>OY728163.1:689043954-699043954 GCA_963277665.1 Viscum album
AAGCCGCACCCACCTCCTCTTTATGCACACTTGATATCCCAAGGAGCGTGGGATGCATTTAGAAACTGCCGTGCGGAGTAGACTTTTCAAGTACATTGTGCGTGGTAATACATTGTTTGATGTTTCTTGTATTCATTTCTTTGTTTGAAAATTTTTTATTTATGAAATAGCAAACGAGTGCTAAAAATAAAGAACATGCAACAAAACCAGTATACCCCAACCGTAAATCTAGGATGGGGGTACAATTCACTTGATAAAAAATTGGTATGTCTTTTAAATACACCATAATAATTTTATGTAACATAAAACAAAACCATATCCATGTTTCTATGTTTATATGCAGGTTTACGAATTGAAATCGAAATCCATATCCATCCCATTCCATGTGCTATGGAAGGAGGCTTGTGTAAATAAAGAGGGGATACTGATAGATGAAAACACACAAAAAGTGTGGGAAACATGTGTAAGTATGAAATAATATAAATTTTATTTTCTTTAAATCACTATTACATAACAATGACTACTTATTTTCCTATATTTTCTATCTGAAATAGTCATAGGAATCAAAAAAACCTGTACCAGATGCAGACATACTTTCAGCAGCCTTGAAGCATCCATAACAGTATATCCATGTTAGAGGCGTGGGTTTTGGGGTGACACCCCGAACATATTTTTAGAAAAAAAAAACAAACATAGGATCAAACTGAGGAAATGAAAAAGATTCAAGAAATTTTTTCTATTTTTCAATATTAATTAAAATACCAAAGATAGATGATATAAAATTTGATAGGGGAGAGGCAAAGAGAAGAAAAAACTCAATAACAACCTTTTCATAAAGATCCCGACCCACCCCCACTAGATTTGAGGTGAGAAATTACCCTAAAAAACCTGACTTATCTGAGGTAATAAATGTTCTAATAATTGTTTTTGTGAAATTTGAATCACATAGACACTGATACATTTCCTGTACTAATATTCTATTGGGTGAAAATGACTGTTATTTATATCTTTCAACTCCCACCTATCACCTTGTGGCGAGGGATATAGTGTTCAATATGTATAATGACATGCTACACAATAAAAAACTTCTAATAAATCATGTCAGAGTTCCAATTAACACAGCTAATGAGACAAGTGCCAATATACCTGTTCCAAATGACGATAAAGACATTCACATGGTTGAACAATCTATTGGAACATTCATTGCATGGCTGTAAATTCTTGTAAAAAAATGTTGACAAGGAGGTATCCATTTCCAATTTATTTTTCAAGCTGGACGTTTAAAATTTAATGAAAAAAGGGATAAAATGATGAATGTTATTACAAAATGACAAATATAAGGGTGTGGAATGAAATATCAGCTCAAAACTATCTCAAGAATCAAATTACTGATTGAAACGGTCTACTCAGAGCACCTTCACCCCACTCGTTCTATATCCACAGTTAATATCATTACATGATCATGTGGATACAAAGTTGATAGACAAAAATACTCACACATTTTATTTTGAAAAAAATATGTACAGAGAGGAAAAATCAGATTTCATTAGTGCTGAAAATGTCAAAAAAATCACAAAGTATGAATGGATAGGAACCATAGTTATAAATTTATAGATGAGGTATGTTTTCATGATTTTATTTTACAAAAGATGATATACTATGATAATTATGACTAAATACATTTCATATTTTTTATAGGTGTATATATGAAAAACAATTGAAGGGATTTCCCCATGAACAAAAGTTTGGACTCGTTAGTCCTCACATGACCTATTAAAAAGAAGAAATAGATTCTAATAAAGAGGCTGCAATAATGTTATCCTTGCTCAAATTGTTTAAAAAAAAATTACACCTGACATAATTTTTTAATACTAACAATGCACAAGTAAAACTCAACAATTTAATCATATGAACTATATTTTCATTTCTTTCATTACTTGTTCCTTTATTTGTTTTTATGAAGAATTGGATTCTATTTTCCATCAATTTGGATACTCCAAAGATTTATTTTTGTGATTCAATGCATGGATATGCAAAAAATCAACCACGCATGATGGCATTTGTTAATTTGTAAAACACTAGATCCAACATTTTAGAAATAAACATCTAGTTATATAATTTATATTATCATATAATGAGGATTATGTTATGATAGGGTGGTGTATCAATATCGTCTACTTCATGGAATCAATCCAGGGCCTAAGGACAAGAACACTTACAAGATCTAAAACTGGAAAATTATCTTGGTATATATAACAATATTGCACTATCCAAAGACATATCAAAACAAATTACTTATTTTTCTCAATGTTTCTACAGTTTCCAAAACAAACAAATGGAAAGGACTGTATTTATTATGTTTGTAAATTTATAAAAGAGATCATATTTCATAAAAAAACTAGCATCCCTGAAAAGGTATTTTCGAAAATAATTAAGAATTCATTTAAAATATTTATTAATCCTTTGTGTATTTATATTTTTTTATTACTACTATGACTATCACAAAAACTCATATTCACAAGATGATATAGATGTGTTTAGAAATGAATGGGAAACATACTTGATGGAATATTGTACAAAAATAGGATGAAGGTGAATTCCTACTACTTATGTTATCCTTATATGATCATTGATATCTCTCTTATTTACACTTATTGAGCATATATGATCACCCTTTATTATTTTTTATATCCTTAGGTTATGAAGAATGTTTTTAGAAATGATTTGTCTTTATAGTAAAGAATAACTTAATGAGAGACTCTTATGAACTAGTTATTTATATTTATATGTTTCCAAAATCACTAGACCTAAACTAGTATGGAATTGATCATTTATATTATATATTTTTGTCATTTATGTAGCTGCTTCTACTGATGTAGTATGTTGGAAACATATTGGTTGTGAAACAATCACAAATTTAATAACAAAACTAAGTATTTTTCACTATTGTTGGTTAAAAACCGCTTAACATAACATCTCTATGATATCATCATTAGTATTTCACTTTTCCTTCTCTTACTTCACCCATTTATGGTGTCAGATGAGAGCATCATGGGGATGCCAGATCGGAAGTTTAGATCAGATGCTATGGTAAGCGGTAGTTAACCAATAGTAGTAAAGTGCTCAAAGAATCATTAGTTTTGTTATTAGTTTATATATAGACCAAAGAAACCATTTGGGAATATGTAAATGTAATTTTATGATATAATATGTATATTTTAATGAGAAATTATATAATGAAATGATGAATTGATTTTCATTATTCCATATAGGGTTTGTTTATTTTAGAAGGTTTCTATCCATGTGACATTCCTTTGTAGGAAGAGAAATGACGCTGTGTATGCTCAAACACAGAGTTAATGAGAAATCTATTTCACTAATGACTCAATATTTCATATCTCTACAAGAACTCTTAGGTTTTTTCTCTACTTCACATAAGAGTCTTCATGTGATCATTCCACATAAGCTCTTTTGTATGAATGCTTCATGTGAACTGATTGTGTGATCTCATCACATGATCAAATCACATAAAAAAATAACATAATTAATTAAGGTAATTCACTTAAACCATGATTCATGTATTCTTGTCTTATATACATGATTTCTTAAAGCTTCAAGGGTCGAGTAATTGTATAAATATCCCAGGTTCATTTGATCACGTAATCCTATTATGGTCATTAGGTCACATGGATTTGAATAATTCATTCACTTAATATGATATTTCTAATTAGTAATGTGCCCCTTTCTTACTCAAGTCCATTTTAACCCAAAATCCTCCATCTTCATAATTAATTGAAATTTTATCTTTCTTATGATACAAATGAATTCAAGAATTGAAGCTGAGGAGGCTATAGTTCATTGGACTACAATGGTCGATAGTGTGGAATTTGACCAATGCATAGTCATTCAGTCCACTCACGAGAATCTTAAAAGCTTGATAGGAACCAATATCATGGATTTTCAATTTTCTAATTAGTTTCCCTTATATGTGGGTGGGTGGTGTTCAGGAGTGGGTGGGGGGTGTCTAAGAGGGGATAGAGGTGTCCAAGATGGAGGGGGTTTCTAGGAGGGATGGGGTCTCTAGGTGGGAGGGTGGGTGGGTGGGGGGTGTCCAGGAAGGAGGGGGTGTCCATGAGGAAGGGGGGTGTACAGAAGTGGGGGTATGTCCAAAAGGGAGGGGTTTTTTAGGGAGGTTTCCATGAGTGGGGTGTCCAGGAGGGGGTGTGTCCAAAAGGGAGGGGGTGTTCAGGAGGGAGGGGGTGTCCAAGTGTAATGGTGGGTGTCTAAGAGTGGGGGGGGGGGGTTCCAAAAGGGGAGGGAGGTGTCCAAGAGGGAGGGGGTTTCCCTGAGGGAGGGTCTCTCTCGGTGGGAGGGGGGGTCTCCAGGTGGGTGGGGGGGGGTGGGTGTCTAGGAAGGAGGGGGGTGTCTAGGAGGGAGGGGGGTGTTCAGGGGGTGTCCAAGAGTGGGGGGTGTCCAAAAGGGAGGGGGTGTCTAGGGGGTGTCCATGAGTGGGGTGTCCAAGAGGGGAGGGAGGGGGTGTATCCATAAGGGAGGGGGATTCTAGGAGGGAGTGGGTGTCTAGGTTGATATCCATTCAATTCCATTCAATATTGATAAAATAAAATGGGTAGATCACTTCTAGAGTATCCTGAAGTGGGTCTGTAGTGAGGCATAAAAAGTTCCAACCAATCAAACAAATTGCAAGCCCATGTAAAGGCCCAAGAATTATATTCCAGTTCCATTTTAGGCCCAATATATCTTATATAATTTCATAAAGACCAAACATATGCATCATTTACCTTTGTCACATTTGATTTCTAAGAAACACACTTTTTCTCTAAACCAACGTTGTAGTAGAATTCATCTATTGTAAAACTTAATTATGATATATGAGTTTGATGGAATAAATAATTTTTGATCTAGAAGAGTTGTGAGGATAGTCTCAACTAAATCAATTTTTACCCTCAATCCTAGAATGTGGATGAAATATATGGAATGAGATGTTTTTTACCAGAAACTGAATTCTAGAAGATGTATCCCTGCTACTTTTATATATATCCCTTATCCCACTTTCCATAGGATTGGAATCCTCCAGTTGTGTCATAGGATCTCTATGTTTCTACTTTATGTATTTTTAAATTATATTTTTGTTAATGTTATGTGAAATTTCGTTCCTATTATTCCAATATATTATTTATTTGGTGTTTTCCGTGATTTTTTGAACTGTATCTCTTCAAAAATCATGAAATTGGAGTACTAATCCAAATTCATGAATTCTCAAGGGAGGACACTAAGTAATCCAATCACTTTTTATAATTTTGAATATCTTATTCAATTTAGAGGAGTCAAAAAAGTTTATTCATGTTTGTTTTGGAGACCAATAAATTTCTCTAATGATATTCATGTCTCTTTATAACCTCGAAAATCCATTATCTACCCCTTATTCTAGATCTTGTTATACTCAACGCGATGGAGGAAGTTAGGTACATGAAAAAAAGACAATGGAGTTGGGTGGAGTTTTATTATTTTTCTATGATTATGGACTAATCAATATTCAAAACCATGTAAGATTTGAAATTTAGTACACTTAGGATATTTATAAAATTATATATGATTTTATAATTCATATTAGTGAATGAGGGTGTATGGATAATATTTATTACATTATCAAATAGATGATGAAAATATAGTTGGATAAAGAAGGTTATTAATGGGTATACACTAGATTCATCCCTTTCATACTAACATCATTTTAGGATTGTATGATACTTTATTTTAATTGTATGATAATTTATTTCCAGGGGTGGGAGGGGGAGGGGAGTTTTCCAAGGAAAGGGGGGGGGGGGTGTTGAAGGGGAGTGGTGGTGGTGGTGGTTGTGGGGGGGGGGGGTGTCTAGGGAAAGGGAGGGGGGCTATTGGGGGAGGGAGGGGGTGGTCCAGGGAGAGGGAGAGGGGTTGAAGGTGGAGTAGTGGGGGGGGGGGCAGTCCAGGGGTAGGGAGGGGGATGTCTCGAGGAGGGGAGGGTGGGGGGTCTAACTAATAACACTAAAGAACTAGGAAGGAGGGGGTTTTTAGGAGAGAGGGGGGTGTCCAGGTGGGAGGGTTGGTGGGGGGTGTCCAGGAAGGAGGGGGTGTACAGGAGTGGGGGGTGTCCAGGAGTGGGGGGGTGTCCAGGAGGGGAGGGGGTGTCCAAGGGGTAGGAATGGGGATGCCCAGGGGATGGGAAGGGGGCTGTCTAGGGAAAGGTAGGGGGCTGTAGGGGGAGGAAGGGGGTGTCTAGAAGGAGGGAGGGGGGATGAGGTGGAGTGGTGGTGGGGGGGGGGATATCCAAAGTTTGGGAGGGGACTATCCAGAGGTAGGGAGGCGGCTGTCCAGGGGGTTTTCTTGGGGAGGGGAGGGAGGGGGTCTGGATAATCACACTAAAGAACTAGGTGATCAAGAGAAAAGTGAACCAGTATCATCATGGACAATATAATTTTGTAGGTTCTCATCCAGACCTCTCTAAAACTGAGAAATACATTCCTTACATACCTTCAAAGTGACCTTAGATATTGTATGGAGTCCTTAGAGAGGCATAAGTGGTCAGAGTCCAATCAGGGTTAGAGCCGATGTCTTATGTGGATGCCCTAACACTCAATCCCTTTGACCTAGCATGGGAGAGTACACTCTTAGAGTCTTCTAATATATGTAACTATTAGGTTTATTACCTATCTAGTATGGTGGTATCACTTAGAAAATGTTATAATTTATTCTAAAACTGAATACTCCCATGAAATTGAATACACCATCATGTATGTGTCATATTGTATAATCTGTTGAGATTCCTCCTTTATTTTTATTTTCAATAAATTAAACCTTTTGAATTCCATTTTGTTATTGAGATTTCTTCATCTTATTTTATCATCCATGTAATCTTAACAAAAATAAATTTCTAAGTCAATGAATCATGTTGAGTCTCTTCTAAAATATTAATTTAATCCAAGGAAATATGGACATGTAAAGGTTTTAACCGGTAACAATTGAAATTTTATTAATGTATTATTTTATATTAATATTTAATTTATTTCATTATTGAATTATAAACATAATATCCATTTTCTTATATAGGTAATTCTTTTTCCTGAGTTCAAATTATTTTTTCAGTAACTAATACCATGGACAACAATTTTTGAGATGGGATCAGAGATTAAAATAGGATAAAAAATTAACGTTTTTAACTGTTTGTTGGATAATTTTAATTGTAAACATATTAAAAATTGTTTTAAATGTATATAGCAGTGTGTTTTTTGTATTCATGATTTAAAGTAAATATATATATCATTTTTTGGGAAACTCTTGTCCATGTACTTTTTTTCTTCTATGATTTGTTTGTGTGTAGGTGTTGTTTGTGCTGTGTGGGTAGGTGCTGTCTCAAGTGTGCAGGTGCTAGGTTTTCTCAGGAAACTTGGCCTTTATTAGCACTAATTAAGAACTGATAAATGTGTATCATTTCAGTGATCAATATAGCACTGATAAAGGGGGTTTTTATCAACACTATTTTGAGCAATGATATATTATAAATTTATCAGCACAAAAAATAGTGCTGATAAAGGGGGAATTTATCAGCACTCAAAATAGTATTGATAAAGATGCCCCTTTATCAGTGCTAAACAATCGTTGATAAAGGAGGACCTTTATCAGTGATTTTTTTAGTGCATATAAAGGGGACCCTTTATTAGTGCTTTTTTGAGCACTGATAAAGGGGACCCCCCTTTATATTCATCGTGATTAACAGCGCTTTTCTGGTGCTGTTAAAGGTGGTTTTTAGCGCTCTTAAAAGCCCTATTTGCAGGAGTGTAAAAATATTTTTATAACATACCTTTTGTTTGTTCAGTATAAACTAGAATATCCCACTAGTGCTTTGTTGGTCCTCACAACAAGTAGGTCGCCGACTTGACTCTCTTCTCAGGAGGAGTTTCTAAGTGTTCCATAATCATTTGGGTGGAATCTATCCAGAACTCAGCTACCTTAGGTCCACCCTCTCTAGAAAACATCATCGGGTGATACAATTAGAACAATTTGGTCATGTCAAACATACTCAGTGCATCCCACCCGAGTCACATTCCATTATCTACATAAAACAAGAAAGGTTATCATAGAACTACTCCTCCCCTATGTTATCTGGGATCAATGGGGTATCCTGCTACCCCACTATAGGGAATCATTCTCAGTGATATCCTCTTGTTTCCCAACCAGGAAACATCTTAATGGTGGAATTTCTCTACAATTCCAAACACACATATCGAAATAAAAGACATAAATCTTCCACAGTTTGTACAAAATAAGGATCATTACATTCCATAAACAACCTATTCTATATACACTATTCTAACAGACATAGCCATGTCTCTATTACTAACCTTATTCATCCCTACCATGGGTCATGGTTAACATGGGGTAAACCAACTCACACAACCACATGTATTTTAATTAAACATACTTTTTAATCATTTTCATTTCCACAATGTAAATCTTTCTCTTTTAGGAATATTCCCATCTTTATAAATTATTATAACCAAAATTTGAACACATTTATGAATTCTCATTAGGCACTATTATTTAACCATTCTTCACATTCTTCATATTTACCCATTTTCATCATCTTTAATAGGTATAATTTCCCTCCAATTTTAAATAAAGAACAATGCATTCTATTCCTCACATCCCATACATCTCCCACTTCTATGCTTACCATGATGCATGCCACCTATATCCCCATGTTCCTAAAATGATGCATGTATAAACAAACCTGTTCCTCTATGACCATGATAAAAATATCATAAAATAGCCACATAGCACAACAAGTTCATCACCCAAGGTGAAATATCATCCAAATGTAATAATAATCATCAATAATAACAATCCTACCCTAGGTACGTGGGTTTTCCCTAGTACATTGGTTAACTAATCCCAAGAATGAGCTCATTACCAAGACTTGAAACATCCTAGTCTCCCATATACTATTCCTAAATAGTAAAATAATAGAAAATAAACCTAATTTGACACCACTTTGTAATTCCTCCAACCCATTATCCACTTTAAACTATGCCCTAGGCCGGGTCTCTACATTACCTTAGGCACACCACCCTCTATGCTAGAGGCTGCTAACTAGAAGTGAGGGTCTAATGTGATATGTGGGGAGACTATACCCTCTTTACTAGATTAAGTCATAATAGATAACAACAATAAATAAAGGAAACATAATAACAAATAAACATGCATTGCCAAAATTTTCCCAAAATTGGGTACATGTCCAAAACCAAATAGTAAATATGCTATGTCATATCCTACAGTGCCAAGTTTAAGGAAAACCCAAAATAAACACAAGATGAAGAACCCCCAAAATTAGTTTCGACACCATGTCCTTTCCCTTACTCTATGCCCATACCATGCCCCAATCATCCCTCTAGAATAGGGACCTTTCCCTTGTCTTGACCTACAACCAAGAAGTCTACTCGGGTACCGAATGGTAGCCTGAGCAGAGTTTGAGTACAACTCCGAAGGCCACCACCAACGGTTTCTCAAAAATATATAGTCTAAATAGACATTTTATACAATTAAAAAATAATTGACAATATAAAAATGAGATAAACAAGGTTTCAATTGTTAATAAGATTTACTTTATCCACTTTCATTATTTGTTCCATGGGGTCAGTCCCTTATTTAATTAAAATTTGACCTATTCCAGTCAATAACTATAAATAAGGGGAAATTTAAGTTCCTCATCTCACTTGAAAAAAAAATTCATAAAAAAAATTAAATAACACATACCTTGGAGACTTAGTCATGGTTGTATCAACAAATGAAACTGTTAGGAGCATAGAGCCTCATTCTGACTCCCTAACCCATGTATTATAGGGACAGGGATTAGAGACTCATTCCAACCCAACCCATGGGTTTTGAACCTCAATTCAATACCCCATATACAACCAATCCATGTTCATATTATTCTTTAACCATAACACATTTACCAAACATAACCATACCCATTTAACACATTCATTATTTACAACAATAGTTAATTCAAAACATAAACCATAATCATTCCTTTACCCATTTACACATTCTCATATATATTCCATAGCCATTTCACCTATTTTAATTTTATTACCTAACCCATTTATCACATTCCTCATTCATATGCCTTAATTCATTTACACATTTCCATGAAATCCCACAACTCATTTAAGACATTGAATTTAATTCATTTAACCCATTCACACTATATCAAACACCCCTTATGCCATGTAAACAAATGAACACAATTACCATTAGTTTCATTTCATAACCCAAGATAAATTTCAACACATTTATCATGGGATATATGTTGTAACAATTCAATTCTACTCTCAACATTTCAATTTCCATGTTCAAGATATGGAAAACCCCATGGGTTTCCCTTATCATGATCCAAATCAATCTCAATGCATCCCATGAGGGTCATTAGGGGTTAAAATAACCATTTAACCAAACAATATTTCATTTATACCAAGTAAAACTGAACAAAAAACACAAATAAACTCATGAAAAACCACATACTCATAAATAATAAACAATACTAGGGGATATCACTTGTAGACCACCTAACTCGATTATTAAGATGAACACTCACATAACCTTATCCTTTGATTCATATCTGAACACCCTTCAAATCCTCAACCTAAGATCCATTGGAAAAAAGAGTGTTTTAGGGATTTAAATGAGAATAACAATTCCACAAGCCCTAATCTATAAAAAGGAGAAAATAATAGTGTTAGACTCACCCAAAGATTCGATATAGACCCAAAACACTTCATATTACTTAGAGAAAATTTAGATTGATCCTTGTTAAGACTATGGTAATATGGTTCTTCACTCTTGCTACTGGAGGATAAATGAAGGAGAAAATTGGGTGAGGGTTCATAAATCCTGATGGGGAAAAAGGTAAAAATGTAATTTTAAAGAGGCACATGGTTTGGTCACACAATTGTCCAAACCTTGTTCCAACCATGCGACATCCTCTATCCAAAAGGCTTCTAAATCATAAGGTTTACTATGGAGCCTAAAAAATTTAGAAAAATATGTGGTGACTGTGTAGGATAACTCTGTCTAATCCCTCATGTTTTGGCCTCCCCCCTTGCACAATTTCTTAAACTGTTCACCCCTCCTCTAGGAAAGCCCAGTTGGGGAACACGATGACTACTTACCATGCACCAACTTGAAACATGTACCGGATGGCCAATTTTACCCTATTTCATTTCACAAATCCCCAAAATACTCCTGAGATTGTCCATACACTCAATAAACACTCCTTTAACCAAAATAAGGAGACTTATTCCAAAAATTAAACAAGAATTTACCGCATTGAAGTCTGATATCTTACATTTTATACCCTAATACACCACGCCTTACACAAAAAAATCTAATTTTTTTCCAAGTCATTAAACAAAAAAAATTACTTTATAAACTATCTTAAACTAGAATAGTGGAAAGTAAGGTTGATACCAAAAATAAGCAAATATGTTTTTTATTATTAAAAAATAAAAAAATAAAATATAAATAACATAAACAAGTATGGAATAAAGAGATGTATGAAAAAAATGATAAATAAGCATAAGAAACATGATAGAGAGACTCAAATAGTAAAAAAATTGATGGAATGGGGGAGTATGGATTAATTTCGATTATTTAAAATTATTTATATTCTTTTCATAGTGATTAACATGACTATGATAATTATTCTGAAGAAATATCATTGATTTCACCACATTACTTCTTGGCTAAACAATGTTTAATATTGATAAAACACTATTTTGTTGAATATTTTATTGATAACAAATGACATAATTCCTCACATTGTGCTAAATATGTTCATTTATGAAATATTTGGGATTAGATCATTCATATGAAAATTTGATTAAAATTATAGTTTTACCCTTTTAAAATACACTGTAGTATTTCAAACTTAAATATTTTATTATGACTTATTTGAACTTAATATTTTTTAAAAGTGTTCATAACTTAATTTGATACAACTTTTATTCAGGACACTAGAGCTAAAGAGTGCATTTGGATGGAGTAAATGGGCCATTAAGTCAATGGTGTGCTGGCCTCAGAAGAATGGACACGGGATCTGTATTTGGGCCATAACTTCTTCATCAATACTTGGATCAGGACCAAATATTTAGAGGAGATACATGAATCATATTCGAGAAAATCATCCTTCTGTAAGGACAGTTTATTCACAAGTTTTGGTGGTCAAATGGGCGGTGCAATTTGGCATAAAATATTTGGCCAAGATTCCCCATTCACACTTGAAACCACTTTGAACCTAGCCTCCCCAAAACTCTATAAATTCGTGTTTTTATCATTTTTTGGGGTTGGGACGTGAATTATGAATTTTATGGAATAAGATAAGAGGTTACACTCCAATTATAAAAGAAATTCAATAAGGGTAGCTCTTGAAGTAAAGACCCCTTCGTCGAAGCCCTATTCATCTTCCTCATGTTGTAATGTTTGTGTTTTCATAATAAACTTCTTTGTTCTTATTTTATTTCTTCTCTTTTCTTCTGTTTTGTTTAAATTTATTCTTCTCTTAATCTTTCTAATTAGGATGGAATCAAGAGTAGAAACATGATTGGGTTCTACACTTTCTAAACCTTTGCACATGCAAAACGTTTCTACGATGACTACACCGCCCATGGAAGAGTAGTTATTTTTAGTAATAGATCGACCACTATCCTTATTCATTTATTTATTTTGAATCAATAAGATAATTTAATTCACATATTATTATCTATTAATTGAGTTTTTAATTTAAATGAAACTAATCAAGCAATTGAATAGTTAACACAAAACACTCGAGGTCGGGAATTGTGTGAACTGTGAGAGCGCAACCTTAATCGGTAAGACAAGACCAAATGGGATAAATTTGTAGAGTTAAAAAATAATCCCTGAACTCAATTAGTACTCATTTACATAATGGATATGCGCCTTGATTTACCACTAACCATAATCTATCCTTAGAACATTAATCAAAGTAGGGTGATGCGATTACATGTTCCGAAGATAACCTATGGTTTAATTCACTTCATCTTTATGGTAAGGTTAATTCTCATTGGGTTCGGGGGTTAACAAGTTAAGGGATCATAATTAAGTGGATTTAAATTTAAATTATAATGATAAATAATTTATTGAAGAGGTAGAGTTATATCAATTACATCTTTTAAATATTGTCTAATTTTTTTTCTTGTTGTGTCATTTTAATCGAAATTCATTTTAAAACTAAAAAAATACAATCTTCTTCTAGAAAAACTTCTTATAGATTTATAAACTATAACCAACCCCCATACTTTCGAGTAGTGTTTTTATTATCTTTTATTTTATTTTTAGAATAACTCTAAAAAGTTGTTTTAATTCACTTCCTCCTTTGAGAGACGACCTTGGTCAACCACTCTGTTGCACCTAAGTACCCCAAAATCACACTAATCATTTGAGGGTGCCCATGATAGTGCTCTTCCAAATTGGTGCCATTTACAGGGAGGCAAGTAATTTATTCAACCAATTATAGGTGTTTATTTTATTTTTCATTTAATTCTTTTCTTCTCCTCTTTCTTTCTTCTTTCTCCTTTCTCAAGTTTTTTTCTCTTACTCTCTTCTTTTATTTTTATCGGACCAACTCAAACTTATTTTTTTTATTATGGTCTAAGTTTCTTTATTTCCTTTTCATATTTCATTGATTTATGACACAAAATAATCTTGAAGATCTCTTATATCTTGAACCTAATATTGAACGTAGCCTTAGGGCACGAATCAGACATTCTCTGTCTACGAGATGTTTTAACATTCAACCAGTTGTAGAATTACTTCAATATCAGAACATTGAAATTGGTAGAAATTAAAATTAAACCATAAAACAAGAACCAATGGATGAAAATAATGGAAATTAACTTAATAGAACCATTCAAGAATTGGATGCACCTGATATTAATTATCAAAAAAAGTGCATTTCATATCCAAATCTCAAATCGAACTTTGAACTAAAATCTGGACTAATTCACCTGCTTCCAAAATTTCACGGCCTCTCTGGTAAGGATCCCAATAAAAGCCTTAAAGAATTTAATGTGGTTTTATCAACCTTAAAACCAAGAAATGTTTCTGAAGATCAAATCAAACTAAGATCATTCCCATTCTCACTTGATGGAGCTGCGAAAGAATGGATGTATTATTTACAACCTGAAGATGTAACTTGTTTGAATGATTTGAAACATCTTTTATTGTAAATATTTTTTCCAACATCAAGGACCACTTCCATTATTAAAGAGATCTATGGGATCAAGAAATAATAAGGGGAGTCAATGTAGGAGTATTGGGAGCAATTCAAGAAGTTGTGTGAAAGCTGCCCACATCACCAAATTAGTGAGAAACTACTAATCCAGTAATTTTATGAAGGAATCAAACCTACAGAGAGAAGAATGGTGGGTTCTGTGGCTAGAGGAGCATTGGTGGATAAGACTCCAGTAGCTTCACATGCGTTGATTGACAAAATGGCCCAAAACTCCCAACAATTTGGCGATCAAGGTACACCACATGTTCGAGGAGTACATCAGGTACGTCCATCTTCTCTTGAAAGTCATTTGATTGATACCAAGTTGGAAGAATTGAAAACTATGGTGAGATATATTTCTTTGGATCAAAAGAAATCCCAACCCCATCCTTTAAGACCTTGTGACATTTGCACCGACACAATCTACCCAACTGACTGTTGGCCACAACTACAAGAGACAAAGGATTGTGCAACAATATTCCCAGGGAGACCTTATCAGCAGCAACAACCATAACCCCAAAAGAAGCTTGATTCATTTTCACTAACATACAACCAAGGGTGGAATGATCAATTTGACATGAGGTATGGCTCTGGAAAACAACAAAGGACACCCTTTCAACAAAACATCCAGTAGACTCCGCCTAACCAGTAGGGTTTCCAACAACCCCAAAGGAGATTTGAAGCCCAAGCATCAGTAAGGCAGCAAGGGAATCCCCCACCAAAGGTAGATTTTAACACTGATGACCTTTTGAAGCAAATTGTTATTAATCAAAAGAATGAGCTGAAGAGTCAAGGTTTGGAGTTGAGGGATTTGAAGACTCAAATGAGCCAGATTGCCACCGCCCTCCATGAAATTTTAAATAATAATTCAAAAAATCTACCTTCCCAACCCACTCCAAATACAAAGGGGAATGTTAGTGACATAACATTGAGAAGTGGGAAGAAAACAACTGATGCTTCTCCACCTACTATTCCACCAGGATTCACCTAAACTCCAAAAAATCCCAATTCCACATCAACTGATGAGAAACCCAAGGAGAAAGATAAAGGTAAGAAAAAGATTAATGATGTTCCTCCTAAACCCCTTCCTTTTCCAAACAAGGTTGTTCAAACCAAGAAGATGGCTAAATAAGCAATGAAAAAGGAGGTTTTGGACACATTCACTCATGTGGAGATCATCATTCCTCTACTTGAAGCCATTAAGAAAATTCTAAGGTATGATAAATTCTTAAAAGAACTCTATTCCAATTGAAGAGGGCTCAAGGGAAATGAAAGGATAAATCTTGGAAGGAATGTGTCATCACTCATTACACCAACTCTAGAAATGCCTACTAAGTGAAAGGATCCCAGGACATTCACAATCCCATGCACTATAGGGTAGTTACACTTTTATGATGCTCATTGTGATTTAGGATCTTCTATAAATGTGATGCGTCACTATGTATTCTCTTCTTTGCAGGTTGGTGAGCTAAAACCGATGAGAGTAGTGGTGCAATTGGCGAATAGAGCTACGGAATATCCAACAGAAGTCCTTGAGGATGTACTTGTTCGAGTAAGAGACATGATCTTTCCAGCATATTTCTACGTGCTTAATATGGAGGATGATCAAGTAAGTTCTCATGACCCCATTATCTTAGGTAGACCCTTCCTAAAAACTGCAAAAACTATCATAAATGTCAATGAGGGTACACTTAACATGGAATTTGGGGATGAAGTTGTGATATTTAATGTTATGGATTCCATGATGTACCCCTCATAGGATCATTCTGCATTTGTTATCTCCCATTTTGAACCACCAAGTAAAAACCCCATGGAATTTTATTGTACTATTCTTAGTGAGATTATGAGTATTGGTTCTGATTTAATGTTTAAGAGAACTTCCACACCCATTTCTAAGGAACAAGAATCTCTAAAATTTGATTTTGAAATGGAATCATATTCTAATTTTGATCATGTGAACTCTAATTATGACATTGCTGTTGAGTATGCTGATGGATTTGATGCTTTATTCTCTGATTGTGATGATTTCTATTCTAATACCGATGCTCTTTGTGCACATATTTCAGTTCCTTCTATGTCTCCATCCATACACCACCCCCTACATTGGAACTCAAGACAATGCCACCAAATCTCAAATACTCATACTTGTTAAGTGGTGACAAATTACCTGTTATCATTGCTATCAATCCCCCTTTTGAACATGAAGAAAAACTTTTGAATATTTTGAGGGAGAACATCAGGGAAATCGTGTGGACCTTGGCTGACATATCAGGTATTAGCCCCTCCATTTTCATGAATAGGATTCTTTTGGAGGATGGGGCTAAATTGGTTAGGTATCCACAAAGGAGACTCAATCCAACACTTTTGGAGGTTGTTAAAAAAAAGGTTGAAAAATTGCTTGAGGAAGGTATAATCTATCCCATTTCAGATTCTCAGCGGGTAAGTCCTATTCAGGTTATGCCTAAGAAAAGTGGTGTCATTGTTGTTAAAAATGAGAAAGATGAGTTAATTCCAATGAGGGTGAAAAATAGTTGGCGTGTGTGTACTAATTATAGGAAACTAAATCAATCCACTTGCAAGGACCATTTCCCCCTCCCATTTATTGATCAGATGCTTGAGAGACTTGCTGGGAAAACACATTATTGTTTCTTGGATGGATTTTCTGGATATTTTCAGGTTCCTATTGCTCTAGAGGATCAGGAGAAGACAAAATTCACTTTTTCTTTTAATACGTTTTCCTACCGAAGGATTCCATTTGGACTTTGCAATGCCCCAAGTACCTTTCAGAGATGCATGGTGTGTATTTTTTATGATCTTATTGAGACCTTCATGGAGGTATTCATGGATGATTTTACAGTTTATGGGTATTCATTTGATGAATGTCTAAGTAGTTTGGGAAAGGTGTTGAATCGTTGTATTGAGAAGAATCTGGTCCTGAACTTTGAAAAGTGTCATTTCATGGTAGAGCATGGAATTGTCTTAGGGCACGTAGTTTCAAAACATGGGATAGAGGTTGATAGATCTAATATAGACATTATTTCATCCTTACCCTATCCTTCATGTGTGAATGATGTTAGATATTTCCTAGGGCATGCAGGATTTTATCAGTACTTCATCAAAGATTTTTGTAAGATTGCACTTCCTATGTCACGATTACTTCAAAAGGATTCTGATTTTGTGTTTGATGATTCTTAAAGGACTTCCTTTTATGAGGTAATAAAGTGTCTGACCACTCCACCTATCATACAGTCCCGAAGGTGGAAGATTCCTTTTGAGCTTATGTGTGACACCTCCAACTTCGCGGTTGGAGCTGTCTTATCTCATAGGGTGGAGGGACGTTCACATGTGATCGGCTATGCATCGAGGACACTAGATTCAACCCAATCAAACTACACAA
This sequence comes from Viscum album, assembly GCA_963277665.1. Lineage (NCBI taxonomy): Eukaryota > Viridiplantae > Streptophyta > Magnoliopsida > Santalales > Viscaceae > Viscum > Viscum album. Next base: position 689,061,696 of record OY728163.1, read on the forward strand.
CCATGGAAAATGAATTTCTTTCTATCATATCTGCTTTAGATAAATTCTGTTCATATTTATTGGTCTCTAAAGTAGATGTTTTTTCCGACCATGCAGCTCTGAGGTACCTCTTGAAGAATCCAGATGCAAAGCCCAAGCTTTTCCGATCGATGCTCCTTCTTCGGGAATTTGATATTGAGAGAAAGGACAAAAAGGGGTCAGAAACCTTGGTGGCGGACCACATGATTAGGCTTACTCACACACTAGAGGATGAAACCTTGGACTAGGTACCAATTTGGGACACTTTCCCCGATGAGCATCTTTATTCCATCTCAGGTACGCATCCTTGGTATGCAGATTTAGTTAACTACCTTGTTGCATTTGAAATCCCTACAAATTTAAAGAAACATCAAGTCCAAAAATTAAAAAATTAGTCTCGGTATTATGTTTGGGATGATCCATACCTCTGGCACATGTGTGGTGATCAAGTTATTAGGAGCTGTGTTTCTGATCATGAGTTGGAGTCTGTTTTAGATTTTTGTCATACACTTGCTTGTGGTGGACACTTTGGACCCCAATGGATAGCTATAAAAGTTTTGGACTATGGATTATATTTTCCTAGCTTATTCCCTAATGACCATGTCTTTTTTAAGGCATGCTCTCATTGCCAACACACTGGGAACATTTCTAGGAGACATGAGATGTCCCAATAACCCATACTATTCTGTGAGATTTTTGAGGTATGGGGAATCAATTTTATGGGTCATTTTCCTAGTTCCTTTGGTTTTTTGTACATTTTGGTTGCTGTTAATTATGTGAGTAAATGGGTGGAGGCTAAGGCCACAAGGAATGATGATTCTCATGTTGTTGTGGACTTTGTCAAAGTGCAATTTTTTTTCAAGTTTGGAGTACCGAAGGCCATCACCAGTGACCAAGGGACACACTTATACAATCAGAATTTGGCTTTCCTCCTTCAAAAGTATGGGGTGACACACAAAACATCAACACCATACCACCCCCAAACAAATGGTCAGGATGAGGTTTCAAATTGGGAGTTGAAACAAATTTTGGAGAAAACTGTGCAACCAAATAGGAAATATTGGAGCAAGCGCTTGGATGATGCATTGCGGAATTATAGGACAGCATACAAGAAACCCATTGGTATTTCCCCATTTCGGATTGTTTTTAGGAAAGCATTTCATTCCCCATGGAAGTTGAGCATCAAGATTATGGGGCTATAAAGAAATGCAACATGAATTTGGCCCAAGCTAGAATCCAAAGGAAGCTGCAAATTCAAGAGCTTGAGGAGATTCAATTGTCTTCATATGAGAACTCAAGGCTCTATAAGTAAAAATAAAAAACATCTCATCATATAATTATCTAACAAAAGGGGTTTCATGTTGGAGATAAAGTCCTTCTCTACAGTTCACAACTGAAGCTGATGCCTGGTAAGTTGCGTTCCAGGTGGTTAGGTCCTTATGTTTTGACTAATGTTTTTACTTATGGTGCAGTGAAGATAACACAAGAGGACACAATAAGGATCTTTAATATCAATGGGAAATGTTTTAAGAGATACATTGAGGGATTTCCTACCTATGCAGTGGATTTTGTCACACTGCATGACCCCATCACCACTTGATCACATTAGGCTATTCCTAACCCTTTAACTTTTTTATTCTTTGTGCTATTTAAAATTATAAATTTCATGTTCATATATCATCTCATGGGTTTACATTGAGGACAATTAAATATTTTAAGTGTTGGGGAGGTAACCTTTTAGTTTAGTAATTTCAATTGTTTTCCTGTTTTAAAAAAATAACAAAAACAAATTGTGTGTTTTTCAAATTTTGTGTGTTTATTTTTCAATTTTCTGTGTGTTTTTGAAACTTTTGAGCTGAAATGATTCTCAAAAACCATTTTTAAATCCATATCAATAAGTTAAACAATTTATCCCTTGAAACTAAGCTTAAATGAATGCTGAAATGACTTTATTTCAAGTTCAAATATTTAGTAATTTCATGAAAAGTACACTGAATTTTTAATCCCATAACACATATCACTGTCTTTATATTTGAAATCACTTTAATGTGAGGCTTCTGAACCATTATTTTCATATTCTTTACATTCAACTCACTTCTTGAGAGAACCAAACCATGCTTGATTTAACCAGAATTTGATTTATTCCTGTCAAAACTTGAGGGTTTGAAGTACTTATGTTTAAATGATTGAGGCATTTGTTTGGTATTAAAGCCCCTATTTCAAGGAATCCTTTTTTATAATGGCCTAACTTAAACATTTAATACTTTTATACCTTAGAATACATGCAAATCCTATTAGGTTAGCTACATTACAAGCCAATTTTCCCTATCCAACCAACTCTTGAAGTGAAATTGCATAATATAGTTGAGCTTAAGTGTGGGGGAAACTGTATTGTGTTGTGCTACCACATTTTGTGATACTTTGGGTGAAAAATTAAATTTTGAGGATATCTCTTTTCTTATGAAGAAAAACATTATATTTAAAGTTGTTCCTTTTTTGAGCTTTCATGATAAAAGAAGATGTGCCTTTCTAGAGCTTCTAATAGATGGGGAAAGCTGTGCCTATTTGGAGCTTTTAAGAAAATCATGTTTGAGAAGATTGACATTTTTACTGTTAAAATTTTCAAAGGTGTGCACATTACTTTAATTTTCATGATGATGAAAATGAATCAATGCTATGTCGATTGATGAGGAGACCATATTTAAGTAAAAATTATATTAATGCAATTTTACTTCAAAAAGGGTCAAGCCCTCCTCATCTAGCCTCATAATTTTTCACATCTAAATCCTACCAACCGAAAGCCACAGAAAAACACTGAAAAGTCCTCATGATAAAAATATGTCCTTGACTCACATAGGGTAGTGATTTAGGAATTTATAAATCCTATGGTGACCTTTTTATGAGTTTGGATGAGAAAGACATGGAAAATAATTTTTTTACATTTGTGTGATAAGAGAAAATTCAAGTGAGGTAAGTGTTTTGTGAATGAGAGGATAAATAAAGTGGAAATATATTGAATGATATAAATTAATAACTTGAAATAATGTTTTTTATTAGGCATGATATCTTTTGTTTCTTGGTGTGTAATTTTTTGATCTCAAGGATATGTGTTTTAAAATTGGTTTTGATTTGATATTGATGTTTACTTAATATGAGGTTTTTCCCAGGATTAAAAAAGGGTAAGTGTGGGGGAGTTGATAAAACACTATTTTTTTGAATATTTTATTGATAATAAATGACATAATTTCCTCACATTGTGCTAAATATTTTCATTTATGAAATAATAGGGATTAGATCATTCATTTGAAAATTTGATTAAAATTCCACTTTTACTCTTTTAAAATAAACTGTAGTATTTTGAATATAAATATTTTATTATGAATTATTTGAACTTAATATTTTGTAAAAGTGTTCATAACTTAATTTTATACAACTTGTATTCAGGACACTAGAGCTAAAAAGTGCATTTGGATGGAGTAAATGGGCCATTAAGTCAATGGTGGGATGGAATATGCAGAATGGTCATGGATTTTGTATTTGAGCCATAACTTCTTCAACCGTTCTTGGATCAGGACCAAATTTTTAGAGGAGATACATGACTCATATTCTAGAGAATCATACTATTGGAAGGACAACTGATTCACTAGTTTTGGTGGTCAAATGGGCGGTTCAATTGGCATAAAATATTTGGCTGAGATTCCCCATTCACTCTAGAAACCAATTTGAACCTAGCCTCCACACCACTCTATAAATTGGTTTTTTTCTCCTTTGGTGGGGTTGGGATTTGAATTAAGAAGTTTATTTCAGAGGAGAAGAGGTTCCAATCCAATTATCCAAGCAATTAAATAAGGGTATCTCTTGAAGAAAGGATCCCTTCGTCGAAGCCCTATTCTTTTTCCTCATGTTGTAATGTTTGTGTTTTCATAATAAACTTCCTTGTTATTCTTTTATTTATTCTCTTTTATTATATTTTGTTTAAATTTATTCTTCTATTAATATTTCTAATTGGTCCGGAATCAAGAGTAGAAACGTGATTGGGTTCTACCCATTTTAAACCTTTGCACATGCAAAACGTTCATACGATGACTTCACCACCCATGGAAGAGTAGTTCTTTTTAGTAATCGATCGACATATATCCTTATTCATTCATTTATTTTGAATCAATGAGATACTATAATTTACATATTATGATCTATTAATTTTGTTTTTAATTTAAATGAAACTAACCAAGGAATTTAATAGTTAACACAAAACACGCGAGGTCGGGAATTGTGTGAACTGTGAGAGCACAACCTTAATCGGTAAGAAAAGACCACACGAGATAAATTTGTAGAGTTAAAACATAATACCTAAACTCAATTAGTCCTCATTTCCAGAATAGATATGGGATTTAATTTACCACTGACCTTAAGCTATCCTTAGAACATCAATCAAAGAAGGGTTATGCGATTACATGTTCCGAAGATAACCTAGGGTTTAATTCACTTCAACTTTGTGGTAAGGTTAATTCTCATAGGGTTCAGGTGTTAACAATTTAAGGGATTATAATTAAGTGTATGACAATTTAAATGATAATGATAAATAATTTATTGAATATGTAGAGTTAGATCAATTAAGTCTTTTAAATATTGTCTAAAAAAACATTTTCTTATTGTGTCATTTTAATTGAAATTCATTTTAAAACTAAAAAAAAATACAATCTTCTTCCATCAAAATTCTTCTATATTTATAAAATATAACCAACCACATCCTTTCAAGTAGTTTTTTTATTCTCTTTTATTTTATTTTTAGAATACCTCTAAAAATTTGTTTTAATTCACTTCCTTTTTTGAGAGACGACCTTGGTTAGCCACTCTGCTGCACCTAAGTACCCAAAAATCACACTAATCATTTGAGGCATCCCATGAAAGCACTCTTCCAAATATATTAACTCACTCTGAATTATAATTGTTTAACCAAAATTAAGAGAATGTGTGATCCTTTCATAAAGAAAATAAGAATAAAACATTTCTAGATTAAGTACCCTGGTTAATAATTTTTATTCTATATATCCACTATTAATCACCCATACATTCTTAAAATAGGTTATAAAAGATTCCTAAAAATAATAAAAATATAAGAAAGAGAAAAAAAATTCCATATTATCGCTCTCTTAGTGGTTCAACAACTCAATCTGTCGATTTATTTTTATGAATAAATTTATTTCTCACTAAAATTAATGTTTGTTAGAACCCTTATTTTAATTATTACAAATTCATATTTCTTATGTTATTAATGAGTTTTCTATTTTATGATATCATTTTACAATATAAGGCATAATGGAGAAATTTTGGCTAAGTGTTGGAAAGACTTACCATCAGACTCTACTCACTATCAGACATGGATCACCATTGAGGATGAGTCGTCATCAAAATAGAAATTTGGATAAGTGTTGAAAACACATACCATCATAGATGAAACATGTAAATTTAAAAAAGTATGGAAATGTCCTACCATCCTCAATGAGTCACCATGAGGATGCAACATTGGCTAAGTATGGGAAAAACCTATTTCTAGTAGATTACTCACCATCATAATTTACTCACCTATAAAGTTGGAAAAGTGTTGATATGAAATACCATTAGTTTTTATCTATCACCAAGTTATTTAGAAAAGTGTTGAGATGAATCACTATTAGCCCGACTCATCGCCAACTCAAGTCACCATTATGATGACTCACCACTAGAGTTTTCTCACCATTCAAAGGATTCACCATCACTATTTTTATTAAAATGAATTAAATTCTTATAATGTCTATATTATCAAATTTAATGCGAAGAGTTATTTTAAATATTGTTCTTAAAATATAATATAGATTCATTAAAGTTTGTGTTGGTTGTCTAGAATGAAGAGTGGAGAATCAAAATGATTCTTCCTCCATGCCTCTATAAAAATAAGTAACAACCTCCCTCATGTAGATACAAGTGAAACAGTATAAGGACCCAACATTAAACATTAAATAATCTTGAATTAAGTTAATAATTCAAATTTTGGATATTTTCAGGTTTAGAGTTTTTGATAATTTGTCCAGAACTATTACATTACATCTAAAAAATTACAAAGTAGACACTTCTACTCAGTATCCATTTTTTTCATAAAATAAAAATTATTTAATTAAAATAATAATTCTTTTCTTGATATAAATCTTCTCGAGTTCTTCATTTCTCTTACCCTGCCTTATACCCTATTGAAAAACATTTCAAAAACTTGGTATGAGCATAAAAAGCTCAGTAAGGGTTATAAAATAAAGAAAGAAAACATTAGTTCAACAATACATACAAAACATAAGCTCTTTAACATACCTCATAAAATCATAAGATTTATGAATAACACATAGAAATCATAAATAATAAAGGTAAATTATGGAATCATTATCAAACATACATTATAGATTTCACAGCTACACTTGGAGTTACATTTGGAATACCCATCATAGTATATTCCCTAAATCTCTTAGGAGAAACATTCACATTTACCTCTATCACATTACCCCATCCATTGGAGAGCTATCTCGGGCTCACCCACCCTAGGTTTATCACAGAACCACCCATATATGTAAAAAATTCCCAATAACCATAACATATTCATAACACATAAAAAAATCATAAAGGAAAGATAACATTTACACATTGCAATCATAATATATCATTTCAAGATATTTACATAATCAATTCTTTATCAAACCATTTTCAAAACGATTTAAAACAATTAATAAAGAGATTTTTGAATCAAAGTGTCCCATACCAATTTTAAGCATTTGAAAGAAATTTTAATTTCAAAACATTCATGTCTATATAAAAAAATCCTTAAAAATATTTTTAAAACATTGAAATTAATGAGAAATATTTAGAAGAATAAATCTTTAAAACATTTAAAATGATATTTTAGTTAAAGAGTTCCTAACCAAATGAAAGATGCTTGAATACAAATAATTGAGGAATAAAATTAATTAGAACTTTATAATATCATGAAAATAAAGGGATTCAATATATAATATTCCAAAGGACAATATTAACACCATATAAAAGTGAATTGGTTCATAACAACAATAAAGTCTCAATAGAATGTAAATTGAGATGAAATCCATTATAAAAATTGTATCCTTAGATTAAGGATAAATCAATTACATAATAATATGTGAAAAATATAAATTCACTAAATATGATTGGATATTAAGTGAAAATCAATCAAAGTACATTCACACATGTTCTTTTAAAAACAAAACCAATGACTTGGATGTTTAACTCAATGAATGGAAATTGAGTTAAGATTACCCTTATCAAGTTCATGTCAATGACATGAGAATTTATCAATGGAGTGATTATGTGTATCAAAAGTATATCCAAACAAAGGGGAGTGGAATCTAAAACATAAATAAATAAATATTTATTCCACACATAATCATAGCATGAAATAATTAAGAATTATAAGATTAACCCAAGGAATAGAAATTGGGTTAAGAAGTTCTCTTACAGAAATTCGACAACCTAACGACGTTGCTTTAAAATTCATAAAATGAGGTGATGAGGGAGAAATGGGTATCTCATAACATGGAAATAAAATTTACAGAAATAAATATATAGAATAACATATCCCAACATAAGAAAAAGGAAATTAAAATACATGACATAAAAGAAGTCTTTGACAAAAAGAGTACTGTGAAAGGTTCCCTTACCAATTTGGTAACTCAAGAAACATACACCCCATGAAGGAATAATCATACAATGAATATGTAAATACCCAAATATTAAAGAATATTAAACAAAAAATATAATTATGGTAAGTACATGCACCACAAAAAAGGGAATAGTGGAAAAATAGCATGAATCTCACGAGAATAAAAAGTTAGATGAAAACCCTTACCACATGTCCGACTTGACTCATATGTTCCGTGTTATTCATAAATAATAAAATTAAGTTAATTTATACTTACTTAAGAAATTTTTTCATGTTTATTATTCCTTTAATATCACTTATTACCTTGATATAACAATTAGTTAATTAAGTGAGTTCATATCAGACATTATGTTGATGTTCAGAACTTTTGTAAAAAATGAACTTGTTATAATTACAAATTGTCCATGTTGTCAAAATTTCATTATCTCCAGAATTATATTCATGATTTAGATATAATATATATCATATATATCCAGTGTATATGTATTTATAATATTCCATATCATTTGGGGTTAATAAATTAAACACACCGTTCATGGAGACGGTAATCCGTACGTACGCATGAACGATAATTTCATTTATATTTTATATTTAAAGGAATGAAAAATTAATAATAAATAGGTTTATTATAATTAAAGTATAATATCTATGTAATTTAATTTAATTACCTCCATATTTTATATGTTCCATGTATGGCATGAACGAGTCATATCCCTTTGAGGGGGCGGTAGTGCGCACTTCCTAAAATGAAATTAATGTATTTACCCATTGTGGAAACCATAAAGGTATGATATAAATTAAAAATACATAGGTATAGAGAAAATATAAATATAATATATATCACATTTAAATACAGTTCCATCTAAATTTCCACCATAAGAGGTGGTAGGAGAAGATTGAACAATCATCGTTTCGTGAGGCAATAGTTCGCCATCCAAAGAAACATTATGTTCTTTACCCATTAGACGGAGGTGTGTGTAAGTGTAGTTTGAATACTTCTCATATATAAAATATAGTATATTGAGGATACTAGTTTTTTATAACATAAATGAATAAAAGATTTTAGGGTGTTAGATAAGTAAAATAAAATAAAAGAACTTAAGAGAATATGTTACATTTAAATCGGGTAACTCCCTGCAGTTTGAACCAAAAAGATTTCTTGAAGTGACTTCTGCCTAAGGTAAGGCTTCTAGGTGGAAGAGAGGGATCCTGAGAGATTATTTGGGTATAGTTTGGATGAGCCAAGGGTCTTGAGAGGTGTAAGTAATGGGTTAGAGGTGAGGGAGTTTTATAAGGGGGAGGAGGGGCTCTTTAGGAAAGTTTGAAAATATTATTTTATTATATAATGATTTTCAGTTTATAAAGGTCCAAAACTTATTAAAGTCTAATATAATATTAATATTGTTAGAAATAAAATAATATAATAATAATTGGACAGGTTTTAGATATTTGTTTTAATTTTTATAATCATATTTATTTAAATCATTCATTAAGGAGGTAAACACTGCATCATTATAGTGTTATAAATAATTTTATTTATTTGATGTCTAAAAATTAAATATAAAATACCATGATGTATGTAATGGCCCGGACCTCTCTGGTCCATTACTTTGTGAAATGTTGGTGTTGGAGGTGTTCCGGGAGGTCAGGGGGACTTATCCCCAACACTTTGCCAATTTTCTAGTTCTGTGAACAGTGTTTCCAGTTTTATGAACAGTAACAGATCGGTGAGACAGATCAGTTTCACAGATCGGTGAGACAGATCAGATTCACAGATCGGTGAGACAGATCAGTTTCACAGATCGGTGAGACAGATCAGTTTCACAGATCGGTGAGACAGATCAGTTTCAGAGATCGGTGAGACAGATCAGTTTCACAGATCGGTGAGACAGATCAGTTTCACAGATCGGTTTCACAGATCGGTGTGACAGATCAGTTTCACAGATCGGTGTGACAGATCAGTTTCACAGATCGGTGTGACAGATCAGTTTCACAGATCAGTTTCACAGATCGGTGTGACAGATCAGTTTCACAGATCAGTTTCACAGATCAGTGTGACAGATCAGTTTCACAGATCAGTTTCACAGATCGGTGTGACAGATCAGTTTCACAGATCAGTTTCACAGATCGGTGTGACAGATCAGTTTCACAGATCAGTTTCACAGATCAGTTTCACAGATCAGTTTCACAGATCGGTGTGACAGATCAGTTTCATAGATCAGTTTCACAGATCGGTGTGACAGATCAGTTTCATGTACAGTAACGGTGGGTGAACAGTGTTTCCAGACTCCTACAGTTTTTCCCCTTTTGACGTTTCCTTTGACGCAAAATACATTTAAAGCCTTATTTTAAGGGCTCTTAAGGCCGATTCAATGCCATAAATCCTATATTAATTATTCCTAAGGCTTGGAATGTTTTACTTGGTCAAACCGCGTGGGTTAATGCGATCCATTTTTAATGGAGAATTAACCGGATCTTAAACCGTCACCTCGTTAAATCTTAAAAAGGGACGAGATATCATTCTCCCTTGTTCCTTCCCTTTATTCTTAACTAAGAGGCTCTAGAACCTTTCAATCCTTTCCGTAGGAGTTGCACAAACAACCCTTACTCCTAGGATCATTCTCGCTCTGTTGGATGCAACCAAGCTGTATCGATCATTCTTCCACATAAGTTGTCGCGAGGGGAGGATCGTGACCTGCTGTGTGGATAAAGGACTTCAAGAACTCTTCAAGGTAGGGGATTCATGGCTTCTCTAATTATATATGTGCAATCGTAGAATTATCATGATTTATTCCTTTGTATCACAATGAAATTGACCTAATTAAATACTTGAACTGGATTAAAAGAATTGGTTGATCGCATGTTGTTGCTTTATACCGTGATAACGGTTTGCCTCATGTTTTCCTAGATATAGTGATATCTATGTTTCTTTGATTTGTTGATCGTTCATGATAGAAATTGATAATGAACGTAAATCCGGAATTAACTGTTGATTAATTGGCGAAAGATAAAGAGGCATATAAATTAATCTGGTTTTTTTTGTCGTTGTTGTAGTTGTTCTAATTTGAGGATAATCAAATTAGGGAAGTAAGTTTGGTTATTTAATTGTGATATCTTACTGATTAGGTATCCATGATTGGAACCTACGAATAACAAATCTGTTAATTCAATATGGATTAGAGAACAGATTATGTGGGAATTTCAAAAAGGGTTCTGAGTTACCCTCTTGTTTGTTAACGGGCCGAGAGCCCATTTTGTGATGTTTTTTTTCCTACTGCTTGTGCTGTGATGTGAGCATGGATGGCTGTTGTGATATGTGGAGGCTTGGAGACTTTTGGTTGTGGCAGCGGATGACGCCTAGTGTGGCGAGATGCATCGGTTTATGCATATGGGTGTCGGGGAGGACACCAAGGGTGATGGTATGAGATGAATGTGATGGTTTGATGTTGGTGGTTTGGTCTGGTTGTTTATCTGCATTACTTTTCCCCACTGCTCAAGGCAGCTGGTCTTGCTTACCCTCTTTCCAAAGGAGGCGAAGACACGCGGGGTATGCCACGTGCTTTCCGTGTTTAGCCTCTCGATGGAGGATGGGTATATGCTCTTTCTATAGGCGGCAAAGACTCGACGGGTAGTATATCTACTCACCGTGTTGAGCCTCCTTTGTGTTTAGAAGAATAGGATGTTTTTCTAGAATGCCTGGGAATGTGGAAAAGTAATTCTGTAATGAAAAAAAATGGTGAAAATCCATGGGGATGGAGATGCTGGAATTTAAAGGTGATGTGAATCTTAAAAAGGAGCAGTTGTTTTTGAAAGTGACGCCATTTCAGTTTAATGTGGAATTGTTCAATCTTAATTAATGTTTAAAGAATTAATTAATGTACAGTGGAACTGATAAATGAGAATGGAGTAATCTAATAAAGCTCTTCAATTGGTTGTGTGCTTATAGGATACCTAGTCTTAGAAGTAGCAGCCTGGAGTCTGAGAGACGTTAGCTGCAGTTGTATCTAAGACTAGGTAATGCCCATAGTGTGGATGTGAGTTACTTATATATTCCGTAATTTTTGTGTTTCTATACGCTACTCCACCCTGTCGGTAAGGGAAACTGACACCCCGGGGATTCTGAGCCCTGGGGGGGTGTTTTCCCCAACATTCTGATGGGAGGTTGAATGGATGACTACCCCCTTTGGCCCCGCTCTCTTCTCTTGGTAGATCTTAGTGCTGGTAGGAACAGTGGTTAGTTTTACCCATATATGTGTGTAGAGGGCTGTAATGGCTTGTGGTTATTTCACACACATATATTCTGGATATAGTATCCTATGGACTACTATAGGTGTAACGTGTATAGGCTGTGATGGCTTGAGGATCCTTACTCGGTGTATGGGCTGTAATGGCTTGAGGTATAATACCCGACATATGATACACGTTATACGAGCTGTGGTGGCTCCCGGAAACTACCTGGTTACTTTTGGTTGTGAGGATTGTGTGGAGCTTAGCCCAGGTGTTTGCGGGCAAGCCTTTGTGGTGCACGAGGTGCAGATTGTGGAGCTTTACCCATGTTGATATGGGCAAGCCTTTGGAGAGAGATGCACAGGACGTATGTCGTTGGGGCAAAGCGGCAAACCAGTGGGGAAGTGGTAGCGGGGTACCCTTGATATTCTTTACTACATGCTATATTCTTGTATGCGTTACTTGGTGAGAGTAGCCTTGGTGAGGTTGGGAACATAGTATACCTGTTTAGGTGACGAGTTAGTTTCACTTGTTTTTCACTGGGCTTTAGCATGCTTTCTTTACTTTTGCACGAGAGTCTTGGGGAGGATCCTACTGAGTATACTGTTATACTCACCCTATGTACATATAAACTGTTTTTCAGGCGACTTGGAGCAGGTTGGAGATCAAGTTGGTTACTACTAGCTTGCGGTTGGAGGAGGAGCTGTTCGGGGTTGTGGTCGCTGCCGTTTTACTTTCTTTTGGATACTTTTAGTTTTCCCTTTCAGTTGTAGTACTTTTTCATGACATTTCATATATGTACTTGGGTTTCTTTTACATTTCAGTTATGAGTTGGAGTTGGTTGGAGTCTATTCTATCTCTCTCTTCTGCATGTGTTCTCTTAGAGGGTAATGCCTCCCATTTGTGTGTGTATTATACCCTCGGTGCTAGTCGCCAACCCGAGGCCTACTGGAGGCGGGACTCGAGGGTCATTATCTCCCTTTTCACATTGCCGGCCCAGGAGGGGTACACTTTGTGGGGAGGGAGTCGTGACAGAGTGGTATCAGAGGTCTGGTCGAGGGATAGGATGGAGTTTGGAGTTAGGCACAGGTGAGGATGCATGGGATGGTAGGGAAACGGTGTCATTCATGTTTAGCAAGTGGGGTAAACACTGGAGACCGGCAGAGACATAGGCGTTCAGGGCCCCCTATGATCTGTTGCACGGACCTTTAAGTTTACAATGGCTACTAAACAAAGTGACACTTGTTGCAGGGTAGAGACCTAGGAAAGGATCATGCATCATTATTATTTGCGCCTGTGTTTGAATGGGTAGACCTTGGGATAGGTAACCAAAAATTAATAAAACAAAATAATTAATTAATTAATGTTGAGTCTTCCATATTCCAGGCTTAGGAGCTCTAACAGTTGTTATTTTACAGGTATGGCTCCAGGTCGACGTCCTCGTCAGGTTTGCGCAGAAGGTGCCCAGCAGGCTGTTCCAGCAGATCGCCGCCGGGTAGAGGTTGATGACGATGACACTTGGAGGAAGACACTCCGAGAGTTTCAGCGCCAGAGTCTACAGAAGTACGAGGGCTCCGTTTCAGATGCAGTCACAGAAGACTGGTTGGAGGAGGTCGAGATAGGCTTCAGTTAGATTCGTGCTCAGAAGGAACACTGGGTGTCCTTGTTTGTGACGATGTTGCGTGGAGCAGCGAGACAGTGGTGGTTCTTGTTCCTTGGGGATCGTGAGGAGTCAGCGATCTCATGGGAGGAGTTTCGAGACAGGTTTAGAGTCGAGTTTCTTTCATCGACTGCGAAGGCATCCAGTCTCCAGGAGCTTCTTACCCTTCGACAGGGGAGCTCCAGTGTTCGGGAGTTTGGAATCCGTTTCAGGAACCTTCTACGATATGCTTCAGACCTGTTACCAGATGATGAGGCCAGGGAGAGGCATTTCGAGGAGGCTTTGCGTCCAGAGATCCAGCGCCAGGTCACCCCATTTATGCTGAAGACATATCTTGAGGTGCTGGCGAGGGCAGAGGTTGTTGAGAGGACTTTGGCTAGGACCGGATCGTCAAGAGAGGGGAATCGTCATGATTCCTCAAGAAGCAGAGCTGTGGTCCGGGGTTCCCGGTTTTCAGGACAGAAGAGTTTCCGTTCACCTGGGGGTAGGTCCCAGCCCTTCCCATCTCGTTTCTCCAGAGGTAGCAACTCTCAGACCTATGCCAAGGGATCAGGCGCCTGTTTTTCCTGTGGTGGACGTGGTCATCAGCAGCGGGAGTGCCCAACTTTTCAGAGCAGTCATCGTGCACCAGGCGCTCCACTCCAGGTTCCTCCGTTGAGGCAGTTCCAGCCGAGGCAGCAGCAGCAGGTTGCACCAGCTTTAGATCACCAGAGGGTAGATGGAGCAGGCAGAGGACAGCCCCATGACGCTCCCCGTCCTCAGAGAGCAGAGCGCGGCCGTGGTGGTGGTCGTCATCAGGGTCAGAGAGGCCGTGGAGGTGGTCGTGGTCAGCTTCATGCTCTAGCGTTGCCAGCTCCAGGCGAGCCAGACGTCGTCCGAGGTACCCTTTGCTTGTTTTCTACCTTGGTGTATGCCTTGTTTGATTCAGGAGCAACACACTCCTTCATATCTCCTACCCTTGTCCATGCTTTGGGACTTGAGGTAGAGAGGCTTCCAGTGCCCTTGGTGTTGACTACGCCAGTTGGAGGTCGAGCTAGCTTGTTTGAAGTATGTAGAGACTGTGAGCTAGTGTTGGGGCAGCACCGCTCTTGGGGAGATTTCCTATGTTTACGAATACAACCATATGATGTCATCCTCGGCATGGATTGGTTGTATTCAGTGCAGGCTATTGTGGATTGCTACAGGAAGAAGGTCGTTTTCTTTGATGAAGATGGAGAGGAAGTAGTGTTTGTTGGTGAGAGAGATCCTCGGATGAGTCATAGACGAGTTTCATCCTTATCATCAATGATGGCTGGGATGATGCTGAGTTCTTCAGAGGTTCAACAGTTGGTTTTTCCTAGGGTCGTATAGGAGTACCCTGATGTCTTTCCAGAAGAGGTTGTATCCTTACCCCTTCGACGAGAGATCGAGTTTGGGATCGAGCTACAGCCAGGAGCGTCTCCTATCTCTATGTCTCCATATAGGATGGCCCTTTCTGAGTTACGAGAGCTACGTATTCATCTCGATGGTCTGTTGCAGTGTGGTTTTGTTCGGCCAAGTGTGTCACCGTGGGGTGCACCAGTCTTGTTCGTGAAAAAGGCTGATGGAAGTTTGCGGTTGTGCGTCGATTATCGTCGCTTAAACAAAGTGACAATAAAGAACCGCTATCCACTTCCACGGATTGATGACCTATTCGATCAACTGAAGGGTGCAAGTTGGTTCTCAAAGATCGACTTGCGGTCAGGATATCATCAGATGCGTGTAAAGGATGAGGATATCCCGAAGACTGCTTTCCGTTGTCGTCATGGGCATTATGAGTTTGTTGTAATGCCATTCGGCGTGACGAATGCTCTAGCTGTTTTCATGGGGTTGATGAATGCTGTGTTCCGTGAATTCCTGGACAAGTTTGTTGTGGTTTTCATTGACGACATCCTTGTGTACTCCACATCTGAAGAAGAGCATGCAGAACATCTACGAGCTGTTTTGGGAGTTCTTCGCCAACATCGGTTGTTTGGGAAGTTGTCCAAGTGTGAGTTCTGGGCTCAAGAAGTTCGTTTCTTGGGACATGTTGTGTCCCAACAGGGAGTAGCTGTGGATCCTTCGAAGATAGAATCAGTGGCGTCTTGGCCAGCCCCCAAGACCGTGTCAGAGGTGCGAAGTTTCCTTGGTCTCGCAGGCTATTATAGGAGGTTTGTGGCTAATTTCTCCCGAGTTGCAACTCCTCTGACAGCTTTGACCAGGAAGGATCAAGCGTTCATATGGACTGATCAGTGTCAGACAGCTTTCGAGTATCTAAAGGAGAAGTTGGTAAGTGCTCCAGTCCTTTGTCTTCCAGCGGAGGGAGTCCAGTTTGATGTTTTCTGTGATGCTTCACATCTGGGGCTAGGCTGTGTTCTCATGCAGCAAAGGTCAGTTGTTTCTTATGGGTCTCGGCAGTTGCTTCCCCATGAACGCAACTATGCCACCCATGATCTTGAGTTGGCAGCCGTGGTGTTTGCGCTGAAGTTGTGGAGACATTACCTCATTGGCGAGCGCTTTGTGGTTTTCACCGATCATAAGAGTTTGAGGTATGTTTTCTCTCAGCGGGATTTGAACTTGCGGCAGCGTCGGTGGATGGAGTTCTTGCAGGAATACGACTTCGAAATATCGTATACACCTGGGAAGGGAAATGTTGTTGCTGATGCCCTGAGCCGAAAGTCACGTAATGATGTTGTGCGTGAATCTGGTGATTCTTGGAGAGGGATGGAAGAGCTAGCAGCTTTGCATCTTGATATGGGAGAAGTTGGGGGAAGAGTTTGTCTTTTCCAGATGACGGTGCAATCATCCCTGATGCAAAAGGTGGAAGAGTCTCAGTTGGGTGATCTAGAGGTGGAAGTTTTGAGAGACAGAGTTGTTTGTGGGGAGGCCCCTGATGGTTGGTCGGAGGATGAACAACACCGAGTGTTGTATCATGACAGGCTTTTTGTTCCCTTGACGATGCGCGAGACGGTTCTCCGAGAGTTCCATAGCTCGCCCTTAGCTGTACATCCTGGTGTGACGAAGATGTATCGATCCTTGAGGATCCAGTTTTGGTGGCCTGGGCTGAAGCGTTCAGTTGCAGAATGTGTGTCTCGATGTTTAGTCTGCCAGAAGGTGAAGGCCGAACACCGTGTTCCGGGTGGTCTTCTCCAGCACTTAGAGATTCCTCAGTGGAAGTGGGAGGAAATCTCAATGGACTTTGTTACAGGTTTACCTCGAGCTCCGGGAGGACATGATGCTATATGGGTGGTAGTGGATCGTTTAACTAAATCGGCCCACTTCATAGCAATCAAGGAGTCGATCTCAGTGGAGGTTTTGTCGAGGCAGTATCTGGAGGAGGTGGTGAGGCTTCACGGAGTTCCTAAGACGATCATTTCTGATCGAGACCCTCGTTTTACCTCTAGGGTGTGGAGAGATCTCCAGCATGCTTTTGGCTCTCAACTATGCCTTAGCACTGCTTTTCATCCTCAAACGGATGGTCAGACAGAGCGAACCATCCAAACTCTTGAAGACATGTTGTGCTCTTGTGTTCTTGATTTTGGAGGTTCATGGGTGAAGCACTTACCTTTGGTAGAGTTCGCTTACAATAATAGTTTTCACTCTACCATCGGCATGGTGCCGTTTGAAGCCTTGTATGGACGGCCATGCCATTCTCCGTTGTGCTGGACTGGGGTCGGAGAGTCAGCAATTCTCGGACCAGAACTAGTGCAGAATACGACGGAGATGGTTCAAGTGATTCGTGAGAGGATGAAGACAGCACAAGATCGCCAGAAATCTTATGCTGATCAAAGAAGGAGACCCTTAGAGTTTAATGTTGGGGATCATGTGTTTCTGAAGGTGACTCCCCGTCGTGGGCAGCGAAGGTTTGGTCGCGGAAGTAAGCTTTCTCCCCGTTTTTTTGGGCCTTTCGAGGTGTTAGCTCGTGTTGGAGCTGTGGAATATCGAGTAGCACTTCCCCCTCGGATGAGTCGGATACATGATGTTTTTCATGTATCGCAGCTCCGTCATTATCTTCATGATGAATCTCATGTTATCGATTGGGGAGAGATCGATATTGATGATGATGCAACCTTCGAGGAGCGACCTGTGGAGATCCAAGACCACAAGGAGAAGGTGTTGCGTGGGCGTTCTATTCCTTTAGTTCGTGTCTTGTGGCGACACAGTGGCATGGAGGAGAGTACCTGGGAGCGTGAGTCACAGATACGTGATCAGTACCCAGAGTTGTTTAATGTTTAACTCCTTTCATGTAATGATGTTTTCTCTGTGGTTGGACCTTTCATGTTTTATTTATGTACCTTTGATGTGATGTTGTGAATGAATTGTTTGGGTATGGATTGTTTGTTCCCGGATGTCATAGTTTTGTTCCAGCTTTCGAACAACTCATGGTGGTTTTCCCCTGAGAGGTATCTTATGGGGTGGTTGTTCGGACCCCTCTTTTCTTCTGGGTTGGTTTTTAATTCTCGAGGACGAGAATGTTTTGAGAGGTATCTAATGTAATGGCCCGGACCTCTCTGGTCCATTACTTTGTGAAATGTTGGTGTTGGAGGTGTTCCGGGAGGTCAGGGGGACTTATCCCCAACACTTTGCCAATTTTCTAGTTCTGTGAACAGTGTTTCCAGTTTTATGAACAGTAACAGATCGGTGAGACAGATCAGTTTCACAGATCGGTGAGACAGATCAGATTCACAGATCGGTGAGACAGATCAGTTTCACAGATCGGTGAGACAGATCAGTTTCACAGATCGGTGAGACAGATCAGTTTCACAGATCGGTGAGACAGATCAGTTTTACAGATCGGTGAGACAGATCAGTTTCACAGATCGGTTTCACAGATCGGTGTGACAGATCAGTTTCACAGATCAGTTTCACAGATCGGTGTGACAGATCAGTTTCACAGATCGGTGTGACAGATCAGTTTCACAGATCAGTTTCACAGATCGGTGTGACAGATCAGTTTCACAGATCAGTTTCACAGATCGGTGTGACATATCAGTTTCACAGATCAGTTTCACAGATCGGTGTGACATATCAGTTTCACAGATCAGTTTCACAGATCGGTGTGACAGATCAGTTTCATGTACAGTAACGGTGGGTGAACAGTGTTTCCAGACTCCTACAGTTTTTCCCCTTTTGACGTTTCCTTTGACGTAAAATACATTTAAAGCCTTATTTTAAGGGCTCTTAAGTCCGATTCAATGCCATAAATCCTATATTAATTATTCCTAAGGCTTGGAATGTTTTACTTGGTCAAACCGCGTGGGTTAATGCGATCCGTTTTTAATGGAGAATTAACCGGATCTTAAATCGTCACCTCGTTAAATCTTAAAAAGGGATGAGATATCATTCTACCTTGTTCCTTCCCTTTATTCTTAACTAAGAGGCTCTAGAACCTTTCAATCCTTTCCGTAGGAGTTGCACAAACAACCCTTACTCCTAGGATCATTCCCGCTCTGTTGGATGCAACCAAGCTGTGTCGATCATTCTTCCACATAAGTTGTCGCGAGGGGAGGATCATGACCTGCTGTGTGGATAAAGGACTTCAAGAACTCTTCGAGGTAGGGGATTCATGGCTTCTCTAATTATATATGTGCAATCGTAGAATTAGCATGATTTATTCCTTTGGATCACAATGAAATTGACCTAATTAAATACTTGAACTGGATTAAAAGAATTGGTTGATTGCATGTTGTTGCTTTATACCGTGATAACGGTTTGCCTCATGTTTTCCTAGATATAGTGATATCTATGTTTCTTTGATTTCTTGATCGTTCATGATAGAAATTGATAATGAACGTAAAGCCGGAATTAACTGTTGATTAATTGGCGAAAGATAAAGAGGCATATAAATTAATCTGGTTTTTTTTGTCGTTGTTGTAGTTGTTCTAATTTGAGGATAATCAAATTAGGGAAGTAAGTTTGGTTATTTAATTGTGATATCTTACTGATTAGGTATCCATGATTGGAACCTACGAATAACAAATCTGTTAATTCAATATGGATTAGAGAACAGATTATGTGGGAATTTCAAAAAGGGTTCTGAGTTACCCTCTTGTTTGTTAACGGGCCGAGAGCCCATTTTGTGATGTTTGTTTTCCTGCTGCTTGTGCTGTGATGTGAGCCTGGATGGCTGTTGTGATATGTGGAGGCTTGGAGACTTGTGGTTGTGGCATCGGATGACGCCTAGTGTGGCGAGATGCATCGGTTTATGCATATGGGTGTCGGGGAGGACACTAAGGGTGATGGTATGAGATGAAGGTGATGGTTTGATGTTGGTGGTTTGGTCTGGTTGTTTATCTGCATTACTTTTCCCCACTGCTCAAGGCAGCTGGTCTTGCTTACCCTCTTTCCGAAGGAGGCGAAGACACGCGGGGTATGCCACGTGCTTTCCGTGTTTAGCCTCTCGATGGAGGATGGGTCTATGCTCTTTCTATAGGCGGCAAAGACTCGACGGGTAGTATATCTACTCACCGTGTTGAGCCTCCTTTGTGTTTAGAAGCATAGGATGTTTTTCTAGAATGCCTGGGAATGTGGAAAAGTAATTCTGTAATGAAAAAAAAATGGTGAAAATCCACGGGGATGGAGATGCTGGAATTTAAAGGTGATGTGAATCTTAAAAAGGAGCAGTTGTTTTTGAAAGTGACGCCATTTCAGTTTAATGTGGAATTGTTCAATTTTAATTAATGTTTAAAGAATTAATTAATGTACAGTGGAACTGATAAATGAGAATGGAGTAATCTAATAAAGCTCTTCAATTGGTTGTGTGCTTATAGGATACCTAGTCTTAGAAGTAGCAGCCTGGAGTCTGAGAGACGTTAGCTGCAGTTGTATCTAAGACTAGGTAATGCCCATAGTGTGGATGTGAGTTACTTATATATTCTGTACTTTTTGTGTTTCTATACGCTACTCCACCCTGTCGGTAAGGGCAACTGACACCCCGGGGATTCTGAGCCTTGGGGGGGTGTTTTCCCCAACATTCTGATGGGAGGTTGAATGGCTGACTACCCCCTTTGGCCCCGCTCTCTTCTCTTGGTAGATCTTAGTGCTGGTAGGCACAGTGGTTAGTTTTACCCATATATGTGTGTAGAGGGCTGTAATGGCTTGTGGTTATTTCACACACATATATTCTGGATATAGTATCCTATGGACTGCTATAGGTGTAACGTGTATAGGCTGTGATGGCTTGAGGATCCTTACTCGGTGTATGGGCTGTAATGGCTTGAGGTATAATACCCGACGTATGATACACGTTATACAAGCTGTGGTGGATCCTGGAAACTACCTGGTTACTTTTGGTTGTGAGGATTGTGTGGAGCTTAGCCCAGGTGTTTGCGGGCAAGACTTTGTGGTGCACGAGGTGCAGATTGTGGAGCTTTACCCATGTTGATATGGGCAAGCCTTTGGAGAGAGATGCACAGGACGTATGTCGTTGGGGCAAAGAGGCAAACCAGTGGGGAAGTGGTAGCGGGGTACCCTTGATATTCTTTACTACATGCTATAATCTTGTATGTGTTACTTGGTGAGAGTAGCCTTGGTGAGGTTGGGAACATAGTATACCTGTTTAGGTGACGAGTTAGTTTCACTTGTTTTTCACTGGGCTTTAGCATGCTTTCTTTACTTTTGCACGAGAGTCTTGGGGAGGATCCTACTGAGTATACTGTTATACTCACCCTATGTACATATAAACTATTTTTCAGGCGACTTGGAGCAGGTTGGAGATCAAGTTGGTTACTACTAGCTTGCGGTTGGAGGAGGAGCTGTTCGGGGTTGTGGTCGCTGCCGTTTTACTTTCTTTTGGATACTTTTAGTTTTCCCTTTCAGTTGTAGTACTTTTGCATGACATTTTATATATGTACTTGGGTTTCTTTTACATTTCAGTTATGAGTTGGAGTTGGTTGGAGTCTATTCTATCTCTCTCTTCTGCATGTGTTCTCTTAGAGGGTAATGCCTCCCATTTGTGTGTGTATTATACCCTCGGTGCTAGTCGCCAACCCGGGGCCTACTGGAGGCGGGACTCGGGGGTCATTATCTCCCTTTTCACATTGCCGGCCCAGGAGGGGTACACTTTGTGGGGAGGGGGTCGTGACAAATTAAGAAAAATTTTTACATTTCTAAAGAATATTTTTAGTCAAACATATCAATTATATAACCCCAAATTAAAATTGTTTAAGAAAAACAATACATGTTTATGATATTTTTATTTTTACTTTAAATAAAAAGGTATTAATGTCATTATGTTACCCAAATGGATTTAAAAGGCCAAAAATCTCACCCAAGGATTTTATTGGTTGTCCATGACTCATAAAATAAGGTTATGACAAGTGTTAAGGTAATTTTATGTTATTATAATATTTTTTTTTACCTTGAATTACCCTATTTACCTTTAACCACGGAAAATAAAAGTCAAAAGTTTCTATTCACCAAAAATTATTTTCATCTTATTAAACCACATTTTACTTACTCATGATAACCATGTATGTCATATTATTGAAATTAAATTCACAGAAGCGGTAAAATTTCATTTAAATGAACAAGTCAGTTTTTTAACTACTACTCAGTGTTTTTACTATTCATAAAAAATTGATGGTTTTCAGAAAAATAACAAAAATTACACCTAAGATATATTTAATATTCCAAATTAAAAAATGATTTCTATTTTACCAAATTGAAAACATTTAAGTTTCGATAATTAATTTAAAATTAATTCCCATTGTCAAAATAATAAGTGTGTTTTTAAGAAATAATAACTATCAAAAGATTAACACTTATTTATGTCCAATTTCATAGTGAAATTACTTCTACTGACCAAAATTGGATTAAATGGTAAAAATATAATCCAATTAAACTTTAAAAACAATGAAAAATATAATCTAACAATATAAATAAATTATATTAAAAGGTTGTTTTGAATTAAAATACAGTATTTTTCACTATTCATTAAAAAATGAATTTTATCAGGAAAATACCAAAAATTTACCCAAAGTAAATTTTGATGTCCTGATTCTAAATAAGAATTTTATTTTGTCAAATAGAACATATAAAAGTGACCAAAACTATATTTAAAAAGGGTTCACCATCAAAAGGTAGTAAATCAACCTTTTAAAGAATATTAGTGTATTTATGCTTAAAATTAGATTCATTCACATTTTATGCCTCTTACTTTTATTGGATAAATGTAAAAACATTTATGAAACATATTTAATCATAATATGGTTAGTTCTATTAATTCCTTCTAATAAAACAACTAGGCGTTAACTACCTTTTGAAATAATATTATATTATTATTTTTCAGTATGACCCAACATTGTGTGCAACGTAAGATTTCAAAGAAACCCATTGTTGCGTATCAGGTACACCATCGATCATAGCATCCCATTTAAAGTAAAATTAATATTTAATTCACAAATATTAATAAATATGAAAATGGATTATTCTTTATTTAATTGGGATGTCACATCCTTCCCCATTTTTAGAAATTGCATCCTCGCAATTTTAAAATTGGTCTTAGAAACTTCATTAAAAGTCCCAAATCGGAAAAAGAATTAATAAAACTATCACTTTAAAATAAATATAGAGAATTAAAAAGTTCACATGAGATAACCAATACTAGGATTCCATGAAAACATGTATATGGAGGAAAAATTAAGTGTCAAGTTCTGATGGATAGTGATAAAAAACATGATTAGGAGAAAGTTAACCACCAGAAAGTCACAAACTTGTGATAGGTAAAACAGTCTTTGGTTTCCAAGTAGGAAAATTAAACAAACAATATTTTTTTGTTTTAAGTTCCTTTTCAAAAATTTGGAGAATTTATTTATGACATTGAATATGGGAATAAGTAAATATACTTACTTTTCAAGTATACATTCATCCTTTAATAAGTTTTTACCAAAAACTCATATTTTCTCCAAATGATGAGTATTCAAGATGACTTGTTCACATCTAAACTTCTAGAATCAACTTCTAGAGAATCACATAATCCACAAAAGATAAACTATATATTTTACCTGTCTTTAGAAATTAACCAAAACCAAAATGGTTAATACAATATTAGATAATCTTAAAAAAGGATAATTCTTTAAAAAAAGAAATATTATTCCAAATCTCAAAAATTTAAAAAGTAATACCCAAATTTCAACAAAGACTATTCAACAAACAACTCTCTATAAAATTATTCAAAGTATACCAAATTATGATTGAAACCCAAAACTCAGACAAATTTAATTACATAGTATTCCATAGTAAATCTTAACATTTATCTCCAAATAACATCAACTACTATTAATGTCTCATACTGAAGTGTAATTAACCTAATCAAATATTCTCTATGATAGTTTAATCATTTCCATAAATAACCCAAATATCTATAAAACATAGATTCTTCCAAAATAAAATTTCAACCATTATTCCACAAATGAAATCAAATAGTATTCTATTTTCCTTAGGCATATAGTGTTTCCCCAAAAGAGAGAATGCCTTCCTCCAAAATGACTTTCTTTTAATTTTCAAACCACTTTTAGAAAGGGAAGTGGGAACCCGCACAATCAAACCATCTCATTACAAACCAACAAACAAATTGGAAAAGCAGAATTCAAATTTCAAAAAGAGAATTCACATTTCAAATTTTGAAATGGAATGACCATCACATGAATTGATCGTGCCTCAAGCCCATCACACTCACCCAACAATATCACATCACCACCTCTAATGGATCTTCTACAATCATCACCATGAATAATTTACTTACGATCTGCATTAATTAATAATATAACCAGTGTCTTTCAAGATTTAGATTCCAATTTTCAAACACTGCCTCGGTTCATAGAATATTTCGATCCTCATGTGCATTAGGAACCTCGTACCTCGATCCAAACAGATCGTCCCTCACATCCAGCCAGAACACAATGACTAACACAAACACCGACCAACATCAACTCCTCCGGAATGGAATAATCATCATTCTGATGAAATACTTGAGAAATGAATAAGAACCCACAAAACATGAAGAACAATCTCACCACTATCTTCATCAAAAATAAAAGCAGAAAAATGAAGAACCATCACTGAAAGAACCTAGAGAAAGAGTGGAAACCACCGCAAGTTGCACCTCCTGGAACACCCTACCGCCCCCACAAACACATCCCAAAACCTCTTCAGAAACTATCTCACCCACCTGACCTAGGGAGTAGAAATGGACCTAGAATCCAGAGCATATTAAGGACAGATAGGGTATCCAAAGCGATCCACAATGAAATCACTACTGGAAAACCCATAGAAAACAGATTCTTCGAACCTGCACCACCAAAATAGAATACAAATATATTGAAAATCCATCAAATGATGATAGAAGACATTGTATTAAACATAAAACATCCCTAGAAATGGAAAACTTGAATTATACAGTCAAAAGAAGAAATAGAACAGGAGCAAGGGAAATTGTGAAGGAGGTGAAACGAAGAAAACCAAGATCGTTGCAAGATTCGACAACAAATAGGGGGAAATCAACATTGTGGAAGGATAAGAATAATGAGGTGAAAATGAGTAAACCCTAGGTCAACCAAAAGAGAGATATCAAACCGAGAAGGGAGAAAGAGGATCAGAAAGTAGAAAATAGAAAATTGCGATTTTGAGAAGCGAGATGAAAGGTCCCTCCATCACCGGTGGGAAAACCTCAGAGGAGGAGGGGAGTGATCGAGTGAGAGCATCAGTAGAAAATGGAGCCATAACCTATTAAAATAATAACTCATACTAACGAGATAATTCATGTTGGCAAGTGGTAGGCAATGCGACCTTATCTCCCTTCGGTTGTGGGTTCGATTCCCATGGCCTTTCCGGAAACGATGAGTTTTCATCCATCTTACAGGTTGTCCTTTTTATAAAACTCAAAAATAACCATAACATATTTTAACCTAAAATTTTATCTTATACCTATCATTTTCATCCCAACTCATTAAGACCTCAACATATTAATTAAGACTTATATATATTGTCATTTTTTATTTCACCTTCATATGATAAAATAAAACTATTCCCAAAAGAAATAACATCATACCTTGATCATGGTGTCCACATGGTTTCATTGTCATATTATTCACAAAGGTAGAAGGTCCTTGCATTGAAAAAATGATTTAGATATCCTTCAAAATCATTTTCTTTATTCATCCAAATACACCTTGTACAACATCGTCCATATGGGTGTTCATAGAAAAATAGTTTTGAAAAATAATCATGTATAACATATAATTTCAAAACATCTGATAAAACATTATTTTTATAAAACATTCAGACTGAGTTTGAGTTGAAACTTTCAATAAATGTTCCTTTTAAAATAACATAAGTATGTGCTGAAAGTCTATAATTTAAAAGAAAATATAAATAGGTTTCTCAAATGTCTCCTTCTTCATCACCTTTTTCAAAATCAAAATATTCTTTAAAATATTGTGATAAGGTAAAATATTTGAAAATGGATTGATAATATTTAAATTTCTTAAAAATATGAGAATATTGTGAAAATAAGATTTGATTAAATACAACCCATGATCCATGATGATATCAAGGTATGGAATGCAGTCTCTCCTACAATAGCTTCATGGGTTCGATATTGGAATTGCTCATCATTTTTCAACCTTCACGTATGGCATGGTGAGGGTTCAAGGTTCAGACTTCCATGCTGCAGTGAAGGTTTCCACTTCATGTCTGATAAGCTAGGGGTGTGTTGGGAGGATCTGTTTGCTGGGTGAGGCCTCAAAGGCGGCGACAAGATTTCTTTTTCCTCTTCACATGTTTGGATCTGGAGGTTTTTGCGGTTAGGGTTTTTTATGCTTTGATGTTTGATGATCAGTTGGATTTGTGTGGCGTCACTCATGGGAGGCTCCCTACACCACCTTTCCACTTTCCGTGTGATATTCATACTTTGGTGAGTCTCATCAACCCTCTAGCGTCTACGACTGGTTGGGGATGGGATGGCGGTGGGTTCCCGACTTCGATTTTGGCGACCAGTGATTGTTTATTTGTGGATGGGTTCTTAATGCGGGTGAATTGTTCTACAACTGTGATGTTGGAAGTAACAAGTTGTGATGGTTTTGAGCTAGTGGTGAATTTTATGGTCACAAAAATCACATACAAGGTTTTTTTCGTGTTGTTCAGATTGCATTTATGTGGTTGTGGTTTTCGTGTCATGCATGGATGCTTCTGCTCTCCACCGTGATGTTTTTAGGCAGCTTGTTGTTCACAGTTTCTGATTCCATGTTATCCTCAGATATGACTCCAAATGAGTTTTTGTGCTGCAATTTTTCACCTGACTTACGCGATTCAGTTTTTGATGGTTGAGTGGGTATGGCCTTGGCCATCAGTACTAGCCCATCTTTGTACGATATTACTTTCCGTCCAGTGTTGGAATGGTGGAAACTAGTCTTATTGTTGTTTTTTCTAGGGAGGAGCCTTTATTTTTTGTATGATATATCTTTTTGAACAGTGGTCCATTGGGGCACAGTTTAATGTCTTTTGTCATTGAAGCCATGTTTCTTGTTTTCTCATTTTTTCCTTAAAATTGTTTACTTAATAAAAAATTAATTTCCAGCCAGTCAATAATTATTTCCAGCCTGTCATGAGGAATAGATAGTAATGTTGTTTAAGATCATCCTCATTCCATTTGAAAATGACTTTATTTGATCTGAAAAAGTTATAAAATAAGGATTTAACTTAAAGAGTAGACATAAAGACTAACCATGTGTCTACTAAAAACTCATAATCCATAAAGTTGTCTAAACCAACATCTTATACCAACTATAGGGCCCCAGCCTTAAACATTACATAATCTTGAATTAAGTTAATAATTCACAATGAGGATATTTTTAGGTTTATAATTTTAGAAAATTAGGCCATAATTATTACATTACATCTCAAAAATTACAAATTAGACACTTTTGCTCAGTATCCATTTTTTTCATAAAATAAAAATTCTTAAAAGAAAACAATAATTATTTTCTTGATATAAGTCTCCTTGAGTTCTTCCTTTCACTTAACTTTCCTTATACCATGTGATTTTTTTTTCAAAAACTTGGGATGAGAATAAAAAGCTCAGTAAGGGTTATAAAATAAAGAAAGAAAACATTATTTCATCAATACATATAAAACATAATCTCTTTAACATACCTCATGAAATCATAAGATTTGTGAATAACACATAGAAATCATAAATCATAAAGGTAACTTGTAGCATCCTAATCAAACTTACATTATATCTTTCAATTATATATAGGGAGTTACATTTGGAATACCCATCATAGTACATTCCTTAAATATCTTAGGAGAAACATTCATGTTTACCTCAGTCACATTACCCAATGAATTGGAGAGCTATCTTAGGCTCACCCACCCTAGGTTTATCCTAGAACCACCAATATACATAAAAAATGCCCAATAACCATAACATATTCATAACACATAAAACAAGTATAAAGGAAAGATAACATTTCTACATTGCAATCACAATATATCATTTCATGATATTGACGTAATCAATTCTTTATTAAACCATTTTCAAAACCATTTAAAACATTTAATAAAGATATTTTTGAATCAAAGTTTCCCATACCAATTTGAAGAATTTGAAAGAAATTTTAATTTCAAAACATTCATGTCCATATAAATAAATCTTTAAAACCATTTTTAAAACATGGACATTAATGAGAAAGATTTATACGAATAAATATTTAAAACATTTAAAATGATATTTTAGTTAAAGAGTTCCTAACCAAATGAGAGACACTTGAATACAAATAATTAAGGAATAACATTAATCAAAACATTATAATATCATGAAAATAAAGGGATTAATGATATAATATTCCCTAGGAAAGTATTAACACCATATAAAATTGCATTGGTCCATAAAAATAATGAAGTCTCAATGGAATATAAATTGAGACGGAATCCATTATAAAAATTGTATTCTTAGATTAAGGATAAATCAAGTACATAATATTATGTGAAAATATAAATACCCTCAATATGATTGGATATTTTGTGTAAATAAATTATAGGACCTTTACACATGTTTAGAAAAAACCAATGACTTGTATGTTTAACTCAATGAATGGAAATTGAGTTAAGATTACCCTTATCAAGTTCTTATAAATGACATGAGAATTTATCAATGGAGTGATTATGTGTATCAAAAGTATATCCAAAAAAGGGGATTATAAATTACAACATAAATAAATAAACAGTGATTCCACACATAATCATATCATGATATACTTAAGAATTAGAATATTAACCCAAGGAATGGAAATTGGGTTAAGAAGTTCTCTTACAGAAATTCGATAGCCTAACGACATCGCTTTAAAATTAAGAAAATGAGTTGATGATAATGAAAAGGGTATCTCATCACATTGACATTAAATTTATATAAATAAGGATATAGAAGAACATATCCCAAAATAAGAAAAAGGAAATTAAAAGACATGACATAAAAGAAGTCTTTGACTAAAAGAGTACGGTGAATGGTTCCCTTTCCAATTTGGTAACTTACGAAACATACACACCATGAAGGAAGGATCATACAATGAAGACGTAAATACTCATAAATTAATTTATATTACACAAATAACACAATCATGGGAAGTACATGCACCACACAAAAGGAAATAGTGGCAAAATTGCATGAATCTCACGGGAATAAAAAGCGAGATGAAAACCCCTTACCTCGGGTCCGACTTGACTCGTATGTTCCATGTTATTCATGAATAATAAAAATAAGTTAATTTATACTTCCTTAAGAACATTTTTCAAGTTTATTATTCTTTTTATATAACTTATTACCATTCTATAACAATTAGTTAATTTTTTGAGTTCATATCGGACATTTTCTCAATGTTTAGAACTTTAGTAAAAAATGAACTTGTTATAATTAAAAATTGTCTATGTGGTCAAAATTATATTATATACAGAATGATATTTATGATTTATATTTCATATATATCATATATATCCAATGTATATGTATTTATAATATTTTTATAATTTTGAGCTAAAAAATGAAACTCACCATTCATGGAGACGGTAAGATGCACGTACGCATAAACACTACTTTCATTTCTATTTTATATTTAAAGGAATGAAAACATAATAATAAATAGGTATATTATAGTTATATTATAATATATATGTTTTTTAATTTAATTAAATCCATCCTTTATATGTTCCACGTATGTCATGAACGATTCATATCACTTTGTGGGGGCGGCAGTCCACACTTCCTCAAATTAAATTATCATATTTACCCATTATAGAAACCCTAAAGGTATGATATAAATAAAAAATACATAAGTATAGAGAAAATATAAATATAATATATATCACATGTAAATAAATTTACATCTTATTGGCCACCATAAGAGGTGGTAAGAGAAGATTGAACAATTATCGTTTAATGAGGCACTAGTTCGCCGTCCACAGAAACATTCTGTTCTTTACCCATTAGACGGAGGTGTGTGTAAGTGTAGTTTGAATAATTATCATATCAAAAAACTAGTATATTGAGGATACTATAGGTTTTATAAAATAAAGTAATAAAAATATTTTAGGGGGTTGGATAAGTAAAATAAAAGAAAAGAACTTAAGAGAAGACGTTACCTTTAAATCGGGTAACTCCCTTTGGTTTGAACCAAAAGGATTTCTTGAAGCGCCTTCTGCCTAAGATAAGGATTCTAAGTGGAAGAGAGGGATCTTGAGATATTATTTGGGTAGAGGTTGGATGAGTTTAGGGGCTTGAGTTGTGTGAGTAATGGGTTAGAGGAGAGGTCTTTTTATAATGGGAAGGAGGGGCTCTTTTGGAAAGATTGAATATATTATTTTATTATATAATAATTTTCAGTTTCTAAAGGTCCAAAACTTATTAAAGTCGAAGATAATATTCTTATTGTTCGAAATAAAATCTTCCAATAAGAATTGGACATGTTTTAGATATTGTTTTAATTTTTATAATCTTATTTATTTAAATTATTCATTATTGAGGTAAAAACTACATCATTATTGTGTCAAAAATAATTTTATTTATTTGATGTATAGAAATTAAAAATAAAATACCATGATGTAGGAAAATTTTTTATATTTCTAATTAATATTTATAGTCAAATATATCAATTATACAACCACAAATTAAAATTGTTTTAGAAAAAAAAAATACATGTTTATGATATTTTTATTTTTACTTTAAATAAAAAGTTATTAATGTCATTATGTTACCCAAATGGATTTCAAAGGAAAACAATCTCACCAACGGATTTTATTGGTCATCCATGACTCATCCAATAATGTTAGGATAAGTGTTAAGATAATTTTATATTATTATAATATTATATTTATCTTGAATTACCATATTTACCTTTAACCGTGGTAAATAAAAGTCAAAAGTTACTATTCACCAAAAATTATTTTCATCTTATTGAACCAAATTTTACTTAGTGATGACAACCATGTATATATGATTTTGGAAATTTAATTCACAGAAGCGGTAAAATTTTATTTAAATGAAAAGTTGGTTTTTTTAACAACTACTTAGTGTTTTCACTATTCATCAAAAATTGAAGGTTTTCAGAAAAATATAAAAAAAAATCAGACTAAGCTGTATTTGATATTCTAAATTAAAAAATGATGTTTATTTTACCAATAAGTGTGTTTTTAAGAAATAATAACTCTTAAAAGATTGACACCTGTTTATGTCCAATTTCAGAGTGAAATTATTTCCATTGACCAACATTGGATTAAATGGTAAAAATATAATCTAATTACACATTAAAACCATTTAAAAAGACAATTTAACCATATAAATAAATTAGATTAAAAGGAAGTTTTGAATTAAAATACAGTATTTTTCACTATTCAATAAAAAATGATTTTTTTCAAAAAAATACCAAAAATTTACCCAAAGTAAACTTTGATGTCCTGATTCTAAAGAAGAATTTTATTTTTTCAAATATAACATATAAAAGTGACCAAAACTATATTTAAAAAGGGTTATCCATTAAAAGGAAGTAAATCGACCTTTTAAAGAATATAAGAGTATTTATGCTTAAAATTAGATTCATTCACATTTAAAGCCCCTAACTATTATTGGATAAATGTAAAAAAATTTAAGAAAAATTTTTAATCATAATATGGTTAGTTCAATTCATTCCCACCAATACAACGACTAGGAGTTAACTACAATTTAAAATAATATTATATTATTATTTTTTAGTATGACCCAACGTTGTGTGCAATGTAAGATTTCAAAGAAACCCATTGTTGTGTATCCAGTACGCCATCAAACATTGAATCCCATTTAAAGTAAAATTAATATTTAATTCATAAATATTAATAAATATGAAAATGTATTATTCTTTATTTACTTGGGATGTTACATACATAGAGAGATACACTTACACTAGAAGTGATATAAAAACATATTATAAGAACCAAAAGAGATCCAATTGTCTAGAAGCTTACAAAAAATATCTATAACATCAACTGACTAAGAAAGAGTGGAGCCTACAAAACATCTAGTTCTTTTCCATGGTCATAAAAAAAGAGTTCAAGACACTTTGTTCCACTTCTATTTTCTAAAACCGAACTTGAGATCCTATTCACACTATATTCAAGGACTCACAAGATTTAAAAGCACATATAACCTAGAAACAATATATTATTTATGTATTTTTTTCTTTGTTTTTTTATTATCTTCACCTTATGAGTAGTGTGTGTTTACTTTTATTCTAAATAAACACACGGTCTTCTACACTTTCACCAGAAGATACTCGATATCTTATCTAAACTATCCTCACTTTTGGTTTCCCATGGTGTTGTGGATGAGGTCTATAACTACCCAAAAATTTATGGAATGTTTATTGATAAATAATTTCAATTCCTTAGATAACTTATATTGCACACAACACATAGTTACTACAAAACCACACTCTATTATTATAATTTTGTAAACAAGATAGTTATAACCTAGACATTAGACATAATTTTTACACTTCTATGAATTTAATTTTGAAAAAAATACATACATGGTTGTGATCTATAAGATATTTAGAGTCTGATGGGATCAACTTAATTTTTTGGAGAATAGTAACTTGACCATTTTGAATAGTAATGTTACCCTTATGAATAGTCATAAGACCCTTATGAATAGTAAATCAATCAAATGAATAGTAAAATCACCCATAAATATATAAATAAAATTTAGGCAACTTATATATTAAATTATGATATAATTATAGTAAATTAAAGTTTTAGAAATTATTAATTAAGTATTAGTTTTTTTATAAATTTTAAATGATTATATATAATTTTATAATTAATATAACGATTCAAAAGAAAATTTATTTTCATAAAATTTATTCATAAATTAATATTTTTTTGTCTTATGATTTTAGGATAACATTGTGAGATGTTTTTTAATTTTTCAAAGTGTTATAAAATGAGTTATAAATTTAAAATTTGTATTTTTTTGAGTAAATGATGATTTTAATTAAAAATCTAATTTCTCATATTTTTAAAATTATTTTCATAAAATGGAGTCAATTTTTTTAATTCTTCATGTTGAAAAATGGTTAGGGTTAATTTTTGGGATTTTTATAAAATACTTGATTTTTAGTGAATAGTAAGATATGATAATTAACAATAAATGATAAATACATGATTTATTGAGTTATAGGTGATGTTTGGATGATGTAATCACCCTTGGTTAGAACCCACATGCACCCATTATTTTATTTAGTCACAAGAATAAATAACATTTATTTCCTTGAGAAAAATAATAAAATAATGAATAAAATAATGAGAAATCACTCCTCTCCTCCACTAAAAACCACCCATCACCCCTCCTCTCTTCACTCCTCTAAGCCTTGAAGCTTGAAAAAGGTCAACAAAAATAATTTTACTTAGTCTATCCCTACATCTAAGAGCTCTTTTTATTACCAAAAGAACAAAAACCCTTACCTTAAGGAGGTTTTCAAGAAGGAGTATTCAAGAAGTAAAATCCTCTTCCTCTTCCTTTTATTTTCTTTTCAAGTTATTTCTCTTATTATACTCTCGACACCACCTCTGTCCAAATGATAATGTGAAATACAATATAATATATATAATATAATGGTATCATTTTAATGTAATACCCATCATGAAACTCTTTTCCTCCTCTCTTTTATTTTAAAAATGATATCATCATCCATGAGGTGCTGATTTACAACCTTATTGGATAACGGATTTTCATTCTGCAATTTATCTTTAAAATATCACCATGAAACCATTTTATAGTTTAAAAAGATTATTACATATGTAATAAATCCTATTTAATGTCTTTTAACCATTATATATATATATAATATTAATTTATTAAACAAAACTAGTGTGCAATGATCGAAAAAACAACTAAAATAATCTAAGAAATTATCACCAAAAGTTTATCTAATGATTCACCCTCAAAACATTTAATCAAATGATATATATAAAAATTTATAGTTCTATATGAATTCCAATTATAGATAATTATACCCATTTTACTTGAACTTCATTACTTATAAATAAGAGAACTGATTATTAAAACCAAGGAAACAAATACTTTTGAACCCCCATTTTTTCCTTTAGGTTATGCTACCTCTTTATTTTTCCAACAACCATTACACAACCAACCATTAAAGAATTAATAAAGAAGTAATTTAACTATATATAAATTATTTTAACCTATTTTATATTTCATAATACAATATATAAAATTTTAAGACATCATTTTCCCACTCTCCCATCAATGTCCCATCAAAGGTCTGTCAACAACCTATGGTGACATTTCCATGTCAACACATAAAACTATACTCAAGTGTGGATCTTATAAAAAATATATAATATATAAAAATATAATTATATTAATTATATACTTTTTTAAATAATTATATTACTTTATAATTTACATTTAGATAAAATAGAAAAAGTGTTGGAAAAATAGAAATTTTTAAGTAAAACATGATATCAAACGCTTAAATTTTATTCAAAGGAAATTAAGAAATATAAACCAATGATTATAATTAAAAAATAGTTATATAAATGAATATAATTCACTTATGTATTATTATTTTAATAAATATAAGTTTTTTGCTCTGGAGGCGCAAACACGACAAAATTAAGTAGGAATTAAGGTAAGGTATTTCATCTCAATTTATTTTTATTTGAGGCATAAATGGTATTATACACCTAATCATTTTTATGTGGTGTATCTACTACACCCTTTGAGATAAAATTTAATTTTACATTAAATTTCTATTAAATATCCATATTCTTGTGTCATGGATATGATTATTGTCTTAGCCATATACCATTTTACACACGGTGTTTATTTTGAATGTTGTTTTAACTATGAAAATATTGAAAAATCCATATCCTCTACTCAATAAAAATATTTATGAGAGATATTTTTGTTGAATTAAATATATTTATGAAGAATTATTTAGACTTACAGTGATGGTCGGGGCCTGCTATAGCCCCTCGATGCATCGACAGGTCTCAAGAGACAAAAAAGTTGCTAAAAAACCTATCATGTTTTTTTTCCAAATAGAATCATACAGGTTTATTACCACAGACTTAAACCATCTTGGTGGTGTAACAGTTCATGTGCCAAATACATTACATTCACCAAATAATCATTTTATTCATTGAGTACACATTTTTTACTTTCTATGATAATTTCACTATATAAAAATCTACAGACACATTTTCATTCCCAGTTTATTGATGGCATGTTTTTTTTAGATTATTTACCTGGATAAAATACCTATGAATTATTAACTTTACATTAATTTTTTATTACTTTATTTAACCATTCCTGGGATATTTAGCTCATCCTTATAATTTTTACTTTCCCCAGGTTATTAAGAGGAATCCTTTGAATAAGTTTCAAGGATGATTTTTATTTCATTTTGTTATGTATCATGTTGTATTTTAAATATTTACTAATATAATATGAGTATCATGTATGTAATATGGTCTTCTAAAACTGATAAAATGATCAGTACTTTGGGATTTTATTCCTTGTAATCATGCCAATGTAGAAAAATAATGCACCGACTCCAGGCTTCTAGGTTTGGGGCTTTACAGTTGGTATCAGAGGAAGTTTAGTAGCAACCTTGGAAACTATATTTAGAAAAAATAGTTTAGAGGAAATAATACTGAGATATAATTTGAGGATAATCATACAAGAACATCTTGAAATTTTGGTAAAGTATAGATTATGTGGGTATTCCTAGGAATGCATCCCTATCTCGATACTACAAGTGGATGTGGATCTAGAACAGATATACCTAAGAGTAACAACCCTGACAAGGTGTTCAAGGCCTAACTCGAGGTAAATTGGTACATGAAAACAGTATTTACTATGCACTTGGTTTGAAACTCTCAGGGGATATGCCTATGATAATTCTCATTTTCTTTAAAAACCAGTATGTAGGGTTTAAAAGTAAATATGTCCTCAAAAAACCTTGTTTACAGTTATGTGATTAGTTATGCATGAATTTTCAAACTATGTTAAGTGTTTTTATAGTTCAAAATTTTACATTCATAACCTAATTTAGTGTCTTCCATTATTTAGTGATGGTGCCTAATGGATGAAAGGGAATTAATACCCAGTCATAATGTAGGGATTTACCCACTGAGAAAGTAAACATAGTTAGTGTTGGAGATAAGAATATCATGACCATATTAGGAAAACTTTCTGAGAATGTGACTAATAAACATACTATAGTTAAGTGGGATCATTTCATATAGAATAACCACTATATTTTAGTGGAACTACTAATCCATTGCTAGTTTAGTAGTGTATTAAGTCTCTTGAAAAGATATTTCTAGCTCTAGGATGCAATGGAAATGAAAAGGAAGTTTTGGAAATATATTTTCTTAAGGGAGATGTTGATAAATGGTGGTAATTAATCTAAAATAGTAAGGAGGAAGATGAAAAATAATTCATGGGATGGAGAAATTTAAATGAAACATTCTTAAACAAATACTTCCCTCATGAGAAACAAACTAAAATGAAGATAAAATTCCCTATCTTAAAGAAAAATGAATAAGAGAGTATTGTGGAGTATGAGGTTACCATCAAAAGACTAGTTAGATATTCTATAGATTATGTACGTGGTTCATAAGACAATATTTCTCATTTCTTTGAAGGCCTTAATCCATTTATTTTAAGGGAATTGGATTCTCAAACATTTTCATTATATGATGAAATAATATTAAGTTCCATCAAAGTAGAGAAAGAATTTTATAGATCAAAGTTTTTCAAGGGAAATCAAGATATGAAGAGGTATTCTGATAACCATGGAAAAGGTGAAACACCAAGGAAGAATAAGAGAACAATGAAATTCCCATTATGTGAGAACTATGGAAAGAATCATCTTGGAAAATGATTGAAAGGCATGGGAGTTTGTTATAAGTGTGGGAAAAAGTGTCAATAAGCTAATGAATTAAAGGTTAAGAGAAAAATCAAGGACATTCAATGATATAATTTTATGGAGATAGAACACTATGAAAATTATTGTCCTAATCATCAAGGAAAATTACCTCAGAAAAGGATACAAGAGTAAGGACAAGTTTTTTTGATCACAAGTGTAGAGGTGGAAGTTCATAATGATGTAGTGGAATGTAATTTAATCATTTCCTCAAGAATAGCCAATGATTTATTTGATTTTGGATCATCATATTCTTTTATATATTTCCAGTTTTCCAAGAAAATTGGACATTTCCCTTTTAATTTAATAAAGGAGTTGTCATTCAAAAATTCTACAAGAAGTATCATTGCAAAAAATATGTGTCATTAAGTCCCATTTAGGACACATAAATGTAATTTAGTTGTAGAAATTATCATCATAACTATGATTTAATTTTATATAATCCTTGGTATAAATTGTCTCTCAAACTATGATGCAAAAATTTATTACAAGAAGAAGTAAGTTATAATTTTTGAGAAAGGTGTTTAATCCCTTATCTTTATAGTAGAAACCTTATTATCTAATTCTTATCTAGATCCACCTAAAATAGCTCTCCTAAATGAAATTCTTTTGGTGGAATAGAAAAAAAAATCTAGGGAAGAGGAAAGTAATCTTTGAATAGAAGATATACTAATTGTGCAAGAATATGTTGATGTATTTCTAGAGGATTTATTTGGATATCCTCTAGAGAGGGAAATTGAGTTCTCTATTGACTTAATTCTTAGTTCAAGAACTATATAAAAGACTCCATATATATTTTCCACTATAGAATTAGTGTAACTAATGAAACAATTAGTGGAACTGAGAGACAAGGTATTTATTTTCCATAGTGTTTCTCCATGGGGAGACCTTATTCTATTTTTCAAGAAGAAATATGGATCCACGGGGATGTGAATTTACTTTTGATAAATAAGTTATATTATAATAAATAATAAGTATCTTATACCTAGAATTGATGATTTATTTTATCAAATTCATGGAGCTCAATATTTTTCCAAGATTGACCTTAGATCTGGATAATATCAGTTGCGTGTGAGGAAGGAATATATTCCAAAGACAACATTTTGAAATAGGTATGTACATTATGAATTTATAGTAATTTTATTTAGACTAACCAATTCACCCTATGTTTTCATGGATATAATAAAAAAAGTTTTCAAGGAATATGTTGACATTTTTTTGGGTATTTATTGATGATATCTTGATATATTCCAAATGATATGAGGACCATAAGAACCACTTTTTGGTTTTTATGATACTATTAGGATACAAGATCTATATGGGATGTTTAGTAAGTTTGAATTATAGATTCAAAAAGTTTCATTTTATGTCAAAATTGTCTTCAAGGATGGAATATCAGTTGATCTTGTGATGAAAAAGGCAATCCGGGAATGGACTATACCAATGAACATAACCAAGGTATGTAGTTTTATTGGCTTTGTAGGTTACTATCGGTGTTTTGTACAGAATTTTGCCTGACTGGATAACCCTCTAAACAAGATCACACGTAAATGGGTTAAGTTCATATGGACAAAAGTATGTACAAATTTTTTTGAAGAATTTAAGAGAATATTGGTCAATGCTCTAATTCTGCCTCTTCCCTTTAGAAATGATGGGTTTTTGATATACACTAATTTATTAAAGAATGGAATGGGTTTTGTCCTTATAAAAAATGATAAAGTTATTTCTTATGAATCAAGGTAGTTGAAGACACATGAAAAAAGTTATTCAACTCACGATCTTGAGTTATCATCCATAATATTTACTATGAAAATATGGAGAAATTATCTCTATGTTGAATGATGTGAGATATATACAGATCATAAGAGTTTAAAATAAATTATTACACATAAATAACTCAACATGATGTAAAGGATATGGCTCTAATTAAAAAAATATTATGATTTTTCAATACACTACCACGTAGGAAAGGAAAATAAGGTAGTAAATGAATTAAGTAGGAAAGATCATTGAATTCTGGCCCAAATGAGGATTGAGAGAGATCCTATGTTTATAGATCTAGTTAATATGGATATGGGAATTTTTAAGTAAGAAGAAACATCACCCCTTTTACAAATGATTGTTAAACCATATTTGTTGGAGTTGATAAAAATCTCTCAATCTAATGATGAGAACGTTCAAAAGAAAATTACATCCATTAATGATGGAAGACTGGGACACTTAGGGTATGAGGATGGAGTTATAAAATTTTGAAAGAGGTTATGTGTTCTATCAATACCATATCTAAAAAGGGATATATTAGATGATTCTATAGCATAAATTTCTTAATACACCGTGGTAGCACCAAGATGTATAGTGATATGAAGGAATATTTTTGGTGGGACAACATGAAGTGGGAAATTGTTGAATATGTGTCATGGTGTATAGTTTTTCAAAAAGTTAAGGCCAAGAGACAACATCCTATAGTATATATAAAACCTCTACCTATTCATATGTGGAAGTGTTATGACATTATGATGGACTTTTTTCATAGGACTACCAAGGAAACCTAGAAGGAATGATGTAATATGGGTAATTATTGATATTCTTACAAAATAGACACATTTCCTTTATATATGGGAAGATTTTCCTCTAGAGAGTCTAGAAAGACTCTATATTAATGAAGTTATAAGACTTCATAGTGTAACTCTATTGATTGTGTCTTATTGAGATACCCATTTTAAGTCAAATTTTTTGAAGAGTCTTCAAAAGGATTTGGATATTGAGCTTTATATGAGTACATCTTATCACCCTCAAACCTAAAGATAGTCTGAAAGAACAATTAAAACATTAGAAGACATTTTGAGATCATGATCACACGACTTTAAAGGCATGTGGGATTAGTACTTACCTTTTGTGGATTTTTCCTATAATAATAGATTCCATTCTCATATTCGAATAGAATTAGACAAAGCCTTATATGGAAAGATATGTTTAACTCCAACTTATTGGTATGAATTTGGTGAGAGGAAAATTATAGGCCCCTAACTTATTGAAGAGACAATGAAAAAGGTAATGACAATTTAGGCCCATATTAAAGCAACCAAAAGTAGAAAAAAGAGTTATTCCGACAACCAGATAAATGATTTGGAATTAGAATAGGGATATAATGTATTTCTGAAAGTATCTCTATGGAAGGGTGTCTTAAGGTTTTGTAAGAAAGGGAAAATGAGCCACAAGTACATCAGAGCATTTGAAATTATGGAAATAATTAGAGCTATATCTTACCATTTAGAAATTCCAAAAAGTCTCTCCAAAGTTTATGATGTGTTCCACATGTCATTGTTGAAGAAGTTCATGCCAGACCCAACACACATACTTACCTACGAAGAAATATAATTGGAACCCGATTTATCTTATCATGAAGAGCCTATTGAGATTCTTAAATGTAGCGAAAATGTATTGAGAAATCAGAAAACTCAACTAGAAAATGTTTTTTTTGGAGAAACCATAAAATAAAGGAAGAAATTTAGGAACCTAAGGATGTTATAGAGAAGAACCACCAATATCATTTTAGAGGGAAATGTATATGAAAAATTTTGAGGATGAAATTTCTGAATAAGGGAAGAATATTACTCCCCCAAAATTTATGGTATATTTATTCAAAAATAATTTCAATTTATTAGATAGATTATATTGCACACAACACTGAGTTACTATGAAACAACACTGTTATTCTAATTATGTAAACAAGATAGTTATATCCAAGACATTAAACATAATTTTTCCACTTTTGTGAATCGAATTTTGAAAAACGGACATACATAATTGTGATCAATAAGATATTTAGTGTCTAATAGGATCAACTTAATTTTTTTGGTGAATAATAACGTGAACCTTTTGAATAATATTGTTACCCTTATGAATAGAAAATTGTCCAAATGAATAGTAACCTCACCCATGACTATATAAATAAAATTTATTCATATTATATATGAGAGTATGATATAATTATAGTAAATAAATGTTTTAGAAATTATGAATTAAGTATTAGTATTTTTATAAAATTTAAATGTTTATTTTTAATTATATAATTAATATAATGATTCAAAATAAAATTTATTTTCATAAATTTTAGTCATAAATTAATAATTTATTATCTTATGATTTTAGGATAATTTTGTGATACCTTAGTTAATTTTTCAAAGTTTTATAAAATGAGTTATAAATTTAAAATTAGTATTTTTTTGATTAAATAACAACATTAATTAAAAATTAAATTTCTTATATTTAGAAAATTATTTTCATAAAATGGATTCCATTTTTTAATTCTACACGTCAAAAAATGGTTAGGGTGAATTTTTGGGATTTTTCTAAAATACTTGAATTTTTAGTGAATAGTAAAATACGATAATTTATGATAAATGATAAATACATGGGTTATTTATTCATAGGTGATGTTTGGATGATGTATGAACCATTATTTATAACTAACATGCACCTATTAATTTATTTATTCTCAGGAATCAACACTATTTCTTGTCTTGAAAATAATAATAAAATAATGAATAAAATAATGAGAAATCACCCCTCTCATCTATTATAAGAACCACCCCTCACCCCCTCTTCTCCTCACTTATATATGAATTTAATAATATATAAGTTCTCTAAAAATAATCTTACCTAGTCTCTCCCCATGTCTATGAGCTCTTGGTCTTACCAAAACCCCAAAACCCCTTTCCTTAATGAGGTTCTCAAGGAAGAGTAATCAAGAGGTAAAATCCTCTTCCTCTTCCTTTTATTTTTTTTCAAGTTATTTCTTTTGTTATACTCTCCTCACCTCCTCTATGAAAATGATCATGATAACGATAGTAATATATATAATGGAATTATATCATGTTAATTTAATACCCATTATTAAACTCTTTTTTCTCTCTCTCTCTTTTATTTTAAAAATGAAATCATCATACACGAGGTGCTGATTTACAACCTTTGTTGATGGCGTATTTTCATTCTTAAATTTCTCCTTCAAATATGGTCATGAATCTATTTTTATGGTTTAAAAAGATTATGAAATATGTATTAAATCTTATGTAATGTTCTATTACCATTATATATATATAATATTAATTTATTAAACAAAAACTAGTGCATAATGATCGAAAAAACCAAAAATAATCTAAGAAATTATCACTAATAGTTTATATAATGATTCATCCTCAAAACACTTAACAAAATGATATATATAACCATTTAAAATTATATATAAATTCCAATTCTGGTGAATTATACCCATTTTTCTTGAACTTCATTACTTATAAATAAACAAACAGATCATTAAAACCAAGAAAATGAATGCTCCCAAACCCCCATTTTCCTTCAGGTTACGCTTCCTATTTCCTTTTCCACTAACCATTCCATAAAAAAAAATTAAAGAAATTAATTAGGAATTAATTTAACTATATATTAATTATTTAACCTACTATAATTTTCATACTACTATATATAAAATTTTAAGACATCTTCTTCCCACTCTCCTGTCAATGTCCCGTGAAAGGTTGGTCAACCACCTTTGGTGACATTTCCATGTAAACACATAAAACCATCCTCAATGGTGGATGTTATAAAATATATATCATATATAAACATATAATTATATTCATTATATACTTATGTAATTAATTATATTAATGTATAATTTACATTTAAATAAAATAGAAAAAGTGTTGCAAAACTGGAAATTTTTAAGTAATAAATGATATCAAACGCTTCAATTTTATTCAAAGGAAATTAAGAAATATAAAACAATGATTATAATTGATAAATAGTTATATAAATGGATAAAATTAACTGGTTTATTAGTATTTTAATAAATATAAGTTTGTTGTTTTGGAGGCACAAACACGACAAAATTAAGCATGAATTAAGGTAAGGGATTTCGTCTCAATTTCTATTTCTTTGAGACTTACTTGGTATTGTACACCTAATAATTTTTATGTGGTGTATCTAATTACACATTTGAGATAATATTTCATTTTATTTTTCATTTATATTAAATATCCATATTCTTGTGTCATGGATATGATTATTTTATTAGTCGTATACTATTTTACATACGGTGTTTATTTTTAATGTTGTTTTAACTGGGGAAATATTGATGAATCTTTATCATCTACTCAATACAAATATTTATGATACCTATTTCTCTTGAATTAAATATATTTATGAGAAATTATTTGGACTTTCAGTGATGGTTGGATCCCTCTATAGCCCCTCAATGCATCAACAGGTCTCATGAGACAAAATAGTTAGGGAAAAACCATTCATGTTTGTTTCCAAATAGAATCAAAGAGGTTTCTACCCATATACTTAAACCATATCAATGATATAATGGTCCTTATTATAGATACATAATTTACACTAAATATTAATTTTATTCATTTAGTTATCATTTATTACTTTCCATGATATTTCACTATGAAAAAAATCTATGGATGCATTTTCATTCTCAATTTATTAATGGAATGTCATTTTTAGATTATTTAAGATTTAATAATATCTATTCCTTATTAATTCACTTTTTATTTCTTTATTTATACCTTACTGAGAATTTGATATGACCCTTATTATGTTTCCTTTCCCTAGGTTATGAAGAGGAATCCATTGAATGAGTTTCAAGGATGATGTTTATTTCATTTTGCTGTACATCATGTTGTATTTTCTATCTTTCCTAATGTACTATGAGTATCATGCATTTAATATTGTATTCCAAAACTAATAAACTGATCATTACATTTGGATTTTATTCTTTTTTATCATTCCAATATTTTAAAATAATGCACCGACTTTGGGATTTTATAGTCTGGGTGTTATAAGGTCCCTATGTGCCATGCGTTTATTTTATTCCCAGGGTTTTTATGGAGGAATTCCCTACATGGCTTGGAAAAATTTGCTATTGTATACCCAATACATGTTTTGGATCAAATATTATTTTATATAATCTTCTTAGA
Source organism: Viscum album (assembly GCA_963277665.1). Classification (NCBI taxonomy): domain Eukaryota; kingdom Viridiplantae; phylum Streptophyta; class Magnoliopsida; order Santalales; family Viscaceae; genus Viscum; species Viscum album. The sequence goes on from OY728163.1 coordinate 689,105,784, forward strand.
AATAACATATTTCCAACTGGATAGGATTAGGTCTCATCTTGAGACTAAAGCTCTTGTATTTATAACATTGTGTATTTTTTTGATTTATTTTTATGTTTTGAATTGAATTGATTTTAAACTATAAAAAATACACTACTTTTATAGTTAGTCTTAATTAGTGTTTTATATAGTTTTGGTTATGTAAATTTATTTCAAATGTTAAAATAGTTTTCATAATTATTTTAAATGAGATTTAATCAATACTTGTGAAATATTTTAAAATATCCAAACTTATATCGATCTGCTATTTTGATTAATTGGGATTATTTAATTATTTGAGGGATTTTATTTAAAATTTTTTAACAATTTTTTTATTGGGTAATCAATTCACCCTCCTCTTGAGATACTAACTCTAACAAAAAATGTGTATAATTATTTTTCACTCATAAGTTCTTTAATTAACGATAATCAGAAATAAGTGTTTCTATAAGAGTAGGCTAAGGAAAGTAATATACATTCATAGGAAAATTGATTCAAGAACAATAAAAATTTACTATCCATTTCAATCTATCACCCCCAATAAATTTATATGATCATGTTTTATAACACAAAAATATTACACCATTAATAAATAATTTAAATAAATAATTAAAGTACATGAAAAAAGATATAAATATTATCTTCCGAGACAAATTTTATTTAGTCCAATAAAACTCATGTTGTGTGTTTATTTTCCTAATGAATGATCTCCATGTTTTCTAGATTATATTAAATAAATTAATAAAACTTGAAAATAAATTTTATAAAAAAAATATAAGGTTACCAAATTCTTTTTTCAAATCCATAAACTCACGACCTTGCACACTAGTGCTATGTGTGGCTACCATCATTATTCATCATCTTCTTCACAAAAAATCTATCCAACTCCCATAAAAGACGACTATCATCCATGTGATTCCACATAAGATCCTAGTAAGAATCACCTAGTCATAATTTTTTCTTGATTCAATCCCTTTAACTTCACTAATAAACTTTAACTGCTTCCCATGTACTTAGCTTCATCGATCTTTTTTCCATTTTTCTTTGATTTTGAGTTATGAGAAATATGATTCCTTTTATATTTAATAAATATTTAATCTTACACAATATATCAATTTTAACTTCTAAAAATTCTCAAAAGAGATAAATATTACATATCAATAGAAAAATATCATGTATTAGGAATATTTAAAAGGTTCCTTTAATTTGGAAAACCATTGGATATTATATATTAGCATTCACCCATATATATTTCCTACTAATATTATATATCATTAGGTAAACCCTTACACATCATAAAACATGTCCAAAATTAAATAATGGGGGGGGGTATATTACATATTCCCCCTAACTACTTATAAACCCTTACATATCACCTTTAAATACTTATATATAACCTTATCTCAATGAACTTCCAAATCCATATTTGAATTTCTCAAAGGGAAAGATATTATATATCATACTAAAACCCCAGAGAGTATCACATAACAGATAAGGATATTATATATCATCATGAGTTTCACATGTATCAATATCTATAAGGAAAATTTCAAAAATTATGAAAATTTATCATTATATAATATAAATAATTCAATATATAATAAAACTTCTTACCAAATTCAGTCATGAATTTTCATGCTTCAAAAAATAAAATAAAAAATATTTCTAATATAATATAATTATAATAAAATCATACAACACTAGAAAAATCCATTTCAAAGCTATAACTGACCAAAACACTTTGAAAATAATATTTTGACGAAAATTTTACAAAAAAATAAAAATAAAAATAATTGTTTGAGAATATATAATAGCACAATACATAGATTCATCATCCATTTAGAAGTAATAATTTTTTTTCAAACAAATATTCAATGAATTAAAATTTTTAAACACAATAAACTAAAAAAATAATAAAATAGTAGGAGAACATTTTTATCATATATTAATCAAAATTTTAATAAAAAAATGTGAAAAAATGTATAAAATAAAACCACATCGTTATTCTCAGGGAAAATACCAATTTCCATTATGTAAATTAGTGTAGGTATAAATTCTTATTGAAGGAACACATGAAATAATTTTAATAGACCTCAAGGATAAAAAAGGTATGAATCTATTCTTATAAAGTTGCTTTATCTTATTAGACCAAAATTGAGATCATTTATCTTCAATCAATTTATTGAAAATATCTTTATAAAGTAAAGGTACCTAAATTTCAATGTGAATACTACCTTATTCACATAAAATACTAAACATAGGGTTTATTTTATAGAAGTATAGGTGGTAGTATAACAAACCCACAAAGCATGAATGAATTTGTTAGGCTTAGGATATTTATTAAAATCTGCCATTTTCTACAGAAAATTTGAAAAAGTATACTTGAATACCTCTATCTTTCCATTTTTGGCTACATGATAGTGGGATAAGTGATTAGAAAAAATGTTACACTCCAAATATAGCTTCTTCATCTCATATGCATAGAATTTAGTGTCATTGTCCAGGAGGATTGTGTGAGGAACTCCAAATCTAGCGATGATATTATACTAAAAAAGTTGAATATAACATTTCTTCTAACCCCATTAAAGGTTATATATTTGGATGACTTAGAGAATTGATCAGAAGTAGTAAAAATAAGCTTGAACTATATAATAGTAGTTAGAGGGTATAGACCCATAACATATATCTCTTAAATAAAAATGTCTTGGATTATTTTGTAGTGTACAATAACTCTGGGGATTGCTGAATGAAATTAGCATGTATATGACATTCAAGACCCTTTTTGGTGAATCCAATACAATAATACATCATAAATGTCTCGAAATAACAAATTCTCTTAGTTTCATAGTATATATTTTTCCATATTTGGCGATCCTTGTTGGTGATAGTGTGGAATTTTTTTGCATGATAGTTAGGTTCACTCCTCCATTGATACATCTGAGAGGGACCCCATCAAATATTCCTTTGTATAAAACTTTCTAAGAATTTGGACCATTATAAAGGAAAAAAAATAATTACCCATTGATGAAATTTCTCTCTTATGGATTGATATTATAGAAGGAACCCATTGTAAAGGTACTCTGTTATGGTAAACATTCAGTTAGTTATTGCATCAATAGAAAAAAAGGTCTCATCTTGACTTATAGTGATTCCAAGTTCACTGATTTTGTTATATCTATACTAAAAAATGGGAAAACCACTATTTAATGTGTAATATATATAATCATATCATTTGGTTTTGGATCATACATGGAAATTTCCAAATTATCCATTGCATTTAATCAAGCATTATACATGCATGAAATGTGAGACAAAAATATATCTGAAGGAGAATTTCACAATAATAAAAAAATAAGAGGAAGAAAATACCTTGTTCTTTGCTTGAGAAGACATCAAGGAAGTTGAAGTAGCATTGGAAAATACTTCTCTCCCAAAAATTTCTATAATCATTCAAGAGGAATTTTATAAAGAGAAAGCGATTCTAGTGGAACACCTGAACGAATAATAATTTTATTATGATTCACATTTATTTCATTTTTTACTACCTGCGTTTCTTACCAGCCCCATTATGTTAATATTCTAGACCTAGAATAGCTAATAATATAACAGTAAAAATAATTAGAAAAATATGAGTAGACCATTGAGGATAATATAGAATTATAAATAACAGAATAATAGTTACCAAAGGCTTTGCATTATAAGATAGAGTTTCAAGCTAACAAAATTAGGGGGGATTCAGGATTTAATTTCTCATGTTTTAATTTTATTTAAATAAAACTATTAATTAATTACTTTTATGATGTGTATGAATATTTAAAACTTAATAATCCAACCATGGGTAATTAAGGGGAATACTCTAAGTAAGTGGTGTTAACATTTGAAAAATAGACCATAGGGCTTGTGGTGAAGTAATTACTACCTCCACCATAATAAGAATATCCATTTAAGGGGTATACTATAAACAGAGATCACCCCTTATTTATTTTTCCTCTCTAACTATAGTTTTTATCATTATTTATCTTATGGGTGGGATGAATTTATTTCTCTTTACGGTACTCTTGAACTAGTGTCTACTCACAGAAACTATGAATATGAATTTTTAGTGGTTTCCAACACACAAACTCAACCCCTTAAGATTATAAATAATTAATAAATTTCTTAGATATTGGTAGTTAAAAATTATCATCCATAGGGAGAATGACCCAACATTATTTTCTATCCCAATTTATTATTTTTTTTACTTTCAATAAATTGTTCATGTTGTTTTTGTTTTATTTTATTGGTTGTTGAAAAATAATGAGAAATAGATTAACTCAATCCACTAGAAATAAAATAACAAGGTTGTATCTATATATCTCACTAGTTCTAATTACATATCTTATTTATTTTTTCTTAAAAGATGTAGTGAAATCAATTCATGGGGTATTTTTAACTAGTTATATTATTTGGGTGTTTTTATTTATTTTATTTTATTTTATATAAATAAAATTGTCTTAAGTGATTTTATCCCACTTGAGTAAATCTTGTTTTCAATCTACTTATGAGACATGGTTAATTTTATAAAATATAGATTATCAAGTTGGAAAATTGGAAAATTAATCTTAATTGAAAAAGTAATTAAGTGAACCAAAATTTAACAAGCATAAATTGGATCAAATAACTAGGATTTATGTGAATTAATTATTAATGAAAGTATTAATTGATGAATTTAATATTAAAAACCAATTACATAAATCTATTAGAATTTGAGTAGTCTAATAAGTTTGAATCAAAACAAAATTATCTTAAAATTTCAAAATTATTTTGTTTTTTTTGGGGAAAAATCAAAATCCATAATATGAGTTATGGAAATACAAGTGAAATTTTTACAAATTCAACTTCCATGCCTCTGTTATAACAAATGAACATGGGGGGGGGGGGGTTCTTACAATTTAGAATGATTTAGTTCTAGATTATTCCTACTCACTTAATAAGTGGTATGCACATTAATGTATTAAATATAAGTGTGAATAATTACTTGGTCATGGAGAGATATTGAAAATCAGGTGAATACTAAACAAGAATGAATATGTGGAAAAATAATTTTTAAATCAATTTCATAGTGTTGAAATAATTTTTGTGAAATTGGGTGGTGAGTTGTAAAACTTTAATTAAAGGGAATTAAAAAGAATATTCCAACTTAATATTAATATTTATATAAATATTTAACAATTAATATAAATAAAACAGAGATTGATCATAGGGAATAAATGGATTCTTAATGAATATTTTTGTTGAGATACATTGCTTGAGGAATAATAATTCTTCAAGTATGGGGGTAGTGATTCATCCATATTCTATTCATATTCTTAATAAGTATTTTAGTATAGATAATATATATCCTATATTAGAATATAATAAATAACATCATTTTCATTTTACAAATTTAATAATTATATTAATATGAAAATGGAAAAAATATGGGTTTTAGTAGTTTTATTAATGTTATGTGTTTAATGAGATTAATTGGAAAAATTTTAAATTGGTTTTTTTGTGATTTTGTAGGAGTGTGGGATGACATAAAATTTGTTATCCCCTATATGTATCCCTACAGAGAACCTGGAGAAATCATCACATCACCAATCTCATAGAGAGGTATAAGCATATTTTATGATTCTAATTAATTATAATGGAATATACCTAGGTTATTACGAGTCTATAATGTAATCCCATGATAGTCCCTAACAAGGTTCTAGACTACCAATATTGTCTTATATGCAAAACTTAGGCTATGCCAGTATTTAGTGGAAGATGAATCAACTTTACAGGACAACATCACACACTCAATATGTCCTCACATAGTACCCTCATATAGAATTGATTCCTCATCATAATATTGGTATATAAAGTGTGATACATTACCAGATTAATTTAGTATTGGTACCCAACACACACGACATGCTTCTCTAATTCCCTCTATTCTTCACTGCTTAATTTTGGGGAAGGAATTTGTCACCCAAAATGAAAAACTGATACCTTGACACATATACTATTTGCAGTATAATGTAATTCCATCCCCTGATGCAAAAAATTCTAGTGAGCTATTTTTTTCTTGGTATCCAATTGTGGTGTCCATTCTCTAATAAATGCACTATTGTTCTCTAATGCATCATTCATAATGATGGAAATGAATTTTCCAGCCTCTATTAATTTTTACAAACACATATGTGTTAATTGATCATATATGATTTACCATATGGAATCCATGTATAAAAGAGCCTTCTGCACATTATATTTTCTTAACCAAATGATAAAAGAACCAAATAGAGTTTACAAAATCCCTTATCCTAGAAGAAGAGGATATAGGGGATAATGGGGGAATAAAAAACTAGGGAAGAATATAGAATGTGAATACATGGAGGAAATATATCTCTCCTTCATTTTTACATATAATCCATCCCAATTAAATTGAGATTAATCATTTCTTATTTAATCTATTCAAATATATTGTAATGGGTTTTTAACCTTATAATCTCAACTCTGGATTTGAATTTGTATAGGTTTATGTATTCATTTATGTAATATATTATAATAATGTACTTTTTTTGTTTATATATTTCACCCACTATGCAGTTTACATCCATGTTCATATAAAACTAAACCAAGGGTTAATCCCTATGGGAGGTAGCGGTGATCCCAAGTATTAGAAATTATTTTTCTCTGATTAATTTTCATTAATGTGAGATCCTGAGGGTGTGGAGAAAGGGGTTCCATATTTTTTGGATTCTCTTCTAATTCTCAGTATTATTCTATCTTCTCCCAAATATCTTTTTCCTCCCATATATTTATCTAATATTTATATGTTTTTTAGTATAGATAGAGGTTTGAACGAAATATAGTGGAGTTAGGGGCGAGTAAGGTGAATGCCTTGGTTGAGTAGTGTTCACTTCCCCTTCACTATGGAGGATGTGGCCTCTAGGTTTCTATGAGGTCTCCAATTCACTTTGTATATAAAAATAAATATAATAGTAAACCTATAAATGGAATTGAGATGGTTTTTGAATGGATTAGAACAAAAAAATAAAGATAGTGACGGTCCAACGTAATCCTTTGTGATAAAAAACTTTCTCTCCATCTTGTGTCCTTTTCATTATATTCTTATTTTTCAAATTATCTTCCACATTCAACCCTATTTTTATTATTTTTAAAAACCCAAAATCATAAATAAGTGTAGTATAAATGTGATTTTTTTTATTTACTCTTTTGTAGATTACCATGGTTATTCCATGAGTTTCTAAATTCTATCATCTGAGGACCATGCGATATTCTCTATATAATCCTTGTTTTAAAAATTATCAATTGATAAAATAAATTCATTGAGAAATTTTATGTATGAGATATTCTCTATATTTTACCTCATTTTTAGATTAATTTTACTATAATTTAAATCCATATAGTTGGGTTCCTTAGAATATATCACTATCTAGGGATGCAGAAGGTCTTCTGATGTCAAGATTGGTCATATGAAATGAGATTCCTACATATAACTATAAAGATAATATGAACCTATGTATTTTTTTTCCATTTAACAAGGCATATTATACCAATAAAGGTCACATGATAAGGATTTTTGGGGTGCCTTTGGGGTTCATGCAACCATAACAAGTAATATTCCTTTTAAGGTTGTGCATCCAAATATAATATTGTCATGAAATTTAATTTCATATTACTAAGAATGCTTCTAATAAGTTTAAAGTCACATTTAAAGGAATAGTAGGATCAAATGCCTAGAAGTGAAATAGTGTTATACTTATACATGATTATCCCTTTCTGGTTTGAGCTCATAGATGTTTTAGGTGAAGGTGGATTGGGTCATACACCAGTTTGGAGTCCGCTTTCTATTTATCACCTGTTTAATAGTAACAAGCTAGTAGGGAAGGATTAATAAAAGTATGGGTGGTGTTAAACAGTTGGGTAAAGTATGTGTCTTATGCTGGATCAATATCCTATTCATACCTCTTGGTTAATTAATCAGATAAAAGGTGGATAGCTAGATTATTTAGAGCTATAAAAACTAATTTAGATAAATTTGGATAACTATATTAAGATAAGACAGATCCCACAAGTTTACTATGTGTATATATTCTTATTATTAAAGGATTTCATGATAGATTTTATCCCAAGTACCCTAATGGTTAGGGAGGAAAATGAGAGAGATTCCCATTCTCAATGGAATACTTGATCAAAAGAGAGAACACATTTCTGCATAATGACCTAGTCATGTATATCATGTGGTCATGGAAGATACCTCAGAAAAATGTGATTTTCAAAGGATTAATCCTAACATAGGGGTATCAAAAAAGTCTTATAGGTTGTTTGGGACTAGGTTTTAATTTATCCTAAGTATGTGATCAAGGAAAAATGAATGTCTGGGTACAACCATAAAGATTGGGCATGCCCAAATTTTGAAGTAGTTTGGGTTCTATTATAAATAATCATAAAAGGATATTTTTTTAATATGGTTACCCTAGGTTAAATATTATATAAATATACACCACTAAAAATAGTGAAACACATAGATACCCCTATTGTACATAATATTTGGGTTTATGAGAGAAGATAAGATTTAAAAATGACATAAATGTCTTATACTAACCACATTATAAGATTTACGTGGTTGAATATATGACCATTTCATGAAGGACTCATGCGTGTTTGGATGATAAAGGATATTATGTGGTAGTTCATATAGGATTTATATAGTTTTGACCATAAAGGATCTTAGGAAGAGTGATCCAAGAAGATCATACATAGTTGAAACATGGTTGTAAATATCTTACACAAAGGTAATTCTTTCTTCAAAGACTTAGACTTTGAGTCTACCTATGATGGTTTTACTTTAAAGAATATCTCACCAAGGTTTCTAACAAGCAATCTGATTACTCAAACACCATGCCTTTAAAAATTATTTATCCTTTCAAATAAATATTATGGGTTCTATTTATAGGAAACAAAAAGTGGTTCACCACCTCCCAAAAGTGGATATTTAGTCTATATAAAAACATGTTTAACAACATAAAACCATCACCTTTCTACCAAAAATGACAGCATGGTGCATGTGAGTCTAATAGTATATTGAAAATGATGGTGGAGAACATAAAATTAATACAACCACACAACTAATCCATGTCATGATCTAAAATAATGTTGGTTCTACAAATAATCTAAAAGGATTAAATATAACCACATAAATCTAAGAGTTATGTATGTTTTTGTGACACTATATTATTTAGGCATCAAACAACCATCACTAATGATAAAATTTTTACATTTTCTTAGTTATATATTTATCTTCCTTAATAAGTGTTTATAACTTTTTAACGAATAAAAAATATGTATATTATTTTTTGAAATGGTAAATCATTATGGAAATAATTATTTTAAATGAATATATAATCATGGAAATAAGTAATAATTATGAGGTGTTTAAATACAAATGGAAGGGTTAGGAAAGTCTGTAATATGGATGAGGGAGTGCTATAGATAAATAAACACTTGGACAGATGATGAGCAATGTTGGGTTATGCTATAATCAATGTTAGGAATTTTATATGTTAATTATTATTTATTATTACTCAATAATATTTATGGATAAATGTTTTTTGTGGTATATATCTAAAAAAGGAAGGGTTTCCTTTATTTGGAAACTCTTATGTGAGTTATTTTTATAATTGTTTTGTTAATTTTTAAATGGAATTGAAAATATGGGTTGGAATAGATTATATATTGTAAATATTTGTAATGAATCTTTGAAATACTACCAAGTAAAGTTCTACTCTCCCATACTCACACATATTAGTGTTCATATATATATATATATATATATTTTAATTTGGTATAGGAAAATAAAAAGTTTTCTTTTCTTCATTGATGATGGATCATAAAATATAAATTCATAGAGGGACATGATAGTGTTCAACCACGAATTACTGGAGGAGTATAGCTATCTAGGATGAAATTTTTTTGGTCATTTATTTTTTCTACATTAATCATAACTTGGTTATTTTATTTCAAATAAGATATCAATATTTCATTTCTTTTATATTTTTATTTATAATTTTTTTAGGTCTTTATAAAAAAATTCAATTTCTTATCATTATTACTCTATTTGAGTGAAAAGTTTTCCCTAATGATTATGTTATATCCTCAATACATGTTTCCAACCTCTTGAAATCGAATAATTTTCTTAAAGTGGCATGTGGTGTCTTGGCAGAGGTCTCAAGTTTAGAGTATTTTGGAAAAATCTTAGAATACGTAAATATTTTCCTTTTAATATATATATATATATATATATATATATATTAATTTTATAAACATAAATAAAATATAGGATTTGGATTTTATGATATTCTAGGTGTTATTTTTTTAAATAATAAGGTTTTATAACAAGAGTGAAATTAAATTTGATGAATCATGATTAATAAAAGTATTTTTTTAACAAATGATAAAAATACAAACTCTTTATAATTAATTTACAATAAATAATATTATTTTATACACTATATCTAACAAATGCAAATTATTACAATTTTTTGGTAAATAAAACAATTGAATAATAAAATGAAAATTAACTGGAGAATGATAATTTCATTGGGAAATCATAGATATTTTGCGGTGGCCCAAATTTAAAAGGCGTATTACATGTAATAGAGGGAAATATAATGGGGTTTGAGATAATTGATATAAGGTGAAATCTATCCAAACTTTAAAGAAAATAAAACAAGTATAATAAATAAATTTTATGACTTTGAGTTATTGTATATATATTACATATTTTATCTACATAAAATCTATTTAACCTAAAGATTGTATATTTTAAAATATTTTTATATATTTTGGGGTATAAATTTAATTATACATTTACTTATGAAACATAAATTGAGTAACAACATAAAAAAAATCATTAAGGTGAATAACATGCTGAAGGTGAGAAATTAAACAAGGTGTTAATAATTAGAAAAAAACAATCACATTGTAGAAAGATAAGAGTGCCATTGTATAATAGTGTTAAAAAAGTTATTAATTTATGAAGTAGAGTAAAATAATTCATGTTTTAATTAAATTTCCATAGTTGACTTATTGAACCAGAAAAATCCATTTTCATTAGTTATCTTGGGGTTAGTACTGAAATTATTGTGCTTATTAACAAATAAAGTTAGATCAATGTTTTTATTTTTGTAAAAACAATAAATTTTAGGTGAATTTATTATTTTAATTTATGTTTTTTAATATTAAATATTTGATAAATTTATAGGAGTGTCAAATTTTTTGAGAAGAAATATGGAGTTTGTAGGAGAATAGAGGGTGGGGTTGTTACAATAGTTTAGTAGACATCACTGAGATCATTGTAGGAGGCACCAAGTACCCATTGTATTTCAAATGGGTTTTTCAAAACCAATAAATGGACACCAGATAGACAATGGACTAGGAATAGGTTTCAAATATTGATCTATGGGAAGAAACCATTAATACAATTTTTGTGCATTTTCCAATATTATTTTTATAAAACAACCTGCTTTTTTTACCCTTGGTATCCACTTAGACTAGACATCCTCTTAATTTGTTGTCTTCCATTTTTTCTCTGTAATTGTCATTAAAAAATATATTCAAGGACTATCAATGCCTATAGTTCTCTATTTCCTAGGGTAAGCTAATACACATTTTTATTATTGTATGGTATTCATATTTGACAGTGTTTCACTCAAAATCACTAAATCAATGATTTTTAACTATTTGGAGTTTTTTATTAAGGATTAATTAGGCTATGATATTGGGTGGTTTAACTCCGTTTAGAATAAGTTAGGTTTTTTTAATTCATAACATAATTATGTATGTGTTTCATGTGAATTGTAACCAATGGGTGTGAATAATTAGGCACAAGAGACTTGAATGAGTATTGGAAGGGTTTATAATTATGTGATATAATTAGTAGAGTTCATTAAGACTAAAATAGACATTTCATGCATTGTTGGGTAATTTTTGGATTATTATAGGCCTGCACCAACTTACGATCCTTGTGATAATTGTGTGTGATGGACTCCAAATAGGTGTCAAAACAAGAGATAAAATGTAAGTAACCTAAGATAGTCTCTTTTGATTTTGTAGAGGTCCCAATACATTATAATGGATAGTTATTGGTTCTATGTTGGGTTCCATTTTTGGGCTATGGTCGGTAAAGGAGGTGAGGCATGATCTTAATACATTGGGAATCACTATATATGTGAATTTTGAGGGTATCATGGGATGGATTTTGAGAGGCCTTATGAGGCCAAGTGTGATGAAGGGAGTAAATGACTTAGATTAGACTAATGGTTGACTTCCAAGTGAATGGTTCACCTAATGTGTTTAGTGTGTTGAAAAATTATGAATTATTCTTAAGGTACATGAAATTTATTGGGATGTAATTGTTTATTAGGAATCATATGTATGGTAAGATACCATGGGTGGTTCTAAATTATTGGATACGATAACCTACTATTAGAAGAATGGTTAACTGATTTATTGGCACAATTCAATAGAAATTTGGGACATGGGAATTTTGAGCTATGACCTGTGGAATTTTTCTTCATCTGAGTGATGATTATGGGTGTTGAGATTTACACCTAGGATGGATGAGATATGATATATATGCATAAAGATGTGTTATGAAAGTGTTGTTATGGTTATTATCCAAGGGATTGGTTGGATATGTAGAAATATGGGATGAATTTGATGTGATAGTTTTTTTATGGGAAAAGAATTTAAGTTGTGTGATTCTACATGATTATATATTACATATCTAGACTATAATGTAATAAAAATCACAGGTATGGTGATTTTCTCCAAACATTCAACTCAAATGATTGGGGGTTAGATATAGTATTGTGGAATTACATACTGTTTTTCATGCCATAATATGTTATCTATGTTAATACGCTCCCATTATTTGTATAATTTTTTAAAGGGAACTATCTATGTTACTCACTAACCTTAATTTATATTTATTTATCAACTAATTTAGATTATCGGTTGATGAACTAAGTGTAATTTTACCCATTATTGTGGTTCATTGATTAGGTATTTTTCTATGTTATGACCCTCCCATGATTCATATGATCTTCCCAAGTGAAATTAATATGTTATAACATTTTCATAATTTAGATTCCCTTTATAATTGATTAAAATTAAAATAGGGTTGATACATTAAAGGTTTGGTTTAATAACACTTGTTGACTCCGATAGGGTTAGGATCATGGTCACATAGTAAGCACCTAATGGTTTAACATGTTGGTTATATGATGACTGTTAAAAATTTTCATTTGATATTTTACATGTACTATATCTCTCTCTATTTATATTATGGAATATCTTTAGGGCATGTTGTTATTCCCAAATAAGTTCTATACTTACTCCCTATATGTCTATACACCTCATGAATTTATATAATTTATCTTTGTGATGCAAGTAAATGAAATGACTTGGTGATATATGACTTATCTAGAAAATTTTGACAAGTATGGAGAGAAAATTACAAGGAAAAATTGAGTGCTTTATAATAGAGTCTCCCTATGTTTATTTTAGTCATTTTTTATACACCATGTATATGATCATCCCATCAGGAGATCACTAATATGATGTATGATTAGTGTGATATAGTATGATCTCATTTAATATTTAATAGTGTATATTATTTGTTATGGTTTTATTTTTTTATAATTCCATATATATACTTATGGTATATCATTTAAAAAATTTATGATGCTTACAGTAATGGTTTATTGATTTATTATTTACTTAGAGTAGTGATAGGTCATGGATACATGCATCATACTTGGAACACATGTCCGCATAACATGTGTGATTCATGTAAATAATTCATCTTATTTTGTACATAATTTATTAATTTTACTCCCTTACACATGTTAGTCATGTGTATTTTGAAATGGTTTTAGAGTAATAAATAAATTAATTTTATTTGATAAACACTACTTAATTTGGAAAATTTGTAAACATTATTGACTAATTATATTTTAGTAATAAGTTAAATGCTTAATTCAATATAATTCTTGGAAATGTGGATATGTATGAATAGAATTGATAATGGGAAGAAATTGGAGTAAGTGGATGTTATATATATGTAAGAGGAAGTTGAATACAAGTTGAAGAATGCATACAACATTTAAAGGAAAATACTAATCTTGTTAGGTCCCAGGAATATGTTAGATTGAAAAAATAGGTTCACACATTTACTCTAAAGATTTTTTTATTCACCAATATTATCTTATGTTGAAACATAAGAATACACTAAATCCATAATGTATCATACATCAACTCTCTAATATTTTATCAGAGCAAACATAAAACAACATCATAATTTAAAGCTATCTTGGCTTCCTAACATTACCTATGTCAATACCAATGAAATGTTCATTGAAACCAAAATAATTTCACCCTTATGTTCTAATCTATAGACTCAAGCCAATTTATTTTCAAATTTCCACATAAGGCCACGTTGAACTGATATCATAATAAGTGTTACAATAATTTGTATTTCATGAATTAAAATTATTATGATATTGAGTATCTGTGACCCACACAATTATATATATATCTAATTACTATTAATCCATACATGGATGATTAATCTTATATGTAATTCCTAAGGCTATTCTGCACCCAATGTTACATCAAGACTTACCACCCAATACTTTCTCCAATGTTAATGGATGATATATCAACTTATTGATTATAAGTTGGAATCAATGTATTCTCAAAGATCCAAAATAATATTCATTTCAATATCAATGCAACCTCATCTCTAAATGTATAATCCATTAGCCAGTCAACTTACTATCAACACTCAACACAGATATCATTAACAATATTATGTTATGTGAACCTTCAAAAATAAGTAGAAATACCCAAATCTAGAAGATCCCTTCATATTGAAGTGGAACACATGGAAATCATGCAAGGGATGTGGGGAATAAAGGAATATTATATTATGATATATAAATAAAATAATAAATGTAGTGATGAAATTACTATGTGTCATATGATCTAAATGAGATAATAAATATATTTTTGATCATGGAACGTTTACTATTCACCCATGAAATTCATGAACGGTTCCACATATAACCATATAAAGTGAATCAATAATATGTGGACATAATCTAAGAATCATGATGTATCTATAGCATCATTATAGAACTATAAAAGTGAATTCATCCCACTATTTTGGGGGTCATGTGTTTTTACTCTTTACTGTATTTATTATGATTCTCCAGTGATGAAAGTCTAAGTATTTTATGGATATACGGACGAGACTTACCCTTTTCCAAATCTTTAACTATAATGAATTTATATTGTTATCTCCTCTTCTTTGATGTCATGAAGAACTGGTTGTATACACGAAGTAGTAGGTGGTCATCATTGTATTCACATGTTCAATCTAATTTATTCCTCTTACTTTTAGTTTTCACACACATCCCACTCAATATTTTTTATTGATCAAATCATAGACATCTATGGGGATTATCAAGAAGTTATTGAGAGTTGTTTATCACATTGGGTAGTTTAGGGAAGTGTATGTAGTGGTAATTGTATAAAGTTTTATAATCCCCATTCATTAAGGTAGTGTGAGTGGTTAGAGGTTTCAGGACACTTAAGGAGTGACAAAGGGAGATATCATCATTTTTAGGAATGGTGATAAATTGAATTGGTATGAATATTATATGTTAGGCCACTAATTTATAATTTAATCTTTTAAACTTCTTAGTTTTTTCTAATTTAAGCAGACACTTTATCCCCATTTATCACCATTTTTGAACAATGAGAAACATCAACTAAACGTACACTCATATAATGATCACTTTTATTGAGTGCCTCTTTTTGATATATCCCAGGACACACACTAATCCTACATTTCATATTAGGTTATAATTAAATTATTGTCCAAACCATAAAATTTTCATCATGAAATTGACATTTTTTAGGGAGGCATATATTTTAGGTTGATTTCAAAAATTTTTATTTTTGGAATATGATTTAATTTTATAAGCTGATCAAGTGTTGATCACTTATTTAGTTTTGAGATAGAGTTTTCCATAAAATTTCTAGAAAGATCACGAACTTTTAGAAAGATTGATCACATATGAAAATAATTTGTTAATAAATCATTTCAAGGTTCTAAATTATATTCTTTTGATTCTTATAAAATAGGTTAAAACTATGAAAAAATGGAATAAAAAATGGAATAATTGAATCAAAATATTAGGGATACATGAGCACCTAATTTAAAAATTATAAAAATAAAATAAAATTACATCACCAAATAATCAAATGGGGTTTGAATTGAAATATAGACTAATTATTTTTTTTATTAAATTTCCTATATTATAAGGTGAAGATCCTAACTAACACTTAAAATAGTTCAGTAATTTGGGAATTACATTTAATACATGAGTAGTATGTGATGTTAAAATAAAGTATAGGGAATTTCCCTTTTCCCTCAATGGTGAGGTTATGAAATGGTTGTATAACCTATAACCAAAATAAGTTACAAGTTGGAATGATAGATTTCTGTCCAAAAAGTTCCCACTCCAAGGAAGAAATTATTGAGAAGGGATATTTGTGGAAATAAGAAAGATACAGGAGGGAATTTGGATGAGTACTATAAAATATTCTAGAAAATATGTGTAATATATCCACATCAGTTAATAGAGGACACCACATTGTAGTTTTTTTTTCTACTAAAGGTTACTAAACAATGATAAGAACTTTTTGGATTAATCTTTATGAGGATATATCATTATAAAGTATCTAGATAAATTCAAATGATTAGTTGAGTAGATATCTTTGAACTCACAACAATTTGGTATAAGAAATTAAACCACAAAAGGTATCCATGAGGAAATATATTTTATATACTATTTATTGAATTAAAAATTTAATTAATAACTTATATTGAAATAAAGTAAACACTGAAACAAGTAAATGAATCCCAATAAACACCACATAAAATATATAGAACATGTAAATAATAAGATAACTAAAAAAACTATTCACCCATGAGCATGCCACTGAGAGATATGATTCCTTATACCAAGGTAAGAAATTACAACAACTAATGAAAACAAATGGAGAAAAGAGTACACGATTATAAAACATGGTTTTAGTAAACAAAATTCACAAATACTACCATTATAACAAGGTTAATAGAAACCTTATAAAAATAAAAAATACTAAGAAGTGAGGAATAATTCTCAACTATCAATGAGTCATAAAACTTATGAGACTCATCATCGCTTAATTTGTTTTATACAAGAAACCCCATCATCAAATGGGTAGAACATACTAGATTAAGGTAGTCTAAAATAATTAAAGACAAGATAAATAAATATATTTTAAAAGTACTTAAATCTCAAACACATTAATTATACAAGTTTAGTGTAAAATCCCATATCAACCTATCCCTACCCTAAAAGAATTGTTAGTGAAATTTATTTTAGGAGTTTTTGGGAAGTTAAAGGTAATTAATAATTGAAAATGTGACCTATAATAGATAAAACATTAAAGGAGAAGAAAGACCCTATGAAACAACCTAAGGAAGTACCTACCATGGAAAAATTAGTGAAGGAAGATAGATGTAGTTCCAAGATGGAAAAACTCACTTAAATATCACCACCATTCCCGTCAAGAATGATTTCACTAAAAAAATACATAGAATAATACATATATAAATATTAGTTTTAGACATTTAAAAAGGTGTAAATAAATATCCCTCTATTTAATGAAATCAATTAAATTTCATGGTATGAAAAACATATTAAATAATTTTGTACAAAGAAGAGTATTCAAGGGGATTAAAGGGTAAGTTTATAAAGGAATGTATCTAATTTTATTAAACCTCAATTACCTATGAAATTATAAGTCCCTATTATCTTAAAAATAAAATATACAATAGGGATGTTAGAATTTACAAATTATATGTGTAACTATGGTGAATCAATTAATATTACACTTCAATATATATATTATTCTCTATTGGTAAGATAAATCAAACCAACATGAGCTTTGTTACAACTATAAAAGAAATCTATTACCTATATTTTTAAATTTTTGGGATATGTCTTGGTAATAGTGAAATTATTTATATTCCCTACCAACTTATAAATTTTTAATATGGGGAAATAAAATTGTACTGGTAATTACCCAATCATTTTGGGACAATCATTGTTGAAAATAAAAATATTAATAATCAATGTTCATGAAGGAAAACTATCTAATGAATTTGGGTATGATTCTATGAATTTCAATATATTAGAGTCTATAAAATTTCCATAGTAACAACACTCTACTTTTAACCTCTATAATTATGAACACTTTCTACCTATAGTGAAAATAATATTATAGTAAATGAGATAATGAACTTAAGAATATGTTTATAACACAAGAACATCAGGATGAAACTATTTTTAGAAATTATTTGGAATCTAAAACATGAGTGTGTGAGAATTATGAATATTTTTAGGTTTAGGTATTTTATAATTTTTTTAATTTTTTAAAGGTTTATCAAATACTAGATCTTCTTCTCTTCTTATATAATTTCATGTGTAATAAAAACCAAATTGATACCATAATTAGTATAACCCCTCTATCATCTGGGGATAAAATGTTACCATAAAACCTTAAATATACATATTATATATATATAAATAAGTTAGTTATAATAATTATATATAACTTGAAACAGAATAAAGAACAAAGACTGTTAATTTTTTTGAAAAAAAATATTATTGAAATAGAATAGACACCTGGTGATATACCAGTACTAAGCCCCACATTATTAATGCATCAAATTCTACATTAAAATGACTCGATACTTGTGAGGAAACCTCAAATAAGGCTAAAACCATAATTAGGAATTTTTTAAGAACGAAGTTGATTTTTTTAAGATTTATAATATAACCTATCTCTAATTTATAGTGGGTGATACCCATTAGAATTTCCCTAAAAATATATAATAATAATTGTGAAAATAAAAATTATAAACTTGTTACCACATAGATATATAATATTTTAAGGGTATGAATAAACTATAAAAAACTCAACCATGTTAACCAAAAAGACAACTTCATAATTTTTTATAGAAACCAAATAATAATAAACATATTGTAACATTATTTTAAAAATAAACATCTAGAAAACATAACCCAAAAATCCAGAGGCCTTGTGTCTTTTGGAGAATAGAGACATAAAGTGTAAACATAAAAATAAACTATAAAATATTTATTTCAATCTTCATAACATGAAATTAAAACACTTTTAACTTATATTACTATGTAGAGTACCTTTGGGTCATACATAATGAAATGGGTGAGATATAAATCCCAATAAGTGAATAAACATGATCATAATGTGTAATATTAGAGTAAAGAGACATAACATGATATCATAAAATAGGTGGATAATAAATCAAAAAACATGGAAACATGTAATAAATAAGGTTATATTATATAATAATGGAACCATAAAAAAGTAAAAAAAACAAAAAACATGACATCATAATCATAAGTTAAGGCTCATCATCAAGAAAACATAACATAGTGTTCTAGGATTATTAATTGTGCACCAGACATGGTTTCTCATGAGATAAAAAAATTTCCCAATGAATTGGGGGGTTTTATAATTATAGTTCCATCCATAAAATTATAATATTTTTATTCCTATATTTTCCATAAGGAAATCATACATAAGGAACAAGAATAAGAAAAACCCATGAAAATGAAACATGTTACATAATCTTATCTCAAAGCATAACCAAATGATATATTATATAGATTACTAATAGAATATATAATTAATTATTAATAGATATTAATATCTTAATAAATAATCATAAGTCATAAATATTTTGTTCATATAAAGAAATTTTCACAATAAAGGAGTGGAGAAGTTGGAATATAAAATATCCTCTTAAGCAATATTTTAAGAAATGAGGAAATAATTTTAAAGAAGAAAAGAACATAGTGTTTCCCTTAGAACTATAAATGAAACAAAATAGTTTTACATGAAATAATGAGTTTTTTATAAATAATGTAATATTAATACTTTTTAAAGAGTGGTAAATGGAATAAAATAAAAAATATAAAAGTTTCTTTTAATTGGGTACTTATAAAATAAAGGATTGGGAAAAGAACATAAAAAGAACTTGTATATATCCTGAAAAGAAATGGAAAATAAATTAGGTATATATGTAAGGAATATATATAAATAGTATATAAGAAGTAAATGTTAAGAATATAGAGATAAAATGATATTTAATAAGATAGAAATCATAACTCAAAAGATAAAGTGGGTGGTTTGGGATTTCCATTACCTCGGTTCCCGAATATCTTGGTGTGTGCATCTAACCTCCGGAATAATCCAATAAAATTTATTAAATAGTTTTTTAAGATAATTTTTAATGTATATTTTATTTATTATACTTATTTTTTGTTCATTTATGATAATTTTATTATAATATTTTTTTCATGTTCATCATCACAAGGATGTTCATTTTATGGTTCAAAGGCCTCCTTAATTTATTGGTAATTATGAATATTCTTATAAAATGGGTCTATAACTCCATAAATAAAATTTTATTGAGTTAATTTATTTTCATAAGTTAATTTTTTTAAATATCAAATATTAATTAAAATAAATCGTGATTTAGAGAGTATAAGTGTTAGCATTTAATGGTCAGTTCATTTATGTGTTTTTTCTGACCATGTTGGACTTAATCAGTTTCAATTAATATTTATAATTATTTACGAATTAAAGAATATAGGATGTAATAGAATATATATATTGAGATCATATTTAAACATAAAATGATTATTTTAACCATCCATGTAGGTGGTGATAAAAAATGAAATTCATCGTCTGTGGTGGCAGTGAATTGATCATAATATGAGCAACGATCTCATTTAAAAATAAATGAGAGGGAGGTTAGTAAGGGATATTGAATTAATATAATATAATATAATTATATTTATGATATTAATTTAATTATTTATAGATGAATGAAATATATTTGGAGTATGTGGAAGAAGAATAAAATAAAGATAAATTAAAAGGAGTGATGAGAAGTTATTACTATACTCCTTGAGATAACCCCTTTGATAATTGAATTATGATTTAGAAGGGTGTAATTTTGATGGGAAAAAACCTATAATATGTGTATAATATATTTTTTTAGGTATTTGGGAAACTTTTGGATGAGATAATAACCATAAGGTGTGAGGATAAGTGAGGCGGTGAAGGGTTGTATTTTCAATGGGATGAGATTGATACTTTTGAATAAACTATTCATTAGTTTATTATTTTTAATAAAGGATAAAATTAGTGATGATTTGTGAGAATATAAATAGAAATTAGTTCATGTGAGGCTGAGATAATTATTTATTACATCATTCATGATTTAATCGATCATATATATAACTTTTAATGTAAAATACAATATTTTGTTGTATTTCACTATTCAAAAAAATTTAACCTTTTCAAAAAATAAAAAAAATTCACCATTATATAATTTCAATATGATAATAATAAAATAGAATCCATTTTACAAAAACTATTTTCTAAATACGATAAATTTAATTTTAGAATAAAATCCTTATCTTTTAAAAAATACTAATATTTATAACCTAATAAAATTTCTGACCCATAGAAAAATTACTTATGATTAGTTTTAATTATTTTTTATTTATATAAAAATAAATATTTATTTTAAAATCATTTTATGAAAATTAAATTTTATGTAAAAAATTTAAATGTATCATTAAATGTATTTTAATGAAAATAAAATATATATGTTTTGAAAAAAAATACAATTACAATTTCTTTGTGATAGATATTTATTTTATCATACTTAACACTTTTATTTAATTTTATTATGATATATGTTTATTATAATTTATTTATTAAGATACCCAATATATTATTTTACTATTTTATCGGTCATGCTACTATTCTAACAACTGTGTTACTATTTCTAATGATCTGGTTACTCTTATAATGGTTATATTTCCATTTGTCATATTGGTTTTATAATACCTATTAATATCAAATAATTTATTTATTCATCATTCACTATAATTCTTCTTAAGGTTTAATATTTTCTTTTTTTAAAATTTTAAATAGATTAATAATGTGTTTTTAGTTTTACTGTATTCATCACAAGTGTGATTATTTTAGGTCCCCAATATGACCCAAATTTTCCTATTATAGTTATTTTATTTTGTGTTCCTTTATTGTACCATTGTATTACTTTCAAAATTTTTAGGTTAATTTATTCTCTAAATTCAATGTTCTAAATTTTATTAATGTGTTTTTGGTTTTTATTATGATTTGATTGAGTTTTATACTACAACATATTACAAAATATGACATACTTGTTTATTTAGAAGAAAATTTCCATATTTAAAATCCACGTTTATTACATTTACCTACCATTAGATTTTTTTTCTTCAAAATTTAATTTCACTAAGATTAAAATAGATGAGGTTTCTTTTTTTTCTTTACCTTCTAAGGTTCCTAGGTTTCTGCTTCATACATATGATATCTCCAAAGTACATTGAAATAGTGATTTTCCATTTTTCATAGAATTTTTTTTCATGGTACAATATCTTCATTCGATGATCGATGTAAGTGAGATAATGCTTCAACTATAATACCTCTAGATTTAGTAAATGTGATGGGTTCTCTATGTACTTACTTTAGAGGGATATGTGGAACATGTTATTCACTTGAGACAGAATTGGTGGGAGGTCCAGAACATAGGCTATGACTTTGAAGTAATCAATAATCTCAAAGGGGTTGATGTATCTAGGACATAGACTTAAATTCTTCCTAAAACCCATCAATCTATTCAACAAAGATATATGAAGGAATAATTTATCTCTAACCTCAAACTACTGTCCCTATAAATAATTTCTAGGATTGTTCTTCTGTCAATTATATGTTTCTATGATGTGTTATTGAATTGATTTGAACTTATCTACCATTTAATCAACCAATTTAGGTCCCACTAGCTTATGTTCTCCAACATCATCCCAAATTTTTTGAGTTTTTAATTTCTTCCTATAGAGGGATTCATAAGGATCTATATGATGGCTTGAGTGGAAGCTATTAATGTATGAGAACTTGACCATAAGAAGATATTGATCCAAACCTTCTTTATAGTATATAAGTAAATATTACAATAGATATTAACGTGTTTGGATATTACTTTCATATTTTCTATCAGTCTAGGGGTGGTAGTCTATACTAAAGTTCAAATTTATGTTCAATGTAGTCAGGTTCAATAATTTTCCAAAACATTGAGGCGATCCAAAAATCTCAATTAGGTAAAATCGATAATGGTATTCCATGTAGCCTCACTACTTATTATATGTATATCTTTACTAGTTTATTGGGTGAAAATTTATCATAAATAGTTATAAATTAAGCAGTATTTGTAATAAAATCAACAAAAACCTATATAGAATTATTTTCTTTGGATGTCTTTGAAAGTATCATAAAAAAATCTACAGTGATGTTCTCCCATTTCTATATAGGTATGGGTAATGGTTGTATCACCCCTTTGGAAATCTTCCTTTCACCCGAACTTTTTGACACACAAAGAACATTGATTTATATTAAAAAATATCATTCTTTATATTTTAGGACAATAAGTTCTCTCATATATATCTCTCTATATTTTCTCATTAGACAGAGAATGAATGTTGAGATATGATAATTATTGAAAAATTATTTCTTTATCTCATTCTATGATGGTACACATAATAGTGTCCCAAATATCCCATATTCTTCTTTATCAATGATGAAATCTGAGACTTTCTAATTTCTTGTAGTAGTCACCTTATTTCTCATCACCATATCCTATATCTGATCTTTCTTTGTCTTCTCCATAATGGATGGTGGAGAAATATTTTAATCAAGGTAGAATGTTTTTTCTTCATTAATTATTCAAACATATATCCTTTTAATTTCTAATATGATTGGATAATTTTTAATCCTTATCATGGAGAATGTTTCATGATCATTTCTCCTTAGAGAATATTCCACATTATTTTCCATCCCAAGGTGATAATGGATTGAGAAGTCATAGTCTTTGATAAATTGTAACCATCATTATTGGGGTATGATGAGAAACTTATATGTAAATATATATTTTAGGATCTTGTCATCCATATATATATATATCACAATTCACTCCATATATATAATGAATCCAAATATTCAATTCAAAGGCTACTATATCACACTATCGATTATGCATTGGGTATTTTTTTCATGAAGATTCAATTTTCGTAAGAATATTCTATTACTTTATTATTTTATATGAGTACAAAACACAAGTACTACTTTTATACAATACTATATATCACAAATCATTCCTTAATTAATGGTATTGTGAGTAATGATGTTGTTATTAGCCTCTTATTCAGCTCCTTGAAGCATTATTCACATTCATCAATATAGAAAATTTTACTACCTTTTGAGTTAACATGGTTAGTGGGTTTAAAAATCATGATAAGTTCATTAAAAATCATTGCTATTACCCAGCTAGTATATGGAAATGGTTGATATCTATTTCTGATGTTGGTTTGGGCTATCCCTTAATTTCCTTTTTTTACTTAATGGATAAAAAATATCCCTTTTCATTATAAAATACCTCATGAACATTCCTCCATCCAAAAGATACATTTACTATAATTTGTATATATCTTATACATTCTCAAATTATTAAGTATAATACTTAAATGAACCTCATGTTCCCACTTACATTTGGAGTAAATGATAAACCAATCTATAACAACCATAAAATTTTTCAATATAATCTATAAATAATATATTTGTAAAGTACATGAAAATTTATAGATCATTTGTATGTTTAAATGGAATCACTATGAAATCACAGTGTCAATACCTTGTACAAAATATAGTCTTGGGATTATACTAATTCTTCACTATGAATTAATTACACCCAAACAAAAGATACACCTTATAGAAGTAATTATCACACTGTTCTATATCATTATCCTATTGAGTTTATGATAATAAATGGAAATTTGAATT
The DNA here is from genome assembly GCA_963277665.1 of Viscum album. Classification (NCBI taxonomy): domain Eukaryota; kingdom Viridiplantae; phylum Streptophyta; class Magnoliopsida; order Santalales; family Viscaceae; genus Viscum; species Viscum album. The sequence goes on from OY728163.1 coordinate 689,130,948, forward strand.
AACACATCCTTTTTTATCAAAGAGGACCAGTGCACCCCATGGTGAAACACTAGGGTATATGAAACCCTTGAATAGATTCTCCAGTAATGGTTCTTTAATTTATTATAGTTTAATTGGGGATATTCTATAGGTAATCTTTTATATGGTCACATATCCATGTATATATTTATTTGATAACTCTACCTCTCAAATTGGAGTAACACTAGACAACTCTTCATGGAATATATCAGTGAATTCGCTAATAATGGATTAGTATTCAAGGATGATCCTATTTTTTATCCATAATTTGAGATTTATATTCTTTCTCATTGTGTTTTTATGTCCATTTTGAGAAGGTTTTTCTATAGGATATTTATCATTATCCTTGTATTTGTATAGAATGATATAATTATTTAGGATATGGGATGTGATTTTCATCTCTCAACAGTTGATGTTGGCTCTATATGGACAACCAATCCATGAATAATATATCAAATAATTCCACTAAATAGAGTATAATAATGTTTCTTGGGAGACACTTATGATGTACCTAAAGGGTTTCTTTATTTCTTTACATGTCTAATAAAAAGATAAAATATATAAAAAACTCCAACTGTGTAATTAATTATTTAAAATGAAAATAGTAGCTAGTTGAGGCCAAACCTATATATATAGTGAAGTTATTTTAATTAGGTTTTTAAAATAATTTAATTTACTAAAATGAATAAGGATTTGAATAAGATAATGTTTTGATTTATTTGAAGGAAGCTAACCAAATATGAAGTAGATTTATTGTTTAGAAAAATTAGATTTTGGAAGCATTATAGGGTTTTTTAGTTTTAGGGTTCATGTGAAATTGTATTTTAGAAATTAAATTTTTTAATCCATGTTTATTATTAAAATAAATACTAGGTGGATACAATGGTCATGGTATCCTCCCCTCAACCTAGAAATCCCCCTTTTACCATGGTCAGGTAATTAGGGCATTATCAAATCAAGTTTGTTTCGATACCATATTTAAACTTGGTTTACCTGAGCGAGACAATAGTCATGCATCACTTTAGGGTAACTAGTTGAATAGTTTTAAATAACCTTTGAGATTAAATTAATAATGGCCATGATAAATTTAAAATAAAGATATTTTAATTGAATAAAAAAATCAGGGCAATCCAAAACATGAATAAAAATAGATAAATTCAACTTTGCCTCTCCCCTTCAGTAACATAACCCTAGAAAAAGGCAAGATTTACCCCCCCTCATAGTAATTATAGTAAGTGGGAAGGAATAAAGAAAAATAAAACATAAAGAAAATAGTGGAGACATTGAGTTAGTAAAAACCCTGTACAACACAAATTATATCTCTAAGCTTTGGTCTCAAAATACTTTTTAGTAGTAGAAAATAAAAAATATTATTTATAGACTCACTTAGGGATCATGAAACATTTATTGGTGTAAAAACTTCACCAAATAGGGTCTTGAGTTCATAACATGTATCTTATCTTATTTTCAATGAATCTATCCATTTTTGGGCCATCCTGACATGTTTTTTTCCATGTAAGTGATTCATGACATGGAATGTTTTGGGACCTAAAATATTCATGGTTTGTTTTCATGTTCTATCTTGGGTTCATGTCTTTTAATGTTTCATGATGTGAAATATTTTCACAACATGAATTATGCAATTCCAACTCTGTTTCAACTTTATTTCTTCGCATCACAGTGCGAAGTGTATTTAGATTACAATAATCATCTATTTTTGTTGCTTTTCCAAATAATGGCAGTATCCTACAATAAATCCAAAAAAAAGTTATAATTTTTAAAAATTATCAATAATATCAATTATATTATTAAAATTAATGTGTTAAAACACCATAAAATATATGCATGAAATACATTTATCATCTTTCCAAATATACCAATTAAGGATGATTTATATACTAGAGAGGTAATAATATCACCAGTTGGTGTTTTCACTAATAAATAAACCTCCAGTTCTAGAGTTAATGTCTTAATATTTCTAATACACTTTCATGATATAAACGTATAAAAAAGATTATAATTATAAAAGACATTTTAATTTAATGAATAAATAATAATCATAAATTTTCCCATTTCATTCTGGCTCTAATAATATACTAAAACCATAATAAATTTAGTGATAGAAATTATAATAATATAAAAGGAAAACTATGAACATATAAATAATTAATCATAAATGACATGCATATCCTAACTTATTAATTTCAAGGTTTAAATATAGGTTGATTTTTTTTATTTCCTATTAGATTTTATAAATTAATAACTAAAAATAATTTGAACTTTATTTGATACTAACTCTATAAAATAAAGTCTCATACACATATTATTACATGGCAGAACATGGTGATTAATTATTAATCATAAATAAGGGAAACAAATTGAAAAGTGAGAGAGGCATAGTCAAGGGGGCCTGAAAAAATGAAAACCCAGGGTGTCTTCTCGATCAAAATCCACACACTCATAGGATATAAATATCAAGGAAGAATAAATAATAGAAGGATCACAAAGGTTGCCTTGGGCATCCAGGAAATCAATAAAAATGTTACCCTCATTCCATATGTGGTTCAAGCATGCCCGATCGATGAAGTTCAATAATTTTATAATAATATAAACAATGGACCAAGGGGGTCCATTAATTCCTTGTAAGGAGTTGAAAATAACTGAGGAGTCAATTTCAATTTCACTAAAAATGATATTATTTTCATGACAAAGTTGAAATATTATTACATGTATTTTTACATAAATATAAAAAAATATAGCCTGAAAGTCTTGTGTCTTTGGGATATTAGATAAATAATAATAAATTTCAAAATGAACTAAAACATATTTATTTCAATGTACATAAATTTTATTAAATCCCTTTTAACTTATATTACAACATAGGATACCTAGTGACAAACATAAAGAAATGGGTGACCTGTAAAGACCAATAAGGAAATAAACATGATCCTAAATTATACCATGTAAGATTAGAGAAATAACATACTATCATAAAAGAGGACGATCATAAATAAAATCACATGTAATCTTAGAATAAATAACATGTTATCATAAGATAATGTAATATTAAAAAGTAAATAATATAAAACATGTCATCATAATCATAAGTCAAGGCTCACTACTAAGATAACATAACATAGTGTGCAAGGCTTATTGCCCATGCACAATACATGGTATCTCATGAGTTGAAAACATTACCCAATGTATTTGGGGATTTATAATTCTAGTAACAACTATAAAATTATAATATGTACATTCATATGTGTAAAAAAATTAGAAAATAATACATGACTAATAAGCATAAGAAAACCCCATAAAAAGGAAATGGATTACATAATATTGTCTCAAAGAAAAACCAAATGATTTATCATATATATTCCAAAAAGAATAAGAAATTAAATATTTACAGATGTTTATATTTGAATAAAGAAGCATAGGTCTCAAAAAATGAGTTAAAGTGAAGAAACATTCATAATAAAGGAGTGGAGAAGTATGTATATAAAGAATCCTCCTAAGGTATGTTTTATGAAATGATTAAATAAACTTTAAATAAGGTAAGTACATATTATTTTAAATAAAATAAAAAATGAACCATAATAGTTTTATATTAAATAATTAATGCTTTCATATATCATAGAAGATTGTATCATGTAAAAGAGTGGTAAATTAAGAGAAATAATAAATAATTTTTTTTCTTTTCATCAGGTTTGATTTAATGAAAGGATTTGAAAAGTAACTTAAAAATAACTTGTATATCCCCAACAAGGAAAGGGAAAATAAACTATGTATATATGTAAGGTATATATATATATATATAATATCAAATAATTAAATACTAATAATATAGATATATGGAAATTTAATAAGAGATAAATCATAACTCAAAAGATAAAGAGGTTGGTTTGGGAGTTCCCTTAGCTTAGGTCTTGACTCGTTTGATGTGTGCATATAACCTAGAAAATAATAAAATTAAATTTATTAAATACATTCCTAAAAATAATTTAAATGTATATTCAATTTATTATAGTTTCTTTTATATTCATTTATGATCATTTTATTAGACAATTATCTACATGTTCTGTATCCATAGGATGTTTGTTTCACAGTCCAAGGTCGCAATAATTTATTAGTAAATATGGATGTTATTATAAAATGGGTCTACAACTAAAGAAGTGAATTGGTATGTATTTTATGTCTTTTTATAATTTAATTTTTTTAAAATATAAAATATTCACTAAAACTAAGAATGATTTATATTGTATAAATTTTAAAGTTTAATGATTAGTTCATTTACATGGATTTTCTAACCATGTTGAACTTAATCAGTTTCGTTTAATCTTTAAGTTTATATACCAATTAAAGAATATTTAATAGAATAAAATATAATTATTTTGATCATATGTAATAATAATTTTTTTTTAATCAAGAATTAAGGCATTGATGAAAAATTAAATTCATTATCCATGGAGGCGCTGAAGTAACCACAATATGGGAGAAATTTTAATTTTATAATGAATGAGAGAAAGGTAGATAATTTATATTCTATTAATGTAATAAAATTTTATTATATTTATGATACTTATGTAATTATTTCAAGAAGTATAAAATATATTTTGAGGAGGTATAAGAATAAGAAAATTAAAAGAAATGAAAATGAGTGATTATGAGTTCCTGCATTACTCCATGTAATGATTACTTTTCTAACTAGATTATGACTTTGAATGGTGGTCTTTTGATGTGAAAAAAACATCTCGTATATTAATAAGATATTTTTTGATGTATTTGAGATTTTTATAATATAAGGTGCGAGGAAAGTAGAGTGATGAAGGGTTTTATTTGTAAGGGGAGAAGAATGATGTTTTTAAATAAAACATTATCTATTTTATTAATTTTTTCTAAAAACTAACAATAGTTATGGTTCTTGTGAATATATATATAAATTTATATATATGATTATTATATAATGGTTTCTTACATCATCAACAATGTAAGTAATCATATATTTAACTTATATTGTAAAATATCATATTTTATCGTATTTTAGTATTCACTAAAATTTAGATTTTTTCAAAAAAATAACTAAAAGTCACCATAATATAATTTAAATATGTTGATCCAAAAACGGATATCAATTTTATAAAAATAGTTTTATTAATATGAAAATTTTTATTTTTAAATAAAAACCTTATATTTTGAAAAATATTACTTTTTATATTCTTCTCAAATTCCAAAACATTATAAAAAAGTAACTTTCTTTTCATAAAATTATATTATTATTTATATAAAATTAAATATTATTATTTAAAAATGTTATATAAAAATAAAATTTTATTTAAAATATTTAATTTTATCATAAAAGGTATTTTAAGAAAGGTAAATCATATTTATTTTCCAAAAATCCATTGTGGTTCCTCTATGTCAAATATTTATCTTCTTATATTTGAAACATTTATTTAATAATATTATTATATAATATTATTATATTTTATTTTATAAGTTACCCAATATATTATTTTAGGATTTTGTCATTAATTTTAATATTTTAATGGCTAGGTTATTATTCCTAATGATAATATTACTATTCCAATAGATATATAATATTAGTTTTATACTCCCTATTAATAACTCCTAATTACTACATTCATTATTCACTTCAATTCCTCTCAAGGTTCTATATTTTTCAATTTTAAAATTTTGATTACATTTTTAATGTTTTTTTATTTTTTATTGTATTTTTCTTGATTGTGATTATACTAGGACACCAATATGATCCCAATATTTATATTCTAGTTATTTAATTTTTATGTGTTTATTTTCTAGTTATATTACCTTCAATTTTATTAGGTTTATTTAAAAAAAATGTAATTTTATAAATTATAATAAATTTTTATTGGTTTTTATTTTGTTTCAATTGAGTTTTATATTATACTCTATTACTAAAAAAGATACACATGTTCATTCATAAGGGAAATTAAATATATAAATGTATAGGTTTATAAATTTTTGTTGATCAAATTTGTGAAATACTAGACAAGTAAAGTCACTACGTTTTCTTTGATGGTTTTTGAATATTTCTAGCACCCATTACACTAGATGAGCAAGACAAAACTATATCTATAAGAAAATATGGTATGTTTTCTTACTATATGACTCATTTTAGGTTATAAAATACCCTTTTTAAATTTAAATATTGCATATTAAGTATTTTTTATATCTTATAGAAAGATTTATAGAAGAATTCCTTGATGAATTTAATGTTTATGGTACATTATTTTATTTTTTCTTGAGAAATTGGATAATGTTTTGAAACACTACATTGAAAATAGTTTGGTCTTGAATATTGAGAAATATCAATTTATGGTATAGTTGGGGATTGTTTTGGGACACATCATTTTTGGGTTATTCATGGTTCTAGAGAGGATTCATCATAGATTTTAAAAAAAATCCATTTCCTTTATACAATCTATTTAGGAGGAACATTTATTCTACATTTTATGATTTATATAGGGATTATTTTAATAAACTAACTAGAATATTAACCCATAAAATCCTGAGATTTTATGAAATATATTCATTGAAATTAATTTAATTTATTTAATGGATTGTGTTAAATTATCTAAATATTTTATCTTTTATCGTACACAATACTAGGTTTATCTTGCATTGCACGCAACATCAACTCCCTTTGATGACTTATGTTACACACAAGACAGACTCTCACTAGAAAAAAATATACTACTAATATTATTATTATAGTTATCACCTAGCCATTGGAATGAAGGTAATTATTGATATTAACTAAACCATGAAATTATAGTTTACATATGTTTATAAGATGAATTCATTGGTAAAAAATTAATTATAAATAAAAATAAAGACCAATTGAATATAAAGAATGTAATAACTCAGGTAATGACATAATAAGTATTTTTCATATTTATTAATATTTAAATATTATATTGTAATTTTAACTTAAAATATACACTATTTATATATCATACCGTACACACAACAATGATTTTCTCCAAAATCTTGCGTTGCACACAAAACTAATTTATACCAAAAAATAATACATTGTTAATATTATTGTTTTAAGAGGTATTTATAAACTAGTAATTGTATCAATGGGAATGAGTAGGAAAAAATATATTATGTTTATAAATGTTTAATTATTATTTTTACATTTATCCAATAATTTTTATATTCTTAAATTAAGAATAAAACGAATTTTCATCAAAAAGAGATCTATATTTTTTAAATGCAGTCTTTCTACCTTTTAATGGTGAAACCATTTTAAATCTATTTTTTCAAACTTTTATAAATTTTATATGAAAAAATTAACTTAATTTTTTAAATTTTTATATCAAAATTTACTTTGGGTGTATTTTTGGTATTTTTCCGAGAACTTTAACATTTTGATGAATAGTGAATAATACTGAATTTTAATTCAAAACTATTTTTTGTCTAATTTATTTATATATTGAAATTATTTTTTTATTATGTTTTAAATTATAAATATATAAATGTTATATTATTTAAACTAATTCATTTTGTTGGAAAAAAATTTCAAATTTAATTTAGATATAAAAACATATCAAACATTTGAAAAATTTTATTTTAAAAACCTGCTTTATTATCCCATCAATGTGATTAAATTTAAATTAATTTATTCCAAATATTTGATTACAATTTTGAAAAATGGATTGAATATTTTTAATTATAATAATATATAATTTCTAATAAATTTAACTTAGTTTTTACAAAAAATATCAGTGAAAGTAGTTAAAATTAATTACCATGATTAAGAGGAAAATTTTCTTAAAAAGGGACTAAAACATAAACAAAAGATCCAAAATGACTTATAAAAATTTACAAAATCCATTGGAAGTTAACATTTTAAAACATTACTCCATTTTATATAATTTTAACCATTATTTAATTCACATTACATGGGAAAGGTGTTGGTGGAATTCCCTTTTAAAAAATTCACATGAATGTCACTCCTCCTCCACAATAAAAGGCACCCACCCTTCCCAATTATTCACACATATAAAGAGATTTTTATCACCAAAAACATGCTCAAATAATCTCCCAAAATCTCTTCCTTATTCATATAATCCTATCCTTGGACATAAATCCATCCAAGGAATCCCATTGGTCCAAACCAAAAGGAGTTATCAAAATAAGAGGTAACATCCTTCCTCAAGCTCCTTTGTTTTTTTTTTCATTATACACCACCTAAATTATTCTTATTAGATTATTAAATAATAAAATAAGTTTCATAAATATACATATATTATTTTATGTTAATTTTTATACATAAAATTATAGATAATTTCATTTAATGGGTAACAAACTTACCGTTTATGTGTACGATAAACTAACATCTCACAAAATGATGCTGTTTATTTTTTCCTTTACCACATCTCATGGTTGGGAATTATAATGGAAACTATATTTATATTATATATATATATTATATATGATTTATTTATTATTCTATAATTATTATATATAATATACCTATATTATTTCAATTTTTTGGGAATACAATAACATCATTTGTGGAAGTGTGAACTACCACCTCCTCAATGTGTTGTTATACGTTCACAAACTACATGAAATTTATTAGGGGTGAGTTTAATTAAAATTATGTGACATATATAAAATCCATATGATATTAATTACATAATTACTATTCTTTAAATACAATATATCATTTTCTTTAAGACCTTTTCCCACATTGAAAAAGTGATAATGTCGTTTGTGGACGTGTGTACTGCTGCCTTTTCGACGTGATGTGATTCCTTTTACATCACAATAATTTTACATGTAAGTATATACGATAAAATAATATGGTATTTAGGATATAATGGTCATTATTTAAATATAATTTTTACTTACATTTTTTTCTATAATGATCATTGAAAAATGAGAAAGTTACTCATGCGTACATATGACCCATCATCTCCACGATTGTAACATTGTTTCATTTTTTATAACCATATTTCATGATTGGTTTTAAAAATAGTAATAAATCATGAATATGATAATTATTTTAGGATTAATATTCTTTATATATTTATATAATGAATCTTTGACCGTAGTTGACCTACAAAAGTTCTTTTTGAAACAGAAACTGAATATGATAAAAAAAACCAACATAAACATTATTGTTTAAGTAGTTGTTTATAAAATTGTAATAAGGGAAATAAAATTAATGATAAAGTTGAAATATTTTATCAATAAAATATATAATTAATATAAGTTTATTGTTCAGGAAGATAGATACCCATGTGATAAGTTGGACTCAAGGTAAGAGACTTTGTCTACATCTCCTTTCATTGGGAGATTTCTTAATTATATGCACCTTTATTATTTTATAAGGTGTATATAAAACCCCTTTGAAATTTTATATCCATATTTTATCTATTATCATGATATTTAATGTTCTTTTTAAATATTATTCTTTCATGGTACTTATGATTTAAATGTTCAAAGTTGTATGGGATGCCTTGAATGTTTACAGATTTAATCATTTCCTTTTAAAATTCTTGATTTTATTTTGTATAATTTATTTATATGGATATAAGATGTTTATAAAAGAAATTTTATTTATATTTTTAATTCCATTAATTTTTTTAAAAAGGAATATTTTTTCATATTTTATAAAGATTCTTTTGAAAAATGACCAAATTAATGTTCTATTCTTAATGTACACAATGATAATGAATTTTCTGCCACTATGGACATTATTTTAATTTTGGACTCCTTTGAAAGATTTAAATTTTTCTTAAATGAAAAACCTTATCTCATTTTTTGGTATTTTTGTATTGAAAATTGTTTTTAAAAATAAAGGTTAATTTTTTATTGAAAATGGGAATTTTGAAAGAAAATGGTATTTTAATAGCTGAATGTTATTTTCATTCAAGTTTAAATGAATTATTCAAAACATGAAATTTTTTATTTCATATTATGGTTCATGGAAATTATAAATTATGTTTGTTCCCAGATAGATCCATGTGGGTTAGTTATAGCTTAAATAATGGGTGCACCCAGATAGATCTCCAATGCATTGAGTAATGATTATATTATTTGGATAATTATATTTGAAGTTGTAAGTATGGTTATTACAATCTGTAAGGGTTATGTAAAGGTTCTATAAGGGGTCAATGTGATGATATCCCAATGTACTTTCATGAATTTTCTAATTTTTATATTGATTTTCTATGGAAATCATTTGTTTTCAAAAGGTAATGAAAATGATACTTATTAAACAATGATATTTCTCTTTTTGGGTAAAATTTTTTGTTTTTAATAAAGGGGTTTTCAATATTTTTAATGTTTATAAATGGAAAAATGATTTTATTATTTTTATATCCCTTAATGTGATTTTTATTCTCATCCCACATTTTTAAATGTTTTTCACAGAACATAAGGATGATTAAGGAATTGTAATAATTTACATTGATAGTCACGAAGAGTTTCATAAATGAGGTCATGATTTATTTTAAATTTTTAGCCCAAATTTTTTTTTTCATTTTAAAAGCTGGATTATGGGTTGCCGGTACCCAAAACAAGGTTCAAGGCAAGGCCATAACAATACCAAAAGACCTGAAACTCCATAACCAACACTAGAAATAAATCCACAAACAGAAGAAAAAGACACCATACTACAAATCATAGTACCCATAATCATCTCCACATACCATAACAGATTCATCTTCTACAGTGGACGATTCCCAAATAGAAGCCGGTCCATGATGCCTCCCAAAATCACCAATATCCCAGCTCCTCAACTGATCTAGAGACGGTTGGGTTCCACAACACTGTTTGACCAAACTATCTTTTTTAAAGTCAAGAATCATCCCACTATCCCACTTAAAAGATGATCAAGTTCGTACTGGACACAGGAGATAGGAGTAGTCTTTCTTAGTTATTCTTCTTGGAGCCACTGACAAGGTTCCTTCACACTTGACCATCCTCTTTACCCCCCTTGTACTATATCACTGTACGAATGAATATCCAGTCCATTCATATTTTATTTATTTACCCCATCCTGGTCCTTCCCTTTACCTAGAAGATCCTCTGAGGCACAACCATTTCCCCCACTATTACTCCTCCTTATTTGATTCAAAGTTTTAAACTCCAAATGAACAAGAAATCCAACCCCATAAGTTGAATTATTCACATCCCTAGAGACTTCATCTTTACCCAAACATCCACCAATGTGCTCCTGAATGGATACCCCAGCACCCACACCCCCACCTTCTGAATTAGCATATAAACTAGAATCAAAACTGACATTGGAGAGGCATTAAAACCTGTTGCTTAAAGGGATAAAAGGCCTAGCCGATATATCCATACCTCTATCCCCCTGTCTCAGGTTGAACTGGAGGCACCTCCCCCTCACTGTGTTCCTAGAATCAATCCCCTTCAGAAACTAGCACCGACCCTTCCAAGGAATTCACCCTGCCAAAATCACCAGAGTTCGCTATCCCTCCTCGACCAACTCTCTACAGACCTCCTCCTTCTGATCAACCACCACTATAGGTTGAGCCTCCCTGCCACTTCCTTCTGGTTTTTCTTCCTCTAGAACAGGTACCACCCTCAAAACAACCTTCAACTCCTTACCCAGGACATCTCCTTATCCTGATACAGAGCCAAGACCAGCCACAACCTTCATTATACAGTCCACAACTAGTTTCCGTTCCACCACCGGGAGGTGAGGCTCCTTACCCACACCTTCAGATCCCGTTTGCTCATGTCTTGGACCCACCCCTGCACCAGCCTCTGAAACCCGTCCCGTAGCACCTCCTACCCTTCAGGTAGACACCTAGGCATTTGAACAGCGAGCCTTCCAGGCCCCTCCCCTATTGCAAACCACCACTGAATGACCCAAGCGGTGACAAGAAAAACAATAATCCGTCCAGTCCTCATAAACCACCTACTGTTTTCACCTATACTCTTCTCCAATAGTAATCCATAAACGATCAACAGGAAGCAACCAATTCCATACAAACCCAGGGATTAACTGGGTGGCACACAGCTTTCGTTCGAGAATCAGAACATAAATACCTTCCTATGAGATTGCCTAGCATGTGAATAACAACTGAATCTTGAAAAGGTAGTGTAAGATTAGGGAATCTTACCCATACCGTTGCCGATGACGAGTCGCGGTTCATGTGAAAATCATAAGAACACCGTAGAAGTAAGAATCGACATCCGTTGAAGCTACGCGGAGCCCACAACCAGGATGTAATGAGGTCTTTTTCCGAGCCGAACTGAATCATCATGTGGCACCTATCAAGAAAACCAACAACCGATCTTTCCTGAAGATACCAAGAACCAAATATAAACTTATCGAATGTATCTACAGAAGGCCATCTGTGCCTAAACTATTCAATCAAGGTAAGATTCAGAAGAGAGGAAGATTCTGTGAATTCTGAAGCTGAAAGTTGAATATTAGGGCACCCTTCGAACAAATCTGGGACCTTATTTAATATTTAAGGTTGGGACCTTATTTAACCATATAGCATATCATCAAGACACAAACATGGGATGTGGAATTTTAATTTATGTGTGATGATTCAAACTAGGAGGTTTATAAAGTCTTCTATAAGAAAATTGATGGATAACCTCATGTGATAATATATTATTTAAAACTTTAGACTTAAATTTAATCAATTATAAAACCATTGATAAGTATTTTTATCCCATTATTTTTAAAATTGATAAATTTCATCCTTATTTATAAGTAATGTGATAGTTTTTTTCATATCATGTATATATTATTTACTTGATGAAGAATAAAGAATGAAAATGGAGACAAGTGTAGTGAATTCTACTTCTCAAAGAGTTATATATTGAGATCAATGATAATAAGGGCTATGAGAAATTTTTTTAGATCATATGAGTATAATTACTCATAATTTTTAAGTTTAAATTCCCAAAAATATTCCCATAAATGTCTCAATACCTAGTACAAAAATTTATGGAATTATTGGTATAGTACCATGGTATGTGTACAAAGTGAAATAATTAGTGAAATTTTAAGTAAATTTTTTCTTCATAAAACATAAAATACTTAGGTTGAAATATCATTAAGATTATATGCTTGGTAGGATCAATATTTATGGATAATTTTAGTGATCAAGTGATCAAGAGATGTATTCCAGATAATGAGGTGCCCTCTGTCCTAAATTTTTGTCAAATAATTGACTATAGATTTCATTTTTGACCAAAACACATTAATAGTAATGTTTTAAATGTTATAATTTTTTATCCTTCACATTTTAGTGATTCCCATGAATCTTGTAAAATTTATATTAATTTCAAATTCATTGGATGTGTTTTAAAAATATAGGAGATGCCTTAACAACCTTTGAATTTATGAAAAATATTTAATGTTTGGGGTATAACTCATATAAGACATTTTAATGAATCTTTTGGATTAAATTATATCATTTTGGTAGTGGCGTATGTTTCTAAATGTATTGTTATTCAATTCACTTGGACTGATTATTCTTGGGTTGTGATATATTTTCATAGACCACATGTTTTTTAGAAAATTTTCAGTGCTTGGAGAAACCATTAGTGATCAAGGAACAAATTTTTACTACATGATAATAGTTATGAAAAGATATTGAGTTCAAAAAAATATCTCCACTACTTACCATCCAGAAAAAAATGGTCAGTCTATGGTTTATAATCGAGAGGTGAAGAGAATATTGGAAAAAATAGTGTAATAAAACCCAAAATATTTGAGTAAGAATTTGGATGATGCATTATGGGGATACACGACTTCATTTAAAACCCCCTTAGTATGTATCCTTATAGAATATTTTATTGTAATATGTTTTAATATCCTATTTAGTTTTGGAATAAAAAATTTTGGGAAATGGAAAAGTTAAATTTGGAGTCAAGAAAGGCTTGGGAACATAAGAGGCTTTAAATGATATAATTAGATGAACTGAGCAAGGAAGTATATGAAAACTATATATTATACAAAGAAAATACTACAATTTACCATAAAAAATTCATTGAAAAGAAATTTTTTCATGTTATAGAAAAAGTGTTACTTTTCTAATTAAGATCTAAACACATATTAGTTAAGAATGAGTCAAATTGATCTTAACATTTAGATATATAAAAAAAATTACATAACCATTAAAACTCACAAATAAATTCACAATCCCAAAACCCAAAGAATTATTATCTTTGTAAAATATGTAAATAAATATCTTATTACACTTTATTGCTTAAATATATCCCATAAAAAATATATGCACAAAACTTCCTTCTAAACATATTCCTATACATAATTCCATGGGGAAATGGAAAATAAAAGAAGGGGTTAGATCAAGTGATCCATAATTAAAAATATTATTAAATATTTTTAAAGGGTTAGATCATAAGAATGTGAGAATATATGATCATAGGAGAAATATATGATTAAAAAGAACACGAGACATTAACAGTTGTCTATAAAAATGATTTAAATATATATAACCTCAAATGATCAAACATATACCATGGCATATGAGTGTAAGAAAATGAGACAATAATCATGATCCATGGATCATAACCTAGGAATATAACATAGAAATATTAAAAAATCATAAGAATATAAAATCATAAAATTATAAATATAGATAACCACAATCATTTCCATGTATAAAGTTGTGATAATTTCTAAATGCAATCATACCTATGTTTAAAAATGTGAACATAAGTAACCAAAATCATTTCCATGCTTGGCGTCATTATCTTGTGATTTATAATGCGTTACCCAATACATTTGAGGGATATAAAAATCCACCCATCTCATAATTATAACTTCACTTACATTGTCTAGGTAGGTTGTAGAACTCACCCAAATGAGAGAACATTATAACACATGAATGAATAAAAATATGTTATTATATATCCAAAATATCACCTTCACAAAATAATAGTCATTTAAAAATAATTTTATTAAATTTAAAGTAATATTATATAATAGGTGGATGAAAAATATAGATAATAAAATATTAGGGAGTGGATAATATTTATGTTAATGACATGAATATTCTCTTAGAGTTCCTCTTGGAAATAAAGTATTTGAGACTCCTTCACATAAACAGAGGTTACCCAACATGGGAGAGGAATTTACAAGAGTAAAAATAATAAAGTATTAAATTGACAATCTAATTATAGGATTGGTTTGGAGTATTTGTAAAATATCTCCTTTTATAGGTGAAAATAAGGGACATTTATTTGGAAATATAAGTTAGGTGATGGGTAAATATAGAATCACATGGGAGTTTGGTGAGTTAGGTAAGGAAATTTTGGTGATACATGTGTGATTTAATATGATACCTAAAAAATTACTTATTTAATATTTAAATATCAAATTAATTATATAAAATTAGAGCCATTTTAATTTACCTTATTTGACCCACCTTTTACCTTGTTTAAATACTCACTATGGAAATTATTTTTTAACTAAAAATATAATATGATACATATTAACTAATTTCCATGTGATTATTCAAAATTTAGACTCTATTTCATGTAATTCAATTTCTTGATATGGGAAGTTTTACTTTTAAATGTACGTACAAAATATATAGAAAAACCTTTTAAATAGAAAAATGAATTTTTAAACATTAAGTGTTATTTATATTATTTCATATTAATATATAATTAAGTTAGAGTTAATAATTTTTTAATAAATAGAAACATAATATTATATTAAAATCATTTTTTATATATAATATATATTTAATCCTGTAAAAATAAAAATTTATTACGTAATAAGTTTTTTAAATAATCTTTTTGAACAGTAAATAGTTTTATTTTTATTTTCATGAAATTACTAATAAGTGTATAAATTTTTATTAATTATAATTAAAATAAACTTTTTAAAATTAAAATTTTAGAAAAATGTTTAATGTATAGAAATACACATAATATATATATATATATATATATATCATTTATTAAAATAATAATTTAACGTTCATCTCATCATAAATTTTATTTACAAAACCCCTTAAGACCTTTAAATAAGGCCTAAGGGTGAGATAAGAAATTTTGGTAGTCATAACTGGTGATTCAGCTAGTATTGATCTCATAGTGATTTCCATGAGCATGAAATTCTTATAAAATGATTTTTTTTCCAAGTCACACTTGTTGAAGTTATGATTTGGATTGGTATAGGGAAAACCCTAGTAGTGATACCACCTTTTTAATCTTCAAAAAATGATCCCCATAAGTAATACTTCTACCAATTGATAAAATTTCTCCCCCTTTTCTATGTAGATTTTATAATACAATTACTTTTATTTATACCTTTAAATTAAATGTCTATGTTGCAATAAACATATTTAAATTCATATTCCTAATGATGGTTTCACTAGAAATATAAGTCCAAAAACTATATAAGCCCATGTAATCCCAATAAAAATATAATTGTAATGAATATATAAAATATCTATGTATAATATTATATAAATTTCTAAAATCATTATTTCTATATGTTTAATTCATTCAAAATGACTATTATATTTCCAATTTTTTTCTTTACATAGTTATAATCAAAATAAAGATCTTCAAGGAAAACCATTAGTATAAATATTTTATGTTTATATCCTTCTTATTTACTTATGTTTTTATTCCTATTTTAATCTTCTTAATGGGTTTTTATTATGTTATTTTACTTTATTAATGTTTATAATGAATTATAATATTTAAAATATATCTTGGTTCATTTTATTTTAGTGTTTAGTATATAATAATCGATCACTTTAATGATAAAATTAACATTATAAGTTGGGGGGGTGATATATTCTATACCCACTAAAAGAATTTCCACCTTGAAATTTTATTACTCAGAATAAAACAAATGAGGGTACTTTTTTCTAATGACATCAATAGGTTCCCATGTAACTTTATCAAACTTATGGAATATCCCTAAATATTTGACCAGGTTGGTGGTATTTTCTCACATCACTTTATCAATTATATCTACTATCTCCATTTTTTATTCCTTATAAGAGAGATCATGTTCCAATTGCACAACTTTTGAGTTCTGTACATAAGATAGATCTGGTAAGTAATTCCACAAAAGTGATACATGCAATAGATCATGCACCTGTTATTGGTATGGTTAGAGTGTTAAGACATAAGTTATATCCCTTATATGATCATGAATCTTGAAAGGACCAATGTATCTTGGTCTTATATTTCACTTATTCTCAAATCTCATAACCCTTTTCTAAAAAGATATTCAAAATAATACCTTGTCACCAACTTCAAACTATAGATATTATTAATGATTATCAAAATAGATCTTTATCAACTTTTTGACTCTTTGATATATTACTTAATGTTTTTAACCTTTTACAACATTTTTTGGAAATTATTATTCCCTAATAACTTCTCCACACCAACATCATATCAAAATATCCGAGCTCTATATCTATTTCTATATAGAACCTCATATGATTTGAATTGGATGCTAGACTAGAAACTACTATTATATGAGAACTCAATTGGGGGATGATTTTGATCAAAAATTACTTTGAAATATATAGAGAAATATATTATCATATCTTCTAATATCTAAATGGTTCTTTTATATAGACCACCAATTTGAGGATGATAATTTATGTTAAAGAAAAGGTATATTTCAAATTCTTATTGGTGACTTATATATAATTTTCATGAAAAAATTAAGTGAAAATCAGATACAATTAAAATTGGTACTTAATATTGTCTTAAAACTTACTTTATATTTATATTTTCATGTTGATCTAGTTATAAATACTATCGAATAACAATTAAGTTTATAAAAAAATTAAGTTGATCCATCACTACCAAGATTGCATTATATCCTTTAAAATTATTGAGTATACCAGTAAAGAAATACATGGTGATGTTCTCCAATTTCTATTCTAGTATTGGAACTGGTTGCATCATCCCATTACATTTATCTTGTTTATAATTTACATGCAATAATACCAATAATCAAGATATATACTTTATAATCTAGATCTTTATATTGTCCCACCAGAAGTGCCGATCAAGATCTCCATACATATTTATTATTCTAGGGGGAACATAGAAATATTATCCATGAACATCAACCAAAGATATCATTATCCATTTCTTATATTGATGAGACACTTATCTGGGTTCCAATATCAAGGTTGATCCTTGAAATATTTCCTACATTCTTTTGTAGCTCCATATCATCTTTTTATGCATCCTTGATCTTTTCATAGATGGATGGTTAAGAAATAATTTTCTAATGGTAGGATTTATACATTTATTATTTCCATATATATCCTTAGAATATCAAAAAATATTGGGTCCCTTTAAATCCTCATTAATGATATGATAGATTATTTTCTACCATATTTCCTTCCCATGATGGAAATGTATTGAGAAATAATATACTTTGATTAACTATAATAATTTCATTTATCTCATATTCAACTCTTTCTATGTTAATAGATACTTTAATCTCCTATTATTAGAATATATATCATAATTTTCACCATAGATATAACTCCACCATATATTTAATTAAAAATAATACTTTCACCTTCTCTAGATCATGAAATGAGTAATTTTTCTCAATGGTGTACAATTAACATAAGTCATAAACTATCACATTGTAAATTTTCCTAAGGATACATCAAAATATCTTCAATGATGTATCACTATATATTAAAAACTCTTCTCTACTATAAAATAATTTAAGTACATGTGTAGTGATCAACCTCTTCTTAAGCTCTTTGAATCTATCTCCACATCTTTTATAAAGAGAATCTTTATTCCCTTATCTATTAATATTGTTAGTGGGTTTAATAATTATGGGAAATTCTTCACTAAACATTGATAATTTCATAATAGTACAAGAAAACTATGGATCTATATCATAATTCTTAGTCTGATACATTATTCAATAACCTTTGTCTTTGAAGGATCTATAGATATACCATTTTTTTGTGGTTATATGAACCATGAATATTGCATCCTAAATTCACACATGATGAAATTCAAATATAATTTTTACTTTCATAAGGTCTATAGAAAATCCTCAAGTGCTCTTCAACTTCAACCTTCATATTAGAATATATAATAAAATCATCAATAAAAATTACCATAAAATTTTCAATTAAATATATAAATTATATATTCATAATATCCTTAAAGATAATAGGGTCATTTATAATTACAAAGTGCATCACATTGAGTTCATAATGTCCATATCTTATGTTAACAATTTTTAGGGTATATATTTTATCTTTATCCTTAATTTATGGTATCTAGATAAAATATAGACCTTATATAAATATTAATCTCATCTTAGTTAATAAAAAAATCATCAATATGGGGTATACGATACGTTTTCTTGATCATAATTATTTTAGGTTCATGATAATGAATGAAAAGATGTGTTGACCCATCATTCATTTTGAAATAGAGGATTGGTGCACCACACGGTGAAGTTCATAGGAATATAAAACCCTTGTACATAATCTATTTAAGCTACTTATTAAATTATTCCAATTCATAGGGGATATTCTATAAGGGATCTTTGATATTGGTATCAAACATGGTATAAGTTCAATTAAAAACTCAACCTCATGTACTAGGGGAAGAACAAAAATTTATTTATGAAATACATCAATATAATCATTTAAAATTTACATTTATTCATTTTTGAGTTCCTATCTATCCATTTGATCCAATAATCCCTCATTATTAAGAATTAATACCCATATTAAGGAAGTTTAATCCCAAGGGATTTAATAATCATCCTTGAATTAATATATGATAGGGGGATGATTTGGGATATGAAATCTTTATCCAAAAAATTGATATGATATATATATTGGGAAAGACAATATATTCCCAATATCACATTGAATTATACCAAGGGAAGAAGAACTATATTTTCAAAAATTATCTTCCCACAAACCTCAACAGGATAAGAATATACCATGGATGAAATCATTATACCACCTGGTGTTTTTATCAATAGTTAAATATCCACTGTTTGAGGTCGTGAATCAATATTCTTAGTTAACATACATGATATGAATGAATTTGAAGAACCAGAATCAAATAATATATTCATAAATATAGAGTGTAGAATAAGTTTACCATTCAATAATTCATTATCATGATCCACCTTAGTTATAGTGATTTTATAGTCTCTTTTTTGATCCCATGTTCTAATAGGTTAATGATGTATGTTATCCTTAGTATCCCTTGGATTTAGTTATTTATTTAAATAATTCCCAAACTCCTTCCATTTGAATCCTTGAAGTATGGGTGATGTATTAGTTAGGGACTTTTCATCCTCTATTTCATTGACCATCCACTTTTCCTCTTTTCAATAATCTTGATCTTGATAGCCAAAGTTTCTACACTTGATTTTTTTGATTTATTTCAATTAATTTATTGGGTCCTACCTCTCATATTTTTAACATGTAAACATTTTCATTTTATTCCATCCATGCGATTTATCTTTCAAATTTCCGTAAAACTTCATTTTTATATTCTTATCACTAAATCCACAAGAATAATAAGAGACTCCCATTTACATCTACACATTAAGTTCAAATTGAACAATTTCATTATATCTACCATGTTGTTTTATAGTTATTTCCTTTCAAATACTTGGTTTTATCACCCTAAAGAAATTATTGATCTCAATTTTAGGTTTAATAATAATACTTTAGGCATTTCTTGATAGTCTCATGATGTTTGTTTCAAAGGAACCAATAGATTCATCATCCTTCTATTTCCTATTTAGGAATTATGTCTCCATTTCCATGGGAAGAGTCTAAGGAAAATATTTAGTAAAGAATATTTTCTTAAAATCCTTCCATTCCAAGAGTTAACTTCCTCATTTTTCATCATATTCATAATGAAGGTCCATAATTGGATAAACTCACCTACTAAATGATTAACAACTAAAAAAACCCTCCCACGATCCAAGGACTTGATAACCTAAAATATATTTCCTATTACGTAGATCTATTGCTAAAAAATTAGTTGATTGGAAGACCCACTAAGGGTGGGTCGAAATTTATATATGAATGGATTAATAGAGAGTTTTTCTTTACTTGGAACATTTGTATTTTTTACATGATTCATATTATTATTCATTTTTTGAGAAAGTTGGGTGAGCATTACTATGAGGATTTATACGAAAACACATAACCCATTTTCTTTTCTTGTTGGAAAATCACTCAATTGAAATCACTCCCATTGTAAACTTGGTTCCTCTTAATTCTATCCATGAATAAAACCAAAAGGGGTTCATGTTATTAGTAAAAAATAATATCATATAAAAACTCAACCTTGTAATGTATTAATCTTTGAAACAATTATTTTACCCTATAATACTTCTAGTTCAACCTAGGTTTCATTATGTATAGAAATCTTATACTTCTTAACCTAATCACAAAAAATAAACATACCCCTATATGATAATAACTAAGACAACCCAAGATTAACACAACCACACATACACTTATATATATATATATAAACAATTCTATAATCATTGAATCTCACAAATAAAATCACAATAAAAAAACAATGATTTAGTGTCTTTGGATATTAGATACATAAATATATTTTTACACATTATTATTATAATGTATATCACAAAAAATATCTATTTATGATATCCTTCTAGTCATATACCTAAATATATTTCCCTATAGAAATAAAAAACATAAGAAGGTGTGAGATCAAACAACTAGTAAGGTAAATGATTGTCAGAGTCTTGAAGGGTTAAATAATAAGTAATTGAGAAAATAAGACCATTTGAGAAATATCTAATTAAAAGGAACATGGAGAAATAGGAGTTGCCTATAAGGTATTACAGAAGGAAACATAACATCAATTGATCAAAAAATATACCGTAGAATAATAGTGCACAAACATGAGACAAAAATCATGATCCAGGATGCATAACATATCCATATAACATTGATATGTGATATAAGGATAAGAATATGAAATATTTACATTATGAACACAGGTAACCACAATCATTTCCATGGATAAATTTATGGGAATAAATAATTTCAATCACACCCACACATAAAAATGTGGACATAACATACCAAAATAATATCCATGAATGAAATAATTATCTCATATGATATAACACTTTACCTTATGCATTGTAGGGATATAAAAAATCAAACAATCTCATAATGATAAACCTTAAATATGAATTTTAAGATCTTGGTGTTTGGTGGGGTTTATTTTCATTTTTAATTTTGGATAAAATTCTCATAAATAGTTTAGTGGAAGGTTTCCCATGGGAAAAAATGGTCCAAGGGGGTGTTCTGGGTATTTAGGTCAAAAATATGTAGAAAATATCCCATAAGTGATTATAGAACGGTTGGTTCATGGTTATTAGTAGCTGTGAACCATAATTATAGAGACTAACAAAGGGGTGAATGGTTATGAAACCATGTGAGGTGGCCCTGGAGACTGTGCATCTCAAGCTCCCCTCATATAGTGATAAATTCATGACCAGTGCATGGTTTTTCAAATTGTATAGGTGCTCAAGAAAACCTTGTGGCTTGGTTTCTTCTTGGACAGAGGGAACCACAAGATTGGAAAATGGTTTGATATACTGTTTATCTCATTAAAGAGTGATATTTATCATTTACCCCTCCCAATCTTATCCATTTATCCCTTGATTTTCACCCCATTCAACCCCATACAATAAGGGTGATAAACCAAGAGATCCTCCCTCCTCTATGGGTGTTTCTACCCCAATTAATAGGTGTTTGGATTTCCATTTACTAAGAATTGAATATTCTGGTAAGTCATTGACTCCATTTATTTCCATTTTTTTGGAAGAATCTTGGTATGTTGTTTTCTCTTTTTTTAAATACTAAACCCTTTTTATGGTGTTATTTTTCTTGGTGTTTGAGTCCATTTTATCTCGAATCAAGGGTCAAGATTGGGTGAAAGATTATCTACAAGCACAAGGTATGTGGTTAATAAGATTTTGGCCATAATATTAATGTTTTAGAAGAGAATTTGGTTTTACTTATGTACTACCTTGCTAGGTTTTAATTCCATTGACTAAGTAAATTAATTTGAGCCTTAGATTGAGGTGTGAGACCCTTCACAGACCCCTTTGGGACCATTGATGATCTAAAACCGAACCTAGGGCTACCCATTGGGTATTCCAAACCCCTTGGAAATGGATAAATGAGATTGTAAACGTTAAAATGTATTTATTGTGATATTGAATGGGATAAATTTGTTAATTGGGTATAAGGGAATGGTTAAATGGATAATTGAAATGATTATATGATGGTTTTTGTAAAACACCTAGAGGATTTTAAAGTATTTTAAATGATTTTCTTTGTATTTTGATCCAGTTATTATTTTTGATGAATGAAAATGATGTTTTAATGTAGGAAATGTTTTAAGGTGAAGTGTTGACCTCTATGTTTTTTGAAAAAGCAGTTTCTTATTAGATTTTAGGTGATGATTTTAAATGGGAGTATGTTTTTTCCTTTTTGTGAAAATGATTTAATGGAACTTTTGAATGGTTGTAAATTTCAATGAAAGACTAATATCTTGTTTTAGTCTTTCAAATAGAAGACCCATGTTTTAAAGGGGTACTTATAGATTATTTTATAAAAGAGTATTTGGTTTTGGTGTCTAATTCTATAAGAAAATGTTGCGGTTTATATATGTCATGATTTGGTTTTAAGGGTCCATTGGGACGTTATTAAATGAAATGAAATATTATTAAATGTGATAAATGGTTAAGTAAAAATTTCTAAGTGGTAAATGGTATGAGTGGGATATTGGAATGAGGCTCTACCCCACAGGTTGGGATAAACTGATGCTCTAGGCCTACTGATGTATTGTATGACTAGGATATTAAATTGAGGTTCCTTATACTTAGGTCTGGATATATTGAGGCTCTAGGACCTAATTATGTTTTTCCTGGATCAGGATGTCATAATGAGACTCTATTCTCCTAAATTTGGCATGGTTTAGGATGTCAGAATGAGGGTTAATTCTCCCAGTATATGGACATGATATTGTTACTTGGACAAATGATCCAAGGTAAGTGGTTAAATTTAATGGATTTGTAACCTTTATGATTAAAATTATGTTACCCCTTTATGATATGGATTAAGCTCCTTGCTTGGCCAGAGCATGTTAGGTTGGCCAGATTACTTGGTAGAACTTATAGGATAAAATGGTTAAACAACAATAATTTAAATGTGATATATGTTCCTTTTGTTTTCTATCTTATTCATTTCAACTTGATTATATTCATTCAATATTATAAATATTGGTTATTTCTTTAGTACCTATTGGTGTTGGCCTACAGAGTTGTACTCACACACTCCTCAAGTATCCATGGAACTTGGGTACCAGAGCATATGCTACCTATTTTATAGTATCTGTTTAAGATAGGGACTTGGTGTTTGGTTTGTGCATGGGTTTATGGGTTGAATCATGGGATGTTAGGATCGAGTTGGGAATTGGGATAGTATTCATAATATTTTATGGTTTTAGTATGGAAGATATTATTTTTTTTGAATTCAATACATATAGAATTTACATATAATTATTGTATCATGTTTCCCATTGGTTATTGTTGGAACTTACCATATGTTATCCATTTATTTTTCCTTATGGTTACTTCATCTATTTATGTTACTTCTATTTTGGCTCTACTTTGATAAGTAGGTATAGTCTCCCCATGTTTTTCTTTAAACTAGTTCTACTAGTTTTTAACCTCTAGTGTATAGGGAGGTGCTCTTGAGGTCATTTATTGGTCCGGCCTGGAGCACCCATTTTAGTGGATATTGGGCTAGGGCGTTACAACGTGGTATCAGAGGTGGTGTATTTTGTCTTATTATTTGGGAATGGTATACATGATACTATAATCTTGTTAGATTTTGGTAATGATCTCTTTACTGGGTGTTTTCATCCCCATGGATGAGGTAAAACCCAAGTTTCAAGGGTGGGGAATTGGTGTTTTGTTTTGTGATTTTACAGTAGATTTATACTTCCGGCTCAATTGGTTCATTTTGATGCGATGTTATTGATTTATGAGGGTATACATCTTGTACCAGTATATAAAGATAGGGTTTCTGTGTTTATGAATCATGTTAGGAATATAATATTGATAGGTCATCCATATGTTTCTTATAATTAATAGATCCATGAGATTTTTATACTGATAGTGTGTCTTCTATCTATAGCTTATACCTGTTTTTCTTTCTTTGAAATGGTTCTTAATTATTTTTTTTGAAAAATGAATTTTATTAAATCTATTTTTTTAAAATATGAGAAAATGGGAATTTTTGAAAATTAAATTCTCATGTTTTTAAAATCATAAAGTGAATTAAAGAATAATGTGTAATGAAGGAACTTTTGGGGGCACTGATAGTGAGTATCCCTTGTGTTGTTTTTTAACCCTGTGTATTGGTGGTTTGTGTAGTAAGAGTGCCTTAGATTTGAGACCTTAGGTTATGGACTATGAGACCTTTACATGTTTACATGTTCCAGTTAGTGGAATGTTGCTTATTTTTCCTTCAGTTAGGTTATGAACTTGAGGTTTTGAAATGTTTTCTATTAGTATGAATATGGTGACCCTTGTGGGTTGAGACCTCATGAGTTATGTTTTAGATCCTAGAGTGTGTTCTTGGTTCATAGTGTCGATGTATGTTTTTGAATATCTTTACTATAGGGCCTAAAGTAAATGGTTGCTTAGTGCGTTAGGTGTAGTGTGTTTTAAAAGAGGGGAAAGGGTGCCTCCTATGAGAAATTATATGTTTGAGGCTCAATGTATATGGATTAGAGTGAGAGACTAGTGACATTGTTACACCTGACTCTAGCTTGGAGAGTTGGTATAATTTGAACTTCAAGGGATATCTGTGAGAGGTGTTGAACATGTTTTGAGTTCTCTTAGGTGCATAAGGCACTAGTAGATGTTTTGGAAATTGAGAGTGACACACATAGAGTGATTCCTAGTGTGTGTTTGGCCTAAAGATACTAGTGGGAAATTCAATGGTTTTAGAAATGATACTTGAGTTGAGGTAATATGATGGTGGTTATGAGTAATCAAGCGTATCCTAAAGGGAGGGTATCTTAGTGTTACAGGTTCCAGGAATGTGAAAAATGGGTGATTCTTTAGAGGTGGAATAGGTGCATGGTAGGTTCCATCATGTTTTGGTGAAAATTTCATAGTTATGCCTTGGTTTATTTCTCATAGAAGAACTTGAATTCTTATATTTAGATTAATAGTCAGTTCCAAAATGATAAGGATCATTTAGATGCATGAACCAGTTCTTCTGACTTTTTTTGATGCAAGAATCAATTTTTATTTTGTTTGGGTGAGGTAAGGATTGTTAGAGTGTCGTCAAATGCTTATGATCCAAGACTTAAACTCAGGGGAAAGTGATGGTTATGTAATTGAGTTTGTTGTGCAGAAAGTTGGGTGGTTGAGTGGAAAGGTCATGAATTCCTTGAGTTTTATGAGGTTAATGGACTAGTAGGTTTGATTAGTTGTTGAGTGGGAATTTTATCAAAGTTCTAGTAATGTTACATCTCATGGGGGTTTAATTCAGATTCAATTAATGGTTTTAAGAAGGTTTTTGTGACCTCAAGGGTTCTGGTAATGACAGAATTTTGGGAATGTTCTAGAGATGTGAATTTCCATTTGGGATGTGTGGAGAGGTAGATCAAGAGAAATAACCTATTGTTTTGGGTGAAATTAAAGAAATTTGTGATGGTTATGTGAATGACTGTCTATATGGATAGATTTTATGGACCATGTGCAGCGTGGTAATAATAGTACCATAGTGAACACTAACTCATGGATTCTTGGCAGATTCATGAGGCAGTGGTGAGTTTGGTTGGAATTCCCACTTGAGAGGTGGTGGTTGAGTTCTTATGAGATTCATACGGGTAGAGAATCTTGGATCATTGATAGGTTAATGTGTCTCCATAGTGGGAGTTGACATCAATGTTGAGTTAGTTTTGGCAGTATTCATCAATGAAATCTTAGTGTACTTCCAGACTCAAGTGGATCATACCCTACTTCTTTACATTGTCCGGGGTACACCAAGAGAGCATCAGCTTTACTATGAGCTAATTAAAGGTTTTTCTTTTGGTCGGATGGAGAACCTATTAGAGGGTGAGTTCATGGAATAGTGTGAGGAAGGCCACATGGTGGGAGGTGCACCATTTCCAATTATATGAAGGTTCTTCATGATGGACAAGGTGTTGGAAAATTCTATAGATTCCATTCCTAAGTGCTCGGGGTAGGTAAGGGTTGACCTTTTGTTTTTTCACTCGGATGAGAGAAGGGTGACCTTGCCTATTTCTTTGGTTGGTAGTGTTAGAGCGTGGAACTTGGTGGTTCAAATTACTTGAGGATAATAGTGAAATTGGAACACCTAAGGTGGGGAGTGACATGTTATCCATATATGTGTGAAGTAGAATTTGTGTTGGATATGGTGAAATCAAGATTCCAATGAGTATACTATGAGGTACATGTTTGGATTCCTTGAGAAGGAAAGTGGGCCTCAAATATGGTGGTTGATCAAGATGATCATTGGCTTTAGGGAAATGTGGTTATCAAGCAATCTAGGGTGTTTGTGTTGGAGATGTTTCAGTGGATTCTTCAATAGTGTAATTTTAGTAGGATTTATGGATAAAACTTAGTAGGTGTGTATGATGGTGGTGATATGCCTTAAAGGTGATGACTTCATGGCTAGGTTAAGTAGTGACATTCCATAGTGAAGGTTGGAAATTTTTGGGATGATCCTATTTGGGATGATTTGAATTGGCTGGAAAAAAGGAATGAATGTGGTGAGTTGTTATCGAGATCCCATAAATATTCTAGAATGGAAAGTGTGTTTCTGGGATGAAAGAAAACTTTTAGGAAAGAAAATTTTCCCTTATTTCATATATGTAGGGTAGATTCATGCCCATTCTTGAGTGGTTTTAATGGAAAGGTTGGATGTTGTTATTAGTTTGAGATCTTATGGATGTATTGGCATGGTGAGTTGGTAAATGCATTGGGTACATTGTGAAACTTAATTTTAAGTGGTAGTGGTCCTTTTTTGATTATGGGGGTTCTAAACATTGGAAGATGGTGGTTGTGAACCTAAGTGTATGGTGGTGAGCACCATATCTGGAAAGTGGTCAGTTGGTGACGTGACTGGGGTTATGGGTTGTATGGGATCATGTAAGTTCTATCTTGGTGTTCTAGTTTTAGAAATGGGAATTGGCTAGGGTTTTAAGCAGTTGAGTTCCTTGAGATGGAGGTTGTTCTTTGGTTATGTTTTGGGAGTCCGATTGTAGAAAGAGGCCATTTTGAATTGAGTTTTGGACTAATGTAGGTTGGGGAATGTGGTTGGAAAAATTTTATATTCTTCAAGGTGATGCAAGTTTGTGTCATCGTCAGGTTCTGAAATCTTGACAGGTTGGTAACCCGGTATACTAGGTTTTTTGATGTTGTGGGGAGAATCTGACGAGTGGTGTAATAATTGGTTCTTCCTATGAGGCGAAGTGTTTTATTTTATTACCTCCTTATGTGGTAGTTTTTGTGTTTTAACCTATAAGATTCTCACATTTTTGATGTTGGTAATATTGTTCTTTGGGTTGATTCATCTTTTGAGGAGAACTCATATTGTTTTGTGAATCATAGTGAGATGTTTTATAGGGTAAGACTATGATTTTGATTTTAATATTGTGATGAAAAGGATGTGTTTGTGAGGAACTTAGTAGAGTGAAGTTAATATTTAGTTACAAAATCCTGAAATTGTTTCCTTGGGGGCGTAGTGATGTTTGAATGTATAGATCGATGATGAGCTATTATATGGTGCATAGGTTTTATGATCTTGGAATTTGATGAATTTTGTTTTAATTCTTAATTTTGGATAAACTTATCCTAAAAGGGTTAATAGAAGGTTTATCATGGGTAAGAAAGGTCTTGGGGGTGTTATGGGGGTTTGGGCCTGAAAAAGAAGGAAAAGAGGCCAATTTGTTATGAGAGAACGGTTCGATAATGGTTAATAGTAACCATGAACCATAATTGTGTGGCCTGTAGAAGGGGGTGCATAGTTAGGGAAACCATGTGGGGTGGACTAGGAGACTGTGCATCTCAAGATCACCTCATATAGTGGAAAATGCATAGCCACCACACAGTTTTTCAAATGATGTGGGTCATTAAGAAAACAATGTGTCTTGGTTTCCTCTTGAACTGAGGGAACCATATGGTCGGATCATGGTTTGAAAACCTATGTGGCCAAACCATAAACCTCATTAAAGAGTGAATTTTTACCATATTACCCTCCTGATATTATCTTCTTCTCTACTAATTTTCACCCCATTCAACCCCTATAACAAGGGTGATTAACCAGTAGATCCTCCCTCCTTCATGGGTGTTTTACCCTAGATTCTTAGGCATTTTAAGTGTTGTTTAGTCTGAATCTATGATCTTGGTATGTCTTTGACTCTGTTTCCTTCCATTTTCTAGAAGAGGTTTAGTGTTGTTTTCTCTATTTCTAAATATCTAAACCCTTATTTTCTAGGGTGTTACTTGTCTTAGTGTTTGAGTCTATTTCAGATCAAATAATGGTCCAAGATTGGACTTGAAATTGTCAAAGTTCACGAGGTAGGTGGTCGATAAGCCTTTTCCCATTGTCTTAATGTTTTAGAAGTGTATGTGATTGTTATTATATAATTTCTCACCGTGTTTTATTTCCATTGAATATGGAAAGTAATCTGGGCCTTAGATTGAGGTAAAATACCCTTAAAATACTTTTTTGGGCCTATTGACGACCTAAAACTAGAACAAGGGATAACCATGGGGTTTTCCATACCCCTTAGAAATGGTGAAATGATATTTTAAACATTAATATGGATTAACTGTGATATTGAATAGGATAAAAGTGTTAATTGGGTGTATGTGAATAGTTAAAGGGATAATTGAAATGATTATATGTTAGTTTTTGTAAAATTCATAAAGGCTTATGAAATGATTTAAATTATGTGATTTGGATATCGATCCTGACTGAGAATTATTTTTTTTATTAAGAAAACACTTTTGTGGAAAAAGTGAGAAACCAAAAGTCCAACAATACAGCCAAACAAACCCAAAAAACACTAGAAAGAGCAGGAACTACCACATACACGCAACAACAACACCACCATCCCTAAGCTGGGCACTCGACGATCCCATGCAAGAATGGTCCCTCTCGATGTTTCCATCCCTCCGAATCAGCCATGTCCCAAATGACCTTCCAAGGATGGTGGGTAATGTTTTAAGGGTCGGTGTTGATCTCTAATTGTTTTTGAAAATTGATTTCTTATTAGATTTAAAGTGATGATTTGAAATGGGAGTGTAGTTTCAATTTTTATGAAAATTAATTAATGGAACTTTTAAATGGTTGGAAATGGAAATTAAATCCATGGAGAATGGTTTAGTTTTTCAATGAGAAGACCCATTTTTTTAAAAGTGGATCTTATAGATTATTTTTTAAATGAGTATTTGGGTTTTGTGTTTAATTTCATAAGAAAAGGTTGGGGATTTATGTTTATTGTGATTTAGTTTTAATGGTCCATTGGGACATTAGTAAATGAAATGACATATGGTCAAATGTTATAAATGGTTAAAGAAGCATGTTCAAGTGCTAAATAGTATGAGTCTGGTATTGGACTGAGGTTCTACTCCTGTAGTTCAGGATTGATAGATTATCTATTCCAACTTATATATTGTATGACTAGGATATTTGATTGAGTAACCATATACTTGGGTTTGTCTAGACTAAGGCTTTAAGCCCCACCGATGTTTTTCTTGGTTCAGGATATCAGCAAAGGCTCTATGCTCCTAATATTGGCATGGTTTAGTATGTCAGACTAAGGATATATTAACCCAAATTATAGATATGATATGGTTACTTGGATTGATGCTCCATGTTATATGGTTAAATTGAATTGATTAATGAACAACCCTTTGTGATCAAAAGTATTTTAACCCCTTATGCTATGGATGAATATCCCAGCTTAGATGGAGCGGGTTTGGTTATTTGGATTTTTTGATAGAACTTAAAAGATAAATTGGTTAATCAAAAACTATTTAAATGTGAAACATGTAACTTTTGTTATTTTTTTCTTTCACTTTGATTATCTGTATACACTATTATATAGACTGGTTATTACTTTTGACACTATTGGGGGTGTCCTAGTGAGTTGCACTCACATCGTAATCGGGGAACCATGACACTTGGGTACCTGAGCAGAAGATACTTTTTTTTTGGTATAGGCTCAAGATAGGGACATAGTGTTTAGTTTGTGCATTTATTATGGGTTGGAATCTAGGATTATAGGACTAGTTTGGGACTCGAGACTGTGTTCGGTATATTTTTTCATTTGGGTATAGAAGATTCTATTTTTATGATTTTTAAACATGTAGAGTATAAATATCATTTTTGTATTATGTTTCACATTGGTTATTGATGGAACATGTTGTATACTATACATTTGTTGTTTCTATTGGTTACATAATATATTTATGTTACTTATATTATGTATATACTTTGATAAGTGGGTATAGTATTCCCATTTTTGTCTTCAGTCCCGCACTACTGGTCGGAAACCTCTGGCATACGCGGAGGTGCACATGTGGTCTTATGGTGGTCTATATCGGGGCACTAGTTTTAGTGGATAACAGGTCAGTGTGTTACATGTGTGACACATTAAATCAATCACACATAATATCCTGAAAAATAAAAATTGAAATTAATTTGGGTTCATAACATTTTCTTGTGGCATCACATAAAATGACATCATGAGTTAGACTGTTTAATATAAAAATTCAATCTACCTAAAAAGTATATCATAAAATTACTTAGAGGATGATAATGAAAATTATCACATGAGAGATAGATCCTTTGAAAATAGAGATTAAAATATAATATAATTCATAAAAATATAATTTTTATAAAATAGTTTTAATGTTAATATAAAAAGATAAAGTAACAACTCCATTAAAAAGAAGTAATTTTGGAGTGGTAACAAGAATAAATTTTTAAAACATTATTTTATGAGAATTAACAACTATGGAAACGTGAATAGAAATTAATTTCATTTTACAAAATGTTTAGTGGAATATACAAAATATATGAAAGTTAAATTAAATAAATTTTTAAATATTTTTAGGTATTTTTAAAGAAAAAACTACATATACAAAAAAGTTATAACATTCCTTTTGTAAAGAGTTAAAAATAAATATATAGAGTATATAATATAATACATATTTGGCTTTCAATATAAAAAGTTAAAAAATTTGTGCAAATGAATAATATACACATGATGGATAAAGAGATATTAGAGAGGATGATAATTATTATTAACTATGTCATGTTTTTAATGAATAAAAAATATATCAAAGAAGAAAATTTTAAATAAAAAGTTAATTTACCTAAATAAAAATAGAGAACTCCATATGATATAAATCATTATCATAAAATATAAAATGTATAAGAACATATTGAAACTAAAAAGATTATAAACCAATGAAATAAAAATCATGTCAACAAAACCCTTATATTTTTAATCAATTTTTAATAAATTATGCCATGATGGAAAAAAAATATATTTTTGAAAACAATGAAAAATTCAAGAGGTTTTTTTATAAATGAAAAAAATATTATTGCATTAGAATTGGTATTTCAAAAATTGTTAAAAAGAGTGATTATAAATCAAGGAATGAGATTTAGGTAAGGTAAACCCTTACAAACATCATAATTTATAAAATAAGAATCATTCAAAAAGATATCATGAGAAATAAATGTAAATAACCAAATAATAAATATGAAATAAAATATAATATATTAAATTGGAATAATGTAACCAACTTAGAATACTGAATTTTGAGAAGAAATATTATAAATTAATGAATGAAGAGTGCGTTAAGAAAAACCCTTTCCTTGTATTTATACTTGGTTAAAATCAACATAACCTCTTAAATAATTAATTTATTCCTATTATTGATCTATATTAAAACCATATTTATATTTATTTTTATTTATACAATTCAATCATAATTTCTTATTACCTAATTGTCAATCATTTTTATTTACATTAATATATATTTGGGTGTTAATTACCCCACTAGATTTGGTATAGTGATTCCAGTCCTTGATCCTTGATTATGTATTCCTCATCTATAAAATATTCATATAGGTCACATAGTTTTGTTTGATATATTTATAAAGATCAATGATCATTT
Organism: Viscum album; assembly: GCA_963277665.1. Taxonomy (NCBI): domain Eukaryota; kingdom Viridiplantae; phylum Streptophyta; class Magnoliopsida; order Santalales; family Viscaceae; genus Viscum; species Viscum album. The sequence continues at coordinate 689,164,279 of OY728163.1, forward strand.
TTTATAGTTATGTTGACTATTTTTAAAGAGCAGTTAAAATCCATTTTTTGTGAATTTTGATTAATTAAAAAATTTGGTTTTATCAATGAATATACTTATATATATTACCATAAAAAATTAATTAAATCATCTTTAATTATTACATAATATTTCAAAAAAATTATTTCTTCTTAATTATTCAGGATATAAGTATTATAATGTCGCTCATGTTGGTGGTTGAGATGACCCAAACAAGAACACATTATAACACATGAATTAATAAAAATTTGTTATTTTATATCCATAATATCATATTTATAGAAAAATAATTATTCTATAGTCATGTTATTAAATATATAATTAGATTATATAAGTTATGGATGAAAAATATAGATAATAAATGATTAGGGAGTGGATAATACTTACATTGAATACTTGAATCTTCTCTTAGAGTGCCTCTTGGAAATAAAGGATTTGGGACTCATTATTATGACAATAGGTTGCCCAATATGGAATAGGAATTTAAGAGAGAAAAAATGGGTATGGATTCAAGGTATAATAAAATTATATGAGTGGTTTGTAGTGGGATGAAGAGATCTCCTTTTATAGATAAAAATGAGGGACATTTCATTTGGAATATAAATTAGGTGAAGGGTAAAGATTGAATCACATGGAGTTTTGGTAAGTTATGTAATGAAATTATGTTTATAAAAGTTGGATTGACTCTCATACATAACTAAGGAATTATATAACTTCTAAATATAAAATTATTTACATAAATTTTGAACCATTTTATTTTACCTCCTTTTACCTCTTTTAATCTTTCTTAAATATTTACCATGGTGATTAATTTTTAATAAAATATAAAATATTCCCTATGACATAATTTTGATATTATGATTCAAAATATAGAATCCATTTTATCTAATCCATTTTCTATATCTAATAAATTTAACTTTTAAATTAAAACATAAAATATATAGAAAAACATTTTTTGTATAAAAATTAAAATTTTAACATTACGTTTTCTTAATTTACTTCATATTAATTACTAATTAAATTTTTTGAAATATATATTTTGTATTCATATAAACAAAATTTTTACTAGAATAATCATCTAACCATAATATATTTAGTTTTTATAGTAAAAATAATTTTAATAAAAGTATATTTCTAAAAATAAAATGATTTTATTATTATTTTAATCTAATTAATATATATAAATGTTTATTCATTTTTTATATACAGTTTCAATATATTTTTATTAAAAACACACTTTATCATTTAAATAAATTTATTTGTTAAAAAGTATAATTTTTCGATAAATGATCAATGTGTAGAAATATAAGTTATAATGAAAATATATGTATCGTTTATTACATTAATAATTATAGTGTATTTCATAATAATTTTTCTTATAAAACCCTTTATGTCCTCTTAATAATACATAAAAGTAAGATAACTAATGGTGGTAGTCATCATTAGTGATTTTCTAGCATTGATTTCATAGAAATTTCTATGAGCACGAACATCTCCCACAAAATATTTCTCTCAAGATGTACTTATTGAATTTTAGTTTGGGATTTTTCTAGGGAAAAACCTATTGATTATACCACCTTCCAAATCCTGAAAAAATGAGCCTCATACGGATGACTTCTACTACTTTATGACATTGATTCCACTTTTCTATATAGATTTCATAATGTTGTTACTTCGATTTATTCCTACAGATTCAACAACTATGTTGTAATGATCATATTTTAATTTATATGCCTAATAATGGTATCATCATCCATATAAGTCCAAAAAACATATAACACCAATGACCATATAATCCTAGAGTCTATATAAGCCCAACAACCATTTAATATTCCTCTGTATAATATCAAAAAAACCGTAAAATTTTCTATTTTGTTTTTTTACTTCATTAAAAATTTATTTTATATTTATAATTATTTTTTCCTTTCCATAGTTTTAATCAGATCCTTGGTTATTAAGGAAAAACATGAGGACAAATATTTATTCTCTTTGGTCTTTTTATTTACTTATGGTTTTATTCCTCTTGTAATCTTCTTAATGATGTTTCATATTGTATTCTCATAATTTATTAATGTTTTTCATGTATTATAATATTAAAATATATTATAATTCATTTTATTTTACCATTTTATGTATATAAAGCTATCACTTTAAAGAATAATTTTTCATTATATATTTAGGATATTACAAATAATCATTCCAAGATGACTGAACCATATATTTTTACAAATATTTTTTTATTTTTTGAATTTGAAATTAAATAATTAGTAGCATACAATCCTTTTAAAGTGAATAAAAATTGTTTGAAAATTTTTAATTAATATTTTTAGAAAGGCCTCTTGTAGGATTTTACTCTCCTCTATGTTGCATATGAATAATTCTACTAGATTATCTCTTTCAATATCACTTATTTGTGACAATTACTATTATATTTCTGCTAAAATTGACACTTGAATCATTAAAATATCTGGGGATGGTTTAATGAATAAGTGTGGGGGAGTGACGTGTTAGTTTATGAATTTTTGTGTATCATTTTTCCTTATTATTTTTTTCTTGCGTGTTTAAATAAATTAGCTAAGTTTATAACCTCAATAAAAAATAGATTCAATGAAATAGTTAGAATATGGAATCATTTATTCTAAACTAGTAAAATGATATTTAACTAAATATATTTTTTGTGAATCAAATTATTAAAATGAACACATTAGAAATTTTAACTCAATATTGAGTAAAATATTCACTAAAAAAAGTAACAAATCCATTTTAGCACCCAAATTTAATTGTTAAACAATATATTAATTGGATTAAAATGAGAACATGGTAATTTATCTATAAATTTCCAAATATAACATAACATGGGATGTTTGAGTGAAATCAATTAATAAGAGCCAGATTGAAATGAGAGATGGTTGTATAAAACTTTCTTCCATGCCTTAGTTATCAAAAATAAAGTTGGGGGATGTCTTCTATTTTCCTCTAATGGATCTAAGGCCTTCATTATTTATTTATTTTTTATAATCCACCTTTCAAGGGGTGAGGTGGAACCCTTACAAGGCCCTTAGGTGTATGTATTATATGGACCGTAGGCCTTAGAGTAATTCATTGCCCATAGGCTTCAAACATTACATACAACCCTGAACAACTACTTGGAAATTATCCTCCCCAGCATCTTCATCATGAAATTATCTATCCACCTTTTCATGAATGTTTGGTTAGGATTTCCCATGCACGCACATGATTTTCCCAATGGAAGGATCCATACCATCTCATTCTTTCAATCCATTTAGCTTATGATATGTTGAAAGCTCCTTGCTCATCCTCCTTCTAGAGATTGTTCCTTGTAGGTTGTCTGGTTTGGATATGCACTTATGGTGGCCTAAATTCCCTACTGAGTAATTATGGATAGAAAAAATTCAATAAGTTCCTAGTTATAAAATGGGGAAAGATAGATTTTATAAATTATTTACAAAGATAAATAATGGTCAGAAAATGTATAAGAATTTTAAAAATGTGGTATCAAGGAAGTGTTAAACATGGAAGTGGATCTAAGTCATAATATGGAGGTATTTTTTAAGGTTTTTATTTTTAGGAATTTTATTTAACTGATCCCTAACCATCATTGACCCGAGTATAGGACTTGATAAGAAATTAAACTAGTGTGGACCTTTCAAAATGTGGTTACCTAAGGGAATGTAATAGTTCAAGTTTGAGGGAAGTTATTCAAATAAAAATTTCATTATATTTTGTTGATAAAACATTTAATTTCTTCCCAAACACATGTTAGTCAAGATAAGATCCCAAATGGTATTCACATGCCTCAGAGCGGCCTATCCCTCTCCTTTCTGTGGAAGCTTGGGTTTCTTCTGGATTTTTCTTCCTTCCCCCTTCAGGCCGGGATTTGCTCGGGGAGGCGGTGGCTTCATCTTGCGGCGGGGGTTTCATCTCAGTGTGTGGATTCGCAGTTTCTCTCATGGAGGTGGCGGGTTTGTCTCGACATCTTCGATCGGGCTGAGATCTCTCTCGACGACGGGGGGCTTGTCTCGGTGTGGGGCTTCACGATTTCTCTCACAGCGATGACGAGTTGACTCGGTGTCTTCATTCGGGTCGAGATATCTCACGATGGCAGTGGGTATTCACTTTGGCAGAGATATCACGCGATGTCGGGTTGACTCGGTGTCTTCGTTCGGGCTGAGATCTCTCGCGATGACAGTGGGTCTTCTCTTGGGAAGAGATCTCATGCGGCGGCTGTGGGTGTTTCGGAGTGGGTGTCACTCGGGTCGGAATCACTTGCAGCAGCGATGCAGTGCTTCTCGGTAGTTTCGGCTCGCTGAGGCATTCCATCATTGAGCCTCGGTGAGGTTGGTGCCACTGCTCCTTAATGGTGAATCAGAGGTTTCTGGTGTGACTCTGGCCAGTTTTGCAGTGATTCGGAGGGGGAGGCTCCTCTGTTTTAGTTTTTTCAAGGTTTGATATGCTTTTAATTTGGTGATGCTGTGTTTACGCACTCTGGATGGATCTGGTTTTTGGAATGTGCTGTTTCACTGCAATGGTTCTTCTCGGCGCACTCTTTGTCACCGTGAGGCTTGTGCTAGAACCTGTTGAGGAGCATCACAATTCTGATTGGAGTAAATCCATGCCAAGAGCATCATTTCTATTTCATGAAGACCTTGATACCCTCACCGGTGGTGTTTCTTCTTTGCACGGGGTTGGGTCAGCCAGTCCTAGGTGACACTGACTTGATCTCCTGTTTTTTGAACTGCCTTTTGGACTTATGTGGATGCGGTGGCAAGAGTTTCTTGAGCAGGATGGTGGATTTGGTCTAGGATGGTCTTTGTTGGAGGTTCTTTGGTTTTGTTGATGGTGGAATGTTTGTGAGCTCTATTGGTATGGTGACACACCCAGACTTGACCACACGGATCTGACTCCAGAGGAGGTTCCAGAGCTTCTGTTCATCGTTGCAGTGCTTTACAGATTTGGATGTTTGAGCGGGTATAGAGTAATCCCTCAGATCGGGCCTGTGCTTTGACATAGGACACTTGATTGCCGTTCAACCTTGCATCAATGAAGAGATTTCCACGAGCATTTGCTGGGGAGGGGTTTCCTTGTGTTGTTAGTTTGGTTTGTTTTTCTTGACCTTCGAGTTGTGATATGTTTTATGTCAATGATGTCTTTGGGTTCCCCCCTTTTTCCTTTAAAAGGGGGTGATGTTTTCAATAAAATAAAAAATTTAAGGCCTTCGGGCCGTTGGATGGACCTGTTAGTCAAGATAATATTATGATGGTTTCATAGTAACACCTCAATTCAATATATTTGGTAAACATTAATTAATCTAGTCCATTTGTAAAAATTATTGATCAATCATATTTTGGGAATAATTTGAATTGTAAATTCAATATAATTCTCTGAAATGTGGATTTTTAGAAATAAAATTCATTATGGAAAGTAATTGGAGTAAGATGATGTTGCAGATCTATAAAAAGAACATGAATCCAAATCGAGAAATGCATACAACATTGACATGATAACAATGGATGTGTCAAGGCATAAGAATACATTAGGAAGAAAACATAGGCTTTCACTTTAACTGTTTGGAATATGTTATTCACCAATGTTTTCTTGTGTTGTTTACTAAGAATACACTATACCCTTAACAAAGTTTGAATCAAATCTGTAAGACTCTATTAGATAAAACGTAATATGACATCTCAACTTGATGTTATGTCGGTTGCCCAATTTTACCTTAAAAAATTCCAACATAATGCCACACATATTTTATAGTCTAAAAACTCAAACCAATATATTAATGCATTGTCACTTGAGGATATATTGAATGGATATCATAACAAGGATTTCAATGTTTTTTATTTTGGGAATTTGAATCATTATTATATTGATCATCCATTAGCCACAAAATTATATGTACTATATTCCCCTAACAATAAATTAATGACTAAAGGGCTCTACATTTTCTAACCATGGATAAATAATTCTCAATGATACCTCAATATCAACCAACTCAAACTCCAAACAATATCAATAGATGTTTAATTTACTTACCAATGATAAGTTGGATTCATAATTTTCTCAAGGATCCTATACAACAATTGTCCCCTACCAACACAACCTAATAACCTAGAATAATTTTTATTGGCTAGTCAATATACTATCACCACTAGGAATAGATAGAGTTATCCACATAATATTATACAAACCTTTATAAATAAGTAGAAACTCCCAAATAAATATGATCCCTTAATCTTGAAGAGGCACACATGGAAAGAATTAAAGGGATATGAGGGATAAATGAATATTATCTCATTGTTTATACTAATTCAGGTTGTGTAGAATAAAATTACAAGGTGTAAAATTATCTGAAGGAGAGAACGAATTGGTTTTGGGATTAGTTAAAGTGAAAACTTTGCCCAATATTTCATGAATGGTTCCACATTTAAGAATCTCAATCTAATCACTCCTTGAAAATCATCGAAGAAATGGAAGTCATTTCATAATATTTATTGTACCCCTATAGAAGGAAATTAATCCCACTATTTTTTGGGACTTACACTTTTACTCTAATGTACTCCAATGATGGAAAGATAAGACTCTTATAGATAAGTAGATAATACTATTACCCATCCCCACTTTTAAATTATAATGAATTGATGTTCCCATATCCTCTATATTAATATCAGGAGGAATTAGTTAAATGCATGATGTAGTAGGCAGTCATCAATGTATTCTTGTATTCAATCCAATTTTCTTCTCTTACTTTCAGTTTTCACACACATCCCACTCAATATTCTTCACTAATAATATATTTGTGGATTTTAAGGATGATCAAAGAGTAATTGAGGATTATTGATCACTTAGGGGAGGTAAATTTAGTGGATATAATGTTCATTACATTACTCTATATATACCTGATTTACCAAGGAAGAGTGAGTGGTTATAAGTTTCAATAAACATAACGATAGATTAAGGGAGATATCATCATTATGAGGAATAATGATAAATTGGATTGGGAGGAATATTCAAGACTAGGATACTGATAAATAGCTACCACTTTAATAAAAATTTTATCCATTTATCACATTTTTAGAATAATTAATAATACCACCAAAACCTATACACACATTTAATGATCACCTATATTGAGTGCCTCTTCATGATACAACTTGTAAAACATAATAATTCTATATTTTATCTCAATTAATAATTAAATTCTTATCCAAATTGTTATAGTTTTATTAATGCGTATGATTTTATATGATTGTATAATTATTACTAGTAAAAAACTGTAATTTTTTTAGAAAATATGTTTGGATTAATTAAAACCTTAACATTATGTTATTTAGTGTTTTACTAAATAACTATTCATCTCATGTTAATTCTTTGTACTAATGATGATGGTTTTATAAGTGTCTATCACATTGATTGTTATTATATTATTGATATAAAAACATTGTATGATGAAAACTCTAGAGTTTGTGGAATATTAGTTAAATTATTTAGATTTATATTAGTATAAGAATTAGATTACTTGGGTAAGGATTATTATAAACATTTAATTCCATAATATATTACAAACCTTAAAGTGGGTAGAATATCCATGAGATTTCCTTATGTATTTATGGGAATAAAATCATATATAGTTCTTCAAAATGTGTTACTAAAGTACATGATGTATATGATTGGTTGGATGCCCATCTAAACTAATTTTTTATTTCAGTACAGAGTTTATGTAATAGGACTCATGTTGGAATGGTCCAGTTATGGTTGCAAGATAGTACGATAGTGTATTCCTTATTATAGGTGTATGATTTGAGTTATTTTAGAGTATATATACTAGTTAGTTCCCACTTTCCATTGATGTAACACCTTGAGACTTTAAATAACACTATGTTTAATATCTTATGTTGCACATAATACCAAGCTTAAAGGAACTCCAAAATATTATTATTTCAACACAATAATTATAAACTAATAATTAAATTGGCCACTGTGAATATTATTGAATATTTTATGAAATAAATACTAAGTTCATATTCAATAAAAATTTAGTGATTCTTATGATGAACACATAATTTTTAGTGAAGTCATTTTATTCTTCAAAAATATATTTTCTTAAAAAAGATATTTTTGTTTATTTATATGAAAAAATAAATATAATTAATTTTGTAGACTTTTATAAAATTTATTTGAAAAAACTAAACATCATTTTTGGACTCATCATGTCAAAATTAGATTAGGGTATTTTTTTGGGAATTTTCTAAAAAGTTTGATTTTTGGGTTAAAAATTGAAAATGGTGTTTTTAGTAAATACCATAAATTTTATGAAATAATTATTATATGTTTATGATTTAAAATTTATTAAACCTTATTATTTATCATTTTTTGAATTAATGATATATTACATAAGGTGTTACATTTATAAACATATGCATAACAATTTTGACAACTACGATTTTAACATTAAAATAACTATTTCATATGAGTTATATGTGTAACATATTTATAATTAATTTTTATCACTTTTATAAATTTAATAAAGTAAAATGGATTATGTATTTAAAATAAAGAGTTCAAAATTAGGTTATAAGTTCATTTTCCTTTTTAGTCATAAAAACGTTACTGTGGTAAAAAAAGATTTACAGCAGTATATGTAAAATAATGTAGTAGGTTAAAGTTAAATGGTAAAAGATTAAAATAACTAAAAAATAAAAACATAAATAGGTGTTTGGTGTGTTGGTCAAAAATAACCATCCTTAAAAACATAATTATCAACCATTGTTTTATAATTAATGCCACCCAATTGTGGTTGGATTTAAATATAAAATATTCATTATTAAATCACTTAAAACCACCCCTCATAAAGTATAAATACCACCCATACCCACCCCAATTCTCATAAAAATACTTTAATCTAGTAATATATATATATATATATATATAATATCACTTATCCACTATACCCATATCCAATTTCTTTTGTATTGTCACACCTAATGTTTTTTCTTTTCATGTATTGGTTTTGATCCGGTTCATTGAAAATCCAAATCATTTTTTTAGGTTTTGGGTGAGATTAATTTTGAGTTTGGAACTTTAATATATGTATAATAACCCAAATTTGGGTTCCTCATTTCTTGTTTAGGAGTTTTTGGAGAAAGGGTGGTTATTTCATGATTTGGTCCAACCGTGATCCCATTTGCTGTTTTAAAAACCAAAATTTGTTTATTTAATAACTCCTTTGTTTTTCATCATTTTTTATTCGTTCCACTTACCAATTTTCATAAAATGACATATTAATACTACCATATAATTTTTGACCCCTTATAAATTCATAAACTTGGTGAATTGGGGTTACTTATTTAGGTACTGGGCCCGCCCAAGGGCCCATTTCCTGTTTAAAAGAAATAAATTGTTTCTTTTATATCTAATTCAATTTTTAATATATTTCTGTGATTCCAAATCAAAATATAATAAAATATCCCTATCCACACCCCATTATCTATTTTCCCTCTTTGAGGCTCATATGTGTCTCTAATTAGGGCTAAAGTTCTCATGTTATCTCAAATCGTCCAGAATTGATAAGGTAACTTGTTGCATACATAACTCATTCAATTCGTGATCGTTTTCCCATATATCTTCTTTAAATGGTTTGTACAGATGTTAGGATAATCAAAAATAAGTTTCAATACATTTCCTTTTCTATAAAGGTGAAGATCTAATGGAATAAGAATAGTTTTCTAGTTGAAAATGTGAGATTCCTTCTCCTTTATCCTCCCTCTTCTTCCCCCTTTCATCATTTACTAGTTTTATAATCTCCCCTAAACATGATTTCCCTAAGGTTCTGTTATCACATGATTTTTGATGGGTTTTTTTTGTTTGGGGCTGGTCATCATAGGTTTATGGTTTGTAAACCCTAGGATGGTGATTTTGGGTGTGCGTTTCCATTACGTCAAGGATTAGAGGTAGGATATCCCTTGAACATGCCTTTATATTTTTAGATTCATAATTTTCATATTTATTTCATCTTTTATATATGTTTATTATTATTTTTCATCATTTGGATAAATTTCTTTGAGTGAAAAATGGTCGTTTAATCCTTATTTTGTGAAAGGTAATGTTGTTTTGTCATAAAAGTGCACACCTAGTGTTTTTTGAAATGTTATACTTTCTTTAGAAACTATTTTGTGAGGTTTATAACCTGGATTGTGGTATTTTAAATATATTACAGTATCTTGTGTTAAATATTTCATGAAAATTATGCTTTATTACATGTCATGTTCTTAAAATAAATTGTTTTGTTTAAAAGGGCATGTCTTGTATTCGGTAAATTGCCCGGTTGGATTTTATGTGTTATGTTTGATTTAAAAAATCATTTGTTTGGATTTATAAATGAATTTGAAGAATTATAAATGATATTTTTGGGTCATTATATGGATTTACAATTTTTATTTTGTTTTACAAACAAATGTGTTTTGGTTTATAACATGTTTTGGCCCATGTTGTCGGAAAATGGCCCTTTTCACATCCTTATGAAAATGGTTGTGTTTTGAATGTGTAACCTGAATTTTTTTAAGGGATTTATGAATGTATTTATCTACTTTAAATAGTGTGTATAAAACTCCTTAATAAAAGTGAAATTAATACCTTGGTCAAATGATAGTTTTGAGAAAGGATTAAAGGCCCGTTTGGCATTAGTTTTTTTTGTAAAAATGGTTTCCATGTGTATTTCATGTTCTATCTATTGGGAAAATTTTATGGTCCACGAAAATGATTTATTAGTTGGTTCTAGGGCTTCCAAATCTGGTTTTTTATGTTTTTTATGGGTTTTGTCATAAAATATCATTATTGAATGGATTTTATGTGCAAGGCCTCGTTATACTCCTTGAAATTGTTTTACGAATCTTTTTAGTGGTTTCTTGATTCGTGAAAGAAATGTGAAGCATTATTGTGGGATGTTTGTGTGTTTATGGTTTGGTAACGAAATTTGTATGTAAAATTTTTATTTTATAATATGTGTAACTTTTATTGAGTACTAAAGGGAATCCCGAGTATCTAGGTGGGAAGACTTGTACTAGTATGCTATTGATTCTGTGGGGTTTGGCCCCTGTTTCACGTAGCAAGTTTGATGATGACAAAACTAACTAAACTATGATGATGATGTTGTTGGGGGACCACTAGGTTATGGGTATGCTCCCTACTAGTGTCTCATGTGCATGAGAACATATATTTATTATGCTTACTTTCACCGAGATACGTGGTACCTGGGGCTCACAACCAACTAATGCCTAGGGGTATTCCTGTGACTTGTGATCACTGGCTATTATGAACTCACTATCGGAATATGGCGTGTTTGATTGGTAAATTAAGTAGTGTGTGTGATTTATTTAAAAGTGTAAAATCGTTAAATCATTCCTCTTGAAAACTATTTTCATTTTGAAGTTGCACCTCTTTGAAAATTTTTACTAGCATTCTTGTTTATAAAACATGAAATTTTTTGTCTGGTAATTTGTTTTATATAGCATGGGACCTCATTTGGAAAAAATTCCTTTATATTTTGTATTTAAAACTTGGAATTTATTTTTATTTTATTTTAAAGGATGTGCATTGTGAATAGAATATCAGGCTAACCTACTGAGTTTTAATACTCACACCTATAGTCTTCTCCTCTTTTTAGCCCTTGTACAGGTTTCAACTTGAGTTCGATCACCTTGGGTGATGTGTGATCATTATGTTGGAGAGTGACCAGTGGGGTCAAATTGAGTTATTAGGTTATCATGTTTGGTTATTTGAGTTGTTGGTTTAGTTTTACTTTCAGTTTATTGTACAAATAATGTTCAATTAAATTTTTATATATATGTATTTGAGATGTCCATTTATTTATACTATTTGTTTTATTATTTATATATGGGTGAAATAATTCCCTTGTGTACTCTATTTATGCCCTTGGTTATTGTCACCATCTTGGGAGGATCGGGAACGCCTCTCAGGACTTGTCGTGAGCTGGCCTGGGTGACTGGTTCAGGGTTGACTCGGGCTGGTTCGGGACAAAATGGTGTCAGAGGAGGTCGACTCTTAGAAGACATTTCATTTTAGAGTGCCCTTTTTATCTGGGGGATGTCAAGGTAGATGGAGTTGGATTTTTGGGACTTGAGGGGTAAGTGCAGGAAGAGTGTCTCAAACTCTTTCTCGTTCCGATCCTCAGGTTTCCATGGGAAGTTCGGTTTTATCAGTGTCTTTTTTTTCTTGTTGATTGTTTGGTTTTGGGATATGAAAAGGGGAGTCTGACCAATGGTCTCTGTGAGCTCACAGGGCCTGGAAAGCCATGTGAAGCTGAGGCATGGTCCTAAGAAGTCTCTCTATGTTGGTGTTGTGTTTGATATATGGCTTCCAACCATATGGTCAAGTTACCACCGACACTAGTTCCGTTTTGTGGGTTTTATAGACGTTTCTTGAATTATGAATTTTTTGTTTTGAAAATCCTTGTGTGAGAATTATGGAAATTGATTTTAAATGAAGGATTGATTTTCTAAAAGGGGTAAATGGGTTTTCAAAAATTAAATATAATAATGGTTTTGGAAGGTTGTGTTTTTCTTAATTTTTTTTGGGAGGATGTGAAAATGATTTAATAGGATTGGATTTTCCCTAATCTAAACTTGTGGTTAGTTGAAATAAAAGGTTTTTAAAGTGTGCATCATTTTAAATTAATTCTAAAAACTTGTTTTAAATGGGATATTTTGGGCTATTGAAAAGTTTTTGAATCTGATGAATTGGTTTTGGAAGTTTAGTTTTGAGCGGCTAGTGTATTCTGGAAAGGGGTTTTGGCATTTTTGGTTGTCAGATTATGAAAAGAGACCTTTCTAAATCTTTTTTAAAATAGGAAAGGGATATTTGGAATATAATGGTTGTTTTTGGAAGTTCTATTAACTGAAATGGATTTTTTTAATCATATGGTTCTTGATAAAGTGTGGCTGGTCTTGTGAAATCTGGAAATGGTTTTTGATTTTGTGGTTAATGTGCCTTTGGAAGGTACATGATTATTTTTGTAATGAAGATTTTTTGTTTTTTCATTCGGTGTTTTCATGGGTTCTCACATCAAAGGTTTTCTAGATATATGGATGAATGGATGGTATGGCCTGGTATTTGGGTGCCTGGGGTGGCATATAAATATTCATGTGAGTGATACTTGATGAAACAGAATTGGTGAATGTGAAAATCCACCAAGTTAGTTTTTATTTTTATTTTTTGAAAGTGTTTTTAGCTGAAAAATTGTGGTGTTTGTTTTTAATCGACGGTTATGTGGATGGTTTATTCTATGTCTTAGAAGTATTTTCTATTTAGTATGCTTCCTTATGATCTAGAAGTCATACTCTTATTGCATCTTGAGATGTGATCTTGTTGGTGGCTCGGTTTTGGGGTAATGTTCAGTGGGGTTCTAAAGATATGTTAGATTCTGTGATCACTACTAGAAAAACAGGTATTTGCGACGGGTCATTTGCGACAGGATCCCGTCGCAAATGGCCTTTTGCGATGGGGGCCCGTCACAAATCGCCCGTTGCGGAAAACGCCGTCGCAACAACAATTATTTGCGACGGGCCCCATCGCAATTACTATTTTAAAAAATAAATAAAAAACTATTATTAAATTATTTTAATGAATATCATAATAATACTATTTGCGACGGGCATAATATCCCGTCGCAAATACTATAAAAAATAAAAAAAATAAATTATTTTAATTAATATAATAATAATCTAATTATAATTCAAAAAATAAAAAATAATAAAATATTACTAAATGATTTTAATTAATATAATAATAGAATTATAATTCAAAAATAAAAATAATAAATTATTAATAAATTATTTTAATTAATATAATAATAATAGAATTATAATTCAAAAATATAAAATAATAGAATATTAATAAATGATTTAATTAATATAATAATATTAGAATTATAATTCATAAATAAAAAAAATATTAATAAGTTATTTTAATTAATATAAAAATAGTAGAATTATTTTACATTCAAATATTAAAATAATTCAAATATTACAAAAAAATATAATTAAATTATAATATTATAAAATTTTAATATATATATAAAATTTAATATTATAAAATATAAATAATAATATTATTCATATTAATATTGTTGTTTCAACATATAATATTATTAATATTTTATAATGAGACAGAAACTACGAATAGAAAAAAATTCATATTTTGATTTAACAAACTTTATAACATAAAAACAAACTCTAATCTGAAGGAGGGGGGGGGGGGGAGGGGGGATCTGCAGATGCTGGTGGAGGAAACTCTATCCCTAAAGCATGAGTGAGTCGGCACATGTACTCCATCTGCTCCTGGTGCTACTGCTGCCACCGACTCATCTGCTCCTCGTACAGCTGCTGCTGGCGTCGACGCTCCTCCTCATGCTGCTGCTGCTGCTGCTGATGCATCTTCTCCTGCTCCTGTCGGAGACTCTCTATTAGTGCAGTCTGAGATCGCAACTGATCCTCATACTGTGTAGCAGAAGAAGATGCACGAGCTCCTCTTGAGCTGGACGCCGACATCACAACACTGCCATAATAATCTCTGGGAGTCAGTCGAGAGTTAATACCAACTACCCCGCCCTTCTCGAAGGCATACTGGGTGGCCTGTATCCATGCCGCCTCATCAAACTGACGGCCAGTGGTCTGATCTGATGACTCGGCCTGACTCTCATGCCGGGTCTGTGACGCTGCGGCCTCATATGACTCCTGTAGTTGCAATTTAAAATTAAAATTGTGAATATATTATATGCAGTTAATTTTTAAACTTGAAAACAAATAATACTGACCACGATGTGATGATGACGATCACCTCTGAGCTCCCCAGTAGTAGGATCACTATACATCCTCTGATATACGTCGTACTCCGTAATATCGGGGTGCTCGACAGCCTATAAGAATAAAAAATAAACTGTTAATATTTATAGTTATATAAAATATTTATAAATAATGTACGTACCAGTTGCTGTCTATGAGTACTGAAAGAACGACTCCCAGCTCGATGAGTCACCTCCTGTCTCCCCCGATTCTACCTCCCCACCGATGATCTCCTCTGAAAGGCACCACTCAACCAGTGCGCACATAATCCATCCCATACATGGGATGAAATGTACTCTGGTCGGTGTGCTCTACATGACTCCTCAAAATCTGACACTCCTGCTTTCTTCGTGGCAGTTTTTCTTAAATTGTGCAAAAACTGACGAAAGCGATCACACATGGCCACCTCCCATGCCTTTTGGATGACGTCACGCATGGTATCCTCGATCAGATACCATAAACCCTACAAATAAATCAAAATATGAAGTTATAAATGAAATAATTTTCAAAATAAAAATTATTTATTTACGTACGTACCAACCAATGGCCGAACATGGCCTGCTGCACATCAATGAGAATCTGCTCCCATGTGGTCCACGACTGAGAGAAATAGTTGCGCAAAATAGCGCTGCCCTGTCTGACTGCTATATGAGGAAAATTTTAAAAATAATAAACATTCATTATGTGAATAGATTAATGAAATCTTAGTTGAATCCACAGATTTTCACACAGGTTATCACACCTCCGTGTGCGTGGATCAAACCCAAGACGTGGACGTCTCTTGGGGACGAGGTCAGGAATCATCAATCGTGCAAGACCGCGCCCCCTCCGCATACTCCCTGGAGTGCCTGCAGGCTAAGGGTCATCTGCCAGCAACTCATCCACATCGAAAGTCAGGTCAGCATCCGCCAACTCACAAAATGTGTCGTCGTCCATCTGAAATAGAAAATGTTAATATTGTTAGCAAATAATTGATAATTACTATTATATATACATATATATATATATTATAATTGTATATAACTACCATGGAATTCTATCAGTGTTCATCTTCATCATCATCTTCATATATGTCAATGTCATCTTCATATTCCTCCTCAACATCATTGATATCCATTCGAGTTCCAGTTGCTTCATCTCTTACCATTTCAAATTCATATGTGACATCATTAACATCATCGTCATCACCGACTCTTAAATGTGGGGTGTCGTCATCGATGCTCATGTCTCTTTGTAAAAAAGATTGATTTTGAGTACTCTCTTGAAAAACTTCAATTATTTGCACATCCATGAAAGCACATTCACTTTGACTAAACTGATTGCCTCAAATTTTGATTTTTATTACACTCCACCAATCAGTCAAGTCTCTTAATGTAGCACAGTACTTTGCGTAATAAACTTGATGTTCATGTTGAGCCAATAAGAATGGTTCATTTACTGCGAGAACACTTTTACATTTAATATCGATGATTCCATGAGTCGGATGAACACGCACGCCTCTCTCTGTATCCAACCATACAATAAGGACAAGATTTCTGACCATGTGTACTCCAGCCAGATAACATCCCATAAGCCAGGAAGTCACTAATTGTCCACATCAATGCTGCTCTCAGTATGAAATTCTGTTTCGTTGCAACATCATATGTAATGACACCAGTACTCCAAAATAAACTTAATTCATCAATCAATGGTTTCAAATAAACATCAATATTTTTCTTCGGATGTCCTGGAATTAGTAAAGTCAAAAAGATATATGGCTCCTTCATCAACATCCATGGAGGTAAATTGTACCGAGTTAAAAAAACAGGCCAACATGAATATTGACTACCATAAGATCCGAATATAAAATGCAGTCATTTGAACATGCATGAATCTTATGACAAGTAAGTCCCAAATTTCAAACCATCCTATTACTCTCATAGTAATTTGCAGGCAAAACATTTCCTTCGGGTAACAATGTTTTAAGCAAAGAAAATATCTGGTCAAAACAGGTGTTTGACATTCCGTTATCTGATTTGATAGCCATAAATTTTGCAACTTCTTCTAATTTTTTCATCTTGCAGCCAAGATACAATGCATCCTCAACAGACCTCAACAACTCATAAAATTCAGACAGTGCCAACTCAGGATTTGAAGCTATATCATCCGGAGTTTCTGTATGTTGAAAAGATGAACCTGCAACATCATGTACTAAATCTTGAAACCAGGATGGATCCGGAATCAAGTTGGTATCACCTGCTCTGGAACTGCGTTCACCGTGTTGATACCAAAAAACATAATCTGGTTGAAAACCAAAACGCAAGAGATATCCCCCCACTTTGTCAAACGTTCTCAATGCACATTTTCTACAAGGGTATTTTATTTTGCCTTCTGAAACAAATTCTGGATTTGATGCCACAAATGATAAAAAAGTCTCCACACCCTCTACATATACTGGATTTAAACCAGAACCGTTTGGATTTCTACATTGATTTATCCATATGCGGTCACCTAATAATGATTGTTGACGACCTCGTTGTTCTATATTTTTCTATAAAATATAAAAGCATTACTGGTTTTGAATAATTTGTTAGAAAAAACACTCAAGAAAGGATAATTATAGAGTTTAAATCATACACGACTGACGCAAAATTTTTATTGAGATAGACCTAAAAATTGACCCTTTATGAATTGAATATGTTGAGAATAAAGCAAAACCTGTTACAAATATTGATAATTTTAATATTATATAAATTCTTTATTATTTTCATAGTACTAATATTATTTTTTCATAAATATTAATTATATAATAATAACATTATTACATTATTAGTATATTTTATTATTAATATTAAAATAATATAATTTTCTATATTATATACAATTCTCCTTTCATCTGTGTATTTAACATTCTGTCTCCACATATAATATTTGCATTCACCTTCACCTCTCCTTTAGTGAGTAGGTTGATAATTTTGAAAAGAATGCAAATATTACATGTGGAGACAAAAAACACACAGATGAAAGGAGAATTGTATATAATATAGAAAATTATATTATTTTAATATTAATAATAAAATATACTAAAAATTTAATAATGTTATTATTCCTAATTATTGGTAATTATTCCTAATTATTGGTAATTATTCCTAATTATTGGTAATTATTCCTAATTATTGGCAATTATTCCTAATTATTGATAATTATTCCTAATTATTGGTAATTATTGGTAATTATTGGTAATTATTCCTAATTATTGGTAATTATTCATATAATTACCAATAATTAGGAATAATTACCAATAATTAGAAATAATAACATTATTAGTATATTTTATTATTAATATTAAAATAATATAATTTTCTATATTATATAAAATTCTCCTTTCATCTGTGTGTTTTCTTTCTCCACATACAAATATTACATGTGGAGACAGAAAACACACAGATGAAAGGAGAATTGTATATAATATAGAAAATTATATTATTTTAATATTAATAATAAAATATACTAATAATGTAATAATGTTATTATTCCTAATTATTGGTAATTATTCCTAATTATTGGTAATTATTCCTAATTATTGGTAATTATTCCCAATTATTGGTAATTATTCCTAATTATTGGTAATTATTCCTAATTATTGATAATTATTCCTAATTATTGGTAATTATTCTTAATTATTGGTAATTATTCCTAATTATTGGTAATTATTCCTAATTATTGGTAATTATTCCTAATTATTGGCAATTATTAGTAATTATTCCTAATTATTGGTAATTATTCATATAATTACCAATAATTAGGAATAATTACCAATAATTAGAAATAATAACATTATTAGTATATTTTATTATTAATATTAAAATAATATAATTTTCTATATTATATACAATTCTCCTTTCATCTGTGTGTTTTCTTTCTCCACATACAAATATTACATGTGGAGATAGAAAACACACAGATGAAAGGAGAATTGTATATAATATAAAAAATTATATTATTTTAATATTAATAATAAAATATACTAATAATGTAATAATGTTATTATTCCTAATTATTGGTAATTATTCATAATTATTGGTAATTCTTACTAATTATTGATAATTATTACTAATTATTGGTAATCGTTACGAATCATTACTAATTATTGGTAATTATTCCTAATTATTGGTAATTATTCCTAATTATTGGTAATTACTTCTAATTATTGGTAATTATTCCTAATTATTGGTAATTATTCCAAATTTTTGGTAATTATTGGTAATTATTGGTAATTATTGGTAATTATTATTAATTATTGGTAATTATTATTAATTATTGATAATTATTACGAATTATTGATAATTATTCCTAATTATTGGTAATTATTACTAATTATTGGTAATTATTACTAATTATTGGTAATTATTACTAATTATTGGTAATTATTACTAATTATTGGTAATTATTACTAATTATTACTAATTATTGGTAATTATTACTAATTATTACTAATTATTAGTAATTATTATTAATTATTACTAATTAGTGGTAATTAATGGTAATTATTACTAATTATTACCAATTATTAGTAATTATTGGTAATTATTGGTAATTATTACTAATTATGGATAATTATCGGTAATTATTACTAATTATGGATAATTATTGGTAATTATTTCTAACTAATGGAAATTATTAGTAATTATTTCTAATTATTACTAATTATTGGTAATTATTACTAATTATTGGTAATTATTACTAATTATTGGTAATTATTACTAATTATTGGTAATTATTACTAATTATTGGTAATTATTACTAATTATTGGTAATTATTACTAATTATTGGTAATTATTACTAATTATTACTAATTATTGGTAATTATTATTAATTATTACTAATTATTGGTAATTATTATTAATTATTACTAATTAGTGGTAATTAGTGGTAATTATTGGTAATTATTACTAATTATTAACAATTATTACTATTTATTACCAATTATTACTAATTATAGATAATTATTGGTAATTATTGGTAATTATTACTAATTATGGATAATTATTGGTAATTATGGATAATTATTGGTAATTATTACTAATTATGGATAATTATTGGTAATTATTACTAATTATTGATAATTATTTGTAATTATTACTAATTATTGGTAATTATTACTAATTATTGCTAATTATTGGTAATTATTATTAATAATTACTAATTATTTGTAATTATTGGTAATTATTGGTAATTATTACTAATTATTGGTAATTATTACTAATTATTACTACTTAGTACTAATTATGGGTAATTATTACTAATTATTGGTAATTATTAGTAATTATTACTAATTATTACTAATTATTACAAATTATTACTAATTATTGGTAATTATTGGAAATTATTACCAATTATTGGTAATTATTAGAAATTATTACTAATTATTGGTAATTATTACTAATTATTAGTAATTATTACTAATTATTGCTAATTATTTGTAATTATTGGTAATTATTACTAATTATTCCTAATTATTGGTATTTATTACTAATTATTAGCATTTATTCTTAATTATTGGAAATTATTACTAATTATTCCTAATTACCATTAACTATGAACAATGAATACTAATAATTTAAATTTATTAAGTAACAAAACAATGTAAACATAATTAAATTACAACTAATTAAAAATAATTGAAACTAATAAAAATTTAAAATAAATATTAAATTAAAATAAACATAAATACCTTTAAAATTGATCTGAGGTTGATCTCTGAGCGTTGTTGAAAACTTCAATATCAACTCCGAAAAAAAAGTAAACTTAAGAAACGCTGAACTCTAAAAATAGAGTTTTGAGAGAAGGAAAAGATGGAGTTTGAGAATGAATTAAAAAAACGGATGGGGGGTATTTATAGGTTAGATTATTTGCGACGGGATACCCATCACAAATAGTATTATTTGCGACGGTACCCGTCGCAAATACCTTGGCCCTCATTTATTGCGGTCAACGGTTAAATAGTTATTTGTGACGGGTACCGTCGCAAATAATAACATGCCGACATACTATTTGCGACGGGTGTATATTCCCGTCGCAAATAGCTATTACCGCCACCGGTTATTTGCGACGGGCGGTAATCGCCCGTCGCAAATAACTTTCCCGCGATTTGGCGCGCAAAGCGCGCCAGTCCTTTTGCGACGGGGAAAGCTAACCCGTCGCAAATACCTACTTATTTGCGACGGGCAAATTCCCCCGTCGCAAATGCCCATTTTTCCCATAGTGGATGTTTCCATGGATGGTTCTCCATTGCTATGCTTTCTAGTTGACCAACCTAAGGATTTGTTTCAAATGTTAAATCCACCTCTTAGAATGACACATCATTCCATTTTTGGAAATAGAGAGATGTTTGGGCTCAATTTAAAACGAATTCCCTTTATAGTGATTCTCTCAGTTGTAGTATTTGTGCTCGGTGATGTTTAGTGGGTGTTTAGTTTAATGCCTTGTTCATTTTGCTCCCCGTTCGGAGTGAGAGAAAATAGTGTTGTGTACCTCTATGTTCTTGTTTGGGTAAAAATGTGTTGTTGATGAATAGAGTTACATGGTGTATCTTGATATGTTGTTTCTTATTTGGAGTGTTATGTGGTACTGTGTGGAACTAAGGGATGTAGTACATGTTGGGGATTATCAAATCCTGGCTATGAGGTAAGAGATGCTTCATCCATCAGATCTCTAGCCATAGGTTTCAGAGTAAAGCTAGTGCGTAGTCAATAGTACTAAGATTGTGGGTAGTATTGATAAGATCATACCCATACCATTTAGTTGAGGTAGTTCCATTGTTTCTTTTGTGGTTTCAATGTCCCAATGATTGGGTCCCCTTCCCTCCCCTCCCAAATTGGTGGGGGTTTGGATCTGTGTAGAGAGTGTTGGCCCAGTTCTTGCCACCTCCATTTGAGAGTCGATGGCTTAAATGTTCATTTTGTGTTCCACTCAACTTGGGTTTGGTGTGGGAGAGTTTTGGTGGTCCTGTGTAGGTGAGTCCCAATTCTAGTTCATTTGGATTTCTTTTTTTTGTTCATTTCTATTTGGTCTCTAATGGTGGGGAGACCCACTTTGGGTCTCAAAGATCTTTCCTTTAGGATTTGTCGGATTGTAGTTTTGATTTAATGGTGGGGAGCCCATTCCGGCCTCCACCCCAAGTCATTGGATACTGTGAGTTCTCTTTGGTTTGGGTGATTGTTTGGTTCATTGGTAGAAGGCCCAACAACCGGGTTCTTAGTTTGGTTGTGGGGGTAGTGGCTCGATATTTCAGTTGATTCTCAAGAAGTGGTTGAGAGTTGGTATTTTGGTTGAGGTAAGAGGATTAGGTTCCATTAATGGTTTATGTTTTGTCATTTTAATAGGAGGCTGGACCATATTGATAAATAATCCTTAGGTGTTGACCAATCAGCTGGAATGTGCTATGTCTTTCTGGGGGCGAAAAGCTTTAATGGTGGGGAGAATTGTCACACTCAGTTTTTTTCTTTTCATGTCTTGGTTTTGATCCGGTTCATTGAAAGTCCCAATCCTTTTTTGGGTTTTGGATGAGCTTAATTTTGGGTTTTGAACTTCCATATATGTATAATCAACCAAATTTCGGTTCCCCATTTCTTTTTAGGAGTTTTTGGAGAAAGGGTGGTTATTTCATGATTTGGGACAACCGTGTGCCCATTTGAAGTTTTAAAAAACAAAATTTATTTCTTTAATAACTCCTTTGATTTTCAACATTTTTCATTAGTTACACTTCCCACATTACCTACACTAACATATTAATACTACCATATCCTTTTGGACCCTTTATAAATTCATAAACATGGTGAATTTGGGTTACTTATTTAGGTACTGGGCCAGACAAAGGTCCCATTTCCAGTTTTTAAAAAATAATTTGTTTCTTTTATATCTAATTCCATTTTTTTATATTTCGGTGATTACACCTCAAAATCGAAGACAATATCCCTATACTCACCCCATTATCTATTTTTCCTCTTTGGAGCTCATATGAGTCTCGGATTAGGGAGGAAGTTCTCATGTTACCTCAAATCGTCCATAATTGATAAGGTAACTTGTTTCATACATAACTCATTCAATTAGTGGTCCTTTTCCCACAAATCCTTTTTCCCTATTTCTTCCAAAACTTATGAGCATCTCCAAGAATTTTAAATCTATTACCATCTCTATAAGGGTGCATATATAATGGAATACAAAGAGTTTTCTAGTTGAAAAGGTGAGATTCCTTCTCCTTTATCCTCACTCTTCTTCCTCCTTTCATTATTTCTGGGTTTTATAATCTCCCCTAGTCATGATAGACCTAAGGTTTTGTTATCACATGATTTTTATGGGTTTTTTGTTCATTTGGGGCTGGTCATCATAGGTTTAGTTTTTGTAAACACTCGGATGGTGATTTGGGGTGTGCGTTTCCATTACGCCAAGGATTTAAGGTAGGATATCCCTTGCACATGCCTTTATCTTTTAAGATTCATCATTTTCATATTTTTTCATCTGTTATATATGTTTATTATTATATTTCAGAATTTGGATTAATTTCTTTGAGTGCAAAATGGTCGTTTAATCCTTGTTTTGTGAAAGGTAATGTTGTTTTGTCATAAAAGTGCTCACCAAGTGTTTGTTTAAATGTTCCACTTTCTTTTGAAACTATTTTGTGAGGTTTAGAAACTAGTTTGTGCTATTTTGAATATATTACAATATCTTTTATAAACTATTTCATTAAATTTTTACTTTATTCCATGTAATGTTCTTAAAATAGATTGTTTTGTTTAAAAGGGCCTGTATAGTATTCGGTAAATTGCCCGGTTTTCTTTTATGTATTATGTTTGATTTGATAAATTATTATTTTGGATTTATAAATGAATTAGAATAATTATAAATGATATTTTGGGTCTTTATATGGCTTTCCAATTTGTATTTGGTTTTACAAAAAAATGGGTTTTGGTTTATAGCATGTTTTGGCCCAAGTTGTCGGAAAATGGCCCTTTTCACATCCTTATGAAAATGGTTGTGTTTTGAATATGTAAACTGAATTTTATTATGGGATTTATGAATGTTTTTTCTACTATAAATGGTGTGTATACGCCTCCTTAATAAATGTGAAATTCATACCTTGGTCAAATGATAGTTTTGAGAAAGGATTAAAGGCTCGTTGACCATTAGATTTTTTTTTGTAAAAATGGTTTCCATGTTTATTTCATGTTCTATATTTTGGGACAATTTTATGGTCGATTAAAATGATTCATTAATTTGTTTTGGGGCTTCCAAATCTGGGTTGTTATTTTATTTATGGGATTTTGGCCGTAAAAGAGCATGACTGAATGGATTTTATGTGAAAGTCCTCGTTATACTCCTTGAAAGTGTTTTACGAATCTTTTTTGTGGTTTCTTGATTCGTGAAAGAAATGTGAAGAATGTTTGTGGGATGTTTGTTTGTTTATGGTTTGGTAATGAACTTTGGATGTGAAATTTGTATTTTATAATATGGGTAACTTGATTGAGAACTAAAGGGAATCCCATGTATCTAGGTGGGAAGACTTTTACTAGTATGCTAGTGATTCTGTGGGGTTTGGCCATTGTTTCACATTGCAAGTTTGACTATGAAAAAACTAACTAAACTATGATAATGATGATTTTGGGGGACCACTAGGATATGGGTATGCTCCCTACTACTGGATCGTGTGCACGAGAATGTATATTTATTATGCTTACTTTCACTGAGATATGAGGTACCTGGGGCTCAAAACCAAATAGTGCCCAGGGGTGTTCCCGTGACTTGTGCTCATTGGATATTTTGAACTCACTGTAGGAATACGGTGTGTGTAGTTGGTAAATTAAGTAGTGTGTTTGATTTATTTAAAAGTTTAAATTCTTTAAAGCAGCCCTCTTGAAAACTATTTTCATTTTGAAGTTTCACCTCTTTGAAAATTGTTACTAGTATTCTTGTTTATAAACATGAAAGTTTTTGTTTGGTAAATTTTTTATATAGCGCGAGACCTTATTTGAAAAACATTCCTTTATATTTTGTTTTTAAAACATGAAATTGATGTTTCTTTTATTTTAAAGGATGTGCATTGGGAATTGAATATCAGGCTAACCTACTGTGTTTTAATACTCACACCTATAGTCTTCTTCTATTTTTAGCCCTTGTGTAGGTTTCAACTTGAGTTCGATCGCCTTCAATGACGTGTGATCATTGTGTTGGAGAGTGACCAGTGGGGTCACATGGAGTTCATAGGTTATTGGGTTTGGTTAGTTGAGTTGTTGGTTTAGTTGTACTTCCAGTTTCTTGTACAAATAATGTTCAGTTCAATTTTTATATAAATGTATTTGGGCTGTCCATTTCGTTCTGCTATTTTTTTGATTGTTTATATATGGAAGAAATAGTTCCCTTGTGTACTCTGTTGACCCCCTTGGTGCTTGTCACCATCCCAGGAGGATCGGGAACGCCTCTCGGGACTTGTTGCGGGCTGGCTTGGGTGACCGGTTCAGGGTTGACTCGGACTGGTTCGTGACATTTACTCACTCAAATACAAATTATATGTTCCCTAAGGGTTCCTTTAAGGAGGTGATATTCAAGAGAAAACTTTCTCAAACCACCGCTCTTAATTTATTATCTTTTTCTACCTTCTAATCACCTCATTCACACATTAAAGTAAAATAACTCCAATATAATGTATATAATTTAATTTTATAATGATATTTTAATATCATCTTTCTATCCCTTTTCTCATATCCTCTTATTCAAAGAAAAGAAACCATTGTACAAATTATGGTGGTTAACCATCTCCGTGGATAATGTTTTTTTGTTTTCCATAACCGCCTTCAATGATGGAAATAAATGTTTTATTCTAGTTAAATAATATTTTAACAGGTATATTATAACATATTTAATGTTTTGGAACTAATATATACACATAATATTAAATAAAACATAACTAGTTCATTATGGTTGGAAAAACCGCCCAAATAAACTAAACATTTATCATTGATGTTTTTTCAATTGAATTATCCTCATGTAAATAAATCGTATATGGGGATATTTAAAATTATTTACATGAATTAATACCATTTAATTTAACATATATATTTTTATTTTCATTTTACAGACACATCCATAATTATACACAAGTGAACTGACTATGAAACCATGAAATGAACACACATGAAACAATGAAAATAATGAAATAATATTAATGAAATGGTGGTAATATGTTATAAAAGTATCATATAAGGTATTATAAATATGAATATGGTTCATTAATAAATTAGTAAAATCATTTAAAACTTTATAAATAAGGTTAAATTATTCAAAACTAAAGGGAAGTGTGAGGTAAGGGATTTCTTAACTCAATTTCCATTCATTAGGTTAAACTTTTACTTCATTCATTATTACATGTTAAGATTATGTGTGAAAATAATTTGGATTATATTATGAATTTATTTCCACTTTCCTTAAGTATATTTATATATAATACACATAATCTATTAATTTTATTGAATCTCACTTCAATGATATGATCTTTATAAGGGACTTCATCTCAATTTTCATTTATTGAGGAATATTTTGATGTTATGCACCTATATTCTTATATGAGGTGTATATAACACCCATTTGGAATTTTATATCTTGAATTTATTTATTATCATGATATTTAGTTTCTTTAAAAGAAATTATTTCTTGGAGATTATTATTTGACTAATTATAAAGTGGTAATGGTTTATTTCACAATCTCTTTCCGGATTATTTATGTTTAAGTATCCACTGGGGAATATTTATCTTCTATATCCATGTGTCCTAATTTTTTTTATAAAAATGTTCTTTTTAATATTATACTAAAATTATTTAAAATAATTTTTAAACATGCCTTAATTATTACAAAATGGTTATAAAGGAATCTTTTTTCGTTTATCTAAATGAGATACTTTGTGACTTTTCCAATAAAAATATGAAAGAAATGTTTTTTCAAGTTATATAGCATGAGCATATTTTCTAACTGTCATGAAACCTTAATGTTTTGAAACTTATTTTATAGGTTCATATATATTTTTAAAATAAAATATTTTCTTTTTTAACATCAAAATTTTTGTTAAATATAAGTGATTTCAATGTAAAAGAAGATATTTTCCTTAAGAAATTTTCAATGATCTTAATAACATATTTTCATCTATGTCAACATAATATTTTTAATATTATACTACATAAGGTTCATATATTATCATATAATTTACTATATTTAAATAAATGGTTTATGATTATTTTTATTGTTAATATAATATTTAGATACCATTCACCATATTACTCTGTGTGGGTGTGATTATGTTTACTAATTATGGAAGGTTTTTCAAAATTTATATTCTAGTTTAAATACAAATTTATATGTTGGTTTTGTTTAATAACTTTTATATGTGGAATTATTTAGACATATTAATTTATGGGAGGGGCCTTCTATATCCCCTCGATGAATCAGTAGGTCTCATGAGATAAAGTAGATTGTGTTTTGGCTAAGGCCTTTCCAATTTATTAGTTTCATGAAACAAATACTTGAAGGTATTATATTCTAATCATGAATCCTATATTGTAATTTCTAGATGTCCAATATTATCCATTCCATAATAATGAGATTAGTTATTTATTTCATTTTGATTATTCGATTATTAGAATATCCATGGTTACATTTTTAATCTCATGTGATTATTTAAATGAAATTACTTGATCATATTTTATTCCTAACGTATTATGATGAAATTACTGATTAAATGGCACGTGATTTAGATATTTAAAATTTCATATTGTTTATAATTATTTATGATATATTCCATTGTAATATTACTCTTACTGAGAATCTCAACTCACCCCTTTCTTATGTTATATTTCCCCCTAGGATTCCATGAATTTTATTATAATTAATATGTAGGGTTAAGATATGGGAATAATGGAATTCTGGAAAAACGAAATTATGTTATAATTTGTGTTTTAAAATGTAATTTGGTAGTAATATATGCATCTTGTATACTAAGGCTGGAAACTATTTAGTCCTTCAAGATTTGGTCCCATGTAGCTTTTTTCAATTTAATAAAGTAACCACCGGATCTAGACTAATGGGGTCAAGGTGCTAAATTTAGTAACAGATCTAGCTTAGAAGAAACCTTGGGAACTAGATTTAGGAAAACCAATATTATGAAACATAACCCTATAATTGACTTTGAGGATAATTATATTTATTGGATAATATCCTATAGATTTGGTAATGAACATGGGTTACCTAAGTTAAACCTAAATAATAAAATATGGGGAAGAATGTGTCATTATTTATAAATACTTTGAATAATATTAACTGACTCTAATTAGTGTAATTTGATGCTTAGACTTTTCTTTTTTGGTTTTAGTCAACAGTGGGATCCATAAGTAACTAGGTTAACATTGAATGTTATAGAAAATTTATAGTTTAGAAACAAAATGATATGATGTCTATAGTAAAGGATATTGTGTTTACACCGAATTAGTTATCACGATATATCATTACAAATGTGCACCTTCACATACCCTTGGACTCACCAATGTAGAGAAGGATAGAGTTCATTGAGTGCTTAGGTGGTGGAGATCATTAAGAAAAGAATATTCAATTTCCTATATGTTTATAATTTAATAAGAAACACATAATTGAATGTCTTAGAGGAACAAGAAGATGTTTTGGGAGTGTACATAAGGATATAAAGCAAGTAATTTATAACGAAAAATGAAATGTTTGGAATAATAGTCCCTTGAAAATATTATCAACAGTTTAATATTTTAAATATAAAAAATATGATAATTATTTAAATCTATATCCTAGGGGGATAAATCATGTATAGAATCAGTAAGGTTATATGTTTCATAGTTATACTACTAATGATGATGATACTACAAATTATATATAAAAATAATGAGGAATAAGATTAAAAAGTGTAGTTAATGGTTTATGAATGAAGTGGAATGATTAATTTATTATGTATTTAGATTCAAGAATTATGTTTTAAAATTATCAAAGATATTTTGTTTTTAAGAATCAATAGATATATAAGTATTTTACTACTCTACATATTCTTTAAGGATTTGGATGCTTTGATGAATAGTACGAGTAACCAAGAGAAGTGATTCTGCTACAAGTTGATCTTTTAGAAAAAAAAATATTTGGAAAAGATAACCCTAAATATGTACCAGATTATGATATAATAATGAAAAATGGATGTTTATGGGATATTATTGGAGACTATGAAATTGGTTATTTATTTGATGGTTTATGTTATCTTTGTTAGGTTTACTTCATGATTGCATTTAATGATAATATTGAACAATATGAGATTTTATTTTTGGAAGAATGCATGTTTTCATTAAGTTTTAGGGTGATAAATGTATTCATATATTTGGTATATGAAATTAAGAGTTACATTATGTTGTTTGGGTAATCTAATATTAAGTTGATTTTGAAATTTAGTGACCATCCTTATAAAATTTTGGTCTTTGAATTTGGACAAACATAATTTGGACAAGTCTTAAGATTAACTACATATGGAGGGGATTAAGTAAAAATTTGAATATTATTGTTTTTTGATAATATATTCTTCCATTTTGGTTTTTGTATATATTTAGAGGTTGAAGGAATGACTTATGGATCTTATGATTCATTAAAAGGGCTTCTTGCATGAAAAATTCACCTTGAATATATATTTTCTAGCATAAGAGATGAAGGGTAAATAGATTAAAGAATATAAAAAGGATGAGATTATTCTTATAAATCAAATAATTTTATTTCCTGAGTCATTTATCTTGATAGTAAAATAATTCCTCTAATATAGGAAAATTATTTTGGAACAAAAGTGGTATTCGTTTAAATTTATTATCAATAAATTAATGTCCTTTTAACACATAACATATTTAGGGTCTTATGATGGTAAAAATTCTTATGATCATGTTATATATCACTCTCTATCAGAACATGATAGTTATATTTATTTTCTACGTCCATATTTTTACATCCCACCGGTGTTCTCATATACAAAAACCTAGTTTTGTGCTAACCTTTACATTGTCCATTCCCTCGTTTTAAGAGGATGTTTCATTAACCCTTTTTATGATGTGGTATTTACATAAGGGTATTTTAAAATATCATATCCCTAATAACTAATCATAGTTTCAAATTTAAAGGATAAAATTTATTAATTTAAGGGAGAACGTAACACCCCATGATTTTAAATGAACAATATGTTGGATAGCTTACATTTCACTGAAGACCAAGCTTAAACGAGCTAAAAAATATTATTATTTTAATAAGGATATTATAAAATAGCCATTAAATTGGTTGTTGTGAATAATATTATCTATATTATGAAATAAATATGAATTTTATATTCAATAAAAATTTAGTTATCCTTAGGATATGAATATATAATTTTTAGTAATGTAATTTTCTTCTTCAAATATATGTTTCCTTTAAAAAGATATTTTTAATGATTTCTATGAGAAAATAAATATAATTAATCTTTTAAAATTTAGGAAAATATATATTATAAAAAATAAACTTTAATTTTGGATTCATCTCATCAAAAGTAGTTTAGGGTAATTTTTTTTAGTTTTCTAAAAATGTTGTTTTTTGGTTTAAAAATTGAAAATACTATTTTTATGAAATACTATAACTCTTATGAAATAATAATTATATGATAACGATTTAAAATTTATTAAACCGTATTCTTGATCAAAATTTATTTAATTAATGAAATAATACATAAATGATTACATTTAGAAACACATGCTTAACAATTTTGAAAACTATGATTTTAACCTTAAAAATATGTTTTTATGAGTTATACACATAACATATTTTGAATTTATATCAACATATTTTATAAATTTAATCATGTAAAATGTAATAAATATTTGGAATTAAGATACTCAAATTATTTTATAAGGTTATTTTCATTTTTAGGAATAAAAAATTACCGTGGTAAAAAAAGATTCACCATACTATAGGTAAAACAACACAACAGGTTGAAGTTAAAAAGTAAAAGCATAAATTACCTAAAAATTACATCATGAAATGGGTGGTTTATGTGTTTATAGAACCAAATAATACTTTAAAACATTAATTATTAACAAAATTATTTGGAATTAATTCCACCCAATTATGGTTGTCTTTAAATATAAAGTAATCATTATTTAATTACTTAAACCACCCCTCAAGTATAAATACCACCCCTATCTAACCCATTTCTCCTAAAAATCCTTAAATATATTAAAATATATTCCCAAAAATATCCTCCCTTATATTACCAAATCCTACTTCTGATATTATTACCCAAATACCAATCCCATGTTCCTTAAGGGGTCCTTCACGGAAGTGATATTCAAGAGGTAACTTTCTCAAACAACCTCTCTTAATTTATTTTCAACTTATACCTTATCCTCCCCTCATTAATAAATAAATGAATAAGAAATAAAATATCATTTTTATACTTAAATTTTATATTTATAATGGAATATATTCTATCCACCTCATTTCTAATCTCCTCTTATTCAGTGAAACAAAACCATTTTCCAAATTATGGTGGTTAACCGTCTCTTTGGATAACGATTTTTTGTTTTCCATTACTATTATCAAGGATGGACATAAAAGTGTTATTATAATTAAATAATATTTAAATAGGAATATTTTAACTTGTTAAATGTTTTATAACCAATAAATATACATATTATTAATTAAAATGATACTCATTCAGGATCGTCAAAAAACCCCCCAGAATAAACTAAACATTTATCATTAACATTTTATCAACTGAATTATCCTAATTTCAGGAAACACAATGATATATGGGACCATTTAAAATTATTTATGTATATTATTACCATTTAATTTCACTTCAATTATTTTATTTTAATTTTATGAGAACATCCATAATTGTACACAAGTGAACCAACCATGAAACTATGAAACAGACACCTTTAAAACAATGAAAATAATCAAATATTTATAATGAAAGGTTGGTAAGAAGTTATAAAAGAATCATATAAGGTATTATAATATAATTTTTTTTAATAAATTAATAACATTTTTTAACCTTTATTCATGAGGTTAAAGTACACAAAACAAAAGGGAATCATGAGTAAAGGATTTCATAACTCAATTTCGATTAATTGGGTTAAACTTTTACTTCATTGATTTTGTCATCATAGGATTAGCTGTGAAATGACTTTTGATTATATTATGATTTTATTTACACTTTTTATGTGGTTTTATAGTGAAAACACATAATCAATCAATTTTATAAACGCTCAGTTCAATGATATGATCTTTGTAAGGGACTTTGTCTCAATATTATTTCAGTAAGGCGTATTTTGATGTTTTGAACCTATATTTTTTATAAAGTTTATATAATTACCCATTTAAATTTTATACCATGAATTTATTTATTATACTGATATTTGATGTTGGGTTAATTATTATTCTTGTATGAGGCATACGATTCGACTGATTATAAAGTGGTAAGGGTTTATTTCAAAA
Source organism: Viscum album (assembly GCA_963277665.1). Lineage (NCBI taxonomy): Eukaryota > Viridiplantae > Streptophyta > Magnoliopsida > Santalales > Viscaceae > Viscum > Viscum album. The sequence goes on from OY728163.1 coordinate 689,196,719, forward strand.
TTTCATTTGGGATTGTTTATGTTTACATATCCATTTAGGAATATTTATTTTCCATGTATATGTGTTCTAAGAATGTTTTTTAATATTTTTTTATTATTTTCCAACAATTATTTAAAATCATTTTTACTCATGTTTGAATTATTGCAAAATGTTTTGAAAAGAATATTTTTATTATTGTCCAAACAAGGTACTTTGTGAATTTTTTGACAAAAATACGAAAGTAACGTTTTTAACATATATATAATGAGTGTATTTTACAACTATTATTATGACTTACTGTTTTAGAGATTCTTTTATATTTTTATGAGGTTATTTTCAAAGAAAATTTTTTCTTTTATAATTGCATATTTTTTTAAAAAATAAATAATTTCAAAGTAAAAGAATATATTTTCCTTAAGATTTTTTCAATGATATTAATAAAAAATTTTCATCTATGTCAACATCCTTATTTGAATATTATGCTACTTATTTATTGGGTTTGATGGAGGGGTATTTTATGGCCACATTCAATCATGGACATCAGGTTTTCCATTTTCTACATCTTCTATAGTAACTCCCAAGGGTTCCCATATCCATAGATAGGTACAGACCTACTTTACAAAGGCCTAGGATCATCTGGGTTTTTAGGCCCAATGACTCTTGGAGACTTGTATTGGTCGAGAGGATGGGTGGTTTTTCTCATCACACTCTTTTTGGGGGAGTTTCTTCCTACTTTGGGACTCCCTTATAGATTTAAGATATGTTCAGGAATCTCTTCATAATATTGATACGAGTCCAGCTAATCGAATGAAATGACTATATGTCAATTCATTTTTTATGAAAAATATTGGGATCTCTTTAGTGAATTAATCTGTATGTATCTGAGGTTATCCATTATTTTACGATAACAGGTAGATTATTATATACTGAAGCCGTATAACCAAGTTCTTCAGGATATTATTCCATGTAAGGAAGAAGTTAATATTCTGAGGAGGGGACTGAGCCATTATGTGGCATCCTACATATCTTGGTTATTGTAGGAATTAAAACTCTTGTAGTTTTTTCATGTCCTTGGGACTGGCCCCAAGGTATATATACTTTTATAAGGGGTTTCTATACTATTTCCTTGGTTAATGGATATTCATAATTCTCAATGAGGTGTCCATTCTTTCCCCCTAAGACAATGTGAGCTATGATTGGTGTGAGAAAAAAAGGGGTAGAAAATGATTAGCCTCATGGAGTGTATATATAGAACATGGGTATTGGAACAGTCCTTTGGGTGTTCAGTATAGAGTTCAGTCCTTGAGAAGGTATCCTATGTTTCCTAAGTATAACAAGAATTAGAGTCATCATAGTTTAGTTTATATCGGGGGATTACACACTGAGGATACTCTATACCTATATGATGGTTTTATAGTGAATATGTCAAGATAATTGTGATTACATAATCCCACGTGATCCATGTTCATTGTGAGAAACAAGGTATAACAAGTAATCAATGTTATTGCTTTGAGTAAGGGCCTTAGATACTAAGATTTCCCTAGATGATTAATATGGATCTTGAACCTCGAAGAGAGGTAGCCTATATATCCTAGATATGGAAAAAATCAGAGTTGTCATTGTTCCCTTTCTTTCGATGCGTACACACTAAGGATGCGCTATTTCTCGGGGCTTATACATTGAGAAAAGACAATGTTTTCAAGTCCTAGGATGCCCTGGATGATTAATATGGATCTCAAACCTTGAATAGAGCTATCATACATATCCTGGATATAGTAGGAGACATAGTTGTCATAGTTCCCTTTATGTAGAGGCTTATACACTAAGGCTTCCCTATTGGTTGGGGCTTACACTATTAGGACAAACAATGTTATCAAGTCCCATGATACCCTATATGATTAATATAGAGCTCAAAACTTGAAGAGAGGTATTTTATGTATCATGTATATTGTAGGAATCAGAGTCATCAAAGTTCCTTTCATGTTGGGGAAAACACAATAAGGCTTTCCTATTAGTCGAGGATTACACACCTAGGATATACAATGTTATCAATTACTGGGATGACCAAGATGATTAATATGGATCTTGAAACTTAAAGATAGGTAGTCTATATATTCTGGATATGGAAGGAATCAAAGTATATTTAGATACCTTTATATCAGGGATTAAAAACTAGTGATACCCTATTGGCCGGGCCCTACACACCAAAGAATAACAATGTTATCATGTCCTAGGATGCCCTATTGACATGAACTTATTGTTTGGAGGGAATTTCATCACCCATTTGGCATGTCCTGGGAGCCATCACATGACCTAGATTGACACATATGGATGGTTTAGTGCGAGTCAGCGTGCCATAGTTTGGGGTTTGTTTCTTGTATTGGATGACACCTCTGAGAGACATCGCGAGACTTGACAAAAATGTAGGGAGGCCATCGCGATTCTTAGATGACTTTCTCATAGGGCATCACCAGAGCTTGGTTATCATGTCATGATTCTTTTTTGAGACTCAGTTAATATGGGATGAAACTATTATATGAGTCAACAGATGTGTCCTAAGGACTTTTTGGGTCCTGGGTGATAAAACCAAGGGGTTCACAAGATCAATGTGATGCCTATGGGATAACTACATGAATTGTTCTGGCTTGTATGGAGTATTTCATGTGTCCCATATGGTATGTTGGAGGAGTGTCGCAAGACATGGGTGACATGTCTTGGTGTTTTTGTGTGTCTTTGGATGACACACGTGAAGCGCCTAGGGGACAGAGATCATGTATTCCACTTGAGTCTTCCACTATGAGTCCTGGTTCTCACCCTTGTATTGCGAATGCCTTGGTTTTATTTATTGTCAGTTCATCTTAAGTTCCATGTGATCTAGTGGGATTGGGGAATTTAATTCACATAAAATACAATAGGTCCATAATGTGATATATGAATGATCATGTGAAGTGCTTTATGCTTAGTATGAATACTCGAGAATTCCCTCGATACACTAACGAAAAGCTGGATGATCACATGATTTCTACGAGAAGTCTGTAGAAGTCAAGATTTGAATCCTCCAACATTTGGGAATCTGGAGTGTGTAGTAGAAGTAAAATTAAAATCCTTTCTACATGTAGGAATGGGGAATCTATAGGAATCAGCGCCCCTGATACTCACCTACAATTTATGGCATATCGGGAGTAAGTCCAGGTTGGAGACGACGAAGGGGTCTGGTGCCACACAGCTTCACGGGTATCTACTATGGACTGCTACGAGTGTGTCACTTTATTTTCAGTGATCACAAGTCTATTATGTCAATTATTCTCTTATTGTATTACTGTTGATTATTAAAGACTTGTTTGATCATGCGGTCATGTCGAAGGACTTCCATGAATTTTTTTGACATGTCCTAGGGCCTTTTCAATATCAAAATTCTTATTGAGAGACACTCATGAAACCTTGGTTGACTAATATTAGGGTCTTGCAAGTTTACACCGTGGGTGTTCTAGGCGTGTCACATGCCTTCTCATGACCCCAAAACCTTTTCCCTTCTACCTTTTCATCCCCTATATTTTATCTCATAATGGTTGGGAGTCTTACAATATTTCAGGATTGTTTTGAGGGTATTTCTTCTATTTTTTTGTGATTCATCATGTAACCAACATGGGTCATATGGGGGTGAAAGTGAATTTCTTGGAAAAATATATTCATTCATCCTTAGAGTGCCTCAAATTTTATTGGTTTGATTTTTATGGAAAGGATGACAAGAGAAATGGATCTCGTGAGGTAAGGAAGATGTTTCACTGAGGACTCGTGATGTCTTACTGGTCACCAGGGGTGCATCACATTCCATTAAGCAACTACTAACTCCTATCACATCCTCCCTTTTCATCCCATTTGTTTTATGTAATAAAGGTTGGAAGTCATGCAAGATTTCATGTGTAATGTGTGGGATTTTTTCTTGATTTTTAGACGATTCATCATGTGAACAATATGGGTCATATGAGGAGTGTGTAATCATGTTGTGGGAAAATCTATCCATCTACACTTAGAGCACCACAAATTTTCCTAGGCACACATGATGACCTTTGTTTAGTAGGGATTATAAGACAAAGGGGTTTTGAGAGATGTTTCAGATAGGTCGTTAGGGACTCACGATGTCTTGCATGTCTTTAGGTGTCACCCAATGTCTTTAAGTGACTTTGAACCCCTTTCACCTCCTCCCCTTTATCTCATTCATTTTATGTGATGAAGGATCAAAGGTATTGAAAGTTGTCTTGGGCATAATTAAGGGGTTTTATTATTCCAAATGATGATATTGTAAAAGAGATTAATGTAAAATAGGGATCTATACCTTTGGATATCATCCCTCCTTATTTTATAAGGATTTTATATGGTTTTTCAGGAATCTTCCAATTAAAAACCATGCGGCCCAGGGGATCTCATTCGATTGTCACCCTGTGACTATCAATTTTCTAGAGGACCTTTGAAAGGAAGTCTCATTAAAGGGGGCTCTGCGAGACTTTCCATGGGTTATGCATCATCAGTGAAGACTTCGTGTGACCTTGAAATGGTCATGCAATCATGAGTCATTTAGAGGCTTCACGAGTCTTCAACCATCATGTTATTCCTTGATTTTTTTCAGGGAATATGGTACACATATTTATGTATTTATTACTTTTTGATTTTTTTGATTCTTATTTTGTAGGAGTCCACAAATACCCCCCTTAGGAACAATATCTGATGGGACAAGGACTCGGTTTTGAGGAAACTAAATGCCCGTTGGAGTCCCTGATAGTGTTTTGAATGAGTTACTTAGGTGATGTTTGGTCTAAAAGGATACCTTTGGTATTCCACAAACTACCTATATATATGAGGGTAGAGGACAATTCATTCCATTGAAATGTTCCTTCTTAGAGTGTTCCCACAATTTCTTTAGTTTAGGGTCTTTTAGCTCAGACCACCAGTTGGTTTGGTTTAGGGTCTTTTAGCTCAAACCATCTTTTTCTTTAGTTTAATGTATTTTATATTAGACCATATGTTTATTTAGTTTAGGGTATTTTATCTCAAACTATCTTTCTCTTTATTTTGATTTATTTTATCTCAAACTATCTATCACTTTTGTTTAAGGTCTTTTAGCTCAGACTATCTATCACTTTAGTTTAAGGTATTTTAGCTCGAACCATCTATCACTTTAGTTTAAGTTCTTTTAGATCAGACCATATGTCGCTTTAGTTAATGTGTTTTAGCTCATAATATCTATCTATTTAGTTTAATGTCTTTTAACTCGGACCATCTATCACTTTAGTTTAGGGTCTTTTAGCTTGGACCATTTGTCGCTTTAGTTTAATGTCTTTTATCCCAGACCATCTATTTCATTACTTTAAGTTATTTTAGTTAAAACAAGTTTTTTATTTAGATTAAGGTATTTTTTTCATGGATCGTATGTCAATTTAGTTTAAGACCTTTTAGCTTAGACCATATATTTCTCTAGTTTAGTTTCTTTTATCTTGAACTATCTGTTTCTTTAGTTTAAGGTCTTTTAGCTTAGACCACCGGTTTCTTTATTTTAGGGTATTTTAACTTGGACCACCTATGGATTTAGTTTAGGGTATTTTATCTCATAACATCAGTATCATTAGTTTACGATCTTTTAGCTCAGAATATATGTTTCGTTAGTTTAGGGTCTTTTATCTCCTACCATCTGTCACTTTATTTTAAGGTCTTTTAGCTCATACCATATGTTAATTTAGTTTAAGGTATTTTAGCTCTGACCATCTTTCTCTTTAGTTTAAGGTCTTTTATCTTAGATTATATAATCACGTTATACGGTGAATACATTCCAGGAATGACCCAAAACAATAAGAGGTGCTAGATTCTACCATAGTGTTACTGAGGATCACATGGATTGGAATTCCCTTTTATAGAGTGACACGTTTGTTTGACATCATAGGTGCATATGCAGGAGGCATGATTATGTATGCATAGTCAAGAAAAGGGTCCTTGAAGCCGTTTATCCTTTCCAATGGATATGGAATATTTTTTATGGTAATATTGATGAGGTTAGAATACTAGAGATTCTAGGACTTCTTGAATACTTGGTTTATTTATGATGTAAATCACAACTCAAAATTTTTGAGTCTATGAGTATGATGTGGTGAGACATGCCGGGTATGTCCCATTACATTCCAAAATCCAAGGTTTTATCACAACATTAAAAAGGATCACAAGAATTTAAGATCATTTCTGGAAAGGAAAAGATTCTTTTCTTTGGTTGGTCAATGACCTTATGCATTGGTAGAATGTTAAGATAAATATGATATCCAATTTTTTTTGTGGGCTATGAAAGATTTTCAAAAACTCAAATGTTTAAATGGTGAAGTTGGGTATGGGAAGAAGGCTATATGAGAAGGATTCTGGCACTCTAGGGAAGCAATCTCTTAAAGTGAAACTTGATCTCTACACCCTATGATTTCGAATCACAATACATGGGACATCAAAGGATAGGAAATTAAGTCTTACAATACTTCCTTGATCAAGGGAATGAAACACGATGACATAACATTGAGGATATTGAATCCACTTGGATAGTTTGGTGCAGAGAATTGAAAATCCTGATCTTGAGATCTTGATTTAGAAGAATGGTAGAGGATAATCATATATGGAGAGGATCAAACATGTTGATATTTTGAATTATTTTGTGATAATGTCAATTCTCATGATAATTATAATGTACTTTTTTATAGTGGCACCTTTGGTTGATAGCCATAGGCACATATATATGAGCCATAGACATGTATGCATATTCAAGAAAAGGGACCATGAAACTGAATATCCTTACCAAGGGATATTTAAGGTTATGGTGATTCAAGACACCCTAACTAATGTAGTTTGGCTTGTGGAAGATGTAAAATAAAATGAGGGTTCAAGTACCCTAGAAGCTGCATCAGCGCTAAAAAACATATTCTCATGGCGAGGATATGTAAAAAACAATACCCTAACATTTTCCTGAACATGTGGGTCTAGAAATAATATCTTGGATTTTAATAAGGTTATAAACCCTATGATATTTATGACTCTTATGTTTATTCACAAATTGTTTGACTAAACTCTGAGATTGAGGAGTTTTTTGGGGGGAGACTCGACATTTTTTCAGGTCTCCCTTTATGGGTTTTCAACCTGACGAGTTTTGTGTATCTTTTTTTAATAGTTTAAGGTCTTGTGATTTGAATAATTGTGGGATATAGTTTAAGGTTGTAATGCTTTGACCAAATAAAAATAGTTTAGGGTCATAAATTGCATAGACCTAGAATGAAAGATGTTACACATGAGATTAATTTGGATACCTACGGTCAAGAGCCCACCAACATATTTCTAATAGAAGGGTGGAGGTGTCATAAATCATGGATTGAGTTTCTCAAATGATGAGTAATAACACAAGAAATTCATACAGGGAGCAGTTTAGACACACTGAGTCATTGAGTGATTTCGAGATGATGTCAGGGATCACGAGAATTAGACTATCCTTTTTCATAGTGGAACCTTTGGTTGATAGCCATAGGAACATATATAGAATCCATGGGCATATACTCATAGTCAAGAAAAGGGTCCTTGAAGACATATATATTTTCCAAGGTCCATGGAAGGTTATGGTGATTCAAGACACCCTAACTCATGAAGTATGGTTTATGGGGTTGAAGGGATATTAAAGGATGGTGGAAGCACCCCGTACTCTGGTTGACTGAGGTAAGTCTCTTGTGGTCGTTTGAAAATGAATGAAATGCAGGAGATGGTCTGTATAGTTTGTTGTCATCTAGGGGGGATGTTTGTCTTCGTGCAGTTTAACATCATGAAGTGAGGATGTATTTCTATGTAGTTTAATGTCATGCGGTAATGAGGTACTTCCATGAACTTTAATAGCATGTGATGATGATGTATTTTCATGCAGTTTAACATCATTCGGTAAGGAAAAATTCCCATGTAGTTTAACATCATGCGGTAAGGGCATATTTGAACTGACATGAGTAAATCAGAATGTCATAGATGGGCCCAAGTATAGAGACTGGGCACCACTACATATCTCATGATAATGAGAGTCAGACCACACATAGTTCTAGAAATCCATGCAGTTTAACATCTTGTAGTGAGGATGATATTGGAACATTTAATGGAGTGTGGAAGAAAAATATGTGGTGAATTTAGGGTCATGTGGTGCAGATCATGAGATGAATCTCATAATGTGTAGATGTGCAATGTGGTGACTTGAAGAAACATAACGTGAATGAAGACCAAAGAGGTATCTATCACACTACATAGTTGTCTGTGGTTGGGCCATAAGATAAAATGTCCAGGCATCGCTATATATCTCATAAGGATGAGAATCAAGCCACAGATAGTTCTGTAAATTCCATGAAGTTTAACGTCATGTGGTAAGGATGAAGGAAACCCATCGTTAATTGATGGGTACATTGCGGTTGGGTTTGGGATTGGAGGTCTGGGTGTCACTATGTATCTCATATGGATGAGAATAAAACCACATGTTGTTATGGGGAGGCCATGTAGCTTAACATCATGCGGTAAAGACCCATGGTACACCTTTTATTGTATTTCACCAGGGATGGTAATGGACCTGTCATGTACCTTTATGCCTTGATTATGAGGATAGGTCCTTGACACAATTCCTAAGCTCATGTGAACTATTCTTGGTTTGAGAAACAATTAATGACATAGATCTTATTATAGTCCAGGGATATAAAATGGGTACTATAGATGAATTTTGTACCATGTAGTGGATGGAACAACACATAGATTCAAAGAATCCCTATGTATCCCATTGTAAATGGGAATCAAGACGTACGTTGTTTTAGAAGGACCATGCAGTTTAACAACATGTGGCGAGGATGTGGGTGGCTCGATGTGAATGGAATAGGGAAGCTATGAATCCGTGCAATTTTATGTTATGCGGTAAGGAAATTGGACCACCTATTGTGAGAGGAAGATAATCCTATGGTTGTACCCAGAAGTATAGGTTCAAGCCTCACTATATATCCTATGATTATAAGAATCAAGAATTACCTAGTTCTTGAGAGACCGTGCAGTTTATCATCTTACGGTAAGGATGATCTCCCATACATTTTAACATAATGTGGTTAGGACACATTTTCATAGTTTAACATCATATACTCAGGATGATACATTCCATACAGTTTAACATCATGTGATGAGGATGATTGATGGGACTTACACCGATGTGGACACACTATTGTTGGAATCTATGAAAAGTATTTCTTGAGAAATCATGAATTTTTGGGTAGTGTTACATGCTCTCTATCCTTGGTGGCCAACAAATAGTTTCCATTATGATAAACCTTATCTATGACATAAGGTCCTTCCCACTCAGGATCCAATTTAAGGGGCTTCTTTCTTGGTATCATTGGGGTTTTGAGAGCCAACACTAGCTCTCATTGGAGAAATGAATGGAGGAAATATTTTTTATTGAAGGCTCATGATTTCCAATTTTGGTGGACCTTCAGGTTGTGTAATGTGCATACAATTTTTTCATCTAACCATTACAAATAATCTATCCCTATTTGTAATTTTTCATCATCTAATATTTTTTCACAAATATCTATTCAAAGTGATGATAACTGGACCTCTATTGCTATCACTACCTCAGTCATGCACACCAATGAGTATGGTGTTGCCTATGTAGCAGTATGCATGGTGGTACGGTAGGCCCATAAGGCATGGAGGAATTTATATGGCCCTAACATTGTATCTTTGTTCACCATATTATGGAGTATATTTTATAGAGTCATATTACAGGCCTCTATCTATCCATTTTCCACTGCATGATAGAGAAATGAGTGATTGGAATTGATGTTGTACTCCTCGTAACTCTTATTCAACTCCATGGAATGGATGTTGGGGCTGTTTTCCATCAATATTGTGTGAGGGACATTGAACCTAGTGATGATATGGGATTTCATAAAGTTGGTGATATTATTCATCATGAATTACTTGAGGGGTATAGCCTCATCCCATTTGGAAAATAAGTCTGTAGGAGTAAGGATGTACTTGAACTACATAGTTGTGGATGGGGGATATGGACCCACAACATTCATCTCCCAAAAAGTGAATGGACATGAATATCTACCCTTGTGTAGAAATTATGGGGGTCGATGGATGTTTTTTATGAATCTGGAATGTATGAATTTTTTTGGTGAATTGTATATGTACTATATCATAGTTTTCCAGTAACATCCCAACCTCTTGATTTGGTGGAGGAGCTTGGTTCCAGATTCATGAGCACCGCAAGAGCCTGTGTGGACTTCTTCCATGGCAGTGAGAGCTTCTACTTCTTCTATCCTTGGAAGAATTCTATAAAATCCACATTTATAGATCAATTTTTTCTCATTTGGGCCATCCAATAGGGTTTTTTATGCCTGGTGATGGATCTGTTATCTTTTGGAAAGATCCATTCGGAGAGTCCCATATCAAAGATAACTAATTATAGGTTCCATCCATCTAGTGGTGGTCACTGGTTCATCATGGTATGGGACAATGTTGACCTAATTGATCTCTTACATATCACATATGATGATTGATGAGACCATTATTAGATGTCTGATACAGAAGGTTGCTTCTTTATAATCAGGGCTGGTGAGGATAGCGGCTGCATTAGCCAGTGTATCGGTACAAGCATTCTATGATCGAGGAACATAATGTAGTGTGGGATCAAAGAGGAATTCTTCCATAAATCCCATAACATTACCAGTAATTGGTGAATTTTCTTCATTATTAATGGAATATTCACCATTGATATTCTTTTTCACTAGTTATGAGTCCCCTTTAATATTCAGGTAGACTATGTGCAGTTGTAGGGATAGTTCCAATCTTGTGGTGAGGGCTTGGTACTCCGCCTCATTATTTTTGCAGCCTTCATACATCGATAAAGAGTAAGGGAATATTGGTTTATTTGGAGAGACAAATTAAATCCCTAAACTGACTTGATTGAGTTTCAATTTTTCTATTCTTGAGCTGACATGACTCTGAGAGGTGCTGTCAAAATACATATCCCATGTCTAGGGAGTGACATGGGCATAAAATACCTCTTCATCAGGAAGCTTAGTGTAATTTAGTGTATTTTCCTAGGAAAGATGTGTTGTGAGGAAGTCAGTTAGGACTTGGACTTTTGATGATATGAGATATTAACTGAATATAATACTGCTACAAAATTAAAACCCAACGAGCCAAGCACCCAGTCAATATAGGGCGGCCAAGGGTGTACTTCAGTGGATCAATATGAGAGACCAGGTGGACATAATTTTGATTAAATTAATGACTCATATTTTTCACTATGAAGATGTGTGTAATGAAGTTATTTTCGACATATGAATGTCATGTCTTAGTACCTAGGATGGCCCGACTGAGTTAGTAGAGACTATTCTCACTCCACTAATTGTTCTTTTGTGTGAGGAGGGAAACCAATGAATGTTCCATTGAGGCCACATATAAGATGAGTGTCCTCCCTTTCACTAGAGACATTAAAACTAATGGTGGGATGAACTTATTTAGATTTTTGAAGGCATTTTTACATTCATTGTCCCATTGGTAGGCGACTCCCCTTTTCATTATCCTCACAAAGGGGGGAGTTTTTTTGACCAGGTTGTCTATGAATTTCTAAATATAGGTGAGGTTCCCATGGATTCCCCTCAGTTATTTGATTTTTTGGGGGAAAAATTTCTAATATAGCACTAGTATTTTCTAGTTCAACCTCAATAATATAGTGACTCACCACAAAATCCAAGGAACTTTCCTAATATCACCTTGAAAGCACACTTCATCGGATTCATCTTTAGACTGTGCCATCACAGCTTGTCGAAGATTTCTCAAAGATCTATGTTGTGATAAAATTTCTATCGAGATTTGACGAATAGGTCATCTACATAACACTAGGTTATCCTCCCTAGGAATGGATTAAGAGATGCATGGCACACTGTTTTGTAGAACTGACCTTCTTTAATACAAAGGGAATCACCTAATAGCAGAATATCCCCTATGGAACCCTCAAGGTAGTGGCTTCTTCATCCTCGGGGGCCCTTTTGATCTGATTGTACACTGAGTATGTAACACCCCCGGATTCCATGGTATGCTTCTCTTTGAATAATACAGTAGCGTGTGTTATACACAACTTCGATTTCTAACACACCACAAACAACCAAACTAGCCATTATGAAAATTAATACCCACTTTTTGAAATTTTATAAATTTTATCTTTCAAAATGGACTTCGTTTTTGGATTCAGAATATCAAAATTAGCTTAGGGTATATTTTTGGTATTTTTCTGAAAACTTTCAATTTTTGATGAATAGTGAAAAACACTGAGTTATAGTTTAAAACCGATTTTTTTATTTCAATAATTATTTATTTTATTTATATTTATTTTAGGTCAAAATAGATACATAATACCTATATAAGTTAAATGTAATTCATTTTATTTAGTTTATAATAATTTTAGATATACAAAAATTTTATTGAACTTTTTACCATCTTTTACCCACCTCCTAGGAGCATTTTAAAATTTACATAAAACTTAATTTTACCGCTTCTGTGAGTTGAATTTCAAAAATATGAGTGACGCAGTTGATATCAGAAATTAAAATGTGGTATAATAAGATGAAAATAATTTTTGGTGAATAGTAACTTTTTAATTTTATTTACCATGGTTAAAAGTAAACAGAATAATTAAGAGTAAAAATGATATTATGGTTTAGTTGTTTAACAACATTAGGAATAAAATATGATTATTTAAGTCAACTTGGATTAGATTAAGACATTTATTATTATTTAATTCAAAGAAGAGTTAAAAGTATTAAATTCAATGTTTAATAACTAAAACATTTTTAATATAGGGTTATACATAAGAAAAATTTAACTATAAATATTCATTAGAAATAAAAAAAGATTTCATAGATAATGGTATTTTATTTATAATTTTTATACATTAAATAATTAAATTTATTTATGACACAATGATGATGGAGTAATTACCTAATTAATGAAATATTAAAATAATTGATATTATAAATATCCAAATAAATGAAATTTGAGACTTTTTATGAATTCCACTAATTTTATGGGTTTATATGACATGTTAGGATTGGTTATATGAATTTGTTTCGTAGAAATAATGATGTTATGAATTTAGAAAAAATAAGATACCAAATAGTGTCAAAACTAACCTAAAAGAGTTTTTAAAAAAAATATCATATTATTAATTAATATTCTATTCCTAAAAATCTAAGGTTCTGCCAAAATACTTATATAATGACATTTGTTTCATTAATGAAAAACTTAGGGTTCTATTGGAAGTTTATAGTAAGCTTATTAACCATATAATATAAAAATATAAAGAGACATGGTAAATGTCAAACTATATAACTAAGAGTTAAATCTAAAAGAAAAGGTTAATATAGTGACCCAATACTATCTAAAACCTATTGGTTGATAGGTTTTTGACCCATACCGACATTATAATTTGAATAATTCATTTTGTATCCATTATAGACCTAAAAATATTTTATTATAAAATAATATTTCTAACTTTTCCTAAGGTTCCCCTCACCCCTTTTATAAAAGGGCACTCCCCCTTCTCTATAATTCACACCTTCAAAGCCATTTGGCTCGGCCAACCCCTGACCAAATACCCTCTCAACTATCCTCCCATCATCCTAGAGGCATTTATTTAGTCATAAAGCCAACCTAAGGAGCCATTTTGATCAAATCAAAAGGAAGAACCCGAAGAAGAGGTAAATATTTCATCACCGCTTTCATGTTCCTTTCTTCTTCCACTTCCTATTTCTTTGTTGTTTCCATTCTAAAATAATAACTCAAGTATATTTTATATACTGTGATGTTATTATAAATATGGTACAACCATATTCATTATTCTATCCATCCTTTTAATGACATGTCACCATACGTGCGTACGTACGCCTTACCGTCTCCACGTCGTGGTGTAATTGTTATTCAATAAATTTTTATTTGGATGGGTATAATAATGATGTGTAATTGATTTAAATAATAAATATAACATAATAATTATTCTGTATATATGATATAACATCCAATTATATATTATTTTAATATCAAAAGAATGATATTGTCGCTCGTACGTACGTACGGATTACCGTCTCCATGAACGCGATGAGATTCATTCCCCATCATATCCATTCAAGAATAATTTTCATTAGATGATTGAAAATATTTTTTAAAGACTTTATATCATTCTGAATATGAATATGATACATCCTATCCGTAACAAACATTACTTACGTAACAAAACATATAAAGGAAAACAAATCAGTTAACACCCGAAACGACGATAATACGAAAATATTACTAATAAAGCAATATTAAGAGGTCATAAATGATATAATATTAATGTATATGATTCTTCTATAATTTAATAACAATTATTTCACCATTATATAGGAGTTTAACCTACCCTCAACCAAAGAAAAGTACAAGGTAAGGGTTAATTTCATAATCTCTTTATTATCCGAGCTTGTTTATATGTAAGTATCTACTAGGACCTCTTTATCACCCACATCCGTTTTTTCTTAAAAATGTAATTCAAAACATTTTTAGTATTTACTATACTATGGTTTAAAGTTATTTATACCCTTATTTGACGATATATGTTTTGAAATGAATCTTTCTGTTGTTTTCCAAATAAGGTACTTTATGACCTTTTCGACAAAATAAAGGTAAGAATGTATTTTTTTACCTTATACAGTGGGTGTGGTTATTTTCCGCCATTATATTATTGTCAAAGATTCCCATAAAAACTTATAATAATTATTTCAAAATAAATGTTTTCTTTTATAAATATATGATTTTTAAATTATTTCAAAATAGAATGAGATATTTCTCTAAAAAAGTTTTTATTTCATCTATGTCAACATCCATTGATGGATTTTAAGCTTGTTTGAAGTTGATTTATTATGATACAAGACTTCCATATTATATTGAAGGTTTTGTGATATGTTTTAATATGGATGTGTTATTTTTACACCATTCATGGATTATGTATAAAGTATTTAAATTTCATATTCTAGTTTTAATACGAATGTTTATGTTATGTTTAAACATTTTCATATGAGGAATGCATTGGATTTAGTAAGTGATGGGTGGAGCCCGCTATAGCTCGTCGATGTATCGGTAGGTCTAATGAGACAAACTAGTGTCTTGGAACAAGGCCTTGACAAAATCTTATTTGTATTCTTGTCATAAGTTCTTGACTATGTGGTTATGAAGTCTGGCATTATGCATTCCATCATTATGAGAGTGGCTATTGATGTTGCATGTTATTATTTTACTAGTAGAATATTCATGTGAGTGAGTAAATGGAATTATTTTGATTTATATTTTCCATATTATAATGATGTTTCTGTTGAAAAGGATTTTGTTTTAGTTTTATACATTACCTTAAATGTTTATCCTTATTTATTAAAGTTTCCGCTATATTTTTATCCTCACTAAGCATTTGAGCTCACCCATTTCTATGTTTTATTTTTCCCAGGATGCAAAGAAGAATATTATGACTAAACTGTAGGGATAGTCTATGGGGTCTCAGTTTTGTCTATGGAAACAATGTTGTTGTAGTTTTCCATTTTATGATGTAATTTAAACCTTAGGAATGTATCTAGTACTTCCAAGCCTACTAAACTAATCAGTCTTTTGAGACTTGATATTTTATGATCATTCCAATGATACATAAAAATGCACTGAGTCTGGGATTCAGGGGCCAGGGAATTACAATTAGTATCAGAGGAAGTTTAATACAAACATTGGAAACTAGATTTAGATAAACTATGATTATAGTACATAGCCCTACGATAGACTTTGAGAATTAGTATAGAAGAACTTCCTAGAATTTTGGTATTGTAAAGATTTTGTGAGTTTTACATACAATACATCCCAATTTGGATATGAGTAGGTAGAGGTAGCTCTGGTACAAATGTACCTAGGGGTAAAACCTGAAAACACTACTTTGAGTTAGACTTGAATGAGAAGTGGTGCATGACAGTGGGCCTTACTGCACTCTTGGTTATGACACTCCTGGGGGATATCTTAGGATAATTCTTATTTTATTTACAAACCATTATGAAGGGTTTATGAGTATATAATTCCTCAAAGAAAACATTTTTATGATTATGGATTATATCAATAAACTGTTCAATTTATGTTAAGTGTTTTACAAGTTTGGATATATGTATTGTGATTCATAAACTAATCTACTGTATGAAATTGTTTAGAAATAAAGCCTATTGTAAGGAATGGAAACCGTATCAATGCACACACTCCACGTTGGGATTTACCTCCTACTTATGATAATTATAGTGGAGCTGGTGATGCAGCCAGTGTTGATTAGCTAATCCCCATACTGGGATGACTCACTCATGTTATGAATAATAACCTTACCCATAATGAGCACCCTATTCTGCAACATGGAGGATCAATGTTAGATCTCTTCCTAATGCTAAAACCACCAGCATTAAATGGGGGTACAAATACACTAGTAGCTAAGCAATGGATAAATTAATTAGAGAAAATATTCCACACCTTGGGGAGTAGCGAAAGGGACAAAGTTGTCATAATAGTTTACCGCCTCACTAGAGATGCTGATCAATGGTGGTCAGTGATTCAAAACACAAAGGAATATGATGAAGTATCAAATATGGAATGGATGGAGTTTAAATAAATTTTCATAGAAAAATACTTTCCCCATGACCATCGAGCAGATATGGAAAGGCAATTTCTAGGTCTGAGGTAAATGGAGGATGAGAATGTCGCAAAGTATGAAGCTAAATTTACAAGGTTAGTGAGGCATGATGAAAATTATATACAAAACCCAATAAGTAAGATTTATTGTTTCTTTTATGGTTTAAAACCATTTCTCTGTTGAGAATTAGTCTCATAATCCTTCTTGTTATACGAATATATTGTCTCATGTGCTATCAAGACAGAAAAATAATTCTCTAAGTCTTACAACTTTAAGGAAAAGAAAGAGAAGAAGAGATCTGCGGAACACTCTGGAAATGAAAATAAGGGGAATAAGGGAAAAGTTGAATATCCATCCTGCAGTAAATGTAGGAAGAAACACCCTGGTACTTTCCTGAAGGGAATGAGAGTCTATTACATGTGTGGTGAAAAATTCCACCATACTCGTGATTGCATGTGGAAGAAAGAGGCTGTCGATGTTGAATTCTACAATTTTAGAGAAAGGGGGCATTATGTAAATGAATTTCCTAAGCATCAGGGGAACTTACCTCAGAAAAGGCCATGAGATCAAGGCCAAGATTATTCTATCACTACTACTGAGGTTGATGCTCCGAAAGAAATAGTGGTAGGTAATTTAATGGTTTCCTAAAGTTTAGCCAAGGATTTATTTGATTACGGATCATCACATTGTTTTATATCTTCCTAGTTTGCTAAGAAAATTAGATATTTTCAATTTGATTTAACAAGGTAGTTGTCAATAAAAACTTCTAATGGAAGTATCATTGCAACAAAGTTCCATGAATCAGTCCCCATTAGGGAATATAAATGTTTTTATCTTTTGATCTCATCATCATACCCATGATTGAATTTGATATAATCCTCAGTATGTATTGGCTTTCATACCATGATGCCAAAATTTATTGTAATAAGAAGGAGGTTACTATTTTTGATGATGATGATAAAGAACACCTTATCTTTAGAGTAGAATCCTCACAACCAAATTCTAATCTAGATCCACCCCCAGTATCTCAACTAAATTAAATTATTGGGGAGGAAGAGAATGAAATAACTATCGGTGAGGAAAAGAATGTTCAAATAGAGGATGTACCTATTTTGAAAAAATATGTTGATTTGTTTCCAGAAGATTTACCTGGACATCATCCTGAATGAGAAATTGAGTTTTCTATTGATTTAATTCCTGGATCAAGGCCCATATCGAAGACCCCTTCTAGAATGACCACTATGTAATTAGTGGAACTAAATAAAAAACCATATGAATTGAGTAATAATGGATTTATTCACCCTAGTGTTTCTCAATGGGGAGCCCCTGTTCTTTTTATTAAGAATAAATATGGATCTATGAGGTTGTACATTGAATTCAGGGAGATCAATGCTATAACAATATAGAACAAGTATCCCCTACCTCGCATTGATGATTTATTTGACCAACTTCATGGAGCTCAATACTTTTCAAAGAGTGACCTTTGATCTGGATATCATCAGTTGTGTGTGAAGAAGGAAGACATTCTGAAAACAGCATTTCGAACCAGGTACGGGCATTACAAGTTTATAGTAATGCCTTTTTGGATTGACTAATGCACCCTCTATCTTCATGGATCTAATGAATAGAATTTTCAAAAAAATATCTTGATGAATTTGTAGTGGTATTTATTGATGTTATCTTGGTATACTCTAAAATCTACAAAGATCATGAAAATAACTTGTGCATTATCCTAAAGACTCTTAGAAGACACAAATTTTATGATAATTTTAGAAAGTGTGAATTATGGCGTCAGGAGATTTCTATTCTTGGCCATATTTTCTCTAAGGATGGAATCTCTGTTGATCTTTCTAAGACCAAGGAAATCCAAGAATGTCCAGCACCAATGAGTATAACTGAGGTACATAGTTTTATTTGTTTAGCAGGTTATTATCAATGTTTCTTCCATAATTTTTCCTGTTTGTCTAACCCATTAACAAAGCTCACAGATAAAGGGGTTAAATTTGTTTGGACAAAAGAGTGTGAATAATTTTTTGAAGATATGAAGATAAGATTAGTCAATGATCCTATCCTGACTCTACCCTCAGGGAATGATGGGTTTTTTTATTTATAGTGATGCATCAAAGAAAGGACTTGGTTGTGTTCTTATACAGAATGAAATAGTTATTGCCTAAGCATCACGATAACTAAAAATTCATGAACAAAACTATCCCACTCATGATCTTGAGTTAACATCTGTAATATTTTATTTGAATATTTGGAGACACTATTTCTATGGTGAAAAATGTGATATATATACCGATCACAAGAGTTTGGAGTATATTTTCTCACATAAAGAAATCAATATGAGGCAAAGATGATGGATAGAACTACTCAATGATTATTATTACAATATACACTACCACCTAGGGAAGGCAAATAAGGTGCAAGATTCTTTGAACAGAAAGGATCATGGAGTTATGAACAAGATGAGAGTTGAAAAGGATCCTATATACAAGGATATAGTAATGTTGGACATGGGGATAACCATGGAAGGTGAACCATCAAATTTTTTTCAAATGATTACCAAACCATCTTTACTAGAAAGGATAAAGATTTCTCAAATAGATGATGAAGAGTTGAAAAAAAAGATTAAAGCTATGAATGATGATAGATTGAGTGACTTTGTGTTTGAAGATGAAATTTTGAGATTTGGGAAGATACTTTGTGTTCTCGATATACCTGATCTAAAAAGGGAATTGTTGGATGATGCTTGTAGTTCCAATTTCTCTATACACCATGGTAGCACCAAGATGTATAGATATTTGAAGGAACATTTTTGGTGGGATAACATAAAGAGGGAGATTTCTGAATTTCTGTCAAGATGTATGGTTTGTCAATAAGTGAAAGCTGGAAGGCAAAAACCTGGAGGAGTCATGCAACCTCTTCCCATACCTGAGTGGAAATGGGATAATATTACGATGGAATTTGTCATGGGACTACCAGTGAATCATTTACTGAATGATGCAATACGGGTCATTGTTGATCGTCTTACCAAGTCACCACATTTTCTTTCTATAAGAGAATATTTACCACTTGAATGTCTATAAAGACTATATATAAATGAAGTTGTGATACTTCATGGAGTACCCCTATCGATTTTTTCTGATTATGATCCACATTTTACATTATGATTTTGGAAAAGTATTCCGAAATACTTGGATACTGATCTTTGTTTGAGCATTGCCTACCACCCCCAAATTGATGGAAAATCATAAAATACTGTTAAAACCTTATAATACATGTTGAGATCATTCTCACTTGTCTTTCAGGGTATTTTTGAACAATATTTACCTCTGGTATATTTTTCCTATAACAATAGCTTCCATTCAAGTATTCAGATGGCACCATATGAAGCGTTATATGGAAAGAGATGCCGCACACTAACCTGTTGGGATGATGCTGGTGAAAGAAAACTCATAGGCCCAGAACATGTGGAGGAAACGATGTAAAAAGTGAAGGTGATCTAAAACCACATCAAAGCATCTCAAAGTAGGCAGAAGAGCTATGTTGATAACCAAAGGAAGGATTTGGAATTTCAGGTAGGAGATCATGTTTTCTTGAAGTTATCTCCATGGAAGGGTGTTATAGGTTTTGGTAAGAAGGGAAAATTGAGTCTCAGGTACATCGGACCTTTCGAAATTCAATAACGAATATTGGCTGTAGCTTACCGTTTGGAAATGCCGCCAAGTCTCTCCCAAGTTCACGATGTGTTCCACGTATCACTGTTGAAAAAATACATGCCTGACCCAACGCATGTACTCACCTATGAGGAATTAGAACTAGAACCCAATCTGTCTTATTGCGAAGATCCTATCAAGGTTCTTGATACAAGAGAACAAGTGTTGAGAAATCAAACGACTTGTCTGGTAAAAGTTCTATGGAGAAACCATAAGATGGAAGAGGCAATGGGGGAACCCGAGGAACTTATGATGAAGAACCACCCAAGTCTTTTTACGCAGCAATACTCTAGAAATTTTGAGGATTAAGTTATTTGAAGGAGAAGAGAATGTAACACCCCAATCTTCCACGGTATGCTTCTCTTTGAATAATACAGTAGCCTATGTTGTATGCAACTTTGAGTTCTAACACACCACAACCAATCAAACTAGCCGTTATGAATATTAATACCATCTTTTTGAAATTTTATAAATTTTATCTTTTAAAATGGACTTCATTTTTGGATTCATAATATCGAAATTAACTCAGGGTGAATTTTTAGTATTTTTCTGAATCTTTCAATTTTTGATGAATAGTGAAAAACAATGAGTTATAATTTAAAACCAAATTTTAAGTTAAAAAATTATTTATTTTATTTAAATTTATTTTAGGTCAAAATAGATACATAATACCTATATAAGTTCAATGTAATTCATTAGATCCAGTTTATAATAATTTTAGATATATAAAAATTTTATTAAACTTTTTACCGTCTTTTACCCAACTCATACGAGCACTTGAAAATTTACATAAAACATATTTTTACCACTTCTGTGAGTTGAATTTCAAAAATCCGAGAGACATAGTTGATATTAGTAAGTAAAATGTGGTTTAATAAGATGAAAATAATTTTTGGTGAATAGTATCTTTTTACTTTTATTTAGCACGGTTAAAAGTAAATAGGGTAATTAAGGGTAAAAATGATATTATTATTACCCTAACACATGTAATAATTCTATAGGATAAGTGTAATTTGACCAAACACAAACTTTGTAATAAAATATGATCCTTTAGGTCCACTTGGATTAGATTAGGACATTTTTTATTATTTAATTCAAAAAAGAGTTAAAAGTGTTATATTCAATGTTTAATAACTAAACAATTTTTAAAATATGGTTACACATAATATAAATTGGAATATAAATATTTACTATAAATATAAAATTATTTCCTACATAATGGTATTTTATTTATAATTTTTATACATTAAATAATTAAATTTATTTATGACACAATGATAATGTAGTAATTACCTAATTAATGAAATATTAAAATAATTGATATTATAAATATCCAAATAAATATAATTTGAGACTTTTTATGAATTAAACTAATTTTATAGGTTAATAATACATGTTAGGGTTGGTTATATGAATTAAGTTTGAATAAATAATGCTGTTATGAATTTAGAAAAAACAAAATACCAAATAGTGTCAAAATTGACATAAAAGAGTTTTAAAAAAAATATTAAATTATTAATTGATATTATATTCCTAAAATCTAAGGTTTTTCTAAAAGACTTATATAATTATATTTGTATCATTAATGAACCACTTTGGGGTCTCTTAAAAGTTTATAGTATGTTTATTAACCATATAATATAAAAATACAAAGAGACATGGTAAATATCAAACTATTTAACTAAGAGTTAAATCTAAAAGATAAGGTTAATATAGTGACCTAAACCTTTATAAAACTTATTTGTTTAAGGTTTTATACCCATAACCACGTTATAATTTGAATAAATCATTTTGGAGCCATTAGAAACTGAAAATGATTTTATTATAAAATAATATTTCTAGATTTTCCTAAGGTTCCCCTCACCCCTCTTATAAAAGGGCAGTCCCCCTTCTCTCTAATTCACACCTTCAAAGCCAGTTGGATCGACCAAACCCTACCCAAATACCCTATCAACTATCATAACTTCATCCTTGAGGCCTTACTTTAGTCATGAAGCCAACCTAAGGATCCCTTTTGATCAAATCAGAAGGAAGAACCCAAAGAAGAGGTAAATATTTAATCACCTCTTTCAAGTTCCTTTCTTCTTCCACTTACTGTTTCTTTGTTGTTTCCATTATAAAATAATAACTCCAATATCATCTATATACTATGATGTTATTATAAATATGGTACAACCATATTCATTATTCTATCCATCCATTGAATGACATGTCACCATATGTGCGTACGTACAACTTACCGTCTCCACATTGTGGTGTAATTGTTATTCAATACATTATTATTTGGACGGGTATAATAATGATTTGTAATTTATGTAAATAATAAATATAACTTTATAATGATTTTTTATATATGATATACCATCCAATTATATATTATTTTAATATCAAAATAATGATATTGTCGGTCGTGCGTACGTACGGATTACCATCTCCACGAACGGGATGAGATTCATTCCCCATCGTATCCATTCAAGTCTAATTTTAATTATATGATTAAAAATAATTTTTAAAGACTTAATATCATTCTTAATATGAATAATATACATCCTATCTATAAAAAACATTACTTACGTAACAAAACATATAAAGGAGAACGAATCAGTTAACACCCGAAACGACGATAATACTAAAATATTATTAACAAAGAAATATTAAAAGATCATATATGATATCATATTAATTTATTTGATTCTTTTATAATTTAATAACAATTATTTAACCATTTTACAGAATGTTAACCTACCCTTGTCCAAGTAAAAGTACAAGGTAAGGGTTAATTTCCCAATCTCTTTATTATCAGAGGTTGTTTTTACATAAGTATCTACCAGGACCTCTTTATCGTCCACATATGTGTTTTCATAAAAATGTAATTGAAAACATTTTTACTATTTACTGTACTTTGGGTTAAAGTAATTTATACCCTTATTTAAACATATATGTTTTGAAAGGAATGTTCCCATCGTTTTCCAGACAAGGTACTTTATGACCTTTTTGACAAAATTAAGGTAAGAATGTATTTTTTTTAACTTATACGGCGGGTGTGGTTATGTTCTACCATTATATCATCATCTAAGATTACCATACTAACTTATTATAATAATATCAAAATAAATTTTTTCTTTTATAAATATATGACTTTTAAATTATTTCAAAATAAAAATATATATTTCTCTAAAAAAGTTTTGAATTCATCTATGTCCACATCCTTTGATGGATTTTAAGCATGTTTGAAGTTGATTTATTATGATACCAAACATCCTCATTGTATTGAAGGTTTTGTGATTTGTTTTACTATGGATGTGTTATTTTTAAACCATTCAAGGTTTATGGATAAAGTATTGACATTTTGTATGCTACTGTTAATACAAATGTTTAAGTTATGTTTAAACCTTTTCATATGAGGAATGCATTGGAATTAGTAAGTGATGGGTGGAGATTGATATAAATCCTTAATGAATCGGTAGGTCTCACGAGACAAACTAGTGTCTTGGCACAAGGCCTTGAAAAAATGTTATTTGTGGTCTTGTCACAAGGCCTTGACTATGTGGTTATGAAGTCTGGCATTATTCCCTCTATCATTATGAAAGTGGATATTAATATTGCATGTGATTATTTGACTAGTAGAATATCCATGTGAGGAAGTAAATGGAATTATTTTGATTTATATTTTCCATATTATGAAGAAGATTATGTTTAAAAGGCTTTTTGTTTTAGTTCTATACATTACCTTAAATGTTTATGCTTATTTATGAAAGTTTCTGCTATATTTTTATCCTTAATGAGCATCCGTTCTCACCCCTTTCTATGTTTTATTTTTCCCAGGATGTGAAGAAGTATATTATGACTGACCTGTAGGGATAGTATATGGGATATAAGAGTTTTATATGGAAACAATGTTGTTGTAGTTTTCCATTTTATGATGTAATGTAAACCTTAGGAATGTATCTAGTACTTAAAAGGCTACTAAACTAATCAATGTTTTGAGACTTGATCTTTTTTTATCATGAAAATGATAAGTAATAATGCACCAACTATAGGCTTCTAGGGTTGGGGCATTACAGAGTTCCTGTATATGATGGAATAGGTTTGGAAGCCAACAGTTGCATCGATCAAGATTTCTGTGATCAGTAATGAAAAATCATCCTTCGTGCAATATCAATTACATTTTATAAAGTCAATTCATACCCTAATATTCCCACTCTTCTTATTGATAGGTATGATGCTGGAAATCCTTCTCAGGAATTGTACTTATCAAACAATGTCGTATTAGATCAATATATCAACTTCTTACTCTACATTGGTGGAATGTGAGGGGTGAATTCTCTTGGATGTCTGCTTAAACCCTCAATGATCATTGGTCAGTCTGAGATGGTGCATAGCCACATCTGAATTCCGTTCGGGAATATTTGTATAGTTCTATAAAAACACATATTAGTGCTTCTATAGAAATGAAATGTACATCTCTTTCTATTCGGTGGCTATGGTGACACTAAATAGAGTTGTACATGGATCTTATTTTTTACCCAGGTTTATCTTCTTGAGCTCATATATGGTGGTGAAAACACCTTCCCTCAAATGTTAGAGAGGAATTCATGAGATCATCCCAATCTTCCTCCATTTCTGAGTATATGGAGACATCTTCAGGTGAATATGGAAACATGGGACCCTCTCCACCACTATTAGGGTGAGGGTGGTCATGAAAATAAACATCATCATCCATTAACATCTTAGTTTCTAAAGAGAGATGTCAGAGTTGGTTGTCATAGAGGACATGAGAGTCTTAGACCACTAGAATTGGATTCTCTATTATAACCAGGTTTATAGGGAGCACATAATCTTCATCAATCATGCTCTAGGGATTTGTAGGGATGGTCTATAATCCATTGGGAGCTGAAACCTATATATCATCATCTACCATTGGTTTCTTACCTCCCTTATTGAATCAATCCTCTTAAGCATATTTGGCTCCTCAAGTAACGATGTGGGCTCTGTCACTATGTAGTATGATAACCTTTCCATTTATGGGGTAATTCAGACATTTATGGAATGTCAACAGTACTACCAAGTGGCTATGAGGCCAAAGACTCCCAATATGAAAATTATATGTGGTGTCTTGTTAGATAACCATGAACTCTATATTAGATGTGAGCTCCCAAAATTGGGTCTCGATATTGACCATCCTAAGAGGCCTTTTCTCATGCTTTTCATACCCCTTTATGGTCATCTTTGTAGGTGATAAGTCCCCTTCACCATACCCATAATGTCGTAGAGTTCTAGCTAGGATGAGATTGGTCACAAATCCATTATCGATCAGCACCCTTTAGAAATTGACATTGTTGAGTTTTCATGAAACATATAAGGGCCTGATGTTCCTTTATATGGCATACTTTTGATCTTTATCATTCAATGAGATAGAGACATGATAGGATATATTCTATACTCGATATAAAATGGATTAAATGGCATTTTTATTGATTTATTATGGGTTTTTGAGGGATTCATCAAGTGCCTCCCTGATTTATTTTGAAATATGAAGTGTATTGGGGATCAAGAGATTGGCTGGGAATGAAACTAAATGTTTCAAAACATCATAATTTTGTGCGACAGGTCAGCGCTTCCCGATGTGGGGCTACTTCAGGGCATGCAGCTCAAAGGCTAGAACATGTGATGCATGATATAATGTAGATGATCCAGATGTACCTGGAGATTGTGAAATGGTTGAGGGGGTATCTGTTGTCAGTGGTGCAGGTCACACAGGCCTTCCCGGTTGCCTGGGTTGATTAGATTGAACCCCTACTAAGTGGTCATGCAAGACGATTGGATGTGGGAGATTACTGGAGGGATCCGAGGCACCTCTGTGCCTTTTCTAATCCTACTATAGTTCTTTAAAATGATTCTCGGATGCACACACATATATATATATATCCCCCTTGGGGATATGAACTAAATATTGAGTTTTACAACATCTGTATCGTCCTCTGTATCCTGGGATCCAACACATGTGGCCACTCATTCCCCAGTTAAATGTTGGGAACCATATTTATGGGAATACTCATCATTAGAGAAGGGGGTTTTCAAGATTATTGTGTTGAAAAAACCAAATATGAGCTCTTCTTCTGATGAGGATTCTATTTAGTGGGGTGGTGCCTAGGATTCATACATTGTAGGGAAGAAATACTCAAGAGTTAGGGCTTACTTTGGAGTATAATAAGACTCTTACTCCTATATTTGTTCTTTTTTTCTGATGGTCATGTCCACCCTTGTGTGGAACATCATACATATCCTTTTTGGGTGGTGGAGTTGTTACGAGTTTTCACAAATGTGACTTTAGAGCACCATGATCTTGATCAACTGTTTTTCAAGTCATCCAGTTGTCAAAATTTTATGCTCGCTTCTAAGGAACTTTTTTCCATCCTTACTCTTCTTCTGACTTAACAAAGGTTATGAAAGACACATACTATGACGAATTGTCTAGTTTCACTTGTCTAGAGTCAACCATGCCTTGAATGATGTACTTGAAGATGAACCCATTTTAGATATTATGACTCAAACCACTCTGGAAAGTGTAGGAATTCGGATGGTTGATGAGGTTGACTTCATCAAGCCTCCTGGGCTACAGAAGTGTGAGTAGGTTATTATCCATTTATTCCATGAAATATCACATGATTTATTTATTTTGGAAGGATTATTCTTTGTTCATCCATTCCTGAAATTGCTAGTGACCCTGATTTCTCTGTACTTATGGCAGAGGGAAATTATGTTGTTTCCGTCACTCAACAGAAGGTGCTGGGTGGTTTAAATCTTACATAGGTTCTTAAATAGGCACCTCTACAAGATTGAGAGCGATATATGAATATTAGGATCTACGTTTATTTCCCCCTGTACTATGGGCATGAGCCAGGACTTGTATCGAGTCTGATGAATGGCTTATTAAATACATTGTGTTGTTTCAAAAAACTCTCAGAACCTACCTAAATATTTTATGGGGATTTGGGGAATCTTTAAATCATCCCTGAGATATCTATCATAGAGTTCTAGAAGTTTCTATTGTGAGAGGGGGACATTTAATGAATAGATCAAACCCTTCTACCATGCTATAAAATAAGAAACCCTCTCATTCTCATTCTTCTTGATATTATTCAAGTCAACAATCATTATATTCCTTAATGTCGAACTTAACTGATAAAGGAAATGATGATGAAGGTCATCCCATCATGTAGAAAATCCTACTGGAAGACTATTGTACCAAACAAAGGCTGGCCTTATCAGAGTCTGTAAGAAACACCGTAGCTTTGTTGCCTCCTGTTGATCCTAAGGGCCCATCACCGACAACACCGTAGCTTTGTTTCCTCAAGATCACCAACAACATCAAAGGTAAAAAAAATTGGGTTTCCAAAGTTGGGTGGAGGTGTGGTTTCATCAACATATTCAGGATATGGATTCCTCTCAGGATTCACAGGTGCACGTTTCCCCTCCATGGCTTCCATCCGATTATCCAAGGATTCAATGATGGTAAGTAGATATGGGAGAATTATTGTATAATCTTCCTCCCTTCTGTAGGGAGAATTTGGGGGCTAATGATATGGTTATACTTTCATCTCTCATTGATCATTGATTTATCCTATTACAGAAGGATTACCCTGGAGAGGGAGAGGCTTTCACCAAAATGAGGGGAAGTCTCGATCATTTTCTGCTTCCACATTTATATGGATTGACTTTCTTGATTTGTAGCTGTTATGATATTCTGATACCGAACCTTCTGGTGAATCATCCATGGGAGGGAGAATATTCGTCTCTGACTAGAGATAACACCAATTGGGAATTTATCCCATGATTAGATCCTTATTGGGTTGTCATAGAGCTTGTATTTCACTCAAATATCATGATAAATATTCTTCGGAAAATGGAAAATGAGATGTAGTTGTGTCTTTCCCTTTATTTGTGCCCATATTTTACCGAGGAGGTGGAAACTTGTTATTTTGAAGTGCTAAATTTTGAAGCCTTCTTTGGTTATGGGTGCATAAAACCTCATTTAATACATCCAAATCACCCTCCTCTTAGGGAAGTTTTTCTCTATTGTGGCCCTCTGCATGTATATCTTAATCAATGTCTACGCTTTTAATAGTGAAAACATTTATAGAGTCATATCAGGAAATGGTGGTTGTTCCATTGATTTCCACGCAATAATCTGATCATGCATGGATTCCATCAAGGCCGTTAATTGAACCCCTAGCCCTATTGGGCCATTTTATCTTGAGAACCTAATAGGATCTGATTGAATTTTTCATACGCTCCTCTCCTCTTGGTGTATGAATGGTGACCTTGAAGTCATGATTTCTGAGTGAACCCCAACCAACAAAGGGTTGTCTTATGGTGGGAGGAACAAGAATTACACTAACCATTGATTCCTTCCTCTAAACCTGGTGAATATGGATTCCTTATATGGAGTTGACGATGAAAATTCACCCATACCTTGGGGAGAGATTCATTTGGGGACACCATTGGTATCGATTGGTCCTATTGTTGAGGATCCAATGACTATGGTTTAGGAGTTGATGATTCCTAGGATAGACAAGAGGATATAAATACCCCCAGCTCAGTGGGATGAGGATGCTCTAGAATCACCACTGATGACTCCAAGATCCTTTTAGGGAACACTAATCTTAGTGATGGTGATTGAGATATAAATTCCCCCATCCTTGTAGGCTAGGGTTCACCTATAGCTACTGAAGGTAAGTCCTAAATCCTTGTAGGAATTGATGAGACGAGGGGTGGATGCCGTGGTAGATATTCTCCTAGACCAGGGGGCCGAGTCTATTCTTGGATGGCTATTATTGAAGATTTTGTTACAGTCTTTGTAATGTGGGATATCAATTATCTTGTGGGAGATAGGTGCTATGGAAACCCATGATAAGGATCATTCCTTGCAGACAGTTGTTTGCATGATCATAAATTTGATCTCCATGTTTGAGACATCCTCTTATAATCTTTAGGGAACCAGTTTAAAGTCCTTTTTAAAAATACTCCCTCCCCATCTGTGGTGCCTGGGTACCATTAGAATGGGGGATTTCTATTGTAGTGACTAATAAGATAGATCATTACCTGGACCCTGATTTCTCTAGAGGTTATAGCATTGTAGGACATCATTTCTGAGGGGCTCTACTCTTGAAAGGGAGTGGAAAAGTGTAATTATTCATACTATCCCCATCCAAGAATGTGTATTATAGATGTAGCATTTCATATCAGCTACTAAAGGGTCATTATGCAATGGAATAAAGCATGTCGCATATTTGAAATGTGCTTTTATAGTTTTTTATCTCAGGAAATGATGATGGCAGCTTGGTCAAGATAGAAATAGAGTATCCTGATTGATTGAAGGTGACCCTCATATCCTAGATAAGGTAGATACCAGTCCTTTAGTCAATAATGATTAGTAAACATATTATAGCCCATATAATGAATGAAATCATTTTCTAACTCATATGGTATATCATATTTGGAAGTAGAGAGGGTCCAAAACTTGATAGAGAGGTTATTTCTGACCAACTCTCACTATAAATCAATGTTATCCTCGTACTCATCAGACATACATGACTCCATATGGTTAGACCATAAAAGATGTCTCTCATGGTCACCTGTTGAAGAGAGTGGAGTGTTGCAAGAAGTTGATGGGGAACCATATATAGTTGACCCTGCTATTTAGATAACCTCTCTGTACAAAGGTGTCACGGTTTGGTTCACCTCTCTATATAGAGGTGTTTAGACAAAGGTAGGATTTCCTTTCCCATGGGATATATCATCATGGGGAGGTTGAACATGAGGATGTTAGTAGCAGAGTCCCTATGATCCATCTCCACACTAAAATGAGGAGACTATCGTGGAAATGAATACCTTCTACTTCTGATTCTATAGAAGAGACGACAAACCCTTGTAGTGTTGAGAATGTGTCTGGAGAAACTTGGCATTGAGAAGATAAAGAATATGAGCCATGTTTTATGTTGTGGTCAGAATATTCCGACCTTCCTTTTATGATTGTACTGGGATATGAGCCTACTGTATGACAGTTTTTGGAACCTTTATATAACCGTCAGGTGTCATGTGAGTGTGGACCCACTACAGAGAATATGTTAGAATATGATGATAATCTATCTCATTATTAATAGGGATATGATACTTTATTGAGGTCTGTTCCACTCTCAATTGGTGATCCTCAGTCAATATGGGAGCATGAGCCCGATCTTGATCCTTCAAGATATGCCACTAGTCTTTCTTGGCAGGAGTATGAGCCTTCCGCTCTCACCTGTTAATCACTAGTTATAATAGGAGTATAATCTCAGTCTGAATATTCATTCCCCATTTGAATACACCGATTGACCACTAGAATGGTAGAAAGGATATGATCCTCCTATTGTATTGCCTTCAAGTGATACTAGTGTAGTTATTTGTTGGTGGAAGTAGGAATATGTGCCTTGATTCTATGATTTTCCAGAGTATGCTGGGAATATTCATTGATAGGAATATGAGCCTATCCTAAAGCTTTTTACACTATCATCTAGTTATCCTTGTCTAAAATGAAAATATATTCCCAATCTTTGGCCTCTGGTGTATGCCACTGGGCTTTTTTGACAGGCATATGCCCTTATCCCGAGGCATGTGCCACTCTCACCTGGTTGGACCCAATTGTAACAGGAGTATGGGCCTAGTATGATGCCTCACCCTTTATTGGAATATAACGATAATCCTCCCGGGTGGGAGAAAGAATGTGTGCTTACTCCAGTATAAACACTTGATCCCGATGATCATAGTTTTGAGTTGACCTGTTTGTAGGGATTAGAGTACGTGCCTATCCCATTATCTTCAATATTGTTAGAATATGTCAGCAGATCTCTTCATCTATTACTAAAATATATTGGCATTTTAGCAAAGTGTGTGCATGGATATAAGCCTACACTTTGTTTGTCTCCATTTTCTATTGACAGAAGTGTTCAATTGAAGAGGGGATATATTCCCGATCCTGTCCTCATTGTGCCAATAGAGTATGCTCATGGGCTTTAGGTATGAGGGTAGAATTATGAGCCTCCCCCATGTCTGATATAGGAATATTCCCACAAACTTTTTTTGAGTGAGTAAGGGTGTGATTATGATTTCTTGTCCTTACCATAGTATTCTGGTAGGTGTTGTTAGTAGGAGTGAGGACATGATCCCTCTTCTAGATGGATTTGGGAAGATCCCTGCAAACTTGTTCTGATTCGTCCAGGATATGAGCCTACTTGTTGGTTCTTTCCGTAGTATTCTAGCAATAATAGTTGGAAGGAGCAGGAATAAGAGCCCTCTCTTGAATGTACAATTCCTTACTCCTTCGATGAGTCTTCCTTGGGGCCTGTGCATGTGCATCAGTGGCGACTGTGTGTTGGATGGTACCCCTAGCATGGGACTAATGGGTTCTAGTGGAATGATATTGGAGATGTCGGTCAGTAGGTATCCTCAGCAATAGAGCTTGGACTAAAAGGGAGGTTTATTGGGATTCCTGGTCGACATTCATCAGATATAAAAGGTGGAAATTGTAACACTTCAAGGATAAGATCCCAAATAGGTTGGTCATAGTGATGGGGGATACTGGATTAGCAGAAACCTTTTTCGGGCGATGATAACTCACCATCTACCATGATTGAAGGATATTATGGGAAGATTCCATAGTCGGTATTGTACTATATCAGTGGTACTCTCGGATCATTGTATTTTCTATCTACTATTGGATCCATCTAGATGGAGAGATAACTTTATGACCCATGGGTTTTTTTAGCAAATCATGAGGTTCAATAACAAGTGTTGGAAGATGAACACATTCTCTCGGGTCGGGAGTCTGTTGGTGAGAGTAGTATCAGCAATCATGCAGACAAAAAGGGAAAAGGATAGCAATTAGTGCTATATCATAGACATTAAAATGATCAATAAGATATTAATGGTTAAAAAAATTGTTCTTTATTCTCATTATATCCATTCTATTAACATGGACTTTTTATTGAGAGGATGAAATTAAGGAATACCAGTTTATGCTGGTCTTACTTTTTTTGTATATGGTTTTCAAAACTAAGTGTATTAAGAGATTTGCATCAAGACTGTTAGTGCTATTTGAATATAAGAGGCTAGAAACATTGATCAATGGATTATAATCCAATCATCTATTATTAGAGAGATTCATGTTGGGTTCAACATTTTTGTTTTTTTTTTCGGGTTTCGACGTGGAATGTGGGATGGTATTCTCTTTTATGGTTTGATTGAGGGCTATTATATGGCCTCAATAAATTGCACACATCAGGTTTCCCATTTTCTCTGTCTTCCCTAGAAACTCCCAATGGTTTCCTTATCTAGAGTAGGGTACAAAACCGCTTTCTAAAGGCTAACAGTCATCTGGGTTTTTAGGTCCAACAACTCTTGGGGACTCTCATTAGCCGAGAGGTTGGGAGGTCGAGCTCATCACACCCATTTTGGAGAGTTTTTTCCTACTCAGAGACTCCCTTATAGATTTAATATATGTTTGTTAATATATTCCTAATCTTGATATGGGAAAATTTACCCTAACAAAATGACTATAGGTTAATTCTATTTTATATACAAAATTCCAGGATATGTTTAGTGAATCCATCTGTATTTATCTGAGGTTCTCCATAATTTTCTTGTAATGGGTGGCTTCTTATATTCCGAAGTTTTATAACCAAGTTCTTTGGTATATGATTCCATGTAAGGAAGAAGATGATATTTTGAGGAGGGGATTGATCCATAATGTGGTATCCTATGTATCCTGGTTATTACAGGAATCAAAAATCACATAGTTCATCTGTATCCTTAGGACTTTCCCCAATGTATATACCCTTGTATAAGGTGTGCCCATACCGTTTACCCTGTTAATGGATATTCATGATTCTCAATGTGGTGTTCGTTGCATCCTCCTAAGCCCATTCACTCTATTCTCAGTGTGAGAAACAAGGGGGTAGGAAAAAATCATCCACATGGTGCGTAGATATAGAGATTGGGTATTAGAAAAGTACTTGGGGTGTTTAGTACAGATTTCAAGCCATGATAAGGATTACTACATATCCTGAGTATGGAAGGAATTAGAGTCATCATAGTTTAGTCTATATCAGGGGAATACACACTATGGCTGCCCTGTACCATTATGAAGGTTTTATAGTGCATATGTCATGATCATTGCGATTCCCTAAGCCCATGTGATCTACGATCATTATGATAAACAAGGGATAACAAGTAATCAATGTCATTTATTTGAGTAAGGGACTTGGATACTAGTATTTCCCTAGATAATTAATATGGATCACAAAACTCGAATAATGGTATCCTACATATCATGGACATGGTAGGAATCAGAGTCATTATAGTTTCCTTTATGTCAAGGCTTAAAAAATGAGGTTGTCCTATTTTTCAAGGATTATGCACTAAAGAAATATAATGTTATCAAGTATTGGTATTCTATAGATGATTAATATAGAGATATAACCATGAAGAGAGGTAGCCTATATATCTTGGATATGGCAGGAATCAGAGTCGTCATAGTTCTCTTTATATCAGGGCTTGCACAGTGAGGCTGAGCAATTGGTTAGGTCTTAAACACTGAGGAAAGGCAATTTCATAAAGTCTTGGGATGACCTAGATGATTAATATTGATCTATGACTTTAAAGATTGGTATCCTATATATCCTGGATATAGAAGGAATTAAAGTTTTCGTAGTTACCTTTATGTTGGGGCTTACACAATGAGGCAACCCTATTGGTCGGGGATTACACACCGAGGATAGATATTGTTATCAAATACTAGGATTCCCTATATTATTAATATCAAACTTGAACCTTGAAGATAGGTAGCCTACATATCTTGAATATGGTAGGAATCAGAGCTGTCATAGTTACCTTTATGTTAGGGATTACACATTGAGGCTTCCCTATTGGTTGGTTAATACCCACCAAGGAAAGACAATGTTATCAAGTCCTAGGATACCCTATCAACATGGCCTTCTTATTTAGAGGGTGTTTCATGACCTAATTGGCATGTCTTGGGATCCATCACATGTCTTGTCTTGACACATATGGAGGGTGTCGCGAGAGTCAATGTGGCATAGTCTGAGGGGTGTCACATATCTTGGCCAACACCTCTGAGAGACATCACAAGACCTGGACAACATGTCTGGAGGCCATCAAGATCCTTACCTAACTTTCCCAAAGGTCATCAAAAGATATTGGTTATCATGTTCAGATGATTTTTCATGAATCAACTGACATACGTAGGTGCCGTTATATGAGTCTGATGATGTGTCTGAAGGATTCCTTGAGTCATGGGTGATAGACCCAAGGGGTTTTCAAGATCAAAGTGATGCTTGTAGGATAAACACATGAATTTTTCTGGCATGTATAGATTATTTTCCATGTCCCAAATGGTATGTTGAAGGATTGTCGCAAGATCTGGGTGATGTGTCCTAGTGCTGTTGCATGTCTTTGGACGACACACACAAAGAGAATTGCGGACAACGATCATATATTCAGCTTGAGTCTTCCACTTTGAGTCTTGGTTCTCACCCTTGTATTTCTAATTCCTTGGTTTTTTTTAGTTTTAGTTTAACTTATGTCTCATGTGATCCAGTGGTATTTCTGAATTTCCTTCACATAAAACACCATATGTACTTAATGTGATCTATGTATGATCCATGAAGGGATTTATGCCTAGAGAATATGTACTCTTACTACCCATAGGTACATTACCTGAAAAATGTTGATCGATGGTGTGATTTCTTAGAGATGTCCATAGAATTCAAGTGTAAAATCCTCCAGAGTCTGGGAATCTGACATGTATAGTAATGTTCAGAGTCCAATCCTTTCTTCATGTTGGAATGGGAAATTTATAGGTATCTCCACCCGGAATAATCACTGGTTTGTGTGGTGTATTTGGTGCAAGTCTAGGCTAGAGTCGCCCAAGGGGGTCCAACACCACGCAGCTTCGCAAGTCTCTACCGTGGAATACTTCAAGTGAATTTTTGGATTTTCAGTTATCACAAGTCTCTTCCATCAATGCTTCTCTTATCAGATTATTGATGATTATTGAAGACTTTATTAATCATGAGGTCATATCTAAGGAATTCCATGCTGTTGTGCTGACATGTTCATGGGCCTTTGAAATATCTAAATTTATATTGAAAGAAACTCACGAGACCTTGATTGAATTTTCTTGGGGTCTCGTGGGTCTACGCTATGGGTGCACTGGGTGCATCACATACCCTCCAGTGACTGCTAATACCTCTCGGATCCTCCATTTTCATCCCCTTTGTTTTATGTGATGAAGGTTGGTATTCATGTGAGATTTCATGAGTTTTGTTGAGGATATTTATTCAATTTTTCGGTGATTCATTACATGACCAACATGGGTTATATGGGGGTGCATGATCATTCCATGTACAAATTGATTCATTCATCCTTAGATCACTGTGAAGTTTCCTGGGTCACTTTGTATGGAGAAGATAACAAGCTAAAGGGATCTTATGAGGAGTGGAAGACATGTCACTAAGGACTCAAAACGTCTTGCTGGTTTATAAGGGGTGTGTATCAAGTTCTTTAGTGACCACAAACACTTATCGTGTCCTCTATTTATATCCCCTTTGTTTTATGTGAAAAAGGTTAAGAGTCGTATGAGATTTCATGAGAAATTTTTAGGATTTTCACTCAATTTTTGGATGATGCCTCATGTGACCAATATGGGTCATATAAGGTGTGTGTAAGAATGTCATGGTAAAATCTGCCCTTTTAACCTTAGAGTGACATGAAGTTTCTTAGTCACACCTAAAGGCCTCCATGTGGCAGGGCTAATAAGACAACAGAGTTTTGCGAGACATTTCAGACAGGTCGTCAGTGACTGAAAGTGTCCTGCACGTTTTCAAGGCTGTACCACATGTCTTTCAGTGACCAAAAACCAATTTCAACTCCTCTAATTTATCTCATTCATTTTATGTGATGTAGGATCATGAGTCTTGTGAGTTGGATTGGATATTATCATGTGATTTTATTCTCCCCAATAATGATATGGCGCATGAGCTTCATGGAAACTGGGGATCTTTTCCTTTGAATATCATCCTGCTTTATTTTTTAAGGGTTTTAGATGGTTTTTAGCTGATTTAAAATGACAAACCTTGAGGCCTGGCTGTTCTCATTCTATTTTCACCCTATGACCGTTAGTTTCCTAGAGATCCTTCATGGGGAAGGCTTATTGAAGGGGGATCCACATGACTTTCCATGGGTTATGCGCCATGCATGAAGACTTCACATGACCTTGAAATGGTCAGGAAATTGAAAGTCCTTTAGAGGCTATATAAGTCTTAGACTATCCTCTTATTCCTTAATTTTTTGGGGAAAATGATACCGATATTCAGTTATTTCTTCCATAATTATTTTTATGATTCTTATTTTGAGGACGTCAACATTTACATTGAGGTTAATATATTAGGATATCATCTACCATATTTTTTTTAACATTTTAATGATCAAATATATTAGGAAATTAATACTTAGATACCATTCACCATATTAATAGGGATGGTTTTTGATTATGTTTATTGATTGGGGAAAGTTCTTTAATTTTCATATTCTAGTTTAAATATAAATGTATTTGTTGGTTATGTTTCATCCTCTTAATATATGGAATTCCTTGGACACAATTTGTGATTGGTGGGGCCTGCTATAGCTCCTTGATGCATCAGTATATATCATGAGACAAAGTAGATTGTGTTTTGGCTAAGGCCATACCAAGTTATCATCTTCTTGGAATGAATCCTTGATGGTATTAGATTCTTGGCACAAAGACTAAATGGTAAGTTTTAGATGTTTTAAATTATTCATTCCATCATTATGATAATAGTTATTGATTTCCAGGTGATTATTTGATTAGTATAATATCCATGGTTATGTTTTCATTCTCATGGGATTATTTAAATGAAATTGTTTGATCATATTTTATGCGTTCCATATTATGATAAAATTATTTATTAAATTGTATGTGTTTTAGTTGTTTACCTTTACATAGTATTTATTCTTATTTATGATAGCTTCCAATGTATTCTTACTATTATTTAGTATCTAAGATCACCCCTTTACTACGCTTTATTTTTCAATAGGATACAATAAAGTTTATTATAATTGATAAGTAGGGTTAATCTTAGAGAATAATGGTATTCTTGAAAAAAATTATGTATTAATTTTCATTTTCAAATGGAATTTGTGAATCATGTATGCATCTAGTTTACTAAGACTAATAAACTATTAATTCATTTAGAATGTGATTCATTGTACTTTTTTAAAATTTAATAAGGTAACCACTGGATCAAGGATAATGGGTTCATGGAATTACAATCTAGGTAAGTGGGAGAGTATTCATGAGTTGTATGCGGTAATTAGAATTAAATAACATGATCTTGAACTTTTTATAATGTGCATGATGGTGTTATTTGTATATTAATATTGTTAAAAGTATGTAAAGTGCATTGATTATAAATTAGATATTTTATGGGATGTGAGGTTGTTTATTTAAATCCTATAAGGCCTATAGATTTATCTTGGGTTCTAAAATCCATGTATTTTATAGATGAAGAAATGTATAAAAGGGTTAATGATTTCATAAAATGATTATATAATTTAAAGGGAGTGTATTATAAAAATTATGACTATAATAAAATGAGATATTAGATCTAGGATTAACATGTTGATGAGATAATATAGATATATTTTCTATAAATTTATCAATGAAAATTTGGAATATGACCATGAAATTATAATGATCATTATCGTGATATTTTTAAAAAAAAAAGTAAGAATCAATTTCTATGATATTTTCATTGTGCTTGTGTACATCATTTAGATAAAAATGATATTTTGGATATAAAATCAGGAATTTAACATTAGGTATATTATTTATATGTATGAATAATAAATGGAATTGGAATCATAGTGAATAGAGAATGATTGGGTTTAAATTCTTAGGAAAAAGTGGGACTCATGCATTATAGAGGATTGATCATCTTATGATTAAAATTATTTTATAGATGCATTCGAAAATTGTAGTCATATATAGGGAATTGATCAAATGTGTGTGAGGATAAAATATGTAAAAATGAGATGCTCAAATACAAGAGGGGGGATTCTATACTTTAAAAATTCCTTTTGAACGTTTAAAGTTAAGTTTAACAAGGTTAAATAAAGAAACCTTTTCCAATTTCTTAAAAGAAAGATTCTACCTTAAAGTGTATAGAATATGTAATATAATCAGAGTAACAGAATTAAAAAGTATAAGAATCATATAATTCTGAACTTTAATAAAGTTAACATACAAAAACAGAATTAAAATAACTTGCAATAATAAACAAGTAACAATAATATTCTTTTAACCCAAAGAGAAGCGTATCCAATGACCTTGGATAAAGGTTCCTTGATGTATAGTTTCAAGAAAGTCTATCTTACCCAAACCCAGGTAAGCCCTCAATCCAAAGATTGGGAGCTATCTTTCTATCCCCTCAAGCTCTCGATTAAGAAGGAAATCAGAACCTCTGTCTTCCAAACCCAGAAGCCCACGATCAGCAAGATTGGAATCTGCACAATGCAAGTCTGGACAAGTTGTTCACGACATCTGTATGAAGCACTGAGAGTTGTAAGAGCCTCTCTATATAGTATACAAAATTAATTGCAAGGAAGTAATATTCAATAATGATTCATGTATCATTAGATGTTTAGAAGAAGGAAAAGCTATTACCATGGGGAAAGGAACCATTGAAAACATCTTTTGGATTGGAGAACTTCATTACTCATGTTATTTAAGTTTAAAGGATGAAAATAGGTTGTGGATTTAAAGACGTTGGAACCTTGACCAAAATATTATGAGTAAAATTTATAAAGTAAACTATATAAGAAAAATTACACCCCTAAATATTAGAGATGATTCTATTTTCACAAAATTTAAAAAAGGGAAAATCATTATAAGAAAATATAAAAAAGTTTAAATCAAATCGACCATACCTCATGGGTTTATTCACTATGATCTTTGTCAAATGATGAAAAATAAATCATTTAAAGGGTATTTTAAAATTATAAATTTTATTAATTACTTCTCTTAGATGACCAACATCATGCTAATGATTCATAAATTAGAGGATGTATGGATTTTAAGATATTTCAAAGGGTATTTGAAGAGATAAAAGAGTGTTTATATACTAAAGTTGAGAAATGAGAACATAAATAATCACACAAGAAATTATTTTGAGTCTTATCTAAAGAACCATGGAATCAAACATAAATATAGTTCTCTATATAGTCTTTAAATGGTATTTTAGATAGTAAAAGAAAAAGATTTTTATAAATGGGAAGATGTATACTGTATGAATATAAAATTTTATGTTTTTATGGAGATAATCTATTAGAACTATTGTATATATACTTAATAGATGTTTTTTATTCAAAATTCAACATTACTCTATATTAAATGTGTTTTAACAAAAAATATTCAGTGAATTATTTCAAGGTTTTAGGGAGTCCCTACTGAATTAAAATAAAAAATCTAAATCTTGGAAAATTTGATGAAAAACTTGAAGAAATATTTTTCATGGGATATTCTTACTATAGAAAAGTTATAAATATTGGAATAAATATCTATAAATTTTTGGTAGATTCTATGATGTTAATGTTATTGAAAATAAAACTTACTTAATTAATGTTATTAAAGAATGTTTAGGAATATTATTTTAATACATTCAATGAGAATAAAAGCATTGAAGATAAATGTAAACCAAAATAAGTACAAGAACATTTTTAAGAATCATGTGATGAGGAAAGATGAAATGGAAGAAAAACAACAAATTTTCGTACCCTAAAAATATAAGTTCAATCTGACAATATTATTGGTAATTAAAAATGTGTAGTTCAGATCAAAATAAATTTGAGATTAAAAAATTGTGCATCATATATCTCACAGGTTAAACTGGAATCAGTTTTAGAAGTAGTTGAACACAAATAATGGTTTTATTATATGAATTAAGAGTTTTATCAAATATATAAAAATAAAAACTATTAACCTCTTCCATGTAAAATAAGAAAGAATATTATTAGAAAAAATGGGGGTTCAAAAACAATCTGAATGAAACTGGGGAAATTTTATGAAACAAATAATGACTTGTCTGTAGAGGATATTCACATGTGGAATGTATTGATTTTGAAGAAAATTTTCACCAATTACAATATTGGAAACTAAAATAATGTCATTATAAGTGGATACACATAATATTTTTAAATTTTATTATTTGGATAAAAATTTATATTCCCAAAATAGATAAATTTAACAAGAAGTTTACATTGATCAATATTTTTCGGTTTTTACTTGATAAGGACGATACCAAGGTGATCAAGTTTAATAAAGTCTTTTATGTATTGAAGCAAGATCATTTTCCCTTATACTCAAAACATGATATTTTCTTTTAAAAAGGGAATTTTTCTAAAGTGAAAGTTGATAGTAAATTATATGTGAAGAAAATGAACTCAGGAACCCTGACTGTTATTATTTAAGTTGATGAAATAATATTTGTAGGGGATAGAGAAAATTATTGTAAGGAGTTTTCTAAAGAAATGAAGAAAAAATTTGAAATGTAAATGATTATAGAATTAACTTTTTTTTCTAGGTTTATAAGTGAAATAGAGGTGAAGATATATTTTTCTATCTCAATAAAATTTTACAAAGGTGTTGTTACAAAAGATTGGCATGGAAGATTATAAAGAAGGGTTTAAACCGATTTCAGTTGGTATAAATATGAGTAAAGATAAAGCTGGAATGAGTGTGAATCTGAAAGACTTCTAAAAGTTAATAATAATTTTTCTATATCTTACAAACACAAGTAATTGTATCACTTGTGCTATTAATATTTGTGCAATATATTAGAGTGACCCAAAAGAAACTCACATATTGGAAGCAAAATGAGATCTCAAACATGTCAAATGAACATATTATAATGGGTTGTTGTATAAATGAATTTGTGATATGAAATTTCTTGGTTACAATGATATTTATTAGGATATATATTCAAATGATAGAAAATCAACATTAAGAGGAAATTTTTTCTCGGGATATTATTGTGTGAGAGGGCACAATAAGAAATAGAATTTAGTGACTTTGAGGATAGTGAAAGTAGAATTTGTTTATACCATACATTCTAATATGTAGATGATTTGGATGAAAGTTTATCTAGAATATTTGGATGTGATAGTTTTTAAAACATTTAAGATACTCTGTGATAACTAGAGTTTCATTGATATTTCAAAAAATCCTATACCAAATTTGATATCAAAGAAAATTGATATCAAGTATCATTTCATGAAGGATAAAGTAATTAGTGTATATGTTTTACATGAGAACATTTCTAAAAAATATAAAATTATTTATGTTTTCCCAAAATCTATAACAACAAATATATTTTTGGAATTTAAAAAGCAATATTATGTTCAACCTCTACAAAATAATTCCTAATGTTTGTAAGTTATTCACCCACTATGATTTGGATTATGTTGAAAAATGGGGAAAGGGTTTATAAATTTATCCTAAAGGGGAGAGAGTAAAATCTTTCTTTAAAATAATTTAGTATACAAACTACTTTCAAAAATTAATTTGAATCAATGGTTATCATAAAAACGGGGAGAGAAAACAAATTGAGTGAAAAAAAGTGAGTGGGAGTTTATCATAACATGACAATAAATGTTTTTTCATTGAGGGATGAAATTACTTTAAAATAATTACTTTATCTAAGAGAGTTGTTTCAAAAGCCTATCTTTGAGAAATACTTTGTTCTGTTAAAATTGGGTAAGAATAGATTTATTATATAAATGAGTTGTGAATTTTTTTAAGTGAAGAATATGATGAGTTTTAAAATTTTTTAATGAATTTTTTCAATTAATATAAATTGGGATATTAAATATCTTTTTTGAATTTATCTAAAAAAAGTCTTTTATTTTTTGACATCAATTGTTTTTTGAAAATATACTTTTTTAGTATGTTTTCATTAATATTTTCAAGAAAGGAATTGAAAGTTTGTTGACAAGGATTTGTTATGAATTTTCTTGAGGAATATGGAAGTTTGTTAAGATAATTTTTTAAGAATGTTTGGTAATAAATATTTGTTTTGAAGAATTTGGCGGAAGTGAGGATGTTTGTAAGTTTCCATAACTTTATTAAGAAAATTTCTAAAAAATTCATAAGATGCTGAGCTGATCTAAAAGTTCCCACCATCATAAAAATCTAATGACTTAAGAATTTTTACAAATATTAAGTTTTCACAATGTTCACTAGAATAAAATTCCAAATATATAATATTTTTTTAGTTTGATAGGTTTTTTAAAATGATAAATAAATAAATTTTGGAACAAGAAGTTAGATTTAAGTATTTTTGAAAATTCAATGGGAGAAAACAAAATGATAAATCTAAGTAGTTCTATGGATAAAGAAAGTTGAATTCGACTATTGTATTTAAAAGTTATAACAATGTAGAAAAACATATTTAATGGGTCAAGAGAGATAGAAAAGGACATATGAGTTTATAGAAAAATAGTTTTATAAAGTTTTAAGAATGATTTCTTATTTCAAGATGAGTGAATTTTGAAGTTGTAAAGTTAGAAAGTGTGATGTTGTGGGAATGTACACCATAAAAACATAAATATGATAGATGATATTATATGAAAATTCATGTTTCACTATATGAACTTTTTTTAAAGAATAATTAACTATATAGTGTATAGTTTGAGCTGATTCAAGATAAGAGGATAGAGTCATCAAAACATTAAAAAGTGAATAAGTGGTGTTTTTTACAGGAAAAATTCACCAAATAAACACTGAACCAAGAAAATTTAAGTAACTTTTTACCTAGGAAAATTTAAGTAAATTTTTATAGTCCCAAACATTAGAATTATGATACTGTGATGGTTTTTCAATCAGTTTAAAATTAAGATAAAATGAGTGAATTTTTTGAATTTTCTTAACATCAAAGGATAAGTATATATGAAGTAAGTTGAAAATTTTAGATAATTCTTGAAGTTTCAATAAAATTATTAAACATATGAGAAGAATCCAACAAAATTAAAATATTAAGAACATATAGTTTTTAAAATTTCAATGATCAGGAAAATGAAATGGGTTCCCTCCTTTTCCAATTCAAGACAACTTAAAATTTGGGTGCAAAGTATGAATGTAGTTAAAACTTTTCATAGGGAAAAAGATGATACACTATAGATATTATGTAATAAGTGAGTTTCTAAACAAATAACTTTTGGGTTAAATAAAATCTAGATATATTTTTGATCAGAGAATAAGAAAGAGTTTTAGTTAAGAGAAAATGGAAAGAGATGTCAGATAAAGTTTTTATATAGATTTTAAGGTGTAGTGGTTTTGATAATTGAATATAATTTTGGTCATAATATCAGATAGTTGTTTTTTCAGGTGAACTGGATATAATTTCCCTGGACATACAAAGAGAATACTGGATGGACATTATTAGGTGAAGAAAACAAGACAAAATTTCTAGATAATGAATTTTGGTACTGAACTTCTAAATAATCATATAATTCATTTGTGTTTTAGATTTGTAAGACAAAAATAGTAAACTATTGGGAGTCCATATAATAATACCTATCAGGATACAGAATGAGTCAAATAATAGTTTTATATAATTTTTATTCACTTATGTATAATAGTTAATTTACTTATACACAGTGGATCAGCTTTGTTAAGGATATTGGTTCTCACACTGAGTTTGATCCTTGTAAATCTTCTGTGGATTCTTCACTTTATCAATTTTTTTCTTGTAATTTATTTATAAATGTTTATAAGGAAATTAACTCTACCAAGTTACATAGTTTAAATTTCAAAAAGATTGAAATTTGAAAACAGGTAACCACTAATTCAACCACCCTTCTTAGTGGTGAAAAAATCCTATGGAACGTAATATATGATTTGGGAAAGGTAATTCAT
Organism: Viscum album; assembly: GCA_963277665.1. Lineage (NCBI taxonomy): Eukaryota > Viridiplantae > Streptophyta > Magnoliopsida > Santalales > Viscaceae > Viscum > Viscum album. The sequence continues at coordinate 689,241,237 of OY728163.1, forward strand.
TACAGTGGTATGTGGATGTTTACCTTAGAGGTGATTCTAATAGTAGAAGGGATTCTATTGTTTATATGATTAATTATGGTGAAACTATAGTAAGTTGGAAATCTAATTCATGGGAAACTATTTGGAATCTATAGTAATCAAATTCATATTACCTAATCATGTATCCTAGTGAAAGACTTTGGGTCAATCTCTTAAGGAGCCCACTTACACAACTATTCATCTATTGGTAATATTTTTTACTAGAATATACAAAAAAATAAAATACTATACTAGCAGGGGTATTATAAAATGTATGATATATATATTTAAAGATTAATGCATTCAAAATAAAATGAAAATGTAAAAACAAAAATAATTTAGTGATAATAAGATATTATCCTTGTAAGTTCACAATGATATTATAATTTTTCTTTAAAAATATTTTTAATATCCTCTTTAATGATAAGATCATGACCTGTTACTCTAAACCCTCTTATTAGAATGGTAAATACCTTACATCGAGACCTATGTGTATAAGATATCACTATTCTGAAATTAATTTAGAAGATCACATCAATAAACCCCACCATCTAAGCTAAATTCCACTATATTGATGACTTAAATATTGAAAGGAAGGAATAAATATGAAAAATGAAGAAAAAGGAAATAGTAGGTAAAAGAGAGTGACCAAAAAATGGATTCAATTTAAAAAATAATAAAATATTACAAAAAAATAAAAAAGAATACATTAAATTTAAATGAACTAAAAATATCCATACTCCCCCTGAAACAATTTGGAGGGTTAGTTCTTGATAACTAGAGAGATAAGTTAAATACGGAGGAGGAAAAAAATAAGAAAAAAATAAAGATATAATGAAAAAATAATATATATTAAAAATTATGAATGCAATTAAAAAATAAAAAACCCCTCCTTGGCCTTTAATAATGGATAACTCTTTGACATAAAGTGAAGGTTTATATTTATAAGCTAGAGGGGTGGTTAATTTTCTATCCAATTATTTCCTTTCAATTCTAATGAATTTACCCCCCTTAAACTGATTTTTATAGAAAAGTAATCTTCTAGAAATTAAATTTAATATAACTTAACTATTATCCCATAATATTTTATCTCTATTGGACATGTGTAGAAAATTTTAAGGTCATATTACTAAAATATTTTTTGGCCTTGAAGACTCTTCAAATTAAGATAATATAGTTTTCCATAAAATCATGGTTATGAAAAGGGTTGAATCTAGAGAATCAATATCTAATGAAATAGTCTCTCAATATCTTATATGTATCTATAATTTTTTTTATCAATTTAGAATTTTTTTTGAGATATGGTTCTAATATTATAACTCTTGAAAAATTTAGATATATTTGTTAACCCAAATCATATTCCTTATTATCCCTCCTTTGATTGTATTCAGAAATTATTCTATCCAAACAAAACAGATCTTAATAATCATGGAATTATAAAACAAATTATTTTTTCAATTTGGATTTCTATAGTGAATATTAAGATAAAATTAAAAATTAATGTTTCTAATGATAACATCAAAAATAAAAAAATTGAAAAATGTGGTTTGAATAGAAATCAAAGTCTAAGAACCCAAAATATTATAATTTTTTTAAGGGTGGAAATATAGGATAATTCTTTGCTGGGTCATACCCCCACACCTAATAATTTTTAATCATGGGAAAAATCATCTAATATCTATATCAAATTCACAAACAAATAAATAATGATATAATTTACAAGATCTTTTCCAAGATAGAATTTTATCTTATCAAATTTATAAAAATCAATTACCGTTAATTTTATTCTCTCTCATTTTATTTTTTCAACCATAAAACACATCCATGACCCAATTAAAACATACCTCACATAGAAATTCATATCATTCATTAATTAATAAAAATTTAATACATAATAATGGTCATACTTGGAAAATTCAAGTAACGCTATAGGATTTTGAAACTTATCATCTTTCCTTACCATGAGATATAGAATTTTTTTCAATCATGGGGTCTTTTCATGGTGATTTGGTGGATAAGGGTTTATAGGTAAATAATTTTAAAATCAAAAGTATGGAAATAGGAGGTTAAAATATTGAACAAACATTCACGAATATTCTAGAAAGTCACCAGAAATATACCTTAATAAATTCCCCTAAAAAATGTAAAACACCACACCCCTTTAACTCCATGAACCTTGAGTTGAATAATAAATTCAATTAATATATTAATCATAATTCAAAAATTTTCAAAAAATTTCATGGATAATGATATGATGATCTAATATAATGAAAGAATGACAGTTCATGCAACTAATTTTTGAGAGGGATGTGCATCACAAAGGTAATCATAATGACTAATTAAATATTATATCCAATTTTTTATTTTTTATTTTTTCAGTTTTTATTGAATTTATGACATGAATGGACAAAAAATGATGAAAATGACTCATGATCATTCTCTATCTACTACTCAGAATAAGGACAAACAACTTACACACCCCATAATATGCTACATTCCAATGAACCCACATGGAAGTACCTTTCTCTACAATGAAACATTAAAACAATCCTGAAAATATATTAAGAGTGAATGTTGATTAGGATAAATTATCTTCTATTTTAGCTGAAACCCATATATAAATTTATGTATTATAAGGGATAAACAAGTGTTGATGTAAAGGAAGGTCTCATTTTTTACAATTTGGTTATCCAAATAAGTTCCTTAATTATACCAAAATTTTATCATGAACTCTAATTCATTGAAAGAGAAACAATAATATGTTTTGGTTCTCACACAAAATCCAATATTATCTGAAGAAAGTGAGGGTATTGGGAAGAATATAAAAAAAGGAATAGAATACCTCACAGCACTAGAAGATAAAATTTGAGTTATTGCTTCATGGGAATATATTTGTAAAATTATTCAAACTCAATAAAATGTTTTAAATATAAAATTATAAGAAAATATTCCATAACAAAAATATTATAATAATCCATTTATTCAAAAATAAAGAAAGTTCTATCAAAAATAAATTCATGAGTGAAAATTGATAATCAGTACTTATTGGAGCTAAAAAATATATAAGGAATGAAAAAGAAAAGATAAAAAATATCCTATATGAATTGTAACTCCCTCACATATAAAAAAATAGCATTTATTTTAGATCATATATAATTAAAAAAATGTGATATCTAAAATACTAATATGGAGAGATACAACATGAGTTATTTGGGTTGTGGAAACCTTTAGGGAAGATCTTGGATTCAACCAATTTATAAACCTACAAGAAAGAAGATAAAAAACATAATAACTATATTTAAATAAAAATAGATAAAAATAAAGATAAATAGAAAGAATAAGAGTGATAGAAATTGGTTTATCCCCCACAAGTTGGTATTTATTTTTTGATTTACTTTGGTTGTAAGATATAGAATTTTATACCCAATCTGAAGGCAGATTTAGATTATTTCTTATAAACCACCAAAACATTTTCCTTGCAATGTACATGTATTAAAACTAGTTATAGAAGTATCTATTTTTAGATTACTATCGGTCTATCCTCCTAGAAATGATAAAAAACTTTTATGGTGGGGTTAAAATAAATAATTTTTCCTCTACTATTTCACCCAAAACTTGTTTTTCTTCCTCTTTAACATCTATTATTGCTCCATTTCCATTTTATTTAGAATTTTAGTAAAGTATAAGTTAGTGAAAAGAAAAATTTTATTTTTTTTAAAAAATATGAATCAATATATAAATATTCGCATTAAATTAGGTTATCATAAAACTTTATTACATTAGGAAATACTATTGGAAACTTAGTCTCAATAAGTGAATATTTTTTTCATCATCCTCATCCAAGGTAATACAACTATTGGAAAAATATATAAAGTTAAAATATTGGGTGGTAACAATGATTTACGTTTCAATAAAATAAGACACAAATGATTTTAATAAAACATTACATCTACGTATTGGATTATCATGAATTTCATATTCAATGGTTAGTGTGTTATTGGGTTGGTTTTTTATAAATGGAGTTATATAGTCAATATAATATAAATATTATTCAAATTACACCACTTTAGTGGTTTATTATTTTAAATAAAGATATAGTTATAAATGTACTAACTTTTCTTGTTAAAAAATAGGATAATCACATGGGAATTCAATTTACATAAAATCATACCAATAATAATCTATCCCTTATTTATCCCCCACATGTCCATTAGTTTTCATGTACTCTTATAGAAACTAAGTAAGGTTAGATGATATATCTTAAAATTTCATCATCTCATCCTTCTAATGATCTTGAATTTGAAATGTATGTGGTACAATATTTAGTTCTTATTTATATAGTTTATTTTTCTCCAACCATAAAGCTTTGATTTCTTTATGATAAGTGGATATAATATTCATTTTCTTTCTCACTTATTTAAGTATTCTAATTTTTTTCCACTTAAATATTTAAATATTTTTCTTACTTGTCTCATCCAAATAGATAACATATAACTCATATGAAAATTGTACTAAATTACATATACAACCTAAGGAAAAATGATATGAAATTAAGTTATATTATTTTAAGTTTTTATTTTTTGATTTTTTTATCACTTATGAAAAATAGTTTTTGCACTTTTTTCCGCCCTAAAAATGATGAAAAAATAATTCATGTACAATTTTCATGAATCCTTAGTTTATAAATTATTATAACCCAAGCATGAAAAATGATGTAAGACCTAGGGTTAGTCTCCCAAGGATTCTACTCACATAATTATTCTTCTATTGTATCTATTTATTACTAATATATTCTATTAAATATTTTAATAATAGGGGTATAATAAAATGTATGATACATATAGATAAATTAATTAATTTAAAAGAAAACAAAAATGAAAAAACAAAAATAAGTTTATGTGAAGAATTTATTTTCCTTGTGAGTTAACAATAATGTTATCATATTTCTTTAGAAGTATTTTCATTATCCTATTCAATTCTTAGATAAAGACATATCACTCAACAAAATATTGTTTGAATGATAATTACCCTACATTGATACCTCTAAATATAGGACAACACTCTTCCTAGATTTATATTGGAGACCCCTTCATTGAAAAACACTATCTAAGATAAACTCCAATATAAGAATAAATTAGTTAACAATGGGAATGAATAAATATTATCATGGAATAAGAATAAAATCACAAGGAAAAGGGATAAAATAATAATAATGTTAACTATAACTAAAATATTAGATTAAAATAATAAGAATACATTGAAGTGAAATGTACTAAAAACATTGCTTCTCCTCTCCCAATAAACAACTAGGTATAATTATCCATAACCATGTAGATGAGAGATTAATGGTGGTAAAAACACAAAATAAAAACACAATAAATAGAAAAATAGAAAAATATTTTATATTTAAAATTTATAATTCTATGAAAAAATTAAGACACACCCCATAACTCTTAAAAATGGATGATTCTTTGAATGAATGTGGGGGAACATATTTTTATGCTAGAGTTAGTTGATTTTCACTAAAATTATGTACATTTAATGATTATTAATGTTTGTACTATTAAATTAAATAATATTGAAAAGTGATATTCTATAATGTTTTTTCATCTATAACTTAAATATTCTCCAAAAAAATTACAGATCCATTAGACATATATAGAAAATCTTAACTCCAAATTTCTAAAGATAAATTCTCTATCCTAAAAGACTCAAATTACAATGATTCGGTTTCCATTGAATTTATGGCCATAAAAAGAGCAATATATTAGAAATATATTATTAATGAAATTATTACCCCCAATATTATATATCTATATAATTTTTTTATATTTTTTAGTATATTTTGATATATAGGCCCAAAATTAAAAGCTATGAAAAATATGGAATGATTTATTTGAAAAAATCGTACACGTCATTTGGGACACCTATTATTAGATTCAACAATTTGTAAAATTTAATTAAATGGATAAAAAAATCATGAAATAAACAAAATGAATTTTTCAATTTGGATTAGTATAGTATATGTTATGAAAAAATACAAAATTTATATTTTTCCATTGAATTATCAAAAATAATAAAATTTCCCATTTTAATTTATTTATATATAATGAGTGAAGGATGCGTATTGAATAAAAAATGGTAAAAAAAATGAGATACTTGACACAAAAAATTAAAAACATGTTTTTATGTGTGATAATATTAGATAATTCTCTACACAATCAATAAATTAGTTGTATAAGGTGGCGGTGTTATCCACTAGAGAAACACAATACATTATTATAACAAAACATAGGAAGGATATGGATTAGATAATGAACTTATCAGAGGAGATAAAAAAATGTGAATGAAAAATTTATTACTTAATAACAATTAGAGTGTTATAAATATTATTAAAACCCAACGTTTCAATCTAGGAGATGTCTATTCAGTTGAAGTACAACTTTTTAGAGGATTAATTTGGCATGCATTGTTGATATTGTAGAAGAGTCATGGAACCAATAATTTGAAGATATTTTGAAGAAGGAAATTATGATTGATAATTTTAGGCATTATTTATCGTCTATTGGTCATTATTGATAAATGGAGGTTGAGAGTTAGAATATAAAATAACATTGTCGGAGAATGTAGGGGAAAGAAGAAAGGAAGTCATTAATTGTCCACTTAAAATTGATTTTTTAAAAGGAAATCACCAAATGGTGAGGGAATAAGTGGGCAAAATTAGATAAAATATTTTTTCAAAGATGGAAGTGTGGGAGGAGGTAAAATTTACATGATCAAGATTAATGCTTTAGAATTTTGGAATGGTAGAGCCTGATCCTTCAGTTGAAGTTAGGAAAAATTCTATAGGATCATACTAAACACCAGTCTATCAACTCTTACGGAATGGGAGTCATTGGAAGGGTTTTAAGTATGAGATTCTAGAACTAATAAAAAGTTAACCCATTGATTGGGCTCCACCATTCTAATTACTACAAACATTGAGCATGATTACAAAAAACTATCCTCCTATCATGATTCCATCTTTGAAAACAAACTTAATCAATTATTCTCCTCTTATCTACTCACCCATTGGTGATTTACCTTTAAATATTTAACTTATGGCTAATTATTCATGAAATAATATCTTCTTTACCTTCTAAGATCCCATAATGTATTTTAATATATTTCCTCTTAATCTCCAATCATCATTAACGTCTATTAGAGGAACAACATCAGCTCAAATTCTCAGTCACTATTGGATTTCCCATCATATATATTGAATTATTGGTTCCTATAATCTTTTATAATATCAATTTATAGTCCTTTATTTATCCATATATTCATAAATATTTTTATATAATTTTAGAATGTATTTCCATTACAAGTAAATCATATATTAAATTTAATATAGGAAATTATAATATTGTAATTTTATAAAAAAAATGTTGGGATTAATGTGAAAATTTACTGAATAACGGTTTAAATAGTTATATTACTATTTGGTATATAATTTGATTAAATAGAAACCATCAAAAATATATACAGGTGTTTTTTAGGAATTGTGGTTGACACATCATCCATATGACCATTGAAATAATCGTATATAAAACCGTATGGAGTCCTCCCCGGAGTAATAGTATCTCATGAAATCCTATCATGTCCCATCATAATGCCAACCTACACCCTCTAATGGACCTTAAAATTGTGTTAGACCACCAAAACTATATCACGATCAAGCTTAGTGTTATATCAAAATCTAATGGATGTTGTATCAATTAGTTGGTACAAAATTTCATACTTAATATCACCAAATAGAATTACCTCATCATGCATACTGATACTAACATCATTTTGAATCCTAATTTAATATAAACCCACGAATATTTAAACCTTCTCTCCTAATGAAACATCAGTTCACACCGTAGGTGAAACTATAAATCCCAATGCATTCAATGTTCACATCACAACATAATTAAAATTGCAATTATATGATTATGGAAATCCATCTATCCCACAAATGCATGTTCTATTAGCTCCAAACATAATCTAAAAAAGTCCAACACAACTATAATTACCTCCCAATATAATTCCCTAACTAAGATTACTCCATAGTATCTGGGTCCGATTTTTATCAAAACTTAGGTGTACTTCCCCATATTCCAAAGTCCATTGACTAACAATGAAGGTCTATAGGGTGATTATAATGAGAATATACACTCAAAATATAAATAAAAAAATAATAAAGTCAACAATATATACCAAAGTAAACATAATATAACAAATACCATAATATACTCCATTATGTAACATTATGTACATGGTAAAACATGTCATACAAAGATAAAAAATTTATCCCTTATGCCAATGAAAAACATACATACACAAAAAATTCCAATGTATGTCACTCAACTAGAACCATGGATCTACCCAGTTATTATATAACCAAACAATATAGATCATGAAAAACTAACAACCTTTTATCTACTAGGTTCCTAATGAAAAATATTTACCTTTTATTTTACCAAAAAATACAAATTATGAATGTCTAACTATAACATCACAAAACTCACTCCCAGATCCGGTTCTGAAATCATAAACATTACTTTTTTGGCTCTTATATCGATAACTGTGACCCAATTGTTTTCCATAAAAACATTACAACATCAAAAGGAAAAATTGGATAACTTACATTTCACAAGGACTTTTTAGATTTAGGGTTTCAGAGAATTAGAAAAAACTCCTACATAAACAATACAGAGGTCATTAAATTAGAATTTATCACACTTAACCGATATTTTGTTATTTCAAAAGTTTCCATCATTATCATCCATATGAAAACATTTTAGACATAAATCATTCAATATCATTCTTTATAACATAGGGAAAAGAAAAAATAAGAATGGATAAAATTCTTAGTAAGGGTAAACATAATCATTAATAATTCAATTTCATTAATGATAATAAAAATTTCATAAGGATATGATGATATAATCAGAGTTCTTATGAAAATCATATAATAACTCATACCCATAAATACCTTGATCATAAAACATGAAAACATTACTTGAGGCTTTTATAAAGGTAAAATTCATCATAATCAATAATCCTAATCCATGTGATATTAGTCTTGATCAAAATAAACATTTATAACCCACAACAACCATAATGAAACATTATTGGTACCTTGGGACATCATATTTATAGAAAATTTATAGAAACCTTACAAATTTTATAAACATATGGTCAATTTACAATATCATTCTATAAAGAATATAATAATTATCTAATTAATTAGAGCTCTATATTAGATCCAACATCATATAATCTATAACGAGCTCACCCAATGCTATTTGGGAAAACACATTGTATATGTAATTTCTAGGAACCATAACATGAATAAAGTACAAAGAGATTTTATTTAATCATAAAACTCATAAAAAATAATTATTCTTTTCTTGACTTGTCTTACCCATAGAATGGAAACGAGTTACCTGATAATCTCTATGAAACATAATTAACCCATGGAAAAGAAATGGGTTCCAAAATAGCCTCTTGGAATCATGATTAACCTATGTAAATGAAATGGGTTCCACAAAAATATCATTGAGACAATCTTAATCCATCCAGAGAAATAATGATGATGGTATCATTAAAAAATATACAAGTTAAACCATAAGTAACAACTAGGGTTGTTGAAATTGATGAATGAAAACCAAAATCAAACATCATTAAATATATTTAGATAAAATAACATTTTAATTTTGAAAAGTAAATTTTTTTTAAAAAAATACACATAATATTTTAAAATTACCTTTCTATGAAAAATACCTTGGAAAAATATAAATGAATCTTTAAAAATCAATTAATACATTTCTTGAGAAAAATATAGTTTACATTTTGACATTTTTTAAATATTGAAAATAATTTTAATTTAAAATAACATTGAAAAATTATAAACAAATCTTCAAAAAAATATAGTCATGATGGTAGAAAATTGCGTTTATTCGATACACATTAAAACAAGATTCCATTTTGATTTTTGGTAAAATCTAAATCAGTATTGTTTGAAAAACAACAAGGTGATTCCTTTTAAAAAATTATGTAAAAATTAAAACATGGGTAAAATTTTATATAATAAATAATTTTAATAATGATAACATTTTTCAAACATTTATATAAAACATTGTTTTTTATGAATAAGGTTTTAAACTAAAGTGAGGAATAAAGAAGATTTTTCTTAAAAACATTTACTCATTTATTTTAAGTACCGAAGAGTAGAAAATGGTATTGTTACATGAATATATCATGAATTACGAGATGAGAAGATAATTCATGAGAATCCTTGAGGTTTAGAAAATATTATTTTAATAATTTATATTTACTCATAAAAAATCTTGATAAATTTTGACATTGTAACATAAAACTTTTACTAATTTTGGTAATATTTACTCATAATCCCCATGAAAGGATAACATAAATGAAACATAAAATATCAAGATAATAAATAAATTTATGACATTACATGTTAAAAATTATGTATATAAAACTCATAATAGAAGATATGTTCATAACATGACATAATTCTTAAATAAAGAAAATTGATACAAAAATCCCTCACCACTTTAATAATTTTTTGAATTGTAATACCTAATAAATAATAACATAAAATTAAACATTAAAAATCATTAAAATAATTTTATTCATGATCTCACATTTCAGAGGGAAAGTATATACTGTAACGACCTAAAGTTTCATTAAAGGAAATCCCTCTTGATCTAATTAAATGTCTCTTTATGTTTATATAAAATGTCAATTTCTTTGGTTTTATGTTAAGAATTTTTACCGTCGCTAATATAGCCGTTGAACAACGATCACATGATTAGTATAAATATAGGACTTTAACAAATCCAATTTACTCAGAAAAAGGAAGCGATGGCCTCATCCAATAGAATTGGCCCATACGAAGCCCATTTGTCAGAGATCAAAAAAGAGGTGGCGTCTTTGGGCTTTTCCCTTAACCAAGCCCAAGCTGAGCTTCATCATGTCAAGCTCTAACGTGACCGTCTATGGGAAAAGTGGAAGTTGATTGAAATTACCACTCGAGCGATGTTATCCGAGCCACCCCAAGAGTCTGTCACCATTTCTCACCTTACCCTTAGGTCTTATGCTGCTGTTTTAAGGGGTTATGTAACAAATAAGTAGTACTATGTTCATGTACATTATTTTTGTATATAATAATGAATATAATTTCTAGTCATTTTTGATGCATTGTAAATAGTTTTCAAAGTACAAATGGTGTTTTTAGTTATTATTTAATTAAGAAGTCTATTTTATTAAATTAAGGGATATTTGAATTAAATAATATTTTAATAAAATAATAATAATATTATTAAATTAATTTTTATTAAATATAAATGATCTTATAATTTTATGAATGCAATTAAAATTTTTATTAAGGTTTGAAAGCCATTTTTGTCAAAACCCGTGAATTTTCGATAAATGTCGGTTTTTATTTTAAAAGTGAAAATAAACATATTTATAAAATTATTTAGATAAAATAAATGTTATTTCTGGAATCAGGACATTGAAATTATCCAACGGTGAATTTTTCATAATTTTCTGTGACAGTCAAATTTTTGGAAAAAAATTAAATACCGTGTAAATATATGATGTGTTTTATGACATCATAATGACCCAATGATGATGTAATAAAATAATATAATCCTTATGTCGGACAATATATGTTTTACCATTAAAATAATGTGATTTTGGGTTTGTTTTTATTACTTTTCAAAACATTAATGGACCCCTCAAGACATATTCAACACTTTGCCTTTTTAAATTAATTTCCATTGGAGTGTGACTCACCTCCACATAATAAACCTTATTATTTTAAGAATTTAGGAATTTGGCCTTATAAAATATTTTTTTCCTCTTACCTTTTACAAAAAACATGGGCAAAAACCATGGGATGGTTTGTGGTTTGTATTAATTTAATGTAAGGGTACCCAAACCTAAATAATAAAGAATTTCCCCACATTTCCTATATAAACCCACCCAAGCTCCCACTTACTCCTCACTAAAATCCCTTGGAGTTCGTCCAACCTCTGCCCTAATATCTCTAGAATTCTCCCAAGGTGCCCCAAGGTCTCACAAAACCTCTCTCAAGCCTCTCTCAAGCCTTTGGAAGCACACTTCCAAGTAATGGTTTTTTCTTTCTTTCTCATTTTTTCAGTTTTCTTTAAGTTGTATTTCCCTTTTAATTTCAATTATGAATGTTGGGGTATGGTTTCTAACCTCCCCCATACTGCCCTCTTATTGTTTTAATAATTTGATACCCATTTCTCTCTCATTAAATTCCTCCCATGTACACCCATTACTATGCTGAAATTCCGAAAGTAACTTCTCTCTCTTCTTTTACATTCAAGCAATAATTTTGTACCATGAATTTAAATTACTTTAAAATTGTTAGGAAATGTATCTATATAACCTACTTACCTTCCATTACATGTAAATATGATGAGTAACCCCTTTCTCCTTCATCAACCATTCTTATGAATTCTTATGTCACGCCGTTACGCTGCCGAAATCGCACCGATTTTCTATGCCAATGCCATTGTGTAGTGGATACCATTCCCATTTCTCCATCAAGGGTATCCAACTTTATGAACCTTTACTTATTGATTAAAAATCTTCATGTATGAATTCCACATTCCTTTATCATGGAATAAATGATTATGTTTTATGAATCCATGTTTTATGATCCATGTGGCACACTTATGCATGAAATGAAATGTTTAAGAAGGGTGCGCCCTTATAGCGCTCCAATGCATTGGGTAAAGTATAGTATCATGATAAGTCATGTGCAATGATTGTTGAATCATGATAATTCAAGTGCAACGAGGGTTTACTCGTGCTTTATGTGCCATGAGGATTTACTCATGCTCCATGTGCAATCAGCCTTGGCTCATGCTAATTCCATGTTAAGTGTTGTTGCCACATTTCCATGTTATGATTATCATGCTTTATCATGCCTTTATGTTCATGTTTATTTTATTCTCTATTGATATACCTATTGTCTAACATGTATTTTAATCCTCATGTTATTCCATGTGTACTCCCTTACCGGGCTTTATAGCTCACCGTTTTCGTATGCATGTCCTCAGGTTATCCCATGCAATGCTAAGTAAGAGGGAATGTAGTGGTCATGTAAAGGAAGTTTTCAATAAATATGTTGTATTTCATGTTTTAAGTTTTTATTTAATGATCCTAAGCCCCAAATACACTAAACCTCTCGATCTTCTTTGTTATATCAAGTGAAGTTTTATGTAATAAATCATGTTTATGTTTGTAATAAAAACAAAGTTGTCATAGTTGGTATCAGAGGATAGGTTTGGTTATTTTTGGGATTAGGAAACCCTAGTAAAGCCTTAGTTACAAGACTAAGTATAATAAAAACATCCCTAAGTTTTGGTAAGTACTGAGTAAGTGGTTTATCAAACAAATACATCCCTGTTTGGATACGAGCAGGTAGAGGCGGCTCTGGCACAGATGTATCCTAGGGGAAAAACCCGAAAAAACCGCTTTGATCTAGACTCGAATGGGAACTAGTGCACGACAATAGGGCTTGATGTACTCTTGGTTATGACACTCCTGGGGGATATGTTTTGATAAATTCACAATCTTATTATCGACCCTTATTAAGGAAAAAAATGCCCCTAAGAATATATGTTAGAAAGTAGATCATGAAAAGCCTAGATTGAAGCCTATAGAATCATGAGTAAGGAAATAAAAGTTTATTTTTAAGTCATCAACTTTTGTCTTTGGATTAACCTTTATGTATTACCCCTAACTTTCCTTTTATTCCAGCCAATGGACGGTAATAGGAAGACTCGAGCTAACAACCGTTGTGAATATCAGTGTGATGACTGTACTAATGAGATGCCAAATCCAATGGGAGTAGGAATTGCAAACTTTTTCATGATTATCTCTCAACTAACTCAAGTTTTTAATAGAAAAACGGGTCAAGAGGAACTTTCAACCCCCCCTAAGAAAGAACAAGTCGCTATAGAGAGCTTCATGAGACAAAGGCCTCCTACTTTTAGTGGATCATCCGATCCCATGATCGCTGAACAATGGATCAACTCCATTGAAAAGATCTTCTCCATCCTTCAATGTTCTAAACAAGAGAAGGTTATCCTAGCTGCTTATCGTATGGAGGGTGAAGCTGATTAATGGTGGACGTTGATAAAAATATGAAGCCTGAGGAGGAGATCGAGGCATTGGAATGGAAGGATTTCCGGAAGATGTTTTTCGATAAATATTTTCCGCGCACCCTCCAGCTTAAGATGGAAAGGGACTTCCTTTCCCTCAAGAAAAAAGATGAAGAATCTGTTGGAGCGTATGAGGAAAACTTCACAAGGCTTGCACGTTACGCTTCTGGATTTGTCATTACCCCCGAATGCAAGGTTGACCGCTTCTTTGGTGGGCTGAAGCCTAGCTTGGGGAAAGCATTAGCGATCTGTGACTTCGACAGCTACGAGGAAATTGTCTGATGTGCCCTCAAGGATGAAATGGAGATCGGGGAATCACAGGGGTATCATGGGGACAAGAAGCGTAAGGTGGACTTCAATGCCGGTGGTCCTATGGATAAATCCAATGGTGCTAAGAAGATCCAACACCCCACTTTCCAAAAGTGCGGAAAGAAGCACCCTAGAAATTGCCTTAAGGGGACGAGAAAATGCTTTAGGTGTGGAAGAGAAGGGCACCTAGCTGTTAACTATCGGCAAGAAAGACCCACGGCTGCGACAGAGGAGAGGAATTCTCCATTCGAACCTCAATGCATTGTTTAATGATACAAATGAAAAGAATGGGGTCATTTTGCAAATCAGTGCCCTAGTCCAAGGGTTTTTGGAGACAACCAACAACCTCCAAGGCAGCAAGCAAGAGCTTTTTCCATCACTTCTGCCGAAGTGAACCCCAACATTGAAGTGGTGATAGGTACGCTAGTTATTCATTCAAGAATAGTGAAAGTACTTTTTGATTCAGGTTCAATGCATTCTTTTATATCTCTAAAGTTTAATAGAACAATCCCAGCACCCCCACAAATTATGGAAGTAAAGATGTCGGTGAGTACGGAAAATGGGGAAATCATTGCATCCCATGAATATAAGTCCTCCCCTATTATAATATGTGGATTGAATTTCCTGTAGAACCTCTTCATACTCCCTCTGGTGTAATTTGATGAAATTCTTGTCATGGATTGGATTTTCTTTATATAGAGCCAACATAAATTGTCGGGAGGGGGAAATCACACTCCATATGGAGAATCGACCCCTGATTCTTTACAAGTGACAGGAGGAAGATGAATCTATTTTAGCTCCATCATCTAAATCATGGATATTACTGCCTTATGAGCATGCGTATCTGGCTCAGATGATTGAGTCCAAGGAAGAAACCATCCTTGAAGAAATTCCTATTTTGAGGGAATTCACGGAAGTGTTTCCCGAGGAACTGCCTGGTCTACCTCCTAGAAGAGATGTTGAGTTCTCAATTGAACTTATACCTGGGGCGCTACCAATATCCAAGACTCCATATAGAATGGCTGTTGTTGAGCTTGAAGAGTTGAATAAATAACTACAGGAGAATCTGGATAAAGGGTTTATACGCCCAAGTGCTTCACCATGGGGTGCACCAGTCCTCTTCATCAAGAAGAAGTATGGGTCAATGCGGCTTTGCATCGATTATCATTAACTTAACAAAATCACGATAAAGAAAAAGTATACTCTCCCAAGAATCGATGAATTGTTTGATCAGCTATGTATAGAACAATACTTCTCCAAGGTGGATTTGCGGTTGGGATATTATCAAGTAAGGGTGAAGAAGGAAGATGTACCCAAGACTACTTTTCGTACAAGATACGGGCACTATGAATTCATAGTAATTCATTTTGGACTCACCAATGCTCCAGTAATATTCATGGACTTGATGAATAGAGTCTTTAGAGATTACCTTGACAAATTTTTGGTAGTATTTATAGATTATATTTAAATATACTCCAAAACCAAGGAGGATCATGAGGAGAATTTAAAAACAGTACTAGAGACTTTGTGCAAGGAGAAGCTCTATGCCAAGTAAATCAAGTGTGAGTTCTGGTTGAATGAGGTCTCATTCTTGTGCCATATCATCACAAGCAATGGGATATCTATGGACCCCTCCAAAACAGATGCAATTGAGGGATGACCGAGGCCAACATCGGTAACAGATATCCGTATATTCTTGGGGTTAGCTGGATATTATCGACGATTTGTAAGGAATTTCTCATGATTGTCCAACCCTCTTACCAAGCTAACTAGAAAGGGAGTAAAGTTTTCTTGGAGTGATGAATGCGAAGAAAGCTTCAAGGAGTTGAAAATGAGGCTTATCACTACACCCATTCTCACTTTTCCCAAAAGTGGGGAACTTTTTGTGGTATTCAGTGATACATCAAAGAAGGGATTAGGCTGTGTGCTGATGCAGAATGATAAAGTGATATCCTATGCCTCAAGGCAGTTGAAAATCGATGAGTGAAACTATCCAACGCATGATATGGAGTTGGCGGCAGTGAGCTTTTCCTTGAAAACCTGGCGACATTATCTCTATGGAGAGAAATGTGAGATATATACTGACCACAAGAGTCTTAAAAATATATTCACACAGAAAGAGATTAATATGCGCCAGAGAAGATGGATAGAGCTCATCAAGGATTATGACTGTTCAATACATTACCACCCTGGGAAAGCAAACAAGGTGGAAGATGCCCTAAGTAGAAAGGACCCAACAATTCTATCAATGATGAGAATTGAGAAGGATCCAATCTTCTTAGACTTGATGAAGATGGACGTGGGAATCATAAAGAAGGGAACATCATCAATCCTTTCACAAATTATTTCTCAACCATCTCTTTTAGAAAGGTTAAAGGATGCTCAAAAGGATGATGTGGGAATTTAGGAAAAAGTGGAAGCTATCAAAAAAGGGAAATCCTCGTAGTTTAATGCTAATGAAGAAGGAATTGTGCGGTTTGGGACAAGACTATGTGTTCTATCAAGTATGGAGATGAATAAGGAACTATTGGATGATGCACATAGTTCAAATTTCTCTATTCACCCAGGGAGCACAAAGATGTATCGAGATCTCCGAGAAAACTTTTGGTGGGATAATATGAAGAAGGAGATCGTTGAATATACATCAAAGTGCCTGGTGTGTCAGCAAGTGAAGGAAGAGAGGTAGAAGTCTAAGGGGATGATGCAACCATTGCCCATACCAGAATGAAAATGAGAGAACATCACCATGGACTTTGTCATCGGACTTCCAAGGAAATCCAAAGGTAACAATGCAATCTGGGTTGTTGTGGATCGTCTTACAGAGACTGCACACTTCATTGCTATTCAGGAGGATTTCTCTTTGGATCAACTGGCGCGGATATATATCAGGAAAGTGGTAAGGTTTACTGGAGTACCACTATCTATTGTGTCTGACTGAGATCCAAGATTAACCTATAAGTTTTGGAAGAGTCTTCAACATTCTCTGAATACTGAACTGAACTTCAGTACGACCTATCATCCTCAAACTGATGGCCAATCCGAGCAGACTATCCAAACACCTGAGGATATGTTGAGAGCGTGATCAATGGACTTTAAAGGAGTATGGGATCAACATATTCCTCTGGTTGAGTTCTCTTATAACAATAGTTTTCACTCAAGCATCCAAATAGCACCATATGAAGTCCTTTATAGGAAAAGGTGCAGAACACCAGCGTGTTGGGATGAGGTCGGTGAACATAACCTGCTTGGACCGAAAATGGTCGAGGAAATGGTGGAGAAGGTGAAAACCATTCAGCAGCATATCAAGGCAGCCCAGAGTCGACAGAAGAGTTATGCAGATAATCGTCGACGAGACCTTGAGTTTAAAGTTGGAGACATGGTGTTTCTATGCATATCTCCGTGGAAGAAGGTCATGGGGTTTGGAAGGAAAGGGAAGTTAAGTCCAAGGTACATCGGCCCCTTCGAGATTCTTGATCATGTCGGGGCTGTGGCCTATTGACTAGCACTTCCACCTGCCATGGACAAAGTACATGATTTCTTTCATGTATCCCTCTTAAGGAACTACATACCGGACCCTTCACATGTACTCTCTTCCGAGGTGGTACAATTGGAATATGATCTTTCTTATGAGGAGAAACCAGTGAAGATCTTAGATCATATAGAAAAAGTTCTACGAAATAAGACAATGCCCCTCATCAAGGTGTTGTGGAGAAACCACAAGATTAAAGAAGCAACTTGGGAATTGGAGGATATGATCAATCTGAGTTACCCACATTTGTTTTAGTGTGGGAAAAGGAAAATTTCGAGGGAAAAATTTCTTAAGGGGGGAATATTGTAACGAACCAATGTTTCATTAAAGGAAATCCCTCTTGATCTAATTAAATGTCTCTTTATGTTTATATAAAATGTAAACTTATTTGGTTTCATGTTAAGAATTTTGACCACTGCTAATATAGTTGTTGAACAGTGATCACATGATTAGTATAAATATATGACATTGACAAATCCAATTTACTCAGACAAAGGAAGCGATGGCCTCATCCAGTAGAATTTCCCCATACAAAACCCATTTGTCGGAGCTCGGAAAAGATGTGGCATCTTTGGGCTTCGCCCTTGACCAAGCCCAAGCTGAGCTTCATCATGTCAAGCTCAAACGTGGCCGTCTATGGGAAAAGTGGAAGTTGATTGAAATTACCACTCGAGCGATGTTATCCGAGCCACCCCAAGAGTCTGTCACCATCGCTCACCTTACCCTTAGGTCTTATGTGGATGTTTTAAGGGGTTATGTAACAAATAAGTAGTACTATGTTCATGTACATTATTTTTGTATATAATAATGAATATAATTTCTAGTCATTTTTGATGCATTGTAAATAGTTTTTAAAGTACAAATGGTGTTTTTAGTTATTATTTAATTAAGAAGTCTATTTTATTAAATTAAGGGATTTTTGAATTAAATAATATTTTAAAAATATAATAATATTATTATTAAATTAATTTTTATTAAATATAAATGATCTTATAATTTTATGAATGCAATTAAATTTTTTATTAAGGTTTGAAAGCCATTTTTGTCAAAACCTGTGCATTTTCGATAAATGTCAGTTTTTAATTTAAAAGTGAAAATTAAAATATTTAGAAAATTATTTAGATAAAATAAATTTTATTTCTGGAATCAGGACATCAAAATTATCCAACGGTGAATTTTTCATAGTTTTTTGAGACAGTCAATTTTTTGGGTAAAAATTAAACACCTTTTAAATATATAATGTGTTTTACGACATCATAATGACCCAATGGTGATGAAATAAAATACTATAATCCTTATGTTCAGCCAATATATGTTTTACCATTAAAATAATGTGATTTTCGGTTTTTTTGACTTACTTTTTAAAGCATTAATGGACCCCTCAAGACATATTCAACACTTTTCCTTTTTAAATTAATTTCCATGGGAGTGTGACTCACCTCCACATAAGCAACCTTTTTATTTTAAGAATTTAGGACTTTGTACTTATAAAATATTTTTTTCCTCTTCCGTTTTCCAAAAACCATTGGCAAAAACCATGGGATGGTTTGTGTTTTGGATTAATTTAATGTAAGGGGACCCAAACCTAAATAATAAAGTATTCCCTCACCGTTCCTATATAAACCCACCCAAGCTCCCACTTAATCCTCACTAAAATCCCTTGTAGTTCGTCCAACCTCTGCCCTACTATCTCTATAATCCTCCCAAGGTTCCCCAATCTCCCAAGAAGCCTCTCTCAAGCCTCTCTCAAGCCTTTGGAAACACACTTCCAAGTAAGGGTTTTTCTTCCTTTCTCATTTTTGTCAATTTTATTTAAGTTGTATTTCCCTTTTAATTTCAATTATGAATGTTGGGGTATGGTTTAACACCTCCCCCATACTTCCCTCTTATTGTTTGAATGATGGAAGACCCCTTTCTCTCTCATTAAATGCCTCCCATGTACACCTGTTACTATGCCGAAATTCTGAAAGGAACTTCTCTCTCTTCTTTTACATTCAAGCAATAATTTTGTATCATGAATCTAAATTCCTTTAAAATTGTTGGTACATGTATATATATAACCTAATTACTTTACATTACATGTAAATATAATGAGGAACCCCTTTCTCCCTCATAAACCATTCTTATGAATTCTTATGTCACTTCGTTACACTGCCAAAATCGCACCGATTTTCTAAGCCAATGCCATTATGTAGTGGATACCATGCCCATTTCTCTATCAAGGGTATCCAACTTTAGGCACCTTTACTTATTGATTATAAATATTCATGTATGAATTCCACATTCCTTTATTTTGGAATAAATGATTATGTTTTATGAATCCATGTTTTATGATCCATGTGGCACACTTATGCATGAATTGAAATGTTTAAGAAGGGTGCGCCCTTATAGCGCTCCAATGCATTGGGTAAAGTATAGTATCATGATATGGCATGTGAAATGGGTGTTGAATCATGATAATTTAAGTATAACTAGGGTTTACTCATGATTTATATGCAATGAGGATTTACTCATGCTCCATGTGCAATGAGCCTTGGCTCATGCTAATTCTATGTTAAGTGTTGTTGCCACATTTCCATGTTATGATTATCATGCTTTATCATGCCTTTATGTTCATGTTTATTTTATGCTCTATTGATATGAATATTGTCTAACATGTATTGTACTCCTCATGTTATTCCATGTGTACTACCTTACTGGGCTTTATAGCTCACGCTTTTCTTATGCATGTCCTCAGGTTATCCCATGCAATGCTAAGTACGAGGGAATATAGTGGTCATGTAAAGGAAGTTTTCAATAATGATGTTGTATTTCATGTTTTAAGTTTTTATGTAATGATCTTAAGCCCCAAATACACTAAAACTCTCGATCTTATTTGTTGTATCAAGTGAAGTTTTATGTAATAAATCATGTTTATGTTTGTAATAAAAGCAGGGTTGTCATATATACCCCACATTAAATAAATGAGTGGTGAAATTTCATATGTCTCCCATAAATAAAAGAGAAACTAGAAGTCCCTAACCCTAAGTCTCGACTCTCTTCATACACATTAAAAAAATATGTATAATAAATATAAGTTTTTTATAAATCTATTATATAACCATAAGTATATATATAATACCATATATTCTTTAATTATTACCATTTATTACTATTTTATAAAAAAATTGTAGTTAAAATTTTGTTTCAGGTAACAACCGCTTTCTTTTTCGTTTATGATTTGATTTTTTATTTTTGGTCCTCTTACTTTGATAATGGTTCCATAATATCTATAATAATAATAATGAAATAATAATAATATTTATAAATAAATTATAATTTTATTACCAATCATTAAATATGGTTTTGATAAATGAAGAACATTACGATCATGAAGATGGTAGGTCGTATGTACGCATGAGTAACATTTCAATTTTTTAATGATCATTATAGAAATTACATAAGTTATATTTTATAATTATATAATTATAATAACATCCTAAAAAACATTTTATTTATTTAAATATACTTATACATATCATCCATGGGGTATGGTGGTGAAAACAGAGAGTCAAATCACTTTGTGAAGGCGATAGTCCACACGTACCCGAACGACGATATCATGCTTTAGTGAGTGAAAATGTAAAAAATAAAATGATATATTATATTTTAAGAATTATAGATATGTAATTAAAATAATAATTATGTTATTTATATCACATATATTCATTAAATTGTTCCTTATTACCTTTCGTGTAAATTGTTAGTGAAAAATGAATCACATCACTTCACAAGGTGGCAGTCTGATGTACACATGAGCGTCATTTTCGTATCCCTTATAGAATGTAAAGTAAAAATGGTAAATATGATATAATTACTCAATACATATAATTAGGTTATATAATATAAAAACTCTTTATAAATCATCATACCCATCTGTTAGTGTTGATAATGGAAAAATGAATGACATTGGTTCGTGAGGCAATAGTCTGCCATACACACGAATGATGATTTCATAACCCATTTGATGCGAGAGGATAAGGATTAAGGTTATGAAATTAAAATAATAAAATATTATAATATGGAATATTATTATTTTATTACATAATAATTTGTTATGAATAATTTAATTAGGTGGAGGAAGAAATAAATTAAAAAGACTCGTTGAAGAACGTTACCTCTTCTTGGGGTAACTTCTCTGGGTTTGTACCAAAGGTATTCTTGGATGGGTTTATGCCCAAAATAAAAATTATAGTATTTAATGAGGGAATTATAGAAGTAATTTAGTTAGGTATTATCAAAACAAATTTACTTTTTAGGTGTTAATAGTGGAGAAGGGAGGGTGGCCTTTTATAAGTGAAGGGAGTGACACACTTGTAATTTTTGAAAAGAATGAATTCCACACACATTTGTTCATGTCATAAGGCTCAAATAATGAAATATTATTAACCATATAAGAGATAATACCTTAATATTTTCAGAAAATATACTCTATTTACGTTTTTAGGTCATTTTGACAGTTATATTTTTAGTTTACTCTCCGGTAAATCCATTTTTTTACCTTAACCATGATAATTAATTTTTAATGTTTTCACCATTAATTTCAATAAAAAAATAAGATAATATTATTATATAATATATATTATTATTATTCCAAATATATAATACATTTTAACAAATTAAATTCACATAATTGATAACTTTTAATTTAAAACAAAACCCACAGACGCGATGAAAAATTGGGTTTTCAAGAAGAGTAAAATTTTGAGCAGAAGATGATTTTATATTAACACTATGAATAATAATAATCATTGAATTAAAATAAATTAAAATTTAATTATATATAATATTTAAATTTAATTTAAAACAATCCCTATTAGGGGTTTTATAATTAATTAAAATTGATAAACATTATGTATTTTAAAACAGTAAAAATACCATTTTTCAATCCAAAAACAAAATTATAATAAAATCCAATATAAATTTGATTAAAAAATAATTATGTGTATTAAATATAATTATATAATACTTATGTTTCATGAAATAAATTTCAAAACATTATGGGACTTTTAAAGTGCTTATTTTATCGAAAATAAATGACATGTTTTACAAAAATTGGTATTTTTAACTATTCACTGAAAAACTGATATTTTCCAAAAAAATCAAAAAATTTAACCCAAATGAAATTTTGATATTAAAATTTTAAAAATAATTTAGTTTTTTATAAAACTATTTTTTAAAAATTTCCAAAAAATAATTATAATATTTTTTTGACGGAAAGCAATAAAAATCAATTTTTAAGAATAAAATTAATTTTCAAAAAATTGATTGATTATTGAATAAAAATTTATAAATTATTTATATATAGTAGAAAATATATATTTTATAAATTAATTAATATTATTCATACCCTCCAATATAGCAGCTGGGTTATAATGATTATATATATCATCGGTCATTTAAGCTCGGTGGTGCTTATTGAATATGCTATCGAACATAAAAATCTAGGGGTTGCATGTATTGTAAGATTTCAAAGTGATTAAATTTATTTAAAATTAAATGAATCGTAATATATATAGGTGTTACATTATCACCTAATCTTAATGCTGCATGTAATTTACATTATAGAACATAATTTTCTACATTTAAAATCTTATATTGTTACATCCTCCCTTTAATAAATTACATCGTCACAATTTGAACCTTATCTTAGTAATAATATATTGGATATTTGAAAATACTTTTTTTTGTAAAACAAAATCATAAAAAGTTTTAATAAACATAATATTGATAAAAGTGAAATCAAAGTATGACGGTCATCTAGAATAACAAATACTAGGTTCTTAGATAGAATAAAATATGTGGGAAGTGAAGATTTATACATTGAAGAAAAGAATAAATAATACTGGAGAGTCAATGAGGTCATTGATCGCAAATAAGTGAATGATTAATGGAATGTTATTGGCATGAAAACCATTAATATAGGATGAGTTAAATGACCATTGGTTCATTATAAATGAATGAAATATTATATTTTTTGTTTCAAGATCATTTTCCTTAAGTTGAGGAATTATTTTACCATTTTGACTGAGAAAATAAGGATATATAATTACTTAATGATCCAATTTTCACAACAATCTCAGCTTTTTATGCAATTTATGTGTATTCAAGATTAATTTTCCATGAAAAAAGCACTGGAAATCATATTTTAAAGGATAATATAACCATAAAATGGATAATGATCTATTACACATATATTTTGACATTAACCAAAAAAAAATGGTAGCACATGGTAAGATAATTACCAAAACCTTCATATGATACACTCATCATCAAAATTAAATAGTAATACCCAATTTAAAAACTAAATCATTATTAAAAAACATAAAAATAAAATTGTATTTTAACCTAAAATGTTACCTCTTACCTTTAAGATCTCAAGACAAAAAATCTAGATATATATTTAAAAAACATTAATCACTTAGTCAAAATATCAATTTCAATGTCTTGGTTATCTATAAAATGAAAATTGTATCCTTATAATTAACATAGTATCCAAGATCATTTAAACCCTAAAATTTATCAATAAATTAAATCTTATTTCCAAAAATTTATATTCATACTTCACATTAAACCAAATATTTACACATAATTCAACTAAATAAAATATCTACTAAAATGTCATTGGTCACCTTAAGATATCATCTATTAAAACCTAAAAATAATGTATAATACTTTTAACTTATGATAATCCTTAATATAATATTACAATGATGGTATCCATAACTCTTAAAATAACCTCATATGAAAACATCCACGCCTACAAATTTATCTAAACTAACATTTGGTACCAAATATAACTACCCAAATCCCACACAGCCTTATTTGGTGAAGAAATCATAAAATTTTAATTTCTATCTCTGAGACCAATAATTATGACCATATTTTTTTCCATAAAACATTAAAATCTAGAAAAGAAAAATTAGATCACTTATATTTCTCAAGGAACTTTTTGATTTAGAGTTTTAGAGAATTTTTTCAAAATTCAATATAAACAATACCCATGTATTTAAATGAGAATTTCCCCCACTTAACCCAGATTTCAATATTTCACATCTGGTGTTTATCATCATCCATAAAAAACCCTTCAATTCATAAATCATTCAACATAATTATTTAAACCCTAGGGAAAATGAAACATAATAAGTGTGAACTAAAATTATTAATAAGGGTAAACATAATAATTAAAAATTAAATGCCATCAATGAGAATTATAATCACATAAAGATATAACGACAAAATTAGATTGCATGATAAAATCATAAAACAACTCATACTTATTAATACCTAGATCACCAAACATAAAAAAAATGGAATAAGGCTTTAACAAAGTCAAGAGTCATCAAAATCAATAATCATGAGTAGGTGATATCAATCTTTATCAAATCAAGCATAATGAAATTATATTGGTATCTTGGGACATCATCTTTATAGAACAATTAATGAACCCTTAAAAATGGAATAACCATACAATACACTTCCAATTTAATTCTATAAATAACATAATAATTACACAATGAATTAGAACACTATATGGGAGCACCCATCATATAAGATATAATGAGCACACACATCAATATTTGGGTGTACCCATCATATAAGTAATTTCCATGAAACAAAACATTAATAAAGTACAAATATCTTTCATTTAATCATAGAAATAATAGAAATAATAATAATTGATTTCATTATATGGTTAATGCATGGGAAGGAAATGGGTTCCCTGATAATCTTTGTGAAACATGATTATCCCATGGAAAATAAATGGGTTCAAAATAAATCTATTTGAAACATGATTAACCCTTGGAAAATAAATTGGTTCAATAAAAATTTCATTGAAACAATATTAATCCATCCAAAGAAAGAGTGAGGATGGTATCATTACAAAATATCCCCACTGGAAAATATGTAACAATAAGGGTTACTGACGTTGAAGAATAAGAATACCATTAAAATATCATTGACTGTTTTTAAAAAAAATAACCATTTCATTTTAAAAAATCACTTTTTTAGAAGTCTAAAATTTCCAAAAAATATTATGAAAAAACTTTTCTTTCGAAAGAACTTTGGAAACATATAAAAAAATACTTATAAATCAATTAAAACATTTATTGAGTAAAATAGTCTATATTTTAAAAAACAATTTTAAATAATTTAAAAATAATTTTCATTTAAAATAAATTTTAAAACTTATAAATTAATCTTAAAAAAATTAGTGGTCACCGTAGAAGAAAATTTCATTCATTTACTATGCATTAAAACAAATATTTCATTTGCATTTTTATGAAAATCCAAAAGGGAATTTTTTGGAAAATGATAAGAAGATTCCTTTCAATTTTTTTAAAAAAATTTAAACATGGTTAATATTTTATTTAAAAAATATTTTTAAGAATGATAAAATTATTGTTGGGAAAAAATCCATCAAGGTATCATTGAAGCATTTTTGAGGTGACTGTGTTTGTTGACAAAACGGGCCTCCATGTTGTATTTGTTGACAAAGCAGACCATGATATACAAATTTGTTGACAAAGTGGGTTTACATGGTGATTTGTTAGATTTAGGAGATGTTTCTGGCTATCCATGTTTTATTGAAGAACCTCGACAAAGGAATGGATGATCTGGAGGCGGTACAAAAAGAGTAGATACAAGGTGGCACCATTTTCCAATGTCTGCAAAATTTTGGGCTAAAAAATTGGAAAACGGAGAGATGTGTTTTTAGAAAATAGAGTTGCACATAAAATTAGAGTGGTTCCCAAAAAAGAAAGTGGTGTGTGCAATATTGGAATGGTGTGCAAAATTGGGACAGGAAGTTTTTTCACACAAAAAGTGGTTCGTGATTAGAAGCTCGAAAATTGGAAAAGGAATGAGGTGAGTGCAAAAATTAGAGCGGTGGGAGGAAAAATAAAGTGGTGCAAGAAATAATGGTGCGATGTGTGAAATAGAGGAATGAAGATTTTCATGCAAGAGGTGGTTCGAGTTCAGAATCTGGAAAATTGGCAAAGACATGAGGTGCGTGAAAAATTGGAGCATTGTAAGAAATACAGTGTTGTGCGAAGGTGCGTTTTTTTGTGCTCAAAGGGGATTACATGCTGAAGGAGGGTTTTTTGTGTAGGGGTCGATTTTTCATATAAACATGAAGTAAACCCCTTCATTCAATGCAGCTCAAGACTTAGAGAGTATCAGAGATCTGGTGCGTGAAATTGGAGTATGCAAGGGATTTTCTCGTAAACATCAAGTTTTCACATAAAGGCAGGTGTGTGCATAAAAAGAGAAGGTTTTGAGAAAAAATGTGGTTGCGTATAAATAAAATTATATGCATAAAAGAAGGCTATTGCGTGTTAAATTATTAGTTTCGCATAAAAGTGGTGTTGCGTAAAAAGTGGATTTCGCGCAAAAGAAGAGAATTACGCGCAAGGCCTAGTGAAGGATGCGGGTAAAAATTGGGGTTGCCCGATACACCTGCTACAAAGTGAGATTCATCTATGGATTAAATTTGGACGTCAACAGAGCATCTATATACAGTGGAGGATGCATTTATTTGTGATAATAAAGGGACCTACAAGTCCATAAACTGTGTGTGGATCCTTTCTAGAGAAGTGAGTAAAAAAAGAGGAAGAAGGTGATCCTTTCTATCGAAAGTGAGCCAGAGAGAGAGGAACATGGAGTGAACCTTGGTAAATTAGTGATCTATCACTAAGCATTGTAAAGGCAATGATCCGGGTCATAGAAGTGATATAGCCCAAACATTCTAAATTGGTAGTGAGCTTTAGAGGATTTTGTATAGCGGGGCATCGCCATTGTATGCCTCTTAGATGTAGCCCAGTGAGGGTGAACCAAGTAAAAATATATGTTTCTTCCTGATTACTTCTCTACATTTTATCCAAATCATCGTTATCATATAAATAAATAAATAACAAGATAAAAGTTTACAACATAAGAGCAAATAAAGTGACCCTTATAATATAGAGATCAAGATTCAGTGGGGAGGAAGAATTTTAAAATACAATATACATATTCTAATTCACCCCCCCTCTCAGGGTATCTAGGCCCCTTTTTTTCCTAACAATTATTTTTTATTTTTTTAGAAAACAAGGTTTTGGAAGAAAAGGGTTTTCTACCGAAGAGGGAAATAAAGACGATTTTTCATAAAAACATTTCCTCAATAATTTTAAGTACCAAAGAGTGGGAAATCATAATTTTACTTAAATATATAATTAATAACTATAGAAGAATAAAATTCATGATAATTATCAGGAAGAATATCATATGATTTCAATAATGTAAACTGAATAATAAACAAACCCAATAAATGATGAAATTGTAACATAATAGCCTTCAAGCTTTTTGTAAATTTAAATCATAATCACCATGAAAGGGTAAAATAAAATGATAATTAAAATATAATGAAAATAAATAAATTCAGGATATTATATGTCAAAGTTTCTGTATATACACCTCATAAAAGAATATTGGTGCATAACATGACATAAGTCTCAAAGAAAGAAAAACTGAGACAAAAATACCTTACCACTATAGTAATATTTTGAATCATAATTATAAATAAAGAATAAAATCATATAAAATATTAAATATCATTAAAATTGTGGGATATAAGGTATAACATGTCAAAGTTGATGTATATACACCTCTTAAAATAAATGAGTAGTAAATTTTCAAATGTCTCCCAGAAATAAAAGAGGGATTAGAAATCCCTTACCATAAGACTTTACTTCCTTCATACAAATTAGAACCTACTATATAATAAGAATTACTTTATTATGAATATATTATTTAACCATAATAATATATATAAACCATATATGATTTACTTAGGACTATTTCTTACCCATTTATCAATAATTACTTGTAAAAATTATATTTCGTTTAATAATTGCTTTGTTTTTCATATATGTTTGGATTGGTTATTCTCAGTCTAATTACTTTGATTGTGGTTAAATAATATCTATAACACTATTCCTGAAATATTTATCATATTTATAAATAAATTATATTTTTGAAATTAATCATGAAATATGGTTATCAGAAATGAAGTACGTTATGATGATGGATACAGTAAGTTTTACGTACGTATGAGTTATACTTTCATTTTTAAACAATCATTATGTAAATTAGTAATTTAATATTTTATCAATATATAATTATTATAATATAATAAATAAAGTTTTATTTCTTTAAATATAATTACACATATCATCCATGTGGTGTGGTGATGAAAATAGAGAGTCAAATCACTTCGTGAAGGTGGTAGCCCACATGAACACGAATGACATTATTATATTTCAATAAGTAAAAATGTAAGAAATAAAATAAAATATTATATTTTAATATTGATAAATATTTCATTAATATCATAATTATTTCATTTATATAAAATATTTTCATTAAATATTTTCTTATTACCTTCAATGTTAACCGTTAGTGAAACAAAATCACATCACTTTGTGAGGTGGTAGTCCACTATACACATGAGAAACATTATTATATCCCCCCCATAATGGAAATTAAAAATTTATATATGATATAATGACTTTAGAGGTAATATTATGTTATAAATATAATTTATAAAATTTATATCCATCATCATACCCAACAATGAGTGGAGGTAATGTAAAAACAAATGAAAACACTTCATGAGGTGGTGGTCCACTGTATACATGAATGATGATTTTGTAAATCATTTGATGAAAGAGAAGAAGGATTTAGGTTATGAATGTAACATCCCAACCTAAACCACTGGGTTTGATAGGAAATACCACATGACCTTATGATATCTTTCCCATATGCAAGAGGTTATCGACTAGCAGTGAGGGTCTCAAGTGAAACCATGGGGAAAATATACCATTCTATTAATGTCATCGAGAAGGATAATATATAATAATAATATTAGAATTAATAAATAATATGGGTAAATATGAAAACTAAAGATGACATACATGGTATATAAATAAAATATCCCAAATAAGAATGGTGTCCAGAGTATTGAAAGAAGATAATAAATAAAACAATAGTAGGGCCCTCAAATGTCTATCCCGGCCCACCCTAGATCCATGTTTCACCTACTTAAACATTCATGATAGGTCCCTTTCCCTTCATTGGGTCTATCATGGAATCTATAAGTGCATCAAAATTTATTAGTGGGATGTGAGTATAAGACTCAATAGTAAACCACCAATGCATCCCTACTTGGTGCTCTATAGTATACAATTTTATGACATAATAATAATTATTGAATAACAAGAAAAAACATACAAATCAATAACAAGTAGTGGTGTGATAACCAAGCTACCACCAAACCCTCAGCCATACCTAATTTGGATTCATGTTAGAAAGATAATCATGGAATATCTCAAGGGTCATAGACTAATGCATGGTGATCGAAATCCTTATCTTAATGGACCAACACATGACACATGGAATCCATATCTAAATGCACCAGTGCATGGTTCTTAGAATCCACTTCTGAATGAACCATTTCATGGTTCTTAGAATTCATCTCTCAGAAAAGTCGGTATTAAACACACCTTCCCATGTACAGAATCCACATAGTGTTGTGTGAACATGCACCTGACATCATCTATACTTCAAGTCAATTGTATGATGTAGAATACTCTAGTCACAACTAGGATACCTCAACGTGAATAATACTTGGAATCAAGGATATCTTGAATGCATCAACAACAAAACACCATGGCTACCTCATACTCTCACACTATCCTCTCTCTTTCGTCACCATCATAAAAAAAACATCATACCCTCTTTAAGGGGTAAATATATTTAGAAGGTCTACCAATCTCAAATTCCACAAAATACCACCAAGGTATGGTAACATACATACATGGTGAGTACACTAATAGGCATAACATAATATATCATCATGAGTATATAGAAGAAACATAACAATATGTGGTAATAATCAAAAATGACAAAGGATAAACCAATATCAATCATGGAAAGCATATATCACAATAGATATCATGGCTACACCCCCCCATGTGGTCACAATCAATCATGGTGTAAATAAATTCCAACATAAATAATAATCATGGAAACATGTGAAAATGAGATCCCAAGAGGTAAGGAACTTCCTACATCCGAATTTTCAATGTTTATACTGATGTTTACAAAGGACTTCGTCACCCAAATCACACTCACACCTAACTGAAATATAATCTCATGCTAAGGAATCCTTGAACAATCCCTATTTCATTATTATTTATAATTATCACTATCTTTGATTTAAAAAATATTTAATCAAATATTGTTAAATTACCTCACTATATTCAAAAATAAGATTAGGAATAAATTTTTACTCATCAAGATGAATCCAATAGAACCAATGAAGAATCAATCTGATCAATATCAATGGAGATATTAACGAGATAAGTTCAAAAGAATAAAATAAAATAAATGAGAGTGAGATAAAAAGATATTAAGAGGAAGGGGATAAGTTTGGGAAATAATTAGCTTCCTACCCATGCCATGAGCACCCCCCAAATCCAATTTATAATACCTTATCATAAATTAATTTAATAAATTTTATTCTTTGCATCAATTATTTATTAATTTTTCTTAATAATTCCATTTCCCAACCAATAATCGTGTTGGGTGCTTCATAGACCTGCCCCACCAGCCCAAATTAAATACCCAACATTGATTTTGAAAATACCGTATCAATTCTAGAGTCATGATGCCATTGACGATGTGTCAATATGATACTATACAAAGGAGTAATGAATGAAATAATGTTTAGACAAAAAAAATATTTTCATCATTTACATTCAATTACCTTATTCAAAATACATCAGGTTTTTATTTAATTTAAATCCACCTCAATAAATATTTATCATCTAGTAAATATATTCAAGACAACCATATATATATATATACATTAATTTATTATCACAAAAAAATATTTCTTTCACAACTTAGAAAAAATAAAAATAAAAATAACTATTATTATTATTATTAAATATCTCACATTAATAATAACGACAACAAAAAAATTATATTATTATTATTATTATTAAATCACTTTCATCATTTCAATCATTAACATTATTTTCCATAATTAATATTAATGATAATAAAAAAATTATTATATTTAATATTAATTATCTCTAATCCTTATCACCATTAATGTTTTAGAAAAAACCATCACTAAATATAAAAAATTGAAAATTCTAGTTTAATACATGATTCAATGTGAAGTTAATGACAGAGTGTTTAAAATAATCCATTAAGATATTTCCAACAGAAATAGGTTAAAACTTTTGAAAAGTCAAGCTTTTAGTAAGTTTGGTCTTTTAAGAATGGAGATACATCTTGAATATGAGGCAGAAAAATAGTAAAACTTGGGTATAAAATAAATTAATAAAATTAATTAGTTAATTTAAAAATTAAATTACCCCAAATGCACGTTGAACATAAAGTTATATCCATCTTTGGGTAAACCCCACATTCTGGACCTAAAAGTGCTATCATATTTTCCATGCGATGCACCATTTGAGAGATATTAGTTATTTATTATTTGAAAAATAGAATAAATAAATAATTAATTATAAAAAGGGTTTTTTAACGTGTGATGTTTCCAAAAACCTGATCTGTATAAAATTTATACCCTAACTTGGATAAAACCTACATTTCAAACCTAATGACGACCTCATATTTCTTATAAAACATACCTTTTGATTAATATTAATTATTTATTATTAAAAAATTAGGATAAATAAATAATTAAATATAAAAAATAGTTTTATCACCTGTGATGTTTTCAAACACTCGATATACATAAAATTTACACCATATACAGGGTAAACCCCATATTATATATTTAACTATAGTCTTGAATTTTTTATACAATACACAATTTGAGAGATATTATACTATGTTCATAAAAACAACTTAATAAATTTTTTAAATAAATTATCCTTTTGAGTGACCTAACTAAATATCTGATGCTCACAATTAGTATACCCACCTACGGTAAACACCGTGTTTTTAACCTAATGGCGGTCTCAAATTTCTCATACAACACATAATTTTTGAGATATTAAATTATTTTTGATAAATTAAAAAATCATAATATAATATATTTAATATTTTTAAACTGTCAACATTGAGACTTTACAAACCTTGAAATATAACACTAACTCATCATCTGACTTTGACAATATTTGATAAAATATTACAATGGGTTGAATTGGATTTTACCCTTACACAATGAATTTTAAAAAAATATTATGTGATTTTTATTTAAAATTATATTTTCACATTATAACACATATAAATTATCAACAAAGAGGGTTTTTATTATCTTTAAAAATTTAGGATATTAAAACTCTCTTCCTCTATCGACTTTTTGTCCTAGAGAAGTATATCTAGTAGTTGTTTTCATTCAACTCATGCCACATTGTTCGAACATCAGGCTCACATTCCCACATATATTTCTATATTCATCCATGCTTCCACTGAATCCAAATAATTAGTAATATATTTCTTTGCAACATATTCATTCTTTAATCTATGAACCGTACTCGACACTCATCATAAGATGCATCAGTCTCTGTCTTAACATCCTCTCAATCAATAACATGTGTAGGGTGGGGAATTAAACTCTGAAACTACGACACATGGAACACATTGTGCATACCTCAATAGTGATAAGGGAGATCCAGATGATATTCCACTACCACAATATTATTTATGATTTCAAAGGTTCCAACAACTCATGGTGCTAGTTTTTCCTACTTCCCCAGGTGTATTTTCCCCAACCGAGGAGTCACTATCATGAAAACCTGACCACTAATAGAAAAATCCAATGGTCTTATTTTACGATTGGAATATGATATTTATTACTCAGATCGGTGATAAAAAATATAATATAATATAAATATAAAATAACTTATCCACACGAGCAAACTGAACAAACATCTGATGCTCACAAATTTTTAAGCTGTATGCACCGAGACTTTACAGAAATAAGAATATCACACTAACTCTATGTATGACTCTTAAAATATTTTATAGAATATTAAAATGTGTTAACCAGGATTTTACCCTTAAATAAAGTGTTAAAAACATTTATTAAGTGATTTTTATTAAAAAATCTATTTCCACATAAAACACTTACAAATTATCAACAAATAGGTTTTTTATTATCTATAAAAATTCAAGATATTACAATAAAATTAATATAATAAAATCTCATTATATGAATGATAATAAGTTTGTTATATAATAATGGTTTAATAATTATTTAATTATGTGGGGGATGAAATTAAATAAAAATTCTCATTGAAAAATGTTACATCTTCTTCGGGTAATTTCTCTTGGTTTGCACCAAATTTCTTCTTTAGTTTGATTCCTACCGAAATTAAGGATTATAAGATTGTATGAGAGAAGTAGAGAAGTTATTTGTTGAGTTATTTTCCAAACTGTTGGGTTTTTAAGGTGTGTAGATAGGAGGAGAGTGGGTGTACTTTTATAAGTGAGGTGAGTGGATAAATTCTATTTTTTAAAAAGATTGAATTCCACCCATGTTTTTTCATGTCACTAGGACCCAATAATAAAATTTATCTAGAATATAAGGGATAAGGTTGAAAAAATACCATAAAATATATTTTATATAATTTTTAGGACATTTTAACCCTTATAATTTTAGTTTAACCCCATTGAAAATTATTTTTTACCTTAAATGTGGAAATTAATTTTTACTATTTTCATTATTTATTTTGGTAAAAAATTAAGTTGAACTGATTATATAATATAAATTATTATAATTAAAAATATTTAATGCATTTAAAAAAATTAAATTCTTTTCTGAAGAAAAATATAATTTAAAACAAAATCCACATAAGCGATAAAACATAGGTTTTCAAGTAGAGTATTTTTTAAGAAAAATATGATTTTATATTAATTCTATGAAAAATAATAATCATTTTATAAAACTACACAAATATTTAATTATAAATAATATATATTTTTTTTAAAATTAGACACTTGGTATTATTTTAATTAATTAATTTGGAGAAACCCTATTCATTTTAAAACACTTGTTAGAAAAATCCTATTTTTAAACCCAAAAACATACTTTTAATAATACTCAACATAAAGATGATTGAAAATTAATTATTTGGAATAAATATAATTTAATAATACTTATTTACTCTAATTCATATTCAAAAAATAATGTGATAAATAAATTACTTAATTAATTGAAAATATTTTCTTTATAAAAATCTATAATTTCACTATTCATTGAAAAACCAAAATTTTCTGAAAAACCCCTAAATTACACACAAGGAGAATTTTGATATTAAAATTTAAAGTATAAATTTAATTTTATCCAATTATGTTTCTAAAAATCCCAAAAATTAATTATAATAGTTTTTTCATGAGAGGCAATAAAAATCAATTTTGAGGAAAGAATATTTTTAAGAATAAAATTAATTGACTAAACATTTATTGATTTTTTATTAAAATTTATAAAAAATTTCTATTGATCAATAAATATATATGTATTATAAATTATCTAATACTATTCATTCAATCTAATTTAATGGATAAGTTATAACAATTATATATATCGTGGGTCGTTTAAGCTCAGTGTTGCATATTGAATAAAATATCAAACATAAAATGTTTGGGTTTAATATAACACAAGCTATCAAGGTGATTAAATCTATTTAGAAAGAAATATATTATAATGTTTTATGGTGTTAAATTCTCATACAATCTCATTGTTTCATCTTATTTATGCAATCAAACATAATGTTCTTCTTTTAAAATATCAGGGAGTTACAATAACACCTTGATATTCATTATATGTGTCTCTTAAAATTAATTTATTTTCTTTGATATCTTATGAAACACACAACTCAAGCTTAATTGAAGAGTGATATACTTTTTCAGTATTATTATTTTCTTTGATAGTAACTACTAATCCATTGGATTAGAGAGTATTAATAGGAGAAACCAAATTATGAAACATTTATGTATTATAAGTGTAAAAAATGAATAAATTTGTTATCAATTTCTTATAAATGAAAATAATCCTTTTTTTGAAATGAAAATAATTTTTTTATAAATTTTTTTTTATGTACACAATGTTTTTTATATTAATAAAAAAATTAATCACTACTAGTGAATGATATTAAATAAATTAAAATTTATTATATATTAAATAAAAAGTTTTAACATTAATATAATGTTTTTTAAGCATAGGATATTAATACATCTAGTTTTATGAATAAAATTATATTTTTTTCTAAAAATGGGTTTCATCACGTTTTTCACACTTATTTTTTTAAAAACTAATTCCATATAGAGAAATTGAATCTTGAAAAATTAAATCCATTTTTGGAATTAGGAAAATCAAATTTGGTACATAGGACCCTTTTATTTTTGGTCAATATGAATAATAACCGTAGTAAGTTTTTATCACCTCGATAAGGGTATAATGACTATAATGGGGTTAAAAATTTGGAATAAAAAACTTTTATTTATATTATTAGACTATTTGAGTTTGTCCACTTATATCTAGGTATTTAATATATTTTTACTTGGATCCATATGTCATTGATTATGACCTTTATATTATTTTTAGAAAAGAATATATACAAAATGTCACTCTCGGGACTTTAATATCTCAAAATCCTTTATATAAGGATAAAAAGTGGGAAATTTATTTTCTAAATGTTTATTTAAAATATAATTTAATTTATTATCATACTAATTTATTTCAAATTCTTAGTGATTGATTATTTACCTTAAATATTTATGCAATGTTGACACAATATTTATCTAATTAATAGAAAAATAAAATAAATAATATTAAAAATATTAAAATTAATAAAATAATGTTGTATTATTATGTTAAATGAATTTTATATATTAATATAACATATTAGATCTATGTGAAAGACTTATATTTTAATTTTATTGTAGTCTTATTGTATTTAAATAAAAATTATATGAATAGTGTTAAAAATGATATTAATGATATTTTATGGAAATAATATTTTATTAAATTATTTAAAAATAATAAAAATATTGAAAAAATAATAGTTTTATATAATATGGTTTAAAAATTAACCACTTTTCCAATTATAAGACAATTTAAATCTAATAAGTCAAATTATAATCATTTAATATTAAAAAATTTGTTACTGTAGTTATGGTCAAAATTGTTTAACTATGGGGTTAATAAAAAAGATAATGTTTAAAATGAAACAAAAAATATCTAAATTTAATTGGTTGATGATATTTTAAACATATCTTATTTTCATTTAAATGTCTATCCATTTTGAATAATATTTCTTGAGAATGACCCCGTTATATTTTAATGTTTTTAATTCCAAGAGTGACTTTCCCCTCACTTATAAAAGGGCACTTGATCTCATATCCGAATTATAACTTTTGAGACTCTTATATTAGAAAATACCTACCATAATACCTTAAAATATTACTTCACCACATCCTATATCTTTGGGTCTTTCCAAAATAATACCCTTTAAGGATTAAGGTGTAACCCAAAAGAAGGTTCTCAACGAAGTGGTATAACTTTTAGTTGATCATTTTAAATTTTATTTCTTCTTAAAAAATTCTAAATAAATGGTATAAACTATAAAAAAATTTCTTCAGTATATAAAATATATTTTATTTTTATTATTAATATGTAACAAAAAATATTCACTTTCTTTCCATCCAATAGATAACAAAAACATCCCTCATGTGTACATATGACCGACCTTATACACTTAGTGGGGTAATATGTTTTTAACCACCAATTAACGTTGATGATTATAATGTTGTATTTGATAAATAAATATATTATTTATGATATAATTATTATTCTTTAAAATTGGAATATTTTCTCCTTTCTTTTATTACATTAATCAAAAAATGGAAACAATATTCATGCTTACGTATGACCTACCATCTCTATGAATAATGTGATTCATTTTCATATATCTACCTTATATGAATGAATATATATATATATATATATATATATATATATTTAATTAATATATATTCTATTAATATTATGTTTAAAATTTTTATGATAATGTTACAATTATCTATGTATAAATTCTAATACCTCTAAACCGAAACATGCATGTAAAACGAAGCAGTTATCACTCAGAGAAATGATTTTAAAAAATATTTTTTTAATAAATGGGTGATTCAATGTTATAATAAAATAATATATGGTATGATATATTTTATTATTGTTCTTTAATAATCATATAATACATAAATATTTATTATATAGAAGTTTCTAACACATATGATGAAAGATAAGACTTGAGGTGAGGGTTTTATGTTATAATATCATTATTTATTAGGATCTCTTGTGATTATGTTTCTAGTGATGTAATATTATGATATAACTCTAAATAAACTCATGAATTTTATTCTAATATAGTTATTTCGTGATAATAAATTTTTTATTTATGTTTAATTACTTTAAGTACTCAAAAGATAGAAATATTATTTTTAAGTAAAACTGACTTTACTTCTCTCTTCGGTAAAAAATCCCCTTTATTCCATAACCATGTTTTCTAATAATTTATTCACAAATGTTTTTAAAATTTTCATACGACTATTTAAATTAATTTTTACCCATTATATAATTTCTGTTAGTGATTTAAAAGGAATATTATTTTCATTTTCTAAATGAGGTACTTTTTGAATTTTTACAAAAGTGTGAAAGGAATGGTTTCTTTCAACTTATATGATATGAACAAAATTTCTCACAGACACAAACACTCACTTATTTGAATAATACTTTTGAATTTTTAGAAAGTTGTTTTATAATAAAATGTTTTATTTAATATTTTTGAAAATTTTAAATTTGAAATAAGTGATTTCAAAGTGGAAATGATATTATCCTTAAGAAATGATTTTAATGGTCTTTTAAAGGATGTTTTCATCTATGATGACATACCTGCATGCTACTTATTTTTTACCAGGAATATGAACCAATAATTCCATACTTAATCTTTATTTGTATGATTTATTTTTATCTTGACAAGATGTTTGTGAAAGCTATTTATTTTCCATTGGTTATGCTTGGATTAAATGTTTATAAAACCCATTTTTTCTTGGGTTTTGATATAATAAATTTTTTATGAACTTATGGAACACATATATAATATTTTCAATATTATATGGTTGGGATTATAATTATATATCCCTCAATTTCATTGGGTTATGATGGATATCTCATGGGATAAATATGACTAGAATGGGGAGTAATCCCAGTTTAGCAAGAGACTCTGTCCACTATGATAGTCTTTGAAGTGAACCTTGAATAATATGATAGAATGGTGAGAGAAAAAAATTACCTATGATATTAGTAGTATTGAGACATTATTATTAATGAAATTATTTTCTATAATTATGTTTATTCCACAAATATATGGCTTAGGCCAATGTTATGCTCTCATAGCTTATGTTCTTTTATTCCTTTATGATTCATGACTTATGAAATTCTATACTTTTTCTGATGACTCTATATTATGATCATTGATATAAAGGGTTTGGATTTCAAATGTTATGATCATGTTCACATACCCTTATTCTCATGTTATGCTAAAGTGATCATTGATATGTCCCTCAATTACCTTTTCTGGGTATCTGATCTCACCCTTTATTTTGTTTCCATTTCTATGGTTAAGAAGAAATATTTTAAGAATGATATTACAAAGAACGGTTCTATATATAATGAACATAGTTTTAGATTATTTAATACTCATATGAATAATTTTTTATGTATCCAAGTCTCTAAAGGAACTAGACCTATAAGATTCTAGAATGGATATTTATAATATGTAATAAATATTCATGTTATAAGATATGATATATATTTATGAGAATTATGGGTTAATATAGTTGGTATTAGATCATGTATTAGTGAATCTTTCGAAAATACGATGAGAAGAATTTATTGAGGACTCTCAATATAATCCTATGAATAGTAGAATTTCTTAAGTTATAGTAAAGGATGTAGTGTGATTTTCTTAGTAAAACATCCTTTTCTAGATAATACATCTGGACATTGTGTAAATATACTAATCACATTATCCTAGAGGAAGTGGTTACATTATTATATTGGTACTTGATACAAGTGACCTCATCTGAATGGTTAAAATAGTTTAGCATACTTAAAAAACATGATACATACTTGAATATCACATTATATTTGAAAATTTAATATAAAATATTGTATTTTTATTCAAAACACTCTTATTCCCTTAATTATATCCATTTATATTAATCATAATACACTTAGAGACATCCTATATAAAGGAAACATAACAAAGGGGTGAGGTTATATGCTTATTAAGGGTGCGTACAATGAAAGACATCATGATTAAATAAGGAATAATCAATTTGGATTGTATTATAACAAGATATCCCCATCATTAAAAAATTAAAATGAATGGTTTTTTATGTTCATGAATAGAAATACCATAAAATGTTATTTTAAACATTCTTTAAGTAAATACCTTTTATAATTTGAAAATAACTTTTGAAAAATAAAAAATTTAAACAATATTAGGAAATAAATTTTTTTATGTAAAATAATTATAACTTTTATATTAAGCTTCAAATCATTGAGTGTTTATGATTTTGGGTAATTTCATTCATTTATAGTATATTTAAACAAATATGTATTTCATATCTTCAGTAAAAATTAAAAAAGTACCCAGTTCGGAAAACAACAAGAATATTCATTTGAAAACTTTGTTAAAAAACTCAAACTTGGGTGAAAATTTATTTATTAAATAATCAGATAAAACTAAAAATATTCTTTATATTTTTTTATAGAAAATATGGATTTGAATGAAAAATAATCCTGATTGCGTGGAAAAACAATTATGTCTTCCTTACAAACATGATTTCAGTTTCTTAAGTAATTAAAGAGAGTAAAATGAAAGAAAAAATTACAAGTATTATAAATTAAAATATAAGAAAAAAATATATTGTGATTATTTTAGAAATATCAAATAATTCCCTCAGTTGAGACTTTAACATAAACAATCTTGATTAATTACAAGATTGTGAAATAAATCCTATCAACTTGGTAAACTTTGAAGCATAACCACCGTGAAATAAATAACTTCAAATGAAAAATTAAATACAATGAATATAAATATATTCATGATATAACATATAAAAGGGGTAGTATATACACCTCATAAAATATATTAGGTGCATAACATTAAAATATGCCTTAGTGAAAGGAAATTGAGTTGAAATCCCTTACCTCAAACCCGACATGTCACATACATTATTTATATTTCTAAATAATAAAATTATGTTAATTATTTACTTTATTAATAAACTTTTTCAATTTTATTATTCCATTTATTTTATTTATTACCATGTTATATTTAATTACTTTATTAATTAAGTTCACAACAGATGTTTTGAAATTATCTAGTTCATATGTCCTAAATAAATTCAGGAGTGTAACTATGGTGAAAGTGATCATTAATCCATAGTCCATAGAATAATTATCATAACATAATAATATTTTTTATAAATTAATTATACTTTTAAAACTAACAATGTAATATAGTTATGAAAAATGAACTGTGTTTCAATCATGAAGATAGTATGTTGTACGTACATATGATTAACATTTCCATTTTTCAATAATCATTATAGAAAGAAGGAAAGAATTATTTTATTATTAAATAATTATCATCATATCATAAATACCATATTATTTCTTTAAATATACTTTTATATTTCATTGATGTGTTGTGGTTATAAAAAATGAATCACATCACCTCATGGGGGTGGTAGTCCATACGTACGCACAAACGATATTATCAATTTTTAGTTAATGGATAATTAAGAAATAAAATGTCATATTATACTGAAATAAGGATATATATTTCATGAATACAATATATATACTTTAAATACATCATTAAAATTAGTTTTAATAAGATGTTATGGAAAATGAATTACATTGGTTCATGAGGTGGTAGTCCGTTGTACACACGAATGATGATTTTGTTTCGCATCTGATTGATGGGGATATGGATATATGTAAGATCCCATATTTTCATAGGAATTTGTCTATATAAGTTTTCATTAATTTATATTTTAGATTTTTTTAATAATGAAACTCTATAGTTTGAATAAATGTAGTCTTAGGTTTCGAGGAAACATAGGAAAATTGAGTGGATCCACATGGGGAGATTTATTGGAGAAAATGATCAAAAGTTTAAGGATGTATTCTTGTTTGAGTTAATGAAGTCTAGATAAAAATGGGATAAAGTGTTTCATGGGTTGTTTATATGTTGAGAATCTTTAAAGGAGGTTTAGAGTGTTATAAGGGAAAATGGGATGAAAAACCACTTGTGGAACATTTACACACCGTGTAAAGGGATTACATGTCACATAATTTTTTGATGGTTTTAATAAAATAAAACTGAGGTGATAATATTTTCATAGAATTCAATTAAAAATATTTACAAAAAGTGTAACATCATTAAAAATTGGGTAATTATAAAAATTGTTGTTTTAAACATGTTGTGTGATTGAATTCTCATTTGTTCCTGCTGCAGCTCTTCTTCTATCAATGCTAGGGAATTATCCAAGCCTTTTGGGGTGACAACAAAACTTCTAGACATCTCATTTTTTGTCAGAAATCCATAGTAATGTTTTCTGATTAGGTTTCTCCCTTTTACTCCTTATCCAACCGTTGTGGTGAAATACCTTGACCTATTGTATTTTTGGTTTTGTTCTTGATCGGTTTTGATCTAGTAACCTATTTGAAATCATCTAAATGTTCCTCATTGGATTTTTCCATTGGGACAATTTTTGGATCGTCAGTTAAAGTTTGGAGGTCTAAATATTAACCATATGGTTTGATAATTGCCAAAGTTTATTCAATATTGGGATTTTACCAATGTCGTGTAAACCCAAAATCAATTAAATTAATGAAAGGGGTTATTCCTTGAAATACATTGGTTTCATTTGGTTTCTAACCTATCTTATGGATACCCATTGGATGAGTGGACCATAAATATAATTAATTGGATAATGACTTAATGTTTATTTCCATAACACGATACCTTAAGTGATTTCTTGATATAGAATCCATTAATTATGTCTTGTTGCTTATTGATATAATTTTAATCAATTTTCTTATAAATGAAAGATGTATTTAAAAGATAAATGAAATTCTCATAATTAACCAGTGTGATATATGATGTTGTATTGTGATATCCATATTGTGTGGCAGGACTTTTATTTCAGGATGAAATGCATATATATCGAGATCACCCCTGTCACTTACACACTTATAAACTGTAATGCTAATATTGTGTTGGATCATACTAGTCCCATGGTGTAATACTAATAGAGATTATGATATAGTCAATC
The DNA here is from genome assembly GCA_963277665.1 of Viscum album. Classification (NCBI taxonomy): domain Eukaryota; kingdom Viridiplantae; phylum Streptophyta; class Magnoliopsida; order Santalales; family Viscaceae; genus Viscum; species Viscum album. The sequence goes on from OY728163.1 coordinate 689,284,818, forward strand.
CCATGTTGTAATGTTTATATAGATTTTTCCCAATTGGTGTGACTATACCATGGTTATATGGTAGTGGTTGGCATGGTTGTGCGACATGATCTGAGATATTCTGACATGGCACCAAATAAGGTTATTTTACCTTGGTTATATTGTTGTGGTTTTCATGGTCATAAGACATGCTCAACAATATTTCAACACAAAGCCTAATTTGGTTTTTGTGGTAATTTATTGATTGTTGAATTAATGAATACAACTGTTTATCACGTTATTTCATACAATTCTTATTAGAATAGTTTTTTTTAGACACATTGGTTTCAACCTACTAATTTTTATTCATAACCTATTCATGTTTCCATTTAGTACCTAAGAAAATTACGTGGATGAAGGTTTGGACAAGGGAAAAGACCCTTGAAGTTGATTTCTTATTTTCTAATAGGCTAGAGTTTGGTGGTGGGACTGACATGGGGTTTAGGACCTGGTACTTTTGAGTCTTCCTTGAGTTAGTTAGTATTTTTCTTTTATAGATTGTAGAATTAAATTTAGTTACAATTTAGCACATCATTATATTATTCCTTTATTATTTATTTGATTATTCAGTTAGATTTTATTTTGGTGTTCCTCTATGTCTATACTTTGATTACCTTTGTTTATATGATTTATTTTCTACTAATTTAATACTTAATACTAGAGGGTATAGTCTCCCCACTATAAATTTAACACCACCAATTCTAGTCACCAACCTCTGACATACAAGGAGGCATGCTTGAGGTTTTATAACCAACCCTTTTTGGCCATGTGAGAGAGTGGAGGATTGGGGTTCATTAAAAAATGGTATCAAAGGATAAAGTTTCCTTTTCTTATATTTTACTATTTTGTAAAGGTAGAAATGAGATTAGGATGTTTTGGGAATTTGTAAGCAGCTTGTGCATGGGCCATGTATGTTGTAAATCTGAGTTCCTAGGGATAGAATTGTTATTTTAACTACGTACTTGTTATAATTGATGTAATTTCACCTTGGGTGATTCACATATTATATGGGGTTATTATTTATTGATGTTACTTTTCTCGATAATAGATGCATCATAATAGACACATATGGATATATTGGCATGAATTATTTATGATTTGGAATTTTTTTATTTTTAAATGAGAAAAATACCTTTTTTTCAACTATGATATGAAATATACGTTTCCCTAGATAAATGAAATGAGTTTTCATGTAATGATAAAATACTTGTAAGACATGTATAGAGAGGCTGGTAGTTAATGGTTCTTTACTATAATTACATGTTGTGTTTGACCTTGTTTCTATCTAGTTCTCTAAGGTGTGCATTTTCTTACAAAGAAAATGCCTCCTCATCATCTTTGAATTGAGCATCAAGAGAGTGGAAATTAGCACACTCCTAACATAGTTGAACCATAGATTCCTGTATTTCCTAAGGATTAAATGGATGTTAAGTTTCACAATAGATCCTAGAGGATCATGTGATTCATGGAAAGGGAGACTATTGGTACCATTACTTCGATGTACGAGTTGATACGATATTTTCATCTCTAATATCCCCCAATGTTTACTAGGGAAATAGAAACCCATGAAGATGAGTTATGGTTTTAGTCAGTCTAGACAACCTTTAAGAATCTTGAGACACCTGTGGATTAGAGGGTGAATCTTACTACATATATGATTCATGGTACTACCAATAACTGGTGAGATATTCTAGAGGAATATGGGAATAAGGATGAGATATCTTGGAAAAAAATCAAGAGGAAGTTCTTGAGCCATTTCCATCCCAACACCTTGATAGATGAAAAATCTTATAATTTTCAGCATTTGATACATGAGGGATTATTAGTGCTAGATTATGAGAGAAATTTTACCAAAAAATAATTTTTTTTTTCTATATTTGGAAGCTAATGAGATCTCTAGGGAGACACATTTTCAGGATGATCTTCACTGTTAGATCATGTCATAGGTAAACATTTTCCATTTAAACATCTTTGAGGATGTGATGAACCGGACACTCATCATGTAAGGTAATTTGAGTGAGGCCCTAAGATGTGGCTAGAATGTTTCAGTAGGAAAATATGAAAGTTATTCTTGGAGTCATAATATGTAATGTTAGGATAGTTTCTACTAAGGAATTAGTGGGAAGATCAGGCAGGGCAGTGGAAAACCATCTCAAGAACATGTTCTATTCTAGTGCAATCAGTGTGGCATGTTTGGTCTAAAGTTCCCATAGAGTCCTTAACTCATAGTTGAGTGTCATGTGTATGAAAAACTATGTCATACTTAGAGGTTATGTATGAAATTTATGTAGTAGACCAATGGAAAAGAATTAGGATATACACTAAAGTTAGGAAGGGGCTCAACTACTCCTTAGTAGGCTCATAGTTGGAGTTCAAATGGTTGTTTAGGACTAGGTAGGGGACGTGGTACCCTAGTTGATGAGAAAAAACACCAAGTAAGGGAAATAACTCAGTGTATTTTGAATAGAAACCAGGGAAGAGGGACAAGTCAATTTCACATTATACAGACTACTCCGGCTAATGTGGATACATGACTGTCTACCATCAGTGGTATTCTTATTGTATCATATACCATATCTTGTGTTTTGTTTGATATAAGAGAATCACATTCTATTTTATCTTATTTTTTGAAAATAGTTTCTGATTGGATATGGAAATCTTGGATGGTGTTTTAACAATCAGTACACTATTGGGAGTGCGTTAAAAAATATAATATTTTTTAAGGCATGTTCTTTAGAGATTGGTGTTTATTGATTATTTTAGGAACCTTTCATATTGTAAATTATAGGCTTCAACTTAATTATTGGTATGGATTTATTAGTTTTATAAAAGAATCATATAAACTGTTAGAAGAGGAGAATTACCTTTTTATCTCCAGAAGGAGGGATCAATTTTTGCCAACGTGAGTGGGATATCCAGGCTACACATGCAAGACCAATTCAGTGTAGATTACATTTTATCATAGATCAGATATATCTTCTTGATCTAGATGATGGTGGAGTATATTAGAAATATTTTTATTTAATGGTAGACCATTTTCATGATGTTTAACTTATGAGTTCTATGGATTACTACCCTCAGAGATAGATTGAGTTTACAATCGCGTTGGTTCCTGGAGTATGGAAAATTTATATCGTGCCTTACAGAATGGAATAAGCGAAGCTTCAGGAGGTCAAATTGTTGTTTAGAGATCTGGAATCTAAAGAATTTATGTTTCCTAGTACATCTTTTGGGGGTTCTCAAGTTCTCTTCTCCAAAAAGGCTAATAGATAGTTATGAATATGTGTGGATTATTGGAGATTGAACTAGATGATGGACAAAAAATATTATCCTCTTCCTTTTATCATATATATTTTAAATTAGTTGAGAGGTGATAAGATCTAATCCAAGTCCGAATTAAGATAAGTATATCATTAGTTAATGTTGATGACATCAAACATACCTCAGAATGCTTTTAGGATCAGGTATGGATTGTATTAATTCGTAGTGATGTCATTTGGGTTGACTAACGTACCTGTGGTATTCATGGCTTTACTAAATAATATCTTTCATCCATTTGTGGATTATTTTTTGGTGGTTTTTTTCAATTATATATTAGAGTAATACCAATCAATAGACGATCATGCCGAACATCTTGACATTGTCTTGAGTACGTTGAGATAGTATCAGCTGTACTCTTATTTAACCAAATACAATTTCTTGATAAATAAAGTATACATCTTGGGCCATGTCATCTTAGAGGTAGGTGTGTTAGTGGACCCATAGAAATTTACAGCCATGATATCTTGGGTGTATACTAAGAAAAACTTTTAAATTCATAGATTTTTAGGTTTAGTAGGTTATTACCAAAGTTTTATAAAATTTTACTCCCATTTCGTAGAACCAATGTACAAGATGACCCAAAAAGGGGTGAATTTTGTTTGGTTTAATTATTGAGAAAGATATTTTCAAGAGATAAAAGTTAGGATGACCACAAAATCTATCCTCACTTAACCACTTCTAGGTAAATCATATAGCATGTACTATAAAACATCTAGAGTTGGACTCAGAGTAGTTATAATGTAGAAGGATCGAGTGGTTTCTTATGGTTCTAGGCATTTGAGACTGCATGAGAGGAATTATGATACTCAGGATATGGATTTTGTAGTAGTGGTACATTCCCTAAGATTTTAGAGAAACTATCTCATTGGGGAGAGGTTTAGTATATAAATGGATCAAAATAGACTTAGGTACATCTTTTCTTAGCAGGACATGAACCTTCAACAAAGGTTCTAGATTGAGTACCTATAATATTTCAACATTGGATTGTCTTATACATCAAAAAAGGGAAACATAAATTTCGACAATTAGAACTGAATAAAATAGATAGAGTTGGTATGGTAGTTTGGTGATGAGCTCATGATAATGGTCCTTTATGAAGACATGAATTTGGATGTTCTAAAGTCTATATGATGAATGACTCTGACTTCGACATTTTTTATACCCATTCTTTTGGACAGTATTATGTTTGGGTAGTTGTTTTATTTGAAGGTATCAGTTCTGAGAGAAACACCATATGTTGGGGAGCCACCATCAGTATAGTCTCTTGGTAGTGGTAATTATATTATTTTTCATGTCTGAGTATGGGTTCATACAGGATTTCTTGAGGAGATGATGAGGGAGTTTCATTCTTGTAGATGAGTGGTGGATCTTGATTTGACAAAAATGTATCATGATATTTGTTGAAAACACCGGTGGTTAGGAATGAAGAAGGAGGTGAAAAGGTTTGTCGCTAGATTATTCACATGTCAATTGGTGAAAGTAGAGCATCAAAGGATAATTTGGATTTTGCAGCCTTTACCCATTTCTGAGTGGAATAGGATGATGTCATGATGGATTTTGTGATAGGATTACCTAGGAAAAACCTATAATAATTATGTTTTATGGGTAATTATGGATTGAATGACTATGGTACCCCACTTCTAACTTATCAAGAAAACCACCACAGTTGATGATTTGGGTAGTCTTTAGATTCACGATGTGGTTCAGTTGTATGGTGTTCCAAGGAGTATCATTTTAAATACAGATCCTTATTTCACATCATGTTTCTAGAAAGGTCTTCAGAAGGATCTAGGACTATGGGTTATTTTAATCATACCCTATCATCCACAAGATGATGGTCAATATGAGTGTACTATTCATGTTTTGGAGGATATTTTATGAGCCTGTGTTTTGAATTTTTGAGGTTAATGGGAGAGAAATAGGTTACTCATAGAGTTTTCATATAATAATACCTTCCCGGAATCAATCCAAATGGAACATTTTGAGTATTTGTATAGAAGATCGTTCTATTCACCACTTTATTGGTTGGAGGAAGGTGAGTCAACAATTGTTGGTCCTATTATCATGTAGGGGACATCTAAACATGTTTAAATGATCAGACAATGGTTGGTGACATCACAAATAAGTAAGAAATATTATGATGAACATCAGATAAGACCTCTAGATTTCAAGGTTGGTCATCATGTTTTCCTTCCTATGTCTCCTAAACTGGGGAAACACAATATCAAGAAACAAAGAAATACAACACCTAGGTTTTTTGGTCCGTTTTAAATGGTGGAAAAGGTCGGTCTAAGGGAGTACTGTTTAGCCCTTAGATAGGGATATAGTGCCATAATTTTTTTTCCATGTGTTGTAGATTCAAATATATCATCTAGACCCTTTCAATGTGATAGGCGTAACAAAAAATGAACTTTGTGATGATGCATACTTTGAGGATAAACCAGTACAGGTTGTAGATTTCATTGAGAAATATATTTGGAGTTAGACTATACCATTGGTTTTAGTGTAGTGGAATCAATGGCTAGTTTAGGTGGATACCTAGCACATGGAGTTTTATATGAAACATAGTGGCCATATTGGTTCAATGAGACCTCACAGTGAAACTTGGAGAAGCTCAGTGATGAGCTGTTATAGGGTGGCTATATTGTAAGATCAATTTATTTTCTCGGTCTCTATTTAATTTTATAGTATATTTTATATAGGATATATTTTCATCGTTAATGTTTTTCATTTGAATAAATTAAGTCTTCAGTTGTGAGGAAACTTTGGAAAATATATGTGGATCCATGGGGAGAGAGTTTTGGGGGTAAATGACTTAATATTTGGGTATGTATGATGGTTTAAGTTATTAGAGACTAGGTATAAATGGGTTAAAGTGTTTCACAGGTTCTTGGTAAGTTGAGAACCACATGTATAACATTTAAATGGAATGTAAAGAGATTATACATTGTGTAATTATTTTAGGGATTTAATAAAAAAATCTAAGGTGATGAGTTTTTGTCTTATGACATTAAAAATATTTACACAACATGTAACTACTTTACACACCATATAATTCCATAACCTGCTATTATAAACTTGTTGTGTTGCTGAATTCTTATTTGTTTCAGCTGCGTCTCTTCTCCCCTCAACAATAGGTCATTTTCTTATCATTTTTAGGTGCCAACCACCCTTTTGGATGTCCTGTTTGTTTGAGAAATCCTTAGTAAGTATTTATAGTTAGGTTTCTCCCTTGCCTGCCTTATTCCCCCACTATTGTGGTGAAATACCTTGAAATATTATGATTTTGGTTTTTATATTAATTAGTTTTGATCTTGTAACCTCTTTTATATCATTTTCACCTTCTTCCTCAAGGATATTTTCTATTGAGAGTTTCATTGGATCATTAGTTTAAGGTAGGGGGTTTATATATTAACCCTATGGTTTGATAATTTCCAACATTTTTGTAATATTGTGATCCATCCAATTTAGTGTCAAAATAAATAAATTAAATCAATGAAAATTATTATTCCTTGAAATATTTTGGTTTAATTTGGCTTCTAACCTAACTTAAGTCTATCTGTTGGGTGAGTAAACCATGAATATAAGGGAATTGACTAATGGATTAAAGTGTGTTTGTAATGACATGAGACCATTAGTGATTTATTGATATAGAATAACTAAATTGTGGATTATTTATTATTGATATAACTACTAATCAATCATGATATAAATTAAAGTTGTATTTGAAAGTTAAATAGAAATTTTTAAAATTAACCATTATGATATATGATGCGATATTATGATATCCATGTTCTGTGACGGGACTTATGTTTCAGGTTGAAATGATTATATATCTAGATCAGCCCTGGAAATGCACATTTTTATGCTTTAATCCTGATATTGAGTGGGCTTGGCCCAGTCCCATGATGTAATTCTTATAAAGAGAGGATATTCCTAACACCATATTGTAATGCTTATAGGTGTTTGACCCAGCTACTGTAATTAATATGGGTCATTGAACTAGATTGTTGTGGCTATACCATGGTTATATGGTTGTGGTTGGTGTGTCCATAAGTCATGCCTAAAGTTATTCTTACATGGCACTGAGGCATATTATTTTACCTTGGTTATATGGTAGTGGTTGGCATGGTTTTAAGACATGCTCAGAGATATTCCATCACAGAGTCGAAGTAGGTTGTTGTTGTATTTTATTAATTGTTGAAATAATGAATACACATGTTTATTTTTTTATTTCACAAAATTATTATCAAAATGGTTTAGTTTAGACATGACGGTGTTGAACTAATGAGTTATACTGACACCCTATTTGGGACATCATTTGGTACCCAATAAGATTACATGGATCCAGGTTTGGATAAGGGCAAAGAACATTGCTATTGATTTCTTGATTCTTCATGTGTTGAAGATTAGAGGGGGACCAACAAGGGGTTCAGATTTAGGTACTTTTGATTATTATTTGAGTTTACTAGTCTTTTTTCTCACATGGTTTCTATAATGACATTTAGTTACATTCCAGTTTGTCATTACAATATTCTTTTATTATTTATTGAATTATTCAATTTGTTTTTTTCCTTACTATATGTATATACTTTGATTTATTTTGTTTATATAGTTTATTTTATATGGATATGACACTTAATACTAGATGGAATAGTATCCCAACTATACATTTCACACCCCAAATACTAGTTGGCTGCCTCTTGTTTACGAGGAGGCGCACTTGAGGCCTCTTAACCAACCCTTTTTGGCCATGTGAGAGAGTTACAAATTAAGGGATATTACAATATATGTCATTAAATAAATATAATAACATATTAGTATATGGTATATAATAATTTTATTATATTAACATGGTTGAATAACCTTTGAATTAGTAGGAAGAAGAAATAAAACAATAATGCTCAGTTCAGAATGATACCTCCTCTTTAGACAACCTCTTTAGGTTTACAACAAAATCCTTATTAGGTGGGTTTTACAATAGAAAGGTACTCTAGGATGAGTTTATAGGTGTAAGTAAGGGATTTGGATAGGTATTTTCTAAGTTAGATGGGTCTTTAAGTGTGAATAAAAGAGAAGAAGTGGTTCCCTTTTATAAGAGAGAGGAGGGGCAGTCTTAGAATTTATTAAATTATTAAATTAATATAAATTAGTTTCCATATTAAAATGTATCCAAATTTATAAGATTAAAAGATAAGATATGTATTAGTCTGAATCATCTCATACAATAAAAAAGGAAAATATTCAATTATTCTTTCACGTATATCTTTTTTTAACTTATATTAACCCTTTTTGAAAATTACTATAGTTTTATATTTTTTACACTTTTGGGGTAGTGAAAATTACTATAAAAAAAATGACCCACTTATGGACCATGGTTGATACTATAAACTATTTTACATCCAATTTCCAAAATAAGTGATATTTAATAATTTAAATCATTAAATATAACATTTATTATTATAAAATATCATTAATGTTAATTTTGGAACTCTTCATTTAAATTGACTTTAAAAACATGAAGATAATAATGGAATTAGGATGAATACCTTTATTTTTTTTAATATGTTTTATTTAACTAAAAAAATTTTTAATGCAATAATTTATTCAAATTATGTTACTTTTAATATTTTTAACATCATTTATTTTACTTTCCTTTTAATTAAATAATTACCATGCCAATATTGTGTAAGAATTTAAGGTAATTATTTCATTCAAAAAAATTATAAATAAATTACCATTTTAAAAATATATTTATTTTTAAAATAACCATTTATATCTGAACACACCTTATTTTCATCTCTGTGTAAAAAGTTTTATGAAAATAAAATAAATAAAATGTGATTTTTCTCATTTAATTACATAAAGTATTACAAAGGTCACAATAATGGACATATGAAAAAAGAATTATATTTATATATTTTTTGATTGTGGAAGAAATATAAACATACAATAAAATTAATTTAGGTTTCAGTGTTACTTTTTAGTCTTTATCAAATTATTTTTACCATTAATTAACACATTTTACCTTAACCGTGGTAACAAATATTTACTATGGTTACTATTGATAATGAAAAAATAAAAGGGATCTATTTAAAAATTAGAGATTCATGATTCCAAATAATGAATGCATATCTCAAGATTCCAAATTTATAAGTTTCATAATTTAATTTAAATTTAAACAAGAAAAACGCAACAAAAAATGGTTTCTTTAGAAAAAATGAATTTTTAAATATAAAATATATTTATATTGCGTTAAAGTATAAAATTATTTCAGAGGAATATAATTAGATAAATTTTTATTTAAAATGAAATAATGATATTTTAAAACTAATCCAAAATAAAAGACTACACTTTAAATACTTGAAAAGAAAATATGATTTTTTTATAAAAATCAGATTTTTTTAATTTATTGAAAAATATTTTTTTTAAAAATATCACAATGTCTCCCTTAGAAAAATTTGAAATGATAATTTAAAAAATGATAATGTCTTTATTAAATAAGATTTTAAAAATTTCAGGAAATTATTTATAATATTTTCTCAAAAAATTAATAAAAACCATTTTTGAATAAAAAATATTTCAAAAAAATAAAATATCTTTACTAAAAGTATTATTGATTATTAACTATTCATATATCAAAAAAATTATATTAAGTAAGAAAATTATATATATTTCATAAACTATTTAATCTTATTCATACCCTATAATTTAAGGACTAGGTTATAATGTTTATATTTAAATAATACATTTTTTGGTCATTTAAGCTCTGTGGTGCATGTTATATATGTTATTGAACATCATGTCCTTATTTTAAAATACCAAGATGTAACAATATCCCCACCATTAAATTTTTTCAGTTAAAATTTTATCTTGTTCTCAGAAATTAAGGGTTTTACATTTAAAAATTCCTTTATAGAAAACCCACATCATAAAAGGGTTAATTAGAATTCCTCTTAAAAAAGGCAAAGGGAAATGATAAGGTAATATAGAATAAGAAAAGAATATGTTTCCAAATAGGATAAAATTAATGGGAATTGAAAAAATGTACATGGAGAAGAAAACTAACATACATATACTAGTTGATAGTGATATAGAACAGGGTAAGAGGATATTTAATGACCACAAATCCATATATATATGATCTATGAAAAGCCCAGTAATTCATTACAAATTAAGGTAAATGTGTAACATTTTTATTTCTAGACCCTTTTCCTAAAGTTGAGGGATGATTTTACTATAAAGATATAGAAGACAAATAAATGTACTTATTTGATATATTTTTTATTTCATAAGAACCATTTCATCCTTTGGTGGTTCTTAGATCAATTTCCCATTTATTTCTTACTCCATGAAATGAATATACCAGAATATTTTTTTTGTATGAAGCACTAAAATTAACATTTAATGGGTTATAAGATCCATAAAAGAGAGAACAACCTTTCCACCTATCTATAAATATTTACTGAAACTAAAATTGTTAGTAAAATTTTTCCAATATAATAGATTAATATCTAAAACATAAATGAAAAGATAAATATTTAAAAAATTCTCTATATCATTATTCCTTAAATAAAATCATAGATTTATCAAATATGTTGCACGAATCTAATAATTTATTAAACTAAATCATAAATTAATTTTTTACGAGATCACTAATCATTTTCTTGGTCATAATACATTATGATTTACTTATTCAATGTCAATCATCTCTCTATCGTAACTAAGTATTATTACTTCAACATCTGGTAGAATCGTTGGTTTCAATGACCTTAATTGGATTCTTTAAGAACCATTTTTGAAATTTTCAGTAGTATTTTATGCGTCCAATTTGAAAATTTACTTAATTATACAATATATACAATAATTTAGAACCAAGAAATCATATTTATAGTTCATATATATTTACAACAATTTCTATATATTAGTTAAGCATTCATTAAATTCAGTCGCATTGTTAGAACATTTCCATATATGATAATAAGATAAATTATCTAACTTGAACCATCCATTTATAGTCCCCCCTTAAATAATATTATAGAAATGAAAAAATCATACACAAAATGTTTTAAAAACACTCATTTCATTTCATTTAAAAAAACATTGTTTATATTCTCTTCTCATGATTTAAATGAGATAAAATACATATTATATGATATGTTTATACAATATTTAAGTATCTAAGTTATCGGTTAAGAAACTATTTATCCCCATTACATGAAAAAAATTCAAACATAAATGATTTTATCATTCCAGCATTATATATATTTAAAATACATTTAAATCATACTATTAATATCATATATCATTAAAATAATAGAATTTATTTCTATTGAGTTATTCTCACCAATTCTTTTAGAATATTCCGTAATATTGAATATCATTTGACCTACCAAATAATATAGAGTATATGATACAAAATACTTTTATTTGACTAATTAAATTGATTGTATGAGTGAAGACTAAGATTCCTTTGGTCAATTTTCATGTAATTACTTTCAAACCATAAATGAATAAATCTATGCTTTCATAAACGTCTAGATTCATTTAATGAATAACATCAACACTTAGTTTGAGAAGAATGCACTATTTTGACACAAGGAATTTTTTTAGAGCTAATATTTTCATCATTTTTCAAATATAGTTAAATTATTTAATACCTTATAATTTAACAATTTGAGCTTATTTACATCAGTTTTGAATTTTTTGTGGGTTTTGGGATAAAATATGAAAATTTATTAATTTCTGAATTTTAATATATTTTTATCACTTTAGTATTATGATAATTACATTTAAAATATTGATCCAAAGAGAGTGATTCCTTTTTTTTGGATTCTATATTTCATGGGATTCAACTTCTTCCTTTAGATCTAGAGATAATTTGATCTTCTATAGGCCCAAAAAATAAATAAATTTTAAAACTCTGTATGGATGATAGAATGGACCCCACATCAGTAAATGATGCCTAAATCCTGATAAAGGTATCCAAATTAGGTGATTTAATTTAGATTTAAAATTTTAATAGAATCATAGTGTTAAAATTAAATTTCATAGTGTTATTATCTCATTAATACAACCATTTAATGAACAAAAATGGAGAAAGGTTTATGTAATATTCAACCATAAAAAGTATGATTCATTAATTTTGCCACAAATTATTTTATACATGTCCAATGACATTTAAATTTAAATTGTCAAAATATATATAAATTTAAAATATATTATAATATAGAACCATGATTAACTTCAACCTATAGTGGGAAGAACATGAGCTAACTTCTGGAGTAAATATTCTAGAGGTTAAATTTTCCATTCTTCATTTTTCCTATTTTATTCTTCTTAATATTTGTAATTTATTTTTCTTCCCCCTTCTTCTTAGTTACCATTAAAATAGAGGTGTAAAATTCCGAGTGATTAGGGAAGGGGGAGTTTTTACTTTTTTAATGTTTGAGTTTTTGCAATTTATTGAATAAAATTTCTTCATATTTTATATGATGATAATTTCAATTTCTAATAGTGGTTTTTATTATCATGTATGATTATATTTGGTTTTTTATTTTATTATTTATGTTTTATTAGTAAATGATCATTATCTCCCTCCAATTGGTTCTAGTTTATATATAATGTAATAGAACATGAATTAGTGGTGATGTACTTGAAAATATCTAGTATGTGTGGGAGGGTAGTTGATATTCTTGATTGTTTAGGATAAAAAATACCCAATCAGGTATTTCATAAGTCAATCAAGGATATTTTCATAAACTCTATCACACATTGGAAGGATAATAGACCAAACTAATATCTTGAAATGATTTACTCTCTCTATCACCATTTAACCAAGGGAGTGAGAGTGATAAATCTTTGAATAACACATTAACTAGATTATTATAAAAGGATTAGATAAATTTGAACTAGGATATCATTGAATTTGAAAAACTAACCCCAAACAGATCAAAATTATCTTATCATATTTTTCAATCACTTAATTTATAAATTTATTACCAATATTTTTCTCAATTTATTTCTTTTTTAGCTTTATTTTGTTTTCGAAATAAAAAATTTTAAAAAAAACAACATTTTACTATAATTTATAGGTGATAGCTTGATTTTTGTTTTCTACTCTATAGAGACAACCCAGGTTTACCAATTTAATTAATTTTAACTTAGGAAACAATTCTTTTTCCACACCCCATGATAGGAATGTGTAAAAACATGGTGAATGTTTTAGGGAGATTGTTCCAACAATCTAATTTTCAAATTGCTTGACAGGAACCACTAACATTGTCCCTTTCCCCATCGATCAGGGAATTGAACATAAATTATTTAATAGACATATAAACCTTAATTTTCAGTATGAATTTAATTATATTTAACTTTTCAACTCAAGTGAAACATCAAATGTTCACTTAAATCCTATCATCATTGATGGAAGTCTGGGATGAATCTATAGAGTCCTCTATGAACCACAATTCCTTAATCAAAACAATGAACATTCCATGATATCGATACTAAATTATTTTTATATGAAACCTAACATGATCCTATTACTTAAATAATTTCTTGTCTCTATAGGAGAAGACCCAAAAAATCATATTAAAGAGTTTACATATTCCTACTCTACTTTCAAACCCTAAGTAGTTGATAAGGAGTAGGTAAAGTGCAAGGAATTTCCATTTTCACAAGTAGTAGTTTTTAAAGAGTGGGTTTATACCCAATAACTATGAATTTCTCATGATTGGAATGAATTAATTTTTTGATTCATTTAAATATTATTCCAAACATCTATAAGGACAACCATTATAAAGAAAATCTATGACATGAGACAATCATCTGGAGAAACCCTTTACGAGTAATGCGAGAGACTTAAAAATATATGTTCAAGCTACCCACATTAGGAAATTGAGGGGTATAAAATTATTGTTTTATTATATCAAGGGTTACTGAAAAATAAAATAATCCTTCTAGATGCATTATTAGGGAGTTCAATGATTGAAAAGTCACCATAATAAGATAAGGGATTTATTGAAAAGATTTATTAGAACTTGAAATAGTTTGGTAAAGGAGTTACTCGAATAAAAGGTATTCATGAGGTAAGAACTTCTCATCCATCACCCTTATTATAAACTAATATTTAACAGATAACAATTTTATTGAGGAATATGGCCTTGAAATAACTAATTGAACAACACGTACTAGATAAGGTATGTGGTTTATGCTCATCAACTAATCATTTCAATAACCAGAATTTTGAAGTACAGGTAATGGAAATTTGTACAGTAGCCCTTTATCTGAGGTTGTTTCAACAAAATCAAGGATAGAAAGAGCCTAAATAAGTCCAATAAGGATTTGGAAATAATCATAATCATTATAGACCCCCATAACAATATAATTTCCAAAACTAACCCTCATTCCAACAACAATTCAGTAAACAAGTACCATTTTAGAAACATTAGTCTTATAACCAGAACACCTACCACTAAACACACACTTTACAGAAAACCTAGGAACAACCATTTAGTAGTGAACAACCTCCAATTCAAAACCAACATAAGTAATCCGAGTTTAAGGGGATGAAAGACACCATAAAATATTTTACAATCTATGTTGACAGTCTCATGGACTTCTAAACCAAAAATACATGGAAAATACCTTCCCAAATAATCCCAAACCTAAAAGAGAATTTTAGATATAAAAATAGGAAGTGGAAAAAAACTTCTACCACTAGACACCCTTAAACATGAAATAAGACCGTTTGTGTTTAGGGAGAATGAAGTTATGTATTCTCAAAATTATGTGAATGTACCGAGAAGAAGAAATGAAAGAGGATCATGAGAAGGATAGGATAAAGAGGAATATATAAAAAACCATTGTAAATATATAAAATAGAGATCATATACTTACCCCAATATATCTCTCAAGGATGATTTAATCAATGAGATTGCAGGAGGAAGTGATTCCAAAAGAAATTTTGGACACCTTATAGAAAGTGGAAATTAATATCCCCCTTCTTGATTCACTCCAAAAAATTCCAAGTTATGATTTTTTTGAATTATCATTACCATAATAAGATGATAATTTAAGTGAATTATAGGATCAATATGGGAATAAGTGTCTTATCCATTATCACACCATAGTTTCCAACCAAACATCAAGATCTAGGGATATTTTCGATTCTAAGAATCATTGGATATTTTAATTTATCAAATGATTTATATGATATATGTACTTAAATTAATTTGTTTTATCACTAAATATACACTTATTTGTAGATTATATAATTGAATACTATAATAGTGGTGGTCCATCTTACAAAAATATCCATAGTTTTCCTAGTAAGAATTCTATAGGATGTCCCTCTTAAAGATAAAGATATTTTATTAATAAAAAATATATATGTATTGAATATGGAAGAACATTGTATCCCATCACACTCACCCATAATTTTGTCGATACCTTTCTTAATGATGGACACAAATTTAATCAATGTTTATGAAGGTACACTCACTATGGAGTTTGAAGGTAACAATATCCACTTAAATATTTTTGATTCCACAAGGCACCCATTAGATAATCCATCACTCTTTGAAATCTATAATGAATTTGGTACTAAAACAATTGAATAATTAGGTATTTTCCAAAAATTATTATGCTTAAGAGATAATCCTTCTATTAAAAATCTCAAAGAACTTGTGAATTCACAAAAAAATAGAGATTTTGATTTCATGTGGGGAGTAGAGGTAAAATATTATTTCTTTGATTATTTATTGAATTATGAAGATTATGATATGATTTATTGTATGTAGGTTTTCTAACCATTGGATGTGGGAAACATTAATTTAATTTTATCCCTTGATAAGCCCCCAAATATGGAATTAAAACCACTCTCCAACGATTTGAAATATGTATACCTCATGGAGGAATATAAATTACCAGTGATAATTGATAATAATATATATAAAACCTAATAATAATATTTGATAGATATTTTTGAGAGATAATATACAATAAATAAGGTGGACATTAGGTGTTATTCTATGAATAAACCCAAAAATATTCTCACATAGAATTGATATTGAGGGAGATACAACCTTGATAGAAGTTTTGGATAATTCTGTTGATAAGATATTGGAAAATGGGATTATATATCCCATTTTAGATTAAAAATGGGGTAGCCCCATTCATTTAGTTCCAAAAATTGGCCTAAAAACTATATAAGGAATAAAATAATGAATTAATCCCTATGAAAATTTTAAATATATTGAGGGAGTATATAGTTAGGAAGTTTAATCAAGTCACTTGAAAATATCATTTATGAATCCCGTAAATTGACATGATGTGAGAGATATTGTCATAGGAAACTCATTATTTATTTATATTGGATTTTCAGGTTATTTCTAGGTACCTATTACTCCCAAGGAAAAATATAATACTACCTTTACTTATCCCTTTGAAATGTTTTCATATAAAAGGATTCCATTTTTATTATGCAATTCTCCAGGTACATTTTAGAGGTTCATGGTTAGTATATTTTAGGATCACAATGAATATTTCATGGAGTTTTTCTTGGTTTATTTCACAGTTTATGGAAAAAAATTTAACAATGGTCGAAAACATTATATTTTTTTTGAAAACAAGCATTGAAAAGAATTTTATTTTATATTTTTTAAATTTACATTTCAGGGTTGAGAGTGGAATTTTCTTTGGTAATTTCATTTCAAAAAAGGAATTGAAATTGATAAATCAAAAATTGAAGGGATATATTCATTTCCCTACCCAACTTATGTGAAACACATTATATTATTATTAGAAAATAAATGATACTATTAGAGGTTTATCAAAGATTTTAGTAATATTTATCTCCCTCCCTCTAGATTACTTTTGAAAGATTATGATTTTGATTTTAATGGTACATGTAGGTAATCCTTTTATGAGTTGAAGATGATATTTATTACATGACCAGTGATGTATCTACTAAATTGGGAAGAACCTTTTAAGCTCCTTTGTGATGCTTCTAACCAAGCATTTAGAGAAGTCATTTATTAAAATATTAATGGAAGGGTAGAAGTCATTAACTATTCCTTGGGAACCTTAGGTGTGGCCCAATTTAATTAAAAAACCATAAAAAATAATTTTTAGATGTTTTATTTTCTTTAGAAATATTTATATCGTATCTACTTTAAACTGAAGTCACATTGTTTTCCGATCGTGAAGCTCTTATGTACCTGATGAATAAGGATGTAGATAAACTGAGACTAGTGGGATGTATTTTAATTATATAAGAGTTAAATATAGAAATTAAAGACAATAATGGAGTTAATAACCAAGTGTATGATCACTTAATTAGACTTCCCAACACTACTGAAGCTAAAATCACAAATAAACAACCACTAAATTATCACCTTCTAGGAGATAAGTTTTAATTTATTGACGAATAAGTGCCTTGGAATGATGACATGGTCAATTATATGGTAATTTATCAGGACATATCTTATTTAAAGTCACTAAAAAATAAAAAACTAAAATCAGAATCTAGGTATTACATTTTGTAAGATTAATTTCTTTGTAAGATTTATAATGATCAACTAATAAGAAAATGTTTGTCTGAAAGTGAAAATGAATATATATTTTAGTTTTTCCACAATTTATCTTGTTTAGGCCAATTTGGAAGTTAAATTATAGAAAATAAGGTTTTATAATATAGAATTGTTTGGCCCAATATTTTTATAGATGCATATTAATTTTGAAAAGTTGTGAAAATGTCATTTTTATAGGAATATTTCAAAGAGATAATAAATGAATCAAGTGATACATAATTTTTTGTTATATTTTTAAAGTATGGGGGATAGATTTTATGGTCCCTTTACAAATTTTATTTGTAAATTATTATATATTTCTTTCAGTTGATTATGTTTCAAAATGGGTGGAGGAAAAATAAACCAAGACTGAAGATGATAAAGTTTGTGATTTTGTTAGGGATAAACTATTTTGTTGGTTTAGAGTGCCCAGAGTAATCATCAGTAATCAAGACACTCACTATTATAATACGATAAATGTGTATTTTAGAAAAAATTATAGGGTTCATCATAAAATATCAAATCCCTATCATCTACAGATTCCTGGTCAAGCTTAAGTTTACAACAGGGAAATAAAAGTAATTTTGGAAAAGATTATTAAACCAAATAGGAAGGATTATAGAAAAGGGTTGAAATAATAATTATTATATTACAGGAAAACCTAAAAAACCCCACTATTAATCAGTCCATATAGGTTGATTCTTGGTAAAATGTATCACCAACCTATAGAATTAGAGCATAAGAAATATTGGGCCATAAGAAAGATGAATTTGGAAATTTAAGGAACTAGAAAAGAGATTATATTTCGGTTGTAGATGTCAGAGGAAATTATAAGGGAATATTTTGAAGATTCTAGGATTTATAAAGAGAGAAAAAGAGTGGATCATGAAAATCTCATCCAACATGAAATAATTTCACCCAAGATAAACAATGCTATTATTCAACTCAAGAATCAATGTGATGCGAGGAAATATTCATTCCATATATTAAGGTACATTTATAGTTAATCATGTATATAATTTAGTGTTTTATGCATTATTAAGGATATAGAGTAGAATAAAATCCCTCTTAATTGAAAAAGGATTAAAAAATTCCATGGGACCATGCCATAAGAGCCAGTGGAGGAGATCACACTCCTCTAACCTTTTTATCTACAAATTACATTAGGTCATACCTCTACATAAAACATTTTTTCTTTAAATAATTCAATTAAAAATCAAATTACATGTTAAAATAAAATTTAATGAATTTTAGACACCAAAAAATTCAATTATGGGGATGGAACCTTTATAGTTTTGTATTTTAAATTTCTTTTTCAGTTTTTTTCAATAGAGAAGTGTCTTCTTAAATTTTTTGTGTGTATATTTTTTTATTTTTTGCAAGCTTTTGAATATTTTATGATAAAATGATTATATTTCTTATTTTTAAACTCTATTAGAATGATTGAACAAATTTACCCCACGAAAAAAAGCTTAATTATATGCTTAAAATGAATTTGTTTATGTTCAAATCATTTGGCAGTTTTTTTAAAAGTACCCTGATTTGTGAATCTCATGACACATCTCATAGTCTATATCATTAAAATAACATTCCCATGAGGCTTATGAACCATTTATTCATATTAAATTCAGTCACCTAATTTCATTAGAGAACCAAAACATGATTTATTTGACTAACATTCTATTTACTCCTGTCAAAACTTTAGTGTTTGAGGTACTTTTGTTTTAAATTATTAAGGCACCTATTTGTTTTTATAGCCCTCTTTTTCAATAGGATCTTTTTTTATTCTATAATTTCATTTAAATTTAATCTTTATATACTTTTAATCAATGGTTAACACATTTATTTAAAAATGTTACATTCCAAATTTCCTTATCCAACCTACTCTTTATGTGAAATTTCATGATCTAATTGAACTTAAGTATAGGGGGAAGCTGTCTTGTGTTATGATACCTCAATTGGAGATACTTTGGGTGGAAAATAAAATGTTTAAGAGATAATTTTTCTAATGAAAATTAATTATTTTAAAAGTTTTCTCCTTTTACAGATTTCATAATAAAATATTCCATGCCTTTCTAGAGCTTCCAAAGGAAAAAAAAAGTTGTGGCCTTTCTAGATATTCTAAATCACAAAATCCTGAGATTTTTGGAAGTACTTAATATGATAAAGATGAATAATTTTAGAATGTGTGGTATTTACATGTTATTTTCAAATATTCTTGGAGCTTATTTTTTTCTAATGGAAGTTTTGAAGAGACCATACTTGAGTGAAAATTAAAATCTTGCAATTTTGTTTCAAAATGATCCAAACAATCATTATTCGACCTCAGAACATTGGACATATAAATACATCCAAAAGAAAGACATTGAAAAAACCTATAAAGTAATCATGATAAACACATGTCCCTAAGTAACATTAGGTGTATATTTAATAATTTATCAAGTATATGGTGACTCTTTAATGGGTTGGAATGGAAAAACCCTTTTTAAAATTGATATTTGTGAGATGCGATAAAATTCATTTAAGTAGGTATATTATTTGAATATAAGAATAAATGAATTAAAAATATACTGAATGATATAAATATATATCTTGAAATAATAGTTTTTGATAAGGCATGATATATATTTTTCTGTGTTAAAAAATTGGTGGATCTCATGTGTATGTGTTTTGAATTTTATTTGATATGATTTTAATGCTTACTTATCCCAGGGTCCTAGTGATAAGTGTGAGGTAATTGATAGAAATAATATTTTCATCATTTTTAATTTTATATTTAAATAATTTATCCCCTTATAATTTAACCATTTGAGATGATTTGCATCAATTTTGATTTTTAGTGGTTTTTGTAATAAAATATGGAAATTTATTAATTCTATAATTTTGACATATTTTTATCACTTTGGTATTTTGCGAATTTTTTTTAAATATTGATCAAAATATATTGATTAATTTGTTTTGGATTCTATTTTTTGGGGTCTTAAACTTCTTCTTCTTTACCTATAACTAATTCAAACATTCACATGCCTAAAAAAATAAATCAAGTAAAAAAAATTTCGAACTGCCAAAATGGACTCCACCTCAGTAAATGGGGCATAAATCAGACTAAAGACCTCCAAATTATGTGATTACAATAGGATTTAAAATATATACCTAATAATCATGTTCTTATTAAACTAAATGAAGATATTATCTCAATAATTCTACCACTAAATTCAAAAAAGAGGAGGAAGATTTAGGGAATCTCCAGACATAAAAATTGTGACCCATTAATTAGGATATAACTTCTCGTATACAAGTATAATGAATTTGAAAATTGGTGGGTATGTAGAAATATAAATTTAAAACAACTTAAATATGGACCCCTGCCATATATTGGCCATATTTTGTGTAAACTAGAAGATAGATTATGGTGGAATGTTTCTTGAAGAGAATTTTTTTGTTATTCAATTTCCCTCATTTCTTTAACTTATTTTTTGTAATGTCTAAATCTCCCCAATATACTTGGTTACACTTTATATAGAGGGGTAAAATTATGAGTGATTTGGGAAGGTAAGGTTTTATCTTTTTTAATTCCTGAGCTCTCACGCTTTATTAAATAAAATTTATTTATCTCTTCTGTGAAGTCGCCTTCTATTTATAATAGTGTTTTTTATTATCAAGTATGATCTTATTTGGTTTTTCATTATGTTGTTGTTTTTTAATTGGTTAATATTCATTATCTCCCTCCTCTAGGTTTTTTTATATATTATGGAATACATGAAGACGTAGTGGTGAATTAATCAATGATCATTTGTATGTGTGAGAGGGATAAGAGAAAGTTTTTTATTTTTTGGGATAAACAAGACCTGATCAACTATTTCCTTAGTTAGTAGAGGATATTCACTTCAACTCTCTCTTATATTGGAAGTCGAGTAGACCAAACTGAGATATGGGAAAGATTTACTCTCACCATCATCATTTTACCCAGGGAATGAGAGTAAGTGACCGTATAATATAACATTAATCGGCTTAGTATAAGAGGATCAGATAAATTAGAACTAGGATAGAATTTCATTTGGAAAACTGACCATAAATTGATCACCCTTTTCATATCATACTTTTCAATCACTTTTTTTATAAATTTTATTCAAATATTTTTATTAATTTATTTATTTTATTTCATAACATTAGTTTGTTTTAAAAATATATAATTTCAAATAACAACAATTTTTTCTCCAATTTAAAGGTGAGATCTTGATTTTTGTCCACTTTTATTTAGATAAAACATAAGTTGACCACATTAATGAATTTTAAATCAGGAAATAATTATTTTTTATACACTCTATGACTGTAAGGTATCAAATTTTCCTTAATAACTTTTCATAAATCACTAATCCTTCTAAATAACTTTTCATAAGTTTCCAGTCCCAGGAGTTGCTTACATTAATCTTCTCCTTAAAAAATACTGATCAAAACGTTCATTATGATAACAATGATGAAATTATTTACAAATTTTGTTTGTTATACGAGTATCATGTGTTATTAACCTTATTAAGTGTGATGGAATGATGTCCATGCTACTATATGATTTCAAAATTGTTGTAAAATTCAAATCGTATTTAAAAATATACATGATTTATAGTGTTTAATTTTTATCGTTACATGTCTAATTTATTTAGGATATTTATTAACCAGGTAAGATTATATATATTACATTAAAATTATTAATATTAAACCTATAAATAATATGAAATAAAATAAAATATACTTATTTTTATAATATTCAACTATAATACTTTTATTAAGACCATCTATGTTGGTGGTGGTGGAAAATGAAGTTCATTGTTCATGGAGGTG
This sequence comes from Viscum album, assembly GCA_963277665.1. Taxonomy (NCBI): domain Eukaryota; kingdom Viridiplantae; phylum Streptophyta; class Magnoliopsida; order Santalales; family Viscaceae; genus Viscum; species Viscum album. The sequence continues at coordinate 689,307,569 of OY728163.1, forward strand.
GTGACCTGACCCAATATGAATAATCATTTTTATTTTATAATTGATTTTGGGGAGGGTGGAAAATAGATATTTCAACATAATAATAATATATAATCATATTTTATATATTGATGTTACTCTGTTAAGGTGGATGGAAAATGTATTGGTTGGTAGAATAACGTTAAAATTGATAGAGTTTTTGTTGAGAATTTTCCTCTTCCTTTTGGTGTCTCCTCATTAGCTATACCTTAAGGCTCCGTAGTATGGAATTTTTTGAGAAAAAATGTTATAGGACTTTAGGTGGATGAATGGGAATATAATTGGGAAGAAAATTTTAAATATAAAAGTATTAAAAGTTTTTTGGAGAACATGTGGTGAGGGGTGGTATTTATAAGGGGATCAGAGGGGTGTTTTTGAATATAATAATTGTTAAATTATTATTTTTTCTCCAGACTATCAGTATTAATTAATCCTGTGAAAATATAAAGTAATTATTGAATGATATTTTGAAATAACTTTTTATTACATCACCCAAGACTCTATTATTCATGTGTTTAACATATAATGTGAAATATCATATTTTGTCGTATTTCACTATTAACAAAAATTCAAATATTTTAGAAAAAAACCAAAAAATTCACCATAACATTATTTAATTTATTTTTCAAAAGAATTAAATCCTTTTATTAAATTAATTTTCAACATATGATAAATCTAATTTTTAAATAAAATCAATTTTTTTTCTAAAATATTAATTTTAACATTATGATCAATTTTATTTTACTTTATAAATTTACTTATAGTCTCATGAAATTCTATTATCATTATAAAAAATCATAATATTATTTTAGAAAACTATTTTATTAAGAAAAAAATGTTCATTTATATTTATATATTTATCATAAATTTATAAATAAAACATTTGTGTTTTATAAAAATAAAAACACTTTTTTTTAAACACATTTATTTGAATCCCAATATAAATTTTCTATATCTTCATGTTATTCAACACCGAGATATTATTTTATAATTTCATCAATAAAGTTATTATTATAATGGTCATGTTACTATTCCAAACTATAATATTACTTTTCCAACAATCATATAACATGAACATTACAAAATTCATGTTATTGTGAGATCCTAATGGCCATATTTACCTTTAAATCCTATATGTACTCCAAAATTCTCATCCCTCATCATTCACTATATTAATTAGAAGTTTTTATACTTCCCTTAATAATTTTTATTATATTCCAAACCCTTATCATTCTTTTTACAGTCTTTGTAATATGAGTTATCTTCATGGGGGAATTCAAGACTATAGAGTTTACATTAATGTGTTCATTATTCTTTTTTGTTTACCTCCTTTAACTATTTATAGAAATTATAGTCCACATTATTTCATGATATGTAATGTTCCTATGAAATTTAAAATTATTTATAAATATATATAATGTAAAAATATATTGAAATTTTCATAGTGAAATAAAAATTCTTCAAATAATGGAAGGAATTTTCTGGTCTTCAAAGACACCCTTGGCATGGTCCACTCGTTAGTGCTCAAAACCGAGCTCCCACATAGCCTCAAGAACACCTCACCAAATAAAATATATTTTTAACTATTTTTCTAGGCCTAAAACATATATTTGGGATACTTTACCCTTTATATCATAGCAATTAATGACAATAAATGACCAAAACATCCATGGAAAAAGGATTACATAGAATAAATAAATATATCAAATAACATACATTATAATATCATACAAAACATAAATAAATTTATTGACCACTGGGTTCATCCCTAATAAAAAATAAACCAAATTAAAAAAAAATACATAATATATATATAGTAGAATCCCCATGACTCAAAAAGTCTATCCCCAATACATGACACACTATATAGAATAATCCATTTCATATCATTTTACTTTACTAGAAATATAGTAATATTGTATCTACATGCACTAAGATACTCATATATGGAGTGATAAAATAACTTAATATGGTCTCAAAAATCACCTCTAATATATGTCATCATATTAATGAGTATGCATGAGGAAAATAAAATAAAATAATAACATGATCAAGGAGTCATCATGTACTAAAGAGGATATCCTAGAACTCAATGAGGTACACATGCTCATAACTACATCTGGTGCTATTGAGGAAACCCTAATGCCATATTATACCTATTTTAGAGCCATGTTGGAATCCACTTATATCCTCATTCTACCAAAACCATTTCCCATCACATACCCAAATACTCAGGGTATAGTGGGATCTAAACATCGACTTGATACCTGAAGTGAATCAGCATGATCATATGTCTATGTCTCGACCCATTTCCTTATCACTCAATGAAGGACTAATCAATCTTGTCTCACCTCTCCCCACAACCCAACCCTCATGGTATTCCTAAAACCAAGCCTCTATAATGATATGAATAATTTATAAACACTGATCCATCCCTACAAACCTAACATAGGTCCCATCAATCACTCTAACCCAACCCCACCAACATTAGGGAGGTCACATATCACACTAAACCATTAATATAGACTCCAGGGAGGTCACATATCACACCGACTGATCCTTATAGAATTTATGGAGGTCACAACAAGCACATCGACCTATTCAATGGGATAGAAGGTCCCACTACATAATAAATCAGCAATGTATAGGGTTGAATTCTGTCAAAAAACTCATTAGATAATCCTAGGGTGTCAGTATCTTAACAAATTTCCCCTCATCATAATATGTACAACATCCCAAACCCTACACTCTTGGATCTGGTTGTAAAAAATGATTTGTATTTTTTTTTATAAAATTTTTAACTGAAAATTATTGAATCTAAGGATATTTTTATTTTATAGCTTTGAATAATTTATAAAAAACCTTATCACATATTAGTGTTTTATACAAATACTAGAAAAATTTATTAGGATTCACTTGATCGAGATCCTTAATCAAAATAAAACACTAATGATCATCTACCCATCACTACAACTATGTTTTTTTAAAAGTTGTGTGAGCACAATGTTGATTAGTAAGGGGTTTTATAACTATATGTGAAATATTTTTTCATATTACAAAAACCCATTGAATATAGTTACTTTTATATCAAACATAAAACATTTGATAAAATAAATAAATTTTTCCAAAATAAGATTTGTTGTTTTATTTAAAATCCCTATTAAAATATGATTTTCAAAACATTTTAGGATATATCTTTGAAAATAAACATTATTTGAAAACATAATACCCTTTTAAATAAAATTTTATTTTTCTCATAAAAACATAAAAAATTTGCATTTTAAAATAATAACTCTTTATGGAATATAATGATACATAGAAATTTTTTAGAAAATCATGGAGCCACTAAGGATATTAAAGATCACACTTTATTAATTATTCCCCTTTTGGCCATGTGTTCACTACCAATTCCTCATCATCATAACCAATATCCAAGTGCCAAAATTTTCATATTAATAATTTCTAATTACTTTCATTTCTATTCTATAATCTACCAAATATTCTCTTAAAAAATATATAAATTATTTTCAATGAGTAAAATAATTTTTTATATCATAAAAATTAGAAAGAGGTTCCTTTGAGAAGATAAAATTATTTAATAAATATCAATAATAAACAATAATTTATATATAATATATATAAATTATTCAGGTAAAAGAAGAATTAAATTTATAAATATTCATTTCAAAAAATTATTGAATTTTAATGACCACTATTATACATAAGTATACTTTTCATCATGAATGAAAATTAAATAAATAATATAACATTTAATATATAATATGATGATGCTTAACATTTTAAAATAAACCTCTAATTCATGAAAAAATATTCTTTAAAGAACATGCAATGTTTTAAATTGAATTTTTTTAAAGGAATTGAAATAAAATCCTAAAAAATATTACTTCCTAGTAACGATGGATTAAAAAAATAAATTACTCTTACAATACAGGTTTTAAGAAGTATGAAAAATAATTTTTTAAGAAATTAGTTTCCCTAACAACATTGGTTTTAAAAACTATTAAATAAGAATTTAAAAATATATTTCCCTCATCTTAAATATGAAATCTAAATCAACATTTGTAGTAAAATTCAATAATATCAGTGATTGTAAATGAAATTATGGAATCAGAGGAAGAAATAATATTTGTATTAAGATTTTGGGTTTCTAATGGGTGACGAAAATTTCTATATATAACAACATGAAAAATGAAAATTGATTTTCAATATTTCTTAACTAAAAAAATAACCATTGAAATTGGGGATCTTGATATAATTATGAAAATATTTTCATGCATCTCATCTGAAGGTATTTCTTTGCCCTATTTTTTTAAAGTATGAAATGGTAGAAACCACATTCACTTTATAATAATTTAAAAAATTTCATAATATTCCAACCAATATATATATATATATATCAAATCATATATATATTAGTGCACACAACAGATGAATTAAGAATATAAGATAAGATACGAACAATGTTTGTGATGTTTCCACTTTTTCAAAATTGATATTAAATATTAATTTATACACCTCCATATTGCACCTTGTGTAACTCAAGGTTGAATATTATTAATTGGGAAATCTAGACAGATTTATGGTCGATCTTCCTTAATAGATTGATTTTCCCAATATCGAATATATCATTTTAAAATTCCTCTGATGATCACCCAATAAATAAACACTAAAAATAAAAGGAATTATATTTTCACTTTTCATCTACGTAGGATTTAAATTTAAAAGTTACATTTCATATATTTTTATATCTTATTTAACTTAGGTTTTTAAATCATTTTCCAAAACACAATTTCACCTGATGATAATGTTGACATCGATCTGATCCATTCACAATCCATTTAACCAAGGAAGAAAATTATTTTCATTGAAAAAGAAGAAGAATGTGTCTTGGTTGCTAGGTTTAGTGTACGAGATTAAGGATGATGCATTCGAAAAATTATATGAATTGAAATAAAATGATTAGATAGCTTGAATATAAGTATATTCTTTTAAATGGGTGAAAAATTCTTGTTCTTCCAAACCCCACATCAAAAATACTAGTGGTCAATCACTACTATAAATAATATATACTTACATAAGAATCCCAGTTTTGTGTAACATGGGGTCCTCTTCAGTATCCACTATACACCCATGGGATTCACCGGCCGCGATGACCCACACTAGCCCCCCATCCCACCTCTAGCATGCTCAATAGTGTGAACCCTACAAGTAATTTATGTTTGCCTAATCTCACATGTTTCTACCATGTGGGATTGACTGGAAATATCCCATGCATGGTTGAGAATTCTCCCTTAATGCACAATTAAGATATCCTTGTCTACCTTGTGTGGTTGGCCATATTTTTTGTTTTAATTTTATTAAATCTAAAATTATACCTTATTTATGATAATTCATACTCTTCTTATTTTAATATCAAATATTTTTTTTCTATTATTAACAACTTTAATTTTTTTCATGTTAATATTTATCAGTACCGAATTATGAAAGAATAAATATTATACTTTGTATATAAGAAAAATCTGTTTTAACTCTTCATAAAAAAACATATTCTTAATTAAATTATAAATTTCAAAATGATATGTTTCAATAAACATATATATATATATATATAATGTACTAAAAAATAATAACATGTGAAAAAATAATAGTATCAAAATGATATGGTATTCAAAACTAAAAAATTTCACACCTTAAAAAGTAATTTTATGCATTTAATAATAAATTTCACTCCCATTTCTATTTTATAAAAATAAAATATAATTTATGAAATAAAATAAAAATTCCATATTATGTAAACATAATATAATTAATCATATAATTTTAACATATTTTGTGAATAAATATACATATATTATCAAGTTCACTCAAAATCTATTTTATCTTATTCTGATAATAACATTAATTTATGTTATAATTCATGGGATGTTACATTACACACCTATAAAGGAAATGATTCTTATAAATTCTATTTTTTACTTAATTAAATCCAAAATATCTCTTCTTATAATATGGAAAACTTGAATTGAAATATAATTCCTTAACTTAAAGATATCCTAATTATCAAATTTATCTAAAATTTTTCTTTGACACCAAATGCAATAGTCCAAAACCCGCACTCCTAGATCCAATGATAAAATTATATGTATATTGTTTTTTATAAAATATTTAGTATAAAAATAAATAGACACAGGATATTTTTATTCTAAAGATATGAAGAATTAAAAAAAACCTGATTACATATCAATGCTATAAAAAAATTATAAAAACATTTATCCATATTAACATAAGTCAGATCCTTAATATAAATCAAACACCAATAATAATCTACTCATAACTAAACATGTGAATTTTTTTTAAATACAGGGTTAAAACGAAATTTCTAAGGGGTTTTAAAACCATATGTATATTCCTTTCTCATTTTATAAAAATACCAATAAACATATTTAAATTAATATCAAACAAATTTTTTTGATAAAATAAATAAATTTTCACAAAATAATATTTTGTATTTTATTTAAAATCCCTTGAAAAGTATTCTTTTAAAAACATTAAATAATTTATCTTTGAATTTTTTAATTCAAGACAATATACACATTGAAACATAATCATATTTTTCTCTTGAAAAATTCAAAATATTTATTTTTGAAAATAATTCCTCTTTCTGGAATATTATGATTCTTGGAAAAAAATTTAGGAAACCATGGGGCCACTAAGGATATAAAAGATCAATGTTTAAGAAAAATTCCCCTTGAGGTCTTGTGTTCAATCCCTATACGCCATTAGCATAACCAATATCCATGTTCCATAATTTTAGAATTAGAAATCTATCACTACTTTCCTTTTTCATTTATAATCCATTAAAATAGATTTTAGAAAACTACATAAACTATTTTTAAGGTGGAAATAATTTTTTATATCACAAAAATTAGTAAGACCTTCCTTTTGTAAAATAAAATTATTTTATAAAGATAAAGATAAATCTTTAATCTATATAGAATACTTCCAAATGTTTATTGTAAAGAAAGAATTAGACTTATTATAACAACCAATAATTATATCAATGAAATTGACCTTCTTATAATTATGTCATATAATAAAATAACATAACATAACATGGAGAAAAATAAAAACTTTATAAATGAATAACAAATGACATAAGATGAATTTATAGAAATTAATGAACCTACATCAATAGAACAGTAACATGTCCTTTGAAATAGTAATGTGGCCATTAATAATAGTAACCTTACCAATGGAATAGTAACCTCACCTAGAAAAGTGTAAATAAAATTTAGGAATCTTATAAATTAAAATATGATATATTTATATCATGGAAAAAGTAAATGAATGTTTTAAAAAAGATAAATTAAGTATTTAAATTTTTAAAAAAAATATGTTTATTTAAAATTTTATAATTAATATAATGTTTTAAAAGAATATTTACTTTACTAAGATATATTTATAAATTAGTATTTTAATTTATTATTATTATAAAATAATTTTATAATACCTTAATAAAATTTTCAATTTTTTATGAAATCAGTTATAAATTTAAAATTGCTATTTTTCAAATAAATGATTATTTTAATTAATAATTTAATTTCTCATATTTAAAAAATTATTTTCATAAAATGGATTCCATTTATTAATTATACACATTGAAAAATCTTTAGGGTGAATTTTTTGAATTTTTCTAAAATATTAGATTTCTTGGTGAATAGTAAAATATTGTAATTTATGATATAAGAAAAATACATGAATTATTGAATCATGGATTATGTAAGGATGATTTAAGCACCATAGGTTTGAACTAAAATTCACTATATACTATCTTTAGTCATAATAATCCACACTTTCAATATTATTGATCCAAAATAATTATCAAATGAATAAAATAATTAAAAAACACCCCTCTCATCTATTATAACTACCACTTCTCCCCACCTCTTATCCTCACACCTCAAAAGACTTAAATCTTATCCAAATTTTTCCCAATATTCTTTCCAAGTCTCTCACTGAATTATAGGATCCTTTTTTCTCAATAAAATACTAAACTCCAGTTCATCAAGGTGGTTATCAAGGAGAATGAATTCAAGAGGTAAAAAACACTTTCATTTTAATTTATTCTCTTTTCATTTCCTTTAAATTTTGCATCCTATCCTCACCTAACCTTATCAAATTGACATGATAAATCTAGTATATTTAATATATAATAATTTTTTTTGTTAATGTAACAGCCCATCATAAATTCTCTTCCCCTCTCATTTTGTTCTAAAAATTAAAACATCGTCTCTAATGTGTTGATTTATTACATTCAAAGATGACAAGTTTAAAATTTTCATTACCTCCTACAAGGATGGTCATGAAAACATTATAATGTTTACAAATTATTTTAAAATTAATTTTTTAACCAATATTATATTCTAGAACTAACATATATTGATAGTACTAAATAATAGAATAAAACTAGATTGTAATGATAAAAATCCACCAAATTATTCAAAATGATTATCATTAACATTTATTTAATGAATTATAATAATATCTTGAAAAAAAGTTATATAAAAGAACATTTAATATTATATAATTTCCTTAAAAACATATAGTTTTAGTTTTGGATAACTTTTTGCATTTTACATGATCTTTCATACATGTTTACAAGTGACCCTATCATGAAAAATAAGGAAATGAACACTCCTGAACGTTGACAATGTATATTATAATTCATCAAAAAGGATATAAATGATGTTAATAAAATTATAATAAGTAAAATAAATGCATAAAATGTTTCTAATTAATTAATTAATGGATTTAATTTGATTATCCTGAATATTAAATGAAAGTTAAGAACTCTTTCAAACATAAGGTATGGGATTCTCACCGAACCTTTATTTTTCCTTTGTGTTACACCTTATCTCTCTTTATCCCAATGTCATTACTAATTATAATTACTTAACCATTTTAAATTCAGTGTGTATTCTCCAAAAATATATACCTATCTCAATTATTCTTTATTTTAATTTTAAATACATGTTTTACAAGGTTCCCTTCTTAGTTCTTACGGATAGGCAAGCCCTGTTAAAGGGAACTTCCTGATTTCTTACCCATTTTCAGGTTCCCTAAATAATATATTTTGAGAAAACATTATTTTGATAATGTAACTAATTGTATCATTAAAACATCTCTTTATTCATTTTTAGTTTTATAGAAGCAATTGTGGCTTTTCCATTTTAAATAATCTTCAAATTTTTTTCTTAAACCGCATTAATGATACACATTTCTAATGTTTCTTAAAAAATATTTTTAAATGTTTTCAATTAAGTTCTAAATAGTTTATCGTTATATATGCCCATTTTACATTTTTAATTTCCATTTATTATTTAAATCTATACTTTCATGAACACCTTTATGATACACCCATTATTTATGGTTTATGGCATGATTATGATACCCATTTCAATCCATGGGTAACCCTTATGTTAATTCATTATATACAATTAATCATTTCAAACATAGATGAATGGACATGCTATGATGGGTGTGCTCAGATAGCACTTCAATTCATTGTGTAATTTTTAGTCTCTTGAGACATCATGTTGGGACATGATTTATGGAACATTGTCTTCCAGTTGCAATGGTCTTGGTAGTTAGCCTTTACTCAAGATTCACCATGTGAAATGGTCTTAGAAGTTAGAATTGAATCGTTCTTATTTATAGTTTTATGTTGTTCTGACATTACTAGGATTTTGTTATCCAATTTTTTACATGTTATGAATCCTTATGTTTATTAATGTTCCATACATTTTTATGTTATCATGTTATGCCTTCTAAACCATGAACTATTCTTTATTTCTATGTGTGTTTAACATACTGGGATTTTTAGCTCATACCTTTGTTCATGTTTTCCCCATGTTATCCTATGAATATGGAAGAACTAAAAGGAAGTTAGTATCTCATTATAAAGATTAAATAATTTTTTTTCTATTTTGGTTTCATGGTTTCTAATCAAGTACCTAATATTTCCAATACACTATATTTTAGAATACTCAATGCATAGTTATGCTTAAATTCATGTAATAATATGTGTAAAAGGCTAGGGCCACTATAGTTGGAATCAAAGGGCAGTATAGTTATTTTTTTATATTAGTACTAGATAAATTTATTAATAACCATAGGGTTAATTCTATCACCATGGATAACCTGGAATGGAACTTAGTGAATCACATGTTATGATATACTTTTCATTTGAAAGTTCTTCTTTATATGTTTAAAGTTTACTTTTTTATATTCTTTTTAAGTAAGTATTAAATACCCCCATATTTTGGCTATATTTGTCTTTTTTAATGGATGAAAATAGGAAAACCCAAGCCAATAATCAATGTGATAGGAAATGTGATGCTTTCCCTAATGAAATGGAAAATAAGATGGAAAAAGGTGCTAAAAAATTCATGAAAGTAATTTCTCAATAGGCTCAAGATATGAATAATAACATGAATCATGTGAACTGACATACTTATCCTAAGAAACATAATTTTTTTTCAATTAATTCATGCATAAATGGATTCTTATATTTAGTGTATCTCCTAATGAACTCATTATAAGAAAAAGTATTAACTCCATTGAGAAGATATTCACTATCCTCTAGTGATAATAATAAGATAATGTTGTGATGGAAGTCTATCGTTTTGATGAGGAGGCTGATCTATGGTGGTCGCAATTCAATAACATGAAATCCAAGGATGAAATTGATTCCATAGAATTCAAAAATTTCCAGAAAGTATTTTCTGATAAATATTTTCCCTAACTCTCTATATTATGATGGATAGGGTGTTCCTAAAAGTAATGAAAAATGATGTAGAGTCTATTGAGGTTGTATGTAGTAGAATTAAAAAGGCTTGTCTGATACTCCTCCATATTTTTCCTAAACACTCAAATCATGGTGGATCACTTATTTAGTAGACTAAAACCGAGTCAATGAAAAGTGTCTGTGATTATGGACTTCAAAATATATGATAATATTTTATGATGTGCCCTTTAGGATTAAATAGAGATTGGATACTCTCAGTGGTCTCATGGGACCAGAGATAAAAAATATAAAATATATTTTAATATGGGAGGATCAATTGATAAATCCAATGATGGAAAGGAAATATAATATCCCAAATTTCAATGTTATGTGAAGAAGAATCATGTGAACTATTTAAAGGGGACCCAAATATTCTTTAAATGTAGAAGAGTGAGGAATTAGGATAATAACTGCCTAAGGTATATGAGGAATCCCACTAATGTGGAAGAAAAAAGGAATGTTCAAATCAACACTCATTTTGTAGTGGAGTGCTTTAACTATAAGGAACATGGGAATTATACGAGCCATTTCCCTAAGACAAGGGTTGTCAAAGGAAATAAAAAACATCCTCCAAAGTAACAAGGACGAATATATTCTATCACTATTATAGAGGTGGATCCTAAAAATGACATGGTTATAGGTATAGTATTTATTCATTAAAAACTTGAAAATGAAATATTTGATTCTCGTTCTTGGCATTCTTTCATATATTGAAACTTTAGTATAACTATTAAGACACCACCACAAAATTTAGAGGTTGAGTTATGTGTGAGAACATAAAATGGGGAAATTATTGCATCTAAAGTATATAACTCTTCCCTCATTAATGTTTTTGGATTAAACCTCCCATAAAATCTCATCTTACTTCATTTATTGGAGTTTGATTTTATATTGGTCATGGATTGGATATCCTTATATAAATCCAACATCAACTGTTAGAAAAGGTATGCCACTCGTCACATATGAAGGCATCCTCCAATTATTTACATGTGTAAAGAGGAGGATTAATCTCCTTTAGAATCATCATCTCAAATTTGGATATTATTTCTTTATTAGAAATCATATCTAACACAAATGATTGATACAAAGGAGAGATTCATTCTCAAAGATATGCCCATTGTGAGGGACTACATATATGTATTCCTTAAAGAATTGACTAGCCTTCCTCCTGATTGAGATTTTGAGTTATCAATTGAACTTATTCATTGATCTATTCCTATATTAGAGACACATTACATAATTTCTACCATTTATTTTTTATAACTCAAGAATCATTTACAAGAGAATCTATACAAGGGTTTTATACGCCCGAGTGCTACACCATGGAGTGTGCCTATCCTATTCATCAAAATAAGGATTGATCAATGTACATATGCATTTATTATCATGAGATTAATAAAATAATAAAAAAGAACAAGTATCCCCTACCATATATAGTTTAATTTTTCTATTAACTATTTGGGGCTAAGTATTTCACTAAACTGGAACTTCAGCCGAGGTATCAACAAATGATGCTAAGGAATGAATATATTCCCAAGACTACCTTTCGAACATAGTATGGGAACTATGAGTTCATCGAGATTCCCTTAATACACACTAATTCTTCAAAATGTTTATGAATTTAATTAATAGTTTCTTTAGAGAATATTTCAACAGATATATAGTAGTCTATATTGATGATATTCTTATATAATCCAAGAGAAATTGGGAACATGAGGAGCATTTTAATACCGTGCTAAATAATTTGTGAAGGGATAAACAATATGAAACGTATTGTAAATGTGAGTTCTGGGTGGAGGAAGTATCATTATTAGGGAATGTTATCACCATCACATGAATATATTTTGACCCTTAACAGAGAAATAAAATCGAAGAGTATCCCATGAAAACATCTGTAATAGAGATCTGTAGTTTCCTTGATCTAGTAGGGTATTATCGATGATTTTTGAATAAATTCTCATGATTTTAAGACCCACTAAAAAAGATGTCTTGAAAGGGAGTAAACTTTATCTAGACTAGTGAACGTCTTAACTTCTTTAAATAGCTTAAAAAGAGGATTATCATTGCAGTAGTACTCACACTATAGAAAAGTGGAGAATGAATTGTGGTGTAAAAATATTCTTCAAATAAAGGATTGGGATTTTTACTGATGCAAAATAAAAACGTGATATATTACTCCTAAATGAAATTTAATGTGTAAAACTATCCCACTCATGATATAAAGTTGGTTGTTGTGATCTTAGAATTGAAAATTTGGTGGAATTATATATGTGGGGAGAAGTGTGAGATTTATAATGATCACAAGGGCCTGAAATATAAATTCACATGGAAGGATCTTAACATGATCCAATGAATATGGTTAGATCTCATCAAGTATTATGACTACTCAATCCAATACTATCTTGGTAAAGAAAATAAGGTACAAATTCTCTAAGAAAAAAGTATTTTTCATCTTAATCAATGATGATAATTGAGAAGGATCCAATCTTCTTATACCTAAAAAGGATGGAAATGAGAATTATTAAGGAAGGAACATCATCAATACTTTCTCAAATTATTTCTCAACCATATCTTATGGAGAAAATAAAATATTATAAAATAAATGAAGAGTAAATTAAAAAAAATGTAGAAGCTTTTAGTAATGGGAAATCCTCACAGATCAAAACAGATGAGGAATGGGTTATAAGATTTGGGTCAAGATTATATGTACCATCCAATCCATAGATGAAGAATGATCTTTTGAATGACGCACATAACTAAACGTTCTATATTCACCCAAGAAGAATAAATATGAATCAAGATATTAGAGAGAACTATTTGTGGTATTATATGAAGAAGGAGTTCATTGAGTATACATCAGACTTCCTAGAATGTCATCAAGTGATGGATGAAAGGAAAAAAATTTAATGGGATGATGAAATGATTAACAATACCAACATGGAAGTGGGAAAACAACTCCATATACATTGTAAGTGGACTTCTAAAGAAATATAGAGGAAATAATTCTATATGGGTCATTATGTATCATCTTAAAAATACAGATCTCTTTAAACCAATTCAAGAGGAGTTCTTACTTGATCAATTTTCATGAATATAAATCAAAGAAGTGGTGATGATGAATGGAGTACCCCTATAAATTGTTTCTGATAAAGATTCTAGATTTACCTACATGTTTTAAAAAAGTATACAATATTCTCTAAACACTATGTTGATTTTCTGTACAACTGATCATCCTCAAACTGATGTCTAATATGAACAGTAATCTCTGACACTAGAATACATGTTAATATCTTATTCTATGGACTTAAAGGGAGGATGGGACCAACACCTGCCTCTAGTTGAGTTCTCTTATAATAATAATAATTTTCACCTGATAATCCAAATGGATCTATATAAAATATTTATAGAAAAAGATATTAAACACTAACATGCTAGGATGAAGTTGGTAAACATAAGCTGGTATGACCTTAAATGGTCAAAGAAATAGTTGAAAAGGTGAAAACCATTCAACAACATATTAAGGAATAAAAAATATGATAGAAGAGAAATGTAGTAAATCATTTATGGGACATTAATTTTAAGGTTGGAGACATGGTATTATTCTGTATATATACATGGAATAAATTCGTGAGATTTCAGAAGAAAGGACTGATATGTCCCAGGTAATTCAGCACCTTCCAGATTAATGATTTTTTTGAAGTCTTGGCCTATCTACTAGCACTACCACCAACCATTCATTAAGTACATTATGTATTCCACATATCCCTATTGAGTAAGAACATACCAGATCTCTCATATGTACTAAATTTCAAGGTGGTACAATTGGAAAATTATCTCTCTTATGAGGAGTAGTCGGTGAAGATCTTTGACCAAAGATATAATGTTCTATGAAAAAATAATATTCACCCAGTCAAATTACAATGGAAGAACCTAAAGTATGAAGACACAACATTGGAAATAGAGGAATCCATGAAGTAGAATTACCCCCACCTATTTTAATCTTTGTTTGTTAGAAAATATTTTAGGGGTAAAATTTCATGAGGGGGAAGAATGTAAAAACACAGGTTTCTATCAATGGAATCTAACTTCTAGTAATTATTTCATATAGTATAAATCACATAAAATCTCATCGAGAAAACATTACTAACTTTATAAGTGAATAATGAATTAAATAAGGGTTATTTATTAAACTTAAGGAACCTAAACTAATGGAATTGTAACATGAAACTTGGGAAATAATGTGACCAATAAGAATAGTAACCCTTCCAATAGAATCATACCTCACCTATAAAAGTATAAATAAAATCTATAAATCTTATAAATGAAAATATGATATATTTATATCATGGGATAAGAAAATAAATGTTTTAAAAATGATACATTATGTTTTGATATTTTTGTGAAAAGTTAATTTTTATTTACAATTTAATAATTAATATACTATTTTAAAAGAAAATTTCTTTTCATAAAATAGATTCATAAATTAATCTTTTATTATATTATGACTATAATATATCTTTTAAAGTACTTAATTAATTTTTCAAAGTGTTATAAAATAAATTTTAATTTCAAAATTGGTAATTTTAGAATAAATGATTATTTTAATTAAAAATTAAATTTCTCAATCAACCCATGCATTTTTTTAGAGGTTGATTCCCACACTACCTCTTTGAGTCTCCCAATCAACCCACGCATGTGTGTGGAGGTTGATGTTTTGAGGGAGCTGGTTGAGACTATGTGGATCAAGGCTGCTGAGGAGATCAGGTATAAGTAGCCGGTGATATTCGATCATTGGTTGGTGTTTTTCTCTAACTGCAGAAGACTAGGTCATTTGAAGGCACTCTGTCGACATGGTGATGATCAGGGGAAGGTGTAGTAAAGGTAAGGGAAAGAGATGTGGATGAGAAAAAGGATAGTGAGATGAGTTATGCAGAGCAGACCATACCTATAGTGAAGAAGGTTGAAAATCCTTTTGGATCCAATGTAATTGATATGATTAAAGATGACATGAGAGTCCATGAATTGAGTAATCCAATAGAAAAGTGGGTTGTTGCATCCTCTTTGCATCATCAAGAGGATAGTGGGAGTGTCAACAATATTTCAGCTGGGCATCGGTTCATGGGAAGAGGTCTTCACTCATCAGCAGATCTGGAGGGTTATGAATAGATCCTTCAAGTCAATGCTAAAATGGTTATTCCTGATGGTGTTGATCCATTCTATTTGAATCATTTTTCAGTGCTGGAGGGGGCAGAAGATGTTGAAGTAGATGTTGGGGAAAAATAAATGGACAATGGGGGTAATGCCTTAGATATGGAAATTGTGCCGGGAATTATGGTGGAAGAAATGGGCAGTGGAGGTAATGGATTTGATATGAAACTTGGAAATGTCAATGCCTCTTTGGGTAAACATGATGAGAATACTGTGAAAAATGAGCCTCCCTAGATGGATGATGAGCTAGCTGACCACTCGTTGTCTATGAAGGAAGCAAGGAATGAGGAATTGCAATTGCAAGGTAGTAATATCCACATACAGTGTCTGACCCCTATTGAAATAATTTTGAATACATTGCAGAAGGTGCTAATGGATAAGAGAGGAAAAAGTTATGACACAGGACATATGGAAGGTGATGAAAAGTGGGACAAGGCCTCAAATAGAGGAAAGGAAAATGTTAGTGAAGGCCCTAAAGTTTCAAACAATGATGTCGTTCGAGGGGAAAAGAAAAGAACCACTGATAATGAGGTTGTCTATTTGCATGGGAGAAATGGGAATGAAAAGGGGGGAGCTTCCAACGCTCCAACTAAGAGGAAACCTAGGAATGATTACTCTAATATTCCGAAGACCGTTTCTACTAGTTCCTCTACCAAGAATGAAAAATTGAAAGATATGGACGAAAGGAAGGGACGGAGCAAGCAATCATCAAGTAAGTATTTGACCCCGGATGAATTACATTTGAGAAATCAGTACATCACTTTGTTAAATAGTTATTATCCTCAATCCTAATGGGAATTGGCGGATCTAGAAGATCTCTCAAAAGATGGTGGTGCTGAGGGCTTTGACACATTCTAATATGTGTTTTTTATTGGAATTCGCTTTTGTTCCCTTTATTTGTAATCTATACTTTATTTCTCTTTAATAAATCTTTGGAGGATTGGGCACTTTACCCATGTCTGATCGTTCCTTGATAAAAATGGTTAGGGTCATTATGTGTATTTTTCTAAAATAGTTGATTTTTTCATGAATAGTGAAATAAAATAATTTATACTATAAGTTAAATACATGAATTATTGAGTCATGGATGAAGTATGGATGATGTAAGAACAATTATTTTTAAATAACACGAACAATTTACTATACTAGTTAGAATAATCTACACTATTGATATTCTTTATCCAAAATAACAAAATTTTAATAAAATAATAAAAAATCACCCCTTTGCACCACTATGAATAACACCACTCACCACCTCTTCTCCTTACACATAAAAATCCTTGAATCTTGTCCAAATTATGTCCAATACTCTTCAAAAGTCTCTCCCCACTTCGAAGATCATTTGGTCTCAATAAAAAACCAAACTCAAGTGCCTCAATGTGGTTATCCAAGAGAATGAATTCCAAATGTAAAATCCTTTTTCACTTTTATTTATTCTCTTTTCATTTTCATTTATTTTTTATCTTCTTCTCACATCCCTTATATAAGTGATATGATAAATCCATTATATTTTATATAATATAAGGTTATTTTTTTAATGGAAGAACCCATTTTTAATTGTCATCCCCTCTCATTCAATTATAAAAATAGAAACATCATCTATAATGTGTTGATATATTGAATTCAAGGAAAATGAGTTTTTAATTTCAATTATAGAATTCAATGGTGGTCATAAAATCATTATAATGGTTGGAAAAGATTTTAAAATTTATTTTATAACCAATTTTATGTTCTGGAACTATCATATATACATAATTATAAATAATATAACAAAACTAGTTCGTGATAATTGGAAAACTGCCAAAATAATTTAAATAGTTATCATTAATGTTTTATCTAATGAATCATCCTCGTAACTAGAAAAAAAGTGATATATAAGAACATTTAATTTTCTTAAATTTTATTAATAATGTATAATTTCAAATATGGATAACTATTCCCATTTCAAATGATCTTTCATACATGTATACAATTGAATCTATCAATAAAACCAACAAAACAAACACTCCCAAACGATGAAATTGTAGCTTATTACTCACCAAAAAGGCTAAAATTAAATTTAATAAAATTATAGTAAATAAAATAAATTAATAAAAGGTTTTGAATTAATTAATTTGTGGATTTAATTTGGTTATGGATGTCATTAAGTGTATGTGAATAACTCTTTCGGACCCAAGGTAATGGATTCTCACCGAACCTTTATTTTTTCCTTCTTGTTACACCTTCTCTCTCTTTAACCAATGTAAGTATTAATTATTCTTATGTACAAATACTAAATTATTTGTGTATGCTCCAAACATATATACCTAATATTAAAAATACACTAGAATTTATGATCCTTGGTGGTTATTTATGCTTAAGTTCATGTAATAATATGTGTAAAAGGATATGGTCTCTATACTTATACATTTTTTTCACAAAATTTTTGAATTTCAATGATAACTATAGTTCATGGAAATACCGATAGTTATGAATTATAATTAATGAAATAAATAAACACTTTATACATAATAAAATTATCTTTAAAATTTTAAAATCAACTTTTAATTCAGATAACAAAATTGCTTTCTCAAGAACATGAAAAATAAAAAATAGTAATATTTATGAAGGAACCGAAATAATATCCCTAAATGATACTAAAATTAAAATAGGTTTTACTAAAAATAAATTTCTCTTACAATAAGGTTTTTTGGAAGAATCAATATAAGTTTTTAAGAAAGTGTTTTCCCTTATAAAATGGGGTTTTCAAACTATAAAATAGATGTTTAAAAATGAATTTTTCTTACCTTAAATACAAAAAATTAAATCAAGAATAGGATGTCATATTATCCACTATTAGTTCTTAGAAAAGAAATTATGGAATGAGAGAAAGAGATATCCTAGGTAGAAAGTGTTAGTTTTCTCATGAGTGAAGATAATGACTATGTATATGATTGAAGACAAAAACAAATTATTTTCAATAGTGACTAACTAAAAAAATACCCACTGAATGCAGGGATCTTGATATGATTCTAATAATCCTATGTTATATCTCTAGTGATGGTTTTGATTAGTCTAGTTTTTTTATAAGTCTCAAATGGTGGAAAACTCATCATGTTCATAATATTTTACAAATCGGTATATTATTCGGACATATACATATATACATATATATATATTAAATCATATATGTATTAATAAAAACATAAGATGAATCAGGAATCTAAGAATAATCATAAATTTTCTTCATAAATGTTATTCTTGTTCAAAAATGTCATAGAATATATATTTATTTATTCCAATCTCTATCATAAGTGGTGTAACAATAGGTGAAAGATGACAAACATAGAAATATAAACTCAGTTATAGTCGATATTCAATGATAGATTGGGTGTTTTGATATGGAAAATATCATTTTAAAATTCATTTGATAATGAATATAAAATTTATTATAAAAAATGAAATTTATTTAAGTTTATACTTCTATGTTCATTTTATTTAAATTCAAAATTTTCATTTTCATATATTGATACACTCATTTCAATCCATTTTATTGAGAGTTTTCAAAAACATAATGACACATGATGATAAATTTGACATCAATGTAGTCTATTAATATATTATTTAAGTAGGTATGATAATGCTTCATGTTGGAAGTGATGAAGACGACATCAGGGTTTCTAGTATTAGTTATTGAGGATAAAAATGATGTGTTGAAAATATTAGACGACTCAAAAGAAAAAGATAAAAAATCTGAAATATAAGTGTATTTTTAAAAAGTTGAATAGTTCATAAGTTTCTCATTCAAAAATAATAAATCTTCTCAGGTGAGTGATTTTATAAATGATAAATTATTCTTTCAGTAACCCTGTTGCATTTATCATGGGGTCCACTACTATATTTTCACTTCTCCCACAAGAGTCAGGGGTCGTGCCGACCCAGAGTGGTCCACCTCAACCATTCTAATCTATTGACACCATATGGGTGTTATTAATTGGCCCACTCTCACACCCTTCCACTATGAATGGATATCCTACCTAGCTTCCATGTGTGGTTGAGATTTCTTCTACAATTCATGGTTTATATGGACTACTCTATATTGTTTGGTTAGCCATACTTTTTTTACAGTAAAAATATGATACATTTATGTTATTTCCAACTTGTCTTATCTTAATATCAAATTAATATTTTATATTATTGAAATATTAAATTTATCATATGTTATTAATTTTCACCAAGGAATTCTAAAATAATAAATAACAAGTTATGTACATAAAAAACTACAATTATATAGTTCTTTTAGAATCATCTTCTTAATTAAATTATAAATTTCATAATAATTTGTTTTAATAGGCCTATATATATATTATTTATCGAAAATAATTATATATTCCAAAATAAAACTATTAAAATCATAAGGTTTTAAAATTTATAAATTATCATAACTTAAAAATGTAATTTTATGTAACTAATATTCACTTTCACTAAAATTTAAATTTTATTAAAATGAATTATAATATATAAACTAAATTAAAAATATATGATTATGTAAAATTACCATTGTTAATAACATATTTTCAAAATATTTAGGGAAAAACAAAAAATAATTTTATCAGGTTCACTCAAAATATATTTCATCTCATTTTAAAAATATAATTTATTTATGATGGAATTCATGGGATGTTACAATGTGTCTCAACTCACCCATAAGGGTACCCATTGGATTCTCTAGAACTTTACTGATATCTCTTCACTAATACCATCTCTAACTTGTCATCCTATAGTGACATTATAGCCTATATGTTTCCACATTCCAATAAGCCATGGGGTTGTCCCACATATTTACTAAAGACCATCATCACTCACATTATTTCATTGAATGGACTATCCTAATTCATTGAGTTCTACCTGAGACTATCCTTGAGTGGTTGGGTATGACTCATAACCAAAACCCCCTTTTCAACCAATTCTTAGTTTCAAGTAAACCCTCAACCCATATAAGTTTTGTCACACATATACTTAGATATATCCCTCAACCTGAGTTAGAGGGAATACCTATCAATCATATTATTCCATGTCTTATAAGACACTAAATTTACCTAGAGCATTTAAAGACTAACCTCTACAAATATTAGGTACATACCCATCATATACATGACACACATCTACCCCACCTATATTCACTCATCCCTAAGACACTCATGCTTTCACTATATACCTATAAACTTTCCTAGGATATCCTATGCCTCATCTAACACCCCATAACCTCATATAGATCCCTCATAAGCTCACCCAAATACTTCACTTCGTAGAGAAATATTAATGATGTGATTAAAGCTCACTTATGTTTCCAAGAGAACCTATTCCAAGCATAGGAGGCCTAGATCCATCATATCTCATATACACAAGTAACTATTAATCCCTAAACCCCATGTAGAATTCATTCATACATTCTCATTCATAAAAAATACAAATTTCTTTATAATATTGAAACTACCTACCTAAAACATAGAGTTAACACCTCAATGAGATCTGGTGAGCCTCTCCCAGTACCACCAGGCCACATCCTTGCTTCGGAGAAGCTATCTCATGCCAATAAATATCAATAATTAATCCTAAAAATTTATAATTATATGTTAATTAAATTAAAAAAAGTAATAATTTCCTAAAAACTCATAATAAATTAACCACTGACCAGAATCATGAAAAAAATAGTGTCTAATCCACTCACAACATGCACTCATGCGTCAGCAACACAAAACCCATAAATTTTATACTTGTTAAAATGGAAAATTTCACCCAATTTAGAGGAAACCCTATAAAAAGTCACATGTAGATGAATCTCTTCTAAAATTGTGTTCAGTAACTTATATATACCATCATTGTACATCCTCTATGAAATCCTAGAAAATCCACATTTATTGAAAATATTTACACAATGATATGGTGGAAATCACTAAGAAATCCTTAACAAAATAATGTGAAAATTTGTAGAAATGAAATAAATAAGAAAACTTGTAAAGGAGAGGAATATAATACTAGGAACCTCCATATAATCATACTAAAAAATACCCCCATTAAGAGGTAACCAAATGGAGGGGAGCACTGATAATCCAACTCCCACACACATACCACTTCACAACCAACACAAATGGGGGTTTATGCCCATTTTATATTTAAAAAAATATTCTATCACTGTGTAAACTAATGGTTCACTCGATGAACCATCTAGGTTGGGGATGTTTTCCAATACCCCCAAAATAATAGGGCTTGATAACAATGTTTACACAGTGAATAGTTGTTGTTCTTATTTCTCAGCATCCTAACCATTATAAACCTCCTCTAATGTATTATAAAACCTTATGGTAACCAAATAACCCACAAAAAACATTTAATAAATCCATTTTAATATTTTTATATCCTTGAAACCCTTTTCAAATTCTCAATTATCTAAACACACCATCTACCGAATGAAAAATTTTAATTGTCTCTCAAAATAATTACCTAGAAATCTAGGGGTGTTACACACCACCCATAAATTCATTGGACCTTAATCCTACCTCTAAATTTTCTATAAAATAGAGAGGGAAAAATTATAATACTGGGAACCATAATTTTTAATGTTTACCCAATGATCTATTTATAGGACACAACTTGAATTTTTAAATCAACCATAACTCTTAATGTTGAAATAAACACGCGTTTCTACTTCCTCAGGTAACACTAAATTAACCTTCCAAGGTGATGATGTAATAAACCAAGTTTATAATATGTATTTTATTTTCATATATTAAAATTTATGAACAAAATTTTAATAGACAACAGGTATTAAATAAAGTAAATGAACATTATTTTATTAATGATATAACATGACTAATACACACTATTTGATCGATACAAGTAGAATGGGATAATAAAGACCAATATAAAAAATGATTTCAATGTTAAATTATTCATCACTTAATCCATCCTTGAAAATAATACCCCATCATGCTTAAAAAAGAAAAAAATTAACAAAAAAATCAAAGGAATATGGAGAAAATATGAGAGAAATGAACACATGTGTTTTTAGAGCTATGGTTGTATATAGGGAGGAATATAAGTATTAAGGTCAGTAATTATATATCTATTGCAATATCCATTATTTTTATCCATTATACGATTCCTGGAAATAATAGATAAGTTATTACTGAGAATTTTATATTAAAAATATAATTATGATTATTTAAAAACTATGATGAATTTAATGTGGATTATATTTCAAATTAATTTATAAATTTTAAATGGAAAATTATATTAAATTCTATATTTTTTATAGTGATAATTATTATTATCTTAGAATTTATTTTTTTAAGGAGTTATATAATAATATGGTTTTCTTCTGAAAAGTCGTATCTATTATATTTTTAAAAACACGAGACCTGGGGATTCATATTTTCTTCATAGAAACATCTATATATTACCTTATCATATTATCACATGAATCCTGGAATAGAACATCATCTCATGCTGTAAAAAATATCTTCTATGTTTATTATATATTCATTAATAATAAGTAATGGAACATGTTTCCATGATTATGTTGTAGTTCTAGCTTAGCATTCTTTTCTTGGTGAAGTTAAATATCATTATTCTTAAGTTTCACACTATTCTACATCTTCTCCAATCATTTCTCTTCAACCCAATAATTGTGGTGTTGTTTCAAACTTGATCACATTTATTCATGCATGTGATAAATTGAATATTAAAAGTGAAAAATCTTAGGTACATGAGTTTTATTTAATTCAAACATCCAAATTTAATTTATCGAATCTTAGTATATAATAAATATTAAGTTTCCAACGTGAAGTTAATATTACATAGTGAATTAATCTTATGAGAGCACGTATTGAATCTTGTATGGGTTACATACATATACAGTTATTCACATTATACTTTTATTTTTATATAATATATCTCCATTTTAATCATATTTTATAGATTTAACATGGATTCATTTTAATCACCCAAAATATTGAATATCACTAAGTTACTCATACAATATACGACCCCACACCTTCTTATTCTAGTGTAGGTTAGTTTTTGACCAAAATATTATTGCATATTTTTTAAAAACCCACGTTTCACCTTAACCAGATGTGACCCTCTTAATGTAATATCATGTATCCAATACTATTGTGGTTTTACTCCTATATATCTAGATTTATGCATGTCATAATTATACATTTTTAAGTCTTTGTTTTATAAATACTTGTGTCCTTATAGGTTGTGAAGATTAGAAAAAACTTAAATTTCTGGTCTCAAACGATTATAAGGGAGAAATGGACATTTTCCCCAATCGTAAAAAATAGAATATTTTTTTGATTGTTCCATTTATTATATAACAGGTTATTAACCCTTGGTCTAGAAATTGGTGATATTTTATATTGGTTAGATATTTCAAAATATATTATATTTTATTAAATAAATATTAATTATTAAACATACATATGCATTCATAAATATATTTCTAGAATGAAATTACAACTCAATTGTTTAATCCATAATTTGTTGTTTTAACTATGTAATAAATAAACCCAACCAAGGTTCCTAGTCTTAGGATATCCTTGTGAATTTTAGTGTTTTTTTTGAAAATTGAGGAAAATGTTTTACCCTTTCCCTAGTATACCCCCAATTATAGGGTACCATTTTATTGTAACTTACTAAAAAGAGTATATTGATTTAGGGTAACTTACTAAATATTAAATTAATATTGGGTAACTTCATATGGGTAACATACTATGGGGTAAGTTACTATAGGGTAAGTTACTAAAATGTAACCTACTTTAGGGTAAATTATTATATGGTAAATTACTATAGGGTAAGTTACTATAGTGCAACTTACTACTCAGTGTTTTACTACATGGTATGTTACAATAGGGTAAGTTACTATAGGGTAACATATGTTAGGGTTAATTACAATAGGGTAACTTACTATAGGGAATGTTACGATATGGTAACTTATTATATGGAAATTTACTACAGGATAAATTACTATAGGGTATGTTTTTATGAACAACTTGGTCCACTAGTACCCCTCATGGTCCAACATTTAAGAGAATGAGTGACCCACTAATCTCAACTTAAATTTTCTATAGTATGGAGACTAGCGCTGAGGGTATAAACCACACAATTGAAGGAATTACTCTTATAGTATAAGTTAAGGATAAGAGATAAGAGGAGAAATACCGATCAACACCACAAAACATAAAATAAACTAAGATACATATAAAAAAATTAAAAAATAAATATAATGTAATATAAAAAAAATACCAAAATAAAAATACAAACCACTCATTAGTATCAGCTCTAAATGATAACTCCATCCCCAATCTATACCGGTCCATTTCATCCACCAAAACACTCCAAAACACATGAAAAATAGTTTTATATTCATATAGGGTTAGAATAACATGTATAATTAGTAGGATTATCCTTATAACCTATAATGTAAATGTTATTAAAGAATAATAATGCTCTAGTGAGTAAATAGTAGAACACACATGAACATATTAGGTCAATTACCCATTTCCAACCTCTCCAAGGATCACTCACCAAGTATTACATCCTTATATATTAATATAATAATCAAATGAATATACACATTATCACCCTACCAAAACTTCCCGCACTAGTTTTCTACTATCACACTCCCAACATCTAATGTATTTAGATATCGTTACTTCTTACCTGATGTGGTTCAGGTCACAACCCTTCCTACCTCAACACTCGCAAGGAACAATAGATCACATTGGTAGTAGGTAAAACTACATATGACATCATCACATCATAACCAAATCCATCCAAATTCATTGCCTTTCAGCCTGAGCCGTAGGGTATCATGAACATAAAGGGTATCGAAATTTTTACCACCTTATACAATGCATGACCCCCACCACATAACCATTATTCCACCATATCCTTTGGTACATCATATGCAACTGTAAAACTTTTCATGATCATACCAACCTTGGGACATCATATCCAATGAACTAATAATGGGAAAGTGGGTAAGAGGGTGTGGTTATCCATCCACCATAACCATCCTAGATGTTAGAGAACACCCCAAGAACCAAAACAATTGGATTTGGTATAAAATAATCAACTCGGATGGGGTGAATTTAGAAATCATGAGAAAAATAAATAGAATAATAGATAAACAAAAATCTAATCCTATATGTGTATATAAACAATCCTATAAAAATACATCCATTACTCCACTTCATTACCGCTACCCATCCACAACTATCACCCCCTCTACTACACTAACCAGGAAACACTACACAAAACATCCATAAAAACCATCTTCAACTCCTTTTTCTATTCATTCCTTTACCAAATCAATATTCCCATTCATCAAACTATATTACATTAATTAATACATTTATTTCCCATAATTATTTAAATACCATTTTCATCTATCACCCACATTTATTCCCATGTATTACCATTTATTCATACATTTTTATATCCATAAAAACCCACATCTATTTATTTCCATCCATGAAACATAAAAATATTAAATTAATAGCCCAAAATAACTTATTCCATACACAAAAAACTTTCAACATTTACTAATTTAAAACTATTCCATAGAATACCATTAGTCATAATAAACAACAATCCATCACATATCATAGCTGTAATAAAAATATTATTAAGCAATATACATATTTCCAATCATTTACAATACATGGTCCAACACTAACATCATTCAAGTTTTAATTATCCAAAAAGACTAAAACATTACCAGCTATAATTATTATCTAATTATGAGTAATGTTTTTAGTAATAAAATGCAACAACTGTTAATTTTTGTTTTGGTAAACAATTTCACAACAAAAAAGATCTTATACAAACATGAAAAACACACATGCAATGTTTTATAAATAAAATATTTAAATATTATATATATATATTAGAATGAAATATCCTCTTTATTCCTATAATATTTCCCCCATTAGTTCCATAGTTTCCCCTTTTACAATTCATGTTATTTTAATTGAAAAAACAAATACAATACACCAATAACAGAGAAAAGATAATGAAAAATATAGGTGTAACACATCCCCTTTAAATTTCCATCTTATAGATTATTTGGCCTACTTTAAGTTGATTAATACCAAGTACCCAAGAAAATAGGATCATAATAATTCCATAGGTTATAAAAAATAAAGGTAGAATTATAAATACCATTTTTATAAGAATCTTTCAAGGAATACACTACACCAAAAATCAGAAGAGAATGGTATCCTAAAAACATAAAGATAGAACTTGAACTAATCAAATAAGCCTTTTAGAACATGATGGGTGATATTTTAATAATCTATACTTGAAGAAGAACCCATGATACTAAAATAAGGAAGACTAGTTGATTAAGGGAATAATATATATAGTTGCAAGAAATTTATAGAATACCCAAAAAAATCCCTATTTATTTCTCATTAATTTCTATTTGATTATAATTGGCTTCACATGATCAACATTTATCTCATATAAATTCAAGTCAAAGATTTAATTGAATATTTTATTAATATATTTTGAACTCAAATTTACCAATTATACTTTCTTTTAATTTTTATTGAAATGATGTATAATTGAACTATGAATGAAAATTGGATTACTGGAAAAAACCCACCACCCTAAAGTGGAATGTATACATTATATATGGGTAAGTAAGAACTACCCATACATAGGTAATGGAATCAGTTAATAACCATTATTCCTCTCCAAATTATCCTCATGAAACTTATAATTCACTCCTAATCATCACCCTAGCCTCCAACATGGAATAGTTTAAGGGACATATATATTTCCACCTACCATGACAAAGACCTCGATAAAGAAACCCCTACCCATAGTTTTCCAACTCACTCACATGCTCATCATCGCTAATCCCCCTACCCCCACACTGACATGCCCAATTCCTAGGAATTTCAACTTTTCTCATTTCACATATTTGAAACGTTGTACCAAAAAACCCAGTAAAATGGTTACCCTTTCCATTTCACTCCCTATGGTATTCCCAACACCATATAGCCAAACCATAATTCCTAAACATTGAAAATGGATCACACCACACCCATTTCTATGTCATGGTGACCCTCATGATAGAAAGGGATATTATATAACTTTTATAATTCCTCTAGAATACCTCATGTTTTCTCCAATCCAAGGGGTAACACAAAGTAATGGTTAAGTATGGTCTAGGCCGTTACACATGATGCTTCTTAAAATATTCTTATCCTCAGAAAATCCTTGTAAGGAAGGAAAATAGGATATCCCGCCAAACAACCACATTATATTCCAACAAAAAATATCACTAAAAAATGACAACCACTTTAGCTGAATGGCGGGCTTCAAAAATACAACAACAACATCCAAATTTACCCTCACATGGAAGATACCACTCAAACATAAATGATTATGCTATCTAGACACTAGAAAGAAAATAAGATCAATAGTTCAAGGATTTCACAGCACCACAAAAATTTCAATTTATGTCACAAAAAAATACAATATGCTCATATAGGTAGTCAAATACACCCAACCAAAAAAGAATATAAATTACCTTTTCATCATTTTTTCACAAAAAATCAGTGTGGCCAACAAGAATATCATCACTAAAATTCATATTTAAAAAAAATTATATTAATTCCCATATTTAAATTAATTTCCCTTAATGTAAGGTGATCCCAATTTTTTCACATAAAAAATATATGATCTTAAAAAAAAGAAACATATTGAAATGGAAACAATTCAAACTGATTATAAAAAAAAGGAACAAAACTCCAAGGCATTTATTTTTTTTATAAATACTATTCATGTTATAAATCTTTTAGTACAACCATTTTTTGTTCAGAAAAATCAATTTTAATCAAATTATATAAATAATTATATACAAACATTAACCAAATAGTACATAAAAGTCCCTTTTTATTTCATTAATTTTTTTAAGAATAAATCATAATATGTGACACTTAAAAAATTTACATAGGCATGATCTCAAATGAAATCTAGAAATTCTTTATCCTCATACATCATGATTTTAAATTATCAATTAATTTATATATCTTCCACTTTCATACTTTATAATTAACCAAAACATTTCATAATGAATCATGTAGTGATTTAATTCATATCATTTGGAACATATCATTTTTAACATGGTATGAACAGTTCATCCCTTTATTTATAATTATTCCATAATAATTTGTTTATAGTGTACATTAATAATATCCAGTATAACATTTTTCAATTTAAATAGTGCATCATTTATTACCCTTTAAATGAAACATGTCATAGACATGCATCATGATTTATCATGAAGTTATATAATCTAAATAACAATAACTAGTAAGTCCTAGAACACTCTTAAATTATGTATGTTCATATATAAAACAATCATTTTATTTTATTCAATTTCTCTCATCACGTGGAATAATATTTCACATTAAAGAAAATTTGAATCCTGATTTTTTTAAAGTCATTTTAAAATTTAAGACTTATTCAACAATAAAAATTTAATAAAAGGTTTTTAGAAAACAAAAATTAAATTAATTATGTTATATTGTTTTATTAATAAAACACATTAACATTCCACTTAGATAAAACGTAAGTAGAATTTTTAATTTCTAGCAGGATATTATATTTTGGTTAACTAACATACATTAATTTTCATAAATTAAAACCAAAATAGAATGTTATTAAATAAAACTATGCATCTCATCAATTTATATATTGTAATAAAGTATGTTTTTCCTTGTAAATTTCAATTTAAAATTAATTCATTCTAATTATAATGACCATAATATATCAACTTACATTATAAAAAAGTAACACTCAAAATACATTAAAAACAAAATCCTAAAATCATCTATTGAAGGGTTTCAATAACCCTATATCATTTTTAATCACTTATATTATTCTTTAAAAATTCTTAAAACAAAACAACTATTTTAAAACAAGAAAACTGCACTTGAAAATCGCTGTGTTTATAACCATGAAATTCCATAAAAACATTTTATCCCTTTGTAACCATGGAAAATTTTATGTCTTTTACATTAACCCATGTGGGAGTTAACAAAAAAAATTAAAATACATTAAATCATTGATAAAATAAAACATGTCACTTATTATGAAAAAAACACTTTCATTTCAAGAAAATAAAACAAGTAATAGTGAAAATCACTTTAAATGATATCTAAAAATAAGGAATATGTTATCCAAATCAGCATTCTCAAAAAATAAAAGAATATATATATCCATTAATAGATCTATTACAAGTATAAAAATCCAGGGAAACCATTAAATTTACCATGATAATATCCACTTTTGATGGCCATAACTCATCTAAAAAGATTTAAAATGAATCCTGAAAACAAATCATGACAAAATAAGTGTCCCCTATTCATATGCTTAAATGCATAACATAAATTAAAAAGAAAAACAAATTTATAAGCCTAGTAGAATGTAATTTATACAAATTCATTTAATTTGGTTCGTTTAGTTACCATATTTATCACATTCAGACACAAGAAAAAATATATGATCCGTTTAGCCACCCTAGGTCTACACCTTATAAGAAATACCACTTCACATAATCATATGGTAGTCTCAAATCTGTTTCATCAGACCACAAGGTCCCTAAAATATCATGTACGCGACAATATCTATTGTCCATGTCACACACCACTCTCAACCAATTATATTTCCCAAAAAAAACCATGAAATACTCATAGTGACTAACTCTAACCTCTATCATATCTCTCAAACATCACCATTGATACCAATCTATCATAACCCCCACCCTCCACTAATACCGCTTATAGGCCATTAATGAAGAGAATGAGTAACCCCTGAATCTTGCATCTAAAAGGCCCAAAGTTACCGACTAGAAAATAGGGTATGAAATACTCAATAAGAGTAATTTTTTTTTCATATTATAAGTTATATACAAGAGATAAGAAAGGAAATAAATTCAACAATGCATGTCATGACATATAGAAAGTAACTACAAAATAAATTGACCAACCACTCTTAAGTAATGGATCTAAAAAATAACTCAGATTGAAGATATATGAGTCCTTCTTAGTCACCCAAACCCTCTTGAACATCTATAAAACATTTTCTATTTACATAAGGTGAGCATACCATATATAGTCTATAGGATCGTCCCTAATAAATCTCATGAAAATGTATGAAGTGAATATTATACTTGTGTGTGTAAAGAGTAAAACCAATGAACACCTATGAGGTAATATACACATTCCTAACCTCACCAAGGTCAACTCACCATGTATCACATCTAAGTAAAATAATATAATAATGGGAATAATATAATCCTTGGCACCCTACAACTACTTACCTACTAGTTTACTTCTCTCACACCCCAAAGTCAAACTTTTTGTGTTCCCATCCCTTTCGATATGATATGAGTTGGGTCACGAAACTACCGAATATAATTAAAACAAGGCCTAAAATCTTCTATTGTCATAAAGGAAAAAATATCACATTTTAACATTATAAGTACATCACATCCATATCCATCACGGTTGAACCAAAGTAGTAGGGTATCCTGAACATGATAGTCATCAAACTCACACTATCCTCCTATTATACATAAACCCAACCCCATAAACATCATCCCACTACATCCTTGGGTAAAACACATTCCACTACCAAATCTTGATTTAATATAACAACCCCGAGCAATCATGTCTAGTATACTATTAAATTAAGATTTGATATCATTGAGTAGTCATCATCCACCCTCATCAACCTGGATGTTGGGGAAAATTACCATACTAAAACATTTGGCATTAGTATAACATACTCAATATATGTGGAGTGTTATTAGAAATAAAAAATTATTTTATAAAATATGCACACAAATCCCAACATAGTGGTTACTACAATCATCCCTATAACCATTTGTATATTACACCACTTTATCCCCACTACCCATACAAAACTATTGATGCCTCTATAACTCCGACCATCCAAAACTAAAAAAACCATAACAGCCATCTTAAACTCCATTTATTATTAATTATATCACATAAATAAATATTTCCATTAATAAACCAATATTAGGTTCATTAACCCATTTATTTCTCATATTCATGTACATTACCCTCTCATCCATCACCCATATTTATTCTTTTTTGTTACTCATTTATTAATGAATTTATATCTCAATTAAGTTGGAATGAAATTTTTTCAAGCCATGAATGTTCTACAGATATAATTAATATCCCTTAATAACTTATTCCATACCTAACCTAGTTTCAACATTTATTAATTCCATACGATTCCATATTATCCCACAATAAATCACTAGAATCTACTCATCATATATCATAGATATGGCCACATAGTAATGGAAACCAAAAAAATTAACATTCTATTCAATTCATGATCCAACACAAATATCATTCAATTCTCAATTATCCAAATTTCATATTAAATTACCAATTATAATTATTTTTCAATTATATGGTGTGTTTTAAGAAATAAAACACATTAATACATAATATTTTCAATGAAGAATAATTTCATATAAAATAAGGGCTTATATAGGCTTGAAAAATTCACATCTATTGTTCCTTAATTAAAAAGGATTAAATGTCAACGAATTATTAGAATTAAATAAGATTTTTTCCCCTATGTATTTCCATCCCTTTATTTTCATAATTTATTCTTTGATAATTCATGATATTATACTTAAAATAAATAACAACAATAGTAGTGTATAAATAACAAATAATTAATAAAAAATATAATTTAAACACCTCCCCTTAAATTTTTTATCTTATAATATATTTAGTTTTCTTTATGTTGATTCATACTAGTTACCCAGTAAAATAAATCATGATAATTCCATATCTTACAAAAAATAAAGACAGAACTTTGAATCCCATACCTAAAAGAATCTTTTAGGAACAGGTTTTACCAAAAAAATAGAGGATAAAGTGACAAATACATACCTATAAACATGAATAAAGATATCAAACTTATCAAATTAGGCTCACATATCTTGATTTTGGAGGACTAAATAAAAAAAACTTGAAGGGTACCCATTGAAATTCAAAATATAATGACTCACTAATTTATGGGATAACATATATGGTTGGAATATATTTCTAGAATACTCATAAAACTCACAAATTATTTTTCATTAATTTTGATTTGATTTTAACTGAACTCACACAATCCACTTTAATCTCTTATAAATTAGGAAGTTAAATATTTAATTTGATCTTTTCTTAATAGATTGAAAACTTCAATTTACTAGTTATATTTTCCTTATATTTTATGTAAATGTTTGTATAATGGATATATGAATAAAAATTATATTCCGAGACAAAACCTTCTACCCACATACAACCTATATAAATTGTGTAAGTGAAATTTGGGACTACCATAACATAGGTAATGGAAATAGCTAATGAACCTTATTCATATACACTTAATCCTCACATATCATAGAGTATATACCTAAAAATCACCATGAACTACACAATTGTGTAGTGTAAGGGCCCTAGTTGTTTCAGCCTACCACACCAAAGACCATTGCATAGAGACCCCTTTTTCATAATGTTTTCACCTCGCTCGTGCACTGGTCCTCACTATTCCCTCTCAAGCCAACACAACCAATTCCTAAGATTATTCCCATTTCTCATTTCACATAGGAGAAAAACCTAATCCAAACATCCTATGAAATGGTAACCCTAGTCGTTTCAGTCTATGTGTTCCACCCATCACAACAAATCCAACCCATACTGTTGAAACATTGAAAATAGTTAGCATCATCCCACTTCAATTGTGTCGTGACTGATAGGATATCCAAGAATATTCTATAAATTCCATAATTTCTTTAAACTCCCTCACAACAACATCAAGAATTATAAAAACAAAATAATAATTAAATGGTGGAGTCAGATCTATGATAAAGTTACAATATAGTAACTTACTATATGTTAAGTTAGTATAGGGTAACTTATTATAGGTTATGTTTTTGTAGGGTAACTTAGTATAGGGAAAGTTAGAATAAAGTAACTTAACATAGGGTAATTTAATATTGGGAATCTTACTATAGGTTATTTTATGATAGCGTAACTCACTGTAGGGTAAGTTACTGTTGGGTGACATTCAATTGGGTAAGTTACTGTATGCTAACATACTATATAGAATGTTTCTATAATGTAGCATAGTATAGTAAAAGTTGTTACATTGTAACTTTAAATAGGGTATGTTAGTGTAGGGTACCTTATTACAGGGTAAGTTACAAATGGGTAACTTGCATTAGAGAAATCTCATTTTTATTTTGTATAATTTAACCATAGAACTAAATATAGGACAAATTATGAAATTAATGTCAAATTTAAATGTGTATAATTAATATACATGAATTAATTATAATTTATATATAATTAAATAGGGTATTATACCATAGGTTCACCAATATTTTCATCAGGATTAGAAATAGATGAGAATAAATAAAAAAATAAAAAAAATACAAAAATGAGAAATAAAATCAAATAAATGAAATATAATAAATTATTTGAAAAAACAATTTTAAAAAGGAGTGGGGTTATCTTTCAAACACTATAAATAGTGGAATTAGAAATGATATTTTTTCTTCTTCCTTTAGTCATCTTAAAGAGAGATATCTATCATTTTTAAATATAATCGAGTATCATTTGGTATAAGGGTAAGATTGAGGTGAATCTAATAGTTTAGATCAATCAGATACAATTTTCCATTCTACTTTCTTAAAGGATGATTTATTATTTTTAGGTGATGGTTTCTAGGTATGATTCCATTAGATCATGGTTTAATCATAAATATATCAAGGGACTTTTACTTGTATTAGCTAAAGGATTTCCCTCAAAGATGATCACATTTCATTTCAATCAATTTCAATTAAGTTACATCTCCATGTGAATTTTTATAGGGTTCTAT
Source organism: Viscum album (assembly GCA_963277665.1). Lineage (NCBI taxonomy): Eukaryota > Viridiplantae > Streptophyta > Magnoliopsida > Santalales > Viscaceae > Viscum > Viscum album. Next base: position 689,342,646 of record OY728163.1, read on the forward strand.
CCTAAAAGAAATTAAATTGGGGATTGAATCATTGATTCATGTTAATGATTTCTCCCAATTTGGTCTCATGATTTCACCATAGTGCATTCATGGGGGGTTAGTTACTGTTTTAGTGTGATAATGTTGACCACTGAGTTTTTGGACATTATTCCTATTTAGTCTAAATAGTTTAATTAATTATAATTATTATAATTAATTTAATTGGATGTGTTCCTTAGGTTTAGGTGCATATCATACGTGGAACACACCATAATACATTCGATTTTAATTTCATGGGGTCACACTATGAGTTTTCTATTGATTATTACAATTTTTTAATTTGGTTTTAAATATTTAATGCATTAATTTTTTGATTTTTATTAATAAGATAGATTCCTCTATAATCATAGGATATTATTATGGTATTATAATGATTTATAGATCTTCTGTTGAGGTAATTTTCCCTGAATTTGTTAATTATATTAGTTATTTATTGATTCTATGTTAGTGTGTCATCCTTATTATATTGACTGTATGATGAATAACTAGTTTTATTTCTCTATAAAGTTGGTAAGGGATCTAACTTTTCTAATATTTCCTATGAAGCACATAACTTATTGAATTTTTTGATGGTGTAACCTTAATAAAATAAATTTTTGTGGCCCTCTTTATGAATTTTTTAGAGGCATGTGTTGGATTTTGAAAGCTAAAAAATGGATATCCTTTTTAAATTTATGATTTCAAATTGGGGTTGGTTAAAATGGAAATTCAATAGAAAATGGTTTGTTTGTGAAATAGGTTTTAAAATTGTTTTAAGAGATAATTCGAATTGTCATCTAAAGAGATGTCAGAACAGATTGTTTGAATTTCATTCTCTTAGACCTTACATGGATTATGTATTATTTTCTAGATCAATAATTCTTATGAATATATCCATTTCTTTGATTTCCTAATATGATATTTGTTTCCTAATGATTCATTCTATATGTTTTATCCATTGATAAATGTTTTTAAAAAAAATATATGGTTGATCTAAATGTATGTGATAGACACCTTAGAAGGAAGTGATGGGTCTTAGGGACATGAATGAAAGTAGACAAATGTCACATCTATAATGGTGGTTCTATAGGACCCTATTAAATTCCCTTAATTAAAGTATGTGAACATTTAGTGGTTTAGGACATTGTATATGTGTTTATAAGGTAGTTTATATAATTATCCAATAGAGATAAATGGGGGAGAAGATGCATAGGAGTAGGTCCCAAGGTACTGGTTCCCTAGTGATGAATTTGTGAGTTATGTTCTAGGATGAGTTTTAGAGATATTAATTTGATCAAGGAACCCATTTAGGGTGTCTATACTATGGTTTGACTAAGGGGATCATTGTAAATTTGGTCAGTATTAGGTCTAGAGTGGGAACATGTGAGATATTGGTAATGATGATTACAGGTGTCACCTTAAAACCCCAATTGAGGATGTAATCCTATTATAGATAATGTATTAATAGTTTGGGTACTTTATTGGTTGACCTATGTTATGTGAGACTAGTTCAAATAGATGTTATTCCCTATTGAGATTCACAATGAGAGATGATTCATAAGAATGCACTATCCACTGAGATGTAGACAGTTACATGGTATTTCATGATTGTTTTCATTTTATATGACCTTCATGATAGCTACTATGAGATGGATTCTTGGTATTCTCTTCCCTTAATTCTACACATGATATAATGTGGGAGAGATGAACTATCCTTAGAGGAGGCATTTATGTGAGATGATCAGGGAGCGTCACACTCCCCCATGTGAGTCTTATAATGTGAGATGATACGGGAGAGATGTATTACCCCACCAAGGAGACATATACATGAGGTTATCTGGTAGGGATTCACTACTCCTAAGTAAATAGTAAACTAAGAGATGATGTGGCAGGGACACAGTAAACCCTAAGGAGTATATGTGTTATGATCTCTAGGGGGATGCACCACCCTCTGAGTGATCATTATACCTATGACATGTTTATGGTTATTATTTAGAGACCCCATCACATTGGTTAAATAATGAATGAGATTGGGTATGGGATTTAGGGTTGGACTGGGTCCCACTGGGTTCTATGACATGTTCCTAGAAAATTTAGCATTAATTAAATCAGGTATGTTTGGGGTTTCTGGTGCTTCAGTTGACACCTAATGACCTGAAGTGTATTTTTTTGTGCATTGGGTGTTATGTTTCTTTGTGGGTGTTTTTAATAAGAATAAATGCTCCTATGATATATGTATTTCATGTAAATACTCTTAATCATATTTACACTCAATATTGTTGATTCATTGGGGACATCCTACTGGGTCATTGGAGTCATCCCCTACTGATGTACATGGTATGAGTTTCAATGCACTTGGTTAATCCTTCATGTTTTCTATTAAGTCGTTGGTACTTCATGTAGATGGACACATGGGATGGGTATAGTAGGTTGAGGAATCCAGGGTTGTGATAGGTTGGATTATGTGAGGTAAGTTGAAGTCCAATGTATTTTATTTTCTTAATTTTTCAACATTCACACTTGACAACATGCAATTTATTAATATGATGATTCCAAACTTATCCTTTGTGGTTCTATTTTTTATCGATGAATTATATAGACTAATTTACTATATTTGATTCTAGAAAGAGGGGGCTCATTGGGATCCCTGTTTTATGTCTAATTGTTTTTTGGGATCCCATTATACTGATGGTTCATTCCAAATTTCTAGTAGATTCAAGAATGGTCTTTGGGATTTATATTTAATGGAATGGTCTCCACATTGTTGTTTTAGGACCTTATCACAATTTAGTTGCCTCTAGCACATTCTGAGGTACACATGAGGTCATTTGGAGTCCCCAAATTACTGTCATTTGATAATACCATGTCATGGAATTAAAAGTTTTATCAGAGTATGTTTTGGGATGAAATAGTATTGGTTAGTGATAGAAATATTTTTTAGATTTTGAGAGGTAGAGAAAGCCCATGCCTAGTCAGTATGACATAATTTTAAACCCGTGTTTCATAGGTGTCTCAAGTATAGGGACTATGCATTCAAGGATTATATTGGTGTTGGGTGGGACTGAAATCATATGTAGGATGGAAAAGACTCCAGATCAGTCATTAGTCTTAGTTAGGATCCAATTAATTGTAAATGGATCAGGATAGTGGCATGATTAGGTAATGATATATCCGTATATTGGTATTTTTTTTGATATATTTCCTATGTAGAATCAATTATTAATTTAATAAAATCATTATATAATTATTTTTTTCTTGAATATATTATAGGAGGTTATTAGATTAATATTGATACAAGGGGATTGTTTGATCGATTAGGTTTGTGATTTATTTACCACAATAGGGTAACAATTTTTGGGATTCATGGTTTTAATAAAAATATAGATCAAAAAAGAGAACTTGTGTGGTGGAAAGCGGTGTGTGTAAAATTTTTTGAATGTTAATTTTATTGACATATATCATGGAGCTAGTAAATTTGAAATGGTTTGGTGTTCTTAGGGCTGTGAAGATCTGAGGAATTGAATTTAAATGGTTAGAAAAGGGGATTATTTTTTAGAAAAGTATGATCATGGATGAGGATTTTGGTCACTTTGGTTTTATTAAAAACCCTTGGATTCCGAGGGGTTATTTGAGTATGTTTTTGGATATATGAAACCAGTAACTATGGAAATTAGAGTACTATTGGTTTCATGTTTTGGTTTGGAGTGAACCAAATACCTAAATTGTGTGTTTTTCTTATATGTGTTTTTATTTTGAATCCACAAAATATGACTAGAAGTTATAAACCAGGGTTTTCTTGATGTTTGGGAGAAGTAAATAATGAATGTGTGAAAATAGTTTTCTTTATTTCTAGTGGATGATCGAGGGTGACCCAAGTTTTTTTCTTGTGCATTTGGTGGGTATGTAAATGTTATTTTGAGAGAGGCACTTTTTATGGGATTATGGAAGGATATAGATGTTTTGATTTAGTATTCATATATTTATTTATGTTTTTCGGTATTCTACCCCTTGATGCTCATTTGATGATATTTTATATTGGATTCCTTGATGTGTATTTTATATAGGCATTTCCAATTGTGGGGTGAATAATTAAACAGAACCAATCGTGTTTAATGGAGTCTTACGACCAATAGAACTAGAAGAATTAAGATAAATCAATTGATAAAACATTAGTTTACAAGGATAGGTAAATGTTGGTAATCATCATATTGGTAATTTAGGGATAGTGTCTAGAACTGGATTTGTTTTTTAGTAAGAGGGTGACATAGTTTTAGGAATTTCATAGTGGAAGCTATTTTGTTGTTCTATATTAGAGAATGATTATTGGGATTTAAATTAAAAACAATCTGGGTTGATTTTTGTTCTTATTTTACATCCAATTCTTCTCATGTATAATAAATCTATGATATGGAGGCTGTAAAGACTCATTCCTTTTTGGGTTGCGAAGATCATGGGAAGTTTTATTTTATTTTCTATGTGTGCTTATAAGTTAAAAATGGTCATTTTAGCCTTAAAAAAAAACCCAAATTGTTTTTATGATGATCATTTTTGTCTCAAAATATTATGTTTTCCTTTTGCATGGAATTTGGTGAGCTTCCAAAATGGTTTAATTTATCAGAATATGTTAATTATTATTCAATAAATATTTATTATTTGGCATAACTAAATTATGATCTATCCTAAATAGAGTATTGGAATAAAATTACATCTTTTTGGTTGGGTCGATAATGTGTAATTTTACCAAGGAGAGGTATAAACACTTCATGTATTCTCGATCATGCTTCAGCCCTATGAATTTTATTTTTTTTTCTTTATAAATTTTGTAAAAGTATTAGTGAAAGGGTATGTTACTATAGCTTAAATTGTAATTGGGTAAGTTACTATATGGTAGCATAAATTAATATAGGGTGAAATTCTATATGATAAGTTCACATAGGGTAACTCACTATAGGGTAACTTGTTTCAGGGTAACCTCTTATAGGTTATGTTTTAGTAGGGTAACTCTCTGTATAAATTTTGTTTATTTATTCCATATAACTTAATAGAGTAATTAAAAATGGAATAAATTTTGAAATTAAATTAAATTATTACTAAATAAAATGTATTAATTAATTATAATTGATTTATAATTAATTGTGGTATTATATTGTATGTTTAGGGACCCTTTAAGATATAGAAGATATGGATAAGAAAGTAATGATAAAAGGAAAATAAAATAAGAGAAAATAAAATAAAATAAATGACAAAAAAACAAGTAATTAATAACTTATTCTGAAAGGGGTAATGATTTTTTTCATGCCCTGTGCATAGGGGGGTCATTCATGAGGGTATTTATTATATTTATATTCATAAAAAGTGAGATATATCTCATTTATTAAGGGAATCAAATGTCATTTGATAAGGGGGAAGCTCATGGTAAATCAACACTCTTAACTAATCATTTTCCTTTTTTCATTTCCACATTCCTCATCAATTTTTTTAATTTTTATGTGTTTTTTTATTATGATTCTATTTTATCACCATGAGATAATCACAATATCAAGAGGATTTTAATCAACTAAGATAAAGTATGTCTCAATAGGTTAATCACATGTCACCATATTTGATAAAGATGGATTTTCTTATTAATTTTATTGTGGGTTTAGCCTAAATTAAATTATATTAGTTATCGAATCATTGAAGTGTGCTGTAAAGTTTTATAAGATATTTTTGTGATTACAGAATATACCTTCTTTGAGTAGTTAGTTTCAGTTTCAATGTGATAAGGTAACCTGGTGAGTTTTTAGAAATTATTACTATTTTGGTTAAATTTTTATCTAATTATAACTATTATAATTAGTTTTATTGCATTTTTGGCAAAGTTTTTGGTGTGTGTAAAGGGTGGATTTTACTCTATTTTTTATAGTTCTAACATCATGAGGATCCCCAATAACATTTATGTCGATTATTCCAATTTAGTAATTTTGTGTTAAATTTTTTATTCCTTAAATTTTTGATTTTTATTGATGATATAGGTGATAATGGACTCATAATATATTAGTATAGGGTTAAAATTAGTTATAGATCAATGGTTGATGTCAGGGACTTGATATTACTATATATCTTGGTAATTTAGTGATATTACTTTTTTGTTTCATCCTTATTATATTTTCTTCATATTGCATGACCTATGTGATTCCTCCATAAATTTGGGCTAGGATTCTACAAACCCAATCTTAACTTACATAAATATTACAAAATTATTGATGAATATTTATTACAATACACAAACACATGCCTGAGGACCATAATAGTTTAGTGACTTTGGAATCATTAAAACAAAAACAGTGGTCCATAAGTGAGTTACATCATCTCTCACAGAGTTTTCACAACCAGAACCCTTCTTATACATATCATAAAAAATAAATTTATTCATAACCTAAGGAAAAGGAAACATAATAATGGGTGATCTCAAAAGCTTAGTAAGGGTAACCAAGGGAGATACCTAAGCATAACATGAACATAAGGATATATAAAGATGAGAATAACATTTGGAAATCATACCCTATATATATAAGATCATAAAAATGATTTATGGAATAATTATTGGAAGTTCATTGGACATGAATCATATTATAATCAAAGAATATGATCCATGAGAGAAAACATTTGAAAAAATATACTGAATTTATAGTGCACATATGTACATAGAAAATTATTTCCATCGTAGTCAAGGATCATTTCCATGATCATTATAATAAAAAAGTCCTTTACTGAACTGGATTCACTCCCCATTCCATCCCTATAATACTGAACTGAATTCACTCCCCATTTTAGTCCTATTTATCTCATGAGATATAAATATTTTCCCAATGTATTGGAGGGAGATATATTTCCCATCCATCATATAATGAAAATCATATTTATGTGTTCCACAATATCATATAAATTCATCATATCATAACCCATGAGAGGAAATGGGTATCATAAACATTTTATCATATCTTAATTTATTGAAATATGATAAGTTTCATAATCATTTTGTCATATAATAACCCATTAAGAGAAGTGTATTTTATATGAATTTCCTCATGGTATAACCTGTACAAGAGAAATGGGTTTCATAAACATAATTCCATTAAAATATAAACCATTCATTGAAAGAATATGAATGGTATCCTTCTATCATATCTTTAATAAGGTGTTTGTAACACTAATGGATGACATCTTATATGGAAAATAATACTGAATGATTATTTAATACGTTTCTTAAGGAAAATATCATTTATGATTTGAAAAACACTTTTTAAATCATAAAATAGTTTGAAATTTTTTTTATTTGAAAATAAATTTGAGAATATCTATAGAAATATTTTAATGGTCATGAAACCAAGAAATACCTTCCACATCATATATTCTAAAAACAATGATTCTTTTCAAATTTTCAGTGAAATAAAAATGTTTAATGTTTTAGAAAATGACATGAAGTTTACTTTCTAAATTTTTTTATAAAATATTTATCATGGGTAAAAAATTATTTTATAAATAGTATGATAATAATAATATATTTTTTATAACATTTTTATAAAACATGGTTTTATAAGAAAATTGATTTATAACTGAAGAGAGAAATAATTTTGGGGTTCATTAAAAATATTTTTTCAATTATCTTATGTAACAAAGAGTATAAAATTGTAGTATTAAATAAAAAGAGATGATAATAATTTTAATGATAATTCTTGAGATATGGACCATAATATTTTATCATCAGAAACATAATCTTAAAAAATTCTGATAAGTGATGAGATTTTAAGATGAAATATTTATTTGAAATATATTTTATTAATAGTACTCTATGATTATTATTGATTTTGGTGCTCACAAATAACCTTATTTGTTTGACTAATGATGTTAATTTAACTATTTTTAGGAATATATTTCTTGAAAATATTATCTTTATGTGGGATAAAATATTTGACTAATTATTTTGAATATGTGTAAAAGTATTCCATAAACATTCTTCATACCCTATATTTGTAATCGTAACATAAGGTTTGGAAACCCTATGTTTGGAATGAAACGTATGGATCATATACTCTATTCTATTTAAAAAGTATGGATTAACAACCCTATGTTTTGAATAAATCCTAAATTTAAAGGAATAAATTTATGGTTTGTCATCCCTACTTTTGTGAACAATCGTACATTTTCAACCCTAATTTTTAATTTCTTTCATTATATGAATAAACTATATGTTTGACCAATCACTGAAAGAGTTTATAATTAATGATATTATATGTGATTCTTGAAATGGTCTCTAGGAATATAAATATAGTATTAGTTCTTATTTAAGACCAATTAAATGGATCGGTTTCAATGGATTAATCATTCATATTTCTAAGGGATGTTACAACTCTCTTGAATGATTTTAATTCAAATGATTATGATTTATCATGAGATATTTTGGGATCTACTCAACTGAAAGGAATGTAAGTTTTTTTTAAAAATATCATGAGTATTTTTTATTTTTGTGTCATGTGGTGCCATATTTTTTTGAATACAATGTTTATATAAAATTAGAGATTTAACTTATCTATTTCTCTAAAGAACAATTGTTTAGAGATATACATGTTTTAATCTTATGTTGTTAAAACAGATGAGTTACAACTACTGTTTTTATTTATATATTGATGTTTTATTAAAGATCAGTCAAAACCATGATATATTCAGATATATTCCTTATTGAAAAAATATATATTAAAAAGAGAAGAACCATATTATATCAGTTGCGACTACATCTATGAACAATACTCTGTTTATTCAAAAAAACAATCTCTGTTTATTTTTTAGAGTTTTGGATACTCATAATCAGTAGTAGTAGAGTATCCACTTCTTGAAATGGTTACTATATGTCTTTGTAAAAGCCTTATTATAAAGTTTTCAACTAGCTGCAATCAATTATTAAGGTCTGGTTATAAGAGCTTTTTTCTAGTAAAAATTATCAAACTTGCAGAGAGAGCATTGTTGGAGTGAACTAGGGAATCTTTGTACCCTAAAGCAATATAAAATTTGTCGTTTTATTATTTTATATTTATCCAATACTTAAATTTCTTATAGAAGAGAACATTTTATATATTTATAAATCACAAATAATGCTAAAATTCAGAATTTATCTAAGATTATCAATAAACACAATTCACCCCCTATTGTGTATCATTGTATTATTCTGACCTAATAATTCATATCAAATGATTTATTTTTATAGAAAGTAGGTAATATTTTACAATATCAACATATAAAGTATATATACAGATAGAGAGAAATGATTGATCCTAAAGAGGGTATGTCAGTGATGTAACCTCCTTACTTCAATAGTGACAATTATGAGTGTTGGAAATATGTCATGATAATATATTTGAAAAATCATGGATTCAAAGTATATATGAATATTTAAACTTTGTATATAATCTATAAAAGAAGCCGAGTATGATATCAATTCCAAATCAATTAATGCTATTATTTATGAACATGGTATAGATGAATTAAATCAACTATCTCAATGTCACACTACCTATGAAATGTGGAAAACTATTTTTTTTGTCACGACCCATCCCAGAGTAGCTCTGGTCATGACTCCCCCAAGCCCACCTCTAATAGTTTAGGGTCTAGTGACTATCACTAAGTAGGAATATCCCACTAAAGGGAGGAATTAACATAAATTACTTGTACACATGTAGACAACTCCAAGGAAAAAAATGATGAAATATAAAACAACTGAAAGGATTCATGAATACATCCAATATCCCACAATAGAGTATGAAAATGAAAGTACTAGAAATTAAATAGGGCAAAAAACAAGCCCATAAAAGGATTTCATAACCACAAGTCCAACTTGAAAGAAAAGGGTACTGAGACTGTTGTCTAAAAGATGAAGGGACACACCTTGGTCTATCCAGTATCACTAAGAACCATTTGGTACTAGTCTCCCTAGGACTCCATCAAAAGGTGGATTATCTTCACAAGGCACGACATGTGTGGGAAAATCATATGCAAGGTTGAGCTAAACAATACTTAGCAGGACACCCCAAAATCAAAAAGTAATTCTATAAAGGAATGCATAGTCAGCTCTATACAGGTATATGTGTATATCACATATAATAATAATATCCAATTATACTCAACAGAGACACCACACCATCAAGCAGACATCTCCAACTACCATCCATAAGATTTTTATTGAGGCACACTTGTTCTTGGAGAACTCACTCCTTGACCCATCATATCATCAGAGACACTCAATTATGAGGTCTAGCTCATTTTGTCCCTAACCAAACATAACACATTGTTCATGGAATACTATGATACAAAGAAAGGTAATCACACCCAGAATCACTAGGCGATACCATGAAACCAATCTAGATCAACCCTCTATATTAGGGATTATGCCCAGAACTGCAGGGGGATACCACATAACCTACTTCTACAGTCTATTAGATATAGGATCAACAGCCTGCTCAAGGCGGCTATGAAAATTCTGAAAACTTCACTTTGGGTGAGAGAAGATCATACTCCAGTATTGGGGAGGGATACCATACTCTATATGAGACTCATCATCTATATGGGATTATAATTCACTGATGTGGATGTAATGTCATACCAAACCCTCAAGGAAAGAAGAAAGGGAACACTCTCAAGCTATACTGGTCTAAACTAAAAACCCACCATTTGTCTCAAAATACCATCTCAATGTTAGGGTATCAACTCTTAAGATGGATCATCGAGTTTATGTTATTTTTAGGAGTTATGTTCATTTAGATGAAGTCGTCTTCATTCTTACTGGGGGCTTACAGAACTACCACTACTGTATGTCTACCTACATCCATGGTCGATTTTCATGGTCAACCCACCTAATGCATGGTCTAGCTCTGCATGGACTAATCATCACAGTCAGTCCACCTAGAACTCTACCTCACATTTGAACATGGTGGTCAATAATTGCGTTCAACTGCAGCTGGATCCTCCCCAGTTTCCCTAAATTTGACCAGGGATCGACAGGCTGTTATGACCTGAACCATCTATCTAACCCAAACCACCTGGCCCAACCCACTCTGCTCATCATTGCATCTCACGTGGATCTCTGCCACGCCTACCTCTACTAGTACAAATTATGCCTCAGTATCCACCTCTGTCAGCCTCATTGGCACCTCTGTGTTTGCCTCCGTAGCTCCATGAGGCTATCTACCATGGTCCACCTTCGATGACCCCGCTGCATCCTCTACACCCCGCATCACCGACGTCGTCACCTTGTCCCTCTTCTTTATGCACATCCTCCTGATCCACCATGTTTCACCACCTCTTGAGTTGTCATTGTCCCCAGTAGTGGACCCTTCTACAGACCACCGTGTCTCCTCCAAGGCCTAAAAAATCAAATGGGCATAGATCCGAGATCCTCAAGTTCTGATCTAGACAGATCTTCCTTTTATTGTCGATTAACCACAAATATGGGGGTCTGATCATGTTCAAAACCACATGACAACATTGATCAAGGAATTGTGTGTTTCCAATGGATAAGAACAAGAAGAACAGAGGGATGAATGTACAAAAATAAAGGTTTATCATCATTGACCAAATATTCATGGCCAAAAATCAAGATTAGGGGATCTAGATTAGAAAACTAGATCAAATAATTCTAGATAATCCCACAAATAATCCTATTCTTAAAATACGATCGATATGCGAGCTAATGTTTTCATGGATTATCCTGAGTTCATCATAGGAATCTAGAACGAGAAAAGAAAATTGAAATAACACATCCTACCTCTATTTGGATTGGTTGCTGAGGAATAATTGTCATCACATCTTTATCGATCCTCAATCCATTTTCATTCGTCAGTAGGGATTTCCATATCTCTCTCTCCACTATCCTCCAAAAGTTCCTAGTTTATATGTATAACCCTGGAATTATAGAATAAGAATTATTTTAATGAAAAAGTCATTATATTGATGAAATAAAATAAATTATTATATTCATTAAAAATTCCTATGGTATCTTTTTCACAATTGACCCATGCTTACCATTGTTAGTTCACACCTAGGGTAAAGCTTCTATTATGAACAAAATAGAGTTGTTAGATTTTTTATCAATACCTCCATTGAATATTTATTCCATTTTTTTAGGAAAAACACGTGCTTGTGATATTTAATATTTTAATATTTTTCAAACATTTGTTATGAGAACACTGAGCCTTGGACTCACACATCGTCTCAGTGCCTGGTCTCAAAATGAATCAATATAATATCTAAAAATAGTATATAAAAAATATAAGATGTTACATTCTCCCCACCATGGGGATTTACATCCCCAAAAATCCAAAAAAAGGTATACTCAAATTGGTTAAGGTACTGAACATGAAACTGAGACTCCTGCTCCCATGTTCTCTCCTATAGGTTCTCGTGTTCCCACTAGACATGAAAAAAATGAATCAATCACACATGAAGGATCATATCCTGTCAATCCTTAGTCTCCAATTTGTAATCAGTAATGGTTTATCCATCCTCAATGTCTAGATTTACCCAGTCAATGATGTTTTATGGGTCATGTACATACCTCCTCTGTTGCGACATGTGGAATATGTTGCATTCCTGATCTAACAGCTGTGGTAAATCTAGGCGGTATTCCACCTCTCTAAATCTACATAGTATTTGGAAGGGGCCAATAAACCTCTAAGATAGCTTGATTCCCCAACCAAATATCTGTAATGACCATAGAGGTGAAACCTGAAGGAACACATGGTCTCCTTCCTCAAACTACAAAGTACTCTATCTCCATTCAACACAAGACAGCTAACAAATATCTGTAGTCTTCATCCACTATCAGATGATCTTCACCTTCTTTATCATATCTCACACCAACACGATGCCCATGAGCCTTTACTCTCCTAGATCAGTACATCAAACTGGTGTCTTGAAGACTAACCCATACATGACCTATAATGGTTCCATACAAATGGTGTAATAGTATTTTTGTTGTTGTATGAAAAATACACTAGTGGTAGGTGATTTTCCCACATACAGAAAATGTTTAACATGAAAGCCCTCAACCTGTCCTCCAAAACCTGAATGGTCCACTATGTCTAGTCGTTCATCTATGGGTGAAACACTGTGCTCATACAGCTGGGTCCCAAACACCTCCCTCAATACCTTCCACAATTGGAATGTATAGATAAAATCATGATAAAAAAATATCATCGATGTGACTCCAGGGAGTCTAACTATCTCCTACACATAAAGGCATCCCAAAATATCTACATAACTCTGCTATTAGATAGCTAGAAAGTGGGATGACTTGGGGAGTCAGTCAAAAATCACTCAGATAGAATCGTCTCCCCTAGAAGTATATGGTTAATGCATCATGAAGTCCATTGATATACCATCCCACTAACATTATGGAACCGTAAGGGATTAACCTAGTGTCCATCCTCCACTTGTTGAAAAGTAAGGCACTGAGAAACAAAATCTGTAACTCCTTTCTATATCCATGGACACCAAAATATATTTCAATGGTCCCGGTACATCTTCACCTCACCAGTATGTACTGCCAAAGGGAATTTATGAAAATCCCACAAAACCTCCTCCTACAATGCCAATAGTACTACTATGAACCCTCAGAAAAGAATGATGTTCTACCCACCGTTCAAATATATACCTGGATCATTCCCTATGGAAAACTAATCACGTAGGGTCTCATAGTTAGTACCTCAAATCTGTGCCTCCCGGACTTTCTATTATATTGGAGGGGCAACAACCATCGACTGGATGTATGTTTCTCCATCTCCATACACAAGGGATAACTGCAATGATGTACACTACCCCAACACCTGAATTAGAAACTGTGAACTAGATCTCTTACTAAGAGAATCTCCCACCTTGGTCCCCTTCCCAGGAGAATAGAAAATCAAAAAGTCATATTCCTAGAGGAACCTTAGTCATATATTCTGTCTCAAGTTCAGATCCTTCAAGGAGATGATATAATTGAGACATCAGTTAGTGTCACCACATATTCAATGTGAAGAAAACAAAATCTAAATCAATATCATGTCTATTTTAGTCCTACTTGGGTGGCCTTAACTAGAATGAACCATAAGAAATCACCTCTTTCCAAAGTATTAAGAAAAAATCATGTCCATTCTATGATGAATCATAGAAAACTATGTGATTGCTTCCTTTCTCCAGTAACCTCAATATGGGTGCACTCGTCAACCTTTGTCTTAGATCCTTAAAGAAATTATGTAACTTTTTTATCCACACGAAAGGTTTAGCATTTAGATTCAAATATATTGAGGGTGTCTCCACTCTAAAGAAGTCAGGTAAAAAACTCATATAGTACCCTACCAGTTAAAAGAAACTCTATACCATGCTAACACTCTTGGGCGGATCCCAAGAAAGAACTATATAAACATTCATTCGATCCCCTGAAAGTCTAGCCTATGAAATGATGCATCCTATAAAATATACCTCTCAAATAAAAAATTGGTACTTGAAGATATTATCATGAAGTTTATTCTCTCATAGTGCATCCAGAACTATCCTCAACTATCTCGCATGATCCTTCTCCGACAATGAGTACACTAGGATTTAATTAATGAAGGCCATTGCGAACAGGTTTATGTAAGGCTATAAGATCTAGTTTGTGATTCCCATGAACAATTATAGGGCAATCATCATGAAAAAAGACATCACCATGTACTCAATGTCATTTTAATGACATCTGAAGGCCATATTTGGTGTATCCTCATCCTGTACTCAAAGTTGGTGATAGCCAAATATGAGGTTAATCTTTGAGAACCATCATTCCCCTTTCAACTGATCAAAGAGGTTGTCAATCCTTAGTAGTGGATAATTGTTCTTAAATTTCACCTAGATTTAGCACTAAAAATCCAAACATAACCCCAAGATCCCATCTTCATTCTTGGAAAACAAATCTAGGGCTACCCAGGGAGAAACATTAAGTCTTACGAAGCCCTTCATCTGTAAGTACTACAACTATATCTTTATCACACCAATCTCTGTGGGAGAATTCCAATATAAAGGTGTAGATATCGGTTCCATCCCAAGGTGTAAATCAATATAGAAGTCCATATACCAATAGAGATTCAAACTTGGAACATCGTCTAGAAATACGTCCTCATACCCCACCACCACTGTAGGAAATTGAGGAATCATATCATACAATATGACAAGGGTGAGGCTATCAAATTGATGAGTAATTAGTTGAACCCTTCTATGTGTGATGTCATCCTATACTACATATTTTTTTACCAATGAATAAAAACATAGTTCCATCACTACAGATACACCACACTCTTCACAAAAAATAGTCAATCTAAGCAAGAACAATGTATAACCAGTACCTACCAAGAGTGAAGCCGCAAGGTCTCGATGATTATACCAAGAGATCATAAAAAATATCACCTACAGGAGTCAGGTCACACTTTAACCACCAGTGTATGATCATCGTGTCTCCAAACATATGGGACGAGTAAATAGTTCAATAAAAATCCTTGAGTATTGAACAAGATTCTTGGAAATAAAGGAATAACTAATTCCTGTGTCTATCAAAACTGTAGCTATAGTGGAAAATTCATAGACCATACCATGTATTATACCTAGATTGTTGGGTTCATATGACACCATCACCTATAGCTAGACTCATCCTGATCCACTAGCTCCCTGATCCTAGTGTGGACAATCAGGGTTGATGGTGGTAATAGGTCGAACCTCTTGGCACCTCATGCTACTCCCCCAGCTCCTCTACTGCATGTTGCTCACAACATTACACCATGCTCATGTCTCTACCTCTACCTTGGTGGTCCCTTGACTGTCTCCTGATCAACTATTTTACAGTTTGGGAAATGTCATGACAGATGTCCCTGATCGCCGGATGAGTGAAATTGTTTGTCCCTTGGATGATTCAAGCCGCCCTGGGTGCCCTTCCCCACAGACCCAGAGTCCTAAAGAACCAGTCTCATACAACATAAAATGAGTATCTTTAATGATTAGTAAAATTTTATGTATACTCTTCCATGGTCATAATGCCCTACTATAGATACATGTGCTCCTTTATGCATACTGATCACAACGTGGTCAGATTGAACTCCTCTCTAAAGAGATGATCCAATTCTGCCTATGAGAGAGCTATCTAGTCATGTCACTGGGTCACCAATATCCACCATCTCCCCATATATCCATGAAGAATACTCATTAAAAGGACTATCGTATGATCAGAAGGCATCCTCACATGGCAGAAAACACTCATGACTACCTCAATACAATCCTCAGTCATATGGGGATCTAGATCACCTCAAAACCTAGAATGTCACACAATTTGAGACTCGTGCAATGCACTCTGCTTGTTTTGAATCCTCAACTTGTTGTGATGGTAGTAACTACTGCTCGATGGGCGGTGGAATGGATGTTAAACCACCCATAGGTGGTATGTTCAGTACATTCCCCTGTACTGATGCCTCGTCGCTAGGCGGATCATCCTCAAGATCATGTTGTGGAATCCTGATTATCTGTCTGCATGGAATTATCCAGAAATAAAACAAGATGTACAGTGGTCAATAGAGTATATAAGGGGATATGACTCATGATGGAAATGGGAGACACAACCATTCCTATATGCTGCATGATTTTTTCCCTGCAACTAGTGTTTTCATGTATTGAGCCGATGAGATGGTAATTATAGTCCTAGTATATGGATACACCAGTTTCCTCACCAACACTAGAGTTCTTGGCCTAAAATTGCAACTCAGAACACTTAATATTGTTTCCCTAAACAATCCCCATATACTCCTAGTTTTAAAGTAGAACCAAAAAACCTCTGACACCACTCTTCCACAACCTGTCCAAGAGGGTCCCATATTGTGACTACCATAATCCCACCTCTAATTGGCCATGGGCTAGTGACTAGCACCAAGTAGGCATATCCAGAAAATGGGAGGAATTATCCTAAAGTACATATACACACGCACACATCCCTAATCCCCAAAATTCTAAATTGTAAAAGAATTGGAAGGATGCATGCATACATATAAGATCCCACAATATAGTACAACAGTGAATGTACTGAAAATTAAATAAAGAAAAAAAACTATCCCACTAAAAAGATTCTATAAAAACAAGTCCAACTTGAAAGATTAGGGTACTAGTACTACTGTCTAAAAGCTGCAGGAACACACCTTGGTCTGTCTGGTCTCACTAAGCACCATCTAGTCCTATTCTACCTAGGACTCCATCAAAAGGTCGATCATCCTCATAAACATGACACATGTGGGGAAATCTTAAACATGGGTGATTATAACAATACTAAATTGGACACCCCAAAATCACAAAGAGATACAAAAAAGGAAAGCACAACCAATATATATAGGTATATGTCTACAACACTTATAACATGAATATTAAGATATACTCAAGAGAGACACCACACCATTAAGCGACATTCACCAAGTTGTATCCATAG
Source organism: Viscum album (assembly GCA_963277665.1). NCBI lineage: Eukaryota > Viridiplantae > Streptophyta > Magnoliopsida > Santalales > Viscaceae > Viscum > Viscum album. The sequence continues at coordinate 689,360,167 of OY728163.1, forward strand.
GTTTCCACATGAAGCATGCTCATTCTGGGAGAAATCACTCCTCGAGCCTGCATATCATCGGAGACACCCAACGAAGAGGTATATATCATTTAGGCCCCTCCCAAAGAGAACACATTGTTCAAGGAATAATATGATACACATAGACGAGATCACACCCAATCTCACTAGGTGATACAATAGACCCAATTTGGATCAACCCACTATGTAGGGGATCATTCCTTGAACTATTGGGGGCTAAAATTGAGCCTACCAATGTGGCCCACTAGATGAAGGATCAATAACCTACTTAGGGTGGTTACAAAAATTCTACAAACATCACTAGGGGTGATAGAGGATCACACTCTAGTCATGGGTAGGGATACCATACTCTATATGAGAATCGTCCTCTAGAGGTGATTAAAATCCATTGATATGGATGTAATGTCGTAACAAACCCTCAAAGAGTGGAATAAGGTAAGGCTCTCAACCTATACTGTACCAAACTAAACCCCCACCCCAATTTTCTAAAATTACCATCTTAACATTAGGGTATCAACACCATAGATAGCTCATCGATTGGATGCTCCATTTAGAATTTATGCTTGTTTAAATGAAGCGGATTACATCCATTATGGGGGAATACATACCAACTGCCAGGGTAGGTCTACCAAATGTTGACATCGAACACTGTGGTTGGTATAAATACCATATAGTCTAGCCATGCATGGTCTAACCATCATGGTCATTTCACCTACCACTCTACCTTGTAGTTGATCATCATGCACGGTTGACATCACCACATGGTCGACCACACTACACGGTCGACCACTGCAGTAGATCAACTTGGTTGATCATCATGGTCGACTACAACCAACTCCACCCAGGTTGTCCTAAATTTATCCCAGGTCCGACCAGGGTTTGACTCGTTATTCTGACTTGGCCAATAGTTTTTACTTAACCCACCTGGCCAGACCCGCTCTGCTTGGAACTGTGTCTTTTACATCTCACCACTGCATCCACCTCCACCGACCCCACTGGCCACTCCGCATCTATGACAACACCTCCATGTCCACTGATGTGACTCCACACGGCCACCCACCAGGGTCTACCTCCACTGGCCCTACCACATCCTCCCTGTCCCACACCATTAGTACTGCCACCTCATCCTTCACTACCATTCACAAGTGCATCACCATTCATTTCTTCCCGCACCAGTGGTCCCATCCACAGACCATCGTACCTCCTTAAAGGCACTAAAAATCAAACGGTTATAGATCTGAGATCCTTGGGTCCTGATCTACACAGATCCTCCTTCATTTTTTATTCACCTTGAAATCAGGGATCTTATCAGATTTGGAATCACTCAAATATATCAATCTAGGAACCATGGGGTTTCAACCGAAAAGTATGTGAAGAAAGGATAGAGTAATGGACAAAAAATGAATTTTTATCATCATTAGACATGAATTATTGGCCAACAATCAAGATCAGGGTATTTAGGTTATAAAACCAGATCAAATAATTCATGATAATCTCAAACATAATCCCATCCCATAAATATGATCATTCTGCAGGATAATATGTTCTTGGATTAGTCTGCATTCATCATAGTAATCAAGGAAAAGAAAATAAAATTGAAATAACACATCCTACCTAGATTTGGATTGGTCTCTGATGAATAATGGTCATTACGTCATCATGGATTTTCGATCCATCATCATTTGTCGAAAGGGACTTCCATATCTCTCTCTATGATCCACTAAAAGTTCCAGGGTTATGCAGATAACCCTATAATTCTAACATAAGGATTACTTTAAATGAAAAATTATTTGCCTAAAAAAATATATAATATTTAATTAATTTAAAATGCATGTGGTAAATTTCTAAAAATTGACCTATGCTGACTAATGTAAGGTCTCACCTTGGGTAAAGCCATTATTTTGAAATCAACGATGCCCACTGATTTCTAATCCTTGAACTTGTTTAGGAGTTATTTCCTTTTTTTCAAAATAACACATGCGATTATTATTATATATTTTAATATTTTTCAAATTTTTTTTCTAGGAAAACCTTGCCTTGAAATAGAACTTTGTCTCAGAACCTGGTCTCAAAATAAATCCATTTAATATCTAAAAATGGTACACAGAAATATCTGAGACATTAATTTTTTTATTATGGAACTAACAATGTTAGAAAATTAAGTTACACTACTAAAAATATGATTTTTGACACCATAAAAACATATTATGGTGAAATAATCACCTTGATGAATTGTTAATTGAAAAAGATATCCAATGATGTTATTTCCATAATAACTATAATTACCCAATCATATCAGGCACAAAATATAAATAGAGGACTAACCTCAAAATGGAATTGGATATCTACTAGATTAAGAAAATCAACACTAGTCAAAGATTTTGAAATGAAGGAATTTATTGGAACCATAATGCTATATGAAGTAGAGATAAAAGCTAAAGCAGAAGATCATAATATGGTTAAAATGGAAAATAATTCCCTTAATGTTACTACTAATAAACATAGAATGAAAACGATTAACATGAAAATTACTCAGAGTGTTCATATTCTAAAAATGAAGCTAGCTCAACTATTCATAAGATTGAAAAAATTATATAAAAAGAAAAAAGGATTTAAGATTACTTTCAAGAACGATGTGAAAGGATTAAAATAAGTGTGATGCTATGAATGAAGAATAGATGGGGAATATCAGACCTGGTTTCCTATATCTAATAGTAGAAAATAAAATTATGGAGAAAGAAATGAAAAATAATATGAAAACTGATTTTGAGTGAAAAGGAAGAAGGATATGAATGATAATTGGAGTGTATATGAAAACTCAATCATCTCTTTAAAATATGACTCATAAAAAGAGCCAAAAAATTGAAGGAAAATATCTTATTTATGGATAATGAAGAATATGTCGTAAAATATTATTTCTCTTCTTATTATTATTTTGAAAGTTGTTATGATAATAAATTAGAAATTTATTTTTCTATGATTGAAGAAAGATATAAATATTTTGTAAAAAAATAATAAGTCACTAAAAAATATTCACAATTCTATTTTAAGTAAAAAAGGTTATATGTTAAAACAATATAAATAATTAAAACAAAAAATTAATAATTCTAATTCAAACTATACATATCGTGAAAATAGAATAGAGGAATTACAAGATAAAGTTGAATTATTCAACATTTAAACAAGTATATTAACTAAAGAAGAAAGAAATATAAATGAGATTATTTTATATAATCATATTAAAAAGGAAAATTACTGATTAAGAATAAAGTGAGGAAAATATAAGTCATATAAAAATTACTATGAAAATATGGGGTCCAGACATGCTATCCCCAATAAATGTAAAATTAAACTAAAGTGAAATGATGGCATTCCAAGGTGTTTTTACAAAAGTGAGAGTGCACCCCTCACCTCTTGTCAACCTCTTCCAAATGTGTATATTGGTTGGGTATCCTAAGAGAACACATATTACTCATCTTGGTAATTTATCTGTTAAACAGTACAACAAAAACATGGTTAGCCTCCCTATACACATGTGTCACAATATGGTTTAGGCCTAACACATGATTAAGAAACCCAATCCCGTGATATGGGATCCTCCATGGAACATTTCTATTTACCGACTTGAGGGCGCTAACAACAATATCAGAATCCGATTCCATCCAAAAAACAACCCAATTATGATATAAAACTTGTTTAAAAACATATATTATCTCCCAGAGCTCAGATTTATAAGTAGTACCTTTCCAAATAAAGAGGTGTAATAATTCTTTGAAAAATCCGAGATAGGTGTAGAAGACACCACCACATCCATCCAAACTTGGCATGCGAAGTGCTACTTTGTCAAAATTTATTTTGACACTTGACTAGTCATGAGGTTTCCAATGGTTGCTCTTGATCATGAGGGGATTTCTCAGCCTTCCAGAAATAACCGTCATGCATAGCAAATTAAGATCATCTATAAAATTTTCCGTACCACCCGCATGCTCTACAGTAGTACCATGAACCTCCCTATAAACCTACAGAATACCTGTATGTAATGATGGACAACTATCATCTAGTATAGATGCATTTTTTTCTTTCTATATGGTGTGACAAACATATATAAAAATTATTTCATACCTAGTTCATAAAATGAAACATGTTTCTATAGTGTAATTAGAGGACCTAACCTTAATAACTATTATTTGAGAAATAATCATACAAATATAATTAAAAAGGATTTCATTTATAGAAATGTGTTTGATGAAAGAACTGTACATTTTTTTTAAAATAAAAAAAATCTATTTACCCATATCTCTTCATGCTTACATAGATAGACCTAATAAAATATGGGTATCAAAACAAACTCATGATTAATGGTTTTGTAGGAAAAAGGTCATATGAAAAAAATGTTGTATAGTATATGGATAGTGTTTTATCAAGACCCATGAATAGAGAATCTTATAATTTTCATACTCTAGAAAAATGGATGGAGGAATAGTTACCTTCGGAGAAAATTATAAAGGAAATATAGTATGATTTGAATCAATTGCATATCAAAAATAAATTTCAATAAAAAAGTGATATATATTAAACGGATAATGCACAACCAAATAAGTATCTCTAAACTATGTGATGTTATATTTTATATTGGGGTTTCCATTAATTTATTCTCAGTTTTTTATGTTCAATTGCTTAAATTTAAAACACTTATAACCGATAATTTTTATACCTTCAATATTAATTACTTATCTAAAAAGGGAATTATTTATCTACTGATACGAATGAATCTTAGATCTTGTATATAATACATGGATGAAGCTAAACAATCATTTGAAAACATGTTATATATAGGAATGATTGGTAGTCTATTATATCTTACCGGTAGAAGACCATACATAATGTTATTTGTATATCTATGTTCCAAATTCCAATCAAACCCAAAAGAATATCATCTTGTTGTTTTTAATTTTTTTTAGATATTTAAAATTAACTATAATTCAATTTCTACATAATCCAAAAACTTTTTTTAAAATTTAATTTCATATTTAAATGGTGATTTTTGAGGATATTGATCAGATAGAAAGAGTACATCAGGAAATGGTCACCTTTTAAGAGAATACTTAGTTTCATGGTCAACTAAGAAACAATATTCTATTTATCTATCAATATCTGAGGTAGAATATATATTTTATTTAGTTTTTGTGCACAATTATTGTTGATGAAACACTTATTAGGGGAATTTGGACTTAATTTCAATAAAATTCATATTTAATGTGATAATACAAGTATAATAAACATTTCGAAAAAATCTGGCATTTTACTAGAGAACCATGAATATTTATATAATTCATCATTTTATAAGAGATCATGTTCTTAAAAAGTATTTATATTTAGAATTTTTAAATATGAAATGTGAACTTGATGATATTTTTACTAAACCACTTCCCACTGCTAATTTTTATTTTATTAAATTGGAGTTAGGAATATTTAGTTTCAAATAAGATTTTAATAAAAATTTTATTTTATTTTTTAATTAATTACCTTACTTATTCGACTATTATTTATATATTTTCAAATTTTTAAACTACAATAATTTATTATTCTTTCTTAAAAATAACACCTTTTCAAAATAAAAAATAAATAATGATTACACTGAGTAATTTTCTTGAGAAATAAAAACCAACATCTCCAAAACTGTTAGAACCCCCCTCACTATTTCATTCATACCCTCTATATTTTAACCATATGAACTTTCAGATCATTTGTATTTATTTTAAAAATAGATAATCTAAACCTTCAACCTTAATATTCATAACAATATCGATGATCAAGGGAAAAAAAGAGGGTGAACAAAGTGGAATGAAGAGTCAACACATCACCTATAGAAAAATTATTCAAGGAAAGGTCAGAGATTTAAAATGGATATACCAGTTGAATATTCTTTTATGGAAAGATATAACCATTCAAGGTTTGGAGTTTCTTTTAATTGATGAAAATGCCTCATTGATATTATATATATATAAGTAAAATTGTTTTACAGAAATATTCAGTTCTGTTTTGGAGACATGGAAGATGTTATCAACTCAAAAGTAAATGATAAATATTTTTTTATTTCATAAATAGAAATTAAAAAAATCTTTCAGTGACATCATGAAGGTGTTTTTTATTGATATCTTCAATTGATTAGAAACAATGAACAAAATTTAGAGGATATTATATCTTTTCACTTCAGTTAAACCCTGATCTGAAAAATGTTTGTAAAAGATATTTTTACTAACCATAAGGTGCTGGTAAAATACATTTAGTCAATAATAAATACTTCTATTTTTTAGCTAGAGAATATTATTTACACAGAAATATATATAATTTTTTTGGGTTATGAATGGTATTACAATTAATTTACCTAGATACATGCTCAGTACATGCAACACTATTTCTCAGAGGAGGCAAGGATATATTTTTATCCTTATAAAAGTATAATTTATATTCTTTTATATAAATAAAAAATCATTCATGAAGTATAGATCCATTCTAGGTGCCGTCATAGTAAAATATTGAATACTAGATCTTTGACAAATATATATTTCTATTAAGTACTATATAAGAAAATCTATTATCTGATGGTGTTGATGACAAGTAGGAATCTAATTCTGGTGCTCCAGTGGGAGTAAGAAAATTTGAGATCTGATAGTGAAGTTCCTATTAAAGAAGAGGATGTTGTAGAATCTAGAATGGATGATGCAGTGTAAAAAAGAATACATAGAATCAGATATGTTGTATCTACTCTAGTGATTGTAAGATATTTTCATCAATATCTTGAATAAAATTTATAATAATAAAAAAATGTTTCCATTTTCATCTATCCTAGAAAAAGGGATGAAACTTTAGACTAGGTTCCTAAAATTCAAGAATCGGAGGACACAACTGGTGAAGTTTTCCAACTAGTGTTTTTCAGAGTCTCAGACACTCATGAGATACAACAACTAGATAATCAACCTGACATCATAGACGTCCAATATGATCATTCTAAAATTCAACATGAAAATCAAGAGCAATAGACTCGTAATGAAAATATGAATCAAAGAGTTCATGCTAGTGAAAATGTTAAGGATAATTCTTAAGGAAATGAGCATGAATTTCCAGTAGTATTTGAAACTATAGGTTACCTAAGATTAAATCAATTTTTATTATTTCTGATTCTTTTTATAAGAAAATTTCTGAACCTGGTGAGAATAGAGAGGTTTTTGATATTTATTTGTCATCCTATGGGGGGAAATATAATAGAAATTATATAGCTATGGTTGACAGAGGAAAAACTTCTCAAGATCAAGAATAAGAATCAACTGATTCTCTAAATCATCAAATAGAATATTTTTTTTTCAAGTTTAACAAAATTAATGAGAACGATTAAAATATACAATGTTATTTGAATTTTATAATAAATATTTAGATAATTTAAGGATTACAATTCTCATAGTGTAATTAAAATCAATTCAAGTCCAACTAAATTCTCTATGAGAATGTTCAGTTTCAAAAATAGATTTTGAAGCACTTCAAAGAGAAATATTTGATCATTTCTTTTGGGTTCAAGCGAAGCCATTTTCAAATAAATATTTTGGAGGTTTGAAATATCATTTAGGGAGTCTGTTTGAATCTATAAGATATAGTGCTGATAGTTCCCTAGAATCTACATCTTCACATCAAAATACTACATATTTAGTCAAAATGTTTAAAAAAAATACTTTTGTAATGTCTACTTTTAATGATTGGATTCATTACCTTTAGTGTGACAGTGCAATATTAGATGTGTTGTTCAAAAAATATATAGATCTTATTAAGAAATTAGAATCATAAGATCCGGGTATAAAGAAAATTCTCAATCAATTATGTGTGATTCTCAAACAATTTGTTCAGTCAGAATTGAATGTTCATGGGTTTTAGAAAGTAAATATTGTTGAATTCTTGAATGCTAGTTATGATTCAAGAATTTGTATGAGACAGTTGACTGAAATAATTGCTAATAATTTCATAGGATTTATGGAAAAGATAAAGAATATTATTTGGGTAGTTTAAGAATATCAGGTTTCTAAAACCTCTTCTGAACATTAGTTATCACCCTCAACCATCCCAAATTTTTTAAAGCTCTCAGTCTATTGATTATTTTAATCATAAAAATATTTTTATAAAAATATTTTTTTAATTATTTTTTATATATTATTATTTCTATCTATTTCTACTGCCAAAAAAATACCATTATTATCTTATAATTTATAACATTCATTTATAGTTATGTGCTAAATTCATTTTTTTAATAATTTTTCAACTACTTTATTTCTAGTATCCCAAAAAAGGGGGGAGAAAATTGTGTAAAGGCAACATTATTATTTTCAAAATTATTATTTTCAACTTTATTATTTTTATATTATGTATTTTTATTAAAGATAATAGACATTTAAATGTTTACTATACATAATAACTTTTAATATACTATTTAATTTATGTTTATAAATCCTATATTTTTTATAAGTTATGTTTTATGGGTATTGTGATTATCAAAAAGGAAAGTATTGTTGGTCACATATTATCTCAACAATAGTCTATTAATTTTATTGATTTTAATGCTCCAAAGTACCCTTGTTTTTTTACTGATGAGTCTTATTTAAGTATTTTTTAGTAATATATTTATTGGGAAGATTATTTTTTGGGGTTAAAATATTATATTAAGTATTATAAATGTGTTTGAAATTATTCTAGAAACACTGTTTATACCCCACATTTGTAATCATACCATATTGTCTGGAAACCCTATGTTTGGAATGAAACATATCAATCTTGTACCCTATATTATTGGAATAGTATGGATTAACAACCTTATACTTGAAAGAAACACTATGTTTAAATGAATAATTGTATTGTTCGTAATCCATACTTTCATGAACAACTATATATTTTCATAACTACATTTTAATTTTTTTTCATTATGAGATGGAACACTACGTTTGACCAGTCGATGATGGAATTTTAAATTAAAGATATTAGTCATGATACCTTCAACAGTCTCGATGGAATTAAATATTGTTTTGAAGATGTTTTTAAACTGATATAATGGAATTTATTCCATGGAGAAGATCATTACTATTTATAAGAGAATTTATGCCTCACTTGAATGACTTAAATTCTAATGTTTTTGATTTATCACGTGATATTTTTAGATATACTCAGCAGGAATTAATCAAAAAGTTTGTATTTATAAAAAGAAAGAGTGTTTTTTATTTTTATATCGTGTGGTGCCATATATTTTTGAATATATTTTTTTTGAAAAAAAAAGTTTGAACCTCCTTGTTTTTATATAGAACTAAACTTTTGATACATACATTTATTAATCTCATGCTTCAAAAACTACTGATTAAATACCTATACTTTTATTTATCAATTGATATTTTATTAAATATCATTCACAAAAGGGATCTCTTTAAATTTATTAATTATCAAATAAATATAACTTTGAAGTAAGAGACCCACATTCTATCAGTTTCTTCTACAACTATGAACAATACACTTTTATTAAATCAAATCAAACTCTCTTGATTTATTATATTTTCAGCTGATCAGACTTAGTCTTAGTGGAGTATCAGCTTCTCAGATGAAGCTATAGAGAATTTGGTTACCTCTAAAATAAAAAAAATAATTTTAAAATTAATATTGTTAATATGTAAACATACTACAATATATTTTTAAGGTATCATGATAATATGACCTTTATATTAGAAATCACTATGCTCACAAATAGAGCATTGGTGGAGTGCACATGGGTGTCATTGTGACCCAAACCACTATAAAAATTATTATGTTCTTATTTTCTATTTATCCACTTCATAAAATTTTTATAGAATAGAACAAAACATATTTGTATAATTAAAAATAAAGTATAAAATTTATAATTTTTCTATGATTATCAAAAAAACACAATCCCCCCCTATTTTTTGTCATTGTATTATTCCGACCTAACAATTTTTACCACTTTAGTAACATTAATTTACAAGACACATAAAGTAATAACATAAAATTGAACTTAAAATATAATTAAGACGAAAATATTCATTATATTACAGGTAAAAGGGGAAATATATACACCTCATTAAATAATATAGGTTTATAATATAACATTATTCTCAAATAAGGTAAATTGAGAAAAAAATACCTTACATATTTGTTAACTTATGAACTATAAAACCCATGAATGAGATATAATAAAATGTATATATCAAAAACAATAATTTTCAGGATAATAATTAAAATATAAACTTATGGGATGTATATACACCATAGAAAATAAATAGGTGGTGAACATGACATGTGTCTCATGGAAGTAAAAAGAGAGACAAAAATATTTTTCTATAAGTCTTGGATTCCATCATACTCACTAAAACATCTATTATAATAAATGTAATTTTATTATAAATATATTACAGAACCATATTAAAATATATCATACCATATATTATTTTCTCATGACCTTTTATTACCTATTTATTAACAATTTTAATTTAATATTACATTACGGGTAATAACTACTTTGTTTTTTGTATGTGTTATTACTTGTTTTTTTACTTACATAAATCATGATTTCATCATTTATAGGATATAAAACATGATATAAATATCATATATATTTTTTAAATATATATTTATATTATCCTATAAAATTTATTGATAGGAAATGAAATAAATTTTCCCTAATGATGGTTGTCTGTACGTACGCATGAACTCAATTTCCATTTTCTTGTTGTATTACAAGAAAGAATAATAAATGATATATTTTAATTAAAAAAGAATATATATATATATAATATATCACATATTTTCATTAAACCCATACTTAATACATTCCCTATAAAGCATGAATGAATCACATTTTTTCGAGTGGCGGTAGTCCCCAGTACACACAGACGTCATTATCATATTCCCATAAAATGGAGAGTATGAAGGTATGTCTGATAAAATAATTCCAAGAATCATAATAAAATCATAAATATATCAAATATAATATATAAAACATAAATCAATCAATATATAAAGCCATGATAGGTGGTAATCAAAAAATGAACGACATTGGTTCTTAAGGAGGTAGTCTTCTGTATACAGGGATGATGATTTCGTAACCCATTTGATGTAAGTGGAGATAGATGTACATTATTAAATTAACATAACAAAATATTAGTATATACGATAAACATAGGATATTATATCATAATGGTTTTTAGGATTTGTAGGATAAAATAAAAATAGCACGCTCATTGATGAATGTTCCCTCTTCTTCAGGTATCCTCTCTGGGTTTGTACTAAAAGCCTTCCAAAGATAGATTTCTATAAAAAAGGATCATAAGATGAGTATAATTAATTTAAGAAGTTATTTGGGTATTTATTGGATTAATTAATTTTTTTGAATTCATTAAGAATATAGGAGAAGTGGCTGCCTTTTATTAGTGGGAGAGATGACACACTTGGCATTTTTGAAAAGTATAATGTCCTCCCAAAAATTTCTCCTAAAACAATTATCCAAAATGGAAGAAATTCAATCCTTATACATGATAAGTTATAAATATTTCCATAAAATTGTTTTTATACAAGTTTAATAGATATTGTTTCCTTATATGTTTAGTTAATTCCCCTCCCCCCACTGGTAAACTCATTTTTTCCATAACCATGGTAATTATTTTTTCTCCATTATATATTAATTTTGGTGAAAATATAATTTTAACTTATTATAAATTGTTAAATATTTTTATTAAAAATATGGAATTCATTTTTCCTAATTCTAAAATTATTAGTAGAAAAAATTAATTTAATATTAATCTCATAGACATGATGATACAATGGGTTTTTAATGTGAAAAAGATCAAAAGTTTACAAAAAAAATTATATAAAATATCAATGTAAAATTGAATCAAATAACTTAAATTTGATTAACATATGTATATTTGAACAAATTCTACTTTAAAAATAATTTAAAATATATTTTAACATTATAAAAAATTAATGGAAAGAAATTTTTCAATTAAAAAGCAGTATTTTTTACTATACATCAAAAGTAAAATTTTTTAGAAAATTACAAACATTCATCATAACATAATTATAAAATTGTGAACTAAAAATTTTGTTTGTTTTATTAATTTCATTTTATAAAAGTTTCAGAAATTAATTTCATTATTATTCACAAAAAGAAATAATTGTTTTTGAGATAATATAATTTTTAAAATTTATAGAAACATTACCAATAATTATGTATTTTATTATCAATATGTTTTATTTATATAAAACCATTATTAATAATATTTTAAGTGGATTTATATCTATTTATATTTCTATTTTTGTTTAACGAATTTGTTATTATAGTCATGTTTAATTAAATATATTAATAATTTATCACGGTTTCATTAAAACATATGGTTGTCTATAAAATACGCTAATATTGTTCTACATGTAGTGAAAACATAACTTAGTTTTGTTTATAATGGAACCTTAAATTGGGGTTTCATTTAACAAAATTCAACAAAGAAATTTAGTTGAACAAAAAATAAACAAAAAAATCAGGATACTAACTTCTACCCCCTTAAAATTAATTTCTACCTCAAAATGTGTCACCCTAATACAAATAAATGATAATAATTATGCTTTATCATATACTAAACTTCACACATATCTTCCTCAAACTGGTGGTTTCAAAAAAAAAACATTGACTATATGAGTGGTATTTTTTAATAGAAATTTCCTTGTATGATCTGGAATTTCCACTGGTTGTTCCTCATAATAGTGATCCTGCTCTAGTTGTATGACCTATGAGTTTAGTACATGTTAAGGGTCATGTATGTAATTCTTCATGAGAGATACATCCAACACATCCAATACTTGGGAGAGGTTTTGTGAAAGCTCCCAGCAATAGGTTACCATATTGATATGATCATGAATTTCAATGTGACTGATATACCTATGGCTTAGTTTTCTTTTCTTCCTGATTCTTATAAACTTATTCCATGGAGAAATTTTTAGAAACACCTTGTCACAAAATTCATATTTTAGATCACACTAATGATTGTCAGTATAAATTTTTTTCTTACTATGATCCTTCTTGATGTTTTTCAGAATATATTTAACATTTTGTTCCATTTATTCATCTATCTCAAGTCCTAATATCTTTATTTATCCAACTTCATTTCACAATTTTGGAGATATATATTTATAAAAATAGATATATTCATAATGATCCATATGAAATCTTTAGGGAAATATATTATTGTAAAAAACTAAAATAGAGGAAGGTGATTATCCCATCTACATTTTAAATCCAATGAACAATATCTCAACATATCATCTAAGGTTTGAATTGTAATTTTAGATTGATAGTCTATTTGGGGATGATATATTATGTTGAAACTCAACTCTCTATCAAGATATTGTTGAATAATTATCTAGAACTATGAGGTAAATCTCATATCCTGATAAAATAAAATGGAATGTGGTACTCCATGAAACCATACCAATACCTTAATGTATATCCAGAAAATATGATCTAGTGAGATAACTTATCTGATAGCAATGAATTGTTCCTACATAGACACATATAATATTATACCCTTTATATGTTTTTTAGATTCCGATAAAAAATTCTAAGGTGATGTTTTTCCATTTTCATTTTGGTATGAGTAATGGATGCAACATCCCCTAATACTTTTTTCTTTTAACCTTATCTTCCTGATATACCAAGCAGTAAGATACAAAATCTATGATATCTCTTTTCATGAAATCTCACCAGAAGTATTCTTTAAAATCTCTAATAATATTTATACTTCTAGGATGAATACAGAATGAATAAATATTAGATTCCTCACATAACTCCTTCAAATTTGGTATGTACAAAATGCATGAATGGTTCCTGAACCTTATCTATCCATACTGATCAAGGATGAACTCATGAATATTTCTAAGCTTATTTTTTAGCTCCAAATATTCCATTTATTCATCTTTAATCTTCACTTGGATAGATGGTTGAACATTCAAATGGGAAAGATAATATTTCTCCACTTACTTCAAGATATCTATATCTATTCTTTGCAAATCTAGAAATATTAGAACCTTTTCAATCTTCATCTTGAATAATATAGTATTATAATTTCAACTCAAATCATTATCCACCTTGTTCTCTTTCCCTGGGTGATAATATATTGACTAGCCATAATCATTAATTTTCTCTAACCATCTTATTTACCTAATATACAATTACTTTTGTATGAATATATAATTTAAGCATTTTGTGATTTCTATATATATCACAATATTCTCCATAAAAATAATTTGAAATTATATTTAATGAAAAAATACCATAGTTAACTCCAAATCATGATTTGGGTAATATTTCTCATCAATATTCTATTTTCATAAGGAATAATCTATAACCATGTCATTTTTCATAATAAAACATCTGAATCCATTATTGTTTTAATCACTACAGATTAGAACCCCTTATCCACTATAAAGTAAAGTAATCACATGTTCACTTACTAATCTCATCTTCAGTTCCTTGAAAATTTAATTACATTTACCTATCCAGAGGAACCTAGCTCCCTACCAAGTCAACAGAGTCACTGGATTAGATAGTCATGATAAATTATCCAAAATCTTTCAATGATACCAATATTAAACCAAGAAAAATTGGATCTCAATCACCTTGGTTGGTCTAGGACAACATTCAATATACTCTACTTTTTATAGATCTACTTATATACTATTTCTTGAGATTATAAGACTTAAAAATAAAACCCTTTCAGCCAAAATTAACAGTTTGAAAAATATTCATATAGTTTCTCATTCTTTAGGGTCTTTAGTACAATTCTCAAGTGATCTTCATAGACATCCTTAATCTTTGAGTAGATAATAATGTTGACTATAAAAACAACCACAAACAAAACAAGGTAAACTCTAATGAATATATTCATTAAACACATGAACATATAAGAGAAATTTCTAAGATAAATCGAATCATTGTATATTAATATTGTCCATACCTTGTCCGAAATTGTTTCTTGTGTTTGTCCTTCTTCTTGACCTTCAATTGATTATATCCAAAATAAAGTTCAGTATTTGAAAAGTTTTAAGCTCAACATAGTTGGTCAAAAATTTCAACAATACGAGGAAGACAATATTTTTTCATAATTATGACATTTTTCCGCTCCCAATAATCATTGCATAGTCGTATCAATCTATCTTTATTTTTAACAAAAATAATACACACAACCCAATGAGATACACTTTGCTGAATGAATCCCTTTTCAAGGTTTTCCTTGATTTGATTCCTTCATTCCTTCAACTCAATTGCATCCATTCAATAGAGATTCATTGGAATTAGTGTGGCTCTAAGTATAAGTTCTATATCAAACACCACAACTTGTTTTAGAATATGTCTACAAAATTATTCCGAAAATATTTCAATAAATTCCCATACAATAGGAATATCATTTATATAAATTTTCTACCCAACCATTTGAGATAAAAACTCCTTATTAATGGGAATTAATACCTATAAAATAATTTTTATCTCCATCATAGGTTTTTACATATCATCACATGGATAAAAAATCATTGATTAGTTTATAATATCAAGCATTACGTACCTTCCCCAATAATTGATATTCTATTTATGCAGATAATGATAATTCATGCCTAGGATGGCATCAAATTCAAATATAGGTAGAATAAAAGGATTAGTAGGAAACAAATTCCCATAAACAATATCTAGAGAGTAATCATACACTTGATATGTGACCATTATAACCTCATAGGGTTTAACTACTAATAATTCATCTAACCAGTTGGGTGGCATCTTGATACCCTCAGAATATTATTTAGATATGAAATAATCAGTAGATATAGAGTAAAATAAGATATTAGCTTCTCTAGTGTGGATAGTATGTATACCTTTCACCACATTGTTATTTCATTCCTCATCAGAAATAGTGATTTCATGATATTTCCCATGTCCTGGGATTAAAAGGTTTCATATGTTGATCATCATCATTAACCCTTAGGTCTAGTAACTAGATATCACAATTCTCATTATTCTTACACTTTAAGCACTAAAGTGTAGGAGGTGAAATGTGCGCATCTTTCTACCTATTTGAATCATTAGATAGATTTGACCCATCACTTTGGTAATTAATTTCTTTATAACCTTCCCTTCCATGCATAAAATATTTTCTAGTCTCCCTAGGACAATTTCCCCCATGTTTTTTCTCACACCTTGATAAAAAAGGAACATTCTTCTTCTTATATCTAGGGTTTATAGATTTTCCTTTGTAATATTTATTCTTTTTCATGTCAAAACTATGAGATTGATATTAAAATAAAAAAACCATTTCCACCATGATGTCACATTGAAAAACAGATTTATAGAAACTGAAGTCTCTAATGGCTAATATCATTCAGAGACATGATTTTAAGCCATTAAACAACTAATCAACCATAAATTTAGGTTATATGACAATACCCAAAGAATACCTCACAAGTATACTAAAATTACCTCATATATACTAAATATAATTAACATCCTTTTAATTTTTCTCAAGAAAATCTTTCTCTATATTTGTAAAAAGAATACGAGGAATGTAATTATTGAAAAATAAGTTCGTGAAAACATAATAATTAATAGAGTCAATTTTTTCATGTTGCCTCATATTTTTGATAAGATTCCACCATTGATATAATTCACATTCCAAATTATGGATCGAAAAAATGACGTTTTCATATTCTGAACACTAGAGAATGAAAAATACATTTTTAGTGGTACTACTACATTATTCATCAACTAGTGGATAAGAATACCCAATAAAAGAAGATGTATGTTGTGTCATGAAAGAATAAATAGAATTTAATTCCCTCTATTGTTCATTTGGAATTTTAACATGATTCATAAATTGAGAAAGTATTATGAGAATAGAAATAAGATTTTTCATCCCAAATCCCATAACATTTGGATTATTAGGAGGAAAACTATTTAATTTCCCATTACAATTAGTATTAATGTGGTTACATAATGTTTCAACCATTGACTAAAACCAAAAATCATAGATTAAGAAACAATAATCATAGAGGGGAACCACATAATCTTCAAAAATCCATTAAAATATTTCTAAATTATGGCACCTTAATATTTAATCTGTGAAACCTTAAGTTGATACTAGGTCATTAATAGTAATATTCTTTTTAAATCCTTTATGATAGTTCATGAGGAGTTTGTTAAATACCAAATAATATCATAAAATATTTTCAAATCAGGTGTGCAGTAAGGCTAGTTTTCAAACACCAAGTGACTATCCATTTGTAGTATCTAGATATAGATGTAATTTCTTGGAAAGCACTTTCTCGATCCTTTACCAATATTATAAGACATTTTAATATACATTGAACCATACTTATACTTATAAATATAAATTCCTTTTGGGATTTCACTAAGATTTTATCATCCTAATATCCAAGGGTTAACTAAACTTATCCTTTGATACTAACTACAGTGACATGGGATTATCAAATATTGATATTACATCATTTTTATGAATATTTCATACATTACACAAACACATGCCTGATGAACATAATATTTTAGTTCCATTGGAAACATGGAAACCTAAACACTAGTCTATAAGTGAGATAAATCATCTCCCGATACGTTTTTCACAACTAGATTCCTTATTAAACATATCATATATAATATATTTCTTCATAACTTGCAGAAAGGAAACATAAGAAAGGGTGATCCCAGATACTCAATAAGGGTAAATAGTGGATATACATAAGCGTAATGTGAACATAAGGGTATGGTAACATGAGAATAAAATTTGAAAATCATACTTTGCATATCAAAGATCATTAAATCAAGTCATGGTATAAATATTGGCAGTCCATAAGACATGAATCATAAAGGAATCAAAGAAATTGATCCATGATAGAACTACAATAGAACAAGACATATAATTTTTGGATTAATCATGAGAATATAAGATAATTTCCATATTATTCAAGGCTTATTTATAATACCATCATAGAAAAAAATGTTCTTTATTGAACTGGGTTTACTCCCCATTCTAGAAATATATTACTGAATCAGGTTCAATATTTATTCTATCACTATTTTCTAAACTAGGTTCCCTCCATATTCCATTCCTATATATCTGATGATATATAAATATATACCCAATAAATTAGAGGGAGATAAATTTCCCACTTATTACATAATGAAAACCATATTTATGTTTTCCAAAATATCATAAACATTCATCGTATTAACTTGGGAAATACAATGGGTATAAAAAACATTTAATCATATCATAACCTATTGAATTTCATTATAGAATAATCTTTGATGAGAATATGGTGTCAAAATAATTTCCTCATGGTATAACCCATGGAATAGGAATGGGTTCCATAAAAATCATACCATAAAAAATAATCTATTTGAATAAAGAATGTGAATGGTATACATGGACAATATCCCCAGTAAGGAATAAGTAATTCCAATGGATGTCATCATAGATGGAAAATAATTTTTAAAGATCACTAAAAACATTTCTTGTGGAAAATAACTTTTTCTCTTTGAAAATTTATTTTTAAAACAAAAAAAAAACATTTGAACAACTTTATATTTGGAAATGACCTTGAAAATTTATAAATTAGTGTTTTAAATATCATGAAAGTATGAAATATGTTTCATGTCATTCATGTTAAAAATAGTTATTCTTTTCATTTTTTCAGTAAAAGAAAAATGAGAATTGTTTTAGAAAATGACATGAAGATTCCATTAAAAGATTTTTATAAAAAGTAAATCATAGGTATAATTTTATTTTAAAAATTATAGGATAATAATAAACCATTTTTTAAAACATATTTAGAAAATATGGTTTTGGAATAAAATTGATTTCTGACCAAAGAGAGAAATAAAGTCAGGTTTTCTTAAAAAAACATTTAAACTATCTTAAGTAAAAATGAATGTAAAATTGGTAATATTACTGTAAAATTTCATGAATAACCATAGGATAATATAATTACTAATAATTATTGATAGATGGATCATAATATTTTAGCATGTGAATCATAATCTTAGGAAATCCCGATAAACGATGCGATTATAACATGAAATATTTTCCACTTTGGTAACATTTTTTCATAACCACCATAAAGGAATAACATAAAATGAAACTTAATGTATCATTTGAATAAATAAATTCATTAAATTACATTTCAAAAGGGTTGTATATACATCTCATGAAAGAATATAGGTTCACAATATAATGTACATCTCAAATATGGAAAATTGAGACAAAAATCTATTATTTACTTTTTTAACTTTTAAAACATAAACCCCATGATATTTTGATCCTAAAATATATATTTAAACAAAAAAAATTAAGTATAAGAATAAAAATATAAATTCATTGGAATTTTACACACCACCTTAAAGAAATTAGTTGTGAACCATACAAGTTTCTAAAGGAAGTAAAAAGTTAAACGAAACTCCATTACCTTAAGTCTTGAATTACATAATACTCATTTTGGATATATATATAATAAATATTAGTTTATTATACACATATTAAAGGAACAGATTCATATATATCATACTATTTATTATTTTCTTTCGTCCTTTTATTTCCCATTTATTAACAACTCCAAGTTCAAGTTATGTTTTAGGTAATAATCGATCTGTATTTCGTATATATTATGACATGTTATTTTTTATCCTATTAATTAGATCATAGAATCATAATCCCAATAATTCAAACCATTATATAAATATAATATATATTAAAGAAATATTTTTTATATAAATATAGAAAATTTAGTAATATGAAATGACATTAATAGTTCATGGAGATGGTATGTCGTACATACATAGGAACATTATTTATATTTTTTTTATTAGATTGAAATATATAAAATTAACCTATATATTATAATTATAGAATCATTTTTGTATCAAATATATCACATATTTTAATTAAAACCATCCTTAACACATTCCATGCAAAGTGTGAACGAATCACGTCACTTCACGAGGGGGTAGTCTGTCATACACAAATGATATTATCGTATTCTAGAAAAATGGTGATCATGAAGTTATGTGTGATATAATAATTATATAATCATAATATAATTATAAATATAAAAAATATTATATATAAACTATACATCCATAATAATTTTCAATCATGAGAGGTGGTAATGGAAAAACGAATGACATCGGTTTGTTAGGTGATAATCTTCCATACACATAAATGCTGATTTATTAGACCATTTAATGGAAGAGGAGATGGATGTAAACAATTAAATTAACATAAAAACATATAATTATATAATATAAACTTAGTTTATTATATAATAATAATATAATAATAATTTAAGATTTTTTATGAATAAGTAATACAAAGATAATCATTCATGAATGTTACCTATTCTTCAGGTATCATCCTTATGATTGCAATAAAAGAATTCCTAAAATGTATTTTTGTAAAAAATAAGGCCTCTAGGATGAGTTTATATAATTTTTAAAATTATTTTTATAGGTATTTTATTATCTATAGAAGTTTTAAGGTGATAAGAGGAGATTAGAGAGGGTGGCGTTTTATAAGTGGATGAGATGATAGATTTCGATTTTTTTAAAATAATTTAGTGATCTAAAAACTATATAAAAATCAACCTTAACATTAAAATTTAATTTTTTTCCATAAATTAGTTTTTAGTCAAGTTTATAGGTTATTTAATCCCTTATATATTTAGTTTAATCACCCCCATTATTCTATGTTTATTATAACTGCGATAATTATTTTTTATTTCATTCACTATTCATTTTGGTAAAAAATAAATTTGACCCTGTTAGAAAATATAAATTATTTAGATTCAAAATATGGAGTATATTTTTGGAAATTACATTCAAAAAATTTTAAAAATTACATCAATATTAATCACATAGACATGATGAGAAAGCGAGTTTTTAAAGTGAAAATGATCAATTGTTTACAGAGATTTATATCTAATTTCAATGTGAAATTGATTCAAATAAAATAGATTGGATTAATAGAAATATATTCTAACTAATTATACTTTATAAATAATTTAAAATACAATTTAATATTTTAAATAACTAAATGAAAAGTTATTTTATAATTAAAATTCCGTATTTTTCACTATTTATCAAAAAATGAATGTTTTTAGAAACAAAAATTCAACCTAAGATAATTTTGAAACAATGAATTAAAAAATTTATTTTATATTATCAAATTTAATCTCTAAAATAGTCAAATATTAATTTTATTATTGTTCTCAAAAAGTCAGAACACATTTTTTCAGAAAACAAAATTTTTGAAACATTTAAAGACTTTACCAAAAATTAAGTATTTTTTTATTAATTTTTTTTATTTTTATAAAACCATTAATATTAATATTTAAAAATAGTTATTTATTATTCATATTTCTATGTTTAATGGCTTGGTTATAATTACTGTGTTTAAAAAAAATATTAATTATATATCATTATTTTGTTAAAACTCAGTGTTGTGTGTAATACAATCTAAGATAGTGTTGCATGTAGTGAAAGATTAAAATGGTATTTCATATAAAACAAGCTTAAATTTGTGTTTCATGTAACTCAATAAATTAAATAAATTTTTTCTAAATGAGAATTCATAAATCTCTAGGTGTTACAATGATCACCTCCACCTAATAGTAAACATTGACGGTTTAGCTTGTTAATCTATTCAGTGGTGGAATCATGGTTGAACAAGTACTACTGGACCTCTTTATGTATTTTTTCGAGGCATGCATTATATATATAATGTAAAATTGGATATCCTTTTAAAAAATTTATTTTAAAAATTTGTTTGTTAAAAATTTAATTTCAATTTGAAATGAGTAATTTGAGAAATGGGTTATGAAATGGTATTAAAATAGAATTTGAATCGGTTTCTAAAGGGTTGTTGGAATAGAATTGTTGAATTGTTTTAGTTTATTTGAAATTGTGAGGGAGATTCCCTATTTTTTATTCAATTAGTTCTTTTATATGTACTATTTTTTTGACTTCCTTGTGTTCTATTTGTTATATAATAATGCATGTTATACATGTCAGCTAATGATACATGTTGTTGTTATCAAAGTGGTTGGTAAGTGAAGATAGATGTAGAAAACCCATTGAAGGATAGTTACAGTTCTAAGGAACCTGAATTAACATTGAGTTATGTTATGTCTATAATAATGGGTTTGGATGACCTTAGTGTATACTCGTAGGGGTGGGTTGAGAACACCAAGTGGTTCATTAGGTTATATGCATGTGACCAAGGTAGTTTACAGAGTTATCCTATATGGATATATGGGAAATGAGATGTATAGACCTAGGTCCCTAGGGAATAGTTCCCTAGTGATGAGATAGTGAGTTGTGTGATAATATGAGGTCGAGAGATGGTAATATGACCGAGGAACCTGGGTATGGTGTATGTGTTGTAGTTTGAAATAATAGACCATTATGCAGTTACACTATAGTATGATGACCCTACATAGGGTGTGTATGGGATATGGTTATTGATGATGATGAGTATCACCTAAGAACCTTACTCAAGGGTGTGAGTTTGTTATGTATAAGGAAATTATTATTTGGGAATATGAGAGGGTGACCTCCCTTATATGATTTGGGTTCAAACAAATAACAGACCCTGTTGAGATGGGATATATGACATGATTTAGTGGAATGAAATCACCAACCAAAATGTATACATATTCATGGGATAGATTTTTTATTTTCCTTAGATCTAGCCTTCATGTATGTTACTATTCAATAGATGGGTGGGATGATCCGACCACTAACCCCCACCGGATGTGACACATGAAACGGTGTGGGAGGGATACATAACCCCCAAAAGAGGATTATAAATGAGATGATCTATAACAGTTTTATTACATATTAAATGATTATTATACTATGATATCCCTAAGGAAAAAATATATTTTAGATATTCCAGGAGGGACACACTTCCCCCCGACAAGGTGTCTGCATGAGATGATTTAGGAGGAATGAATTTACCCATGTGTGATTAGTACACTTGTGATATGGTTATAATGATTGTTTAAAGAATCCTTGGAACTGGGTGATGTTTGAATGAGATAAATTATTAGTTTTTGAGTAATACATGTCCCGCTGGGTGTTATGACATGTTAAAAGACACTATTCCTTGGGCCAAAGTAGGTATGGTCAAGGTTTGTGGTTGTTTGGTAGACACCTGATGTTCGGATGTGTATGTTTATTGTGTATTTCATTTTTTTTTCTAGGTGGGTGTGTTTCAAAATAATTATTTCACCTCTTATGTATATATATATATATATATCATTAACATCTACTTGATCACAAAACACATAGAATTTTTTAGGGATTAGTGATTTCTGATTGGGTCATTAGACACACCCCCTACCAGCATACATGACATGAGTTTCAAAGTACATGGGTATACCTTTATATATTATCTCATAGACTAGGTAATGTATGGATATATAAATTTAGTACAATTACATTAGGGTGAGTAGACTGAGGATGTGGTAGGTTTGATAATGGAAGTTGGGTCAAAGGCTAGTGTATTTTATTTTTAGTACATGGTCAACATTTGTATTGGTCCATGTTCCATTTATTTATATGATGATTCTAAAATAATCCATTTCAATTTTTTTTTGTATTTATATATCATATAAAATAGTTTAATACCTTATATTCAGGTCTATCAGGGAACATGAGGATCCCTATTTTATGTCTACAGAAACTGGGGTTTTTGGTTTTACAGATGGGCCATACCGAATTTCTTGTAGACACTAGCATGACCACAAGTCTTTATATTAGATGTCATATTATCCCCTAGACTATTTTAATACCTAAATTATATTTTTCATCCTCTTATGTGTATAAAGGTGTGCCTGAGGTTATATGGCATCCCCTTACAACCACTTTTTTGGTGGTTCGAATTAGGGCATTACAAGTTTAATCCTATACTACTTAGTTTATAGTAATTTTATTTATACATAAGCTAGTATTACTTGATTTTATTTACATATATTTTTCTAAAACTCATTAAATTAATTAAATCTCATAATAAATTTAATTATTCCATTTAATCGTAAAAATAGAAAAAATTAGAAAAATAATAATCATTAACTAATTTAATTAGTAATGAAAACTATGTAATTTAAATTGGTTATGGGTAAATGGGATTATATTTTTTGTTAATATTTTATTTTACAAAATGATATATAATATTGTGGATCTATTCTTATAATATAATAAAAATATTATTCGACTAAATTAACTTTATGTTTAGATAGATATTTTTACCAAGTTCTTGTGCAACTAAGGAGTGGAGTAAAAATCTTCTTCTAATATTTTATTATAAAAAAGTAAAAATAAAAGAAGATATGAAAAAATTTAGAGGTCACGTGAATAATAAATTTTAATTATTTACTAAATATTTTGTAGTGTAGAGAAGAGTTAAATTAAAAGGCTTTAAAATATTTGAGGCTAGTGGATTTGAATGAATCATGGTACTATATGAAATTTATGATAGATAATAATTATTTTAAAATGAGAGTTTATAAAAAAACACTAAATAGAATTTATAATTAAATATTAAACAATTATCTTATAATAAGATAAGGGTATTCCTAAACCTCTCTAATTATGATTAACATTACATTTTAATAAAATTATATTCTCGACCTTTTAAGATTTTATATTTTCAGAGATGTCATCGAATCATTTCCATAAAAGGGGAATAATTACACCATTTATAAAACATATAATATTTGGTTTCTTATCTATGTTCTAACTATATTCCTTCTCCTAGAATCTTTATTCAATTACTTGATCCTTTGGTCTTAATAATTATGTTTAAAGGTTTCATTACAACGGGGGTCCTTAATGGAAGATTTGAAACATTAATGTAAGTATTGTTTTCTTCTTTTCTTATTTTATTCATTTTCATCCTCTAATTATTCTTGAAATTTATTTATAAATTTAATAACATTGAATTAAGATCAGTATAATTTTTTAGCAATTTTATAATAATGAAATATTGATTGTTTTATGTTCATTTATATTTTATACCATGTTCATGTTTGGGATAATTATATTGGAGTTGGTGCCCTATGATTGACTTTGTTTGAACTTGATTTTGTTTTTTCATTAGTAATTAAGTTTATTATCACATATTTATTTTTTACCAGCATAAATTTTATATGTGATAATGTACTAAAAATATGTGTCACACTAAAAGGTCACAGAATTTTTGAACTAAGATGAGAATGTAGAAGTTCCATGACAATGTTCCTGATTATATGTTCCATAAATGGATTATATTTTATAAAAGAAAAAATGTGATACAATATAATAGGGTTAGGAGGGTCATAATACTTTAAGAAACCTTATCATGGTCTTCTCATTTGGTAAACTATAAGATATGAGGTTATGAGAAAAGACTCATTAATAAGAAATCCACATTTCCTCATGTCATTGGATATTTCTATTATAATCAACCATGAAAACGAAATATTCCATGATTATCCATTCTTGAAGCCTTTGATTCAATGGAAATGTTCATAGATTTTGGTGTATGTGTGGGTCACTACTAGAGGTATTTTACAATAGGATCCTATATCACAATGACAATATTATGAGATCAAGTGAATTAGATGATCCATAAAGAGATAATTACAAGTTGAGGTAATTCTATATCTTATCATAAATGAATTAAAAATTACATATGGAGATCATCCTATTCATGTAATGGTATTTTACTCTAGTTAATTAATCTATGTATTTTATTATACATAAGTTTTTTCATGTGTGGAAATGATTACTAGTAAATTAAGACTAAAATTGACTTGTCCATCCCACCAAGGCGGCTCTACTGTACCTTGAACCTTCAAGTGATATCAATGAAATCACATGTTTAATTTATAATTATTTTTTATTCATTTATTTAATAAATGAAATTTAAATTTTCTTTTACTCATATAGATTCGTTTTAATATCTGAACATCATCATCTCTTCCATCCTTTTTTATCACTGAAATAACTAGTAAACAATTAATGTTTAAAAATGAACAATTATTTGAAGAATTCTATATGGATTTGAACATTATTTTCCCAAACAAAACTAGAGTACACTGCATGAAATTACTAAATATATTCCATATACTAGTTCCTTTGAATCTCTATATCAAGATAATGTTGGTACGATCTAAGTTAATAAGATTTATGATCTGATAAAATAATATTGTAATATAGATCAGGGTAGTCTAGAACATGGATGTAAAATCTATATGATGTGTAACCACTATACATAACCCGTAGTAGCCATTTTCTTCTGGAAAAGAGCACGAGGTGTCCCAACACACCATGTAATAGATACACAACCTAGGGAATAACACCTTATGTAACAATGAGGACATGTTTCATGTAACTTGGAATATACAATGTTTACCTCAAAAATTTCCATGATAGGAAACATGTCCAGAAACTAGGCATGTATTGTGGACATGGGAAAACGATAGTACATGCCATGTAAAATAGTACACATCATGTAGTATTATATAGGTACTGATCACAATTTTTCATAGAGATAATAATTAAATTTATAATTAAACTTATTCATATGTATTTCATGTGTCATTCATTTATGAGTAAATTCTATGTCATATTATTGATAATTATACATTGAATCAATTTATGTGTTAAGTTTATAGGAAAACACACTATTTACTCTAAATATATTTTTTTAATTCCTTAATAGTAAATAATATTAACTTTTTTAAAAGTATATCTGATTGTAGGTTTGGGATTTTTGGGTTAGAATTAAGATAAATTGGAAATCGTGATCTAATTCATTTAATGCTATCTTAATTAAGGAATAGATCAAAGTAATTGATAACCATATTATAAATTTATTCTAATTTCATGATTTTTGGATGATCATGACATTAGACTATACATGTGTTCATGATTGGTTTCTTTTAATTTATTTCGATTGAATTAACATTGATGTCCTATGTATCATCCCCTCTACCTTTTTATGTAATGGAATGCATTCACATGTTTTCATTTATGTAAACCCCCTTTATCAAATCCATTGTCTCCCCTCTTTGATGTATGAGTAAAAAGATTTTGTAAGGATGAATGTCTCATTTGATAAGAGGCGGTATAATTCAAGGAGTTAAGGTGAAACCAATCAAACCAATATATAAGACCCTTGGTGGAATGTTGAAACATAAACCAGGATATGATTCAAGGTTTTTTCCCATAGATCAAGGGTTATTTTTTAATAAGATATATTAACCAACCATTAGATAATATCTTGATAATGCCACTTGTATTTTGTTTCTATCAACTTTATGGTTAATTATCTATGTTTTTATATGTTTAACAATAACCTAATAAATGAATTGAAAAGCATTAAATATGGAATAAAATATAAAAAAATTATGCATAAATATTTTATCAAATATGGATAATCACTTATGTAAAATAAATATAATATTACAAGGAATTTTATAAGATAAAATGGTATTTTACCAATAAGAAATAAATTCCCCCAATCCAAATGTTAAGTGGGTATAGCCTTCTACTACTTAATTTAAATCGATCTCGTAGTTCAAAGTGTTTGACCAACCCAAGTTGGGGTGATTCCAATTATCCTATAACTTTTATTTTGATGTTTTAGGTTAAATTGATATATTTCACATCAAGGAATGACTTCCCTAGAAGGGCTTGGTGTAACCCTAAGGAAATGTTTTAGGAAATCATTATTATGGATTTTAGGATGGGGGTGTCCACTCAACAGATAAAATAACTACGAGTTAATAATATTTTAAAGAAACTCCTACATTGACCACCTTAAATTTATTTTTAATACCATGTCTGGGTTATGTGAAAGGTATTAAGGATCCTTTCCCCTAGAATATATAAGTGGAAAGATATTTCAAATTTGATTGCAGGGTTGATTAGGTTTTAAAAAATAGTGTGAGATTAATGGAATTAAAATTAAATTTATTAATAAATTTACATAATCAAACATATACTAAATATATGCTCTTAATTTGATGAAAAGAAAAAACAAATGGATTTAAAAATATCAATTAGATCCAGGTTAGAGAATCATAAACTTCTCACCAGTGTGAATTTATATAAATGGTATAGATGTATGCACATTATACTATTCCACAAATAGAAATGATACATGTTTTAAACCCTACTTATTGAGATAATTTCAAAAGATGCTAGTGTGGATGAAGTATCTACCTATTCGATACATGTTTATGATACAACATATATCTAATGTTTTATGTTATTCACCATTTCCAATGATATTTGAAAGAAAAATTATGATATTGATATATGTATAATCATTTATCATCTTTGAGATCTCAATCAAGAGTATGTGAGATCAGAGAGATATGAGATGTCCAATTCATTATTAATGTACAATCTTGTATAGTTATTTCTAGTCAGTCCATATTTAGTTAATATGATTGGATATATTGAACACTTGGACATCTTGGGGTTTAATATATCTAATTAGCTATGTACAGATCTCATTTTTTCATTAATACCCAAACAATTATCCAGTTTTATTATGATTTATAATATTATCATTGGTGAGAAGACATTTTCATAACATTTTACTCTTATTAACTAAGTTGATAAAGACATGTGGAATTAATGACCTATGGTCCTTATGGTGAATAAAAAAAATGAGGAACAAGGAAAAGGATATAATACTTATTCACTAGTTAAGGATCTAGATAACTATCCTTCTAAGAATAATAATATCCAAATTCATGGAAAGGAACGTGATGTGTTATGTTTTCCTTATGTCAAGAAGGGCCACTATAATAAAAATTTCACCTAGCTAAATAAGTAAGGTGAATATTTAGGTAAATTTGTTATTTAATTATTATTTCTATACATGCATGTGGGGTATTATTTACTACATTTGGTTGTCACGTTTTTATCCAAATTTTGGACCCAATTAGATTATTTTCAATTTTAGAGATGAGTTGTATAAGAGATGTCAATGGAGTGTGGATAGTTTTTAATCCTATTCAAGAATACAATCTTATATTTCTAAAAGGATTTATTTTTGTTTTTAAAGAATTTTTTATACGCCTGTTGTTATTGAGAACATTGTTTCCATTCCTTTATTATATATGGATGAATTTATTTTCATTTTAAGAAATAAGAGTTCCTAGCTTTTAAAAATATAGCATATGTTATTATATGGTATAGATGAAAGATAGACTTCATTTATTAATTTATAACAACCACATATTTTAAATTGATTGTGAAACCAATACACATGACACATATTACCCACAATTTTGGTATCACCATCTTGGTCACCTAAATGAGAATCATTTGAAAAATCTCTATCAAGATGGTTACATAGATTATTTTGATCTTAAACCACATGAAAATGTCATTCTTCTTTACCAAGTATGGTGAGAAAAACACCGTTTCTTCGTTTGGGTGAAAGGTACATAGAGATTCTAGAATTGATACACATTGGTGGGAGAGGGAATTTTCAAATAGAAGCTATTGGTAGGTTATCATACTTTATTAATTTTACTGATGAGTTGACTAAGTATAGTCATATAAATATAATTAAGTATAATTTAAAATCCTTTTATATTTTGAAGGAGTTTAAGAATTAATTTGAGAATATTCTAGGTAAGAAGATAAATTTTTTTTGATCAAATAAAAGTGGTTAATATCTTAACCAAGACTTTATCAACTTTTCTATGAGAGTATGGGATTTTATATCAAATCACTATACCTTATACAACACATTAGAATGGGGTTATTGAAAGAAGGAACCATTCACTACTAGAAACATTAAGGTTAATGATGATTCAACAAGCCTTTTATTACCCTTTTGGGGATATGATTTACTCATGACATAATAGAGATGAAATTGAGTACAAACTAAGGAGTAAAATAGTATTCCCTTAAATTTACATTGTGTAAATAAAACATTCTTTTCACATGTTCACAAATGGGTTTGTGAGGTGTTTGTTTAGGATAAATTAAGAAACAAACTAGCATCATGAGGCATGAAGTGTATTTTTATAGGGTACCCTAATTAAATGTGGGGATACTATCTATATAACTATTCATATAAGAAATTAAATATCACAAGACAAGTAAACTTTAATTAGAGGGAACACATCCTCAAAAAGGATATTTGGATAAATATTGAATTCGATGAAGTTGATCCTCAAGATACACAGGTGTCGGTATAGGAATAGTCTCTACCGTTCCCCATGGAATTTATTTTCCTCAAACCAATGTACTATGTAGGAGCACTAAATAAGTAAGAGAACTAAAGAGATATTGTTTTCTAGTCACTGATTAAAATGACTAATTAGTAGTTTAAAATAATCATCCACACCTATATGTGGATGTATTAGAGAGATCAGAAGCTTAAATATGAAAATAATCCATAAATTTTGAGATTGATTCTATATATCAAAACCATGTTTGGGTTCTGATTTATCTTACAATTGATGCAAATCCCATTATATGTAATTTTGAAGAGAAAATTGGACATATAAGGTAATTTAAATACATATAAATAGAGTTTGGTTCCAGAAGGGTTTAGAAAACATCAAGGAATTGACTACGATGAAACCTTTTTTTTTTCAACTTCCATGATTAAATGCATCAAAATGTTTTTAACCATAACATCTTACAATGACTATAATATTTGTAAAATGGATTTAAAAATAGATTTCCATACATAAAAACTTCAGGATGGTGTGTTTATGAATCAATAGGAATGGTTTGTGACTCCATAAAATAAAAAAAAGTTATGAATGTTGTAGAGATGAATTTAAATATTAAATAAAGAAACCATGTGATAAAATATTTTGTCAAATAAATCCATAAAATAATTTCATTTCATTAAGAATGAATGTGGGAAATGTATTTTCAAGTGGTTTAGTGAGAAAAATATTTTTTTCTTGGTAGTATTTTTTGATGATATATTAAAAATTGAAAATTATATACCCGCCTTAAAAGAGGATATGGTGTAGTTGTGGAGGTGATTCTTGAGGAAGGAATTAATTTAAGAAGAATATATTCTTGCGATCAAGATTAGGTGT
Source organism: Viscum album (assembly GCA_963277665.1). Taxonomy (NCBI): domain Eukaryota; kingdom Viridiplantae; phylum Streptophyta; class Magnoliopsida; order Santalales; family Viscaceae; genus Viscum; species Viscum album. The sequence goes on from OY728163.1 coordinate 689,391,400, forward strand.
GATAGATCCCATAGTCATATTTGGATAATTAAATGTATATACATTTACCATATACTGATGATTTCTAATAACGAATGGTGAAATAGGGGTTATTTCTAGTGTCACATGGTATGAATCATTCAAATGAAATGTCTCCTCAATCAAAAGAGGAAAGAGAGTGAATTAGTAAGATCTGATATGATTTTATAATACGATATATAATTTATTAGATTTTATGTATGTGAATTGATGTTAACTCGTGTTTGAGAATGGTCGGCATATATTAGGCAGATCTAGGTGAACAATATTGGACTATTATTAAGGTTATCCTTAAGTATCTAAGGTGAACTAAGGAAATTATTCTTCTGTATGGAGGAGATGAAGAGATACTCATTAGGGGTTATATATATAATAATTAAAATAAATTATAATAATATGAATTCACAGTTAGGATATGTATTTTGTATCAATATAGTAGTTACGATCCGAAATAGTTCAAATCAACATGTTGTTACCGATTCAATAGTGAATTATGAGTATATCGCGACTTATGATGAATTCAAGGAATCATTATGGATTTTTTATCTTTTTCTAGAATCTTGATTAGGTTCCTATCTGTAAATATCCTATCACAATTTACTTTGATAACTCCATAGTAGTGTCTCTCACTGAAGATTTCAGGACACATCAAAGGATAAAAAAAATAAGTTATATGTTTTATCTCTTGAATTATTTTTCAAAAATATATAAACTTTTAATGAGAAAGGTATCCAAATAGGAAAATACAATATACCCCTTGAACAAAGTTCTAACTTAACTGATTCATGAGTATCATGTGAGATAAAGTGTATTGAAATTTGTTTTCTTTTTTCTATAGTATTAGTTGGAGTTTATTGTGTTTGTTGACCTAGAATTGAATTTCATAGTACTTGGTTATATGTTTAAATTAGTAGTGAAGTTTTTTATGACGTCATGATTAATCCTCTACATGAAATTTTTATGAGATAATTCCCTAATAATTTGTATCACACTGAAAGATCATTTTTGTTCCCTTAAATAATGAGAACCTATAGGTTCCAAAAAAATGTTCTTGAATATATATTCAATGAATATATGATGTTGTTGAACAAAATGTAGAATATATATGATATAAGGGTTAGAAAAATATTTATACATTGAGACACCAAATCATGGTATTTTATCTTGGAAATATCAAACATAATAGGTTACAAGGACAAACCCAATAATAGGAAATACAAATGTCGAATTGTAGTTGGGTGTTCTTATATTCGGACCTTTGTAATAATCCTTGGACTTTAAGGTTATCATTAATGGTTAACATGAATCACATAAATTGATGTATTAATGAAAACCATGATGAAATATTTTCATAGTGAGGTAGGATACATGGTAACATCATGATGGATATTGAATTAATGGATAATGTGAGAAATGATTTATCCCTTCCATCCCTTTATAGAAGTTTATATCTAATTCCCTTTAATAAAAATATAACAGCATAAAAAAATCCATGACCATCATGTTTAGTGGGTGATATTTTTTATGGAAATTCAATGAAAGAAACATTGATCATATAGGTTGATGGAGCCAACAAGAAACCTGGGTGATTTGAGATATCACAATAAATGGATTACATTACACAGTTAGTGTTTGCATGAGGTTTCATGTCATTATGACATTAAATTAATTATATATGGGTACCATGGAATTTTTATAGACTCTAACCTTGGAATTTAGGTGCATATTTTTAATTTTACTAAGAAAGAGTTCTATAGGGTCACACACTAAGTGTATCCACAATCTCAAATAAATTCATGTATTGTATTTAAAAAGCTGGAATAAATAATATTTATTTAGGTTTGGTTGATCACAATGATTTAATCACATGTTACTCAAAATATTCTATGAGTTAAATAATAAGAAATATTTTGTTTTTATTATTTTTTCAATATAATATTTATTAAATTTATTGATGAATAATGTAGTGAAATTAATTTATTAAATAAATAGTCATTATTCAAGGATCAGTAAATCTTAATGAGGGAAAGGGTGATAAACATGATGATTTGATTGGAAATGTAATCAATGATATTTATTTATATTCCAAAATTTTCTCAAATGAATGGAGATTAATTATAATATTATTAGTGTTATTAAGGGACATGGGGTCAATTAATAATTGTAATGTAGGGAAAGGGATTATGGGTAATATGCCAATTGAAAAACTACCATAATAAATAAATATTTATAACACCTTCTATATTAACTCTTATTGTGAAAAATTTATTAACAAAAAATATTTCAATATCTATAAATATATTTATATATCTATAATGCACTCTCTCTTACTTATCTCTCAAATCATAGAGAAAACATCAAGAGTTATTACACTTTTACGAATAATTCTACTACAATCAACCATGAACACTACAAATAATCAGGATTTGCCATGCAGCACCTAGTGATTCTAAGATGAAATTAAAATATTTTGGTGAAATATTAGATCGACTCTAGATGGATTATACACGTTATCCTATATTTAAATGATTGTAGGAAATGATCTAGTCAACTAGGTCATAAATGAAGATAAAATTATAAGTTGAGGTAATTCTATATCTACTTATAAATTAATTAAAAAATACATGAGAATACCCTCCTCTGTTGGTTACAAAATTTTATTCTATTTTTTTAATATATGGTTTTTACGTTAGATGGAATTTTTTCATGTGTCGGAGTGATTACACTTCAATTATTGCTAAACATCCAATTTGTTCATGCAAACAAGGTTCTTTAGTTGCACCCAAAAACATCATGTTCAGCTACTAACTTGGGTAATGATAGTATATTTTTTAGTAATTTATATTAAATATTAATAATACATGAATACCGAATATTTATATATTTAAGTTATTATTATGATCCCATAATTATAAAATAGTCATGCTAATAATGATATTAAAATTAAATAGTTGAAGCAATTTTTAAGAGTATAAAACAAGATTACCAAGTAATATTTTAAAAAATTGTCACTATCAAAAAATCTATTGAACTTATTTGATTCTAGAAGAATATCATATGTATAACTTGAAAATTATAGAGCTTAGGGAATAATTGGACAAGGATCTTTGGTAGTTTTTGTTTTGTTGTGTCTGTCTTGGAACTATGGGTTGTATAACCATAAAATAAGAAATACAAGAATTATTTATCAACTAAAAAATTAATAAATGATAAATAATTAATAAAAAAGGATAATAAAATTTAAAAGGTTCTAAATAATTTATATTATCAATATAAAATCATTATTCATGGATTTAGAGAACTTAAGAAGTGAATTAGGACTCAATATAAGGGGTTTTCTTTTAAAATTTACATTAAATATTTTGAAGGATTTCTCTCAAATTTCTATTTAATGTTTTATAATATATTTATTTATCAATTATATATTTATATTTATCAATATTATATGGTTCTATTGATTTTTACTCTAAATATGGAATTGGTTTACCCATTATTTTTAATTAATTTCCTCTTATTCTCAAAACATTAATGGTTATGCCTATGGGTTGAAATAAAAACTTCTATGTGCTTAAATAATTATTATGTTCTTGGGAATTATAAATGATGATGTTTGGGACTAGGTTATAGCCCATTTATTCATTAGGTAATGATTTATTTTCTATATAATTTTTTTGTAACTTTTTCAATTGGTAGTTTTATTATAAGGGTGATTGTAGGGGTGATTGAAAATATGATATCCTGAGAAAAAATCATGATTTTTATATTTTATTTACAATTTTTGTGAGATTTTTTTTGAATTTAATATGATTTAATATGTGATAAAATATTGTTACTTAAAATAAAAATAATTTTCATGCGTTTTAAAATATTTCAATAGAATAAAAAGTTTTATTTATTTTTATACTACTTACCGAGCTTCATATGATCATATTACTTTTTCAAAATATTTTAGGGATTTTAAATATGATTATAAATATTAATAAAATTCAATGATCTAGTTATAGATATTTTTTCTTGAATGAATCAAGTGTATCATTTTGAGAAGGTTTTTTTTGGGAAAAGGTGCACGAAGTGGTAGTATTGGTTTGGTAACATAATGGGTTTCAAAATCCTCTAAAACTATAATTTGAAATATCTATGGGACTCAAGTGAGGATATATTATTGCAAATAATATAATTTTTTGGTGGTTATATTAATACTATTTCAGGTGTTATCAGATAGGGGTTTGGAAAACATTAAGGTTAAGATGTTTTTTCTCAGGTAAATTCAAATGGTTTAGATGAAATTTTAGGTCAACATGAAATACTATAAATTTAGGCTATATCCATGGTTTATAACCATGATTATAAGCCTAAAAACCAAGACAATAGGTTATAACCACATTTTAATGAATCATGGATGGTATTGGAATGGAAATAGGGAAAGGCCTATATCCACAGTTTGAAGTGTGGATAAATCCCTATAGCCATGGGTTGAATCCCTAGAAGAAGCTTAGGACGCCAGGGTTTATAGCCATAGTTTGAAACCGTGGATATAGGGCTATAGAAAATTTGATGAACTATTGGTTAAGATATTAACCACCTATATATGATCAAAGTTTTTTATCTTATTACCAAGAATAATATAAACTTCATTCTGAAACTCCTTAATTAAAGATCCAATCAAAGTAATTGATAACCAAACTAAAAATTTATTCTCATTTCTTTATGTTTGGATGATCATGATATTATACCATATATGTGTACATGATTGGATTCTATTAATTTATTGTGATGATGTTGTATGTATCATCCCCTCCTCCTTGTTATTTAAGAGATTGTATTGTCATGTTTTCATTTATGTATATACTATTTATCAAATAAATTGTATCCCCTATCCTGTTTTTGAGTAAAATATTTTGTAATGATTAATTTCCAATGTGAGAGGAGGCAGTTTAAGCCACAAAACTGAGGATAAACCAATCAAACCAATATATACGATCATAGTTGGAATGCTAAAACATGAACCATGCTATTATTCAAGGATTTTTACCTAAGATTGAGGGTTATTTTATCATCTTCTATATTACCTAATCAGCAGATAATATATTGATAATTCCACTTGTGTATTGTTTCGATCAGTTGATTGGTTAATTGTATATGTTTTTAGATGTTGAATGATAACCTAATAAATGAATTAACAAGCATAAAATATGGAATAAAATATAACAAAATTATTAATAAATATTTTATCAGACATGTTTAATCACTTTAGTAAAATAAATATAGTATTTACGAGGAATGTGATAAGATAGAAATGGTATTTTACAAAGAATAAATAAATTTCCCCAATCAAAATTTAAGTCGGTATATCCTTCCACTGCTTAATTTTGATCGATCACAAAGTTCTAAGTTCTTGACCAACCTACATTGGGTTGATTCCTATTATCCTGTAACTTTTATCTTGATGTTTTGGGTTAAATTGAAATATTTTACATTAAGGGATGATATCCCAAGAAGGACTCGGTGTAACCATGAGGAAATGTTTTTGGAAAACTTTATTATGGGTTTCAGGATTGGGGTGACCACTCAAGAGATCAAAGAACTATGAGTTCATAATGTTGGAAATATAATCCTACCTAAAACCATTTAAATTAATTTTTAGTACCATGAATAGGTTATGAGAAAGGGATCAAAGATCATTTCCCCTAGAATGTATAAGTGAAAAGATATTTCAAATATGATGGTGATGTCTATTGTGTTTCAAAAACATTGTGCAATATTAATGGAGTTTCATTTAAATTTATTAATAAATTTACAAAATAAAACATATACTAAATATATGCTCTTAATTTTAAGAAATGGAAAATAAAATGGATTTAAAAAAATCAATAAGATACATGTCAGATAAGGATAACCTTCTCAGCCATTTTAATTTCATGGAATGGTATAGACATATAAACATTATACTATTCCACAAATGGAAATGATTCATGTTTTAAACCCCAATTATTGAGATACTTTCCAAAGAGGCTAGTATGGAGGAAGTATATACCTATTTGAGAAATGTGCATGGCACACAAGATGTCAAATTTTTTATTTTATTCATCATTTCCAATGATATTTTAAAGAAAAATTAACATATTGATGTATATAAAATCATTTATCATCTTCAAGATCTCTATCAAGAGAATGTGAGATCAGATAGATATGAGATATCCAATTCATTATTAATGTACAATATTATATAGTTAGTTTCATTTTGGCCATATTTATTCAAGATGATTGGATACATTGAAAACCTAGACATCTTGGGGTTTATGTTCTCTGACGAACTATGGACAAATCTCATTTTTTCATCAATACCTAAAAAATTATCTAGTTTTATTATGATTTATAATATTATGAGTAGTGATAAAACACAATCATAACTTTTTTACTCTTATTCACCAAGTTGATAAAGACGTGGGGAATTAAAGACATGTATTCCTTATTTGGAATAAAAATATGAGTAACAAGGAAAAGGGGTGGAATAGTTATTCACTATTTAAGGCTCTAGAGAACCATCCTACTAAGAAGAAGAAGATCCAAGTTCATGGAAAGGAACATGATGTGGTATGTTTTCCTTAGGTAAAAAAGGGACACTATAAGAGGAATTTCACCCAACTAAATAAGTAAGGGGAATCTTCAGGTAAAATCTTTATCTAATTATTATTTCTTTATATGCAAGTGGGGTATTATTTTCTACATTTGGTTGTCACATTTTTATCTAAATATTGGAACCAATTAAATTTTTGACAGTTCTAGAGATAAGGTGGATGTGAGCTATCAATGGAGTGAGGATTGTTGTTATACCTATTCAAGATTACAATCTTACATTTTCTAAAAAAGTGTTTTTGGTTTTTAAATAATTTTTTTATATGCCTCTTATTACCGCGAACATTATTTCAATTTCTTGTTTATACATGGATGGATTTATTTTCATTTTCAGAAATAAGAGTTGCTAATATTATAAATATATTATATGTTATTATAAGTAATATTTGAAAAATGGTATTTATTTATTAAATTATAAGAACTAAATATTTTAAATTTTTCATGAATCAAATATTTATGGCTAATATAACACACAATTTTCGTATCACCATCTTGGACACAAAAATTAGAAGCATTTGAAAAATACCTATCAAGATGGTTACATATATTCTTTTGATCTTAAGATAGACAAAAATGTACTGATTATTTACAAAGTATAATGAAAAAACCATTGTATGTTGGTTTGGGTGAAAGGGACATGGAGATTCCATAATTGATACACATTGGTGGGAGATGGAATTTTCATGTAGAAGTTAGAGGTAGTTTATGAAACTTTATTAATTTTACTAATTACGTTACAAGGTTTTTTCAAATAACCATAATGAAGTATAATTTAAAACCTATTGAGAATTTAAAATAGTTCAAGAATGATGTTGAGAATATTCATGGTAAAAAGATAAAAAAGCACTGATCAGATAAAGGTGGTTAATATCTTAAACAAGAATTTATCAACTTTTCTATGAGAGTATGGGATTTTATCTCAACTCACTCCACCATATAGACCACATTAGAATGGGGTTTGTAAAAGGAGGAACCATTCATTACTTGAAACTTTAAGGTCAATGATGATTTAACAATCCTTTTATTATCATTTTGGGGATATGATTTACACCTGACATCATAGAGACAAAATTGTGTAGCAAATAAAGTGTTAAATAGTATTACTTTAAATTTACCTAGTGGAAAGAAACCCTTATTTTCACATGTTCACACATGGGATTGTGAGATGTTTTTAAGGATAAATTAAGAAAAAAAATTGCATCATGAGGCATGAAGTGTATATTTTTAGGGTACCCTATATAAATAAGGGGATACTATCTATATAACAATTCGGATAAGTAATTAAATATCACAAGACAAGTAAACTTTCTTGAGAGGTAATACATCCTTAAGGAATATATAAGGAGAAATATTTAATTTTATTAGGTTGATCCTCAAGATACACAAGACTCGATATAGGAATAGTCTCTATAGGTCCCCATGGAATAATGTTTTTCTCAAACTCAAGTACTATGTAAGAGAATTGGGGAGGTAATAGAACTAGAAAATATGTCTTTCTAGTCACTGATGACAGTGAATAATTATTAGTTTACAATAATAATCCTCCCCTCTATGTGGATGCAGTAAAGATCTTAGAATCTTCAATAAAGAAAGAAAACACACATTTTGAGATGGATTATAAATATAAAAACAACATTTGGGTTCTGATTTATCTTCCAATTGATGTAAATCACATTTGTTATAATATTAAAGAGAAAATTGGACATGTAATGTAATGTAAAATCCTATAAATAAAGGTTTGTGCCTGAAGGGTTTAGAAAACATCACAGGATTGAATTTGATGAAACCATTTTTTTTTCAGTTTCCATGTTTAAATCTATCATAATGGTTTTACCTATAGAATCTTACCATGAATATAAGATTTAAAAATTGGATTTAAAAATATAATTTTATAAATAAATCATTTAGGATGGTGTGTTTATGAATCAATATGAATGGTTTTTTACTCCATAAAATGAAAAAAAAATTATAAAATTTGTAAATATCCATTCAAATATTAAATAAAGAAAGAATGTGATGGAAAATTTGGTTCAATAAATCCATAAAATTATTTTATTTCAATAATAATTAATGTGGGATAATTATTTAAAATAATTTTAGTGAGAATATGGTTGTTTTGATAGTATTATTGTTTTGATTATATTTTAAAAATTAGAAATGATATACCCACCCTACAATAGAATAAAGTGTGGTTGTGAAGGTGATTCTTCAGTAAGGACTTAGTTGAAGAAGAATATATTATTGTGATCAAGATCAATTGTGATAGATCCCATAGGCATCCTGGTATAGGTAAATATATATACATTGACTAGATACTGATGAGTTCAAATAAGTAATTATCCAACATGGGTTATTTCTAGTGTCACATGGTATGCATATTTCAAATAAAATATGTCCTTAAACACAATAGGAAGGAGAGTAAATTAGTAAGATCCTAAAATATTATATAATAAGATATATAATGTGTTTAATGTTATGTATGGGGATAGATGTTTCCTAGTGTTTGAGAAAGGTAGGAATATATTAGGCAGATCCAGGTGAACAACATTGGATTGTTGTTAAGGTTATCATTAAGTGTCTAAGGTAAACTAAATAATTGTTTCTTGTGTATGTAGGAGATGAAGAGATACAAATTAGGGGTATTATATATATATATATATATATATAATAATTTAGATAGATTATAATAAAATGAAGTAATATTTTGGATATGTATTTTTTTATGAACATAGGTGTTGTGATCTGAAAGAGTTCAAATCAACCAGTTGTTACTGATTCTATAGTGATGTCTAAGTATATTTCTACTTATGATGAATCTAAGGAATAATTTTTGATTTTTTAACTTTTTCCAAAATCTCTTTGTGGTGGTTATCAGTAAATATCCTACCACAATTTATATTGATAACTCCACAGTTGTGTCACTCTCTAAAGAGTTGAGGTCACATCAATGGAAAAGTCAGATAAGTCAAAAGATTTATCTCTTGAGGGATTTTTAAAAAATACATAAACTTTTAATAATAAAAGTATCCACATAAGAAAATATAGTATTCACATTTAAAAATGATCTAACTTAACTAATTCATGAGTATCTTGTGAGAGAAAGTGGAAAGAAACTTGTTGTCAGTTGGGTATAGTGTAAGTTGGAGTCTACTAGGGTTGTTGACCTGGAATTGAATTTCATATAACCTGATTATATGTTTTTATTAGAAATAAAGTTTCTTATTACATCATGATTATTCCAATACATGAAATTTGAATGATATAATTTTATAATAATTTTTATGACACAGAAATGTCATTGTTGTTCCCTTCTATAATGAGAAACATTTTGGTTCCAGAAAAATGTTCTTGAATATATATTCAATAGATATATGATATTTTCTAATAGTACATATAAGATATATGTACTCAGGAATAGAATTATAATTAGATATTGAGACACTTAATCATGGTTTTTTATATTGGTAATCTTAAATAGAAGAGGTTACAGGGTCAAACCCAATAATAGAAAATCCAAATTTCCAAGTGTAATTGGGTGTTCTTATATGTGGAAATTTGTATTAATCATTTGACATTAAGTTTACCATTAATGGATAACATTAATCACATAATTTTATGTATTAATGAAAACCATGATGAAATATCCTCATGGTGAGATAGGATACATGGGTGCATCATGATTAATATTACATTAATTGATATTGAGAGAATGGATTTATCCCTTCCATTTCTTAATGGAAGTTTAAATCTCATTCCCTTTGATAGAAATATAACTTCATGAGTGAATCCTTGTCCATCATGTTTAGTGGGTGATATGTTTTTTGTAAATTCAAACAATGAAACATTAATCATATAGTTTGATGGAGCCAACATGAAACCTGATTGATTTAAGATATAATGATAAAGGGATTACAATACACAGCCAGGATTTGTCGGAGTTTTTATGTCATTGTGACACTAAATTAATCATATATTGGTACTATGGAATTTATATAGACACTAACCTTATAATTTAGGTGCATATTCCTAATTTTACTAATAAAGAGTCCTATAAGGTCACACACTAATCGTATCTACAATCTCAATTAAATTCATATATTGTATTTAAAAAGTTGCAATAAATAATATTTATTTAGGTTTGGTTGATCACCAAGATTTAATCACATGTTACTCAAAAGTTTATATGAGTTAAATGATAATAAATATTTTGTTTTGAATATTTTTTTAATATAATATTTATTAAATTTATTAATGAATAATGTAGTGAAATTAAGCTATTAAATAAATAGTCATTATTCAAGGATTGGTAAATGTTAATGAGGGAAAAGGTGATGAGCATGATGGTTTTATTGTAAAGGGTATAAATGATATTTATTTATATTTGTAAATTTTTTCACATGAATGGATATTAATTATAAAATTATTAGTATTATTAAGGGATATAGGGTTAATTATTAATTGTAAAGTTTGTAAAGGGATTTTGTGTAATATGCCAATCGTAAACCTACCATAATAAATATGTAATTATAACACCTTCTACATTCACTCTTCATATGAAGAATTTATATATAAAAAATCTTTAAATACCTATAAGGATATTTATATATCTATAATGAACTCTCTCTTACTCCTCTCTCATATCATAGAGAAAACATCAAGAGTTATTCCTCTTTCAATAAGAATTCTAATACAATCAACCATGAACAATGAAAACAATTAGGATTGGTCATTCTATAAACTAGTGATTCTAAGATGCAATTAAAATATTTTTGTGAAATATTGGATCACCTATAGATGGATTATACAATTTATCCTGTAATGAAATTATTTTATGGAATGATTTAGTCAACTAGATCATAAATGAAGATAGAATTATAAGTTGAGGTTATTCAATATTCCCTTATAAATTAATTAAAAAATACATGTGAAAACCCTCCTCTCTTTATTCTAGAATTTTATTCTATTATTTTAATATATGTATTTCATTATAAATGTAATTTTTCTTATGTTGGAGGGTTTACACTTCAATTATTGCAAGAATTCCAAGTTGGTCAGGCCAACAAGGTTCTTCCACTACACCCAAAAACTTCATGTTCAACCACCTACCTGGGTAATGATAGTATATTTTTTAAAACAATTTATATTAAATATTTAAAATAAATTAATACTAAATATTTATAAATTTAAGTTATTATTATGATTCCATAATGATAAAATAGTCATGCTAATAATGATATAAAAATTAAATAGTTGAAGTTATTTTTAAGAGTATAAAACAAGATTAAAAAGGAAGATTTTATAAAATTGTAATTATCTAAGAATCTATAAAACTTATTTGATTCTATAAGAATATAATAAAAATACCTTGGTAATTATATAGATTATGGAACTATTGGACAAGGATCTTTAAAAGTTGCTATTATGTTGTTCCTGTCTTAGAACTATGGGTTGGATTACCATAAAATGAATAATACAAGAATTATTTATCTAATAAGAACTAATAAACGATAAATAATGAAAAAATAATAATAACATTGAAATGTTTCTAAATAATGTAAATAATCAATATAATTTAATTATTTATGGATTTAGAGAACTTAAGAAGTGAATCATGACTCAATATAAGGGGTTTTATTTTAAGCTTTTTCTTTAAATAATTTGAAGTCCTTCTCTCAACTATATATTTAATGTTTTATAAGAATTTTATTTTTCAATTTAATATTGATATATATCAATATTATATGGTTCTATTTAATTTTCCTCTCAATAGAGAATTTGTTAATTAATTCTTTTTAATTAATTTCCTCTTCTTCTCTAAACATTAATGGTTATGCTTATGGGTTGAAATAAAAACTTCTATAACATTCAATATTGATTATGTTCATGGGAATTATAAATTATGATAGTTGGGCCTAGTATATATCCAAGTAATTCATTGGGAAATGATTTATTCTCTATATAATGTTTTTTAACTTTTTAAATGGGTAGTTTTATTATAAGGGTGATTATAAGGGTGATTGAAAATATGATATCCTGATAAAACTTCATGATTTATACATTTTATTTACAATTTATTATGATATTTTTTATGAGTTTTATATGATTTTATATGTGATAAATATTATTATTTAAAATAAAAATCATTTTTGTGGGTTTTAAAATATTTCAAGGGCCTGAAAGGTTTTATTTATTTTCATACCACTTAATGAGCTTTATATGATCATACTCCATTCTAAAATGATTTTATAGAGTTTAAAAATTATTATAAAGAATAAAAAATTAGACTATTTAGTTATATATATTTTTCTTTGAATGAATCAATTGTATCATTTTGAGAACGTTGTTTTTTTTTGGGAAAAGGCACATGGAATAGAAGTGTATGTTTTTTAATGTAATGGGTTTCCAAATCCTCCAAAACTATAAATCTAAATATCTATAGGACTGAAGTGATGATATATTATTGTAAAAAATATAATATTTTGGTGGTTATGCTCATAATATTTCAGGTTTTATCATATAAGGGTTTTGAAAACATTAAGGTTAGAATGTTGTTTGATGATGTAAATTCCAATGGTTTAGATGACATATTACGTAAACATGGATGAGGAATCCCTTTTTAGTTATAAAGTTACTAGATTCCAATGTAATTAATATTACACTAGGATAATTTTAACAGTTTCATAATTGAGTTACAAATAACCCTTCGGGTTAGTAAGTGATTTGATGTCATAGTAATTGTGGTTATTTTCAAAAAAATATTTATTGGATTTTTGGAACACATAACATATATATCATTGGGGGATAAAGTGAGAGTTGGTGAAATTTTTATTAAGGTTCATTGAGGAAAAGTTTGATCTATATTTTGGAGTAAATATTATTATGTAATATGTATAATAATATTTATTTGAGTGTGATTTTATTGGTGATTAATGATATTCAGAAATAATGGTAATATTAATTTTTATAGAACATGTGTTTATGTTTTTTCTATTTTTGGGTTTTGAATTTAGAAATAAAAATTTTAGAGAATTTTTACATTTTAGTTATTTATTAGAATTTTATTAATATAAATTAATGAAAAAAAACATAATATAATCTAGGTGCTATTATTTGAACTAATATTTTAAAATGTTAATATATATTGAGATCATGTCTTCATATGATGGATTATTCATATTACATTTTTTTATTTCCAAAAGGATTCTTATTTCTCACACATCTATGATAGTTATATTGGAACATCATTGTGGGCCTACTTTCCAAAGGAATGAAACTAGAATTTCATTCCATTGATGCTTTGGAACACATGTTTTTCAAGAGTGTGTGTGTTCAAGACCATCACACAATTTGGGGGATATTATTTTCTACTCTGGAGCTGTCTTATAGATTAAAATTGTATTCATGAATCTTTTTAATATCCCAGTATTGGGCTGGTTAACCCTGTTCCAATGATCTGATCAAAACCATGTGGATATATGATCATCTATGTGTATAAAAGGTTATCCATATTTATCCTAATAATTAAGGGTGGTTTATTTTAAAGTAATAATTGGGAACTATTTAATTTAACCTCATATAAAGAGGTGGTTGGCATTTTGATGTTGGGATGAGGCCCTTAATAAGGGATTCCTACACATTTTTTAAGGAAATTAGAACTCATGTAGTTTGGTTACAATTAATGGGACACAATAGAACTTTTATGTGTAATAAGGACCATTTTGATCATTTTATGTCATAAAACCGTGGTTTCTTCTTTGTATTTTAATGGTATAATGAGTGGACTATTAGATATAAGGGTTCTAAAAAATGGTTGGTGTGGAAATAACACATGAGTGACCCTTTCTAGTTCATATTTTTTGTAAAAAACTAAATATGTGTTGGTATGTATCATATTAGGATCATCATAAAAGGCATATTAGGTTCATAACTAGATAAGGATTGTCTCTATGTACTCATAATTATATGGAGGTCTTATAATTTTCAAATAGGAGGTAGAAAGATCATGTTTCAGATTACACCTAATAGGGGGACACATATAGGGGAAAACATGGAGTATCTATACTCGAGGTATATGGTGGAACCAGGTGGATAGTGTTGACTCAATCTTCATATGAGGAAACCAAGAGGAATATATTAACTTAAGGGGTTTAAGGAAACCAAGAGGGTTATCTCAACTCAAGTTATTTGAGGAAACAAATAGGATTATCTTTACTTTAGGTATAAATGTAGAGTGGGTTATCTTAATATCATCTTTTACGAGAGAAGGGATGTTTGGGGATTTTGGTATTGAACCTTAGAGAGACATTCTATGTATCCAATATAATATTAATCAAAACCCACATATTTTGAGTTGTAAATTTTATGTTTAGGTGATAGGACCAGTCATTGTAGTTTAACAACACTGGGAAAGGAAATGTGCTAGTTAGTTTAGATTCATTTAGAAAGGACCTAGATTTTATTACTATGATTCTTCTCAATTATGATAATGGAAAAATAGATAATCCTATAAGGAATCCTGAAAAAAATTTAGTGTGAAAAACAAAAGATAAAATGTCATACATATTTAATAAGAGCACACAACATGGTATTGAGTGGGTCTTATGAATGAGGTACCCTGGTGGGATACAAGTGCCATGAAAGGTTAGACAATGGTAGATTGAGTGGGTATTATTCATGGCCCTATCATTTGAGGTGGGTTTGGGACTTACACCTAGGATGATTCATATGTGGAAAACCAATAAGAGTATCTCAACATGAGTTCATATGAGGAAATGTGGAGGAGTTTCTTAGATCAAGGTATTTTGGGGAACCAAAAAGAGTATCTATACTCAAGGTGATTTTGTAGGGATTAGAAATTGATTATTCCATGTGGGGAAGTTATGTTTTGGAGATTAAAACTAAGAAGTGGCCTAACAATGATAACCTATAAGATGATGTAAACTCAAGGAATTTGGGGAAACCCAGCGGAGTATCTCAAATAAAGGTGTTTTATGGGATTAAGGTGAGGATATCAGGTGTTTCAAACCAAAATATCTTAAAATCAACATAAAATTTTCATGGTGGGAATCTAATTTTTTCACAGGGTTCAGTGATAGGAGTGAAAGGACTTGGAAAAATTTTCTAGATCACATCATGGAACTAAATAATGACCACATGAAGATATTTAAGGGAATGAATATATGGTTTTGAGAAAATTAATTCTCCAACACTACAAGTTCTGCTGCTCCATGAGTTTTGGTGAATCATCGATTATGAAGATACCATGTGGAATGTAATAAAAATATGATTTAATGGTGTGAGGTTGGGAACATCATGAGTTACACTCAATTTTTCAAATACCACGTGAGTTTGGTGACTACATGGGGCTACCATGTGGTTACATTACTTCATGATGTTTCTTCCCAGAATATCCTTCATTGGATTATTTCATAAAGGCCCTCCTCTTTACCGAGTACAAACATGGTAATTAGTTGAGGGGTTTCTTGAGGTCTTTATCTTTCTGATGTGATATATCTGCTCTATTATGAGATAGGTATACAATATTTTTAGGTAGTGCTACATTACTACTTCCCTAAAATTGGTGTTTTCCTGGTGTTGATAGGTGTCCATGAAGTTAGTTCAAGAAGGGAGATCGCTAATAGATTATTATCAAGGGGTTTCACAAATGAGGTTCTATGAAGGGATATTTTTAAATATGACCCCAAAAAAATCTCAAAAAGGGAGTTCACATAAGATTATCTATAAATGGATTTTATGGATGGGAGTCATTAAAGTGAATTTATGGAGGGATGTGTCCATGATAGGTATTCATATAGGTATATTGGCATATGAAGTTCGTGCAAAGTGGCCTTTAAAGTGAGTTCATAGAGAAGTATTTTCATGGTGGATCCAAAGAGTATACTCTATGTAGTGTGTTTAATAAGGTATTTCCACATTAGAGGTTCATTTAGTGGCTTCTTTAAATTCATACCTTCATATGTTATTAAAACAGTCAACCATGAACAAGTGTTTCATGAAGATGACAATACCTTATAGGCCTAATGAAATGGCTACTTGGACATGGACTCACAAACATATTTTTTGGATACTGAGTTCATGAATTATGTTTTTATGGATGATTCAAAAAGTGTCCTACATGGGAATATTTTAGGATTTGTTTCCCGAATTCTTGGTTTAGATTCATGAATTACATAGGGAGTTCTCAAGTTCTCTACTTTCCTCACAGATCAATGACTTAATCTTCCTCTTGTATAATTATTGTGAAAATGGGGTATTTATAGGTGGTTTTAAATAACTTCCACCCAATAAATGGTTTTCCATTATGAGATAAAAAGTGTCCATGAGGGAGTGCACTTGGGTACTTCATGAGTCTTCTTAAAGGTACTCTCTATCACAATGAGTTCAAATAATCCATGAGTTTTTTCACTCCATGAGGTCATGTGATCAATGATGTTTGTTTCTCTATGAGGTGATCCCATTGTATTAGTCTTTGTCTCACCATGAAGTCACCATGGGGTCTCTAGAAAAATATTATCTAATACAATTAGGTTGGTGTCTTTGTAAATATAAGTGCTTCATAGGGTTGGAAAATTCATAGGTTTAGGTGATCTATGAGGTTTGGGAACTCTTGGTTTTGTTTCTTCATGATTATATAAAGTTCATTTTCTTATTTCTCCATGTGTCTGGGGAGCTCTCAGTGTAGTTACTTTACAAGGGAATTTCCTTTTTTATATTCTTAATATGAACTTAAAACGACCATTAATTTTGATCGGTATGTCCATTTTGGATCCTCAAGTAATCAAATATAATATCAAAAAATTATCTCCATCCCAAAGTATTTTAACCCCCATAATTTGTGTTTTAAATTTCTATAGAGTTCTTATAAAAACATCAAAAATTAGTTTTGAGGCATCATCAACCATTGTTTTGGCACTTTGTGAAATCTAAGGCCAACTCCTAGAAGGAGGTTCTCACCAACAAATCACTAGACCAAGTATTTTTTTAATGATATCAATATCTCATTTTATGATAAATAAATCATCACATAGAGATATAATTTCATTCTTTTTAATGCCTAGAGATAATTTTTAATAAAACTCTACTTGTGTGGTTTGATTGGGGACTATATCATAGATTTTATGGAAACATTATTGGAACATGTTTCTTGATTCTAACAACCCCATCCACCCAAATTATAATTAGATTGATTTATAATTAAAAGAATATAATTCAAAAGTAAAATTTTATAACCTTTCTATATGAAAAAATATCTAGATGGATTTTGTAGTTGGCTCACCAGTGGGGGGTTCTTTCCAACAGATGGGTCTCAACTCTTGTATTTTTGGAATCAGGAGGAAAATATCAACAGAAGGTTTTTAGGTTTCTAATTAGAATATATTGACATAAGGAATTTATATATTGAATTATTAAACATTTGAATCCTGGGATGATATATTGAATAGAATTAATCTTGAAGTTGGGTTTGTGGTAAGATATCTGGACAACATTATAAATCCTTTGATAACAAGAAACTATCCACATGTAGTTCTTCAGGATTCCCCTATGTATATCAAACACTAAACCATACACTATGGTGTCTTACATGATTTTTAGATTATATGATAGATAAAGGTATGGATCAACAATATGATTTACTCTATATTGTTTATAGTCTTTCAGGATAAACCATATGTCATATAGTTTAATGTCATATGATAAGGACACAGATTTCCTATAGTTTAGGGTTATGTGATGAGGACCTATTGTTGGGTAGTTTAATAGCATGCATCTTGGAATAATGTTGTGTAGTTTATAATCATGTTACTATGAAATTTTGGACAGATGTAAAGATTATGAAAATTGTATTTTCGGAACCCTTTTATTGGTGTGATGCGTTTGAATGTGGATGACATATTCATCCTTGAATAATCTCATTGATAAATAACGATATTTTTCTGTTTTTATGAATATCTAACACATATTAATGATGGTGGGTTTCATAGAATAAACCACTCTAAGAATTTTAGGATCACATGGGGTAGAACAAAGAATTATGTAGTTGATACTCATGTGACAAGGAGCCTCCTTAATGGTAGATGTAAATTATGAAGGAATAAAACGTAGAAATATTATTGATCCATATAAAAAAAATGGTAAAATGGATGGAGTAAATAATGTATTCTAATTTTTGAATTGGATAAGATTTAATGATGACTATTGGGAGTAGGTTTACCATTAGTAATTTTGGAAACTAGTGTCTCACTATCAGGGAATCGCTCATGAAGATTAATTGGGGAATTTATTTGGGAACAAGAAATCCCCTAGGGGTTACCTAATAATCTCATGTGAAATATAGTTATTTAACATAAATTTACAGTTGTTTAATTTTAGATATATCAAATCCTTTTTATTATTAATTATATAAAATTGGAATCCAAGAGGATTTACTCATGGTTTAAGGATTCCAAGAGAACTATATCAACTCAAGGGATCCAGTGATTCAAACATAAAAAATTATAAATTGATTTTGTAGAGGAGTTATCTAAAAGGTTTTGAAATATTCAATGGATACACCAAAATGTTCTAGACTGTCTATTCAAGTGTGAGTAATAAAACATTATTAAAGGGGATGGTAAAGTAATCCTCAAAAGAAATGGAACTATGACAAAATATTTAATTTTATAATCTTGGTTATTGATTTAGATAATTTGTGATTGAAAACTCTATGAAATTTATGGTAATATGGGTATAACCGTATTTCATAAAATTTAACATTATGTGACTATAAAAATCATGAAATTGGAAATTATGGTTTGGACTAGGATAAGAGATCCAAATGTCACTATGTATCACATGAATACTGGAATCAAGCCACCCATAGTTCTTAAAATACAATTTATACATAGATATAGTCCACATACTAGGAATAAGGGGTACATTTTTCAAATTTCATTATAGGATAACTGAAATAAGAAATTATGTACTGAGATTTCATAGACCAGTTTATCCCTTGTGAAAGAAAATGATTAGTCTCAGTATTGTGGGCCACTCTAAATAGTTTTATGGTTATGATAGGTGGACTAACATGTCACATAGTTTCAATTCATGAAACCAAGAGTAGTTACATATAGTTTAATGATATCTGGTGAGGATGTGTGTTATGTAGTTTATTATCATATAGCAAGGACATGTGTCATGTAGCTTAATTTCAAGTGATAAAGATGAACATGATATATAATTTAAGGTCATATGATGAGGGAATTTTTGTAAAGGGATTTGTGAAGATATCTATCATGAACAATAGAAATATAAAGACACATTTCAAAGAGGGGTTATCAAGGTACCTTTTATGAATGAGTGGAAGCCTAAGAAGTATAATAGAATAAATTTTGATGGGTAATTTTGATAAATATTATATGGAGAAAAGTATATTATGGGAAGACCCATATTGAATGGGAAGTCCCAAACACAGGTAATGTATTCCTAATTATGGAGATATTTTATAGTGAAAGGTTCAATAATATTGAGATCTATACCAGAGGAACCCTTTGTGGATCTAACACATATGCGGGAGGGGAGAAATGGTTTTGTCTTAACACCATGCCATGAAATAAATAAACTTAACAAGACAAAATAATTCAAACATACATGGGAATTTTCACATTCTTCCATGGGATTGTAAGTGAGTACCATGTTCTAGTAATTATCATACATGGATCTAGATCTTGTGCATGGAAACAAAGTAATATAGAGTATGTCATGCTATTCAATTTAAGGTTATGAAAGATAGACTATACATGGGGTGTAGATTAATTTCATACAGTTAGGACTTAAATTTCATGTAATTTAACATAATGATATATGGACATAAAACTATATAGTTTAACATCATAGGATAATAAATCTATGTTGTGAAATTTATAGTCATGAAGAAAGGAATTAACACTATATATTTAAACATAATTTGTTAAGGAAATTGTTTTATGTAGTTTATTATCATGTAACAAGGACCTTGGTCTCCATACTTTTGGGTACGATACATAGATACCTAGGAAAAACATTTCTAAAATAATAAATTAATATCATGATTTAGATAATACACCTCAAAAACAATCTCAAACACCAAGGAGTGAAAGGTTTAGTGTGTTGGGGATTTTTTATATAGACATATTAATCTATCATCATATATACATAATCAAACCCCTCCTGAATTTCCAAAAGTTATAATTATCTTAATAACCACGGGAAAAGAAAACACGAGAAAGGGGTTAGCTCAAATGCTCAGGATGAGAAAACATATCAACATTTCATCAAGTGATGGACCATAATAATATGAGAAAATATGGGTATGGGAAAATTTTGTTATTAAAAAATAACAAGGTATAATAAGCTCTATATATAATTTATGATAGAAGGAAATGAGATATCGAATGAACATATATATACCTTGGAATAAGTTTTTGTAATCATGATGAATTAAACATGACTCAAAGATCATAATCATAGGCATAACATTATTACATAACATTGTGTAATAAACATATGTAGAGAAATAATATGTTAGGGTTACCCACCAAGACCTTTAACACATAGTAGGCTTGGGATAACCACTCATTTACCTTCTTGGGCATGGTATAATCCTATTTTTTACCCTTGGTTATGGGATGAAACCTTTTGTATATGCCTGTGGATTGGAATAAATCCTCTTATGTACCCTTTGTCTTGGGATAAATCATTTCATTTTTTCTATGTCTTAGAATAAATCCTTTAATATACCCTTTAGATCAAGTTAAATCCTCTTATACACCATCTTGGTAACATGAAAAGTAAACATAAACCAATGCATTAGAGGAGATATAGGACCCCACCTATCATCATCCATACATATCTGTTCCACATAAACACAATTAATTTTTCATATATCAAAAAAGTCATGAAAACAAAATGGGTTTCAAATCCTTTTCAAAAAGGATTCACGTAACGATTCATTTATAAATCCATCCATAATAAAAACATGATAAACCCATATAATATAAATGGGTATCTAATAACATTAGGAAACTTTATAGGTAATTACCATTCAATAAATATAAATCATATGGTATGTATTCAATATAAATAAAGAGTATATGGTTTAAATACTACTTTTATTAATTAATTAGTGTATGGAATATAGGTGAACATCATTAAATCATAGGAATGAAAAATATGGTATTCACTAAAGTATGAAATTATAGAAAAAATTTTATTTGAAGAGTCTCAGGATGAATGGAAGACTCATAGGGTTGAATCAGTGGTCATCTTATACAAATTATTATTCTTTTAAATTCATCCTATTGAACTAGTTTAAGTTCTTTCTAAACTTAAGAATATTTATCATAGCCTCAAATCTTGTGTAATAATAATGTAAGAAATTATGACACAATATTTATAAGGTTTGATATAAAATATTACTCCTTGCTATAATCGGTTATTCCATAGGGTTATAGATTCTTCACTACTGAACAAGTGATTGTAAATATAGAAAATTCAAGCCTAAACAATATAGTTCTATTGTGTTCCTCCATTTCAAACACTAACTAAAAGATATACTCTACTTCTAGCGCCTATTAAGAGATACAATTTTATTTTTGAATAATGTTCCAACACATAAATATTTTCTTCATTTCTTAGGTTTCTTCAATACCAATTAGAAATAGAATATTCCTCCATGAGTAGAAATAACAATAGTTCATCTTAGGAACCTATTCAATATATTCATTAATATCTTAATATTATTATGGTCCTGAAAATCCATCCAAAATGGTTAGAATAGGATTATCCTCATTTTTTTCAATACTAGATGTATCAATCATTCTCAAAATTTCATCATATAATAGAGGCAACTTCTCTCACCTTTTTTAAACAACATTCACTGATGAACTAAAATATAAATTTGTTTTATATTAATAATAATTGAAAATTAATTTTCTTCTTTCTTATGTATTTTTCTCCATGATTTATACACATATTTGAACACAAACTCTCTTGCATAAGATGAGAGAAAAATCATAACCATCCCATAATCAGCAAAATAGGATCTTAACACATCTTTACATTTTATAGAATAATAAAATCATCGTTTAAAATTAACAAAGATCATATCATTTGAATTTAATTAATACTTAGTTATTCTACCATTTATTTACATCGTATTTAAAATTCTGTAATTTAAATAGATCCCCATTTTCTAAACATTAAAAAAATATTTTATTTTTAATCCATTATGAAATTAGCTAAATGATGATACACAACAGAATCATCTATGTGAAATATTAACAATAATCATAAAAATAAAATAGCTATGTGAAACCTTTAAATATAATAAATGACCATATAAACTCATTTGGCTATGTATATTTGGTTATGTCAGTCACTTCTATAAATGAAAACACAGAAAAATAGCTATGTGAACTACCACAGCTCATAATCAACTACATGAATCATTTATTAAAAATTGGAATAAAAATATCCTTCATTGTATATAAAATCAATTAAAATAACATTTATATATTATTTTCCCAAAAAAATGAAATTAATCAAGATTTATCATCAGATATCTTTGTCCGAGATGCTATGACACATCCAGGGCAGTTACTCATGTGAATAGATTTCAAACACAGTATATTTAATGTATAAAGATTATTATGATCACAAACATCATTAAAAAATGGATGTAAGATCAGTAAGATCATCGAATCATCTCAATTAAATATCCATGGTTTATCATGATCACCTCATATTAGAAATAGTGGGATAACCACCCACTGTAAAACCATCGAATGAGGAATGAATATAATAACCTTCATATTTTACAGGATGACATAGATCATCTAGATTAGAAAAAACAAGTTTTCTCTATATCTTTTAATATGTGTGAATAGTGTAACCTATTCTAGAGCCCCACATAAGACTCTTTTATAGTTGAGAGATTCTATTTATACCTTATTGTTTGTTGAATGCTTTGAGCTAGCACCAAGTTCAACACCTGAATACACCTTTGACACATGAGCTTCATGGGCTAAACCTCACCTGTTCAAGCTTAACAATATTTCACTCAACTATGTACATCATACAAGAGTTATGTGTTGGCACACTCACACTAATCTTCCCCTATGCAGGCCACTCAAGGTGGATCCCCATTATGCTTGATCTTTCTCCCATAGATAACGTTTATGTTATGGCCCTAGTAGGTTTCATGTTTGGATTATTTCTTTAACACATAGAAAATATTTTAGTGTGTGATTCCACCGTATAGGAATTCCAAGATAAATAACCATTGGTTTTATTCTTCAAGAATTATTTATTCAAATTATTCAAGTTATATCATCAATTATTTTGTAGACTTATATGGATTCTCAATAAGGAATGACTTCCAATGAATTTTCCTCATTTATTTTCCAAGTATCATTAAAAAATCATATTGAACCATTGAAAATTAATTTACTACTTACAGGGGAACAACAATTTTCCCCTTTTAATTTGTTGGAAATATTAATCCTCGATATCCATATGTGTTCTTATATGGATGAACACATTCTAAAAAACCACAATTTCAATATGTTTTCTTGGATGGATTCTCTCTTTCTCCCCTTTACTGAAAATTAACTTTAAAGGTTAATGTGAGGGACACTCTCAACACCTTATTTAATTCTTGAAGGCTTACCCATACTCTTCGCCTTTTAAAAGATAGGGATGATACCACATTATTCTATTTGTAAAGGGAAATTAATTGGTCTTATATAAGCCTATATGGTATACAACAATATAGAACATAAGAGATACATAAAAAAGGATTTATATTCTATCAATAAACTACCATGCATGTGATATCATGCTTATAAAATCTTATTTCTCTAATAGGGGGTGTATAAAAATATATTCCTTTAAAAAACAAGTGACCTACACACATATCATCAAACCATAAAAATAGTTCATGTAAAATTCATGTAAATTCCATTTTACTCATGTTTTTATAAATTAAACTCCCCCTTAATAAGTTCATTTTATTCAATTAATAATAATGGATTAGTGTGTGATTGGAATACCTGAAATTCAATTTCTACCAAGTTGTTCATAAAATGAAATATTCATATAAAGATGATTTGGTAGCCTATTTTCTTAACTTGGATCCCCCAAAGGGGTGTTCTCATTTCCTATATCATTTAACAGTTTTTAGTATAGTTTATAAGTGAAAATTAATGCATGTTATCTATAAGTGAAAACCTCAAACATATCCTTTAATTCCCTAGTTGTTAGTGAAAACATATAAATAATAGGGAATAAAGAATGACCTATAGGTGTCTCAAAAATAACATTCTTACTAATATATTCCTATCAATCTGGGCCATTATTTTACTCCAATATTATTATTGGAATATTTCTTTGGAATCTTCTTTTGGTGTTGAGTCTCATCAGTTATATTTTTCTATTTCTCCTCTTGAACTTCTTCATTGTGTGGAATGAATTTTTCCATATCATTTTTTGAATATTCAACTTTCAAACTATATATAACTTATCATCAACTTTCACATCATTTTATGAATCAAATTGTATTTATTTTTCTTTAAAAACTATTTTATCTTCCCCCAATTTTATATCCAATTTTAATTGATTTAGCCAAAAAACAAGGCACTCTTTCTTAGAATTCTTAATCTTCTTAGTATTTTAACATTAATATCCACTACTTTTATTTTAAAACAAATTCTATTTTATGGGAATACTAATTTTTTATCCAACATATCCCATATTATTTTGGTTTTGAAGATCCCAAATATCATTCATACGTTATTGATGATTTAATTTTAATGTCTTTTTATTATGTTTTATCTTGTGTTAAGTGGTTCGACTATTAAAAATTCTTTAACTCTTCATTGTGGGTTTTTTTGCTAAAATTTTCCTAATTTTGGAAAGATAAGTTATGTAAGGCATTTTAAATATGGATAAATTAGTATATGAAAAATCATCTAGGTAAATGTCCTATGTAAATTACTCTTCTTTGTAGATTTTTTATGTTATAAAATCACCTATGTGGAAATTCCCTACATTGATGAGATCATAAATGTGAGAAGTTGGATATGTAGATCAATTGACTATATAAATTGGATATGTATAGTAATAAAATATGTGAATCAAATACATGGTTAAATCAGTTACATCATTCCAAATGGATGTATCATTTTCGAAAATGTGGGTAAAATAACTATATTGATCAAATTGGCTACACAGATTAAAGCAACGACATGGAGAAGGCCTAGAATGATAATTCATCCATGTAGATTCAAATATAAAATATATCTATATGATGATATTCAATAGGCTACATCATGCTACAATATATATTTATTACCATTGAGGAACTTGATTTATCATTTAATTCTATCATAGAATATTAAAATATTGTATCAACTATTTATGGTAAAAAAGATTATAATAAGAAGAAATTATTGAGAAAAGAAAAAATTACAATGATAATTTAAGTGTTATTACTATTGTTATGGTATAAGGAAAGGACTTGTCTATAAACCAAATTGTATGCATCTTTTGTTATTATTTTATGTGAGACTTTTTTCATGCTTCTTATAACATATTGAAACACAACATGATCTATTAACTGAAAGAGTGATATCGAGAAAAAGTGAATAATATCAATATATATAAGAATTGTTTTTTAAGATCTTATATACGGCTCTATTTTTTATGAAGGATAGGGAGAAAATCATGATATACAACTGCTCAAATTTGACCATTATTTCTATTGTTTTTATAAGACTCTCCTTGAGCTATTGTCATATTATTTTTATTTATCCTATAGATTTGTTTCTTTTATTCAGTTGTATCTTACAATTATGTTGTGTACCTATAAACTGTTTGATTTATCATCTATCATTGTAAATTCTCTTAGAAAAATAACCTAATTGATATTGTTTTATGGCCTTGCTGGTGCCTGGTAAAAAGATTCAATGTTTTTGTAATATGTTCTAGAAACATGATATCACTCATAAAGTGCCTAAAATTTTAATTGAAGTCCCATGAAAAATAATCGGTCTAGGGAAATTACAAAACTCATGGAGAATAAGGTTTGTGGATTGGACTAAGGACTTTTATTACCTTAACAACTATAAATCTTTGTGTATTCTTATTTTTAGTATGATTTTATTTTCTTCTACATCTTGTGATTATTAAATAAAAAAATGTTATTCATATAAAAAAGAGGTTGTTTTACTAAGTGAATAAAATTTTCTAAAAATGAATTCACCACTATTGATTATTTTAAAAATGTTTTGGGAAAATAATTTGTATAATAACATTTTGATTCTTATGTTCTTTGATATCAATCATTAATGTCCAAGATCATTTTGAAAATGGATTCCATTATTGAAAATATAGAAGGCTTTCCATCATATGATCTTCCTAAACTAATGGTGAGAATTATGATTGTTGGAAGGAACATATGATCAATTTCCTAAATATCCTTTGTCTAAAGGTTTATCTCCAATCCATGAAGTATTATTAAATTACACAATCTCAACTATAAATGTGGTATATAGATACTAATTTTTTTATGATTTACATTCCAAATAAATGAATGCAATAATCATTGGACTTGGTCTATATGAGTTAAATAGAATATATAAATTCATAATTGTTCATGGAATACATACTACCATTTTATTTTCATATGAAGGTAAAGATAATAATAGATCTATCAAATATTATACTACAAAACATAAGTTTGACACCTTCTGACTGATGTAATGATAATGTTTTAATCAATTGAATACAAGACTCACTGATATTGTAAATAATATTACTCCTCTAGAAACATCAAAAACTGAGCTCGAGTAATAATTTAAAGTGATAAGTGTTGTTCCACTGTAAAGGAGTGAAATCTCAATAGATTTCATAAAATCTAAAGTGGTCAGGAATAGTAAAATAAAAGATCTTATTATAACTCTTATGATGTTTGAGAAAGATATAGAAGATATATATGGATAGAATAGGTTAGTTAATGAAGAAAATTGTTCTTCAAAAGTATCAATCTCATAAGATAATAATAAATACAAGGAAATTCAAATTAATTGGTCATATGACTAAGTAACTTCATTGTGTTTTGTTTTAAAGAGAGATATTTCTAAAATTTCTTAGAAATTCAAAAAATTATATGATAAGAGAAAAGGTTTTATGTAATATTTCAACATTTTTAATAGTTTTATTGGAAATTAAAAATAAGTAAAAACTCTGAATTAATAAATAATGGACCTATAAATCTATATATTTTACAACAATAAGATAATAATAAGTTACAGAAAAATTATTTCAAGAATGTTGGTTACAAGAGGAATCCAATGAAGGAAACATAGAGTGCTTTTGAGGTTTCTAGTGATGTAACATATTAAGAAATAGAAGTTGAACACAATAATCATAAGTCCAACATGTCATTTACAACATTTTCTAATTAAGTACACTCATATTATTCTCCTATGCACGAATCTCAATCAAAACATGCAAATTTATTATATGAGGGTTTGAATTAATAATATACAATGATAGAAAGTATGTATAAATATTTTAAAAGGAAGAAACATTTTTGAAATTCCTATGAAGTTATTACTAACGAAAAATAAATATTAAACTAAAATATTTCAGAATTCAAAACCAATAATGAAAATTCTATTGAATATTGTATTTAAAATGAAAATAATTTAAAACAATTAAAAAATAAGTTTAAGATTTCAAGTAATATTATATTATTTTCAGTAAAGGTGAAAATTATTTAAATAAAATCCTTAAAAGCAATAGAACTCGTAAAAATAATTCAATAGTAAGTCAATGTGAAATCCCACTATTTTATAAAAACTATTTTTTCCTAGTTTTAAGATTAATTTATAAAACCATTTTTTTACATTTTATATATTTATAACATTTTGAAAAAAAACTATTGTTTGAAAATCACACAAATATATTGAGTTAAAAATTTCTTTTCTTTAAAACATCTTTTCATAATTTAGTGCTATAATTTCTCTTCACTAAAAACATATTGGCTTCCTAAATCATTCTTTTCTAACATTGTTGGACCAATGAAAATATAGTGACCAAAATAATTACTTGTATGATATATTTTTTAGGAAAAGTGGTCCATGATCATAAATGATAAGTGGTACATGGAAAATTTATGTTCAATATATATGGGTGGATATTTATCTAATTTTCACTCATTATGAGAAGATGGAGACTATGTCACTTTTGGGGACAATTATAAAGGAACAATTATTGGAGTTAAATCAATTGGTAATCCATTTTTAGTGCACATCAATAAATTTCTATATGTGGAAGGATTAAAGAATAAGATGATAAGTATTTATCAACATTATGATAAAGGTTAAATTTCTTCTTTTCAAGTATTTTTTACTCAATTATTAAAGATAATACTCATATATTCAAGAAAACTAAAATGGATAATGCCTATACTATAGATCTTAATTCCTTAAGTAAGCAATGAGGGAACTATTAAATTACTGAAAAATAAATTTCAGATATAGCATAAAGTATCAATATATTATAATGTTACTTGTTTAAGAAAATTCTCTAATAGGAATTTATTTTAATATTTAACTAAACATAAATTAAATAAAGAAATCTATTTAAATTATTATGAATTGGAAATAAAAAATACATATTTTAAAAAAATTTAAGAGGTTTCTACTAATATAACCCTAGAACTAATTCATATGTATTATTTTGGTCCATATATTGTTTCAATTTTAGTAGTGAAGTCATTTTTATTTTTTCTTTGATAATTTCTCTAGATTTACTTGTGTTTAATTTTTATGTGTTAAAAGTGAAGCTTATTATATTTTTATAGGTTTTTGAAAATGGGTCCAAAGAGAGAATGTTTTCCAAATTATTTTTTTAAGAAGTGACCTTGGAGGAGAATTTAAAAATCATAAATTCAATTCTTATTACTAAAAACATGGTATCAAACATATGTTTTCAACCCCAAGGATACCTCAACAATACATTGTGGTTGATTGGAGAAATATGAATTTACAAGAAATTGAAAGAAAATGTTATTTTAATATAACCTTCCTACTAATTTTTGGGATAAAGCTATGAATATTTCTTATTATTTCATAAACAGAGTTATAATTTGACATTTTTCGAAGAAAACACCCTATTATATATGGAATAAAAGAAATCCAAAATTTGGTTACATGGTTACAATTTTTAAATTCAAAACTCCAAGGATAATTTGGGTAAATTTGATCCCAAATATGATGAAGGAATATTCCGAATATATTCTACAAAATCAAAGATATATAATGTTTTCAATAAAATTTCAAAGACTTTTGAATAATAAAATCATAGGAAATTTAATAAAATTGATCAATTTGATTATAAGATGATTCAATTTGATGAATTATTTTGAAAAAAAGATACTAAAACCTCTCCTTGAAATTAAAAAAAATGATGAAAAATTAGAACATGATATCCTATAACTAAATCATGAAAAAATGGATACTAGTGAACCATATATTTTACTACCTTGATAGACTAGAACCCTTAAGAACCAACCCATATAATTTTTATAGTAATTTTATATGAATGTATTAGGACTAGAAGGAGTGTATAAAACCTTGTATAGTTTTCTGCCATTTTTTATATCAATTAGAGCCTAATACTATTGAAGAATCCTTAATATATGAGAGTTGGGTTATAGAAATGAAATAATAACTGAAAAAGTTCATGATAAAAAAGGTATGGGAATTTCATTATAAAACCTCTGAATATCCTATAACAACAACCAAATGGTTTTTTATAAATAAATAAGATGATCATGGTGTGATCACTATGAATAAAGGTATACTTGTAGCTAAAGTTTACAATGAAGATGAAGGCATAGATTGTGAAGAGACTATTGTACCAAAATAATTATTAGAATCTATTAAGATTCTCCAAGACTATGAATCATATATAAATTTATACTTATATTATATGGATGTGAAATCATATTTACTAAATATCATTTTATGCATGAATATTATGTTAAAAAAAAATTAATTTTTAAAATCTCCATTCTCCATATTTAGTTTTTAATCATACTAAATATATTTATATCCTATAAAGAATCACCTAGAGCATGTTATAAATTATTATGTTATTTTCATTTATCAAATCGGTTTTCAGTATAAAAGTAAGATCCTTAATTATTTAGGAAAACTATATTTAAGATATTTTTTTATTTGAAATATATAATAATGGTGTGATTTTGGGTTCAACAAATAATTTTTTTTAATGATTTTTCAAAAATATTGAAAAAAATAATTTTTAATGATAATGATGGGTAAGTTAATTTATTTTCAAGGTTTTAAACTTTTTTAATTAAATTTGAAAATTTATTGAATAAAGAAATGTACATACTTAAATTAAATAAAAGATTTGGAATCTAAAGTGGTAAATTACATATATCCCCAATGAGTTTTAATGAAAATATTGTCTTGGATGAAACTGTAAATCTAGTTGACAATAATATTTTTATATGAAGAATTATATTTTTAAAATATATAACTATTATCATACCAAATATTATTTTTTACATATCTAATTTTGTATGATTTGAAGTAAATACTAAGGAATCTCATTTAAAATTTATCAAAATAATTTTTTAGTACTTATATAACGACCCGAATCTTTGGAAAAGGTATGGATCATTAGTTTTTCTTTCAAATATTCCCTTTAATCTTGCTTAATGTGTGTAACATCCTAAGGAAGGTTCGGGGAGTGTCTGGGGCTTGTTCGGAGCCCGGTAGTTGGAGAAATGGACTTGCAGACAGGGGCGCACGGCCTGCGCATGGCTTGCACACGGTTTGGGTAAACCGTGCGGCCTTTGGTTTGAAGGCAGTGAGATGAACACGGTTTGCACATGACGTGAATAGTAAAGTCGCACGGTTTGGGTAAACCATACAGCCCTGCATTCTGGAGGCAGTGAGGTGTGCACGGTTTGCGCACGGTTTGGGTAAACCGTGCGCCTAAACTGTGCGACCTTGTATATGGTGAATTTAAACTTTTTACCTTAAGTTATATTTAATCCTAATCCTGTTCTTTCTTCATTCCAATCGATAGAATAGAGGAGGAACTCCTTCTTGAGCTCCCAAACCCTCTCCTCTCTATTTCTCTTGCCGATTCTTCGTCTGGAGTCCGATATTCGATCTGTCAAAGGCAGTGGATCACCCAAGGTAAGGCTAACCTCACACACTCATTTATCCTCGGCATATATTTCTTTCTGTCTTGTTATTTTGATGCAGGCTAATATGCCCTATTTTCAGGGCATTGTACTGAAACTCATATCTCTCCCAATCTACTTTGAATATGAGGTCGATATCGAGCGAGCCTACGTCTATAGCCTTAAGGTAGTTGTTCATGTGTTCTTTTTTTGGGTTTTCGTCATTCTTGAGTTTATTCTATCATGTCTTGGTTTGCCTTTTTCCAAACCCCTTATTTATATTGACTGCTTACAGTCTAAATGATCCTTGTGATAAGAGGGTTTGGTAACTACCCTCATTTGAGTGTTTGGGTACCGTAAGACCCCGGTATGGACACCCATAGGTGTTATACCTTGAGTTTTATCCCTTTTTCCCCTTTGGACCATATGGGTATGTCTTGAAATCCATTTTCAATGGGATGAAAATGGGATGTTTTGGTTAGGGCTTGGCTGGGATGAGTTAACCTAAACCCCTTTTATTATTTTAAACGCATGTTTGCTTGAAATGTGATTATGTGATATTGTGAGATGGAAATTACATGTTTATTTGATATGAATGTTATAAGAAGTGTATTCCTTATAACCTATACTATTAATTGATAAAGATTCAGGCTAGGTGTAGACTGTGAGAGCTCCCCTATGATATGGCTTCGGGCTAGGGGCAGACCGTGAGAGATCCTCTAATTGAATGATAAAGCTTCGGGCCAGGGATAGACCATGAGAGCTCCCATATGTTACGGCTTTGTGCTAAGGGTAGATTGTGAGAGCTCCCTTGAATCATTTTTAAGCCTTTGGCCTGGGGATAGACCGTGAGAGATTCCCCAAGGTTGGGCTAGGGGTAGGATTGAGAGCGCTGCCCCTGGGATAAGGACGTCCGTGAGTTCCGTCCCGGTCCTACCCAACATATTATATATATGTTTATATATATATATATATATATATATCTATACTCAGGTGTTTGTTCAAACTAAAATCCATGATCTGAAGTAGGTAGACCCACCAGGTGTCCTTTAGGAACCCGACTGGGAGAGTTTCTTATTGCTTTACTTTACTTACTTGCACTCTATTGCTCACTATTACTGTGATCACTTATTTGTATTACATGTATACCCCGTTGGTGGTGGCCTACTGAGACTTGTCTCACACCCTACCCTGGGAGGCCTCCTGGGCACCCATGTAGACTTTACTTCCATAGGTACTTGTAGGGGAAAGGCCCCAGCTGCAGGTGGTTGATACTTGTACTTTCTCGCTGGAGTTCCAGAGTAGAGGACTGAGCTTGGCTAGGGATGCTCGTGGGATACCTTTTGTTCCTTTTGTACTACTTGTAGCATGCCAATCTTTTGTTTACTTTTGTATCAGCATACCATGCATCCATGTTGTATCAAACACTGCCTATGAGGATTTTGTATGTTATACTGGGTTACTTTACTTATGTTGTTTGGTTTGTATGTTTCCCCTTTTCTCCTGCTTATCCATTGTTTGTGCTTCCTATATTCTATTACTTTTCTGTTATTCTGCTGTGTACTCTGACATGGGGGTACAGTCTCCCTACTACTTAAAATTACACCTCGCTACTAGTCGGCAGCCCCTGGCCTATGGGGAGACGAGCCAGGGGTTATGTGGCCAACATGAATCGGGGCTCGGGTTGAGGGGCAGCTAGGTCCGGGACGTCACAAAGTGGTATTAGAGGTTTTCTTTCTTTCTTGATTTACAATTTGGAAATGAGAGACTTGGAGATCATGAACGCTTAGGTACTTAGTTATAAACCGTGCTTGGGCGTCGTGAACCCATGTACGGGGAAAAGACCAAGTTTCCTAAATTATTTTGTTATTGATTTTTCTATTTACTGTTGATACCGTTTCACAATTGGGTGCTTCACATGATTTGTGATGTTAATGAATTTTGCGAGATTGAAATTTGTGTTTCATGGTTCGACCCAATGAAATCAGGGTTATGCATTAGAACATGCATCACTATAGGCACAATATTATTAGGCCATGCATCTTTCTATGCCACGTTTAAATTTTCAGTGAGCATTTCCTGTTGTTTATTTCCATGAATTGTTGATGTGTGTGAAACTGTGCTAATATTTCTTTCAGGTTGTGAATTCAGAAATGAGGTGGTTATAGTGGTTGTCACTGTTTGGTTCATAAGGTGTATGGGCCCTTATGGATCGGAAAATGACATTGCAACTAAACCAATCATTTTCTTAAAAGGAAATTTAAATACTTAGTTAGCACCAGTAAATGAGAAATAAAATCCAAGTCTATGTCATCTTTTAGTTCATGAGGAGTATGTGCCCTTATGGGATGAGAAGTTCCATATCACTGGATTTGGAAATCTTGAATGTTTTCTTGTCTTGCAAAGAACCCTTGTAGGTGTGGGTAGGTGATCTTAGGGGTAGGAAGGCTTAGTACCTGTCCTAGCTTCTAGAGTTCAACCTTTATTTTTTTGGATTTCTTCTTTGAGATGTTCGTTTGGAATTGTAGCATTATGCCTCCACGACGTCCTCGAGTCGTGCGTGCTGAAGGTTGCGACGACCCTGATCTTGAGGTCGCAGGCCCTGAGCCGCCAGTTAATCTTCATGTCGAGCCACCCGTGGATACTTTTGTTATTCCTGAGATGGGCGTCAATGCCCAGTTTCATGAGGGTTTCTTGAGGATGATGCAGAATATTCAAGGCGGCGTGCGATCTGCCCCAAGCATGGCAGAGTTGACCCGCGAGTTTTAGTTATAGCATCCTCCAAATTTTCTGGGAGATGGCGGACCTCTTGTTGCTGAGTCTTGGATAGAGGCGATACAGAACATATTTGAACATCTCGAGACACCTCCTGAGCGGAGAGTCAAATTATCCATTTATATGCTACATGATTCAGCTAGAATGTGGTGGGATGTCATCACCCAGTCAAGATAGTAGGGAGACATGGCCTGGGAAGATTTCTAGGCAGTCATTTATGCCTTTTTCTTTCCCCAGACCTTGAGAGATGACAGAGCTAGGGAGTTTATGAACCTGCAGTAGGGGACCATGAAAGTCATGGAGTACTCATCCCGATTCACCGAGCTGCAGAGTTTCTCCCCATCTCTAACTGCTAATGATCTGATGGCCGATAGGCATTTTGAGGATGGGCTGAGTTACGCCATCCGGTATCAGGTAAATGTGTTCATGTTGACATCTTTTCCTGATATTGTTAACCAAGCTCTAATTATTGAGCAGAATCTGAGGGAAGTGGATAGTGAGAACCAGGGTGGTTCAGCACCAAAAGCTTTTAGTGGGTCTTCTTCAAGGTGAAAGAGAAGTTTTGAGTTTTCCCATGGGGGAGGCAGCAGTCAGGCTCCTAGCATAGATAGTTCTTATATTTTCCATCAGTGCGGGAGGAAGGGAAACTTCAAGGTGTAGTGTCTGTGGAACCCAGTGGAATTCAGAGGCTGTGGCAGGATGGGTCACCTTCAACGTTTCTGCAGGACTCTCTCTCTAGTGCCTAGTGAGAAGGGATCTGCACCTACTCCACGATCTGGTTCTAGATTGGCATGATCACGTCAGTCAGGCGGCTAGAATACCACCAGATGATCAGGTCGTGGCGGTAGTTGAGGTAGAGGTAACCAGGCGTATGAATCTTAGCACCAGAAGGGCGGGTCTACTTAGGTTATTCAGGTTGTGACTCAGGGTTGTGGTACCGGCCAGTTATATGCAGTCGAGCCTACGCCGCAAAAGTAGCACGCCGGGCCATCTACGGTATGAGGTACGATCTTAGTTGCCTCTACATTGGTATCTGCTTTGTTTGATACATGTGCTTCTCACACTTTCATATCGTAGGCTACCATGGAGAGTTTGGGCATCGATGTTGAGTCGTATCATGGTATGATCACGTTAGATACCCCATTATGTTTCCGTTCAGAGGGCGTTCGTCATTGTCAGAATTGTCACCTCGAGGTGGGCAGTTACCTTTTTGTGTGGAACTTGTATGTTCTAGAGATGATAAGTTTTGATGTAATAGTTGGGATGGACTGGTTAGTTACCTATAGATCATGCATTGACTGATATCATCAGAGGGTGACGTTTACATCACCAGAGGGTGACACACATGTGCATAAGGGAGAATGGGATCTTAGTGCGACACGGGCAGAACCCGAACAACAGAAGTGGGGTGGTTTCACGACACAGGTTTCCAGTCTTTATCTCGATGACCAAGGGTTACAATCCACTGCTTATCCTCATGTAGTGGAGCGCTTTAGAGATGTCTTTCTTGATGACTTCTCTGGTCTACCTCCAGTGCGAGAGGTGGAGTTTTCTATTGAGCTTGTACTAGGAGCAGCACCAGTGACCATTCCTCCTTATAGGATGGAACCTAAAGAGCTGTTGGAGCTCAAGAGTCAGCTGGAGGACCTAGAAGAAAAAGGCTTTATATATACCCTCACTTCTCCTTGGGGATCACTGGTTCTATTTTCTAATAAGGAAAGTGGTACCCTTCATCTTTGCGTGGATTAACGTAAGTTAAATCAGCTGACTATCAAGAATCGGTATCCTTTACCTCGAATAGATGACCTCTTCGATCAGCTCCGAGGAGCAAAGGTGTTTTCCAAGATAGATTTGAGGTCGGTCTATCACCAGGAGCATGTTAGGACTTCGGACATACCTCACACGACGTTCAGGAGTAGGTATGGTCTCTATGAGTACATAGTCATGCCGTTTGGGCTTACGAATTTGCCTGCAGTGTTTATGGATCTTATGAATCAGATTTTTCACCCTTACCTTGATTCTTTTGTGGTGGTATTTGTGGATGATATCTTAGTTTATTCACGCTTGAGACAAGACCATGAAATCCATCTTGAGATCGTGTTGAATACACTAAGAGAGCCTCAGCTTTATGCTAAGCTCATTAAATGCCACTTTTGGATAAATAAGGTTCACTTACTAGGTCACATTATTTCTGAGTCTGGAGTTTCAGTTGACCCAGAGATGGTGAGTGCTGTAGTCTCATGGGAGCAGCCCAAGAACGTCTTCGATATTAGGAGTTTCTTGGGGCATGCTGGGTATTATAGGCAGTTCATTCAAGATTATTCGCGCCTAGCAGCACTGCTTACAGCTTTGACTAAAAATGGGGTGAGATTCGATTGGTCGGAACCTTGTGGAACAGATTTTCAGGAACTGAAGAGCAGACTAACTTTGGTGCCGATACTGATCTTTTCGGAGATGGGCAGGGCATATACGGTCTATTTTGATGCGTCGGGTATCTAGCTTGGAGCTATCTTGATGCAGCACGAGCGAGTCGTTGCGTATGGTTCTCGTCAGTTAAAGCCTCATGAACAGAATTATCCAACACACGACCTCGAGCTCGCATCATTTGTACATGACTTACGTTGTTGGAGACACTATTTTTTGGGAGATCGTTTTGTGGTATTCACTGACCACAAAAGACT
The DNA here is from genome assembly GCA_963277665.1 of Viscum album. NCBI lineage: Eukaryota > Viridiplantae > Streptophyta > Magnoliopsida > Santalales > Viscaceae > Viscum > Viscum album. The sequence goes on from OY728163.1 coordinate 689,428,771, forward strand.
CAAATATATCTTCACTTAGCGGGATCTAAATCCTAGGAAACGCAAGTGGGTTGAGTACCTGTAATCCTTTGATTTCGAATTGTCCTACACTCCTGGGAAAGGAAATTCAGTAGTCGAAGCGCTAAGTCAGGAAAACTTAGTCACAAGTAGTTTGGGAATCTGATGAGGAGTGGAAGCTGATGGCCCTATTTTTGGAGATGGACGTTGAGGTTCAGGAGGGTCAGGGCTAGACTATTCTCTCAGCCTTAGTTGCAACATCTACTCTTTTGGAACGGGTTAGGGAAAGACAGTTATCGGATCCGAATGGTCTTGTTTTACGAGAAAGTTTCACTGATGATGCCTCTATAGATTTGATCGTGGATGAAGGTGATACTTTATTGCTCTATGGGCATGCATGGGTCCCAGCAGACATCACAGAGGAGCTGAAGAAGGATTTCCACACCTCTGCATGGGAAGTTCACCCAAGCATCACCAAAATGTATAGTGATTTGTGACGACAGTACTAGTGGCCTATCATGAAGCGGGAGATAGCCGGTTTCATCACGTGTTGTTCCACTTGTTAGCAGGTGAAGGCGGAACATCAGCGTCCGGCTGGGCTTTTGTAGCCGTTGTTCATTCCAGAGTGGAAATGGGATGATGTTTCTATGGACTTTGTAACTGCATTACCCATGTCACCTCGTGTCAATGATGCAGTATGGGTTATCATAGACTATCTGACGAAGGTCGTGCATTTCATACATGTGTGGGAGACCTTCACGGTTGATGACTTGGGAAGGCTGTATGTCAAGGAAATAGTGCGCCTTCATGGAGTACCTTGATCTGTTGTCTCGGATAGAGATCCTCATTTGACATCTCAGTTCTGGCAGGGTTTACATAAGTCTTTAGGTACGCAGGTACTTTTGAGTACGACCTATCACCCGCAGACTGACGGACAGACCGAGCGGACTATACAGGTACTGGAGGATATGTTACATTCCTGTGTTCTTGATTTTGGAGGTTCATGGGAGAAACAAATTCCTCTTGTCAAGTTCTGTTATAACAATAGCTTCCAGGATACCATTGAGATGGATCCCTATGAATCCTTATATGGTATGCCTTGTTGCTCGCCTTTGTGTTGGATTGAAGTAGGGGAGGCAGCTGTTCTAGGACCACGTCTTGTGCAGGAGACTACCGAGCCGATACAGCTCATCAGGAAGCGTATGCAGACAGCTCAGTCTAGACAGGAGTCCTATGCTAACAAGCACTGAAGACCTCTTGAGTTCGAGGTTGGGGACTGGGTTTTCTTGAAGATATCACCCATGTTGGGGAAGAGATGTATACAGAAGCAGGGTAAGCTTTCACCAAGGTTCGTAGGACCCTTTGAGGTGATGAAGAGGATCGGGCCGGTAGCTTACCAGCTTGCACTTCCACAGAGATATCAGACCATGCACAATTTTTTTCATGTATCTTCGCTTCTCTGGTACTTTTCAGATCCGACTCATGTGTTTCAGGCTTATTAGGTTGAACTGGATATGGATGCTTCCTTCGAGGATTATCCAATGCGTATTGTCGACCGGAGTGTGAAGACACTCTGAGGCAGGTCTGTTCCTCTTGTACGAGTGCTATGGCAGCACGGTCAGGTACAGGACGAGACCTGGGAGAGGGAGGCTGATATACAATCTCAATGGCCAGAGCTTTTCGCTGGTGACACCTCTTTACCCTCGAAATGCCAACTTTGGGACGAGTTGCTTTAAGGAGGGGAGATTGTAATGACCCGACTCTTTGGAAAAGGTACAGATCGTTAGTTTTGATTTCAAATCTTTCCTTTAAGGGTTCTTAATGTGTGTAACATCCTAAGGAAGGTTCGGGGAGTGTTCGGGGCTTGTTCGGAACCTGGGAGTTGGAGAAATAGACTTGCATATAGGGGCGCATGGCCTGCGCACGTTTTGGGTAAACCGTGCGGCCTTTGGTTTTAGGATAGTGAGATGCACATGGTTTGCACACAACGTGAATAGTAAAGTCGCACGGTTTGGGTAAACCATGAAGCCCTGCATTCTGGAGGTAGTGAGGTGCGCACGGTTTGCGCACGGTTTGGGTAAACCATGCACCTAAACCGTGCGACCCTGTATATGGTGAATTTACACTTTTTCCCTTAAGTTCTATTTAATCCTAAACCTATTCTTTCTTCATTCCAATGGACAGAATAGAGGAGGAACTCCTCCTTGGGATCTCAAACCCTCTCCTCTCTATTTCTCTTTCCGATTCTTCATCCAGAGTCCGATCTTCGATCCGTCGAAGGTAGTGGATCACCCAAGGTAAGGCTAACCTCACGCACTCCTTTATCCTCAGAAAATCTTGCTTTCCGTTGTGTTATTTTGATGCAGTCTCATATGCCCTATTTTCAGGGAATTGGACTGAAACTCAGATCTCCCCCAATCTACTTCGAATCTGAGGTCGATATCGGGAAAGCCTATGTCTACAACCCTAAGGTAGGTGGTCATGTGTTCTCCTTTTGGGTATTCATTGTTCTTGAGTTTATTCTGTCATTCCGTGGTTTTACTTTTTCCAAACACCTTATTTATATTGACTTCTTGCTCTCTAAATGACCCTTGTGATAGGAGGGTATGAGAACTACCCTCATTTGGGTTTTTGGGTACTGTATGACCTCGGTATGGACAACCATAGGTGTTATACCTTGTGTTTTATCCCTTTTTCACCTTTGGACCATATGGGTATGTCTTGAAATACATTTTCCATGGGATGCAAATGGGATGTTTTGGTTAGGGCTTGGCTATGATGAGTTAGCATAAACCCCTTTTATTATTTCAAATGCATGTTTTCTTGAAATGTGATTATGTGATATTGTGAGATGGAAATGCCATGTTTATTTGATATGAATGTTATAAGAAGTGTATGACTTATAACTTATACTATTAAATGACAAAATTTCAGGCTAGGGGTAGACTGTGAGAGCTCCCCTATGATACGACTTCGGGCTAGGGGAAGACCGTGAGAGCTCCCCTAATTGAATGGTAAAGCTTCGGGCCAGGGGTAGACTGTGAGAGTTCCCCTATGTTATGGCTTCACACTAAGGGTAGACTGTGAGAGCTCCCTTGAATCATTATTAAGCCTTCAGGCTGGGGATAGACCGTGATAGCTTCCCCACGGTTGGTCCAGGGGTAGGATCGAGAGCGCTGCACCTGGGTTAAGGACATCAGTGAGTTCCGTCCATGTCCTACCCAACGTATTATATATATGTAAATATATATATATTTCTATACTCAGGTGTTTGTTCAGACTACCAGCCATGATCTGAAGTAGGTAGACCCACCGAGTGTCCTTCCAGAACCCGAGCAGGAGAGTTGCTTATTACTTTACTTTACTTACTTTCACTCTATTGCTCACTATTACTACGAACACCTATTTGGATTACACGTAGACCTCCTTGGTGGTGGCCTACTGAGACTTGTCTCACACCCTACCCGGGAGGCCTCCTGGGAACCCGTGTAGACTTTACTGCCACAGGTACTAACAGGGGAAAGACCCCAGCTGTAGGTGGTTGATACTTGTACATTCTAGCTGGATTTCTAGAGTAGAGGACAGATCTTGGCTAGGGATGCTCATGGGATACCTTTTGTTTTTTTTTGTACTGCTTATAGCATGGCAGTTTTTTGATTACTTTTTTATTATCATGCCATGCATCCATGTTGTATCAAGCACTTCCTATGAGGCTTTTGTATGTTATACAAGGTTACTTTACTTCTGTTGTTTGGTTTGTATATTTCCCCCTTTCTCCTGCTTATCCATTGTTTGTGCTTCCATTAATCTATTACATTGCTGCTATTCAACTGTGTACTCTAACATGGGGGTATAGTCTCCCCACTACTTACCATTACACCCCCACTGCTAGTTGGAAGCCCCTGGCCTATGGGGAGACGAGCTAGGGGTTATGTGGCCAACCGGGCTCGAGGCTCAGGTTGAGGGGCAGCCGGGTCCGGGACATCACAACTTAAATGTAAATGTTGTTCCCAAGTGAAGTAATTGCATTTGTTGTCAATAACTTGTCATGGTGTGCCATCTAATGAAGTACATCTTGAAGATTGATGATCACAGAAGCATCAAATCTGACGATTGCTGAACTGATCTTTAAGTTCTAAAAACTTGTATCAAGATGATACAAAGTCACAACATGATTAGAAGACCATGCATTGAGTTCCATCCACAACTACTAAGTGGATGATGTGCATTAATGAAGCCCATGCACTATCACTTAGTGCATGTGAATTTGAAGAAGAACCAATCTGATCTCTGATTAGATCAATGAAGAACGTTGAAGAATCTATTTGACTAAGGAGCTCGGTTGATGAAGATGAACCTTCTACATTTCCCTCCTAAGTGAAGATTATTTGTTGAGTAGGAGTGAGGAATTCAAATGAAGAAGAAAATGAGGAAGAAGGCTTGGAGTGGCATTTGGCTTTAACTTATGGAAGAACTTGGTATTTGACAAAGTATTATTCTCATGCCTTTGCAAAAAATTGGCCATCTCAAGCCAGCCCACGGGTTCAACCCCACGGCTCATATGGGCACTAGGCGCCACGCCCATGGGGGATCCCATGGTGCAAGCTCGAGAGGCAGGGGGGCCATGTATAAGCCCCCGAGGGCATGCAGTGATGAAGCCCGCGCGCCCGGAGGAGGCATAGTGGGCGCTAGAAGCGCGCCCGCAGGGAGCAAGGTGGGCGCAGAGCGCGCCCGCAGAGAGAACCCGGTGCGGGGCGGCACCGGGAGGGAGGAAGTTCAATTGGGGTGTTGCGGTAGCGGCATGTTATTAAACCGCGGAAAAACAGGAGCTCGTTTCGATGTGGGACGCGGATTTTTCCCGCGGGAGCGATCCTGGCCGCCCGATTCATCGCGCGCCAGATCCGAGCCGCTCATCTGATCCCGCGCGAGATCTTCAGATCCAGGCCGCCCGATGCATCTCCATCGCCTGATCCGACGGCCGAGAGCTCGTACTCTACCTCGAGCTCGTCCGAAGCCTCCCGCGAGCACCCGCTGAACCAGAGGCCTCCCGAGTGATGTTTTTGAGATTCCGGCCATCTCTCTCGAAGCCGAAGGCACCCTCGTGCTCGTCTGGACATACCGAATCCATCCATGCAATAAAGAGAGCATGCATGCAATGTTTGGAGGATTTCGAGTTCGGCCGAGGCAAGCAAAGCTGCCGAGGCCACGTGGTTCGTGTCTTGCATGGGATAGAAGAAACAGAGGCCGTGCATGCGTTATAAATCGCATGCACGAGGAGGAAGAAAATAATAAAAGAGTCCGCGTTGTGCAGAGAGAAAGAACGAGATTCTCGGCCCGCGTTTGAAGTTTTCAAAGAACCGAAAATCTCGGTGGATCAAGATTTATATCCCGTGGATGTTTTGAGGATTCCTCTGCCTATATAAAGAGAGGCCGAGACCTCTGGATTTGCTGCTGATCCTTTGAATATTTGAAGTCTCGTGAGAGTCCTTCTCTGCCTCGCGAAGATTTGAAGCCCCGAGCAAGTATCTTGCGCGGCTGAAGTTCCTTGCGCGCAACTTCTTTGCGCGACAAGAAGAGAGGGTTGGGCAGCACGAACTTGTGCGCCACCTCTGTGCACCGTGGCCCCCTTCGCGGTAAGCACTTGCGCAGCAGTGGCCACCCGAGGCCTTGCGCGCCTTGAACTACTTGCACCCGTGGCTTGCGCGGCCCTTGTGGCTTGAGCCTTGCGCGACAGTGTTGAGGAGGAGGCCGCACCCTGCACCTTGCATTTGATTGGTGTTCAGGTGTGTGCAATTGAAGGCCGCAACCAAGTGTGTGTGCAAGACAAGTGAACAAGAAGCCGAGGCTTTTGTGTTTGTGTGCCAAGTGAAGAGGAGTATACGGGTGGAGTGTGTGCACAAAGAGGAGAAGGCCGAGGACCTTTGTGCTTTGGGTGCAAAAGGAAGACCACACTTTGTGTGTTTATAAATTGAAGAAGAAGGACAAGTCAAGTGGGTGCACTAAAAGAATGAGTAGTGTATGTGTGCACATGTGAAGAAGATCAACTTTGAGGAGTACACACTTATGTGTGTGAATACAAAAGAACTGATCATTCTAAGTGATTGGGTTTTTGTGAGCAAGACCAACGAGATCTTTTGAAGACTGTTGAAGCTACTTGAAATTTTGAACAACACCTTTGAAGAAGTGAAGTGAAGCCATGATGAAGATGACGCTGTGGAGTTGGGGGGTTTAACCAACTTGTAATTGGGGGGGTAACCAATTACTGTGTAATCATCTTTTGGCATAGTGAAGAATCCGTGTTGGGGGGTGTAACCAACACGGCAAAGAGTAGGTCTTTGTACCGAACCATGTAAATCTCTGTGTTCTGTGCTCTCATAATTACTGCACCACTAAAAGAGTAGATCTAGGCTTTAACCAGTTGCAGAGGTTGAATTGATAATCCAAGGGGAACAATTCATAAAAAGAAAAAGTTATCACTGATTCACCCCTCCCCTATCAGTGATCACAACCGATCCAGGCATTTCAAGTGGTATCAGAGGGAGGTTCCCTCTGTAAGGATCTACTTCTGAGAAGATGGACAATCTGAATTCTGTTAATAGTAGGGGTGTTCCTACATTCGATGGAAAGAATTACCACAGCTGGAAGAATCGGATGTTGCCCTACCTTCTATCTCTCGGCCTTGAAGTTAGAAATGCAGCCTTATTTGGATTCCCTCCTCTTGCTAATGAAGCTGCTATGACACTCGATGAGAAAAGAAATATGGAAGTTGATGGTAAAGCTCAAAATGCCATTCTTATGTCACTCTCAGAAAAGGTATACACAAAAGTCATGGGACTCAAGAATGCTAAAGAAATTTGGGACAAATTGGAAAGTAGTTATGAAGGCAACATGAAAGTCAAGGAAGCCAAATTACAGATTTGGAGAAGCAAGTTTGAAGATGTCAAGATGGGAGAAGAAGAAAATATTGATGATTATTTCACAAGAGTCAATGAAATTGTCAGTAACATTCGGGGCTTTGGAGAAAAGTTGGAGGACTCCACTATTGTTAAAAAGCTAATGAGAAATTTTCCTGACAGGTTTGACCCCAAAGTCTCAGCATTAGAAGACAGAGATGATCTCTCTCTTGATGAACTACACAACATTCTCATTGCATATGAAATGAGGAAGATCCCAGTATTCAAGAAGAAGATCAAGGATGAGATGGCTTTTGAGGCCATGAGACAACTCAAGATAAAAGATGACGAAGTCCTAGAATCAAGTGATACTGACAATGAAGAAAAGGATGAAGATCTCAACACGATTATTTCTCTTTTTTCTAAAAGGTTTGGAAAAACTAAATTCAGGGGAAAAGGGAAATCACCATCAAGATGTTTCAATTGCAATAACATCGGACACTTTGCTGTAAACTGCCCCAAGAAGAGAAATAGTGCTCCAGAAGTTGAAGATGAGAAGTCACAAAAGAAGAAATGGAGTAGATACCCAAGAGAAGGAAACAAATCAGGTGTAAGAAAGAAAAGGTTCGTTCCAGGTGAAAGAAGAAGCTATGTAAGCAAAGAGGAAGAATCAGACTCTACTTCAGCCAGTCAATCAGAAGATGAAACGAATTTTATGGCTCATGTGGAAAAAGGGTTTGATACCTACAGCAGTGAAGATGATGAAAGTGAACGAACAGAGCTTGAATACATATTGAAAGATGAATTAGAGGCTTGTCTTGAGCAAAACATTAAACTCAAGAAAGAGAAGAAATTGTTACAAAAGGAAACTAAAAGAATGACTGAGGAGTTGGAAGAATGTATGAAGAAAGAGACAATGTACATTGAAGAAATCAAGAGACATAAACTGAAGGTAGCTGAGCTGGACAAGATAGCAAAAGATCTTGAGGAGAAACTTCACCTCAAAGAAGAAGAGCAATCAGTGACACATTCTAAGTGGATTGAAGCACAGAATAGCTTGACAAAGATGAGAGAAGACTTCAACAAGGCTGTTGAGGTCAAGGCAGAATCATCTTATGCTGGTGCTCAGAGGCAGGTCAATTTACCACTAAGTAAATCTCTAAATACATCTGTTATTCCTAACAATGAAGGTTCAAAGATAAAATTGAGACAAACATGGCATGAACCAACCTGTGTAAAATCATCTTCAATGGAAGAAAGGAAATCCTTAGGAAGGACTACTCAAATCTTGGACAGAAAATTACAACATGACTCTTATCAACAAAGAAGGTCAAGGTTCAGAGGCTACTGCTGGTGTTGTGGTGTGTTTGGACATAAGGCCTATGCATGCTGGTATAACATGTCTCGTCCAAACATGAGGCATGAGTCAAGGGGGAGACATCCTGAAACCCAGAGTGTTTTGCAGAAAGCATCAAAACCACCAACTCAGAACACATTTGACTGCCTGAGTGAAGCTTGTGGAAGATGTGACCAACAAGGTCATAGAGCTGATAAATGTATGACAACTCTTCCTGAACAAAAAGTCAAAGACATGAAAGGGAAAGGCATTCAAGAAACCAATGATGAAATCACATGCTTTGATGAAGTGGCTCTAAAAGCCAGCAGTAAAAGCAAGTCATGGATTCTTGATAGTGGATGCTCATCCCACATGACTGGTGATACAAAAATTCTAAGCAACATTGAAAGTCATGAGGGAGGAACCGTGGTGTTTGGAAATGATCGTTCTATGAAAATCAAGGGAGTTGGAAAGGCTATGATTGCAACAACAAATCTTAAATCCAATGATGTGTTGTTTGTTGAAGGATTAAAGCACAACCTACTCAGTGTAAGTCAATTATGTGATGATGGACATGAGGTGTTGTTCCAGAAGGACTCATGCATCATCAAGAGCTCAAAGGATGGAAAAATCATCACTCAAGGAAGAAGAACCACTGGAAATCTGTTTCAAATTGGTGATCCCATCAATTCTTGTTTTCTTAGCTCTAAAGATGAAAACAACCTCTGGCATAGAAGACTTGGCCATCTTGGCCAAAGGAGTATGAGTAAACTTCTGAAGTACAATGTTGTACGAGATCTACCCAATTTAAAGAGAGAAAGAGATGAAGTCTGCGACACATGTCAGATGGGAAAACTGACCCATAGGTCACACAAAGGAGTTGATATCATGACTACTAGGCCTCTTGAACTCATCCATACAGACATATGTGGACCGATGAGACAGAAGTCTACAAGAGGAGATTTCTATTTTATAACCTTCATTGATGATTACACTCGGATGACCAATGTCATGTTCATGAAACACAAGTCAGAGGAAATCACGATGTTCAAGACTTTCAGAAGGCAGGCTGAGAAGGAACTAGAGCTCTGCATCAAGAAAGTAAGATCAGACAACGGAAAAGAATATACCGGTGATGTCTTTGAAAGCTATCTGGTCAAGCATGGAATCAAACATCAATATAGTACACCATATACTCCACAACAGAATGGAGTGGCTGAATGAAAGAATCGAAGCATAGTTGAAATGGGGAGGACTATGTTAGCTGAGCATGATATCTCTAAGTTTTTCTGGAGAGAAGCAGTATGCACTGCTATACACATACAGAACAGATGTCTCCTGAGACCAGAAACACAAACGACAGCCTATGAAATGTGGTTTAACAGAAAACCAACTGTTAAATATTTCAAAGTCTTTGGCAGTCCCTGCATCATCAAGATTAAAAACATCAATCTGGGAAAGTTTGACGAAAAAGCTGAAGAAGGAATCTTTATGGGTTACCTACCTAATGGAAAAGGCTACAGATGCTGGAATAAGAGGTTGAATAAAATGATTGACTGCAGTGATGTCATAATAATTGAAAACAACACCAAACCATACACTGTGGATGATGATGACTCAAAGAATGACACAACCTTGGAACAGAAGAATGCAGAATTACCTGAGCCAACACCAACTGCTGGTGAAATCAACTCTGAATATACCAGTGATGAAGATGAAGGTAATGAAAATGGAAGAAGAAGATACAACAAATTGAAGAAGCATGTTGACACAGAAAATGTCCTTGGAGACCTACAGTCCTCAGTAAGAACTAGAAGAAGATTGAGATTGGAAGATCAGACTGCACTGGTTTCTCAAGTTGAACCTCACACAATGGATGAAGCAGTTGTACATGAGAAATGGATACAAGCTATGCATGAGGAACTCAATCAAATTGAAAAGAACTCCACCTGGGATCTTGTGCCAAGGCCCAAAAATAAAAATGTTATTGGGACAATGTGGGTGTTTAGAAACAAACTCAATGAAAAGGGAGAAGTTTCCAGAAACAAGGCCAGACTTGTATGCAAAGGATATTCACAAATGGAAGGAATCGACTTTGAGGAAACCTTTGCACCAGTTGCAAGACTGGAAACTATCAGAATGTTCTTAGCAGTTGCAGCACACAAGCAGTACAAGGTCTATCAGATGGATGTGAAATCTGCATTTCTGAATGGAGATCTTGAAGAAGAGGTGTATATTGAACAACCAGAGGGATTTTTGCTAGACAAAGATGGAAGTATGGTGTGCAGATTGAGAAAAGCCTTGTATGGATTGAAGCAGGCCCCTAGAGCCTGGTACTCAAAATTGGATGGTTGTCTTAAAGACATGAAATTTGTCAAAGGAACAGTTGACAGTAACCTCTATGTCAGAGAAATGGCCAATGGTACCCTCATAGTCATTATATATGTGGATGATATCATTTTTGCTGGTAACAAGGAAGGACTATGTGAAGAATTTGCTGAGCAGATGAAAAGAACTTTTGAAATGTCGATGCTTGGTCAAATGACATATTTTCTAGGATTTCAGGTGGAACAAAGAGAAAACTCCATATTTCTTTCACAAGAAAAGTACGCAAGGGACTTAGTGAAAAGGTTTGGAATGGAAAGTTCAAAGGAAGTCTCCACACCCATTTCTGTCGGAACCAAGCTATGCAAAGATGAAGAAGGCAACAATGTTGATCAGAAAGAGTTCAGAAGAATTATTGGCAGTCTACTTTATCTCACGGCTTCAAGGCCAGATATAGCATATGCAGTGACTTTGTGTGCCAGATTCCAAAGTGACCCAAAAGAATCTCATTTAACTGCAGCCAAAAGAATCCTGAGATATGTTAAAGGAACCCTCAACTATGGACTCTTATACAAACACAGTGCAAACATACAGTTGTTGGGATTCACAGATGCTGATTGGGATGGTGATTGCACTGATAGAAGATCCACATCTGGTGGAACCTTCTTTCTGGGAGAAGGATGTGTTAGCTGGTACATCAAGAAACAAAATTCTGTAACATTGAGCACAGCTGAAGCAGAGTATGTGGCCGCTACACATGCATGTACTCAAATGATTTGGATGCAGGTGCAGCTATCAGATTTGAGGATTAAAGCTGAAAAACCATTGAGGATCTTATGTGATAATCAAAGTGCAATTGGGTTGTCTAAGAATCCTATCCAGCACTCCCGATCCGAGCACATTGATATAAAATATCATTTCATCAAAGAAAGGGTCGCCAATGGAGACATCAAGCTAGACTACATTCCTACTCAAGATCAGGTGGCAGACATTTTCACCAAAGCTATGCCTACGGAAAGATTTGTTGAATTGTGGCTGAAACTTCATGTTCAGCCTTCTACTCTCACTTGAGGAAGAAGAAGGTCCCTCCTTATTCCCTAATTTTTTTGTATTCTTGTACTTACATGCAGGGAATTGAAGGAGATGAGTGCATCCCCTGAGGGGGAGCATTGGTAGTTGAAGATGTGCAGGTTCCAGAAGCTCTATACTATGATTATGGCTTTCATTCATCCCTTTGCATTTGCTGGCCAATAAGGGGGAGAAATCATCATGCACAAGGCACACGACATTCTATCAGTGTGCTTCGGAGTATTGACAACCAAATACAAAGGGGGAGATTGTTGTGCCCAAGTGATGTAATTGCATTTGTTGTCAATAACTTGTCATGGTGTGCCATCTAATGAAGTACATCTTGAAGATTGATGATCACAGAAGCATCAAATCTGACGATTGCTGAACTGATCTTTAAGTTCTAAAAACTTGTATCAAGATGATACAAAGTCACAACATGATTAGAAGACCATGCATTGAGTTCCATCCACAACTACTAAGTGGATGATGTGCATTAATGAAGCCCATGCACTATCACTTAGTGCATGTGAATTTGAAGAAGAACCAATCTGATCTCTGATTAGATCAATGAAGAACGTTGAAGAATCTATTTGACTAAGGAGCTCGGTTGATGAAGATGAACCTTCTATATTTCCCTCCTAAGTGAAGATTATTTGTTGAGTAGGAGTGAGGAATTCAAATGAAGAAGAAAATGAGGAAGAAGGCTTGGAGTGGCATTTGGCTTTAACTTATGGAAGAACTTGGTATTTGACAAAGTATTATTCTCATGCCTTTGCAAAAAATTGGCCATCTCAAGCCAGCCCACGGGTTCAACCCCACGGCTCATATGGGCACTAGGCGCCACGCCCATGGGGGATCCCATGGTGCAAGCTCGAGAGGCAGGGGGGCCATGTATAAGCCCCCGAGGGCACGCAGTGATGAAGCCCGCGCGCCCGGAGGAGGCATAGTGGGCGCTAGAAGCGCGCCCGCAGGGAGCAAGGTGGGCGCAGAGCGCGCCCGCAGAGAGAACCCGGTGCGGGGCGGCACCGGGAGGGAGGAAGTTCAATTGGGGTGTTGCGGTAGCGGCATGTTATTAAACCGCGGAAAAACAGGAGCTCGTTTCGATGTGGGACGCGGATTTTTCCCGCGGGAGCGATCCTGGCCGCTCGATTCATCACGCGCCAGATCCGAGCCGCTCATCTGATCCCGCGCGAGATCTTCAGATCCAGGCCGCCCGATGCATCTCCATCGCCTGATCCGACGGCCGAGAGCTCGTCCTCTACCTCGAGCTCGTCCGAAGCCTCCCGCGAGCACCCGCTGAACCAGAGGCCTCCCGAGTGATGTTTTTGAGATTCCGGCCATCTCTCTCGAAGCCGAAGGCACCCTCGTGCTCGTCTGGACATACCGAATCCATCCATGCAATAAAGAGAGCATGCATGCAATGTTTGGAGGATTTCGAGTTCGGCCGAGGCAAGCAAAGCTGCCGAGGCCACGTGGTTCGTGTCTTTCATGGGATAGAAGAAACAGAGGCCGTGCATGCGTTATAAATCGCATGCACGAGGAGGAAGAAAATAATAAAAGAGTCCGCGTTGTGCAGAGAGAAAGAACGAGATTCTCGGCCCGCGTTTGAAGTTTTCAAAGAACCGAAAATCTCGGTGGATCAAGATTTATATCCCGCGGATGTTTTGAGGATTCCTCTGCCTATATAAAGAGAGGCCGAGACCTCTGGATTTGCTGCTGATCCTTTGAATATTTGAAGTCTCGTGAGAGTCCTTCTCTGCCTCGCGAAGATTTGAAGCCCCGAGCAAGTATCTTGCGCGGCTGAAGTTCCTTGCGCGCAACCTCTTTGCGCGACAAGAAGAGAGGGTTGGGCAGCACGAACTTGTGCGCCACCTCTGTGCACCGCGGCCCCCTGCGCGGTAAGCACTTGCGCAGCAGTGGCCACCCGAGGCCTTGCGCGCCTTGAACTGCTTGCACCCGTGGCTTTCGCGGCCCTTGTGGCTTGAGCCTTGTGCGGCAGTGTTGAGGAGGAGGCCGCACCTTGCACCTTGCATTTGATTGGTGTTCGGGTGTGTGCAATTGAAGGCCGCAACCAAGTGTGTGTGCAAGACAAGTGAACAAGAAGCCGAGGCTTTTGTGTTTGTGTGCCAAGTGAAGATGAGTATACGGGTGGAGTGTGTGCACAAAGAGGAGAAGGCCGAGGACCTTTGTGCTTTGGGTGCAAAAGGAAGACCACACTTTGTGTGTTTATAAATTGAAGAAGAAGGACAAGTCAAGTGGGTGCACTAAAAGAATGAGTAGTGTATGTGTGCACATGTGAAGAAGATCAACTTTGAGGAGTACACACTTATGTGTGTGAATACAAAAGAACTGATCATTCTAAGTGATTGGGTTTTTGTGAGCAAGACCAACGAGATCTTTTGAAGACTGTTGAAGCTACTTGAAGTTTTGAACAACACCTTTGAAGAAGTGAAGTGAAGCCATGATGAAGATGATGCTGTGGAGTTGGGGGGTTTAACCAACTTGTAATTGGGGGGGTAACCAATTACTGTGTAATCATCTTTTGGCATAGTGAAGAATCCGTGTTGGGGGGTGTAACCAACACGGCAAGGAGTAGGTCTTTGTACCGAACCTTGTAAATCTCTGTGTTCTGTGCTCTCATAATTACTGCACCACTAAAAGAGTAGATCTAGGCTTTAACCAGCTGCAGAGGTTGAATTGATAATCCAAGGGGAACAATTCATAAAAAGAAAAAGTTATCACTGATTCACCCCTCCCCTCTCAGTGATCACAACCGATCCAGGCATTTCAGTAAAAAATTTATCTTTCGATACTATTCCAAAAAGCCTCTGATTTTAGTTTAAATCCATATTCAAATCTCTAATTTAGTAGTTTTTTAATAGATAAGAAGAGTACCTCGAGAACCTACCATTTTCTTGGAAGTTCCATGGTATCCTTATCTAGTAAGAAACAACACTTTGTTGAATAATATACTACTAAAAAACATTTTTTCTCTTAGATGTAGTTGGGAAAAATTATTGGTGATTAAACCCACCTTGATGAATTTTGGATTCAATTATAATCAATTATTAATTAAATGTGATAACAATAGTTCCATTATTATTTCTAAGATTCTGATAAATCTTTCAGGAATAAATAATATAGATTTAAGCCATAATTTTTTGATAGATCATGATCAAAAGGTGATATTACTCTTGAATTTATCTCTACTAAGATTCACTTAGTGGTTATATTTATTAAACCCCATGCATGTGAATGTTTTAATTTTTATAAAAATAGATTGGGTTTTTTAAATTTAAATGAATTTTATTTTATTTTATGTCTTTGATAATAAGTTTTGATTTATTTATTAATATTTTATACATTATAAAGATTTACTTAGTCTATTTTATAAATTATAAATAAATATTTCACGTTTATGAAATAAAATTCCTTTTTTAGATTTTATTTTATTTCTTTGAAAAATCCACCCGAAACCCCATTTGGGTTCAAAAGTGTTTTATAAATGAGGTCTTTGACCAAACACTTATTCAAAAATCGATCCATCACCCATTAAAATACGTGTCTTCTCACTAATTCCAAACTTTCTACCTAAAACTCTCAATCTTCTCTCAACCTCCAACTAAACTTGTTAGCTATGGGAATGTCAAAGGGAACGGTTGAAGGAAGTACATGCTCTTATAAAAAATCCAAAGGTGGTGCATCTCAAAGTCCACTCACTCGAAAAAACATTGATATGATAGGGATGAATTAAAATGAGATATATAGTGGATTAATACAATGGATATGTTTATTCCCCCCCCCCCCCCCGAGGGTTGTATAGATTTAGTCAGAACATGGTGGCAACAAGTTCAGATGGTTCATTAGAGGTGTTCACATTTTTTTCTGACACCTATTATTTTGAGAATAAGCATGTGAAATATTTTACAATATAGTGGAAATTATTGTTGAAATTTACTTATACTATAATATATTAAAGAGCTTGTGAAATGGATAAATTTATTTTTTAGGACATATTTTCCATACATTCAGATAAAAAACCTAAAATTTAATTTTCCATGGTATATGAAGTACTTTATGAATCATTATTATAATTGAAAGGAAAATATCAACTACTATCCTTATGCTATATATATTTCCTTGGTTATAATGAAGAAATAAGTGGATCATAATAAAAGAGATGCAATGAAGTGTCATTAATGTACCATTATGTGGGTTTTTTTTCTAAAAACCATTTGTTATTTTTGGGACACTAATTAAAATTCATTTAATCTTGTAAGATCTGAAGGTGAGTCATAACGGGATCCATCAAAAATATCAATATCTAGGGTTGAAAAATTGGTTGATATGGTTCCTACTACGGAAGTGGAGGAGTCATTAAAATATATATTTTAGCCTTCGATACCAGTTATAAGTCCTATAGTGGTTGAGCATATTCAGAGTCTAATGAAATAATCTATTCAGATCCAATAATCTAGAGTTTATAAATTTATTATAGTATGTCATAAAGTTAAGGAATAGATTGTTGATACAACTATATCTATGGTCAGTTGATATTATTCCAATAGTTTATGATTCTCAAGGAAGGTATGGGGTTGAGGTAGAGTCTCAAAAAGTGGATATAGTTCTTCTTGGATCACCTCTTCGTAGAGAAAGGGATGGTGATGTGGATATGGGGTTTTTTGAGCATTCCCCCACATCATGCACCATCACCCCTCTATATTTTCATGAGGAGGCTCTCTTAGTCTTTAAAATCACATATATATCAGGAACACTTATTTTTATTTTGTTTAAATGGAAGAGTTTAATAATATTTTAGTATATTATTAATAATTTAAGGTGGATCGAATTTTTGACAAATATGATATCAAATAACTCAAGGAGTCCTTTTTTTCTAATTCTAGTTTTAATAATCTGGTTGGGATTTTTGATACCTAGGTAGAACTCATAAATAAAATTCAATTTGTTCAACAATATTACCAATTTTATTCTGAATTAAGATCTAAATAACTTATATAAATGAAATCTATGGTGATATTATAAAAGGATGTTTTCTTTACCAAGGTTGAGTTTAATGAGCTTGGTACTATGGTTATATCTCCAGGAGATGTATTACAGAATCATCCATTTTTGTAACAAGTCTTATCTCAAAAAGTTATTTATTAGTTGAAGTTATTAGGACTAAATTGAATGAAACTTTATATACAATACTATGTGTGGTGATTCATCAATTATAATTTATCAAGAAATTTCATCCTTTTTCAATTACTCTAAAAAACCATCAGCTATTTAGAATTTTCAAAGTGGATTTGATCAAGTGCTTTCAGAGTCAATTTCTATATTATCTAAACTTCAATTTCTTCAATATGATTAGACTACATTTGTTATTTTTTAATAATTGAAGAATGTTCATCTGATTAAGTTCCATGATACCAAATAATCTGTAAGGAAGCCTCGTATTAGAGTAGACATTTTCTTAAATAAACATGTTGGTTATATTAAAGAATATATTATTACTTTTTTAGAAGAAAACTTCATAGATTCTTAGAAAATGGGGGATATGGTCTCATGATCCATTATTCCAATTAATTAAAATACTCTAATTTTTTTTAAATGTTTTAAATGGATTTATCTAGTAATTGTGGATCTTTATTATTAATCTTCATAGGATAATACAAGTTAAAAAAATAAAATAATATCTATTAGTGATAGTTATAGTCAAAAGGAAGGTTTTGGTTATCTATAGACCAATAATATATGTTCCTTATATGGAAATAGTTTCTCTTTCTCCTAAAATTCAGTTTTTGTAGAACCTGTGCTTCTTGGTGTTAGTGCCTAGTTTTTAGAATCTTCTATCAGTGCTGTGAAGGATGTTGTCAAAGGTTTGACATAGTAAGTGAAAATAATGGATAAAAATTTGAAATATATTAATGGAAGGATTATTAATATATATATATATATATATATTATAGTGGATATAATTTTCATGAATCTCGTAGTGGACACTCAATCAAATCTAACATCTACTGACATCACTCCATTTCCCAGTCCTCCGACAATTAGAACCCCTTCATTTTTTTCATCAGGAAAATTTAATATTTAATAGGGACTCTTAGTTTTGGGTTTTATTCTATTTATCATATGCACAAGAATACCTCTATCATTATTTTCTATTTTGTAGGCCAAATATTATTCAAAGGATTGACATGTGTGATGAATATTTTTTAATATGATAAGAAAAAGATATATTGGACCTAATCCTTATAAATGTTATAGAGGTTATAAAAATAATAATTAAACGTGTTTATGATCCTTCCATATATTATCATAGTTAGAAAGAAAATTTAGATGGAACTCTAGTTTTTGATAATTCTAAGGAAGAACCCTCTTCGTATGTGTCTCTAAAGAATGTACATTTTCGAGCTATTGAAACCTTTTATTTCAGTGTCACTCAAGGTGACCTTCAAAATATCCGCAGTGGTATTGTTTAATATATAAATATAAAACAAATTTTTGGTTTTTAAACTGTAGTTATTTTAGAATTTGGGAAGGAAACAATGTCATTGGCAATGATAACTTTAACAACCTCTCGAACTGAACCTACTTTCAAGATACCTCCATCCAAACAACTTTCTCTATTTGACCCCATTCATAAGACTATGTCTTGGGACTAATGTATTATAAATATATTTTGTGGTTTTTTAGATGATGTATATTTTATATGATATAAATCAAAAAATTAATTATTTATTCATTTCTTATCATCATCTAAATGATTTTTCGCATTTTCTTTTTTATTCTCTTTATTTTGTAAACTAAATTTCATTCCAACCGTAATTCACTATTTATAATTAGAACAATAAAAACAAAGTTAATTACTCTAAATGTGTTATAATAAAATTGTTTTCCCTCTCCTTAATCTTTATCTTTACTGAAAAAATCCATATAGATTTTCACTTTTTAAAAAGGGGGGAGAATAATTCTCTAATGTGGGAGAACTGTCAAATTAAGAGGGAGAAATGAAAGATAAACACTAAATTTTAAAAAATATATATATATTATATAGTTTTCTTTAAAATAATCATCAGTTATTTTTAAATTTTTATTTTTAATATCTTAGGGGTTTTATCCTCATAAGAACACGATAGATTGTTTAAATACTAATGTTGTTCCAATATATCCCATATACATTAAGTTTTTATGATCTTAAATTCACTTCATAATTTACTGGTGATTTTGTTTTTAAGTGTGTCCATCAGGTTTTATCTTGTTCTATGTGATTTTTCTATTAAAAATTTTGAAGTTTGTGTTTTGGATATTTTTGTTGAAATTTTCATAACTCTAGAAAAATCAGTTGTGTACTAATTTTTGAAATATGGAGAAATAAATATGTGAAAATTTGTATGCATCAATCAACTACGTAAATGATTTTACTATATGGATTAGCTATATCATATAATAGCCTATGTTGAAATTGAATATGTCAATGAGATCAACTATGTGAGGAATCACCTAAGCATATCAATCAACTATGTAAATATTTTATATTGAGTAATTGACTATTTGAACCAGATACATAGTGAAATCATATATGTCATTCCAAATAGAAACCACAGTTTTGGCTGTGTGAGTAAAAAGACATTGTGGATAAAATTTTCTACATGGATAAAATTGGTTAGGTGAACTAGGATTATATAGATAATTAATATACATGTATTCAAATCTGAAACTTATCTATATAATGTTCTATAATCAACTATGTTGTAATAACATCCAAATTTATTACTATTTAACAACTTTAGTGGGATTTTAATATTTTTTTTCTGTCCTTAAATGTTGGATTACCTCTTTATGGTAAAAAAATTATAATAATAGGTTAGAACTGAGAAAGGAAACAAGTATGATGATAATTTATTTAGATTTACTATTTTCGAGGTATTTTCAATAAAAATATGTGTCACTAGTACCTAATTTTATGGATCATGTGAGGAACATTTAAGTGAAAAAAGTCATGATTTTTTATGTATCAAAACAAAGCATGAACTCTTATGTGAAAGATAAATATAATAAAAAGTGATTAATCTGAAAATAAATAATAAATATTTTTGAATCCCCTGTACGCTGATTTTTTTATAAAATAGAATATGAAACATCTTCATCTATAGTAGTTATATATAGATCATTATTTCTATTAGTTATACAAGACTCTCATCCTACTAAATTGTTATTTTAATCATTTTCTTGGAGATTTATTCCATCTATTAGTTGTATCATACAACTGTATGTTGCATGTTTAAATTATTTTTTCCTCATGAATAAATTTAACGGTTCCAAGTAAAAGAAACTATAGGATATTGTTTGAAAATACTTGTTGGTTCATAATTGAAATCTCATTTGATGGGGAAATAAATTTCAACCACTTCCCATTAGTCATCCAGTCCATGAAAAAATTACTTGAATTCCATTAAAAAAGTTCTGGTTTAGTGAAATCTACAAACTTATAGAGAAGAGGGTTAGTGGAGTTGACTAGGTGACTTTTTTCCACATACCACAATAAATATATAAGTATTTTTCTTTTCATTGTACTTAAAATTTTCATTGATTATTATGATAAATAATTAATTGGAAATCATTTATTTCTAAAAGAGTGGTTTTCTATGTTAATAAAATTTTTAATAACTCAATTCATACCCCTCTTGAGTCTTTTTTAGACCTCTTAGGAAAACACATTTCCCAACATTTAGAATTTCTACATCAAGACTTTTCATGCATTCCTCCACCTTACGAACAATGAAATCGCATATTCTATAAACTTCTCCTATAATCTATTTTTTTAAATGTAGTTATGTTGAAGATCTGGTCACTAGTTGTTTTCTTTTATATTTTCTCCTCAAATACTCATTAAAACTCCCAATTGTTTTTATCATTTCTTCCCTAGTAAATACATATTAAACCAAAAATAATAATCTTTATGTCCATTCTAACCATTGCACCAATAAAACCCTTGAAATGTTACTCTTCCAGATTAGTTTCAAATCTATCTATGTTTTTAATTTTATTGTCTGGTTGCTTACCAACCCTCACTTTTCTTAAGTTTTTGTGGTATCCTTGGAAAATTATTCACTCCCCTTTATGTGGTAAAATGCATCTCAATTCTCATGGACCCCATATTCTATTATTTAGTTTTAACATCTTATATATTATATAGAATAAGTATACTTTAAAAATTAAAAGTAATATATTTTACATGATTACTGAAACTCTTAATCACACTAGGTTGTGAAGATTCCCCATTAAAATCCACTTATTTTTTCAATCCTTTTATAGATTAGTTAAATACATGTATTATTTTGATATAAATGGATTTTTTATCAACAACTCTTATTCTTTTTTCTGTCACCTTCATTTTAAGATAACTTACTATTCTTTAAATCTCAGTAGAATTTAATTTATTGTACTTGATCACACCAACATAGGTTCCTTCCTTCTTACATTGATATTCCATCTCAGAAACCAACATTTAATTTTCATTCTCTATATTCTTATTTTTTTCAGGAATTTTTATGTCCATCCCTTGTATAATTCTTATTTATCATTAACAACTCTCCCATTTTATATCGTTTATTCTTCATCATCACCACTTCTTGAAAAATTGAATCCATTATTTACATGATTAAAGAAACTAAATTATTCATCTAAATGAAAACTTGATAATGAATCTTTATTTTTCATTATCATCATATTTCTCTTATTAATAATATAATTCTTTTTTTCTACTTACCCCATTTATGATTGTGTGTTTTCTCATCATATAATTCTAAATTTGATTTTGGAGCCTTATTCCTTGTAAAATTATAGGTAAGGTGGATATAATCACCATATTTTAATAATTTTAGTGTTATCTTGCTCATTCCCTTCCAATTCCCCATTATAAATTTTTTTTTATAATTGAAACTATTTGATTCAAGTATGTACCACCCTCTTAATTGGTGTATTTATATTCTTAATGTTAATCTTATTTTCTTTTTATTTTTTCCCACATAAGGAAGACCCATAACTGTATTTTCAATATATTTTAATGTGTGTTTCTTTATAATATCATAATCCCTGAGAATGTTATGTAGGTTATAAATATTCATGTTATCTATATATTCTAGGTCTAATAAATTTTAATCTATCCAAACTAAAAAATTCCTCATCAATTTTTGAGAATTATGTAATCCTCAAGCTTCTCACCAAGTCCCCATATATGATCTCAATATCATTAACCATGGTAAAATATTCATAGATATATTTATAATATTTATATTTATATATTAAAATTAACCCAAAAATACTTTAAATTTGGATTCCTTTACATTGATATTACCGTTAAAACTTCTTAATTTTTCTCAGATCTTTGTACTAGTATTGAGACACATGACCTTTCTATATGCCATCTCTTATATAGGCATCAAGATGTTATTTTTCACTTTCCTAATAATTAAATATTTATTTTATCATCTTATGACATATAATGATAATCATAAATATAGTGACTGGAGAATTTGAAATAAATTATTGCATGATATTAAGTACAATTATCCATTAAATACAAACAAAGGATAAAAAATCTATTATCTTTGGAAGACTAGGAACATTAGTAGAAAACATGGAACAAGAATAAAAAATCATTTATTAATCGCCATCATGATATCTTAACTCCCTATGAGATCCTATAATTTTATAGGATAACCTAGGGAACACATAGACAAAGTGGGGGAGCTAAAAAATTGGTTTGGGAATAAACATGGAAATGCAACAACGCACATAAGTCATAAGGCATAACTTGATAACATAATAGAGATGAATAATGAATAAACATATATAGTAATAACATATATATCATGGAATAATATGATCATGGAAACATAGGAATGTGGAGAAAATATATATCAAGACATAAACATGGGTCAAGGCTAACTGCCAAGACTATATCATATGGTGGACAAAGTCCCATAATGGATTCAATTTACTCCCTAATATTATACATAATGTTTCATGAGACTAAAACATTATAGAATTAATTAGAGTTCTATCTAGGTGAAACCATCTTAACATGTACAAGAATATTTTTTCCAGATAATGATTTAATATATAAGAAATAAACATAAGTATTTACCATGGAAAGAAATGGGTTTTATAATCATGTTATAAGGCATAATCAAAGGGAGTATCATAATGGTATCCATGAAATAATGGATTAAATAATTATAGGATATTAATAAGTTAAAAAATAATATATCATGAATAATTATGTCCATATGAAGTGAAAAAATGAGATAGAGTTTCTATTTAAAAATAATAAATGTTCCACTTAAGCGCGGGTTGAGGGAAAATAATAAAGAGTTGGTAAACAGGTAAAAAATAATTACTTCAATAAAACCAAAAATGAAATAAAAAAATTTTCATGATAAAATGAGTTATTTTATAAAATATTGGTGGCGTAAAATATTTAATTTCATGTACTTTAAAATGGGTGAGAAATAGAGAATTTCCCTTTAGTCAGGTTTTCTTATCGAGAAAAATTGAGAAGGGAACATTTTAAAATATGAATTCCCCCATCAAAGAAATATGAATTGAGAAATATGTACATATATATATATATTTGGAACATATATATGGAATATATAATATGTGGGTTATAATAATTAACATATAACATGAGGGAAATAGAGATAAAGCATTACCCATATGAAATATGGAGGTTTAGATAGACCCCTTGAATTATTTTTGAATGTGTTCAGAACATTAACTTAATGTCAAGGATAATAAAATAAAATTAATTAATTAATTAATTAATTCACAACCTATTCCACATATATTTCATTTATTATAATTTCATTAATTCAATTTATGTACAAATTTTAATTTTGTCATTTTAGGATCAGTTGTTTCACAGTTTCATGGTCGGTTAACTTGTGTATATTTATGGATATTATATTCAAATGGTAATAGTGCAATAGAAGATTAATTATATGATAATATTTAACTTCTATAATTTTAAATGGTTCCATATATCATTTTTATTTCTTGAATTAGGATTATTTAATTGATAAAAAGTTAATGATAAATGTTTAGTTTAGTTAGGGTTTTTTCAACCATCACGAACTAGTTTTGTTTTATTTAATATCATGTTTATATATTAGATATAGATAATTAAATAAGTTGTAATATACCTATTAAAATATTATTTAACAATAAAAATAATTTTATGATGATCCCTAAATGTGGTAATAGAAAAAAAAATCATTATCCACAGAGATGTTTAACCGTTATAATTTGGAAAATGGTTTCATTTCATTAAATAAGAGGAGTTGAGAAAAGGAATGGATATAATATATTCCATTTTAAATATAAAAATATAATATATAAATTATTCAAGATTTATTATTTTTTTATGGATGATGAATTTTATGAAAAGGTAGAAGAAGAAAGGAAATTAAAAGTGGTGGTTTGAGAAAGTTACCTCTTGAATATAACCTCCTTGAAGGACCCATTATGGTACTTGGAATTGGTCTTTAGATGAAACCAGATGCACATAGAAATGGAGAGAGTCGGGAGGAGAGTTTTGGGAAGATATTTTTAAATCTTAAAGGCTTATAAGGTTTGAGGAGCAGTGGTTGTGAGAGGTGGTATTTATTAGGGGAGTAGAGGGGTGTTTTTTATTATTATATTCATTTATTTATTATTTTGGCTCAATAATATCAACAAATTTTATTCTTTTGACTGTATACAGTAACTAGTTCAGGTCAGTTACTACTAATTGGTTATTACCTCACACATGACTCAAATATTCATGTATTTATCTTATAATGTTAAATATCTTAAATTATTGTATTTCACTATTCACTAAAAATTCTACAGTTTTAAAAAATTCCAAAAAATTAACCCTAATCATTTTTCAATTTTTAGATTTAAAAAATAGAAAAAATTTATTAAAATAATTTAATATTTATGAGAAATTTTATTTTTAAATTAAATCATCATTTATTCAAAAAATATAGATTTTAATATTATAATATATTTAATAACCCTTTGAAAAATAACATATGGTCACATAAAATTATCTTATAATTTTAATAAAAAATATTTTTAATTTATTAATCCATTTTGGGAATATATTTTTTTTTATAAATTATTATATTCATGAAAAATGAAAATAAAATATTTAAATTTCACAAAACATACTAGCATTTAATTTATTATTTTAAAACATATATTTACTCATACCGTGATATAAATATATAATATATTCATTTAATAAAAAGAGAAATATTATTTTCCATTTCCATAGGTGAGGTTACTATGATAAACGTAATGCTTATAATGGTCATATGGGCTTCCCACTTCCTATCAGAACCTCTTATTCGATCCATTCTTCATTTAATTCTACTCTATCTCAAGTTTATATACTTTCATATTTATAATAAGTTTTGTATTATTAACATTATTTTTTAATTTTTTCGTGACTTATGTCATTTTAGTGGATTTAGATGATATAATTATCCTATTCTTATTCTCTTATTTTCTATTTTTTCTCTGTTATGATATTTGGATTTCTTATTGGTTTAGTTATTGACTAATGTATCATTATTAATTTATAATTTTTTATTAGTTTATCTATGTTATGTTGGTGATTATACTACATGAAATAATTATAAGAATTTATTTTCCATTAACAAAATTATAATTAGTTACATTCTTCCCCCTTATGAAATTTCACCCTTCAAAATGTTTTACATACTAAGGTAAAAATAGGTTTGGGTACTTCTCCTTTTTCAATTTTTCTAGTTCCCATGTCATCTATTAGTATTTATGGTTCATCCATAGTACATTGAATAGGTGTGTAGTCTTATTATGTAGAAAATTATCTCTATGATCCATGATATTCATCACCTTCTCCTCATAAGAGAGATTATTTTCCAATTGCACCGCCTCTAAATTTAGTACATGTGAGGGATCTGGTAGGTACTTCTTCAATAGGGATACTTGGAATACATCATGTACTTGAGATATGGTTGGTGAAATTTCTAGTTGATAGGAAATATATCTAATTTGATCAAGAATATCAAAGTGATTGATGTTCCTGGGACTTAGCTTTCCATTCTTCCAATATCTCATGGCTCTCTTCCTTAGAGTTATGCGAAGGAATTATTTATCTCCATCCTCAAACTCTAGGTCTTTTCGATGATTGTCTGTATAGATCTTATATCATATTTGGAAATATATAATGTATCTTTTAATATTATTAACCTATTATAACATTTCCACATCCATTTTGGATCCTAGATACTTGTGTTCATCATCTTCATCCCATTATGCAAGTGTTTTTATTATTTTCCCATAAAGTGCTTCATATGGAGCCATTTTTATTGCTTAGTGGAAACTATAATTGTAAAAGAACTTGATTAGTGGAAGATGTTGATCTCATAATACTTTTAAGTTCATTAAATATTCTCTCAACATATTGTATAGTGACTATATACTCTACTCAGACATGCCATCAGTTTGAGGGTGATAAGTCATACTAAAGTTCAGATTAATGATTAGAGAATATTAAAAACTTTCCGAAAAATAGAGGTAAATCTCAGCACTCAAAAGGATAAAATTAGTAATGATACTCCATGAAACCTTTCTACTTATTTTATGTATATCTGTTCAAGTTGATTTAGAGATAAATCCTCTCTAATTGTAATAAAGTGACCAGTTTTAGTAATACAATACTCAACAACCCATATTATGTTATTTATTTAAGAGGTTCTTGAAGTTCAAGTGAAAAATTTTATGGTGTTATTTTCCCATTTCCATGTAGGTATAAGTAATGGTTTCATCATCCCCATAAATTTTTAACTTTATGACTTTAGTTGTTGACATACTAGGGACTTTGATGTATATTTAAAGATCTCCTTTTTCATAATATCCCCCAAATATAACTCTTAGAGATCCTGATACATCATTATAATCCCTATGTGGATGGATAAGGTTGAGCTATATGAATCATTCTGATTATATTTCTTTATCTTAGGATTTGATTGTACATAGAGTCATTATCGAAATTATATGAATCCTTCGTCATCAATTTTGAACTCTGATAATCCCTAATTTCTTATAGTTTCAACCATCTTCATAATTTACACAACATCTATTTTAACATCTTTTATCTTATCTAAAATGGATGGTTTATAAATAATTTGATAAATTGGTAATGATTTTCCTTCCATTATGATTACCATATACATCCTTTATGAGTCTATGAATATTGGATCCTTCTCAATTCCCATCATTGAAAAATTTGTAGAAACCTTTCTTATTAGAGAATATTCTAATTTATTTAATTTACCAAGATGGGAGTAGATTGAGCAGTCATGACACGTGATGATATCTATCCATCTTCATTGGTTTATAACAATCTACTTATGTGTGAATATATATTTGAGGCTCCTATGATAATTATATATCTCACACTTTTCCCCATTAAGATAATTCCACAGGATATTCAATGTGAAGATCACAACCACCAACTCTAGGTCATTCATGGGATATTTTTTCTCTTGAAACATCATCTTCATTGATTAATAAGCTATTAAATTATAATTTCTCAGTATTACATTTCCTAAAACCTTATTTAAAACATCACTTTATACCATGAATTTTTCCCCACCTATGGTTAATGTACGTAATTATGAATATATAAACCTCTTTTTTTTCTTTTTAAAGTTTTCTTCACGTTCATTGGTCTTAAGACAATTTACTACCTTATGAGTTTTCTTGGTTAATGGTTTTGAAAATTGCAATAAGTTTCTAAAAAATCATCAGAAATATACATATACGATAAGGAAACTATGTATCTCCCTCATAAATGAAGGCTTGGGATACTCTTTTATTTCCATTGTCTAAAAATGGTCAATAGATATTTCTTTTTTAGTGATAACCTTCCCAAAGAATGATACTTCATCAATCCATAACTCAAATTTATTTTACATTACATATAGTTTATCCCTTTGTAAAATATTTATAAAATTATTAAAATACTCTTCATGCACCTCCTTGATATTTGAGTATATCATAATATAATCTATAAATACTACCAGAATTTTTTCAAGGTAATATCTAAAGAATCTATTCATTAATTAGTTGAATATTATTAGAGAATTGGTGATTCTAAAGGGAATATCTATGAACTCATAGTTTCTATACCTTGTTTTAATGGAATTCGTGGGAATATTTTCCTTCTTCACCTTTAATTGGTGATACCCTGACCGAAGGTCCACATTAGAGAAATACTTCTCCCCATATAGTTGATCAATCAATTCATTTATCTGTGGAAGGGTATACTTGTTATTTGTCTTGGATTTTTTGTTCTCGTGATAATGAATGCATAAGTGCATTTATTCATCCTTATTATTGATGAATAAGACTGTTTCATTACATGGTTAAGAACATAGGAATATAAAACCATTTTCCATATTCTATTGTAAATACTTCTTTAATTCTTAAAACTCAATGGTTGATATCCTATAAGTTGTCTTTTTATATGGACAGAGCACCTAGTATAAGTTCAATTAATAACTCAACCTATCAATCAATGGGAAGACCAAGAAATTCTTTAGGTAACCCATCATTGTAGTCCCTCTCAATGGTAATGTATTCAATAATGACCCTCTCCTTTTTCTCAATAATTTGAACTATATACTCTTTCTCATAAGTAAATAGTATCCATGCTTGATAAGAATATTCGATTAGATATCCATCATCATCCTTAAATTTTTATAGGATTAGAGGATGCCTCAGGATGTGTATAGTAATCTCCATTTCCTAACATTTTATGTTGTCTATATACCAAGATAACCAATCCATGTTAAATATCACATCAAAATCCACTAAAAGAACTGGGACAAGATTTTTTGGGATTTTTATTCCACAAACATTGACTAAGTAGGATTTTTATACTTTAGATGTAATAATTTCCTTGTTATTTTTTCTCCTAGATAACTCAACCTTTATATTTTTTGGAGGTGTTTGAATAGTTATACTAAACTTGAAAGATATGGAAGAATTCATAAAAGAAAAATCAAATAATATTTTTGATATTATTGAATGAATAACCAACATTCATTTCACCACATCATTGTTGGGATATACCGCATTAAAAGTTATATCGTATTTACTTCCATAATTCCTTGGATTTTTTTGTCATTTTTTATCTCTAAAAACCCTTGGAACATGTAATTATTTTACATAACACCCATGTTCCTTGAAGTAGAAGCACCCTACTAATGGTTGAGTGTTGATCTAAACCTTCTTTTCTTCTTCCCCATTAGTGGTAATCTTTATATCCCTTAAAAAAGATTAATATTATTTCCCCTCTTTTCTAAATTTTAATTATCTCCCATTTTACATTAAACAGTTCCTATGATGCTTCATGCCACACTTTAAACACATCAGATGATGGATTTTCTTACATATATGTAATTTATCTATTGATCTTCCCATATTAAAAATCCATTTTATTCTTTTTATCTCTATACCCATGGGACCACTGAGAAACTCCATTGTTCATATCACTCTTAAGGGAAAATGGATAGTTTCCTCATAGCTATCAAAATTTTTAATCACTAAGGATTTTTATAGAACCATATTCAACCCACTAAATAATAGATCCACTATACATTCAATGTTAATGAAAACTCTAGATTCATTTCATGAAATTGATGTGATGTTTTCCTACTACTCCCTATGATAATCATATTCCTTTACTTTAGTCCAAGGAACTCTCTCTCCATATTAGGATGGAGAGTTCATTGAAAATAATTATTGAAAAATATTTTCATGAAACCTTCCCATTCCATGGAATCAATTTCCTCTTTGGACTTTGTGTTTTTTTAGTATCCAACACTAATCAGCTTCTCTAGAAAAATGATAGACCAATATCACAAACTTCTCTTGTTCTGAGCATTTGTCATGACTCACCTTCACTAAGATGAGGGAAGGGACATTAGAATTCTAGATGATTCCTTTTTCAAGTTGAAGGAGATATAATGACCCATGAGACCCTCCTTCAATAGGTCCCAGAGTGGTGACTTGAACCAAGGGTATAAAATCACATGCAAAAATGGAAGGAATTACCCTTTTTATTTAGTAGTATTATGATATAAGATAAAAAATCACAAACAATAGAAAAATAGAAATTAAAAGTAAATCCAAAACAATCTATTCTCATATGTATGTTCCAATAATAAGTGTTACGAAAAAATACATGAAAAAATCAAACAAAAGATCCAAAGAAAAGAAAACAACAGAAAGGTCAACGGTCCCAGCGTCCGAGAAAATAGGGTACAACATGATCCCCTACGTACTCCTAGAATAATAAAAGTAGTTTTATATACATAGGGTGATTATACAGATATAATCAGTAGGGAAAAACCAAAAAATCTCGTGCATAAGTGGGGAGGAATTATAATGCCCCGTGAGAAAAGGAGATGACCAAAGAACCTATCAAGGAAACTATCCTCCCAACCCTCACCAAGGCACACTCTCCAAATAATGAAAGTCATATAAAGTAATAGTAATAACATATTGATGTTTGGGTACCCCTCACTACTTCCCTACTAGTTATTGAAGAAATCCTACGCGTCAAACCTCCCCCACCATTTTCACCGCAATCCCGCCGCCATACCCTGCCCACACACACCTGGGCTACCACAACCACACATCCCACCAGCAAAAGCTTGGGCCACAATAACCAACGTAAAAATCCTTGCAGACACCAGGGATATAAAAACTACCACCATACCCAAAGACACCTGGGTTTTGACAACTAATGCCACACCCAAAGACACCTGGGCCACATCCCAAAGATGCTTGGGAAACAACCTGCTCGCACACTCCTGGGCCAACCACCACAACTACCCTACCCAAATAATCTTGGGATATAATGGACCATAGTTAATCATAGCCTACACGAAGAGTCTTGTGATACTTGTGAAAGGGAGTAGAAAAATAGCTAATAACCAGCCCTTATAGGATTGTTGGGAAAAACACCCTCCCCCATGAAATGGGGGTGTTCGGCAAGAAGTGCTCAACATGGTTGCGGTAAAAATAAAAAACATAAGAACTAAATTTATTTATATATGTAAACAAGAACTCATCCCAACCTAGGGGTTCCAAACTATATCATACACTAACAGCCTTGTTAGTATTCATTCTTAGGAATTACAACAGCCACAAAAAATTCACAACTCATTCCCAGAAAATATTTCCCATTAAACACATTATTTTTTTCATATTCATGTGATTCTATTTAAATAATTATTCACTATCAGGCAATGAATAGGAATAGCTACAAGCCAAGTAAGGAAAGATAATAAAGCTTCAATTTAAGAATTCACACCCATTTCTCTTGTAAGTCACAAAAAAAAATGGATTTGTGAGATCCCTTGAAGTAATGGAACTAAACCAAGCCCCATCATACGGCCCACACTTCCTTAGATTTGAAAATCAATAAATGCACCACAATAGGGGATCCCGTCCCTATTCATGACACCCGACAAGAATGAATCATAACAACCACACATATTACCATGACGGAGCAAGGTATTTTCCAAACTTTAACACACCATTCATTGAGTACCTTGTTTTTCGTTGGGTTAACTGGGGTGATCACACAAGGACTCTTGTCCACTATAGATCCATTTAATCAACTGAGCTTACATTATTAACCAATTTCTATGTTACATCCATTCAATCATCATAGAAAACATGGGTCCCTTAGTGAAAATGGAAATACCACCAACGACCATGATTTTTAGTGGACAGAAGCCAGTACAATTCAAAACATATAAGAAAAGGTAAAAGAATACAATAACATCATCAAATACACCCCTAAAATATTTAAAAGTCTATTTATTATCTTTGTTAAGGTTTTGTTTCATCCATCCCCAAGAAACAGTACCATACCCACCTCGCATGATACATGGTAAAGAGAGATGAAGGAAGAACCCTCCCTGTATGATCAATGATCAAAGTTTTTATCCAAGTGCCAAGAAATGGGGGTGGATGACTTGCCAGGGAGGAACTTAGGGGAATCAAAGATTGAGTAGGAAAGCCTCCAACATAGGATCACCACTATCCTCAGGAAGGTGGACTCTAAACACACCAAGGAATGTAAAGGAGACTAGCCAAGAACAAGAACAATGAATCTCATGCGATAAAAGGTGAGATCATGGAGTTATAGGATATGAAAATTGAACAACATAAAAGGAGGATCTTGGTTTCACCATGCATTTGGATGGTTACACATGATGGAATTAATTGTTATTTAATAATTTTTCTAGGAGAGGTGGGAATAAGAGATCTGCATTAAAGGATTTCCTTTAATTTGAGGAAAACGTGTAACAAGGGAGGAACTGGAAGGTACAGGAAAAGGGTGTGACATCAAGTAAAAATCCACACTTTTTGGTAATTCAAGGGTATCATAGTGCTTATGGATTTTAGATATCATTTAAGGGAAATTAATGGATTCAAAAGGGGTACTAAAACAATTTTAAGTCAAAGATATGTTGTGGGAGCGATACTGGAAAAAGAAACAAGGTTGGAACACCATTTGGTGAGACACTATAATAAGTTGCATGGTCAAAGTTCCATAGTCACAGTTCCCCCATAAGCAGTTCCATTGTTTCGATGTGTGAACATGATGGTGCGATCGTTACAGTGAAACCGTCACGGTGCCACTGGTTCGGTAGGACACCGAAAACGGTGCCATTATTTATATGTGCGACCGTGACCGATGCCAAAATTTTGGTGGAACAATTTGATGGGACTGAGATTTTGTCAATTTAATGGACCAAGAGGGTCCAGGCCATTACATCGCATACCTCTAAAATTAGTCTCACCCTCAAGAATCAAAATAGACCCGAAGAAAAGAGAGGGGTCCGAACAACCACCTCAGAAGATACCTCTCAAGAGTAAACCTCCTTGACATCTAGGAACATATCTCCCTCATTTATATGTATGAACATGTAAAGGTCATACCATCTAGACATATAGATTAGGGTTTCCCTTCTTCCATGTCAAGATATTATCCTCTTTGGGCGGCACAGACTCACCCACACTGGTTTAACCACATCCACTTTAATGTTTCTTGATTAGGGATCAAGACCTCCCCTCCTCATAGTCAGGACTCTCCACACACTTCCAGAGAACAAGGGAAACAATCCATTTCATAGTTAACATGGTAAAACACAACATTACAAACAATTAAAAAATAGAACAGAAAAAACACAGAACAACTTTGGGTACTGAGCGCGCATTTGTGACTCTAATTACTAGGTACTCTCCTCGTGGCCACCATGCCTCCAGGACACACAAACAAAGGGATTGGTTCATCAATGAATCACCTTCTCCTCATGATCCTCGATCCTTATTAGTCACTCTATGAAAATCACATTGTCCTCAATATCCAGCTTTCCCCAGTCGAGGATGTGTGAATCATCATGTAGATACCGACAGAGCTGAGACACATGGAAGACATTGTGCACCCTTAGTAGTGGTGGTGGTAGAGCCAGCTAATAAGCCACTTCACCGACCCGCCACAACACCTAAAAGGGTCTGATGAACCTGGGAGAAAGCTCACTCCCCTTGCTGAACCTCTATTTCCCACATAGAGGGGAGACCTTCAAGAACATGTGGTCCCCAACCTTGAACTCTAGGTGTCTCATCTGATGGTCAGCATGTGACTTCTGTCAGTCCTGATCCACCTTCATCTTCTCCGGTATAAGTTGAACCTTCTCTTTCATACCCTGCACTACCTCTGAGCCAAGAACACCTAGTTCCCCGACCTCTGTCTAGAAAATAGGTGAGTGACTCAACCTCTCATACAAAACTTCAAATGGAGCCATACCAATGGTATAATTATAGCTATTATTGAAAGAAAACTATACCAGAGGTAGGTTTTGTACCTAGTATCCCTCAAGGTCCAAAACAAATGCATGTAGCATATCATCCAATGTTTGGATGGTGCGCTCTAACTTCCCATCTATCCGGGGGTGGAAAGAATTATTGAGGCAAAGATGGGTGCTAAAAGCAAGTAGAAAACCTTTCAATACCCATGAGGTAAACCAAGTATCCTGATAGGATACTATGCACCTCAGAACTCCATGAAACTACACCACTTCATCCACATACCTCTACTCTAGGGCATCCACCGCACTCAGCTCCTTGATTACGAGGAAGTGAGCTAAGTTTTTCAGCAAGTCCACCACTACCTAGATCGCATCACAACCCTCTTGAACTCTGGGTAGTCCCATGATGAAATCCATCATGATGTTGTCCTACTTCCACTCGGGGACATCTAAATGGTGTAAAATACCTCCTAGTATGTGGTATTCATCCTTCACCTACTGAAACACAATGCATTGTTCCACAAACTCTACCACTACCTGCTTCACCCCGGGACCCCAAAACTGAACCCTCAAGCCCCGTTACATCTTGGAAACTCTTGGGTGCACCCCCAGGGGGAGTTGTGGAAATAACCAAGAACTATCTTGCACATTTCCATTGGGACGAACAACTTCCCTCAGAAAATCATCTGATTCCAACCATCCACCGACCACCCTTCCAGAGCATTTCCTTGGCTAACATGATTGTGCATCTCTTCAGCCTCTAAGTCCCCCTACTAAGACTCCTCCACATACCGCAACAGAGAGGACTACATGGTCATATGGAATAGACATCCTCTTCCATCTTCCAAATTTGTGTCCAGGTGTAAGGAATCCAACACCTCCATCGCTCTCCATGCATTTTTCAATTCTCAAACTAAATCCTTTTATGACTTCCTACTCAAGGAATCAACCACCACATTCACCTTTCATGGGGTGTAGGTAATTTTGAAGACATATTCTAGAAGAAACTCCATCCAAATTCCACTGCCACAAGTTCAAGTCTCACTGAGAGAAGATATACCTCAAACTCTTGTGATCAGTGAAGACCACAGAGCACTCCTCGAAGAGGTAGTTCCGCCACAACTTCTATGTGAACACAACTATTGCGAGATCCAAGTCATTGGTGTCATTATTACGCTCATGGGGATGTAACTACCTAGACGCATAAGAGATCACCCCTACTGTTGCATTAGAACAAACCCCAATCCTTTGACTGAACCATCACAAAATACCTCAAACATCACCCCTTATTCTGAAAACCACATCACTAGGGCACTAACCAACTTCCCCTTCAGATAAATGAAGGTTTCCTGAAATTGTTCACTCCACACGAAGGGATGGTCCTTTATGGTATAGGTTGTCAAACGAGTTGTAACTCAAGAGAAGTAAGACATGAACCTTCGATAATAGCCTTCTAGACCTAGGAAACTAAAAACCTCTATCACATTCTTGGGTGCTAACCATGAAACAACTGCCTTGAACTTTGATGGGTCCACTGTTATCCCCTATTCAGACACCACATTTCCAAGGAAGTGCACTTCTCGTGTACAAAACTTACACTTGGAAAACTTATCATATAGTTGGTGCTACTGGAGTACTTCTGAAACCATCCTCAGATGCTCAGCATGATCCTCCTCTGATCTTGAGTAGATCAAAATATTGTCAATAAACACGACTACGAACTGGTCCAAATATTCCTGGACGATAGAGTTCATGAGCCCCATAAACACAGATGGTGCTTTTGTAACACCGAATGGAATGACCATGAAATAAATGTGTCCATATCTGTACATGAAGGAATTATTTGAGATTTCACCCTCTTTCACCCTCAACTTGCGATATCCTGACCGCATTTCGGTCTTAGAGAACCACTATTCCCCCTTCAACTGGTGAAAAAAAATCGTTTATCCTTAGGAGAGGGTAACATTTATTGACCATTACCAGAATCAGTCTCTGGTAGTCTATGCACACCTTGAGACCACCATTTTCCTTCTTCTTGAACAAGACTGGAGCACCCCATGGCGATGTGCTTGGTCAAAAAAATTCTTCTTCATCAGATCATCAATATGAATTCGTAACTCCATCAACTCAGAAGGATCCATCCGATAAGGAGCCATTAAAATAGGATAGACACTGGGTTACAAGTCTATCCTAAACTCAACATCACATCAAGGGGGTAGAGTCTCCACCTATACAGGGAAGAAATCCATGAATTCACTAACGATACTCAGCACTTCCACTATCCCTAAGTCTGTTGACTCCACTGACAGCTTGCCTAACAAGGAATTAAGGGGCCCCACAAGTCATTTGCCCTCCTAGAGACCCCAATCACCAAAAAAAGTCACACATTGTCTGCCCATATCTGAAAACATGATCCTTCATCAGAAGCATTATACAATAGCACATATAGAGAAAATCTAGTCGATGCCTAGAATTACATCATACGACTATATCTATAGTAAAAAATTACTCCACTGGACAGATGGGGTCCCAACCTCATTCTACATCCTCAGAAAACACGAGACAAACTGGTCTGACCTCCGACTGGCATACTCAAAACCAGGGGTACGGGAAGTCTCTCAGTGTCTAGACTCAAGGTATGGGATAGATTGGGTGAAATAAAGGAGTCTGAAGTTCTTGAATCAAACAAGGAATAGGAATGAGTACTAAACAAGCTAGTCATACCTCAGATGACTTCTGGCCCTACTAGAACTACTGCCTCTATGGCGTGCAACTGCACACACAAAACTCCTATACCACTAGGTTGTCGACTGCCTCCCCGAAAACACCCTATTCAAGGTCCCTGAAGAGCACCCTGAGGTCTTCCTCCTCCTACAACATATTCTCTCAGAGGAGCGGGATCTCACTATCCCTACTGCTACTATTGAACGACCATGGATGGAAACTGCTGCTACTGAGGTGGGCGCTGAACCAGACCACCCCCACTATACGGAACTCAGTCCCAACACTGATTCTAAAGGTGACCACGACTACCACAGATGAAGCATCTTGGTCCTGGTCTTGAAGAGAAAGGGATAGGTCTGGGAGATCAAAACTGGAACTACTGGGGCCTTCTCTCCACTAGATGAAACCTGGAAAGCCTTGACACTGCAGACCAACTGCTGACAAAATTCCCCTCTAACGATCCCAACGGGATCCCTTCTTGGGGAACACCTCCCAGCATTTTCATCCTCTATACCTCTTCATCCATCTTCTGGGACACCATGTATGTCGGTAGAGTGATGCTAGTAACAACATACTGAAGAGATGTTCGTAGTGCCTCCTCTAAACACCTCTTCTGAGACTCCTCATTCAGAAAGAGTTCTGAAGCAAATAAAATGAGATCCTTGAACTTGATCACCAACTCTCTAATTGACATAATCCCTTCCTGAAGGGAGAGTAGCTTCTACCTCTTCTTTGCCTTCATCATGGAAGAGAGGAATTCCTCCTGGATCTCCCCCTCGAAGTCAGTCCACAAAACATCATCTTACCTCTTCTCCCCAAAGTAGAGAGTCCAACACTGACGCACTGCTCCCCAAATTTATCTTACATCTAGAGAAACCCAGTACTCTATCAGATCCCAGATCAAGCTAAAATCTATCACCATCTCATTGAGCCAGCTTTCTGTCCCCATTTTCGCGGTTCTACCCTCATATTTTCTGAGGGTCTTCTGCTGAAAGTAACAAAGCATCCTCTTCCACTCATTATCCTCCTCCTCTCAATCATCCCTCTACTAATCAGCTAAATCATCTATCTAGGCCTCGATTTCCCACTCTACTCTTGGTTATCGTCCGGGTTCCATAACAGCAAGGTAAACAAGAAATGTCTAATCTCAAGTACTGTAGAAGAATGCTTTTAAATTTTTATTCAACTTTTTATTTATATAAAAAATTCCCAAAATACCCAATACACAAAAGAACACAAGTAATTATTATTCATGTACCTTTCCTAAGGTCTCTTCCCTGCAATCAATGTAGCCTCACTTGGTCGTTTGGTAAGCCTAGAGTCTTTACGTCAGATCATGGGGGGGGGGGCTAAAATCTCATGTCCTATCCTATCTTCCCTGGCCTATCTCACACCCCAATATTGCATAATTTTTTTCCCTACCATCCCATGAAATCATAACTATTCCTAACTCCTAACTCCATCCTATCTCTCGACCAACCTCCCCTTTGATACCATTCTATCTCGACCCACCTTCACCAAGTTGAGGGATGGGATAGTAGAATACTAGACACTTCCTTATTCAAGTTCAATTAGAGATAATGACCCTCGAGACCCACCCTCAATAGGTACCAGAGTGGCGACAAGAACCAAGTGTATAGAATCACACACAAAAATGGAAGGCATTACACTTTTTATTTAGTAGGATCGGGAGATAAGATTTTAAATCCCAAAAAACACCAAATCCAAAAGTAAAAGTAAATCCAAAACAATCCATTACCATATTCATGTTCCAATAATAAGTTCAATGAAAAAAATAAAAGAAAACTCCAAAGGAAAGTACCAAAAAAGAAAAGAAAAAAACAATAATGTCAATGGTCCCAACATCCGAGCTAATAGGGTCCTTCATGATGCTCGAAGTCCTCCTGGAAACATGAAATAATTTTTATATATGTAGGGGGATTAGAAAGATATACTCAATAGGGAAAAAACAAAAGCTATCATGCACAAGTGGGGAGGCATTCTAATTCCCTGTGAGAAAAGGAGATAACCAAATCACCTAGAAAGGAAAATATCCTCCCAAACCTCACCAAGACACACTCCCAAAATAACACAAGTCAACTAATGTAATAGTAACAATGCATCGATGTTTGGGTGCCCCACACCACTTTACCACTGGTTATTGAAGACAACCTACGCATCAGACCACCCCCTCCATTTTCACGGTAGTCCCACTACCATACCCCACCCGCACACACCTAGGCTACCACAACCACACATCCCTCCCACAAACACCTGGGCCAAAACAAAAATTATATCCACACTCGGAGACACCTGGTTCATAACAACTAATGTCATTCCCAAAGAACCTAGGGCCCGAACAACTACTACCATGCCCGATGTAACATTCCGGTTCCGGGTGGCACTCAACAAGTGCCCCAAACCCAGTTCGCTACGTGAACTCAAGCACATTTCCCCAAACTCCAGAGGCTACTGACTAGCAGCAAGGTCCTAAGTCTGATAGTGCGGAAACTATGTCCTCATTTGTCAAAGTGTAGCGCAGCGGAATGAAATAAAACATACAACATTAGTGGAATATGTAAACCATACACAACCGAATTAAACAAATACAGTAGAAATAACCAACCAGTATATAAATAATGGTGCAACATGCCTCAAATTCTAAGAAAGAAGCCAGAACATGTTACACAACAATACAGTACAGTACATGTACAGGAAAAAAACAGAACAAAATAGCCGGTAGCATCGCGAGCCTCAGCCCGGTCCCATGCTCTCCTACTCCTAAGTAGAAATCAAGTACCTATATAAGGAACTTTTCCCTTATCCACACCTGTAGAAACATAATTTGTTTGGGCCGAAAAGCATGACCCAAATAGGGTGTGAGAAATAATCTCAGTAGGCACCCACCAAAGGCCCGTGCTCAACCGTGTGTAAACATGAAACAATAGTGTGCAAAAGTAAATGCAATAAACTAAGAAGTAACCAAAGTAACTAAGTTTCCAGTTATATTTCCATTTTAATATCCATTTAATCAGTTAATTAAAAATATCACCAAAGTGAATATTCTAAGTAAACAGACAACGTCCTCAGACATGTAAACCCCTACCCTCAGGTAAAGAGAATCCAAACACAAGAATCTTCCCATAGGCATACAGATATTTCCCTTGGGCGTACAAAAGTGTCTCCCTCAGGCACATAGTCTATTTCCCATAGGAATGGAAGAAGTTTCCCTCAGACGAAGAGAACATTGCCCTCAGGCTAATACATTCATGCCCTCAGGCAATAGTAAAACACTACCCTCAGGCACAAGTAACCGGGCCATGGCCAACATGTAAATAAGCAGTTCACATACAATTAATCTCAAGGCAAAAGTAATGCGCAAAATAAATAAGGCAAACCCTCAGAAATCCTGGAAAAATGGCTAAATAGAGGAACGCACCCCAGGGGTGGTCGTGGATCCAAGTAGTGATCCCAAACAGAATTTTAATATCACATTTAATTACCTATACAATTCTTGGTATTTAAATAGCTACGGCCTCATCCACACGACACTCCAACATGGGTTCGTGGCAAAACAAATACATAAAAAGCACAACAGTTGGAAAATAAACACCAAGCCACCTACCTTTAACACCCACGAACGATATACGCAAAGGTTGCCTCCAAAAATGCCTAAGAACAACATAGATATGACGTAGAGGAAACTTCGTTTTAACTTAAATAACTTCCCATCGAGGAAGAATTGGCATGAACGGCTTAAGAAGAGTGGAGGTCTTACCCATGCAGTTCCAACGAGATCACTCGAGGTGGAAACGGATTCCCGACGTGCGCCTGGGGGATCTCCAAAGCTCCAGCCTCCCTTTTTCGCTCCTTCTTCCCTTTCTAAGCCTTCCCTGTGAATAGGGGAGGCTAATTCCCATTTTAAGTGAAAAAAACAAAGTACACGGCGTGTACTTCCGAGTACACGGTGTGTACTTTCCTAATTTAACTATTCATCTGGCGGTTTCCCGCCAATGTGGAACTATTCATCTACCGACATGACTACACGACATGTCTTCTTGCGTACATGGGGTGTTCTGGGGCACATCTGGCCACCTCCTTCCTATTTTCCTACCGACTGACTACACGGTGTGTAAAAGACCACTACACAGCGTGTATTCGGTTTCTACACCCTTCATCACCGACATGGCCACATGCCCCATGTACTCATTCCACACGGCCAAAAAAACACGATGTGTGGAAAAGTACATGGTGTGTACTTTTCAAAATTTGGGATTTTCCCCATTTTCCTTATTTTCTAAAAAACACTTATGGAAGAGTGAAAAGAATAAACTCGTACCTCAAAAATAAGAACCGGGTTCTTACAAACTTCTTCCCTTAAACCAATTCATCCCCAAATTGGCCTTACAAGGGTGAAGAAGATAAAGCTGAGAATAACTCTAGCCAATGAGCATATACGTCGGTCTCCCTCTCCCAGGTTTTGTCCTGCACTTGGCCATGATGACATAGCACCCATACAAGAGGAACTTACTGGCCTCAGAGAACCTTCGTGCACCTTTCAACGATATGGATCAGATGCTCCTCAAAGGATGCATCTTATTGAATCTCAACCTCCTCAGGCTGAAATATGTGAGACAGGTCTGAATGATATCGGTACAACTGAGATACATGGAAGACATCATGTATGGCCCGATACCTCTGAGGTAACTGCAACCGATAAGAAACCGGCCTGACTCTCCCAAGAATCTCAAATGGCCCCACATACCTCGGTAAAAGCTTGCCCTGCCTCCTGATCCGCCCCTGTCCCAACCTCGGTGAAACACGCAAGAAAACCTGATCCCCGACCAAAAACTGTAAAGGTCGTCTGCGGAAATCAGTAAAAGACCTCTGACGAGACTGTGCGGTATTCATCCACTTCTGAATCAATTGGACCTACTCAAAAGTCTCCTGCATGAGACGTGGTCCTAGTATAGTTGCCTCACCTGCCTCTAACTAGCACAAGTGTGATCGGCATGGCCTACCATATAAAGCCTTGTATGGTGCCATCTCAATAGTTTCCTAAAAACTGTTATTATAGTAAAACTCGACTAGTGGTATGTGATTCTCCCAAGAGCCCCCAAAGTCTAGGATGCATGCCCGCAGAATGTCCTCAAGCACCTGTATCGTACACTCTGATTGGCCATCGGTTTGAGGGTGGTAAGCTGTGATCAGAAGAACCTATGTACCCAGTTCCCTCTGAAAACTCTGCCAGAAATAAGACGTAAAACGGGTGTCCCTATCTGAAACGATAGAACGAGGGACCCCATGAAGACATACGACCTCTCAGATATACAACCTTCTGAGCTCGTAAACTCCGAATATCTCCTTGATCAGCAAAAAGTGAGCTACCTTTGTGAGTCTGTCCACAACAACTCACATGGCATCATTTCCTCGAGGTGACCTCGGTAACCCAGTCACGAAGTCCATCGTGACATCAACCCATTTCCACTATGGAATGGGTGACTTCTGTAACAGTCTGGCTGGCCTCTGATGCTCCGCATTCACCTGCTGACAGGTGGAACACTTCGTAACCAAAACAGCTACATCTCTCTTCATACCCGGCCACCAGTACTGACATCTCTAGTCACGGTACATCTTGGTAACCCCGAGATGAACTGCCCAAGATGAAGCATGAAACTCCTGCATCAACTCCTCACTTATATTCCTTGGAACCCATACTCGTCCACTTAAATATAGAATATCATCATCGCCTATTGTCCAACCAGGAGGAGGGTCCTCACTTGCCACTGACTCTCGTAGAACTAGGCCTTCTAAATCAGATAGTTGTCTCATCCTCACTTTTTCCAGGAGGGTAGAAGTCACAGCTAAAGAGGAACGATAGGTCTGCCCCTGACTGTCATGCACCTCCAAATGCATCTCAGAGAACAAAGCCTTGAGCTTCCACTCATCACTGGCCTCCTGCACAGTCTGTACCTAAGTCTTCATGCTTAGTGCATCAGCTACTGCATTACCTTTACCAAGTGTGTAGGTAAGATTAAAATCAAAGGACTGAAGGTATTCAACCCACCTTCACTGCCTCAGATTCAAGTCACACTGAGTAAAAATATATTTGAGACTTTTGTGGTCGGTGAAAACCACAAAATTATCTCCCAAAAGATAATGTCTCCAACATCGCAACGCATGAACAACTACAGCCAAATTGAGATCATGCATCAAGTAATTCTTCTCATGTGGCCTCAACTGCCAAGACCCGTACGCAACTACTCGATCTCCCTACATCCAAAAATCTCCTAGCCCAATACCTGATGCATCACAGTAAACTGTATATCTCTTCCCCTTCTCTGGAAGTATCAGGATCGGTGCTGATGTCAACTTTTCCTTTAGCTCCTGGAAGGCTGTCTCACAAGATTCCATCCAAATGAACATCACACCCTTCTTAGTAAAACACGTCAACGGCACGACTAAGCGGGAGAAGTCCTGGATGAAACATCTATAGTAACTAGACATCCCTAAGAAACTTCATATCTCAAACAGGTTCTTAGGCCGCTCCCAGGAAACTACTGCTCTCACCTTCTCTGGGTCTACTGAAACTCTTGCATCTAAGATGATATGAACCAGGAAGTGTATCTGGTCCATCCAAAAGTATCACTTTGAGAGCTTAGCATATAGCTGATGCTCTCTCAGTGTACTCAATACGATCTCAAGATGGGTGGCATGGTCATTTCGAGTGTGGGAGTACACCAAGATATCATCCACGAATACTACCACAAAAGAGTACAGATAGGGATGGAACACACGATTCATCAGAGCCATGAAAACTGATGGCACGTTCATGAGTCCGAACGACATAACAGAATACTCGTATAGACCATGCCTTCTCCTGAAAGCTGTGGGAGGTATATCAGATGGTCTAACACGCAGCTGATGATATCCTGATCTCAAGTCAATATTCGAGAACACTCGTGCTCCACGAAGTTGATCAAAAAGATCATTGATCCTAGACAAGGGATATATTTCCATAACTGTCAACGATTTCAGCTTCCGATAATCCACACTGAGTCTGAGGGTACCGTCTTCCTTCTTCGCAAAGTGGACCAGAGAACCCCAAGGAGAAGTACTGGGTTGGATAAAACCCTTTGACTGTAACTCCTCTAACTACCTCTTGAGCTCCTGCAACTCTGGTGTAGCCATCCTAAAAAAAGGAATGGACACCAGTGCTACTCCTGGAATAATCTCAATAGGGAAATACACCTCTCTCTCTGGAGGTAGACCTGAAAAGTCATCCAGGAAAACATCCCTGAAACGATCAACCACTAGAGGGAAATCCTTCTGACAAGTCCCCTGGTCATCCAAATATAAACTCGCGATCTGGGCTGTGATACCACCTCGCCCATGATGCTCTGGTCCAGCTCGACTTGCCTGAACATCCCACTCACCCTTGTATAGAAACTTTCTGCCCTCTGGTAATGTGAAACTCACCCTGCGACGATAGAAATCTACAAAGGCTCAAAAGGGAACCAACCAGTCCATCCTGAGAATGACATCATAAGTTGTCATATCTATGTCATAGAGGTCCCAAAGGAATTGACACCCACCAACCTCAAGGGGTCACTCCTTGCACTGACTCACACCAACCTTTATAGTCCCCAACGGAGTGTCTAGCATCATTATATCCAAAGAAGTAGAAACCCAAAGCCCAAGGCTCTCCACAACGGGTACAGATATGAAACTATGTGTAGCACCCATATCAAAAAGTAATGAAGATAAAACAGAAGCTACTAGAATAGTACCTTTGACTGTAGAAGGTCCAGGATCTTGCTCCTGCTAGGTCTGTTGCACTTCATATGATTGCCCAGTGCCACAGCCCTACGACACAACCTGACTACCCTGAGCTGTCTCGCCCTGCTGCCTCTGAGATCCTGGTGTCTGGATACCACAGCCATGACCACCATCTCTACCTGCACACCCAGAAGTATTCCAGTTCCTTGACTAGTAAGAGGTTTCTGGTCCTTCTCCCGCACGTGGAGTCTGAACAGAACTCCTCTCACTAGCCTCTAGTGGAAAAGCCCTGCAAAAGTGCTGCTGATTACCCATCTTGCCACAAGCTTGACACTCCACTGGGTCTCGTGGACACTATGGCCTCTTATACCCCTCTCTACCACACTGGTAGCACATGACCTGGCCACATGAAGCATTCTTCTAGTTGGTACTGCCACACTAAGAGCAGTCCATCTGTATCTTCCTCTTACCAGTAGAAATAGTACCAGAAATGGGTGTTGAACCAGCCTAGCCCACAACACTAGCTTTTCGAAGGATCCTCTCTGTAATCAGTGCCTCGTTCACAATATCATGTACTGAAGGAAACCTGAAAACATTCACCAGTGCTCGGATGTCATAACGAAGACCATCCTCAAAGCGTCTGGCTCTCAACGTCTCATCGCCCACCAGAAAAGGTGAAAAACACTGAAGCTCGATGAAACGAGTAGAATAGTCCATCACCGACATAGCGCCCTAATGCAGATTCATGAACTCCAGAGTGTTGTACCTCTCGTACCCCTCGTGGTTTAATTTTC
The DNA here is from genome assembly GCA_963277665.1 of Viscum album. NCBI lineage: Eukaryota > Viridiplantae > Streptophyta > Magnoliopsida > Santalales > Viscaceae > Viscum > Viscum album. The sequence continues at coordinate 689,473,631 of OY728163.1, forward strand.
ATGATCACAATCACTATCTTATTTATCTAATCTTGTTTTAAGTGTTTTTGTGATAGGCAAAAGGTTGCCAAGGAATTGGGCCAAGAAGGACTGAAAGTGGACTGATTTTCAGTCCACCGGCCAACCGGTGGATGACCACCGGCCAACCGGTGGATGACCACCGGCCATCCGATGGATCCTGGACAGATGGCATCCCTCTGTCCAGACCACCGGCCAACCGGTGTCCCATCACCGGCCAGCCGGTGGAACCCAAACAAATAGTGACACCTACTGTCTCAGCACCGGCCAACCGGTGGCCTCCTCACCGGCCAGCCGGTGGTGCCTGAGCCCGAGCCCTCTCCCTTTTCCAAAGCACCGGCCAACCGGTGGCCAAGCACCGGTCAGCCGGTGGAGCCAGTCAAACTAGCCGTTGGGCTTTTACCAGACTTGCCCACTTGACCCCCCAACGGCTCCGAAGGCCTCTCCAGCGGCTCCGAAGACCCCCAAAGGCCATTTGAGGGTTCCCCCTCTATAAATAAAGGACTAGGAAGCCCCGGAAATGCAAGGAATCCCACGGGAACATTTTTCCATCATTTGGTGAACCTCCGGCGGATTGCGTCAAGGAACCCCACTTGCTCCAACTCATTTCCACATCCAAGGAGCACCACCAAAAAATCTTCGGAGCGCTCTTCATCAACTCCAATGAATCCATTGGCACCCATGACTTCTCCACATTACGGTTTTTCATTCTTTATCATTTTGAGCATCAATTTGGGTTTGTGCCTACAAACCCCTCTTTCTCTCATCCTCTCTTCTTTGGGTTTTCACACCACCTTCAAGGTGTGAAGAGGTTAGTCAAGCCTTCCCTTTAAAAGGCTTGAGTCATAGGTGAGCTAGCCTTCACCTGTAAGAAGGCTAGTGGGTTCTTGCTCAACCATTAAAAGCAAGTTGTAATAGGTTCTAGACTACCTTAATGTCTAGTGGGTTTCTTGCTAAAACCATTAAAAAGAAAGCGGTAGTAAATCTCTCAACGGTTGAGTTGGGAGCGGAGAGGTAGGCTTTGGTTTAAGCCGAACTTCATTATCAAGCTTTGTGTCTTGCCTCTTTTATTTCCGCTGCACTTTTAACTTTGATTTTAAATTGTTAATTATTTTTTAAAAGGCAATTCACCCCCCCCCCCCTCTTGCCATCATTCTCCGCCCAACATTTGGTATCAGAGGAAAATTTGAGTAATACCTTCACCGGTTTCAAATTCAAGATCCTTTGTGATGGCTTCAACTTCTTTCGCCCCCGAAGGATATTCTTTGGGTCGTGCTCCATTCTTTGATGGAACCGACTATACTTATTGGAAAACCCGCATGACCACTTTTCTTAGAAGTATAGGTTATCCTATTTATAGAATTGTCATTCATGGTTATTCTCTTTCTTCTCCCGATGAATCCAAATGGACTCAAGCCGATATTAAAAATTTCGAGCTTGATGGCAAAGCCATGAACGCTCTTCATTGCGGCCTTGATCGTAATGAATTCAATCGAGTTTCCACATGCACCTCATCACATGAAATCTGGAAACTTTTGGAGGTTACCCATGAGGGGACCAACAAAGTCAAGGATACTCGATTGGATATGTATCATCAAGATTTTGAGTCTTTTACCATGCATCCATCTGAAAATATTACTGAAATGTTTACACGTTTTACTGATGTTTGCAATGGGAGAAAGTCCCTTGGTGATGATGTGTCTGCAGAAACGATGGTCAAGAAGATCCTTTGGATCTTACCAAGCACATGGGCACCGAAAGTCACGGCAATTCAAGAAGCAAAAGATGTCAAGAACATGCCGGTCGAAGAGCTCATCGGATCCCTCATGACCTACGAGATCACCATGAGGAGGAAAGCTGAAAAGGAAGGAAAACCGATCAAAGTTCCAAAGAACATCGCCTTCAAAGTTCAACAAGAAGAAAGCTCCTCCTCCTCATCGTCTTCCTCTTCAAGTGGCGATTCAGAAATGGAGAATCTTTCCCGCAAGATGCACAAATTCATGAAGAATCACAGGAAGAAGAAATCCCGCAAGGCTCAACCCAATGAAAAATCTGAGCCCGAGGTAACATGCTATAGGTGCGGCAAGAAAGGCCATTACAAGCCCGATTGTCCACTCAACAAGAAAAAGGCCAAGCAAAAGGAAAAGAAGAAGGCATTCAAGGCCACATGGAGTGATAGCTCCACATCCTCCTCCTCCTCCTCCTCAAGCGACAACGGTAAAAAATGCCTAATGGCATTTCATGAGGTAACCTCTTCTGACTCCTCTTCCTCTAGTTCTTCAAATTCTTTTAATCATTTATCTTATGAGGATCTCCAACATGCTAGAGATCAATTGGAGGAAGGTTTTCACGAACTTTCTTCCAAATTTATTGCTTTAAAAAAGAATTTCAAAAAAGTTTCTTCTGAAAAGGAACAACTTCTCAAAGAGAAGGAAGAGTTGTCCCTCAAGATCCAAAACCTTCCCGATGTTTATTCTATGGAATCAACAATCAAGGATTTGAAGGAATCCCTTGCCAAGTTCACCCAAGGTGAACAAAATTTAACCAAATTGCTCGGTTCCCAATGCATATCTAGAACCACCGAAGGACTTGGCTATTCCAAGCAAGCTTCCTCTTCCCATGCTCCAACTATTTTTGTAAGGGGGAGCTCCCAATATAAATTTTGCAATTATTGCAAAAAACCCGGGCACTTAATTTATGAGTGTGATTGAAAAAATGCCCGGTATGGAAGGCCCAAAACTATTTCCTTTAATGATGAATTTTTTAGGAGAAGACCCGCCACTAGACAAGTGTGGATTGAAAAATCCTTTTTAGCGAGTCTCACCGGACCAAAATTTGTCTCGGTTTCAAAATCCTCTCCCCGGTGATTTTTTGTTTTTATTTAGGGGGAGTTAGGATCGTTTAAGCCTTTTTGCGTTTTCAATTTCAAAATTTTCATTCAAAACTTTCAATTTCAAAACTTGAAATTCAAAACATTCAATTCAAATCTCAAAAATTTCAATCGGTTTAAAAACTCTTTCTTGTTTTTCAACCTTTCCCTCAATCAAGTTTTATGCCCCATGCTATTTTGATAATCACAAAGGGGGAGAAATTCTTGGTTGATTGGGGGAAAAATCTTTCTCTCATGCTTTGCTTTTCAATCTTTTACATTGCTTGTTTTTGGTGATTGTGATCATCAAAATAGGGGGAGATTGTTGTACCTCTCGTACCCCTCGTGGTTTAATTTTCATGATCACAATCACTCTCTTATTTATCTAATATTGTTTTAAGTGTTTTTTTGATAGGAAAAAGGTTGCCAAGGAATTGGGCCAAGAAGGACTGAAAGTGGACTAATTTTCAGTCCACCGGCCAACCGGTGGATGACCATCGGCCAGCCGATGGAGCCTGGACAGAAGACATCCCTCTGTCCAGACCACCGGCCAACCGGTGTCCCATCACCGGCCAGCCGGTGGAACCCAGACAAATAGTGACACCTACTGTCTCAGCACCGGCCAACCGGTGGCCTCCTCACCGGCCAACCAGAGGTGCCTGAGCCCGAGCCCTCTCCCTTTTCCAAAGCACTGGCCAACCGGTGGCCAATCACCGGTCAGCCGGTGGATCCAGTCAAACTAGCCATTGGGCTTTGACCAGACTTGCCCACTTGACCCCCAACGGCTCCGAAGGCCTCTCCAACGGCTCCAAAGACCCCCAAAGGCCATTTGAGGGTTCCCCCTCTATAAATAAAGGACTAGGAAGCCCCGAAAACGCAAGGAAGCCCACGGGAACGTTTTTCCATCATTTGGCGAACCTCCGGAAGATTGCTTCAAGGAACCCCACATTCTCCAACTCATTTCCACATCCAAGGAGCACCACCAAAGAAGCTTGGGAGAACTCTTCCTCAACTCCAATCAATCCATTGGTGCCCAAGACTTCTCCACATTACAGTTTTTCATTCTTTATCATTTTGAGCATCAATTTGGGTTTGTGCCTACAAACCCCTCTTTCTCTCATCCTCTCTTCTTTGGGTTTTCACACCACCTTCAAGGTGTGAAGAGGTTAGTCAAGCCTTCCCTTTAAAAGGCTTGAGTCATAGGTGAGCTAGCCTTCACCTGTAAGAAGGCTAGTGGGTTCTTGCTCAACCATTAAAAGCAAGCTGTAATAGGTTCTAGACTACCTTAAAGTCTAGTGGGTTTCTTGCTAAAACCATTAAAAAGCAAGCGGTAGTAAATCTCTCAACGGTTGAGTTGGGAGCGGAGACGTAGGCTTTGGTTTAAGCCGAACTCCATTATCAAGCTTTGTGTCTTGCCTCTTTTATTTCCGCTGCACTTTTAACTTTGATTTTAAATTGTTAATTATTTTTTAAAAGGAAATTCACCCCCCTCTTGCCATCATTCTCCGCCCAACACAGAGCTCTATCTGCCCTCAGCGTCTATGGAAAGAAGAAGTCATAGAATACTTCCTGAAAATCATCCCACGCCATGTATTTGTGATGCTCTGACTGGGTGGTTACATCCCACCACCTCTTGGAAGAATCATGTTCCATGTATGTCCCGAGTTTGAACCTCCGCCCTAGAGGTGTCTCAAGATGATTGAAAATAGTCTGCATCGACCCCAGCCAAGACTCCGCAGCCTATGGTCCGCCATCCCCAGAGAACGTTGGTGGATGCTGCTGCGGGAATATACGAGTAAGCTCAGCCATAGATGTGGCAGCTGACGGTGCTCCCTAAAAGGTCTGCATGAACCGCATAAAGCCTTCAATGAACTATGCCTCCATGCATGCGTCCGGTATAATGGTTTGCGCTGCATATGGATCTGCTAGAGGATCAACTAGTAACCCATGGCCCACCATTTCTGGAGTATACTCGTTGTTGCTCTCTTGGAGAACAACACGTGGTCATCTCAGCGGCATGACACTACAAGGTCAAACACACACGTTAGATCAAGATTAACAACAACCCAAAACAAAGAAACCCAAAAGGGAAAAGGAGGAAGAAGGCGTTCAAAATTTTCAAAACAAGACTACATGTCGTGTATACTGACTACACGACATGTACTTGACTACTCTTTCCCTACCCGGGTCCTTCTACATGGCTGAGCCACACGGCTCCCATTCAACAAAACTACACGACGTGTATACTGACCACACGGTGTGTATGGTATAATTGCCAACTGCTCGTGTCGCTTGTGACACGGCCAACTACTCGTATTGACCTTACACGGCGTGTTACACCCACACACAGTGTGTAAACCACCCCATTTCCCTAGCCACATGGCTAACTCCACATGGTCTGTCCCCGGACAAGACTACACAGAGTGTCCCACAGGTATACGATGTGTACTAGACGAGCTTCGCCGACCCGTGTTGTTAGTTACACGGCCAGACACACAGATCACACTACACGGCATGTTCTATATACACATGGCGTGTACTCGAGAGGATAACACTGACCCGTGTTGTTATTTACATGGCCGGGTCCCCAGGTCAAACTACACGGCGTGTTCCACAGTGGACACGGTGTGTATGTCTTAAGTCTCCTCTGTGTGTGTTATTATTTACACGGGAAGACTCCAGGTCAACACTAAATGGCGTGTACATCATCTACACAACCTGTTCTCCCCAAGATCTTTCCTTCACCGTGTAACCACCCACACAGTTTGTGACACGGGAAGAGACTACATGGCGTGTACTCAGGGCACACGGCGTGTACTCAAAAAGTTTTCTTTTCTTCCCAAACATAAGAACATACACAACATGTTTAAGGTATTACATGGTGTGTATACTAGGTTTCCAGACAGTATGCCTCAGAAACTTTTTCGGAACCCAGAAAATACTGAAAAACAACACCTAAGTTCCAAATTCCGATCCGTGAGGGCCCATACTCCCCACGAATCAAAGTTTGGAATCTTATCTGTGTTATAACAAAATGAACAGTCAATGATTCACCAAATTCTGGTAAATGGGGGCCCATACTCTCCAAAACCCAAAGTTTGGAATCCATTCAATAAACCGTCTCGTACAAAAATACCCTATAACATAGCAGGTATTTATCAAGCAGCTATCACAATAGCATGCTTTACTAGTACAATAACTATCACAACAACATGCAATTTCTAATGCACCTACATGGCATGGAACTATGCATGGCATGTGATTTCTAGAATGTTCCTAAATGATGCATGAGATGGAATACCCTCATCTCATCAGGTTGCAACTAAATAGAACCCAAGGATAAAATATAACAGCACAATCCCAAGTGTGTCACCCAATGGTGAAATCATATCAAATGTAAATTGAAAAATCAGTAAAATTGAAATATGAGGTAAATTGGCTTTTCCCTGTACACGGGTTATCTACGCTCAGGCACAGCTTATTACCAACTAATATTCCCGTCCTATCCCTAACTAAGGCTCCAAATAGTAAGTCAAAGGAAAGAACCTCCTCTGATACCACTTTGTAATGTCCCAGTTCCGGGTGCCTCTCAACAGGTGCCCCGAACCCGGTTCGCCATGTGGCCTCAAGCTCATTTCCCCAAATGCCAGAGGATGCCGAATAGCAGCGAGGCCCCAGGTCTGATAGTGGGGAAACTATGCCCTCATTTCTCAAAATTTAGTGCATTGGAATGAAATAAAACATACACCAACAGCGGAATCCATAAACCATACACAAATGAATTAAACAACTGCAGTAGAAATAACCAACCAGTATAAAAATAATGGTGCAACATGCCTCAAATTCTAAGAAAGCAGCCATAACACATTACACAACAATACAGTATAGTACTAGTACAAGAAAGAAAAACAAAACAAAACAGCAGGTAGCATCGCGAGCCTCAGCCCGGTCCCACGCTCCCCTACTCCTCAGTAGCAATCAAGTACATGTATAAGGACCCTTGACCTTATCCACACCTGCAGAAACGTAATCTATTTGGGCCGAAAAGCATGACCCAAATAGGGTGTGAGAAATAATCTCAGTAGGCACCCACCAAAAGCCTATTCTCAACTGTGTGTAAACATGAAACAACAGTGTGAAAAAGTAAATGAAATAAACTAAGCATTACTAAAAAGTAACTAACCTTCTAGTTATATTTCCATTTTAATATCCATTTAATCAGTTAATTTAAAATATCACCACAGTGAATATTCTAAGTAAACAGCCAACATCCTCAGACATGTAAACCCCTACCCTCGGGTAACGAGAATCCAAACACAAGAATATTCCCACAGGCATACAGATATTTCCCTCGGGCGTACAAAAGTGTCACCCTCAGGTACATAGTCTATTTCCCACAGGTACGGAAGAAGTTTCCCTCAGGCTAAGAGAAAATTTCCCTCAGGCTAATACAGTCATGCCCTCATGCTATAGTAAAACATTTCCATTAGGAAAAAGTAATCGGGACATGACCAACATGTAAATAAGAAGTTCAAACACATTTCCTCTCAAGGCTAATGTAATGCACAAAATAAATGAGGCATACCCTCGGGTATCCTGGCCAAACAGCTTAGCAGAGGAACGCACCCCTGGGGTGGTCCTGGATCCAAGCAGCGATCAAAAATAGAATTTTAATATCACATTTAATTACCTATACAATTATAAGTATTTAAATAGTTGCTGCCTCAGCCACAAGACACTCCAACATGGGTTTGTGGCACAACAAATACACAAAACGCACAGTATTTGGAAAATAAACAACAAGCCACCTACCTTTAACACCCACGAATGATATACGCGAACATTGCCTCCAGAAACGCCCAAGAACAATGTAGATCTGACATAGAATAAACATAATTTAAACTTAAATAACTCACTATAGAGGAAGAATTGGAAAAACGGCTTAAGAAGAGTCGAGGGCTTACCCGTGCGGTTCTAACGATATTGTCCAAGGCGGAAACGGATTCCCGACGTGCGCCTGGAGGATCTCCATAGCTCCGGCCTCCCTCTTCTGCTCCCTCTTCCCGTTCTAAGCCTTCCCTGTGAACAGGGGAGGCTACTGCCCATTTTAAGAGAAAAAAAAGTAAATGACATGTACTTCTGAGTACACAGCTTGTACTTTCCTCATTTAACTGTTCATCTGGCAGTTTCTCGCCAGCATGGCACTGTTCATCTACCGACATGACTACACAGCGTGTCTTCTTGTGTACACGGCATGTTCTGCTGCACAACTGGCCACCACCTTACTTTTTGCCTGCTGACTAACTACACGGCGTGTAAAGGACCACTACACGGTGTGTAGTTAGTTTCTACACTCTTCATGACCGACATGGCCACACGCCTCATGTACTCATTCCACATGGCCAAAAGTACACGGTGTGTGGAAAAGTACACAGCGTGTACTTTCCAAAATTTGGGATTTTCCCCATTTTCCTTATTTTCTCAAAAACACTTAAGGAAGAATGAAAAGAAGAAACTCGTACCTAAAAAATAAGAACCGGGTTCTTACACCCGAAGACACATGAGCCTCATCCCAAAGATGCTTGGGAACAACCTTCCAGCACACACCTGGTCCAACAACCACAACTACCCTGCCCAAAGAATCTTGGGCTATAATAGACTACAGGCCATCAGAGCCTACCCAAAGAGTATTGGGATTCTTAGGAAAGGGAGAATAAAAGGAGATAATGACTATCCACTCAATGGTGTCTTGGGAAAACCCCCTCCCCCATGAAATGGGGGTGTTCGTCATGATGTGATCAACTTTGTTGGGGCACGAATAATAAACACAATAACTAAATTTATACATATAGGTAAATAAGAAATCATCCCAACCTTGGAGTTCCAAACCAACTCATACCCAAACACCCTTGTCACTATTCATTCATAAGATTTACAACATCCACAACCATGTTACAACTCATTCTCGAAAAACAATTCCCCATTAAACCCATTCTTGTTTTTATATTCAAGTGATTCCATTTAAATAATTCTTCATTACCGAGCAACAAACAGGCATAGTCACAAGCCAAGGAATGGAAGACAATCCCCGCCATATGTCCCCACACGACCGTAGATCCACAAACCAACAACTACACCATGATAAAGGATCCCATCCCCATCCATTTCACCCGACAAGAATCAATAAGAACAACAACATATATTACCAAGACAAAGAATGGGAGTTTCTAGATTTAAACACAACATTAATTGAGTTCCTTATTTTCTGTTGGGTTAATCGGGGTGATCACATAGGGATTCGTGTTCACCAGACATCCATTTAATCAACCAAGCTTACATGATAAAAAAATTCCATGTTGCGGTTATTTAATCTTCACAAAAAACAGGGGTCCCTTAGTGCATATAGAAATACCACCAACGACCATGATTTTTAGTAGACATAAGCAGATATAATTCACAACATATAAGCAAGGTTAAAAGAATACAACAACATCATCAAAAACACCCCTTCATTCTTTATAAGTCTTTTTACTGTATTTGTTACGGTTTGGTTTCATCCATCCCTATAGAAACATTAGCATAACTACCACGCATGATACACAAAAAATAGAGATGAAGGAAGAACCCTACCAGGATCATCAACGATCGATGTTTTTCTACACACACCAAGAAATGGGGATGTTCTACTTGCAGGGGAGGAACTTCGGGGACTCCAAGAGTGAGTAAGAAAGGCTCCAGCACAGGTTCACCATTATCCTAGGGAAGGGGGACTCCAAAGGCACTAATGAAAAATAAAGGAGACTAGAGAAGAAGAAGAATTAATCTCGTGTGATAAAAGGGGAGATCCTAGAGTTACAAGATATTAATTTGGAATATCTTAAAAGGCGTATCGTGGTTTCACCACACAGTTGGACCATTACACATGATGGAATTAATTTTTATTTTATAATTATCAATGGAGATGTTTCCATAACAGTTGTGCGTTAAAGTATTTCCTTTAATTAGATGAAAACCTGTAATAGGGGTGGAACTGGAAGGTACAGAAAAATGGTGTGAGAATGAGGTAAAGGCCACACGTTTTGGTAAATCATGGGTTGCCCGGATCTTGGGAGATTTTAGTTATCATTTATGGTATTTTAATGGATTCAAAAGGGGTATTGAAACACTTTTACGTCAAATATATGTTGTGGGAGTGGGATTGGAAAAATAAATAAGGGAGGGACACTGTTTGGTGAGACACTGTAAGAGGTGCCATGGTCACGATTCCATCATCACGGTGCCACTGTTTTGGTGTGCGGTTGTGATAGTTTGACTGTTATAGTGCCACCCTCACAGTGCCACCGTCATAGTTCCACTATAAGCGGCTCCAACATTTCTATGGGTAACCATGATGGTGTGACTGTTATGGTGCCACTGTTTCGGAGGGAAACTATATGCAGTGCCACCGTTTCGATGTGCGATAGTGACCAGTGCCACCTGTTGTACCTCTCGTACCCCTCAAGGTTTTATTTTCATGATCACAATCACTCTATTATTTATCTAATATTGTTTTAAGTGTTTTTGGTTGATAGGCATGATTTCAGGTGGCCAAGGTATTGGGCCAAGTAAGAAAGAAGGAAAACTGGACTGAAATCAGTCCACCGGCCAACCGGTGGCTTCACCACCGGCCAGCCGATGGACCCTGGGCAAAAGGGACACCCACTGCCTTACCACCGGCCAACCGGTGGCCTCAGCACCGGCCAGCCGGTGGAACCCAGCCCAAACAGTGTTTTCCACTGACTTAGCACCGGCCAACCGGTGGCCTCCTCACCGGCTAGCCGGTGGCGCCTGGACAGAAGCCCTCCTCCATTTTACTCACATCGGCCAACCGGTGGCTATGTACCGGTCAGCCGGTGGAGCCAGTCAAACTAGCCGTTGGGCCTTTGACCAGGCTGGTCCACTTACCTCCCAACGGCTCCGAAGCCCTTTCCAACGGCTCCGAAGACCTCCTAAGGCCATATGAGGGTTCCCCCTCTATAAATAAAGGACCTTGATCCCCCGTAAGCCTAAGGAACATAGCCGGAACTCTTGTGAAGCCAACGGACACATTTCCCATCATTTGGCGAACCTCCGGCGGATTCCTCCAAGGGAACCCCACTTGCTCCAACACACTTCCACATCCAAGGAGCACCTCCAAAGAAGCTTGGGAGCGCCCTTCATTAGCTCCAACAATCCATTGGCGCCCAAGGCTTCTCCCAATACAGTTTTTCATTGTTTATCATTTTGAGCTTCATTTTGGGTTTGTGCTTACAAACCCCATCTCTTTCTCATCTCCCTTTATTTGGGTTCTCACACCACCTTCAAGGTGTGAAGAGGTTGGTCAAGCCTTACCTTGTAAAAGGCTTGAGACAAAGGTGAGCTAGCCTTCACCCGTAAAAAGGCTAGTGGGTTCTTGCTCAACCATTGAAAGCAAGTGGGTTCTTGCATAACCATTAAAAGCAAGCTGTAATAGGTGAGCTAGCCTTCACCTGTAAAAAGGCTAGTGGGTTTCTTGCTACAACCATTGAAAAGCAAGCGGTAGAATCTCTCAACGGTTGAGTTGGGAGCGGAGACGTAGGTCGGGTTTTTGGCCGAACTCCGTTATCAATTCTTGTGTCTTGCCTCTTTATTTCCGCTGCACCTTCACTTTGATTTTATTTTGTTAATCATTTTTTAAAAGGCAATTCACCCCCCCTCTTGCCATCACTACCTTTCTTTCTCCGCCCAACAATTGGTATCAGAGGCCAAATTTGTGTAATACCCTCACCGGTTTCAAATTTAAGATCCATTGTGATGGCCTCAACCTCTTTCGCCCCCAAAGGCTTTTCTTTGGGTCGTGCTCCATTCTTTGATGGAACCGACTATTCTTTTTGGAAAACCCGCATGACCACATTTCTTAAAAGCATTGGTTATCCTATTTTTAAAATTGTCATGCATGGTTATTCACATTCTTCTCCCGATGAATCCAAATGGACCCAAGCCGATATTAGAAATTTTGAGCTAGATGGCAAAGCTATGAATGCTCTTCATTGTGGGTTAGACCGTAATGAATTTAATCATATTTCTACTTTCTCATCTTCTCATGATATCTGTTTTAGAAGTAACCCATGAAGGTACTAAAGGCGATGACAAGCCCGATTGCCCTCTCAAAAAGAAAAAGGCCAAGCAAAAGAAGAAGAAGGCATTCAAGGCCACATGGAGTGATAGCTCCACATCATCCTCCTCCTCCTCCTCGAGCGACAACGGTAACAAATGCCTAATGGCATTTCATGAGGTAACATTTTCCGACTCCTCATCCTCTTGTTCTTCAAATTCAAATTCTTTAAATCATTTATCCTATGAGGATCTCCAACATGCGAGAGATCAATTGGAGGAATGTTTTCACGAACTTTCTTCCAAATTTGTTTCTTTAAAAAAGAATTTCAAAAAACTCTCTTCCGAAAAAGAACAACTTCTCAAAGAGAAGGAAGAGTTGACCCTCAAAATCCAAAACCTTCCAAATGTTGATTCCATGGAATCAACCATCAAAGATCTAAGGGAGACTCTAGCCAAGTTCACCCAAGGGGAACAAAATTTGAATAATCTGCTAGGTTCCCAACGCGTATCCCGAACCACCCAAGGGCTTGGCTATTCCAAGCAAGCTTCCTCCTCCCATGCACCCACTATTTTTGTAAGGGGGAGCTCTCAAAACAAATTTTGCAATTATTGTAAAAAACCCGGGCACTTAATTTATGAGTGCAATTGCAAAAATGCCCGGTATGGCCGCCCCAAAACTATTTTCTTCAATGATGAATTTTTTAGGAGAAGACCCGCCACTAGACAAGTGTGGATTGAAAAATCCCTATTAGCGAGTCTCTCCGGCCCAAAATTTATTTCGGTTTCAAAAACCTCTCCCCGGTGATTTTTTGTTTTTATTTAGGGGGAGTTAGGATCGTTTAAGCCCTTTTGATTTCAATTTCAAAATTTTCGATTCAAACTTTCAATTTCAACACTTGGTTTCAAAATTTTCATTTCAAAATTTCTTGATTCAAAACTTTCAATTCAAATTTCAAAAATTTCATTGGTTTAAAATCTCCAACTTGTTTTTCAACGTTTCCCTCAATCAAGTTTTATGCCCCGTGCTATTTTGATAATCACAAAGGGGGAGAAATTCTTGATTGATTGGGGGAAAAATCTTTTAAAGCATGCCTTTCATTTCAGTATTTTACATTACTTGTTTTGGTGATTGTGATCATCAAAATAGGGGGAGATTGTTGTACCTCTCGTACCCCTCAAGGTTTTATTTTCATGATCACAATCACTCTATTATTTATCTAATATTGTTTTAAGTATTTTTGGTTGATAGGCATGATTTCAGGTGGCCAAGGTATTGGGCCAAGTAAGAAAGAAGGCAAACTGGACTGAAATCAGTCCACCGGCCAACCGGTGGCTTCACCACCGGCCAGCCGATGGACCCTGGGCAAAAGGGACACCCACTGCCTTACCACCGGCCAACCGGTGGCCTCAGCACCGGCCAGCCGGTGGAACCCAGCCCAAACAGTGTTTGCCACTGTCTTAGCACCAGCCAACCGGTGGCCTCCTCACCGGCCAGCCGGTGGCGCCTGGACAGAATCCCTCCTCCATTTTACTCACACCGGCCAACCGGTGGCTATGTACCGGTCAGCCGGTGGAGCCAGTCAAACTAGCCGTTGGGCCTTTGACCAGGCTGGTCCACTTGCCTCCCAACGGCTCCGAAGCCCTTTCCAACGGCTCCGAAGACCTCCTAAGGCCATATGAGGGTTCCCCCTCTATAAATAAAGGACCTTGATCCCCCGGAAGCCTAAGGAACATAGCCGGAACTCTTGTGAAGCCAACGGACACATTTCCCATCATTTGGCGAACCTCCGGCGGATTCCTCCAAGGGAACCCCACTTGCTCCAACACACTTCCACATCCAAGGAGCACCTCCAAAGATGCTTGGGAGCACCCTTCATCAGCTCCATCAATCCATTGGCGCCCAAGGCTTCTCCCAATACGGTTTTTCATTGTTTATCATTTTGAGCTTCATTTTGGGTTTGTGCCTACAAACCCCATCTCTTTCTCATCTCACTTTCTTTGGGTTCTCACACCACCTTCAAGGTGTGAAGAGGTTGGTCAAGCCTTACCTTGTAAAAGGCTTGAGACAAAGGTGAGCTGGCCTTCACCCGTAAAAAGGCTAGTGGGTTCTTGCTCAACCATTGAAAGCAAGTGGGTTCTTGCATAACCATTAAAAGCAAGCTGTAATAGGTGAGCTAGCCTTCACCTGTAAAAAGGCTAGTGGGTTTCTTGCTACAACCATTGAAAATCAAGCGGTAGAATCTCTCAACGGTTGAGTTGGGAGTGGAGACGTTGGCCGGGTTTTTGGCCGAACTCCGTTATCAATTCTTTTGTCTTGCCTTTTTATTTCCGCTGCACCTTCACTTTGATTTTATTTTGTTAATCATTTTTTAAAAGGCAATTCACCCCCCCCCCCCCCCCTCTTGCCATCACTACCTTTCTTTCTCCGCCCAACACCACCGTTTCGGTGGAACCGTTTGATGAGACCGATATTTTGGAAAAGTACTGAACCAGGAGGGTCCAGGCCATTATAAAATTGGAGGATATATAATATCTTATCAATGGAATTAATCCATTTTTCAATGATGAGTTGATCAGAAGGCCCATTAAATATAGAAGGCATTTTTCAAATAAAGGATCCAACAAAAACTTTTTCTTTCTTAGGAGGAGGGAGTTCTATAGTATTAAAGTTTTTATTAATAATTTGATCCAATTGATCTAGTACTTTCATGAAGTTTGGATCTCTTATTCCCATTAGGTTTGGTATCTCATTAGTATAATCATCACATATCTTATTGCATTGGTTGTTAAAACGAGTTATCCTATTTCTAGAGATTAAAAAAATTAAAAAAAATAGAAGGATTCAATAATTATCTAATGAGAATATAAAAAGGAAACTATGAGCATATAAGGATAAATTTACAAATGAAAATTATATCTTAACATATAACTCTCTAAATTTCAATATAGTTTACCAATATAAATTATTATTATACCTAGAATTTTCTATAGGGTTATCCATAAGGTTTTCTAGTCATAATCCACAAAAATAACAATACCATACTATGATAGAAACTATAAAGACCTTATCCTTTTACGCATATTATTACATAAGTTTAAGTATAATTATCCATTAAATATAGACCAAGATCGAAAATTATAGTGTTTTTGGAAGACTAAATATATAATTAGAAAACATTTTACTAGAAGAAAAAATATTCTATTAATCTCCTTAATGATCTCATTACTTTCTCTGAGCTTCTATAACTATATAGGATAACCTGGGGAATACATAGAGAAAAGGGGTGATTTAAAATTTTTAATAAGGGAATAAACATGGAATTAAAGAATGGTACATGAGTCAGAAAAAATAACCTCAAAACATAAAAGGAACTGATCATGAAAAAATATATTAAGGAATAACATATAGAACATAGAATAATACAACTAGGGAAACATATGATTCTAGAAAAAATATATATCATGACCTAAATATGAGTCAAGGCTAACTTCTATGATCATATCACTTGGTAGAAAGTGTCTCATAATGGATTAAATTTACTCCCTAATCATATAAAAATTTTCTCATGAGAATAAAAAAATACCCAATACATTGATGTGATATATGGTTACACCCATAATAACATGTACATGCATATGTTTTGAAGATAAGTTAATCAAACATAAGGCATAAACATAAGGATTACTCATGAATAGAAATGGGTTTTATAATCATGTCATAAGGCACAACCAAAGGGTGTATCATAATGATATCCATGAAATAAGGGAGAAAATAATTTGTGCACATTAAAAAGGTAAAAGAAGAATATATCATGAATAATTATGTCCAACTGATGTGGAAACATGAAAAGAGTGGCTAGGTAATAATATAAATTTTCCAGTTAAGCGTGATTTTAGGGAAAAGAATAAAGTGACATTAAAAGGGTAAAGGAATAATTATTTCCATAAAAATAAAAATGAACTAAAATGGTTTTTCAAAATAAAATCATTTATTTTATAAAATTTTGTTTTCTTAAAAAAATTTATGGACTATACTTGAAAATGGGTAAGAAACAGAGAAGTTCCATTTAATTGGGTTTTCCTATCTAGATGAGTTAAAAAAGGGAACCAGTTAAAATATGTATTTCCCAGTAAAAGAAAGATGAATTGAAATATAATTTTTAAAAAAATATATTCATAATATAAAAAAAGTATATAATAATAATGAAGATATAACATGAGACAAAGAGAGATATGTCACTACCTAAATGAAATATGGAGGATTAGAGAGATCCCCCTTACCTTATGTTGGAATGCGTTCTTCACTTTCACTTGATGTCCTGGATAATAAAATTAGATTATTTAATTTATTAACTAATAAAATAAAATAAATATATTTTATTTATTATAATTTAATTAAGTTCATTTATGGCCATTTCGTTGAGTTATAAATTAAATTTTCATTGTTTCAAGAGCGGTTGTTTCATAGTTTCATGGGTTGTTAACTTATATATATTTATGGATGTTATTGTCAAATTAGAATAGTAATATAGAATTGAAATTATATAGTATTAATTCCATATTATAAATTTAATTTGATTCATATATAATTTTTTTTTCTAAAATGAGGATGATTTGTTTGATAAAATGTTAAAGGTAAATGTTTAGTTTATTTTAGTAGTTTTTTACCATCAAGAACTAGTTTTTTTATTTAATATTATGCTTGTATATTAGTTCTAGAATATGAAATAAGTCATAATATACATATTAATATTCAATTTAACCATATTAATACTTTTATATCTATTCATGAAGGCAGTAATGGAAAAAAATCATTATCCACGGAGACGATTAAATGACATTATTTGAACAATGGTTTCATTTCTTTGAATAAGAGGAGATGCGAAAAGCGGTGGATAGAAGATATTACATTATAAATATAAAATTACATTTTATACATGATATTGTAGTTATTATTCTTTAATGGATAAAGTGTGTGAGGAGAAGGTATAAGAATAAAATAAATTAAGAGAGGTGATTTGAGAAAGTTACATCTTGAATGTCACCTCCTTGAAGGACCCCTTAAAGAATATAGAATTTTACTTTTGATGATAACAGAAGCACTTGGATGATGGGAGAGTATAGAGGAGAGGTTTTTTTAGATATTTTGAAATCTTAAAGCATTAGAAGGTGTGAGAATAATTGGTGGTGAGGGTGGTATTTAGAAGGAGAGCAGAGTGGTGTTTTTTATTATTATATTCCTTTTTTATTATTTTATCTCAAGACTATCAATAGTATTAATTATTGTGGATATATAAAGTAAATAATGTGTGTGATTGTGAAATAAGGGGTTCTTGAATCATGAATGACTAAAAAACTCATGCCTTTATCTTATAATGTTAAATGCTGTAAATTACAATATTTCATTATTCCCCAAAAATTCAATTATTTTAGAAAAATCCCAAAATTACACCCTAATAATAAGTAAATGTCTATATTTAAAAAAAAAACCCATTTTATTAAAAAAATTATTTATGGGTAATTTTATTTTTAAATAAAAGCATCATTTATTCAAAAAAAAAATACAGATTTAATATTATAATAGACTATGTGACCCTTCGAAAAATTACTAATAGTCTCATTAAATTATCTTATAATTATAATAAAAAATAATATTAGTATATGAAACCATTTTATGATAATAAATTTTATTTTAATTCATTATATACATTATAAAAATCTCAAATAAAATATTTATATTTAATAAAAATACCAACACTTAACATACCATTTAAAAAAAGTGGTTTCTTATACCACGATATGAATATACGATATTTTAATTTTATAAAATACCAAAATATTATTTTTCATTTCCATTGGTGAGGTTTCTATTATAATGATAATATTTATATTGGTTTTATGGGTTTCCTACTTCTTATAAATACCACTTATTCTACTCATTCCTCATTCACTTACTATTTATCTCGAATTTATATACTTTTATATTTAGATTGAATATTTTTTTATTAAAATTATTTCTTATTTTTGTTCTTGGATTTGTTTATTATGTGGGATAGAATAGATCCAAATTATCATACAATTTATCTTTTATTTTCTTTTTATTGTTCATCTATAATAGTTGGTATTCTTATTGGTTTAGTTGGTGACTAATTTATCATTATATATTTATATCAATTTTTTACTTTCTATATATAATTTTTGTTCTTATATTACATAACATAATTATTAAAAGGAAATTTATATTGATAAAATTTCATGTTTTTACAAGAAATTAGTAGAAAACACACTATTGAATCATCTCTCACTTCAAAGAAAAGTGATAACCAGTAGGGTAACATCATATTCCTACAACTATGAAAATTATTCCCATAAAAAGTAGGAACAACTATTATATTGAAATAATTATTATTATTCAGCGATTATAATACTTCTTAGATCTTTATAGGGAATCTACAATCTAACACCACTTATAGAATCCTATGTCGGGTGGACTACTAAGAGGGGGGAGGTAAATTTGTGGATGAATTCTACAAATTTTTCTCTATTTAAATTTATAATTTTGAACTATTTAAATTTTTTGATCCACTAAAGAATATTTCTCACATCCACACCTCATGTGATATTATAATTTGAGAAATTAGAAAATAGTAATTACAAGGTTTAGTATAAAATATTAATCCTTTCTGCAACTGGTTATTCTCCCCAGTTACAGATTATTCATTATTAAACAATTAATTACCACCAAAAAATAATCTAGCTTGAACAACATAGATTCCCACTATGTCCCACCAATTAAAACAAAAATTCAATTATACAGTTCACATCCAAAACCTACTATAAGATAGAATTTTCTTCTTCAAGATAGATCTAGTACAAAAATATTTTCTTCCTCTCCTTGGTTTCTTTAGAACCACTTGGAGATAGAATCTTGTTGCATGAGTAGATAGATCAAAATTTCTACTTTTTCACCTCTTCAGGATCTTTACTTATGGTTTTCATCTCTATTAGTCTTGAAATTCCTTCCAGATCCAGTGAGATATGTATTCTCCTCAATTTCATTGATATTGGCTGTATCGGTATCTCTAATAATTTACCCACATAATATATACATGTTCTCTCATGTTTTTTCAACAACATTCAACAAAGACCTGAAATATATATTTATATGAAAATAATAATAATTGGATCATCATTATCCCTTTATTCCATATTTTTATCTATTATTTATAAACATAGTTGAACACTCAGCCTATTTTTTATTACAATAGATGAGAGACATATTCTAACCATCCCACAATCACAAGAATAGATTTAGTACCCAAGTTTCTTTTTTATAGCATTATAAAATCATCCTTTAAAACTCCTAATGATACGACCAATTTAATAACCTAAAGGCTTGGGTATTATAATGTTTATTCACATGATATTTAAAATTCTTTGATTTCTACATATTTTTATTTTTTACTATGTTAACAAAATCTATGATTTGTAAACATTTTTGAAATTAGCTATGTGAACATACTCATGGAATCGGCTACATAAAATCCTCAAAAAACCCCCATATGGAAAATGGTTACATGAAACCCCTATGTGTAATAAATTACTATGTGAACTCGTCCTGGTTATATTAATTCGGTTACTTCATTATATTCTGTAAATGAATACATCACAAAATAGTTTTTTGAATTCCCTCTACTCAAAATCCACTATGTAAAATCATTTGTTCACCATAAACATATATATCTCATTAAATGTACATACAGGAAATTGAAATGGTATTAAAATATTTTTTCTAATCTCAAAGGAACATTTAATCAATATTTATCCCTAAAGAACACGTTCTAAGATTCTGGAACTCATCCATGGTAGTCATACATGTTCATGGATTTTACACATGATACCATGCATGTATTGAGAAAATGATGATCAAATACATCACTAAAACAAGGAATTAATCTTAGTATGATCAATAAAGCTTTTAGTTTCAACATTCAAAAGTTCTACATGACCATCATGGATCATAAATGAAAAAATAAACATGAACTCTAAAACCTTAGAATGAGTGATGAATATGATGTTGTTCACCTTTTATTGTGTGATGTAGATTTTCTAGATTATATGGAATGTGTTGTGTATATATTGTTTAATATGGGTGAATAATGTACCATGTTTTAGATTCCTACATCAAACACCTCTATGGTCAACCAATTCCATTTATAACTTATCATTCCATTAGAACATTGAGTCGAAATCTGGGTTATACATATATACACCTTGTACGCATAGGTTATGCCTTACCTATGTAAGCCTAATTGGCAACCTCTAGAACTCTAACCAACACTCTTCTTGTGGGTTCTATGTGTTTCCCCGCTCACAGTCATCTTTCAATATACTAAATAAATATTTCTTTTAGATGATATTTCTCCCTTATATGAGGCTGATGGGATGGGTCATTTGTATTTCATGGTTGGGAAATTTATTTAAACACTTATAGAATATCTAAGTATATAATGATACCATATAGGAATTCTAAAACCACCAGCAACCATGTTTCTTATTCAAGAATTATTTATTCCCATTATTCAATATTTAGCCTCAAGTATCTTTAGGACACATAAAGATGATCAATAAATCATGAAATCCAATCTGTTTTCCTCATTTATCTTCCATGTATCATTAACAACAACTATTGAACCATTGAAAACAAATATATTACTTACATAGAAACAATATGGTTTATAAACCATCAATGAATAGAAAAGGAAAAAAGTGATGGATCATTTATAGGATAGAAATTGAAATTTTTTAACTCATCCTGAGAAAGATATTTAATTGTATGATTTTAAAAGTATCCTTGATCAACAATAATATCTATCAAAGGACAGATGGAAATCCATTTCTATAATTTTTAAAATAAACCCACTAGGGAAAAATAAATATTCCAGATATGTGAAAATAATTTTAAAAGAAACATTTAATAAAACTTTTATTAAAATAATTTCATTTATAATCCAATAAAATGTAGATGTAAGATACATATAAAATGATAAAGTTGGGGGAATGCTCTGTTTAATCATAAATCTTAAAAATAGAAGCTTCTCGCATTTTGATAAAAATGACCCATAAGGAAAATGTGAAAATTTTATTTTGTAATTATAAAACGTAGTTCAAGTAGTATATAATCACTATAATCAATTTTTGAATATTAGATAAGGACCCCTACAAAAGAATCTAACGAATAATTTTCTGGAAAAGGGAGTTTTTCGGCTGAGAAGAATAGATTGTGTCAATTTCTCTTACAAGAAATGTGTTAGGTGAAATATTAGTCAAGGGTAAATGAAATTTTGAGTAGAAATTTAAAAACCCATGAATATAAAAATAAAATTATGAGTGGTCTGAAAAAGAAAAAAATCAATATATGGGTTATCTTTTAAAAATAATCATTACTTTAAAATAAAACTGGCAAAGAAACCTTTATGATTTGAGTAACATTTTAATCAAAAAAACCATTCATCTTTGGTATCTTTTGAGTCGAAACCCATTGAAAAGAGAACTTCATATGGATAATCAAACCCTAATTAACAGGGTAAAATAAAATCATTAGGAATAATAAAAACCATATCAAAGATATCATGGTGCAAGAAATTAAATATGCCTCGTGAAATTAAATTTGAGATAAAGAACCCCTTACCTTTTTTACCTACATAGTATAATACACACTAACATCTTGTATAAAAAATAACTCTCATAATCACATATTGCATAACCTTATTCAAAAAATATATACAATTTTTAAAATTTAATTTATAATTTCTCTCTATATGTATATTAGTTAGTTCTTATACATTTTTTAATTTTATATGTGAGTAATATTGATCATTTTCAACTAGGTTTGTAAAAGAGGTCTCTATCTTCCATCTACTCAAAAATTTCGTCTTAAAAAACCCCTTAAATTTAATTTAACTTATTTTTTATAAAGGACGATGATTTTTTAATTATATTACATGAGTGTTTTAGTCATGTTTCATGACGAAAATAGGAATAAACTAGTTTTGTGATATTCACTGATATTAATAGATTACCTTATAAAAATAATTAATTTTTATTTTATCTATAAATTATAATTTTAATTATATATCATAATTTCATATAACATATATATTATTTAAAAATAATTTAAAACCATCAATGAATGTGGTAGTAAAAAATGGAATGCATCGTTTCCTAGAGGTTGTATTATACACATACGCAGGGATGGTGATTTTATTTTTAAAGGGAGTACAAAATATGTAACATTTTTTATAATTTTATGAAATTAAATAAAACATATATTTCATAAATATTTTTTTAATTTCCCTTTTTATTATCTAGGTTAGGGGGTGAGGAAAACATATTTTTTATAGAGGGAGTAGTCAACATGTACGCATGATTCACATTTTCATTTTTATTAAATGAAAAGGTAAAATTGGTTAATGATTATACCATAATTATATTGATATAAAATTATAATTATTATAATTATTTTATTACTTTAAAATTGTTTAACGTAATTAAAGGAAGAATACATGTGTATAACGAAATAAAAATGAGAAAGGAGTGGTTAGAATTTTATGTATCACTTATTGAATTATATCCTTTAAAAATGGGGTTAAGAATTTAAGGGATTTTCTTTTTAGAATAAAAAACCTATTGAAGATGTATAGTAATTCTTAAGATATGTTCTGGAATATTTTTAGCTTAAATAAGTTTTTTTGTAAGAGAAGTAAGTAGAAGAGTGCACCTTTTATAAGTTAAAAGTGATGGAATTCCTATAAATACAAAAAACAATTCAATAATGGGATTTTAGTCTCAAGTAAAGTGGATTAAAATTCGTTAAATAATTCATATTAGATGATATAATGTAGATCAAGGCCTCAACCATAGAATTTTACAAAGGTTTTAAACTCAATTGTTTCTTTCATCAATGTTGTACCCTTTTTCCCCATTAGATTTTTAGGGATGTAACTAGTTTTTTCCAAAGTAATTTATATTTTATACATGAAAATAAAATGGTCCATGTTATATAATTTTAACCTAATAATTCAAAATTTGAAATCCTTTTAATTATATTAATTTTTTAAAAGTGATCAAAATCAATTATAAATACTAAATTCATAACGTATAAAGAAAATTATATATATATATATATATATATATATATATATATAAAGTTATAAATTGTATAATATACATTATAAATTAAAAAACATCACCAAAATTATAAATTCACTTATTAAAAATAGATTTTGTCTTATAAAAATGTTTTCTGAATTTCTAATTCATATTTTAAACAAATAATGATATAAAAGACTTGTTATTTTTATAAATGGTATTTTGTAATGTTCACCTAAAATTAATCATTATTTAAAAAATATAAAAATAATCTTCAGATAATGTATCTATGATAAATCCAAGAATAAATTTGATTTTTTCAAATTCACATTTCAAAATTTATACATTTTATTTTTAATTAAAAAACATAAAATATAGAAAATATGATTTTTATAAGAATTAGTTTTTTATATTAACATTTAATTTTCATAAATATTACTAATTAATATATATTTATCTTAAAATATATATTTTTATTATTAAATCATAATAAACATAGTTACTTCAAACAAAACCATAATTTTTTAAAAATACCTTTTTTATGCATAATGCCAGTTGATAAAAAATAGCCTTTAAAAGAGTTTGAAAAATCATGATATATCTATACAAATAACTATTATTTTACAAGTTGAAAAAATATTTATTTCTAATTTTATCATATCTTATGATATTTATTTAATAACTAAGCCTAAGATAAGATCTAGTAGCTGTTTCGAGCATTGATCCAGTTTGCATGGATATTGTTGAAATCTTCATGATCTTGAAATTATCCTATATATAGTTTTCCTCAAACCATAATAGCTTGAGTTTATATTGGACATAATCTATATAAAATAATATTAAATATACTTCCCATCTGATAGCAAACAAATGGATTTATAAGGAAGACTCTTTCTAGAAACCATTTCTTCCCACTTCCTTTATTTTTTCTATAATATGGTTACTATAATTCATACCCACTTATGACTATGTTTTTAATTGTAAAAGTTTATATTAATGACTTATCATGTTTTTTTATTTTAATTTTTTATGGTGTGTGAAAAATCTCATTAATAAATTATTTATTTAAGGATAAAATGTAGTGAAATCTAAGGTTATTAAATTCTCCCCCTTTTGAATAAATTTAATCATCTTAATTTTAATTAAAACATACTAATAAAGATAAAAACAGTATCTATAAGATGAATCTATATTTAATATCTTAATGAGGTATGACTCACATATATTCACATATAATAAGTATAATCCCAATATTATGATTCTTTATAACCATTTGAGTTAATTACCTCTCATGATTTAGTGTTCAAAACTATTTTATTTTTCCCGGAGTTCATAGTCAAACTTGAATAGGAATATTATCATAAATATAATTGAGTTATGAAAAATGATTACCTGTTTTTATAATAGATACACCACCCACAAATTTCTATCATCCATCATGCATCTTTAACTTGGTTTTTCTACCAAAAAAATTGATTTCAAATGATGAATTGAATGAAAAGATTTTCTCCCCATCATAAATATCATTGAGATCCACATTTAGACCCCTCTTGAACCATTAAAGAAAACCACCTCCTCTACACTGGTCTTTTCCCTCCCTAACGCATCCCTCAACTATGTCTCTAACCTCAATAGATAACTACCCTTCTCTGTACCTACTTGTTGCACTAGTACATGTGTCTTAATCTCTATGAATCCATCCAAACTAATCGGTGTTAAGGGAGGAAGCCCCACCACATACACTCTTGGTGGATCTTCATATTCCCAAATGGATATTTCTAAAACATAAACTATTTCACACAAACTGTTCAGTATCTCACATATACTGGCCTATTAAACCCAATTCTCGAATTGTTCCCATTCCAGAGGTCACTATACAACCTCCATTTTTTACCTAACCTCCATGTCATATTTCCCTAGAATTATAGGTTTGGGTTGTATTCTATATCCACTATTATAAGGGTGATTTTAAATTCCTGAAAAACATTAAGGAGTACACAAGGCAATAGTACATTGATAGATAATATTTATGACCATTTTTTATCATATACTATTGTAGTAATTTAAATTTATTTCCATAGTTTCCACTGGTAATTGTCTCTACCCCATCTATTTTCTTTGAATAATGGTGATGGTTTTGGTAATCTAATCATTATTTGTGAATATGGAGTCTATGTTGAAATAGTTAATAAATTACAAGAATCATATTAAATCCCTCAAAAATAAGAATACTATGATTTATATTCTAATAAACATAAATTTTAATGAAACCATCATTAAACTAGGTGTATTATTTTATAAAAAAAATATGTGTGTTGTAATTAGTAAAAAATCTATGAAACCTAGACTGCGTAGAATAAAGATCCCATATTCACATTTCTGAGGGGAATACTTAATTATCATAATCCATCTCATTAGTATTCATTGAATATGGAAAACCTTATTCCATTGCTCATAGTGTTTATTCGCACCTATCATCTATATTAAGCCTTGGATTACGAAACCGACTTAGGTAATATTCTTGTTTTATATAT
Source organism: Viscum album (assembly GCA_963277665.1). NCBI lineage: Eukaryota > Viridiplantae > Streptophyta > Magnoliopsida > Santalales > Viscaceae > Viscum > Viscum album. Next base: position 689,499,317 of record OY728163.1, read on the forward strand.
TTAAGGTAGTGTACCATTAATGGTTCTTTTAGATGAAAATTTTACACTCCCATCATGTTAACCAGAACCTTTATTTTCCTATAGAAGTATGATTCTCAATGACCCCCCTCTTACACAACTGAAGCATATTCTAGTCCACTTGAGGTAATTTATTTGGTGCTTATTCCAACATTTTTTACATTTAGGTCGTTAAATATTCCTTATTCCAATATCTTCATTCTCAAAATTTTATTGAGCCTCCATCCTTAACTTATTTGGTTTACTCATAATTAAAACTATAGTTACATTCAAAATCCTATTTCACAATATATGTTTTATAATAATCACCATACTTCTCATTCCATATTCCATTATAATGGTTTGATCATTCAAATAGTCACTATATTATCCCTCACAACAATTTTTAACTCATTTCATTCTAGTTACATTTATCATTAAAACCAAAATGGTTAACATGAGTGAAAAACATTAAATATAGGGTAGATTTATCACAATTAAAATAAAATCAACCGTCAAAAATTTTATTATTTAAAATTAATTTAAATTCCTAAAATACATTTAGTTTAACCTATATCATTCTGAGTTTAACCTAGGTTATCTTATGTGAAGTTCTCTCATTCTTCTTAACCATGTATCTCATAGTAACAAGGAAATCAATCCTTCATAGTGGTTTGAAAAGATAATTTGATAAACCAAAGAATATCCCAAAGAGTGTTAACTTGGTGAAAAATATTAGGCCCACTCATCATGCATCAAAGTGATGATTAGTTCAACGCTCAGCTAATTCTCTTCATGGTTATTACCTCTAGGTGCATTTTTTTCATAGCCATATTCACTCTCTATCATCAATATAGAGATTTATTTCTGGGAAAACTATATCCTAATGATTTTACAAATATTTTAGGATATCATCTTATACGTTTCTCATGATTAGGGTTTTGACTATGTTTTTATAACCCAAATTCTCATAAATAGATTCTATAGTATCTAAAAATAAATAAAACATTCCTCTGATACCAACTATAGGGACCTTGTCTAGACAATACTTAAATAAAAAATTAATTTTATGATTTAAATAATACGTATCACCAATACTCAAAAATTATAGGAACAAAAGGTTTAGAATCTTGTATATGTCTACATAAACATCTTATTCAGTAATCATTATGGAATAATTGAACTCTTATAGATTATCTTCTATACTTTCCTCATGCTAAACTTATCTTTATAACCTTATTAAAAGAAAACATACAAAAGGGGTGAGACTAAATTATTAGTAAAGGAAAACATATCAATATTTCATCAAGGATTAGATCATAATAATATGAGAAAAATGGGAATAGGAGATATTTTTTATTAAAACAAAATTAGAAGAATAATATTTATCCATAAGGAATGATATAATGACATGTATTCTCAAATTAACCAACATATTCCATGGGAAAATTGTGTAGATCATGAGAAAATAAAAACAATTCAATGAGTATAATAATAGGATCAAAATTGTGATACAGTATTGTGGCATAGATATAAGCATTGAAATAATATGTCAAGGATACCCCCCAAATTATTTATTATATATCAATCTTGGTATAACCACCCATGTTCCATATTAGGTTGGAATAGTCCTCTTGTGTACCCTTGGTATTTTTCTAAAACCTATTATATACCCCTCTGGCTAGGGATAAATCCTCCTATATGGAATTTGTTTTTGGATAAATCCTCTCATGTACCCTATAGGGGTGAATCCTATTTTGTGCACTTTTGAGATCATTATATATAAACTTAAACCAATTTACTAGATAAAGAAGTAGGTTCCCACTCGTCATCATCTATATATATGAAAACCAATTAAAAAATTAATTCTTATATGAAAAGTGTAAGAACCTGGGTTTTTTTGGAACATGTCAAAATCCTGACCCTGTTTGAATTTTTGACTGGTTTCTGAGGACATTGGAGAAAATGGGAAGTTTCTAGAAATTTCCAGACTACACGCCGTGTACCTTTATGTACGCATCGTGTATATGTTAAGCGAGTGTCGGTCGTGTGCTCACCGAATACATGTCGTGTGATGACCATGTAGAAATTTCTTCCTACATGGCGTGTAGTTTTAAACACACCATGTACCCCCGACCGTGTGGTGGCCATACATGGTGTGTAGGCTTATTGGCCAGCTAGAACTAGGTACACGCCGTGTTCCCCTTAGAAACGCCGTTTAGTCTATCCATGTATGCAGAATATACATGGCGTGTGGGTAAGTCGGTGAGGAAGAGAAGAGAAACTCAGTACACGCCGTGTACTCATGTCGGCAGGTTTGGAAAGTAAGTCGGCAAAATTCCAGCCGCCAAATGAACAGTTAAATGATATACACATCATGTAGTCTTAAAGTACACGCCATGTAGTTTCTTTTTTTTTTTGCATTAAAATAGGCTGTAGCCTCTTATTGAGACAGAACCCCAATATATCGCCCTGTTTTTCGAACCAAGCCAGTCGGAGCTCTTTCCATCTCTCGATCATCCTTTTGAGACTCGATTCAAACTCAGACTGATGCGATGGAACCCCCTCTGTTAGGCCTCGATTCCTCTTGGTCTGTTTTGTTTGATTTTCGTTCTAGAATGAGTTATAGGGGTTTGAGTGGTTTTGAATCTTTTTTAGATTTACCGCATTTTAGACCGAATTGGAGGCTGTTACTGGAGGATTAACATCGTACAAGTCTTAGGTAGGTGGTGCATACCTCATTTTGTGTTTTTTTGGTTTTTTGGGTGATGCGGCCTTCGACACGTTTTCAGGTATTTTGAGCGAGACCGGTTTTATCTACTATTTCATATTGAATTGCTTGTTGGACCTATGAGATTCCTTTGGGTATTCCATGTTACCAGTTTGCGTGAGCGGGGCCAGGTGAGGGGCAGTTTCTCATCAGGAAATTTTGGACGAGGAATTCCAAAATGGTTTTAATTGAAATATTGATGTGTTAAACTGATGATTTTATTTTATTAAGCCTATTATAAGTTGTTAGAGGCATTCAAGATCTCGGTGTTATTGTTCGATAGACGTTGGGATGGGACAATTCAATTGTTTAAATAGTTTTGCCTGTTATGAGTTATGTTGAATTTGATATAGATGAAATTATTGAATTTCACATGCTGGACCCTTTGGGTTGTGTTGGGCTTGGCCCGATTATGCTTGAGTGATGTTGATCACAGGATGGGCTTGAACTGGGTTACTTTGGGTGGTTTTGACCACGGGATTGGGCGTCATGGACGTCGGATTGAGGCAGTACAACTATCAGGTTTGGTATGGCCTGAGTTACTAGGATGGAGATGCCATCAGACTTGAGTGGCATGGTTTTAGGGACACGAGGTGTCAGATGTGTTGGTGTATTAGGTGCTATTTGGTGATTACCACTCACCCGGGACTTTGATTAGTGTGCACACAGAGATACTTCGTGATGAGGTGGTTTTGACCACTCGTGTGGGTAGAGGCCCTCATAGTTGTGGTTAGGTATTTTGGTTGGGGTTGCTTGCAGTAGAAAGTCACATGGGAGGTGAGGAGCCTTCAGGGGATAGCGTTGAGACTATCAGGTTGGGGGCTGAGGCTCGCCGTGATTAGAGGGCATACATCGCTGTTCCTCCGGGTTATTCTTGGGCATGCCTTTGAGACATCGGTACATGAGGCACGAGGTGTAAAGAGGCACAAGGTGCTGGGTTTCTACTATTGGGTGTGCCTTCAAGAAGTCGGTACTTGAGACTCATGGTGTCAGGTGGCACGTGGTGACGGGTTACAGATAGAGATTCCGGCATTGGATGATGTAGGTGACACTCCGTGGTGGCTGCTGAGCACCAGTGGAGTTAGTGTTTATTTGTGTATTGTATTGTTTACTAATATCCTTATAAATTCCCAACTTCTTAAACACTCATATTAGGTACACACTGTTGGGTGGTATCCTACTGAGATTTGTCTCACACCCTGCACAGGCCCTTCGGGACACATGCAGACGTTATGGATTTTCATGGACAAAAGAGGCCATCTTCAGGAGTTGGGCTAAATTAGTTATTTCAAGGAGATGGTATGGACCTTACGGTCATACCTAGTTGGGGTTAATTGGTTTTGTTTTCTTTACTTGTATTAGTATTCTTACTTATTTGTAGCTACTGTTGGTTAGCCATTAGCACCCCTTTGTTTAGTGACTTGTTATGGATGCATGTTTGTTTGTTTACAGCTGTAGTTTCTTGTGATATTCAACATGTTGTTCTGTTTACATTCCATTGTCATTGTTCTATATTTCTTCGGCTGTTTTTTTGATATTTGATATGCTTCCAATCTGCGGGTCTGATTTGAGTCTGTTGAGTCTTTCATTCTGATGCATCATTATTTTTATACACAGACTTGTACCCTTATTATGATCCTCCAAGAGGGTATAGCCTCCCCACTATACCTAACAGATCCTCGATTCTAGTCGACAGCCTTTGGCGTTCGGGGAGGTGTGCCTAAGGTAGTAACACCCGACCTGTTTGGCACTGTTAAGGTGGCTGGCCAGGACCGGGTCGTTACAAACTGGTATCGGAGGAGTTTTTGACAGGGATTTAGTAGCATTTCTTAGTTGTCTACTAATGATATTGAGACTTATCTTTTATTTCTGCTGGTTTTACTATTTGAGATATGGTATACTGGAGATAGGATGTTATTGGAACTAGGTTTATAGCTTGTACTTGGGTTCCTGCATCCCCAGGTACGAGGGATGGACCAAGTTACCTTGGGTGGGAATTGATGTTTGCTTTTCGCTCAGATTACGATTTATATGATTTCCACCTTGGTGGATCACTTGATGTGTGATGTTGTTGGTTGTGATATGTGACCCTTGACCTGGTGCGTTATGGGAGATTTGGACCTTGGCCCGGTATGGCAAGGCTTGGTTGCTTGGCTTTTGATAGGCACATTTTAGGGTATTTCAATTTCATTATTTCACGTATGCTTTGTGAAGTGATAATGCCATGTGAAGGAAATATCAATTTCCATTCTTTATATCTTTTAAATGTAAAATGTGAAATTCCTGATATAATTTCTTGTATATTGCAATGTGTTATTCCATGCTTTGTATATATTGTAAATTGCATGTGGTGGGGTATTTGGGTCTAGCTCTTATGAGATCAGGCAGGTACTATGAATGAGGCAGTGTAACTGTCAGAATTGGGTGACACGGTCGTCGGGTTTGAGGTAACGTGAGTTTTCAGGACGGTCATGGCCCAAGGTACTATTGATATATGGGCGGGTAATGAGGTCTTGAGGTCGGGATGCCAAGGAATGGGTTGCGATAGGGGAGAGTAAGGAGGTTTTCTCCTTCATGACTCGATGGAGTGTCAGGTAGGATATGATACAGTGTCGTAGGATCAAGTTCAAGATTCAGTGCAGGTAGGACAATAGACGGGTTTGGAAGCATTCGGGCCTTCGCTTGATGAGCAGCTCCAAGCTATCCTGGTAGGTGTCTTGAAGGGGATCAACATAGGTGCATCGGGTATATATATCCTTCTATGGCGTATCTGACTTGGGAGTTCCAGTCGCAGAACCTGCCACTTTTTCAGGGTGAGGGTTGTCCGCAGGCGTCCGGGTACTGGATAGAAATCATGCAGATGATCTTCAAGAATCTCAAGATGCCTCCAGGGAGGAGGGTCAAACTGGCGTCATACATACAGAGAGGATAGGCGAAGTGTTGATGGGATGTATAGGTACAGGCTCGTAGGCATGAGGGACTGGCTTGGAAGGACATCGACGAAAGGTTCTTTGAGCACTTCTATCCAGAGACACTGAAGGAAGAGAGAGCTCGAGAGTTCTTGAGCCTTCAGTGGAGAGATATGTCTATCATGGACTACGCAGCTACCTTCACAGAGTTGTCTTGATTTGCACATGGTATGGTAAGCGATGACGCAGCTATGATGTGGCGCATCAAGGATGGCTTACAACATGCCATTCAGGTCCAAGTGAAAATATTTAGGTTGGGTTCCTTCTCTGAGGTGGTGAACCAGGCGCTCATAGTCGAGGGAATCAAGAGAGAGAAGTCTCGTTTGGGCAGGGTGAAAGCTTTAGGTGATGGTTCGGATAGCAGGAAGTGAGGATGAGATGAGTTCCAGTAGGGTAGTGAAGCTAGGTATTTAGCTAGACCACCTCGTGGTGGTTCTCTGGTGATTTTATTTCAGTGTGGACAGCCGGAAAATGTTCGAGCTCAGTGCGATAGGCCTCCAAAGGAGTGTCGGGCATGTGGACATGACTTGTATCTTGAGAGGTTTTGTAGGCATCCTTCTCAGATAGCCGGTAGGAAGGGACCAGGACAGACTATAGAATCTGGAGTTGGTTCAGGTTCGGTACCAGGATAGGGTATCCGGGGTTCATCTATACATAGAGGATGTGATAGAGACTACGGCACCCAGCTGAGGGGTCAGTGGATGGTGAATGGAGCAGTATCGCAGGGGGGTCAGGCATCAGGCAGTTGTACTTCAGGCCCCATACACGCTGTGGAGCTACCAAAGGCTGAGCAGGATGGTGATTTGATGACGGTTAGAGGTACACCGCGGTGTGGCCGTGATCTCCATGTTTCCTTTTTGGCATGACCTATAAGGGCATGTCTGTTTTGAGTGAACGCGGTGCACAGGATCTATGTGGACTGACTAGATTCTAGTCTGTGGGTTTGGCACCATATTGAGTGCATGATATATTATATATATATAGGTATTAGATGCGTAGCATCAAGGAATCGAGGATGCGGGTTACTTGAGGTGACTTGGGCATCGAGGCATCAAGGATGTAGGGTACATGAGGTGTCGCGGGCATAGGGGCATCGGGTATTCGGGTTACTAGAGGTGCTAGGCACCAGGACCTCGTAGAGGTAGACACCAATGCGGTGAGGGCTACGTTGGGTGTCGGGAGTGAAACGTGACCGCCAATGAGGTGCAGGGGTGACGATGTGTCATAGAAGGAGTATGCGTCCGAAAAATAGGTTAGCAAACCCCAATTTGTTTTAAGTTTTCTTGGGTTGAGACCAGGATAGGTGATTCTTAAGGTGGGGAGACCCTTTGAGGAATTTATTCGGGACCTATGAGACCAGGGAAGTCCAGGTCATGTTGAACAGGGTGGTATGTTTGGTGTCATCTCCGGGTTTCGTTTGATAGCTCAGGGATGAGATATGTTAAGGTGGGGAGTTTGTAAGACCCCGGGTTTTTTGGAACGCATCAAAATCCCGAACCTCTTTGAATTTTTGACTGGTTTCTGAGGAAACTGGAGAAAATGGGAAGTTTATGGAAATTTCTAGACTACACGCCACGTACCTTTAAGTACACACCATGTATATGTTAATCGAGTGTCGTCCGTGTGCTCATGGAGTACATGCCATGTGATGACCGTGTAGAAATTTCTTTCTACACTGCGTGTAGTTTTAAACACAACTTGTACCCCCGTCCGTGTGGTGGCCATACATGGCATGTAGGCCTGTTGGTCGGGTATAACCAGGTACACGTCGTGTTCCCCATGGACACGCCATGTAGTCTAGCCGTGTAAGAGGAATATACAAGGCGTGTGGGTAAGTCGGCGAGGGAGAGAAGAGAAACCCGGTACACACCGTGTACCCATCGGTACACACCATGTACTCATGTCGGAAGATTCGTAAAGTAATTTGGTGGAATTCCATCCACTAAATGAATATTTAAATGATATACACGGCATGTAGTCCTGAAGTACATGTCGTGTAGTTTAATTTTTTTTACGTTAAAATGGGCAGTAGCCTTGTATTGAGGCAGAACCACAATATATCGCCCGGTTTCATGAACCAAGATGGTCGGAGTTCTTTTCTTCTCTTGATCATCCGTCTGAGACCCGATTTGACCTCTGACTGATGCGTTGGAACCCCCTCGGTAATGCCTCAATTCCTCTTGGGCCGTTTTGTTTCATTTTCGTTCTAGAATGAGTTATAGGGGTTTGAGTGGTTTTGAATATTTTATAGATTTACAATGTTTTAGACCGAATTGGTGGCTTTTGATGGATGAGTAGCATCGTACAAGTCTCCGATAGGTGGTGCATACCTCATTTTGTGTTTTTGTGGTTGTTTGGGTGATGCAGCCTTCGGCGCGTTTTCGGGTATTTTGAGTGAGACCCGTTTTATCTGCTGTTTCATATTGAATTTCTTGTTGGACCAATGGGATGCCTTTGGGTATGACCTGTAACTAGTTTTCTTGAGAGGGGCCTAGTGAGGGGCCATTTCTCATTTGGGAATTTTTTTCCGGGGAATTCCAAAATGGTTTTAATTGAAATATTAATGTGTTAATATTTTGAGTTTAATTTATTAAGCCTGTTATAAGTTATTAGAGGTATGCAAGACCTCGGTGTTGTTGTTCGATAGCTGTTGGGATGGGGTAATTCAACTATTTAATTTTTTTCCTTATTATGAGTTCTCTTGAATTTGATATATATGCAATTTCTGAATTGCACATTCTTGACCCTTTGGGTTGTGTTGGGCTTGGCCCGGTTATGCTTGAGTGATGCTGATCACAGGTTGGGCTTGGCCCGGGTTACATTGGGTGGTTTTGACCACGAGATTGGGTGTCAAGGATGTCGGCTTGAGGCAGTACAACTATCAGGTTGGGCATGGCTCGGGTTACTAGGATGGAGATGCCATCAGACTTGAGTGTCATTGTCGCAGGGACATGAGGTTTCAGATGTGTTGGTGGTTTAGGTGCTATTTGGTGATTACCGCTCACCCAGGACTTTGAGTAGTGTGCACACAGAGATACTTCATGATGAGGTCGGTTTGACCACTCGTGTGGGTAGAGGCCCCCGTAGTTGCGGTTAGGTATTTTAGTTGGGGGTTCATTCCATTGAAAGACACGTGGGAGGTGAGGAGCCTTCAGGGGATAGCGTTGAGACTATCAGTTTGGGGGCTAAGGATCATCGTGATTGGAGGGCATACATCGTTGTTCCTCCGGGTTATTCTTGGGCATGCCTTCGGGATGTCGGTACTTGAGGTACGGGGTGTCAGGAGGCACAAGGTGTCGGGTTACTATTTTTTGGCATGCCTTTGGGACGTCGGTACTTGAGACACATGGTGTCAGGTGGCACGTGGTGCCAGGTTACAGACAGAGATTCCGGTGTTGGCCGAAGCAGGTGACACTCTGTGGTGGCTGCTGATCACCAGTGGAGTTAGTGTTTATTTGTGTATTTTACTTTTTATTGATTTCATTATAAATTCATGATGGGTTAAACACATATTATGTACGCACCATTGGGTGGTATCCTACTAAGATTTTTCTCAAACCCTTCACGGGCCCTTCAGGATGCGTGCATACTTTATGGATTTATGTGTAGGAAATAGGTCAGCTTCAGAAGCTGGGTTGCGTTAGTTATTTCATGGAGATGGTATGGACCTTGCGGTCATACCTAGCTGGGGTTACATAGTTTTGTTTTCTTTACTTGTATCAGAATGCTTACTTGTTTGTATCTACTGTTGGTTAGCCATTGGCGCCCCTTTGTTTAGTGACTTGCTATGGATGCATGTTTGTTTGTCTACAACCGTAGTTGATTGTGATATTCATCATGTTGTTCTGTTTACTTTCCACTACCATTGTTCTATATTGTGTCCGCTGTTTGTTTCATATTTAATATACTTCCGCTCTGTGGGTCTGGTTTGAATCTGCTGAGAATTTCATTCTGTTGCATCTTTATTTTTATACATGGACCAGTACCCTTATTATGATCCTCTAAGAGGGTATAGCCTCCCCACTATACCTAATATACCCTCGATGCAAGTCGGCAGCCTTTGGTGTTCGGGGAGGTGCACCTAAGTTAGTAACACCCGACCCGTTTGGCACTATTCGGGTGGCTGGCCGGGACTGGGTCGTTATAAAAAGAACCCATAAAAATAAAATGGATTAATAAAATGGGTCATTCATAAATACATTAGTAATCATAACATAATAAAATGCGTGAAATTAAATTTTTATCTAATGACATCAAGTAACTCTCATGGTAAATATAATTGCATTAAGAAAAATCAAATGGTAATTACACTTTATATATGAAGGTTATTCTATTAAGTCATTAATATCATAAATCAATCTATGGATGGAATATAGGAGAAAAACCTTCAATTATAGAAATAAAAAATAGGGCATTCACGTATTGAAGTAATTTTAAGAAAATATTATGTTTATTAACATTCAATGATAATAAATATAAATAATATGATGAGTCATTTCTATGATTGGAAATAAAATTTATTTAATACTTATGAATAACGAAAGTGGATGGTGTCATTTTAAGAATATCATTGATCAAAAAAATATGTATCAAAGGATATATGAAAAACACTTTTTACATGTTTTAGAGAAAACCCACTTTGAAAATAGAAATTATTCATTGTATTTTTTAAGAATTTTAAAATAAATATTTTTGAAAACTAAGATAAAATAATTTATTTTAGAAACCATGAAAACCTATAGATAAATTTTTATATAAATTTATAAAGTTAGAAGAATGATGTGTTCAAATATTAATGTTAAAATTATAAGCTTTTCACATTTTGATGAAAAATTTAAAAAATTCATTATTTTTTTTAAAAGTTGGTTAAGTAATATAAAATTGCCTTAATAAATTATTTATGAATATATAAGGACACATTAAAAATCATATAATGAATATGGGTATATAAAAAAGGGTGGTTCTTAATAACAAATAAGAGATATAGTCAGTTTCTCTTATAAGAAACTCTTCATGTAAATTATGAGTTGATGAGAAATGCAATTATGAGGGGGTATGTAAAAATCCATGATTATATAATGAAAATTATAATAAGATTCAAAAATATTGAAAATTACCAAGATTTTATGTCTTTTAAAAATAATATTTTTTTGAAAATAATATTTCCAACAAAAAAGTTATGGTTTGAGTAATAAAACCTCCTTTCAACATTGGTAAATATTCAATCAAAATAAATTTAATATAAAAAAAGATATGGATATCTAAAGCCCCATTCATGTGGTTAATTATTTTTTTATAGTACAAACACCATATCAATGATATCATGGTACACGAAATGAAATATGTCTCATGAAATTAGATTTGACACAAAAAAACACATTACTTTGTTTCCTCATACATCAGAATGTTCTATAACCTCCCATATAAAAAAGTAACTATCATAATAACCAATTTTAAAAACTTATTCATATCCACTACCTTTTTAAAATATAATTTATAATTATTCTATAAATTCTAATTAGTTAGTTCTTATCCATTTTCAATTTTTTGTTTGAGAAATCATGATCATTTTAAACTAGGTTTGTATAATTATTCACAATCTTCTATCTTATCAAAATTTATTCATTTAAAACCCATTAAAGGTACATGAATTAATGTTTTATAAACACCTTTATTTTTATAATTCAATTACATTTGAGTTTTATTTGTCTTTTATGAAGATGAAAATGGTGATGAACTAGTTTTGAGTTATTCATCGATATCAATGGATTTCCTTATAAAAATAATTAATTTTTTATAGATAAATAATCATATTAATCATATATATTAATTATATATATCATATATTATCATCAAATATAAACAAAAACCATTCATTATGGTGGTAGTGAAAAACATACTGCATCATTCCATGAAGGTGGTAGTCTGGACATATGCAAAGATGATGATTTCATTTTTCAAAGGAGAGAAGAAGAAAGTTACATGGTTTATCATTTGGGTGAATTAATTGAGATATATTTATCATAAATTTTCAGTAGAATTATCTTTTCTATCGTCTAGTTTACATAGTGAAGTAACATGGAACATGTTTTTCCATGGAGGTTGTAGTCCACACATACACACGATTCAAATTTTCATTTTTCATGAAAGAAATAAGAATGTGGTAATTAATTTAAAAAAATTATAATAAAATATAAATATACTTATTTTACTTATTTTTTCATTTAAATATGTTATAATTGAATTTTGGGAAGGATAAGTGCACATAAATAAATATAAATGACAAAGGAGTGGTTATAATTTTCTCACTTACTCTTGGGTAATATCCTTTGAAAATGGTGTAATGCCTTTAAGGTATGGTGGTTTTATAAGACCGTAAACTATTTAAGGTGTATATAATTTATAAGATATGTTTTGGTATATTTTGGGTAGAAATAACTTTGTTGTTTTTTGAAGGGAAGTGGGGATTGGAGTTCCCCTTTTATAAGTGAAAATGGATAGAATTTTTGGAAATACCTAAACATTTTCAATAATGGGAGGTCACTCTCATGAAATATGGCTCCAAAATTGATCAATAATTGATATTGGAAGGTATATGGTTGGAAAATACATCAAAAAACCCTTCCAAAACATGTTATAAACAAGTTTTCAGTCTTTCCCTCTTTGTTAAACCATGTAAACCCCTTCAGATTTTTAGTTTGGTAAATAGTTTTACCAAAGTAATTTATCCATTATTATTGAATATAAATAGGTTCTTATTAAATAATATGGAACTTATGATTAAAAATTTTAAATCAATTTTATTATATTATTTTTCTCAAATTTATAAAAATTATTTTTAAAATGCTTTATTTATAATCTATTAAAAATAATTTTAGTCAAACATATAAGCTAATTTATAAAATTAAAAATATTGGATTAAAAATTAAAAATTATATTTTTAAAACAATAGACACATATAAAATATTTTTTTTAGGAAAAGGTATCATGAATTTCAAATCCATACTTTTTTTAAAGGTTGGAGTTGAAGCCTCATTTTTTTATTATTAAATCAAATAAAATACCTCTTTTGACTAGGGAGAGGGACACCCATTACATAGTATAAAGGACCAAGGGAATAAAATCCCATTTTTTGGCTAAAATTCCCCTTCTTTTGAAGGTAAAATCCATACTTATATGTTAATAATGTCAAAAAATTCATGTTATTTGTAAAAATGGTATTTTGCACTATTCACCTAAAAATAAATATTTTTAGAAAAATATTATGAATTATTATTTAAATAATATTACCATGATAAATTCAAAATTTTAGTTAATTTTTTAAAACTCACATTATAATATTTATAAATTCTATTTTTAATTAAAATACTAAAAAAATAGCAAAAAAACTATTTTTATAAAAAATAACTTTTGGAATGTTAACTATTATCTATTCTATAAATTACTAATTAATATAGTTTTCACATAATATATATATATATATATTAATTTTTAAATAATAATAAACTTAGTTCCTTAAAATAAAATTCAAATTTTCAAAAAATACATTTTTAATCATAAAGTGAATTGATAAAAAATTACCTTTCAAAAACTATTAAAATTTAAGATATTTCTATATATATAAATATTTTAATACATATTTATACAATCCAAATTTATACTTTCATAACCCATTATGATATTCAACTAACACATAAGAATCATATGCGATCTGCTTTCTGTTTCGGGTTGCATTTTAGCTAGCATAGACCATATAAAAATCTCTACAAGCTTGAATTTATCATATATATAGTTTATCTCAAACCATAATTTCTTGTGTTTAGATGGGCTAGGTCTTGGGAAAAACCAATTAAATATACCTACCTTTGATCTAAAACAAATGTGCTTTATAAGAAATACTTCTCTATAGAATTTTCTTTCTTCATACTCTCTTTATTGATTATAAAATATGGATATGTAAATTCATATCATCTAATTAAACTGATATGTTTTTAAAAGTCATATATTATATTCAATATATATGAATTATTTTTTATTTAATTTGGAATATCATTAAAACACAATATTTATTATATTTTTTATTTAAGAAGAAAATACGAGGAAATTGATGGTCATTACATGATATATCTCGATCACACTAATCAATGTGATAAACTAAAGCCTATAGGCTCACATGAGTTATGATTGGTGTAAAAAATAAGTTGAAATTGGAATACTACTCATATGTTATTAGATTATATAGTAGGGGTTGATATTAACTATGCAGTTTATCATCATATGGTGGGAACAACATGTTGCATAATTTAGAGTCATACTGTAAGGAATTTTGATTGAATATATAATGATCTAATTCACATGAGAAGTGTAAGAACCTCATTTTAGTGAAGAGTAGAGAAATTATCCCACATTAATGATTGAATAGATAAGAATTGAGGTAATGTGAGTGAATTTCTATTTTTGTGGATAGAACAAGTTTCATAATTTTTGGCATCACTGTATATCCCATGGTAATAAGAATCAAGACAGACGTTGTTTTATCCAAAATTTACCCACCCATATATATCTCATAGGAAGGGAGAGGTAATTTTCTTATTTTGATATTATATCAAAATAATGATAGATAACCTTGGTTCCAACTCATATCATAGAATTATTATGAAACTAAAATCAATTCATGTGTCTAACGTAAGTAGTCCAAAATCCCATATGTGTCTAATAAGTATAGGAATCAATCAATATGTATGTCTTGAAAAATAATTGGAAAATATGATCTTTTTTGTGGAAAGAAATGAAAAGGAACCCATAAATAATTGAATGATGGTTTTGTCACCAAGACAAAGTGGGTGCATATTTGGGGTTGAGATTGTGAATGGGTTTGGATATTAGGACACCACTACATATCTTGTCATAATATGAATAAATTCAAATGTAATTATTATAACATGGTACCTATATAGATCCGTCTCTTACATAGGGTTGTGGAAATTTCATTTTTTGTACAACATTGTATCATGTGATGTGAATTGAGAATGAAATTGATAGTATCCTATCTTAATAAAGAAACCCTATGTGGATAAGTCTCAATACCTGGATGAGGTGAGATGGCTTTGTCCAATTGTAGGGTTATTAAAGAAAACATAACATGAGATAGTAATCCAATATATTGGAAACCTTTTATGTAAATATTCTTCATACATAAAAAGAAGTAAGGTCCCAAAAAATTACTTGATGTCATATAGTTTAACTTCATGTAATAAGGGAAAAACCAGAGAAGTTTAGAGTTGTATGGAATGGACTTAGGAATTGTAGTTTAATGTCATACTGCTAGGATGATATGTTTTTATGTTTATATTAACTCCCCAATGAATTTATCATCTTTAATTTTAGGTTCATATGGTTAGGACCTTCATCTGACATAACTCATCAAATATGGTACTTTTTTGGAAAAGTGAGAATAAGGCACATTCATGTCGCATAAGTCTCAAGAACTGCTGACTCTATTAGAACTTCATCAATGTTTTTCTAGAGATTGTAATTGAAGATGAAGCATCCTTAAATTATTTGTCCCAAAATTTAGTGGTAGGAAAAATAATTGGGATGATATTTCATAATAGTATCGTTGGGACTTTTGATCGTCATAATCTCAAGATGGTTATACTCCAATGAACATGAGATTTGTATATCCACATACTCTAGTTTAAAGGAATATAATTTTTATCTCCTATTACTATGATATGGGTGACCCTAATTCCCCAAAACATTTTATGTGTTTTACTCAGAGTGTTCAAAGAGTTCTAGTGGATCTATGGTTTTCACTAAATCCATTATCACCTCATCAATATCCTTCTAGAGACAATCCTTAACGACAAAACATTTCTTGATTGAATTCCCTAAAACTCAATGGTAGGGGAAATAATTGGCACGATTATTCAAATATACTACAATATGTTTCTTAATCCATTGGATATAAACCAAATCATTTTCCATGTTAAAGGTGAAATAACCTAGAACTTTATCTACTTTGAAGTAATATCCCTTCCTTCACTTTCTATTGAGATATGGATAATTACAATGCTTCCATAGTATGTCATGCATGAATTTATTTTTCATGATGATATGGTTAAATTTGATATCTGGGAGGTGTTTCAAAAATATCAGTCAATTTAGGGGTGAATGTTGAATTTATTTATGGGAATGATATCGATGATACCTCCCCATGACTCTATAACTCATACTATCTTAGTCAGCACATACTAATCATCGAGGTCAAATAATATCTGAAATTTAGCTGATGAGGGGGAGGAAAATATTAAAATATCCCAATCACTTTGTGATGAGGTACTTAAAAATATTATAATTCCCCTATCCTAATGGTTTTGGTTAATTTACTACATAGAGAACCTCTATGCCAAGATATCAGAATTTCGCCTTAAGTAAAATGAAATTGAAGAAACTATATCATTATTTCATTAATATATTCATTTATCAATGGATATAGATTATCTATTTTTCAAATAATATGGAATTATCTTCCTCAAAAAGATTATAGGTAGATGAATTTCCAATAACCATTACTTTACAAATGTCTATATGTGTAGATAATGCTGAGATTCCTTGTTTGCATATTAGTGACTGGATCTTTTGATGACACTGGGCATATGATCTGTTAACATTTCACTCTAAGGGGCCAATAGGGCTGATAATTCCTTCTTCAGATATAGGTGGGGTATTAGTGAGACCCTATTTTCTAATTATATTAAATTAGGATTGAACAAACTTCTAAGTCTTAGATAATTATATAAGTGTTAAATCATCCCTATTAAGAGTTTACTAATTATAATCATGTGAAAATTATTCCGAATTGGTTGATACCATATATGAATTATTTTTACTCATCTGTATATTATTCCATTTTTTTGGTTGTTTCCTATTGGATTATTTAGAGGGATGGTTCCCATGGGAACATTTATAGGAATGGTTCCCATTTTGAAAATGATAAAAACTCCCACAACCGTATAGGATGGGGTTCTTCCTAAGACTTTACTCCCACTAAAGGTAGATGGGATGAATTCTAAATATTTTATCTATTAGTGATATGGAATTAGTTCTATGACAATATTCATATATGTTGATGGGCCTCAAGGGTCTTTGAATTTATAGGGATTTGAAACTTATCTAGGGTTAAGGTGTTTTTATAACCCCTATGGGCTCTGTTATTAGCTACTTATGTCTGGATGATCAAGACAATCACAATTTCACCTATATCTTCCTATGGAGTTGGGGGCAAACATCAATGACAGTGACTTTTATGAACATGATCCCTACTAGGAAGCTCCTGGGTAGTTTTCATAAGATGGTGTACAACCTCTTCCACATCCCAAAGATATGGAAGGAATTCATTACTATTAATCAATAACACAATATCAAAATAAATTGATATGGAAATAAGGGCAACCCACTTCTTTGTGGAATGTCTATAAGACTTCATGTGCAGTTTCATCCTATCGAATATTTCATGATCTACCTAAAAATTCAGGATGAAGACATTGAGATGGTATTCTTAGACCAGATTATTCACCTATTTAATCCAGAGGAACAAGGTTAGTAAGAATTTTTGTTAGGGCCTTGACACCATGGTATCTATAGTAATATAGTTGTATGATTAGAACATGAGCTGGTGGTATGTTTGGCTTATGTATCCTATGATTATTACTATATTATACAATAATATTGGAATTCATTTGTGTAATTTTTAATTCCATTTAAATTGTAGTGAGTTATTAATGTTCTACAAATAAAATAGATAAGAAACCTATAAATTTGATATCACAGGTAAGAGTGTGTGGTGAATTTATCGAGTTCATAGTTAAATATTAATTCTTGGTTTACCACTTTTTTCTGGTGGAAGTACTACATAGAAGGTAAATCTAATTTCCAATAGAAAATTGATCCATTATTATCTGAAATGATTGAAACAATTGAATTATTCATGTCAAGTTTGACATTTTATTTCTGATCAAAACATTGATAGATTATGTATCTATGGTGGTTCTATGTGAACATCATTGTGTGCTTGATTTACAAAGGTAATTGAACATTAGGGTTTCCTACCAATGACACTTTGGAATGAACATCGGTTAATTCAATGGGAGATCAGGCTCATCAAACCATTCATACATGAATTATTACCTAGTTTGGAACTCTCTTATATATTTAAGAAGTATTCATGTATCCTTATCATATCTCAATATGGGATTGGTTACCCCTATGACAATGATATAAACAAAAACATGTGGAGATGTGAACATCTATGTGTATAAAAGGTTCTCTATTTTTCTATTATTAATTAGTGATGTTTTAGTTTAAAGATAAAATTGGGCACTCAAGATTTTATCATCATCCAAGGAGTTGATTAGTGTCGTGATATTTTGTTCAGTCCCCTAAGAATGGATTCCTAGGTATCCCTATGAAGGGATTCAGAACTCGCATAATTTGGTTCCACTTAATGGGACACATCTTACATTTTAAGTTTATGTGATAAGAACTTTTGTGGTGCCTTTTATGTTCATGAAACCATGATTGATTCCAAGTAGTTTAATGTCACACGGAGTGGACTACTAGGAAGAAGGGTTCCTAATAATGGTTGGTGTTGAACATATGAATGAGTGGAATATATCCTATTAGGGTCTTCAATGATATATATTACATCGATTTTAATGATCATTCATTAAATTACAAAAACATGTTCATGAGTATTATAAAGGTATAGTGACATTGGAAACATGGAAACATAGAAAACCGATTCATAGGTGAACTACATCCTCTCCCACCGAGTTCTTTATAACTTACACCCTTATTAGATAAATCATACATAATAAATTTCTTCATAACCTGGTGAAAGGAAAATAAGAAGGGGTGATCTTAAATTCTCAGTAATGCTAAATAAGGGAGATAAATAAACATAAAATTATCATAACTGTGTGAGAACATGAGTATAAAATCTTAAAACCATACATTGCATATATAAGATCATAATATTGGATCATAAAATAAAGAGTTACAGTTCCTGACACATGAATCATAAGTTACTCAAATAAAATTATCTATAAGGTCATATATAATTCATAATACATGGAATTGTGGCATACACATAAGCATAGAGTAACATTTCCTTGGAATTTTATGGATCATTTCTAAGAATATCATAGTGTAATGGGTTAACTCCCCAAACAATCTTATTAATAAAGGTCCACTTCCAAGACTATCATAGTGGATGGATTCCCTAACTGAACTCACTTCCCTTCCTATTTTAATCCTTTTTATCTCATGAGATATCAATGATTACCCAATATATTGGAGGGAGATATAGTTCCCACCCATAACAGAATGAAAATAATATATATGTGTTCTTAAAGATCACAAAACATTCATCATATTAGAATCGATGAAAATAAATGGGTTTCATAAAAATTTCATTATAGCATAATCTATGGAAAAGAAAATAGGATTCACAACCATTTCAATATTTCATCATTGTATAACCTGTGGAAAAATAAATTAGTTTCCTAATAATTTTATCATGTTATTACCCATAGAAAAGAAAAAAATTTCATAAATATATTTTCATCATAAAAATAAACCTTTTCGAGAAATAATATGAATGGTATCATTTAAATAGTACATAAATGGATATAATATCATATGTAAATTATTTTCAATGAAAAATAATTTGGAGCATCTCTTAAGGAAAATACCTTTCATTGAAAAAATATTTTTAAAAATTATTAGTACATAAAATATTGTGAAAAATAATATCATGGAAAATAACCTTGAAAAATTATAAATTAATATTCAAATCACATAATCGTCATGAATTTGTGAAATTTGATTCATGTTTTACATGTTCAAACAATGATTCCTTTTACATTTTCAGTAATATAAAAATATGTCTTTTTGAAAAAAATGACATGAATAGTACTTTCAAAAAAAATTTAAAAATTCAAAAATGGGTAAAAATGTTTCTAATAAATCATTTTTATAATGTTAAAAACATTTTATATAAGATGGTTTTTGGATGAAAATCTATTTTTGGTCAAATATAGAAATAAATATGATTTAAAAAACACATTATTTTGGTCTTTTGACAACTTGAAGAGAGGAAAAGGAAGGTAAAACATGTATTATAATGAAATAATTATATTAGAATAAAATTTATGATTTTATTTAGAGATGGAAAATATTATTTTATCATCGGAATCATAATCATAAATAATTCTAATAATCTATGAGATTGTAACATAATCTTTAAAACCTTGGTATCTCTTAAATTGTAACTTCCATTAAATATTAACATCAAATTAAATAGTAAATATAATTAAAATAAGGATATTAATTACATAACATTTTAAAGGGTATTTACATACACCTCATAAAATAATATAGGTGTATAACATAACATATGTCTCAAAGAAAAAAATATGAGACAAAAGTCTCTTACCATAAGTCTCAACTTCATTCGTACATCTTAAAACCATTTGTATAATAAATAGAGGTTTATTATACATATATTTAATAACAATAATTATATATATTATACAATATATTATTTACTTATGACATTTTATTTCCATTTTATTAATAATTCCATATTAAGGTCAAGTTTCGGGAATTAATTTATTTATATTTCGTGTTTGGTTTAGTTTTTTATTCTTGTTCCTAGTACATTTATCATGGTTAAATAATAACTAAAATGTTAATAATTATATAAATATCCTATATATTTGATGTATATTTATTTATAGTAATCAATAAGTATTATATTTACAAAATAAAATACACTATTCATGGAGACGGTAGTTTGTGCGTACATATAAACATTACTTCCATTTCCTCAACAGATGAAGAGAAAGGATGTTAAATAATATATTACCATTATATAATCCCTTATATTTCATATATATCAAATATAATAATGAAAATTATATTTTATTACCATCCATGTTAAAAGTAACTAAAAAATGGATCACATCACTTCATAAGGTGATAGTCTTCCATACACATGATCCACATTATCATATTCTCTTTAGAATGGAAAGTAAAAAAGTTATAAATGATAATATAAAAATAAATATATATTTTTGTTATAAATATAATATATTTATATATTATATCCATCATCATACCCAACCATTAGAGGTGTTTATGCAAAACGTGTCACATCCCTTCGTGAGGTAGTAGTCTTCCATACACACAAGCAACATTATCATTTCCCTTTTGAGGGAAGAATAGATTAATTTAGGCCATTAAATTAACATTAAAACATATAATTATATTTAAGATACTTATTTTATTATATAATCGAGGTTTAAAAATAATTTAATAAGGTATATGAATAAATAAAAGAAAAAATATCATTGAAGAACGTTACATCTTCTTCAGGTAACCTGCTTCAGTTTTCACCAAAAACATTCATAGGATGGATTTATGATAAAACTAAAACTTATAGGATGAGTTGATGGAAATAATTAAGTGGTATATTTAGTTATTTTTAGAACCAATGTGTTTTTGACATGTGAAGAGGAGAAGAGAGTGGTACCCTTTTATAAGTAAGGTGAGTGGCACACCTAAAATTTTTTATTATAAAAATGTGTGCCCATATTTTTCTCATTATATGAAAAAAAAGATGAAATATTATAGATAATATATTATATAAGGTCTAAATATGTTATCCAATGGGTTTTGGACAAGTTCTGTTTCATTTGTAATCCTCAACCTTTTAGTTTAACCCCTTGGTAAACCCATTTTTACCTCAACCGTGGTAAAAAGTTTTTATGTTTTTCTATTCATTAAGGTAAAACTTTTAGTTTACCTAATTAGATAATATAAAATATTATGATTAAAAATAAATAATCCATTTTCCAAAATTCCATTATTATAGGTATAAAATTTTAATTTAATATTAAATCCACAATCATGATGATAATGTGATTTTCCAAAGGGAAATTTTTCAAAAGCTTAAAAGGTTGTTAGATTAAAATTCAATATAAGAATATTTACAATGAGAAATATTGGATTAATAAATACATAATTTAACAAAATTTAATTTTAAAACCATTTTAAAACAAAAAATTAAGTTATAAATTCTTTAAATGAAATGGTTTTTTTAATAAAAACAAATATTCTCACTATTCATCCAAAAATTGTTGTTTTTAGAAAATTACAAAATCAATTCTCCGTAGGATAATTTTTGTATGATAATATAAAAAATGAATCTTATTTTTAAAATTTTATTTTTCAAATGGGTCAAAAATTAATTTATTTTTTTCAAATAAATTATTATAAAATATTTTTTGAGGAATAGTATTTTTGAAACATATAATGGTTTTATTGAAAATTAAGTACACTTTTATCCAAATTTGTAATTTATATAAATAATTAAAATTAATATTTTAAATTAGGTTATTCTTATTCATACCATAAAGTTTCTAGTTTATAATTATCATGTTTAAATAATAATAATAATAGTTTGTTGCAGTTTGTTAAAACTTAGTGTTGTGTGTAATGCAAGATATCGAATAAATTATTATTTTTTTTAAAAATAATCATTAAAACTAGGGGTATTACATTATACCTCCCTTAAAATGAATTTCTCTCTTTAAAATTTTTCACTCTTCTATAAAAAAACTAAGGATACTTTTAACTCATTGCACCCTCAGGTTCCCACTTATCATTCTCAAATTGGTGGTTCTCCACAAACCTTTGACCAACTGAGTGGTCTCATTTGGTATAAATTTCTCTACATGATTCAGAATCTCTACTATTAATTCCTAATAATAAATATCGTGATCCAATGGTACATCCTCTTAGTTCTGTTCATGTGGATGTTCAGGGTTTTACTTCCTCAGAAGAGATACATGAAACGCATTGTGGGCTTGAAAGATGTTTGGTGGAAGTGCCAACTGATAGGATACCATATTGATATGATAAATAATTTCAATATGACCAATATACCTATGGATTATTTTCCATTTCATCCTGAATAAAAGAACCTTATTCCATAGATATATTCTAAGAAACACATTTTCACTATAATCAAATTCTATATGAAGCTTGTGATTTTCTATATAAATTTTTCAATCGACATTGAGCCACCCATATGTGTTGTTGAATGGATATAAAATTCTTTTTCATATCTTCATTTATCTCAAGTCCCAATAGTTTTTTTCTCTTAATTTTTTTTCATGTGAATTGGATATCTATATTCTTTCCATATATGGCTTCAAAAGGATCCATCTGAATACTCATGTCAAAGCTATTGTTGTATGGAAACTCAACTAGTGGAAGTAATTTATCCTAGTCACATTTTAAATCCATATAACAATATCTCGTCATATCTTCTAGGGTTTTAATTTGTATCTAAGGCTAAACATCTATATGAGGATTATAAATAGTTTTGAAACTAATTGTTGTATCTAGAGACTGCAAAAGACTTTTCTAGAACATCAAGGTAAACCTCACATCATGATCTTATACAATAGAATGTGTTTCCTCATGAAACCATAACATGTCCTTTATGTATATCCTAGAAAGATGATATAGAGGTAAATATTATCTGATCATGATGAAGTTTTCTAACTTTGTAATGTGATCGACTATAACCGATATAAAATTAATCCCTTTATACATTTTTGGGAGTCTAATGAGAAACTTCATGGTGATGTTTTACCATTTCTATCCCAGTATGGGTAATAGATGTGACACCCCCTTAGACTTTTGTATTTCTGTAATAAATTTTTGAAATACCCTAAATAGGGATACAAACTCTTTTATATATCTATTTATTCTATCCCACAGGAAAATCTCTTTCAAATTAATATACATCTTCATGCTTCCAGGATGAATAGAGAATGAAGAACTATGATCTTCCAATAACAACTCCTTATTCAAATATGGTATAAATGGATCACATACATTATTACTCAAAACATATCATTCCATGAAGATAAATGTTAAAGTTAGGAACATTTATAAACTTCTTTTTAGGATCTATATCTTCTTTTTATGACTCTTTAATTGACACTTTTTAAATTTTTCATACAACTTCTCTTTTCTCGTGGTCCTTAGTGAAATCCTAAAGTGATCTCCATGATATTCCTTAATTTTTTAATAGATAAGAATATTTTCTATAAAGAATATCACAAATTGATTAAGGTAATATATAGAGACTCTATTAATTAAATCCATAATGAGATTAGGGGAATCAGTATGACTGACTAACATAACTATATATTCATAGTGTCTATAAATAAAAAAAATCTTGGGTGTAACATCTATATTGACCCTAAATTGATGATATAAAAAATTATTTTCAATATTATAAATGTATTAATCTCCTTGAAGTTGAACATACAATTCATAAATGTGGGGTAGACGATACCTGTGCTTGATTTTGATCTTTATTAGCTCCCAGAAATAAATGAAAAGTCACATAGATTCATATTTCTTTATAACAAAAAGAATGGGTATATCCCAAGGTGATAAACATGGACAAATGAATCCCTTGTGGAGGTTATCCAGGATTTGCTTCATAAATTATTTCATCTCAATTGGATCCATTATATATTGATCATTTAAAATATAAATGGAACCAATTATGAGTTCTATTGAGAACTCAACCTAACATTTTTTTGGAATACTGGTAAATTATTCTAAAAAGAAAAAAATAAACTAAAAAAATAGGCATATCATATATTTTGTTTTTCTCCCCATCTATATATGATAAAATCCCCCTTTTGATAAGAATTCAGACCCATAATATGCATTTGATTTCCATTAAATTTTCATATTTATCATCACAATGATAAACAATCATAAGATGGTTTGGAATATAAAATGCAGATTCCCTTCCTAGAATATTAATTTTGGATTTAGGTATATAAATATATGCCATTCCTAATATAACATAAAATTCAATATAAAGAATAAATAAAATATTTGTTGGAAACAAATTTCCACAAACATCAACCAGAGATGAATCATATACTTAAGATACAATCATCATTCCATTAGGGTTTTTCACTACTAATTCTACATATAATCCTTTAGGTTGACGATTTATAACCTTAGAAAATTATTTAGATATGAAATAATGGGAAAATACAAATTCAAATAATACATTAATATTACTAGAGTGGATGGTAAGTATACCTTTCACCACATTGTTATGACACCACTCCTAAGAAATTGTGATCACATGATATTTACCCTTATCCCTTAACTTAAGAGGTTGCTAAAATTGATCATTATCACTAACCTTTATATTTGGGAACTAGTTATTTTAGTTCTCATACTCCTTGAATTTGAAACACTAGAGTATGGATGGAACATTTTTTATATAATTCTCTCTATTTGCATCATTATCTTTCATTTTCCCATCACTTCGATAATCAATTTCTTGATGACCTTTATCCCCATAATTGAAACAATTACTAGTCCCCTTATAAAAATTTCCTCCATATTTCTTCCAATACATTGATAATAAATAAAATATATCTTCTTATCTCTATGGTTTTTATATTCTTATTTTATATACATCTTTATCTTGTTATGAAAATCATTATATTTATACATAACTTTATCCTCTATTCCCACCATGATGGAAAATAGAACAAATATCTTTATAGATATTGATGTCTATTATGAAAAATTACCTATAGATACATGTTCCTAAGATAATGAAGAATGAATCAACATTAATTTCTAGTTGGATGATAATACAATAAGTTCACCTTTCAAGTTTTGTAAAATAATCCATATAGGTACCAACAGATTCATTATAATTTTTATTTAGATCAAGGAACTCCTTATCCATCCTTGTATGAAGTATACAAGGAATGTTATTTTTGAAATATAAGTTATTTAACTCATCCCAATATATGGAGTAAACTTTTTCATGTTTCCGTTTATTATTGATAATATTCCTCCATTGATCCTCTTTTCCTTCAAAATGGTACACAGACAAAATGAATTTCTAAGGGTACAAAAACTGGTGGACTAAAAATAATGTTTTAGGGGTGTTGATCCATTTCATAGCAATAGGTGGATGAGAATACCCAATGAAATAATGTGGATGTTTCCTCATGAAGGAATCCATAGAATATTCTTTCCATATTTTCTCAATTTGAAGTCCCCCATGATTCATAGTGTGAAAAACTATTTTTGAGAAAATCAATGATATTTTTTATTCTATCTCCCATAATATTTGGTTTCATAGAAGGAAAATTATTAAATTTTCAATCGTATTCTGAATAAAAACAATTTTTTTTATTATAAATATTAATTAAAACCAAAAATTGTGTTAAATTCATTAATCATAGTGTAAAACCATATATTCATGAAAACTTATTTGGTATATCTAAATAAATAAGATTAATTTGAAATTTACGAAACGTTAGGGTTAACCTAGGTCATCCATGACCATAAAATGTTCAGATCCTTCATGATAGTTCAAAACTAAAATTAGATTTAACCAAGTCATACCCCTCAGAATGTCAAACCATGTTCATAGTAAGGCCCATTATTGTGTGTCACACAATGCTCAAGTAAATCTTGAAACACCTCTTCAGAGTTATTACCCCTTGTTGCATCTATGGTAGTAACAAATCCACATATAGTATCTAGAAAAATATTTATTTCTAGGAAAACAACATAATAACTTAATTTCCAAAACATTACATTTGTTACCCTATAGATAGGTTTATCCTAATGGTTCTAATTTTTTTCTCATATTAGTTTCTGATGGTTAAAAAACCTTTCATCTAAATCCAACTATAATAACCCAAGATTTTCATACATATATAGTATATGATTTTTTAATGATCATTCATTACAATAAAAAACACACACTATAGTATTATAAATGTATAGTTCCCTTGGAAATATGGAAACATAACCAACTTATTTTTAAGTGAACTACATCATCCCCAACTATGTTTTTTATAACTATCACCCTTCTTAGACAGATCATACATAATAAATTTCTTCATAACCAAGGGAAAATAAACATAAGAAAGGGTGATCTCAAATGATCAGTAAGCGAAAAAAGGAAGATACATAATCATAACATGATAATAAGGGTATAAGAATATGATCATAATATTCAAAAACTATACCCAATATATCAAAGACAATAATCTTGGGTCCTGGCCTAAATAGTTGAAGTTCCTAAGACTTAAATGATAAAGGAATGAAATAACATAAGCCATGAGATCATAATAATAACA
Organism: Viscum album; assembly: GCA_963277665.1. Taxonomy (NCBI): domain Eukaryota; kingdom Viridiplantae; phylum Streptophyta; class Magnoliopsida; order Santalales; family Viscaceae; genus Viscum; species Viscum album. Next base: position 689,526,334 of record OY728163.1, read on the forward strand.
TAATATAAGTAATTTTTTCATACACATAGAAAATCAATTTCTTGATTACTTAAAGGATCATTATTGAACCTATAATAGTGGAATGGGTTCACTCCCAAAACTATCACAGTAGTTAAGGTTTTCTCACAAGACTATCATAGTGGATAGAGTCCCTTACTAAACTAGGTTTACTCCCCAGTCCAGTCCTATTTATCTCATGATATATCAATCATTACCCAATGTATTATAGGGAGATATAGGTCCTCTCCATAGCATAATAAAAATCATACATATCCATATGATCTTAAAACTTACATCATATCAGAAACTATGAAAAGAAATGGTTTTCATGGATATTTCATCATAGCATAACGTATGTAAATAAATATGTTTCATAATAATTTCAACATATCATATCCCATGGATAAATAAAGGTATTTAATTTGAATTTTATCATGGTATAACTTGTGAAAGAGAATCATGTATCACAAAAAGTAGAAAACAATAACTATAAGCCATCCAGAGATTTAATAAAGATTATATCATTGGATCATATACCTAGTAAAGATTAAGTGACATATAAGGTTGTTATCTTTGATGGAAAATAATTTTTAAAGATAATCACTTGGAACTTTTATTTAGGAAAATTTATTTACTTTAAAAATAACCCTTTATAAAATTAAAATTTCATAAAATACTAGGGAAGTAATTTTATTTGAAAAATACCATGGGAACTTTTAAATTAATATTCTAAGAAAATAATGCTCATGGTTTGGGAAAATGATGTTCATGTCATACATATTAAAAAATATTCCTTTGGAATTTTTGATAAAATCCAAATGAGCCTTGTTTGAAAAATGAAATGAATATTCATTTCAAAAAAAATTATAAAAATAAAACACCGTAGTTTTGAAAAAAAAGGTTTTTTGATGGATGAGATAAATAAAGATACTTTTTATTAAAAACATTATTTTGGTTTCTTTAGTACATAAAGAGAGTAAAATAAAGGGAAATATGTATTATAATTACATAATTATAGGATAATGAAATTCCAAAGATTCTTGAGATATGTGTCATAATATTTCATCATCAAAATTGTAATTATAAACAATCCCAGTAATCGATTTGACTGTAACATAAAATCTTTATCACTTTCATATAATTTGATGAATATTCATTAAAAAATACAACAAATCCATTAGAGTACCATATAGGTATATTCTCCTTAGATACTATGATACATAAACAACTGGTTCATAATAAATCTTCATTGTCTCGCACTTATTTTGACAGAACATTACCCCTTTTTGAAATATATTAATTAATACCCTTATTCATAACATAGGGAAAATAAACATATGAAAGGGTGAGCTCTAATTATTAGTAATGGTAAATAATGGAGATAACATTAATATCCTAATCATAACACATAAGAACATAACATTTGAAAATCGTATCCTGCATATGAAAGATCACAATATCATATCATGGGATAAATCCTAAAAGTTCTTAAAAATCAATGAACTTAATCCCAAAAGTCATAATATAAGACATGAAGTTTTTTTCCATATAAATAATCATTGAAAATCATTTCATATTATTCAAGGCTCATTTTCAATACCATCACAGTGGAAAAATTCCATTACTGAAATGATTTTTCTCCTCGTTCCATCCCTGTGTTACTGAACTAAGATCATTTATCATTCCAAACAAGTCTATATAATGAGATACAAATCATTAACCAATTAATTGGAGGGATATACAGGTCCCACCAACCACATAATTACATAATTATTACATGTCCCCCAAAAAAATCATTCATCATAGCATAACATTAGGAATAAAAGGGGTTTCTTAAACATCATTCCATATAATCCAAATAAAAATGTATTTAATAAATAGAATTATAATCAAATAATAGTAATAATAGCGATATAAAAATAACCCTAATTAAATAATTTCATATTATATGGAATATAATTTTGATAAAACACTTGAAATTAATTCTTTAGGAAAATATTTTTTCTTCTTCTAAAACATTTTCTTTTCTCAAAATGCCATGAAATTTTAAAAGAAAATAATTTATTTGAAAATAACCTTGAATTGTTTTAAGGTATGCTTCATGGAAATAAGGTATTATGAAAGTGTAAAAATATATTCATTCCTTATAAGTTAAAGGAGAACATTCTGCTCATACATTTTCTAGAAAGTTAAAAGGACTTCTTATTGGAAGTGACAAAATATTACTTTCATACCATTTAATAAAAATTCACCAATGGGTAAAATTGACTTTAAAATTTTGTATAAGGATAGAAATAATATTTTTCAATATTTATTTATTAATTATGTATGTCGATGATAAATATAATTTACTAAATACTTATGTATAAACGATCTCTGATATTAATGGTATTGCAAAATTATCCCTTACCTTAGGTCTAATTTGCTTTTAATGTATCTAAACCTAATGTATAATTAGATAAATAATTTAATTGAATTATTTTAGAATCATAGTAATTTTAATGATATAGTATATGATCATATGATTATATTTTTGTTAATAATATTTCTTTATTAGTTGTTATTCAGGTATTAACTACTTTATTTTCTTATGCATATTTTGCCGAGTAAGTTTGATTTATCCTTAATAGGTAGGTCATTGTTTTATCATTTAAAAATTTTATTAACATTATATATAACATATTAATTCATTTTATACATTGATACAATCATTATTTAAGGAAGATAATATAGAATTAATTGTGTCGCATCGTGGACACGGTAAGTCGTACATACTCACAAGCGATGATATCATTCCCATGATTGTTTAATTGTATTTAAGTGAATGGTTTATAATATTTTATAAAAAATACCATGTTTTAATAATCATATATACTTATTATTTCAATCATTATACTCATCCAAGGAATGTGGTGGTCAAAATAAATGACACCACCACATTGAGATGGTAATCTATATTTACGCACGTGAGGGGATTTCATTTTTCATAGGATAGATAGAAAGTGGAATATGGATGTAAATAATCATAATAATATCTCAATATATAATTGATACTAGATTTATTAATTTATAATGAAACTATTCATGAATAGTAAGTAGAAGAAGAATGAAGTTTGAATGAATCGGTAGAAGAGATTACCTCTTCTTTGATGTGCTTCCTCTAAGTCTTTTCTTAGAGCACTATAGTTGGTATTTGAAGAAGAAAAAACCTCAATAATGTAACTATAAATGTTTATAAGTTAAATAGATAGGACATTTCCAATTTTGAAGGATTAATGTGAGTTTAAGAGGTGAGGGAGGAGGTTCTCTTTGATAATTGAGGTTAGAAGAACTTTTAGGATCTCCAAAAAATATTAATTTAATATAAAATAAAACCCCATAGAAAAATCACATAAATTTCCTAATTTAGAATATTTGATGATATATGTTTGTAATCACATAAACCAATAAATTTTTTACAAGTTTTTCTATCAATTAAATTATTATCATTTTAATTACCACTTAGTTATTTTATTTAATTTTTATTGATATAAAAAATATTTCAATATTAAAAGAGTCAAATATTTACTTATTTGATGTCAGTTAGACCATAAATAAATACCTTAGTACATTTTAGACCATGTCATAATTATTCTACATTTTTTAAAAATGTTTTTTGATTTTTAAATAATTTAATAAGACATTATTTGGATAAACAATCAATAGTGTCAATTTTCACACTATTTTTTATGACAAACTGAGACCTTACCTAGAAAAGATAGATCCCATTATTAAAAAGAAAGAAAACATAAAAAAGTATAAAGGTGTAATATTTACAGAGATCCTTCTTGAAAAGGGTAAGAATGTCACGTGGCACATGATCAACCCAATAATAATCATTACCATTGACACCTTTGTTAGCTAGACCCTCAGCCAGTGAATTTGCTTCTCTATAAACATGAGTTCACGTTAGTTAAAACTTTGATATGTTTATAATTCAATCGATCGAAAAAATTAAATTTATTAAATAATAAATAAATTCATAAAAACTTATATTGTTACACAACACTTTCTATTTCATATTAATTATAAATTACTAGATATGAGAAGGTATATATCTTCTTAGAATCAAAACTAGAGGCATCCATGTGTCATCATAAAAGATGGATGATTATCTTTATAATAATTAATATAAGTAAATCATATACTTTTTTCATAGGATGTGGCTATCTTAGGTTGTCACTTTTGACTAGTTTGGGTCCAAATATATGGAAAATAATAAGAGTATATAAACTCAAGGTATATGAGGGAACCAATAGGAGAGACTTGAATCAATGTGAATGTAAGGAAATATAAAGGAGCATCTAAACTCAAGGTGTGCAATTAATTTAATATGAGTATATTAACTCAAGGTATACGAGGAATCTAAGAGATTCTAAACTAATGGTATGTGAAAATATTAGGTTATCATATACTCATCACCAAATAGAAAAGGTATATTTGGGTATGTTGGGGTTGATCCTTAGAGAAGCATCATATAGCCCGAATGGCCCTAAGGCCTTCATTTTTTATTGATTTTTATAACCCCCTTTCAAAGGATGAGTGGGAACCCTTACAAGGCTCATAGGCTTAGAGATTACATGGCATGTAGGCTTAGGAGATTACATGACTCGAAGGTCTTAGGAAATTCAACCAGACTATCTACAAGGAACTGCCCCTCCCCAGCATTTACATCATGATAGTAGCTCTCCACCTTTTCATGGCCATCTAGATAGGCTTCTCAGGTAACCACAGGCTGGTCCCGATGGCATATCCATACCCTCTCATTCTGACAAATCTATTTGGTTCTGCTCTGGTGAGTGCACCTGCTCTAAATCCTCTTCTGGGGATGCTCCTTTTTTGTAGTGTGTCTAGGGAAATTGCATGTGGCTCAAAGGCCTTGAGGTAGCCCAAAATCCTTAAAGGTGGTCCGAAATACCTACTGACCTGAAGGCATGGGTGGCCCGAAATCCATAAGGATTCAAAGCCCAAACTGGTGGCCCAAGGTGAATATTTCCACCTGCTATAGTACCGAACAGTACCTGCTATAATAACTACTACAGTGTCTGCTACAGCACCCGCACAGTGTATAGTCCTACTATAGTACCTGTATAGTGTGCAGTTCTGCTACAGTACCCGCACAGTGTATAGTTTTGCTATAGTACTACTAGAGTGCCTTCTATAGTACCTACTACAGTACTATAGTAACCTGGAAATATGCCTCTTCCTGGTTTTGAACATGGGTCTTTTGGATGCACTTAAGGATACCTCACCAACTAGTTTTGGGCTCATATGCAAGAATCAACCAATATATCCTAGATAATAAGAGTAAAATTCCATGTAGTTTGAGTTTCCCAACTTAAGGTCAGGTGAAAATATTAGTCTCTGTAGATTAACATCATGTCCAAAATATGTTTTATATATAAGTTATAGTCTTGAAGCTCAGACATAATGTTGATTCCTATGATGAACCTCAATATTATTAAAAATATTATCAACTAAACCTATAATCCCATATGAGTCATTCTTGGTGTGAGAAACATGATATAAATGATAATTCACATTATATTGGAGTAGAATATATGGTATTGAGAAATTATTACAGATGATATTCCCTGGTGTGATGCCTATTTCATGAAAGGTGGAATAATAATAGGAAAAGTGGGTGTAATGAATTAGGGATTCCATTTAAGGTAGGGTTGGGGATTAAACCTAGTAGGAGGATCACTTGATAAATCTAAATTAGTATCTCAATATAGGGTGATATGAGGAAACTGATCGAAGTATCTCAATATAAGGTTTTCTAGAAAATCTAGAGAAGTATCTTGTGTCCAAGTGATTGTTTGTGTATTATAAATTGATTTTCCCTAGAGATACATGATCTACTAGGTGGGTCTGGTGAAGTTATGTTTTGGATATTACACAAAATAAGATTCCCATAAAGGATAATCATGGGGAGTATTTTGATGTGAGGATTTCTGGGTAACCAAGAGGAGTATCTCGACACAAGATATATGAGGGAACCAAGATGAATATCATGACTCAATGTGTTATGTGGGATCAAGGTAGGGTTCATAGGTGTTCAAAACTAATATGGCTAGCTCAGCTCAAAAAGTATATAGTTCCACTCTTTATTCTTCTTAGGGTTCTATGATGTAAGTGAAGGGACTGGGATAAAATTATGGTACCATAGCTCGACATTGATCCCAACTGTGGGGGAGGGGTTGGATTATGCATGGTAAGAATTATAGGCTAAGGTATTAATGTGTTTTTGAAAGAATTCAAAAAGGAATGGGTGTCTACATAGGAGCTTCAGATAGGAGCCTCACATAAGGCATTTTTAATGGAATTCGTGTATTACTAACACTTTTAAGGGGTTCATATCAGGAATCTGTAAAAAAAATTTGAATAACTCATCATCATAACACTATTGATGTACTAGGGTCTAAAAAAGGTCCAAAAAATGGCCAATAAATATAGATTTTATGAAGTAGTCTCAATGAAGGGAGTTTATATAGAGACCTTATGAAGGGTATCTATGTAGGGACCTCATGTAGGTAGTCTAACTATGTACCACATAGATCAATGAAAATTAATACTTTGGTGTTGTGAGTTCTAGAAATCAATGATGTTTGTTGCATCATCCACTATGAAGTAACGACATAGTGAACTAGATAAATATTCTGTAATTGAGTGAGGATTGGTATTTCATGAGGTCTTCTCCACATTTAAACTATATGAAAAGTTTGGTGACTTCATTTGGATACTTCAGAGATCCATTTCCCATGAGGTTTCTTCACAAATGATCCTTCGTAGTCTTCTTTTATTAAGTTCCATCAGTATTCACATTTTAATCATTGTAATTATTTGATGCGGTTTCCATGAGTTCTTTGTATTTTTAAAGTTTTTTTTCTTATATATTATAAGGTATGTGTTGGGAATTTAAAGGAGGGTCTAGATAACTAATTCCCTAAAATTAGTGGCCACAATATGGGATAGGTAGCCAAAAATGTAGTCCATTAAGGGAGTTTATGAATGTGGTATCGTGAAGGGAACCCATGAATGGGGATCCATAAAGGGTGCTCATATAAGGAGTTCACAGAAGAGGGTCTTTGAAGGGTTTTCATTTTAGGGGGTCTGTGAAGTGAGTTTGTAGAGGTTTTTGTTCATGAACGTAAACCATGTAGAAGTGTAAACATACAAGGTTCATGTATAGGGATCTATGAACTGATTTCACGAAGGAGGTTCTATAGCGTGGATCAATAAAGTATACATCCCATAGTTAGTTTACATAAGGGCACCCGCATGGGGGGTTTGTGTAGTGGATTATATGAATTCAACCTAGCCTATGAGATTTGTGTAGTCTACCTAATGTATGTTATTTTGAAATTGGAACTATATAGGGGCATTATGAAATTACTTCATATTAATGGAATTATGAACATATTTCTCACGTGCTACCTTCACAATGTGATTTTTCATGGATACTACTTGAAGTTACCTCTAGGGGCCTCCTTTTCGAAAAAATTCCTTTCCCTGTGTTTTGGACTCAATATTTTCCCAGGTAGTTATCAATGTCTCTACTTACATTATATAACAAATACCAATTTTTAATCTTCTTTAATTGAGGTGGTTTTGGGTTATTTAGAGGCAGTACTAGGTAACCACATCCCCCAAACTAGGTGGGTAAGTGGATAAGACATTTTTTCATGACGAATAACACCTAGTTACTATAGGAGTATACTGAAACTTATAATCTGATTACATGACCTCCAACAATCAATGAGTAATTTTGTTCCGTGAGGTCTGGCACTCTTGGAGCTTTGGTGCTCTGTGAGGTGAGCTTGTGGGATTTTCCTTTGTCTCATCGTGAAGTAACCAGGAGGTTCCCCAGAAAAATATACACCAAAATAGTGAGGCTACTGTCCACATGGATCAAAGTAATTTTTGGGGATGTATACTTAATGAGGAAACCTCATAGTCTCATTTCATCACATGGTTGGTGACTTTTTAGGGCTAGGTGTGCTTCGTGGTTAAAAATAATGTGATGCAGTTTCTTTACACAGTTGGGGAGCACACATTGCAGTTTCTTCGTGAGGATGGGGAGATCATGGTTTATTTACTTTGTGGTGTTGGTGACATAATTTTGTTTTTTTATTTTGATTCTGGGAATTTCATGGTGGAGTTACATAATGAGTTAATTTATATTATCACTTTCTTAAAATTATTTTAGGATTCAAATATCCATAAAAGTTGTTTATCATGTTTTTTAACTCCAAGAGTAGTCAAATCATAGACTGAAAAACAAAATACACCCTTGGATATCATGTTCAACCATATAATGTTATTTCTGAGTTCAAAAAGTGACCAAAAAACCCTCAAAATGGGTTTTGATGATTCTTCAATGTTTTTTTGTAGATTTTAAATTTCATATACTACTCTAGAAAGAAGATTTGGATCACCATGTAACTAGAAAAAGTAATATTTTTTTAGGATCTTCATCCCTTTGATTATGAGAAATCATGTTAAATATGGATATCTTATTTTCATCTTATATAGGTGTGGAGATATTTTTTATTCAAACTAAACTTATGATGTATGAGTGGGAAAATTTTAATGGATTCTATAGTAATGTTCATTGAATGAATTTTTCAATGACAACATGGGTATGACCTTAACTATGTATAATCAATTAGGATTTAGTTGATGGCCAAAAATTGAAGGAAAAATTTAATCATTGTTAGGAAAAGTCTAGAAAACTTTTGGGTTCATAATTTTGGTTATTAAAACTAGGTGGGGGTTAATATTGATTAATAACGTTGTAATTTTGGGAATTTGATAATTCATTTAATGTTTTAACTATATGTTTTTCAATAAATTAAATATTTCATTCAAGATGAAAGAATGAAAATATAACATTGATTTATTATCCCTACCTGTTTATTTAATTGGAATCATATTGTGAAATATTTTTTATTTTTTTCAATGCTTTTTTACAAAATTAATGTAACATGGAAATAGTTATATTATATATCAAACTAATCCTCTATTCCTTGATATTACAAAAGATCGTGAATTTTTAAGATCAAATTTTTTAATTAAAACTTTTTCACCTCTCTCTAAATATGATGTATCATCAAGTAATTTAAAAAAATCACATTTTCACAAGATTATCATGAACATAATGATTTGAAGAAAGTTATGAATGGCAGATATTTTTTTGGAAGCCAATATATTTAGTTTTAAATTTTTTTCTATTTATAAATACATATAATGTTCAAGAAGAAAAAATTTGATATTATTAAATCTGATTCTAATAGATTCCTCTATAAACATTATGATCATTCAAATGGTTTGAAACTACAGGTCGGAAATACCACATTTTCAAAATAATATTTTTGCTTTCACCAGTTTAATTAAAATTATAAAAAAAGTATTTGTAAAAAATAATTAGAAGATTTTGAATAATGTGTTGTTTCACTTCATGTACCCTCTCTCTTTATGAACAACACAATAATTAAAATAGGTGATTCTAGAAAATGTATGAATTAATTACATAATTGTTTTTTCATATTTTTGAAATTTAAAACATTATTAATTTAGGATTTATGAATCTTAAAAAAATTATTCATATTTTTGATTTTATGAAATAAGTATTATGGAATAAAGAAACAAATCTTATTTTAAGGTTTATGAAGATGTTATAATACTATATAATCTATATAAGTGGTTTAAATATCTAATAAGTAGTGATCATTTTACTTGTTTTCAATGAGTTGAAATTAAGAATATGATATTTAATTTATGGGGAGAATGTAATAACCCAGATGCAAGGCCATAGTTTGAAATGATATGAGTTTTATTTAAGCTAAACTACAACATTTAATTAATCTCATATAATTATATATTTAATCTAAAGTGTTTCATGTAAAGATAATCTTCCACAATTAGTTAATCTTATGCGATCACATATTGAATCTGATATAGTTCTCAAACCATTAGATTTATTCACATGTGAGCATTGTTTTGATTTAAAATGGATTAGTTTTAAACATATGATATAGATATAATGAGTCTTGGTTTTGGACATATTTAGAACATAATATCATCTTTTAATTTATAATTGATCCTAGATTTGTCTTTCTTATTCTTATATATATCAATTTCAGTCCATACTATTCTTATGTGTGTTTAAAAAACCCATGCTTCTCCTTGAAAAACTAAAACCTTCTGAGATTAATCTAATGTAGTATATTATCTTGATTTTTTATGTATCTAAACATCTTCATGTTTTAATCCTATCCAACAAAGCCTCTTCTCTATTTACTTCTACACAGCATAACTTCTTGAGATTTTACTCCTACGTAAGTTAGTTTTTCTTGAATTTCTATTAATAATTATTTCTAAAATTTCTAAAAAAGGATCTAAACATAAATAATTTCATTAATTTCATTTTATATTAAATACATTAAATTTTAAAAAAATCACATTAACTGAAATGATTAATAAATAAAAAATAATGTTATTTAAATTGGTTATAGGTAATGGAATGTTATTTCCAATTAATATATTATTTTCAAAAATGATATAGAATATTATGGAATGAGTCTTATAATATCATTAATATATTATTTAACTAAATTATTTTTATATCGAGATAGATATTTTTACCAAGTTATTATGAAACCATTGAGAGAAATCAAAAAACATATCTTATAAAAAATTATAATAAGATTAAGAATTAAAGGATATATGATTATTTTTAGAGGTTATATGAATAATAAATATTGATTATTTATTAAATATAGTAAAATATAAAGAAACCTTAAATTAAAAATATTTAAAATATGTATAGTGTTTGAATGAATCAAGGTGTTTCATAGAGGTTCTAAGAGTTAAATAATTTTATTAAAAATTATCATTATTTTATTTTTTATTGACAATGAAAAGTATATTTAACCCCACAAAAAGTGTATCATGGAGGTCTGTTGTAGTTTATCCATAAAGAATCATCATAAGGCACAATTTTATAAATCCCTATTAAAAAACCTAAACATATAAATCATTTGAGATGTTATACAGGATCACCTCTAAAGTCCAATCTTTTTTCTCTTATGTTTCATTCCCATCGAGTATATATAATATTAATATTTGTGTTAAGAAATACCCTTTCATCTTAGAATAATGTAATCTACTTTCCAGTGTATTGACACATTCAGAGAAATAAAGATGGAAATCAGAGATATGTTCTTTTCCTTATATTATATTAGAATATTATTTTATCTAAAAAGGATTTGGCCATAAAAAATTGTCTAAGAATCCATAATAGGTGGTTTAGTACTTTATAAAAAATATTAAAATAAAATTGAATCAATCCACTTTAATCTCGTATAAAACTGCCACCTCACACAATATTGTTGATACATGATCCAATCATGTTAGCTTTAAGTCCAATATTGGGATACTATTAGTAAATCTAATAAACTCCACATGGAATATCATAATAAAAACCCCATAGTTATAGGATTTTATAGGGGGTCTATAGAGGACTATCCTATAGTCAGTTGTCTTCGTAGGTGCTCCATACTTAAGTTAGTTAGAGATAGACATATTGGGGGCATAATTGTTCCTATATAGAGTTGAATATAAGTATAGGTGGGGATGGTTTTGACCAATTTCTCGATAGACACCATAGGGGTCTTACACTAGATATACCAAAACTAACCCATTTATTAAAGAAAGTCTATTTTAAGAAAAATAAATTATTAAACTTTTAAGATTGAATATTTGTGAAGATACTTTCAAATCATTTCTATAAAAGGCAACTCACTATACCCTTTAAAAAATATTAAAATATTGGTCTCTTATCTATGTTCTAACCATATTACTTCATCTAGAATCATTATACATGTCTATTAGCATTTGTTGATAAGAAGAGGGCCTAAAGGTTTCATTATAGAGAGGGTATTTATGGGAAGATTCCAATTATCAACATAAACATAATATTAATTATTTATTTTCATAATTTTATTCTTATACTTCCTCTGGTAAATTTTTAGAACTTTAATGAAAAATAATTTAGATTACTATAATTTTTAATAAGTATATAATAATAAAATATAAATGATATTGTTATCATTCCTTCTTTGTAGTATGTTCATTCTTGTGTCTGTTCAACCACATATAAGAGAAATGATACTCTATTTTCTCAATCATTGTTATTTAATATTAGAAATAAATTAATAATAAATATCTATTAACATATATAATTGATATTAAAGAGAAAATTTCAATTGGTATACCCCTTAAATAGGTCTGAATAAGTGGTACTTTTTTAACTATTTAGTTTTAAAATAAAGATATGTGACTTTTCAAGGTCATTATCCAATATTCCTTATACACACTCTCACAAAATATATATAAGTAATAAAACATACACAACACATGTGGATTTTTTTAAAAGGTTCTGGTACATTGATAAAACCAACTAATTATTTTTAGGTTCTTTAAATACATATATTATATCACTATATCAATTTTCACTAATAACAAGTGAATAACAATTGAACATGATGGTTGGGTACATATGTACACTTATCAATGCATGTATCATCTACTTCTTGATTGTAATGATTTTTTTAGAGGTCCCACCTGTCTTGAAGAATTACTTCATTTCTTTGGTGTGAACAAGATATTCAGTTAAATATCATAATATCTATATATCAATGAAAAGTACTTCTTCCTTGGGTTCATTCTTCAACATACATATCAATATCAAAAAAAATCATGTGCACCAACCTTCTTGGTCATGATTTTATAATTCTTGATATGTGTGTGAGAGTGTATACACACAGTCCATCCTTCTTTATCTCAATAATAAGTAACCAGATAATTAGAAATGGAATCAATTTTCCTTAACACCAATAATAAATAGCAACAACACACACTATCTGATCTTCTATTCTCTCTCATTGATATTGAAATTCTATATTTTAGAAATGTATCAGCTTATCAACTATCATATGTTAATACTATTTATTTCCCTACAAAATTTTTCATATTATTTATATTCACAAAAAATTATGTAAATAATATTTTCATTTATCAAAATGGAAACTCTCACGCTTTTCAACAGCACAATCCTTTGATTTTACAACTCCTAAAAAATATTTTATCTTACTATATTTAAAATATAATTAAAATTATTATTTATTATATCTTTATAATTAACCAAGAAACTTAAGATATAAAATTTTTCAAAATATCTCTGAAATTAATGGCCATTTTTAATTCTTTCAACTCTAAAATTCATAAAGTTACACAAAATGATACAACTCCTTATAAAACAACTGGTCTTCATTCCACATAACATCCTTCAATTTTATTCACCCTTCTTAGTTTGAATTAAAATTATTTATAATGGTAGTGATTTTTAAACTATGAATAAAAAAATAAGTTTCAACTATTTTAGTTTTATATTTTTCTAGAAATCCTACATTTGGTAAAGTATAAAATCATATGTAAAATGCTAAATATTCTTATTTATTAGGAATAAATTCCAACTTTATATCTTCATTGGAAACAATCTCATTGATGGAGTGAAATATGGTATCTATGTTCTTTGAATGAGAGTGTTTTATAGAATTTTAAATAGGTTGATATCACTTTGATTGCAACATAAAATTCTAAGAGGATTCATAATCATCACCCAAAAATATTTAGGTTGTTATTTCATATATATCATCTAGTCAAAAAAATTAAAGTGATCAGTCTATATTTATTGTAATTCGTTCTAACACATCTAACTCCTAGAATAAATGTATAATCACATAAATATTTAATAATGGTATAACTAAATAGATTCAAGTTCCCATCCCATTTTTAAAATAGTATAAACATTAATATTCATTAGATGTACTTGAGAACTATTTTAGTATCAATTAAATTTTATTCCTTTGAATCACATTGATACATTTCAAAAAATATCATTGTATTAGAAATATCAAGGCAATATATAATGATATAGAGTAATAATCTCATTAGTATTTTTAACTCCTTTTGATTTATACATTCTTCTACTTCATCCTTCCCAATATTCATCCCTGTTTTTATGGGTTTGGGAATTGGTTTAGATTATTATATTCCAATATTCATCAAAATTATATGGCATACATTTATTTATAAAGAAAATTTATTATTTCATTTTCATCACATGAAATTCCATAAAACATATCTCAATTATCAATGTATATATATCTAAAAAGGAGTCCTTATCTTATTATAAAATTCTTCAAAACAATATCTTGGTTACATTGAAATTTAATATAAGAAACATACACAATAAAAATTAGATTTTATTTCTCAACCTCCATTATATAAATATTTTTACCACTTTTTCCTTAGTGAACATCATCTATCCCAAGATTCCATCCAACTCAAAGTATTAATCTCTATGAGACTATTTTAACCCATAGAGATAATTCTTCAGTTTATAAACCTTTTTTGTTTCACTGCTAGGGATAAAACCATCTAGATTCTTAATATAACCTTTCTATTCTAGCTCCCCATTCATGAAAGTATATTTTGTATACATATAATACATTTTTTACTATCTATGAGTTGGAATATAGGGAATTTTTTGGTGTCTTATAGTATTAAAATAAGTGAAAATATATCCTCAAAATAAACTCCTTGAATATATGAAAACCCCTTAAATGTAAGTATGGCCATATTCCTTGACACTTTTCCTTTGTCATTATTATTATTTATAAATACCATTTTGGTATCGATCATAATTTTACCATTTAGTTTTTAGTCAAGATCCTTAGAGTCATTCCTTTTAATCTGGTCTAACACATCATATATTCTTTATACTTGATAACTTTAAAAACAAAGTAAGGCCCAATTTATGAGATAAGATCAATTTTCTTATCAAGGATAAATCTTATCTTTATTTGAACTAGATCATTATGATATCCCATTATGTTATCTACTCCCGCATACAACTTCAGATTACAATACTTCTATTTTTTAAATTTTTATAGCCTCTTTTTCATCACTCATCAGATCTAAGTAAATATTAGCAATATGTGGTTCACATCAAACATTTTCTTCAATGAATTTATTAGAAATATTATCACTATATTCTACACATTCTTTAAAAACAACTATATATGTAACATTAATGTATGATTTTTTTTTACCACCTTAACATCATAACTATTAACCACCTTATAAATCTTTTTGATTAATCAAATATTGAATTTTTCATTGTGAAAGTATCCTGAAAATATACCTTCCTCAAATATCTCATCAAACTTTTATAGATTGTTGTTTTAAATTTTAATTTAATAAGGACAAAAGAAGACACAAATGTAATGAGTAGTTTTTTTCCATTTATACCAAATATCCTTTGAAACCTTGTTTAAATTAAGCCATAGAAAACTATTATTTTATATTTTCACACAACTACTGTATAAATTATCTTTGACCCATTGTAACCAAAAATCATTATTCTTTCCATTTTCACTATACTCTTGTTCATTATCTCAGTAAGACCATTTTCATGGGGATAAAACCATTGGAAGTATAATTTTTTTTGTATAACCTATAGTCCCAAGGCCCATTCTTTGAAATTTATTAACAAATCCCCATGATTTTTTAATATTTTCTCTAAGGAGTTTTTAAGGTTAAAAGGTGTTACTATCAATATTTATGAAGCTAATTTGAAAGTAAAAGGATCATAACCTCTTCTCTACCATTATTTTTTCAATCCTTTAAATTTATTTTATTTTAAATGATAAATCCTATTATGATTCATTGTTATAAATTCCTTATTTTATTATCAATGAGGTATTTCCATTCCCTATCATTATACTAGCTTCCTAATCCATTATAAAACTCAAACATTAGTGTAGCCATAAAACATCGTAAAATTTTGGTAAAGTAACTAGTGTATAATTTCCTAGAATTTAAATCCCTATCTTGATACAAAACAATTGATGAAGTCTCTGGATTAGATGCAGACATGGGTAACGACCCTGAAAAAGTTGGTTGGTTATTAACCTGATCTTTACATGGTGAATAACTGATGATCCAAAATACACACTTGGGTTACACTCTTGAGGGATATGTTTTGGATGATTCACAATCTCTTTATAAACCCTAAAAAATGAATAATTTTTATTGGTATCCCTAAAAAATTAAAGTACTCTTCACTACTATTGGATAGATTTATAGATGGAAAGATTGGCTAGAGGCGGGGAATAGTTCTTTAAATATTTTTAAATATGATTACAAAATTAACATATTCTTATTTATACAGACATGATAGTATATGAATTTTACTGTGGTGTTCAAAAATTTAAGTTGTTTAAAAAATAACAAAAATAACACCTATATTTTTATAGCAGTTCAGTTCACATTGATCCTAATCTATTATTCAATCACATATAACTCATTGATATGAATCGTATGCACTAAAACAAATAATTAATAAGTATTTCATAGGTAAAAAATAATCCTAATCTCTTATAAGATATTAAAAATACAAGATTTCCTATTGAATAACTTCAACCTATCACTCAGCCTTTTTTAGATGCTGAAAGAACCCAATCTACTCTAAGTATAGAAAAAACCTATGTTATTTCCTTTGGAAAATGTGAGCATAAAAAACAATATCTTTTGAATTTACGTTTAACCATGTGTGAAATATGAATTATAGACACTTATATAGAAAAATAGAATTCACTAAACAATTGGAATATGTGTAAAAATATAGTTGGTGTAGAATAGTGATCTTCATCCCTTCTAGAATTGATTTAAAACATGGAAACATTAAGAAACTAGTTTTGATTAATTATTTCAATTTTATAGTTATCAATTCCTTGTTTTTACTTGTCTTCAAAGCTTTTTATATCCCCTATTTATAGAAATATCCCGAATGGATAATATTCTTCAACATAAATCCTATAAATATTTTCAAAGTAGGTTCTTTATAATTCTTCAATTTATAAAAACCATTGGTTTTAAAATTAATATTGAAACATATTATTGTCACCTATTTTTTTAGTACCACACAAACCATTAAAAATAAGGATTACATCATATCTCTCAGGACCATGTCATAATGATCTTGTTTCTGGTAGAAACACATAAATCATCATATTAAACTCCACACTACTACCCAGATGTTATGCTATAACTTCCTCATTTCTATCATAATCACTAAAATAGATAAAACCTAATACCATGTAATTCCCATGATATGTAAACTTCATAGGGAAATTTTATACACTTTATAAGGGTAAAAAAATTTGGAGGCTATTTAAAAGTTAATTACCTTTTATAAATATTTGGTAAAGTTAAATTAAAACACTACTTAAAAGGTAATAGAAATTTGGTATAGAATATCTTATTGTTCATAATAAACTTTATAAAATCCCTAAAGAGGATTTGGATACATTTATCTGAAATCATTCAACAGAGTATTTGTTAAATTATAAAATCATGAATTTAATTTATTATACTTTTAGTCGACACATGTATATTCAGATTTTATTATGAAAAATGATTTATCATATTTATAGAACTTTAAATGTCACACATCTTGTAACTAATAAGAATAAAAGAACCAAATTATGAATACATCCTCAATGGAGTAGTTGTTCTTGGGTATAATATATATAATGAATTACTCATTTAGAGAATACTTCAATAATTTCTGATGAAATGGAACTTGAATAAGGTTTAAATTAAAGAAATTATGTATTCAACCCAACATACCATGGGTGAATTTATTGAATATCTTCTTCAATTTGATCTAGATTTGAAGAGAAATTATAGTGATGTTTTTTAAATAAAGGTATATCATTTAAAACTAATACTATAGTTTTGTATAACCCATGTAGTATATAATTCTAGAAAATTGATGAGGATTAGGGTGAAAACATAATAAGAGGGATTTACAAGTCGATAAAACCAAAAAGTGGGTTCAAGAGATGATTTAAAAAGCACCGTAAGAAAAATGAAAGAAAGGGAAAGAAATAGAACTCAAGTAAAATATTATTTCTCGTCTAAAATTTTAAGAACGTTTGAAAAATAAGAATATGAAATATGATTAAAAATACTAAAACAATAAGGAAAATACAATATGTATAAGAAATACATAAATAAATCATTTCATGTTAGATGGAGTTTTACTAAGGAGATAAGCTCAAGCACTAAATTTGAACATGAGAAATATAAATTCATCTTGTGTATCATGGATACTGAATAAAATTAGTAAAGTTATAAATTTGATTATATTTATAGTTATGAAATCGATTATAAAAGGCTTTTTATGGTGAACTAATTGATTAAAATGAAATATTTTAGAAGGAAGTTTTGAAAGATGTCTAAATGAATAATGGCTTAAAATAAAGAAATAAGTATTTGAAAAAGAAAAATAATATTATTATTTGAGGAAATTAAAAGGTTAGGAATTATGAAAAAAAATTAATGATACATATATTAAATAATTTTAAACAATCTATGTGAATATGAGAAGTTAATAGATTATAATAAAATAACTAATGATTTTATTTCTATAAATAATGAGTATCAAAAGAAAAGTGTTCATAAAATAATAGATAAATTAACATAAGCTGATAGTGAGTTTAAGATGGTTAATATATAGAATAATAAACTAATAAACTCTCTAACAAACTCAAATATTTAAATTTGGACAAGTTAAGAAAATACTCAAAAATATAATGAAAATAATATAAATAAAGTTACTTATTGAGAATCAACTCTTTAGAATATTGTTCAATGGATTGAGAAGTTTGATAAGGTGATGTACATGAATAAGACGAATAAGGAATAATATTTTTTGGATTATAATAATAAAATACCAAATATGTATAATATTTTTTTTGTTAAGAGTAACCATGGTAAAATATCCACTACCACATGTTTTAAGAGTTGTATGAAATGTAATTATGAAATTGAGTGTCTACATGGATTTGAAATATCTTTGGGTTTTACTAAAACTATCATTTATAAGGATTTAACTTCTATATTACCTTAAAAAAATTCATTAAATCTATATGGTTACCAAATAATTTTGGGTATTAATCCAATTGGTCCCAAAGTATATTGGGTTCTAAAATAACCCTATACTTGATTGGATTTTAGAAAACTTACCAAACAATTATCAAGACTATATGGTATATAGATAGTAGTTGATTGTTCCATATTATTTAATATCTATTAATATTTCTATATTAAAATCATTATAATAGAGGATCTATCACTTTTTGAGACAATAATGAGGGAAAGGTTAAAGAGTATATAGAATTAGGTATTCATGAATGTATTATAATATGTAAAATTCTATATATTGATGTCATTAAACATAATTTAACTATTATATCATATATTTTTGGTGATGAGATGAGTGTCAGGATTTAGGATAAAAATTTATTTTATTTAAAGATAATACTATATTTTTTTATGTGAATAATAAATATAACATTTGTAAAATTAATTTTTCTCATATAACCAAGAAAAAAATTAACTGTTTAAATAATATATAAAACTATTGTATTATTTAGAATATGAAACAAATTCATTATCATTTTTGTCTAATGTGTATCTTGTATAAGAAAGGATGGGTATAAAATCCTCCCATGTTAATGGTTTGTAAATATTTTGTAGGTGATTGAAGTTTAAAAGGTGAGAAAAATAAATTAAAATAAAAATCTATTAATAATGTTAATATGTGTTGTCCTTTAGATTTTTTACATATATATTTGTTTAGTTATTTGAGATCTATAATTTTTTGAGGTAATAAGTATGAATTTGTAAATATTTCTGACTATAGTTTGTTTACCAAGATTTACTTTATGGATCATAGGAATGAAACATTATTTAAGTTTATTATATTTTATAAAATAATTCAAAATAAAAAAGGTTAATTGATTATTTCAATTGGAAGTAAAAAATGAATTTATTTTTCAAACTAAATGGTGAAACTATTTGGGAATAAAATAAATACTCTCATTATTTTTTAGCTTCTAGAACACCATAACAAAATGGTGTCGTACAATGAATTTATATAACAATTTGTGAAGTGGCTCAAACAATGATAAATGAATATAATACAACAAAAGTTATATGGGATGAATATATTTAAAATACATGTTATTTTATGAAAAGAGATATTATTATACATTTTTTTAATAAAAATTATACGAATTTCTTAATGGAAGTAATCCCAAAGTAGGTTACTTTAATGTGTTGGGGTGTAAAGTTTACATTTTAAATAATAAATATATCTTAGATAAATTGGTTTCTAAATGAGATAAATGAATTTTTATATTGTATTATATTAATAGTAAATAATATATTCTATATATATTGTTATAAATTATTATTTAAGTATCTATGCATGTAAAGTTTTATGAAAATAATGATAAATCGTTTGTCGATATTAAAAATGTTCAAGAATAATTTATTATGTTATGCTTCTTTTAAGATGAATCTAATGATAATAAAGAAAAAAAATTTGGGGTATTTTTTCCTAGTCAATATAGTCCTAAAAATTATGGGACTCATAAGGATCATCCCTCAGATATAGTTATATGAAATATTAATTCTTGAGTTTAAAATATAAAATCATTTTTAAATTTAGACTCAAATTATGATTTTGTATTTGAGATAGTAACTAATAATATTGATTAATATTTAAAATATTATGATTATATTATAGAAATTGAAGAATATATTAGTAAATTTTCATATAATAATGTCTAGAATCTTGTTGATCCATCTTAATAGAAAAAAGTTATAGGAATTATCTGGATTTTTTGGAATAAGTTAGATGAATCATGTTCTATAATTAAAAACAAATATATGAAAGTAGCTCAAGATTATTCATAAGAGGAAGTGATAAATTTTGAATAATATTTTGATCTAGTTGATAAATTGAAGCTATTATTATTTTATTACCTTATGCTTATTTACAAGATTCTAAATTATCTAAAATGTATATACAAAGTGGATTCCTTAATGGTATAATTGGTGAGGAAGTATATGTATATGAACACCCATGGTTTGAAAATTTAGAAATTCAAAATCATTTTTCTCAACTTCAAAAAGCATTGTATGGTCTTAATCAATCTCAATAATCTTGGTTTGAAAGACTAACTATGTTTTTTCTTTTAACAAAGGAAATTTTGATCCAACATTGTTTATTAATAAAGTTTATAATAATATTTTGATTATCTAAATATATGTTTATGATATTTATTTTGGATATCAAAGTGAATCCATGTGTAACTAGTTTTCCACTCTTATTAAAAATGATTTTTATTTGATTATAATGTGGGAATGAATGTTTTCTCTAAGTATTTAAATTATTAGAATAAAATATAGGATATTTGTTAATAAATCTAAATTTTCTTGACAACAAGTTAATATGTTTAATTTGGATTCTTGTTACACCCTAACCCCAGATGCCCAGAGTTGGTGCATTATTACGTATCATTGGAATGATCACAAAATATCAAGTCTTGAAGGACCGATTAGTTTATTAGCCTTGGAAATACTAGATGCATTCATAAGGTTTGCATTACATCATAAAATGAAAAACTATAACAACATTGTTTCCATAGACAAAATTGAGATATCATAGACTATCCCTACAGGTCAGTCATAATATACTTCTTCACATCCTGGGAAAAATAAAACATAGAAAGGGGTGAGATCATATGCTCAGTAAGGATAACAATATAGCATAAACTTCCATAA
The DNA here is from genome assembly GCA_963277665.1 of Viscum album. Lineage (NCBI taxonomy): Eukaryota > Viridiplantae > Streptophyta > Magnoliopsida > Santalales > Viscaceae > Viscum > Viscum album. Next base: position 689,548,144 of record OY728163.1, read on the forward strand.
ATAAGTATAAACATTTAAGGTAATGTACAGAAGTAAAACAAAATCCTTTTCAACATAAACTGCATCAAAATATGGAAAATATAAATCAAAATAATTCCTTTTAATTACTCACATGGATATTATTCTACTAGAATAATCACATTCAATATCAATAGCCACATTCATAATGATGGAATTCATAATGCCAGACTACATAACCACATAGTCAAGGCCTTGTGAAAAAACTACAAATAAGATTTTGTCAAAGCTTTATGTCAAGACACTAGTTTGTCTCATGGGACCTACCAATGTATTTATGAGATATAGCAGGCTCCACCCATCACATACTAAGTCCAATGCATTCCTCATATGAAAAGGTTTAAACATAACATAAACATTAGTTTTAAAACTAGCATATGAAATGTAAAAAATTTATCCATAAACCATGAATAGTGTAAAAATAACACATCCACAGTAAAACACATCACAAAACCTCCAATACAATATGGAATTTTTTTATCATAACAAATCAACTTCAAACAAGCTTAAAATCCATCAAAGGATGTTGACATAGATGGAATCAAAACTTTTTTAGAGAAATATCTATTTTGATTTTGAAATAATATAAATGTAATATATTTATAAAAGAAAACATGTATTTTGAAATTATTCTTATAAGTTTTTATGGGAATCTTCAACGATGATATAATGGAAGAAAATAACCACACCCGCTGTATAAGTTAAAAAAGACATTTTTAACTTAATTTTGTCGAAGAGGTCATAAAGTACATTATTTGGAAAATGACGGAAAGATTTTTTTGAATAAATATATGGTAAAATAAAGATATAAATTACTTTTACCCATAATATAGTAAATAGAAAAAAATTAATTACATTTTTATGAAAACACGGATGTGGTTGATAAAGTGGTCTCAGTAGATACTTAAGTAAAAACAACCTTGGATAATAAAGAGATTGTGAAATTAAACCTTACCTTGTAATTTTACATGCTAAAGGGTAGGTTAAACTCCTGTATAATGGTTAAATAATTGTTATTAAATTATACAAGAATCATATACATTGATATGAAATCATACATGATATTTTAATATTGTTTTTTTAATAATATTTTAGTATTATCTTCGTTTTGGGTGTTAATTGATTCGTTTCCCTTTATATATTTTGTTACATAAGTAATGTTTGTTATGGATAAGATGTATATTATTCATATTAATAATTATATTAAGTCTTTAGACATTATTTTTAATCATCTAATGAAAATTAGTCTTGAATGGATACGATGCGGAATGAATCTCATCCTGTTTGTAGAGACAGTAATCTGTATGTACGCACGTGCGAAAATATAAATCTTTTGATATTAAAATCATATATAATTAGATGTTATATCATATATATAGAATAATTATCATGTTATATTTATTATTTACAGAATTTATACATCAATATTATACCCATCCAAATAATAATGTATTGAATAACAATTACACCACGACGTGGAGACGGTAAGTCGTGTGTACGCAGGTCTGGTGACATGTCATTCAAAGGATGGATAGAATAATGAATATGATTGTAACATATTTATAATAACATCAAATTATATAGAAGATACTAGAGTTTTTTTAGAATGGAAACAAAAAATAAAGGGGAAGTGGAAGAAGAAAGGGACTTGAAAGAGGTGATGAAATATTTACCTTTTCTTTGGGTTCTTCCTTTTGATTTGATCAAAAGGTCTCCATAGGATGGCTTTATGACTAAAGGAAGGCCTCTAGGATAAAGGGATACAGTTTAGAGGGTATTTTTTCTGGGGTTTTCCAAGACAAATGGCCTTGAAGGTGTTAATTAGAGGTAAGGGAATGTTTCCTTTTATAAGAGGGGTGAGGGGCACCTTAGAAAAAGATTGAAATATTATTTTATAATAAAATCCATTTCGCTTTATAATGGATACAAATTGAATTATTAAAATTATAAGGTGGGGATGAGTCGAAAACCACTCAGCCAATAGGTTTTATATTGGTTTGGTCACTATATTAACTTCATATTTTATATTTAACTCTTAGTTAAATAGTTTGACATTTACCATGTCTCTTTGTATTTTTATATTATATTGTTAATAATATTACTATAAACATCCAATAGATCCCCAATTGGGTCCTTAATGATACACCTATCATTATAGAAGTATTTTTTCTAAACCATAGATTTTTAGGAATATAATATCAATTAATAATATAAAATTTGTTTTAAAAACACTTTTATGTCAATGTTGACACTATTTGGTATTTTGTATTTACTAAATTCATAACATCATTATTTCTTCAAAAAAATAATCTAACCGACCCTAAAATGTCATATTAAACTATAAAATTAGTTTAATTCATAAAAAGTCTCAAATTACATTTTTTTGGATATTTATAATATCAATTATTTTAATATTTCATTAATTGGGTAATTACTGCATCATCATTGTGTCATAAATAAATTTAATTATTTAATGTCCAAAAATTATAAATAAAATACAATTATGTTGGAAATCATTTTATCTTTCAAATTAATATTTATAGTTGAATTTATTTTATGTGTAATCTAATATTAAAAATGATTTAATTATTAAACTTTGAATTTATCACTTTTAACTCTTCTTTGAATTAAATAATAATAAATGTCCTAATCTAATCCATGTGGACCTAAAGGATCTTATTTTATTCTTAAGTTTGTTTTTGGTCGAATTAAACTTATCCAATAGAATTTGGACATGTTTTAGGGTAATAATAATATCATTTTTACCTTTAATTACCCTATTTACTTTTAACCGAGGTAAATAAAAGTAAAAAGGTAATATTTACCAAAAATTATTTTCATCTTATTGAACAAAATTTTACTTACTGATATCAAATGTGTATCTCATATTTTTTTAAATTCAACTCACAGAAAAGGTAAAATTAATTTTTTTGTAAATTTTCAGATTCTCATAGAAGGTTGGTAAAATACGGTAAGAAGTTCAATAAAATATGTATATCTCTAAAACTATTATAAACTGACTCCAATTAATTACATTGAACATATATAGGTATAATGAATCTATTTTGACCTAATATAAATATGAATAAAATAAATAATTATTTAAATAAAAATTCGGTTTTAAACTATAACTCGATGTTTTTCCCTGTTCATCAAAAATTGAAAGTTTTCAGAAAAATACCAAAACTTCCCCCTAAACTAATTTCGATATTCCGAATCAAAAAACGACATCCATTTTGAAAGATAAAATTTATAAAATTTCAAAAGGTGGGTATTACTATTCATAATGGCTAGTTTGATTGGTTATGGTGTGTTAGAACATGAAGTTGCGTACAGCACACGTTATTATATTATTCAAAGAGAAGTGTACCGTGGAAGCTTGGGGAATTACATTCTCCACTCTTTAAAATAACTTCATCCTTGAAATTTCTAGAATATTACTGCATAAAAGGACTCAGGTGGTTCTTAATCATAAGTTCCACAGGTTCCCACATTACCTCTTCCATCTTATGGTTTCTCCATGGAACCTTTACCAGATGAGTCGTCCGGTTTCTCAGCAATTGTTCTATTGTATCAAGAACCATGACAGGCTCATCTCAATCAGACAGATCGGGTTATAGTTCTAATTCCTCATATATGAGTACATGCATTGGGTCAGTCATGTATTTTGTCAATAGTGATATGTGGAACACATCGTGAGGTTTGGAGAGACTTGGCGGCATTGCCAAATGGTAAGCTACAACCCCAATTTATTCTAGAATTTCAAAAGGTCCAATGTACCTGGGACTTAATTCTCCCTTCTTACCAAAACATATAACACCCTTCAATGGATATACCTTCAAGAAAACATGATCTCCTACCTAAAAATCCAAATCCTACCTTTGGTTATCGGAAAAGCTCTTCTGCCTACTTTGAGCTGCTTTGATGTGGGTTTGGATTACCTTCACCTTTTCCATCATTTCCTCCAAAAGTTTGGGGCCTACGAGTTTTCTTTCACCAACATCATCCCAACATGTTAGTGTGCACCATCTCTTTCGATATAATACTTCTTATAGTGCCATATGAATACTTGAATGGAAGATATTGTTATAGGAAAATTCTAACAGAGGTAAATATGGATCCCATATACCTTGAAAGTCATGTGAGCATGATATGAACATGTCTTCTTACATTTGAATAGTCCGTTCTGATTGTCCATCAGTTTGGGGATGGTAGGAAGTGCTCAAACAAAGTTCAATATCTGTGGATTTCTAAAGGATTTTACTGAATCTTTATGTAAAACATAGATCATGATCAGAAACTGTCAATAGGGGTACTCCAAGAAGTCTCACAAATTCATTAATATATAGTATTTATAGATGTTCAAGTGGTAAATCTTATCTTATAGAAAGAAAATGTGATGACTTGGTAAGAAAATCAACAATGACCCATATTACATTGTTCCTTCTAGGAGTCTTTGGTAGTCCCATGACAAAGTCTATTGTAATATTATCCCATTTACACTTAGGTATGGGAAGAGGTTTCATGACTCCTCCCGGCTGTTGCCTTCCAGCTTTCACTTATTGAAAAACCATACATCTTGACACAAAATCAACAATCTATCTCTTCATGTTGTCCCACAAAAAATGTTCCTTCAAATATCTACATGTATTAGTGCTACTATGGTGTATAGAGAAACTAGAACTATGAACATAATCCAACAATTCCTTTTTTAGATCAGGTATATCAAGAACACAAATTCTCTTCCCAAATTTCAAAATTCCATCTTCATACCCAAAGTCACTCAATATTCCATCATTCATAGCTTTAATCTTATTTTGAAACTCATCATCATCAGTCTAAGAACTCTTTATCCTTTATAGTAAATCTGGCTTGGCAACCATTTGAAAATGTTTTGATGTTTCACCTTCCATGGTTATCCCCATGTCCAACTTTACTAGATCCTTGTATATAGGATCCTTTTGAACTCTCATCTTGTTCATAAATCCATGATCATTTTCTTCAACAATTCATATTCCACCTTAGTTTCCTTCCCTATGTTGTATTGTATAGTGCATTCACAATCATTGAGTAGTTAAATCTATCATCTTTTCCTCGTGTTGAGTTATTTCTGTGAGAAAATATACTTCAAACTCTTGTGATCGGTATATATCTCACATTTTTCACCATAGAGATAGTGTCTTTAAATCTTCAAAGAAATGATTACAGTTGCTAAGTCAATATCTTCTGTGGGATAGTTTTGTTCATGAGTTTTTAGCTGTCGTGATTCATAGGCAATAACATTATCATTCTGTTTAAGGACACAACCAATTCCCTTCATTGATGCATCACTATAAATAAAAAAACCATCATTCCTCGAAAGTAGTGTCAATATAGGATCATTGGATGATATTATCTTCAGTTCTTCAAAACATTCTTCACACTCTATTGTCCAAAAAAATTTATCCCCTTTACATGTGAGCTTTGTTAATGGGTTATCCAGCCGGGAAAAATTATGGATGAATCATCAATAATAACCTACTAAACTAATAAAACCACATACCTTGGTTATACTCATTGGTTCTAGAAATTCTTAGATTTCCTTGGCCTTATAAGGATGAACAGAGATTCCATCCTTAGAGATAATATGGCCAAGAAAACAAACTCCTGAATCCAAAATTCACACTTTCTAAACATCTCATATAATTCATGTCTTCTAAGAGTCTTTAAAATAATACGCAAGTGATTTTCATGATCTTCGTAGATTTTGGAGTATACAAAGATATCATCAATAAATAACACTACAAAGTCATCAAGATATTCCTTGAAAAATCTATTCATTAGATCCATGAAGACAGAGGGTGCAATAGTCAATCCAAAAGGCATTACTGTAAACTCGTAATGCTCGTACCTAGTTCAAATTGCTATTTTCGGAATGTCTTCCTTCTTCACCCACAACTGATGATATCTAGATTTAAGGTAAATCATTGAAATGTATTGAGATCTATGAAGTTGGTCGAATAAAACATCAATGTGAGGTAGGGGATACTTGTTCTTTATTGATATAGCATTGATCTCCCTGTAGTCAATACACAACCTCCTAGATCCATATTTCTTCTTAACAAAAAGAACATGGGATCCCCATGGAGAAACACTAGGGAGAATAATTCCCTTATTACTCAATTCCTATAGTTGTTTATTTAGTTCCACTAAATCAAAAGTGGTCATTCTATAAGGGGTCTTCGATATGGGCCATGATCCAGGAATTAAATCAAAGGAAAAATCAATTTCTCATTCTAGAGTATATCCGGGTAAATCTTCTGGGAACAGATCAACATATTCTTTCACAATATGCACATACTCTATTTGAACATTACTTTCCTCACCCACAGTTATTTCATTCTCTTCCTCCCTATGAATTTATTTGAGCTACTAGGGTGGATCTAGATAAGAAATAGGTGGTGATGATTCTTCTCTAAATATATGGTGTTCTTTATCATCATCATCAAAAATAGTAACCTACTTCTTCTTACAATTAATTTTTGCTTCATGGTCTTAAATCCAATCCATACCTAGGATTATATCAAATTCAATCATGGTTATGATGATGAGATCAGAAGATAAAGAACATTTATATGCCCTAATGGGGACTGATTCACAAAACATTATTGCAATGATACTTCCCTTACAAGTTTTTACTGACAACTCCCCTGTTAAATCAAATTGGAAATATCTAATTTTCTTATAAAACTAGGAAGATATGAAACAATGCAACGATCTAGAATAAAATAAAGCATTGGATAAACTTGAGGAAACCATTAAATTACCTACCACTATGTCTTTCGAAGCTTCAACATAAACATTAGTGATAACATAAGCTTGGCCTTGATCCCTAGGCCTTTTCTGAGGTAAGTTCCCCTAACTCTTAATAAATTCATTTTCATAATGACCCCTTTCTATATAATTGTAGAATTCAACATCAACAGCCTCCTTCTTCCCCTTACAATCACGAGCTTGGTGGTCTTTTTCCCCACACTTGTAATAGACTCCCATTCTTTTCAAGAAAGTACTAGGGCGTTTCTTCCCACATTAACTGCAGGGTGGATATTCAAATTTTCCCTTTTTCCCCTTATTTCCATTTCCAAAGTGTTCAATAGATCTCTTCTTCTCTTTCTTTGTTTTAAATTCAAAATAAATAGATAATTTTTTTTTCTTTCTGGATAGCACATGAGACAATATCTTCGTATGACGAGAATGATTGTGAGACTAATGCTCGATGGAGAAATTTTTTTAACCCATCAATGAAATGATCAATATTTCTTCTTGGGTTACGTATATAATCTACAACATGCCTCACTAACCTTGTAAATTTAGCTTCATACTTTGTGACATTCTCATCCTCCTTTTTCCTCAGACTCATAAATTTCCTTTCTATATCTGCTCGATGGTCATAAGGAAAGTATTTTTCTAAGAAAATTTCTTTAAACTCCCTCCATTCCATATTTTATACTTCATCATCTTACTTGGTGTTTTGAATCAATGACCACCATTGATCAGCATCTCTAGTGAGGTGGTAAACTGACATGAAAACTTTTTCTCTTTCATTACTCCCCAAGGTGTGGATTATTTTCTCTAATAAATTTATCCATTGCTCAGCTACTAGTGGATTTGTACCCCCATTGATTTTTGGTGTTTTTTGCCTCATGAATACATATATCATTGATCCTCCATGCTACGGATCAGGGTGCTCCATACGTGTAAGGTTATTATTCATAACCTGAGTGAGTTGTCCCAGTATGGTGATTAGCTGATCAGAACCAGTTGCATCACCAGCTCCACTATAATTATCTTGATTAGGAGGGAAATCTCTATATGGAGTGTGTGCATTGATACGGTTTACATTACTTCCACTAGGTTCCATTTTTATATAATGGCATACAGTAGATTAGTTTATGAGTGGAAATACATAAATCCAAACTTTTAAAACACTTAAGATAAATTGAACAGTTTTTGGATATAATCCATAATCATAAAAATGTTATATTTGAGGATGTATATATTAAAAACACTTCATAATGGTTAGTAAAGAAAATGAGAATTATCCTAAGCATATCCCATGGGAGTGTCTTAACCAATAGTGCAGCAAGGATCATTATCGTGCCCCATTTCCCGTCTGAGTCTAGATCAAAGTGGTGTTTTTGGGTTTTACCCATAGGTACATCTGTACCAGAGCTGCCTCTACTTGCTTGTATCCAGACAGAGATGTATTTATTGGAAAACTCAAAAAAATCTCTACAATACTAAAATTCTAGGAAGTTCTTCTATACTAATCCTAAAATTATATCTTATGGATATATGCTCTAATCAGAGTTTATCTAAATCTAGTTTCCAAGGTTTGTACTAAACTTCCTCTAATACCAACATTAACGCCCCTACCCTAGAAGCCCAAAGTTGGTGCATTATTAAATATCATTTCCATGATCACAAAAGATCATGTCTCGAAAGACCTACTAATTTATTAGCCTTTGAATTACTAGAAACATTCATAAGGTTTACATTACATCATAAAATAGAAAACTAAAACAACATTGTTTCCATAGACAACACTGAGATCTCATATACTATCCTTACAGTTCAGTCATAATATACTTATTCGCATTTGGGAAAAATAAATCATAGAATGGGGTGAGATCATATGCTCATTAAGGATAAAAATATAGTAGAAACGTTCATAAATAAGAATAAAAATTTAAAGTAATGTATAGAACTAAAAAAAATCCTTCTCAACATAAACTTCATCACAATATGGAAAATAAAAATCAAAATAATTCATTTACTTTCTCACATTGATATTATACTAGTCGAATAATCACATGCAATATCAATAGCCACTTTCAAAATGATGGAATGCATAATGTCACACTTCATAACCATATAGTCAAGGCCATGTGCCAAGACTACCAATAAGATTTGGTCAAGGCCTTGTACCAAGACAATAGTTTGTCTCATGAGACCAATTGATGTATTGAGGAGCTATAGCGGGCTCCACCCGTCACTTACTAAGTCCAATGCATTCCTCATATGAAAATGTTTAAACATAACATAAACATTCCTATTAAAAATAGCATATGAAATATCAATAATTTATCCCTAAACCATGAATGGTGTAAAAATAACACATCCATAGTAATACATATCACAAAAACATCAATACAATATGGATGTTTTTTATCATAATAAATCAACTTCAAACAAGCTTAAAATCCATCAAAGGATGTTGACATAGATGAAATCAAAACTTTTTTTGAGAAATATCTCTTTCTATTTTGAAATAATTTAAAATTAATATATTTATAAAAAGAAAAAATTTATTTTGTAATTATTCTTATAACTTTGTATGGGAAACTTCGACGATGATATAACAACGGAAAATAACCACACTCATCGTATAAGGTAAAAAGACATTCTTACCTTAATTTTGTCGAAGAGGTCATAAAGTACCTTTTTTGGAAAATGATGTAAAGATTACTTTCAAAACATATATGGTCAAATAAGGGTATAAATGACTTTAAAACATAGTATAGTAAATAGTAAAAATGTTTTGAATTGCTTTTTTAAGAAAACATGGATGTGGATGATAAAGAGGTCCCAGTAGATACTTAAGTAAAAACAACCTCGGATAATAAAAAGATTGCGAGATTAACCCTTACCTTGTACTTTACATTGGTCGAGGGTAGGTTAAACTTCTGTATAATGGTGAAATAATTGTTATTAAATTATACAATAATCATATACATTTATATTATATCATATATGATCTTTTAATATTGCTTTGTTAATAATATTTTAGTATTATTGTCATTTCAGGTGTAAACTGATTCATTTTTATTTATATGATTTGTTACGTAAGTAATGTTTGTTATGGATAATATGTATCTTATTTATATTCAAAATTATATTACGTATTTAAACATTATTTTTAATCATATAATGAAAATTATTCTTGAATGGATATGATGGGGAATGAATCTCATCGTGTTCGTGGAGACGGTAATCCGTATGTACGCACGAGGGACAATATAATTCTTTTGATATTAAAATAATATATAATTGGATGGTGTATAATATATACAGAATAATTATTAAGTTATATTTATTATTTTCATAATTTCTACATCATTATTATACCCATCCAAATAATAATTTTTTGAATAACAATTACACCACGATGTGGAGTCGGTAAGCCGTGCGTACGCATGTATGGGAACATGTAATTAAAAGAATGGATAGAATAATGAATATGTATGTACCATATTAATAATAAAATCATAGTATATATAATATTCAGGAGTTATTATTTTAGAATGTAAACAACAAAGAAAGAGGAAGTGGAAAAAGAAAGGAACTTGAAAGAGGTAATGAAATATTTACCTCTTCTTCGGGTTCTTCCTTTTGATTTGATCAAAAGGGAACCTTAGGATGGATTTCTGACAAATTGAAGGCCTCTAGGATGATGGGAGGATAGTTTATAGAATATTTTGTTAGGTTTTTTTTTGATAAAAACGTCTTTCAAGGTGTGAATTAGAGAGAAGGGGAAGTGCCCTTTTATAAGAGGGGTGAGGGGCACCTTAGGAAAAGCTAGAAATATTATTTTATAAAAAAAAATTGAGTTTATAATGGATCCAAAAATAAATTATTCAAAGGATAAGGTGGATATGGGTCTAAATCCACTCAACTAATAGGTTTTAGATATTTTTGGTTCACTATATTAACTTTATCTTTTAGATTCAACTCTTAGTTAAATAGTTTAACATTTACCATGTCCTTTGTATTTTTATATTATATGGTTAATAAACATACTATAAACTTCAAAGAGAAATTCAAGTGGTTCATTAATGATAAAAATATAATTATATATGACTTTAGTCTGAACCTTAAACTTTTAGGAATATAATATCAATTAATAATATAATATTTGTTTTAAAAACTCTTTAATGTCAATTTTGACACTATTTGGTATTTTGTGTTTTCTAAATTCATGATAGAGTTATTTTTTAAAAAATAATTCGTCTAACCAACCATAACATGTCATATTAACCTATAAAATTATTTTAATTCATAAAAAGTCTCAAATTACATTTATTTGGATATTTATAATATCAATTATTTTAATATTTCATTAATTATGTAATTACCGCATCATCATTGTGTCATAAATAAATTTATTTATTTAATGTATAAAAAATATTAATAAAATATCATTACGTAGGAAATATTTTTATCTTTGTAATGAATATTTATAGTCGAATTTATATTATGTGTAGCCCTATATTAAAAATGATTTAGTTATTAAACATTGAATTTAACACTTTTAACTCTTCTTTGAATTAAATAATGATAAATGTCTGAATCTAATCCAAGTGGAACTAAAGGATAATATTTTATTACTAAGGTTTTTTTGGTCAAATTAAACTAATCCAATAGATTTAGTATATCTGTTAGGGTAAAAATAAAATCATTTTTCCCTTAATTACCCTATTTACTTTTAACAGTGGTAAATAAAAGTAAAAAGTTACTATTCACAAAAAATTATTTTCTTCTTATTGAACCACATTTTATTTACTGATATCAACTGTGTCTCTTGGATTTTTTAAATTCAACTCAAAGAAGCAGTAAAATTATGTTTTATGTAAATTTGTAAATCCTCCTAGGAGGTGGGTAAAAGACGGTAAAAAGTTCAATAAAATTTTTATATATCTATATTTATTATAAACTGACTCCAATGAATTACATTGAAATTATATACATATTATGAATCTATTTTAACCTAAAATAAATTTATAAAAAAATATTTAATTATTTAAATTATAATTCGGTTTTAAACTATAACTCTGGGTTTTTCACTATCATCAAAAATTGACAGTTTTCTGAAAAATACCAAAAATTCACCCTAAGCTAATTTCGATATTTCAAATCCAAAAACGAAGTCCATTTAGAAAGATAAAATTTATAAAACTTCAGAAAGTGGGTATTACTATTCATAACAGAATGTTTGATTGGTTGGGGTGTGTTAGAACTCAAAGTTGCATACAACACATGCTATTGTGTTATTCAAAGTGAAGTGTACCATGGAATCATGGGGTGTTACAGTCTTGTAAATGTATGAGAACACCAATTGGAACTAATTAAAAATTGGATACTGATGAATATGAAAAACTAGTTGAGGTTAAATTATAGTGAGGAATGATGGAAATATTTCTTTACATAACTACTTATAGGCCCGATATAATGTTCATTTTGAGTTAATTTAAAATTTATCAAGACAATCCTAAAGAGAGTCACCATAAGTGGTTAAAAGTAGTATAATATACATTAAATAAACTATTAATTTTGGTATGTTTTATTCTAAAAAGGTTATTTAATTTGTTTAGTTACTTCAATTATAACATCATAGATTGTAACATTTATAGGAAAGGAACATTAGGTATTTGTTATTTACATGGTAAATATTTAATTTCATAGATTTAAAACAAATGATATTAGTATATTTATCTACAATTGAGGCTAAGTATATAGCCGCTGTTAATTTTTGTGCTCAATGCCTTTCGATCAAGCGAACTTTGTAATATTTTGATGTTTATTTTGGTAAAATTTCTATTTATTGTAATAATACTGGCGAAATTTCAATTTATAAATATCATTTATATCATTATAAAATAAATAATATATATTTAAAATATTATTTCAATCTAGATCATGTTAATATGGGACACATTATATTATAATTTTTCTCCTTTAAAAAGAAATTAGCTAAAATATTCATTAAACCATTAAATGCTTTATGTTTTGAGAGAATAAGTCTGAACATTGAATGTAGGAAAAATAAATGTTTGTATTTTTTATTTAAAATTATTTTTACTATAAACTATTTTCTGAAGCACAATATAATTTTATTTTAAAAAACTAAATAATCATAAATTTAGTGTGAGAATTCGTTGTTTTATTATTTAGGGATTATATTTTTTTATTTTTTTTATTTTCAAAAAGGGGTAGAGGAATATAGAAATTTTTTATAATAAAATATTATATAATTTATAAAATGGTTTATTTTCGAATTTACTAAAAGAGGGAGACTGACAACCTTTGAACTTTGTTTAATCTTTGTTTTGATAAAATATAAGTCGTCTCATTTTTTAAATTAATCACAAACTATAAAAATTATTTTATTTTATTTTATTTTTTTATTTAAATATTTTAATGATTTAATGTTTTATTTAATTTATCCTGTGAAGAAAAACTATCTTATTTTATTAAAGATTATATGCATATTTTTTTCAAGATCTTTTGTCTAAGTGCTAATTATTTTATTTTTAAACATTGTTTATTTTTTAAAAATAATTTTGGTGAGTTTAATTATTCTTCAATTTTTCATCATTTACATTTATTTTTCTTATTATTCATTTTAGTTATTTTCCTAAATATTTATAAAAATTAATTTTATAATTATTCTATTTACCCTTAGATATCTTTTATGATCTTAGTTTTACCATTTTATGTGTTATACATACCTTTTATTAACCATACCTAACTCTTATAAATTCCTCTTTACCCTTATATAAATTTTTGTTTAACGTTACATAAAATATGTTAATTGTAAGTTATCCTTGAGTAACTTTTGGTTTACCTTCACATTACATATGTGAATAACATGTTACCCTTAATAAACATTTCACTTACCTTCACATATTATATAAAAAATTATATATACCCTTACATAACTATTTTATTACCCTTATATAGAGTTTATGTTTCATTCTATACCTTTTTTTAAGCTTAAAAGTCCCCTTACATATCCTATAAAATTTTATTTACCTTTAAACAGCACATGGTTTTTCCTCTTTACCTTAACCAAAATTTTATTCTACCCCCACACAAACTTAATGTTTTTATTGTTACCCTTACATAACCTCAGCTGACCTTTATATAAGAAAAATAAATCCACCTTTACACTTATATAAGTACCCTTACGTGAGTCAGTACCATTTTATGAGATACACGTTTACCCATACACAGGTAATTTACCCTTACACGAGTTAGTACCCTTACAGGATCTATATAAGTACCTTTATGTAGCGTACATTTTAACCTTACACAACTTGTTAAAAATGAATCATTCCCTTACATGGAATTCTATATACCCTTATTCACCATTTCATCTTACCTATACATGAGTTATGAAAAACTCATGTTAACCTTATGCAAGGAATATAAAATCTACAAAACACATTGGAGGGTAAAACCAAGATTAAAAAGGATACTTATGGGTAAATAAAATAAATATATAATAAAATTTTCACAATATTTAAACAGAAATAATTATAATGAATAATAATAAAAATAAGAATAAATTATTAACAATTAATGAATAATTAAATCAAATAAATTTATTATTAAAAATAATAAACTATGTTCAAAAAAATATTAACAAATGTTAAATTTGATCATGAAAAAATATATACATAATATATAATAAAATAAAACAATATTTTTGTATAGGATAATGTAATTAAAGTGGTAAAGCACTAATAAAAGTAATAAACAAGTAAAGTAGTATAAAATATAGTTTGTAATTTTTAATTCATCTAATAAATGAGGAGTTGTAATTCGTCAAAAAAATGTAAAACCTTGTTAAAAAATGAACAACTAATTCCTTGTTATCATTTCATTTATAGGGGTATTATCCATTACAATATGGATATCCTATTGTTTTTATGTTTTCATCAGTATCTCTCATGAGATAAACTAGGTTATGTGGTTTGTATAATCATTAACTACTTATATATAATAGTTTGGTATGAGTAATTGATGTTAATTATATGATGTCTATTAATATTCACTCTATCCCTATGAGATCAAGTATTCTTATCCATGCTTTCAATTATTATGTTATAATCCATGGATATATTCTCCTCATATTTATTCTTTTCATATTATTCATTTTGTTCTAATATTTGATATATTTCATTGTATTAGACCATTTACTAAGCATATGATCTCACACATTTATATTGTATGCCATTTCCCTAGGAAACTGTAAAGATTACTAAGTGAGATTAATGGATTTTTAATGGGAAATAGTAAATTTTCATGTGTTAATATATTGTATCTTAATATTTAAATGTAATATAATATTCATCTATGTATTTAATTTCTTGGAACTTCTAAGCTATTGGATCCTTTTTATTGTGATATATCTATTATATAAAATTGTAATAAAATCAACACTTTCCCCGAGGTACTGGGGTCGAGGTGTTATAATGGGTATCAAATAAATATTAGTTGAAACCTTCGGAACAAGATTTTTAAGAACAAGGTAAGAGAATATAACTATATGAAAAACACTTAGAGTATTATATATATATTTATAAATTACATGACATGGATTTATAATAAATTTATAGGGATTAATATTGTGATTTATAATTCAATGTTTTTTATGAACTAATTAAATATATTTCATTATATAGAAATGGAGACTAAGGGAATGAATTGAAATTGTGTGAGAACCCATAATCAATGCAGGTATTTCCCTCCATATCAAGTAAATGGGGCTAGTATTGGACAAAATAACACTATATATATATATTAGTGTATATGACTTTGGCCATTACCAATAATTTTTTCTATATAGAATATCATTTTTCTTCACAACATGGTGTAATAATCTTTGACCAATTCATGTGGAAACAACATTCATCCTTCAATGGAAGCACGAATCCATTCATAGCTGAAAAAAGATCAAGACCCTCAAAAAGGTATTCCTTGCTTTGGGATATAGTTTAAGGGAGATTTTTTCATGGTTTTATAACATCTAAGATGATATATTGGTCAATCACGGTCTTTGATTCAAAAAACAAAGATGGAAAAGAAGACAAAAAATATAGAATGGAATTATTTTAAGGTAATATTTTTTAAAAGTACTTTACCATTGTTATGCATTCTAACATGGAAGTAAAATTACATAATTCAAGATAAAATGAATTGGAAGTTTTTTCTAAATATGAGTATAATCTTATAATTATAGAAAGAAATTTTTTGGACGATGTACATAATCTATTAATAAATATTAATTTCTTCTTTGATGGGTTAGAGATAATACTTTTAATATAATTAGTATCTCAATGATTTTCCTCATATGATGATATAAAGACTAGTGTCATCAAGACTAAGAAATTTTATCTACATCATTAAGTTTAAAAGGGATTTAAATTAATAAGACTGAGGATAAGCACCATGTTGAAATTAAATTTTAAAAGGAGATAAATATAAGGGTTGAATTTTATACATGCAATAACAATGGGAAGAAAATCGGTAGGGCTTGCTTAAAGGGAATGGTAGTTCATTTAAATTATGGAGATATGATTCGTCAGGATCATGAGGGAAAGGGAAATAAATAAGGCACAAATTTCCAATGATTAAATTACAAGGATATGGTTCCCTATTAAAATCAATACCACCATAATCATCAGAATCTAACCTATAAGTAGTCAAGTAAATAAGGTAGTTATTATTTAATCACAAGAGCATAGTTTAAGGTTTAAAATTATTTCATATAAGGTAAGTTTATCATAAGATAATATTTAAATAAGAAATTGGTTAATTATAGATCTATCTATTCATTTGTACATTGCTAATTTTCTAATAACATTGAATCAATCTCAGATGCACTAAGGGAGAAATAGTCAGTTAAAACTCCTTCTGAAAATATTATTGAAAAAAGTGTGTTGATCTATATTTTTTTTTAAAAACAAGGAATTTATTTAGTTTTAAAACTAGTTTTTATATCAATGGTTGAATATATCATAATCCATGGTATATATGATCTATAAAAATATAATTTGCTTATTTATTTTTTATATAAAATGATTAAAATATCTAATGATATAATAGATACACTTGTTTTTAAATTAGATACTCCATTACCAAAGTCTTATTTGTAACCACCTCTTATGGTCCTTATTAATTACATTTTGGGAGAAGATGAATCAATGAATGAGAATAATCTCCTTAGAATAGAGTATGTATCTATTGTTAGGGATTATATTGATTTATATCCCATGAAACTACCTTGATATACACCTAATCATGAAGTTGATTTCTTTATTAAAATTATCCCTAATGAAAACCCCATATTCAATACACCTTATATAATGGATATAATGAAATTGGAGGAATTAAAGAAACCACTACAATAGTTTTCTGATAAGGGATTCATACGCCCTAGTGTTTCAACTTGGGGATACCATGTCTTATTTTTGGAAAATAAGGATGGTTCTATAAGTTTTTGCATTAATTATAGAGAATCCACTTTCATTACTATTAAGAACAATTATCATTTTCCTTTCACTGAGGATGTTTTTGATCAAATTCAAATGGGATTAATATAACTCAAAGATTGATCTTATTATTTGTTATCATCAATTTAATGTCAAGAAATATGATATGCCAAATATGGATTTTCTCACAAGGTATGGGCAATATGAGTTCATGGTAATTCAGTTTCATTTAAAAAACATCATCTATATTTATAGATCTAATTAATAGAATATTTAAGTATTGTCCTAATAAAATGTTCAAGGTTTTTATTGATGATATCTTGATATACTCTAACTTCTTTGAAGATATTGAATACCTTTTTTTAATTTTACTAAAAACTCTACAGGAGAAGGATCTATATGAGAAATTGTGTATATGATAATTTTGGATTTTACAAGTCAATTTATTAGATATGTTGTCTCTAAGGTTATAATATCAGTTTACCCAAAAAAGAAAAATGTTCTTAAATAAAATCCCAAACCAATGAATATAATTAATATATGTTGATTCCATTGATTAACTAGAACTATTGGTTATTTATTAAATAAAATACTAATTTTCTAATCCATTAACAATTTTGATGGATAAAGGGTTCAAAATTAGATGGGTTAAAAAGTGTGAATAAATATTTAAGGAATTAAATAAAATATTGATCAATGAAATAATATTGAACGTACCTTATATAAAGGAAGTATTTTTATATATAGTGATGAATCAATGAAATTAATAGGCTATTTCCTTAAACAAAATGATAGAGTAGTTTCTTATGAATCATGGAAATTGAAAACCCATTTAAAAATTAACTAAATCAATATTTTGAGGTATCATTTATAATCATTGAATTGAAAATATTGAGGAACTATATTTATGGGGTGATATGTGAAAAATATGATGATAATAAAATTTTTAAGTATATATTCATGTAAGAATGACTCAATATGATACATTAGAGATAGAAGGATGTACTCAAGTAGTATGACAGTTAAATGAACTACCACCCTGGGAAGAAAAAAAGGTGGATAATTCCTTGAGTAAGAAGGATTATGGAGTCTTATCTAGGATGATTATGGAAAAGGATCCAATATTAATGGATTTAGTATAGTTGGGTATAAAATTTATTAAGTAAGGTTAAATATCATTCCAATTCCAAGTAATTGACCAACCATCGTTATATGAGAAGATAAAGAAGTATCAAAATTTTGAAAAGGTTTTACAAAAGAAAATTAAATCCATTGAATTTGGTAGATTTACAGACTTCATCTATGAATAGGGTGTGTTAATATTCGGAATGAGATCATTTGTACTGAAAGTACTTGATCTGAAGAAGGAATTACTTAATGAATCTTATAGATCTAACTTATTTATACACCCTATTAATACTAAGATATATAGGCATTTAAAATATAATTTATGGTGGGAAACATAAATAAGTAAATTTCAAACTATGTGTCAATATTTATGGTATTAAAACATTTAAATACTAGGAGCCAAATTCTAAAGGGAATCATGAAACCTCTCTCTATACCAATGTGGATGTGGGACAAAATCACAATAGAATTTTTTGTTGGACTGGAAAAGACTATAAATAATAATGAAGTTATATGGGATATTATATATTTATTTACCATTTTTTCATATTTCATAAAAATAATTGAAGATATGCCCATTTAAATCCTTATATGGAATTATATAAATAATGTTGTAAGACTTCATGGTTCACCATTATCAGTTATTTACAATCATGGCCCTCAATTAACATAAAAATTTTAGAGGAGTCTTTAAAATAATTTCAACTTCAATAAATATTTGAGAACCTCCTACCATCCTCAAACTGATGGGTCATCTAAAAGGACCATAATAACCTTTCAAGAAAAGATATGTATGTTCTCTCTTGACTTACAAGGAATGTGGGACCAATACCTACCTCTAGTATAATTTATATAAACAATATCAACCATTTTAGTATTAAAATGGAACCATATTAGGCCTTGTATGGAAATAGATGTTGTACTGCAACCTGTTGGGATGAAGTTTGAGAAATAAGGAATTTTGGTCTAGAACATATTGAGGAGACAACTGAGAAGGTGTGGGATATCCAAAATTATATCAAGATATCTACAATTGGATATAAATTCTATAATGATAATCATAGGAAGGAATTATAAATCCAAGTGGGGGATCATATATTCTTGAAAGTGTCACTATAGAACAAAAGTTATAAGGATTGGAAGAAATGGAAGATATGTCAGTAGTAAATAGGAATTTTTTACCTTTTTTAGATAATTTTAGTGTTGAAATATCATTTAGCTTTTACACCCAACCCATTTAATGTTCATATATTCTTTCACATTTTAATGTTAAGTAAGTACAGTTCATATCCTATGCATTTATTGAACACTGAGAAATTAGAGTTGGATACTAACAAGTCATATATTTAAAATCTTTTACACATTTTTCAACCTAGAGAGAAAGTGTTAGGAATCATAAAACCTGACTGGTAAAATTTATTTAGAGGAATCACATGTTGGAAGACGAAACATAATAGAATAATGAATTGTGAGGATGAATTGGCCCCATTTTTTATGTATTGATGTACAACCCAAATTCTGAGGATGAAATTATTTAAGGGGGGGAATATAAGGCCTAATAATAAACTACAGTAACAAAAATATTATTTATTCAAGTGTATAATAAAATGAATTAAATAATTTACTTAGTAATTACAAAAATAGTATTAATAAATTATTAGTTATATAATTACATACATATCTCTCAAAATAAAATCAAATTTACTAGATGAAGAGTTTTTAAATTTTAGTCACCAAATTCATGACTTATAAATAAATAGAAATTTTTTATAATAATTAAATTTCACATATATAAAGAATTATTTTCAGAAAAATCACCTTAAATTTGGAATCATCATGTCAAAATTAACCAATGGTGAATTGTTTATAATTTTCTAAAACAGTTGTTTTTTTGTTAAAATGTAAAATATGGTACCAATATATAATAAGTATTATGACATCATAATGACTTAAAAAGGATGTAATAAGTAATATAAAGGATGTATCGATAAAAAAAATTATTAATTTATTTATTTTTTAAAAAAATTATAAAATTAATTTTTTAAACATTTATTGAATATTTGAAAATATAAATTATATTTTATGATTTTAAAATAAATTATTTAAGAATATGTATTTTTCCACAAACAAAATAGTATATTTTAAATAAGTCTTGGTTATTAAAAAATTAAAATCCCAAAACTAATTCCAACATATCAAGTACTATGAGATAAAATTATTACAAGGATAATGGTTTCATATTTTTTAAAACCCATAATCAAAGCCCCGTAATTTGAAATTATTAACCAAATCCCCCTCATTTTGTATAAATACCCTCCCATCCTCACATTCTTATCCACTCAAAATCTATTGAGAATTAATTATTTGTTCATATTTACTCTCAATAACCTCTACAAAGAGTTTTTATTTTTTTATGTTGTTCCTATTAATCATTAAGAAAAAACATTAGATGTTAAGGGTTCCTAACCTCTACCCAACCATTATTTTCTCAATACTACAATTTTATTTTATTTTCAATGTGAAATTTTATTGTGATTCAATATTATAAATTCATTGTTATATTATGAATTATATAACATCATTATTTATCATTATAGTACATTCATAAGATGTTATAATGCTCAAATTTTCTCATATCCATAATACAACCTAAAAGTTATTAATGTAAAGATGGTGGGGTTTCCTATAAAAACATCCATTTATGAAGAAAAACAAGGGAATGTATGATCAAGATAATATTCCCTATGGGGTAATGATAGAAAAAAATATTTTTTTGATATCAACAGTATCTTCACTCGATAAATAACTAGTCATCCAAATTGTACACTGTAGTGGAAACTCCCAAGGGATATGATTTAAAGGATTTAAGAGATCTTTTAGAACTGTAATGAATGATTATTTCCTCAGGATATCCCAACACCATGAAATTAATCTTCACTACTACCTTTTTATCATTACTTTGACATGTGTAGATTTCATTACATTGTTAATATCATATTTTTTCTATGTTTATTGTGTTATATTCACCTAGATGTCTATATTTTTCTATTAAATGGGGAAATATTGGTATTCTGTGTATCAATATTCTTATATGGGAAACTATTTATTACTTTTTCATTACTATGTATAAGGTTACATAGATAAAATTATAATATGTATTGTTTAATCATTATCTTTGTATTGTTGATGAATTATAATTATCATATTATTTGTGGGGGATATAATTATAAATCCCCTCGATGTATTCTCATGAGACAAACTAGCTTGGGTGTTTGGTATAATCCTTACCCATTTATGTATTATGACTTTGTAGGAGGACTTAACGGTATGTTAATGATGTCTAAAATTATGCATTCCATAACTATTAGATCACTTATTCATTGCCATGAATTAATATATTATTATAAAATCTATAGATATATTATGCTCATATTTCCTTAAGTCATGGATAATTTTTTAATCCTAAAATAGTATTGATTACATACTAATATATGGTGGATTTCACTATATTCTTCCCATTACTGACATTTGAAATCAAATTTTGATATTATTTACCATTTACCCTATAAATTATGAAGATTAAAACATGTGAAATATGGATTTTTAAGTAAAAATAATAAATTTTCATGTATTCGGTTATTTCCTATTAATTTTTTGATATATTGTAATGCTAATCTATATATAGTTTCATGAAACTATTAAAATGTTGGCTCTAATGTATTGTTATATATATATATTCTATACCCTTTTAATGATATACCCATTGGATCTAGGGTACTAGATTAGGGTTGTTATAGTTGGTATTATATAAATTTTAATAGAAACCTTATGGACTAAATTTAGAAGAAAATAATTAGAGAACATAACTCTATGAGAAACCCTTAGGATATAATAGAAATATATCTATATTTCATGACATGTATTTAAAGTGTATTCATATTAATTATATAATGTGATTTATAATTCATATTCATATTCAAGAAATAATTAATTATATTCTATTTATTATATATTTATCCATATGGAAGGAAGAAAAACTATGTCAACACCCCTATTCAATGTAGGTATTTCCCCCAACAGTGAGTCAATGAGGCTAGTGTTGAAGCAAAGAAGATGATAAGTATATTATATTAGTTAACTAACTTTATGACCAATAACATTTCCCATGTGGAACAACATGTTTCTACAAAACAAGATGTAACAATGTTTTAGCACTTCATGGGTTAGCAATATCCACCCTTTAATGTAATAGCGAATTCATTTGTAGATGAACAATGGATTATGTCTATAGAGAAGGTATTCCTTTATTTGTTATGTAGTGAAAGGGAGAAGTATATCATGGTATTATATCATCTAAGATGAGATATTGATCGATGGTGGTCTTTGATTCAAAACAATAATTAGGAATAGGATATATAGAATATGGAATCGAATTATTTTAAGGTGATATTCTAGGAAAAGTAATTTCTTCATGAGTAAAAACAGACTTATAAAGTTAATTCCATAATATAAGATATAAGGAAGAGGAATTTTATGATGATTATCAGGATAAATTTACAAGGTTAGAAATACTTTTTCAGGACAATGTATATAATCTAAAATGAAATATTGATCACTTATTTTATGGGTTAAATCAAATCCTTCGAAGGGAACTACTCTCTAAATCATTTCCCTTATATGAGAAGGTTGTAAATTGTTCCCTCATAACTAAAAAGGAGTTATCTAAGTATTTTAATTTTAAAGGTAAGTAATACAAGAAGTTTATATATGATCTCTATGTTAAAAAGAATTTAGAAAAGGAGAATAAGTAAAGGGTATAATTTTGGCTATATTATAACAATGAGAAGAAGCGCCTTTGAGTCTGATTAATGGGATAGGTATTTTGGTACAAGTGTGGTGATAAGTGCCATTAATCTCATGGATAAAAGGGAAATAAAGAATCCACAATTTATAATTCTTCAATTTTAAGGATATGGGAAATTATTGAAATCAATTCCCTAAGAATAAAGTGAATATACCATAGAAAATCCAAAAGGACTAATGGTGTGCTTTTGTAATCACAAAATTAGAATTTTGGTACAAAATGATGTCATATTACGTAATTATATTATAAAATAAAATTTTTATAATATATTATTTGATTATAGATCAAAATTTTATTTCATATCATGTAGGTTTTCTAAGAACATTGATTCATATTCTAGTGCACTAAGTAATTATTCATAAATTAAATTTTCTTTTAGAAATATTTTATCAATGAAATTTTGTTGATTACTCTCTATTAAAGTACAAGGTGGTTCTTCATCATAAAACCTAGTTTTCATACAAATTTTTCACTATGATTTACTATTTGTTATGGATTGGATCTCAAAGTATAACATAATAATTTATTAATTAGATAATTATCTTAAAATATACATGGTATGGAATATAATTCATTAATTTTAAAGGAAAGATATCATTGTTTGAACCATTTTTGGAACCACCCCCAGTGACTCATATTAAGGAAATTTCAGGGTTATATGAATTAAAAAATGAGAATAGAATCCTCATAAAATAGGATACATCAATTATGAGGGACTATATTGATGTATTTCCTAAAACACATATCTAAGTCTCCTTATAGAATGCATTTTGTTGAATTAAATAAAAACTACAAGAGTTCTATGATAAGGTATTAAAATTCCCTTTTGTTTCACTTAGAATAGAACTAATATTATTTTTGAAAAAAATGATAGGTATATGATCTCATTTATCTATTATAGATAAATCAATTCCATTAGTGTAACGAACAATTATCATGTACCTCACATTAGTGATTTTTTTAACAACTTCAAGGGTCCCAATAATTCTCAAATATTGACCTTTTATCTAGTTAAAATTAATGAAAAATAAATAAGTTTGATATATAAAAATGAATTTTTTCATAAGTTATGGGCATTAGTAGTTCACAATAATTACCTTTAAGTTAAAAAATGCACCATTTGTGTTTATGGAACTAATGAAGAGAGTGTTAAAAAAATTTATTAATTACATTTTGGTGATTTTTATTAATGATATATTTATATAATCTAAGTGTTATAAATATAATACAGATCATTTATGGATTATCCTTGAGTAATTAAGGGTGAATGGTCTATATGAAAAAATTAGTAAGTGTGAATTTTGGATTTAGAAAGCCACTTTTATTTTATATATTATCTCTAAGGATGGAATATCAATTGACCGCACAAATAGAAAGATTTATAAATAATTTCCCATGCCAATAAATATAATTGAGATAAATCATTTCCTTTTCTTATTTGGTTACCATTATAGATTTTTTGAAAAAAAAAATTCTAAATAACAATTTCATTAAAAAAAATTGATATAAAGGGGTCAAATTCTCATGGTCTAATGTGTATAAATAAAGAATTGAAGGATTAAATAAAACACTTATCAATGCATATTTATTTGATTTACCATTCATAACAGATATTTTGGTTATATATAATGATGCGCTAATAAAAGGAAAAGTGTGTTTCCTCATACAGAATGATATAGTAGTTGCTTAGGTATCAAGGCCATTAGAGACCCATGAGAAAAACTATCCTACTCATGATCATGATATGGAAGAAGTAATATTTTATTGAAAATATATAGGCATTATTTTTATGGGAAAATATATGAAATATATAAAGATCATAAAATTTTGAACTATATATTCATACAGAAAGAGTACAACATGAGATAAAGGTGTTGGAGGAAACTACTCAAGGACTATAATAGTACAATACAATGCCACCCTAGAAAGGAAAACAAAGTGTAAGATTAATTGACTTATAAGGATCATGGATTTTTATTTATGATTGGGATTGATAAGGGTCTAATATTTATATATTTAGTAAATTTGGGTATAAGATTTATTAAGAAATGGGAAACATCATTCTTCTTCCAAGTAATTTCCCAACTATCTTATATAGAAAATATATAAAGGTATCAATAGGATAACATGGGTTTAAAAAAGAAGACTAATATCATCGATGATATGATATTGATAAACTTCATCTCTGATGATAGTGTGTTATTGTTCAAAAATATAACTTGTATACAATAAATACCCGAGTTAAAGATGAAATTACTAGATGAATCTCATAACTTGAACCTCTTTATAAACCCCTTTGGTACCAAGATGTATAAGGGTAAAAAAGATCACTTCTATAAAGAAAACATTAATTAGTTAATTTTAAACTGTGTGTCAATATTATTGGTATACAAACAACTAAAGGATTAGAGAAAAATTTTAAAGGGTATCAGGTAACCTATCATTATTCCAGTGTCAAAGTGGGACAACATCATAAAATACTATTTACAAAACTATATAGGTATGTCGGAATAGTAATGTTCTTCCAACATATTTCATACTTTATATGTTTTGTTGATCATAAAAACTTCTTCTTCTATTTCTAATAAATCTATTTTAATGTTGGTTAAAAGTTTTAATTACATTTTCTTTCTTGAAGTTCAATCTACCATAAAATGAATTATTTATTAAGTTTGTAAAAATTCACTTATGTGGAAATTTTTCTTATATAAAAAATAACTTATGTATGAGTCTTTATATAGATATTCATATATCAAATAAAATTTACCAATGTGAAAATTATTATAGAATTAATTCCTCATCATCAATACTTAGGTGCGTACAAAGTAAAATTTATTATATAAAATCATCCATGTAGTCAAATCGGCTACAATAATAATTTGTTTACATTGATTTTTCCCATAAAACTTTCACATACGTTATGTCTTTTGGTACATAACCTCATCATTGTAAATATTATAGTTATGTGAAATATAATACTTTTTTATAAGTAAATATTTTAGCCACATGAGAACTATTACATAAAATTTTTGGATCCTAGGAAATATTTTCCTTTGTAAAATTGGTTTTCTAGATAAATTTATTTTGTGGTACTTGGTTCTATGAATTTTCCACTTTGAAAAATCAACTAAAAATTTGTTAACTTCATAGGGTATATTTTATATACATGATATTTAAATTATATATATATATATATATATATTACCATTGACATTTTTAAGGGAAATTTAGTGTTTTTTCCACAATTTGGAGTAAGATATGATTAAATAAGGTATTAGATACTACTTTAAAAATATTTAACTTCTATAAATAGATAATTTACCATCTCATTTAGTTTATAATTATTTTTAATGGGAAAAAAATTAAATATAATTCAATAAATTTTTTCATTTTGGAGAAGTTTCAAATTATAGATCTTGAATGAACTGTTTTATATTAGGATATGTATGGTGAAGAAGAAATTGATAGAGATATAAAAATATAGATGCATGCATGAAATTCAATCTCCCAGAAAAATATACTTTAACTTCTTAATTACACTATAATAAGATCTTTTTTAATAAAAAATAATTAGAATAAGTCTTTTATATATTTATTGTGATTTTTCTTATAATAAACATTCTTGGATCTAAGAAGTTATTCCCCAATTTTATCTAAATATAATATTTTATTCTCTTAAAATCCTTATCTATATTCAGTTTTTTCATATAAATCTAATCCTAAATTAGATTTATTATTGTACATATTTTCTCCCATGTGTAAGCATACACTAAATATGCTCAGTTTTAGTAAAGTAAGATTGTATATATAGTAACAAGATCCTATTAAAAAGTCTATTTAGCTTTTGTAGTAGGTAACAACTACTTGTACTCAAGTCAGGGAGTCTCTAGAAATAGTATTAATTCTAATAAAATCACTATTCTCATGAATAGAGTGGTGGTGGAGTGTAATTAGGGATATTTATTCCCCATAACACTATAAAATTTAAAGTATTTATTTTTTCTATTTACTTTTATCCAACTACATAATAGTTGTATATACCTATTTGGAATTTCTCAAAAAAAGGTGTGAAAAATAAATTTACCCACCTTCTTGATCCATTATTCAAGATAATTTTTGATATTCTTTTTATCAATGAAAAGAATGTTGAGTTATTAACTCTAAAATGTTGAAGTCAGGAAGATAATTTTAAAATGTCTACAAGGAGTGAAAATATATCAAGAATATCCATGGTCAGATCTTCATATATAAATAGTGATAATTATGGGTTATGGATGGCTTTGAAGATTATATATTTGGAAAATATTTATCAAGATGTTTATTTGAAAGCAATTTATTCTTAAAAAATCTTGAAGGAGATCCCAAAAAATGGAATGCTACTATTGAAGTTGAATATAATATTAACTCTAAATCTATTAATGTCATTATATATGAACATAGTTTATCTAAGTTTAATAGGGTTTCTCAATATTTCATACCACATTGAAATATAGATAACTATATATGTATCTTATTAAGGTACTAATAATATCATACATCTCAGGTATATCACAGTGAATATAAAGTTTAAAATATTCAAAATGATTAATGTTGAGAGAATCCCTTAGATGAATTGAAGGCTGAGCGAAATCATAATTAATATGTCTCTTATAGAAAAAAAAAGTTCCAAAATATTAAATTACTTAGATTACTAACATCAAAATGTAATGGAATATTAGCTACTATATGAAAATCTACTCCTATGATGGAATAGAAAATAAAGTTCCTTAATGGAAAAATTATGATATATGGAGCTGAAATATAAGTTGAAGCTTTTAAAAATAATGTGTTTAAGAATGAAAATGTTTCTTTAAAATTTTATACATCAAAGGATTAAAATAAAAAAATATAAGTATCTCCATCTAACTCATCAAATACAGAAGACTCAAATAGTTCTCAATCTAATAATGAACGTTCTCAATTGGAAAATAAGTTCCAAATATTTTGTAATAAAATAATAGGTTTCATGTAGACCTTCAATGAAAATAAAATATCATATTGAAACTCTAAATAAAATATATTCTATGAGTGTAAAAATATCGGTCACATCAAGCCTGACTTCCCTCAATTGAAATAAAATAATAAATTTGAAAAGAAATTAAAAAAAAGTTTGATTTAAAATTAAAATTGAAAAGTTATATGAAGGATACTATGAGTGCTTTAGAAGACACTAGTGATGAATCATCTTCTAAATCTAAATAGTATCTCTGAAATAAAAAAGTTAACATGTTCTTTATAATACAAGAAACATAGGTAACCTCTTTTTACTCATTTGAGCATAAATATTAATTTAAAACAAAAAACATCTCTTTTTAAAAAATAAATTAATATTTTACTATTCTAGAAGAATATTTAAATTCTTGATAAAGAATAAAAAATTCTCAAAAAGTCTTATGATGATGACATGAGAGAAATGTATGGTTTTAATATGAATATTTTAAATTGAAAAACAAGACTTGATAAATTTCTTCTCTCTTTTACTGATCATTATGATAAAATTAATATCATAAAAATGAGTTACATTATATTAACGATGATATTAGTGTCTTTTCAAAGGTAAAAATAAATTTCAATCAAATTATTTGAAAAATATATAAAATAGAAAATGATTTTTATAAAAAGTAATGTTGATAAGAATAAACTATAAAGTAATTATTTTTTGTTCGGTTCAATGAACAAAAGAATAACTAAAGTTACATGTTTTCACTGTAAAGAGATTTAGCATTATGATAATATTTGTAGAGTTAAAATTATTAAAGTTTGTGGTGTTAAGCATTTCTATATTTTAAAAAATATATAAAAATTTAGTACTGTAATTTATAAATAGAAAAAGTATATTTTTATTCCAAAATACTTATTTTCTAACATTGCATGACCCAAGAGTATGTGGGTACCAAAGAAAAGTGCCTTAAAATTAAGGTAGCAAGTACTGAAAATTTTTACACGTTAGATATAAAATTTTTCAGTAACCAAAATATAGACTTTTTTAATTTAGAAATAAATGAATCTTGGATTTGGAATTAAAGACTTGGATATTGCAATGTTTATTACTTAGTCAAGTTATCTAAAATAAATATGATTATTAATTTACCACAATTTAAATTGGATAATAAAATTGGTGCATTCTAAATAGGTAATCCATACCAATCATATTTTAATTAAATAAAAGATGTTTCTATTTATAGACCTATGGATCATATCCACATGGATTTGTTTTAATCATCTTTAACAGAAATATTATGTGGTAAATCTTTTTTTATGTTATAGTTGATGGTATTTTAAGATTTACATGGTTTTTATTTTAATTAATTAAAATTAAATCAAATTAAATTTTTATTAGTTTTTGAAAGATGGTTAAAAGATAAAAAGATGCCAACATTATTTCCTTTCTAAGTGACCATGCATAAGAATTTTTGAACCATAAATTCAATTAATTTTTTTCAAAACATTATATAAAACAAACCTCTTCTGCTCCCAAGACACATCATCATAATAGTGTTGTTGAAAGGTGCAATATGATATTGAAAAAAAAAATTTGGACTATGTTAAGTGAATACAGCATATAAAATAATTTCTTGGTTGAAGATTTCATCACATCCTTTTATCCCATTAACATAATTCTAATCACAATTATTTAAAGAATATATACTATGAGCTATGAAATAACCAAAACCCAAATTTGGATAATTTAAGGTTTTTGGATAAAAAGTTCATATTCTTAACATTAAGAATAATTTTGGTAAATTGGATCTAAATATTGATGAAAAGATATTTATTGGTGACTCTAAAACTTATAAATCTTACAAAGTTTTCAATAAAAAGTCATGGACTTTGGTAGAATAAACTCATATGAAATTTTGAAAAATTATTACTTTTGATCAGAAAAAGATCAATATAATTAGTTAAATAGTTATTTGGAAGACATGATACTTCACCATATTTTTTAATCCAATAAGGATGATGATCTGGAACTTGAGTGTGAATGAAAAAAATTATTGAATGTTGATAAAATAATCAATGTAAAAGTGTGTTTACTAGACCACCTATAAGCTTTAAAAACCATCCTCTAGAAACTGTTATAGGAATCCTAGATAAATCAGTTTGGACTAGAAGAAGTTTAGAAAATATTTGTAAGTTTTCTATCTTTTTTTCCAAAATAGAACTTAAAATTATAGAAGAATCCATATAATATAAAATTTGGGTAATATATATACAAGAATAATTAAACCAATTCAAAAGGAAAAAGGTTTTTGAATTAGATAGAAATACTTTTGATTATTCTGTTATTAGAAATATGTGTTTATTTATAAATAAGAAAGATGGTCGAGTGTTTATCACTATGAATAAGGCTATATTAGGTTACAAAAATTATAATTAAGAATAAATAATATATTATAGAGAAATGGTTTCCCTATCTACTAGTTTAGAATCAAATAATATTTTTTTATCAGATATATCGTATATAAACATTAAAATATATCATATGGAAAATAAATTTTATTTATAAAATTTCTCTTTAATGGAGAAAGTATATATTGAAAAACCTATAATTTTTAAAGACCCTCATTTTCAAAATTCTATTTTAAAACATCCTAAAAATATTTATGTTCTTAAAAATGAACCTAGAGCTTGGTATAAATGTTTAAGTTCATTTATTTTATCAAATGGATTTTATGTAGGTTTGGAATATCCTACTCTATTTAAGAAAATTTCATCAAAAGATATCTTACTAATTCAAATATATATTGATGATGTAACTTTTGGCTCAACAAATTAAAAAATATCTAATGATTTCTCAAAACTCAAGTTAAAAATTTTGAAATTAGAATAATGGGTAAGAGAAGTTTCATTCTTGGGATTAAAATTTATCAAAAATATTGGGAATGTTTTAAATAAAATAAAATATTAATTTTACTTAAATAAGTTATTTATACTTGAAAGTAGTAAGGTGCAAGAAATATTTATATGTTCCAATTTAAATATTGACCATAATGAATCTATGAAACTAGTTGATAATAAGTTTTATAGAAAAATAATTGTAATACTACTATATTTTACTTATTATAGAAAAAAAAATTATTTGTGAAGTATTATTTTCTACTACAATTAAATAAAATATAAAAAACCTCATTTGAAAGTTTCCAAAATAATTTTATAGTATTTGAAAGGATCAATTTTTATTTCTCTTCTTTTTTCACAAACCCATTATTTTTATTTAATTTCATATTTGGATAATTATTTTAGATTCTATGGGTTATATAGAAAAGTAATCTTAGTAACCTTATACCTTCTTGGAAAATAACATCTTTCTCAGTCTAGTAAACAATATCGCTCAATTCAATTATCTACTACAAAAGCTGGATAAATAGCTATTGATAGTTTTTATGAACAAGTGTTGTGGTTGAAACACACTTTTATAGAAATTGGATTTATCTTTAATAAAGTACTAATAAAATGTGGATAATAATAGTGCTATCTGTATTTAAAAAAATCTAATAAAACATTTAGAAATCAAGCTTATAGATTTGAGGCATCATTTTTTCAGAGATCACTCTCAAAAATTGGATATTTATCTTGAATATATTTGAACTAAAAATTATTTAGAAGAAATACCTAATAATCATCTTTCTTGTAATAGTTTATATTTTATTAAAATTTAAATATATTTATTTTACATTAAATGATTTTGTTTATAACTATATTAATATCTCTTCAAAGTATATTTATCTTTCAGTTTTTTGTACTATATATATCCTTATGCATCATGCATATTTAATATTACTTGGTTTACTTTATAATAAATTTTATAATATTTTTTAATATCCTTTATTTTTTATATCCATTTACTTTATTTCAATATTCATAGCTCAAATACCTAAAACCCCTTACACACAAAAACCATACACAACTTCTTCTCACTCGAATTAACTTACATACAACTCTCTCAACTTAATCCCTTCAACCCTTCACATAATCCTTAAAATATAAATTTTTAGTATTTTTATACCTAGTATGAGTATATGGAATATTAAAATGACAGACGGAGGTGCCTCCAGATCTTCAAATATAGCCAATGTTTATATCTTATTATGTCTTGTTTTTCATGGATAGGCTATCGAACATGTATGGTTAAATATTATAGAAATTATTATAAAGAAAGTGATAATAATTCATATTAGAAGTTTGATTTTGATGATAATAAAAAAGGTATAATTTTTTATAAAAAATATGAGAGTTTTATGACAATACATGGATTAATGTTTCATAAAATGTAGATAAAATTACCTCTAAAGTTAATGTAAATAATTTCTTTCTTTCTTATAATGAAATGTAAGTGATTATTAATTTCACTCATTAAGGAATATATATTTTTAACTATTTTTTTTTGTTATTAATGATATTGGATGAGTGGATCTTATCAAATCCCAATTTGGTACTTTTTTAAGTTGAATGAAAAGTGGTTAAGGACCTATATCCTGGAAGTAGTCTTATAAAAGTTTATAAAAACTAGTATTACTCACAAGGTTATAGATTTCAAGAAGATAATATTCAATCATAAGTACCTATTGTGCCTTTTTTAAATAATAAAAAATTTATCCTACCAAGATACATGATTCACCCCATGAATCATTACATTTAAGGAAAACATAAGATGAGATACTATCATTTTTGTTATATTCTCTCAATATTGCTTAAATAATAAGTACAGTTGGATAAAGGTGATCTGTTAAGTGTTTCAAAAGTAATAAACTCCCAAACATCATCTTAAAATCCTTTCTATATTCCTTGTAATCATCCTCTGATAATATTTTAAAGTTGGTAAGGAAGTAGAAATTGGACCAGCTACAACACCTCATGCACCTATTTATGGTGAGGCTTCAAGAAATATTATTCCTAGGGATGTAGCACCAACTGAGGGGGATTCTACTATGGAATAGTTTTTTCATGCTATGGGAATAACTCTAGAACTAGTTATAATTTCTGATGCTAGATTAAAATAGAAAAAAAATGTTTTACCTAATGTTCATGAAGATGGAAATTTGGATGTTTGATGACAAGATGTGGTTTTTCCTGCTAATTCTCATGAGTTACCTAGGGAGTAGGTAGTCATATCTTATATTTAGTAATTTATAAGGAGATTACCCGGGAAATATGATCTACCAAAATTAACCTCTTGACTATATGCTCCTATATCCTCTTAGAAAAATTATCTTCTTAGATTGAAGTCAATAATAGTGTGTTTCCACGATTGAATTAAGTGGTTTCTCAAAAATATTTTCAAGTATATAAGACTATCTTCGACTTCATTAAGGAGGTCATCCTCAATAAAATTTATATGTGTTAAGATTGTATATTATATATCAGAGGTAAAATATCTTTTAGTAGTAATATTCATGATGGATACTTGAGTTCTATATATAGTTTGAATAATGTTTTTGATCTTATTATACTTTATTATCAATAGAATCATAAGCTAGTTGAGATTGTTTATCTAATTCTCCTACTACTCTAGTTTCTCTAGATAATGACTCACAAACTATGTTTTTAACAACCTCGAGAAAGTAAAACTTCAATATCACCTCATATAATTATGATAAAGTCTTAGATATTCCAATCAAGATCTCCCCTCATGACTGAATTTGATTTTTTTGGTGGGGGTCTTTATAAGTTGAAGTTGTCCAAGCTATCCTTCCTCCTCCAATCAAACCAGCTTCTACCGCCTCTTGCTCCTCTTATTTCAAGAAACCTCCACCTAATCCCAAACCTTTATTTGATCCTATTTTACAATATTAAGCTATGTAGATTCATGACTATGTATATATTTAATATTTTTACATTTATTGTAATTCATATTGTTATTTTTTTGTACTTACTATCGATCTTCTTTAACTCTTCGTTATGTTATTTTCATCTTATCTAATTCATTACCTCATTAATATTCACCATTGGTACCATGTTATTATTGTATACTCTACCTTGTGTACCATATTTATTTGGTTATATCCATTCTATATTCTTTCTTTTGGACATCACAAACATGGTTAGTAGATATGGAACAAAAAAAATTAATATATGTATAATTTTTTTTCAAACCTTTTTAAATTTTATGTTTTTCTTTTTGGGTTTTGTGATCATAAAAAAATTTTAGATTGTTGCACTACTGTTTTTTTCCTAACATATCTCATATGTCCTATGTTTTGGTGTTTACATAAATACTATATTATGTTACTAATAATTAAATTTTTATGTTTTTTAATGGCTTTTAATTATATTTAATTTTTTTAAGTTCAATATTCCCTAAAATGAAGTACTTATTAAGTTTAGAAAAATTAAATTATGTGTAACTTTGGGATATGTGAAAAATTAATTATATAAAATTCTATGTATATGAATTCATATATGTATTGGAATATTCTTTTTTGAAAATGATTACATAGAGAAACCAACTATCTGAAATCCCATACATCAATACTTTAGCTATGAAAACTTCACCTAAATAGTAAAATTTATTGTGATGAATTGACTATATTGTAAAATCAGTTATGTGAAGAATTCAGTTACAATTAATCCTACTAAAAAATGGCAGATACATAAAGTCTTAAGATACGTGCAATCGAGTATGTAAGGATTTTGGTTGTGTGAAATATGATATACTACATTTTTTTTAAATACAGTTATTTTTCCTTTGAATTAACTATTACATAGAGTATTTTCAATATTGTTTATCATTTCATACACCGAATCAATTATGTAAGAAAATTTGTTATGCAGTACATGGATCTATGGATTTTCACCAAGGGAAAATTAGCTACAATGTTTTCGTCTATGTAGAGCCAATGTAGTACCCCCGGTTTCAGTTATATAACCCCCATCCTCATATTTTTTAATTGAGGTGTCTTTAATAGAGTGTTTCTATAAAATAGAGAGTTTCAATAATGATTTGTGTTTCCATAAAATGGGTTGTTTTATAACGTGGTGTTTCCATAAAGTGGGTTGTTTCCATAAATTGGGGTGTTTCCATAAAGTGTGTTGTTTCAATAAAGTGGGGTGTTTTCATAATGTGGGATGTTTCCATAATAAATGTGTTTCCATAAAAAGGGTAATGGTGAAGGATGGGAGAGTTTTGGGGTTTTATAAGACATGTTTTGACCAAAAGGAAGGACGCATGATCCACACACAACTGTCCCAAACCGTGTGGTCAAACCTTACGCAGAGGTCAAATCTAGATCCTATTTTCTAGAAGCTTAAACGTTTTTGTTCTATATATTTATTCTTGGCATCAAAACGCCCCTATTTTGAGATAAATCTCCATAGAAGGCTGGATAATCCTCCCACCATGAGATGGATCCAACCCAGAGCATTCCCTTCATGATTTCGAGTCCAATTCTTGAGGTATGTCACCATTCTTTCTGGATTTGTCGTCTTTTCCTAGATCTTCTCATATCGACTTCGTTGATCTCCATTATTTATCAAATATTAACCTATAGTGGTTATATCTACGTTTTTGGATGCCAAATAATTTAGTGTTGATTCTTTATCTTTCTAGGATAAGAGATCTAAGGTCGTTCTTGGAGAATCGACCCTCTTTCTTGTGTGTTCTTCGCCTGTTGTCCAAGTTTCATCAAAACCTTTGAGGTATAAGGCTTCTCTCTCGACTTATATTGATATAATTTATTTTCATAGATTCAAATTAGTTTATTTTAAAGATTTTTATTGTGAAAATATTTGAAAAATCCACTTTATTGATGATTTATGGTTTTGGGGAAATTGTGTGATATTGGTGAATAGTTTTGCAAAGGGGGTTTAGTTTCATGAATTTAAAATATTAATTTCAAATTATGGATTTTCTAGATTTTATTAATGGTTTATGAAAAAGGTGGTTTCTAATAGAAATATTTTTCAATAAAAAGGGAGATTTATTGAAATTTTTTGGAATTGAAATGGGTTGGCATTGAAATGGTTTTGACATAAATGGTTTTGAATAAAAATGTGTTTTTATTGAAAGG
Organism: Viscum album; assembly: GCA_963277665.1. Classification (NCBI taxonomy): domain Eukaryota; kingdom Viridiplantae; phylum Streptophyta; class Magnoliopsida; order Santalales; family Viscaceae; genus Viscum; species Viscum album. The sequence continues at coordinate 689,584,515 of OY728163.1, forward strand.
GTTGTTTTGGCATGATAATTCGGAATATGTGGTGTGTGTTCATGTTGCATATATGGGTCTTGGTTGAAATATGACTTTTTTCTTGGTACCATATTGTTAATGACACATGAGAATTGCATATACAGGGCATAGTTGAAATATGACCTTGTGCTCAGTGCCAAAGGGTTAATGGAACATGGGAAACAATTACCTTGTGATGACTTGGTAGATCAATGAGAAACCACTCATGATTATGTAATTTTCATAAAGTATCAAGCATAGTTGGTTTCATGGGTTTGATGAATGGTTGGGTATGCTGATAAAGGGATATTCTGAAATGGTTGTAAAGATAGTTTAGTTATTTTCTGGAAAGATATATTGTTGGGAAAATTGATTTCAATTCCACTTGAATGATTTTGGTAATGAATGGTTTTGGAAAACTGTTTATATTTAGTTATAAACTGTTTTTGAGAAGAAGAAAAATTATATAAACTTTTTTATATAATTGTTTCTAACTCTTTTATCCTAGTGGCGTGAGTAGGGAAGTCATTGGGGAAAACCTACTGAGTTTTATAATCACCCCTACTTTGTCACTTTGGTGAATTTTCAGATAATATCTTCTAGGAAAAGGGAAAAGGTAATGTTCCACATGTGTTTAGCACTACCTCGTGATGTTTGGGATGTTCGAAGATTTTAGATCATGGAGCTTATGAAGCATGTAGTATTGAGGTCTTCGGAGAGTGTTGTGTATTCTAACCATTGTATACTTGGACCCATGGTTATTTTTTTTATTTATTACTTTGATGTTATTTTCAGATACATGATGTTGTTGAGTTGTCTTCCATTTTTTCATACATCATATAGTGAATGTTTTGTTATGGTTGATAGGTTTATTGTTTTATTTCTTAATGGGTAAATCATCCCCCGCATATATTTTAAAACCTTCAGTATTTATTTCCAACCTTTGGAATCTTTGGGATGTCACTTAAGGCTTAGTAATGACTCGTTTTACTCTCAAGCCATTGAGAATTGTCGGGTCATTACAAATGGTATCCGTTTGTTCGGTCCTTTCCTAACAACTAGTCATTGATGTTTCTAGTTTTAGAGATGAAATCTTCTTGTCTATTCCTTGGGTGCGAATCTTAGAAGAGAGTAGTATGGTCAAAAAATAAAATTTATAGCATAAAAGGATGTAGCTAACATGTATATATTGAACTTCAAGTTACCAGGGAGTTGGGTAAATAAGTGTTTAGAGACACTTCAAGAATTTTGAAATCTCAATGTCATGGGTTTAGCCAATGAGACGAGCATGAAATGCATTTTAGATGAATGACTTCCCACTAAGAGTTCATAAATCATTTCGAGGAATGATTCATGTTGTGAAAAAAAATGATAATTTTTGAAAAATAATGGTATTGGTTTTCAAATGAATGATTTTGAAAAAGAGAAAGCTTATCGAATTTTGAATATGGTTTAATTTTCAAAAGCGTGTGAAGTTTTTTCAAAAAATAGTTGAACATGGGAAAAGGATGTTTTGGAAAAACAATGTTGTGATAGTTTATGTGATAGAACTTGAAATGCTAATACAACAGTTGCTATAGAGTGAGATTAATGGAGTTTGTTGTTAGTTTAGAAAATAGAACCTGGTATGCGTCATCGAAACCAACCTGAAGAAGCTATGGAGAATGTGGTTGCACCTAAACCATTTGTGAACCAAGAGTTGGTTTAGAGTATTGTCCAATATTTTCAAGGTGTGGACCTAGGGAACTGGATGAATGAGCCATGACATGTAGACCATATAATCCATCTCATGAAGCAAAACGCACCTAATTTCTGGGGTGATTCTGAACCCGATAAGGCAGAGGTGTGGCTATGTAGGATGAATTGTATCTTCGACTTCATCAGCACACCGATAGAGCTAAATTTCAATCTAGAAATGTATATGCATGAGGATCTTGCATGTCAATGATGGGATTTAGTGGTGCAGGCTAAATTGGATGAAGGACATACACGGGAGGATTTTGAGGAATTGTTCAACAAAAACTTCTATCCTCACATGTTCAAGATCCAGAAAATGATGGAATTATTCAGCCTAAAACAAGAGTGTCTCTCTATCACAGAGTATGCGTTTAAGTTCATGAACATAGTATGATTTTCACCAGAGGTTGCGGCAAGTGCCTCTTTGAAGGCATGCATCTTCGAATCAGGGATATGATAGGAGATTCGATCGAAGATTACAATACTTTTTATTACAGATTATACAGAGATTGTGGTAGAATGTGATATCTCAGGATCTATGGGAGGAGGCAAGATAATACCTACAAGAAACAGTGGGATCTCAACCACTGGGAACAAGTGAAAAAGGGACACCTATATCAAAGGTGCAATTGGAAATCAGAACTAGATTGCTGGATCTGAAAACCTTCCTCCACAACCCTAGAGTAAAGCAGGTTGTTTTCAATGTGGTTTTCTTGACCACATAAAAAGAGATTGTAATTAACAACCTAGATCATTTCATAATTGAAATAATAGGGGTCATCTTCAGTGCTATTGTCATAGTGCCTCAAGGTTTGGTGCTCAAGACACTTCTCAGGTGTCGCAAGCATCATATTCATCAAATGGATAAGGAAATCAGAATAATTGTCATCAGTAGAGCAGAGCTATCAATGGTGATTCTAGAAATACCATGACTCCTAAACCAAGTCAACCTTAGTAAGGAAAAAAATGAACAGTGTAGTAAAGAAACAATTGTTTGGAGCTGAGAAGATGACTATTGATGACCAGGATAGACCATCTATAGTTAGTGGAATGATTATTTTTAATTATAAGTTTGTGAAAGTGTTGTTTGATACTGGTGCATCACATTCCTTTATTGCTTCTCATGCTGTTGACTTTCTATGTTTAAAACTGGAAATGATGCCTTCTGTTTTGAAACTGAAAACTCCTCTCAGTGAAAGAGAATGTCAAGCCTTTGTGCATAGAGCATGTGCTATAACTATTTATGGATCTAAGATAAAATGGGACTTCTCAATGTTGGATATGAATTTATATGATGTAATCCTGGTTTTGGATTGGTTGACAACGTTCAAGGCTTAAATCGACTGGTATAGGAGAACCGTTAGTTTCATGACTGAGGACGGCATCGAGCATCTCTTCAAAGGAGAGAGGTTTGTAAAGAAGGGTGGAAAGAGCTTGTTGGCACCAATAGTGGGAACGATATCTTACCAATTGGCAGTGTTGACTTTGGAATCAATGAAAGAGATTGAGGAAAATAGTTTTCCAGCTATTGTGTATCAATTTCTAGATGTCTTTCCCAATAACTTCATAGGGTTACCACCTTTAAGGGAAGTGGAGTTTACAATTGATCTCCTTCTGAGGACTAGTTCTTTTCCACTTTTGTCTTATAGAATAGCACCAATAGAGTTATGGTAATTGAAAGTACAGTTAGAGGAGTTGGAAAGAAAAGGTTTCCTTTGACCAAGTATGTCTCCATGGGCAGCACCGGTTTAGTTTATGAAGAAGGAATATGGAACTCCTCAAATATGTGTTGATTATTATAAGCTTAACCAAGTTACGATAAAGAATAGATATCCACTTCCATGCACTGATGATCTATTCAATAAATTACGTGGATCTCATTAGTTCTCCAATATTTAATTTCGATTAGGATATCACAAATTGAGAGTTCAGAAAGAGGATATTCCAAAGGCAGCTTTCAGAAGTAGATATGGACACAATGAATATATAGTCATTCCTTTAGGTCTAAATAATGCACTAGTGGTCCTTATGGAATTGATGAATTAGATATTTCAACAAGATGTGGATTCTTTTGTGGGAGTGATTGCAGATGACATTTTGTTCTATTAAAAGGCAAGGGAAAATTATGAGGTTCACCAGGAAATAGTGTTACAAATCCTGAGAGATCATCGTTTGTATGCCAAATTATCAAAGTGTGATTTTTGGATATAAGAAGTAAATTTTCTTGGGCATTCCATTTCTAAGAAATGTGTTTCTATTGATCCTAAAAAGATTAAAGTCATTATCTCTTAGCAACCACTGAATAATGTTTTCAAGATATGAAGTTTTCATGGTCTAGCTGGTTACTACTGATGCTTTTTTCATGATTTCTCATGACTAGCTATACCAATGATAGTTATGACAAAGAAGAATGATCCATTTCAATGGATAGAGGAATGTTAGAACACTTTCCAAGAACTGAAATTCCGGCATTCATCGGCACCCATCTTGACCTTTCCAGAATCAGGATAGGGGTATGTGGTGTATTTTGAGGCTTCAGAATCAGGGTTGGGTTTTTTTTCTCGTGCAAAGAGATCATGTGGTTTCTTATGGTTCAAGGCAGTTGAGGGTTCATGAGAAGAATTTCCAAACACATTATTTGGAGTTAACTGCAGTCGTCCATGATTTGAAAACATGAAGAAATTATCTCTTTACTGAGAAATTTAATGGGTTTACGAATCACAAAATCTTGAAACACATTTTCTCACAATGAGATTTGAATTTGAGGAAAAGGAGATGGATGGATTATCTCTAAATATTTGACTTTGACTTGACGTACACACTGGGGAATGTAAATTCAGTGGTGGATGCATTGAGTAGAAATTCATATGCTTAGATGGTGAAAGAATATTCAGATGAATGGCAGTTGATGTCGGTCTTAGCCGACATATATGTGGAATGTAAATATAGAGGTGATGTTGGGGTTTTCTTTTCAGCTAAGCTTGTTCCTGTTTTAGTAAAAATGGTCAAAGAGGCACAAAAATCTAATGCAAAATGTCTGGTTGTAAGTTTAAAACTCAATGGTGGGGAGACCATTGAGGGATGGAAACTTGATGGGGGTTCAATTTTGTGTTTCAGAGATCAGATGGTTGTACCTATGGTTTTATAGGAACAAATCCTTCATTATTACCACTATTAGAGACAGGTTGTACATCCAGGTACACAGAAGATGTATAAGGAATTGAAGGCATGGTTTTGGTAGAGCGACATGAAAAGGAAGCTGGTCGAGTTCGTCTTCCAGTGCTTAAATTGTTAGCAGGTTAAAGCAAAGATTCAGAGACTAGCTGGTATGTTGCAATTTTTTATCATCCAAGTGTGGAAATGGGATCAGATGGAAATTTATTTTGTTACAGGACTTCCATGAATGGTCCAGAAACAATAGGCCATTTGGGTGATAGTGGATCATCTAACCAAGTTGGCCCATTTCATACCTATTCATGAAACTCATATAGTGGAGGATCTTTCAAAAATATATATCATATAAGTGGTAAAGAGGCATGGTGTAGTGTCAATAGTTTCATATAGAGATCTGAGATTCACGTCTCGTTTCTAGAAATCCTTACAGCAAGCCCTTGGGACTCATTTGACAATGATCATGGTGTATTAGCCTCAGACGGATGGTAAATCTGAGCGGACGATACAAACATTGGAAGACATGTTGCAGGCTTGTGTAATGGACTTTGGTGGCTCATGGGAGGAGCATATACCCTTAATGGAGTTCTCATACAATAACATCTATCAATCCTTGATACACCTGGATTTTTTTGAATCATTGTATGGGTTTCCTTTTCATTCTCTACTATTCTGGGTGGAAATGGGAAAAACATCACTAGTCAGGCCAAGCCTTGTCCAAGAGAAAATGGAGAAGATCCAGTTGATTAGAAAAATGATAGATAAAACTAATATTCATCAAAAATCTTATAAAGATCACCATATAAGACCTTTTTCATTCACAATGGGTGATCATGTCTTCTTGAGGATCTCTCCAAGGCTTGGACATCGTCACTTCAGGAAGTAAGGAACGTTATATTCTAGATACATTGGCCCTTATGAGATACTATAATGGGGTAGAGAGGTGGCATATCGGTTGGCATAACCACCATGGTTTAGTTCGATGCAACATGTGTTCCATGTATCCAAGATGAAAAAGTATCACCCTCATCCTGACCATGTGATCAGATGGGATCACATTGAGCTATAACCGGATGCATCACTAATACATATCCCAGTGCGGATCATGGATAGATAAGATAAAGTCTTGCATGGGAAAAGCATTGGCCTAGTGTGGGTTTTCTGGCAACATGGTCAGATTCAGGAAGAGGATTTGGAACGTCAGAAGGAAATGAAATAGCAGTGGACAGAACTCTTTTTGGCTATAAAGGGTTTTCTACTTTCTGATTATGGAAAGACCAATGGTGGGGAGAATGTAATACCCCCAGTTTCGGGTATATAACCCATTTCCTCACGTTTTTTTAATTGTTGTGTCTTTAATAGAGAGTTTCCATAAAATAGAGAGTTTCCATAAATTTGGGTGTTTCCATAAAGATGGTTTTTTTATAAAGTGTGTTGTTTACATAAAGTGTGTTGTTTCCATAAAGTGGGTTGTTTCCATAAAGTGGGTTGTTTCCATAAATTGGGGTGTTTCCATAAAGTGGGTTGTTTCCTTAAAGTGGGTTGTTTCCATAAAGTGGGATGTTTCCATAAAAAATGGGTTTCCATAAAAAGGGTAAAGGTGAAGGATGGGAGAGTTTGGGGGTTTTATAAGGAGAATTGTGACTAAAAGGAAGGTCACATGATCCATACATGGTTGGCCCAAACCATGTGGTCAAACCCTGCGTAGAGGTCAAATCTAGATCCTATTTTCTAGGAGCTCACTCGTTTTTGCTATATATATTTCGTTTTGGCTTCCAAATTCCCCTAATTCGATATTACTCTCCCTAGAATGCTGGAGAACCCTCCCCACGTGAGTTGGAGCCATCACAAAGCCTTCCCTTGGTGATTTCGAGTCTGATTCTTGAGGTATGTCACCATTATTTTCAAATTTTTCATCTTTTCTTAGATCTACTTAGATCTACTTCTCTGATGTCTATTATTTCTCATATCTGAACCTATAGTGGGTAGATCTTTGTTTTTGGATGCCAATTAATTTAATTTTGACTCATGATCTTTCTAGGGTAAGAGAACTAATTCCGTTCTAGGAGAATCGACCTGCTTTCTTGTGCGTTCTTCATTTGTTGTCAAAGTCTCTTCAAAACCTTCGAGGTAATAGGCATCTCTCTCAACTCCTCATGATAGAATTGATTATAATAGATTCAAATTGGTTTCTTTAAAATAAATTTACTGTGAAAAACATGGAAAATTCTCTTTAGTGATGATTTTTTGTTTTTATGAAAATGTGTGATCTTGGTGAATTACTGTGCAAAGGGGGTTTAGTTTCATGAATTTAAAATGTTGATTTTAAATTGTGGATTGTATTAAATTACTAAATGGTTAATGAAAATGGGGGTTTCTAAAAGAAATAGTTTTCAATAAAAATGGCGTTTTATTAAAATTGTTTGGAATTGAAATTGTTTGGCATTGAAATAGTTTTGACGGAGATAGTTTTCAATAAAAATGAGTTTTTATTGAAAGGGTTCTTTTGGCATGATGATTGGGCATATGTGGCGTGTGTTTATGTTGAATATATGGGGCTTGGTTGAAATATGATATTGTGATCTGTGAAAAATGGTTAATGGAACATGATAGTTTCATATACAGGTCTTTGTTGAAATATGACCTTGTGCTCGGTGCCAAGGGTTAATGGCACATAGGAAACAATTACCTTGTAACGATTTGGAAGATCGATTAGAAACTTCTCATGAGTATGGAACTGTCATAATGTAGAATGCATGGTTGGTTGCATGGGTTTGAGGAATGGTTGGGTATGCTGATAAAGGGATATTGTGAAATGGTTGTAAATATTGTTTAGTTATTTATCTGGAAAAATATCTTGCTGGGAAAATTGGTTTCAATTACACTTTTATGCTTTTGGTAATGAATGGTTTTGGAAACATGTTTATATTTAGTTATAATATTTTTTTAAGAAATTTTTTTCTCTAAACTATTTTATATAATTTTTTCTAACCCTTCTATACTAGTGGCATGAGTAGAGAAGTCATTGGGTGAAACCTACTAAGTTTTATACTCACCCATGCTTTGGTACTTTGGTGCTTTTTCAAATGGTATCTTCTGGGACGAGGGAAAAGGTAGTATTCCACACATGTTAAGAACTACCTCGTGATGTTTGGGCTATTTGGAGATTTTTGAGCTTGGAGCTTGAGAATCATAGAGTCTTGAGGTCTTTGGAGAGTCTTGTGTAGTCTATATGCAGTGTACTTTGGTATTTGGTTATTCTTCTATTGTTGCTTAATTTGATGTGATTTTGAGATACATGAAGTTTTTAAGTTGTCTTCCATTTGTTCATGCATCATATAGTGAATGTTTGATTATGGTTGGTAGGATTATTGGTTTATTTATTAAAGGGAAAATCATCCCCCACTTGTATTTGAAACAATTCGGTATTTATTTCCATCCATTGGTGTCTTAGGGATGTCGCTTAAGGCCTAGTAATGACTTGTTGTACTCTCAAGCCAATGAGAATTGGTGGGTCATTACATAGGGCTGGTTTTTAATATGTGATACTATAACATGAATTATTTATTACCATTGATATATTTTAAGTAAAATTAGTGTTTATTTGAATAATTTGGAGTTATATAAAAGTAAATAACGTATAGGTGACTACACTAAAAATATTTATGTAAAACAAATAATGGATAATTATCCATATAATTTTTTCTTCCATGCTATTTATATAGAAAAGTGAAGAAATATGATTCGGTAAAGTTTTTCCTTTCTAAATTTTTTAAAATTATGGAACTTTAAGTAATTATTTTGAATGATTATATATATGGTGAAGAAAAATAAATGATAGACATATATAGAGATGGTTGTGTGCATGAAAATTCAGATCTCAAGAAAATATACTTCATTGCACAACAACAAGATATGTTTTTCTCAAAAATAAGAAGAAGAAGTGTGATATATCTGAAATGCACTTTTGATTATAAGAACCATTCTAGGATCTCATAATTTCTTCCTTGAGAATCTCTTAAGATAATATTTTACTCTCCTAGAAGATTTATGTCGGAAGTTTGTACTTGTAATTGTGTGCCTAAGATGAATTTTTTATTCTATATCTTTTTAATCCTCTGAAATTGGAAACTTCATACACTGAGTGTGGGTGAAAGCTATTTTTATGTACCTTTACATGATCCTAGTAAAATATCCATCCATTTTTTTATGATGTGGTAGATGCTTGTACTCAAGGCATCCATACTATAAGAAAAATGTAGTAATGAGAAAAAGTAGGTCGGGGCATGGTGGACTAAGCCTGCAATGCCTTGAACTCACAAAATATCAAACTAAAAAATGGTTGATTTTTAAAGTATGCTATGCCCCACAAAAGATGTGTGCATTCCCATAGAAAACATCCATTTTTTATTGTTTTCATCATTTTTTTATTTTTTGTAGGCTTGGAAAACCCACATATAAATAGTTTATTATTGAAAATAATGAGATATTGTGAATATAATCAAAAAAATTAAAAAATAATTTTAAAAATGATTAGATACAAGGATATACTGGAAGGATGATGAGGTTACGGGATAAAGGATGAGGGGGCGATTGGATGGTGTATGAAGTGGGTGGGGGAAGGTGGTGTCGGTATGTGTATAGGGATGGACTGGAACTAGAATTCTCTTTTCCACCTTCAATGTACAATTATGCATCCCAACCTATATACTCTCAATGATTAACTTCTCATAAGGAAGAAATCCATAAACCTCCCAGATCAGATACCTTAAGAAATGGAATATCTTTAGTTTTCTCTGGTTTTACATGTTTTAGGAAAAAAAATTCATCTAGAATTAAAAAAATGGATATTTTACTCAAAAAAATTAATTCCAAGAATTTAAAGACATGGGTTACAAAAAATCGAAAATTACAACATGTTTATTTAATGGGTGAGGATGAAATTTATTCTTGGTTAAAATATGACCATATCGATCCTCGGTGGGCCCCATGACACATCGCAATGAGCCACATCAACCGTCCATGTAGCATCTAAAGGCCTCTCTGCATGCCATGTTGCAGGTACTGTCCACTTCAATCTAAGGATTTTATTTCACCTCCCTCGAAACTCCAACTTTGGACCATTGACATAAAATCTCACCGAGGATCATTACACGTACCACTATGCCAATGCGCTAGTGTTACTCGTAATGCTCCTTGGTGGGATGCTTTGTTAGAGGACCTAAGTTTGAGTTATAGGGTAGGTGAAATAAAATCCATGGATGGAAGGGGACAGTACCTTCCATGTGTCATGTGGAGAGGCCTTCCACTACGGGAAAAACAATTTTTTGCAATGGGTTATTTGCAACGGGAATAAATCACATCCCAAAAAGTTCATAGAAAAGGTGATTTGTGATGGAACAATCAACCTGTCATAAAAAACCAATTATGTGCGACAGGAATATGCGCCTTGTTGCCAAAACATATGTGCAGATTGGTGCGGTTTCTGAGCCAAACCGCGCGAAAGGGTAATTTTGACGGGTAGGCACCGCCCATCGCAAGTAACATGAGATGATAATAACTAGTTGGGATGGGGGATCCCCCGTCGCAACTACTTCGACCCCCGGAGGGTATTTTCATCGAGTCTCGTCGCAAATAACCAGCAGTGGTAAAAACCTATTTGCGATGGGATGTTGTCCCGTCACAAATAGTGTGTCCGAAGGTTGCTTTTTCGATAGGGCCCATCGCAAATAACCTTTTAACCGCTGGCTGTAATTAATACGGCTGAAGGTATTTGGGATTCCCATCACAACTAATCTAGCCTATATATACCCCCCATCTATTTTTTCTTCCTTCCTCCTAAATTCCATCTTCCTCTGCTTCTCTAAACTCTAATTTTAGAGTGAAAATTTTTTAGATTCGGTTTTTTTACGAAGTTTTGAAGCTATCTACAATTATAAGAGATCAAGTTTGAAGGTATTTATGTTTTATTTAATTTAGTATTTATTTAATTTCTTTATATTAATTTTAATTATTTTTGATTAGTTGTAATTAATTTAGATTTAAATAATTTTGTCATCAGTATTTATTTGTAGTAATAAAATGAAATTATTTGTATTAATTCTTAGTAATTAGTAATAATTAATAATTTTTAATGATAATTAGTAATGTATATAAATAATTAGTAGTAATTAGTAATTAGTAGCCGTATTTGGTAGTAATTAATAGTAATTAACACTAATTAGTAATAATTATAAATAAATAATAATAATTAGAAAAAAACAGTGATAAATATTTACAATTAGTAATAATTAGTAATAATTAGTACTAAATAGTAATAATTAGTAATAATTAGTAATAAAGAGTAATAAATAAAAATTAATAGTAATTAATAGTAATAAATATAAATAATTAGTAATAATTAGTAATTACTTGTAATAATTAGTAATAAATAGTAATAAATAGCACAAATTAGTAATAATTAGTAATAAATAGTAATAAATACTAATAAATACTAATAATTAGTAATAATTAGTAACAATTATTAATAAATAGTAATAAATACTAAAAAATAGTAATTAATATTAATTAATAGCAATTAAAAGTAAATAATTTTAATAAATAGTAATAATTAGTAATAATTAGTAATAAATAGTAATAATTAGTAATAAATAGTAATAAATACGACTAATTAGTAATAATTAGTAATAAATCAGAATAATTAGTAATAAATAACAACATTTAGTAATAATTAGTATTAATTAATAACAATTAGGAATAAATAGGAATAATTTGCAATAATTAGGAAAAATTAGCAATAATTAGGAATAATTAGCAATAATTAGGAATAATTAGAAATAAATAGAAAAAATTGGAAGTAATTAGCAATAATAGAAATATTTAGGATTAATTATCAATAATTAGGATTAATATAGATTAATTAGGATTAATTAGGATTAATTATTATTAATTATTATTAATCAGGAATAATTACTATTAAATAAAAATAATTAGGACTAATAAGGATTAATTAGGATTAATTAGGATTAATTAGGATTAATTAGGATTAATTAGGATTAATTATGAATAATTAAAAATAATTAGGAATAATTAAAAATAGTTTGGAATAATTTGGAATAATTATGAATAATTCGGAATAAATTATTAATAATTAGGAATAATTTGTAATAATTCGTAATAATTCATAATAATTCACAATTATTCGTAGTTATTCATAATAATTTGTAATAATTTATAATAGTTGGTAAAAATTGGTAAAAAATGGTAAAAATTGGTAATAATTGGTACTAATTGGTAATAATTTGTAATAATTTTTAATAAATGGTAATAATTAGTAATAATTGGTAATAAAATCAATTGTAATAAATTATAATAACTTGTCATAATTTCTAGTGGATTGGTATCACTCCTTTTTCTCGATGAATCTTCTCCTTTCAACTCTCACCGAATCAAAACATTATGAAAAGTATACTTATACGTATGCATATCCAATCTCGTATGCATGAGTTTGAATATCCATTCGTAGGACAACATTTTTTATAATGTATTCATGTGGTGACAGTTGCAAGAAGATGATTCATCGACGAAAAGGGGGATCTTTTGCTCAACTGTGCATTTTCCTGCATCTTTCTCAGACTGAAATCACAATGAAGAATATGCTTGGAGGTACGCTTATACATTCTCGTATAAACGAGAATAAATATGTGTACCTCCTAGAAGATTGTTCATTGTGATTTCAGTGTTAGAAATTTGTAAGTAAATGAGTCGTCGGGCAAAAGTGTAGTCATCAATCCGTTGGAAATTATGTCACACATAATTAATAGTAATTATTAAGAAGTAGTTGTAATTATTTATCTTCTTTTTCAGATAGTATCTTTCTAATGTAAAAATAATCAAAAATAGTAATGATTTTATATTTTCATGAAAAATATATAATAAGGAAGTCAACAACAGTCATTATTAGATGATCATGCTTGGATAAATCAATACATAAATCCAAATGGTTTTGGTTTAAATCATGTATTTATTGAGAGTGTTGAAGTTTTCTTATCATTTGCATCATCAAAACACATGTTTTTTTCAGAAGAAACAATTAGTTTTCCATTTAAAATATGTGCTCTGAGAATGTTTGATGCATTTCACAAGGTTGGGGGACATCTCTTGCGGTTTGGTTTTCAACCAGATTATGTTTTCTGGTATCAAAATGGTGAACGCAGTTCTAGAGAAGTTACTAATAAATAGATTCAGGATCCATCACGGTTTCAAAATGTAGTACATGATGTTGCTAGTTCATTTGTTCAACAAACTAAAACTCGGGATGATAATTATTTAACTCTTGAGTTCAAACCATCTGAATATTATGATTTTTTGTGGTCTACTGGAGATGCAATATTTCCTAGTTTCAATATAAAAAATTTAGAAGTGGTTTAAAAATTTATGTCTATTAAATCAGATAATGAAATATAAAACAACTATTTTGATTAGATATTTTCTTTGGTTAAAACACTGTTACCTGAAGTAAATGTGTTTTCTGCAAATTACTATGAGATCAAGAGGCTGTTACGTAATCTGGGTATTAGTTATCATAAGATTCATGCATGTGAAAATGATTGCATCTTATATTCTAGTGAAAATGATTCATTGGATAGTTGTCCCATATGTGGAAAGTCATGGTACAAAGAATCTCAATAAAGGAATTCTAGATCGATTCCTGTAAAATAGTCGAGATATTTTCCCCTTACACCGAGGTTGTAGTGTTTATTTATGTCTCAGAACAAACCGTCATTGATTTCATGTAACAAGACCAAGATTTCAACTGATAAAATCTTGAATCATCCATCTGATGGTGATTCATGGAAACATTTTGACCTACTGCATCTGTCTTTTTCTTTAGAAGCCTGAAAAGTGTGATTGAGTCTTTCTACAAATAGTTTCTGTTGGTTTGGTTCTTATGGTAGTCAATATTCATATTGGCCTATCTTTATAACTCTGTACAATTTAACTCCATGGATGTTTATGAAGGATCCCTATATCATTTTAACCTTATTAATACAAGGACATCCAAAAAAGAATATTGATGTTTATTTAAAACCATTTATTGAGGAGTTATATTCATTGTGGAGTAATGGTGTTAGTACATATGATGTTTTTGTGAAACAAAATTTCATTTTAAAAGCTGCATTGATATGGATGATTAGTGACTTCCCAGCATATGGCATGTTATCTGGCTAGATTACACATGGTCTGAAATCATTTACTTATTATATGAAAAACAAAAAATCCTTTATGTTCATCATTGGAAAAAAAACCTTGTTATTTTAACTATCGTCGTATATTTCTTCCAACTGATCATCCTTTTCAGAGGAACAAATCTCATTTCAAAAAAGGCACAATTGAAAGAGATGAAACTACAAAAATGATCTGAGGTACAGTGTTAAAATAAATTTTCTTTTCATTACCTCCTATCACATTTGGGCCAATAGTAAACTAATATAAAATTCATGGCTTTGGGAAAGAACATAATTGGAAAAAATGGAACATTTTTTGGGATCTTCCATATTTGTCTGATTTGTTAGTCTGCCACATGTTGGATGTCATGCATATTGAGAAGAACTATTTTGATAATTTATTTTATACATTTTTGGTTACACCAGGTAAGACCAAAGATAATTTAAAGGCACGATTAGATATTGTCCAAATCTGCAGAAAACTGGAACATAAAATATTTCAAAATGTAAAATCACAGAGGTTAATAATACCAAAAGAACCTTATACACTATTCAAAGAGAGTCACTTATTATTTTGTCAGTGGATTACAGATTTGAGACTTCCAGATGGATATGATTCCAATTTGGAAAGATTTATTAAGTATGGTCATATTACCGGATTAAAAGGTCATGATTGTCATGTTATAATGGAAAGACTTGTACAAATTGGATTTAGAGGTTTTTGGAATTCTATTATTTGGTATTTTATAATAGACATATCATATTTTTTTGAGACATTTGTGTGGAAACTATATACTATGATGCAGTAAGTAAACTGGAAGAAGATGGTGTTGTCATTATATGTAAACTGGAAAACATCTTCTCATTATCTTTATTTGACTCAATGGAACATTTGATATTACATTTTCCACAAGAAACTAAATGTTGAGGTCCATTATAGTTTCAATGGATGTACCCATTCGAGAGATGAATGCAAAAATTGAAGAAAAAAGTACGTAACAACCCATCAGCTGAAGGATCAATTGTTGAAACTTATTTGCAATAGGAAAAAAAAAATTTCTTCTCTCATTATTTTGAATATAAATATCCATCAAAACATAACCACATGGGATGGAATGAGGGGAATTTTTATGATGAAGTGGGCAATCAATTATCAGTTTTTAATTAGCCATAGCATGGATTTGGTAGAGTTCATGAATTATGACTTTCAGATGATGAACATCACAGAGCTCATACATATGTTCTTATCAACTATGAAGAAATGACATCATTTTTACTATGAGTGCTTCTATCACTTATTCAATAATTTATGTTATAGTAAGTAAAATTATTTTATTTTTATTTTATTTGATAATCATATCAAGAAACATCTTCCACAAATTACAGCAGCTACTCTTGAAGAACACTGAAAAAAACATTCTCAATAGTTTCAAAAATTGGAAACATAAATTATTGATGGTTTAAAATTTCAATTCAGTTTATTATTTATTATATTGATAATTGTTTTAAAAATTTTCAATTGTCCCAACATGCTGATAAAATTGATAAGTGACCATTTATATTCAGTAACTTACCAACAAAAATGGTTAAATATTATAATGCATATGTGGTGAATGGTTTTCGATTTCATACACGTGCATATGGGGAATTAAAAAATTGAACAGCATATTTTTCTTGATGGGGTCTCATCATAGAGAAACTGTCGTTGGATTTTATGGTATGCTGGTTGAAATTATTGAATTGTGTTATCTAGGGAAAAATTACAAACAATGTTTAAATGTTGGTGGTTAGATACTGAGAGAGGCTTGTGTGTTCATCTGATTCATGGAATATTTGATATTAAATATAAAAGTCTTCTTGTAGTTAATGAACCATTTTTACTATCTCTACAGACACATAAAATATATTACATAAAGTATTGTACTACTTTAAGAGACCTGAGTGATTGGTGGAGCATGATAAAAATAAAATCTTGAGGGAATCAGTTTACTCAAACTGAATGTGGTTCTAATGAAGTACAAGGAATTGAAATTTTTCAAGAGACTACTCAAAATCCATATTTTTCACCAAGAGACCTGAATATCAATGATGACACCCGACAATTAAGGGTCGATAGTGATGATGATGTTAATGATGTTACAAATGAATTTGAAATGGAAAGAGATGATGAAACTGAAACTCATATGGATATTGATGACACTGATGATGAATATGAATACATTTACATCATCAGATATAAATATGATGATGACGATGAACATTGACACAATTAAATTCTAGTTATAATCATAACTAATATATATCTATATTTAATAGTTATTTTCAAATATCTACCAACTAAAAACATTTTGTGTTTCAGATAGTCCATGATCTATTTCGTGAGTTAGAGGAGGCTGATATACCTTTGGATGAGGATGATTTTGGATTATCTGACCATCAGCCTACTGGTAGTTTAGGGGGTACACGGAGGGGTCGCAGTCTTGCGTGACTGGTGATTCCTAACCCTATCCACGAGTGACATCTACATCTTTGTTTCGATCTACACACGCGGATATATGATAACCTGTGTATTTTAGTTATATTTCATTAATTTATTTGAATACTAATTGTTTGATTATTTGTTCTTTTTTCACAGTTTTGGGCATGTAGCTGTTGGATAGGGGAGATCTATCTTGCACAATTATTTTTCTTAGCCATGGATCACATGGGAATAGATTCTTGTTGATGTGTAGCTTGGAATATTCAATAATTGGATGGTACGTAAATAAATAATATTTATTTATAAATTTATTTCATTAATAACTTGATATTAAAAATTAATTGTAGGGTTTATGGTATCCCATCGATGATAGCATGTGTGGAACTAACCACAAGGCATGGGAGGTGTCTATGTGTGAGCGTTTCTGTTAGTTTTTTCATGATTTGAGAAGGAAAATCATTAAGAAAGAAGGAGTGACAGTATTTGATGAGTCATGTAGAGCCCATCGACTAGAGTAAATTTCATCTCACATTTGGGATTGATTATGTTCACACTGGTTGAGTGGTGGATTTCAGAGGAGATCTTTATTGGACCAGTAGAACTAGGGGAGATAGGAGGTGACACATCGAGCTGGTAATCGTACATTTAGTACACATAGAGAGAAACTAGTAAGTATATTTTTTAAATATTTTATATAACATTAGATATAAATATTTTATTTTATATTCATATAATCAGTCGAGAATCCTGATATTATGGAGTATGACGTTTATTGGAGGATGTACAACGATCCATCCACTAGAGAGATTAGAGGTAATTGCCAACGTTAGATTGTGGTCATTATTATTTCTTTTTCAGTTTGAAAATTAACTTCATATAATATTTTCACTATTTTAATTTCAAATTGAAACTGAAGGAGTCATATGAGGCTGAGACCTCTCAAAGATGGGCTAAGATTTAGGCAGAGATGGCTGATCCGACTAGTGCCCACCATTTCGATGAGGCGACATGGATGTAAGAGACCTATTATGCCTTTGAGAAGGGCTGAGTAGTTTGTATCAGCTCTCATTTAATACTTGGGACTTATTATGGTACTTTTGTGATGTCAGTGTCCAACTCGAGAGAAGCTCATGAAGAGGCATCATCTTCTAGCTCATAGTATCAAGAGCAGTTGTGAGCTCAAACTGAGCTTATAGAGAGTTTGAAGAAACAACAGGAAGAGATGTGTTAGCAACATGAGGAGGGCATATGTCGATGGTAGAAGTAATATCATGAGCATATGGAGTACATGTGTCGTCTAACTCCTATTTTAGGGATGGAGTTTTCTCCACCATCTCTTCCAGCTCCTCCAGCTCCTCCAGAAGACTATCACCCCCCAGCGATTTTTTTTATTCTATTAAAAACATTTGAATTTAACATTTTTTGTAATATGAACTATTTACAGTTTTTTTCTTTTATATCGGTGCGAATATTGCTCAATTGTTTTATTATTTTTAATATTTTTTTATTTTTTCTTTATTATTATTATTATATTTTTTAATTTTTGTATATTTTTCTAATAATAATAATAATAATAATAATAATAATTTATGATTTTTTAAAAAAATTTTGGGAATATTGAGAATTTTAATTTTTTTAATTTTTTTATTTTTTTAATAATATTAATATTTTTTTTCATTAATCATAATTTTATTATTATTTTTTATTTTATTACGTATTTACAAATATTGAGAGTTTTAGTATTATTAATTTTTTTAATATTTTAATAATATTAATATTATTATTCATTAATCATAATTATATTATTATTTTTAATTTTATTAAGTATTTGCGACGGGTCCTTTTGTGACGGTGTCCCATCACAAATTGATTATATATATTTTTTTTAAAAATTATTTGTGATAGGTTACTTTACCATCATAACAGGTTTACAACATCAAGCTATTTGTGATGGGTCGTCGTTCTGTCGCAAATACTTTTTGTAATGGGCCCATTAGAAACCGTTCTTGTATATATAAAGTATTTAATCAGGGATCTATTTATGATGAGCTCATTGCAAAAAATACTAGTTGTGATGCCATTTTCTGCAACAGGTTATTTGCAATGGGACCCCATCACAAAGAGCCGAAATTTCAGTAGTGTTTGTCCACCACATGGCCAGTTGACGTGTTCGATTGCTTTGTGTCATGGGGCCCACCAAGGATCATTACATAAAAAATCTTCTTTATATCTAGCAATCCTCAATGATCCCCACATCACACCTCCAACGGCCATGTCAACCAACCATGTGGTGGCCAAAGGCCTCTCCACATGCCACATGGCAGGTATTATCCCATGCCATCTCGTCAATTTATTCCACCACCCCAATAACTCGAACTTGGGAACTCTAACATAAAATCACACCAAGTATCATTATTAGTACCACTAGGCCATTGGCATAGTGGTACTTGTAATGCTCCTTGGTGGTATTTTATGTATGAGGTCTCAAGTTCTAGTTATGGGGGAGGCTGAATAAAATCCTCAGATGGTAGGTGATAGTACCTGCCACATAGCGTATGGATAGGCCTTTGGCCACCACATAGATGGTTGATGTGGCCAATTGAATTTTGGAATGGTTCCCACCTAGGATCATTATATAAATCAGGTGCATTGTTCAGACCCACAAAGTGGCTAGTATTTAGTTATTTTGGAGCCATCAACTAAAGAATAGCATTTTCTTCTTTTAATACAGATTCATAAAACAATGTTTATATATATATATAATATAAGTATAAGTATATTTAAAATAGAAATAACATGGAACTATAAAGGATAGTGTTCCTGTAAATCTAATTCCAAGCATGAAAAAATATCAATTCAAAAATTCATGAGAAAACGTAATTTATAATAACTTGATTTTACCACCATTTTCATAAACACGTAGAATCCTTGTTACTAAAAATTAGTTATAAAAATTTTCATGAGACTTGAGTGTGTAGTTAAACTAATTTCTATCATTGAATTTTATTTTTTAAATTTTGAATCTTTTCATCAATAGCCTCTAATTTAGAAATTCCATGGCCATTTCAAAATGAAACACAAACAACCAAATTGAAGGACTAAGTAGACATCACAAATCATAAATCATTATCTCTATAAAATCATTGAACCATAAATGGTAAAAAAAGGTAATCTAAAATTTAAAAAAAATCCTTGGAGAAAGCAGGGTAGAGAAACTAAAGACACTAGAAAACAAGGATGGGAGGAAAACATAATAAACATGAATTGATGTCAAAATAGGATCAATATAGTTGAGTCGTTAAACATAAAAAGAAAAAACCTTATTGTTTACAATTCTTTCTTTAGGGTGTACACATCTTTCCTCTATTCAGAGGAGGACTTGCAACTGGTTCCCTGCATTCTCACTTTCCAAAGGTGGGAGAAATTCGTCACTTATTCAAGGACGTTTTCTCATTGATTGAAATGGGATGATGGGATGTCGGTTCTTCCTTCTATGGATTCCTCCATAGAACTCGTCTCCTAGTCCAGGTCTCCCTCATATATTTGAGTCATGGTTTTTGAATCTCTTTCTCAGTGTCATATCATTGTGGATGTTGGTTAATTACACTACTTCTGTCACTACATTCCATGGAGTCTTGACATGGTAGAAACCATCCGTCGGAGTAGATGACAACATCATGTATGTCAGGAAATCTATGGATGTGTCGACATTGTGGAACCTGTATTCTTCCTCATAAGAGGGAATGTCAAGGGTACAGAACTTGAGGCATCCCATGTCGGTCGCGGGGTATCATGTACCAGAGGCATGTCTCTGAGGTTTTCCTCATCTTCCCATGTTTAACATGAGGTATTCCGTGAGTTTAATATCTTGAGGAGTGGTATGAGAGTGATAAAATCATCCCACAAAGAAGGATCTTATTGGTATATCCCTAGGAGGGAACACCAAGATGATTTACTATATGTATGGATCAGAATGCCCAATGAAGACAAATCGGGGGTGTTTTGTCCCATAGAGGGGAGATGTCACACCCTGATGGATGATCTGGACACTACTGAGGGCGGATCATAAAGTGTACACCCTAGAATAGGGGACACCAAGGTTTACCATTGGTCGGTATTGAACCTCGTGGGGGTTTCCTACGTACCATGTGTAGATGACAGGGATCAAAACCCACATAGTTTTGAAGGGGTGATGAATCGAGGTGTACACAAAGGACAAAACCCCAAATACATGTTGGGGCTTATTCATGGAAAGTGTCCCATCATAAGAGGGACGCTCTTGGGTGTATGGTTATGGATTTTGTGTTGCTTATTCATAGTAAATTACCCAATTTCTACTAGGAGCAGTAGGAAAGTGGATAACATGATCTCAGCGGGATGTGGCGGCCCGGGTAAGAATCAAGATGTATATGGATTGTTGAGGTAAGTGGATGGAGAATGATATGGAACCATCGTTAAGGTGATAGTGATGTTGGGATTTAGCCTTGAAGAGACTTCCTTTGTATCCCTGTGGCAGGGAATCAAAGTCTCCGTAGTTCGGTAGGGTGACGGGACACCTCAGGAGGCGACCTGTGAGAATGGATGCATGGATGGGACCTGGAGGAAGTGGAACCTTCGAGATGGGAAATGACCTTCCCAAAACACTTAGCCTTGAGGTAAAGACCACGATGAGATGTGAGTGATGGGCTTGAACCTCAAGGAGGCTTCCTACGTATCCCCGAGGTAGGGAATCATAGTTCACGTAGTTCATGATGGGGCATGGAATCATGGTGTACATAGAGGAAAAAACCCAATGATTTACTTGGGATTACAAGTGGTTAGAAGCCCAAGTTGTTCTGATGCTCGAGGGGTGGACCAAAGATGTGGGCCCCACTGAAGGGGACTAGAACGTCTTACCATCGATTCCAGACTACAAAGGCTTACTGTTGGATGAGGTTACAATAGATTAACACTAGGTTGGGTTGACAATTGCTAAGTATCGATTGGGTATCACAATGGATTACCACTGGTTGGGGTTCCAAATACTTACCACTGAATGGGGTTCCAATGGCTTACTGCTAAATAGGGTTGAGGACGGATTACTGCTAGTTGGGGAACACAAAAAATTACCGCTGGTTAGGGTTGGACCTTAGAGTGACTTCTTATATACCTTTCCTAGGATACAAGTATCAAGGTCCACATAGTTAGGAATGGTTTGGTGAACCAATGGGAAGGGTTCGAGATCATTAAGTGTTGGGATTGAACCATAGGGAGGCTTCTTATTTACCTTGCCTTGACAATGATCAAAGTCCATGTATTTTAGGTTGGGGTATCAGTGAACCGATGTGAAGGGGTTAGGACCAATATTTTTTTGGGCTTGAACCTCTAGGAGGCTTCCTACGTACCTTTCTATGGAAAAAGATCAAAGCCCACATAGTTCAGAATGTGGAACACAATGGCTTACCACTGGTCGAGGTTGGACCTTAAGTAGGCTTCTTATCTACCTTCCCTGGGAGACAAGGATCCAATCCCACATAGTTCAAAATGGTTTGGTGATCCGAGTTGAAGAGTTCAGGACTAGTATGTGTTAGTCTGTAACCTCAGGGAGGCTTCTTACGTACCATGCCTTGGCAAAGATCAAATTCCACGTAGTTTGGGATAGTTTGGTGCTTACATTCTAGGGAGTACCAGGAAGGATGTCATGTTCAATGCATTCTCTAAGACCACATGAGTCAAACTCATTGTGAGAAACAAGAGGAAGCAAAGACCTGACGATCACAATGAAAAGTTGCGGCCACGAAGGGTGGTGAATGGGGCTTACACATTGAAGCTGCACGAGTTCTGCTAAGGAGTAGAGATGGTGGATGGGTCTTACGCATGGAAGTTGTCCGGATTCCACTCAGGAGAGGCAATAGTGGATGGGGAATACACATGGAAGCCTCCCGGGAGCCTCTATGGAGCATCAATGGTAGATCTGTCTTATTCATGGAAGCTTCCCATGAGCCGCTACATAGTGGCGATGGTAAATGGGGCTTATGCAAGGAAGATGCTCAGGTTTCGCTAAGGAGTGGAAACAGTGAATGGGGATTACGCATGGAAGTTGTTCGGGTCCTCTATGGAATGAAAATTGTGGATAGGGCTTAAACATGGAAGCTCCCCAGAGCCGCTAAGGAGTGGCAACGGTGGATGAGGCTTACGCATAGAATCTACCCATGAGCTGCTATGGAGCAGCAACGGTAGATGGGTCTTACGCATTGAAGTTTCCCGAGTGCCACTAAGGAGAAGCCACGGTGAATGAGTATTACACATGGATGCATCTCGGGTTCCTCTATAGAATGTAAATGGTGGATGGGGCTTACGCATGGAAGCTACCCGGGTGCCGCTAAGGAGCGGAAACGATGGATGGGGCTTATGCCTGGAAGATTCCCATAATGTCTTCCTCATGTCTGGCCAGGAGGGCATCCCAACTCACTGGTGGGTTGATGAAAATGATTGAGGCCTACACATATGTGCTAGTGCACAACAGGGATAATGCCAAGGGTGATGGAATCAATCCAAAAAAAGGGAGATGAAAAGTGTGAATCACATGCCTGAAATTTGGAATGCAGTGAGGGTAGCATGGAGATGGAGGATAACTATTGACCTTGTTCGAAACACACCATCCATATCATGTTAGCCTCAATGGGGATAAAAAAAATAGGGTCGACTATTGACCATATTTGAAACACAGTACATGACTTGAAGTTTCATCCAAAGTCTTTTGGGACATTGGCCTAGAATAGTAGGTGAGCTGATGCGGCATGGGACCAGGCCATTAGGGGATCCCTTCAGACATGAAAGAGGATGAAGATCCAAATGCAGGACACATGAATCATGAGTTGGAGTGGTGTAATGATTGAATGGATTCCAAATCTCTTGAAATTAATCCACTGTAATCATGGAATGAGGCATCTTATGCTTGGCTCATAAGATATCTCTTATTTGAAACAAGTGGAATCCTATAGTTGAATGATAGTTAATTCTACAGTTTAAAGTCATGTAGTAAGAACTATTGGCATCTTATTCTTGGAGAATAAGTAATCTCTTGTTTAGAGCAAGAGGCATCCTATATATGGCACATATGGGGTGATACAATTTAGAGTCATGTAGAGAGGATGGTTAGGCATATGGCGCCTAGAAATTTCTAGTGTTGGGACTTATGAAAGAGTATCCCTTTCTAGTTCAACTAGGAAAAGGAGTTAGTTGATGGGGTTTTGAGGAGTTTCTTGAGGAATGGTTTGAATCAAGGTTCTTAAATAATTAGAGATAAGAATATCAACTCACAACATGTGAAAGGGACCGAGAGGAATATGTCGAATCGAGGTATTTCATGGAGTTTGGAGGATTCTCTCAAATCGTAGTATTCGACATGTGGATGATAGCTATGCATAGGGGCGCAATAGAAAATTTCAGTGTCCTGACTCAAAAATTTCATGGCGTGACTCTCCATTTCTCATGGGGGTCAGTGACGTGAGTGAAGGAACTAGCCTGGAGAGCCAGGACTGTACCCTGGAACTGATCCCGAGTGGGGGTGCGAGGCACATCCCCCATGGTAAGAACCGATGAGTGCGATGGTAGGATCTTCTCAAAGGATAGGGATTCATGAAGTAGTTTCATGGATAAAATGTGCTTGCAGAGCATGGGACCTCATGAAGTATCTTTGAGAAAGAAAGATGCACGAGGAGTATGGGGTCTCATATAGCAAATGGTCTTGCAGAGAAAAGGGTATCGCAGAGCAAAGGGGCTCACAGAGCAAAGTGGATCGCAGAGCAAAGGGGCTCACAGAGCAAAGGGGCTCACAGAGCAAAGGGGATCGCGGAGCAAAGTGACTCATGGATCAATGGGTCTTGCAAATCTAAGGGGATAATAGAGAAAAGGGTCTTGTGGATCAAATCTCCTCACGGAGCCTCGAGCAACCCGAAGAAACTCCCTTCTTCGTAAAGGGTGGATCCCTTTACAAAGGACATCACTTCGCGGTGCTCTAGATCCCCATGAAATAGGAGATAAACCGCCCAAGGGGTGGCATGACCGTACTTATGAAGGGGGTGAACTGGGTATTTATAGGCAATGGAGGTTGGTGGAGCATGCCATAAAGCACAAATGCACTCCACAAAGAGAAAATCATGCTGTGAAATAAATCATGCTCCGCAACCGAAGGGAGTTTCCCCAAGTTTCTTTTAATCGTGAAGACAATCGTCATCGACCTTCGCGGTGCTCATAGAGGCTCTAGTTAGGTTCCCTCAAGTTCTTTGTAATCATGAAGTTGACTGTCATAAATCATCGTGGTGCTCATGGAGGCTTTATTCAAGTTCCCTTTACTCCACGATCATGGAGGGAGCTTCGTGAATGGGCTCTGAGAACAAATTTTCCAGCCCAACTTCAAATGCCCATAACTATTTATCTATAACTCTGTTAGGGCCCTACGACCTATCCTATCAAATATTTTGAAATGGGAAAAAATCTTGGATCATGTATGGAATCATTTGGAATATTTTTGGGATTTTCTTTCCGGTTGCATCAAATCCATCCCCCCAAGAATGGGGTCCAATGTGGATGAGGAAGGTGAGGTGGAATGTGTTATAAGGAAATGACTAAGGCAAATTCATGCCTTAGGTTCCATTATATCTCGATGGTGTTGGGAAAATAGCCTACTGAATCTCTAAGCCTGCATGATCCATGCTCTGTGCAAGAAACAAGAGATAATTGGATGCCATTAACCTGTACGAGAGTGATAAACAACGAAAGGTGTTAGGGGATAGAAATGGGACATTGATCCCCATTAAGAGAATCCTAAAGTATGGATTTCATCTAGAGAATGGTGATATCTGAACAGCTGATCTAGATTTCTAGGAAGAAATAGGGAAGCCTGAATGGAGAATGAAGCTCTTAGAATAGTCGAATTGTTGTTTTCCTAGTGCGCTCTAGTACACAAGAGGGGTAATTCCAGGGGCATTAGAATCAATCCGAACAGAGGGTAATGGAAGGTGTGAATCATGATACCCAAGATTTGGAACACTGTGGAGGTGGCATGAAAATAAAGGATAAATGTTCACCATATTTGAGACACAGTATCCTTATTTCATTAGCCTGGTGTAAGGATAACAAATGAGGGCCGACCACTAACCATGTTCGAAACACATAGCCTAACTCAAAATGTTATCCATAAGTCTTCTAGAACATTAGCCTATAACAATAGGTGTGCCATAGGCCAAGCATCCATACTGTTAGGGGGTTCATTTAGACTTGAAAGAGGATGAGGGTTTGAATAAAGGGGATGCAAAGTGTGGAGGTTGGAGTGATGGTTTGTTCGATAGGAATCCAACACTCTTGAAATTAAGCCACCATGGTGGAAACACATTAGGTGGGTGCAATGGTCTGATTAGGGATCAAACTTACTTTCAAACAGGATCTCTTTGTTGAGGACCAAGGGTGACTTGCAGTTTTATGTCTTGTCACGGAATATAATAGACATGTAGTTTAACATCGTTTGGTAAGGATAGTGTACAAAGTTTTAATGGTCATTCTTCTTAGACCGTGATCTAGGATGAAGGGCCAGAAGGGTTAACAACCCTGAAACTGGGCCCGAGGCAGAATTTTTGGGCATTGCTAAGTATCCCATAAGGATGATAATCAATCCAAATATATTTCTTAAACATGGCCTGGTCGGAGACCAATGCTGATAGGGGAAATCCTCTCTGGCGAGGGATCTGGTGCATCCCATAGTTATTATGGGTCATCCCAAACTTATTCAGGGTAGATATGTAGTTTAATGTCATACATCGAGGATATATGGACTCATGAAACTTAACATTATACAATTGGAATGGGATTATGTGAAGATACCAAAAGTGAGTACATGATGTTGTAGGTATTAGCCCGACATGAATGAGGAAACAAAGAGTCTGCACCACACTGTGTGTCCTCGAGGGAAGTTGTTTAGGTCAAGGGACTAAAAGTGAAAGTTAGCCCGGGCCTTAGGCAAAGTGCTCGTACATTCCTACGTACACCATTAAGATGGGGATCAAGCCACACGTAGTTCTGGAAATGTTGTCTTTACTCCTTGTAGAATGGACGTAGAGAGAGATCATAGTTTATGGTCTTAGAACATGGACCAGAGAGGGTAAGGAATGAGGGAGACACGTGGTGAGGTAATTATAAAACCTGATGTGAATGGGGACCTGGAGTCTATATCACCATGTGTTCCTTAGGTAGGTCTTAGGTCGAGGGACCGAAAATGAAAGTCAGGCTAGGCCTGAGGTAAAGTGTGAGGGAGTTCCTACGTACCCCATGATAATGGGAATCAAGCCATATATATTTATGGAGGTGTCATGGTAAATTACCAATTCTAGGGATAATAAGGTCATGCAATTCCAGTTTGTGCACCAAAAGAAGAATCAGTTGATAAATCTTGTTCTTCCTTTAGGATAGATGTGTGTTTTTTTTGTGAATCGATAAACCGAGGACAGAAAATCCTGGTGTCACTATAGGAATCAAGACACATGTATGAATTGACAAATGGTATGGTGGATGGCCAATACCCAACATGATGTCCCCCCATGTGAGGGCATCACAATGCAGTGTCATTTTTCGTCATGCGACCGGGATGATAATATCATAGTTTAGTGTCGTATGATATGACCAACCTGGAATTTTAACGTCGTACAATAAAGACACAATAGTTTAACTTCATGTGGGACAAGGAGTCATAGTTTAACATCATATGGCTTGGACACATATTGGATAAATGAGGTTTTAGGGGGAATGTGCATGACGTGATAAAGAATATCGGACGTGAATGAGGGTGAGGTTCATGTCACACCATACACAATTCCAGGGAAGAAACCTCGGGTTGAGGGGCTAGTAAAGGTCATAAAATATGGGGCTGGACCTATAGATGAAATTTATAGGTGTTACTATGTAT
Source organism: Viscum album (assembly GCA_963277665.1). Classification (NCBI taxonomy): domain Eukaryota; kingdom Viridiplantae; phylum Streptophyta; class Magnoliopsida; order Santalales; family Viscaceae; genus Viscum; species Viscum album. The sequence continues at coordinate 689,612,068 of OY728163.1, forward strand.
CCCATGAGGATGGGAATCAAGCCATACATAATTCTGGGAATGCATTTTAACATCATGTGGGACGAGAAGTAGGAGAGACTAGTTCTTATAAGGGGAGTACATGGTGAGGCTATTGAAAACCTAATGTGAATGAGGAAATAAGCCCAAACATGACACGCCACTCAATCCTATAAGAGGTAGTCCTAAAATGTTGAACATAAGATATAATTAGTAGAATTTGAGCAGGACCAAAATACGAGATGTCTGGGCATTCCTACATATCCAATGAGCATGGAAATCAAGATAGATGTATTTCTAAGGACGTATAAGTAGATATTAGTTTAAGGTCTTAGATCTTGGACCATGGAGAAGAAAAAATCTTCCAAGCGAGTGAAAACCTTGATCTGATCCCTAATCTCACATGAGTCAAACTCGGTGTGGGAAATAAGGGTGGAAGAGGTCTTTGAAACACATGGGATAAACATAAAGGGAAAATAGGTGTGAGTCCCCAAATGATGCATTATCATGGCTTTGTCCTCCTAACATGAAAATGCGCATTGAGGGATAATACCAAGAGTGTAGAAATTCCACTTGGACATGATGGGGTGGAAAATGATGTGAATCGTGCAACCAACGTTTTAGGGCTCAATTGGGTTGGCTTGATGATGAAGGATAACTATTTACCATGTTCGAAACACAATATCCATATCGTGTGACCTGAAATGGGAACAATAAATGAGTGTCAACCACTGACCATATTTTCAATGTGGGACTTGTATCAATTTGTTGTTTGAAACCCTCGAGGACGTTGGACCATAACAATAGAAGATCCCTTAGGCCAAGCATCCAAGAAATATGGGGGTCCCTTCTAATTTGAAAGATAATGAAATCCAAAATTAAGGGGAACACGAAGCTTGAAAAATGGGTAAGATCATGTCTAGGTAGAATCTGACACTCTCTGTTCTGAACCACAGTACTCCTGGGCACATTGGTGAATCGTCAAAGAAGTTTGAGGGCCCCAAGTTAAGAGAATATGACTTGGAAAGACAATTTTAGGGAAATCTAGTGAAGGGATCTCAGGAGAAAAAGGTATGTGTATTTTTTGTTACAAACCTGACGTAATTGGGAAATAAGCCCATACCACGCTGTATACCCCTACCCTAGAAGGAATGAGGTGAAGAGTATAGAATGATTAGGAGGATTCAAAGAAATTAGGATGGACCCAAAGACTATATGTTTAGGTGGTCCTACATATCCCATAATGATGTTAAGAAAGCCACACATAGTTATAAAGAAGGATTTTGTGTAGTTTTACATCATGCAGAAGGGACACAAATAGGGGAAAGGTATCCCAACAAGGGATGTTTAAAACACAACGAGTAGCCTGAGGTGAATGAGGACACAAGATCATACCACATCATATAATCCCAAATAAAAACTTGTTACATGGGGATAAAAAGGTTGAGGGACATGAAATGGGAAGTCCCAACCAGTTCGCAGTTTAACATCATGCGGTGAGGAGGATGGTGCTCTTACTTTAAGGTCATACGGATCAGACCGTAGATTCCTAGTTTAATGTCATATGCATGGGAAAACTAAGTGGAGAGGGTGATAGATGGAGGGATGTATCAAGGGGATATGTGTGGCATGTAAAAAATATCCTAATGTGAATGAGTATGTGAGTCTATACCACACCACACAATCCTAGATGAGAACTTAGGCTAGGGGTGATAGGGTTGAGGGATCTAAGATAGGAAGTCCCAACCAATTCATTGTTTAACATATTGTGGTGAGGATGAGGGTGCTCTTAGTTTAAGGTCATAGGTCTTGGACCATATATATTTCCCCCCTTACATGGGTATTGCCTTACTAAAGATCATATGCCCATGTAAGAAATTATCGGTGTGGGAGACAAGGAGTAGGACTAGGATCTCCCTGACATATAAGGGTATGATAGTTGTACTCCCACTCCTGCTCGAGGCAGACTGAATTTTGAAGAGATAGTGGGATATAATGAACCACTATACCAAATATTTGGGACATATGGGGGTGGTGACAATGGTAAAATATGGGTGTTGGCCATGCTCTCAACACCACATCCATTTTGTGTGACCTGAAAGGGGAACAAAAATGATCATTGACCATTGATCATACTCAAAATGCGAGGATTTTATCAACTTGTTGTTCGAGGTCCTCAAGGGAGTTATCCTAAAATGGTACAATAGACCTTAGGACAAGTATTTGTACCATTTTGTGGGGCCTTTTGGATATGAAAGATGACAGAGTCCCAAGTATTGGGAGTGTGTGCAGCGAAAATGTGCCCGTGCAATTTAATGTCAAGAAGGATGGTGAAAGAGGTGGATATCTCCAGGGAAGGAGATATATGGTGTTTTCATGATGAGTATATCATAAAGGATGCCAAAATACAACACCACATCATGTTTTTGGACCCGAGGGGAGATCCTGAAGTTTGGGACTGGGCTGACAGAAAAAATGTCTGGGTGTTCCTACGTATCCCATAAGGATGGGAATCAAGCCACACATAGTTCTTGAAGGTCAATCAGTTTAGCATTGTGAGGTGAAGATGCGGGAGAATAGAAGAACAAGGAGGGGAACATGGTTCGGTCATTGTAATCCTGATATGATTGGGTCCAAATAATCCTTCGCGACACCATGTGGGATCCTCCAAGAGGACTATACCCAGGAGGAATAGTCAAAGAGGAATCTAGGGGCCAGACTCAAGACGAGGAATCTGTGCATTCCTACATATCCCATGAGGATGTTAATCAATCCATACATACTTCTTGAGGTAAATTTTAACATCTTTCGGGATCACATACAGTTTAATGTCATACAGGTCATAAAAGTTTAAGGTCATGTAGGACCAGATATAGTTTAACATCCTAGAGGATGACATATAGTTTAATTTCATGTTGGACATGACCGTTTAAGGTCATGTAGGACCGAATACAGTTTAATATCCTACAGGGCGACATACAGTTTAATGTCATACATGACATAATATTTTAAGGTCATGTAGGACTGGATATAGTTTAACATCCTGTTGGATGATATACAGTTTAATTTCATGCGAGACATAAGATTTTATAGTCATGTAGGACCAGATACAGTTTAATGTCCTACGACATGAAATACAATTCAATTTCATGTGGGACATGACAGTTTAAGTTCATGTAGGACCAGATATAGTTTAATGTCATGTTGGACGACATATAGTTTAATGTCATGTGGGAGATAACAGTTTAATGTCTTGTAGGACCGGATATAGTTTAATGTCCTGTCGGACAGCATACAGTTTAATGTCATGTGGGACATAATAGTTTAAGGTCATGTAGGACCAAATATAGTTTAGCGTCCTATTGGATGACATATAGTTTAACATCATGTGGGACCTTATAGTTTAAGGTTGTGTAGGACCGGATATAGTTTAACATCATGCAGGACAACATACCGTTTAATTCCATGTGGGACATAACATTTTAGGTCACGTAGGAACCTATTTTCTCAGGAAAAGTATTTCTTGAGGAACCTGGAATTGGTGGGAGGCATTATACGCTCACCATCCATGGTCACCAGAGAGTATGAACCATTGGGATACACCATGTGAATGTTGTATAACCCTTCCCATTTGGGCTTCGATTTGGGTGGTTTTTGTCCAGGTATCATTGGTGTTCTCATGGCCAACACCAATTCACCTTGAAAGAAATAGTAGAGGTGAACTTTCTTGTTGAAATCTCTAGCTATCTTGTTCTGATGCCTTTCCAAAATTTTCAGGGCACGAAGCCTATTCTTGTTGAGTGCTTCCAATTTAGCCAAACGGATTTTAGCTACTTTATATGGTGCTTTCTGATCATAGATAGTTATGTGTAATGAAGGATACTGAATCTAGATGGGCAGGAAAACCTATGTTTTGTACACCAGTGAGTATAGGGTCGCCTGTGTGAAATTATGAGTCATCATACGATAATCCCAGAGGGCATTGGGAAGCTTTTCTGGCCAACTCATATTCTTCTGACCAACCAATTTTTGTAGAATTTTAGAGAGGGTTTTTTTAAACTCCTTGATCTTCCCATTTTATTGCGCGTGGTAGTGGGAGGAATGGTTAGAATGTATGTTTTACTTGGAGTAAAATTTCTTCAACTTGGATATCCGGAATTTGGTGTTGTTATCGATGAGGATGGCATGAGGGACTCTGAAATGTTAGATGATATTGGGTCCCACAAAGTCAACGATAGAATAGACCTTGACCTCCTTGAGCGGAACTACTTCTTCCCACTTGGAAAAGATATTCATAGGGGTCAGTATTTACCGGCACTAGCGATCCGTCATTAGTGGATATGGTCCCATGACATCGAGTCCCCAGACTACAAAGGGAAAAGAGTACTTGGTGGTGTGGAGAGGATATGGAAGCTGATGAAAAAAGTTGGCATGAATTTGGAATGCATGGAAGCTCTTGGAAAACTTGATGCATTCATGAATCATAGAGGGCAAAAAGTACCCTAGTCTATGGATCTGGTGAGACAGTTTCGGCTCAGTCTGATGAGTCCTGCAAGAACTGGCATGAACCTCTTGCATGACTTGAGAAATCTCATATCCTTGAATCAAACGGAGTAGAACTCCATAAAACCCACTCTTGTAGAGGATTTGATCAAGAGTAGGACCACTCTGGAGAGTAAACTATAGCACGTGGAATCAGATTTGCTCACACTCGGATCGATACGCTAGGAGAATACCGCTTAAGTTACTCGAAGAAGGAGGTTCTCCGATCAAAATCCACCTCAATTACTACATTTGGGGGACCTAGAGGTCCTGGCGTGGAGGTGTCGGTGCTAAGGTGGCTCACATGTGGGCTATCATTTTCATCTGAAGTGATGGGAGTGACGACTCTTTGGTGTGCCACATGGATAATCAAATCATCCTATTCAGGCTCTACAAGTGATGTAATTAGGCTTTACAAGGCATCAGGCTAACTGTTTTGGGATTAAGGGACATGAGTAACTTCTGGGCGAGATGGGAACATGGCCATCAGCTGGAGGGTGCATTCTAATAGTGGTACGAGCTCTAGATTTTTGACAACATAGTCACCATTGATCTTCTTGATGACTATTTTGGAGTCCCCTTTCACATGAAAGTGAGTAACATAAAACTTTAGGGCTATCTCCAGGCCAGTAATGAGTGATTTTTACTCTACCTCATTGTTGGGGTAGCCTTATGACAGCAGAAATGAATAAAGAAAAACGGCTTGCGTTGGGGTACTAAAGACGATACCCAGGCCTAATCTGTTGAGTCTAGGGTCATTGAGCATTCTGCCAGTGGGGCTCCAGGAAGCACCATCAAATTGCATTTTCCAGAACAAAATGGCTTGGCCTACTAAGAGGATTGCCTCATCAGAAAAGTAAAGGTCCAGAAACTGGTCTATGGGGGCTGGATGGGCGGCGAGGAAATCTTCCAATGATTTTCCCTTAATAGCCTTTTGAGGGATGAACCTGATTTAGAACTACTGAAGTATTACTGCCCACCAAGCTAGATGGTCTATCAACATTGGTTGGTTCAGGATGTACTTTAGCAGATCCACCTGGGACACCAGCTGTACCTGATGGTGTTCCAAGTAATGTCAAAATTTTGTACTGCGAACACCAGTGCAAGGAAGATCTTATCGATAAAAAAGTATCTATTCTTCGTATTGAGGAGCATTCATCTGAAATACTAGAGACTGTTCTCATTTGCCTCATTGTTCTTCAGGGTGAGAAGTGTAAAGAGAGATCGTTCTAGGTAGGTCACATAAAGACCAGTGGTTTTTCGGAGATAGGTGGCATTATGACTGGAGGCTGGAGCATATGATGCCCTATTTCCTCAAATGCAGTATAACATTCCTCCTCCCACAGATAGACAATTCCTTTCTTCATGAGTTGAGAAAATGGATTACACTTGCTGGCCAGATTCGTGATAAATCATCATATATAGGCTAAGTGGCCTTTGAAGCCTCGAAGATCCTGAATGTTTCTCGAGGGATACATCTGGATAATGGACTTGATCTTATCTGGGTTAATCTCGATGCCCCTGTATCTGACAAGGAAGAAAAGAAACTTTCTGAAGGTGGCCCTGAAGGATCACTTCAATGGGTTCATCTTCAGGTGGCAAGAACAGAGGAATCCGAACACTTTATCACCATCTTTGAGATGGTCCTGACATTTGTGATATTTGACCACCAGATCATCTATGTATCATTCCACCAATGCCTTGAGTATCAGATTAAATATGTGATGGAAAGCCCAATAATAGGTGGAAACTACATTCTTTAGACCAAAGGGCATGACATGGTAACAGAATGTACCTTGTGGTGCCCTGATGGCTGTGAACACCACATCCCGAGGAGCCATTCAGATCTGGTTATACCCGGAGTACCCATCAATGATGAAGAGGGCCTAGAACACAGATGTATCATCAATCAACAATTGTGCCATAGGAAAGGGAAAATCATCCTTCATACACTGACTGTTGAGATCTAGGAAGTTGATACAAACTCTGACATGTCCATTCTTTTTCCTGACTAGAACAATGTTGGATAGCGACTTGGGGTGCTGTAAATCCTTAATGAAATTGGATCTGATGATCTTATCAACTTATTCCTCGACTGTGGCACTATGGTAAGGGTTCATATTTCTAGGAGGCTACTTAAACCAGCGGTGATTTGCTGGGAGAACGAGGTGGTAGACAACTACCTAAGGATCTAGCCTTGGCATATCATCTTAACTATAGGAAAACACATCATGGTGTAGTTTCAAGAAGTCCACATACTATTGTTTCTCCTAGAGAGGCATAGTGACACTGATCAAGGTGGGTTTCAGATCCGCCTCACTATCATGGTTCACTTGTACCAATTCATCAACCGTAGTGGAGACACTGTCTTCAAGGGTAGGATGAGAATCCTATAAATCCTCTTCTTCACTTATGGAGTAGGGATCCATGGTGGGAGGAGTTTTCTATGAGTCAACAGATCCTGATAGGGGACAGGTACCAGCCTGAGCAGCAGTGGACACTGCATCAGGGGACTCCGGTGCTGCTGAAACCATAGTGTTGAATGTTTTTTATCTTATCCCATCTAGTCTTCATCCCAAGGGGCCACGATTGATGATATCGAAGCAATAGTGGTGTGTCGACTTGATCCAGTTTATCCCAGCCCGAAAAAACAAGAAAGTATGCCATATTGACGTTTCCATAGGGAGGACATCCGGATACCTTATGGGAGTATGGGGATTCGGGATTACTAGGGCCTGATTTATAAAAGAATACGAGGTGATATTTTGGCGTTGCTTATATTTGAGAATGTGATTCTCCATTTTTCTAGAAATAACAAAGCATTGTCCCATATCCATGGTAGTATCCTCCAATCGATGGATTAGAAATATGTAGGCATCATCCAGATCGGTCCACAGGTCGGTCGCAGCCATCATGCATTCGACATCGTTAGCCTGAATCTATTTTTACTTTCTTTTGTAATAGTCAACATCCAAATAGCAGGCTTCATAAGAGTACAAGGTATATGTGTCACCTTGAAGTATGACAAATTTACCATTAAGAGAGTATTTCAGGTGTTGGTGATATGATGAAGGGACTGTCTCATGCAGATGAAGCCACGACCTACCCATAAAAACATTGTAGGAAATGTCCTGAGATACAACCATGAACTCAGTTCTAGAAACCAGACTGCCAAACTGGGTCTTCAAAGGGATATTTCAGATCTCTGTCTATTTTTTCCTATTATAACCTTGAGTTTTTAGGTCATAGGGACTCGAATAATCCTCAGACAACCCTAGTTTTCACAGTGTCCGAGTTAGGATTAGGTTGATCCCAGAGCCTCTGTCGACAAGATAGCGACGAACCTCCACACCCTTAAAATTTTTGGTGATGTACAGTGGGTGTATTCACCCCTATATGGGAGATCATTCATATTCTCTAGAGAACGATTTTATGGTTTGGTATTCAGCATACTCGACTGCCTCATCATGGAAGGCTTCTCTAGCTTCTACCTCTGTCTCGAATTGGAGGGGGCTTCTTAAAGCCTCATTAAGGGCTTCGTGCATATATTCTAATAATTGAAGGGCCTCAAGGATAGAGAAACATACTAGAATTCTGGAGAAATGTTTAAGAAAATCACACTTTTGTGTCAGGAGTGTGCTTTTGCTTATAGGAGGCCGCTCTGTGATAGGAGGTATGGCGGGTTCTGCTGGCTGGACCAGCGGCTAACTAGTGCTAAAAATGTCCCACTTCTTACAAGTCGAAGCCTGTGGAGTGACTACTGGATGATATCTAGATGACTCAAATCAGTCTGTAGTAGAGCATGGATAATCATAGTGTGGTCGAGGTGTCATTTCCTGATCCAGCAACACAAACGGCAATAAAGGCAGATCGGATGACACAAGATGGGAAGGTTACACATGTTGATCTCTATGTTGGTCCTACTGTTTGGTTTTAGTGGCATGCACAACCAGGCTAGAAGTACTGAATAAGGCACTATAACGACCCATATAGTCGCAGCTCCATCGATGTTGTCGATGGTTGGGAACATTGGGAGGATCCACCTGGCGCTCCTCACCGTCAAAAATCATGTAGGGGTTTACTAGCTCTACGATTTTAACCGAGGCATAACCTTTACTATGACTTGAATAATCATCCATAGCTAGATAGATTTTGGGGGGAATCTCCATCTATGTGGGCATAAAGTATCCAAGAGTATGGGATGAAGATGACAATAGTGGGGGAATTTGTTTTCCCTTGCACTGTCGATGCTTGCTCTTCGGTGAAGAGGATGGTTGAGCCGTTGACGCAGAGGTATAGGTTGTGGGTGAAATGGTAGCTACTGAAGGTTCAAGATGATTCAGGCATGCAAAGATAATACCATGGGCATCGGTGACCGCCTTATGATCCATCTAGATGTCATGCTTATGGGACCCGTGGTTGGAAATTTGATGCCACTCACCTTTGTTGTCACTACTGCTATCGGGATTCAGGAATACACATTCCACATGTTCTAGAGTTCGGATTAACCTGACTACATTTTTATCAACCTGAAATTAAGGCTAGTATTTAAAAACATAGTACTATTTAAGGGTCTGCCCCAAGATCTAGTGATAGGGGCAGTAATTAAAGATATCAATGAGACTCGCTTCTTCTGGCCTCCTGCATTCAGGAAAACGTGCAATCCCCTATTCCAAAACACATAAGAAATATCTGGGGACCTAAGACTCATTAAATGAGTAGGTTCGGTTTCATCTATCTGGGAAGGGGGCTCTAAGATCTTGTCCCTGACAGGGGGTTGGAGGAGCCTGTTGAGGAGGCGAAACCTGGTTATCTCACCTAGGCAGTGGCGACACATTACATGGGGGCACGTGCCGATTTTGGGGAGGATTCTACTGGACCAGAGGATACACCTGCGGTGGAGGGCCTATGGGATGCCATGGAGGTGCCTCTACTGGTAATAACTCATGTTTCCTATGGGTCTCTATTTGGGCCATTGTGGTGGGCTCGGCCTTGGCGTCCCTTCTCACAGTAATTGTAGGAGGAAAATGATGTGCCTTGTTGGGGTACTGCAAATATTCCTCTTGGAGATGGGCCTTATCAAAGAAGTCTCGAAATCCACTGGGGTAATTCTGGGTGATTATAGAGGGGACCAGTTCTGTCTTGAAATTCCCCACACGCAACATCAATAGTTTCTCTTGAGTCAGGGGCATGTTAAGGGAGTATGTGAGTGCTTTTAATTGGGCAAAAAAGTTTGAGACGCGCTCTTTAGGCCTCTATTTGTACTTAAAGAGGTCTGTAATAATTGTCTTCTGAGTTGTGTAACTGAACTAGTAATGAAATTTCTTACAATGATCTTCAAAACTGGCTACTAATCTAATGGGAAGTTGGTTGTACCATAAAAATGCAGACTCTTCTAATGTATGTATGAAGCATCGGAGTTAGGCAGCCTCCTGCTGTGTCGGAGTTCCCAACATGGGTCCACACCTTGAAATGAAGTGGGTGAGATGCTACAGTAGGTCACTCATCCCATTAAAGGGGGATAAGGTGGGATTTCTAAAACCCAGGGGTGTCGGCATATCATCAATCCATACCGGATATGGCTTTCCATCAGGTGGTATTTCCACCTATAGAATTTCCAATACATCGTGGCAAGAAATGAGCAATTCCATGGGATCATCTGGGTGGGTGATCTTATCTTGAAGGGGGTCCCTGACCACCAGTACATTGGCGGGTTCTTAAATGTGATAATAAGTCCTAGAGACTCATGGAGCGGCTGGTGGGATGACTAGTGGAGTGGTTGGGGGAACCTGAGCTGGGTCCTGGGGATTTTCATGTTGCTTACATGGATTCGGAGACACATAACACACCAAATTTCCATAAGTTCTATCCTCTACCCTCTCTACGTGGGTATGATGGTCAGGGTCACCTGGAGGCAATTTTTCAGGGGGAGTTGTGGCTGCCCCTACTGCCATGGTCGCGGATCACTGTAATCTACTCACCAATCTGTAGCGCATTCAGTAAGGCGGTTATCAAACATATTCTTGTGCTCTATGAGCAATTTATGCAACACGGCTTTTTCCGGACTATCCTCCCTCTTTTATACAGATCCAGATGGGTTGGTGGGTTTTATGGCTCCAAAGTGATCCTTACACTTCTTAGAAGTTTAGATGAGGACCAATTCCTCGGTGGGTACGGGAAGACCCATTATGTTTCTCTGTTGGCGAGTAACCCATCCTGCTGGGTCCAAAAGATGTGGAACTCCCTTATAGGGTATGTTTTCTCCAAGGATTTTTGTCTCCTTCTCTTCTTCAAATAGATCGTCCATGTTAACAACGACTCTACCTGGAGTCATATCATCGATATCTTCTAGTAAGTCAGGTTGGTGCCTAGTAGAATTGAAATGGAGGGCCTCATAATGCCCCTAAACATGGATATGAACATGGGGGGAAGCCTCATTGATTATATTGTGGATTACTTTAAATATTTTAACTCATTTTTATTGGAGTGTCCTATGGTATCCTAGTGATTCAGGGAGCTGGGCCACAGGGAGTGTGGACAAATCAACCAAATAAAATTATTGGCCAATTTATTTGAAATGTGCCTGACACCTGGGGTAGGCCACTTGTCGATGAAGAATATGAAAGTGAGTTTCCCAAAGGGTCTGGTGAAAGCATCCAACCTCCTCCTGGGTGAGTGCTTCCGGTGCCCTGAAATTTGGTGTGGAAAATAGCCAAAATATCTCTGGGAAATGGCATGCCGCAAGAGTTTCCCACAATATCCTTATCTCAGAATCTGGGTCTGCCCCTTGGTTTCCCCACTCATCAACTAGAGGAGGTTGTGGAACTGGTAGCGATACTGAAGTAGTTCACTGAAGCGGTAGTCTGGTTGGGGGAGAATACGGGGAGTGGGCTGAAAATCCCCTGCATCTCAGGCTACCTTTGGAAGAGTGTAGTGACTTAGCCACCCCATCACGATAATATGGGATGGAAACCATGTTTTTTGACATAAGTACTATGGTTTTTGGTGGTGTACTATACTATTTATCATCCACTATCAGTCCCCAAAACAACTCTCTGTGATCTCTGGTCAAGGTAAAGAATGTTCATGGTGATGATGGTGGAAATTGCATGGCCGCACCCTAGGGAGACACCAAATCATCATCCTCTTGAATGTATCTATGGAGGGAGGCTAGGATCTAGTGGACCTCACATTTTTGAATTATGAGGATGATGTGATTCGTTCCTGCCCTAACCCCTAACACAGAGGATCGAGGTGAGGGTTCCATTAATGTGTCATATTCCCCCCAGAATCTAAGAATAAGACAAGTTAATCTAGATTTGAATCTTCCTGGAATTATTTTTATGGTGGCGACAACCTGCCTTCATGCCCCGGGGTGGCTCTTTGGGATAGGGTATAGTTTGGCCTCCGGGAGGTCCTTCAGAAAAACTGGTGTTGGGGTGATGAGGGCTTCTGCCTGAGGGAGATGGGGTGTGAAGAGAACTTGTGTAGATGTCAAAGGGAACATGGGGAGGACCTCCATGTCCACTGGCTGGTGTGAAGAGGGAATCACTATGGGAAGTTCTAGGGAGGATAGGACCTCTGTCGGAGCTAGTAAGAGCATGGGTAGGACCTCCACGCTTATTTCCCCTCACAACGTTAGTGCGAGGATGGTCCTCGTATTGGCTGAGCAGAACATGGGTAGGACCTCCATGTTAATATTTAGGATAAAGAGGACATTCATCGGTGGCTATAAGGACATGGGGAAGACCCCAACACTATAGATTCACCAGACACATAATGTCTTCACACCGGTGACCTATGATAGGAGGAACGACTCCGTACCTAAGGTCATGAGCGTGAAAGAGTATCCCATATTGAGTGTCACTACAATGGGGAGGACCCCCATTCGGATTGAAGGTGCCATGGGTAGACCTCCATGTCGAGCTTGGGGGTAGGGAGGACCTGCGTTCTAAATGGTGGAAGTATGGGGAGGACCTCCATAATGGGTTTCATTGCAGTGGGTCGGCTCGCAGCAGGAACTACCTGCTCCGGAAACTAGGAGAGTCAACCCAGCCTTCCCATGGGGCAGTTGGGGCCTTGATTTGGGCCAGGTGTGTGAGCACCCTTCCTCAGCATAAATAGGGGATTGATTGTATATTTTAGTGGTGGCATGAGCCCCGGTAGTCGTTGACGTTGATGCCCCTCAGAGAGAGTCCTCTTCGGCCTGCGCCTGACGCTGGTGTCGGGTCATCCAGACTGGGGCTGGTGGTGCAAGCACATAGCTTATCTATTCCTCAGCTTGTGGTTCCGTGTGGTAGTGCTAGTGTAGTCTAGTGGGGCCCTCCATGGGAGCCCCTAGAATGCGATCCCAGTCGGGCTATACCAGACATCCCCCACCTCTTCGGCGTAGGAGAGGAAGTCATCGAAGTGTTTCAGGGAGAGGCTCCTAAAACGGCTATGCGTTGGAGTGGGGAGCAGTGGCTCCCTGCACGGCCCTTGGGGGAGGTGGTGGCGATGAGGTGTAGATGCCTATAGGTACTATCAGGCCCTTTACATGAATGGGATGATCTCATCCTTTCATATCATCGTATTAGGTCCTTTATCACCCTATGCTGAAAGAAATCAAATAGGAATATGGGGCGTGGGTACCCAGAAGCTGTGGATAGTGATGCTACCATGGGGGAAATGAGGCCATGCGGGATTGTTGTGATGGTGTTTCCCCTACCCCTATGTCAGTAGGATGGCGGTGATCAGTTTCCTGATATGGAAGCTTGGGTCCTGGAAGGTAGGGGGATTAAACCATTAGTGTTGAAACAAGGAAATCAATACCCAGTGCCCCAGTGCCATTCCTTCTTCCAAGGCTGGTAAGAAGGATCCATGCTCACAACGTCAGAGACCGGGATGTCCAATGTTAAAATACACCAACTTCTACTGAGTTTCACTACATTCCCACTATTTTCATTGTAGGACCCAGTGTCGGATACATGGATCCAGTGACATGCTAGTCCACTAATGTCTCGAACACTACTAATCTCCACATTTAAGAGAAGAACTTCATGTTGGGCTCACCATTTCGATTTCTGATTCTTTATTCAGGGTGTGTGCATTCATCCACTATTTGGAGGAGTACCCATAGTTGTTGCCCCACATTACTACTTTCCGAAGGGGGTGGAATAATTCACTTATTCAAGGACATTTTCTCCTTGATCGAAACAGGATGATGGGATGTTGGTTTCTCCTTTTGTGGATTCCTCCTCAAAACTCATTTCCTAGTCTAGGTCTCCCTCATTGATTTGAGTTTTGGTTTGTGAATATCATTCCCAATTCCATATCATTGTGTATGCTAGTTAATTACACTATTTTTGTTAAGACATTCCTTGGGGTCTTGACATGGTAGAAACCTTTGGTCAGAGTAGATGACAACATATGGCATGTTAGGGAATCTATGGAAGTGTGGACATTGGGGAACCTATATTCTTCCTCATAAGAGGGCATCTCAAGGGCGCAGAACCTAAGGCTTCCCACATCGGGCACGGGGTATCATATGATGGAGGCATGTCTCTGAGTTTTTATTTAGCTTCCAATGTTTAACACAAGGTAGGCCGAGAGTTTAATGTCTTGTTGATATGGTATGAGAGTGATCATAACATCACATAAAGATGAATCAGATTGGTAGATCCCTAGAAGGGAACACCTAGAATGTTTACCATATAGATGGATCATAATTCCCAATAAAGATGGATCTAGAGTGGTGGGTCCCATAGAGGAAAGATCTCACACCGTGATGGCTGATCTGGACACCACTAAGGGTGGATTAGAAAGAGTGCACCCCAAAATGGGGAACACCAAGGTTTACCAATGGTTGGGATTGAAACATTTGGAGGTTTCCTACATACCCTGTGTAGACAACTGGGATCAAAATCCACGCAATTCGAAGGGTGATGAATCGGGGTGTACACAAAGGATGACAACCTGAATACATATTAGGGCATACGCAAGGATAATGGCCCATCACAAGAGGGACACTCTTTGGTGGATGGTTACAAATGTTGTGGGGATTTTTCATATTAAGATGCCAGATTTCTACTAGAAGTAGCAAGAAAGTGGATGACATGATCTCATCGGGATGTGGTGGCCCGAGTAAAAATCTAAATGAATATGGATTGTTGATACAAGTGAATGGAAATGTTATGGAACCATCATGAAGGTGATGATGATGTTGGACTTGAGAATCAAAGAGACTTCCTACTTATCCCCATGACATGGAATCAATGTTTTCGTAGTTCGGTAGGGTGATGGGACACCCGTGGAGGCGACTTGTGAGAATGGATGCATGGATGGGACCTAGAGGAAGTGGAACCTCCAGGATGGGACATGACCTTCCTGAAACACATAGGCTTGAGGGAAATACCATGATGAGATGTGAGTGATGGGCTTGAACCTCAGGGATGCTTCCTACATATCCCCATGGTAGGGAATCAAAGTTCACGTAGTTCAAGATGGGGCATAGAATCGGGGTGTATGCCGAAGACAGCGACCTGATGATATACTTGGGATTACGCATGGTTATCAGCCTGAGTTGGTTTGATGCTTGAGGGGAGGACTAGAGATTTGGGTCCCAACGAAGGGAACTACAATAGTTTACTATCGATTTCAGACTACAACGGCTTACCACTTAATGAGGTTACAATGGCTTACAATAGGGTGGGGTTGAAAACAGCTTACCGTCAATTGGATATCACAATGGCTTAACACTGGTTGGGGTTCCAACGACTTACCGCTGAATGGGGTTGACAATGGGTTACCACTAAATAGGGTTCCAACAGCTTACCGCTGAATGGGGTTGATGATGGCTTACTACTGGTCGGGGAACACAACTACTTACCAATAGTTGGGGTTGGACCTCAAGGAGGCTTCCCATGTACCTTTCCTAGGAGACAAGGATCAATGTCCATATAGTTCGGAATGGTTTGGAGAACCGACATGAAGGGGTCGGGACCAGTAGGTGTTGGGATTGAACCTCAGGGAAGATTCCTATGCACCTTTCCTTGAAAGTATCAAAGTCCACATAGTTCAAGTTGGGGTATCAATGAACCGATGAAAAGGGGTTCGGAACCAATAGAAGTTGGGTTTGAACCTCTGGGAGGCTTCCTATGTACCTTTCCTTGGCAAGGATCAAAGTCCACGTAGTTCGGAATGGAGAACACAACGTCTTACCGCTGGTCGGGGTTAGACCTCAGGGAGGCTTCCTACGTACCTTGCCTAGGAGACAGGGATCGAAGCCCATGTAGTTTGAAATGGTTTTCTGAACCGATGTGAAGGGGTTGGGACTAGTAGATTTTGGGCTTGAACCTTAAGGAGACTTCCTACGTACCTTGCCATGGCAAGGATCAAAGTCCATGTAGTTCAGGATGGTTTGGGTCTTACACTCTAGGGAGACCCAGGAAGGATTTCATGGTCAATGCTTACTCTAAGACCACATAAGTCATACTCGGTGTGAGAAACAAGACATAGAAAAAGACATAATTATCATGGTGAAAAGGTGCGGCAACGAAGGGTGGTGAATGGGGATTACACATTGAAGTTTCTTCTATTGCTGCTAAGGAGCGAAAATGGTAGATGGGGCTTACGCGTGGAAGCTTCCAAGATGCTTATAAGGGGAGGCAATGGGGGATGGGGCTTACGCATGGAAGATACTTGGGAGATGTTATAGAGCGGAAATGGTAGATGGGGATTGTGCTTGTAAGCGTCCCATAAACCACTACAGAGCTGCAACGGTAGATGGGGCTTACGCAAAGAAGCTACCTGGGTGCCGCTAAGGAGAGGAAATGGTGAATGGGCCTTACGCATGGAAGATGCCCGGGTGCCTCTATGGAATGGAAATGGTGGATGGGGCTTACACATGGAAGATACCCCGGTGCTGCTAAAGAGTGGAAACAATGGATGGGGCTTACACGCGGAAGATTCCCATGAGCCGCTACGGAGAAGCAATGGTAGATGGGGTTTGCGCATTGAAGCTTCCCAGGTGTCACTAAGCAGCAAAAATAGTGAATGGGGCATAATCATGGAAGCTACTTGGGTTCCACTATGGAATGGCAAGGGTGGATGGGGATTACTCATGAAAGCTACCTGGGTGCCTCTAAGGAGTGGCAACGATAGATGAGGCTTATGCATGGAAGTTTCCCATAAGTTCTTCCTCAGGTCTGACCATGGGGGCATCCGAACTCACTGGTGGGTTGAGGCATATGATTGAGGCCTACACATATGTGCTAGTGTACAAGAGGGATAATGCCAAGGGCATTGGAATCAGTCCAAACAATGGGATATGAAAAGTGTGAATCACATGCCCTAAAATTGGAATGCAGTGAGGGTCACGTGGCGATGGAGGATAACTATTGATCGAGTGTGAAACACAACATCCACATCACATTATCCTAAATTGGGATAAGAAAATTAGGGTCAACTGTTGTCCGTATTCGAAACACAAGACCTAAATTAAAGTGTCGTCCAAAGTCTTCTATGGTGTTTTCCCATAACGGTATATGAGCTGATGTGGCATGGGAAAAGGCCACTAGGGGGTCCCTTCAGACATGAAAGAGGATGAAAATCCAAATTTAGGACATAAGAAGCATGAGGTTGAGTGGTTGAATTCTTGAATGGATTCCAACTCTCTTGAAATTATTCCATTGTAATCATGGAATGAGGCATATTTTTCTTTGCGCATAAGGAATCTAATATTTGGAACAAGAGGCATCCTATTATTGAATGATAGAGAATTCTATAGTTTAAAGTCATGTAGTAAGGACTATTGGAATGTTATTCTTGGAGAATAATGCATTTACTGTTTGGAGAAAGAGGCATCCTATATTTGGCACATAGGGTGTGCTACAGTTTATAGTCATGTAGAGAGGACTGTTAGGCATATGGCGCCTAGAAATGGATGGTTTTGGGACTTATTCAAGAGAATACCTTTCTGTTTTAACTTGAAAAAGGAGTTAGGAGATGGGGTTTGGTGGAGTTTCTTGAGAAATGGTTCAACTTAAGGTGCTTAAATAATTGGATATGAGAATCTTAAATCACGACATGTGAAAGGGACAAATATGAATTTGTTGACTCAAGTTATTTCATGGAGTTTGGAGTATTATCTCAAATCATGGTATTCTATAGGTGGAAGATGGCTGCACATAAGGGCACAATGAAAAATTTTGACATCCCGACATGAGAAGTTCACGGTGTGACTCTCCATTTTTCATGGGGGGTCAGTAATGGTAGTGAAGAGATTGGCCCAAAGAACCTGGACCATAGCTTGGAACTGATCTAGAGTGGGGGTGCAGGGACGCACCCCCTACGGTATGGACTGATGGGTGTGAAGGTAGAAGCTTCACAAAGGATAGGTCTTTGTGAAGTAGCTTCGTGGAGGAAAGGTGATCATGGATCATGGGGCCTTGCAAAGTTGCTTCATGAAGAAAATATGCTCATGGAGAAAAAGGGTATCACGGAGCAAAGGAGCTCACGGAGAAAAGGGTCTCATGGAGAATAAGGGATCATGGAGAAAAGGGGCTCATGGAGAAAAGAGTCTCATGAAGCCAAGGGGCTCAAGGAGCAATGGGGATCATGGATAAAATGATCTCACAGTGCAAAGCGGATCGCGAAGCAATGAGGATCGTAGAATAATGGGGCTCAAGAAGTAAAGGGGATCACATATCAAAGCCACTCGTGGAACCTCGAACAACCCGAATGAGCTCCCTCCTTCACAATGGGAGGATCCTTTTGCAAAGGGCATCACTTCACGATGCTATGGTGCCCTATGAAATGGGAGATCAGCCTCCCAAGTGGCGGTGTGACCATCCTAATAAAGGGCGGTGAGTTGAGTATTTATTGGCGATAGAGGTCAGTGGCATGTCGCGGAGCACAAATGCACACAGTGAAGAGAAAATCATTCTGCGAAGTAAACCATGCTTTGAAACCAGATGGAGTTCCCTCAAGTTTATCACAATCGTAGATATGACTATCATCAACTTTTGTAGGGATCGTGGAGGCTCCAGTCAAGTTACCTCATTTTCTCCATAACCAAGGTGTCGACCATCATCAACTTTTAAGTTCTTGCAGAGGCTCTGGATAAGTTCCCTCTGCTCCGCGATCACGGAGGGAGCTTCATGAATGGGCTCCACGAACCAGTTTTCCAGTCTAACTTTAAATTTCCATAACTCCTAATCCATAACTCCATTCAGGCCCTAAGACCTATCAAATCGAATCTTGTGAAATGGTATATGATCTTGGATCATGTATAGAATCATTTGTAATATTTAGGGATGGGTTTTCTGGTTCCAAAAATTATAAATGCATAATTTCTAGGGTTTCGATAGTGGTTGTACTTCCAAATGGAATGGAGAATAGGTGATGTGGGTAATTATACAAGTCTAAAATTAAAGAAGTTATAGGTTTGGAGACAATTTTGAGGAATTCATAAAGTTGGAGTGAGGGGTTTTGGGACATTTTATGTCATCGTCATATGTTGGAGAGGCCATTTGGGGGATGTCAGAGGGGTCTGGGAGGGTGGATAGAGGGGGGGTACATTAGTTATGGGACTCAAACTTTGGTTTTGGATGGATGGAGGTGGGTGATGGTGAAAAATGGTACTATGTTCTATCTATAGAGAAGAAGGTAGGTGAGTGGCAATGAGGTGAAAGTTGTAGAGTTTTTCGATATGGAGAGAGGGGTGTGGGTGACTATAGGGGATAAGAAACCTGTTTAATGGGGATGTGAGGGGGTGGAGGGAGTATGTTTTGTAATATGGTGTAAATAATATAGGAGTCATGTATTTGCAACACATGTAGGGTGAATTGGATTGATAGGCGAGGTTCTAGGAAAGTAAGGGAGCACATGAGTAATGATTTCTAAACAAATTCAAAAAAAACCATGGGATATACCATGTCAACATGGGTTTAGACAAATGGTTTGGCTACCTATAAATGTAGTCCTCATAAAAACTCTTTTGATATATTCATTTTTTAAGAATCCCACCCTACCTGAAACCCTTTTATTCCATGGACCCATGTCCCATTTTTCACTCTAAGTAGTGGTTCTGGTAAAATATCCATGATTATGGAAAGAGTGTTTATAGAGTGGGAAAGTGTATATTTTTTCCTCAAAACACTATAAAATAACCAATTTTCATTTCTAATGTTTACTCTGATTAAATTTTATAATATTCTAAAATACCTAAAAGGTCATTCTCAAAATATGGGTGTTAAATTTTAAAACTCAATTCACCCCCCCCCCCCCCCCGCTCATCTTGAGCTATAAAATAAGATAATCTGGGGAAACATAGATATCTAATAAGAATAATATTATAAGGTTCATTATGGATTTAATTTCCAAGTATGAAAAAAAACCTAGCAAGAGGGGAAGATCTACCCATTTAATTCCATGCATATATTTTTATTGATGAAGTTGTAACACTTCAAATAGAACCATTATCAATTATATCTAATCATGATCCATGATTCCAAATTTTTTTTGAGAAGTATTAAAAAGTATTTGAACACTGAGTTATATTTGAGGACCTCCTATCATTCTCAAACTGATGGGTAGTCTGAAAGAACCATCAATACCTTAAAAGATATGTTTAGGCCTTTTTCTCTTGACTTCAAAGGAACACGGGATGGGTACCTACCTCAAGTGGAATTATCATATAAAAATAGATATCATCTGGGTATATAAATGAATCCATATGAGTATTTTCATGGAAAAGGATGTCATAATCCAACCTATTGGTATAAAGTTAAGTAAATTAGAATAGTTAGTCCAAAAATCATTGTAGAGATGGTTGAAAAGGTATGAGCTATAAAAATTCATATCAAGACAGCTCAATACAGCCAAAAAATCTAGTTTGATAATCCTTGGAAGAATGTGTAATTCTAAGTGGTGGATCATGACTTATCGAAAGTATCACCATGGAAGGGAGTTATAAGGTTTGGTAAAAAGGTAATATAAGCATGAGGTAAATTGGACCATTTGAAATTTAAGAGAGAATTAGAGTTGTGTTTTATGTTTTGGCTTTTCTACACAACCTATTTAAATTTAATAGAGTATTTTAAGTCTAAATTTTAAGGAATTTAATTCATTACCCTGTGTATTTACTATCCATTGTAGAATTAAAGCAAGATCCTAAATTTTCCTATAATAAATATCATGTCCAAATTCTTGACACTATAGATAAAGTGTTGTGGATTCAAATAATCTGATTGGGGAAAGTTATTTAGATGAATAATGATTTGGAAGAAGTAATTTGGAAGCCTAAGGAAGTGATAAAGAATAATTAACCTCATTCATTCATGTATTGATCTAAATTTTGAGGTTAAAATTATTTAACTACAGATAATGTAAGACTTGAGATTCAACTATAGTAACATAAATATTATCTTTTCAAATTTATAATAAAATAAATTAATTAATTTAGTTAATAATTATTAAAAATTAATAAATAAATGCTTTTCTATATAATTATAAACATATTCCTTTGAATAAAATCAAATTTAGTAGAATAATATATTTCAAATTCTAGGCACCAAATGTGTGATTTTAAAATAAACATCTATTTTTTCAAAACTTCAATTTCACTTACATAAAGAATTATTTTCAAAAAAAGTTTCTAAAATTTTGTATCAGTATATTGAAATTATCCAATGAGTAATTTTACATAATTTTTTGACATATTCATATTTTTAGGTAAAAAGTAAAAAATATTATAAATAAATTGTATGTATTATAACATTATAATGAATTAAAATGTGGTAATAAGTAATATAAAGGCTTGATTAACCACAAATGGATTTATTCATTAAAATAATTTATCTATAAGTAATTAATTTAATTTTACAAACCTATAAATAATCTTCCAAAAAATAAAGTATATTTTAATAATTTAAAAGTAATTCTTTACAGGAGTCAGGCTGTTACATTCACCCTTTGAAAAAAACTATTAAAAACTCCTTATTTTCTAAATTCAATAGAATACACCTATATTTTATAAAATATAAAAAACTCGTAATTTACAAATAATATCCATAAACTTCTCATTCCTTAAATATTCACCCATGTTAAGGCAAAAAAGAGCTTAATTAAATTTGGTCAAATATTCACTAGATTTCAACTTCCTGGGAAAAAGCTATCACCCACCATAATAGAATTGAATATTTATTTAGCCATTTAATTTATTTAAAATAATTCATCACTCATCCACATGTCTAATACCAAACCATTTTCTTCAATGTGATAAGAATTGGGTTATCGCCTTGTTTTTTTATCACCTTAAAAAATTCTCTCTAAGACACCGTGATTTACTATGATTGAATCATAAATTTTTTCAAAATATAACACCAAAAGACCATTTTTTTATACACACACATAACCTGAAATTATTGAATAAACTATATTTAAAAAATTAGTTAAAATAATCCCATGCAATATGTATTTTCACAATCATAGTTTATTATAAATACTAATTTAAAAAATCATGATTTCTCAAAAAACCAAAATATTGAAATCTTTTCATGATCAAAATAACTCAAAAAACCATGAATTGATTAGTAAACCTTAGAGATTGTATTTAATCCACCTATCTGGAATATATTTCTTAAATTATCTATAAATTTTAAAAATCAATTATCCTTTCAATGACAATTTATAAGTCCTATCAACAAAATATTTAAAAAAATTGAATTCATGAATAATGGAAAATTAATCATTTTCAAAAAAATTCTCACAACTCATTCCATATTTCTATGACCTTATATATTTCTCTATATTAGAATTAATTAAACTTAGTGAGTTTTATATCCCTTATTACATTTTTAATGGCCTTGTGTAACTCTCTTGATATAATTATTTGAAGGATTGGATTCATTGGGGAAAAGTACTAGTGACTTGTATAGTCACCATGCTAGTTTGGTATGAATTGTGAAAAATGTTTTAAACCCCAAATTAAAACTTAATTTTATAAAAAGTCAAAAATATTTGTTTAATTCCATATGAACACCTCAAATAAATTTAAATTAATCAAATAATATATATATATATATATTATACCTTAATACCTCAACTAATCACCAAATCTCTAATCACCTTTTTCGATCTCATTATCTAAATTCCATATCCTCCATGAGCACACAAGAGGTATCCCAAAATAATAGAATTAAATTATCATCCCACCAATTTATATACCATCCCATATAACTCCTCATGAAATCACAATGAAACCCTTATTTAAGGATTCTAAATTCTTCCCACTAAATAACTAAATTCTCTATGTAATTTCCCCCATAAATTAGACTAATTCAATTATCTAAATTTGATCTTACTTTTTATGTTTCTATTAAATATCTCATGAAATGATACTTCCACTATAGTAAAAATCCATTACCTATAATTCATTTAACCTCCTTATCTTCCCCAAATCCTATTATTCCTCTAAATTTACAATCATTTATTATAACTCACAACAACATCATTAGTCCAATATAATCTTCACATGACATGTGAAAGATTTATTACCATTTTAAACTCCTCTAATTATTTAGTTAACTTTGATGTTCCCCCATGCAAACATATTTATTCAAAAATTACCATAAAATATCCCCCCCCCTCTCCTCAATTGATGAGTAGAAAATTATTTATGTAATATTCTAATAATTCTATGTTAATAAAAATTATTAAATTATTTTTATATCTTAAATAAAAAAAGAAAAATTCATCTAATTAATCCTTTTGAATTAAATATATTAATACCATAATAAAATCCAAGATATTATATCAATTTAAAATCCTTTGAATTAATCTCTACAAATCAATAATATATGATTTTTTAATATCTATACTCTAACAATCATAAGAGAAAAAAGTAACTCCACACAATAAAACAATAAAATTTTATCACATTACCATATCAATTAAACTTCAATAAATAAACTAGAATCGTCATTCTTATCATACAATAAACTCCAAAACCATAGTGTTACATGTAACATATCATGTTATTATGAGGAATTATATATAAAGAAATGTTGATGATATTGGAGTTATTTCAAGATGAATTTGTTTTAGTGATGATCCATGAATCATTTTATAAGAAAAATAAATTTTTTAACATTATTAATATATAGATGAATATCCCAATGATTATATGTTGTGTAAGGAAGAATATTTGGATAGAGAAGATTGTAAAAGTTATTATACCTCTAAATGAAATTTAATATATAATGATTAAAATTTGAATAAACGTACCATGAAGAAGAATAAGAAGATATATAAAATTATTTTTAAGGTTTTAAATTAAATTCCATTAAAATATTTTTTTCAAATATTCTTCTCTTTATCTGAAATTCCATAGTAAATAAAGTTTCATTATATAAAAAATAAAAACTATGGGTTTAATTGAAATCTAAGATATTTTAAGGCATGAAAATATTTTGATTCTTTATAAAAATAATAATAATGAGATCCTAGTAATGTGAATTTGTAATTGATTGGTGATTGATTTAACCAATTTGGGACTTTAAGTATAACTTATTTTATAAGGATAATTATTTTGATCTCATATAATAAATATATATTAATGTGTATGTATGAAACTTATTTAATTATTTAAATAATAATTCCTTGAAAGAAAATACATGAAAATGACATCTATGTATAATTTCAGCCTCATATAGAGGAATTGAAAGATTTATGGGAAAATGGTGTATATTTATATGATTCATCAATCGATAAAATGTTCCAAATGTATGTTTCTCTTATGTGGACCATTATAGATTTTCTTATACTAAGAAACTTGTCTATATGGAACACTCACACTAGCTAGGTATGTAGAGTTTATCACTTTGACTTCAACTCTAGAATACTACCTTATAGTATATTGTTGTATTTCATGTTCCATATTTGATTCTTATATGTATCTCACATATTTTTGTTTAACAAGTAATTATTTCATGGATGAAATTATAACATCCCCAGTCTATTTCACATCTACCATGACCAAAATAGGTTCC
The DNA here is from genome assembly GCA_963277665.1 of Viscum album. NCBI lineage: Eukaryota > Viridiplantae > Streptophyta > Magnoliopsida > Santalales > Viscaceae > Viscum > Viscum album. The sequence continues at coordinate 689,636,637 of OY728163.1, forward strand.
ATACACCAAATTAACACATTTGTGTACACTAGATTCCATCGACTAGTGTTGAGGGTTGAAATGACATAAGTTTGAGTCTATAAACTAAGGTATAAATCACCCTAAAAAATTGGTAGTATTATCATGTAACATTAACCATAATATAATGACAAATAAGGTATAAATCAAAACTAAAGTCTATAAAAAAAGTAAGTATTCACAATATTATATAAAATATGATCCCCTGACTATGTAAAATGATTAATACATCAATAAATAGTATATTTTTAGGGAAAACAATACACAAAAAGGTTAATAAATAAACAAAACTAGAGATATCCACAGAAAAAAAAGAATCACCTGGTGAATTAGGTATCACTAACTTAAATCATGCATATGTACTAGGGAACCTAAGTAAGGTGTGAGTACAACTTAGTAGACCACCACTAATAGTATCCCAAACTATTCCAGTAAATACATGTGCATTCCCATGATTTAATGATAAATGAGAAATAAATAAATAAGTAAAAAAACTATCACATCATGGAATACTCATCATATAAAATATGTGTGACTATACATATGTAGTCTAGTGCTAGAATAGAATGTTATACCAATTTTTTAAACACATCACAACTATGAATGATATATCACTCCTCGTATCATGGTCAAGGTGGATAATATATCATTGTTACATACTAACCAAGTGAATGATCTATCACCAATCTAATATCAAGGTTAAACAAGGAATCACTGTCTGAGTAAGGTATCACTAACTTTAGGAAGATCATATACCACAAAAACTGTTCTTCAATTGGATGATACACTAGTAATACAACTCTTCTAGGTGGATGATGAACCACCAATATTACTCTATAATTGGAAAATGTAAGACTAATATGAGTCTCCAAGTTTACAATGAACCATTGATACAACTCTCATGAGTGGATGAGGTACACCATCATTAATCCCATATTGGATGATATATCACAAATACTAGACCATAATTGGATGGTGAACCACTAACACAACATCCATAGGTGGATGATACACCACCACAATGATCTAAAATTGAATGATGTACCACTAAAATTATACTGTTAGTAAATATACCATTAACATATCAATAATGGATAATCCACCCCCACTAACTAACTCTTGGTGGAAGAAGTACCACCATTACATCAATCCCATGGGAAAAAATGGATTCTTGATTCAACTCTTATGGATAAGATACCACCAATACAACTTATAAGGTGGAAAATACACCCCCAAATCACCCATGGTAGATGATGTACCGCCAATAAATAAATATATTTTTCAGTAATTATAAGAATTCACATGTCATTTACAGTCATTTAATGCATAGAGGTTTATGAACATAATCCACTAACCAACTCAAGGTATCAAACCTAGGTTATCCCTACCCTAGACTATAATATTCTTATGTTATCAATTACTAAGGAATGATCTATAATATTTCATGAGGATCCTAAAGCCACAACATAAACATAAACTCACATCTATGGTCATATGTATAAATTCCATAATATGAAATTTAAGGTTCTAGGTTATTAATGATCATAATACCATCACTTGGGTTAGGGAGGACCACTCAAGGTTCTATTAAATATCATTCATCATATTATAGTTTAAAGAATAAATTAAAAATGGTTTTCATGGATGAAACACATGGTTGGAACTTTTCTCATTTCATATGATGCATTCCACACATGTAAATACCAATATAAAATTGAGGTACCACCTACCTATACCTAAAAAGGTACTTCTCATGGAAAACCACCAATATATTTGGAATAAATTACTATAAATTGGGAAATCTAGTAAAATACTTGAAATTAGGGGTAATTAGTGGATGATAGAAAAATAGTGAGAGAAATATTGTAATGACCCAACCCCAGTTACCCAGAGTCAGTGCATTTTTTTAATAAATTGGCATGATTACAAGGAATCATGTCTCGAAGGACCGATCAGTTATTAGTGGATGATAGAAAAATAGTGAGAGAAAGCTTGTAACGCCCCGACCCTAGTTACCCAGAGTTGGTGCATTATTTTAATACATTGGCATGATTACAATGAATCAAGTCCCGAAGGACCGATTGGTTTAGTAGTCTTGTAAAATAGATTACATACATGAATGTTAAATTACACTTATTAACGTAAAAAACAACATAAATAATCCTTCATGAACGCCATTATCCCTTAGATTAACCCTGTATATCAATCACAATACACTTAATGGAATCCTGGGAAAAATAAAACATTGAAAGGGGTGATCTTAGATGCTCGGTAAGGATAACAATACAGGGAAAACATTCATAAATAAGCATAAACATATAAGGAAATATAAAACTAAAACAAAAACCTTTTAAACTTGAACTTCATAATAATATGGAAAAAATAAAATGAAGTAATTCCATTTACTTATTCACATGGATATTCTACTAGTGAAATAATCACATGTAATATCACTAACCACTTTCATAATGATGGAATGCATAATGCTAGACTATAATAACCACATAGTCAAGGCCTTGTGCCAAGACTAAAAATAAAATTTTGTCAAGACCTTGTTCCAAGACACTAGTTTGTCTCATGAGACCTGCCGATGCATCGAGGAGCTATAGAAGGCTCCACCCGTCACTTACTAAGTCCAATGCATTCCTCATATGAAAAGGTTTAAACATAACATAAACATTAATATTAAAACTGGCATATGAAATGTCAATACTTTACCCATAAAAAATGAATGGAATAAAAAAAACACATCCACAGTCAATCATATCACAAAACCTTCAATACAATATGGAAGATTTGTATCATAATAAATCAACTTCAAACAAGTTTAAAATCCATTAAAGGATTTCACACAGATGAAAATGATTTGTAAAACTTATTGAGAGAAATATCCCTTTTTCATGAAAACATTTAAAAGTCACACAATTTAGAAATTAATACATTTAAATAAATTTTTGAATCAAAGTGTCCCATACCACTTTGAAACTTTTTGAAAGAATTATCATTTCAAAACATTCATGTCCATATAAATAAATCATTAAAATATTTTTGAAAACATGAACATTAATTAAAAAGATTTAGAAAGATAAATATTTAAAAAAATTAAAATTCTGATCTTGATAAATATTACCTTTAACAAATCCTTAAAATATTCATTTTGAAATCATTTTTATGAAAAATGTACATGGATGATAAAAATGTCCCAGTAGATACTTACGTAAAAACAACCTCAGATAATGATGGGATTGAGGAATTAACCCTTACCAATTTGGTAACTTACAAAACATACACCCCATGAAAGATGTATCATACAATTAATATGTAAAAACACATAAATTAAAGTGTATTACAAAAAGAATACAATTATTGGTAGTACATACACCACACAAAAGGTAATAGTGGCAATATGGCATGAATCTCACAGGAATAAGGAGTGATATGAGAACCCCTTACCGTGAACATTCCTTTAGTCGAGGGTACGTTTAACCTCCTAAATAAATATTGTAGTATGTAATTAAATTATAAAAGAACCATATTAATATTTATGATATCATACATGATTCATTTATGACTTTATACTACCCATTTAATAATAATTTCCATGTTAAATTAACATTTCGGGTAATAATCGCTTTCTTTATCGTACGTGTTTTAACTTGTTACTCTTGATTGTGTAACATAGATCAAGATTTAAATACTTAAAGAATATAAAACATGATTTATATATCATATATATTTAGAATATAAATATTTATAATAGACATTTCTATGAAAATAAAAACACCGTTTATGGAGACGGAAGTCCGTACGTACGCATAAACGTTGCTTCCGTTTTCATATCATATTGAACAGAACTAAGTGAATAAGATATATGTAAGTAAATAAATATATATATATATGTATATATATATATATATATCCAGTAGCATTATTATTCCATATATTACATAATTATTATTAATATATATTTTTATAATTGTCGATGAATGGTGAATGTGGAAATGAATCTCATCACGTCGTGGAGACGGTAATTCGTACACACGCACGAGTGACAATATCATTTCCTTAAAGGTGTGGAATTGGATGGTATATTAATTTTACAGAGACATTATCATGTCATTTTCATTATTTATATACATATTACTCATCATTTTATCCATCCAAATAACATAGTGTTGAATAAAAAATTACACCACGGCGTGGAGACGGTAAGCCGTACGTACGCACGCATGGTGACATTATCATTCATAATATAGATAGAATAATGAATATAGTTGTTCCATATTTATAATAACATCACAGTATATATAAGATACTGGATTTATTATTTTAGAATGGAAACAACAAATAAAGAGTAATTGGAAGAATAAGAGAACTTGAAAGGGGGTGGTGAAATCATTACCTCTTCTTCGGGTTATTCATTTTGATTTGATCAAAAGGGATCTTTAAGTTAGATTTATGACTATAGGAATACCTCTAAAATTAATTTAGGATAGTTGGTAGGATATTTGGGCAGGGTATGGCTGATACAAATGGCTTTGGAAGAGTGAATTTGAGAGAAGTGGGAGTGCCCGTTTATAAGAGGGGTGAGGGGCACCTTTGGAAAAACTTAAACTATTATTTTATAATAAATTCATATTGAGTTTATAATGGATCCAAAGTGACTTATTTAGAGGCTAGGGTGGGAATGGGTCGAAATCCTCTCAACCAATAGGTTTCATACAAGTTTAGGTTACAATTTTAACCTTATCATTTAGATTTAACTCTAAGTTAAATAATTTAACTTTTACCGTGTCTTCTTGTATTCATACACTATATGGTTAATAAACATACTATATACTGCCAATATAACACCATATTGGTTCATTAATGTCATATATATTATTATATAAGTCTTTTGGCCGAAATTTATATTTTTAGGACCATTTAATGAATTAATAATATAATATTTGTTTTAAAAACTATTTTATGTCAATTTTGACACTATTTGGAATTTATTTTTTTGTTAAAATAATAACAGCATGATTACTTCAAAAAAATTAAATTGAATCAATCCTAACATGTCATATTCACCTATAAAATTCTTTTATGTCATAAAAACTTTTAAATTATATTTATGTTAATATTTATAATAACATTTATTTGATTCTTTCATTAATAAGGTAATTACTACATCATCATTGCGTCATTAATAAATTTAATTATTTGATCTCTAAAAATTATAAATAAACTTCCATTATTTAGGAAAGCGTTTTATCTTTCTAATGAATATTTATAGTCGAATTTATCTTATGTATAACCCTATATTAAAAATGGTTTAGTTATTAAACTTTGATTTTAACTCTTTTAACTCTTCTTTAAGTAAAATAATAATAAATGTCTTAATCTAATCCAAGAGGACCTAAAGGGTAATATTTTATTCCTGAGATTTTTTTTGGTCTAATTACACTTATCCAATAGAATTAGGACATGTTTTAGGGCAATAATAATATCATTTTTACCCTTAATTACCCTATTTACTTTTAACCGTGGTAAATAAAAGTAAAAGCTACTATTCACCAAAAATTATTTTTATCTTATTGAACCACATTTTACATACTTATATCAACAATGTTTCTTGGATTTTTGAAATTCCACTCACAGAAGTGGTAAAATTAAGTTTTATGTGAATTCTCAAATTCTCCTAGGAGGTGGGTAAAAGATGGTGAAAAGTTCTATAAAAATTTATATATATCTAAAATTATTATAAATTGACTCCAATGAATTAAATTTAACTTATATAGATATTATGTATCTATTTTGACCTAAAATAAATTTAAATAAAATAAATAATTATTTAAATAAAAATTTTGTTTTAAATGATAACTTAGTGTTTTTTCACTATTCATCAAAAATTGAACGTTTTCAGAAAAATACCAAAACATCACCCTAGGATAATTTCAATATTCAGAATCTAAAAATAAATTCCATTTTACCAAATTAAAAACATAGAAGTTTCATTTATTAATTTAAAATTAATTGTCGTTGTCAAAACAAATAGAGTGTTTTTAAGAAACAATAACTATCGGAAGATTGACACTTGTTTATGTATAATTTCAATGTAAAATTAATTCCAATGACAAAAATTCTATTAACGGGTAAAAATATAATCTAATTATTCTTCCAAATACATTAAAATGTATAATTCAACACAATAAATTTTTTTGATTAAAAAAGTTATTTTCAGTTAAAATGTAGTATTTTTCACTACTAACCCAAATATGAATGTTATCAAAAAAACACCAAAAATTTATTGAAACTAAATTATTATGTCCTGATTCTAAAGAATAAGTTTATTTTTTCAAAATGAATATATAAAAGTTTAAAATATTTTATTTAAAAAGGGTTCTCCATTAAAAGACGGTAAAATTGCATTTTTTGAAAAATAATTCTTTAACCTGAAAAAAATAAATTTGTTCTTAAATTATGTCTAAGAAACTCATAATATGGATTATATAATTATATAATGTTCAAAAAAAATTTAATACTATTCATAACTGGTTTTTAGTGGCTAGTTTGGTAAGTCGTAATACGGTTGAACTCTGTGTTGTGTGTAGTGCAAGTTCTTGCATTACTTTGAAGAAATAACGTACTATGAAATCATGGGGTGTTACATTCTTCCCTCATTCAATAAATTGTGTCCTCTTAATTTGAAATTTTTCTTTGAAAAGAAATGTTTAAAAATAGAAAATACCTTTGTGGGAAAACCCACATCAGAAATTGGGTTAATAAAATTTAGTCTTAATAAGAGGAAAAGGGGAATGAAAAAGTCACCACCAAATTATGATCTCGATTAGGAGAACATTGGTGGAAATTAGAGACATAGAATTGGAGGAAAAACGTAAATATTTATAGGGAGTTATTGATGATATCAATCACAACTAATTTTCGAATTGTGGGCCTCAAATCCACCAATCTATGATGATTTAAAATACCATCGGTTCAACAAAACATAAGGTATTAGGATAACACATTTTTGGTTTTAAGGTCTCCTCCATAAAGATTAATAATTAATTTATCCATAAAATAAGATGGAAATATATGTGTGTGTGTGTGTGTGTGTGTCTACTTGTCAAGTAGAGTTGCATCCTTCAACTAATTCCTACCAAAAAATCATCATTCACTCTAAAAGATTTCAAAAAATATATATTCTATTTATCCTAATCGTATAGGGTTCCAGAAATAATGAATTAATAATTCACATATCAGACCCTTTAAAAAAACTACATAATTCAATCTAGGACATCACGTGGGTCAGTGATAGGTGATACACCGTTGCCTCCCTTCGGTTGCGGGTTCAAGTCTCGCAGCCTTGCCGGACGTGACGGGTTGTCGCCTAACCTTCGGGTTGTACTTTTTATGGAAATCCAAAAATAACCTTAATAATAGTATCCAATTTAAAACTTAATTCATTCCAACCTTTAGAATTATCAAAAATACTTGTATCCAAACTCTCAGTCCAAAGTTTAGAAGGAAGTTAAACATAATGAGGATCCTTTTTTCTAGGTGATAACATGTGAATGCCTTCATTGTGTATTTTTTTACAACACCGCAACATCCTGAACTACCAAAATCAGCCATCTCTTATTCCAAAATCACTACCTCATTATCAAGACAATATTAAGGATTACCTTTCCTTCAACCATTTATTTTCCAAAAAGTGTAGATTACTATTAAGTCATTTTTCTTAGAACCATATAATCTCAAATCCTCAATAAAATAGTACTAATGTACAATCCTTATTTATCTCTTTAATTCATCTAACCAGTATACTGTTGATACAACACTCAAATGAAATAACTCTATAATAACAATATAAGAACACTAGTCATTCTTCTTCATCTGAGGTAGTATCATAACTTGATTATTATCCAATAACATCATTTGTGGTATACTCTAATGAATGGGACATTGATTCGCGTAGTGTCTCAACGCCTTATAGATGAATAATTTTACATTTGAAAACTTTTTCTTACCCTTTAAATCACATACTTGGTGTCCTTTTTCTCCACACTTATAACAAACTCTCATTCCCTTCAAGCATTTACCAAGGTGATTCATTCCACATTTATCACATATTGGAAAATCCTTCTTTCCACTATTCCCTTTATCCATCTTCCCTTCTACCATCCTTTTCTTCTATGGCTTCCTTTCAAAGCCATAGGATTCATAGAATTCTTTACTGATCTTATTAACATGTGATACTATTTATTCATATAATGATAATACGTGAGAGACTATTTACATTCTAAATGTTGGCTTAATGCAATGAATGATATGACCCTTCTTACTCTTTGGATCATACGTATTGCTGGAGTTCTCATTCCTTCTTCTGGGTGCCATTTCTAAACAATGGCATACACTATGTCAATTTATGAATCACAATTCAAAATTCCAAACATGTAAAATACCTAACATAAATTGAACAGTTTATGGATATAATACATAATCACAGAAATGTTTTCTTTGAGGAGGTATATACTCATAAACCCTTCATAGTGTTTTGTAAAGAAAATGATAAGTATCCTAAGCATGTCCCTTGGGAGTGTCGTAACCAAGAGTGCAGCAAGGCCCATTGTTGTGAACCAGTTCCCATTCGAGTCTAGCTTAAAATGGTGTTTTCGGCTTTTACCCCTAGGTAAATATGTGCCAGAGCCACCTCTACCAGCTCGTATCTAGATAGAGATGTATTTTCTTGGAAAACTCACAAAATCTCTACATTACCAAAATTCTAGGAAGTCCTTCTATACTAATCCTCAAAGTTTATCTTTGGGATATGTGCTCTAATCAGATTTTATCTAAATCTAGCTTCCAAGGTTATTTCTAAACTTCCTCTGATACCAATTATAATGCCATGACCCTGGTTACCCATATTCGGTGCATTATTACATAACATTTGCATGAATACAAGGAATCAATTCCCGAAAGACCGATCGGTTTAAAAATCTTGGAAAATAGATTACATACATGAATGTTACATTACACTTCTTAACATACAAAAAAACATAAATAATCCTTCATGAAATCCATTATACCTTGGCTTAACCCTGTATATCAATCACAATACACTTCTTGGAATCCTGTGAAAAATAAAACATAGAAAGGGGTGAGCTGAGATGCTCATTAAGTATAACAATACAGTGGAAACTTTCATAAATAAGAATAAATATATAAGGAAATGTATAACTAAAACAAAAGCATTTTAAACTATCACTTTAGCTTAATATGGAAAAAATAAAATGAAGTAATTCCATTTACTTATTCACATGGATATTCTACTAGTCGAATAATCACATGAAATATCACTAACCACTTTCATAATGATGGAATGCATAATACCAGACTATCATAACCACATAGTCAAGGCCTTGTTCCATGACTACAAATAATATTTTGTCAAGGCCTTTTTCCAAGACACTAGCTTGTCTCATGAGACCTACTGATGCATCTAGGAGCTATAGCGGTCACCACCCATCACATACTAAGTCCAATGCATTCCTCATATGAAAAGGTTTAAACATAACATAAACATTCGTATTAAAACTGGCATAAAAAATGTCAATACTTTACCCATAAACCATGAATGGTATTGAAATAACACATCCACAGTCAATCATATCACAAAACCTTCAATAAAATACAAATGATTTGTATCATAACAAATCAACTTCAAACAAGTTTAAAATCCTTTAAAGGATTTGACATAGATTAAAATGATTTGTAAATCTCTTTGAGGGAAATATCCCTTTTTAATGAAAACATTTAAAATTCACAAAATTTATAAAGGAATACATTTAAATAAATTTTTGAATCAAAGTGTCTCATACCACATTTAAACTTTTGAAAATAATTATCATTTCAAAACATTCAGGTCCATATAAATAAATTCTTAAAATCGTTTTGAAAACATGGACATTAATTAAAAAGATTTAGAAAGATAAATGTTTAAAACATTTAAAATTATGATCTTGATAAATACTAACTTTAAAAAATCCTTAAAATATTAATTTTGAAAACATTTTTATGAAAAATTGACATGGATGATAAAAATTTCCCAGTACATACTTACGTAAAAACAACCTCAGATAATAATGAGATTGAGGAATTAACCCTTACCAATTTGGTAACTTATGAAACATACACCCCATGAAATAGGTATCATACAATTAATATGTAAATGCACATAAATTAAAGTGTATTACACAAATAATACAATTATGGGTGGTACATACACCACACAAAAGGTAATAGTGAAAATATGACATGAATCTCATAGGATTAAGGAGTGAGATGAAACCCCCTTACCTTGAACATTCCTTTAGTCAAGGGTACGTTTAAACTCATGTATAAAGATAATAGTATGTTATTAAATTATACCAGAACCATATTAATATTTATGATATCTTACATGATTCATTTATGACATTATACTACCCATTTAATAAAAATTTCCATGCTAAATTAACATTTCGGGTAATAATTTATTTCTTTATCGTACATGTTTTAGCTTGTTACTATTGATTGTATCACTTAGATCATGATTTAAATACATCTAGAATATAAAACATGATTTATATATCATATATATTTAGAATATAAATATGTATAATAGATATATATATGAAATGAAAATCACCGTTTATGGAGACGGTAGTCCGTACATATGCATAAACAATGTTTCTGTTTTCATATCATATTGAACGGAACTAAGTGAATAAGATATATGTAATTATATATATATATATATTAGCATTATTATGTCATATATTACATACTTATTAGTAATATATATTTTTATAATTGTCAATGAATGGTGAACATGGAAATGAATCTCATCGCGTCGTGGAAACGGTAATCCGTACATACGCACAAGCGACAATATCATTTCTTTAAAGGTGTGGAATTGGATGGTATATTAATTTTAAAGAGACATTAGCATGTTATTTTTATTATTTTATACCTATTACTCATCATTATATCCATACAAATAACATAGCGTTGAATAACAAATTACACCACGACGTGGAGATGGTAAGCCGTATATACGCACGCATGGTGACATTATCATTAATAAGATGGATAGAATAATGAATATAGTTGTTCCATATTTATAATAACATCACATTATATATAAGATACTGTAGTTTTTATTTTAGAATGGAAACAACAAATAAAGAGTAAGTGGAAGAATAAGAGAACTTGAAAGAGGGTGGTGAAATCATTACCTCTTCTTCGAGTTCTTCCTTTTGATTTGATCAAAAGGGATCCTTAGATTGGATTTATGACCAGAGGAATGCCTCTAGGATGAATTTAGGATAGATGGGAGTATATTATTGTAGGTTTTGTCTGATCCCAATGGATTTGGAGGTGTGAATTTGAGAGAAGGGGAAGTGCCCTTTTATAAGAGGGGTGAGGGTAACCTATGGAAAGACATAAAATATTATTTTATAATAAATTCATATTCGGGTTATAATGGCTACAAAGTGACTTATTTCTAGTATAGGGTGGGAATGGGTTGAAATACTCTCAACCAATAGGTTTTATACAAGTTTAGGTTACCATTTTAACCTTATCATTTATATTTTACTCTAAGTTAAATAATTTAACTTTTATCGTGTCTTCTTGTATTCTTACACTATATGGTTAATAAATTTACTATATACTACCAATAAAACCCCAATTGGTTCATTAATGTCATATATATAATTATATAAGTCTTTTTGAGGAAACTTATATTTTTAGAACCATTATTTCAATTAATAATATACTATTTGTTTTAAAAACTATTTTATGTCAATTTTGACACTATTTGGTATTTTTTTTGTTAAAATAATAACAGCATGATTACATAAAAATACCATTTAATAAATCCTAACATGTAGTATTCATCTATAAAATTCGTGTATGTCATAAAAACATTGAAATTATATTTGTGTTAATATTTATAATACCATTTATTTGATTCTTTCATTAATAAGGTTATTACGACATCATCATTGTGTCATTAATAAATTTAATTATTTAATCTCTAAAAATTATAAATAAAATACAATTATGTAGGAAATCCTATTATATTTCTAATTAATATTTATAGTCTAATTTATCTTATGTATAACCCTATATTAAAAATGGTTTAGTTATTAAACATTGATTTTAACTCTTTTAACTCTTCTTTAAATAAAATAATAATAAATGTCTTAATCTAATCCAAGAGGACCTAAAGGGTCATATTGTTTTTTCTAAGGTTTTTTTTGGTCGAATTACACTTATCCAATAGAATTAGGACATATTTTAGGGTAATAATAATATCATTTTTACCCTTAATTACACTATTTACTTTTAACCGTGGTAAATAAAAGTAACAGTTACTATTCACCAAAAATTGTTTTTTATCTTATTGAACCAAATTTTACTTATTAATATCAACCACGTATCTTGGTTTTTTGAAATTCCACTCACAGAAGCGGTAAAATTATGTTTTATGTGAATTCGCAAATTCTCTTAGGAGGTGGGTAAAAGACGGTGAAAAGTTCTATAAAAATTTATATATATCTAAATTTATTATAAATTTACTCTAATGAATTACGTTTAATTTATATACATATTATGTATCTATTTTGACCTAAAATTTATTTAAATAAAATAAATAATTATTTAAATAAAAATTCGGTTTTAAATGATAACTTAGTGTTTTTCACTATTCATCAAAAATTGAACGTTTTCATAAAAATACCAAAAATTTACCCTAGGATAATTTAGATATTCCAAATACAAAAATTAAGTCTATTTTACCAAATTAAAATCATATAATTTTCATTTATTAATTTAAAATTCATTCTAGTTGTCAAAACAAATAGCGTGTTTTTAAGAAACAATAACTATCAAAAGATTGACACTTGTTTATGTATAATTTCAATGTGAAATTAATTCCAATTAAAAAAAATTGGATTAAAGGGTAAAAATATTATCGAATTATACTTCCAAAACATTAAAATTTATAATTAAACACTATAAATTAATTTGATTACAAAAGTTGTTTTGAGTTAAAATATAGTATTTTTAACTATTCACCCAAATATGAAAGTAATCATAAAAACACCAAAAATTTGTTGAAACTAAATTATTATGTCTCGATTATAAAGGAGAAGTTTATTTTCTCCAAATTAATTTATAAAAGTTTGAAATATTGGATTTAAAAAGGGTACTCCATTAAGAGGTGGTAAAATTTAATTTTTTGAAAAATAGTTCTTTTATCGGAAAGAAATGAATTTGTTCTTAAATTTTGTCTAAGAAACTCATAATACGGATTCTAGAATTATATAATGTTCAAAATTTTGTTAATACTATTCATAACCACTTTTCAACGGCTAGTTTTGTAATTCGTGATACGCTTGAACTCTGTGTTTCGTGTAGTGTAAGTTACTGCATTACTTTAAAGAAATAATGTACTTTGAAATATTGGGGTGTTACAAAGATCCAATAAATAAAAGAGGATATTGTACCTCCCTCTCATGGTTTTTACATGATAAAAAACACTCTTGTGCATCTAAATTTTTCATTTGAGTGGATTTCATGATCTTTAACTTTCTTTCAAGTCATTAAATTTATGGTCCCAATGGATTATTATTGTCAATTTGAAAAAAAAATCATTACTGTGTTAGAGTATTTTTAAAATATTTTTTATAATTCAATATCATTATATAAAGTTGGAAGTTACATATAATGTACTAAAAGGAAGAAAGGGTATCCATGCTTGAATTTGGAGGCATGAATGCTACACCAGATCACCGGTACAGGGAACCTGTTATCTTGTGTCATGTGGACATATCTGCTTGTGTACAGAAGGTCCATCGGGCAACTGGTGTCAGTCCTAAAGGCTCTCTAATCCACCATAAGTCTACCAACTGGCCATTAGCTAGTCTCAAGTGGCCTATTATGGATTTCTAGAATCTCCTAGCACCAGGTGACCCCCAAGACAATCAATGATGTGCACCAAGTAGTTGCAGATATTGGGACAACACGTCCAAGAGTATATTTATTATGAGTAAAAAATATATAAATGTTCTCTTCTTAATCTCTAATTCCCCAACTGAATTTTGGATTATTCCTTGACCTTTTTATGTCTACAAAATTAGGCCATATATGTCTTGAAATATCTATTGATTATGAACAATTCCTCTTGGATAGAATTGATGTTAAATCACTAGAAATATCAATGTCCTAAAAAAGATCCAATTATTATTTCTCAATTTCTCAAAGGATCTCACCCTTTCTCTCAATCTCTTGTTCTAATCATATTTATCCGTACAAGATATTTGGGGAAAAAATGTAATGGGTTTATTCTAAGAAATTATTATACTTTTCATCGCCTTATTCAATGGGATTTCACTACCATAAAAGTAATGGATGGGTTCCTTGACTAATAAAAAAGAATAAGAGTTTTCACACAAAAAATTGTTGTGAGGGATGGGTTTCTTGATTACCACCAATATCATGGTATTAATAACATTGACCACTAAACTGGATGGGTGGAGATGTAGTGTCTCACACCAATTTATAACATAACTCCTTATCAAATTGTGTCATATCACTAATTTGGTTTGCACATTCACCATTAAAATTCATTACTCATAATTATATAAGTTTGATATCTTCTATTTCCATTATTCTTTCATGATTTATTAATCCATATTGAATTTATCAAATAATCATTTTATCAAATTAATCATGTTATAATTTTATCATTTCAAAATAATTTCATTTTGGATTTACCTTTTTCATTTTATTTAAATAAAATTAAATTGAAATTCAACGCCCCCCCCCACTCTTTACATCTACTCTTAACAACAATTGGTAAAAAATGTTCTTTTTGTTTTTATAAAAAAACAATTTGTTTTAAAAATAATAAATTATGTTCAATTTTAACTGATTTCAATGTTCATTCTTTTTATGATGGATTCTACCTTATATACTCATGATATTTTCTTTGATGGAATAAATTACTATTTTTGGAAAAATTCATTGTATACTTTTCTTATTATAATTATTTTCCCCATCTATAAAATGGTTATGTATCAATATATTTCTAATAAAGAACCATAAAATAAAGAGTCCTTCGGATATTACTTCTTTAGAACTTAAAGGAAAATCATTAACGATCTTCATTGTAGGATTATCCAAAATGAATTTAATCACATATCTACTTGGAAAACCTCCCATGAAATCTGTAAATTTTTATGTCACACATGAAGTAAAATTCATACCTCTGTGTTCCCCTATCATGGAAATCCCCTCTGGCTGCAACCCTCCACTACCATCCTACTCAACCTCACCTTCTTTGGTAGCCACTCCCACCACTACGGGCCGCCTTAACTTTTATTTGGAACCTGTGGATCAGCCCCACTATGCTAACCGACCTCTGCTACCACATGACCATACAGGTGACCCATAATTACCAATGGACAATCCACTGTGGTTCCCAACATTGGACCCCATGATCTTCTGGCTAGATCCACCTTGGTTGTTCCTCCCTTCACAACCCATATGCTCCCCACTAGTTTTGGTTGACCTTGATTTGGTTCATCCCTGCTATCCACAACCTACCACTTCCAACCATAGGTGTCGCCTCCTCTATCCTGCCTGATGGTCACAAACCCGTAGGAGATCGTAGTGGCCACCTCCTTTAGTAACCCACACCACCCTCACCTTCCATTGTCCGGTTTTTGATATACCATATAAGATTCCAATTCAAGGTGCTTCCTCGTGTGACCACCATGTAGTAGCCTCCACATTCGATCTCAACAATCCCCTATTGATAACCCCCTAACCAAATCTAGGCTTTCGACCATAGTGTGATTGATGGAAGGTATTCCATTACTAGTTTTGGATCGGTGTGTGTGACCTCTACCTAAGTAGACCGACCTGAAAGAGGAAGACAGTTTTTCCCTTCTGGGAATGGGTCTATATGGTTTTTGCATGATCTCTGAATGGTCAAGAAAGGTTCTTCCTAAGCTGACCAGACTAATACATGGTGTGCGGGATCCAAAAATAAAATGAATATATATATATATATATTGAAATATAATTAAATTAATTTAATATATTGAAATAAAAAAATTGAATTAAAATTAATAGTTAATTTTCAATTCAATAAAGCTTCTATAGAAAATATTTTTTAGAGATTTAATTTTTGATTATGAAATTATTTTTTTATGCAATTTTTATGTGTATTGACTGATCATGGTCCATAGAACTATCAATGCATGAATGGTGTTTTTTTATTTATTTAATTATTAAAATTCATGTTTTAATAATTAGTTTAATAAAAGAAAATTTAGGAGTAATCTATATTGTTATAGGTATAAGCAACTGGGTGCCCGTATAAAATTATTTATCTATATTCTTCACTAACTAGACCTCGTCACCTATATGTGACTATTGTTGTATAATGAAGAATTCAAGAAGTTACATACATCATCTCAAGTTATGGTGATGTACCAAATAGTATTTTGACGCATTGGATGGTAAAGCACTGTAACTCGAGTCGCAAGTGATGAAACTGAATGAGTTACCCCTAGGGTCTATGTTTAACCATTATTCACTCAACAGATCAACAATTAGTAACATCTCATGATCATGTCAACGTTTTATTTATTCATAGTTTATTTTTTACTGTATGGGTAGTATTACATGAGATCAAATAGAATAAAAAACAAGCATGCACATATAAAATGAACATGTGGTGCAATGTATACTTTCTATTTATTACATGGTTAGTATTGAGTTAAATTACATAGTAGGTTCTTATGAGAGAGAGAATGATATAATTTTTCTATGTAATAATAAAAACCTCAAATAAATATTATGTTATAATCGCCTTAAATCATTTATATTTGAATAAAACCAGGTGTTCACAATGCTCATTCATCCATAGTTGAGGGTTCTTCCAACTATTGGGGAGATCTTATTAGAATGATGGGTTGACTTAATTGAAGTTGTTAGTAAAGTATTATACATACCTTACTTACTATCAATTTATAGGGAAATCATTGAGAAAGAAAAGTTTACGATTCTATTAAGATTGGATTTTACTCAACATATCAAGGAACCATGAGATAATATGGTGTTCTATTCTAACTCCTACCTTGAACTCTCTGAGTATTGGCATTGCTATAGCTTATAGACTATGAGGGGAGGTTCAAGGATACTTCAAACTAGAATAATAAATTGATATATTTTTCTAATTTTAGTACAAAGGGTTCCTAGAATTCAATAAAATAGTGGGTGACATTTAATGATTTAATTAATTAATCAATAATGTGTAAATTGATTATTAAGATAAAAGTACAATATTCAAGTTTGTAAATTATAGAAAATAGAAAGTAATAACACAATAAATATTTTTATATTTATTTTAAGAATTTAATGTCCTATACAGAATGAATTTCAAAATATTAGTATAGTTTCATGCACTTAATAATATCATAAAGTCAAGGTGATGGTGTCCTAAATACCTTTTAGGCCACCTCAAGAAGAAAGGGTGTAAAAATTATTATAAGAGACTCATGTATTTTTCTTATGATGGTTTAATAATAATGATATCATAAATTTCATATATCTATTGTGGATACAACATCAAGACGTGGATAATTTCACATGGTGTCTCATATCCTAGAAGCCTGCAAGGAGAAAGTGAATCGAGGTATGAATGGGTGATGATTACACTGGAAATGTGTAAATTTAAAGATGAATCTTTATATTTCAATAGATACATTTATCATATAATTTTCACCCATTTAATCTAGTTTATATTAAGATTACTATAACGACCCATACATTACATACATTTTTATTACTTCAGAATCGAATCCTACTAATTACAAGATATAACAAAACCATGAAAAGACCGTATAGGTATAGTGTTTTTAGAAACTGGAAAACATAAACAACTGGTTCATAAATCATCTACACTATATCCCATTTATTTCATCATATCTAGAGTCCCTTTTTGAAATATCTTACTTAATACCCTTATTCCTAACCTGGGGAAAAGAAAACATACAAAAGGGTGAGCTCAAATGCTCAGTAAGGGTAAACTAAGGAGATATCAATCAAATAATATTCATAATAACATAACATTTTGAAAATCTTATCCTGCAAAAGATATCATAATATCATGACATGGGATAAATCGTAGTAGCGAAATGTAATCCCAATAATCATAACATAAAACAAGAAACTTTGTGTCATACACACATAATCATAGAAAATCATATTAGTCAAGACCCATTTCCAAGACTATCATAGTGGAAAAAGTCCATTTCTAAAACGATTTCACTCCTTGTTCAAGTCATGTATCACTGAACTGGATTAACTTGTCGTTCCAGCCATGTATATCTCATGAGATATAAATCTTTACCCAATGAATTGGAGGGATATATAGGTCCCACCCATCTCATAATGATACCATTCTTATGTGTGACACAAAATCATAAACCATAAATCATATTATAACTCATTTAATAAAAATGGGATTCTTAAACATCATGTCATCATAACATAATAAATATAAGATAAAAGGACTTCATAAAAATAATTCCATCATAACATAATCAAATAAATGTAATAATAGGGATAGAAATATAAACCTATATTATCTTATATGGAAAATAATTTTGATAAAACACTTGAACACCATTCTTGAGGAAAATATCCTTTCCACTTCAAAAACATTTTTCCTTTCTTAACATGTCATAAAATTTTATACTAAAAGAAGTTAATTAAAAATAAAATTGAAAAATTTTAAAGGAATATTCATGAAAATAATGTTCTATTAAATCATAAAAAATCATTCATGCCAAATAAGTTAAAAAACATTCATCTCGTACTTTGGCTGAAAAAGTCAAAAAGTATCTCGTACTGAAAACGAAAAAAGATTCATTTGATATCTTTTACTAAAAATTCACCAATAGGTAAAATTGGATATAAAAAATTGTAGGAGGATATAAATAATATTAAATATTGAGGAAACATGGATGTGGATGATAAATATGTCCCAATAAATTCTGAAGTATAAACAGTCTCGGATAAAAATGAGATTGTGAGATTTTCCCTTACCTTAGGTCTGATAAGCTATGTACGTATCTGAACCTCCTGTATAATGATTTAAATAATGTCATTGGCTTATTCAAAAATCATAACCATTGTTATGATATCATATATGGTCATATTATGAGATTCTTATTAGTAATATTTCATTGCTACTTGTTATTCGGGTATTCATTGCTTTATGTTCTTATGCGTGTTTTGTCGAATAAATTATTATTACACTTTTTATATTATAGATATATCATTTAAAGAATGGTATTAGTATAATATATATCATATGTATTCATTCAATTCATTTATATAATCATTATTCAATGAATATCATGTAGAACGAGTCGCATCACATCGTGGAGACGGTAGGCCGTACGTACGCACACGTGATGATATCGTACCCATAATTATATGAATGGAATTAGAGTTGATGATATAATATTTTAGAATCTGTATCATGTCATAATAATCATATATAGTTATTTTTTTACACCAATACACCCATCCAAGTAAGGTGGTGGTTGAAAACAGATTACACCACGGCATGGAGACGGTATTCCGTACGTACACACGCGCAGTGATTTCATTTTCCACAGTATGGATAGAAGGTGAAATAGGGGTTTTTCATATTTATAATAACATATAAGTATATTAGTGACACTTATGTTATTAATTTATAATTAAACAAATAAGTAAGAGGAAGTAGAAAAAGAAAAAAAACATGAAAGAATCGGTACAAGAGATTACCTCTTCCTTGACATGTCTCTTTTAAACTTCCTCTTAGGGCACTAGAGTTGGTCTTTTGAGAAGACCAGAACCTATATGATATAACTAGAGATGTTTAGAAGAGAAATGTGTAGGTTTTGGCCGAGTTTTAAGGTTCAAAATTGTGAGAAGAGGGGAGGGAGGAGGTTCTCTTTTATAAGGGAGGAGAGAGGCACCTTTGGAAATACATAAAATATTATTTTATAATAAAGTCATATTCAGTTTATAATATCTTCAAAGTGACTTATTTTGAGACTAAGGTTGGGATGGGTCGAAATACTCTCAAACAATAGGTTTTATACAAGTTTAGGTTACCATTTTAACCTTATCATTAAGATTTAACTCTAAGATAAATAATTTAACATTTACCGTGTATTCTTGAATTCTTACACTATATGGTTAACAAACTTCTTATAAACTTCCAATAGAACCCCAATTGGTTCATTAATGTAATATTTATTATTATATAAGTATTTTGGCTGATCCTTAAACTTTTATGAATTGAATAACAATTAATAATATAATATTTCTTTTAAAAACTCTTTTATGTCAGTTTTGACACTATTTGGTATTTTGTTTTTGTTAAATTCATAACAGTATTATTACTTAAAAAAATTAATCTAACTAACCCTAATATGTTACATTAACATATAAAATTAGTTTAATTCATAAAAAGTAACAAATTACATTAATTGGAGTATTTATAACATCAATTATGTTATTATTTCATTAATAAGGTAATTACTGCATCATCATTGTGTCCTAAATAAATTAAATTATTTAATGTCTAAAAATTATAAATAAAATAACATTATGTAGGAAAAAAATTTAGATTTCTAATGAATATTTATAGTCGAATTTATATTATGTTTAACCCTATATTAAAAATTTTTTACTTATTAAACATTGATTTTAACTCTTTTAACTCTTCTTTAAATTAAATAATAATAAATGTCCTAATCTAATCCAAGTGGACCTAAATGGTCATATTTTATTCCTAATGTTTTTTTGGTCGAATTAAACTTATCCAATATAATTAGGACATGTGTTAGGGTAATAATAATATCATTTTCACCCTTAATTTCCCTATTTAATTTTAACCGTGGTAAATAAAAGTAAAAAGTTACTATTCACCAAAAAAAAATTTTATCTCACTGAACCACATTTTACTTACTGATATCAACCATTTCTCTTGGATTTTTTAAATTCCACTCACAGAAGCGGTAAAATTATGTTTTATGTAAATTTTCAAATTCTCCTAGCAGGTGGGTAAAAGACGGTAAAAAGTTCAATAAAATTTTTATATATCTAAAATTGTTATAAAAGACTCCAATGAATTAAATTGAGCTTATTTAGGTATCTATTTTGACCTAAAATAAATTTAAATAAAATAAATAATTATTTAAATAAAAATTCATTTTTAAACTGTAACCTAGTGTTACTATTCATCAAAAATTGATTGTTTTTAGAAAAATACCAACAATTCACCCTAGGATAATTTTGATATTCCGAATCCAAAAATGAAGTCCATTTTGAAATATAAAATTTAAAAAATTTGAAAAAGTGGGTATTACTATTCATAATGGTTAGTTTATATAATATTTTAATAGCATGTCGTTGTTTAGTGAAACTCGATATTGCATACAACGCAAGCTAACGAGGAAGGTTGTTCTTTTCGTGTAATGCAAGCCAAGACAGTGTTGTGTGTTGTGAATTATTTCTTTGGTGTTTCGTATAACATAATACATAAAAACAAAATATTTCTCATAAAATCTCAGGGTGTTACATTCTACCCCCCTTAAAAATAATTTCTCCCACGAAATTTGTCACTTCGTAACAAATAGATGAGGATACCTCTCCCTCATCATATCCTCAAGTTCCCATGAAGCTTCTCCTAATTGGTGGTTACTCCATAAAACTTTAACCAAGAGAGTGGTCTTGTTTTGTAGAAATTTTTCTCTATGATCCAGAATCTTTATCGGTTATTCTTCATAAGAAAGATCTTGCACCGGCGGTAAAACTTCTGAGCTTAGTACATGTGAAGGATCAAGTATGTACTTTCTCAGGAGAGATACATGGAATACATCATCAACTTGAGAGAGGTTCATTGGAAGTTCCAATCGATAATCTACCTTCCCAATGCAATCCAGTATTTCAAAAGGATCAATATAGCTAGGACTCAGCTTTCCCTTCTTTCCAAATATCATTACTTTCTTCCAAGGAGATATTCATAAGAACACTTTATCACACACTTCAAACTCTAGGTCTTTTCTTTGGTTGTCGGCATAACTTTTTTGTCGACTCTGAGCTTCACTTATGTGTTGTTGAATAGATCTTACCTTTTCTATCATCTCATCAATAAGATCATGTCCTAACAGCTTTATTTCCCCAACTTCATCCCAACAAGTTAGAGTTTTGAATTTCTTTCCATAGAGAGCTTCATAACGAGCCATCTGAATACTGGAGTGAAAGCTATTATTATAAGAAAATTACACCAAAGGTAGGTATTGATCCCAAACACCTTTGAAATCCATAGAGCAAGATCGCAACATGTCTTATAGAGTTTGAATTATCCTCTCAGACTGACCGACTATTTGAGGATGATAAGCAGTGTTGAAACTCAACTCTGTATCTAGAGTATGCTGAAGACTTCACCAAAACTTTTAGGTAAACCTCGTATCCTGATTAGATATAATGGAAAGTGGTACTCCATGAAATCTTACCACTTCCTTTACATATATCTTGGAAAGCTGATCTATAGAAAAATATTCTCTAATAGCAATGAATTGTGCCGACTTCGTAATACGATCAAATATAACCCAGATATCATTATGCCTTTGGATGTTTTAGGAAGTCCAGTGACAAAGTCCATAGTGGTGTTTTCCCATTTCCATTATGGTATGGGTAGTGGTTGTAACATACCTTTAAACTTTTGTCTCTCAGCTTTAAATTATTGAAAATCAATAATCGAGAGACATATTCAGAAACATCTCTTTTTATGCCATCCCACCATAAGTACTCTTTCAGGTCCCTATACATCTTTGTGATTCCAGTGTGAATAGAGAATGAAGATCTATGAGCCTCATCCAATATTTCCTTCTTTAATTTAGGGATGGGAGAACACAAACCCGATTTTTGAACCTTATTATTTCATCACAATCAATGTGGAATTCAAGAACATTTCTCACCTTCTTTTGTAACTCTAAATCTTATTTCTGTGCTTCTTTAATATTCACATGTATATCTGGTTGGACATTCATTTTAGAAAGATAAGATTTTTCCCCTTCAATTATAATTCCAAGATCCTTACTTTGTAAATCCATAAATATTGGATCTTGTGTGATCCTCATCATGGATAAACTAGCATGGTCTTGTCGAATTAATGCATCCACCACCTTGTTTGCTTTCCGAGGGTGGTAATGAAATGAGCAGTCATAATCCTTAATCAGATCCAACCGTCTTCTTTGGTGCATATTCAGCTCCTTTTTTGTGTAAATGTACTTTAAACTTTTATGATCAGTATAAATATCACACCATTCACCAAAAAGATAATGCCTCCAAATCTTTAATGCAAAGATTACAGAAGCTAACTCCAAATAAAGAGTTGGGTAATTTTTCTCATTTATTTTCAACTATCGTGTGGAATAATCTATCACCATATATTTTATAATGAGAACACACCTCAATCCCTTCTTGGATGCATCATTTTAGATCACAAACATTTCTCCACTATAAGGCAGTGTGAGCACAGGTGCACTGGATAACCTTCTTTTTAACTCCTTGAAATTCTCTTCACACTCCTCCGTCCAAACTAACTTAACTCCTTTTCGAGTCAACCTGGTGAGTGGATTAGGTAATCGTGAAAAATATTTCACAAAACACTGATAATATCAAGCCAAACCAAGAAAACTTCGGATCTTAGTTACTTTTGTTGGTCTCGACCATCTTTTGATAAACTCTATTTTTGTTGGATCCACAGATATCCCCTCTTTTGAGATTATGTGACCCAAAAATGAAACTTTTTGAATCCAAAATTCACTCTTGGTAAATTTGTCATAAAGATTACCCTTTATTAGGGTCTTTAATACAATTCTAAAGTGATCTTTATATTCTTCCTTGCACTTCGAATTGACCAGAATATCATCTATAAATACTACCACAAACTGATCAAGATAGTCTCTAAAGACTCTATTCATTAGATCCATGAAGATAGCAGGGACATTAGTAAGACCAAATGGAATCACTATAAATTCATAGTCTCCATACATTTTATGGAATGTCGTCTTTAGTATATCCTCCCTTTTGACCCTTAATTGGTGATACCCTGAACGAAGATCAATCTTGGAAAAGTATTGAGCTCCACGTAGTTGGTAAAATAAGTCATCAATGCTTGGGAGAGGATATTTTTTCTTGATAGTGATCTTGTTAAGTTCTCGATAATCAATGCAGAGTCTCATTGATCCATCTTTCTTCTTAACAAATAGAACAGGTGCTTCCCAAGGTGATTCACTAGGGAATATGAATCCCTTATCAAGATTATCTTGGAGTTGCTTCTTCAATTCCTGCAACTCAATTGGGGCCATTATATAAGGTGTCTTTGAAATTGGCATAGCACCCGGTATGAGTTCTATTGAAAACTCAACTTCACGATTTGGTGGAAGACCTGGTAATTACTTTGGAAAGGCATCATCAAACTCCCATATAATGGTTTTATTATTAATCATGATTTTCTCTCCACCATTTGAGATAAATAACCTTCATTTATTGGAATCAAGACCCACAAGATGGATGAAATTTCCACTAGAAGGTTATATCCATCCTCACATCGATATATGATTGTTGATTGATCTGGAATATGAAATTTGACTTCCCTTCTTTGGAAATTGATATGAGCTCCATATAAAGAAAGCCAATCCATGCCAAGAATCACATAAAATTCCACTATAGGAAGGATCACAAGATTTGCAGAAATCACTTTCCTACAAACATCAATTGGAGAAAAATTATAAACTTTT
This sequence comes from Viscum album, assembly GCA_963277665.1. Classification (NCBI taxonomy): domain Eukaryota; kingdom Viridiplantae; phylum Streptophyta; class Magnoliopsida; order Santalales; family Viscaceae; genus Viscum; species Viscum album. Next base: position 689,661,572 of record OY728163.1, read on the forward strand.
GTTGCAACTGTTGTGCCATTAAGAGTTGTCACAAATCACTCAACAGCTAATTGTTGAGATAGTACAGAGATAGCCTTATAAAATTCTACAGAAATAAAAGAGTGGGTGGATCCATAATTTAATAAAACATTTTCTACTTTATAGTGGATGGTAAGTATAACTTTCACCACTTCGTTATCATACTCCACATCGCCAATAGAAATTTCATGTTACTTTCTTTTGTATTTGGCCTTAAGAGTTTGTTGATGTCGATCATCATCAACAACCCTTGGATTAGGGAATTGATTATCATAATACCTCATTTCCTTGCACTTGTAACATTAATGTATAGGAGGTTCATTCTATGTAGCCTTTTCTTTTTTTGCATCACAAGACATATTTTTTTCATAATTGTGGCATTCAAATGCCCTATGACCTTCTTTTCCACATTTGAAACATTTACATGTCCTTTTAAGAAAATTCCCTCCAGGTTTCTTTCCACACTTTGAGCATAAGGTAAAAATCATCTTCTTTTCAGTGTGGTATTTAGATTTCCCTTTGAATTCCATTATCCTCTTCTTATCAAATCCATATTATTGATGGGTTCCTCCAATCTTCATCTCAACCTTGAGAGCACATAGAACAATTTCCTCATAGCTATTGAAGTCCCTTATGGCTAACGCCCTTCAAAGACTTGTTTTTAAGCCACTACAGAATTGATCGATCTTACTCTCAGGTTGGATAACAATTCTGGAAGCATACCTTGCAAGTCTTGTAAAATTTGCTTCATATTTATCAACAGACTCATCATCCTTTTTCTTTAGTTCAAGAAACTCCTTCTCCATCTTTTTTCGAAGAATAAGAGGAAATTACTTATTGAAAAATATGTTCTTGAACTCGTCCCATTCCATGGACTCAATTTCAACTCTTTTCCTCGTATTCTTGATAAGATTTCACCATTGATCAGCTTCATCTTCCAAACGATATACTTCTAAGATGACTTTATCATGTTCAGAACATTTAAGAACTGAAAATATCTTTTCAGTGGTACTGATCCATTGTTCAGCCACTAATGGATCAGTAGACCCACTGAATGTGGGTGGATGCTACCTCATGAAAGATTTGACAGAATGTTTCTCCTTCCTTTACTCATTTGGAAGTCCTGCATGATTCATAGCTTGAGAAATTTGTGTGATCATGGCTACAAGATTTTTCATTCCTTCTCCCATAACGTTTTGTTGCTCAGGGGGACAGTCATTTCATTGCACGTTGCATTCAGCATTAACACGGTTCCTTCAGGCTCTAGCCATTTACTAAAACCAATAAGCATGGTGTGAGAAACACTAATCATAATAGGAAACCTATATAATCAAGAATAAAATTTCACACTTTAGGTCTTATCATAGGTTAGTCATGGCCATTTCTAAAACACTAATATTGTGTTCTATGCATAGACATATCCTTAGGGTTCTTACTAAGGAATTCACATCCTAGTTTCCAAAGGTTGACTATACCTTTCCTATGATACCAACTACAACGACCCATACATTACATACGTTGTTATTACGTCAGAATTGAAGCATACTTATTACAACATATAAAAAAACCATGAAAGGACCATATAGGTATAGTGTCTTCAGAAACTGGGAAATATAAACAACTGGTTCATAAATCATCAACACTATATCCCATTTATTTAATCATATCTAGAGTCCCTTTTTGGCATATCTTACTTAATACCCTTCTTCCAAACCTGGGGAAAAGAAAACATACAAAAGGGTGAGCTCAAATGCTCAGTAAGGGTAAAAAAAGGAGATATCAATCATATCATTTTCATAAGAACATATCATTTTGAAAATATTATCCTACAAAAGAGATCATAATATCATGACATGGGATAAATCATAGTAGTGTAATGTAATCCCAATAATCATAACAAAAAACATGAAACATTGTGTAATACAAACATAATCATATAATATCATTTATTATTAGTCAATACTCATTTCCAAGATTATCATAGTGGACAAAGTCCATTTCTGAAACGAGTTCACTCCTCATTCCAGTCCTGTATCACTAAAATGGATTAACTTGTCATTCCGACCATGTCTATCTCATGAGATATAAATCTTTACCAAATTCATTGGAGGTATATATAGGTCCCACCCATCTCATAATGATACCATTCTTATGTGTGCCACAAAATCAAAAATCATACATCATAGTATAAACCATGTAATAAAAATGAGATTCTTAAACATCATGTAATCGTAACATAATCCATATAAGATAAAAGGACTTCATAAAAATAATATCATCATAGAATAATCAAATAAATTTAACAATAGGGATAGAAATAGAACCCTATATTGTCTTAAATGGAAAATAATTTTGATAAAACACTTGAACTCCATTCTTGAGGAAAATATCTTTTTCACTTCAAAAACATTTTTCCTTTCTTAACCTGTCATAAAATTATAAAATAAAACAAGTTAATTAGAAATAAACATGAAAACTTGTAAAGTAAGATTCATGAAAATAATGTTCTATGAAATCATAAAAATCCATTCATTCCTTATAAGTTAAAAAAACATTCTTCTCATACTTTGGATGGAAAATTCAAAAAGTATCTCGTACTGAAAACGACAAAAGATTCCTTTCATATATTTTACTAAAAATTCAGAAATAGGTAAAATTGGATTTAAAAATTTTTAGTAGGATATAAATAATATTAAATATTGATAAAACATGGATGTGGATGATAAATATGTCCCAGTAAATTCTGAAGTATAAACAATCTCGGATAAAAATGAGATTGTGAGATTTTCCCTTACCTTAGGTCTGATAAGCTTTGTACGTATCCGATCATCCTGAATAATGATTTAAATAATGTCATTGACTTATTAAATAATCATAATAATTGTTATGATATCATATATTGTCATATTCTGAGCTTCTTATTTGTGATATTTCATTGCTACTTGTTTTTCGGTTGTTCATTGCTTTATGTTCTTATGTGTGTTTTGTCGAATAAATTCTTATTAAACATTTTATATTATAGATATATCATTTAAATTATGGTATTAGTATAATATATATCATATATATTCATTCAATTAATTTATATAATCATTATTCAATGAAGATCATGTAGAACAAGTCGCATCACATCGTGGAGACGGTAGGTTGTACGTACGCATACGCGATGATATCGTTCCCATAATTATATTAATGGAATTGGAGTTGAGGATATAATATTTCAGAATCATTATTATGTTATAATAATCATATATAGTTTTTTGACACCATTATAACCATCCAAGTAAGGTGGTGGTGGAAAACAGATTACACCACGGCGTGGAGACGGTATTCCGTACGTACACACACGCAGTGATTTCGTTTTCCATCCGATGGATAGAAGGTGAAATAGGTTTGTTTCATATTTATAATAACATATAAGTATATTAGTGATACTGATTTTATTACATTATAATGAAAAAAATAAAGGAGAGGAAGTAGAAGAATAATGAAATTTGAAAGAATCGATAGAAGAGATTACCTCTTCCTTGATGTGTCTCTTTTAAACTTCCTCTTAGGGCACTAGATTTGGTCTTTTGAGAATACCAGAACCTCTATGATATAACTAGAGATGTTTAAAAGATAATTTTTTGGGTCTTGGATGAGATTTAAGGCTAAAAATTATTTAAATATGAGAGGTATGAGGTTCTCTTTTATAAGGGAGGAGAGGGGCACCTTCGAGAAAACTTTAAATATTTTTTATAATAAAGTAATATTTGGTTTATAATGGCTCCAAAGTGACTCATTTATATTCTAGGGTGGGTATGGGTCGAGATACACTCAACCAATAGGTTTTATACAAGTTTAGGATTCCATTTTAACCTTATCTTTAAGATTTAACTCTAAGTTAAATAATTTATCTTTTACCGTGTCTTCTTGTATTCTTACACTATATGGTTAATAAACTTACTATAAAAATCTAATAGAACACAAATTAGTTCATTAATGTAATATATATTATTATAAAATTCTTTTTTCTAAACCCTAGATTTTTTAGAATAGAATAACAGCTAATAATATAATATTTGTTTTAAAAACTCTTTTACGTCAATTTTGACACTATTTGGTGTTTTGTTTTTGTTAAATTTATGACAGCACCATTACTTCATAAAAAATTCCTCTAACTGACCCTAATATGTTATATTAACATATAAAATTATTTTAAGTCATAAAAAGTCTCAAATTACATTTATTTGGGTATTTATAACATCAATTATGTTAATATTTCATTAATAAGGTAATAATTACATCATCATTGTGTCATAAATAAATTAAATTATTTAATGCCTAAAAATTATAAATAAAATACCATTATGTAGGAAATATTTCTATATTTCTAATGAATATTTATAGTCGAATTTATCTTATGTATAACCCTATATTAAAAATGTTTTACTTATTAAACATTGATTTTAACTTTTTTAACTCTTCTTTGAATTAAATAATAATAAATGTCCTAATCTAATCCAAGTGGACATAAATGGTCATATTTTATTCCTAAGGTTTTTTCTGGTCGAATTAAACTTATCCAATAGAATTAGGACATGTGTTAGGGTAATAATAATATCATTTTTACCCTTAATTACTCTGTTTACTTTTAACCGTGGTAAATAAAAGTAAAAAGTTACTATTCACCAAAAATTATTTTTATCTTATTGAACCACATTTATTTACTAATATCAACTTTATCTCTCGAATTTTTGAAATCCCACTCACAGAAGCCGTAAAACTATGTTTTATGTAAATTTGTCAATTCTCCTAGGAGGTGGCTAAAAGACGGTAAAAAGTTCAATAAAATTTTTCTATATCGAAAATTATTATAAAATAACCCCAATGAATTACATTGAACTTATTTAGGTAACTATTTTGACCTAAAATAAATTTAAATAAAATAAATAATTATTTAAATAAAAATTCAGTTTTAAACTATAACTCAGTGTTTTTCACTATTCATCAAAAATTAAAAGTTTTCAGAAAAATACCAAAAATTCACCCAAGCATAATTTCGATATTTTGAATCCAAAAATGAATTCCATTTTGAGAGATAAAATTTATAAAAATTTAAAAATTTTGTATTACTATTCATAATGACTAGTTTATATAATATTTTAATAACATATCGTTGTTTAGTGAAACTCAGTATTACGTACAACGCAAGCTATCAAGGAATGTTGCTCTTGCGTGTAATGCAAGGCAAGATAGTGTTTTGTGTAGTGAAATATTCCGTTGGTGTTTCATATAACATAGTACATAAAAACAAAATATTTCTCATAAAATCTCAGGGTGTTACAATTACAAAATGAACAATTTGGAGGAAATGTTTCGTCGCCTTCTAGGTAGGGCACACTAAGTAATAAAAACATTAAAGAATGATTCATATTTAGTTATTAAGGTGAATTAATTGAAAGACAAGGAAATGGGATAATGTAAATTATCGTACCAAAAGATCCTTTGAAAAATCATTCAAAGAAGGAGGCATTAACATGATGTTATTTTTTTAATATATCAGGAAATAATTCTATAGAAGATACTCACAATGGGTTGAATTGGAGAAGAAAGTACTCTCATCTTCTTCATTATATATTTATCAATTAATGTTTATAAAATTATTCATGGGTATTAAATACAATATTAAAATCACATAAATGTATTTGAATATAGTAATGAAGTAATTGTAGAAAAGTTACTATAAGTAAGATGTATTCTCCAAGTGTATGATAAAGGGTTGTTCCTAAGTCAGTAGTAAGAAATACACAACTTCTAATGATCAAGTGAATGATTCCAGAAAAGCTTTTATTGAGTATAATAAAAAAAATTACCTCATGTGTCCTTTGAACATAAAGGTAAATTATCACGGTTTGAGAATGAATGTTTTTTGTTGTAGTTAAAACTCAAACAATAGTTTAGTAGTACATGAATCATAAGAAATGATTGATGAATATAAAATGTCGGGCTTATATACTTAGTTGTGGAAAGATAATTCTTTATCAAGTATAACTAAAATTGGACATCAAGGATATAAAAAAATGGTATTTATACTTAGTGGAGATAAAAACCTTAGGTATTACCAACGTATATATTTATTTAGTTTGAATAAAGAAACCTTTAGAAATAATTGTAATCCATAAAGGATTTTGGAACTAGTTTATATAGAGAATGTGAACAATTCCAAAAAGAATATTGAGTTATATTTCAAAACTTCATTAGATTCCTTTAATTGGTTAAGTAATATAAAAATGATGTATGATATATTCATGTTCATAAGATATGAGAGGCTTTGGGTTGGTCTTCTGAAGAATATCTTAACCAAGCCTTAATTGGTCATTATAATGCAACATGGAGTAATTATCAAATGCACATTACCTTATCCACATCAGAGAAATGATGTTAATAATGTGGATCGATGATAAGTCTTACATGTTAAAATTGATCAATAAAATTTAGTGATGAGAAAATCATGAAAGAACATTTTCTTATATACATCATATTCATGAAGAAAGTAAAAGGATTATCAATGCTTCAATATATATTCATTAAAAAAACATTAATTATGTTTCAAGCTGTGATTCAAATATAATGGAAATATCCCATATCCAAATTCCAACTATCTTTAAAAATGAATATCATATGAGATATATTATGATGGAAACCCATTAGGATATAATAACATGTGTTTTAATGCAAAGTGTTCATTAAGGATATAAACAAACAGCCATCATACAAAACACAATGTGCATCTAAATTAATCATCAAAAAAGTTTCTTAGGAAATTATAAAAAATATCTATGATAAAAAATATATAGTCAAGTGATATCCTAAATTTATATAAAAAGGGTGCACATATCTACTTGAGATAGTGGGATATATATTGATTGGGATTGATTCAAAGACGAAGATGGAAAACTAGTTGTCTTAGAAACAAGTTCCACAAGAGGTGTGGAAGGGAATTTTCTAGAGACATATATTGTGCATGAAGTTTAAAACCATACTGATGGTTTTATATTCACCATGATTGGTGATATGTTATTCTTTGAGAATAATAATTCTTACAATTAGTCAATATACAGCTACTAGAAAAAATTGAAAATATCAATTAAAAATCCAACATTAGATTCCATGTATAAAAGTAAAAGGGGATTATTATTTGAATATCATAGTGGGTGTTTAGGTGTGACTATACATGTTTATTACAATCACGATAAAATAATGTTCAATTTGTTATACCGAGCCATTATACAAAAATCCATTGAAATTTTTCTTGTCATAGGTAATTTTTCTATGATCATATTATTGAGAATTGGATGTTAAGACCACAAATCATGGAAGTTGACTATATAACACAACTAGAAAGAGATGGTGATACCATAAAATACCGATAAATGGTGCAAGTTACTAAAATCCAGTTCATGGTTCATGTAAGAACAAATGTCATATAATATTCATTTAGAATGAATATTTTCCATGTTTCAACCAAAGTTTAGTGGGAGCGCCATAGTTTTCCAAATATAATATCTTTGGTAATGTTTGGAAGATATCTTTTTGTCTTATATTAGGTTAATACTAGGATGAAAGTAACAGTCTATATATTGATTAAAAATAAAAACCTATGTTCTAGGGAACCAGATCTATTGAGGTAGACCTAATGGTTCCTTAGACCTAGTCAACCACACATATACTGACATTGTATTAAGAAATAAATGTTAGAACAATTTGAGAGGGAATTTCTACCAATGTCACATGGGATAAATCTCTCCAAGAAGATATGTGTAGGACATGGGAAGAGATTCATGTTGTTAATTGAATTCCATATGCTTTTATGATTGATCGATCACATATTCCATGATATGTACAATTAATTATATTTTCAACATGAACATTATAGTAGGAAGATATCAGATATATCTAGAAGAACTACAATGGAACCAGTCTAAACTATTTTATTTTACTTGAACAAGTATAAAATATATATACCTCGTATATAGATAGGAGAGGATACTAGGTACAAGGGGACACAAACTAGTTTTCCTTTAGATCAATATGATCTAATATCATAGTTAGTATAAGACGATGAGAGAGACAAGCTCATACAATCCAATGGTGGCCATACCAAAAAATTCTATGTTGGTTGTACCTTATGAAGAAGTTAAGAAGTAGTGTAATAAATTCAATGATTTGTTCAAATTATTTGAATCATACCTAGTATGTAAAGTTTTATCATTATGATAATTCTATTACTAGTACTAGCTAAGATGTTCATATTTGAAATTCAAAAAAAGAGATATACTTAGGGATTCAATATCTTGAGAATTTTTAATCAAGTAGATGAAATTTCACTTACCAGAATTACCATGTAGAAGAAACATATCAGACCCAGTAGATAATGTCATTTCTCAACATAAACAAGATCTTAGTAATGTGAGAGAAAACAAGGATGGTTAGAAATTTGTATCTAGTGCAAGTGGAAGTGTTTTAATAGTGGGTTCCCTAGACCCAACTTGAACAATAATTTTCGGTTACCATTTCATGTATAATGTGAGATATGAATGGTGTACAATTAAAATTATAGTGTTAATATTTTTCCATCCACTATTTAAATGGTAATTTAATTATATTAGTTTTCATATCAAAATGTTATAGCAGATCCTAGGCTATAACAAGAACTTAGAGATACTATGAAATTAATCTTAAACATATTTCATATGGTCTAGATATATATAATGACTAGTCATAGTAAACGTTTAACTATCAGGTGATGGGGATCATAATCCTTGAGACTTAATCTCATGAATTTTTCAATTGGTGAACTCTAGTAGTTGAGATCATAAGGAAAGACTAGACAATATAAACCCCTCCAGTTTTTTGTATCATTGGTTGTTCCTATATATAGGCATGTGTGTTGGTATTCTAACTTGATATCATTATATGTGTGTTCCATTTGATTTCATACCATGATGCAAGGAAAAAAACTGTGATACTTAAATCATGGTGAGGTATCTTGTGATGGGTTTATCATTGGTTTTATGGTATTGGTTGAATGATCAAGATAGGATTTGTCACTTACAGGTTGAGGAAGTAATATCTCGGGCTAGGTTGATCAGGATAGTAGTAACTTTTTAAATCCATGTCCATGGTAGTAAAGGTTAAATCCATCAAGTTATATCAATAAACAATAAATAAAGAAAGGATGATGACATAAGTGTGCATCTTGCTTTATGGTATATCTAAAGACAAAGAGATTATATTACACTATGTGTGTTCGTAGGTTGGTTTTCATTTCTATGACTACTCCTTATCTCTTTAGGGATCATTATTGGTTTCTAAATTCATCTCTTAGACAATGAATAGTATTCACTTTTATTAAGATAAGGGCCTAGAGGGTCCCACATAATAGCATATTCATGAATCTTCCCTATTTTGGTGACTAGGTATACAAGACATGGTGGTCCCCAACACTAGGGTCTGAGATTTGTCCAAAGAAGTATGATCACTAAAAGAATAAATAAATTCATATTATTCAAGTTAATAATAATTGAAATTGAACTTATTTATTAATTATATTTTCAAGTATTAATGTTTTTTTTAAAGGTTGGGGCCGAAGCCTCAATTTATTATTTTGAAAGCAAAGACCTCTTTAGACTGGGTAGAGGAAGACCCATTACATAGCCCGAAGGCCCAAGGCCAAGTGGCCTGAATACAAGGCTTGAAAGCCCATTTAAATAGCCCAAAGGACCCCCCGGTGAACAGTAATTCTACAATTCCCGCATTGCTACAGTACCACCACCGCTACAGTATCTGCTACAGTGATGCCGCTGCAACAGTACCTGGAAAATTCGCCCCTGCCCGGATTTGATCCTGGGTCTTTTGGATGCCAAGCAAGGGCATGTACCACTAGGGTACAGGCTCGTTGGCATTTACATGTATTAATGTAAATACTTGGAAAATATTATGTGGATGAATATTAGTTTAAAATATTACAGGATCATTTAATATTCATGGGAACTATGAGTCAATTTAATGGATTGGGTTTTATCATGTAATATATTTATTATATTAAAATAACCTGATAAAAATATATATTATAATTATGACTTAGTATAGTAGTCATAATATATCATTTATATAGTTTGTAAGAAAATTTAGGGGATTCAGAGCCTTTTTTAGGTAATTTCATAATGAACTATAAATAGAATGAGAGAGGCTCTTGCCTATGAATATTCACTATGAGATATTGAGATCTTATCTCTCTTATCCCACTTTATAGAGAGATAATTTTTCAATCTAGGTGATCAGATCGATCTCTCCCTCGTGCATCAAAGGTACTTCGATGCGGTGATCTTTGTGGAATCAAAGACATCATCAAATCTCTATTCTAGCACCTAAAATTTGATTATCGGTAATCTCATGAATTTTTGAAGTGTGTGTGGATGATCTAGATAAATTTAAATTTAGATTATGCAAGTATCAATCACCGGTGATGAATTGATGATGAACACATGGCTCAAAATCAAACCAGGTATATATGGTTTATTTTATGTGCTTAAAATTCTTTACATTAGATCCTTTGGATAAAAATTGGGTAGTGCTTAGTTGTTTATTTTGTTGTTATGTCGATCTCCAATGAAATTTTGTTAAATCCCCTGCATATTGGCTTCAGATGTGCACCCAAGTACCTTCAAGTTCTACCTATAGAGGTTCAAATGTTGTCACTTTGGATGGTAGTTTATTATTAGATGATACTGGACAAGAGAGTTGAATTATTTATGACTGGGTTGGAATCCCTTAAAGAAAATAGGGTCCAAGCAGTAAAATAACTATAAAGTAATCAAAATAAGGTGGTGTGGGTATTAAAAAAAAGGTCCACCTCTGTACCTTCCTTTTAGTGGATAATGTATTGAATGTATGGATATTGTTGATACTTTAGAATAACTCATGGAATATAGTACCCAAATGTGAAGAACCATACATCATTCATATGGTCTGCTCCAATGGTGCATACTCATTGACCATCAAGGATGGGGAGAGTCTCACACCTTCCACAAATTCCATTCTCCTAAATCAGTACTTTGTAAGAATCTTCTGCACTCTTCCTAGTCTCATGACATTGAATTGTAGGATTATTTTCTTTTCACATTATGTAAAAATATATAATACATGATCCTGTCACATTATGTTAAATTATCAATTTTGTGGTTTGTGTATCATTACCTTAAAAAAAATTAAACCTTTGGTAAAATATATATGAAATTGAACTATAGAGACCCCTTCTCTTTACCATATGATGTTAAACTACATGTATAATATCATTGTTTGAAGACATTAAATAGCATGGTTTACATCCCTATCACATTAAATAAAACTATGTGATACCTTGATACCTCACTTAATAGGGTTCCCCCATCCCAGTTTCATTCTTCTACACATCACAATATTGAAAATGTATTTCTTGATTCCCAATTCATGGGATATTTAGAGACATCATGATCCCATATATTGGGTATATCCCAACCACTGTCATATTTTAGGGTTATTCCCCTTTGTAACATATTCAATTATCACTCATTGATATGTCCATTTGGTGGATTTGATTGCATGGTATAATAGTTCCCAAAGTGTTTAACTCTCCAATGAACATCCCACCACATTCACTTCCACACTTCAAGTCTTCCTCATTTTGGATCCTCGTCATCCTCCCAGTCAGAATAGGCTCCCTAAAAGGACTAGCTAGGACAAGTTCACTGACTAACTGGTGGATAAGGACAGATCCCCAAGTTCTTCTTGGGGACACTAGCTAGTCAGTAGTCACTGTACTACTTTTTAAGCAAGGGGAAGCCACATCATTTCACCCAGTACACCCCCATTTCTTCTTATTTTAGTTTTTATCCCCCAAAATCACCAGCATACCCCTTTTATGAGCCTCTCTCCCTATCTTAACCTCTTGTGTGGATATCCTTCATCTGGGGTCCATTTCATTTTTCTTCAAACGAGTTAGATATCCATAGTTACTTCTACAAAACCTCTTCCCTCTATTATAATTTCATTTCACTGATAGGTGTTTTTTCCTTTTTTCTCACTAATACACCATATTTCCGAGGTTTTTTATTGTTTCTAATTTTCTCTAGAGTTAGGCTAAACCAATGTCCAATACTCAATGCCTAAACTTTTCTAGACATGAGGTATGTGTTAATTAAACCTAACCCAAAATCTTATCATTTTTCAAATTTTATGCATGATGCATTCAATTCACCCATGTTATACCTTTAAACAAAGATAAATTAAATGTTTTAAATTGTGTTTGTCTTAGTTAAATGTAATAGCCCGAGATTTTATGAAAAATATTCTTTTTTATTTCACTAATGTCTTGTGTTGTACGCTACACCAAAAGGAGCTTGCACAACATGCATCCTTGACTTGCCTTGCATTACACGCAATAACGACCTTCCTCGATAGCGTGTGTAGTACGCAATACCGAGTTTCACTAAACAACGATATGCTATTAAAATATTATTATAACTAGCTGTTATGAATAGTAATAACCACCTTTTTAAATTTTAGAAAATTTAGCTCTCAAAATGGACTTCATTTTTGGATTCGGAGTATCGAATTTAGCCTAAGGTGAAATTTTGGTACTTTTCGGATAACTTTCATATTCTGATGAATAGTGAAAATTACTAAATTATAATTAAAAACAACTTTTTTAATCGAACTAATTAATAGTGATAAATTATTAATTTGATTGGTTTTAAAGTATATTTATAATATATTTTTACAATTTAATACAATGTTGGTCATTGGTTGTAATTTCACATTTAAACCAGACATAATCAAGTGTCAATCTTTTGATATATTTTGTTTCCTAAAAACACGCTATTTATTTTTACAGCGGGATTTAATTATAAAATTAATTAATGAAACTTCTATGTTATGAATTTGGTAAAGTAGATTTCATTTTTGAATTATGAATATGAAATATAGCTTAGGATGAAATTTTGGCATTGTTCTGAAAAACATCAATTTTTGATGAATAGTGAAACTACTAAGTGGTAGTTAAAAAAACTGAATTTTTCATAAAACTTAATTTTACCGCTTCTGTGAATGGAATTTCAAAAATCCAAGAGACACGGTTGATGTCAGTAAGTAAAATGTGGTTCAATGAGATGAAAATAATTTTTGGTGAATAGTAACTTTTTACTTTTATTTACCACGGTTAAAAGTAAATAGGGTAATTAAGGGTAAAAATGATATTAATATTACCCTAACACATGTCCTAATTCTATTGGACAAGTGTATCTCGACCAAAAACAACCTTAAGTGTAAAATATTATCATTTAGGCCCACTTGGATTAGATTAGGACATTTATTATTATTTAATTCAAAGAAGAGTTAAAAGAGTTAAAATCAAAGTTTATTTACTAAGACATTTTTAATATGGGGTTATACATAAGATAAATTCGACTATAAATATTAATTATAAAGATAAAAAGATTTCCTACATAATTATATTTTATTTATAATTTTTAGACTTTAAATAAATTAATTTATTTATGACACAACGATGATGAAGTAATTACCCTTTTAAGGAAATATTAACATAATTGATGTTATAAATACTCAAATGAATGTAATTTGAGACTTTTTATGAATTCCACTAATTTTATAGGTTACTATGATATATTAGTGTTGATTTAATCAACTTTGTTCGAACATATAATTCTGTTATAACTTTCACAAAAATCATATATCAAATAGTGTCAAAATTGACACAAAATAGTTTTTAAATCAAATATTATATTATTAATTGTTATTTTATTCCTAAAAATCTAAGGTTCGGCCAAATGACTTAGATAAGGATATATATATTAATAATAAACAATTTGGGGTTCTTTTGGCATGTTATAGTAAGTTTATTAACCATATAGTGAAAGAAAACAAAAAGACACGGGAAAAGTTAAATTATTTAACTTAGAGTTAAATCTAATTGATAAGGTTAAAATAATACCCTAAACTTGTCTAAATCCTATTGTATGATAGTATTTCGACCCATCCCCACTTTAGATTCAAAATAAGACCCTTTTATACCATTATAAACCGATTTTGACTTTAATATAAAATAATATTTTGAGATATTCCTAAGGTGCCCCTCTCCTCCCTTATAAAAGGACACCTCCTCCCCCTCCTCCTCACACCAATTTGAGCACTCAATCTCGTCCAACCCCTGCCAAAATCTCTTCCCCACTTCCCTAGAAACATCCTAGAGGTTCTGGTATTCCTCAAAGACCAATTTTAGTGCCCTAAGAGGAGTTCTCAAAGAGGCGCTTCAAAGAAGAGGTAATTACCGTTACCAATTCTTTCATCTTTATTTCTTCTTCCACTTCTTCTTCTTAGGTTTTTTCATTAAGAAGTAATAACATCAGTATCACTAATATACTGATATGTTATTATAAGTATGAAACAATCCTATTTCACCATCTATCCATCCTACGGAAAAATAAATCACCGCGCGTGCGTACGTACGGAATACCGTCTTCACGCCGTGGTGTAATCTATTTTCCACCACCACCTTACATGGATGGGTATAGTGGTGTAAAGAATAACTATAAATAGTTATTAAAACATCATATTGATTATGATATATTGTGTAATCCACTCCAATTCAATTCAATATTTATGGAAATGATATCATCGCTCGTGCGTACGTACGGACTACCGTCTCCACGACGCGATGAGATTCATTCTCCATGTTAACCATTTAAGAATGATTATAAAGTATATATAAGAAATAATAATGAAATATATGACATTATAAAGATACTGGATTTATGTATATATATATATATATGTATTTCATCTACTTACTTCCACTCAAGACAATAAGGAAAGGAAAACAGCGTTCATGCGTACGTACGGACTACCGTCTCCATGAACGGTGTTTTTCATTTCATTTATCTATCTATTATATATATATATATATATATATGATATATAAATCATATTTTATATTCTTTATGTAAGTAAATCATGATATAAGTAATAATAATGTCAAGAACAACAATTCAAAACACCTACGATAAATGAAACGATTTTACCCAAAACGCTTCTTTAACATGGAATTTACAAAAGAACGGGTAATATAATATCATAAGTGAACCATATATGATATCATAACAATGAATATGATTCCGTAATAAGTCAATGACATTATTTATATCATTATACAGGAGGTTCGGACACATACGAAGCAAATCGGACCTAAGGTAAGGGAAATATCACAATCTCATTTTTATCCGAGATTGTTTATACTTTAGTATTTACTGGGGTGTATTTTATCATCCACATCCATGTTTCCTCAATATGTAATGTTATTTCCATCCACCTAAAATTGTTTAAATCCAATTTTACCCTTCGGTGAGTTTTTATTAAAGGATATGAAAGGAATTTTTTGTCATTTTTCGCACGAGGTACTTTTTATCTTTTCCGACAAAAATACGAAGAATGATTTTTTTAACTTATACGGAAAGAATGGATTTTTAAAACATTATTTCCAAGAAGATTCCTTAACAATTTTTCAAGTTTATTTTTAATAAACTTATTTTAGTTTATAATTTTATGACATTTTAAGAAAGGAAAAGTGTTTTTGAAGTAGAAAGGATATTTTCCTCAAGAATGGAGTTCAAGTGTTTTATCAAAATTATTTTCCATCTAAGATAATAAAGGGTTCTGTTTTTATCCCTATTATTACATTGATTTGATTACGTTGTGAGGGAATTATTTTTATGAAGTCATTTACCTTATATGATTTTTTTTATGATGTCATGATGTTTCAAGAATCCCATTTTTATTACATGGGTTACGCTGTGATGTATGGTTTATGATTATGTGGCACACATAAGAAAGGATTCATTATCAGATGGGTGGGATCTATATCTCCCTCCAATGCATTGGGTAAAGATTTTATATCTCATGAGATAGACATGGCTGGAATGGTAGGTTATACCGGTTCAGTGAAACAGGACTGAAACGAGGGTTACTCGATTCCGAAAGAGACTTTGTCCACTAAGATAGTCTTGGAAATGAGTCTTGACTAACAAGAAATGATTCTCTATGAATATGTGTGAATGCCACAAAGTTTCATGTTTTAATTTATGATTATTGTGATTACATTTCACTACCATGATTTATCCCATGTTATGAAATTATGCTCTCTTTTGCGGGTTATGATTTCTAAAATGTTATGTTCTTATGAATACGATGTGATTGATATTTCTTTTGTTTACCCTTACTGAGCATTTGAGCTCACCCTTTTATGTTTTCTTTTCCCCAGGATATAAATAAAGGTTTTAGGTTAAAAAAAGGAAGATCTTTATGGGATATGTTGAAGATCTTTCACCACGATTAGAAGATTTTATTCCGAGTTTCCAAAGACACTAAACTATTACGATCCTTGTGTGTGTGTTTTTGTTATGTACTAAGTATTCCGCAAAAGTAATGTAATGTTCATGTACGTCAAGATACGGGTCTCTACAGTTGGTATCAGAGGAAAGGTTTAGTCAACCTTTGGAAACTAGGATGCGAAAATGTTAGTGAGATCCCTAGAGATATTTCTAAGGTATTTCTAGGGATGTCCCTAAGGATAAGTATATGTATAGGATATAATCCTAGAACTACGATAACGATCTTATAATTTAACCTAAGATGTTAGATATTAAGGGTACTCCCCCTTTACTATATTGTTTTCCCTAGCATTATTTTGCCTCTCACACTATTCTGTTTGGGTTTTAGAAAATGGCTGGAAACAAGATGATTCACAATAATGGAGGATATGATGGACAATGGAATGATATTCTTCATGGGAAACCAAATGAAATGGTATTTGGATGTCCAAACATCATTATTATGTCGAATCAGCAATCTCATAATATGATCAATAAAGTAAAATTTGGTAAGTTTCCTGACTCGACTAATAAGAGAAAGATGGAGTTCCATGATGATCATAGAGGAAAGAAAGTTCAATTTCCCCTATGTAAATCATGTGGGAAGAGGCATCAAGGAGAATGTTTCAAGGGAAGTGGAAGATGCTTTGGGTGTGGAAAAGAAGGACACAAAGCAAGTAAGTGCAAAGGAAAAGGGTCGGTTAACACCATGGATGAGGATAATGGTATTGCTACGACATCAAAAATGGTTAAGTGTTTTAAATGTGGAATGTATGGGCATTATGCAAACAAATGCCCTAAGGGAAAGACTCATGAAGAGAATCAGTATGGTCATATGGGTAGTATTTATGTGGATGATGATGAAGAGACTACAAATGATATGTGAGATGAAAGAATTTTTGAAGCTCGGTCAATGGTTTAAGAATGTAGTGGAATGATTACATGTTTATCATGTGTAATTTTGTATAAGTATTCTCATACTACTATGGAATAAAGATACATCTATGGATTGTTACACTGTTGTCTTTCCTTGTGTTTTGAAAGTGTATGATTAATGTTACCAGTATCCATGAAAGGTTATTCAGATATTTTTGGAATTTAGATGATATGCGCATAATGAAGGGATAAGGAGAAAATTAAATGTTTGATAGTATTCATGAGCTCATGATTGATATAAGGACTAAGTGATATCATGGTTTGAGTATATAGAATTTTGAGGATTTTGGTATGCGGAAAGTGTTAACTTTTAACTGCATTCATGTTTTCACTAAGGTATTCAAGAGAATACACGATTAAGGACTTTGAATGTTTGGAATGTGACCAACAAAACATATCTTATGATATATGGGGATCGACGATGGTGTTAAATCTCTGGTAATCATTTTCACTATGTTATGAGAGTGGACTGTAGTATTATGGATAAGCCTAAAGATTGGAATGGATTATGTTGGACATAAGTTAGTATTGTTTAAGGATAGAAGTTTTTTTTCGATATTATTGATGGGATGTTATAGTATTATTGTTTTAGAAAAAGGACAACCTGCAGGACGGGCGACAGCCCATCGCGTCGGACAAGGCTGTGGGAATCGAACCCACAACCGAAGTGCGACTGGCCTTTATTGACTACCACTGGCCTACAGGAAGTCCCTGTTTAGTAGAAACTAGTTTTATTATATTAAACAGTATAATATATGAAGTATAAGTCCATTTTAGGAACCATATATGATTAATCTCACTATAGAATGACTTATGTAACCTTTTGTTTGAGACAGATGGAATGACCCGTCATTATATCACATAATCTGCTAACACTTCACGAATAACAAATTCAACTTCATTTATTTAAGAGATAAAGTGGAAATTGTTCAAGGCACGAACAACAGTAAGATTGTTCCAAAATAAAGTAAGTATTTATTCTAATTCAAATTTTCAACTTTAGGGAAATGATCTTAAAAACCAAAAATGTTGTCCTAGTGATCTTATACCTGATGAATCAGATGGTACCTTAGATCGTCACAAATTTATGGCTTTGTGATTGCTGGCTTTTTCATAGCCATGTTCTCTACCACTCTCCATCAGAACATGATGGTTAGATTTCTCTTCCATATCCATATTTTCACCTATGTGGAAACCCAGTGATTAGTTTATTTGGGTAACCGTTACGTTTCATACTTTTGTTTTTAAAGATAAGTTTTGGTATTCCTTTTTACGATGTGGGTTTCTATTAATGAAAATTTCGAATAGTAAACCATTTATAACCCCGACGAATTTCGAGGGCGAAATTCATTTTAAGGGGGGTAGAATGTAACAGCCCGAGATTTTATGAAAAATATTCTTTTTTATTTCACTAATGTCTTGTGTTGTACGCTACACCAAAAGGAGCTTGCACAACATGAATCCTTGACTTGCCTTGCATTACACGCAATCGCGACCTTCCTCGATAGCGTGTGTAGTACGCAATACCGAGTTTCACTAAACAACGATATGCTATTAAAATATTATTATAACTAGCCGTTATGAATAGTAATAACCACCTTTTTAAATTTTAGAAAATTTATCTCTCAAAATGGACTTCATTTTTGGATTCGGAGTATCGAATTTAGCCTAAGGTGAAATTTTGGTACTTTTCGGATAACTTTCATATTCTGATGAATAGTGAAAATTACTAAATTATAATTAAAAACAACTTTTTTAATCGAAATAATTAATAGTGATAAATTATTAATTTGAGTGGTTTTAAAGTATATTTAGAATATATTTTTACAATTTAATACAATGTTTGTCATTGGTTGTAATTTCACATTTAAACCAGACATAATCAAGTGTCAATCTTTTGATATATTTTGTTTCCTAAAAACACGCTATTTATTTTAACAGCAGGATTTAATTATAAAATTAATTAATGCAACTTCTATGTTATTAATTTGGTAAAATAGATTTCATTTTTGAATTCTGAATATGAAATATAGCTTAGGATGAAATTTTGGCATTGTTCTAAAAAACATCAATTTTTGATGAATAGTGAAACTACTAAGTGGTAGTTTAAAAAACTGAATTTTTCATAAAACTTAATTTTACCGCTTCTGTGAATGGAATTTCAAAAATCCAAGAGACACGGTTGATGTCAGTAAGTAAAATGTGGTTCAATGAGATGAAAATAATTTTTGGTGAATAGTAACTTTTTACTTTTATTTACCACGGTTAAAAGTAAATAGGGTAATTAAGGGTAAAAATGATATTAATATTACCCTAACACATGTCCTAATTCTATTGGACAAGTGTATCTCGACCAAAAACAACCTTAAGTGTAAAATATTATCATTTAGGCCCACTTGGATTAGATTAGGACATTTATTATTATTTAATTCAAAGAAGAGTTAAAAGAGTTAAAATCAATGTTTATTTACTAAAACATTTTTAATATGTGGTTATACATAAGATAAATTCAACTATAAATATTCATTAGAAAGATAAAAAGATTTCCTACATAATGATATTTTATTTATAATTTTTAGACTTTAAATAAATTAATTTATTTATGACACAACGATGATGCAGTAATTACCCTTTTAAGGAAATATTAACATAATTGATGTTATAAATACTCAAATGAATGTAATTTTAGACTTTTTATTAATTCCACTAATTTTATAGGTTACTATGATATATTAGTGTTGATTTAATAAACTTTTTTCGAACATATAATTCTTTTATGACTTTCACAAAAATCATATATCAAATAGTGTCAAAATTGACACAAAATAGTTTTTAAATCAAATATTATATTATTAATTGTTATTTTATTCATAAAAATATAAGGTTCGGCTAAATGACTTAGATAAGGATATATATATTAATAATAAACAATTTGGGGTTCGTTTGGCATGTTATAGTAAGTGTATTAACCATATAGTGAAAGAAAACAAAAAGACACGGTAAAAGTTAAATTATTTAACTTAGAGTTAAATCTAATTGATAAGGTTAAAATAATACCCTAAACTTGTCTAAATCCTATTGGATGATATGATTTCGACCCATCCCCACTTTATCTTCGAAATAAGACCCTTTTGAACCATTATAAACCGATTTTGACTTTAATATAAAATAATATTTTGAGATATTCCTAAGGTGCCCCTCTCCTCCCTTATAAAAGGACACCTCCTCCCCCTCCTCCTCACACCAATTTGAGCCCTCAAGATCGGCCAACCACTGCCAAAATATCTTCTCCACTTCCCTAGCAACATCCTAGAGGTTCTGGGCTTCCTCAAAGACAAATATTAGTGCCCTAAGAGGAGGTCTCAAAGAGGCACTTCAAAGAAGAGGTAATTACCGTTACCAATTCTTTCATCTTTATTTCTTCTTCCACTTCTTCTTCTTAGGTTGTTTCATTATGAAGTAATAACATCAGTATCACTAATATACTGATATGTTATTATAAGTATGAAACAACCCTATTTCACCATCTATCCATCCTACGGAAAAAGAAATCACCGCGCGTGCGTACGTACGGAATACCGTCTCCACGTCATGGTGTAATCTATTTTCCACCACCACCTTACATGGATGGGTATAGTGGTGTAAAGAATAACTATACATAGTTATTACAACATCATATTGATTCTGATATATTGTATAATTCACTCCAATTCAATTCAATATTTATGGAAATGATATCATCGCTCGTGTGTACGTACGGACTGCCGTCTCCACGACGCGATGAGATTCATTCTCCATTTTAACCATTTAAGAATGATTATAAAGTATATATAAGAAATAATAATGAAATATATGACATTATAAAGATACTGTATTTATGTATATATATATATATGTATTTCATCTACTTACTTCCACTCAAGACAATAAGGAAAGGAAAACAGCGTTCATGCGTACGTACGGACTACCGTCTCCATGAACGGTGTTTTTCATTTCATTTCTCTATCTATTATATATATATATATGATATATAAATCATATTTTATATTCTGGAAGTAAGTAAATCATGATATAAGTAATAATAATGTCAAGAACAACAAGTCAAAACACCTACGATAAATGAAACGATTTTACCCAAAACGCTTCTTTAACATGGAATTTACAAAAGAACGGGTAATATAATGTCATAAGTGAACCATATATGATATCATAACAATTAATATGATTCCGTAATAAGTCAATGACATTATTTAAATCATTATACAGGATGTTTGGACACATACTAAGCAAATCGGACCTAAGGTAAGGGAAATATCACAATCTCATTTTTATCCGAGATTGTTTATACTTTAGTATTTACTGGGGTGTATTTTATCATCCACATCCATGTTTCCTCAATATGTAATGTTATTTCCATCCACCTAAAATTGTTTAAATCCAATTTTACCCTTCGTTGAGTTTTTATTAAAGGATATGAAAGGAATTTTTTGTCATTTTTCGCACGAGGTACTTTTTATCTTTTCCGACAAAAATACAAAGAATGTTTTTTTTAACTTATACGGCAAGAATGGATTTTTAAAACATTAATTCCAAGAAGCTTACTTTACAAGTTTTCAAGTTTATTTTTAATCAACTTATTTTAGTTTATAATTTTATGACATTTTAAGAAAGGAAAAGTGTTTTTGAAGTAGAAAGGATATTTTCCTCAAGAATGGAGTTCAAGTGTTTTATCAAAATTATTTTCCATCTAAGATAATAAAGGGTTATGTTTTTATCCCTATTATTACATTGATTTGATTACGTTGTGAGGGAATTATTTTTATGAAGTCATTTACCTTATATGATTTTTTTTATGATGTCATGATGTTTCAAGAATCCCATTTTTATTACATGGGTTACGCTGTGATGTATGGTTTATGATTATGTGGCACACATAAGAAAGGATTCATTATAAGATGGGTGGGACCTATATCTCCCTCCAATTCATTGGGTAAATATTTTATATCTCATGAGATAGACATGGCTAGAATGGTAGGTTATACCGGTTCAGTGAAACAGGACTGAAACGAGGGTTACTCGATTCAGAAAGGGACTTTGTCCACTAAGATAGTCTTGGCAATGAGTCTTGACTAACAAGAAATGATTCTCTATGAATATGTGTGAATGCCACAAAGTTTCATGTTTTAAGTTATGATTATTGTGATTACATTTCACTACCATGATTTATCCCATGTTATGAAATTATGCTCTCTTTTGCAGGTTATGATTTCCAAAATGTTATGTTCTTATGAATACGATGTGATTGATATTTCTTTTGTTTACCCTTACTGAGCATTTGAGCTCACCCTTTTATGTTTTCTTTTCCCCAGTATATAAAGAAAGGTTTTAGGTTTAAAAAAAGGAAGATCTTTATGGGAGATGTTGAAGATCTTTCACCAAGATTAGAAGATTTTATTCTGAGTTTCCAAAGACACTAAACTATTACGATCCTTGTGTGTGTGTTTTTGTTATGTACTAAGTATTCCGCAAAAGTAATGTAATGTTCATGTACGTCAAGATACGGGTCTCTACATTAAATTTCCTTTTTATTATGAAATTAACTATCACAAAATGGAAGTTCTTGGATAGTTGAAATTAGTTGGGTTTAACCATATATGATCTTGGGGTAATAAAAGTTTTTTGAGAATTAAATGTCAAATAGGAATTTATAATAAGAGTCTATTATTGAGAAATGGAATTTCACAATAGTCAATTTTCTTGTGAATGTTTTGGACCTTTGAAATGGTACCTTGAATTGTGATCATTGAATTATAAAATGTTTTTTCCCTTGAGTTTAGAATAAGTTAATGAAATGTGTCGTTTATAGGAATAAATATTTTTTTTAAATGGATTTTGTGAGATGAGTATGTTAAATAATGGTGTAGGAAATATAGTGTGTCGGTAATCAACCGATAAGATCTTTTCCTTTATATCTTGTGAATAAAATATTACTTAATCAAGACATGGGAAAAGGATAAGTTTTCTATGAAATGATAAGTAAATTTACCTAATGTCTTATTCTCTAGAAATTTTTATAGTTCTTGAAATTTGACTTTTCTTATGTAAATGTCTATTTTGGTTGAAATTCCATGGGTTTCATCCTTAGAATTTATTTCTTGATATTATTTTAGTGTTATTTTTTAAGTGAGTGTGGATTTAGATTGGTGACTCACTTAAATTCCATTGGAGGATTACTCATTGGATTCAAGGATCTCCAAATATTAGTAATTTCATGGGATGCCTTTTATTTCTCATTGATTCATTAATGTGAATGACTCTAGGTGGATCCCCCTTGGATTTGGATGATGACTTATGTATTTAATTCCCTAAAATATTTTCATGGATTGTCTTAGGGTACCCTTGTGAAATTCATGGGATGATCTCTCTAAATCCATCTTAATTATATGATATGTAATTCCATTCTTGTAGAGCTAGATACTAGTGGAACCTTATAATCTAAATACCTACCATGGATTTGGTTTAGATAATTCCAAGATTTGATTCCTTGGAAGTGCCTAGATGGAACTGAGATAAATTCCCTAGATAACATCCTTGAACTCTAGTTTGACTTTGTAAGAGATGAATTCTTGGTGGATCCCATGTAGATTCTCTCATGTCTTAATGGTTGTTGTTTCCTTGGTTACACACCTTGGAAATTTCATGAGTTATGATATTCATCACCCAAATCAGAGACACATCGGCACCAGCTGAAGCGGGTAGGTCTGACCTCTGGTGTCACATGGATCATGAGATGAGAGGATATGTTTTATTTGTTTGTTTTTTATCTGTTTTTGAAGTAATATGGTATCTATATCATTCCTTCACACACTTGTTATATAGACTAGTTAATTTTGGGATTTCATATAACAACCCAACTCTAGTAACCCAAATCTAGTATTTATTTATTATATTGGTACAAGATAAAAAGGATATAACCATGAAATATTGATCAATTTAAAGTCTTTTAAAACTAGATACATGAATTATTCTTATATTACAATAGAAATATAAAATTCATAGCATAAAGAATATTCTCATATCATTGATATTACTTGTTATATCCTTCTTCATATCATGCGGAATAAAAATCAAATAAATGGTGAGCTCATATTATCAGTAAGTGTTACAAACAATGGACACTATCTTGAGTAAATATATACTAATCAATATGGTGAGGAAAATAAAAAAACAAATTTAATTTAATAAATAAACAGATCATGAAATGTGTTTATGCATAATATAACTTCATTAATCCCGTGGATAATAATAATTAAATTCCAAATGAGGAAAATTATTCATTTTATATGTTATGATATCATACATCATGATATCTTTATCATCAAATCCCATTTCCAAAACAGTTTAATCAATAGTTATTTAAACACCAAAAACACATTAAAAAGTATAGTCAATTGGTTTGTCTCATGTGACATGTCGATGCATCAAGGGTCTATTTATTACTAGGCCCACTCATTACTGCATTTTCAATTAACTACTCATATATTAAATGATAAATTTAATTCATAGATAATATTTTCTATTAATAAATTTCTATATTGAATAAAGAATACATAATATTAATATTTCCCTAGTTAATCAAATAACATTCAAAGTAAAACACTGTATGTAAAAATGATATATGGTTTAGGTAATAATCATATCTATGATAAAAATAATATGGATATTTAAGATAAATTTAATTTCTAATGATCAAAAGAAAGTGAATGATTCAAGATAAATTTAATGACCACAAAATTAAAAAGGGAGAAATGATGAACCTCAATTCCTTATACATATAGCTTTTGAAATAAAATAACTTCCTTTTTAGAAATAAACAAAATTGAATAAAAAATGTTAAAATAATATTTAATTCCAGTTTTTTCTTTGTAAAATTATTTAAAACTTTTAAAAACAACTATATATCTTAAAATGGTTATAGTGGTAGGAAAATATTTTAACGACGTATATGTTAAAATGAAACATTCCTTTTGGATTTTTGTAAATAAAGTTGAAAAATGAAATTTTCAAAGAAAAAATTATAAAAATTCATTTAAAACCTTTTCAAAATTAAATGATAACATAAAATTTCCTTGATTAATCATTTCACAAAATAAAAAGGATCTTTTTAAAAAAAATTAAAAAAATATGAACATAGAAGAAAAATATACCTGATCAAAAAGATAAATAAGATATTCTTTTATTTTAAACATTTCCCTATTTGATTCAAGTTCCAAAGAGTTGAAATGTTGGAATAAAGCATAGAAGATAAATAAATATCCAAAGGATAATAAATTATATGGATTTTATTAAGGAGATATTGTAATATTATTTCAATGAAAATAAAGGAAATCATAAAAATGAGATTTTAGAATAGATGTTTACCCCTTTAGTGAATTTTGAATTGTAACCTCATGAAAGGGTAAAATTGAATTGAAAAAATGATAATAATGAATAAATACATATCCATGTAAAATACCTAAACGGTTCAATATATTAAACACAAAAAATTAAATATGTTCATAGTACTAAATAAGTTTCAATTGAGTGGAAATTGAGATGGAATCCCTTACCTAAAGTTAGACTTACCTTTTAAGTTCTTTTAACCTTCTATATAAAAAATTTATATTTACTATTCTTACATAACATAAACACATACCTATATATAATATCTTATATTATCCATTATAACATCTTATCATCGATTTTTTAATAATATTTTATTATTATCATTATTTCATATCTTAACTACTTCTTTTTTCATTTATTTCCAATTCAATGGTTTCAGTCCTTATATATTCCTCATGGTTAAATCATCTTAAGAATGTCATTCATGGTATAAATATCATATATATCTAATCTATATATATATATATATTTATTTATTTATTTATATACATCCAAATAATATATACATAGAAAAATTAATTACACCATTCATGGATATGGTGGGTCATACGTATGCTTGATACCTATTTTCACTTTTTGATGGATGGAAATAAGGAAAGGTAAAAAATAATTCAACTTTTTAGAACCATTATTTTATCATAAATCATAAATGAAAATGGGATCACATCACTCCATGGTGGGGTATTCCACACATACACACGAGCTATGTTGTCGTTTCCCAACGAATTGGAAGGTAAGAAGGTATATATGATATTATAATCCTGGAAGAATAATTATTTCATAAATATAATATATTTCAATTAGTTCCATATTTATAATCATCCAAGTAAAATAGTTATGAAAAGAGAATTACACCACTACTTGGAGACAATAAGTTGTATATACGCATGAGCGATGTTTTCAATTTTCATAGGATAGAAAAAAGGTGAAAATGGTCATACTATAATTATAATAACATATTAGTATATTTATGATAAGTAATTAATTATTATATGAAATTTAAAATATATTTATATGAATTATAAGAAAAAAATAAGCTTGAAATAGTCAAAAAATACGGTTACCTCTTCTTTGGTAGACTTCCTTTATACTTCTTATTAATAACCCTTGGAATAGACTTTTAAGAATAAAAAACCTCTAATTAATGGATAGATAATTGGATAAATTAATTTATATGGTGTTGGTCTAGATATATGGCTCAATTTCATGAAATTAAAAGATAGAAGAGGTTTCCTTTTATAAGTGAGGGGAGGGGAACTTTTGGAAATTCATGAAATAATAATATAATGTGTGTCTAAATCATGTCAAATGGTTCCAAATTTGTATATATTATAATATAAGTAAGATATGGTCAATATATAATCATCCAATAAAATTTACAGAGGTTTATATATCATTTTAAACATTATATATTTGATTAACCCCTTTATTATCCTTTTTTAACCTAAACTATAGTAAGAACTATTTCAATAGTAAAGGGTTGTTATTTTACTTATAAGATAAAAAATGGATCCTAAATGGAAGAGTGTAGAGATATTTTAACATAAATTATCCCCCTTTTCCTAGTTCAATTGTTCTATTATTTTTAAATAATTTTATAAAATATTATTTTCATAAAATATCATCAATGTCATTTTTGACACTATTTATTTAATTTGACTTTAAAGATATCAAGAAAAACATGGAATTCAAAAATAAAACATTTCAAACAACACTAATATGTTATATTTATCTAAAAATAGATGCAAAAAATTATTAATCCATATTATACTACTTATACTTTTTTTTAAAATCATTAATTTTATTTTTCAATTAATTAAATAAATATTGTGCCAGCATTGCGTAAGAATTTAAGGTGATTATCCAATCAGTAGAAAATTTTAAAAACAATTATCATGATAAATATAATTAATTAATATTTTATGTGAACATTTAAAACTTAATATAACCTATTTTTATCCTTATGGAAAAATATTATAGATATTAAAGTCAAGAGTGTGACATTTTTTTATTCATTTATTAATGTAAAATAATGGTCAATATGAAAGAAAAATAGCACTAAGTTACCATATTTTAGAGATATTGACATAAAGTTCCTTAATACATTCATCCAATAGGATAATTAAATTTTTATAGAAATTTTAAATCCTTATCCCAAAGTTTTAACCATATTTTTCATGTTTTACCCTTACCGAGGTAACAAATATCCACCAAGGTTACTGTTCATAATGACCAAAATAAAAGGGGGCTATTTTTCAAAATATGAACCACCTAATTCTAAATATATAATCTATTTTATCAAATTAAAATAAAATAAGTGGTATAAATTAATTTAATATAATAGCAAAATGAAAAATAGTTTTTTAGAAGAATGTGTTTCTAAGTCCAAAATTGAACTTACACCAAAATCAGGTATAATGATTATTCAAATTTAATTAATAATATTATTTATAGATAAATGAGTATTATTATAATTTATTATTAATTTTAAATCATTATGGGTATTTTTTTAATTAAAATAAATGACCACTTTATTAAAATTGTTGTTTTTTAACTATTCGCTGAAAAATCCATCTTTTTAGAAAAATCCCAAAATTTTAACCTAATATAATATTAACATAATTAATTTAAAATTAATATTATTATAACATAATAATGTTTCAATAGGTTTCTTTGGTTTGTTTAAAATCGGTGTTGCGTGTAAAGAGAGCTATCAAAAAGAATTATTTAAAGAGAAATATATTATAAAATTTTGGGTGTTACATTCTACCCCCTTATAAGAATTTCACCCTCAAAATTATGTCACTTTGATACAAAAAACCATGGATAATTTTTCCTTATAACATATTTATGTTACCACATAGCTTCCCAAATTTTATGATTTCTCCATAAAACTTTGACCAAATGAGTGGTCTACTTTTATAGCACATTCTCTATATGATCCAAAATCTCCATCAGTTGTTCCTCATAAGACAAATATCACTCCAAAAGTATGACCACTGAGTTAAATAAATGTGAATGGTCATCTATATACTTCCTTGGGAGAGATACATGGAACACAACATGAACTTGAGGTAGATTTTCTAGAAGTTTCAATAAATAATATATTATCCTGATAAAATTAATATTTTTTTAGGGACTGATATATTTAGGGCTTCTCTTTACCTTATTTCCAAGTATCATAACCATATTCCACTAACATATTAATAGGAATACCTTATCACCAAATTTGAACTTTTGATCTCACTAACTATTATTGGAATAACTTTTTTTTATCTTAGATACCCTTATGGTTTATTTAATAGATCTAACCATACCTATCATTTCTTCAGATAAATCAGTTCTTAATAACTTTATTTATCCAAATTCATCCCAACACATTAGATTTAAGAACATCTTTCCATGGAGGGATTCATAAGGAGCCATCTTAATTATTGAGTGAAATCTATTATAGTAAGAAAATTCTATGAAAGGAAGGAGTTTATCCCAACAACCTATTAAATCCATTGAACAAGATATAAAAATTTATTTTATAGTTTGAATGTTCCAATCATACTGATCATATGTTTGAGGATGAAAATGAGTACAAAAACTATACACTATATCTACATATTATTGAATGGTTCTCCAAAACACCAAGGTAAACATCAGAACCTAATCAGATATGATTAAAAGTGGTACTTCAAGCTGTCTCAAACCCCTTTTAATCTATAACCGAGTAAGTTGATCATGGGATAAGTCTTCGATGATATCAATAAAATGTGCTAATTTTGTTTGGTGGTTCAATACAACCCAAAGAAAACTTTTCCCTTTAGATGTTTTAGGGTGTTTGGTGATGAAATTCATTCTGGTATGGGAAATAGTTGTAAAATATTATTAGGATTTTTCCTCTCAACCATAGATTACTAACACATTACGCATTAGGGTACATACTCATCAATATCATTTTTCATGTTATACCACTTTAAATATTATTTTATATCTCTATAAATCATTTTACTCAGTGAGTAATAAAGAATGGTGAACTATGAGCTTCATCCAATATCTCCTTATTTAACTCTAGTATTAATGGTACAAATACTTGTATCCCAAACCTTATCATTTGAGAATGATCATAGTTTAACTTAGGAACATTATTAACCTCTTCTATAATTCCATATCTTCCTTACATACCTTATTAATCCTCTCATAGATGGATGGTTCAACATTCATCTTACAAAGATAATATTTTTACACTTTTCATAAGATTTCAATATCCAAATTCTATAAATATATAAATATTGAATCGATTTCAATCCTTATCATGAACAAAATTAACATGATCTTTCCATATTAGAGCATTAGCCACATTTTTCACCATCCCAGGGTGGTAATGTATTGAGAATTCATAATCTTTGATCAAATCCATCCATCTTCTCTGGAACATGTTAAATTATTTTTTTCTAAATATAAACTTCCTGATTTTATATTCATTTTATATATCACACATTTCACCATAAATATAATGTATTTATATCTTTAATGAAAATTTTACCAATTCCAACTATAAATCATGATTCAGTTAATTGTTATCAGGAATTTTCAATTGGAGAGAGCCATAAGATATAACCATATCATTAAATATAAGGAACCATCCTAATCCCTTCTTTAATTAATCACTAAATATTATATCCCTTAACCAATATAGGTTAGTGTAAACACATGATCATTGAAAGAACATTTATTTAATTCTTTGAAATTCCCTTCCAATTCATCTCTCTATAAGAACATAACCCCCTTCCAAATAAACATTGTGAGTGGAATAGATATTCATAAGAAATATCTCAAAAAAAGAAATAGTATCTGTACAACCTAATAAAATTATGTATCTTTGTTACCATGGTTGGTCTTGTCCAATTTCTAAAAAAATTGATATTTGAAGGATCCAACGATATTTTCTCACTTGAAATTATATGACCCAAGAATGAAACCTTCTAAATCCAAAATGTATATTTGGTATATTTGTCATACAAAGTTTTCTTCTTTAGGGTATTTATTAAAATTATAAAATGTTATTAATTCTATTCCTTGAACTGTGAAAATATAAGAATATTTTCTATAAAGTCTACCAAAAACTAATCAAGGTGATATCTAAAGACTCTATTCATTAAATACATGAAGATAGTAGGAGAATTGGTAAGTTCAAATTGAATTACTTTAAATTCATAATGACCATATGTAACACCTCGAGATTTTATGAAAAATATTCTTTTAATTTCATTAATGTCTTGTGTTGTATTCTACACCAAGATTACCTTGCGCTATACGCAAAACCGTATTAGCTTGCAGTATACGCAACACTATTCATGGACCGTGTTACACACAATTTTGATAATAGTTATTCTACGCAACATTGAGTATATATATATATATATTAAATGTATAAATGAAATATGGTTGGATTCTGTTATACGAAACAATGAAGGATTCTTTCACAACACGCAACCCTGACTTGGCTTGCATTACACGCAATCGCGACCTTCCTCGATAGCGTGTGTTGTACGCAATACCGGGTTTTAATAAACAATGATATATTATTATAATATTGTCATGAACTAGCCGTTATGAATAGTATTAACTAAATTTTGAATTTTATAACATTATTATTCATCTTACACATTTCTAGAACATGGTATAAGAACAAAATAAATTTTTCGGGTAAAATAAGTATTTTTTCAAAAAATGCAGTTTTACCGCCTTTTGATGGCGCACCCACATTAAATATAGTTTTTGACATGTTTATATGTTCAATTTGAAAAAATAATATTCTTCTTTTGAATCAGGATGTAAAAATTTACATTAGATAAAGTTTTGATATTTTTCCGATAACTTTCATATTTTAATGAATAGTAAAAACACGCTATATTTTAATTAAAAACAACTTTTTTCATCGTAATAGCTTATGTGGTTAAATTATAATATTGAATGGTTTTAAAGTATATTTAGAATATATTTTTACCACTTAATGTAATGTTGGTCATTGGACACAATTTTACAATTAAACCGAACATAAACAAGTGTCAATCTTTTGATAGTTATTATCTCTTAAAAACACGCTTTTTGTTTTGACAGCGGGAATTAATTTTAAATTAATTTCTGCTAATTCTGTGTTTTGAATTTAGAAAAATGGATTCCATATTTGGAATCAGGATGTTCAAATTGTTTAAATAGATAACTTTTATTTTTAGACATTTTGAATAATTACTGCGGTAAATATTTTATTTACCATGGTTAAGGGTAAATCCGGTAAATAAGGGTTAACAAAATAATATTATAATAATATTAAATTACCCTAAAACGTGTCTTAACCCCATTGGTTGATACATGGTCGACCATGGGCTTCTTTGGGTCGATTTTGGGACCCCATTGATCCACTTGTAAGTGATAATGACACTTTATTTTAAAATGAATACAAAATTGACACAAGCATATATCTTTTAGAAAAACAATTGTTACATAGGGTTATATATGTTGGATTTTAGATTATAAATATTCATTAGAAAGATAAAACGATTTCCTACATAATGGTATTTTATTTGTAATTTTTAGACTTTAAATAATTTAATTTATTTATGACACAATGATGATGCAGTAATTATCTTATTAATGAAATATTGACATAATTGATGTTATAAACACCAAAATAAATGTAATTTGAAACTTTTTATGAATTCCACTAATTTTATAGGTTACTATGATATATTAATGTTGATTTAATTAACTTTGTTCGAACATTTAATTCTGTTATGACTCTCACAAAAATCATATATCAAATAGTGTCAAAATTGACACAAAATAGTTTTTAAATCAAATATTATATTATTAATTGTTATTTTATTCCTAAAAATCTAAGGTTCGGCCAAATGACTTAGATAAGGATATATATATTAATAATAAACAATTTGGGGTTCTTTTGGCATGTTATAGTAAGTGTATTAACCATATAGGGAAAGAAAACAAAAAGACATGGTAAAAGTTAAATTATTTAACTTAGAGTTAAATCTAATTGATAAGGTTAAAATAATATCCTAAACTTGTCTAAATTCTATTGGTTGATAGGATTTCGACCCATCCCCACTTTAGCTTCGAAATAAGACCCTTTGGAACAATTATAAACCGATTTTGACTTTAATATAAAATAATATTTTGAGATATTCCTAAGGTGCCCCTCTCCTCCCCTATAAAAGGACACCTCCTCCCCCTCCTCCTCACACCAATTTGAGCACTCAAGCTCGGCCAAACCCTGCCAAAATCTCTTCTCCACTTCCCTAGAAACATCCTAGAGGTTCTGGTTTTCCTCAAAGACCAATTCTAGTGCCCTAAGAGGAGGTCTCAAAGAGGCACTTCAAAGAAGAGGTAATTACCGTTACCAATTCTTTCATCTTTATTTCTTCTTCCACTTCTTCTTCTTAGGTTGTTTCATTATGAAGTAATAACATCAGTATCACTCATATACTGATATGTTATTATATGTATGAAACAATTCTATTTCACCATCTATCCATCCTACGGAAAAAGAAATCACCGCGCGTGCGTACGTACGGAATACCGTCTCCACGCCGTGGTGTAATCTATTTTCCACCACCACCTTACATGGATGGGTATAATGTTGTAAAGAATAACTATACATAGTTATTAAAACATCATATTGATTCTGATATATTTTATAATCCACTCCAATTCAATTCAATATTTATAGAAATGATATCATCGCTCGTGCGTACGTACGGACTACCGTCTCCACGACGCGATGAGATTCATTCTCCATGTTAACCATTTAAGAATGATTATAAAGTATATATAAGAAATAATAATGAAATATATGACATTATAAAGCTACTGGATTTATGTATATATATATATGTATGTCATCTACTTACTTCCATTTCAAGACAATAAGGAAAGTAAAACAGCGTTCATGCGTACGTACGGACTACCGTCTCCATGAACGGTGTTTTTCATTTTATTTATCTATCTATTATATATATATATACTGAATATATATGATATATAAATCATATTTTATATTCTGGAAGTAAGTAAATCATGATATAAGTAATAATGATGTCAAGAACAACAAGTCAAAACACCTACGATAAATGAAACGATTTTACCCAAAACGCTTCTTTAACATGGAATTTACAAAAGAACGGGTAATATAATGTCATAAGTGAACCATATATGATATAATAACAATGAATATGATTCTGTAATAAGTCAATAACATGATTTAAATCATTATACAGGAGGTTCGGACACTTACAAAGCAAGTCAGACCTAAGGTAAGGGAAATATCACAATCTCATTTTTATTCGAGATTGTTTATTCGTAAGTATTTACTGGGGTGTATTTTATCATCCACATCCATGTTTCATCAATATGTAATATTACTTCCATCCACCTACAATTGTTTAAATCCATTTTTACCCTTCGGTGAGTTTTTAGTAAAAGAAATGAAAGGAATCTTTTGTCGTTTTTCGTACGAGGTACTTTTTGACTTTTCCGACAAAAGTACGAAGAATGTTTTTTTTATACGGCATGAATGGATTTTTAAAACATTATTTACAAGAAGCTTCCTTTACATGTTTTCAAGTTTATTTTTAATCAACTTCTTTTATTTTAAAGTTTTA
Source organism: Viscum album (assembly GCA_963277665.1). Taxonomy (NCBI): domain Eukaryota; kingdom Viridiplantae; phylum Streptophyta; class Magnoliopsida; order Santalales; family Viscaceae; genus Viscum; species Viscum album. Next base: position 689,696,106 of record OY728163.1, read on the forward strand.
TGACATGTTATGAAAGGAAAAATGTTTTTGAAGTAGAAAGGATATTTTCCTCAAGAATGAAGTTCAAGTGTTTTATCAAAATTATTTTCCATCTAAGATAATAAAAGGGTTCTGTTTTTATCCCTATTATTACATGGATTTGATTATGTTTTGATGGAAACATTTTTATGAATTCCTTTATCTTATATGAATTGTTTTATGATGTCATGTTGTTTAAGAATCCCATTTTTATTACATGGGTTATGCGATGATGTATGATTTATGATTATGTGGCACACATAAGAGAGGATTCATTATAAGATGGGTGGGACCTATATCTCCCTCCAATGCATTGGGTAAAGATTTTATATCTCATGAGATAGACATGGCTGGAATGGTAGGTTATACCGGTTCAGTGAAACAGGACTGAAACGAGGGTTACTCGATTCAGAAAGGGACTTTGTCCACTAAGATAGTCTTGGCAATGAGTCATGACTAACAAGAAATGATTTTCCATGATTATGTGTGCATGCCACAAAGTTTCAAGTTTCATGTTATGATTATGGTGATCTCATTTTCACTTCTATGATTTATTCCATGTTAAGATATTATGATCTCTTTTGCAGGTTTTGATTTTCAAAAAGATATGATATGATTTTTATTTCCTTTATTTGCCCTTGCTGAGCATTTGAGCTCACCCTTTTATGTTTTCTTTTCCCCAGGATATAAAGAAAGGTTTTAGGTAAAAAAAAAGGGAGATCTTTATGGGAGATGTTGAAGATCTTTCCCCACGATTAGAAGATTTTATTCCGAGTTTCCAAAGACACTAAATTATTACGATCCTTGTGTGTTTATTTTTGTTATGTACCAAGTATTCCGCAAAAGTAATGTAAAGTCCATGTACGTCAGGCTTCGGGTCTCTACAGTTGGTATCAGAGGAAAGGTTTAGTCAACCTTTGGAAACTAGGATGTGAAAACGTTAGTGAGATCCCTAGAGATATTTCTAAGGTATGTCTAGGGATGTCTCTAAGGTTAAGTATACGTATAGGTTATAGTCCTAGAATTGCGCTAAAGATTTTAGAATTTAACCTAAGATTTTAGATATTGAGGGTACTACCCCTTTATTATGTTGTTTTCCCTAGCATGATTTTTGCCTCTTACACTATTCTTTTGGGGTTTTAGACGATGGCTGGAACCCGAAGGAACCGTGTTGATCAATGCAATGGACAATGCAATGATTGTCCCCCTGAGCAACCAAACGATATGGGAGCTGGAATGCAAAATCTTGTAGCCATGCTCACACAACTTTCTCAAGCTATGAATCATGCAGGACTTCCAAACGAGCAAAGGAAGGAGCAACATTCTATTGAATCCTTCATGAGGCAGCGTCCTCCTTCTTTCAGTGGGTCTACTGATCCATTAGTTGCTGAACAATGGATTAGTACTACTGAAAAGATATTTTTAGTTCTTCAATGTTCTGAACATGATAAAGTCATCTTAGCAGTATATCGTTTGGAAGGTGAAGCTGATCAATGGTGGAATCTTATCAAGAATATGAGGCCAAGAGATGAAATTGAGTCCATGGAATTGGACGAGTTCAAGAACTTTTTTTTCAGTAAGTACTTCCCTCGTATTCTTCGAACGAAGATGGAAAAGGAGTTTCTTGAGCTGAAACAGAAGGATGATGAATCTGTTGGTATATACGAAGCGAATTTTACAAGACTTGCAAGGTATGAATCTGGCATTATCATCCAACCTGAAAGTAAAGTTGATCGATTTTTCAGTGGCTTAAAACCAAGTCTTCGAAGGGCATTAGCTATAAGAGACTTCAGTAGCTATGAAGAAATTGTGCGTTGTGCTATGAAGGTTGAAATGGAAGTTAGTGTTACATATCCATCTCATGGTTTTGAAAAGAAACGAAAGATGGAGTTCAAGGAGAAATCTCAAAATAATGGTGAAAAGAAGATGAATGTTTCCTTATGCACAAAGTGTGGAAAGAAGCATGGTGGAGATTGTCTTAAAGGGACTAGAAAATGTTTTAAGTGTGTTAAAGAAGGTCATCAAGCAGCTGAGTGTCGAAGTAATGGAAAAAGGAATTCTAATGATGTGAATAAAGAAAACACTGCAGAGAATGCACCACCAACACTTCAATTCTTCAAGTGCAGGGAAACGGGGAATTATGCTAATAAATGCCCTAATCCAAGGGTTAGTGATGATCAACATGAGCAACCACTTAAGGCAAAGGACAAAGGGAAGTCACATGCGATCACTATTGGCGATTTTGAATATAACAACGATGTGGTGGAATGATTAACTGTTTATGTAATGGGATTCCAAAATAATGTTGTATCATAAAGTATTGGAATATTTATGTATTGGGTCTATTGTGGTTTTCAATAATTTTATGGTACCAGTAACCATGGAAAGTGATTGAGATATTTTTGGAAAAAGAATGATATGCGCATAATGAAGGGAAAACGAGAAAATTAAATATTTGACAATATTCATGAGCTCATGATTGATATAAGGACTAAGTGATATCATGGTTTGAGTATATAGAATTCTGAGGATTTTGGTATGTGTAAAGTGTTAACTTTTAACTGCATTCTAGTTTTCACTAAGGTTCAATGGGTATTCAAGAGAGTACATGATTAAGGCCTTTGAATGTTTGGAATGTGACCAAGAAGATATGTCTTATGATATATGGGGATAAACGATGGTATTAAATCTCTGAGAGTGGACTGCAGTATTATGGATAAGCCTAAAGATTGGAATGGATTATGTTGGAAATAAGTTAGTATTGTTTAAGGATAGAAGTTTTTTTCGATATTATTGATGGGATTTTTAGAAAAAGGACAACCTGCAGGACGGGCGACAGCCCATCGCTTCGGACAAGGCTGTGGGAATCGAACCCACAACCGAAGTATGACTGGCCTTTATCGCCTACCACTGGCCTACAGGAAGTCCATGTTTAGTAGAAACTAGTTTTATTTTATTAAGCGGTATGATATATGAAGTATAAGTTCATTTTTGGAACCATATACGATTAATCTCACTATAAGATGGACTTATAACTTTTTCTAACCCTTTGTTTGAAATAGATGGAATGACCCATCCTTCTATCACATGATCTGCTAATGCTTCACGAATAACAAATTCAACTTCATTTCTTTATGATATGAAGTAGAAATTGTTCAATTCACGAACAACAGTGAGATTGTAACAAAATCATGTAAGTATTTCTTTTAATTCATCAACTTTAGGGAAATGATCTTGAAAACCAAAAATGTTGTCCTAGTGCTCTTATATCTGATTAATCAGATGGTACCTTAGATCGTCACAAATTTATGGATTTTTGATTGTTGGCTTTTCCATAGCCATGTTCTCTACCACTCTCCATCAGAACATGATGGTTAGATTTCTCTTCCATATCCATATTTTCACCTATGTGGAAACCCAATGATTAGTTTATTTGGGTAACCATTACGTTTCATACTTTTGTTTTTAAAGATAAGTTTTGGTATTCCTTTTTACGATGTGGGTTTCTATCAAAGAAACTTTCAAATAGTAAACCATTTATAACCCCGATGAATTTCGAGGGCGAAATTCATTTTAAGGGGGGTAGAATGTAACACCTCAAGATTTTATGAAAAATATTCTTTTAATTTCATTAATGTCTTGTGTTGTATTCTACACCAAGATTACCTTGCGCTATACGCAACACCGTATTAGCTTGCAGTATACGCAACACTATTCATGGACCGTGTTACACACAATTTTGATAATAGTTATTCTACGCAACATTGAGTATATATATATATATATTAAATGTATAAATGAAATATGGTTGGATTCTGTTATACGAAACAATGAAGGATTCTTTCACAACACGCAACCCTGACTTGGCTTGCATTACACGCAATCGCGACCTTCCTCGATAGCGTGTGTTGTACGCAATACCGGGTTTTAATAAACAATGATATATTATTATAATATTGTCATGAACTAGCCATTATGAATAGTATTAACTAAATTTTGAATTTTATAACATTATTATTCATCTTACACATTTCTAGAACATGGTATAAGAACAAAATAAATTTTTCGGGTAAAATAAGTATTTTTTCAAAAAATGCAGTTTTACCGCCTTTTGATGGCGCACCCACATTAAATATAGTTTTTGACATGTTTATATGTTCAATTTGACAAAATAATATTCTTCTTTTGAATCAGGATGTAAAAATTTACATTAGATAAAGTTTTGATATTTTTCCGATAACTTTCATATTTTAATGAATAGTAAAAACACGCTATATTTTAATTAAAAACAAATTTTTTCATCGTAATATCTTATTTGGTTAAATTATAATATTGAATGGTTTTAAAGTATATTTAGAATATATTTTTACCACTTAATGTAATGTTGGTCATTGGACACAATTTTATAATTAAACCGAACATAAACAAGTGTCAATCTTTTGATAGTTATTATCTCTTAAAAACACGCTTTTTGTTTTGACAGCGGGAATTAATTTTAAATTAATTTCTGCCACTTCTGTGTTTTGAATTTATAAAAATGGATTCCATATTTGGAATCAGGATGTTCAAATTGTGTAAATAGATAACTTTTATTTTTAGACATTTTGAATAATTATTGCGGTAAATATTTTATTTACCATGGTTAAGGGTAAATCCGGTAAATAAGGGTTAACAAAATAATATTATAATAATATTAAATTACCCTAAAACGTGTCTTAACCCCATTGGTTGATACATGGTCGACCATGGGCATCTTTGGGTCGATTTTTGGACCCCATTGATCCACTTGTAAGTGATAATGACACTTTATTTTAAAATGAATACAAAATTGACACAAGCATATATCTTTTAGAAACACAATTGTTACATAGGGTTATATATGTTGGATTTTAGATTATAAATATTAATTAGAAAGATAAAAAGATTTCCTACATAATGGTATTTTATTTGTAATTTTTAGACTTTAAATAATTTAATTTATTTATGACACAATGATGATGCAGTAATTATCTTATTAATGAAATATTGACATAATTTATGTTATAAACACCAAAATAAATGTAATTTGAGACTTTTTATGAATTCCACTAATTTTCTAGGTTACTATGATATATTAATGTTGATTTAATTAACTTTGTTCGAACATTTAATTCTGTTATGACTCTCACAAAAATCATATATCAAATAGTGTCAAAATTGACACAAAATAGTTTTTAAATCAAATATTATATTATTAATTGTTATTTTATTCCTAAAAATCTAAGGTTCGGCCAAATGACTTAGATAAGGATATATATATTAATATTAAACAATTTGGGGTTCGTTTGGCATGTTATAGTAAGTGTATTAACCATATAGTGAAAGAAAACAAAACGACATGGTAAAAGTTAAATTATTTAACTTAGAGTTAAATCTAATTGATAAGGTTAAAATAATATCCTAAACTTGTCTAAATTCTATTGGTTGATAGGATTTCGACCCATCCCCACTTTAGCTTCGAAATAAGACCCTTTGGAACCATTATAAACCGATTTTGACTTTAATATAAAATAATATTTTGAGATATTCCTAAGGTGCCCCTCTCCTCCCCTATAAAAGGACACCTCCTCCCCCTCCTCCTCACACCAATTTGAGCACTCAAGATCGGCCAACCCCTGCCAAAATCTCTTATCCACTTCCCTAGAAACATCCTAGAGGTTCTGGTCTTCCTCAAAGACCAATTCTAGTGCCCTAAGAGGAGGTCTCAAAGAGGCACTTCAAAGAAGAGGTAATTACCGTTACCAATTCTTTCATCTTTATTTCTTCTTCCACTTCTTCTTCTTAGGTTGTTTCATTATGAAGTAATAACATCAGTATCACTCATATACTGATATGTTATTATATGTATGAAACAACCCTATTTCACCATCTATCCATCCTACGGAAAAAGAAATCACCGCGTGTGCGTACGTACGGAATACCGTCTCCACGCCGTGGTGTAATCTATTTTCCACCACCACCTTACATGGATGGGTATAATGTTGTAAAGAATAACTATACATAGTTACTACAACATCATATTGATTCTGATATATTGTATAATCCACTCCAATTCAATTCAATATTTATAGAAATGATATCATCGCTCGTGCGTACGTACGGACTACCGTCTCCACGACGCGATGAGATTCATTCTCCATGTTAACCATTTAAGAATGATTATAAAGTATATATAAGAAATAATAATGAAATATATTACATTATAAAGCTACTGGATTTATGTATATATATATATATATATGTATGTCATCTACTTACTTCCATTTCAAGACAATAAGGAAAGTAAAACAGCGTTCATGCGTACGTACGGACTACCGTCTCCATGAACGGTGTTTTTCATTTTATTTATCTATCTATTATATATATATATACTGAATATATATGATATATAAATCATATTTTATATTCTGGAAGTAAGTAAATCATGATATAAGTAATAATGATGTCAAGAACAACAAGTCAAAACACCTACGATAAATGAAACGATTTTACCCAAAACGCTTCTTTAACATGGAATTTACAAAAGAACGGGTAATATAATGTCATAAGTGAACCATATATGATATCATAACAATGAATATGATTCTGCAATAAGTCAATAACATTATTTAAATCATTATACAGGAGGTTCAGACACTTACAAAGCAAGTCGGACCTAAGGTAAGGGAAATATCACAATCTCATTTTTATTCGAGATTGTTTATTCGTAAGTATTTACTGGGGTGTATTTTATCATCCACATCCATGTTTCATCAATATTTAATATTACTTCCATCCACCTACAATTTTTTAAATCCATTTTTACCCTTCGGTGAGTTTTTAGTAAAAGAAATGAAAGGAATCTTTTGTCATTTTTCGTACGAGGTACTTTTTTACTTTTCCGACAAAAGTACAAAGAATGTTTTTTTTATACGGCATAAATGGATTTTTAAAACATTATTTCCAAGAAGCTTCCTTTACAAGTTTTCAAGTTTATTTTTAATCAACTTCTTTTATTTTAAAGTTTTATGACATGTTATGAAAGGAAAAATGTTTTTGAAGTAGAAAGGATATTTTCCTCAAGAATGAAGTTCAAGTGTTTTATCAAAATTATTTTCCATCTAAGATAATAAAAGGGTTCTGTTTTTATCCCTATTATTACATGGATTTGATTATGTTTTGATGGAAACATTTCTATGAATTCCTTTATCTTATATGAATTGTTTTATGATGTCATGTTGTTTAAGAATCCCATTTTTATTACATGGGTTATGCGATGATGTATGATTTATGATTATGTGGCACACATAAGAAAGGATTCATTATAAGATGGGTGGGACCTATATCTCCCTCCAATGCATTGGGTAAAGATTTTATATCTCATTAGATAGACATGGCTGGAATGGTAGGTTATACCGGTTCAGTGAAACAGGACTGAAACGAGGGTTACTCGATTCAGAAAGGGACTTTGTCCACTAAGATAGTCTTGGCAATGAGTCATGACTAACAAGAAATGATTTTCCATGATTATGTGTGCATGCCACAAAGTTTCAAGTTTCATGTTATGATTATGGTGATCTCATTTTCACTTCTATGATTTATTCCATGTTAATATATTATGATCTCTTTTGCAGGTTTTGATTTTCAAAAAGATATGATATGATTTTTATTTCCTTTATTTGCCCTTCCTGAGCATTTGAGCTCACCCTTTTATGTTTTCTTTTCCCCAGGATATAAAGAAAGGTTTTAGGTAAAAAAAAGGGAGATCTTTATGGGAGATGTTGAAGATCTTTCCCCACGATTAGAAGATTTTATTCCGAGTTTCCAAAGACACTAAACTATTATGATCCTTGTGTGTTTATTTTTGTTATGTACCAAGTATTCCGCAAAAGTAATGTAAAGTCCATGTACATCAGGCTTCGGGTCTCTACACCATACCTTATATAGAAAATCATCTTGGGTTTATCCTCATTCTTTTCCCTTATCTATAAACTTATAACAAACACCCATGCCCTAATATTTTTACCGGATGTTTCTTTCCATAATTTTTATATGATTGAAATTTCTTCATTTCTTTCTTATTATTTAAGGTTTTTCCATTTTTATTATTCATCCAACCTCTTATTCTCTTTATTTTTCTTGAATTAATATGATCTTGAAAATTCCTTATCCACCTTAATGGAACTTGATACTGTATCATTATATGATGATATAATTTTAGAAACTAGTTTCCTTCAAAGAATCAACTTAAGACCAATAAAATAAATGGTCAATCTTGTTTTCCAGATTATGTATATATTTTAAATCATTCCTAACTAATCTTTTAAAGTTATCCACATACTCTATATCAATTCCTTCTTCCTTTTTTAAAATTGGGTAAATGTTTCTCGATTTCATCCTATTGTTATCAAGGGAAGTATTTCTCAAATCATATCACTTTATAATTTCAATACTCTAAGATTCATATTTCTTAAACATATTTAGTGTTCAAGGTCATTGACCACCATTGACTAACATCTCCTCCCAAAAAATACCCTTCTAGAAAAACATTTTCACTTTCATTGTATCCCAAATCTTGGAATATATTTTTGAGAAATATAAACCATTTCTCACCTACCAATGGATTAGTTTTTCCATTAAAATATAGAGGTGTTTGTCTCATTAAGTGATCTGACATAGGTGAATCATTTATTGAAATACTATGTTTCTTTATATGGGAAATTTTTTTCGTCAAAACATGATTTAGCTTCCCTAATATATCCATGATTTAGTCAATTAATACACTGGCTATATTTGTTTTCTAAATAAGGAAATATCTACATTATTTATGAGTTTTTATTCCCTTTCTTCTTTTAGGTGACATCACTCAATAATTGAATACATAGAGGTATATAATAATCATCATTAATATTGATCCATTAAATAAAAATACCTAAAATGGTAAAAGTTCTAAAATACTGTAAAGGATTATATTAATTCTCAAGTTATTTATTCTTATTTAAAATATAGTTACCAAATTTTATACTAAACATTCAATAATACCAACTATATAAACCCTATAAAAATTATACATATGTTATTCCTAGCATAAAAATTTTAAAAATGATAAAACAAACTCATAATAATAGGTTGTATTAGTTTTTTTAAACTTTGGGTTTTGTGTAAATTAATATTATAGAGAAATTTATTTAAAGAGAAATATATTATAATATATTAGGGTGTTACGCACCCTTGTTGTTGGCCTCCTTAATTGTACACACACACTATTTGAGCCACCATGTAACTTGATTACACTAGTAGAAGACTATCTATTTGAAGGTTATAGGTTTCAAGAAATGCCAAATTCCTTTATGTTTTTCTTCTAATAATAGAAGTGGACTATAGATGTTGGGTATGGGAAGGACTTGGGACTAGTGGTGGATGAATTAAGTTTTTCTTTTACTTTTTGGTTTATCCTTGTATGTGATCCTCCAAAGTGGGATTAGTTATCTCTTGTATGGAAAACCATTATTGTTATGTAATTTTATGTTTAATTTATTTATTATCACCTTTACTATTTTTCAACAATGGTTATTTAGATTTTTTTGGTTTTTTATTTATATATATTTCTTTAAAACTCTGAACAGAGGGTATAGTCTCTCCAAGATTTCCTCAAGGACCCTTGTTGTAATTTGGAATCCTTTGGAATATAGGAACGTGTACTTTATTTCATATGGAATACCATCCTAGGGCACCAGTTCAGAGGTCTCTTGGTTGGGGAATTACAAATTCTACCATATCCCTATTAAGTGTGATAACACTAGATCCATCAATATTTCCAAAAATACTATATCAAAATCTCACACTAAATACATCAAACAGAGGTATAATTTATTTGTAAATTACTTTAAAAGGTTTATATATTATTGGAATTTATTAGGATGGAATATAAAATCACTAATATATTCACAAAACCTCTTGAAATTGATCAATTTTATTTCATTAAATGTGAATTAGGAATCATATGATTATGAAACTTTCCATTTGAACTTGGAGAACTTGAGAAGTATTTTTAATTTATTAAAACCCATAATTTATCTTTTTATTATTATTATTTTATATTTTATATAATACCTATATCCCACTTGTTTATTTATCTAAATGGTAGAGTTGTCTATTTTTTCTAAAATTTTCTTTAATATAGATTTTTTTTAAATTACCTTTTAAAAGAAAATTTGTTTTTCTCTAATTTTCAAAACATCAAATTTTTAATACAAATAAAGAATAAAAAAGAATTAAATTTTTTATTAGCAAAAGTAATGAAAATTAAATAATTATTTAAATTTTATCATAGTGTCTTTATTGTTTCTAATATCAAAACTCGAGGGATGCACTTCTCTTTTATAGGAAGTAGGTATTATGTGAGAGGTATATCTTTTGGGGTGGTCATCCCACCCTTATTTAAATACATATCCACATTTATTATTTGTCGAACACTCACCCATGGGATTCACACCCCTACCAATTTCATACATGTTTTGATGTTTCCTCATTAAATACTTTTTTCTAGAAAAACTTGCTGAGATAAAAACTAGAATAATGAAAATAGTACAGCTATATAGACTACCCATAAAAAATTCATTACATTAGGAAATTAAATTTTTTTAAATCTATTCATCTACATATCATTAAAAATATTTCTAAAGATAAAATTTTTTAGATCTTTGTAAATAAATCAGCAACATTTTTACTTCATCAAACATATTTTATGTTGATATCTTCATTCATCATTAACTCTTGTGTGAGGGAGAAAAAATTTGGTGGTATTAGTTATGTCAAATACATTTTATGAATCCTTCCTTAAATTTTGTCATACAAACAAAATTATCTTTAAATAATATTGTTGGGCTACAATCCATAGGAAATCCACTTTCTGATCAAATGTAATGAGTCATAAACAACAAGAGAACATATTCTCAACCGAATTCGTGTAATGTTATTAGTTATCCATGATTTGAAAATGTTGTAATGACCGTATTATTTTCTAATCTCTAGGATATGTTAGTACCTTCAACTATGAACACATTAACATTTATTGATAGTGCATTATAAAGTTCTAATAAATAACATGCATATGTTCAACTGACAAAATTATTTTCTAATTGGATAGTATAGAATGAACCCAAATCAATAGTGACATAAAGATAATGAAATAATATTTTTAATTCCATTATAGTGTCATTATATGTTGTCTAAACTAAATCTTTTCAATAAACTAGTAGCAATATATATATCAAGAAGAGTACAATTATAAAAATACATAAGTTCTCTAATGGCACTGAGGTATTGTACTTATGAACTAAGTAACTCTTTATTTTATTTGTAAGGTTAAAATTGATCTTTCTCAATATTTAAATACCAAAAAACTATTAAACAACTTTAATAATTATATTTATCAATATTAAATCATTTTAATACCTTTTAAGAGTAATTTTACTGATAATAAAATATACCACTTGGAATATGCTAAATTTTTAATCTAAGAAAATACTTGGTTTATCCAAGGTATTTTATTTAAAATTCACCCTTTAACATTCACATTGTTTCATTGATATCTTCAAGAGTTCTGATGGTATTTAAATTGTTGACCTAAATAGAAACTGTTTCATGTCCTGGTGTTGTTTTCTTAATGAAAACACCAGGGAATATGGTTTCATTTACATGCCCTTTATTTAAAAAATATTCCACCAAATGATTATACCACATACACCCATATTTATTAATTCTATACAAGGATTTATTAAATTTAATTAAATATGGGACTTTGGATTTTGATTTAAATAAATTAGGTATCTTGAATCCTTCATAAATTCACATATATATAATACTATCAATTTTCCCATATAAATAAGTTATAACAACATCCATAAGACACATATTTTATTTTTTAGTTACTATAAGGCTAATTAGATATTGGAAAGTAATATCATCTATAACAAGATAATATGTCTCCTCATAATCAATTCTAGGTATCTAATAAAAACATTGTGGTACAAGATGAACTTTGAATCTTAAAAACTCATTTTTATAATTATGATTACACAAAAAAACCATTTATAAACAATAATACTTGCAAATTCTGACCTAAAAATTATATTTCCAAATACCCTTCACTTGTTGACTGAGTTTAATTCAACTTACATCCAATATTTCCATTTATTCCAATCAGTGTGTTTTTACATTCCTTAACAGACCTTGGTTCAGGATCTTCATTTTATAAATAATGTGACATTTAATATGAAAATATTTGGTTAGTATTTTCAATGTTACCTTGATTATATATATCACCTATAGTGGAATCATTAAGAGTTATTTCAATATTTCCAAAACATTTAGGGTTTTCTATATTCAATGAATTCCTAGTTATTATCATCATAATTTTTTTAAGAACATTTTAGTTACATATTTCTTCTGGAACATGTTCCTCCATAATGGGATTTTCAATTATTATCATTCCTTTTATTTTTTTAGGATTTCTAACCTTAGATCCAATTGGATTTCCATGTCTCATGCATGTTTTTTATATTACTGTAACATTATTATTTAATTGTCTATTAGGGTAATCAATTTTAGTTGGAGAATTCATAGATGGTATGTGTGATTTAATAATTCCCATTATATCAATAAATATATGAGGAAAAAATGGTCATTTATTGAAAATATAAAATCTTTTTCACTTTCATCTCACATGGTTGAGTGGGAGGATCGAGAAAATATGACATTTTCACATTCTTGTAAATCTATTCCCTTGATTTCTCTTCTCCTCTTAATATTGGGAATACATCTTTATTAAAGTGATAATATAAAAAATTTGTTTTAAATACATCACCAGTTTTTAGTTTAGGATATTTGATGATATATGGGATTAATATAAAATATATATTTCTAGCCTCCTTTGAGGTCCCATTTTTTTATCGTGGGGGAGTAATCATTACATGTACTTCACAACTATAAATTCGTATGTATGAGATGTCGAGCTATGATAAAAATGATAATTGGAGTGTTGAGTGTTTATGATATGAATGTGATCTTATTCTAATTAACACTTATTCATGTAACATTTCATAACCCCATATGGATCTTGGTAGCTTTGTTCTCATTATTAATAGTCTAGAAATAAGTTGAAGGTGTTTTATCAGAGATTCAACTAAACCATTTTATATATACACATGGGTGAATAGATACACCATAGTAATACCTATTTCTATATAATAATCATTTGAATATTTCTAGGAAAATTCTCCAAAATTATCAAGAATATATTTCATGGTGACTTAATTAGCGAATTGTGCTCTCTATTTAGTTATTTGAGAAAGAAATAAAGAAAATTCTATATTATATGTTGAGAGAAAAAATATGGGTAACCATATTCTAAATGAATCAGTTAATACCATAAAATAATTTTATGCACCACATAATGGATTAATTTTTTCAAATATATCCCCTTGAATTCATTAAATAAAGGTTATAATTTCGACTTTATATTTAGTTGGAGATGGTCTCACTACCAGTTTTCCAAGAGAATAAAACTTCCATTGATTTTTTCTTTGTGAATATATCTTTAAGAACTTTATTATATGTCCATGATAATATTAAATTATTTTTCAATTCATTCCTAAACCAAGATGACCTAATTAGTAGTGCTATAAATTAATGATCTGGGTTATATTAATTAGTACCATGTGTGTTTCAATTTCACTTATATAAGTATAATAAAATCCATTGGATAATTTTGGTAGTTTTTCTAGTACATGAATCTTAACAAATTAGTCAATAGTGATGCATAAGTACTATTCATTTATCCTAGCTATAGTATGAGTATCATGCCCATTATAGTATATATCATTAAAACTTAACAAGTTTTTTATACATTAAAGAAAACTACTCGTCACTTATAAATATATTATTCCCATTAGGTAAAGAAAAACTCACTTTACCAATACCTTATATAAGACCTCTAGGACCTAATATAGTATTCACAATATGTTGGTTTAAGGTCAAAAAATATTTTTTATTTTTAAGAATTATGTAAGTTGTTATACTATTTTGTATGAAAATATCTATCTCATTTACATAATCAATTTTAATCCTTCCAAGAAATGAAAATAAAATAATAAGAGAAACTTTATGAGATTAAAATAATATAACATCAAAAATATAAATCATACATAATGAAACACCATATCACATATCATAACTATTATAATTTTCTGAATTGTTTTCAAAAAATCATCTCATTAAATTCACAACTAAAATCACCCACTTTAAGGTAATTTAAATCATCATTTAATGGATTTTGATTCTCAATTTAATTCACCACATTTTCTTTCTCTTTATAAGTTGAATTAGAAAATTATGGCTTTTTATTAATTTATTCAAGAAGAATTTATAGAGATTACAATGATTCTGTAGGGTTCCGAAAACTTGGGACCAATATCCATTAGAACCACACCTATGGAAGGAATCTTAAGGATTCATTAGAGTGTTTTAGATGATATTTAATTGATTATAATATTCATTTAAAGTATGTTCATGGTTAAAACCACATCTTTATCCACACCTACTTGAAAAAACACATCAACTATAAGAATAAAATCTCTAACTTCTTCTATGATTATTTTCATGAAATATATCATTTTATTAGAAAATTATACTATTAAACTAGTAGGATGAGACTAATTATTTTTAGTCAAAAGATTTATATTCTTTTATACTAAAAGTAATGATGGTATGAGATCATAATTTTTATACCCTCATAAGAAATATTTCTATTTGTAGGGTGATGTGAGATGTATGAATTTTTTTTATTCCTTTTAAATCATATCGGTAATTTTAATCCCAATATCACAACGCTTTTATTGTGATACAATTCTATATATGATAGAATTGTAATAACTGGCCATTTCATAGTCTTTATTCATAAATAATTCCATTCATCACTAGTCATAGGAAGAAAAACCTCGTTTTAATGATCATACCTCTATTTCAAAATCTTCTATAACTTACATGGATCTCTTTATATGAGATATTCACATTTTAATCCCTTGTCAATATTTATTATGAGGAATATCATCACATTTTCTTTATTTTAGAGGGTTTTGGAATTATTTTCATTAATATTTTCCATGAGATCCATTAATTCAATTTTCACGTCAACATTTATCTTTTATAGAATGTATTTACTTTTGCTAATATCTTTATTAGTGATTTTGAGTTTCATAAGATTTAACATGATGATAACTATAAGAGAAGGAATAAAAAAAATTATTATTAATCAAAATAAGGATACAATGATAGTTTAAATTTATCTTAAATAACATACAATAAATAATCCTGGCATCAAAACATTAAAATTTGGTCAATATTATCATTTAATAATTATTTATATGTATCCCATAATAATCAGTTATTAAATCATTCACTTGGTGGTTTAAAATAAATAAATCAATACATCATATTATTAATTTAAAAAATTATTACATGTACTGATTTATTAATTAAACCATCCAATTAGGTGGTCTAAATAAATTATTTAAAATTTTATGTGTAGGTGGAAATATAACCATTATGGTGGTAATTAAATAAATTACATAATCCACCTAATCTAGTGGTAAATAAATAATATTAAATAAAAAATAGAATTGTTTAACCAAGTTTTTAAAATAGGATTTTAAATAAAAACATATTGTTCACCATTTTTGAACATTATTTCTCATAATGTGTTATTAAAAGAAAAAAATAAAATCATAAAGAAATTGAGTATCAAAAGAAGAGAAAAAAATGGAAGACAGATAAAATTTTTATCAAAGTGTATTCACCATTTCTAATATCTATTAGTGATCACACAAAAAAACCAAGGTCTTTCACTACCCTTTTATAGTTGGAATTTAGTAAGTGGGAGGAGGATTTTGGGGCATATTATCCCAACCCCATTGAAATATGCAGCTGCATTCAGTGAATTCCTTAAAGAATATTTTACAAAAATAAGTACTCTTAGAATATTAAAACTAGTTTCTAAAACATGTTTTCAAAACATATGTGAGATGTTTTATATATGATATTATTTTTTAAGGAAATTTGTATATATCTTAAAGGAAAATTAATGGTGAATAAAAATTCAATATATAAATTTCTCCATAAATATTTTTTAAAGATGTATTTGAAAAAATAAAAATCACTAGAATGTTTTGAGGTATGTTTTCCCATTCAAATTAACTTATTCAATCTCTTTTAATGGTTGAAAAACATTGTTTAATTTTATGTTAATAATGTTGATGGTGTGTATTATTTTTAGTTTTTCTCTTTCTTTCCTTTTTTACTCTCCTCTAAATCAATTTTTTCTTTTAAAAATACTTGGGAAACATTCCACTATTTCTCAATCTAATGAATATATTAAAAGAGAGTTTAAAAGTTAAATAAATATTTTAAAAATATTTATCTATAAAATCTATTTTCAAAACTCAGTTTAAATAAATCTTGATTTTAATCCTTAAAATATATATTTATAAGTTTCTCCTCACTCTATCTATTTTTATTATTGATATTCAAAAAGGGGAAGAATTATATTCATATTTAAGGGGAGAAGTTTCATGAAATTTATGGGGGTATGTTTCTTAAATCTTAGTTTTATCATGATGGTGGAGTTTTCAAATGTGTATAATTTATTTAAAAAAAAAAATTATGTGTTATTGATAAATTATTTCACAAAGTGGGGGTAATTGAAATTTGTGTAAAATTTTTTAATCTTACTTGTTTACTTCTTGAGAATATTAAATATCTTATAATGACATCTTGAATTACTTTGAATATATCTTTAACTATTGAATTAAATTTGGAAAATCTTTTTACACTAAGTTATTATGAACATAAAAATGGGTTATATTTTTGTACCTATCTCTATCATGGTTTTTTGTGATCACAAACACTCTCTTGTGTATCTAATGTTTTAAATATTTGTAAGTTGAAATTATATCGTAACAGTAATGGTCTTAATGATGATATTATAGTCAATTTAAAATAAAATTGGTGATCATGTTAAATAATTGGACCAATCTATTTCATAATTAAAGATTATGGAATCAATTTTGAAGTACCATAAAATACATTTTAAGAAAGAAATGGTGACCATTCTTGAATGTTGTGGCATGTAGGTTGCACCAACTCACCAATGCAAGGAATTGGCTAGGTAGTGCCATGTGGATGGAGCCTCTAGTGTATAAAATATTTATAGAATAGTCAGAGGTAGTACTAGAAGCTCTCCAACCTCCTATAATGCCACTATCTAGCCATTGGCTAGTAGCAGCTGGCTAGTGGTGGATTTCCTAGAGTACCCATCTCCAGATGACCAACCATCCAACGGATGAGGTACACTAGGTATCCATTAGCATCATTTTATCACATCCTATAGTGAATTTATTTTGGTTAAAGAAATCCATAAATATGATCTTCAACTACAATTCCCTTGTAAAATTATATATCCTTCCTATACCATTTAGAGACTATAAAAATAGGACCTATGAATCATGGAAAATCTAACAGTTACCAAAAATGCCTCTCTAATTGAATCAAAATTATATCACTATCATTCTCAAAGTCCACACAAATAAATAATTCTCATTTCTCAATCTCTCAAAGGTTCTCAACCATTCTCTTAATCAATCAAACCAATTTTATTTACCCAAATGAAAGATTAGGGAGTGTAATTATAATGTTTTTGTTTCAATAAATTATTCTACTTCTCATCTCTATATTCAATGGGTTCTCACTACTACAAAAGTAATGGATAGATTCCTTGGCTACAAGTGAAACTCAAGAGGTTTCTCAAAAACCATAATTATGGGGCATCAATTTCTTGATCACTTACAAGATCAAGGGAGTAATTACATTGACGTATAAAATTTAGTTTTAAATATATAGAGGCTCATGTTGAGTTATTATTAGACTCATTATCCAACTGTGTACTCTCTCTCATTTTGTAACATCTCAACCTGGGTGCCACATATCGGTGCCCCGAGCTGGTCAGTTAAGTGACCTCAGGTGCACCTCCACATATGTCATAGCCTATAAAATATCAATGAGGGTGTAATATATATAACATGGGGAGACTATATTCTTTTTATCAAAGTATCACAGTAGTTGAAATAACCAAGAAGTAACAAAAATAAAATAACCAACAACCAGAATAATACAATAATCAAAATAAACCATTATCACATGATGATCCCAAACTAAAAATAATATCCATAACTAAATAGTAAATAAGTCATACCAATTAACAATAAAGTTTAAAATTGAAAACCCAAAATAAATACACTGAAAAATCCCCCAATCAGGTCCTGACACCATGTCTAGTTCCCTCATCCATGATTTGTACCAACTGATTCATCTAACATAAGGCTCCTACCCTTATCCTTTGTTGCAAACATGAAGTCTATTCAGATATCGATCAGGTATCATGAGTAGGGTGTGAGTACAACTCATTAGGCCACCACCAAAAGAATCTAAAATAATATCTAGTCAATAATAGTGTATGACATTTTACAAATAATAAAGCACAATACATAAACTAAACAATTGCTGCATTTCAGTATTCTTCAATTAACCACATAATTTCTCTTGGTTCATGAAGACACCCAACCCATCAATACCTATTTTGGCCCATTCCATAGTTTTAACTATCCCCAAGGGATATCACATATCACAATACCACAGTTACATTTATCATTTCATTTCAATTCATATCATGACCATTTGGAACTATAGTTCAATGCCAATCTCATGGGCATCGAACGTCATGTTTATCACCCCATGAGTATTTTGATCATTAGTTTGTCTCATGCCCCATGGGTATTTATATAATCAGTCAATATCCAATACAATAATAATCACATGTATGCATTTGGGTCTAGAATGTCATGGATAGCACCCCATGGGTATTTGGAGAATTGATCCATGTCCCACACCCCATTTCTTAACCATTCACATTTGTCACATATATCACATTCAACAAAGTTAATCAACTTTAACCCTTATATAATTATTTCTTATCATGGTATACCATTTAAACTATAAAATAAATCAAAATTCATTACTTTAATCACTTATAATATTATCTAAACAATTCACCATTAAACAATATATCAACATTTAATTAAACCCCATTAACTTTTCATGATTATTCAAGAAATACCTCAATTCCCATTACCAATGATTTTAATTTTACATCAATTAATAAATTACACAATCTTGTTAAACCATCAATTTCATGATAAAAAATCAACCAATTTAAATAGCCCCAATTTTAACCTAATTTATTATCACATGGTAATTCAATTTAATCAAATCAATATTCGATGAAATTTCACAATTGTGGAAATTTAGATTTTAAAATTACCTAAAAGTTTTTAAATCTAGAATATGGGATTTTTAATTTAGGGCACCTACCTCAAGATCATTGATGGATGCTCACCAATGGAAAACCAAAAATTGAAGCAGACTGTTCAATAGCATAATGAAGAATAAGAACTTGATCCAAAACCTATATCCAAGATCAAATATATTATATCCATGAAAAACTAGATCTAAACAATCATAAATGTAGGAAATAATCCCTTCAAAATATAATAGAAATAAGGTATATAGGGAGGAAACTAATTGGGTTGAGAATCTATTCTCAAAAGATGTGCAGATTCTTAAATCCAGATTTTGATTTGTCAAGAACAGAGTTCATAAGGACATGGAATCCATCCAAGAGGATCCAAAATTGAAGTAAAACATTAGGGTTGAGTGGGATTTAATTGGAGTTAAAATTGGTGGGTTTGGTAATTATTAAATAAATTTTTAGGGGATTAATGTCACAACCCAAATCAAAGGGCTGGAGCTGCAACTCCCCAATACTGCCTCTATAAGACCAGGGGCTAGCGATGAGTACCAAGTAGGCTATCACATAAATGGGAGACCTTATCCTAAGGTAATTGTACACACACACCCACATACACCTCCATGAAGTAGTGAAAAGATATATAGATAAACTAAAAATAAATTCATGCATACATCTATCCCAAACCAGAGTACAGCAGAACAAATGGGAAAAAATAGGGTTTACTAAAATAAAACTAAAAAATCATCCAACCTTATCAAATTGAGGGGGTCACTATCAAAATCACTACTGTAAATATCCTTTTCTACACTCTGTGACACCCCAGTTGGTCTAGCTCACCAAGCTCCACCTACTCCTGGTCCTCCTGGAACTCTATCAAAATGTATGTGGTCTTCACAATACAAAAAACATGTGTGAGAAAATCCTATGAAGGGGTGAGTATAATGATACTCTGAAGGTTCCCCAAAACCCCAAAAGAAAATTTAGAATTTAAAGTCATTATTCCACTCATCCCAACTAGAGGGAACCCAAATAAGAGGGAAACTCCATCTCGAGACCATCCTTGTCTTAACATGACTAGTCAGCTCAAACTATCAAGTGTGTCACCAAATAAGTGAAATAATCATAAAGGAAACCCAGAAAAAATACACCATATGTACTCATATCAGGTACCAAGACTTATAAGGTTCTGGAATCATTGACAATAACAGGTTCTATTCAAGGCTCTACCGGTAACAATGCACCAAGCACAACTCCAACTCCCAGCATGATAGATCCCACTAATGATGACTTGTGCCCTGTGCAAGGTCAAAATAATTGTGGAGAGTCATGCACCTCTCCCCTTCCCTACAGTTAATGGAGTACTAGCTCCTAAACCAACCTTTGAAACCTCTATCACTCTTATATAGAGGGGACTTCACCTCAGTCCCTCGAGGGAGCACTAAATCTGAACCAGGAACGACACATAACAAGTGGAGAGGGCCACTCCCCCTTCCAACTCAAACATGGGGGAGAACTACTCCAAAGGTGTGAACTCATTCCCTTGTATGATAGGGGAGTACCACCCTAAGATATGTGATCTGGCACCCTAACATGATAGGTAAGCACAATTATGTAAAATGTGAGCATGGACCCATGATAGGGTAGCACTACTCTGTGAAAGATGAGCTCACACCCACAGTAGAGGAGCACCACTAAAAGGGTAGAGGAACCACACCCTGGAATGATAGGGGAATACAAACCTTACCTTCTAATGAGATAGGAGAGCTCATTCCCTAACACGGTAGGGGATCAGTCCAAATGCATGAACATCACAGGGAAACCCGCACCCTAATCCATCAGGGGAGTAACAACCCCGGAAGAAACTAACCAAAGGTAATGGTCACGGTCCCATAAAGTGGGGATTCCTACCAACTGTAAGGGAGGTAACCATCACATTCAATGTTGAAAAACACATTGTATAGGCTATTTACTTGCATAAAATTTACACCCTATGAAAAACTCATATTTCACCGCAAATGCAAAAACTGAGCCTCATGGGGACCACAACATAATTCCTGTTTAATCACACTAAATCAGTCTTGAAATTTCTAAAATAAATTTATGGTCTCTATGCTACTGATAGTGCATCAATCGGATATTAGATGCAGAAGATATGTCTGATATAAGATTTGAAAATTAATAATAATTATATTTTTATTATTAAAATTGGACATTTTGTGTCACCAAGCCTCAATCCTAAGACATAATGTACTCAAACTAGTCTCAAAATATTCACCTCGACAATAAGAACATTTTTCCATATATGACATGCAAATGAAACATCTATTTTGAGAGATATAGGGGTTTGAAACACCCTCGGCCCGATCTGGCTGGACCAGCCTGCTCCGGCCAGTCCACTCCGGCCAGCTCGGCTCACCTCACCAGACCAGAGCTGAAACTATATCCCATGCTCTCAGCACCCACTGGATTATGGTCCTCCCTGGTGCTCCACACTACCAGCGGCCCAGCCACCCCTACTGTTGCGGACCTCTGCGCACCGTTGTACCTTTCGCAAACCAACGAGATCACCTCAGTGCTCCAAAAATCAATCTAAGGCCAGTTTTGGAAACCTTACAACCTTATCTACACATAAACAGTTATAAATCATAAAAAAATAATTCATAAACAAGATCAATGGGATATAGATGCAAAACTGCCAACCTTGAGGGTGAAATGCCGAAGTTTCGGGTGTAAAACGACACCCGAGTGGCACAGATTCTCAATATGAAAATGATATGCATCAAAAAATAGGATCTGGAGACACCTCCTCACCTTGGTTTATCCTTAATTTGAAGGGAATATAGGAGGGTATACTCATCCTATTGTGCATAGTAAAGGTGTGAAGGGGGTATGGGGATTTAATTTTGAATTAAATCCCCTCCACTTAAAATCCTGACCCCGACTCGCCTACAACCTGACACCCATTACCGATGAATTTTATGTCATTACTAGGGTAAACACGACATTCTAAACACAAAAATGGTCTCATAAATTTGATCTGATACTCTGTTAAAAAGTTATTTTATTAAAAAACCAAAATAAATTAATTTAATTGATTTATGGAAACACCCTTGATAACTTTTTCCACAAAAGGTATGTGCCCACAAAACTTATACCCCTCCAAGCATAAAAGACACACTCCAAAATCAATTGTGGCCTTGTTTATCTAATTCAAGCTCCCATTTAAGATATAATCTATTTCCTCCTTATGCATTGTATAAAAATACTTGATATTTCTAAAAATATTATTCTGAAAACACTGGTCTACCGAATCGCACGCCACCTCAGTGCCTAGCTCTAGAAATATATGCATAAATATTCCAAATTCTGATAAGGCCAAACCCGAGTTGATAAATCATTCCCACCTAAAGATTTTTCATCCCCAAAAATCCAATGTCTAGGCATGAGGTAAAGAAACTAAAATCTCATCAGGGTCTCCCACACTAGAGAGTTCCCCAAAACTACCACAAAGTCACCAAGGGTTCCCATTCTCTTGAAATGAACATGCTTAGGGGAACCAAAAGGGCTACCACACCCATGTCCAGCTCATACAAGGTTGACATCATGCAACAGGGCACATGTCCCCTTATCTTTGACAGGTGGTAAAAACCAAGATCCTGGTCTCCTAAAGTCATAGGGTCTAGCGTTACGCCACCTCGCTAACCTAACATAGAGACCAACAAACCTACTCCAAATACACAAGTTAAAGGGACTCATCCACCACACCTTGATATTATTCTCTCTGCGTGGCATTGATTCGCTCACATAGTTTTGCATTGCGTCTCAAGAATAAGTCTTAGTGGGGAATTCATCCCTCATTCTTGTGAATCTGAAGCCATGTCAAACCAAAACACACTCTAATGCCTCAACACACAGGGTACAAACAAACAAATAGGGCTTCCCAAGAACACACTATGTCTTAGAAAGCCCCTCTTGCAAAACTCTGAACACACAACCCCACCCTGAACACCCAAATTGAAGGGACTCATCAACCACAGCTCGACACTATCCACTTTGTGTGACACTGACATGATCTCTTAGTTTTAATCATGTCACAAAAACACATCTAGATTGGGGAAGGATCCCTCTTCCTCGTGAATTTTATGTAACGATGAACAACACTGACACATGGTCTTACCGATGCCTTGAATGACCACAATCAAGAAATGGAAAGGAAAGAATATCACCTAATAGTGTCTATCAAAACTGATAAAGAAATTAGAAAGTACATAGATCGTACCTCTATCCATCCCTAGATCCTCATGTCAATGACTTCTACAGCCTATAGTTTTCCCTGCCCCCACCCTACAGCTCTCTAAGCCTGGCGTAGGCCACCTAGGGGTGGTGGTGGAAATACATATCATCTTTCACCTCCCACCACTATACTCACTCCCCCTCTATGTCTGATACCCTATATACCTCCATGATTTAAACGTTACCTCTTCAAAGGTGTTTCATCGATCATCCCACTCTCAGCAGCACGGTGGGTCGGACAATCTCTAGAAAGATGTCCCCAATCGTCGCAAGCGTAGATGCGCCTCTCCTACTACTAACCAGAATCTTATCTTGGATCCTTCACCACATAACCACATGCCTGAGTCTGTTCATGGGTATGCCTCCTATGCTTTGAACATAATTCTTATTGTCTCCCAGCTATGGCCGATGTCTCAACCTCAAAAACCCCATTGCGGGCCTAGTCTGCATGTCCCTATACTAGAGATCTCTCAACCCCCAGAGCCTTCTCTATTACCCTGGCATAAGTGGGAAGAAACAAAGAGACCACACTAGTTTAGGCATCCCTTTGGATTCCCTGGTTGAAATTTTGGGCCCTAAAGAATGGGTCATGAACCATGTACAAGGAGTAGCATGACAAGTCAGCAAACTTCATCAAGTACTCTGACATGGTCATGCTACCTGAAGGTTCTGATCGCCGCATAAGCGCATGGGTGGATGTGCCCACTTGGATTTTTTTCATTATCAATGATCAATCCAAGATCAATATGACGATAAATTCCAGTCTCCACGGATCGAATCACAGAAATAGAAAAAATAAATAGAATGTCCCGGAACCACAAAGTTGGATCATTACATGTTGATTATAATTAATTTAATTAATTAAAAAGAAATACCTTTTGTGGTGTTCTTTCTTCGTTGATGTTTTTTATCACGTTCCAATGTGATTCTTCATTGCGTCGCAGAATCCAAGTATAGACTTCCTCTAGCGGTGATCCACACATGCACCTCGTATCTCTGGACGTCGCCAAAGGAGTCTCTAGGTGCTAACATGGAGAAACCTTTGCTTGCGTTGTCCGCCTTAGATCATCTTGATCCTATGGAAGAAGATATCTCTCGGTCTTGAGAGAGTTCTTGGAGGAAGAGGATCTTTCGGCCTTGAAATAATTCTCCAGAGTTGTTGTGCACAACGATTCTCTTGTGTGTCGAAAAAGAGTTAGGGTTGTGAGGATATTTATAATCAGGTTTGAGGTTGTGGATTTATGACAATAAATAAACACGTTGCGTGTTTTATTTATTTCATTGACTCTTATTTATAACCCCATGTTGAATAATTAATTCCTTGACATGGTCCCACACTGATTATAATAAATATCATTTAAAACAATATTATATCCTCAAAATCCCGACTGAAAAAACTACACGGCGTGTATTAATAAATACACAGTGTGTACTTGTTTTTCATTGAAAACTACACGGCGTGTACATTCAATGTACATGGTGGGTATATCTTGTTTTCATTTATTCATTTCCTTTCCATAAATAAAACTACACGGTGTGTAATTATTAATACATGACATGTACTTGTTTTCCATGAAAAACTACACGGCGTCTAATCTTTAATGCACGACGTGTATATCTTGTTTTTTATTTCCTTCTTCCTCCATCATTAGAATGATTTAGGCTTCCCTGAATAATTATTAAACCATGTACGGGAATAATCTTTATTCTACTTGAGATACTTGAATACACTTAGTGTCTGACCCTCTAAGCCTCTTTCTCCTTGGCATTAGGCGGGCTTGCCTAAAGTCCAAGATTACTGTCTAGCAATGGGTCAAGGTGCCCAAGAGAAAGAATTTGACGATGCATTGATGTATCACCTCATACGAATGCTTACTATGTAATTTAATCCCTTTGTCTCAATATCTCATCAAGAAGGTTTCATGGCAGTTTCATAAACCTATATGCTTGATCCGTCATTCTTTGACTACCTGAAATAAACTCGTCGTTCACACCATGGCCATGGAATTTAATGCGAGAGTTCTATTTAAATCAGAGGGCCGAGATATAAACTTCCATAAATGGAAGGGACAAATCCTTCCTCGACTTATCCATTAACAACATGTCACTCATGATGCACCCAACGTACCCTACTTCTCGCCAACTATCTGCATAACGGTTTTCGTCAGTAAATCTAAGTGCACGAGTCATGACATGATTTAATGATAATCTTCCAGTCTAAGGATTATTACACACGCTCATAGATAGAAATGTCTGATGACCACAAGACATGCGGAATTGCTACTGGCAAGTCTGTTCTCATAATCTCCCATCTTGAAGATTACCAAGTGCGAACTCCATGAGAGAGAGTCTTGTATTCTTATGAGTACTTGCACATGACGGTCTGTATACTATGTGTCCTATCATAGTATTTCATCCAACCGTAGAACTTTATTTAAGAATATTGTTATAGTTTTTTAATGTTCTCATCATAGAGGGGATCTGCCATGACCTTATCAATGCAACAAATATTCCAGGACATTATTATATTATAGTTATGTAGAATAATGAACAATATATAATAAGTGAACATTAATATAATCAAAGAACAAAACAGTTAGTTCTCAGAACACCAACCCTTACAAACTCCCCCTTGGACTAAAGCCAATTGCCTACGAATTTTAGTCTGCTAAACCTTACATGATGATCATGTTTCTGCTGAGTCAAGGCTTTAGTCAAGGGGTCTTCCATGTTGTCTTTCGTGGAAATACTGCTCACTACAACTTCACCTCTCTGAGAAAAATCCCTCAAGAGATGATACTTCCGAAGTACGTGCTTTGTTTTCTAATGTGACCTTGGCTCTTTTTCAAGTGTCACCGCTGTAGTATTATCACAATAGAGTGTGATAGGATCTTTATTGCTTGGTACTTCACCCAACTCTTGGACGAAGCTTCGCATCCATACAGCTTCTTTAGCTGCCTTAGAAGCTGCGATATACTCAAACTCTGCTGTAGAATCATCCACCAAACTTTTCTTTGAGCTCTTCCTGCTCATTGAACCTCCATTCAAACTGAAGATGTATCCAGTTTGCGACTTCATGTCCTCCATAAACCAGGAACATATCCTTAGTACGCCTCAGATACTTAAGGATATTCTTGATTGCCATCCAATGGAGGCCTCCTGGATCAGCTTGATATCTGTCTACCACACTTAATGCATAAGAAACATCTAGCCTCGTACATAGCATAGCATACATGACTGACCCAATCGCGGATGCGTAAGGGATCCTTGCCATTCTCTTTCTTTCCTCATGTTTCTGAGGACACATTTTCTTTGAAAGATGAATGCCATGTGACACTGGCAACAATCCCCTCTTGGAATGTTCCATACTGAATCTCTTTAGTATCTTGTCAATGTATGTACTTTGACTCAGGCCCAGAATTCTCTTGGATCTATCATGATGGATCTTGATCCCAAGAATATATACTGCCTCGCCCAAGTCTTTCATGGAGAAGTATTTATGCAACCATATCTTAACTGACTGTAAGACAGGTACTTCGTTTCCAATTAGTAATATGTCATCAACATATACTATTAGGAATACGACTGCACTTCCACTAAACCTCTTGTAGACACAAGCCTTACATTCATTCTTAGCAAATCCAAATTTCGTTACAGCTTCATCAAAACGAATGTTCCATCACCTTGATGCTTACTTTAATCCATAAATGGATTTCTACAACTTGCATACCTTGTTGGCATCCTTTGGAGTCACAAACCCTTCAGGTTGTGTCATGTAGACATCATCCTGGAGGTTCCCGTTAAGGAATTCTGTTTTGACATCCATTTTCCAAATTTCAAAGTCATGGTAAGAGACAATGGCCAATAGGATTATGATGGATTTCAGCATCACAACCGGTGAAAAAATTTCATCATCGTCAATTCCTTGATGCTGTCTAAAACCTTTTACAACCAGTCATGCCTTATAGGTGCTGAATTGCCCCTCCATGTCCATTTTCTTCTTGAATACCCATTTATTACCAATAGGCTTTACATCAACTGAAGGATCTACCAAAATCAAGACTTGGTTTTGTTACATGGAATCCATTTCAGAATTCAAGGCTTCTTGCCACTTGGCAATGTTTGTGCCTTAAACTGATTTCTTGTAGGTAAGAGGATCATCATTGTCAACCAATAATGAGTCACCATCCTCAGTGACAAGAAAACCATATCGTTCTAGTTCTATCACCTCTCTCGTGATCCTACGCAGTTCTTGTGTCTCTGGAATAGATTTTTCTTCCTTGGGGCTTTTTAGAATCTGTTCTTGTACCAACTCTTGTGTATCTTGAGCCTCGACTTCATCAAAGTCTATCTCTCTCCCACTATCTCTTTTGGAGATGTGCTCCCTCTCAAGGAATATGGCGTGTCTTGCCACTGTAACCTTTTTGTCTGAGGGGTTGTATAGGTAATATCCTCTTGTTTCCTTGGGATATTCTATAAAGATACACTTTTTTCCTCAGGGTGCAATTTTGTTACCTGAAGAGGCCTTACAAAATTCTTCGCTACCCCACACATGTAAATTCAATAATATGGATTTGCGTCCACTCCATAACTTGTATGGAATACCATTTATTGATTTAGTTGGTACTTGGTTTAGTATGTACATTGTTCTTTGTAATGCATATCCCCAAAAGGATAATTGAAGACTCGCATGACTCGTCGTTGATCTCACCATGTCCAACAGGGTGTAGTTCCTCCTTTCACTTACACCATTTCACTGCAGTGTGTAAGGAGGAGTGAGTTGAGATAGAATCCCAAACTCCCGTAAGAAATCAATGATGTCCTGATTAAGATATTCTCCTCCTCTGTCTGAGTGGAGCTTCTTAATCTTCTTACAAAGCTGGTTCTCAACTTCA
Organism: Viscum album; assembly: GCA_963277665.1. Taxonomy (NCBI): domain Eukaryota; kingdom Viridiplantae; phylum Streptophyta; class Magnoliopsida; order Santalales; family Viscaceae; genus Viscum; species Viscum album. The sequence continues at coordinate 689,724,750 of OY728163.1, forward strand.
TTCTTGTATTATTTGAACCGATCAAAAGAATCTGACTTATACCTCATTAAGTAGATATATCCATATCTACTAAAATCATCAGTAAAAGTTATGAAGTACGAGAACCCACCCCTTGATTCAACTGAAAATGGTCCACACACATTTGTGTGAACTAATTCTAGAATCTCTTTAGTTCTTTCACCTTTCCCACTAAATGGGGATTTGGTCATTTTTCCTTGTTGACACGCATGACATACACCAAGTTGTTTTAGTTTGAAAGAATCTAAATACCCATCATGATGTAATTTTTTCAAACGTTTCACATTGACATGACCTAGCCGGTGATGCCAAAGTTGGGTGTGGTATGAGTCATATGTATTAACTTTGTTATTGATTTCCATTACTTGGTTTGTGTAGTCTAACACATAAAGGTCGTTATATAAATGTGCCCTACCAAAACAAATGCTATATTTATAAAAAATAGCAACATCCACTTCCAAACTTGAACATGAATCCATTAGTATCTATTCTGGATACTGAAATAATGTTTTTGGTTATAGAGGGTACATAATAACATCCTTTCAAAACCAATACCATCCCTGTAGGCAATGTGAGGTGGTAGTCCCCGACAGCTATAGTAGCAATTCTGGCTCTGTTGGCTGCTCGTAGATCTACCTCCCCTCAATCAATCTTCCTGAATCTACTTGGTTCCTGTATTTGGATACATATGTGAGCACCACAAGCAGTATCTAATACCAAATTAGTAGAAACAGATAGATTGAATTTGATAAAAAACACGCCTGAAGCTTCCCCTTACTTCCTTGGCTGGGTGCAGTTTTTCTTCCAGTGGCCCTTCTTGCCACATGCGAAACAAACATCATCATGTTCCTTTGCCTCCCCTTTGATCTTCCTTTTCTTGGAAGGCCTTGAAGAAGCTTTGGGCTTAAAGCTCTTCGCCTCCCTTTTATTTTATTCACCATGGGGATATAAGGCTTTCCATGCTTCATGTCATTGTCCACTTGGCGAATGAGGATAAGAAGATCATATAGAGACTTCTCAATGTTGTTCATGTTGAAGTTCACAACAAAGTTTGAGAAGCTCTGGGGGAGTGATGCGAGAATGAGATCAGTACCCAGTTCTTCAGGGAGTTTAAACCCTATAACCTCAAAGCGCTCAATGTAGCCAATGAGCTTGACTACATGAGGCCCATATGGGGCACCCTCTCCAAGCTTTCTCTGAAATAGATCCTTGGAGATCTCAAACCTTTCATGTCTTTCTCTCTCCTGGTATAGACCACGGAGGTGCTCGAGCATGTTTTAGGCATCCATGTCTTCATGAGACTTCATGAGGTCACTAGACATAGATGATAGCATAAAACATTGAACGTCGAGAGCGTCGTTCAAATGTTGATCATAGACCAAGAAATCTTCATCACTCACCCCTGGGGCAGGAGAATCAGGAAGCGAGGACTCCAGCATGTAAAACTTTTGTTCATGGCATAGGATAACCCGAAGGCGCCTAAACCATTCCTGAAAGGTACTGCCGGTGAGGATATTATCTTTATCCAGAATTGATCGCAGAGAAAAGGTGGTTGATGTGTTTTTCATATCGATTATACAAATTAAAAGATTATATTTATCAGTACTTTCTTTATAACATTTTATGAGAAATAATAAATTAATTAATTAATTCTCCCACTATTTTATCAAGTCCCAATGGCCCTCCCATTGAACTCTGAATGTCTAGTTTCTTTGACATTCTTGTGGCAAGGATCTAGATTTCCCTTCACATAACCCCAACAAGGGATGGTCAAGCTATTTGAAGGTATTTAGGTAGGTAGGTCTTTGCCAACTGTGAGCTTACAGTTCCTTGATCTGTTGAGTGGACTCCCCAATCCTGAAATCCTGACTTGGATTTCCTCAACTCTTGCCTCCAATATTACATCAAGTCTAGCAAGGGATAATCCTCTTGATGTAATATGGTTAAGTCAACCCAAAACCTTTCATAAGGGCTTCCTTTGTAAAAGTAAGTGTCCCAACAAGGGTTGGTCAAACACATAGTTTTATTGAGTCTTTCCCTTAATCAGGTAACGGAAGGCTAAGTCTGACTTAATATGGTATTGAGGGATTTTAATCCTTTATGCATAGTTTTGAATTATCACATTCTTGTTAATATTATGTAATGCTTGCTTAAGTGATTAACCATGTTCTGATAATGTTTACGCATAGTCCAGTTTTTTTTATTCCATCTTTGCATTCTTGTTCATTTTATTAACTATGTGATCGCAAAAACACATACATAATAAATAAACCATGCAATTTAGACAGAAATAAAATAAGATGGAATGATTATGAGCTTCTATTGGTTAGCTTATCTAGCGGTTTTGATAAGATAACCCTGACCTAGGGAAAACACCTTGACCCTGATGGTTCGTGTTTTGCAGCTCCCACTTGTCCACCTTTGTATCTTCTTGCGTCGGTTTTGCCTCAGCTTAGGGATTTGAACTGTCTCCTCTGGCTTGGGAGATTCTCCATTACATGGGTTTACATTAAAGAAACCATGGGCACGCAGGCCCTACATTTTATTGGAAGAAGGCTCGCATGCCAAGAAATTTAAATTAAATAAATTTAAATTAAACCATACACATACATAGGGTCTTTGGTCTAGCTCATGATCATCCATAGCAAGCAACGACATTTACCCAAATTTAGAATTAAAATTCATTTAATCCTTATTTAATTTAAGATAAGTCACGCTTAAATTCAATTAATTATGATCTTATAATTAATCAATTATTTATCTTAAATTCATTTCTGAATTTCCTTGAGATTTTTCTCATCCATATTCCTTGTAACGGTCTTTGTACATTGGAGGAAACTTGGTGAAATTCCATTTCTGGAAAGTACACGGCGTGTAGTTTATAATTACATGTTGTGTATTTCTGTTCACTCTTTATCCAAAGTACATGTCGGGGGCCTTGGTGTGTTTTTCTGTACTTTGGAAATTTTGGAGTACACGGCATGTAGATAAATCATACACGGCGTGTACTTCTTTGTTACACGGTAACCAGCCTGGCGATCCCATGTACGCGGTACGCGGCTTATCCTTGTACACGGTTTCACCTGGGTTGGAACAGACTACACGGCGTGTTGCTCCAACATAAACACCGTGTATTCTGATTTCCACGTGTCGTTCAGGTCTAGTCAACACGGCGTGATTAATACTTAGTCATATTCAATTCACAGGGTGTGGTTTGGCAGACCAGTGCCGGTTCATTGAACCTAAGTACACAGCGTGTAGTTTTAATTACACGTCGTGTAATCCCGTGTTGTATAGACAGAAAGAGTGACTCCTCTGGATGAGTTCCTCATTTTTATTTTAATCAAAATTAAAATTAAAAGGTCGTTTCTGTGATGTGAATCGAGAAACGAAGGAGGAAGAACAGACCTCGTTTATTCATATTTATAGAACGATTTATTTCGAATTGAATCAAATATAAATTCATAAATTATCAACGAAAATTAAATAACTATAATCAACGTTGTAACCTCGCTCTGATATCATTTGAAGGTTCCAGGCGCAGCGGAAGCACGTGGGTGGATGTACCCACTTGGATTTTTTCATTAGCAATGATCAATCCGGGATCAATACAACGATAAACGCCAGTCTCCACGAATCGAATCACAGAAATAGACAAAATAAATAGAAAGTCTCGGAACCACAAAGTAGGATCGTTATAGGTTGATTATAATTAATTTAATTAATTGAAAAGAAATACCTTTTTGGTGTTCTTTCTTCGTTGATGTTTTTTATCATGCTCCGATGTGATTTGTGGTTGTGTCACAGAAGACAAGTGTAGACTTCCTCTAGCAGTGATCCACACGTGCTCCTCGTATCTATGGACGTCGCCAATGGAGTCCCCAGGTGCTAGAGTGGAGAAACCTTTTCTTTCATTGTCCGCCTTAGATTTTCTTGATCCGATGGAAGAAGATCTCTCTCGGTGTTGAGAGTGTTATTGGAGGAAGTGGTTATTTCGGCCTTAAAAGAATTCTCCAGAGTTTTTGTGCACAACGATTCTCTTGTGTGTCGGAAAAGAGTTGGGGTTGTGAGGATATTTATGACCAGGTTTGAGGTTGGAGAGTTATGTCAATAAATAAATGCATTACGCATTTTATTTATTTCATTGACTCTTATTTTAAACCCCCATGTCGAATAATTAATTCCTTGACATGCGCCCACGCTGATTATAATAAATATCATTTAAAAAAATATTATATCCTCAAAATCCCGACTGAAAAAACTACACGGCGTGTATTAATAAATACACATCGTGTACTTGTTTTTCATTGAAAACTACATAGCATGTACATTCAATATACACGGAGTGTATATCTTGTTTTAATTTATTCATTTCCTTTCCATAAAGAAAATTGAACGGCGTGTAATTATTAATACATGACGTGTACTTGTTTTCCAGGAAAAACTACATGGCGTGTAAACTTTAATGCACGACGTGTATATCTTGTTTTTCATTTCCTTCTTCCTCCATCATTAAAACGATTTAGGATTCCTTGAATAATTATTAAACCACATATGGTAATAATCTTTATTCTAGTTGAGATACTTGAATACACTTAGTGTGTGACCCTCTAGGCCTTTTTCTCGTTGGCATTAGGTGGGCTTGCCTAAAGTCCAAGATTACTGTCTAGCAACGGGTCAAGGCACCCAAGAGAAAGAAGTTGACGCCACATTGATGTATCACCACATACGAACGCTTACTGTATAATTTAATCCCTTTGTCTCGATATCTAATCAAGAAGGATTCATGGCAGTGTCATAAACCTATATTCTTGATCTGTCGTTCTTTGAATACCTAAAATAAACTTGTCGTTCACACTATGGCCATGGAATTTAATGCGATAGTTCTATTTCAATCAAAGGGCCGAGATATCAACTTCCATAAATGGAAGGGACAAATCCTTCCTCGACTTATCCATTAACAACATGTCACTCGTGACGCACCCAACATACCCTACTTCCCACCAACTATCTGCGTGACGGTTTTCATCAATAAATATAAGTGTGCGAGTCATGACATGAGTTAATGATAATCTTCCAGTCTAAGGACCATTACTCATGCTCGTAGATAGAAATGTCTGATGACACGAAGACATGCGGAATTTATATTGGCGGTTCTGTTCTCATAATCTCTCATCTTGGAGATTACCAAGTGAGAACTCCATGAGAGAGAGTCTTGTCTTCTTACGATTACTCACAGATGATGGTCTGTATACTATGTGTCCTATCATAGTATATCATCCAATCTTAGAACTTTATTTAAGAATATTGTTATAGCATTTCAAGGTTCTCATCATAGCGGGGATCTAACATGACCTTATCAATGCAACAAATATTCATGGACATTATTATATTATAGTTATGCAGAACAATGAACAATATATAATAAGTGAACATTCATGTAATCAAAGTACAAAATAGTTGGTTCTCAGGACACCAACCCTTACACTAACATGATGAAGCTACTTAATTTCCTGGATCTGCACCAACCTCAGTGTACATGAATAAAAATTCTCTCTAAAGAGCCTCTCAAAATGAGCCTAGGTAAGTATATCCTTGTCATCGGTCTGTGTCACAAGACTCCACCAACTCCTAGTCAACCCATGAAAAAGGCTCACCTCTAGTACCACTATCTAATTGGTTGATTTCCTCACTCGGTGGAAAATGTGTGTTACTGTTATGGTCCATTCATCATCAAATTGTGGTTTAGGGTCACCCCATAACCTCATAGGTCACTACCTCTGGAACTCATGTTGTTCACTCAACCTGTGTGAATCCTCATCCTATACTACCAAGACAACTTGCTACTCGACAGGTGGTGGCTCAAGTGGTGGACCACCTGGAGGTCCAGCCTCAAAACCCATTCCCTACTCCAAAACCTCTTCTCGGGGCTAATTGTAACCATAATCCCTCGACAGAACCCTATTTGGTTGTCATCATGGAGGCATCCTAAAATACAATCAAGACACACCACGATCAAAGAGTATAGCTGGAGAGCTAACTCAAGAAGGATACTACAATCCCAAAACCTTGTACTATATGATTCATATACCATTGATTTCCCCTATGAATATTGTCCTAGTGTACCATGTCAAAAAGAAGATTATCAAAGTCCTATTGAATAGATACATCAGACGTCACACCAAAACTGAAGTCCCTAGCCTAAAATTTGAACTTGAAACACTCTAACATTTGTCTCTATTCAACCTAAACCAGGCTCATGACTACGGTCCCAAAGTGGAACCAACCACCTTTGATACCACTCTATTATGACCTGACCCAATGGGGCTCGAGCCCCAACTCCCTGAGCCCATCTCCAACAGGTCAGGGGATGGGGATGATGTAATGGACCAAACCTCTCCGGCCCATTCCTTTGTCAAAAATAAGTCCACGAAGTGTTCTGGAGGGTAAAATGGACTTTTCCCACACTTTCCAAAATTTTGAAACTACACGCCGTGTAGTGTGAGTACATGCCGTGTACCCCCTCTCCGGGTATACCCCATGTTGAAGGTCATGTCCTTGTCATGTGAAATAAGTGGGTACACACCGTGTGTCCATACTACATGTTTTGTACCACCTTGCCGGGTATACCCCGTGTTGAAGGTCATGTCCTTGCTGTGTGAAATAATGGGTGCACGCCGTGTGTCTAGTACTACACGCCGTGTAGTCCTTCCCCGCGTACGCATTACCATGTGTTGACCAGTCAATAGCCGTGTGCCGTGTTGGAGCCGTGTGAAATAAATGGGTACACTCCATGTGTCTAAACTACACGACGTGTAGTCCCTCCCCGTGTATGCGTTACCCTCAAACCGTGTGTCGACCATTCAACGGCCGCGGAGCCGTGTTGGAAGCTGCGTGGAGACCGTGTGAAAAAACCGAGTACACGCCGTGTACCATAAATTACATGCCTTTTACTATTTATTTTCTCTCCTATAAAAGGAGGGGTACCCTCCTCCTTTTCAACTCACTCTTTTCCTCCCCATTCCTCTGAGTAGAGCTCTCCCAAGAGACTCGAAGGCTCCTTTTCTTCCATAACTTATTCATCTGAGCTCCGATTTATGATCCGTTAGCGGCCACGGGATCGTAACGACGAGGAGAAACTTTAGAGCTTGGATCCATTGTCTTTCCTTCAGCCTTTCCTTCCTGACTTCCACCCAAGGAGGTTTTTCCGGGACCCGATAGAAGTGACAGACGCCGACGGACGTTTTCTAAGGTTGATTCGGGGGAGCATTGCGATCAGAACCTGTTGAGGTAGGGATCTTACCTTAGTCTCTCTAATTTGTGCATTATGCGGGGTGGGTATCCTCTTGTTTTCATGAGAAACAGTTGAACCATTAAATAAAGTTAATAACTAGTTAAAGAACAGGGATGGGAAAGTTGTTATGTTTATCTTTGTTTATCCTATTGATATGTTATGAATTGGATAGGATTATGCCTACTGAAACTCACGGTCATTTGGGGCCTTTGCTTGCGCAATTAAATGTTTCCCTATCTTTCTAGACTGTTTATGGATGGGAACTTGTGGAACGTGGAAATTTGGTTTATCACGTAAAGTTGGATGATTAAAATCTGGAACCCTTTTGTGATCACCCCGGTTGAACAAAACAGAATAATGAACATGTGGGTGTTGGCTTGGATACGTGGCATGTGATGGGGGTGTTTTGTGGGTTGTTGTGGATAGGGTGAGCAGTGGGGTTGCTGTTCGCTTGGTTGTGGGTTAGTGTAAATGCTATGTTAGTGATGTGCAGTGGGGCTGCGATAAATGGTATTAAAGGGATAATGATGTATGGTGCAGTTGTGGTTATGGTGATTGGCAGTGGGGCTGCAGGGATGGGATTGAACGTGAACGGACTATAGGTTGTGAATAATAAATAAAAAGTGTAAGAGTTAATGAATGGTGGTTCATGTTAATGGAACAGGATTAATAATCAATGGGTTAGTTGGTTGATAAGAAGGACTTTGTTGTGTTGCTTGTGTTTTTCTAACTTGATTTGTGGATGGCAAGGATATGTTTTACGAATGATCAATGTGGTTGGTTGTGGATAGTTTCCCAGTAGTTAAGGAACTAAATAAACTAATTTTTCTGAAATGTGAAAACCTAAATGGGGTTGGGGTTGTTTGTTGTATGAATGCTTCGTAGTAGCAGTGTCGAGGCACATACTCAGTTTCTCTGTTTAGAAGCCATAGGTTGGGCTGTGTTTTTGGTATACATATATATATATCTGTATCTTTTTTTTATCGCACCCCAATCATGTTGAGCACTTAGTGCTGAACACTCCCATTTCATGGGAGAGGGTGTTTTCCCCTTAGTTACTAGCTCCTTCCTGCTCCTTCTTCCCTATGTTGTGATGGCTTGAGGCGACCTTACACCTAAGACCCTTAAGGTAGGTTTAGATTGGGGTGGTTCTAGCCCAAGACTCTTCGGGCAGGTTTTACTATTTTCCCAAGAATCTTCGGGATGAGGCCCAGGTGTGTGTGGGCAGGATACGTGGTTGTGAGGCCCAGGTGTGTGCGGGCGGGATACATGGTTGTGGGGCCCAGGTGTGTGCAGGGGGGATACGTGGTTGTGAGACCAACGTGTGTGCGGGCGGGATACGTGGTTGTGAGGCCCAGGTGTGTGCAGGCGGGATACGTTATTGTGAGGCCCAGGTGTGTGCGGGCGGGATACGTGGTTGTGAGGCCTAGGTGTGTGCGGGCGGGATACGTGGTTGTGAGGCCCAGGTGTGTGCGGTCGGGATACGTGGTTGTGAGGCCCAGGTGTGTGCGGGCGGGGAGAGTGTGGCAGCGTCAGGACGTTCGCCATTAGGAAGAGTAGCTAACTAAATGGAAATGGTGTGGGGTACCCAATACTCTTGTTCTTATATACTACTACCTATTTTGATTGTGTTTTTGGTGAGTGTGGCTGGTGAGGTTGGGTGGATATAATTCCTTTCTAGGTTTCTTCTGTTGTTCTCACGGGACATTAGGATGTCTCCCCACTTGTTCAAGAGATCTTTAGGTTTCCCTACTAAGTATACATGTATGCTCACCCTACGTTTACTTTCAGGTTTCCAGGAGGACTAACAGGGTCGTGTGGGACCCTACTAGTTGGACAGTTGGAGTTGTTGTAGTTGTTGTACTCTTTTTTTTCTTTTGGTATTGTACTTTGAGCTTTCTTGTACTTGTACCTTGTTATAAAATTGTTTAAACATGCATGTAGGATTGGTTTGGGTTTATTTCTATACACTTGTTCTTTTCCTTTTTGGGTGTTTGACTTGTCTTATTTCCCGATCCTAAATAATAAAAAGGGCAATGCCTCCCATATTTGTGAAAACTCATACCCTTGGTGCTAGTCGCCAACCCGGGGCCTACTGGAGGCGGGACTCGGGGGTCATTATCTCCCTTTCACCATTGCCAACTTAGGAGGGAAATCTTTGGTGGGAGGGGGTCATGACAGAATGGTATCATAGGGGTTTAGAGATAGGATGGAGTTTGGAGTTAGTCACAGCGAGGATTGCATGGGATGGTAGGGTAACAGTGTTAGTTAATCTTGGTGCGTGACATAGGCCAGGGAATACCGGCTAGGACACGGGACTTTAGGGCCCCCCGTGATCCGATGCAAGGAATCTAAGCCTACCAAAAAACCAAGTGAGACTACATTGATTATAGGGTAGAGACCCTAGGGAAGGTACATGCATCATCATTATTGTGTTTTACTTGATTTGGGTGTTATGGGAAAGAAATTGAAATAAAATGATAAAATAAAACCTTGAGTTTTTTCTTAATACTTGGGATTAGGCGATCCTTGTTTACCGTATATCTATGGCACCTGGACATCATCCCCGGGTGTCTCAGACGGCCGAGGCCCATCAGATTCAGGCGGTCGATCAGTTGAGGATTGACCGAGAGGAGGAAGATAGTCAGTGGCAGAAGACTCTCCGTTCTTTTCAGCGGCAGGCCCTCAAGAAGTACGAGGGTAGTACTTCGGATACGGAGATGGAGGGATGGCTTGAAGAGATAGGGATCTCTTTTACCTTGATCTGTGCTCTGAGGGAGTATTGGGTTCCCCTAGCAGTCAGTCAGCTGAGAGGTGTGGTGCGATAGTGGTGGACGCTCTACCTCGAAGAGAGGATAGAGGGAGAGGTTCCATGGGATGACTTTGAGAAGGAATTCTGAGAGGAATTATTTTCTTCCATGATAAAGGCAGAGAAGCGGCATGAGTTACTCTCCCTTCAGCAGAGGATTATGTCAGTATGAGAGCTGGGGATCAAGTTCAAGGATCTTTGGCGCTTTGCTCCGGATCTCTTTCCGGCTGAGGAGTCTTGGGCGAGAAGTTTGGAGGAGGCACTTCGTCCTTCGCTCCAGTATGATGTCACCCCCTTAACCCTTCCTACATACATGGAGGTACAGAAAAAGGAAGAGGTTATAGAGAGGATCCACTCCCTGGGAGGTGCACCACGAGAGGGGATCTAGCCGGGCTCGTCGAAGGGGAAAGTAGTCAGTAGCAGGTCTCCTGCGACTGGACCTTCCAGGTTCAGGCCAGTGGGGAGCAGGCCCTAGTAGTTCCAGTTCAGATCTTCGGGTCCTCGTCCCTTTTTCACGAGAATAGGACTGAAGTGTTTTTTTTTGAGGTTTCAGGCATGTTCAGAGTCAGTGCCCGACCTGAGCTCAGAACGGTGGAGGTGGGAAGGTTCAGCGCCCACCTCAGCAGCACCAGTTTCCAGCGAAGCCCTTCCAACAGCAGCAGGACCATGCTCCTCCGAGGGAAGACTTTGCAGGAGGAGGCCGAAATTAGGGTGCCCCTCAGGGACCTCGATCAGGGTGTGGCCAGAGAGGTGGACGACATCAGAGAGGCAGAGAAGCTGGGCGTGGACAGTTTCATGCATCAGATTTGACAGCTCCAGCAAGACCAGAGGTGGTGCGAGGTACGATTTTTTTGTTCAGCACTCTTGTTTCTGCTTTATTCGATTCAGGAGCTTCGCACTCCTTTGTTGCACCTGGTCTAGCTCATGCTTTGGGACTATACATAGAGAGACTTTCTATACCACTTGTGCTGAGTACACCAGTTGGAGGCCAGACCAGCATATCTTGTGTTTGTCGGGGATGTGGGATGACGTTGGGACCACATCGATCTAGTGGGGACCTTCTTCTACTATAGATGCAGCCATACGATGTCATCCTAGGCATCGACTGGTTGTTTTCTGTTAGTGCCATTATCGACTTCTTCCGGAGAAGAGTTATGTTCTCCAACATGGATGGTCAGCGCGTATCTTTTGTTGGCAAGAGGAGCTATCAGGTAGGAAGCCGGCGTGTGGAGCCTCTCCTTTCCTTGTTAGGCGGGTTATCAGTGGTTCCAGCTGATACAGAGATGATGTATGTCCCAGAGGTTTTTGGGGAGTTCCTTGATGTTTTTTTTGAGGAGGTTGTGACTCTACCCCCCCCCCCCCCGACGTGACGTTGAGTTCGGGATAGACTTACATCCTGGTGCCCATCCAATTTTGATGGCCCCTTATCGGATGGCACCTTCGGAGTTGCGGGAGTTGTGGATTCAGATTGACGATCTGATGGAGAAGGTTTTTGTTCGACCCAGCGTATTGTCATGGGGTGCTCTAGTTTTGTTCATGAAGAAGGCAGATGGTGGTCTCAGGCTATGCATATACTAAAGAAGGTTGAACCAGGTAACAGTCAAGAACCGTTACCCCCTTCCAAGGATAGATGATCTCTTCGACCAACTGAGGGGAGCAGGTTGGTTTTCTAAGATTGATCTACGATCTGGATATCATCAGCTGAGGGTAAAGTATAGTGACATCTCGAAGATGGCTTTTAGGTGTAGGTATGGGCACTTCGAGTTTGTAGTGATGCCGTTTGGAGTTACGAATGCACCGGCTGTGTTCATGGGACTTATGAACTTTGTCTTCCAAGAGTTTCTGGACCGGTTGTCGTTGTGTTTATCGATGACATCATGATCTACTCAAGATCAGAGGGGGAGCACGTTGAGAATCTTAGGGTAGTCTTGGAAGTCCTTCGACACCACCAGCTTTACGGGAAATTGTCGAAGTGTAAGTTCTTGACACAAGAAGTACACTTCCTTGGGCACTTGGTGTCTCATCATGGAGTTTCGGTGGACCCGTTGAAGGTGGAGGCAGTTGTTTCTTGGGCAGCACCCAAGAGCGTGGCAGAAGTTCGTAGTTTCCTGGGGTTAGCAGGTTACTATCGGAGGTTCTTTTCGGACATCTCTCGAGTTGATGCTCCATTGAAATCTTTGACTAGGAAGAACCAGGTCATCCTATGGAGCGAGAAATGCTAGAAGGCTTTTGACTACCTGAAGGAGAAGTTGGTCAGTTCTTCCGTACTCAGGTTTCCAGAGGAAGGGTATTTGTATGAGGTGTTTTGTGATGATTTCTTCCTTGGTCTGGGGTGCGTGTTGATGTAGAAGAAGGGAGTGATATGTTATGGGTCTAGGCAGTTATGCCCTCACGAGCGTAACTATGCCACTCATGACCTAGATCATGCACTAGTAGTTTTCGCACTGAAGTTTTGGTGACATTACCTCTTTGGGGAGCGCTTTGTGGTCTTCTCAGATCACAAGAGCCTGCGTTATATCTTCTCCCAGCGTGACCTGAACCTGCGGTAGTAGAGATGGGTCGAGTTTCTCTAAGACTATGACTTTGATATCTCTTACACTGAAGGTAAGGGAAATGTTGTGGTTGATTCCATGAGCAGGAAGTCGTATAAGGAAGTGGTTCGGGAATCCACTGATGCTTGGAAGGAGATGGGAGAGTTGGATGACTTGCACTTGGATGCCAGGGTAGAAGGTGTTAGAGGCTGTTTGTTTCAGATGAAGGTGCAGTCCTCCTTGTTGCAGTAGGTGGAAGAGTCTCAGTGGGGGGACTCCAAGGCGGAAGTGATGCGGGATCGGGTTGATCAGGGGAACACTCCAGAAGTATGGTCAGAGGACAGCCGACATCAGATTCTTTTCCATGGAAGGTTGTTTGTCACGGAGACAATGCGTGAGGGAGTTCTCCATGAGTTCCATAGCTCATCCTTTGTGGTACATCCAGGAGTTTCAAAAAATTTACCAAGGCCTAAGGGAACAGTTTTGGCGGCCCGGGGTGAAATGGGCAGTGGCAGAGTTTGTGGCTAAATGCCTTGTGTGTCAACAAGTGAAGGCTGAACACTGTGTTCCCAGTGGTTTGTTGCATCTTTTAGATGTCCCCGAGTGGAAGTGGGATGACATCTCAATGGACTTCATCACAGGACTACCCAGAACTCAAGGTGGTTATGTTGTTATCTGGGTAGTGGTGGATCGACTGATGAAATCAGCTCACTTCTTAGCAATTAAGGAGTCAGGACCGGTGAGTACGTTAGCACCGAAGTACGTAGATGAGGTTGTGCGGTTTCATGGAGTCCCAAAGACTATCGTCTCAGATCAGGATACTCGGTTTACCTCACGAGTCTGGAGGGGGTTACAACATGCTTTTGCCACCCAGCTACGCCTTATCACTGCTTTCCACCCCCAGACTGATGGGCAGACAGAGCGGACTATCCAGATGCTAGAGGACATGTTGCGAGCATGCATTCTGTATTTCGGAGGATCATTGTTATGACACTTGCCTTTAGTAGAGTTTTCCTACAACAATAGCTTCCACTCTACTATTGGTATGGCACCGTTTGAGGCTTTGTATGGAAGTCCATTTCGTTCACCCATTTTCTGGGCAGAGGTTGGTGAGACAGGTTCTCTTGGGCCAGAGGTAGTGTAGAGCACAGCGGAGAAATCCCAGCTTGTACATGAGAGGAAGAAAGTGGATCAGGACTGACAGAAGTCTTATGTTGATCGTCGGAGGAGGCCCTTGCAGTTCGAGGTGGGAGATCATGTGTTATTGAAGGTTTCCCCTCGACGGGGGAAGCGGAGGTTTGGGAATGGGAGAAAGCTATCACCTAGGTTCATCAGACCATTTGAGGTGCTGAGGAGAGTCGGTGAGGTGGCATATCAGCTGGCCATGCCACCTCAGTTGGAGAAGGTTCATTATGTCTTCCACGTCTCCCAGCTTTGTCGGTACTTACACGAAGACTCACACGTTATCGACTGGGGAGAGTTAGATATGGGATACGACGCGACCTTCAAGGAATGACCAGTCAGAATCGAGGATCATAAAGAGAAGGTGCTTCATGGACAAACCATTCCGTTGGTTCGTGTGTTGTGGAGGCATGGCGGCCTCGAGGAGAGAACTTGGGAGCGGGAGACCCAGATGCACGCTCAGTACCCGGAGCTATTTTTACTTGTTTTTTCCCTTGTTCTTCTGAGATTTGTGTTGATGTTATACTTTGTACCTTTGATATATGGAATGTTTGGCTTGTCATTTGTGAGACCTTTTGTTTCCTTGTTCCCTGGTAATGTGTGACATGTCCAGATGTGTAGGGAAAGGGAAAAACCTGAACCTTAATCAACACGCATTAATGCGGATGCGATTGAACCCGTGCGGGCGATTTAGTGCCGCCTAAAGTGGATAATATCCCGACATAGGAGAAGGAATTTCTCTAAACCACGTGTTCGGGAAGTGTGTTGGTTGTGTGGTGTTGGGGGTAGTACGAGTTGAAAAATCCTAATGTATGAAAGTGGGAAAACCCAATTATTAATTGAGACACATTAATGAGGATGCGATTGAACCCATGAAGGCGAGTCAGTGCTGCCTAAAGCAGCTAATATCTCGACATAGGAGAAGGAATTCCTAACACATATGATTAGGGTTGTTGGTTGGGTTCCTGTTATAACGATAACCCTAAGAGGTATCTTGTTGGATTTCCTCTAGGTTAGTTTTTGAATTCTCAGGGATGAGAATGTTTTAAGAGGTATCTGATGTAATGGCCCGGACCTCTCCGGCCCATTCCTTTGTCAAAAAGAAGGCCATGAAGTGTTCTGGAGTGTAAATGGTCTTTTCCCACACTTTCCAGAATTTTGAAACTACACGCCGTGTAGTGTGAGTACAAGCCATGTACCCCCTCGCCGGGTATACCCTGTGTTGAAGGCCATGTCCTTTCCATGTGAAATAAGTGGGTACGCCGTGTGTCCATACTACACGTCGTGTACCACCTTGCTGGGTATACCCCGTGTTGAAGGTCGTGTCCTTGCAGTGTGAAATAATGGGTGCACATCGTGTGTCCAGTACTACATGCCGTGTAGTCCTGCCCTGCGTACGCATTACCGTGTGTTGACCAGTCAACGACTGTGTGCCGTTTTGGAGCCATGTTAAATAAATGGGTACACGCCGTGTGTCTAAACTACACGCCGTCTAGTCTCTCCCCACGTATGTGTTACCCTCAAACTGTGTGCTTACCAGTCAACAGCCGCAGAGCCGTGTTGGAAGCCGCGTGGAGACCGTGTGAAATAACCGAGTACACGCCGTGTACCATAAAGTACACACCGTGTACTTTTACTTTTATCACCTATAAAATGAGGGGTCCTATCCTCCTTTTCAACTCACTCCTCTCCTCCCCATTTCTCTGAGTAGATCTCTCCCAAGAGACTCGAAGGCTCCTTTTTCTTCCATAACTTCTTCGTCCGAGCTCCGATTTACGATCCGTCAGCGGCCACGGGATCGTAACGACGAGGCGGAACTTCTGAACTTGGATCTGTTGTATTTACTTCAGCCTTTAATTCCATAATTCCACCCGAGGAGGTTTTGTCGGGACCCGATAGAAGTGACAGATGCTGAAGGACGTCTTCTAAGGTTGATCTGGGGGAGCATTGCGATCGGAACCTGTTGAGGTAGGGATCTTACCTTAGTCTCTCTAATTTGTGCATCATCTAGGGTGGGTATCTTCTTTTTTCCATGATAAACAGTTGAACCATTAAATAAAGATAATAACTGGTTAAAGAACGGGGTTGGGAAATTTGTTATGTTTATCTTTGTTTATCCTATTGATATGTTATGAATTGGATAGGATTATGCCTACTGAAAATCATGGTTTTTGGGGGCCTTTACTTGCGCAATTAAATGTTTCCCAATCTTTCTAGACCGTTTATGGATGGGAACTTATGGAACGTGTAAATTTGGTTAATCACGTAAAGTTGGCTGATTAAAATCTGGAACCCTTGTGTGATCACCCCGATTGAGCAAAACGGAATAATGAACATGTGGGTGTTGGCTTGGATACGTGGCATGTGATGGGGGGGGGGGGTTCCGGGTTGTTGTGGATAGGGTGAGTAGTGGTGCTGTGGTTGGCTTGGTTGTGGGTTGGTGAAAATGATATTTTAGTGATGGGAAGCAGGGCTGCGATAAATGGTATTAAAGGGATCATGATGTATGGTGCAGTTGGGGTTATGGTGGTTGGCAGTGCGGCTGCAGGGATGGGTTTGAACGTGAACGGACTATGGGTTCTGAATAATAAATAAAAAGTAGAAGAGTTAATGAATTGTGGGTTATGGTAATGGAACGGGATTAATAATCAATGGGTTGGTTGGTTGATAAGAATGAATTTGTTATGCTGCTTTTGTTTTTCTAACTTGATTTGTGGATGGCAGGGATATGTTTTACGAACAATCGATGTGGTTGGTTGTAGATAGTTTCCCAGTAGTTAAGGAACTAAATAAACTAATTCTTATGAAATGTGAAAACCTAAATGGGGTTGGGGTTGTTTGTTGTATGCATGCTTCGTAGTAGCAGTGCCGAGGCACATGCTCAGTTTCTCTGTTTAGAAGCCATAGGTTGGCCTGTGTGTTTGGTATACATATATATATCTGTATCTTTTGTGTTTTATCACACCCCACCCATGTTGAGCACTTAGTGTCGAACACTCCCATTTCATGGGAGAGGGTGTTTTCCCCTTAGTTACTAGCTCCTTCCTGCTCCTTCTTCCCTAGGCTGTGATGGCTTGAGGTGACCTTACACCTAATACCCTTCAGGTAGGTTTTGATTGGGGTGGTTCTAGCCCAAGACTATTCGTAAAGGTTTTACTATTTTCCCAAGAATCTTCGGGATTAGGCCCAGGTGTGTGCGAGTGGGATACGTGGTTGTGAGGCCGAGGTGTGTGCGGGCGGGATACGTGGTTGTAAGGCCCAGGTGTGTGCGGGCGGGATACGTGGTTGTGAGACCCATGTTTGTGCGTGCGGGATATGTGGTTGTGAGGCCCAGGTGTGTGCGGGCGGGATACGTGGTTGTGAGGCCCCGGTTTGTGCGGGCGGGGAGAGTGTGGTAGCGTCAAGACGTTCACCGTTAGGAAGAGCAGCTAACTAAAGGGAAATGGTGCAGGGTACCCAATACTCTTGTTCTTATATACTACTACCTGTTGTGATTGTGTTTTTTGTGAGTGTGTCTGGTGAGGTTGGGTGGATAGAATTTCTTTCTAGGTTTCTTCTGTTTTTCTCACGGGAAATTAGGATGTCTCCCCACTTTTTCACAAGAGCTTTAGGTTTCCCTACTGAGTATACTTGTATGCTCACCCTACGTTTACTTTCATGTTTCCAGGAGGACTACCAGGGCCGTGCGGGACCCTACTAGTCGGACAGTTGGAGTTGTTGAAGTTGTTGTACTCTTTTTTTCTTTTGGTATTGTAATTTGAGCTTTCTTGTACTTGTACCTTGTTATAAAATTGTTTAAACATGTATATGGGATTGGTTTGGGTTTATTTCTATACACTTTTTCTTTTCCTTTTTAGGTGGTTGACTTTTCCTTTTTCCCAATCCTAAATAATAAAAATGGTAATGCCTCCCATATTTGTGAAAACTCATAACCTTGGTGCAATTCGCCAACCTGGGGCCTACTAGAGGCAGGACTTGGGGGTCATTATCTCCCTTTCACCATTGGCAGCTCAGGAGGGGCATCTTTGGTGGGAGGGGGTTGTGACATATGATCACCGATTAGGCTATTACACACATGGGAGGCCTTATCCTAATGTACATGTATGCACACACCCACATACACCACCATGAAATAGTGAAAAGGTATATAGATAAACTAAAAAATGAATGTATACATCTATCCCAAACTATATTACAGTAGAAAAAAAAGGTAAACACATGGTCTACTAAAATAAAACTAAAAAATCATCCATCCTACTCAGATAGAGGGGATCGCAGTCAAAACCACCATCAGAAATCTCATCGTCCAAGCTCAAGTACACCTCAGTTGGTCTAGCTCACTAAACCTTTCCTTTTTTGGGGCCTCCTGAGAATCCATCAAAAGGAATGTGGTCTGCACAGGACACAAAACATTTTCAGGCAAATCCCACTCAGAGGTGAGTATAAAGATACTCAATAGGCACCCAAAAAATCCCAAAAGAAAAGGATAAACTGAAAGGCCTTAGTCAACTCATCCCTGCCAGAGGGTACCCAAATGAGATAGAAATTCTATATCAAGACCAACCATGGATAAACAAGACTATTCATGTCAAACCATTGAGTTTTTCAATGAAGAATTGATAGCACTAAAAGGGAAACCCATAAAACATACCATATATACTCGTCTTAGGCACCAAGCCTTAGGAGGTTCCAACCTCATCGCTAGAGACGGGTTCTATTCAAGACTCTACCGGTAACAATGAACTAAGACCAGATCTAGTTCCCAACATGAGATATCCCACCAATGATGACATGAACCCCATGTAAGGTAATAATAACTAAGGAGAGTCTCACACCTCACCATTGCCCCACAGTCGAGGGAGTACTAGCTCCTAAACCAACCCGCAAAACCTTCATCGCTCCTATATGGAGGGGCCCTTGCCTTATTCCATCAAGGGAGAAGTAACTCTAAATTAGGAATCACACATAACAAGTGGGGGGGTTTTCTCTCCACTTCCAACTCAAATATAGGGGAGCACTACTCTGTAGGTGTGAACCTGTGCTCTGGTACGACATGGGAGTACTACCCTGAGAAATGTGAGCACGCACCCTAACATAGTAGGGGAGCACCATTCTGAAAAATGTGATCATGTACCCACAGTAGGGGAGAACCACTACAAGGATAGAGGATCCTCTCCTTGGCATGGCAGGGGAGTACCGATCCTACCTTCCAACAAGATTGGAGAGCTCTTGTCCTGACATGATAGGGGAGCAATCCAACTACATGAACATCATGGGGAAACCCTCAACCTAATCTATTTGGGGAGTAAAAACCTATAAGAAACTACCCAAAGGTAATTTACCTACACCCACAACATGTGGGGTCCCACAAACCATAATGGAGGACACCATCACATTCTATGTATATTAACACTCCAAATAGGCTATTTACATTCCCAAAACTGACAACCGATGAAAAGGTCACATTTCACCACAAATGCTCAAATCGATCCTCGTAGGGGTACACCTTGATTATGGTTTAGGAAACCGAAATCAGTCTTAAAATTTCCATACTAAATTCAGGGTCACAACACCACTGACTGTGTATTAATCGTACATCAAACGCAGGATATACATATGATACAAGATTCACTAAATAATAATAATATTATTATTATTATTAAAAATGGATGTTTCATGTCACTGATCCTCAATCCTAAGACATAAATTCCTCAAAATGGTCTCAAAAGATATTCCTCATCCATAGGGATGTATGGTCACATACGACACACAAATCGGACACCTAGTTTGAGAGATACGTGGTTTTAAAACACCCCCAACCTGATCTGGTTGGATCAGCCTGCTTTGGCTAGTTTGTGGCTCAGCTGCAAGATTGGACCACTGCACCATGGATAACCCAAATCCAAAATATAACTATCCTACCCCACCATATCCTACACTCCCAATGCTCGCCAGCTCCTAGCCCCCTCCCCCCTAGTGCTCCGCCCTGGCAGACCTTCTACGGACCATCAATATCACCCTCGTGTTCCAAAAATCAATCTGAGACTAGTTTCGAAAACCTCAGGACCCAATTTACATATATTTGGTTATTATTTTCACAAAAATGATTCATAAATTGAGAAAAAAGGGATTTAAATGCAACATTTCATACCTCAAGGGTGAAATGTCGAACCTTTGGGTGAAGAACAACGCCTGAGATGCACTGATTCTTGATCTGGTGATGATCGTCTTCAAAAATAGGATCTAGAGACACCTTCATGCCTTGGTTAATTCATTGGTCAAAGGGAATAGGGGAGGAGCTTCTCCTCTTTTCATGTGTAGCAAAGGGGATAAGGGGGGAATGGGGATTTAATTTTTACTTAAATTCCCTCCACTTAAAACCCCATCCCTGACTCACCTCTGACCCAAAACCTAGCACTGATGAAGATTATGTCACACCTATGGTAAACAAAACTTTCTAAACTCATCCACGGCCTCAGAAATTTGATCCAAGTATCTGTTCAAAAGTTATTCAATCCAACATCAAAAATAAATTAAATTTATTTATTTCTGGAAACATGCTCAATAAATTTTCCACAGAAGGTCTTGTCACACAGAACTTATACCCCACCTAGGGTAAAATAGATTCTCTAGAATCAATTGTGGCCTAGGATTCCTAATCTAAACTATAGTTTAAGAGATAACCCATTTACTCTATGTTAATAGTATAACAATACTTAATATTTTTATAAAATTTATTCTGGGCACACCAGAACACAGAATCAAATGTCGACTCAGTTACTAGCTCTGGAAATATATATAGAAATATTCCAAAGTCTGATAGGGAAAAACTCGAGTCACTAAAATTCATTTTTGTGTGTATGGTTTCTTGGGATGGGGCACATATTTTTCCAAATCATGCACCCTAACTATGTGCCTCACTTAGGGGTCGAATGGTTACTACTAAGTGGGTGCATAATTTTCCAAACCATGTTCCAAAAATGCAATACCCCTCTTTCTAGGGTAGCACATTTTTCTAGAGAAGGGTTTATGGTTTGGTAAAATCATGTTCCAACCATGAATAACCCAAAACCCCTCCAAAAAATCTTTAAATTCACCCAGAAACGTCCCAAAGTAAATCCCAAACAAGATATACCAAAAATAAGGTAAAGGAGTATATTAAAATGATATTGATACATCTCCCAAAAAAATATTGGGATCTTACAATCTCTCCACCTTATAATAGCTCATAATTGAGTTGTACTCCCAAGGAGTTCTAATATTCTGAGGAAAAAAGATCGGGCCACTAAGCCTGCATATCCACTTACATCTTACATGTTTCCTCCCAAACATGCTCATATGTCTACAATACATGAACTATCTGTATGGCCTTTCCCCCACAACACTTTCTCACTACGATCTAACACATGTATCAGATGCTCCTCAAAATATACATCAGTCTCAAGCTTAACATCATCAACAACAATCACATGAGAAGGATCAGGGTGATACTACTGAATCTGTGAAACATGAAATATATTGTGCATAGTGTTGTACCACTATGTAAGATCCAATTAGTATGTCATTGTCCCGATTCTATCCACAACCTCAAAAGGTCCAAAAAACCTGGTCTCCAATATTCCTTGTACCTAAATCCTATAGTGAACCAATCTAGGTGAAAACCAAAGGAAAACTTGATCACACTCTATAAACTCTTGAGGTCATCAAAGTCTATTAGAATACATATTCTTCCTACTCTGAGCTGTATCCATGTGCTTCTAAATCAGATGAATCTTCAATGATGTCTCTTTCATGAAACTCAGTCCTAAAAACATTGACTCACCTACCTCCATCCAATATATTGGTGATCTTTATGTCCTACTATAAAGATCCTCATATGGTTCCATATGTATAGTTTCCTGAAAAATATTATTATAGGTGGACTCCATCAATTATAGGTGCTTATCTTAAGACCCTCCAAAGTATAGGACAAATAAATGAAGCATATCCTCAAGAACATGTGTAGGACATGAAAATTTAAGCTCTCATCACCCTTATTTGTGAACAAAATAGGTGATCCCCAAGGCGACGTACATGGATGGATAAATCCCTTATCCTCCAACTCCTCCAATTGGGTCTTAATCTCTTGGAACTCAGTCAGTTCTATTTTATATGGTGGAATAGATACCAGATCAGCCACCAGCATGAGATCAATAGGGAATTACACATCTCTCTTAGGTGGTAGCCCTAAGATGACTTGAGGAGATAAATACAAAAATAGATCCACTACTGGTTAAAGTAAATGTTTCTTAACACTCCCATAATCCAAGAAAAGACTAGAAACTAAGGTTGTGAGCTCTCCCAGTTGCTGAGTAATTGTCCTTTCTCATCTTTCCTGGATATCCCACTCTCCCTGATGAATATATTGGTCACCCTTAGGAGATATAAACATAACCCTCCTATGGTAACAGTTGATGTAGTATCGGTATGAGATTATCTAGTCCATACCCATAATTAGGCTTGAAGCTCGTCATATCAAGAACATAAAGATCCCATAGTAAATGATATTCCCTGGTCATTAGTGAACAACCCTTACAAAGATAGATATCTATAGACTGTACTCACAATGGTGTATCTGTAGTCATAAACCCACTCAAAAACTCCACCATCAGGCTCAAACCATTAACAAGTTTTGCAGATATAAAGTAATGAGAGGCACCAACATCAAAAAATGAACTAGATAAAGTAGAAGCTACTATAATAGTACATCTCACTGTCGATGGTCCATCCTCACTATCCACAAGTATAGGTTTCAATGCATGTAACTATGTTTCCCTTCTTCCCTATGATGTAGTATAACTCCCCTGAGTAGCATCACCCTACTAATGTAGGCACTCTTCCCCAGAAGCACCATGTCCACTACCAACTTGGACATTGGACATCCAACTTCTAACTCGGTTTGGGGTATAATATCCTCTTACAATAATATGACTCTATCCAGTTTCTCCTTCAATACCTGTCTATCGATGCGACCTATAGAATTTCTTTAGATGTTCAATATTTCTACAAGATTGGCACTTTATTAGTGGTCAAGAATAGTGTTGATGATAGTGTCTCGTCCTACCATACTAATGACATATCATCCCAGTAAGGTTATTTATAACTTTCCCTCTTGTCTACATACTCTTCTGTCCACTAACTTGGATAAATTTGTCATAACGGTGATTCCTAGTCTCATAAGTCACACCTCCTAGTCATCTAGTAAAATCTACCTGTCTAGCACTATAAGCCTCCCTTAGGTTCCCTTAAACCATGAGATCCTGATCCACCACTTCTATAAACCTCTTTAGTATGAATATATTCACCTGGGACTTAATATAACACTTAATTCCATCCTAAAAACATTTCACCGTAGCTACCTCATCTCTTGATAAAATTGGAGAAAAGCATTGAAGATCTATGTAGCATCTAGCATCGTCCATCACTGACATGATCCCTTGTGTCAGATGCATTATATCAATAGCTTTCCCTTTTATCATCATCTCTGGATAAAATTGTTCCCAGAACCTCTACAAGAATTCCTTCCATAACATACCGTCAGTTTTTCCTATTCGTACCTGAATGTCCTACTAGTGCTTCACTAGTCCCTATAGCATATAAGTAGCCAAATTGACCCTCCTCTCAGCTGGAGTCTCAAAATGGTCAAGTATTATCTCTATAGACTCAACCCAGAATTCATCTCTATTAGGTCCACCCTCTCTCGTAAAAGTTGGAGGGTGTTGCAATTGAAACTCCCTTCTCAACTCTGACATTCTTTTCACAACTCACTCTGGGTCTCTTTCCATGTATTTCATGAAGTAAGCGAAGTTCTCTCGAAACTTCTCCCATACATCTTCAGATGTCATGATCGGTGCCTCAAGTTCCCAAATTAGAAATTCATTCTTAGTCACGCCCCTCGGTCGTCCCCTAAACAAGTGTCATGGAGACATACTATCTAAAATTGCAAACACATGTGTAACACCCCGACCCCAGAAGCTTTGATTCGGTGAATTATTACATAACATTGGCATGATACAAGGAATCATGTCCCGAAATACTGATATGTTTAGTATCTTTGGAAGTACTAGATATATTCATTAGTTTTACATTACATCGAGAAATAAAAACATCAACAATATTTTGTCCCCTTTGAACATACTTATATACTTAGATTATCTCTTCGGTTTAGTCATAATATACTTCTTCGCATCTTGGGAAAAATAAAACATAGGAAGGGTGAGATTGGATACTCAGTAAGGATAACAATATAGGGGAAACTTTCATAAATAAGCATAAAAATTTAAGGCAATGTATAAAACTAAATCAAAATCCTTTTAAACTTAAACTTAACCATAATATGGAAAATATAAATTAAATAATTCCATTTACTTATTCACATGGATATTCTACTAGTTGAATAATCACATTCTATGTCAATATCCACATTTATAATGATGGAATGCATAATGCGAGACTTCATAACCACATAGTCAAGGCCTTGTTCCAAGACTACAAATAAAATTTTTCCAAGGCCTTGTGCTAGGACACTAGTTTGTCTCATGATACCCACCGATGCATCGAGGAGCTATAGCAGGCTCCACCCGTCAATTACTAAGTCCAATGAATTCCTCATATGAAAGGGTTTAAACATAACATAAACATTTTTATTAAAACAAGCATTTGAAATGTCAATACTTTATCCATAAACCATGAATGGTATTAAAATAAAACATCCACATTCAAACATATCACAAAACCTTCGATAAAATATGGAAGATTTTTATAATAATAAATCAACTTCAAACAAGTTTAAAATCCATCAAAGTATTTTTACATAAATGAAAATGATTTGTAAAACTCTTTGAGAGAAATATCCCTTTTTCATGAAAACATTTAAAAGTCAAACAATTTAGAAAGGAAGAAATTTAAATAAATTTTTGAATCAAAGTTTCACATACCACTTTGAAACTTTTTAATGGAATTAATATTTTAAAAACATTCATGTCCATATAAATAAATCCTTAAAAAAAATTTGAAAACATGGACATTAATAAGAATGATTTAGAAGAATAAATATTTAAAACATTTAAAATGATGTTTTAATAAAATAGTACCTTAAAAAAAATCCCTTTGAAAACTATTTTATGAAACATGGACATGGATAATAAATATGTCCCATTAAAAACTTACCCATAAACAATCTCGAATAATAATGAGATTGAGGAATTACCCCTTACCTGGCACTTTCCTTTGGTTGAGGGTAAGTTTAACCACCTGTATAATGAACATGGTATGTTATTAAAGTATAACATAACCATATTCATATTTAATATATCATACATAATTCATTTATGACTTTATAATACCCATTTAATAATGATTTCCATGTTAAATTAACATTTTGGGTAATAATTGTTTTCTTTATTGTACGTGTTTTAACTTTTTATTCTTGATCGTATCATTTATATCATGATTTAAATACTTCCAAAATATAAAACATGATTTATATATCATATATATTTAGAATATAAATATTTATAATAGATTGATATATGAAATGGAAGGCACCGTTTATAGAGACGGTAGGTCGTACGTACCCATAAATGTTATTTCCGTATTCATATCATATAGAACGGAAGTAAGTGAATAAGATATATGTAAATACATAAATATATAAATATTTATATCCAATAGAATTATTATTTCATATATTACATACTTATTAATAATATATATTTTTATAATCATTATTGAATGATGAACGTGGGAATGAATCTCATAGAGTCATGGAGACGGTAATCTGTACGTACGCATGAGCGACAATATCATTATATTGATGGTGAAATCATATGTAATTGGATTGTATATCATATATACAAAATCATTAAAATTTTATATTTATTATTTACATCAGTTATACTTATTATTATACCCATTAAAATAATTAATTTTTTGAATAACAAACTACCCCATGACGTGGAGACGATAATTCGTACATACGCATGTATGGTGAATTGGTCATTTATAGGATGTATAGAATGATGAATATGGTTGTACCATATTTATAATAACATCACAGTATGTAGGAGGTACTGGAGTTATTATTATGGTATAGAAACAACAAAGAAATAGGAAGTGGAAGAAGAAAATAACTTTAAAGATGGTGGTGAAATTATTACCTCTTCTTCAGGTGTTTCCTTTTGAGTTGATCAAAATGGATCTTTATATTGGTTATATGATCAAATTAAAGACTCTAGGGGTATTTGAATAAATTTGGGAGGATACTTGGGTAGGTTTTGTCCGAACCAATGGCTTTGGAGGTGTGATTTTGAGAGAAGGGGAAGTACCCTTTCATAAGAGTGGTGAGGGTCACTTTAGGAAAAGCTTGAACTACTATTTTATAATAAATTCATTTTCGATTTATAAAGGCTCAAAAATGATTTATTTCTAGGATAAGGTGATTATGGGTCTAAAACCACTCAAAAAATAGGTTTTATATATGTTTAGGTCACCATATTAACTTTATCTTTTAGATTCAACCCTTAGTTAAATAGTTTAACTTTTACCATGTATTCTTGTATTATTATAATAAATGGTTAATAAACTTACTATAAAAAGATAATTGAACCTCAAGTAGTTCAATAATGATATACCTATCATTATATAAGTTATTTTTCAGAACCTTATATTTTTATACTATTATATAATTTAATAATATAATATTTGTTTTAAAAACTCATTTATGTCAATTTTGACACTATTTAGTATTTGGTTTTTTTGAAAATATTCACTACTTTTTTACTTCGAAAAAAATAAATTTAATAAACTATAACATGTCATATTCACCTAGAAAATTCGTGGATGTCCTAAAAACTTCGAAATTATTTTAATTTTAATATTTATAATACCATTTATTTGATTCTTTCATTAATAAGGTAATTATTGCATCATCATTGTGTCATAAATAAATTTACATATTTAATGTCTAAAAATTATAAATAAACTACCATGATGTAGGAAATCTTTTTATATTTCTATTGAATATTTATAGTCAAATTTATCTTATGTATAACCCTATATTAAAAATGTTTTAGTTATAAAACTTTAAATTTAACACTTTTAACTTTTCTTTAAATAAAATAATAATAAATGTCTTAATCTAATCCAAGTGGACCAAAGAGGATCATATTTTATTCCTAAGGTTATTTTCAGTCGAATTACAATTATCCAATAAAATTAGGACATGTGTTAGGGTAATTATAATAATTTTTTACCCTTAATTACCTTATTTACTTTTAATCGTGGTAAATAAAAGTCAAAAGTTACTATTCACCAAAAATTATTTTCATATTATTGAATCACATTTTACTTACTGATGTCAAATTTGTCTATCGGATTTTTTAAATTCAACTCACAGAAGCATTGAAATTATGTTTTATGCAAATTTGCTAACATGCCTAGAAGGTTGGTAAAAGAGGTTAAAATTTTTAATAAAATTTTACACATATAATTTTATTATAAAATGGCTCAAATTAATTAAATTGAACTTATATAGGTATTATATATCTATTTTTACTTTAAATAAATTTAAATAAATTATTATTTAAATAAAAAAGTCGGTTTTAAATAATAACGCGGTGTTTTCACTATTCATCAAAAATTGAAAGTTTTCAGAAAAAAACCAAAAATTCACCCTAAGAAAATTTTGATATTATAAATTCAAAAATTAGGTCTATTTTACCAAATTCAAAACAAATAAGTTTCATTTTTTAATTTAAAATTAATTTCCATTGTCAAACCCAAAAGCATGTTTTTTAAAAAGTAAAAACTATCAGAAGATTGACATGTGTCTCTGTCAAATTTAAATGTGAAATTACTTATAATGAAATAAATTGTATTAAATGGTAAAAATATAATATAATTATACTTACAAACCATTGAAATTCCTAATTTACCCATATAAATTATTTCGATTAAAAATGTTGTTTTCAATTAAAATTTAGTATTTTAACAATTCATCAAAATATGAAAGTTATCTGAAAAGTACCGAATATTTATCCAAACTAACTTTTTATGTCCCACTTCTAATTAAGAATTTAATTTCATTAAATTGAATAAATAAAAGTGTCAAATATTAGTTTTAAAAACATTCTCCATTAAAAGGCGGTAAAATTGCATTTTTTGGAAAAATACTTCTTTTATCTGAAAAATTGAATTTGTTCTTATATTATGTATAAGAAACAAATAATATGGATGTTGAAATTATATAGAGTATAAAGATTCAAAATGTAGTTAATTCTATTTACAACTGCTTTTTGAATGGCTAGTTCGGTAAGTTGTGGTGTGCTCGAACTCGGTGTTGTGTATAGCGCAAGCTATTAAATTACTTTAATGAGATAACGTACTATGAAATATTGGGTTGTTACTACATGTATCATGTATTATCACATAACCTTATAAAATTTATGTAATAGACAATAATCACAATAAGACTTTTTCTCCACCTCACCACACGGTCAAAACTGAGGCGTTATCACTACCCTTAACCATCCTACACCTAGGTTTTGGTTAACAAGGGTAAACACACTATCATAATAAGGTTTCTCATTTAGAAACCCAATTATCCTCATTTTTCATCATTTTAAAATCTTTCTCAATTCATGTTAGCCACTATTTTAAAAAACTCACGAAAAGGAAAACAATTTAAGTTCAACAACTTACCCATGACCCATTTTCCCATGCATACCTAAAATGATGAAAGTTACAACAACCATGAGTACCTAGAATGATGCATACTGACACAAACCTCATGAAATTCTAGGCCAATAATCAATATTCCAAAATTCTCAAAAAAAATAATCACATCACACCACATGTGCATCACCCAAAGTGAAATAATATTCAACTTTAACAGCAAACATGAAGAACAACAATCCAACCTAGAGTAATCAGATTCTCCCCTATACATGGGTTTGAAACTCCCATGCACGATCTCATTTCCAATCCCTAAATCTTCCTAGTATCCTATCTACCTTTCCCAAAATAGTAATACAAAATAAGAAGAAAGAAAACTAGAACTATTATACCACTTTGTAACTTCCTGATCTGGGTGCCATGCAATAGTTCCTCAAGCCGGTTCATCACATGACCTCAAGTGTGCCTCCCCATATTCTAGAGTCTACCGACTAGCGTACAGGGTCTGGTAAGTTATTCATAGGGAGACAATATCCTATTTTATCAGAGTAAAACACCAAAATAATTAAATAAACAAACGTGAAAGCATATATAACCAAAACAATACTCATATCACAAGATAACCAAACATGAAATACAATACTCAATAGAAAGAGAAAACATTATATTCCAATATAACTGTCAAGTTTCTATAATTAAATAGAAAATAAAGACACCAAAACTCCCCAATTGGGTTCTGAACCATGTTTGGTTCTCTCATCTAAGCTCCATCCCCAATCAGCCACCTATCTCAGGTCCTTTTCCCTTATCCAATCGTGAAACAACATAATCTATTTGGGTACTGATCATCCATCATGAATAGTGTGTGAATAAAACTCATTATTCCACCCCTAATAGTTTCTTAATTAGTTCTATTCAAAATATAGTGTATGAAGTTCTATAATAAATAAGTACAATTCATAAATAACCAATTATTACATTATCATTTTTTATTACCTAGCTACATTAACTCCAGGTTTTCCAATGATAATTGTACCTAAATACTAACTTCATCTCATGATAGAGCCTGATGTTTTCCCTAGGTCATATCATATCTTAATACCTACTTATTGTTTAATATCGAAGTATTCAAGGTGCTATGATATCTCAATACCTGATTTGACTCATGCCGAAGTTCAACTATTCTCGTGGGAGACCATAACTTATAGTGCCATTATTTCCATTGTTTAATGTCAAATTTATAATTCACATTTCCAAAGTTACTAATATAATAAACATAAGTAAGATGAATATGTTACCATACTTACTCCTTAATAGAATGACCATGTTCCCATTATCTTTACTCATAAGTATAATTACCATGTTACCATGTATACTTTTCAATTTAGAATGACCATGTTCCCATTATCTTTACTCATAAGTATGATGACCATGTTACAATGTGTACTTCTCAATATAGAATTACCATGTTCCCATTATCTATCACGTTATTAATTTACCAACTAATTATCCACACCAATCTCATTACTAATTCAACGATTAATTAAACACATTTATTCTATTAGTTAACTAAACAATTAACTAAATGCTTCAAAACATTAATTAATCCATCAATTAATTGATCAATATCACAATTCATATTCCATAATTAATTTTAATGAATTAATTATCTCATTATAATCTCACCTTTCCATAATTAATTCCACAATTAATTATCTAGATCATATTATCAAAGGCACATAATTAATCCACAATTAATTATCCAAACTTAGGAATTTAAATATCTTAAAATTAATCCCCCAATTAATTATCTATATTAAAAATCATAACTCTTATAATCAATTTCACCAAATTAATTATCTAATAGGGGAGCCCCCTTAGTCTCATGATTAATTCCCCAATTAATCACCTTTTTCAATAAGGCTTCGATAAATAAATTAGTCAATCTAATTAACCCAATTCATGAAAATAAATTGATAAAGAATGCTATAATTTCTAAAAAAATTCATATACATATCAAATCCATGACTATAGGAATTATATTTAGACCACCCACCTTGGTTCGTTGATGGATGTTTTCCTAATATAAATCCCCAAAATCTAAGAAGTACACCAACGTTGATAAAAGTTCCATATCTAAATCCCTAAACAAAAATCATGATCAAAGACATCAAGATCTCATAAATATATATCTAGATACACAATCCTAGATCTAGATCTCACCAAATAGTTTTATATCTAAGGAAACATATGACATATTCCCTAAAAAGATAAAGGAAAGATATAAGAAATAACAGTAGAAGCATCAGGATGAAATCCACTTACTGAGAGAATAGTTTATCTTCAATTTGATCTTTCTATTTTAAAGAATAGTTTTTGTAAGGCCTTAAAATCCCTCCAAGTTGATGTGAGAACCTTCTTTTACCCTTTGGAAAGTAAAATCCTTAGTTAGGGAAACATAGGAGGTGAAAAAAGTCATTAAAAGTTGAAAATGAGTGAGATCCACAATTTTAGGATCTAACTATCATCCCACGCATAGTTTGTCACACGGTTAGGTAAATTGTGAGATAACCGTGAATTAGATACTATTTAAACGGGTCACTTATCATGGCTACCTCTCATGGACTCTCAAACCATTCTTTAACCATACTAACGATACTACCTCAAAAGACCATAGGGTTCACAGTTTCTCCTAATAAGTCACACGGTTTGTACAAACTGTGTGCCAACCGTACACAACCTATTTTCTCCAAAATTTTCTTAGAATTCACCCAAATACACCACAATAAATAACACTCATGAATGGTACTTAAGTAAAAAAAAGTACATGGAATCACACCCAAGATAATTCTAGAAAATTTTAGGATCTTACACCATTAATCACAAAAAACTGTAGATATCAAAGACATTCTTATGTTTCACAACTATCTACACCTTCACTAGGTCCACTGACACACATTCCTCTAAGATAATGGGACCCAAGAAGTGTAACTGATCAATCCAAAGTTGACACTTATATATCTTTTCATATACCCAATTTTATCTCAGTGTACTCTAGATTATGTTAATATGTTTGCAATGATTTTCCTGAGTCTTTGGGTACATCATGATTTCATCCACAAATACTACCACAAAATGATCCAGATACGGGTGGAATATTCAGTTAATCAAGGCCGTTAACACTTATAGAGAATTCTTCAGCCCGAACAACATTACAAAAAACTCATAAGGGCTATATCATCTTTTAAAAGCATTATTTGGTATATCATAAGGTTTTACTCTCATCTGATGACACCCTAATATCAATTTGATCTTATAGAAAACATTAGATCCTCTCAACTTGTCAAATATATTATCAGTATATGTTAGAGGATATCAGTTCTTAACAGTCATCTGGTTCAACTTTTAGTAATAAAAAAGAGCAAGGTCCCATCAGCCTTATTTTCAAACAATATTATAGGACCCCAAGGAGACATAGTCAGATAGATAAACCCCTAATCCATCAACTCTTCTAGTTAAGTCTTGATCTCTTTAATCTCTGTTGTTTTTATTCTGTAAGATGGAATGGAAAATGGATCAGTCCCCAAAATGAGGTTAATCATAATATCTACATCTGTCTTAGGTGAAAACCCTAATAAGCCCTCCAGAAACAAATCCAAAAACCAATACAATATGGGTCAAAATAAATCTTTTTTACACCCCCATAATCCTAAAATAGAATAGAATCTTAGGCAGTGATCTCCCTCAGTTGCTGATGAACTGGCCCTAAATGGATTTCCTAGATATCCCACTCTCCAGGATGAATATAATTGTCACCCTTAGGAGATGTAAATGTAACTCTCTTGTGGTAAAAATATATGTGGGCTTGGTGTTCCAAAAACCATTAAATACCCATAATCAAGTTAAAACCTTACATATATAAAATATAACTATCCCAAAGGAAACGATACTCCCCAACATCAAGAGAACATACCATGCATAAGTAGATATCTCTCAAATTTACTCATGAAGGTATATCGATCATCATAAAAATGCTCAAAAAATCCAATAACAGACTTAATAAATTTATAGTTTGTGTAGATATCAAATAATGAGAGGAAACAGTATCAAATAAGGAACCAGAAATCATAGAAGCTATAGGAATAGTACCTATAATTTTTGATGGTCTAGCCTCATTATCCACAAGTGTAGGATGAACTATATTTCTCTTTCCTTCCCCTATTACCTCTGATGATGTATGAGTCCCATTATTTGTACACTCTAGTGATATATGAACTCTTTCTCAAAATCAACTTTTCCACTACCTTAACCACCACAGCTAGTAGAACTCCAACTTCCAGAAAGATATAGTGTCGAAGACC
Organism: Viscum album; assembly: GCA_963277665.1. Classification (NCBI taxonomy): domain Eukaryota; kingdom Viridiplantae; phylum Streptophyta; class Magnoliopsida; order Santalales; family Viscaceae; genus Viscum; species Viscum album. Next base: position 689,757,657 of record OY728163.1, read on the forward strand.
CTCTTCCAATACTAGGTTTCTGCCTAGCTGTTCCAACATTAGCCATCATCGTGGGTTCCTACATAACCTCTATATATGCCCCATATTTCCACAAGCTCTACACTCTACCAGTGTCCAAGGATGATTCCTATGAATGTATCCTTGCTTACGTACTAGTGGGAGAGCACTTGGGTACGATCTTGAGTAACTGATCCTCCCCCCTATAAACTCTATTCTCTATTACACTGGTTGAAATTCTATTATCAACTCTTCATACTATCAGAATTCATACCTATTTATCATCCATCATAAAACACCTATCCTTTGATGGAAGATTTCTTCAGGTTCCGCTTATACATGAGATCCTGACTTATTACCTCATCAAGCATCCTTAATTGAATGGTTTTAACCTAGGAATTAATCTCATTTTAAATCCCAACCTGAAAACATATTTTTTTTAAATGTATTATACTCTTCCAGTGCTGATGAAATGTATTACAATTCCATAAAGAGACTATCATAGTCCATCATGGACATAATCCCCTAGTTCAGCCTTGTAAACTCTATTTCCCTCCCTTATCTCAGAGTCTATGGATTATAGTTCTGTTGGAACTTCTCTTGTAAGTCCTTCCATACCATATTTTCCAACTTATAACTTTGAGCTTAAATGTCCCACCATCACTTCGCTGATCCTCACAACATATAATCTTTCATTTTGACTATTTTCTCATAAGGAGTCTCTAATTGGTCAATAATTTTCTTGATATACTGAATCCAAAAGTCAAATGCCTCAATTCCACCCACATTGGTAAAAGTAAGATGGTGATTCAAATGAAACTCCCACATTAAGTCATACATAGTCTTCACAACCCTCCCTGTTACTCTTTCCATAAACTATATAAAATAAGAAAAGTTCTCACATAACTACTCTCCCACTTCCTCACAAGGAACTATTAGTGCCTCAGGTTCCACTATGGGTGGATCATCTCTATCCATAACCTCATGTTGTTCTCTCAATAAGAGTCATCATAGAGGAATATCACTATAATTCCAAAAACATGTATCAGGACAGATAACACAACATTTACAGATTTAAAAATATGGATTCGCATAAATCCATCATAATTCATCACCCTTTCATGCCACATGGTCAAAACCAAAACACTATCGCTACCCTTAACAATCTTATATCTAGTTTATAGTTAGAAAAGGGTAAACACATTCTCATATTAAAGTTATCATTATACACCCATTTATCTGTTTCAATTTTCCACATTTTTCATCATCTAAAATTTTTACATTTCCATATTAGGAACCTTTTTTAGTTAAATTACACAAGAAAATAAAAATGTTCCAATTCTAAAAACATACACAAAAACCTATTTTTCACATGTATTACTAAAATGATGCATTTTACAATAAATCCTAAGTGCCTATAATGATTCATGCTTAGTCAACTCTCATGCCATACTGAACCACAAGTAAAATCTCAAAATATCTTAGAAACAATAATCACATCCCACAACAAGCGCATTACCCAAGGTGAAGTATCATTCAATTGTAACAATATAAATTAAAAACATAAATTTCCAACTAGAGTACTTGGTTTTACCCCCATACATGGGTTATATAATCCCATTAAGGAGCTCTTAACCAATACTGAATCAACCTATTCTCATGTATACATTTTACCAAATAGTAAAACAAATTAAGTAAAACAAAACTCCTTCGATACCACTTTGTAATGCCCCTACCAAAGTGTCACATACTAGTGCCCCAAGTCGGTCAGTTACATCACCTCGGGTAGGCCACCCCATACGCCAGAGGCTTCCGACTAGCAGTGAGGGTCTAATATATATAACATGGGGAGACTATACCCTTTTATCAAAGTATAAAAAATGGAAAGAACCATGAAATAACCAAAATATAATAACCAACAACCAAAATAACAAAATAAGCAGAAAAAACTAGTATCACATGATGAACCAAAACATAAAGAAAATATCCATAACTAAATAGTTGATATGGAATGCTAATTAAGTTTCATGTGTTAAAATGAAAACCTAAAATAAATACACTGACAAATCCCCCCAAGTGTTTCTTGACACCAATTCTGGTTCCCTCATCTATGCTCATTCACAACTCATCCATCTAACATAAGGCTCTTTCCCTTATCTTGTCATGAAAACACAAAGTCTACTCTCTTACTAATCAGGAATCCCGAATACTTTGTGAGTATAACTCATTAGTCCACCAATAATGGAATATAAAACAATATCCCGTCAATAAAAGTGTATGAATTTGTATAAATAATAAATTAAAATACATAAAGTAAATATTTATCACATTTCATTATTATTTAATTAACCATGTAATTTTTAATGTTCCTAAAGGCACCCAACCCATGAATACTAGCTTCATCCCATGCCAGAGACTAAACTACCCCCAAGGGATATCACATATAAAAATACCATGGTTATCATTTATCATTTCAATTCAATTCGTACCAGACCATTTGGAACCATAGTCCAATGAAAATATCATAGGAATAAGACGTTGTGTCTGGCACCCCATGGGTATTTGGAGAATTAGTCTATATCCCACACCCAATGGGTATTTGGATCATTATTACCTATCCCATACAATAATAATCGCATGCATGCATTTGGGTCTATAATGTCATGTCAAGCACCCCATGAGTATTTAGATCATCAGTTTGTGTCCTACACCCCATTTCTCAACCATTCACATTTATCACATATATCACATTCAACATGTTTTATCGAAATTAACCCTCCTATCAAAATTTATTATCATATTATACCATTATACTATAAAATCAATCAAAATTAATTAATTTAATTACATGGAATAATATAAGAGTAATTCACCATTAAAACATCTATCAACATTTAAACAAAACCCATTAATAGTTCAAGGTTATTACAAACATCCCTCAATTACCATTATCAACCAATTAAATATTCCATCAATTAACCAGTTAAGCAATCCCATTAACCTAACAATTTCATGATCACAAATCACCCAATTTTAATTGCACCAAGTTTAACCTAATTTATTATCAAATAGAAATTCAATTCAATCTCTGGTGTAATTACCCAATCATGTAAATTTCAATTCCAAAATTACATATTCATAATTAAATCAATATTATGGGATTTTAAATTTATACCACCTACCTCAATATCATTGACGGATTCTCACCAACAAAAATCCCAAAATTAAAGAAAAATGTTCAATTTCATAATAAATAATGAGATCTTGATCCAAAACCTATATCCAAGATCAAATGGATTATATACATCAAAACCTAGATATAAACCATATCCAATGGTAGAAATAATTACTTCAAAATATGATATAAATAAAAGAGATATGGAGGAAACTAATCAGGATGATAATATATTACCAGGAGTCATGTAGATTCTTTAATCTGGTCTTCGATTCATCAAGAATAGAGTTATGAAGGTGTTAGAATCTGTTTGTGAGGCTCCAAAATTTAGGGCAAAATTTTAGGGTCAATTGGAGTCAAATCAAAGTTAAAAAAAGGGGGTTCAGGAATTTTTAAAATAATTTTTTGAGGATTAATTTCCACTTGCATATTTTCCTAGGCTAGGCACACCATTTTACAAACTATGTACCCTTACCATACGACACACATAGGGGTCTCATGGTTACTACTAAGAGGGAGAAAAATTTTCTAAACCTTGTGTTGACCATGCAATCCCTCTCTATCTGATGTTACACAATTTTCTGGGGCCGGGTGCATAGTTGGGGAAAATCAGGTGCCAACCATGAATAGCCCCAAACCCCTATAAAAATATCCAAACTCATCAAAAGATCCCCAAAGGAATCCCCAAACAAGATATACCGAAAATAAGGTAAATGGGTACCTAAAAAGATCTTGATATATCTCTATAAAAATGTTATGATCTTACATTTTTAGTTTACTCTTACATCATTCAACTTTGATGTGCATAATTTCATAAGTTTGATGCGTTGGATTTTTACTTTTCTTCCTCTCATTATAAATTCATATCAAATTCATCTATGAATAACATTATCAAATATATCATTTTATTATTTTATTATTTCAAAATCATTTATTTTGGATTTAACGTTTACATTTTCTTTTAAAAAATAAAAGTTAAATTCCCCTCCCCATATGTCACCATATACTCCAACCATTAGAGGAATGGTACACTTAGCCATAATGACCCAACATGAAAAATGACACTAGGATCCAATAATTATTGGAGATGATCCATTATTAGAGAATAAGTGAAATAGTAGAGGATAAGGGGGGTATTTTTATGGAGTAAATGTGGGAAGGATGAGGTTTTCATTTTAAAAAAATTAAAACATTTAATTTAATGTAACTAAATTTCAAAAAAACGATAGGTTTATACTCGGTAACCTCCATCCATCTATCAGATACTTGATCCAAGGACACCAACCACCTTATATCCCACCTAGGACTTCTTCCCTACTTCCTTCATATGCCAAGTACATAATTCCATACATCAAAGACAAAAATTTCTTATCACCTATTATGTCATCCTAAAATGAATCTTCATGCCCCTACGAACACCTCCATCACCCATAATTCATTAAAATACACAACTTTTGGTAAAAATTAGATAAAAATGAGCCTTAAAATAAATTGTTTGTTTTAACATTCCCATTATAAACCATATCATCCCCATATTTCACTATAAATCATCATCGAGCCTTATCGGTGAAAATATATTACCACTATTCCCACATATTAGACTATTTATCCCATATCTTCTCATAGATATTCTTATACCACCACTACACACATAATAGACGTATTTTCTTCCTTCTTAGAGCCTTCTCACTCTAATTTAAAATTCTAATGGTTCATTCTCCAAAAAGACATTATGATCTAGGTCGATCTCATTGATTTTGATCACATGAGAAGGGTTAAGATGGTATCTCTATAGTCATGATACATGAAAGAGGTCGAGCATAAAATTGTATCTATATTATAAAACCTCAATTTTTCAATATGTAATTATCCTTTATATGAATACTATGTTCAATATCGTGTACCACATACAACACCAATCTTATCTGAATCGTGATATACTATAGAAATATTATTATTTAAATATGATTGTTATAACCTAGCCATTGGTTTGGAGGGTATGAATAAGAGTAAAAACATTATGAAATATATGTTAAATATTTTTATTCATTAAAATTTATTTATTATTAATCAATTTTTAATAATAATAATTAGATTAAATAATGATAACAACCATTAAAAGTATGGAAGGGTCATTTTTCTATAAAAGTAGGTTTTATTTATATTTTTTAGTTTAATTTAATATATAAATTTATGAATTTTATATATTTTTTACGATAAAATTGAAAATATTTTTTTATATTAATTTATCAAATATATCTTAGGGTGAATTTTTTTTGTTTATTCTGAATATGTTGACTTTTGGTTGAATAGTGGAAATACCAATTTTCATAAAACATTGTTGTTTATTTTAAAGTATTTACAATGACTAGTATGGCATCAGATTAGTTTTAAAGTATAATTAGTCCCATTTTATTCAAAATAATCCAATTAATTTACTAGGAATAAATATTATACATTATTTTAGTATAAAATCTTTTTTATGCTTAAAACATGAATTTTTATAGAAACAATTTTTCATTATGATTTGCACACTTACCTTACAATTAATTTTTATCCATTCTGGAAATTAAATATTATAAAATTGATTCCATATTTGATATTAGAATATTTGAATTATGTAATTGGGTTAATTTAATTTTTATTCAAATTTTATAGTAACCATGATAAAAGTTTAACACAACAATAAAGGTTAAAATAGGATAAAAGTGGGATTTTTTATATATAATTTTTTAAAAAGATAATAAAATAATACTACATTTATAATAATTTAAAAACTATAATAAAAATGTGTTAAATCCCTTAATACATTTTGAACTTTTGGGTAGAGGACAAAGGGGTTAAGGGACTCAATTACTTTGGCCTTATGTAAAATCCATAGTCATTGGGCCCCCAATCTCATTTGGTTTATAATATTTTTTTAATTTTATTTTTTTCTTATATATATAACAAAATAATTTAGTATAATATAACTACTATTAAATATCCATCATTTCTATAATTAATGTATACTAGAGTTATGAAAGAAACTCTGACCTAGGTCTCCCGTTTATAAGAGAGCATTCCTTGAAAATTTGTAGGGATTTCTAATGTGGGATTCTGGTTCCCTCTTTCCTGTGAAAAATTATTAATATATTGTTATTAATAATTAGTAATCAATTAATAATAAATAATAATTAATAATAATAATACTGAAATAATAAATAACTATCAACATTTATTATTAACTATTAATAATTAACTAATTAAATAATAAAGAGTAATTAAAAGATATTAGTTAATAATATTAATTAATGATAAATAATAATTACTATTAACTAATATTAATAAATAATCAATTAATTAATCATTAATTGTTTACTAAAAATGTTGGTGAAAAGACTATTTATTAAGAGAGAAAGAAAAAATGTACCCTTTTGAACTGGGTAAGGGTGAACCCATTACAAGCCCAACCCATAGGGATGGAGGAAAAAACCACAAAAATGAGTGTCCTGAAAGCCTCGTGGGAAAAATACCATTACGAAACCAAGACCAATGATTCCAAATCACATAACCAATATTCTAAATATTGGTCCAGCAACCCAATTCATCAACAATAGTACTGGTCCGAGCATTCATCCTAGAAAAGAAATATCCTATTGAGTTTCCTTCGAAGGGGTGGGATATAGTTGTAGGTTTGGTGACTCTTCCACTACTAATCAAGGCCATTGGATTCATTCTTTAGGATCCATTGAGTAATCAACCTGGTTGTTTGGGTCTCTTAAAATTGTTGATTATTTTTATGTGGTTGTTTCTATTAGGTTAGACCAATCAAGGGTTGTGTGACCTATGGAGACTCCCTCTATGGTTTCTCTTAATGGAGATGAAAATTATATTTTGGAGAAGTCCAATCATGAATATTAGGTGAGGTCCAATGTGATTGAATCTTTCGTATTTCAAATAATATAAACCTAACCTCTATTGTAAGGACCATATCTTACTATAATAGTGAGGTTTATGGATTTTGAAACTGTTTATAATGATTCCAACTCTCCAAATTGGACAGAAACTAATGTTGGCACCACCATTCATGATGTTATTATTGTAGCACCCATGGACCCATGTGATGATCAAAATAGAGAATATAATTTGGAGTTAATTGTTAAATTATATGATGAATCTCAACTTCACAAAGATAAGGGAATAAACACCTCTGAGAATAAGAAAGGTCAAATGAAAATGAACTCTCTACATTCTTGTTATGAAGAATTGGGCTTGTTATACTAATCTCATAATATCTGAGGGGAAATAATGAAATTAAAAGAGTATGGAACTATTATTGGGCTTCCAACTCCTATAGTGTTTTCTAAAGTCACTATCACAAAGGTTAAGACCTCTGGACCTCCAATAAAGGAAATGGGTATTTTTCCATCTCAAAAGACTGAAACTTCTGAACCACCAATATAGAAATTTGTGTAGTTCATTACATAATTAAACCTCTCTAAGGAAGATGATGCATGGAATAACTTCCATGAAATCTAGACCCCATTGAAGAAGGAAAAATATATTGATATGTTGGTTACACTGAGTGATTAGGTATGCAAACATGAAAAACTTAGTAAGGCACAAGTGCCTACCTCCAATATCTTTAAAATGCTCGACACAATTACTGATCTTGATGACCTCTCTAGAAAAGTGGATTATAAGACTATCTATCATGAGATTTAGACACCTTTGAGGGGTGATAGCGATAGTGAGTGTACCTCACTTGATGACCTCTCTAAGTGAAAGAGGTTCAAGATGATATGTTTCAAAGTGAGTTAGAGATCTAAAGATATTCTAATAGTCCTTGGCAATATGAAAAAACCAAGAGAAGAGGCTGACATCCAAGAGGTTGAGGCTAAGGGCATGGCTAAATTAACTGGGGGGTTTGTATAATGAGAGTTGTGATGATCGTGTTGAGATTATGAAATAATTGGATCTTTGACTAGTTTTTCTATAATGAGGGAAGTTTTTCTTTATCTAAACCCATCTAGTTTTCCATTTTTTTGTTTCTAATAAAAAGGCTTCAGCCTTGGCTGGAAATAATAATTATTTTTTATTAATTATTTAAAAATAATTATTAATTATTAATTAAATAGTTACCTAGTAATAAATATTATTAATAAGTAATTAAATATTGTTTAATTAGAAATTAATTAATAACGAATAATTATATTATTGTTATTACTAATTAGTAACAAAATAATAAATGTAAATATTTATTAATAATTAATATTATTAAATTGAAAATAATGTTATTTAATTAATATTTTTCAGTAATTAATATTTATTAGTAATTAATATTATTTGAAAATAACTAATTAATTAATTATTAATTTAATCATTATTATTAATATTCAATAACTAATTAATATTTTTAAATATTAATTAGTAATTTTTTAATAATTATTATTAATAATTATTATTAAATTAATAATTAATTATTTAATTAGTAATTAATATTATTAATAAGTAATTAAATATTTATCAATTACTAGAAAATTAATAATTATTAACTATTAATAATTAATTAGTAACTATTTAGTTAATTATTAATATTTTTTAATATTACTAATATTATTTAATTAACTGATAATATTTAATAAAAATGTTAATAGTTATTTATTATTTAGGTATTATTATTATTTACTAGTAATTAATTAGTAATTAATATCTATTATTAATTTTCTACTAATTAATAGTAAGAAAAATATATTATTATTAAATCTGTACAGGAAATGGGGAACCAAAATCTCACGTAAGAAATTCATAAGGATTTCTAGGGTAAACCCCTTATAAAAGGGGTCCCTAAGTAAAGGTTTCTATCATAACTTCAGATTGGTTTAATTACAATAATTATGGATATTTAATAGTGATTAAATTCAGCTAAAAATTTTATTTTATATATAAATATAAACAAAAATAATAATAATAATAATAATTAAAAATAGTATAAACCAAAGAAGTTTGGGGGTCCAATGCCTTTGGCTTTTACACAAGGTTAAAGGAATCAAGGCCCTTAATGCCTTTGGGCTCCACCCAAAAATCCCAAAAGTGTTAAAGGCTTTAACACATTTGAAGTTTAGTTTTTAAAATATTTTAAACCAAGGATTATGTTATTAATTTTTTCTCTAAAAAACTTATATAAAAATACATAAAAGTGTTAAACTAAGGGTTAAATCCTTAAAATATCTCAAAATTTACTCTTCAAATGAGTGCATGAGATTTCACTTAGACTCCCTTGATATTATATTCACTAATTTTAAAATTTGTAGCTAAATTCTATAAGTAGAAATTCTCTTTTGTATTAACAAAATTATATTTCAAAAAATGTCACCTTCTTTCACTTGTTATTTTTTCATGATAAGGATATAGATAGAAATACTATATAGATTAATATTTATGATAAAATTGAAGATAAATAAAATATATTTAAAATTTAATTTTTTTTCGAAAAATGATGATATAATTACCTAGAATGTTTATGCATCGTTGATGCATTACTTGTGAAAGTGGGTGAAAAATCAAAGTAATTAGATTTAAAAGAACTAAAATGTATTTCTTTTGGGTGATTTAGAGTCTTTCATGATTTTTATCAAACAAAATTAAATTAAATTATTTTTAAAAATATTAAATTTATAAATTTATTATTATCTTGGGGTCTTTAAAGTTAAATTATGTGAATAGTTTTAAAAATGGCAGAGATGATATTTCATATTAAATGATATCTTATAAAATGAATTAAAAATAATAAAATTATTATGATTATTTAAGTAGATAGTAAAATAGATAATAAAACCACCTATTTCCATTTTTTAACCACTTTTAATTTTTAAATTACGTTTTTTAGATTTACATACAAAGTATTTATGGAAACACCATTAAGTTTTTCCTATAAAAAAGAACATAATCTAACCCTTTCAAAGGATAATATGAGTATATTTTTCTCTCACAATTATACCAAAATCCATCTCAAAACTTCCAATACCATGTCTATAATCCCTTATAGTAATCAAATTTCTCTTCTCTGAAGGAATTAAGCTCAATCGAAAAGTGGTGTTTCAATTTTCAATGTAAGGGTTCCCAAACCTCTTACAACTTTTGTAATTATGATTCATTATCTTGAATACGTATTAAATTGTAACTTATTTTTCTTCCATGATTTCATTTATAAGTTATTGTAATATTTTTTATCTATTGATGATGTGGTATTACTTGTTTTCTCTCAATAAACTCTATTTCATAAGCTTTTATTATGTCAAAATGTTGGTTTTTCAAAGATTGTCATTTCACTTCAATTATTGGATTACTTTTTAAAAAATGAGAGTAATTAATAATAAATTATCCTAAATATTTTTATTATTTTTTATATGTTATAATTATAAAACTCACATATTTTCTAAATTACCTTTTTTTTTAAATATTTTGAAAAACATCGCTCACCATGGTGGTTATACGCAACCTACGAGCAAAGAGATGTTTTCCTGAATTTACATCTCTCATGGGTATTATTAAAAATTGATTTCATGATTGAATAAAACATTAATATTTAATTAATTTTATGATTATGATTATTTAATGTTAAATAATCCATTATAATAATTAATGTAAAAATGAACAAACATGGTTGTTTCAAACCATCTGAAACAGGCTTATTGAGGAGGGTTTTTAGGATGGTACGAATTTGATGACCTATTTATGATCCATTATTATAGAATTATATAAAACATATAATTTGAATCTTTTTAATTATATGAAATCTTTTTACTAATACCATTTTTAATTAAAAATATATTATACATGTTTGGATATTATGAATTGAATGATTCCAAAATGACTGATGTGAACTATATTAAATTGGTAAATGAACAAAGCATGAAAATTATGAATAATAGTAATTTAATGAATGTTAAACATTTTTTTAATCAAGTATATAAATAATATAATTTTATTACTCATGAAGTTATTGGATTTAAGAGAGTTAGGAATCGAGGAAAGGGGTCTCATAACTCAATTTATTTTCATTGGGTGATATTACTTCGTCGTTGACTATGTTATGCAAAGATTATGTTTTCAGTTACATATGATTATATTTTATTTTATTTCCACTTATTTTATGTGAATTTTAATGTATCATACATAATCACTTAATTAATTAATTCTCACTTCAATGTTATGATTTTTTAAGGGTTTCTTGTATCCAATTTCCTTATCTGATACATGTTGCATATTATGCGCCATGTTTCATTTTAAATTTCATATATGCTACCCCATTAATATATTTTTAAATATTATTTTATGTAATTCATGGGATTTATAGAACCATATCATGCTATTAATTTGTAAATCCTTTGATTTGAAATTTTTAAAAAACATAAGTGTTTGTTTTTTAATCATGCTTTTAATCAAGACTAGTTTTCCTTTAATATTATTTGGGGTAATTATATTCTCTTTCTCTCTTAAACATAATCCATTTTATTATACTATATTTATTTCATGGGTTTAGAATTATTCTTTCTATTTTACTACTGTTTGGTACTCAAATCCACCAAACTATTGTTTATAAGATAAGTTGGCATTATTTCTCCTTCTTACTTGGGAACCTTTATCTTAAATATCCATATTATTTATTTATTTTTAAGGAAGTAAAATTCAATATATCAATTTTTATTTTGGTAATTTTGTGTTTCAATTATCTTTTTATAATTTTTTTAAAAAAATCTTTTAATATTATCTATGAAATACATTATAGAATTTATTTTAAAAAATGAAAAGAATCACTTTTAAAAGTTTTACACATGAATAGATTTTCCCACCGTCATGAACCTTCCATTTTTATTTTCCTTCTTTTCCAGGTTTTAAAAGTTTTTAAAATTAATATATTTTCCCATAATTCTGTGAATTTTCTAAAGGAAAAGTGTATTATTTTCTAAAAAAATAAAAAAATTATTTCAATCAAATTAGGTATATTTTTATCTTCCACCCCACATTTTCTTAATAAAGTATAGTTTATTTTAAATATTATATTAATATTTACTATTTTACAAATTATTTTTTAAAATTATTATTTAAACCTCCTAAAAAAATTTATAAGTAATTTATATCTTTGTTTTTGGAACAGTGTTACCAAATCTTTAAGAGAGATTATTTTAAAATGTTTTGATTCCATTTTCCTCTCTATTTTCCAATGGACTTTTTTTCTACCACACCTTCATTTTTAATGAATTGATGTCCACCTTCATGCCCATGTTCTTTATCATCATGAATGTATTCTATATCATATAAGTATTTACTTAATTATATAATAATAACTATATAGAGTGTAAATAACCCATTTTATATAAATCATATTGGAGGGGTATACCAAGAAAGATAGAGCATTTATTAATTGGTGAAACATTGAAAATCCATATACTTTATGGTTCTATATGGATGACTATTGACTGCTAAGGATGTTTGAATATGTACGAGGAAAATACTGACATTTAATACTACAAAATAGGCCTTTAACAGTGATAAAAATGGACTTTATCGGTGATAGAGAAGTACTGAAAACCTAAGTGATATTAGAAGCCCTTTACTTTTATCAGCACTAAAAAACACTAATAAATGAGTCCTTTATCGGTGATAAAAAACATTGATAAATGGATTCTTTATCAGTTCTTTTTTTACCACTGATAAAGGACCCATTTGTCAGCGCTTTTATTTAACACCGATAAAGAGTATGTTTATCTCTATTTTTAAAAATACTAATAAACATACATTTATCAGTGCTTTTAAAAGTGAGGATAAATTATGAATATAACATCACTTTCTAAATCATTGATAAAGTACACATTTATCAGCGCTTTCAAAAGCAATGATAAATTATCATGATTTAGTGTGTTGTAACGGAACACTGCAACACCAAAAACACAACCAGATATCAAAAAAATCAAGTAAAAATATAGAATTTAAATGAAATAAAATTTACATCACAAATTCAAGAAAAAAACACAATATTATAAACATTTAAAACATTGGTTTATAGAATTATATAAGTAAAAATTATTACAAACATTCAAAAACATCAATGTTCCTTTTTCTTTTGATCCTAGCCCCGACTCATGATATTTCCAAAAAAATAATCCCTTATTGATAAAAATAATGCACCTATATAAGAAAATAATTCCTATGTTAGTTGTAATTTAAATAAATAAATTAACAAAAATTGTTAATTTTAAACTAAAATATCATTCATAAGAGGAAAAATATGTATCATATTGATTTATAGTAAATTATTATATTCCAAACCATTAGTTTTTTATATCTAAGAATTATATCTATAAAAATTAATTAAATAAGTATAAGAAAAATCTATATAGGAGCAACCAAGTGGTTGCGTGAGTGATCATCTTTGAACTAAAATGTCAATTTTAAACTGATAAGAGACACATTGAGTCATACTAAACACATTGCATATTAGATTTAGGTGTGTCTAATTTCTATAGATCCAAAATTACTTATAGATCATTTCTATAAATTATCAAAACAATTCAAATATGTTTTCTCAGTTTTGAGTAGGTCAGTTGTCCATTTTACTAAAATTGAGGTCAATTTTAAATAAAAGGGCACACCTGGAGTCATATTAGTCACACTATACATAATATTAATATGTAACTAATTCTTACATGTCTCAAATGAATTATGAATCATTTTCATAAATTATCAAAACAATCATAATGTGTTTGGTCATTTTTGAGTAGGCAAGTTTTCCATTTTACTAAAAATGATATCAATTTTAAATAAAAAGATGCACTTGGAGTCATACCGGTCACATGGTGTGTCAGATTGAGGTAAGAACAATTAATACACATCTCAAATGACATATGGATAATTTTCCTAAAGTATAAAATCAATTTGGATTCATTATCTCAGTTTTGAGTACATCACTTTTCATTTTTACTAAAATGTCATTTTAAGCTAAAAACATGCACTTTGAATCACACTGATCACATAATGTGTTGGTTTGACATGAGACTGATTCCTATATATCAAAAATAAATTATAAATTTTTTCCTAAATTATCAATAAAATAAGATCATGTTTCATTGGTTTTCAGTGAGTGTCATTTCTAAACAAAAATATCGATTTTAAACTGATAACGGACACTTTGAGACATACTGGGAACATTGTGTATAGGATTTAGGTAAGGATAATTCCTATACATCAAAAATAACTTATGTATTGTTTCTTAATGTATAAAAACAATCCAAACATGTATTTCTAGTTTTTAGTAGGTCAGTTGTCCATTTTACTAAAATTAATGTCAATTTTAAATAAAAAGATGCACTTAAAGTCATATTGGTCACACAATGCATCGTATTGATATGTGGATAATTATTAAACATCTCAAATGAATTGTGTATCTTTTAATAAATTATCAAAAATATTGAAGGAATTTGATCAATTTTTAGTAGGTTAGTTTTCCATTTTATAAAAATTGATGTCAATTTTAAATAAAAAGACTCACTTTGAGTCACAGGTCACACTGTGCATCGGATTGAGGTGAGGTCAATTCCTACAAATCTAAAATGACTTATGAGTCATTTTTATAATTTATCAAAACAATAATAATTAATTTTCTTGATTTTTATTATTTCACTTGTCTCTTTTACTAAAATGTCATTTTAAACTGGAAATATACACTTTAATTCATACCGATCACATCATGTATCGGTTTGATGTGAGACCGATTCATAAATGTAAAAAATTAATTATGAATATTTTTAATAAATTATCAAGAAAATATGATAAATTTTTATTATCTTTTAGTGAGTGATAATTTTTGAGCTAAAATATTAATTTTAAACTCATAATGGACACTTTGAGCCATACCGAGCACATCGTGTATCAAATTGAGGTATGGTTGATTCCTACTTGTCACAAATGACTTATGGATCATTTTGGTAAATTATAAAAACAATAAAAATGAGTTTTATTAATTTTCAGTACATCACTTATCTTTCTTACGAAAATATCATTTTAAACTAGAAACATGCACTTTGACTCATACTTATCACATTGTGTATCAGTTTCATTTGAGACTAATTCTAACACCTCACAAATGACTTATGAATAATTTTCCTAAATTATAAAGAAAATTAAAGTGTTTTTACCAGTTTTCAATGAGTGACTATTTTTGAACTAAAATGTTTATTTTAAACTGATAACATATACTTTTATTCCTACTAGGAACATCATGTGTTGGATTGAGGTACAGATGATTCTTATATATGAAAAATGAATTTCAGATCATTTTTATAAAGTATCAAAATAATACAAATTTTTTTATTAGTTTTTAGTATTTCACTTGACTTTTTTACTAAAATTTCATTTTAAATTAGAAACATGCCTTTTGACTCATATCGGTCACATCATGTATTGGTTTTATGTGAGACTAATTCCTAAACATCAAAAATGACTTATTAATTGTTGTATTAAATTATCAAGAAAATAGGACCATGTTTGATTGGTTTTTAGTGAGGGATAGTTTTTTAACTAAACTGTTGATTTTAAACTGATAACGGACACTTTTTATCATATCAGGAACATCATGTATTGGATTAAGGGGAGGCTGATTCCTACACATCACAAATAACTTATGGATAATTTTCCTAAATTATCAAAATAATATGAATATGTTTGCTAAATTTTGAGTATTTTTGTTGTTTTTTTACTAAAATTAATGTTAATTTTAAATAAAAAGAAGCACTTCGAGTCAAACATTTAATTTAGATTATGTTAATGTGGTTGATACCATATAAAATTATGATAAAAAACATAGTATATTAAAAACACTTTTACCTTATCATTGAACTCTCTTTATTTTTTTAAATGTTTTAGGGATTTGATTCCCCTATCAAGAATCCAAATCCACTCTTTGTGGTCCCCTCTAACATACAAGACACTGTCTACATTGAGACCAACATGAAGTGATTTTGATCTCCCAGTGAAAGGGTCGTCCTTGATTGAATTTTCATCTAAAGTGACATTTATTTTAGTCAATAATAGTACAATCGAACAATTATTTTTTGATGGATCTAAGACATAAAATATGTGACCTTCTTGTGATTCCATTATGAACAAATCACATTTTTCACCTTCCAAATTGAAATTCACCTTCATGAATATCATTTCATCAACTTTCACTACACTGATATTGTCAACCAATTTGCAATGGAAAATTGGCACATTAAATTCTGTATAATCCAACTCATATATCTGTTTGATAGTGCCAAAATATGACATATTTTCATAAATTAGATTTCTATCCTTGGAACCAGATATGTGCATTGCTTCATCCACAAGCGTAACATCACTTTTTTGCATCATACTATGGTTATAATTTCTTTTGTATAGAACATATAACCATTTATTAAAAAACCAGAATAAGATATAACACTTTCATTCAGTCCCCTAGATAGACATTAAAGTCATTCAGCAATTAAATTCATATTTTTAGATAAATCCTTATAAATTTGATCTTAGAACCATCATATAAATTGTTGATTATGTGTATTTGATATCCATACTTCAACCCTTGATGGATTCAAATATCTAATAATTTATTTTTGGGATTCAATGTATGGATCAACATATTCTCTATTATGTAAAATTTAAAGGTTCACTTTCTCCAGCTATGATAAGGTATTATAACAACAACTCTTCCAAAAATTCATTCTCCCATAAGGTTTTTGTTGTGAAGAGACTTTGGGAGAAATATATTGTTAAAATTTGATAGGTAATCAGTAAATAATTAAACATATTATTCAACAAAATATCATTATGAAATATAAACTTCTCATTAATTTAGATACCTAGCATACCCTTTCAAAATATTAATATATATTTTTAATGGGATATATCCATCTGTAATGGACAGGACCACATAATTGAAACTCTCTAACCAAGTGAACAATCAAGAGGACCATTATATCAAAGAATGATGGTAGGAAGAACATATCTAATTTATATAATATGACTACAACCTCTTTATTCGTGATGGACATTCGATAACTTTACTACATATGGATTTGACAAAGGAGTGGAGTCTAGTTAATGTACGTCATGCATTTTGAGGAAGAATTCAACAGAAAGAAACATGCATAAAATAATGAATCAAAACATTAATGTCGTGTGATTTTTGTCCTTATAAATTTAAATTAGTCATTGACATGGCATTCTTGAAATTTGATTAATACCCCTGTGGAACTTTTCCACTATTAAGTAAGAGGAAAAATTGAAATTTTTCCTATCTGGATAGAGTGTAAGCTACTGTAGGAAGAAAATTCAACATTTTATCCTTAACTAGTGTCAACTCTTCCCTTTTCCTAATTTCAATCAAGTCCAACCTATCCTTGATTCTGTCTTTCATTTTTTAGGAATATTTAGTAGCGTTCCAATAAAACTATCAAATTAATTTTTTCTACAAGAATGACATCAAGAAAATGACTGACATACAAATAATTCCAATACGATAATTCAATGAAAATAAATCACTTCCACCAACCTAGTTTAAGTTTTATCTAAAATGGTTTATTGAAAAAAAATGTCAATATATTTTACTTTATTGTATAGTTGATCACTTGTTACTAGAGACGGGGTTGTACCTTTTTTTATATTCCCATAAAATTTTATCATCTAGGATCGGTATTTATTTCATCAAGATAAAAATCTATTATGTCTTAAAAAGACAGTCTTAAAGGAATGTTTCAAATAAACTGAGTATGTGCATTTTTCATAAATAGGAAAACCCAACATTCCATTACTATTATATCCTGATAAATTTTCATTAGTGGGGAAGTCATTTATCATCTCATAAAACATGGCCTTCAATGTGAATTCTTCAGTTCTATGAGCATTATACATTATAACACTTGTGTCCCACATCAATTTCATATCTTCAATCAATGTATTCAAATAGACATCAATATTATTACGGGGTTTCTATGATCTAGATATAAGCATATACAACATAATATATTTTCACTTCATGCATAACCATGGAGGAAATTTATAATTTACCAACATGAAGTTCCATATACTGTTATAAATACTTTATAAACCAAAAGGATTTATTATATCTGTAGATAATGCAAGATTAATGTTTCTTGGATCATTTATAAATTCAGGATCCTTGTAATTATTTTTCTTCCACTGAGGATAATATGATGGATGACATAGGTTCCCATATTTAATTCTTGTCTCTGCATGCCTTGTTAATTGTATCATGGTTTCTTGACATCTATATAATCTTCTAAATAATATAATGATAGGAATAAACCATACATGTTTTGAAGGATTTGAGTCATTTTTCTTATATTGATATGTTCCACACTTAAGAAATTTTATGAGTGATTCATAATACTTATGAAACAATATGAAATATTTTGGGAAGGCATGTATTTTTTTAGAGATCATTCCCATTGAACATAAAATTCATTTAGAATAGTATGTTCAACATGGTAGTTCATTTTCTTCTAGTAGCATATCATTCAGGAAACCAAGTAGTTTTGTAATTCTGGTGTCACTCCATCTACTACCAGCTTTCAAATTATATAACTTCAATACAAATGAAAATGTTGTGTATTTCGTACAATAGATATTCAATGGTCTTTTGGAAAAACTATTTAACTTCTCAAACAAATTTTTTACAATCATGAAGGTCATCTTCAATTGTCATTTTCATTTGTTCTATGAGATATCCATTATCATTTACACCGTTATTCATATCAAATGATCCATAAACCCTAGTATCATCCCAATCGGTATCCACATTCAGTTTTTTCCCATGTTTAGTCCAACATTTATAGCTCTGATCTATTCCTTCATAAATAAAATGTTCTTTAAACTCTTTTGGACTATTTTTTCCTGAATAAAAAAACATAAATAGGGACAAAGGATTTTATAAGGGTCGAATATATGATCTCTTGGAAACTTAATTAACTATTTAACTAAATCTTTATACTCTTTTTTCAAATGATTATAATGCATCCATTTTCAATTCATATCCACCATATTGGGTTTATAAAAGTTTAATTTTTTATAATAAATAAATAAATACACCTAAGATATTCATAATCAAAAGTGAAAGTTATAGAAAACTCTAAGAAGGAAAACTGCATATTTTATTGTTTCATATAATTTCAGTATGATTTAAATAAAATGATTAATTGAATTTAAGAAATTAATTACTATAATATGGTAGGTGTTATACTATGAATTCATTAAAATATGATAGTTATAAAAACTTTTATCCTCATCAACTCATCTCCCAGACATTATCTTTGCATATTGTTATTTACCACACAGCCTCCATCACTTGTGGACATGCACCTATGTTTCTATAGGTTCTGGGCATAGCGAAAGTGCATTGGTGGGGCAACCCAACATTGATTTTAGCATTAAAAAACGTTCATACCAAGATCTGTCAAGATATAAAATGTCGGATCTTTAGAATAGAATGAAGAATGAAAAACACAAGAGGGAGTCCTGGAACCATAGAGATAGGATCATCATATGTTGGTTATAATTAATTTAATTAATTCACAAGAATTACCTTGCTGGAATTCTTTCTTCGTTGATGTGTCTGGTCAGGATCTTATGATACCTAGTTGCATCGTAGAATCCAAGTGTAGGATTCCTCTAGCGGTGATTCACATGTGTGCCACATATCTTTGGACGCCTCCTAAGGGATCTCTGGGTGCTAGAATGGAAGAACCTTCACTTGTGATGTCCGCCTTTGGTCACCTTGATCTGATGGAGGAGGATCTCTCTCAGTCTTGAGAGTGTTCTTGGAGGAAGTAGTTCTTTAAACCTTGAAAGAATTCTCCAAAATTGTTGTGCACAACTATTGGGGAAAATTGTTGGGGTTGTGAGGATATTTATAATATGGTTTGAGGTTATAGAGTTATGACAATAAATAAACGCGTTACGCATTTTATTTATTTCATTAACTCTTATTTAAAACTCCCTTGTCAAATTGTTAATTCCTTGACATGCGCCCATGCTGATTATAGTAAATATCATTTAATAAAACAATATCATATCCTCAAAATCTTGACTGGAAAAACTACACAGCGTGTAATCATTAATGCATGGTGTGTACTGATTTTCCATAAGACTGCACAATGTGTATATTTAATATACACGGTGTGTAATTTTATTTTCCATTTTTCTTTATTTCCTCCACCACATTTATTAGACCTTGAGTAATTGCTATTTATTTATTAAATAAATGTAACTACATTACTAGCTCATAAATATATTATTTCTCCCACAATATATTATCTCAAATAACTAGTGTCGAAATAAATGTGATCAGGCATCCTTAAATAATTATAAAACCACAGTCAGGAATAATATTTATTTAACTAGTTATATTAATATTTAACTGAGATACATGGACACACTTAGTGTGTGACCCTCTAGGTCTCTTTCTTGTTGTCATTAGGTGGGCTTGCCTAAAGTCCAAGATTACTATCTAGCAATAGGTCAAGGCACCCAAGAGAAAGAAGTTGACACTGCATTGACTTGTCACCTCATATGAACACTTACCATGTAATATAATCCCCTTGTCTTGATATCTCTAATCATGCGGGTTGCATGATACTGCCATCAACCCATGTGCTCGATTATTCTTTCTTTGAATTTCTGGAATTGAACTTGCCCATTCCTTACCATGGCCATGGATTTACTTAGGCTATATCAATTTCATCAAAGGGACTAAGATATCTACTTATGTTATGGAACATAAGGGACAAATCCTTTCTCGCATTATCTATTAATGCAATATTACTTGTGACGCACCCAACGTATCCTACCTCACTACAAACAGTGTAGTGTCATAGTTTTTGTCAATACATCTAAGTCCACGAGTTTTAATACCCATTAATAATAATATTAAAGTCTAGGTACCAATACAAACATCCGTAGATAGGAACATATAATGACACTATGAAATGTGGATTTCCTACTGGCGGGTCTCGTTCTCATAATATCCTCCTAGATATTACCAAGGGCGCACACCATGAGAAGGTGCCTCAAAGTATTATGAGTCCTCACCCCTAATGGATTGAATTATTTGTGTCCCTCAAATAACATCATCCGGTCATAGAACATATATTCAAGAACAGTGTTATGGCACTTTTGGGTTCTCATCATAGTAGGGATCCGCTATGACCCTTTAATGCAACACCTATCCTTGAGACATTATCACATGCATTGTCACGTAGAAGAACAATCAATATGTGATATGTATTTTATTAATGAATAAAGTAAAAAGTAGTTGGTTCTAGGCTACCAACTCCAACAGAATCCCAATTGGACTAGAGCAAACTAATAAAAACCTTTAACCCACTAGCTCTCACATGATATTCATGTGTCAGCTGATATAGGCCTTTAGTAATGGGGTCTACCACGTTCTCTTCTGTGGAAACTCTTCTCACTACAACTTCACCCCTTTGATAGAAATTCCTCAAGAGGAGATACTTACAGACTATATAATTTGTCCATTGATGTGACCTTGGTTCTTTTGAAAGAGCCACCATTTTAGTACTATCACAATACAGTGTAATGGGATATTTACTTCTAGGAACCAAATCAAGATCTTGTACAAAGTTCCAAATCTATACATGTTCCTTGGCTGCATCAAAAGCCTCTATATATTCATACTCTGCTATAGAATCGGCAACAACTGGCCGCTTTGAACTCTTCCAGCTCACAACTCCTCCATTGAGATAGAAAACAAATCCATATTGTGACTTCAGATCATTCTGATCTATCTAAAAACTAGAATCAGCATACACTCTGATGACAAGCTTCTCGTCTCCTCCATACACCAGGAACATATCCTTAGTTCTTCTCAGATACTTAAGTATAGTCTTAAGAGCAGTCCAATGATGTTCTCTTGGATCTTCTTGTTATCTTCCTATCATTATTAGTGCATAGGAAACATCAATCCTGGTACATAAAATGTCATAAATTATGGATCCAATAGCCGAAGAATATGGGATCTTACTCAATATATCATTCTCTTGTTGTATCTGAGGACACATTATCTTAGAAATATGTAGGCCATGTGACACTAGAACCAATCCCCTCTTGGATTGTTCCATACTAAATCACTTTAGTATCTGGTCAATTTATTTACTCTAACTTAGTCCAAGAAGCCTCTTAGATCTATCATGAATGATCTTGATCCCTGGAATGTAGACTGCTTCACCCAAGTCCTTCATGGAGAAACACTTGTTCAACCAGTCCTTAACTGACTGTAAGACTGGTACATCATTTCCAATAAGCAATAATTCATCAACATATACTACTAGGATAATTATTTCATTCACATTAAACCACTTATAAACACATGGCTCACATTCATTCATAATGAAACCGAATTCCTTTATGGATTCCTCAAATCGAATGTTCCATGACCTGGATGCTTTATGTAATTCATAAATGGATTTATGCAACTTACAAACGTGTTTGGATTCACCTGGTGTCACAAACCCTTCTGGTTGTGTCATATAGACATCTTTTTGGAGGTTCTGGTTAAGGAATGTTGTTTTCACATCCATATGCCAAATCTCATAGTCATGGTAAGATTCTATGGCAAGTATGATTCTTATGGATTTAAACATGGAAACTGGTGAGAAGGTTTCATCATAGTCAATTCCTTTATGTTTTTTGAATCATTTAGCCACTAGTCTTGCTTTATAGGTTCTAACATGACTTTTCATGTCCAGTTTTCTCTTGAATACCCATTTTCATCCAACAGGCTTTATATCAACTGGCTCATCAACCAGAACCCAAACCTGGTTCTAATACATAGAATCCATCTCATAATTCATAGCTTCTATCTATCTTTCAGCTTATGAGATTTCTAATTCTTACTTATATAAGGGAGGTTCATCATAGTCCAACAATAATGATTCACCATCCTCGGTGACTAGGAAACCAAATCTCTCTAGTTCCCTTACCTTTCTTGAGCTCCTACGCAGTACTTGTATTTCTGGAACCTATTCCAGGAGGACCTTTGGAACTTCTTCCTGTACCAAATCTTGTGTATCTTGAGCATCAACTTCATCAAAGACAATATTTCTCCCACTATCCTTATTGAGTATGTTCTCCCTCTCAAGAAAGACGTCTTGTCTGGCGACAGTCACTTTCTTGACTGAAGGGTTATATAGGTAATATCATTTCGTTTCCTTGGGATATCCTATAGAGATACACCTCATGCCCGAGGGTGCTAGTTTATTGCCTGAGAAGGCCTTAACAAATGCCTCGTATCTCCATACACATGTGTGCGACAAAGTGGGTTTCCTTCCATTCCATAACTTGGATAGAGTTTCATTTTCTTCCTTATTCGGTATTTGATTTAATGTGTATGCTGCAGTTTGTAATGCATATCCGAAAAAAGATAATGGAAGATATGCATGAATCATCATCGACCTCACCATGTCCAACAAGGTGGGGTTCCTCCTATCACTAACACCGTTCCACTGTGGTGTATAAGGAGGAATGATTTGAGATAGAATCCCAGACTCTTGTAGAAGATTAATGAACTCTTGGTTCAAATATTATCCAACTTGATCCGATCGAAGTTTCTTTATCTTCTTACCAATCTGATTCTCTACTTCATTCATGAATTCCTTAAATTTCTCTAAGTCCTATAACTTATACCTCATTAAGTAGACATAGCCATATCTACTCAAATCATAAATAAAAGTAATGAAGTAAGAATATCCACCTCTATCTTCTACTGGAAATGATCCACACACATCCATGTGTACCAATCCTAGATGCTCTATGGCCCTTCCACCCTATCCACAAAAAGGCGGATTGGTCATTTTTTCTTGTAAACAAGCGTGAAATCTATCAAGTGGTTTTACCTCAATAGAGTCTAAATAGCCATCTTGGCAGAGCTTTGTCAATCGCTTCACGTTTACATGACCGAGACGGTGATTCCACAACTGGATGATGTATGAGTCATGTGCGTTTGTTTCGTTGTCGATTTCCAACACTTGGTTTTCATAATTTAATACATACAAACCATTATTTAAGTGTGTCATACCATAACATATGTTGTTATTATAAAAGAGACAACCTTTATTTCCAAACATGAAAATAAATCCATCCATATCCAAATAAGATATAGAAATTATGTTCTTGGTAACACTAGGCACATAATCACAGTTTTGTAAAACCAAAATCATGCCAGTTGGAAATGAGAGGTGGTAATCACCAATAGCCAATGCAACCAGCCTTGTGCCATTGGCATCCCAAAGATCCACCTATCCTATAGAAATCTTTTTAAATCTACTTGGTTCCTACATTTAAATATAGATGTGAGCCCCACAAGCTATATCTAATACCCAATGTGTATAAATAGAAAGATTACACTCGATAATGAATGCACATTTAGCATCCCCATGCTTCTGGGTGCAGTTCCTCTTCCAGTGGCCTTGCTTACCACCTGCAAAAATTACCGCCTCCCGTTCCTTTCCCTGCCTCTGGATCTTCCCCTTCTTGGAGGGACGGTGCTTAGGGGATTTAGACCATTTATAAGTCTTTGGCCCCATTTCCTTGTCCTTCCTTTTCCTATTCACTATAAGGACTGCAAGTTTGTAATGCCCCATGTCCTTAACTACCTGGAAAATCAGGGTCAGAAGTTCTGATAGACTCTTCTCATTGTTTCTCATGTTATATTTTACAATAAAGCTAGAGAATTTCTTGGGTAGTGATGATAATATGAGATCTATACGCAACTCATCTGAGAAGTTAATCCCTAAGATGTCCAGGCATTCAAAGTAGCCAATAATATTGACTACATGTGGACCAGATGGCGCAGACTCTCCAATCTTAGTTCTAAACAAATCATTGGAGATCTCATACCTTTCCTATCTCACCTTCTCTTAGTAGAGATCCTTAAGGTGAGACATCATGTTATACGCGCCCATGTTTTCATGTTTCTTTAAGAGCTCATTGGATATGGCCGATAGCATGAAACACTGGACATATATGGAATAATTCATGGGTTTCGTGTATAGAGATAGTTCTTCATAATTGGCCTCCTTTCTGGGTGCAACTAGAATAGGTTCTTCCTACAGATACAATTTTCTTTTGTGGTTAAGGATGATGCATAAATTCCTCTGCCACTCTTAGAAATTGGTGCTAGTGAGAAGGTTTTCCTTATCGAGTATGGTTTATAATGATATGGTTGAATTAATTTTCTTTTTGTTTCTACAAATTAAGATGAAAAAAAATTTAGTACTTTATTACAAAACTGAGACAAATAAATTAATTAATACTTATTAGTCTCCCACTATTTTATCGAAATCCAATAGCCCTCACCATTGAATTTTAAATATTCTATTGCCTGAATATTCTAGTAGAAAAGATCCATATTTCCCTTTGCATTACCCCAACTGGGGTTGGTCAAGCAACTAGAAGGGTTTTAGGTAGGAATTCTAAATGCCAATTACATTAACTCGCAGCTCCTTGATCTTCTGAGTGGACTCCCCAATCCTAAAATCCTTTTATTTTGGATTTCCTTAACCTTTTCCTATTGGTCACACCAAGTCCTATAGTGCCAGTCAACCCTTGATGTTAACCAAGTTAATTCAACCCAAAATCTTGAATTAGAATTCCTTGATAATTGAAAGCACCCCAACAAGGGTTGGTCAAGAACTTTGAACTATGGTTCGATTCTAACCAAGATTATGGAAGGCTATACCAACTTAATATTTCTTTTGAGGGATTTTGTCCTTATAAATAAATTTATATTTTATTATCTTTGATTACATTCTTGTTAATATTAAGTGGGATATACTTAATTGATTAACCATGTCAAGATAATATTTACGCATAAGTCGGTCTTATTTTAGTTCCATCTTGCATTCTTGTTTAATTCATTAATTGTGTGATCGTGACAACACACCCACAATAAATAAACTATGAAACTGATAGAAATAAAATAAATGGAATGATCATGAGCTTTGTTATATTGGTTAGTTTATCTAGCGGTTGATAAACTAACCCAAGACCTAGGGGAGAAACACCTTGAACCTTTTGGGTTCATGTTTACAGCTTTCCACCTATCTGCCTTTGTATATCATTGGGTTGGTTTCACCTTGTCTCCTGACTTGAGCCACCTCCACTAGCTTGGGAGCTTCATCCATTAAATATGCATTTATCTCACACGAAGGTAAGGGGTAAAGGGGGTTTTTACATAAAAGAATCCTTGGGCGCACAGGCCCTATATATTAATGAGGATAAGGCTTGCAAACCAACAAATTTAATTTAAATAAATAAATTAAAAGAAACCATTCATATACAAAGGTCTTGGTCTACCTCATGATCATCCATACATGCAACGATATTTATGCATAAATAAAACTATCATTCAATTCTTTAGTTGTTCTTGTTTAAGATAAATCATGCTAGAATCAATTAATTATCTTTAATTAATCAATCCTTTTATATTAAACCATTTTCTGAATTTCCTTGAGATTCTCATCCATCATAATTTTAAATAACTTAAAATTATCCTTGTACATAACTTGTACCTTGGAGGAAACCCATTGAATTCATGTTTATTATGCATATATTAAATTAAACACATATATATAAAACACTTATCATGTGTTGTGGCTTAGATTTATGCCTACACCATTGTACACGTCTCAAGGGTTTGTATAATATAATAATAAATTTTAATAAATATGTGTAATTTGGGTGAGTACATGGCGTGTAGTTCCAACTATAGGGCGTGTACTTTTCTTCACCATCCATCTGAAGTACATGCCCGGGTACATGGTGTGTTAATGTACTTCAGAAATTTTTAGAGTGCACGATGTGTTCTTTTGGACACATGTCATGTAGTATCCTCATTACACGATTTCCAACTGGGAAAGCCGTGTACATGGTACACGGTCCAACCCTAACCCGAAGATACTACATGTCGTGTTTATTTGGACCACACTGCATGTAATCCGAAAACCTTGTTCCACTTGTTCCAGGTCAACACATGGTGTCATAAATGACTTAGATAGGATCCAATACACGGCCTGATTTAGCAGATCAGTCAATGAATTGAACCTAGACTACACGGCATGTACTTCCGAATACACGTCGTGTATTTTGGTGTTGTACGACTAGGAGAATTTGGAACCTCTAGATGAGTTCCTCTATTTTATTTTAATCAAAATTAAAAGAAAAATTCATTTCTGTAAGGTGAACAAGAAACGATAGGGGAGGAACAGATCTCGAGATTAATATTTTTAAGAACGCTTAACTTGAATTGAAACAACTAAATTATTAAATGCGTAAGACACCAAAAAAAACTAAATAATTATAATCAATGATATTACCCCTCTGATACCACTTATAGGTTCCGGGCACAGCAGAAGCGTGTTGGTGGGGCAGCCCAACTTTGATTTTAGCGTTAAACAACGTTCAAATCGAGATCCGTCATGATATAAAACACTGAATCTTCATAATATAACGAAGAACGAAAAACAAAAGAGGGAGTCCTGGAACCAGAGAGATAAGATCGTAATATGTTGGTTATAATTAATTTAATTAATTCACAATAATTACCTTGGTGGAATTCTTTCTTCATTGATGTCTCCAGTCATGATCTTGTGATCTGTCATTGCATCGTAGAATCCAAGTGTTGGATTCCTCTAGTAGTGATCCACACGTGTGCCACGTATCTCTAGATGTCACCGAAGTTATCTCCAGGTGCTAGCGCAGAATAACCTTCACTTGCAATGTCTTCCTTAAATCACCTTGATCTGATGGAGGAGGATCTCTCTCAGTCTTCAGAGAATTCTTGGAGGAAGTAGTTCTTTCGGCCTTGAAAAAATTCTCCAGAATTGTTTTACACAATTATTGGGGAAACGTTTTGGGGTTGTGAGGATATTTGTAATCGAGTTTGATGTTATAGAGTTATGATAATAAATAAACATGTTACGCATTTTATTTATTTCATTAACTCTTATTGAAAACCCCCATGTGAAATTATTAATTCCTTGAAATGCACCCATGCTGATTATAACAAATATCATTTAATAAAACAATATTATATCCTCAAAATCCCGACTGGGAAAACTACACAGTGTGTAATCATTAATACACAACGTATACTCATTTTCCATAAAACTAAATGGCGTGTATATTTAATATACATGGCATGTCCTTTTATTTTCAATTTTTCTTTATTTTCTCCACCACATTTATTAGACCTTGAGTAATGCATATTTATTTCTTAAATAAATTTAACTGCATTACTCGCTGATAAATATATTATTTCCCCCACAATATATTCTCTCGAATAACTAGTGTCGAAATAAAAGAGATCAGGAATCCTTAAATAATTACTAAACCACAATTGGGAATAATCTTTATTTAACTTATTAAATTGATATTTAACTGATATACATAGACACACTTAGTGTGTGACACTCTATGTCTCTTTATCGTTGGAATTAGATGGGATTGCCTAAAGTCCAAGATTGGTGTCTAGCAATGGATCAAGGCACCCAGGAGAAATAAGTTGATGCATCATTGACGTATCACCTCATACGAATGCTTACCGTGTAATATAATCCCTTTGTCTCGATATATCTAATCAAGCGGGTTGCATGCTAGTGCCATCAACCCATGTACTTGATTATTCTTTCTTTGACTTTCTAGAACTGAACTTGCTCATTCCTTACCATGGCCATGAATTTACTTAGGATATATCAATTCCATCAAGGGCCTGAGATATCTAGTACTATTATGGAACATAAGTGACAAATCGTTTCTCGCATTATCTATTAATGCGGTATTACTCGTGATGCACCCAATGTATCCTAACTCGCTGCGAATAGTGTGTCGTCACAGTTTTCATCAATACATCTAAGTGTGTGAGTTGTAATACCCATTAATAATAATCTTAAAGTCTAAGGACCAATACACACGTCTGCAAATAGGAATGTCCAATGACATTATGAAATATGGATTTCCTACTGGTGGATCTCGTTCACTTAATATCCTCATGGATATTACCATGGGTGCACACCATGAGAAGGTTTCACAAAGTTTTATGAGTCCTTAGACCTAATGGACTATATTATTTGTGTCCCTAAAATAACATCATCCGGCCATAGAACATATATTCAATAATAGTGTTATAGAACTTCCAGGTTCTCATCATAGTAGGGATTCATTATGACCCTTTAATGAAATAGCTATCCTTGGGAAATTATCACATGCATTTTCATGTAGAATAATAATCAAGATGCGATAAGGCTTTTATTAATGAATAGAGTACAAAGTAGTTGGTTCTAGGCTACTAACTCCAATAGTTTCTTGAAATACTCTAAGTAGTAGTCATACATGGGATGTGTAATGCTAAGATTAGTACAAGAAACATAAAAGATATGGGGGATGAGTCTCAAGAAACAAATTGAAATAATAACTATTCAGGATATGAATTTGATAAGGATGAAAATTTTCTATAAAACAGATGGGGGATGATTCTCAAGAAACAAATTGAAGTAATAATTGTTGTTTCACACACATCAATCCTTTCTTAAATCCCCTAAAAATGAAAATATAATATAGGAAATTGAGGAGTAATAACAAACCCAAATATGATAAATAAGAATAATAAAATCACATTCAATCAACTAGAAGATATAAAAATGTATTGATAAAACATTTTAATAAATAAAGAGTTATTTTATATACATGGATGGTAATCAAAAAATCCTAGGGGCAGAACTAATACATGTAGACCTAAAATGATGAATACCTAAAAATAATTTATAATATATATAATTTTACAACCTTCATTCAATTTTTTGGAACAAGTGATGAAACAACTTAAGGAATTGTTACATTAAATATTAATGGTATATCAAATTTTTGAAAACATATCAAGACTCTTGGGGTGTCATATCACCACATCGAACCATCCTAAGGATTCTAGGGCAGTTATCACATCATATCTACCCATATGAAGGAAGGTAGTCCATATAATACACATTTAACTATATCCTTGATATTTTAGGGAGGTCCATAAAGAAGTTGGCATAAAGAAATAATACACATCAATAAGATATATCACAAAAAAGGAGAAAACACACCAACCCTTGAAACCTATATCCCATACACACTAGCCTCTACTGAGATGGAATGACTCCCATGAGGTCACATTTTCTATGTGGAATACCCTCACTTCACTCAGAGATCTAAGTAGAATAAAAAAAATTAATAGATCTATAAAACATAACTCCCCATATAAAGTTCCGACTACACAAATATAAAAATAAATATTTAGTTTAACATTCTAGGAAGCAATCTCATAGGCCAACCAACCACTATCATGGAAATTGATACATAAGAAATTGTATAGAATATGTAAAATGTGATAGGAATTCTACAATATGGTTAATTTAACTATTTATCTAAAGAAAATAAAGCATGATTCATCCACAATTTTGAATAAATAAAAGAGTAGCACATAAATTCACAAATTTAATCGAGAAGGGAGGAGATACTTGTATGGCCTAGGAGTGAAGCTGGGAAGGCTCACAGTATAGGTGTTTCACACTCTAAAAATTACAAGCATTAAAATGGATGATATCCACAGCCAAATCTCCAAAATAGCTAACTCACCACACTCACAGTTGCAAAACAACATCCATCACGGCCATAACCATTGATGTTTTACACACCGATTTCCACAAGAGAAAGTAGAGAAAGGATTACATTTGAAAGAAAGTAGAAAAGAATTTTGTTCAAGATATGGATTTTATTGACCCTTAAATCGTTCGAAAAATGAATTTGAGCCTTGGATTTGATTGAGCATTGATTATAACCTTGATTTAATCTTTGATTCACCTAGAAGCACCGGTAGTGTGTGGCTTCCATGGAAAGCATTTTATATCGCAACAGTTTCATGACTAGTTAGGGTTTTTTAAATAGATCGGGACACTTTTATCCGTGCTTAAATAATAAGCGCTCATAATAGGATTATTTATCAGTGCTAAAAAAGTGATGAAAAATAACCCTTTTATCAGTTCTTATTACTTAAGTCCCGATAAAGGATTTATTAGTATAATTATAATTATAAAAAAAATTGTAAATATATATATAATAAATATATATAAATATAGATATAGTAAATATATTATTTATTTAAATATGTTTATTATAATTTACAATTATTTAAATATATAATTATTTATTTATAGTTATACAAATATTTTAAAAACATAATATTTATATCATCATATATATTTATATAATAGTATAATTTATATATATATATATTAAATATATTAATTATTTAAATAAATTATTTATAAATTTAATAGTTATTTAAATATATATAATTATTTATTGATAATTATATAAATAATTTTATAAAAAAAATTATTTATTTATATTTTTAAATATATAAATCTATAAATATATTAAATGTACATTTTAAAATATATTTATTTATAAATATTTTTTACAAATAATTTTATTTATAAATATTTTTTTACAAATATTTTTTTAACATTATTAATGAATATCTAATATTAAGTGAATGCATGTTAAAAATGAGTGAAATTGAATAAATTAAAAATAAGTACATTTTAAAAATATTAAAAAAATAATTAATTTTTGTGTGTGTGTGTGTGTTGTATATGAAAATGCATTAATTATGTATATGTGAAATCAATATAACATAAGTTTGATCTATGTTAAATTGTAAAATCAAACAACATTCAATTATGTCCATTACCTATGCAATTAGTCATCATATTTAATTAATGTTAATTTTTAATTGTAAAACATTTCACTAAATATAATACTATTTAATGTAAAGCATAAATATTTTCTATTATATAAATAATATTTATATACATTCATATATATCTATACATTTAATATAAACTATTTATTAACATTATCAATAATTATCTAATTAATAAAATGCTTTATGTTTTTTAAAATTTACTTATTTTTTATTTTTATTCGTTTAATTTTCATTTTTTCATATATCTATATATTTAATACATACTATTTATTAGTATTTATAATTTATATATTGTATAATCAGTTTTTTCATATTTATCATTAATTAATTAATTTATAAAATGTGTCATAATTGTTTTAATAAACTCGTTTTTTATTTTTTATTTTTTTATTTAAATATTTCATTTTATTCGGACCATTATCAGCGTTAAAAATAAAGTTATAATAAAGGGAACCCTTTATCAGTGCTAAACATAAAGCACTGATAAAGGGTACCCTTTCTCAGTGCTAAAAATATAGTGTTGATAAAGGGTACCTATATCAATTCTAAAAAACACTAATAAAAGGTACGATTTATCGGCACATTTTTAGCACTGATAAAGGCTCCCTTTATCAGTGATTTTTCTATCACTGATAAAGACCAACGCTATTAAAGTTTTGTTTTTTAGTAGTAATTTTTTATGATAGTTTTCTAATGTGAATTTTTATTATTAAGTCATGAAAATTATATATTGAATGGTTATTCAGTCATGACCCGACCCACTAGGGCCTGCCTGGCTGACAGTAAGCCAAGTGTGACACCCCAAGCCTGCCACCAAAAGGCCAGGGTCTGGCGACATGCACCTAGTAGTCATAATACTGAAATGGAATGTCTTATCCTAAGTACATGTACTCACACACACAACCAGATCTAGGAAACAGTGTAGAGGTATGACAAAATACTAAAACATCTACAGTGCAAAACCATTCTTGTAACAACCTATAAGAAAGAATCAAAGTATAGAGAGATGATGTAATGGATAAAAAGGGAAACGTACACACCCAGCCAAAAATGAGGTCCTAACCAGACAAAAATAAGAAAATGGAAAACTTAAGAGAGCACGACTCACTATCTCCAAGGACAACTACCAAACACGTTCAACACCCAGAAACACTATGATATTCTGAAACTAGGTCCCCCAAGGTCACCGTCGATCTGTTTGTTGTCACACTACTACAAAATATGCCTTTAATAACACTTTAATTTATCAGTTCTACCTTTATCAATGCTAAAACAAGTGCTAATAGTGGGTACCTATTATCAACACTTTTTTTCTAAAGGTGATAAAAGGTAACTTTTATCATTGCTTTTTTTAGCACTGATAAAGGGTAACATTTATCGGTGCTTTTCTTTCACACTGATAAAAGTTGTCTTTTATCGGTGCTTTATTTTTAGTACTAATAAAGTGTACCCTTTATCAACGCTTTATTTTTAGTACTGATAAAGGTCCCAAATAAAATGAAATAATTAAACAAATAAAAATTAAAAATTAGTAAATTAAAAAAAATTGTTAAGAATTTAACTAATTAAATAATTATTGATAAAATGAATTAATTTAATATACTATATATTAATTATAAATCCTAATAATTAGTATATATTAAATTTATAGATATGTAAAATGAATAACATGAAATAATTAAACAAATAAAAATTAAAATGGGTAAATTAATATAAATATTAAGCATTTTATTAATTAAATAATTATTGATAAAAATGAATAAAACTAATGTACATATATATATATATTAATAAATATTATACAATATATATATATATATATATGAATGTATATAATATTTCCTAAAATAATATTTATGTAATATAAACTATTTATGGTCTATATTAAATAAATCATATATTTATTGAAGAAAGGTTTATAATTAAAAATTAATAAGAATTAAAAATATTGACTAATTGCATTGAGTAATGGATATAATTAAATTCTGTTTGAATTTTTAATTTAACATATATCAAAAATGTGTTATATTTATTTCACATACATATATGTAATTAATTCATTTTTATACAAAATGCACAAACACAAATATTTACATAATTAATGAAATCTTATATATAAACACAAACACCTAATATTTGTATAATTTATTTAAATTTTAGTATTCATTTTATAATTTCATTATAAAATGATACATTTAATATATTATGTATTTAATCGATAAATTTTATTATTTAAAATTTTAATATAGTTAGGTGTTAATTCATTTTTAATATTTTTTTTATTTTTTTTCAGAATTTCTTCATTTTAAATTATTTATTTATACATATTTTTTTACTATGTTTTAATATTTTCAATATGTATTAATCTTTATTTAAATATATATCTATATTTTTTTAATTATTTATATTTAATTAATAAAACATATCCATTTTTTCAATATTTTTAAAGTGTACTCATTTTTAATTATTCAATTTCACTTTTTTCTAACTTTCATGCATTTAAGATTATATATTCATTAACAATGTTAAAATTATATTTGTGAATATATATAAATAAATTTATTTATAAATTTATATATCTATAATAATATATAAATAAATATTATTTTTTAAATAGTATTTATATAGTTATAAATAAATAATTATATATATTTAAATAATTATAAAATTATACTAAATTTATTTAAATAATGAATATATTTACTATATTTATATTTATATTTATATTTATATTTATATTTATATTTATATTTATATTTATATTTATATATATTTATGAAATGTATATATATCTATATAATTATATAAATTTATACAATGATATAAATATATATATAATTTTTTAAAGGATTTATATAATTATATATTTAAATAATTATATAATTATAATAAATATATCTAAAAAAATAATATATTTACTATATTTATATTTATATTTATTAAATATATATAAAAAGAGTTATATAAATATATATAATGATATAAATATATTTTAAACTAAAAAATTATCATTGATATATTTCAATAATGAATATATTTACTATATTTATATTAGTATATATTTATTAAATATATATATATATAATTATATAAATATATATAATGATATAAATAAATTTATAATTACAAATAAATAATTATAAATACATTTAAAAATATATTTATAATTGTATAATTTCTATATTTATAAAATTATGTATTTATAGTTATAAATAAAATATATAATTTTTAAAAAAAATATTTATATAGTTATAAATAAATAATTATATATTTTTATAATTATAAAATTATAATGAATAAATAATTAATTGTATAAATATATTTATATTTTATATTTATAATTTTGATTATAAATTCATTATTATAACTAAATTTTAGCATTGATAAAGATTCTATTTATCAATGTTTCTTTAACGTTAATAAATATTCAATTTATCAGCACTTATTTAGAAGTACTGATAAAAGTGTTCCTGGTCTATTTAATAACCCTAACCAGGATAGAATGAGTTGTGATTTTTCAAGCTATCCATGGAATCCACCACCTGTTGGCACTCCTCCTCAATGAATCCAAGCTCTTATCAAGTCTCAATCAAATCCAAGGCTCAAACAAATCAAGGATCAAAGAATCCAAGGCTCAAACGAATCAAGGCTCTAAAAATCCAAGGATTGAATGAATCTAGGATTTTGTGTGTGATGTCTCTATTTTTATCAGATGAATAAAAGCTTTAATCCAGGTTATGTTAATTTTTATTCTCCTCCTCACTCGATTTGTTTGTTTGACAATATCTTTTTGTGTTTTTTGTTCATTATCTCTTTTTATTCATCCTTTATCACTGATTTCCATTATGAAATGAATTTCTAAATGGGGAATCTATGATTGTGAGTTTGTATTGACCCTTTAAAGTATTTTCTTACTTCTTTATAGTGTATTGATAGTTCCACACACCAATTCCATCCATTCTAATAGGTCACTCCATTCACTTTTTTTAAATGTGGAACCATGAATGATTGTATCTTTTAAACCCATGTTTTTATATGAATTAAATTCAATTATAATTATCCATGATGGTGTTATTGATTTATAAGTGTTTTTATTAAGTTTTCATTAACAATAAAGGATATTTTCTTATGTATAAATGTTTTTTAACTTCTTTCGATGGAAATGACACACACAATGTGTTTGCTAAAATTTGACCTATGGTTTTTATTCAAAAAATTGAAAAGGATTTCATGAAATGATTTCTTATAAACATGGAATTTTTATTCAAGATGCTATTTACATTAGAAAAGAACATGTAATTATTATTTCCTTTCATTTCATTAAATGTTTTTATGGGTTTCAAATGGAAATTTTGATGTCTTTTGTCATATTTTCAAATCTAGTAATCTATTTTTGGTATTTTTTTCTCAATTAGATTAACATATTATGTTATATACACCCTTTAAGTTATGCCACTTATCTCATATATCATGTATAAAAGTAATATGTTTAGACTTTACATTATAAATGAAAATATAATCTTTTTACGTTGTTGACTCACTACCATAATTAATAGAAATAAGTGGCATTAGAATATTACATAACATAAATTTCATTAATAAGTTTATTATTTGTTTTTTCTATTCAATAAGTTGTTGAAGTATGAAATTATAACTCTAATGTCTAATGTGAAATGCTTGTTTATTTCCCACCCCAGAAATGACAAAATATATAAGAGTAAATATCCATTAAAATGGGGATTGCTAATCTCCCAAGATGGTGTTTCAACTGGAATTAGTGCATACTTAATGTGGTCAAGTAATAATTATAAAATAATCCTGAATTTTTTATCCATATTTACGCATAAAATGATTCAAATTATAAATTTTCAATTATCCATGCTATCATTAATATAATATCAATTCATTTTACAAACCAGAAATGTGATATTGGGTTTATTATACTATATCACACACATTAAGGAACAAATTTCATTAGAATCTTCATGTTGTGATACAACTATGTCTGTATTAATAAAAAATTTATCACTAGATTCAAATGGATTATTTTCAACTTTTAATCTAATAAGATCACATGCATTCAATGTATTTATAATATAATGAGACTAACATAAATAATAACCCCAACAATGTATTCTTACTTTAATAATTAGTATATTATGTATTATTATAATTTTATTTATTTTTATCATGGAGGATAAATATTTATTAATCTCATTAATTCCAGACATGTTTTTAAAAAAAATATTTCATCGACATAGATACACGACTAACTTATTATTGTTTTATTAACATTAAAAAAATTAAATTATCAACATTATTATGTAAAAATAAATTAGATAAAATAATAGAATCATACTTATCATGTTGTTTAGGTTTCTCTTTAAGAACATTAGTATATTTATCTATTTTACATAATTTATTTTAAATATATTTTATATAAAACCTTCATATTATTCCATAAAATTTCTATAATTAAATTTACATTTAAATATACATTTTAAAAATATGTTTAATAAACACCCAAATGATTTTTCTAATTTAAAGGAAAATAATATCCTTATTGTCGTAATATGAACTAAATTAGTATAAATATCAAAACAGATAATCCATTCCATTTTTTTAAACCTTTGATTACTAATCTATCTTTAAAAACATAAATTTTATCATTGGAGTCATATATGCTTCTCAATACACATTTACAACCAATATGATTTGAATATTTTAGAAAATTTGAAAATATTCAAGTATTATTTAAAATAATAGAATATATTTCATCATTAATTGATTATTTCTTGAATAAAAATTATCTTAAAGACCATTATTCTTTATATAAGTTTAGGTGTTCATATATGGTTATCTCTAAAGGATATTTTTTCAGAATATTATTATGTTGATCTCTAATAATAAGAAAAATGAGGAATTTAAAATATATGAAGTTGTGATGTGAATGTTTCTAATTTCTATGTCTTATACTCTATTTATGTTCAACTTAAGAATCATATTTATTCTATTCCATTATATCGTAACTACATGAGACACTAGATCTATGGCTTTGAGGAATAATTTTATTTTAATTATCTTTATAAAATTTAATCTAAAAAAGTATACAACTCTAGATTCAAAAATGGAATTAGATTCTATTGCATTATTCAATATGATTTATTATTATTTTCCATAGGAAACAACTTATTTAGTCATTTAAGTTTTAGTTTTATTTATTTTAGTAATAAAAACTATGAAAATTTCTAATCACTCTCATTGTTTAAGATAGTAATGGTCTGGTTTCATCCTCATCAAAATCATCTCTCAAATAGTTATTAGTGAATTTTTTTCTTGATACTCATCCCCTATATCTTCTATATTGTTTGAACTACTATGAGAAATAGTTATCTAAAATGATCACCAGTACCCCGTATGGTATTAATAGTACTTATAGTAGTTCAAGAAATATATTTGGATTCCCACAAGAGATTGGTGATGAGTATCAAGCAAAAAAATACAATAACTATTTAGGAGATTAAGCTGATGAGAATGAAAATTGTCTATAACTTTTACCTTTGGCTGAATTTATAGGATAACACCTACCATAGTGGATTAATTCTTTTCTTAAATTCAATTACCAATTTTATTCAAAGCATGATGAAATTATTTAAAACAATCAAATATTGGGTTCCCCTTACTATAATTATTTATAACTTTCACCTTTGATAATGAATATCTTATGTGTACTTATTTATTTGTTGTACAAAATGAATATTTTATAAACCTAATAGGATTTATATGAAATGTATACAAGCTAATTATTTGAAAAAAGAATATGAATATGGGGTTAAATATTTCATCAAGTCTTCAATAGAGAATGCATACAACCCTTCTCAAATCCTTTTTCCATGTATACTTTGTTATTCAAGATAATTTAATCCAAAATAGTTAAAAGAACGTTTTATTTATCACAAAATATATTAGTTCTATAAATTTTAGACTAAAAATGGG
The DNA here is from genome assembly GCA_963277665.1 of Viscum album. Classification (NCBI taxonomy): domain Eukaryota; kingdom Viridiplantae; phylum Streptophyta; class Magnoliopsida; order Santalales; family Viscaceae; genus Viscum; species Viscum album. Next base: position 689,796,686 of record OY728163.1, read on the forward strand.
GGAAAACTGAATGTTCCCGTTGATTGGGATGATATTTTGGTTTATGGATCATTTGATATGGGTACCAGTGTAAATGATGATCGAGATCGTATGGAATAAATGATAACAAAAATTGAAGATGACATTTTTGATTATCCAAAATTATTTAAGAAGATAAATAGTTTTTATAAGAGATTATTGTATATCGGTTTTACTAAATACACAATATTGTCATCTATATTGAACTAATACAATTTTAAATCTAGCAGTGGATGGAGCGACACTAGATTTATAGAACTACATGGTCTCCTGGATGATATTATTCCAGAGGAAAATAAACATCCATTTAAAACATATGAAACAAAAAAAAATACTTCATTACATGGGAATTATATCTAAAAAATACAATTTCTTTCAAATGATTACATATTTTTTCATAAGAAAAATGAATCACTCTTAAATTTCCCTAAGAGTGGAACGAATAAATACAAAAAAAATGAATCAAGTCCTTATAAACTTGTATGTTACTTTCCAATTATTCCATGATTTAGACTACAATATAGATGGTAAAAAACCATAAGATAATATAAATGGAATTTAGATATAATAATTAAATATAGGAACCTACGTTATCTAGCATATTCTCCTTAGTGGAATAAAATTGATTATGAGTATCCTAAATTTGAAAATAATCTAAGAAACTTTTTTTATTATGTTATCTATAGATGGAATAAATACATTTAGTGTATAAAGTAGTACTCATAGTATATGGTCTATCATATAGTTAAATTATAAATTTCCACCATGGTTATTCATAACGCATAAATACATTATGTTGACTCTACTTATATCTGGACCAAATAAGCCCGATAATGATATTAATTCCTATTTGGATCAATTGATCACATATCTAAAATTGATGTAGGATACAGGTGTTAAAATTTATAATGTTTATATAAGTGAAGAATTCACATTGAGGGCCATGTTTTATGGGATGATAAATGACATTCCTGTATATGGAAATTTATAAGGCTATAGAATTAAAGGAATGTTGGGTTATCACATTTGTGAATAATTCACACACTTAGTTAGGTTGAAACATTCATTGAAGATTCTTTTTTTAGGACAACATCAATTTTTAACTCAATGACATAAATACCAATCCTAAACGACATTATTCTATGGGAATATAGAAAAATTTACAACATTGTCTTCACTAATGGGTGATCAACTATTCGATAAAGTAAAATATATTGAAACTATTTTTGCTAACCCATTTTTGAAAAAACATAAAAAATCAGGTTGGAAGACTATATCAATTTTCTTTGAATTACTATTTTAAAATTGTTTGTACATAAAAAATTTACATGATGTCATACATATAGAAAAAAATGTATTTTATAGTGTTATTAGAACAATACTAAATTTTCCTACAAACTGAAATATGGCATTGAGGCTGGGTTGAACATGAGTGACATGGGTATAAGGGAAAATTTGGCAGTGATGAAGGTTAAAGGGTGTAATTTTATTCCTTTGGCATCTTACACTTAATATAGAAAGAAAAAATTATATCTTTTCCTTTTCCTTAATAGTGTAATAGTTCTATAGGGGTATTCATTAAATATCAAAAATGTAAATTCAATGAATAATTTGAAGTTACATGGAATAAAATCACATGATTTTCATGTTTTGATGCAAGACTTGATGCATGTTTCATTTTCTTGCATTCATCCAAAAAATTTACTTTATACATTAACCTGAATATTCTTCTTTTCTAAATCCATATACAGTGAATTTTTTGACTTGATTAATTTTCCAATCATGAATAAGGAGGTTGCAATCATATTATGTGAATTAGATATGTTCTTCCCACCATCATTCTTTGATACAATGGTTCAACTGATGTTTCACCTTCTTATAGAGGTTCAACTATGTGGTCCTATCCATTATAAATGAATTTACCCCATTGAATGGTATTTGAAAATTTTGAAAGGGTATTTCAAGAATCGAAATTGGATGGAAGGTTGTATTACAGAATGATATATTGTGGAAGAAGATGTTGAATTATATACTGATTACCTATCAAATGTTGAAATCATCAGTATCCCAAAGTCTCATCACAACAGACGCCTTATGGGTGAAGGGATTTCTAGAAGAGATGTTGTTATAATTACCTTCTTTGAATGGGAGTAATCGCACATTTAAATTTTACATAATAGAGAAGATTTTGATCTATATGTTGAATCCCAAAAAGTAATTCTTATAGATTCAAATCCATTAAGGGTTAAATTATAGATATAAAATACACATAATCTATAGTTTATAGGATGGTTCTAAGACCAAATTTATAAGTAGTTACCAGAAAATTTAAATTCAATTACTAAATGAATTTGATGGCTTCCTAGGGGACCAAATGAAAATGTTATATCTTATATAAGTTTTTTAATCAATGGTTATATGTTCTATAAAAAAATAACATGTTTACTATAGTACGACGTAAAATAGTGTAGTTACACTTGTGTTGAAAGTGATATATATATCTGGTTCCAAGGATATAAATCCAATTTGTTAAAATATGTTATATTTTGGCATTATCGAATAGATATATGAGTTGTATTATACAACATTTCAAGTGATAATTTTCCATTGAAAATGGGTTGAAAATAAGAGTGTAGTGAAAGTTGATGAAATGGGATTCATGAAGGTGGATTTTAGTGTAGAAGGGGAAAAGGATGAGCCATTCATAATGGCCCCAAAAATAGTGAAAGTATTTTATGTCTCAGATCTAGTAAAAAATAATTGGTTGATTTTACTGTTGGAAATTAAAACAACTATTGTGTCGGATGAAAATTCAATCGAGGATGACCTTTTCATTAGGTGATCGAAATCATTCCATGTCAGTTTCAATGTATATAATGTCTTGTATATTATATGGGACCATAAATTGGGGATTTGTATTCCTTATAGTGGATAAAATCCCTAAAAACTTTAAAAAATAGTTTTCAATGGGAAGGTAAATGTGTTTTTTAATATACTATTTTTTTCATAATATTATTTGTTCCGTACTACATTAACATAATATAAATTAAATGTTTAACTAATCATGTAGACAATTTCTTATTCACATGATGATTTTACCAATCTTGTGGAAGAACAGACTATAATGAAGGAATCCCTTTGGGAAGATATAAAGGTAATGTTACAATATACTTTTAATATTTTACTGAAAAATTATATAATGGAATACTGATTTAATTTTCATTATTACTTACAGTGTTAATTTATTTTAGAATATTCCTATAAATATTTCATGCATTTATAAATTAAAAATTAGATAGACTTATTCTCCCTCAAATCCTTTTCCCCCCTGTAGTGTTTGTATTTATCACTTCCCATCAAGTTCCCTCTACAACCTTTGCAGTAAGAGAAATGTTGTTGCCTCTGCTCAATCACTGATGCAATCTTGATGTCGGTATAGTAAAATCATTGTCCATAGAATAATTTTATTATTTCATATTTATGTATAATTTATTTCTCTTTATCATTACAAAAATAATACTTTTTTCCTTATTCAAGTGGATTCTTTTGTTCGATTTTGGGTGGTTTGTTCGAAGCTACTCATGCTCATGAGAGATTAGACTTTGAGGATGAAACATAGATAATTAAAAAAATAAAATGGGTCAAGAATATATAAAACTATAATGAAATGGATAATTAATACTAAGTATTTAATTAATTTTTTCATCATTTTATCAACTATTTTAAAGTTAATTTCCGTATCATTTTTATCTAATATTTATTTAGTTTTTAATAGATCTTTTGAGAATTTATATTTTAATTTAAATTATCTATAACAAGACACCAAAAATATAACATGTTAATTTTTCTAATGTTATCAATATTTAAATTATCATTATTTTTCTAACTACCATGCTGCATATAGAGTCGATGTTCTTAGCAGAAAGAGTTTTACGCTAAGGACATCAACTCAATATGAAGTGATGGAAGTTTTAAAAAGAAATTAAATGGAAAGCGTGGTTGCATTATCAATTCATATCATTTTGATACTTTATGAAAATAATCCATATATCATTTGGGACATATAGGAATGATCCTCACCTCAATCTAACACATAGTGTGACTCATATGACTCCAAGTGCATTTAATTACGTAAAATTGAAAGTAATTATAGTAAAAAAGACAATTGAAATACTCAAAACAAAGAAACACATTCATATGTTTTTGATAAATTAAGAAAATGATTCATAATTCATTTTTGATGTTTAGTAATAAAACTCAAACAATATGACACATGATGTGCCTGGTATGACTCAAAGTGTCTGTTATAAATTTAAAATTTACATTTTAGTTCAAAAAGTATCACTCACTAAAAACCAAGAAAATGAACTCAAATTATCTTGATAATTTATTAAAACAATTAAAAATTATTTTTTATGTTTATGAATTATCATAATGTCAAACTGACCACCAGTTTGGGCCACCAAACTATTAAACTTGGGTCATTGGTTTGGGCTTGGAGTCCTTAAGGCTTTCAGGCCACCCAGGCCTTCAGTTTGGTAGAGATTTCGGGCCACCTTTAAGTCTTTTGGTCCACCACAAGGCCTTCAAGCCACATGCAGTTTCCCTAGACACACTATAAAAAAGGACCAACCCTAGAAGGGGATTTAGAGCAGGTGGACTCACCAGAACATAGCCAAATGGATTTTTCGGAATGAGAGGGTACAGCTATGCCACCAGGACCAGCCTGTGCTTACATGGGAAGCCTATCCAGACGACCATGAGAAGGTGGATAGCTACTATCATGATACAGATTCTGAGTAGGGGCAGTTCCTTTTAGATAGTCTGGTTGAATTCACTAAGACCTTCGGCCATGTAATCTCCTAAGCATACAGGCCATGTAATCTCTGAGCCTACGGGCCTTGTAAGAGTTCCCCCTCATCCCTTTAAAGGGGGTATCAAAAATCAATAAAAATGAAGGCATTCGGGCCATTCAGTCTATTTCTAAAAGAAAATGACATTTTTGTAAAAAAAATATGACATACTCAAAAGCAATAAAAAATATATTATTTTTATACTTTTTTAAAATAGTCCGTATGTAATTTTTGATGTTTAGGAATAATCCTCACCTCAATATGACACACGGTATGACTAATATGACTCCAAGTGCACCATTTTATATTAAATTTACATTAATTTTATTAAAAATGACATGTAACATTCTCAAAAACTAGAAAATGAATTAGGATTGTTTTGATACTTTAGGAAAACTATAAAAAATTATTTTTTGACATGTAAGAATCATTTCTACATTAATTGGACACATTATGTTCCCAGTATGACTCAAAGTATTTGTTATCAGTTTAAAATTGACATTTTAGTTCAAAAAGTGTCACCCACTAAAAACTGATAAAATATGCTCGATTTGTGTTGATAATTAATAAAATGATTTATAAGTAATTTTTTATATGTAGGAATAATTATCACATAAAAATGGCACACTATGTGACTTTTATGACTCAAATTGTGTGTTTCTAATTTAAAATGACATTTTAAAAGAAAGAAAAGATACGTACACAAAATTGAGAAAATGAATTCGAATTGTTTTGATAATTTAGTAAAATGATCCATAATATATTTGGGATATGTAGAAATTATACTCACTTCAATTTTATGCATGGTTTGTTTTTTATGACTCTAAGTGTGGATTTTTATTTAAAATTGAAGTTAATTTTAGTAAAAAGGAAAACTAACATACTCAAAAATGAGAAAATGCATCTGGATTATTTTGATACTTTAGAAAAATGATCCATAATTAATTTTTGATGTGTATGAATTATACATACATAAATTCAATACATGGTGTTCTTGGTATGAATCAAAGTTTATCTTATCAATTCAAAATTGATATTTAAGTTCAAAAATTTTCACTCAATAAAAACAAATAAAACATGCTTAGATTTTCTGTTTAATATTTCAAAAAAGTTAATAATTTATTTTGGGCATATAAAAATTAGTATCACATAAAAACAACACATGATGTGACTGATATAACTAAAAGTGTGTGTTTCTAGTTCAAAATTACATTTTAGTAAAAAATACCAGGGAAGTACAAAAAACCAAGAAAGTGCATTCAGATTTTTTTATTGCTTTAAAAAAATTCCATAAGTAATTCTTGAAGATGAACAATAAATGGTGTGACATACAATAATCAACCGTAACTCAATCTAATACACAGTGTTACTGGTATGACTCAAAGTTTAGTTTAAAATTAACACTTACTCTTTAATTTATTCATTATATTATTATTAACGTAAGAATTTTTTTTCTTATACAGGTGTTTTATTTTTCTTGGTCAGGTGTGGTTTGTTCAGAAATATCATGAGTTGGGGTTAGGGGAAAAATACAAAGAAACATTGATGTTTTAGAATGAATATAATAATTTATACTTACTCATATAATTATCTAAACTAGTGTTTGAAATATATATAATATAGTTTTTTCTTCTATTTGCTTTGTATATTTTATTTAATTAAAATTATTTATTGGTACTGGATTTTTCTTCTTTTGTGTTTTGTTTCTTGTGTTGTAGTCATATCTTATAGTTATTCCCCTTTATTAGCACTATTAATTCAATTATAAATGGGTACTTTATCAGCACTTTTTTAGTGATGATAAAGTATCCCTTTATCAGTGTTTTCTAGAACTAATAAAATCCTAGGTATGGTAATTGCACTTTAGTAGTCATCACTTCTCTAGCACTAATAAAGGACATTTTTATCATTATTAAAAGCTTATTTTGTAGTATTGTTATCATAAGACATTACACATTGGAATGAATCCCATGTAGGGGTGAGTATATACATACTCAGTAGGATTCCCTAAAAACTAATAAGGGGAAGCAATAGGAATAATCAATATTAATATCAACCCATAAGAAATAGGGAAAAGAAAACCCAACGCATATATGCTCAAAAACCCAAGAGAATATATAAACATGATCTTCATCTCCAGAACCATTTATGAATTAAGAGTATTCTTATAACTCTAAAGGTCCCATATCATATCCAAGTATCATGTGTCACCTCTCTAGAATATGGAGGCCCTGGAACTCACCACAACATAGCATAGTTGAGGGAGCAACACTCTAATAGAGAACCCGCTTAGCACCTAAGATCAATATGGGGAGCCCACTCACTAGTATGAATTATTATTCTCACAAATATTTTTTAACAATAGTTATTTTATAACAAAAATGAAATTTATACTAAATTTATTATCTATGTAAGTTATCTAGAAACTAACATTGAAATTTAGTTTAAAACATCGGTTATGTTTAACTGATATAAAAATAGTATTTATCAAGGGTTATTAAATAGCCAAGGTGATATACCCATTAAAATTTTATATAACATTGGGGGGACTCATATCATGATTTTCTTTCTCATGATAGTGGTCTATTTTCTCTCTCATGGAATCCCTAACCCTTTTGTTTTCTATTTGGTATACTCTAATAATTGGTCTCTGATGCATTACCATATTCATACACAATCATGTATCCTCAGCTACCACTTTTAATCTCTCTAAACCATATTTTCATTATCAACATCTCCTCATTCATCCCCCATCACATATATATTTTTGGTTAGTGATTTTCTTGATTTTTATATTTTCATTCATGAATGTTTATTTCATATTGAATTACCGTCTTCATCCACCCTCAAGTATAATAAGCCACTGCTTGTGATATCTCTATGTCGTATTTCCATGTATTCATCTCCTTATTCTTCCCCTATTTCATATATATTTGAGGTTGGTGTTTTTTTCTATTTTCTATGTAAAAATGTATCTTTTAATTAATTAATGTAGACTTTATCTTGTTTCTTGAATCATCCACTCCACAACTGATATTTTTTATCTCTTCGTTATTTTTATTTTCTATTCTGATTATTCACGCATGTAAGATGTTTTTTAATTGATGTGTATTTTTTTAGGTTTTATTATATGATTATTTGATGAAATATTATTGTAAATAATTTTAATTTACTGAATAATATGGATCTAAGGTATTTTTTGTCTGTATTGGACTTTAATCTCATTCATTCTTCATTAACACTATCATCTTCCCTTAGGTGTTATTAGCCTTCACATTCAATCTCTCTGCACCATATTTCGATTATATTCATCTCCTCATTCATCCTCAGTCAGGTATAAATTTTGTATTCGTGTTTATTTTTTCAATTTTCCATGCAACAATCTTTGTTTTAATTGATGAATTATTATTTCATCTTGATTGTTTGAATCATCTTCGCCGCTACTAATATTTTTTCATCTCTTAACTATTTTTATTTTATATTATTATTATTAATGAATGTGAGGTACTTTTTTAATTGATTTAAATTTATTTTGAGGTTTGATTATATAAATATTTGAATAAATCTTGTTATGAATAATTTTAATTTACCGATTAATTTATCTCTAAGGTATGTTTTTTGTCTGCATTGAAACAAGCATTTTCAATGTATAATGGATTATTATGTTTGAATATATTTAGGTTATTAGGGTAATTAAAAGATACATTTTTATTTTTTAATGAAATAATGATAATTAAGTATTTTAAAGTGATAATTTTTTATCAAATATGTTGGATTTATTTTATTGTTGAAAAAATTTATGATATTTTGTATTACTATTTATAAAATTAAATATTAAATTATAATAAATTATTTTCAATTTTTTATATTTATTATTTACAATAATGAGTCAAATTTGGATGACTACACTTTAAATAAGTGATGAATATGAGGAAGGTGTCGACGCTTTTTTGGAATTTTCTAAGAAAAGTGTTTTAAATAATGACATTTTTTCTATCCATTCCTGAAATGTTTAAGTATGAAAACGTTCAAAAGAATAGATATCAAAGATCATTTAATTTTTCATGGTTTTATTCAGAGTTACAGCCCTTAGATTTTTTATGGTGAAATTTTGAATGATTTTAGACCAATTGATGATAATTCTTTGAAATATGATATTTCTGATCAATTGAAGAAATGATTACTGATATTGAAGTAGAGGAAATTGATAAATATCTAAAAATTTAAAAGTATCTATGGTGATACAAAAACCCATTATATCAAGGTTGTGTGGAATTTTTAATTTTACCAAAGGTATTAAGATTGATTAAATTGAAGATGAAAAATGGATGGAGTTATAAGAGTTTTACAAAGTTTTTACATTTGTTTTAATACATTGTTCTTAAATACAATAATATTCCAGATTCACATTATAAAGTGAAGAAAATATTACACCTTATGGTATTGGAGTATAATAAAATACATTCCTACGTGAATGATTGTGTTCTATATAGTAAGAAATGTGAATTTCTATCAAGGTGTCTTAAATGTTGGATGTCATGGAAAAATTTGAATGAAAAATCACAGGCTTATTTAATAGTTATAAAGATACCTTCTAAATTATTTTGGTATCTTCATATAATTCCTCATTTTAAACATTTATTTTCACATTAAAATAATGAAAAAAAATTAATATGGCATGTAGATAAGTGTATATCTCATGGAAAATTACGACTTCTAGTTGATTGTCCTTAGTAGAATAAAATTGATCAATAGTATCTTATATTTGGAAATGGAGTTAAAAATATCAGACTTGGACTGTGCATCGATGGAATGAATCTATATTGAAGCCTTATTAGAACACATAGTTCATGGCCTATTTTATTGGTAATTTATAACTTACCTTATGAATTTTTTTATGAATAAAAAATATTTCATGTTGAGTTTAATCAAAATAACCTATAAATGATATTGATGTTTTCTTATCACAATTAATTGGTGATTTGAAACTTTAATGGGAGGAATGTATTTGGGTGTAATATTCTTATAAAATAAAATATTTTCAAATATAATGAATGATTATGTTCAATATAAATAACTTCCAATCATATGGAAGTTTTTATGGATACTATATTAAGGGGTATAGGGGTTATCCAATTTTTGGACAATAGACTCTATATTATCAACTACATCATGGGAGAAAAATAGTATACATGGGTCATAAAATATTTTTATCAATAGATAACTCTTATTGAAAATTGGAAAAGGGATTAAACAGATCACAATAATTTTATATTGCTCAAAAAAATTTCCACTGATCAGTATTTTGATAGGGTGAAAAACCTTGATGTGGCATTCGGAAAGATGCAAAAAATACACTGTAATGATAGAAATATTTAGGAAAATATCAATATTTTTTGAGCTACCATATTAGAGATATCATGAGGTCAAACATAATATTTATGTTGTTCATGTGGAGAAGAATATTTGTGATAGCTTCATTGTAACATTTTTAGATATTAAAGGAAATACTTTAAGATGTATTGAATGAAAGATTGGACTTACTATCAATGGGAATACATTAGAAGTTAGCTCCCACTCCTGATAAAAGGTAATCATTCCTAACCCCAGCTTTCCATACATTATCCAGGAGGGGGGAATTAGATTTTTCCAGTGTCTCCATGATATCAAAGTGTCCTAGGTTTATTCTTAAAATGTAAAAAAATTTGTGTCTTTAAAGGATTTGAAGTTGATGGGTATGAAGTCTCATGATTTTTGCATCATGATACAACAACTACCACTAGTTTCATTATGTTGAGTATTACCCATCTTGGTCAGAATGACTATAATATAGGTTTTTTATTTTTATAATTCACTTTTTAATTAGGTTATTGATCTAAATGCTTTTAAAAATTTGTAGAATTAAGTGGTTTCTGTACTTTTTCAATTGGAAATTTATTTTCCTCCATCTATTTTTTGATATCATGGTGAATTTAATGGTTTATTTGGTATAATAAATAAAGATTTTTGAACCTTTATATCTATGTTAGATGTATAATTTTTAACGGTATATGAAGATATTTAATAGGTATGTTAATAATCCATACAGCCTGAAGCCTCCACTATTGTAAAGTATATTTCTAAGAAGGTTGTATAGTTTTATATAAGTTACTTGTATACTGTAGAGAACATTTATTTTCCAACTTCTCTCCACGAATGAGCCAAGTGTAGGGGAAATGGGATCTTTGGTTTTAAAGTAAATTTTTTTATAGGTGAAAAGATAAAGAAGTTATAATTATACATCTTGAATAACATAGATGATTATCATCCACATATAACATTTCATATTATTTTTAAAAAAAATTTATCCAAAAAATAAAGATATTTGTATTTTGAAAGATCATGAAAAAACTTTTTTTCCATGGTTTAAAGAGACCATGCTTGTTAGATTAGATTGATTAGAAAAATTGAGATGGTTAGCGGCCATTCCAAGTTTAAATTTCATAACACAGTTTGGGTATAACAATAATGACTATACATTTCATGTGAAAGATCAAGACAATAGAAGTATAGTTCAGAATAGTAGTATATTATTGTTCATAGAAGTAATTTAATTTTGATTAACAAAGATAAAAACCCAATATCTATATCAAGTTCATATTATGGAGTCATTCAAGAAATATAGTAGGTTGATTATATTAAATTTTATGTTCTATATTTTAACTTAAAATGGTTTATTGGTAACAACAGTGTTATATGTGATGGATTTCAAATGACACTAAATAATCACAACCGATTTGTATACACATATAATCCTTTTATCATGGAAACACGTAAAAAATTATATTCTTTATCAATATGATATGCAATGGTCTATTTTTTTACATGAAAAAAATAGTATGTTGGTGATGATAAACTTAATGAAGATTTTTATTTATGTGAGATCCCTACTTGCATGGAAATATTAAAAAATAATATTGATGATCACATCATAGACATGGTTTGTTCCATAGAAAATGACCATGATTAATGAATTTGGGGAAATAATACTTTAGAACATTCCTAATATTATAGGTAACAAATGTTTATTTCTAGTTTTTTTTTTAAATTTCATAAAATAATAGATTTATTAGTTTTATTTTCTTTATTAAAACATGTATTATAACTAATAAGTTAAATTGTTTGTTTATATTAGTTTAGTTTTTTTTGTTTTACCATGTTTACCATTATGTAACATATTAATTTATTGATTTTTTTTAAAATATCATTAAATATAATATTTTAAATAAATATAAAAAAAATTATAAAATTATATATTCAAAAAATAATATTTTTGGTGTGAAAAATGATTTATTAGGTAAGAATATTTTTACTATTCACATAATATTTTCGGATTTGTTTTCATTCTTTTATGTCTTTTCATCTCCCATTAATTTTGATAGAATTTTAGTAAACTACTTTAAAAAATATAAATAAAAATGTGGTCAGTTTAGTTTAATTTTTCTTTGATGATATTTTTTATTTTCATTAGTTTGTAATAGTTGTATTTGTATATTTTTGTACTAATTGTTTTTTACATTTATTTATATGATAATGATGTACCAGAAATTTTATCCTCCACATTATTCTAGAGAGGATTATATACATACCTATGGGGAGGAATGATCCTCCTGGTCCTTCTGAAGAGGTAGCATCTACTTCAATGGGGGGAACTAGTTTGAGGTTTGGTAAATGTGGTGGCATAAGTTTACCAAAATTATCAGTTTCTCAATCCCATGCCTGAGGATACCAGTATAATTTATGATTATGATATTCCAAGAGGTCCAAACTAAAAATAATTTAAGACTTTTATTGTAGTTAAAGATGGATTAAATGTTATTATTTAGATAGATGATTATATTAGTGTTGAAAAAATGACAGCATCTCAATTATGGGTCACCATTGTATGAATTTTTTTTTCTTATTTTAATTTTTAGGAAATGTTTATAGTGATATATTTTTTCACCCTATAATAATATGACATATAATATACATAATACTAGAGGATTCAAGAGTAAATGCTTATCATTGGATTCTATGAGATGGAGGTATTTTAAATTAACCCTCAAATCAAATTTCATTTATGGGAATAGACAACATCATAATCCATGTGATATATATTCATTTATATATGAAGATACATAGAAGTAATTTTTTGTAAGTAGATGATGAAAATCACTTTTTGGTAAGTGAAATATTACCTTTTATATGTTTTTTTATATTAACGATCATATTAATAATTTATTTATTCTTAATTTACAGTAAATGTGGATATCTCATCAAGAGATCCATTCTAAAAATGTATACCCTCATAATTTATCTCTGGGAAGGTATACATTATTGGAAGAACAACTGATAACTAGAAATTTTCAAAAACTAAGAGTTTAGTCTTCAAGATCCATAGAGGTTGATCCCCTCTTCTAGACATGAAATATAAAAGAGTGATCAAATGAGAAAAAATGAAAATATCTTAGGAAGAGTCAAGAGTTGCAGCTAGGAGGATTATAAAATGTTTAATTTATTTACTTATTTAAGTTAGATCAATTATTTATATATTTTTATTCACTATGAATCTTTTAAAATATTCTATATAGGAATATCTTGCGGAACAGAGCACATAGGGTTCTTCAAAACAGAGGATATGAAGGATATTTTAGTTATTTCATTAGGAAATCCCAAACAACTAGGTCGTGTATGAGGATACACAGTAGGTGTATCGGTAAAAAAAGTGTTTCCACATTCTGAAGCTTCTTTAATGGGTTATTTTTATAAAAAAATAGAATATTTGGAAGCTATAGTACAGGATATTCATGATAAGATATACAACAGGACCAGAGCTTCGATACAATCGATGTTTGCAGACATACAAACATAGTTTCATGTTGTTTGTCCCACTCATCCACCTCTTCCTGTAGATCACAGTCCTCCTACTTATCCTACTCCACCTATACATATATACCCTATTCCTAGTACTTATCCTACTCTTATACCCCTCCACAACTTCTCATTTATGGTGAGTTATATGTTGATGATCCTCAGCAACATATTATTACATATGGGATAATATATTATATTGGTGATACCATTCAACATCAATGGATATAGATAGAGAATCATAGGGTCACTCTACATGATATTATAGATATATCATCAAAAATAAAATTTCCTATAGAAGAGGTCCACACAGTTGGACAAAGTATTAGCCATTTTTGTATTGGCCATCTAGACTTGTTTAAAAAATCCATAGAAGTTTGTGTATATTATATACATTATTTCATTTTTCTATAAATTTTTTTTATAATTTTAATTTTTATATATTTATCAATTTTTTATAGGAATACTTAAAGGTAAATAAATACTATATATATAATAAAAAATACAATTTTTTTGACTTTAGATACAACTTCTACTAGTCTTGATATATTGTAAACGTATTCAAATTTTTTGTTGGATGTTTATGAGAATCCAATGGAAGCTTGAATTTTTGTACATGAAAAACCTCTAATGATTTTTAAAAGATATATAATGAATCTTGTAACTAAATATGAGTTGGTAATCAACATAATTAAAGTTTTATCCATGTAATTCAATTAACATAAATCTTTCCATTATTTTAATTTATTTAAAATTTATACCTATATTTGTTTTGTATTAGGTATCTTCATAAAATTTGTATATAGGATGAAATGATAGAAGTGTATGGATTTATGGACCAATAATATATTTCACTTATAGTAAAGATAATAAATTAGGCAGAAAGAATGATTTATATTTCAAAATGGCTTTAAAATAATGTAATTATTCAATATTGGATGCTTCCATATCTTCAAGAGTATAAAAAATATATCTAATAAAGTGTTATATATCTATTAAATGAATAACCACTCAAATTAAATTTTCTTATATATCAACATTCATTTGATTTCAGGTGTTTTTTCCAAGGGATAAGATACTTTAATGGATATTCTCTATCTATGGTGAAGTTTGAGAAAATTTTAAGACTATATTAAACAAGTAAGTTTGAATATTTTAATACTTGTTTATATTATAATGAAATATAAATTTATTTTTTTCAGATTATTTTAAAATAGGTAATGGGATTTATTTAGAGAGATAGTAATAAGGAGTATAGACAAGATCGTATATGTAAAAGAAAAGGTGAATTTTCATTTCCAATTACTAAATTTTTTATGTAGTACTTAAAAATGTTATTTTGAATTGAAAAATTACTCTAAATAGAAATTTCATAGACAAATAGGGGTAAGGGAAAGTGGAGAATATTTTTTAATATTTATGTATGAAATAATTTTAATCGGGATAGTTATGAATTTCTATAATGTTAGATTTTTTATAAACATTTCCTTCGATTTTTCATTCATTTTATTTAGAATACATGTTAAATGTTTTCTTTTTAATTTGTATATTTTTTATGACCATCATACTTATACTATAAAATTTATTATACACTTAAAAATTTAATGGTAAAATCATTTCACATGTTTTATTATATTTTAGTTTAATTTTAATATACATTGTAAACACGAAAATTCAAATTGTAAATATTTGTGTCGCTATTGTGTTTTTACTGCTAATTTTTTACTATTATATTGT
This sequence comes from Viscum album, assembly GCA_963277665.1. Taxonomy (NCBI): domain Eukaryota; kingdom Viridiplantae; phylum Streptophyta; class Magnoliopsida; order Santalales; family Viscaceae; genus Viscum; species Viscum album. The sequence goes on from OY728163.1 coordinate 689,812,186, forward strand.
ATTGTTTAATTATTTAATTTTGATGGGGGAATAAATACTATAATTTTATTTTAAAAATAATATTTTTCATTTCTATTAAAAAATAACTGATGTGATAATTTAAAAACAACATTTACCCTGTCATTTTTTAGAAAAAAATGACATGGAAAAAACTTTTTCATGTTGGTTATGAAATAAATGACATAAATAAGTCATTAATGTTTTATTTTTCACATCATTTAAATGAAAATTTATATGAAAAAAAATATGTTAAACTTTTTTAGTTCAGTTATTAAATAACTAATGTGAAAATTTTCAACCAAAAATGAATTTATAACATCACTTATTATTAACCGATGTAAAAAACTTATTTTCAACATTGCATGCAATAACATCGTATACTAACCAATGTAAAAAACCAAAAAACTGATTGGAGTAGTCCTATTTTTTATTATTCACTCCATTTATAGAGGACCCACACCCTCTGTAATCTAGGGTATTTCTTCCAATACATATATGAATGATATGGGGGACCTTCCACCTGGACAGAGATATGGGAGTACTAACCCCGGTAACACTCTGTTGATCACACCCAATCATTGCCACAAGATAAGCATCACTGAGAGAATAATTCTCATAAAATCATCTGGCTTCAAATCTCTACTACTGAAATGAATTCCACTATCAAATTTTATATGGAAAACTACTTAGGATATTCTACTCATGGGCCTAAATTTTAGCCTTGATGAAGGATATATGTAAGGTAGAAGTTTCTGTAAAAATTACACACTGTGTACCTAGGATCACATGACGTATGACCTTTCCTAGACACCTGGGTGTGTCCTTACTTGAACAAGACTTGGGAAACCATGTGAAACTACATGGAGTGTATATGGGAAACATGGTGTGTCTTGGAATCCTAAGGTATGCTCATGTCCTTTGTCTAGTGCCTCTGTACTCTGGCCCATTCTCATGTACTCTGGATGTCCTTGTGCACTCTTGGTGTGTAAAATTGCTACAAAACTCATCTAGACATGTACCTATACATGGTGTGTCACTCGTGGTATATGGTGTGTATTCTTACACTGGGTCCTGGGTGTGTTCCTTCATCACACATCTTGGCTACCCGAGTAGGGTCACACGTTGTGTGGACTTGACCACACAATGTGTGGCATTCATCTTTCCTAAAACCCTATACATAATCTCAAGGGGACTAAAAAACATATGTTCTCTAAATTACACATCATTTATCTAAAGATTTTCCAAAAACCAAAGTTCCATTATGAGGATTCTAGATCCACCTCTTCTATCACTTTTACCACCGATTGACACACCGAAAACACCTCAAATCGAAGGGGAGCCTCCATACATCAATTCTTGGACTTCAATGGTTGAAAATATGAACTTTGATCATCCATGGGGAATCCTCTAGGCTTCCCATAACCATATATGGGTCCCAATACATTGTTTCATCTCTCACATCCTAAAACGTTCCTCAATCCATCTGTAAAGAACTAATACTAATCCATTAGTGTGTCCTCCATTTGTCTAGGGGTTCGATCGCACTCCAGTTTTTCCCAACAATGACAAATTTCCAACCCCATGGGCCAATGATAAGAAAATCAAATATTGGTGGGGTAAACCACACAAAAATCTGAAGCTTTCATTGGATAATTCTATCTTGACCAACAATTATATAATTTAAGAAAACATTGGTGGAATCAAGATTCAAAAATAAAATAATAATCAGGATCTAGGGTGTGAAAATATAATCAGGCTCATGTAAATAATGATTAACACATAAAATAATCATATATGTAATCTATTCCAAATAATTAAATAAAACATATAGGAAATCCATAAAAACATGATGTACCTCCAGATCATATCAATAATTGATGAAGAACACGCCCTCTAGTAAATAAGTTAATGATCTTTTTATATTCGTCCATCTCACGACCCTCCTTGATCCTTCATCATCGATCCACATTCCTAGATCACCAATGTGAATGCTCTCTTTATCCTCTATAATATGCCAAGTTTGTGTGTCTAACCCTAAGGATTTTCCATAAATAGGATTATAAAGAGGGTGATTATGTTTATATATCATTTAAGTAACTTAATTAATTACCTAAAAAACTAGGCAAAGGTCTCCATCAACTGAACGCCCGATGTTGACTAACTTTATATCATGCTTATCATAAACCTCAATTTTTTTTAAAAAAATATAGTCTTAGATTTTCCATATGAGGTCTCGATCAATATGAAATATACTTATTCTAAAAATATTCCCTCTCATAATTTAATATATATTAATATTTTAAATATATTAATTTTTGGGTTCTAAACCACCCAAACATAGCACCTAATCTAAGGAAAATCTAGATATATACATAGAAATATTCAAATTATCAAACTATAAAAACTAGAGTCATTTAAGTCTCCCCTCATTTAATAATTTTCACCCTAAAACCACAATATACAAAAAAATGTGGGGGTACTAAGCCCTCATCGGGATCTCATGCTCCTAGAATCTCTCTTGCATGCTCACATGTTGTCAAAGCAATCAAACCATATGAATGGTTTGTCCAGGCAGGATCCTATCCTATTAGTTCTTGATCACCACAGGGTACTCTAAGAAGGTGGATCTATCAATGATGTCCATCTCTCCCCGGCCAATAACATGTGTTGAGTCATGCATGTATTTCCTCAACTATGACACATGGAATATGTCAAGCACTTAGTCTAGCTGAGGGTGAAATCCAAGTAGTAAGAAACCTCACCAACCCTCCATATGATCTAAAATATTCTGATGAACTTTGGGGATATCTTACTTTCCAAGACAAATCAATGTAATCCTCATCATAAGGAAAATATTTTGAAAACATGGTCACCCTACTCAAACTCCAAATGCCTATGATTTCAATCTATGTAATCTGTATATTGACTCTGGGACATCCTCATACACTCATGGATCTCCAAAATGTTCTCAGTCATTACCTGCACCAACTCTTTCCCAATAAGAAATGTCTCAAATATTATTCTAGTATAATGGTGACCTATAGGGTCTCCTATACATGGCATCATAAGGTTCAATTTTGATAGTGTAGTGAAAGATATTATTATAGGTAGGTTCCACCAATGGAAAGTGATCCTACTAACTCTAGATCAAGTCTAACACATAGGCTCTCAGCATATCCTCCAAACCCTATATGGCCCACTCGGTCTATCTATCCATCTAGGGGTGAAACACTATTCTCATCCATGACTATGTCTCAAAATAATCCTACAAACCCCTACATAATCATTATTTAAATCAAAAATCATTGTCATAGATGGTCCTTTTGGGTACCCCATGAAGTTGGATGATCTCATGCATGTACAACTACCCCATACTCTCAATAGAACTCTACTAACTTACGAAAATAAATTGCACAAATTTGTTAATTCGGTCTATAATAACATATATACCATCATAACATATCACTATCCATGGAAGTTCCATCACAAAATCCATTTATATTCTATCCCACTTCCATTCTAGGATCTCAATAGGTTGAGTGAAACATAATATAACCTGGTGTTTAGACTTCCTACCAACATGTGATACACCAAGAGACAAACTCAGGAACTCTCCAACTCATTCCGGCCTACCAAAAAAATATTTAAGGAACTTGTATATCTTTTCCACACTTGGATTTATATCCAAGGGATAGGTATGAAAATCTCTCAACAAATCCTCAAGTAATGAGATTGGAACTATTGTATGTCCCTAGAAAAGGATGATGTGCTTCACTCATTTAGAAAAACAATATGGTGTATCCCCTAAGGATATATGTTTACAAAAAACCTCATATAAAACATCTCATAACTAAGAATATCTCTCTCACTATAGAAGATGTAGATTCATTACTACCAACAATAGGTATGTTTCTCCTCTCTCCTCCACTAGGATCAGCTAAAATGAAGCCTGATTCTCAGAATCCTCCTCCACCAAGAGATAAGTGTATTTACTACTAAATTAATTGACCACCACATTTTCCTTAACTATAGTATATACTATATTTAATTCATGGTCCTATAGGAACTCCAAAAAACACCTCTATATTAGTATTATGTCCCTCTATGTGAAGATGTACCTGAGATTCTGATGGTCTGAGTAAGAAAAATCTCACCAAGAAGATAATTCCTCTACATATTTTGGGAAAAGACCACTACTACAAACCCTAATTCAAGGGTTACATAATTATTCTCATGGGGTACCAACTACCTTAACCCATAAGCAATCATTATCTTCTTGTGCATCAATACACAACTGATCCTTGCTCTAGAGGAATCTCAAAACACTACATACTTGAAGCCCTCATTCAAAATTATTAACACATGAGCATTGGTCAACCACATAATCAAATACTAGAAGTATCTCTAACAATACTAATTATAGGTAAACTAATTCCCTTTCCACATTAAGGTGTTCAAAGAATATTCTATCCTGTATAATTTTCCCATGAACCTCTGGTAGTACCGTTCCAAAATAGGAAAACGATGAACCTATAACACACTCTTGGGTGGTTCCCAAGTAATCACCACATAAATATTTTCTAAATACATAGATAAACCATGATCGGAGATTATATTTCCTAAAAATTTAACCTCATGGATCCAAAACTGACACTTTGAGAGCTTACCATAAATGTGGTGCTCCCGAAGTAAGTCTAGGGCCATCCTCAAACGATCTACATTATTATCTTCGGAAGCATAGTATATGAGAATGTTTTAAAGAAATAAAACTAAAAATAGGTCCAAGTATTTCTATAATATCATGTTTATAATATCCATGAACACATCAGGGGTATTAGTTACACCAAAATGCATCACCAGGAACTCATTATGTCTGTATTGAAATCAGAATTCCTTATTCAAAATATTAACCTCATGAACCCTCAACTGATTGTATCCAAACCTAAGATAGATCATTTAAAAAAACTTGAACCTTTAAAATGGTAAATAGATAATCATTATTCTAAAAGGGGTACATTTTCTTGATCATTAATTGATTTAGGTGATGATAGTCAACATAAAGCCTCAAACTCCCACTTATCTTTTACATGAACAAAACTAAAGCTGCCTAGGAGGAAACACTCGGTCTAATAAAATATTTTTCTCAAACATCTCCCAATTACACCCTCATCTCCCAAAGATCAATGGAGACCATATAATATGTTAAAAAAGATATCAGTGTAGTCTCGGTCAGCAAGTTAATGCAGAACTTAATATCCCACTATAGAGGTAGTTGGAGAACATCTTTGGGAAAGATGTCCATATAATCCTCCACAACTGATAAAATTCATATGCTTAAAGATCCCATTGTACAAAGGGATAAACTCTCAAACTGATGGTTGATATTTTGTAATTTGTTTATCTCCATCCACACTTTCTCATCCATAAGATCTCTATCACACGTGAAGGAGAATAACATCCCATATATACAAATTCATCTAACCTTTCTATGATGATAGTCTATCTAGGCACGCACCACATACAAGAATTCATTACCCAATATTATGTCATAAGGTTTCATCATAATGACTAAGAGGTCCTATGAGAAACTCTCTCCAATGAGCACTAACACACACTGCTGGTAGATGTGAAATAAATAAAAATCACTCCCTATTTGAATCTATAACCTCAATTAGTGGGAAAAATACTAGAAAGGAAGATCAAGATCTCATATAAGGGATGTGAGGATAAAGGAATTACTTGTTCCTATGACTATAAGTAATATATATAAAGTATAAAAAACACATTGTACCACAAATTATCTTATGATTAGCTTGATCATATACCTTCATATCCTACAACTTCCCATACCCTCAACCACTAGCCCTCTGATATTGGAATGGGACACTAGGTGGTGGTGGTGGAAGTATCTTATAGCACTATACTCCCCCAGTAGCTCTTCCCTATGGAGCTTTACCTTCTCTTTTATTAGAACTACCTCCCTATGGGCCACCCTGACCATGATTAAGAGATCCCTAATCATGATGGTGTATCTTTAATGGAGTTTAATCCACTAGTTATCTACCATATTCCACATGTTAGGTCCGGAAATATCAATCCATGTGGCCTAATCCATCACAATCATAGCTTCTTACCTTGTTAGACTAAGGGGATCATTTGTGAAAACCCTATGTTGTTGATCTACATGTTAGAATCTAAGCAAAATTATTCCCCATGATCCAATACCATGATGACCAATTCTTGATAGCTATTACAAATTAATTAGCCCCATGATTTTCATTAATGAATCCTACTACCCAACGTCCCTCTACTATAAGGTTCTTTGTGACCAAATCCCTATCTAGTACACAAATATAAGTGGGAATGCATAAAGAGACCATGTTGTAATATATGTATTTTTTTGTACCCCTCTCAAATTTATGTTCTCGAATGTATACATCCAAAACCATGTCGATAGAGTAATTCATGAGGTTAGTAAGCCTCGAGGAATACACAGTAACTAACATGTCACCATTTTGTAGATCAAGAAGCTCTTTGATCAAAATAGATCGCAATATTGAAGGTTAATACTTGTCATGGAATAACTTCTAGAACTCTATCCATGAAATGTTTGTCTCATCATGAGTCTGTGTGATCATACCCAACTAGTTCCCCAATTCTTCAGAAAGAAGACCTATTTCAAGCACAACCATCTAATTGTCTGGGGTTCAAACAAGCCAAAAAACTCAGACCACTACCTTGAGCCAATACTTCACTACCTAAGGTTCTAGATCACTAAAAAGCCTTAGAGGTCACAATCACTGGACTCACGTAACATGATAATCATGCACGTATTATTGTACTATCCTAATAGAACTATTATTTTCCAACACATAGATGATAATCTTTCAGAACCATTAGATGTGGATCTATGCACTTATTAATAGGTAGTAGAACTTCTCTATTCCCTCTTAGAGGAAACACCTCTTGAATGGGTCCCTAAACTATGGCCTCATCACTCAACGGGTCATCATCATGACCTAGTATCAGTATCCTAACTGGCTAACGTAATGCATACATCCTGAAATTTAACAAAACGTTCCAAAATTATATGATCATATTTGGGAGTTGACTCAAGTATGATATGAAAGTAAAAATACTTAATCCTATATGATTCATGTATTATTAGTTCCCTAATAATGATTCATTGGTATATAAAGTTGAAAAGTAGGTAATTAGAGACTTGGTGTATATATATATCATATGTCGCACCAATATTGGGTTACCTATACTGAGAGCCAAACTTGAGACACTTTGACACCCTTTACATAAGTTCCCAAATCAAATCTCACAATAATTCCAACTCTAAACACCAACCTGAGGGAAAGACCAAATATGATACCACTATGTCAAGAGTTGGCCCACTAATCCTCGCCTAGTTGTAGGTTGAGTGTGATACCCCAAGCCTTCCTATAATAGTCCAGGGGATGGAAAAAAATTGAGTAGGCATAATACTAAAATGGGAGGCCTTTTCCTAAGTACATGTACACACACACAACTAGCTCAATGAAATAGAGAAAAATATAGTAAAAGATTGAAACATCTAGAGTGAAAATAATTCATACAACAACCTATCATAATTAATCAAAGTACAATAAAATAATGCAATGGATAAAAATGGAAAAATACACTTCCAAACAAAAAATGAGGTTCAAAATAGAAATAAGGCTCCAACCTCACAACGAAAATAAATGGGAAAACTAAAGAGATCCCAAATCACAATATCCAAGGACATATATAAAATACGGTAAATAATTATCTATGTATCATCTATATAATTCAAAATATATGTGTAAGAGTCTCATGTAGGGGTGAGTATATATATACCCAGTAGGATTCCCTAAAAACTGGGAAGGTGAAGAAAAAGAAATAAAAAATTATCATTTAAACCCATAAGTAAGAGGGTAAAGATAACCCAACATTAATTATGATCAGAAGAAACCTAAGAGAATAGAGAAAGGATATCTCCATCTCTGTGACCAGTTAAGAATGAATAGTCTACCTATAACTCTAAATCTACTATCTCTTAGCCAAGTATCATACCTCACCTCTCTAGAATATGAAGACCCCATATATCGCTATTTCTTATAGTATTTGAGGGACCAATACACCAATGGAGGACTCAATCACTAATTGAGATCAATGTGTGGAGTCTACTCTATAAATAGAGTACCTGCACCCTCTGTAATGTGGGGAGAGTTTCATCTTGACCTGTATGAATGATATGGGGGACCCAAAACCAAGTGATAGATAGGGGAGTATTGGCCCCATTAACACTCCAATGATCACACCCAATCACTTCCATTGGATAAGCATCACTGAGATAAGTTTCTTGAAATCATCACCTCACATTGTATTTATGATGCTAAAATGAAGGTCACCATCATGTTATACATGGAAAACGAATCAGGATAGGATACATGTAGGCCCAAATCTGAGTCTTGGAGAATGAGAAATGCAAGGTAGATATTTATTTAAAAATTATACGATGTATACATAGGGTCACATAGAATATGACTTATCTTGGACACTTGGGTGTGTCCTCACCTATACATGGCTTGGGAAACCATGTGATACTACATGATGTATACATGGGAAACACGGTATGCAATAAAATCCCATTGATTTCATATTTCCTTTAGACTGTGCATGTGTACTCTGGATCATGATCGTGTACTCTAGGTGTGCATGTGTACTCAAGGTATGTACAAATGGTATATAGATTTTATATCCATATACCTATATGTGGTGTTTATTCCTATTATGGGTCATGGGCATGTTCTTTTGGTGCATGGATTAGCTACCCAAGTAGGGTCACAAGGCATGTGGTCCCACCCACATGGCATGTGATATTCATCTCACCTAAAACCCTAGTCATTGTAGCAAGGGGACTACACAGTGTGTGTTATCCGAAGTACACACTGTGTATGTTGGTATTTTCTAGAAACTAAAGTTACTTCATGAGGATTATAGATCTATAACTTCTACCACATCTACAATTTATTAACTCATCTTAAATTCCCAAAATCAAAGAGGGAGCCTCTATTCATTGATTCCCAACCTCCAATAACCATAAATCATAACTCTTATCATCCATGGGAGATTCAATGCACATCACGTCATTATATAGGGGTATTAATCCCTGATTCCATATCATGCATCCTACAACCCACCTTAGTCCATCTTTAAAACACTAATCCCAATTAATTATCATATCCTCTATAAATTCAGGGGTTCGATCACACTCAAATATGTCTTGAAAATGTTTAATATCCAACCCCATGGTCCAATGATGAATAATTTGAAGAATGTTTGGGAAAAAGCACATGAACAAGGTGAAAATATCATTATTGGATGCAATATCAACTAGTGATTACATAATTTATTTAACCAATGGTGTAATCAATGCATAATAAATAATAATAAATAGGATCAAGAATGTCAAAATATAATTGAGCCCATGTGAATAATAAGGAACACATAAATTAAATATTTATTTAATTTGTGCTCATCAATTGAATCAAATAGGGTGGAAATACATGAAGTAACATGCCCTTCTATAAGAGAATATTGATCATTGGTGATGAAATCATCTACCAGAAAAGAAGGTGATGATCTCACTATGTTCACCTGTCTCATTTTCTTCCTTGATCATTCTTCATAAATCTACATTCTTGGGTTTCTAACACAAATGCTCTTATCCTCCTATCTAATCTCTCAGGGGTATGTGGATAACCTTGTTGATTTTCCATAATGATTTTTCTAAATAAGTTGATTAGGGTTTTAGGTTATTTAATTAAATCAATTAATTAGTCACTTAATACATCCACTAACGGTTACTATTAACCAAATGACCGATGATGACTAACTTTATATCACACCTAGGGTAAAACCCATGTTTCAAAAACAATTATGGTCTCAAATATCCCATTTGAGGTCCCAATAAATATAAAATACCTTAATTTAAAAAGTATGTGTTCAAATGATTTAATATATAATAATATTTTAAAAATATTAATCTTGGGTATTGTGACACCCAAACACATTTCTAACTCTAATGAAAAATACAGAGATATATATTGAAATATTTGTAGGATAAAACTATAAAAACATGAGTCATTTCATATTCATTTATTTCATATAATTAATGAATTGTAATTTCTAAGTGATGGGTGAGGCATGATACTAGATATCCCCTCGATGCATTGTTAGGTCTCATGAGACAAGCTAGATTGGGTATTTAGTGTATGCCTTTTCTATTTATGTATGATGTATTGGAATGTGGCCTTGATGGCAAGATTATGATGTCTGATATTATAAATTATATCATTATGAAATCCATTGTTGTTATCCATGTGATTATTTATATTGTTATTCCATTCATGTATAAATTCCTCTTTAATGGTATTTATTATATGTCATATTTGATTGTTGTTTATCTTTTTCATATTATTCATGATTTATTTATTCTATGATCTCTTCCATTATAACCTTTACCTTACTAAGAATTTGAGATCACCCATTTCTTATATTTCCATTACCTATGTTTGAAGAATAAGAATATGAATGATACATTTAGAAGAGTATTATGAGTAGATAATTTTTTGGGATATTTAGAATTCTTACTATGGAATAATAAAATATGGGTATAGTGGAAAAAATCCCATTTGATAAGAAAGATATGGTTTTTGTTAAGAAATATTTTCCATAATTATATAAATATTTAAACCTAAAAATGTATTGGTTGTGTAAGTGAATTTACGATTTCCTTAATGTTGTAATTATTTAAGGTCAAAACTGGTTCACTTGATTTGGTATCCAAACTAATATATGAATATAATGTTTTTAGCACTGGATTCAGGTGTACAAGTATGGTATGATATATATATATAAGCTCTAAATAATATTATAGGGTGATTATCCTCTTGAAAATTTCAAATAGACCCACAAACCTAGGTACCAACTTTTTAGCTTCTGAATATTATGATTCCCCAAATGAGGTGACACCCACAAGAAATTTTGGTCTCCCACCTTAAACTTTAGAGGATAGAATCACAAGTTGGTATAAGATTTATAAATTCTATAAGTGGGTTCTAATAACTTCCTAATAAATTTATTATGATATAATATCCCTTACATGAGACTCAACCAGCTAAAATTTTACTCTTCTACCTCTAATCAACAAAAATGTGATTGACACAACCGACCATACAAGGCCTAAAATAGTTTCATCTGAACTAACATATGGTAATATTTTTTATAAGAAAACTCTACAAGAACAATATTGTTCCCCCATGAAACACTGAAATAAAGTAATAATTCCCATAATATATTCTATAACACATGGATGGTACTCTCATACTTTTCATCTATCTAAGGTTAGTAAGTAGTGATCAAATGCACCTTCTGCAGATCCTTCCAAAACCATGTTGTCAAAAAGGCATCCTGAAAAAAAATTATTCTCCTAGGTACCCATTGAAGATGAAATATCTCCCAACCATATGTATTTATCATCTCATTGATGGAATAGGTCTATCACATAAGAAAAAAAATGTTTGTAATTAATTAAATAGTCCAAAATAACCCATGCCATATCAATTCCATGAGATGACCTCATAAATACATCCATGAAGTCCATTTTCAAGCCATCCCACTTCCACTTGGGAATGGGTAATGGCTAAATAAGACATATATGCCATTAATGCTCTGTCTTCAATTACTGATAGGTGAAGCATCATGATGTAAACCCTACAATGCACTTCTTTATCTTAAGCCACCAATACTACATCCAGATGTCATGATACATATTGATAAGCCTCATATGAACAACCCATATTGAGTCATGTGATTCCCACATCATCTCCCCAGGAATTTTTATGGGGACTACTATATGACCCAGTATATAAATAACTTCATTGTAATCCAAGGACCAATAAGGTGTAATCTCCCCACAGTACATATTTTCCCTCATCAATAATAAATGTGAGTTTGATAACCGACTCTCATTCACTATCTCATGGATTAATGATAAATACTAAATTACATAAAGTCCACTCAAACATGAAAATCTTGAATATTGAGGTGTATCTCAACAAATAGGCTCAACACTTATCACTCACTGCTAACCACCTTTGTTGCATGAGACTAAGTCTTCCTACTTAGTTCATAAGCCATGACAATATCTTTTCTTGGGGGATATTTTATCTATAAATAATCTGTTATAGCCACTCAAGCCACCTAATATGCTAAATGTTCAACTCACACTATAAGAATATATACCTTAGTATTTTATAGTTAGTATAAATTATATTCTACTTTCCCAATTGCTAGTGATTCCAATATCTTAACATGTTCACTACCACTTCTGGCTCTATATTATGCATCAAATATTTATGCTAATGTAGGATTAGCTTCCAAGAGCCAAAATTTACCTTTATTATATCCTTTATTAGAAATTCCCAAATCCTAACTCTATGAGTGTCACAATAAAATGTATACTCCTTACTTGGTTGGGTAAGGTTGGGATTGATGAGGACATCAATCGCCCTTTCATCCAATGAGAGGATCCCTTTCAAGACTTTAACCACATGAACATGACCCCATTCTTTATCAAGGCCTTCATAGGCACTTCCAAATAGGATAAGTCTTATATGAACCTCCTATAATACCCAAAAACCCACAAGATACTATAGATATGAAATAATTTCATGAGTCTCTCCAAAGAAACCATAGTCGCAACCTTATTAGGGTCCATTGATATACAAGCTATAGATTTCATGTTTCTTATGAAGTGTACCTATCTGATCCAAAACTGAAACTTTATGATCATAGCATAAATTTGATGCTCATATAGTGTGCTCAAAACAATCTCTAAATAGAGAGCATAATCCTCCCTCAATGAAGAGTATATCAAAATATCACTAATAAAGAAAACCATGAAGGAATCCAAATGAGGATGGAAAACCTAATTAATTAGTGATTTAAATAATTTTATTACATTATTCAATCCAAATATCATAAAAATATACTCATATGATCCATAATCTTCCCTAAAATTAGTATAAGGAATATCATAAGGCCTCACTCACAAATAATGATTGATCGATCTCAAGTTGATCTTGTAAAATCACTAGGATCCCATAAACTAATCAAATAGATCATCGATATAAGAAAACATATATCAGTTCTTAATCATCATCTAGTTCGACCTCCAATAATCTATAAACAACCATAAGTAATGATCTATATCCTTTATTAATAAGATAATATCACCTAAAGGGGATTTACTTGGGTTAATATATCCCTTGGTCTTTAGATCCTCTAGTCAGACCTTTAACTCTATTAGCCCTATAAGATCCATCTAGTAAGGATAAATAGATATAGGATCCATGCCAAAATAATCTTGATCATAAACTCAATCATATTCTTAGGTTGTGGTTATAATTAATCATTTGGAAAGATATCCTATAACTCATCGAAAACAAGAGGAAATGTCATATAATTCAACTCCTCCTATATCAAAGTAATATTATCCAATTAAACAATGATCTTGACTAACTATTGATATTTATGTCCAAAACATACTTCCTATATATCCCAATCAACATTAGTACAACAATCACCTTCTAAGGATCTGGAAGATATCCACTAATGGAAGAATTCAATGTGTTCTTGATAATTAGTCAACCAATACATCTCAAGGATCATATTAAATTTTTTCATCTATAATGAAAAGAAATATTTTACAATCCTATATCCAATAATAACTATATATAACTTTATATATCTTTTAATAACCTTTTATCATTCTCCTAAGGGAATATAAATATTAATCATTCTATAAAAATACTCTACAGCAAGCCTTAGATCACTGAAAATTTGAGAATATGTAAATGAGTGTGATTCACCTCTATAGGATAGAATGAATGCTTGATTTGATTCAAAAATAATCATACCTCAAAATATTGATGTCTATTCACCCTACATGGAAGGAGTCTACCTAATGGAAGGAGGCTGGCCTAAATCTCATCCCTAAGTTCCCATCACCTGACTCCCCTAAGAGGCAACAAACTATAGGTATTGTCACCACTTCCCCTAGTAACCATGATTATAATGGCTAGTTAATCCCTAACTATGAAATTTTATATATTTTCCTAGACCTACCCTTGAACCATAGGTTTAAATATATATACATCTGTAATAATAATGTGGAATTGTGCTATAAATCCTCTATAGGTTCCCCATGTCCCTAGAGGAATGGAATTCCTTTATATTTATATCATAATTAGGTCAAATATATCCCACTGACCACACTGTTAATAAACATCTAAGGACCTAACTCACAAAGGAAGTGATGAACCCAGTACCCAGTTAGCTTGTCTATTATCACCCTAGTGAGAGCCCTCAATCCTCAACTTCTTGCTTCTTAATGATTCACTCACGGCCTTGGTGGAAAAGGCATGTTAACATGATTTTCTACCCTCCATATAGTTTTTATCAATAATTATATCTTGATTCATGTCCTTTGAGAGATATTTATAGAAAAATATATTCACTTGGAACCATATATAATATTATAGGCCATCCTCAAAATGACTAAACCTAGAAGTCTCTTCACCTTCCAGTGTAAGTTCAAACCATAATATATTGGTAAATAGATTAGCATAATAAATCAATCACATACCCCCCCTATTCATAATATCACTAGACTTTTCATCCCTTAAAATATAAATGAAGAAATTATCAAAAAAAGAGAATCTAAAAATCCTTCAGGTGATCCCCACATGTTAGTTTTCCTGAACCATAATTTCACCAATGCTTTGTTGGTCCTCAAAGCACATAAGCAGCATGCTCCATTCACATTTTAAGGGGTGTCTCAAGATGATTGAATATTGTAAACATTTAATCCATCCAAAAATTAGAAGGATATGGTCCTCCCAAACCTACAAAGAGTTGTGGGTGCTATAAATGGAACTCTCTAATCAAGTCTAACTTGGTTGGATTTTCCCTGAATACACCATTCCCCATAAACTGTAACACCTAATGTGGACTCTTTAAAATATACTAATAAATAGTATGAATAATTGTGTAATGGGAGGATCTATCTCCACTACCGGTGGGGATTTATCTTCTCCACCCTCTTAAAATTCAATAGGAGTACACTATGGTGGCATACTACTATAATGTAAAATGTATGACTCATAGTCACATTTATCACAGGTCTTGATATAAATAATAGGATAAATAATAATAGGTAGATAATATTATTATTTTATACACATACCCTATAATATAGGGGGTCTTATGTAACCTTAATTTCACTTGATATCCCCATTTACCCATTCTCAAATGGGTATAATTGAATACATAAATGATTCAAATTATCAATTTAGTAAAAAAATAAAATAATAATGGCTCATTTAAGTAGAATTTTTCCATGAATTTATATAGGTAACAAATATATAATTTTTTGGTGACAATTAAAATAAACAAACCCCATATCATAATCAAGGTTCACAATCATAGGAAAGTATATGAATATATTGTGAATATTGTTTTCTGATAATGATACATGAATGCACTCTCTTTCCACTATGGTAAAAGAGTAAAACCCAATAAATCATAAATCACTTATCATATTGTGAAAAATAACAAATCCAAAACACTCAAAATGAATGAATAGTAGACTCATATTTGATAACATGGACTTCCATCATATATGGGTTAGTTACTCTTATGCACAATATCCATAAAAATATCCTACAATATCCTATATTCTATCATCCATATCTCAAATAGTAATACAAAAGAAAGATAGGTCTATGATACCAATTTGCAATGATCTTAATCTAGTTCACCTCCACCATGAATGAATCACATGACACAAGCCTAATATGTGCCTCCATATACACTAAAGGCTATTGAATAGTGGAAAAGGTCAACATGAAATGGGTGTGGAGACTATACTTTGTAACATCCCGGTTCCGGAAGCCACCCAGAGGCACCCCATACCCAGTTGGTCACATGGCCTCAAGCGCATTTCCCCGAAATCCAGAGGCTTCCAACTAGTAGTGAGGGCCTTGGGTGTGATAGTAGGGAAACTATTCCTTCATTGGAAGAGTACACAATGGAAGTAAGTAAATACATACAATAGTGGAAGCATTAATAATGACAAACAACAGTAACAGTAGAAAACTGAAATTATAAATTGGAGAACATATATAAAATGATGCATGATACATAAGTCTAGGAAAATTTCCAAACAAATCACAATGATGAAATAAAATAGTACTAAACAAAATTGAAAAGTAAAGTAGAATAACTCCTTAGCATTGCAAGCCATAGCTTGGTCCCTTGCTCTCCAGCTCCACAGCATATCAAGTACCTGAATTAGAAGGGTGCTTTCCCTTATTTACACCTGCAACAATATAATCTGTTTGGGCCCAAAATCATGGACCAAATAGGGTGTGAGACTAAATCACAATAGGAAACCACCTAAAGATCTGTGCCTAACAGTCAGTGAATATATGTTAGGTAAAAGTGCAGAAAATAGTAAACTATAAAGTGATTAGTAATAAACAATCCACAGTTCCAATATCAAGAAACATCAAAACAAATAGTTAAACCTCATACAGGTAAACCTCTGGGCAGTGCACTCAACCTAACCCCTATGGTTCAGTTATAAGAATATATAAAGACTCTCTGAGTAACCACTCACAGTCAACTACCCTTATAGTAAAAGGTAAATTAAGACTCTCTGAGGAAGCTCACACAGTCTATTTCCTATATAGTCTATGGTATTCAAGGACTCTCTGAGGAAGCTTACATGGTCAATTCCCCTTATATTCCCAAGGTCTAGGACTCTCTAAGGATTCTCTCATGGTCAATTCCAATTATAGCCCAAGTCAGTCAATTAAAACAAAGACTCCCTGAGGAAGCTCGTGCGGTCAATCCTCTTATAGTCTAAAGCAATCAAGGATATCTAAGGAAGATCACTCAGTCAATTACCCTTATATCCCTAAGTGGTCCTAGGCTCTCTGAGGAAGATCCCTCAGTCAACCCCCCATATAGCCTAAAGTGATCAAAGACTCTCTGAGGAAGATCTCTTGATCAATTCCCCTTATAGTCTACTACACCAAGTTCTCATGGCCTTGTGTAGGTCAACGAGCATAGAAACGCAATATGGCCAAAGTAAACCTACATAACTACTTGGATAACAGTAAACAGAAAATCAAGCATGTCATAATACAAACTCTCAATCCTACAACAATAGGTAGGGAAAACAGTCAAGACAACCAAATTGGTTAAACAGGACTAAACAGTTGTAAACAGAACATGCAAGGGAAAAACATCCAAAGAATAGTAATAAACCCTATTCATATCCAAATAACCTCTACACAAGCATAAAATCATGGAAAGAAATAAACAGGGGTAAAATGGTAAAAACTTAATACCCCATTCAAGGGTATTGGTGGAATTTTCACATAATACTAAAAGACTTTGAACGGAAATGAACGAAACACCAACCTCGACATTGGGAGATCGGTATACGTGAAACTTGAAGATTGAATCTCCTTAGAACATTGAAGATCTACAAAAATGTCTAAAACGTTCAACCCAGATATCTCACGAGATAGGAGAAATCAGAAGATGGTGCTCTAGGAGAAGAGAGAACTCAACGATGTGATTCCAACACAACCAACGATGTTAGATTCAGAGGACGGATGCACACTCAGAGGTTCATCAAATATCCGCAGTCGTACAGTGCTCTTGGAAAAGACAAACGAAGAAGGGGGTGATTCTGTCAATTATATGTGACTCTGGTGAGTTTAATGAAAAAAACATACACTATGTGTACTTTTTAAGTGCACGATGTGGACTCACCTTTTCGTACTCCAATTTAAGCGGCCTCCAAGTCACTCCAACACGGCCGTGTGTGTGGCTACTACATGGCCTACACACAGACTCCTGTGGAAAGGAATTACACAGTGTGTACTCATAAAGTACATGGCGTGTACTTAGAAAATTTCTAGAATTTCATTTTTCCTCAAAAAAGACCAAAAAAGGAAAAACATACCTGAAAAGAAGATCTGGGTTCTTACAAAATTCCCCCTGTAAAGAAATTCTTCCCTGAATTTCTCTAGTGTGGCGTAGAAGAAGAAACCCTAAACAGCTCTGGCCACTGTGATCCCACGTCTGTCTCCCTCTCCCAAGTCTCATCCTATACTCACATGTGCTACCAAAGCACCTGTGCCAGTGGAACAAACCATCCATGGAGAACCTTCGTACTGTGATCGATGGTCCATATATGATGCTCCTCAAAGGATGCATCCACTTCCAACTCAACCTCCTCGAGTTGGAAGACATGAGATGGGTCTGAGAAGTAATGTCAAAGCTGAGAAACATGGAAGACATCATGCATAGCTTGGTACCTCTAAGGTAATTGCAACTGATAGGCAACTGGACCAACTCTCTCCAACACCTCAAATGTCCTGACGTACCTTGGTGAAAGCTTACCCTGTCTCCTAATCCTATTGTGTCCCAACCTCGGTGTGACATGTAGGAAAACCTGATCCTGGACCTCAAATCCTAGAGGTCATCTCCTATGATCAGCATAAGACTTCTGTCGAGACTACGCAGTATCCATCCTCTTCTGATCAACCCTATCTACTCTGTGGTCTCCTGAACAAGACGAGGTCCCAGCAAAACTGCATCTCCTACCTCCAGCCAACATAAGTGTGATCGGCATAGCCTACTGTATAAATCCTCATAGGGTTCCATTTGAATAGTTTCTTGAAAACTATTGTTGTATGAAAACTCCACAAGAGGTATATGTTTCTCCCATGAACCTCCAAAATCCAGAATGCATGCTTGGAGAATATCCCCAAGCACCTGAATTATACGCTCAGACTGGCCATCTGTCTGGGGGTGGTAAGTTGTACTCAAAATTACCTGTGTACCCAAATCCTTCTAAAGCCCCTGCTAGACTTGAGAAGTAAAATTTGCATCCCTGTCCTACAAAATGTAGTGTGGAACTCCATGTAGATGTACTATCTATCGGATGTACAACTATCCCAGCTCATCAACACCAAAGGTCTCCCTGATTGGAAAGAATTGATCAACCTTCATGAGTTTTTCAATGAAAAACCAAACAATGTAATTCCCTTGAGGCGACCTCAAAAAACCGGTCATGAAGCTCATCGCGATGTCATTCCACTACCACTCGAGAATGGGTAGTTGCTGTAAAAACCCTACTGGTCACTGATGCTCCACCTTCACCTGCTGACAAGTGGAACACCTCATAATGAAAATGGAAACGTCTCTCTTCATACCTGGCCACCAATACTGATGGTGTAGATCATGATACATCTTAGTGACACCAGGATGAAATTTCCAAACTAAGGAATGAAAATCCCGCATCAACTCCTCACGTATGTCTATTGGAACCCATACACACCCCTGGAAATTCAATATCTCATCCTCACCTACGGTCTATCTAGAAATAGGGTACTCTCCTTACACACTCTCCCTTAAGACTAGGCCTTCAGAATCTATTAGCTTTCTCATTCGAACTCGATCATGATGATTAGAGGTAACAGCTACAGAAGATAGAAAAATTTTCCCTAGTCTGTCATGCACCTCCAAATGCATCTCAAAGAATAGATCCATAAGCTTCCGCTCACTTCTGGTCTCCTGAACTGCCTGTATATGAGTCCTCCTACTCAACGCATCAGCCACCTCATTTCCCTTCCTATGAATATAGGCAAGCTCTACATAAAAGGACAATAGGTACTCAACCCACCTGTGTTGTCTCAAATTCAGATCATGTTGGGTGAATATGTACTTGAGACTTTTGTGGTCAGTCAAAACCACAAAATGTTCTCCCAGAAGATAATGTCTCCAATAGCGTAGGGCATAAACAACAGCTACCATCTCTAGATTGTGCGTCAGGTAATTCCTCTCATGTGGCCCCAACTGCCAAGACCCGTACGCAACGACTCCATCTCCATGCATAAGCACATCTCTCAGCCCGATACCTGATGCATCACAGTAAACAGTATAGCTCTTTTCTGGCTTAGGAAAGACTAGTATCAGTGCTGAAGTCAACCTCCCTTTTATCTCCTGACATGCTAACTCACAAGAACCTGACCATGAGAACTTCTCACCCTTCTTAGTCAGACCTGTCAGCGATGCTACTAAGCATGAAAATTCCGGTATGAAACATCTATAGTATCCATACTGCCCTAGAAAACTCCGCACCTCAAAGAAGTTCTTCGGATTCTCCCATGAAACAACATATCTCACTTTCTCTGGTTCAACTGATACTTCTACCTCTGAGATAATATGACCCAGGAAGTGAATCTAATCCATCCAGAAGTGGCACTTTGAGAGCTTAGAAAATAACTGATTCTCCCTCAGTGTACTCAAAATGATCTCAATATGGGTAGCATGGTCATTTTGAGTGTGACAGTACACCAAGATATCATCCACAAAAATATCTATAAAGGAATCCAAGTATGGATGGAACACTCGGTTCATCAGTGTCATGAAAACTATAGGAATGTTCATGAGACTGAACAACATAACCATATACTTGTATAGACCATACCTACTCTAATAGGTCGTAAGAGGTATATCAAATGGTTTAATGTGCAAATGATGATAACTGGACCTCAAGTAAATCTTTTAGAACACCCGATCTCCTCTAAGCTGATCAAAGAGATCATCAATCCTTGGCAATGGATATCAGTTCTTGACTGTCAACTGGTTCATCTTTTGATAATCCACACAAAGACTAATGGTACTGTCTACCTTCTTCATAAATAGGAATGGTGAACCCCAGGAATAAGTACTAGGTCGAATGAAACCTTTACCTTCAACTCCTCCAACTGCTTCTTGATCTCCTGCAACTCTGGCGTAGCCATCCTATAAGGAGTAATGGACACCGGTGTTTCTCCTGGAACGAGCTCAATAGAAAAGTCTACCTCACGCTCTGGAGGAAACCTGAAAATTCCTCTGGAAATATATCCTTGAAATGATCCACCATTGGAGGAAATTCTAAAAGTGAATCCCCTTGTCATCCAGATATAGACTAGTGATCTGTGTTGTAACTCCTCCTAACCCATGATGATCTGGACCCTCTCTGCTCGCTTGGACATCCCACTCACCCTTATGAAGAAATGACATGCCCTTTGGTGATGTGAAACTCACCCTATGGTGATAAAAATCGATGATTTCTTGTAAAGGAACTAGCCAGTCCATTCCAAGAATGAAATTATAGCCTATCATCTCTAGGACATAGGGGTCCCATAGAAAGTGACACCCACCAACCTCAATGGGGAACTCCTAGCACTGAAGTACACTAGATGTTATCATCCCCAAAGGAGTGTCTAGAATCAATATATCGACAGAAGAAAAGAGGCAGAGCCCAAGGCTCTCCACAATGGAAACAGATATAAAGTTATGGGAATCCCTATATCGAAAAGAGAAGAAGAAAAAAAAACTAAGGCTACTATGATCGTACCACGAACTGTAGAGGGTCTGGGATCATACTCCTACTAGGTCTACTACACTATAAAAGTCTGGCATGCACCGTGGCTGTGACCCTTCCTGACCACTCTGATCTGGTCCACCCTGATGTCACTGAAAACTAGGTGATTGGCTACCCCAACCACGACCTCCACCTCAGGTTGAATGACTGGAAGAACTCCAGTTCCCTGACTGATGAGAAACTGGTTATGATTCTCCTAAACAAGGATTCATAGAAGAACCCATATCACCAACTACCGGTGATAAGAACTGACAAAAGTGTTGAAGATGACCCATCTTACCGCAAGATCGGCACTCTACTAGCTCTCTCGGGCAACCTAGCCTCGTATTCCCACTTATCCCACACTGGTAGCACACCACCTGGCTACCGAAAGATGCATCCCTCCTGCTGTGATCTCCTCTTGCATCCTCCCTGTGCTACTTCTTGCTATCAGCTAGCAGAGCACTAACTTTGGATGCTAAACTGCCCTAGCTCAAAACTCCAGGATCCCTCAGATTACGCTCTATGATTAGCACCTGGTTGACGATGGAGGAAATCAAAGTCAACCTAAAGATGTTCACCTAATATCAAATGTCATGCCTCAGACCATCCAGAAACTTCCATTCAAGGAACAACTCATCACCTCCAAGAATAGGCATAAAACACTACAACCATATGAGGTGAGATGAATAATCCATAATAGTAATAGTACACTTCTCCAGACTCATGAACTCTCGGGCCCAATCGGCCCTCAAGGTCTCTAGATTGAAGTAATCGTAGAAGATGTGCTAAAACTCTTCCCAGACCATATTTTGTTGGAGGCCTTCCTGTGATATCACATCCCACCACATCTTGGTATATTCTCAGAGCATGTAGGTAGAATGCTTCACCCTCTTCTATGGAGGTATCTCTAGATGCTAAAAAATAATCAATGTGGCTTCTAGTTATGAATATATAGCCTAAGGTCCTTCATCCCTTGAGAAAGTAGGAGGAGGATGTTATTTGAATACACATGTCAAATCAGCCATCAACGGGGAAGGAGGTGGCGCTCCCTGAAAGGTTTACATCATCCTCAGAAATCCCTCCCTGAACTTTGCATCCGTACCTATTTTAGGTACAATGGCTAGTGCCAAGGCTGGCACAACTCGAGGATCTGCAGGTAATCCCTGATCAGCCATATCTGGTGTCTGATTTCCATCTAGCAACTGGCGCACAACCGGAGGACATCTCGGTGGCATGACTCTGCAAGGTCAAGCACACACCTTAGATCAAGGTTATCAAGGATTGAAAACAAGGAGTGTAAGAAAGGAATAAGAGAAAAAAATCATTCATGTTTTACAAAACATGACTACACAGTGTGTACATTTCCTACCAGGCATGTTCCCTTAAGTCATTTACATGGGTGTGTACTCCTACCTAAACTGTTCGTGTAACACCCCAAACACATGGAGTGTTGTCTTAACACACGGTGTGTACTTGAATCCTCTTCCCCTGCTCGAGTCCTTCTACATGGTTAAGCCACACAACTATCTTAAGATAAGGCTACACGGCGTGTTCATGGTAGACATGGCGTTTACTAGACAAGATTCACCTGGACCGTGTTGTTAGTGACACGGCCTGACACAAGACTCACACTATATGGCATGTTTCGAACAGACACAGAGTGTTCGTGAAGGGATAACACCTACCTATGTTTTTCATGACATGGTCGGGTACCTGGGTCAGACTACAAAGTGTGTTCAACGTGGACACGACATGTATAGATTAAGTCCTTATCCATCTGTGTTGTTGGTTACACGGGCGGACACAGGGTCGACACGACACGGTGTGTTTGTCTAGTACGTGGTATGTTCCCACTGGACCTTCCCCATCCTGTGTCTCTGCCCACACGGCTTACGACATGGTCAGATACAAAATGGCGTGTACATAAAGTACATGACATGTACTTAAGAAAAACAGTTTCTTCCCGAACAGAATAACACATGGCTTATACATAACACTATACGGCATGTATTCTGGGTTTTTCTAGACAGTAAGCCTTAGAAACTACTCTGGAACCCAGAAAACACTGAAACAGACACTGAAAGTGCCAAATTTTGATCTGTGAGGGCCCATACTCCCCACGAATCAAAGTATTGCATATTATGCATGTTATAACAAGGAAAACAGAGAAATGATCCACCAAATTCGGGTCCATGAGGGGCCATAACACCTCAAGAACCAAATTTTGGCATCCTTTCAAGAAAAACTTTACACAAAACAATACCCTATAAAATAGAAGGTATTCTTATCAAGGAATCTATCACAACATCATGCATATTCAACACAACTTCTAACACAACAACATGCAATCGCTAATGCATCCTAGATGATAAGGCAAGAATGCATGACATGTGATTTCTAGAAAGTGCTTATATGATGCATGAGATAGAATACCCTCATCTCATCAGGTTTTGATAGAAATAAAACCTTAATAATGTCAATATTAATAACACAAAACATGTGAGTCACCCAATGGTGAAAATCAGATCAACCGTAAACTTGCAAAACCAGAAGAAATTACAATAAACAAGGTTGATTGGATTTTCCCTATACATGGGTTAGATAATCCTGGGAACAACTTATTACCAAGTACCTATTCCTTCCTATCACTAGATAAAGGCTCCAAATAGTAAATCAAGAGAAATCCTCCCTATGATACCACTTTGTAACGTCCCAGTTCTAGAAGCCACCCAGAGGTACCCCGTACCCAGTTGGTCACATGGCCTCAAGTGCATTTCCCCGAATTCCAGAGGCTGTTGACTAGCAGCGAAGGCCTTGGGTGTGATAGTGGGGAAATTATTACCTCATTGGAAAAAGTACCTAGCAGAAGTATGTATATATATACAAGATTCAAAATAGTAATAAGGACATACAACAGTAACGGTAGAAAACTAAAAGAATAAACTGGAGAACATATATAAAATGATGTGTGATACATATGTCTAGGAAAACTTCCAAACAATTCACAATGCTAAAATGAAACAGTGCTAAACCAAAGTTCAAAGAAATTATAATAACTCCTCAGCATCGCAAGCCATAGCTTGGTCCCATTCTCTCTAGCTCTACGGCATATCAAGTACCTGAAGTAGAAGGGTGTTTTCCCTTATCTATACCTGTAACAATAAAATCTGTTTGGTCCCAAAAGCATGGCCCAAATAGGGTGTGAGACTAAATCACAGTAGGCAACCACTCGAAGATCAATGCCTAACAGTTAGTGAATATATGGTAGTTAAAATTGCAGAAAACAGTAATTAGGAAAGTGCTCAGTAGTAAACAATCCACAGTTTCAATATCAATAAAACATGAAACAAACAGCTAAACATCATACAGGTAACCCTTTCAGTAGTGCACTCATCATAACCCCTCTAGTTTAGTTATAAGAATATATAAATACTCTCTGAGGAATCACTCATAGTCAATTCCCCTTATAGTCAAAGGTAAAGCAAAACTCTCTAAGGAAGCTCACATAGTCAATTTCTTGTATAATCTAAGGTAGTCAAGGACTCTTTGAGGAAGCTCACACAGTCAATTCCCCTTATAGTCCCAAGGTCTAGGACTCTCTAAGAAATCTCACATGGTCAATTCCCCTTATATCCCAGGTCATTCAATTAAAATAAAGACTCTCTAAGGAATCTCATGCGGTCAATCCCCTTATAGTATAAAGCAATCAAAGACTCTCTAAGGAAGCTAACTCGATCAATTCCCTTTGTAGCCTCAAGTGGTCCTAGGATCCTTGAGGAAGCTCACTCATTCAACCATCCTTATAGCCTACAGTTCTCAAAGACTCTCTGAGGAAGCTCACTCGATCAATTCCCCTTATAGTCTACTACACCAGATTCTCACGGCCCTGTGTAGGTCAATGAGCATAGCAGTGCGATATGGCCAAAGTAAACCTATAGAACTACTTGAATAACGGTCTATAGAAAATAAAGCATGTCAGAATACAAACTCTTTATCCTACAGTAATAGGCATGGAAAATAGGGAAGCCATCCAAACTGGCTAAACAGGACTAAACGGTCGTAAACAGAACATTCAAGAGAAAAACATCCAAAGCATAACAATGAACCCTATTCATATCCAAATAACCTCTACACAAGTATAAAAGCATGGAAAGAAATCAACATTGTTAAAATGGTAAACACACAATACCCTGTTCAAGGGTATTAGTGTAATTTTCACATAATACTCAAAGACTTTGAATAGAAAGGCACAAACCACCTACCTCGAAATTGGGAGATCAATATACATGAACCTCAAAGATTGAATCTCCTTAGAATGTTGAATATCTACCAAAACATCTAAAATTTCAAACCCAAAATATCTCATGAGAGAATATAAATTAGAAGACGGTGCTCTAGGAGAATAGAGGACTCACCGATGTGATTCCAACCCAACCGATGGTGTTTGATTCGGTGGATGGACGCACACTTAGAGGTTCGTTGAAGATCTATGGTCGTTCAGTGCTCCTGGACGAGATGAATGAAGAAGGGTGTGTTTATGTCAATTAGACGCAACTCTGGTGCATTTAATGAAAAAAAAGTACATGGTGTGTACTTTTGAAGTACATGTCGTGTACTCTCCTTTTCCATACTACGCTTTATGCGGCCTCCAAGTCACTCCCACATGGTCGTGTGTGTGGCTACTACATGGCCAGCACACGGCCTCCTTCCACAAGGAAGTACATGGTGTGTACTTAGAAAATTTTCAGAATTTCCTTTTTCATAAAAAACGACCAAAAAATAAAAAACATACCTGAAAAGAAGATTCGGGTTCTTACATACCTTCATGTATAGATAACTATAAAAATAAAAAAAATGGAATATTGATTGATATTCACCACAAATATAATGATAGTATAAGGTATACATCAAACTAAATTTCATACCAAATTAAATATCAACATCATACTATAAAAAATGATTCATTGTGCATTTCATTTGGGGTGTGAATGGTTGGTTAAAATTAGTTAAGGAAAATAGTTTCAACTGACTGATAGGAAATATTACATTAAGTGAAAACAAATAATAACTAATGATTAGTTAAACATTTATATAAACTAAACTAGTTGATTTATAATGGTAAAAACTAGTTTAGATCGGTTTAGAAACATATAAAAATGTACACAATGTATAATTGATTCATAAAAAAGGTACAAAACCAAAAACATTCATCACTAAGGGTTATAATATAATAAAAATATCATAATAAAAAATATTATAGGTAGAATATCTCTAAGAAACTGATCAAAAAAATAGGAAAATAGATTAAATTTTTTAATAAATAAGCAAAACATAAGTATAGAAAATTTAAAAGGGATTTAATTATGTATGGGGAACTTCTAATGTCTTTTAATGAATTCTATTAAATTAATTATCCCATGTTATAAAAAATCTCTCTTAGTGATTTTTTTTTGTTTTTTTGTTCACAATATTGATGAGGGGTGATTTGTAGGAATTCAAATGAACATGAATCCCATGTTTGGTGAAGCAAGGATTCACCATGTCCAGGATCATGCCCTGGTCAGTGGGTGTGGTGAAGCTGGAGGAAATCCTAGGAGGAACATGCCCATAGTGTTGGGTGTGTTGAGGAGGAACTTCCCAAAATGGTAAAATTTGAAGGGACCATACCTATTGTGGTCCCTATAGTGGAATCTAAATGTACTTATCCAAAACATGTGATGTAGGAGATCACCCTCATTTGGGGGTGGTCGTGGTTGAAAATTAGACCTACATCTCAAAACAACCAATTTATTTACACCAGGGTGTGGAGAAAGGATTGGTGGTATAAATGTTTACCTGTAATATATGGAGAGCTAAACTACATCCATTTTAGTGGTCATGGTTTAGATGAATTTTACCTATGTGAAATGGATTTTAGTAGGAGGAAACCCCCATGGTTTTGGGTGTGTTGAGGAAAAAATTCCATCTTTTCTTTATCAAGGCATGGTGAATTCCAATTCGGAACTCGATTTCCAGATCTGCAATAATGTATCACAATTTCCCCTATAAATTTATGGTAGTTTTAATCACAAATTAATGGATGGTTTCAATTTAGATTCTAAAGGCCTTTAATCTATGCATTCAAGGCATGGAGGATATACACATCAAGAATGGTATTTAAAAAAGTATAGAAGAAATGAGGGGAGATAAAGATACATTGAATGACTTAAAGAATTTAAAGGGTGGAAGAATAGGGTGTTATTACAAAACTAATCTTGAATATTGAAGGTTGAAATAGGTACTATTCTAGTATTTTCATTCTCTCACTAAAATTCAGAATTTTATTTGTAGAATAAAAACACCATTTTTGGTGTGTGTTTGAATCTTATTTATATGGATAAGAATTGTTTCAAAAATTGGACCAGTGAGTTCTCCAACTATTCATGGAAGTGAACCGATATATTTAGTGAGATAACACCAAACTTTTACTTGTAAATTAGTGATATTTTAGTGATTTCTCTTCATATTAATGTAGTCATGCATTCTACTTGGATGTATCCTAGTGGGGTTGAACCAAGTAAAATATATCATGCTTTTTGCTGATTTCATCACTCATTTAGAATAAATAGAGAGAGAAATAAAATTTTTCCTCAAGTTAAGAGAAGAAGATCCATAATTGAGGAAGAATCATTTTAATCTTCTATAAATTGATTCACCCCCCCTATTTTAATCCTCAATAAAGATGTAAAATCACATATGTTTATTAGATTTCATTATATTAAAAATAAATAATGATTTATACTATATTCATATTTAATTATAGAAATTTAATCATCAGTTAAAATTTCAACAATGACTAATGTATTTAATTAATTGTTTGTTTTTTGGTTAAGAGCATTTATGTTTTCAAAAAAATGAATTAAACCAAAAAAAACTAAACTATAAAATATCCATCATCTAATTTGAAATAATAAACTAATTTAAATAGATTTTTATTAGTTAAAGGAGGTTTTATTTGTCCATTTTATGTCGGTTAATTTAATCCAATATTCTCTTACATGTCATACAAGTCATATATGCATGAACTAGATCTCCCATGGGTTAATAATATAAAACATGGTCTAGGAATAAGAAAAACTATATATATAAACAAAAAGTATCATGATTCTAGGCCCAATTCCATATCCCAATCCTAATCATGCACCATAAACTCAATCATCCATAGTTACAAGTCCATTTCCATTACCTAGGTCACAAAACAAAATGTCTTCTTAAGTACCAGGAAACTCAAGGAGGGTGAGATTATAGCCTAGTAGGACACCACCAACAATGTCCCTAACTAGTTTACTAAATATACATGCATGCTTGGTTTTTTTTAAAGGATGGATTTGGTTTCTATTTTGTTATAAACAATAAATAAACGCATATGAACCAAAGAGGGTATGGGAAAAAATCAATATTCCCAAAGCATAAAATCTAGTTACCTAAATTTTTCCTCAATATCTCAGCTAGATTTCTTTATTCCTCCCAAATATAATTCTAGTCAGCTCTTCTGCATTGGCACTCTCAACCTCTAGTTCTCCACCTACTTAAAGGAAGAGGTTTGATCTTCTCAAGTAGGGTCTCAACAGCAATTCTTTTAGAGTCAAAGTTATCCACCTACTTCTCTATGTTTTTTACTTGAGAGACGTCACTTTACATTGGAGTCACCATCCCCTCAACCTCCATTATTCTAGAATAAGGAATAATATCTAAGTGTTTTGTCTCTTTGTGAAGTGTATCAGAAGAACAAATAATTTTATCTTGTTTCTCAATGGCATAATAAATTTTTTGTTTAGGAAAATTAGTAAGACAAATTACAATTGGTTTCTCAACCACCAATTTAGGATCAACTGGAGACCTTATCTTCTTGTACGAAACAAGTTAAAAACCCTCATTATCCATGAAGGATTTTTAAAATGTTAGAAATGACAGGAGTATCAAATTCTACAGTTTTCTTACCCTTTCGGTAACCTGAAGTAGCCATCCTTTCATGTGAAATTTGAGGATACACCACCTTTTTTTCTTCTTCGTCAAATTTTTCAACTATCAAGTCATTGTAACTACCTGTAATTTTAGGAGTCAAAAAAATTTGAGTTTTCTACAAGTCATCACTTTTTTCATTTCTATAAGTATCAACGTCATTGACATTATCCTCTTCAAAGAATATAGAAGACCAATATTTTTGCTTATTTCTAGAAGTAAAGTCATTAAAACTAGTTGAATCGTGTGGTCAGCCACAATTCTCTATCATAGAATACTCATCCACCAACAACCCATTTCCATTAGGCTCTTGAGATTCGGGTTTCCCATTAATCAACACATCTTCTATAGTGGTAACTGACACCTAGAGGGAATCTTCATCATGAATGATCGGTTCTGAAAAGTATTAATCTTTCATCTTTGACTTCCTTCGATGGAGATTGGTTGGATGAACTCTTATCCCACATCCCTCACATGAAACGTTTTTCCAAAATATCTCCAAAGAGAACCCAATAGTCATAAATTCATTATAGATAATAGGATTTATTTCATACTCAACATCAATTTGGATGTCATTAGAAGGAGTAGAAAGGGTTACCTTTTCATTCATGGTGGAGATGAGATCAATCTTCACCAACATCCTAGAAAAGTGTCCAAACCAAACATCCTTAGTATTCTTTCCAAGAAAAATTGGAGTCCTAATTTCCATGCCAATGTCATAAAAAATCTTCAGATGCCAAAGGACCCAATTGAGTCTATGAAGAGGAACCCAGACCTAAGAAAAGTAATTTCTATCATGTGAGACATTAATTTCCAAATACCATTCATGTAAATGAATCCAAATAGGTTTCCACAATAGGGAACCAATTCTCTATGTTAAAATCTTCAATTCATATGATGGAAAAAGTATGCGTGAAAATCCTCAACCAAGAGACACATTTCCAGTTAGAGAAACCCCACAAAATCGATATCTTACGAACCAAATCATCAAACTTCCAGGGTTTTTCACCTTTAGGTAAAACAATTTGTGCAAAAATAGATTTTTTTAAAAAATTTATTCTCTCAGAAAGTGCTACGGGTTTGGATTCAACATGGGAAGATGAGAACTTATAAAGGATTCTACTATTAAATGAATCCTTTAATAGAGATAATGACCTGGATCGACCCAGATTCTACCCTATAGTTGATAAGTTCTTCATCACAACAGTATAGGATTTAGTTCCATTATAATCATAACCTTGAGATATAAAAACAATCATCTTAGCTTCCCACAATGCCACATCTGAGAAAGAAACATAAGGCTTCACCGCTAATAAATCCTTCTGACCAATTCACTAATCATTTGTAGATTTATGGACTTTGACCAATAAAGTATCATCATATCTGGCAACCAAACATGGATTTGGGTCCAATTGAGAAAAATATGGAACTATCGTCTTCTCTGAAACCTTAAAGGTATGAAAATTAGTGGCAACTCATGGGATGTGATCCACTGATGACAAGGGAAATGAGTGTGGAATCACCGACACAGGTCCACTAGGAGGAGGAAATAAGGTTGAATCCAAGGAAGTTTCTATATTCCATGAGAAAGTTGAAACCCTAATATTTTTCTCCATGTTGAGGTAGATGTCTCCTTCTTCCTGTCCTCATTCTCCAAAAAAATATTACAATATTATGTTATTTTCAAATATCTCTCTATATATCCCTACCCCACTCATGCTTGGTATGAAATGTTAAATAAGAAATAAATAACTATTTAAATAACATGTCACATCATGAAATGATCAATGGGTAGATTACATCTGATCATACCCACTTTGTCCAGTGTAGAAATTGAATTATAAACCATGTCCTAAACATAGCTCGAGGTTGAATGATATTTTTCTCCTCATATCATGATCAAGGTGAATTAGATATCACCATAATATATCAAATAGGTGAATGATCTTTCAATAATACAACATCATGTTTAAATGAGGAATCCCTTATTGAATGGAGTATCACCAACTTTAGTTGGATGATATGACACTAAAACAGGTCTATAATTAGATGATACACCACCAATACAATAAACTAGGTAGAATATACACCACTTGTATCGCTATCTTGGTGGAGGATGTACCATAGATACTAGTATACAAGTATAATATGCACCACAAAGGAAAATCTCATGGGTGGATAAGGCCCCACAATCATCAATACCTATATGGATGATATACCACTGGTACTAGTCTATCGCTGGACAATACACCTCCAAGAAAACTTACATATGTGGACGATGCACCACTATAATGATCTCAAAGTGGAAAAGGTGCCACAGTTATTCTATAAGTAGGATATATACCACTAACATATCATATGTGGATGGTTCACAACCACTAACTATTTTTGGGTGGATGAGGTACCACCATTACATCAATCCCATAGTGAACAATGAATCATAATTTTAACTCAGGTTGAAGAGATACTATAAATCTAACTCAAAAGGAGGATGAGGTACCGTCAAAACACCTAGGGTGGATAATTTACCACTAATAAATAATTATTGAAGTTTTTTCATTAATTATAATCATTTACATGGAATTTAAATTCATTTAAGTCATAAAAACTATTTTCAAAATCCAATAACCCATTTAAAGATTCATTCCTAGGATAACTCACCCCTATCGAATCACATTCACACAATATTAATTAACAAGTAATGGTATATTTAACTACAAAAGGCTCCTGAATTCACAACATAAGCATTGACACCCATCATGGTTCATAAGACACCATTCCATAATTTTAAATATCATGGTTTAGGTCATTGGTGGCCATAATACCATCACACGGGTTAAGGAGGACCCCTCATGGATTTATTTGATCTGATTTATACTATTAGATTTCAAAAAATAAATTTAAAATAGTTTTAAGTTCCTACACACATTGTCATTGCTTCCTTTATTTCATATACACATTCTATGCATGAAAATACTAATGAAAATAAAAGGGACAAACTATCTGGAACTAGAAGATTCATGCTCTAAAAACTTTCAATTTATTCTTCCTTAATATATAAAAATAAAAAAATATATAAAAATAATTAAAATTAGTTGTATATGGTGAAATATGGTATAAAAATAGAGAAAACTTAAATAGAAGAAATATTTATGGTATCCTTACCCATGGTGACCCAATGTCACAAATGACACCTAGATATGATGATGAATGAGAGAGATATGGTCTTAGAGAGGGAGGTAAGTGGGTGAGGAGGAGGGGGAATTTGGAGAGAGTAAATTTTTAAGGGGTTATTCTTTCATTTAAAAAAAATTAAAACATTTAATTCTATTTAATTTAATTAAAAATTCAAGTAGCCATCGAGTACCCACCACCCATCCAATGGGCACCCGATAGCCATCAAGTACCCACTCCAGGATACCTAACAACTCGATGGACCACATGGGGCCACTTAACTCCTCCACTGGGTGTTTGATAATAGTCTACTGGGTACCTGGTGGAATCTATCAAAAGAAAAAAATGAATTATCACCTGATTTTTTCTCTAGTAATGGAACCCTAAGCCCCTTCTAACACCTCAAATACCCATAATTCATAAAAATACTTGAGATTGGTTGAAAATTATATTGACAAAAACGCCTAAAAATATATAAGGTGTTATAAAAATGATTTTAATTGACTAAAATAATTTTTATTAGGTTCTAAAATGAAGTCATAGTTTTCTATTATTGATTCATATTTCAGAAAAAAAACTATCATTTGAATTCTAGTGGAAAAATAGTTCTAACCTCATTAAATATAATTATAACCTGAAAATAGAAAAAAAATGAGAATGTTTTTTGAACTTGCATATTAGTAATTTAAGTTATTACATCATAATATTTTTATTATGAACATTAAAAAGAATTCATGTAATAATTTAGTTTTTCTAATATTGAATCTTCTGGTAAAATAAAAAGTTCATATTAATACTCATAAGGACTTAATAAATTAATATAAAGTTAAATTTTTTGGGAAAATTATAATTGGAAGTATCAATCAATAATTTTTTATTGGAAAATCAGGAAAAGGATATTTTTCTTTAAATGCTAAATAATTTGGAATTTTTTAATGGATATTCAACTAACATCTCAAGATATTTGGACTTAAAACATCACAAGTTACATGGGCTTAAAGACCATAACATATATATTTTTATGGATTGATTGTTACCATAATAATTGTATATATTATAACCTCATAAAATAATTTCATTGTAACAGATTTTTCCATATTATTTTGATGGCTTTAAGAGAAAAATTTAAACCTTGTTGAGATTAAAAAAATTAGGATAGAATGGTAATGAAACATTGTTATTTGGATATCCCTGTGGTGATTTTTATGGTCATTCATTTGATCAAGTAAGTTAATGTTAGAGGTCCAAAGAATTATTAATGGATAACTCTTATACATAGTAATATTCATCTTATATTTTTATCATTTAAAATTAAAATTTTCAGACTAATTAAATATATGGTTTGTTCTACTATGTTACTTTTTCATTAGTTATCAAGGTTATTTGATGTCTTATGTGAAAAAATAATATCTAATGTAAGGATATATTATTAAATTTTATATGGATAAATATTGAATCAATTTTTTTTCAAAGTATTTGGGTAGGATTGAGACATGATTCAATTATATTGTATGTTTTGATGATAATGTCATTCAACTGTATTCCTATAGAAAATTAGTAAAATTTATGATGTTAATCCATCATGTTGGAAAATATCCACAATTTCATTAACATAAATGGAATTTAATAAATAATATATATGTGTGTGTGTGTACTACTAAATAGTGGTATTTCATATCATTTTATTAAATAACTAAAGACACAAACAAATAGATGACTTTGAAGTCCAAGATAAAATTAGAAAGAGAACAAAAATCATTAACAAAGATATTGTTGATTGGTTTTCAGAGTGTAAGATAAAAAAAATCATGTTCATAATAGACTAAAATAATTATCTTCTGTATGTAATAGTATTTTATATTTATTCTTATAGATCACTAATGTTAATAATTGAGTTACAATGCCAAATTATTTGAAATATTTATCTGGAAGTCCCTTGAAAAAATCTAGAATATTTGAAGCTCATGATATTAATAACTTCAAGTTTTATATAGTTTTTATTGAAGAAGTTTTGAAAACACACAATAGTTGATTCCTAATAAAATCCATAAAATTAAGATACTATGTAAATTTTATTGACATTTTTTAATTAAATTATCGTGGATAGTTTTTAGTTGTGCTAGTCAAATAAAAGTTGGTTGATATTTTCAAGTGTATAAGAAAATATTTAACAAAATTTACTTATGTTAGAACATCTCAGTTTATTAATATTAGTAATCATGAAGAACATAAATCATATATTTTGGATTTATAATATAAAATGGAATATTATTTGTATTATAAAGTCAATGAAGGTTAAATGTGTTTATTCCATGTAATGACCAAATATTTTTTATACTTTAAATTGATACTGTCTTCGATAGCCCGTGTCACATGAAACAACAAACAAATGAAACACTCAAATAAACATACCGCAACATATTAAAATTACATGAATAATAAAATAATTATTAATTAATATATAATAATCAATTAAAATATTGAAAATTTATTATTTGTATTTGATTTTAAAAAGGATTCTTTTTAAAGAACCATTTTAAAAAAAGTTACTGTATTTTACCTTAATAAAATAAATTTATCGTAGTTAACATTTTATTATGATAGTTAATACCAGGATTTATAAACTTATTTTTCAAAATTAAATTATTTATAAATTTATATAAAATAATATTAAAAACATTCAAATTTTAGAAAGGTTATTTTTAAAAAATAAAATCTATTTTTCTTTATATTTTATATATTATTTTAAAAAGATAAATTTATTAATTTTATAATTTTAAATATTTTAAGTAAAATTTATATATGGATTCATCATTTCAATATTATTTTAATATTAATTTTTGAGATTTTTCTAAAATAGTAGATTTTATGTGAATAGTGATAAAAATACAGTTTTTACCAAAACTATAAATTTTATGACCTTATCATTATATAAAAATGACCTAAAAGTTTATAGAACCTTTTAATTTATAAAATATGAATTTAAGGGTTAAAATATATATTTTTATAATACTACCATGAATTCATAAAACTAATTTTCAATATTTTATGAACATAAGAAATATTTTCCAATAAAAGAAACTATTTTTTGTCTTTTATTTTAATTAATTATTATTTTTCTATAATTTGATTTTAGATCTATTTTAAATCAATATAAAAAAATTTATAATAAAAAAATTTATATCTTGAAAATATAATATAGTGATTATTTTATCCTAAACATAAATTTTAAGCTTAAAAATACATTTTTTTAAAACATCTTTTTATGTGTTACATGGACTAATGTTAAAATTGATTTTACTTGAACATATAAATTTTATCTGATAAAATGGATTTAATATTTTGAATTATTATGTTCAAATTATCTAATAAGTTCTATTTTATTTTTATAAATTAAATTTAAATTACTTCGGTAAAAAGTAGTTACGAGGGTAAAACCAAAAATGGTAAAGGTGAAAATTATAAGAGTAGAGGGCTTAAAATTAAATCATGTATGAAAAGTAATGGTTCATGTATTATTAAAAATATCTAATCTCACACCCAATTATTATCCATTTTTTATCTTTTTGACATATGAAACATGTGCTCTATTTATACTTAGTTGAAATATTTATAAAAAGTCTCATTCTCACAGTTTATAAAAGGGTCCTCTCCGAACCCCTTAAAGAACACCCTAAAAATTTTTGTTTCCACTTGAAAATAAAACCTTATTAATTATACTATAATACTATTACTTTTTCCTTGATCCTCTATTCACAAGATATAGCCCTAATACCTTCATTTCCGAGGATTCTTCTAAGGGAAATCCCAAGTCCATGGCATTAATACTTTTTTCCTAACTTGTTTTCTTTTCTTTATCACTTTACCAAATATAATTTTTTTTTCCTATATAATTAAATATTTATTGTTTTTATAATAATTTTTTATGCCAAGATAATAACTAATAAACACATTTCCCCTTTTCCATTAATAAAATTTAAATTTTCATTCGTGCATTGTGCGAACTAACACCTCCATGAAGTGATAACTTCTATTTTTTACAAAAACATGAAGTGATAACTTCTCAAATAAATGTGTGAACTAACACCTCCATGAAGTGATCACACCTCCATTTGTGAATTGTGTGAACTAACACCTCCATTAAGTGATAACACCTCCATTAATTGATAACTTCTCAAATAAATGTTTGATATTGGAATGAATAACTCATGTTATTTACAATAGATATTTTCCTCCATGTCCATATTTTCCTTCAAATTTTATCCTCTCTTTTTGGGAATGATAATATGGATTATTTTATATTATATTAGTAATTATATTTACATATTTTCAAAATGAAAATCAAATACACTTTTATGGTGTGGGTTTTCAATAAAGATATTTCAAAATATTAAAAAGGCTTTACATCCTTTAAAACCAAATGTTTTATCTTTCATCCCAAATTTATTTTTGATAAACATTATGTATTTTCAAGGAACAATTATTGAAGTTTCTTTTTCAAAAGTAATCCTTTTCCAAATTATTCATCTCACCTTTTCAAAATAACTTTTGAAAGTGTTTTATAACATTTTATTTTTACAATTGTATTCTAAAAGATATTTTTAATGTTTTTCTATGTGAATACATCATTTCAAAACCTTTATAATTTTATATGAAAATTTATCTCAACATTTTAATTTTTTCTGAAAGAAATTATTTTTCTCCTAGTTTTATAAAATATTTTTTAAAATAGTATCAAAAGATCAAGGATATTTCTTATTTCCAAAGTGATTTTTAAAAAACTCCTAAAATGTGTTTTTCATATATTAAATTGTCCTTCAATATATATTATGATTGTTCCAAGTCATTATAAAATTTATATCATCCACTTTATTTCTTTGTATATATTATGAAATTTTTCTTCTATCATGTAAATGATCCATCACTGCCTTTTTCTTCCCCTAGCATTGAATGTTATAAACCTAATTTTTCTTCTAATTCCTTTCCTCTGTGAATAATATATTTTTCATTCCTTTGATTGATTAGTTTTCACCAAGATACCACAAATCAATTGATTGGGGAGTTTATTAAATTAATTATATACCCCTTATCTATCATTGAAAATTATATATGATCTATTATCCTGATTTAATGGTATTTAGATAAAAATTTACTAAATCTACTCCAAATACATTTCTTTCATTTTTCTAAAATCTAATTTAATATTTAGCTATAAACATACAACTAACCCTATATTTCACAATAGAATTTCATAATTCAAAATGGCTTTCAGATTCAAAATCATAAGCATATTCCACCTTAAAGACAAAAAAATTCAAAATTAAAACGTTCAGGCTAAGATGCATTATGAAATTATAAATCACCATCAATAATAATTCATCCGCCCTATCACTAGTGAGAATTAAAATTTAAAAATTTAGACCAATCTATGCCATAAACAAAGCACCACAAAATCCACTGTGATGCCCAATCATTTATCAGCCTCGAGCCACACCCTGAGACCTATCAACATCACCAACTTACTGATGAGAACCTATTGTAATCTGACCTCCAACACCACTGAAGAAACCCAGAACAGACTTCCTAGAAGCCTTTATCAAGGGACAAAGCCTGCATCAGTCGCACCTCTGAGAACACAGGCAATAGATAAAAGCCACACATCCCAAAACCTCTAAGAAAATCACTGTACCAAACTGACATGGTGTAGGAGCGAATATCAGGAAGTAAGAGAAGGGTTTGAAGCATCCAGGTCTTCGATAACAAACCATGATCTTCCAATAAAGATATATTCCTACAAGACTTCACAAAAATAAAAAATACCAAAAGAAGAAACTAGACTCCACATCCATCAACAATGAAAAGATGAAACATGGCCTATAATGTGTTTTCCTTTCACTCCAAAATCTTCTTCGCCCCTAATGAAACAAAAACAAACTCCATCAATAAATAGTGAACACAATGACGAATCTGAATCCTTTCAGTCATGATATATGGTGAAAAAAGGAATCCAAAAATAGAGAGGAACCATCATCACATTCCTCCCCATCACAATCCCCAACCACCATAGGACAACATCTCACCAAAACAAAATGGGGTATCATGTGATAGGTTGGGAAGGAAGGGTTGATAATGATGAGTTATGGGAAAAGGATCCAATATGAAGACCACAAGACCAGCCACTATCTTCTAAAAAACAAGGAAATCCTAGAAATAAAATAGAATGAGACAATCAGAACGGTTCAATGGCTGAGCACACCATTGAAAACATCCCATGACATTAAAGATACTTTGATTCTAACCAAATATGGGGTCTTTCATGAAAGGTATAGAAATAATGGTAGTGGTGGAGGATAGATAAGGACCTCAATTCAAACATCCTTGTATCAATAATGAAGAGAAAAAACATGAGGAAGATAATAACTTGAGGAGAATGGGAAATGGGCCATCATTTCCAGAAGTAACCCTAGGTGAAGCTTCCAAATTGAGATATCCCCTGGGAGAGAATAGATCCATCAACTACCACTTTATATAGTCCTCCTAGAAATTTACTAAACATATTTGGATTCCCATTTATTTTACATGGGTATATCATGTTATGATATGTTAGATGAAGATAATTATTTTTGTATAATATTGAACCCCCATCAATAAGAATATATTTGAATATTTTTCCATGATGGTATTGAATAAATCGGTCTTATAAAAGAGGGTAAAGATTTTAAAATCATGTTAACACTGTTGGATGATATAATATGGTCAATATGAATTAATTAATTTTATGTTCAATCCTACTTTAGCTAATCTAATAATTTATATTGTTGTTTTATTTAGAATATATTAAGTCAATTGATATATCAATAATTTTTTAAAACATTTTATTTTTATATATCATATATCATGTTCTAACTTGTTTCATAATATCATTTGATATAGGAATACTAAAATTAAAAAAAATGTGATTTAGTCTTCCATAAGTAATATACAATTAGATGACCCATTAGATATTCTCCCACCTACATAAAAAATATTCCCTACTTTTGATATGACCCTTTTTTCTTTAAAAGAAATATGATTTGGTCTCATATTTTCAATTACACCCCATAATTTTAATGTAATCCCTTCTTCTATAGGGATTACATTAGATATATATGATGTTAAATTGGATCAACAAACTGGGGTTCATGAAGCAACTGATCATGTGGTGTCATTGTTATTATCATGTGGGAATTGGTAAGTTATTATTACTAGTATATAATTATTAATGTGAAAAAATAATTTATTAAATCTATATACTAATTATTGAATATTAATATTGAATAGGTATAGATAATAACAAGATATAAATAAACTTGAGTATACTAGATGTTTAGAGGTTGAAATTTTTAAAAATAACTATCATTTAATCTGTATA
Source organism: Viscum album (assembly GCA_963277665.1). NCBI lineage: Eukaryota > Viridiplantae > Streptophyta > Magnoliopsida > Santalales > Viscaceae > Viscum > Viscum album. The sequence continues at coordinate 689,852,343 of OY728163.1, forward strand.
GGGTTATTACAGCTAATGTTGTAGGCTTAAATGGTTAGATCATAAGGCAGTTAGTATGTGATTCAATATCCATTTCTATCACATATCTTGATCAGATGAATACTCCCATCATTTATAAGAATGGTATGTTGTATAAACAACTAATTTTTTTATGAACCCTCCCCCAAAAGATGTCGCAATGAGGGGGGTGGATGGTGAATGACCGAGCCCCACCTCCTGTAGGCCCTAGGTTGGTGATTATCATTGAGGTTATAATAAACATGCATATGGGAGGCATTACCCTCTAATAAAAACATGCATAATAAAGTGATAATAAAGATAAAAGAATCAAAACTTTCTCGAAAACGTATATTAATATATCCCAAGTGAAATAATTTAGTTCCATGGAGTACTAAACAAATGAAAGAAAAACTATAAGTACAAAAAAGGTAAAGATGGAAATCACCATGAATCCCAAATAGCTCCAACAAAACCAAGATCTAGTAATATCTAGACTGATCTCCAAATTTCTACAGATAACCTAGAAAAAAATTATATATATGTAGTGTTAACATAATAGTATACTCATTAGGATCCTCCCCAAATCCTATCACACAAAAGATAAAGAAATAATACTAAATAACAGTGAACAAAAATGAAACAAACTGGTCACCTAAATAGGTATTTTAAGTTCTCAACCTCACCATGGATAAATGTCACAAAGTATCAAATACAAGAGACCATATAATATAATATTGAAACATAAAGGGTTCCCCACTCCCACTTTACCACTGGTTTAACACTCTTCCCAAAAGTTTCACATCTTGATCCATCTAACTCCAAAATATGTTAAACTGAAGACACATGGGAATGGCATCACAAGATACACCTCATGCATCACATAATCACATCATCTCATCCACGTATCCTTATATAGTAACTGATTAGTTTCTGAAAGCCACCACATCCCGTATTATGTGTATCATACATCGATTATTATACCTCAAGACATTATATCCCATATATCGAATAAGTACCTCAATCTATCATATATTATACACATCATGCCTATAATAATAAATTGGATACTATATCTGGAAATACATGTGTTAGAAAAAACTAAAATCCACCACAACCCAATACACACATATGGTAAAACTAACCATCATGAATACTAGTACAAGTAAATATGAATAGAAGAGATTTGGGCCTGAGGGGGTAATCAGCCATCCATCCTCCCATTGGTATGTTGGGGAAACACCCTCTCATAGTCCACTGGGGGTTAGTTTCCCTAACCAAAATGGGTGGGTATCATATGAAATCACAGAATATATAAGATATAATATTTCTCATAACCACAAAATGGGAAAAACCTATTCTTAGACTCAACTATAGCGAACATCACTCAAACTCTTAACTTTCACTATTATGACCGGATATCCTGTAAGAACAAAAGCATTTAAAATAGCTACTTTAATTAATTAGTTATTTATTTTCATTTCCTTACATTAATTAATTCATTAGTAATTAATTATACATTAACATTATTCCACATTACATTACATTAACCAATAGAGAAATCACATTCCCTCCAGGCATAATATATAATAAGTCCATAGTTTATCAATAATAAAATATTTTAGTATTTTTATTTGATCAATACAAACCCTATGGTTTAAAAATTATTTAATTCATTATTATCATCATTATATAAAAAATGTATTCTAGGAAAACCATTATAACATAACACAAAGATGAAACATTCCACCAAGAACCTCCAATTTCCTCAAGAAGTGGGGAACGGAATGTAGATAAAACAAGAAACTCATCCATCAGCCATTAAATAGATTCATAAGAGATCATCTCATATCTCAACATTATATCAATGGGTAATCCCAGTATCTACCCATTAAATCATCTGTAGTTATATCTAAGACACTCACATATATATCCCGATGAAGCTCACCATTATAAGAATCAACTACTTCCATATTATTCAGGTCACCCCATGCTACAATATTTGTCATCCCAAGATCATCCATCCAAGGGTCATATCAGATCTAGGACTCCACATATCATAGCACATTATCCATATCACGATCATATCACATCACATATCAAAGTACACAACCAAATCACATCACAAAAACATCAGCAAATAAACAACCATAGCCAAAAGGGTGATCTAGGCCCTAAAACAAGGCATCCAACCTTTGCACATAAATGATCTCTCATGGATCCAAACTCTAGGCACTCAAACTTCAAAGAAAAATGGGAAAAAAGGCCTTAGAAATTATATTTATCACATGAACAACTCTTATTCCATATTTTATTATATGATTTATTATTCATAGGTTCCAACTATGGGACACCTAAGGCATCAAGATATAACAAGCCACTAAATTAATTAAACAATTAATTTAAAGATGATTTAAATCATCTAAACATTATCATTAATCATTAATTTTTAATTATTATCAACAAAAATCATAAACATTCTATAAATTATATATCAATTATATTAATCAAATAGAGGATTATATTTAATTAAACATTCAATTTTCATTAATTTGATCAACCCCAAATTACAACAATCACCAAATTACAAACATGAATCTTATTTAGTTACTCTAGTTAATTAATTATCCAATAATTATAGATTTACTTTTTTACTAAATTCAAAATGATAATATAAGAATAAGAACATCCTAGAAATACATAGCATAGATATCACGTTATCTAAAAAATCAAGAGGAAATCCATCATAACGGTATAAAGCACATCAAAATGTGATCACTAACTAATTTCTTTAATATATTTCAATAATTGTTATGTTAATTACATTACCATACAAATGACTAAACTATTCCCAATTTATTATTAAACATAAATAGATATATAAGCAATGAATCCCCTACCTCAAAATCATCAACATTCTTTTTATAAGAATGGACCAATGTTACAGACCTATAATCACCTATCCTGTAAGGAAACTATGATCTCTTAAATACATCATACCACAAATGAGTCAAAAACAACAAAGAAACGTCATTAAAAATGGGGGAGATCAATCTCCATGGCATAGTGAGAAGAAATAGGAGAAAATAAGACTGATTAGGGAGAACCCTCTAGAAAAAGAAGAAATAACACAACTTGGATCACCATGGATCAGAGACAGATGCTAGGGAATCAATCCCCATTAAAGAAATCCCAAAATTATAAATGAGGGAACCATTTTCTATTGTATGTTGAGAAGAAATGATGGGTTTTGAGAAAAACTAGATATGCTTATTTATTTAAAGATATGTTTCACTTGGGATTTATATGGTGTGTAACACATACACAATATGCAATTATTAGGTTTCATATCTCACCATAAAACATGTCACCTTGAAGGATTTAATCCTAAAAATTTACATGTCATGTAACACCCCTATGAACTAGCATTAACAAGACATGAATTTGAAATACCTGATATGAAACACACTTACACGCCACATATTTCCCATACTTCCATCCTTTTTTAGATGAACACCTTTATTCCTAATCTAGGCCTCCTCAGATAACCATGATCTTAAGAAATAAAAAATGGTTTAGATTAAGAAGATATAGGACCTTACAGAAGGTATATCAAAATAAAAATTTATAGTGTATTTTATATGATCATTCTATCTAATGTAATAATATTTAATTTACATGTCTTATTTATAGTTTCTATCCCATTTTTATCTATGTGAATAACTTATCAATCAATGGATATTGAATCATTTGAGGGTAAATAGAATAAATACAAGTATTAGTTATGGTTTGAGTTTAATGAAACCTCTTTTTGTCTCTATAAAATGTATAAAAAGGTAACAAAATAGATTCCCCAAGATTAGTGTAATTCATTTGTAGATATGCATCATAAAATTTTCATAAGGTATATGATAATTTCTTAGTACATTGATAGTAATTTCTTAAATATAATCTAATTTTTATTAATTTTAAATTCTCTTCTAGGAATCTTCTAAAAAATACATCAAGAAAAGATAAACATGTCCTTCTACACATAGCTAAGTTAAAAAAATCTTGGAAGATATTGAGCAAGGTAAACTTTTAACTATTGAAAAAATATATTTTTTACATAATAAGTAATTAAATTTTTATAATTTCAATTTTTTTACTGATGATAGAGAAAAAATAGTATACTTATGAGTTCAATAAAGAAAATATGTGGTTTGATGTGCACAAGAAATTATATAGAAATTACATAAATAAAACCTATTACAAAATTTAGGTTAAAAATATAAATTAATATTATATTTTTTAAATAAATATATTTTTAAAAATTTTATACAATTAAAATATTGAAATTAATGATAAATGGGATAAAAAACTATTGTGGTCATTATTAGTCTCCTCGGGTAATTTCATTTCCCATGTTTTGTGAAAGGGGTATTCTTTTCATGTGTGAGGGATGGGTTTGGGACCATCCCTATTAGGAGTATTTGGGAGGTTAATATATTTTTTCATTTTTTTCCTTCTCCCTTAGTACTAGGTATTTTATTCATTCGACATCTATGATCAAAAAATAAAATTAAGATATAAGATAAATAAATACAAGAGTAATGGTTACAAATGACTTTTTGGGATGAGCAGTTTACAGTGGTGGGGAGAGCATTGAATAGTTTATTTGAGAGAATGAAAGAGAAAATTATTTCGAGAATTATATCCTTGATATGAAATAATTTTTTCAAAACTAAATCTATTAAATTTATTTAAAAAGTATTATATTATTCTAATAATTTTTTTAAATATATTTTTTATGCATGGTGTTTAATTGAAACTAATTTATATTCTCGATTATATTTCATATAGCCAGTGGAAGCTGATTGCTGATAGTAAAATTAGGAGTGTGTGTAATATTTAGAAATTCATGATTACCTAAGATATTATAATTGATATTATATCCCCATTTAGGAGTTATATTTCTATAACCATTTAGTAATGAAACACTAATATATTTTACCTCATAATTATTTTATTTAATAAATATTTTTTGTATGTTTAAAAACTATTATGATATAATTTTTATTATTGTGGTATCTTAAATCATTTATCTATTATTGACTATTGAAAGTGGTAAGTTATCCATATTGATTAATTATTTATCTCTTTATATGTAAATTAGACTTGTATTCAACTACCTTATTCTCAAATTCTATTTTATTATAGTAATTAGTGGTGGTTTAAACTATTTCTAAATAAAAAAATTATCAATGAGTAACTAGAATCAGTTAAAACCACCACTAATTACTAAAAAAATCACTATAATTTGTATAAAAATCAAATCATTTCATTTTTGGTCAGTTTTATTCTCCACTAAGTTTAGAAAAAATATAGGAATTTCAAAAATAGTCATTATATGTTTAGTGATGGTTTAATAAAAATTGATAATTACTAATTCAGAGTGGTTTTATATAACTATCATGAATTAAAAAACAATATTAATTAACATCCAAATTGAAAAAAATGTGGGTGTTTTAAGAATTATCCCCTATCAATTAGTAGTATTTAAAACTATTGTGTATTCATAAAAAAATCATCATAAATGCCTAGTTTCCTTATGCTGAGTGAGTTAAAACTCCAAAATAATGTGATTTACAAGTAAATATAGTATATATAATCAATGTAAGTAATTTCATATAGGGAAAAATAGAAATGATATAACTCTAAATGGTAAAATAAAAACATAATATCCCCTAAAAACACCAATAAACACACGTATACCTCCATTATAATATAATCCTACTTCTGCTACATCTATTAATCACATTATAAGATAATGTTTCCTAACATCACCACCAACACACTCCTGAATATATAAATATTTTATATATAATTAGGGGTGGTTAAAACATCCTCAGTGGTTTCCTACTCTATCCTCTAACTATATCAATTTGATCAAATCACACCAATGTGTTTGTGATTGTAAATGATAGACCAAAATCCATCCCACTCCCATGTAAAGTCCAACCACTAGAGATAGCTCACGAATAAACACAATTATTTCCCCCAAAATTTTAAGGTATATGGATATAATAACTTCCTCCACTAAAATAAATCAAAACAAGCACCCCCCCCCCCACCCCACCCCTCTCTACAAATCATTCCCACTACACTAGTAACCATATCCTAGAACCAAACATCTTTCCACCAACCCAATAATAGATCTATCATATTGGAAACTATATCCATCATCATAACTATATATAAGATGTGTGAGGAGTCAAGATATACATAGTTATCCATCATAAAGTCCCCTACTCTTCAAAGATTTTGGGACACACTCATTTTTTCCATACTCAAGTGGTTATTTTCATAGAAAATAACTCTATGACATCACCCAAATAATATAACATACAATAGAGATAAAAAAATTATATCCCAATCCACAACACCACACTGATGTTAAACTTTTCCATAATATTAATGGAACTCATCTCACTATATCTTTAATATAGGTAAATCTAAAGCCTCATGTAGTGAATTAACCTATAGTGAAAAAGATAACATCCTTGCCCCACTCTCTAGTAGTGGTATATCCCAACAATACACATTATACCTATACCTATATGGGGTGTATAAAATAAAAAAGTAACCCAAATAATCACACTTACCTCTAATTATGAATAAAACATCTTAGGTATAACATCGTAAAACACATATACTGAGAAAAACCATCAAGTCAAGAACACCACAAAATCTGAAGAATATCCTCTATATCTCATCTTCTAGAAGTAAATTTTGAATCAATAAAACTAAAATACACACTACATAAACTAAAACCAATAGCATGGTCAATAATCCCACTCTATGAATCCAAAATTTGGTTCATTATCAACATCATTTGCAACCAACAACCATTTCTCCAAACAATCTCTCTAGAACAGACAATTGATTCACAAAGAATAAACCAAAGGAAAACACCAATGATTTATAAATAATCTACCTATAAAACATTTCACTTGTACTTTATATTTAATAACTAATTTATATTTCACTAACATAACCATATGATCCTTTTAAATCACTTAAAAATCAGTATTTTCCGTCACCAGTTGATCAAGAAAGAAAAGAGAAAAGAAACTCAAAATCAAATTTCCAATCCAATTGAATATGACCCTATAAACCATGTCATTCAAAAAAACCCACATAAAAATACCCTAAGGACTTACCTAAACAATAAAATAAATCAAAACACCCACTGGAATATCCCTTTGAACTAGAGATCCATAATCCCCATTTAACACTTCTAAGAGCACAACATTAAAACCCTTTAAAGAAACCATGAAAACTCATCCTCACAAATATACCAAAATTACCACCACACTACAGAAATCTAGCTAGAGAATACTCATCTCCATATAACTATTCTAGTTCCATAACTCTCTCAATATTCATTTCCCATGAACTTTTATTCATCCAAAGTTCAAACCAATAAAGTCCCTATATTTCTCTATCCTTAAGGAAATTATTAAAGGATCCCCACCTTTTAGAATAATACTAAAACCCAAGGTATCATTATATTTGAAATTCATACAGGAAAATTAAATTAATTACCGCATAAACCATAGTCATAAAAATAATATAATCCAAATTTACAATAATGAATAAAAATGTATTTTGATACTCACAAAGACTGTAAAAGAAGAAAAACCAGAATTCCCCAAATAAAACACAAATTACCAACTCTAAATAAAATTAAAAAACCAATTGTAACTCCTCATTATAGAAATATTATTATATCCAAATTAAACTTATTCAACTCTAGAATGTCTAGGAATAAGGGACCAAATCTACCCCAATGAAATAGATCATATAGAAAAACAAAAACTACCACCCCTGAGATCTTTGCCAAGAATTATATCTCTGAATTTCTTCCTAAATTAGAGAGAGAAAATTTAGAAGACAGGGAAGGATACTTTTGAATTAGAACCCAATGACCTCTTTATAGGTTACAAATTGAATCATTTAATCAATCATAACTCACCATGTTTAACTAAACATAAGTTTCCACTACCTCTAGTAACACTAAATTAAATTGTAAAGGTTATGATATAATAATTTATGTTTTTAGCATGTATTTTATTTTTATATATTATATTTTTTTCATAATAAATTAGAATAGAACACATGTATAAAATAAAATAAATGAACATTACCTTATTAATGATATAACATTACATATTAAGGGATAATACAAAACACAACATCGATACAAGTGAAATAGGTTAATAAAAATACGTATAAAAGATTTCTCAAGGTTTAAGTATTCATAATTTGGTTCCCCCATGAAACAAATACCCCCAAAATTAATTATATAAAAAATTAAATAAGTAAATATATAGAATGAATTTGTAGAATGAACAAGATAATTGAATTGATATTTGTGTAGTAGTAAGGTTATATATATGGAAAAATATAACCATTGAGGTTAGTTATTATATATTTTTTGTAATGGACATTATGAATAACAATTATATGATTCCTAAAAATATGAGATAATATATGACTAGGTATTTTATATTAAAAAATATAATTATGTTTATGACAAAATAAAATGATGAATTTAAGGTGAAGTATATTTCAACAAATTTTATTATTTTATAAGTTTATTTTTGTATTAAATTTTGTAGGATTTATAGTTATAATTATTACATAATAGAATTGATTTTATCAAGGAATGATATTAGAATATGATTTTTTAAAAATATGTCTATTATATATTTCAAAACCTGGGTCTAGTGGATTCTTATTTTTCATAAATTTATTTCTTAAAACTACCTTATCTATTTACCACATGCTTTATGAAACATAACACCATATCATGCTATAACCATTATCTTCTATATTTCTCATATCTCCATCAACAACAATCCATGGAATAAGTTTCCTAGATCATGTTGTAACATTATATCTTCATTCCTTTCATAGTGTAGTTTAATATCATCATTCTTAAGTTTTACACTATTCCTAATATTATTTAATAATTATTGAACAACCCAAGAATTATGGAGTAGTATGGAACTTGATCATCTTCTTTTAGGCATGTAGGAGCTCATGGATACAATCTGAAAAATATCAGCGACATAAGTTTTCTTCCAATTAAAATTTTATGGTTAATTAATATCACATGAGTTTATATTTAATCTATCATGGTTTGTGTAAAGTTAATTTCCTATGCTGAATTAATCTTATACGAGAACATATTTAATCAGGAACAGGTCGTATCCATATAGATTTATTCACATGAAAGCACTATTTTGAGTAGGCACTGATCAATTTTAATCATACTTGAAATATATGAAATGTATTTGTTTTAAACACAAGTGAGACCTAATGTCTCTGAGTTATTCATATCTGATCCCATATTGTACCTTCTTATACTTATGTAGGTCTGCAATTGACCAAACTATTAAGACATGAGTTTTAAAAATCATTGTTTCACCTTATGTAGTTGCAACTACTTGAAGAAATGCTATTTAGCCTAGTATTTTTTTATTCATATATATCTAGGTAATTTCATGTTTTAATATTATTTCACTAAGCATCATCTTGGTTTAATCCAATGAAAAATTGTTTCTTATCATTTTATTCTTATATAGGCCAATTTTCCTAGAATTTATCATCATTTTTATTAATAAAATTCCACAAAATTCACATAAACATGTAATAAATTAATTCATTCCATTTTATAACAAAAAAATAGTAAAAAAATCGTTGACCAATAAAATTAATAAATAAGAATAATACAATTTAGATTTATTATAGATAAATATAATGTTTTTTCTTATTTATATATTATTTTCCAAAATGATGTATAATATTATGGAATGAGTCTTATAATATCATAAAAATATTATTCAACTAAATGAATTTTACGTCCAAATATATATGTTTACCAATTTCTTGTGCAACCGATGAGAAAAGTCAAAAACCACATCTTACAAAATTTTATTATAACAAGAGTAAGAATAAAATATTATATAAAGAATTTTAGAGGATAGATGAATAATAAATTTTATTAATTTATTAAATATAGTTTAGTGTTGGGAAAAGTCAAATTAAAACACTTTAAAATATTTAAGGTGGGGGGATCTGAATGAATTAGGGTGTTCTGTGAATTTTATGCAAGTTCAATAATTATATTAAACTTGGATTTTATAAAATAAAACTAAATGGGATTTTATAAAGAAATAATAAAACCTTATCTTATAATAATATGGGGGAATTAAAGAACCTTTAAATTTATGATCAAAATGAAATTTTAAGAAAATTATATTCTTAACATTTTAATATTGAATATTCGCAAAGATTTCATCAAATATGTTCTATAAAAGGGAACTCACTACATATAGAGACCCAGAAATTTATTACATTACTATTACATCATTTTAAAGATAAAAATTGTAATAGTATTACAAATAGAGGATCCAAAGGTTTATTTTCTTGGGAAAACTAGGATCATACATAACAATTATAACAATAAGCATAAACATTTATTTAATTCCTTCTTCTCTAGCATCTTATTGGCACTTGACCCCTCCTTAGTACATATAGTCACCTAATGATATACATAAAAAGGGGTGAGATAAAATCCCTGTAAGACAATATATAATAACAATATAATAATGGTTGATCCTAACTATAACATAGGCAAAGGATCATGAATATGATAGGAAGCATTAATAAGAGACTTGAAATGTGGCAATGCATAAAAATAAAACATCATGTCTTAGTGGTTAAATACCACACATACTTGTGAAGAAATATAGAATCTTTTTCACAAATAATTTCACATTAACTCATGATATTCATCACTTTACCTAATTCATTGGAGTGCTGTATAATTCTGGTTGCACCCATCACATTGAAACATTCATATTGTGCTATATAAATCTGGGCGCACATGTCACATCCTAACATTATCATTTATCATGCATGCCACACTGAACATATACCAAAAATGAACATAACTAACCCATGAAAATGAATTAGTTTCATCTCATAAGGACACATTCATAAACATTGGTTCCCAAAAGAAAGAGGGAATAACATACATGTTACAAGAACTGTCAACCTTGAATGAGAAGTAAAAGGCGTGTTCTTAAAAGAAGAGTTATTTTAGAAAACATTTTGTTAGACATAAACACCAGTGAAAAACATTAATATCCTAGAAAAGGAAATTAAATAACTAAAAAATTGTTTTTAAGAAGTAACCATTTCAAAAAAGGAGTGAAAGAGGGAGAACCCAAAATATGAAGGTTGGGTTTGAGAATTTCCCCTTACCTTATATCTGAACGTTTCCTTCACTTTAATGTCCTTTATAACCACATTAGATTCATTAATTAACAATTATAGAACCTTGTGTACATGAATATTTTTAATTATGGTTTCATTAAGTTATTTTATGTGACTTTGGATGAGTTATAGAGTTTAAAAAAATTATTCAGGAATGTTTGTTTTTATGGTTTTTCTTGAGCAGTTCACTTGTATTCATAAATTGTAGTTTGGGTAGAACATGGGTAAACATAAAAAACTGATATTACATGTTATTAATGATATTTCATGAGTTTAAATGATATTAAAATAAATTATGTTATATTCCATGTGGATGAATCATTATATAGGAATTTAATGATGATCATTTGGGTTAATTTGGGTGGTTTTTTTACCACAATGAACTTGTTTTGATTAATCATTTAGTAATATGTACATAAGTTAGTTCCAGAACTTTAAATAGGAAATAATAGATAAAAAATATTATGTTTCAACCATAAAAATGGTTTCATGACCATTTCTGAAAGTATAAATGGAAAAAAAGAAAACATGTCGTTCTTGAAGGTGATAGATTAACACCTTACGAACAGTGTTTTATTTTATAAAATAAAAGGAAGAGGAGAAGGGTGTTTTATGGTATAATATACCCTTATTATCATAAAATTACAGTATATGTAAGATACTGGAGTTACCATACCATGTTTATGAAGATTTTTGGGGAGAGAATAAGAAAAGAACTTGAAATTGAAAGTAAATTAAAGGAAAGAGGAAGAGAAATAACCTCTTGAATCATCCAATTGAGATCCTCCTTAAGGGACTTAGGCCAGGTATTTTTATGATACCACAAGCTCTTGTATGTGGGGGAGGGGATAGGGGAGATTCTTTGTTAGACTTTAGACAAGGCTTGAATCTTGAGAGTTGTGAGGAAATGAGGGTGTGAAAGGTGATATTTATAGTGGAGGGGAGAAGGGATTTCTCAATATAAAATTCATTAAATTAATATTTCCCCACAACACAAGGAATAGTGAGTCTTCCATGACCAAGAATAGTAATTTTATCATGTGATCTAGAAAAAATTGTTCTAATATCAATAGAACATCATGCATGACTCAAAAATTAGCTTATTTTGTAAATTATGGTATTTCACTATTCATCAAAAATTCAAGTATTTCAGAAAAATCCCAAAAATTCACCCCAACCATTTTTTGTTGTGTAGAATACAAAAAATAATTCCATTTTTCAAAAATAATTTTCTAATTATTATTATTTTAATATTTAATTGAAATCATAATTTATTATCAAAAACTAGTTTTAAAACATTCATTTACTTATTCTAAAATATAGGTATATCATACTTTCAACTATAATATTATTTATATATTATCATAGGAAATGTTACTATTCATTAGTGTATATCACTATTCATAAGGGTGTGTTACTATTCATAAGGGTGTGTTACTATTCACCTAAAAATTGTGTTTTTCTTATTGGACTCCAAATAACATACTGATTGCAACCGTGTATATCAGATTTTCAAAATTCCCAACACAGAAATAACAAACTTATGTTTAAAGGAAACTTAGCACTTATTAGTTCATTATGTTTTGTATTCATGTTATTTTATGACATATTTATAAGAAGTGAATTTCCATTGAAAAACATTGGGTCATTACACTGCACCCTTTAAAAATAGATAAATTTTAGTTTCCCATATATTTGCTACCCATATTAAGTTTAAGGCCAGTGTTGGGAGCCTACCATAATGATAAATGGTTAAATGACTAAATGATATGACTCATGTCAACAAGGTGCACCTTCCTTTTTAGGATCCTACCTGATTAGAACTCCACAGTTAAGCATGCTTGGCTTGGAGTAGTGATTAGGATGGGTAACCTTCTGGGATGTTTCCCAGGGTGTGTGTGAGTGAGGAAAAAGCACACTGGAAAGGACAAGTGTTGGGGTGTGTGTGAGTGAGGACAAATCACACTGGAAAGGACAAGTGTTGGCCTATTGGGACATTCATTAGTGAGATGACTTGTTCGGGCACGTGGGTGGGCCCTGGGGTGGGGACCATGTGTCTGTGGGGAAACTGGCCCGATGGCCATGTTAAGGAAGGGCACACTACTGGAAAGGGGAATTTTCCCAACACTTGTATATCAACGGTTCAAATAACCATTGGTATATGTTGTATTTACCAACAATTTTCATAAACCGTTGGTAAAGACCTTGAACAAGTGACTTTTCCCAAGGAAGTGGGGAAAAAATCACTTTCCCCAACGGTTTGAGGTAACTGTTGGGAAAGATGGGGAAAAAGTTATTTTTTCCAACAGTTTCATAAAACCGTTGGGAAAGATTGAGTTTTCCCAATGGTTTTTAAAAACCGTTGGGGAAAAAATCCCCAATTTCTCCAAATTCAGGCAGCAGCCTCCCCACGAATCCAGAACCCTTCCACAGGTCTCCAGAAGCGATTCATTGGCAGAAGCACTTCTGAATCCCCACTTCTTCCATCGGATCAGCAGCTACTAGGTTAGACTCCTTCCATATTTTATAAGTATATAGTTCCACCTCTTATAAAACATATCCTTCTATTCTCAACGATTTCTTTATTCCCAATTTTTAGGGTTTTTGTAAAATTTTATGATTGTTCCACAAATTGTGTACTCAAATCCCTATATCGGTGTATGTTCAATTAATGTTTTCATTACACATTTACATTTATAAGGGCATGGTGTCTCTTTATTGTATTCTAATTTTGAATATTCATAGTTTTTTTAATCTGCTTCAAATATTATAGCTTCATGTATATAAACTAATAAGAAATTGTTTGTAATATTTATTTATATTATTTCATGAAAATCACTCATTTCATTAAGATCATGCCAAACATGAAGATCTTGTTCATCTTAATTTTTGTACACTATATGTATTACATAATAATTAGGTATCATGTTTCTATCGAAATCTATATATATATATAATGAAACAATGTTCACTTAACCTTTTCACAATAGAACATATAGAGTATCTTCTTGAACATTGAAAAATAGTATGTGGTCCCTAATTAGTACTTCTTCCTTCTTCATGAAACTAATTCGAAGAATGTCAAATTCGCAATATTAGTGAATATTAGTTTTTCTAATATAATCATTAGTCATTATGTCTTCGACATCATACATGTGTGATTCAATAACCTTTTTAAAACACAATGACCATTTTCACTGATTTGGGGTTCCTCAAAATGCTTGGGAAAATCAGAAAAATGCATGTATTGAATCGTGTTTCTTATTTGGTTTCATGGATACAAGTTCATCTCGAAAATCATGACTGCGTGGTTCAAATATCATGAGGAACATGAGATTATTATTCTTCACACAAATGAAGTTTTTTTCTACAACTATGTGTTTTTGTTTTCACTTTTGGTTTGGCCGAAAGGGGAGCTTTGCGGTCATTAATCATGGTTATGGGTGATCATTTAGGATGTAAGATAGTATGACTTCATTTTACTTGATATATCCAATATTATTATTGATTTATGTTCAATTTTATTATCTTTAACAAGTGATGTTATTTAATAAGTTGTTATTAATGGTTGTAATAATGACGATATGGTATAAGGGTTCATATGGTGGGTATAAGGGTTCACATGGTGTGTATAACAGTTGACATGGTATCAGTGAACTCAAGTCATTAATTTAAGCCTTCATTCTCACTAGCATTTAATAAATTGAATGATGTAAACCCATCCTCACATGATTTCTTACCTTAGATAGTGCCCAACATATTGAATACGAGCTTTTGAATTCATCAGTTAACCAGGATCATATATTCCATTTCCCCCAAGATGACTGTACTAATATAACTTTAGGGTCAACTAAATATGGTTCTCATTGTACGTTTTATATTATGTGTCCTTCTTGGCCAATACTCACTTTTATGAGGGTGGGGTGCTTTTCACTACCCATTCTGGCATGTGTAGACAGCCATAAAAATGTTAGATAAGTCACAAGTTTAATTCAGTAATTTTTTATCATTGACATACTTTATTAAGAATTTCAAATTTAAAAATAAATGTTTTTGTCTATACTTAATGAAATTAAATCTTTTTAAAGGCCATGAACAACCTATTAGTGTAGAAGCCTAAAACTTATTCACCCATGGGGTGCGCTTGACTTGGGGAAGTAATTGGGTAATGAAAGGTATGGACAGATGTCAATAATGAGTTATTGAACATGAGTGAATGATTTGGGATGCCTATAACACATGATGGGACCTGAGGCATGTGCCTCTTATAGACCTAATGAAAATGAATATAAATAAATTTTAATTTAATTTATGAGTACTTGTTCTTTACATTGTTTTAATAGTTCACTACATCGACTAGAAACTTCTTCCTTTATCGTTTACTTAAATGTATTTTCTATTAAAGTTCAATACTATTGAATTTTTTATGAAAAAATGACTTATATAAATTCTTTTTACAGAATGGACAGAAGTTGGATGTATGAAACCGATCGGATCTCAAGCGATTTTCAAAACAATTTGGAGAGATTTATAGATTTTGCATTTCACAATGCTTCAGATAGTGGTCGCATACATTGCCCATGTTCCAATTATGTTGGTAGACCTTGGTTGATCCGTGAAGAAGTCAGCTACCACATAACCAAAAATGGTTTTCAAGCAAACTACTTTGTGTGGTATCACAATGGGGAGAAAATGAAATCTCAAATTGGTGATGATCGAAATGAAAAGACTAGAATGGAGAATTTGTTAGATGATCGGTTTCCATTTATTCTTCATCGTGAAAAAGAAAGGATTTCGACTCAAGAAGACTTCGATATGAGCACAGCTAATGCATCTAGTGAAAATGATGATATTGATATGGTGAAAAAATTGAATTATGCTACCACAACTCCAGTATATCAACAATGCGATAAAATGAAAAAGCTGGAATTTTTAATCCGATTATTTCATGGGAAAACTATGTATGGGATTTCTAATACAGTAATCAATTAAATTCTTACCCTCTTGAAGGATTTACTTCCAGATGATGCAGATATTCCCTCAAACCACTATATGGCATGAAAGTTAGTTTAGGAACTTGGATTTTCAAGAAACAAAATCCATGCTTTCCCGAAATATTGCAGTTTATTCTGGGAGGAAACCGCTGAATGAAATGATTGTATAAAATGTGGCACATCCCGCTGGAAGTCAAAATCTGATGGAACACCATCCCGCGTTCCACAAAAAGTAATGTGGCACTTTCCATTGATCCCCAGACTCCAGAATATTTTTATGTCTGATGACATATCAATAAAAATAAGATGGAATGATACCGAGATAAAGAAGACTAATGATGAGTTGGTTCATCCTGTATATGGATTTTCATGGTAGAGATTTGATGCTCGGAATCCTAATTTTGCAGCTGACATGTGTAATGTGAGGTTGGGTCTTTCATGCGACAGTTTTAATCCGTTTGGGAAGATGCTTACTTCGCACAGCACATGGCCAGTTTTTATACACATTTATAATCTTCCCCCATGGTTGTGTATGAAAAAACCTTTCAATTTCATGAGTATACTCATATCTGGTCCTTCTGATCCCAGCATTGATATTGATGTCTACATGCAACCTTTAATAAAATATTTTTAAACTTCTTTGGTATGTGGGTGTGTGAACATACGATGCATGTTCAAAAGACATATTTCAGATGCGTGATACGCTTATGTGGATGATCAGTGATTTTCCGGCTTATGCAATGATGTCTGGATGGAGCACGAAGGGAAAATTATCATGTCCAGTTTTTATGAAGAATACACAATCCAGAAGACTGAAACATCGATTTAGTTTCATTTTTATGGGACATCGACGATTCTTGCCAAAGGATCATCCATATAGAATGAATCGTCGAAGATTTGATAATACCATAGAAACCGATGATCCACCTCAGCGTATGTATGGAACTGACGTGCTTAATGAATTGAAAGATTTCATTTTTTCTTTCAGGAAGGGTCAAATGAAATATTGAAAGAGAAAGAATGTTTCCACTGAAACCTATTACAATTGGAGGAAGAGGAGTATCTTTTTTGATTTTCTTTATTGGTCAACCAATTTGTTACGTCATTTCTTAGACGTAATGCATATTGAAAAGAATATATGAAAAATGTTGCTTTCGGTTCTTCTAAATGTCAAGGGGAAGACAAAAGATGATTTACGATCTCGGCATGACTTGGTGGATTGGGGCATCAGACCAGAATTACATCCTGTGTGTATCAGTGAAAATAAATGGAAACTTCCATGTGCTTATTATGTGATGACACCTATGAAAAAAAACAATTTCTGGAAGTATTAGATACTATTAGAGTTCCTAATGGTTATTCAAGCAACATATCTAAACGGGTCAACAGAAGAGAGTTGAAGCTAATATCTTTGAAGACTCATGATTATCACATTCTACTGCATGAGTTTATTCCAATAGCAATCCGTCATCTTTTTTCCAATAATGTAAGGGTGGTTGTTATTCGGTTATGCCATTTGTTTAGAGATCTTTGTTCTAAGAAGTTGTCCAAGTCTTTCTTGCAAAAAATGGTGACAAATGCCCCATTAATTTAGTGTGAGTTAGAGAAAATATTTCCTCCATCATTTTTCACATGCATGTTGCATCTGACTGTCCATATTCCCACTGAAATACTTCTCGGAGGACCTGTTTCTTTTCGTTGGATGTATCGAACTGAAAGAAATATGTTCACATTAAAGTCTTATGTCCGAAACAGAAATCATCCCGAAGGTTCTATAATGAATGGTTACTTGGCTCAAGAATGTATGGATTTCTGCTCGATGTATTTTTCTGATCTTACTACAAGATTGAATAGACCAATGAGAAATGAAGAAGAATAGTATGAGAAAATTGAACCCAGTTTTCCGTTACTTACTCAAACAGGAGGAATTCCTGGATCATATACATTGAAGACATTAAGCCATGAAGAGTGGGAGATGGCACATCGAACAATTTTGTTCAACTGTGATTTGTTTGATAACTATATCAGTTAACTAAATTAATTATGTATATCTTACATATAAGTCTGTTAAAATATTTATATTTTTTATCTATAGGGAACATAAAACAATGATAAATAGGAAGCATCGTTCTTTATCTTTGAGAAGGAGAGAGGATTTTCATAGAAAAGAGTTTTATGCTTGGTGAAAATTTAAGGTATAAAAAAATTAATATTTAAAATAATTATATCAATATTTAATCAAGTTTAATAGTCATTTATATTGTAGGTATTGAGTTTGTCTGTTGACTTTGTCTCTGAGGAAATAAGAGCTTTGGATTTTAGTCCTAATACCGCGGTTCGTGACTGTAAATCAATTGTTATCAATGGGTACAAATTTATTGTCACTGAACAAGCAAAGAACATGAGAACACAACATGATGGTGTTATGGTTACTGCCACAACAGATTGTTATGCCAGTGCATCAGATAGTAGACCGCGATTTGAACATGTGGGTTATTATGGAGTTGTTGAGAAAATAATAATATTGTATTATTACTCTCATGGACGATTCACAATGATGAAATGTCATTGGTTTGATTCAATGAAGAGACATGGCACATTTATTGATGATTTTGGATTTCGAGTAATTAATATGACTCTCACTCTTGCTACCGAAGAACCATATGTGTTGGCATCAATGGCTAAACAAGTTTTTTTTGTCAAAGACCAACTTCGACCTGAATTTGGTTTCATAGTTGAAGTAATTCCAATACATATTTTTGATGATGGTGATGATGGAATTGACATTGTCCCTAGTTCCATTGGAACCAATCCATTTATTTCTTTTGATGACTCAAATAGCTCAATTGTCAGAGTTGATTGTGAACCTGAAGTTGTGGTTGAAAATATATAGAATCATTCATCCATGTTCTCAATTCTTTTGGTTTACCTCGATTTGGGTTGTTAAGGTTGGTAATATTCAAATTTATTTAGTACTAATCACAAATATGTTTTAGCTGACTTGACCGTTATGTGAATTTCCAATGTTTATTGGTTGCAGTTTTATTTGAATTGCATTTTCTAATTTGGAATTGAACTTTATTCAAACATAGTCAAACAATATTTATAACTTGTTGAACATTACAACTTGTATGATTTATTAAATCCATTTAAGCTCTTCTAAAACAATTGATAGCTGACTTGACCGTTATGTGAATTTTCAATGTTTATTGGTTGCAGTTTTATTTGAATTGCATTTTATAATTTGGAATAGAACTATATTCAAACATAGTCAAACAATATTTCTAACTTATTGAACATTACAACTTGTATTATTTATTAAATCCATTCAAGCTCTTCTAAAACAATTGATATCTGACTTGACCATTATGTGAATTTTCAATGTTTATTGGTTGCAGTTTTATTTGAATTGCATTTTCTAATTTGGAATTGAACTATATTCAAACATAGTCAAACAATATTTTTAACTTGGTGAACATTAAAACTTGTATGACTTATTAAATCCATTCAATCTCTTCTAAAACAATTTATAGCTGACTTGACCGTTATGTGAATTTTCAATGTTTATTGGTTACAGTTTTATTTGAATTTCATTTTCTAATTTGGAATTGAACTGTATTCAAACATAGTCAAACAATATTTCTAACTTCGTGAACATTACAACTTGTATGATTTATTAAATCCATTCAAGCTCTTATAAAACAATTAATAGCTGACTTGACCATTATGTGAATTTTCAATGTTTATTGGTTGCATTTTTATTTGAATTGAATTTTCTAATTTGGAATTGAACTGTATTCAAACATAGACAAATAATATTTCTAACTTGGTGAACATTACAACTTGTATGATATATTAAATCCATTCAAGTTCTTATAAAACAATTGATAGCTAAATTACTAATGAATCCCCCTATTCCCTCATATATTTAGTTTTTTGGGTTACACATTAGTTTTCTTTTTCTAATTAATTACATATTTGTTTTCAAAATTAGGAAATGAAGCCAATTGAAGAGAGATCAAGGAAAAAAATGATGGAGAACAATCGTCGAATGACGGAGTTGGGAATTCCATCATTAGTGCCTGTAGTGAGTACTTTATTTCAAATTGATATATTTAAAGAATATATAATGTCATGTGATTAATTTTTTTGTAAACATTTTTGTAGGATCCACCTATACGTCGACAGTTATTCGACGAGGAGCCTAGTACTGGTCCTAGTACTCAGGCCGGTGGTATGAAGAGGGTTCGTACCAGAGGTGGACGAGCAGCTGCGCATACCCGACTAGACCCTGCCCCTCCCACTGACATATCATCCTTCCCACATTATGATCCTGGTTTGTCGTTAGGGACACACAGGATATTTAGGCCTCCCATGGTTTCGCTACCTTCCACATCTTCTGGACCATCATTTTCACATCCCATGATGATTCCCACTCCCCAGTCAGCATCCGGTTAGACAGCTATCCCATCTTCTTTTCCTTCTACTTCTATCTCTCCGAGCTTCTATATTCCATCATCTTCGACTCCTGTTCCACCACAGGGTGTTCCATCAGTTTCTATGGATCCAGCGGCGCTCAGCGATCAGACCAGCACAGGTATATTTATAGAACCCTAACAAATTTTTATAGCAATATTTATTTTCATTATAACATGTTTTGATAAAATATTTGTTTTTATTTCATGACAGATACATCTACTGATAGGAGGCGTGGGCGGGGGCGTACATGAATGCGTTCAGTGTGGAACCACCGCACATAGGTTATGGTGGATTATAATGAAGACAACCAAATGGTTGAGAAAACAGGGCAGCAATGTTGGAGTTTTTTGGCGACGCTTTCCAAATACTCTGACATCATTCCCATCAGCCCGCTATCATGGAGATATTTTCCACATGAGGTCAAGGATAGAGCTTGGGTAGAGATATGGGTAAAAAAATCTATTCTATTTAATTCCATGAATTATTATTTTATTTATATGAATCAATATTTTGATTTCAGCTTCGATTTAATTTTCCTGATGGTGAGGGTGCATGACCGGAATGTCTAAAGGATATAGGCAAGATTTGGAGATCCTACAATCATGAGTTGTATATTGGATGGGTTTCTAGAGTTGGCACTAAGTTACAGGGGGTACCAGTGGTGGATTATTGTCCTATAGAGCAGTATCGTCAGATGATTACTCATTGGACGAGTACCCAGTTTAAGGTATTAAGAACATTTGAGGTATTTAAATAATAACTTTCATGTTTTTCATTAATACTATCCGTTTCATTTTTGAATTGTATTTAGGAATCATCTGGAAAAAATAAAAATAACATTGATGTAAAAAAATACCTCCACACATTGGGACACACTACGATGCATGGTCATGAGAGGAAGCAGGTATGACAATTGTTTATAAGTTTTCTTTACGGCTTACACTTTCTTTTGTTTCCTCAATTATTTAATAGTTTGCTAAAGTTTTCATATAACATTAGTTTTCAATGTTATTGTAGAGGAAAATACAAAATATTGAAGGATGTGTGCCTCGAGCAAAACTGTTTTGCTCGAGTAGACGGAAAAAGGATGGAAGTGCCTTCAACGAAGCGACTCAGCAGTAGATTTTAAGTTTTAATCTGTTGAATTTATATTTTAATATCTATTTTGTAACTTAATGATATATTTATATTTGTAAAATACTGCTTTAGAGGCCCTCGATTCCCAAGAACCAGACAATTTTGGGCCAACAGATCACTTACAGTAGGTGTTGGGAGAGGAGCATTCTGGCAGAGTACGCTGCTGACCTAGGATAGCCCCGACGAGGTATTGGCCCTCCTCAGGTACGAGTTTTAGTGCCACCGATCTATAGCAAGTTAGGGTACAGGAAGAACAGGCTGAGAAAAGGGCCACAGAGATTGAAGAACAGTCTGCTAGGTCAAATAGTGCATTTATGAAATTTATTGAAGTTCTACATCCAATACTTCCAGCAGAGGCCAACCCATCTTTTGATGAGTATATATCATCGATACGTTCTATATATGGTGCACCAGGTGGAAGTTCTAGTGGTGGTTAGGACGATTTCCAACTTGACGATGATGATAGCGAGGAGTCTGATGCAGAAGAGGAGGGATAGGAGGAGGGCGAGCGGGTGGCGAGGGCGAGAAGGAGGGCGAGGGTGAGGAGGAGGGAGAGGGCGAGGAGGGTGAGGACGATGATGGGGATGAGGACAAGGGTGATGATGATGGTGATGATGGTGATGGTGATGTGGGACAAGTTGATCCATTACATTTTTTACTGATATTACTAAGATTTGATATTTAATCTATTCTAGTTGTTGGTTTTATCTAGACTTGTAGTATAGTATTGGAGTTGAGTTATTTTTATATATTATCTGTTTTTATGGATTTTGTCTTTTAGTGGTTGTGTGTTTGGGAACCCCCCCCCCTCCTTCCTGGACCCTAGACAACCCCCCACCCTCCTCCCTAGACCTCGGACAGCCCCACCAGACAGCACCCCAGACATCCCCCCCACCCTCTTCCTTGGACTCCGGAAAACCCCTCGAACACCCCCCGGACAGCCCCCGGACAGCCCCCCGGACAGCACCCCCACCCTCCTCCCTGGACCCTGGACAGCCCCCGGACTGCCCCCCAGACAGCCCCCCGGACACCCCCCCCCCCCAACCCTCTTCCTTGGAACCCAGACAACCCCCCCCCCCCCCCGAACACCCCCAGACAGCCCCCGGACAGCCCCCCAAATTGCCCCCGGATAGCCCCCACCCTCCTCCCTGGACCCCGGACAACCCCCCGGACAGCCCCCCAGACAGCCCCCCGGACAGCCCCCCACCCTCTTCCTTGGTCCCCGAACACCCCCGGACAGCCCCCGGACAGCCCCCCGAACAGCCCCCCCCCCCCCCCCCCCGAACAGCCCCCCCACCCTCCTCCTTGGACCCCGTACAACCCCCCGAACACCCCCCCCCCCACCCTCCTCCTTGGTCCCCAGACAGCCCCCCGGACACCCACCGGGCAGCCCCCCGTACATCCCTGCTGGACAACCCCCCCCCCACCCTCCTTGATTTCATTTAATACTAGAAAATCTATAATATATATTTTATTTATTTTCATCATTATAATCAATGTAAATCACATTTACACATCTAATCAATATCATATATTCTTAGTATGTTATAAAAGAGATGTATTCATTGGGCATGACATTATTAGCTCCGAAATGTTTCATAGCATGATAAACTAATATCTAATCCATACTAAGAATGATATAAAAATATTTTATATAAATGTCCACAAGATTTTAAGTAAATACCATTCCACTAA
Organism: Viscum album; assembly: GCA_963277665.1. NCBI lineage: Eukaryota > Viridiplantae > Streptophyta > Magnoliopsida > Santalales > Viscaceae > Viscum > Viscum album. Next base: position 689,875,973 of record OY728163.1, read on the forward strand.
TAGACACATGAGGATTCTCATAAAATGGATAACATTTTAAGTACATACGGAAAACCGACCAAACGCATTTATTTTCCATTTAAAATTTAGGATAATGATCCATGGGTCATATGTGACATGTACGAATCAACCCCGCCTCAATCTGAGGCATGGTGTGGCCGCCACCACTCAAAGTGTCTGCCTTTTGTTTCAAAAGGACGTCATTTTAATTGAAAAACATCAACTAGAATACGGAAAACCGACCAAATGCATTCATATTGTGTCGATACATTAGAACAACAATCCATGGGTCATATGTGACGTGTACGAGTCAACCCCGCCTCAATCCGAGGCGCGGTGTGGCCTCCACCACTCAAAGTGTCTGTCTTTTATTTCAAAAGGACGTCATTTTAAGTGAAAAACATCAACTGGCATACGGAAAACCGACCAAACGCATTTGGATTGTGTCGACACTTTAGTAAAATGATCCATGGGTCATATATGATGTGTACGAGTCAACCTCGCCTTAATCTGAGGCACAGTGTGGCTGGAATCACTCTAAGTGTCTCTCTTTTGCTTAAAATGGACAACATTTTAAGTACATACGGAAAACCGACCAAACGCATTCGGTTTCTGTTGAAACTTTAGGAGAATGATTCATGGGTCATATGTGACGTGTACGAATCAACCCCGCCTCAATCTGAGACGTGTTGTGCCAGCACCACTCAAAGTGTTTGCCATTTGTTTCAAAAGGACGTCATTTTAATTGAAAAACATTAACTGGTATACGGAAAACCGACCAAACGAATTCAGATTGTGTTGATACTTTATCACAATGATCCATGGGTCATATGTGACATGTATGTGTAAACCCCGCCATAATGTGGGGCGCGGTGTGGCCGCCACCACTCAAAGTGTCTGTCTTTTGTTTAAAATGGACAACATTTTAAGTACATACGAAAAACCGACCAAACGCATTCGGTTTTTGTTGAAACTTTAGGAGAACGATTAATGGGTCATATGTGACGTGTACGAATCAACCCCGCCTCAATTTGAGATGTTTTGTGGCCGGCACCTCTCAAAGTGTATGTCTTCTATTTCAAAAGGACGTCATTTTAATTGAAAAACATCAACTGGAATACGGAAAACCAACCAAACGCGTTCAGATTGTGTCGATACATTAGAACAATGATCCATGGGTCATATGTGACGTGTACAAGTCATCCCCGCCTTAATTCGAGGCGCGGTGTGGTCGTCACCACTCAAAGTGTCTACCTTTTGTTTCAAAAGGATGCCATTTTAATTGAAAAACATCAACTGGCATACAGAAAACCAAAAAATGCATTCAAATTGTGTCAATACTTTAGCACAACGATCCATGGGTCATATGTGACAAGTACGATTCAACCCCCCCCCTCAATCTGAGGCGCGGTGTGGCCGCCACCACTCAAAGTGTCTGTCTTTTGTATCAAAAGGACGTCATTTTAAGTGAAAAATATCAACTGGCATACGGAAAAGAAACCAAACGCATTCGGATTGTGTCGATACTTTAGCACAATGATCCATGGGTCATATGTGACGTGTACGAGTCAACCCCACCTTAATCTGAGGCATGGTGTGGCCGAAATCAATCTAAATGGCTCTCTTTTGGTTAAAATGGACAACATTTTAAGTACATACGGAAACCGAACAACGCATTTGGTTTACATTGAAACTTTAGGATGACGATTCATGGTTCATATGTGACATGTACAAATCAACCCCACCTCAATCTAAGACGCGGTGTGGCCGACACCACTCAAAGTGTCTACCTTTTGTTTCAAAAGGACATCATTTTAATTGAAAAACATCAACTGGCATATGGAAAACTGATCAAATGCATTAGGATTGTGTTGATACTTTATCACAACAATCCATGGGTCATATTTGACGTGTAAGTGTCAACCCCGCCTCAATCTGAGGCGCGGTGTGGCCGCCACCACTCAAAGTTCCGGTCTTTTGTTTCAAAAAGACGTCATTTTAAGTGAAAAACATCAACTGGCATACGGAAAAATGACCAAACGCATTCAGATTGTGTCTATAATTTAGAACAAATATCCATGGGTCATATGTGACATGTACGAGTCAACCCCACCTTAATTGGAGGCATGGTGTGTCCATAATCACTCTAAGTGGCTCTCTTTTGTTTAAAATGGACAACATTTTAAGTACATATGGAAAACTGACCAAAAGCATTCAGTTTCCATTGAAACTTTAGGAGAACGATTCATGGGTAATATGTGATGTGTACAAATCAACCCCACCTCAATCTAAGATGTGGTGTGGCCGGAACCACTCAAAGTGTCTGCCTTTTATTTCAAAAGGACGTCATTTTAATTTAAAAACATCAACTAGCATATGGAAAAGCGACCAAATGTATTCGGATTGTGTCGATACATTAACACAACTATCCATGGGTCATATATGATGTGTACGAGTCAACCCCGCCTCAATCCGAGGTGCGGTGTGGCCTCCACCACTCAATGTGTCTGCCTTTTGTTTCAAAAGGACATTATTTTAATTGAAAAACATCAATTGGCATACGGAAAATGGACCAAATGAATTCTGACTGTGTCGATACTTTATCACAACAATCCACGGGTCATATGTGATGTGTACAAGTCAGCCCTGCCTCAATCTGAGGCGCGGTGTGGTCTCCACCACTCAAAGTGTCTGTCTTTTGTTTCAAAAGGACGTCATTTTAAGGGAAAAATATCAACTAGCATACAGAAAAGTGACCAAACGCATTCGGATTGTGTCGATACTTCAGCACAACAATCAATGGGTCATATGTGACATGTACGAGTCCACCCCACCTTAATCTGAGGCACAGTGTGTTCGGAATCACTCTAAGTGGCTCTCTTTTGTTTAAAATGGACAATATTATAAGTACACACGGAAAACCGACCAAACGCATTCGGTTTCCATTGAAACTTTAAGAGAATGATGCATGGGTCATATGTGACGTTTACGAGTCAACCCCGCCTCAATCCAAGATGCGGTGTGGCTCGCACCACTCAAAGTGTCTGCCTTTTGTTTCAAAAGGACATCATTTTAATTGAAAAACATCAACTTGCATACGGAAAACCAAAAAAAACACATTCAGATTTTGTCGATACTTTATCACAACGATCCATGGGTCATATGTGACGTGTATGAGTCAACTCTGCCTCAATCTGAGGTGCGGTGTGGCCGCCACCACTCAAAGTGTCTATCTTTTGTTTCAAAATGATGTCATTTTAAGTGAAAAACATCAACTGGCATACGGAAAACTGACCAAACTCATTCGGATTGTGTCGATACTTTAGCACAACGATCCATGGGTCATATATGATGTGTACGAGTCAACACCACCTTAATCAGAGGCACGGTGTGGCCATAATCACTCTAAGTGGCTCTCTTTTTTTTTAAATGGACAACATTTTAAGTACATATTGAAAACCGACCAAACGCATTCGGTTTCCATTGAAACTTTAGGAGAACGATTCATGGGTCATATGTGACGTGTATGAATCAACCCCGCCTCAATCAAAGACATGGTGTGGTCGACACCACTCAAAGTGTATGCCTTTTTTTTTAAAGGACGTCATTTTAATTGAAAAACATCAACTGGCATACGGAAAAGCAACCAAACGCATTCGAATTGTGTCGATAAATTAGCACAACAATCCACGGGTCATATGGGATGTGTACGAGTCAACCTCGCCTCAATAAGAGGCATGGTGTGGCCTCCACCACTCAAAGTGTCTGCCTTTTGTTTCAAAAGGACATCATTTTATTTTAAAAACATCAACTCGCATACGGAAAACCAACCAAACGCATTCGGATTGTGTTGATACTTTAGCACAATGATCCATGGGTCATATTTGACATGTAAGAGTCAACCCTGCCACAATCCGAGGTGCGTTGTGGCCACCACCACTCAAAGTGTCTGTCTTTTGTTTCAAAAGGACGTCATTTTAAGTGAAAAATATCAACTGGCAACGGAAAAGTGACCAAACTCATTCGTATTGTGTCGATAATTTATCACAACGATCCATTGGTCATATGTGACGTGTAAATGTCAACCCTGACTTAATCTAAGGCACGGTGTGGCCGGAATCACTCTAAGTGGTTCTCTTTTGTTTAAAATGGACAACATTTTAAGTACATACGGAAAACCGACCAAACACATTCGGTTTCTGTTGAAACTTTAGGAGAACAATCCATGGGTCATATGTGACGTGTAAAATTCAACCCTGCCTCAATCCGAGGCTCGGTGTGGACGGAACCACTCAAAGTATCTGTCTTTTGTTTCAAAAGGATGTCATTTTAATTGAAAAACATCAACTTTCATACAGAAAACTGACCAAACGCATTCGGATTGTGTCGATACTTTAGAAAAACGATCCATGGGTCATATGTGACATGTACAAGTCAACCCCGCCTCAATCCGAGGTGTGGTGTGGCCGCCACCACCTGAAGTGTCTGTCTTTTGTTTCAAAAGGATTTCATTGAAAAACATCAACTCGTATACGAAAAACTGACCAAATGCATTCAGATTGTTTCAATAATTTAGAACAACGATCCATGGGTCATATGTGACGTGTAAGAGTCAACCCCGCCTTAATCAGAGGCACAGTGTGGCCAGAATCACTCTAAGTGTCTCTCTTTTGTTTAAAATGGACAACATTTTAAGTACATATGGAAAACTGACCAAACGCATTCGGTTTCTATTGAAACATTAGGAGAACGATTTATGGGTCATATGTGATGTGTATGAATCAACCCCGCCTCAATCCGAGACGTGGTGTGGCCGACACCACTCAAAGTGTCTGCCTTTTGTTTCAAATGGATGTCATTTTAATTGAAAAACATCAACTGGCATACGGAAAACTGACCAAACGCATTTGGATTGTGTCGATACTTTAGAACAACGATCCATGGGTCATATGTGACATGTACGAGTCAACGCCGCCTCAATCCAAGGTGTGTTTTGGCCGCCACCACTCAGAGTTTCTGCCTTTTGTTTCAAAAGGACGTCATTTTAATTTAAAAACATCAAATGGCATACGGAAAACTGACCAAACACATTCATATTGTGTTGATACTTTAGAAAAACGATCCATGGGTCATATGTGATGTGTAAGAGTTAACCCCGCCTCAATCCAAGACACGGTGTGGCTTCTACCACTAAAAGTGTATGTCTTTTGTTTCAAAAGGACGTCATTTTAAGTGAAAAATATCAAATAGAATATGGAAAAGAGACCAAAATCATTTGGATTGTGTCGATACTTTAGAACAACGATCCATGAGTCATATGTGACGTGTAAGAGTCAATCCCGGCTTAATCTGAGGCACATTGTGGCCAAAATCACTCTAAGTGGCTCTCTTTTGTTTAAAATGGACAACATTTTAAATACAAACGGAAAACCGACCAAACGCATTCGGTTTCCATTGAAAATTTAGGAGAACGATCCATGGGTCATATGTGACATGTAAAAATCAACCCCTCCTCAATCTGAGATGTGGTGTGGATAGCACCACTCAAAGTGTCTGCCTTTTGTTTCAAAAGGACGTCATTTTAATTGAAAAACATCAACTGACATACGGAAAACCGACCAAATGCATTCGGATTGTGTCAATACTTTAGAACAATGATCCATGGGTCATATTCGATGTTTACGAGTCAACCCCGTCTCAATCCGAGGCGCAGTGTGGCCGCCACCACTCAAAGTGTCTGTCTTTTGTTTCAAAAGGACGGCATTTTAAGTGAAAAACATCAACTGGCATACGGAAAACTGACCAAACACATTTAAATTGTGTCGATAATTTAGCACAATGATCCATGGGTCATATGTGACATGTACAGTCAACCCTACCTTAATCGGAGGCACGGTGTGGCCAGAATCACTCTAAATGGCTCTCTTTTGTTTAAAATGGACAACATTTTAAGTACATACGGAAAACTGACCAAACGCATTCTATTTCCTTTGAAACTTTAGGAGAACGATTCATGGGTTATATGTGACGTGTAAGAATCAACCCCGCCTCAATCTGAGATGCGGTGTGGTTGGCACCACTCAAAGTGTCTGCCTTTTGTTTCAAAAGGACGTCATTTTAATTGAAAAACATCAACCGGCATACCAAAAACCAACCAAATGCATTTGGATTGTGTCGATACTTTATCACAACAATTCATGGGTCATTTTTGAGGTGTACGAGTCAACCTTTCCTCAATCCGAGGTGCGGTGTGTCCGCCACCACTCAAAGTGTCTGTCTTTTGTTTCAAAAGGATGTCATTTTAAGTGAAAAACATCAATTGACATACGGAAAACCGACCAAATGCATTCGGATTGTGTAGATACTTTAGAACAACGATCCATGGTTCATATGTGACGTGTACGAGTCAACCCCACCTTAATCGGAGGTACGGTGTGACTGGAATCACTCTAAGTGGCTCCATTTTGTTTAAAATGGAAAACATTTTAAGTACATACGGAAAACCGACCAAACGTATTTGGTTTCCATTGAAACTTTAGGAGAATGATCCATGGGTCATATGTGATGTGTAAAAATCAACCCCGCCTCAATATGAGATGTGTTGTGGCTGGCACCACTCTAAGTGTCTGCCTTTTGTTTCAAAAGTACGTCATTTTAATTGAAAAACATCAACTGGCATATGGAAAACTGACCAAACGCATTTGGATTGTGTCGATACTTTAGCACAACGATCCATGGGTCATATGTGATGTGTACGAGTCAACCCCGTCTCAATACAAGGCACGGTGTGGCCGGTAGCACTCCAGGTGTATGTATTTTTTTTAAAATGGACATTATTTCAGGTAAAAATATATGGGATACAAAAAACCGATCAAATTATGAATTGACTTCCAGATTCCACATATAAATTTCATCTAAATTTTAAATTGAATTCCAAATGAATTATGTATGTTTATAATTACATTATGAATTCTAATTTAATTATGGATGTGTATAGTTCCAGCATTATATGTTAAATGTGTATTAATTTGTTCTCTATATGTATGTGTTAGTCGGTTATTGCAGGTATAATAATTGTATATGTATGTGTTTGTTTATTTCAGGTACAATAATTGGATTGAAAATGAGAGGGAACCCACAAAATGAGACCTGGTGGGAAAATTTCAAATATGTTGGGTAAATTGTAGAGCTACTGTGCAATGTGCCCAGCATAGGCTATGCCAATGGTTTGAAACAGTTGGCATAGAATCTATGGGTTTTGTTTTACTAATGGTTCCATGAACCATTGGTAAAACAATTTTCCCAAAGGTTTAGAAACCATTGGGAAAGAGGAGACCTTGTGTTTTTCCCAACCGTTTGGCCAAACCATTGGGATAGGGTAATTTTTCTCCACCCTATCCCAACGGTTGTAAATCGTTGGGAAAAGATTTCCCAACGGTTTGGCAGAACCGTTGGGATAGGGTAATTTTTCTCCATCATATCCCAACGGTTCACTATAAACCGTTGGGAAAAGCTTTCCCAACGGTTTACTTCCCTACGGTTTGTAGAACCGTTGGTATAACATATACCAATGGTTCTATAGCCTTTCCCAATGGTTTTAAACCATTGGGAAATTCTATATTTCCAGTAGTGGCGGTTGTGTTGTCACCAGGACCCGGTTGTCACAGTTGTGCTCGTACTATTTTAGGTGATATTAGAGAAGTTTTTATAAAACCTTAATATTAGAATGTTGTTCGATGAGGTAAATTTAAAAGGTTTGGATAATATATTAGATTATTATATCAATAGATGAAGCATTTATTCCACATTTTGAAGTGGTTGATTTTAGAGTTAATAATTTTATTTTTGGATAATTTTTATGGATACATGGTTAAGGTACAAATAACCCTTAGATTTAGTATATGATTTTATGTTAAGGTAGTTTTAGTGATTTGGGGAAATGTTTATTGGATTTTCATATCATATGGAATAGATAACATTTGGGTTTAATAAATGATTTGATGAAAAAGTCCTTAAGGTTATTTGAGGATAAGGTTATTGGATTTTTAAGAGAAAACATGATTAAATAATATTTAAATTAAATTATTTATTGGGTGTGATTTTATGGGTGATTGATGTTATTTTAGAATAAAGGTTAAGTATATTTTTAGAGAACATGTGTTCAACGTTTTTTTATTTTTGTGTTTTGAATTTAGTAATGAAAATTTCAGATAATGTTTAGGGTTTATTTATTTATGAGAATTAGATGAAGATAAATTAGTAGATAAAACATAATGTGACCTAATTTTCATTATATAAATGAAAATTTTAAAAGGTTAATATATAATGAGATTAATTATTCATATGATGGTTTATTCATATTATATTGGGTATTACCTTTACTCACACTATTTTAGGTGATATTGGAGCAGTTTTTATAAAACCTTAATGTTAGAATGTTTTTCGATGAGGTAAATTTAAAAGGTTCATATAACTTATTAGATTATTATATCAATGGATGAAACATCTATTCCAAATTTTAAAGTGGTTGATTTTAGAGTCAACAATTTTATTTTTTGATAATTTTTATGGATACATGGTTAAGGTACAAATAACCATTAGGTTTAGTATGTGATTTTATGTTAAGGTAATTATAGTGATTTAGGGAAATGGTTATTAGATTTTTAGATCATATGGAATAGATAACATTTGGGTTTAATATATTATTTGATGAAAAAGGTCTTAAGGTTATTTGAGGATAAGGTTGTTGGATTTGTAAGAGAAAATGTTATTAAATAATATGTAAAGAAAATTATTGATTGGATGTGATTTTATGGGTGATTGATGTTATTTTGGAATAAAGATGAAGTATATTTTTAGTGAACATGTGTTCAATGTTTTTTTATTTTTGGGTTTTGAATTTAGTAATGAAAATTTCAGATAATGTTTAGGGTTTAATTATTTATGGGAATTAGATGAAGATAAATTAGTAGATAAAACATTATGTAACCTAAGTTTCATTATATAAATGAAAAGTTTCAAAGTTTAATATATAATGAGATTAATTATTCATATGATGGTTTATTCATATTATATTGGTTATTACCTTTACTCACACTAATCACTTTTGTTTTTATTTAAAGGGTGGAAATAGAATGAACAAATTAAACAAACTTATAAAATGTTAGATAACTTTTGGGTATACAATTTTGGTTATTAAAACTAGGTGTGGAAAAATAATATTAATTAATCATGTGGTAATTTTTGGAAGTTTATATTGCATTTATTTTTTAACTACATTATTTTCAATCATATAAAAAACTCAGGATGTAAGGAAAAACATTTCACATAACTTTCTTCTCCCTCCTAGATGATTTAATTATAGCCATTATTTCAAAATCTTTTTCATGTTATTTCAATGATTTTTCCAACACTTGAGTCACTTTAATATAGTTGTATTATATATCAAAATCCTCCTCCATACCTTGATATTTACATGGATCATGTATTTTTTATGATCATTTTTTGAAATATTAACTTTTTCATCATTGTCAACATGGAAAGTATCATCAAGGAATTAAAAAAATCACATTATCTCAAGAGTATCATGCACTTAATGATTTTAAATAACCTTCAGATGAGGGAAATTTTCAAGTAGCCTATATATATTTAGTTTTTAAATTTTATCTTTTTTGGAATTAATTATTATGTTCTAGAAAAAAAATTAAAATTTTGAAATCTTATTCTGTCATATTGATTTATAAAAATAATGTTCATTCATATGTTTTAGAACTATATTTATTGAATACCAATTTTTCTAAATCATATTATTATTTTCACCAATTTAGGTTAAATTGTACAAATTATATTTGGAATAAAGAAATAAAATATTTTGAAAAAAATTTAATATACTACAGCACTTTGTAGACCCTTTCTCTTCATGAATGATAAAACAATGAAAATAGGGTATTATAGTAAAGCTATGATTTTCTTACATAATAATTTGTTTATATTTTAGAAATTTAAAACATTATTAGGTTAGGGTTGATGAATTATATGGATTTATTTATATTTGTGATTTTAGGAAGGAATTATTATGGAAATAAACAATAAATATTTCTTAAAGTTTTATGAATAATTTATAATAATAAAAAATCTATATAAGGGGTTTCAAGATCTAGGAAGTATTTACCCTTTTATTTTTTTTCAAGGAGGTTAAATTTTGAGGATAAAATTACATTAAGGGAGAGGATGTAATAACCTAGGTTTTTTATGTATTTTATTTTCAAATATTATATTTATTTTATAATAAATTAGAATAAAACAAAATTAGAAAATAAAATAAATGAACATTATTTTATTAATGATATAAAAATACATATTAAAGATGAGTACATTCATTGATATATATTCAAGTAAAATGGGAAAATAAATAAAAATTATACAAAATAATTGTAAGGTTAAAGTATTAATCATTGTGGTCCCCTATAAAAATAATACCCTTGAAGATAACTATATAAATAAGAAAAAAAGTAGAAATTTGGAAGTAATTTGGAGGATTAATGAGAGAATTAAATTCCTTTTTTTAAGTAAGGTTATTTATTTGAAAAAATATAACTCTCAGGGGTGTTTGTTATAAATCATTTGAAATAACTATTATGGATGGTCATTATATGATCCCTGAAAATATAAGAGAATATATGATTATATTTTTTATATTAAAAAAATATAAATATGATTATGACATAAAATATGTTGAATTTAAGGTAAATTATATTTCAACTTAATTTATTTATTTTAAATGGATGTTTGTGTTAACTTATATATGATTTATAATGATATTTATTATTATATTAGAATTTATTTTATCAATGAATTATACAAGAATATGGTTTTATTTTGAAAAGAGACATCTATAATATATTTAAAACCAAAAGTCCAGTAGATTCATATCCATTATAAAAATATTTCTTCATACTACCATGAATTATTATCATAGGCTTCATCATATAAAACACCTTCTCATTCAATAACCATCATTTTTTATGTTTCTTATATCTTTCTCAATATCCAATCATGGAATGAGCTTACTAGATCATTTTGTAGCACTAGATTATCACTCCTTTCACAATGAAATTTTAATCTCATGATTTTGAAGTTTTATATTCTTTATTATCTTCTTAAATAATTATATATCATCCTAATAATTGTGTTGTAGTATGGAACTTGATCATATTCTTCTATGCATGAAGAATCCCACAAACGCAAGGCAATAGGTCACAATGACATGAGTTTTCATTAAGTTAATATTCCTTACTAAATTAATCTTAGTTGAGTATATATTTAATCTAACATGGTCCAAATTAAGTTAGTTTCCCATAAGTAGTTAATATTATGGGAGCATGTATTGAATCTGATGTGGGTCACATCATTGTAGATTTATTCACAAATGAGTATTATTTTCATATAACACGGATTAGTTTTAATCATATGCGATATATTTGACATTTATTGGTTTCAATCACAATCAATACTTAATGTAATGGCCCAGACCTCTCTGGTCCATTACATTGTGAAAATGTGGTGTTGGTGGTGTTCTGGGAGGTCAAGGTGACTTGGGGGTGCGTTGGGGTGGACTTTTAAGGAAAGCTAAAGGGTAATAGCTTTTGCACGGTTGGCACATGGTTTGCCTAAACCGTGCGGTAAAACCATGCAAGGTTGGTCTTGGAGGTAGTGGCTAACACATGGTTAGCGCACGGTTTGTCTAACCATGCGGACTAACCGTGCAAGGAGTGTTTGACGAGGCAAAAGCTAACGCACGGTTAGCGCACGATTTGTTAAACCATGCGGACTAACCATGCGGGCACTTAAAGTTAGATCCTAAAATTGTGGATCTAACTAATTTTGCCTTTAATCACCTCATTTAAGCCCCTGAGCAGCCATAACTCGGGATTACTCTCCCTTGAAGGTTAGAAAACCTCTCCCAAGACTTTTGGAGGCGATCCAGAGGCTTTTCTTGGCGAGTCGAAGCTGGTTCATGAGGTATGCGGTCGTTATTGCTTGATTTCTAAGATCTAATTAGATCTACTCCTCCTCTTCTCTCGGTTTCTTGGATCTACACCCGTTATGGGTAGATCTAAGTGTGTGGATGTCAAATATGATGATCTTTGGTCTTGGTTGTGTTAGGAGAGGAGACCTAAGGAGGATTCATGGAGAATCGACCTGGTTTCTTGGTCGTTCATCGAACGTTGTGGTTTTTCTCGAAAACCTTTGAGGTAGGGGATTCGTGGCTTTTCTAATTGTTTATGTGAAATCATAGAGTTATCATGTTTTTCCCTTTGGATAACAATGGAATTGACCTAATTAAATACTTGAACTGGATTAAAATAATTGGTTTGATCGCATGTTGTTTCTTTGTACCAAGATAACGGTTTGCCTCTTTATTTTCTAGATAGTGGGATATCTATGCCTTGCTTGTTAGCATGGGGTTATTGATGAAATTGATAAAGAACATAAATCCGGAATTAATTGATAATTAATTGTCTAAATATAAAGAGGCATGTAAACTAATCTGGTTGTTGTTGTGGTGGTTGTTTATCCAAATTGATGTTAATCAAATTGATTCCTATGTATGTGTTTAATTCAGTTGGTTGGTAAACCTGAAATATGTTGGTGCTTGTTGTTTGAAGTCCAGATTCCTTGCTAAAGGTCCAAGAGCCCAAATTGTTGTAATTTTTTTTTCCTACTACTTTTGTGGTGATGTGACCCTGGGAGGGTGTTGTGATATGTGGGGGCATAGAGGGCTTGTGGTTGTGGCAGCGGATGACTCCTAGAGTGGAGAGATGCATTTTTTTATGCATGTGGGTGCTAGGGAGGACACCAGGGATGATGGAGTGGCGAGATGCATTAGTTTATGCATGTGGGTGTCAGGGAGGACACCAGGGATGATGGAATGGGATGGGTGTGATTGTTGGGTGCTTGTTGATTCTTGGTTTTTTATCTACTTTACTTTTCCCCACTGCTCAAGGCAGCTGGACTTGCTTACCCTTCTTATGAAGGAGGTGAAGACACGCGGTGTATGCCACGTGATTTCTGTTTTTATCCTCTCAAGGGAGAATGGGTCAACGCTCTTGCTATAGGCAGCAAAGAATCAACGGGTAGTATGTCTACTCACTGTGTTGATCCCCCTTGTGTTTAGTAGCATAGGTTTCTTTTCTAGAATTCTTGGGAATATCGGAAAGTGATTCTGTAATGAATGGTTGAATAAATGATTCTAACCCATGGGGTTGGAGTTTTATGAAACTTAATGATGAGGTTGAGAAATTATGAACGGACAGTGGTTTTTGGATGTGATGTTAATGGAACTTAATGTGGAAATTGTTCTTGGTTAATTAATGTTAGAGGAATTAATTAACATGCAGTGAAATTGATAAAAAGGGGAATGTGGTAATCTAATAAACCTCTTTAAATGGTTGTGTGCTTCTACGATACCTAGTCTTAGAATTGGAAGCCCGGAGTCCAAGAGACGTTAGTTACAGTCGTGTATAAGACTAGGTTTTTTCCATCGTGTGGTTGTGAGTTATAATATATTCTATAATTTTTGTGTTTCTATATGCTACTCCACCCTGTCCGTAAGAAAAACTGACACCCCGGGGATTCTGAGCCTTGGGGGGGTTTTCCCTAACATTCCAGTGGGAGGATGAATGGCTGACTACCCCCTTTGACCATTCTCTCTTCTCTTGTTAGATACTAGTGTCATGAGTCTTAGCGGTTAGTTTTCCCCATATATGTGTGTAGAGGGCTGTAATGGCTTGTGTTTATTCACACACATATATTCTGGATATAGTATCATGTGGACTACTATAGGTGTAACGTGTATAGGCTATGATGGCTTGAGGATCCTTACTTGGTGTATGGGTTGTAATGGCTTGAGGTATAATACCCAATGTATAATACACGTTATGCGAGCTGTGGTGGCTCCAGAAAACTACCTGGTTACTTTTGGTTGTGAGGATGGTGTGGTGATTAGCCCAGGTGTCTGTGGGCCAGCCTTTGTGGTGCATGTGGTGCAGATTGTGGAGCTTAGCCCAGGTGTATATGGGAAAGCCTTTGGAGAGAGATGCACAGGACGTATGTCGTTGGGGCAAAGTGGAAAACCAGTGGGGAAGTAGTAGTGGGGTACCCTTGATATACTTTATTATATGATATATTTTTGTATGCATTACTTGGTGAGAGTATCCATGGTGAGGTTGGGAACTTATTATACATGTTTAGGTGATGAGTTAGTTTCACTTGTTGTTCACTGTGCTTTAGCATGCTTCTTTACCTTTACACGAGAGGCTTCGGGGAGGATCCTACTGAGTATACTGTTATACTCACCCTACGTATATATAAATTTCTTTTCAGGTCACTTGGAGCAGGTTGGGGATCAAGCTGGTTACTACTAGCTTGTGGTTAGAGGAGTTTTTCGGGCTTGTGGTCGCTGCCACTTTACTTTCTTTTGGGTACCTATATTTTTTCCTTTTAGTTGTAGTACTTTTTCATGGAATTTCATATATGTACTTGGTTTTCTATTATATTTCAGTCCTAAGTTGGATTTGGTTGGTGTCTATCATATCTCTCTCTTCCACATGTGTTCTCTTAAAAGGTAATGCCTCCTATTTGAGTTTTTATTATACACTTGGTTCTAGTCGTCAACCCGGGGTCTACTGGAGGTGGGACTCAGGGTTCATTATATCCCTTTTTCACATTTCCGGCCCAGTAGGGGTACACTTTGTGGGGATGGGGTGATGACAGAGTGGTATCAGAGGTTTGGTTGAGGGATAGGATGGATATTGGAGTTAGGCATAGGTGAGGTTGCATGGGTTGGTAGGGAAATGGTGTCATTCATGTTTAGCAAGTGAGTTTAACACTGGAGACCAGCTGAGACATAGGTGTTTAGGGCCCCCTATGATCTGATTTATGGACCATTAAGTTTACAATGGCTACTAAACAGGGTGATACGGGTTGCAGGGTAGAGACCTAGGAAAGGATCATGCATCATTATTCTTTGTTCCTGTGTTTGAATGGGTAGACCTTGGGATAGGTTAACCTAAAATTGATAAAAAGAAAACAATTTATTAATTAATATTGAGTCCTCCATATTCCAGGTTTAAGAGCTCTAAGTGTTTTTTATTTTGCAGGTATGGCTCCAGGTTGACGTCCTCGTCAGGTTTGTGTAGAAGATGTCCAACAGGCTGTTCTAGCAGGTCTCCGCAGGGTAGAGGTTGACGACGACGAAACCTGGAGGAATCCACTCCGAGAGTTTCAGCGCCATATTCTACAGAAGTATGAGGGATTTGTTTCAGATGCAGTCATGGAAGACTGGTTGGAGGAGGTCGAGATAGGCTTCAATTTGATCGATGCTCAGAAAGAGCACTGGGTTTCCTTAGCTGTGACGATGCTGCGTGAAGCAGTAAGGCAGTGGTGGTTCTTATTCCTCAGGGATCGTGAGGCGTCAGCGATCTCATGGGAGGAGTTCCAAGATAAGTTCAGAGTCGAGTTCCTTTCCTTGACTGCAAAGGTGTCTAGTCTCCAGGAGCTTCTTACCCTTCGACAGGGGAGCTCTAGTGTTTGGGAGTTTGGGATCCATTTCAGGAACCTTTTACATTATGCTTCGGACCTATTACCAGATGAGGAGGCCAGGGCAAGGCATTTTGATGAGGTTTTGTGTCCACAGATCTAGTGCCAAGTCACCCCATTTAGGTTGAAGACATATCTCGAGGTGCTAGTGAGGGTGGAGGTTGTTGAGAGGACTTTGGCCAGGACCGTATCATCACGAGAGAAGAATCAGCATGATTCCTCGCGAAGCAAGGTTGTGGTCTGGGGTTCTCAGTTTTTAGGTCAGAAGAGTTTTCGTTCAGCTGGGGGTAGGTCTCATCCCTTCACATCTCATTTCTCCAGAGGTAGCAACTCTCAGGCCTATGCTAAGGGATCAGTCACTAGTTTTTCTTGTGGTGGTCGTGGTCATCAGCAGCAGGAGTGCTCGACTTTTCAGAGCAATTATCGTGCACCAGGTGTTACGCTCCAGGTTCCTCTGTTGAGGTAGTTTCCGCCAAGGCATCAGCAGCCAGTTGCACCAGCTTTAGATCAGCAGAGGGTAGATGGGGCAGGCACAGTACAGCCCCATGATGCTCCCCATCCTCAAAGATCACAGCACGACCATGGTGGTGGTCGTCATCAGGGTCAGAGAGGCAGTGGAGGAGGTCGTGGCCAGCTTCATGCACTAGCGTTTCCAGCACCAGATGAGCCAGATGTCGTTCGAGGTACCCTTTGCTTGTTTTATACCTTGGTGTATGCCTTGTTTGATTTAGGAGCAACACACTCCTTCATATCTTCTACCCTTGTCCATGCTTTGGGACTTGAGGTAGAGAGGCTTCCAGTGCCCTTGGCATTGACTACGCCAGTTGGAGGTCGAGCTGACTTGTTTGAAGTATGTAGAGACTGTGAGCTGGTGTTGGAGAAACACCGCTCTTGAGGAGATTTCCTATGTTTACGGATACAACCATATGATGTCATCCTTGGCATGGATTGGTTTTATTCAGTGGAGGCTATTGTAGATTACTTTAGGAAGAAGGTCGTTTTCTTTAGTGCGGATGGAGAGAAAGTGGTGTTTTTTGGGGATTGAGACCCTCGGATGGGTCATAGGAGCATTTCATCCTTATCATCCATGGTGGCTGAGATGATGCTGAGTTCTTCATAGGTCCAGCGGTTGGCGTTTCCTAGGGTCGTAAAGGAGTACCCTGATGTATTCCCAGAGGAGTTTCTAGCATTACCCCTTGATGAGAGATCGAGTTTGGGATCAAGCTACAACCATGAGCTTCCTCTATTTCTATGTATCCATATAGGGTGGCCCCTTAGGTGTTACGAGAGCTACGTATACAGCTTGATGGTATGTTACGGTGCGGTTTTGTTCGACCAAGTGTGTCACTATGGGGTGCACCAGTTCTGTTCATGAAGAAGGCCGACAGAATTTTGCAGTTGTGTGTCGATTATCGTTGCTTGAACAATGTGACAATAAAGAATCAATATCCTCTTCTGTAGATTGATGACTTATTCGTTTAACTAAAGGGTGAAATTTGGTTCTCAAAGATAGACGTACGGTCATGATATCATCATATGCGTTTGAAGGATGAGGATATCCTGAAGACTGCTTTCTGATGTCATCATGGGAATTATGAGTTCGTTGTAATGTCGTTTTGTGTGACGAATGCTCCAGCTGTGTTCATGGGTTTGATGAATGTTGTGTTCCATGAGTTCCTAGACAAGTTCATGGTAGTTTTCATCGACGAAATCCTTGTGTACTCCACATCTGAAGAGGAGAATGCAGAGCATCTATGAGTTGTTTTGGGAGTTCTTCGTCGACATCAGCTATTCGAGAAGTTGTCGAAGTGTGATTTTTGGGCTCAAGAAGTCCGTTTCTTGGGGAATGTTGTGTCCCAACAGGGAGTAGTTGTAGATCCCTCTAAGATTGAAGCAGTTGTGTCTTGGGCCGCTCCCAAGACAGTGTTAGAGGTGCGAAGTTTCCTTGGTATCATAGGCTACTACAGGAGGTTCATAGCCAATTTCTCACAGGTTGCGATGCCTCTGGAAGCTTTGACTAGGAAGGATTAGGCTTTCATATGGATTGATCAGTGTTAGGTATCTTTCGAGTATCTAAAGTAGAAGTTAGTAAGCTCTCCATTCCTTTGACTTCCAGCCGAAGGAGTTCAGTTTGATGTTTTCTGTGATGCTTCACATCTGGGGTTAGGTTGTGTTCTCATGCAGCAGAGGTCAGTTGTTTCTTATGGGTCTCAGCAGTTACATCCCCATGAACACAACTATTCCACCTATGATCTTAAGTTGGAATCTGTGGTGTTTGCTCTGAAGTTGTGGAGACATTACCTCATTGGTGAGCGCTTTGTGGGTTTCACCAATCATAAGAGTTTGAGGTATGTTTTCTCCCAGTGTGACTTGAACTTACGACAGCATCGGTGGATGGATTTATTATAGTAATACGAATTCGAAATATCATATACACCTAGAAAAGGAAATGTTGTGGATGATGTGCTGAGCTGAAAGTCATGTAGTGATGATGTTCATGAATCTGGTGATTCCTGGAGAGTAATGGAAGAACTTTCAGCATTACATCTTGATATGGGAGAATTTGGGGATAGAGGTTGTCTCTTTTAGATGATTGTGCTGTCATCCCTGGTGTAGAAGGTGGAAGAGTCCCAGTTGGGGGATCTTGAGGTGGAGGTCTGGAGAGACTGAGTTGTTTGTGGTGAGGCCCCTGATGGTTAGTCTGAGGATGAACAACACAGAGTGTTGTATCATGGGAGTCTTTTTGTTTCCTTGGCGATGTGCGAGACGGTCCTCAGAGAGTTCCATGGTTCTCCTTTAGCGGTGCATGCTGGTGTGAAAAAGATGTACCGATCCTTGAGAAGTCAGTTTTCGTGGCCTGGGCTAAAGCGTGTGGTTAAGGAGTTTGTGTCTCGATGTTTAGTCTGCCAGAAAGTGAAGTCCGAACACCGTGTTCCTAGTGGTCTTCTCCAGCCATTAGATATTCCTAAGTGGAAGTTAGAGGACATCTCAATGGAATTTGTTACAGGTTTACCTCGAGCTCCGGGAGGACATGATGCTATTTGGGTGGTAGTGGATTGCTTAACAAAATCATCCCACTTCATAGTGATCAAGTAGTCGAGCTCAGTGGAGGTTTTGTCGAGGCATTATCTAGATAAGGTGTTGTGTGGGCATTCCATCCCCTTAGTTCGTGTCTTGTGGCAACACGGTGGCATGGAGGAGAGTACCTGGGAATGTGAATCACAGATACGTGCTCAGAACCCAGATTTGTTTGATGTTTAACTCTTTCCATGTATCGTTGTAGCTGATGTGGTTGTGGAACTTCCATGCTTATGAGATGGAACCCTTTTTTGCTTTCGTGGCTTGCTCTCTTTTGAGAGGTATCTCGGTGGGTGGTTGTTCAGACCCTGTTTCGTTTTCTCTTTAGGTGGGTTTTGAATTCTTGAGGGAGAGAATGTTTTGAGAGGTATCTTATGTAATGTCCTGGACCTATCCAGTCCATTCCTTTGTGAAAATGTGGTGCTGGAGGTGTTCCGGGAGGTTAATGTGACTTGGGGGTGCATTGGGGTGGACTTTTAAGGAAAGCTAAAGGGTAATATCTTCCGCACAGTTGGAACACAGTTTTCCTAAACCGTGCGGCCAAACCGTGCAAGGCTGGTCTTGGAGGCAGTGGCTAATGCACGATTAGCACACGTTTTTTCTAACCGTGCGTACTAACCGTGCGAGGAGTGTTTGACGAGGCAGAAGCTAACGCACAATTAGCGCACGGTTTGTTAAACCGTGCGGACTAACTCTGCGATCACTTAAAGTTAGATCCTAAAATTGTGGATCTAACTCGTTTTGCCTTTAATCACCTTGTTTTATCCCCTAAGCGGCCATAACTCAGGATTACTCTCCCTTGAAGGTTATAAAACCTCTCCCAAGAGTTTTGGAGGCAATCTGGAGGCTTTTCTTGGCGAATCGAAGCTGTTTCTTGAGGTATGCAGTCGTTCTTGCTTGAGTTCTTAGATCTACTTAGATCCACTCATCCTCTTCTCTTGGTTTCTTGGATCTATGCCTGTTATGGGTATATCTAAGCGTTTCGATGTCAAATATGATGAGCTTTGGTCTTGGTTGTGTTAGGAGAGAAGACATAATGAGGATTCGTAAAGAATCGACCTGGTTTCTTGGGCGTTCATCGACCGTTGTGGTTTTCCTCGAAAACCTTTGAGGTAGGGGATTCGTGGATTCTCTAATTATTTATGTGCAATCGTAGAGTTAGCATGTTTTAGCCCTTTGGATCACAATGGAATTGACCTAATTAAATTCTTGAACCAGATTAAAAGAATAGGTTTGATCGCATGTTGTTTCTTTGTACCGTGATAACGGTTTGCCTCTTGATTTTCTAGATAGTGTGATATCTATGCCTTGCTTGTTAGCATGGGGTTCTTGATGAAATTGATAAAGAACATAAATCCAGAATTAATTGATAATTAATTGGATAAAGATAAAGAGGAATGTAAACTAATCTGGTTGTTGTTGTAGTGGTTGTTGATCTAAATTGATATTAATCAAATTGATGCCTATGCATGTGTTTAATTCGGTTGGTTGGTAAACCTGAAATCTTTTGGTGCTTGTTGTTTGAAGTTCGGATGCCTTGATAAAGGGCCAAGAGCCCAAATTGTTGTAAAGTTTGTTTTTATACTGCTTTTGCGGTGATGTGACCCCAGGAGACTATTGTGATATGTGGGGGCATGGAGGCCTTATGGTTGTGGCAGCGGATGATGCCTAGAGTGGCGAGATGCCTCGGATTATGCATGTAGGTGTCAAGGAGGACACCAGGGATGATGGAGTGGTGAGATGAATCATTTTATGCATGTGGGTGTTAGGGGGGACACCATGGGTGATGGAATGGGATGGATGTGATTGTTGGATGCTTGTTTATTCTTGGTTGTTTATCAGCTTTAATTTTCCCCACTGCTCAAGGCAGGTGTACTTTCTTACCCTTCTTTCGAAGGAGGCGAAGACATGCAGGGTATTCCACGTGCTTTCTGGGTTTATCCTATCAATGGAGAATGGGTCTACACTCTTTCTATAGGAGGCAAAGACTCGATGGGTAGTACGTCTACTCACCGTGTTGAGCCCCCTTGTATTTAGTAGCATAGGTTTCTTTTCTAGAATGCATGGGAATATGGAAAAGTAATTCTGTAATGAATAGTTGAATAAATGATGTTAACCCATGGGGTTGGAGTTTGATGAAACTTAATGATGAGGTTGATAACTTTTGAAGGGACAGTGGTTTTTGGATGTGATGTTAATGGAACTTAATGTGGAAATTGTTCTTGGTTAATTAATTTTTGAAGAATTAATTAACGTACAGTAAAATTGATAAAAAGGGGAATTAAGTAATCTAATAAATCCCTTTAAATGGTTGTGTTCTCATAGGATACCTAGTCTTAGAAGTGGCAGCCTAAAGTCCGAGAGACGTTAGTTGCAGTCGTGTCTAAGACTAGGTTATGACCATAGTGTGGTTGTGAGTTATAATATATTCTATAATTTTTGTGTTTATATATGCTACTCCACCCTATTAGTAAGGGCAACTGAAACCCTGGGGATTTTGAGCCTTGGGGGTGTTTTCCCCAACATTCTGGTGGGAGGATGAATGGCTGACTACCCCCTTTGACCCCGCTCTCTTCTCTTGGTAGATACTAGTGCCATGAGGCACAGCGGTTAGTTTTCCCCATATATGTGTATAGAGGGTTGTAATGGCTTGTTGTTATTCACACACATATATTTTTGATATAGTATCCTATGGACTACTATATGTGTAACATGTATAGGTTGTGATGGCTTGAGGATCCTTACTCTATGTATGGGCTGTAATGGCTTGAGGTATAATACCCGACGTATGATACATGTTATGCGAGTTGTGGTGGCTCTTGGAAACTACCTTATTACTATTGGTTGTGAGGATGGTGTGGTTATTATCCTAGGTGTCTACGGGCCAACCTTTTTGGTGCACGTGGTGCAGATTGTGGAGCTTAGCTTAGGTGTATACAGGCAAGCCTTTGGAGAGAGATGCACATGACGTATGTCATTGGGGAAAAGTGGAAAACTAGTGGGGAAGTAGTAACGGGGTACCCTTGATATCCTTTATTATATGATATATTCTTGTATGTGTTACTTGGTGAGAGTATCCATGGTGAGGTTGGGAACTTAGTATACCTGTTTAGGTGACGAGTTATTTTCACTTGTTGTTCACTGTGCTTTAGCATGCTTCTTTAACTTTGCATGACAGGATTTGGGGAGGATCCTACTGAGTATACTGTTATACTCACCCTACATATATATAAACTATTTTTCAGGTCACTTGTAGTAGGTTGGATATCAATTTGGTTACTACTAGCTTGTGGTTGGAGGAGTTGTTTGGGCTTGTGGTCACTTCTGTTTTACTTTATTTTGGGTACCTGTAGTTTTCCCTTTCAGTTGTAGTACTTTTGCATGGAATTTAATATATGTACTTGGGTTTGTTTTATGTTTCAGTCCTGATTTGGAGTTGTTTGGTGTCTATCTTATCTCTCTCTTCCACATGTGTTCTCGTAGAGGGTAATGCCTCCCATTTGAGTGTTTATTATACCCTCAGTGCTAGTCGCCAACCTGGGGCCTACTGGAGGCGGGACTCGGGGGTCATTATCTCCCTTTTCACATTGCCGGCCCAGGATGGGTACACTTTGTAGGGAGGGGTCGTGACACTTAACATCATTGAGGAACTTATACAAGATCCAAACCTACTCCTTATAATTACACATGTCAGCTTCTAACCAGAGTATTCTTACTCATGTTTTAAAATCTTGTGTTTCCCAAAACACAGATGAAACCAATTTTAAGTAATCTAATGAATAATATTCTCTTTTATTATTATTTCTATATATCTAAGAACCCATATGTTTTAATATTATGTTTCTACGACTCTGATAAGATTAATCCCATATAGGATGGTTTTTTGTTATTTTATTCCAACGTAAGCTAGTTTTCCATGAATTTATTTTCATATTTATTTGTAAAATTCTCAAAAAATAACCTAAACTATAATAAATCAATTCATTCCATTTAATAATAAAAAATTAAAAATTAGAAAAGAATATTAAATAATAAAACTAATAAATAAAAAAATTAATTTAAATTGGTTATAGTTAAATGGAATGTCATTTAATGTTAATATATTATTTTCCAAAATGATTTAGTATATTATTGAATGAGTCTTATAATATGATACAAATATTATTCACCTAAATTAATTTTATGTATAAATATATATTCTTACCTAGTTCTTGTGAATTCAAGGAGGGAAGTCAAAAATATTATCTTACAAAATTATATTATAATAAAAGTAAGAATAAAAGAAGATATAGATGTTTTTAGAGGTTAGATGAATAATAAATTTTAATAAACTATTAAAGATAGTATATTTTAGGGAATATTCATGTTAAAAATATTTAAAATATTTAAGATGATAGGTTTTAACTAAATCAATGTGTGGCATGAATTTTATGAGAGTTAGATAATTATATTAAAATTTATATTTATTTTATTTTTTATTTAAAAAAGGAATTTAGCCCTACAAAAGGTACATCAAGATATATTGTAGTCATGTATCTCTAAAGCATCAGTGAAGACCATGGTCTTACAAATCACCGGCATTGAACCTAAAAATTTAAAATATTTTAGATGTTTATATGGATCACCTATAGCACCTAAGCTATTAGCCACCATGTTTCCTTACTATCAAGTATATATAATCTTAATATTTGGGTTGATAAAACTCTTAAAAATTATAATTATTTAATCAATTGACTAGTGGGTTGACATAATCCAATAAAAAATATGGACATCAAATATGATTTCATTCCATTGTATTATAAGAGAATATTATTTTATCTGAAAATGATGAGGCTATCAAGAAGGGTCTTGAACTCTATAATAAGTGGGTTACCCTGTCCATAAAAAACACTGACAAAAATAATATTTATCCCCTTGAATCATGTATAATACCCCCTCCTCATATGAAATCATTGATACATGATCCAATCATGTTTAGTTTAAGGCTTGTGTGGGGAGCCTACCAGAAAATCCACTAACCTCTATATAGTCCATCTAAAATAAAAATACTCTTGCTAGATGATTCTATAGGGGGTCTGTAGAGGGAATACCTATATCTATACATCATCATGGGTTCATTATGATGAATTTGGTTGGATATATACTTCATAAGGGTGAATTATTTAGTCTTGTATAGAGTCAAATATCACCATAGGGGGTATTTTTTGGACCTAGTTAGAGATAGAAACCATAGGGGGACTATGTAGGATCTTCTCTAACATATAAATTTATGATCAAATTTCTATTTTAAGAATATTTCTTTCTTGAACTTTTAATATTCCATCAAATCTTGTCTATAAAATGAAACACACTGCACTATTTCCAAAATATTTAAATTTTAGGTTTTTATCCATATTATTCACATATTACTTCTCCTAGAATCATTATACATATCTAAAATAAGGATATCTAAAGGTTTAACTACAAAGAGGGTACCTAAGGGTAGATTTATATTTTCAACATAAGTATCATCTTCTTTGTTTATTTTTTTGATTTTATTACTCTAATTATTTTTGAAACTAGTTAGTAAATTTAATAAAATGGAATTAAGATAAATATAATTGTGTAATGAGGGTATAATAATGAAATATAAATGATTTTATTATCATTCATTCTTTGTATTATGTTAGTTTTTGGTTCATTCCAACCACCAACATGGGAAATTATACTTTATTTTCTTAATATTTTTTAATAAATATTAAAAAACACAAATACTAAATATCTATTAAGTTAATTTATTATTATTAAAGATCCCATGTAAATTAATATACCACTTAAAGTAGGTGAGTTAATGGTAATAATTTTTACTATTTCTGTTTTATATAAGCCTTTGTGACTTTTTAAGGTCATGGTCCACTCTTCTTTAAACACTCTCTAACTTTCTATATAGATGCGATAAGAGATATATATAATATAGGTATTTTTTATAATATTTTATTCCATTGATAAAACCTACTCGTTATTGTGTTTATGTTCTTTCAATACATATATTATATAACCATTTCAATTTATAGTTACAATGAGCGCATCATAATCACCCAAATTGGTTTTGTAACAAACCATCCCAGGTTGACCTAGCACAACACCTGATCTGGCCCACCACAAGCCCTCAAGCATGCCTCCCCAAATACTAGAGGTTGTCAACTGGTGGAGAGGTTCTAAAAGGTGTAGTGGGGAGACTATACTCGCTAGTCTGGGTGAAATAATAGTTGAAAATAACCAAACTCATAAACATGGATCAACATCATAGTAAATATAATTAATAAACTAAAATATATCATTTTATAATAAATAGAATTAATTATATGGTCATACAAACTCAAATTATGAAAAACATAAAATAGTAGGCCCCCAACTGGTCCAACCACATATAAAAAATAAAAAAATTGAAAAAATAAATACAACCGGATCTACTATCAACACCAAGTCAAACCACATACCTAGTCTTCACAATGCTCAAGTTGCACCATACTAATCTTAATAATCCACATGAGAGGCTCTGTGTAATCAAGAAACACTAGGCCTTGGCCTCATTCATCATGAAATATGTGCTCTAACCTGAAAGATGACATTAGGTCTACACGCACATCGAGGTGCACATACAAGGGGGTGGGAAATAAATCTCAATAGGCCACCCCCGATGGTGGACCTATAATATGATATCATAAAAATTTAATTATTACATGATATGCCCATCCAAGATGAAAACTTATAGAAACTTTCATAAAAGAAAAACTGCATAAAAAAGGGGAAACACCAGAAAGTGTAACCCCATTAGGTTCTATCCTAACACCCTTGGTAAATATACCCTTGCTCTGGACCATGCCAGAGGATTATAACACATGGATCACCCATCCACACAAAAACCAGAACATAATATAGATCTACATAGGAGCTCTAAAATGTCTAAATGTTACAGGAATGAATGTCAGGCCCTAAGGAGTAACCATAGGCGTTCGCAAGATAAAACGCATCTACTAGGAACTATGACTCTAATGGAATGATTTTGAGATTTTGAAATTTTGAAAAAAACTCTCATCCACATGTAATAGATCTATCATGTCTTTGAATTCCTATAGAATTAATTATGCTCCACTATAGGGACTCAGCAAATAAACCACCCTATGGGATTCATCCACATGGAACCGATGAATACACTACCATATGGGATCCATACACAAGCTTAGAAGTGAAATATAATCCAAAATAAATAAAACCAACCCTATCTAGGGAGAACCCTAAATCATGGGGTAGTTCCCTCATCTAGATCATACATAAGCTCCCTAAACCTATCTAACCATTGTCAGCCACAAAAATAGTAGAGTGTTATATGAAAACATAGGTTCAATTATCGCTCCATAAATATCCTAAGGGACTCCCTATACCACACTATTAATTAGAAACTACCTCAAATATCATAGCCAAAGTCCAACTAAATGTGGTATTATCCAACCTCAGACACACCATCCAAATAGATAAACTATCAGAGTTGATACACCCTCAGAAAAAAAGAATGGGGCTTCTCTCAACACCCTAGATCTCAGTATCTAAACAAAACATCCCTCATTGGCTCTCCATGACCCAGATCAAAGTCAAAATAAACTTGGGGGTCCCATGGTCCCTATTCACATTTCATAAAGTGACACCCACCATGGGGCTCCTTTGCTACACCCAATCTCTCGAGCCATGCCTATAGAAATATCCTCAACTGGACCAAATTTCCTAATAAAAGAATCACACCCTATAAGGGGTTTCTCTAGCTCATTCAAAATCATAGGACATGCCAAGTGATGAAACATCCCAAATTTCTCTCAATATCCTCCAACTAATCCTCAATCAACAACACTCCCAATGGGTATCTAAAAGAAAAATCCCTTTAATAGGGGATTTCACAACGGTCCCCATGACCACATCAAAAGAAAGACCCTCTAAAAGGGCTCCTCAACATAAGACAAACCTCTAGGAAACACTCATGAAAGAAAAACTTATCCAACCTTCCTGGACTATAACCCATCCATGGGTACCAACTCTCCCACCAGGGAATCCCAATCATTACTATTCCACATGGGTGTTCTCAATAACCAACTATAGCTACCCCTCATCACTTGATCAAAAACTATCCCACTAGTTAATCATCAAGAGTCCCTTATACTCATCTTAATATCACAACGGTACCCATATATAACCTTCATACAAAGGATTAAAACCATCCTAAAGTCTTTAAGTGCTTCAGTCCCCAAACCCAAGAGCTAAACCTCGACAACTCTAACCCTAAGAAAATGATACCGACACGTAGGTAAAAACCAATATCTCCTCAGAGATACAGTATGATCCCACCTTATATAAACTATAAAAAGGGACCTAAAATAGATCACCATGGCATAATTTATCTAGGAAGATCATAAATATCTTGACCCTCACTTGTGCCTCACAACTCACAACCCAAACCCCCAGGAGGATTCTGAATCCAAACCTCAAGGAAATACTCCTACTGAAATCTCACATTAAAAAACATACAAATGGAATTTAAACACCTAAAGTGATCCACCATCATGATCCATATGGAAAAAATCTTACAATAGACTACTCATAAATCTAATTCTGACATCAGGGAGAGATAGGAAAAATGGGATAAGGAAAGAAAAGTACATGGCATATACCCTGGGTACACAGCATATTTCACAAAATTCCTCCATTGCTCTATTACATAGGCCACTATGTGTGTAAATTCAAAAAATATATGTCATTTTTTCCCTGTACATGGAGTTTACCCCTACATGGGTACCTTCTCATGTACCCCACCCCCATTTGACATGTAAAATGATCGAGTACACATCATTTACCACTAGTACATGGTGTGTTCCTTCACATGGGTTCCCCACCCATATACCTAGATGTGTAAATCACAATTAAATGTGTTCCTACATGGTTTGATCCCCACATAAAGACTATAAATATTCCCTTCATATCCAAGTACCCCCCACGGTGTGTCTAGCCAAATACTCACCCACATCTTGAAATCCCACTGCATGATGTGTACCCCTAGTATATGGTATGTAGTCCCAAAAAACTCATCTTCTTATGAGAAAAAATAATACACAACATGTTTTATCTGAACCACGTGTTGTGTACATGTCTTTCCCTAAATAGAAATCCCCCAAAATAGCGTAAAATGCCAAATTTCCCTCAAAAACCACAGATTGACCCATTAGTGGTCTCCAACAACCCAGGACAAGATTTAAAACTATAAAAACATAAACTATAAGGATTTTCAGCATAGAATATAAAACAGTCCTACCTATAAGTGTAAACCACCAATTATTTGGCCTGATCCGTGATCCACAGCTACAGTACAATGATCCAGCATGACCCGAGCTCCATGGTAGTGCCTCCTCTTCTCCCTCACCCTCTCTTATCTACCTATCCCTCTCTTGGTAAAGTGACACCCATAGAGGGGAGATTCTTACATGAAAATAAAAAGAATTAAGGGAAATATAAAATTGTGAAATAAAAAAGAGAAGAAAAAAATAAAAAGAAAAAGGGGGGGAAATAAAAGGGGCTCAAGCCTAGTCCCAACACCTAATGAAAGGTTATGTTTCAACTAGAAAAACCCACATTATAAACTATACCATGGTGATAGAATCTAAATTAAACACTTTTTTTAAAATATATGATTGAATGGACACCCATGAATAAATTAATATTTTATTAATTAAATATTAAATATTTTTAAAATTTTAATGGCTTGTATTTCTATCAAACTCCTATACTAAGGTAAACACCCTATTCTGGGATGAATAGAGTGTTCATAAAATTTATTCAAGATCACATTATAGGAGAAATTACCATTTTCCACAAACACACCTATGAACCAAAAGGTTCAAATTTCTTCTAATTGTTGCAAACTGTGACGATGAAGGTTATCACAAACTCTACACCACAAATGCTTCTCATCCCAAAGAAGCCTTGGTGGATAACCAATATCCATGCTCTCCCAAAATCATTAGCTCATCCAACACTATCTTGACCTTCCAACAATTGTCCTCACATCTTCTTTAAATCTCTCCCAACACAAGATAAATTCTACTATGAGTGATCTAATTATCCCCACCACTGGAGTATCTTTATCATTGCCCTGTTATACAAAGGGAAAACAAAATATCCCATGCTACATCCATCAATGAACATAATGGATTGATGTGTCCAAACTTCTCAAACCTGATATCCATCGAAAAACCTACAAACTTAATTCTCAAAAACCACTAAAAAGAGGCTCATGGAATCAAAAATACTTTGGTGTACTCCTCTCTACAAGGTTTTCCTTAATCATCTATCAAAACTACAATAGAACTTGCTCTCACAAGGGATAATCCCTAACAAAACTAGGTTGATGTGCCCTTAAAACCATGGACACTACTCCTCATGCTGGTTAATTCTAAAAAATATATCACCCTTGGAACTCCCCTTAAATATTGAGTAATTCCCCTTTATCCATGATCAACCACTTGACCACCCTCCACTCATGCATCTATCCAATACTACAAGCATTTAACCATGATTCCACTGTGCTACCCAAAGCACAAAAAATGAGTTGGGATAGGGATCCAATAAAACCGACCCTCTCAATCCATCCATGTGATAGGGAGAACCCCCAAAACTCATCTTCTCAAATACTAAGCATCCATATGTCTAACCACACCCTAGTGATAGTAGACCTCAATGGTCTCACCAATGAATAACTACCACACCCACCCAATTCATTAGTGATTATAGGCACATGGTTCTCACCGCATGACCGGGAAGACAATAAGTAGAAAGAATGGTTCCCTCCCAATGAACACAAACCTAGTAATTTAGGGGAATCATCAAATTATGGAAACTTGATACCAACCCTAATATTCCTCAATCATCCTTACACTTATTGAACCACCAACAAGGAACATAGATCCCAATTCTAACCCACACGTGTCTTCAGGAAGCCCTCAATAAAGGGACTACATCTCCACCACTAGTGAACTTATCACTACATGACCCATATGACCTATCATCAAAAGAATATATACTGTAAAACACCAAAGATAGGAAAATTTCATGTTAATTCTACATGCTAAGAATGATGCATGAACAATGGCCTCTTGCATGTGGGCTAAAATCCAAAAACCAGAATAAACCATAAGTCCTAAAACTAAAGTTCATAAAGCTAAGTGAAATCATGAAACCATAAAAACCAAATCCAATAAAAATAATCCCATGCCCTGGTAAATTGGACTTTCTATTAGATAAGGTGTTCATGACACACCAGTATGATATCCATCACAAGTTTAGACACATTCCTAGACCAATTTTATACCAACTCACCAAATCATAAAACCAAAAAGTATTTAAAATAATTTTTTAATGAACTAGCCTAGGTCGACCTAAACTGTCACCCAATCTGGCCCACCACAAAGCCTCAAGCACACCTCCCCAAATTCCAGAGCCTGCCGACCATAGGTGAGGGTATAAAAGGTGTAGTGGGGGAACTATACCATCTTTTCTGGATGCAATAACAGTAGAAAATAACTAAACTCATACAAAAGGATTAATATCATATAAGACATAATAAATAAACTAAAAATCATTCTATAATTAATATAATGCAGACTATACTCATACATACTCAAATAATGCAAAACATACAATATTTTAAATCCCACTGGGCTGACCATATATACAAAATAAAAAAACTAAAAACTAAATATGATTATCAATTATACAAATTCCAAGATAGAATAATTACCTGGTCTCTGGGATGATCAAGTTGAACCATCTTAGTTCTAATAATCCACACAAGAAACTCAACTTGATCAAGAAACAATGAGCCTCATCCCCATCCATAATAAAATCTATGCTCCAACCTAAAAGTAGACATCAGGTATACAAGCAAACCCTTGTGAATGTATAGGGTTTAGAAATAAATCTCATTTGGCTACCCCCAATGGTGGACCTATAATATACTTTAATTACAAGTTCATAAACACACGATATTCCCATCCTAGTGAAAAAATTATAGTAGCTAGAATAAAAGAATAAATTTATAAAAAGTGATAAAAACAAACATAAGAAAGAATCCAACCAGTAGGTTCTAGCCTCACACCCATGGTAAATCTACCCCCACTCTAGAACATTCCAAAGGATTATAACACGTGGCTCACCCATCCACATAACAACTAGAACATCTTCTAGATATACACAATACCTCAAAAACATATAAACACAATAGTGATGAATTTTGGACCCTAAGGTGTAACCATAGGCATCTAAATGACAAAGTGAATCTACTAAGCACTAAGACTCTGATGACATTATAAAAAATGGTGATATAATGTCCCCTTTATGCATCAGAGATTTTTTATGGCATGGAAGTCCTGGATAATGACTCAGCCTCCACCACATAGAAATGAAAGATAAACCACCATATAGGCTCTATCCGCATTGACCTGATGGATGCACTTTCATATGGGAACTATACATAGGGTTAGTAGTGAAATAGAATCCATGAAAAATAAAGCCACCCCCTAGCTAGGAAGAAACCTAAATCATATTTCCATCATCCAAATATTTTATAAGCTCTCAAATCCCGTCTAAAAATATCTATCCACAAAAAAAAGAGAACTAGATCAAAACTTAAGGATAATTCCTAATCCACAAATATGATACAGGTCTCCTCCTCAAACAACAATCCTAAGTAGAAAATTCCTCAAACATCATGTCCAAAGTCCAACTGAAGATGGGATGATCCAACCTCGAACCCACTATCTAGACACCTGAACTAGTAGTTCTGATCCACCCTAATTCAACAAATAATGGTAACTCTATTAGCACCCTATATCTCAACATCTAAACAAAATAGACACCCCAGTCTCTCCATGACTTGCCTCAAGTTCAAACCAAACTTGAGGCTCCCATGGTCCCTGGGACATAGTATAAAGAAAAATCCATCATGGGACCCCCTACTGCACCCAAGATCTCATGTAATTCCTAAAGAAACAACATCAATTGGACCAAAGGAAATATAAAGAGCAATAAACCCTATGAGGGGTTCCTCTAGCTCATCCAAAATCATAGGACATGCCTACGGCAGAAAACTCCCAAATATCCCTCAATGTCCTCTAACTAATTCTCAATTAACAATGCACCCAACGAGAATCCAAAATAATTAAATCACTGGTAGGGGAATTCACAATGGTCCTCACGACCATTTAATACAATGTTGGTCACTGGACGTAATTTCACATTTAAACCAGACATAAACAAGTGACAATCTTTTGATAGTTATTCTTTCTTAAAAACACGCTATTTGTTTTGACAATGGGAATTAATTTTTAAATTAATTAATGCAACTTATATGTTTTTGATTTGGTAAAATAGACATAATTTTTGAATTAATAATATCAAAAATATCTTAGGCCGAAGTTTTGGTATTTTTCTGAGAAACATCAATTTTTCATGAATAGTGAAAAACACTGAGTTATTGGTTAAAACCGATTTTTTTTATTTAAATACTTATTTTTTTTATTTAAATTAATTTATGTCAAAATAGATACATAATACTTACATAAGTTCATTATAATTCATTGGATTCAGTTTATAATAATTTTAGATATATAGAAATTTTATTGAACTTTTTACTGTCTTTTACCCACCTCCTAGGCGAATTTGAAAATTCACATAAAACATAATTTTACCGCTTCTGTGGGTTGAATTTTGAAAATCCGAGAGACATGGTTAATATCAAGGAGTAAAATGTGGTTTGATAAGATAAAAATAATTTTTGGTGAATAGTAACTTTTTACTTTTATTTACCGCGGTTAAAGGTAAATAGGGTAATTCAAGGTAAATAGAATATTGTAATAATTCCAAATTACCTTAACACATGTCCTAACCTTATTGGATGAGTAATATCCGACCATGGGCATCTTTGGGTCGATTTTGGGACCCCATGGAGCCACTTGTGAATGATAATGACACTTTAGATTAATTAATTTAATGTAAAGGCAAAATTGACAAAAACAAAAACGTTTTAGTAATTAATTTTTATATGGTGTTATATATGTAATATTTTTTACTATAAATATTCATTGGAAATATAAAAATATTTCCTAAATCATGTTATTTTTTTTGTAATTTTTAGACATCGAATAAAGTAAATTATTAAGGACAATATAATGATGTAGTATTTACCTCATTAATAAATGATTTAAATAAATTAGATTATAAATATTAAAATAATATCCCAAACATGTCCAGTTATTATTAGATGATTTTATTTCGACCATGAGTCATATTATCTTCGACTCTAATGATTTTTGGACCTTTATAAACCTAATATCATTATATAATAAAATAATATTTTCACACTTTCCTAAAGAGCCCCTCCTCCCCCTTATAAAAGGAGACCACTTCTAACCAATTCCTCACACCTCTCAAGCCTTTTTGGATCATCCAAACTCTGACCAATTAAGCTCCATACATTCCTATACTCCTCTTAGAAGCCTTGCCTTAGTCATAAGGCACTTCAAGTGTCCTTTTTGGTTCAAACCAAAGGGAGTTACCCAAATTAAAGATAACGATTTCTCTTAGATTCTTTTCTTTTATTTTACTTCTCCAACCCCTAAACTCTTATTATTATTTTCTTTTGTACGAAAACCAGTATCCTAAATAAACTAGGATATTTTTATTAGAAGTATTCGAACTAAACTTACACACACCTCCATCTAATGGGTGAAGAACATAATGTTTTTGTGAATGGCAACCAAAAGCCTCACGAAGTGATGATTGTTCAATTATCTCCTATCACCTCTCATGGTGGCCATTATGATGGAACTATAATTAAATATGATATTTTTGATATTTATTTTATATATAAGCTTATTTAATTCCATTTTATATCATACCATTATTCGTTTCATGTTGTATATATATACGATAATTTCATTTGAGGTAGTGAGGACTACCACCCCCTCAAAGAGATATGACTCGTTCATACCATAAATGTAACGTATAAAGGATGGTGTTAATGAACTTAATTAACACATATAAGATATTATATTATACTAGAATAATAATATACCTATGTATCATTTTGTTTTTATTCCTTTTAAAATGAAAAATGAAACGGAAGTAGCGTTCGTGTGTATGTACGGATTACCGTCTCCACGAATGCGATGAGATCCATTTCCCCATCATATCCATTAAAGACTAATTATCTTTTGATGATTAAAAGTAATGCTTAAGGACTTGATATCATTATGGATATGAATAAGATACAACCTATCCATAACAAACATGTCTTACGTAATGAAGCATATAAAAGAAAACGAATCAGTTAACACCCGAAACGACAATAATACTAAAATATTATTAACAAATCAATATTAAAAGATTATATATGATATCATATTTATGAATATTATTATTGTATAATTTAATAACAATTATTTACCTATTATACAGGATTTTAACATACACACTATCAAGAAAAAGTACAAGGTAAGGGGTTTTCATCTCACTCCTTATTCTCGTGAGATTCATGCCATATTTCCACTCTTACCTTTTGTGCGGTGTATGTACTGCCCATAATTGTATTCTTTGTGTAATACATTTTAATTTATGTTTATTTACATATTAATTGTACGATACCTCTTTCATGGGTTGTATGTTTCGTAAGTTACCAAATTGTTAAGGGTTAATTTCACAATCTCTTTATTATTTGAGGTTGTTTTTACGTAAGTATCTACTGGGACATATTTATTATCAAAGTCCATGTTTTATGAAAGAGTTTTCAAAGGGATTCTTTTAAGGGACTTTTTTTACTAAAACATCATTTCAAATGTTTTAAATATTTATTCTTCTAAATCTTCCTCATTAATGTCCATGTATTCAAAATGGTTTTTAAGGATTTATTTATATGGAATTGAATGTTTTTAAAATGATAATTCCTTTAAAAAGTTTCAAATTGGTATGGGACACTTTGATTAAAAAATATATTTAAATTACTTATTTTCTAAATTGTGTGACTTTTAAATGTTTTCCTGAAAAAGGTGTATTTCTCTCAAAGAGTTTTAGAAATCCTTTTCATCCATGTCAAGATCCTTTAATAGATTTTAAACTTGTTTTGAAGTTGATTTATCATGATACAAATCTTCCTTATTGTGTTGAAGGTTTTGTGATATGTTTGACTATGGATGTGTTATTCTTATACCATTCATGGTTTATGGGTAAATTATTGACATTTCGTATGCTGGTTTTAATAAGAATGTTTATTTTATATTTCATCCTCTTCTTAAGAAGAATGTATTGGACTAGTATGTTCCGGGTTGGGGTCTGGTTACAGAAGACCCTCTGGGTTACTGTCCGATTATTAGTGGCACTTCGGGATGGTGTCCAGTTATTAGAGGCACTCCGGATTGGTGTCCGGTTATTAGAGGCACTCCGGGTTGGTGTCCGGTTACTAGAGGCACTTCGGGTTGGGTTCTGGTTACAGTTAGCCCCTAGGTCTTGACATGAGGCCTTGACAAAGAAATTAAAGTTTAGCATTATGCATTCCATCATTATGAAAGTGGATAGTGATATTTCATGTGATTATTCGACTATTAGAATGTCCATGTGAACAAGTAAATGACATTATTTCATTTTATTTCTTCCATATTATGCTGAAGTTCAAGTTTAAAAAAGATTTTGTTTTAGTTATACATTTCCTTAAATGTTTATGCTTATTTATGAATGCTTCCGCTGTATTATTATCCTTACTGATCATTTAGTGTAACGCCCTGACCCCAGCTACCCAGAGTCGGTACGTTATTGCGTAACATTGGCATGATCACAAAAGATCAAGTCTCGAAAGACCGATTAGTTTAGTAGCCTTGGAAACACTAGATACATTCATAAACGTTACATTATATCATAAAGTGAAAAACTAAAATAACATGGTCTCCATTGTCCACACTCATATCCCCTTCCTACTATCCCTGCAGGTCATTCATAAAATACTTCTTCACAACCTGGAAAAATTAAAACATTGAAAGGGGTGAGATCAAATGCTCAGTAAGGATAACAATATAACGAAAGCTTTCATAAATAAACATAAACATTTAAGGCAATGTATGACTAAAACAAAATCCTTTTAAACTTTAACTTCAACATAATATGGAAAAAGTAAAATGAGATAATTCCATTTACTTATTCACATAGATATTCAACTGGTCGAATAGTCACATGCAATATCAATAACCACTTTCATAATGATGGAATGCATAATGTCAGACTATCATAACCATGTAGCCAAGGCCTCGTGCCAAGACTACAAATAAGATTTTGTCAAGGCCTCATGCCAAGACACTAGTTTGTCTCATGAGACCTTCCGATGCATCGAGGAGCTATAGCGGGCTCCACCCATCACTTATTAAGTCCAATTCATTCCTCATATGAACAGGTTTAAACATATCATAAACCATAACATAATCGTATCACATAACACATGCATAAAGGAAACATAACATTTCCACATTTCAATCACAAGATATCAATACAACACATTGATATAATAAAAACATTTTTCAAAACCATTTTCAATACCAAAAAAAATGAAAATTAAAACTTTGTAATTATTTTTCATTTAAAAAAAGTTATGGCTTGTAGAGGAAGCCGAAACTCAAATAATGGTCATGGAGGCGGAGAAGTCGTTGTCTCCGCATACATAAGACAAAACATTCCTTTTTTCGTTTAGAAAAAACGCTTCGTATAAAAATATTTCTTTTGAATAAAAGTAAAAGTCTAAGGTGATTATACACCGTATAAAAGAAAGTTGTGTATAAAACAAAATATGCCTCAATGAAAGGAGATTGAGACGAAGTCCCTTACAAATATCATCTTTTTTAATAAAATATATCTATTATGTGTATTCACTATAAGAACACATAAATAAAGTAAAAATACAATATAGGACATAATAATATCATGACATAATTTGAAAGTAGGAGATTAACCCAAAGAACAGAAATTGGGTTAAGAAGTTCCCTTGCCTTGTGTCCGACTTGACTCGACCGCTCTTTAACCTCATGAATAATAAACTAGATTTAATCTACACTTTCTTAAGAACCTTTTTCAAGTTAATCATCCCTTTTATATCACTTATTACAATGTTATGAAAATTATGTAGTCATTTAAGTTAATAACGGTCATTTTGTCGATCTTTGGTACTTGAGTCAACAATAAACTTCTTATAATTACAAGTTGTTTATGTGGTAGAATATCCATTATCTCCAGAATTATATTCATGATGTATATATCATATATATCCTATATATCCAGTATATACATGAATTTATAATATAACATAACATTTAGAGGTAAGAAATGAAATGCACCGTTCATGGAGACGGTAAGTCGTACGTACGCATGAATGATACTTTCATTCCTATTTCGTATTTAATGGAATGAAGTTATAATTATATATAAAGGTATAATATAATTCCAGTAAAATATAATGTATAATACCATTTACTCCATCCTTTATACATCCCACATATGGCATTAACGATTCAAATCACTTTGAGGGGGCGGTAGTCCGCACTTCCTAAAATGAAATTATCGCGTTTACCCATAATGGAAATCGTAAAGGTATTCCATAAATGAAAAACACAGAATCATAAGGAAAAAAACATAATATATATCATATATAAAAATATTGTCATCATAATGGCCACCATGAGAGGTGTTAAAAGAAGATTGAACAATCATCATTTCGTGAGGCAGAAATTCGCCAACCACAGAAACAGTATGTTCTTTAACCATTAGACGAAGGTGTGTGTAAGTGTAAATAAAATACTTCTCATAAAAACATACAAGTATATTGAGGATACTGGTTTTTTTACAAAATAAAGGAATAAAAAGAGTTTAAGGTGTTGGAGAAGCAAAATGAAACAAAATAACATAAGAGAAGACGTTACCTTAAAATCGGGTAACTCTTTTTGATTTGAGCCAAAGGCTTACTTGGGAAGACTTCTGCCCAAATTGAGGCTTCTAGGAGTAAGATAGGGAAGTTGGAAGAGTATTTGGGAAGAGGTTGGCTGAGCCAAATGTCTTGAATGTGTGAATAAGGTGGTAGAGGTGGGGGCCTTTTATAAGAGGAGAGGAGGGGCACTTTTGGAAAGTAATGAAATGTTACATTATTATGAAGTACTTTTCAGATTTCAAAGGTCCAACAATTATATATTTCGAGGATAAGGTGATAAGGCTTATAAATATACTCATCCAATAGGTTTTTGACAATTTTAAGTCCTAGATTTTACATTATCTTTTCATTTTATTTAAATCATTAATTAATGAGGTAATCGCTGCATCATCATGGTGTCATAAAATATTTAATTTATTTAATGTCTAAAAATTCACTACTGGAAAAAAGGCCTATACCCATGGTTCAAAACCGTGGGTATAGCCCCCAAAACCGTGGGTATAGCCTATACCCACGGTTTTGGGAACCGTGGGCTGGAGAGGCGTCGGTATAGGGGTCTCAGCCTATACCCACGGTTCTCCAAAACCATGGGTATAGGTGAGTCAAATGTGACAAACCACACGGTCCAGCGTGGCACACAACATACCCCATGGTTTCAAACTGTGGGGTATTGAAATTCAAAAAATATGCAGTCCACAGGTTTTGAAACCGCACCGCCCTCGGCGCCTCACGTCTATGCCACCCCACCTCACCAACCGAGCTGCAGTTATTATGTATTATATATTGATATATCTGCTCCTATATATTAATATAATCAAAGTCGCATATTCCAAAAATTGCGCCCACCGAGTTTCGAACTCACACTGCCGGCTGCGCTACGTGCCCGCACCCCACGATGGACCAACCGATCTGTGATTTTAAATTGTTATAAAAACATATATCTTATTATATATATTAATATAAGCGGTCTTTAAATTAAAAATTCGCGGGTAAGGGGAATCGAACTCGGGATTCACAACGCAACTCAGTGCCTCTGCTGAGTGAGGAACCAACCGAGCTAAATTTTTTAACTTATGTATAGACATTCAGCTACATATATATATTAATATTATCCGTGAAAAAATGTATTCCCACCAAATTTTTTCATTGTCCCACGTAATTTTTTTTCCCGCTTTATGGCGGGAAAGCTATACCCACGGTTCTTTAAAACCGTGGGTATAGGTCTTCAAAAAAAATACCCCTATACCCACGGTTTTGAAGAACCGTGGGTATAGGTCATCCGAAAAAACTCTATGCCCACGGTTTGGACAAAACCGTGGGTATAGGTCATCCGAAAAAACTCTATGCCCACGGTTTGGACAAAACCGTGGGTATAGGTCCCCATATTATCTCTATACCCACAGTTTTCGAAAACCGTGGGTATAGGCCATTTTTCCAGTAGTGATTATAAAAAAAATATCATGATGTATTAAATTATTTTATATTTCCAATGAATATTTATAGTCAAAAGTTACCTTATATAACCCTATGTAATAATTGTTTTAGTAAAACAACTCATGTTTGTGACAATTTTATTTTTACTTTAAATAAAAAGTTATTATTGTCATTTTCTTACCCAAGTGGCTTCATGGGGTCCCCAAGTTGACCCATGGATTGTCTTGGTCTGCCATGACTCATCCAATAAGTGTAGGACAAGTTTCAAGGTCATTTCATATTATTATAACATTATCTTTACCTTAAATTTCACTAATTACCTTTAATCACGATTAATTAAACTTAAAAGTTACTATTCACCAAAAAATTATGTTTATCCCATTGAACCACATTTTACTTCCTAATGATAACCATGTATGTCGGATTTTTGAAAATAAAATCACAGAAGTGTTAATGTTTCATTTAAATGAAAAATCAGTTTTTTAACTACCACTTAGTGGTTTCACTATTCATCAAAAATTGAAGTTTTTCAGAACAATGCCAAAATTTCACCCTAAGATATAATTGATATTCCGAATTCAAAAAAGATGTCTATTTTAAAAAATTCCAAACATATAAGTTTCATTAATTAATTTTATAATTAATTCCCGTTGTCACAACAAATAGCGTGTTTTTAAGAAACAATATATATCAAAAGATTGACAATTTTTTATGTCCAATTTCAAAGCGAAATTAATTATAATGACCACCATTTAATAAAATGGTAAAATATATTATAATTACACTTTAAAACCACTCAATAGTATAATTTATCACTATAAATTATTTTGATTAAAAAAAATTAAGTATTTTTCAATATTCATAAAAAATTGGAAGTTCTCAGAAAAATACCAAAAATTCAACATAGGCTAATTTCGATATTCCAAATCCAAAAATGAAGTCCATTTTGAAATATAAAATATATATAATTTCAAAAAGTGGGTATTACTATTCATAATGGCTATTTGGATTGGTCATGGTGTGTTAGAATCTCGAACTTGCGTACAATGCAAGCTATTGCATTATTGAAAGAGAAGCGTATCGTGGAAGCTCGGGGTGTTACGTTTAGGCTCACCCCGTTCTATGTTTTATTTTTCCCCAGCATTCCAAGAAGTGTATTGTGATTGATATGCAGGTTTAAGACAAGGGAATAATGGCATTAATAACGGATTAATTATGTTGTTTTGTATGTTATGAATTGTAATGTAACATTAATGTATGTAATCTATTTTCCAAGACTACTAAACTGATCGGTTCTTCGGGACTTGATTCCTTGTAATCATGTCAATGTATTAAAATAATGCACCAACTCTGGGTAACTGGGGTCGGGGTGTTACAGTTGGTATCAGAGGAAGTTTTGCAATAACCTTGGAAACTAGATTTAGATAAACTCTGATTAGATCACTTTACCTTAACATAGACTTTGAGGATTATTATAGAAGAACTTCCTAGAATTTTGGTATTGTAGATATTTTGTGAGTTTTTTTAGCAATACATCTCTGTCTGGATACGAGCAGGTAGAGGCGGCTCTAGCACAGATGTACCTAGGGTTAAAACCCGAAAACTCCGCTTTGAGCTAGACTCGAACGGGAACTGGCGCATGAAAACGGGTCTTGCTGAACTCTTGGTTACGACACTCCCAGAGGATATGCTTAGGATAATTCTCATTTTCTTTACAAACCACTATAAATGGTTCATGAGTATATACCTCCTCAAAGAAAACATTTTTGTGATTATGGATTATATCCATAAACTATTCAATTTATGTTAGGTATATTACATGTTTGGAATTATGAATTGTGATTCATAAACTGACCTAGTGTATGCCATTGTTTATAAATGGTGCCCAGTAAAAGGAATGAGAACTCCAGCAACACGTATGATCCAAAGAGTAAGAAGGGTTATATCATTCATGGTATTAATCCAACATTTAGAAAGGAAATAGTCCCCTATGTATTATCACCATATGAATAAAAAGTATCATAAGATCAGTAAAGAACTATCTTATTCCTATGGATTTGAAGATAAGAAAGAGAAGAAAAGGATGGTAGAAAGAAAGATGGATAAAGGAAATAAGGGAAAGAAGGATTTTCTAATGTGTGATAAATGTGGAATGAATCACCTTGATAAATACTTGAAGGGAATGGGAGTTTGTTATAAGTGTGAAGAAAAAGGACACAAAGTACGTGGTTACAAGGGTAAAAAAATTCAAATGTATAATGCTTAATCTGCAAGGCGTTAGGACACTACATGAATAAATGTATCATTCATAAGATTATACCGCAAATGATGTTATTGGATAATAATAAAGTTATGATACTACCATAGATGAAGAGGAATGATTAGAGTTCTTATGTTGTTATTAAAGAATTATGTCATTTGAGTGTTGTATCAACGATGTACTGGTTATAATAATTATGGAGTATATAATGATTGTACTGCAGTACTATTTCATTAAGGACTTGAGATTGTGTGGAACCAAGAAAAGTGACTCAATAGTAGGTTAAATTTTTGGAAAATATATGGTTGAGAGAAAGATAAACCATAATATGGTTTGAATACTGAGGTAGTGATTTTGGAATAATACATGATTGATTTGGATAAATTATATTGGATATTCTTCACTACCTTGAAACCGATTAAGGATTTGTATATATATTCCATCACTGTGTGAGTTTACAACATTTTTGGATAGAAGGATTATATCCAGTATTCTATAATTAATAAGGGAGTATGAATTTAATCAATAAGTTTTTATGGTAATTCAATATGTTGTAGTGTTTTAAAAGAATACATGATGATGGTGTTCACATGTTATTACGTGGAAAAAAGGATCTTCATTGTGTTTAACATCCCTATAGATTTTGGACTGTGAGTTTGGACAGAAGTATTTTGGATAAGTCTTGTTTGAGATTATTTTTGGATTTCCATAAAAAGGACAACCCGGAGGTCGGGTGGTAACCCGTCACGTCCGGCAAGGCCGTGAGATTTGAACCCGCAACCGAAGGGAGACAAGGGTGTATCACCTACCACTAGCCCACGTGATGTCCTGGGTTGAATAATGTAGTTTTTTTAAAGGGTCTGATATGTGAATTATA
The DNA here is from genome assembly GCA_963277665.1 of Viscum album. Taxonomy (NCBI): domain Eukaryota; kingdom Viridiplantae; phylum Streptophyta; class Magnoliopsida; order Santalales; family Viscaceae; genus Viscum; species Viscum album. Next base: position 689,918,255 of record OY728163.1, read on the forward strand.
AATTCATTATTTTTGGAACCCTATACGATTAGGATAAATAGAATATATATATATATATATATATATTAAATCTTTTAGAGTGAAAGACGGGTTTGTATTATGAATTAGCTGAAGGATGAAACTCTACTTTTCAGGTATATATATACATATATACATAAATATATATATATATATATATATCCTCTTATTTTATGGATAAATTAATTATTAAACTTTTGGGAAGGGATATTAAAACCAAAAATGTGTTATCCTAATACCTTACGTTTTGTTGAGCCAATGGTATTTTAAATAATCATAGATTGGTGGCTTTGAGGCCCACAATTCTACAATTGTTTGTGATTGATGACCTCAATAACTCCCTATAAATATTTACGTTTTTCCTCCAATTATGTGTCTCTAATTTCCACCAATGTTCTCCTAATTGAGATCATAATTTGGTGGTGACCCTTTCATTTCTCTTTTACTCTTATTAAGACTAAATTTTATTAACCCAGTTTCTGATGTGGGTTTTCCCACAAAGATATTTTCTATTTTCAACCTTTTATTTTCGAAGAACAATTTCAAATTGCGAGGACGCAATTTATTGAAGTAGAGTAGAATTTCACACCTCAATCTCTTACGGTACGCTTCACTTTGAGTAATACAGTAGCGTGTGTTGTACGCAACTACGAGTTATAACACACCACAACCAATCAAACTAGCCGTTATGAATTTTAATACCCACTTTTTGAAATTTTATAAATTATATCATTCAAAATGGACTTCATTTTTGGATTATGAATATTGAAATTAGCTTAGGGTGAAATTTTGGTGCTTTTCGGATAACTTTCATATTTTGATGAATAGTGAAAATTACTAAATTTTAATTAAAAACAACTTTTTTAATAGTAATAATTAATAGTGATAAATTATGAATTTTAGTGGTTTTAAGTTATATTTAGAATATATTTTTACCATTTAATAAAATTTTGGTCATTGGACGTAATTTCACATTTAAACCAGACATAAACAAGTGTCAATCTTTTGATAGTTATTATTTCTTAAAAACATGCTATTTGTTTTGACAACGGGAATTAATTTTTAAATTAATTAATGCAACTTATATGTTTTTAATTTGGTAAAATAGACATCATTTTTGAATTCATAATATCAAATATAACTTAGGCCGAATTTTTTGTTTTTTTTCTGAAAAACTTCAATTTTTCATGAATAGTGAAAAACACTGAGTGATTGGTTAAAACCGATTTTTTTATTTAAATAATTAATTTTTTTTATTTAAATTAATTTATGTCAAAATAGATACATAATACTTATATAAGTTCATTTTAATTCATTGGAGTCAGTTTATAATAATTTTAGATATATAAAAATTTTATGGAACTTTTCCCTGTCTTTTACCCACCTCCTAGGAAAATTTAAAAATTCACATAAAACATAATTTTACCGCTTCTATGGGTTGAATTTTGAAAATTCGAGAGACATCGTTAATATCAAGGATTAAATTTGGTTTGATAAGATAAAAATAATTTTTGGTGAATAGTAACTTTTTACTTTTATTTACCGCGGTTAAAGGTAAATAGGGTAATTCAAGGTAAAAAGAATATTGTAATAATTCAAAATAACCTTAACACATGTCCTAAACTTATTAGATAAGTAATGGACGACCATGGGAATCTTTGGGTCGATTTTGGGACCCCGTGGAGCCACTTGTGAATGATAATGACACTTTAGATTAATTAATTTAATGTAAAGGAAAAATTGACAAAAACAAAAACGTTTTAGTAATTAATTTTTATATGGTGATATATATGTAATATTTTTTACTATAAATATTCATTGGAAAGATAAAACTATTTACTACATCATGTTATTTTTTTTATAATTTTTAGATGTCGAATAAATTAAATTATAAAGGACAATATAATGATGTAGTATTTACCTCATTAATAAATGATTTAAATAAATTAGATTATAAATATTAAAAGAATATCTAAAACATGTCCAATTATTATTTGATGATTTTATTTCGACCATGATTCATCTTATCTTAGACTCTAATGATTTTTGGACCTTTAGAAACTGAATATATTTATATAATAAAATAATATTTTCACACTTTCCTAAAGAGCCTCTCCTCCCCCATATAAAAGAAGACCACTTCTAACCAATTACTCACATCTATCAAGCCTTTTGTCTCATCCAACCTCTGCCCAATTAAGCTCTTTACATCCCTATACTCCTCTTAGAATCCTTACTTTAGGCAGAAGGCACTTCAAGAGTCCTTTTTGGTTCAAACCAAAGGGAGTTACCCAAATTAAAGATAACGATTTCTCTTAGCTTCTTTTCTTTTATTTTACTTCTCCAACCCCTAAACTCTTCTTATTATTTTATTTTGTAAAAAAACTAGTATCCTAAATAAACTAGGATATTGTTATTAGAAGTTTTCAAACAACACTTACACACACCTCCATCTAATGGATGAAGAACATAATGTTTCTGTGGATGGAAACCAAAAGCCTCACGAAGCGATGACTGTTCAATTATCTCCTATCACCTCTCATGGTGGCCATTATGATGGAAATATAATTAAATATGATATTAATGAAATTTATTTTATATATCATCGTCTATAATTCCATTTTATATCATACAATTATTCGTTTCATGTTGTATATATATACGATAATTTCATTTGAGGAAGTGCGGACTACCGCCCCCTCAAAGTGATATGACTCGTTCATACCATACATGGAACGTATAAAGGATGGTATTAATGAACTTAATTAACACATATAAGATATTATATTATACTGGAATAATAATATACCTATGTATCATTTTTTTTATTCCTTTTAAAAAGAAAAATGAAATGGAAGTAGCGTTCGTGCGTACGTACGGATTACCGTCTCCAAGAACGCGATGAGATTAATTTCTCCATCATATCCATTAAAGAATAATTATAGTTTGATGATTAAAAGTAATATTTAAGGACTTGATATCATTCTATATATGAATAAGATACAACCTATCCACAAAAAACATGTCTTACGTAACGAATCATATAAAGAAAAATGAATCTGTTAACACCCGAAACGACGATAATACTAAAATATTATTAGCAAAGAAATATTAAAAGATCATATATGATATCATATTTATGAATATGATTCTTGTATAATTTAATAACAATGATTTAACTATTATACAGGAGGTTAACATACACACTATCAAGGAAAAGTACATGGTAAGTGGTTTTCATCTCACTCCTTATTCCCATGAGATTCATGCCATATTTCAACTACTACCTTTTGTGTGGTGTATTTACTGCCCATTATTGTATTATTTGTGTAATACACTTTAATTTATGTCTATTTACATATTCATTATATGATACCTCTTTCATGGGTTGTATGTTTTATAAGTTACCAAATTGGTAAGGGTTGATTTCACAATCTCTTTATTATCCGGGGTTGTTTTTACATAAGTATCTAATGGGACATATTTATTATCCATGTCCATGTTTTATGAAAGAGTTTTCAAAGGTATTATTTTAAGGGACTTTTTTTACTAAAACATCATTTCAAATGTTTTAAATATTTATTCTTCTAAATCTTCCTCATTAATGTCCATGTATTCAAAATGGTTTTTTAGGATTTATTTATATGGAATTGAATGTTTTTAAAATGATAATTACTTTCAAAAGTTTCAAAGTGGTATGGGACACTTTGATTCAAAAATATCTTTAAATGACTTATTTTCTAAATTGTGTGACTTTTAAATGTTTTCATGAAAAAGTTGTATTTCTCTCAAAGAGTTTTAGAAATAATTTTCATCCATGTCAAGATCCTTTAATAGATTTTAAACTTGTTTTGAAGTTGATTTATCATGATACAAATCTTCCATATTGTGTTGAAGGTTTTGTAATATGTTTGACTGTGGATGTGTTATTCTTATACCATTCATGGTTTATGGGTAAATTATTTACATTTCGTATGCTAGTTTTAATACGAATGTTTATGTTATATTTCATCCTCTTCTTAAGATGAATGTGTTAGACTAGTATGTTCCGGGTTGGGGTTCGGTTACAGCAGACCCTCCAGGTTGGTGTCCGGTTATTAAAGGTACTCTGGGTTGGTGTCCGGTTATTAGAGGCACTCCAGGTTGGTATCTGGTTATTAGAGGAACTCCGGGTAGGTGTCCGGTAATTAGAGGCACTCAGGGTTGGTGTCTGGTTACTAGAGGCACTCCGGGTTGGGTTCCAGTTACAGTTAGCCCCTAGGTCTTGGCAAGAGGCCTTAACAAAGAAATTAAAGTTCATCATTATGCACTCCATCATTATGAAAGTGGTTAGTGATATTGCATGTGATTATTCAACTATTAGAATGTCCATATGAATAAGTAAATGACACTATTTCATTTTATTTCTTCCATATTATGCTGAAGTTCAAGTTTAAAAATGCTTTTGTTTTAGTTATACATTGCCTTAAATGTTTATTCTTATTTATGAAACTTTCCACTGTATTATTATCCTTACTGAGCATCTGATCTCACCCCTTTCTATGTTTTATTGTTTCCCAAGATTCCATGAAGTGTATTGTGATTGAAATGCAGGGTTAAGACAAGGGAATAATGGAATTCATAAAGGATTAGTTATGTTGGTTTGTATGTTATTAATTGTAATGTAACATTCATGTATGTAATCTATTTTCCAAGACTGCTAAACTGATCGGTCCTTCGGGACTTGTTTCCTTGTAATCATACCAATGTATTAAAATAATGCACCGACTATGGGTAACTGGGGTCAGGGCGTTACAGTTGGTATCAGAGGAAGTTTTGCAATAACCTTGGAAACTATATTTAGATAAACTCTGATTAGATCACATTACCCTAAGATAGACTTTAAGGATTATTATAGAAGAACTTCCTAGAATTTTGGTATTGTAGAGATTTTGTGAGTTTTTTGAGCAATACATCCCTATCTAGATATGAGTAGGTAGAGGCGGCTCTGGAATAGATGTACCTAGGGGTAAAACCCAAAAACACCACTTTGAGCTAGACTCGAACAGGAACTGGTGCATGAAAATAGGTCTTGTTGCACTCTTGGTTACGACACTCTTAGGGGATATGCTTAGTATAATTATCATTTTCTTTACAAACCACTATAAAGGGTTCATGAGTATATACCTCCTCAAAGAAATCATTTTTGTGATTATGGATTATATCCATAAACTATTAAATTTATGTTAGGTATTTTACATGTTTGGAATTATGAATTGTGATTCATAAACTAGCCTAGTGTATGCCGTTGTTTAGAAATGGTGCCCAGTAAAAGGAATGAGAACTCCAGCAATATGTATGATCCAAATAGTAATAAGGGTCATATCATTCATGGTATTAAGATAGAATTTAGAAAAGAAATATTCTCCCACGTATTATCACCATATGAATAAAAAGTATCATAAGATCAGTAAAGAATTATCTGAATCCTATGGCTTTGAAGAGAAGCAAGAGAAGAAAAGGATGTTAGAAAGAAAGATGGATAACGGGAAAAAGGTAAAGAAGGATTTTACAATATGTGATAAATGTGGAATGAATCACCTTGCTAAATAATTGAAGGTAATGGGATTTTGTTATAAGTGTGGAGAAAAAGGACACAAAGTACGTGATTACAAGGGTAAAAAAAATTCAAATGTACAATGCTTCATCTTCAAGGCGTTAGGACACTCCATGAATCAATGTCCCATTAATAAGAGTATACCGCAAATGATGTTATTGGATAATAATCAAGTTATGATACTACCACATATGAAGAGGAATTATTAGATTTCATATGTTGTTATTAAATAATTATGTCATTTGAGTGTTGTATCAACGATGTACTAGTTATAATAATTATGGAGTATATAAGGATTGTATTGCAGTACTATTTTATTAAGGACTTGAGATTGTGTGGAACCAAGAAAAGTGACTCAATAGTAGGTTAAATTTTTGGAAAATATATGGTTGAGAGAAAGATAAACCATAATATGGTTTCGATACTGAGGTAGTGATTTTGGAATAATACATGATTGATTTGGATAAATTATATTGGATATTCTTCACTACCTTGAAACTGATTAATGATTTGAATATATATTCCATCATTGTTTGAGTTTACAACATTTTTGGATAGAAGGAGTATATCCAGTATTCTATAATGAATAAGGGAGAATGAATGTAATCAATAAGTTTTTATGGTAATTCAAGATGTTGTAGTGTTTTAAAAGAATACATGATGACGGTTTTCACATGTTATTATGTGGCAAAAAGGATCTTCATTGTGTTTAACATCCCTATAGATTTTGGACTGTGAGTTTGGACAGAAGTATTTTGGATAAGTCTTGTTTGAGATTATTTTTGTATTTTCATAAAAAGGACAACCCGGAGGTCGGGTGGTAACCCGTCATGTCCGACAAGGCCGCGAGACTTGAACCCGCAACCGAAGGGCAACAAGGGTGTATCACCTACCACTAGCCCACGTGATGTCCTGGATTGAATAATGTAGTTTTTTTTAAAGGGTCTGATATGTGAATTATAAATTTATTATCTCTGGAACCCTATAATATTAGGATAAATAGAATATATATATATATATATATATTTTAAATATTTTAGAGTGAAAGACGAGTTTTTAGTAGGAATTAGCTAAATGATTAAACTCTACTTGTCAAGTATATATATACATATATACATAAATATATATATATATATATATATATTTCCTCTTATTTTATGGATAAATTAATTATTAAACTTTTTGGAAGGGATCTTAAAACCAAAAATTTGTTATCCTAATACCTTACGTTTTGTTGAACCGATGGTATTTTAAATCATCATAGATTGGTGGCTTTGAGGCCCAAAATTCTACAATTGTTTGTGATTGATGACCTCAATCACTCCCTATAAATATTTACGTTTTTCCTCTAATTACGTGTCTCTAATAGCCACCAATGTTCTTCTAATTGAGATCATAATTTGCTAGTGACCCTTTCATTTCTCTTTTACTCTTATTAAGACTAAATTTTATTAACCCAGTTTCCGATGTGGGTTTTCCCACAAAGATATTTTCTATTTTCAACCTTTTATTTTCGAAAAACAATTTCAAATTGCGAGGACACAATTTATTGAAGGAGGGGAGAATGTAACACCCCAATCTTATACGGTATGCTTGGCTTTGAATAATACAGTAGCGTGTGTTGTACGCAACTTCGAGTTATAAAACACCACAACCAATCAAACTAGCCGTTAAGAATTGTAATACCCACTTTTTGAAATTTTATAAATTTTATATTTCAAAATATACTTCATTTTTGGATTCTGAATATTGAAATTAGCTTAGGGTGAAATTTTGGTGCTTTTCAGATAACTTTCATATTTTGATGAATAGTGAAAATTACTAAATTTTAATTAAAAAAAACTTCTTTAATCGAAATAATTAATAGTATTAAATTATTAATTTGAGTGTTTTAAATGTATATTTAGAATATATTTTTACCATTTAATACAATGTTGGTCATTGGACGTAATTTTACATTTAAACCAGACATAAACAAGTGTCAATCTTTTGATAGTTATTATTTCTTAAAAACACGCTATTTGTTTTGACAACGGGAATTAATTTTTAAATTAATTAATGAAACTTATTTGTTTTTAATTTGGTAAAATAGACATCATTTTTGAATTCATAATATCAAATATATCTTAGGCCAAATTTTTTGTATTTTTTTGAGAAACATCAATTTTTCATGAATAGTGAAAAATATTGAGTTATTGGTTAAAAATGATTTTTTTTATTTAAATAATTATTATTTTTATTTAATTAATTTATTTTAAAATGGATACATAATACTTATATAATTTCATTGTAATTCATTGGATTCTTTTTATAATAATTTTAGATATATAAAAATTTTATTGAACTTTTCACTGTCTTTTACCCACCTCCTAGGAGAATTTGAAAATTTACATAAAACTTAATTTTACCACTTCTCTGAGTTGAATTTTGAAAATCCGAGAGACACGGTTAATATTAATTAGTAAAATGTGGTTCGATTAGATAAAAATATTTTTTGGTGAATAGTAACTTTTTACTTTTATTTACCGCGGATAGGTAAATAGGGTAATTCAAGGTAAAAAGAATATTTTAATAATTCAAAATTACCTTAACACATGTCCTAACATTATTGGATGAGTAATGGCCGACCATGGTCATCTTTGGGTCGATTTTGGGACCCCATGGAGCCACTTGGTAATGATAATAACACTTTAGATTAATTAATTTAATGTAAAGGCAAAATTGACAAAAACAAAAACTTTTTAGTAATTAATTTTTATATGGGGTTATATATGTAATATTTTTTACTATAAATATTCATTGTAAATCTAAAAATATTTCCTACATAATTTTATTTTTTTTTATAATTTTTAGACATTTAATAAATTAAATTATTAAGGACAATATAATGATGTAGTATTTACCTCATTAATAAATGATTTAAATAAATTAGATTATAAATATTAAAAGAATATCCAAAACATGTCCAATTCTCATTTGATGATCTTATTTATACCATGAGTCATCTTCTCTTTTACTCTAATGATTTGTGGACCTTTAGAAATCGAATATCATTATATAATAAAATAATATTTTCACACTTTCCTAAAGAGCCCCTCCTCCCCCTTATAAAAGGAGACCAATTCTAACCAATTACTCACACCTCTAAAGCCTTTTGTCTCATCCAACCTCTGCCCAATTAATATCCCTACATCCCTATCCTCCTCTTATAAGACTTACCTTAGTCAGAAGGCACTTCAAGAGTCCTTTTTGGTTCAAATCAAAGGGAGTTACCCAAATTAAAGATAACGATTTCTCTTAGCTTCTTTTCTTTTATTTTACTTCTCCAACCCCTGAACTCTTCTTATTATTTTATTTTGTAACAAAATCAGTATCCTAAATAAACTAGTATATTTTTATTATAATTATTTTAACTACACTTAGACACACCTCCATCTAATGGGTGGAGAACATAATGTTTTTGTGGATGGAAACCAAAATCCTCACGAAGCGATGATTGTTCAATTATCTCCTATCACCTCTCATGGTGGCCATTATGATGGAACTATAATTAAATATGATATTAATGATATTTATTTTATATATAATCTTCTGTAATTCCATTTTATATCATACCATTATTTGTTTCATGTTGTATATATATACGATAATTTCATTTGAGGAAGTGCAGACTACCGCCCCCTCAAAGTGATATGACTCGTTCATACCATACATGGAACGTATAAAGGATGGTGTTAATGAACTTAATTAACACATATAAGATATTATATTATACTGTAATAATAATATACCTATGTATCATTTTGTTTTGATTCATTTCAAAATGAAAAATGAAATGGAAGTAGCGTTCATGCGTACGTACGGATTACCGTCTCCACAAACGTGATAAGATTAATTTCCCCATAATATCCATTAAAGACTAATTATCATTTCATGATTAAAAGTAATTTTTAAGGACTTTATATCATTCTGGATATTAATAAGATAGAACCTATCCATAACAAACATGGCTTACCTAACGAATCATATAAAGGAAAACAAAACTGTTAACACCCAAAATAACGATAATACTAAAATATTATTAACAAAGTAATATTAAAAGATCATATATGATATAATATTTATGAATATTATTCTTTTATAATTTAATAACAATGATTTAACTATTATACATGAGGTTAACATACACACTATCAAAGAAAAGTACAAGGTAAGGGGTTTTCATCTCACTCCTTATTCCCATGAGATTCATGCCATATTTTCACTATTACCTTTTGTGTGGTGTATGTACTACCCATAATTGTATTATTTGTGTAATACACTTTAATTTATGTGTATTTACATGTTCATTTTATGATACGTCTTTCATGGGTTGTATGTTTCGTAATTTACCAAATTGGTAAGGTTCAATTTCACAATCTCTTTATTATCCGAGGTTGTTTTTACGTAAGTATCTACTGGGACATATTTATTATCCATGTCCATGTTTTATGAAATAGTTTTCAAAGGGAATCTTTTAAGGGACTTTTTTTACTAAAACATCATTTCAAATGTTTTAAGTATTTATTATTTTAAATCTTCCTCATTAATGTCCATGTACTCAAAATGGTTTTTAAGGATTTATTTATATGGAATTGAATGTTTTTAAAATGATAATTCCTTTCAAAAGTTTCAAATTTGTATGGGACACTTTGATTCAAAGATATATTTAAATGAATTATTTTCTAAATTGTGTGACTTTTAAATTTTTTCATGAAAAAGGTGTATTTCTCTCAAAGAGTTTTAGAAATCATTTTCATCCATGTCAAGATCCTTTAATAGATTTTAAACTTGTTTTGAAGTTGATTTTTCATGATACAAATCTTCCATATTGTGTTGAAGGATTTGTGATATGTTTGACTATGGATGTGTTATTATTATACCATTCATGGTTTATGGGTAAAGTATTGACATTTCGTATGCTAGTTTTAATATGAATGTTTATGTTATATTTCATCCTCTTCTTAAGATGAATGTGTTGGACTAGTATGTTCCGGGTTGGTGTCCGGTTACAGCAGACCCTTTGGGTTGGTGTCCAGTTATTAGAGGCACTCCGGGTTGGTGTCCGGTTATTAGAGGCACTCCGGGTTGGTGTCCGGTTATTAGAGGAACTCCGGGTTGGTGTTCAGTTATTAGAGGCACTCTGGGTTGGTGTCCGGTTACTAGAGGCACTCCAGGTTGGGTTTCGGTTACAGTTAGCCCCTAGGTCTTGGCATGAGGCCTTGGAAAAGAAATTAAAGTTCAGTATTATGCATTCCATCATTATGAAAGTGGTTAGTGATATTTCATGTGATTATTCGACTATTAGAATGTCCATGTGAATAAGTAAATGACATTATTTCATTTTATTTCTGTCATATTATGCTGAAGTTCAAGTTTAAAAAGGCTTTTTTTTAGTTATACATTGCCGTAAATGTTTATTCTTATTTATGAAAGTTTCTACTGTATTATTATCCTTATTGAGCATCTAATCTCACCCCTTTCTATGTTTTATTTTTTCCTAGGATTCCAAGAAGTGTATTGTGATTGATATGCAGGGTAAAGACAAGGGAATAATGGCGTTCATAAAGGATTAGTTATGTTGTTTTGTATGTTATGAATTGTAATGTAACATTCATGTATGTAATCTATTTTTCAAGACTGTTAAACTGATCAGTCCTTAGGGACTTGATTCCTTGTAATCATGCCAATGTATTAAAATAATGCACCGACTCTGGATAACTGGGGTCGGGGCGTTACATATATTCTCCAGTTTACCGCACATTTCATTGGTTATTTTGAGTCCCATTAATATGATGTTAAATTTATCAAATAAGGATAGTAGAATTTCATTTTTTGACTTTCAATCTACCTTCAAATTTTTCTTGTCTTCAAATTTTATAAGAGTGTCTCTTGGAAGGGGTAAAAATCCTACTATCAAAACATCACTTACATTAAGTCATTATAATAAAATATAGGGAATAATTTTTTTATTATATCCATGAAAATTATTTCCATGAAATATATAAACACCTATACTATTGATAGAATATATATTTTGTATAGATAAGTAAATGATATCAAAGGAAACCTCATTAGAACTGATTCCACTTGAAGAGCCTTGGTCAATTTGTATACCATTGAGAGGGGGTGAATCGATGGTATTATTTTTTTACTATTTATTTTTTAAAAAGACATCTATTATTTTTTAAGTTCATGATCCACTCTTCTTTAATAATTATCTCACTTGATGTATAGAATTAATAAGAGATGCATAACATAAAGGTATTTTTATGAGGTTTCAAAATAATTAAGAAACCTAATTTTTGTTGTGTTTAGGTTCTTCTATGACATATATTATATCACTATTTCAATTTTCTATGATTACAAATGAATAAAAATTTTACACAATGGTTGGGAAACTGTTATCCACTTTGTAGGGTAGGTATCATACACATCCTAATTCAAAGGGAATTATTTATACCAGTACCACTATTATTCAACAATTATTTCTTCTATTTTGTGTGAAAAGATCTTAGGTAAATATCATGATGCCTCTAAAACAATAAGAAGATAAGTTTCCTTAGGATCAGTCTTTGACTTCCATAATAATTTTCAAAAAAAAATTGTGCACATTGGGATTCTATCTCATGATTTTAGAATGGTTTCCATGTGTATGAGATCATACACACACAGGACGTCCTTCTTCCTTGTCATCAAAAAACAACCAGATGATCAATAATGGAATCATCTTTCCTTAACACAAAAAATAAATAGAAATAGAAATGTTTGGTCGATATTCTCTCCTCTATATTCAATATAGAAGTTTTTTAACTTATAAAAGTATTATCTTCTCAATTCATAGTTCATAATAAAGTAAATTTTCTAGATTAATTTTATTAATTTTTATATTTATGGAGAAATATGTTTATAATATATCCATATTTCAAAATTAAAACCCCCATGATTTTCAGCAGCCTGATCTTCCAGTTTAAGAGATCTTAAAAAATCTTATAACCTTAATTCATTAAAATCCTCAATTAGTTTCTTCATTTAATTCACCAATAAAATCTAGATGTTTCCTTCTCTAAAAGATCCATAGAATTCATGGATATTTTGAATTATTTTTATACTAGAATTCACATAGTTTTTTATATTACATTACTCCTCACACCATAACTACTCTATCTTCAACATAAAAACCTTCAATTTGATTGTTCCTTCTCATATTTAATCACAAATCATCAGAATGGATATGATGTTTAAAACATAAATAAATAGATCAGGCATTATCTAGTTTATTTTTATATTCTTATCAAAATCTTGCATCTTGAAAAGTATAAAATCATATGTGGGATATTCAATATTTTTACATAGAAACCCTATGAAAAACCATTATCCTATGCATTGCATAATATGTTTTCCTTATCCAAATTTCCATTTATTCTAACTATAACATATAATGCATTAAAATTTCACCTCAACTTATTATGAGCCTATGAAATATGTTTTTTTTTTATATTTCAAAAACTAGTGACCCATGCATAACATGTTGATATTCTTACACATCACCTATTCTTATTATGCATCAACTAGTACTTTAAAAAATTTGATTCTATATCAAGATAACATATTGTGTATGAACTAAATATATTTCGTATATCCATACATCTTATATGTCTATTCAATCATTATATGTATCTAATTTATCAAATTCTCAACCTCAACTCACAAAAACACTATATGTATCGAAAATGTATCATATGTATCCACTACCTTAGAAATAAATCACTCTCAACTCAAATTATCGTATTATGTATGTATCCAAACTTAGAAAAAATCATTCCAAAATTCTAGAATCCATCAACTAAGATCATAACCTTTTCAAAACAACTATAGTTGATCTTAATCACATTAAAACAACTAAAAAAATTTCTAAAACATATTTTCAATAACCTTACTCATGGTTTAAAAAAATAAAATATTCTTCAACAATTCCACTATTTTTTTCAATTATGATTCTATAATTATAAAATAGTTAAGATAAGAATTATATTAAAATTAAATAATAAAAATTATTCTTAAGCATTTAAAACTATCTTACAAAAAAATATTTTATAAAATTATAACTATACATAAATCTATTGAGCTATTATTCTCTTTTAATGACATAAAACATATAAATTGGAACTTTTAGAGATTATAAAACCATTGTAAAAGGATCTTTGATTGTTACCATTATATTTAATCTATTTTAGAACTATGGGCCGGTAAACCACAAAATAACTACTGTAATAAAATATAATTTAATAAATAAATAATGAAAGATAAATAATGAATTAAAATGAATAATAATAATAATGAAATTGGTTATGAAGTAAGTAAATTATTGATATAATTTCATTATTTAGGAAGTTAGAGGATGTACATAGCAATTCAGGACTTGAGGTAAGTGTTTTTATTTTAAATATTTACTTTATATATATATATGTATTTATCAAAATTATTTCTTTAATGTTTTTTAAGAATTTTATTTATCATATTCTTATTAATATTTATTGATATTCTATGTTTATCTTTAATTTTCCTCTTAATAGGGAATTTTTTAACCCATTATTTTTAATTCATTTTATTTTCTTGGGTTAACATTAATGATTATTCATATATATTGAAATTAAATATTCTATATGTTTTATTCATGATATGGTTCTTGTTAATTGTAAATTATTATGGTAAAGCTTGGGATATATCCCACCAATGTAATGGGAAATAATTTATTCTCTGTATAAAATATATTAGAAGTATATAAATGGGTTGTTTCATTGTAAGGGTGATAAAACCCCAAGTTGATCATTTAAAACATGAGTCATGTTGGTATATTTGGGGTATCCCTTACCTTTTTAACATTTATTGATCAATTAATAATATATTTTCTTCTCTGTATTGTGTTATATTCCATCCTTATATTTTGTCTATAATTCCCCTTAGATCTATTGGTCATTGCATTTTAGAGAAAGTTTGATATTTGATATGGTGAGGGGTTTGTTTTGATAAATGATACTTGGGTTGGTATTTTGAGTGTTTTAATATTCTTAATAGTTGTTTTTAGATGTATTTTAAGGCCTCATTTGTGGTATGTGTGTTTGATAGAATGTTTTAGAAAGTTTGAGAGGTTGTATTTCTATAAAATTGTATCAGCAAGTAACTCATGGCGTGAATAGGTGTTCATGTCGTGAAAGGATTGGAGGTAGGGGGAGATCCCTTCTACTGAGGTGGTTCAAGTATTAACATATATTCACACCAATAAATGTTTATGATGCCTTTTTATAGGGGTTATCCCATTTTGTTCTTGGTTGAGGAGTACAAGTGGGAGGTACGAACATCTGACTCTCCCCTCCCTTTGGTTCCCCCTTAAGAGAGGATGATTTTTTGTAGAGTTTAGAGTAATTAAAGGTATTTTCATACCTATGATCTTATTTTTCTTTATATACCTATTATTTGGATTGGTTTTTATGGTTTTATCTTGAATTTCACTGGATGATGGTGGAATTGACTGAGATTGATGGGACTTTTTATTAGCATTCATATAGGACATACTGAGACGGCATATGCATGTCATTGCACATCATTTTGGAGGAGGTACATCATTTTATAACTTTTCTTAATGTTTTATATTAAATTATATAAATTTAGTGATTAATTGTGTGTTTTTTTATAGTTATTTTGTCTAGTATGGTGTTGGGGGTGTGCCACGGACCTTTTGTGGGTGGTTGGTCGTGATTTTGGTGTGATGGGAACACCTGATGAATTTTTAAGCATTTATTCCTATTTAAATTAATTAAAATAATTAATTATATTGTTTTATAATTAATTATTTATTATTATTATAATGATTCAAGTTCATGTAAGTGTGTATGATTCTTGATGGGCTTGGGTGAGGCTCAGTGGAGATTAGCAAGGTCTTAACTCCATGTTCTAGGTGGGTGGCCCCTATGATACAAAATCATATTCAAGTCTATTTACTAGAATGCATTCTGACATAATTTCATGGGTTTTGGAATGGGTTATAAGGATAAGTTGGGTCCCTAAGTTATATGTAGGGTTTTCTTTGACTCTCTCGATGTAAGACCAAGTTCTCTTTAGCACCTTAGGTGGTTGGGATTGCCTGGAATCCATGTTTCAAAGTATTGAGAGTAATGGTGAGGTTGAAATGAGGAATTGGGGTATTAGTGGTGAGTAAAGATAGAATAGGTTTAGTTACTTGGGCTAGTGGGTGGGCATGAGAGGCTTGAGGCTGAGTGATGATGGGCAAGATGACTATACATCTCATGAATGATTAGGGACTTCATCCTGAGGTTGGAGGAGAATCTTGGTGATAGAGGTTAGTGGGATAAGTTTTATGGGACTTGGAATGTGTGACAAATATGGGTTTCCTTCATGTGATTATTTAAGATATCTCCCTTGGTATTTTTGATATGGAACTAAGGTGTAGGTTATGGGAGTTTTTAGTGACTTGAATTAGGATGTTGGGGGGTTTTGGATGGGAATGGGGCCTTGTCTATTGAGGAAAGGGTAGGGAAGAACACGGTGTCTTAGGACGATCCTTGGGTAAAAGGACTAGGAATGAAAAGGAGTTTTTATAAGGTTAGACCAAACATTTGGGTCTAAATTATAGGATCCTTTGGGTTGAAATGTCACCAGCAAGTGAGGGGTTTGATATGGTATTAGCATGTAGAGATTGTCACTAGTCTGGAGGATTGAGTGGGTACCCAAAAGGTCCATTTTAGATATTTTTTAATGAGGTTCTAGGTATTTATTGAATAAAACCCTAAGAACAACCTATTCATTGTATGATAGGTTGTGACCATGTTTGATACAGTGTGTATGTGCTTTTAGGACATCATCTTCAAAGGATTTGGTTATGTGCTTAG
This sequence comes from Viscum album, assembly GCA_963277665.1. Classification (NCBI taxonomy): domain Eukaryota; kingdom Viridiplantae; phylum Streptophyta; class Magnoliopsida; order Santalales; family Viscaceae; genus Viscum; species Viscum album. The sequence continues at coordinate 689,934,818 of OY728163.1, forward strand.
TGTAACTTACCTTAGTAGTCCTGATTCAGGTACCACTATGAGGATAATTTCATGATATTATATAGGATTTATATGGTTTAACTTTACTTTAGTAGTCTTGGGAAAGGACCATATGGGGGCTATGCCATGGTGTGATGTGAGATGTGGCTGAGTGACCTTGTTGTGAGAATCTTGGGTCTAGGACTGCCTTGGGGGATGGGTTATTGTATGGTGTAGGTCATGGATGAGTGACCTTTACTTGAGTAGGATTGGGTTTATTACTTCCCATGAAATGGTTGGGTTGTTATTTGACATGAGACGTGACCTATGGTCCCTACCTTTATTGATTAGGTAGTGGGTTAAGATGTAGATGTATGATCATTCCCTATCCATTTAGATAGTGGGTCAAAATTTTGACGACACCCTACCCTGAGTCTTCAAGTGTGGTTTAGACATTAGTTATAAGTCTAACTGGACTAGAAAACAAGATTATAGCATGGAACCAAAGAAGGTATGATCAGGTGTCACGGTTTCCAGATTAAAACATGATAGTTTGATGGGAAAGTTTTTCTCAATGGGTCTCATGGTGGCCTGGTTAGCATATTATGACTCAAAATAATATTTATTTATTTATTTTATTTTCTCATGAGTACACATGTATATTATGGTGTATATTAGGGGTTCTTTGTGATACCCTATATAGTTATATGCTCACACCCTACATGGTCATCTCAGTGTGTGTGGAGACCTTATATATGATTTTCCTAACAAAGCACTATATGTGTATTGGATTGGATTAAAATATCTCAATGGGTATATAGGTGTGTGAGGATTTGGGATAGAAGTATAGATATCATGTGTGTGTGGTATTTTTTTTATCTTGTATTTGAGATCGACCCAGTGGGTGATCAATGTATGTTTTTCATGACAATATCATTTATGATATTGGGTATGTTTATTATTTCTACATTATCATATAGATGTTCTATATTTGTATTATATTTGATTATTTGCACAATTTTGTTCACTCTTATTTATGGGAATATTCTCCCCACTGTATGGATTAGGCCCTCATCACTATTTTTTAGCCTCTAGTATATAGGGAGAATTTCTTGAGGCTATATGGATCTTCAACTCATATTGTGATTCCAAACAGGGGCATTAAAAAGTGGTATTGGAGATTTTTTTGTTTATTATTTGGGGAGATGGTTGATAGCTAGTATAGGAATGTTTCAGATCATATCATTGATGTTATAATGACATTTTCTGATAGGAATTATACTTTAATAGTGAATGGGATTGTAATTATTTGTATTTTATGTTACATCCATATGATTTCACCATGGGTGACACACTTTGTTTTTTTATTTATGATTTATCGGTTTTTTTGTCATGTACTTTTATAAAGAGTCATATGTACATGAATATTGGTCAGTATATAGGATTCACATGATATATGTTCTCTTATCTGTGGTTTTTTCTGATGAGAGGTTTAGTTGTTTAAAATATCAACAACTTATACATCATTTTCTCATATAAATTTTTGGAGGAATTATACTCAACTATAAAATAATGTATTTTTTTCAATATAGGGTCATGTGGATATTATGGTGGGGGTTCTTCGATTATGTAAATATAGTCCCTTCATCAAAGGATGTATAAATAACCTTAATGGTCTGGTATTTGTATTTGATGCCTTGATGATGACTCAATAAGGGAATGGTATACCTAAGGGATGATCCAAGGATAGGCATGAATTTCCTTGAGTATGTGTATTTGGTTACATAAAGTGTCAACAACAACCTATACAGTTTTTTATATAGTTTCTTAGTGTAATTATACTTAATCAAACTCTGTGGATGTGGGACCCTAAGTAGTTATAGAGGAAGGAAAAGGTGATATTCATTAGGTTGTGATGTAGATCATGGGAGGTGCTATTATTATCGAGGTTCAGGTTAGATATTAGGATTAGTGTGATGTCTATCCCTATGGTTCATGGGATGCACTTTTCAAGTAGTGTGATGGGAGAATTGGTAAATTCTCATGGGTTGGAATGATGAATGTGTGGTGATTGATTGTGTGGTTAAACTTGAAATTAGTGATATTTTTTAGATGTGGGTTATAATGATATTTTTTTGGGTTGTGGTCAGTGGGTTAGGTGCATGAGCCTGGGATAGATGGGTTGTGACTCATGTGATCATGTTTTGAGAGTGTGGTTATGTTATACAGGAGAACACAATCATTAGGTTTTATGAGATTGAATAACATCATAGGTGAGGACCTGTGATGGTTTCATTGACAATAACCCCAACTTGAGAAGGAGAGTGGGTGTTTTTTAGGTTTTTTGAGAAAATTCTTAGTGCCCAATGACAGGTGTGTGTTGGGTCCTCGTGGTGCTTGGTTGATCTATGAATTAGTGAACTGGCTAGGTGTGGGTTTGTTTAAAGTGGTTTGGGTTATGGATAAATATGGTCAATGTATTTGTAGTGTTATATCTATGAGAAACTTTAGGGAATGGTAGTATTGGGTTTAGTGACATGAGAGATGTCCCTCTATAGATAAAGGTGACATTATTAAAGGATCAGGGTATTGTGGTACGGTAAACCTGATTGGAGGCCTTGAAATGTATTGTTATGGAGGATTGGTGCCATGGTTTTATGTATTGGATGTGAGAATGGCTTAGGAGGATTAACACACGCATGTTTTTGGGACTCATTGGTGTCTATGCATGAGGAGTGGTGTAAAGTAATCCATATAGTGGTTATTACACCATTAACTGACAGAGGATGTCATTCTTGGTAGACCAGGAATGGGTGGTAGATGGTATTTCATGTTGGTTCTTGGGTATGAGTAGGATATCCACATCCATCCATTGTATTCAGTAATGGATGGATCGTGGGTTTTGGAGATCATGAATTTTGTTTTGTCAAGTGATGATAACAACACTCTTATGGTAGGTAGCATTGTATAGGTGAAAGGTGAATAACCTTGTGTTGGATGGATCATGGATATGAAAATACTTGTGATTGGATATTTGGGTAGGCACTAGGATATCAATGTTTTATAAGATCTAATGTGTTACTTATAAAATACCATAATCATGATTCAGATACATTTTTGGGTAGAGTTGGGTGTTGTCATCAGGCTTGATGTGATTTTTGTGTAAGATGAGGGTGAGTTGTATTGAGAGTGTGTTGGTGCTTGGGTGAGAGTATGATTGATGGATCTATAGGTTGGTGAAACAATATTAAAATTACCCTGAGATTTGGGTTCATACTTCGGTGTGGGTGTAGGATGATCATGGGATGCCTCTGCGTATTAAGGCATCATGAATGGGTGTTATAAGGATATGTCAGTAGGTGGAACTGAGTGTTTTAGGAAAAATTTCTTAAATAAATTTTGACTGGTGTTTTTTTTATAGTTAGATGTGGTGATGTAGAAACCACATTAGAATAATTGTTTGAAACATATTTGGTGGGTTGGTGGACTGCGGGAAGGGGATTTCACACAGTTCATTCCTATAATGGGGAGCTTCATAACTTGGATTTCATCAATGTGAGAAGAAAAATATAGTGGTTAATACCATAATATTCAATCTATATTGGGTGAATAAGATATGGTATCTCAAGGTATACGGGTGTAGTGAATAGCATATCAATTTTGGCGTTAATAGAGAGTGGGTGCCTTGGTTTCTGGTGGTTAGTGTGTTGGGTGTTTGAAGTTTCATAACGGAAGCATCTTTAGAATTCACAGATAAAATTCAATGATTATTTTCTGAATTGGTGATCATTTCATGTCATGATGTGTCTTTTAAGGATTACCATTTCTACTTAGGAATGATAAAAATTATGGTGTGGAGTTTATGACTTCCTACATATTTCCAGGTCATTATGTTTTTGTGAAATTTTGAATTTTGATCTGGTGAGGAGTTAATTTTTATAATTGGGAGTTATATTGGTATTTTGAGTGTTTTTAAATCCTTAAGAGGTGTTTTTATATGGGGTTTGAGGCATCAATGGTGTTATAGGTGTTCAAGAGGAAGTTGAATAAGTTTTGGGAGGTCAGGTTGCTACAAAATTGCATCAACAACCCATTCATATCATGAATAGGTATTCAATCCATGAAAGGATAATGGGAATATGAAGATCCCCTCTTCCTAGTTGGTTCATATATTTATCATATTTTCATGCCTATAAATGTTTATGGGGTATTTTTTAAAGGTGGTCATCCCCATTTATTATTGGTGGAGGAGTTCATGTGGGAGGGCCGAATAGCTAGATCGGCCCTCTCTTTGGTTCTCCCTTGAGAGGGGGTGTCTTTTTGTGGTTTTTTGTTTTGATTTTGAGTAATTACCTCCCTAATATCTTATTTCAATTCATATACCTCTTATTTGGATTTTTTTTAGGGTTTCAGTGTTTATTCCCCCAGATCATGGTGTAATTAACAAATATTGATGGGTTATTTTCTCAGCTTGTATAGAGGACATCCAATGATGACATATGCACATCATTGTGTGTCATTTTGGTGGAGTTATGTTGTTTTGTGATTTTCCAATGGTTTTGGTCAAATTAAATTAATTTATTTATTAATCGGGTGTTTCATGATATGGATTTTGGTCAATATTGAGATGAGGGTGTACCACGGTCCTTCTATTGGCAGTTGGTTGCAATTTCAGTGTGATGAGAACACCTGGTAATTTTTTAAGACTTTATGCCTATTTAAATTAATTATAATAATTAATTATGATGTATTATAATTAATTATTGATGACTCTTTGTGTGATACAAGTACTTGGGATCATGGATGAGGCTTAGTGTGCTTGGATGAGGCTTGGAGGAGCTCTTTTAGGGGTTAACTCCATGTTATGGGTTGGTGGCCCATATGATATAGAACCATATACAAGTCTATTTACAAGTTTGTCTTCCTTCATAATTTCATGGGTTAAATAATATGGTATAAGGATAGGTAGGGTCTTTAATTGATATGAAACGGTGGATTTGAGCCTCCTAGGGTGAGACCAAGTGTTATTTAGAACCTTGGGTAGTTAATACCAGTCAGTGACCATGTCTCTAAGGGGAACAAGTGTGGTGAGGTTGATGTGAGGCCTTGGGTAGTCCTAAGGGTATGATTGGTGGTTTAGTATAGCCTATGTTGGATTCCTAAAGATAGTGGTTATGCATGAGAGTCTTGCGGCTGAGTGATGATGGGTGATATTAATGTACATCTCATGAGTGATTAGGAACTTACTCCTAAGGTCAAAGGAGTTTCTTGATGACTGAAGTTAGTGGGATGATTACTCTGGAACTTATCATGCATAATGGAGAGGGGTTTCCCCTATATTATTATTTGAGATATATCCCTTGATAGATGTTATACGAGACCTGTGTGAAGTTCATGGGAGTTTTCTAAGATTGGAATTAGGATTATGAGGGGGTTTTGAATGGGAATGAGACCCCACTTATTGAGGATAGTTTCAGGTAGAGGGTGATAGATTTAGAAAATCTCTAGGTAGTGGGACTAGGAATGATGATGGGTTTTGATGAGGTCAAATCAGACCTTGAGGTATGGGTGAAGGAGCCTTTGGGTGGCTATATCAATAGTGGGTGATGGACTTGAAACGGTATCTATGTGAAGAGACCGTGACAAATCTGGAGGACCAAGTGGCCTCCCTAAAGGGATAGTTGAGATATATTGTGGAAAAGGGATGTTTATTGAGTGACTATCACCGTAAGATGAGTTAGTGAGTTTTGTTATGGGTTGATGCCTTATGTGAAACTGTGTGTTTGTTTTTGTGATTGTGTGGCATCATCTCCAAATGCTTGGTTCATTTATTATGTCAACCTTTTCTTTATTATGCTTGGATCAGGGACCGCCTAGAGGGTTGGGTCATGATATGATACAAAAAATATATGATAGTAATTTCCTTGAGTATGCTTGGGTTGAGGACCATCTGGGGGATAAGTCATGGTGTGATGTGACACGTGGTTGAGTGACCTTTTTATGAGAGGCTTGGTTTAAGAACCACCTTGGGGGATGGGTTATGGTATGGTGTAATACTTGGATGAGTGACCTTATCATGAGTAATATTAGGTTGAGGACCTCCCATGAGAGGTCTAGGTCTTTATGTGATATGAGACATGACTGATAGACCCTACCTTGAGTGATCCGGAAGTGGGATGAGATGTGGATGTATAACCATGCCATATCCATTTTTATAGTTATTCAAGGTTTAGATAATGTCATACCACAAGTATTTGGTTATGGGTTGGACGTCATGTGTGAGTTAGTATGATGTCGAAGTAGGTATGATCAGGAATCAAGGTAACCTGGTTAGCACCCAATGTCCTAACATGCATATGTATCTCACCAGGTGCCATAGAAACCTGGTTAGAGAATGATGACTCTAAAAGCATGTTTATTTATGTATATCATTTCCCCATACATACACACATATGATGGCATGTATTATGGGTTCCTAGTGAGAAGCTACTAAGTTATATGCCTACATCCTATATGGGTATCTTGGTCTGCGTGAAAACCTTATGTCTTCTTTTCATGTTAAATCATAGGATGTGTAGTTGATCGGGCTGCAACAACTCGAAAGTTATGTGGAGAAATAATTTGTGATGCACAAGGATGGTAGTAGGGTATGTGTATATGTGTTGTATTTTATTTATCTTGTATTTGAGATTATATTAGTGGGAAATTAGTATATCATTTATATGATAGCATCATGTAATATGTTGGGTATGTTTATTCTTTCTATGTACTATGATATATTTTGTGGATATGTATGATATTTGGTTATTTTTAACTAATTATTTGACTCTGGTTTAAGGGAATAGTTTCCCCATTGTATATATCATGTCCTACCTCTAGTCGTAATCCTCTAGCATATGGGTAGGAATGCTTATATCCAGATGGATCCTCATATCGGATGATGGTTCTAGGCTGAGCCATTAAATTTTCACAATCTTTCATGTGGGGGTACTTTAGTCCCTAATAGAATACTCACAAGGCCCTTGATTTTGGGATATTTTGCCCAACATTATTTTAGGATGCACGTGATTTTTTAGATTTTATCCCCATTGTCAAAGGACAAGGTATGTTTCTAAAATAATTAAAATACCATGACAATCCTTTCTTTTCCATGACATTTTTAATGTTTGGGGAATTAAATTTAAGTGTTTAGTTCCTAATTCATTTGGTAAATTGAAAATTATTCTTATAGTTTATTGTGTGTTTAAATTGGTAAAATCCTGATCCATAAGTACTAATGACTCAAATTTAGTTAGGTAATTTTTGATAACCTAAATATATTTTAGGTTTGGATTTCCTAGTTTCATCATTAGTGGCTAGGGTTCTCATTTACTCAACCACAAAATACAAGAACTTTTGAATCAGTATAAGTTTGGGTGTCAAGTATCTATAGATTATCACCCCCAAACCAATAGGCAAGTGAGGTGTTGAATTGATATGTAAAATATATTCTTGAAAAAAATTTCCAAACCAATAGAAAAGATTGGATTCTTAGACTCAATGATGAATTATGGGATTACCATACTACTTTCAAAACTCTCATTAGCATGTCACCTTATCAACTTGTATTTGGAAAGAGTTTTCTCCTCCCTATTGAGATATTTCATCAAGCATATTGGTTCATTAAACAATATAATTCTAATATTTCTCGTGCAGGTACTCAAATGAAATTGTAGATTCAAGGGTTGGAGGAAATTTAAATAGATTCATATGAGAACTCATAAATCTATAAGGAAAGAACCAAGGTTTCCCATGATCACCTCATCCTTCACTGCCAGTTCCACACAAGTTAGAATGTCCCCTTTTAAAATTCAAGTTTGAAGTTCCACTCACATTAGTTTTGTTCTCACTAGTTTTTCTTATACACTTTCACTAATATCTATACTTTTGGGGTTGTGAAGTTAAAAAATAAATAAACCCAATATAAATTCATTATAAATATGAAATGGATAAATCAATTCCATAAAAGCCTTTTGTATTCCCTGATGAGGAAACTATACCTTTAAAAATCCATAAATTAGTGACACATATTCGGTTATATATTTCATTCACACCATCTCTTTAATTATAGTGATAACACTGCAAATTCTAGGTGTGTTATTTGGATACTTTCTTTAGTTAGTTTGGTCTTTCATCACTTTCTTATTTTTATCTCTTTTTTTCTTGTTATAAAGTATATTTTATGTTTTTTTCCTTATTCTTATTATTATTTTTTATTACTTTTGTGCCAGAATATTCATATTAAATGTTCATATCATCATGGAATTTATTGAAAATACATATCTAATTTCCATATTTCATATTTTTTTAATATTTAAACAAAATTTATTTTACAAATGAAATTTAAGTATGAGCATGGATTGGACATTAATGGGTGATTTAATTAAAATTGGTTTTTTTCAATTATATAAATGGTAGTATATTTACAAAACCATAGCGATGTTGATATCTTCTATCTGGTTTTTTTACTGAAAATTATGTCATTTAATATATCTACACATCATTATATAAAATCATTAAATATGAATATTTTATACTTAATTGAATGTATATATAAATCATGTTAATGTTAGTCATATATCAAAAAAGGTCTTTCCATATATTTTTTTTATCTGATAAATTTTATTATTGTATTTAGTCGAACTATATTTGATACCTAATGTTTCTATTCAAAAAAACAAAACATATAATCAAATAATAATAATAATAATACAATACAACATATAGGATGAAACTAAAAAAGTTTGGAATTTCAGGAATTATTAAATGAGTAGGCTTTGAAATTTGATTGTAAAGGGTATAGGGTATGTTTGGTGACAAAGAACTAAGTAATCCAAAAAATTTAAAATGATCTATATTTACCTGAATATACAGTGGAAAGATAAGAACAAAATGGTTTTAACACTTATTTTGGGATTTGGTTTCATGGTTGGATCATGAATCTCTTTGATAATATTAGTATCATGAATCTCTTTGAATATCATTCTGATATAATTTATGAGACACTTCTTTCCATGCTTATTGAGATTGAATACTTGGTAAGATCCTTGATTTTCTCACATTTCTACCATAAATTGAATATCCTTTAAATGTTAAATCTTAAATAACTAGGTGATATCTTCATCCATAATTTTATAAAATGTGACATTTCCTAAGAGTGGAGATATTAAAGTGTGGGGGTGTGATTGCATCATGATTCACTATTTTATTTCACCATCATAACATTTTTTTAAACTAATTTTGTATTCTAAAAGTTGTTTCATTATACACACATGATATAGAAGAATAATGGTTCAGGGACTCGGCCCCGCAACTGACGCCCCACACCCAAACCACCCATTTCACCCCAGCCTCCTACAGGGGGAGCTCTATATTTGTATTATAAATTAAAAATATAATAATAAATTTCACTTCTCATTTGATTCAAAAAATTAATATTAAATATTTTTAAAATGGTAAATTTCACTTTTTTTATGTTTTTCTAGTATTCAAATGTGATTTGAAGACACCGATATCAAATTCAATAACATGGTTCCAAAACTACATAAGATCCCAAGAACACATCTTGACTAGAATCCACATTTCACCTAATATACCCATTCAATTAGGTTGAAAATTGGTGGGTGAATTAATAACCATGTAGGATACAATTCTATAGAATATTTTAAATATCAATTCTTTTATTGAGAATCCAAAAAGGTTTCATCATTAGAGATAATATTTACTAATCAAATTAATGAGTTCTCTTCTATAATTTGAACATAACTCATGTTTTAGACCTCAAAATTCCACTAAATTTGGTGTGCAGACAGTAAAGTGGTGGGGAAACAACATTGAAGTTTTTTTTTAAATTGATTTTATTAGAGTTGGTGTTCGAGAACCAACTGTTTATACTTTAGATGATATGTATATTCAGATAAGTGAATATAAATAAAATATATTATTATAAGTCATTCATTATTTTACATGTAATTAATGTAATAATTTCTTAGAGTATCTATCATATTGAAAAGATCATAGCAGTTCCCTGCTATGATGAGAACTATAAAAGTATATGATGATATGCTTAAATATTATTCTATGGTCAGATAACATTCTATGATGGGGTACATAGTATGTTGATTGTTAGATGTGAGTACTCATAAGTGGGTGATACTTCACCTCATGAAATTCCCACTTGGTAATCCCAAATACGGGGGGTTTTGAGAACAAAACCACCAGTATAAATTCCACATGTTTGCTTGTCATTGGATATTCCTATCTATGAGCATGTGTAATGATCCTTAGCCTTTAAAATTATTATTAATGCATGTCATTACTCATTCACTTAGACATATTTCTATAAACCATGAATACATATTTTCAAAGTGAATTTAGGTATGTTGGGTGCATCACGAATGATATATTATTGATGAAAAATCCAAGGAAGGATTTTTCTCTTCTATCTTTATAAAATTCAATATCTCAATCCTTTTATTGAGATGGAACCATCACATTAAATTCCATAGTCATGATGAATAGGAAAATTTATTTCAGATTGTCAAAGTATGACATAACAAGCATATAGGTTAATGAAATGGGAGTGAAACCTACTTAATGAGATGTTATAAAAATGGATTATATTACACAATGGGAATTCATATGTGGTTCCTATTTTTATGACATATCTTTTTCATCTATGGGTTTCTTGACCCGTTTATAAACAATAATCTTGAAATTTAGGCAATATTTCATAATACCACTATGTAAGAGTCCTAGAGAGTTATACACAGTGTATTTCTATTAATCTCAATTAAATGTTATATTTAACAATTGGAATAAATATTATTCTATAAAATCAGAAGTAGAATTTATTCAAGATTTATTGAACAACTATAAATATTAAATAAATATTTATTTTCAATGCAATTATTCAATTATAAGAATATATAATATTTATTTATATATTTTTATTCTCAAGGTAACAAAAAATTATTTATTAATTAATTAATTAATTTAATTACAAAAATATTAAATAAATATTTATTCTCTATAATGTGAATAAAATATTCATTTATTAACAAATTGAATAATATTTATTTTAATATTTATTCATGAATTCAATAAATGACAAGGAGGCTGAACATGTCGATTTTTGGGTCTGATGGTAAATATTTATTTACTAGATTGTAAAATAATATTTATCATTGTACAGGTTTCTCTAATAGAAAAGGAGTCTTTCATGTTAGTGTTTTAAATTTAGTTTTTTAGAAATCAATGTTAAAAATGAAGCAGGAACCATTTAACATCGGTTTTACATAAAATTGAAGTAAAAAGGTTTTTATAATTACCTTTAACATTGGTTTTTTATAAAAAATACATTAAAGGTAATAATGGAAATATTTTAACATCAATTTTAGGTTAAACTATCATTAAAAGTATTTAAAATTTAACACAGGTATCCCAACACCATAATTTTTTCAACATAATAATTCTAAAACCCTATTTTTATTGAATCTTGACAACACTCGACTAGGCTCGATCTTCACTTTCTGTCGATTTTCATCATCTTTTCACATTTTTCATCCTCAATCTTCTATCATTCATCTTTCTTCTATGACCCTCTATGTTATTTATTTCATGGATTCCCTAATCTATTCAACCTTCCACCATGCTTCAAGGTTTTTGTAAATTATTTTTTCTACTTTATTTTTTAAAATATTTCTCTTAGAGGTAATAGTATTTTCCACCACCTTCAAGTGAGTTCATTAGAATTCATGATCTATTTTCCATTTTCAACCCAAAAAAATTATGTTATTTTTTTTATTTTTGAATATATATTAATTATCTGTTATTTATAAATTACATTCATCTATTCATTTGTTTATATGAATATTATTATCAATTATATGTTTTCATTAATTTTTTTTAATGTTATAAATTTCTAATGATTATAAATTTTTATTAGCATTTTTTTTTAATTTTTTTTCATGTTATAAATTTCTAATGATTATAAATTTCTAATGATTATAAATTGTTTGTGACTGTAATTTTTTTTGGTTGTATATTTTATTTTTATAATTATTTTTATTTATAAATTTTTTATTATTATATTTTTTTGTGTTTGAAATCATTTTTTCCTCAATGTTTGACATTTATAAAAAAAATTCTGTTATAATAACATTTGATTAAAAAAATTTATGGTAACTTGTTTTTATTTTTTAAAGTTTTTTAATATATAAATTATTTGATAAAAATGTATGAATGTTTAAATTATTATTTTTTATATATGCTTATATGTTTTAATTTTATTTTTATATATATATGTTTAAATTTTTATATATATTAATGTATTCATCTATTATATTGTAACTTTTTAGGTAATTAATGGACTGTAATTGGAACCACTGATGAATTTTAGAAAGGGGTTGAAAGTTTCATAGAATTTATTGAATGAAAACTTGAAAAAAATATTTTATTTTATAAACATGCATGAAATGTTTGAATATGATTAAATTAGGGTATATAAAAATCAAAAATCCTATTTGCTATGGTTTTGGTCATAATTATACACGATGGATCTAGAATAGTGAAATAACATCAAATTCAAGATCTAATGATGATGAATATCTTCTACATCAAATAGAGGAACATCTTGAAGAATTAATTCATTATACAGGTGTTCAAACCATTGAAAAAAAGCATTGAACAATTGTATGGAGATGCTAAGAAACCAATATTCTCAGGTGTCACTAAATTTACAGTTTTATCTAGGAAACTAAGATTTGTTAACTTGAAATAAATACATGGTTGGAGTGATAAAATTTTTATTGAATTGATTGAAATTTTAAAATATATACTTCCAGAAGGCAACAGGCTTCCAGATTCTAATTATATAAAAAATTATGTCCAATGGGATTGAGGTATAAAAAGATACATTATTTCCTTAAAAACTATGTTATTTATAGGAATTAATATTAATTTTTACTAGAATATCCTAAAATTGTGAAATCATGATATAAAATGTATGAAAAATACAAACATGATTCATTCTCAAGAACAGGAACCAAACCTCCCGATAAAGAAATATGGTATCTTCTAATAATTTCTCATTTGAAGCACCAATTTTCAAATTCAAATGATACAAAGAGACAAATATGACATATATATGAGTCAATATCTAATAGAAACTTATATCATCCTATTTATATTCCATGATGGAAAATATTTGATCACAAATTTTTTGATTTTTGGAAATAAAGATAAAAACCTTTGAATGGGTCTGTGAATAAATGGAATGAATCCATATCAGAGTCACAATAGAAAACATAATTCATTGTCTATTTTGTTGGTTTTCTACAACTTTTCCCCATAGATATGAATGAATATGGAATATGTGATGATGATATTGATGATTTATGGACCAAAATAGGCTGGAAATGATATTGATGTTTATCTATCACCATTGATTGATGATTTTAAATTTCTATGAGAGAAAGGTGTTATAGTATTTGACTTATACATGAAATATTATTTTATTTTATTTTTATATAATAATGTTCATTATAAATTACTTTCCTACACATGGAAACTGATTTGGATAAAATGTTAAAGGATGTGAATCTCTTCCAATTTTTGAAGAGGGGGCTTAATATCATAAATTATAGAATGAAATAAAACATTGAATATGGGGAATCATATATTTTTTTGAATGGATAATTCATATACAAGATTAAAAAATGAATTTAATGGTTTAATAGAGTACTGTTATACCTCAATACCATTATCCTATGATTAATATTACTATAAGGTGAAAAATATTGATGTCGTATTTTAAAGAAAAAGAAGCTCTGGTCATCGACCAAATAGATGGAAGAAATGATCCATTTTATTTGAGATACCTTATTGGAAATTTGTATACATAAAACAAAAAATTGACATAATACATGTTAAGAAAAAAAATGTTAGAATATAATTGGAATATTGTTAAACATAAAAATAAATAAAAAAGATAGATTACAAGAAATAATGTACTTAATAATAATAGGAATACATTTCGAGTTATCTCCCGTAATAAAAGGAAATATAACATATTTTCCTTGATCTTTTCACACATTAATAAAGAGTAGGAAGGAAAAAAAAATTCAATACTTTCATGTTGTTAAAGTTCCTAGTGAGTTTTCTTCAAATGTGAAAAAATTAGTGTCATTGAAGAATTTAATGTTAATAGGTATGAAATATCTTGATGGACATGTATTGATGCAATAATTGTTACCAGCTTCATTACATAGACTATTTATAATAACTATTAAAAAGTCTATAATTAGGTTGTTTTACTTTTTCAATTCAATTTGTAGAAAGTTCATAGATCCAGATTTGATAAATGTGTTGGAGAATGAAGCTATTCTCAAACTTTTTCAACTATAAATGTATTTTCCACCATTATTTTTTAATATAGTGGTTCATATGTTGATTCATTTGGTGTTAGAGATAATAATATATGGGCCTATTTTTTATGTTAGATGTATCATTTTGAAAGATATATAAAAACTTTTTAAGGGATATATTAATAATCTTTATTGACCAGAGGCCTCTATTGTTCAAAAATATATATCATAAGAGTTAATTGAGTTCTATACTAATTATTTGTCTTATGTAGAGCACGTTAGTATCCCTATATGTCGATGTTTTATAGTTGATTTTGAAGGTAAATATATTTATGGATTAAAGTTAATGTTAATTCCATGTGATCAAGTAATTCATACAAATTTATATATTTTGAATAACATAGATGATGTTCAACCATATATATCATCACATATTGTTGGATTGAAGGTATAATATCTGATAAGAAATTAAAATTCATTTATAATTGAACATAAAAACACATTTGTTTCATGGTTTAAGGAGAAAATCAATATTTACTTATCCATACTAGAAACATTGAAATAGTTAGCAGGGGACAAGTGTTAATGTAATAACATGGTCTAGTTTTGATATTAATTGTTACACATTTTATACAAAAAAACTTAATGATAAGAGTACCATTCAAAATAGTGCAGAAATTATTATCAATTAAGAACTATAATTTTTAAGTGTCAAGGATAAAATCCAATTTCTACATCAACATCATATCTTGGAGTTGTTGAGGATATATGGGAGATTGATTATATTAAATTTCAAGTACCGGTATTTAAGTGTAACTGGGTGAACAGTAACAGTGGGGTGAAACATGATGAGTATTGATTTACACGTGTTGATTTGAAAAGATTTAATTATAAGTAGGAATCATTTATTATGGATACACATGAAAAACAAATTGTATGTTTTTGACACATCAAATGACCAGTGGTGTGTTGTTTTTATAGGGAAAAAATTTATTTGGGTAATGGAAATATTGATGATGTTGGAGTCTTATCTGGTAATCTATTTTTTTATGAAATTGACAGAGTTAAAAATTGTATTTTTTAACTTTGATATTTGAATATATAGATGTTTATAATTCCTACTATTTTTGTAATATTTTTTATATTCATTAGATTCATATATCTATTTTTTGGTTGAAAATTTTTTCCTTTATCATTTTTTTGTGTGACTATTTTCTTTATATTATTCATTTTTTGGTATATGATTTTATTCAATAAAATATTTAAAATTGAATTCCTATTATGAAAAATTAAATTTTTTACTTATAAATTTTATTTATTTCTAAAAAAATCAAACACATAAAATTACACATTTATATATAATAATCATTTCTATCATTTTTTTTGTTAATTTTAATATACACTAGTTTTAGTTGCACCTTTTTTGGGTTGAAAAATATAACATTAAATTTTTTGTTTTATATTATCAATAATAAATTTTTTATTTATTACATTTATTTAATTTTAGTCTAATAAATGTGTACATACTTTTTTTGAAATAGAAATCATATTACCAAATGATAGACACCGAGGTAGGGGAACCGAGGTATGTTCACTTTTTCATATAAATATATATCTATAGAAATTAATTTATTTAATAAAATTAAACTTATATTTCTTAAAATTATTTTCATCTCTTCTTATTCTCTAAAGAGTATAGTACCTAAATATGGTAGGCATGGGATTACACATTTACCATAACTTTCACTCGCATGTGAAGAATATAGGGTGATAATTAATTTTGATTAAAATGAACACCCAACTAACCAAAATTCTATATAGTTTAGGACTTACCAGGATAAGAATAGTTGTTTAAAGGTAATTATTTTATTCCCTAATTGGAGGATCATCAACTAGTCGGTGAAAGATCTATTATGGGAGTCCATAATGGTAAAATTTCTAAAACTATTTATTTATTTTTCTAATGGTTTAAATATTATAAATTTCTTAATATTTTATTTTTTCGATTACATGGGATGTTTAAATTTTATTAGACAAAAGGAATAAATAAAAAATGTATGTCCTTTTTGGAAACAAGATAGACATATTTTAAGATGAAGTTAACTTCATTATAATTTTTTTGAGAGTAATCAAAATCAAGATTAATTCCTTAAGTATGGGTTTATAGATAGGGATACATGAAAGACGTTTGTCTCTAGTAGGTAGGAGGAATCCTTTATAGTATGTTTTTTTTTCACATAAATTTTTTATATTCATTTTTTGTTTTTTTAATATGTTTATAATTATTTAATTATAAGTATATTTATTAAAACTAAGATTAAAATTAATTAAGTGAAAAATAATTTTTAATTACTTTATAACTTATTTATATTTTCATATATAAAATACCACTAGGAAAACATAGTATCACAATTTATACCCTCATACATTTTCATGAAGTAGGTATTCATTATTAGAGCATCAAATTATTTCTGAAAAATTTAGTGAATTAAGATCCAAATAAAGTAGTGTCTTTGAAGTTGTTTCACGTAACCCACCATATTCTCCCCTTCATCATGAAAAATGGAAAAGGGGGAGAATGAAAAAAAGGGGGGATTATATTGAAAATCCAATAAATGGAGTAACTGATAAGATTGTATGTAATTAATTGTTACTTATAATCAATATTATGATTTAATAAATTTATCTCATGAATATTACATTTGAGAATATTACTTCAGGATTTCCTTCAGAAGAAAATTACATAGGGGACTTTATCCCTCATGGTTGGATGGATATTCTTTCCACTAATTTAAGAAATCTGGAACACATGAGCTATGTCAATGGGTATAAGTATGGTATCAATTTTAAAAAAAAAATTGGCCACACCCCTAGTATGGCATAGATGGGGGAAGAATATAAGGGATAAATAGATTCTTTGAAGGATGAGATATGACACTTGAAGGAGTTGATATAGGATACAATTAAAACATTTGTATCAGATATTCTTGTATAAGAGATGAGATAAATTTAGCCTGTATAGCTTGCCTACCCAAATCTTCTACCACCTCATTCAAACATGATCATGTATTATGTGTTATATTATAGGGATCCCCATGTATGTTTTTCAGCATAAGTAATTGTGAATTGTAGAAGGAATTATGTACATCATCAGCTTATGGAGTTGGGTTAGGTAAGAGTAACAGTACATGATATTATTGATCCAACTACTCTAGTGCTACTTCCTACTAAGGAGGTTTCCATAGTTGGAAAGAGTATAGGTCATTTTTTACTTTATGTAGCTAATATTTGCCATCATATGACATATGAGGTATGAGTTGTTTTTCATTTTTTATTTATCATTAAATTAAGAATTACTTATAATATTTTTTTACACTTAACTTATAAAGGAGTACCTAAAATCAAAGAAATAATTGTAAAATAAAGGAAAATTTAATGTTATAGTACCTTTAGATACTCCTAAGAAAGATGATTGGGTAACAAAGTTATCACATGTTTTTTCTATATTAGATAATTATTATGATTTTCCAGTGACTAATAATATATGTGGAAGAGATTATATGTTAAGTATTTTAAAAAATTACATTTTGGATGTTGTAAAGGGTGATCATCTCAATGTAACTGTGTTTCAGTTGTTTTTCATATGAGTATATTTTAATTTTTAATTTATTTTAATTAATTAAACATATTTTATATTTACTTAATTAATTAATTTTCTAAGAAGGTATCTCCACACTATTTGAATCCAATATTATTTCACTAATTTTATGTTTCTATAGACTTATAATATGTTTTAACATAAGTGAAATACTTAAACAATGAATCAATATTTAATATGTGTCTAAAACATTTAAAAACATATAGACTACATGTTGGTTTGTTCAATTACTTGAATGGTAAGAAAAAATTATAATTATAATACATTATTCATTATAATATTATTAATTATGAATTTTTTATATTTTAGTGGAAATTGAATAATATGTGTATTTTTTCCAAAAGAATGTAAACCATAATGGTTATTCTCTATATTGGGCGGTGTTCGAAGAAGATTTAGAAAGTTGTTAATGAAGTAATTTTTATTCTATTATTTTAGTTCTTTAATCTTAAATTTTTCATTTTACATCGATTTTGATAATTAATATTGTAAATTACAATAGTTCATGGATTGAGTTCAACAGGTCTCACTATTCAATAGTAGAACCAAAAAAAATTGAATATGTCAAAGTTTAGGTAGATAAATTTTATATCAGTGAATAGTTTTTTTCTCTTAAATATTTAGTGTTTTTATTTTTAACGTTTTGTTTTATAAACATATCTTCATCATCAAAAATTTAATGATGAATGTGGATATTATGTTTTATGATTTATTTATGATATAATCACAACCAGAACAATAGAATATTTTGAAACTGTTAGTTTCATTATAACAATTATAATTTAAAAATATATGTTATTTTTTAATTCATAAAACGTTATTTTATTGGTTTTTTATGATTTTTCCTCGTATACTTAAAATTAATTTAAAAACCTTCAAAATTTATTTGTGGAATATTTTGTAACTTTGACTAATATAAATTTTTAGTTTCATTTAGTTGTATATTTGTTAAAAATGTTGAAGAAGTTGTAACATCCCAAGTAAATAAACAATAATACTTTTGAGTACTTATTAATATTTTTTAATTAAATATTAACTTTACTTTAAAGGGGATGCTATGTTCGATGGCGTACCCGATATGCAACAATGGGTTTCTTTGAAATCCTACATTGCACACTATTAATATAATATTATTATTTTAAATGGTAGTTAATACCTTGTCATTGTATTAGTGGGAATGAATAGAACTAACTGCAATATGATTATACATGTTTGTTAAATGGTTTTACATTTATCCAATAAAAGTTAGAGGCTTAAAATGTGAATAAATCTAAGCATAAATAATCTAATATTATTTAAAAGGTTGATTTATCACCTTATGATGGCGAACTCTCTTTAAATCTAGTATTGATCATTTTTATATGTTCTATTTGAAAAAATAAAATTCTTCTTTAGAATCGTGATATCAAAATTTACTTTGGATGAAATTTTGGTATTTTTCTGATAAAGTTCATTTTTTAATGATTATTGAAAAATACTGTATTTTAATTCAAAATTGCCTTTTAATATAATTTATTTATATGGTTATATTATCTTTTTAATTAGTATTAAAGTGTAATTAGAATATATTTTTACCATTTAATCTAATGTTGTTCATTGGAAGTAATTTCATTTTGAAATTGGATATAAAAAAGTGTCAATATTTTTATAGTTATTATTTCTTAAGAACACACTATTTATTTTAACAGCGGGAATTAATTTTAAATTAATTTCTGCCACTTTTATGTTTTGAATTTGGAAAAATTTATTCCATATTTAGAATAAGTAGATCCAAATTTTGTAAATAGTTAACTTTTATTTTTAGACATTTTAAATATTTACTTTAGTAAAAATTGTATTTACCATGATTAAGAGGTAAAAATAATAAATAAAGGTAAAATATAATATTATAATAATATTAAATTACCATAACAAGTGTCCTAATCCTATTTTATAATATATATCCAACCATGAGAATCCTTGGGTTGAATTTGGGACCCCATGGAGCCACATGGGAGTAATAATGACATTTTATATTAATTAATTTAAATTAAAGACAAAAATGACAAACAAATATCTTTTAGTAAATAAATTTTTACATGGGGTTATATAAGTTATATTTTCGACTATAAATATTCTTTGGAAATCTAACAAGATTTTCTAGATCATATTTTTTTTAAAATTTTTGGACATCAAATAAATTAAATTATTTAAGACATAATAATGATGAAATATTTACCTCATTAATAAATGATTTAAATAAATAAGATTATAAGTATTAAAACTATTGATAGGAGTGGATACTCAAGAGGGGGGTGAATTGAGTTCCAATTAAAAATTTTTGTTAAAAAATATTTCTCTTAAAATCCCCCGATTTAAAAACAAGTTAAACTGTAGTGAATTTATACAGATTGTAAGTGTTCAATTAGTTTCTAAAAGAGTGACTAGGTCTTAGTTAATTTAATCATTAGATTAAATTAACTTTTGAAAATAACTTACTGGTTCACAATAATTATAAACACTTGCTAATTTAACTATCAAAGTAACTTTAAAACAAATTGTATTTCAAAGTAATTAGTAGCGGATTATAAAATATATATAGTATACTTTTGACTTAAACTAAAATTCACAGCAGATGTAACCAAGAGGTTCAATCTCAAGCCGAGACTTAGTCCTCTCAAACAATTTATATAAATTTGATCCACACCTTGGATCGGGGTAAACAACAGTGAAAAACACTATCCAGGTACAAAGACCTCTACCACAGTTCTACGTGGGAAAACAACCAACAGCTCACAGGCTATCCAGGTCTTACTTTGACCTCTACCACTATCCACAATGGGATACAAAAGAGTTATAGAGTTTGAATGAGGATTTAGAAATCCTCCAGATTAGCACAGGAGACAGTGTGTATATATAAAATATACATAGTATACACACTGCTCGAAATGTAAATAAAAGAATCACTAAAAGAATGGATAAGAGTTTAGAATGCTCTTAGTGATGTGAAGTGCAGCTCTGGACTCTTTTGACTTATTAGAAATTCTTCTGAGTCCTTCTCTGGTTTTTGTCTGAAAAACAGAGTGTCGTTTTCTTCCTTGGTTTTCAGGTTCAGCTCATCAACTCGAGTGATGAAGAGTTCGTTGTAGTTCTTCACTCAAGATGCAGCTTGTGTTCACCTCTAGAATGAGTGTCTTAGTGTATGTCCAGTTCTCTTCTAGTATGAATGTAGATTTTTCCTTTTGTGTGAATGCACCACGTTTCAATGTTGTTCAGCCCTTTCCTTTTTCACCCTTCATGTGCCTTATTAGTTCCTTAATTCTCTACAATATGCACGGTCTTTTTCCTTCCTTTCATAGCTTTCAGCTCCGGTAAAAAGAATGATTACCTTTTTCATTGGTACTAGGTACGGTTCCCTGACATTCCAACAAATATCATTAAATAACATTAATTTCATTAAAATCATCAAATATAACTGTTTCATAATAAATAAATAATATTGAGAGTATAGAGT
Organism: Viscum album; assembly: GCA_963277665.1. NCBI lineage: Eukaryota > Viridiplantae > Streptophyta > Magnoliopsida > Santalales > Viscaceae > Viscum > Viscum album. The sequence goes on from OY728163.1 coordinate 689,956,353, forward strand.
TTGACTGGTCAATCTTTTGTCAGTAGCCTTCTGTTGGTAGCAGTTGACTTTATATAGCAGTGACCTTCTATCGGTAGCTCTTTGATCATGTACCAGTAGCTCCTTGTATCGGTAGCTATTTGAACTTGTATCGGTAGCTCTTGGTATCGGTAGCTGTTTGATCTTGTATCGATAGCTCTATATACTGATGACTTCATCTATCGGTAGACTTTGCTTCTATCGGTAGCTCGTTTTGTATCGGTAGCTGCATAGCGGTAGACTTGCTTATATCGGTAGACTTACTCTATCAGTAACTCTAGTGTAACAGTAGCTTGTATCAGTAGCTTGATGTATCTGTGGCTTTGCTTCTGTATCAGTGATATATGTATTTGGAGACTTATGCATACCGGTAGACTTGTTCTATTGGTAGCTCAGTTTCTATCGGTAGCTATCTGTAATGATGGACTTGTACATATCGGTAGCTCTGTGTATCGGTGACCTTAGCTTATCGGTGACTATGTCTATCGGTAGACTAAGTCTATCAGTAGACTGACTTTATCAGAAGTTATAGGCATATCAGTGACTTATTACTTCTATTTTATGCAGAACACATCTGATTGAGTTTTCAAAACTCATATAAACATAGATAAACATTGATTAACATATTTCAAGGATTATTTTAATATATTTATCAACTTGATCATAGATTAAAATAATTAATATATAGATACACACTAATTGGGATTATCAAAGTATGTGAAAGCATAATTGGGATTATCAAAATAGGTGAGGTCAACAATATCCCCCTTTTTGATAATCACAACTTATGATATTGTAGTTTTAAAATAATGAGTAATTGTATCAGAGGATATATCATTAAATTCAATTGTATCAGAGAAAAAAAAATAAGATGTGAAAAGTTAAATATATCGCAGGTAGAATTAAATGCAATGGTATCAGAGGTCTAAAGCATAGATAATATTTCTCCCCCTTTCGCATAAAAGGTATTTCTCCCCCTGTATAATATTTCTCCCCCTTTCTGATAATCAAAAAGTGGGAAACAAAAAAGAGAAAAGGAATAAAATGATAAAGAAAAGAAATCCATTTGTATTACAAGTTACAAAAAGGTACATGGAAAGAAAAAAAATACAAGGGATTCCTATCAAATAGCTTAGCCACCTATTCAATCCACGTCCTCAATGTGAGATTTTCCCTTTGGATCAGAAGAGGATTCAGACTGTGTGGATGCAGGTGAAGGCTTAGGAATTCTAGAAATGATCACAGGAGGCTGAGCCACTGAAACTGTTCCTGGCTTGTACTGAGGACTTCTTTGATTGATCATAGAAGTAAGGCTTCGAATGGCTTGGGCTGGATTCATCTGAACAGGAGAAGCAGTAGAGGCTGAGGAAGGTAAATATGGAGTTATAATTACTGTCCTAGCATTGACATGCAAGAAAGGAAACAAGATATTTCTGAAATCCATAATTATTCCTCCTCCTCTCTCCATAGCAGATATGAAATCATCCTTGTTATCCATGAATTTTTTCAAGGCTGGATTCAATTCCCTTAGCTTGCTGAATTGCTCTCTAAAGGCTTGATTAACAGGAGGTAACTTCAGGTTTTCTAATAGAAGTTTGAAGTGATTGTTGAGTTGATGTTTGGTATAAATCCTTTGAAAATATTAGTCTACCTTTTCTTTTACTTCTTTCTGAGAGGCAGAAGATTCTCTCATATAGTCTTGAAATATCTTCATTATTTCTCTAGCTGAATCTCTTGTAGAAATCACCACTTTTCTCAGGTCGGATGAGTCCATAGAGCCACTGGTTTATGCTGAACCAAGCTCCTCATTCATCACAGCTCTAATCTTATCCAAATCCACTGAAGTTCTGGAGGAAAGAGAACCCACAGATAAAGTTATTATTTCCTTGAATTTTTTGGTCAACCCACTGATGAGATTTTTGACTTGGGAATCCTGGGTACTGACATGATATTTCTGGAGGTTTTAAAACCTTCAAAGACTGATACCATTTGGATCACAACACCTTTGACATAAGATAAATCTTTATCTACTTGGTATTTAGAACTCATATAAGATTCTAAGGAGACAAAATATTTCTTTAGAGATTCAACATCCTCTTCCAGTATAGATACTTGTGTATGGAAAGTTGTAACTTCATCCACTATTTCTGCCACAAAGGTTGACATATTACAAATGAGAGAGAGTTCAAAATATTTTTCCAAATTACACATCTCTTCAACAAAGCAGTGCTTTAACTCAGCAATAGAGGCACTAAAAGACTATTTCGTCTCATTCTTTATGGATTACAGATCAACTCTGGTGATCATATCAGCAGGTGAAACCACAACAGGTGCTCTTTCAGATACTATTCTGGTCACTGAGTCATTCATAATTGATTGAATTGATGACACCAGTGAAGCTTCCATCTTATTTATTTCTTCCACAAAAATGATTTTGAGATCAGACATTAGCTTATCCAGATCATGCATTTTGACCACATCTTCAGGTAACAACTCAGTCTGAATATCATAATTGATTTTTGGTCTATTTAGGTATGCCTCATTATCATAATCGGGATAGTCCAATCCACAAACCACAAAACTTGGGTCTTCTTCCCAATCCTCAATATCAACAGCCACTAAAACACTACCAAATCTGGTTTGATGATCCCCCTCAACTAGTGAATTCTCTTGTACATCAAGAGAATTCTCAGCAGGCCTTTCTTCCTCAGAAGAATCTTCTACAATCAACTTCATCTCTGCAATAGATGCAACAACAGGAGGCTCCTCTATATTAGGTATAGGTCCTTCTATCTCACCCACTACTTCTTTAACAGGCACAACTGAGCTTCCAATCAATGGACTCAGACTTAATCAAGAAGAATCAGATGTTTCAGATTCATTCTCCCTTTCTTCTTTATTCTCAGGGACTAGCTGGTCTTCCTCATTAGCAGGAGTTTCTTATTCTAATAGAGTTTATTTTCTAGAAGATACAATTTCATCAACAGGACTTGGGGGAAAGTCTGGATCCCTTCCATCAGCCATAGAAGTCTTCTCTTCATCAGTCTCATCACTATACTCAAGTTCTTCTTCATCAGTTCCTAGACCTGGATCCCTCATATCCTTAGGTCTTGAAGGATGATTCATAGGATTTAATTTATCAAACATCTTCTTGTCATCATTAACCCATTATCCTCTCCATGGGTTCTAATTTATCTTTATATATTTTAAAATTGTGCTTGTGATACAGAAGTTATTCCTTACTACCACTGTCTCATATTGAGACTCATCTACCCCTTTCACTTTGATCATCACTAAGATCATCTTGGAAAAGAATAAGGCATTAGTCTTTGATTTTTTTCCTGGTCATGTCCTCCATTTGAAACATTAGCAATCTGCACAGATTCACTTTCACACAATGTCTCAAGATATGTAAAAGATATATATCTTGATATCTTAAATTCGCAAAGTTCCCTCTTCTTGGTATTAATACATTCTGAACAAATTTGAACAAAAATCTGTTCTGTCCATCCATTTCAGCAGCCACCACTTGTCTTTGATTTCCACTACCGTTGAGCTCCTCTAGGGCAGTTTCATAATCAAATATATCACTTGTAGTTGGTATTACTTTAGAGAAATATCCAGATACACCTTCATGTGGTACCTTTAGGCATTCATCCCACTCAACAGATGAAAAAGATATCTCCTTTCCATTCACAAAAGAAATCACTCAGTTCTCATCTTCTAACTTCTCAAAGCTCACAAACTCATAAAATTGTTTCACTACCTTTGGATAGTAGGGGCCATTGTTGTTAGAAAAGAAATCTACCCACTTTTTATCTTCCATCTCCTCGAGCACTAACTATTTTCTAGCCAACAACCATTCCATGCATAGCTCTTTTTCGATCACAATAACTCTATTCTGCAAATGAGGGTTCACTGGTCGTATCCCCGACCTTGTTCTACCAACACTACCACTTTCTTCTAGCTCGCACTTCTTCTTATTTTCATTGGGCTCATCAATGTCATCTCTGATGGTAGGAAGTTTGATTTCTACCATCTCTAGTTCGAGGGATTTAGGGTTTTCGAGAGATTCGGGAGATAAGGTTTGAGGGTAAAGGGTTTGAGGCTCGATGGATTGAGAAGAAACTAGGACTTAGTTTTATCATTTAGGAATCATAAAATAAATAATTAAAATATCATAAGTATAAATGATTCAGATTCTGGTGGTAGACAGAAGTTCAAAACAGTGCATACTCATCGGTAGGGTTTATCAGTGAGAATTCCTATCAGTGAGGTCCATCGGTGAGGTTTTACATCTGTGAGGTATTTACATCGGTGAGTTTTTTACATCGGTGAGGTTTTTACATCGGTGAGGTACTCTCATCGGTGGGGTTTTAACATCAGTGAGGTACTCACATTGGTGAGGTTTTCACATCGGTGAGGTACTCGCATCGGGGAGGTTTTCACATCGGTGAGGTACTCACATCGGTGAGGTACCTACCGATAAAGGTTAATCATTCCTAACTCATTTCTGATGTAACTTAACCTATCCGAACTTAAAGGTTTGGTGAAAATGTCAGCTAATTGATGTTCAGTACCTATAAATTCAAGAGTAATATCACCTTTCTGGTAATGATCTCTCAAAAAGTGGTGTCTTACATCAATGTGTTTGGTCCTAGAGTGAGATGCAGGGTTCTTAAAATTTTTTATTGCACTAGTGTTATCACAGTTGATAGAAACATGCTCAAAATCATATCCAAAGTTCAAAAGAGTGTGTTTCATCCACAGAATTTGTGCACAACAACTACCAGCAGCTATATACTCTGCTTCGGTAGTGGACAAAGCTACAGAATTCTGCTTTTTACTACACCAAGATACTAAGGATTTTCCCAATAAATGACATGTTCCATGTAACACCCCAGGTAAATAATGAATATGAAATTTTCATATTTATCCATATTTGTGAATAAAATATTAATATGACTTTAAAGGGGACTCTATACTCGATGGCGTACCCAACACGCAACAACGAGTTTCTTGGAAATCTTACGTTGCACTCTAATAATAAAATAATATTATTTCAAATGGTAGTTAACATATAACCGTTGTAATGGCGGGAATGGATAGAAATAACTAAAATATGATTATATATGTTTTTAAATGTTTTTACATTTATCCAATAAAAGCTAAAGGCTTAAAATATGGAAAGAATACAATTTTAGGCGTATATGCCCTAGTTTTCACTAAAGGTTCACTTATCGCCTTTTAATGGAGAACTATCATTAAATATAGTTTGTTCACTCTTAAACATTCTTTTGGACCAAATAAAACTCTTATTAAGAATCGGGACATCAAATTTTACTTTGTGTAATTTTTTGGTATTTTTCCGATAAAGTTCATTTTTTTAATGAATAGTGTAAAATGTTGTATTTTAATTCAAAACCTCTTTTTAATCTAATTTATTTATATGATTAGATTATATTTTTAATTATTTTTAAAGTGAAATTAGAAAATATTTTTACCATTAAATCCAATAGTGGTCGTTGGAATTAATTTCACTTTGAAATCAGACTTAAACTAGTGTCAATCTTTTGATACTTATTGTTTTATAAAAACATGCTATTTGCTCTGACAGCGGGAATTAATTATTAAATTAATTAATGTGACTAATATGTTTTGAATTTTTTAAAACGGAATTCATTTTTGAATTAGGAATATCAAATATATCTTAGGGTGAATTTTTGGTAATTTTCTGAAAAACTTCAATTTTTGATGAATAGTGAAACCACTAAGTGATAATCAAGCAAACTGATTTTTCAGTTAAATGAAAGTTTACACTAATGTGTATTGAATTTTGAAAATCCGACATACATGGTTGTCATTAGTATGTAAAATGTGGTTCAATGAGATTAAAATAATTTTTTGGTGAATAGTAACTTATTAAGTTCTTAATCACGATTAGTGGTAATTAGGGTAGTTTAAGGTATAAATAATACTTTAATAAAATGAAATGACCTAGACACATGTCCCAACCTCATTTGTTGTGTCATGGCCGACCATGACATGCCATGGGTCAACTTGGGGACCCCATGGATCCACTTTTGTTGGGAAATGACATAAATTACTTTTTATTTAATGTTAAAGTGAAAATGACACAAACATAATATGTTTTACAAAAACAATTTTTAAGTGTGGTTATTCAAGTCTAAATTTTGATTATAAATAGTCATTGGAAAGCTAAAACGATTTCCTATATCATAGTATTTTTTTTATAATTTTTAGACATTAAATAAATTTAATTATTTATGACATAATAATGATGCAGCGATGACATCATTATTTGACGATTTAAATAAAATAGAAAGATAATGTAAACTCTATGCACTACACATGTCCAAAACCAATTGGATGAGTTTATTTCTAACCCTTATCACCTTATCCACGAATTCTATCAATGTGGGACCTTTTAAAACCGAAACACATTTTCAAGTAAAGTAATATTTCTTTACTTTCCAAAAGTGCCCCTCCTCTCCTCTTATAAAAGGCCCCCACCTCTACCTCATTTCACACACTCTTCAAGCCTTTGGCTCGGCCAACACCTGCCCATTTACTCTCTCCACGTCCCTATCCTCATCCTAGAGGATTCCCCTTGGGCAGAATCCTTTCAAAGGAAGCCTTTAGGCTCAAATCAAAAGGAGTTACACTTTTAAAGGTAATTCTTTCTCTCATGTTCATTTGTTTTATTTTTCTTCTCCAACCCCCTAAACTCTTTTTATTTACTTCTTTTGTAACAACACCAGTATCTTAAATATACTAGGATGTTGTTATAAGATTTATTTGAGCTACACTCTCACACAACTACATCAAATGGTTAAAGAACATACGGTTTCCGTGGATGGCGAAATTCTGCCTCCCGAAACGATGATTGTTCAACACTCATTTAACACCTTCAAAGGTGGCCATTATGATGTCACTATTTTTATATATGATATATAATATGTTTATTTTTTATTTATGCTTCTGTATTTTTCATTTTTGTCTTACCTTTATGGCTTCCATTATGGGTATACGCGATATCTTCATTTAAGGAAGTGCGGACTACCGCCCCCTCAAAGTGATTTGATTCGTTAAATACCATATGTGGGATGTATAAAGGATGGAAATATGATATTATATATGAAATTATACTGGAATTATAATATACCTTTATATAATTATTATTCCATTCTATAAAATACGAAATAGAAATGAAAGTAGCGTTCATGCGTACGTACGGCTTACCGTCTCCATGAACGGTGCATTTCATTTCTTACCTCTAAATGATTATGTAATTTTATAAATTAATGAAAGTACTGGATATATATGAAATATATGATATATACATAATTAATACAATTCTAGATATAATAAACATTTGTCCACACGAACAACATGTAATTGTAAGAAGTCCACTTTCGACTTAAGAACCAAATATCGGCAAAACAAATATTATTAACTTAAATGATTACATAATGTTTATGACATGGTAATAAGTGGTATAAAAGGAATAATGAACTTGAAAAAGGTTCTTAAGGAAGTAAAAATTAACTCAAGTTTATTATTCAGGAGATTAAAGAACGATCGAGTCAAGTCGGACCCGAGGTAAGGGATCCTACACCTCTCTTTCTTTTTAAGTACACTCTTTATGTCATTCCTTTTATGCTCATATTTCTTATGATTGGGATGTTATTTTATATTACTCCTACTGTACTTATTATTTTCATATGATGAGAGACCCTATCTCCTCTCATAAATCATTTTTGGAAGTTTTGAGTGGCGCCATTAGGCTGCCGAGTTTTCGTAAGGGATTTTTCATCTCACTTTTATTCCCGTGAGATTTATGCTACATTTTCCAAAATTTCCTTTGAGTGGTGTATGTAATGCCCATTATTTTACTCATTGTGTAAAATACTTTCTTTTATGAGTATTTACATCAATGTTGTATCATCCTTCTTTCACGAGGTGTATGTTTTGAAAGATACCCATGTCGGTAAGGGAACCTTTCACCCTCCTCATTTTAAAAGACTTAGTTTGTTATGTCTTTTAATTCACATACTATTATGTTGGGATATGTTCTTCTATATCCTGATTGATGTAAATTTTATGTCCATGTGATGAGATAGACTTTTTATCTCTCATCAACTCATTTTGATGTGATGCCGTTAGGCTGTCAAGGGAACTTTTTAACCCAATTTCGATTTCTTTGGGTTCAACATGTAGTCATTGAATATGTCGTCCATTGAATATGTGTGAATGACCTTTTATTGTTTTACACTTAATATCCACTTATATTGGGTGTATTTATATTTGTCACACATATTTTTGATATTTATTTGTCCTTAATTTAAGGATACCTTCTTTATAAGGGATTTCATCACATTTGACATTTCTATTGAGGGTTCATTGTTGTTATGCACCAATTCACTCTTATATGGTGTATATACTGTCCTTTGGAGTATTATATCATGAATCCATTTATTCTCATGATATTATAAAGTTTTGACTAAATGTTATTCCTCAATTATTGTATTCAAGTGTCTCTGATTTGGTAAAACCCCTTTAACCAAAATATCATTTTAAATGTTTTAATTATTTGTTCTTATTAATATCCATGTTTTCAAAATGGTTTTAAGGATTTATTTATATGGATATTAATGGTTTAAAATTTTATGCTTCAAGGTGGTATGGGACACTTTGATTCAAAAATCTCTTTATTAATTATTTTAAATGGTTTTGGAAATGGTTTCTTTTTGAATGGATTCAATATTTCAATATACTAAAATGTTATATTGTGATTGAAATATGGAAATGTTATGTTTCCTTTATGCATGTTTTATGTGACACATTTATGTTATGGTTCTTGGGCATTGTTATGAAAACGGGTGGTTCCGTGATAAACTAAGGGCGGGTGAGCCCGTAATAGCTCTCCAATGCATTGGGTAACGCGAAGGAGTTAAACGTTAAGGTTTCTCCGAAGAGATTTAGGGAATATACTGTGATGGGTATTCCAAACGTAACCAAGAGGGTTACTCCCTACGTAAGAATGTTATGAATGCCTCAAGTTACCTTTATGTCTTATGTTTTCTATGATTTATTCATGATTTGATATGCCTATGTTTTTTGGGTAAAGTATGATTTCATTATTATGTATATATGAACTCATGTTTCCTTTCCATATTTTTTATAACCCTTACTGAGCCTTTTATGCTCATCCCAAGTTTTTGAAATGTTTTTCATAGGTCAAGGGAAAGGTACATGATGTGATGATAGTGTTGAGGATGTGTCAAGAAAGAATCCATGTTTCATTTTAAATATGTTTCCGTTGATGGGAAGAATAAATACTGTCTTTTATGTAACCACTTTGTTTAAATGTGGAATGTAATGCAAGTTTCATGATCTAATTCTCTAAAACTCTAAACCTGAAAATATCCTCAATGTGTAATCTTGTAATAACTCAAGATTAGGTAAGGTTTAAGGCTGGGGCCTTATAGTTGGTATCAGAGGTCGGTTTAGATAACTTTAGAGGTTAGGGTATTCTTTAAGCATAACTGACATTACCATAATGGTTAGGATTTCAGACAAGAGTATTAGTTTTAGATAAATTGAATGAGTAAGTATATCTTATTGTTTATCTTACTCATTAGTACATGATGGTTTTGTTGATATACTCACACTGACCTTTTTGGTTTTAGTAAATGGCTGGATCTAGCAGGCACCAAAGTAACAGTGGATGTGAAGGAAACTGCGACAGTGTTTTGAGCAAGCAACTGAATGATATGGGAGCTGCAATGAGAACTCTTGTGATTATCCTGAACCAACTATCTGGAGTCATGATTGACCACCTAAACCTTGGAGATTTTTCTAAGACATCATATATGCAAGAAACAAATCCCTACGGAAGTACAGGTAATAATCATAAAGGTATGTGTGTTCAAAAACCTATGTGTCAAAGATGTGGAAAGAAACACCTAGGAAAATGTTTTGAAGGGACAGAAATATGCTATAGATGTGGAAATGAAGGTCATAAAGCAAGAACCTGCCATGGAAAAAGGAAGCATCCAGTTGACTCGAGGAAAGGGAAAGAAGTTCTTTCTGAGGGATCAATTGAATGTTTTAAATGTGGTGTGCATGGTCATTATGCAAACACATGTCCTATGAAGAAGTTTCGTGAATGGGGTCACCAAGAGCGTACCAATATTCGTTTACCAATACCTAATGCCATTCCGATTGAGGATGAAGAAACTGACAATGACCAATCAAAGGTATGTACTATTTCATGACTATTGTTTTCCTATTTTGGAATCTTAGGATATGATTCATGATTTTGTTTGTAGGAAAGAGGTATTTTGGAATAAGTTGGAAAGGAATGGATAATGGATCATGAAGAATGTTTAATGAGTAAGATGTCAACATATAAGGGCTTCAAGAGTTATGGTGAAATTCTTAAGAGTATTAAGTCTCTTTTGATGATGGGGTTACATTTGAAGACTTTTTATATTATGTGTAACCCTGATGTTTAATATAGGCAAATTTTATTCAAGTAATAGTTATCTTTTCTTTTGTGGACATAGTTATAAAGAACCATTTGGGTTTATATGATCCTTACTTTTGAGGTAATTATGGGTTACTATATGTTATGATGGAAAATGAAAGGCATGAGATAAACATGAGGTTTAAATATGTTATGATCATCTTTGAAGATTTTATCTCATTTTGGGGAATGTTTTAAGAATTATATAGTTTTGGAAAAAGGACAACACGCAGACCGTGTGACTACCCGTCGCGTCGGACAAAGCTGCGGGAATCGAACCCACAACCAAAGTGCGACTGGTATTTATCGTCTACCACTGGACTACGTGAAGTCCCTGGTTAGTTTGACTGATTCTTTCTAGTTATATGATTTTATGAATTAAGAGTAAGTTGATTTTGGGTTATTTATGAAAATGATTAACCTATCATGGAGGATATGTGATTAGGATAATTACTTTTCAATGCGAGACTTTAGGAGCGACTAATGTTGTTTGGAGATAAATGTTACGATTTAACTTGGAAGACTATGTGACTAAATCCTTCAAATATTTGGGTTTCAATCTTATATTGGTTTACTTTGAAGAATTTTATGGACAAATTGTTTATCGGATGGTCCTCGTTGAACTTTGGGTTTTGTTGGACAAATTTTGGAGATTAAGAATAGATTTTCTTTTTATAAGGGGTTATCCTTTTCTGGATTATCTGATCTTGTACTAACCTTTTTGGTTTTGGTTTTGGTTAAAGCCTAAAAACATGGGAAGTATATAGTTCTATTTTTTTGGATTAGGTGACTCTCTAGAAGTTGATTATAGTACTCTTAATGTGAACAAGTCTTCCTAAATACTCATCTTTTGGAGAAAATATGAGTTTGTGTAAGGAATCTAATAAAAGTTGAAAGTCAATATGATAAGTGATTATGTTTCCTTATGAATAAATTCCTAAATAAAAAGTAACTTAAAACAAAAATGTTTTCTATTAACTTTTCCTACTGGGGAATCGAATACCGTTTAACCCATCACAAGTTTGTGATTCTCTCATGGTTAACTTTCTCCTAAACATGTTTTCTATCACTCTCCATCAGAACATGACCCTTTGTTTTTTCCTCCATGTCCATATTTTCATACTTGGAATCCTAGTATGGGTTAACTCGGGTGACTTTTGTACTTATCTTTCTTTATTTTAAAGTGATTGTTTTACCGACTCTTCTCCGATGTGGGACTTTCAAGGATGTTTCCAAGCGCAATTTTAAAATTGCGAGGACGCAATTCCCAAAAGGGGGGAAGGATGTAACACCCCAGGTAAATAATGAATATGAAATTTTCATATTTATCCATATTTGTGAATAAAATATTAATATGAATTTAAAGGGGACGCTATACTCGATGGCGTACCCAACACGCAACAACGAGTTTCTTGGGAATCTTACGTTGCACTCTAATAATAAAATAATATTATTTCAAATGGTAGTTAACATATAGCCGTTGTAATGGCGGTAATGGATATAAATAACTAAAATATGATTATATATGTTTTTAAATGTTTTTACATTTATCCAATAAAAGCTAAAGGCTTAAAATACGGAAAGAATACAATTTTAGGCGTATATGCCCTAGTTTTCACTAAAGGTTCACTTATCGCCTTTTAATGGAGAACTGTCATTAAATATAGTTTTGTTCACTCTTAAACATTCTTTTGGACCAAATAAAACTCTTATTAAGAATCGGGACATCAAATTTTACTTTGTGTAATTTTTTGGTATTTTTCCGATAAAGTTCATTTTTTTAATGAATAGTGTAAAATGTTGTATTTTAATTCAAAACCTCTTTTTAATCTAATTTATTTATATGATTAGATTATATTTTTAATTAGTTTTAAAGTGAAATTAGAAAATATTTTTACCATTAAATCCAATTGTGGTCGTTGGAATTAATTTCACTTTGAAATCAGACTTAAACTAGTGTCAATCTTTTGATACTTATTGTTTTATAAAAACACGCTATTTGCTCTGACAGCGGGAATTAATTATTAAATTAATTAATGTGACTAATATGTTTTGAATTTTGTAAAAAGGACTTCATTTTTGAATTAGGAATATCAAATATAGCTTAGGGTGAATTTTTGGTAATTTTCTGAAAAACTTCAATTTTTGATGAATAGTGAAACCACTAAGTGATAATCAAGCAAACTGATTTTTCAGTTAAATGAAAGTTTACCACTAATGTGTATTGAATTTTGAAAATCCGACATACATGGTTGTCATTAGTATGTAAAATGTGGTTCAATGAGATTAAAATAATTTTTTGGTGAATAGTAACTTATTAAGTTCTTAATCACGATTAGTGGTAATTAGGGTAGTTTAAGGTATAAATAATACTTTAATAAAATTAAATGACCTAGACACATGTCCCAACCTCATTGGTTGTGTCATGGCCGACCATGACATGCAATGGGTCAACTTGGGGACCCCATGGATCCACTTTTGTTGGGAAATGACATAAATTACTTTTTATTTAATGTTAAAGTGAAAATGACACAAACATAATATGTTTTACGAAAACAATTTTTAAGTGGGGTTATACAAGTCCAAATTTTGATTATAAATAGTCATTGGAAATATAAAAATATTTCCTATATCATAGTATTTTTTTTATAATTTTTAGACATTAAATAAATTTAATTATTTATGACATAATAATGATGCAGCGATGACATCATTATTTGACGATTTAAATAAAATAGAAAGATAATGTAAAATCTATGCACTACACATGTCCAAAACCAATTGGATGAGTGGATTTCGAACCCTTATCACCTTATCCACGAATTCTATCAATGTGGGACCTTTTAAAACCGAAACACATTTTCAAGTAAAGTAATATTTCTTTACTTTCCAAAAGTGCCCCTCCTCTCCTCTTATAAAAGGCCCCCACCTCTACCTCATTTCACACACTCTTCAAGCCTTTGGCTCGGCCAACCCCTGCCCATTTACTCTCTCCACATCCCTATCCTCATCCTAGAGGATTCCCCTTGGGCAGAATCCTTTCAAAGGAAGCCTTTAGGCTCAAATCAAAAGGAGTTACACTTTTAAAGGTAATTCTTTCTCTCATGTTCATTTGTTTTATTTTTCTTCTCCAACCCCCTAAACTCTTTTTATTTACTTCTTTTGTAACAACACCAGTATCTTCAATATACTAGGATGTTGTTATAAGATTTATTTGAGCTACACTCTCACACAACTACATCAAATGGTTAAATAACATACGGTTTCCGTGGATGGAGAAATTCTGCCTCCCGAAACGATGATTGTTCAACACTCATTTAACACCTTCAAAGGTGGACATTATGATGTCACTATTTTTATATATGATATATAATATGTTTATGTTTTATTTATGCTTCTGTATTTTTCATTTTTGTCTTACCTTTATGGCTTCCATTATGGGTATACGCGATATCTTCATTTAAGGAAGTGCGGACTACCGCCCCCTCAAAGTGATTTGATTCGTTAAATACCATATGTGGGATGTATAAAGGATGGAAATATGATATTATATATGAAATTATACTGGAATTATAATATACCTTTATATCATTATTATTCCATTCTATAAAATACGAAATAGAAATGAAAGTAGCGTTCATGCGTACGTACGGCTTACCGTCTCCATGAACGGTGCATTTCATTTCTTACCTCTAAATGATTATGTAATGTTATAAATTCATGAAAGTACTAGATATATATGAAAAATATTATATCTACATAATTAATACAATTCTGGATATAATAAACATTTGGCCACACGAACAACATGTAATTGTAAGAAGTCCACTTTCGACTTAAGAACCAAATATCGGCAAAACAAATATTATTAACTTAAATGATTACATAATGTTTATGACATGGTAATAAGTGGTATAAAAGGAATAATGAACTTGAAAAAGGTTCTTAAGGAAGTAAAAATTAACTCAAGTTTATTATTCAGGAGATTAAAGAACGATCGAGTCAAGTCGGACCCGAGGTAAGGGATCCTACACCTCTCTTTCTTTTTAAGTACACTCTTTATGTCATTCCTTTTATGCTCATATTTCTTATGATTGGGATGTTATTTTATATTACTCCTACTGTACTTATTATGTTCATATGATGAGAGACCCTATCTCCTCTCATAAATCATTTTTGGAAGTTTTGAGTGGCGCCATTAGGCTGCCGAGTTTTCGTAAGGGATTTTTCATCTCATTTTTATTCCCGTGAGATTTATGCTACATTTGCCACAATTTCCTTTGAGTGGTGTATGTACTTCCCATTATTTTACTCATTGTCTAAAATACTTTCTTTTATGAGTATTTACATCAATGTTGTATCATCCTTCTTTCACGAGGTGTATGTTTTGAAAGATACCCATGTCGGTAAGGGAACCTTTCACCCTCCTCATTTTAAAAGACTTCGTTTGTTATGTCTTTTAATTCACATACTATTATGTTGGGATATGTTCTTCTATATCCTGATTGATGTAAATTTTATGTCCATGTGATGAGATAGACTTTTTATCTCTCATCAACTCATTTTTATGTGATGCCGTTAGGCTTTCAAGGGAACTTTTTAACCCAATTTCGATTTCTTTGGGTTCAACATGTAGTCATTGAATATGTCGTCCATTGAATATGTGTGAATGACCTTTTATTGTTTTACACTTAATATCAACTTATATTGGGTGTATTTATATTTGTCACACATATTTTTGAGATTGATTTGTCCTTAATTTAAGGATACCTTCTTTATAAGGGATTTCATCACATTTGACATTTCTATTGAGGGTTCATTGTTGTTATGCATCAATTCACTCTTATATGGTGTATATACTGTCCTTTGGAGTATTATATCATGAATCCATTTATTCTCATGATATTATAAAGTTTTGACTAAATTTTATTCCTCAATTATTGTATTCAAGTGTCTTTGATTTTGGTAAAACCCCTTTAACCAAAATATCATTTTAAATGTTTTAATTATTTGTTCTTATTAATATCCATGTTTTCAAAATGGTTTTAAGGATTTATTTATATGGATATTAATGGTTTAAAATTTTATGCTTCAAGGTGGTATGGGACACTTTGATTCAAAAATCTCTTTATTAATTATTTTAAATGGTTTTGGAAATGGTTTCTTTTTGAATGGATTCAATATTTCAATATACTAAAATGTTATATTGTGATTGAAATATGGAAATGTTATGTTTCCTTTATGCATGTTTTATGTGACACATTTATGTTATGGTTCTTGGGCATTGTTATGAAAACGGGTGGTTCCGTGATAAACTAAGGGCGGGTGAGCCCGTAATAGCTCTCCAATGCATTGGGTAACGCGAAGGAGTGAAACGTTAAGGTTTCTCCGAAGAGATTTAGGGAATATACTGTGATGGGTATTCCAAACGTAACCAAGAGGGTTACTCCCTACGTAAGAATTTTATGAATGCCTCAAGTTACCTTTATGTCTTATGTTTTCTATGATTTATTCATGATTTGATATGCCTATGTTTTTTGGGTAAAGTATGATTTCATTCTTATGTATATATGAACTCATGTTTCCTTTCCATATTTTTTATAACTCTTACTGAGCCTTTTATGCTCATCCCAAGTTTTTGAAATGTTTTTCACAGGTCAAGGGAAAGGTACATGATGTGATGATAGTGTCGAGGATGTGTCAAGAAAGAATCCATGTTTCATTTTAAATATGTTTCCGTTGATGGGAAGAATAAATACTGTCTTTTATGTAACCACTTTGTTTAAATGTGGAATGTAATGCAAGTTTCATGATCTAATTCTCTAAAACTCTAAACCTGAAAAGATCCTCAATGTGTAATCTTTTAATAACTCAAGATTAGGTAAGGTTTAAGGCTGGGGCCTTATATTCCAGATGTTCTTTTTCTATCCAACTTGCAGCTAGCAAAGTCAGCATCTGAATAACTCATTAGCTCAAAAGATTTTCCTTTTGGGTAAAACAAACCTAAATTTATAGTGTGTTTAAGATATTTAAAAATTCTTTTAACACCAAGTAAATGAGATTATTTTGGATTAGCTTGAAATATTTCACACATACACACACTAAACATAATATCTGGTCGACGAGTAGTAAGGTAAAGTAAGCTTCCAATCATACCTCTGTAGTTGGTTTGATCCACTGGTTTCCCAGATTCATCTGCATCCAATTTACAAATAGTACTCATAGGAGTATCACATTCCTTAATACTATCAAAACCAAAACGTTTTAAAAGATCCTTTGTATATTTTCTTTGATTCAAAATAATACAATTTTCATTTTGAAAAAATTGAAATCCAAGAAAATATTTGAGTTCTCCCATTAAACTCATTTTAAATTCATTTTACATACTCTTTGAAAAAACAGTACATAAGGAATGTTTAGAAGATCCAAAAATAATGTCATCAACATAGATTTGTACTATCAAAACATCTTTAGAAATTCTTTTAATAAAAAGAGTTGGATCAGCAATCCATTTAGTAAAACTTTTTGAAATAAGAAAATTGCTAAGTCTATCATACCAAGTTGTTGGAGCTTGTTTCAAACCATATGAAGCTTTGGATAGTTTGAAAACTCGATTTGGAAAATGAGGATAAGTAAATCCAGGTGGTTGTTCTACAAAAACATCTTCAATTATAAAACCATTTAGAAAATCACTTTTGAAATCCATTTGATAAAACTTGAAATTCAGATGAGCAGCATAGGCAAGTAGATTCTTAATGGATTCTAATCTAGCTACAGGGTAAAAGGTTTCCTCATAGTCCATACGTTCCTCTTGACTATATCCTTGTGCAACTAACCTAGCTTTGTTTCTAACTATGTTTCCAGATTCATCAACTTTGTTTCTAAAAACCCATTTAGTGCCTATTGTCAAAGTGTCCTTGGGTCTTTATACTAATTCCCAGACTTTGTTTCTTTCAAATTGATTTAACTCTTCTTGCATATCCATTACCCAAAATTCATCATTGATTGCATCATTGAAATTTTTAGGTTCTAGCTGTGAAAGAAAGTCTTGATGTTCAACCTGGTTTCTTAGAGAAGCTCTAGTCTGTGTACCTCTATCAATATTACCAACAACAGCATCCAAAGGATGACTCTTTATAATCCTAGTTGATCTAGTAAAGGTAGGACTAGAAATTTCAGGCTCATCTATAGGTTCGGTTTCAACAAAAGAAGACTCTAGAATATGTCCATAACTGGTTTTTTTTTACAGTAGTTTCTTTAGTTTTATCATTAAGGTCTAGAACAGTCAAATCCTCTTCAAGTTTTTCAAGAGAAGACTTAGGTTAATGTGGATCAGTTTCATCAAACTTGATATGAACAGATTCTTCCACACATTTGGTTCATTTATTAAAGACTCTATAGGCTTTTCTAGTTAAATAATATCCAAGAAAAATTTCTTCATCACTTTTTGATGCAAATTTGTCAAGATTATTCTGGGTATTTAGGATAAAGACTTTGCAACCAAAGACTCTAAAGTAACTAACTTTAGGTTTACTATTGTTCCACAGTTCATAAGGTGTCTTCTTATGAACAGGTCTAATCAGGACTCTATTGATAATATAAAAAGTTGTATTCACAGCTTTAGCCCAAAAATAAATAGGCAGGTCATACTCATTAAGCATAGTTCTTGCAATTTCTTGAAGGGTTCTATTTCTTCTTTCTACTACACCATTCTGTTGAGGTGTCCTAGGGGTAGAAAAGTTATGACTATAGCCATTATGTGAGAAATAAGACTCAAACTCATGATTTTCAAACTCACGTCCATGGTCACTTCTTAGGGTTTTAATCTTAAGACCACTAAAGTTCTCTACAGACTTGGAGTATTTAACAAAATGAGAAAAAGCTTCAATTTTGTGAGCTAAGAAATATAGCCAAGTATATCTAAAAAATTCATCTACTAGGACATATACATAGTTCTTCCCATTTAAACTATAAACTCTAGAAGGTCCAAACAAGTCCATGTAAACCAACTCGAGAGGTTGAGAAGTTGAAACTTCTTTCTTTGATTTAAAAGAGACTTTATGTTGCTTTCCCTTTAGATAGGGATTACAAACTTTGTCAGTTGGGAATTCAAGTTTAGGTAGGTCTCTAACTAAGTTCTTCCTAGTCAGTTTTCTATGTGAATAAATGTTGTAGTGTCCTAATATTTTGTGCCAAAGTCGGTATTCTTTATGAAAATCATTTAAAGAAGTAACATTTTGCTTGACTAACGAATTTAAATCAACAACATAAACATTTTTATTTCTCAAGGTAGAAAATACTAAAACATTTTTGGAATTAAAAACATTACAAGAATCATTTTCAAAATTAACATTGAAAGCATCATCACATAACTGAGAAATACTTAACAGATTATATTTAAGTCCATCAACAAATAAAACTTTCGAAATTAAAACAGAATTAATGTTACCAATCTGGCCTAGGCCAATGATTTTTCCTTTAGAGTTATCACCAAATGTGACATAGCCTCCATCAACATTTATTAAGATTTTAAAGCATAAATAGGCTCTAGACATGTGCCTTGAACATCCACTATCCAATTACCATACCTTCATGTGAGAACTCTTCAAGCAGGTCTCCTAAAAAATAGGTTTATATGGAAAATGATTTTGGTTCCCAGATCTTCTTGGGTCCAGACAGGTTAGCAATCAAAGCTTTAGGTACCCAGATTTGTCTTATGGGTCTCAAATAATTTACAGAATCAATAGATTTTGAAAGATAAACTCTATTTGGTATATAACCATATGAATACCTAGTTGAAGCATACAAATTTTCAAAACTAGAACTAGTATAATTTTTTCTAGATTTAAGAATAAATCTAATTTTGGTAAACTGTCTCTGTCCAGGATGATATCCCAAACCAGTAGTGTACTTTGGTTCCACTTGTTTACCTAGCATTTGAGTAAGTGTATCTTTTCCATTTGTGAATTTTTCTAAGTCCTTCCTTAATTGATCATTGTAAAACTTTAGTTCAGTATTCTCTTTTAACAGTTGAGCATTCTTTTCCTTTTCAATCTCAAGGGAATATTTAACAGTGCTAGATAAAGCATATTGTTTCTTTAAGGATTTGTACTTTTCCTTAAGTTCATTACAAGTCTCTTCTAGAATATTATAGTATTAAAATAATTCTTCACTAGACATATTTTCAGATTCAGAGTCAGAATCAGAATCAACTCCAGAATAATATGAATTTAAATCAGGAGGGTCCAGTGTTACCTCAGATGTGTTTGTCATAAAACACATGTTAGCTTTATGAGAATCTTCATCCTTAGAAGAATTAAAACCACTTGAAGTGTCTTCTGAAGCACTTTAAGTTTCTTTCATTTCTTTCTTATACTTTTTGTCCTTGTAGTCATGTTTCTTCTTGAACTTCAATTTTGGGCAGTCTGCTTTAATGTGACCTTTTCTCTTGCATTCATAGTAGATAACTTCATCACTCTTATCATCTTTCTTCCAATCCTTCTTCCAATGACCTTTGTTGTCATATTTACCTTTGTAGTTTTATTTTCTGAAGAATTTATTCTTCCTATAGAACTTCTTAAATCTTATGGCTATTTGAGCCATCTCAATATCACTGTCGGAGTCTAAACTTCCAATTGTTGAGATTTCAGTATGTATGTTAACTTTCTCCTTATCCTTGCTCTTTGAGGTAGTAGACTTAAAATCCATTGACTTCCTTTTCGGTTCATCATCTTCTTCCTTATTCACCTTGAGTTCTTCCTCATACATCATAATCTTACCAATAATCTCCTTAACAGGTAGTGAACTTATTTCACACGATTCTCTTATGGATATAGATGTGCCTCTCCATATTTCTGGCAGACATCTTAATATTCTCATAATTTTTCCCTTTTCTGGAACAACCTTTCCAAGGGAGCTCCTAGTATTGAAAATCTCATTGAACCTGAGATACATGTCATAAATGGGTTCATCGGGCTTCATTTTAAAGTTATCATACTTAATAGTATCGGTATTTAGCCTCATTTCTTTAACATTGGTTGTTCCCTCATAGAAAAAAGTCAAAGTGTCCCAGATTTCATAAGCAGTTTGGCAAGCAGATATTCTATTAAACTCTTCATCTCCTAGAGCACAATACAGGGCATTCATAGCTTTATAATTATTATTGTAAGCAGTCTTGGTAGGTTCATCCCAAGTAGTTCTATCAGTTTTTGGAATTTTTTATTGAGTTTCTATGGAAGTCCAGATATCAAATCACATATTTCTAAATGAATTTTCATTTTAAGTTTCCACTGAGCATAATTTGTACCATTAAAGAAAGGTGGAATGTTGGTAGTAGCACATTCTAGTCTATTATCCATAACTAGATTTTAGTAAATATATTTAAAGAGATAAAATTTAGAACTAACAGAAATTTAAGATATTTAAAGATGCAACAAAAATCACAGTTGAAAAATAGAGTGTTTTGAAAACTTTGATAAACAAAATCAATCCTCTGATACCAAATATTGGTCAGAGTGGATACTCGATAGGGGGGTGAATTGAGTTCCAATTAAAAATTTCTGTTAAAAAATATTTCTCTTAAAATCCCCCTATTTAAAAAAAAGTTAAACTGTAGTGAATTTATACAGATTGTAAGTGTTTAATTAGTTTCTCAAAGAGTGATTAGGTCTCAGTTAATTTAATCAGTAGATTAAATTAACTTTTGAAACTAGCTTACTGGTTCACAATAAGTATAAACACTTTATAATTTAACTATCAAAGTAACTTTAAAATAAATTGTATTTCAAATTAATTAGCAGCGAAATATAAATTATATATAGTATACTTTTGACTTAAACTAAAATGCACAACAGATTTAACCAAGAGGTTCAGTCTCAAGCCAAGACTTAGTCCTCTCAAACAATTTATATAAATTTGATCCACACCCTGGATTAGGGTAAACAATAGTGAAAAACACTATCCAGGTACAAAGACCTCAACCATAGTTCTACGTGGGAAAACAACCAACAACTCATAGGTTATCCAGGTCTTACTTTGACCTCTACCACTATCCACAGTGGGATACAAAGGAGTTATAGAGTTTGAATGAGGATTTATAAATCCTCCAGCTTAGCACAGGAGATAGTTTGTATATATAAAATATACACAGTATACACAATGATCGAAATGTAAATAAAAGAATAACTAAAAGAATGGATAAGAGTTTAGAATGCTCTTAGTGATGTGAAGTGCAGCTCTGGACTCTTTTGATTTATCAGAAATGCTTCTGAGTCCTTCTCTGGTTTTTGTCTGAAAAACATAGTGTCATTTTCTTCCTTGGTTTTCAGGTTCATCTCATCAGCTCGAGTGATGAAGAGTTCGTTGTAGTTCTTCACTCAAGATGCAGCTTGTGTTCTCCTCTAGAATGAGTGGATTTGTGTATGTCCAGTTCTCTTCCAGTATGAATGTAGATTTTTCCTTTTTTTTGAATGCACCACGTTTCAATGTTGTTTAGCCCTTGCCTTTTCACCCTTTGTGTGCCTTCTTAGTTCCTTAATTCTCTACAATCTGCATGGTCTTTTTCCTTCCTTTTATAGCTTTCAGCTCCAGTAAAAAAATGATTACCATTTTCATGGGTACTTGGTATGGTTCCCTAACATGACAACAACTATCATTAAATAACATTAATTGCATTAAAATCATTAAATATAACTATTTCATAATAAATAAATAATATTGAGAGTATAGTGTTTGACTGGTCAAGCTTTTGTCAGTAGCCTTCTATTGGTAGTAGTTGACTTTATATAGCAGTGACCTTCTATCGGTAGCTCTTTGATCATGTACCAGTAGCTCCTTGTATCGGTAGTTGTTTGAACTTGTATCGGTAGCTCTTGGTATTGGTAGCTGTTTGATCTTGAATTGGTATCTCTATATACCGGTGACTTCATCTATCGGTAGACTTTGCTTCTATCGATAGATCATTTTGTATCGGTGGTTGCATAGAGGTAGACTTTATTATATCGATAGACTTACTCTATCGGTAACTCTGGTGTAACAGTAGCTTGTATCAGTAGCTTGATGTATCGATGGCTTATCTTCTGTATCAGTGATATATGTATCAGTAGACTTATGCATACCGGTAGACGTTTTCTATCGATAGCTCGGTTTTTTTTTTGGTAGCTGTCTGTATCGGTGGACTTGTAAATATCGGTAGCTCTGTGCATCAGTGACCTTAGCTTATCGGTGACTATGTCTATCGGTAGACTAAGTCTATCGGTAGACTGACTTTATCAGTATCTATAGGCATATCAGTGACTTATTACTTCTATTTTATACAGAACACATCCGATTGAGTTAGAATTAATTCAAACCTCATATAAACATAGATAAAAATTTATTAACATATTTCAAGGATTATTTTAATATAATTATCAACTTGATCATAGATTAAAAGAATTAATATATATATACACACTAATTGGGATTATCAAAGTATGTGAAAGCATAATTGGGATTATCAAAACAGGTGAGGTCAACAAAAACAATATCCAAAACCTGTCCAATTCTTATTAGATTATTTTATTTCAACCATTAGTCATATTAAATTTTATATTAATTAATATTTGACCTTTTGAAACTGAATATGTGGTTATAATAAAATAATTGTTTCAAACATTCCTAAAGAGCCCCTCCTCTCCCTTATAAAAATCCCTCACTTCTAACCAATTCCTCACACCTCTCAAGCCTTTTGTTTAGTCCAAACTCTACTCAATTAAGCTCCCTAAATCCCTATCCTCATCCTAGAAGCCTTACCTTAGGCATAAATCACTTCAAGAAACCCTTTTGGTTCAATCCAAAATGAGTTACCCGATTTAAAGGTAACGCCTTCTCTTACGTTCTTTTGTTTTATTTTACTTCTCCAAACCCCTAAACTCTTTTTATTCCTTTATTTTGTAATAACACCAATATCCTAAATATACTAGGATGTTTTTATGAGAATTATTTGAACTAAACTTACACACACCTCCATGTAATGGGTAAAGAACATAATGTTTCTGTGGATGGAAAACTAACACCTCACGAAATGATGATTGTTCAATTATCTCCTACCGCCTCTCATGGTGTCCATTATGATGGAACTATATGTATATATGATATATATAATGTTTATGTTTTCCTTATGCTTCTGTATTTTTCATTTATATCATACCTTTATGGTTTCCATAATGGGTAAATGCGATAATTTCATTTTAGGAAGTGTGGACTACCGCCTCCTCAAAGTGATATGACTCGTTAATGCCTTATGTGAGATGAATAAAGGATGGAGTTAATGATGTTATTTAATATATTATACTGGAATTATAATATACATATGTATCATTATGTTTCAATTCTATCAAAATATGAAATGGAAATGAAGGTAGCGTTCATGCGTACGTACGGCTTACCGTCTCCATAAACGGTGAATTTCATTTCTTACCTCAAAATATTATGTACTAATATAAATACTTGTATATACTAGATATATATGATATATATGATATCTACATCATTAATATAATTCTGAAGATAATGTATATTTGACCACATGGACAACTAGTAATTATATGATGTTTATTTTTACTCAAGTACCAAATATCGACGAAACAACCGTTAATAACTTAAATGATTAAATAATGTTTATAACATGGTAATATGTGATATAAAAGGAATAATAAACTTGAAAAAAGTTCTTAAGAAAGTATAAATTTACTTTAGTTTATTATTCAAGAGATTAAATAATGATCGAGTCAATTCTGATACGAGGTAAGGGACTTCGTCTCAATCTCCTTTCATTTGAGGCATATTTTGTTTCATTCTCAACTTTATTTTATACGTTGTATAAATACCTTTGAATTTTCATTTAATTCAAAGGGAATCTTTTCCAATGAGTTGTTTTACTAAATGAAAAAAAAAATGTTTCTTTTTAACGTAAGCGGTGACAATGACCTTTTCTGCCACTGTAAGTATTATTTGTTCTTTGGATTCCTTAACAAGATGAAATGTTTTTAAAAGGAAAATAAATACCATATAATATTTTATGTATTTTGGTATTGAATATGGTTTTGATAATGAATTTTTTATGTTAAATGATATATTGTTATTAGAATGTTATCTTTCCTTTATATTTATTTAATGTGTTATGAATATGTTATGGTTCTTGGACATTGTTTACGTATATGGGAGGTTACGTGATAAACCTAGGGCAGGTGAGCCCAAGATAGATCTCCAATTCATTGGGTAACGTGACAGCGGTAAATGTGAATGTTTCTCCTAAGAGATTTAGGTAATATATTGTGATGGTTATTCCAATGTAACTACCTACGTATCTGTGATTGCTACAATGTAAGTATAATATGGATGCCATAATTTACCTTTATGATTTATGTTTTCTATTTTGTTAATCATAAATCTTATGATTTCATGATGTATTTTAAATATCTTATGTTATCCATGTAATTATGAACTAATTTTTTCACTCTTTGTTTTATAACCCTTACTAATATTTTTATGATCATCCCATGTTTTGAAATGTTTTTCACGGGACTTAAAGATGAATAGGTTCAAGGATGAGATCAAGGTAAATTCTTGCTGTCTAAAACATGAAACTAGACATGACACTTTTTTTAAGAGTTTTTATTTTGGAAACTGAGTAGAAGTGTCTACTTTGTAATATTTTGACATGTAATAGTTATGGACTAATTATCTAAAGCTCTAAACCTGAAAAGATCCTCAATGTGAATTATTCATTTAATTCAAGATTATGTAATGTTTTAAGGCTGGGTCCTTATAGTTGGTATAAAAGGTCGTTTTAGATTACTTTAAGAGTTAGGGTATTTTTTAATCGATATCCATAAATTAATTTATCTTAAATATATATCATTTACATATTACCATGTTGCTTCACCTAAGTTATTTTTGTGTTAAGAATGGTTTTTCGTAGAGGAAATAGAGCAGCTTTTCTGGGAAGGCATACAGAGGGAAATGACCTTCCAAATCAGCATCCTGAGATGGTTAGAATCTGAATTGAACAGTTTTTTGCAGTGATGGCTCAGTTGATTTAGGTGATAAATTTTGGTTGTGTTCATTGAAGATATTTTGGTTTATTCAAAAAGTAAAGAGGAACATAAAAGTCATTTAAGGGTTATCTTGAAAATCTTAAAAGAAAAGAAACTTTATGGGATATTCAGAAAGTGTGAGTTTTGGTTGCAAAAAATTTCTTTCCTTGGTCACATTGTTTCAAAAAATGGCATAACGGTTGATCCTACTAAAACAAAATTAGTTGAAGAATGGCCAAGACCGACAAATATAATTGAGATCCATATTTTTCTTGGTTTGGCAGGTTATTACCAAAATTTTGTTAAGAACTTTTCACGGTTATCTAGTCCAATGACTAAATTAACTCGAAAAGGTGTTAAGTTCATTTGGACAAAATAATGTGATTATTGTTTTCAATAATTGAAAAGAATATTGGTGAATGCTCTAGTTTTGGAACTACCTTATAGAAATGGTGAGTTTTTTATTTACAAGGATGCATCGTTGAAAGGACATGGTTGTGTCCTTATACAGAATGATCAGGTGATTGCTTATGCTTCACGTCAGTTGAAACCCCATGAGTTAAATTACCCTACACCTGATTTGGAATTAGCTGATATTGTTTTTGCTTTAAAATTTTGGAGGCATAATTTGTATGGAGTAAAATGTGAAATATATACTGACCACAAAAGTTTGAAGTACATATTCACTCATAAAGAATTTAACATGAGACAGAGGAGATGGTTAGAATTAATCAAGGATTATGATTGCATGATCCTTTACCATCTAGGAAAATAAAATAAAATGGTTGATTCTTTGAGTTAAAAAAGTAATACTTTATTAACCATACTAAGTTTGGAATGAGATCCTTTGGTTTTTGATTTGATAAACTTTGGTATAGAAGTTGTTGGTGCAAAAAATTATTCTGTTTTGTTTCAGGTGTTAGTGGAATCATCTCTGTTAGACAAAATTAAGCGACCGCAGAGAGAAGACAGTGAGTTATATAAAAGGGTATAGTTGGCTCAGAAGAGTAAGTTTCCTGAATTTAACATTGATAATGATTGTTTTTTGAGTTTTGGAAAGAGATTATGTGTGCCTTATGATTCACAGTTGAAGAATGAGTTGTTATGTGAAGCTCATAGTTCTCCATTTTCAGTTCATCCCGGCAGTACTAAGATGTACAGAGATCTTTGGGAGTATTACTGGTGGAATGGAATGAAACAAGATATTATTGACTTTACTGTGAAGTGTTTGACTTGTTAGCAGGTTAAAGTAGAGTGGAAGTTACCAAAAGGGATGCTTCAGTTTTTACCAGTGCCAGAGTGGAAATGGGAAAATATATCCATGGAATTCGGTGTGGGATTACCGAAGACATCTATAGGTAACAATGAAATCTGGGTTATTTTTGATTGATTTACTAAATCGGCTCGTTTCCTTCCTATTCAAGATACTTTGTATCTGGATCAACATTCTCGGTTGTATGTTAAAGATATAGTCAGGTTGCATGGTGTTCCCCTATCCATTGTATCTGATCGTGATCCCAGGTTTACTTCTAACTTTTGGAAAGGCCTTCATAAGTCATTGGGTACTGAATTAAATTTTAGTAAAACTTTTCATCCTCAATCAGATGGGTAGTCAGAACGAACAATTCAGATCTTAAAGGATATTCTACGAGCTTGTTCACTAGATTACTAGGGAAATTGGGACCAATATATTTCTTTGGTTGAATTTTCATATAATAACAGTTTTCATTCCAGTATACAGATGGCTCCATTTGTGGCATTATATGGAAAGCATTTTCGAACTCCAGCTTTTTGGGATGAAGTAGGTGAAAGAAAGATGATGGGACCAGAATTGGTAGAAGAGATGGAAGAAAAAGTTCAGTTGATTTAGAAGAACATGAGAACAACTCAGAGCAAGCATAAAAGCTATGTGGATAACCGGAGGAAGGATCTATATTTCGAGATAGGTGATTATTTCTTTCTCAAAGTTTCTCTATGGAAAAGTGTGATGCGTTTTGGTAAGAAGGGAAAGTTGAGTCTGAGGTTCATTGGACCTTATAAAATCCTGGAGAAATTTGGAACAGTTGCATACACAGTTTCTTTACCCCCAAGTTTATCTTAGGTACACAATTTTTTTCATGTTTCAATGTTGAGAAAGTATATGTCAGATCCATCTCATGTGTTGATCCCATAAGTAGTTCAGTTGGAATAGAATATCTCTTATGAGGAACAAATAGTCTATATTCTTGACCATAGAGAGAAAGTTTTGTGGAATAAGGTAATTTTTTAGGTGAATTTTTTGTGTAAAAACCATATGGTTGAAGAGGAAACATGGGAATCTGAAAATGCTATGAGGGATAAATACCCCCACTTATTTTGATAAGTGAATAAAATTGTGAGGACACAATTACCAAAAGGGGGGAAAGATATAACATCCCAAGTAAATAAAGAATAATACTTTTGATTTTATATTAATATTTGTTAATTAAATATTAATTTTACTCTAAAGGGGATTCTATGTTCGATGGCATACCTGATACGCAATAATGGGTTTCTTTGAAATCATATGTTGCACACTAATAATATAATATTATTATTTTAAATGGTAGTTAATGCCTAGCCATTGTATTGGAGAGAATGAATAGAACTAACTACAATATTATTATACATGTTTGTTAAATGGTTTTACATTTATCCAATAAAAGTTAGAGGCTTAAAATGTGAATGAATCTAAGCATAAATATACTAATATTCTTTAAAATGTCGATTTACCGCCTTTTGATGGAGAACCCTCTTTAAATATATTATTGGACATTTTTATATGTTCTATTTGAAAAAATAAAATTCTTGTTTAGAATAAGGACATCAAAATTTACTTTGGATGAAATTTTGGTATTTTTCTGATAAAGTTCATTTTTTAATGAATATTGAAAAATACTGTATTTTAATTCAAAAGTGCCTTTTAATATAATTTATTTATGTGGTTAGATTATATTTTTAAATTGTTTTAAAGTTTAATTAGAATATATTTTTACTGTTTAATCTAATGTTGGTCATTGTAAGTAATTCATTTTAAAATTGGACATAAACAAGTGTCAATCTTTTGATAGTTATTATTTCTAAAAAACACACTATTTGTTTTAACAGCGGAAATTAATTTTAAATTAATTTATGCCACTTATGTGTTTTGAATTTGGAAAAATTAATTCCATATTTTGAATCAGTGGGTCCAAATTTTGTAAATATGAAACTTTTATTTTTAGACATTTTAAATATTTACTTCAGTAAATATTTTATTTACCATGATTAAAAGGTAAAAATAATAAATAAGGGTAAAATATAATATTATAATAACATTAAATTACCCTAATAATTTTCCTAATACTATTGGATAATATATATCCAACAATGGGAATCCTTGGGTTGAATTTGGGACCCCATGGAGCCACATGTGAGTAATAATGTCATTTTATATTAATTAATTTAAAGTAAAGACAAAAATCACATAAACAAATATCTTTTAGTAAATAAATTTTTACATGGGGTTATATAATTTATCCTTTTGAATATAAATATTATTTCAAAATCTAACAAGATTTCCTCTATCATGGTTTTTTTAATAATTTTTGTACATCAAATAAATTAAATTATTTATGACACAATAATGATGAAATATTTACCTCATTAATAAATAATTTAAATAAATAAGATTATAAGTATTAAAACATATCCAAAACCTGTCCAATTATTATTGGATTATTTTATTTCGACCATTAGTCATCTTAACTTTGATATTAATGAATATTTGACCTTTTGAAACTGAATATGTGTTTATAATAAAATAATTGTTTCAAACTTTCCTAAAGAGCCCCTCCTCTCCCTTATAAAAAGCTCTCACTTCTAACCAATTCCTCACACCTCTCAAGAATTTTTTTTCATCCAAACTCTACTCAATTAATCTCCTTACATACCTCTATTCATCCTAGAAGTCTTACCTTCGGCATAAAGCACTTCAAGAAACCCTTTTGGTTCAATCCAAAGGGAGTTACTTGATTTAGAGGTAACGCCTTCTCTTACATTTTTTGTTTTATTTTACTTCTCCAACCCCCTAAACACTTTTTATTAATTTTCTTGCAATAACACCAGTATCTTAAATATACTAGGATTTTTTTATGAGAATTATTCAAAATAAACGTACACACACATCCATATAATGGGTAAAGAACATAATGTTTCTGTGCATGGAAAACTAACGCCTCACGAAACGATGATTGTTCAATTATCTCCTACCGCCTCTCATGGTGGCCATTATGATGGTAATATATTTATATATGATATATATAATTTTTATGTTTTCCTTGTGCTTATATATTTT
The DNA here is from genome assembly GCA_963277665.1 of Viscum album. Classification (NCBI taxonomy): domain Eukaryota; kingdom Viridiplantae; phylum Streptophyta; class Magnoliopsida; order Santalales; family Viscaceae; genus Viscum; species Viscum album. The sequence continues at coordinate 689,986,354 of OY728163.1, forward strand.
CCATTTATATCATAGCTTTATGGTTTCCATAATGGGTAAACGTGATAATTTCATTTTAGGAAGTGTGGACTACTGCCCCCTCAAAGTGATATGACTGGTTAAGGCCATATATGGGATGAATAAAGGATAGAGTTAATGATGTTATTTAAGATATTATACTGGAATTATAATATAAATTTGTATCATTATGTTTTCATTCCATCAAAATACAAAAAGTAAATGAAGGTAGCGTTCATGCGTACGTACGGCTTACCATCTCCATGAACGATGCATTTCATTTCTTACCTCCAAATATTATGTACTAATATAAATACATGTATATACTGGATATATATGATATATATGATATCTAAATCATTAATATCATTCTTAAGATAATGGATATTTGACCACATGGACAACTAGTAATTATAAGGTGTTCATTTTTACTCAAGTACCAAATATCGAAGAAACAACCGTAAATAACTTAAATGATTACATAATGTTTATATCATGGTAATAAGTGATATAAAAGGAATAATAAACTTGAAAAAGGTTCTTAAGCAAGTAGAAATTAATTTTAGTTTATTATTCATGATATTAAAGAATGATCGAGTCAAGTGGGACACGAGGTAAGGGACTTCATCTCAATCTCCTTTCATTTGAGGCATATATTGTTTTATTCTAAACTTTCTTTTATACAGTGTATAAATACCTTTGACTTTTCATTTCATTTTTCCTATGAGTCATTTTACTAAACGACAAAAAAAATAATGTTTCTTTTTAATTAAGTGGTGACAATGACCTTTTCCGCCACCGTGAGTATTATTTGTTCTTTGGCTTCCTTGACAAGTTGAAATGTTTTTAAAAGAAAAATAAATACCATATAATATTTTATGTATTTTGGTATTGAATATGGTTTTTATAATTTATTTTTTATGTCAAATGATATATTGTGATTAGAATTTTATCTTTCCTTTATGTTTATTTTATGTTTTATAAATATGTTATGGTTCTTGGGAATTGTTTACATATATTGGTGGTTCCGTGATAAACCTAGGGTGGGTAAGCCCGAGATAGCTCTCCAATGCATTGGGTAACGTGATAGAGGTAAACGTGAATGTTTCACTTAAGAGATTTATGGAATATACTGTGATGGGTATTCTAATGTAACTCCCTATGTTGTTGTGATTGCTACAATGTAATTATGATATGGATGCCACAAGTTACCTTTATGATTTATGTTTTCTATTGTGTTAATCATAAATCTTATGATTTCATGAGGTATGTTAAATATCTTATGTTATGCATGTAATGATGAACTAATGTTTTTATTCTTTGTTTTATAACCCTTACTGAGATTTTTATGCTCATCCCAAGTTTTGAAATGTTTTTCATAGGACTAAAATATGAATAGGGTCAAGGATGGGATAAAGGAAAATTCAAGTTGTCTAAAACATGGAACTAGACATGACTCTTTTTTTTAAGAGTTTTTATTTTGGAAACTGAGTAGAAGTGTCTACTTTGTAATATTTTGAGATGTAATAGTCATGTCCTAATTCTATAAAGATCTAAACCTGAAAAGATCCTCAATGTTAATTTTTCTTTTAATTCAAGATTATGTAATGTTTTAAGGCCAGGTCCTTATAAAAGTTCTCAATGATTTGTGATGATCTTATTCTATTTCTTCTGTTTTTTTACTTTTGGTTCTTTATTTGGATTTTATAGGTGTGGTATTATTTAATTTTTTAATATTTTAAAAAAATAAACTTTCCACATAAGTTTTATAAAAAAAATGAAATAGAAATCCATATGTTTGGCTTTCAGCATCAGTTTTTAGTAAAAAAAATGAAATTGAAAGCCTTTTATAGTTCACCTTTTATAATGGTTTTCAATGTGGGTTTATAAAAAAACCTATGTGGAAAGTGAAACTTTCAACATTGCCTATGTTAATATTTCTGTATAACTGACATTGAAATACAAAATAATAATGTTAAATTTGTTTTTTACACTAGTCTTTGCACACACCGTGAAATAAAATAATGATATTATATTACATGGAATTCAGTTAATTGTGGTTTTGATATATTATTAAGTAACCATGTGAAATTAATTAAATATTAAAGCCTAAACTTGGATTTATAAATAGAATTTTATGTCATTTCTGAATATTTTAATCATTGTGCACAAAATTCCTCTTAATATCTTCCTCCTCTTATCTTCCCCTCATGGATGATAATAACAAATGATATTCATTAAATATTGTGGTAACATGAATCAGTCAAGGAAAATAATGAAAGATGATAAACCATACACACTAGAAACCAAAGTTTCATTGGTGTTATTCAAATATCTAAGGATCATGTGTGGATCGTCGTAAAAGGGGATCTAATTTGGGTCCTCACAATGTAATGGAAGTGCATCGATTTGGTCCAAATGATAAACACCCTCAATGAAGAAAGATATCTAGATCAAGGTAATATTTCTTCTTTCATTTTAAATTAATTATAAATTAACATGAAAATATCTTCTCTTGGTTTTATAGAACCCATTTTTCAGTATTATTTGGAAAATTCTCATTGGACATGAAGTCCATGTTAACTAAACTATCAAATTATCTATTGAATCTGAAAAAGTATATGTTTTTCATCAGCCCACTAGGTGTTTCTACCAAATTCTGAACCAACAAGTGTATCAGAGTGTTCACCTTTAATTTATAATTATTTATTGATTATTGATCGTTTACATGTTTAAAAGATAGTTTTTATTTCAAGAAATATGTTATTATAGTCTAATTTTCGAGATCATTTCTTACCCTCTTCATTTCTAACTCACATAACCCAGATTAAATTAATAATTAATAAATAACATATAAAGAACTCATATAAAGGTACTAATGATTCTAAAAAAGTAATATATGAGTTCACAATGTGTATCCTAAAGGTCCATTTCATGTATCCAGGTATATTACCCCAAGATTAACTATAGTTTTCATGGATCTTCATGCAATAATAACACATGAGAGTATTAAATGAATTTTCCTATAATAAGTTGGAACATGACATATAGAACTACAAATTGTGTATTCTATATGTTTTCATATTTGAAAACACATGTTCAAATACCATTGATTATTAATTACATGATGCTTAAGTACAGACAATCAAGTAACAAGGAGGATAGAATAGGGGAGAGCTCGGTTCCTGCGATGGTGCTTCCCCATCTATCCTGATGATGATGGCCACCAGGTTGGTCCCACCCCCCATAGTGGGGGAGGGACCTTCACCATCCTTCGAGGAAGCTCCGCTTAATTCATTCTCCCCCTTTTCCAACCTCAACTTCCTTCCCTCCTTCCCTAAGATTTTTTCTATCCATAAAGTTCTAAATCTATTAAATGGATGACCTCATATTCTGATTTTATCTTCAAAGTTTAATGAGGTCATGTCTCTATTGAATCTGTCATTGATTTCTCAGTTCAAACAGATCTATCCTTCGGTGGATTATTTCGACAGACATATCTTTGTATTCTGGGATTTATAGGATCAATAAACAGTGGTTTATCTTGATAAAAAAACATATCATAATTCGTTTCTCAATAGAGAATTTCTTGGTCAGGTCTTGGTATAGTTCCCCCCATAACTACTATAGATTATGGTTATACTTAATCAGGTGGACTTATGATTTTTACATGAAGCATGATACCCCAACCATAGAGATTTAGGTTGGTTACCATAAACTCCCATTACCATTTCAAAATACTTTGATTATGCGTATTATAGGAAATCTCAGGGGAATATATCTACATTTCGATAGTATAACTAAATTGGTTTTTCACCCTATCCATCCATGAATCTATGTGAAAGTTTATATTTCAATAAGGACAACCAAATACATTTGTATTATAATCAGGGAAGATTTCATATCTAAAAATATTGTTGTTTTTTATTCATGGACTGATTTTTTCTCATCGTGTAATAAATTGGTTCACTCAATGGTAGTTTGTAGGAGTGGTAGGGTGAAAATCACTAAGGAGATGGATGCAGATTTAGGAGGCAGTGGTAAAGGTTTGGTGTCGGGTTTTAATGAATGTATGATATAACAGATCCCTTTTAGTGTTCTTATGGATAAAATCAATGCATATTTTGTTCACTATAGATCCCATGAGGGATACCATAAGGTGTAAGAAATTTTTAATCACTTGAGGAATGATTTGGATGATCCCATTGTCAATTTTTAATGTTACTTCGGGTTCAGTGGGAACTGGGGTGGTGCGTGCTGCTAGTAAATTGGATTCTTTTCCCTATAATTCATTTTTGAGATCCTATATAGGGGTTATGAAACATGGAATTGGAATTAACCATGATGTAGGGGCACAAATAAAAAGTGATGAGTATCTAGGGGTATCATATTTTGGAGAAAATTCTACAAAGTTCTAATGGTTGTGTGAATGATAAGAAGGGTTAAAACCCAATATGGACCATGTCTTGTTTAAACCTGAGTAATCACTTTGATGTCCTGGGAGTATTGAACTAGTAGAGAACTATAAAAAATAGAAATTATTCTCTGGGGAAGATTTAGGTGGGAGTTATGGCTAAGTCTCAAATGATAGATCAAATGGAGGGCTCGATAGAGGTCTTTATAACCAAGAAGGATGAAGGTATAGAGAGGAATTATGGATCTGGGGAGTTGTATCATGAGAAAGAGTAAGAGATCCAAGTGGATTAAATATTATTCATACCTACCCAAACCAATGGAAAAAAAGTTCATCCAAAAAAATTGGGCCCAAGGTGATAAAGTGTGATCCTTCTGAGAGAGATCAAGTGTAGGAGATAAGCTTTAACCTACTAAATAGAAATACAAAGGTAGAAGGTGGTGTTTATAATGAACAATATACTGAGCATATGGGTGAAAATATAAAATTTTATTCCCAAGGAGGGTTTATGATTATTTAGGATGCTTTAATGTTTACTCAGGGGCCATTTGTAAAGGTGGATAAAATGTTTATACACCTCTAGAGCTTATGGATGGCACACAGTGGGCAGTAGGTGAGGTGGTAGGGGAAAGGTCCTTGTAATTTATCCTACATTATAATGAAGTATTACTGGAGGAGGAATTAATTATTCATGATTCTGATAAGGATTCAGATAGGATAGAAGTGATTCAAATTCAAGTGGACAAAAATAAGGAGAAGAGTGATTGGAGTGATTAAATAAACAAGCAATATCTAATTTTTATAAGAGGATTCAAAGAATAGAAGATAACTATGGAAGAATTTATCCAATCTTGGTGAAAGTTGGATTATCAATTTGAAGACATTATCAAATATTAACCATATCAAAAGGTAAATAATCTCTTCTAGAAATTATATAGGGATATTTCTTATAACTTGTTCAATTTTTCTTTTACTAATTTTTTAATCTTCTATTCTTTTTTATGTTTCTTTGGTGGTAACTTGCAAGGTTTCCCACTTTTTCCATAAAATTGATTTTATAATAAAAATATAATTTTCTGTCAAGTAACAAGGAGTTTACATGTAATGCACAAAATTTACATATCATGTAACTCAAAAATATCTATGTATAAATACATGGTTGTTCCCAAAATGTGTGTCGCATATATATGATAAGTAAGATACATCTAGTGCGGCTAGATGTACACACTGTGTACCCAACCTATTTACGCTGAAAATAATAAATTAATTTGTTACTCTATATCCTCATTATTATGTGTTCTTTGTGCCATTTATTGGTTCATACACACCATATGATAGGTTTTATATGATATTAAATGATAAATTAATTTCTTTTTAAAATTTTGAACTTTTTATGATGTATAATTGTAATATGTTGACTACACCACAAACATTAAAAGTAATATATGCTATGTTAATTAACATGTATTTTATGAGTCATTCATTGACGCATACACACCATGTTATTATGTCAAAAAAACATGTATGTTATATACCACATGAGTAGACTATATATAATTTGAATACATACCGAGTGGTTTGAATAGGTACTCATTGAGTTTCTTCCAAGTATAAGTTTTCTGATTATTTTATTGAATTTTAAATAATATTAATTTATTTAATTTATTTAAAATCTCACAATATTGGTATCTCTAGTATATATTGGATATAAATTAAAATAAAATGAATTAATTAATTAATTATATAATTAATTGTATTAATTTGGTTGTGTTTTATCTTAATAAAATAAATAATCAAAATGAATTTGAGCTAAATTTTTTTAATGTGTATTCATTATATAAGTGGGTGATCATAATATTATAATAACTTGTGTATGTTTATGGTTTCTTTTAATTTAATTATTTCACGGTTTTTTCAATTATTTTTATTAAATTAAATTGATGTAATATGATACATCCCTCCATACTTATTGTGTATGGGCCTACATGCCCACAATTTATTTTTATGTAAACACCCCATTCTAGTTATCTCCACCAATGTGTAAAGTAAATGTATTATAAATGTGGTGCTTCCAAGCACATAGAGTTGGTTCAAATAGAGACAAATAAAAAACAAACCTATGAGATACATAAGATAGAGGTGGAATGGAGTAAATCAAGCCCAGACCATCTCAAGATGTTTCCCCTAAGGTAAATGTTTTATTTATTGTTCACTCAATTAAAAATATCTAGTTAAATATAATGTCATGAAATATTTTATTTATTTTATTTCAGTGTGATGCATGATTTATTTTATAGATGAAAGACCATGATCACATAAATAAATGGATTAATATGAAAAATGTAATTAAAATAAAAGTATTATTTGTAAATATTTTAGTGGAATGTGGTTATTCATTTAAGTAAAATACACTTAATTTTAAAAATATATGTAAAATATAAATTAATAAGATTTAATCATAATAAATAAATAAAATATATCAATCAAATATTAAGTCATACTTAGTATTCCATCATTTGATTTAAGATATACCCATAGTTAAAGTATCGTTTCGGCCTCTATCAATGGTACTTTTAATTATTAGTATGTATTAACTAATATAGTGGGTCAACATAACCAAATATATATTGTTTTTAATGGCATTATTCATTACAATAAAAATTTAGAGGCAAGTGTTGAGGAAATTTTAGTCGGGATTTTATATTGGGGAGTCCTCTCAATGGATCGAGGAGCAACCAGTTTTCAGTTAGCGAGACTGCCTACCTAAATAATTTCTTATAATTTTCATGGCCTCTATCTAGATTATAAGATGGTAAATAGGGATCATGTGCACTATAATGTCTATGTTATGGAAAATTCCATGTTTAATAGTGATGTATTTTGGGACTTCATAAAATAGAGGGAGACTTGATGAAATTAAAATTATTATGTCTCACATAATTATAAATCAAGTAATTTACTAATAATATTATTTAATATTTTTGTATAATAATGAAAATTTAATCAAAAACATTATACATGAAATAAATTCTAGATAAATTTAATCCCCTAACTTGTAGTAACTTCTAGGAATGGTTCAGATTCTTATGGGTTGTGTTGCAACATGAATGGAAGTCTGACACACTAGAATCCCCAATCACTGATTCACCTTATAAGGTGGTCAGTGATGAGGAGTTTTTTATCTATTAAAAACACTTGAATTATGAATTAAATGTTTAGTGATTTATGCTTTCATCCATTTCTAGTGAACTCAAGAAGTCACATGAGAACATGGATGACTATAGCATGATTTAGTATCTATGTGATATTTATCGGTTTAAATAAAAATAGGAACTCTATGAGATCTCCAAGGTATATTCATGATAAAACTTGGAGAAGGAGCATCGTTAGTCCTAATTTAGTCAAAATGATTGTCTACATTGATCACATATAGGTTTTAAGGTTTATGATACCTGATGAACTGAACATCGGTATCATTCTTTCATCACTACCTTAGATCTTCTCTGGTTTATTGTAAATTTTAATATGAAAAATAGAGATAATTCTATAAAAGATCTCCTCACTCTACTTCACCAAGTTGATAATGAAAAGAATCATAAAAATCCTTCTATCCTTATGATAAATAAGAGGAATGATCATTTGAGTATCTCTAAGAAAAAATAAAAGTCTAAATCTTCTTCTCAATGTCATTCTAAGAAGAGTAGGATCAAGTGGAAAGTAAGGGAATAGTATGATGTTTGTTTTTGATTTGGAAAGAAGGTCCACTAGAAGAAAAAATGCAACCAAGAAAATAAGTAAAGGGAAGATTCATGTGTGTTTTTTATCTAGTGAAATATATATTTTTCTACTAATTTGTTATTAGATATATCATATGGTGCACACATATGTATTAAAGTAAAGGTACCAAGTAAATTTTGGAAGATTTACCATGGTGAGGTGCATCTATGAGTAAACAATGAATCCATACTTTCTATTATGTCTATTTATGACTTCCACCTCACATTTCCTACTAGAATGATATTGGTTTTAAAATACTATTATTATGTTATTTTACTTACCAAAAATATTATTTTTGTGTCCAAGTTTGATACATATGGATTTATTTTAAAATTTTGGAATAATTGTTTCTTATTTTACAAAGAAATTATTTGTTATAGTAAGTGATATTTAAATAATGGACTTTGTATATTGGATTACATAAACTAATTAATATAAATTGATAAAAAAAATAGTTCACATGACTCGTTACACAACCAACTATGGAATAAAAAACAAGATCATAAAAACAAAAAGAGTTTGGTAAATTTACACTAATATGGATATTTGGATTCATTTTAACTAAAACCACTTGGTGTATGTCATGTGTGTTTACAAGGAAAAATAAATGAATCACTATTTAGTGGAAAGGGTGAAATGACCACAGAGAAACTTGAGTTGGTTTATACTGATGTGTTTAGACCATTTATAGTTGAAACCAAGGGTGGGTACTAACACTTTATAACTTTTACTTATGAATTTAGTAGATATGTGTAATTCCTAAACCCAAATCACCTGATTTAGTCCAAAATTTCACATGAACTCATGTGTTCCTCCTTATACATAATAGGTTGTTGACTAAAAGAAAGGTTCTGAATGATACGGTGGATATATCATACCCTTAGTATCAATAGTTATACCCCACAATCATAGATAAGTATAATATCCAAAAAACAACAAAGATAAAAAATAAAAAATTCTATATCAAATGGAATTCAAGGTATCATAGTGTCATGCAATAAAATAATCCAAGGACCATCCATGTGTAAGGTCAACCCATATATAACCAAGAAATAAGAAAAATAAATAAAGACACTATAGTATATATCGAGAGTCTGTCTCAGTATTTCCCATGTCAACATTAACTGTCTCCTAAGATCCTTTCCATTGGAACCTTTCCCTTAACAAGATTCCTAATCATAATTCCAATACGCACATCAAGATTCATGTATAGGGTGTGATTATAAACCCCATAATACACCTAAAATGTTTCCTTAATACAATTTCACATTAATAATATTTTTATGCTATGATAATAAGGAAATTAATAATCAAGAAATAATAAATAATTTTTTGAGTAGTCGTGTCCTAAAAAATCCTCCATAAACCCCAGCCATACCTACTTTGTCTCAAATCTAGAAGAAAATTAAAAATGGAATTCATGAATATGGTTGGCCATGAAGCCAAAAAATAAATACCTAGGTGGCCACATGGCCAAAAAGCCTCAAGTTAGGCCAAAAATTCATTGAACCCTATCTCTATCATAGGCCATGCCACAAGGCCATCATACCCCATATCTATTGAAATTAAGGCCACAAGGCCATCTTAAACCATCCTAACCTCGAGTCAGGACACAATTTCACCATATGGTTATATTGTGTCTTGGTCTATTGTTATCAACGTCGCATGTCTAACATGATCCTACTCAAAGGGATAACTAACCCATAAGGTTCCACCTATCACTTACTACTATAAGAAAACTTCCACAGGCCATACAATCACACACAATATGGCATAGCACATATAGGTACAATAGATAATATCAAGAAAGAGTCTTAGTATCCATACACACACACACACACATGCGATCAATATCAAACATGGATCTCTTGTGCTACACACCCACACAAATTTTATCTGTATCAAAAATGGGTATCATGGTCTACACATGCACAAACATGTAATAAATATCAAGGAAACATATTTATATAATGGATTTAAATGGAAAAGAACTTCCTAACTCAAGTGCATTGATGCTAAAAGTCAAGTTCCACCAAGAGGGTCGTCACCCATATCATGTCTACACAACAAACAAAACGAGACCACACAAAAAGGATTCCATATAACTAATTCCAATCAATCATAACAATGGTTATAAAATGAGATCCCAAAAATGGAATCATGGAAAGAGGGTATAATCACATCAACTTACCCAAGGATATCTTTCATCAATGGTAGATCTAGATTCACTCATGGTAAAATTCTTCCAACACTCTTGATCCAATCTTGATTTGTCAATAGAAAAATTTTCCTCCATGGGATAAATATGGGGTTCATAGATCTAGTAAACATGTCATAGATCTATGGTTAATTCTTAAAGAATGATATTATTTGGACTTAGGTTGATAAAGAATTACCAATTCAGAGCTAACAGATTGATCCTACATCAACTCACCAAAGGTAAGAGAAGGAGAGAAAACATAAAAAGATTCACCATGTTATTTTTCATCTCATCATCATTCAATAGATGAGGAATATTAAAGTTTTTAAAGGTATAAATTGATTCAAAATCCCATCAATAGCTCCCACAATTAATTTCATGCAATTTACTCTTTAAAACACATGAAGACCATGAAGATCAGAGGCCAACTCAGCCATTTTAGAAACTTTAAACGGTTTTCACCATGGTATGGTAATTCCAACCATTACTATGGTGGACTCTAACATAACATTCCCTAAAATACAACATGGTGACCCACCATGGTGTGGTATAGAAACCTTTCCCATTTTTGACACACCATACCTTCCACCATGGTGTGGTGAGGCCATTCTGGTCATGGTCCACAAGTGGAATCGCAATGCTACATGCCCAGGACCATGCCCATCCATGGGTGTGTTGGTCCTATTAATTACAAATAGGAAGGTTCCAAGAACAAAACAACGTATACCATGGTGTGTTTTTTCTCGTGGTGCACCTCCAAAACTGCCAAAAAGTCTTTTTAAGCATTTAATAACCACCAACTCATATCAGATCCAATTTAAACCATCTTAAGGGCCAAAAATACATACCATTACAAATTAAGGATATTGAAAATATTCCCCTCTAATGACTTTTCATCCTAAATAAGTTACACTAGAGTTATTTATCAAACAATTCAGTAGACTGAATTTCATAATCCCGCTCCTACGTATCCTCTTGGATCTGTGCATGCTACCACAAGACTTGAACAAGTCGTACCATCTTCCCCATCAGAACCTTTTCATTCTAGTCTATAATCTACATAATGTTCTATAAAAAAGATGCATATAGTTCCAACTCAATATCTTCATAGTCAATCAAATTCATAGGATCGGGTTCATGAATTTGAAGCTAAGAAACATGGAACATGTTATGCATGCCTCAATGTCAAGGAGGAAGGTCCAGTCAATAGTCCACTACTACAATAAAGTCAGTGATCTCAAACAGTCCCAAAAACTATGGTACCACCTTCCCTTACTTCTGTAGATAATGGTTTCCTAAATGAGGTACTACTATAAGAATAATTAGTCACCCATAGTGAACTACAAAGGTATCCTCCTTCAGTTGTAATACAATCATTATATAATCGAAGTTGTAATAAACTTCTACCTAGCTAACTACACCCTCTAAAAGGTCTCATACACTATACTCAACCAAACCACATCTACCTCACCTACCTCAAGCTAACATAGTGGTGAGTGACATGACACACCATAAAGAGACTCAAAAAGTTCGATCAAAATAGAATCTTAGAATCTATTATGATACTCAAACTACACCAAGACCAAATGGTCATCCCATGATCCACCAAAGCCTAGAATTCATGCCCAAAGAATATCCTCTAAGATCTATATTTTTCTATATAAGTATCCATTAGTCTTCAAATGATATGTTGTACTCTAATTTAGCTGAGCCCTGAAAGCCTTCTGAAATCCTTTCCAGAACCATGATGTAAATAACAATTCCCTATTCAATATGATACTAGAAGGAACTCTATGAATCTATACAAAATCTGAAACATAAATCATTCCTAACTCATCAAAGGATTCAATATCTCAAATTTGAAATAATTATTCCACTTTATTTATTTATTAAACTCTAACCCAAATAGCGTCTCGACTTATAAATGTCCTGAGAAACCACATCATGAAGTCCATAAACACCTCATCCCACTTCCATACAAGCACAAGAATTTGATGAAGAAAACTTCCTAGTCACTTATGCTCTACCTTGACCCTATGATAGGTAAAGTAATAAGATATAAAACCCACAACATCTCTCTTCATTACCATCTACCAGAAGTTTTTCCTAATATTGTGATACATCTTTATCAAACTTGGGTGAACTGACCACTTTGAATCATGAGAGTCCAACTTTGTAACACCCCATCCTAAATCACCCATTACAAGATAGTGTACAACATAACCTCATGTGCACCTCCCCATATGCAATAGGTTGTCAACTAAAAGTGGGAGTCCAAACTATGAAGTGGGTAGACTATTCCCTTAGTATCAATAACCATACATCACAATCATATACAAGTATAACATACTAGAAACACACAATGGAGATAAAAAATAAAAAATTCTATATTTGATGGAATTCCATGTATCATAGAGTTATATAAGAAAATAAACTAAGGACCCCCAATGTGGTAGGTCAACCAACTTATAAGAAAGAAATAAGAAAAATAAAGAAATATTTTTTCATGACCCATCCCAGTGGGGCCTACGCTGTGACTCCCCAAGCCCGCCTCTAATAGGCCAGGGGCTGGTGACTAGCACTGAGTAGGCATATTACTAACATGCGAGGCATTGCCTATGTACCTGTACACATGCACACATCTCCAAGCCCACAATGCTAAAATGTAAAAACCACTAAGGAACAAAAAAATGCATGAATACAACTAAACCCAGCCAATAGAGTACGACAAAAGGTAGAGTACTAAAAGTAAACTGGTCCAGAATACAAGCCCACCAAAAACAAGAGTCTAAAAACTACAAAGTCCAACATGTAAACACAAAAGGCACTGGGACTGCTGCTCGTAGCTGTAAGAATGCCTCGGCATGTAGGAAACTCAGAAAGCTCGGTCCTGTCCTGGTCCACCCTGGACTCTATCAAAAGGATTCTCGTCTGCACAAGACACCAAACGTGTGGGTAAAACCCGTGCAGGGGTGAGTAAAACAATACTCAGTAGAGGACCCTGAAAACCATAAAGCAGTACACAAAGTAAAGGTACAGTCAGCTATGCACAGTATATGTCTATAGAACATATAGAACAAACTAGATATACTAAAAACCTAGACCCGTAGTCTAGAGGAAAGTCTCACAACCTCATATACCTGTTAGAGATTCAGTTTGAAGATTCCACGAAACACTCGTCCTGGGAGAATACACTCCACGAGTCTTACATCTCTGATGATGTCCGTCCGAGAAATACCATTCTTCAGGAACCATCACGAGAGGTAGTCACACTCATTACGGGAGACACACTCTTGAGTGGGAAGATTTCTGATAGATAGAATCACTCATTACGGGAGACACACTCCTGAGTGGGAAAGATCACGATACATAGATGAGGATCACTGCCAGGACCATGGAGGATACCGTGACTCATCCGGATTCACTAGTTAGGTGATACACCAGCTAGGTAGAGGATCAACGCCCAGTATAGTTTGTCACATAGATGTCGGACTCTTCCTAGGGTTAGGAATGGATAAAGGATCTCAATCCGGGCCTCTTGGATGGATGCTTAACTCTATCACAAAAATTCTTGCGGAAGGGATCATACTCATGTGTGAGGAAATGATGCCTGACCTTCAAGGGAATGAGAAGAAGGGGCACTAATCCAATAAAAAGATTTCCAAGATATGGTGAACAAGAGGACCATGTCATTTTCCAAAAAGTAAACGGCATGTAGAAAAGTTACACACTGTGTCATCCGACCCCGGGTACTACCCGTGTACAACGGCCCGTGTCGTAAGGATGGCCATGTAGAAAAACTGGGTACATGGTGTGTAGTACGATGTACACACCATGTCTGAGTAACTGGGGTTGGCTCCATGTACACTGGCCATGTGCCCGTACATGGTCATCAACCCGTGTACTCCAACCCATGTAATCGGTACACGGGGTGACCCGCATTACCGGCCTTTCCTGGCTATGTGATGGAGTACATAGTCATGTACTCCATCCCGTGTCCGTGTACCCCCTGGATACATGCCAAGTTCTGTGTAGCCGCCTCTGCCATGTTTTACATGTCGTGTCGCCTGAAGCCGTGTAGATCATCTCGAGTCCGTGTATTTCGCAAAATACAGGCCGAGCTTCGGGGAAATCCTAACACGCCGTGTGACCAGGGTCACATACCGTGTGGTTCCTTTTTGACCCCCGAAACCCTAGACACTGTCGCCATTATTACACAGCGTGTTCTTCTAAAGTACACTCTGTGTATTCTAGAAATTTCCAGAAACACGGACTTCCGTCATCGCGCCTCCGGTGATGATCCGTTCATCGATCTGGTCGTACAATTGCCGCGAAACTTCCAGGTTTTGGTCAACTTGACACCATGAAGCTGCTCCCGATGTTTTTTGACCACTGATTTTCTCCGAAAACACGATTTGATCTTCCCGCGCGAAGACTCTTGAAGAACTCCCTTTTCTGATTCGGTCTGATTCATCATCTGACATCGTCACTGCACCTCTGCAAGGTCATTGTGGTGCTGAATCTTCGATTTTGGATCATTGAGTCTCAGAATGGATGTGAAACGATCCGTTTTTCGTCTCCCCATGAAGAACATGAAGAACGCGCGAGAAAAGAAAGGGGGAGAAATCCAATAAACAAGGTGAGAAATGAACCCCCACCATCGTTCATCACGGCGTTGATCTGCTCTCATTAGCAGGCTTAAACGGAGCAAGAATCAATAATAAAAAAACAACATGGATCAGTTCCCCGAATCATCCCAATAAAACCCTCCCACAAGAATGAAGGAATCCGCGGATCAACTTGTTCGTGGTTGATCTGCGTTCTTCGTTTAAAATCAAAAATGGGGAAAATAATTCAAATAACAAACCCCTACCTCAGCTAGGATTGATCACTAACTAAGGTGTCATGCTGCCACCATCGTCTAGATCCTTCAACGTTGTTGGCGTAATGATTCTCAACTCTGATCTGTCATCGTTCATCATTGAGGGTTCACTCCAGCGCTCTATGGATCCTCCAGTGATTTCTCCCAAAAGTTTTTCAATGATCACCAATCGCTTAACCCATTAAAAAGGGAAACATGATTGGAATTTAAGATACGTTGCGGTATTAATTACTCTTTCTTTCCATTCTTGAGTCATTATGACGCGTCATTAAATAAGGAAACAGATGTCCCGTCACTGCGCTACAGCAGATGTTTCCATAAAATAAAATAATCATTTAGAAATTTATTTTATTTTTATTTTACTAAAAACGTCCGAAAATTAACTTTTTCCCTCAACCCACGCCGGTCGAGGTTAGGCTCATTCTTAAGTAAAGTCATTGTTTTGGATTCCATGCTGCCCTCAGATTTTTAATCCGACCTGGTTGGAAACTACCATAACTGCGCACAAGTGCTGACTCACTTAAAAAGTGCAAACCACCGTTCCGGGCTCACCGGGCCTCGGAATGATGTTTCATTTTCACACCCGGTCTCAAAATAATTCCATATAATATTTAATAATACACAAAAAAATCTGAGACATTACATATGTTGTAGAATCTATTTAGAGTATTTCCTAATATTTCTTATATCCCCAGGAACCACCTCCTAAGTTCCTTTTCATTGGTCCCTTGACCTTCCCTAAATTATTAATCATAAAATCTACATGTGAATTGAAATTCCTATGTAGTGTATGATTATAAACCCATAAAGACATAACCAATGTGTCCTTAACATGAGTGCACATGCATAAGAGGTGTATACTATTCTAATAAGGAAATCTGCAATCAAGAAACAATCAATCATTTTTTAACCAATCATGTGATAACCAAGCCACCAAGAATCCTAGTTTTACCTATGTATGATATATTTTAAAATAATAGTTCTAACATAAGTTGAAAACATGGTATGATATGAGGCTACCAAAAAAATACATGGGTATCCACATGGTCAATGAGCCTCGGGTCAATCCATAAGGTTTTCAGCCTCATATCTATCACAGGTCGGTCCACAAGGCTATCGTACCCCACTCTGTCATGGGTTAGGACACAAAGTCATTATACCCAATATCTACCTTAGGTTAGGCTATATGGCCAAAAAACCACTACCCTATTTCTTGGTCCATTTTCATCATTTTCGCATGTCACACAGGCTCCCCTCAAGGGGATAATCAATCCATGACGGTCCACCTGTCACTTGCTACTAGAATAAAACCTCAACAAACCATAAAATCACACAAAACAGGGAATAGAACATATATTAAATATATTGAATATCAATAAAGAGTCTCAGCAACCATATAAATGCACGCATAAAATCAATATAAAACATGGTTCTCACAGGCTACACATGAACACACATGTGATCAATATCAAAAATGGGTCTCATGGGATACAAATTTACACACATGTAATTAATATCATGGAAACATATTTACATAATATCTCTACACAGTAAAGAACTTCTTACCTCAAGAATGTTGATTCCAAAAGATGAGTTCCACTAAGGGGGTCGTCAGTCGTATCACATCTACACACCAACCAGAAAATGTCTTCATGGTAATGATTTCCTAGAACCAATTATAATCCATTATAATAGGGGTTCTAGAATGAGACCCAAGAATTGAATCATTATAAAAGGGTACAACCGCATCAACTTACCCAAGGAGATCTATCATCAATGGTGGATCTATATTAACTTAAGGGAAAACACCTCCAACACTCATGATATGATGTTGATCTATTAATGTACAATGAATACTCAGTGATATAAACATTGGGTTCATATATTGATCCAACATAACAAAGATCTATAGTCAATTCCAAAAGAATAAGAATATTTTCTCTTAGGTTGAGAAAATATTACCAATTTAGATCCAATAAATTGATCCTATTTCAACTAAATAAATGGAGGATAATTAAAGAAGAACATAAAAAGATTCACCTTAAATTTTTCTAGTTCATCATACTTCATGAGAGGAGGAATATCAAGGGTTTTTAAGGGGGGATTGGGTCAAATCCCCATCAATAACTCCCTTAATTAATTGTATATGCTTTACTCTTTAAAATGCATAAAACCCATGAATATCAATAACTAATTCGGCCATTTTATACATTTCAAATAGCATTCAACATAGTGTGGTGATTCCCACTATGATTGTAGTGGCCTCAAAAAAACTAAGACCAAGCATCTGACACTGTGAACCACCAAAACGGCTACCAAAACATTTCCTGTTTTAGACTCACAATTCCTTCCACCATGGTATGGTGAGGCTATTATAGTTATGGTTCATAGGTGGACTCATAGTTCTACATGCCTAATACCTTTCCCAACCATGGGTGTATTAGTCATTGTCATTTCAAATAGGCAGGTTCCATACACAAAACAGCCTACACCGTGACATAGTCCTACCCCTAGTGAGCCTCCAAAAATTCCAAAAACCATGTCTAAACCTCCCACAGCCTCTAACTCATCCTAGATCCAAGTTAAACCATCATAAGTCCCAAAATTACATACCATTAAAAATTAAGGATGTTATAATATGGATATGTCTACTTAAATAGTTATAAGTCATATTCCTTTGAAAAATTCAAGGAATATAATAATAAATTTGAGAAATAGCATAGTAAGAATATTAATAAGCTCCACTCAGACCATAGTTGAGAATATCTTAATCAAAACTTCATTTACTGTTTATAGGAGTTTGGGATTTTATCACAACTAACTCATCATTATAAATCATAATAGAATAGTGTAAGAAAAAGGAGAAATCATAAATGTTCAACATGGTGAGATCAATGGTGATTCATGTGATTATTTTATTATCCTTTTGGGTATACTCATTATAGAAAATAGCACACATTCTAAACTAAATTCCAAATAAACTGGAAAATGAAATTCCATATGAACTATTTCATGGAAATAAATTGTTGTTATATCATGTATAATTGTGGGGTTATTAATAATTTATTAAGGATATTTCTAGAAACAAACTTTCATCCCAAGGTACTAGGTGTATATTTATAGGATACTCTAAGAAATAAGGATATATTACCTATATAACCCCTTTGATAAGAAATTTTTGGTTTAATAAATCCTATCTTCCTTGAGAGGGATTATATCTCTAAAAGTGATAGTGGGATCAAGATAGACTTCACTGAAGTTATGGATCAAGATACATAAGATATTTCATGGGAATAGATTCCATAAAGCCCCATGAAAGAGGATGTTTTGGAGACAAAAGCACTACATCGGAGTAAAAGAGAGGTTAAAAACATGAAAGATATGGTTTTCTAATCCCTAATGATATTAAATAATTATTAGTTGATAATAATGATATTCTAAACAATAAAGTATCAATAATTGGAACATTAGCTTGCAAGTGGAAAGAATCTGTGAATTCTAAAATGGATTCCATATACCAAAATTCCATTTGGATTTTGGAAGATCCTCTAGTAGATGTAAATATAATTGGTTGAAAATGGGTATTCAAGAAGAAACTAAACATGGATGGAAAATTCAGTGCCCATAAGGAATGACTGGTTGAAAAAGGGTTTAAATATCTTCAATGAATAGACTATGATGAAACATTTTCACTAGTTTCCATATTGAAATCCATCAAAATTATACTTTATATAGAATAATTCCATAGCTATGAGATTTGGTATATTAATGTAAAACATCCTTCCTTATAGGAAACTTCAAAAATATTTCTATATGAAAAAACCAGATGGGTTTGTGAATACAAAGGATGCTAACAAGTTATTCAAATTTCAGATATTAATTTATGGTTTAAATCAATTATTTGGGTCATATAACATTTTATTTGATGAATCTATAATGGAATTTGGTTTCATAAAAAAAATGTGATCCTTAAATTTATGAGTGGTTTTGTGGAAGTGTGGTCATTTTTCTAATAGTTTATGTCAATGAAATACTACTTATTAGAAATGAAATACCATTATTGCGGTCTGTTAAGGCCTAGTTAAACACTTGCTTCTCCATAAAGGACTTAGGTGAAGTAGTGTATAATCATGGGATCAAGATCCTTCATGATAAATTCAAGAGGATTTATGGAATAAGTTAAAGTATGTATATTTAAATGATACTAAAATATTTAGTATGGAAAAATCTAGGAGGTCGTTGTTTCCAGTGACACATGGCACACATCTTTCTAAGAAAATATGTACTCAGACACATTAGGAGAGACATGGGATGGATAGGATTCCATATGTGTTAGCTATTTTATCAGTCATGTATGTTAGGCTATGTACTAGGATAGATATCACATATGCCTTGAGAATATAAGTAATATATCGAGATGACCCATGTGACCACTATTATATGGTGGTCAAGACTATCCTTAAGTATCATATGCATACTAAGGATATGTTCTTAGTATTCGGAGGAGATGAGTAGCTATTAATCATGGGATATGTAGATTTTAGTTTCCAAATAGGTCAAGACAATATAAAATCATAGTTAGGATACATATTCACTCTCAATGGGGTGTTTTGATCAAGAATATCTCAAATCAGGTCATGGTCGCTGATTTAACAATGGAGTCTGAGTACATTGCAACTTCTAAGGTAGCTAAAGATGTGGTTTGATGATAAACTTTGTCCAAGATATTGACATGATATTGAGCAGTAAGGACCTTATCACACTATACTATGATAATACTATAGTAGTATCTCTTGCAAAGGATCCAAGGTAACATCAGTGAATAATGTATATACTCTTGAAATATCATCTCTTGATGTTTTTTTCTCATAGAGGTGATGTAATAGTGAGAAAGTTTTTCAAAAAAGACAACACAATTTGTAACACCCCAGGTAAATAAAGAATATGAAATTTTCATATTTATCCATATTTGTGAATAAAATATTGATATGACTTTAAAGGGGACTCTATGCTCGATGGCGTACCCAACACGCAACAACGAGTTTCTTGGGAATCTTACGTTGCACTCTAATAATAAAATAATATTATTTTAAAGGGTAGTTAACATGTAGTCGTTGAAATGGCGGGAATGGATATAAATAACTAAAATATGATTATATATGTTTTTAAATGTTTTTACATTTATCCAATAAAGGATAGAGGCTTAAAATACGGAAAGAATTCAATTTTAGGCATATATGCCCTAGTTTTCACTAAAGGTTCACTTATCACCTTTTGATGGAGAACCGTCATTAAATATAGTTTTGACCACTCTTATACATTCTTTTGGACCAAATAAAACTATTATTAAGAATCGGGACATCAAAATTTACTTTGTGTAAATTTTTGGTATCTTTCCGATAAAGTTCATTTTTTTAATGAATAGTGTAAAATGTTGTATTTTAATTCAAAACCACTTTTTAATCTAATTTATTTATATGATTAGATTATATTTTGAATTGGTTTTAAAGTGAAATTAGAAAATATTTTTACCATTAAATCCAATAGTGTTCTTTGGAATCAATTTCACTTTGAAATCAGACTTAAACTAGTGTCAATCTTTTGATACTTATTGTTTCATAAAACACGCTATTTGACATGACAGCGGGAATTAATTATTAAATTAATTAATGTGACTTATATGTTTTGAATTTTGTAAAATGGACTTCATTTTTGAATTCAGAATATCAAATATAGCTTAGGGTGAATTTTTGGGATTTTTCTGAAAAACTTCAATTTTTGATGAATAGTGAAACCACTAAGTGGTACTTATAAAAACTGATTTTCCGTTTAAATGAAATTTTGCCATCATTGTGTTTTGATTTTCAAAAATCCAACATACATGGTTGTCATTAAAAAGTAAAATGTGGTTCAATGAGATTAAAATAATTTTTTGGTGAATAGTAACTTATTAAGTTTTTAATCGCGATTAGTGGTAATTAGTGTAGTTTAAGGTAAAAATAATGCTTTAATAAAATGATATGAGCTTGACACATGTCTTACCCTCATTGTTTGTATCATGGCCGACCAAGACAAGCCATGGGTCAACTTGGGGACCCCATGGATCCACTTTGGTTGGGAAATGACATAAATAACATTTTATTTAATGTAAAAGTAAAATTGACACAAACATGATATGTTTTACTAAAACAATTTTTAAGTGGGGTTATACAAGTCATATTTTTGATTATAAATATTCATTGGAAATATAAAAAGATTTCCTACATCATAGTATTTTTTTTTATAATTTTTAGACATTAAATAAATTAAATTATTCATGACATAATAATGATGCAGCGATGACATCATTATTTGACGATTTAAATAAAATGGAAAGATAATGTAAAATCTATGAACTACACATGTCCAAAACTTATTGGATGAGTGGATTTCGAAGACTTATCACCTTATCCACGAATTATATCAATGTGGGACCTTTTGAAACCGAAACACATTTTCAAATAAAGTAATATTTCTTTACTTTCCAAAAGTGCCCCTCCTCTCCTCTTATAAAAGGCCCCCACCTCTACCTCAATTAACACACTCCTCAAGCCTTTGTATCGGCCAAACCCTGCCCATTTACTCTCTCCACATCCCTCTCCTCATCCTAGAATATTCCCTTTGGGAATAATCCTTTAAAAGGAAGCCTTTAGGCTCAAATCAAAAGGAGTTACACTTTTAAAGGTAATTGATTCTCTCATGTTCATTTGTTTTATTTTGCTTCTCCAACCCCCTAAACTCTTTTTATTTATTTCTTTTGTAACAACACCAGTATCTTAAATACACTAGGATGTTGTTATAATATTTATTCAAGCTACACTCTCACACAACTACATCAAATGGTTAAAGAACATACGGTTTCCGTGGATGGCGAAATTCTGCCTCCCGAAACGATGATTGTTCAATACTCATCTAACACCTTCAAAGGTGGCCATTATGATGTCACTATTTTTATATATGATATATAATATGTTTATGCTTTCCTTAAGCTTCTGTTTTTTTTTCATTTTGGGAATACCTTTATGGTTTCCATTATGGGTAAACGCGATATCTTCATTTAAGGAAGTGCGGACTACCGCCCCCTCAAAGTGATTTGATTCGTTAAATACCATATGTCGGACGTATAAAGGATGGAACTACGATATTATATATGATATTATACTGGAATTATAATATACCTTTATATCATTATTATTCCATTCTATAAAATACGAAATAGAAATGAAAGTAGCGTTCATGCGTACGTACGGCTTACCGTCTCCATGAACGGTGCATTTCATTTCTTACCTCTAAATGATTATGTAATGTTATAAATTCATAAATGTACTGGATATATATGACATATATTATATCTAAATCATGAATACAATACTGGATATAATAAACATTTGGCCACACGAACAACATGTAATTGTAAGAAGTCCACTTTCGACTTAAGAACCAAATATCGACAAAACAATCATTATTAACTTAATGATTACATATTGTTTATAACATGGTAATAAGTGATATAAAAGGAATAATGAACTTGAAAAAGGTTCTTAAGGAAGTAGAAATTAACTCAAGTTTATTATTCAGGAGATTAAAGAACGATCGAGTCAAGTCGGACCCGAGGTAAGGGATCCTACTCCTCTCTTTCTTTTTAAGTACACTCTTTTATGTCATTCCTTTTAAAGCTCATATTTATTGTTATTGGGATGTTATTTTATATTAATCTTACTGTAATTTTTATGTTCATGTGATGAGAGACCCTATTTCCTCCCATCAATCCATTTTGGAAGTTTTAAGTGGCGCCGTTAGGCTGCCGAGTTTTCGTAAGAGATTTTTCATCTCACTTTTATTCCCGTGAGATTTATGATACATTTGCCACAATTTCCATTGAGTGATTTATGTACTGTCCACTATTAAAATCCTATTGTAATATAATTCCATTTATGGGTATTTACATATTCATTGTATGACACTTCTTCAATGGGGTGTACTTTTCAAAAGTTACCCAAGTCGGTAAGGGAACCTTTCACCCTCTTCTTTTTAAAAGACTTCTTTTGTTGGGTCTTTTAATTTACATATTGTTATGTTGGGATATGTTCTCATATATACTTATTGATGTAACTTTTATGTCCAAGTGATGAGATACACTTTTTATCTCTCATCAACTTATTTTGATGTGATGCCGTTAGGCTGTCAAGGAAACTTTTTAACCCAATTTCGATTTCTTTGGGTTCAACATGTAGTCATTGAATATGTCGTCCATTGAATATGTGTGAATGACCTTTTTACACTTAATATCCACTTATATTGGGTGTATTTATATTTGTCACACATATTTTTGAGATTGATTTGTCCTTAATTTAAGGATACCTTCTTTATAAGGGATTTCATCACATTTGACATTTCTATTGAGGGTTCATTGTTGTTATGCACCAATTCACTCTTATATGGTGTATATACTTTCCTTTGGAGTATTATATCATGAATCCATTTATTCTCATGATATTATAAAGTTTTGACTAAATTTCATTCCTCAACTATTGTATTCAAGTGTCTCTAATTTTGGTAAAACCCCTTTAACCAAAATATCGTTTTAAATGTTTTAATTATTTGTTCTTATTAATATCCATGTTTTCAAAATGGTTTTAAGGATTTATTTATATGGATATTAATGGTTTAAAATTTTAAGCTTCAAGGTGGTATGGGACACTTTGATTCAAAAATCTATTTATTAAATGTTTTAAATGGTTTTGGAAATGGTTTCTTTTTTAATGGATTCAATATTTCAACATACTAAAATGTTATATTGTGATTGAAATGTGGAAATGTTATGTTTCATTTATGCATGTTTTATGTGACACATTTATGTTATGGTTCTTGGGAATTGTTATGAAAACGGGTGGTTCCGTGATAAACTAAGGGCGGGTGAGCCCGTTATAGCTCTCCAATGCATTGGGTAACACGAAGGAGTGAAACGTTAAGGTTTCTCCGAAGAGATTTAGGGAATATACTGTGATGGGTATTCCAAACATAACCAAGAGGGTTACTCCCCACGTAAGAATGTTATGAATGCCTCAAGTTACCTTTATGTATTATGTTTTCTATGATTTATTCATGGTTTGATGAGGTATGTTAAATTGATTATGTTTTATGGGTAAAGTATGATTTCATTTTCATGTATATATGAACTCATGTTTCCTTTCCATATTTTTATAACCCTTACTGAGCTTTTTATGCTCATCCCAAGTTTTTGAAATGTTTTTCACAGGTCAAGGGAAAGGTACATGATGTGATGATAGTGTCAAGGATGTTTCAAGAAAGAATCCGTGTTATATTTTAAATATGTTTCCGTTGATAGGAAGAATGAATACTGTCTTTTATGTAACCACTTTGTTTAAATGTGGAATGTAATGAAAGTTTCATGATCTAATTCTCTAAAACTCTAAACCTGAAAAGATCCTAAATGTGTAATCTTGTAATAACTCAATATTAAGTAAGGTTTAAGGTTGGGGCCTTATAGTTGGTATCAAAGGCCGGTTTAGATAACTTTAGAGGTTAGGGTATTCTTTAATCATAAGTGACATTACCATAATGGTTAGGATTTCAGAAAGAGTCATAGTTTTAGAAAAAGTGAATGAGTAAGTATATCTTAGTGTTTACCTTCCTCATTAGTACATGATGGTTTTGTTGATATACTCACACTGACCTTTTTGGTTTTAGTAAATGGCTGGATCTAGCAGGCACCAAAGTGACAATGGGTTTGAAGGAAACTGTGGTGGTTCTCTGATTAAGATACTCGATGAGATGGGGGATTCAATGAGGAATCTCATGGTTTTTCTAAACCAACTATCAAGGAGTCATGATCAACCACTTGAACCTTGGTGAGTTCTCTAATGAATCATGTACGAGATTGCCAACTCGATGTGGAAATTCAGGTAATAATTATTAAGGTAACCATTAGGGTTTATATGATCCTTACTTTTGAGGTAATTATGGGTTATTATATGATATGATGGAAAATGAAGGGCATGAGATAAAATTGAGGTTAAAATATGTTATGATTATTCTTGAAGATTTTATCTCATTTTGGGGAATGTTTTAAGAATTATATAGTTTTGGAAAAAGGACAACACGCAGACCGTGTGACATCCCGTCGCGTCGGACAAAGCTGCGGGAATCAAACCCACAACCAAAGTGCGACTGGTATTTATTGCCTACCACTGGACTACGTGAAGTCCCTGGTTAGTTTGACCGATTCTTTTTAGTTATATGATTTTATGAATTAAGAGTAAGTTGATTTTGGAGGATATGTGATTAGGATAATTACTTTTCAATGTGAGACTTTAGGAGCAACTGATGTTGTTTGGATATAAATGTTACGATTTAACTTGGTAGACTATGTGACTAAATCCTTCAAATATTTGGGTTTCAATCTTAGTTTGGTTTACTTTGAAGAATTTTATGGACAAATGGTCCTCGTTGAACTTTGGGTTTTGTTGGACAAATTTTGGAGATTAAGAATAGATTTTCTTTTTATAAAGGGTTATCCTTTTCTGGATTATCTGATCTTGTACTAGCCTTTTTGGTTTTGGTTTTGGTTAAAGACATGGGACGTATATAGTTCTATTTTTTGGATTAGTTGATTCTCTAGAAGTTGATTATAGTACTCTTAATGTGAACAAGTCTTCCAAAATACTCGTCTTTTGGAGAAAATATGAGTTTGTGTAAGGAATTTAATAAAAGTTGAAAGTCAATATGATAAGTGATTATGTTTCCTTATGAATAAATTCCTCAATAAAAAGTAACTTAAAACAAAAATGTTTTCTATTAACTTTTCCTACTGGGGAATAGAATACCGTTTAACCCATCACAAGTTTGTGATTTTCTCGTGGTTAACTTTCTCCTAAACATGTTTTCTATCACTCTCCATCAGAACATGACCCTTTGTTTTTTCCTCCATGTCCATATTTTCATACTTGGAATCCTAGTATGGGTTAACTTGGGTGACCTTTGTACTTATCTCTCTTTATTTTAAAGTGTTTGTTTTACCGAATTTTGTTCCGATGTGGGACTTTCAAGGATGTTTCCAAGCGCAATTTTAGAATTGCGAAGACGCAATTCCCAAAAGGGGGGAAGGATGTAACACCCCAGGTAAATAAAGAATATGACATTTTCATATTTATCCATATTTGTGAATAAAATATTGATATGACTTTAAAGGGGACTCTATGCTCGATGGCGTACCCAACACGCAACAACGAGTTTCTTGGGGAATCTTACGTTGCACTCTAATAATAAAATAATATTATTTTAAAGGGTAGTTAACATGTAGCCGTTGTAATGGCGGGAATGGATATAAATAACTAAAATATGATTATATATGTTTTTAAATGTTTTTACATTTATCCAATAAAGGATAGAGGCTTAAAATACGGAAAGAATTCAATTTTAGGCATATATGCCCTAGTTTTCACTAAAGGTTCACTTATGACCTTTTGATTGAGAACCGTCATTAAATATAGTTTTGACCACTCTTATACATTCTTTTGGACCAAATAAAACTCTTATTAAGAATCGGGACATCAAAATTTACTTTGTGTAAATTTTTGGTATCTTTTCGATAAAGTTCATTTTTTTAATGAATAGTGTAAAATGTTGTATTTTAATTCAAAACCACTTTTTAATCTAATTTATTTATATGATTAGATTATATTTTGAATTGGTTTTAAAGTGAAATTAGAAAATATTTTTACCATTAAATCCAATAGTGTTCGTTGGAATCAATTTCACTTTGAAATCAGACTTAAACTAGTGTCAATCTTTTGATACTTATTGTTTCATAAAACACGCTATTTGACATGACAGCGGGAATTAATTATTAAATTAGTTAATGTGACTTATATGTTTTGAATTTTGTAAAATGGACTTCATTTTTGAATTCAGAATATCAAATATAGCTTAGGGTGAATTTTTGGGATTTTTCTGAAAAAACTTCAATTTTTGATGAATAGTGAAACCACTAAGTGGTACTTATAAAAACTGATTTTCCGTTTAAATGAAATTTTGCCATCATTGTGTTTTGATTTTCAAAAATCCGACATACATGGTTGTCATTAAGAAGTAAAATGTGGTTCAATGAGATTAAAATAATTTTTTGGTGAATAGTAACTTATTAAGTTTTTAATCGCGATTAGTGGTAATTAGTGTAGTTTAAGGTAAAAATAATGCTTTAATAAAATGAGATGAGCTTGACACATGTATTACCCTCATTGGTTGTATCATGTCCGACCAAGAAAAGCCATGGGTCAACTTGGGGACCCCATGGATCCACTTTGGTTGGGAAATGACATAAATAACATTTTATTTAATGTAAAAGTAAAATTGACACAAACATGATATGTTTTACTAAAAAAAATTTAAGTGGGGTTATACAAGTCATCTTTTTTATTATAAATATTCATTGGAAATATAAAAAGATTTCCTACATCATAGAATTTTTTTTTATAATTTTTAGACATTAAATAAATTAAATTATTTATGACATAATAATGATGCAGCGATGACATCATTATTTGACGATTTAAATAAAATGGAAAGATAATGTAAAATCTATGAACTACACATGTCCAAAACTTATTGGATGAGTGGATTTCGAAGACTTATCACCTTATCCACGAATTATATCAATGTGGGACCTTTTGAAACCGAAACACATTTTCAAATAAAGTAATATTTCTTTACTTTCCAAAAGTGCCCCTCCTCTCCTCTTATAAAAGGCCCCCACCTCTACCTCAATTAACACACTCCTCAAGCCTTTGTATCGGCCAAACCCTGCCCATTTACTCTCTCCACATCCCTCTCCTCATCCTAGAGGATTCCCTTTGGGCAGAATCCTTTCAAAGGAAGCCTTTAGGCTCAAATCAAAAGGAGTTACACTTTTAAAGGTAATTCATTCTCTCATGTTCATTTGTTTTATTTTGCTTCTCCAACCCCCTAAACTCTTTTTATTTATTTCTTTTGTAACAACACCAGTATCTTAAATATACTAGGATGTTGTTATAATATTTATTCGAGCTAAACTCTCACACAACTATATCAAATGGTTAAAGAACATACGGTTTCCGTGGATGGCGAAATTCTGCCTCCCGAAACGATGATTGTTCAATACTCATCTAACACCTTCAAAGGTGGCCATTATGATGTCACTATTTTTATATATGATATATAATATGTTTATGTTTTCCTTAAGCTTCTGTTTTTTTTTCATTTTGGGCATACCTTTATGGTTTCCATTATGGGTAAACGCGATATCTTCATTTAAGGAAGTGAGGACTACCGCCCCCTCAAAGTGATTTGATTCGTTAAATACCATATGTGGGACGTATAAAGGATGGAACTAAGATATTATATATGATATTATACTGGAATTATAATATACCTTTATATCATTATTATTCCATTCTATAAAATACGAAATAGAAATGAAAGTAGCGTTCATGCGTACGTACGGCTTACCGTCTCCATGAACGGTGCATTTCATTTCTTACCTCTAAATGATTATGTAATGTTATAAATGCATGAATGTACTAGCTATATATGACATATATTATATCTAAATCATGAATACAATACTGGATATAATAAACATTTGGCCACACGAACAACATGTAATTGTAAGAAGTCCACTTTCGACTTAAGAACCAAATATCGACAAAACAATCATTATTAACTTAATGATTACATATTGTTTATAACATGGTAATAAGTGATATAAAAGGAATAATGAACTTGAAAAAGGTTCTTAAGGAATTATAAATTAACTCAAGTTTATTATTCAGGAGATTAAAGAACGATCGAGTCAAGTCGGACCCGAGGTAAGGGATCCTACTCCTCTCTTTCTTTTTAAGTACACTCTTTTATGTCATTCCTTTTAAAGCTCATATTTATTGTTATTGGGATGTTCTTTTATATTAATCTTACTGTAATTTTTATGTTCATGTGATGAGAGACCCTATTTCCTCCCATCAATCCATTTTGGAAGTTTTAAGTGGCGCCGTTAGGCTGCCGAGTTTTCGTAAGAGATTTTTCATCTCACTTTTATTCCCGTGAGATTTATGCTACATTTGCCACAATTTCCATTGAGTGGTTTATGTACTGTCCACTATTACAATCCTATTGTAATATAATTCCATTTATGGGTATTTACATATTCATTGTATGACACTTCTTCAATGGGGTGTACTTTTCAAAAGTTACCCAAGTCGGTAAGGGAACCTTTCACCCTCTTCTTTTTAAAAGAATTCTTTTGTTGGGTCTTTTAATTTACATATTGTTATGTTGGGATATGTTCTAATATATACTTATTGATGTAACTTTTATGTCCAAGTGATGAGATACACTTTTTATCTCTCATCAACTTATTTTGATGTGATGTCGTTAGGCTGTCAAGGAAACTTTTTAACCCAATTTCGATTTCTTTGGGTTCAACATGTAGTCATTGAATATGTCGTCCATTGAATATGTGTGAATGACCTTTTTACACTTAATATCCACTTATATTGGGTGTATTTATATTTTTCACACATATTTTTGAGATTGATTTGTCCTTAATTTAAGGATACCTTCTTTATAAGGGATTTCATCACATTTGACATTTCTATTGAGGGTTCATTGTTGTTATGCACCAATTCACTCTTATATGGTGTATATACTGTCCTTTGGAGTATTATATCATGAATCCATTTATTCTCATGATATTATAAAGTTTTGACTAAATGTCATTCCTCAACTATTGTATTCAAGTGTCTCTAATTTTGGTAAAACCCCTTTAACCAAAATATCATTTTAAATGTTTTAATTATTTGTTCTTATTAATATCCATGTTTTCAAAATGGTTTTAAGGATTTATTTATATGGATATTAATGGTTTAAAATTTTAAGCTTCAAGGTGGTATGGGACACTTTGATTCAAAAATATCTTTATTAAATGTTTTAAATGGTTTTGGAAATGGTTTCTTTTTGAATGGATTCAATATTTCAACATACTAAAATGTTATATTGTGATTGAAATGTGGAAATGTTATGTTTCCTTTATGCATGTTTTATGTGACACATTTATGTTATGGTTCTTGGGCATTGTTATGAAAACGGGTGGTTCTGTGATAAACTAAGGGCGGGTGAGCCCGTTATAGCTCTCCAATGCATTGGGTAACGCGAAGGAGTGAAATGTTAAGGTTTCTCCGAAGAGATTTAGGGAATATACTGTGATGGGTATTCCAAACGTAACCAAGAGGGTTACTCCCCACGTAAGAATGTTATGAATGCCTCAAGTTACCTTTATGTCTTATGTTTTCTATGATTTATTCATGGTTTGATGAGGTATGTTAAAGTGCCTATGTTTTATGGGTAAAGTATGATTTCATTTTCATGTATATATGAACTCATGTTTCCTTTCCATATTTTTATAACCCTTACTGAGCTTTTTATGCTCATCCCAAGTTTTTGAAATGTTTTTCACAGGTCAAGGGAAAGGTACATGATGTGATGATAGTGTCAAGGATGTGTCAAGAAAGAATCCGTGTTATATTTTAAATATGTTTCCGTTGATAGGAAGAATGAATACTATCTTTTATGTAACCACTTTGTTTAAATGTGGAATGTAATGCAAGTTTCATGATCTAATTCTCTAAAACTCTAAACCTGAAAAGATCCTCAATGTGTAATCTTGTAATAACTCAATATTAAGTAAGGTTTAAGGCTGGGGACTTATACAATGTACCCCTTAACTAAATCCTAAAATTTATAGAAACATGATCATCAGGTGGGATCTAATGAGAAAAAAATTTGATAGAAATTGGATCTAGTCCAATTGGGATTATTTTGGAGTTGGTGTTTTAGAACAAATTAATTATAATTTATATTGAATTTATATTTGAAGAAGTGAATATAAATAAAATAACTTATTAAATATCATTCATCATTCTTTTTGAATTTAATATAATAATTTCATAAAGTATTTATCACATTGAAGAGGTCATATTGTTTCCCCACTATGATGAGAAACTTGATATGCTATCATTATATTCATAAATATTGATCTACAATCATATAAAATTATATGAAAAGAAACATATTATGTTTAATATCAGGTGTGAGTACTTGTAAGTGTATTTGAATTCATTTCATAAAGTTTTCACTTGGTAATCTTCAGGATGAGAAATTATAAGAACGAACCTGCTGGTAAAAATTCCACATGTTTGTGTGTCATTGGATATTCATGTCTACGAGCATGGTTAATGATCCTTAGACTTTAATATTATTCTTAATTCATTTCATAACTTTTTCACATAGACATATTTTTTTAAACCATGACAACATATGCTCATAGAAATTTTGGGTATGTTGGGGGCATCACAAATGATATTTTATTTGTCAACTAGTTGAGGAAAGATTTTTCCCTTCCATCTTTATGGAATTTGATACCTATACCCTTTTATTGAAATATAAATATCTCATTAAATTCCATGGAAATGATATATAGATGAGTTTATTTTAGATAGTCAAAGAAATTCATATCCCGCATATAGGTTGATGAAATAGGTGTACAACCTTCTTGATGAGATATCATCAAAAATGGATTATATAACATAGTGAGTATTTGTTTTTGGTTCTTATCATTGTGATATATCTTCTACCTATATGTGTTCCTTAACCCATTGATACATAGTAATATTGGACTTTAATAAATCCCTTCTAATACCACCGAGGAAGATTCCTAATGGGTCATACAAAAAAGTTTTTTTGTTGATCTCGGTTAAATATTATATTTAACAATTTGAATAAATATTACTTTTCAAACTATAAAGTATAATTTATTCAAGATTTTTTGAACAGTAGAAAAAAATAAATATTTATTTATTTATAAGATAATATTTTAACTACGAGAATACATAATATTTATTTATCTCTTGTAATTCATAAGGTAATAAATAATTATTTATTTATTAAATAAATAATTTATTTCATTACATAAATAATAAATAGATATTTATTCACAAAGATTTGAATAAAGTATTTTTTTATTTATTAAATTAATAATATTTATTTAAATATTTATTTGATAATTAAATAAATTACAAGGAGGGTGAATAGACCGAGTTTTGGGTCTGATGATAAATATTTATTTACCTGATTGTAAAATAATATTTATCATTTTGTGGGTTTCTACATGTCATGAAATAAAATAATGATATTACTATATTAAATTTAATGGGGTTTATTTTGGGTTTCATGTATTAGTAAGGGACCATGTTTAATTAATTAAATATTAACCTCTAACCTTGAGTCTATAAATAGATTGTTATGACATTTATGAAGAGGTTCATTTTTGTGCACAAAATTCCTCTCATTATATTCCTCCTCCTCTATTCCTCTTAATGTTGAGAAGAAAAAGATAGATTCCTTCAAGCATGAAATAATTTTAAGTGATCAAGGTGAAAAATGCAAGATGATTAATCGGTCATGCTAGAACCTTTCATTTCATTATTGTTATTCTAATATCAAAGGAGCACATGTGGATCACCGCTATATGGGATCTACTTTGGGACCTCATGATGAAACAATGATAAATTGATTGGGTTATAATGATCAAAAAATCAATGAATAAAGACATTGAGATTGAGGTAATTTTTATTTTTTTATTTTAAATTAATTATAAATTAATTTGAAAAGTTATTATCTTGGTTTTGGTGAAACTATTTGTCAATATTCTTCAGAAAAATTATATGGGTCATGAATTTCACATCATATATATTGTCTAATAATTCATTGAATCCAGAAAATATATGATTTTTTCATCATCCCAATAAGCACATATACTACAACTAGAACCAACAGAGATAAGACTATCTTCGAGCCCAAATCTCGGTTCTAGTTGGTATTATGAAAATAGGGTGCCAAAATCACCTTCCACTTTGCCTATAAATTGGAAACTTAGGAACTTCATTTTTAATTCCTTCCAATGGATTGAAACTCTTCCATTTTAGATATCCAAATGATTCTTCTCATCATCATAGATGTTTTACAGCTCTCTATCCTCATAGGGAGATCAATTATGAAAGTGAAATTCTTTGTGAGCTTCTTTCACCTCTTGATTGGCTACCTAAATGGATGGTGATCATTTTTAGGGAGTTATGCACTCTTAAAGGTATTTTTGACCAGCCTATTAGCTAATTATTGGGTGTATATTGGGTTCGTAAACATTACATTCAATTATATCTTAATTTGTTTCAGATTTTAATTCTTTTTTTATACATGTTTGAGATATAAAACTTTTCATTCAGTTTTTTTGATTATTGGAGTTGGTTCCCTAGAACTAACTTCTATGTAATTTATGATAATTTTTTTTAAAGGTTGGGGTGAAGCGTCAATTTATTATTAAATAAAAGACCACTTTTTTTAAAGGGTAGAGGGAGACCCAATACATAGACCGAAGGCCCAAGGCCAAGTGGCCTGAATACAATGCTTGAAAGCCCATTTTTTGGCCCAAAGGACCCCTCGGTGAACAGTACTGCTACAGTACCCGTGCAGCTACAGTTCCTTCTACAGTAACCGCCACTGCTACAGTACCCTGCAACAGTTCCTCCACCGCTACAGTGTTGTCGCTGCTACAGTTCCACCGCTGCTACAGTGTCTGCTATAGTAACCCGGAAATTCATCCCTACCCGAATTTGTACTCGGGTCTTTTGGATGCCAAGAAGGACCCTGTACCATTTGGGTACAGGCTCATTGGCCATGATAATATGTATTCATTGTCTTTTTTTATAAATAAACTTATTATCGCATCATGATTGTTCTTTTATGTGACATAGTATGTGATAATTTTCACACTAAAAGGTCATAACAATTCCCCACTATGATGAGAACTTGAAAGTTTCATAAAATTATTATTAAATACATGTTCTATAGTTGGATGATATCATTTTATGGGAGGGAAATGATACAAGATATTATAGGTGGAGGCTCAAATTACTTTGTGGTGCTTTATTATAGTGTACACCCTTGGTAATTTTCAGTGTAGAAGATTATGAGAACACGACCTGCCAGTTGGAAATTCACATTTATATGTGTCATTGGATGTTCCTATATATGGATGTGTGTATTGATCCTTATGCTTTAATATTATTAATAATATATATTATTAGTTGTGTTCTTTGATGTATTGATGAAAACTGTGATGACATATGTTCATGATGAGGTAGGATATGTTGGATGTGTCATGAGTAATATTGTATTAATTAATAATGTGGGAAAGGATTTTTCCATTCTATTATTTAATGGAAGATGATATCTTAATCCCTTTTATGGGAATGAACCGACCAAAATAAATCCATGGACATGGTGTTCTATGGGTACGTACATTTACAAAAATTCAAAGAAAGAGACACTAAGAACATAGATTGATGACGTCATCATGAAAATTGTTTGATTTGAGATATCATGATAATAATATTACATTATACAATAAGAAATTATATGAGGTTGTCTATTTTTGTGACGTTAAATATTTTCTCTATGGGTGTCTTGGAATATTACTTTACATTAACCTTGGACTTTGGGTGACTTCGCCTAATGCCACTAAGAAAGTGTCATAAATGATCACATAGTAAGTGTATTTAGAACCTCAGTTAAATATTAAATATTATTTATTAATTAAAATATTGAATAAATATTATTACTATGCATGTTTTAATAATTATTCATGATTTATTGATCATACATATTCATTCAGTAATTATTCAAGAGAATATTTTGTGAGCATAATATTTAATAAATATTTATTTATTATTTAATGAATATACTTTTTATTTATCTATTCGTGAATAATGCATTGGAATTTATTTATTAAATAAATATTCATTATTTAAGTTCTAATAAATATTATGGAGGAATTGAGTACTGAGTTTAATGGTCTTATAAAAAATAATATATATTAAATATTATTTGAATAAATTTTAAGCAATTTATTTAATAAATAATATTTAATTTTTTCATTGGTTTTGTGCATATCAATAAATAATATTATTATTATTATTATTATAAACATGGGGTACTATAAGGATTAATAAAATAATAAGGGAACATGTGAAATTATTATGTTCTAACCCTATCACTATTTAAAACCAATTATACTATTTTCAAACCTAATGCTTTTCATTGTGTTGGTTGTGCACAACGACTCTAGATAATTCTCTCAAGCTCTATATAGAAACTCTATAAGAATTATCTCAAGAATATAGAGTGATCCTACTTTACCACACCTATCAATTCAAGATAGATTAAGGAGAATACTTCTTGGAATCAATTCTCATGGTGATCAAGGCTGAATGATGCAAGCATTAGGATCTACCATGCCAGCACCCAAAGATTCTTACAATGATGCTCGAAGATTTTTGGAACATGTGTGGATCACCGCTATAAGGAATATGCACTATATTCCTATGATGAAATAATGGTACAACATAGATACATTTACATATTCATCAATGAAGAAGAAACTCATCACAAGATAATTCTTTAATTTCTTAAATTAATTATAAATTTATTATATGATGATCCTATGTTTGGTTCTAGAGTTCTCATGTAAATTAATATTTGGTTGAATTATGTTGGTCACAATGTTCTTAATCAATGTATATCTCTAATTAATCATCTATTATGAAAAAAATATGAGTTGGTCATTCCCTAAAAGTGCTTCAATTTCACCCAAAACCTTCATGTGGTATCTGAGTAGTCACATAATTATTTATAATTATTTAAATATAAGTGATTGATTTATGAATTTATCATTAGTTTTAAATAATGATTTAATCATTATTTAATCCAAATCATAATATATTTTCTTATTCCTCTTCATTATCTCAAATATAATCAATAAAAAAATTATTTATGAATGAATAACATTCAAAGAACTCATCTAGATGTTCCAAGGGTTCTGTATAGATAGCACAAGAGTACATGGAGTGTATCCCATTAGTTCATGTTGTGTATGCATGTTTAATGAACCAATAAAAATAATTAATTAATTTATATAGTTTTCATTTATTATACATGGTGTGCATTTAAAATATTGCATATTTATCAGGCCATCTTGGTATATGGTTAGACAAAATAAACGTCATGTAACTTGCATACATGAATTGTAGTCTATTAGTCAAAGATGAGTCGTGTGGTTCCATGTGGTACATGTGACTAGTAAATGTATAATTTAAATACCACATGACATGTATCACATGTACACACTGTGTACTCCATTAATTTTTATAGTAGGACCACATGCCTACTTCCTAGAATGTGTTATGGATAGACAGAAAATAATTATACATGAAGTGTAGCTAGATTTTACACATTGTGTATATTACCTTATTAAAAAATTTAAAATTAATTTATTACTATTTAAACCTTATCAACATCTTTTACATGTTTCATTCAGTTGACTTATACACACCATGTAACATCCTAACCAGAGTGTCACATGTC
The DNA here is from genome assembly GCA_963277665.1 of Viscum album. Taxonomy (NCBI): domain Eukaryota; kingdom Viridiplantae; phylum Streptophyta; class Magnoliopsida; order Santalales; family Viscaceae; genus Viscum; species Viscum album. The sequence goes on from OY728163.1 coordinate 690,023,191, forward strand.
AATAACCTAATCTGATTGGTTACATGACCTCAAGAGTGCCTCCCTATATTCTAGATGTTGTCGAATAGTAGCAAGGGTATAATATATATCATGGGGAGATTTTACCCTATTTATCAAAGAAGAAAATAGTGGAAATCAATAAATAATTACCAAATGATAATAAATAATAACCAAAATAATGAATAACCAATAAATTCCAGCATCACATGATAATCCAAAGACATGGATAAATGACTATAAAACAAATTTTTAGATATGTCATTCCATATAAGTTTCAAGTATCAAATGAAAACCAGAAATAAAGACACACTGAAAACTCCCCAAGTGTTTCCTGACATCATGTCTAGTTCCCTCATCCATGTTCCACCCCGAATCCCAACTCATCCATCTAATATAGGACTCTTTCCCTTGTCCAGCCCTATAAACATAAATTCTATTCAGGTACTGATCAGTAAAACGAAGTATTGTGTGATTACAACTCAGAAGGACACCACCAATGGTGACTAAAACAATATCTAGTCTATAACAGTGTATGAAGTTGTAAAACAAATAAAGTAAAAAAGTTAAAGTAAATAGTTTCATATTAAATTATTCTTTAATTAACCAAAAAATACCTAGGTTCATAGTGACACCCAAACCAATAAATACCTTCTTATTCTTATGTCATAGTCTCAACCATCCACCATAGGGATATCACATTTCATTCTATCATGGGTTTTCATTAATCATTTAATATCCAATTTCATAATCATACAATGGGGGACTAGATCAAAAATCTGGAACCATGTGGGTATTTGGAACTGCATTCTCTATCCCACAACTCAGTGATCATGAGAAATAAATATATATCTTGGGGGTCTATAGAAACATTCTAGTACCCTGTGGGTATTTAAAGCACCAATACTTGTCCCACAACTCTTTATTCACATCAATCACAAATATCTTATACCATGGTTCCAATTTCATAATTTAATGTATTAACCAATTTTATAATACCATTTATTTAACCAATTTCATAATTACATTAATCAACCAATTTCATAAAAAAATTTATCAAACATATTCACAATCCCATGGAAGTTAATTAATTAATTAAATCTAGAAATCAATTTCCCAAAGTGAAAATTGAAATTTTACAATTTCATACACATAATTATAATAAAAACTATGGGAATTAAAAATTAGATCACATACCTCAAGTTCATTGATGAACATTCACCAAACCAAATTCCCCAATTTGATGTAGAAAGATTGAAATCACAATGGTGTAGAAGATGTAAGACCAAATCCTAAGACCAAAATCCAAATAAATTAGATCCATTAAAACCTAGGTCTAAACCATCACCAATAGAGTAAAAATAATCCCTCTTAATTATGAAAGATATATGGTAGGGAGAGGAAACCAATGAGAAAAAAATTATGTACCGGAAGAGAGGCCAAACCCTTCAACCATATATTTTCACTAGAAGGGGTTTGAGGAGCCTTTGAATCCTCCAGGGAGCTTCCAAAATTTAAGGAAATCATTTAGGGATGATCTGAGTTTATTTTGGGTAAAACCCTTGGGTTCTTGAATTTTAATAAAAACATTTGTGGGTTTTAAACCTATGCAGTTCGTTTTTTGGGATAAGGTGAATATTTTTCCAAACCATTCACCTATACTTAGTGGGTGAATAGTTTCTCCTAAGTGTTGCATGATTTTATAAATCGTGCACTAACCATGAAAATCCCCACTATCTCGAGGTGAACAATTTGGGGGGGGGGGGTCACGCAGTTAGTCCAAACCATGTGCCACCTCTTATTCCTCCAAAAAGGTGTGCACTGTTTCTTAGGGAAAACCTCAAAATTTTCCATAACCATGTGCCAACCATGGATATCCCCATGGGATTCTAAATTTCTCTAATTTCACATGAAACAACCCTAAAAACCAAGATAAGGTATAATAAAAAAAGGTAAAAGAGTACTTAAAATGATCATGATTCATATAAAAAAAAGGTTATGATCTTACAATCTCCCAAACTTATAATAGTTCATCCTATATCTATACTCCCAAGCATATCTAATATTCTGAGTTAAAAAGGTCAGACCTAATCCCACGTGTATGATTTCATCTCCCATGTTTCCTCCTGAACATGGCCATGTTTCCACAATACTCGGACTATCATTATAGTCCTTCCCTGCAACACTTTATCACTAAAATGCACAAAACAAATCAAATTATTCACAAGGGAAACATCAGCCTCAATATCAATATCATTACCATCGATCACATAAGAAGGGTCAGGGTGATACTATTGAAGTTGTGACACATGAAAAACATTTTGTATATCACTATACCTTTGTGGAAGATCCAATAGGTATTCTGCCGGTCTAATTCACTCCACAATCTCAAAAGGTATAACAAACCTAAGTGTCAACCTTCCCTACCTCCAAAGCATACGGTGACCCAATCTAAGTGACACCTGAAGGAACACATGATCACCCACTTTAAACTCAAGGGATCATCAATATAAATCATCATATGACTTCTAAATACAACAATCCATAGACATGCATTTCTAAATCATATTAACCAACTTTTATGTCTCATTTACAAGACTTAGTCCCAACAACCCAGACTCACCTTCCTCCATCCCGCATAATGTTGATTTTCATGTCCAACGATAAAGTGCCTCATATGGTTCCATATAAATAGTTTCCTAATAAATGTTGTTACAGATGAACTCAATGAGTTCTAACTAGTACTCCCTAGTACCACCAAAGTCTAGGATTCATGAACATATCATATCCTCTAATAACTATATAGTATGTTATGACTATCCATCTATCTTCGAGTGAAAAACTATACTTAGAAATATCTGGGTACACAACGCTTTATGTAATTCTTAACAAAAGTGTGAATTATATCATAGATCATGGTATGAAACAATACATCATGGTACCTAATATAAATAGATTATCTCATAAATGTACATGTCCCCCAACTAATCCACTATGAAATTCTCCCATATATGTAAAAAATGGTATACTTTCATCATCTAGTCCAAAATTACTCAAATAGAATCATTATTCAAAGGAATACTTAGAAGACCCACCATGATGTCCATGTTAACACCATCCCAATTCCATTCCGAAATGTGAAATTGATTTAGTAAACCACTTGGTCATTGATTATCATCCTTCACCTACTAACAGGTGTAGCATCGTGTTATAAACCCTATAATCTCATTTTTCATTCCCATCCACCAATACTATTAATGTAGGTCACGATACATTTTGTTCAAACTAGGATGCACCTCCCACTTCAAGGCATGAAACTTACACATTAGAACTTCTCGCATACAATTAGGCACAACAAATCGATTCCAGATATAGATGATATCATCCTCATCTATTGTCCAATTAGAAGGTGACTCCCCACCTTCAAGGCATTCCCTTAAGGACAAACACTCTAGGTCCTCATATTTTCTCTCCCTAATTCATATTATATGTGTGGACTCAACAGATAAAGATATAAGGGTTATATACTCCTAGCCCTCATAAATATCAATATACATCTCATCCAGAAACTTAATCATATTCCATTGAGAACTAGACTCCTTAACTACCTGAGTCTTTGTTCTCCAACTAAAAGTGTTAGAAACATTGTCTCTCTTCTCATGTGTATAGGATGGATCAAAGTTAAAATATGTCATATAATCAACCCATATTCATTTCTGGAGATTCGAATCATGTTGTAAAAAATGTACTTCAAACTCTTGTGATTGTTATACACAGTAAATGTTTCACCCAACATGTAATTCCACCAACATTTTAAGGCATAAATCACTTTAGCTAACTCAAAGTCATTCTTAGGTTAATTGTGTTCATTTTACCTCAACTTTCATAACCCATATGCCAAAAATACATCCATTTTCATCAACACTACTCCAATTTGGATCTCAGACATATCACAAAACATGATATACTCCTCACCCAACTCAGGTAGGATCAAAATCTATGTGGTATTAAAATTATTTTTCAACTCTTAAAAATAATTCTCACATGCTCCAAACCATTCAAACTTAATTCCCTTACTATTCAAGACTAAAAGTGATTCTTCTAAAGGGGAAACTTCCTAGATAAACCTCTGATAATATCATGCCAATCCTATAAATTTAGGATATCAAAAACATTATTAGGATTCTCACAAGAAACCACTACCTATACTTTTTCTAGTTCCACTAACACACCTTCCTCATAGATGATGTAACCTAATAAATATACCCTGTCAATCTAGAATTGACACTTATATAGCTTATCATAAATCCTATTATATCTCGGTTTACTCAAGATGATGTCAAGATGTTAGGCATGATTTTCATGAGTCTTGGAGTACACCAAGATGTCATCCACAAAAACAACCATAAACTGATACAGGTATGGGTGGAAGATCTAGTTCATCAAGTCCATAAACATGTAAGGAGTGTTTTTTCATCTCAAATGGCATCACGATGAATTCATATAGACCATACTTAATTTTTAAAGAATTCCATGGTATGTCAGAAGATCTAACTCTCAACTGATGATACCCCTACCTCAAGTCAATCTTGGAGAAAACACAAGATCCTCTCAACTAGTCAAAGATATCATCAATATGTGGAATATTATATCGGTTCTTCACTATCATCATGTTAAAATTTTAGTAATCAACACATAAACACAAAGTTATGTCAACCTTATAAACAAAAAAGACTAGATAACCCCAAAGTGACATACATGGGTGGATAAATCCTTTATCCATTAACTCTTCCATATGAGTTTTAAGTTACTGAAACTTTGTTGGTTCCATTCTATATGGTGTAATTGAAATTTTTTTAACTCCATGAATGAGATCAATTGTAAACTCAACATCCGTATTAGGTAGAATACCTAATAATTTATTAGGAAACACATCCCAAAACTAGTCCACTATGGGTGGAAAGACATCATGCTTCACACCCCCATCATCTAGAAAAATACTTTCAACCTGGGTAGTGATCTCCCCCAGTTGCTAATGTACTGGACCTGCAAGACCATCCTAGATATCCCACTCTCTACGATGAATATAATTGTTACCCTTATGATATGTAAATTTTTCTCTCATATGGTAATAGTTAATATGGGCTCAGTATGATACCATATAGTTCTTATCCAAGATCAATTCAAAACCTGACATGTTGAGTATGTAAATATCCCAATAGAAACAATACTCCCAATATCGAGAGAACACCCATTACATAAAATAATTTCCCCCAACCATACTCCTAATAGTGTTTCAATCATCATAACCCCACTCAAAAACACCACAAAAAAACTAAAATCATTCACAAATTGTGCAGATATAAATGAATGAGCATATCATATGTAAGTAAGGCACTATAAAGAGTAGAATATACAATAATAATACCTATGAGTGTTGATGGTCTAGCCTCATTATTAATGTGTGTAGGTTGAACTGCATGGAACTATCCTACCCCTCTTCCATGTTCTACAGTATAAGTCCCATAAGTTTCACCACTCTTCTAATATGGGTTCTCTTTCCCCAATATACTACATCCACTTCCTCAACCACCACAGTTAGAAGAACTCCAACTTCCAGATTGATATAAGGTAGAAGACCCCCTTACAATACTATTATTTTTTCAAGTTCCCCCATCACTACCCATCAATTGAGGGTTTCTAAAATAACTCTATAAGTGCCCCATCCTTCCACAGGCTCATCACTCCACTAGTGGTCTTGCACACTGGCTATGAATATGTCCTGACCTACCACACTAGTGGAAGTATATTCAGTTATTTCTCTGAGTAACTAGAAAATCTACCTAGTTAAAATTATCAAAGTGATGATTCCGACTCTCTAAATACGTACCTTTTGGTCATCTAGTAAAAACTACCTACATTCCAATGGAATCCTCCTTTAGGTTCCCCTTATAAATGAGAGCCCAATTCACCATCTCAGCAAACTTCTTCAACTAGAAGATGTTAACCCGGGACTTAATCTCACATTTAATACCATAGTAGAAATGATTTTATATCATTTCCTCATCTAATTCCAACATTATAAAAAATAATTGAAAATCATTTAAGTTACTAGCATAGTCTATCATAGACATACTCCCCTGGGTCAACTACAAAAACTTTGTTTCTTTCTTCTGTCTGAGCGTATCTGGGTAAAAGTGTTCCAAAAACTTTTTCCAAAAGTCTTTCCATTCCATACTCTCCAACTACTCATACCAAGTCTAAATATCCCTCCATAATTTTTCTAATCTACACAGAATATAAGTAGAAAAATTTTCTTTCCTCTCCACATGAGTCTTTATATGGTTAATAATCTTTTGGACATACTCAATCCAGAACTCAGCATTCTTAGGTCCACCATCTCTAGTGAATGTTGTAGGGTTTTGCAACTGAAAATCCCATGATAAGTGGTACATATTCTACAAAAAAACACCCAGGTTATATTTTAATAAAGTTTATAATGTGAGAAAAATTACCATGGAACTTCTCTCTATATCCTTTACCCATAACTATTGAATCCTTCAGATCCACTATTGGAGGTACATTTCTAGCCATGTCCTCCTATCTCCCTACCAACAAGCACTTTCATGGAGGTATATCTCTAAAATTCCAAAACCATGCCTTAGGACACATAACACATCATTAAAAAAATTTAACATGAGGGATTTTCATAAATCTATAACAATTAACCCCTCATACCTCACCATATAGTCTAAATTGAGGCACTATCACTACCCTCAACCAACCTTTGTCTTGTTCATGTCTAACATAAGGTAAAACACTTTCATAATTCATAGTTTCTCATTATACACCTATTTATCCATTTCAAATTACCACATTTATCATCATTTACAATTTTCAATTCCTTATTAGGCACTTTTTATCTTAAATTAATCAAAAAAAATAAAATCATTTCTTTTCAACAACTCACCCAAAACCTAATTTTTCATGCATGCCTAAAATGATGCATGTAACACAAAAATACTATGTGCCTAGATTGATGCATGTATACTCAACTCTCATTCCATACCAGGACATGAGTAAAATCTCATAAAATAATAACACCACACATCAATTACATTTCCTAAGGTGAAATAACATTTAACTATAATAGTAAATGTCGATAACAATAATCCCACCTCATGTACTTGGGTTTTCTCCCATACATGGGTTAGCTACTCCCATGCACAAGCTCATGACCAAGGCCTAACTCATCCTAGTCTCCTATTTAACTTTTCTAAATTGTAAGATAACTGAAAAGAAAAGCGAACTCCTTATTACCATTTTGTAACATCTCGACTTAGGTTCTACAAGATGGTTCCCCAATCTAGTTGGTTACATGACCTCAGGTGCACATCCCCATATTCTAGAGGGTGCTGACTAGAAACAAGGGTCTAATATATGTCATGGGAGACTATAACCTCTTATCAAACCAGTAGAATAGCATAAATCAATAAATAATTGCAAAATGATGATAAAAATTAATCAAAATAATGCATAACCAATAAATACCAACATCACATGATAATCCCAAGATATGGATAAATTAATATAAACCAAATGTGTAGATGTTTCCTTCCCTATAAATGTCAAGTTTAAAATTCAAACTAAAAATAAAGACACACTGAAAACTCCCTAAGTGGGTCCTAAAATCATGTCTAGTTCCCTTTTCTATGATCTATAATGAATCCCAACTCAGGCATCTAACATAGGGTTATTTTCCTTATCCTATCCAGCAATCATGAAGTCTATTCAGGTACTGGTGAGGAAGCCTGAGTAGGGTGTGATTACAACTAAATAAGACACCACTAATGGTGTCTAAGACAATATTTAATCTATAAAAGTGTATGTAGTTGTAAAAATAATAAATTACAAATTATAAAGTAAATAGTTTCCACATTAAAATATTCTTTACTTAACCACATAATACCCTAGTACATGGTGACACCAGAACCAATAAATACCTTCTTTGGCTCATGCTAGAGTCTGAACCATCCACCACCAGGATATCACATTTAATTCTATCATGGTTTTTGTTAATCATTTAATATATAATTTCAAAATCATAAAATGGGGTTCTAGAGCAGTAGTTTTTCACCCCATGGGTATTTGGATCAACAGTTCTTATACTACAACTCAGTGATCACAAGTAATAAATATATATCTTGGGGGAATAGAGTGGAAGTCTAAAACCCTGTGGGTATTTAGATTATCAATCCTTATCCCATAACTCTTTATTCACATTAATCATGAATATCTCATACCATGGTTCCAATTTCATAATCTCATGTATAATCCAATTTCGTAATCCCATATATTCAACCAATTTTTTAATTTCATTAATCAACCAATTTCATAGAATCATTTATCAACCATATTCACAATCCCATGGAAGTTAATTAATTAATTCAATTGAGAATGCAATTTTACAATGTGTAAATTACAATTCAACAATTACATGAACATAATTATAATCAAGACTATTTGAATTGATAATTATACTACCAAACTCAAGGTCTTTGATGAATATTATCCAATTTGAAATCCATAATTTGATGAAAAAATATTGAAGATCTAGGACCAAATCCTAAAACCAAAATCCAAAGTAATGAGATCCATTAGTACCCAGATCTAAACCATTAATAATAGAGGAAAATCATCCCTCTTCATTGGAAAAATATATGGGATAGAGATAGGAAACCAATGATAAGAGATTGCATACCATTAGAGAGGATAAATCCTTCCATCGGATCTTTGATTCACATCGGAAGGGGTTATAGGATCCTTGGAATCCTCTTCGGAGATTCCAAAATTGAATGAAATATTTTAGGAAGAGACGGGTCAATTTGGGGTAAAAATATAATGTTTGGGAATATTAATAAAAATTTTAGAGGGTTTAAAACCCACACACATTGTTTCTTGGGCTAAGGCTCATGGTTTTCCAAACTATGGCCATCAACATAGGGGTTCACAGATTCTCCTAAGTGGAACATGTTTTGAAAAACTATGTTCTAGCCATGAACCCCCCCCCCCCCACCACACTATCTTAGGGTGCACATATTAGGGAGGGTGGATACACAATTTTTCCAAACGGTGTGCCAATCACGTACCACCTCATGTGCCTCTAAAAAGTGGCACATGATTTCCTATAGAAAACCACACAGTTTTCCCTAACTATTCATATCCCCATAGGATCCCAAATTTCTATAATTTCACCCTAAACAACACCCAAAAAAACCAAACAAAGGTATAACCAAAAAAGGGGTAAAAGAGTACCTAAAAATGAGTATAAGGGGTCTCTATAAAGTTTGGGATCTTACACACCATGTGGTGGATTTTATATATAGTAAATATCTAATTATTGTTTTCATAATATTAAAAACTAAAAATCGTGTATAAGTTGTAATAAAAAAATTACTCCATGTTTATTAAGACATAACATGCTATGTAAATAACATGTGTTACATGTAGCATTAGTTTTATTTGTATATTACATAAAATTACATGATAAGACATGTGTGTTTCATTCTTCATTATTAAAAAGTATATGAATATCATACATGTTGGGTATTTCAGACAGGTACTCACTATGTTTCCTCCAAGGTGAATTTTTTTATACATAGTCAATTCTAAATAAAATTATTTAATTTGTTTAAAATTTTGAGGGATGAGAATCTCAATAAATTTTGGATTAGATTTAAGATAAGATAAATGATTAATTAAAGAAGATAATTAATTGATTTGAGCGCAATTTATCTTAAATAAGAATTATTTGGATTGAATTTTATTTTATTAAATGATTTATTTGTTACATGTATGTGGATGATCAAGATAATATACCATACCTTTGTAAGTTATTGGTTTCATTTTAATTTATTATTAAATTAAATTAATGTAATGCATTCCATCTGACCTCTCATTATGTAAGGGTCTGCATACCCACTATTTCCTTTTATGTAAACCCTTTTAATTAATCATTTAATCCATTGTACTTACGTGTGAGTAAAATTTTATCTAATTAATAGAGATACTAGGAGAGTGGAGGCACTACATGTTTGGAGTCAAGGTGAAACCAACCCAAGAGGCACATGGGTGGACATGTGGAAAGCTACAATATAAACTAAGCCTTGGTTGAAGGTGTTTATCCCCTAGGTTAAAGGTTCTTGTATCATATTCTAGATAAACTAACCATTAGAAAAATATCATGATCATACTACCCTTATTATTTTATTTCTATCATATTTCATGGTTAATTTCATTTTAGATGTTTTTTCATGATCACCTGAATTAAGGAATTTAATAAGCATGGAAGATAAAACTAAAATAAATTGTATTATATATAAACATTATCTAATACATAGTTATCCACTTAAGTAAATCCAATTAATATTAATAATCATGTAATAAATATAAAATGGTCAATTTACATATGAAGATTAAAATCACTCAATAATATATATTAAGATGGTATAGCCTTTCACTATTTGGGTAGGAATCGAACCATAGTTAAAAGTTCTTGACTAACCTCTATTGAGGTGCTTTAAATTATTGGGGAATTTCTATCTTGAGTTTTGGGTCAGCTTAACCTAGTTTACATTAAGGGTTGATCACCTCCATGGTACTTAGTAAAACTAGTAGGCAAAATGTTGAGGATATCCAAATTAAGGATTTAAAGATTGGGTAGTCCACTCAATAGATCAAGGAACTATGAGTTAATTTCATTGGAAAGTTACTCCTATATAAATACCTTTTAATATCTTGATAGACCTTCGTTTGGGTTATAATATGATTCTTATGGATCCTTACCACTAAAATATCCAAGCAATGGAATATTTCAAAAATAATGGTTAGGGCTATAAGTTTTTAATAAAATAGTGGGATATTGATACATTTAAATATATATTATCTAATTTTATAAATTAGATAAATTACTAAAATTATTCTTTTATTAATTATAGAAAAATAAACTAATACTTCAACCATATAATAGTGATCCATACTTTTGAATTATAACCTTCTCACCGGTAAAAATTTCCAAGAATGGAAAAGGCACTTACACATTTTTTATGCCATGAAAGGAAATTATATATTCTACAAAATCTTATTCCTGAAGTGCCTAACTAAGAGGCTTGTGAGGAAGAATCATCTATTTATGAGAAATATTTGTATAATGTCACAAATTCCCAATGTTTCATGCTATATTTCATGATCAATGAGATTTTAAAGTAACATAAGGTCATGGATTTGTATAACATGATGTCTCACTTTTTTGATATCTATAAAGAGAATACAAGACAAGATAGATAAGAGATCTCTAATGTGTTGTTTTCATGTAATCTTGGGGATTAGGTTCCCATTGGGCCTTAGGCAGTCAAGATGATTGGAAATATAGAGTGCTTTCATATCTTGGGAATTAAATTCCCTAATGATATGTACATATATCTTATTCTTTCCTAACTTCCTAAAACCTTATATAGTTTTATTGTGAATTGAAACCTGAGAAATAGAGAGAAAGTCATTTGGAACTTCTTACTATCATTCACTAAGTTTACAAGGGCATGGGGCATGATAAAATCACAATACTTATGGTGAATAAGAAAATGAGGAACTATGAAAAGAGGCCCAAGACTCACTCAAATTCTAAATATCCCAAGAACTATCCTCCCAATAAGAAGAAGATTCAAATGTAGGTGAAAGAGAAGGAAGCGGTGTGTTTTTCCTGTTGTAAGCTATGTCACTGGAAGAAGAACTACACCCAAAACAAGAGGAAGATAAAGTTATGTTTTTTATCAAGTTTAATATTTATATATCTACAAATTGGGTATTATATATATCTTGTGGTGTTTACATTTATATCAAAATGAAGGAACCAAATGGATTTTGAAAGATTATTAGAGGAGAGGTAGATATTCAAGTAGCCAATGGAGCACGACTTACTACTTTGGGTATAGGATACTACCAACTTCCATTATCAACTATAATGATTTTAGATTTAAATAATAATCCTTATTGGAAGAAATTACCAGGATATCAAGGAAAAAATTACACAATCATTAGGATCTACCATGCTACCAACTGGATATTCCTATAGAAATGCTTGGAGGTTTGTGGTACAGGTGTGGATCACTACTATAGGGAATATACACTTGATTATTATTATGTAATGATGATACAACATAGAAATTCTTTTATATTCATCAATGGATAAAAAATTCATCATAAGGTAATGAACTAAATGGTTAAATTAATTATAAATTTATTATGTGATGATATTTCATTTTTTTTCTGGTATTCTCATGTAAATTAATATTTGATTCAATTACATTGTTCATAGAATTATTTTTTGATATAAATCTCATTTTAATAATTGATTAAAAAATCCAAGTAGGTTATGCCCCATCGATGCTTCTGCTTCACCCATAACCTTCACTGATTATAAAACATATGAATATTTTTCTTCCTAATATGTTTGAGATATCAAATTACTTTTGAATATTTTAAACCATGTATAAGGGTTATACCTTATATAAATAATTATTATGTAAAGTTTTGGTTAAACATACATTGATATATAGTCTTGTAAGGTAATTGAGATTTTGTTTAACCACAACAAGAGTTACACTAAACCTAAATAAATTTATGAGAACTATGAACTTGACATGTTGTGTGGGGAAATTGAAATGATAACATTCTCTTAATTCTCTCAAAACCCCCTACATTTTTTTAAAATCCATAATCTATTTTTTTTAATTCAATATGTTTTACCCCTATAGAGACCCATACTTTTCATACATAAATATTATATATTATTATTGAATATTTAATACATAACATTATGATCCACATCAGAATATTGTATAGGATAGTGTCTGTAAACTTGGATACAAAGACAACTTATTCATAACAGATATATATCATCTCTCACTAAGTTCTTCATAACTATCACCCTTATTATGCATATCATATTTAAAACCTTTCCTCATAACTTAGATATTGGAAACATAATAAAGGTTAACTTATATGATCAGTAAGGGTAAACAAGTGGGGTATCAATGATAACTTAAGCCTAATATGAGACTAAGGGTATGAGATCATGAGTTTAACATTTAAAAAATATATAACTATCATATGATAGATCATAATATTAAATAATGTAATAAAGTTTCACAATTCATAAGACATGAATGACGATTTAATCAACTAACATGAGATATGAGATCATAAAATTGGTATAAGACATAAGTTTTTGGCATACACATAAGCATAGAAAATCATTTCCTTAGTCAAGTATTACTACCAATACTATCATAATGGATTGGGCCCACTACCTATTCCATTGTATCCTTAGTAATGGTTCACTCCTAATACTATCATAGTGGATAGAGTCCATTACTAAACTGGGTTCACTCCCCATTTCATTCCTTATTATCTTATGAGATTTTCACTTTCACCCAATTCATTGGAGGGATATATAATTTTTGGCCCACCCAACACATAATCATAATCCATTCATATAGTTACCATGATTTAATAAAACATTCATCATAGAATAACCTTTTTAAATAAAATGTATTTCATAAAAATTTCATTATTTCATCATATAATAACTCATGGAAAAGAAATGGGTTTCATAAATTTTTCATCATAACTTAATTATCCCATGGGAAAGAAAAGGGTTTCATAGAACAATCCTTAAATATTCATCATCATAAGTAATAAAAAGAATGAAAGTGTATTATATCATTATACCATATCACAATTAAATAATATGTAACATCAAAGGAATTTATCGTAGATTAAAATTTCCCTTAAAAGATAAATGTAACATTTCTTAAAAAAAATAACTTTTTCACATTGAAATAAAAATTTTAAAATCTAAAAATTTCATAAATATTAAAGAAAATGTTTTATTTTTGAAAATAAACTTAGAAACATGTAAAGGAGGATTAAATTAATTAATCATTCATAATAGTGGTAAATTTTGTTCATTTCATGTATGTAAAAACAAATATTTATTTCACATTTTTAGTAAGAAGTCAAAAGTACCTCATTTAGAAAATGAAAAGAAATTTTAATTTAAAATATTTTGTAAAAAAATTAAAACATGGGTAAAAATAAATTTAAAAAAATAGGAAAATATTAAAAACATTATTTAAAATATTTTAAATAAAACGTTTATTTGGAAGAAAAATATTCCTACCCAAATAAGAAATAATGTTTGTTTTCTTGAAAACATTTTCTCAATCATTTTAAGTACCAAAAAGTGGGAAAAGGTATTATTACTTGAAAATTAAATTAATAACAAGATAATAATAAAATTCATGATATTATTGAGATTTTTATCATGAAATTTCATCATTGTATACTTAATCATAAAAAAAATCTGATAAATAATGATATTATTGCATAAAACCCTTACCACTTTGATAGTTTTTGAATCATAAGCCCCATGAAATTGATAACCTTATATAGATATGTATATACCCATAATTTTCTTGAGAATCATAATAAAATAAATTCATGGTTTTTATATAAACCTTATTAAAAAAATAATTTGTGAATATGGCATGTGTCTCATATAAATGAAAGTGAGATGAAAATCTCTAACCTCAACTTCGATATGTTTCAAAAATTCTCTAACATCATGTGTAATAAATTTAAATTTATTATAAATATATATTATAATAATTTAAATACTTATAATATAATATATAATCCAATTATAATATTTCAACAACAAATTATTAATAATTTATTAGTAAAAACATAGCTTTTGGGTGTTAACTGTCTCATTTTTCATGAGAATTTTATTTTGGTAGTTCTGGACCTTGTACTTTGATCATGATTACACCATATAAAAAATATTAATAATTATATATATATATCATATAAATTCATTATATATATATATTTATATTTATATTCCTCCATAAAATTTATAGATATAAAAATGAATTACACCATTCATAGAGACGGTAGGCCAAATATACGCATGGAAATTGTTTTCACTTTTCAAAAGATAAAATGAAAGAAATATGAATAATGATTAACATTTATACAATAATTATTATATTATATATATTCATTAAATCTATAATTATTACCATACGTGTAAATTATAAATAAAAAATGATTTACATTGCTTCATGAAGGTGGTAGTCCACACGTACATACGAGCAATGTTATCATTTTCTAATACATTAGAAGGTAAGTTGGTAGATATCATATTATAATTATATAAGTATAATTATTTAATAAATATAATATATAATCATTAATCCCATAATAATAATAATCCATGAAATATAGTGAATGAAAATGAATTTTATTACTACGTGGAGGTGGTTGTCCACACGTACGCACGAGCAATACTTCCACTTTACATTTGATGGAAAAAGGGTAAATGATTGTGGTCCCATAATAATAATAAAATTTCAGTATATTTTGGATACATAATATATTATTTTATTATTAATACCAAATATTTAGATTATTTTTAAGAATAAAAAATTTGAAAGAGGTCAGATAGAATGATTACCTCTCCTTCAGTTGGCCTCCTTTAGATACTTTATTAAGGATCCTTGGAATGGTATTTTAAGAAGAAAAGAACCTATAATTCATGGATAAGTAAGTTTATAAATTAAATGGATAGGGTTTGGTAGATCTATATAGCTCAAATATGTGTAAATAAAATAAAGGAGGGTGTCCTTTTATAAGTGGGGGAGAGGACACACTTGGAATTTCTTAGGATATTAAAATATAATAATGGAATACTCAAGAAAAATGATTCCAAATGGAAATATGTTTGAATTTTGGATATTATTAGATCTAAATATGGCCAAAAAATTTTATTTATAAAATTTTTATTGGAAAACTTACCCCTATATCTTGGTTTAACCCCCCCCCCCCCATGGTAAACTCGTTTTAACCTTAAATGCAGTGACAAATTTTTACTATTTTTATTATTCGTTAAGACCAAAAATGAAATTGGGATCAATAAAAAAATTGTATATGATAAATCCAAATATTTAATACATATTATCAAATTCAATTCATAAAAGTGGTATAATTTAATTTAAAATCAATCTTGTAAAACTTGATGAAAAGAAGTTTTCTAGAAAAAATGTTTTCTCAAGTATAAAAGTTTTTATACAAAAATATAGCATAAATTTAATTAAAAAGAACAAAATTGTATTATTAATAATATAAATAAACTATTTTTTATTTTAAAATCATTTTAAAATAAAATATAACTTTTAAAATTCTTTAAACAAAATTCAGTTTTCAATAAAAATCCTTATTTTTTCACTATTCATTGAAAATTTGATCTTCTCAAAAAATTATTAAAAATTACCTATAAGATATTTTTTACATGATGATTTCAAAAATTAATTTTATTTTTTAAAATAAATTATCTAAAAAATTTAGAAATTTTTTATATTATATTCTCATAAAATCAATAAAAACCATTTTTAAGGGAAATGTATTTTTAAATCATATAATGACTTTCCTAAAAATTGAGTAGTTATTTATCAATATATTTGATTTATATAAATAATTTAAACATATTTTTAAAAAAAATTGGTTATTCCTATTCACCCCTTGAATTTAATGACTAGGTTATAATAGTATACTAGGTTGTTGTTAATTTAGACTCAGGGATGTGTGTATCACAAGCTATCGATAAAATTAAATTTATTTGAACAGAAATATATAATAAAATCTCAGGGTGTTAAATTCTACAACCATTAAAATTATTTTTACCCTATTAATTTTTCCTCACTAATACAAAAATGAGGATATCTCTATTTCATCATGTCCTCAGTCTCCCATGTAGCTTCTTCAAATTTTTGATTCCTCTATAGAACTTTAACCAAATGAGTAGTCTTGTTATGTGGAACTTTATCTCTACAATCCAATATTTCTATTGGTTGTTATTTATAGTAAATTTTATTCTATAATGGTATAAATCATGATTTAAATACACATGAAGGATCAATTATGTAATTCCTCATGAGAGATACATAGAACACATCGTGAACATGAGAGAGGTTTTATGGATGTTCCAAGCGATAAGCTATTATCCCTACTGGATCAATAATATCAAAGGGGAAAATAAACATTGGGATCATATTTCCCTTATTTTTTAAAATAATAACTTTTTTCTATGGATAAATTTATAGTAATACCTTCTAACTAACTTCTAATTACATATTTCATCAATTATTGTTGGAATAACTTTTTGATTGACTCTAAACTACATTGATATGATAATAAATGGATCTAGATTTCTTTACCATTTACTCAAATAACTCAGGTACCAATAGTTTTATTTCACCATCTTTATCCTATAATGTTTTATTTCTACACATCTTTCCATAAAGAGTTTCATAAGAAGTCATTTGAATTATCTAGTGAAAACTATTATTGTTATAAAATCAACTAGAGGAATGTGTTGATAACAACCACCTTTGAAATCCATATAACAAGATATCAATATATTATCTAGGGTTTTAATATTTGTCTTATACTAACCATCTATCTTAGGATGATAAGAAGTACTAAAAAACAACTCTGAATCAAAATATTGAAAAAGACTTCACCAAAACATTGAGGTAAACCTTGGATCCCGATCAAATACAATATAATGTGGTACTCCATGAAAACTATCCACTTACTTAGTGTACATTATATAAGATTATAATGAGATAAATCTTCTTTTATAGAAATTAATTGTTCTAACTTCATAAGTAAATCAGCTACAAACCAAATAGCATTATGTCATTTATAATTTTTGGGGATTCCAATGGAAAAATCCATGGTGATGTTTTCCCATTTCCTTTTTGGTATGGGTAATGGTTGTAACATCATTTTAGACTTATATCTCTCAGTCTTAAATAACTAAAATACCAAGTACCAAGATATATACTATGAAATATTTATCTTCATGTTTTTCCACAAGAAATACTCTTTCACATCTCTATACATTATCATGCTTTTAGGATGAATAGTGACTAGTGGACTATGAGATTTATTCAAAAACTCCTTATTCAAATATGATATTTATGGGAAATATACATGATTATTTAACCTTATCATTCCATCATAATCAAAGTTAAACTCAGTAAAATTTCCTACCTTCTTTTTTAACTCTATATCTTTCTTTCATGCCTCTTTAATATTCACTTGGATAGATGATTGAACAATTATTTTAGAAAGATAATATTTCTTTCATTCCTTAAAAATTTCCAAATCCATTATTTGAACTTATATTAATATTGGATTTTTGTGATCCTAGTAAAAGATAAGTTAGCATGATCTTTCTTAATAAAATCATCGACCACATTTTTCACTTTCCTAGGGTGGTAATGTATTGATCAGTCATAATCTTTAATCAAATCCAACCATATTCTCTAGAACATATTCAAATCTTTATAAATTAATATATACTTTAAACTTTTATGGTTGGTATATATGTCACACCCTTCTCCATAAAGATAATGACTTTATATATTTAATACAAAAATTATTGCAGTAAACTCTAAATCATGATTTGAGTAATGTTTCTCATGAAAATTCAATTATCATGAGGAATAATCTATCACCATATCATTTTTCATGATGAATCATCCCCATCCCTTATTAAATGCATTAATAAAGATCAAAAACCCCTCTTTACTATAAGGTAGTGTAAGCATAATGTTTTTGAAAAACCTTATCTTCAGTTCCTTGAAATTTTCCTCACATTCATCTATCCAAAGTAACTTGGATCCATTATTAGTTAACTTGGTTAGTAGATTATATATATATGAGAATTTATCCACAAATCATCAATAATATCTATCCAATCCAAAAAAAACTATAAATCTTGGTCATGATGGTTGGTCTGGGCCAATGTTCAATAACTTTCTTCTTTGATGGATCCATAGATATACCCTCGCTTGATATTATATAACCCAAAAATGAAACTTTTTATATCCAAAAATCTCACTTAGTTAATTTTTTATAGTTTTTTATCATTCCTTAAGGTTTTCAATACAATAATCAAGTGATCTTTATGCTCTTCCTTTATTTTAGAATATATATAAGGATATCATCTATAAATGATACTTCAAACTAATCAAGGTAATATCTAAAGACTCTATTTATAAAATCCATAAAGATATAAAGGGAATTAGTAAGACCAAATGACATGTCTATAAATTCATAGTGTTTATACCTTGTATGGAATGTTGTCTTGGGTATGTCTTTACTTTTAAATCTCAACTTATAGTATCCACATCAAAGATCAATATTTGAAAAAGTTTTATCTCCTCATAATTAATAGGAAAAATAATCAATATGGGGAAGAGGACACTTATTCTTGATTGTGATATTGTTTAGTTCTCGATAATCAGTATATATTCTCAGTGATATAACTTTATTCTTAACAAAAAACAATTTCACTACATGGTGATTCACTTAGACGAATGAATCCATTGTCCATATTCTCTTGGATTTTCTTCTAAAATTTTCCATAACTCAATTAGGTTTATCCTATATGATTTTTTCAAATAGGTTTAGTATCAGGTGTGAGTTTTATTGAAAAATAAACATCAAGATTTGGTGGAATACTAGGAAATTATTCTAGAAATACATCAATAAATTACCATACAATAGGAATATCTTCAATTTTGATATTATCTCTAATTATCTAAGATAAATACCCCTCTTGAATAGGAATCAATACCAATAAATTGAATGAAAATTCAATTGTAATTTCATATATATCATTGCACTTATTTCATTGATAAAAAGAACATGTGTTGGTGATTATCCATGTGATGAGAAAAAAAATGCTCCAATGAGATCTAGGTAGCCTATCCTTTTTATATTGAAATGGATATGTCATATTTAGATTATTTCTCATTATGTTAACCATTTTTTCAGGAAAAAATACCATACACATAGTTGGGGAAAATGGTATAACGTTTTAATTGTGGGGGGTTTAATGTTTGTACAATCATTCATGTTTGGTTCACCATTCATGTTTATCTTCCATAGAAACTTTCAATGGTTCCCACATACATAACTAGGTATAGAACTTCTTTCCAAATTCAAGTGGTCAATTGGGATTTTAGACCAAATGTCACTTAGGAACTTGCATTGGTTGAGAGGATGGGAGGTCGGGTTTATCACACCCTTTGGGGGGGATTGTTTGTAACTCCAAGACTATCTTATAGATTTAATATATATTCAAGAATATATTACTAATCCTGATATGGGACCAGATACATAACAAGAAGATAAAGTACTGAATCCTTTAATGTGTAAAGGAAGTCCTATTGAGTCCATTTGTATGTATCTGAGGTTATTCATCCATTTCACCTTAATAGGTAGTTTATTTTGTTTTAAAGACATACATACAGAAACTCTAGGTTTTTTTTCCATCTAGGGAGGTGATTAATATTTCAAACATGGGATTAAATCTTTATGAGGCATCCTATATATCCTATTTATAATAGGAATCATAGTTTTTTAAACTTGTACAGTTTAATGTCTTGAAAAAGGGACATATATGAGGTAACTTGGGAATTGGGTGTTGATATGGAGCATCAAGGAGGAATCCTACATATCATGGTTATAGTAGGAGTTAGATTCATCATAGTTCAGTTACACCCTTGGGAATTACCCTAATCGGAGTAGTTATATCATTCCACTGATCAGGACTAACACGCCGAGGTTTCCCTGGATGGTGGATATTCATGATGCAAGTGATATGGTCATTGTAAATACCTAATCTCATGTGATTCATTCTTGGTGTGTAAAATAATGGATAGAAATTAATTAGTCTCATTGTACATGGATGAAGGGCTTATGTGTTGGGACAACCCTTTTTATTTTTAGCATGGAACTCATTCCTTAATAATGTGTCCTACGTATCTTGGTTATAGAAGTAATTGGATTCATCATAGTTCAGTTGCATTCTCAATTCACTAGTGGATGAGGAAAAATGATCATACCATGGGATATATTGGGTCCCAATGGTTGGAATGTTAGAGACGTGGAGGGACTCACATCGAGGTGGGTTCCCATTTTAGCTCAGGCCATAGGAAGGAATCCTGAATATCTTGGTTATGGAAGGAATCAAAGTTCTCATAGTTTAGTTAGTTAGGGACTACACACTGAGGTTTCCATGATATAGGGATAGTCATATCATGTAACTGATTAGGGATTACACACTGAGGTTTCCCTTATATAGGGGTGTCCATATCAAGCCACTAATTGGGGATTACACACTGAGTTTTCCCTAACATAAGGGAATATCATATTATGCAGTTGATCAAGGCTTACACTCATAGGTTTCCCTTATATGGGGGGACATATCATATTATGCTTCTGGTTAGGGGTTACACACTAATGTTGACCTTATATATGGGACATATCATATTATGATGTTTATCGGGGATTACATGTTACGGTTTCCCTTATATAGAGGGCATATCATATTATGCTGCTAATCGGGGATTACACATAAATTTTTCCCTTATATAGGTAACATATCATATTATTTAATTGATTGGGGGTTACACACTAATGTTTCTCTTATATAGAGTACATATCATATTATGTTGTTGATTAGGGCTTACACACTAAGGTTTCCCTTATATATTCAATGGACAAGGTTATCATGTCTCAGTAAATATTCTTGAAATGGCTTGATTGTTGGATTTACATGTTCTGATTGTATTCTTGACATGTTTGAGGATGTATAGACATGATTTTGTGGACATTGCTGGATAAAATCACATGATCCAGTTGAATTTTTTGGAGGATGTCATGTAACTTGAATATCATGTCTAGATACCATTGAATGATCAAGGTTGAAATTTCTAGAGGGTATTTCATGAATTGGATTATTTATCTATAGGACATAGAGAGATCTAGGATGACATGTTTTTTGGGTGCCACATGATCTAGGATGACATATCTTGTGGGTTTCACATGATCTGGATTAATTTTCCGAAGGAATTCACATGATCTAGGCTGATATATATGGAGGGTGCCACATAATCTAGGATGAAATTTCTAGAGGGTACCATGTGATCTAGATGACTTGTCTGGAGGACGTCACATGATCCAAGATGACATGTCTGGAGGGTGCCACATGATCTGGGTTTCCATGTCTGGAGGACATTGCATGATCTGGATGAATTTTCCAGAGGATGTATCATGTTCTAAGCTGACATTTTTAGAGGATATATCATAATCTGTTTGACTTTTCTAGAGGACACCACGATACCTGGATGATTTGTCTGGAGGACACCATAAGACCTAACTGAATCATCTTGATGTCATCACGTAACTTGGGTGGAATGCCTAGAGGATATCACAAGATTTGTCTTGGAAATACCATAAGACTTCTCAATACTTTGGTTGGTATGCCCACGGGGTTCCATGTGACTTTATTTGACATGTATAAGGTACATTTCATGATCCAAACAGTATGTTGAGGGAGAATTGCATGACTTGAGAGACATGTCCCGGTGTTGTCACATAATCCGGATGATTCATTCGAAGCACATGAGGATTAGTGTATATATTATTCACATAATTTTCCCATGTTTAGTCTTTATTTGAGCCTTTTATTTTATATATTCCTTTTTTAGGGTTATCTTATTTATGGTTTTGTGTGACACATCTATCATGTGGGATGTCCTTCTCATAATCTAGTTGATACGCCAGAAGTCCTTTTCATGTTATCAAGTGATCACATGAAGTGACTATGAATACCTCATGATCCATTAGGTTATTCCCTGAATTTTAACCGGTGAAAACCCCTTTTGATTGTGTGATTGACCGCTCTGATAAGTTATCTCATGTGCTCATGTATGTGATCAATCGTGGATACCTCGTGGGTTCTCTCCATGTGTGTGTTTTTTTACTGAGGGGGTGGGGTTTATAAGCCTCTACACCCTTGTTATATGTTTCCTTTTATGGATCATATATCATAGATTTTTTCTGGATTTAGTGGAGGTACTTTGGGTCATGCGCTTTACATGATCCTGCTACAGGTCACTCATAGAACTGCATGATATTCAACGATTATGAATATCATGCGTTTTTCCTTTTCCATTTTTATTGGACCTAGGATGATCAAATAGATTTTACCTAACCATGTGGACATATCAAGGAGGTTCCATAAGGTTATTCTAGCATTTCTATAAGCATTTGTAATATCATGATTCCAATGAAAAGACTTGTGTGATCAAAGACTACTTATATGGGGTCATTCAAGATTTTAGGTCATCGTCATGAGGGAGTCTGTGGGATCAGGTTGACATTTCAATGGGTCTCATGAGATAGTGATGGCTTATCAAGGTATCCATTTTGAGATCATACAATCATGTATAAGGGACTTTTTGATACCATGATGCCTTATCGAGAGGGCCTCTTGGGATCAATAGTGAGCGCCCGGGGCATATAACCTATTTTGTATGAAGTCTAGTATATCCTCTCTCTATGAGAATCCTCCATCATTTCCCTTTTTACTTATTTATTTTACAAGGTCTAGGGATCTCGTGAATTTTTGTGAGTGTTGTTGAATACAATCACTCTCCTTTTTTTCGATGTGTTGTGTGACCAAAAATGGGTCTCACAGTGATATGTGAGAATTTTCATGGATAATCCTTCTATTTTTCTTTGTTGTGTCAGGTGTTCAATGATGGATCTCATGATGGAATGTGAAAATTTTTAGTAATAGTCTCTCTGCTTACCTTCAATGTGTCAAGGGTTCAATGATGGATCTCGTAAAGTCATAAATACATTGTCGAGGATAGACACTTTGTGTGCCTTTTATGCATCATGTGTTCAATGATAGATCTCACGATGGAATGAAGACATTTTTTGGGATATTCACTCTTATTACGTTTGATGTGTCACATGTTCAATGGTGAATCTCACGATAGTATTTGGACATTGTCAAGGATATTCACTCTACTTACCTTTGATGTGTTTTATGTTTAATGATGGATCTCACGACAGCATGCAGACATTGTTAGGGATAGTCGCTTTTCTTTCCTTGGATGTGTCACGGGTTTAGTGATGGATCTTATGAGGTCATGAAAACTTTGTCAGGGATAGTCACTTTTTGTTCCTTTTATGCATTCTGTGTTCAATGATGGATCTCATAGTGGCATGTGGACATCTTCAAGGAAAATTGAATTATGTACCTTTGATGTGTCACATGTTCAATAATGGATCTCATGATAGAATACAGAAATTGTTAGGGATATTTACTCTTCTTACCTTTAATGTGTTGTGTGTTCATGGTTTTATGATTCCATATCATGATCAAGGGTTTTTTCATCTCAAGGATGCATGGAAAAGGGTGAATGGATAGTGTTGCAAGTTGTCACATGAATGTTGCATAACCCAATACACTTGAAGGTGTTGTGTGATGGAAGGTTCACATTAAATTATTGAAAAATATGAATTGTATTTTTATGGGATTCATACTATTCAAATCCCTAACGAAAAAGTTCCTAGTGCACAATTATGGGTGCTAACAAAATCCCACCCCCCCATAGAATTAAATTCATTCAGAATGAAAATAACATGATTCTAAGGTAAATATAGGACACTTTTCCATAAATCTGAATGATGATGAATTATTCCAATGTGTTTCTAAAAGAGAGATGGTTCTCTAATTTATTTCCTAGTCTTATGGACCTGGTGATTATAGCTTGAGTTTTGTTAGAGACATATAGTGGGACCCATAAGATTTGTATATCTTTCTTTTATATTTCCCTAAATTTTTTACTAAGCTTCATATGGATGAAGACTTGTAGGATTAGACTCTACTTTTTCTTAGGCCACCATCTTACAAGTTGTTTGTCCTGACAGGTTTTGTGCCTTTTTCCGATCTTGTAAATTAAATAGTTTTATGTGTTTTAGTTTAGGGTCTTTTAACTTGGACCTTCTATTGTTGTAGTTTAGGGTCTTTTATCTTTGACCATCTATTATTTTAGTTTAGGGTATTTTATCTCAGATCTTCTATTAATATAGTTTAGAGTCTTCTAGCTCATACCTTTTGTTGTTGCAGTTTAAGGTCTTTTATCTCAGACCTTCTATTGATATAGTTTAGGGTCTTTTTAGCTCATGCCTTCTATTATTGTAGTTTAGGGTCTTTTAGCATGAACCTTATATTTTTATATTTTATGGCCTTATGGATTGGACCTTCAAATTACATGTAGTTTAAAGTCTTTCTAGCAGTACTTCATTAGAGAATATAGAATATGGGGAAGATATTCTAGGGATGACCCAAAAAACCCTAAGGTTCTGATTTCTTTCGTGGTGTTTCCAAGGCTAATGAGGATCAAATTTCCTTTTCTACAAGGATGATATGACTTTGGTTTGTAGGTAAAATCCCTTATTCATTAGTATAATTTTCAAATAGAGGTGTGTAGACTCTTTTCCAAGGTCCATGGAAGATTTATGGGGGGTAATATTGGTTAAGGGTGAAATATTAGGGAATTCGAGTCATCCTAGATAGTTGTAATACGGGTGATGCAACTCATAACCCAAAAGTTTTTGAGTCATTGAAAATGGGATAGGGAAGACATTCTAGGAATGACCCATAACACCCTAAGGTATTGGGTTCTACCACGTTGTTACTAGGGTTCACAAGGATCAGAGTTCCTTTCCTACAAGGAATAAATGCCTTTGGTTGGTAGGTCAAATACATTATGTATCGATGGCATGGTCAAAAAGATGTATCCCTACTCTTTTTTGAGGTCCATGAAATATTTATAAAGACTTAATCATCCATATGATGAGGTTAGGTATGTAAGAAAATCTATCCTGGAAGGGTTCTGGAACCCTAGGGTAGTTTATATTTTTTTGGGATTGGGTCCTATGCCATGTGGTTTTGATTAACATGTTGTTGGTGATCAAAAGGTTTAGGAATGGAGTGTTTCATTCCTACTTTGTTACGGAGATTGTAAATCATGATCCAAAGTGATCAGTTCATGATGATGGTATGGTACAATCATACCAGGAATGGCCTAGAACAATATATGGTGTTGAGTTCTTCCATGATGACGTTAGGCTCACAAGGATCAAAAATCCCTTCACATAGGGCCAAGATGTCTCTTCTTGGTAGGTCTAAGACCTTAGGCATCAATATCATGGTCAAAAAGATAAATCTATTTTTCTTTCCAGGGTCAATGAAAGTTTTTTGGTGACTTGAGGTGCTTAAATTATGAATTGTGATTTAAGGAAAATGTAATACTCAAGAAGGGTTTGAGAACCCTAAAGGTTTTTCTTCCACCTAGTGAACACACTATTATGGCAAGGAGATGTGACAAACCATTACTCTAACTTTTTCCTAGACTAGGGGGTCCAGTGAGCATGGCTTTGATTTTAATAGGGATACAAAGTGGGCCATATGATATTTATTCCTTATTTATTTACACCCTAATTTTTTCCTAAACTATAAAGATAAAGAATTTAGTGAGTGAAGAATTGAATCTTACTCAGGCCTCCCTTTGTAGGTTTTCAACCTGACAAGTTTTGTGTCTCTTTCTCTAGTAGTTTAAGTTCTTATGATTTGGACCATCAAAGGCTAAAATTTATGGTTGTACAGCTTCAACCAAAGTGCAGGTTGTTTAAGGTCGTGATACACATGGACTAAATATGAGGGGAATTTTACATAAGGGGATAATTAGGATACCCAAGGTCGATATTACTCTAATTTCCTTCTAAGGATAAGATAAAAGATTTGTGAGTCATGGGTTAAGGTTCCCAGGTCATGGGTAGTGATATGGGACAATCATACTGAGGATGGACCAGAACACCCTTAGGTGCTAGGTTCTACCATAGTGACATTAGGCTCGTAAGAATCAGAAAGCCCTTCATATAGGTTCAAGATGTCTCTAGTTGGTAGTTCTGATCCCTTATGCATTAATATAAAAATCAAACAAAGTGATATTTTTTCCTTTCCAAGGTCCATGAAAGGTATGTGGTAACCCAAGTTTCTCAATACATAAAGTTTGATTTATGAATTTAGCTGCCTAAAGATGATGGAAGCACCCCATACTCTTGTTGATCATAGTTAGTTTGTTTTGGTTCTTTGATAAGGTAATATAATGGGTGATGGCCTGCACATTTTAACATCATGTAGTGGGGACGTATTTATCATAAAATTTTAATTTCATGAAACTATGACATTTTCCTTACAATTTATTTTCATGTTATGGGGACATATTTGTTTTATTTTAGTTTAATTTCATACAATAGGGACTTAGAAACTGATGTGAAAAATCATACAAGATTTCCTTAAGGGAACATTTTACACTGGTTAGGGGCATTTAGATGTAAGAAGCGTCATTTATCTGTTCACAGGATTACTAGTGGGTAGTTGTATGATGGATCCCATATTGCACAGATCTATCATGTTCTCAAGAAATACATACATAGATATAACTCATAAGTAGGAAAAATGAGCTTTTAAGACTCATCCCTAGTTGAAAAGAGGTATACATTTTCATTTTTCATGCATTTTAATGTTATGCAGCTAATACATTTACTGCATAGGTCTGGCACATATGTTTTTAATGGTGTATTTTTTTTGTTATAGTTAGACCTAGTATTGAAGGTCTATGTGTCACTACAAACCTTATGATTATAGGAAACAAGAAGCACATAGTTCTTAGATGGTAAACTCTCTATATAGGTCTAACTCATATGTATAGGGGGGAATTGTTCCCATTGATTTTTGTAGTTGGACCCAAGATTGGAGATCTGGATGTCACTATGTATCCTATTATGGTAGGAATCAAGGCACATGTATTTCCTGAGAAACCATTCATTTTGATGTTATGTAGTAAGTAAGTAGGCTCTTTGATTTGAAAATGGAATATTATGGTTGGGACTGAGAATGGAGGTTTGGGCATCACTACATGTCCTATGATGTAAGGAATCAAGCCACACATAGTTCTAGTATGGGAAACTCTCTATACAGGTATGACCTATATAAAGAGTGGTTATTGTTCCTATTGATTATTATATATGGACCCACATAAGAATCAAGATACACATAATTTTTAAATGGAGGTGAAGTGGGACACCGACACTAAGGGTAGTCATAATCTTTGATGAGTTCCATAGTAATGCATAGTTTTATGTCATGCAAGAGACATCAATAGTGAAATTTAACATCAGGCGGTGAGTAATAATGGTGTTCCTTTTAAGGTCTTTCATCTGGTACCATGATAACCTTTTCATGAGATTTTATGTCTCAATAATGTAGGGGATTCCCTACCAAAATTACTAATACCACGTGATCTATGCTCAATGTGAGAAACAATGACTGGAAAATGTTACCCTCGTGACATGGAGGTAATTAGAGAAACAATAGGGGAATTTTGTATCATGTGGTGTATGGGCCAACATATAGAATCTAGGAGTCCCTACATATCTCATTGGAATGATAATCAAGCCATACATAGTTTTAGTAAAAACTTGTGAAGTTTAGTGTCATGCAGAAAGTATGTTATCCATGTAGTTTAACATCATGTAGTTAGAACATAGGTGACTTGACTTGAAATAATGGGAATGTTACAACTCGGCCTGATAAAAGAGGTCTGGGCATCACTATGTATCATGTGGTGGAGAGAATAAATCCAAACATAATTCTTGGAAAACCATATAGTTTAGTGTCATGTGGTGAGGACATCAACCATGTAGTTTAACGTCTTGTAGTAAGGAAGAGGGTAACACAACATGGAAGAAAATTAATATTATGATTGGGCCTAAGAATGAAGGTTTGGACATTACTAAGTATCTTATGATAGCAAGAATCAAGCCACATGTAGTTATTGTATAAAGAGATTCCCTATGTGTATCTGACTCCGGCATAGGAATAGAGGCACTTCATTTTTCATTCACATGGATCTATCTTATGTGTGGTGAATCATTGGTGAGACAGTAATTCCCATACAGTTTAACTTCATGCAATGAGGAAACTTCCCATATGGTTTAACATTGTGTGGTGAGGATATCTATTGTGTAGTTTAACATCATTTGGTTAGTACATATTCCATATATTTTAACATCATGTGGTTATGACATATTTTATATAGTTTATTGTCATATTGTTATTAAATATTATGTATAGTTTAACATCATGAGGTCGGGACATGTTCCATACAGTTTATTTTAATGTGGTTAGGACATTTTTCATGTAGTTTAACATTATGCATATAGGAAATGTTCCGTGAAGTTTAACTTCATGTAGTTAGAACATGTTTCGTATAGTTTATTTCCATATGTTCAGGAAATCTTCCATACATTTTAACATCATGAGGTTGGGATGACTATAACCCTTTATGGAATCTATGCAAATTATTTCTTAAGAAACCTCACATTGGTGGGGGTAGGGGTGACGCATTCCCCATACATTGTTTCCAGTGAGTAAGATCTGTTGTGATAGGCCTTATGTATGATATAAGGTCCTTCCCATTTGAGTTACAAATTTGGAGGATTATTTCCTGGTATCATTGGGATTCTGAGGGACAATACCAGTTCTCCTTGAAGGAATTAATGAAGGTGGAATCTTTTATTAAATTCATGTGGAATCTAATTCTGATAGACTTCAAATTTGTGAAATGTACATAACATATTCTCATCAAGCCACTCCAATTCATCCAACTGCTTTTTTTATTGATTATCATATAAGAGTTTTCCATATATAGTTATTCAATGTGAGGGAAACTAGAATTCTATGGGTAACACTGCCTTGGTTCTGTAGACCAGTTAATACAGAGTTCTTGTGTAGCAGTATGTGTAGTGGTATGGTAAGCCCATAAAGCATGAAGAATCTTGTCCTTTCAGGATTTATTTTCATTATTCACCATATTCTAGAGTATATTAAAAATAGTCTTATTAAATGACTCTATAAATCTATTTTATGCTTCATGGTAGTGGGATGAGTGGTTGGAATCAATGTTATAATCCTGGTAAAATCTATTTAACTATGTAGAATAAAATTTGGTGTCTTTTTCCATCAATATTATGTGAGGGACTCTAAACTTGGTGATGATATGGGACTATATAAATTTTATGATATTATTTTTCTTAAATTACTTGAGGGGTATTGACTCATCCCACTTTGAAAATAAGTCAGTATCAATAAGTATGTAATTAAACTACTTAGTTGTGGCTGGGAGATTTGGCCCCACAACATCCATCCCCCATATGGAAAACAGACTTGAATATTTAGTTGTATGTAGAAATTTTTTGGGTTAGTGGATGAAGTTTGTATATATCTAGAATGCATGAAATTTCTTAGTGAATTCTACATAGTCATGTATCATGGTTTTATAATATTAAATCAACCTCTTAATTTAGTGGGAGAGTCTAGCCCTAGACTGATGAGAATCGTAAGAGCCTGCATGGACTTCTTCTCTAATGGCAAGAATCTATCTTTCTTTTATTCATCTAAGAAGGATTCCATCAAATCCTCACTTTTAGAGGACTTTCTACTCATTTGGAGCATCCCACAGGGTAAATTTTACTGCTCGACACTAAATATGTTCCATTCTAGCTTGGTCTATTAGGAGAGTCACATTTTGGAGATAATCAATTATGGGATCCATCTATCCATGTGTGGATATCAACTCATCATGCTCTAAGGAATTTTTGACCTGATTTATTTCTTCTATATCATGGATGATGATTGATGAGACCATACTTCAGTATGTGATATAGAATATCACTTCTTCCTGATCAGGGTCATCCATAACTGTGGGTTCATTAGCCAATGCCTCGGCATGATCATTCTATGATCAAGGAACATGATGCAATGTGGGATAAAAATGAAACTATAACATCAGTCCTCTAATATAGCCAATGAGAGGGGGTAGTTATTCATTTTTATATTATATATACTATTTATCTACTTTATCACTATCTTCAAATCCCTTTTGATGTTTAGGTAGGTTATTTATAGCTGTAGGGATATTTCCAAGCTAGCAATGAGGGCTTAGTATTCTACCTCATTATTTTTGAAGCCTTCAGATAGTGAGAAAGAGTAGGGCCAAATTTCTTTGTCTGAAGAAACAAATACAATCCCTAATACAACCTAATTAAGTTTCATATTTTCCAATATATTTTCAATGGTACTCTAGGAGGTTCTGTAAAAATACATCTCCCATATACAGGGATTTTTATGGGAATATAAAACCTCCTTGTTAGGAAGTTCAGTGTCCACTGGTGTACTTTACAGGGTGGGATGTACCATGAGGAAATCAGCCCGGGCCTACCCTTCCACTAAATTATCTGACATAAACTAAATGGTATGATATTTTATAATTAACACCCATCAGGCCAAACACCTATTCAATATGGTACATCCAAGGATTTACTTGAGTGGTTCAATAAAAAATATTGGGTGGGATTTGTGGTGGTGAAAGTAATTCCTCTGATTTTTCACTGCAAATATGAGTGTGAGACAGTTCTTCTCAACATCATAATATCAGGTCTCAATTCATATCATCATTAAACTGAGGTATTAAATACTTTTCTCATTCCCCGTGTCATTTTTTCTATAAAAGGAGGGTTTTAAGTGATCATTCCATGATGACCACATATAATATGAGTGAATTTTCTTCCACTAGAGGAATTAGGACCGGTGGGTAAAATAGATATTTCTTGAGACTCTTGAAGGATTCTTAGTAGTCCACATACCATTGATAGGTGATTTCCTTCTTCATTATCTTGGTAAAGGGTGTGATTTTCCATCCAGGTTGGCTATTGTTTAACATGTATTATCCTCTTCATGTTATTCCATATTTATTCCCCTACTGGGATTTATATCCCACCCCTTTCTTATATATGTCCCCAGGTTATCCCATGTATTTTTAAGTTTGAATGAGTATTTTGAGTATGTTAAAGAAGTTTTAAATAAATATGTTGTATTCCCTATTTTATGTTGTTATGTAATGTACCTAATTCCCAAATACACTAGACTTATCGATCATCTAGGTTGTATTAAGTATATTCTTATGTAATAAATCAAGTATTAATGTGAAATTAAGAGTAGGGTTGTTATAATTGAGTTCACTCCCCATTTTATTATATATTTATTCAAGGTTCACTCATAATACTTTTATAGTGGATAGATTTCCTTACTGAACTAATTAACTCCCCATTCCAGTCCTTATTATCTCATGACATATCCATATTTACCCAATGCATTAGGGATATATAATTTCAGTTCCACCCATCACATAATCATAATCCATTCATATATGATACACAATATCATAAAACATTCATCATAGTATAACCCATGGAAATGAAACAAGTTTTATAAACATTTCATCATTTCATCATAGCATAACCCATATAAAATAAAGAGGTTTAATAAAATTTTCATCATAACTTGATTAAGTTTTGGGAAAGAAATGAGTTTTATAGAATAATCCTAATATATTCATCATTATAATCCATACAAAGAATGAAAATTGATGGTATCATAGGATTATATTTCCATTAAAGCATAAGTAACATCAAAATATGTTATCATAGATGAAAAATTTCTTTAAAATAACTAGAAAATTTCTTGAGTAAAATACCATTTTTATTTTGAAATAAAATATTTAAAATATAAAAATTTTACAAATATTAATGAAAAAAATTAATAACCTTGGAAACTTGTAAAGTAAGAATTAAATAATTGAATGTTCATGATGGTGGGAAATTTCATTTATGTTTTCTATATAAAAACAAAACTGTATTCCACATTTTTTGTAAAAAGACAGAAGTACCTCATTTGAATAATGACTAGAAGATTTCATTTAAAAAAATTGTAAAAAAATCAAACATAGGTAAAAAATAATTTAAAAAATAATAGGATAATATTAAAAACATTATTGAAAACATTTTAAAGAAAACATGGATTTGGAAGAAATAGATTCCTAACCAAAGAGGAAATATTGTCTGTTTTTCTTAGAAACATTTTCTTAATAATTTTATATACCAAAAAGAGGAAAAAGTTCATATTATTTGAAAATTAAATTAATAAATAAATGGTGAGAAAATTCATTAGATTATTGAGATTTATATCATGAAATTTCATCATAGAAAACTTAATCATAAACAATCCCAGTAAATAATGAGATTGTAACATAAATCTCTTACCACTTTGGTAACTTTTGAATTGTAAGCCCAATGAAATAGATAGTCTTATATGGATATGTATTATCCCCATAATTTTTATGGTAATTATTATAAAATAAAATCATTATAAATATATACATCACATAAAATAAACAAGTCGTGAATATGGCATGTGTCTTATAGAAATAAAAGTGAGATGAAAATACCTTACCTCAAGTTTTTCTTGATTCTAAATCAATCTAACATCCTGTATAATAAATTTAAATTCATTATAATTATATATAATAATAATTTACATACTTATAATATAATATATGATCCATTTATAACATTTCATTACCCATTTATTAATAATTTTTTATTAAAATCATTGTTTCTAGGTGTTAACTATTTCGTTTTTTATGAGAATTTTGATTTGGTGGTTACAGTTCTTGTACTTTTATCATGGTTCCATCATCTCCAAAATATTAATCATGATATAAATTTCATATATATTCATTATATATATATATATATATATATATATTAATCCATAAAATTTATAAATAGAAAAATGAATTACACCGTTCATGGAGATGGTAGGCTATACGTACGCATGAACTATGTTTTCACTTTTTGACGGATGGAATAAAAAAATATAAATAATAATTCACCTTTATATAATAATTATTATATCATATATATTAATTAAATATATAATTATTATCATCCATTTAAATTGAAAGTATAAAATGAATCGCAATGCTCCGTGGAGGTGGTAGTCCACACATACGCACGAGCGACATTTTTGTTTTCCAAAGGATTGGAAGGTAGAAATTTAGATATGATATTATAATAAAAACATTAATTATATAATAAATATAAAATATAAAAATCAAACCCATCAGAATAAAAATTCATGAAATATGGTGATGGAAAATGGATTGTATTGCTATGTGGAGGTTGTAGTCCACACATATGCATGAGTGATACTTTTACTTCCCATTTAATGGGAAGAGGGTGAATAATAGTGGTTCAATAATAATAATAATAAAATTTTAATATATTTAGGATAATTAATTTATTTTTTTATGATTAAAACCATATATTTAAAGGAGGTTGAAGAAGAAATAATTTGAAAGAGGTTGAATACGATGATTACCCCTCCTTCAGTTAGCATCCTTTAGATCTTTTATTAAGGATCGTTGGAATGGTATTTTAAAGATACCATTACCTCTAATTAATGGATAGGTAAGTTGATAATATAATTGGTTAGGGGTTTGATTATATATATTGCTCAAAGTGGTGTAAGGAAGAGAAAGGATGGGTGTCCTTTTATTAGTGGGGGAGAGGACACACTTTGAATTGCTTAAAATATTAAAATATTATAATTTCATACTTAGTAAAAATGATTCAAAATAGCCAGATATTTGAAGTTAGTATATGATGAGGTCAAAATATAGCTATCCATTAGGATTTATACAAGTTTAATTGGCAATACAATGAAAATAAGTGTTCCTAAAAAATGTATTCTAAAATATAAAAGCTTTTATACTAAAATCCAACATGAAATTAATTACAATGACTTAAATTGGATTATTAATAATATAAATAAACTAATATTACTTTTAAAATCATTTTAAAATAAAACAGAACTATATAAATTCTTTAAATGAAAATATTGTTTTCAATAAAAATTGGTATTTTCACTATTCATCGAAAAATTAAAAATTTTAGAAAAATCTAATAAATTTACTCTAAGATATTTTTTAAATGATAATTTTAAAGGGAAGTTTTTTTTTAAATAAATTTTATAAAAGTAAAAGAAAATTATTATATTATTTTTTCACAAAAAACAATAAAACCCAATTTTGAGGAAAATGTATCTTTAAAGTATATAATTAATTTACTAAAAATTGAGCACTTATTTATCAATATATTTTATTTATCTAGAACTGTTAAACATATTTTTTTTCAAAATGTGGTTATTCTTATTCACTCCTTTAATTTAAAGTCTAGGTTATAATAGTAAATTATATTACAGTTCATTTAGACTTGAGGTTTCATGTATCGCAAGCTATCAAAGAAATTAAATTTATTTTAGGATAAATGTATAATAAAATATTAGGATATTATTCCCCATTTCACACCCTAATGTTTTAAAATCACATTATATTTGATAGCATATACAACACACAACATTGAACTTAAACGAATCACTAAATATTATTATTTTATGAATATTATAACAAAATCATTGAATTGGAGGGTATGAATAGATGTAACTGAATTATAAAATATATATGCATACATAAATACATATATATATATATATATATCATAATAAATTTTCATTTATTGATAAATTTTTATGAAATAATTACTCAATTTTTTAGTAAAGTTTTTTTATTCTTCAAAATATGTTTTATTCAAAAATGGTTTTTATTGATTTTTATGAGAGAATATTATAATTAATTTCTGGAACATTTTAAAAAATTATTTTATAAAAATAATATCATTTTTTAAATCATAGTATCCAAATTATCTTAGAGTGAATTATTGGGAATTTTCTGAAAAGATTAATTTTCCAATGAATAGTGAAAATACTGATTTTTATTGAAAACTGTATTTTTGTTTCAAGAATTTACAAAGTATCATTTTTTTATAAAATTTTTTATGAGTAAAATTAGTTCTATTTTATTATTAATAATATAATTAATTAAATATGAATTAATTTTATGGTTGAATTTGGTATAAAAATATATACACATTAAAAGGCATTTTTCTGAAAAACTGTTTTTCATTACGTTTTATGTTTTTAATTAAATTAATTTATGACACTTCTAGAAATTGAATATTTAAAAATTTATTTCATATTTGGAATCATGATGTTAAATTTTTTAAAAATTAACCATTTATTTTTTTCATTTTGAATAGTAACCATAGTAAATTTTTATTACCATGGTAAGGTAAAATGGGTTAATTGAGGTTAAAACTAATTTGATAAGGCTTAAAATTAATCCAAACACTTTAATTTATTTCATTTTATGAGTTTATTTCATCCATAATCATCTAAACTTAGAAAATATGAACTTTTTACATTTAAATTTGATTTTGACCATTATAATATTTAAGTAAAAGATATAGTCAAAAATGTCACTTTCTTTATTTTAATAACTACAATATTTTTTGACAAGGATAAAAAAATGATGTTTTGTTATAATTTTATATTTGAAATATTAATTAATTTTATATCATGTTAATTTATTTTTTATTTTTTTGATTAAATAACTACTTTAAATGCTTATATAATGCTGACATAGTTCTTATGAAAGCAATAAAATAATCAATTAAATGATTTTAAAAACTCTAAATATAATATTTTTTGGGTGATTTAAAGTTTCCTATTAATTTTAAAGATAAATATAACATATTATAGATGTTTTAAATGTTTATATTATAATTCCATTTCTTTCATGATGTTTTCAAAGTCAAATTGTGTGAATAGTTCATAAAATGACATTAATAGCATTTTATGTTAAATATATTTTACTAAATTATTTAAAAATCATAAAAATATTTAAATAGGAAAAATTGGATTATTAATTGTCTAAAATTTCATCCATTTACCATTTATGATCCAATTTTCACCTTATGAGTAAAATTATAACCCTTTAATGTTGAAAAATTCATTACCACAGTTAAGGTTAAAATCGGTTAACCAAGGGGTTAAACCAAAAGATAAGGTATAAAATGATATTTAAACCTATAAAAATTTTATTTTATGATTATATTAATACCATATATTACTTAAATTACAATACATGTCATTTTGGAACCATTTTACATGAGTTTGACACATGTTATATTATAATATTTCATTCATTTCCAAAAAGGACATTAATTTTATTTTATAATAAATAATATTTTATTAAATGATTTAAAATTGATAAAAATGTTATATTAAGACAATATAATTTGATATGGTTTAAAATATTAATAATTTCCCATTTAAGAGTCAATTTTCCTTTTATAGTGACTTTTGTGACCCCTAAAGAGTAAAAAAAACTTTGATATCGCAGTACTTGTCAAAAGGGTTAACAGGGGTTAAAACTAAGATATTGAGGTAAAAAAATAACCAGATATTATCCAAAATTTATTTTATGAGTTTATTTTGTTTCATACTCTTTTATATTCTAATTATATCAATTTATATCCATTTTTACATGAAAATTAATTTATATTAATTTAATACTTTAAGTAATTTCAAGAGTGCCCCTCCCCTCACTTATAAAAGCGAACCTCATCTCTTTAATTATTCACAATGTTTGAGCCTTATATATAAGCCAATAACTGTCCTAATATCATAATATCTTTCTTCTCCACATTCTAGATCTTCTTGTATTTACAAAAGAACATTATTTGAGGGCTTAATGTGTAATCCAAAATAAGGTTTTTTTAAAAGAGGTGTAACTCTTAATCGAGCATTTTAATTTTATGTATTCTTATACCTTATATAAATCCATGGTATCCCATATATAATAATTAATTAAGAATATTAAATATACTAAATTTTTATTATGATGATCTGACCACAATTATCCACCTTCTTTTCATCCAATGGAAAGTGAAAACATTTCACGTGCATACGTACGGCTTACTGTTTCCATGTAGAATTGTAATTCATTTTTCATCACCACTTTACTTGGATGGTTGAAATAATGGATTTAATAAATAATTATGTTATTTATTATATTAATATTATTTTTTAAAGTTGAAATATTATTTACCTTTATTTTTTTGAATTCATCAAAAAATGGAAATAGTGTTCATGTGTACGTATGACCTACCATCTCCATGAACGGTGTAATTCATTTTTCTATATCTGACTTTTTTGGATCACTATAAATATATATATATATATATGTGGTATTTCTATAATTTTTAACATTCTATATATTATTTAACCATGATCAAATTACAAGGACCGACACTACATAGCTGAGACTTCCTTGAAAAATAAAATAGTTAACACCTGGAAATGACAATTTTATTAAAGAATAATTAATAAATTGGTGCTGAAATGTTATAAGTGCGTCATATATGACATTATAAGTATTTAAAAGATTATTTTATATAATTATAATAAAATCAAATTTATTATACATGATTTTAGATAACTTTTGAAGTAAGTGGATCTTGAGGTAAGGGTTTTATGTTAAAATCTCATTGTTTACCAGGATTGTTTATGATTATTTTTCTAAAGATGAAATTTCATTATATACCTCTCAAGAATCACATGAATTTTATTATCCTCTATTTATATCTAGA
The DNA here is from genome assembly GCA_963277665.1 of Viscum album. Classification (NCBI taxonomy): domain Eukaryota; kingdom Viridiplantae; phylum Streptophyta; class Magnoliopsida; order Santalales; family Viscaceae; genus Viscum; species Viscum album. The sequence continues at coordinate 690,061,699 of OY728163.1, forward strand.
TATTTCCTATTTTACTTTCATTTTCTTCTCTTTAAGTAATCAAGAGACCAAATGAATATTTTTTTAAGGAAATTCTATTTTATTTCTCTCTTCGGTAGAAAATTATTTTACTTACATGTCTATTTTTTGAAAAAAAAATTAAAGAATGTTTTACTATTCCAATATGACTGTTTATAATCATTTTTACCCATGATTTACTTTTTACGTAATGGTTTAAAAGGAATATTTTTTTCATTTTCCAAATGAGGTACTTTTGAATTTTATCAAAAATGTAAAAGAAATATTTGTTTTAATATACACGACATGAACAGAATTTCCTAATTTCATGATTATTAAATTTTTTGAAGATTCCTTTATAATTTTCTATATTTATTTTCAAATAAAAAATTTTCCATAATATTTTGGAATTTTTTAGATTTTAAAGAAGCAATTTCAAAATGAAAGTGGTATTTTCCTCATGAAATATTCCAGGTGACCATTTAAAGTAACTTTTCATTTAAGATAACATATTTTGATGTTATATATGCTTTATTGGGGATATGATATAATGATACCATCATTATTATTTCTTTGGATGTATTATTATTATTATTATGATATATTTATGAAACTTATCTATTTTTCACAAGTTATGCTATGATGAATTATTAAAATGTTTATGAAATCATTTTCTTTCCACAAGTTATGATATATGATGAATGATTTATGATATTTTGAAACACATATAAATGGATTGTGATTATGTGCTGGGTGGTCCTTAAATTATATATCCCTCCAATTAATTAGGTAAAGATGAATATCTCATGAGATAATAAGGACTGGAATATGGAGTGAACTTAGTTCAATAAGGGACTATGTCCACTATGATAGTCTTGGGAGGGAACCTTGACTAAGGATATGATGGAATTGAGAGTAAACCCAATCCACTATTATAATCTTTTAAGTGATCCTTGACTAAGGAAAGGATTTTATATTATTATATTTATACCACAAACTCATGTCTTACGCCAATGTTGTGCTCTCATGGATTAAGTTATTTGATTTATTTATGATTAAAGTCCTATGAACTGTCAATATTTATTCCATGATTTAATATTATAATATATGGTATGTTGGGAATGGATTTTTCAAATTTTAATATCATGTTCTCATACCCTTATGCTCATTTTATGTTTAAGTAATCATTGATATCTCCCTTGTTTACCCTTACTGAGCATCTGAGTTTACCCTTTGTTATGTTTCTTTTCCCCATACTATGAATAAATTTTTTAAGTAGGGTATGTCTAAGAATAGTACTATATGGTGATATGTTTTTAGGATATATTGAATATATTTTATGAAATAAGAATATTGTGCATTTAGTCTCCAAATATATTAACCCTTTTTAGTTCTGGTATAGATCGTAATGTCATTTATTCAATATTCATCTAAAATGATGTGCCATTTATATATAAAAAGTATAGGACTCTATAGTTGGAATCATTGTAGGATTTAGTTGATCTTTGGATATCAGGGTTATAGAACTTTGGTGAAAACCTTGAGGATAAATCTAAGTATAGGATAACATACTGATGTTTTATTAAGGTATAAATTATGTGGTTTTCCTAGAAATATATCTTAGTCAGGATACTATAAGTGGATATGGTTTTAGAATAGATTTATCTAGGGGTAATAACCTAGAAAAGAGTTCGTTGATTATATCTTGGATATCATTCTAGTGCACAGTGAGTGTTCCCTTACTATGCACCTGGTTTGGCACTCCTAGGGTATCTGTTTGGGTTAACTCACATTTTGGTTATGAACCATTATGAAGGATTTCAATAGATGATAATAAATAATTACATAGGTTAAACCTAATGTATCATATATTTAATAGAATGTGTTAGGATTTAGGAATCATATGAATGATTTTTCATGATTATATAATTTATCACTATGACTGTTATTGCTCACGCTATAATTTTTTGTTTTATTTAATGGATAGAACTAGGAGGAATTGTGTTAATGAATAATTTTATGGATAATGTAATGAATATCCTCATGAGAACCCCAATGAAATGGGATCTGGAATGAAAAAACTTATGATTATTCCTAATTAGCTATCTCGTTATATGATTAACATTCTCAACATGTGTGAGTTTCCTAACACACCTAACAAGTAAATTAAATAATTTCACAAAAGGGTGAAAGAGATCTCTAGATTTGTGAACAAATGAGTTTTCATGGTCACCTCATCAAAATATACATAAGGCATATATTTCTCAAAAGTATTGAAGTTGTGAAAAAAATCAATGTTGTGCAAACTCATGAAATACAGCAGAGTTGTGCTCTAAAGGCAATGTCAAATCAATGAAGTTCAGAAAACCAAGAAAGTTGTGCACAAGGTATATGGTGCACAAGGTATATGGTGCAAAAGGTAGTTAGGTGAAGGGTCAAATATTTCTATAAATAGGTAGGTACCTCCATTCTAAAATCTCTATCTCAATGAATATCTGAAGCCACTACTTCACAAAATAGTTACGAGTAGTAGAGTTGTGTGAAGAAAATAACTTGTGTCTATCGAGGCCAAGTGAGATTCATAAAACATTCAGTTTGTGAGAAAAATTAGAGTTGCATGAAAAAAATAAAAGTTGTGCAAAAACTAAGGTGTTGCGCGAGAGTATAAAAGTTGCCCGAAAAAACTAACTTATTACATGAAAGTGAAAGTTTTGAACATTTTTTTTGATTGAAAAGTGCATTCAAGGGAATCAATTCTGGAATATGGTTCAAGAAGAGTCTCATGCTAATCAAACACAAAGACTTATGTGTCCAATATACTGAATTGACCTTCAAGTTTATAAATTGAGAAAGTCTCCACCCATAACAGTAAGCAAGGGGGTTTGACATATTTGATCCAAGAGAGGAAGTGTGTTATCCCTAAAATTCTTATAAAGGTAGTGTGTCTAGCATGGAGTGATCATGTCTAATCAATTATAATCCAAAATATCTAGTGAAGCTTAGTGGATTCAAGTACAACCAAAACTATTGGAATATGCTCCTTAGACTAAACCTTAGTGGTTAACCAATTAAAACTATCATGTTGTGTTACTATTTCTTTATATAGGTGTTTGATAATTGCATGATTTCATCAAATAGGTTTAACAAGTTCCAATCAACACGAGGACAAGATTTCTCTAATTAAAACTAATGTGATAAGGCTTTAAATTAATCCAAACACTTGAATCTATTTCATTTGATGAGTCTATTTCATCCATAATTATCCAAACATAGAAAATATAACCTTTTTCATTTAACTTTGACTTTGACTATTATAATATAAAAGTAAAAGATATAGTCAAAAATATCACTTTCTTTCTTTTAATATATATAATATTTTGTGATAGGGATAAAAAAATTATGTTTAGTTATAAATTTTATTCAAAATATGAATTATTTTTTTATCATGGTAATTCATTTTTAATTTTTAGTTAATAATAACTACCTTAAATTTTTATGCAACACCAACACAGCACTTGTGCAAGCATTAAAATAATCAATTAAGTGATTTTAAAAACTCTAAATGTAATATTTTTTGGGTAATTTAAAGTTTACCATGAATTTTAAAGGTATATATAACATATTATATATGTTTTAAATGTTTATATTCTAATTCCATTTCTTTCATGTTGTTTTAAAAGTCAAATTATGTGAATAGTTCTTAAAATAACATTAATAGTATTTTATGTTAGATATATTTTATTAAATTGTTTAAAAATAATAAAAATTTAAAAATTGGACAAGTTGGATTTTAAATGGTCTAAAATGTCATCCCTTTACCATTTATGATCCAATTTTCACCTTATAAGTTAAATTATAACACTTTAATAATGAAAAGGACGTTATCACAGTTAAGGTTAAAATCGGTTAACCAAGGGGTTAAACCAAAATATAAGGTTTAAAATGATATCTAAACCTATGGAAATGTGATTTTATTATTATTTTAAGACCATTTATTCATTATATTATAATATATTTTATTTTATAATCATTTTACATGAGTTTGAAACATACTATATCATAAAATTTTATATATTTCCAAAACTAACATTATTTTTTTATAATAAATAATATTTTATTAAATGATTTAAAATTAATAAAAATATTATATTTGGCCAATATAATTTTAAATGGTTTATAATATTAATAATTTTTTATTTAAGGGTCACGTGTCCTTTTATAGTAACTTTTGTGACCTCTAAAGAGTAAAAAATTTTGATATTACAGTACTTGTCCAAAGGGTTAACAATGGGTTAAAAATAAGTGATAAGGGTAAAAACATAATCAAAACTTGTCCAGATTTTATTTTATGAGTTTATTTTGGATAATCCTAATCTTATATTTTAATTATATCAATTTTTATCTATTTTTACATGAAAATTAATTTATATTAATTTAACACTTTAAGTAATTCCAAGAGTGCTTCTCCCCTCACTTATAAAAGGGAAACTCATATCCTTAATTATTCAAAAAAAATCATCCATATATATCATAAAATACCTACTCTATATCATACTTTTATAATTTATGGTCTTTCCAAAATACCATTCTTTCAAGTCTTAATGTGAAATCCAAAAGTTGTTTCTCAACAAATAGGTATAACTCTTAACCGAACGTTTTCAATTTTATTTCTTCTTCTACCTCCTCTAAATACATGGTATCCATTATAAAATAATTAATTCAGTATCTTAAATATAATTAATTATATTATTATTACTGAACAATTATTTTCCACCTTCTTTATTTTCTATGGAAAGTGAAAACATCTCTCATGCATACGTACGGCTTACCATCTCCACGTAGCATTGTAATTCATTTTCCATCGTCATTGTACTTGGATAATTATAATGATGGATTTAATAAATATATATTTTATTTATGATATTAATATTATTCTATAAATGTGATATATTAGTTACCTTTATTTTATTCCATCCATCAAAAAATAGAACCAGTGTTCAAGCGTACATATGACCTACCATCTCCATGAACTGTGTAATTCAATTTTATATCTATGCATTTTATGGATAACTATAAATAAATATGTGTGTGTGTGTATTATATTTATATCATGTTTAAAATTCTGGATATTATTTAACCATGATCAAAGTAAAAAAATATTGGAACTACTGAGCCGAAACTTACATGAAAACGAAATAGTTGACACCTAGAAATGAAAATTTTAATAAATAATTGTTAATAAATGGATGTTGAAGTGTTATATGTGCATAATATATGCTATTATAAGTATGTAAATTATTTTTTATAGAATTATAATAAATTTAAATTTATTATACATGATATTATAGAACTTTTGAAGTAATTGGAACTTGAGGTAAGGGTTTTGTGTTACAATCTCATTGTTTACTCAGATTGTTTATGATTAAATTCCTGATGATTAAATTTCATGACCTACCTTTCAAGAATCTCATGAATTTTATTATACAATTTTTTATGTCTAAATATTACCTATTTTCCTTTCATTTTCCTCTCTTTAAGTACACAGTATACTGAATGAATGTTTTTTAAGGAAATCTAACTTTATTTCTCTCTTCGATCAAAAATCCATTTTATTCCATGTCAATTTTTTCTAAAAAAATGATTTCAATAATATTTTAATATTCTCCTATGACTGTTTAAATTCATTTTACCCATGATTTAATTTTTAAAAAATGTTTTAAAATTAGTCTTATTATTGTTTTCTAAAAGTGGTACTTTTGAATTTTACTGAAAATGTGAAAGGAATCTTTGTTTTAATATATATATGACATTAATAGAATTTTCTATTATCATGAATGATAAATGTTTTGAATATTCTTTTATAAATTTATATGTTTATTTTAAAAGAAAAAATTTCCCATAATATTTTGGAATTTTTTTTATTTTAAGGAAGTAATTTCAAAATTAAAAGGTTATTTTCCTCAAGAAATATTCCAAGTGATCATTTAAATGGATTTTTCATTTAAGAAAACATATTTTGATGTTATGTATTCTTTATTTTGGATATGATATTATTATACCATCCTTATTATTTCTTTTTATGGGTTATTATTATGATGATGATATGTTTATGAAACCCATTTATTTTCAACAGTTTATGTTATGATGAATTGTTGAAATGTTTATGAAACTCATTTAATTTACACAATTTATGATATATGATGAATGATTTATGATATTATGACACACATGTGAATGGATTATGATTATGTGGTGGTGGGATCAGAATTATACATCCCTTCAATTTAATGGGTAAAGATGAATATCTCATAAGATAATAAGTACTAGAATGGGGAGTGAACCCAGTTCAATAAGGGACTCTATCCACTATGATAGTCTTTGGAGTGAACCTTTAATAAGGATATGATGGAATGGAGAGTAAACCCAATCCACTATGATAGTCTTGGTAGTGATCCTTGAATAATGAAATGATTTTCTATGATTATGTGTATACCACAAAATCATGTTTTATACTAATGTTTTGCTCTCATGGCTCATGTTCTTTGATTTATTTATGATTCATGTCTTATGAACTATCAATATTTATTCCATGAATCAATATTATGATATGTGATATCATGTGTACAGATTTTAAAATGTTAAGATCATATTCTCATACCCTTGTGATCATGTTATGTTTAAGTGATCCTTGATATATCCCTTGTTTACCCTTAATGAGCATCTGAGATAACCATTTCTTATGTTTCTTTTCCACATGTTATGAAGAAAGACTTTAATTAAGGTATATATTAGTAGAGTAATATATGGAAAGATATTTATGGGAGAGATTAAATATCTTTTATGAAATAAGAATATTGTGTATCTAGTATCCAAAGATACTAAACCTTTTTAGTTCTGCAATAGATCGTAATGTTATGTATTCAACATTCATCTAAAATGATGTGGTATTTATATATGAAAATTATGGGTCATTATAGTTGGTATTAGAGCAGGGTTTGGTTTATATTTGGAGATTAGGGTTAGAGAACATTAGTAAAAACCCTAAGGATAATTCTAAGTATAATATAACATCTTGAAGTTTTAATAAGGTATAAATTATATGGATTTCCTAGCAATACATATATGTATGGATATTACAAGTGGATGTGGTTTTAGAACAGATGCATCTATGGGTAATAACCCTAAAAAAGGTTGTTCAAGTATATCTCAAACATCATTCTAGTGCACGATGATTGGTCCCTTACTATGCACCCTATTTGACACTCCTAGGGATATACTTGTGTTAACTCATATATTCCTTATGAACCATTATAAAGGATTTGAATGTATAATAATCAAGGATGACCTAGGTTAAATATTAGGTGTAATATATTTAAAATAAGGTTTCATGATTTGGACATCATCTGAATGATTCTTCATGATTATATGATTTCTCACTATGACTATTATTACTCACACTATACTTTTTTATTTTAGTCAATGGCTAGAACTATGAGGAATCATGTTAACACAAAATGTGATGGACAATGGAATGATTTTAATCATGAGAAACCAAATGAAATGGGGGTTGGAATAAAAAACCTTATGATTATTCCTAATCATATATCTCATTATATGATTAACAATCTCAACTTTAGTGAGTTACTTGAAACACCTAATAAGAGAAAAATAGTGTTTCATGAAGATCGTGGATGAAAGAAGATTCAGCTTCCTACATGTAAAGTATGTAAGAAGAAGCACTCAGGTAAATGTCTCATAGGAATTAGAAAATTTTTATGTGTGGAAAATGAGGGAATAGAGAAAGTAGTTTATAAGTAAAAATAAATAGTTTGATGGAGGGATATGAAGTTCATCGTAAGGTAACATTTATAATTCAATGTCTTATGTGTGTAGAATGTGGGTATTATCTATTCCAATGCCCAAATCCAAGGGATAACTCATAGACTATGGAAGGATTTATGATATGTCAATCGTTGAACTGAAAGGATTGAAGTTTTTATGTATTGGGATTCAAGAATTATTATTTATAAGTGTTATATAAATTATGTTTTGGTTATAAGGATCATGAAACATCTAATTATTTTTCTATAATAATTTTTCTTTGAGGATTTGAAAAAATATTTGGTGATAAGGGATATTTTTTAGAGACACGTGATTGAGGGATAGGTAACCCTTAATATGTTTCTGATGTTAATATAATAATATTTAGTTGGGATAAAGAGATGATAAAGTAAATTGGATAGTATTGATGACCTTATAATTGATTGATTATTTGATGAAAAAGTGATTTATATGATCTTTGGTGATGTTTACAGCATTTTTGGATTTATGGGGTATATTGGAAATTTTGTAAGAATTTATGTTTTCATTGAGGTTATATGTGATGGTATTTTGAGGTAACTTGAAACTTTTATGGGTTTTTAAGATGAATTCACTATTGAGGTTTAAATAACCCTTTGGGTTAACATGTTATTTTATGTTAAGTTAATTATGGTCTATCGGATAGTAGGATATGGATAATCCTGGTGGTTGAAAAATGATTCATTAACAAAGTAATATTTTCATAGATATTTATGGTCAAGTTATGGATTACCAACTTAATTCATGATATTTTAGTAAATTGCACTACATTATAATATTATATAGTGATTTATCGTGGTTATTAATGATATTTTGGGAGATTTTTTATTGGGTTGAGGTATATGTAACCCTTAGGTTTAACATGTGGTTTAACATGAAAGATTATTTGGGAAGAATACAATTAATTTTTTGGGGTGTAATCTGAAAGGTATGGGGTCACCTTTGAGGTTAAAACATTCTTTAATGTTGAGGTTATTGAGGTAATCTAGGATATAGGGTTATTTATTTATGGAATGATCTAAGTTGAAACTTTGGTGTTATTGTTGAAATTTTGGAGTAAAAGGAATTATTTCTTCACATAATGGTTTATAGATTTTGGATATTATCATACCTTATACTAAATATTTTGGTTTTTTTTATTTTTAATGATATGAGGATAGCTTGTTCTCCTTTTTTGGAATATATGATCTGTTAGAATATGATTTTAGTGCTTCGGTAATTAAAAAAATCATCTTGAATACTCATCATTTGGAGAAAAATATGATATTATAGTGGAAATTGATTCAGGGATGAAATTATACATGTCAAGTAAGTATATCTCCTTGTGTTCTTAATCTAGATGGTAAAATAACTCTTGAACTCTAGAAAAATGTTCTTGAAACAAAAAATGTAATCATATTACATTCATTTCTGATGAATCGAAGTTCTTTTCACACCTCATTGATTTATCATTTTTCAATCATTAACTTCCCTATAATCATTTAATTTCTTGTGATCAATGTTATATGACATTCTATATCACTATTTAGAAATTAATTTTTTCCTCCATGTCCATATTTTCACTTCTCACTAATGTTCTTCTATTTGGAAAACAAGTTATGTATTATTACATATGACCTTTATATTTTTCTATCCCTCTTTTAAGAGGAAGTTTTATTAACCCTTTTTATGTTATGGGATTTCAACAAAGGAATTTTTAAATGTCAAACCCTTGATTATTGAGAAAAATTTCAAAATGAGAGGATAAAATTTATTAAAAGGGTTGAGAATGTAAAACCCTGATATTTAAAAAAACATTATGTTTGATGGAATATACAACAAGCAACACCGAGTTTAAATGAACCATAAAATATTATTATTATATGACCATTATAACATGAACATTGAATTGGCAAGTATGGATAGAATTAACCAAATTATGAAATATATATATAGGTCGTAATAAATAGAAATTTATTAATAAATTCTTAATAAATAAGAACTCAATTTTTTAGTAGTAATTTTTTCTTCAAAATATGTTTTCTTGAAAAGTGGTTTTCATTAATTTTTTAGTGAATATTATAATTAATTTATAGAAAATTTTGAAATTTATTTTATAAAAATAATATCATTTTTAAAATTATAATATCAAAATTATCATAGGGTGAATTTTGTGTATTTTTCTAAAAAGATTGATTTTCTAGTGAATAGTGAAAATGCTGATTTTTATTAAAAATGGATTTATGTTTTAAGCGTTTAAAAAGTACCATTTTTCTTTAAAATGATTTCAAAGTAAAATTAGTTATATTATATTTTGAATAATCCAATTTAAGTTCATTGTAATCAATTTTATGGTAAATTTTGGTATAAAAACATTTTTATACATAAAAATGCATTTCTCTGAAAAAAAATCGTTTCATTTTGTTTCTTTATCTTAAATTAATTTATTCCAATTCCAAAAGTTGAATATTTAAAAAACAATTATATATTTGGAATCAGGAGATTCAAATTTTGTATATATACTTCTAAAATATGACTTTTTCCATTTAACTTTTTTTTTTATCATTATAGTATTTAAGTAAAAGATAAAGTTAAAAATGTCACTTTCTTGATTTTAATATCTATAATTTTTTTTAATAGAGATAAAAATAACTTATGTTTGATAATTTTTTTTAAATATGAATGAATTTTTTATCATGGAAATTTATTTATAATTTTTATTGATGAAATAATTACCTTAAATGTTTATGAAATGTTGACACAGTGTTTATGAAAGTAGTAAAAAGATCATGTAAATGATTTTAAAAACTATAAAAGTAATATTTTTTGAGTGAGTTAATGTTTCCCATGAATATTTAAAATAAATATAACATATTAGAGATGTGTTTAAGTTTTATATTTTAATTACATTGTTATCATGTTGTTTTCAAATTCAAATTATGTGAATTGTTCTTAAAATGAAATTAATAATATTTTATGTTGAATATATTTTGTTAATTTATTTAGAAATAACAAAAATATTGTAATAGGGAAAGTAATATGAGAAATGGTTCAAAATTTCATCCCTTTTTCATTCATGATCCAATTTTCACCATATGAGTAAAATTATTACCCTTTAATATTGAAAAATTCATTACCACAGTTAAGGTTAAAATTGGTTAACCAAGGGGTTAAACCAAAATATAAGGTTTAAAATGCTATATAAACACGTCAAAATTTTATTGTATGATTATATTAAGACCATATATTCCTTATCTTCTAATCCATATTATTTTGGAACCATTTTACATGAGTTTGAACTATATTATATTATAATATTTATGTATTTAAAAAAATGAAATTAATGAAATTTTATAATAAAAAATATTTTATTAAATGATTTAAATTTCATAAAAATATTATAGTTGTCAATTATATTGAGATATAGTTGAAAATATAAATAATTATCCATTTATGGGTCACTTTTCCTTTTATAGTGTCTTTTTTGAACCCTAAAGAGTAAAAAACTTTGATATTGTTGTAATTGCCAAAAGGGTTAACATGAGTTAAAACTAAAAGAAGGGTAAAAACATAACCAAAAAATTTCCAAATTTTATTTGATGAGATTATTTCAGATCATAATTATCTTATCATTTAATTATATCAATTTGGACTCATTTTTCCATGAAAATGTGTTATTCCCAAATAGGATTGAGACCACTGAGAGGGGGAGGGGTGAATCAATGGTGCCTTTTTATTTTATAAGAAAATTTATTAACTCCTTAACAAAGACTTTCTTAACCGATGAAACTTGTTATAGTTACAATCCACTCAAATATAACTCACAAACTCACCTTTTTTATTCAAAAAATAGAAATAGAAGGTAGAATACAATATTTACAAGGTTCGGTACAAAGACATACTCCTTGCCATGTTGGATAGTCCCACCAACATGTATTCTTCCACTAACTTCTTTCTAGAATAAAAAGGCACAAGAAGTGATCAATTCTAAAATCCTAATATCTAATTTCCCTCTATAGTTGGTTATACACCCCCCAACTATCCTTTTTAGTATCCACTTACCACAGAAAAGTCTTTTTAGAAACTAGTAAGTATTCATAGTTACAAGCTTCACTTTCCTTCTTCTTTTCTGATCCACTTTAGAAAGTATTCACTTCCTCCACAAGTAAGATGAATAAAACTTTACATGCATACAATCTTCAAGAACTTCAACAATTCTCTAAGGAACCTTTTGGCCTTGAAACTTCTTCCAAGAACTTTGGCCGGAAATATTCCTCAGCAGAGTCAGTCTGATCTTCTCATTCTCGTAACCTTTGTCTGATGGTCTTCGTTCTATGGATGGTCTGGTTTGATTCTCCTTCTACTCTTCCTTCTTTAACTGAGTAGGAACTCAATTGGAAGCTTGTAATTCCTCTGTCTGATGGAACTCTGTCTAATAAACCTCATTCTGATGGATGTTGCTTCGATGGGCTCACTCCAATGGACTTACTATGATGAAGCATCATCCTAGAAATTTTTCCAATGATTGGATTGAACCTTACTCTGATGGACTCGTTCTAATGGAAATTCCATAGCTTCAACGTAAAAAATAACTTTGGTTGGAAACTCAATTCATTTTCCACAATTGTTGGATCTTTAGTGTGTGTGAATAATCCATGTTTTTACACACATTTACAAATTAACTATGTTCTCATTTTATAGGCAACCCAGAAATGGTTTGGGCAGGGTTCTGAAAATCTTTCCCACTCAACCATATTTCCAAAATATTTAATTTCCCTTGAATCTCGGATATATCTTTGACTTCTTCAACACTTTATAATTCTTCTCGGAGATTCTCAAAACTTTTGACTTCTTCAAGTTTACTAGAATTTCTTCAGTCCTATTCTTCATTAATTATGATTCTACATTCCTATTCTTTATTATGATGATGGCATACAACAGATTCTTCATTATGTTACTCCCTACCAAATGATCATATAAGAAAACTAGATGACTTCTCATTACAATGAAAACATATTCAATACTTAAGAAGGAACATTATGATGACCTTTTATAAACACTAAAAGTATCCTCATGTAGATTCTATATACCAACTGTTAAATATAATAAATTAAAAAACATTCTGAAATATCTTCAAAGTATTTCTCTTTTTCTTCAATTCCTCAGAATAATGATCCTGCATCTGATGATAATTATTATTCGATGACTTCATCAGTTTTATCATGTATCTTATGGTTCAGTCTCATCTTTACTTAGATGAATCGGTGGAAATTCTAGTCTGATGAGACTTCACCTCTTCTTGAGAAACAATTGACACTTTTGTTCTTTTTCTCTTGACCCAATTGTAAGAGAACAAAGTATGACTTCTTATTTTTCTTTAACCAAAATGAAATAAAATTCAAACTTTTTCAAACATTCTAACTATGATAGAACTCTATATCTGATGTCTTAAAGATACCAAAAATTCATAAAACAAATCAGTGTTAGAATCCATTATGATGGATCAGTGGTATACCATGTCTGATGGACCAGTGTCGGTAGTGACTTCTTTACTTTAGTAAGATCAATCTTACAAACTTCTGATATTGTCACATCGATAATTCTCATACTGATGATCTTAATCCTTATATGTCTGGTGTTTCTTACACTGATGAGTAGCATCCAGAATAATTCACATCGTATTCTCCTCGCTTCCACAAACTCCAACATGTAATGATAACTTCCTCATGAGTTTGAATACATTTGATATCAGCATGGAATCGTCTGACTTTAATTGGGAAGTATCGTAACTTCCCAGACTTCCATCAACTTCTTTATTTCCAACCGGGCCACAATACGATTGGTAGCACCAACTCTCTCCTTTCCTTAATAATTCTTGCATCACAAGTTCCTCAGACAACTTATAAATTTTGTGAATTAAAAAATAGAAAAGTATCTTCAGGTTAATATTAGATCCAAGCAGACTCCGATACAGCTTCTCAATATGATCTTCCATTCATTCTGAACCCAAGTTGAGTCTGATAAACCATTTCTTTTAGGAAACATATTCACAATCTAATGGACTTATCAAGCTTTGTGTGTCTGATCACTGATTACGATGGTGATTCTAATGATCCATATTTTTACCTTTTCTTAAATTAAAACATTTATCATCTATTATCATCTATTGATAACAAATACAACCAAAAATTAACTAGAGTATAAAAATCTCCCCCTTTGTGTTTGTTTTCAATACCCACTATAGTCAATACCTACTTCAACCACTTCAAAACAATCCAATTTTTGTTTTATTTTCTCACCTTTTCTTCTCCCTGTTATTTTCTTTCCCCCATATTTCTTATATCTCCCCTTTCCTTTTCTCCCCTCCCCCACCTTATTAACAATAAAATTTAAAGGGTCCATAATGACAAGTTTCCCCCTCATTGAAAAATGATCTCATTTCCAAGGGTTGGAACTTTTCATATCAAAATCTTGAAACTCTTATTTAGGAGAACATAAGTATCACATGAGTTTCTTAACAAATCACCTTTAACTAAACAACTTTAAGTCTACATGGTCAAACTTGATGGAGAAAACAATATTGAATAATCAAGGTTGTTAATGTTATCCATTGCAAAACTTTTAGGTAATACCCTTTTCATGTTTCTTTCAACATTCTCATTTTTGGGAAAATCATGAAAGTATTTTTTTAAGATAAAAGTAACATGCAACCATATCAACAAACATATCATAAAGTTCAGGTGGATAAAGAGAAACTTTCATTATAACATTATTATTTTATTTTACAAGGATAGTAAGAGACTCAGCAACATCAGCTTCCTTACTTAAACTCCTTCAATTACCTGCAAGTTAGTACAAATACAGATATTTTGGGAATAATAATTAACCTTAGTAGTTTCTTAGAAACATCTTTCAGACTGAGAGTCCTCTCTCAATCTTTCCTTTTTCTTCTTTTTCTTGGATTCTGTATTGGATATATTTTCTTCCTTATGTTCATCCTTCTTGGATTTTTTTAACATGTTTCTTTTCATCTGTATATTCTTATGATAAGGATATCAACTTCTTTTCTTCTTTAGAAACCTTTTTGTTACAGTGAGTTTGTAACAATTCTTTCATGCCTTCCTCTTGTTCTGGCAGGATAGTCAAACAACTTTTAGTAACATGCCTTTCTTGCTCACATCTCTTGCATATTTTCTAAATTTTCAAACCACAATCTATTGATATCTTTTTATCAACATTTATCACATCTTTAGAAACCTTTTTCTTTCCGTTTTATTCATATAATTTTTTTTCTTCTTCTAACTTCCTAGACATGTAAAGTTATTCTGGCCAAATAACTAAAAACACCTTCTTTTCAGAATCATCATGTTTGTTTTTCTCTACTTTATTAGCATACTCAACTTTCTTTATCTTCTGTGTTTCCAATTTTTTTCCACAAAATTTTTAGAAAAAAATTGAGCTTATTTACTCATCAAAGCTCCCCCTTGATTCATACCTATTTCCTAGTAGATACATATTGTACCAACATGAATAAGTTATGTGTCTGAAAAGTTCATAACAGCAACAGTGACCTATGAATCTTGATCTTTTGGACTATGAGTAGAACCAATCATTAATTTTTTATTGTTGTTTCTTCATAAATCGTGGACCACTTTGCTCAGGATAATAATTTCCTAAAGAATTCCTATCTTTCTTGGTGAAAGATTTTTTCCCACAAACCTGCTTTTATAAACCTTTCTTTTCACCTTCTTTAAAATTTTCTTCTTTAACATCAACTGCATTGGTGAAGTTTTCTCTCATATTTCTTATCTGAAATTGTTTTTTAAGAATCGTTGATTATGTTTCTAACAACTCCTCTTATTTCTCAGCTAGACTAACTTTCAGAAAATCTATCATCTTTTTGGATTCTACTATCTTCAACTTGTTCTTCTTATTTTCATCAATAAGTGTTGATTCATTCATGTTGAGGTTCTCATTGATAGCTGGTCTTTCTTCATAGATTTTCATTTTTCTTTCAAAATCACAAATATTCACATTCTAAGATCTAATAAAATTGATATTTTTCTATTCTTTCTTCATCTAATAATTATTCTAAAAATTTATTCTTTCAACATCATTCTTTAGCTTTTTCTTTCTTTCTTGGGTTGAGTATTCTACTCAATTTCCTTTTCCAAATTCTCTTTGAAAATCCATTTCATTTATATAATTTTTTCATCATTATCATCACTGTCTAAAGAATTAATTCCCTTTCTAACTTTAGAAATATATTTGAGTTGATGATCATGGTCATCATTGTATGAGGAATCATCCTTCTTTCTTCTTCTTAGATAACTTTTCTTCTTCTTTTCAAATGGAAATTTTTTCTTATGTTTCTTTCACTTTTGTTTCTGATATTTATCATAATCTTCCTCTTTGTATATATACTCCATAATTTTATTCCTTGGAAAATTATGTGAAAAATGTCCTTTCCCTTCACAATTCCAACATTTGATAGTTTTGATTTTCCATTTACCCATATTGTATTTCTTTGAAAGGAGGGAAACAATTGTATTGAAATCTTCAGCTTTTTCCTCTACCTATAAATCACTTGTTTCTTCTTTAGCTTCTTTATCTTTGTTTGTCCCTTTTAATAAAGCTTTAAAAGGCATTTCTCTATTATCATTTTTCTTGAAAGTATGATCTTTTCTCATTTCATATGCCACAAGGATATTCTAAAGTTCATCCAAGGATAAATATTTATGATCTTCTAAGGCTGAAACTTTGGCATCAAATCTATCTGTAAAGTTTCTCATAAGTTTCTTAACAATTGTATAATCTTCCATCTTCTCACCAAAACTTATGATGTTACTTATAATATCATTTACCTTTGTAAAGTAACTATCAATACTTTCATCATTAGCCATTTTTAAATCCTCAAATATACTTCTCTATATTTTTAACTTAGATTCACTAAATTTATCATTTCCTTCGTAGAAACTTCTCAACTTATCTCACATTCTCTTAAATATTGGAAACCCCATAATCTTTGCATAAACGTTGTCAGTAAGATCCATCAATAAATAATTATGAGCTTTTACATTAGCTTCAATACTTTTCTTATCAACAGTTGTCATAGTGTCTTTATTGATGGGAGAAAATCCCACTATTTCTACATATCTAAGTTCAATTCTAAATAAAATAAGATAGGGTAACATCCTATTCTTCTAACTGTGATAGTTATTGCCATCAAAAACAGGAACACCCCTATTGTTCACTGAATAAAAATTCTCCATTTTTAGAGATGGATCCTCTAGAGGAAACCTATGCTATAATACCAATTGTTGTTCCCAGATAGGATTGAGATCACTGGGAGGGGTGTGAATCAGTGGTTCATTTTTATTTTATAAGAAATTTTCTTAACTCCTTAACAAAAACTTTCTTAGCCTCTGAAACGTGTTAGAGTTGCGATCCACTCAAATATAACTCAAAACCTCACCTTTCATATGTGGAAAATATAAAAGAGAAGTCAACACATGATATTTAAAAGGTTTAGTACAAAGACCTACTTCTTTCCATGTTGGATAGTCCCACCAACATGGATTCTTCCACTAAATTATTTCTGGAATAAAAATAAACAAGTAGTGAAGAATTCTATAATCCCAGTAGAAAATTTCCCACTATAGTTGGTTATACCCCCCAACTATCCTTTTTAGTATCCACTTCCCACAAACAAGCCTTTTCAACAACTGGTAAGTATTTATAGTTACAAGCTTCACTTTCCTTCTTCTTTTCTAATCCTCTTAAGAAAGTATTCACTTTCTCCACAAGTAAGCTGAATCAAACATTATCTGCGTACAATATTCAATAAATTCAAAAATTATCTAAGAAACTTTTTGGTCTTGAAACTTCTTCCAGAAACTCAGTTCGTAAATATTTCTCAGCAGAGTCAATCCGATCTTCCCAGTCTGGTAACCTTTGTCTGATGGTCTCTGTCTGATGGTCAGTTCAGTCTGATTATCCTTCTTCTCTTCCTTCTTCAACTAAGTAGGAACTCAATTGGAAACTCGCATTTCCTCTGTCTGATGGAACTCGGTCTGATGAACCTCATTTTGAGGGATGTCGCTCTGATTTTCTCACTCTGATGGACTTTCTCCAATGAAGCGTCATCCTGGAACTTGCTCCAATGATCGGATTGAACCTTACTCCGATGGACTCGTTCTGATGGAACTTCCTCAGTTTCAACCTAAAAAAACTTCGATTGGAAACTCAATACATTTTCCACAATTATCAAAGCTCTAGAATATGTGAATAGTCCAAGTTTTTTCACACATTTACAAATGAACCGTGCTCTCCTTTTATAGGCAACCCAGATATGGTTTGGGAGGGGTTTTGAAAATCTTTCCCACTCAACCAGATTTCTTGAATCTTTAATTCCCCTTGAATCTCATATATATCTTTGATTTCTTCAGTGCTTCATAATACTTTTAGAAGCTTCTCAAAACTTATGACTTCTTCAAGTTTACATGCATTTCTTCAGTCTAATTCTTCATTATGATTCGCCATTCTGATTCTTCATTACGATGATGACATACAATGGATTCTTCATTACATTTCTCCGTACCAAATGATCATATATAAAAACTAGATGACTTCTCGTTATGATGAAAACATATGCAATACTGAATACGACCCATTATGATGATCTTTTGTTAACACTGAAATTATTCTCATGTAGATGCTTTATACCAACTGTTAAATGTAAATCATTGAAAACCATTCTGAAATATCTTCAAAGTATTTCTCCTTTTTTTAAATTCCCCATACTAATGATCCTGCATCCGATCAAGTTCAGCATTCGATGACTTCATCAGTGTCATCATGCGTCTAATGGTTTGGTCTCATCTTCACTCTGATGAATCGGTGTCAGTGCTAGTTCGATGAGTCTTCACCTCTTCTTGAGAAACAATCAAAACTTTTGTTCTTTTTCTCTTGACCCAATTGTGAGAGAACAAAGTATGACTTCTTTTTTTTATTTAACCCAATTGAAATACAGTTCAAACTTTCTCAAACATTCTGCCTCTGATAGAACTTTGTATCTGATGTCTTAAGGATACCAACAATCCATAAAACAAATCAGTGTCATAATCCATTACGATGGATCGGTGGCATACTGTGTTTGATGGACCGATTTCGACAATGACTTCTTTACTTCAGCAAGATCAATCTTCCAACCTTTTGATATTTTCTCACCAATAATTCCCATACCGATGATCTTAATCCTTGTATGTCTGGTGTTCCTTACACCGATAAGCAGCAGCCAGAATACTTCACATCGTATTCTCCTCTCTTCCACAAACTCTAGCTTGTAATCATGACTTCCTCATGACTATGAATACATTTGAGATTGGCATGGCATCATCTGACTTCGATTGGGAAGTATTGTAACTTCTCATACTTCCATCACTTTTTTTTTCAATCGGGTCACAATACGATTGGCAGCACCATCTCTCATCTTTTCTTCATAAGGCTTGCATCACAAGTTTCTCAGACAACTTATGACTTTTGTGAATTACAAAACAACAAAGCATCATCAGGTCTACATCGGAGCCAGGCAGACTCTGATACAGCTTCTCAATATGATCTTTCATTCATTTTGGACCCGAGGTGAGTCCGATAAACTATTTCTTCCAGAAAACATCTTCACAATCCAATGGACTTCTTAAGTTTTGTGTGCCTGATCACTGATTACGATGGTGAGTCTAACGATCCATATTTTTACCTTTTCTCAACTTCAACCATGTATCATCTATTATAATCTATTGACAACAAATACAACCACAACTTAACTGGGTCTAACAAAATTAATTTGTATTAATTTAATACTTTAAGTAAATCCAAGAGTGACTCTCTCATCACTTATAAAAAGGCACCTCCTCTCCTTCATTATTCGCAATGGTTGAGTCTTCTAGCTCAGCCAAGCCATGCCCTTATATCATCATATCTTCCTTCACCACACCCTTGAGCTTATGTCCTTTCCAAAAGACCATTATTTCAAGGCTTAAGGTGTAATCCAGAAGTTGTTTCTCAACAAAGAGGTATAACTCTTAACAGATCATTTTTTATTTTATTTCTTCTTCTACCTCCTCTAAATCCATGGTATCTATTCTAAAATAATGAATTCGGTGTCTTCAATATACTGAATTGTTATTATGATGATGGAACAACCATTATCCACCTTATTTCCATCCCACGTAAAGCGAAAACACCGCTCGTATGTATATACGGCTTATCATCTCCACATAGTGGTGTAATTTGTTTTTCATCGCCACTTTACTTGGATGGTTATAATGATGGATTCAATAAATATATATGTTATTTATGATATTAATATGATTATAGAAAGTTGAATTATTATTGACCTTTCTTTAGTTCCATCTATCGAAAAGTGGAAACCTTCATGTTTATGTACGGTTCACCATCTCCGTGAACGGTGTAATTCATTTTTGTATCTCTACCTTTTATGGATGAATCTATATATATATATATATGATGAATATATGCAATATTTATATCGTGGTTAACATTTTGAAAATGATGGAACCATCATCAAATTACAAATATCAGAACTGTAGAACCAGAACTTTCATGAAAAACGAAACAGTTACCTGAAAACAACGATTTTAATAAAGAATTATTAATAATTGGGTGTTGAAATGTTATAAGTGGATCATATATGATATTATAAGTATTTACATGATTTTGGTATATAAGTATAATAAATTTAAATTTATTATACTGGAGGTTAGAGCGCTTTCAAAGTAAGTGCAACTTGAAGTAAGAGTTTTATGTTGCAATCTCATTGTTTATCAGGATTGTTTATGATTATGTTTCTGATGATGAAATCTCATGATCTACCTCTCAAGAATCTCATGAATTTTCTTCTCCTCTGATTATTTCTGGAGATTACATATTTTCCTTTCATTTTTCTCTCTTCAAGTACTAAAGAGAATGGAGGAATATTTTTTAAGATCTGACTTTATTTCTCTCTTATGTCAAAAATCATTTTTCATTCATGTTCATATTTTTTTTAAAAAAGTTTTTAAGAATGTTTTGCTATTCTCTTGTGATTGTTTAAAGTCATTTTTACCCATGATTGAATTTTTGCAAAATGGCTTAAATTGAATCTTTTTGTCTTTTTTTTGAACGATGGACTTGATTTTTATCAGAAATGTGAAAGGAATATATGTTTTAATGTACACACCATGAATAAAATTTCTCATCATCATGACCACTCAATGTTTTGAAACTTCCTTTACCAGTTTCCATAGTTCTTTTCAAAGAAAATGTTTTCCATAATATTTTTGAATTTTTTTAGATTTTAAAGAAGTAATTTCAAAATGAAAAGGGTATTTTCCTCAAAAAAAGTTCCAATTGATCTTTTAAAGACATTTTTCATTTAAGATAATATCTTTTGATGTTACATATGTTTTACTAGGTATATGATACAATGATAACATCTTTATTCTTTCATTGGATGGTTTATGATTATGATGACGAGATATTTATGAAACCCATTTATTTTTCACAGGTTAGACTATGAATGGTTGAAATGTTTATGAAATTTGTTTCTTTTCCACATGTTATGATATATGATAACTAGTTTATGATCTTGTACTACACATATGAATGGATTATGATCATTTGATATGTGGGTCTGAAATTATATAGTCTTCCAATGCATTGGGTAAAGATGGATATCTCATTAAGAACTAGAATGGGGAGTGAATCTGGTTCAGTAAAGAACTATGTCCACTATGATAGTCTTGGGAGTTAATCTTGACTGAGGATATGATGAAATGAGAAGTGAACCCGATTCACTAAGATAGTCTTACCAGTTGATCTTGACTAACGAAATGATTTTATATAATTATATGTATGCCACAAACTTATGTCTTATGTCAATGTTATGATTTCATGACTTGTGATCTTTGATTTCTTTATGATTCATGTCTTATGAACAGCTAAGTTTTATGTCATGATTCAAGATTATGATCTATGATATAGTGGGTATGGATTTCCAAATGTTAAGTTCTTATTCTCTTACCCTTATGCTCATGTTATATTTAATTAATCATTGATATCTCTCTTATTTATCCTTACTAAGTACACTCTTTCTTATATTTCATTTCCCTAGGTTATGAAGAAAGGTTTTAAGTAAAATATGTCTAAGAAAAGTACCGTGGAAAGATCTTTGTGGAAGATATAGATCTTTAGTAAAATAAGAATATTGTGTATCTAATCTTCAAAGACACTAAATTTTTTTGATTCTGACGTGAATCGTAATGTTATGTATTGAATATTCATCTAAAATGATGTGATATTTATGTATGAAAAGTATGGATTGTTATACCTCCAACTTTTAGTTACTTCTATCAAACTTATTTAAAATACGCACTCTCAAGACTTCAACACTCCTTGAGAGATGACATGGGCTCTTCTCCAAACTACATTTAATCATCTAAAACCTAATTAATTTGATGTGTTGTGACAACGTGCTTAGTTGAGTATATTGCAGATCATGATGTTATGGGTTTTGCTCAACTAAGATGAGATGTTTCCCTTAGTATGACATGTATGACATTTGAACCTTCAACTGAATTAGAAAGAATAAATGCATGAGTATGCTTCGTTGAGTGACATGTAATGTGCTTATCCATTTGGATGAAAGTAAGCATGTGATATATAGAGATACATTTAATGAACATGTTTGCATGAAGATACAGGTGTTTAATGAAGATCACGCCAGATCTTTTTGTAGCTTGAGTAGAATTGATGTTTTGCTAGAGCCCACCCTTTGCCTAAGGTTTTGAACTAGGGAATATAATCATTATCAATACAGCAAAATGGTCACACATAAGGTTGTGGAATTAGGATTAGTTTTGGTGCAAAGTGTTTGTCCAAAACAAGAGAAACTATTGTATTGTTACTGTATTTTTATCCCCATGGCAGCTTCAAGGGGAAAATGCAAATGAAACTCACAGACGTGGATTGATAATCCAAGTATGGCATAGCGGTCTCGTGTAGCAGTGAATCCCGTTTTTACTGGAGACAATGCACAGCGCACATCTTGCATTTATTGTGGCTGGGACTCGGTGCCACCCTCATGACCCTGCGCGTCCCCACCAGGAAGATAGGACCATGCCAGGGCAGCAGCACCCACCGCCATCGCACCACCAATCCACCCCCACAACCACCGCTGCCTTCTCTTCCTTTTCTGCCTCCGATGCCGAGCCATCTCTGTACTCAAAAAACAAAACACAAAACTTTAACTGCAAGGCTCTGTTTGGCCAACCAATGGAATCAGACAACCATCTTCCCATTCCATTTCCATTTGGTCATACTATCAACCAACAATAGTCTATCCACCGTTCCATTGTACCAAACATAGCCTTACACTAAAATTTCAGAAGAAAAATAAAAACATTTTTCAATAAACAAGTACATAAATGAATAAATATTACCTATGGTTTCTTGGTTCCTTTGAGACATCTCTTGGGTCACTGCCTCGTAGTAGCGCAGCCTGTCCAACAATCGAGCAACCTCGAAGTTCTTTGACTGCAGCTGAGATTCCATCTTCATCTCCATCTCAGCCTTCACCACCCCCCTCCCTACAGATTCTGAGACAAGCCGAGCAACATAGGCTTGTTGACACAGCTCTTCAGCCACCTCTTCACAGGATTGCTCACCTTCCATAACAGAGAGCTCTGGTGGGATTGTGAACCCAGCATCAGAGAAATACCTAGCAATCCTCCTCCACTGGTCCTGCATGTTATTCAAGGCTTCTTCAACTTGTCTCCTCTTTTCTATCTCCATCAACAAATTCATCCTCAGCCCATTAATTTCAGTTTCCATCCCAGGGAAAGATGCTCGTGACCCGCTCTCAGAGGATAGTTCTGAAGAAAGTTACAGAGATTAATTAAACCGTCAATAATTCATGTCAAGAAAATGATGCTCCATCATATTTTGTTGGATCAATCTGCAAAACACCCCAAACCAGAATTTCATCTGTTCAATTCAGGTTGCGTTTGAAAGCTCTAAACATTTATTGGAAAGTGCTCATGGTACTTATCACTCATGATAAGAACTTTGTTATCAATTGTTTCAAGATTGATAATCGAAAAAAACGTTTTTCTGCCGCTTTTAAGTGGTTCTCCGGAATTTAAGTGTAAGTGCTTTTTCATAAATTAAACAAACACCATTTATTTTCTTCATCTGCGTTTGACAACACTCACTAAGGCTACATTTAACAGCGCTTATCACTCATGATAAACAATTTGAAAAAATAATTGGTGTTTGTTCTGTTTCTGAAAAACAGCTTACACTTGGCAGAAAAGCAATTTTCAGTAACTGATCTGGAAACACTTATACAAAAGCACTTACCACTTATGATAAGCAGTTAGAAAATATAAATGGTGTTTTTCCTGTTTCTGAAAAAATGCCTGCAATTAAATTCCTGACAAAAGCACTTAAAATAAATGGCAGAAAACACTTTTTTAATAAGCAATTTGGAAACCCTAACTGAAATCAGTTTTCAAAAAGCGTTGTCAAGCAGTGACTTAAACTGTTTATCATAATTGATAAGTGCTATCAAGCATTCTCAAACAAATAAAAAGATGCAAATGCAGCAACATCTCTCCTATGCATGAACATGAATATCATTACTGAAGGCAACAACAGGCCTAAGTAACTTGTTCTTGACAATCCTGAGGCATAGTTACCATAATTCCCTATGCAGCAGACAAATACCAGAACTGGAAGAGGCAAGGATTAGGGTTAACAAAATAGGAGCAGACATTATAGGCTTTATTGCATATGAAAACGTCACACGCTGGCCCCGTTTAAGCTGCAGATACACATGGAACATGAATTCCATTTAATTTAAGTAAAAAAAAAAACACTGAAGCAAACATGGAGATGGACGTATTCTTAAACAGTGAGAAGAAAACGGGAAGAAATAAACGAACAACCTTCCCAAGCATCAAAAAATTCAGCCATCGATGCAGTGATGGCAGGAGAACGCTCTGCCCCGCCATTATCCTCTCCATCGGTCATGCTTGCACAGCTCATAGACTCATGTGGATCGAAAAAATCAGTGCTCACGTCGTCTTCCCTCGGGCTTCCTTCATCAAGCTTCACCAAATCATCGCCCCTAGCAGAGGCACCATTTCCCCCCGCATCATCCGAATCTTCCGCATGTTTCTCCTCCCTGATAGGGCTAAGCGCGGTAGCAGTTGCAGGGGGGCTCGTTGCTGAATTCGAAGCCTCCTTTTCTCCTTCTGTCCAATTTGCGGCCACTTCTTCACCCGGGTTCTGTCCGCGTGGCTGTAGAGTGACTGTATCACCGGAGGAGCTCTTAAGAAGGCGGGGCCCCCGCCGCTTGTGATCGATGATGTAGGGCGACGGAGGGAAAGAGGTTGGGGAACCGGGAAGTGGAGTTGCCTCAGGAGTTGCGTAGAGCGCCGGCGATATCTGAGCCCAGTGAGACCTCTTCTCTGCAGGCGGGTTACCATCGCTGCTATGTACACGATTGCTCGGCATTTCCAGCTTCGGACTATGAACAGGTCTCTTAGAAGCCGAATTAGAATCAGCAGCCGATTTCGCAGCTCCGTGGTCCAACAACCTATCCAACCCGATTGCCGAAAAGGTAGGCATGGCTCAACAAAATCCAATGATCTGCAATATATGAGGAGAAATCAAAACAGAGGTCACAATCCATGATTAGTGAAAACAAATAAATCAATCGAATCTACGGGAACCCTAACAAAGAGATGGGGGGGGGGGGGGATGCGATCAGTCGTTAAATAAATTAACGAAATGACGAGACTGGAGGAATTGCTAACGTTGAGAAATGGACATAAACCCTAGAAGATTCAGAATTGAGAGATCCTGAGGAATTGGGAATGGTGGGGTCGATTTCACGTGAAGCCTTCTTCTATCCCTCCCGCAGCAGAAGTATTCGGCGCGCCACCGCCATTTCATTGATATTTATCTGCCTGATTTTATTTTCCAATTTTTAATATTATGCATTTGATATTTTGCGTCATTGCTGGGTCTAGGGAGGTCTGGGGTCTGGTCAAGTACTTTCTAAGTGTAATTATATTTTATTTATAATTTGTAATTCTCCCTTGTAATTATTTAGGTGTTTTACATTGCAATCAAACTATGGTGTTTCAAGTAATGATTCAAAACCTAAAGTGATTGGTTGTGTCCGAATGAATGGTGACAATTTTGGCATGTGCGAATTATAGGTAAAATAAAATTTCTTGTGTTTGTAGTTTATGCATGATATTTTGGTTATTGGGGTTTTATTGATTAAATAGGCGGATATTATGGATGCTTTATGTTCTTTATGAGGATCTTGAACTTGTTTTCCAATTTTATTCTAGATAAATTGATGCTTAGAAAAAAAACAAATATGGTATTTGTTTTTTCATTTAATCTAGTTTGAGATATCTTTGTGAAACATGTGGCAAGTTTAGGATGGTATAGAGAGAATGTCAGGTCGATCTATTTAGAGGGCTTTGAAATGATGACAGTGGTCCAAAGTAATTTGAAGGACCAATAATGTTAGTTTCAAATGTGTGAAGACCATTTTCCAGCCAAGTATTGGGACTTCTGGAAGGAGTGATTCTGGAAGTCTAATTTCTGAAATCGAATGGAAATAGTGGAGTGGCAACAACGAAGTCCAAAGTCTGAAAGCAGGCAAACCAGAAGCAGGTCAATCAGAAGCAACTGAGCAACCTGAAAGGAGGAAGTGTAGAGACATCAAGGACTTGCATAGGGGCTAACTTTGAGGATACATGAGAGTGACTTCTGAAGTTACATAAGGGTTCTTGACATGCACGATGGGTGCGTAAGGGTACCTAGAAAGGTTATGTAAGGGTTTCTCGTGGAGTTTTTGGATGCACAGACTCTTCTTCGAAAGGATGAGTTAAGGAGGTGGATGTATCTGATTGAGTGAAGGGAGGTGCAGGGAGATCGAATCAAAGTGGACACACTCTCCATGAAGATCAGAAGGCGGTGGAACCAGTTGCACTGATTGGGCTCTACTTTAAGTAGTAGGGTGAGGACATTTATTCAAATACTATTTTTAGTTGCACAACATTGTAATCGTCTTCAATTCCTTTAATAAAAGTTTTGTGGTGTTTTTCTTGTAGAGTGAGACTTAGTTCGAACCATTTTTCGACGTGTAGAATTCAAAAATGAACTCCATTTTATGAAAATAATTTTCTAAATACGAGTAATTTATTTTTTAATTAAAATCATCATTTACTTTGAAAATACAGATTTTAAAATTATAATTGATTTTACAACACTTTGAAAAATCCCTTAAGGTCTCATAAAATTATCTTACAACCATAAGACATAAAAATATTAATTTATGAATACATTTCATGAAAATAAATATTCTTTTAAATTAATAAATTAATTATAAAACTGTAATTAAATATTTATGACTTATAAAAATACCAACACTTAATTAATAATTTTTAAAATATCTACTTACTTATACTATGATATAATTATATCATATTTTCACTTATAAGATGCATAAATTTTATTTATACTTTAATGGGTGAGGTTAATATTCAATTGATTGGTTTAATATTCATAAGGGTCACTGATTAGTCACTGAAAGTGGCTAATATTCATTGTTAAGATCTTAATATTAATGTGTTTAAAAGTTCATAAACATCAATTTTAGTCCAATTCAGAAATTGAACTTCATTTCCCATCATTGTGCAATTCATGCTTAAAATGTCAATTTGGGCCCACTCAATAATTTGCTTGTGTAAATTACAATATTCATCATTTTAATTTGAAATTTTGGGATATGATTGATCACTTTGTTTGGAACATTTTATCTTTTAGGTCCGATGGATAAATCCCAAAGGAAGATGGAGAATTTTGCGCCTGAAGGCAGAAACTTGCTGGAAAAAGCATAATGGGCCTAAGGCCCATCAAACAAATGTGGGGCCCAGAAACGAATCCCAATGAAGCTCAAATTTATACAGTATAAAGATAAAAATATGAGGATCATTTTATTCAACTGTGGCCGGAGCTAATTCTGATGTTTTCATGATGATAAAGGGATCTGAAGTTGAGATTTAAATGGCGGACTCGTCATTAATGCACAGAAATCCGTCCCACCATTTCGACCATAACTTCCAAACGGATGAGCCAAATGTCCTAAAATTTTGCTAGCTTCTATAAGAAACATTAAGGAAGACATTTCTCTTCTACAACCCCTCCGGATTCGGCCTTCTTCAATTTCTAATTCACACGTCAATATGGTGGACGAATCTGGACAGTTTTCCGGGTCAAATTCAAAACATCAATTTCTTTTTGATTATTCACCCTCCATTTGACTCTATTAATTGTTGGGGGGTTAATTAATTGTTGGGGGATGTACCTAAGGCTCCTAATATGCCTATATAAGGAGCTATTGGTGAAGGGAATGGGGGTGGAAAATTTTCTTATCATCTTGGATGCTTTGTTTTCATTGTAATGTTTTGCTGTCCATTTGATGTTGTAATCGTTCTTCATTCTCATGTAAGTTATTTGAATCACATAAGTTCTCAATAAAAGTTCTTCATTTCATCTTTTTCTTTTTTTTTTCTTCTTATCACTTTGATACCGTTGCTTTAAGGTGTGAATTTATTTACACCAGCACTTGTGAATTTATTCACACAACGGTGGAGTGATCGTTTCATTGTTTTATTTTTCTTCTCCAATTCTGCTTCTTTAAGTCGACTTCCCGCTTCCATTTATTTAATAGCATAAATGGAGGGCTAAACCCTTATGGGTTGGTCCTAGGGAGTTGCATGGGGAAGATTGGATGTTATTTTATGATCTAAAATTCTTTAATCATTTCATTAATTTAAGATTTCCATTTGATGATTAATTTCTTCTTCATCTTCGCCAACTTTAACAATAACACATTTCGAGTGCTAATACGATCCAATTCCTTGGAGTGATCATTAAATTGATCCTCTAAGTGCATTGGTGATTAGCCTTGGAATTGTGAGGGATTAAATTGGTGAATGATGTTGAGGAATTATATCATTTTGTGGACACGTCTTGAATTAGTGAAACGAACGTTATAAGATAATAAATACATCCAATCTAACCTAGTAACAACTTAGGATCAGCTCATCTCCATTAATTGTTTTAGACTAAGTAAGTGTATGTTTTAATTTATTTTCTTTAAATTAATTCAGTAGTTATTCAAATAAAATCAATCCAAATAGTTGGCCACTCCATAGCCAACCAATCTAGGAATCTCAAAGTCAGACACTTTGAACTGGGAAAATTTGTGCTCTTGTATAGTTCACAACTTCATCTACACCCAGGAAAGCTAAGGTCCAGATGGTCTGGTCCATACCTAGTGCATCATGTGTACCCTCATGGGGCAATAGAGATTCAGGATCCCACAAGTGGTCATGTCTTCAAAGTCAATGGTCATAGGTTAAAACCATTCATAGAATCATTCAATAAACAAGAAACCAAGGAGGATTTAACTGAGCCAACATATGAACCAGAGAAAAATTGATAGATTGAGGGTACAAGTCGGGCTAACGACGTTAAAAAAAAGCGCTGCACGGGAGGCAACCCGTGGTTTTCATGTTTCCAATCACTGTGAATCTTCTTTTATTTCCTTCTGCTTAATTTTGTTATTTTTTTTATATAGACTGTTGACCTGTTCTTCTTTTATGAGTAAGGATGGGTATGAAAAGGGAGCACCGTATTCATCCGTGTCACGCGGTGTGATCCCTGAGTAATACCTTACCCAGAAATTTAAAGAAGACAATGTATCATCAGTTTATTTTATTTATGTTTTTGTAGGTTTAAAATTTTTTTTTTTAATAATTTAGACTCTTGACCTGTTCTTCTTTTATGAGTATGGATGGGTATGAAAGGGGAGCACTGTATTCATCCGTGTCACGCGGCGTGATCCCTGAGTAATACCTTACCCAGAAATTTAAAAGAAGACAATGTATCATTAGTTTGATTTAAAAAAAAATATGAAAATGATGATACTTGGAATTAAATAAATCATTGTGTTGTTTGTTTTGTCTACTTTTTCCTTCTTTTTATGGTTCATGAACTATTTTGGGTGATACATGTTCAATCAAGGAGGTGCCTGCATCCCCAAAGAGATCAAAGGAGTAATTTGTAGCATCATGAACCTCAACTTTAAAAACCAGGTGAATTTGTTCCATGTTTGTCATTCTCAATTTCATCTTTGAACTCCTCTCCTACCCACTTCTAACTTTTCTTTTCTTTAAACACTGGGGACAGTGTTATTCTAAGTTGGGGGGAGATAAAAAATGATTTTTTTTTGTTGTGAATAAAAACATGCATGAAAAGAAAAATTCCATTAACCATAAACATGATAAACACACATTGCAAACTATAAAATTGGATATCAAATAAATTTTGCATGCCTTGATTCTGATTTTAATGCAAGTTTAAGTTCATGAGCATAGTTTTTGGAAAGTGCGGTTGTCCGATGTGATTTTTCAATGTTTATAATTTCATCCTCTTAATAAAAATGCCACAATGCACGTCTACTGGATCGTGGGTGTAAATTTGAGTTCTTGGGTCCCTTTCATTATAGCATAGGGTTCTGGGGTCACTTTTAGTTTAATTTGAGTATCCAAAAAAAACAAAATAAAAAACAAAAAAAATTGAAAAAAATAATAATGACCACATAGATCAATGTTTTGTCCAAATGTGTGACGTCCGGCACTTGGGGATAGTGACTCCATAGTTGTCTTTCCTAGAGTTAGGCTTTATATCTCTATTGTAGAGCATGAAATTGACAATATGTGTGGCGTCCGGCACTTGGGGATCGTGACTCCATAGTTGTCTTGCCCAGAGTTAGTCTTTTCATATCTATTGTGGTTAAAAAAATAAAAATAAAAAAATAAAAAAAATGGATACTCATCTTAAGGTTTAATGTGATTCCCACCTAGCGCTTCCATTTTTTTCCCCTTGAAAAATAAAATGGGCCCCATATCTTTTATGATGCACAACACTTTATCATGCTTAATTGGAATTGGATGAAATGTGGCAATGAATTTGAACAAAGGAATGAGCTTGGGCTTGGGATATGCTTATGGACCTAGCTTGTTTTAAATGATTTTGATGGGTTCCATAATTTTTTTGGTATGAGGTCTTTTGGGTGAGCAATGTGTATTTAAAATGTTTTTGGAAAAGGGGATTTGGATTTCATGTTTGTAATTTATTTTGCTCGGGACTAGCAAAACTCAAGTTGGGGGTGTGATTAGTCACTGAAAGTGGCTAATATTCATTGTTAAGATCTTAATATTAATGTGTTTAAAAGTTCATAAACATCAATTTTAGTCCAATTCAGAAATTGAACTTCATTTCCCATCATTGTGCAATTCATGCTTAAAATGTCAATATGGGCCCATTCAATAATTTGCTTGTGTAAATTACAATATTAATCATTTTAATTTGAAATTTTGGTATATGATTGATCACTTTGTTTGGAAAATTTTATCTTTTAGGTCCGATGGATAAATCCCAAAGGAAGATGGAGAATTTTGCGCCTGAAGGCAGAAACTTGCTGGAAAAAGCATAATGGGCCTAAGACCCATCAAACAAATGTGGGGCCCAGAAACCAAGCCCAATGAAGCTCAAATTTATACAGTATAAAGATAAAAATATGAGGATCATTTTATTAAACTGTGGCCGGAGCTAATTCTGATGTTTTCATGATGATAAAGGGATCTGAAGTTGAGATTTAAATGGTGGACTCGTCATTAATGCACAGAAATCCGTCCCACCATTTCTACCATAACATCCAAACGGATGAGCCAAATGTCCTGAAATTTTTCGAGCTTCTAGAAGAAACATTAAAGAAGACATTTCTCTTCTAAAACCCCTCCGTATTCGGCCTTCTTCAATTTCTAATTCACACGTCAATATGGTGGACGAATCTGGATAGTTTTCCGGGTCAAATTCAAAACATCAATTTCTTTTTGATTATTCACCCTCCATTTGACTCTATTAATTGTTTGGGGGTGAATTAATTGTTGGGGGATGTACCTAAGGCTCCTAATATGCCTATATAAGGAGCTATTGGTGAAGGGAATGGGGGTGGAAAATTTTCTTATCATCTTGGATGCTTTGTTTTCATTGTAATGTTTTGCTGTCCATTTGATGTTGTAATCGTTCTTCATTCTCATGTAAGTTATTTGAATCACATTAGTTCTCAATAAAAGTTCTTCATTTCATATTTTTCTTTTTTTTTCTTCTTATCACTTTGATACCGTTTCTTTAAGGTGTGAATTTATTCACACCAGCACTTGTGAATTTATTCACACCAGCACTTGTGAATTTATTCACACAACAGTGGAGTGATCGTTTCATTGTTTTATTTTTCTTCTCCAATTCTGCTTCTTTAAGTCGAATTCCCACTTCCATTTATTTAATAGCATAAATGGAGGGCTAAACCCTTATGGGTTGGTCCTAGGGAGTTGCATGGGGAAGATTGGATGTTATTTTATGATCTAAAATTCTTTAATCATTTCATTAATTTAAGATTTCCATTTGATGATTAATTTCTTCTTCA
Source organism: Viscum album (assembly GCA_963277665.1). NCBI lineage: Eukaryota > Viridiplantae > Streptophyta > Magnoliopsida > Santalales > Viscaceae > Viscum > Viscum album. The sequence goes on from OY728163.1 coordinate 690,094,178, forward strand.
TCTTCGCCAACTTTAACAATAACACATTTCGAGTGCTAGTACGATCCAATTCATTGGAGTGATCATTAAATTGATCCTCTAAGTGCATTGGTGATTAGCCTTGGAATTGTGAGAGATTAAATTGGTGAATGATGTTGAGAAATTATATCATTTTGTGGACACGTCTTGAATTAGTGAAACGAACATTATAAGATAATAAATACATCCAATCTAACCTAGTAACAACTTAGGATCAGCTCATCTCCATTAATTGTTTTAGACTAAGTAAGTGTATGTTTTAATTTATTTTCTTTAAATTAATTCAGTAGTTATTCAAATAAAATCAATCCAAATAGTTGGCCACTCCATAGCCAAATCCTTCCAAAATCAGAGTGTCTCTCGGTTTCTTCTTCGGTCCCTGTGGACTCGACCCCTACTTGTACTACAACGACCGCATACCTGTAGGGTAAATTTGGGCGCAACCAGTCACACTATTATTCTTAAGGTCAAGTTACTATTTCATCGGTACAAGTTCCTTAACTTATAGAAATACATCTTATTTCATCAATTCTTCATTTATACAGCTTTTATCATGGTTTATAAGTGATTTTATGTGGTTTATACTATACAACATTCCTACAAGAAAGGAGAAATTCCATTGATAAAAGTTTGGGTCGTTATAAACCTGGGACGTTATAATCTCTCCACCTTAACATAGACAATCCTCGAGCTATAAAACAAAACTCTAAGATGGTACCTAACTCCTCTTGTTTTAATGATCACAAATCATGCAAATCATGTAAATCATGTAAATCCTGTAAATCATGTTTAAATCTTATAAATCATGATTACTCTTGTTCTATTATGTTTTATTATGATTATGTTTAACCTTAATCCATTCTATGAGTATTACTTCTTAAGATAGATAACATATATTTGACTAAGTATGATACACTGTTTCTATGATCAAACTGTCTCACCGGTTAGTCTGAAAAATCGACAAAGTATGAGACACCGTTTCTCTGCCCAAACGGTCTCACCATTTAGTCTAGAAATCGACAAAGTCCGTGACACCGTTTCCCAAACACCGTAATTGTGCTACCGGTTCCATAATTCGCAAAGGATCAGACACCATAACCATGCTAACGGTTCTAGAAATTACAAAGGACCAGACACTGTAACCGTGCTACCGATTCCAAAAATTACAAAGGACCAGACAATGTAACCGTGCTACCGATTCCAGAAATTGCAAAGGACCAGGCACCGTAACCGTGCTACCGGTTCCAAAATTGCAAAGGACCACACACCGTAACCGTGCTACCGGTTCCAGAATTCGCAAAGGACTAGACACCGTTTCCGTAACACCGGTTTTGTGACACTGTATCAAGACATTGTTCAGAATCTTGACGAAAGGAAAAGATACCGTTTCTATGACACCGTAACAAGACACTATAACAAGACACAGTCCCAAGTCACCGCTTCTAACTCACCATGATTGTGGCACCGTTCCTGTCTCACCACCAACTGTGACACCGTTCCTTAACAATTTTTTCTGTTTTTTTCAATTAAATTTAAAAGTTGATTCTAAAGGTCATATTTGAGTCATTTAATGACACTAGAATAATTAACGATCTTTTGTAGACATGACACATGACAGTATGAGGTACGAGGTGTGGAGATCGTGCTCCTTGTCAGTCATAACACAAGCATTCAAGATAAATATACAAGGTGGTGCATGAGCTAGATGGGGTGGCAGTGACGACTAAAAGAGACGTTAGAGTGAACATACATGCATGCAAGAACATAAAGAAGAACACACAAAGAACTCTCATTTTTCTTCTAGCTATATTGCAGTGAATCAAAACTTCAAACATCCTTGTAACAATAACAAAAAGAAGAGAAGAAGAGCAACTCACTGAACTGAAAACCAGAACACAGAACTCACGACACTCTGTTTATGAGTATGCTTTCAGAAGAGGACCCAAACATCAAATTTGCTACATCCTAGAAGTCCAGAGTTGCATAGAACAACACTCAGAGCATTTATAATCCCTTCTTATTATATTCTGATCTATCGTGTACTTTTTTGTTAATCTTTCGAGCAGTGTGTGCATCTGTCTATTAAACACACATTGTCTCCTACACGGAATTAAATGATACAAGATATCCTCACACAAATATTTTTTTACACCCTATTTCACCCATGTATAACTATAGAAGAGGTCTTGTGTGACCTGGTTGTTATATTTCCCATGTAGAACTATGGTTGAGGTCTTGTGACTTGGACAGTCTCATGTACTGTTGTGTAAACCCCAATCCAGGGTATGGATCAAATATTTATATATATTTTTCTTGGTGGCAGGTGATCACCAAGTGAAGTGGATTAGGTCTCGTCTTGAGACTAAACTACTTGTTTTAATCCACTTTTTTTTCAATTTAGTTTTTCTTTGTTTTAACTCATATTTCAAAAAACTAAGTTTCACTTTGATATTTAGTCTTGGATAGTGTTTATAACTGTTTTGGTCTAGTATATTGGTTTCAAAAGTTATTTCAATATTTCAGGTTGATATAACTGAGAAGTAATCAATCTCTTGAGAAATTAATTGAACTATCAAACTATTATAAACTTACTACTTTGATTAACTGGCCTGTTTTGTTTTTAAATTGAGGGATTTTCAAATAAAGTTTTTAACAAATTTTTTTATAGGAACTCAATTCACCCCCCTCTTAATTTTCCTAATCCGACCAAATTTTTTTATCAAAGGTTGTTTTTAAACTTCTATTTTCAATGGTTTCAAATATTTTTTAAATATTTTCAACTGTGATTTAGTTGTGTTTTAAAGTTCTCTAAATTTCTATTAGTTCTAAATTTATAGATCTTTAAAATATAGCCTTTATTATTTGTTATGGATAATATATAGGAAGGTGATGCTACCAACAAACCTCCCTACTTTAATGGAAAAAATTATGCTCAGTGGAAAATTAAAATTAAAATGCACTTAGAAATTATGAGCTTTGATATTTGGACAGTAATAGAAGATAAATATGAAATACTAGAAACTCCAAGAACTACATGGAGTAAAGCTACAAAAGCTGATTACAATAATAATTGTAAAGCTATGAATGCCTTGGTTTTTTGCTTTTGGGGATGAAGAATTTAATAGAACATCTTCTTGTAAATCTGCCTATGAAAGTTGGGATACCTTAGCTGTCTCACATGAAGGAACTACTAATGTTAAAGAAATGAGACTTAATACATATACTATTAAGTATGATAACTTTAAGATGAATCCTGATGAACCCATTTCCGATATGTATATCAGGTTTAATGAAATAGTCAATATAATGATATCTCTTGGAAATCCAGTGGATGCCAAATAAAAAATCATGCGGCTACTCAGATGTATACCTGAAAGATGGAGGAGAACCTCAGTATCAATTAGAGAATTTTGTGACATTAGTAAGTTTCCAGTCAAGGAGCTGATCAGTAAATTGATGATGTATGAGGAAGAGTTAAAGGTAAACAAAGAGGAAGAGGATGAACTAAATAGAAAGTTAGTGGATTTCAAAACCACTACTTCCAAAAATAAAGAAAAGGAAAGGATAAAGACTCATTATGACAGTACAAGTAATGATGATTCACAATCAGACAATGATGAGAAAATGGATCAATTAGCCAGAAGGTTTAAGAAGTTTTATAAGAGGAATAAATTCTTCAGGAAGCCTCAACTATAAAGGAAAATACAACAATAAAGATAATTGGAAGAAAAACTGGAAAAGGAATGAGAACTCAAATGAAATAGTCTGTAATGAATGTAAGAGAAAAGGGCATGTAAAGGATGATTGTCCCAAGATAAAGTATAAAAAGAAGCATGAGGACAAAGATAGAAAGTATGAAAAGGAAATGAAAGAAATATGGACTGTTTCTGGGGATATCTCAAGTGACTTAGAATCTTTACATGATGAAAAGGCCAACAAAGCCAATATGCGTTTCATGACAAACACATCTGAGGTAACTCTTGAGTCTCCTGTACAAAATTCCTATTACTCTGAAGATGAATGTGATTATAAAAATATGACTAGTGAAGAAATGTTTGAGTACTATAAAATTCTTGAAGATACATGAAATGAATTAAAAAATAAATATAAATATCTAAAGAAACAACATTCTCTCACTTCTATTATTAAATCTGAGCTTACTATAGAAAAAGAAAAGAATGATCAATTACCTAAAGTGAATAATGAACTTAAATTCTCTAATGAGAAATTGAAAAATGACTTGGAAAAATTTACCAATGGAAATAATACTCTAACACAGATTCTTGGTAAGCAAGTAGCTCCTAAGCATACTATTGATATAGGATACCAACCTGGATAGAGGAACATAACTAAAATTCATTTTATAACAAAATCTGGAAAATCTGTTTTTATATCCAGAACTAAAAAACTTATAGTTCTAACTCTGGGAAGTCATTCACTACTTTTAATTTTTCAGGACCAAACAAATTTTACTTTTCCAATACTTTACAAACTGTGTATAGGAAACCCATGAAGCAAGTATGGGTTCCTAAAAAAATCTGGGTACCAAAATCATCTCTTTCTTAATTCTTTTTTAGGAAAGCTGTTTGAATAGATCCTGTAGATATCTATGGTACTTGGATAGTGGATGTTTAAGACACATGACATGAGATTACTCATGCTTCAAGAATATGATAAAGATTAATGGTGGACATGTCACTTTTGGTGATAATGCTAAAGGAAAAATAATTGGCCTTGGCCAGATTGGTAACTCTAACTCAGTTTTAATTTTTAAAGTATTTTTTGTTGATGAATTAAAATACAATCTGCTTATTATTTCACAATTATGTGATGATGGTTTTCATGTTAAATTTGAAAAATATTCTTATAATTTTTTCAATTCTAAAAATGAGTTAGTATTTACTGCTTTTAGAAATGAAAATGTTTATGTTATTAACTTAGATTCTTTAGTTTCTTAAAATGTTTCTTGCTTGAGTGTCTTTCACAAAGAGTATTGGTTTTGGAATAAAATACTAGGACACTGTAATATACACTCTCTTAAAAAGCTTACTAAAAAAATCTTGGTCAAGGATCTACCCAAACTTGAGTTTCCAAATGAAAAAGTCTATAATCCTTGTAAAAAGGGTAAACAACATAAAATATATTTCAAACCAAATAAAGAAGTTTCAACTTCTCAACCTCTCGAGTTGGTTCACATGGACTTGTTTGGGATATCTACAGTTTTAAGTCTTAATGGGAAGCACTATGTCTATGTTATTGTAGATGACTATTCTAGATATATTTGGACATTTTTCTTAGCTCACAAAAGTGAAGATTGTTCTCATTTCACCAAGTATTCTATAATATTAGAAAACCTTAATGGTCTTAAAATTAAAAACCTAAGAAGTGACCATGGTTGTGAGTTTGAAAATCAAGAGTTTAAATCTTTTTTCTCACAAAATGGCTATAGCCATAACTTTTCTGCCCCTAAGACACCTCAACAAAATAGTGTTGTAGAAAGAAGAAATAGAACCTTACAAGAAATAACAAGAACCATGCTAAATGAATACGACCTACCTATTTAATTTTGGGATGAATCTTTCAATACAACTTGCTATATTATTAATAGACTCTTAATCAGACCAATTATTAAGAAAACTATATATGAGTTGTGGGATAATAGGAAAACCAAAGTTAATTACTTCACAGTTTTTGGTTGCAAAGTTTAAATTCTCAATACTGAGGACAATCTTGACAAATTTTACTCCAAAAGTGATGAAGGATTTTTTTGAGGTTATTCAATCTTTAGTAAATCCTATAGAGTCTTTAATAAAAGAACCAAATGTATGGAAGAATCTGCACATGTGAAATTTGATGAAATAAATCCACATGAACCTAATGTTGGGCGGAGAAAGAAGGGAGTGATGGCAAGAGGGGGGGTGAATTGCCTTTTAAAAAATGATTAACAAATTAAAATCAAAGTGAAAGTGCAGCGGAAATAAATGAGGCAAGACACAAAATTGATAACGGAGTTCGGCCAAAAACCTGGCCTACGTCTCCGCTCCCAACTCAACCGTTGAGAGATTCTACCGCTTGCTTTTCAATGGTTGTAGCAAGAAACCCACTAGCCTTTTTACAGGTGAAGGCTAGCTCACCTATTACAGCTTGCTTTTATTGGTTGAGCAAGAACCCACTTACTTTTAATGGTTTAGTAAGAACCCACTAGCCTTTTTACGGGTGAAGGCTAGCTCACCTTTGTCTCAAGCCTTTTAAAAGGGAAGGCTTGACTAACCTCTTCACACCTTGAAGGTGGTGTGAGAACCCAAAAGAAAGGATGAGAGAAAGAGTTTGGGGTTTGTAGGCACAAACCCAAATTTAAAGCTCAAAATAAATAAAACAATAAAACTCGTATGTTGAGAAGCCTTGGGCGCCTTTGATTGATTGGAGATGTTGAAGGCCGCTTCCAAGCTTCTTTGGAGGAGCTCCTTGGATGTGGAAGTTTGTTGGAGCAAGATGGGTTACTTGAAGGAAGTCTGCCGGAGGTACGCCAAATGATGAACAACGTGTCCGTGGGCTTTGTATATGATCCGGTTTTGTGTCCGGGGCTTCCTTGGCCTTTATTTATAGGCATGGAACCCTTGGGGAGTCTTCGGAGCCGTTGTAAAGGGCCTCGGAGCCGTTGGAGGCCAAATGGGAGTTGACTGGTCAAAGCCAACGGCTAGTTTGACTGGGATACCGGCTGACCGGTGCAGGGCCACCCGCTGGCCGGTGCCTTGGATGTTGAGAAGGCCTTCTGCCCAGGCAGCACCGGCTGACCGGTGACAGAGCCACCGGCTGGCCGGTGGTGAGGCAGTAGCCATCACTGTTGTACAGGTTGCCACCGGCTGGCCGGTGACAGAGCCACCGGCCGACCGGTGGAGCCTGGCAGTGGGCAATGCCTCTGCCAGGTCCACCGGCTGGCCGGTGCTATCACACCGGTTGGCCGGTGGACTGAATTTCAGTCCACTTCTTGTCCATTCTTGGGCCAACTTCTTGGCAACCTTGTGCCTATCATTAAAAAACACTTCAAACAATATTAGACAAATAATAAGGTGATTGTGATCATGAAAATCAAACAACGAGGGGAACGAGAGGTACAACAATCTCCCCCTATTTTGATGATCACAATCACCAAAACAATAAATGTAAAATACATAAAAGAAATACATGCTTAAAGGATAAAGAAAGTAAATGCTAAGCATGATCAAAAGGATTCTCCCCCAATCAATCAATAATTTCTCCCCCTTTGTGATTATCAAAATAGCACGGGGCATAAAACTTGATTGAGGGAAAGGGTTTGAAAAACTAGATATGAGAATTGAAAAATCAATTGAGATTTTTGAAATTGAAATGAAAATTTGAATAACAGTTTGAATTGAAAGTTTTGAATCAAAAACCAATTGAAATTTGAAATTTGAAACCAAATGAAATTTTTTAAATTGAGAGTTTTGAATCAAAAATGAATTTAAATTGAAAAATGAATCGAAAGAGATTTTTTAATTTAAGAAAATTTCTCCCCCTAAATAAAACAAAAGATCATCGGGGAAACGAAACTATTTTTGGCCTGGAGAGACTCGCCAAAAGGGATTTTTCAATCCAAATTTGTTTCATGGAGGGTCTTCTCCTATAAAATTCGTCCGAAAAGTAAATAGATTTAGGCATACCATAACGGGCATTTTTGCAATCGCATTCATAAATTAGGTGCCCGGGTTTTTTACAATAATTGCAAAATTTATAACTAGAGCTCCCCCTTACAAAAACAGTGGGTGCATGGGAGGAGGAGGCTTGGTTGGTATAGCCAAGTCCTTGAGTGGTCCTATAAACCCTTTGAGAACCCAATAATTTGGTCAAATTTTGTTCACCTTGGGTGAACTTGGCTAAGGATTCTCTAAGGTCCTTGATGGTTGATTCCAAAGAATCAACATTTGGGAAATTTTGGATTTTTAGGGAGAGTTCCTCGTTCTCTTTGAGAAGTTGTTCTTTTTCGGAGGAAAGTTTTTTGAAATTCTTTTTCAAAGAAACAAATTTAGAAGAAAGTTCATGAAAACCATTTTCTAATTGGTCTCTAGCATGTTGGAGTTCTTCATATGATAAATGATTAAAATAATTAGAAGAACTAGAGGAGGAAGAAGAGGAAGAGGATGATGATACCTCATGTTTTTCCATTAGGCATTTTGTACCTTGGTCGCTTGAGGAGGAGGAGGAGGAGGATGATGAGGTGTCACTCCATGTCGCCTTGAGGACCTTTTTCTTTCCTTTTTCCTTTTGCGTGGCCCGTTTTTTGTTGAGTGGGCAATCGGGCTTGTAATGCCCTTTTTGGCCGCACCCGTAGCATTTTACCTTGGGCTCCGATCTTTTGTCGGGTTCTTGCTTTCGATGCTTGCGGGATTTCTTCTTCTTGTGCTTCTTCATAAACTTGTGCATTTGGCGGGCGAGATTCTCCATTTCCGAGTCGCCGCTTGAAGATGAAGAAGATGAGGAAGATGAGGATGATGAGGAGGAGCTTACTTCTTTTTGTACCTTGAGGGCAATGTTCTTTGGTGTCTTGATTGGTGTGCCCTCCTTTTGAGCTTGCCTCCTCATGGTGATCTCGTAGGTCATTAGAGATCCGATGAGCTCTTCTACCGGCATGTTTTTGATGTCCTTTGCTTCTTGGATTGCCGTTACCTTCGGTGCCCATGAGCTTGGAAGGATCCATAGGATCTTCTTAACCATCGTCTCTGCAGACACATCATCTCCAAGAGATTTTCTACCATTGCAAACGTCAGTAAAACGTGTAAACATTTCAGTAATAGATTCATTTGGATGCATGGAGAATGATTCAAAATCTTGACGAAACATGTCCAATCGAGTGTCCTTTACTTTGTTGGTCCCCTCATGGGTAACCTCCAAAAGTTTCCAGATTTCATGTGAGGAGGTGCATGTGGAAACTCGATTGAACTCATTACGATCAAGGCCGCAATGAAGAGCGTTCATGGCTTTGCCATCAAGCTCGAAATTTTTAATATCGGCTTGAGTCCATTTGGATTCATCGGGGGAAGAGAGAGTGTAACCTTTCATGACAATTTTATAAATGGGATAACCTATACTTCTAAGAAAAGCGTTCATGCGGGTTTTCCAATAGGTGTAGTTGGTTCCATCAAAAAATGGAGCACGACCCAAAGAATAGCCTTCGGGGGCGAAAGAAGCTGAAGCCATCACAAAAGGATCTTGAATTTGAAACCGGTTAAGGTATTACTCAAATTTTGCCTCTGATACCAATTGTTGGGCGGAGAAAGAAGGGAGTGATGACAAGAGGGGGGGTGAATTGCCTTTTAAAAAATGATTAACAAATTAAAATCAAAGTGAAAGTGCAGCGGAAATAAATGAGGCAAGACACAAAATTGATAACGGAGTTCGGCCAAAAACCCGGTCTACGTCTACGCTCCCAACTCAACCGTTGAGAGATTCTACCGCTTGCTTTTCAATGGTTGTAGCAAAAAACCCACTAGCCTTTTTACAGGTGAAGGCTAGCTCACCTATTACAGCTTGCTTTTATTGGTTGAGCAAGAACCCACTTACTTTTAATGGTTTAGTAAGAACCCACTAGCCTTTTTACGGGTGAAGGCTAGCTCACCTTTGTCTCAAGCCTTTTAAAAGGGAAGGCTTGACTAACCTCTTCACACCTTGAAGGTGGTGTGAGAACCCAAAAAAAAGGATGAGAGAAAGAGTTTGGGGTTTGTAGGCATAAACCCAAATTTAAAGCTCAAAATAAACAAAACAATAAAACCCGTATGTTGAGAAGCCTTGGGCGCCTTTGATTGATTGGAGATGTTGAAGGCCACTTCCAAGCTTCTTTGGAGGAGCTCCTTGGATGTGGAAGTTTGTTGGAGCAAGATGGGTTCCTTGAAGGAAGTCTTCCGGAGGTACGCCAAATGATGAACAACGTGTCCGTGGGCTTTGTATATGATCCGGTTTTGTGTCCGGGGCTTCCTTGGCCTTTATTTATAGGCATAGAACCCTTGGGGAGTCTTCAGAGCCGTTGTAAAGGGCCTCGGAGCCGTTGGAGGCCAAATGGGAGTTGACTGGTCAAAGCCAACGGCTAGTTTGACTGGGATACCGGCTGGCCGGTGCAGGGCCACCGGCTGGCCGGTGCCTTGGATGTTGAGAAGGCCTTCTGCCCAGGCAGCACCGGCTGACCGGTGACAGAGCCACCAGCTGGCCGGTGGTGAGGCAGTAGCCATCACTGTTGTACAGGTTGCCACCGGCTGGCCGGTGACAGAGCCACCGGCCGACCGGTGGAGCCTGGCAGTGGGCAATGCCTCTGCCAGGTCCACCGGCTGGCCGATGCTATCACATCGGTTGGCCGGTGGACTGAATTTCAGTCCACTTCTTGTCCATTCTTGGGCCAACTTCTTGGAAACCTTGTGCCTATCATTAAAAAACACTTCAAACAATATTAGACAAATAATAAGGTGATTGTGATCATGAAAATCAAACAACGAGGGGAACGAGAGGTACAACACCTAAGGCCTCCCTAAAAAACCTTGAGTATGATGTGTTAAATCTAGACATAAATGTAAAATATTTTGACCCTGTTGTTAAACAATCTGTTAAATCATCCAGTTCTATAAATTATCTAGAATACAGTCATGATGAACCCAAACATGTTGAAGAAGTTAAAATCCCTATCCCTTCATTTTCTAGATCTATTATAACCCTTAAGAACCATCCTTTAGATGCTATAGTTGGAGACTTAGATAAATAAACTCATACTAGATATTCTCTAAGAAATTAGGTTGAACATCAAGATTTCTTATCACAACTTGAGTATAAGGCCCCAGTCTTAAACATTACTTAATATTGTGTTAAGTCAAGAATTCACATTGAGGATATTTTCAGGTTTAGAGTTTTAGATAATTAATCCATAACTATTACATTACATCTCAAAAATTATAATGTAGACACTTATACTCTATCCATTTTTTCAAAATAATAAAACTCCTTAAAAAACAAGAATTATTTTCTTGATAAAAATCTTCTTGAATTCTTAATTTATTTTACCATTCCTTATACCCTGTGATTTTTTTTTCAAAAACTTGGGATGAGCATAAAAATCTCACTAAGGAATATAAAATAAGGAATAAAACTGTTAGTCCAGGAATATTTAAAACCCATGAAAACATTTTCACAAAATCATACTTTTCACCCATAAAACATAAATTACTTAGATTACATCATGTAACCATAGGATTCCTACAAAACTTCATAGAAATCATAAAATAAAATGGTAACTTGTGGCATCCATATCATACTTACATTGTATCTTTCACAGCTACATAGGGAGTAACCTTTCATGGTTATATTTGGAATACCCATCACAGTATATTCCCTAAATCTCTTAGGAGAAACCTTAAAGCTTACCTCTTTTGCATTATCCAATGCATTGGAGAGCTATGTCAGGCTCACACTCCCTAAATTTATCACAGAACCACCCATATACATACATAATTCCCAAGAACCATAACATAATCATAACACATAAAACAAGCATAAAGGAAACATAACATTTCCACTTTGAAATCACATTTCATCTTTACAAGCCCCACACTCATAAATGAAAACAAATTATTTTAAAATAAAATGGTAAAATTGTAAAGTAAATCTCAATACATAATTGTGACATAAAATCTAGAAATTCCATTAATGACATATATGTTAAATAAAACATTCAAAGTTATTGAAATAATCAATCCAATTTTAAAACACATTTGAAACATTTAAAAATAAGGTTTTTGTATCAAAGTGTCCCATACAAATTTGAAACTTTTGAAAAGAATTAAAATTTTAAAACACTCATGTCAATATAATAAATACTTAAAACCATTTTTAAAACATAGATATTAATGATAAAGATTTATAATAATAAATCTTTAAAACATTTAAAATGATGTTTTAGTCAAAGAGTCCCTTACCACTTGAGAAAATACTTGAATAAAAATAATTAAAGAATAACATTAAAAAAAACTTATAATATCACGAGAATAATGAGATTCATGATATAATATGTCAAAGGGATGTATATACACCATATAAAAGTGAATTGATGTATAACAACAAATAAGTCTCAATGGAATGCAAATCGATATGAAATCCCTTACAAATATCATATCCTTAGATTAAGGATAAATCAATGACATAATTATGTGTGACAAAATATAAATACACCCAATATAAGTGGATATTTAGTGTAAAATAATTAGAGGTCACTCCCACATATTCTTGGAAAAACAAAACCGATGACATGTATATTTAACTCAATGAAATGAGATTGAGTTAAGATTTCCCTTACAAAGTTATTATAAATGAAGTAAGAATTTATCAATGGGGTGATTATGTGTATAAAAAGTATATCCACACAAAGGGAAGTGGAAAGTAAAACATAAATAAATAAACAGTGATTCCACACATAATCTTGGCATAATATAATCAACGAAGTATGCGTAAAACCCAATGAGTGGAAATTGAGTTTAGAAATTCCCTTACAAATATGATTTTGTTAATCAAATAGATTGATTATGTGTATTCACTATAAATACCCATAAGGTAAGTATAAATACAATATAAGATATTAAAATCCATTTCTCACATAATCATAGTATGACATAGTCAAGAAGTAGAAGATCAACCCAAAGAATGGAAATTGGGTTTAGAAGTTCCCTCACCTTGAATCCGACTTGTCTCATTCGTTATTTAATTTCATGAATAATAAACTTAGGTTAATTTATAATTTCTTTAGAACCTTTTTAATTTTATTATTCATTTTATATCACTTATTACCATGTTATATCAATTAGTTAATTATTTGAGTTCATATTGGTCATTTTGTCGATATTCGATACTTGAGTAAAAAATGAACTTGTTTTGATGTAAATTGTCCATGTAGTAAAAATTCCATCATCTCAATAATTATATTCATGATTTAAATATCATATATATACAGTATATATGTATTTATAATAGTCCATAACATTTTTATATAAGAGATGAAATGTACCGTTCATGGAGACGATAGGCCGTATGTACGCATGGGTGCTACTTTCATTTCTTTGTCATATTAAAGGAATGAAAACTAAATGATACATAGGTATGTTATAATTATAGTATAATATATATGTCATATATGTTACATAAGTTCGTTAAATTCATCCTTTATATGTTACATGTATGGAATAAATGAGTCATATCACTTTGAGGGGGTGGTAGTCTGCTCTTTCTCAAATGAAATTATTGTATTTACACATTACGGAAAGCATAAGGGTATATTGTAAATAAAAACTAAAAAAGCATAGGGAAAATATAAATATAATATATATCATATATAGTTACAGTTCCATCATAATGTCCACCATGAGAGGTGATAAGAGAAAATTGAACAATCATCGTTTTGTGAGGCAATAGTTCGCCGTACACAGAAACAGTATGTTCGTATCCATTAAATGGAGGTGTGTGTAAGTGTAGTTAGAATACTTCTCATAAAAACATCCTAGAATATTTAGGATACTGTTTTTGTTATGTAATCAAATAATAAGGAGATCATGGGCAGTGGGTGAGGAAAATAAATTAAAGGAACTTGAGAGAATACGTTACCTCTAAATCAGGTAACTTCTTTTGATCTGAGCCAAAATGCTTTCTTGAATTGCTTTTTGACCAAGGTAAGGATTATAAAAAGAGAATTGGATAGATCTTTACTGAACTAGAAGTCTTTGAGAGTGCGAGATAAAGAGAATAAGAAGTCATCTTTTATAGAATAGGTGAGGGGCACTTTAGGAAAGTATTGAAATATTAATTTATTATAAATTCAATTTCAATTAAAAATGGTCCAAAACTCATTTAATTATGAGATAAGATGATTTTGGTTCGATTAACCATCATCCAATAATTTTATAAAAGTTTTTAATATTTTTTTATCCTTATCTTTTGGGTTTAACCCTTATTTTACCCTTTTTAATCTTATAGTGATATCATGTTATTTACACATTGCAGGTTAATGTAATTACCATATCATGTCAAAAGTCCCACAAAAATTCAATTTATGAAATATTTGGACTTATATTAACCATTTTTATGAATCTTATTTTTTTAGGAATTTAATATCATTTAGTAAACTATTTTATATTTTAAGTTATGAATTATGTCAATTTTGGACACTATTCATACTTGACTTTTTTACAAATTCATAACAACTTGATTACTTATAAAAAAACATTGAATAAATCCTAATATGTCATATTCACCTAGAGAATTCATGGATGACATTAATTATTTCAAATATTATTTATTTTAATATTTATAATATCATTTATTTTAATCCTTTATTAATGAAGCAATCACTGTATCATCATTGTGTCATAATTAAATTTATTTATTTAGTGTCTAAAAATTATAAATAAAATATCATGATGTAGGAAATATTTTTATATTTCTAATGAATATTTATAGTTTAATATATCACTTTTATAACTCCATATAAAATTTTTTTTAGTAAGAAGATACATGTTTATGTTATTTTTTCTCTTTACTTTAAATTACTTATTATAACATGTCATTATCACTCCCAATTGGATCCATGAGATCTTAAAATAGACCCAAGGATAACCATGGTTGGCCATATGTCATCCAATAGGATTAGGACACGTGTTAGGGTAGTTTTATATTATTATAATATTATTTGTTTACCCTTATTTACCTGATTTACCCTTTAACCATGGTAAATAAAAATAATTACTGAAGTTACTATTCATAATGTACAAAAATAAAAGATACATATTTACACAATTTGGAAATTCTGATTCAAAATATGGAATATATTTTTCCAAATTCAAAACATAGAATTGGAAGAAATTAATTTAAAATTAATTCCTGTTGTCAAAACCAGAACGCGTGTTTTTAAAAAGTAAAAACTACCAAAATATTGACATGTGTTTATGTCCAATTTAAAAGTGAAATTACTTCCAATGAACAAAATTATATTAAATTATAAAAACTTAATCTAATTACACTTTAAAACTAATTAAAATGAAAATCTAACTATATAAATAAATTAGATGAAAAGGAAGTTTTGAATTAAAATGCAGTATTTTTTTAACTATATATAAAAATATGATTTTTATCATAAAAATACCAAAATTTCATCCAAAGTGTTGGTCTAAGTGGACACTCAAGAGGGGGGTGAATTGAGTTCCAATTAAAATTTCTATTAAAATATTGTCTAGTTAAAATCCCCCGATTTATAAAATAAGTTAAACTGTAGTGAATTTATACAGATTGTAAATGTTCACTTAGCTTCTCAAATATTGATTAGGTCTCAGTTAATTTAACCACAAGGTCAAACTAACTTTTGAATCTAACCTATTGATTTATAATAAGTGTAAACACTTGCTAATTTAATTATCAAAGTAGCTTCAAAATAGTTTTGTATTTCAAAGTAATAGAAGCGGAATAAATAATATATATGTAGTATACTTTAAACTTAAATAAAAGATGCACAACAGATATAACAAGAGGTTCATTCTCAAGCTGAGACTTAGTCCTCTCAAATATATATAAATTTGATCCACACCCTGGATCGGGGTTAACAACAGTTTTACAAAACTGTCCAGGCCACGCAGGGACCTCTACCACTATTCTTCGTGGGAAACAAAACAAAGACCAGGTCACACAAGGACCTCTTCCACAGTTGACGTGGGTAAACAGAAGTTAAGAGAATTTGAGTGAGGATTTTTATATCCTCCAGTTCAGTGCAGGAGTCAGTGTGTGTAAAGATATACAGAGTACACCACACTGCTCGAAAGTTAATAAATAAATCACGTAGAGAAGAAAGATGAGAGTTTAGAAAGATCTAGTGATTATCAATATAGATCTGGACTCATTGGATTCAGCAGTAATGCTTCTGAGTCCTTATCTGGTTTTTCTGTTGAAAAAAAGAGTGTCGTAGTTCATCTTGTCTTCTTCAGGAGTGAGAAATATCTCTTGATTCGTCGTGTGTTCTTCAGCAGTATTGGATTGCACTCATGAGAGTTCTTTTAAGGTCTTGAACTCTCCTTCTTGTTCATGATTGTTCTTCTTGTTCAGCACAGTGCACTTGGGTGTATGTAAGTTCTTCGTGTTGTATATTCACACCTGCACACCGCTTATCGTGTACTGCATCTCAGTCTTTCTCATATTCCATGAGTTCTGAAGTAGGAATGATTCCCTTCTCATAGGTACGATATATGGTTTCCTGACATGCCAAAAACTATCATTAAATAACATTAATTTCATTAAAAACAACAAATATGACCGTTATAATTATTTAAATAATATTTTCAAAAACTTAAGAAACAGTGTCATAATGATTATGGAAACGGTGTCTTCTTCACGGTATGTGGTTCACGGTATGAGCTTCACGGTGTGAGCTTCACGGTGTCTGATCACGGTGATTCCTTCACGGTGTCTGGGTCACGGTGTCTGGTCACGGTGAGTCCTTCACGGTTTCTGGGTCACGATGATTCCTTCACGGTGTGTCCTTCACGGTGTCTGGGTCACGATGTCTGGTTATGGTGTCTGGTCACGGTGAGTCCTTCACGGTGTCTCCATACTTAGACAAATATCTGTATTTGGACTAAGATAGTGATATGCAAAATATGGATTAAGGTTAATCATTAGAGAGTAGGAGAATGTGAATCATAAATATAAAGGTGTGATAATATATGTGAGATTTGTGATTATGCATAAGACTTGTAAATAATAAAGAGAGTAATTAACATCCATAAGATTTGTTATTATAAAAACATGATGTGTAGCTATTATTGAGATTCAAGAGCATTAGCAAGATGTGCAATGAAGATCAAGATTAAGTAACAGTAATGAGATTTGTGATCATTAAAACATGATTAACACATGAGGAGTCCAACAATCTCCCCCTGTTTGATGATCACAAATCATATATAGGCAGAATATAAATGACATGTAATATTAAAGATACTAGCATAGCAAAAACATTATAGAACTGATGCTTGTAGTTTTTCTCCACCATTTATACTATTATAGAACTGACACCTTTAGTTTTTCTCCCCCTTTTGGGATTATAAAAAAGTAGAGAGAATGAAATGAAACACTGCATTTGGTATTAAACAAAGGGTTCAGAATACAATAAAACATGAAACAACAAAAGACATCCCATCAAAAAGAAAAACAGTCCTCAGACTCTTCAGAGATCCACCTTGTCTTTTCCTTTATCAGCAACAGGAGCTGGTGCTGAAGTAGAAGAAGGCATAGATGTGGTAGACAACGAGGGTAAGGGTAGACCTTAAAAAACAGATGGATCCAAAGTAGGAGTAGTAGAAGATCTAGGCTGGGGTTGGTCAAGAATGACTGGCCGGATCTGAGAAAGAGCTTGGCTAACTGTCATGGCAGTTGAGGCTAAGGCAGGTAGTCCAGGTCTAAGAGGTGCAGCAGCTGGAGCAACTATAGCAGTACTCTGCACATGAAGATACGACTTCAAAAGATTGATGAAATCAGTAATGATTTCACCACCATACTGCATAGCCTTTTTAAAATCATCCTTATTCTCCAGAAATCTGTCCAAAAATCTGATGAACTCTGAAAGTTTCTGAACTTGAGCTTTAAAAGCTTGAGTCACCGGAGGTATTCTCAAATTTTCCACAAGATATCTAAAGTGATCTGTCATATCACTTTTAGAGAAAATCCGGGAGAGATACAAATCTATTTTCTTAGAGATCTCTTGTTGAGCATCATTGGTTATCTTAGAATGAATCCCAACCAAGTCCAATTCTCTATCAATATTCTTAATCACTTCTGACAAAGAAGATAGATCCAAGCCACTAAAGGCATTCTGAAATTATTCCTTTATTATGGATCTCAGCATAAAATAATCCAAAGAAGATGTGGAGGTCTGACCAGAAACTGGTGAAGCCTTGACAGCTTCGGTTAGAACTTTGAGCTGTTTCAAAACTTTTTGCAGACATCCAGTGTATTCATCTGTAAGCTTATTCAGATTTTCCACAAGATCTCTCATGCGTTCCATTATCTTGGTGTGCCTTTTTCCAATCTTTTAATCAAAAGATAGTAGGTATGGATGAACTTGAGACACAATCTCCCTATCAAGGAGGGAATCAGAAGACTCAGGAGAAACAACAACAAGTGCAGGGGAAGAAACAGGAGCAGGCTCTGATCTCAAAGATAACTCATTCTGCAGACTTGCTAACATACTTTTCAGATTTGCAACATCAGCACTCAATAGCTTATTCTCTACTCTGACTTCTTGAATTTCTTGGATCATCCTTGGTTGAATATGCAAGATAATATTTTCCGAGATAATTGATGCATCTTATTGACTTAACTGAGTCACTGGGCGAGGTTGAGTGGAGACAATTTTCTCAACTCCAGCTAACAACGTCTCTCCAAAAACTTTCAGATCATCTTTGGTCACAAAGGAGTGAAGCTCAGGTAAGGATGCAGGTAAAGGTAAAGGTTCAGATTCTGGTTGAGGTTCATAGTCATCTTTAGACTCATATTCTGATTCATATTGAGGTAGGGGCTCTGGTTCTAGTTTTGAATGAGCTAAGGACTTCAGTTGAAACAAAGAAGAAATATCTATTCCAGTTGCAGTCACTTGCTGTGACTCATTCACATCATAAAAGCTTGAGAACTCATATTGAGAGTACACAGAAAAAGTGACAGAAGGTTGACAAGCTTCAGCAGATCCAACTTCCACAATATCAAGATTTTGAGGTTCCTCCCCCTCAACTTGTGCTTCCCTTCCAGATTCTTGTGGTTCAGGAACATGGACAAGATCCACAGGATCATCCCTAATCTCTTCAGAAAACTCTTTCCTTGCCAGCTGAAAGGCAATTTCCATTCTTTCTTCAGCAGATGGAATAATATCAGGAATCGATTGTTCCACTGGATAAGCTTCCAGCCTTGCTTCTTTCTCAACAGAAAGAGTCTCTTCAACAAGATCTGCCTCTAAGGTTTCTTGCTATTCTGAAACAGGAAAAACCAATTTCCTTGCAGCATTGGGATGAGCTTCTTCCTCATAAAGAACAACTGAAGGATCCTTAGTCTTTTCCTTTTCAACAACAACTTCCTCTCCTTAAGGTATTTCAGCAGGGATAACAGCAGGGACAACATCCCTTTCCTCTTCAACTGGAACTATTTCCATTGGAGGTATTACAGGTTCTTCTCTAGGTGGTACTTCAGCTGTTACTTCTTCTTGTTCTTCTTCTTCTGAATACTCAGCCACTTCATCTGGTTCCAAACCAGGATCATCTAGGTTCTTAGGCCTTCTTAGATAGTCAAAAAGATTAAACTTTTTATACAGTTGATCACTATCCTCAACCCACTGCTTCTTCCAGGGGTTCCATCTTATCTTCATCCTTCTGATGATAGGCATGGATAGGAAGAAATCAAGATCCTCTAATTTTTCTTCATTCGGTCCAACCATCCCTTTTGCAACTAACATAGCTGAAATAATCCTTGAGTAAAACAGGGAGGTGGATTTGGAAGTTACTTTGATCAGCTCACAGATATGGTTGATAACATACTTACACAGATTGATCTTATGGCCATTCTTCAACAGGTGAATTAGGAACACATCCTGATACTTCATCACAGCAAAATCTCCTTTTCTTGGACTAACCAAATTCTGAACAAACTTGAACAGAAGTCTTGTCTCCCCATCTAGTTCAGCAGCTATGGACCTTTGCTTGGTGCCATTTCTAGTTAGACTTTCCAAAGAAGTATCTAGGTCAAAGATGTCGGTTGTTGGAGGAGGGTCTCTCTGGTAATCTTCACAAACTCCTTCATGTGGAATTCTTAGGCATGTAGCCCACATCCTTGAAGAGAAAGAGCACTTCTGACCATCGATCCATCTGGTCACCATAAATCTTTCTCTAAACTCAAAAGAAAACTTCACATACTGATAGAATTGAGATACAATCCTTGGGTAAATCAGTCTATTATATACAGTGAACCATTCAATCCATCCCTTTTCTCTTAAAACTTTCAAAACTAACAATCTGCTAGATAGCAACCATTCAGGGCAAACCTCTTTTTCAGGTACAACTGTACGACTTACCAGGTTTGGGTTTAGAGGTCCGTCGGGAGCTATCCTCGGTATCCTCATTTCTTTCTTAGAGCGACGCTTCTCAGACGAGGGTGAAGATGGACACTTCATCCTTGGCATTCACTAAAGGTTCAGATGAGAGGGAAGAGAAGGTTCAGGAGAGAGTTCGGGTAAGGAATCGAATGAAACCCTTATGTTTTATCATTTGGGAATGTCAAACGTCATAAAAAAAAGACGCGGGAAATAAAATAGCGGTGAAATAAAAATTACCGCGATACGGGTTAAAATAATAATAAAAAATTTCACGGTGAGACCGTGAGTAGGCATTACGGTGAGACAGAAAACTAGTCATCACAGTGAGACAGTTTGTAGTCGTCACGGTGAGACAGTGAGCATTTTATATAGTTACGGTGAGACAACGAGTTGTCAGACTGTGAGCATAAAACAGTAACTTAGAAACAGTAAGTATGAAACCGTAAAGTAAAGTACAGTAAAGTATTAAACATTAAAATCAGTAAGATATTCATTTATGATTAATCATACCAATATCATGTATGATGTAGTCTAATCTTTCAGAATTTAATGGTTTAGTGAATATATCAGCAAGTTGATATTCAGTACCAATGAATTCCAAAGTGATATCACCCTTTTGATAATGATCCCTTAAAAAGTGATGTCTTACAACAATATGTTTTGTCCTAGAATGAGAAACAAGATTATTAGAAATATTAATAGCACTTGTGTTGTCACAATTTATTGAGACATGTCTGAATTGATATCCATAGTCTAGTAATGTGTGTTTCATCCACAAAATTTGTTCACAACAACTTCTAGCAGCTATGTATTCAGCTTCTGCAGTTGATAATGTAACGGAATTTTATTTCTTACTACACCATGATACTAGTGACTTGCCTAAAAGGTGACATGTTCCATAGGTTCTTTTTCTATCTAGCTTACATCCAGCAAAGTCAGCATCAGAATAACTAACTAATTCAAATGATTGTCCTTTGAGATAGAACAGTCCTAAATTGGGAGTATGCTTGAGGTATTTGAAAATTTTCTTTACAACATTTAAATGTGAATCTTTAGGGTTTGCTTGAAAACAAACACACATACACACACTAAACATAATATCAGGACGACTAGCAGTCAGGTAGAGTAGACTTCCAATCATTCCTCTATAGGTGGTTTGATCAACAGATTTACCATTTTCATCAAGATCCATCTTACAGGTGGTACTCATGGGAGTGTCACTACTTTTTGTGCTTTCCAATCCAAAACGTTTTAAAAGATCTCTAGTATATTTACTTTGAGTTAAAATAATTCCATCATCATTTTGAAAGATTTGAAAACCAAGAAAGAATTTAAGTTCACCCATTAAACTCATTTCAAATTCATTTTTCATAATTTTAGAAAAATCAGTACATAATGTAGTTTTTGAAGATCCAAAAATATCATCTACATAAATTTGTACAACTAAAACATCTTTAGAAATTCGTTTTATAAAAAGAGTAGGATAAACTATTCCTTTTGTAAAACCTTTAGAAATTAGAAAAGTACTTAATCTATCATACCAAGCTCTTGGAGCTTGCTTTAAACCATATAAAGATTTTGATATTTTGAAAATATGATTTGGAAAATGAGGGTTTGAAAATCCAGCTGGTTGTTCAACAAAAACATCTTCAGCAATATATCCATTTAAGAATTCACTCTTGACATCCATTTGATATAGTTTGAAATTTAGATGTGCAGCATAAGAAAGTAAAATCCTAATAGCTTCTAATCTGGCTACTGGAGAAAAAGTCTCCTCATAGTCAATACCTTCTTCTTGACTATAGCCTTGTGAAACTAGTTTAGCTTTATTTATAACTATGTTTCCGGATTCATCTACTTTATTTCTAAACACACATTTAGTTCCTATTGTGAAAGTGTCTTTAGGTCTTTCAACAAGATTCCAAACTTTATTTCTTCCAAACTGATTGAGTTCTTCTTGCATAGCAATTACCCAAAATTCATCCTTAATAGCATCATCAATGTTTTTAGGTTCAAGCTGTGACAAGAAGGCTTGATGTTCAACCTGATTTCTAAGAGAAGCTCTAGTATATGTCCCTCTATCAAGATTTCCTACAACAACATCTAAAGGATGATTCTTTGGAATTCTAGTTGATCTAGTAAAGGTAGGACCAGAAACTTCAGGTTCATCAACAGGTTGGGAATCAACAGAAGCAGGTTCTAGAAAATTTCCAGAACTGGTTGTCTTTATAGTAGGTTCATTTGATTTGTCATTAAGGTCCAGAACAGATAAATCTTCTTCAAGATTTTCAAGAGAGGTTTTAGGCTCATGTGGATCAGTTTCATCAAACTTGATGTGAACAGATTATTCCACACACTTGGTTCTTTTATTGAAAACTCTATAGGCTTTACTAGAAATAAAATAACCTAGGAAAATTCCTTCATCACTCTTGGATACAAACTTGTCAAGATTATCTTTGGTATTAAGAATAAAGACTTTGCATCCAAAGACTCTAAAGTAATTGACTTTAGGTTTTCTATGGTTCCACAACTCATAAGGGGTCCTCTTAAGAATAGGTCTGATCAAGACTCTATTGATAATATAAAAAGCTGTATTTATAGCTTCAGACCAAAAATAAATAGGCAAGTCATATTCATTAAGCATGGTTCTGGAAATTTCTTGCAGGGTTCTATTCCTCCTTTCTACTACACCATTTTGCTGAGGTGTCCTAGGGGCAGAAAAGTTATGACTATAGCCATTGTGTGAGCAATAGGATTCAAACTCATGATTCTCAAACTCACGACCATGATCACTTCTTAGAGTTTTAATCTTAAGTCCACTAAGATTTTCTACAGATTTGGATTATTTATCAAAGTAAGAACAAGCTTCACTTTTGTGAGCTAAGAAGTATACCCAAGTATATCTAGAAAAGTCATCTACTAAGACATAGACATAGTGCTTCCCATTTAAGCTAGAAACTCTAGATAGTCCAAACAAATCCATGTGAACCAACTCAAGAGGTTGAGAAGTTGAAACTTCTTTCTTTGGTTTGAAATAGATTTTGTGTTGCTTTCCCTTTTGACAGGGATTACAAACTTTTTCATTTGGAAACTCAAGTTTGGGTAGGTCTCTCACTAAGTTCTTCCTAGTAAGTTTTCTAAGTGAGTGTATATTGTAGTGTCCTAATCTTCTGTGCCAAAGCCAAGACTCTTTATGAAAATCATTTAAACAGGTAATATTTTGCATGGCTAAAGAATTTAAGTCAACAGCATAAAAATTTTCATTTAGTAGGGCAGAAAATACTAAAGCATTTTTAGAATTAAAAACATTGCAAGAATCATTTTCAAATTTAACATTAAAACCATCATCACATAACTGAGAAATAATTAACAGATTATATTTAAGTCCATCAACGAATAAAACATTAGAAATTAATACTGATTCAGTGTTACCAATCTGGCCTAAGCTGATGATTTTTCCTTTAGAATTATCACCAAAGGTGGCAAAGCCTCCATAAATTCTGACTAAGCTTTTAAAGCATGAGAAGTATCCTGACATATGTCTTGAACATCCACTGTCCAAGTACCAAGTCTTCCTATAGGAGCTCTTTAAGCAGGTTTCCTACAAAACATATTTAGATAGGAAATGATTTTGGTACCCAGATCTTCTTGGGTCCAGAAAGGTTAGCAATCAAAGCTTTCAGCACCCAAATTTGTCTTATGGGTCTCATAAAATTTGTAGAATCAACAGACTTTGAAAGATAAACCTTATTAGACACGTAACTATGAATATAACTAGTTGATGCATATAAATGTCCAGAACTAGAACTAGCAGTATTCTGTCCAGATTTAGGAATAAATCTATTCTTAGTAAACTGTCTCTGTCCAGGTTTGTAGCCTATTCCAGTAGTGTATTTTGGTGCAACTTGCTTTCCTAGAATTTGAGTTAGTGTATCCTTTCCATTTGTGAATTTCTCTAAATCCTTTCTGAGTTGCTCATTAGACATTTTCAGTTTAGTGTTCTCCTTTAACAGTTGAGCATTTTTTCTTTTTCAATAGTAAGTTCAGTTTTAAAAGTAGTAGTGAGAGCATGCTGTTTCTTTAATGATTTGTATTTATCCTTAAGTTCATTGCATGTATCTTCCAGCATATTACAATATTAAAACAATTCCCCACTAGTCATGTTTTCAGAATCAGAATCAGATTCTGCACTATCTTCAGAATAATAAGAATTTAAAGCAGGAGTATCTAAGATTACCTCAGATGTGTTTGTCATAAAACACATATTTTCCTTATTTCTGGTTTCAGTCTCAAAAGATTCAGATTCACTGGAGCTATCCTCAGAAGCGCTCCAAGTAGCCTTCATAGACTTTTTGTACTTACTGTCCTTGTAATCACATTTATTCTTGAATTTGAGCTTTGGAAAGTCTACTTTAATATGTCCTTTTCTTTTTCACTCATAACAGACAACTTCATCACTTTTATCTGAATTTTTCCAATCCTTCTTCCTATGTCCCTTATTGTCATACTTTCCTTTGTAATTTGATTTTCTAAAGAATTTCTTCTTCCTATAAAATTTCTTAAAACTTCTAGCTATCTGATCCATTTCAGCATCACTATCAGAGTCTGAATTTTCACTGGTTGAACTGTCAGTAGGTAGTTGAGCTTTATCTTTGTCCTTGCTCTTTGAAGCAGTAGTCTTGAAAGAAACTGATTTACTCTTAGGTTCATCATCTTCCTCTTTATTCACCTTGAGTTCTTCCTCATACATCATAAGCTTACCAATGAGTTCTTTGACAGGTAGAGCAGCAATGTCACATGACTCTCTGATTGAAACAGATGTACCTCTCCTTCGGTCTGGTAAACATCTCAAGATTCTCATAATTTGTTCTTTTGCTGGAACAACCTTTCCAAGTGAATTCATTGTATTGACTATCTCATTAAAACCTGAGATACATTTTAGAAATAGGTTCATCAGTTTTCATTTTAAAATTATCATATTTAATAGTATAAGTATTTAATCTCATTTCTTTAACATTGGTTGTTCCTTCATGAGAAACATCCAAAGTATCCCAAATTTCAAAAGCAGTTTTACAAGCAGAAATTCTGTTAAACTCTTAATCTCCTAAAGCACAGTACATGGAATTCATGGCTTTACAATTATTATTGTAATCAGTCTTTGTAGGTTCATCCCAAGTGGATCTAGCAGTAGTGGGAAGTTTATATTCTGATTCTATAGCAGTCCAAATATCAAAACCTATGCTTTCTAAATGAATTTTCATTTTAAGTTTCCACTGAGCATAGTTTGCACCATTGAAGAAAGGTGGCATGTTAGTAGCAGCACCCTCTAGTCTATTATCCATAACTAGATTTTAGAAAGATAATTGAAAGAGATAAAAATTTAGAATTAACAGAAATTTAAGATCTTTAAAGATGAAAGTAAAATCATAGTTGAAAAACAGAGTATTTCAAAAATCTTTAAACAAAAACTAATCCTCTGATACCAAATGTTGGTCAGAGTGGACACTCAAGAGGGGGGTGAATTGAGTTCCAATTAAAATTTCTGTTAAAATATTGTCTAGTTAAAATCCCCCGATTTATAAAATAAGTTAAACTGTAGTGAATTTATACAGATTGTAAATGTTCACTTAGCTTCTCAAATATTGATTAGGTCTCAGTTAATTTAACCACAAGGTCAAACTAACTTTTGAATCTAACCTATTGATTTATAATAAGTGTAAACACTTGCTAATTTCACTATCAAAGTAGCTTCAAAATAGTTTTGTATTTCAAAGTAATAGAAGCGAAATAAATAAGATATATGTAGTATACTTTAAACTTAAATAAAATATGCACAACAGATATAACAAGAGGTTCAGTCTCAAGCCGAGACTTAGTCCTCTCAAATATATATAAATTTGATCCACACCCTGGATCGGGGTTAACAACAGTTTTACAAAACTGTCCAGGCCACACAGGGACCTCTACCACTGTTCTTCATGGGAAACAAAACAAAGACCAGGTCACACAAGGACCTCTTCCACAGTTGACGTGGGTAAACAGAAGTTAAGAGAATTTGAGTGAGGATTTTGATATCCTCCAGTTCAGTGCAGAAGACAGTGTGTGTAAAGATATACAGAGTACACCACATTGCTCGAAAGTTAATAAATAAATCACGTAGAGAAGATAGATGAGAGTTTAGAAAGCTCTAATGATTATCAATGTAGCTCTGGACTCGTTGGATTCAGTAGGAATGCTTCTGAGTCCTTCTCTGATTTTTTTTGTTGAAAAATAGAGTGTCGTAGTTCAGCTTGTCTTCTTCAGGAGTGAGAAAGATCTCTTGATTCGTTGTGTGTTCTTCAGCAGTATTGGATTGCACTCATGAGAGTTCTTTTAAGGTCTTGAACTCTCCTTCTTGTTCACGATTGTTCTTCTTGTTCAGAATAGTGCACTTGGGTGTATGTAAGTTCTTCGTGTTTTATATTCACACTTGCACACCGCTTTTCATGTACTGCATCTCATTCTTTCTTATATTCCACGAGTTCTGAAGTAGGAATGATTTCCTTATCATAGGTATGAGATACGATTTCCTGACATGCCAACAACTATCATTAAATAACATTAATTACATTAAAAACAAAAAATATGACCGTTAGCATTATTTAAATAATATTGAAAAAAACTTAAGAAATGGTGTCACAATGATTATGGAAACGATATCTTCTTCACGGTATGTGGTTCACGGTATGATCTTCACGGTGTGAGCTTCACGGTGTCTAGTCATGGTGAGTCCTTCACGGTGTCTGGTCACAGTGAGTCCTTCACGGTGTCTGGGTCACGGTGATTCCTTCACGGTGTGTCCTTCACGGTGTCTGGGTCATGGTGTTTGGTCACGGTGTCTGGTCACGGTGAGTCCTTCACGGTGTCTCCATACTTAGACAAATATCTGTATTTGGACTAAAACAGTGATATGCAGAATATGGATTAAGGTTAATCATTAGAGAGTAAGAGAATTTGAATCATAAATATAAAGGTGTGATAATATATATGAGATTTGTGATTATGCATAAGACTTGTAAATAATAAAGATAGTAATTAACATCCATAAGATTTGTTATTATAAAAACTTGATGTGTAGCTATTATTGAGATTGAAGAACATTATCAAGATGTGCAATGAAGATCAAGATTAAGTAACAGTAATGAGATTTGTGATCATTAAAACATGATTAACACTTGAGGAGTCCAACACAAAGTAAATTTTGATATCCTTCTTCTAAATAATAAGTTTATTTTTTTTCAAATAGAACATATAAAAGTGACATAAACTATATTTAAAAAGGGTTCTCCACCAAAAGGCAGTAAAACTATAGTTTTATAAAAATACTTCTTTTATCCGAAAAATTGAATTTGTTCTTATATCATATCTAGAAAACATATAAGATGAATTTAAAACATTAAATTGAATATATAACATATATTTTTATTAAATAAAAATCCATAAAGAGTGATATGATTTTATAAACACAATTATTCTCTTTTAAATATGTTTTCATAAAAATACATCATTTATATTCAATTGGTTTTAATTTCCATTTATAATAAATTTGGTAACCAATGAATCATTATTTAAACATGCATAAACCATATTTCAAAATCCAGTTGATACTTTTAATTCCCTCCATTATAATGACTAGGTGTTAACTACCATTTAAAATAATAATAATAATATTTTATTATTTTTCGGTATAACTCAATGTTGTGTGCAATGTAAGATTTCAGAGAAACCTGTTGTTGCGTGTTGAGTACGCTATCAAAAAAAACTTCCCGTTTAACATAAAATTAATATCTTATTCATAAATATTAATAGAAATGAAAAGGTATTATTCTATAAATACATGATTTGATGCATTGAGCCTAAGAACATCAATGAGGCAATCAATGACGAATTTTGGGTGATGGTTATGCAAGAAGAGTTAAATTAGTTTGAAAGAAATAAATTATGGAAAATTGTAGATAAACCCAAAGACATATTGACTACAATCACTAAATGGGTGTTTAAGAATAAATTAGATGAAGCTGGTAATATTATGATAAAAAAAGCTAGATTTTTTGCACAAGGTTATATTCAATAAGAAGGGACAAATTATGAGGAAACTTTTGCACTGGTTGTTAGACTTGAAGAAATGAGAATCTTGCTTGCTTATGCAGCACATCTAAATTTCAAGTTATATCAAATGGATGTTAAGAGTGAATTCCTTAATGGGTATATAGTTGATGATGTTTTTATTGACCAACCCCTGGTTTTATAAACCCTCATTTTCAAAATCACGTTTTTAAATTAACAAAAAATTTATATGGTTTAAAACAAGCTCTAGGAGCTTGGTATGATAGACTAAGTAGTTTTGTTATTTATAAAGTCTTTTCAAAAGGTATATCTAATCCTACTCTCTTTATAAAAATAATTTCTAAAGATATTTTAGTTTTTCAAATCTATGTTGATGGTATTATTTTTGGATCTTAAAAAAATTGTTTATGTGTTGATTTTTAAAAAATGACGCAAAATGAATTTGAAATGAGTTTTATGGGTGAAATAAAATTCTTTCTTAGATTTATAATCATTCAAAATAAGGAAGTTATTATTTTTAATCAAATAAAATATACTAAATATATTCTAAAATCTTTTGGTTTGGATAGTACTAAAAGTAGTGACACTCCAATGAGTACCACCTGTAAGTTGGATCTTGATGAGAATGGTAAATCTATTGATCAAACCACTTACAGAGGAATGATTGAGAGTTTACTCTACTTAACTGATAACAGGCATGATATTATGTTTAGTGTATGTATGTGTGCTTGTTTTCAAGAAAATCCTAAAGAGTCGTATCTTCTTGCTGTTAAAAGTATTTCCAAATACCTCAAACATACTACCAACTTAGGACTATTCTATCATAGAGGACAATCATTTGACTTAGTTATCTATTCAGATGCTGATTTTGGAAGTTGTAAGTTAGATAGAAAAATCACCTCTAGAACATGTCACTTTTTGGGCAAGTCACTAGTATCATGGTGTAGTAAAAAGAAAAATTCTGCTGCATTATCTACTACTGAAGCTGAATACATAGCTGTTGGTAGTTATTTTTCTTAGATTTTGTGAATGAAACACACTTTTATAGATTATGGATATAAATTTAGACACATACCTATAAATTGTGATAACACAAGTGCTATTGACATCTCTAAGAATCCATTTTCTCATTCAATAACAAAACATATTGATGTAACACATCACTTTCTGATAGATCATTATCAAAAGGGTGATATCACTTTATAATTCATTGGCACTGAACATCATCTTGCTGAAATTTTCACCAAGCATTTAAATTCTGAAAGGATGAGTCATATCATACATGAACTAGGAATGATCATCCTTGAGTGACCAGTTTACTGTCTCATAGTTACTGTCTTGCATTTTACTGTCTCACAGTTACTATCTCATAGTTATTATCTCACAGTTACTATCTCACAGTTATTGTCTCATAGTTACTGTCTTATAGTTACTATCTCACAATTACTACCTCATGTTTGTTGTCTCATGTTTGCTGTCTCACTAGCTATGGTCGCACCATTTAGAGTCACACCACAATGTTGATACCGTGACTACCTATTCTGGTATCACCATTATGACTCAGACTTCTATTTTTAGAAATATTTTTCCCGTATCATTGTATTGATTATTTTATTTCTTTTATAGTGTGTTTTTGTGTTTTGTGATGTTTGAATTCCCTAAATGATAAAAACTCGTCATCTCTTTACTTCTCTCTTCACTCGTACTCTCTACTCTCAAAGCTAATCTATTTTCTCTCAAACTTATAGTCTTTCTTGAACCCACATTTAATTCCCAAGATGAAGCTTCCATCTTCATCATCTCCTAGAAAGCACTGGTCTTCAAAGAAACATAAAAAGGCTCCGATTACCATGCCCGAGAAACTGTTAAACCCAGGTCTTAAGGATCGTACAATTGTGCTAGAGAAATAAATATGCACGAAGTGGCTCTTGTCAAGTAATTCTCTTATTCTGAAAGTCTTATAAGTACAAGGATGGTTAGAGTGGCTTACAAAAGAGAAAATAACTATCTATTCAAAGTTGGTTTTCAAATTTTATCAGTATGTTCAGTTTTCTTTCAACTCTAAAGATGATTTTGTGGTTAGAAGCTGGGTGAATGGACAAAGATGTACCTTTTCATCGAGGTTGTGGGATGCCTGATTAGGAATACCAAATGAAGGAATTTCTGAGTACTATCAAAGAGGTCCTCATCCACCAAGTGATTTTTTAGCCTAGAAGAGGCTCTGGGTAGTTTGACTGGAAAAAAAAGAAAAGAAGGCCTATTGTTGCTGAACTAGATGGAGAGACTAGGTTGTTGTTTAATTTTATTCAACACCTAATATATCCAAGTAAATGATACTTTTACACTCTCAAGTATCAATATGTGTTTTCATATATATTCTGAAGAATGTTCAAAAGATTAATCTGTGCAAGTACATTATCCTTTACATATGTGACATGATCAAGAAAACATCAAAGTCAAACTCCTTATTCTATTAAAGGTTTATCTCTACTATGATACTAGCCAAAGGTGTGGTTGGTAAGAATGAATAAGTGGTTGAAGATTATGATTTTTTTTATATTTAAGGATACATGAAAACGAATTAATATTAGTTGGAATCCATATAATAGATCATGGTTTGAAGATAATGACAAACTATATGAGGATTTAAATCCTGTTGAGAATCCTTCAAGACCTAAGGATGTATTTGATACTAGTTTAGAATTTGATGAGATTTTAGAATATTCAGATGAATTAATATATGTTCCTAGAACTGAAAAAGAAAAATCTTCAGATGGAGAAGACAATAATCTAGAGATTCCTCAAAAGATTGGAGAACCTAAGAGGACCAGTTTGGGATATGCCTAACACTGGGGGGGGGGGGTGAATCAGTGTTGGGGAATTTTTAAACCAATTCCAACTTTTTATCCCTATACATATTGACTTGTTAATATCTTGATTCTCTTGTTCTCTTTTCCCCATCACATGTAATAACAGAATGCCGTAAAAATATGTACACTATATTTTTATAAGGTTCACTACTCAATAAGAGCAGTTACATCCTTTCCATGCATGGGAATGACCAGTGCATGAATTCTCCACTATAATTTGATAACTGATATAGTTTTTTGTCTAGGGAAACGATCCTATGGCTGGAGTGAGTCCCTACACTTTGGATGGGGAAGGGAAACAATCCTATATTCCTAAACTGGTGACAACCTAGTCCAACTTTCAGCCTCTAGATGGTTATTTATACTTCATGTGGAGACAATATTCTTCCTTATTAAAAAGGGTTTTCAACAACAATAGAGTCTTCAATATTTTGATCCCTGTTAGATGACACACTGCTGATTTGTTCTTTCCTCTTCTTCTTCTAATTGTTACTTTCTTAGAAGCATGAAAGTAACCAACCTCTTCTTATCTCTTCTTCTATGCAAGACCAATTGAACACTTCTTCTTCTTCTTTCCTCTTCTTTATTGCAAAAACCAACTGCACTAGAACTTCTTCTTCCTTATTCTTCGCTAGAATCACAAACACCTTTGTGATTGTTCAAAAACTGAGGATAATATCACTAGGAATCATCAAAATAAATTCTTCTCAATTCTTCTTTCATGTATGCATGTGATCATGCATGCGAAATTCATGTGAAATCTTCATTTTCTCTCACTTCTTATTGGTGTAGTTGATACTTGTTTAACTAAATTACACCTTTTTTACATATCCATGAAAGCATGCATAGCCTGTTCTCTTCTTCCCTTTTCTATTATTCTCTTTTCACTTGGTTTGAGAGTCTTTACATCCCACACATGAGTGCATGTGTTTCATGCATGTTCTTCTTCAAACCTGAATGGGTGCAGCCCACAATTCACCTTATTATTGAACACTTGAATGGACAGAGTCCCTTGTGCACACACTGTCCTTTTCCTTCTCACTTATGAGTGCATGTGTGCATGAAATACACCTTCCATCATGTGTATTCTTCTTCACACAACCACACAAAGCCTCAGGATTCTTCAAACAATTCACATGTGTGCATAAAAGTGTGGACTTCCCTTCTTCAAACAAGCTCTTTATTTAATAAACACGAACCTAAAAATAGTATATATGTAATGTGTAACTAGAGGGTGTTTACCTTAATGAAGGCTGTGGGATCATGGTTCTTCTTTTTTTCATGAGGATCACAACTCTGCCTCTTCGCAAAGCATAGTGAGAGTGAGACTCAATCACTGACTCACAGTTTGATGTCCTTCACAAAGCATAGAGAGGGTTTGTAAAATCGATTGTGTGTTGTGGTATCCATTCACATAGAGGTGCGATTCTTCTTTTCATGAAACTTCAAGAGTTATTAACACTTGTTTAAGGTCTACAAGATCTCATATTTTCAAAGCCATATGACTCGCGGTTCCTTTGCTCACCCTTCACAAAGCAGAAGCATGGAGATGATCTATTTTTTTAGAAAAACAAGAGCTCTCAAAATATGGGAGTAACATGTTCTTTTCAGCTTAGGACCTATCCTTTTATAGGAGAGGGTATCTCCCTTTTCCATGTTCAAATCCCATAATATATTCCCTAAAGATCGCATCTTTGAATGGCCTAGATCTTCAGTGTTTTAAAATTCTTCAAACAGTAGACAAAGATATGAGCATATCTCGATTGTTTCATTTTCAACGTGGGTTCATAATTTATAGTGAAGAAATAGCATTAATGTGATTGAGATCTCATGTAATATACATTTAAATTCACACTCGAACTATTCATGTGGCCTCGGAAACACTGTTTACCTCGACTGAGCCTTCTTTATTGAGATATTGCATGCATGGTCTCAGTATACTCCTACGATCTTCACAATGTAAAAATGATCTTCCATGGTGTTTGGGATGTGAATCTTCATCACCTCCATTGGATGCAGTGGCGACATTGGACGCTGGAGGTTGAAGACGATGATGTTGGGGTTTCAAAAACCATGAAGGTAATCTGGTGACCCTCTTTTAAACATACATTATGCAGAGTGATGGACGACTTAGATTAGATCGCAGGTACAGATGATATGTGCGACCAAGATCACTTCCACATTTTTAAATGATAAACAGTAACCTATATCAATTGTCCCACATCGAATTGGAGACATGGGTGGAGTACAGTATATCAATTATGTCGCTCCGCCTACAGCCCAGATTACTCCCTATCCCTCCACTGTACCACCCCGTACCATGTTCTCTGTGGGTGTGCTATGCACCCACCCTCTGCAGGCTTCGACCCAAAAATCTCCACGGGCTTTGCCCTGTGTGCTCCTACAGGCCTATACATGGCCCTGCCTTGCTGCTTGCAGGCTGGCCTGGCTGGCTTCCCCGTGGGCGCAGTCAACTCTATCCCACATGAGCCTCGGGTTGAGGTTTCTGACTACCTGTGGGCTAGCCCAATTTTTTAAATTAATCCCATAAAAAATACCTATTAAGTGTAAAATTGAATGGACACCTTAAATCATAAACCTCATGCATAGATACTACAAATACCAAGCCTCTTCTACATCCTCTTTCTCTCTTCTTCATTTTCATTTTGAACTACAAAGTCCAAATAACTTCTTCAGCCTCAATTAATCATCTTTATTATTGTAGAAAATGTATCACCTTTGATACATGAATTTAGAACATAGAACCAGCTCACCAATAATCTTAATTTTCACCATGAATAATTTCCCAATTCTCCATGTATCATCACTCCTTTATTTTGACTAGTATTGATAACTGTTGACAACAAATACAACTTCATAAAAAAAGTGGTACCAACAATATATCCCTTTGTATTTGTTGGAAATACTTCAAATTTATTTCTCAAATGAATGTTTCAATATCAAAATGAGAATCTTCTCTCTACCCTTCACTTTTATTTCTCTCACTTTTGAACTTTAATTTCACTTTCTCTCCCCCTTATTGACAAGAAATACAAAGTTCATGGGAAAAGGGCATCAATCCATACTTAAGAAATGCACCATCCATCATTTCACTCTAAGTCTACTTGATCCATGCTCAGTGTAGAAAACAAGAAGATTTGATTTAGAAAAAAAAGATCTCCATTACCCACTGATCATGATACCTCATGAGATGAGAACTCATGTACTTGTCTTCAAGGGTTTTCCAATTTCATTCCAATCTGAGGATAAAAATTGTGATATGAAATAATCAACCTGAAACTCCTGCACTCACTTCAAAAAATGGATCAAAAACATTCAAGTGCAATAGGCAGGATGAGTGACCATGAGACAATTCTATTCTTCTTATGTCACTGATTAATTCAGTTATCCCCCTTTATAGAATGATCTTTATTTTGAGTAACCAAGTATGAGAGATTGAGAAATGACATACCTTTTCCAATGACATGATCTTCAAAAAATATTCAGAGTAATTGAATTTGATACCAACTGAAGTTGATATTAACTGAAATAATAACTTTGGAAGATTCTTCATGTGTCTCCACCTCAAGGGAGAACTCATCATCACTAAATCTCAGTTTTTTCCCCTTTAGAGTTTTCTTCACATTCAATTACCTGTATTATAAGAAAAAATAAAATACAAAATTATTTAAGGGAATAATGTGGATCGTCCTTGCATCATCAATGTGAACAATAAGTTTGAGATGATTTTATCAACCAAGATGATCCATTCTTTACACTTACACATTTGATCTTCAACTATGATTGTGGTTGTGTGGATCTTATCACTTCTTCTATTTCTTTTTGTGTGCGCCTTCTTTATTCAAGTGATTTTAGAGCACTATAATCTCCTAGTGCAACTTTCATCTTCTTAAGAAATTATTCTTGAGCTGGAAGAAATGAAATGAAAATTTTAACAGTATGACCAGCCTTGTTGCACCTCACACATAGAACTTATTTATCTTCATGTGGAATATTCTTTTTGATTTTTTCACTAGATTTAGCTTGTGCATATTTCATTTCCCTCATTATTTCTAGGTATTTTGTCCAGATAACCAATAGGTCATTAGAATTTGAGGAATCAAAATTGGATCTTCCACATGGATTCTTTTGAGTGACATCCTTCTTAGTAGTTCTTTTGGATGCACTACCCTTCACCTTCTTGGATTTAAAATCCAAGGTCTTCTCACTTCCCCTTCTTGGAATATTCTTGGTAGAACTTGTTTTTACAACATTCTTCTAATTTATTTCCAAGGACAATTCTTCTTTATTAGCCAGATTTTGTGATCTTCTTTTCTTATCAACTTTGGATTCATGTTGGGATGAACATGTACCAACCTTGTGACCACTTCCATTGCATACATCACAGATGTTATTAAGATTTCTAAATCTGTTTGTAGTATACAGATGCTTATGGATCTGTGGATGTTTCTTCTTCTTCTCTGTATTTATCCCCCTTGGAATAGGCTTCCTCTTTTCTTTTATATTTTAAGGACTGTACCAACAATATAATGTACACTTCCCAAACCTATTGCCGCACCAACATTGACCCAAAAATCTTGACTTCTTGATGTATTTTGTATAAGGTTGTTGGGACTTCTTCATGATTTGTTGTTCTCTCTGTGGGGAACCACCTTCTATATTATTCTTCCTATCCACCCTATCTATGGTGGTAGGTATCTCATAACCTTTCCTCATCCATACGTGTTTAGAATTTTTTTTCCACCCTGCACTTTTTGTTGATTTTTTTTACAAACATTAGTAAAAGATGGTATGGATGGTACTCGTTCTTTCTCATCTGCTTGTGATAGATCATAGAGTGAATTCATGATCTTATTATCACTTATTGGAGTTATTTCACCCTTAGAATCCTCCAATGAGAATTTAATACTAGTAGAAACTATCACCTTTTTTTTGAGGGCTCAACATGTGTCTTCTCAAGATTGGAACACTGAGCTTACAATTTTAGACATTCTATATTGAGGATGATATTCTGGTCTTTAATCATGATAATCTTCTCTTCATAAGTCTTATTTAATACTTTAACTTCCACTTCATGCATCAGAACTTTATTTTTGTAAAAAAGATTCAAGTTTCTTGATCTTCTTGGGATTTTATTCCAAATATAAACCATTGAAATCAGTGCTCTTCTTTAGCTTATTTTCAAGTGCATGGATCTTCTCTTCTAGATTCTTATTGAATCCCTCTTTCTCCTCAACTTCTTTAAGCCATTTTAATGAACTTATTTCAAATTCCCTCTTTGTTTCTTCAAAGGATCCAACCTGTATGAAGATATTTAGACATTCAATTTTTCTTCCTTGCAAGCCCTTCTCCAAAACATCATTTTATTCTTCCAATTGGGTGATATATTTTTGAATACATTGAAATACTCCACAAACAAGGAATGAACATTATTTAGGGATACCCTGAAAAATCACTCTTATCTATCAACAGATAATTCCTTAGAGGTTGTAGATTGATCATCACCACTTGTTCTAGAATTTCCATCATGAGAATAATTTTCAAATATACTAACACATAATTCCTAATTACCTGAGGTAGGAAGGTTTTCCACCTTCTTGGTGGAAACTTGAGCCATCTAATCATTAATTTCTAATCCTGATATGTCTTCATTATCATCAAGTCATGGAGATACATATAATTACTCTTATTTAGATAAGAGGGACTTCTTCTTCAGCCTTATCTTCTCTTTATTTTTCCTGTTCATCATGGTCTTGGTAGATATACTCTTCTACTCAGAGGTAACTGAATCTTAATTGAAACTATACTTCATTATTGACTCTAGAAAGAAAATTAAGTTTTAAAAAGAGAATACCTTCATTACAGAGAATCCAATAGAGGTGAAATTGGCTCTGATACCAATTGATAGGACCAGTTTGGGATATTCCTAACACTGAGAGGGGGGTGAATCAGTGTTGGGGATGTTTTAAACCAATTCCAACTTTTTTATCCATGTACCTCTTGACCTGTTAGGATCTTGATTCTCTTTCTATCTTTTCCCCTCCGCATGAAATAATACAAAGCAATAAAAATACACACACAATATTTTTACAAGGTTCACTACTCAATAAGAGCATCTAAATCCTTTCTATGCATGAGAATGATTAGTGTATGGATTTTACACTATAATGTGATAACTGTTATAGTGGTTTGGCTAGGGAAATAATCCTCTGGCTGGTGTGAGTCCCTACACTTTGGAGGGGGGAGGGAAATAATCATATCTTCCTAAACTAGTGATAACCTAGTTCAACTTACATCCTCTAGCTGGCTGTTTATACTTCCTATGGATGAAGTCTTCTTACTTCTTAAAAAGGGTTTGCAACACAAATAGATTCTTCAATCTTTTGAGCCTTATTGGATGCCACACTGTTTCTTTGTTCTTCCTCTTCTTATCCTTGTTACTTGCTTAGCAGCATGTAAGTAACCAACCTCTTCTTCTCTATTATTCAGTGTAATACCAATTTCACACTTCTTATTCTTCTTTCATATTATTATTGCAATAATAAACTATGCTAGAACTTCTTCTTCCTTATTCTTGGCTAGAATCACAAACACCTTTGTGACTGTTCAAAAATTGAGGATCAGATCACCAGAAATCATCATAATCAATTCTTCTCCATTCTTCTTTCATGTATGCATGTAACATTCAGGAGAAATCTTCCTTTTATCCCACTTATTCTTGGTGCCTTTGATACTTATTTAACTAAATTTCACCCTTTTTACATATGCATAAAATCATGCATATCCTATTCTCTTACTCCCTTTTCTCTTCTTATAGTTTTACTTGGTTCAAGAGTCTTTACATCACACACATGAGTGCATGTGTTTCATGCATGTTATTCTTCAAAACTGAATGGGTGCAGCCCACGATTCGCCTTATTCTTGAATACTTGAATGGATGGAGTCCCTTGTGCACACACTGTCTTTTTTCCTTCTCACTTATGAGTGAATGTGTGCATGCAATACCCCTTACCTCATGGATCTTCTTTTTCACATGATCACAAAAAGCCTCTATCTTCTTCAAACAATTCCCATGCATGCATGCATGTGTGGACTGCCCTTCTTCAAACAAGCACCTTATTCACTAAACACGAACCTTCAAACAGTATAGATGTAACATGTAACCAGAGGGTGTTTACCTTCATAAAGTCTATGGGATCACGGATCTTATTCGTGCATGAGGAGAATGACTCTACCTCTTCGCAAAGCATAGTGAGAGTGAGACTCAATCAATGGCTCACAGTTTGATGTCCTTTGCAAAGCACAACAAGGGTTTGTAAAACTGATTGCCTGTTGCGATAACCCTTCACACAAAGGTGTGATTATTATTCATGAGACACTTAAAGAGTGATTAATACTTGTTGAAGTTTTTTGGGATCTTATCTTCATAGATCCAGAGGAATCATGGTTCCTTTTCTCACCCTTTGCAAAGCAGAAGCACAGATATGCTCTATTTTTTTCAGAAAAACAAGAGCTCTTGAAATATGGGAACAATATATTATTTTTGGATCAGGACCTCTCCTTTTATAGCAAAGGGTCTCTCCATTTTCCATGTTCAAATAAAATGAGATATTCCCTAAATATTTTATCTTTGAATGACTAATATCTTCAGTGTTTTAAAATTATTCAAACTACGAATGAAGATATGTGCATATCTCAGTTGTTTCCTTTTCAACGTGGGTTCCTAATTTACAGTGAGGAAATCTCATGCATGTGATTGAGATCGTATGAAATCTCCATTTAAATCCACACTCGAATTATCCATGTGGGCTCAGCAACTCTGTTTTCCTCGATTGAGCCTTCTTCATCAAGATATCGCATGCATGAATAATGTAAGTTGCATGCACGGTCTTAGTACAATCCTATGATATTCATGATGTCAAAATGATCTTCCATGTTGGTCAGGGTGTGGTTCTTCATCAGCTTTGGTGGATGCAGTGGTGGCGTCAGGCGCTAGAGGTTGAAGAAGACGGTGCTGGGGTTTCAAAAACTATGGGTGAAATCTGACGACCCTCTTTTAAACATGTGTGGTGAAAAGTGATGGACGACTTAGATTAGATCATGGGTGCGGATGAGATGTGAGACCAAGATCACTTCCGCTTTTTTATATGATGAATAGTAACCCGTATCTCTTGCCCCACATGGAATTGGAGACATGGGTGGAGTGCAGTATATCAATCAAGATACTCCGCCTACAACCTAGATTACTCCCTCTCCCTCCACGGTACTGCCTCATACCATGTTCTCTGCAGGCCTTCTCTGCACCCACCCTCTGTGGGCTTCGGCCCAAAACTCTCCCTGGGCTTTTCCCCATGCGCTCCTGAGGGCCTATCCATGGCCCTACACTACTGCTTGCAGACTGGCCTAGCTGGCTTACCTGTGGGCGCAATCAACTTTGTCCCGCATGAGCCTCAGGTTGAGGTTGTTGGCTACCTATGGGCTGGCTCAATTTTTTAAGTGAATCCCATAAAAAATACCTCTTAAGTGTAAAATTTCATGGCCACCTTAAATCATAAACCTCATGCATGGATACCACAAATACAAAGCCTCTTATATATCCTCTCTCTCTCTTCTTCATTTTCTTTTGGGATTACAAAATCCAAATAGATTTTTTATCCTCAATTCATCATCTTTATTTTTGTAGACAATGTATCACCTTTGATACAAGCATTTAGAACTTAGAACAAGTTCACCAATCATCTGAATTGTCACCATGAAGAATTACCAATTCTCCATGTATCATCAATCCTTTATTTTGACTAGTATTGACAACTGTTGACAACAAATATAACTTCATACACAAAGTGGTCCCAACAATCTCCTCCTTTTTATTTGTTGTAAATACTTCAAAGTTATTTCTCAAATGAATGTGTCAATATCAAAATGAGAATATTCTCTCCCCCTTCACTTTTCTTTCTCTCATTTTGAAATTTCATTTCACTTCCTCTCCCCCTTAATGACAAGAAACACAAAGTTCATGGTAAAAGGATATCAGTCCATACTTAATTAATGTGCCATCCATTATTTCACTCAAATTCTACTTGATCCATGTGTGGTGTAAA
Source organism: Viscum album (assembly GCA_963277665.1). Classification (NCBI taxonomy): domain Eukaryota; kingdom Viridiplantae; phylum Streptophyta; class Magnoliopsida; order Santalales; family Viscaceae; genus Viscum; species Viscum album. Next base: position 690,134,452 of record OY728163.1, read on the forward strand.
AAAAAAAGAGGATTTGATTTAGACAACAAAGCTATACATTACCCACTGATCATGATACCTCATAATAGGAGAACTCATGTACTTATCTCAAGGATTTTTCACTTTAATTCCAGATTGAGGATAAAAAATGTGATATGAAATAATCAACCTGAAACTCCTACACTCACTTCAACAAATGGATCAAAAATATTCAAGTGCAATAGACAGGATGAGTGACCTTAGGACACTTCCATTATTCTTATGTCACTGATTAATTCAGTTACTCCCCCTTTATATAATGATATTTATTTTGAGTAACCAAGGATGAGAGATTGAGAAATGACACACCTTTTCTAATGACACGATCTTCAAACAATCTTTAGAGTAATTGAATTTGATACCAACTGAAGTTGATACTAATTGAAATAATAACTCTGGAAGCTTATTCATGCATCTTCCCCTCAAGGGAACACTCCTCATCAATGAATCTCAGGTTCTCCCTCTGAGAGAGTGCTTTACCTTCAATTCCATGTATTATAAGAACAAATACAATACAAAAATATTTAAGGGAATAAGGTGGATCCTCCTTGCATAATCAATGTGAACAATAAGGTTAAGATGATTTTCTCAACCAAGATGCTCTATTATTCACACTTGAACATTTGATCTTCAATTATGATTGTGGTTGTGTGGATATTATCACTTATTCCATTTCTTTGTGTGTGATCCTTCTTTCTTCAAGTGATTTTAGAGTACTAGAATCTCCTGGTGCAATTTTCATCTTCTTAAGAAATTATTCTTGAGTTGGAATAAATATAATGCAATTTCTAATAGTATGACCAGCCTTGTTCCACCTCACACACATAAATTCTTTATATTCATGTGAAATATTTTTTTTCTTTTTTGCACTAGATTTAGCTTGTGTGTCTTCCATTTTCCTCATTATTTCCAAGTATTATGTCCAGATAACCAATAGGTCATTAGAATTTGAGGCATCAAGATTGGATCTTACACATGGATTATTTTGAGTGATATCCTTCTTAGTAGTTATTTTGGATGCACTACCGTTAACCTTCTTGGATTTATAATCTAAGGTCTTCTCACCTTTCCTTCTTTGAATCTTCTTGGGAGATTTTTTTTACAAAATTCTTCTAATTTCTTCCCAAGGATAATTCTTCTTTCTTATCTAGATTTTTGTGATCTTTTTTTCTTATCAGATTAGGATACATGTTGAGATGAACATGTACCAACCTTGTGACCACTTCCATTGCATACATCACATATGTTATCAAGATTTCTAAATCTGTTTTTAGTATATAGATTCTTCTGGATCTGTGGATGTTACTTATTTTTCTTTGGATTTCTCCCCCTTGGAATGGGCTTCCTTTGTGCTTTTATATTTTGAGGATTGTACCAACAATCTAATGTATAATACCTAAACCTATTACAGCACCAACATTGACCCAAAAATCTTGACTTCTTGATGTCTTATATATAAGGTTGTTGGGCCTTCTTCATGATTTTTTGCGCTCTCTATGGGGAACCACCTTCCACAGTCTTCTTCCTCTCCACCCTAGACATGGAGGTAGGTATCTCATCACCTTTCCTCATCCATACTTGTTTAGAATTTTTCTTCCACCCTGTAATTTTTGTAGAAAAAAATTTAGAAACAATAGTACAAGTTGGTATGGATAGTACCTATTATTTCTCAGCATCTTGTGATAGATCATTGAGTGAATTCATGATCTTCTTATCACATGTTGGAGTTATTTCACCCTTAGAATCCTCCAATGAAAATAGAATACTAGTAGAAACTATCACCTTTTTTTGTGAGGGATCAATACACGTCTTCTCAAGATTGGAACATTGAGATTCCAATTTTATACATTCCATATTGAGGATGATCTTCTAGTCTTCAATCATGATAATATTCTCTTCACAAGTATTATTTAATATTTTAACTTCCACTTCATGCATCAGAACTTTGTTTTGTAACAATGAGTCAAGTTCCTTGATCTTCTTGTAATTTTCTTCAAAATATAAACCCTTGACATAGGTGCTCTTCTTTATCTCATTTTCAAGTTCCTGGATCTTATATTATTGTTTCTTATTGACTACCTATTTCTCCTCAACTTCTTTGATCCATTTTGAGGAACTTATTTCAAATTCCCTCTTTGTTGATTCAAATTATCCAAACTATCTGAAGAGATTTAGACATTCAACAATTTTTTATTGCAATCCCTTCTCCAAAACATCATTTTATTCTTCCAGCTAGGTGACATATTCCTGCATACATTGAAATAATACACAAACAAGGGATGCACTTTATTTAGAAATACCATGTAGAATAACTCTTAATAAATCAAAAGATAATGCTTGAGAGGTTGTAGATTGATCATCATCACTTGTGCTAGAATTTCTATCATGAGAATAATTTTCAAATGTACTAACACATACCTCATGATTACTTGAGGTAGGAAGGTTTTACATCTTCTTGGTGAAAACTTCAGCCACCTATTACTTTTCAAGAATGATATATCTTCATTGTCAGTAAGGCACAGAGATACAAATACTTCATATTATTTAGATAAGAGGGACTTCTTCTTCAGCTTTATCTTTTCTTTATTTTTCCTATTCATCATGGTCTTGGTAGATATACTCTTATGCTTATAGGTAACTGAATCTTCACTGAAAATACACTTCATTGTTGACTTAGGAAATAAACTCAAGTATTCAAAAGATAATGTCTTCACTATAGAGAATCCAATAGAGGTGAACCCAGATCTGATACCAATTGAGAGGACCAGTTTGGGATATGCCTAACACTAAGTGGGGGGGGGGGTGAATCAGTGCTGGGGAATTTTTAAACCAATTCAAACTTTTTATCCATATACCTTTTGACCTGTTTGGATCCTGATTATCTTGTTCTCTTTTACCTATCGCATGTAATAATAAAAAGAAGTAAAAATATGCACATGATATTTTTACAAGGTTCACTACTCAATGAGAGAATCCACATCCTTTCCATGCATGGGAATGACCAATGTATGGATTCTACACAATAATGTGATAACTATTATAGTGGTTTGGATAGAGAAACAATCCTCTAGATGGTGTGAGTCCCTACACTTTGTAGAGGGAAGGAAAACAATTATATCTTCCTAAATTGGTGATAAACTAGTCCAACCTGTAGCCTCTAGCTGGTTATTTATACTTAATATGGAGATAGTCTTCTTCATTCTTAAAAAGGGTTTTAAACACCAATATAGTCTTCAATCTTTTGAGCCCTGTTGGATGTCACACTGCTGCTTTGTTCTCCCTCTTCTTCTTCTCCTTATTACTTGCTTAGAATCATGCAAGTAACCAACCTCTTCTTCTCTCTTCTTCAATGAAAGACCAGTTCAACACTTATTCTTCTTTCTTATTCTTTCGTGAAACAACCAACTGCAATATAAATTATTCTTCCTTCTTTGCTAGAATCACAAACACCTTTGTGATTGTTCAAACACTGAGGATCAGATCACTGGGCATCATAAAAATAAATTCTTCTGCATTTTTCTTTCATGTATGAATGTAATCATGAATGTGACATTCAAGTGAACTCTTCCTTTTCTATCACTTATTCTTGGTGCAGTTTATACTTATTTAACTAAATTGCACATTTTTTACATATGCATACAAGAATGAATAGCCTCTTCTATTATTCCCTTTTCTCTTATTTTCTTTTCACTTGGTTCAAGAGTCTTTACATAACACACATGAGTGCATGTGTTTCATGCATGTTCTTCTTGAAGCCTGAATGGGTGCATCCCATGATTCACCTTATTCTTGCACACTCGAATGGATGGAGTCCCTTGTGCATACATTGTATTTTTTCCTTCTCACTTATGAGTGCATGTGTGCATGCACTACCCCTTCCCTTGTGGGTATTTTCTTCACGCAATCACACAAAGCCTAAGGCTTCTTCAAATAATGAAAATGCGTGCATTCATGTGTGGACTGCCTTTATTCAAACAAGCTCCTTCTTTACTAAACATGAACCTGCAAACTGTATAGATGTAATGCGTAACAAGAGGGTGTTTAACTTCATGAAGGTTGTCAGATCATGGTTCTTTTTCATTCATGATGAGCATGACTCTTCCTCCTTGAAAAACATAGTGAGATTGAGACTCAATCACTGGCTCATGGTTTGATGTCCTTCGCAAAGCACAACAAGGGTTTGTAAAACCGATCACATGTTGTGGTAACCCTTCACACAGAGGTGCAATTCTTCTTCACGAGACACTTTAAGAGTGATTAGCACTTGTTGATGGTCTACTGGATCCCATATTCACAGAGCCAGAGGACTCATGGTTCCTTTTCTCACCCTTCACAAAGTAGAATCATGAACATGCTCTGTTTTTTTAGAAAAAACAAGATCTCTCGAAAGATGGGAGCATCATATTCTTTTCATCTCAAGACCTATCCTTTTATATGATAGTTTTTCTATATTTTCCATATTCAAATCCCATGAGATATTCCCTAAAGATCACATCTTTTAATGGCTGAAATCTTTGGTGTTTTAAAATTATTCAAATAGTAGATGAAGATATGCACATATCTTAGTTGTTTCTTTTTCAACATGGGTTCCTCATTTATAGTGATGAAATATCATGCATGTGATTGAGATCACATGAAATCTCCATTTAAATCCACACTCGAATTATCCATGTGGCCTCGAAAACTCTGTTTTCCTCGTCCGAGCCTTCTTCATCTATATATCGCATGAATGGCCTCGGTATACTCCTACGATCTTCACAATGTCAAAATGATCTTCCATAGTGGTCAGGACATGGTTCTTCATCAGCTCTAGTGGATGTAGTGGTGGCGTCGGGTGCTGGAGGTTGAAGATGATGGTGCTGGGGTTTCAAAAACCATAGGGGAAATCGAATGGCCCCCATTTAAACATATGTAGCATGGAGTGATGGAAAACTCGGATTAGATAGCGAGTTTGGATGAGATGTGCGACCAGTATCACTTTCACATTTTTAAATAATGATCAATAAACCATATAAATTGTCCCACATCAAACTGGAGACATGGGTGGAGCATGGTATATCAATAAATCCACTCTGCCCACAACCCAAATTACTCCCTCTCCCTCCACGGTACCGCCCCATACCATGTTCTCTGTGGGCATGCTCTGCGCCCACCCTCTGTGGGATTTGGCCCAAAAATCTCCATGAGATTCTACCCATGCACTTATGTAGGCCTATACACGACCCTACCCTTCTGCTTGCAGGTTGGCCTAGCTATCTTCCCTATGGGAAAGGTCGACTCTGTCCTGTATGAGTGTCAGGTTGAGGCTGCCAACTACCTATGGGCTGGCCCAATTTTTAAGTGAATCCCATAAAAAATACCTCTTAACTGTAAAATTTCATGGCCGCCTTAAATAATAAACCTCATGCATGGATACCAAAAATACCAAGACTCTTATACATCCTCTTTCTCTCTTCTTCATTTTCTCTTTGGACTATAAACTCCAAATATCTTCTTCATCCTCAATTCATCATCTTTATTATTTTAGACAATGTATCGCCTTTGATACATGCATTTATAACTTAGAACCAGTTCAATAATCATCTGAATTTTCACCATGAAGAATTGAAAAATTCTCTATATATCATCACTCCTTCATTTTGACTAGTATTGACAACTATTTACAAAAAATACAAATTCATACACAAAGTGGTACCAAAAAATCCCACTCTTGAATATTCTAGACAACCTCAAGATATTATCTATAGAGAATATCCTCTCTCTAAAGGTGATGAAGATTCTAGAAAAGGAAGTAAAGTTGTTGATAAAGGTAAAGTTACTGGAGAAGAAGAAAAAAATTCTACGGTGGAAGAGCATGCTTCTACTGAGGAATAGATAGAAGAATCTGTAGAAATAGTAGTGATTTTATCTTATGAAGAAATAATGGAGCAAGATTTTCAATTATCTAGAGATGTGGATGAATCTGATAAAGCATAGGGTGTGGAAACTGGTCAAGAGATTGAGTCTCTTTGTCCTACAAGAGATACATCTATTGAGGGGGAGAAAAACCCTAAATTGGAAAGGATTGAAGTGCCAAACCCTATGGATTCAAGTTTTGTGGATACCTGGTACAAGTTTCCAAGGTATCTTGATGTTGATGAGTCTTAAGAATCCTTAGTGAAGAGAATAGGTCTTTCAACCATGTTTCAGCTGAAACCAGTCTCTGAGTTGTGTATGCTAAGGAAGCAATATCTTTTAAGGAACCAGAACCACTTTTAGTTCCTTCTCCTGAACCTGCTTAATAAACTCATAGTTATGTAAGTCGTGAGGACTTAGAAGATTTTGGAGATAATTTGTTGTCTGGTTTTGAGAATATTATGAAGTCACATCCTACCCCTGCATTTATTCTGGAGAAAATCATATGGAAAATCCAACCCAAGATGCTTCATGAAATTTAGAAAGTACGGATTGAAAACCAACAGTTGAGTGATGAGGTGATATCTTTAATATCCATGGTTGAGGAAATGAAGAAAGACTTTCAAGTTTCTCAATCCCCTGTTGCTCATCTTAGTGAGGATGTTGCTGATCAGAACCCAAAGAAGGTTGTATCTCTGATTCAACCCAACTTGATTACTGTGTATGAAATGGTGGTTGATAACAACACCAAAATAGAAAATGAGATGCGTGGGATTGTCTCTAGAATCAATAATCTGATCACTGAGTATAAAGTATGTTTACAGACTGTTCTGAATCAGCTTAAAGCTCTCACATTAGCTGTTTATGCTTCTTCTACTTCTGCTCATCCATCTCAAGCCTTGGACATTGAGGCAGTTAGAACTGTTGTTAAAGAAGATCTTCAAGACTTATTTTGTGCCTATGGGTTTGAAAGTCTTTTTAAAATTGAGAAGAACACTAATTGTGTGCATGATATGGTCAGATTTTATACCAAGGAAGCATCTACCACTTAGGAAGAGCTTATAAAGAGGATTAATTCATATTTATTGATGATTTACACCAAGCACTAGTTGAAAATCCACTTTAAGTATTTAATAGAGAATTTGAAATTATCCCCAGTTACAATATCATTAAAAGAATAAGTCAAGAAATTGAAATACTTCACACCTATTCTTGAAAAGTTTATGTAGAACAAGGATGATTTTGAAAAGGACATGGAGTATAATGGTGAAATCATTAAGGATTTCATAAACTTGTTGAAGCCTTATCTGCATGTTCAAATCACATACACTGTGACTCCTACAAAGGCTCCTTTGATGATTGGTCTACTTCCTTCCACGTATCCTTCTACTTAAACTTCATTTTCCCTTGCTACAATGTCTGTTACTCAGGCTCTAAGCCAAATCGAACCTGTTATTATTGAACAACCTTTGCCTCGGTCTTATACTAGACCAACCCTTTCTCCTTCTATCATTGAAGGAGTTCCATTACCTTCCCTTAATATTACTTATACCACCTCCACTTATGAAACTATTGCTTCTACTCCCATTTTCTCTCACAAGGGTACCATGAAGGCTACAAAATCTAAAGAGAAATGAAGGTTAGTTTTTGATAGGGATGTGATGCATTCTCTTTTTTATGATTATAACTAAACTCTATCATTTTATTCAATGAAATGTGTTATGATAAATTTTATTCACTTGTTGGTTTCATTTAGTGTTTGTTTTCTTACTCTCATTTTGATAATCCCTAAGGGGGGGGGGGGAGATCTGACATTTGTGTTAAAGGGAGAAAAAAATATTTATATATATATATATGATATAATACCTTGATATGATAAGAAATCTGTTTATTCATTTCTAAAATATATGGCTTATAAATTCTATGATTTGTGATCATAAAAAGGGGGATATTGCTGGACTCCTCTTATTTTAATGCTCACAAATCATGCAAATTATGAAAATCTTGTAAATCATGTAAATTCTATAAATCCTATAAATCATGTTTAAATATTTTAAATCATGATTAATCTTGTTCTGATATGTTTTATTATGATTATGTTTAATCTTGATCCATTCTGTGAGTATTACTTCTTAAGACAGATGACAGATATTGGACTAAGCATGAGACACCATTTCTGTTATCAAACTGTCTCATCGGTTAGTTTGAAAAATCGAAAAAGTACGAGACACTGTTTCTCTATCCAAACAGTCTCACCATTTATTATGGAAATCAGCAAAGTCTGTGACACCATTTCCCATACACCGTAACCATGATACTAGTTCCAGAATTCACAAAGGATTGGACACTCTAACCATGCTACCAATTCTAGAAATTGAAAAGGACCGGACACCATAACTGTGATACTAGTTTCAGAAATTACAAAGTACCGGACATTGTAACTGTGCTATCAGTTCTAGAAATTGCAAAGGACCAAACACCATAAATTTGCTAAAAATTCCAAAATTCGCAAAGGACTAGACACCATTTCCGTAACACCGGTTCTGTGACACCGTAACAAGACACCATTTAGAAGTTTGAAAATGGACAAGATACCATTTCTATGACATCCTAACAAGAAACCATAACAAGACATAATCCCAATTCATCACTTCTAAATCACTGTGACTGTGGTACCATTCCTGTCTCACCACCAACTGTGACATCGTTCCTTCCTTAACAATTTTTCTATCTTTTTCAATTAAATTTAAAAGTTGATTATAATTGTCATATTTGAGTCATTTAATGACACAAACATAATTAATGATATTTTATAGACATGACATTTGAAAGTATGAGGTATGAAGTGTAGAGATCATGCTACTTGTCAGCCATAACACAAGCACTCAAGATAAATATACAAGGTGGTGCACGAGCTGGATGGGGTGTTAGTGACAACTAAAATAGATGTTAGAGTGAACATACATGCATGAAAGAACATAAAAAAGAACACACAAATAACTCTAATTTTTCTACTAGATGTATTTCTGTGAATCAAAACTTTGAAAATCCTTGAAGCAACAACAAAAATAAGAGATGAAGAGAAACTTGCTGAACTGAAAACCAAAACATAGAACTCATGACACTCTGTTTCTGAGTATGCTTTCAGAAGAGGACCCGAACATCAAATATACTGCATCCTAGAAGTCCAGATATGAATATAACAACACTAAGAGCATTTCTAATCCCTTCTTATTATATTCTTCTTTGTTGTGTACTGTTTTGTTAATATTTCGACCAGTGTGTGAATCTGTCTATTAAACACACACTGTCTCCTGCACTGAACTAGAGGATACAAGATATCCTCAGAAAATATATTTTTAAACCTTTTTTCACCCATGTATAACTATTTAAGAGGTCCTATGTGACCTGGTTGTTATATTTCCCAGGTAGAAATATGGTTGAGGTCTTGTTACCTAGATAGTATTATGTACTGTTGTGTAAAACCCGATCCAAGGTGTGAATCAAAGATTTATATATATTTTTATTGGTGTCAGTTGATCACCAAGTGGAGTGGATTATGTCTCGTCTTGAGATTGAACCACCTGTTTTAATCTGCTATGTTTTTTCAATTTTGTTTTTCTATGTTTTAACTCATATTTCAGAAAACTAAGTTTCACTTTGATAGTTAATCTTGGATAGTGTTTATAATAGTTTTGGTTTATTAAATTGGTTTCAAAAGTTATTTCAATATTTTATGTTGATATAACTGATAAGTAATAAATATATTGAGAAATTAATTAAAAAATAAAACTATTATAAAATTAATACTTTTATTAACTGGATTGTTTTGTTTTTAAATTAGGGGATTTTCAAATAATGTTTTTAACATAAATTTTTATAGGAACTCAATTCACCCCGCTATTGAGTGTCCTACTCTGACCAACAGTACCGAATATACCCATTCCTTAAAATTAACTCAGACTACCCTAATCTAAAAGGTTATAGGTCAACTACCTCAAGGGATACCCACCTGAGGAGTTACCTAACCTGGTCACATCCCGTCCAAAACTCAATGGAAACTGAGGGTCCATATACCGTCCCTAGACTCAAAGGTCCTCCTGTAACACATTTTCACTCCTGCACCTCATCAGGTGCTCTTGTGTCATACCCTACACCCATCATGTTCCACATGGAAATAGATGCCCTCCTCGTTTCCTTATTACACATGAAACCTATGAGGTCTCACATCTCATCAAATGTAAAAATTAGTCTTAGTTCCTCAAACCTCAATCAAGTACCGCATCACATCGATTCCCAGATGCCAATGAACCTCATAATCCACACATCAAACGATGCTCATAAATGATCCCAGTACCACACACCTCATATATATATATATATAACACATCCTAACTGATTCCAACCTACGAACCAGTGTATGGTTAGTCCATAGATACATCCCATTAACCTTGTGCACCCAAAAAAAACATTCCCACACAAGTTCCATGAAAAAGAAAAACAAAACAAAAGGAAACATGGTTACAACCATAGTGTACCTCTAACTATAACCAATTACCTATCATACTCAGCACCCGGTAGCTTCACTGCATGCACCTAGCTTGATGGACGACTACCTAAATCTTGTCCTCCCTATGGTTCTGCTATAGCCACCATCCACTAACCCTACTGCTGGGTCCCACTATCTCTGCCACAACCTCTGTGTACAACTAAAACTTGGCTACCATCTCCAGGTACCACTCCTGGTATGATATCAAAACCCTAAGTCTTCCCTGGTACCTGACTACTGGTTGTTCGAGAAGGATTCTTGTAGAACCTCTTGAGATGGCCGACCTATCCCCATGCTCGACACTCTTTCAGCACCTGATCGCTCTGCGTCCTCACATGACCCAGCTACCCACATTGAAAGCACTCCGTCAATGATCCACTTTGAGGTGGTGTACTTGAGTCTATATCCTAAACACCCTGCTGAGAATCCTCTTGGCCTTACTTCCTACTATCTGAAGCATCACCACTGAATTCACCTGACGCCATCACCTGGCTCGAGTAAGACCAATCCGTCAAATTTCCATCGGTTATGAGTGCTTAGTTCACCACCTCCAAGAATGTGGCTAACATAAACATGTTTACCTGCACCTTGATAGAATTCTATAAACCATACTCAAAATGCCTCACCCTCAAGGTGTCGTCACCCACCATACCGAGTGTGAAATGAGAAAATGTGATGAAAGTGGCCACATAGTACATGACAGACATGTCTCCATGCTGTAGGATTAAGAACACCCAAGATATCTCCACCCGTAGTGTCTTTGGAAATAAGTTCCTGAACAACCTATCCCCAAAGTCTTTCTAGGCCAATCCTTCGTGTATTCCTGCCTAAACATGCATGTCCCACCAGTGCTTTTCCGGTCCCCTAAGAATGTACATCGCCAGCTTCACCCTCCACCCAAGGGTTGTATCAAGCTGCTAAAAGATCATCTTTATTGACTTGATCCAGTTCTCATCCACCTATGGTCCACCCTCACCCTCAAATAGTAGTGGGTGTTGTAATGAAACTCTCGAGTCAAATACACAATAGAAGGCTCTACTCCTTGAGCTCCCATATCAATCCACTAGATGAAATGTACTAGAATCACTCTTAGTTTCTCGTCAAGCCATGACCCAAAAGATGTCAAATCTGGAGTCTATCCTACCAATAATAGATCCTAAACCTAATTCTGTACCTACAACTCATGATCTACCTGACCCTATGAGGACTTATCCCAACCCTTAAGAGTCTCAACTAATTCTTTCTCTAGCATCACCAAATCATCATCCACCTGGCGCTCCATTGAAGCCCATCTAGGTGGAATCCCACCGAATACCAATTCCATGGTCAGACAACCCAAATAATATATATATATAATGCATATAGGGAAAGAAGTAATAAGAAACATAAACTTTCTACCCTTACCCTCCCCCATCGCATCCATGTTTCATGATATTCGGCCTCTTGGTCCCTTACCCACCGATATTAGATCCATGTATCACACATGCCTCAAGCCACGCCTTTCCTGATAAACCATGACACCTCAATCTGACAACCAAATCACCCAACCTAGTGATCAAAATCACCTGATATCATCATCCACACTTGCTCCTATATCACACATATCACATACATGTTTCATTGGAACCACATGCCCGTGCTTCTTGAGTAAGATTCCACCAAAGAGAGGCTATGTATAAAAACACTACTTATCTTCTTTTATTGACACTTTAGAAAACCAGACCACTCTTAGACCAGTCCTAATTCATAATGAAAACCATAAGAAAATTATCACGGCACATGAATATATATATCTAAAACATCCTATGTGCCTAATCATAAAGCATAACAAAACCTCCCTTTCCATACCAGGAAAAGGGTCAAATAACTCCTACCCTACCATACCAGGTCAAGGTTCACATATCATAATAGGTAACAATATCATTCCAAGTACACCAATAGAGGTGGAAATAAAATCAACTATAAAATGATCAAAATAGAATAGCAATTACCACCCCTGAAAACTTGGTTCGTCCCTCATACATGGGGTGGAATACACCCAAACACGAGTTCTAAACCCAGTTTTGAAAAAATCCAAATCTTTGATCTACCATAGCCTAAACAGTAAGACAAAACAAGAAAAGGAAAAGAGGTGATATCATTATTAGTTAGCCAAATGATGCTACTAATTCCCAGTCAAGAATTGCACTGTTTCCATTTGTAGTACCTCGACCTAGTTACCTACTCGAATAGTGTTTTGAACCAACTTCCATTGGCCTTAGATGTGCCTACCTATATACAAAAGGTTGTAGAATAGAAAAGAGGGTGTAAAGGGGTGATAGTGGGGAGACTATACCCTCTGGTGATGATATATTAATGGTCCAAGTATATATAATATGTAGCAGAAAAGAAATACCAACAAACACTGGACTAGTAACCCTCCCATGGAGGAAGCACAAGAAATAGAAAGAAATAAAAAAATAATAATAATAAACAATCTCAATACTGTTTACAGAATTAAACATCATAACACACCATTTTTAGCTAACCATACATATCAAATAGGCCATACATATAATAAGAAGAAGGGTATCCAATGGATGACCTCAGTATGTACATATATAACAACATGATGATATAAAAATAAAACAGAGGAGAAAATCCATATGAGTAAAGAACCTCAAGGTCTATTACCATCCATCCCATGACAAAAAACCCAACACCAAGGTCCATATCCCGATCCCGAACCCCTACCTGATCACAAAGCCATAAAATCTACACACATTTTGAAGGGCCCGTGTAGGGTGTAAGAAAGAATCTCAGTAGACCACCACTAACATGTGCCTATCCTATATCTGTGCTTTAGTAGGTGTGTAAAAAGAGTAAATGAAACAAAACATGCATATCACATATAAATAAACATGATTCCCTTATGATCAACAACCACAAGGAAGAAATTACCTACCTCGACCATCACCGTAATACCACAGCGGAGAGGATCCTTAGCCTAAGCCCAAGGCATCCCCTGATGTAAAAAATACCAAGTAAACCCTTAGGTTCCAACTCTAAGAGAATTTCCTGAAACCTTGTGCCAACCATCACCTTGTGTCTAATATAATATCATATTTCCTAAAGTAATTCCCCAATAATCAATACCTAGTCCCTCAGGCCCTTACTCGAAAGCTACTGTCAGATTGAATCCTGACATCCCAAGGAATAATGATGTTTTTCCTCCTAAATAAGTCCTGGACCATCAAACCCATGTACAACGAGATTCATCCCCTAACTAATAGTCTCATCACTTTCATATGATGACTCCTCACCATCCCCATGGATTTATATGGAAATAACCTCTAACCATCAACCTAATTCTCAAATTACAGAGGCTTCTACCCACATTAGTGGTTAATACCACCTCAAAATTTGAGTCCTACTGTGTGTACACAACTCCAATGATGTATTGGCTAATGAGAGTGAGAAACAATCACCAATTAATTACATAAACCACACCATTCTAGAACCTCATGACCCTACTACTGTGTCTCTCAACCTAATGGTCATCACCATCTCATATCATATGATCCATGCCTATAACCCGATGACATTTTCACCCCAATCGATGATTGTGTCAGTCAACCAGTGATCAACATCACTCATAAGACACACACACACACACATTTATATTATATATATATTAGGCCACACCCATCCTGATGATCACATCGCCTCAAAATAGATAGCCAACGCTATCTCAATCCTCAAGCTGAGCCCATCACATTCCCTTAGAACTCAACAATTCAATATAAATAAATTAATCCATGAAACTTAAATAAAACATCACCTAAGCCTAAATTGGACAAGGTCTAAATCCTCTCACTGGTCTTAAACCATTTATAGACTTAGAGGATCATCCCCATAGGCAACTCCCATGGGTTTAATTAATTATTCAAAGACAAAACATGAATTTAAAAAAGTATCGCTCGGTCAACACAACAATTTTCTCAAAGTCACACCCCCAAAACAACTTTGAAATCACAAAGAAATATGATCACTATATACCTCATGTTGGAAGACATACACTCATTTGATCTTAACCTTTAACTTAGAATAATTTGTAAGAAATCAAATTTTTAGACGAATGCCCAAAAAATAGGGTAAAATGACTTACACATATTTATCACTACATGAGGTGAGATCAAATAATAATATAGGAAAGATTATTTAAGGTCATATTTATAAGGATCTAATTCCGTTTAAAGATTGAGAAATAGATCTTAGATGAGAGAGTTGGATCCAAACCTAGCGGGAGAAAGAAAATGGAGAACCCCACTGATCTGCGCACACAATGGAGAAGAATAAAGTAAGAAGAAAGAATAAAATAGGATAAGGGAAAAAGGTAATTTCAAAATTTTAATGGTCCACATGGTTAGAATTCATGGTTTTTAAAACCATTCGGTGCCCACTACCCAAGATCTAGGCTCAGATGATTCATGTGTATGGTTTTCCAAACGGTGTGCAAACCGTGCATGAGCCCTCTATCAAAAACTACAGACATGGCGGCATGACTGTTCACCCCCTCCTACATGGTTTAGAAAATCATGCATAGTAGATCTAGAGGGATTCAAATTTTCTCTTTGTAGGCTTCACAATTTTTTCAAACCATGCACCCCAGTCTGTGCACTTTGAAAACATAGGTTTTCGGCCTCCAACGAACCCAAAACCCATCTGAACCATCGAGACACTTTATGAGCATTAAGAACTATCTATAATAAATTACTTGGGTTAAATAAACTCTCATAATTAAATCCTAATAAACAATAAAATAGTTTTTCTACCTACTAAACTCTGGAAATTCAAAATGGGAAAGGAATTCAGCCCGCTCAAAAAAACTAGGACGTTACATTCACCTTCATCATTTTCATAATCAATCAAATCAAAAACTTATTCCTATTTGATTTTTCCTTTTCCCATGGACTTGAAATCCATTTAATATTTTTAATTCTTCTTGAAAGTTATGTATTTCCTCATCTCATAAGCTATGAGCATGTTGTGTTGCTCATCAATTGTTAAATCTTCTCTCTCTTCTAGGGCTGAAATTTTTTAATCAAAACAATTTGTACAATTTCTATTGAGATTCATTATAATAGTGTAGTATTCTACAACTTCACTAAATCATTGAATATTAATCATAATATCATTAACCTGGGTGAAATAACAATCAAAATCTTCATCATTAACTATCTTAATGTCTTCAAATTAGATTCTATAGACTTATATCTTAGCTTCTTTGAATTTGATATTACCTTCATAACCACTCTTTAGTTTTTCACTAAATACCTTTATATTTTTAAGACCCATAACCTTGTTATATACCTTTTTATATTGATACATTAGGATAACATTTTTTATCCTTTCCATCGAACTCCATATTTCCATTACTAGTTTGAGTCATAACAGCTCCATCACCAATGGGTGGAAAATCCGATTTTTCAATATCTACCAATTTTAGACCAATTGATAAGAGGTAGGGTAACATTATATTCCTACATATATGATAATTATTCCCATAAAATGTGGTAAGACCTCTACCATTGATTGAGTTAATATTCTACATGTCTGAGAATTCTTCTTGGATATTTTGAGGGAACCTTTCCCTGATACTAATTGAAGTTCCCAGACCTAGATGGATCACCAAGAGGGGGAAGTGTGAATCAATGATATATATTTTTATGAGTTATTACATTTTAAACCAACCTCTTAAACCTATTAAATTTATAAATATACTCAATGTTATCTCAAAATATCACCTTGCATATAGTGGTAGTGAAATAGAGGGAAGAACACAATATTTAAAAAGTTAGGTATAAAACCATACTCTTTTCCATGTTGTTTAGACACCCCAACACAGGTTATCCATTATAAACACAAATGGTTACACCTAGATAGAAACCCCAATTATAATTATTTAGAAATCTAATTAACCCCCTAATTTTACACCTTCCATGATTAGTTATACACCCCAATCAAAAACCTCCAGTGACTGGCTAGACACCCTATCCAAAAAATACTTCTTATTTAACTTTATTTACATGTAAAAATATCTCCTTGTGATTTTGGATACTTATATACTACTTGTGATTTTATCTCTCTATACAAATATACTAGATCAATTGGTCTACTTATGTACAAATTCTCTAAGATCTTCAACAACTTCTTAAAACAAATTTGTTGGTCATGAAACTCTATCCAGATATTAAGTGATATGGTTCTTCTCTATCTTTTAATACTCGAGAAGTTGTGATCTAAATCTTGTATAATTACCTGAATTCAACTCCTTTTCTCTCTTTGATATTGTGATGTATCAGGCTCTCATAAATCTCCCACAGAGTTTTTGTGAGTTATCTATACCACCAAAATCTATTCTCTATCACTAGAATCATTTATTTATACTCAAAAAATAATATATCTTGAATGATATTTTTTATATTCAAAATATAAAATTTCCTTGAATCTCGATGGTAGGTAATATTCATATTCAAAACTTTAGGAAATTTCACTATTTTTAATTTTAATTTAAAAAACATTTAAACTTTGTTAGCCTTATCATTTAAATCCTTTAATACTCAGGATTTAGTCTTATTTGAGTACCACGTTTAATCTCATTTTAAATACTTGAAAGGTTTAATATCTCTTTTCATTTTATTCTATAATATAATATTTCCTCACATGGTTTTTAAATAACTATAACCATGGATGTATTGAATTTCCATGTATCCTCATTTAAATACCTCATTCAAATTCTTAAAATCATCATTTCATATTCCTTCTTCACACAAAATATTCAATACTACAATATCATTATTTACCTGTATATTATTTTCTTAACCTGTATGCATTAAACCTGAAACATGGAATATATATTTATATTCATGCATATAATTTATGAATATCATGTTACATTTCAGGTGAATATGAATGCATACTATTTGCTCATCATGTTCATACAACATTAATTCATAGAAGTATGTGGTATGTATGATTGTTCCATGCATCAAAAACCATCTTATTACACAACTACAATGGATGATGAAGAGATTTGGGATGATCCTAGGTATTGATACATTTATTTATTCTTGATTAACTTACATACATAAAAGTGTAACTATATGTATATTTCGATACTTGAAGCTTACCTTCTCATATTGGTAGTGGTCATTTATCATGGGATCTCATCCATTTCATATTTCATATAATCTATTTTTCTCAAGATTTTCTTATTCTCTAATTGGTATCTCATTTTACCATGCAGAGAATCATCTAATTGATCACAACCGCTTGAACGACCCATTGTATCTTGGTGAACATGTGGTCAATTCATCTTTTGTGTGACACTCATGTTAGGCAAAGCTCTCAACTGGTTGTATAACCATGTGAAGCTCATGGTAGGTTCGATAATCATGTGGTTAGTTATTATTATTTATATGGTCAATGAACCTCTGTTCATATGGTATGTTTGAATATTTTCATACAATTAGTTGGTTTTAAGTGTACGACTGGTTCAATCTTATTCATGTGGTCAGTTTTAAGCTTCACATATGATGGGTCAAAGATTGTTCATGTGGTCAATACATCAACCATGCCTACCTAGGTATTTACTACTATAGGGTCTTATGGATGGCCCATGCTTGATTTTTTTGTGAAACTCAAATAAAAAATACGTAGTAAAATAACTAAGTTTGGGAAGGATCCTCTTTTTTTCTAAAAAAACATAATTCTTTTCACTATAATTCATTTCCCCAAAATTCTAAACTTTCTTTGAGGAAATAAATATTTTCATAACCTTATTCTAGTTTTCTTCATGTTGAATAATGTGTTTTTCTCTAACATCATGAGAAAATTTTATCATCAATTAAATAATAATTCAATAATCATCAGATAAAGAAAGGGAGTATTGACTTATCAATCATTATATCCAATTCTAACTCATTAATCCATAATAATCCACCAAGAAATATCCACTCCTTAACATATATTGACATGCTTCCTTATTAAAAAAAATACAATTTAGTATCTGGGATCAATAGTTGGCATTGTGTAAAGAAATTTTATCTGAAAAAAGATTTTATTTAATGAAGAGTCAATTATAGAAGATATACTTCCATAAGTGCATCCAAAAAACCCATTTTGGAAGATACGAGAGGTCATTTTTTTAGTGATTCCAATTCACTTAGGCCATGTATTGTAGGATCTAGATATTATTTTCACTCCATATTTAAGATAATAGGTACGATGAATCATATATATGGAATGTTTACTAAGGTAAATCTTTTAGATGATGAATCTCACAAGATTGTGGAAAATGGTGGTGTTTCCATCCTGACAAAGAATAAAATTTTGTTGGAATTGAAAGGAATGAGGAACATACTGGGATTAAGTAAGAACTTGAATTTGATAGGATAGTTGGATGATGTAGGTTTTTATACATCTTTCACAGATAGAGCATGGAAAGTTACGTGTGGTTTCATGGCGGTGGAAAAAGGAGTGAAAGATGGAATATTATACCTGACGGGAGTTTCATAAGGTGAAATGCATGCTAGAAAAATAAATTCCACAAAGTTATTATATAAATGTCTTTGTTAGTTAAGTAAAAAAGGGGATGTAAATCCTTACTTATAAATAAATAATGAAGGCTATAAGAACAGAGTATGAAACATTTAAATAATATGTTGGAAAAAATACCTCAAGGTGTCCTCTCAGTATGTTTTGGGTGTGATTGTGTTTGTTGAAAAATCCAGATGACCGTGAATGAGTATGATTGGTGTTTTATGAAAGCATGTTTTTAAGGTTTCACAGTTTCCCAATGTTTGACAACTTTTTAGGCCTCAAAATCAGGAATTTGTGTTTGGAAAAGGAATATTTTCATCATAGGAGTGAATGGTATGAAGAACTACGAAGAAAATCAAAAAAATAAGGGAACCACGTATCTCAGAACATGGACCACGTACCATGTATGGGAATTATTTGCGGCCACGTACCGAGTAGCAGAAAACGGTATGTAGAACAGTTCTCAATGAAAAGATCTTGGTATGCAGAAGTCATGGAGGTTCTCAAAATGGTGCAATACGTAGGAAGAGATGTAGTATGCGTACTGTAGTGGAAAAATGGTACATGAAAGGGTTGCAGTTCATGGCAGGAGGATCGGTATACGGTGGAAACTATACCGAATCAAATATTTGGTAAATCTTGAATTAGCAGTTTTTGTGGATAATTTTTCCTCTATAAGGATCACTAATCCCACCAATTAGAGCAGAGAGAGAATATCATTAGAGAACATCTCTTTTCTCTGGGAATTCATCCAAGACCGAAATTGGTTCACGTGGAAGCAATTCCACAGAAGGTTTTTGAGAGAAACTATATCCCACAAAGGATGTGGTACATGGAGGAAGAAGGCGCGGTACGCAAGGGAGTCTCTGAAGGATAATTGGTTTGCAGGAAGAAATTCCACAAAGGGTGAATTTGTTCACCAAAAAAATTCTATGAAAGGTTTTTGCAGGATGGTGTAGTCCGCAAAGGAAGAATGTCCGTGAAAGAAGAACGTGGTACATAGAAGGGGAGCTTCGGTACGCATAAGTGAAGGCATTCCATATACAAAGAAAAATTTGTGGAAAGAGGGAGATTCGTAGAAGCAAAGCCGGTACGCAGATGTGGTATGCGGATGCAGTACGCAGAGGTAGTTCGCAGAGGCGAACCACAGAGGCAGTACATGGAACGGAGGAATAGGTACACAGAAGAAGCGACAATGGTACGTGGAGAAGGAAATCTTTATAGGAAACCCACTACACAGTACTCAAAATAGCAAGGTGGTTTTAGAAACTCTCAAGGAATCTTGAAAAAGTTTCAAATTAGTTTGCAAAAGTATTTTCTGGTATCTAATAGTACCTAGGAAGGTGGACTTCATCTACGGGTGAAAAGGGAACTTCAATAAAGCATCTACCTATAGTTGAAGATACATGTATTCAGAAAAATGAAGGTACCTACATGTCCATAAACTGTTTTCAACCTATAGGTCTATAAAATGTGAGTGGATCCCTTATAATAGTAGTGATAAAAGGAAGAGGAAGACGGTGACCATTTCCACTAATAGTGATCCAGAGAAAGATGCATAGAGAGTGACCCTTGGAAATGTAGTGATCAGACCCCAAAACTTATAAAGATAGTGAGTCCGGGCATAAAAGATCTAGCCCAAACCTTGTAATCATTATTGGCAGTGAGCCTTAGTGAATTTTTTACATCAAAACATTTCCATTCAATGCTCCTTGGATGTAGACCAGTGATGGTGAACGGAGTAAAAATCTACGTGTCCATGTGATTTCTTTACTACTTTACTTTCAGTGCATCATCACCAGATAAAATTGGAAAGGAAATTAACATTAAGAAGCATAAAAAGTGACCATTGTAATAAAGAGGTCAAGATCTAGTGGGGCAGGAATAACTTTGAAAATAATATCCATACCCTAATTCATCCCATCTTAGGGTATTTAGGCCCCTTTTGGACCTAAAAATTGGTATCATAAGGAATGTTTATTTTATCAAATTTGTCTGCTTTGAGTTGGTTTAGTAGATTTTTGAGGTTAAACTTTCAGTTTGCTCATATCTTGGTGTGCCATGGAAAAGGGAAGAACTTTAAAGAAGAAGCAGAAGTCAAGTGGTGTTCCTTAGTGTGGAAGTGTCTATGGAAAAAGTGTGATTGAGTTTAAGGAATCCAACAGTTTACTAAAGATAGGTTTGGATGAATCAAACAGGGAAAAGATATACTCACTCAATGATGCTATATGAATGAGTGAAGAACTTGACATATCAAGTGATGTTGAAACAACTGATGATGAAGAAACTCCATGAAGGATAAAAGTTGAAGTTTTCCATGAAACAAAGAAATTGGAACAAAAATTTGGTGATGAAAAGTATAAATACATCCAGATCAAGAACTGTAAATTGAGTTCAACTAGCTAAGAGGCTTAAATCAAAGTCTTATTGATGTGTCTATTGGCTTGAGGGAGAATAATGATTCCCAAACTGAGGAACTGCAAAAGATGTCTTCAAAGAGAGATAAACACAAAACTGATAACAAGGGAATGAATCTGAACTCAAATAACATTCAGAATCTGAAATCCAAAAATGAATATCTTTCTAAATAGCTATCTAAACTAGTTTAGGAAAATAAAAGGCTACAATAGGAGAATGTATGCTGTTCTGATTCTGTTGCTCAAGAAAAATTGAAAGTAAAGGAGAAAAGTGACATGGTGGATAAGCTCACACGTGAATTAGAAGAGGAGATGAGTAGAGGGAATAATCTCAAGAGGTAAATCAATACTGAAGTTTAATCAAGGGATATTAAGATTCAACATTTAGAAGAAGAGATAGAATTAGTGAAGAAAGAAGTGGAGAATTCCAATGTCAAAAGAAAGCCTAAAATGAAGGATGCCTTGCACTTATTATTTGATTATCCTTTGGAATGTGATGATGAAATGAAAAGAAAATATACTATTTCTAAATATAAACAAGAACATATATTCTCATATCAAAGGCCATACAGTTTGGGAAAAACCAGCATTGGATTTGATGAATCTTCTTCCATGAATGACAAGAAGAAAGTTGTGAAAAGTTTCAGAGATAAGAAAAATCCTGTAGGTTTTAGAGACATACCTAAAAAGTATTTTATAGTAAGTAATGAAAGTATGTTATATTTATATAGAATTCATGGTCATACTTAAATCTTTTTTTTGAGGTGTTGGAATATATTTCATGTTGTGAATATAGAAATATTTCTAAATCAGAGAATAAGAAGAATCATCTTGAGAAATCTGAAAGAAGAGTCCCTCAAAAGAGATTATCTATGAAGTGATTCTATTATGGAATAATGAAACACAACATGAGTACGTGTCAGGAAGCTCAGAATCTCAATGTTAGAAGAAGAACTCATGTTGTATCTACATCATAGCTGAGAAATGATGAAATGAGGTATGCCTTTGATGGAAGATGTTTTATATGTTCTGATCATGGTAATTTGGAAATACATTTCAATAAGAAGAAATTGAGGAAGGAAAAAAAACCCAGAAGGAGATTCCAAGAACATGAAATGTATAAGGAAAAAACCTATACTAGAAGACAACATGGTAACCTAAAAAATAGGCATACACTCTCAAGAGAATCAGAAGGAGATCAACAAAAGTTGTATCAATCACCTCCTCTGATACAATCACAACAACTCTCTTGGAAAGAATTTGAACAAACCTAGAAGAATAAGGTGATATCTACTCTAGTTGTGAGTAATAATAATGTAAAATATGTGGAAGACTCAACCCCAACAAGAAAGGGTGGCATGACCCATACAACTGATAAAAGAAAAATGGATAAATAAAGTCATGGAAAATACACATGTCATGCCACATGCCGAGAAGTGAAGGAAAGAGAAAGACCCCTCTAATTGAGGAAGAAACAATATTAAATGACTTGTGGAGACATTCATACCGAGATAAAGAATCATGAGAAATGGAATGTTTTTGGAACATCAATGAATAAAATGTGTACTAGTGGGTACAAAACACAAATTGTGAACAAAGCCAAGTCTAAAGAATCTATATATCAGAAAAAGTATTAGCATGTGGGTAAATAATGCTTATTTATATGGCTAGAACAGTTGAAGTTGGCATGGCAGTTAGAACAAGAAAAAAAATAGTAGAATTCTTTGAAAGAAAGTATCAAAGGGTTGATCAATCAGGATCAACCAAAATCCTCTCCTTGAGGATTCCAGAGAATCCCCTCTCCCCATGTGTATAAATGTTGTTAACTAAGGTTCATTTTTTTTAGGTTCAAGGGGAGATACAATCCAAGGGGAATTCACATCGGAAGATTCAAAGAGGTTATGTAATGTGCTCTGAAATATCAATTAATTCAAATCAACTACAATAATCGAGGAATCAATCTAGGAGAATTACTTGAAAGAAGTTGATTGTTTATGGCTGAATGAGATATATGGAAGTGATTGAGTACAATGGATAGTGATGAAATGTTTTAGGAGAAGAAGAATGTTTGGGTTCTAATAACTGGAAGAGTTGGATATCATAGGGGGATAATTCTATCTCTCAATCAGTTGAAAAATACCAATGGCATAGAAAGATTGAAAGTTTATGTTGTCTGAACTCAAGAAGACCAATTGAATGAATAGTATTCTTTGAAATCAAAGAGATCTGAATCTATAATTGGATGATCCGGTAGTTACAAGTATTAAACATAAAATCATTGGTATCATGCACTAGATTAGGTGCTAGTTGTCCACCTATAGAAGAAATATTGCAAGAGAAGCAACAACATTCATAAATTTCATGATTATCTATTTTTTTCTAACAATATGGTGTCAGTTGACTGTTTTCAGGATACCATGATGCTGTGAGAAAATATTGGAAATGGTTTAAAAAGATGCTAAGAAAGTATTGAAATCAATGATGTCACTATAGTATAGAATGATCAGAATATTCAACAACATAGTGAAAAATTTCCTGATAATAGTGACAAGGAGCTGGAGATGAGAACTGGGTTTATGATATCAATGAAGAGATTGAATAAATTGAGAATAATCAAATGTGGGAGATTGTTTTGAGACTAACATATAAGAATTTAATCAGGACTAAATGGGTCTTTCATGACAAGATGAATGAAGACAGTGCAATGATTCAAAACAAATCATGACTAGTGTATAAAGGGTACTCCCAAATAGAGGGAATTGATGTTGATAAAACATTTTCACCAGTTTCAAGGATAGAAACAATTAGATTATTCTTGGTCATAGTAGTGTGAATAAAGTTTAAGGTCTTCCAGATGGATTTCAAGTCATCATTTATGAATGGGGTTCTAGAAGAAGAAGTTTACATTGAACAACCAGATGGTTTTCTCATTCATGAATATGAGAATATAGTCTGTCGGCTAAATAAGTCTTTATATGGTTTGAAGAAATCACCAAGAGTATGGTATTCAAGGATAGATAAACTTCTAAGGAAGCTTGTTTTTTAGCATGGTGGATTTGATTATAACCTGTATGTGAACAATGTAAGTAATCAAAGGTTGATGGTGCTAGTTTATGTCGATGACATAATATTTGGTAAGTCATATGAAGAACATTGCAGAGAGTTTTCTGAATTCATGAAAAGTGAGTTCGAAATGTCAATGATTGGTGAACTGACATTTTTTATTGGTTTATAGGTAACACAAGGAAAGAATGGAACATTCATTTCTCAACCTAAATATGCCAAATAAGTTTTGAGAAGATTTGGAATGGAAAATTACAAGGATATGAAGAATCTAGTGGCTACCCAGATGAAACTGTCTCAGGATGATGAAGGAAAAGTGGCCAATTTCATAGAATACAGGAATATCATTGGAGGTCTATTGTACTTAACAATAACATGACCATATATTGTTTTTTACACATGTCAAGTATCATATTATCAAAGAAATCCCAAATAATTCCACATGATTTTAGTCAAAATAATACTTCAGTATATCAAAGGAATGGTGGATTTTAGTTTTATGTACAATAAAAAATCCCAGTAAGAGTTATTGGGATATACAGATGCAGATTAGGCCGGTTCAACAGATGATAGAAATTCAACGTCAGATGGTGCATTTTATCTTGGAAGGTTGTGTATTTTTTGGATATTCAAGAAGCAAGACTTCATCTCATTGATCACCGAAGAAGATGAATACATTACAGCTAATAAAGTATATACACAATTATTGTGGATGAAATAGAAGCTTGAGGATATGGGAGTTGAAGTGAAATCTCCGATTGGAATTCATTGTGATAATTCAAGTGATATAAATCTTAGTAAAAATACAGTCTATCATTTAAGGACAAATCACATTGAAATAAAATATCATTTTATCAAGGATAATGTGGAACAAGGTATTGTGAAGTTGGAGTATGTGCCGACATAACAACAAGTTGAAGATATTATTATGAAGGACTTACCCAAAGAAGCATTCTAAAGGCATCGAATAGCTCTAGGAGTCTATTCAACTCACCACACTTGAAAAAGTGTGGATATGGGACCCCCTCTCCCTAAGGTATGATGCATCTTTCCCTAATGTACTAATATGTGTTATTTACCCTGTTGCAGAAAACCTTGAAATGCCCTTTGGGTTCATTGAAAAAAGGGGAGAAAAAGTGTAACTATTCTAGGGGGATAAAAGACACAGGGAGAAGATGTTAAGTGGATAAACAAGATAGGGGGAGTTTAGGTTGAGTTGAATCTGTTTAGAGAAGCTGAAAAATAGGGGGAGTATTAAATCTGATGATTCTAGAAGTGATCGATCAAAGATTACATATCATTATAGATGAGGTTCGCGATGAAAACAGTTGTTTGGTTTCATGAATTGGTGTTAGGAATGAAGTGATTAATTGATGAACTTTTCAAACTACTCTTGTTTCTCACACCGAGCATGGCACATGTGGGATTAGAGTATGTGTTGTGTAAATCATTGATCACTATCTTATTTTCTAGAAGCGAATGCTGGTGGATGATGGAAGAAGCCTTAATAATGTATCAGAATGTGAAGAATTGTTAAGAAAGTGTTGTAAAAAAACCAAAGGGAGAGATTGTTGGGAAAAATCCATCAAGGTGTCCTCTCGGTATGTTTTGGGTGTGATTGTGTTTGTTAAAAAACCCAGATGACTATGAATGAGTATGGTTGGTATTTTCCGAAAGTAAGTTTTTAAGTTTTCATAGTTTCCCAGTGTTTTCCAAAATTTTGGGCCTCAAAATCAGGAATTTGTGTTTGGAAAAGGAAGGTTTTCATAATAGGAGTGTATGATATGAATAAATACAAATAAAATCAGCAAAATAAGGGAACCACATACCTCTAAACATAGACCATGTACCATGTCCAGGAACGGTTCGCGGGCATATACTGAGTAGTGGAAACGGTACATGGAACAGTTTGTGATGAAAGGATCATGGTACACAGAAGGCATGGAGGTTTATGAAATGGTGTGATACATAGTAAGAGATGCAGTGCACAGACTGTGGTGGATAAATGGTATGCGAAAGGGTTACAGTTCGCTGCAGGAGGATCAGTACATGGTAGAGGCTGTACCGAATCAAAGATTTGGTAAATCTTGAATTAGTAGTTTTTGTGGATATCTTTGACTATATAAGTATCACTAATCCCAAAAATTGGAGTGGAGAGTTAATATCATCAGATAACATCTCTTTTCTATGAGAATACGGCTAAGACCGAAAGTGGTTTTCATGGGAGAAATTTCACCAAAGGTTTTTTTTATAGAAACTATATCCTGTAAAGGATGCGGTATACGGAGGAAGAAGGTGCAGTACACAAGGGAATCTCTAAAGGAGAAGTGGTTTATAGGAAGAAATTATGCAAAGGGTGAAGTTGTTATCAGAAGAAATTCTATGAAAGGTTTTTGTGTGGCGTTGTAGGATACAAAGGAAGAACTTCTGCAGAAGAAGAACACGGTATGTGGAGGGGGATATCTGGTATGCAGAAGCAAAGTTAATCTGCAAACAGAGAACAATTCGCAAGCAGAGGGTGATTCACAAAAGAAGAGATGGTACGCGGACATGGTACGTAGACGCAGTATGTGGAGGTAGTTTGCAGAGGCAGAAAATAGAGGTAGTATGTGGAACAGAGGAAGAAGTACGTAGAGGAGGAAATTCACATAGGAAAATCACTACATAGTACATGGAATAACAAGGTGATTCATGAAACTCTCAAGGAATCTTTAAAAGGCATTAAATTAGTTTTGCGAAATTATTTTTCGGTATCTAAAAGTACCTGGGAAGGTGGAATTAATTTGTGGGTGAAAAAGTAACTTCAGCAGAGCATCTACCTATAGTTGAAGGTGCATGTATTCATGAAAATTAAGGGACCTACATGTCCATAAAATGTGTTCAATATACAGGTCTATAAATTGTGAGTGGATCCCTTCCAAGAGTAGTGAGTGAAGGAAGAGGAACACACCGACCCTTTCCACCAGTAGTGAGCCAGAGAAAGAGTAATAGGGAGCGACCCTTGGGAATTCAGTGATCAGACCCTAAACATTGTAAAGGCAATGATCCTAAACATATAAGATCTATCCCAAACCTTGTAATCATTATTGGTAGTGAGCCTTGGTGAATTTGGAACATCAGCACATCGTCGTTGTATGCTCCTTGGACATAGCCCAGTGAGGGTGAACCAAGTAAAAATCTCCATGTTCTTGTGATTTCTTTACTTCTTTAATTTTAGTACATTATCATCATATAAAATTAGAAAGTACATTAATAATGAGTATAAAAAGTGACCCTTTTAATAAAGGGTTCAAGATCTAGTGGGGCAGGAAGAACTTTGAAAAGAATATCCATACCCCGATTAACCCCCCCTGCTCAGGGTATCTAGGACCCTTTTGGACCTAACATAATAAATCATTGAGAAGTAGTGAAAGGTTTCATTATAGATGTATGGTAAGATTCCCAAGGACTAAAAGTTATAGTTGGTTCACACATACATATGGGGGCCAACTCGAGTCTATTCTCATTGAGGTTCACTATACTAAGTTACCTTATCAATGATATGATGCAAAATGTGTAAGTTTTATTTCTCAATAACAAGTTTAAAGTATTCAGAACCTTCATTTGATGGAGTTCTATGGTTTAAATAGCAATCAAAATCAAACTAAAAAGTTTGTGGTCTCACAATGGTGTAGAATATGAAATAAAGAAATTCCAGAGGCTTTTCTTGTGGAAAGGAATATGGTTTGAGAAGACCACACCAAGTACCCTAGAACAGAAAGGAGTCACAAAGAGGATGAATCAAACTTTATTGGTGAAATCAAGGAGATGGAGGAATCATTTTGGTTTTCCTAAGGAGTTTTGTATAGAATTCATGAATTGTGTAGCCTACTTGGTAAATAGAAGTACATAATGTCTATTGGGTAAAGAAATTCTAGTCACATGTTGTTCAAGAATGGAGTTTTAAATTTCCCATATCAAAGTCTCTAATTCACTCACCTATGACCATGTTGATGTTAAGGAAAGGGACAAGTTAGAGGATAAGTCTTGAGCATGTTAATTTTTAGGGTATGGTGATAAATAAATTGGATTTAATATCTAGTATAATAACTTGTAGAAGTACTTTAGAAGATTTAATATTATCTTCAATGAAGAGACCTTGTGTAAAGATCAAAACAAAGTGGAATTTGTTGATGAGATCAAATTATCATCACAATATGAGGTTTGAATGAATAGAAATTCAGAAGTTCCATATGTTTCAAAAAGTTTAAGGAGTATGTCAGTTCTAGAAACACCAGAATAACAAGATTCATTTTTATATGGAAGTTAAGTTTCAATGATTTTTCTAAATTCAGAAGTACCAGAAATCTCAGGGACTACAGAAGCTTAAGGGAGAGCTCTGAAAGGTGAAATTCCATAGGTAGTGGTTCTGAAAGTAGATGAGTCACAAAGAAATTTGTATAGTTATACTATGATTCAATTCCTAGTGTAGAGATACATAAGTAACTTTCACTATTTTCTTCTCACAAATGACGAATAACCTAAAATTATGGAATATTCTATAAGTTAGAATGAATCAAGTCAGTGGGATTTAGAAATGAGGAATGGAATGAATTACTTACATGTTTTTGGTATATTGGATCTAACAAAATGACCTACTAAGAAGAAATTACTTCATAATAGATGTTTTTATTGATTTAAGTAGGGATAAAATGGTCAAAGTTAGTACAGGGCAAGAGTTTCCATAAAGGGTTTTCAATAAATGAAAGGTGTATATTTTTCTGATATCATTACTATCATTGTTAAAAACATGACTATTCAGATGATACTCAGTATGGTTTCAAGGGAAGGGTTATATCTAGATTAATTAGATGTGAAAACCACATTTCTTCATAGAGACTTAGATGAAGAAATTTGCATGGAGTAACCAAAGGGTTTCATGGATAAAAGGAACAAGGATCTTGTGTATATACTAAAGTGGAGCCTTTATGGGTTAAATAAAGCACCAAGAAAATGAATTTATAGAAAAATAAAAGTTTATCTAGAGAAATGAAGATCATTTTTGTTATTAGAAGGTGTTCAATGATGGGAGTTTCATCATCTTATTTCTCTATGTGGATGACATGCTTATTTCTATATAAATAGAGGAAAGAATTGACAAGCTGAAGGCTAATTTTTTTAGAAGTTTCGAGATAAAGGTTCTCGATATGATAGAAATTATTTTGGGGATATAGATCATAAGTTACTTAAGTTTTGATACATTATCCTTGACTTTGTCTGACTATACTAGGAATCCAAAGAAAATTTTCAAAATGAGTGAGGCGAAACTAGTTTCCACTCCCCTGGCAAAAAAATTCAAGCTAAGCAATGAGAAGACACCTAAAACATAAGTAAATGTTGAGTACATGAGAATGTTTCCTTTTTTATCAATATTCATAAGCTTTATGTATGTCATGGTTTGTACAAGGTTAGAGATTGCATACATAGTGATAGTTATCATAAAGTTCATGGAGAATTTTGGAGGAGAGAAATGAGAAGAATTAAATCGGATCCTCTTTTATCAAAAAGGTTATGAAAGTATATCTCTCTTTTTTGAATATATTAAACATTACAGAGGTTTGTAGATTTTGAATTTGGAGGAGATTCATACACTTAGAGGATTACCATGAGATATTTGTTCACTTATGGAGACATATCTATGAGTTGGATGTTTAAGCTTCAACTAATAGTTTCACTTTCAATAATAGAGGCATAGTGTTCTGCACTAATAGAAGCTTGGAAGGAGTTAATTTTATTTAAGGGGATAATAGAATATATTAGAAGAAGGCAAGAAGTTGGGATGTTTTTATATGATTTACAAATTGTTATCCACTTATCCAAAAATTTGATGTTTCATTCCAAGATGAATCATATTCAGATGAAGTATCACTTCATCCAGGAGTTGTCAGAGGAATAAATACTCAATCTATAGAAGGTGAATGAAGTTTAGAATTCAAAAGATATATTGATCAAGGTTATAGTTTGGTATCTTTTTAGGTAGTGTTATGCTTTAGTCTTGTTGGTATAACCATAAGAATATCAGGTAAACCATAAATCCATAAAAGAAGATTGAGAGAGGAAGGAGGTTTGTGGATATTGGTGAGGGACTTATTGGTGAAGCCTAAAAATGATTCTCAAGTGGGAGATTGTTAGGTTCAACCCTGAAATGTGAAATCAGGTAATGGGATCATCTTAGGAGAGATAACTTGGAGTGAAGGCGATGGAGAATCCCTAGAAGAGATGCCCGATACGCCAACCCCTCTCTCCCTTGTAGAGGGAGGGAGAAATGTCTGGAGATTTATCCCTTTCACCAACCCTGATCTACTTCCTCCTTTCCCAGAAATTCCTTTGTGCCCTAAGGTTCCTGAACTCCACAAGGGTTCGCCCCATATCACGATTTTCAAAAAGGAATTCAATACCACTTCGGATCTCTATAGGATGAAACTGGTGGATCGTTTTAGGGGCCACCATCCTTCGATAGATGCCTTTGACAGATTCGTGTTTGAATCATGGGGGATTCAAGATCGCGCGGTGGTGGGTCTACTCGACCGACGCCATTTGATGATACTCTTTTCCTTGGAGGTAAATCTTATTGTTTCTTGGTGCAATGCTCCTCGAGCTCTCAATGGATGTGGATTTTACCTCATTCGCTGGTCCTTCAAGTTCAACATGAATCGGGATGAGCCGACGATGGCAGTGTGGGTAAGTTTCCCAGATTTCCACTTCCTTTTCAGAATCCTTAGATTATAAGAATGTTATGGAACTTGGTTGGTAGATATTTGTGTTCAGATAGTAAGAATTATATTGTTTTTCACCCTATCACCCCTCACATTTTTGTTGACGCCGATGTTTCAAATCCTCCTTCAGATTGGATTTAGATTTCGGTTGGCGAAGAATTCAGATGGAAACAACATGTGGTTTTCAAGTCTTGGCCAGTGTACTGATCATGATATCAATGGTTAGGACATCCGGTCCCTGGCTGTCATCATGGAAAAAGAGATCAGAAAATGTTGATCCCCCAACCAGAAGGGTCTGAGGTCTATGTCGGCTCCGCTGTGATCTAGAAGAATCGGGATTGTGTTGGTTTGGATAGGTCCGGGGAGGCATGCAGGGTAGTCTCAGAGGAATGGGAATTAGGAAGGATTCAAACTGGTCTAGGAGAGTTGTTAAGGTTTGATCCAAAAGGTAGTTCTCAGGAGGGCCATCTCATGCAGTTCCCTTCTTCGGTGGCACCAATTGTAGTGAAGGATGCTAGGGTTAAAGCGCCTAAGCTGCGGGTCGTGGATGTCCTAGCCCACTTAATCCATGATTTGAGGATCATCCCCTTATAGGTTGGTGGAGTGGAGGTAGTGTAGGTGGATGGAATGGATAAGGATGTCTCCTTATATGTGGGTGTGGTGGAGCATCCGGTCTCAGTCAACACTATCGATGATGGTGTGGCGAACTTGTCAGTCAGTGATGTCCATGGTTATGGGGTCCTCAAGGTAGGGACTAGGAGGAAACTAACAAGAAATATCAATTCATAGGTTGAGGATATGAGAAACCCACAGGTTTAGACTTGTTACCGTGTAGTGATGTCCCTATGGGTGACTACAGAAAGGAGGTCATGCCATCTATAATGTCACTGTAGGGGAAGTCTTTTTTTCTTGCTGCTATAGAATCTTATCGTGGACAAGGAAGGATGGGTTTAGTGTCTTGGGACCCTTGGAACCAAACACTCCCATTACTAAGTCCTTATCCTTTAAAAATTCTGGGTGTGAGGGGAAGAAAAATAATGGCATGGAGGTTAAAGTAGGAAATGTGGACTCTCCGTGCAGGTCAAGGCCTCTCAAATAAGGCCCAAGGGTTGAGTTGAAAACTGTTTTAAAGGTCTGGAGGTTCAAGAAAAAATGTTGATGAATGAGGAAGATGATTCAGGTTATGAAAGTTATAACCAACTCTCAGTGGATAGTTTGGACCATTTCCAAGGGAAAGTTCCCCACAACCCAAGACGAAAAAAGGGGAAAAAAATGAAATTGTGACTCAAGGAAATGCATTGTGGTCCATGGAAAAAAACCCAAGGGATGTAAAGACTTTTCTCACTTTACTATATCGATAGAAACCAGGTCATCCAAGAAAGGTGGAAGTAAGGAAATAAAAGGTCTACAAGATGGGGCAAGTGGTGATCCAAGTAGAGAACCAAGAGTGATGGAAGAAGAGGTAGGGGAGTGTCTGAGGCTCATATTACACTCTAAGGAAGAAATTATTGAAAAATTCCTTCGGCCCAACGCCTCAAATAAGGAGATTTTAAGAATTTATTAAATAAGGTTACAGGTTGAGGCCACTTAGATAGAAAATAAATACTGAATCATCACCTGGGGCTTCAAACAAGGCAAAATCACCTTGGAAGAATTCATCTAGACAATGGACAAAATGGTTTCTCACCTCGAAGAACTTATCATGGAGGATACAGACACCCAGGTAAGTACTATACACTGAGAATTATATAGATTTTATGGATTAAATAATATTAATCTTATGTTTAATAATTTTTTGAGCTCTTTTAGCACACAGTGGTCCTTGTTTTGCGAACTATGGTTTCCCACTTTCCCTTAAAGTGGATTAATGAAAATTTATATTTGTATGGATGGTTAAACCCTGAAAAAACCATTTTTTTTCCAATTATTAGAACTTATAAAAGGATTTATTTTCTAAATTTAATATCTAAAACTAGATGAAGATAATGGAGTGGCAGTAAAAAAGTTTGGAAGTCCAAAAATGGGCAGTCTGGAATCTGGTCAATCGAAAGAAACAAATGAGCCCAAAAGGAAGAAGTGTGGTGATGAAAAGGAATTTTGTAAGGATAAACTTTGAGGATATGGGTGAGTCACTTATAGAGTTATGTAAGGGTTCTAGACATTCATGAGGGATACTTAGGGGTTCTTCATAAGGTTACATAAGAGTTCCTCATAATGTTTCCAAATGCATGTATTATTCACTGAAAGGAGGAGTTAAGGTTTTTGATGGCTTTGATATAGTGAAGGAATACATGGGGAGATCAGATCCAAGTAAGAATAATCTCTATGAAGATATAAAGGTGGTGGAACTAGTTATATCAGTTGGTATCTACTTTAAGTAGTAGGGTGGGGACATTTTTTTTGAGGATTTTCTTGGTTACACAACATTGTAATAGTCTTTTGTTCCTTTAATAAAAGTATTAAATTTACCCACCATAGAGTAGGTCTTAGTCCAAACCACTTTTATCCATGTTGTTATTTTCCTTTTGTTTTTTTTCTTTTCATTTACTTTTAGAAGTTCTTGTCTATATTGTTCATGTGTGTAGTGATGCATGTCTGGGGTGACTTGTCTTCTTGATTTCAAATACATAATGTATGTGGGTTTGTTCCAATTTGGGGGTTCGGGTTCTTTGTTTACATAGTGTAAGTTTTTGGGGATAACTTCCAATAGAGAGGTTTTGAACCCAATTTTTTTTTTTGGAATCTCAACTTTGAAAGTCTCTTGATTTTGGTTTATTAAAGATTAAAGGTATCACTTATTTTATGGTCAAGAGTTGAAATGAACTTACAATGGGGAATCACAATAAAATAGATCATCTTGTGGGTGAAATTTTATATTTTATTAATGATGTTGATGCATATGATTTGGAATTCTATAAATTACTTGTGAGAGTTTTTTAGTGATATGTCTTCACTGTTTTCATTTGAGTTTGGAAGTGATTATCCATTACTGTTTCTTTCATTAATAAACCATTATAAATTGTGTCTATTATCAGTATTTAAAACCGTGTCAATAGTCTTATGAATAATGAAAATAAATTACTTACATGGTTTAGAAAAATTGTTGAGGTAATTTCCATTAGCACACAGTTTAAAAAGCAGACAATTAACTGTGTTTTCAGCCACTTTTTAAAACATTAGTAATTTTCAATTTGGTCACGTTTTAAAACATAGTTAATTTAACCACATTTTAAAACATCAATAATTTATCCATGTTTTAAAATGTGGTTAATTTTTATTTTATGTGTGTTTTCAATGTGACAAGACTAAATAAAAAATAAAAGTTATTATATGTGTATATATTTATAATAACATTACATAACATTAAAAATAAATTTTATTCTTATAAAATTAATACACACACATAGAAACATACGTATAGATTCATAAATACAATCACAGACACACACACATGTAATTCAAGACATAATTACAATCAATTAAAAATATCCAAATAAACAACCATTAATAATAAATGATTAAATATATGGATATATATGTAATAATATTACAAATTATATATACACACACACATATATATTTATATGTATATATACTCACACACACACAAATATATTAACATACATATAATTATTATATATATACACTTAATATATATATATATATATATATAAATTTATAAATATTGTTATATTAATTTATAAATATATAAATAATATATATTTTTATATATTAATTTTTATTTATATAAAAATATATTATCACACACATATATATATATATATAAATATAGAGTAATAATATTATATAACATAAATTTTGCACAAATTAAGTGGTGTGATCGCTCGATTCTAACTCGCAAGTTTCTTGTTCTAACTCCTACGATCGCCCACACACACACACACACACAAACATACATATAGATAAATACACACACAAAATTTTTATAACTAATTGATAATTACTATATAAATGATTGTTATTATAACACAAACACATATACATATATACAAATACTCACACACACAGAGACAAAAATTTATATATTAATATATACTTGAATATATAAATTTATAAGTGTATATATATAGACATATTAATAATATTACACATACAATTTTATTATGTAGAAACAAAAATAAATTTTATTTATAAAAAATTAATATACACATGCATATATGTATACATACATATATATAAACATACAGAAACAAAAGTTAAAACATAATTATAATAAATTAATAATAATTGAATAAATTATTATTAATATATATATATATAAGTATATATATATAAAATTATATATATATATATATGTTAATTTATATATTAATATATATATATAATCAAATGTATTAATCTATATATTAATATATAATATATCGATTAATATATAATAACATATAATAACACACATATATATATGTAACATATAATAACATATATATTAATATATAATAACAAATATTTTAATTTATATATTAATATATAACAAAATTAATCTATATATTAAGTTATATACATATATAAAAATAAATATATATATAAACTTATAAGCGTGCACACACACATTTTAACACATATATAAAGATATTATAATATATATAATTATATAATTATATAATTATATATTAGTATATATTAATTTTTATTTATATATAGATATATTAATATATGTATAAATACAGTGTAATATAAATAGTAAATAGATAAGTTGGATGACTAGGTTGGGGTGGCCTTCGCTCAGTGACATGCTGGTCGTGGGTTTGATTCTTGTGATCGACATGTTTAATTTACATAGCTATAGAGGTGGGGGGGACAGTGTTGGGGGGTAGTGCACGAGGAAACTGGTGACATCATGCTAGGGAAGGGCATGCACAAGGGTTGGGGGGGGGGGTCACATTTATAAATTTGGATAAATGTAAAATCAAAATGCGGATAAATATAATTTTTCCTCTAATTATATCCCTATTAACACAGTTTTTAAACACATGGGATAATATGTTAATCTATGATCATGGTATGTAAACTGTGGTCGTATACATGCCCAATACCATGGTTAAAAAACATGATAGTTGGTTGTTACTATTTCCACAATTTTTAGTATCCCTATATCTAACATCTCAATCATATGGGAACCTATATCCATGGTTAAAATAAATCATGACTAGAGAAATTTTATATTGTGAGTGGGTGCACTAGACCCAACTCCTGTATGTACTTTGATTACCATTTCATGTATACAACTTGATATATACAAGTTTTTATCTTACCTTAATAGTGTTGATACTTCTATGTCCACTATTTATATGGTAATGTCCTAAAATTTTATTTTCATATAAAAAAGTTATAGCCATTCCTAGCTATAATGAAAACCTTGAGATAACATGAAAGTAATATTACATTTTTTCAATAGTCTAGAAACATCTTGTTGACAGGAAATAAATCATGTCTGAATATCTAGTGTTGAGGGATCATAAGCATTGAGGATTCTTCTCATTAAGTTTTTTACTTGGTGATATCAAGTATATGAGATCACGAGGACAAACCCGCTAGTAGGAACACTACATGTTTCAGGTGTCATTAGATTCTCCTATCTGGGAGCATGTGTATTGGCCTCTTGACTTGAGATCATTACTAATGTGCACCATTTGATCTCATACTTTGATGCAAGATAAAAACCATAATGATTATGATTTGGTTAGGTGTCTTGCATTAAGTGAGTCATTGGTGGTATGACATTGGTCGAACAATCAAGATAAGATTTTTCGCTTCCCAGTTGAGGAAGAGATATATCAGGGCCAGTTGACCAGGATGGTATTACATTTATTATATCCATATCAATAGTATAAAAAGGTAAATCTATCTAGTAAGGTCATGAAAAAATAAATCAATAAGGGATTATTACATGAAGCATTCATTGTGATTTATGATATATCACATGAAAAGATATTATTTTACATGAAGTGTGTTTGTAGAAAAGGTTATCATTATTATAAATAAGCCTTATCTCCTTAGGGGATTTTATGGGTTTCTAGACTCCACTCCTGGTCAATGAGTATCACTCACTGATATCAAGATAAGTTCCTAGAGGGTCACACACCAAGTGCATTCAAAATTCTATCCTATTATAGAGAATATGAGTTTAGGACATAGTGGGCCCCATATAGATGTTCAACATACGTCCTAGAATGAATGATCTATAAGTGATAAATAAAATTATGTTATTCATATTTAGAATAATATTTATTGAATTTATTTATTCACAATATTGAAATTTTTTTCAGTGAATATGAGTAAAATTACAAATGAAAATATATGCAGGATAATCTAGTTGAGTTAGTGACTCGTATTTTATCACATAAAATACTTTTTATGTTACAAGTATTTTATAAAATATAAATAAAATTTATGACATGGTTAAAAGTTCATAATATTTAATTTAGGTCTTATTCATAAGGTTAAACATGTTTGGGGGATAATGTGCAATTTTTGTAAGTTTAACCTAGCAATATAATTAAAGAGAATCCCAAATTTAGAGTAATATCCACTCACTCAAATTTGGGAGTTTCTCACTCTTCTATCCTAAATCCTAGAGTGAGAAGGAATCCATTTGATAACCCTAATCCAATTCTTCGTTCCCAAATTGAATAAGTATTTCTATGATAATCGTTAAGACATTGAAATATTCTTCAGTGTTTTGTGCTATTACCTAAAATCAAATGATAGATGCTCTGGTAGATTTTTAAATCACATGTAGATGATCAAAAGTGATATGACATTGGTTCCATTAATAAAATATCACTATAATTGAGTATAACATTCCTATGTATTCAAATCAAATGAGGTAATGATTAATTTAATCTTTTGTTCTTAATTTCACCCACAATAGATCCTTAGGTTATAACTAGGAATTATGTATCACTAGAGGCGATGTTATGATGTCAATATGATGATAATTTTTTTAAATTACAGTGTTTTAATGCTTCCTCTGTGCACCAGATATCAAAAAATGTTATCATATAAATTGTGTGATGAATTAAGTAAATTTTAAATTAAATTTTCATGAATTAAAGTAGAGGGAATTGATACAGTCTTAAAAAAAATTGATACAGTCTTAACACCACTAGAATTTATTATATCTGAGGTAAGATGACTAAGTTATGGTCATACAAAGATTAAAGAAATGAATTTTAGGTTAAAAATAATTTTTTTTAAATTAAAATCCATCAAATAAATATTAATTCATAACAAATTTCATGGATTGAGTTTAATAAAAACCATACATTTGAGGTGCTCATGAGACCTAATTGTGGGTGAATTTGATGAATGGGGAATTTCTATAAATTATGTGGTTGGTCAGCCAAAATATTAACTTGAAACTATTGGATTAGTGAAATATCCATATCTTTAAATATAATGAGAGGTTTTAAGGATCATTTAAATTATAATACTCAAGCGACTGAGTATTTAGAATCTATTAGTGGGGGTGGCTAGGATTTGATAAAATAGTGGGATACATTTAATGATTAATTAATCGGTAATGTATATAGGTAATAAATATGAGTACTAATATTATAATGTTTATTTTTTTCATATTAAATGAAAATCATTACCACCAATTAAATCTCAACATGATCTATATTGGATAAATAAAATATCATAATCAACCATAACTTCTAAGAGTGGTACCAGTGCCTACACATAGTACTATGATAAGAAAAGAAGTATTTTTATTCAATAATCCAAGCTTCCTGGTGATCCTCATATGGTATCAATTAAAGGAGGATAAAAAAAATATAATAATCATTTAGATGATGTTCTAGATGTAAAATGCATCATATTGTCATCTATGTCATGTGTGCTACAAAAAAATGAATGAGGAAAAATATACCAATAAAATGCTATCTCATCTCCAAGTGCTATACCGGGAGATATCTAAAAACATAAAGATATGAGATATCTATTGCACCGTATAGGCATGGGATAAGATAAGGGATTCAAGAAAGAACTCATGCACTCAAAATTATTGAGTACATTGAGAGACTAGAGTCCCTTGGGTTCAAGATGAACCAAGAACTAGTAACTGATCTCATTCTATCCTCTTTACCAAATAGATTCTCAACATTAATTGTTAATTATAACATGAATAACATGAATAAGTCTCTAATAATTTTTTTCTTTATTTTTTCAAGTAGATAAGGACATGTATAGATCAAACTCATCTACCCTTATGGTGAAAAAATGAGGAAGGGGAAGACTAAGGGATCCAAAGATAAGTCTAAGACAAAGACAACAATGCATCTCCCCTCTAAGAAACCAAATATACAAGGGAAAGGCAATGATAATGAGGATGCCTACTTTTATTGTGTTATAAAGGGATACTAGAAGAATAATTGTACAACTAGAAAGGGGAAGTAAGGATATTATTATGATTTATGTATATTTTTCATTGAATAAAGCTTGCCTATATTTTCAAGTTGCGTATTGGATACTACACATGGTTCACACATTTTTATTCAAATAAAGGAACCAAGTATATTCAAGAAGATTTCAATTGGTGAGGTGGATATTTGAGTCGAAAATGGTGCAATACTAGAAGCGTTGGAAGTATAAGATTATCATATTACTTTTCCTACTATCATGATTATTGTATTGAAAAATTATTATTATGTACCTTCTATTATCATATTTGGAAATCAAGGAATAATCCAATGAGAATTAATCATATCCTACTTGACTATGGAACTTTAGACTTGGTCATATAAATGAGAAGAATTTAAATAAGATACATAAATTAGGATTTTTTTGACACTACTGAGTTAAAACCCTTGGATGTATGTCACATTTGTTTACAAGAGAAAACTGTAACACCTTAGGCTTTAAAATTCATTATTATTATTATTATTATTATTTATGTATATAATTTTAAAGAGCATTTCTATATTATTTTAAAAGGATTGAAACATGATTATAAAATGTTCCCTACATGATATGAACCGAACTAAATACACTTTATTAATTCACAAGTGGTATATTACAAAAAATCACATAAAAAGAAGTAATGAGCACCATATATTATTACTCACCATGGATGAAGTACATCCATTAAAAGTGCATAAATAAATAAGGAAAAATAGATGGAAAATAAAATCTTCATGACTAGGAAACCACCTCAACCATATTCAATGTTAAGGATCACCAATAACCAAACAAAACTAATAATGAGGAAGATCACCATGAAAGGAGAAAGCATTATAAAAAATCCATAATATGAAATAATAATTGTGCCTTATGAAGTGAGAGTGAAATGAACGAGTGATTCAGTAATTATATATAGGAATGAAATTCGTTCCCTATAAATATGGTCATTAAAAATATGATTGTTGAAAATATGGTCATTGAAAATATGGTCATTGTTCGTATATCCAATAGGTATACTAAAGTCATGTAATGTTAAGTATTAAATTTAAAATAATATAACTCACAATGAAATAAAAATATGATATTAAAATATTATTTATTTATATATATTCACGCATTACATATAAATATTATCATTATTATAATTAAAATATGATATTATGCATATACTAAGTCCAATGCATTCCTCATATGAAAAGGGTGAAACATAACATAAACATTTGTATTAAAACTAGCATAAAAAATGTCATTACTTTAACCGTAAATGATGAATGGTATAAAAACAGAACATCCATATTCAAACATATCATAACTCATTCAATACAATATAGAATATTGTATTATAATAAATAAACCTCAATCATGAATAATATCCAATAAAGGATGTTGACATAGTTGAAAATGATCAGTAAAACTCTTTGAGAGAAATATCCCTTTTTCATGAAATTATTTAAAAGTCACACAATTTAGAAAGGAAGACATTTAAAATACATTTTTGAATCAAAATTTCCCATACCACTTTGAAACTTTTGAAAGTAATTAACATTTTAAGACATTCATGTCCATATAAATAAATCTTTAAAACCATTTTAAAAATATGGACATTAATGAGAATGAATTATAAGAATAAATATTTAAACCATTTAAAATGATGTTTTAATTAAAGAGTCACTTTAAAAAATCATTTTTAAAACTATTTTATGAAAAATTTACATGTATAATAAATATTTCCTAATAAATACTTACACATGAACAATCTTGGATAATAATGAGATTGAGGAATTAACCCTTACCTTATACTTTCCTTTGGTCGAGGGTACATTTAACCTCATGTATAATTACCATATTATGTTATTAAATTATACCAGAACCATATTCATATTTATGATATCATACTTGATTCATTTATGACTTTATACTACTTATTTAATAATAATTTCCATGTTAAAATAACATTTCGGGTAATAATTGACTTCTTTATCATACGTGTTTTAACTTGTTATTCTTGATCGTATCACTTATATCACGATTTAATTGCTTCAAAAATATAAAAAAGTATTTATGTATCATATATATTCAGAATATAAATATGTATAATATATAGATATATGAAATGGAAAACACCATTTATGGAGACGGTTGGCCGTACATACGCATAAACATTGTTTCCGTTTTCATATCGTATTTAACGGAAGTAAGTGAATAAGATATATGTAAATAAACACCCACACACACACATATTTACAGTATCATTATTATTTCATATATTACATACTTCTTAATAATATATATATTTTTATAATCACCATTGAATGGTGAACATGGAAATGAATCTCATCACGTCGTGGAGGCGG
The DNA here is from genome assembly GCA_963277665.1 of Viscum album. NCBI lineage: Eukaryota > Viridiplantae > Streptophyta > Magnoliopsida > Santalales > Viscaceae > Viscum > Viscum album. Next base: position 690,176,510 of record OY728163.1, read on the forward strand.
TAAGCCGTACGTACGCACGAGCGACGATATCATTCTATTGATGGTGAAAACATATGTAATTGGATGATATATTATATATAAATAATAATTAAAATGTTATATTTTTTATTTAAATCAATTATACTCATTATTATACCCATACAAATAATGAAGCGTTGAATAAAAAACTACACCACGACGTGGAGACGGTAAGCCGTACGTACGCACACATGGTGGTTTTTTAATTCATAGGATGGATATAATAATGAATATGGTTGCAACATATTTATAATAACATCGTAGTATTTATAAGTTACTAGATTTATTATTTTGGTATGGAAAAAACAAAGAAATAGAAAGTAGAATAAAAAAAAGAACTTTGAAACAATGGATAAAATGATTACCTCTTCTTCAGGTGTCTCCTTTTGATTTTCACAAAAGGACTCCTTAAGTGGAATTTATAACCAAAGTTTTAACTCTAGGATGAAGTTAGGGTATTTGGTAGGATATTTGAGCAGAGGTTGGTCGATCCAAATGGATTTGGAGTTGTGATTTTAAGAGAAGGGGAAGCACCCTTTTATAAGAGAAGTGAGGGTCACTTTAGAAAAAACTTAAATATTAATTTAGTTTTAGTTTTTAATAGATCAAAATGGATTTATTTCTATGATAAGGTGGGGATGGGTCGAAATAATCTCAACCAATAGGTTTTAGAAAAGTTTAGTTCACCATATTAACCTTATCTTTTAGATTTAACTCATGGTAAAATAATTTAACATTTACCATGTCTCCTTGTATTTTTATATTAAATGGTTAATAAACTTTATATAAAATGAAAAAATAACCTCAAGTAGTTAATTAATAATATATCTAACCTTATATAATTATTGTGGCTAAATATTATATTTTTAGGAATATTATATCATTTAATAAAATAGTATTTGTTTTAAAAACTCATTTATGTCAATTTTGACTCTATTTAGTATTTGGTTTATGTGAAAATCATAAAAACATGTTTACTTAGAAAAAAATACATTGAATAAACCCTAACATTTAATATTCACCTATAAAATTAGTGTATGGAATAAAAACTTTAAAATTATATTTATTTTAATATTTGTAATATCATTTATTTGATTCTTTCATTAATAAAGAAAATATTGCATCATTATTGTGTCATAAATAAATATATTTATTTTATGTCTAAAAATTATAAATAAAATTTTATGATGTAGAAAATATTTTTTATATTTATAATTAATATTTATATTTGAATATATCAATTATATAATCTCATATAATTTTTTTTACTAAAATATATATGTTTATGTTACATTTTCCTAAATTTTAAATTAATTTTTACAAAGTGTCATTTTCACTTACAAGTGGCTCCATGGGGTCCCAAAATCTACCCAAGGAGGCCAATGGATGTAAATGTATCATAAAATAGTGTTAATACATGTGTTACAGTAATTTAATAATATTATAATATTATTTTTTACCCTTATTTACCAGATTTTCCCTCTAACCATGGTAAATAAAATATTTACTGAAGTTACTATTCATAATTTTCAAAAATAAAAGTTAAATATTTAAAAAATTTGAACATCATGATTAAAAATATGGAATCCATTTTTCCAAATTAAAAACACAGAAGTTTCAGAAATTAATTTAAAATTAATTCCTGTGTCAAAACCAAAAAGCGGGTTTTTAAGAAGTAAAAACTATCAAAAGATTGACATGTGTTTATGTACAATTTAAATGTGAAATTACATCCAATGACATAAATTTCATTAAATTATAAAAATATAATCTAATTATACTTTAAAACCACTCAAATTTATAATTTAACACTATAAATTATTTCGATTAAAGAAGTTGTTTTTAATTAAAATTTAGTATTTTTCACTATTCATCAAAATATGAAAGTTATCATAAAAGTACCAAAAATTTATCCAAAATAAATTTTTATGTCCCTATTATAAAGAATAATTTAATTTCACTAAATTTAATATATAAAATTTTCAAATATTGGATTTAAAAAGGGTTTTCCATTAAAAGGCAGAAAAAACTGCATTTTTTTGAAAAATACTTCTTTTATCTAAAAAATGATTTTGACCTTATATTATATATAATAAACACAAAATATAAATTTTAAAATTATATGGGATATATAAAATTAATGTTTTAGTTAATACTATTCATAACCGCTTTTTTAAACGACTAGTTTGATAGGTCGTGGTGCGCTTGAACTCGGTGTTGCGTACATCGCGGGCTATTGAATTATTTAAAAAGGAAGCATACCATGGAATCTTGGGATGTTACATTATCACCTCCTTAAATAAATTATGTCCTCACAATTTAAAATCGATAATGAAAACTAGGGGTTTGACATTTCAAAATACCTTAGTTGAAATACCACATCGAAAAATGGATTAATGAGGCCTCTATTTTAAAATAAAGAAAAGTAGGTATGAAGGTTACCTGAAATAACACATACTAGGGTTCCATGTAGAAAAAAATGGATATGGAAGAGAAAAATAACCATAATATTCTGATGGAGAGTGATATAGAATATTATTAGGAGAAAGTTAACAACAAGAAAGCAATAAATCTGCAATGATCTAAGGGACCATTTGATTCATCACAAAAGAATGTACTAAGAAAATTTCTTTTGGTTTTATGATCCTTTACCTAGTGTTGTAGAATTAATTTAATTCACAGACTAAGAAAACATGGAAGAATAGTTAATTTACATATATAGTTTCATCCTTTAACTAATTCCTACCACAAACTCATCTTTCTCTTCAAAAGATAAAACTCAAAAAAATATTCTATTTATCTCAATCGTATAAGGTTACAAACATAAACATATACCATTTAAATTAAGAAAAACTATTTTATAATAACCAGGGACTTCTTGTAGGCTAGTGGTAGGTGATAAAGCCTTGCTGCACTTCGGTTGTGGGTTCGATTCCCGTAGCTTTGTCCGACGCGACGGGTTATCGCCCAACCTGTAGGTTTCCGTTTTTCTAAACTATAGTATTATAACATTCCAAAAATAATATTAAAAAATAATATCCAATGTTTAAATTAATCCATCCCAACCTTTAGAGTTATCTAAAATACTTCTATCCATTCTCGGTCTAATAGGTCTCTAAATTTCCAAAATCAACTGTAACATCAGATTCCCCTAACAATGTAATGCTGCACTTATTGTCACATAATTAATATATTATTACCTTCATAATATTTAAACCTTAACAAAAAGTAATGCAATAAAATACTTATATATATCATATTCTTCTTATAATCAGAATATAATTCTTAAATCCAAAAACACAATTACATTAATAATTCCACTTTGATTATAGTAATAACATAAGCTTGACCTCGATCTATTTTCTTTTTCTGAGCTATATTTCCTTGACTCTTTGGACAATTGTTTGCATAATGTCTTATTTCTTTTTAATTTTAGCATTTAACATTGATAGCCTCTTTCCCCCCTTACAATCACGAGTTTGGTGGCCTTTTTCTCCATATTCGTAACAAACTCTCATTCCTTTTAGGCAAATACCAGAGTGTTTCTTACCACAATTATCACATAAGGGAAAATACTTCTTTCCCCATTTACCTTTATCTATCTCTTGCTCCACCGTTCTCTTTTTCTCTTGATTTACTTTAATTTCATAAGACTTAGAGAATTCCTTTTCTGTGTTGATAGCATACGAGACTATATCTTCGTATGATGAGAAGGATTGTGATACTAATTCTCATCAGAGTAATGGTTTTAACCCATCAAATAATCTATTAATATTACTACCTAGGTTACGTATATAATCTGCAACATGCCTTGCTAACATTCTAAAGTCAGCCTCATACTTTAAGACATTCTTATCCTCCTTTTTCCTCAGACTTATAAATTTCCTTTCCATATCATCTCGTTGTTCATGAGAAATTATTTCTCTAGGAAAAGTTATTTAAACTCCCTTTATTCTATATTTCCTACTTATTAATCCCCCTTTGTATTTTAATCAATGACCACCATTGATCTGCATCTCTTGAATGATGATAGACTGCCATAACAACTTTTTCCCTCTTGTTACTCCTTGAAGAAATAAATACTTTCTCTAAGATACTTATCCACTTTTCAACTACAAAATGATTTTTAGTGCCATTGAATGTTGGTGGTTGTTGTCTCATGAAGCGGTCTAACATTGATCCTCCGCATTGTGGATCAGGATGCTCCATACGGGTAAGGTTATTATTCATAACCTGAGTTAGCTTTCCCAGTATGGTTATTAAATGTTCAGTACCAGTTATGTCACCAGCTCCACTATCATTATCTTACATAGGAGGTAAATCCCTACCTGGATTACGTGCATTGATACGATTTCCATTTCTTCCACTAGGCACCATTTCTAAACAATTCCATACAATATATTAGGTTATGAATCATAATGAATAATTCCAAACTAGTAAAATACTTAACATAAATTGGAAAAAATTATTCATATATAGTCCATAATCCTAAATATGGTTCCTTTGAGGACATATTTACTCCTAAATTTTTTATAATGGTCTGTAAAGAAAAATGAAATATCCTAATCATATACCCCGGGAGTGTCAAACTAGGTGCACAGTAAGGCCCGTTGTCATGTACCAGGATACCCCGAGTTAAGCCCGAAACTCCTTGTTGGAGTTTTCACTCCTAGGTACATCTGTTCCAAAACCACATCCACTTGTAGTATCCAGATAGAGATGTATTTCTTGGAAAACCCACATAATATCTACATTACCAAAATTTTTGGATGTTCTTCTATACTAATCCACAAAGTCTATCTTAGGGTAATTCTCTATAATCAGAGTTTTTCTAAATCTAGTTTCCAAGGTTTGTACTAAATTTTATTTAATACCAATTGTAATGCCCTGACCCTAGAAGCCTGGAGCTAGTGCATTATTTTAATACATTTTCACGATTACAAGGAATCAAGTCCTAAAGTACCGATCAGTTTAGTAGTCTTGGAAAGTAGATTACATACATGAATGTTAAATTACACATTAAAACATAAAAAACAAAATAAATAATCCTTTGAGAATTCCATTATTTCCCTAGATTAACCCTGCATATCAATCATAACTTCATGGAATCATGAGAAATCAAAACATAAGAAAGGGGTGAGCTCAGATGCTCAGTAAGGGTAAATAATTTAGTTGGAGCTATAATATTTTAATGAAATATGTGTAATAAAGACAACATACTTTTAAAAATAAACTTGAAAATAATATGGAAAAAATAAATCAAACATAACCATATAAACATGAATATGGATATTCTACTAGTCAAATACTCACATGTAATAACTAATTTCCTAATGAGGCAATGAATAATGCCGGACATCATAACCATATAATCAAGTCCTCGTACCAAGACTACAAATAAATTTTTTATCAAGGCCTTGTACCAAGACACTAATTTGTCTCATGAGACCTACCGATTCATCGAGGGGATATAGTGGGCCCTTCCCGTCACTTACTAAGTCAAATGCATTCCTCATATGAAAAGGGTAAAAAATAACGTAAACATTCATATTAAAAATAGCATACAAAATGTCAATACTTTAACCATAAACCATGGATGTTATAAAAATAGAACATCCATAGTTAAACATATCGTAACTCATTAAATATAATATAGAACATTTTATTATAATAAATAAACCTCAATCATGAATAATATCCAATAAATGATGTTGACATAGTTGAAAATGATCAGTAAAACTCTTTGGGAGAAATATCCCTTTTTCATGAAATCATTTAAAAGTAACACAATTTAAAAAGGGAGACATTTAAAATACATTTTTGAATCAAAGTGTCTCATACCAATTTGAAACTTTTGAAAGGAATTAACAATTTAAAACATTAATGTCCATATAAATAAATCCTTAAAACCATTTTGAAAACATTAACATTAATGAGAATGATTTAAAAGAATAAATATTTAAACCATTTAAAATGATATTTTAGTTAAAGAGTACCATTAAAAAAAATACTTTTGAAAACTATTTTATGAAACATGGACATGGATAATAAATATGTCCCAGTAAATACTTACATATGAACAATTTCAGATAATAATGAGATTGAGGAATTAACACTTACCTTGTACTTTCCTTTGGTCGAGGGTACGTTTAACCTCATATATAATGAACATAGTATGTTATTAAATTATACCAGAATTATATTAATATTTATGATATCATACTTGATTATTTTATGACTTTATACTACTTATTTATTAATAATTTCAATGTTAAAATAACATTTTGGGTAATAATTGATTTCTTTATCGTACGTGTTTTAACTTGTTATTCTTGATCGTATCACTTATATCAGGATTTAATTGCTTCCAGAATATAAAAAATTATTTATGTATCATGTATATTTAGAATATAAATATTTATAATAGATAGATATATTAAATGGAAAAAACTGTTTATGGAGACGGTAGGTCGTACGTACGCATAAACGCTGTTTCCGTTTTCAAATCATATTGAACGGAAGTAAGTTAATGCGATATATGTAAATACACACACACAAACATATATATATATATATATATATATATATCCAGTAGCATTATTATTTCATATATTACATACTTATTAATAATATATATTTTTATAATCATCGTTGAATGGTGAACGTGGAAATGAATCTCATCGCGTCGTGGAGACGGTAATCCGTATGTACGCACGAGCAACAATATCATTATATTTATGGTGAAATAGTATGTAATTGGATGGTATATTATATATAAATAATCATTAACATTTTATATTTATTATTTACATCAATTATACTGATTGTTATACCCATCCAAATAATGAAGTGTTGAATAACAAACTACACCATGACGTGGAGATGGTAAGTCGTACGTATGCACGTATGGTGAATTTGTCATTCATAGGATGGATAGAATAATGAATATGGTTTTAGAATGTTTATAATAACATATAAATATTTATAAGGTACTAGAGTTATTATTTTGGTATGGAAACAATAAATAAAGAGGAAGTAAACGAAAAAAGAACTTTGAAAGAATGGATACAACAATTACCTCTTCTTCGGGTGTCTCCTTTTTATTTGCACAAAAATACTACTTAAGTGGGATTTATGCCCAAAGTTTTTCCTCTAGGATGAACTGAGGGTATTTGGGAGAAGATTTTAGTAGGGTTTGGTAGATCCAAATGGCTTTGGAGGTGTGATTCTAAGATAATGGGAAACACCCTTTTATAAGAGAAGTATGGGGAACTTTGGGAAAATCTTGAAATATTAATTTATTATAAATTTATTTTCGGTTTATAATAGCTAAAAATATATTTATTTCGAGGATAAGGTGGTTATGTGTCTAAATACTCTCAACCAATAGGTTTTAGACAAGTTTAGGTCACCATATTAACCTTATCTTTTAGATTTAACTCTTGGTTAAATAGTTTAACATTTACCATGTCTCCTTGTCTTTTTATATTAAATGGTTAATAAACTTACTATAAAATGAAAAGGGAACCTCAAGTGGTTAATTAATAATATATATAACCTTATATAAGTCCTTTGGACAAATCTTAGATTTTTAGGAATATTATATCATTTAATAAAATAGTATTTTTTTTAAAAATCATTTATGTCAATTTTGACACTATTTAGTATTTGGTTTTTATGAAAGTCATAACAACTTGATTAATTCGAAAAAATACATTGAATAAACCCTAAAATTTTATATTCACCTATAAAATTTGTGGATGTAATCAAATATTTAAAATTATATTTATTTTAATATTTCATTTATTTGATTCTTTCATTAATAAAGAAAATACTCCATCATTATTGTGTCATAAATACATATATTTATTTTATATCTAAAAATTATAAATAAAATTTCATGATGTAGGAAATATTTTTAGATTTATAATGACTATTTATTAGAAGAGATCAATTATATAACCTCATATAAAAATTGTTTTACTAAAATATATATGTTTATATTACATTTTCCTTGACTTTAAATTAATTTTTATAAAGTGTCATTTTCAGTTACAAGTGGCTCCATGGGGTCCCAAAATCGACCCAAGGATTAAAATAGTAGGAAATGTATCTTAAAATAGGATTAGGACAGGTGTTACGATAATTTAATATTATTATAATATTATTTTTTACCCTTATTTACCAGATTTACCCTTTAACCATGGTAAATAAAATATTTACTGAAGTTACTATTCATAATGTCTAAAAATAAAAGTTACCTATTTACACAGTTTGGACCTCCTAATTCCAAATATGAAATCCATTTTTTCAAATTCAAAACAAAGAAGTTTCAGAAATAAATTTAAAATTAATTCTCGTGTCAAAACCAAAAAGCGTGTTTTTAAGAAGTAAAAACTATCAAAAGATTGACATGTGTTTATGTACAATTTAAATGTGAAATTACATACAATGACCTAAATTAAATTAAATGATAAAAATTTATTATAATTATACTTTAAAACCACTCAAATTTATAATTTAACACTATAAATTATTTTGATTAAAAAAGTTGTTTTTAATTAAAATTTATTATTTTCACTATTCATCAAAATATGAAAGTTATCGAAAAAGTACCAAAAATTTATCTAAACTAAATTTTTATGTCTCGCTTCTAAATAATAATTTAATTTCATTAAATTGAATATATAAAAGTTTAAAATATTGGATTTAATGAGGGTTCACCATTAAAAGGTGGAAAAACTGCATTTTTTTGAAAAATACTTCTTTTATCTAAAAAAATTGAATTTGTCCTTATATTATGTCTAATAAAAACAATAGATGAATGTTAAAATTATATGGCATATATAAAATTTAAAATTTGGTTAATATTATTCATAACCTCTTTTTAAACGGCTAGTTTGATATGTTTTGGTGCGCTTGAACTTGATGTTGTGTACATCGTATGCTATTGAATTATTTAAAAAGGAAGCATACCATGAAAGCTTGGGGTGTTATATTATCCAATTATTTAATAAATTGAATCCTATCAATTTAAAACTGAGATTGAAAACTGGGGGTTTGAAATTTCAAAATATCTTAGTTGAAATCCCATATCGAAAAATTGATTAATGAGGCCTCTATTTTAAAATAAAGAAAGGTAGGTATGGAGGTTACCCGAAATAACAAATACTAGGGTTCCATGTAGAAAAACATGGATATGTAAGAGAAAACTAACCATAAAGTTTTGATGTAGAGTGATAGAGAATACTATTAGGAGAAACTTAACAACAAGAAAACAGTAAATCTACGATGATCTAAGGGACCATTTGATTCATCGTAAAAGAAAGTACTGCGAAAGAATTTTTTTTATGATACTTTACCTAGTGTTGTAGAATTAATTTAATTCATATAATAAGAACACAAGGAATCATAGTTAATTTACATGTAGAGTTTTATCCTTTAACTAATTCCTACCAGAAACTCATCTTTATCTTTAAAAGATAAACTCAAAAAATATTCTATTTATCTCAATCGTATAAGGTTTCAAACATAAAAATATACCATTTAAATAAAGAAAAATATTTTATAATAACCAGGGAATTCTTGTAGGATATTGGTAGGAAATAAATCCTTGTTTCACTTCGGTTGTGGGTTCGATTCTCGTATCTTTACCTGATGTGACAAGTTATCTTTAGACTTGCAGGTTTTGCTTTTTCTAAAACTATAGTATTATAACATTCCAAAAATAATCTTAAACAATACTATCCAATGTTTAACTTAATCCATACCAACCTTTAGATTTATCCAAAATACATCTGTCTAATCTCGGTCTAAAAGGTTTCTAAATTTCCAAAATCAATTGTAACATCAGATTCCCCTAACAGCATAATGCTGCTCTTATTTTCACATAATGAATATATTTTTACCTTTATCATATTAAAACCTTAAAAAAAGTACTTCAGTACAATCCTTATATATATCACATTCTTCTTATAACCAGAATATAATTCTTAAATCCAAAAACACAAGTACAATAATTATTCCACTTCGACTGTAATAACAACATAAGCTTGACCTTGATCCATTTTCTTTTTTTTGAGCTATATTTCCTTGACGCTTTGGACAATCATTTGAATAATGTCCAATTTCATTACAATTTTAGTACTGAACATTGATAACCTCTTTATTCTCCTTCCAATCACGAGCATGGTGGCCTTTTTCTTCACATTCTTAACAAACTCCCATTCCTTTTAGGAAAATACCAGGGTGTTTCTTCCCATATTTATCACATAAGGGAAAATCCTTCTTTCCATTTTCCCCTTTATCTGTATCTTTCTCCACCATTATCTTCTTCTCTTACTTTACTTTAATGTCATAAGACTTAGAGAATTACTTTTCCATCTTGATAGCACACAAGACTATATTTTCATATGATGAGAAGGATTGTGAGACCAATTCCTATCAGAGGAATGTTTTTAAGCCATCAAAGAATTGATCAATCTTATTTCTTGGGTTACGTATATAATCTGCAGCATGGCTTGCTAACCTTGTAATGTTAGCCTCATACTTTTTGAAATTCTCATCCTTCTTTTGCCTCAGACTTATAAATTGACTTTCCATATCAGTTCATTGTTCACGAGGAAAGCATTTCTCTAGGAAAAGTTCCTTAAACTCCCTCCATTCCATATTTCCTAATTATTCATCCTGCTTTGTGTTTTTAATCAATGAACACCATTGATATGCTTCTCTTGAAATAAGATAGACTACCATAACAACTTTTTCCCTCTCATTACTCCCCAAAGTAAGAAATACTTTCTCTAAGAAAGTTATCCACTATTCAACTACAAAAGGATTTTTAGTCCCATTGAATTTTGGAGGTTGCTGTCTCATGAAGCGGTCTAACATTGAACCTCCGCGTTGTGGATCAGGATGCTCTATATGAGTAAGGTTATTATTCATAACATGATTTAGCTATCCTAGTATGGTTATAAACTATTCAGTACCAGTTGTGTCACCAGCTCCACAATCATTATCTTACATAGGTGGGAAATACCTATATAGATTATATGCATTGATATGATTTCCATTTCTTCCACTAAGTTCCATTTCTAAACAATGGAATAAACTAGATTAGGTTATGAATCATAATGAATAATTACAAACTAGTAAAATACTTAACATAAATTGGAAAAATTTATGCATACATAATCCATAATCATAAATATGGTTCCTTTGAGAACATATTTACTCATAAATCCTTTATAATGGTCTATAATGAAAAATGAAATATCCTAAGAATATCCCCAGGAGTGTCAAATCAGGTGCGCAGTAAGGCCCGTTGTCATGTACCAGGATACCCCGAGTCAAGATCGAAACTCCTTGTTGTAGTTTTCACTCCTAGGTACATCTGTATCTGAACCACATCTACTTGTAGTATCTAGACAGGGATGTATTGCTTGGAAAACCCACATAATATCAACATTACCAAATTTTTTGGATGTTCTTCTATACTAATCCTCAAAGTCTATCTTAGGGTAATGTTCTATAATCAGAGTTTTTCTAAATCTAGTTTCCAAGGTTTGTACTAAACTTCCTCTGATACCAACTGTAATGCGCTGACCCCAGAAGCCCAGAGTTGGTGCATTATTTTAATACATTGGCATGATTACAAGGAATTCCGTCCCGAAGGACCGATCAGTTTAGAAGTCTTGGAAAATATATTATATACATGAACGTTACATTACACATTAAAAAATAAAACAAAACATAAATAATCATTTGATAATTCCATTATTCCCCTAGATTAACCGTATATATCAATCATAATACACTTCTTATAATCCTGAGAAAACAAAACATAAGAAAGGGGTGAGCTCAGATGCTCAGTAAGGGTAAATAATTTAGAAGAAGCTATAAACTTTTAAGGCAAGATGTGTAATAAAAACAAAATAATTTTAAACATAACCTTGAACATAATATGGCAAAAATAAATCAAACATTACCATATAAACATGCACATGGATATTCTACTAGTCGAATAATTACATGTAATAACTAATTTCATAATGAGGGTGTGCATAATGCCGGACATCATAACCACATATTCAAGGCCTCGTACCAAGAATACAAATAAATATTTTATCAAGGCATTATAAAAAGACACTAATTTGTCTCATGAGACCTACCAATGTATTGAGGGGATATAGCGGGCCTCACCCATCACTTTCTATGTCCAATGCATTTCTCATAAGAAAAGGGTTAAACATAACGTAAACATTCATATTAAAACTAGCATACGAAATGTCAATAATTTAACCGTAAACCATGAATGGTATAAAAACAACACATCCATAGTCAAACATATCATAACTCATTTAATACAATATATAACATTTTATTATAATAAATAAACCTCAATCATGAATAATATCTAGTAAAGGATGTTGACATAGTTGAAAATGATCAGTAAAACTCTTTGAGAGAAATATCCCTTTTTCATGAAATCATTTAAAAGTCACACAATTTAGAAAGGAATACATTTAAAATACATTTTTGAATCAAAGTGTCCCATACCAATTTAATTTTTTTTAAATTAATTAACATTTTAAAACATTCATGTCCATATAAATAAATCCTTAAAACCATTTTGAAAACATGGACATTAATGAGAATGATTTAGAAGAATAAAAATTTAAACCATTTAAAATGATGTTTTAGTTAAATATTCCCTTTAAAAAAATCATTTTGAAAACTATTTTATGAAACATGAACATTGATAATAAATATGTCCCAGTAAATACTTATACATGAACAATCTCGGATAATAATGAGATTGAGGAATTAACCCTTACATTGTACTTTTCTTTGGTCGAGGGTACATTTAACCTCCTGTATAATGACCATAGTATGTTATTAAATTATACCAGAACCATATTCATATTTATGATATCATACTTGATTAATTTATGACTTTATATTACTTATTTAATAATAATTTCCATATTAAAATAACATTTCGGGTAATAATTGATATCTTTATCATACGTGTTTTAACTTGTTAATCTTGATCGTATCACTTATATCATGATTTAATTGATTCCAGAATATAAAAAATTATTTATGTATCATATATATTCAAAATATAAATATGTATAATATATAGATATATGAAATTGAAAACACCATTTATGGAGACGGTAGGTCGTACGTACGCATAAACACTATTTCTGTTTTCATATCATATTGAATGGAAGTAAGTGAATGAGATATATGTAAATACACACACACACATATATTTCTAGTAGGATTATTATTTCATATATTATATACTTATTAATAATATATATTTTTATAATCATCATTTAATGGTGAACGTGGCTATGAATATCATCGCGTCGTGGAGACGGTAAGCCGTACGTATGCACGAGCGATGATATCATTCTATTTATGGTGAAATAATATGTAATTGGATGGTTTATTATATATAAAGAATCATTAAAATGTTATATTTATTATTTACATCAATTATAATCATTATTATACCCATCCAAATAATGAAGCGTTGAATAACAAACTACACGACGACGTTGAGATGATAAGCCGTACGTACGCACGTATGTCGGCTTTGCCATTCATAGGATGGATAGAATAATTAATATGGTTGTACCATATTTATAATAAAATCTAAGTATGTATAAGCTACTAAAGTTATTATTTTGGTATGGAAACAACAAATAAATAGGAAGTATAAGAAAAAAAGGACTTTGAACGAATGGATAAAATGATTACCTCCTTTTCAGGTGTCTCCTTTTGATTTGCACAAAAGGACTCTTTAAGTGGGCTTTCTGCCCAACATTTTCCCTCTAAGATGAAGTGAGGGTATTTTGGAGGAGATTTTAGCAGGGTTTGGACGAGCCAAATGGATTTGGAGGTGCGATTTTAAGAGAAGGGGAAGTACTATTTTATAAGAGAAGTGAGGGGCACTTTAGGAAAATATTGAAATATTAATTTATTATAAATTTATTTTCGGTTTATAATTGCTTAAAATAGATTTATTTCAAGGATAAGGTGGAGATGAGTCTAAATAATCTCAACCAATAGGTTTTAGACAAGTTTAGTCACCATATTAACCTTATCTTTTAGATTTAACTCTTGGTTAAATAGTTTAACATTTACCATGTCTCCTTGTATTTTTATATTAAATGGTTAATAAAATTAATATAAAATGACAAGAGAAACTCAAGTGGTTCATTAATGATATATATAAATTTATATAAGTCCTTTTTCCAAATCTTATATTTTTAGATATATTATATCAATTAATAAAATAGTATTTTTTTAAAAACTCATTTATGTCAATTTGACACTATTTAGTATTTGATTTTTTTAAAAGTCATAAAAACTTGATTAATTCGAAAAAAATACATTTAATCAACCAAAAAATTTCATATTAACCTATAAAATTCTTATATTTCATCAAAACTTTCAAATTATATTTATTTTAATATTTATAATATCATTTATTTAATTCTTTCATTAATAAAGAAAATATTGCATCATTATTGTGTCATAAATAAATATATATATTTTATGTATAAAAATTATAAATAAAATGTAATTATGTAGGAAATTTATTTAGATTCCTAATTACTATTTATAGTCTAAGATATCAATTATATAAACTCATATAAAAATTGTTTTACTAAAAAATATATGTTTATGTTACATTTTCCTTAACATTAAATTAATTTTTATAAAGTGTCATTTTCACTTACAAGTGGCTCCATGGGGTCCCAAAATCAACCCAAGAATTCCCATGGTCAGAAATGTATTAGAAAATAGGGTCAGGACATGTTTTAGGGTAATTTAATATTATTATAATATTATTTTTACCTTTATTTACCAGATTTACCCTTTAACCATGATAAATAAAATATTTACTAAAGTTACTATTCATAATGTATAAAAATAAAAGTTACCTATTTTAACAATTTATACCTCATTATTACAAATATGGAATCAATTTTTTCAAATTAAAATCACAAAATTTTCATAAATCAATTTAAAATCAATTCCTGTGCCAAAAACAAAAAGTGGATTTTTAAGAAGTAAAAACTATCAAAAGATTGACATGTTTTTATGTACAATTTAAATGTGAAATTACATCAAATTACCTAAATTACATTAAATGATAAAAATTTAATATAATGATACTTTTAAACCACTAAAATTTATAATTTAATATCATAAATTATTTCTATTAAAAAAGTTGTTTTGAATTAAAATTTAGTATTTTTCACTATTCATCAAAATATGAAAGTTATCATAAAAGTACCAAAAATTTATCCAAAATAAATTTTTATTTCCCAATTATAAAAAATAATTTAATTTTATTAAATTAAATATATAAAAGTTTCAAATTTTGGATTTAAAAAGGATTCTCCATTAAAAGGCGAAAAAACTGCATTTTTTTTGAAAAATACTTCTTTTATCTAAAAAAATTGAATTTGTCCTTATATTATGTCTAAGAAACACAAAAGATGAATTTTAATATTATACGAGATATATAAAATTCAAAATTTGGTTAATACTATTCATAACCTCTTTTTTAAACGGCTATTTTGATATGTTATGGTGCGCTTGAACTCGGTATTGCGTATATCGCACACTATTGAATTATTTAAAAAGGAAGCATACCGTGGAAGCTTGGGGTGTTACATGAAATTCATAACTAAAACCAATTTATGATAATTTGTGATTGAAAGTCTAAATATGAACTCAAAGAAAAATAAAATCGGTGTTAACACTAAACCGTAAGAGGTATTTTACTCAAATGGTTAGGAATAAACACTATATAAGTATTATGATTATTATAAGTTAATAGATGTTATTTTTACCATTTTAGAAAATTAAATCTTGATTCACCTTAAAGATACCATAATCTAACTTTATTATTAAGTAATAATTTAAATTGTGAGGATGCAATTTATTCAAGTGGTGGGGGGGGGGGGAGAATGCAACACCCCAATTTTTAGGATCCATTATTATTATTATTATTATTATTATTATTATTTTCTATGATTTTAAAGAATTCTTATCTATTCTTTGAAAAGGATTTAATCATGATGATAAAATGTTCCCTAAAATATATGAGCCAAAATAAATACACTTTATTCATTCATAAGAGAAAAATTACAATAAAAGCACATAAAACTAAGTACCACACACCATAGATTATTAATCACCATAGATGGTGTTCATAAATCAATAAGGGACAATAGGTATAATAGAATAAAATCTTCATGAGTAGGAAATATCTGGGATCATCTTAAACATTGAGGATCACCAATAGTCAAACAAAACCTATAATGAGGAATAATACTAAGAAAGGATAAGTCATTATGAAAAATATATAAAATGAAATTAGAAATGTGCCTTGTGAAGTGAGAGTGGAATGAACGAATGATTTAATAAGTCTATATATAGGAATGAAATCTGACCATTATGAATATGTTCATCCCAGATATGGTCATTGTTCATATATCTAATAGGTATAATAATGTCATGTATTATTAATTAGTAAATTTAAAATAACATAACTCATGATGAAATAAAAACATGATATTAAAATATTAAATATATATATATATATATGTTACATATAAATAATAATAATAATAATAATAATAATAAAATATGATATGGCGTATGTATATAATTCAAATAAACATTTCAATATCAATAGAATAGTGAAATTAAATTTTATAATATAAATAATTAATTAATGGAATTTGTTAAAGCATATTTAGTATAAAAGTAATATTTTTTTTCAAAGAATTATTTTTTAATTATTGTATGTTTTCTCCTAATAAATTAAATTGAAACATTTAAAATATTATTATTTATGAAATAATACATTAACATCACTTAAAGTAGAAATTAATATGAAATAATATTAAGAATGCATAATGTTTAAAAGACACCAATTTTATATGAAAGAAGTTTTATTTATAATTTATATTTTTCTTTTAAAATTTAAATATATAAATGTTAGAATGTTAATTTTATAAAATTAACTTAATTTTTTTAATTCATTATCTCAAAATTATCTTAGTATGATTTTTTTAGATTTTTATGAAATAATCAATTTTTGATTGAATAGTAAAAATATCGATTTTGCTAAAAACTATCACTTTTATAATACAAAAACGACTTAAAAGTTTAAGAACCTCATTTTATATAAAAAATATTTTATAAAGTTAAATTAATTATTTTAAAATACTATGTTTATATATAAATACCCTGATTATCATTTTAGAAAATTTATGTAATGTTTTAATGAAAACATGTTTTCCATCTGTTTCTCATAGTAAAAATTTCACATGGTGAAATTAGTTTTTCACCTTCATTTAATATTAATTAAATATTAATTTAATAATAATATAAATTTTAATTTAAATATAATCAATAACATTGATTATTTTATCCTAAACATAAAACTTATGCTTCAAAATACACTTTTTCTAACTTTTTTTGTGTCTTACATGCGCGAATGTTAAAATTAATTTTCTTACACGTATAAATTTTATTTCATATTTATAATAATTAGTTTCAAATTATACAATAAATATAATTTTATTTTTTTCATTAAAATTAATGTACTTGGTAAAAACTAGTTACCTCGATAAAAACAAAAAATGACAATAGTAAAAATATAAGAGTAAATGGCTTAAATAAATGTTTAAAACATGAATGGAATAGTGTGATTGATGTTTTATTGAACTTAAAACTTCCCTAACTCTATTATTATCCAATTTTTCTTCAAATTCCATGTGAAACACGTGCTTTCTTTTTATTAAAGAGTTATATGTTCCAAAATTCCATTCTATCCAATTATAAAAGGAATCACCACCCCTTTGCCTCTCCAAAAATAAAAAACCCCTTAGTATTCACCCAAAATATTCCCTAGTATCTCCTAATCCATATCCCCATATACTATAATCTTTTATATTTCCAAATGAACAACCTAAGGTTCCTTAAGGTGGTGATTAAATGAGAACATCCAAAGAAAGATGTAATAATTTTCATCGCATATTATTAATTATTTTCTACTTGTACCATACCAAACCTATTATATCTATGAGAGTATAATAAAAAATATTATTTATATTATTTTATGTTTTTATATTAATGTAAAATCTATTTTATACCTTCCTTCAAAATCATTTAAGAAAAACTAAAACATCATCATGGATGCATGCAGACTACAAGCTCCATGAAGGACATGTTCAGCTTTCCATCACTACCTTTCATGGATGGTTAAAAAAGGTTATTTAATAAGAAAATATGATATTTAAAACATGTTAGTAATTCTAAAATAATAATATATATTATTATACCCACATTCTATACTTAAGAAATGAGATCATTGTTCGTGTGTACATGCGGACTACCACCTCCACGTGATGATGTTTCTCTTTCATTTTCACTACTGATTATCATGGGTGGAATATAAAATGTATTTAATGTATAAAATTTTTATTTACTAAACCAATAACATTATTTAATGATAATATTAGATATTTCATATGTGATATTAACAATAAATATTTATAGTAAATTTAACTACAAAATAGGACATATTAAAGTACCTTTAATAATTTGATTCAATTCATGGAAAAAATATTTACCTATATAAATTATATACCAATGGGATAATAAAGTAAATAATAATATAATTTTTTTGTTATTATGAAACTATTTTTCAATAATTTTACCTTGGTAAGCATACTATGAAAGTTTTTGAGAAATTAACAGAAGAACTTCAAGTAACCTATATAAGCTGAAACGATGTAATAAATTTGTGACGCATGATGATAAATATACATTATAAAAAGAATTATAGATAGATAATGTTCCTAGAAATTTTTTTTCATGACCCATACCGCAGGGCTCATGCTGTGACTACCCCAAGCCCACCTTCCATAGGCCTGGGGCTGGTGACTAGCACTAGAAATGCAAAACCCAAAAATGGGAAGGCATTTCCTTTAAACCTATACACACATAGACAAGGCACACTACACATAAGTAAAACACAATAGAAAAGGGAAATTATAACCACTACTAAAAACCACCACTGAGAGTAAAAGTAAGTACTGAAAGTAAAAAGGGTCCAGTATACAAGCCCAACTAAAAATAAAGTACCACAAAAAGAGAAAAACGTGCTCTGAAGGTCGTCCACCAAGGATCCTACCTAAAGAGTAAGTATAGCTCGTCATGTTTCATCACTGCCACTCATCACATCTATCAATCACCTCCGAGCACCATCTAACTCTAGATCCCCAAGTCTTAGTCATGTTATCCATCGTCTGCAAAAGACACATCGAGGTGCTGGCGAATCCCATGCAGGGGTGAGTATAACGATACCCAGTAGGGACCCTGAGACCCCCGATGGTCTCCCAAAATTACACAAAGGAAAAACCACAAATCATGATCTCAATAAAAAATAATAAAGTAAAATATAGATCACACCAGGCATACAACTTAGAGAACAAGAATAAAGATGATTTTTCTTAATCTAGATCATTTTATTCTGTTGGGTGGCTCAACTACTGATCCGGGAAGGGTTGCTCTACTGCCGATCCACAAAGGGTAATTCTACCATTGATCCTTGACAGGTCTCTCTAAGGTCATCCCACATCAGGTCGCACTACTGCTGATCCACATAGGGTCACACTACTGCCGATCCATAGAGGGTCTCACTACTGCCGATCCATGGAGGGTCGCTCTCATTATGATCCATGGAGGGTCGTGCCATTGCTGATCCATGAAGGGTCGCACTACTATTGATCCACATGGGGTCTCTCAGATACCTATCCATGGAGGGTCTCTCCAGTTTCAATCCACGGAGGGTCGCACTTTTGTCGATCCACGGAGGGTCTCACTTCACTTGATAGCCAGCCATAGGATTCCCGCACTTGGTGCACTTGAGTTCCAGAGATTTTTCTCCTCATAACATTGGTCTTACCTCAACCACCATGAAGTCTCATGAAGAAGTAACCCAAAGGACCATATTTTCGTAAGGGTTCCAACGTGAAAGACGACACATCAATCAGACGCCTGGTCTGTAAGATATAAGAAAAAAGGGTAAATAGGCCCCAGTTGGATTCTAGTCCAATCCAAACCATCCGTACTCCAAATTTTGAAAAAACTCAATTGGAGTATCTCAAAAGTACTGCATCATCGCAAGGGTCCTCATGCTGCTGATGACATGTCAATCAGACGCCTAGTTAGCGAGTTACATCTAAGTTGTATACCTGGTGTGAGTTGTCTTTTACTATATACTTTGTGATTGAGATCATGCTTTGTGGGTTTTCATTTTTAGCATTTTGGGAGACCTTCGAGGGTCTCAGGGTCCCTACTGGGTATTATTATACTCACCTCTGTATGGGCTTCACCCGCACCTTGATGTGTCTTGTGCAGATGACAAACAACTTGACTGAGACTTGGGGATCCAGGGATAGATGGTGCTCAGAGGTGATTGATAGACGTGGTGAGGGGTAGTGACAATAGATGGCGAGTTGTACCTACCCTTCAGGTAGGATCCTTAGTGGACGACCTTCAGAGCACGTTTTTTCCTTTTTAATGTACTTTCTTTTTCAGTTGGGCTTGTATACTGTCCCCTTTTTACTTTCAGTACTTACTTTTACTCTCAGTGGTGGTTTTTCATAGTGGTTTTACTTTTTCTTTTCTATTGTGTTTTACTTGTGCACAGTGTGCCCAATTTGTGTGTATACAGGTTTAAAGGAAATACCCTCTAATTTTTGGGGTTTTCCTTTCTAGTGCTAGTCATCATCCCTTGGACTATGGAAGGTAGGCTTGGGGTAGTCACGGTATGGGCCCAGGGGGACGAGTCATGGAAAAGTGATATCAGAGGGTGGTCAGTTCTATCAGAAGAACTAAGAGTCCATGTTTTCAATGGATCGATAGTGTTAAGTGTCTTGAGTTTATATTACAGTTTAGGGAGTCCATTGTTGGTGCAATAGCTGACATATCCATACACCAGGACCCTGAATTCTGATTTCTAACTCGGAACACGAAAGTAATATTTGTGTGTGTTTTGGAAATGTTTTTTTTCTTTTGATATCTTTTGAGTCAGATCACTGGGTATAACTTATTGACCATGACAGATCAGTTTCTTTACAGGATGCCTCTATGTAGACATCTAGCCAGGGTTCTAGTGAGAGATCATGATGACGGCCCACTGAGCAATGAGGCGTCAGTGCAAGTCCCTCTTACAATGATAACACCTTTAGGTTGTGTACCAGCAGCACCACCACCCGTAGGGAAGCAGTTTCCACCATCCCCACCAACGAAAAATGCATGCTGACTGAGCACATTTCATGAGTTCTAGAGATAGAGGCCTTTGAGGTTTCTAGGAGAGACAGATCCACAGGTAGTTGAGGACTGACTGGAGGCTATGACATGAGTTTTCCTCTTGGTTGAGACACAAGCAAACCATATGGTGATCTTAGCTGCTAGTCTCTTTCAAGGAACAATAGGGAGGTGGTGGATCCTAATGCTCTAGACACACGAGGAGATGAATATTTCCTGGTTGGACTTCAAGAGCCTCTTCAGGGCAGAGTTCGTACTAGAAACTCTACACTCTGTACTTATTAAGAATCTACTGCACTTATAGTAGGGAATCCTGACGATGGCCCAGTAATCAGCGAGATTCACTGACCTCTCTTGCTACTCCATTGACATGGTATGTGACCCTTTCTTCAGGGTCCATACCTTTGAGCATGGACTCCTATGGGAGATCAAAGAGTCAATGATATCACTAAACATATCGATGTAGGCTGGAGTGATAGAGTGAGAACTATTGGTGGAGAGCTTCCTAGCTGAGTAGGCACCGATGGTGAGAGTCACTACTGGATGAAAGGTAGCCAAGTCATCTGCAGTAGGTAGTAGGGAGATGACGCAGAGGCCCAAGCAAGCCAAACCTTCCGGAGGACAACTCCAGGATGTAGGGTCGGAGGTGCGGAGCTCACAAAGTAGAGGACGTCAGCGGAGGAGTAGACTATTATACTAATGCGACGGGCAGGGTCACATGGCTCGTGACTGCCCGAAACACCGTAATGATGATTAGAAGATGGTCGATGGACCACCGAGGCAACAACAGAGGTTCGAGCGAGGAGGTCTTCAGAGCGGTGGATGTGGCAGAAGAGTAGGACATGCAAAAGATGGTGGATGACAGTTTGAGGTACTACTGCCACCACCTCTAGGTGGCTCACCCCGACCTCAAGGAGTAGGTGGATAGGGACAAGATCAGGTTCAGGCAGTAGAGGCCTATGACCACAATGCTCCGGAGATGATTCTAGGTACAATATGTGTCTACTACACCATATCTACAGTTCTTATAGATATAGGTTCCAGTCACTCTTTCATTTCCACGACTCTCGTTCGGAGCTCAGAGATTTTGGTGGAGTCGTTGG
Organism: Viscum album; assembly: GCA_963277665.1. Lineage (NCBI taxonomy): Eukaryota > Viridiplantae > Streptophyta > Magnoliopsida > Santalales > Viscaceae > Viscum > Viscum album. The sequence continues at coordinate 690,199,006 of OY728163.1, forward strand.
ATCAATTATTATGATTATAGACTCTTATGGGAGAGGATTAGAAGATTACACACTGGTTCCAGCAGTATGAGATTACTCTAGGAGGCAATAGCTTCGGCTGAGATCTCCTAGTACCAGTGTCGAGGCCTTATGATGTCATCTTGGGTATAGAATGGTTATCCACAATCCATGATCAGATCGTCTATTTTAGGCACAAGGTGTGGTGTGTCCTCAAGTATGGGGCCAAGTTTTCCTTCATCGGTGAGAAGGGAACCTTTGCATCATAGGATGGAATTTCTCGGAGAAGGGTGCAACTAATGAATCGTCAGTTGGATAGCCTTACCCTCAGTGTAGTGGAGGAAAGAAGTCTGGTCTATCCTGTAGTGGTGAACCATTATGTTGATATGTTTCCTGAGGATGTTTCGGGACTACATCCTCGTAGAGAGGTAGACTTATACATCGATCTGTACCCCAATATGACACCAATATCTACACCATAATATCGGATGGGTCCTGTGAAGCTTCATGAGTTGAGGGTATAGTTGGAGGACTTGTAGAGGAAGGGGTTCGTAAGACCCATTGTTTCTCCATGGGAAGCCCCGATTTTATTCTTCAAGAAGGCATATGGAAGTTTGAGGCTTTGCATGGACTATCGGCACCTAAACCAGGAGACCATGAAGAACAAGTATCATCTTTCAAGGATTGATGATCTATTCGATCAACTGAATGGAGCACAGTGGTTTTCGAAGATAGACCTCAGATCAGGCTATCATCAGCTTTGGGTACGGGATAAGGATGTACCGAAGACAACCTTAAGATGCCGGTATGAACACTATGAGTTCTTGGTGATGCCTTTAAGTGTGACCAATTCCCCAGAAGTGTTCATGGGACTCATGAATAGGATCTTCTAGCCTTACCTTGATTGATTTGTGGTGGTCTTAATTGATGACATCTTGGTCTACTTAACGTTAGAGGAGGAGCACACCACACATCTGCAGATAGTCCTTGATACATTATGAGAGCACTAGATTTATGGAAATCTATTGAAGTTCCAGTTCTGGATACGAGAATTCCACTTTCTTGGACACGTTATCTCAGAGGCTGAATCTGCAGTGGATCCAGAAAAGATAGAGGTAGTGCTTTCTTGGGAGCCACTCAGGAGTGTGACTGAGGTGAAGAGTTTTCTGGGGTTGGATGGGTACTATCAGAGATTTGTACTCAACTTTTACAGAGTAGTATAACCCTTGTAATCTTTGAAAAATAAGGGATAACCCTTTATATGGATGAAGAGATTCCAAAAGAGTTTCCAGGAGTTGAGGCAGAGACTGACGAGTGCCCCCATCTGGAGGCTACCAGAAGAGGGTGTTGGATATGTAGTCTACTGTGACACATCAGGGATCAGACTGGGGTGTGTCCTGATGCAAGAGTGAGTGGTGATTTCCTAAGACTCATGATAGATGAAGCAAAATGAGCCAAACTATGTGACCCATGACCTGGAGTTAGCAGCAGTGGTCTTTGTGTTGAAGATGTGGCGACACTACTTTATGGGTGAACAATTTACTGTCTACTCTAATCACAAGAGTACCAGGTATATCTTCTCATATAAGGACCTGAACCTGAGACAACGAAGATGGCTGGAGTTCCTCTAGGACCATGACTTTGAGATAGTCTACACTCCTGGGAAGGGAAACATAATAGCAGACGCACTCAGAAGAAGGTTGGGTCTACATCTGCTGAGTGAGGCGACAGAACAACTAGCTATGTTGTAGATATCCTTTGTGGATAGTGATAGAGCAGCTTACCTCTAGTCTATGACTGTCACTCCCCCACTCCTTTAGAGAGTTTGGGGGGTACAGCTTGGGGATGTTGACTGCGAGGCCTGACATTCTCAGATATCCTCAGGGCAGGCTCTTGATGGATTTTCAATAGGTGGGGTTTTCCGCAGAGGCCCATCATAGTTTCCTTTTTCACTTTGCTGTTTTCAATTCTTATTGGGTTTGTATTCTGTCCCACTTACTTTCACTTGTAATTTTACTCAGCTTTGTTTTAGTGGTTTAATTGTTCCCCCTTTCAGTGTTTTGGGATGTGGTTGGGTGTGTGTGTACAAGTTTAAAAGAAATGCCTTCCATTTTTGGGATATTTCTTTCCAGTGCTAGTCACCAACCCTGGCATATGGAAAGAGGGATTGGGGTTGTCATGACATGGGACCTGAGGGATGGGTCATGACAAAGTTTTTTAATAAACATAATTTTATAATTCAGGTAGTTAATTTCTAGTACAGATCATTTTTGGACACAAGGTAAGGATTTCATATCAATCACACTTCATTGAGGCATGCTTTGGTATTATGAACTAATATTTGTTTGTATGGTATAAATACCACCCCATTTATTTTTAATATCAAAAATTATTTTTTAGCTAGTATATTAACTTCAATTCATTATATTCCTAATTTTGGGCTATGATTTATATCTTCCCTAGAATATAAGGATATTTCATAACTCAATTTGGTTTCTTGAGTTATAATGTTTCTCCTTGAGTTTTGTCTTTAATTTGATATGGTATGCCCTATTTCAGTTTCAGGATATCAATTTTAATTCATATATTCCTTATTCATTAGTTCTAATCCTTCTTAAAAATGAATCCATGTCAACAATAATTCTCATCCTCTTAAATGGTGGTTTCTCCTCCTTGTCTATAATTTCCCTTCCCACCAATGCTATCATTTTAATTGGAAACCTAATTAAGTGTTATCTCATGTGAAATTCATATTTACCTTATCCTATTTTCAAAGAATTTTTTATTTTTTTATGACATGTAATTTCAACAAAGTTGTTTTAAACATCAAAATGAATCTTCTATACCAACTTCGTTATTTTTTGGTTACACATTATCTTTCATTTTATCCATTTTATGCAATATTATTTTAATTTTACTATTATATTTTTGTGTATATGTTCCTTAAATATATACCTAGTTAAATATATTTTTAATTTATAGGGGTATACAAGTTTTTAGTTCCCTTTAAAATTTCCACTTTTAAGTAAACCCAATTTAAGGTAACTTTCCTATTTATTGTATCATGCCAAACATCACCCCTATAAATTATTTTTAAACCATGAATATATTATAAAAAACCTAATTATTTATGGATAATACTCCTAGTTCAATCCTTAATTTAGGGATAATAACAGTGCCTTTCCTTTTTTTAAAATACCCATTACTTATTTCATAAAGCTTCACTAAAGTGGTATGTTTTTATTACTTCTTCTCCTAGACCCTTCTCATGAAATATTTATATTGGAACTCAATGATCAAGACCTATATTTTATTTTCAAATATGATTATCCAAATTATTTAATTCCTTATTCTCTTGGTAATCCTTATGATTTATCCTTTGGTTATGCCTTGAATCAAAATTATAAAACCCACTTCCTTCTTATGGGTTTGATCATGCTTATGATTTATATATAGTTTATTTTTCTCATATAGAACACATATATATGATTTTATTTTTTTGTAATTGGTGGGACCAGAATTAATATCCCTCCAATGCATTATTTAAATTTTCATATCTCATGAGATGTTATGTAAGATATTAGGGAGTGAACCTAATCCACAATGAGACTTTGTACACTTTATGATGATGGTATTGGGAGTAAACCTTGAATTATGTTTATGATATAATGGTTTATATTATTTCCATATGTTTATGATCTTATGAAATTATTTACTTATTACATGTATCCATGTTTATGATCATCATATATATGATATCATGTTATGTCTCTTTACTCTCATGTTATACTTTATTTTCATGTTTATTCCCTTATTAGACCCTTTTCCTTATGTATTTTCCTAAGGATATCCCAAGTAGTTTTAGAATATATATGAGAGTAAGGATCACTATATGGATTTTTAAATTAAGATTAAGTTTTTTTTATGTTTAAGATTATGTATTTGTATGTCTAATCCTATAAATAAACTCGACATGTATATCCTTAACTTGTATTTGTTGGAAAAGTATGTTAGTAATTATGAAATAAAGCATGTTTAAGGCTTGGGTCACTATAGTTGGTATTAATGGTAGGTATAGTTATTTCCAGAGATTAAGTTGAAATAAAATTACTAAAAAATACTATGAATAAGTCTAAGGTATAATCTTAAGTATATGATAACATTCTAAAATTTTGGTAAAGTATATATTTTGTGGTTTTCCTTGAAATAACATCATTTTATAGATAAAGGAAAGTGGATGTTGGCTCTAGAACATTTATACATAGGGGGGGTAATAACCTTGAAGAGGGCGTATTGAGTATTAACTAAACCATTACCTAGTGAACAACAAATTGGAATAATTGCACACCTGGATAGAAACTTCTATAATGAACTAATGTTTATCAGTAATATGTAATTCTTGAATAAATGTGTGTTTTATTATATTATATAATATTATACATGTACAAAATATAGATAAACCAAAAAAAACTTCTTTCATTAATATATATCATTACATTAGTTAGATATGAAACAAATGAAAATGTCACACATTACAATTGGACAAAAAATAAAAAATAAAAAAGCTAAATTGGGAAAATATGGATCACCCCAATATTTTACAATCATCAACACTATAGAAATGAAACAAAATATTAGGTAACCAATCAACATATTAAAAAAGGAAAATATATAAACATGGGAGGAATTGTAGTGAACATTGAGTAAAATAATTAAGTGGTATATATAGGAGGTAAGTGACTATTAGAATAGTAATATAACCATTGGAATAGTAACATGACCATTGAGAATAGTAATGTGACCGTTGGGAATAGTAACTCGACCATTGGAATAATAATTTAACCTAAACATAACAAATTTTCATATAAATAATATTTATCAGGATTAAAAAAAATTAGATATAAATATAATAATTCTAAAAAATAAATATCATGATTAAAAATTCAAAGAAAATATAAGCACATTTTTAATAAACTATATTTTAAAGTATTTTATAAAAATTAAAATTTTCATATATTAAAAATTGAAATTACCAATGTTAGAAATTTATTTTTATAAAATAAAAATCATTTTTGAAATTAGAAATCAAAAATTTTCATGGTGATATTTTGGTAATATTCTAAAATACTTCAATTTTCAAGTAAATAGTAAAAATAATTTTTTTATTGTAACCAACGTATCTTAAATTGTATCACTCATGATTTAATAATTAACTAATAATTTATATAACTTTAGGTTCGGCCTAAATATATTTAATTTCATAAATGAGTCATTAAAATACAATAAACTCAATTTCCAAACCTAAAAGCATTTTCTAAAACCTAAAGTCAAAAGTGTTCCCTTAAAATAACAAAATTTCCCTTTCCACCTTAATTTTTAATAAACTAATTGAATTAGAATTATAAAGGGGTTTAGAGTCTTGAAACCATTCTATTATATTGATATATGATTTATATTATCAAAAATTCACTATTAAAATTTTTACCTTAGATATAATATTTTATTCTAAAAATACCCCTCTCCTCAAGTATAAATAACCTATATCCTTCCCCTTGAAAAACCAATACTCCCAAACTTTAAAAATCCAAATTTCCTCCCAAATAATATATCTTAATCTTCTTAGAATACCTATGGACGTTTTGGATTAAACCAACTCCAAACATTAAGGGATTTTTAGTGCCATACAAGAGAAGCTACACCAAGGAAAGAGTAAGTTTCTGTCAACTCTTATACTTTTCTTCTTCTTTTGATTCTTTTTCCCAATTAATTTCAAACCCAAAAAATTATAAAATTAATTATTAATTATTTTATAATTCTATTAATAATGTTAACCTACTAGAATTGTCATAATCATGACATGTATAAATTGTAAACATCCCTTTTCCTGTCTTTTGATAATGCCATGTCAATGGTCAGTTAATCACCAATGAGGAAATTTCTAATCCTTTTATTATCACCAAACCTATGGTTGGTTACAATAAATTATTTATGATATTAAAAGGTATAAATATATTAATGAACTTAATAAAAAATAGTGACATCGAAACAAAATGAGAAAATTTATTGAAAACTTGATATCAAAACAATTCAAATTTAACAGAGTGTTAAAATTAGAATCTAATAATTATAATGGATAAATAGTGTAAAAACTAAACATAATTCACTTATGGAACTATTTTTTAACAATCCTAATTTTATTATTCAAGAGGTGGAAAGCGATGAAATAAAGAAGGATTTAAGGTAAGGGGATTCTCTAACCCAACTCGCTTTATTTGGCTTATCCATCTTTCACATTATTTTTGGTATGGATATTCCTATGATGCCTCTTAAATATAATTTCTATATTATTCCATTTTATTTTTTTGATACACATTTTACCACCATGGTTTATAATCTAAATACAAATATTTTTTAAATATACTTTTATTTCCCAAACCCATCTTTTACTCCTCTTGATCTGTTTCTTTTTCACTCAATAATGATGATGTTTATGCCAAATATGTTTTAAAATTTTCATTTGGTAACCCCAAGTTTATTCCTAAAATTATTATTTATGAAATCCTTATGAAATTCATTCTTTTCCATGGGATATATGATAACTAATATTGTTGTACGTTCTATGTGGATGCATGACTATATAAATATTATGATGTGACGCGTGGGCTCAAAATTATATATCCATCAAATTCACAGGGTAATGTGATGAATCTAATGATATTATGTGTATTATGTGTGAAATTGATGCTATTTTTTTTCATAATTATGGTTTTATGATTTATGCACATATATTATGCGTGAACATGATGGTAGCTTTATTAACAACTATGTAAGGTATTTGAACACTATGACATGCTGTTTTATTTTTATAAATTGACACATTACATTCCTTTATTAAATATTTCCCTCATCATTATGATGATGATCATATTCTTATTATGTGATAATGATGATTATTCTCACCCATGGTTTATTGATTTTTCTTATTCCTCCTCTTACTGGTATTTTAGATCACCCCTTTCTTTGATGTATACTCTCAGGTGACTACATGTACTAAGGAGAATGTGATATTTTAGAAGGATAAAGAAGAAGGATTTAAATAAATTTTTATGATTTTTATGTAATAGTGATGTATGATCCTAATTTTATCAAGAAACTAAACCTTTCAATACTTGAATGTATAACTATTATTTTATTTATCTTAAAATGATGTAATAGTCATGTAAGAAAAAGTAGGGAAACTATAGTTGGTATTAGAGGTATGGTTTTGTTAATTTTTGAATTAATATTAGAAAAAATTAGTGAAAAATATTAGGGTAAGTCTAAGTATATGTAAAAATACAAGAAGATTTATTTTATATAAAGGCTAAACATAGGGATCCCATAAGATATGCGATTACTGTTAGTTGTGTAAAATAATAAATTATTTATTCATGCTTTTTTGACTTATGTTTTTTTCAAACCTTTTCTATTTTATAAAATGGTAAGAAACAGGAGAAATCAATCCATCAACCCATGTGAGGGACAATTCAATGATTGTATGAATGAAATCCCCAATACCATGGGTGGTGGAGTTAAAAAATTTATGGAAATGCTTACCCAGCTATTTCAGGATATGAAAAATAACCTCAACCACATGGAATTTACTTCTTCGCATAATAAGGATAAACTGGATATCGAGTCTTTTATGTAGAAATGACCACCAATATTTAGTTTATCTTTTGATCCACTTTTCAAGGAATGGTGGGTTGACTCAATAGAGAAGATATTTTCTATACTACCTTATTTTAAGAAGGATAAGGTGACTATGGTCATCTATAATTTAGATAGAGATGTTAATCAATGGTGGGAATTGATAAATAACACCATACTGAAGGATGAAATGGAAGAGATGGAGTGAAAATAATTTAATAAAATATTTATGAATAAGTATTTCCCATTAAATATTCAAAAATATATAGAGATAGAATTAATAGTACTGAAGAAAAAGGAAGGTTAATCTATCACATATTATAAGGAAAAAATCACAAGGCTTGGAAGATACACCTTAGTATTTTTTATCAACAATGATAGAAAAATATATAGATTCTTTAGTGGTTTAAAACCAAACTAATGAAATTATATAGCTATATGAGACTTTGTGAGTTATGAAGAAGTGGTTTAATGTTCTCTCAAAGTAGAGACATAGTTTATAGATTGGTCCTTTAGACATGGGGATAATAAGAGAAGAATTAAGTTTCAAGATGGTGGGTCAAATAAAAAATAAGTAAAGTGGATCCAACCACCCACATGTCAAAAAAGTGGGAAGAAAAATCTTTTTAATTACCTCAAATGAATTTAGAAATTCTTCAAGTGTGTAATAGAAGGTCACCGAGCACATGAATATCTAAGATACATGAAGAAGCCGACCAACATGAAGTAGGAAAGAAAGAAACCTCCTAATTCACCAACCATGGTTCAATACATAAATTTTGGGGATAAAGGGAACTATGAAATCAAATGTAATAAATCATAGGTCCTTGAGGGTAATTATCATCAGTAACCACCAAAGATAAAATAGAAAGGAAAATCTTATGAAATCACCACTAATACAGTGGAGAATGAAAATGAAGTCATACAAGGTACACTTTCTATTCACTCAATAATAGAAAAATGTTTAATTTGATTCTAGTTCTATTTATTCTTTTATATCTAAAAAGTTTTCTAAAACTATTGAATTAAATATTTGATACCTTGAAGTAGCGATATCTATAAAAACTCTAAGTGGTGTGCTCATTGGAACCCAAGTGTTGGACACTTCTCCTATTAGCATATGCAGTAAGATTCTTCCAGTGAATATTTTAATCCTTCCCTTGATGGAATTCGATGCTATACTGGGAATGAATTGGCTCTCTTTATATAGATCACACAACAACTATTTTGAAAAGGAACTATCTTTTTATATTCTTAACCATCCAATTCTCCTCTATAAATGCAAGGAAGATCATGAATTTCTTTTGGAAAATCCCTTGGTGTGGGTGACGATACCCTATGAAGAAGCATACCTTGCCCAAATGGTTGAGTCAAAGGAAGGTATCAACCTGGAGTAAATGACCATTACGATGGAATATACTAATGTATTTTCTAAAGAGTTACATGGACTTCCCCTAGATCATGAGGTAGAGTTATCAATAGATCTCATATCTAGAGCTAGTCCTTTCTATAAATGTCCCTATAGGGTAACCCTGATCGAACTAGAGGAGTTAAAGAAGCATCCACAAGAGAATTTGGAAAAAGGGTTCATACTCCATAGTGTATCACCTTGGGGTGCACCAATACTCTTTGTAAAGAAAAAAGGAAGGATCAAAGTGGTTGTGTATCGATTACTGAGATATTAAAAAGATCACCATAAAGAAAATGTATCCCCTGCCAAAGACTGATGACTTATTTGATCAACTATGAGGAGATCAGTACTTCTCAAAGGTGGATCTTAATTCCTTTTATCATCAGTTGATGGTGAAGAAGGAAGATATTTAGAACACAACCTTCCATACAAGGTATGGAAACTATGAGTTTATAGTTATTCCCTTAGGACTTACTAATTCCCCTGAAATCTTCATGGATTTTATGAATAGAGTTTTTAGAGACTACCTTGATTTTTTTTTAATTTTTATCAATGATATTCTCATTTAATCAAAGATAAAATAGGAACATGAAGAGCATATAAGGATTTTGATGGCGACATTAATGAAGGATAAAATGTATGCTAAGTTCTGCAAGTGTGACTTTTAGATATAGAGAATCTCATTCCTATGGAACACGATAAAAATTGAGGTAATTTCTATAGACCCTTCAAAGACAAATTAAATTGAGGAATGTACTAGACCCACTAGTGACATAGTTTTCTTGGTTTATTAGGGTACTACTGATATTTTGTGAGAAATTTCTCAAAATTTTCTATCCCACTAACTAAGTAAACATAGAAAAGGGTAAATTATGTATGGATGTAAGAATATGAGGAAAGCTTTAAGGAACTCAAGAAGAGGCTAATAACTCCTCTTTTACTCACACTAGAAACAATTGAAAAAGGATTTTTATTATACAATGATAATTTAAATAATGTATTGGTCTGTGTACTCATAAAGAATGATAAATTGATAGTCCGTGCCTAATGGAAGTTGAAGATCCATGAGAAAAACTACCTGACACATTACATAGAGTTAGAATCTATGATATTTTCCTTGAAAATTTTGTGGAACTACCTCTATTGTGAGAAGTGTGACATATATACTGATCAAAAGAGTCTAAAGTATATATTCAGATATAACGATCTCACCATGTGTCAAAGAATATGGTTAGAGATAATCAAGGACTATGATTTATCTATTAACTACAATCTAGGAAAGTCAAACATGGTATATGATTCTATTATTAGAAAAGAACCTTCTACTCTATCTATAATGAGGATTGAGAAAGACCCTATCTTCATGGATATGCAAAGGATAGATCTATAAATCATAATAGTAGGAAATACATCCTACCTTTACCGAATGATTTCCTAACCATTTATCAAAGTGAAGATCAATGAGGCATAAAGGGATGATATGGAGATTCAAAATAATATTAAAAGATTAAAGGAATGAGTTCCATATCGATGATGATGGTGTGATTTGGTTTGGAACTAGGCTTTGTGTGCTTTGTAACCTGGGATAAAGAAGACGCTATTGGATAATGCACATAACTCATCTTTCTTGATCCATCCCAGAAGTACCAAGATGTACTATGATCTTTGAGATCACTTTTAGTGGGAAAAAATTAATAAGGAGATTAAATATTATATATTAAGGTGCTTGGTATGTTAGAAAGTTAAATTATAGTGATATCAGTAAAAATGGGTGATAAAAAAATTTCCTATAACCATGTGGTAATGGGATAATTTCACTATGGTATTTTTCACTGGTCTCCTAAATACATCAAAAGGAAACAATGTGATATGGGTTGTGGTGGATAAAATCAGCAATACTACCCACTTAATCACCATTCAATAATATTTATCATTGGAACAAATTTACAAGATATATGTAAAGGAACTGGTGAGGTTGTATGGGGTTCCACTTTCAATCATCATTAATCATGATCAAAGGTTCACACTAAAATTCTATAGAAGTCTTCCACATGATTTGATTACTGAATTGAATTTTTTTACAGACTATCACCCCCAAACTAATGAACAATTTTAAAGGACTATTCAGACAATTGAGGACATACCAAGAGCATGCTCAATGGAACTAAAAGGTGGATGGGATCAAAATCTCCCATTAGTTTATTTCTCACACAACAACAACTTCTACTCAAGTATTCAAATAGATTCATATGAAGCTCTGCATGGGAAATGATGTATAACTCCAACTTTTTGGGATGAAGTTGGAGAACAGAAGATACATGGACCTAATCTTGTGAAAGAGATAACAAAGAAGTTTAGATTTATCCAAACGCATATAAAATCTGTTCAAAGTCATAAAAAGAGCTATGATGACAACCTTCGAAGGGACTGAGAGTTTGAAGTTGGATATAAAATTTTCCTTTGAATATCGCTGTGGAAGAGAGTCATGTGGTTTCTAAAGAAGGGGAATCTTATCCCAAGGTACGTTGGACCATTTTATATCCTTTATTATATATGATCAGTGGAATATCAACTTTCAATTCTACTAAGTATGGATCAAGTTCATGATATCTTCCACATGTCTCTACTAAGGAAGCACACACCTAACCCCTTACATGTACTAAATATAAAGGTGGTACAACTAGAGAATGACATCTCTTATGAGGAGCATCTAGTGAAGATCTTGGATTATAGAGACAAAGTTCTACAAAATAAGATAACTCACTTTTTCAAAGTTTTTTCTAGAGCTATAAGTATGAATAGGCGCTGTGGGAACTAGAGGAAATAATAAAACTAGACTACCATCATCTATTCTCAACTGATAATTTGAGTTGAAATTTATGGGATGAAATTTCTAAAAGGGGGAATAATGTAACAACCTAGTTTTTATTAGTAATATTTGTTTTCTAAATAAATATGTTTTGTATTATATTATATAATATTATACATGTAAAAAATATGGAGAAACCAAGAAAATTTTATCTCATTAATAAATATCATTACATTATTCAGCTATAAAACCAATGAAAATTCTACATTACAATTAAAAAAAATATAAAATATAAAAGATAAAATGGGAAAATATAGATCACCTAATCTTCTAGAATCATTACCCCCTTGGAAAATACTATAGAAATGAAATAAAATATTAGTAAACCAATCAAAATCTTAGAAAATTAAAATATAAAAACTTATGAGGAATTATAGTGAACATTGATTGAAATATTAAGTGTTATATAAAGTAGGTAATGTTCCCATTAAAATAGTAATGTGACCATTGGAATAGTAACCTGACTGACAATTATTTTTTTTATTGAAATAAACCCCCTTTTAATGGCTGAGGGGAAAACCATCCAGAAATTTATTTAAAATTATCTTAGTTAGAAATTTATTTTGGTAAAATGAATATAATTTTTGAAATCAACACATAAAATTGTCCAAGGTTGATTTTTTTGTAATTTTTTGAAATACTTTAATTTTCCATTGAATAGTAAAAATATAGTTTTTCTCGTAATTGATGTATCTTAAAATACATAATTCAATATGTAATAATAAAAAAATAATTAATAGAACATGAGGTTTGGAAAAAATATATATAATTACATAAATGAGTCATTAAAATACAATAAACTCAACTTCCAAACCTAAAAAGAATTTTCCAAAACCTAAAGTCAAAAGTGTTCCCTTAAAATATCATTTTTTTATTTTTTCTACTTTCGTTTTTAATAAACTAAGTAAATTAAAATTATAATTGGATTTCAAGTCTTAAAACACTACTATTATATTCATATATGTTTTTTATTTTAAAAAATTTACTATTACAAGTTTCACCTTTGATATAAAAGTTTATTTAATATTTTATTCTAAAAGCACCTCTCTTCCCCTTGAAAAAACACTCAGAACTCACTTTAAAAAACCTGATTTCTTCCCAAATACTTCCTGTCAATACCCTTAGAACACATAGGGATGTTCTAGAGTAATAAAAATCCAAAAATCAAGAGATTTTTATTGCCGTACAAGAAAAGAAACATCAAGGAAAGAGTAAGTTTCCATCAATTTTTCTCTTTTTTTATTATATTTATTTTTCCCAATTCCTTTAAAAAAATCGTATAAAATTAATTAGTAAGTATTTTAACATTATATTAATTATTTTAACATACTGTAAGTATCATAATTTTGACATATATAAATTTCAAACCTCCCATTAATGCACTTTCGACAATGTCCCATCAATGGTTAGTTAATCTCCAACGAGGACATTGAAAATAATTTTATTATAAAAAAACCTATTGTTGGTAACAATAAATTATTTAAGATACATAAAGGTTTAAATATATGAATGATATCAAAAAAAAATAGTGACATCAAAACAAAATGGGAAAACTTAATGAAAACACGACATCAAAACAATTCACATTTAATAGTGTAATAAATTAGAATCCAATAAATATAATGGATAAATAGTGGAAAAAATTAACATAATTAAATTCTGTAAATATGTTTTAATAATCCTAATTTTATTATTCAGGAGGAGGAAAAGTGATGAAATAAATCAGGATTTAAGGTTAGGGGATTCTTAAACCCAACTCTATTTATTTAGGTTATCCCTATTTAACATAATTTTCAGTATGGATATTCCATTAATTTTTATTAAATATCATTAATCAATTCTTAAAATTTTATTTCATGGATATATATGTTACCACCTCTATTTATGAGCCAAATACAAAATATTTTCCATAAATACCTTTATTTCCAAAACTCATCTTTCACTCCTCTTGAGTTGTTTCTTCTTCACTCAATAATGGTGATGTTTATGCCAAATATGTTTTAAATGTTTTGAGAACCCCTTGATGAAATACTTATGAAACCCATTCCTTTCCATGGGTTATATATTGACTATGATTTCTATATGTTCTATTTGGAATGCATGATTATGTAAATATTATGATGTGAAGGGCGGGCCTTGAATTTTATATCCCTCAAATGCATTGGGTAATGTGATGAATCTCATGATATTATGTATATTATTCTTGAACATGATGCTATATTTGTTCACAATAATGATGTTATGATTTATGAACATATGTTATGCGTGAATATGATGTTAGATTTTTTCACAACTATGTATGGTATTTGACCACTATGACATAATGTTTTATTTTTATGCATTGCTATATTCCATGAATTTATCAAATTTTTACCTCATGATTATGATGACAATTCTATGATTATGATGTGATTATGATGATTATACTCACCCATGTTATATTTATTTTCCTCATTCCTCCTCTTATTGGGCTTTTAGGTCACCCCTTTCTTTGATGTATACCCTTAGGTGACTACATGTACTAAGAATAATGTGAGATTTCTAAAGGATAAAGAAGAAGGATTTAAATAAATGTTTTTTATTATTATGTAATAGTGATGTATGATTCTAATTGTCCCAAGATACTAAACCTTTCGATCCTTGAATGTATAAATATTATATTTTTATCTTTAAAATGATGTAAAAGTCATGTAAGAAAAAGTAGGGCTGCTATAACTCCTATGGGATATGATTTGGTTAATCATATGTTCTTTTTAAACCGCTGTGAAGGATTGAATTCTTAGTTACTTTGAGGGACTAGGTTAAGAATTATAATATAACAAAACTTATAGTAACCCAAGTTAAAAAAATATTGATATAGATTGAACTAAATGAATTATGATCTAATGTGATGATGTAAAACGGTAAAAGGTTTTAAGGTTGAATCCCTGTTATGTTATTGATTATGATAATCCCCTTAAGGTGTCAAATTTTGGCCACTCATGTTAACCCGTTTAGTTTTAGTGGTGGTTGGAACCAGAAGGAACGAAGTTAACCTTGGGTGAGAGGGATAATGAGATGATTACCTCAATGATAAACCCATTATAATGAGAGATGTACTAATAAATATGGTGATTATTCTAAACCAAATATCAAGAGATATTATTAACAATATAAACATAAATGAATTATTGAGTACACCAAAGAAGATAAGGATGAATTCTCATGAAAATTTAGACAATGAAGATGCTAAAATAATAGATATTCAACCACCTATATGTCAAAAATATGTGAAGAGGCAATAAGGAAATTTCATCAAGGGGAATGGAAAATGATTTACTTGTGGAAGAGGTGGTCCTCAAGCATCAAACTTCCATAGGAATATAAAGAGGCTGATTAACACGATGGGAGTAGAAAGTGCACATCCAAATGCACCACTAATGGTCAAATACCTTAATTGTTGAAAAATTATTCATTACCCAAATTAGAATCATAAATCCAAGGATTATATGAATGGTAGGCATGAAAAAACACCATAACCATAAAGATCGAGTGGATCCTATTTAATGACTATCGATGAGGTGGATTGAGGTAACTAAATCTTCCACTTCAAAATTGTGAATATGTAATCTTTATTCTAGACACTCTAAGTTTCTTA
Organism: Viscum album; assembly: GCA_963277665.1. Classification (NCBI taxonomy): domain Eukaryota; kingdom Viridiplantae; phylum Streptophyta; class Magnoliopsida; order Santalales; family Viscaceae; genus Viscum; species Viscum album. Next base: position 690,214,609 of record OY728163.1, read on the forward strand.
GACTATTTTCTAAGGGAACCACCCTGATATATCATTTATCAAATAAAATATCTGGTTATATGATGGTTCTATTTCAAAATTTAATTTTATAGAAATATAAATCTTAGTATGGGTATTTTAGATGGATTTTACATGATTCTAGTAATTGATTAACTATTTCAGCATAGACTCCCTATTTAATGATCATGGTTAGATTCCCCACAACATCTTTCATATTGAAAAAAATGGATGGGGGTAGAGAAAAAACCCAGCAATTATAGTGGAGAGAGATTAATTTAATTACAATAATAGACAATGACAAAAAATCATATTAGTCATTATCCATCAATTCACCACTTCTATGTGTAGGATCTGATGTTTCTGGAGAGGTTAAAATCACCACACCAATGTTAGATATAGAATACAACCCCTCACCTCCACCACTATTGAAACTGGACAATGTGGTTGGCTGAAAGGGAGAGATCACACAGTGACCTCGAGGCTGGGAGAAGTTTGAGAATTAGGTTCAATGCCCGATAGTATACGAGCCTATGTATCATGTGTGGGAAACAGTTCGGTCTTGGAAGGCACTATTTGGGCATATTATGTTCTAACTGGAGTGAAAATTCCATGGAATATATCTTATATAAATCTTTATCCATGATGGATTCATAGATAAGGAAACATAGACTGGTGTAATAAGCAGGCGAGGAGATGGGTGGTTTTCTGTTAAGTCTAGAGACATAGGTAAAAGATAATTTGGAGAGGGAACATACCAGTGTGGTGGAGGTGGATACTCTAAAAAGGTTTAGGAGGGGTTTTAATATGGTTCTCAATGAGTCTTATTAGGAGGAGGATCATTCTTCATCAACTTCATTGTTCTACCTCAACTTTCCACTAACATTGCTAAGTTAAAGAACCATGATGGACTATGGATATGTGTGTGTGTTGTATCTATTATAAAAAATGGGAATCAAATTTCATACCTTAGATCAATTTATGATAATATATCACTATAAGCTTGCATATGAAATCTTGTAAAAATAAAATAGGTCTTAACACGAAACCCTAAGAGTTATTTAACTCAAATGGTTAGGAAGAAACCAAATATAGGGATTATGCTTATTATAAGTGAATAGATGTGTTTGTCACTTATTTAGAAAATTAAATCTCGATTCACCTTATAGATACCCATATCTAATTTCATTAGTAAGTAATGTTTCAAATTTCAAGGATATAATATATTTGGGGGGGAGAATGTAACACCTCAAGTTTTAGGAGTTATTATTGTTAATAATAATAATAATAATAATAATATTTATGTCTGTATTTTTAAAGAATATTTCTCTATTATTTCAAAAGGTTTGAAACATGATTAGAAAATGTGCCATATAAGATAAGAACCAAACTAAATGCAGTTTATTTATTAAAAATTAGAACATTACAACAAAATCACATAAAACAAAGTACTACACACTAAGAATTATTAGTTTCTATAGATGAAGTACAACCATTAAAAGTGAATAAATAAATAATTGAAATAGATAGAAAAGAATAAAATATTTATGAATAAGAAATCCCATAAATCATATTCACCCTTGAGTATCACCAATATCTAAAAAAAACCTATAATGAGGAAGTGAACCATAAAAAATATATAATATGAAATAATAATTGGGGATTGTAAACTAAGAGTGTAATGAAAGAATGATTTATTAAGTCTATATATACACTACAAAAAAGTGACCTTTACCAACAGAAAATTACCGACAGATAATATATCTATTGGTAAATATGATTAATTCCAACAGATAATAAATTCTGTTGATATTGACCATAGACACCAATAATTATTTTTACCAACAGACGTGTCTGTTTAAATTAACAGTTTAATAGCAACAATTTTTTTACTAACATTTAAATATATTTCCTTATCATAATAATACCAATAATTGATTATTATTATAAAAAAAAATCTTTTATCATTATGAAAACTGGTTAGCAATAAATTATTCAATAACATCAAACATTTTACCAAAAATTGATATATTATATATGATTAATTAAAATATCCATAATTTATTAATATTTATTGATAATATATATATAAACATAATCATTATACAATATATTTTTTATATAAATTCATAAATTTTTTCATTAAATATATATATTTATGTGAAAAAAAATCCAAATGTTCACCCCCAACCACCCCACACATCCCCCGCGACCCCTCCCCCAAACCCTACCTCGGTTCCCCGCAACCCCACTCCCCACACCCTATTTCCCTATTCCCCGCTGGACCCTCCCCATTCTCAGCCATCATCCACCCCCGAAATCATCTCGCGACCCTCCTCCCTATTATCGGCCAGTGTCCCCCTTCGACATCATCACACGAACCCCCTTCCTATACCCATACGACATCCTCACGCGATGATGTGGGCCAATCACAGCTGAGTGGTCTGTGACTTATGGATTCGGGGGTCCTTGTTGGTCTGTAGGTGGTCGGATCTCAGAGAAGATCTTTCTTATACTTTGAGGATGCCTGAATGTGTACCACTACTGTGGGAGTTGGGCATCACTGTAACAAGTACCAATGGGATCAGGTGTTTTCCACTGCAACCTGGAAGGTGCCAAGACACCGCCATGCTGGGTCGCTATAATTTTAGGTCTGAGTTGCATATTTATGAGACCTTTTTTGGGAAGAAATTCCAGTTGGGGGTTAATTATTTCTTCCCATAGGTTCCTGTTTGCTATTGAAATCACAAGGAGATCCTGCAACATTGGTGCTATTGTTCGCACTGCGGGGATGCCATGGTTTGGTCACCACTGCTACCTTGCGGATTGGGTGATTTTTTTATGGAGGTCCAGTGTGCCATTGATTCTAGTGATGAAATGCTTTCTAAAACCAGAGGTTCTTGACTGCATGATGGTGGGAGCTCACTAAGGGTCATGTTGCTGGCATGGCTGGTCCAGATCAGGGCTATTCAAAGGCGGGTTGTGGTGTTATAGATTGCAAGGGCTCCTTGATTTTTACTACTGTATGGATCTAATATTCACTACAGATTCCTTCAAAGCTGATGGATTTATATCAGTGTTTATTTGGTTAATCACGTTGGTCATCTACAATTCCAAGGAGGCTAGTTGAGGCTACCAAGGGGATCAATGCAAACCAGGTTGGTTCACTGTAGTTGAAGTGGTCCATGTCACCACTATCTTGTAAGTAAGTCCATTTTTGTGGTTATATTACTTCCCAGTTTCTATTGCTGAGATGTTGGCTTGGGTCCAATGATCATTTATTAAAGAAAGGGAGATGTACGTGAGTTCGGTACTACTTGAGGGCTACCTAAGGTTTGATCTTGCGATCAAGGGAGTCAACATAGTTTCACATGCCATTAGTGCACACGAGAATAAGGCCAACTCACCGTTATAATAAAATTCTTCCAAATTTGTCTTTATAATAGATAATGTGGAACAAACCATAGATTTCGATAACTCTTCAAATGAATTCAAAGTACATCCTTAATACCTCTTTCACATAACATATACAGTTATTTATCAATCAGAATTATTTACTGTTCATTTCCCTGCAGTTTGTGCCTTATGATGCAACTTCTCGTCGAACTGTATCAAGTACCACAACAATGTCATTTTCACACCCAATGGTATGTATCAATTTAAATCCTGTATGTTTAACTTTATATTAAAAACACATTTACATAGACTCCCTTCACTATATATTTATGTTGGTACATGTACTTTCAATGCATTGTAGCACTATTAGCCTAAACTGTTTTTTTATACAATCTGTGTATATAATTTAAAAGAACATGAAGATTACATTCAAACCATTCATAAAATTTTGACCCTCAACATTTTGAAAATGGAAACGTAGGCAGAAAACATCAATACTTTATATAAATAAATAAGAGAGATCTCTTGGATCCTATTTTAAATTAAGTTCTTCAATGATCATTGTGTTAGATAGAGTATAATAAGATGACCATAAAACTAATGTTGTGATCTCTTAGAACAGACCACCCAAAGCTCATATTGTAATGGCCATAGTTGTATTGTGACCAAAAAAGAAATAAAAATAATTATTATATAGAATAGAGGAACTTGTCACAACAAAATTATGACAACGTGATAACATATAGGTAGATTGAATCTAGAATCTTAACTCAGGTCTATATGGCACGTCATCACTGACCACACAGTGAAGAAAATTTGAGAAAATACACCAAAACTCCCTAGCTCACCCTTTCCCCATGAACTAACCTCAACACTTTGGCTTCCAAATATCTAAAAATATACATATTTCTTGCAGCCTCTTATATATCATGATCAAAACCATTCATTCCATAACCATTAAATCAATAATGGAAGAAAAAAGTGTTTAAATATTATTTATTTAATGGTTATAAACAAGATGTATGAGTATCCATTTTCTTAAATACTCACTTTGAACCCCACACACTACGACACACACATATACACTATGATTCCTCATCAATACACCACCAACACCGGCCAACCCCAACCAATGTAACTCAAAGAAATCCATCATGACCTGCCATATTATAGAACTATCATGACCTAACTCTATCAACTGATATATCAGATCCAATAGCTTCCACTCTACCTAAATTATCCTCTAGATTACACCAAAAACAAGAAATGTAATCCTATTTAGCAGATCAATTATTCAATTACAATAGGGGTGCATGTGAAGAATTTCATTATACAAGCATTTTAGTAATAACAGTGTCCCTATCAGGGCTTAAAAACCTATTTTTTAAATTTTGGGGTTGTAATTAAGATGTATTTACATTGAAGCATTATTTTTTTGTCTCCATGTAGGTGGTTATTTGTTATTTAAAGTCACATGATTCCCGTTATGAAAAACATGAAAACTGTTTTGTATTTAAACTTTGATATGTGTTTAAATACTATGTTAGAGTTTGTTCAAAGCCTCAGTAATGTTTTCTTAATGATCATATTGAATTTTATACTGTTTTAAACAAATAATTAGTTGTAATAAGTGCTGGAATTTCTGAAAACTAGTCATAAGGGGTAATTATTTGTTATCGAAAGTAACCTGATTCTCGTTATGAAAAACATGAAAAATTCTATGTATTCAAACTTTGATATATGTTTAAATACTATGTTAGTGTTGTTCAAAGCCTTAGGAAATGTTTTTTTCATGATCATATTGAATTTTAAACTATTTTAAACAAATAATTGGTTGTAATAAGTACTGGAATTTCTAAAAATTACTCAGAATGAGTGGTTATTTGTTATTGAAAGTAACATGTTTCCTGTTATGAAAAACTTGAAAATTGCTATGTATTTAATCTTTCATATGTGCTTAAATACTATGTTAGAGTTGTTAAAAGCCTTTATAAAGTTTTATTGATGATTATATTGAATTTTAAAATATTATAAAAAAATAATTGTTTGTAATAAGTGCTTGAATTTCTAAAAACTACTCAGAATGGGTCATTTGGTTAAAAAATTAGAGTGTTTGGTTTGTTACATGTTAAGATGAAATGGGCATATGTTTAAGGTGGATTGATGGGAATGTGTTTAAGGTGGGATTAATGGGAATGTTAAGCTAAAATTGCAATTTTGGGTTGCTGTTTTCCTCACTAAGGTGGATCAAGTGATGGAATTTCTGAAAACTACTTAGAAGAGGTTGTCTGGCTAAAAAATTAGTGGTAAATGTTGGGCAAAAATCCCTCAAGGTAACATTGCAGTATTTTTGGGTTGATTGTGTTTGTTGACAAAGAAGGTTTCCATGGAGAATTGTCGAGTTCCTGATAATTGTTTGACAATCCTTCTTGACAAAGAACGATGACAAAGGAAAGGACGATCTGGAGGCGGTACAAAAGAGCAGTACAAGGTGGCACCGTTTCCCAGTGTTTGCCAAATTTTTGGGGTCCAAAATTTGGAGTTTGGTGAGCATCGCGAAAATAGGATTTACATGAAGAGAATAATTTAATATGGAAAAGGCATGAATTTCGTGAAGATAGGATGCATGGTTTGGAAATCGCGAAGACCAGAAGAATGGAGGCCGTGATGCTTCGCGATTATGTCAAGTTTCGCAAACGGCAGAGGCTGAAGCGCATCGCGGCGGTGAAGGGCTTTGAGAAGGAGCTTCACGGCAAAGGCACGAAGGAATGTTGGGCTTCGCGAGGGAGCTTCGCGGCGAAGTCGCGAAGGTGTGTTGACGGTGATTCTTCGCGACTACGTCAAGCTTCGCGAACAGAAAATTGCCGTGGTGCTTCGCGATTTGGACAGAATTCCGGCAGAATATTTGGAGCTTCGCGATTTGAGATGACGTGGCGTTGACTTCGCGCGGAAGGGACGAGGGTCGGTGGAATCACCTATAAATAGAGGCAAACCCCTTCGAGCGAAGCAGAGAGAATTTTCAGAGAAAATCCATTGCTCTCGGTTTGTGGAGGTGGTTCACGAAGGCAGTGTGCTTCGCGAAAGAGGAGCTTCGCGGCGGCTATTGTAGCTCCGCGAAAGTTGTGTGCTCCACGTTGGCTTAGTGAGCTTCGTGATAGAAGTTGCTTTGCAACGAGTTGAGCTTCTCGGGAGTTCTTCGCGAGAGAGCTTCACGAAAAGGCAGGAGCTTCGCGAAGGCTTGTTTGAGCTTCGCGAAATTGGGAGCTTCGCGAAGTAGGGTGCTTTGCGAAGGTACTTTCCAAAGGTAATTGCCCAGTGGTTCAGGGGTAAAGGGATATTCATCAGTGGATGAAAGTTGGACTTTAACAGAGCTTCTATCTACAGTTAAGGATGCATTACTTCATGCAAATGAAAAGACCTACAGGTCTATAAACTGTGTGTTGATTCCCTTCACAGAGCAGTGAGCTTAGGAAGAGGAAGAAGGTGATCCTCTCCACCGAAAGTGAGCCAGAGAGAGAGAAACAGGGAGTGAACCTTGGGAAAGCAGTGATCTGACCCTAAACATTGTAAAGGCAGTGAGCCTGGGCATAGAAGTGATCTAGCCCGAACATTGTAATCCACAGCTAGTGAAGTTTAGTGGAATTGGTACGCACGACAACTTGTCGGCGTATGCTCCTTGGACGTAGCCCAGTGAGGGTGAACCAAGTAAAAGTCCTTGTGTCTGCCTGCTTACTTCCCGGCATTGCATTTAAAGCATCATCATCAGACAAAGAAGAAAATAAGTGATCATAATAAACACACAAGTGCAAACAAAGTGACCCTTGTAATAAAGAGGTCAATATCCAGTGGGGCAGGAAGAATTTTTAAAAAGAATATCCATACCCTGATTCACCCCCCCCTCTCAGGGTATATAGGACCCTATTGGTCCTAACAATTGGTATCAGAGGGATAGGTTTATTTTATCAGATTTGTTTGCTCCGACTTGGTGTAGTCGATCTGTGTGTTTAAAGAATTTGTCTGCTCTTATCTCGGTGAGCCATGTCAAAGGGGAAAACATCCAAGAAGAAGCAGAAGTCAGGTGGTATTCCTCAGTGTGGAAGTATGTATGGAAAAAGTGTGATTCAATTAAAAGAATCAAATAGTTTATTGAAGGAAGGTCTGGATGAATCTGACAGGGAAAAGATTGATTCACTCAATCATGATGTTGGAATGAGTGAAGTACATGAGCATCAGAGTGATGCTGAAACAGAAGAAGAAATTGAAGGAAGAATAGATATGCGAGCTGAGTTAGAGGCTGCTCTTGAGGAGATAGATGTTTGGAGAGCAAAAACAAAGAAATCCAACAAAGTTGTTCATGATGCCAAACTCTATATGAAGCAGCAGGAAGAAGAGAAGTCTGAGTTGATGGAATAAATTGAGAAACTAAAGTTATCAACACGAGAGAAATCAGAATCGGTTAGTGAGTATAAGATTAAGATTGAAGAACAGAAAAGGGAGATCGATGGCTTGAATAGAAAAGTGAAAGATCAAGTCAAGTGCATCGAAGAACCTGATATTCCAATTGACGTTGGAAACACCGAAGAAGTCAAATCTAAAGATATTCGGATCAAAGTATTGGAGATTGAGGTCAACAAGCTAAGAGGCTTAAATCAAAGGCTTATTGACATAGTTACTGACCTAACAGAGAAGAATGATTCTCATGCCAATGAACTACAAAATATGGCTAAAATGAAAGGAAAACAAAAGGATGATGATTATGAAGAGAATCAAAAGTCAAATGAAGTACAGAATCTGAAAGCTAGAAATGATGATCTAGCAGCACAGTTGTCTGAAGAAGTTCAGAAGAATCGAAGCCTACAACAAGAGAATGAATCTGTCTCTAAATCTGTTTCTGAGGAAAAATTAAAAGTAGTTAAGCAAAGTGCAATGGTGGAAAAGCTCACACAGGAACTAGAAAATGAGGTGAGTAGTGGGAAGCTTCTCAAGAAAGAACTGGATGTCCAACTTGAATCAAGGGAGAAGAAGATTAAAAAGTTGGAAGAGGATCTAGAATCAGTAAAGAAGGATGTGGAGAGATCCAATGCTAAAGGAATGCCAAAAATGAAGGATGCCTTACACTTGCTATTTGATCATCCTTCGACAAGTGGTGATAAAATGAAGAATAGGTATGCTATTTATGAAGAGAAACAACAGAATATTTTCTCAGCTCAAAGACCAGCATGTTTTGGAAAAGCTGGTATTGGATTCGATGAATCCCCTCCTATGCATGATAGAAAGAGATCCGTGAACAGTTCTAGAAATGGAAAAGATCCTGCAGGTGCTGGAGATAGGCCTAAAAGGACAATTACAAAAAGAAGTAACGACATGTGCTATTTCTGTGGGATTCACGGCCACACATCAAGCTTCTGTTTAGAGGCTCATGAATACATATCAGGCTGTGAAAATAGAAACTTTGCTGAATCCCAGAATAAGAAGAAGAGTCCGGAGAAATCAGAAAGTAGAGTCTCTCAAAGGAAAGCATTTATAAAATGCTACTACTGTGGAAGAATGGGACACACCATGAATATGTTTCAGGAAGCTCAGGAGATCGATGCCAAAAGAAGAAAACAAGTTGCATCCACATCTCAGTAGAGAAGTGATGAAATGAGATATGTATTTAATAGAAAATGTTTCATATGTTCTGATCATGGGCATTTGGTCAAACAATGCAGCAAGAAGAAAGTGGGGAAGGAAAAAGACCTGGGAAAGAGATTACCAACTCCAGTGCTACATAATGAGAAATTATACATTGGTAGACAAAGTGATAAGGTGAAAAATAGGCTTAGAGCCTCAGGGGAATCACATAGAGCTGAACAAAAGGTGTGTCAATCACCTCCTCTGTCGTACTCACAACCGCTCTCAAGGAGAGAATGTGAACAAACCTAGAAGATTAAGGGGAGATCTACTCCAGCTGTGATAAAGAAGAATGAATGTTCAATAGAGGACTCACCACCAGCGAAAAAGAGTGTGGTGACTCAGACATCTGATAAAAGAAAGATGAACAAAGAATGAATCGAAAAATCCACATGTCATGTTTCTCAACGAGAAGTAAAGGAAAGAGGAAGACCCCTAAGATGGGAGAAGAAGAAAGGGAAGATGCCAAATAGAGAGGTTCTTACTCAGAGAAATAATCAAGGAAAATGGAATTTTGGTAGAACCGTAATGAAGAAAATGTGTACTAGCGGGTTTATACCCCAAGCGGTGAGAAATGCCGATCCTACCAAATCTAAATATCAGAAAAAGGCTCAGAATGTAGGCAATGAATGCCTAGTCATATGACCAGAACAGTTGAAGTTGGCTAGGCAGCTGGAGGAAGCAAGAAAAGAGTGTGATGCCCTCCATGAAAAAATCAAAGGGTTGACCCATCAGGATCAACCACTATCCTCATTTTGAGGATTCGAGAAACATCCCCCTCTCCCTATGTATATAAATTCTATTAACTGATGATCCGTGTGTTTCAGATTTTAGGGAGATACAATCTAAGGGGAAGTGGCATCTAAGGATGCGAAGTGGAGAAGTGATATGCTCTAGAGTTTCAATTGATTCAAATCAGGTACTAGAGTTGAAGAAGAAAGGGAGCAACATAGCACAATAGGAAGTGATTGTGTTATTAACTTTATCTCTTGTTTCTTACACCGAGTTTCAACTCAGTAGGCTTAGAGATTTTGTTAATGGCTCAAATCTGAGTGGAAGATGAGAACAAATGATGCAGGAGGAAAAGGCGTGTCATGGGTCTAAACTATTGGGCCTAACAACTGGAAGAGTTGCATAACACAGGGGGAGCATTCTATATCCTAATCAGATGCATGATCTCAATATGATATGAAGGATGAATGTTTATGCTCATGAAGAATGATTGGTGTAAAAGCATCAACACATGGGATTTCATGATTATCTATTTTATTCTAACAATGTGGTATCAACTGACTACTTTCAGGATACCAAGAAGCTGCAAGAGAAAATCCAAGGTGTGTCAACAAAATCCTGAAGGAAGATGTTCAATGAAATGGAATCATTGAACAATGACACAGTGAAAAGTTCTCTGTTAAAAATAAGTCAGTGAACAATTTCCTGATGAAAGTGTTGAGGAAGAAAGCAACACAGGGGGGGAAGAAGTGGATGATGCTGATTCAGAAGAAGACACTGATAATAAACATGAAAGTTTCAAGTGTGCGTCTACAAGGATGCCAATGAGATGGGTTGAAATTGATAAAAATAATATCATTGGTGATCAGGAAGCTCCAGTTCAGACAAGGGAAATGAAATCACTACAACATGCATCTTTTCTATCTTAGGTTGAGCTGAAATGCATTGCTGATGCAGCTAATGATGAAAACTGGGTTCATCCATGAACGAAGAGATAGATCAGATTGAGAAGAATCAGAAGTGGAAGATTGTTTCGAGGCTAGTAGATAAGAACGTCATCGGGACTAAATGGGTCTTTCACAATAAGATGAACGAAGATGGTACAATGATTCAAAAGAAAGCACGACTGGTGTGCAAATCATACTCCCCAACAGCATGGTACTGAAGGCTATATCAGTATTTGAAGAAGATTGGTTTTCAGCGTGGGGGATTTGATTACAATCTTTATTTCAACAACAATAGTAATCAAAGGATGGTGAGGCTGGTCAAGGAAGAAGACATAATATTTGGAAGATCAGATTAAGTATAGTTACACAAGGCAGGAATGGAACATTCATTTCTCAATCCAAGTATTCCAAGGAGGATTTGAAATGATTTGGAATGGAAAATTCCAAGGAGACGAAGACTCCGGTTTCTACCCGGATAAAATCATCAAAAGATTACAGTGGAAGGGTAGTTAACTTCACTGAAAACAGGAAGATAATCAGCAGTTTTCTGTACATGACTGCACCAAATCCTGATATTGTTTTCGCCACATGCCAAGCAGAGAGATATAAGAGTAATCCCAATGAAAGCCACATGCTTGCAGTGAAAAGAATACTTCGGTATATCCAGGGCACAGTGGATTTCGGCTTGACATATACTGATAAATCTCAGACAGAGTTATTGGGCTATACTGATGCAGACTGGGCCGGTTCAGTGGATGATAGGAAATCAATGTCAGGTGGTGCTTTCTATCTTGGTGGCTTGTGTATTTCTTGGCTTAGAAAGAAGCAAGATTGCATTTCATTGAGCACCGTAGAAGCTGAGTATATTAAGGCCACTCAAGCATGCACACAGTTATTGTGGATGAAGCAGCAGCTTGAAGATATGGGAGTTGAAGTGAAATCACCGATCGAGGAGAAAGTTGAGCAGGGGATCTTGAAGTTGGAGTATGTGCCTACAGAACTACAGGTTGCAGACATTCTAACAAAGGCCTTACCCAAGGAAGCTTTTGAGAGGCATCGACTGGATCTGGGAGTTCAGTCGACTCCCCGCACTTGAAATAGTGGAGATGTGGACCCCCCTCTCCCCGAGGTATGATGTGTTTTTCCTAATGTGTTGATATGTGTTCTCTACTCTGTTACAGACTGCAAAGGAGTAACCTTTGGGTTCGTTGACAAAGGGGGAGAAAATAGTTATTGTTAAAGGGGGAGATAGTGTGGAGATTTGAAAAATCATGAATGATACGGGGTAATCATGAATGATACGGGGAAAAGCTGACCAGTGGAGCAGCCAGATAGGGGGAGCAATGAGAAGGGGGGAGAGTATTAAATCTGACGATTCTAGAAGTTATCGGTCAAAGCATAGATATCACGACAGCTGAGGATCGTGATAAAAGCAGAACAGTGGTGTTGGAATGGTGTGCAAAGGTGTCCATCTATCATCAATTGGTATCGGTGTGGTTCAACAATTGGTATCAATTTAAGAATTGGTATCAGGGTGGAATCGACAATTGGGGTCTGACATGAAGTGATTCATTGATGAACTTTTCATACTACTCTTGTTTCTCACGCCGAGCATTGATCATGTGGGATTAGAGTACGTGTTAAGTGAATCCTTGAACGCTATCAGAATTACAAGAGGCGAATGGTGGTAGCGACTAGAAGAAGACTCAGTGAGGTATCAAAGTGCAAAAAATATTTCTGAGCAGAGTTGTGAAGAGTTGTCAACAAACCCAAAGGGGGAGATTGTTGGGCAAAAATCCCTCAAGGTAACATTGCAGTATTTTTGGGTTGATTGTGTTTTTTGACAAAGCAGGTTTCCATGGAGAATTGTCGAGTTCCTGAGAATTGGTTGACAATCCTTGTTGACAAAGAACGATGACAAAGGAAAGGACGATCTGGAGGCGGTACAAAAGAGCAGTACAAGGTGGCACCGTTTCCCAGTGTTTGCCAAATTTTTGGGGTCCAAAATTTGGAGTTTGGTGAGCATCGCGAAAATAGAATTTCCATGAAGAGAATAATTTAATATGGAAAAGGCATGAATTTCGCGAAGATAGGATGCATGGTTTGGAAATCGCGAAGACCAGAAGAATGGAGGCCGTGATGCTTCGCGATTACGTCAAGTTTCGCGAACGGAAGATGCTGAAGCGCATTGCGGCAGTGAAGGGCTTTGCGAAGGAGCTTCATGGCGAAGGCGCGAAGGAATGTTGGGCTTCATGAGGGAGCTTCGCGGCGAATTCGCGAAGGTATGTTGACGGTGATTCTTCGCGACTACGTCAAGCTTAGCGAACGGAAAATTTCCGTGGTGCTTCGCGATTTGGACAGAATTCCGGCGGAATCTTTGGAGCTTCGCGATTTGAGATGACATGGCGTTGACTTCGCGCGGAAGGGACGAGGGTCGGTGGAATCGCCTATAAATAGAGGCCAACCCCTTCGAGCGAAGCAGAGAGAATTTTCAGAGAAAATCCATTGCTCTCGGTTCGCGGAGGTGGTTCGCGAAGGCAGTGTGCTTCGTGAAAGAGGAGCTTCACGGCGGCTATTGTAGCTCCGCGAAAGTTGTGTGATCCGTGTTGGCTCAGTGAGCTTCGTGGGAGAAGTTGCTTTGCAACGAGTTGATCTTCGCGGGAGTTCTTCGTGAGAGAGCTTCGCGAGAGAGCTTCGCGAAAAGGCAGGAGCTTCGCAAAGGCTTGTTTGAGCTTCGCGAAATTGGGAGCTTCGCGAAGTAGGGTGCTTTGCGAAGGTACTTTCGAAAGGTAATTGCCCAGTGGTTCAGGGGTAAAGGGATATTAATCAGTGGATGAAAGTTGGACTTTAACAGAGCATCTATCTACAGTTAAGGATGCATTACTTCATGCAAATGAAAAGACCTACAGGTCTATAAACTGTGTGTTGATTCCCTTCACAGAGCAGTGATCTTAGGAAGAGGAAGAAGGTGATCCTCTCCACCGGAAGTGAGCCAGAGAGAGAGAAACAGGGAGTGACCCTTGGGAAAGCAGTGAACTGACCCTAAACATTGTAAAGGCAGTGAGCCTGGGCATAGAATTGATCTAGCCCGAACATTGTAATCCACAGCTAGTGAAGTTTAGTGGAATTGGTACGCACGACAACTTGTCGGCGTATGCTCCTTGGACGTAGCCCAGTGAGGGTGAACCAAGTAAAAGTCCTTGTGTCTACCTGCTTACTTCCCGTAATTGCATTTGAAGCATAATCATCAGACAAAGAAGAAAATAAGTGATCATAATAAACACACAAGTGCAAACAAAGTGACCCTTGTAATAAAGAGGTCAATATCCAGTGGGGCAGGAAGAATTTTGAAAAAGAATATCCATACCCTGATTCACCCCCCCCTCTCAGGGTATATAGACCCCTATTGGTCCTAACAATTGGTATCAGAGGGATAGGTTTATTTTATCATATTTGTTTGCTCCGACTTGGTGTATTCGATCTATGTGTTTAAAGAATTTGTTTTCTCTTATCTCGGTGAGCCATGTCAAAGGGAAAAACATCCAAGAAGAAGCAGAAGTCAGGTGGTATTCCTCAGTGTGGAAGTATGTATGGAAAAAGTGTGATTCAATTAAAAGAATCAAATAGTTTACTGAAGGAAGGTCTGGATGAATCTGATAGGGAAAATATTGATTCACTCAATCATGATTTTGGAATGAGTGAAGTACATGAGCATCAGAGTGATGCTGAAACAGAAGAAGAAATTGAAGGAAGAATAGATATGCGAGCTGAGTTGGAGGCTTCTCTTGAGGAGATAGATGTTTGGAGAGAAAAAACAAAGAAATCTAACAAAGTTGTTCATGATGCCAAACTCTATATGCAGCAGCAGGAAGAAGAGAAGTCTGAGTTGATGGAAGAAATTGAGAAACTCAAGTTATCAACACGAGAGAACTCAGAATCGGTTAGTGATTATAAGATTAAGATTGAAGAACAGAAAAGGGAGATCGATGGCTTGAATAGAAAAGTGAAAGATCAAGTCAAGTGCATCGAAGAACTTGATATTCCAATTGACGTTGGAAACACCGAAGAAGTCAAATATAAATATATTCGGATCAAAGTATTGGAGATTGAGGTCAACAAGCTAAGAGGCTTAAATCAAAGGCTTATTGACATAGTTATTGACCTAACAGAGAAGAATGATTTTCATGCAAATAAACTACAAAAGATGGCTAAAATGAAAGGAAAACAAAAGGATGATGATTATGAAGAGAATCAAAATTCAAATGAAGTACAGAATCTAAAAGCTAGAAATGATGATCTGGCAGCATAGTTGTCTGAAGAAGTTCAGAAGAATCGAAGCCTACAACAAGAGATTGAATCTGTCTCTAAATCTGTTTCTGAGGAAAAATTAAAAGTAGTGAAGCAAAGTGAAATGGTGGAAAAGCTCACACAGGAACTAGAAAATGAGGTGATTAGTGGGAAGCTTCTCAAGAAAGAACTGGATGTCGAACTTGAATCAAGGGAGAAGAAGATTAAAAAGTTGGAAGAGGATCTAGAATTAGTAAAGAAGGATGTGGAGAGATCCAATGCTAAAGGAATGCAAAAAATGAATGATGCCTTACACTTGCTATTTGATCATCCTTCGACAAGTGGTGATAAAATGAAGAATAGGTATGCTATTTCTGAAGAGAAACAACAGAATATTTTCTCAGCTCAAAGACCAGAAAGTTTTGGAAAAGATGGTATTGGATTCGATGAATCCCCTCCTATGCATGATAGAAAGAGAGCCGTGAACAGTTCTAGAAATGGAAAAGATCCTGCAGGTGCTGGAGATAGGCCTAAAAGGACAATTACAAAAAGAAGTGACGACATGTGCTATTTCTGTGGGATTCACGGCCACACATCAAGCTTCTGTTTAGAGGCTCATGAATACATATCTGGCTGTGAAAATAGAAACTTTGCTGAATCCTAGAATAAGAAGAAGAGTCCGGAGAAATCAGAGAGTAGAGTCTCTCAAAGGAAAGTATTTATAAAATGCTACTACTGTGGAAGAATGGGACACATCGTGAATATGTGTCAGGAAGCTCAGGAGATCGATGCCAAAAGAAGAAAACAAGTTACATCCACATCTCAGCAGAGAAGTTATGGAATGAGATATGCCTTTAATAGAATATGTTTCATACGTTCTGATCATGGGCATTTGGCCAAACAGTGCAGCAAGAAGAAAGCGAGGAAGGAAAAAGACCCGAGAAAGAGATTACCAACTCCAGTGCTACATAGTGAGAAATTATACATTGGTAGACAAAGTGATAAGGTGAAAAATAGGCTTAGAGACTCAGGGGAATCACATAGAGCTGAACGAAAGGTGTGTCAATCACCTCCTATTTCATACTCACAACCGCTCTCAAGGAGAGAATGTGAACAAACCTAGAAGATTAAGGGGAGATCTACTCCAGCTGTGATAAAGAAGAATGAATGTTCAATAGAGGACTCACCACCAGCGAAAAAGAGTGTGGTGACTCAGACATCTGATAAAAGAAAGATGAACAAAGAATGCATCTAAAAATCCATGATGGATTCATAGATAAGGAAACATAGACTGGTGTAATAAGCAGGCGAGGAGATGGGTGGTTTTCTGTTAAGTCTAGAGACATAGGTAAAAGATAATTTGGAGAGGGAACATAATAGTGTGGTGGAGGTGGATACTCTAAAAAGGTTTAGGAGGGGTTTTAACATGGTTCTCAATGAGTCTTATTAGGAGGAGGATCATTCTTCATCAACTTCATTGTTCTACCTCAACTTTCCACTAACATTGCTAAGTTAAAGAACCATGATGGACTATGGATATATGTGTGTGTTGTATCTATTATAAAAAATGGGAATCACATTTCATACCTTAGATCAATTTATGATAATATATCACTACAAGCTTGCATATGAAATCTTGTAAAAATAAAATAGTTCTTAACACCAAACCCTAAGAGTTATTTAACTCAAATGGTTAGGAAGAAACAAAATATAGGTATTATGCTTATTATAAGTGAATAGATGTGTTTGTCACTTATTTAGAAAATTAAATCCCGATTCACCTTATAGATACCCATATCTAATTTCATTAGTAAGTAATGTTTCAAATTTCAAGGATATAATATATTTGGGGGGGAGAATGTAACACCTCAAGTTTTAGGAGTTATTATTGTTAATAAAATAATAATAATAATAATAATAATATTTATGTCTATATTTTTAAAGAATATTTCTCTATTATTTCAAAAGGTTTGAAACATGATTTAAAATGTGCCATATAAGATAAGAACCAAACTAAATGCAGTTTATTTATTAAAAATTAGAACATTAAAACAAAATCACATAAAACAAAGTACTACACACTATGAATTATTAGTTTCTATAGTTGAAGTACAACCATTAAAAGTGAATAAATAAATAATTGAAATATATAGAAAAGAATAAAATATTTATGAATAAGAAATCCCCTAGATCATATTCACCCTTGAGTATCACCAATATCTAAAAAAAACCTATAATGAGGAAGTGAACCATAAAAAATATATAATATGAAATAATAATTGGGGCTTGTAAACTAAGAGTGGAATGAAAGAATGATTTATTAAGTCTATATATACACTACAAAAAAGTGACCTTTACTAACAGAAAATTACCGACAGATAATATATCTATTGGTAAATATGATTAATTCCAACAGATAATAAATTCTGTTGATATTGAATATAGACACCAATAATTATTTTTATCAACAGATGTGTCTGTTTATATTAACAGTTTAATAGCAACAATTTTTTTACTAACATTTAAATATATTTCCTTATCATAATAATACCAATAATTGATTATTATTATCAAAAAAATCTTTTATCATTATAAAAACTGGTTAGCAATAAATTATTCAATAACATCAAACATTTTACCAAAAATTGATATATTATATATGATTAATTAAAATATCCATAATTTATTAATATTTATTGATAATATATATATAAACATAATCATTATACAATATATTTTTTATATAAATTCATAAATTTTTTCATTAAATATATATATGTATGTGAAAAAAAATCCAAATGTTCACCCCCAACCACCCCACACGTCCCCCGCGACCCCTCCCCCAAACCCTACCTCGGTTCCCCGCGACCCCGCTCCCCACACCCTATTTCCCTATTCCCCGCTGGACCCTCCCCATTCTCAGCCATCATCCACCTCTGAAATCATCTCGCGACCCACCTCCCTATTACCGGCCAGTGTCCCTCTTTGACATCATCACACGAACCCCCTTACTATCCCCATACGACATCCTCACGCGATGATGTGGGCCAATCACAGCTGAGTGGTCTGTGACTTATGGCTTCGAGGGTCCTTGTGGGTCTGTAGGTGGTCGGATCTCAGAGAAGATCTTTCTTATACTTTGTGGATGCCTAAATATGTACCACTACTGTGGGAGTTGGGCATCACTGTAACAAGTACCAAGGGGATCAGGTGTTTTCCACTGCAACCTGGAAGGTGCCAAGACACTGCCATGCTGGGTCGCTATAATTTTAGGTCTGAGTTGCATATTTATGAGACCTTTTTTGGGAAGAAAGTCCAGTTGGGGGTTAATTATCTCTTCCCATAGGTTCCTGTTTTCTATTGAAATCACAAGGAGATCCTGCAACATTGGTGCTATTGTTCGCACTGCAGGGATGCCATGGTTTGGTCACCATTGCTACCTTGCAGATTGGGTGCTTTTTTTATGGAGGTCCAGTGTGCCATTGATGCTGGTGATGAAATGCTGTCTAAAACCAGAGGTTCTTGACTACATGGTGGTGGGAGCTCACTAAGGGTCATGCTGCTGGCATGGCTGGTCCAGATCAGGTCTATTCAAAGGCAGGTTGTGGTGTTATAGATTGCAAGGGCTCCTTGATTTTCACTACTGTATGGATCTACTATTCACTACAGATTCCTTCAAAGCTGATGGATTTATATCAGTGTTTCTTTGGTTAATCATGTTGGTCATATACAATTCCAAGGAGGCCAGTTGAGGCTACCAAGGGGATCAATGCAAACCAGGTTGGTTCACTGTAGTTGAAGTGGTCCATGTCACTACTATCTTGTAAGTAAGTCCATTTTTGTGGTTAGATTATTTCCCAGTTTCTATTGCTGAGATGTTGTCTTGGGTCCAATGATCATCTATTAAAGAAAGGGAGATTTACGTGAGTTTGGTACTACTTGAGGGCTACCTAAGGTTTGATCTTGTGATGAAGGGAGTCAACATAGTTTCACATGCCATTAGTGCACACGAGAACAAGGCCAACTCACCGTTATAATAAAATTCTTCCAAATTTGTCTTTATAATAGATAATGTGGAACAAACCATAGATTTCGATAACTCTTCAAATGAATTCAAAGTACGTCCTTAATACCTCTTTCACATAACATATACAGTTATTTATCAATCAGAATTCTTTACTGTTCATTTCCATGCAGTTTGTGCCTTATTATGCAACTTATCGTCGAACTGTATCAAGTACCACAACAATGTCATTTTCACACCCAATGGTATGTATCAATTTAAATCCTGTATGTTTAACTTTATATTAAAAACACATTTACATAGACTCCCTTCACTATATATTTATGTTGGTACCTGTACTTTCAATGCATTGTAGCACTATTAGCCTAAACTGTTTTTTATACAATCTGTGTATATAATTTAAAAGAACATGAAAATTACATTCAAACCATTCATAAAATTTTGACCCTCAACATTTTGAAAATGGAAACGTAGGCAGAAAACATCAATACTTTATATAAATAAATAAGGGAGATCTCTTAGATCCTCTTTTAAATTAAGTTCTTCAATGATCATTGTGTTAGATAGAGTATAATAAGATGACCATAAAACTAATGTTGTGATCTCTTAGAATAGACCACCCAAAGCTCATGTTGTATTGGCCATAGTTGTATTGTGACCAAAAAAGAAATAAAAATAATTAGAATATAGAAGAGAGGAACTTGTCACAACAAAATCATGACATTGTGATAACATATAGGTAGATTGAATCTAGAATCTTAACTCAGGTCTATATGGCACGTCATCACTGACCACACAGTAAAGAAAATTTGAGAAAATACACCAAAACTCCCTAGCTCACACTTTCCCCATGAACTAACCTCAACACTTTGGCTTCCAAATATCGGAAAATATACATATTTCTTGCAGCCTCTTATATATCATGATCAAAACCATTCATTACATAAACATTAAATCAGTAATGGAAGACAAAAGTGTTTAAATATTATTTATTTAAGGGTTATAAACAAGATGTATGAATATCCATTTTCCTAAATACTCAATTTGAACCCCACACACTACGACACACACATATACACTATGATTCCTCATCAATACACCACCAACACCGGCCAACCCCTACTAATGTAACTCAAAGAAATCCATCATGACCTGCCATATTATAGAACTATCATGACCTAACTCTATCAACTGATATATCAGTTCCAACAGCTTCCACTCTACATAAATTATCCTCTAGATGACACCAAAAACAAGAAATGTAATCCTATTTAGCAGATCAATTATTCAATTACAATAGGGGTGCATGTGAATAATTTCATTATACAAGAATTTTAGTAATAACAGTGTCCCTATCAGGGCTTAAAAACCTATTTTTTAAATTTTGGGGTTGTAATTAAGATGTATTTACATTGAAGCATTATTTTTTGTCTCCATGTAGGTGGTTATTTTTTATTTAAAGTCACATGATTCCCGTTATGTAAAACATGAAAACTGTTTTGTATTTAAACTTTGATATGTGTTTAAATACTATGTTAGAGTTTGTTCAAAGCCTCCGTAATGTTTTCTTGATGATCATATTGAATTTTATACTTTTTTAAACAAATAATTAGTTGTAATAAGTGCTGGAATTTCTGAAAACTAGTCATAAGGGGTAATTATTTGATATCGAAAGTAACATGATTCTCGTTATAAAAAACATGAAAACTTCTATGTATTCAAACTTTTTTATATGTTTAAATACTATGTTAGTGTTGTTCAAAGCCTTAGGAAATGTTTTTTTCATGATCATATTGAATTTTAAACTATTTTAAACAAATAATGGGTTGTAATAAGTGCTGGAATTTCTAAAAATTACTCAGAATGAGTGGTTATTTGTTATTGAAAGTAACATGTTTCCTGTTATGAAAAACTTGAAAATTTCTATGTATTCAATCTTTCATACGTGCTTAAATACTATGTTAGAGTTGTTCAAAGCCTTCGTAAAGTTTTATTGATGATCATATTGAATTTTAAAATATTATAAAAAAATAATTGGTTGTAATAAGTGCTTGAATTTCTAAAAACTACTCAGAAGGGGTCATTTGGTTAAAAAATTAGAGTGTTTGGTTTGTTACATGTTAAGCTGAAATGGGAATATGTTTAAGGTGGATTGATGGGAATGTGTTTAAGGTGGGATTAATGGGAATGTTAAGCTAAAATTGCAATTTTGGGTTGCTGTTTTCCTCACTAAGGTGGATCAAGTGATGGAATTTCTGAAAACTACTTAGAAGAGGTTGTCTGGCTAAAAAATTAGTGGTAAATGTTGGGCAAAAATCCCTCAAGGTACCATTGCAGTATTTTTGGGTTGATTGTGTTTGTTGACAAAGCAGGTTTCCATGGAGAATTGTTGAGTTCCTGAGAATTGGTTGACAATCCTTGTTGACAAAGAACGATGACAAAGGAAAGGACGATCTCGAGGCGGTACAAAAGAGCAGTACAAGGTGGCACCGTTTCCCAGTGTTTGCCAAATTTTTGAGGTCCAAAAT
Source organism: Viscum album (assembly GCA_963277665.1). Classification (NCBI taxonomy): domain Eukaryota; kingdom Viridiplantae; phylum Streptophyta; class Magnoliopsida; order Santalales; family Viscaceae; genus Viscum; species Viscum album. The sequence continues at coordinate 690,236,193 of OY728163.1, forward strand.
TTGGAGTTTGGTGAGCATCACGAAAATAGGATTTCCATGAAGAGAATAATTTAATATGGCAAAGGCATGAATTTCGTGAAGATAGGATGCATGGTTTGGAAATCGCGAAGACCAGAAGAATGGAGGCCGTGATGCTTTGCGATTACGTCAAGTTTCGCGAACGGCAGAGGCTGAAGCGCATCGCGGCGGTGAAGGGCTTTGCGAAGGAGCTTCACGGAAAAGGCGCGAAGGAATGTTGGGCTTCACGAGGGAGCTTCGCGGTGAAGTCGCGAAGGTATGTTGACGGTGATTCTTCATGACTACGTCAATCTTCGCGAACGGAAAATTTCCATGGTGCTTCTCGATTTGGACAGAACTCCAGCGGAATCTTTGGAGCTTCGCGATTTGAGATGATGTGGTGTTGACTTCGCGCGGAAGGGATGAGGGTCAGTGGAATCGCCTATAAATAGAGGCCAACCCCTTCAAGCGAAGCAGAGAGAATTTTCAGAGAAAATCCATTGCTCTCGGTTCGCGGAGGTGGTTCGCGAAGGCAGTGTTCTTCGCGAAAGAGGAGCTTCGCGGCGGCTATTATAGCTCCACGAAAGTTGTGTGCTCCGCGTTGGCTCAGTGAGCTTCGTGAGAGAAGTTGCTTTGCAACGAGTTGAGCTTCATGGGAGTTCTTCGCGAGAGAGCTTCGCGAGAGAGCTTCACGAAAAGGTAGGAGCTTCGCGAAGGCTTGTTTGAGCTTCGCGAAATTGGGAGCTTCGCAAAGTAGGGTGCTTTGCGAAGGTACTTTCCAAAGGTAATTGCCCAGTGGTTCTGGGGTAAAGGGATATTCATCAGTGGATGAAAGTTGGACTTTAACAGAGAATCTATCTACAGTTAAGGATGCATTACTTCATTCAAATGAAAAGACCTACTGGTCTATAAACTGTGTGTTGATTCCCTTCACAGAGCAGTGAGCTTAGGAAGAGGAAGAAGGTGATCCTCTCCACTGGCAGTGAGCCAGAGAGAGAGAAACAGGGAGTGACCCTTGGGAAAGCAGTGAGCTGACCCTAAACATTGTAAAGGCAGTGAGCCTGGGCATATAAGTGATCTAGCCCGAACATTGTAATCCACAGCTAGTGAAGTTTAGTGGAATTGGTACGCACGGCAACTTGTCGGCGTATGCTCCTTGGACGTAGCCCAGTGAGGGTGAACCAAGTAAAAGTCCTTGTGTCTGCCTGCTTACTTCCCTGCATTGCATTTGAAGCATCATCATCAGACAAAGAAGAAAATAAGTGATCATAATAAACAAACAAGTGAAAACAAAGTGACCCTTATAATAAAGAGGTCAAGATCAAGTGGGGAAGGAAGAATTTTGAAAAAGAATATCCATACCCTGATTCACCCCCCCTCTCAGGGTATATAGGCCCCTATTGGTTCTAATAGTAGATGTGTTAAATATTAAGCCGAAATTGGAATGTGTTTAATGTGGATTAATGGGAATGTGTTTAAGGTTGATTAATGGGAATGCTAAGTTGAAATTGGAATGTTGGGTTGCTATTTTCCTCATTGAGGTGGATTAATGGGAATGTTGGGTTGCTGTTTACCCATAATTTTCTATTTTTATTTTTATTTTTGGGGAATCATTATTTTCTTTTTAAACATGTTCCATGCATCAATATACATGTTTTATTTATTATTGGGCTCACTCATGTGATTTGGATTTCTTGTTGTCCCTCTAAACCTGTACAAGATAGAATGCTATTGTGGAGATGGTATGGTTGTTCTAAGGCCCATACACATCTGACCGGTATAACTGAGCATGAATTTTATTCTATGGGAAGTTTTTTAAATTTTGACTCTTTGGTTAATGATAAGAAGTAAAAAATTTTATAATCAATTACATCATTACTTAGTCAAGGTGGAAATAATATTTTGATACAATACAATGTTTGGGATCTTGGTATCTTTTTAGAGAAACTATGCCTAGATTTCAGTCATTTGGACTTCCAATCCTTGAGATGTCAACAAGGATGATGACAAATGCTCATTCTATGCAAATCATTTTTTACACTTTCATTTATTTTTATTTTGGGTTTAATTAATTCAGATAATTTTCACTGATTTGTGTGTATGCTCTTTTGGTTGTGTTTTGTAGATCTTGGAGTTGAAGGGTGTGGGACTTGAGGTTCCTCACTAATTCCTAGGTTTCATTCATTTTGACTACCAATCCTTGATATGTCAAAAAGAAATATGAAAAATGCTAATTCTATGCAAATGTGGTTACAAAATTTTCCTAAAGTAATATTGTGTTGCCAATATATTCCTTGGGTTTGAACCAAGGGTTGATTGGGCATAATCCAAACCAAGGCGCCGCCCTGGTTAATCAGAATCTTGGGATGAATGTTTTGAGTCCAATGATGGGTATGGGTGGGTTGCTTCATTAGAAAGCGATGTCACCATCTCTTCCTTGTGGAATGTCGTAACATGTTAGTAGGGGTGTCAGTAATCCTATTGGCTTAAGTGCAGGATTTAGTGAACAAATGGGGATTAAGAGTTTCAGTCCTAGAATGATTGGTAACTATTTTTCTCAGGATGCTTTGCAAGGTTTAGGGGCATACCAGGGGTTTTAAACAAGCCAATATTCTGAATCTTCTCTCACTATAGTGTCAAGGGATGGTATTGGATCTTATGGAGGCTTTCCATCATATATCAGGCATTAGGTTGTTGATTCATTAAAATCAGGCAGGATGAGGGAGGTAAAATTGTGGGTTTTTTTCTTCATTTGCAGAGTTGTACTCTGTTTTAAGATGTTGGGTGACGATTTTGAAACTTTTTACGTGTATTTTTTTACACTTTAATTTATTTATATTTTTGTTTCAAATAATACAAATTTTTTGCGCTGAATTTTGTTTATACTCATTGGTTGTATGTATTTTATGACCCTAAAACTTGTGCAACCTACCCTAGGATCCCACATTTTCGTCCGAAGAACTTGGATCCATCCCCATGGAATCTCTCCGTGAATGCTTCATCCTCCAATTCAAAGGGGCCTAAATTGGAGTATACCCATTGGATGATTTTTGGTTTGGGTAATCTGGGGAACAAGTATCACGAAACCATGAATAATGTTGTTTTTGAGATGATTGAATGCATTTCCCAAAAGTAAGACATTGTTTTGAACACAATATAGTCAAAGGCATTGATTGGCATCAGTTCCATTGGAAATGTGCTGATTTTATTGGCAAAACCTCAGGGCTACATGAGCTACAGTGGGGACTCAGTTGGCCCACTTCAAGCATATTATGAAGTTCCATTGTGTCATATATTGTTGGTTTATGATGAAATGATCTTTCCAAATACTGTCATAAGGCTCTAGCCAAATGGAGGGCATGGCTATCATAATGGAGTGAAGAGTGTGATAGAGCATTTGGATGACCGATGCTCATTTCCTCGATTGTTCATAGGTGTTGGGAACCCTCCTAGCACCATGGACATAAATGTTTTCCTCCTCCAAAGATTAAGTAGGGTCGAATGAGAATAGATAGATGTGGGGCTGGAGTAGGGTGCTGAAGCTGTCAGAAACCTGGTGATTAATGGGTTTGACACCAACATCACCATTTTTAACCTCATCCAGAAGTATAAGTACCACAAGGTTTGAATTGGATACTGTCATGCATTTATTATGAAGTCATTGCACAATTTTTTCTTTTTTATTTCAAAATATTGATATTGTGTTAGCGTACTCTAAACCACCCACAAAGACCTGGGGTCAAACCTAAATAATAGTGAAATTTATAAATATTATTTTATTTTTGGAGAGTGTTGTAGATCTTGGAGCTAAATGGTGTGACATTCATTTGGACTACCATTTCTTGAGATGTCAAGAATGATGATGAAAAATGTTAATTTTATACAAATCATTTTTTAATGCTTTCATTTGTTTATATTTTTATTTCAATTCAGGCATATATTTTGTACTGATTTGTGGATATGCTCTTTGGTTGTGTGTGATGTAGATCTTATAGTTGAATGATGTGGCATAGTAGCGACTTGAGCTGATGTGGCATAAAAGCGACTTGAGTTGATCTATTGTCTTTATTATAGTGGCCTACTTGAGGAGTGATGAAAGATCTTTGGCAAGAGTAACTGTTCTTCTACCATGGTGGGTGTTGGAGGAGTCGAGATGATATACCTTTTTTCATTTGGGGGTTACAGTCAATTGACGACATGCCCTTTTCTCATGGGGGGGGGGATAGATGGATCTTGTTTTTTGTGTTTTTATGATATTTTTACATATCAAGCAACTTCAACTATGTATTGATTCATTTTGTATCAAATATAATTAATCTTTTTTCCAAGTTTAAACATGTATGAAAAGTGTTTTTGGTTTGATAATTAAAACAGGAGTATTATATATAATAAATTAATAAATATAATATGAAATTTTATTATATTTTTTATTTAAATGTAATTTATAAATAGATATTATATCTTGGTAATAATATTACCAACAGATAAATTTGTCATAGAAACCTATTTCTAAGCATTTTGACCAACATTTATATTATATGTTGGTATTATTATAACTATAATAGAAAAATTTTATCTGCCGCAATAACATTTACCGATAGAGTTTTTACCAATGATTTATTGATAGGACAATTTTTGTTAGTAAATTTTTTTACCAAAAGATAATGCACTTTTACCAATAGATATACCCATGTTGGAAAAAGATAATTATTTTGTAGTGATTGGAATGAAATTTGGAGTATATATATGATCATTTAAAATATGGTCATTAGTCATATATTTAATACGTATACTAAAGTCACACATTTTTAATTAGTAAATTTAAAATAATATAACTCATAATAGAATAAAAATATGATATTAAAATTTATAAATATACATATATTTACACGTTACATATAAATATTAATAATAATATTATTAAAATATGATATGATGTATATATAAAATTCAAATAAATATTTTAATATTAATGGAGTAGTGAAATTAAATTTTAGAATATAAATAAATAAATAATGGTATTTTTTAAAGCGTATTTAGTATAAAAGTAATATTTATTTTGAAAGTTTTTTATTATTAAGTAATTTATATTTTTTTCTAATAAATTAAATTGAAACATCTGAAATATTATAATATATGATCTCATAAATTAACATCACTTAAATTAAAAATCAATGTGAAATAATTTTAAGATCACATGACGTTTAAAACCCCCATTTTTCAATAAAATAAGTTTTTATAATTTATATTTTCAATATAAAATATAAATATATAAATTTTATAATTTTAAATTTATAAAATAGACCACTTTTTAATTAATTATTTTAAAATTATTTTATTATAAATATTTTATATTTTTATGAAATTATCAATTTTTAGGTGGATAGTAAAAATACTGATTTTTGCTAAAAACTATCACTTTTATAATACAATAATGACTTAAAAGTTTAAGAAACCATTTTTATATAAAAATATATTTTATAAAGTTAAGTTAATTATTTTAATACACTATTTTATATATATAAAATCCATTCTTAACATTTTATAAATTTTATGTAATGATTTAACGAAAACTATTTTTCGTATGTTTCCATAAAAAATATTTTCACATGGTCAAATTAGGTTTTCAACTCATTTTAATGTTAATTAAATATTATTTTAATAATAATATAAATTTTAATATCAATATAATCAATAACATTTTTAATTTTATCCTAAACATAAAACTTATGATTAAAAATACACTTTTTCTAAAAAATGTTTTTTTTCGCTTTACATGCGCTAATGTTAAAATTAATTTTTAATATACATAGAAATTTTATTTCACAAATTTTATTACATATTTAGAAACATTAATTTCAAATTATCTAATAAGTATCATTTTATTTTTCGGCATTAAAAAAATAACTTATGTAAAAATTAATTACCTCGGTAAAAACAAAAAATTACAATAATAAAAATCAAAGAGTAAATGATTTAAAAACACATTTAAAACATATGTAAAAATGTTTGGTTGAGGATTTATATACATTTAACCTTTCCAAAATCTATTATTATTCACTTTTTATTTACATTATATGTGAAATATGTGCTCTATTTTTATTAAAGAGTTATATGTGCCAAAAATTTCATTCTCTTTAATTATAAAAGGAACCACCACCCCTCCATCCATCCACATTCCAAATCCCATTATTATTGACCTAAAATCTTTCCAAATCTCTACTAAACCATCTCCCCACATCATATAATCTTTTAACTTTCCAAAATACCAAAATAAGGTTCCTTAAGGTGGTGATCAAAGGAGAACATCTAAAGTGAGTGGTAATATTTTTCATCGCATCTTCAAAATTATTTTCTACTTATACCACCCCAAAAATAGTATATCCATGAGTGTGTGATAAAAAAAGTATTATTAATATCTTTTTATGTTGGTATACTTATTTAAAATCCATTTTTACCTTCCTCTAAAATCATTTAGAAAAATGAAAATATCGCTATGCATGTGTGTGGACTACCGCCTTCATGAACGGTGTGTCCAATTTTCTATCACCGCCTTTCATGGATGATTTAAAAAGGAAATTTACTATGATAATATAATATTTATAACATGTTAATTATTTTTAAATTATAATATATATTATTTTATACCTTTCTTCTATTCTTTAAAAAAGAGAGTGTCGTCCGTGTGTACGTGCAGACTACCACCTCCTTATGACGATGTTTTGCTTTCATTTTCGATACTAAATAACATGGGTGGAATAAAAAATATAATTAATGTATAAAAATGTTATTTAATAAACCATTAAAATTCTAGAATGATAATATTATACATTTCTTAAGTGAAATTAACAATAAACAGTTATAGTAAATTTAACCACTAAAAAGGACATATCAAATTACCTTTTATAATTTCCGTCCATTCATGGAAAACCTATTTACCTATATATATTATGTTATAATGGAATCGTAATTGAAATAATATTATATAATTATAGAGATTATGAAACCATTTTACAACACTTTTACATTGGTCAACATACTATGCAAGTTTCTGATAAATTGACCGAAGAACTTCCAGTAATCGACCTAAGAAGAAACGATGTAATAAATTGGTGAAAAAATATGATAAATAAACATTATAAATAAAATATAGATTATTAAGGTTCTTATTAAAGTTTTTAATAAACTTAATTTTGTGATTCAGTAAGTTGAGAGCAAGTTCAAAGCGCTTTTGGACACGAGGTGAGGGTTTCCATCTCAATCACCCTTCATTGACGCATTATTTAATATTATACACCAATATTCATTTTTATGGTGTAAATAATCCTCCCATTATTTTTAATATAATAAATTATTAATTTACTAGTAAAATTCACTTCAATTCATTCTCTTCATTTCTATGGGCTATGATTGATGTCTTCCCTAGAATATAAGGGTCTTTTATAACTCAATTTACTTTCATTAGTTATAAAGTTTCTCCTTGAGTTTCATATTTCATTTCATATAGTATAACATATTTCTATTTTGTGAGATAAATTTTTATTTAAATTTTCCTTATTTATACATTCTAATCCTTCTTGAATATGAAACTATGTTAAGAAAAATTCCCATCCTCTTAAATGATAGTTTCCCCTCATTGACCATAAATTCTCTTCCCACCAATGTTATCCTTATTAATTGGAAATCTAATTAAGTATTATATTATGTGAACTTCATATTTAAATTCTCGTATTTTCAAATAATTTTTTATTTTTTTTATGTGGGATTTCAACAAAGGCATTTTAAACATAAAAGGGTCTTTTTTACCTCACTCATGACTTACTGGTCACACATTCTCCTTATTTTTCTCCATTTTATATAATATTATTCTTATTTAACTCTTATATTTTTGGTATATATATCCCTTATATATATACCTAGTTAAATACGATTTTATTACTATGATTATATAATTTTTTAGCTCCCTTCTAAATTGCAACTTTTAAGTAACCCCAGTTTAAGGGAACTTTCCTATTTTTTATCTCACATAGAGCATCACCCCCATTAATTTTTTTAAACCCTGAATATATTCTAAAAATAATATTTTTTATGGATAAACCTACTAGTTAAATTATAAATTTATGGAAATTAATCAGGTATTTACTTATTAAAAAATATACCTTATTTATTTTATAAATATTCACCCAAGTGGTATGTTTTTTTTTCTTCTCCTAGATCCTTCTCATAAAAGTTATATATTGGGACTCAATGATCAAGACATATGTTTCATTTTCAAATATGAATATCCAAATGATTTAATTCCTTATTCTCTTTTGAATCCTTACAATTTATCTTTCGGTTATGACTTAAATCAGAATTATGAAACCCACTTCCTTCTCATGGGTTTGATCATGCTTATGATTTATATAGAGTTTATTTTCTACATGTAGCATGCATATATATAATTATAATTTTTATAATGGGTAGGACCAAAATTATATATCTATATAATGCATTGGGTAAAGTTTTATATCTCTTGATATGTTATGTAAGGGATTAGGGAGTGAACCTAATCGACCATGATACTTTTCCACTTTATAATGATGGTCTTAAGAGTGACCCTTAACTTATGTTTATGATATCATGTTTTATGTTTTTTATACATTTATATGATCTTATAAAATCATTTCCTTATTCTATATCTCTATTATTATGATAATCATATTTATGATATCATGTTATGCCTCTTGACTTTCATGCTATTCATTATTTCTATGTTTATTCCATTATTGGAATTTCTATATCACCCTTTTCCTTATATATTTTCCCCAAGATATCCTATTCAGTTTTAGAAGATATATTGGAGTTAAGATCACTATGTAAAGTTTTAAATTATGATGATTTTTTTTTACATTTAAGATGATTTATTTGCATGTATAATCTTACAAAGACACTTGACCTCTAGATCCTTAGTTTGTATTTGTTGGAAAATTATATTAAGAATTATGAAATTAAGTATTTCTAAGGATTGTATCACTATAAAAATAACTAAATAACCCTTCACTGGGAAGGGAGAAAGATCTATAGAATTTATAGGATTGGTTCATACTGATGTACTTAGTACCTTTCTTGTAGTTTCAAGGGGCAAGTTTTCTTACTTCATTACCTTTGTTGATGACTTTAGTAGGTATAGTCATATCTACTTAATGAAGTATAAGTCATATTACTTTAAGAACATGAGCCTTAGCCCGGTTGGTGAGGACTCCTTAAGTGCATCCAGGAGACCCAGGATCAAATCTAGGTGGAGGCATATTTCTAGGGTACTGTAGCAGTACTGTAGTAGGTACTATAGTGGGACTGTAGTAGGAAATATTTGGCACTATAGCAGCCGAGACTATTCCCCCGTTTGGGCCTTCGGGCCACCAATTTGGTCCCCGAGTCCTTTAAGGCCTTCAGGACCCCTAGACCTTCAGGTCAGTAAGGAATTCAGGTCAGTAAGGCCTTTGAGCCACCTTAAGGCCTTCAGGCCACCTTAAGTGCAGATACAAACTGGATAACCTACAAGGAAAAAGCTCCAAGAACAAGGATTAGAAAAGAGATTTCACCATAGCATAAGCTAAACAGATTTCAAGAATGAGAGGGTATGACACCTGCCTTTAGGACAAGCCTGTGCATGCACAGAAAATCCTAGCTAAATAGCCATGTGAAGGTGGAGAGATGATTTCACGATGAAGATGCTGGGGAGGAGCAGTTCTAAGTAGTTAGTCTGGGTTGTATGTAATGATTGAAGTCTATGAGCAATGAATTTCTCTAAGGCCTACGATCCATATAATACTTATTCCTAAGGGCCTTGTAAGGGTTCCACCTCACCCTTAAAAGGTGGATTATCAAAAATCAATAAAAAATGAAGGCCTTCGGGGGGATATCAAAATGAAGTAGAAAATGTGATTGGTAATAATATTAATAAAGTATTCTTAGACCATGGTGGATAATATCTAAACCAAGCATTCATCGATCACTTAAAGGAGTGTGGGAGAGTCTCCTAACTCGCTCCTCTTTATAGACCTCATTGGAATGGCGTAAGTGAAAGGAGTAATCATACCTTTCTTGATATGGAAAAATTGATTATTAGTCATACAACTATACCATTATCATTTTGGGGATATTTAATTTGGAAAATTAATTATACACTAAATTGAGTACCAATTAAGGCAACATAAGGGATTCCAGTTGAGTTATGATATGGAAAGAAACCTGCTCTATCTCATATACGTGTATGGGGTTGTGAGGCATTTTTCAAGACAATACCTAATAAAAAAATTCCTTCCTAAAGAATTAAGTACATATTTATATGTTATCCTAAGGAAAATAAAGAATATTACATATACAATACTTTATTTAGAAGAGTTATTATAGAGTGGCATTACATATTTCTAGAAAGGGAACATATTTACAATGTAAATAGTGGGAGAAAGACTATCACTAATAAAGTCAAAGCTCGAGATGCACATGAATTGATATGAGAAAAATATTCACAAGTGAAAGTGGGATATGAGGAAGTTCTTGAGAAATAATTACTATTTAAAATCTTTAGTTTTTAAAAATAAAACTATGTTTGATAGCGTATATGATACGCAACACCAAACCTAAATGAACCATGAAATATTATTAAATATGACCTTTATAAACTAGACTTTAAATAGGTGGGTATGAATATGATTAAATAATTTATGAAATATATATAAATATCCTACTAAATATAAATTTTTTGATAAATTATTAGTAAATAATAAGTCAATTTTTAATAGACATTTTATTCTATAAAAAAATGTTTTCTTTAAAAATAAATTTTATTGATTTTTGTGAGAAAATATTTTAATTAAGCTCTATAGATTTTATAAAATGTATTTGATAAAATGAAATCAATTTTTTAAATAATAATATCAAAATTAACTTATGGTGAAATTTTATGATTTTTTTGAAATGATTGATTATTCAATGAATAGTGGAAATTACATATTTTTCAAATACTCTTATTTATTTCCATTAAATCAAGTGATTTAAACATAACATTATATTTTTGATTTGGTATTAAAGTTGAATATAAAAAACTCAATTTATAATAATCTAATTAATTTCATTTGAATAATAAATTTTCATAGTTTTGGTATAAGTTTATTTTTATGCTTAAAAACACAGTTTTCTAAAAACTGTTTTTAAGTGCATAATGTTAATCCATTTTAATTAATTAAAATAAACCATAATAAGAAAATATTTAAATTAAATTTATATATTAAATTTATATTTATATTAATTTAAATTCATATAATTACTATTTATAGTCATATATTTAATATAATATCTTCTATTGCTTGAAAAATGCATTTTTTTGAAAAACTGTTTGTTGTCACGTTTTGTCTATTTAATATCAAATTAAATTATCCCACTTATATATTTTGAATCCTGGAAAATGTATTCTATATTTTGAATCATTAGGTATTTATTTTAAATAGGACCCTTCTATTTTTGGTCAATATGAAAAGTAACCATAGTAAATATTTACCATTGTAACGATAAAATGAGTTAATTAAGGGTAAAAATAATTTTATGAGGACTAAAAAGAAACCCTAATAATTGTGTTTTTTATTAGATGATTATATTTCATCCATAATCATCCAAAATTATAATATATGACATTTGTTTCTATATGGTCATGATTGTGACCTTTATAATACTTTATGTAAAAAAATCAAAAAAATGTCCCTTTTTCGCTTTTAATAACTATAATATTTTGTGAAGGGATAAAAATTAACCATGTTTGGTTATAAAAATTAATTTTAAAGTTAAATTATTATTTTTTCATGTTAATTTATTTATAATTTTTATTAATGAAATAATTACCATAAATGCTTCCACAACACCGATGCAATAATTATTTAGTTAAAAGGAAAATAAAATAAATAATTTTAAAAACATTAAAAGTAATATAATTTTAAAAAATTATTGTGTTCCAATTTTTGGATAATTATAATATTATAGGGAATTTTTAAAGGTATCTATTCTAATTCTATCTTTTTATTAATGTTTTTAAAGTAAAAATTAAATGAATAATTTCAAAATTGACATTAATGATATTTTATAATATATAATAATTTATTAAATGATTTAAAATTCCTAAAAAACTTAAATAAGTAAAATTTTATGGTAAATGGTTTATAATATCAACAATGGTCCATTTATGAACCTTTTTTCCCGATTATAGTAACTTTATTGATCCCTAAAGAGTAAACACTTTAATACCACAATAATTGTCAAAAAGGGTTAAAAGGTGTTATAATAAAAGGATAAGGGTGAAAAAATAACCTAAAATTATCCAAATTTTATTTTATGAGAATATTTATAATCACTATAATATTATATTCTAATATTTTAAATTTTTATCCATTTTAATATAAAAATTAATTTATATTAAATTAATACTTTAAGAAATTCCAGGAGTGCCCTCCCCTATGTTATAAAAGGGATCATATTCACCTCTTTTCTTCACACATCCAAAGCATTTTTTTATCAAATCACTAAAAAATACCTTAATCACATACATTAACACATATTAGAGGCCTTGTTTATTATAAAACCCTCCTAGGATGGATTTTGGTGAAAACCTAAAAAGGTTGTTGGAAGAAGACATATTGTTCTTAACTGTGATTTTTCATTTTATTTCTTATTCTACCTCCTTGAAATCATTTTAAACTATGATGAGATAAAAAAATAGTATATTAAATATATTTAGATGTTATTATGCTAATTTTATAACATATATCCATATCCCCTTTCATCAAATGGGAAACAAAATTGTCAATCATGTGTACGAAGAACTACCGCCTCGTGAACTGATGTAATTTGTTTTCCATCACCGCCTCTCACAGATGGATATAATAATGTATTTAATGTATATAGATGAAATTTATAAAATAATGAAACTTTTTTAATTATAATATAATATTTACCTTTTTAACTTCCAGTCTGTTGGAAAATAATAACATCGCTCGTGTGGACGTGTGGACTACTGCCTCCACGGAGCGATGTGATTCATTTTTCATTTATGATTTACATGGATGGTAATAAGGATGGATTTATTAAATATATATGATATATATTATATGATAATTACTATGTAAATTTTAATTATTATTTACCTTTCTTTATTTCTATCCTTTTAAAAAAAAATAACATTCATGCATACATACAACATACCTTTTCTATGAATGATGTAATTCATGTTTCTATATCTAACTTTTATGGATAACTATAAATACATATATAATGAATATATATGATATTTATATATTGATTAAAATTATGTAGATTATGGAACCTTGATGAAAGCACAAGGACTAAAACTACTAAACCAAAACTTACAAGAAAAACAAATCCATTATCATTGAGTATAATGATTTTAATAAAAATATTGTTAATAAAATGGTAAAAAAGGTTATAAGTAAATAATATATGGTATTATATATATTAATATGTTTCTATAATAGATTTATAATAAATATATATTTTTTATACAGGATCTCCAAACACGTATGAAGGAAGTCGGACCTGAGGTAAGAAATTTAGTCTCAATTTTCTTTCCTTGATAAATCTTTTATTATTATGCACTTAATTTATTTGATATTGTGTATATAATACAAATTTTACATGTTATATAATTATTATAATTAGGTTCATAATATTTAAAGTTTCATTTAAAGTTATTCTTTCACGGGGATTAAGATTCAAAAGTTACCAATGCAGTAAGGGATTTTTTCACAATCTCATCATTATTTAGGATTGTTTTTGTTTAAGTCTCATCTGGGAAAATTATTTGATATTTACATTTTAAATCAAATATATTTTATTATCCATTGTTTATTTATAATATTTATAATTTTTCTTTTACTTTTCTTCTTTTAAATACTCATGATATCGAAATAGTGTCTTTAAGGAAAATCAATTTTTTTTTCTACTTATAAATATTTTTATTCCATATCCATATTTTCCTTAAAATTTTTAGTAGAATTTTTGTACTTTTAACCAATGATTTATTAAATATTTTTTTACCAATGAGTGATTTTTAAAAAAATGGTATTAATGGAATCTTTTTATTATTTTCTGAAAAAGTTACTTTTGACTTTTTACTAAAAATATAAAAGGAATATTTTCTTTAAATTACTTGGAATGAACATAATTTTCCCTCCATAATGACCACTCATTTATTTGAATATTACTTTAAAATTTTTCATGATTATTTTAAAATGAGTTTTTTCCTAATATTCTAATTTTTTTTTATTTTTTAAAAGTGGATTTTAAATTCAAAGGGTATTTTCTTCAAGAATATTTTTAATGATATTTTTTTGGTATTTATATTAATCATAAAAAACAACCATTTTATTCTCCATTGTTGATATGTTGTAATTATACCATCATTATGTTTCTATAGATAGTTTATGATTAGATCTACTAGGGAAAGTATTGATATTCTATATGCTAGTTCTTCCAATAAGTATAGTTATTGTTTTTTTAAATCATGTTGATTAAGTTTTATTGTTTGTTCATATGATGAATACATTAGAATTTTTATATGATGAGTGTGACCTTGAATTACATATCCCATCGACGTATCAATAAGTCTCATGATACAAACTAATTTGGGAATTTGGCTGAGGCCTTATCCATTTATGTAAGATATCTTGGTATGAGTCCTTGATAATATTTTTATGATGTCCAAAATCATGAAATCCATCATTATGAAATCAGTTATTATCATCCATGTGATTATTTTAATTGTTATAATATCCATGGATAAGTTTCTAGATCATGTTATTATTTATATGGTATTATTTTATAATCATTTATTCTTGGCATATTATTCATTACTTACTAGCTTCCGCTGTACACATACCCTTACTAAGAATCTTAGCTCACCCCTTTATTATGTTTCCTTTACCTAGGATGATAGGAAGTGTATTATGATTAATATGTAGAGATATAGTAAAGGCAATAATGGGTTTCTCAAAGAAAATAGTATGTTATATTTTAATTTTTCAAATGTAATTTTAATTTCAAGAATGTATTTAGTTTACCAAGACTACTAAACTATTTAGTCCTTTGGGATGTAATTTTTTATATCTAATACCAATGTAATAAATTAACCGCATGATTTGTGCTAATGGGGTTGGGATATTTATAGTTGGTATGAGTTAAAGTCTATTAAAAAACTTAGGATCTTTAGTAACACATAGATCAAGAAATATAACCCTATGAATGAATTTTAGGATAAGTTTAAGTATAGGATAACACTATAATGTTTTGTTAAGGCAGATATTATGTGCTTTTCCTAGAAATAAAACACTTCCTAGATAATACAAGTGGAAATGGTTTAGATATAAATGAATTTAGTGGTAATAACCTTGAAAAGAGTTAGTCAAGTATATCTCATTTGTCATTCTGGTGCACGGTGAGTGTTACCTTACTACTTACTTGATTTTACACTCTTAGGAGATATGCTTAGGTTAACTCATATTTTAGTTATAAACCATTATGATGAATGAGATAATAGAACCTATACAAACCTATGATAGTATATAATGATATGGGATAAACCTAAAGTTTCATGGGTTGATAATCCTAAGGTTGATCATAAGTTTAAAGTTATAGATATCCTTTTAGGGTTTTAGGTTATGGGAGTTTAGCATAATTAAATATATTTTGGGAGATATTTATGGGAATACAACCCTTTGGTTTAGTATTTGTTTTAGTGAAAAAATTTATTTGAGGAATAATGTGTTTTTTTGTTTATTAAACATAAGTTTAAAGTTATTGATAAACTTTAGGGTTAATTTGATCATTTATGTTAAAGTAATAATAGGTAATTAATATTATTTTATTTTGCGGGAAAAAATAATTTTTATATAAGAATTTATTGGTTAAAAATTAATTTTATTATTAATGTTATTTTAGGTATGATCATAATATTTTTGAAAACATTATAGTAATTATATTAATATAGTTTTATAAAAAGGACAACCCACATCTTGGGTGAAAAATCATCGCATTTGGAAAGGCCGTAGGGCTTGAACCCACAACTGAAGGGTGACAATGGTGCAATGCCTACCACTGGACTACGTGATATCCTGGTTAGTATGAAATCTTTTTTTACATAAATTGTCTTATGGATAAAGATTAAATTGAATTTAGAATCATATTATATGATCAAATATTTTAAATGTTTTAGATTTTTAGGTGATTAATGAAATTTCGATAGACATTTTATTAGGTTGAGGTATATATTAACCTTAGGTTTTACATAAAGGATTATTTGGAAAAAATGATATTACATTTTTGGAGGTGTAAGATGAAGGGTATGAGATAAAATTTTGGGTTAAAACATTATTTAATGTTAATTTTATTGAGGTTATTTATTTAAGGAATGAGCTATGTTAAACTTTTGGTTTTATTTTTAAATTTTGGAGATTCATATATGATGGTTTATTCATTTTTGGTATCATATTACATTATTATAACTAGAAAATAGGAATAAATTATTATTATTTTGTGTATTATATTATCTATCAGAAGTTTTTTAGTGCTTCATGAATGAAAAATTCATCTTTAATACTAATCGTTTGGATAAAAAGATGAGATTATGGTGAAAATTGATTAAAGGATGAAATTATACTTTTCAAGTAAGTATATTTCCTTATTTTATTAGTTAATATAGTAAAATATAAGAAAAGGATCTTAAAACTAAAAATTTACCCTAGTACCTTCATTTCTAATGATTTTATGGTATTTTCACATCTAATGGGTTTATAGTTTTACGATCATTAACTTTCTCATGATCATTCACTTTCTTGTGGTAAATGTTCTTTTTAACTATCCATCATCATTGGGATATTTATTTTATCCCCCCATATCAATATTTTCACTTTCAAATAATGTTATCCAAATTTTAAATCTAGTTTTGTGACCTTTATATTCCCATTTCCCTCTTTTAAGAGGAAGTTTTATTAACCCTTTTTATGATATGGGTTTTCAAAAAATTTATTTTCAAATGTAAAACCATTGATTACTAATATTAAGTTAAAATTATTAAGATGAAATGTATTAAATGGGTAAATAATGTAATATCATAAGTTTAAAAAAACTATGTTCGATAGTGTATACGACATGCAACACTAAACCCAAACGAACTATGAAATATTATTATTTAAATATGATCGTTATAACCTAGCCATTAAATTAGTGATAATTAATAGGATTAAATAATTTATGAAATATATATAAATATATTACTCAATATAAATTTGTTGATAAATTCTTAGTAAATAACCACACAAATTTTAATAAATTCATTTTATTCTTAAAAAAAATACGTTTTCTTCAAAAATGTTTTTTTTATTTTTTTTTGAGAAAATATTATAATTAATTTATTGAGATTTTATAAAATTTATTTGATAAAATTTATATCATATTTTAAATAATAATATCAAAATTAAATTTGGGTGAATTTTTTGTATTTTTCTAAAATGATTGATTTTTTAGTGAATAGTGAAAATTATCATTTCTTCAATTATTTGCCATTTCTTTTCATTAAATAAAGTATTTTAAAAGTATCAATATATTTTAGATTTTTTCTTAAAGTAACATATGAACCATTTTATTTATAATAATATATTTAACTTCATTTTAATTATAAATTTTTATGTTTTTTATAAGTTTATTTTTATGCTTAAAAACACTATTTTTCGAAAACTGTTTTTAAGTACATAAATTTTATTCATTTTAATTAACTAAAATAATCCTCAATAAAGAAATATTGAAATTAAATCTATATATTTTATATCTATTTATATTAATTTAAATCCATATAATTATTATTGATAGTCATAGATTTAATATAAAATCATCTGTTGTTTGAAAAATGCATTTTTCTGAAAAATCGTTTTTCCTCCTGTTTTCTTGGTTTAATCTTAAATTAAATTATTCAACTTATGTGTTTTGAATATTTTAAAAAATATTCAATATTTCTAATTAAGAGGTCAAAATTTTTTAAGGATACCCCTTTTATTTTTTCCATTTTGAATAGTAACCATAGTAAATATTTTTTACCACGATAAAGGTAAAATGAGTTAATTAAGGGTTAATATAATTTGATAAAGACTAAATATCAACCCAAAAATTTGATTTATTTTTATTAGATGAGTATATTTATTCAATAATCATCCAAAATTCTAATATATGACCTTTTTTCCATATGAAGATGATTATTACCTTTATAATACTGTGTGTAATGAAAAGACAAAAATGCCACTTTCTTGCTTTTAATAATAATAAGATTTTATGACAGGGATAAAAATAAAAAATGTTCGGTTATAAATATAAATTTTAAATATAAAAGGATTTTTTATCATGGTTATTTATTTATATATTTTAGTAATGAAACAATTACCTTAAATAATTACGCAACACCAACACATTAATTATTTCATTAAAAGGAAAATAAAATAAATGATATTAAAAATATTAAAAGTAATATAATTTAGATATATTATTGTGTTCCAAAATTATTTTTAGATAAGTATAAAATTTTAGAGAATTTTTAAAGGTATATATTCTAATTCCATCTTTGTATTGATGTTTTTAAAGTCAAATTAAACGAATAGTGTCAAAATTGATATTAATGATATTTTATAATAAATAATATTTTATGAAATGATTTCAAATTAAAAAAAAGATTATATTCAGAAAAATTAATGGGAAATGGTTTATAATATCAGAAATGGTATATTTATGAGAATTGTTTCCTTTTATAGTAATTTTCTTGACCCCTAAAGAGTAAAAACATTAATACCACGGTAATTGTCAAAAAAGGGTTAAAAAATATAAGGGTGAAAAAATCACCTAAACTTGCAAAATTTTTATTGTATGAGATGATTTTGACTCACCCTAATCTTATATTCTAATATTTTAATTTTTTTTCCATTTAAATATGAAAATTAATTGATATTTATTTAATACTTTATGAAATTCCATGAGTTCCCCTGCATTCTCTTATAAAAGGGAACATCTTATCCTCTCTTATTCACAGTTAAAAATATTTTTTGTTAAATCAATCCATTCAAAAATATTTTATAGACATCCCTTAACATTTCTTAAAGGCCTTTTTTATTATAAAAACCTCATAGGAAGGATTTTGTTGCAAACCTAAAGAGGCTATCCAAAGAATACATATCATTCTTAACCAATTTTTTTTTGTTTTATTTCTTCTTCTACCTCCTTCAAATATTATTCAAATATGATGAAATAATAATAAAGGAATATTATAGATACTGATATTTTATTATGTTAATGGAATAACCTATATCCATCTCATATCCTATCAAATGAGAAACAAAATCGTCGATCGTGTGTACGACGAACTACCGCCTTGCGAACAAATGTAATTTTTTTTTCATCCGAACCTATCAAGAATGGATATAATGATGTATTTAATGTATATATATGATATTTATGACATAATTATACTTTTTTAATAATAATTTCATATCTAACTTCTTATCTTCTAATCCGTTAGAAAACATTGATGTCGCTCGTGCGTACGTGTGGACAACTGCCTCCACGAAGGGATATGATTTATTTTTCATTTACACTTTACATGAATGGAAATAATGATATATTTTTTGAATATATATGATTTATATTATATGATAATATTTTTTTAAATTTTAATTATTATTTACCATTTTTTCCATTAGTTGAAAATGAAGACAGTGTTTATGCGTACGTACGACCTACCGTCTCCATGAATGATGTAATTTAGTTTTTTATCGATAAATTTTATATATTACTCTAAATAAATATATAATTAATATATATTATATTTATATCATGATTAAAATTCTAGAGATTATGGAAGCATGATCAAAGTACAGGGAAAAAAACTACCAAATGAAAACTTACATGAAAAACGAAGCAGTTATCACATAGAATATTGATTTTAATAAATAATTGTTGATAAAAAGGTGATAAAAGGTTATAAGAAAATAATATACGGTATGATATATATAATTATGGTTATATAATATATTTATAATAAATCTATATTTATTATACAATAGGTTCAAACTCATATGAAGAAAGTTGGGCCTGAGGTAAGTGATTTAGTCTCAATTTTCCTTAACTGAGACATATTTTATTCTTATGCACCTAATTTATTTTATATGGTGTATATAATAACCATTTTACATGTTATATCATGATTATACTTATTTTAATGATATTTAAATTTTCATTTTACATTATTCTTTCACGAGGCTTAAGATTCAAAAGTTACCTATGTGATAAGGATTTATTTCACAATCTCATCATTATTCGGGATTATTTATATTTAAGTATCCATCAAGAGAATTATTTTATATTTAAATCTTAAAAAAAATCTATTTTCTTGTCCACTATTTATTTTTGAAAATTATAATTTCTCATTTAATTTTCCGCTTTTAAATACTCATGTTATCAAAAGATTTTGTTTTGGGAAAACTGAAATTGTTTTTCTACTTGGTCGAGAATATTTTTCCTTTATGTACATATTTTACTTAAAATTTTTAAAATAATGTTTATAATATTCACCAGTGATTTATTAAATAAATTTTTACCCATGATTATCTTTTTAAAAAATTGTTTAAAATGGATATTCTTATCATTTTCCAAAGAAGGTCCTTTTGACTTTTTACAGAAAATGTGAAAGGAATCTTTTTTTAACATAATTAGAATGAACAGAATTTTTGAAGTATCATAAACACTAATTTATTTGAATAGTCCTTTATAATTTTCCATTATTATTTTCCAATATTTTTTTCTTAATAATTTATAAATTTTTAGTTTTTAAAACTGGATTTCAAAATGAAAAGGGTATTTTCCTTAAGAATGTTTTTAATTATTTTTATGGTATTTTTGTTCATAATCAATAAAAAAATTTATTATCCAATAAGAATATGTTGTAATGATAATATCATTATTCTTTATCTGGATGTTCTATGATCAGCTCATCTGGGGAAATTATTGATATTATATATTCTAGTTCTTCCAATATGAACATTTATTGATTTTTAAGGAAATTTGATTTAGTTGTATTGTTTTTTTAATATGATGAATTCACTGGACTTATTAAATTATGGGTGGGTCCTTGAATTACTTAACCCATTGATATATCAGTAGGTCTCATGAGATAAACTATTTTGTGTATTTGGCTGAGGCCTTACCCATTTATTTAAGATATCTTGGCTTGAGGCCTTGACAGTAAGTTTATGATGCCCGACATTAGGCATTCCATCATTATAAAATCAGTTATTAATATTTGTGTGATTATTTTAATAGTTATGACATATATGGATATGTTTCTAGATTATGTGATTATTTATATGATCTCATTTGATCATCATTTATTCTTACCACATTACTCATGCCTTATTAGCTTCCTCTATATGCATACCCTTACTGAGCATCTGAACTCATCCATTTCTTATGTTTCATTTCCCTAAGATTCTAGGAAGTTTATTATTATTGATATATAGGGACATGATAAAGGTAATAATGGTGTTCTAAAAGAAAATTCTATGTTGTATTTTATATTTTCAAATTTAATATGAAATTCAAGCATGTATCTAGTTTACCAAGACTACTAAACTATTCAGTCCTTTGGGATGTGATTGCTTGTATCTAGTGTCAATGTAATAAAGTAACCACCATATGTAGGATACTCAGGACAGGGTATTTACATACAACATAGGTCAACTAGAGAGGTTATATAAACTGAGAGATATGATTTTCTTATCATTTAGACAGGAGACATATTATACCTTAAGAATGATGAACCCCTAATCTACAAGAAGGTAGTAGATGGAAAGGATAATGATAAATAGAAATAATCCATGCATTCTAAGATAGATTCCATATACCAACACTAGATTTGGTTTTAGTATACCCTTCTATTGATGTAAAACCTATTAGGATTAAATGGGTATTCAAGAAAAATCTAGACATATATGGTAAAGTAAGTACCTATATAGAACAAATGGTTACAACGAGTTTTAGATGATGTAAAGGAATAGACTATAGATAAACCTTATCACCACTCACAATGATAAAATCCATCAAAATATTAATTACAATAGAAACCTTGCATGATTATAAAATTTTTCAAATGGATGTCAAACATTTATTTTCTTAATGGGAAGTTGGTTGAAGATGTCCATATGAAAAAAACCGAGGGGTTTATCATGTAAATGAGTTCAAATAAATTATGTAATATATAGAGATAAATTTATGGATTGAAGTTTGCATTAAGATCATGGAATGTTTGTTTTGATGAAGTGACATGAGAATTGGGTTTCATCAAGAATGAAAATTATGTTTATATAATAAGGTTTATGTAAGTGTCATAATTTTACTAGTATTATATGTTGGTGACATATTAATTATGGGAATTGAAGTGAATGTATTATATTCAGTGAAGAATTGGTTAAATGAATATTTCTACATAAAAGACTTAGGTGAAGAAGCCAATTTTCTAGTGATCAAGATCTATTGAGATAGATCTTAGAGTATCCTTGGGATAAGTCAAAGTGCATATATTGAAAAGGTACTAAAAAGATATAATATGGAAAAATATAGGAATAAGATTATTTTCAATATAAAAATGACATCAATATCTCCAAGAAAATGTTTCCATAGACACATAAGAAGATAGATAGTATGAGTATAATCCATTATACTTTGATAGTGGAATCTATCATGTATCATATGATATGTACTATTTCTGATATCGACTTTTCTTTAAAAATGGTGGGAAGATATCAAGATAATCCTGGAGATCTACATTGGGAAAATATAAAAACTATCTAAAAGAAATTGAGACATATAGAGGATATGTTCCTGGTGTATATAGGAAATGAGGAGTTAGTAACAAGAAAATACACTGATTCTAGCTTCTGGACAGATCATGATGATGTAAAATCATAGTTAGGATAAGTCTCTTTCTTTAATGGTGGTGTAGTGAGATGGAGAATCTTAAAGCAGTTTGTTGTTGCTGATTTTACACCAGAATATGTGTATTTATTAGTTTCCTATACAACTAAGGAAATAGTCTTGATACACATATTTATCTCAGATATTGGCATTGTACCTAGCAGTGCAGACCATGTTATAATATATCTTGATAATACTATAGTATTTTTAATTTCCAAGTATCCCATGTTACACTAGAGGATAAAGTATATACTTTGTAAGTTTTATCACTCAAGGTATTTTACTCAGAGAGGTGAATGTTAGATCATAATATATATTCACATGGAACAATACAGGGAGGGGGGGGGGTGAATTTTAGGCTTAAAAACTTTTTATTTTTATCCCTAAAGTAATTTAGTTTACAAGAATTTAAACTAATTCAATTTAGAATATATATTAATGTATTAAAAAATTAATCAGGCAGGGCCTTGGGTCAGGTTATAAAAGTATCATAATCATGTTGATTTTGATAATTTAAACCATTGGATGTAAATGAAATTAATTGTATTCATGGTTGAAACTATTTAAATAGATTAAGTGTGTAATATATCATAATCACTATGGTTATGATGATCAGAGTAAAACAATATAATGATTCAATCATAAAGCGTACTGAATCATATTGAGTAATTGAAAAGATCTTAATTACAAATTTTTTTAATAAAAAATTAAAGAATAGAAAATGAATATATAATAAAATTCACTTCATATTATAAAGAAATGAAAATACATACAAGTAAAAGAATGAAATTATTTTAAACCAAAGAGAAGGGTATCCAATAACATTGGATAGAGGTCCCTTGATTTATACTTTCAAGAAATTCTATCTTACCCACACCAGGGTAATCCCTCAATACAGTGATTGACTTCTGTCTTGCTATCCCTACAAGCCCTCGATCAAGAAGGTGATTGGTGCCTCTGTCTTCCTAGCCTCAGAATCCCTCGATCTTTAAATGATTGGCACAACTGTCTTCTTATTAACAGATGCCCTCAATCATAATCACTAATGATTAGTGTCAGACTAAGAAAAGAAAAACTCTTGGAAGTACAAGTATGTAGAATTAGAAGTCCACTACTTGAATTCTTTATAGTGTTTCACACGAAGCATCAATTTGAAAGATCTCTCGAATTCTCCAAAAGTTTAGCCGCACTTCAACCTTGATCTCATTCAAATGATTTGGTATTTATAGGCCAATGTCCCAATGACCATCTTGGATTACAATGGTCGGATTTTCTCCTAAAAATTCAAAGGGACTTGGACACCTAGCAATCCAACTATGATCTTATAACTGAGAAAAAGAAGTCGTTTTATAATACATATTGAAACAGAATATACAACATCATTTTGATTAAAATATTTTCCTTTCGATTTGAAATTTTTTTCTAGATATGATAGAATGGGTCTGAAAAGAATTTAACTCTTCTGATAAAATAGAATGTGAATAGTAAATGAGTACGATTATTTCAATTAAGACAATGAATACGATTTATCTTTTCAGTGCGATACTGAATGGTGCGTACGATGGAAATCATAATCGGCGTGTTTGATGAAAATCGTATTCAGTGAGTACGATGTGAATTATATCTGGGGTCATAATGATAATCATGTAATATAATAAAATTTATGGGTATGGTTATTATATTATTCATATAAAAAAAGTTTAATGAAGAAAAGTAAAACAAAAATCCTTAAAGTAAATAAAATATATGAATTCAATTGAAAAAAGAGTTTGTGATTTCCAAAACAAAAAGTAATAGAAAAGTCAAAAGAAGAATTTTAAAACAATATTGGAGTCATTGTTAGAAAAGTTTCCATAGAGTATAATGTGACATAACCCTGACCAAAACTACATCTCAGTAGAAGCATGATTATCATTTGAGATCTAGTAGGTTGAGAGTTGTTTGTAATTGGATCTAGTGAAATTCAGAGTGTTGTGAGTGGGTGACATAGACCCAACTACTGTATTCACTTTGATTACAATTAGATTTATATATTTTTATATATTAATGTGTTTATATTACCATAATATTTTTCATACTTCTATATCCACTATTTACATGGTAATTTATTTAGATTATTTATATTATCAAAAGGTTATAATAGTTTCCAGCTATAATGAAAACCTTGAGATACCATGATAGAAATCTTAAATGTTTTTCTTATGGTCTAGATACATCATTGAGATATAAAATTGATGATTTCTGACCATCAAGTGATGGGGGATCATAATTATTCATACATATTCTCATTAAGTTCATACTTAGTAATCTCAAGTAGATGATATCATGAGGACTGACCCACCAATTGGAACACCAAATGTTTCAGGTGTTATTGGTTGTTCCTATCTATGAGCATATGTATTTCTCTATTGACTTGATATCATTACCAATGTGTACCATTTTATATCATACTTTTATATGAGATGAAAACATAAAATTTATTTTATAATGAGATAACTTGCATTAGGTGTTTCATTAATAGTATGACATTGGTTGAATTATGAAAACATGTTTTTTTCACTTCCCAGTTAAGGAAGAGATATCTCAAGGACAATTTAATAGGATGGTAGTACCTTTATTAAATCCATGTGCATGATATAAAAAGGTAAATCTATCAAGTAAGGTCATGAAATAATAAATCAATAAAGGATGATGACATGAAGTATACATCCAACTTTATGATTCATTATATGATAAATAAATTATATCACATAGTGCATGTTCGTAGGAAAGTTCATCTTTTCTATGAAAAAACCTCATATCATTAGGTTCCTTGATGATTTTCTAGACTATACTCATAGTATTTGATTTGAACTCACTTCCATCGAGATAAGTTTGTATAGGTTTACACACTAAGAGTATTTAAAAGTACTGATTATTCTTGTGAATAGGAGTTTATAACATGGTGGGACCTATGTTGGGGGCCACCATATGTAAGAGAATGAATTATCACCAAGATATAAATAAATTCATGTTATTCAAGTTTATAATAATAAGTATTGAGGTTATTTAATCATAATATTCAAAATTTGTTTCGTGAATAGGAGGAAACATATTTTACTAATGAATATTTATTATGCTATGTTTGTATTATATTTGAAGGATAATAGAGTCAAGTTAGTGACTCATATTATATCACAAAACTCATCGTTTATGTTATAAGTAAGTGATAAAATATAAATTTCATTTATGACATGGTTAATAGGTCATAATATTTCATTTAGGGATTATTAATAAGGTTAAACATATTCAGGGACAATGTGCAATTTCCATAAGTTTAACCTAGATATATAAGTTAGTAGAAGACTAAATTAATATTACTATTCACTCAATCTAATTTGGAATACTCTCTATCTTCCCTCCCACATCCTAGAGCGATAAGAATTCCCTCCAAGCACCCCAATCCAAGTCTTCCTTCTCGGATTGAAGAGGTAGTGCTACGATAATCATAAAGATGTTGAAAGATTCATTAGTGTTCTATGATAGCACCCATAATTTGACGATTGATGTTTTGGTAGACTATTGATGCATGCATGGATGATTTATATGGATCCAATGTCAGTTCCTTGAAGTAGATATCATCGAAAATGAGAGGAACATGCCTATATCTTTAAATCAAACAAGGTAATGGTTAAAGTAAATTTTTGTGCTTAATTGAATCCACACAAGATCATTAGGTTATAACCGGGCATTGTGTATCACTAGAGAAGACATTATTATGTCAAGTCAATGATAGAAATTTTAAAATACCACTATTTTTTCTGCTTTCATTGTGTGTTCGATACCGACATTTTATTTCCATGTTTAAGTGAATTGTTGTTATTTAATATATTATTATTTTTAATATGGATATATGTTTATCCAATCTAGAATATATATATATATATATATATATTTATATAATGAACATGTCTCAAAATATATGAATAAAAAAAATGTAATTAAATTTTATTAAAATGGTTTATACATCAATAAAAAATTACAAATCCAAATGTAAAATAACAAACTAGCCTTAAAACCAATTTAATGGGGCCATCCACATAGATCAAACATATCCAATTATCTCTATCAAAGATCCTGACTAAATGGGGTTAGCTAAAAATACAAATATATATTAAAGAAACTAGTGTGTTACACAAATTTTATAATATATCAACGAAGTTAATTTACATTCTTAGTATTTATGTGATTTTTTCTCTTCCTTTGACACACTTCTTTTCCTAAACATGATAGAAAAGGGGGAAAACCACATGTATATAAATTTACCCAATTTGAAATCATAAATATAATCTATAAATAATTAATATAAACTATAAATTATATAAAAAAATTCCTATAATAATAATAAACTACAAGGTAAAATATAATATTACTCTTGAAATTAAGAAGCAAAAAGATATTTATAGTCTACGTTTGATTCAAGTATCTACTTAAGAGTAAAATGATTAATAACATATTAAAATTTGACCATTCTTGAGATCTTGGTAAGAATAATTTTTTTGTGATTTATTTTATCAATATTAACATTCAATAAATAATATGTTGAGTCACATAGTTTTATTATTATTGATTTTAAGCATGTTATTATCTTTTTTAAAAAAAATTATAAGAAGGAATTTTAAATCATTTTGAGAACATAAACTATAAGATTAACATGAGACTTTTTTATACAATTTAAAAATTAATCAATGATCATTGTTTTAAATTTTCAATGCTAATAAAAATAATTTTCTTAAACTATTATATTTTTTTTCTATAGCCACATATCTATTTTCAGGGTTTATACAACCGTGACAATAATAATTACAGTAGATAGAATACTATCACAGTTTTTCAAATTGTAAAAATAGAGTTTTTAGAAAAATTATAATCACTTGAAATCCTCCCCATATATCATTTTAATCCCCTCTTAATTACCTTACCTACTACCCAATTTCTTTTTCCCTCTGATCTCTTACTATATCGCCTGATTTCCCTCTGATCTCCTCCCATACCGTCTGATGTCATCACCCCTACGCCCCTCTAATATCCTCTCATATATTTTAAAATCGACTCTGTAACATCCTAGGTAAGTAAAGAATAAATCATTTTCATATTTATTAATATTTACGAATTAAATATTAATTTTACTTTAAAGGGGTTGCTATGTTTGATAGCGTACCCGATACGCAACAAAGAGTTTCTTTGAAATCTTACGTTGCACACTAGTAATAAAATAATATTATTTTAAATGGTAGTTAACACGTAGCCATTGTATTGGAGGGAATGAATATAAATAACTAAAATATGATTATATATGTTTGTTAAATGTTTTTACATTTATCCAATAAAGGATAAAGGCTTAAAATACGAAAAGAATTCAATTTAAGGCATATATACTCTAATTTTCACTAAAGGTCCACTTATCCCCTTTTGATGGTGAACCTTCATTAAATATAGTTTTGGAAACTATTATACATTCTATTGTACCAAATAAAATTCTTCTTTAGAATCAGGACAACAAAATTTACCTTGTGTAAATTTTTGGTATTTTTCCGATAAAGTTCATTTTTTAATGAATAGTGAAAAATGCTGTATTTTAATTCAAAACCTCTTTTTAGTATAATTTATTTATATGATTAGATTATCTTTTGAATTGGTTTTAAAGTGAAATTATAATATATTTTTACCATTTAATCCAATTGTGGTCATTGGAATTAATTTCACTTTGAAATTGGACTTAAACTAGTGTCAATCTTTTGATACATATTGTTTCATAAAAACACGCTTTTTGTTCTGACAGTGGGAATTAATTATTAAATTAATTAATGTAACTTATATGTTTTGAATTTTGTAAAATATACATCATTTTTGAATTCATAATATCAAATATATCTTAGGGTGATGTTTTGGTATTTTTCTGAAAAACTTCAATTTTTGATGAATAGTGAAACCACTAAGTGGTACTTAAAAAAACTGATTTTTTCATTTAAATGAAAATTTACCACCTATGTGTCTTGAATTTCAAAAATCCGACATACATGGTTGTCATTAAGAAGTAAAATGTGGTTCAATGGGATTAAAATAATTTTTTGGAGAATAGTAACTTTTAAGTTTTTAATCGTGATTAGAGGTAATTAGTGTAATTTAAGGTAAAAATAATGTTTTAATTATATGAAATGACCTAGAAACATTTCCTACCATCATTGGATGTGTCATTTCAGAAAAAGAAAATCCATTGGTCAAATTGGGGACCCCATGGAGCCACTTTGGTAGGAAAATGACATAAATAACTTTTTATTTAAAGTTAAAATAAAAATGTCACAAACATGAGTTGTTTTACTAAAACAAATTTTAAATGGGGTTTATACAAGACATATCTTTGACTATAAATATTACTTATAAAGATAAAGATATTTCCTACATCATGATATTTTTTTTATAATTTTTAGACATTAAATAAATTAAATTATTTATGACACCATGATGAAGTAGCGATTACCCAGTTATTTAACGATTTAAATAAAATGAAAAGATAATGTAAAATATAAGACTTACACATGTCAAAAACCTATTGGATGGGTTGATTTAGAACTCTTATTACCTTATCCTATAAATATATATTTTTGGGACCTTTAAAATCCGAAAATCATTTTATAATAAAGTAACCTTTTATAACTTTCCAAGAGTTCCCCTCCTCTCCTCTTATAAAAGGCCCCCACCTCTACCACCTTACCCACACCCCTAAAGCCTTTGTCTCGGCAAAAACATGCCCATTTTGTCTCTAAAAATCCCTATATTACTCTTATAATCCTCACTTTTGGCATAAGTCTTCCCAAGGAAGCCTTTGAGCTCAAATCAAAAAGAGTTACCCGTTTTAAAGATAGTGTTTTCTCTTGTGTTCTTATGTTTTATTTTGCTTCTCAAACCCCCTAAAATATTTTTATTCCTTTATTTTGTAACAACACCAGTATCTTCAATATACTAGTATGTTTTTATGTGAAGGATTCGAGCTACACTTACACACACCTACATCTAATGGTTAAAGAATATACTGTTTCTGTGGATGGAGAATTTCTGCCTCACGAAATGATGATTGTTCAACACTCATATAACACCTTAAAAGGTGTCAATTAAGATGTCACTATATTTATATATTATATATAATATGTTTATGTTTTACTTAAGCTTCTGTATTTTTCTTTTATGGCATACCTTTATGGTTTCTATTATGGGTAAATGTGATATCTTCATTTTAGGAAGTGCGGACTACCGCCCCCTCAAAGTGATTTGATTCGTTAATGACATATGTGGGAAGTATAAAGGATGGAGTTAAAGTTATTATATATAATGTTATACTGGAATTATAATATACCTTTATATAATTATTATTTCTTTCCATTAAAGTATGGGATAGAAATGAAAGTAGCGTTCATGCGTTTGTACGACTTACCGTCTCCATGAACGGTGCATTTCATTTATTATCCCCAAATGTAATGTACTATTATAAGTACATATATATAATGGATATATATGATTTATGTTACATATAAATGTTGAATATAATTCTGGAATTAAAATATACATATCTCTCATTTAGTTTTAATTCCATTAATATGACATCGAAATGAAAGTACCATTCATGCGTACGTACGGCTTACCGTCTCCATGAACGGTGCATTTCATTTATTACCTCTAAATGTTTTGTAATATTATAAATTCATGTATATACTGGATATATATGATATATATGATATCTACATCATGAATACAATTCTTGATATAATGGATATTTTACCACATGAACAACTTGTAATTATAAAGAGTTTATTTTTGACTCAAGTACCAATGATCGAAAAAACGACCATTATTAACTTAAATAATTACATAGTGTTCATAACATGGTAATAAGTGATATAAAAGGAATAATGAACTTGAAAAAGGTTCTTAAGCAAGTAGAAATTAACTCAAGTTTATTATCCAGGATGTTAAAGAACGATCGAGTCAAGTTGGACCCGAGGTATGAGACTTCATCTCAATCTCCTTTCATTTAGGCATATTTTGTTTTATACACAACCATCTTTTATTTGGTGTATAAAACCCTTTGACTTTTATGTTTATTCAAAAGGAATATTTTTTATACAAAGCGTTTTAATAAACGACAAAAGGGAATGTTTTTGCCGTACCTATGTGGCGACAATGACTTCTCCGCCGTCATGACCATTATTTGAGTTTCGGATTCCTCTAAAAGCCATACCTTTTTTTAAAAGAAAAATAAATACCATGTTTTACTTTTCTTTTATTTTGGTATTGAAAATGGTTTTCATAATGTTTTTATTATATCAATGAGTTGTATTGATATCTTGTTATTGAAATGTGGAAATTTTATGTTTCCTTTATATATGTTTTATGTGATACGATTATGTTATAATTCTTGGGCATTATTATGAAGACGGGTGGTTCTGTGATAAACTAAGGGTGGGTGAGCCTGATATAGCTCTCCAATGCATTGGGTAACCCGAAGGAGTTAAATGTTAAGGCTTCTCTGAAGAGATTTAGGGAATATACTGTGATGGGTATTCCAAACGTAACCAAGAGGGTTACTCCCTAGGTAAGAATGTTATGAATGCCTCAAGTTACCTTTATGTCTTATGATTTCTATGATTTATTCATGATTTGATGAGGTATGTTAACGTGCTTATGTTTTATGAGTAAAGTATGATTTCATACACGGACTAATGTTTTTACTTCATACTTTTATATCCCTTACTGATATTCTTATGCTCATCCCATGTTTTTGAAATGTTTTTCATAGGTCAAGGGAAAGGTAGATGATATGATGATAGTGTCAAGGAAGTGTCATGAAAAAATCCATGTTTTATCTTAAATATGTTTCCTTTGATGGGAAAAAATGAATACTGTCTTTTATGTAACCACCTTGTTTAAATGTGGAATGTAATGCATGATTTATGATCTAATTCTCTAAAAATATAAACCTGAAAAGATCCTCAATGTTAATTATTAATTTAATTAAATATTAAGTAAGGTTTAAGGCCGATGCCTTATAGTGGGTATCAGAGGTCGGTTTAGACAACTTTTGGAGTTAGAAAATTTTTAAATTATAAATTAATTTATGGTATGATTGAAATGATATAGCATTTAAAGATTACCATGTTGCTTCACCTAAGATATTTCTATGTTCACAATGGTTTTTCATAGAGGAAACATGGAAGTTGTGCAGTGAAGGCATTCAAAGGGAAATGACCTTCCAAATCAGCATCCTAAGATGGTCAGAATCAGAATTGAACAGTTTGTTTCAGTGATGGATCAGTTGAATCTGGTGATAAATGGTGGTTGTGTTTCTTGATGATATTTTGGAGTTTTCTACAAGTAAAGAGAAGCATGAAAGACATTTAAGGGTTATTTTACAAACCTTAAAATCAAATAAATTGTATGGGAAATTCAGAAAGTGTGGGTTTTAGTTACAAAAAATTTCTTTCCTTGGTCATATTGTTTCTAAATATGGAATAACTGTTGATCCTGTAAAAACAAAGGTTGTTAAAGAATGTCCAAGACCCAAAAATGTAACCAAGATCCATAGTTTTCTTGGTTTTTCAGGTTACTACCAAAGGTTTGTTGAAAATTTTTCATGGTTATCTAGTCCAATGACTAAGAAAACTCGGAAGAGTGTTAAGTTTATCTGGACAAAAGAATGTGATGATTGTTTTCAGGAGTTGAACAAAAGATTGGTGAATGCTCCAGTTTTGGCACTTCCTTCTAGGAATGGTGAGTTTTTTATATACAGTGATGCTTCATTGTAGGGACTTGGTTGTGTCCTTATGCAGAATGAACAGGTAATTGCATATGCTTCACGTCAGTTGAAAACTCATGAGGTAAATTACCCTACACATGATTTGGAATTAGCTGTTGTTGTTTTTGGTTTAAAAAATTTGGAGGCATCATTTGTATGGAGTAAAGTGTGAAATATATACCGATCACAAAAGTTTAAAGTATATATTAACTCAGAAAGAATTGAACATGAGACAGAGGAGATGTCTAGAATTAATCAAGGATTATGATTGTACAATTCATTACCATCTAGGAAAAGCAAATAAAGTGGCTGATGCTTTGAGTCGAAAAAGTAATGCTTCATTAACAATGTTGCATTTGGAACATGATCCTTTGGTTAAGGATTTAATGAACTTTGGGAGAGAAGTTGTTGGTACAGAATGTCCTTCTGTTTTGTTTCAGGTTTCAGTGAAATCTTCTCTATCAGACAGAATTAAGTAAGCACAGAAGCAAGACTGTGAGTTGCAGAAAAAGGTAGAGCTGGTTTAGAAGGGTAAGTTTCCGGAATTCAGCATTGATAATGATTTTTTTTTGAGGTTTGGGAAGAGATTATGTGTGCCTGGTGATTCAAAGTTGAAGAATGGGTTGTTATGTGAGGCTCATAGTTCCCCATTTTCAGTTCATCCTGGAAGTACTAAGATGTATAGAGATCTTCAAGAGTACTACTAGTGGGACGGAATGAAAAGGGATATTGCTGATTTTACTGTGAAGTGTTTGACATGTCAACAGGTTAAAGGAGAGTGGCAGTTACCGAATGGGATGCTTCAGCCTTTAACAGTACCAGAGTGGAAATGGGAGAATATATCCATGGACTTCATTGTGGGATTGCCGAAGTCACCTCGAGGTAATAATGTAATCTGGGTTATTGTTGATCGCTTGACTAAATATGCTCATTTCCTTGATATACGAGATAATTTTTCCCTAGATCAACTTTCCCGTTTGTATCTTAAAGAGATAGTCGGGTTACATGGAGTTCCTCTCTCCATTGTATCTGACCGTGATCCCAGGTTCACTTCTAACTTTTGGAAAGGCCTTCAGAAGTCGTTGGGTACTGAATTAAATTTTAGTACATCCTTTCATCCGCAATCAGATGGGCAGTCATAACGAACAATTCAGACCTTAGAGGATATGCTACGTGCTCGCTCTATGGATTATCAGGGAAGTTGGGACCAACATCTTTCTTTGGTTGAGTTTTCATATAATAACAGTTTTTATTATAGTATACAGATGGCTCCGTTTGAAGCATTATATGGCAAATGGTGTCGAACTCCAGCTTTTTGGGATGAAGTAGGTGAAAGGAAGATGATGGGACCAGAATTGGTAGAAGAGATGGCAGAAAAAGTTCAGTTGATTCAGAAACACATGAGAATAGCTCAGAGCAGACAGAAAAGTTATACAGATAACCGGAGGAAGGATCTATCTTTCGAGGTAGGTAATCATGTTTTTCTCAAAGTTTCACCATGGAAAAGTGTGATGCGATTTGGTAAGAAAGGAAAGCTGAGTCCAAGGTTCATTGGACCATATGAAATTCTGGAGAAAGTTGGATCAGTTGCATACATAGTGGCATTACCTCCGAGTTTATCTCAGTTACACAATGTTTTTCATGTTTCGATGTTGAGAAAGTATATGCCAGATCCATCTCATGTTTTGAGCCCAGAGGTAGTTCAGTTGGAAGAGAATCTCTCTTATGAAGAACAACCAGTCCAGATTCTTGACCATAGAGAGAAAATGTTGCGGAATAAGGTAATTCTCCAGGTAAAGGTTTTATAGAAAAACCATATGGTTGAAGAGGCAACATGGGAATCTTAAAATGCTATGAGGGATAAATACCCCCACATATTTTGATAAGTGAATAAAATTGCGAGGACGTAATTACCAAAAGGGAGGAAGGATGTAACATCCCAGGTAAATAAAGAATAAATCATTTTCATATTTATTAATATTTACGAATTTTATATTAATTTTACTTTAAAGGGGTTTCTATGTTCGATAGCGTACCCGATACACAACAAAGAGTTTCTTTAAAATCTTACGTTGCACACTAGTAATAAAATAATATTATTTTAAATGGTAGTTAACATGTAGTCGTTGTATTGGCGGGAATGAATATAAATAACTAAAATATTATTATATATGTTTGTTAAATGTTTTTACATTTATCCAATAAAGTATAAAGGCTTAAAATACGAAAAGAATTCAATTTTAGGCATATATACTCTAATTTTCACTAAAGGTCCACTTATCGCCTTTTGATGGCGAACCATCATTAAATATGGTTTTTGTCACTCTTACACATTATATTGGACCAAATAAAATTCTTCTTTAGAATCGGGAAATCAAAATTTACTTTGTGTAATTTTTTGGTATTTTTCCGATAAAGTTCATTTTTTAATGAATAGTGAAAAATGTTGTATTTTAATTCAAAACCACTTTTTAGACTAATTTATTTTTATGATTAGATTACCTTTTGAATTGGTTTTAAAGTGAAATTATAATAAATTTTTATTATTTAATCCAATTGTGGTCATTGGAATTAATTTCACTTTGAAATTGGACTTAAACTAGTGTCAATCTTTTGATACATATTGTTTCATAAAAACACGCTTTTTGTTCTAACAGCGGGAATTAATTATTAAATTAATTAATGTAACTTACATGTTTTGAATTTTTTAAAATAGACATCATTTTTTAATTCGGAATATCAAATATAGCTTAGGGTGAAGTTTTTGTATTTTTCTGAAAAACTTCAATTTTTGATAAATAGTGAAACCACTAAGTGGTACTTAAAAAAACTGATTTTTCGTTTAAATGAAATTTTACCACCACTTTGTTTTGAATTTCAAAAATCCGACATACATTGTTGTCATTAAGAAGTAAAATTTGGTTCAACGGGATTAAAATAATTTTTTGGTGAACAGTAAATTTTAAGTTTTTAATCGCGATTAGAGGTAATTAGTGTAATTTAAGGTAAAAATAATGTTTTGATAATATGAAATGACCTATACACATGTCCTACCCTCATTGTATGTGTCATGTCCGACCAAGAAAATCCATGGGTCAACTTGGGGACCCCATGAATCCACTTTGGTAGGAAAATGACATAAATAACTTTTTATTTAAAGTTAAAATAAAAATGTCACAAACATGAGTTGTTTTACTAAAATATTTTTTAAATGGGGTTATACAAGTCATATTTTTGACT
This sequence comes from Viscum album, assembly GCA_963277665.1. Lineage (NCBI taxonomy): Eukaryota > Viridiplantae > Streptophyta > Magnoliopsida > Santalales > Viscaceae > Viscum > Viscum album. Next base: position 690,272,308 of record OY728163.1, read on the forward strand.
ATAAATATTCATTATAAATATAAATAAATTTCATACATCATGATATTTGTTTTATAATTTTTATACATTAAATAAATTAAATTATTTATGACACCATGATGATGCAGCGATTACCTCATTATTTAACGATTTAAATAAAATGAAAATAAAATGTAAAATATAAGACCTACACATGTCAAAAACCTATTGGATGGGTGTATTTCAAACTCTTATCACATTATCCTATAAATATATAATTTTAGGACCTTTAAAATCCGAAAATCATTTTATAATAAAGTAACCTTTTATAACTTTCCAAGAGTGCCCCTCCTCTCCTCTTATAAAAGGCCCCCACCTCTACCACCTTACCCACACCCCTAAATCCTTTGGATCGGCCAACCCCTGCCCATTTTGTCTCTCCACATCCATATCTTACTTCTAGAAGCCTCACTTTGGGCAGAAGTCTTCCCAAGGAATCCTTGAGCTCAAATCAAAAAGAGTTACCCGTTTTAAAGGTAGTGTTTTCTCTTGTGTTCTTATGTTTTATTTTTCTTCTCCAACCCCTAAACTCTTTTTATTCCTTTATTTTGTAACAACACCATTATATTCAATATACTAGGATGTTTTTTTGTGAAGGATTAAAGCTACAATTACACACACCTACATCTAATGGTTAAAGAACATACTGTTTCTGTGGATGGCGAATTTCTGCCTCACGAAACGATGATTGTTCAACACTCATATAACACCTTCAAAGGTGGCCATTAAGATGTCACTATATTTATATATGATATATAATATGTTTATGTTTTACTTAAGCTTATTTATTTTTCATTTATGTCATACCGTTATGGTTTCCATTATGGGTAAATGCGATATCTTCATTTTAGGAAGTGCGGACTACCGCCCCCTCAAAGTGATTTGATTCATTAATGACATATGTGGGATGTATAAAGGATGGAGTTAAAGTTATTATATATGATGTTATACTGGAATTATAATATAACTTTAAATAATTATTATTTCTTTCCATTAAAGTATGAGATAGAAATGAATGTAGCGTTCATGCATACGTACGGCTTACCGTCTCCATGAACGGTGCATTTCATTTCTTATCCCCAAATGTAATGTACTATTAGAAGTACATATATATAATGGATATATATGATTTATGTTACATATAAATGATTAATATAATTATGGAATTAAAATATACATATCTCTCATTTAGTTTTAATTCCATTAATATGACATAGAAATGAAAGTAGCATTCATGCGTACGTACGACTTACCGTCTCAATGAACAGTTCATTTCATTTCTTACCTCTAAATGTTATGTAATATTATAAATTCATTTATATACTGGATATATATGATATATATGATATCTACATCATTAATACAATTCTTTATATAATGAATATTTTACCACATGAACAACTTGTAATTATAAAGAGTTTATTTTTGACTTAAGTACCAATGATCAAAAAAACGGCCATTATTAACTTAAATAATTAAATAGTGTTAATAAAATGGTAATAAGTGATCTAAAAGGAATAATGAACTTGAAAAAGGTTCTTAAGATAGTATAAATTAACTCAAGTTTATTTTTCAGGATGTTAAAGAACGATCGAGTCAAGTCGGACCCGAGGTTTGAGACTTCGTCTCAATCTCCTTTCATTGAGGCATATTTTGTTTTATACACAAACTTATTTTATATGGTGTATAAACACCTTTGACTTTTATGTTTATCTAAAAGGAATATTTTTTATACAAAGCGTTTTACTAAACGATAAAAGGGAATGTTTTTTTTGTACGTATATAGCGACAACGACTTCTCCGCCGCTGTGACCATTATTTGAGTTTTGGTTTCCTCTACAAGCCACACATTTTTTTAAAAGAAAAATAAATACCATGTTTTACTTTTCTTTTATTTTGGTATTGAAAATGGTTTTCATAATTTTTTTATTATATCAATGAGTTGTATTGATATCTTGTGATTGAAATGTGGAAATGTTATATTTTCTTTATGTATGTTTTATGTGATACGATTATGTTATAGTTCTTGGGAATTATTATGAAGACAAGTGGTTTCGTGATAAAATAAGGGCAGGTGAGCCCGATATAGCTCTCCAATGCATTGGGTAACACGAAGGAGTTAAACGTTAAGGTTTCTCCGAAGAGATTTAGGGAATATACTGTGATGGGTATTCCAAACATAACCAAGAGGGTTACTCCCTACGTAAGAATGTTATAAATGCATCAAGTTAACTTTATGTATTATGATTTCTATGATTTATTCATGATTTGATGAGGTATGTTAACATGCTTATGTTTTATGAGTAAAGTATGATTTCATACATGGACTAATTTTTTCACTTCATAATTTTATATCCCTTACTGAGCTTTTTATGCTCATCCCAAGTTTTTGAAATTTTTTTCATAGGTCAAGGGAAAGGTACATGATATGATGATAGTGTCAAGGAAGTGTCAAGAAAGAATTCATGTTTTATCTTAAATATGTTTTCTTTGATGGGAAAAAATGAATATTGTCTTTTATGTAACCACCTTGTTTAAATGTGGAATGTAATGCATGATTTATGATCTAATTATTTAAAACTATAAACCTGAAAAGATCCTCAATGTGAATTATTCATTTAATTCAATATTATGTAAGGTTTAAGTCCGGGGCCTTATATTTGGTATCAGAGGTCAGTTTAGATAACTTTAGGAGTTAAAAAATTGTTAAATTATAAATTAATTTATGGTATGATTGAAATGATATGGCATTTAAAGATTACCACGTTGCTTCACCTAAGATATTTCTATGTTCAGAATGGTTTTTCATAGAGGAAACAGGGCAGTTGTGCAGTGAAGGCATTCAAAGGGAAATGACCCTCTAAATCAGCATCTTGAGATGGTCAGAATCAGAATTGAACAGTTTGTTTCAGTGATGGATCAGTTGAATCAGGTGATATATGGTGGTTGTGTTTCTTGATGATATTTTGGTGTTTTCTAAAAGTAAAGAGGATCATGAAATAAATTTAAGGGTTATTTTTCAAACCTTAAAAGAAAATAAATTGTATGAGAAATTCAGAAAGTGTGAGTTTTGGTTGAAACATTTTTCTTTCCTTGGTCACATTGTTTCTAAAGATGGAATAACTGTTGATCCTGCAAAAAAAGGTTGTTGAAGAATGCCCAAGACCCAAAAATGTAACCTATATCCATAGTTTTTTTGGTTTTTCAGGTTACTACCAAAGGTTTGTTGAAATTTTTTCACAGTTATCTAGTCCAATGACTATGCTAACTCGGAAGGGTGTTAAGTTTATCTGGACAAAAGAATGTGATTATTGTTTTCAGAAGTTGAAAAGAAGATTGGTGAATGCTCCAGTTTTGGAACTTCCTTCTAGGAATGGTGAGTTTGTTATATACAGCGATGCTTAGTTGAAGGGACTTGGTTGTGTCCTTATGCAGAATGATCAGGTAATTGCATATGCTTCACGTCAGTTGAAAACTCATGAGGTAAATTACCCTACACATGATTTGGAATTAGCTGCTGTTGTTTTTGCTTTAAAAAATTTGGAGGCATCATTTTTATGGAGTAAAGTGTGAAATATATTCCGATCACAAAAGTTTAAAGTATATATTCACTCAGAAAGAATTGAACATGAGACAGAGGAGATGGCTAGAATTAATCAAGGATTATGATTGTAAAATTCATTACCATCCGGGAAAAGCAAATAAAGTGGATGATTATTTGAGTCGAAAAAGTAATGATTCATTAACAATGTTGCATTTGGAACATGATCCTTTGGTTAAGGATTTGATGAAATTTGGCATAGAAGTTGTTGGTGCAGGATGTCCTTCTATTTTGTTTCAGGTATCAGTGAAATCTTCTCTATCAGACAGAATTAAGCAAGCAGAGAAGCAAGACAGTGAGTTGCAGAAAACGGTAGAGCTGGTTCAGAAGGGTAAGTTTCCAGAATTCAGCATTGATAATGATTTTGTTTTGAGGTTTGGGAAGAGATTATGTGTGCCTGGTGATTCACAGTTGAAGAATGAGTTGTTATGTGAGGCTCATAGTTCCCCATTTTCAGTTCATCCTGGCAGTACTAAGATGTATAGAGATCTTCGGGAGTATTACTGGTGGGACGGAATGAAAAGGGATATTGATGATTTTACTGTGAAGTGTTTGACATGTCAAAAGGTTAAAGGAGAGTGGCAGTTACCGAATGGGATGCTTCAGCCTTTAACAGTACCAAAGTGGAAATGGGAGAATATATCCACGGACTTCGTTGTGGGATTTCCAATGACACCTCGAGGTAATAATGTAATCTGGGTTATTGTTGATCGCTTGACTAAATCTACTAATTTCCTTTCTATATGAGATACTTTTTCCCTAGATCAACTTTCGCGTTTGTATCTTAAAGAAATAGTCAGGTTACATAGAGTTCCTCTCTCGATTTTATCTGACCGTTATCCCAGGTTCACTTCTAACTTTTGAAAATGCCTTCAGAAGTCGTTGGGTACTAAATTAAATTTTACTACAGCTTTTCTTCCACAATCAGATGGGCAGTCAGAACGAACAATTTAGACCTTAGAGGATATGCTACGTGCTCACTCTATGGATTATCAGGGAAGTTGGGACCAACATCTTTCTTTAGTTGAGTTTTCATATAATAACAGTTTGCATTCCAGTATACAGATGGCTCCGTTTGAAGCATTATATGGAAAACGGTGTCAAAATCCAGCTTTTTGGGATGAATTAGGTGAAAGGAAGATGATGGGACCAGAATTGGTAGAAGAGATGGAAGAAAAAGTTCAGTTGATTCAGAAACACATGAGAACAGCTAAGAGAAGACAGAAAAGTTATACGGATAACCAGAGGAAGGATCTATCTTTCGAGGTAGGTGATCATGTTTTTCTCAAAGTTTCACCATCGAAAAGTGTGATGCGATTTGGTAAGAAAGGAAATCTGAGTCCAAGGTTCATTGGACCATATGAAATTCTGGAGAAAGTTGGATCAGTTGCATATAGAGTGGCATTACCTCCGAGTTTATCTCAGGTACACAATGTTTTTCATGTTTCGATGTTGAGAAAGTATATGCCAGATCCATCTCATGTTTTGAGCCCAAAGGTAGTTCAGTTGGAAGAGAATCTCTCTTATGAAGAACAACCAGTCCAGATTCTTGACCATAGAGAGCAAATGTTGTGGAATAAGGTAATTCACCTGGTAAAGGTTTTATGAAAAAACCATATGGTTGAAGAGAAAACATGGGAATCTAAAAATTCTATGAGGGATAAATACCCCCACTTATTTTGATAAGTGAATAAAATTGTGAGGACGCAATTCCCAAAAGGGGGGAAGGATGTAACATCCCAGGTAAATAAAGAATAAAGAATTTCCATATTTATTAATATTTATGAATTAAATAATAATTTTACTTTAAAGGGGTTTCTATGTTCGATAGCGTACATGATACACATCAAAGAGTTTCTTTGAAATCTTACGTTGCTCACTAGAAATAAAATAATATTATTTTAAATGGTAGTTAACACATAGCCATTGTATTAGCGGGAATGAATAGAAATAACTAAAATATGATTATATATGTTTTTTAAATGTTTATACATTTATCTAATAAAGTATAAAGGCTTAAAATACGAAAAGAATTCAATTTTAGGCATATATACTCTAATTTTCACTAAAGGTCCACTTATCGCCTTTTAATGGCGAATCGTCATTAAATATAGTTTTGGTCACTCTTATACATTATATTGGACCAAATAAAATTCTTCTTTATAATCGGGACATCAAAATTTACTTTGTGTAAATTTTTGGTATTTTTCTGAAAAAGTTCATTTTTTAATGAATAGTGAAAAATGTGGTGTTTTAATTCCAAACCTCTTTTTAGTATAATTTATTTATATGATTATATTATCTTTTGAATTTGTTTTAAAGTGAAATTAGAATATATTTTTACCATTTAATCCAATTTTGGTCATTGTAATTAATTTCACTTTGAAATTGGACTTAAACAAGTGTCAATCTTTTGATACATATTATTTCATAAAAACACGCTTTTGTTCTGACAACGGGAATTAATTATTAAATTAATTAATGTAACTTATATGTTTTGAATTTTTTAAAATAGACATCATTTTTGAATTCGGAATATCAAATATATCTTAGGGTGAAGTTTTTGTATTTTTCTGAAAAACTACAATTTTTGATGAATAGTGAAACCACTAAGTGGTACTTAAAAAAACTCATTTTTCATTTAAATGAAATTTTACCACCTCTATGTTTTTAATTTCAAAAATCTGACATACATGGTTGTCATTAAGAAGTAAAATGTGGTTCAAAGGGATTAAAATAATTTTTTGGTGAACAGTAACTTTTAAGTTTTTAATCGCGATTAGAGGTAATTAGTGTAATTTAAGGTAAAAATAATGTTTTAATAATATGAAATGACCTAGACACATGTCCTAAACTCATTGGATGTGTTATGTAAGACCAAGAAAATCCATGGGTCAACTTGGGGACCCCATGGAGCCACTTTGGTAGGAAAATGACATAAATAACTTTTTATTTAAAGTTAAAATAAAAATGTCACAAAAATGAGTTGTTTTACTAAAAAAAATATTAAATGGGGTTATAAAAGTCATATTTTTTACTATAAATTTTCATTAGAAAGATAAAAAATCTTTCCTACATCAGGATATTTTTTTTATAATTTTTAGACATTAAATAAATTAAATTATTTATGACACCATGATGATGCAGCGATTACCTCATTATTTAACAATTTAAATAAAATGAAAAGATAATGTAAAATATAATACCTACACATGTCAAAAACCTATTGTATGGGTGGATTTAGAACTCTTATCACCTTATCCTTGAAATATATAATTTTGGGACCTTTAAAATCCGAAAATCATTTTATAATAAAGTAACCTTTTATAACTTTCCAAGAGTGACCCTCCTCTCCTCTTATAAAGTGCCCCCAACTCTACCACCTTACCCACACACCTCAAGCCTTTGGCTCGGCCAAAACCTGACCATTTTGTCTCTCCAAATCCCTCTCTTACTACTAGAATCCTCACTTTTGGCAGAAGTCTTCCCAAGGAAGCCTTTGAGCTCAAATCAAAAAGAGTTACCCGTTTTAAAGGTAGTGTTTTCTCTTGTGTTCTTATGTTTTATTTTGCTTCTCCAACCCCATAAACTCTTTTTATTCCTTTATTTTGTAACAACACCAGTATATTAAATATACTAGGATGTTGTTATGTGAATTATTCTAGATACACTTACACACACCTACATCTAATGGTTAAAGAACATACTGTTTCTGTGGATGGGGAATTTCTGCCTCACGAAACGATGATTGTTCAACACTCATATAACACCTTAAAAGGTGGCCATTAAGATGTAACTGTATTTATATATTATATATAATATGTTTTTGTTTTACTTAAGCTTCTGTATTTTTCATTTATGTCATACCTTTATGGTTTCCATTATGGGTAAACATGATATCTTCATTTTAGGAAGTGCGGACTACCGCCCCCTCAAAGTGATTTGATTCGTTAATGCCATACGTGGGATGTATAAAAGATGGAGTTAAAGTTATTATATATGATGTTATACTGTAATTATAATATACCTTAATATAATTATTATTTATTTCCATTAAAGTATGAGATATAAATGAAAGTATTGTTCATGCGTACGTACGGCTTACCGTCTCCATGAACGGTGCATTTCATTTCTTATCCCCAAATGTAATGTACTATTACAAGTACATATATATAATGGATATATATGATGTATGTTACATATAAATGATTAATATAATTATGGAATTAAAATATACATATCTCTCATTTAGTTTTAATTCCATTAATATGACATAGAAATGAAAGTAGCGTTCATGCGTACGTACGACTTACCATCTCCATGAACGGTGCATTTCATTTCTTAACTCTAAATGTTATGTAATATTATAAATTCATGTATATAATGGATATATATGATATATATGATATCTACATCATGAATACAATTTTTTATATAGTGGATATTTTACCACATGAACAACTTGTAATTATAAAGAGTTTATTTTTGACTCAAGTACTAATGATCGACAAAACGACCATTATTAACTTAAATAATTAAATAGTGTTCATAACATGGTAATAAGTGATATAAAAGGAATAATGAACTTGAAAAAGGTTCTTAAGCAAGTAGAAATTAACTCAAGTTTATTATTCAGGACGTTGAAGAACGATCGAGTCAAGTCGGACTCGAGGTATGAGACTTCATCTCAATCTCCTTTCATTGAGGCATATTTTGTTTTATACACAACCTTCTTTTATATGGTGTATAAACCCCTTTTAATTTTACATTTATCCAAAAGGAATATTTTTTATACAAAGAATTTTACTAAACGACAAAAGGGAATGTTTTTGTCGTACGTATACGGCGACAACGACTTCTCCGCCGCCGTGACCATTATTTGAGTTTCGGCTTCCTCTACAAGCCATACCTTTTTTTAAAATAATAATAAATACCATGTTTTAATTTTCTTTTATTTTGGTATTAAAAATGGTTTTCATAATGTTTTTATTATATCAATGAGTTGTATTGATATCTTTTGATTGAAATGTGGAAATGTTATGTTTCCTTTATGTATGTTTTATGTGATACGATTATGTTATGGTTCTTGAGAATTATTATGAAGACGGGTGGTTCTGTGATAAACTAAGGGCGGGTGAGCCCGATATAGCTCTCAAATGCATTGGGTAACGTGAAGGAGTTAAACGTTAAGGTTTCTCTGAAGAGATTTAGGGAATATATTGTGATGGGTATTCCAAACATAACCAAGAGGGTTACTCCCTACATAAGAATTTTATGAATGCATCAAGTTACCTTTATGTCTTATGATTTCTATTATTTATTCATGATTTGATGAGGTAAGCTAACGTGCTTATGTTTTATGAGTAAAGTATGATTTCATACATGGACTAATGTTTTCACTTCATACTTTTATATCCCTTACTGAGCTTTTTATACTCATCCCAAGTTTTTGAAATGTTTTTCATAGGTGAAGGGAAAGGTACATGATATGATGATAGTGTCAAGGAAGTGTCAAGAAATAATCCATGTTTTATCTTAAATATGTTTCCTTTGATTGGAAAAAATGAATACTGTCTTTTATGTAACCACCTTGTTTAAATGTGGAATGTAATTCATGATTTATGATCTAATTCTCTAAAACTCTAAACCTGAAAATATCCTCAATTTGAATTATTCATTTAATTCAATATTAAGTAAGGTTTAAGGCCGGGGCCTTATAGACTCCCACCTCCTATATTCAATTTATATCAAAGGTATACCATTATTGATATGTTTAATTGTATGAAAATTTATTTCTAGTATTTGGGATATTAATTAAGGTTTTTATAGTTTGTGTATGTTTTTTTTGTTGTTATTTACAGTTTGTAAAATTGTTTTTTTTTAAATTGGGAGATGTTTTAGGAATTTAATTTGGGTATAATTTTTTTTATAAATATTAATTAATAAATTTATAATTTTAAAAATAGTAATCATTATAAAATTAAATATTTTATAAATATAGTTTTTCATTTTTATACTTTTATATATACAATTTACACTTTATATACTTTTATAAATTATACAGTATATCGTATCATACTCTTACAAATTATATATAAACTTTTAAAAATTATATATACTTTTATAGTTGTATACTTTTATAAATTTATATAATATTATAAATTATATTTATATATATAATTTTATAAATTAAATTACTATAATTTTATTCTTTTTTAAATTTATTAATCATAATAAATATTAATCAATAATTTTATAAATATATAAATATTAATCAAGTGTGCAGACCCATGGACATGTCGATAAAAACAGTGCCTTTGGGACATAAAAAAACAAAGGGTCCTTCGGGATATCCAATGTTGGGCCTACAAACCTTTAATATATGAATAAATAAGGATGTATGGGTGGATTATACCTTTATGGGGCTATGACCTACCTTTTTGGCTTATGTGTGTGTATTGTGTGTATGTTTGAATGTAATTGTACCCCTAAGAACCTAATATATATATATATATATAATTTTATACTCTTATTTATAATTTTTATACTTTTATGTGTTATATAGTATATACATTTAGTCATTTATAAATATATATGTCATGAACCAACCCGAATACCCCAATACAATGATACCTGGGCTAGTCTGGGCATAGCCTGAATGGCGTTCCCAATCCACATGGGTTAGCGACTAGCACCTGGAACCATATCAAGATGAAGAGGGAACATTTTTTACACAAAATAGCAGAAGATAAATGATACAAGTTAGTATTTCAACACTCCTCAAGGAGAAAGTACTAGAATTAAACATGTAAAATAATACCCAAATAGTACATCGTCAAAAGACACAACTTATATCAATGAAATTCCTAGAAATCCCATGAAATAAGTGGGTAACATCTCCACTGATTATCTCTATCACTCTAGTTTCCACGAATCAAGTACAACTTCCACCTCCAAATATCACTTTCCCTTAACTTGGACCTTACATAAGATAATATACAAATTTCTGAAGACAAAGGTTAGGTGTGAGAAAAATTAACTAGTAGAGTCTTACTAAGTGTTCTATAATAAATTCCATAAAAACAAACCGTTTATTATTTCAATTTAAATAAAACAAGGCATGGAAAGGCATTTAAATATTTTCAATAAAACATGATTTTAACTCAAAAGATGAAAGATATATAAAAATAGTATTAAATGAAAATTTTATATAAAACATATATATATAATAGTTTTCATGAATAAAATAGACCTATAATCAATGGAATGTATAATCAATTCAAATAAAACATGGAACCTTTCTCACAAGACCTATGGTACATTAGTTTCTGTTAATAAGATCCTCACACTTCTTAATCATAATCACGGATAAATATAGGTATGCACACTCAAATCAACACCGCATTAGGGGATCCATTATGTGAAATAAATATTCACCCCATTAGGGGACCCATCATGAGAAAATATGCTAAACTTGGTTTAGTTAATGTGGTGATCATCAATCCATTTATAGGGAGTCAAAGTCTTAGAGGTATTGTCCTAATCACCCACTAAATACCCCGGATCACATGTTTTTAAAACAAACAATCTATCAATCTTGTGTAAATCAATAATTTAAAATATTTTCATCATTTACATTTAAATTTCCTAATTATAGTTCCAACATGCCTTTTCATTTGAAAACCAAACAATAGGTTTTCATCAAATCCATTCATTTTCAAATTAACTATCATTTTAATGTAATTTTTTCAAGAATAAAAATCAATTCATTTCACCAAATCCACTTCCAATTCAATCCATAATTTTTATCAAATTCCAACCAACAATTTCAATTCCATTGAAATTTAATTTTTTTATAATTCTATTCCCTTTTTAAATAAAACATCAAATCATCTTATATCTGGGTTTTTAAATAAATTTAAAACTCATTTCAAATCAATCATGCAATATAGGGTTTCAATTATAGGTAAAATCCTTATGTATCCACCTACCTTTAATCATAATATCAATTCAACACCCACAATGGGAACACTAATGAGAATGAAGGTGAAGAAGAATAAGAAATAAAACCTATAATCAAGATCCCTCAAAATTGAGATTAGATTCATTAATAACATGACGATATGTCACTCTATAAAGTGGGGAGAAGAAGGATATTAGAATAAACCACATGAGATGAGATTAACTTTCTAGAAGGAGATCAAATGAGATAACCAGCACTTCGATCCATTAAGATAAGAGGTTGGAGGAGTCAAAATCAATTCTTGAGAGCCTCTAAAGATCGATGAATCATATTAGGGTTGAAAGGTGGTATTTAGTATCTTAAACGAGGTTCCAAATATTTTTAATTAATTTTTTGAGGGATTTAAAAACCGAATAGATGATTTGCTGGGTGGGATGTACAATTAGTAGTAACTGTGCGCCCTAACTATGTACCCTCTATGGGCTTCTGGAAATGGTTTATGATTTGGATACACAGTTACTTTAATTGTGAACCAACCTTGAAAACCCACACTATCTAAGGCTACATGGTTTGGAGGGGTGGCCTAATGGTTTGGAAAAAACATGTTCCCCCTTCTAGTGGATTATCCTTGACCACATTATTTCCTAGGACAAACAACACAGTTTTACCTAACCATGAGCCAACTATGCACAACCATGAAAAGTTTCAAAATTTTAAAAAATTCACCCAAAGAAAACTAAGACAATCCCTAAGAAAAGTACGATCAAAATACAGTTCAAGAAGTACATGAAAGAAGGTGAAAAGATGTTACAACATCCCCACCATAAACACCTTTTGTCCCTAAAAATCCCATCAAGAAGATTCCATATCAAAGAGATGAGTCCATTTCTCTCTCATTAATGCCTCATTCTCCTAATTATCATGTGAATCAAAATGATGCTACCATACCACATAGAACAATGGTACTATCATCCCATAAATAAACTTTTTATTAGAATAAAAAATCCTAAATCGATGATCTATTAAAAATAAATAGTGTTTAACATCAAGTTCTTCCCAACTTAGGACATGAGAAGGGTCATATAGATACTTCTTGATCTGTGAAACATGAAACATGATATGGATAGAAGTTAACTGTGGTGTAAGTTACAAATGATAATATACTTTCCCCACATACTCAACAATATTTAATGGATCCAAAAACCTTAGTGCAATATTTCCCTCCCAATCCCTTGGTGACCCAAATAAGTTGAAACTCTTACAAACTCAAGGCCACCAACTAAAAACTCCAACAATCTACATCAAAAATTAGCATAAGATTTATATCAGATCTATGACATCACCATTCTCTGATGAATCAATTATATCTTCACCATTTTATCTTAGAACAAACTTGATCTAACCAATTAAGCTTCACTAATCTCTGACCAACAAAATGGAGATCTACATGGCTAACCATAGAAGTCCTCAAAAGGATCTATTTTAATAATATATTGGTAACTATTACTTTAAGGAAACTCAACTAGTCCCAAATGGAAATCCTGAGATTACCCAACCAGGATTCATGTATCACTAAGAGGGGGAGGGGGTGAATCAGTGATATCATTTTCTTTTAAGTTTCCTTTATTAAGAAACAAACTTCACCTCCAGTTAAAGATTTATTTCTCCATTGAAAACAAATCAAAAACATTACCATAGGAACACAACAAATTTACAAGGTTTACTACTCAATAATATTATCTAGTCCTTGGTATGGTTTTGAAATAATAAAATACCACACAATCCACTAGACAACAATCCTTTTATGTAGAACAAAATGAGGAGGATATACCCTGAAACTTTTGTATCTCTATGATCAATACAACAAAGCATGTGCTTCAGATAGAATGAAATGATATAATATTTTTTTAACAAACATGTTACAACGATTCTTGATCAAATTTAACAATATAAACTTTCAATTCAATTATTCACTTTCTTACCTAGAATCTTGTAATAACTTCCTAGAATTTTTAATGAAATACCAGTATGATTTTCTTATTATAAAAATCCCATTACAAAAAAACCAGTACGAAAATCCCAGTATGAAAATCCCCGTATGATTCTCCCAGTCTGCTTCTTCCCAGTATGAAAAATATATAACTCTATCAGAATATGGTTGAGACAAATCTACACCACTTATATCCTAAGTACTAAATACTTAGTCCAATTCTCAATTAACCAGAACACAATAATAAGTTGAATACGATGTTTTAGTTGAATATGATGATTAGAGATGAATACAATCTTTTCCTCTTATCTTCAGTAACAAAAATTCTTTATGAAAGAAAAGTTTGTAAAACCTTCTTAAATTACTAGAAATAAATATATTCTATCTCATATTTTGCGAGAAATTAAATTCACACACAAAGAAAATGTGTTCTTCTCCTTTTATAGGAAAGCATGAATGGTTTAGGTGGGATCTTGAAAAGTTTTTCCCACTTCACCCACATTCCAGAATATTAAATATTTCTTAAATCTTAGATAATTATTTGAATAATTCCATTACTCATGAAATCTAGGTCTCTCTTTGAATTCTTCAACCTTCCTTGAATTTTGGATGGATTTATGACTTCATCAAAGCTTCACTAGTATTCTAGAACCTTCTCAAAACTTCTAACAACTTCAACTCACTTTTGAACTCTTTAACAAACTTCAGTCCGATTCTAATTTTCCATTACGATTTCCTGGTATGATTTTTTCATTACAAAATCCCAGTACAATTTTTTTATTAAGAAATCCCAATATTATTTTTTCATTACAAAATCCTAGTATGATTTTTTTATTAAAAAATTCTAGTATGATTTGTTTAGTATGATTTCTTTAGTATGAATTATTCTGTATGATTTTTTAAATATGAATTATTCAGTATGAATTATTCAGTATGAATTCTACATTATTATTTCTTCAGTATAATTTCTTCAGTATGATTTATTTAGTATGAATTCTTCAGTATGAATTCTTCAGAAAAAATTCTTTTTCTTCCTCCGGCTCAGCAAAATCTTTTTCTTCCTGAGCCTCAGTAACATCTTTTCCTTAACAAGTCTCATCAACACATTTTCCTTCCTAAGCCTCATCAATATCTTTTCCTTCATGAGCCTCATCAACATCGTCGCCTTCCTGAGCCTCATCAACATCTTTTTCTTACTCATCTTTCTTCGAAACTTTTCCTTCCTCACCTTTTTCTTTATAAATTTTATATCATAAGATTTATAACTTACTTATGATTTATGGGAAATAAAAAACACCAAACCATCATCAAATTATTATCATATTCATGTTGAATATGATTACATTCATTACCTCATTACGATCTTCTCCCATTCCGGACCCAAGGTGAGTCTAATCAAAACCTTTTATTCTAAACATCTTCTTCTTGATATGATGGAATTTATTAAACAAAGTGAGTCCAATTTTTTTGAAAAATATTTGTGAGTCCAATTTTCAACTTTTACAAAGTTAGTTTATTTAGCTTCTTTAAAAATAAAAGATAATAATATGGTAAAATAAACTTCTAGAAAACTTCTCCAATCAACTTGGTCCTAAAAATCTCCCTCTTTGGATTTTTTTGTCAACCAAGATTCATAAATCATTGAACTTCATAAACTCAAGAAATGGATTAATTATCAACAATTATAAGCCTACGTGATATAACTAATTACATAAAACAATAATTATTTATAGGAAAACCTGGCTGTCCAAAAATAGTGATTATGAAACTTCCTCATCTTTTCTACCTCAGATTTTCTTCCTCAGATTTTCTTCATCATATTTTCTTCCACATATTTTCTTCCTTAGCTTACTTTACTTATTCATTTTCCCTAGAATATTTTTTCCCTACAAACATTCCAACAAATATTTATAATAGATCACACACTTTCATATTGAAATCACATCTTACCCACTACTCCCCCATTTTACATGATTCCATAAGGATAAATTTATGAAACAATTCTCCCCCTTGACAATACTATCCAAAGGTAAGATGATAGAGGGGAAAAATACACATACCTTAACCTTAATGAAAAATAGGTTGGAATCCCATGTTCAACCTCAATTTATAAAAAGGTTCATTTGGTAAAGGTTTTGTGAATATGTTAGCAACTTGTTCCAAAGTAGAAACATACTAAATATTTAATTAATTCTTATCCACATGCTCTTTGATGAAGTGGTACTTGATATCAATATGTTTTTAATGATAGTTTTGTACCATAATATTGGTGAGGTTAATTGTAATTTTATTATCACAACCCAAGAGAAAGGGTAACTTTACTTCAAAAAGTAATTCTTCCAATTGAGTTTTCATCCACATAAGTTGGGTATCAACTTGAGTGACAACAACATACTCAACTTTTGTCATACTAAGAGTTACTGAATTTTGTTTTTTTGTATTCCAACTAATAAAAATTTTCGCTAGAAAGAAAACTCCACTAGATGTGGTTCTTATATCATCAACATTTCTTGCCCAACCAGTATCTAAATACCCAAACAAGTCAATACTTTCTGAGCTATCATACCTGATTCTGAAATTTGTTGTACCTTTGATATATCTGAGAATTATTTTTCCAGCCATCAAATGTGATTATTTTGGAGAACTCTAAAATATTGTATATAAGGTAACAACATAAAAAATGTTGGGTCTTGATGTAGTAAAATATAACAAACTCCCAATCAGATTTCGATACTATTTCTAATCAACTTACTTTCCTTCTCCATCTTTGGAAAACTTGGTTTCCACTGAAATTGGTGTAGAAAATGATTTTAAATTTTTCATTCCAAACTTCTTAAGAAGTTCCTTAGCATAATTTTATTGAAAAACAAAAACGTGTTTCTTCTTTTGTAATAGTTTTAACCCAAGAAAGTATTTCATTTCACTCAATATAGACATTTCAAACATCCTTTTAATCTCTTCAGAAAATATTTCACAAGTACTTTCATCATTCCCAGCAAAGATAATGTCATCAACATAAACAATTACTTCAAGGGAAAACTCTTGAATTTATTTTGTGTAAATATTTACATAAAATATTCCCTTATTGAAGCTCAAATTCCTTAATCAAGTATCTAATTTTGAATACCTTACTCTCAGATATTATTTTAATACATAAAAATATTTCTTCAAATTACACACATAACTTTCATCTTTCCCAACAACAAAGCCGCAAGGTTGTTCAATGTAAACTTCCTCATCAAGATCACTATTCGAGAATATATATTTAAAATCCATTTGAAAATTTTTGTAACTTCATTGTAGAAAAATAGAAAGAAATATTATGATAGTTTCTAATCTTTCAACCAGAGAAAAGGTCTCATCAAAATCAATACCTTCAATTTGTGAATACCCTTTATAAAAAAGTATTTCCTTATTCCTTATAACTTCACTATATTTATTCATCTTATTCCAAAAAACCCACTTTGTACCAATAAAATTTTTGTTATATGGATTAGGTAAGAGTTTCTAGGCATGATTCCTCTCAATCTGATCAAGTTCTTCATTCATGGATTTAACCCATTTTGGATTCTAAAAGGTCTCATCACCATCTTTCGCTTCCACTTTTGAATTCATAAAAGTGTGTGTAATGGAATTTTATGTTCTTCTTGTTTGAAATTTCTAATGTTGATCACCCATAATATTCCGAGATTCCACTTTCTTCCTCAGCCTAGAATGATATTTTCAGGTATCTTTAAGTGAAAAAAATCATTTGTTTATTTAAGAAAACAAATAAAAAATATAATGGATAGAGTAAAACTATTATTAGTGCTTCCTAAATCAAAAATCATCTTTTTGTTAATATACAAGGTGTTTGATTTTCATTTTTCTAGTGGAAAAAAATAGTGCAACACACTTATCATTTGAAAATATGTTATTCAAACTAAGTGAAAATGATTCAATATTATAATATTTCTAGATCTGAAGAAAGTATCATGAATTTTAGTGTGATTAAAATATTATGTAGGATGAAATTAAAATAAAGTATCATGCATTTGAGTGAGATTCGATCTTTTCACTTACTGAGTGAAAATGATTCAATATTATCATCTTTATGAAATATTTTCAAGTATCTTCCTCATCACTAGAAATTTTTGAGTGTGATTATTCTTTTTGAGTAGGATTAAAATTGTTTGTATCCTTATTAAGATTGTTAAAAAAACCTTCCTTATCCTTCTTAAATTCATTATCAGTATAAGTCTATTTATCTTCACAAACTTTTTAAATAACGTTCACATTAAAAGAATCAAATATTATTCCTATTTATTTTTTGAAATATCTATAACCTCTTCCTTTTAGAGCATAGCCAATAAAAATTCCATCTTCACCTCTTTGCTCAAACTTTTTCAAATTTCCATCTTTTTTCTTTATGATGAATGGACTCCCAAAAACTCTCAAGTGTTTCAAACTTGGAGTTTTCTCATAAAACATTTCATAGAGTCATATAAAAACTTTTCCTATAAAAACATCTATTTCGAATATACATAGTATAACTCATTTCCTGCCTCCAAAAGTAATGATTCAGACCATGTTCAAGTAACATAGTTCTCCCCATTTCCACCAAAATTCTATGCTTTATTTTAGTAACCCTATTTTGTTGAGGTGTATTTAGTGAACTATACTCATGTAAAATTCCATGCTTATTAATATAACATTAAAATTATTCATTTCTATACTCACCACCATTATCAGTTCTCAACTTCTTCAATGAATACTCACATTCCTTCTCATCATTCCTCTTGAAACTTTTAAACATTTTCAGAGAATCTGACTTATGTTTAATATACATAACACAAGTAATACGAGTAAAGTAATAAATGAAAGTAATGAAATAATTATCTCCATTTTTTGATTGTTTTCTCATTGGTTCACAAATATCAGAATGAATAATATCCATGGGGTTTTTTGAAAAAATTTCAACTTTCTTATGCATATAATATGTAATCTTTTCTTTCTGACAAATAGTACAACACCAATATCTTATTCTTGACATATAAGGGATGTCTCAGACACTATTGTTTTGATAACTTTCACATGTTTCTATAACACATGTGTCTTAGCCTTTTATACCACAATTGATTCTATTCAAGCATTCCCAAGTAACAAGAGTTTTTTATTTTACCAACTTGAAATATGTTTCCTTTTATACGTTGGAATATTGTAATAATATTTTCATCTTCCTCACTCTTTACAAAAAATCCATCTTTTATAAATATAAATTTATTAACCTCATAAAAAATTTATGAAACACTTAGTAGGTTATTTTTCATCCCATCAACATACATTGTTTTCTTGGATTTCATCTTTTCTTTCCCAATGATGGCTGATCCAACACCTTTGATTCTCAAAGATTCGTCATTCATAAATGTCACAATTCCTTCTTTGAAGTCTTTCACATTCATAAAAAACTTTAAGTTTCCTGTCATATGAGAAGAACACCCACTATCAATAATCCAATTTCGTTATACTTTTATAGATTTAAAAGAGGTTTCGACAATAAGAGATTTTTCTTCCTCTTTTCTTTATTCACCATCGACTTCTAATAATTTTTAAGAAACTTTTATTGTGATGATGAAAAAAAAAGAAAACCCTTAGAAAGGTTTATAGGTTTTTCACATATTTTACAAATAAAATACAGGGTTTGGAACATATTTTAAAAATTTACACCAACCTTCTCATGTTTTTTCTGAACTTCCTTCCCAAATTTTTTTTTGAGAGGTTTGACTACCCCTCAAATCACGACTTTCATAAATTATAGAATTTTAGTAATATTGTTGGTTGAACCAAAACATATTTTCTATCTGTATTATTCCACCACAATACCAGCAATATCAATAGAAAGAGTATTTTTCTCTAAAACTTTCGGATTGGCTGGTGTTGTGAGTATTTTTCTTAGCAACCTTCTTACTAGATCTTTGTTGACCACCAATATTTCTATTTTCAAATGAAAATTTACTCTTAAGCTTAGATTAATTTTCATCCTTATCAGAAATAAAGTAATAGAAACTTTTTTAGATACATATTTTTTTAAAAACTTTTGAATTCTCCACTTTTTTGGTCTTAGCCACATACATAACTTTCACAACTTTATTCTTTTCAAAAACATTTCCCGCTTTATTTTCAAGAAAAACTTTAGTATTCTTCTCAAAAATTGAAGGAAACTTTTGATCCTTATCATGTTACTTTTTATAAGAACTTCACCAACTTTAGACATAGAGTTTTTAAAACTTTTATCCCTCTGTTTAGCTTTAAAAAGTTTTTATTGGACAAGTTACAACTCTTCTTCTTTTGCTTTCAACTTTACTTCCAAAAGTTCATTTTGATTCTTTTCTTTCTTAAAATATTTCTTCTTCAAGATATCAATTTATTCCATCATCTTGAATTTATCATAAGGAATACATTCTTGATTATTTTTTGAGGAACTTTAATTTATAACCTTACTATTTTACTTCTCAAGCCTTCTAATCTTTCTTAGACATTATTTCGACTCTTCTTTCTAACGAGATTCAAGTTTAGTTTCTTCTTCTTCAGAACTGCTGCTTTCGAAATCTTCACTATTCACTATTACAATAAAATTATTTTCTCTATCTTTCTCAGAAAAATATTTTTTAGATTGAACTGCACTATCTTTTTCTTCTTCATTTTTAGAGAAAAATTTTCTTCTTTTAGTTTTGATGAACTTTTTATCTTTCCCTATAGAAAAATATTTATCTTTATCAACCTATTTATTTAATTACTTTCTTATCCTTATTTATTTTTCATCACTATTTTATTATTTCTTTCTTCTAGGAAAATTAGCCACAAAGTTCCCAACAAATCCACTTTCAAAACATGTCAAGGGAGGTTTCCCTTTGTATTTACCTGTACCTATTCTCACATTTTTAGAAAAGAAGGATAAAATTTCATCAAAATTTTTAAATACCTCATTTTTGGAAATAGAATCACCATATTAATCTTCAATAAGAATCTTATTTTACTTTTTTTTCTTGGAATCCTTAATAAACATTTCTCTATAAACTTTTTTTTATTTTCATAGATTTATCCTTTCTCATTTAATAAGTGATGAGAGTTATATGGAAATAATTAGAGATAATGATTCAGGATATCTATCTTATAATGAAGAAATATCAGTTTCAAACTTGTTGGGAAGGATTATTAAGATTTTTTCAACTATAAAATCATCCAACTTTTCACCAAGACATCTAATAGTGCTGATAATGTCATTTTCCCTGGTAAAGAAGCAACCAAATGATTTTTATTCACCCATCTTGAGATCTTCATACTTAAGCCTCTATATTTTTAATTTTTCCTTCTTCACTTTTTTATTTCCTTAATAAATATTTTTCAACTTACCCCAAACACCTTTGGCAGTAGAAAAACATTTCACTCTTAAAAACTCACATTCCGAAAGTGGTGAGAGTAAAACCTTTTTAGCTCTACCATCATTCTCAAGATTCTTCTTATCAATGAGAGTAAGAGGAAACTTTCCATCAATAAGAGGAAATATATCTATTGTAACTTCAAGAACATCATACCCAAGATACATAAGGAAACGAAACATTATATCTTTCTAGATATGATAGTTCTTACCATCGAAGATTGAAATACATTTACTGTTGACACAATTCAAGTTCTCTATTAGAACTTCTCTTTCAAAAACACTAGAAAAGAGTAAAAAAGGGAACCTATGACCCTCTGATACTAATTGAGATTACCCAACCTGGATTCAAGTATCACTGAGAGGGGTAGGGGGTGATATAGTGACATATTTTTCTTTTAAGTTTACTTTATTTAGAAACAACCTTCCCCTCATGTTAAAGATTTATTTCTCCACTGAAAACAAATCAAACACATAACCAGAAGAATACAAGAATTTAAAAGGTTCACTACTCAATAAGAGTAGCTATTCCTTGGTATGGTTTGGAAATAATCCAATACCACATAATCCACTAGAAAACAATCATTTTATGTGGAATATGAGTAGGATATACCATTACACTCATGTAGCTATATGATCAATATAACAAAGCATGTGATTCAGATAACATGAAATTATATTAGAAAGATTTTGTAACAAACATGTTATGGTGCTTGTTGATAAAATTTAACCAATATAAACTTTCAATTCAGTTCTTCACTTTCTTACTCAGAAGATGGTAAGAACTTCCTAGACTTTTTAAAGAAATCCTAGTATGATTCTATCTGTATGGAAATACTAGTACGGAAATCCCAGTACAAAAATCCTATTACAAAAATACTAGTACAAAAATCCCAATATGATTCTTCCACTATGATTCTTCCCAGTACAAAAAATAAATAAGCCTATCTGAATACGTTTGAGACAAATCTGCACTAATTCTATCCTGAGTAAGAAATACTCAGTCTGATTCTCAATCAAGAAAAATTAAATAATCAGCTAAATATGATTTTTTAGCTGAATAAAATGATTAGAGTTGAATAAAATATCATCCTCTTCTTTCCATCAACAAAACTTATTTAAGAAATAAAAATTCATAAAACCTTCTTCACTTGTTAGAAATGTAGAGCTTCTCTGTCCTATTTCGTGAGAAATGAAAGTAACACACAAAAACAAAGTGTTCTTATCCTTTTATAGGTAATCAATAATGGTTAAGGTATAATATTTAAAATGTTTTCTCACTTCACCCATATCCCTGATGTAACACCCCAACCCCAGTTACCCAGAGTCAGTGCATTATTACATAATATTGGCATGATACAAGGAATCATGTTTCGAAAGACCGATCAATTTAGTATTATTGGAAATAAGATATATACATAAGTTCAAAATTACAACTTGAAAATAAATACAACACTAATTTATTCCATTATAAACATCCAAGAGTCCTAGATTATGCCAGCAAGTCACTCATAACTAACTTCTTCATATCCTGGGAAAATGAAACATAAGAAAGGGGTGAGCTCAAATGCTCAGTAAGAGTAAGAAATATAGAGGAAGATAACATAAACATTAGGAATGGTGAATAATTGAAAACACATGCCTTTACAAATAATAAACATGAGTACTTTATGGAAGGAATATGAGATGAGTAAATAATTCTATAATAAAACATAATCATGGGTATTCTACTAGTCTAATAACCACATGAACAATAAATATTATTTTCATAATGAGTTAATGTATAATGCGAGACATTCTAAAACATTTTCTCAAGGCCTCATCCAAGACGTCTAAAAATGATTAAGTCTTTGGCCAAAACCATCTATCAAATTGGGAAAGGCCTTAGCCAATTACACATCTAATTGTATCATGAGACCTACCAATGCATCGAGGAGCTATAGCTGGCTCCACCCATCACTTACTAAGTCCAATACATTCCTCATATGAAAATATTGAAACATAACATAAAAATTCGTATTAAAAATAGCATACGAAATGTCAATACTTTATCCACAAACCATGAATGGTATAAAAATAACACATCCATAGTCAAAAATATCACAAAATCTTCAATACAATGTGGAATATTTGTATAATAAATCAACCTTGATCAAGAAGAATATCCCGTAAAGGATGTTGACATAGTTGAAAATGATCAGTAAAAATCTTTGAGAGAAATATCTCTGATGAAATCATTTAAAAGTCACATAATTTATATAGGAAGTCATTTAAAAGACATTTTTGAATCAAAGTGTCCCATACCACTTCTAAACTTTTGAAAGGAATTAACATTTTAAAACAATCATGTCCATATAAATAAATCCTTAAAACCATTTTGAAAACATGGACATTAATGAGAAAGATTTAGAGGAATAAATATTTAAAACTTTTAAAATGATGTTTTAGTTAAAGAGAACCTTAAAAGAATCATTTTGAAATGTCTTTTATGAAACATGGACATGGATTATAAATATTTCCTAGAAAATACATACACATAAACAATCTCAGATAATAATGAGATTGAGGAATTAACCCTTACCATGCACTTTCCTTTGGTCGAGGGTACGCTTAACCTCCTATATAATGACCATAGTGAGTTATTAAATTATACCAGAACCATATTAATATTTATTATATCATACATGATTCATTTATGACTTTATACTACCCATTTAATAATGATTTCCATGTTAAATTAACATTTCGGGTAATAGTCGATTTCTTTATCGTACGTGTTTTAACTTGTTATTCTTGATTCTATCATTTAGATCATGATTTACATAATTCGAGAATATAACAAATGATTTATATATTATATATATTTAGAATATAAATATTTATAATAGATAGATATATGAAATGGAAAACCCCATTTATGGAGACAGTGGGCCGTACGTACGCATAAACGATGTTTCCGTTTTCATATCGTATTTAATGGAAGTAAGTGAATAAGATATACATAAGTAAATAAACATAAAAACACACACAGATATATATATATATATATATATTTCAGTATAATTATTATTTCATATATTAAATACTTATTAATGATATATATTTTTATAATCATCGTTGAATGGTGAATGTGGAAATGAATCTCATCGCATCGTGGAGACGGTAATCTGTACGTATGCACGAGAGACAATATCATTATATTGATGGTGAAATCGTATGTAATTGGATGGTATATCATATATAAATAATCATTAACATGTTATATTTATTATTTACATCAGTTATGCTCATTATTATACCCATCCAAACAATGAAGTGTTTGAATAACAAACTACACCACGATGTGGAGACGGTAAGCCGTATGTACGCACGTATAGGGACTTTGTCATTTATAGGATGGATAGAATAACAAATATGGTTGTACCATATTTATAATAACATCACAGTTTGTATAAGGTACTGGAGTTATTATTTTGGTATGGAAACAACAAATAAAGAGGAAGTGGAAGAAGAAAAGAACTTGAAAGAGGGTGGTGAAATTATTACCTCTTCTTCAGGTGTTTCCTTTTGAGTTGATCAAAATGTCTCCTTAGGTTGTATTTTTAATAAAAGTAAAGACTCTAGGTTGATGTGACATAAGTTGGGAGGATATTTGGGCGTGGTTTGGCCAAGACAAATGGATTTGGAGGTGTGTTTTTGAGAGAATGGGAAGTTCCCTTTTATAAGAGGGGTGAGGGTCACTTTAGGAAAAGATTAAAATATTAATTTATTATAAAATAATATTCGGTTTATAATGGCTCCAAATGAATTTATTTATATCCTTAGGTAGTTATGGGTCTAAATAATCTCAACCAATAGGTTTTAGACAAGTTTAGGTTACGATTTTAACCTTATCTTTTAGATTAACTATTAGTTTAATAGTTTAACTTTTACCATGTCTTCTTGTATTCTTACACAATATGGTTAATAAACTTACTCTAAACTTCCAATAGAACCTAAAGTGGTTCATTAATAAAATATAGAATATTATTTAATCCCTTTGGCCTAAATTTATATTTTTAGTAATACTATATCAACCAATAATATAGTATTTGTTTTAAAAATTAATTTATGTCAATTTTGACCCTATTTGGTATTTTGTTTTTGTGAATGTCATAACAACCTTATAAATTCAAAAAATATTTATCTAATAAACCCTAACATGTCATATTAACCTAAAAAATTAGTGGTATTCATCAGAAGTATCAATTTACATTTATTTGGATATTTATTATATCAATTATTTTAATATTTCATTAATAAAATAATTACTGCATCATCATTGTGTCATAAATAAATTAAATTATTTAATGTATAAAAATTATAAATAAAATAAAATTATGTAGGAAATATTTTTATCTTTTTAATGAATATTTATAGTCGAATGTATATTGCGTGTAACCCTATATTAAAAATGGTTTAGTTATTAAACTTTGAATTTAAATCTTTTAACTCTTCTTTAAATAAAATAAGAATAAATGTCCTAATCTAATAAAAGTGGAACAAAGAGGATAATATTTTATTTATAAGGTTTTTTTGGTCTAATTACACTTATCCAATAGAATTATTACATGTGTTAGGGTAATTATAATATCATTTTTACCCTTAATTACCCTATTTACTTTTAACCGTGGTAAATAAAAGTCAAAAGTTATTATTCACCAAAAATTATTTTCATCTTATTGAACCAAATTTTACTTAATGATATCAAATGTGTGTCTCAAATATTTGAAATTTAACTCATATAAGTGGTAAAATTAAGTTTTATGCAAATTTTCAAGTGCTCCTAGAAGGTGGGTAAAAGACGGTAAAAAGTTCAATAAAAATTTATACATCTAATTTTATTATAAAATGAATCCAATGAATTACATTGAACTTATATAGGTATTATATATCTATTTTGACTTAAAATAAATTTAAATAAAATAAATAATTATTTAAATAAAAAGTCTGTTTTAAACAATAACGTAGTGTTTTTCACTATTTATCAAAAAATGAATGTTTTCAGAAAAATACCAAAAATTCACCATAAGATAATTTTGAGGTTAGAAATTAAAAAATTAATTCTATTTTACCAAATTAAAAACATATAATTTTTATTAATTAATTTAAAATTAATTCCCATTGTTAAAACCAAAAAGCGGGATTTTAAAAAGTAAAAACTATCAAAAGATTGACATGTGTTTATGTCAAATTTAAATGTAAAATTACTTATAATGACCTAAATTGTATTTAATGATAAAAATATAATCTAATTATACTTCAATACCAATAAAATACATAATTTAACACTATAAATTATTTCGATTAAAAAAGTTGTTTTCAATTAAAATATAGTATTTTTCACTATTCATCAAAATATGAAAGTTATTAGAAAAGTACCAAAAATATATCCAAACTAAATTTTTATGTCTCTCTTCTAAAGAATAATTTAATTTCATTAAATTTAATATATTAAAGTGTAAAATATTGGTTTTAAGAAGGGTTCTCCATTAAAAGGTGGTAAAATTGCATTTTTTGAGAAATACTTATTTTATCTAAAAAAAGAATTTGTTCTTATATTATGTATAAGAAACACATAATATTGATTTTAAAATTATATAGAGTATATAAGATTCAAAATATAGTTAATACTATTCATAACTGCTTTTTTAATAGCTAGTTTGGTAAGTTGTGGTGCGCTCAAACTCGATGTTGCGTGTAGCGCAAGCTATTGAATTAATTTAATGAGATAACGTACTATGAAATCTTAGGGTGTTACACCTAAATATTAAATCTTACTTAAATATAAGATCATTATTTGACTCATTCAATTCCTCTTAAAATCCAGGTCTCTCTTTGACTTTTTCAACCTTTCTTTAATTTTGGATGGATTTATAATTTCATCAAAGCTTCTATATTATTCTCAAAACTTCTCAAAACTTCAAATAACTTCATATCAATTATAAACTTTTAATAAAATTCATTCTGATTTTGATTTTCCATTACAATTTCCCATTATGATTTCATTAAAAAATACCATTATTATTTTTTAATTAAGAAATCCCATTATGATTTTTTTCATTACAAAATCCCAGTATGATTTTTTCATTGAGAAATCCCTGTATGATATTTTCAGTAAAAATTATTCTGTATGAATTCTTCGGTATGTTTTCTTCAGTATGAATTCTTCAATATGAATTATTCAGTTCGAATTCTTCAGTATGATTTCCTTAGTATGATTTCTTTAGTATGAATTATTCAGTATAATTTCTTCAATATGAATTCTTCAGTAAAAATTATTTAGTATGAATTTTTTTTCTTCCTCAGGCTCAACAACATCTTTTTCTTCCTAAGCCTTAGCAACATCTTTTCCTTCTCGATCCTCATCAACATCTTTTTCTTACTCGGATTTCTTTGAAAATTTTCCTTCCTCACCTTTTCCATCATAAAGATTGTATCATAAGTTTCACAACATAATTATGATTTATGAGAAATAAAAAAATACAAAAGAATCATCAGATTATTATCAGATCCACGATGAATCCAATTATAATCAGTACCTCATTTCAATATTCTCCCATTCCGGACCCATGGTGAGTCTGATCAAAACCTTTTCTTCTAAATAACTTCTTCTAAATATGATGGAATTTATTAAAAAAAGTGACTTTTATTTTTCTAAAAACTATTTGCGAGTCCAATTTTCAATTTTTGAAAAGTTAGTTGATTTATCTTATTTGACAACAAAAGATAATAATCTTGTAAAAAAAATTCCAGAAACCTTCTCTAATCAAATTGGTCCCAACACATCACATGCTCCATAGAAGTTGAGAATGAAAGAACATATCATTTCTTCCAAGATTTTGTTGAAAGTGGGTGCCCTAGACCCAACTTGTATTGTAGTTGATTACCACTAAATGTATGTAGTTTTTTATAATACATGTGTTTATTTTACCATAATAGCATTGATACTTCTGCATCCCCTTTGTTTATGGAAATATCCTTAGATTACATGTCGTGTCAAAGGGTTATAGTGGATCCCATGCTATAATGAGAACCCCAAGATACCATGACATTAATCTTAAACTAATATTCTATGATCTAGTTACATCATTCTGAAAGGACATAGATGAAGTGTGACCATTAGGTGCTGGGGGATCATAAGAATTGAGACTTCATCTCATGAAGTTCACACTTGATGATCTCTAGTAGTTGAGATCATGAGGACAGACCTGCATAATAGGAACACCACATGTTTCAGGTGTCATTGATTGCTCCTATCTACGGACATGTGTAATGGTCTCCAGACTTGAGATCATTATCAATTAATGTCATTTATTCACGTACTTTGATGCAATGAAAAACCGTGGTGATAAAGTCATGGTGAGGTAGTTTGTGTTGGGTACGTCTTTGGTGACATGGAATTTATTGAATGATCAAGATAGGATTTGTCACTTCTGAGTTTAGGAAGAGATATCTCAGGCCTGGTTAATTAGGATGGTTTCACCTTCATTAAATCCATGTCCATGGTAGTGGAAGGTAATACCGTCCAAACAAATCAAAAAATAAAATAAAGCAAGATAAAGGATGATGAAAAGAGTGCGCATTCTTCTTTATTGAGATATCGATGACGAAGAGATTATATTACACAGACCGTGTTCATAGGAAGGTAGTTGTTGCTTTGAATTTACCTTATATCTATAGGGGTCTCGATGGGTTGTTAGACCCCGCTCTTGGTCAGTTAATATTATTCACTTTTATTGAGATAAGGTCTTAGAGGGTCACAAAAAATAGCGCTTTGAGAATCTTCCCTATTCTGCGAATAGGACTAAAGAACTTGGTGGGCCCTGCCAAAGGGTCCGAGTACTATCCATGTTCTATGGATCAGCAAGGAATAAATAAATTATTCAATTATTAAATCTTGGAATAATATGTTGAATTTATTTATAACATGTATTTACAAGTGATTAGTAAATACAATGATAAAATATTATTCAAACAGATTTAAATATCTAGGGTTCATTTAATATTTTCAGGATAAGTGAGTCGATTTATAGACTCAAGTTTATCATGCAATACATATATTTAATATATTTCAGTTAGTGATAAAATTATAAATATTATTTCTCACATAATTTTATTTGACATAAATAAATATTTATAATACATATTCAGAGAATATCTATTACACGGGGGCCAAGAACCCATACCAGGTATTTTATATATTCCCTATATAAGTAAGAGAGAGGCTATCCCCTTGGGATTATTCATGTGTCAAATTTGAGAGACTCTCTCTCCTTATGGATTCTAGAGAGATATCCTCTCAAGCAAGGAAGAACTTCAAGATCTTCCTTTGTGGATCGAAGTTCCTTGCCTTGCGGTGATCACTGATGCATTTAGAAGATCGTTGGTGTGCCATTCTAGCACCAAGATTCAAATAAATGATGTGCATGTAGATTCGAAAGGCATGTGTGGATGATATATAGGACTTCAACGTCGGATTATTCGAGCAATGGTTGCCGAAAACCTGCGACACACTAGCGCACTTTAGACCCGAACAAGTTAATTGTTTGTCTTATATTTTGTGCTCTATCAAATCCATGCGTGGTCCTCAGACTGTACCGAGATAGCTCTCCAGAGTTGACATCCTAACATTCCTCCAGTGATACAAAAAATATTTATTTCATAGTCATCAGCTTCTGTTTCCCATCCCGGTACCTAACAGTGGTATCTGAGGGATGCGTGATTTTTTAGAGTCAAAGGAAAAATTAAATTGCATAAAATTTAAGTACCGAGGATTAAATTGATTCCAATGCAACTGACCACACATCGATCCATTTTCTAATGGCCAAGTTATGTCCATTTTAAAAGTTTAATTGGATCGACTAATCAGTTTAAATTTTCTTCGAATTAAAATTTTGAGAAGAACATGTTTTAATTTTATTAATGTGTTCTTCAAAATACCGAAATCCGGCCATGCTTTGGCTGGAATTCGGTCGATGAATTTTTTTTGATAAGTTTAATTTGAGGAGATAAATAAAATATATTATATTATAATATTATTTTATTTTTATCAAATAAAATATTAATTAAATGGGGTCTTTATGGACTTTGGGTCAAGTCTTGTTTTTTATTTATTTAAAGTATTTATAATGTAAAAGTATAAAATAAAAAAAAATTGAGGACCAAGACCCCAAATTGAGTCTTCCTCCCTTTTAGGTTTTTAATTTTAAAAAAAAGAAGGGGTATTTTTTGTCTAAAGACAAAAATTTTAATAAAAGGGGAAGCAAGACCCCTAAGGGTCTTCTTCCACACGCATAGGAAGCGCGCCTCCCCCCTTGAAGAGAAATCCTAGCTGCAGGTTCCTCCTCTCCCCTCTGCCCGGTCGCGCTACCTCGCGCTCACCAGCGCTGCTCCCTACTACCAGACCGCACCACCTTTCTCACACCACTCACCCCACCTTTAGCTTGTCGCGCCGAACTAGGCCGCTGACGGTTCATGTAGACACCCGAATCCTGACGTACATGGACATTACATTACTTTTTCGGAATACTTAGTACATAACAAAAACACACACACAAGGATCGTAATAGTTTAGTGTCTTTGGAAACTCGGAACATAATCTTCTAATCGTGGTGAAAGATCTTCAATATCTCCCATAAATATCTTCCCTTTTTTTTACCTAAAACCTTTCTTTATATCCTGGGGAAAAGAAAACATAAAAGGGTGAGCTCAAATGCTCAGTAAGGGTATACAAAAGAAAAATCAATCACATCATATTCATAAGAACATAACTTTTGGAAATCTTAACCTGCAAAAGAGAGCATAATTTCATAACATGGGATAAATCATAGTAGTGAAATGAAATCCCAATAATCATAACTTAAAACATGAAACTTTGTGGCATACACACATAATCATAAAGAATCATTTCTTATTAGTCAAGACTCATTGCCAAGACTATCTTAGTGGACAAAGTCCCTTTCTGAATCGAGTAACCCTCGTTTCAATCCTGTTTCACTGAACTGGTATAACCTACCATTTCAGCCATGTCTATCTCATGAGATAAAAAATCTTTACCCAATGCATTGGAGGGAGATATAGGTCCCACCCATCTTATAATGAATCCTTTCTTATGTGTGCCACATAATCATAAACCATACATCATAGCGTAATCCACGTAATAAAAATGGGATTCTTAAACAACATGACATCATAAAACAATTCATATAAGATAAAGGAATTCATAAAAATATTTCCATCACAACATAATCAAATCCATGTAATAATAGGTATAAAAACTGAACCCTTTTATTATCTTAGATGGAAAATAATTTTGATAAAATACTTGAACTCCATTCTTGAGGAAAATATCCTTTCTACTTCAAAAACACTTTTCCTTTCTTAACATGTCATACAATTTTAAACTAAAAGAAGTTGATTAAAAATAAACTTGAATACTTGTAAAGGAAACTTCTTGGAAATAATGTTTCAGAAATCCATTCATGCCATATAAGTTAAAAAAACATTCTTTGTACTTTTGTCGGAAAAGTCAAAAAGTACCTCGTACGAAAAATGACAAAAGATTCCTTTCATTTCTTTTACTAAAAACTCACCGAAGGGTAAAAATGGATTTAAACAATTGTAGGTGGATGGAAATAATATTAAATATTGATGAAACATGGATGTAGATGATAAAATACACCCCAGTAAATTCCAAAGTATAAACAATCTCAGATAAAAATGAGATTGTGATATTTCCCTTACCTTAGGTCCGACTTGCTTTGTAAGTGTCCGAAAATCCTGTATAATGATTTAAATCATGTTATTGACTTATTCCAGAATAATATTCATTGTTATTATATCATATATGGTCCACTTATGACTTTATATTACCCGTTCTTTTGTTAATTCATGTTAAAGTAGCGTTTTGGGTAAAATCTTCTCATTTGTCGTTCGTGTTTTTAACTTGTAATTATTCATATGATTACTTAGATCATGATTAAATAATTCCAGAATATAAAACATGATTTATATATATATATTCAGAATATACATATATAATAAATCAATAAATGGAAAGAAATACACCGTTCATGGAGACGGTAGTCCGTACGTACGCATGAACGCTGTTTTCGTTTCCTTATTGAATTGAATAGAATTAAGTAGATGACATACATATAAATATAAATAATTCCAGTATCATTATTAGTTAATATATTTCATTATTACTTATTATATATACTTTATAATCATTCATGAATGGTTAATCATTGAGAATGAATCTCATCGCGTCGTGGAGACGGTGGTCCGTACGTACGCACGAGCGATGATATCGTTCCCATGGTCGTGGAATTGTGTTGAAGTGTATGTATACTATTTCAGTATCAATATCACTTTATAATAATCATATATAGTTACTCATTACACCTTTATACCCATCCAATTAAGGTGGTGGCGGAAAATAGATTACACCACGGTGTGGAGACGGTATTCCGTACGTACGCACGCGCGGTGATTTCCTTTTTCCGTAGGATGGATAGAAGGTTAATTAGATTTGTTTCATATTTATAACAACATATCAGTATATAATAAATACTGATGTTATTACTTTATCATGAAACAACTAAATAATAAGAAGTTGAAGAAGAAAGAAATTGAAAAGATCGGTAATGGATATTACCTCTTCTTTGGAACGCCTTTTTGAATCCTCCACTTAGGGAACTAAGATTGGTCTTTGAAGAAGACCAGGACCTCTAGGATTATTATAGGGAAGTGGAGAGGAGAAAATGGCAGGGGTTTTCCGAGATTGAGTGCTCAAATTGGTGTGAGGAGGAGGGGGAGGAGGTGCCCTTTTATAAGGGAGGAGAGGGGCACCTGAGGAATATCTCAAAATATTATTTTATATTAAAGTAAAAATCGGTTTATAATGGTTCCAAAGGGTCTTATTTTGAAGATAAAGTGGGGATGGGTCTAAATAATATCAACCAATAGGATTTAGACAAGTTTAGGGTATTATTTTAACCTTATCAATTAGATTTAACTCTAAGTTAAATAATTTAACTTTTACCGTGTCTTTTTGTTTTCTTACACTATATGGTTAATACACTTACTATAACATGCCAAAAAAACCCCAAATTGTTTATTATTAATATATATATCCTTATCTAAGTCATTTGGCCGAACCTTAGATTTTTAGGAATAAAATAACAATTAATAATATAATGTTTTATTTAAAAACTATTTTGTGTCAATTTTGACACTATTTGATATATGATTTTTGTGAAAGTCATAACAGAATTATATGTAACGCCCCGACCCCATTTACCCAGAGTCGGTGCATTATTACATAACATTGGCATGATCATAAGAAAGATCAAATCTCGAAAGACCGATTGGTTTAGTAGCCTTGGAAACACTAGATATATTCATAAGTTTTACATTACATCATAAAATGAAAAACTACTACAACAACATAATGTTTCCACAATCCACACTATTAACCCCTCATAAAATCCCTGCAGGTCATTCATAACTTACTTCTTCACATCCTGGGAAAAATAAAACATAGAAAAGGGGTGAGCTCAAATGCCCAGTAAGGATAACAATATAGCGGAAACTTTCATAAATAAGAATAAACATTTAAGGCAATGTATAACTAAAACAAAAGCCTTTTAAATATGAACTTTCAACATGGTATGGCATAAATAAAATGAAATAATGCCATTTACTTATTCACATGGATATTCTACTAATCGAATAATCACATGCAAAAATCAATAACCACTTTCATAATGTTGGAATGCATAATGCCAGACTATCATAACCACATAGCCAAGGCCTCGTGCCAAGACTACAAATAATATTTTGTCAAGGCCTTGTGCCAAGACACTAGTTTGTCTCATGAGACCTACCGATGCATCGAGGAGCTATAGCGGGCTCCACCCGTCACATATTAAGTCCAATGCATTCCCATATGAAAAGGTTTAAACATAACATAAACATTCATATTAAAACTAACATATGAAATGTCAATACTTTCACCATAAACTATGAATGGTATAAAAATAGCACATCCACAGTCAAACATATCACAAAACCTTCAATACAATATAGAAGTTTTGTATCATAATAAATCAACTTCAAATAATCTTAAAATCCATCAAAGGATGTTGACATAGATGAAATCAAAATTCTTTTTAAAAAAATATCTCCTTTTATTTTGAAATAATTTAAGATCCATATAAAATAAAACATTTTCTTTGAAAATATTCTTATAATATTGTAAGGTAAGCTTTGAAGATTTTATAACGGCGGAAAATAGCCGCACCCGCCGTATAAGTTAAAAAAACATTCTTACCTTAATTCTGTCGAAAAGGTTAAAAAGGACCTTGTTTTGAAAACAACCGAAAGATTCATTTATAAACCACTTATAAAAGTCAAAAAGGGTATAAATGACTTTAACTCATATTCTAGTAAATAGTAAAAATGTTTTGAAATGCATTTTTAAGAAACATGGATGTGGATGATAAAGAGATCCCAGTAGATTATTACGTATAAACAACCTTGGATAATGAAGAGGTTGTAAAGTAAACCCTTACCTTGTACTTTTCCTTGGTTGGGGTAGGTTAACCTCCTGTATAATGGTGAAATAGTTGTTATTAAATTATACAAGAATCATATATAATAATATGATATCATATATGATCTTTTAACATTGATTTGTTAATAATATCTTAGAATTATCGTCGTTTCGGGAGTTAACTTACTCATTTCCTTTTATATGTTTTGTTACATAAGCCATGGTTGTTGTATCTTATTCATATCCAGAATGATATCCAGTCCTTAAACATCATTTTTAAATCATCAAATGATAATTATACTTGAATGGATACGATGGAGAATGAATCTCATCGCGTTCGTGGAGACGGTAGTCCGTACGTACGCACGAGCGACAATATCATTCTTTTGATATTAAAATAATATATAAATGGATGGTATATCATATATACAGAATCATTAACATGTTATATTTATTATTTACATGAGTTACACATCATTATTATACCCATCCAAATAATATTATATTGAATAACAATTACACCACGACGTGGAGACGGTAGTCCGTACGTACGCACGTATGGTGACATGTTATTCAAAGGGTGGATAGAATACTGAATATGGTTGTACCATATTTATAATAACATCACAGTATATGTGAGATACTGGAGTTATTATTTTATAATGGTAAGAACAAAGAAAGAGGAAGTGGAAGAAGAAATGAACTTGGAGAAGGGTGGTGAAATCATTACCTCTTCTTCGGGTTCTTCCTTTTGATTTGATCAAAAGGGCTCCTTAGGTTGGCTTTCTGATCAAACTAAGGCCTCTAGGTTGTAGTGAGGGATGTTGGTAGAGTATTTGGGCAGAGTTTGGCCGAGCCAAAAGGCTTTGAAGGTGTGAAGAAATGAGAAGGAGGAGTGCCCTTTTATAAGAGGGGTGAGGGGCACCTTTGGAAAAGCTAGAAATATTAATTTATAATAAATTCATATTCGGTTTCTAATGGCTAAAAAGCTTATTATTCAAAGGTTAAGGTGGGGATAGGTCGAAAACAACTCAACCAATAGAATTTAGACAGGTTTACCTTATCTTTAAGTATTAACTCTAAGTTAATTAGTTTCACTTTTACAATGTCTCTTTGTATTTTTATATAATATGGTTAATAAACTTACTATATACATCCAAGAGACCCCCAAGTGGTACATTAATGATGAACCTATCATGATATAAGTCTCTTGGCCGAACCTTAGATTTTTAGGAATTTAATATCAATTAATAATATAATATTTGTTTTAAGAACTCTTTTATGTCAATTTTGACACTATTCAATAGTTGATTTTTGTGAAACTCATAAAAGATTGATTACTTCGAAAAAAGTAAATTAAATCAATCCTAATATATCATATTATCCTAGAAAATTAGTTTAATTCATTAAAAGTTTCATATTATATTTATTTGGGTATTTATAATATCAATTATTTTAATTTTTCACTATTATAGTAATTACTGCATCATCATTGTGTCATAAATAAAATAAATTATTTAATGTCTAAAAATTATAAATAAAATATCATTATGTAGGAAATCCTTTTAGATTTCTAATGAATATTTATAATCTAAAATCCAACATATATAACCCTATGTAACAATTGTTTTTCTAAAAGATATATGCTTGTGTCATT
This sequence comes from Viscum album, assembly GCA_963277665.1. Taxonomy (NCBI): domain Eukaryota; kingdom Viridiplantae; phylum Streptophyta; class Magnoliopsida; order Santalales; family Viscaceae; genus Viscum; species Viscum album. The sequence continues at coordinate 690,308,554 of OY728163.1, forward strand.
TTTGTATTCATTTTAACTTAATTAAAATAAAGTGTCATTATCACTTACAAGTGGATCCATGGGGTCCCAAAATAGACCCAAAGATTCCCATGGTCGACCATGTATCAACCAATAGGGTTAAGACACGTTTTAGGGTAATTTAGTATTATTATAATATTATTTTTTAACCCTTATTTACCAGATTTACCCTTAACCATGGTAAATAAAATATTTACCGCAGTAATTATTCAAAATGTCTAAAAATAAAAGTTACATATTTACACAATTTGAACATCCTGATTCCAAATATGGAATCCATTTTCCTAAATTCAAAACACAGAAGTTGCAGAAATTAATTTAAAATTAATTCCCGCTGTCAAAACAAAAAGCGTGTTTTTAAGAGATAATAACTATCAAAAGATTGACACTTGTTTATGTTCGGTTTAATTGTAAAATTATGTCCAATTACCAACATTATATTAAATAGTAAAAATATATTCTAAATATACTTTAAAACCACTCAAATTCATAATTTATCACTATTAATTATTTTGATTAAAAAAGTTGTTTTTAATTAAAATTTAGTAATTTTCACTATTCATCAAAATATGAAAGTTATCCGAAAAGTACCAAAATTTAACCTTAGGCTAAATTTGATATTCCGAATCCAAAAATGAAGTCCATTTTAAAATATAAAATATATATAACTTCAAAAAGTAGGTATTACTATTCATAACAGCTAGTTTGATTGGTTACAGTGTGTTAGAACTCGAAGTTGCGTACAACACACGCTACTGTTTTATTCAAAGGAAAGCATACCGTGGAAGCTTGGGATGTTTCATTTTAAATTTTTTGATGTCTCCATTTAGTCAAAAAGTTTAAAATATTGTATTTAAAAAGGTTTCACTATCAAAAGTTGATAAAAGTGCAATACTGAAAATGAATCTGTTCTTGCATTATGACTAAGAAACTCATAATATGGATTCTAAAATTATAAGGATTATATAAAGTTTAAAATTTAGTTAATACTATTCATGACCTCTTTGAATGGCTTTTTTTTTGGTAAGTCATGGTGCAATTGAACTCAGTGTTGCGTGTAGTGCAAGTTATTGAATTATTTTGAAGAAATAACACACTATGAAATCTTGGGGTGTTACATTCTCCCCTCCTTCAATAAATTGCGTCCTCGCAATTTGAAATTGTTCTTAAAAAAATAAAAGGTTGAAAGTAGAAAATATATTTGTGGGAAAACCCACATCGGAAATTGGGTTACTAAAATTTAGTCTTAATATGAGGAAAAGAGAAATCAAAGGGTCACCACCAAATTATGATCTCGATTAGGAGAACATTGGTGGAAATTAGAGACATATAATCGGAGGAAAAACGTAAATATTTATAGGTAGTGATTGAGGTCATCAATCACAAACAAGTGTATAATTGAGGTCCTTAAACTCATCAATCTATGATGATTTGAAATACCATCGGTTCAACAAAACATAGGGTATTAGGATAACACATTTTTGACATTTCAAAATATCTTAGTTGAAATCCCACATCGAAAAATGAATTACTGAGGCCTCTATTTAAAATAAAGAGTGGAAAGTATGAAGATTACCGAAAATAACACATACTAGGGTTCCATGTAGGAAAATATAGACATGGAAGGGAAATCTAACCATCAATTATCTGATGGAGAGTGGTAGAGAACATGGCTATGAAAAGGCCAACAATCCCAAAGCCATAAATTAGTGATGATTTAAGGTACCATCTAGGACAACATTTTTGTTCTAAGTTGCTTTTCTTAATATTGAGGAATTTATTTATGAGATTGGCTAAGATCATAAGGAGATATACTTACTTTATAATTAGAGTTTTGTCCATTAATAAATTTCTACCATAAACTCATCTTTCACTCGTAAAAAAAAATTATATTTATACTATTCGTACAGGGTTCCAAAATAAACGAATTTATAATTCATCTACCAGATCTTTTAAAAAAACTACATTATTTAATCCAGGACATATCTTGGGCCAGTGGTAGGTGATACACCCTTGTCGCCCTTCGGTTGCGGGTTCAAGTCTCGCAGCCTTGCCGGACGCGACGGGTTGCCGCCCGACCTCCGGGTTGTCCTTTTATGGAAATCCAAAATAATCCAAACTAGAACTATCCAAAATACTTCTGTCCAAACTCACAGTCCAACATTTATAAGGAAGGTAAACATAATATAGATCCTTTTTACCCTGTAATAGCATATGAATACCTTCATCATGTACTACCATATTCCTTATTGATTACATTCATGTTCCCTTATTCCATATAGAATGCTGGATATACTTCATTAATCCAAAAATGTTTTAAACCCCAACAATGATGGAATATACAAATCATTAATCAGCTTCAAGGTAGTCAATAATATCCAATATAATTTATCCAAAATAATCACATATTATTCCAAAATCACTACCTCAGTATCAGAACTATATTATGATTTATCATTCTCTCAACCATATATTTTCCAAAAATTGAACCTTCTATTGAGTCACTTTTCTTTGTTCCACACAATCTCAAGTCCTTAATGAAATAGTACTACAGTACAATCCTTATATACTCCATAATTATTATAACAAGTACATTGTTGATACAACACTCAATTGACATAATCAACATAAGAACTCTAATCAGTCCTCTTCATCTGTGGTAGTATCATAACTTGATTATTATCCAATAGCATCATTTGCGGCATAGTCTGATGACTGGGACATAGGTTCGCGTAGTGTCCAAACTCCTTGCAAATGAAGCATTGTACATTTAAAACCATTTTCTTACCCTTGCAGTCACGTACTTTGTGCCCTTTTCCTCCACAATTATAACAAACTCCCATTCCTTTCAGGCAAGTTCCAGGGTGTTTCTTTCCACAGTTACCACATATGGGAAAATTCTTCTTTTCCCTCTTACTTTTATCCATCTTTCTCTCTTCCATCCTTTTCTTCTCTTGCTTCCCTTCAAAGCCATAGGACTCAGTAAACTCTTTACTTATCTTATCAACACATGATATTATTTCTTCATATGATGATAATACATGGGAGACTATTTCTCTTATAAATTCTAGCTTAAGACCATGAAAGATATGATCCTTCCTTCTCTTTGGATCATGTGCATTTCTGGAGTTCTCATTCCTTCTACTGGGCGCCATTTCTAAACAATGGCATACACTAGATCAGTTTATGAATCAAAATACATAATCCCATACTTATAAAACACTTAACATAAATTGAACTATTTATGGATATAATCCATAATCATAAGAATGTTTTCTTTGAGGAAGTATATACTCATAATCCCTTCAAAATGATTTGTAAAGAAAATGAGAGTTATCCTAAGCATATCCCCCGGGAGTGTCGTAACCAAGAGTGCAGCAAGGCCCATTGTCGTGCACCAGTTCCCGTTCGAGTCTAGCTCAAAGCGGTGTTTTCGGGTTTTACCCCTAGGTACATCTGTGCCAGAGCCGCCTCTACCTGCTCGTATCCAGATAGGGATGTATTGCTCGGAAAACTCACAAAATCTCTACAATACCAAAATTCTAGGAAGTTCTTCTATACTAATCCTCAAAGTTAATCTTAGGTCTACGTGCTCTAATCAGAGTTTATCTAAATCTAGCTTCCAAGGTTTGTACTAAACCTCCTCTGATACCAACTGTAACGCCCCGACCCCATTTACCCAGAGTCGGTGCATTATTACATAACATTGGCATGATCACAAGAAAGATCAAATCTTGAAAGACCGATTGGTTTAGTAGCCTTGGAAACACTAGATATATTCATAAGTTTTACATTACATCATAAAATGAAAAACTACTACAACAACATAATGTTTCCACAATCCACACTATTAACCCCTCATAAAATCCCTGCAGGTCATTCATAACTTACTTCTTCACATCCTGGGAAAAATAAAACATAGAAAAGGGGTGAGCTCAAATGCACAGTAAGGATAACAATATAGCGGAAACTTTCATAAATAAGAATAAACATTTAAGGCAATGTATAACTAAAACAAAAGCCTTTTAAATATGAACTTTCAACATGGTATGGCATAAATAAAATGAAATAATGCCATTTACTTATTCACATGGATATTCTACTAATTGAATAATCACATGCAAAAATCAATAACCACTTTCATAATGTTGGAATGCATAATGCCAGACTATCATAACCACATAGCCAAGGCCTCGTGCCAAGACTACAAATAAGATTTTGTCAAGGCCTTGTGCCAAGACACTAGTTTGTCTCATGAGACCTACCGATTCATCGAGGAGCTATAACGGGCTCCACCCGTCACATATTAAGTCCAATGCATTCCCATATGAAAAGGTTTAAACATAACATAAACATTCATATTAAAACTAACATATGAAATGTCAATACTTTAACCATAAACTATGAATGGTATAAAAATAGCACATCCACAGTCAAACATATCACAAAACCTTCAATACAATATAGAAGTTTTGTATCATAATAAATCAACTTCAAATAATCTTAAAATCCATCAAAGGATGTTGACATAGATGAAATCAAAATTCTTTTTAAAAAAATATCTCCTTTTATTTTGAAATAATTTAAGATCCATATAAAATAAAACATTTTCTTTGAAAATATTCTTATAATATTGTAAGGGAAGCTTTGAAGATTTTATAACGGCGGAAAATAGCCGCACCCGCCGTATAAGTTAAAAAAACATTCTTACCTTAATTCTGTCGAAAAGGTTAAAAAGGACCTTGTTTTGAAAACGACCGAAAGATTCCTTTATAAACCACTTATAAAAGTCAAAAAGGGTATAAATGACTTTAACTCATATTCTAGTAAATAGTAAAAATGTTTTGAAATGCATTTTTAAGAAACATGGATGTGGATGATAAAGAGATCCCAGTAGATTATTACGTATAAACAACCTTGGATAATGAAGAGGTTGTAAAGTAAACCCTTACCTTGTACTTTTCCTTGGTTAGGGTAGGTTAACCTCCTGTATAATGGTGAAATAGTTGTTATTAAATTATACAAGAATCATATATAATAATATGATATCATATATGATCTTTTAACATTGATTTGTTAATAATATCTTAGAATTATCGTCGTTTCGGGAGTTAACTTACTCATTTTCTTTTATATGTTTTGTTACATAAGACATGGTTGTTGTATCTTATTCATATCCAGAATGATATCCAGTCCTTAAACATCATTTTTAAATCATCAAATGATAATTATACTTGAATGGATACGATGGAGAATGAATCTCATCGCGTTCGTGGAGACGGTAGTCCGTACGTACGCACGAGCGACAATATCATTCTTTTGATATTAAAATAATATATAAATGGATGGTATATCATATATAAAGAATCATTAAAATGTTATATTTATTATTTACATGAGTTACACATCATTATTATACCCATCCAAATAATATTATATTGAATAACAATTACACCACGACGTGGAGACGGTAGTCCGTACGTACGCACATATGGTGACATGTTATTCAAAGGGTGGATAGAATACTGAATATGGTTGTACCATATTTATAATAACATCACAGTATATGTGAGATACTGGAGTTATTATTTTATAATGGTAAGAACAAAGAAAGAGGAAGTGGAAGAAGAAATGAACTTGGAGAAGAGTGGTGAAATCATTACCTCTTCTTCGGGTTCTTCCTTTTGATTTGATCAAAAGGGATCCTTAGGTTGGCTTTCTGATCAAACTAAGGCCTCTAGGTTGTATTGAGGGATGTTGGTAGAGTATTTGGGCAGAGTTTGGCCGAGCCAAAAGGCTTTGAAGGTGTGAAGAAATGAGAAGGAGGAGTGCCCTTTTATAAGAGGGGTGAGGGGCACCTTTGGAAAAGCTAGAAATATTAATTTATAATAAATTCATATTCGGTTTCTAATGCCTCCAAAGCTTATTATTCAAAGGTTAAGGTGGGGATAGGTCGAAAACCACTCAACCAATAGAATTTAGACAGGTTTGTGTACTTATATTAACCTTATCTTTAAGTATTAACTCTAAGTTAATTAGTTTCACTTTTACAATGTCTCTTTGTATTTTTATATAATATGGTTAATAAACTTACTATATACATCCAAGCGACCCCCAAGTGGTACATTAATGATGAACCTATCATGATATAAGTCTCTTGGCCGAACCTTAGATTTTTAGGAATTTAATATCAATTAATAATATAATATTTGTTTTAAGAACTCTTTTATGTCAATTTTGACACTATTCAATAGTTGATTTTTGTGAAACTCATAAAAGATTGATTACTTCGAACAAAGTCAATTAAATAAATCCTAATATATCATATTATCCTAGAAAATTAGTTTAATTCATTAAAAGTTTCATATTATATTTATTTGGGTATTTATAATATCAATTATTTTAATTTTTCACTATTATAGTAATTACTGCATCATCATTGTGTCATAAATAAAATAAATTATTTAATGTCTAAAAATTATAAATAAAATATCATTATGTAGGAAATCCTTTTAGATTTCTAATTAATATTTATAATCTAAAATCCAACATATATAACCCTATGTAACAACTGTTTTTCTAAAAGATATATGCTTGTGTCATTTTTGTATTCATTTTAACTTAATTAAAATAAAGTGTCATTATCACTTACAAGTGGATCCATGGGGTCCCAAAATAGACCCAAAGATTCCCATGGTCGACCATGTATCAACCAATAGGGTTAAGACACGTTTTAGGGTAATTTAGTATTATTATAATATTATTTTTTAACCCTTATTTACCATATTTACCCTTAACCATGGTAAATAAAATATTTACCGCAGTAATTATTCAAAATGTATAAAAATAAAAGTTACCTATTTACACAATTTGAACATCCTGATTCCAAATATGGAATCCATTTTCCTAAATTCAAAACACAGAAGTGGCAGAAATTAATTTAAAATTAATTCCCGCTGTCAAAACAAAAAGCGTGTTTTTAAGAGATAATAACTATCAAAAGATTGACACTTGTTTATGTTCGGTTTAATTGTAAAATTATGTCCAATGACCAACATTATATTAAATAGTAAAAATATATTCTAAATATACTTTAAAACCACTCAAATTCATAATTTATCACTATTAATTATTTTGATTAAAAAAGTTGTTTTTAATTAAAATTTAGTAATTTTCACTATTCATCAAAATATGAAAGTTATCCGAAAAGTACCAAAATTTCACCTTAGGCTAAATTTGATATTCCGAATCCAAAAATGAAGTCCATTTTAAAATATAAAATATATATAACTTCAAAAAGTAGGTATTACTATTCATAACAGCTAGTTTGATTGGTTACAGTGTATTAGAACTCGAAGTTGCGTACAACACACGCTACTGTTTTATTCAAAGGAAAGCGTACCGTGGAAGCTTGGGATGTTTCATTTTAAATTTTTTGATGTCTCCATTTAGTCAAAAAGTTTAAAATACTGTATTTAAAAAGGTTTCACTATCAAAAGTTGATAAAAGTGCAATACTGAAAATGAATCTGTTCTTGCATTATGACTAAGAAACTCATAATATGGATTCTAAAATTATAAGGATTATATAAAGTTTAAAATTTAGTTAATACTATTCATGACCTCTTTTAATGGATTTTTTTTTGGTAAGTCATGGTGCAATTGAACTCAGTGTTGCGTGTAGTGCAAGTTATTGAATTATTTTGAAGAAATAACACACTATGAAATCTTGGGGTGTTACATTATATGTTCGAAACAAGTTGATTACATCAACACTAATATATCATAATAACCTAGAAAATTAGTGTAATTCATAAAAAGTCTCAAATTACATTTATTTTGGTGTTTATAACATCAATTATGTCAATAAGATAATTACTGCATCATCATTGTGTCATAAATAAATTAAATTATCTAATGTCTAAAAATTATAAATAAAATACCATTATGTAGGAAATATTTTTAGATTTCTAATGAATATTTATAGTCGAATTTATCTTTTGTATAACCCCATATTAAAAATTATTTACTTATTAAACTTTGATTTTAACTATTTTAACCCTTCTTTAAATAAATTAATAATAAATGTCCTAATCTAACCCAAGTGGGCCTAAATGGTCATATTATATTCATAAGGTTGTTTTTGGTCGAATTATACTTATCCAATATAATTAGGACATGTGTTAGGGTAATAGTAATATCATATTTACCCTTAGTTACCCTATTTACTATTAACCGCGGTAAAAAAAAGTAAAAAGTTACTATTCACCAAAAATTTATTTTTATCTCATTGAACCACATTTTACTTACTGATATCAACCGTGTCTGTCGGATTTTTGAAATTTCATTCACAGAAGCGGTAAAATTAAGTTTTATGCAAAATTCAGTTTTTAACCTACCACTTAGTGGTTTCACTATTCATCAAAAATTGAAGTTTTTTAGAAAAATGCCAAAATTTCACCCTAAGCTATAATTGATATTCCGAATTCAAAAATGATTTCTATTTTACAAAATTCCCAACATATAAGTTGCATTAATTAATTTTATAATTAATTTCCGCTGTCACAACAAATAACGTGTTTTTAAGAGATAATAACTATCAAAAGATTGACACTTGTTTATAACTAGTTTAAATGTGAAATTACATCCAATGACCAACATTGTATTAAATTGTAAAAATATATTCTAAATATATTTTAAATCCACTCAAATTAATAATTTATCACTATTAATTATTTCGATTAAAAAAGTTGTTTTTAATTAAAATTTAGTAATTTTCACTATTCATCAGAATATGAAAGTTATCCGAAAAGTACCAAAATTTCACCTTAGGCTAAATTCGATACTCCGAATCCATAAATGAAGTCCATTTTGAAAAATAAAATTTACAAAATTTCAAAAAGTGGTTATTACTATTCAAAACGGCTAGTTTTAATAATATCTTAATAGCATATCATTGTTTATCGAAACTTGGTGTTGCGTACAACACACGCTATCGTGGAAGGTCGCGATTGCGTGTAATGCAAGCCAAGTCAGGGTTGCGTGTTGTGAAAGAATCCTTCATTGTTTCGTATAACAGAATCCAACCATATTTCATTTATACATTTAATATATATATATATATATATATATATACTCAATGTTGCGTAGAATAACTCTTATCAAAATTGTGTATAACACGGTCCAAGAATAGTGTTGCGTATACTGCAAGATAATACGGTGTTGCATATAGCACAAGGTAATCTTGGTGTAGAATACAACACAAGACATTAATGAAATTAAAATAATATTTTTCATAAAATCTCGGGGTGTTACAGTTCAGGCCGTGCCAAACCTCGCCGTTGTTGGACCAGGCCATGATGGACCCGGCTGCTGCCCCTGCAGCTAGCCAGAGCAGCGGGCTTCCTCCCTTGTGGTTGGCCATAGCGGTGCCCCACCACCTCATGCTACCTTCACACCTCTCTGGAAGTCGCTGCTGCCACGAGAGTTGCTGGACCGAGCGGTGATGCTGTGGTCACGTTGCGATCAAACCACGGTCACGCAGCGGTCATGCCGCGGTCATGCCGCAGTCATGCCGCAGTCATTCCGCAGTCACTCCATGGTTACACCACGAATCAACTCTTGTAACAGTCCCTTGCGGTGGTTCGCGGTCAAGCCGGAGTCCCTACCTGGCTAGAGGTAACCTTGTTTATTTAATTTTAATTAATTTAGTTTTTAAATTAAATTAATTAGAATTAGACTGGGGTTTAAATTTAATTTAATCCAAACCATTAATTTAATTAGAATTAAAATTAAATTAATAGTTTAATTTAATTTTAGAATTAAAATTAAATTAACATTTTAATTTAATTTTATAGTTAAAATTAAATTGATGGTTTAATTTAATTTTGGAATTGAAATTAAATTAAATTGTTGGAATTTATAAAAATAAATTAATTGAATTTATTTAAATTCATTTAATTTATAAGCGCACCACTTACTGTTTAAATTTCATTGCAGATTAATTTTAATTGTGCTTTATTAATACTGACTGGTCTTGAGAAAGTGACCGAACCGTGCATGTTTGGAGCTTTTATTTATTTATTTAATTATTTATTCAATGCATGCGATTATTGTAATTATTAATTAGATAAATGAAGGTTTGCGAATCATCCTTTTAATTAAAATATGTATAAGGGCCTGCTTGTCCAATGCATGAGCTGTATTTTGTACCCCTAGACCCACTCGCCTATGTGCGAGTATATTTTTAATTAAACGATGATGATCTGAGATGCAAACCCCGCCAAGTCGAGGTGATAAACTAAACGGGAGCCGAGCGCATTGCACTGGGGATGGCTACGATGTGAGTCAGGTGTCGAATCAGGTATGGATTCCCCTAGGTCAAGATTGATCCATTATGGATCGATCTTTATAGAATACTCACGACCATTCATATTGCATGATTTACCTTTATGCATTATTTATTATTTTATACAAGTGCATTATTATTGCTTGATCACATAAAATAATAAACAAGATAAAAATGTATAATTAAGTGAGGGATGGCCTCGTTCTCTCCCGGGAGACGCGCTCCCCTCATTCAAGGGTTTCTTAGTTTCGTTGAGGTGGCGACGGTGGCGATTCATCCAGTTCCTCCTCGTGTGACGCAGCAGCTGATACTTCGGGTCCTCTTCACGCGACGTTGCAGACGAGGTGCGCTGTCCGTCGACTCTGACTCCCCGCCTTCGTGCAGCTTCATCTGGCTCCTCCGCATGCCGTTGTCCGCAGGACCTCCATCCCTCACAGATCCCACTGCCGCGAGGCCTTTTTCATCGCTTCGACTCTCCCAGACCCTATCACGTGTGGTCGGGATCTTTTTCAGTGAAGCAACCCAACATATAGTCGGGATTTCTCTCGGCGAAACAAAACCCTTCGTGAAGCGGTGTTTTAGATCATCAGATACTGACTCTTCCAGTGTTTTTCTTGACGGTATGTTGTATGTGTTGGGGCTTGATTCGGTGCGGTTCCGATTTTGTGCTTGTGCTTCTTCCCCTTCTTGCACGAGTTCCTGGTGTTTTTGAGGCAGGGACATTGTTTGTTTTCCGTTGTTAGTTCGCATATGCGGATGGCAGATGCAGGAATTCTTGGTACCGATGATGTCCTCTCTTCATCAGTTCTGATTTTTGGTTTTCTTCAGGGTCGGAACAGGCATGGTCAACGTCTTCTCCTGGGTCAATACGAGGTCGTAGAAAGCGACCTCAAGAACGCTCGGTGATTGAGCAAATTCCTCGCCTGTTTTCTCCCCTGTTTCTCTATTTGATCCTTTAGGGTTCTGTTTTTGTGTTCTAGGGTCTATTACCTTCATTTGATGATTCTTCTCTGCTCTTCGGGCCTTGCCCTTTGCGCTCACCCCCACCTTGGGTTAGTTCTAAGGTTTCTTTGACAAATTGGGATGGTGTTGGAGGATCTAATGATGATGTTTCTGATCATGGAGTTTGGTTCTCACATAGCCACAAAGTGATGTCTCCCATGTTTTTGTGGTGTTTTTTTATGGTTTTGGTCCTCACTTAGCCTCAAAGTGATTTGTATGGTAGGTTCTCACTTAGCCTCAAAGTGTTTCAAAAATCAGAAAAAATGAATTTTCAGTCAGTATAATGAAGTGAAAAATTTATATTTCTATTGCATGTTCAATTGTGAGCACGAAAATATAGTTTGAACATATAGATAGAAAATGATTATTTGTCAATAAATATTAAAATACCTCAAAGAAATATTAAGTCCAAACACCTTCCATTTCTCACATCTAAATAAAACCAACTATTTGGGGTGCTCGTCAGCCATAGTTGAGAGTGCCTTTTACTACTGAGGCATTTTCATGAGAGAACTGGGTCAACTTAACTAAAGTGAGTAATCAAGGTTTAGCCATAGCTAACTTGCTATCACTTTAGAGGCAAGATGTTAAGGGAATCAAGTTCGGATTCCAAAAGTTGGGACTTTACTCAACAACACAAGGAACCACAAGTCAAGTGGTTGGCCAACCTAGTGCTTACCTTGAAACCCTTCGAGTCGTGGCATAGCCATATCTTGTAGACTATGAGGGAGGTTTTGAGGATCCTTGATGCTAGAATACTCAAGAGACATAGTATTCCGAATCTAATATTGATGGCTATTAAGGTTCGCTAAAATAGTGGGAGACATTAAAATGATATAATAATTTATTAATCAAAAATGTCAAAAAGGTAATCAAGACAAAGTACTAACTGCTAAATGTTTATCTGATGTAGATTTAAGATGGAAATCACCAACACCATAAGTACTTTATCACTATGATTGATTTTGGATAAATAAAATATCCTGAACAACAATAACTTCCAGGAGTGGTATAGGCGCTTGCGCATAGTACTACGCCAAGAAAGGAAGTTACATGTGCTAGAATCCCCAATTCCTACTAAGCCTCCTTAGGTAGCAAGCAAGGTGAAAAAATATAAATGGAGAAAGCATATAGATTATGCGCTTGATGTACAATGAATCATGTTGTCATCCATGTCCATCCAATTTCAAAAAATTCATGAGGATGAGGACACCTAAAATATGATTTCACATCTCCAAGAATTATATCAGGAGAGGGCCAGTCAAGAAAGGTATGAGATCTCAAGTGCTCTTTATAAGTTCAGGCTAGGAGAAGGGCACCAAGACTGTCCTCATGTACTCAATATAATTGGGTATATTGAGAGGCTTGAAGCCCTTGGGTTCAAATTTAACCAAGAACTAGTAGTGGATCTCATTATTACTTCTTTAACATCAAGCATCTAGACTTTTATTTTTAATTATAACATGAATGATATGACAAAGTCGCTCCCATACCTTTTTGATTTAGTTCTCTAAGATGATAAGGATATGAAAAATACTAATTCATCTATCCTTACAGTGAACAAGAAAAATAAGGGCAAGGAAAAGGGATTTAAGGCCAAGTCAAGGCCAAAGACACCAATGCATCATCCTATAAAAGAATCCAAAGATTCAGAGGAAAAGTAATGAGCAGGAAGCTGTCTACTTTGGATGTGGCAAGAAAGGACACTAGAAGAAGAATTGTAGAGTTGGGAAGAAGAAGAAAACTGATACTTCTACTTTAGTTATTTTTTTCATTGAATGCAATATATCTTTATCTACAAATTGGGTATTGGATATGGCATGTGGCTCAAACATTTGTATTCATATACAAGAACCATGTAGGTTTAAAAAGATTGTAAAAGGTCAAGTAGATATCTAAGCTGCAAATGGTGAAAGTCTAGCAACCTTGGTAGTGGGAGACTATCACTTAACCTTGACAATTGGTTTGGTTCTAGTTTTAAACAATTGCTATTATGTACCTTGTGTTACCAGAAACATTATATCTCTATCGAGCTTAAAAACTATGGGTTTTTATTTCATGTTTGGAAATAAATATTGTCTCTTTTATAGGGATAACATATGTTATGGTATGGAAAAACTTAGCAATGGTATATATATGCTGGAACTAGAGAACCTCGTAATGGAAATCAATGAAAAAAACAACCAACATGACTCATATATCACATGCCTATGGAACTTCATGCTTGGTCATGTAAACAATAAGCGATTATGAAGATTACATCAAGAAGGGTATTTAGACTTGATACAGTTAGAACCCTTGGATTTATGTCAATCTTGTTTACAAGGAAATATGACAAAAGTACCTTTCCCAGGAAAGGGAGAAAGAGCCAATACAGTACTGGAATTAATACATACCGATGTATGTGGTCCATTTCCAGTAGAGGCAAGGGGTGGTTTTTCATAATTCATTACTTTTACTGATGAATATAGTAGGTATGGATATATCTACTTAATGTGATGTAAGTCTAATTCTTTTCTTATTTTTAAGGAATACCAAAATGAAGTAGAAAACCAACTTGGTAAAAAGATAAAATCACTCTGCTCAGACTGAGGTGGAGAATATATTAACCAAGTTTTCATTGATCACTTGAAGAAGTGTGGGATAGTATCCCAACTCACTCCTCTATATATGCCACAATGGAATGGTGTTAGTGAAAGGAGGAATATGACCTTTCTTGACATGGTCAGATCAATGATGAGTCATGAAAATCTTCCATTATCCTTTTGGGGATACGCTTTGTAGACAGCGGCATATACCCTTAACCGAGTACCAACTAAATCTGTATATGGGATTCCATATGAGTTATGGTATGGAAAGAAACCTAGTCTGACACACATATGTGTATGGGGGTGTAAGGCATTTGTCAAGACTTTACCAAGTGACAAATTATCATCTATAAGCACCAAGTGCATATTTATAGGTTATCCTAAGAAAACTAGAGGATATTACCTATATAGCCCTTTAGATAGAAAAGTTATTGTAGAAAGATACACCATATTTATAAAAAGGGAACAAATTTCCATTGGAAATATTGGGATCAAGATTGACTTCAATGATGTTAATGCTCCAGATGCACAAGAGTTGGTGGAGGAGTAGTCTCCACAAGAGAAAGTGGAAGAAGAAGTTGTTCATAAGACACAAATATTGCTTAGGTCTACACGAGATATTAGAGAACTAGATCATTATGGTTTTCTTGTCACTGAGTCATGTGACACATTATTCATTGAGGATGATGACCCTCTAATCTACAAAGAAGTAGTATAAGGCAAAAAAGCCACTAAATGGAAAGAATCCATGAATTCTGAGATGGATTCCATGTACCAGAATCAGATTTTGATTTTGGTAGACCCTCCATCTGATGTAAATTCCATTGGATGCAAATGGGTATTTAAGAAGAAGCTGGACATAGATGGTGAGGTTAATACCTTTAAAGCAAGACTGGTTGCAAAGGGTTTCAGGAAACATCAAGGAATTGACTATGAAGAAACCTTATCACCATTAGCAATACTTAAATCCATCAGAATATTGCTTGCAATAACAACCTTTCATGATTATAAAATTTGGAAAATGGATGTCAAAACTGCTTTTCTAAATAGGAAGTTGGTTGAAGACGTCTATATGACTCAACTCGAATGGTTTGTCAAGTCAAAGAATTCCAATATAGTATGCAAGCTGCAGAGATCCATTTATGTTTTGAAGAAGGAATCACAATCATGGAATGTTTGTTTTGATGAGGCCATAAGAGATTTTGGTTTTATCAAAAATGAAAGCTATCCTTGTGTCTATAAAAATTTTGAAGGGAATGTCGTTGTTTTCTTAGTGTTATATGTTGACAACATATTAATTATGGGAAACAAGGTGCAAGTATTACAGTTAGTTAAGACATGGTTAAATGAATGATTCTCCATGAAGTACTTAGGTGAACCAGCCTACATTCTAGGGATCAAGATCTATCGAGATATATCTCAAAGGCTTCTTGGGTTAAGTCAAAGTACATATATTGACAAGGTACTTAAAAGGTACAATATGGAATAATCTAAGAGAGAATTGTTACCTATGTCACATGGTATAAATCTCTCCAAAAAAATGTGTCCACAAACACAGGAGGAGATTGAAAGAATGAGTAGAATCCCTTATGCATCGGCAGTGGGTTCTATCATGTATGCCATGCTATGTACTAGGTTTGATGTCACCTTTGATTTAATAAAGTTGGGTAGATATCAAGAAAATCCAGGAGAGATGCATTGGGAAACTGTTAAGACTATCCTAAAGTACTTGAGGCGTACTAAGGATATATTCCTGGTGTATGGAGGAGATGAGGAACTAGTAGTGAGTGGATACACTGATTCTAGTTTCCAAATAGATCATGGTGATATGAAATCATAGTCATGCTACATATTTTTCCTGAATGGTGGTGCAGTAAGCTGGAGAAGCTCGAACCAAGCTGTGGTTTCCAATTCTATAGCAGAGTCCGAATATATTGCAGCTTCCGATGTAGCAAAGGAAGCAGTCTGTATACAAAGCTTTATCTCAGACATTGGTGTTGTGCTTAGCTATGTATACCCTATTCCAGTATATTGTGATAATACTTCTACAATGGTTCTTTCCAAGGAGCCCAGGTCTCACCAGAGGAAAAAGAATATTCTTTGGAAGTTTCATCTCTTGAGGTATTTTACTCAAAGAGGTGAAGTCACAATTAGCAGAGTAGACACAGAAGAAAATGTGGCAGACCCCCTGACTAAATCCATTTCTTAGAAAAACATGATTCTCATGTGAGAGTTAGTAGATTGAAACCTATTAGCAGTTGACTCTAGTACAAGTGGGAGTATTGAAAGTGGGTGCCCTAGACCCTACTTGTATTGTACTTTGATTACCACTACATGTATGCAGTTTGTTATAATACATGTGTTTATCTTTCCACAATAGTGTTGATACTTCTTCATCCACTTTGTTTATGGCAATGTCCTTAGATTACATGTTGTGTCAAAGGGTTATAGTAGATCCTAGGCTATAATTATAACCTTGTGATGCCATGACAGTAATCTTAAACTAATTTCCTATGTTCCAGTGACATCATTATAAAAGTACATAGATGATGTGTGACCATCAGGTGCTGGGGGCTCATAAGCATTGAGACTGCATCTCATGAATTTCACACTTGATGATCTCTAGTAGTTGATATCATGAGGATAGATCTGCATAATAGGAACACCACATGTTTCAAGTGTCATTGGTCATTCCTATCTACAGACATTTTTAATGATCTCCGGACTTGAGATCATTATCAATGAATGTCATTTAATCATGTACTTTTATGAAAGGTGAAAACCATGGAGATAAATTCCTGGAGAGGTAGTTTGTGTTGGGTACATCTTCGGTGACATGGCATTGATTGAATGATCAAGATAGGATTTTTCAATTTTGAGTTTAGGAAGAGATATCTCAGACTTGGTTGATTAGGATAGTTTCACCTTCATTAAATCCATGACCATGGTAGTGTAAGGTAAGACCGTCTAGACAAATCAACAAATAAAATAAAGCAAGATAAAAGATGATGACACTTGTGTGAATTCTTCTTTATTGAGATATCGATGACAAAGAGATTATATTACAAAGACTGTGTTCGTAGGAAGGTAGTCATTGCTTTGAATTTACCTTATCTATATAGGGGTCTCGATGGGTTTCTAGACCCCTCTCTTGGTTAGTGGATATTATTCACTGCTATTGAGATAAGGTCCTAGAGGGTCACACACAAAAGTTCTTTGAGAATCTGCCGTATTCTGCGAATAGGACTATAGAACTTGGTGGGACCCACCAAAGGGTCCAAGTACTATCCAAGTTCTATGGATCACCAAGGAATAAATAAATTATTTAATTATTCAAGCTTGGAATAATATATTGAATTTATTTATAACATGTATTTACTAGTGATTAGTAAATAAAAAGATAAATATTATTCGAACAGATTTAAATATCCAGGGTTCGTTTAATATTTTCAAGAGAAGTGAGTCAAGTTATAGACTCAAGTTTATCATGCAATATATATATTTAATATATTTCTGTTCGTGATAAAATTATAAATATTATTTATGGAATAATTTTATTTGACATAAATAAATATTTATAATACATATAAAAATAATATCTATTACACGAGGGTCGGGAACCCATACCAGGTATTTTAGATATTCCTTATATAAGTAAGAGAGAGGCTCTCCCCTTGGGATTAATCATGTGTCAAATTTGGGAGCCTCTTTATCCTCCTATATTCTAGTGAGAGATCCTCTCAATCAAGTAAGAACTTCAAGATCTTCCTTTGTGGATCGAAGTTCCTTGCCTTGCGGTGATCACTGCTGCGTCAAGGAGATCGTTGGTGTGCCGCGCTAGCACCAAGATTCCAATGAACGACATGCATCCATATTCAAAATGTGTGTGTGGACGATCTAGAGGATTTCGACGTCAGAGTCTTCAAGAAACGGTCACTGATAACCTATGCCACACTAGCACATGTCAGATCCGAACAAGGTACTTGTTTGTATTATATTTTTTTCTCTGTCAAATCCACGCATGGTCCTCGAACCGTACCAGGATAGCTCACCGGAGTCGACATCCTAACATTGCTCCAGTGATTCGAAAATTTTAATTTCCCAGCCCATCAGCTTCCGCTGCCCATCCCGACACCTAACAGATCTGTATAGCTCATTTAGTCTGGCCATATTTCCACAGATGATATTCCTTGATCAACCTAACCTAGAATCCCAACAACTTATAGAGTCCTTTCAAAAAATGGGAAGTAAAATGGGGATCCCTATCAGAAACTATAGCATATGAAACTCCATGAAGACAAACCATAAATTTTTCATAGATACTTACCAAATACTGAAATCTGGTTGTATCTTGAATGGGTATAAAGTGAGATGATTTGGTTCACCGATAGATCACTACCCATATTGCATTATTTACTTGAGGGTATGTAGAAACCCAAACATAAAATCCATATAAATCTCATCCCAATTCCAAATCAGTCTGGGAATGGGATGAAGAAAACATGAAGGCTTTTGGTTCTTGAATTTGACCTAGTGTTATGTATAAAAATATGAAACAAAATAAAAAACAGATCATTTCATAATTAGACACTAGAATCATCCCTTCATATCATATAAAATCTTTACAGTACAAGGGTTCTCCACCCAATGCGAATTATGGAAACCCCTTATCAAATCTTTTATCATAGGAAAAGGTAAAATGTACCAATTTTGGAGATATAGGATACCCTTATAAGAGAAATAACACTCACCAATGGTCTACCCACTATAAAGAGAATCCCTAATTACAAAAAATTCCTCATCAAGTTTCAACTCCTTAGCAATCATTTTGAGAAGGGTAGAGGTCAATTGAATTCTTGTAAACACAACCTCGATCATATCCTATGGGACTCCCAAATGCAACTGTGCAAATAGATCTATTAAATTCCACTCTTGTAATGATTATTTCATGGTTTGGGTCAGAATTTTCCTACTCAAAGATTAATACATGACATTCTATTTAATAGGGGTGTTTTAAATGTCAAAATAAAAATAATATAGGTACTTCAACCAACACCTATGTCAATGGTTAAAATATTTTTGTGAGAAGATATAACTCAATATTTTATGGCATGAATAAATGGTAAACCTTTCTATTACAAGGTAATTCTTCCAAATCTTAAGATCATGAATCATGTAAGTGAGTTCAAGATCAAGGGTCATATAATTATTTTCTTGTGTCCTAAGATTTATAGAACAATAGGCTACCACATGATCTCCCTATATAAGGATGCAACCCAAACTCAAACCTTATGCATAAAAAACCATATGGCCCTACCCATCCGCTGGAAGAGTCAACACTGGTGTAGAAGTCAAAAGAATATTTAAATCATCAAAATAACTTTGAAATTTCTTCTCCCACATGAAATTCACTCCATTATGAGTGAGTGTGGTCATCAGAGAAGATAAATTTGAGAAATCTCTAATGAACTTATGATAATACCCCTCTAATCCCAAGAAGCTCCAAATTTCAAAAAAATTATGTTGTTTCTCCCATTTCATAAAAAATTTCACCTTCTCAGGACTAACTAAAATATCATGTCTCGAGACTACATGTCCCAAGAACATAACTTACCAAATATCGAAATTACATTTTGAAAGCTTCATTTAAAGTTACAGATTTCTCAAAATTTCCAAAACTACTCTCAAATGATTCAAATGATCCTCATTTGTTTTAGAGTAAAATAGGATTTCATCCACAAATACTACCATGAAAATATCAAGTTAATCATGGAATATCCTATTCATCAATTACATAAAAACTACTAGAACATTAGTTAGACCAAAAGTCATAACAAGGTACTCTTAATGGCCACACCTACTCCTGAATGCGATCTTCTGGATGAATGATTATTAAATTATCAACTGGTGATAACTATATCAAAGATCAATATTCAAGAACCAATTTTCCCATTTTAACTAGTCAAATATATCATATATCCGTGGTGAAATATAATTTTTCTTTACTATAAATCATTTTAGTTTTCCATAATCAACAAAAAGATGAAGAGTCCCATCATATTTCTTTTCAAAAATCACAGGTGCCACCCAAGGTGACACACTCATGCATATAAATCCTTTTTCCAAAAAAGCATCCAATTGAGTCTTTAACTCTTTTAATTCATCTATTTCCATACATTAAGAAGGAATAAACATTGGTTGAGTAATGAGTACTAAATAATTGGAAAACTCCACTTATCTTACTGATGGAAAGCTAGAGAAATTAAGTGGAAACACATATGGACACTCGACGACAGCTAGAGGTAGATCACCACTCAAAGATTCTTACTCAATGTCAAAATAAAACAATGATATTACCCTACTAAAATATAGAAAATAAGGTTCATATCTACTTGACCTCAAGTCCCATTCTCTATGGAAAACACACCCCACACCACTAGGCATGGTAAAGGAGAATCATTGAAGATAATAGTTAATTTATACCTTATAATAAATCATACATTCTATCCCATGAATGATGTTAATAGGTTTAATTTTGAGAAAAAAAATTCAAAATGAGATCAATCTATGGTAGAGATAAAATTCAAGAGGTACATCGTAGAACCTCATCTATCTTTGTTCCAAGGGATATAGTAATATCCATCACATAAGACAAAATATCCACAATAACGTTTAATAGGTTCACAATATGGGTCAATATTAATGAGTGAGATGTACCAATATCAAATAAACCAGTCACTAAAGAAGAATATGTAGTGATGGTACCTCTCACAGTCACTGGGCTTGCATCAACTTCCTACAGATACTTTCCCACTATATAAAAAAGCTTTATTCTAGATTTCTATGGATGTATCCCCTTATTTTATGAAGAATATAATTTTACAACAATAATTTTTAGAGCTAATGAGCCCATTGAAATACGTGAAGTAGAAAATATAAGGCAAAACTTATACAGGTGACCTAAGATTCCACATGAACTAAAGATATTGGGGGCCTTAGTGCAAACCAATTTCTAATTCCCAAACATTAAACAATAAAAGCAATCCATATGGACTCTTTTAGGAATTTCAGGATGTCTGGATGATACTTGCTATTAATATCCACTATGAGACTCAACAAACTTTCTTTTTCCTTTAAATAAACTAACATAATTATCACTTTGAGAAAAAGAAACTCTTATAAACCCTGACATACCATCTAGGTCAATCTCTACCATCAATTCTCTATCTAGTATCTTAGAATAATAAGTGAGTTTCAGGAAGAAAACATATGGTTGGATGTCAGATCAAATACCCATCTCAAATCTTCGAGCCATTAGTTTCTTATTCGTCACCACGATAGGAGTAAAATTAACAAGATTAGAAAAATAGTTTTCATATTTCATCACGGTCGTATCACCTAGTTGGAGGCTAGGAAACTCCATGTATTTCATAAAGGCCATTGATTCTAGATATAATTTATTATTGAAAATAACTCTAAAATACTACCACCCCAATCCCTCATGTTTCTTCACTTTAATAGAATTAGACGTTACCAAGAACTCAAAAATCCGATAAATCTTTTTCAACCAATCCACATCCACTTTTAGATCATTAGAACCTTGTAAAGTTGGTAGTTGTGGTGAAGAAACTCTTAAGTAGGATTACAATAATCATCCCTTCAATTTTCCACTACCAAATCCTGAATTAGAAAAATTGTATGTACCTATCCCAAATATTGGATAACATGCACCACTATATTAGAAATATTCTACTCCACTAGAGGATCCGCTCACTATGGCTCACCAACAACTTCCTCCTATGACCCTTTAAAACATATCCTTGAATCCATGATTCTACAAAATAATAAAAATAAATACTAAAAAATCAACAAGGATACATAGATCATCAACTTAATCAAGAGTTATCAGGATATCAAATCACTTAGATCAAACTGGGAAATGACTATAATTAGAAAAAAATAATTCCTCAAATAAACTTTTCCCAAACACCCATGGTGACTTGAGGCTCTTTATAATTAGATTTTACTAGAAACTTGATCAAAACTACCCCTAAGTCTCAACATTCCCACCTTCGGTCTACTAGGATAATCAAAACTAGATACTGAAATGAATGAGAGATGCTAAACAAGAAAATTTGATACCATTTTGTCATGAACCATCCTGAATACCCTAGTACACTGATACCCGAGCCAATTATGAAATATAAAAAAGGGATTTATCAATCCCCATAGGTTTTAAACTAGAACCTATAACTATATAAAGATCAAGAGGGAACAATTTTTCCACAATACAACAAATGATAAATGATACAAGTCAATATATCAACACTCCCCAAGGAGAAAGTACCCGAATCAAATAGGTAAACAACACCCAAGTAGTACATTATCAAAATACATAACATATGTTAAATAAATGTTTATAAAACCCATTAAATGAGTGGATCACATCTCCATCG
This sequence comes from Viscum album, assembly GCA_963277665.1. Classification (NCBI taxonomy): domain Eukaryota; kingdom Viridiplantae; phylum Streptophyta; class Magnoliopsida; order Santalales; family Viscaceae; genus Viscum; species Viscum album. Next base: position 690,330,965 of record OY728163.1, read on the forward strand.
GTCACCTTCATTACTCCATGTCCCACGAATAAATTACACCTACCACCTCTAAGTGGTGATTTCCCTTTTATTGTATTGAGCACAAGAAAATCAACAAACGCTCAAAGGAAAAGTCAGGGTGTGAGATAAACAACCCAATAAGGTCTCACCAAGTGTTCCATAATAAATACCATAATAATAATAACCCATTTATTATTTCAATTTAAATAAAAAAATGAAATGACATTTATATATTTTTAACAAACCAATTTTTTAACTCAAAAGATGAAAGATATATAAAAAAAGGACTAATTAAAAATTTTATATAAAACATTTATATAAAATAGTTGGCATGGATAAAATATATCTATAGTCAATTAAATGTATTATCAATTCAAATAAAACTATGAACTATGCTCATAAGACCTTAAATATGTTAGTTTTTGGAAAAATGATCCTCACACTTCTCAATCAACATCACAAATTTAGATAGGCGTGCACACTCAAATAAATACCCCATTAGGGGAACCACTATGGGAAATAAATATTCACCCCATTGGGGGACCCTTCTCAAAAAAACTTGTCAAACATGGTTTAATTAGGGTTGTCATCATCAATCCATTTCTAGGGAGTCAGAGCCCTGGAATGGTTGTCCTAATAACCCACTAAATACCCAATATTAGATGTTCTTAAAATAAAAAATCAATCAATCATTGTCAAATCAATCATTTAAAATCATTTCATCATTCACTATTAAATTTACCAATTTTAGTTTCAATATTCCTTTTCATTTCAAAACCAAATCATAGGTTTTCATCAAATTTCTTCCTTTTAAAATCATCTTTCATTTTAATCCAATTTTCTCAAGAATCAACACCAATTAATTAAATAAAATACACTTTCAATTCATGCCATTATTTTTTCCCAAATTTCACCCAATAATTTCAATTCCATTGAAATCAGGGGATTTTCACAATTCCATTCTATTTTTAAATAAAAAACCATATCATTTAAAATAAAATTTTTTAAATAAATTTAAAACTCTTTTCAAATAAATCAAGAAATATAGGGTTTCAAGTTTAGCATAAATCCTTATGAAACTACCAACCTTAAATAACGTAATCAATTGAATACTAGTAATGGGAAAACTAATGAAAATGGAGGAAAAGGAGATCAAAAAATAAAACCTAGAATTAAGATCCATCAAAATGGAGATTAGATCCATCAATAACGTAATAATCTATCACTCTATAAAGAGGGGAGAAGGAGGAGACCAGGAGAAACCACATCATATGAGATTCAATTACTATAAAAAGATCATATGAGATCACCAACACTTAAATCCACTAAGAGAAGAAGTTGGAGGATTCAGAATAACTTCTTGAGAGCCACCAAAGACCAAGGAACTGTATTAGTGTCAAAAGGGAGTGTTAAAAATTTTAAATTTGGGTACCATTACTTTTATTTAAAATTTAGTGGAATTAAAAACTGAACACATGATTTTCTGGGTGGACCACATGGAAAGTAGTAACTGTTCTCCCTAACCTTGCACCATCCTCGGGCTTCTAGAAAGGGTGAATATTCTTGAAATATAGCTATTTTAACTATGTTCCAACTGTGAAAACCCCCACCATCCAAGGCCACACAGTTTGGAGGGTTGAATTCATGGTTTTAAAGAACTGTGCACTGCTTATAGTGGCTTATCCTTGGCTGCATGGTTTCCTGGTCCAAACCGCATGATTTTCCCTAATCGCGTGCCAACCGTGCACAACCCAGAAAAGTTCCAAAATTTTCCAAACCTCACTCAAAACAACCCAAGATAAGCCCCAAGAAAAGTAAAAATCAAAATAAGGTCAATAAGTACTTGAAATAAGGTAATGATATATTACAATATATACTATTAACTATATACTTTCAAAAATTTATATACTATTAACTATAGTGTTTTATACATTTATATACCTGTATAAATAATAAATTATTCACTCTTATAAATTTAAATACTTTTGTAAAAAATCAATTGACTAATTGATATTTATTTTCTCATATGAAAAAATATTTTTTTTCATAATGGATAGAATTTTGATTCATTCTATTGATCGTGTGTTGATTGTGTTTCAGAATAAATTTAAAATAATAATTAATTTTTCTTTCAATAATGCTTCAAGGGGGATATTATTTTTCATCCTTATTATAATTGTGTCAATGTATCATGGTTAAATAGGAAAAAATTAGATTATCATATCACTTGAGTTGGATTTCAAACCAACTACAAGGCATGACACCATAATAGAGAAGCGATTAAATAAGTAAAAAATATTGAAAGGCCGGAAAGGTGTTGTCTGAAAGATATGATATTTGATGGGTTTCCTTTTTTTATCAACCTACGCATGAAATACTGATATAATCAGAAGTAATTATTGAAAATTAAATTCCATGTATAATTACTAATAGCCAGACTAATGACATTGAGAAAATTAAGTAGATGACGGAGGATACCAAGACTCGGATGTATCTCTGTTGTGTCAAGAAGAACAAACCTAAATTTATGATATGTTTAATTCATGTGAAAACTATATATTAAAATTTTAATAATTGGATTAAATATCTACTCAGATCAATGAAGGAATTTATTACTAATGGTGAAAACATTCCAAAAAATGATTATGAGATGTCGATGTTAATTGACCAATTTGGATTTTATTCTAATAAAATACATGTCTTATCAAATGATTTTATTTTTTATTGGAATATAAATTCATATTAAAACATACACATAAAATTTGGTACATGTAGATGAAATCCAAATAAATACGACTCTCTTTCTCAAGTTCCTCACACTATAAAAAGAGCAATTGTCCATGTTTCCCTAAACATAGATAATTTTTTAATTTAATCATGTTTCTAAAAAACATGGATAATTTAACTGCACCTTTTTAGTCATATTTTTTTAAATATAGATAATTTTATAAAATTTCACATTCTTAAAAATGAGGTTAAATTTATATTTAACTGTGTTTTTAGCTATGATTTTAAAACGCAGTTAAGTTTTTGGCACATTTTTTTAAACATGGACAAATTAAATAAAAAATTAAAGTTATTTATGTTGTGTATGTATATATAAATATTTTTCACATTTTAAAAGTTAACACACACACACATATTTTATAGTATATAAGGTCATGATAAATTTTAATTTTAATTCAAAATTTTATTTAAATAATACATGTGTGTTTTTATATAACATATCATTCAACGATTACATTTGACACACACATAAAATATAATAGTATTATATAATATTAAAAATAAAATATATGAATAAAAAAATATAGTATATTTATAACAATATCATATAACATTAAAAATAAATGTTATATATATAAAATTAACACACACACACATGTATATATATGTATATAAACTAATTAATTAAATTAACCATTATTAATTAAAATTAAAAACATACTCATATATCTTTATAACATTATTTTAAAATTTACATATGTTAATATATATAAATATGTTAATATATATTAAATAATATTACAAAATTACTAATTATATGCAAATATAATAAATTTTTATAAATTTAAATAGTAATATACATGTATATATTTATATATATATATGTATGTTTGTATATGTATATTAATATATGAATTTATATATTAATGTGTATATAAATATATCTATATTAATATATTAATTTATATCTTACTATATATGTAAATATATGTATATATATATATATGTATATAAATTATTAATTTATACATAGACATATATATATATATGTGTGTGTGTGTGTGTGTGTGTGTGTGTGTGTGTGTATTAACATCCTAATATATATGTGTAATTATATGCATATAAATTATATATATATAAATATATTTATACTAATACACTAATTTACATATTAATATATATGTTAATACTTGTATATAAATATAACATAATACATTAATGCAGTAAGAGAAATTCTTTAACTAGTCATTTGGGAGCTCCAGCATTACCAAGACACCATGAGTTTGAATCTCATCATACTCGAAATTTATTTTTAAAGGAGATGGTTTCATTGTGGTGTGGTGGCCAGATTGTTTGACACATGGGAAGAAGCATAGGTGATGTCTGAGGAGTCTATTGGTCGAAATGTGGGTGGGGGCGAGGCATAGAAGGGTGTTTGAGGAGTCCAATGGGTTAATATGTGGGTGAGGTTCGGGCCGTGTGATGTGGGGTGTGTGGGTGTGGATGGTCTAGATAAATAAAAAAATTCATTTTAATGATTAAATAACCCACATTTATTAAAAATGCGATTAAATGGTTATTCAATTATACATGTTTATTAAAAATTTGTGTAAATTGAGTGTGGCTAAATTAGCCATTTTTAGGAAACATGGGTAAATATCCATGTTTAAAAACATGACTAATTTTTCCAAACCTCTTTTCTCTATAGTTTTAAAAAACACAGGAAAATTAATTGGCTATATCTATAAACATGAATAACATTAAAAAACATGAATGATTATAATTTTTTTATAGTGGTAGAAGGTTATGTGACACCTTTCTTTGACATAAAGACTTCAACAAATATTTATGTTAGAAGAAATGAAAGAAGATATGAGATGACATGAAAAAAGAAATGAAAACATTTAACATTTGATGCACCAGACAGTTGGATTAACATGAAAAGGGTTTTCTATATTACATGATAAATTTTCATCAGAGATTCATATTATCAGATTGGGGTTATCATGTGATGATTTTAATCCAATTTTATAGAATCATAAAACACATAACAATTTTACCACACACACACACATATAAAATCTCTCATATTATATGTTCATGAAGAAGACATATACTACTATGAAAATACCAATTTTTGGGATGATTGATTCTAGGAATGATATATATGCATATATATAAATATAAGATCCCAACATTTTCTGGAGATATATCATTCTTTTTTTCAAGTACTCTTTTGCCTTGTTTTGGTTACACCTTGGATGGGTTTTGTTTTGGGGTTTTTTGGGTGAAATTTAATAATTTTAGAAGCCAAAGGGGATGAGAACGATTGGTGAATGGTTAGAGAAAATCAAACAGTTTGGACCAGGAAACCATGTGCCTCATTTGGAGAGACAAGAGGTGGCCCACAGTTGGCGCACAGTTTGTCCAAACAATGCACCCACCCTCCCCAAACCGTGAAACTCAAGACAGAGGGAATTTTCACAGTTGGCACATGGTCTGTAAAACCATGAGGCCTCTAGATAGAAACCATACAACCCCTAAGTATAGGCACATGGTTAAGACACATTATTTAAAAAACTGTGTGCCTCTATCCAGGAAATCATGCATGCAAGTTTTTAATTAACCAAAAATTTATTTTAATTTCCCAAACCCTCTATTATTATCCCTAAACACCCTATTTCTTCCTAACATGATTTCTTTTGATTTTAAAGGATTTTAGGAGGATTCCAAGACTCTTTAATCACATTTCTTTCTGAATCAAAGATCTTCTTGAAGGATCATATTGTCATTGGTAAGTGATTCCTTTATAATTTGGTTTTATTTCTCTCTCCCATCCTTCTATCATCTTTTAGAAGGATGATTTACTCCATTGGAAATGTGTTTAGATATAGGTTTTGATGGATGTGTTCTGTTTGATATTTATCTTAGGTTTTGGTCCTAGATATTCCATTCTGTCACGATTTCTATCATTTTGTTTCAATTTGGGGGATTTTGGTTTAGCGAACATCCATCAAAGACCTTGTGGTATGTGGTTTAAATGTCAATTCCCCTAGTCATGATTTTATTTATGTGCACATAATTGTAAAATTTTAATTTCAATATTGTGAAATTCTATTCTAAATTTAATGGAAAAATTGATTCAACATGTGATTATGAAATTAGTAAATGTTTTGATAATGAAATTGATTGGAATTTTGATTACACAATTGATGAATAATGGGAATTATGTAATTATTGAATAATTATTTTTGAAACTAGTATCCACCATCGGGGTGTGCCAATGAGATGAAAATAATGATTTTTTACTTTGTGCATTCTTGATAAATTAATTTTTGAAATGGGATAATAATGAATTATGATAATTGATGATAAATGGTTGTAAATATGGAACCATGTGATGTGATATCTATGACTAGGTTGTGGGACTGTGACTGCTTCTCCAAATATGCATTGAGTGCTAGGCTGCTGCTCTAGGACCCCAATATATTTATGTATATATGTGATAACTGAGTTGTGGGATAAGAACTACTGCTCCAAATACCCTTGGGGTGCTATAATAACGCTCTAGGCCCCCATTGTTTGAATGTGAAATTAGAATGTAATGATTAATGGGAACCCATGATGGAATAAAAATGTGATATCCCTTTAGGGATAATTAAGACATCTTCATGGTCTGAAGGAGGTATTGATGGTTTTAGTGTCATCGTGAACCTGGGTTTTATGTGGTTAATAAAGAAAAGTTTACTATTGATACTATTTACTTTATTGTTTCACTTTATTATTTATATAACTGTATACATTGTTATAGACTACAAATTGTTTTAGACACCATTGGTGGTGGCCTACTAATTTGTACCCACACCTTACTCGGGTTGTGACAAAGAAAATTTATATGTATATTTTAATCAAATAATGAATATTTTCAATGTTTTTAAATGATAAAACTCATGTATTTAAATGTTTTATTAAAATAATGGGTATTTTGAATTATAAAATGAAAATGGTCTAAATTGTGAAAAGTTATTAATTCTATATTTTTGAAAGATTTTTACGTCAAGGGTATTTTGGTCATTTATTTAAAAATATAATTCAAAATTGAGTAATTATTTTTCTTAGAATCCCTGATTTATTTCCTTCAACTTTATCTTCTGGAACAGGGTTGATTTGATCATCTAGAGTCCTGAAAAATTTATTGAAGGTGGGAAATTTTCCGGGAGGATAGCGTGGACCCCACCTCCATAACGGATTCATAAACAAGTCTACACACATCCAATGGAGTTGATTATACCTGGAATAGAATGATGAAAAATATAAGAGTTTATCCAATTAATTTACGAGAGTTTTGTAGTCATTAATGGGGCCATTGGACGTTATACATTTATAAGAATCTTCCTCGAACCTTCATCCATAAAAATAAACATTCAATAAAAAATTCATAACTCCTACATCCAGTGGTCAATTAAGCTTAAATTTTGAGGGAAAATGAAGGATAAAAGTATGAAAATTTTTTATGAATGATGAAATGTGTGAATAATCCATTTAATGGGTCCAAAATGTGGAAAGTTTAGGAAAAAAAATTCTGCCTATAAAAGGAGGCCCTCGCCTCCTTCCCAAATGATCATCTCGACACCCACAACTAAAGAGGGATCCTACCAGATCACAGGCCACACTACAACCTCTCTTTCCCACCTCCTTTATTATTCATTTTTTTATTTTAAATTTTAGTTTTGTTTTAGTTTTCATCTTAAATGTAATTTTAATTTCTTTTAAATAAATTTAATGTGTTCATTTTTTTATTTTATTTCCAAAATTTAACTTCTTCTTGTTTAATAATAATAATAATTAAAAACTATTATTTTTATTATTAATATTATTTTAAATATTATCTATAATACCACCCTCATATTTTAACACAGTTTTATTTTCTCTCTCTCCTTAAAAAAGAAATATTTTCTTAATAATAATAATAATTAATATTATTATTATTATTATTATTTTAACATTAATTATAAAATAATTATATATATATATATATATCCTCAAACATCCACCATTACGATCTCATACTCTCAGAAATGAAAGACTAACTTTGAGACTTGGCCCGAGGGGAGGTTAAGGTGTTCTTGATTTTTCTTTAAAGTTAGTTTTAAGTTTGTGATAGATTTGAGTAGCATGATTGGGTGAGGCTAATGTCCCTAATGTGGTGATGACCCCCAATGAAATTAAACTTAAACTATTCCTATTATGGAAAAAATAGAGATTTAAACATGAGATTTCATTTTGGATTATCAAACTGAAATTAACATTTTAAAGAGAATATTTATTGAACCTAAGACTAAACCCCAAAACCAAGTTATTTATTCATTAAATCATTTTGTTTTCATTAAATTAATTTTATATTTTTCATATCAAAAACACAAAAATATTTTCATCACTTTCATTTAAATACAAAACAAAAAAAAAGTGATAGTTTAGGTGGTATAGAAGAAGTAAGTAAACCACACTAAAGGGATCCTCAAGAGAGATGACTCTCATCAGCCACTGTGATGCACTTGAAAAAATATAATTACTTTTTTCCATGCCCCATGATAGGTGTGACCAAAACTAGCCCCATTTCCGGGGATCCAATCAGTCAATCACATTACTTTTTATGAAGTCAAATTTTTAGATAGTTCTTAATTTCTTAAAAAAATCATAAAAAACCTTTTTCCTATGATGTATTCAAATTAAAATTATTATGCAAGGTAAGATTACTCACATGTGAAATGTCAAGAACTATAATTTGATTATAGTGATTTAAATGCTTGGGTGGAAAGAATGAGCAATATTTTGGATGACTTGAGGAGAAAAATGGAAAGAGAATTTGACTATGTTTGAACACTAATAGATAAACCCAATCCTAAACTAGAGTAAGATCATGAGAAATATGTGGAATAAATTTCCCCACTGGTTTTTGAATTTAAAGAACTTAAGGAAGTAAAAGAGGATATTCCTAAAGATTCATCCATCCTGACTCAACCAATTCAAGGAGAGATAAATGAAAAGAAATTTCTAGCTGTTCTAAAAGTAGGAGATCAAAAATGATTAGATGAAATCTGGATTAAAAGTGAGGAACTTCCTAATATACCCATACTTTTCAAAGGATAAGATCCAACACAATTAAAGATATAAATCACCCAAGTGGTGGAATTTGAAGTCAAGATGGAGGATCTAGAGTACCTAACTCTATCCTCAGAGAGTCTACTCCAAGATACAATTACCACGGAGGAAGAGATTTAATTTGACCAAACTTAGGGAGTTGAACCCTTCTTTGACTCTATCTCTTCTGATTTTATCAAATCTGAATTTTACATCAATCCCTCTTGTTTTGATTTTATAGAATCAAAAATTATTTTTTATGCCTTGGAGGAAGAATAAGAAACTATAAATGAACCTATTGAGGAACATGTGGAGCTCCCTGATTTCAATGGACATGAATTGGAGGAGCCCTACTAGGAGATAAATGTACCTAAGCCTAAGGAAATCAGACAAGTGGATACTTTTATTAAATCCCCCATGAATCCAACACTGGAACATAAGAAGGTTTCACAAGTAGCACCCAAGGAATAAAATTGTTCATACTTTATCCTACCCCCATAATGAAATCTATAAATCATTGTGAATGAGGTGGATATGATTTATTCTATCCATGTATAATTACTCACCCATAAGGATGAAGCACAAGCTGGGAAAATCCACATGAAGTAGTTCAAATCGAAGAAGCTTCATCCACCATCTGACTTTGGATAACAGTCGGGACTGCCCACTGGAGGCAGTAAAAATTGAGGTCCCACTTGGGGGATCATACCAAGACTCATACTTTACTTGATTTCTATGAATTTAGATTTCAATTTATTTTCTTAGGAAGTAGTAAAACATGCATCCCACTCCCTCTATCTTTTTGATATTAAAAGGCACAATCCTTGTACTTAATTGTGTAATTATATTTTGTAGGTTAATAATGGAAGAAGGTAACCCTAATAAGTTAAGGAAGAGGACTAAGATTCATTTCAATAGGGAGTTCACTTTTAGTTTTTATCTTTTAAACTCCTTAAATTTTTTTCCAAAAACATTTTTTTTGAGCTTTAAAGTGAAATTGCATGCCCACACTTGAATTTATGATTTACTTGACTTATCTAGGAGACATGAGTTTCTTAGGAATCCAGTGATGAAATGTTTTAGAATTCAATGTTAATGAAATTAAATGAGTTAAATGGAGAATTGAATTTTTAAAACTGAATCATGGACATTAAAATGAGGATTCATGATTTGAAGGAATTAATTGATTCATGTAAATGAAATTACCCATCCATTTTTCATGCTATTAATTTCTAAAATTCATGTGAATTGATTTTTTATTATTAATCATGCCTTGAGTGATTTTCCCATATCACATATCCCATTACCAAGAGGATTTCTATACCAAGTACTTATAATTTTATCTTGAGCAAATTTCTTGAGTGATATTGGGACATGCCACCTTCTAGATCTTGAATTTGAACTTTTCAAAGCCATTACTATGAAAAAACATATTTATAATGATTGAGGCATAATTTAAAAAGAAAATTATTCTTAAAATACCACCTTTACATAAATCCTTTGTTAGCCCATAGAATCCATGAATGAACTTTATAGGAGTGAGCCACGTTTCCATCCATTTTTATCCATTCCTACCCCACTCTTAGTATTTTCATGACATTTTAAAGTTTAAGTGTGGGGGTGAATGTAATCATGGTGGAAGGGATGATTTACATTATAAGGAAGAAGTGTGGGGGTGATTATTGAGAGAATAAATAAATGTTTTTGATTCATTCATTGTAGTATTTATTTTTTGGCCCATCTTGAATAAAAAAATATAGAAAATAAATAACAAAACAAACCAAGAAAATGAAAAAAATGGGTTATGATTTGGGAAAACCCAAAATCATAATTTTCTAGACCAATGATCTTCTGGTCGTATGTGGTTAGGTGATGGATGTGAGGTTTGATCTAATAATTACTTTATAAAAAATAAAAAAAAGGCACAAAAGTAAAAGATAAAATATATTCAAGAGGGAGCACAAATCATTCATCATGCCTAAACTTATCATGATCATTACTTTGAGTCTTGGGGAAAGTTGGGATTGTTACAATTTGAAGGGGAGAATTTCATTAATTTTTTTTTACTTTTAATATCATGATTTATGATTTAAGAGTTAAACCTCCTCCTTGAGATTTATTTTTAAACATCAAATCCAACCAACCTTAAGCCTCAGAGTCATTTGAACCTTTATTTCAAGTTCTCATGATTTTATGTGACTTTTGTCTTTACAAAGTAGAGAAAGTAGTTCTTTTACATGATTATAAATAAGGAGAATGCTCTCATGATATGAGCATAAATATACTTGAATTTTATCATGAGTGATGAGATAAAATATTAAAAATATAGTTATATCATGATTTGGTATGTTTAATAATAATAAATTGATAATATTGAATGAATAAAAGAAGAAGTTCTAGAATTTTTCAAAGGGGAAAGGTAAAATACATAAATTGATTGTTTCTTTGAAAAATATGAAATTGAATTGATATTTTATATTAAAGTTGAAAATTTTATTTGAAATTAAAAATTGTTTCATTATATTAAATTGAAATTTGAATATTGATAACATTTTTGTCCTATGATTTCCACATTGAGATTTTATGCTTGAGGACAATCAAGGTTTAAGTGTGGGGGGTATTTGACATAACAAATTTATGTGTATATTTTTAATAAAATAATGAAGATTTTTTAATGTTTTTAAATTATAAAACCTATTTATTTAAATGTTTTATTAAAATAATGGGTATTTTGAATTATAGAATGAAAGTGGTCTAAATTGTGAAAAGTCCTTAATTCTGGATTTTTATAGATTTTTACATCAAGGGTATTTTGGTCATTTATTTAAAAATATAATTCAAAATTGAGTGATTATTTTTTTAGAATCCTTGATTCATTTACTTAAAATTTATCTTTAGAACCATGGGTTGATTCGAGAATATAAAGGCCCGAAAAATTCATTGAAGTTGGGAAATTTTCAGGGCGGATAGTGTGGACTCCACCTATGTAACAGATGCATAAATTAGGCTACACATATCAAATTTAGTTGATTACACCTAGAATAGAACGAGGAAACATATATGTGTTTCTAAAATTAATTTGAGGGAGTTTAGAAGTTATTAATGGGGATATTGGATGTTATGCATTTGTAGAAAGCTTCATGGAACCTTCATCCAGAAAAATCAACAATCAATAAAAAATTCATAAACCCTACATCTGATGGCCAATTAAGATAAAAAATTTAGGGTGAATGGAGGAGATAATTATAAAAAACTTTTATGAATGAGGAAACACATGTACCGTCCATTTAATGGGTCTAAAATGTGCAAAGTGTAGGAGGACAAATTCTACCTATAAAAGGAGGCCCTCGCCTCCTTCCCAAATGATCATCTCGACACACACAACCATGGATGGATCCCAATGGAGCACGAGCCTCACTGAAACCTCTCTTCCCCTACTTTCTTCTTTATTTTTTATTTTAAATTTTATATTTGTTTTATTTTTCATCTTAAGTGTAATTTTAATTTCTTTCAAATAAATTTAATGCAATCATTTTTTTATTTTGTTTCCAAAATTCAAATTCTTATTATTTAATAATAATAATAATAATAATTAATAATAATAATATTAATAAATATTATTTTTAATATTATCTTTAATACCACCCTCCTATTTTAAAACTGTTTTATTTTCTCTCCCTCCTTAAAAAACCATTTTCTTAATAATAATAATAATTAATAATAATAATATTATTATTATTTTAAAATTCATTATAAAATATTCATATCTCTCCCTATCTATCATCACCTATCCACCATTGTGATCTACCACTCTCAGAAATGAGAGGCTAACCTTGAGACTTGGCCCAGGGGGAGGTCAAGGTGTTCTTGAATTTTCTTTAATGTTTATTTTAAGTTTGTGATAGATTTGAGTAGCATGCTTGGGTGAGATGAATGTCCCCGATGTGGTGAAAACCACTAATGAGTTGTAACTTAAACTATTCCTATTCTAGAAAGGAATATTGATTCAAACATGATATTTCATGTTTGGATTATCAAACAGAAATCAACATATAAAGGTGAATAATGATTGAACCTAATACTAAACCACAAAACCAAGTTCTTTCCTCATTAACTCATTATTTTTTCATTTCATGATTGTTTCTATTTTTCATATAAAAAAACAAAAATATTTTCATCACCTTAATTTAAATACAAAACTATAAAAAGTGATAGTTTAGGTTATATAGAATAAGTAAGTGAACCACACTGAAAGGATCCTTAAGATAGAGGACCCTGGTCATCCACTATGCTGCACTGGAAAAAATATAATTGCTTTTGTCCATATCCTATGATAGGTGTGCACCAAAACTGGATCCCTTGATGGGGATAAAATCATTCATTCACATTACCTTTTTTAATTTCAAACTAGAATAAGATCCTATGCAAGCTATGGAAGAAATTTCCCCACTAGTTTTTTGAAGTTGAAGAACTAGAGGAAGTAAAATAGGATGTTCCTAAATATTCATTCATCCTCTCTCTACCACTTCAAGGAGATATAAATGAAAAGGACATTCCTGCTGAGCTTTAAGTGAGAGATCAACAAGTATTGGATGAAATATGGATTAAATGTGAGGAACTTCCTGATCTCCCCATACTTTACAAAGAAGAAGAGCCAACACAATTGAAGGTAGAAACCAACCAAGTGGTGGAATTTGAAGTCAAGATAGAGGTGCCTGACTACCTGCCTCTATCCTCAGAGAGTCCACTCCAAGATGCACTTACCATTTAGGAAGAGTTTGAAGCCAAACCAAATCATGGAGTTGCACCTTTCTTTGACTCTATCTCTTCTGATTTTATCAAATCTGAATTATATATCACTCCCTTATATTTTAATTATACATAATCAGACATTATTTTTTATGTCTTAGAGGAAGAAGAAGTAACTGTACATTCACCTATTGAGTAACACATGGGGATCCCTTATTTCAATGAACATGCTTTGGAGGATCCCCATCAGGAGATCCATGTAGTTGAGCCTGAGGAAATCAGAAAAGAGGATTCTTTTATTGAAGCCCCAATGAAGCCAAAACTGGAATATAAGAAGGTTTCACAAGTAGTAACCAAGGAATAAGATGGTCCATACTTCATATTACCACCACCATGTAAGATATACTTCATTGTGAGGGGTGGGGTGATATGGTGTACTCTATCCATGGATCATTTCTCACCCATAAGGATGAAGCACAAGCTGGGAAAGGCCACATGTGGTGGTTTAAATCAAATAAGCTTCATCCACCATCTGGATTTTGATAATAGATGGGATTTCCCACTGAAGGTAGTAAAACTTCAATTCCCACTTTGGGGATCATACCAATAATTATCCTTTACGTTCTTTCTAGGAATTTAGATTTCAATTTATTTTCTTATGAAGTAGTGCAACATGCAGCCCCTCCCTCTATTTTTCGAGCTTAAAAGACATGATCCTTATGATTAACTGTGTAATTCTATTTCGTAGGTTCATAATGGTAGAAGGAAGATCTAATCAGTGAAGGAAGAGGAATAATCTTCATTTCAAAAGAGATTTCACTTTTAATATTTATCTTTTAAACTCTTTAAATTTTTGTCCAAAAACATTTTTTGAGATTTAAAGTGAAATTTCATCCCCACACTTAAATTTATGCTTTACTTGACTTTTTTAAGAGACATGAGTTTCTTTAGAATCCAATGATTCCATGTTTTAGAATTCAATGTTAATGAAATTGAATGAGTTAAATAAAGAATTGATTTTTTAAAAGTGAAACATGGATATTAAAATAAGGACTTATGATTTGAAGGAATTAATTGATTCATGTAAATTAAATTTACCATCCATTTTTCATGATTTGAATTTCTTAAATTCATGTGAATTGATTTGTTATTTTTAATCATGACTTGAGTGATTTTCCAAAATCATATTTCCCATTTCTGAGAGGATTTCTGGACCAATTACTTCCTATTTTATCTTGATCATATTTCTTGAGTGATCTTGGGACATGACACATGCTAGAACTTGAATTTGATCTTTCCATGACTGTGAATAAATACATTTAAAATGGTTGAGGAATCCTTTGAAAATCCACTTATGCTTAAAATACTACCTTTACATAAATCATTCATTATCCCATAGAAGACATGAATGAAATTTATAGTAATTAGCCATGTTTTAGAAAACTTTTACCCATTTCTACCTTACTCTTGGTATTTGAATGATATTTTAAATTTTAAGGGTGGGGGTGAAGGGAAACATGGTGGAAGGGATGATTTACATTATAAGGAAGAAGTGTGTGGGTGCTTATTTTAGGAATAAATAAAGTTTGTTGATTCATTCATTGTATTATTTATTTTCACCTCTTGAATAAAAATAAATATAGAAAATAAATAACAAAAACATCCAAAAAATGGGGAAAAATTGGTTGTTATATGGGAAAAATAATAATAATCATTTTCTCAACCAACGATCTTCTGATCTTATGTGGTTAGGTGATTGATGTGAGGTTTGATCTAATCATGAATTTTGAAAAAATAAAAAATGTACAAAAGTAAAAAAAAAATATTCAACAGGGAACACAAATCCCTCATAATGCACAAACTGATCATGATATTTACTTTGAGTCTTGGGGAAAGTTGGGAGTTGTTATAATTTGAAGGGGAGAATGTCATTAAACTTTTTTACTTTGAATATCCTTCTTTTTTATTTAATAGTTAAACCTCCTCCTTGATCTTTATTTTTAGACATAAAATCCTACCAACCTTAAGACTTAGAGTCATTTGAACCTTTATTTCAATTTATCATGATATTATGTGTCTTTTGTCTTTACAATGTGGAGGAAGTAGTTCTTTTACATGCTTACGGATAAGGAGCATGCTCTCATGATATGAGCATAAATATACTTGAATTTTATCATGAGTGATGAGAGAAAATATTCAAAAGATAGGTAGATCATGATTTGGTATATTTAATAATAATAAATTTAGAAGTTTTAATGAATGAAAGAAGAAGTTCTATAATTTTTCAAAGAGTAAAAGTAAAATACATAAATTGATTATTTCTTTAAAAAATGTGAAATTGAATCGATATTTTATATGAAATTTGAATAATTTATTTTAAATTGAAAATTGTTTAATTATATTCCATTGAAATTTGAATATTGATAACATAAGGATCCTCTGATTTCCATGTTGAGATTTTATGCCTGAGGACAAGAATGGTTTAAGTGTGGGGGTATTTGACAGAGAAAATTTATGTTTATATTTTTAATCAAACAATGAAGATTTTTTAGTTTTTGTAAATGATAAACCCCTTGTATTTAAATGTTTTATTAAAATAATGGGTATTTTTAATTATATAATGAAAATGGTATAAATTGTGAAAAGTCTTTAATTCTGGATTTTTACATCAAGGGTATTTTGGTCATTTATTTAAAAAAACAATTATAAATTGAGTTATTATTTTTTTTATAATCCTTGATTTATTTCCTTAAACTTTAACTTAAGAACCAGGGTTTAATTCAAGAATCTAGAGGTCTGAAAAAATCATTGAAGTTGGGAAAATTTCAGGGTGAACAACATGGAATCCACCTATGTAACAGATGCATAAAATGGGATATACACATCCAATTGAGTTGATTACACCTAGAATAGAACGATGAAACATATACTAATTTCTAAAATTAATTTGAGGGAGTTTGGAAGTCATTAAGTGGGCCATTGAATGTTATACATTTATAGGAAGCTTCCTGGAACCTTCATCCAGAAACATAAATAGTCAATAAAAAATTCATAACTCATACATCCAATGGACAATTAAGATAAATTTTTAGGTTTAATGGAGGAGATAATTATAAAAAACTTTTATGAAGGAGGAAACATGTGAATCGTCTATTTAATGGGTTCAAAATGTGAAAAAATTAGGATGACAAATTTTGCCTATAAAAGGAGGCCCTCGCCTCCTTCCCAAATGATCAGCTCAACACCCGTAGCTAAGGAGGGATCCCACCGGAGCATAGGTTGTGCTGCAACCTCTCTTTCACCCCTCCTTTATTCTTCATTTTTTATTTTAAATTTTAGTTTTGTTTTATTTTTCATCTTAATTGTAATTTGAATTTCATTTAAAAAAATTAACTGCATTTATTTTTTTATTTTATTTCCAATATTTAACTTCTTCTTAATTAATTATAATAAGAAAAATAATAATTAAAAATTATTAGTATTATTAGTAATATTATTTTAAATATTATCTTTAATACCACCATCATATTTTAAAACTATTTTATTTTCTCTCTCTCCTTAAAAAACTATTTTCTTAATAACAATAATAATTAATAATAATAATAATAATTAATAATAATAATAATATTATTATTTTAAAATTCATTATAAAATATTTATCTCTATCTCTATCCTCATCCATCCACCATTGTGATCTATTACTCTAGTAAATTAGAGGCTAACCTCGAGACTTGGCCCGGGGGGAGGTCAAGATGTTCTTGAATTTTCATTAAATTTTATTTTTAGTTTGTGATAAATTTGTGTATCATGCTTGGTTGAGGAGAATTTCCCTAATGTGGTGATGACCCCCAATGACATTAAATTTAAACTATTCATATTATAGAAAAGAATAGTGATTCAAACATGATATTTCATGTTTAGATTATCAAACTGAAATCAACATATAAAGGGGAATAATGATTGAACCTAAGACTAAACCCCCAAACCAGTTTCTTTCTTCGTTAACTCATTATATTTTCATTTCATGGTAGTTTAGATTTTTCATTTAAAAATCAAAAAAATATTGTCATTGCTTTCATTTAAATACAAAAAAAAAATTGATAGTTTAGGTGATACATAAGAAGTAAGTGAACCACACTAAAAGGCTTCTCAAGAGAGACGAACATGGTCAACCACTGTACTACACTAGGAAAAATATAATCACTTTTTTCCATACCCCGTGATAGGCATGTTCCAAAACTGGAACCGTTGCTGGGGAGCGAATCAATAATTCACTTTAATTTTTCTAATTTCACATTTTTAGATAGTTTTTAATTTATTAAAAAATCATAAAACCCCTTTTTCCGTGATGTATTGAAATTAAAATTATTATGCATGGGAAGATTACTTGCAGGTGAAATATCAAGAACAATAAGTTGATTATAGTAAATCCCTATGTGGAAAGAATGAGCAATACTCTAGATGACTTGTGGAGAAAAATGAAAAGAGATTTTGACTATGATCGAGCACTAATAGAGAAACCAGATCCTGAACCAGAGCAAGATGCTGAGAAAGCTGTGGAAGAAATTTCCCCACCGGTTTTGGAAGTTTATGAAATGAAGGAAGTAAAAGAGGATGTTTCTGAAGATTCATTCATCCTTAATCAACCACTTCTAGGAGATATAATTGAAAATATCTTTCTTACTAATCTATAAGTGGGAGATAAACAAGGAGTGGATGAAATATGGATTAAATGTGAGGAAGTGCCTGATCTCCCCATACTTTCAAAGAATAAGATCCAACAAAATTGAAGACAAAAACCACCCAAGTAGTGTAATTTGAAGTCAATATGGAGGAGCCCGACTACCTACATCCATCCTCAGAGAGTCTACTCCAAGATTAACTTACCACTGAGTCATAGATTGAAGCTGAACCAACTTAGGGATTTGATCCTTTCTTTGAATTTATCTCTTCTAATTTTATCATATCTTAATTGTACATCACTCCCTCTTATTTTGATTACACAGAACCATAAATTCATTGTCATTCCTTGGAGGAAGAAGAAGAAAATGAACATTCACCTGCTGAGGAACATATGGAGCTCCCTAATTTCAATGAACATGCTTTGGAGGAGCCCCATCAGGAGATCTATGTAGCTGATCCTAAGTAAATAAGACAAGATGCTAATTTTATTGAATACCCCATGAAGCCAACATTGGAAGATAATAAGGTTACACAAGTAGAAACCAAGGAAGACGATGGTCCATAATTCATCCTACCTCCACCATGAAAGCTATACCTCATTGTGAAGGGGTAGAATATGGTGTACTATATCCATGGATCATTCCTCATCCGTAAGAATAAATCCCAAGTTGGTAAAGGCCACATGTGGTGGTTCAAATAAAAGAAGCTTTATCCACCATCTGAATTTGGATAATATTTGGGAATGCCCACTGGAGGTAGTAGAAATTTAGGGCCCAATTAGGGGATCATACCAAGACTTATCCCTTTCCTTATTTCTATTAATTTAGATTTAAATTTATTTTATTAGGAAGTAGTGCAGCATGCATCCCCTCCCTCTATCTTTTTGAGCTTAAAAGACATGATCCTTGTGATTAATTTTGTAATTCTATTTTGTAGGTTTATAATGAAAGAAGTAATCCCAACTCAGTGAAGGAATAGGAATAAGCTTCATTTCAAAAGGGAGTTCAATTTTAGTGTTTATCTTTTAAACTCTTTAAATTTTTGTCCAAAAACATTTCTTTTGTGCTTTAAAGTGATATTGCATGCCCAAACTTTAATTTATGTTTTACTTGACTTATCTAGGATACATGAGTTTCTTAGAAATCTAGTGATTCCAAGTTTTAGAATTCAATGTTAATGAAATTGAATTATTTAAATGGATAATTTAATTTTTAAAAGTGAAACATGGATATCAAAATGAGTACTCATGATTTGAAAGAATTAATTGATTCATGTAAATAAAATTTCCCATCCATTTTTCATGCTTTGGATTTATGAAATTCACGTGAATTGATTTGTTATTATTAACCATGCATTGAGTTATTGTCCCAAATCATATGTCCCATTCCCGAGATTATTTCTAGACCAAGTAATTTTTATTTTATCTTGATCATATTTCTTGAGTGATCTTGGGACACGCCACCTACTAGAACTTGAATTTGAACTTGTCAAAGATATAACTATGAAAAAACACCTTAAAAATGATTGTGTCATCCTTTGAAAAGCCACTTTTTCTTAAAATACCACCTTTACATCAATATTTTGTTAGCCCATAGAAGACATGGATGACCATTATAGGAATGATCCATGTTTCAAGTCATTTTTATCCATTCCTACCATACTCTTAGTATTTTCATGATATTTTAAAGTTGAAGTGTGAGGATAAAGGGAATCATGATGGAAGAGATGATTGACATTATAAAGAAGAAGTGTGGGAGTGGTTATTGTGGGAATAAATAAAGGTTTATGATTCATTCATTGTACTATTTTTCGTTTTTACCCACTTGAATAAATAAATAAAATAAATGAAAAAAAGAAAAAAAAGAGAAAAATGTGTTGTGATATGGGAAAACCAAAAATCAATATTTTCTAGACCGACAATATTTTTCTCATATGTTGTTAGGTGATGGATGTGAGGTTTGATCTAATCATGACTTTTAAAAAAAATAAAAAAGGTAAAAAAGTAAAAAAAAATATTCAAGAGGGAGAAAAAATCATTCATAATGTTTTAACTGATCATGATCTTTACTTTGAGTTTTGGGGAAAGTTGGGAGTTGTTAAAGTTTGAAGGGGAGAATGTCATTAAACTTTCTACTTTGAATATCATGAATTATTATTTAAGAGTTAAACCTCCTCCTTGACATTTTTTTAAACATAAAATTCTACCAACCTTAATCCTGAGAGTCATTTGAACCTTTATTGCCGGTCCTCATGATTTTATGTGTCTTTTGTCTTCACAAAGTGAAAAAAGCAGTTCTTTTAGAAGCTTATGGATAAGGTGCATGCTATAATTATATGAGCATAAATAAACTTGAATTTTATCAAGAGTGATGAGAGAAAATATTTAAAAGAGGGGTAAATCATGATTTATCATGTTTAATAATAATAAATTTAGAATCTTAAATGAACGAAAGAAGAAGTTCCATCATTTTTCAAAGGGGAAAATAAAAATACATAAATTTCCTGTTTCTTTGAAAAATGTGAAATTAAATTGATATTTTATATGAAATTTAAAAATTTGATTTGAAATTTATTTTTTTATTATATTGCATTGAAAATTTAATATTGATAAAATTAGTGTCCTATGATTTCCATGTTGATATTTTATCCTTGAGGACAAGCATGGTTTAAGTGTTGGGGTATTTGGCAGAGCAAATTTATGTGTATATTTTTAATAAAATAAGGAATATTTTTTAATGTTTTTAAATTATAAAACCCATATATTTAGATTTTTTATTAAAATAATCGATATTTTTAATTATATAATGAAAATGGTCTAAATTGTGAAAAGTTATTAATTTAGGGTTTTTTATAGATTTTTATGTCAAGGGTATTTTGGTCATTTATTTAAAAATATAATTCTAAATTAAGTGATTATTTTTTTTATAATTAATTTTTTAGTTCCTTCAACTTTATATTCTGGAATAGGTAATGATTCAAGCATCTAGAGGCCTGAAAAATTCATTGAAGTTGGGAAATTGTCTGGGCAGATTGTGTGGGTCCCGCCTCCATAACGGATGCATAAACCCAGATACACACATAAAATAGAGTTGATTATAATTTTAATAGAACTTTGAAACATATAATCATTTCTCTAATTAATTTGAGGGAGTTTTTCAGTCATTAAGGGGGTCATTGGAAGTTATACATTTGTAAGAAGCTTCCTCAAACCTTCATCCAGAAATCAAAATGGTCAATAAAAAAATCAATAACTCCTACATCTTTTGGTCAATGAAGCTAAAATTTTGAGGGTGAATTTAGGAAACAATTATAAACACCCTTTATGAAGGGATGAAACATGTGAATCATCTATTTAATGGTTTTAAAATGTGCAAAGTTTAGAAGGAAGAATTATGCCTATAAAAAGAGGCCCTCACCTTCTTCCCAAATGATCAGATCGACACCCACAACCAAGGAGGGATCTCACCAGAGCACATGCCAAACTATAACCTCTCTTCCCCCTCTTTTCTTATTTATTTTTTTTATTTTAAATTTTAGTTCTATTTTAGTTTTCATCTTAATTGTAATTTGAATTTCTTTTAAATAAATTTAATGAATTTTTTTTTATTTTGTTTCCAAAATTTAACTTCTTCTTCTTTAATTATAATAATAATAATAATAAATAATAAATTATTATTATTAATATTATTTTAAATATTATCTTTAATACCACCCTCCTATTTTAAAACTATTTTATTTTCTCACTCTTAAAAAAACTATTTTCTTAATAATAATAATAATAATTAATAATAATATTATTATTATTTAAACATTCATTATAAAATATTTATCTCTCTATCTCTCTCTCCTCATCCATCCAACATTATGATCTCTTAATCTCATAAAAGAGAGGTCGACCCTGAGAATTGTCTTGGGGGGAGGTCAAGGTGTTCTTGCATTCTATTTAAATTTTATTTTAAGTTTGTGACAGATTTGAGTGACATTCTTGGGGGAAGAAAATGTAACTGATGTTTTAACAGCCCCCAATGAAATGAAACTTAAACTATTCCTATTCTAGAAAATAATAGTGATTCAAACATGAGACTTCATGTTTGAATTATAACACTGAAATCAACATATAAAGGTGAATAATGATTGAACCTAAGACTAAATCCAAAAACCAAGTTCTTTCTTCATTAACTCATTCTGTTTTCATTGCATGCTAGTTTATATTTTTCATATAAAAAAGATTTCATCTCTTTAATTTAAATAAAAAATAACAAAAACTGATAAATTAGGTGATATAGAAGAAGTAAGTGAACCAACACTACTAAAAATAGAGGTTTTCCCAACGGTTTTATACCAACGGTTTGAAGAAACCATTGGTATACTATAAAAATAGAAACCTTTCCCAACAGTTTATTCAAACCGTTGGCATTGTGTTTTTATAATTAATATTTTACAATGGTTTTAGTAAACCGTTGGGAAATCTTTATGTATACCAATGGTTTTTTAAAAACTTTGGTAATGAGTAGATTTCACAATGGGTTTTGAAAACTATTGGGAAAGATTTTACCCAAATATACAGTAGCCCAGCTCCCAGTCCACCCGACTACAGGTGCCCTAATCCGAAGCTCTCGAAGGTCTCTCTTTACCCTAGGCTATGAAACTCCTTCCAATCGATAGATCTATATTAAATCAAGAAATTATTTATTTCTACACATCAAATTAGTATGTTCTACCTTAGTTTTAATGTTATGAATCTATTTTGTTATTCTGTTTTATATTTTTATTTGGACTAAATCAGAGTTCCGTGTGGTATGTGGCATGGTATACCGAACACTTTGATTTCTTTTTTCTATTTTTTGTTCTACACTTCAAAGATGGTAACAGGTTTGTTTCGTTATATGGTCTCAAGGTGGGTAATGGATACAAGTATGGTCCATGTGAAGGGATTGGGGATGGTTGGGGTAGTGGTGTATGTGGTTTTCCATTTTTTAGTGGGGTGATATTGTAGTTTCTATGGACTTTAGTTTAGTTGAAAATTGGATTTGGATTTTGTATTTATAGTTTTTTTCAAGGAATAATGGGAAGGGTAGTGATATTGAGGATGAATTGGATTTTGGTTGGGTAATGGATTGGAATTCTGATTTTGGATGGATTGGGTATATGTAATTTTTAAGGTATTATATGGGTATTTACACCCCTGAACACCCCTACCCCCACCCCATGGACACCCCCACCCCCTGAACAGCCCCCACCCCCTGGACACCCCCTAGACCCCCATTAGACATCCCCCACCCCCTAGACACCCCACCTCCTAGGACAACCCCCTGTACACCCCAAACCCCTGGACACCCCAACCCCCACCCCCTGGACACCCCCATCCCCATGGATAGCCCCCACCCCCTAGACAGCCCCCACCACTGGACACCCCACCCCCTTGGACAGCCCCCCACCCCTGGACACCCTGCCCCCTGGACACCCCCACCCCTATACACCCCACCCCCTGGACAACCTACACCCCCTTGGACAGCCCCCACCCCCTTAGACACCCCCCTTGGACACCACCACACCTTCTATGTGCTTGGCCCAATTTTTAAATTATAATTAACCATTTAGGTGATTTCCCCTTTCCCCAACGACATTTCCTAAGTGACCCATAGAGCCTTATAAATTTAATTTTTTATTTTTTGATAAATTTAATGGGTTGTTTTGAATGAAATGTCTAATTCATGATGATTTTACTTTATTAATTAATAAAATGTTTTTAAATAAAATTACCCTAAGAGGGGTTTCAGGGGGTAGGGGGGCTGTCCAAGTGGGGGGGGGGGTTATCCAGGGGGTGGGGGGGGGGGGGTTGCAGGGGTGTGGGGGGGTGTGGGATGTCCAAAGAGGTGTGTGGGCTGTAAAGGGAGGGTCAGGGTGGGTTGTCCAGGTGGGGGAGGGGGGTGTGGGTTGTCCAGGGGGTGGGCTATTCGGGGGGTGTGGTCTGTCCATGGGTTGGGGATGGGATATCCAGGTGGGGGAGGGGGTGGGATGTACAAGGAGGGGGTGTGCTATCTAGGTGGGGGTAGGGGGGATATCCAGGTGGGGGTGGTGGGGTGTCCAGGTGTGGGGGGTGTCTAGGTGGGGTGGGGGTGGGGCTTTCCAGGTGGGGGTGGGGGGGGGGGTGGGCTATCTAGGTGGTGTGGGGGGGGGGATGTCTAGGTGGTGTGTCTGTGGGGGGGTGTCCAGTTGGGGTGGGGAGGGGCTGTCCAGGTGGGGGGGGGGGGCTGTCTAGGGGGGCTGTAGGGGGTAGGGGGACTACAGGGGTGTGGGGGAGGGGGTGTGGGCTGTTCAGGGAGGGGGTGGGCTATTGGGGGTGGGGTGGGATGTCCAGTTGGGGAAGGGGATGTGTTATATCCATGGGGTGGTGATTCATGCTCAAATTTACCCAAAAGAAGAAGGTAGGATGGTCTTTGTAGTCTAGCTTGGGTTGTCGAAACCTTAGAGACCTAAGAAGTACCTACCGACACGTACATTCTATGGATTTTTTTTGGCTATGAAGTGGAAAAATTGGGTTGATTTAAGATGGTTTCAAATGATCACTAACAGATTTAAGTTAATTCAAATTAAGGTAATGAGTTGATCCTAGGTTATCGCTCGGGGTGGATTGGATTAATTTCTTTTTTAATGATTTCAATTTCTTATATTTGAGATGGTTTCATTTACGAAGATCAAACAAAATCATCACTTACTGGTTTAATTCCTACACACCATAATACTTATAACCTATACAGTTGAAGGATCAAAGTTTTGAGCACTCCAAGTGAAAGGTTCGTATTAGCACTTGAAATGTGTGACCTTAAATTCATTAAGCATGAAGAGGTTTTAAAATCATCAAATAAAAATCTAATTTAAAAGAAGTGATTATCCATTAATGGAGTGATAAATAACATCCAATCCATCCCCTTTATACTCCCTTAGATCAACCCATAAAATAGTTATCCCTCCATTGATGACATGTCTTCAACAAAAGTGGGAAGTAGACTTATGAGGGTGTAATTGAAGAAGTAAAAACAACAACAAAAATCGATCACTCCACCATTGTGTGATAAATATCACAATGTATGGTGTGAATAAATTCAAAAATTAAACCCAATTTATCCATGTGATATGTAGAAGAAAATAATAAGAGTAAATGATGAACTTTTATTAATAAACTAAGGTAATTAAACAACTTACATGAGAAAGAAATGTGATTACAAACACAAAGCGGCAACATAACACTACAATGAAAACAAGCACCAAAGATGAAAAAATACTCCATCAATACTACCTTAAATAGGAATTTTTGTAGCCTTGGGTCTATCCTTCAACATTACAAATCATCCCACTTGATTATGGTAGGCCTAGGGTGGTGGAAATTATGTGGAACTTGGACTTTTCCACTCTTGACCCGAGGTGGAAGCCAACTTGAAACCGTCGAAAAAACGTGCTTGTACGACCTTCTATATGGCCGAATTAGAGTGGACAATAGAAAAAGAAAATGGATCTCTTGATGTCTCCTAACCGTATGTAAATGTTGGGACCATTTGGAGTTGTGTATTCCGAGATATGATTAGATTTGTATGATGTTTTCTGGGCCACAGAATCTGCCCCAAAATTTTATCTCCAAATTGGGACGCATTAATAACCATCATGGAGGCTGAATTAGCACTAGATTATGATTAAGTATTTCTTCATCTACATGTATTCTATAATATAATTAAATTTGGGCTTCATTGGGCCTGTATGTTTGTCCCCACATTATCATCAGTGGGCTGGTGTCCAATATGACTTCTCGAGAATTTTTTTCATGAAATCCCATTTTGGTGGTCTTCCAATGTGGATCTTCCAACACTCCACAAATATTAATTATTCCCAATATAATTATAAACCTGAAAAATAAATATTAAAATAAAATCAAGATCATTGGGTACTTTAAATGATGTTAAAAAATATACCACATAATAGTGCATTTTAATAAGGAATTACAATCATAATGTGAAATGATTTTCAAAGTGTAAAATGAAATAAAATGGTGTTTATGAATAATAAATCACATGAATATTATATATATTAACAATGAATATTAGCCTCATTTATTGTCTAATCACACCCCCAACTTGAGTTTTTCTAGTCCCGAGCAAAATATATCTCAACAATATGAAATTTGAATTCCCTTTTCCAAAAACATTTTAACACACAATGATCACCAAAAACCCTTATACCAAATAATCATGAAACCCATAAAAATATTTTAATAAATTATATTTTCATAAGAATATCCCAATCCTAAATCTATTCCATTGTTCAAATTCATCGCCATATTTCATCCAATATCAATTAAGAGTGATGATGTGTTGTGCATCGCATTAGACATGAGGGTTCATCTTTATTCAAGAGGGAAATGATGGAAGCGCTAGGTAGAATCACATTTCAATATTAAGATGAGTATTCAATTTATTTTATTGTATTTTTTTCAATTTTTCCATGGTAATTGAAATTGCACTCAAAAGAGTCAACCCATGTAGCGTGGCTTTGCCGATGACTCCCAGGCTCAAAGACCTTAGGGAACCAATTGAAGCCCACATACTCAGGCATCATCTCAAGTTAACTCAGTCAAGAAAAAATTAAAATTACCAAAAATAGAGATAAAATTACTAACTTTGGGCCAGAAAACTATGGAGTCACGATCCCCAAGTGACGAAAGCCACGCATTAGGTCATTTCATTGCTCTACGCGCAAATTTATTGTTTTTTTAATTTTTTTTATTCAATACTCATATTAAAAATAAAATGATCACCAAACCTATGATATTTATTTTGGGTACCTTGTGAACTCAAAATAATACCCCACTATCCAAAGGATGTGCATTGTGATCTTTTTATTTATTTATTTGGATGAAAATATAAACGATGAAATATCACATTGGACAACCAAACTTTCCAAAATCTAAGCTCATGAAATTATACAAGGATTAAAATCTGAATCAGGGTATGCTAAATTATATGATATTCAGTTTCAAAGTGTGAAATGTGTATTACCATGTTCATGGTTAAAGTAAATTTTCCATCCATTAAGGAACACTTTTTTTTTTCAAATCATTCATTTTTTTTGACACAAAAGAAATTTTATTTTATCTCCCCCCAACTTAAAATAACACTATCCCTAGTGTTTAAAGAAAAGAAAAATTAGAAGGGGGTAGAGGTAGAGAATGGGAGTTTAAAAAGGAAATTGAAAATAATGATCATGGAATGAAGTCACCTGGTGGTTGAAGTTGAAATTCTTGTTGCTCCCTTTTAATCCCTTGATCTCGATATCACTCTAAGAATTTCCTAGTAGAAAGGGAAAAAAAGAAAAACAAACAAACAAAAAAACTATATATATATATTTATATAATAAAGAAAGTAAAATATAAGTATATATAATAAAATTATAGAATAATAAAGCACAAAAAACCATAGGTCAGTGGTAAGCACGCGCCCCTGTCTCCCTTCGGTCCCGGGTTCAATTCCCCGCGGCTTCGCCGGATATGACAGGGTTTGACACATGACCTATGACGTGTCCTTTTTTTATTTATTAATATTTTTTTATTTTTATTTTTTTTATTATTATTTTAACCTACAAACACATAAAAATAAAATTAACTGATGATACATTGTCTTCTTTTTAAATTTCTGGGTAAGGTATTACTCAAGGATCACACCACATGACACAGATGAATATGGTGCTCCACTTTCATACCCATCCATACTCATAATAGAAGAACAGATCAAAATTATATTGTTTTTTTTTATTTTTAAATATCAAAATGATTAATTAATCCTATTTTAAAAAAAGATGATTCACAAAGATGAAAACCACGGGTTTCCTCCCATGTAGCACTTTGTTTAACGTCATTAGCCCGACATGAACCCCCCAACTTACCCAATACCAACTTTCAAAATTTTAAGGACCACATGTTTCACCAATTCCACCAGGTTGATATTGATTCTATTTTTAGAATTTTTTTCATTAACAAACCTATGTTATAAGATGAGTGGGTAAAGCCAAGGAATATCAGAAATGGTGGATCTAGTTGCTTCTATAGTCTTGCCTAAGACATCAATAATAATTCCGACATTTTATTTTTCAATAGAATAATTAATTCTAACTGAAATGTCATGGTTATACCCTATGAATGGATAATTGAGTGGGTAAGTAAGGATACTAATTTTGATCTCGGTTTGGATAGGACATTCAAACACAGGTTGAGATTTTAAATCCAACTCAGTTTATTTTTCCAAATTTATCAAAAAAATTGGTTCCTTTTGAATAGAATATTCAACCACCAAATTAGAAATATTAGTGTCAGGGATGGGTATATACTCAATGTTTGTGATTTATCTCAATGGTTCAGTGATTGGTGTTTTTGAAAAATCATCAATGGAGTTATCCTTAGGAGACTCAATCTATGATGTCAAATTCTCTGCTTTTGAATCCAAAAAATCTATTTCCTCCTAATTTAAAGATACTTCAATAATTACTTTACCTTCTTCATCTATCCCAAATCCAAAGGTTGGTTCTTCAATAAATTTCTGAGAGGTTTGTCGGAGAAAAGATTCTTCTATCAATGACAGGGAAGGGATAACATGAGTGGGAATGGGTTCCATAACCGTATCAATGTTTTGTAGTTCTAATATCATTGATGAAACATCAAAATTAATTATCTCTATTTGTTGACACAATTTTTCAAGTAATGGTTGTGGATCATGATGGGAAAGGGGTTGAGAAAGATGGTCTATTCTCAGTGGATAATTAATTTATTTGAATTGCACAGGAGGGTGTTCAGATTGGATTTATGGGGATTGAAACTCATTATATGTTAGGATGTTTGGTGGATCATAGGATTAAAAATATTCTGGTTCATTAGGTTATTGATGATCCCACATTTAGAAATTAGTATGGTCATTGTACATCACACATGGGGTTGGGTGATCAAAGTAGGGATATGTTTCCCATGTTTGGACTTGTTCAAAATTAAATTCCATAGGAGTGATGGGGTGAGAACATAGAAGAGGTATGAAAAAAGGATGATAATGTCTAAGATAACTTACTTAGGTCCCTGGAAATGGCACCAAAATTTTATTCACGCTCAAATTTACGCAAAATAAGAAGGTAGGACGGTCCTTGTAGTCTAGCTTGGGTTGTCGAATCCTCAGAGACCTAAGAAGTACCTACAGACATGTACATTCTATGGATTATTTTTGTCTATGAAGTGGACAAATTGGGTTGATTTAATATTTTTTTAAAGGATCACTAACATATTTAAGTTAATTCAAATTAAGGTAATGAGTTGATCCTAGGTTATCGCTCGGGGTGGATTGGATGAATTCCTTTTTTAATGATTTCAATTTTTTATATTTGAGATGGGTTCATTTAAGAAGATCAAAAAAAATCATATCTTACTGGTTTAATGCCCACACACCCTAATACTAATAATCTATACACTTGAAGGATCAAATTTTTCATCACTCTAAGGTAAAGGTTCGTATTATCACTTGAAATGTGTGACCTTAAATTCAATAAGGATGAAGAGGTTTTAAAATCATCAAATAAAAATATCATTTAAAAGAAGTGATTAGCCATTAATGGAGTGATAAATAACATCCAATCTATCCCCTTTCAACTCCCTTGGATCAACCCATAAAATATTTATCCCTCTATTGATGACAAGTCTTCAATGGAAGCGGGAAGTAGACTTACGAGGGTGGAATTGAAGAAGTAAAAAAAACAACAAAAATCGATCACTCCACCATTGTGTGATAAATATCACAAAGTATGGTGTGAATAAATTCACACCTTGAATGAATGGTATCAACGTGATATATATAATAACATAATAAGAGTAAAGGAAGAACTTTTATTAAGAAACTAAGGTGAATTAAACAACTTACATGAGAAAGAAATGCGATTACAAACACAAAGTGGCAACATAACACTACAATGAAGCCAAGAACCAAAGATGAAAAACTACTCCATCACCACTAACTTAAAAAGGCATTTTGGGATCCTTGGGTCGAGCCTCCCATGGTACAAAGCATCCCACTTGATTATGGTAGGCCTTGGGTGGTGGAAAGCTTGTGGAACTTGGACTTTTCCACTCTTGACCCGAGGTGGCAGCCAGCTTGCAACCACCGAACAAACGTGCTTGGAAGACTTTCTAGATATCCTAATTAGAGTGTTCTATAGAAGAAGAAAATGTATGCACAGATGTCTCCTAACTGGCTATAAAATTTGGTACCATTTGGAGTTTTGGATTCCGAGATATGATTAGATTTGTAGGATGTTTTCTGGGCCATAGAATCTGGCCCAGAATTTTATCTCCAAATTGGGCCGCATTAATAACCACCATGGAGGCTGAATTAGCACTGAATCCTAAATAAGGATTTTTTCCTCTACATGCCTTATATAATCCCACGAAATTTGGGATTTATTGGGCCTTTATGTTGGACCCCACATTTTCATCAGTGGGATGGTGTCCAATATGACTTCTCTAGAATTTTTTGAATGAAATCCCATTTTGGTGGTCTTCCAATACTCCAAAAATATGAATTATTCCCAATATAGTTAGAAAACTGAAAATTAAATATGAAAATAAAATCAAGACCATTGGGTAATTTAAATGATGTTAAAAAATGTACCACATAATAGTGCATTTTAAGAAGGAATTACAATCATAATGTGAAATGATGTTCAAAGTGTAAAATGCACTAAAATGGTGTTTATGAATAATAAAGAACAGGAATATTATATATATTAACAATTAATATTAGCCTCATTTAGTTTCTAATAATTTGGGCTATCCAAGGGGGGTGGGGGTGGGCTATCCAGGTCGGGGGGTGGGGGTGGGTTGTCCTGGTGGGGCGGGGGGGGGGGGGGGGGGCTATCCAGGTGGGGGAAGATGGGCTATCTGAGGGGGGGGGGTGCAGGGGGTTGGCGGCTGTAGGGGTGTGTTTGTGGGGGGATGTATAGGGGGTGGGTGGGTTTTCCACTCCGATACTCTATAAAAAATAGGAATCACATATAACTAATGTATAGTTTCTTTCACACGTTAAGACTTTTCTTGAAGTTCCATACCAACACTCACTCTTACCCTTCAAAGAAGAAGTGATATCTGCAATGAAATCTCACTTAGGTTCTTATCCACTATCCATATTGATCTCATAAAAATTTAACATTTGTACAACTCCATATCACCTAATGATATAACAAGGATCATACTCCAATGAGTAGTGTCCCATCAAAACTTGGCTCATATGTTTAAACAACATACATAGGATCATATTTGATACACACACAAAATTTTGTAAACATATAAAATACTACATTTACACCTTGTATCAGAACTTGGAATTATCTCTCATCTAGCCTCTCAAGGAATCAATAATCCATATACCTAGCTCATTATTTGGAGGTGTGTTTACAATTAGGTGCGTTTTTTTAGAATTCATGTATGATATTTAGAGTGGAAGATAAAATCTGATCCACATATGATATTTGGAGGTGTATTTACAATTAGGTGTGTTGTGATTTATATGTATGTTATTCATGGTTTACACCAATAGTCTTCTGGGTCATCTATAATAGGCTTGAAGTCATGCTACAATTGGATAGAGATTAGATTCTATGAACCTATTTTTGGGGGTAGACACCCCCCACCCCCACCCCCACCCCCACCCCACCCCCCACCCCCCACCCCTAGACATTCCCAATCCCAAGGACAGCCCCCACCCCTGGATATCCCCCACCCCTTGGACACCCCCACCCCCTTGGATAACCCCCTGGACACCACCCCACCCCTGGGCACCCCCACCCCTGGACACCCCCACCCCCGCTAGACAGCCCCCACCCCATGGACAACTCCCCTTGGACACTACCCCACCCCCTGGGACACCCCCACCCCTGGACACCCCACCCCCTGGATAGACCCACCCTCCTAGACAGCCCCACCCCCTGGACACCACCCCACCCCTTGGACACCCCCACCTCCTGGACACCCCCACCCCCGGGACAAACCCCCAACCCCTGGACACCCCCATCCCCCTGGACACCTCCACCCCCCTTGGGCAGTGTATGTGATCACTCAACTAATCTATTAAATATAAAATTTCTTTGATCTAAAATTTACTCAACTTCTGAATAATTCTCATCCACAAGTGTACATGATCTTGTATTTCATAAAAGATATTTTGTTTTAAAAAAAATATTTTGTTGTCTTTTATATTATGATTCTCATATAGAGTAGTGTGTCAGTTATGGTTTCATATAAAGTGAAGAATTCTTGCTTACTTAAATATATTTTCGTTTGAAACTTCAGTCTTATTTAATTGATTTTGACGAAATGACTTATAATTTTTTTTACAGAATGGATAGAAGTTGGATGTATGAAACTGATCGGATCTCAAGCGATTTTCAAAACAATTTGGAGATATTTTTAGATTTTTCATTTCACAATGCTTCAGATAGTGGTCACATACACTGCCCATGTTACAATTGTGATGGAAGACCTTGGTTGAACCGTGAAGAAGTCATCTACCACATAACCAAATATAGTTTTCAATAAAAATACTATGTGTGGTATCACAATGGGGAGAAAATGAAATCTCAAATTGCTGATGATCCAAATGAGAGGGCTGGATTAGAGAATTTGTTATATGACTAGTTTACATTTATTCTTCATCATGAAAAGAAAGGATTCTGACCCAAGAATACTTATATATGAGCACACATGATTCATATAATGAAAATGATGATGTTGTCAGGGTAAAAAAATTTAATGATACTGCCACGACTCCAGTATATCGATAATGAGGTAAAATGAAAAATATGGAATTTTTAATCTGATTGTTTTATGGGAAAACAATGAATGGGATTTCTAATACTTCCATCGATTACATTCATACCTTCTTGAAGGATTTACTTCCAGATTATGAAGATAGTCCCTCAAACCACTATATGGATTGGAAGTTAGTAGAGGAACTTGGATTTTCAAGAAACAAAATTCATGCTTGCCCAAAAGATTGCAATTTATTATGGGAGGAAACTGCTGAACGAAATGATTGTATAAAATGTGGTACATCCCACTAGAATCCAAGAGATAATGGAACACCATACAGTGTGCTACATAAAGTAATGCAGTACTTTCCATTGATCCCCAGACTCCGTAATATTTTTATGTCTGATGAAATATCAATAAAAATGTTATGGAATGATACCGAGAGAAAGAAGACTAATGATTAGTTGGTTCACCCTGCAAATGGATTTGCATGGTAGAGATTTGATTCTCGATATCCTGATTTTTTAGCTGACATGCATAATGTGAGACTGGGTCTTTCATGTGACGGTATTAATCTGTTTGGGCAGATGCTTACATCACACAACACATGGCTAGTTTTTATACACATTCATAACCTTCCCCCATGGTTGTGTATGAAAAAACCTTTCACTTTCACGAGTATACTCATATCTAGCCCTTCTAATCCCAAAAATAATATAGACATATACATGAAACCTTTAATAAAAGAGTTGAAACTTATTTGGGACGTGGGTGTGCGCACATACGATGCATGTTCGAAAGACATATTTCAGATGTGTGCTGCGCTTATGGGGATGATCAATGATTTTCTGCTTATGAAATGATGTCTGGATGGAGCACAAAGGGAAAACTATCATGTCCTATTTTTATGAAGAATACATGATCCAGAAGATTGAAACATCACTGTAGTTTCAGTTTTATGGGACATCAACAATCTTTCCAATGGACCATCCATATAGAAATTATCGTCAAAGATTTGACAATACCATGGAGACCGATGATCCACATCAGCATATGTTTGGAACTGATGTGCTTAATGAATTGAAAGATTTCAGTTTTTCATTCGTTAAGGGTCAAATGAAATCTAGAAAGAGAAATAATGTTTCCACTGAAACCTATTACAATTGTAAGAAGAGAAGTATAATCTTTTATTTGAATTATTGGTCAACCGATTTGTTACGTCATTGCTTAGACGTAATGCACATTGAAAAAAAATATATGTGAAATGTTTCTTTCAATTCTTCTAAATGTTAAGGGAAATATAAAAGATGATTTATGGTCTCGGCGTGACTTGGTGGATTGGGGTATCAGAACAGAATTGCATCCTATGTGTATTAGTGAAAATAAATGGCAAGTTCCATGTGATTCTTATGTGATGAAACCTACAAAAAAAATTAATTTCTGGAAGTAATAAAGACTATTAAAGTTCCTGATGGTTATTCAAGAAACATATCTAAATGGGTCAACATAAGAGAGTAGAAGTTAAAATCTTTGAAGACTCATGATTATCACATCCTTCTGCATGAGTTGATTCCAATAACAATCCATCATCTTTTTTCCAATAATGTAAGTGTGGCTGTTATTCAGTTGTGCCATTTTTTAGAGATCTTTGTTCTAAGTAGTTGTCCAAGTCTTTCTTGGAAAAAATGTTGGTAGATGTCCCATTAATTTTGCGCGAGTTAGAGAAAATATTTCCTCCATCATTTTTCACATGCATGTTGCATCTGACTTTCCATATTCCAACTAAAATACTTCTCAAAGGACCTATTTCTTTTCATTGGATGTATCCAACTAAAAGAAATATGTACACATTAAAGTCTTATGTCTGAAATAGGAATCATCCTGAAGGTTCTATCATGAACTATTAGTTGGATAAAAAATGTAAGGATTTCTACTTAAGGTTTTTTTTCTGATATTACTACAAGAATGAACAAACCAATGATAAATGAAGAAAAACAGTATGAGAAAATTGAACCCAGTTTTCCATCACTTTTGTAAATAGGAAGAATTCTTGGATCATATACATTGATGACATTAATCCTAGAAGAGTGTGACATGGCACATCGCACAGTTTTTTTCAACTGTGATTTGTTCGATGACTACATCATGTATGTAAATTGAATATATGTATATCTTATATATATATATGTTAAAATATTCTTATTTTTATCTATAGGGGACATAAAGCAATGATAAATAGAAATAATTGTTCTTTATCTTTGAGAAGGAGGGAGAATTTTCATAACAAAGAGTTTTCTACCTGGTTAAAATTGAAGTTAAAAATATTAATATTTAAAATAATTAAATTAATATTTAATTAAGTTTAATATTAATTTATATTTCAGGTATTGAGTTTTCTTGCTGACTCTGTCTATGAGGAAATAAGAGCTTTGGATTTTGGTCCTAATACCGTGGTTTGTGACTGTAAATCAGTTATTATCAATGGGTACAGATTTATTATCACTGAACGAGCAAAGAACATGATAACACAACATGATGGTGTTGTGGTTACTACCAAAATAGAATGTTATGCGAGTAAATCAGATAGTAGAATGTGATTTTAAAATATTGGTTATTATGGAGTCATTGAAAAAATAATAATAATGGATTATTATTCTCATGGACGAGTCACGATGACGAAATTCCAGTGGTTTGATTCGATGACGAGGTAGGGAAAATTTATTGATTATTGTGGATTTTGAGTAATTGATATGAATCTTACTCTTGCTACCGATGAACCATATGTATTTCCATCAATGGAGAAACATGTTTTTTATGTCAAAGACCATCTTCAACCTAAATTTGGTGTCATTATTGAAGTAATTACAAGAAATATTTTTGATGATGGTGATGATAAAATTGACACCATCCCTACTTCCATTGGAAATGATCTATTTATTACTTTTGATGACTCTAATATCTCAATTGTCAGAGTTGACTGTGAACCTGAAGTTGTGGTGGGAAATATATAAAATCATCCATCCATGTTCTCAATTCGTTTGGTTTATCTCAACTTGGGTTGTTAAGTATGGTACTATTCAAATTGATTTAATATTGATGACAAATATGTTGTATCTGACTTGACCATTATGTGAATTTTCAATGTTTATTGGTTTCAATTTTTTTTGAATTTCATTTTCTAATTTGGAATTTAACTGCATTCAAACCTACGAAACCAACATTTCTAACTTGGTGAACATTTCAATGCTTTATTGACCATGTATAAAATAAGTATAAATCTAAGACCTCCCTTTAACATTTTACCAGATAATGAACATGATGGTTTGTCTTCTTCTGCAAAACATGTATAGAAACCTGCATCATCTACATGGGCAAAAGAAATTAAATTTTTCCTTAATTTTGACAAGTTCTTTACCCCTTATGAACATGATGGTTTTTCTTCTTAGTAAATAACCATCCTACTAAAAATTAAATTTCTTTATTAAATCTTTTATAATTTATTGAATTCATTATATATCTATTCATTATCACCTAAAACAATGGATAGTTAAACTATCCACGAATCCCACTATTCCCTCTCATTTATTTTGTTTTTTGGATTACACATTTGTTATCATTTTATAATTACTTCCATATTTGTTTTCAAATGCAAGAAATGTAACCAATTGAATAGAGGTGATAGAAAAATATGATGGACAACAATCCTTGCATGGATGAGATGGGCATTCCACCACTAGTTCCGGAAGTGAGTATTTTATTTCAAATATATATATTTAAATAATATATATTGTCATGTGATTAATTTTTTTAAAAATTTTTTCAGGATCCACCTATTAGGTGGCAATTATTTTTTGAGAAGCCTAGTAGTGGTCCCAGTACTCAGGGTGTTTGTACGAGGGGGGTGGTACGAGAGCTAGCCGATCTGTTCTACGTACCCAATTAGATCCTACCCCTCCCACTAACATACCATCTATCCCATATTCTGATCCTGGTGTGTCATTAGATACACACGGGATATTTAGACCTCCCATGTTTTCACCACCCTTTACATCTGAGTCTCCTCACCCATCTTTTCCATATCCAATGATGATTCCCACTCCCCATTCAGCATTCGGACCGTCATCCGTGCCATCTTCTTTTACTTATACTTCCTTCTCTCTGAGATTCTATATTCTATCTTCTTCGACTCCTACTCCACCATATTCTATCCCTATAGAGAATAAATTGGGACCCACTCCACCTACACATGGTGTTCCTTCAGTTTCTGCGGATCTAGCGGCGCCCATTGATCAGACTTCTGCAGGTATATTTATAGAATCCTATCAAATTTTTATACCATTATTTATTTTCATTATAACATGTATTGATAAAATATTAGTTTTTCTTTCATAATAGATAGATCTACTGATATGAGGTGGAAGAGGGGGTGTACACTCATGTGTGTTGTGTAGAACCTCCACACATAGTTGATGGTGGACTACAATGAAGACATTCAAATGATTGAAAAACAGGACAGCAATGTCGGAGTTTTTTGGTGATGATTGCCAAATACTCCGAAATCAATCCTATCAGCCTGCTCTCATGGATACAGTTGCCAAATGAAGTCAAGGATAATTCTTGGGTGGAGATATGGGTAAAAAAATCTATTGTATTTAATGAAATATATTATTTATTGTATTTATATGAATTAATATTTTGGTGTGAGCTTCGATTTAATTTTCCCGATGGTGAGGGTGCATGAACAACACGTCTAAAGGATTTAGGTGAGCTTTAGAGAGACTATAAGAACGAGTTGTATATTGGCTGGCATGATAGAGTTGGAACAGAGTTATAGGTGGTCCCTATTGTTGATGACTATCTGATATAACAATATCGACATATGATTACTCATTGTATGACTACCAAGTTTAAGGTATTAATCACATTTGAGGTATTTAAATGAAAAATTTCATGTTTTTAATTAATAATATCTTATGTATTATTGAATTTTATTTAGGAATCATTTGTAAGAAATAAAAAAAACATTGATTCTAAAAAATACATCCACACATTGGGACGTACTATGATGCCAGATCATGAGAGGAAGCAGGTATGACAGTTGTTTATAACATTTCTTTACAACTTTCACTTTCTATTGTTTCCTCCATAATTTATTTGATTGCTAAAGTTGTTATATAATTTTAGTTATGAAATTAATTATTGGTAACCTATTTTTAATTATTTTTTCCTATATTCAATGTCATTTTAGAGGAAAAAATTGAATATTGAAGAACGGGTGCCTCGAGCAAAACTGTTTTTCTCGAGTCGAAGGAAGAAAGATGGAAGTGAAGTTAATGAAATGACTTAGCAACAGATTGTAAGTTTTACTTTGTTGATTTAAAATTTTAATATCTATTTTTCAACTTAATAATCTATTTATATTTGTAATTGGCTGATTTAGAGGCCCTTGATGCCAAGGAACCTGACAATTTTGGGCCAAACGATCACTTACATCGGGTGTTGGGAGATGAGCACCCTGACAGAGTACACTAATGACCTGTGAAGAGTATAGCCCCAATGAGGTATTTTACCTCCTCAGGTATGTGTTGTAGTGTAACTGAGTTCCACCAGGTTAAGGCACAAGAATAAAAGACTGAAAAAGGGCCACATAGATGGTAGAATAGTCTACTAGGTCAAACACTTCATTTATGAAACGGATGGAAGTTTTACATCAAACACTTCCATGAGAGGCCAACACAGCTTGTGATGAATATATTTTTTCAATGTTCTCTATATATGGTGCACTAGGTAGAAGTTCTAGTGGTGGTCGAGATGATGGCAAGGAGGAGGCCGAGGTAGAGGTGGGGGAGGGAGAGGAGGAGGCTGAGGCGGAGAAAGAGGGAGAGGAAGAGGCCGAGGAAGAGGAGGAGGGTGAGGCAGAGAAGGAGGGCGAGGAGGAGGCCGAGGTGGAGTATGAGGGCGAGGATGAGGGCATTGAGGAGGGAAGGGATGATGATGGGTATGGTGATGAAGATGGGGGTGAGGCTGATGATGATGATGATGATAGTGATGGTGATGAGGGACAAATTGAACTGTTTCATTTTTGACTCATATTACCGACATTTGATGTTTGATTATTTTTTGTGTCTGAATATATGTGTGATTAGGTAGGTCAAATTATATTTATTTCTTTATCTATATATAATAAAACTTGACTTGATGATTTTCTGTGACTGATTCACCCCTCATCTGGACACCCCCACCCCCTTGGAAAGCCCCCACACCCTCTATACATCCCCCACCCCTTGGACAACCCCACCCCCAAGACAGCCCCCTAACCCCTTGGACAACCAACCCAACCCCATGGATAGCCCCCTAACCCCCCCCCCCCGGACACCCCCACTGCCCTGGACACCCCTACCCCCGTGGACAACCCCCCAACCCCCTTGGACAGCCCCTAACCCCTGGACATCCCCATCCATTGGACACCCCCACCTTGGACAACCCCCACCCCCTGGGCGCCCTACCCCCCCTGGACAACCCCTACCCCATTGGAGAGCCCCCAACCCCCTAGAAAACCCCCCAATCCCCTGGACACCCCTACCCCTTGTACAACCCCACCCCCCTGGACAGCCCCCCAACCCCCTTGGACAACCCCCACCCCCTGGACACCCCTAACCCCCCTGTACACCACCCCATACCCTGGACACCCCCACCCCATGGACACCCCCACCCCCATGGACAACCCCCACCCCCTGGATACCCCCACCCCAAGACATCCCACCCCCGGGACAACCCCCACTACTAGAAAATTGGGATTTGGATCCCCCTTACCTATAGTGACCGCCACTGGCAGTCTCTATAAGTAACCAATAGAGACCACCACTGGCGGTCGCTAGGTTTTTCCAAAAAATAGGGGGGCTTCGGCACCCCCCCGAACCCTCCTCCTCCCTCACCTCGCTGCGTGCCCTCCCCCATCATTGCGCACCCTCCCCCGCCGCCCTCCCCCGTCGCCACGTTCCCTCCCTTGCTGCTGTCCCCCGTCGCCCGGTCGGCCTCCGCCCTCCGCTGTATGCCCTCCAGCCGCCCTCCTCCCTGCCCTCCACTCCTTTGGCCTTCTTCCACCTCTGGCCTCCCTCCTCCATGAGGCCGCCCTCCGGCCTCCCTCTGCCCTCAGGCCTCCCGCCACCCGCCTCTGGCAGCCCTCCGACCGCCCTCCAGCAGCCCTCCGGAAGCCCTCCGGTAGCCCTCTGGCCTCCCTCTGCCCTCTGGCCTCCCGCCACCCGACTCCGAACTCCAGCCCCTTCGGCCACCGACCCCTCTACCCTCCGGCCTACACCCTCGGCCCTTCTCCCCCTCAGCCCCCCCCCCCCCCCCTCACCTCCGACACCCCCCCACACCCCACCAACCCCCGTCCCCTCTGTCTTCATCCCCTACCTCGTCGCACCACCGCCACCCGTCCCCTCCCTCACCGTCCTATCCCTTGACACACCACCACCGCCCGGTCCCCTCCCTCCCCGCATGGCCACTACTCATCCTCTCGCCACTGCTGCCCATCCACTCTGGCTCCACATGTCAGGGGAAGAGGCAGCAGATCCACATCATCCATCTAAGGCATATACATCTCAGGGTCGAGGTATGTTTGAATATCACTGTCTCTATTTTTTATGTAATTGATAATCATATATATATATATATATTTATAAAATCTATCAATTTATATATAAAATTATTTTCAACAGGATCAAACTCAACTGCTTCTTCCTCTCGCAAGAGAGGCCCTGGTCGTGGCATATTATCATGGGATTTTGACACGACTTTTTATGTTTCATTTGATGAGGTATTTCATCCTGTGGGACGGAATTCCCTTGAATTTATTCGCCAGCTGGGTCATATCATATGTGACCCACATCGATTTCCATTGACCATGCGTGACTGGGCTTCTATCCCTCAGGACACATTAGATCGTCTTTGGAGGGAGGTTCAGGTAAGAAGACCATTTTACTTTATTCCCTATGTATAAACAATAATAACATATGTGGTGTTTTTCTTTAATAGAAAAATTTGAAAGTATGTCCCGATGAGTTTCGGCCAGTGTGTATGAGAAAATGTCGTAAGATGTGGAAAGCCTATAAAGAAAAAGTCAAGAGGGACCACTGGGTACCAAATGTGGGTGCCCCAGACATTCTGGAAAAAGTCCCGAGAGGTGTCCTCCCAGCTCAGTGGTGTGATTTAGTTGCATATTGGTCTACTGAGGGTGTTTCAGTTTGTATATTTATTTTGGTATATATATTTTCCAGAATGTGTGATTTGTTTGAAATTTGAATGAATTGAATGTAGGGGGTGTCAACACGCCATTCTGAGAATTGAGCATTGCAGGGACCACCTCACATGCCCGGGACTCGTCACATGTCTCAGATCCTAAATGAGGTATTTATTATTCATTTTTTAATATATTAATTAATATGGTTTTGTGTTTATATTCTATTCATATACAGTTGTGGGAGCAAGGTGCACCGACTAATAAAATGTCGGTGTGGATGAGGACTCGTGATCACAATGATCCAGAGGCTGAAACATTGATAGTAAGTGCTTGTACTCATTACGAATACTTACATAAAATCTGTATATTAATATATGTATATATATTTAAATATTTCACAGGCTCAATTTGAAGCTGTGTTAGAACATCTGCCAGTGGACCAGCGACAGTTTCCCATGCGAAGGGATGAGATCTTTCATCACATTATTGGTCGGGACGGGCATGGATATAGTTTGACCTATGAAACATGGATTCCTCGTTCTGTAGTGTCACATGCTACGGTTGTCGGTCCTACTACTTCTCAGATGACACAGCGGTTGTCAGATTTTGAGGCACGACTACACGCTTCCGAGGAGGTAAATGAGTAATTGATCGCTGAGGTTAGAGCACTGCGGAAATATGTGCGTCCAGGTGATGGTGCAGAGGATCAGACGACGAAAGTTTATACTGTATTTATTTATTTAATTTATATTATTTTTGTTATGAAAATATTCATAATTTTTTTTTGTAGGCCCCTGACCCACCTAATGGAGGTAGTAGTCATGACCATGCATGACAGATCATATTCACGAGGTGTGTTTCTGTTTTTAATGGGGGGGTTGTTATTGATATTTAGGTTGGGTTTCTAGTGAGATTTTTTGTGATTTAGGGGTATCATGTGTTTTTTGGCTTGATGCAATGTTTGTGTGTAAAAATTGAGAAGTAACAATGAAACTGATTAATGATTTGGATATTTTTTGTTCATTTAATTCTTCAATGTTTTCAATTGCATGTTATGTAATATTTTTGAAAAAACCATGTGATTCCTAATATAAACCATTAAACTTGTTTTTCATGAATGATTTGAGGTTCACTATTTGTAGTCCCCGGACCACCCCGGACAGCTCTCCCCGCACCCCGGACAGCCCTCCCCACACCCCGGACAGCCCCCCACACCCCGGACAGCCCTCCCCGCACTCCGGACAGCCATCCCCGCACCCCGGACAGGCCCCCCGCACCCCGGACAACCCTCCCCGCACCCCAGACATCCCCGCCGCACCATGTACAGCCCTCCCCACACCTCAGACAGCCCCCCTCACCCGGGATAGCCCTCCCTGCACCCCGGACAGCCCCCCGCACCCTGGACAACCCTCCCCGCACCCCAGACAGCCCCCCGCACCCCGGACAACCCTCCCCGCACCCCGGACAGCCCCCCCGCACCCCGAACAGCCCTCCCCGCACACCAGACAGCCCTCCCCGCACCCCGTACAACCCCCCCGCACCCCGGACAGCCCGCCCCGCACCCCATCCCTCCCTCCCTATACCCCGTATATCCCTCCCTACACCCCGGACAGCCCCCCCGCACCCCGGACAGCCCCTCCCGGCACCCCGGACAGCCCCTCCCGGCACCCCGGACAACCCCCCTGCACCCCGGACAGCCCTCCCCGCACCCCGGGGAGCCCCCCGTACCTCGGACAACCCCCCACACTCCGGAAAGCCCTCCCCGCACCCCGGACAGCCCTCCCTGCACCCCATACAGCCCCTACCCCACCCCGGACAAGCCCCCCACACCCCGGACAGGTCCCCCGCACCCCGGACAGGCCCCCCCGCACCTCGAACAGCCCTCCCCGCACCCCCGACAAGCCCCCCTCACCCCTCACATCCCTCCCCGCACCCCGGACAGCCCCCCGCACCCCGGACATCCCCCCCGCACCCCGGAGAGGCCCCCCGCACCCCGGACAACCCTCCCTGCACCCCGTACAGCGCCCCCCAGCACCCCGGAAAGGCCCCCCGCACCCCGGATAGGCCCCCCGCACCCCAGACAGCCCTCCCCGCACCCCGAACAGCCCCCCGTACTCCGGACAATCCTCCCGCACCCCGGACAACCCCCAGCATCCCGGACAGCCCCCCCGCACCCCAGATAGACCCCCCCAGCACCCCGGAAAACCCACCCCCTTGCACCCCGGAAATCCCTCCTCTCATACGAAAAAAGCCGTTGTGTGAATTATGAAATGGTCGGGCAGACGACACGTCAATCAGAGGTGTCGTTTGACCGCGGTGACCAGAAATGTGTTTCCGGAGTCATAAAACACCAAAATGACATGAGACGGTCGAATTCGGAGCAAACGTGCTCCGCATGACATGAAACCACACTAAAAAATATAAATATTATTCGTGATGTGTAATAAGAGACGGCATGCCCATCGGACGTGAAGTGTGCGCGGTACGACCGATTGTGTCGTTTTCAGCAGCTCAGCGCGGTCTAAAAGGGCACGTTGGGGGGTCAAAACCACCC
Source organism: Viscum album (assembly GCA_963277665.1). Taxonomy (NCBI): domain Eukaryota; kingdom Viridiplantae; phylum Streptophyta; class Magnoliopsida; order Santalales; family Viscaceae; genus Viscum; species Viscum album. The sequence goes on from OY728163.1 coordinate 690,374,885, forward strand.
AAACGACCTCTGAATTCCATGAAATCCTACGAAAACAGCCGTTGTGTGAATTGTTAATGGTTGGGTAGACGGAACGTCAATCAGAAGTGTCGTTTGACCGTGGTGACCGGAAACGCGTTTCTGTAGTCATAAAACACCAAAACGGCGTGAGACTGTCGAATTTGGAGAAAATGTGCTCCAAATGACCTGAAACCACACGAAAACAATAGGAATATTATTCGTGACATGTAGGAGGAGATGTCATGCCCATTGGACAAGTGTTACGCGCAGTACGACCGATTGTGTCGTTTTCAGCAGCTCGACGCGCGCTAAAAGGGCGCGTTGGGTGGTCCAAATCACCCGAACGACTTCAGAATTCCATGAAATCATAGGAAAACATCCGTTGTGTAAATTGTGAAATTTTTCAGGCAGACGGAATGTCAATCAGAGGTTTCGTTTGAATGCGGTGATCAAAAACGCGTTTCCGGAGTCATAAAACACCAAAATGGCGTGAGACGGTCGAATTTGGAACAAACTTGCTCTGAATGACCTGAAACAACATGAAAAAAATAGAAATACTAATCGTGATGTGTATGGGGAGGCGGCATGCCCATCAGACATGCAGTGTGCGCGATGCGACTGATTGTGTCCTTTTCAGCAGCTCGGTGCGCGCTAAAAGGGCACGTTGGGAGGTCAAAACCACCCGAAAGACCTCGGAATTCCATGAAGTCCTACAAAAACAGCCTTTATTTGAATTGTGAAATGGTCGGGTAGATGACATGTCAATCGGAGGTGTCGTTTGACCGTGGTGACCGGAAATGCGTTTCCGTAGTCATAAAACACCAAAATGGCGTGAGACGGTCTAATTCGGAGAAAACATGATCCGAATGACCTGAAACCACACGAAAACAATAGGAATATTATTCGTGACATGTAGGAGGAGACTACACTCCCATCGGACGTACGATGCACGCGATACGACCAATTGTGTCATTTTCAGCAGCTCAGCGCGCGCTAAAAGGGCGCGTTGGGGGGTCAAAACCACCCGAACGACCTCAGAATGCCATGAAATCGTACGACAATAGCCGTTGTGTGAATTGTGAAATGGTCGGGCAGACCGCACATCAACCGAAGGTTTCTTTTGACCGCGGTGACTGGAAACGCGTTTACAGAGTCATAAAACACCGAAACGGCGTGAGACGGTCGAATTCGGAGAAACGTGCTCTGAATGACCTAAAACCACACAAAAACAATAGAAATATTATTCGTGAAATGTAGGAGGAGACGACACACTCATCGGACGTGCGGTACACGCAGTACGACCGATTGTGTCGTTTTCAGCAGCTCGACGCGCACTAAAAGGGCGCGTTGGGGGGTCAAAACCACCCGAATGATCTCGGAATGCCATGAAATCCTACGAAAACAGCCATTGTGTGAATTGTGAAATGGATGGGTAGACGAAACATCAATTGAAGGTGTCGTTTGACCGTGGTGACTGGAAATGCGTTTCCGAAGTCATAAAACACCAAAACGGCATGAGACGGTCGAATTAAAAAAAAAATGTGCTCCGAATGACCTGAAACCAAACAAAAACAATAGGAATATTATTCGTGATGTGTAGGAGGAGACGACATGCCCATCGGACATGCGGTACACGCGGTACGACCGATTGTGTCATTTTCAGCAGCTCGGCGCGCGCTAAAAGGGCGCGTTGGGGGGTCAAAACCACCCGACCGACCTCAGAATGCCATGAAATCCTAGGACAACAGCCTTTGTTTGAATTGTGAAATGGTTAGGTAGAAGACATGTCAATCGGAGGTGTCGTTTGACCCTGGTGACCGAAAACGTGTTTCCGTAGTCATAAAACACCAAAACGGCGTGAGACGGTCGAATTAGGAGCAAACGTGCTCCAAAGGACCTGAAACCACACGAAAACAATAGGAATATTATTCGTGACATGTAGGAGGAGACTTCACACCCATTGGACATGCGGTGCGCGCGGTACGATCGATTGTGTCGTTTCCAGCAGCTCGACGCGAGTTGAAAGTTCGAGTTGGGGGGTCAAAACCACCTGAACGACCTCAGAATGCCATGAATTCGTATGAAAACAACCGTTGTGTGAATTGTGAAATGTTTGGGTATACTGCACATCAATCAGAGGTGTCGTTTGACCGTGGTGACCGGAAACGCGTTTATGGAGTCATAAAACACCAAAACGGCGTGAGACGGTCGAATTCGGAGAAAACGTTCTCTGAATGACCTGAAACCACACAAAAACAATAGTAATATTAATCGTGATGTGTAGGAGGAAATGGAATGCCCATCGGACATGCGGTGTGTGCGGTACGACCGATTGTGTCGTTTTCAGCAGCTCGGCGCGCGCTAAAAGGGCGCGTTGAGGGGTCAAAACCACCCGAACGACCTCATAATGCCATGAAATCGTATGAAAACAGCCGTTGTGTGAATTCTAAAATGGTCGGACAGACAACACATCAATCAGAGGTGTCGTTTGACTGCGGTGACCGAAAACGTGTTTTCGGAGTCATAAAACACCAAAACGGCGTGAGACGGTCGAATTCGGAGCAAACGTGCTCCGAATGACCTAAAACCACACGAAAACAATAGGAATATTATTAGTGACATTTAGGAGGAGACGAAACACCCATCATACATACGGTGCGCACAGTACGACCGATTGTGTTGTTTTCAGTAGCTCGACGCGTGCTAAAAGGGTGGGTTGGGGGGTCAAAACCACCCGAACGACCTCAGAATGCCATGAAATCGTACAAAAATAGTCATTGTGTGAATTTTAAAATGGTCGGGTAGACGACACGTCAATCGGAGGTGTCATTTGACCGCGGTGACCGAAAACGCGTTTACGGAGTCATAAAACACCAAAGCAGCGTGAGACGGTCGAATTCAGAGCAAACATTCTCCGAATGACCTGAAGCCACATGAAAAATAGGAATATTATTATTGATGTGTAGGAGGAGACGACATGCCCATCGGACGTGCGGTGCGCGCGGTACGACCGATTGTGTCGTTTTCAGCAGCTCGACGCACGCTCAAAGGGCGCATTGGGGGGGTCAAAACCACCCGAATGAACTCGGAATGCCATGAAATCCTACGAAAATAGACTTTGTGTGAATTGTAAAATGGTCGGGTAGACGACACATCAATTGAAGGTGTCGTTTGACTGCGGTGATTGGAAATGCATTTCCGTAGTCAAAAAACACCAAAACGGCGTGAGACGGTCGAATTCGGAGAAAACGTGCTCCGAATGACCTGAAACCACACGAAAACAATAGGAATATTATTATTGATGTGTAGGAGGAGACGGAACGCCCTTCAGACATGCAGTGCGCATGGTACGACCGATTGTGTCATTTTCAGCAGCTCGGTGTGCGCTAAAAAGGCGTGTTGGGGGGTCAAAACCACCCCAATGACCTCGGAATGCCATGAAATCGTAAGACAACATCTATTGTGTGAATTGGGAAATTTTTGGGCAGATGGAACGTCATTCGGAGGTGTCGTTTGACCATGGTGACCGGAAAGCCGTTTTCGTAGTCATAAAACACCAAAACGTCGTGAGACAGTTGAATTCGGAGAAAACGTGCTTCGAATGACCTGAAACCACACAAAAACAATAGTAATATTATTTGTGATATTTAGGATGAGATGTTACGCCCATTGGATGTGCGGTGCGTGCAGTACGACCGATTGTGTTGTCTTCAGCAGCTCGGCGCGCGCTAAAAGGGCGCGTTGGGGGGTCAAAACCACCCGAACGACCTCATAATGCCATGAAATCGTACGAAAATAGCCGCTGTGTGAATTGTGAAATGTTCGGGCAGATGGAAAGCCAATTGAAGGTTTCGTTTGACCGCGGTGACCGGAAACGTGTTTACGGAGTCATAAAACACCAAAACGGCGTGAGACGGCCGAATTTAGAGCAAATGTGCTCTAAATGACCTGAAACCACACAAAAACAATAAAAATATTATTCGTGATGTGTAGGAGGAGACAACATGCCCATCGGACGTGCGGTGCACGCAGTACGACTGATTGTGTCGTTTTCAGCAGCTCGGCGCGCGCTAAAAGGGCACGTTGGGGGGTCAAAAGCACCAGAATGACCTCGAAATGCCATAAAATCCTACGAAAATAGCTGTTGTGTGAATTGTGAAATGGTTGGGCAGATGACACATCAATCAGAGGTGTCATTTGACCGCGGTGACCGGAAACGCGTCTCCGTAGTCATAAAACACCAAAACGGAGTGAGACGGTCGAATTCTATACAAACGTGCTCCGAATAACCTGAAACCACACGAAAACAATAGGAATATTATTCATGACGTGTAGGAGGAGACGGAATTCCCATCGGACGTGTGGTGCGCACGGTACGACCGATTGTGTCGTTTTCAGTAGCTTGGCGCGCGCTAAAAGGGCGCGTTGGGGGTCAAAACCACCCAAACGACCTCAGAATGCCATGAAATCATACAAAAACAGCCGTTGTGTGAATTTTGAAATGGTCGGGTAGATGACACGTCAATAGGAGGCGTCGTTTGACCGCAGTGACCGGAAACGCGTTTATGGTGTCATAAAACATCAAAACGGCGTGAGACGGTCGAATTCAGAGCAATTGTACTCCGAATGACCTGAAACCACACGAAAAAATGGGAATATTATTCGTGACGTGTAGGAGGAGACGGAACGCCAATCAGACGTGTGGTGTGCGCGGTACAACCGATTGTGTAGTTTTCAGCAGCTTGGCGCGCGCTAAAAGGGCGCGTTGGGGGGGGGGGGGGTCAAAACCACACGAACAACCTTGGAATGCCATGAAATCATACGAAAACATCTGTTGTGTGAATTGTGAAATGTTCGGGTAGACTTCACATCAATCAGAGGTATCATTTGACCGCAGTGACCGGAAATGCGTTTACAGAGTCACAAAACACCAAAACGGCGTGAGACGGTCGAATTCGGAGAAAACGTGCTCCGAATGACCTGAAACTACACGAAAACAATAAGAATATTATTCGTGACATGTAGGAGGAGACTACATTCCCATCGGACATGCGGTGCACGCGGTACGACCGATTGTGTCGTTTTCAGCAACTCGGCGCACGCTAAAAGGGCGCGTTGGGGGGGTCAAAACCACCGAAACGACCTCAGAATGCCATGAAATCGTATGAAAACAGCCGTTGTGTGAATTTTAAAATGGTCGGGTAGACGGAACGTCAATTGGTGGTGTCGTTTGACCGCGGTGACCAGAAACGTGTTTCCAGAGTCATAAAACACCAAAACGGCGTGAGACGGTCAAATTCAGAGCAAACGTGCTCCGAATGACCTGAAACCACACGAAAACAATAGAAATATTATTCGTGATGTGTAGGAGGAGACTTCATGCCTATAGGACATGTGGTGCGCGCGATACGATCGATAGTGTCATTTCGAGTAGCTCAGCGCGCGCTAAAAGGGCGTGTTGGGGGGTCAAAACCACCTGAACGACCTCGGAATGCCATGAAATCGTACGAAATTTTTTTTTGTGTGAATTGCGAAATGTTCGGGTAGACTGCACGTTAATCGGAGGTGTCGTCGGACCATAGTGACCGGAAACGTGTTTATGGAGTCATTAAACACCAAAATAGCGTGAGACGGTCGAATTTGGAGAAAACGTTCTCCGAGTGACCTGAAACCAAAAAAAAACAATAAGAATATTAATCATGATGTGTAGGAGGAAACGAAACGCCCCTCGGACATGCGGTGCACATAGTACGGCCGATTGTGTCATTTTCAGCTGCTCGGCGCGCGCTAAAAGGGCGCATTGGGGGGTCAAAACCACCCGAAAGACCTCGGAATGGCATGAAATCCTACAACAACAGCCGTTGTGGGAATCATGAATTGATCGGGCAGACGACACGTCAATCGGATGTGTCGTTTGACCGCGGTGACCAGAAATGCATTTCCGGAGTCAGAAAACACCAAAACGGCGTGAGACGGTCGAATTCGGAGAAAAATTGCTCCAAATGACCTGAAACCACATGAAAATAATATTAATATTATTCACGATGTGTAATAGGAGACGTCACACCCATCGGACATGCGGAACGCGCGGTATGACCGATTGTGTCATTTTCAGCAGCTCGGCGTGCGCTAAAAGGGCGCGTTGGGGGGTCAAAACCACCCAAACGACCTCAGAATGCCATAAAATAGTATGACAACATCCGTTGTGTGAATTGTGAAATGGTTGGGCATACGAAACATCAATCAGAGGTGTCTTTTGACCGCAGTGACCGAAAACGCGTTTACAGAGTCATAAAACACCAAAACGGCGTGAGATGGTCGAATTCGGAGAAAACGTGCTCTGAATGACCTGAAACCACACAAAAACAATAGGAATATTATTCATGACGTGTAGGAGGAGATGATACGCCCATCGGACGTGCGGTGCACGCGGTATGACCGATTGTGTCGTTTTCAGCAGCTCGGCACGCGCTAAAAGGGAGCGTTGGGGGGTCAAAACCACCCGAATGACCTTGAAATTCCATGAAATCATATGAAAATAGACGTTGTGTGAATTTGGAAATAGTTGGGCAGACGATAGGTAAATCGGAGGTGTCGTTTGACCGCGGTGCCCGGAAACGCGTTTCGGGGGTCATAAAACACCAAAACGGCGTGAGATGGTCGAATTCAGAGCAAACGTGCTCCGAATGACCTGAAACCACATGAAAACAACAAGAATATTATTTGTGACATGTATAAGTAGACGGAAAGCCCATCGGACCTGTGGTGTGCGCGGTACGACCGATTGTGTCCTTTTCAGCAGCTCTGCGCGCGCTAAAAGGGCGCGTTGGGGGGTCAAAACCTTCTGAACGACCTCAGAATGACATGAAATCAAACGAAAATAGCCGTTGTGTGAATTTTGAAATGTTCGGGTAGACGGAACGTCAATCGGAGGTGTCATTTGACCGCAGTGACCGGAAACGCGTTTCCGTAATCATAAAACACCAAAACGGCGTGAGACGGTCTAATTCAGAGAAAACGTGCTCCGAATGACCGGAAACCACACGAAAACAATAGAAATATTATTCTTGGTGTGTAGGAGGAGACAACTTGCCCATCAGACATGCGTTGCACGCGGTACGACCAATTGTGTCATTTTCAGCAGCTCGACGCACGCTAAAAGGGCGCGTTGGGGGGTCAAAACCACTCGAACGACTTCAAAATGCCATGAAATCGTACGAAAACAGCCTCTGTGTGAATTGTGAAATGGCCAGGCAGACAGAATGTCAATTAGAGGTGTATTTTGACCATGGTGACCAGAAACGCGTTTAAGGAGTCATAAAACACCAAAACGGCGTGAGACAGTCGAATTCGGAGCAAACGTGCTCCGAATGACCTGAAACCACAGAAAAAATAGGAATATTATTTGTGACATGTAGGAAGAGACGATACGCCCATCAGACGTGCGGTGCGTGCGGTACGACCGATTGTGTCGTTTTCAGCAGCTCCACGCGCGCTAAAAGGGTACGTTGGGGGGTCAAAACCACCCTAAAAACCTAGGAATGCCATGAAATCATACGACAATAGCTGTTGTGTGAATTATGAAATGGTCAGGCAGACGACATGTCAATCAGAGGTGTCATCTGACCGCGGTGACCGGAAACGCGTTTCTAGAGTCATAAAACACCAAAACGGTGTGAGACGGTCGAATTCGGAGAAAATGTGCTCCGAATGAACTGAAACCACATGAAAACAATAGGAATATTATTCATGATGTGTAGGAGGAGACAGAATTCCCATCAGACGTGTGGTGCGTGCGGAGAACATTCCTGTTTAGACAACAAAACAATTTCACAAACTATACCAAATAAGAAAAAAAATCCTAAAATGATAGCATTTCTTAAATTGGGGATTTTAAATTATTATAGCACCATGATTTGATGTCAGATTTAATTTTATTATATGTATATAATAACTGAATAAATATGTCTAATTTACGTTTGTTTTGTTTAGTTTTTTTGTCTTATTATAGGTTTATTGAAGCAGAAGATTGAAATGGATGGACATGCTCAGATCGTTGAAGCACGTTTATCATTTATTGTTTATGAAGATATTGATTTTTATGTTGTTTGAAATTGTTTTCCATTTTTTTATGATTTTTACCTTGTTTTATCTCTTATTTTTCACCGTGAATTAAAAAAAATACAATTTGTACACTTCATTTAAAAAATGAAAATCCACAAAAATACCAAAAATTAACCCTAACACATTTTTATGTTAAGTTTTTAAAAAGATAAGTTTATATTGAAATAATAAAATTTATAATTGTGCTAGAATTTATATTTAAAATAGGCTCTCCATTAAGAGGTAGTAAAATTACCTTTTTATAGAAATACAAATTTTAAGCATAAGATTTGATTTATTATTACCATATGCTTGACAAACCTATTGGATGAATAAGAAAAATATTTTATTTAATATTATATATATATATATATATATTTCTTTCACTAATAACCTTAAATAAATGTATTTTATTTATTTTCCATTATAATAAAACACATTTGTAATCTTAAAAATATTTCATTTATATGCATTGATTTTTTTTATAAAAAAAATTCCCAGACTAGAGACTGCCTGTGGCGATCTCTATAGGATGCCTGCCGGGTCAAAATTATCGACCGCCAATGGAGGTCGCTGTAGGCTGGAATTTAGGCCACCTACAACGACCGCCATTGGTGGTCCCTGTTGGACTATTGTGACGAGGATAAAGCGACTGCCATTGGCGGTCACTGGGCGGTCTCTAGAGGCGTATAGCGACTGCCAACGACGGTCGCTATAGCCCGAATTTTTAGTAGTGCCCCCAACCCCCTAGACGGCCCCCACCTCCTGGACACCACCACACTGGACAACCCCCACCCCCTGGACACCCCCACCCCCTGGATACCCCACCCCCTGAACACCCCCACCCCCACAGACATCCCCGGACAGCCCCCACCCCTGGAAAACCCCCCTAGACACCCCCACCCCACTGGACATCCCCCACCCCCTGCACACCACCCAACCCCATGGACAGCCCCCACCCCTTGGACACACCCACCCCCTGGGTACTACTACCCCCTAGAAATCCCCCAACCCCGGGGATAACCCCCCACCATCTGGACACCCCCACCCCCATGGACAACCCCCACCCCCTATGCAGCCCCCACCCCCCTAGACACCCCCACCCCCTAGACACCCCCTACTGCCTTGGACAACCCCCCAACCCCCTCGACAACCCCCAACCCCCTGGACACCACCCCACCCCCTAGACACCCCCACCCCCTGGACACCCCCACCCCCCGGACACCCCTTCCCCCTTAGACAGCCCCCAAACCCCTGGAAAACCCCCACCCCTAGACACCCCCACCCCCTGGACAACCCCCACCCCTGGACACCCCCACCCCCTAGAAACCACATACCTTCTTGGACAACCCCCAAACCCCAGGACAACACCCACCCCCATGTCACATTACCCCTTACTACATCATGGCTTACCACATTATCCAAAAATTCAAATCTCATATGAATTCACCCACGCCTATGAACGACAATTCCATATTCAAAACTCGAAACATGATTTCCTTATATAGGGGTTATTACATTCTGAATTCTAAATTTAATTTTGTATGTGTTATAGACAATTCAATATTGTATGTATCCAATTAATAATTCTATATTGCATAGGGTAATTTTCTTCTGAATTGAATTATTTATGTATTTAATTAACTTATGAATTATGTGTTAATACTGTATGGGTATACTTGTTTTATGTGTATACTTACTGTAAGTACCTTATAAATTATGTGTTAATTATCTGTGTTTTTACCAGGTAATTAAATAAAGATTTGGAGGTATTCATAATTCTATATGAATTATGTGTTGTATGAATTCTGTATGAATTCATACATAATTATGTATGTATTCTACAATTTTTCAGAATTCTGTATGAATTCTGCACAGGGGGGAGGTTGTCCTCCTGGTGGAAGTGCTGCAGGTGCACAGGGGGGAAGAAGGATTGCTGCTGTAGCCTAAAGCCTATGCCAATGATTGTAAACCATTGACATATGTGTGAAAATAGAACATATAACAATGGTTTATATGAAACCATTGGTAAAAGTTTATACCAACAATTTACCAACCATTGGTATAGATCCTTTTACTTAACTTTTCCAAAAGTTTGTGAGGAACCGTTGGTAAAAGTCTATACCAATGGTTTAGAAACCATTAGTATAGACATGATTTTTGATATTTCCAATGGTTTTAAACCATTGGTAAACATTTATACCACTACTAAAAATTTGGGCCATAACGACCGCCAATAGTGGTCGCTTTAGGTGGTCGAAATTCCGGCCTACAACGACCGCCTGACAGTCGCTCTAGGCTGCATGCCGGGTCAACATTAGTGACCGCCAATGGTGGTCGTTGTAGGTGACCGAAATTCCAGCATACATAGACCGCCATTGGTAGTCGCTAATGTTGACCCGGCAGGTAGCCTATAGCGACCGCCACAGGCGGTCGCCAGTTTGGGAATTTTTTAAAAAAAAATCAGTGCATATAAATGAAATATTTGTAAGATTAAAAATGTGTTTTATTATAATAGAAAATAAATAAAATACATTTATTTAAGGTTATTAGTGAATGAAATATATATATAATATTAAATAAAATATTTTTCTTATTCATCGAATAGGTTTGTTAAGCATATGGTAATAATAAATAAAATTTTATGCTTAAAATTTGTATTTCTCTAAAAAGGTAATTTTACTACCTCTTAATGGAGAGCCTATTTTAAATATAAATTCTAGCACATTTATAAATTTTTTATTTCAATATAAACTTATCTTTATAAAAACTAAATATAAAAATGTGTTAGGGTTAATTTGTTGTATTTTTTGTGGATTTTCATTTTTTTAATGAAATGTAAAAATTGTGTTTTTTTAATTCACGGTGAAAAATCAGAGATAAAACAAGGTAAAAATCATAAAAAATGGAAAACAATTTTAAAACACCATAAAAAACAAGATCTTCATAAACGATAAATGATAAACATGCTTCAGTGATCCGAGCACGTCCATCAATTTCAATCTTCTACTTCAATAAACCTACAATAAGACAAAAAAAACAACTAAACAGAAAAAACGTAAATTAGACATATTTATTCAGTTATTATATACATATAATAAAATTAAATATGACATCAAATCATGGTGCTATAATAATTTAAAACCCCCAATTTAAGAAATGCTATCATTTTAGGATTTTTTTTCTTATTTGGTTTAGTTTATGAAATTGTTTTGTTGTCTAAAAACGAATTTTCTCCATGCGCACCGCATGTCTAATGGGAATTCTGTCTCCTCCTACATGTCACGAATAATGTTCCTATTGTTTTCGTGTGGTTTCATGTCATTCGGAGCACGTTTTCTCCGAATTTGACCGTCTCACGCCGTTTTGGTGTTTTATGACTCTAGAAACGCGTTTTTGGTCACCGCGGTCAAACGACACCTCCGATTGACATTCCGTATACCCGATAATTTCAAAATTCACACAACGGATGTTTTTGTACGATTTCATGGCATTCCGAGGTCGTTTGGGTGGTTTTGAGCCCCCAACGCGCCCTTTTAGCGCGCGCCGAGCTGCTGAAAACGACACAATCGGTCGTACCATGCGCACCCCATGTCTGATGGGCATGACGTCTCCTCCTACACATCAGGAATAATATTCCTATTTTTTTCGTGTGGTTTCAGGTCATTCGGAGCACGTTTTCTCCGAATTCAACCGTCTCACGCCGTTTTGGTGTTTTATGACTTCGTAAACGCGTTTTAAGTCACCACGGTCAAACGACACCTCCGATTGACGTTATGTCTAACATAACATTTCAAAATTCACACAAAATCTGTTTTCGTACAATTTCATGGAAGTCTGATGTCGGTCGGGTGGTTTTGACCCCCCAGTGCGCCATTTTTGCGCGCACCGAGCTGCTGAAAACGACACAATCGGTCGTACCACATGCACCACATGTCTGATGGGCATTCCATATCCTCCTACACGTCACGAATAATATTCCTATTGTTTTCGTGTGGTTTCAGGTCATTCGGAGCACGTTTTCTCAGAATTCGACCGTCTCATGCCGTTTTGGTGTTTTATAACTACGGAAATGCATTTTCGGTCACCGCGGTAAAACGACACCTCCGATTGATGTTTTTTCTACCCGAACATTTTAAAATTCACACAAATTCTGTTGTCATATAATTTCATGGCATTCCGAGGTCGTTCGGGTGGTTTTGACACCCCAATGCGACCTTTTAGCACAGACCGAGCTGCTGAAAACGACAAAATCGGTTGTACCGTGCGCACCACATGTCTGATGGGCATGCCATATCCTCTTACACATCATGAATAATATTCCTATTGTTTTTGTGTGTTTTTAGGTCATTCGGAGCACGTTTTCTCCGAATTCGACCGTCTCACGCTGTTTTGGTGTTTTATGACTCCAGAAACGCGTTTCCGGTCACCATAGTCAAATTACAACTCCGATTGATGCTCCGTCTGACCGGACATTTCAAAATTCATAGAACGGCTGTTTTTGTACAATTTCATGGCATTCTGAGGTCATTCGGGTGGTTTTGACCCCCCAACGCGGCCTTTTAGCGCGCGTCGAGCTGCTGAAAACGTTACAATCGGTCATACCACGCGCACCGCACGTCCGATGGGCATTCAGTCTCCTCCTACACGTCAAAAATAATATTCCTATTGTTTTCATGTGGTTTCAGGTCATTAGGAACACGTTTGCTCCGAATTTGACCGTCTCATGCCGTTTTGGTGTTTTATGACTCCGTAAACGCGTTTTCGGTCACCGCGGTCAAACGCCACCTCTGATTGACGTGCTGTCTGCCTGAACATTTCACAATTCATACAACGGCTATTTTCGTACGATTTAATGGAATTCTGAGGTTGTTTGAGTGGTTTTGACCCCCCAACGCGCCCTTTTAGGGTGTGCCGAGTTGCTGAAAATGACACAATCTGTCGTACCGCGCGCACCGCACGTAAGATGGGCGTGCTGTCTCTTTCTACACATCACGAATAATATTCCTCTTGTTTTTGTGTGGTTTCAGGTAATTCTAAGCAATTTTTCTCTGAATTCGACCGTCTCAGGCCGTTTTGGTGTTTTATGACTCCGTAAATGCGTTTCATTCACCACGGTCAAACGACACCTCTGATTGATGTACCGTCTTCCCAACCATTTCATAATTCACACAACATATGTTGTCATACGATTTCATGGCATTCTGAGGTCGTTCGGGTAGTTTTGACCCCCCAACGCGACCTTTTAGCGCGCGCCGAGCTGGTTAAAATGACACAATCGGACGTACCGTGCGCATCGCACATACGACGGGCATTCCATCTACTCCTAAACGTCAAGAATAATATTACTATTATTTTTGTGCGGTTTTAGGTCATTCGGAGCACGTTAGCTCTGAATTTGACCGTCTCACACCGTTTTGGTGTTTTGTGACTTCGTAAATGCATTTCCGGTCACCGCGGTCAAACGACACCTCCGATTGACATACCGTCTACCCAAAAATTTCAAAATTCACACAATGGCTATTTTCGTAGGATTTCATGGAATTCCGAGGTCGTTCGGGTGGTTTTGACCCCCCAGCGCGCAATTTTAGCGCGCGCCGAGCTGCTAAAAACGACACAATCAGTCGTACCACGTTCACCGCACATCCGATGGGAGTGTCATCTCCTCCTACATTTCACGAATAATATCCCTATTGTTTTCATGTGGTTTCAGGTCATTCGGAGCATGTTTTCTCCGAATTCGACCGTCTCAGGCCGTTTTGGTGTTTTATGACTCTGGAAACACGTTTCCGGTCACCGCGGTCAAACGACACCTCCGATTGATGTGCTGTCTACCCGACCATTTTAAAATTTACACAATGGATATTGTCGTATGATTTGATGGAATTCTGAGGTCGTTCGGGTGGTTTTGACCCCCCAACGCGCCCTTTTAGCACGCGCCGAATTGCTGCAAACGACACAATCAGTCGTACCGCGCGCACCGCACGTCTAATGGGCGTTCTGTATCCTCCTACACATCACGAATAATATTTATATTGTTTTAGTGTGGTTTCCGGTCATTCGGAGCACGTTTTCTCTGAAGTCGACCGTCTCATGCCGTTTTGGTGTTTTACGACTCCGTAAACGTGTTTCCGGTCACCCTGGTCAAACGACACCTCCGATTGACGTGAAATCTACCCAACCCTTTCACAATTCACACAACGGTTGTTTTCATACAATTTAATGGCATTCTAAGGTCGTTCGGGTGGTTTTGACCCCCCAACGCGCCCTTTTAGCGTGCACCGAGCTACTGCAAATGACACAATCGGTCGTACCGCGAGCACCGCACATCTGATGGGCATGCCATCTCCTCCTACATGTCACGAATCATATTACTATTGTTTTCGTGTGGTTTTGAGGTCATTCAAAGCACTTTTTCTCTGAATTCGACCGTCTCACGCCATTTTGGTGTTTTATGACTCCGTAAAAGCGTTTCCGGTCACCGCGGTCAAACGACAGCTTCGATTGATGTGCCATCTGCCCGAACATTTCACAATTCAAACAATAGATGTTTTTGTAGGATTTAATGACATTCCGAGGTCGTTCGTGTGGTTTTGACCCCCCAACGCGCCCTTTTAGCGCGCACCGAGCTTTTGAAAATGACAAAATCGGTCGTACTGCGCGCACCACACATCCGATGGGCATTCCATCTCCTTTTACAGCTCATGAATAATATTAATATTGTTTTCATGTGGTTTCAGGTCATTCAGAGCACGTTTGCTCCGAATTCGACCGTCTCATGCCATTTTGGTGTTTTATGACTACGGAAACACGTTTCCTGTCACCGTAGTCAAAGACGCCTCCGATTGACGTGCTGTCTGCCTGACCATTTTACAATTCACACAGAGGCTTTTATTATACGATTTCATGGTATTCCGAAGTCGTTCGGGTGGTTTTAACCCCCCAACGTGCCCTTTTAGCGCGCGACGAGCTGCTGAAAATGACACAATCGGTCGTACCGCCCGCACCGCACGTCCAATGGGAATTCTGTATTCTCCTACATGTCACAAATAAAATTCCTATTGCTTTTGTGTGGTTTTAGGTCATTCGGAGCATGTTTGCTCCGAATTCGACCGTCTCAGGCCGTTTTGGTGTATTTTGACTCCGGAAACGCGTTTCTGGTCACCGCGGTCAAACAACACCTCCGATTAATGTGTCTAATGCCTGAACAATTCAAAATTCACACAATGTTTGTTGTCGTATGATTTCATGGAATTGTAAGGTCGTTCGGGTGGTTTTGACCCCCCAACACGCCTTTTTAGCGCGCGCCGAGCTGCTGAAAATGACACAATCAGTCGTACTGCACGTACCCCATGTCTGATGTGTGTGAATTCTCCTCCTACACATCAAGAATAATATTCCAATTGTTTTCGTGTGGTTTCAGGTCATTCAGAGCAAGTTTTCTCCGAATTCGACCGTCTCATGCCGTTTTGGTGTTTTATGACTCTGGAAACGTGTTTCTGGTCACCGCGGTCAAATGACACCTCCGATTGACGTGAAATCTTCCCGGCCATTTAACAATTCACACAACGGCTGTTGTCGTGAGATTTCATGGAATTATGAGGCCATTCGGGTGGTTTTGACCCCCCAATGCGCCCTTTTAGCGCGCGCCGAGCTGCTGAAAATGACACAATCGGTCGTACCGCGCACACCGCATGTCCGATGGGTGTGCAGTCTCCTCCTACATGTCAAAAATAATATTCCTATTGTTTTTGTGTGGTTTCAAGTCATTCGGAGTAAGTTTTCTCCAAATTAGACCGTCTCACGCCGTTTTGGTGTTTTATGACTCTATAAACGCGTTTCTGGTCACTGCGGTCAAACAACACATCTTATTGACGTTTTGTCTACCCGACCATTTCACAATTCACACAACGGCTGTTTTAGTACAATTTCATGGCATTCTAAGGTCGTTTGAGTGATTTTGACCCTCCAACGCGCCCTTTTAGCGGGCGTCGAGCTGTTGAAAAAGAAACAATCGGTCGTACCGCGCGCACCACATGTCCGATGGGCGTTCCTTCTCCTAATAAACATCAAGAATAATATTCCTATTGTTTTCGTGTGGTTTCAGGTCATTCGGATCACGTTTTCTCCGAATTCGACCGTCTCACGCCGTTTTGGTGTTTTATGACTCCGGAAACGCGTTTCCGGTCACCACGGTCAAACGAAACCTCCGATTGATGTGCCTTCTACTTGAACATTTCACAATTCAAACAAATGTTGTTGTCGTATGATTTCATGGTATTCCGAGGTCATTCGGGTGGTTTTGACCCCCCAACGCGGCCTTTTAGCGTGCACCGAGCTGCTAAAAATGACACAATTGGTCGTACCACGCGCACCGCACATCCGATGGGCATTCGGTCTCCTCATACATGTCAAGAATAATATTAATATTGTTTTTTTGCGGTTTCAGGTCATTCGGAGCACGTTTGTTCCGAATTCGACCGTCTCACGCCGTTTTGGTGTTTTTTGACTATGAAAACGCGTTTCCGGTCACCACGGTCAAATGACACCTCTGATTGACATGCCTCCTACCCTACCATTTTACAATTTACAAAACAACTGTTGTTGTATGATTTCATGGAATTCCGAGGTCGTTTGGGTGGTTTTGACACCCCAACGCGCCCTTTTAGAGCGCACCGAGCTGCTGAAAACGACATAATCAGCCGTACCGCGCGCACCGCATGTCCGATGAGCATGCCATCTCCTCATAAACATCAATAATAATATTTCTATTGTTTTCGTGTGGTTTTAGGTCATTTGGAGCACGTTTTCTTCGAATTCGACTGTCTCACGCCGTTTTGGCATTTTATGACTCCATAAACACGTTTCCGGTCACTACGGTCAAACAACACCTCCGATTGATGTGCTGTCTGCCTGACCATTTCACAATTCACACAACTGCTATTGATGTACGACTTCATGGAATTCCGAGATTTTTCGGGTGGTTATGACCCCCCAACGCGCCCTTTTAGCGCGAGCCGAGCTGCTGAAAACGACACAATCGGTCGTACCGCACACACCGCATGTCCTATGGGCGTTCCGTATCCTCCTATACGTCACGAAAAATATTCCTATTGTTTTCATGTGGTTTCAGGTCATTCGGAGCACGTTTGCTCCAAATTCGACAATCTCACACCGTTTTGGTGTTTTATGAATACGGAAACGCGTTTTCGGTCACTGCGGTCAAATGCCACCTCTGATTGACGTTCCGTTTGCCCTACCATTTCAAAATTCACATAACGGCTGTTGTCTTAGGATTTTATGGAATTCCGATGTCGTTCGGGTGGTTTTGACCCCCAACGCGCCCTTTTAGCGCACATTGAGCTACTGAAAACGAAACAACCGGTCGTACCGCATGCAGCACAAATCCGATGGGCGTTCCGTCTCCTCCTACACATCAAGAATAATATTCCTATTGTTTTTGTGTGGTTTCAGGTAATTCGGAGCACGTATTCCCCGAATTATACCGTCTCACACCGTTTTGGTGTTTTATGACTCCGTAAACGTGTTTCCAATCACCGCGGTCAAAAAACACCTCCGATTGAAGTGAGGTCTGCCCGACCATTTCACAATTCACACAACGGCTGTTTTCGTTCGATTTCATGGAATTCCGAGGTTGTTCGGATGGTTTTGACCCCCCAACGCGCCCTTTTAGCGTGCGTCGAGCTGCTGAAAACGACACAATCAGTCGTACCGCGCGCACCGCACGTCCGATGGGCGTTCCGTCTCTCCTAAATTTCAAAAATAATATTTCTATTTTTTGTGTGGTTTCAGGTCATTCGGAGAACGTGTTCTCTGAATTCGACCATGTCACGCCGTTTTGGTGTTTTATGACTACGAAAACGCGTTTCCTGTTACCACAGTAAAAAAAAACTCCAATTGACATGCCTTCTACCTAAACATTTCACAATTCACACAAAAACTATTGTCGTAGGATTTAATTGCATTCCGAGGTCGTTCGGGTGGTTTTGACCCCCCAACACGGCCTTTTAGCACACACCGAGCTGCTGAAAACAAAACAATTGGTCGTACCACACGCACCGCATGTCCGATGGGCGCTCCGTCTCCCCCTACACATCAAGAATAATATTTCTATTGTTTTATTGTGGTTTCAGGTCATTCGGAGCATGTTTTCTCCGAATTCGACCGTCTCAGGCCGATTTGGTGTTTTATGACTCCGGAAACGCGTTTCCGGTCACCGCGGTCAAACGACACCTCCGATTGACGTGCCGTCTGCCCGAACATTTTACAATTCACACAACGGCTGTTGTCGTAGGATTTCATGGCATTCCAAGGTCATTCGGGTGGTTTTGACCCCCCAACGCGCCCTTTTAGCGTGCACTGAGCTGCTGAAAATGAAACAATCGGTCGTACCACGCGCACCGCACGTCCGATGGGCGTGCTGTCTCCTCCTACACATCAAGAATAATATTACTATTGTTTTCATGTGGTTTCAAGTCATTCAGAGAACGTTTTCTCCGAATTCAATTGTCTCACACCGTTTTGGTGTTTTATGACTCTGTAAACGCGTTTACAGTCACCGCGGTCAAAAGACACCTCCGATTGATGTTCTGTTTGCCTGAACATTTCTAAATTCACACAACGGCTGTTGTTGTATGATTTCATGGCATTCCAAGGTTGTTCTAGTGGTTTTGACCCCCCAACGTGCCCTTTTAGCATGCACCGAGCTGCTGAAAATGGCACAATCGGTCGTACTGAGCGCACCACATGTCCGATGGGCGTGTTGCCTCCTCCTACAGGTCACGAATAAAATTACTATTGTTTTCGTGTGGTTTTAGGTCATTCGGAGCACTTTTTCTCCAAATTTGACCGTCTCACGCAGTTTTGGTGTTTTATGACTACGGAAATGCATTTCTGGTCACCGGGGTCAAACGACAACTCCGATTGACGTTTCATCTGCCCGACCATTTTACAATTCACACAACAGCTATTGTCATAGGATTTAATGGCATTCGTAGGTTGTTCGGGTGGTTTTGACCCCCCAACGTGCCCTTTTAGCGCGCACCGATATGCTGAAAGTGACACAATCGGTTGTACCACGTGCACCACACGTCTGATGGGCATGCCGTCTCCTCCTACACATCACGAATAATATTACTATTGTTTTCATGTGGTTTCAGGTCATTCGGAGTCCGTTTGCTCCGAATTTGACCGTCTCACGCCGTTTTGGTGTTTTATGAATCCGGAAACGCGTTTCCGGTCACCGCAGTCAAACAACATCTCTGATTGACATGCCTTCTACCCGACCATTTCACAATTCACACAACGGTTGTTATCATACGATTTTATGGCATTCCGAGGTCGTTCAGGTGGTTTTGACCCCCCAACGTGCCCTTTTAGCGCCCACCGAGCTCGTGAAAACGACACAATCAGTCGTACCGCGCGCACTGCACGTCCGATGGGCGTTCCGTCTCCTTCTACACGTCACGAATAATATTCATATAGTTTTCGTGTGGTTTCAGGTAATTCGAAGCACATTTGATCCGAATTCGACCGTCTCACACCGTTTTGGTCTTTTATGACTACGGAAACGTGTTTCCGGTCACCACGGTCAAACGAAACCTCCGATTGACGTACAGTCTGCCCAGCTATTTAAAAATTCACACAATGACTATTGTCGTAGAATTTCATGGCATTCCGAGGTAGTTCGGGTGGTTTTGACCCCCCAACGCACCATTTTAGCGGGCACCGAGCTGCTGAAAACGACACAATTGGTCGTACCGCGTGCACCGCACGTCCGATGGGTGTGTCATCTACTCCTACACGTCACAAATAATATTGCACGTTTGCTTCGAATTCGACCGTCTCACACCGTTTTGGTGTTTTATGACTCTGGAAACACGTTTCCGGTCACCGCGGTCAAACGAAACCTCCTATTGAAATTCCATCTGCCCGACCATTTTACAATTCACACAAAGGATGTTGTCATAGGATTGCATGGAATTCCAAGGTCGTTCGGGTGGTTTTGACCCCCCAACGCGCCCTTTTAGCGCGTGCCGAGCTGCTGAAAACGACACAATCGGTCATACCGTGAACACCACAAGTTCGATGGGCATCCCGTCTCCTCCTACACGTCAAAAATAATATTAGTATTGTTTTCGTGTGGTTTCAAGTCATTCGGAGCAGGTTTTCTCTGAATTTGACCGTCTCACGCCGTTTTGGTGTTTTATGACTCCGGAAATGCATTTCTGGTCACTGCAGTCAAACGGAACCTCCGATTGATGTTCTGTCTGCCCAAACATTTTATAATTCACACAACGGCTGTTGTCGTACGATTTCATGGCATTCTGAGGTCGTTCGGGAGGTTTTGACCCCCCAACGCGCCCTTTTAGCGCGCACCGAGCTGCTGAAAATGACACAATCGGTCGTACCGCGTGCACCACATGTCTGATGGGCGTGCTGTCTCCTCCTACATGTCAAAAATAATATTCCTATTGTTTTCGCGTGGTTTCATGTCATTCAGACCATGTTTGCTCCGAATTCGACCATCTCACGCCGTTTTGGTGTTTTATGACTACAGAAACACATTTTCAGTCACCGCGGTCAAACGACACCTCCGATTGACATGCCGTCTGCCCGAACATTTTAAAATTCACACAACGGCTGTTGTTATAGGATTTAATGGAATTCAGAGGACGTTCAAGTGGTTTTGACCCCCCAACGTGCCCTTTTAGCGAGCGTCGAGCTGCTGAAAATGACACAATCGGTCGTACCATGCGCACCACACGTCCAATGGGCGTGCCGTCTCCTCCTACACGTCACAAATAATATTCCTATTGTTTTCATGTGGTTTCAGGTCATTCAGAGTACATTTTCTCTGAATTCGACCGTCTCACATCGTTTTGGTGTTTTATGACTCCGGAAACGCGTTTCTGGTCATCGCAGTCAAACGACACCTCCGATTGACGTGCCGTTTGCCCGACCATTTCACAATTCACACAACGGTTGTTGTCATACAAGGGGAGGGATGTCTGGGGTGCGGGGGGGGGGGGGGGGGGTCTGTCCGGGGTGCTGGGGGGGGGGGGGGCTGTCTAGAGTGCGGGGGGGGGGGGGGGGTCAGTGTTGCTGGGGGGCCGCCCGGGGTGCGAGGGGCCTGTCCAGGGTGCAGGGGGCTGTCTGGGGTGTGGGGAGGGCTATTCGGGGTGCAGGGGAGCTATCGGGGGTGCAGAGAGGGCTCTCCGGGGTGCGGGGGGCCTGTCCGGGGTGCGGGGGGGCTATCCGGGGTACGGGGAGGGATGTCCGGGGTGCGAGGGGGGGGGGGCTGTCTGTTGTGCAGGGAGGGCTGTCCGGGTTGTGGGGGGGGGGATGTCCGAGGTGCGGGGGGGGGGGGGGGGGGGGTGTCCGGGGTGCGGGGAGGGCTGTTCAGGGTGCTGGAGGGTTGTCCGGGGTGCGGGGGGCTGTCCGGGGTGCAGGGGGGGTAGGAGGCTCTCCGAGGTGCGGGGAGGGATGTCTGGTGTGCGGGGGGGGGGGGGGGGGGGGTTATCCGGGGTGCGGGGAGGGCTGTCCAGGGTGTGGGGGGGCTCTCCGGGGTGCAGGGAGGGCTTTCCGGGGTGCGGGGGGATGTCTGAGGTGCAGGGAGGGCTGTCCGGGGTGCTGGGGCCTGTCCGGGGTGCGGGGAGGGTTGTCCGGAGTGCAGGGAGGGCTGTCCGGGGTGCGAGGGGACTGTCCGGGGTGCGGGGAGGGCTATCCGGGGTGCGGGGAGAGCTGTCTGGGGTGGGCCGGAAACTACAAATAGTAAACCTCAGCTCATTCATCAAAAACAAGTTTAATGGTTTATATTAGGAATTACATGGTTTTTTCAAAAATATTACAGAACATGCAATTGAAAACATTAAAGAATTAAATGAAAAAAAATATCCAAATCATTAATCAGTTTCATGGTTACTTCTCAATTCATGCACACAAACATCGCATCATGCCAAAACACACATGATACCCTCAAATCACAAAAAATCTCACCAGAAACCCAACCTAAATATCAATAACAACCTCACCATTAAAAACAGAAACACACCTCGTGAATATGATTCGTCATGCGTGGTCATGACTACTACCTCCATCAGGTGGGTCAGGGGCCTACAAAAAAACATTATGAATATTTTCATAACAAAAATAATATAAATTAAATAAATAAATAAAGTATAAACTTGTGTCATCTGATCCCCTGCACCATCACCTGGACGCACATATTGCCGCAGTGCCCTAACCTCAGCGATCAATTGCGCATTTACCTCATTGAAAGCGCGCACCGTGCCTCGAAATCTGACAACCGCTGTGTCGTCTGAGCAATAGCAGGACCGAAAACCGCATCATGTGACACTACAGAATGAGGAATCCCTGTTCCATAGGTTAAACTATATCCATGCCCATCCCGACCAATAATACGATGAAATATCTCATCCCTTCGCATGGGAAGCTGTCGCTGGTCCTCTGGAAGATGTTCTAACTCAGCTTTAAATTGAGCCTGTGAAACATTTAAATATATATATATACATATATTAATATACAGATTTTATGTAAGTATTGGTAAAGAGTACAAGCACTTACTATCAATGCTGCAGCCTCTGGATCATTGCGATCACGAGTCCTCATCCACACGGACAATTTATCAGTCGGTGCAACTTGCTCCCGCAACTGTATATGAATAGAATATGAACACAAAACCATATTAATTAATAAATTAAAAAATGAATAATAAATACCTCATGTCGGATCTGAGACACGTGACGAGTCCTGATCCTGTGAGGTGGTCCCTACAACGCTCGATTCTAAGAATGGCGTGTTGACACCTCCTACATTCAATTCATTCAAATTTCAAACAAATCACACATTCTTAAAAATATATATACCAAAATAAATATACAAACCGCAACACCCTCAGTAGGAAAATATGAAATTAAATCATGCCACTGAGCCGGGAGGACACCTCTCGGTACTTTTTCTAGAATGTCTGGGGTACCCACATTTGGTACCCAGTGGTCCCTCTTGACTTTGACTTTATAGTCTTTCCACATCTTACAGAATTTGATCATACACACTGGCCGAAACTCATCGGGAAATACTTTAAAAATTTTTCTATTAAAGAAAAAAAATCACATATGTTATTATTCTTTATACATAGTGGATAAAATAAAATGGTCTTCTTACCTAAACCTCCCTCCAAAGACGATCTAATGTGTCCTGAGGGATAGAAGCCCAATCACACATGGTCAATGGAAATCGATGTGGGTCACGTATGATATGACCCAGCTGGCGAATAAATGCAGGGGAATTCCATCCCACAGGATGAAATACCTCTTCAAATGGAACATAAAAAGTCATGTCGGAATTCCATGATAATATGCCACGACCAGGGCCTCTTTTGTGAGAGGAAGAAGTAGTCGAGTCTGATCCTGTTGAAAAAAATTTTATATATAAATTGACAGGTGTTATAAATATATATATATGTTTATCAATTACATAAAAAATAGAGCAATGACATTCAAACATACCTCAACCCTGAGACGTAGATGCCTCAGATGAATGAAGTGGATCTGCTGCCTTTTCCCCTGACATGGGGAGCTGGAGTGGACGGGCGACAGCGGTGAGGGGACGAGTAGCGGCCATGCGGGGAGGGAGGGGACTGGGCGGCGGCGGTGTGGAAAGAGAGAGTACGGTGAGGGAGGGGACGGGCGGTGGTGGTGCGGCGAGGGAGGGGACGAAGATGGAGGGGATGAGGGTTGGCGGGGTGCCGGGGGGGGGGTGTCCGGGGTGAGGGGGGGGGGAGAGGGGACGGAGGTCCGAGGGCAGAGGCCAGAGAGCAGAGGGGTCAGAGGCCAGAGGGGATAGAGGCCGGAGGCGGGAGGCCAGAGGGCAGAGGGAGGCCGGAGGGCTGCCGGAGGCTGGTGGCAGGAGGCCCGAGGGCATAGGGAGGCCGGAGGGTGGCCAGAGGCGGAGGAAGGCTAGATGAGTGGAGGGTAGGGCGGAGGGCGGACGGAGGGAATACAACGGAGGGCGGAGGCCAACAGGGTGACGAGGGACGATGGTGAGGGAGGGCGCGCGACGACGGGGGAGGGTGGTGAGGGAGGGAGCGTGGCGACAGGGGAGGGTGCACGGTGAGGCGAGGGAGGAGGAGGGTTCGGGGGGGGGGGGGGGAAGCCGCGAGGCGAGAGGAGGGAGAGGAGGGTTCGGGGGGGGGGGGGGGGGCGCCGAAGCCCCCCCTTTTTTTGAGAAAACCTAGCGACTGCCAGTGGCAGTCGCTATAGGTAAGGGGGCTCCAAAGCCCAATTTTCTAGTAGTGTACCTACGGTTACAAGAAACCATTGGTATATAATCCATTTTGCATCCATATATCAATGGTTCGCATAGAAACATTGGGATACGTCTATCCCCATAACTCTACAACCAACGATTGTTAGTCCTTTAACAACGATTTGAAACCGTTGGTAAAGGCATAGTGTAACGACCTGAAATTTTGAATAAATCTTGTTTCCTAATTTTATGTTTTATTTTATTTTTATACTCAACAAAAATGTTTCATTTGATAACATGAGTATAATTAAAATGAGACCATTGGGTTTTGACTGTTATATGACCATTGGTCAATATGACCACTGTAAACTAAACGTTTTGATTATTGTCTCTAAATACAAGTAATCTTGGTTAATTAATATAGAAAGAAGATTCGATGACCTCACCCAGTAGTCTTGAACCGATCGAATCCCATCTAACAGAACTTGGGAAGGAGGTAGCACCACTGGGCTTTGCTCTGGACCAAACCCAAGCTAAACTTCATCGTGTGAAGCTAGAACATGATCACCTTCGCGAGAAGTTCAAACTGATAGAAATTACTACTCGTGCGATGTTGGCCGAGTCTCCCTCAGATTCTCTCACCTTAGCACACCTTACACTTAGGTCCTATGCTGGTGTGATAAGGGGCTATGTAAGGAGACTGTAACTGCCTTGTGTAATCTTTTGTTTTAAATAAAAATTGGGATTTCTTCTTATGATGATGTTTATGACTTTTTAAATGTCCGGATAAATATAGTATGCATATTCTTGGTGAATTTTAGAGAAAGGATATTTTAAAAATGTTTATGTAAACATAAAATAATTAAAAATTTGTAATGATTTTTGAAAAAACGGTCTTCTACAAATATGTTCAGTACGAAATTTAGAGTCTAATAAGATCAACTTAATATTTGATGAATAGTAAATTATGAATAGTGATTTTATGCTTAGGATTAGTAATGTGACCAAATGGATTAGTAATCTCACTTAAAGAAAGTATTAATATAATCTAGGCACCTTGATTAAGTAATGTGATTCAATAAAATGGTTAAAAAATGGTTTCATAAATTATTATTCAAGTATTAGTTTTTTCAGATGAATAGTGTTTTTTAATTAAAAATTAAATTAAAAATATTTAGAAAATTATTTTTATAAAATGGATTTCATTTTTGAACTCAAAGCATCGATATTATGTTATGGTAATTTTTGGGGATTTTTCTGAAAAAATTGAATTTTCGGTGAATAGTGTATTTATTTAAAAATTAAATTAAAAATATGTAGAAGATTAATTTTATAAAATGGAGTTCATTTTTGAAATCATAGCATTGATATTTAGTTTAGGTGAAATTTTGGGATTTTTCTGAGAAAGTTGAATTTTCAAAGAATAGTATAAATACAGTTTTAGGGTTTCGGTATGTTTAATGACATCATAACTATGTCATGATGATTCCATGAGATATTTTGAGGGATGGTCGACCAAAGGTGATGAATTATTGTATGGGGGCCCCATATGGCCTAACTCCATGGGAAATATCATGGGAGAGCACATGGTTTTGAGAAACCCACTTATGAGGTGTCCCTTGGCCATTAATGCCTTGTCCCCTCACTTTACCTATAAATACCAAGCCATACTCTCATCAATTTCGACTCCCCACTCTCCCCCAACGAAGTTCTAGTCTCCTTACCTCCCAAGGAGTCCTCCCAAGGTTCCCCCAAGCCCTCAAGGTCCCAACCATTGAGTTTTAAGAGTTATGTTTTAAGGTAAGGGATCCGACCTCTCTCTTTCTTTTCAAGTAATCTCTTTTATGTCATTTCTTTTATTATCCATGATCTTATGTTGGATGATGTTATTTTATATTACTCTTAATGCCCTTTTCATGTTCATATTATGAGAGCCCCCCTCTTACTCTCATTATTTCATTTTATGAATGTTTAAGTGGCGCCGTTAGGCTGCCGAAATTTTTATAACAAATTCTTTCTCCCTTCTCATTTTTCAAGATCTATTTCCATGTAAAGTCTTTCAAGTTCCTTTTTATTATGTTGGGGTATGATATCTATATCTATCATACTGATCTTTTATGGCCATATGATGAGATACCCCATTTTATCTCTTCAATTCAGTATTTTGAAGTATTAAGTGGCACCGTTAGGCTGCCGAATTTTTAAGTGGTTCTTTCACCTTTCTCCTTTTTCAAAGTTCTAATTCCATGTCAAGTCTTGCAAGTTCCTTTTTATTATGTTGGGGTATGATCTCTAAATCTATCATAATGATATTTTATGTTCATATTATGAGATACCCTTTTTTATCTCATCAATTCATTTTTGTTGAAGTTTAAGTGGCGCTGTTAGGCTGCTGAATTTCTAAGGGGTTCTTTCACCCTTCTCGTTTTCAAGATCTACTTTCATGTAAAGTCTTTCAAGTTCCTTTTTATTATTTTGGGGTATGATCTCTATATCTATCATACTGATCATTTATGTTCACATAATTAGAGTCCCTATTTGATCTCGTCAATCCATTTTTGGAAGTTTTAAGCGACGTCGTTAGGCTGCCAAATTCTCATAAGAGAAATCTTATTTTTGTCTTCCTTTCAATTTCATTGTTTCATATGGCATATCATTCAAATTTCAATACCATGTTCTTAAATAATATATATTCTGTTCCCCTACTATTTTATGTATCATTTTTGAGTGGGTGACCCATGTCCCCTCTCTTTTCAATGTTTTTTAAAACCATGTCTCGTAGACGTTATGCTGCATAGTTTTCGTCTCAAAATGCCTCCCTCTTTATCTCAAAATTATTTTATGTTATTAAGTGAATACTCAAAGCTATTATTTCTATAGGGGTATTCACATATATATCAAAATGTTCTATTTTAAATTCTGGCATTTACATACATGAAACCCGCTTTCCCTTTTCCGTGGGTTTAAAGTGCCATAAAGATCATGTCTTTAAAACAGTTTTTAAAACATTATGATTATGAAATGAAACCCATTTATTTTATGCTATATGGGTTTTTTATGAAATGATTGATGATGATATATGTGGCTCACATGATAATAAATACATTTCAAGGGTGCGCCCAGATAGCGCTCCAATGCATTGGGTAAAGACTTAATCTCTAGAGATGACCTTTTAGACTGATACCTTGGTGAATAACCTTGGTAATTTTTAATGACACCTCAGGGATGGAACTTGGTGAAACGAAATGATTGTCAATATTAAATGTTGTATCCACATATTCATGTTATTAAAAATGTTATTTTTATTATGATATATCTCATGATTTCTTTCTCATGCCTTAAAGTTATTTTCATGACCTTATTGAAGTATCTCAAGTTCACATGTAAAATGTTTCTCTTGTTTCCCTTACTGGTCCTCCTGCTCACCCTTTCTTTTGATGTATGTCCCCGGGTTATGAGATGCAGTAATGAACCTAGTATGAACATGAGGAGAATCCTTTAAAGTGTTTAAGAAGAATGTTTTATGTTTTCATGTTTTATGTTCCTGGTTTCCAAGACACTAAACCTTAAAGATCCCCGGTTTTGTAAAATGTAATGAAAGTTTATGTGATAAAAAGGAAGGATGCTATAGTTTGTATCAAAGGATGGTTTAGTTATTTGTGGAAATTAGGATATGAAAACTTTAGGAATAATCCTATAGAAAAGTTTATGTATAGAAAATCTTCCTGGTATTTTGGTGAGTATTGAGTAATGGGTTGCCAAGATTATACATCCCTATCTGGATACGAGTAGGTAGAGGTGGCTCTGGAACAAATGTACATATGGGTAAAACCCGAAAACACTGCTTTGAGCTAGACTCGAACGGGAATGGGTACACGACAATGGGGCTTGCTGCACTCTTGGTTACGACACTCCCGGAGGATATGCTTTGGTAAATTCATAAGCTTAGTATGAACCATTGTTAAAGGAACAAAGATAAAATAAAATAAAGATTCACATAAGAATATATGATCATGGATAACCTAGATGGTAACCTAGGGGATCACAAGTTAGGGTATACTTTTCTTCTACAAGTTATCCTTATATGCTTTAAGTTCCTTTTCATGATTATTGGATAAGTATTTAAGCCCTTAATTATACTTTCTCTTCTTAGTTAATGGTGGAAAATTGAAGAACATGTCCCAATAACCAATGTGATTGGAAATGCGATGATTTCCGTATTAATATGATAGATATGATTAGGGGATTTAAAAGATGATTATTATTTTGGAAGACGTTCACTATTTTGGGGACCCTATATGATCGAGGTAAATAGATTACTACGGTATTTTCATTGAGGAGTAAGGTTGGCTTATATTTTGAAGAATCGATGAATTTAAGGTGGACTTATAGTAATTTAGGTCACTTATAGAAATGATTAACCTATATTGGGTAAAATATGTTTAGGTTAGATACTTTTGTTATAATATGTTAGGAGTGGTTGATGTTGTTTGGAGATGAACAATGAAGTTTATTTTGGAAGGCTATGTTATCAAAGCATTCTTTTATTTGGGTTTCAATCTTAGTTTGGTTTATTTTGAGGAATTTTAAGGACCGTTATTTATGGAATGGTCTATGATGAAATTTGGGTAGTACCATAGAACTTTGAATATTTAAAAGTAGTTTCCATTCCTATGGGATTCTTTCTTTTTGAAGAGTTGGTTTACCTTAACCTTTCTGTTTTTGGGATAATGTTTAAATATAGAAGAAATAGATAGTTAATATTTTTTGGATTATGTGATTCTCTAGAAGATGATTCTTGTGTTTTGATGAGACCAAGTAGTTTTGAATGCTCATCGTTTGGAGAAAAGATTAGTTTTGGTAGAAACTTATTAAAGGATGAAACTCTACTTGAAGGTTGGTATATTTCCTTAAGTTTTGTTCTATGTTGTAAGTGAATTCCTCAAAATTATGAAAAGGAACGTAAAACAAAAACTTTTTTGGTTTACATTTCCTACTAGGTAATCAAAGTCCGTTTACACACATCATAAGTTTGGGATTTTCTCATGGTTAACTTTCTCCTAATAATGTTTTCTATCACTCTCCCTCAGAAATTGACCCATTGTTTTCTCCTCCATGTCCATGTTTTCCTACATGGAATCTTAGTGTGGGTTAAATAGGGTGACCTTTGTACTCCCCTTTCTTTCTTTTAAAGTAATAGTTTTACTGACTCCTTTTTCGATGTGGGACTTTCAATGAAATTTGAAAACCCAATTTTAAAAAATTGCGAGGACACAATTTCTTAAGGGGGGAAGATTGCAACGACCCGAAATTTTGAATAAATCTTGTTTCCTAATTTTGTGTATTATTTTATTTTTATACTCAACAAAAATGTTTCATTTGATAACATGAGTATAATTAAAATGAGACCGTTGGGTTTTGACTGTTATATGACCATTGGTCAATATGACCGCTGTAAACTAAATGTTTTGATTATTGTCTCTAAATAAAAGTAATCCTGGTTAATTAATATAGAAAGAAGATTCGATGGCCTCACCCAGTAGTCTTGGACCGATCGAAGCCCATCTAACAGAACTTGGGAAGGAGGTAGCACCACTGGGCTTTGCTCTGGACCAAACCCAAGCTGAACTTCATCATGTGAAGCTAGAATGGGATCGCCTTCGCGAGAAGTTCAAACTGAATGAAATTACTACTCGTGCGATGTTGGCCAAGCCTCCCTCGGATTCTCTCACCTTAGCACACCTTACACTTAGGTCCTATGCTGGTGTGATAAGGGGCTATGTAAGGTGACTATAACTGCCTTGTGTAATCCTTTGTTTTAAATAAAAATTGGGATTTATTCTTATGATGATGTTTATGACTTTTTAAATGTCCGGATAAATATAGTATGCATATTTTTGGTGAATTTTAGAGAAAGGATATTTTAAAAATGTTTATGTAAACCTTAAATAATTAAAAATGTGTAATTATTTTCAAAAAATGGTCTTCTACAAATATGTTCAGTATGAAATTTAGAGTCTAATAAGATCAACTTAATTTTTGATGAATAGTAAATTATGAATAGTGATTTTATGCTTAGGATTAGTAATGTGACCAAATGGATTAGTAATCTCACTTAAAGAAAGTATTAATATAATCTAGGCACCTTGATTAAGTAACATGATTCAATAAAATGGTTAAAAAACGGTTTCATAAATTATTATTCAAGTATTAGTTTTTTCATATGAATAGTGTTTTTTAATTAAAAATCAAATTAAAAATATTTAGAAAAATATTTTTATAAAATGGATTTCATTTTTGAACTCAGAGCATCGATATTATGTTATGGTAATTTTTGGGGATTTTTCTGAAAAAAATGAATTTTTGGTGAATAGTGTGTTTATTTAAAAATTAAATTAAAAATATTTATAAAATTAATTTTATAAAATGGAGTTCAATTTTGAAATCAGAGCATTGATATTTGGTTAAGGTGAAATTTTGGGATTTTTCTGAGAAAGTTGAATTTTCAGTGAATAGTAAAAATACAGTTTTAGGGTTTCAGTATGTTTAATGACATCATAACTGTGTCATGATGATTCCATGAGATATTTTAAGGGATGGTCGACCAAAGGTGATGAATTATTGTATGGGGGGCCCCATATGGCCTAACTCCATGGGAAATATCATGGGAGAGCACATGGTTTTGAGAAACCCACTTATGAGGTGTCCCTTGGCAATTAATGCCTTGTCCCCTCACTTTCCCTATAAATACCAAGCAATACTCTCATCCATTTCGACTCCCCACTCTCCCCCAAAGAAGTTCTAGTCTCATTACCTCCCAAGGAGTCCTCTCAAGGTGCCCCCAATCCCTCAAGGTCCCAACCTTTGAGTTTTAAGAGTTATGTTTTAAGGTAAGGGATCCGACCTCTCTCTTTCTTTTCAAGTAATCTCTTTTATGTCATTTCTTTTATGCTACATGCTCTTATGTTGGAGGATGTTCTTTTATATTCCTATTACTTCCCTTTTCATGTTCATATGATTAGAGGCCCCCTCTTACTCTCATTATTTTGTTTTATGAATGTTTAAGTGGCGCCGTTAAGCTGCCGAACGTTTTGTAACAGATTCTTTCTCCCTTCTCATTTTTCAAGATCTATTTCTATGTAAAGTCTTTCAAGTTACTTTTTATTATGTTGGGCATATGATATGTATATCTATCATACTGATCTTTTATGA
The DNA here is from genome assembly GCA_963277665.1 of Viscum album. Taxonomy (NCBI): domain Eukaryota; kingdom Viridiplantae; phylum Streptophyta; class Magnoliopsida; order Santalales; family Viscaceae; genus Viscum; species Viscum album. The sequence continues at coordinate 690,406,490 of OY728163.1, forward strand.
CCATATGATTAGAGACCCCATTTGATCTCTTCAATTCAGTATTTTGAAGTTTTAAGTGGCGCCGTTAGGCTGCCGAATTTTTAAGTGGTTCTTTCACCTTTCTCCTTTTTCAAAGTTCTAATTCCATGTCAAGTCTTGCAAGTTACTTTTTATTATGTTGGGGTATTATCTCTGAATCTATCATACTGATATTTTATGTTCATATTATTAGAGACCCTCTTTGATCTCATCAATTCATTTTTGTTGAAGTTTAAGTGGCGCCGTTAGGCTGCCGAATTTCTAAGGGGTTCTTTCACCCTTCTCGTTTTAAAGATCTACTTTCATGTCAAGTCTTTCATGTTCATTTTTATTATGTTGGGGTATGATATCTATATCTATCATACTGATAATTTATGTTCATATAATGAGAGTCCCTATTTGATCTCGTCAATCCATTTTTGGAAGTTTTAAGTGACGCCGTTAGGCTGCCAAATTCTAATAAGAGAAATATTATTTTTGTCTTCTTTTCAAGTTCATCATTTCATATGGTATATCACTAAAATTTAATTACCATGTTCTTAAATACTATATATTATGTCCCCCTACTGTTTTATGTATCATTTTTGAGTGGGTGACCCATGTCCTCTCTCTTTTCAATGTTTTCTAAAACCATGTATCGTAGATGTTATGCTGCATAGTTTTCGTCTCAAAATGCCTCCCTCTTTATTTAAAAATTATTTTATGTTATTAAGTGAATAATCAAAGCTCTTATTTCTACAGGGGTATTCACATATATATCAAAATGTTCTATTTTAAATTCTGGTATTTACATACATGAAACCCGCTTTCCCTTTTCCGTGGGTTTAAAGTGACATAAAGATCATGTCTTTAAAGCAGTTTTTAAAACGTTATGATTATGAAATGAAACCCATTTATTTTATGCTATATGGGTTTTTTATGAATTGATTGATGATGATATATGTGGCTCACATGATAATAAATACATGTCAAGGGTGTGCCCATATAGCGGTTTAATTCATTGGGTAAAGACTTAATCTCTAGAGATGACCTTTTAGACTGATACCTTAGTGAATAACCTTGGTAATTTTTAATGACACCTCGGGGATGAAACTTGGTGAAAAAAAATGATTTTCGATATTAAATGTTGTAGCCACATCTTCAAGTTATGAAAAATGTTATTTTTATTATGATATATCTCATGATTTCTTTCTCATGCCTTAAAGTTCTTTTCATGACCTTATTGAAGTATCTCAAGTTCACATGTAAAATGTTTCTCTTGTTTCCCTTACTGGTACTCCTGCTCACCCTTTATTTTGATGTATGTCCCCAGGTTATGAGATGCAGTAATGAACCTAGGATGAACATGAGGAGAAGACTTTCAAGTGTTTAAGAAGAATGTTTTATGTTTTCATGTTTTAAGTTCCTGGTTTCCAAGACACTAAACCTTAAAGATCCTCGGTTTTGTAAAATGTAATGAAAGTTTATTTGATAAAAAGGCGGGATGATATATATAGTTTCCAGTAGTTTACATTGAAAGTCTCCTCAAGAGAGATGACCCTTGTTAACCACTATGCTACACTATTAAAAATACAATTTCTTTTTTCCAAGACCCATGAGAGGCATGCATCAGGATTCCTAATCGGTACCTAAATAGGCTTCATGTTTGCAAGATTAGATAAGGAAAATAGTCCTATGTTAGATGGATGAGTTGGGATAGAGAGTGGATAGGGGATACAGACTTGGTGGAGGGACCCACTTGGGAGTTTTCAATGTCTTTATTTTGGTTTTTCATTTAAAACTTGACACATATATGACATGACATATCTATTAATTTAGTTTTTTATATTATTTTCCCATTTGTTTTTCCTTGTGATACTATTTTGTATTGGTTATGGAATTATTATGGTTATTGTTTATTTTCAGTTGAATATTGTTTATTTATTTCCACTATTGTGATTATTAGATAAATAGGGTATAGTCTCCCCACAATATAAATATTCGACCATCACTACTAGTTAGAAACCTCTGGTGTACAGGGAGGCATGCCTGAGGTTACTCAGTGAACCATCTCAGGGAATTGACTTGTGGAACCCATTTAGGGATGTTACAAAGTGGTATCAAAGGCAGATTTTCATTTATTTTATTTTGTCTTACTATCTAGGAAAGGTAGATAGAAGACTAGAATCATTCAAGCCTTGGTCAAGAGCTCATTCATGGGAGTATCTAACCTATATATGGGGGTAAGGGCCAAGTACCCAGGGTGGGATTGATGTTCTTGATGTTTGATGTTATAGTTGAATGTTATTTCACCAAGAGTTATGCAATTGTTGTGTGATGTTATTTTTTTCTAAGATTTTTTCATTGTGGTCGGGAATTTGATGAGTTTTGTGTAAGCATACATCATTTTAAGCACTCAAGGTGAAGTAGGTTTTGGGTGAGTTGTTTAAATGAAAATTATTTTCATTACTTATGTAATTTAAATGAAAAGTTTCATAATATAAAATTTATAAATGTGAATGATTCTAAATGTGGTAAATGAAATGGATAAAATGGGTGTCTAATGAAAATCCTTATGATATGAAAATGTTTTACCCTATGTTAACCATGACCTAGAGGTGGGATGATTGAGGGTAGTGATAGTGCCTCCATTTTTACCATGTAGCGGGGTATAAGGGACGAATTATAATGTATTTATGTGAATCCATGTTATATAAATAGGTAAATTCTGTGTTATGCATCATAAGATGCGTGTTTGGAATTGTAGAAATATGCCTCCATGATGATTCTTGTTGATAGGATGACAGGTGGACATGCCTAGAAATGTTCTTCCTTTAGTGAAACTTGAGGCTCTGATAGTACCAGGTGAAGGGCTGAGAGATAAGTTCTATGATAATTTTTCTCACTTTATACAGTTTATCGAAAGAGAACCAGAGCGGGTTGTGCGGAATATGTCAAACTTGACATGAGAGTTTCAGTTGCAGCACCCTTCGAATTTAACCAGATATGATAGGCTTGAGGAAAATGAGTTCTGTATTGAGTCTATCTAGATAATCCTTAACCACTTAGAGACTCCTTCATAGAATATATTCAAAATGGATTCTTATATGTTACATGGTCAAGAGAAGTATTGGTGGGACATCCAGACGTGGGACAGACAGCTGGATAACATGGTATGGATGGAATTTCAGAAGTTCATAGAGCACTTTTACCTTAAAATGCTAAGTTAGGAGATGGTAGTTGAGTTTATGAGGTTAAATCAGGAGATTATGTTGAAAATTAACTATTATAGCCGCTCTACTAATTTAGAGTGCTTTTTTCTAGCATTTATAGGAGACGGAGCAACTCTGGAAAAATGTTTTCTAGATAGGATTAGATGTGAAATTAAATTCCTGGTTAACATATTTAGGCTGAAGAAGTTTTCTAAAGTGGTGAATCAAACTCTCATTTTTGAGGGGAACATAAAGGTGGCATCAAGTGTAATGCATGTGGTTTCTACTGTACGATGAAAAAGTATGTCTTTCAAGAGTAGGAAGCATATCTTTTAGAATTCCAACCCGGGAGATGGAAAACATAGTGGCCATGGGGAGGGATTAGTTACTTAGAGTAGTAACTAGATATATTTCCACCAGTGTGGTAGGTCAGGACACATTCATAGCTAGTGTCCATGAACACCAGTGGATTGCTGATTCTGTAGAAGAATGTGACACTTGGAGAGGTATTGTAGAAACCCTCAACTGATGGGTAGTGATGGGGGATCCAGGTATAGTCAGAGTACTAGAAGGGGGTATTCCACCACATATTAGTCTGGAAGTTATAGTTCTAATGACCATGGTGATCGAGGAAGTGGATGTGGTACTACATGGAAAGAGTTTTTGTATCAGTAGAGTGGTGAAACTCAAGGAAATAAAACTGTAACACAGGAAAGATGGGTAGGATAGTTTCATGAAGTTCAACCTGAACTTGTGGATAATAAGGATATACCATCAAAAGTTATAGGTACTGTTCTTATATATTATGCTATAACTAGTGCCTTATTTGATACAAGAGCCTCTCATTATTTTATATCTGCACAACTTGTGAATAGTTTAAGTCTGACGGTAGATTTTTTGAGTTGGGTTATGATGATTGACACACCATTGAGAGTACAGTCAAGGAAAATTTGTTTACAGAAGGGTTGTTCTTTCAAGTTTGGGGAATATAATTTCTATTTGTATCTCTACATATTTTACATGTCATATTTTGACTTGATTTTTGGTACCGATTGGTTAGTAGTGTACCGATACCATATAGATTTTTACCATAGGAGAGTGACCTTTAAATATCATGAGGGTGACATTTATTTTCATTGTGGAGAGTGGGATAGCCAGACAGGCCATGCAGGGCCAGTATGTCATCAGTTGGGGGAGCTCACTACCCAGGTTACAAATATATTACTAGATGATGGGGGTGTAAAGCAGGATGTCTTTCCACCCATAGTGGGCCAGTTCCATGATGTGTTTCCTGAGGAGTTCTCAAGAATTCCACCTAAGAGGGATGTTGATTTTACAATTATGATCATTCCTAGAGTTGAGCTGATTTCCATTACATATTATAAAATGGAACCAATAGAGATTTAGAAGATCAAGGCTTAGCTAGAAGTGTTGATGGATAAGGTATTTATCCATACGAGTATGTCTCCTTGGGCTTCACCACTATTTTTTACTAAGAATTCTGAAAAAACCCTATTTTTATGTGTTTATTACCAGAAGCTGAACCATATGATAGTGAAGAAATGATATCCTCTTCTATGTATCGATAATATATTTGACTAGTTGAGAGGAGCTTGCGTTTTCCTCAATATTGAATTAAGATTGGGGTGCCATCATTTGAGAGTTAGAACTTTTAATATAACACAAATAGATTTTAGAAGAAAGTATAGTCTATATGAGTTTATCATGATGCTGTTTGGGATGAATAATGCTCTATTAGTGTTTATGACCTTGTTGAATAGAATATTCCACCCATATATATATATATATATATATATATATATATTATTTTTTGGTTATTTTTTTGGATGGAATCTTGGTGTACTCCAAAAATCATGGTGATTATTTCCAACATATTGACATCTTCTTGAGTACACTGAGAGAGAATTGGATATATGAAAAGAAATATAAGTATTAATTATGGATTGATCAAGTACATTTATTGGGTCACATTATCTTGGAGGAAGGTGTTTTAGTAGACCCAGAGAAATTTGAGGTAGTGGTATCTTGGGTGCATCCTAAAAATGTTTTTTATATCCACAATTTTCTGGGTTTGGTGGGTTATTATCAAAGGTTCATCTAGGAGTTTTCTTGCTTGGTAGCACCACTTTCGGGCTTGACAAAAAAGGGGATCAGGTTTGAATGGTCTGTAGCAAGTGAGAATACTTTCCAGGAGATGAAGAAGCATTTAAATAATGCCCTAATTTTGATCCTAAATTATTTTGGTGAGGAGTATACGATGTTTTTTGATGCATATGGGATAGTACTTGGAGAAATGTTGATGGAGGATGATCGATTTGTGGAATATGTGTCATGAAAGTTGAGATCACATGAATGAAATTATCCTACGCATGATCTCAAGTTAGCTACTATGGTTTATTATTTGAAGTGCTGGTGGTATTATCTATTGGGTGAAAATTTTACTTTGCATACTGATCAAAATATCTTAAATTATATATTTTTATAGTGATAATTGAATCTTCGACAATATAGATGGGTTGAGTATATGTAGTTGGTTTATTTTGATCTAGCATACATTCCTGAGAAGGGAAATAGTGTTATTGGTACTTTAAGAAATAAAACATAGACTCAAGCAGTTCATAATTATAGTTCTGAGTGTAAGAAGATGACATTGTTGTCTAAGATGCATATTGTGGTTTGGGAGGGCCTAGAGTAAATGAATATCATATCCATATTAGTTGAGTTTACATTTTTGATTCAAATTAGGGGGAGGTAGTATGATGATCCCGCGTGTTTGGTTGTGATGGAAATCCTTAAAGTCGGGGATCCACCTTCTGATTAGACTATAGATGAGGATGAGATCATATATTTCAGGAATCATGTAGTTATTCAAACATTCATGTAAGAGGAATTGATGCGTGAATTTCATTCCTTGAAGTGGGTAGTGCATCTTAGTTTGACCAAATGTACCGAGACCTACATCGATAGTTTTGGTGGATGAGAATGAAAAAATATATTGCAAGTTTCATGAAATAATACTACACCTGTCAATAGGTGAAGTCCAAGAATCAATGGATTGGTCGTTTACTGCCGCCGTTGCCCATTCCGAAATTGAAGTGGAACAACATTAACAAGGATTTTGTGGTGGGAATTCCAGGGACTCCTCAAAAGAATGAATATATTTGGGTGAAGTGGACCAATTAAAGAAGTTAACACATTTATTATATACCAGGGAGACTTTCTCAGTGGATTAGTTAGGAGACTTGTACATTCGGAGATTGTTCATCTGCATGGGTTGTCATGGATTATTGTTTCATACTGTGACTCATGTTTCACTTTACTCTTCTAGAAAGGATTGTAGAAGGTAATAGGTATATATCTATATATTATTAAGAATTTCCACCACTATATAGATGGATAGTCAGAATGTACAATGCAGGTTTTGGAGGATATGATATGATCATGCCTTCTAGACTTTTGTGGGTTTGGGATAAACACTTAGAACTTGTTGAGTTCGCCTATAACAAAATCTACCAGGAGACAATTCATATGGAACCATATGAGGAACTTTATATTAGTCCATGAAGATAAACTCTATACTGGATGGAGGTAGGTGAGTCATATTTTTTGGGATCGAGTCTCATTCAGGGGAGATTAGAGTAGGATTGGATGATTCAGAAGCATATGACTATGGGCCAGATTAGGAAGAAGTCATATGATGATCTATGTCGATGAACCCTTGAGTTTAAAATGGGTGATTGTGTATTCATTTGGGTTTCACCAATATTGGGTCATCATAGGATTCAGATTCAGCACAAGATGATGCCTAGGTTTGTTAAAAATTTTGAGATTGTGGAGAGAATCAAGTCGATAATGAATTGATTGGCTCCTCCACAGAGGTATAGTACTATGAAAGATTTTTTTCATGTGTCACATCTTTGGTAGTATCACCCCAACCCTTCTCATGCGATCTATGTTGATGATGTTTATCTTAAGACCAATGTTTCCTTTGAGGAACATCCGATTCGTGTTATAAATTGCTGTGAGAAAGTATTGTGGGGAAAGACTGTGCTGATAGTTCAAGCATTGTAGCAACCTGACCATGTTCAAGAGAAAACATGGGAGAGAGAATTAGATATAAGGGATCAGTGGATTGATCTTTTTACCTTGTAATCTTTGTAATTATTGGGAGTATAGCTCTAGGATGAGCTGTTATAAGGTGAGGAGATTGTAAGCTCCTATCCTTTTCTGGAGATGTCTCATGCTTGTTTTCATGTACTATTTTTCCTTATTTTGGTTACATCTTGGGTGGGGTTTTCTTTAGGGTTGTTTCAAGTGAAATTTGATAATTTTTGAATCCAAAGGTGATGTTAATGGTTATAACATAGTTAGTGAAAACTGTTTAATTTGGACCAAGAAATCGTAGAACCCATTTTGGAGAGATGGGGGGGGGTGGTGTATAGCTGGTGAACAGTTTGGCCAAACCATTCTACTACCCACGCAAAACCGTGAAACCCAAGGTAGAGGGGATTTGGAAGGTTATTGAATGGTTTTTCAAACTGTGAACCCACTTAGTAGAATCCATGAGACCATTAAGTATAGGTACATGATTAAGGAACATGGATTGGAGAACCGTGCACCTTATCCCATGAAACCATGAGCATAGGTTTTTAATTACCGAAAAATTTATTTTAATTTCCCGAACCCATTATTTATTGTCCCTAAACACCCTATTTGAGCCTAAAATGATTTCCTTAGATTTTGGAGGCTACCAAGAGGATTCAAAGGCTCCTCAAACCCCTTTCTTTACAAATCAATGATTTATTTGAAGGATTAACTTCTCTTTGGTAAGTGATTACTATCTCATTTGGTTTCCCTTATCTCTCCCATCTTTCTCTTCCCTTTTGGAAGGATGATTTACTCCATTGGTGATGGGTTTAGATCTAAGTTTTTAGAGTTGTGCTTCTTTTGATATTGATAATATCTTTTGGTCCCAGATCTTATGGTATATCATGATTTTTATCATTACATTTCATTTTGGGTGATTTGGATTTGGTGAACATTCGTCAACAACATTGAGGTAAGTGGTATAAATTTAAATTCCCATAGTATTGGTTTTAATTGCATGTGTGTAATTGTGAAATTGATATTTACACTTTTGGAAATTACATCCTAAATTAAATGGATAAATTGATTCAATGCATGATTATGAAATTGGTAAATGTTGTGATAATGAAATTGATTGGACTTTTGATTAAAAAAATTAATGAATAATGGAAATTATGCAATTGGTGAATAATTATTTTTGAAAATCATAGCCTCCCTTGGGGCGTGTCGATGAGATAAAAATAATCATTTGAATTTTTCCATTCCTAAGAAATGAAATTGTGAAATGGGCGAATAATGAATAATGACAATTGATGATAAATGGTTGGAAATATGGAACCATGTGATGTGATATCTATGACTGAATTATGGGACATGGATTGCTGATCCAAATACTCACATGGTTCCAGAAATTGGATCTTATCCCTCAATATATTTATATATATATGTAATCACTATGTCTTGGTATATGGAATACTACTCCAAATACCCATGGGGTGCTAGAATACCACTCTAGGACCCCATTTTTTGAATGTGAAATTGGAATGAAATTATTAATGGAAACCCATGATGGAATAAACATGCGATATCCCTTTGGGGATGGTTCTGACTCTGACATGGTCCAAAAAAGGTTTTGATGGTTCAGGTGTCATCGTGAACTTGGATTTTATGTGGTTAATAAAGAGTAATTTATTATGGAAACTATTTACTTTATTATTGAACTCTATTATTTATAAAACCACATGCATTGTTATAGAATGAATATTATTTTAGAAATTGTTGGTGGTGGCCTATTGAGTTGTACTCACACCCTTATCGAGCTGCCTAATTAGTACCCAAATGGACTTCATGTTTGTAGTCCATGATAAGGGTAAGAACCATATGTTAGATGGGTGAGTTGGGATGAAGAAAAGACATGGGAACTTGACATGATGTCGGGGAAATATTGAGAGTTATCAATGTATTTTTTTTAAATTTGACACTTGAAATATATATGGAATGGAATATCAACTAATTTGGTTTTGGATATTGTTTTCCTGTTGGGTTTTTCATGTAATACTGATCTTTATTTGTTATAGAATTATTATGGTTATTATTTATTTTTATTTTATTCTTGTTTATTTATTTCCACTATTGTGATGCTTAGATAAAGAAGGTATAGTCTCCTCATAATATAAATATACAACCCTTATTACTATTTGGAAGACTCCGGCATATGGGGAGGTTCACCTGAGGTAATGTAGTGAAATAACATAGGGAACCAATATCTAGAACCCATGTTGGGATGTTACAATATCTGAAACCAATGGAAGTTGAGTTGAATTAGTTATGGAGTTCTAGTGTGATTATATATTTTGGTTCAAGGAAGGATTAATTTCAAAAGTGTGATACTATTTTATGATCTATAAATGAATTTTTTTCTTATGGAATGTTTTACAATTAGAGTGTAAAGAAGAAAATATTTTTTCAAATATGTGGAAAAATACATAATCAAGAAGACTAAAACATCATCAATGTTTTTGTTTCTAGGACATCATCATTTCATCCCGATGATACATCTATACTAAAATGATTGATTCCATTTTGATGATATCATTGAGAAAGAGAAAGAGCTTGTGTTTCTAATGGGAGGTAAATGATTAGAAGATCTTGAGGGACCAAATTTTATTTTTTTTAAAGGTTCATTTACTTTCAAGAAATAGATCAAGTACGAAAAAAATAAACACCTTTATTGGGGGGGTATATTCTTTCATTTTACTTATTAGTAATGAAATATATTGTGAAATTTTTTATACATGATGCCTTTTAAAAAAATGTATGTGAATTATTAATCCTTAAAATTTTTAATATCAGGGGAAAAAATTATGAATTAAGAGTATGTCAAGAATTGTAAGACTGGGGTATTAGGAAACAAATTCATCCTAATCTAATCGATAAAAAAGTAGTTATTTCCTCATGATTGTTATGAGATATAGATTCTCAATTTTTCAGATAGTCATTCTTGTAAAATATTAAAATGATTTAACACTAGAGATGTGAAGTTAAAATCATTGAAATCCCATGAATATCTCACACTATTACATGAGTTTCTTCAAATAGTCACACAAAACATATTGATAGATAATTTAAGGGCCACTATTATTGGTTTTTGAAACATATATTGAGATATTGTTTCTAAAACATTGAATAATAAATGATGTAGATAAAATAAAACAGGATGCACTAATCATTATTTATGAATTATAGTAATTATTTTCATCATCTATATTCATGTGCATGCTATATTTTACTGTGAACATTCCCACACAAGTTCTTTTTGGGGATATAGTTTATTTTCACTAGATATATCCCATATGAATAATGAACTACAACATAAATTACTATATAATAATAAGAACGATCCTGATTGACCCATTTTGAAAGTTTATTTGGCCTTGAAGCACATGGATTTCTATTATGTTTATTTGTATAATTTCGATAAGATGTGAAATTGACCAATGAGGAATGTGATCTTTTATAAGACATCATTAATTACCATGAGTTATCAACTTTAGAATTTATAATATAATCAATCATTAAGATTAAACCACATGAGTGTATTAAAGGGTAAGTATGATGTTAAATCTATAGAGATAATGCTTAGGAAAAATAACTAGAGAAATCAGAGAAGGAAATTAAAAATTAAAAATCTGATAGATGAAGGCATACCAAGCATAGTAAACTTAGGATCATGAATTTTTAAAGAAAAAATATCAATTTAACATCCAATTTGTTTTTAGAATTAGGTTTAAGAAAATCCTTGGTTAGGAATTCAATATCTTACTCATAAAATCCCCTTTTCATATGGTCAAGTAATTTAGTTTATTTAAAATATAGATGGCCAAAAATAATATTTAAAAATATCATTTAAAATCCCTAATATTTATTTAAGAATCTAAGAACTAGTTAATGTATTAAAAAACAAATCCTCAGTCAATGAGAAATGATCATGCCTTAAGAAAAAAATAAAATATATTTAAAAAAAATTAAATGAAAAAATTAAAATATAGACTATTATAAGAGAATAAACATAACTAAAAACATTCCTTTCTCATTACATGGAGTGGTATAAATAGATTCATCCCCTAATTATAGAAATAATGGAGAATATAACACTAACCATAAAAATAGCCTTAGCACCTCATAGAAACTAATGTAGTGATACTCTAGATGATGATGATCCAATGAAAAGATTAATTGAAAGTTTAGTGAAAAAATATATTTACAGGAAAAAAACTCTTCTAGATATATCCATGTATCTCTTACATAAATTCACATATCTCTTTCTAACATAAAATTCATTGAAAATTCCATTAAAAAACCTAGACAAAACATCTCTCATTATCTCCTCCAATATATATATATAATATTATCTAATAAATATGAAAATATAGTGATATGATATTTATAATAGATATAAAAACTACACCATAATAATAGAGATCACAATGAAACCAAATATAATACCATATTTAATTTTCCTTCCTCTTAAATGTACATGACACAAAACCAACAACAATGCCATGGATACATTATCTATATCTATAACATCTTCATCAACCAACCAATCAATAAAAAAAGAGAGAACCATTCCACCACTAACACGTTCCCTTAAAAAATTTATCTTATTCAACACATACTACCATGATGCACCCAACTCTATCACAGTGCTATCAACACCCTTATGACACAGTCATATCCCCATGATTCTTATATTTTTATTTCTCCAACATTTTCTTCTTCCTCATGGTAAAAACTCATTAACCATGACCCAAGGGTCTTCATGAATTTCAAATGATTCCAATCATATAGGTTCTCATGGTTCAAGGGTTATAGGTTGTGACAAAACACGTTTTTTCTTCCTTAATTTTCTTCAATGAATCATTTGAACTAATCTCACACAATGAAATCACCTTATAAATTTATAGTACACATATTTGGAAACATGAGAGTAAATCTCATGAGACACTGGTATTTACAGATTAATACTATATAGGTCTAGTTTGATATCACATGAGTAGTCATGGACTTGAGTTAATCACACATGGAAATGTATATTTATTCTCATGTGAGTCATTCTTATTGAGTTAATGTGACAAAATTCTCTACATTTTTTTATTTATTCTATCATGATCCCATCCAACCATTTATTATTCATACACAAGAATTAATTTTTTTATATGACAATCAGTTTTATTTTGATATGGATTTGACATGACTCATTCATATGTGAGCTTTGAAATCACCAGGTTTTTTCTTATGTAGTCTACTGTGATTCCTTTCATTCCTACACATCTAAGAACCCTGTTGTTTTTACCAATGTATATCCCCATTCCTTTTTTATTATATTTTATTCCAAAATTCATAAAAAATTCCTATAAATATATATTTCTTCTATAAAAAACATAGAAACTGCAAATTAAGAAAAAAATCAACCAATAAAACTAATGAAAAAAGTAAATGAATGAAATCAGTTATCATATTGCACTGAACTGAAATAATTTATTTTATTTATGAAAAAAACCTCCACATCATCATAAAGGAAACCCATCCTATAATGGTTTAAATACTATAATAGATAAAATAAAATAATTATCAATGAGGAATAAATTTTCAGGCATCACACAAGTAATATATCTTTAAATCCTCAGTTTTCAAGAAAACCAATAAAACCATGTATTGTAATTTTCTTCTTAAATTGATGATACCTTTTATAACTTCTATTCATATATTTAAACTCATTATTAATATACATTCCCAACTTTAATGTACCTTACTGTAAAAATTTTCTATCATCGCTCAAGGCACATTTGGTTAGAGTTACGATCAAACTATGAGTAAATGTTTCCTAATGAAGGCTTGAAAAACATCTAAATATCCACCCTATAAAGAAAAAATAAACATTAATCATGAGTGATTTTAAGAATTATCAAATGACTAAAAGTTTAAGGTTTGTTAGGTAATTAATGTGAAAAAATAATTAGTCTAAAAAATAAGGTTAAAATCTAAATTATAATGCATAATATACAATATAAATATCAATAAAATTACCCCTTATTAAAAAATATGGCATCAAAAATGTTAACTCCCCCAAAAAATACTCATCCTCATCTCAATTATTACAAATCATGATAATAATTATAATGAAATATTCAACTTATTTTCAACAATAATTATTCTTCATTAATTTTTCTTCCTGTTTTTCATTCTGTTACCTCTCTTTTTTTTTCTATAGAGGATATCAATGAAAGTATAATAAAAGGTAATTTATGATCCATTTCTACACAAAAAATGAAAAATTCTTGCATATTTCACTTTTAAAACACCTATTATCACCCTCACATCATGAAATAACCTCTTAACCCCACTTATTAAATTGTTAGTCTATAAAATATACCAATATTAGGGCGGGAAGGGTAAATAATATTTTAATATAGCTCCCCTATAAAGGTCTTTCATGGATTCTAATTTCTTAAAATAAATATCATATGTAAAGGTAATTAGACTTTGTTCCTTTATAGATTTGATAAAATATCAGGGAAAGTTATTAAAGTTTACATGACCTAGGTATCTATATAGAAATATGGTTTTATAAGAATATGAAAAAATGGTTTTGAAATATCTTGGAAATGGGAAACATAATATTGGACTATCAATCATGGAATGTATGATAATAACAAATTAAACAATGTAAAATTTATAAAATCAAATAATAAAAGTGTATATACTCATACATCCACCATCTTACTCATTCAGTATCATCAAAAATGATATTTAAAATATGGAATAATGATATTCCTAGAAAAATTTTATATCTTAAATCAAAATTATAATAGGAAATATAAGTGTGGCATAAAATTTACTAAACTAAAAATCATATATAGGGGTGTAAATGATATATTATTTAATTAAATACTCCCTAATCCATTGAAGATATTAATTTTTTTATCTTATTTCTTATTACACATATTATCATCATGGACCTACCAAATCAAAATATCTAAGTTAAAGTACAAGAACAATTATAATAAATATAAAAAATATAGGGTGATTCAATTTACAACCTAAAATAGATTCCTAAAATAAAATTATAAATTAAAATCCTAAAATATATCATATATAATGTAATAAAATCCAGGATTCCTTCTAAAAGTTATTTTTTCAATTTATTTTAATTAAACACTACCTCACCATTTCAAGTAAAAGAATATTGGAAAGAAGTTATATGTATAGATCAAGGAATGGTTTAAGTTGATATTCCTTTAAATATATGGGTATTATTTATTTTTCTAAAAAAATATTCACACTTACTTGAGGAAACAACTTTTTCACTTGAATTAGACCAATCCACTAATTTTTTGTCAATCGTGGAAAATAAAAATTTAACTCATGGACTAACCAAACTTTCCCCAGTTTCAACTCCCTTTTCTTCGCACCTTCTTTATCATCATCAATCCATTAAAGAAGATCCAATTTCACATTATTTTCATCAATTTATCTTTTTTCTTTCTTAAATAGAGAAGCTCCATTATTCCCCTCATAAATGGAAAAAACATCCTCTAATTACATATTTTTTTGTTAAACCCACTTTGTGTATGTTGTATTTATTGTCAATGGTCATTAATGATTATGGAGTTTTCATGATGAACAATTTAAATATATTAAGTAAGTGAGGTTGAATTATCTTGGATGTTTGTATGGAGAACCCAAGATTGAATAAAAAATACGTATATTGGAAATTTTAAGGAGAATCCCATGTAATTTCCATTGGAAGATATTAAGGATTTACTTGTTATTAGAGGAAAAATGTTGGTTGAATATTTTAATCCCCTTGTAAAATTTATGATGAAAAATCTTTTATCTCTTTAATGTTATGATTGTGGAGCTGTTATTAAAGGATATCAATTGAAAGTGTTGGTGGATGTAGAGGAATTTTCTACATCATCTTAGAAGAGATTTTTATTTTTTTGAAGAAGGTTAAAGATGGTTTGAGGAGGCCCTAGTTAGATTTGAATAAATTATAAAATTTTTAGACTAAGAAAAAAATCTAGTCGATCAACACAATTGTCAATTCATATGGTCAATTTAATTATTCATGTGGCTGATCCAATTTAGAGGTCCCTTTATATATTCGATTAGTTTATTCATTCAGTCGATCCATGTAGTGTCTTTCATGACTCATGGCTAATACACTGAGTATATATTCATATGATATATTGTTTGTGTGATTTTTCCACTGATCTTAGCTTCATGTAGTTTCTTGTCTATGTGGTGGATCTACTGACCGTTTCTTTACATATTGGTCTACATGGTTAGTTGGTTTTACATGTGGTTAATTGATAAAGTGGCTTGTCTACCAAGATTAATCCTCATGGTTAGTCATTTTCACATGAAGTTTATTGATACAATCTATTTTCTTCCAGTGGGTGATCCCCATGGTCAGTCATTTCTTCAGGAAATCGATCCCTTGAAGGTAGCTTTATATGACCAATCACATACTTAGAAAACTTCTCATGAAATTTTGGGTGAAAAAAAAAGTTTTCCAGATCTAAATATCTAAAAATAAATTCAATGAGATTATTCTTGGGACATTTTATAATGATTAAACATCAAAAAATAGATTTTTTGATTCAAGAAAAGGTAAAAGAAGGCTCAAAATTGATGAATCAAGTGGTTATGAAAAATATTGGAGTAGTTACTTTTGTAATGGATCGATCTGTGCCATAGATCTTGCTACTATGCTTCAGTGACCTGAAGATGATTTCAAAATATAGATGAATGAAGTGGGAAGAAATAATAATTAATTATAAATGGATGAAGGAAGATAACCACTTGAATTTGAAATTCAAATTAAAATTCAAACTTGTTCGGTTACTACTGTCATGTGATAAAACAAGGTGAGTATCATGCATGCATGGAGTATGGAAAATTCAATAAAGAGTGAGTGAACTTTTAAAATAAGATGAGGTGAGTAATCCATGAAGTTCACGATAGAAATAGAGATATAAGTAATTGTATGCAAAATATCATAGATAGAAAAGAAAGAATGCCAATATTAAATAAGAAATAAGTTTTCATGAGATTTCTCCCACAAATAATGATTCCAATATCATATATATTTACAAGAAAGTGTAAATATTGACCATGAATGAATACATATTCAAATTAAGTTTAAATATATATTAATTATCATGTACATAAATAAAAGATATATGAATGTTAGAAGAGAGTAAGCTGTGAAAGTTAATGCATGTGCATGTAGTTATATGCGGTTTTCAAGAAGTGTAGCCATATCTTTTGAAATGATAATTTCTCAAGTTATTTGAATCAATGATAATAATTTTAATTCAAATTTAGTATTCACAAGGTATTTTGAATATATAAAATGAGAAAAAATTTAATAAAATATAACCAATTTTTTTAATATTATTCTATAGACACACACACACACATATTTGTAGGTCGAAGATTAAATTTCTTTGGCACTATTTTTTTAGGAGAAGATTTCAGTGTGCCAAGTAAAGAAATACCCACCTCTGATTTTTATTGTAAAATAAAAATATTCAAATATGGAGAGTCACAGTTCAGTTATATTGAATTTTAAAAAATAAGATATGACACTGCTTCTAATTAGAATAATTTCAGTGTGTCGAATAAAAACTAAAGATAAAGAGATTCAGTGAAAGCTTGTTATAAACTGAAGATAAATAACAATTAAAGAAGAATAAGGTAGTTGAACTATAAATGAATTTCACAAAAGAATAAGAGTTCATTTTGCAATCCTGTTTATACAAATGAAGAATAAAAAGGATCATAAACTTGACACAGAGAAGTGAAAGAAGAATTAGTGACTTATATTAATTTTGGTCTACACAAAACGAAAATAATAAGGTGAAAAAAAATCAATTTAAAACTATGAATATGAAAAAGTGATAATGTACACATATGTGTGTAAAAATAGGAATAAAAATTTCTTTCATACTATTGTGTAGGTAAAGAAGCATAAGAATAAGACCTACTAACACATCAATGATTATCTGAGTTATAAATTGGTGAAGGTCTTCTCAATTATTACTGAAGTTTTTATCATTGTAAAGTTCAAGAAGTAATTTTTGTGGGATATATCAAATCATAGTGATTAGAAATCAAAATACATGTTTCAAGGTTATACCCTACACATTGTCGCTCATAGGACGATTCTAGTGGGTAGTGTGATCTTGGAGGAATCGATATCACACCAAGGGATAACCTTCTTACATTGAGAGCTGAACCATATTAATTTACTATATTCTTTATGTTTGTGTGTTTGAGTGTGTTCATAGAAAGAAAAAATAAAGAGAATATAACAAGATAAAAACAAACATTAATAAGTGAAAAAGGTAAAAATAAATAAATAAAATGTATAAATTGGATTTAATGTCACTAAAATTGATTCACCCCCCTCAGGGTTAAGTTTATCCCAAAATGGTCCCCACAATTATCCTTACTAAAATATTTATATTTTCCCTCAAATGTTTTCATATCCTAATGAATATTAAACCCAACCAACTCACCACCAACCCTTAAAGATAACTCAACACTTTAAATATCAATCTAGGGACTTATATTCCTTAAAATATATTCCCAATTATATAGGATGTTTTCTCTTCATCCATCCCAAGTATACGAAAGTCAACTGGAATATAGAATTTATTCACTTTAACTAAAATATATTTATTCAATCCTCATGGATATCTCACTATCGTATCCTTCAATTGAAGAGAAAATTTTGATGGTTTCATCTCCACCTATCCCAATATTTTGAAAGTTGAGTATAAAAGGATGTTTACACTCAAACCTAGATCATATAAATATTTTCTAAACTCATAAGATCAAATATACATAGTAATTGAAAAACTATTTGGATCTTGTTTCTTCTTTAGCAAAATCCTTGAAAACACATCTAAATATTCTCCCAAGAGTGGTATTTTTCCCATATCATCAATATTCATCTTATTTGAAAACAAATCTTTCATGATCTTTGAATATGTGGGAATATTTGATAATTATTTTATAAAGGTAATTTTAATATGAAGTTTCTTGAAAATTTCCAAAAACTCAATCTTTTTTCCTTGATTTTACCTTGCTACATATTTTTCATGAATAGTAGTGGTATTTTTTAAGGTGGTGGAGATTCTTCCATGACTTATTTCCAAAATTCCTTATTCCTTATCCTCATCTCTCCTTCCTATTTTATTTCCTTTTAATCTTTTTTCTCAGTCTTTTTTCGTGTTGTTTTAACACTTTCCTCTATGTTTTTTTACTATTCATGGTGATGGGATTCAATGTTTTACACAGGTTGACCTATATGTCATTTAAAAAGAATCCTCCAAGACTCTAAATGAGTTGGTTTTAATTTTTACCGATTTGTTACTCAATATTCTTCATGTAATCCATCATATCCTTTTAAATCTACTTTCAAATCATTGACAGCTTCCCCAATGGTTATCATGAAAGTTTATAAGGTATCCTCTAGTGAATTGATTTAACTTTGATGTGATGGTACTTGTTTTTGTTATAACCTATTCTCTTTGTTTGTATCCTTGATTTTTTATTATAGCCTTTTAATGTGAAAATTATTTTAATGATTATAATAAACATAATTAGAATTCTCAAGGCACATACCTTGGGGTTGGTTTATAACCATTATCACATCCATCTTCATTGTATAGGCTTCCATTTATGCTTCCATCCATACATTTTTTCAACTATATGAACTCTTATATTTTTAAATCATTCTATTTTATATTGGAAACTATCACTAGACATTTAGTTCAACAAGTTGTAACTCTATCTCAATAATTTCTTCATTAAACAACCTCTAATAGTGACATCCACAATTAAATTATTTCATTGGGACAAGCCCTTATAAAAAATTTGAATTAGTAACCACATATCTATACCATGATGAAGAAACTTACTTAAAAAGCATTTAAACCTCTATCATGTAGTGTAAAGTGATTAATCAAAATATTGAATAAATTTTATGATATTAATGTGAATATTCATAAATTTCAAGGGAGGAAAGAATCATGTTTAGAATTTTATTTCTATCTCATCCCATGCAGTGAGGGAATACGGTGAAAATATTTGGATCCAATCACTTTTTTGTCTATTAATAAAAATATAAAAAATATTATCCTTACCAAATCATTATAAATACCGTTAAATTGGAAATTATCACAAATTTTGAGAAATATTACCAAGTGTGTGTTCATATCTTCATGTGGTATCCCAAAACATTGAATTGAGTCTCAGACCATTTATATGATTTTTAGATTTATCATAAAGTGATTTTCAAATACCAAAGGCACAAAGATACTTAATTTTAACCCCGTACTTAAAGGTTTTCCATTACCTAGTAGCATTATTTGCCTCATATCTATTCATTACATTACTTGATTCACTTATCATTCTCTCTTTAATCCAACAATGTTCACTTGTTTATTTTTCTTCCTCAATCACTTATAGATATTGGGATTGTAGTCAATGAAATTTTTTCCTTTTCCCCAAGTCAAATATTCATGCATAAAAAAGATATGACCTAATAATCACAACATGAATGAACCAACCATTGTAAATAAAATAAAAAAGAAAAAAAATATAAATCTTAATGAACATATATTTCCAAAATCAAAGTCCCTGATAATGGAAGCAAAAACTTTTACCACCTATAGGTTGTTGTTAATTCCAATAGGTTATCAATTTTATAATTTATAATATACTCAATCCTTAAAACTAAATTGCATGAGCATAACATAGGTTAAGTCCTAGGTCAAACCCACAAATATTATATTTATAAAAAATAACTAGTTCAAACATAATAGAAAATTATAAACAAAAACTATAATAGAAAAATATGTAATATGGATAGTAAATATAAGACCATAAATTAATGGAGAAAAAAGAAAAAATTAATAGCCATATATTTTTAGAATTGGTTCTAAGAAAATTTTTGGTCAAAAATTTACTCTCAAACTCATAAACTCCCTTTTTCATATTTTCAAGTAATTTGGTTTATTTAAAATCTAAGTAATCCAAAAAATATTTAAACATAGAAATAAAACTCTATAATGGTCATATAAGAAAATAATTACTAGTAAATTCCTAAAAATCATATCCTAAATCAATGAGAAATGGCCATACCTCAAGGAAAGAAGAAAAATATTTATAAATAATTAAATACAAAAACCAACATCAAATATTTTAAAAGAATAAAATTTACTAAAAAAAGTAACCCTTCACTACATATCTTATTAAAAATATATTTCCCACCTCATTCTTACAATGATAGAGTACAAAAAAGTAACTATTAACCCCAACCTCAACACATCTAGTAAACTTCTACCATGATACTACAGTTAATGATAATTCAATGAAAATATGAATTGAAATTACAATGAAAACCTCAATTTATAGGTAGAAATATCTACTTGATATCTCTATGTATCTCTTATATATCTTTATATATCTATTATATATTACTTTCAAATGAAACTCCTTAAAACCCCCCCTTAAAAAAATAGATCCAAAACATATCTCATTATCTAATCCCAAATATATATAATATTTTCTCAAAAATAGGAAACCCCCATGATCAAAAATCTATAATTGATATAAATACCACTCTTTATTAGTAGATATCATGGTGTAACCAGATATAATTCTATATTTACTTTTCCTTTCTCTTTCATGTTCATAGTAAAACACCAACAACCACACTATAAACATCTTCTCCATATCTATCGCATATTCATAAAATTATATATCATAACACCAAGATAGAACTATGCCACAACCCACCCATTCCCCTATAATTTTTATTTTATTAAACATATGAAACAACAATGAAACCAATTCCATAACATCGCTATCACCACCATCAGGATGTAATCATATCCCTATGCTTCTTTAGTTTTAAACCATATAACATTTTCTTCTCCCTCTTGGAATAGAATCCAGAAATAAGGATCAAGTTTCTTCCTGACTTTAAAAATCTTCCATTCATATTGGTTATCATAACATAAGGGTTACAGGTGATGGTGTAGCCAATTATTATTCTTCCTTAATCTTCATCAGTGACTCACTTGAAGTAATATCACATAATGACATCACCTTCTATATTTATCTTACACATCTTTAGGAACTTGATATTTAATCTCATGTTGCACCGAGATTTATAAATTAATCATATAAAATTCAAGTTTAATATTATATGAGCAGTCACATACCCAAGTTAGTTTCACATGAGAATGAAGATTTTTCTTTCGCAAGATGTGCATCTTGAGTTAATCTAACAAGGAACTCTAGAACCTTCTATTTATTCTAAAACAATCCCACTATCCTGATGACTATTTATATATGAACACTAATTTATTTATACATGATTTTTTTTTAATATGACACAACTTCACTTTAAGGTGATTCATGCTTATGTGAGATTTGAAATCTCTGGGATTAACATTACACAGTGCCTTGATCTTCCTTTCATTCTTACACAGCCATCCTCCCCGATGTTTTAATCGTATGTAGCTCTATTACATTTTTTTATTCTATTTTTTTTAAAAATTCACCCAAAATCCATATAAATATATTTCCTTCCATAAAAAAATAAAAAATAAAAAATATTCATAAATAACCAATTAGTTAATAAAAAAATAACAAAACTAAATGGATGAAATCATCTATCAAAATATAGATGAAAAATATAATTTAATTGATTCAATTTTTTAACCAATTCCATTACTAGGGGGAGTTTTAGGTTCATATACATTGACCAATTTGAGCCTTGAGGAGAAGGGGATGGAATATCATACTATAATGTTTAATTTTTTTTTATCATGGACAAATAAATCAAGTATGTAAGATCAATCATGAGTTACTTTAAATTAATTTTTAATTAAATTATATTATGAAAACTTTATTAAAAAATGTTATAGGAATTGTAATGAAATTATGAATCTAACACATCATCCTTTACCTCTTAGAGGTAGAGAGAATTTTCATAGATATAATTTTCCAGCATGTTTCAAATTTCAAGTCAGTCTATACATTTTATATATTTTTTTATTTTACACTTATATTTAATAATATTTATGAATCATTTATTTATTGTGGGTTGATAGTTTACTAAGAGGCGTGATATATCACGAGATTGGTGCATTATCATTTGGCTATAATATAGTGGTATGTGAGTATAAATCAGTTGTGGTAAAACAATAAAATATCATTATTAGTAGTTGAAGAGTAAACATGACAACTCAAAATGATGGTATAATGTTAAACATTAAAATAGGCTGTTATAATACACCTCATGATAAAAAAACATTCAACTAATGTATCATATTATTGAGTAATATCAAAAATAAATATATTAGGTTACTAGTTTTTTTGTTAAAATGTAATTGGTTTGATAAATTGGCTCAATAAGTATTTAATGTTGATAAAAATTTCTTTACTATAGTTGAAATGTATCGTTATTTTCAAACCAAAAAACTGTACATATTGGAGTCGCATGCAAGACAAGTGTTTCATAAAAAATAACCATTAAATCTCATTTTGGTGTTGTTTTTAGAACACTAACATGTCATATTTTTTATGATGGTATAGATGATATTTCCCTACATAAATTGACCATAGGCGATCATTCTAGTTTTGGATATAATGATAAAACAATTTACAATGTTTGGGAATATTGTAAACCTAAATTATTGTTTTAAAATTAATATTGGTGTTAGTGATGTAAATTTACTTTCATAATTTATTTTATATTGATTTACTACATTATAAAGTACATTTATGACAAAAAGTTTCTCATGATTTGTTGAATTATGAAGATGTTAGAAGGTGAGTGATTTATTGAAATGAGAAACATCTTTGAGATAGAATACTGGAACCAATGATCACCCATGTGAGTATACATTTTTTATATTCATAATTTTTTCCTTTTTATATATATTTATGTTACATGATTAATTTTTTTTATATTAATGACACAAAGGACTCCTTCTACCCCTCTATCTTCTACTAGTTTTTCTGTCTTATCTACTGCGTCACATCACTTTACTAGTGTGCCTTGATTAGATATGCCAACATCACACCCTCTAAAATTTTTGAGAGAACATTTTATTCCAAAAAGTTCTTAATTCCCCCAATATACATATTCCATGATTCCCACCTCATCATATTTGGTTCCATAAACTCTTAGGTTATCATGACATACTATTTCTACCCCTCTTCCCATGCTTCCTCCTCCTATCACCGCCGAGGGTACTATGGCTCATATAGACATAGAGGCTATATGGGATACTAATAATCCTATTGATACATGTATAACTGACACTGATGTGTTGAGTAAATGGATGTTTCTTTTACTAATATTTACAATTAGTATTTTTTTTGATTACTTTATATATAACTTATTCTTATTTATTGGTGGTTCTGATGCTTTTTATTTTACCAAACACCGAATTTGTACAAAAATGAGATATTTCAAGAATTTATAGACAAAGATCATAGTGGAATATAATAAAGATCAATAGATGATTTGAAAACATAAGAAAGAATACAAAAGATTTATTTCAACACTAGTCAGATATAGAAACATCACACCCATGTAGCTATTCCCATGGTGTAAAGTGGATTATATAATTAAATATTGCGCATTGGTAGGAATTTTAGGTATCTATATATTTTTTCTATAACATTATTATATATTTTATTATTAAATCAATTATTAAATTAATGTAGTTGTTTTTTATGGTGATAATATGAGGGAATCTCACATTATAGAGGTAGGTGAGTTATATATTTCACGAACCCATACGTCTAAATGAGGGGTCATAGAGAAGAAGGGGGATGTGGGAAATATTAAAAATAGAAAATAAAATTAATGTATCAATTTAGCATGTTAATTATTCAACATACCCCATGACGCTTTCTAACTTATTTTTATAGAAGTAAAGACTCATATTTATAAAGGAAAGGTGAAGAAAATTTTCATAAATTTTCTATCTATCACAATTTTGAGAACATTTATCACTCAAGACCACAAAATATTAAAAGGTCATCTTCTTAAATGGTTTTATAAAATGTGAAATATAGACACCCTATAAATTTTAGATCCATTTAACTTGTTTAGAAAAATATATCTATGAATTACTAGATAATACTTTTCTATATGAAGATACTATTTAGTTTCCTCTACTTAAACATGCTCATACTCTACCTTAAATAGAAAATTTATCAATGAAATGTAATTTGGATATTATAAATAAAGTTATATTTTAATTAAAACTATAATACACACATTTAGATTTTTGTATCTTGAGGTATGACTCATTTAAAGAAATTAGATCAATTCTTTCATCCAAATAAGTTTTACACCTTATATTATTTATTTTGGCTCTATATAGTTAGATTCATAACTTGGAATAGTTTAATGAAATGAAGCCCATGAAATAGGGAGATCTAAAAAATAATTTCATAATTTTTATTAGTTTATAAAAAGTTATGATCGAAACATCAAAGTGACTAAAAATAGTTAAAATTCCAGAATTAATAAATTTTCACAATAATGTCCAAAATTCACAGAAAATAAAAAATGATGTAATTTAGCACAAAATTAAAAAATTTGAGGGATTAAATAATTTAAATAAATATATAATGTAATAAAATAATCATATATATCAATTCCCCCACACTCAATACTTGGAATCCCGAACAAGTAAACATAAAAATCAAATCAAATCAAATTCAAAACCCATACCCATGAGTTTGAAAAATTTTATACCAAGAAAAAAAGATATCATGACTAATAAAAAACCATTATTTCAAGTTATAAATTCAATTAATTTAATTCATTACCACTTAATTTATCCTCTCATGCTCACAAAACAATTATTTTCCCCCATCACACATATATTAATTTTCAAATAACATTTTCTCATCCAAACACTTGAAAGGGTGATCTTAGGCTTGATAAATTCCTAAATATCCACCCGATGTGACTCAAGGACTTATTTTTATCATTAGGAATTTTCAATTATGTTTATAGGATTAATTGTGGTAGGTTTTTGATTTCAAAAATATTTAAGGTAGAAAAAGGAGGGTTGACTCTTTTAGTAGCAAAAAATGCATGACTCTAATTTAAACTCAAGAATGGGTCTTCTCCTCACTCCCCATGTAAAAATATAAACTAAAATCATCAAGAAAAATTAAATTAATGTTTAAACCATTCATAATTTTATTAGAAACATGAATTTTATCCCCTCTTACCCAATTTTATTACAAAACTATCCAGTTTTAATCAGAATTGCAATACATCAGAAATTTGATATTTTAGGAGAAAAGTGGAAAATTTGATCTTTAAAATGTAATGTGAACTTCAAATATATTATCTTGGGTGAAAATAATTTTGTTTGTATACGTAAAAATGTTATTTCTTATGATTTTTAAATAGCTTCAGTACACTGATTTTTTTTTTCTATTTTTTTACAGAAATTATCTCAACTCAATAGTTATAGAATCATTTTTAGAACTATTAAAATATCTTAATACTTTTATTTTCCTACCAAAGTATCCTAAAAATATGTTTCATATCATAAGAAATGCTCCCCCACACTTAATTTCAACTTAGATCATGAAAGTTTTACTTCTAGATCAAGTTGGATAGGGAAAAGTGGCATGCAATGTGGTTAACTAATAATCCATTCATGTATACTAATGGATAAAAGAATTAAATATATAGTAATTATTTAATAAATAATTTTTTCTATTAAAAAGGGGGATACAATATCAAATAAATTACATAATAATTTTCAACACAAGTTCCTCAAACTCTCAAGTTAAAAAAACTAGTCAAATTCTAGTTAAATAAGTAGTGGTCAGTTCTCTCAAGAAACGAGTGGAATTTAAATAATATTTCATTTTTTTTGATAATACTCATAAGAAGGTGATTTTAAAATAATTCAGTGAATTATTTCATGAGATTCAAAAATTCAGTAGTCTTTTCATGAAATTACAAAAATTTTGAACTTGAAACAAATTTATTTTCAAAATTCAGTAATTTTAGGTTTTATGGGATAAATTGGGTTACTCATTATAATGGGTTTAAAAAATGAAAAAGATAATAATTTAGGCTCATAAGTTTTATAAAATATTCTAAAATTGGAAAAGAAATGCAATAAAATTTTAAAGAAACACAAATTTATTGAAAAATAGAAATTTGAAAACCATAAAATAAAAAGGTTCCCTCTCCCCACACATAAATGATATAGTGTAATCAATGCATTAAATTAGATTTAACATGTATAAATTTTTTTAATTAAATCACAACAAGAAGGTAAGTGTTAAAGAGAGATATAACTTAATGTATTTTATAGATAAACAAGTTGGTGGAATGTGATCTCCTCAACCAGTTCATGGGGTAAATTTCCATGGAATTTATTTATACCATTCCCATTAAAAGTGAATGGATTTTCTTAACATTGTTTCACAATATTTATAAAACTAAAAGGATAAACATGAGTTAATTTAAATGGACTTTTCCATATAAAATAAAGTTTACATGTCATTACCTTGAATCTTGAATTGTATAACATCACTTGATCTCCTGGATAAAAGGATTTTGATTGAATCAAATTATCATGATCCACCTTTTTCTATCTTTGTAAATTTATAATTTTAAATATATTCTCTTCTAATTTCTTATATATCTTGAAGATATAATATCCCCTCTTTTCAGATCTTTCTATGTCCAAATAATTCTCTCTCACAACCCAGTATGCCTTGTGATCTAATTATACAAGCAGGTGATAGATTTTCCCATATAACAACCTATTTGGGATAATTCATATAGGTTTTTTTCTAGGTGCTATAAGACCATAATTAGTTTTATAAACTATGTCTTTAATCATTCATATTGGGTTTACCAGTCTTTTCCAGAATTTATTTTATTTCTTTTTTGGAAACTTTAATTCGACCATTGATTTGTGGATGATATGGTGTTTATGTTTTCTGATAAAACCCATAATTTCTCAGCAAATTATCCATTATCCCATTGAAAAATTTAGTCCCTTGATCAGTGATGATGTATTTAGGAACTTCAAACCTACAAAATATATTATCCCTAAGAAAATCATAAACCAAATAAGTATCATCAGTTTTGGTAGCTTTGGCTTCCACCCATTTTGAAACATAATATACTACAATAAAGTTGTAATAATTACAAAATGATATTGAGAAATTTCCCATATAATCTAATCTCAAAACTTCAAAAATTTAACACAAGAAAAATTTTCTTTTATGTATTTATTTTTTTTGAAATATTTCCAAAAAAATAATGTTTTTTACATTTAAAAAAAATTATATATATATTTCAATTGGGAAGTCTAATAAATTCTTAATTCTAAAACCTTTCTTGTTATCCTTTGAGGTCTAAAGTGGAATCCAAATGCTAATGTGTGAAAAAATAAATAAAATATTCAATTTCACTTTCAGGAAAAAATCTTCTTACCACATTATAATTAATTTTTTCATAAATAAATAGATCCTCTTAATTGTAAAATATGGATTTAAATTTAATTTTTTTAATTTAGTGTGAATTTAAGTGATACGAGACCTGAGAAATTACTAGATAATTGACCATGTCATCATACCATGACATTTATGTTTCAATCAAGTAAAACTTCTCTCCTAGAATTTGATTATTCAGTGGTTCTTGGTATATAAGTTCAGCTTTAAAAATATTGGAAACCTACTCAGGTGATCAACCAATTAGTTCTTAGTGACTTTCTTATATCTTATTTATATATTTTATTCTTAAAGTAATGAAATATATCTAACTATGATCAGTTTATATTCACCCTTCTTCATCAATTACCTAAGAGTTACTTGACAAAAAACATGGTTTTAGTTCCAAGCATGTAGGATTTTAATTTTTATAAAACAAATAAAACTATTAGAAACTATTTTTAGTGTTTTTTAGTAAATTTTGGAAATATATTAGGTTTTGGATGTCTAATAGATTACTTTATATTTCCCTTCAATCTTTTGGGATAGAACTAATCCCATAACTTGGTTATAATCACCACAAATTAGCTCAAAAGGGTTCTCCCAGTTAGGTGGTTGAATCACTGTTGGGGTGATTATACTAATTTTTAGGTCATAAAAAGATTCCTTGAAATACACATTGTAATAAAAATAAAATTTTTACAAAAGAAATCTAGAAAGGGGTATAGAAATTTTTCTGAAATCCTTGATAAAAATTATATAGAATCCTTCATGTCCTAAAAAAGATATAACATGTTTCACAGAATTTGGGTAAGACAAAGAATTTATCACTTAAAATTTAGAATAATCTACCACAATTCCTTTTTATAAAATAACATGCATAAGGAAGATTGCCTTTTCCAAAATAAAATCAGACTTTTCAAAAATAAAGACAATATTATTTTTAATACATTTTTACCAATTGTTTTCCAAAATTGTAAAGGATTAAATAAAAAATTGAAAAATCATAAAAAATACCTCCAGACAGTACTCAATGTAGTTATAAAAAATACATACCATACACCTATGAAATTTACCTGGGGAATTAGACACTTAAAATGGAATCCTTTAGTAAGGAAATGTGCCAATAGTACATGTAAATGTGGTATTCTATTGGTCCTCTAGAGAAATGTGTACTTGGTTATAACCTAACAGTCCATCCAAAAAGAAACAACAAGTTCTCCCTACCAGTATCTATAACATATGGTCAATGAAGGGGATGGGTAAATTATCTTTTCAAGTGACATGATTTAATTTTCTATAGGCTAGACACACTCTCTTGTGGAAATTTTTTCATTGGTAATAATTAATTATTTTCACTTCTCATAATGTTTAAACTAGTTTTCTTGGGAATTAAATGGATGGTGATGACCCATTTTAAATAAAAAATGGGATTTATGATTCCATATTGTAAGTTCTTCTCCATCACATTCTTAAATACTTCTATCAGGTTATGATTCAACCTCATTTGGGGATACCTAACAGGTTTTAAATCTCCCTCAAAAATATTATTATGTGATTATATTTTTAGTTTTAATCCTTGGATATCACTTAAGATCCATCATATTTTATTGAAATTATTTCTCAAAAGTTGAATAATTCTTTTATGTTATAGATATATTACTATTAATTGTCATTAGTAATTTTTCTCCTTTTAATATGTATACATATTTCAAATTTATAGGAAGATATTTTAATTCTAGATCTAGTGATTTTCAAGAGATAAAATTAATTTTAGGTTACACAATTCTATGGAATTAATTTATAATATAAAAAGAAACATATTAACTTCTTATTCCAGAAATAAATCATCCCATTCATCAAAAAACTTATAGATTACCTCTTCTTTTAATTTTAAAATAGATTTTCTATAATTTCTATAATTTATAAGATTATAAAAAATCTCTTCTTCTATGGTATTTTCAATCAATGACTACTTAACTAAGGAAAAAAATCATAAAATTACCTGGTTATTTAATAGTTTTATCCTCTTAATCGTGGGAGAGTGTAAAAATTGAATGATCTATATGAAGGGTGCCTCATGGAGTCAAAAATATTAAAGTGTATAGTTCTATATCAAAACTCCATAGTGAGTGTTCCTTCATGGAAATTGATGATGTTTTTGGAAATATTCAATAAATGTCTCAAAAAAAATTATAGGTGAGTGTCCTAGTTATCTATCCTCCTCGATACTAGACACATATAATTCCACTGTGAATAATAGATCTTTGACTTTTACAAGGACATCTTCTAACACTATAGCTAGAAAAATAATTGTTCTATTTGTGAGTTGTACCAAAACTATTATGGTATTAAAATCATTAATATTTAAATAAGGAAACACCATGTGAGAAAATAAATTAATAAAATCACCTATATCCTACAAATTATCAGATAAATTTGAAAATCCAATTGTAAGGAGAATAGAAAATTTCCTTAGATCTTGGAATTTGGTTTGAAACAATGGTGTGATAAGGGATAAGAAACTTATTCCCAAGATTATCCTCACTTTCAATTGAAGTCTGATATTATTAGTTTAAATATACTTAAATAATTTCATATACTAGGGATTTTTTTGAGTCATTCTATCAAAGGGATATTAATTTCCACTTTCTGTAAAGTGTCCTGGTTTTTTTGAAGTGCTTCCTCTTACATTTTATTTGATTGTATCACCCTTTATGGAAACGGTGGGGGTAATTATTTCTTATCTATTTATTATATTTAAAATAGTTTTTGTTTTCTCTTCCTCCTTATCCAATACTTCTTCTATTCCTCTTTCTTTTTTTATTATTGGGTTGTTTTGTAAGAATTTTTTTAACTCCCAACTTCATTAACCTCTAGTTTACATGGACATGGTTTAAGTTCATTAGATATTGGTGGTGGGAGTTATTTTAAAATTCTTGTTTTTATAATACGAAAATTATCATTGGGATATGGAACTATTTAGACTCTTAGTTTGCCTATGTTTTTGGATAGAATGTCTACAATACTTTCTATTATGTTTTTCAACTTATCTTCTCTATTCGTCAGCTCCTCAATAATGGATCCTTATTGTTTCTACACATGAGGTTGTTCCCTATTGGATGAATTTTTATAAGGTATATTTTACTAGAAATAGGTTGTTTTTGTTGGTAAACAGGTCGATTATAAGATTGTTTTTCTGGAAATGGTGGCTTTTTTGGAATTGATATTAGAATGAGGGTTCGTTTGGGTACTAATTTTGGTAGGTGTTCTAGCATGATTCTTATGATTAATAAATTTATGTTAGGGTTAGTTACGCTATCTTCATCCTTAGTTTCATTTTAATTGACTTGTTTGAAAAGATATTAGAGAAATTTCCATTCTCTTCACTTCAGCATGTCATGGGGCATGACAAAAGAAATTATCTCATAAGTTAGAATGTAGTATAGTGGTTAACCTAGGTTATCTTAAGAAAGTAGTAAACTCCCGTCCCCTAGGCTGCTTCACCATAAGCTACCTATACACCAAAACTACCTATCAAAAGGCAGAGATACCAAAACATCCTATCATTGAACCATATGTTGTAGGGTCTGATGCTACTCCATAAAAAACCCTATATCATAGACCAATTTTCCATGATATAGAAACTTCTTATAGTTGAGATTTCAGCTCTATCTCACTTCAACACTTCCATCTCCCTCTTAGACACATCCAATCACCCAAAACTCAATGTAAGGGTTTTGAAAAAACTAGGCCCTTATATCAAATACCTATCAAATAATTATCACACTCTATAATTTAAAAATAACCTTGATAAATAAGGGAAAATGAGCTCAAACAACCACCCTATGAGATTATACTCATGGATCTATATACATAAATAATGAAACCAACACATTAAATAAATAATGTGAGTAAACATGTATCAACAAAAAATATCTCATAATACAATAATTGGTTTTATAAATTGTCTCAATAAGGATGAAAAATCCTTAAAAAAATGTAGGATATTGATCTCACATCTATGACTCCTGTTTCTAAGTGCTCTCCTCCAAGACACTATACGACCACATGACATGAACCAAGGGAATAACACATCCGCACAACACCTTCTTCTAAAAATCCTAAATATCAACAAACTGTTCCTTGAAGGTTACACCATATTCAATTTCCAAATCATTCCAATCATTAACATGATAATAGTCATGAATATATCAATGAAGCTGTGATATATAGATTATGTCATGAATCCGACTAATATTTGGGGGTTGTGCTAACCGATATTCCATGGGTCCAACCCAAGACAACACCTCAAAAGTCCTAATGAACCTAAGAAAAATCTTTCTACCATGACCAATCCTTCACCACCCATGATGAGGAAACACCTTAAAGAACATTTTATCTCTAACATAGAACTCCAAAGTCATTCTTCTATGATAAGTATAAGAATTATGATGATCCCACACCTTCTTAATTTTCTTGAGGATCACCTATACCTTCTCAATAATACCTTATTCCAATTATGATAAAAGAACTACTGAATCCATGAACACGGTCCAAAATAATGGATATCGACATGGTTAGCCACATAATGCTTCAAACAGATTTATACCAATAGTATAGTGGTAACTATTTTTTTTAAAAAACTCCACCTAGTGTAGGTTCCACTCCACAAACCTATAAAACACATTATACATGTGTGAAACATATCCTATATGTTTTGGATAGTCTTCTCTATATGATCATATTTTTGGGGATTAAAATTGGTTCAAAGGAATAACTAATATTCAAAATCGTACTGGAGGCCTCTAAACACCCCATAGGTAAAACATGGAACATGAATAGGGATAATAATATATAGAATCCCATGAAACATCACTATCTCTTTTAAAAACTTCCTTAACAAAACCTCCACTGAGATCAACCCCTTAATCTTTAATAAGTGAGATAACTTATTATATTTTTACACGATCACCCATATAACATCATAAATACCCTAATATATGGAAACAATAGTGACAAAGTCTATCAATAGTTTCTCCCACTTCCACTAGGAAACAATATGTGGTTGAAGAAAACCATTGAGAACATAATTCTCAACCTTTACTCTCTAGAAAACCAAACATCAAGTGAAAAACTATACAATTGAACACTTTATGCCTAAACACCAAAAATGACTCGTTAGAGCATGATACATCTTATCCACACCAAGATGTACCACTAGGGTTGAACTGTGGAACTTGTAGATAATCACCCCATGCATCACTAAAGGAATAAAAATATTCCCTTGAAATAACACCCGATGCTATCCATCCTCTTACCAACCCCTGAGAGCATCACCATAATCAAATTGACCTTGCCAAACTTCTACCTCAGAATCCCCAAGTTGGGAATACTTCACTTGATGTAATAAGGATGATAAAAGTATAATCTAGTAAAGACAAACTCCACCATCAAATAATCCCATATCAAGGTGAATCGAAAGAAACTCTTACCTCACTCTACAAGAGTATTTAGACTCATTCATAACACCACCATGTGAATTATTGCTCATGAAATGCACCAGAACATTCCCTTTACTAGATGAAAATAGAATCTTAAAGTTATATTCCTATAAAAACTCCATGAAGTTGTAGTCCTATAATAAATCTATCAATCATTACTACCATAAATTCATGTAGTACTAGGAGAAGACTTTATTCAGACTCTTATGATCCATGAAGACAAAAAAAATGTTCATCAATAAGATAACACCACTATAATTTCAAGGAAACCACCACCAAAGTAAGATCAAGATCATGGGTGGTATATTTACATTCACTAGTTTTTAACTGTTGATACCCATAATAGATAACCTATCATGACCCGTCCCCATAAAGATACCACAATGAGGGGAGAGAGATGGGAACTTCTAGAGTCCCTCCTCCAGTAGGCCCCAGGTTTGCGACTAACACTGAGGGTATAATAAACATGCATATGGGAGGAATTACCCTATAGGAGAAATATATGGAGGAAAGAGATAATAAGGATGCAAAAACCAACACCTGATCAAAAAGTTTTATAAATAAAACCCATGTGAATTATGAAATTTCATACAACACTAAAAAATGAACTGAAAATGACATGTACCAAAAAGGTAAAGACAACATCGACCATGTAACCCAAATAGATCCTTCCAAACCCCAAGATAGAAATATCTGGCCCGATCACTAACTTACTCCAACAGACCTTAAAAATAGTTTATATATATGTAGGGTGAGCATAATAGTATACTCAGTAGGATCCTCCATAGAGCCTCTTATGAAAAAGATAAATAAATCACGCTAAAGCACAATGATCATCAAATAAACTACTCGTAACCTAAAAAGGTATACTAAATTACCAACCTCGCCATGGATTTATCTCACCAAGTAACACATACAACATAACATATAATTTAATAATAAAACATTAAGGGTACCTCACTCCTTCTTCCCCCCTTATTTTTCACTCTACCCCAACTTTTCATGTCTTGATCCATATCCCTCCAAAAGTATGCCAACCTGAAGACACCTGGTAAAGGTATCACAACATACACCTCATTCATCACATAACCACACCATCCCATTTCCAAATATAGTAACTAATTAGTTATTATAATCCACTATAGTCTCTATGAAACATATCAAACATCTGGTATTATACCTCAATACATTATAGCCCATACATTGAGTAAGTACCCTAAGCCATTAAAACCAATACATGTCATACCTATAACAATAATTTGGATACTATATCTGATAATACATGTTTGTGAAACAACCCAAATCCATAAAAAACTCTACATACATATATATAAAACTAACCATTGTGCATACCATCACAAGTAACTAACAAAATAAGAGAGCAGAGCCAAAAGGTGTAGTCATCCATCCATCCTCCCACCAGGATATTGAGAAAAACACCCTACCAGAGTCCACTAGGTGTCAGTTTACCTAACTGAAATGGGTGGGGTAGCATATAAAATCACAAAATATAAATGATTTAATATAGCTCACAACTACACTATGGGAATAACCTAGTATTATAATCAACAACATCTAATGTCACTCAGACTCACGAATGCTACTGCTAAGACCAGATATACTATAAGCACACAAGAATATAAAAGAGATAAACTATTTACTTATTTCATTAAGAAATTAACATTATGTTAATTAATTCAAGAGACATTAATTAACCATTAAAATTATAAAACATTACATTAAGTTGCATTATACATCAGAGAGTATATTCCCTTCAAGCATCAGTCCAAAACAAGGAATTAGTTTATCAAGACTAACATATTTTAAGCATTTTCATTCCATCATCAACCAATCCCATGGGTTAAACATTTATTCATTCATTATTATAATCATTCCATATCCAAGTAATCTAGGAAAAGCATCTAATTATTCCACAAAAAGGAAACATGTAATCAATTACCTCAATTTACCTCAAGAAATGGAGAAATGAATAAAAATAAAACAATCAACTCAGACAATGAACATTAAACAGATTCATAAGTGAGAATTAAAACTATCAACATCACATTAATGGGTAAGCCCTGCTTTAACCTATTACATCACCTCCAGTGTCATCCCTGATACCCACATGCATATACTGACACATATCGCCATCACAAGCATCATCTATTGCCACATCCTTTGGGCCTCCCTGCCCCATATCACAACAGCCATCCCAAGCTCAGCTATTCCAAGATCACAAAACATATGGGAATACATTCCCCATATCACACATAATACCTCTAGGATCATATCACAAAGCTCATATTCAGAGAACATAAAAAACTTAGTAGGAACAAACAAGAAAGAAATAGGGCAATTGGGCCCTCAAAACAAGAAATTTAGCCTTCTCATGAAAATAATAAACTCAATACCCAACAAAATACATTATACTTATCATACAACTTGTTCTTATTACATATAAAATTAATCCATAAATTTATTAACAGGTTCCATCTATGGAAAATCTATGGCATTAAGCTATAACAAGCTATCAAAGGAAAAATATGCTCTTAGCATTTATTTTGGTTTAAAAAAACATAGATAAATACCATTCTCAATTAATATCCCATATTTATTATCACAAGAATTAACATGTTTCAGGTTCTTTAAAAAATTTCACAAATTCTATTATAAACATGGAAGATCATATTTAATTAAATATGCACATTGAATCAATTTTATTAACACCAAATTACATTAAACATTGGATTACAAACATGCCTCTTATTTAATTTATCAATCCAATTAATTATCAATTAATTCTAGATTTTTGTTCCTTTCAAATTTCAACATTCTATTCCAAGAACAACAATGTTATAACAAAGCATATAGCATATATATAACACTATCTAGAAAAACCATAGGTAAACCGCTATCACGGTGTAAAAAAAAATCAACATGCGATTTATATATAATTTCTTTAATCTGGTTCAATAATTATTAGGCCAATTTTGTTAAAATAAAAAGGAATAAATGATACCCAATTTATAATTACATTTAAATGAAATAAAAGAATAAATGAATCCCTTGAAAATCCATCAACATTATTTGTAAGAGAATAAACCAACACAACGCATCTCCAAACACCTCTCCTGTAATAACTGCATCCATCCAAGGACCCCCTGACACAACTGCACCAACAAAAACCTAGAAAAACCCCACTAGAATCATGGGTGATAAAATTCCATAGCATGACGAGAAGATACATGAGAAAATGAGATTAAACCATGAGAAACCTCTAGAAAATGAAGGAATAACTCACCTTAGATCACCAATAATTTCTATGAATTGAAGATAAAAGACAAGAATTGATCCCTGATTGAAGGAATATCAAAATGAAAAAGGGGGAATACCACTGGTCTCCTAGAATGAGAGAATCCATAGGGTTTGGAGAAAATCAGAGTGGATGAAACATTTAAAGATATACCACATTGGAAATTTACACAACATGTAATCCCCTTTAACATCATGTAATCATTGTGGTTCAATTTTCACCAAAAACATGTCACTTTTTTATTATTTAACCCCAATTAATTTCATATTGTGAATTGGACCTGCACAAGTCATGAACCTCACTTACACAATGTGTAATCTTCTTATATCTATCATTTTACATCAAAATCCATCCAGACCACTTCTAATCCTTCTTCGAGCTCCACAAGCCTTAGGAACAGACAAAGGGTTGGACTACATGGATCTAGACCCTTAAATTTTATACCTCTAAAAAAATTATCATCCTCGAGAATCCAAAACCAAACCAGTGAGAAAATAAAAAAGGGTTATTCAAAAAATTACCCTGTGAGATACCTCTCAGAGATCTCACCATATCAAGAGCTCAACCACCTCACTCATAGTAAATAAGTGAAAAACCACACGACAACAAAAAACAACTATTAAACACTATCTTTGGGGAGATTTCTCTCAAAAGAGAGTAAATCCACAATAAAAAACAAAAGAAAACCATATCATAAACAAAAAATAATTAACATACACAAGAGAACAATATTAAAATAGAATATCTAAACATAAAAAATATTGGGGTACTGAGAGAGTATTTGTAACTCACATTCCTAAATAATCTCCTCCGCACTACCATGCCACCATAAGAAATGAACCAAGGTATTATTACACCCATGAAACACCTTCTCCTATCGGTCTTGGATCTCCACATGCCGCTACTCAAAGGTATCATCATCATCAACATCAATCTTTCCCCAATATATGACATGAGAGTCATCATGAAGATAATGAAGAAGTTATGACATGTAAAAAATATCATGCAAACTAGTTATCCATGGGGGGAAGTGATATCCAATATTCAATAGTTCCAACTTGATCCAACACCTCAAAAGTACTAGAAAACCAGAGTGAAATCATACTTCCACAATTGAACCTTTGCTGCCCACAATAAGGAGTCACATTCAAGAATATATGATCTCCCAAATCAAAATCCATAGGTCTCCTCCTATTATTGGCATCAGATTTATGGCTATCCTACGTTGCCTTCATCCTCTCATGAATTACCTAAACTATATCTATTTTATTTTGTACCAAATCCTGCCTGAGAATTTCTACCGCTCCTACCCCAGTCCATCACAATGGAGAATGGAAAGTTCAGACATACAAATATCCAAATGGTGTTATAACAATGGTGGAGTGGAAACTATTATTGTAAGAAAACTTTAACAAGGTAAGGTGACTCATCCAGAAACTTCCAAAATCCAAGACATAAGAGTGCAACATATCTTCAAGATTCAAGATGGTCTGCTCTATCAGACCGTCCTTCTATGGATGAAAAGTATTTCTAAGGAATATCCGAGAACAAAAAGAATTATGGAGACAACTC
Source organism: Viscum album (assembly GCA_963277665.1). Taxonomy (NCBI): domain Eukaryota; kingdom Viridiplantae; phylum Streptophyta; class Magnoliopsida; order Santalales; family Viscaceae; genus Viscum; species Viscum album. The sequence continues at coordinate 690,444,787 of OY728163.1, forward strand.
CACACATTGGTGGTAAAATGAGAATCTTGATCATAAATTATAGTCCTCAGGAATCTTTAGAGTCAAACCACCTCCTCCAAATACTGCCTCAAAAAACCTCCACTAATCTCAACTCCCTGATCTCTATAAATTTGGTTGATTTTTTCAAAAAATTCCACTATCACCCATATAGAATCATAGCCTCCCTAAGATCGAGGTAAACTAGTAAAGAAGTCCATTTAGATATCTTCCCACTTATAATGGGGAATATATTATAGTTGGAGAAACCCACTAGGAACACGGTGCTCAACCTCACCTTATGGAAGACCAAACATCAAGAAAAAAAAACTCTAAAAATGCATGATTTAAGCCTGGTCACCAAAAATGACCTCTCAAGGATCATTAAATCTTGGTCATGCTAGGATGTAACACCAAAGGAGAACTATGGAACCCTTGACAAACCATATCACGCATCACTAAAGGAATGAAAATAATTCCTTGGAACAACACCTGGTGTTGTCTATCCTTAGACCAACCTTCAGGGGCATCACCAAAAACAACCTAGTCCCTCCAGACCTCCACCACAGAATCCCCCAACTGGGACTCCTACAACTGTTGCACCAAATATTACTACACTGTCATTTGTAAAAGAAAACCTCTTCTACCAACCTCTCCCATATTAATTTGTATCATTAATAGTTCTTCCATATCTCTCTAGAAATCCCCAGATTGATGCATGACATCAATTCGCGACATCCTACCCAAAAAATCATCTACAAAATTCTAATTTCCTGGCATATATGAAATTTCAAAGTCATAATCTTATAATAATTCCATCCACTAATGATGATGTAAGTTCAATTCACACTGGGAGAAGACATATCTCAGACTCTTATGCCTAGTAGAAACCACAAAACGCTCACTGATGAGGTAATATTAGCAAAAATTCAAAGCAAAAAACACTATTTATAACTCAATGTCATGGTTGGAATAGTTATTCTCATGGGGGAGTAACTACTGAGACACATAAGAAACAACTGATCTCTACTGAATTAGAACAGAAACTAATCTAAGATGTGAATCATCCCAGAAAAACTCAAACTGAACTCCCTCTATTGAAAAAAAGACTGAAGCATTGAAAAAATTATTCTTTAGGCCCTAAAAAATATCCCTAAAACTGGTCAGTCCACAAGAATAACTGATCCTTATGAGTTAAGGCTGTCATAGGAGTCTCAACCCAAGATAAAAAAGATATGAAACTTCTGTAATAGCTTGAAATAAAAAGGAAAGTCTACACCTCTACCACTGTTTTAGGGTAATCCCAAGACACAAATGGATCTACCTTATAAGGATCCATAGATACTCCCTTCTTGGATACAACATTCCCCAAGAAAAAGACTTCATGAGCCCAAAAATCAGACTTTAACAAATTCCCGAACATCTGATCATGACGAAGAACTCTCAAAATGGAATGCAGATGATTTGCATGATCTTCTTCAAATGTGGAGTATACAAGGATGTTGTCGATGAAAACCACCATAAACTTATCCAAGAACTCTTTGAACACTACATTCATCAACCCCATGAACACAAATGGAGAATTCATCACACTAAACAACATAACAATGAACTAATAATGCTGATGATGAAAATAAAAATTAGTCTTCTAAACAACCTCATCCTTCACCTGCATATGATGATATCCATATCGCATATTGATCTTTAAGAACCAACTTTATCCATTTATCTTCTAGAATAAATCATCAATCCATGGAAGAGGATTGTAGTTCTTCATTGTCACTTGGTTCAAGTGAAAATAATCAATAAAAGGATGAAAAATTCCATCATCATTTTTAATGAACAAAACTAGAACACCCCAAGTAGAAAAAATAAGCTGAAAAAATCAACTTCAATAGATCATCGAGATGTACTCTTAGCTCTTTCAACTCAGAAGGATCCATACTATACAAAGACATCGAGATAGGAGAAACACCTAGCTGTAGCTCCATTCCAAACTCGATCTCCCATTGAGGGGGTAACACTACATCCTTCTCTAAAAATAAATAGAGGTACTCTTCCATAAACCTAGTAAAAACCAACTGATTATCCTCCTAAAAACTTAGCATCAACTCGATCATAAAAGATAGCAAGGAAAAAACACACCTCTAACTCAAACGAGGGTCTTACTGGATAACAAACACTATTTTATCTCCCTCAAATCATATAATGAAACCTACATACTGAAGAAATCCATAATATACTACACTTAATAAAACAAATCCATGCTAAGTATGATTTTTTATGGATGTATCTGAAAATATAGGAAATATCTCCAAGAACAGTTCTTCCCTAACACTAGATCATATTTTCCATATACATTATACAATTCATCTCAACCTACAACTGGTGTAGTCATCATATAGGTTACTGGAAACCTATCGACCTCAAGTACCAAATCATGGATGAGGGTAGGTGATATAAAGGAGTTTGTTGATCCTGAATCAAACAAAGCATGCAACCAAGTAGAAAAAAGAAAAGGGTACCTCGAATTATGTCTGGATTTCATGGAACTGACAATGCTAAAGTTTGAAACTTACCTCGACTTGCTCTATAACCTCTCTTCTCATTCTGATGACCACCACCATGACTACACTATGCTCTATGAGAACGATGAGTGGATCAGGGTTTTCCTCTACCTACCCCAACCCCTCTCTTCTGATCCCAGATTAGACCACCCTGTTGCTATTGCCTTAGATGAAACTAGTTCAATAGTGGAACCTGAAGTGAAACACTTGGCCTACACTGACTACTCAGAAAGTTCAGGAACTCTCACCACTAATGAACTTAGACTACACAAGAAAAGCATGTGTACGATCCTTTTCATTAGGTTTCAAAGACACTTCCCCTAGATAAATGAGATGATGAGGGATGAGACCTACCTCATCCTAACCAGAAACTCTGATGTCATAAAAATTTGAAACCCCAGACCGTAACTCTGCTTCATGAGGAATCTAGACAACTCTCCTCTCATGATGATCTGATTCTATCCAACATCCTCTCTATAAATTTTTCTCTCACTAGCTCATTATGATACATCTTCATCATAAATTTGGTAACCTGGTGCTAGATATCTAGATAAAAATAATCCTTTAAAAGACTCATCCTGGCCTCTTTATCTAGAAATGGGTTCAAAGTTTATCACAGAAGGGTCCGAAAATGGATCTTGAACTCTTACACACTGGATCTCCCCTATCAAAGGGGAAGAATATACTAGGGACTGACCACCTTTGTTGTAGAAGAATGAAAATATTCTCTAAAATGGTCTTAGATGAATAATCTATGAAATAGATAATCAAAATAAATTCACAACTTCGACAACTCAGAAGTGGCCATCCTATACAAATACATCTATATAGGAGAAACAACTGACTATAGCTATATCCCAAACTTAATCTCTCATTAAGGGGGTAGCATAAAAAATTATTCAAATAATACATCATGGTTCTCTTCAATAACTCTGGGAAACATAACCTGTTGAACCTCTATCGAACTCAGCATCATCCTAAACAAAAAAGAAGACAGATAATCAACATGCCTCTAACCCATATAAGGGTCTTGTTCAGTAAGAAATACTACATGGTCCCCATCATCATCATTATAGAATATGAATTTATTTCATAATAAATCCATGATATAATGAAACAAATACATAATATCCACACCTAAGAAGAGTTTATTGGGATGTATCCACAAATATAAGAAATATCCACAAGAGAGGTTCTTCCCTAGCACCAAATCATAGTCTCTTCAGACATCAAGAAATATAATTTAGACTATAACTGGCATATTCAATGCCAATGTAATTAGAATAATCTCCATATGAATTTCTAAATAATAAACTAGGGTGAGTGAAATAAATAATAACATAGCTAAAAAATCAAATAAAGCATAAACCCAAGTAGAAAACAGGAAGATATCACCATGCACAACATTCATATTGTTCGATGCTGACAACGATGAAGCATGCATCTGTCCATGAAATGCTCCACAATATCTCTAAACATAATGGTTACCACCTAAATGCATTTTATTTACCCATTTTCATTGAGTATGAAGTATATAAAATGGCTGCCCTATTCCTTACCCATCCCCTCTCTAACGCTTCAATGCTAAAATGCCTAGCTAGTGTTGCTACCTCGACAGAAACTACTAAAAGGATGGTATTTAAATGAGACACTAACCACATAATGACTATTGGGTAAGGTTAAACACTATCTATTTTGATGTCTATGACCTTAGTAATAAAATAAAACTATTCCCAACCCACTGATAGGGGATCGAGAACTACTGGATTTAATAGAGCGGGATGAAGAGGGATGAAACATTCCCCTTACCAATTGAAACCTCTTATGACTAGGAAAATAAGAGATCCAGTCATATATCTACTCTGAAAATAGTCTCAGAGACTCTCTTCCCATAATGATATGATCCTATCCAACATCCACTCTATTAACTCCACCTTTACCAGCACCTCAAGATATGAATTTAATATAAATTAGGTGACCTGTTGCTAGATCTAAAGGTGTAAAAACCTCCTTAGAATGACTCATTATAGCATCCTTATTTGGTATAAGGTCTAAATAATAACATAATAGGTTCTTCTAGTGGATGCTGAACTTTTAAATAATGGAACTCCCACAACAATGGGTAATAACCACTTAACAATAGGCCACCTTAGTGGTCAAAGATAAAAACTCGATATATAACTAATACCTAAAATTATCATACAAAAAAACTAACTCATCATGCTCCCAGAGGAAAAAAATCAATAATTACCAAGATTATCCACACAATATTATCATAGATAAAGAAATATTGTTCTTCTTCTAAGCATGTATTGAACTAAAGGATATCTCTACCTCCTTTATCCATTCCTCTATCACCCGATCTAAAATAGACCCCTTATACCTGTGCACAAACCAGTTATGGAACTATCAAGGTCCTGTAAGTGTCATAATTATTGACCTCCACTATATGATGATCCACTGGAAGACATTTCTGAATTTATTTGGCATGAAAATGATGGGGATGTTGACCTAGAAGTATATCTTCTAATGAATAAACATTAGTAACTCCTAAACCTGAGACAAAATAATATTTTAGGTTAATTAATTAATTCATTTAAACAGATTTGGAATTGTTTACCCAATTAAAATGTTGGCTCAAAAAATCATGTTGCATGATCTTTACCTAGGTATCTACCCCGCAAGCAGCACCAGTTCACTTAGCATGTTCAGTATACCTGAATGTCCTTATGTCATATCATTGGTGGCCATAAAATCCCATGTACTAGTAGGTCTCCCTTATTTATAACACATACAAAGATCATCTAATACTATTTCCCTACCAACAAATGCATCCTCAATAGTTACTTACTCTAAAATCTTCTACTTCTACCAACCATCTACTTTAGTACCACTTTATCATTACCCCTCCCTCTAAAGGTACCCCATTTGGACTAATAATGAATAAAGGGAGATATAGTCCCTCAATCCCACCTCCAATAGGCCAAAGGTCATTAAATATAATTTAGGGTATATAAATCACACACATCGAAGGAATTATGCTCATATAGATTTAAGAAATGATAGATAAGAAGGAAACCCCACTAATTAAGACCATGTATAAACTAGAAGAAACACCAATTCAAGTAATGTCATACATAAACTGAAACTACTAAAAATAAAAAACTGAAAGTACCAAAAAAAAATCCTTAGTGGGGACCATGAATCTCCAATATCTCTTAAACAACATCTCAAACTAGTACTTCCCAACTTGATCACCAACCGGCTCCTGTGGATTTAAAAAATATTTTATATACATAGGGTGAGCATGATAGGTATACTAAGTAGGATCCTCCCTAAAACCTCTTGTAAAAAATGTGAAATAAGTATACTAAATCCTTTTTTATAAATAAATGAAACTAACTCATCAACTAAACATGTATAATTATCTTTCACATCCTAACCATGGATAAATCACCGAGTAATACATATAAGTAAACCGTTCTACATCAAAAGTACATATATACATAAGGTACCTCACTTAAACTTCCCCACTAGTTTCTACTATCACACCTCAATTAATATTCCATGTGATCATCCCTTCCATAAATAAATCCACCCAATATACAATACAATAGTATCGTAACCATTTCTGCATCCTATGTAACCCGACATCTCACTGTCATCAACCATGGTAGTAACCAAGTGTATGCTCAGAAGCCACTGTAGCCTATGTAAATGCATTATACCTAAATCTAGAATATCCCATACACGTACACCCATGTGAATTCATAACCACCATAACCGAATACAAGTATGTTCTATACCTTAATCTATAATATTTTTCAAATAAGTGTATAGTAAAATGAAAATCCATCATAGATATGGTAGGAACACACCCTATACCATAATCCATTATAGCTTAAAACATTACTACATAAAACTATGACCAAAGGGTGAGTATGGAAGAGGGGTAAGTCATCTATATGTTCTATATCAATCCCAGATATTGGAGAAAAAACCCCCAAAACATTTGGGTGTCGATTTCCCAATCAATGTGGGCGGGGTAGTGTATAAAATTAAAAAATATAAAAAATATCATGCACAACCATGCTAAGTGAAATACCTATCCTTAGATTAACATACCACTATCATCACATATGATCCTCAAACACCACAACAAATGTCTATATCTCAAACAAGTGAAAAAGAATCAGGTTCATGTTAATTAATTAATTAGACATTAATTAATTATTATTGCATTAACATTTTCTAATATTAGATTTTTAATCATCCAATATAGTTCCTTTGATACCATGAGATCTCTTTCTTATATTCATATGTATGTCATCATTAAACACTTCTACTAAGTAATTAGTGATTACCATTAAATCATTTAATTATCTAATAATTACCCACGTTTCATTATCCCACAAATAACACCCCATACTGTCAGTTTATTTATTAACTCATTTATTCTTCATAATTTATCCAGGTATTATAGGACTCAACCTAAGCTAAAACATCCTAAATATAACTACAATTCATAGAGTCCAACTACATCAAGAAGAGGGAAACCAATAATAAAGATCATCCATCTATCTAGTCATTTAAACAAGGTTTAAAAAAGAAATAAAAGTATTAATAAGTAATCCCTACTCTAAACTCATCCAAACTTCCTTTCATCCCACACTGTTTCACATAAATACAAAACCTATCCTTCCATTATCAATATTAAACAACACTACGACCCCGAATCATATCCTATTTCTTTTTCAAGTTTTCCAGCCATATAAAAGTTATCAAGAACACATAAAGGATATATCATACTAGAGAAAGAATACTTGGAAATAAAATTATTTTCCACACACCACACTCATGGAAAAAATAAGGCAATATAACCAAGGAATAAAATCCTTCCACAACAAGAACGTGCTCACTCATCTCTAAATAATTTATATTTTTAAAAAAATAATTTAAATTTCATCTTCAATTTACCAATTTATTATGCACATGTTTTCTACAATAAGAAACCTATAACTTATCAACTCTCAATATCCAAGGAAATAACATAATCATGAATTTATCATTACTTACATATTTCATAAAATTCAAGGAAGAATTGTTATTAATTTATATGCCTCTTTCCTTAATCATATCATCATAAGTAGAACTTTATATTGTTTATTATATTTCTATAAAATTAACCATACTAAACACAACTACAACCATGATATATAGATGATGCACTTTTTAGTAAAATAAATGAAAAAAACATAGTGAGATAAACATGAAATAATGAAACCCAAAATCAAAACATTTTTACTTTGATTTCAATGCTTTTATATTATTTAGTTTAACTCCACAATTACTTAAAAATAATATTGCATGATTAATTCACACTTTCATATGATAAAAAAAGGGAATTAATCCCCTACCTTTATACAAATATCTCAATTTTCTCTGATCAAGAATGGAACACCAAGTGAAAAAAGAGATTACCTCTTCTATGGGTCACAGAAAATCCATAAAATATCATCCTCACAAGATCCCTGTAACATTAATCGATAAAAACTACAAGAATACAATGATAAGAACCCACCATAACATGTAAAAAGAATAATAGATGTAAATAAAACCATCAAAGAATAGAATACTGAAATTAGATCATTAATAATTTATTACTAGAGATAATGGGATTAGGCCTAGAAAAGATTATTGAAATGATTATGAAAAATTTCCTTAGATCACTTAGATTTTGGAGGAGAAATAATGAATTATGAATATTTCAAATTCACTATAGAATTTATACAAAGATTTTAAATTATAATTAAATACCATAACCTCCTTTATTTTTCAATAATAGAGAGGGTTTTATTTTAAATATATGGATTATGAAGAATGGACATGCTACAAAAACCCCAGTCAAAGAGGCCCTTTGGAATCCATGAAGAAAATCTCCGTATATCTCTCCTTTTTTAAACACCTGGTCAAACCCAATTCCAAAATCCATGGGTAACACCACAACATAACCCCAATCCATGCTACAACCACCCCCAAAACTATAGACACAAAGAAATTGATCCATTTAGACTCTATGGTGAAACCATGATTATAAGGACCCGACCTTAAAACATTACATAATATTGAATTAAATGAATAATGAGGATCTTTTTTTTGGTTTATAGTTTTAGAGAGTTAGTCCATAACTATTACATTTCATCTCAGAAATTACAAAGTAGACACTTCTACTTAGTTTCCATTTTTTTCATAAAATAAAGACTCTTTGAAAAAAAAAAGATTCTTGTCAAGTTACATGTTTTAGAAAGTATGACTTTTATTTGATCCATCCTTGACCCTAATCCACTTTATGTACTATGAAAAACATTTTAAAAACTTGGTATAAGCAAAAAAATCTCAGTAAGGGATACACAATGAAGGAAAACAGTTAGTTTTTCAAAACAACAAGTAAACCATGAATACCCTATCATAAGTAATACTTTTCACCTTTATGAAGTAGTAAATACTCTTCACTGAATGAAAGATCATTTCTTACCATTTTTAACCAAAATATTACCATAAAACCCATAGAAAGAACACATAACATATAAATTTAACTTGGGACATAAACATACTTAAATGGAATAACCATACGACTGAATTCCACACATATCACTAAATAGAATATCCATACGACCGACTTCCATACCCAATGCATTGGAGGTTATAATGTAACCACCCATCCTAGTTTATCACGACACCACTAATCATTTGGTTTATCATATAACCACCCATCAAATGTCCAAGTACAGTTATAAAATAATTACACATAAAAAAAATATAAAATAAAGATAAAATTTCCACATTTCAATCACAATATATCATTTAAATATATTGACATAAAAAAAATCCATTATCAAAACCATTTTCAATACCAAAATATGTAATAGAGTATATGGTATTTATTTTATTTTTAAAAACATTACAGCTTGTTTAGGAAGCCAAAGATCAAATAATACTCATGGTGGCGGAAAATGTCGTTGTCACCGAGTATGTTAAAACATTCTTTTTTTTTGTCGCTTAGTAAAATGTCTCATAAAAAAATATTTCCTTTGAATGAAATGAAATGTCAAAGGTGTTTATATATCGTATAAATTAAAGTAGTGTATAAAACAAAATATGTCTCAATGAACGATGATTGAGACGAAGTCCCTTACCTCATGTCCGACTTGACTCAATCATTATTCAATCTCCTAAATAATAAACTAAAGATAATTTATACTTTATTAGGAACATTTTTCAAGTTTATTATTCCTTTTATATCAGTTATTACCATGTTATAAACATTACGTAATCATTTAAGTTAATAATGGCCGTTTTGTCGATATTTGTTACTTGAGTCAAAAATAATCTTCTTATAATTAAAAGTTGTCCATGTGGTAGAAATTCCATTATATTCAGAATTATATTCATGATTTAGATATCATATATATCATATATATCAAGTATATATATTTATTTATAACAGTACATAACATTTGGATATAAGAAATGAAATGCACCGTTCATAGAGGCGGTAAGCCGTACGTACACATGAACGCTACTTTCATTTTTATTTCATATTTTAATGGAATGAAAAAATAATTCTACATAGGTATATTATAATTTCAGTATAATATCATATATAATTTTATTAAATCCATCCTTTATACATCCCACATAAGGCATGAATGAGTCATATCACTTTGAGGGGGTGGTAGTCCGCACTTCCTCTAATGAAATTATCACGTTTACCCAATACGGAAACCATAAAGGTATGATATAAATGAAAAATAAAGAAGCATAGAGACAACATAAATATAATATATATCACATATAAATACAGTTCCATCATCATGGCCACCATGAGAGGCGGTTGGAGAAATTTGAACAATCATCGTTTTGTGAGACAGTAGTTCGTTGTCCACAGAAACAATATGTTCTTTACCCATTAGATGGAGGTGTGTGTAAGTGTAGTTAGAATAATTCTCATAAAAACAACCTAGTATATTGAGTATACTGGTGTTGTTATAAAGGAAATTAATAAAAAGATTTTAGGGGGTTGGAGAAGTAAAATAAAAGAAAAGAACTTAAAAGAAGACATTACCTTTAAATCGGGTAACTCCCTTTGGTTTGAACCAAAAGGTTTACTTGAAGTGCCTTATGCCTAAGGTAAGGCTTCTAGGAGGAATAGAGGAATCGTGAGAGATTATTTAGGTAGAGTTTGGATGATCCAAGGGGCTTGAGAGGTGTGGGGAATGGGTTATAAGTGGTGTCCTTTTATTAAGGGAAGGATGAGATCTTTAGGAAAGTTTGAAACAATTATTTTATTATAAACTTATCTTCAGTTTCAAAAGTACAAAAAATCATTAAAGTCAAAGATAAGATGACACAGGTTCGAAATAAAATCGTTGAATAATAATTGGACAGGTTTTGGATATTGTTTTAGTATTTATAATCTTATTTATTTAAATCATTCATTAATGAGGTAAACACTGCATCATTATTGTGTCATAAATAATTTTATTTATTTGATGTATAAAAATTATAAAAAAATACCATGATGTAGGAAATATTTTTAGATTTAAAATTAATATTTATAGTTGAAGAGATAACCTATATAACCCCATGTAAAAATTTATTTACTAAAAGATATTTGTTTATGTCATTTTTGCCTTTACTTTAATTTAATTAAAATAAAGTGTCATTATCACTATCAAGTGCCTCCATGGGGTCCCAAAATAAACCCAAGGATTACCATGGTCTTATTTGTATCAACCAATATTATGACACATGTTAGGGTTGTTCTATATTATTATAATAATATCTATTTACCCTTATTTACCAGATTTACCCTTTAACCATGGTAAATAAAATTTAAACTGAAGTAAATATTCATAATGTCTAAAAATAAAAGTTACCTATTTAAAAAAAATTGGATCTTTTGATTCCAAATACGGAATACTTTTTTCTAAATTCAAAACACATAAGTGGCCAAAATTAATTTAAAATTAATTCCTGCTGTCAAAACAAAATGCGTGTTTTTAATAAATAATAACCATCAAAAGATTGAAACTTATTTATGTCCAATTTCAAAGTGAAATTACTTCCAATAACCAACATTGGATTAAATAGTAAAAACACAATCTAATTAAAATTTAAAATTAATTAAAAATTTAATCTAACCTTATAAATAAATTATATTAAAAGGCAATTTTTGAATTAAAATACAGTAATTTTTACTATTCATTAAAAAAATGAATTTTATCAAAAAAATACCAAAACATTACCCAAAGTAAATTTTGATGTCCCGATTCTAAAGAAGAATTTTGTTAGATAGAACATATAAAAGTTACCAAAACTACATTTAAAGAGGTTTCTCCATTAAAAGGCGGTAAATCAACCTTTTATTGAATATTTGAGTATTTATGCTTAAAATATGATTCTTTCTTATTTTAAGCCTCTAACATTTATTGGATAAATGTAAAAAAATTTAAGAAACATGTATAATCATATTTTAGTTAGTTCTATTCATTCCTTCCAATACAACGGTTAGGAATTAACCACCATTTAAAATAATATTATTATATTATTATTTTTCAATGTAAGATTTCAAAGAAACCCATTGTTGCGTATCAGGTAAGACATCAAACATAGAATCCTCTTTAAAGAAAAATTAATATTTAATTAAAAAATATTAATAAATAAGAAAATGAATTATTATTTATTTACCTGGGATGTTACATCTTTCCCAACTTTTGGAAATTACGTCCTCATAATTTTTATTCACTTATCAAATAAGTGGGAGTATTTATCTCTCATATAATTTTTAAATTATCACATTGCCTCTTAAACCATATGGTTTTTCCACAAAACCTTTAACTGATGAATTACCTTATTCCTTAACACTTTCTCTCTTCATTCAAGAATCTGAATTGGTTGTTTCTCATAAGAGAGATTCTCTTCCAACTGAACTACCTTTGGGATCAAAACATGAGATGGATCTAGCATATAATTTCTCAACATTGAAACATGAAAAACATTGTGTACTTGGGATAAACTTTGGGGGTAAATCCACTCTGTAGGCAACTGATCCAACCTTCTCCAGGATTTCATAGGGTCCAATGAACCTTGGACTCATATTTACATTCTTTCCAAAATGCATCATACTTCTCCATGGAGAAACTCTAAGAAAGACATGTTCACATACCTCAAAATAAAGATCCTTCCTCTGGTTATCCGCATAACTTTTCTTCCTTCTCTGAGCTATTCTCATGTTCTTCTGAATCAACTAAACTTTTTCTTCCATCTCTTCTACTAATTTTGGTCTCATTAGTTTCCTTTCACCTACTTCATCCCAAAAAACTGGAGTTTGACCTCACTTCCCATATAATGCCTCAAATAAAGCCATCTGTATACTAGAATAAAAACTGTTATTATATGAAGATTCAACCAAAGAAAGATATTAGTCCCAACTTCCCCAGAAATCCAGTGAAAAAGCATGCAGCATATCCTCTAAGGTATTAATTGTTCATTCTGACTGCCCATCTTATTGAGGATAAAAATATGTAATAAAACTTAATTCAGTACCCAATAACTTCTGAAGGCCATTCAAAAAGTTAGAAGTAAACCTGTGATCATGATTAGATACAATGGAGAGGGGAAATCCATGCAACCTAACTATATCTTTAAAATATTACCCAAAAAGTTTATCTAGAGAAAAAGTATCTCGAATATGAAGGAAATGAGCAGATTTAGTCAACTGATCAATAATAATCCAGATTACATTGTTACCTCAAGATGTCTTCAGTAATCCCACAATGAAGTCTATAGATATATTTTCTCATTTCCACTCTGACACCAGTAAAGACTGAAGCCTTACCTTCAACAACTACCACTCTACTTTAACCTATTTACAAGTCAAACACTTTATAGTAAAGTAAACAATATCTCTTTTCATTCCATCCCATCAGTAATACTCCCAAAGATCTCTATACATCTTAGTACTACCAGGATGAACTGAAAATGGAGAACTATGAGCTTCACATAACAACTCATTCTTTAACTATGAATCATAAGGAACAAATAATATTTTCCCAAACCTCAAAACACAATCATTATCAATGTTAAATTCAGTCAAAATACCCTTCTAAACTAACTCTACCTTTTTCTATAACTCACCGTCTTCTTTCTGCACTTGCTTTATTCTATTTGATAGAGATGATTTAACTAACACCTGAAATAAAATAGAGGAATTTTTTGCCCCAATAACATATTTTCCAAATTTCATCAAATAAAAAACCAAAGGATCTCAATCTAAATGTAGAATGGTTAATGAAGCATTAATTTTTCGACTCAAAGCATCAGCCACTTTACTTTCTTTTCCTAGATGGAAAAGGATCGTGTAATCATAATCACTGATTAATTATAGCCATATCATATGTCTCATGTTCAATTCTTTCTAAGTTAATATATACTTCAAACTTTTTTGGTTAGTATATATTTCTCATTTTAATCCATACAGATGACGCCTCCAAATTTTTAAAGCAAAAATAATAGCAGCTAATTCCAAATCATGTGTAGGATAATTTAACTTATGAGGTTTCAACTGACGTGAAGCATAAGTGATTACTTGGTCATTCTATATAAGGACACAACCAAGTCCTTTCAACGAATCATCACTGTAGATAACAAACTCACCATTTCTGGAAAGCAGTTCCAAAATAGGATCATTCACCAATCTTCTTTTCAATTATTGAAAACAATCATCACATTCTTTTGCCTAAATAAACTTAACACCTTTTCGAGTTAACTTAGTTAGTGGGCCATATAATAGTGAAATTGTTTCAAGAAAACTCCGGTAATAACCTGCTAAACCATGAAAACTATGGATCTCAGTTATATTTGTGGGTCTTTTCCATTCTTTAACAGCTTTTGTTTTCACAGGATCAACATTTATGCCATTTTTCGAAACAATGTGACCAACGATTAAAATTTGTTGTAACCAAAACTCACACTTGCTGAATTTCCCATATAGTCTCTTTTATTTTATGGTTTTCAAGAAAACCCTTAAATTAATTTCATGTTCCTCTCGACTTTTATAATATACAAAAATATCATCTATAAACACAACCACCAACTATCACCTGAGTCAACTGAGCCACCACTACAACAAACTATTCAATTCTAATTTTGACCATCTCAGGATACTGATTTTGAAGGTTATTTCCCTCTGTATGAATTCCCAGCATAGTTTCCCTATTTCCTCTATGAAAAAACATTATCAAAATTGAAATATATTAGGTGAAACAACATGGTAATCTGTAAATTCTATATCATTTCAATCTTACCATAAATTAAAAATAATTTATGGATATTAATTTAACAATATCCCAACTTATAAAGTTTTCTAAACTAACCTCTAATACCAAATGTGAGGAAACAGACATAAAACATTACATAATCTTGAATTAAATGAATAATTCACATTGAGGATATTTTTAGGTTTAGAGTTTTAGAGAGTTAGTCCATAACTATTAAATTTCATCTCAAAAATTACAAAATAGACACTTCTACTCAGTTTCCATTTTTTTTATAAAATAAAAACTCTTTAAAAAAAAGAGTGATGTATAGTTCCATGTTTTAGACATAATGACTTTTCCTTGATTAATCCTTGAACATAATCTACTTTATGTCCTGTGAAAAACATTTCAAAAACTTGGGATGAGCACAAAAAGCTCAATAAAAGATACACAAAGAAGCAAAACTGTTAGTTTTTCAAAACAAAAAATAAACCATGAATACCCTATCATAAGTAATAATTTTCACCTTTATGAAGTAGTAAATACTATACAATGAATGAAAGATCATTTCTTACCATTTTTTAACCAAAATATTACCATAAAACCCTTATAAAGAACACATAACATATAAATGTAACTTGGGACATAAACATACTTAAATGGAATAACCATACGGTCAACTTCCACACATATCACTAAATGAAATAACCATATGGACGACTTCCATACCCAATGCATTAGAGGTTATAATGTAAACACCTGTCCTGGTTTATTAATACACCACCTATCATTTGTTTTATCACGTAACCACCCATCAAATGTTCAAGTACCATTATTAAATCATAAAACATAAAACAAATATAAAGGAAAGACAACGTTTCCACATTTCAATCAAAATATATCAATTAAATATATTGAGATAAAAAAATACATTATCAAATCCATTTTCAATACCAAAATATGTAAAAGATTATATGGTATTTATTTTCCTTTTAAAAACATTACAAATTGTTAAGGAAGACAAAGATCAAATAATACTCACAGCAACAGAAAATGTCATTGCCACCGCTTACATTAAACCATTATTTTTTTGTCATTTAGTAAAATCCCTCATAGAAAAAGATTCCATTTGAATGAAATTAAAAGTAAAAGGTTTTTATATACCATATAAAATAATGTTTTGTATAAAACAAAATATGCCTCAATGAAAGGAGATTGAGGCAAAGTCCATTACCTCATGTCCGACTTGACTCGGTTGTTCTTTAACCTCCTGAATAATAAACTAAAGTTAATTTATAATTTCATAATAACCTTTTTCAAGTTTATTATTACTTTCATATTACTTATTACCATGTTATAAACATTATGTAATCATTTAAGTTAATAATGGTCATTTTGTCAATATTTGGTACTTGAGTCAAAAATGAACTTCTTATAATTACATGTTGCCCATGTAGTTGAAATTCCATTATCTCCAGAATGATATTCATGATTTATATATCATATATATCATATATATATCCATTATATATATTTATTTATAATAGTACATAACATTTGGAGATAATAAATGAAATTCACTGTTCATGGAGACGGTAAGCCGTACGTACGCGTGAATGCTAATTTATTTTCTATTTCATATTTTAATAGAATGAAAACATAATTATACATAGGTATATTATAATTCCAGTATAATATCATATATAATTTAATTAACTCCATCCTTTATACATCGCACATAAGGCATTAATGAGTCATATCACTTTGAGGGGGCGATAGTCTGCACTTCCTCAAATGAAATTATCGCGTTTACCCATTATGGAAACCATAAAAGTATGCTATAAATGAGAAATAAAAAAGAATATATACAATATAAATATAATATATATCACATATAAATATATTTCCATCGTAATGGCCACCATGAGAGGCGTTTGGAGATATTTGAACAATCATCGTTTCGTGAGGCAGTAGTTCGCCATCCACAGAAACAATATGTTCTTTACCCATTAGATGAAGGTGTGTGTAAGTTTAGTTCAGATAATTCTCATAAAAACAACCTAGTATATTTAGGATAATGTTTTTGTTATAAAATAAATTAATAAAAAGAGTTTATGGGGTTGGAGAAGAAAAATAAAACAAAAAAACTTAAAAGAATACATTACCTTTAAAACAAGTAACTCCCTTTGGTTTGAACCAAAAGGCTTACTTGAAGAGAATTTTGCCTAAGGTAAGGCTTCTAGGAGTAATATAGGGATCTTGAGAGATTATTTAGGTAGATTTTGGATGATCCATGGGGCTTTAGAGGTGTAAGGAATGGGTTAGAAGTTGTGTCCTTTTATAAGGGGGAGGAGGGGCTCTTTAGGAAAGTTTGAAACAATTATTTTATTACAAACTTATATTCGATTTAAAAAGGTCCAAAAATAATTAAATTCAAATATAATATGACTAATATTCTAAATAAAATCATATAATAAGAATTTTATAGGTTTTGGATGTTGTTTTAGTATTTATAATCTTATTTATTTAAATCATTCATTAATGAGGTAAACACTGCATCATTATTGTGTCATAAATAATTTTATTTATTTGATGTCTAAAATTATAAAAATACCATGAGGTAGGAAATAATTTTTTATTTAAAATTAATATTTATATTCTAAGAGATAACCTATATAACCCTATGTAAAAATTGATTTACTAAAAGATATTTGTTTTTCATTTTTTACTTCACTTTAATTTAATTAAAATAAAGTATCATTATCACTCTCAAGTGGCTCCATGAGGTCCCAAAATCGACCCAAGGATTCCCAATGTTGGATATGAATCAAAAAATATTATTAAGACACATGTTAGGGTAATTTTATATTATTATAATAATATTTTTTTACCCTTATTTACCAGATTTACCCATTAACCATGGTAAATAAATTTTTTAATGAAGTAAATATTTATAATGTATAAAAATAAAATTTATATATTTAAACAGTTTGGACCTCCTGATTCCAAATATGGAATCCATTTTTCCAAATTCAAAACACAAAAGTGGAAGAAATTAATTTAAAATTAATTCCCGCTGTCAAAACAAAAGGCGTGTTTTTAAGAAATAATAACTATCAAAAGATTGACACTTATTTATTTCCAATTTCAAAGTGAAATTAATTAAAATGAAAAACATTGGATTAAATAGTAAAAAAATAATCTAATTACACTTTAAAACCAACTAAAAAGATAATATAACCTTATATATAAATTAGATTAAAATGCATTTTTCAATTAAAATACAATATTTTTTTATTATTCATTAAAAAATGAATTTTATCAGAAAAATACCAAAACCTTACCCAAAGTAAATTTTGATGTCCCTATTCTAAATAATTATTTTATTTTTTCATATAGAACATATAAAAGTGATCAAAACTATATTTAAAGAGGGTTCTCCATTAAAAGGTAGTAAATCGACCTTTTAATGAATATTTGAGTATTTATTATTAAAATCAGACTCTTTCTTATTTTAAGCCTCTAAAATTTATTGGATAAATGTAAAAACATTTAAAAAACATGTATAATCATATTTTAGTTAGTTTTATTCATTCTTTCCAATATAATAGCTAGGCGTTAACTACCATTTAAAATAATATTATTATATTTTTAGTGTGCAATGTAAGATTTCAAAGAAACCCATTGTTGTGTATCAGGTAAGTCATCAAACATAACATCATATTTAAAGAAAAATTAATATTTAATTCACAAATATTAATAAATATGAAAATGTATTATTCTTTATTTACCTGGAATGTTACAATGATACACACCAAAACTATCTCATAGGAGGAAGAGATAAGAAAACATGGTACCACAAGTTGTTATGACACAACCTAACTCTATGTTATAACTACTATCAAGAGGAATAGACACCAAAAACATATATCTATATACCATACACTTCAATTTCCACTACTATTCCATAAAAAAAATCCTATACTACAACCCATGACTCCATGTCGTAAAAACATCCTATAGTCAATATTTTATCTCTACTACAATTCAACTCTTCAATACCCCTCCTAAACACCTCTTATTACCCAAAAAACAAGGTAAGGGTTAATGAAATATTGGGACCTTTCAATGAGGCTTATATAAACATGATTTATATTAGGTATGGGGAGGGAGAGTCATAACCTCCTATGGGAGCATGTTACTTGTTAGAGTGAATATCCCTTTAGTCAGTATTTTATGATGACTTTATATTGGCCTAGACCTACATTTCAGGCCTAGATAATTATTATTTTTAGAATTATTACTTGAAATATATAAATTGTTTTATCAAAAAGTATTTTTTTAATTTATAGTTTTATGTATGAATCATTATAGAAGAATAAAAAATAAGCTACTAGTGTAATAATTTAAAACTCTCTCGTGCATGAGTATGCTTAACTATGGGAAAAATCAATTAGGGGATTATTTATTTAGTTTTGGATATATATGTTATGTGTACACAAAAAATATATAATATTAATATTTATT
This sequence comes from Viscum album, assembly GCA_963277665.1. NCBI lineage: Eukaryota > Viridiplantae > Streptophyta > Magnoliopsida > Santalales > Viscaceae > Viscum > Viscum album. The sequence goes on from OY728163.1 coordinate 690,464,198, forward strand.
TTCTTATTAACTACAATGAAATTTTAAAAAAAAACATTGAATATCGAGGATCTGGTAACTTATGCCCTACTATTTTTCTTAATTCATAAGAGAAGGGATGCCAATATAATCAATCGAGAAGTAAGAGAGAAAATTATATTTTTTTTACATTTTTAATATATATAAGCTATTTATGAATATATATATATATATATATATATATTAATTTCATAGGTAGTTTTGGAGGCCCTTGATAAAGAGAGAGAGGATCATTCGGGTCTTAATGATCGTATTAATTAGTTTTTTGGTCATGATAACCTAGAGAGGGTTTTATGTAGTCCTGGAAAGAAAAATATACCAAAAATGTAGTGTCCATAATTTAGAAAAAATAGTAATTTCACTCCATATATTATAAATAAATGTTTTTTTGAAACAAAGAAACAAATAAATTTTATGCGTTAGCATATGACCACTGAATTATAGTTTATATGATCCATGATTTTAGAATATATGTTATGACAATTCAATTATTGGATATTCTCTATGTTTTCATTATTTTATCCCAATGGTTCACATGGAACAACTAACCCATATCTTAGTGATGATGATGATGGTTCTACTGCTACAAATATGGATGTTGGTGTCACTCAAAATGTATAATCTAGTGATGATGATGGTGATATAAGTGATGGCTGTGGCAGTGGTGATAAAGTTGACCCATATTGATATTTTTGATCATGTTCTACCTTACCCTGGTAAGTTATTTTTTGAAATATTATTATATTGGAAGTTAAATTTAAATTTTAAATTATATAAATTTATTTAACCATAAAGCTATATTTGATGCATTCATTATTTGGTTTTTAGGAAGGGTCACTTGGATAGGATCAACTCTTATTGAAGTAGGGTCACAAACTAAATTAAATCTATAATAACTAATAATAAGTTAAATATTAGGCTACCACCTTCTAGTTTTTAATTATATTTTTTATTTATTATTTTATAGTATTTACATGTTGTTAATTAATTTTAATATTAGTTTTCGATAATAATGTTGAAGGTAAAATCTATATCTAATTAATTTATATTTTATTGGTGGAGAAGAGTATTTATAAGCTGAAAAGTATATTTTTTATCCCTTAATTTCCAATATAATATTTTTTTACAATTAAATTTATACATTGGATTATTTTTTATCTTTTATTCTTTTAGTGACATAAACTATTAGTGATTTTAGACTCTATAGAGTTTGAAGCATACTAATAACCGAAATATGGGTTTTAAATATTTATGTTGTAAGTAAAATGACTATACAATAATATTAAAATTGAAGCATGTATTTCTATTAATGGATTTAGAATTCAATTTATACATAAACTTATTTCATTTTTTTCTAATTTTTGCAGGAGAAGAACATGATAGAAAATCAACTTGGAAAAAATATCATCATCCCTTTTTAAAAGACATCTCGGCAATAAATTAGCTATATTCCTAAGAAATTTCAAGAATTCTTATTTAATTCACTTGAATTAATTATATCATTTAGTTTTTTTGTTTATTTAAAAATGAAATGGATATGAGAAGGTGTTTCTTTTGATGGATTTGAGCTATTTATGTTTTTTTAATATGTTTTCCTTTCTTTTTATATAGTAGGGTGATGATTAAATTATAAATTTATTTATAGATTTTTTTTCATATGCATGTTTTTAATGAATCTCCACTTTTAATGGGTGTTTTTGATCATTTGTAAATTTAAAATTTTATATATTTAAGCATTTTACCAATAATTCAAATCAATGAAATTATCAATATTTAAAGTTAAATAATAGATTTAAATGGTTTTTTTGATATTTTATGGGTACGAAGGATCTGAATCTATTTGTTTGTAATGTTTTATGATATATTTAAAAGTAATTTTGAATGATGATTGTTTACATTTAGGCTTATTTTAAAGAAATCAACTATTTTAAATTCAAAAGTATTAGTAAATTTTTTTACATTTTTAATTAGACTATTTTGTTATTTAATATTTATATTAGAACTATAAATCTAATTCGAAACTATTAGATAAAATTTTATGAATAAATTTCTTATAACTTCATTTTTAATGAATATTATCCTAATACCAAACTATAATGATTACAAAAAAGAGGATTTAGAAACCATAAGATGTTTTTAGGATTTACTATTTTTCAATAAATATGTTTTGAATTATTTATTCTTAAATATGTTAGAATGAAATAATATGTATAAATTTCATGTTGTTTTAATTTTTTTAAATGATAATAATTTGAATTATTTTTTATTTTTAATACTATGTTTTCCAAATAAAACATGTCGAAAATATATTTTTCTATTTGTAATATGTATGTATATATATTAATATTTTCATCAAAGTATGAATTGTAATTAGTTGTTGATTTAGTGTTGATTATGTGTATATATATGAACTATTTTTAACTAATTATGAATTGGAATTAGTTTTTGAGTTGTTGATTTAATATTTTTCATTTATTTTTGTGTGTATATGTATGTAGAATTTTATTTATGGAATGTATTTTTAGTTGGGAAATGTATTTTTATGTTGTTAATTTATTGTTGTAACATGTATTTTTATGTTTCTACATGAAAAGACCGACAATATTAGTGAGAATTCACTAGGGGGGGTCAGTAAATTCAATTACCCTTTTAATTTTATTTTAGAAAACTTTTAATACTTGTTAAAATGAATGATCAGACCACTACTGCACACACCAAATCATAAACATAATAGACATAATATATTTTTACAAGGTTTACCACTAAAAATGAGTACCTATATCCTTAGTAGGATCCGTCTAACTTGTGTAAGGTGAATCTATTTTTTAAAAAGAGAAACTTCAACTGAGTTATATTTACATAAACATATTTTTATGCTTCTTATTCTTCTCCTTGTTTTCTTACACTTGAATGTCTACACATACACTTCTCTACCTCTCCTTATTTTCTCCATATACTTATTTTTCACCTAAATATTAAAATATTTTCTTATTTTAATCAAAAATATATTCTCCAGTAATAATAATGATATTCCCTCTTCAAATTGGAATTTCAAAATTTGAAATTCCGAAAAGAAATAACCTTTACCTATTTATCAAATTATTTTTATTTGAATCTAAGCCCTCAGATCAAACTAGATTTTTAGACACCTTTGATTTATTTAAGAGAATTTTATGATGAGTTTAGATACTCTATGATTCATCCATAATGAATAAAAACAATTCTAAGTAGTTTTTATTCAAATGTTTTTTTTCTTCCCATTGAGCACAATTTTTAGCTAAGAAAAAACCGTTAGGAATCAAAGAAAAATATTATATATTGAAGATAAAATAATTACATATAAAAAACCTTAGGTTATGGGGACTTTATCAATTTTATAATCAGTGGGAAAACCTTACATATCAAAATTACATAACTATTTAAGATAAGAAAATCACATATTTAAAGCCTTACATTTTAAGGACTTTACCGTTTTTACACATAGAAAAAAATCATTCATCAAAATTCATTATGTATTCAAGATGAAAATAAAAAATATTGAGGAATTTTAAAAATTTCCAACCTAGTATACTCAGATTAAACCTTACATATTGAAGATGAAAATATTATGTAATAAATAATTTTCTAAAGTCTTGATCCAATCTACTCAATACAAAACATCTTCCAATCTTCTTCCAAACAACCCGTCGACTTCTTTCAAACACATATAGAAAGCTATGTAGACTTATCTACAAATAATAAACTTTAATTTATATGTTTTGGAATATTATTTATGTATTTACAACAAAATATAACACAATAACATAACCACTCCATTATTTTTACATATTTCTCCCCTTTAACCAAAAACTACAATAAAGTGAATTCTTCTTCAACTCTTGATTTTAGAAAAATCTCCCTGGGTCACAAAAAACTCCTCAAGGTCACAAAAAATCAATATATCATAAAATTACTTAATAAAATCTTGGTCTAAACAATATATATTCATAATTTTATATAATGATGATTTGGAATGATTTTTATTTATATTGTAGAATTGTTAAATTAATGTTTCTACACTAGGTGTAACTTGTATTTTTATGTGTATATAAATGAAAAATTATATATAAAGATGTATTGGAATGAGTTATATAGTAGTTATGAAATAATTTTTTGGATGCTCCATTTTTTATTGATAAATTCTTTGTTCAGGAGTATTAAGACTAATTTTAAACTGTATTTTTATTTGAAAATGTATATCGTTAGTTGGTTTAATTGATTATGATTTTTTTTGTTTAAACATGTTAAGGGGATATTGGAATATTTTTTTAAAAAACCTCAACCTATAGCCACAATTATAATAACCATGACTACATCCTAAACATAATCATGTATTTTTAAAACAATAACTGTAGCTTATTTATAGTAATGGTTTTATTAACTATGACTATATATTTTCTAGAGACACCTATAGTGATGGTTTTAAAAAAACATGACTATATCTTATCTATCATCATAATTTTTTAATAAACCATGACTATAGACCTATCCCGAGAATGCCTATATCCATGGTTTACTAAATCATTATTATAGCTTATTGTGAGGTTTTATGCCCCTCGTGTCACAATTATTAATGGTGTCTATATATTGAATATGTAGTAGTGTTGGTTTTGATCATTTGACACATGTTTGACTATTAGAATTGAATTATAACCCTAAAAATACACTTTTCATCATTTCAAGAACACAAAACATCAGATTTACACACAATTTATCCATATATATAATAAATGGTTAAAACATTGTTATACTAAATATTCATTTAAAACTGAGATCGTTTATTTATTTTTGAAAATTTTAATCTATATTAAAAGTTTTTTAATTCTAAAAATTAATCTTTCAAATATTTTTTAACAAAATGAAATTTTTGATTGATGTGTTGTTTTTCCCAAAAATTTAGAAATTATTTAATAATAGTTGTCCATAATTTTCATGATAAACCAAAATTATCTTATTCACTATTGATATTTGAAACTCAAAAAATATTTTTTATTATAAAAGTAATTTTTTTTATACTTAAGAACATTTGATGTTAGATTAGTTTTTAATTCATTCCCACATATAACAAATAGATCAAGCCTAAATCTATAAACTTTTCATAGGAAACTAAGCTTGTTTGTTTTAATTATTTCAAAATATTCTAAAATAATTTTAATTCTAAAAAATTAAAAATTTAATATTTTTGATAACATAAAACCTCATATTGATGATTTGGTAGAATTAGAGTTCATAAATCAATTAACGATGTTTTTCACAAGTTTTCATGAAAACCAAGACCATTTACTTAGTTTTGAACCTCATATGTTAATTTTTTATTTATGAAATAATTTTTATTATAAAAGATTTTTTTTATAAATTAAAGCATATCTGAGATCAGATTGTTGCACAATTCATTCTTATAACCCACAAATTACATGAAAATAATTATCTGAAATCTTCATTTCAATTCTAAAAAAGAAACTTTGAATACTTTTAAGAAAAAAAACCATTATATTTATTTGAAATTTGTTCCTAGATCTCTAAAATTAATCAATGATGAATCCCAATTGTTTCATGACAAACCAAGCTTGTTTTCTCAGTTTTAGTCATTTGATGACTTTTTAACTCTTATAAATGATTTTTATCTCTAAAAATGAATTTTTTATTATTTTATATGAATTTAATGTTAAATTGATGTGAGATTTATGCTTAAATATCACAAATGGATAGGGTTTTTTGTAGTTAATTTTATATGAAAGCGAGTTTGTTTTTTTTTTAATTTTTTAAGATATTATGAAAATAGTTTCATTTTTAAAATATTTGGAATATTTTTGAGAATATTATCTCTTAGTTTTAAGCATGTTTTATTTATACAATTCAAAAATTAATTAATGATCGTCGTTTAAATTTTTTTGAACTGAATTGTTTTCTCAATTTTGAATGTTTGAATCATATTTCACCCTTAGAAAATAGTTTTTATATACTTTTGAATAATCTAAGCACATCTGACATCATATTAACATGTGATTTGTGTCTAAAGGTCACAAAATGCAATCATTGATAAAAAGAATATTTTAATAAACTAATACAATAAACATTAACATTTGTTTGGTGTTATATGATCATTTTCATAATTTGAAACACATCACTACAAAAGTGAGAATGGACACCTTATATATACTAATTAGCAGGTCACACTAAATAATTTTACATACTAGAAATGAGTTGTATTTATATAGTGTTAATATTCAAAACTTAGTGAATATTTCCAAATAGTTGATCATGTATAGAACTTGTATGGTCAATGGTGTTATAAAGTATTTTGTACCTATATTTGAAAATAAATAGATTATTTTTAATAATAAATAATATTTTTTCCAAAATATAAAAAAATATTTATTTTTTGTTAATAAAATTGTTGAAGATTCAAAATAAAATAATATAAATATTTATTTTCTAAACAGTACACATCTTACAATGAATATCACAAAACATACATTTTTCATAGTGTTATTGAAATGTCATATATATTAAACATCATGCTATTTATGAAAAACTGTACATTTCTTAGCAAAATCATAAATGGTAACCATTTTACCAATTTTTTGGGGTAAATATAACCATATTATATATATATATATACAAATATTTATTTAAATTATTGTGTTTAATTAATTAATTAAAAGATATAAGGGGGGTTTTTAGTCACAAATTTAATAATTTCAAAACCACATAGTGCACCAATATATATGACACAATGTGAATTATCCAAGTTGACATATACTTACATGAAATGTGTTATTTTAAAATGAACTATATATTTAAATATAACATATCATTTAAAAAGATTCATGAAATGTTTTAGGATACATACTTTAAAAAATAATTATAAATATTCATTTTTGAGATTTAATAGTTTAAAATATATCATGAAGTCTCCTGTCATTGTAGTTTACAAGTTTCCATTAAACTAAAGTGATGAAAAAATTCATGGCAACATCAAGGATACAAAATTTGAAAAAATATGATCAATATATATATATCCAAATCTTATAGACTCAATAATGACATGAATCAAAAATTTCTATGATCTAGGTGAGAATATATAATAAATATACCCTGACTTATCCTGAATATGATCATATAGATTAATATTGATTTACCTATATGTTTTGGTCTCCAAATTATAAATAAAAACTTTGAAATTTTTCATCCAACAAGTTTTAGACAAATTAATATTAATTTATACAGTTATATTGAAGACAATTCAATGTATATTTATTATACCTTCTTCCCTAGATATCTATTTTTGAGATTTCATGTCGTCATTGGGGCTATAATCTCTTTGAAAATTAATATTTGTCACATGTTAAATATTAGGGAACCACAATGATTTTTTAAAGTCTATAATCATAATATTTGAAAAGAAACTTTTCAACTATAGTGATAGGTGACTTTATGGAATATTTAGTCTATAAAAATTGAAAAAATGAATATTGATCACACTTTTTAGAGCCTGTATCCTCAAAAATTTCATGAATAATTATAAATTTTATATTACCTTTGATATTATAACTTATTTTAAGAGAATTAAATTCAAGAATTTAGATCTCGAGTTGAATGTTTCACTTTATAATATAAAATAATCTATACTATAATGTGGTGAAACTAGCATATTTTCACCAAAAATCCATTTTTTATCTCATGAATAATTGGTTGGTCCCAATAGTTCATATATATATATCAATTAAATTTAATTTTCCCTATAGAACATAATAAAATTATTATAAATATAAAATTTTGATAAGTAGCATACAATTTTATGTAATTTTATTTATAGATTTGATATGTCATAAATCCTTTAAAAATATTATATTTATATATCATTTGATTTAAGAAGTGTATTATCCCGGGAAAATTGTTCCTATTGTTTTATTTTTAATATTCAACTATTTTATTAACATAAAATAAAGATTTTTATTTCTATTGAAAATAATATATACTTCAATTAATATACACTTTTGAAACTAAAAAAATAATGTAAAGAATCAGAAGAAATAAAGCCCGATGTCACGATTCATGAGACAATAAATTTTTGGTAAATTTTAAATCCAAACTAAAAAAATAATTATTTGAAATAATAAATAAGTAGTTGTTGTGTAATGCCCTGACCACAGTTACCCATAGTCGGTGCATTATTACATAACATTGGCATGATCACAAGAAAGATCAAGTCTCGAAATACCGATTAGTTTAGTAGCCTTGAAAAAACTAGATACATTAATAAAGTTTACATTACATCATAAAATGAAAACTACAACAATATAGTCTCAATAGTCCACACTCTTATCCCCTAATACTATCTCTGCAGGTCATTCATAAATTACTTATTCACATCCTGGGAAAAATAAAACATAGAAAAGGGGTGAGCTCAAATGCCCAGTAAGGATAAAAATATAGCGGAAACTTTCATAAATAAGAATAAACATTTAAGCCAATGTATAGCTAAAACAAAAGCCTTTTAAACTTTAACTTCAACACAGTATGGTAAAAATAAAATAAAATAATGCCATTTACTTATTCACATGGATATTCTACTAATCTAATAATAACATGCAATATCAATAACCACTTTCATAATGATGGAATGCATAATGCCAGACTATCATAACCACATAGCGAAGGCCTCGTGCTAAGACTACAAATAAGATTTTGTCAAGGCCTTGTGCCAAGAAACTAGTTTGTCTCATGAGACCTACCAATGCATTGAGGAGCTATAGCAGGCTCCACCCGTCACATATTAAGTCTAATGCATTCCCATATGAAAAGGTTTAAACATAACATAAACATTCATATTAAAACTGGCATACGAAATGTAAATACTTCATCCATAAACAATGAATGGTGTAAGAATAACACATCCACAGTCAAACACATCACAAAAAAATCAAAACAATATGGAAGTTTTGTATCTTAATAAATCAACTTCAAATAAACTTAAAATCCATAAAAGGATGTTGACATAGATGAAATCAAAACTATTTGAGAGAAATATCTCATTTTTTGAAATCATTTAAAAGTCACACATTTATTAAGGAAGTAATTTAAAAGAGATTATTGAATCAAAGTGTCCCATACCACTTCAAATCTTTTGAAAAGAAATATCATTTCAAAACATCCATGTCCATATAAATAAATCCTTAAAATCATTTTGAAAACATGGACATTAATTAAAAATATTTAGAAAGATAAATCTTTAAAACATTTAAAATTCTGATTTTGATAAAGAGTATCTTTCATAAATTCTTAAAATATTCATTTTGAAATCATTTAGAAGTCACATAATTATAAAATAAAACATTTAATTTGAAAATATCCTTATAAGATTGTAAAGGAATCTTTGAAGATTTTATAATGGAGGAAAATAGCCGCACCCGCCGTATAAGTTAAAAAAAGACATTCTTACCTTAATTCTGTCGAAAAGGTTAAAAAGGACCTTGTTTGGAAAACGATGGAAAGATTACTTTATGAACATATTATAAAAAGTCAAAAAGGGTATAAATGTCTTTAACCCATATTCTGTAAAATAGTAAGAATGTTTTGAAATACACTTTCAAGAAACATGGATGTGGATGATAAGGAGGTCTGAGTAGATAATTATGTATGAACAACATCGGATAATGAAGAGATTGTGAAATAACCCTTACGTTGTACTTTTCCTTGGTTGGGGGTAGGTTAACCTCATGTATAATGGTGAAATAATTGTTATTAAATTATAAAAGAATCATATACATCAATATGATATCATATATGATCTTTTAACATTGATTTTTTAATAATATCTTAGTATTATCGTTGTTTCGGGTGTTAACTTACTCATTTTCATTTATATGTTTTGTTACGTAAGCCATTTTTTTCATGGATAGTTTGTATCTTAATCATATCCAGAATGATATCAAGTCCTTATATACTATTATTAATCATCAAATTAGAATTAGACTTGAGTGGATACGATGGAGAATGAATCTCATCGCGTTCATGGAGACGGTAGTCCGTACGTACGCACGAGCGACAATATCATTATTTTTATATTAAAATAATATATAATTGAATGGTATATCATATATAAAGAATCATTATCATGTTATATTTATTATTTAAATGAATTAAATATCATTATTATACCCATCCAAATAATTATTTATTGAATGACAATTACACCACGACGTGGAGACGGTAAGCCGTACGTACGCACGTATGGTGACATGCCATTCAAAGGAAGGATAGAATAATGAATATGGTTGTACCATATTTATAATAACATCACAGTATATAGAAGATATTGGATTTATTATTTTAGAATAGAAATAACAAAGAAAGAAGAATTTGAAGAAGAAAGGAACTTGAAAGAGGGTGGTGAAAACATTACCTCTTCTTCGGGTTCTTCCTTTTGATTTGATCAAAAGGGCTCCTTAGGTTGGCTTTCTGATCAAACTAAGGCCTCTAGGTTGTAGTGAGGGAAGTTTAGAGAGTATTTGGGTAGGGTTTGGCAGAACCAAAAGGCTTTGAATGTGTGAATTAGTGAGAAGGGGGAGTGCCCTTTTATAAGAGGGGTGAGGGGCACCTTTAGAAAAGCAAAAAATATTATTTTATAATAAATTCATATTCGGTTTATAATTGCTCTAAAGTGGATTATTTAAAGGTTAAGGTGGGGATGGGTCGAAAACCACTCAACCAATAGAATTTAGACAGGTGTGGGTCATTATATTAACCTTATCTCTTAGTTTTAAATCTTAGTTAATTAGTTTGACACTTACCATGTCACTTTGTATTTTTATATTATATAGTTAATAAACTTACTATATACATCCAATAGACCCCCAAGTGCTCCATTAATAATACAAATATCATGATATAAGTCTCTTGGCCGAACCTTAGATTTATAGGAATTTAATATCAATTAATAGTATAATATTTGTTTTAAAAACTCTTTTATGTCAATTTTGACACTATTCGGAAAATTGATTTTTGTGAAAATAATAAAAGAATGATTACTTCGAAAACATTTAATTAAATAAATCCCAACATGTCATATTAACATATAAAATTATTTTAATTCATAAAAAGTCTCTAATTATATTTATTTGGGTATTTATAATATCAATTATTTTAAATTTTCACTATTATGGTAATTACTACATCATCATTGTGTCATAAATAAATTAAATTATTTAATGTCTAAAAATTATAAATAAAATATCATTATGTAAGAAATATTTTTCGATTTCTAATTAATATTTACAATCGAATTTATCTTCTGTATAACCCTATATTAAAAATGTTTTAGTAAATAAACTTTGATTTTAACTCTTTAACTCTTCTTTAAATTAAATAATAATAAATGTCCTAATCTAATACTAGTGGACCTAAATGATAATATTTTACTCCTAAGGTTGTTTTTGGTCGATATACTCTTGTCCAATAGAATTAGGACATGTGTTATGGTAATATTAATATCATTTTTACCCTTAATTACCCTATTTACTTTTAACCGTGGTAAATAAAAGTAAAAAGTTACTATTTACCAAAAATTATTTTCATCTCATTGAACCACATTTTTCTCCTTGATATTAATTGTGTCTCTCGGATTTTCGAAATTCCACTCACAGAAGCGGTAAAATTATGTTTTATGAAAAATTCAGTTTTTTAACTACCACTTAGTGGTTTCACTATTCATCAAAAAATGAATGTTTCCAGAAAAATACCGAAAATTAGGCCTAATCTATATTTGATATTCTGAATTCAAAAATGATGTCTATTTTATCAAATTCAAAACATATCAGTTGCATTAATTAATTTAAAAATTAATTCCCGTCGTTAAAACAAATAGCATGTTTTAAAGAGATAATAACTATCAAAAGATTGACACTTGTTTATGTCTGGTTTAAATGTGAAATTACATCCAATGACCAAAATTGTATTAAATGGTAAAAATATATTCTAAATATACTTTAAAAACCACTCAAATTAATAATTTATCACTATTAATTATTTCGATTAAAAAAGTTGTTTTTAATTAAAATTTAGTAATTTTCACTATTCATCAAAATATGAAAGTTATCCGAAATGTACCAAAATTTCACCCTAAGCTAATTTCAATATTACGAATCCAAAAATGAAGTCCATTTAGAAAGCTAAAATTTATAAAATTTCAAAAATTAGGTATTACTATTCATAACGGCTAGTTTGATTGGTTGTGGTGTGTTAGAATCTCGAAGTGGCGTACAATGAACGCCATTGCATTATTCAAAGGGAAATGTACTGTGGAAGCTTGGGATGTTTTATTGTAAATTTTTTATGTCCCCATTCTAAAAATTAAATTTATTTAGTCAAATTGAATATATAAAAGTTTAAAATATTGGATTTAAAAAGGGTTCACTATTAAAAGTTTGTGAAAGTGGAATACTGAAAATGAATTTGTTCTTACATTATGTCTAAGAAACTCATAATATAAATTCTAAAATTATAAGGATTATATAAAGTTTAAAATTTAGTTAATACTATTCATAACCTCTTTTTAACGGCTTGTTTGGTAAGTCATGGTGCGCTTGAACTCGGTGCTGCATGTAGTGCAAGTTATTGAGTTATTTTGAAGAAATAACACACTATGAAATCTTGGGGTGTTACATTCTACCCTCCTTCAATAAATTGCGTCCTCTAAATTTAAAATTGTTCTTCGAAAATAAAAGGTTGAATATAGAAAATATCTTTGTGGAAAAACCCACATCGAAAATTGGGTTAATAAAATTTAGTCTTAATAAGAGGAAAAGAGAAATGAAAGGGTCACCACCAAATTATGATCTCTATTCGGAGAACATTGGTGGCAATTAGAGACATATAATTGGAGGAAAAACGTAAATATTTATAGGCAGTGATTGAGGTCATCAATCACAAACAAGTGTAAAATTGAGGGCCTTAAATTCATCAATCTATGATGATTTAAAATACCATCGGTTCAGCAAAACATATGGTATGAGGATAACACATTTTTTTGTTTTAAGATACCTTCACTAAAGTATAAGAATTAATTTCTTCAATGAATAAGAGAAGAAGACAAATATATACTTGACAAGTAGAGTCTCATCCTTTAACTAAGTTCTACCACAAACTCATCTTTCACTCTAAAAGATAATAGAACTTAAAAATAATATTATATTTATCCTATTTGTATAGGGTTAAAAAATTAATTTATAATTCCTCTAGAAGAACCATTAAAAAACGACATTATTCAATCCAGGGCATCACGTGGGTCAGTGGTAGGTGATACACCCTTGTCACCATTCGGTTGTGGGTTCAAGTCTCGTGGCCTTGCTGGACGTGACGGGTTGCCGCCCGACCTCCAGGTTGTCATTTTATAGAAATCCAAAATAATCCAAACTAGAACTATCCAAAATACTTCAGTCCAAAATTTATAAGGAAGGTAAACACAATGAAGATCCTTTTTTCCGCGTAACAACATGTGATCACCTTCATCATGTATTCTTTTAAAACACTGCAACATCCTGAATTACCGTAAAACCTTATTGATTACATTCATGATCCCTTATTCCTTAAAGAATAATAGATATACTTCTTCAATCCAAAAATGTTGTAAACCCCAAAAATGATGGAATATAAAAATCATTAATTAGTTTCATGGTAGTCAAGAATATCCAATATAATTTATCCAAATCAATCATGTATTATTCTAAAATCACTACCTCGGTATCAGAACCATATTATGGTTTATCTTTCTCTCAACCATATATTTTCCAAAAATTTAACCTGCTATTGAGTCACTTTTCTTTGTTCCACACAATCTCAAGTCCTTAATGAAATAGTACTGTAGTAAAATCCTTATATAATCCATAATTATTATAACAAGTACATTGTTGATACAACACTCAAATGACATAATCAACATAAGAACTCTAATCATTCCTCTTCATCTGTGGTAGTATCATAACTTGATTATTATCCAATAGCATCATTTGTGGCATAGTTTGATGACTGGGACATAGGTTCGCGTAGTGTCCAAACTCCTTGCAAATGAAGAATTGTAAATTTGAAACCATTTTCTTACCCTTGGAGTCACGTACTTTGTGCCCTTTTCCTCCACACTTATAACAAACTCCCATTCCTTTCAGGCAAGTTCCAGGGTGTTTCTTCCCACAGTTATCACATATGGGAAAATTCTTCTTTTCCCTCTTCCCTTTATCCATCTTTTTCTCTTCCATCCTTTTCTTCTATTGCTTCCCTTCAAAGCCATAGGACTCAGTAAACTCTTTACTTATCTTATCAACACATGATATTATTTATTTATATGATGATAATACATAGGAGACTATTTCTCTTATAAATTCTGGCTTAAGACCATGAATGATATGATCCTTCTTTCTATTTGGATCATGTGCATTGCTGGAGTTATCATTCCTTCTACTGGGTGCCATTTCTGAACAATGGCATACACTAGATTAGTTTATGAATAAAAATACCTAATCCCAAACATGTAAAACACATAACATAAATTAAATAGTTTATGGATATAATCCATAATCATAAAAATGTCTCCTTTGAGGAAGTATATACTCATAAACCCTTCATAATGGGTTTTAAAGAAAATGAGAATTATCCTAAGCATAACCCCCGGGAGTGTCGTAACCAAGAGTGCAACAAGGCCCGTTGTCGTGCACCAGTTCCTGTTTGAGTCTAGCTCAAAGTGGTGTTTTCGGGTTTTACCCCTAGGTACATCTGTGCTAGATCCACCTCTACCTGCTCGTATTCAGACAGGGATGTATTTCTCAGAAAACTCACAAAATTTCTACAATACCAAAATTCTAGGATGTTCTTCTATACTAATCCTAAAAGTTTATCTTAGGTCAACGTGCTCTAATCAGAGTTTATCTAAATCTAGCTTCCAAGGTTTGTATTAAACTTCCTCTGATACCAACTTTAATGCGCCGACCCCAGTTACCCAGAGTCGGTGCATTATTACATAACATTGGTATGATCAAAGAAAGATCAAGTCTCTAAAGTCCGATTAGTTTAGTAGCCTTGTAAAAACTAGATACATTAATAAAGTTTACATTACATCATAAAATGAAAACTACAACAATATAGTCTCCATAGTCCACAATCTTATCCCCTTATACTATCCCTGCAGGTCATTCATAAATTACTTCTTCACATCCTGGGAAAAATAAAACATAGAAAAGGGGTGAGCTCAAATGCCCAGTAAGGATAACAATATAGCGGAAACTTTCATAAATAACAATAAACATTTAAGACAATGTATAACTAAAACAAAAGCTTTTTAAACTTGAACTTCAACACAATATGGTAAAAATAAAATGAAATAATTCCATTTACTTATTCACATGGATATTCTACTAATCGAATAATAACATGCAATATCAATAACCACTTTCATAATTATGGAATGCATAATGCCAGACTATCATAACCACATAGCCAAGGCCTCGTGCCAAGACTACAAATAAGATTTTGTCAAGGCCTTGTGCCAAGACACTAGTTTGTCTCATGATACCTACCGATGTATCGAGGAGCTATAGAGGGCTCCACCCGTCACATATTAAGTCCAATTCATTCCCATATGAAAAGGTTTATACATAATATAAACATTTGTATTAAAACTAGCATACGAAATGTAAATACTTCATCCACAAACCATGAATGGTGTAAGAATAACACATCCACAGTCAAACACATCACCAAAACATCAAAACAATATGGAAGTTTTGTATCATAATAAATCAACATCAAATAAACTTAAAATCCATCAAAGGATGTTGACATAGATGAAATCAAAACTATTTGAGAGAAATATCTCTTTTTTTGAAATCATTTAAAAGTCACACATTTATTAAGGAAGTAATTTAAAAGATATTATTGAATCAAAGTGTCAAATACCACTTCGAAACTTTTGAAAAGAAATATCATTTCAAAACATTCATGTCCATATAAATAAATACTTAAAATGATTTTTAAAACACAGACATTAATTAAAAATATTTAGAAAGATAAATTTTTAAAACATTTAAAATTCTGATTTTGATAAAGAGTACCTTTCAGAAATTCTTAAAATATTCATTTTGAAATAATTAAAAAGTCACATAATTATAAAATAAAACATTTACTTTGAAATTTTCCTTATAATCTTGTAAAGTAAGCTTCGAATATTTTATAATGGCGGAAAATAGCCGCACCCGCCGTATAAGTTAAAAAAAGACATTCTTACCTTAATTCTGTTGAAAAGGTTAAAAAGGACCTTGTTTGGAAAACGATGGAAAGATTCCTTTATAAACATCTTATAAAAAGTTAAAAAAGGGTATAAATGACTTTAACCCATATTCTGTAAAATAGTAAGAATTTCTTGAAATACACTTTCAAGAAACATGGATGTGGATGATAAGGAGGTCCCAGTAGATAATTATGTATAAACAACCTCGAATAATGAAGAGATTGTGAAATAACCGTTACCTTTTAATTTTACTTGATTGGGGGTAGGTTCACTTCCTGTATAATGGTTAAATAATTTTTATTAAATTATACAATAATCATATACATTAATATGATATCATATATGATCTTTTAACATTGATTTTTAATAATATCTTTGTATTATCGTTGTTTCGAGTGTTAACTTACTCATTTTATTTTATATGTTTTGTTACGTAAGCCGTGTTTTCCATGGATAGGTTGTATCTTAATCATATCCAGAATTATATCAAGTCCTTATATACTATTATTAATCATCAAATGAGAATTAGACTTGAATGGATACGATGGAGAATGAATCTCATCGCGTTCGTGGAGACGGTAGTCCGTACGTATGCACGAGCGACAATATCATTCTTTTGATATTAAAATAATATATAATTGGATGGTATATCATATATACAGAATCATTATCATGTTATATTTATTATTTACATGAATTAAATATCATTATTATACCCATCCAAATAATAATTTATTTAATGACAATTACACCACGACGTGGAGACGGTAAGCCGTATGTACGCACGTATGGTGACATGCCATTCAAAGGATGGATAGAATAATGAATATGGTTGTACCATATTTATAATAACATAACAGTATATAGAATATATTGGAGTTATTATTTTAGAATAGAAATAACGAAGAAAGAAGAAGTTGAAGAAGAAAGGAACTTGAAAGAGGGTGTTGAAAACATTACCTCTTCTTCGGGTTCTTTCTTTTGATTTGGTCAAAAGGGATCCTTAGGTTGGCTTTCTGATCAAACTAACGCCTCTAGGTTGTAGTGAGGGAAGTTGAGAGAGTATTTGGGTAGGGGTTGGCCGAACCAAAAGGCTTTGATTGTGTGAATTAGTGAGAAGGGGGAGTGCCCTTTTATAAGAAGGTTGAGGGGCACCTTTGGAAAAGCTAAAAATATTATTTTATAATAAATTCATATTCGGTTTCTAATGGCTCTAAAGTGGATTATTTAAAGTTTAAGGTGGGGATGGGTCGAAAACCACTCAACCAATAGAATTTAGACAGGTATGGGTCATTATATTAACCTTATCTCTTAGTTTTAACTCTTAGTTAATTAGTTTGACACTTACTATGTCACTTTGTATTTTTATATTATATAGTTAATAAACTTACTATATACATCCAAGAGACCCCCAAGTGATCAATTAATAATACAACTATCATGATATAAGTCTCTTTTCCGAACCTTATATTTATAGGAATTTAATATCAATTAATAATATAATATTGTTTTTAAAAACTCTTTTTTGTCAATTTTGACACTATTCGGAAAATTGATTTTTGTGAAAATCATAAAAGAATTATTACTTAGAAAAAATTTAATTAAATAAATCCTAACATGACTTATTTACCTATAAAATTAGTTTAATTCATAAAAAGTCTCTAATTATATTATCAATTATTTTAATTTTTCACTATTATGGTAATTACTACATCATAATTGTGTCATAAATAAATTAAATTATTTAATGTCTAAAAATTATAAATAAAATATCATTATGTAAGAAATATTTTTAGATTTCTAATTAATATTTACAATCGAATTTATCTTCTGTATAACCCTATATTAAAAATGTTTTAGTAAATAAACTTTGATTTTAACTCTTTAACTCTTCTTTGAATTAAATAATAATAAATGTCCTGATCTAATACTAGTGGACCTAAATGATAATATTTTACTCCTAAGGTTATTTTTGGTCGATATACACTTGTCCAATAGAATTAGGACATATGTTAGGGTAATAATAATATCATTTTTACCCTTAATTACGCTATTTACTTTTAACCGTGGTAAATAAAAGTAAAAAGTTACTATTCACCAAAAATTATTTTCATCTCATTGAACCAAATTTTACTCCTTGATATTAACTGTGTCTTTCGTATTTTTGAAATTCCACTTACAGAAGTGGTAAAATTACGTTTTATGAAAAATTCAGTTTTTTAACTACCACTTAGTGATTTCACTATTCATCAAAAAATGAATGTTTCCAGAAAAATACCAAAAAGTAGGCCTAAGATATATTTGATATTATGAATTCAAAAATGATGCCTATTTTATCAAATTAAAAACATATTAGTTGCATTAATTTATTTAAAAATTAATTCCCGTCGTCAAAACAAATAACGCGTTTTAAAGAGATAATAACTATCAAAGGATTGACACTTGTTTATGTCTGGTTTAAATGTGAAATTACATCAAATGACCAACATTGTATTAAATGGTAAAAATATATTCTAAATATACTTTAAAAACCACTCAAATTAATAATTTATCACTATTAATTACTTCGATTAAAAAAGTTTTTTTTTAAATTAAAATTTAGTAATTTTCACTATTCATCAAAATATGAAAGTTATCCGAAATATACCAAAATTTCACCCTAAGATAATTTTGATATTACGAATCCAAAAATGAAGTCTATTTCGAAAGATATAATTTATAAAATTTCAAAAAGTAGGTATTACTATTCATAATGGCTAGTTTGATTGGTTGTGGTGTGTTAGAATCTCGAAGTTGCGTACAATGCACGCCATTGCATTATTCAAAGGGAAATGTACTGTGGAAGCTTGGGATGTTTCATTGTAAATTTTTTATGTCCCCATTCTAAAAAGTAAATTTATTTAGTTAAATTTAATATATAAAAGTTTAAAATATTGGATTTAAAAGGGGTTCACTATTAAAAGTTTGTAAAAATGCAATACTAAAAATGAATTTGTTCTTACATTATGTCTAAGAAACTCATAATATGATTTCTAAAATTATAAGGATTATATAAAGTTTAAAATTTAGTTAATACTATTCAGAACCTCTTTTGAATGGATTTTTTGGTAAGTCATCGTGCGCTTGAACTCGGTGTTGCGTGTAGTGCAAGTTATTGAATTATTTTGAAGAAATAACACACTATGAAATCTTGGGGTGTTACATGTTGTAAAAATAAAGTATCACATATGCATATTAAAAAAATTACACTTCTCATAACCATATTAAGAACATGAAAACAATTAACCATATATGTTTTATGATATATATATATATATATAAATAAATATTAATGATTCCTTAAATTGTAAAAAATGCATATATGAGCAATGTATTTATTTGAAATGCAACAAACTAGCTCAGGAAGACCTACCACATCATCTGAGCAGGCCCACCATAAGGTCTGAAACATGTTTTTTTATTTCCATGGACCGGTGAAAAGAACCAAGGGGATAAAATACAACATTTAATAATGATTTAACCCTATAAATCCCATAAATTACATAAAAAACTCAAATCGAGAAACTAAAATGAGGTATCCGTACATTGGACCAACGTGCCAATTGAATAACCAATTTTTCCAATAAAATTCAACCAAGAATGGAATAAATAGATAAAACATGATAAACAACATTATATAACTCATAATAAAAATATAAAGTGGTATGCATGAAAAGGTCACAAAAATGAGAACCCAAAAAAGGAAGATACTGAGGTGGATAATACATAAAAAGTGGAAAAAATAAACATGGGAGTATCTCATAAAAAGTAATCCACATGATCCATGTTTAGTTCACTCACGACCACCTCCAGATCTCCATATCACTAATGAATGAAGAAGGAATCAATATGTTCCACTAAAGGATGTGGCTCCTTTCCATTTATCTGCATAAAAAAACCAAGTCTACATACACTCAATGGTTTTATATAGGGTGTGATAAAAAATACTAGTAGGATATAACCATGAATCTACATAATCAATTTCACAAGTTAAACAATTATAACTAGTTTGAAATAAAATTGAGAAAATACCTTTTATTTTATTTAAATAAAGAAACAAAAAAATCCTATTATTTTAGAAAACCAACCAAGATTAGAATGATTATAAACAAGGTACATTTAAATAGGATAAAGTAACAAAGGAAATAAGTATATCAAAGTAACTAAAGAATCACATAAAATATATCTTATATAAATAACAACAAGGATATCTTACCTCAAGTCATGTAATAAAAAAGGGGTAACTAGAACCTTTCTCATGGCACACCAACTATCCTATAGTGAACTTGAAAAACTCAAACCTCAAATTTACCTTATAATTACCTAAGGGTTCTCTTATATACCAATGCTAAGGAAAAAATACAATTATATCACATCCCAAAACTAGGGTGAATCACGAAGTTATCATGTCCCAATTCTAGGGTGAATCACAAAGCTATCACATCCCTCCCAAGGTTTTCATGTTTAACCGCTATGAAACCGGGTCCCAAAACATAACCTCTAATAAATTATCTAAAATAATAAAAAACACACACTAAATATTAAGTTTAAAAAATAACCAATATCGACATTAAATAATCACATAATAAAATAAGCATTTACTATGAATTACACAATCTAATTTATAAAAAATCATCTTAAAAATACAAAATCTTCTAAATAACATTATAAAATCAATATAAAATCTAAAAAATCCTTTAAGACATTTTATAAAACACATTGAATGCATAAAACTTATTTTACATTGAAAAATGTATTTAAATCATTTGAAATACACACTTTTTTAAACAAAAATCAACGAATCATGAAGAGTAATCATTAACTAGTTATAAAAAATTCATCTTGATTATAAAATGGTGAGGAAAAACCTTAGAAAACTCAAGTACCAAAAGTATTCCCAAGTAAAGGTGATTGTGTAAAGACACATACCTCAAATTTATTAAAACCTTGTCACCTCCTCCAAATGACAATATATTAAGGGGAAATGAATCCTCATGAACCCTAGAAACCATGAAATTTATATTAATAACCAACCCTATATATAATTATAGCTTCTATGGATAACTATGGAAAAATAATAAGAGAACCATGGGAGAAGAAAAGAATATAAGAAGAAAGGAAGGTACAATGAGGAAGAATGGGAAGTTACCTTGAAGAGAATCACTTGAATTAAGAGGAGAGCACCATAAATGACCATAGGATAAAAGAGAAATGAATATAAGAGGATTATCAAGGGGAATAGAGTTAAATAAGGGATAAATGGGAAAATAAATCAAGTAAGGTAAAAAACATCATTTCAATTATAAATTTTTGGGCAAGTCGCATGGTTTGGCTGCACAGTTTGGGAAACTATTCACCAACCGTACGACATATTATGGAAATTCTAGGTATTCACATAGTTATAGGAACCATACACCAACCATGAATTTTCTTATGGAATTAACTATTCTCTTTGCACACTTGGGATGCATAGTTATCATTATTCGTTCACTAAACACACACATTGGACTTCCTTTATAATTTTCATGTTTTCATATTCCAAACACCCAAAATTTATAGGAATTAAATAAATGAACGAAATAATCAAAATAAATACATAAGAGGGACCAGGGGGTGTCTTAATTATCCCCACCATGCCACTTTAATTAACAAAAATCACTCAATTACCTTTATCAGAGAATAGGTGAGTCAATTTCCCATTAATTAAAGGGTCATGCTCTGAAGTTTCATTGAAATCCTTACTATGTTACCATATCATAGAAAATAATGGAATATATTTTCCTTGAGAAACTTTATTTTGATAATCAAGAATATACACTAGTTTCTCAGCCAAAATGGTGTTGTGTTTTGGATCCAAATATTCCCCTTTAACCATGTGAGATAGACTGTGATGTTATTTCTTCAACTGATATATTTGAAAAAAATGATGAATATATGTCAACTAAGATTGTAAATCTAGAAGATATTCCACTTTCTTGAGATTCTATATTATCTCAAATAGACTGACATACCACAATGTAATATTACCTTATTTAAACAATCTATAAAGTCCCGATCAATGAGAGGTTTTGAGAAATACAAGACCACTAATTTTGAACTGAAAAGGATGAAAATGATGATCAAAACTAGATTTATGATGACTCTAAGTCATCATAAATATTTTTCAAAATCAATTAACCTTTATTTATTATCTCTTGGATAATTCTCAACCCCAATAGTGAATTCTCAACCAATTATTTCTAACACAAAGGGAACCAACATAGACGTCCATAAAGTGATTTAAATGGATTCATATTTATTAAGGCTTGATAAATATTATTATATGAAAAATCAACCAATAATAGATTTTTATCCTTATAGGTTTCACTAGAATATAATAACACTTATTAGATATAGAATAAGAAAGTAGGAAAACCAATACAAGATATCCATGAATAGATAAATGAAAACATGAAAAACTCAGAATGACGAAAACTAAAAATGTGTGTACCTTACACTATTGCTCCACTGCATCATCTTAGAACATCTTAAAATAGACTTGATGAATATCATAGAATTGGAATTAAAATTACTCCCACCTTAAGAGGAACCATGGGTTGATGAATCACCCAATGTATGCGTAGAATTAATCTTCACACCACAGTGAGTCAGTGCCTTTCATGGAAATGGAAGAAGACAAATAGATATATGAGTTAGGGAGTATCTTCCAAGAATACTAAAGTAAGAACACACACACACACACACACACTATCTAATGCTGTTAAGATTTATAAATCCTTTGGTAATGCTTCTAGATTGTATATGTATTACTGTATTCATTTTAAACCCTGAATTAATTCCTTATCCGACTCAATCATGAATTCATCATATGCCCGCACGTTACATCTTATGTAAAACTCTTAAATTATAACTAGTCATGGAAGAATCATCCAAATATTAAATCTTAACATTATTCAACCACCTATATCATAGATAATGTCATTAATACCATGCCTTATGATATGGAAAATCATAAACCCATGATATGTTAAGGGAAACATAGTATAAATATATTAATTTAATACATATCATATTATTTTAGAACCAATATATGCTCAAGTCTCTACTCAAGGTTATATTATTCATCAATTTAACCTCAAGCTTGATGAAAACTTATAATATTCACCTAATTATACTTTATAATTGAGATAACAGTAGCATGGTTTCTCTAATCCAAATGTTATGGTATATCTATATCATCAAATAAAATATGTTCATTATGCATTACATATAACATGGATTTAAGGAATATTTCCTTCAATATATTTCTTGAACTAAATCCTCATAGACATTATTCAATTTTAACTTATATCATATCACATATGATAACTTATAAAATCATATTCAATTTTTGGATATCTTTTAATTTTTTTTTTGAATATATAATTAACTTCACCATGTATTACATAATATGTAACACCTTGTGAATACCCATATAAAATTATTTTGGATTAACTCTGAATCAATTTCAGGGTAGTTCTATGAGCCAAACAGAATCCCCATTCTGTCAACCACAAAGTATGACCCCATGGGCCCTTATAGCATTGAAAACAAATATAAATGTTTGGATCAATAAATATAATAAAAATTTTCCTCTAACAAAGCATCAATGCTACTCAATCTACAAATGGATCTGATGTGATCCCTATGAAATACATTTATATTTATACCTATGTCTACTAGTTTCATCACATGCTAGTGTGAATTCTCATATGTTCCCTTTTTCTAATACATCAAGTGACCATGGGACATAGGGTATGTCAATCAAACACAACTAACTCATAAATTCATGATTATCTAGGTATATTCTGATAATGTTAATGAATATGTTAAATTCTATTTAACTTTATAGATGATCACATCACATATCCCTCATATGAACAGATAAGAACATAATATATACTATCTAGGTGAAGCCACGCACTCATTCTATTTAAATTGAGGGACCAAATGTCATACTCATCATATGAGAGGAAAAATTCCATCTTGGTTGGACTTCGAACAATGACATGATCACCGATATACCCAACCACACCCTAATTTTCAAAGCCTAAAAGATTTTGTAATAAATTAATCAAATTAGGAATTTAACACTTGAGATTCAATTATGATAATATTTACTTTCTAGATAAATAATAAAATAATGTACATATATTTATTCAAGAATGTTATTAAAACCTAAATTACCAATTTTAAAAAATTTAATTTGATGAAATTAATTTCATTTTTTATTAAAAATTTCAAAAAATATATTATGGTAATTTTTTGAGATTTTACCTTTTTATTGGGTGAACAATTAAAAACACTGATTTTACAAAAATTATCAATTTTATGACATTATAATTATATAATAATAACTTGAAATACTATAATTTTTTTTTATAGAAAATATATATATATAATATTTAATATTATTCTTATATGAATTTAATTTTTAACTTATAAATATATTCTTTATAATTAGAAATCTAAGTAATGTTTTTTGTTCTAATAATTTTTTTTTAAATTATTATATTTTAGTCAAGTATTAACATGGTTAATTTTTGTTTTTTTTGTTAGAAAGAATAAATAAATATCATTTGGTTTATCGTTATCCAATAACATACGTTGTAATCAAAATTATAATTTATGTTTTTGGTAAAATAATTTTTATACTTAAAATAAACATTTTAAAAAAATGAGGTTCACTATTTTTATGCACTTATAGTAAAATTAATATTTGATACTTATAAAAATTGAATATTATAAAATGTAATAAAAAATTTTACTCATCATTATTAATATTATTTATTAAGTTAAACTTAATTTTTTCTAACAATGGATTGTAAAAATAGTAAATATTTGTTACAATTTTTAGGATTAAAACGGGTTTACCCAGGGGGAGGGTTGAACTAAGAGATAGGGATA
Organism: Viscum album; assembly: GCA_963277665.1. Taxonomy (NCBI): domain Eukaryota; kingdom Viridiplantae; phylum Streptophyta; class Magnoliopsida; order Santalales; family Viscaceae; genus Viscum; species Viscum album. The sequence continues at coordinate 690,489,519 of OY728163.1, forward strand.
AATATTCCACATAAATTTATATAAATATTAATGGTTAACTATATTTAGACCTTATACTATCTTAAATTATATGTCTTATACTTTTGGTGCACTTTCACAAGGAAATGACTTTATATTAATTAAATCTTTTAAGTAATTCCATGGGTGTCCATCCACACACTTGGGAACCTCATATCCAACCTTATTCACAATATTTTAGCACTATAGATCTTCCAATACCTGTCCAAAAAAATTCATATATTACCAAAAATTATTTATTTAACTTTCCCTAAGACCATCCTAAGAAGGCTTAACGTGTAATCCAAAGGAGGTCTCTCAATGAAGAGGTAATCATATTTACTTAATCATTAAAAGTTTATTTCTTATTAAAATTCCTGTAAATATATTGTAACTTTAATAAATTAACTAATAAAATATCATAAATATAATTAAATGTTATTATAAATAAGGGGAAATAATTTAAACCTCATTTTCATCCCATGGGAAATTAAAACATCACTCGTGAATATGTACGACCAACCATCTCTACATAACGATGTAATTCATTTTTTATCCGAACGATGTAATTCATTTTTTATCACCACTTTAAATTGAGGATTATAAAGATAAAAGTAATGAATATATATTATATTTACAACATAATTATGATTCAGAAAATATAATATATCATTTTTATTCTTTACCTTCCACTCGTTAAAAAACTATAATGTCATTCGTGCGTATGTGTGGACCACCACCGCAATGAAGAAATGTGATTAATTTTTCATGTACTCTATTCATGGATGATTATAAATATGTATATAATGAATAGATATTATATTTATATCATGATTAAAATTATATAGATAAAGGAACCATGATCAATATGTAAGTACCATAACCACTGAATCAAAACATACATAAAAAAAATCAAGAAAATAATACCTGAAATAGCGATGATAATGAAGGTTTGTTAATGAAAGAGTGATAAGATATTATAATAAAACAATTTATGATATTAAAATATAAATATGGTATTTTTTATATAAGTATAATTAATTTGAATTTATTATATAGGAGGCGAAAGGCACTTATGAAGCAAGTCGAACCCGAGGTAAGAGTTTATTTTATAGTCTCATCCTTAATCAGGATTATTTATGTTTAAGTATCCATTGGGGGAATTATATGATATTTATTACTTAAAACCAATATATTTTTTTTGATCTATTTATTTATGGAAATTACATGTTCCTCTTTCATTTTACTCTCTCTATTTACTCAAAATCTTGGAAGAATATTGTTTTATGGAAAACTGATTTTTTATCTATTCGGCCAGGAATATTTTTCTTCCATGTACATATTTTCATTAAAATGTTTTAAGTAATGTTTTTAGTACTATCCAATTATTTATTAACATAATTTTTAATCATGTTTTACTTTCTATAATATGGTCTAAAATGAATCATCTTTTCATTTTTTGAACGAGGTAGTTTTTATCGATTGTGTGAGTGGAATATATGTTTTAACACTTACCACACAAATGAATTGTTCCACTATCATGATAATTATTTTACTTTAATATTATTTTGAAAATTTCCATGGTTATTATCAAATAAAACTTTTTGTCTATTATTCTGCAAATTTTTATATTTTAAATAAGTGATTTCAAAACTGAAAGGGCATTTTCCTCAAGAAGTGTTCCAAGTATATTTTTATGGTATTTTTATCTATATAAAAATCCTTTTATGAATCTTAAGATTTAATAGGGATGTACTATAATGATACCATATAACATATTACCCTGGATGGATTATGATTATTTTTATCTAGTGATTTACTAGGGAAAACAATAACATTCCATATGCTAGTTTTTCAATACAAATGTTTATGTTGATCATGTGTTGAATTATTATTAATTTTTTAATATGATGAATGAATTAAAATTAGTATGTAATGATATAGTAATTATATATCCACTAAAAAAATCAGTAGGTCACATGATAAAAATAAGTTTTGGTATTTTTCACACTTCTTACCAATTTATGTATGGTGTCTTGAAACAAGGCCCTAACAGTAATATTATGATGTTTGAAAGTAGGAATTATATTATTTTGAAACTACTTATTGTTATCTATATGATTATATATGTTTTTATATAATCCATGGATATATTATACTTTTATGATATTATTTATATGTTATATTTTTTTATTGTTTACCTCTTCTATATTATCTATACTTTATTTAGTCTATGATAGCTTCTATTGTAATCTTCCCTTAGTGAGAATCTGAGCTCACCCTTAATTTTGATTTATATTCCTCATGATACTTAGAATAGATCTATGAATAATTTCAAGGATATAATAGAATAAATAATAAATTACTCAAAATACTTTTTATTTATATTTCATGTTTTCAAGTGTAATTTAAGAATCATATATGTATCTAGTTTCCCAATATTAGTAAACTCTTTTATTATTTAGGATTTAATCCATTATATATTGTGTCAATATAGTAAAACAATCACTGACTATGAGTTATAGGAGTTGGTGTGTCATAGTTAGTGTTAATGGAAGTTAAGTATAATCCTTGGGAACTACATTTAGGAAAATATAGATTAGATAACATAACCATATGAAAGGATTTGAGGATAAGTATAAGTATAAGATAACATCATAAAGTTTTTATAAAGTATATATTGTGTGGATTTACTAGAAAATAATTACCTATTTGGATACTAGAATGTAGATGTGTCTATAGAATAGATCCATCTAGGGGTAATAACTCTGAAAAGTGAGGAATGATTATTAAATTGATCATCACCAGTGCATGATGATTAGGTATAACTCTGAACACCTGGATTGAGACTCTTAGGGGAAATGATTTGGTTGATTCACATGATCTTTATAAACTATTATGAAATATTTTAAAATATTTTTTATAGTTTTAATATATTACCAAAGATAAGGAACTTATGATTATGAGATCATCAATGCATAAATTTTCAATTTATGTTAATTGTTACACCATATTTATAATTATATACTATGATGTAAAATTCACAATGTTATGAGATAATTCATTATATTTCATTGTTTAAAAATGGTTCATAGTGGAATAAATTGAAATCGTATCAATACATGTAATCTATGATGGGATTATCTTCCTAGGTAATAAAATTATAATAGAGCTAGAGTTGTAGCTATTCTTAAATAAATTAAAACTATATTGGAGAAGCTGACTCATGTTATAACCTAAAAAAGTTTCCTCATATAGAGCAGCCTACAAAAACCCAACATGGTGAAATAATTTTAGACCCCTTCATGCATCAGCACCCATTACAATTCGACTGGAATTATAATTCATTAGTAGCTATATAATGGATCAATTCCCTAGAGAAAAAATTTCTTACTTTGAGAAGAAGTGAAAGAGAAAAAAATATCATTGAAATTTATCATCTTATAGGAGGAACTTATCAATGGTGGTTATTGATCCATAAAACTAAGGAGTTAGAGGAAATAAATAGTATCGTGTGGAAGAATTTCAAGGAGATATTATTTGAAAAATACTTTACTCATGAGAAACAAGATAATGCAGAGAAGAAATTCATAAATCTAAAGAAAAAGGAAGGGGAAAATATTTCTGAGTATGAATATAACTTTATAAGGTTAACATCTAATTTTATAGATTATATACGTAAATCAAAGAGTAAAATTGATCATTTTTTATGGGATAAATACCAGCATTGAAAGTGGATTAGTCTCTCATACATTTTAAGTATATGAGGATATAATATCATGTTACATTATGATAGAAAATAATAAAAGAAGCAGGCAGCTGATCACAATGGAAAAAGAAATAAATCATAAGAGAATAAGGTAATGGTGAAATTTTAAACTTATAATATTTTTGGAAGGAAACACCATGTAATATTCTTGAAGAGAATGGTATTTTTCTTCATGTGTGGAGAGAAAGGCCATTATACTTGCAATTTCATAGGAAAGAAAGAATCTACCAATATTTAGTGCTTCAAATGGAAGGATATGAGGAACTATTCGAATGAATTCCCCAAGTTTCAAGGGAATTTCCTCAAAAAAGGTCAAGGGAGAGAGGAAAAGATTATGTGATCCCTACAACTGAGTTTAAAGTTCCTAAATACACAGTGGTAGGTACATTAATCATAGCCACAAATTTAGTTAATGATTTATTTTATTCTATAACTTTACTCACTTTTATATCTTCTATTTTTTCTAAGAAAATTAGATATTTCTTTATAAACTTAAGAAGTGATTCATCAATTAAAAATCATAGTGGAAATATCACTACAATAAGGAAATGTTATTCATTCCTCATTATGACAAAAACAACTTAAACTATTTTAAAACAATATTATTATACATATGGTTGATTTTGATATAATCCTTTATATAGATTAGCATTCAAATTATAATAATAAAATTTACTCTTGAGATAAAGATATTATTATTTTTAAGAAAGCTATGGAATTCCTTCTCTTCATAGGAAAGACTACATCATTTAAATCATGTCCAAATCCATCTCCAATAGTTATCCCTAATGAAATTCTTGGAGAAAAAGAGAATACACATGCTATTAATGGGAAAGTTATCCTTATAACAGAGGATATACCTATTGTGCAAGAATTCATTTCTGTGTTTCATGATAAAATACTTAGAAACTCACTTGAGTGTAAAGTTGAATTTATTATTGATTTCATACCTGACATAAAAAACATATCCAAGACTCTATAAAGAATGGATATAGTGGAATTATTGGAACTAAAGAAACAACTATAGGATATGTGTGATAAGGTATTTATATTCCTTAGTAGCTCAACTTGATGAGACCCCATTATTTTTATTAAGAAGAAATATGGCTCTATGAGTCTATGCATAGCATACCCTGAAATCAAATCCATTAATATAAATAACAAGTATCACCTGCCCTACATTGATGACTTATTTGACCAAATTCAAAGATCTTAGTATTTTTAAAATATTTATCTTTATTCTAAGTATCATCAACTACACCTAAAGAAGGAAGATATTTGAAAGAAGGAATTTATAATGAGGTATAAACATTATATCTTTATAGTAATTCCATTTGTATTGACTAATACACTCTCTATTTTTATGGATCTAATGAAAAAAATATTCATAGAGTATATTTATAATCTCATTATAGTGTTTTTTTGATATCCTGATAAACTCTAAAATCTATGATGAGCATATGAGTTATTTTTGAATCATTCTTAAGACTATTAAATAAAATGAGTAATATGGAAAATTAAAAAATGTGAATTATAGATTTAAGAGGTCTATTTTCTTCACCACACTGCATCAAATAATATATTACCAGTTGATCCTTCAAATAAAAAGGCACTAATGGAATGGACAATGCTAATTAATATAACCTAGGCATGTAGTTTTTTGGAGTAAGAGGTTTCTAACAACCATTTGTTCAAAATATTTCTCTATTAAATAACCCTTTATCCAAGTTTACACATAATGGGTTAAAGTTTATATGGTCAAAATAATTTAAGGAATTTTTTGAAGAATTAAATAGGAAATTGGTCAATGCACTGATATTGACTTTACCATTTAGAAGGGATGGATTTTTGATATATAATGATGAATTAAAGAAAGGATTTAGATGTTTCCTTATACATAATGATAGAGTTTTGCCTATTTATCAAGGAATTTAAATATTATGAAAAATAACTATCTATCCCATGATCTTAAGTTGTTAGATATAATATTTACATTTTTGATATGGTAGAATTTCCTTTATGGTGAAATATTTGAAATATATATAGATCATAAAAGCTTGAAATAAATCTTTTTACAAAAATAGATCAACATGAGGAAAATATATTGGTTAGAAAAATATAATAATTATTATTTCTCAATAAAATACCTCCCTGAGATGGAAAATATGGAGGTTGATGAATTGAGTAGGAAATAGCATGGAGTTTTGATAGAATTGAGAATTAAAAAAGATCCCATATTCATGTATTTAATAAAGTTAGATATGAGAATCATTAAGTAAAGTTAAAAAACATATATATTCCAAATTCTTTTCAAACCATCCTTATTAGAGAAAATAAAACTTCATAGATTGGTGATAAGAATAATCAAAAGAAAATCAAAGCTGTGAATGATGAGATGTTGATAGACCTAATAAATGAAGATCATATTTTGAAATTTTGAAAGAGGATATATATTAAAACCATTATAAAAATTAAATGAGAATTATTAGATAAATATCATAGCTCAAAATTATCTATACACCCTGGTAGCACCAAATTTTATCAATATTTGATGGAACATTTTTAGTGAGATAATATGAAATAGGAAATTACAGATTATGTATCAAGATTCTTGGGTTTTCAATAGGTAAATTTTGAGAGAAAAAATACTTATGGAGTGATGAAACCTCTTCTTATTCCTCTGTGTAAATGGGATACCATTTATAAGGACTTCGTCATTTGAATTCCAAATTCACATAGAAAGAATGATTACATATGGATTATTAGTTATCACCTTTCCAATTCCACATATTTCCTCTCTATAAGGTAAGATCTACCACTTGAGAACATTGTGAATATCTTTATTAATGTAGTTGTGAGACTTCATGGTGAACCACTTTTGATTGTATCAAATCATGATCTGTGGTTTACATCGAAATTCTATATGAGTCTTCCAAAGGCTCGTGACACTGAGATTCATTTTATCAGCACCTGCCATCTATAAACTAATGGTCAGTCTGAAAGGACTATTCAGATGTTATAAAAAATGTTATGGTTGTTCTCAATTGAATTTAAAGGTATGTGGGGTCAGTATTTACCTTTGGTGGAATTCACATATAATAATAGTGTCACACCCATGGTGTTCTTTTGTGTTATTTTTTATTTTATTTTTTGTTTTACAGGTGTTCCATGGAATTTACATGTGTTTTTAAAGAAAAATCCTAGTGTTTGGGTGTATAGAAGGAGGAACACGATTAGTGTATAGTTAGGGGAAACTATGCGCCAGCCCATTGATAACCATGAGACTTAGAAAATGGAACTATCTAGGCTGTATGATTAGGCGTACATGTGTGAGCTCACCCAGTACTAACCATGCAACTAAAAAAGTGGCACTGTACAAGATGCACAACTAGGTGCATGGGCATTCACCCCTCCCAAGTAAACCATGCGGCCTACAAAATTATTAATTTTTTTGAAATTACAATTCTACCCCATTTCGATTTTATCCTTGTAACCCTCCTCTTCCACCCCATTTGACCCCCTCCATCCCTAAGAGTTCCACATCCCCTCCTCTACTCCTTTGGGGATCCATTTTTGTGTAGATTTGACCTATTTTCTTCAATCTGATTCCATATAAGTATATACTCATTTCCCTTATTCCTTATTATTGGTATCTCCTCTCTTTATTCTTGGATTCTCTCTTCTCCCATAGTTATGTTGACCTAAGTGGGTTTATTATCATTTCTTTGGGTTAGATATTAATGGTTTTGGTGTGTTATTTCTTATATAGTATATTCTCTTGAGTCAACTTTTGGTTCCCAACTAGATATGGGTGATTTCAAGTGGATGGTAGGTGGTTACATTATTACCCATTGTTTGATGATTTAAATATGCTATTATTTTTTATAAATCCATTCTAAATTGTGTTGTGTGTGTGAAAATGGGAGGTTTCCAAAATAAGGTTGTGAGTAAGGTTTTAAAAAAGTGAAACCCCCTTGGAATTGATGTACTTTGATATGTGATGGTTTGGTTTGTTAAGGTTGTTTGATTCATGGTTTAATAAATGAAAAATAATATGGTAATCCTAGGTATCTAGGTGGTAAAACTAGGAAAATTATGCTAGGAATGAGATAACCTACTTATAATGATTATGATAAAATACTAACAAAAAATTGATGATAGGGATTGGTTAGCTTGAGCAAGAAACAAACCTTCTTGTATAGGTTTGATCACTGAGAGTACTAGGATCCTAGGTCCCAACTAACCATAAATTCTTAGGTATTTCTCATGGTTCTTATTTTATGTTTCTTCTTTTTTTTCCTTTATTTATTCACCTTTAATTTTACACAATGCTAATAACATATTTTATAAAATAAATAGCTTTTCCTATCTTTTCTAAAAAAATATTGTTTACAATTTAAATTGTTTCCTTCTTTAAAAACAATCATGTTTATTTTTCTTATATTGTCTATTCATGGAAACTTTGGGTTGTATCCTACTGGTAATGTTATCTCACACCCTACATACACCCTAAGGTGTATGTAGACCATGTTCTTTCTAATTCAAGTAAATGAAAGACCTTCCATGGAGGTGACTGTGGTTTCTCTTAAAATAAATTTCTTCTTGGAAGGCATTGATGGTGGTGACATGGTGGGAGTTGACCCACATTTCATGTTGAGGTTTTGTTCATATAGTCATTCCCCTTTTTTTTTTGTTATTTTTCATTGGTTGTAAGTTATAGATGTTTAATTTAAACTTATAAAAAATTTTATAAGATGAATTTATATACACATTTTAGATACATTTATTTAAGGTTTATTCATTTTTTATTAGATAATTCACTGGGTTTTAATTTGTTTTCACAAGAATAAGGAATTTTGGACTCAATGTAAGAAATGATAAAAATAGAAAAAATAGGTTTTACACATTTTGAAGGGATTTCACGATGTGAATTATTTATTCACGACATCCCTACAGATGAAAGGCTAACCCGTGAGAAATTACATAATGTAAAGAATTTACATGATGTGTAGATACATTACACATTATGAGATTTTAAAAGTTATATTAATGATGAAATTACACAACATGAAGAAAGTAAAATGCATGAATCACATACACATCCTTTAGAATGTACACGATGTGAAAAAGTTCAAGATCTTTTTCAGTTAAAGATACAACCTGTAGATTCCACAAGTTTCAAAATTTTTGGAGGATATTTTGGATCCAAATTTTAATTTTTTAAAGGGTTCACTTAATTTAAAAGTTGATAAAAAATCAACATAAAGAAAATACATGACATGAATTCTTTACATGTCTTTTAACTTTCATGTCTATAAATATTTTGGCGACACCTGACGCAGACAAGAATAGGTAACCTACATTTTTATTTAATTGTTTCTAATATTTCTTCTTATTTTCCTTCAATAATCAGTTTTAGTTTAATTATTTATCCAATGTATCAAATCCTTTTTCATTGTTTTCCGGTATATGTATGTTTTTTGATCATTTAAATTCCATTTATGTTGTGATTCCTGATTAAACACCAATTTTCATTTGAATTCAATTCTTATTCTATTCTTCATAGGTTATTCATTAATAGTAAGATTTTTAATGATTATCACTTATTTTAAGTGCGTATTTCTCATTTATTAATTGTTTTATGATTATTATGATCATTTTTATTATTTCCTTTCTTTGGATCAACACCATCATGAATTACTAATCATATTAGGGTTTGGAGTTGAGCATCCAACGATCATTAGCCCATGACACTTTCTTTCAGAGAAGTCAAGAATAATGAATCTATGTTGTAAGATATACTTAGACCAAGTCATAGTTTTAGTATAGGTATATCCCATTGGTTTGACTATAACCAATTTGAAACTCTTTCACTGCTTCATAGCCTAATCCATAAGACTTTTCCATGCTATAATTGGGAATATCTTTTGCCTAAATCCTTGAAATTGACCCTGATTCATTATTTATTATCTGATATAAATCCAATATATCTAGTTCTAGAAAAAAAAACATGAAGAGTGAATGCGAGTAATCCTTTTATAGGGTTTGAATTTCTATATTCCTTGTATACTAGTTGTCCCTATGGGTTTGACCCCACACTTCCTATTTAATTCACCTTAGTAGTAATTATAGTTTAAGAATAATAAATTTCAATTATGATCACACCATAAGGAATACATGAAGCATTATGGGAACATAATAATTTGGAACCATTACCAGGGACTAGCTATGGTTAATTATAGTATCCTTTGGATTAAACATGGGATTACCTCAACTGCCCCCTTCTTTTTACATTTTCTCCCTCAGATGAACCTATGTCCTCTTTCTTTTTCTTAGCCAGTGTATGCATCAGGGGCCTCTAAATCATTTTAGGAGCCTTGATACTCAAGAAATTCTTATTTTTGATAATGAGATCGATCAATAATTAGATTCATGCTGCCACTTCACAATGGCTAAGCACAACGATCATGCACTGCCACACCCCCAAAAAATTCAATATGCACCACCTATCAATCATAGAGAGTGTCTAGAGATGTAGGAGAACAACATTGTGGACTACATCTTTCCATCCATACGTTTTGTTTCACCCATCAATGTGCACCCTCCTATCCAAGTGCATACTTTTGAGATCAAACATAGACTTATCCACATGATCAAGAACATGGGTAAGTTTAGTGGACTTTAGAGTGAAGACCCCCATGATCACATTTTCAATTTTCATAAGGTTTTCAATACCTTTCACAACCAGGATATTCCATATCATTCAATTATATTAAGATTCTTCCCATTATCCTTGTGTGGATTAGAAAAGGATTTAATCAAAATCCATGCTTCTAAGTGAATCATGAATTGGGAAGATCTTTCCAAAAAGTTGTTAGATATGTACTTCCCTAAGATATGGACTTGGAAGATCTAGAATAGAATCCAAAACTTAGCCCATATAGATAGTGTTTCATTATAGGGATCCTGATATCATTTTAATAAGATCACTAGAAAATTCCTACATCATGGAATTGATGCGTGGATTCAGATTAAAAAATTTATCTAGGACTTAAGCATGATGCACAAACTATAGTGGATGACACTGCTGATAGAAGACTCATGATTAAAAATCCCAAAGTTAGATGAGAACTTCTAGATGAATTCTCCCACAATTCTAGTTCACGGAAGAGTGATTGAGAATCACCTCAACACATAATCTACTAAGTGGAGGAGAGTACCCACCTTGGGGCCCAAGTGGAGGCTCTTATAAAGAAGATCGAGTCATTTTAGTTACATACTCTAAAACCACCACCTCATACCCCTTTTATATAGATTCAATCATGTGAGATGTGTGGAGGCCCACACCCATACCAAGACTATAGGGTAGGTATAGAGGAACCTCAAGCCCAAGATTGTAATTATGTCAATTAAAACCAACAAGGACAGTAATTACAACAACCAAAATAGTAAAAATAACAATATTACCCAAAAATATTAGGTTATCAATAGATACAATAAAATAAATAATGCTACTATAAACAAGGGGGTGGTAAATACCCACCATGAAATCAAGAAGCACTTGGGTTCCCACTGCAAAACCTATCTCCTCGACCTCGACAAACTTTCACCCCTATAGCTCAGCAATTTCCACCTACCCAGTAGCATAAATTCCAAAAAGATATAAAAATACCACCACAATAATACCCACTTATAAAGTCAAATTTGGAATGATTTCTCAATACATTTTTTCAAAAATAGGATCAAAGGGTGACCAACCAAGATATAGAGATTCTAAACCAAAGAGATGACATGAACGATCTTGAGTATCAAATGGGTCAAATATCAAAGACCTTATAATATGACTACATGGTATATTTACTAGTAATATTGAGAGGTTACTGAGATAAGAGGAATATGAAGTGGTTATTATGATTTGGAAAGTGTAATGACTTAGATTTTCCAAGTATTTTTTGGGTATTATATGTATTATTTTTGATACCAGGTGATGAGAATGTGTGTGGTTCCAAGGTTCGGTGTACCCAGAACAAATGTTTGAAAAATATTAAATATATTAATTATTACAAACACATAGTTTTCATGAAAAAGTTGAATAACTTCTAAACGGGGGCCCAGATTAGAAATCTAGGGGCACAATTGAGTTCAGAACACTGGTTTTACCCTAGGCGTGACTTAACCTTGGTTGGAATGATGCATTTGTGGAAAGGTCATTGTGGGTGTAAATGAATATAATTATTGATTAAAATTATTTTATTTGATTCAAAAAAACTAACCCTTTATTTAAATAAACATTTATGGATTTTTTTGGGTTAGCTGTATAACCCTTCAAATCATTGAAGATCCATTGGAGAGCATTGAAAGAGGTTCATTTAGTAGAAGATGACCGAATCATGGATCAATGATAAACATGAAATAGAATCGAAGGATCTATCTAATGATCTCGGTGAAACTCCATTATTAGTCAATGATCGATCCAAATTGAGGTAGGATGTTTGTTTTATTGGTTTTATTTTCCCGTTCTTAGTTTCTATAATGAAAGTGAATCAATCGACCAATTTATTTATTCATGGATTGGTCATATTGCAGGATGGATTAAATTAATCATGTTTTGGGAAGATTTCATTATAATTGTTGATTTCTTCATTTTTATTTTCACGAAAATGAATTGAAAATGACATGAAAATCTACCGAGGTCCATTCTTATAATTTGTTCTTGTTATTTACTCCCAAAATTATTTGTTCATCATGGGTATTCTTTATTTGGAATGTGGTTAGACATATCTGAATGAATCAATCATTGTGCACCCATTTATTGGTGCAAAAATATGATATTGTAGATGTGGAATCAAAATGATACAATGGAGGTGTGATGATAGTAGTGATGAGAAGATCAGATTGGATTTGAAACCACCTATTCAAGTGGGGAATTCAGGCAATGATAGGATGGACCAAATCCATTATCTAAATAGATTTGAATTCAAAATTCCAAAAAATGTCCATTTAGTGGTTCAGACGGGATAAACCCTTTATTTAAATCTAGATTGAACCTAAAATCTAAGACTATGATAGCACGAGCACACACGGAAGGAAGAACCAACAATTCTGGAAAATCGTGAACCACATGGAATGTAATATGGGATTACATAATGTGTAGGCCCCTACTAGAATCAGTTATTGTTTTATAGAAGGTTAAGTATCACATGATATATGACCCCTATTAAATAACATGTGATCTCTCCCCAACAACTCAGTGTGTACTTTAGAGGGTTCACAAACTTGGGAGGGAGTACACAAGTTGGAGCACATAGTGTACTCCCCTACATGAACATAGGCTGGTCCATGTATTGGCAGATGGGTAGTGTACATGGCAGTAGATTTTCTGTTTACTTTTACATGAACATGGACATGGATTGAGACATGGCCCGTTTATAAAAACATGACCTGAGGTCAAGGGACACAACGTGTAACCCCATCTACACGTCTCATGCTCTATTAAACATGGATTTATGCATTTTTCCTCTATAACTTCAACAAGTTTTGTTAGGATGTGTTCCCTTTATCCATTCCATGATGGTTAGTATGGAATTTCATCCTACATAATGGAAAACAATACATTTTTCATGAATTCTTAGATAAATTCATTGGAATCCCTCTGTGAGTCCCTGAGTGAGATCTTCTATTCATCTGCATGCCCTAGGTGGAGTTCTTGGTATCTTTGTGACCAAAACAACATGGGTGCCGATCCTCTACTTAGAAGGTTAATACAAATTGAGTTGTTTGTATACCCCATGTCATTGGGAGTGATCCTAACCTGTGTATCGTATATCATTATACCTTCAGCGTGTACTTCTAATGGAAAGACCTGATGAGATTTTCCTATTTGAAAGAAATTATCAGTGTTATCAGACTTAGAAGTGCGTTCTCTCGAATGAGTGCTTTGTGGATCCTTCAAGCTTTAATCCTAGACTAGCATGTTATAGTCATGGTATACATAGACTATGTATCTTTTTTTAGTATATTTGTATATTTTTGTTATATGTGTTGTGGACATATAGATGTGTAGGGGTGATTATATTTCCTTTGTTGTATGCTTTGTGGTTTCAGGGTGTCCTAATGATTTTTGTTATACTAACCCTATATAGGATTTCCCCACACATTTCATGTCTTGTGCATACGATCAAACTTATGATAGAGCCCTTGATATACCAGGACTATATGATTCTTAGTGAGACCGAACAGACTGAGGTTTGTTCCTATTGTATTCTGACAGTAGTCCCAAATTTACTTTCATGTTAGACCTATTTTTAGAACCTTTTTGGTGTGATTTTATTTCGTCTTCTTTAATTTCCATTACTTCCGATCGTACTTTAGTTGTGGGATTTATATGGATGCATGCATTCCGATTCAGTTGTTTTTACTTTTTAGCATTGTATAGTGTTGGTGTTGTGTGTGTGTGTACAAGTACATAGGCTAAGTTCTCCCATATTAGTTATATTCCTAATCGACATAGTCACCACCCCTAGCCTATTGGAGGTGGTATTGGGGAGTCATGACATGGGGCCCACTTGGAAGGGTTATGAAAAAGTGATATCATTGCAGTAAGTTATACCATAGGACCAAGAGTATATTATATTGGTTTGGAGCAACAGTATTAAGTGTTTCGAGTTTGGATTTCAGGTAAAAGACTCTAATATTGGTGTGGCAGCCAATGTATCCATAGACAAGGACTCTGATCACTTACTTTTCTACTAATTACATGGGAACATTGGTTACAAGGAAAACAATGGTATATGAGTCTTATAGGAATGGGTTTTTGGTTTCCATGTCCTTCTTAAGTCATCTCTCTCGATATAATCATTGATTGTGGTACATATTTTTAAATTTCAGGATGCCTCCATGATGTATTCTAGGTAGGAATTACCATCAAGATCATGAGGATGATCCCCTCAGTGATGAGGCTTTGATACAAGGACCAATTCCATAGATTCTACCTCTAGGCAGGGCACCCGCTATACCACAACCTGTTGAGAAACTGATGGTACCTGCAGTACCAAAAGATGAGGTATGTAGGATCATCACACTTTATAAGTTCTAGAAATATAAACCCCTCATGTTTCTAGGTGAGTTCGAACCATAGGTGGATGAGGACTAGCTTCAGGTGGTGACTTGTGTTTTCTATCTGGTCAGGACACCAATAGATCAGATGGTGGCCATAGTGGTGAGCCTTCTTCATGGATCAACAGGGTGATGGTAGAGGTTAGTGAACTGGTATTATGACTAGAAAACTCTACCATGGTTAGAGTTTGAGAATATATTCATAGAAGAGTTCTCTCTAGCTATGATGAGAGCTGTACGTATCCAGGATCATCTGCAGCTTCATCAGGGCAACGTGATAGTAGTTGAGTATTCATCAAGCTTTACTAATATCTCAAGCACTCATTGTATATTTCTCATGAACAATTCTTCAGGGCACAGACCTTTGAGTTAGGTATGCATAGAGACACCCAATCCAATGTTATCCATCTATGCATTTCTATTTATATTGGGATGCTAGAGTGATATTTTTTGGTTGAGAGTTTCTTGGATGACCACATACAACCAGTGGTTTTTTATAGCGGGCAAAAATGAGTAGAGACCTCAACCTAAGGGGGATGACATCAGTATTAAGGACCTCAACATGTGGGATATTTTAGGTGGAGGTCCCATGATGGAGGATATGTAGCTCAAGGCTCACAGGGTGGATGGCTCATGCATGCATGGCATGATGAGAGGCGGTGGGGTTCTTCATGACACAGAAGGCTCTGTATATATGGCATTCATTGTTAACATAGGAATGTGCAACTCGTTGGGGGCGTAGGCTTGGGCCCTTCTTACGGGACTGATAGATTGCAGGAGTAGCGGCTTTCAGGCGTCAAAGGTGGAGTCGGATTCATAGGTCTTGGTTAATCATGTCCGGGGAAGGTCAGACACACCATGGGATCTTGCTTATATCATCAGACAGTGTGCCTTAGAGACCAAACAAGGACAACTCATACAACATAATTGGAGGGAAAGTAATTTTGTTGTAGATGAGCTTGCGAATATTGGAATACCCGGGGATGAGGTCGTTATGTATAGAAGCTTGGGCTCCCTGCCGCTTGAATGTAGGACCTTCGTGTAGAAGGACGCCTTAGGATTACACTACTTTAGGCCCCCCTGAGTGCCTGGGTTGTTTTTATTCCTTGATGTTTCCTCTTTCTTATTATAATAAAAATAGAATTCAATTCTAATCATATAATGGTAGGGGAAATATTTCTCAAGATTTTCTGACCCACCGTACATGTGACAGAGAAACCATTGATGGGACACCAGGGTAGATGCAATGGAAGGAGACATAAGGTTTATAGGGTGGAGGATGTGGTAGAGGAGTTGGGGGATAAGCAAGAGGTGGTATATTCTTTGACTTGTTACCACCACCACCACAAGTGGTCCACACCATGCTCAGGGAGTTGGAGGATTGTTGAGGGGACAACTACAAGCAGTCAAAGCATATGACCCATAGGCTCTAGAAATGATATTAGGAATGATCTATGTCTTTTATACTTTATCTTCAGTAGTGATAGACACATGTTTTAGTCATTCCTTTCTTGACACATATATTTTCAAGACTTAGAGCTTTTGGTTGATACCTTGGCTCAACCTTTACATTTGGAGACTTCCACTAGAGATGACTCAACAATCACACACTTGTGCCGAAAGTGTAACCCAATTCTTGGAGGAAAGAGTTTCTTTTGGGATCTATTTGTAGTGGCAATGAGTCATTATGAAATTATATTAGGTATAGATCAGTTATCCAAAGTTCATTCCCTTATTGACTATTTCAGGAGAAGAATGCGGTGTGTCAGTAGTGATAAAACTAGGTTTTATTTTCTTGGTGAATAGGAAACCCATGCAACACAGGATAGAATCATTCATAGGAGGGTGTATCCAATTACTCATTAGTTGTCTAGGATGACCCATGGTGTAGTGGATGTTATGAGTTCCCAGTTTCTAGTAGTAGTGGAAGATTATGATGATGTATTCCTTGAAGATGTTCCATTTTACCTCCTTGCTGAGAGATAGTATTATACATTGATCTACACCCTGGGATGGCACTGATATATCCACCATCATATCATTTGTACCTCATAGATCTTCAATAGTGGAGGGTAAAATTGGAGGAATTTAATGTGAAGGGCTTTGTTAGACCCAATGTTTCACCATGGGCTTCCCTAATGTTGTTTCCCAAGAAGGATGATGAAATCTTGAGGTTATGTGTGGACTACCAACACTTGAACCAGGTGACTGTGAAGAAAAATTATCTGCTACTAAGGATTTATGACCTCTATAATCAGTTGATAGGGGCACAATGGTTCTCTAAGGCTGACCTCAGGTCAGGATATCTCCATTTGCAAGTATGGGATGAGGATATACCAAAGGTTCCATTTACATGTATCTATAGTCACTATGAGTACTTGGAGATGACATTTGACATGAAAAACACCCTAGTAGTGGTTATGGGACTGATGAACTAGATCTTTTAGCCTTTCATATACTAGTTTGAGGTAGTATTAATTGATGATATCCTTGTGTACTTGGTGTCTGAGGAGGACCATGAAAGACACTTAAATATAGTTTTATACATACTCCAAGAGAACCAAATTTATGGTAAGATATCAAAGTATCAATTCTGAATTTAGGCGGTCCACTTTCTTGGAGACATTATCTCTATAGATGGTGTGGAAGTTGACCCATCCCAGGCGGAGGCAATGTTATATTTGGAGCCACCCAAGAGCGTGATGGAGTTGTGGAGATTACATGGGTTGGAAATATATTACCAGATATTTATACCTGATTTCTTCAGGATATTATCTCCCAGTATGGCTTTTACCTAACAAGGGAAGCCTTTCATGTTGACAGAAAGGTGCTAATAAAATTTATAGATGTTGATCTAGAGTTTGATGAGTGCTCCCATATTGAGATTTCCATTGGAGGGTATAGAGTATGTAGTGTTCTGTGATATATCAGGAACCTAGATTAGTTGTGTTCTAATGGAGGTGAAAGCCGTGATTGCCTATGGTTTACGTCAGTTGAGACCACATGAGAAGAAGTACATGACCAACGATCTTCAGTTAGCGACAGTATTCTTCCCACAAAATATGCGGAGACACTACCTGATGAGAGAACTGTTTATCATATATTGTGATCACAAGTATAAAGAATATATTCTCTCTGAAGGATCTAAACATGAGACATGGATGATGGCTATAGTTCTTCCAGAATTTTGACATAGAGATTATCTATACCCCTGGGAAGGGGAATGTAGTAGTAGATTATCTCAGTAGGAGATCTGGTTTGTAGTTTCTAAACGAGGGATCAGATAAGTTGGAATTGTTGTAGTTATACTTTGTAGATGTATATGGAGAATCTTACCTATAATTGATGGATATCATACCTCTACTCTTATAGTGAGTTTGGGAGGCATATCTTGGTAATGTTGACTGTGAGAACCTACATACTTAGATATCCACTAGAAAAACTCTTGATGAATTTTATAAAGGTGGGGAACATCTCGTTCTTTTAATAGTTCAAATGATGGTACTAGTGAAATTTTTGGAGGAGGTTTTGAGAGAGTTTCATACATATCATTTGGAGGTACATCTAGGTATGGTGAAGATGTACTAGGACCTCTAACATCAGTTTTGGTGGTGAGTGATGGAGAAAGGAGTTGAATAGTTTGTCTCTCGATGACTTACTTGTCAACAAGTGATGTCTATGAACCAAGTTCTAGTGGGTTTTAATCAACCCCTTGAGGTCCTAAAGTTGAAGTGGGATGATATATCCATACACTTTGTGATAGGATTACCATGTAAATCCAGGGGACACAATGCTATATGGGTGATCATAGACCAACTCACCAAGTCAGGCCAATTCTTAGCCATATGAGAAAAAATTTATATAGAGAACTTGGGATGCATCTACATACAAGAGATAGTCCAACTCCATGGTGTTCCATTGAAAATAATTTCATACCATGATTATTTCTTCACTTCCCAAATTGTGGAAGGGATTGTATGAGGCTTTTGGGACTCAACTATGCCCAAGCATAGAATTCCACCCCTAAACTATTGGCCATATTGAGTGGACCATTTTGGTTCTGGAGGACATGTTGCGAGCTTTCATGTTGGACATTAACCATAGTTGTGAGGACGACCGACGACTAGAAGAGTTTACACACAACAACAACTACTATTCCACCATCATTATAAAACCATTCCAGGATTTTTATGGGAAAACATATAAGTCACCACATTGCTAGAATGACCAGGAGAGTTGGAAATAATGGGCCCATAGTTGACAAGAGAAACTACCAAGAAGGTGAAGACCACCCAGGAGAAGATGAAGACTACACAGAGCCGTCTGAAGTCTTATGCATACAGCCAACATATGCCTTTGGAGTTCTAGGAAGGAGACCATGTATTCTTATAGGTTTAACCTCAACATGGATTATAGATATTTGAATAGGGAGAAAATATATCTCCAAGGTTCATTGTCTCTTTCTAGATAAATTCTAGAGTAGGTGAGGTGGAGTACCACTTAGATCTACCTCCACAGTTAGACTAGGTACACGACATCTTCCACGCGTTGCATCTAAGGAGGTACGTCCATAAACCACCACACATTATCAACTGGGGTGATATAGACATTGAGGATTGGGATACCTTTACTGAGTACTTGGTAGGTATTGAGGATCAGAAGGATAAGATTCTTCATGGGTGATTGATTCCTTTATTTCATGTTTTATGGAAGTACGTGAATATATATGAAAGCACATGAGAGATGGAGGGTCAGATTCATGCTCAGTACCCATATCTTTTCGTGTATCCCATGTTTTGGTATTTTGAGGATGTAAAATCACCATGGTGGGGATAATTTAATGACTTGGATTTTCCATGTATATTTTTTGGATATTTTATAGATTATTTTCAAGACTAGGCACTAAGATGATGTGTGGTTCAAAGGCCCGATGTTCCCAGAATAAATGTTTAAAATATATTAAATATATTAAATATCATGTCTGTACAGTTTTCTTGTAAAAGTATAATAACTTATAAATATGGGGCCAACTCAGAAATTTGATGACATTGTTGAGTTTAGAATGTGGGTTTTACCCTAGACGTGACTTATCCTTGGTCGACACGAGGTGTTTGTGGAAAAGTAATTACAAGTGTTGAATGAATAAAATAATTGATCGAAATTATTTTATTTGACGCAAATACCTAACCATTAGATTAAATACCCATTTATGGAAAATTTTTAGGGTTAGACACATAACCCTACAAATCATTGGAGAGCCATTGGAGAGCATGAAATGAGATTCCATTGGTGAAGGAAGAATGGATCATAGATCAACAATTGATGCACAAAAGAATCAAAGGATCTCGCCAATGACTATAGAACATCTATATTATTCCTAAATATTCGATCCAAATCAACGTAGGACATTTTTTTAATTGGTTTTATTTCCCTATTCTTAGTTTCTATAACAAATATGAATCAATCACCTAACAGATTGATTAAAGGATTGGTCATCTTGTGAGATGGATTAGATTAATCAAGGTTTGGGAGAATTTATTTTTTATTTTTTATTTATTCATTTTTATTCTAATGGAAATGAATCAAGGTTGACATGAACATTGAACGAGGTCCGTTCCTCTTAGTTGTTCTTGTGATTTTCTCCCTCGATTCATTGTTCATCATGAGTGTTATTCATTTGTACTGAGGTTCGACATATCCCAATGAATTTGTCATTTTGCACATGTTTCTTGGAATGAATATCCAATATTTTAGATCTCTATTTGACGCAATGCAATAGGGGTGTGATGGTAGTAGCGACGAGTGGACCAAAACATATTTTAAACCCATGAATCGAGCAGGGCATGTGGAAAACTACGGGATGAACATAATCCATTTTATGTATGGATTCAAATACAAGATTCTAGAGAATTTCCAAGGATTTGTTTAACCAAGATAGATCCTTGATTTTTTTCTAGATTGAAGCTAGAATCTAAGGTGATGGTGGTATAGGCATGTATGGAAGTAATAACCAGAAATTCAAGAAAATTGTGAACAAAACGGCATGTAATCCAGGATTACATGACATGTGGGATCATCCTAGTAGTACCTAGGGTTTTGGAGAAATTTAAGTATCACATGATGTGTGACCCCTATCAAATGGCATGTGGTCTCTCCTCAGCAACTTGGTGTTTACCTCAGAGGGTACGCCGACATGGGTTGGAGTATACGGGTTGGAGCATGTTGTTTACCCTCCTACAATGACACTACCTAGATGAGTACATGGGTTAAGCCATGTGTTGGAACACATTTAGAGTACACAGAAAGTAGGCACTCCATGTACTTCTATATAGACATAGACATGACTTGAGACACATGCTGTTTACAGGGACAGGACCCAGGGTCAAGGGAAACGGCACGTAACCCATTCTACAAGTAGTGTACTCTATTAAACATGGATTGTGACCTTGACCTATGTATCTTGGATAAGTTTTCTTAGGGTTAATTCCCCATATCATTCCCCTTATGGTTAGTATGTAATTTCCTCATACATATAGTATGGGGATCCCTTCAGCAGGACTTCTTGGATTGAGTTGTTGGAATCCCTTTGTGAGTCCTAGAGTGAGATCCTCTATTCATCTTCATGTCCTAGGTGGATTTTTTGGTATCTCCATGACAAAAACTACACGAGCTTAGATTATATACTTATCTGGTTAATCCAGATTGAGTTATTTAAATACCCCATGCCCCTGGGAGTGATCCTCATTTGTGTATCATATGTCTTCATACCTTTAGCGTGTACTTCTAATGGAGAGACCCGATTAGATTTTCATCTCGAACAAATGTCATTAGGTTTATCAGACTTAGGAGTGTGTTATCCCAGACAAGTGCTACGTGGATCCTTTGAGTTGTAATCCTAGACTGGGATGTTATGGTTGTGGATTACATTTAGACTATTTGTCTTTGTTAAGTATATCTGTACATTATTTTTATATGTGCTATAGAGATATACCTATATAGAACTGATAGTATTTTTTATGCTTTGTGGTTTCAAGGTGTCATACATGGAATTTTTATCTCACCTTTTCATGATATTTGTCAACACATGTCATGTCCTTTTGGCAGATTCCTTGATGGACCAGGACTATACAATGCTTAAAGAGACTAGATAGAATGTGGTGTGTTCTTACGATATTATGACAGCATTCCCAGTTTTACTTTCATTTTAGGCCTATTTTTAGACCCTTTGTGGTCATCTTGTATTTGGAACTGATTACTTTTCTTTACTTCCTATCATGCTCTGTTTGTAGGATTTAGATGTTTGAATGAATGGATTTTTAGTTGATTTAGCTTTTAATAATTGTATAGGCTTTGATATGTCGGTATGTGTATAGGTACATAGGCTAAGGCCTCCCATGTTAGCGACATGCCTTATAAGCACTATTCCTTAATCCCTTTCCTATTAGAGGTAGGCTTGGGGAGTCTCAACATGGGCCCTACTGGGACGGGTCAGGATAGAAAGTGCTATAATTTCAGTATCCTTTCCTAGGCGAGGAAAAGAGTCTTGAAGAACCAAAAAAAATTCCAACAATCATCATTGAGGTAAGAACCAATAAAACAAAGGTAGTTTTTTGAGAAACAAATATATAATCATATGCTATTGGAAAATCTCCAATAAAAGAGAAACCTGAAAAAGATAAGTATATATCAAATCACTAGCTTACAAACACCCTCTACCCTTCCCAAGAAGAATGAGGAAATGAAATATTAAATGGAAGTATAAGTAGTTTCTAGTGATGTTTAAGAAATTACACATTAATATCCCCTTTACTGAATCCATCACTCAAATTCCTGCATATGTAAACTTTTTAAAAGAATTAATTTCCAAAAAAAGGAATATGGAAGACTTAGGAGTAATTTATTTAAATGAATAATTATATACTATTATTCCGTAGAATATTCCCCCTAGGATGAGAGAACCTATCATATTATCGATTCTATACACTAGAGGGGAATGAAACTTTGGAAGATCATTATGCGATCTAGGCATGAGCAACAATCTTATATCGATGATCATGTTTTGAAAACTAGGGATTAAGGAAATAAAGCCAACAAGAGTGGAAATATAATTGGTTGAATGATAAGTAAATTACCCATGAATAATTCTCAAGGTTTTTTAGTAAAATTTAAAAAATTCAAATTCCCTATAGATTTTCTCATCTTATACATGGAAGAAGAAGGAGAGATTACCATTATTTTAGGATGCCCATTTATTTCCACTGGGAATGCACTGATTGATGTAAATTAAGGGAGACAAATATTCAGAGTAGGTTATGAACAAGTATTGTTTGACTTAGTGAAGGATTATAAGAAAAAATATGACACATTCGACTATTAATACATATTTCTTAATGATGAGAGAGATGATTTTATGACCATATAGGACAAAAGAGATAGAATTCCCCCTAATGAAGATGAAAAAAATAATCACGAGGATGAAAATTAATTTGAACCATTGAAAAGGGACACCATCCAACCATTCATACATTCGATCATCAAGCCACCATTGTTGGAACTAAAACCTCCTCCGAGCACACTCAAGTAATAATTTTTAGAGACTACAACTTCACTTCCAATCATTACCAGCTCATAGATAACTGAAATACAAGAGGAAAAGTTGATTGAAGTACTAAAAAGGAATAAGAACTCAATATCCCTGGGATTGGATGAAATTAAAGGGATTATCCCCACAATATACACCCACAAGAAATTTTTGGAAGAAGGTGATAAAACCAAATTCTAATCCCAGAGGTGACTCACCCCACTAATGTAAGAGGTGGTTAAAAAAAGGTGTTGAAACTTCTAGATGATGGGACAATGTTTTCAATATCTGATAGTGAATAGGTGAGTCTTCTATAGGTTTCCCCAATAAAGGGTGGCCTAAACATTATAAAAAATAATGAATATGATCTAATCTCAACTTGAAACAACAATGTTTGGATAGTCGGTGTTGATTATAAAAACCTTAACATGGAAATTCAAAAAGATTATTTTGTCCTACCTTTTATTGATCAAATGATTAAAATATTAGTAGGGAACAAATTCTATTGTTTCCTATTTGGGTATTCAGGATACAATCAAATTATAGTCGATCAAGATAACTATTCCAAAACTATGTTCACTTTCCCCATCAAAACCTTCACATATAGAAAAATGTCTTTAAGAATGTTTAATGTACTAGTGAATTTTCAATGGGGAATAACACATATATTCCAAGACCTGGAAGAGGAGTTACTGGAGATATTTATAGATGATTTCTTGGTTTATGGAAGATCCTTCGAGATGTGCCTGAGTAATTTGGAGCTCATGTTACAATGCCGTGAAGATAAATTCTTGGAATTAAACCAGAAAAAAGTCACTTGATGGTCCAAAGAGGCATAGTACTCAAACATAAAATCTCAAATAAAGGCATGGAAGTGGATCCATCAAAAATAAAATTAATAAAATACATACATGATCCTATACTAGTAAAAGGAATAAAGATATTTTTGGGCCATGTAGGATGATACCACTTCTTCATTAAAGACTTTGATAAAGTAGACTACACCTTGTCACACTTATTATCAAAAGAGAGTATTTTTGAGTTCATTGAAGAGTGTTGAAGGGAATTCAATACCTTAAAGAATTGATTGGTGGCTGATCCTATCTTCATTTCACTAGATTGGGATAAGGAATTCAAGTTAATGTGCGATACCAATGATTTCACTGTTGGATTTGGATTAAGAAAATGAGTCACACATATCTTTTTTCCCATGTACTATTACAACCACATACTGAATTATGCATAGGTAAATTATATAAAAACCTAAAAGGAACTTCTTGTATTCTTCTATTCATTTGAAACGTTTTTCCCATACCTTGTTTTAGCCAAAGTAGTGGTCTACACTAATCATGAAACACTTAAATATCTACAGAATAAAAAGGATGTCAAACCACATATGATATGGTGGATCCTAATAATTCTTGTGTTTTACATAGTAATAAAGGGAAAAATGGAAATGAGAACGTTATTGGTGATCATTTATCTAGATTTCCAATGCCAATTATTAAGGATGATGATAATATTGGCATTGAGGATGACTTCCCCGATGAAACCCTATTAATAATAAATACCCAAACCTAACCATGTATTTTGTATATTGAAAATTATCCCTCCACATGATCACTCTACCCACACCTCACCTATCAATAGAGGGAGATATTCTTAGTCAAAGATTTTTATTACTAATAAGATGTGATTCTACCTTTTAAGAATTATGATGAAAAATTAATGTGGTTCTACATCTGAGAAGAAGAAATATAAAATTTACTCAACATGCATCATATATAACCAGCTAGAGAGAATCATGGACCTGAATGTACCATGAAAAAATCCTTCAAATCAGTTTATTATGGTCCATGCTTCATAAAGATATGAGGAAAGTTTTCCAAAGTTGTGATCGGTGCCAGTGTATACTCACCATACGGAAAAGAAATGAAATTCCCCAAAATATCATCCTCGAAGTAAAACTTTTTGACCTGTGGGGGATTGATTTTATGGTACTATTCCCTAATTATCATGGGATATTTTCTGTTCGTCTTGGTGTTTAATATGTCTAAAAAAGGTTAAAATATGAGGTGTGAAATTATGACCCAAAAAAAATAGGTAAATAATTTTTGATAAAAAGTATATTCTCAAGATTTGGATTCCCCCAATTACTCATTAGTGATCAGGGAATGAATTTTGAAAATAATTTTTTAAGGGATTACTGTAAAACTATAGAATTATCTATAACACTTGAACTCCCTACCACCCGCAAACAAGAGGAAAATTTGAGTTCTCAAACACAGAAATTAAAAAGATAATATAGAATATATTCAACACAAGTAGAAAGGACTACAATATCAAACTAGATGATGCACTTTGGGAGTATCTCACAACATAAAAGACACCCATTTGAACTACTCTATACCAACGTGTATATGGAAAGATGTTCCATCCAACAGTGGAATTAGGGAATCACTCTTATTGGATAACAAAAAAATTTAACATGGTAAAAAATATGTGGTAGTTATAATGATACAGATAAATGAGCTAGATGAAATTAGGAAGGAAACCTATGAAAATTCTCAAATTTATAAATAAAAGACAAAGAAAGGGAATGACTAAATTATTATGCATCAAATATTTACTTTGGGGGATAACATTATTTTATTCAATTATCATTTGAAATTATTCCCTATAAAGATGAAATCCTGATGGTTGGGTCTTTACCATGTCATTAGGGTTTTTTTATACGGATCAATTGAAATTTATAATCGCACCGAACCACCATTCATGGTTAATGGGAAAAGGTTATAGATATATAAATAGTCATTCCATGAGGGGTACATTGTTCCTCTAAAATTAACCTGAACTAAAAAGTGTCTAGCTCTTGACATTAAAGAAATCTCTATCTAGGAGGAAACCTAGATTAAGAACAATAGGTTAGTCTAAATCACATTAAGGTAGCATCACTAGAATGTTGTTAAGAGGAAATTTCTCAAAAAGAGGTAGAAAATGCAAATTACATGTCGTGTAGTTATTACATGATGTGTAAATGTCAATACACTAAAAAATTAAAATCAAAGATTTACATTTCATGTATCTAATTAATGACGGGAAACCTTCATATAGATTTAGAAATACATGATTTTTATGTTCATATCATAAGACCCCCCATTTTTCTCCTCCAGTGTGCGAGCCCCCCATCTCTTGAACCGTAGGCTGCCTCTCCTCCTCCCTCATCGGCCTTCCCTCCTCCTTCTACCTCATTCCTCCACTTATCCTCTTAGTATACATAGACTCACCTTCCCCTAATCTTTGATTCCATTATGAGATTCACCATACCAAAACCATGTTCACTTCACCCACCAAATGCGTGCCCGATGTAACGACCCATAGTTTTTCAATGGAAATTTCCTTTTTATAAATATGTCATAAAATCACATGAAAACACAACATAATGAACTACTAAGTGACCTTTAAACATAATTTTGTAACTTCTATATTGGGAATTATGATAATCTGACATACACAGTTGTGGTCAAGATGATTTTCAGAGTCTAATAAAACAAAAATAATTTTTGGTGAATAGTAACCTACCTTTATGAATAGTAACATACCCTTATGAATAGTGATATACCATAAGGAATAGTAACCTTACCTATGTTAGTATAAAAATCATATTTAAGTGAAAGTATGATGTACCTATATTCTAGAATAAGTAAATGAATGTTTTAAAACAGTTTTTAGTAATAAACCATGATTTTAATTAAATATTAAATTAATCATATTTGGAATTTTATTTTTGACAAATGGAATTCATTTTCGGATTCTACATGTCAAAAAATGGTTGGGATAAATTTTTGGGATTTTTATGAGATAATTGAATTCTTGATGAAAAGTGAAATACCATAATTTACAAAATAAGCTAAATAAGGTAATTATAGAGTCATGTGTGATGTTAGAATGATGTAAGACCACTTGGTTCGGGATCACATGATAAAATTACTATTCTTGTTCATTGAAGACTCACTATTCCTTGTCTTAGGGGAAATTAATAAACTAATGAATTTTATATTAAGGAAACCCCTCTTCCCTCTAATATAAATACCACCCTTCACACCCTCATTTCCTCACACCTCTCAAGCTTGAAGCCTTGTCTAATGTAACACCCCAAGCTTCCACTGTACGTTTCCCTTCGAATAATGCAATAGCGTGTGTTGTACGCAACCTCGAGCTCTAACACACACCACAACTAATTAAACTAGCCGTTGTGAATAGTAATACCTACTTTTTGAAATTTTATAAATTTTATTTATCAAAATGGACTTCATTTTTGGATTCGGAATATTGAAATTAGCCTATGTTGAATTTTTGGTATTTTTCTGAGAACTTCTAAATTTTTATGAATAGTGAAAAATACTTAAAAACAACTTTTTAATCAAAATAATTTATAGTGATAAATTATAATATTAAATGGTTTTAAAGTATAATTAGAATATATTTTTACCATTTTATCCAATGGTGGTCATTAGAATTAATTTAACATTGAAATTGGACATAAACAATTGCCAATCTTTTGATATAAATTGTTTCTTAAAAACACGCTATTTGTTGTAACAGTGGGAATTAATTATAAAATTAATTAATACAACTTATATGTTTGGAATTTTGTAAAATAGACATCATTTTTGAATTCAGAATATCAATTATAGCTTAGGGTGAAATTTTGGCCTTATTCTGAAAAACTTCAATTTTTGATGAATAGTGAAACCACTAAGTGGTTGTTAAAAACTGATTTTTCGTTAAAATGAAATATTACCACTTCTGTGATTTGATTTTCAAAAATCCGACATACATGGTTGTCATTAAGAAGTAAAATGTGGTTCAATGAGATTAAAATAATTTTTTGGTGAATAGTAACTTTTAAGTTCTTAATCGCGATTAGAGGTAATTAGTGTAGTTTAAGGTAAAAATAATGTTTTAATAATATGAGATGAGCTTGACACTTGTCCTACTCCTATTGGATGAGTCATGGCCGAACAAGACAACCCATGGGTCAACTTGGGGACCCCATGGAGCCACTTTAGTTGGAAAATGACATTAATATAAATTTATTTAATGTTAAAATTAAATTGACACAAACATGAGCTGTTTTACTAAAACAGTTTTTAAGTGGGGTTACAAAGATCCCAATTTTGACTATAAATATTCATTATAAAGATAAAAAGATTTCCTACATCATAGTATTTTTTTTATAATTTTTAGACATTAAATTAATTAAATTATTTATGACATCATTATGATGCAGCGATGACCTCATTATTTAACGATTTAAATAAAATGAGAAGATAATGCAAAATCCAAGTCTTAAACTTGTCCAAAGCCTATTGTATGAGGAGATTTATAACCCTTATCACCTTAGCCACGAATTATATAAGTGTGGGACCTTTATAATCCGAAAAGAATTGTATAATAATGTAACATTTCAATCTTTCCAAAAGAGCCCCTCCTCTCCTCTTATAAAAGGCCCCCACCTCTACCACCTTATTCACACTTCCAAGCCTTTTGGTTCGGCCAAACTCTGCCCAAATACTCTCCCAACTTCTCTCCCTTCATCCTAGAAGCTTTACTTTAGTCAGAAAGCCATCCTAAGGAGTCCTTTTGATCAAATCAAAAGGAAGAACCCGAAGAAGAGGTAACATTTTCATCACCCTCTTTCAAGTTTATTTCTTCTTCCACTCCCTCTTTGTTTATTATTTCAATTCTAAAATTATAACTCCAGTATCTTCTATATGATGTGATGTTATTATAAATATGGAACAACCATATTCAGTATTCTACCCATCATTTGAATGACATGTCACCATACGTGCGTACGTACGGCTTACCGTATCCACGTCGTGGTGTAATTGTTATTCAATATATTATTATTTAGATGGGTATAATAATGATATGTAATTCATGTAAATAATAAATATAACATGATAATGATTCTGTATATTTGATATAATATCCAATTATATATTATTTTAATATCAAAATAATGATATTGTCGCTCGTGCGTACGTACGGACTACCGTCTCCACGAACGCGATGAGATTCATTATCCGTCGTATCCATTCAAGTATAATTATCATTTGATGATTTAAAAATAATGTTTAAGGACATGATATCATTATGGATATGAATAAGATACAACCTATCCATGAAAAACATGACTTATGTAACAAAAGATATAAAAGAAAATGAGTAAGTTAACACCCGAAACAACGATAAATCTAAGATATTGTTAACAAAGAAAAGTTAAAAGATCATATATGATATCATATGAATGTATATGATTATTTTATAATTTAATAACAATTATTTCACCATTATACAGGAGGTTAACCTACCCCAACCAAGGAAAAGTACAAGGTAAGGGTTTACTTCACAACCTCTTCATTATCCAAGGTTGTTTATACATAATTATCTACTGGGACCTCGTTATCATCCACATCCATGTTTATTAAAAATGTCTTTCAAAACATTTTTACTATTAAATGGAAAATGGGTTAAAGTCATTTATACCCTTATACGTTTTTGAAAGGAATCTTACCGTCATTTTCCAAACAATGTACTTTTTGACCTTTTTGACAAAATTAAGGTAAGAATGTTTTTTTTACTTATACGGCGGGTGCGGCTATTTTCCGCCATTATAACTTCGTCGAAGCTTCCATAACAAGCTTATAATAATATTTTCAAAGTAAATGTATTATTTTATAATTATGGGACTTTTAAATAATTTCAAAAGGAGAGATATTTCTCTCAAGTAGCTTTGATTTCATCCATGTCAACATCCTTTGATGGGTTTTAAGTTTAACTGAAATTGATTTATGATACAAAACTTCCATTGAACATTTTGTGAAATATTTGACTGTGGATGTGTTATTTTATACCATCCATAGTTTATGGAGAAATTGTTGACATTTCGTATGCTAGTTTTAATACGAATATTTATGTTATGTTTAAACCTATTCATATGAGGAATGTATTGGACTTAATATGTGACGGGTGGAGCCCGCTATAGCTCCCCGATGCATCGGTAGGTCTCATGAGACAACTAGACGTGGAATTGGCCGAGGCCCTTTCCCAATTTGATTTATGGTTTTGGCCGAGGCCTTAATCATTTTAGACATCTTGGCCGAGGCCTTGACAAAATGTTTTAGAATGTCTGACATTATACATTCCCTCATTATGAAAGTGGTTATTGATATTTCATGTGATTATTCGTCTAGTAGAATATCCATGTGAGTAAGTAATGGCATTATCTTATTTTACTTTTTCCATATTATGCTGAAGTTCATGTTCAATAAGGCTTTTGTTTTAGTTATACATTGCCTTAAATGCTTATGTTTTCTTATAAAATCTTCCGCAATATTGTTATCCTTACTGAGCATCTGAGCTCACCCCTTTCAATGTTTTAACATTTTCCAGGATGTGAAGAAGTGTATTATGACTGACTTGCAAGAATAGTCAGTGAGGATATGAGTGTGGACTATGAAGACCATGTTATTGTAGTTTGTTTACTTTTTGATGTAATGAAATATTTATGAATGTATCTAGTGTTTCCAAGGCTACTAAACTAATCGGTCTTTCGAGACTTGATCTTTTGTGATCATGCCATTGTTATGAAGTAATGCACCGACTCTGGGTAGCTGGGGTCGGGGCTTTACAGTTGGTATCAGAGGCAGTTTAGTACTAACCTTGGAAGCTAGATTTAGATAAACTCTGATTAGAGCACATATCCCGAAGATAGACTTTGAGGATTAGTATAGAAGAACTTCCTAGAATTTTGGTATTGTAGAGATGTTGTGAGTTTTCCGAGCAATACATCCCTGTCTGGATACGAGAAGGTAGAGGCGGCTCTGGCACAGATGTACCTAGGGGTAAAACCCGAAAACACCGCTTTGAGCTAGACTCGAACGGGAACTGGTGCACGACAACGGGCCTTGCTGCACTCTTGGTTACGACACTCCCGAGGGATATCCTTTGGATAATTCCCATTTTCTTTACAAACCACTATGAAGGGTTACGAGTATATACTTACTCAAAGAAAACATTTTTATAATTATGGATTATATCCATGATTAGTTCAATTTATGTTAAGTGTTTTACAAGTATGGAATTATGTATTTTGATTCATGAACTAATCTAGTTTATGCCATTATTTAGAAATGGCGCCTAGTGGAAAGAATGGAAACCGTATCAATGCACGCACTCCGTGTAGGGATTGCCCTCCTGCTCAGGATAATTATGGTGGAGCTAGTGATACAACTGGTGCTGATCAGCTTCTCACCGTACTGGGACAACTCACGCAGGTTATGAATAACAACCTTACTCGTATGGAGCACCCTGATCCACAACGTGGAGGATCAATGCTAGACCGTTTCATGAGGCAACAACCGCCAACCTTCAATGGGAGTACAAATCCTATAGTAGCTGAGCAATGGATAAATTCCTTAGAGAAAATATTCCATGCCTTGGGGAGTAGTGAAAAGGAGTATGTTACAAGTGTGGTGAAAAAGGACACCAAGCTCATGAATGCAAGGGAAAGAAAGCGGCTGTCAACGTGGAATGTTATAATTGTAGAGAGAAGGGACATTATGCAAATGAATGTCCTAAGCGTCAGGGGAACTTACCTCAGAAGAGGCCAAGGGATCAAGGCCAGGCTTATGCTATCACTACTGCTGAGGTGGAAGCTCCGAAAGACATGGTGGCAGGTAATTTAATGGTTTCCTCAAGTTTAGAAAATGCATTATTTGATTCTGGATCATCGCATTGTTTCATATCTTCCCAGTTTGCTAAGAAAATTAGATATTTCCAATTTGATTTAACAAGGGAGTTGTCGGTCAAAACCCCTAAGGGAAGTATTGTTGCAACAAAGTTTTGTCGATTAGTTCCCATTAGAGCACCTAAATGTTCTTTACCTGCTGATCTCATTGTCATACCCATGATTGAATTTGATATAATCCTCGGTATGGATTGGATTTCAGACCATGATGCAAAAAATTATTGTAAGAGGAAAGAGGTTACGATTCTTGATGATGATGATAAGGAACACCTTATCTTTAGAGCAGAATCGTCGCCACATAATTCTTATCTAGATCCACCCCCAGTAGCTAAAATAAATTCAATTATTAGGGAGGAAGAGAAGGAAATTACTGAGGATGAGGAAAGGAATATTCAAATAGGGGATGTACCTATTGTGAGAGAATATGTTGATGTGTTTCCGGAAGATTTACCTGGACATCCTCCAGAACGAGAAGTTGAGTTTTCCATTGATTTAATTCCTGGATCAAGGCCCATATCGAAGACCCCTTATAGAATGCCCACTGTGGAATTAGTTGAACTAAAGAAACAACTAGAGGAATTGAGTAATAAGGGATTTATTCGCCCTACTGTTTCTCCTTGGAGAGCCCTTGTTCTTTTTGTTAAGAAGAAAGATGGATCTATGAGGTTGTGCATTGATTATAGGGAGATCAATGCTATAACAATAAAGAATAAGTATCCCCTACCTTGCATTGATGATTTGTTTGACCAACTGCATGGAGGTCAATACTTTTCAAAGATTGACCTTCGATCTGGATACCATCAGTTGTGTGTGAAGAAGGAAGACGTTCCAAAGACAGCATTTCGAACAAGGTACGGGCATTACGAGTTTACAGTAATGCCTTTTGGATTGACTAATGCACCCTCTGTTTTCATGGATCTAATGAATAGAGTTTTCAAGGAATATCTTGATGACTT
Source organism: Viscum album (assembly GCA_963277665.1). Classification (NCBI taxonomy): domain Eukaryota; kingdom Viridiplantae; phylum Streptophyta; class Magnoliopsida; order Santalales; family Viscaceae; genus Viscum; species Viscum album. Next base: position 690,522,755 of record OY728163.1, read on the forward strand.
TGTAGTGGTATTTATTGATGATATCTTGGTATACTCCAAAAGCCACGAAGATCATGAAAATCACTTACGCATTATCCTGAAGACTCTTAGAAGACATGAATTATATGGGAAATTTAGCAAGTGTGAATTCTGGCTTCATGAGATTTCTTTTCTTGGCCATATTGTCTCCAAGGATTGAATTTCCGTTGATCCTTCTAAAACCAAGGCAATCCAAGAATGGCCAGCACCGACAAGTATAACTGAGGTACGCAGTTTTATTGGTTTAGCAGGTTATTATCGACGTTTCGTCCAGAATTTTTCTAGATTGGCTAACCCATTGAGAAAGCTCACACGTAAAGGGATTAAATTTGTCTGGACAAAAGAGTGTGAAGAATGTTTTGAAGAACTAAAGAGAAGATTAGTCAATGCCCCTGTATTGACTCTACCATCGGGGAATGATGGGTTTGTTATTTATAGTGATGCATAGAAGAAAGGACTCGGTTGTGTCCTTATGCAGAATGATAAGGTCATTTCCTATGCATCACGACAGCTAAAAATTCATGAGCAAAACTATCCTACTCATGATCTTGAGTTAGCAGCTGTGATTTTTTCTTTAAAGATATGGAGACATTACCTCTATGGTGAAAAATGTGAGATTTATACTGATCACAAGAGTTTGAAGTATATTTTCACACAAAAAGAACTCAACATGAGGCAAAGGTGATGGCTTGAACTACTCAAGGATTATGATTGCACGATACATTACCACCCGGGGAAGGCAAACAAGGTGACAGATGCTTTGAGTAGAAAAGACCATGGAGTTTTGAATGTGATGAGAATTGAAAGGGATCCAATTTTCTTGGATCTAGTGAAGATGGACATGGGAATAACTAGGGAAGGTGAAACATCAATTCTTTTTCAAATGGTTGCCAAACCATCATTACTAGAAAGGATTAAGAGTTCTCAGACCAATGATGAAGAATTTCAGAAGAAGATTAAAGGTGTGAATGATGGAAGATTGAGGGACTTTGTGTATAAGGATGGAATTTTGAAATTCGGGAAGAGACTTTGTGTTCCCGATATACCTGATCTAAAAAGGGAATTGCTGGATGATGCTAATAGTTCCAACTTCTCTATACAACCTGGGAGAACCAAAATGTATAGAGATTTGAAGGAACATTTTTGGTGGGACAATATGAAGAGGGAGATTGCTGATTTGGTGTCGAGGTGTATGGTTTGTCAACAAGTGAAAGCTAGAAGGCAACATCCTGGTGGAGTATTGCAACCTCTTCCCATACCTGAGTGGAAATGGGATAATATTACGATGGACTTTGTCATGGGACTACCAAAGACTCCTAGAAGGAATGATGCAATATGGGTCATTGTTGATCGACTTACTAAGTCAGCACATTTTCTGGCTATACAGGAGGATCTACCACTTGAACGTCTAGCAAGACTATATATTAATGAAGTTGTAAGACTTCATGGAGTACCCCTATCGATTGTTTCTGATCGTGATCCTCATTTTACTTCAAGATTCTGGAAAAGTCTTCAAAAGGCCTTGGATACTGAACTTCGTTTGAGCACTGCCTATCACCCTCAAACAGATGGACAATCAGAACGGACTATTCAAACCTTAGAAGACATGTTGAGATCATGCTCTCTTGACTTTCAGGGTATGTGGGATCAATATTTACCACTGGTAGAATTTTCCTATAATAATAGCTTCCATTCGAGTATTCAGATGGCACCATATGAAGCATTATACGGAAAGAGATGTCGTACACCAACCTGTTGGGATGACGTTGGTGAAAGAAAACTTGTAGGCTTAGAACTGGTGGAGGAAACGGTGGAAAAGGTGAAAGTAATCCAAAATCACATCAAAGCAGCTCAAAGTAGGCAGAAGAGCTATGCCGATAATCTAAGGAAGGATTTGGAATTTCAAGTTGGTGATCATGTTTTCATGAAGGTATCTCCATGGAAGGGAGTCATACGTTTTGGTAAGAAAGGTAAATTGAGTCCCAGGTACATCAGACCTTTCGAAATTCTAGAACGAATTGGGGCTGTAGCTTACCGATTGGCAATGCCGCCAAGTCTCTCCAAAGTTCACGATGTGTTCCACGTATCTCTGTTGAGGAAATACATGCCTGACCCAACGCATGTACTCACCTATGAGGAATTAGAACTGGAACCCGATCTTTCCTATTGTGAAGAGCCCATCAGGATTCTTGATGTGAGGGAGCAGGTGCTGAGAAACCGGACGACTCGTCTGGTGAAGGTTTTGTGGATAAATCATAAAATGGAAGAGGCAACGTGGGAACCTGAGGAATTTATGATGAAAAACCACCCAAGTCTTTTTATGCAGTAATACCCTAGAAATTGCGGGGACGCAATTATTTGAAGGAGGGGAGAATGTAACACCCCAAGCTTCCACTGTATGTTTCCCTTCGAATAATGCAATAGCGTGTGTTGTACGCAACCTCGAGCTCTAACACACACCACAACTAATTAAACTAGCCTTTGTGAATAGTAATACCTACTTTTTGAAATTTTATAAATTTTATTTATCAAAATGGACTTCATTTTTGGATTCAGAATATTGAAATTAGCCTATGTTGAATTTTTTGTATTTTTCTGAGAACTTCTAAATTTTTATGAATAGTGAAAAATACTTAAAAACAACTTTTTTAATCAAAATAATTTATAGTGATAAATTATAATATTTAGTGGTTTTAAAGTATAATTAGAATATATTTTTACCATTTTATCCAATGGTGGCCATTAGAATTAATTTAACATTGAAATTGGACATAAACAATTGCCAATCTTTTGATATAAATTGTTTCTTAAAAACACGCTATTTGTTGTAACAACGGGAATTAATTATAAAATTAATTAATAAAACTTATATGTTTGGAATTTTTTAAAATAGAAATTGTTTTTGAATTCAGAATATCAATTATAGCTTAGGGTGAAATGTTGGCCTTATTCTGAAAAACTTCAATTTTTGATGAATAATGAAACCACTAAGTGGTTGTTAAAAACTGATTTTTCGTTAAAATGAAATATTACCACTTCTGTGATTTGATTTTCAAAAATCCAACATACATGGTTGTCATTAAGAAGTAAAATTTGGTTCAATGAGATTAAAATAATTTTTTGGTGAATAGTAACTTTTAAGTTCTTAATCGCGATTAGAGGTAATTAGTGTAGTTTAAGGTAAAAATAATGTTTTAATAATATGAGATGAGCTTGAAACTTGTCCTACTCCTATTGGATGAGTCATGGCCGACCAAGACAACCCATGAGTCAACTTTGGGACCCCATGGAGCCACTTTAGTTGGAAAATGACATTAATATATTTTATTTAATGTTAAAATTAAATTGACACAAACATGAGTTGTTTTACTAAAACAGTTTTTAAGTGGGGTTACACAGATCCAAATTTTGACTATAAATATTCATTAGAAAGATAAAAAGATTTACTAAATCATAGTAGTTTTTTTATAATTTTTAGACATTAAATAAATTAAATTATTTATGACATCATTATGATGCAGCGATGACCTCATTATTTAACGATTTAAATAAAATGAGAAGATAATGCAAAATCTAAGGCTTACACTTGTCCAAAGCCTATTGGATGAAGAGATTTAGAACCCTTATCACCTTAGACACGAATTTTATAAGTGTGGGACATTTATAATCCGAAAATCATTCTATAATAATGTAACATTTCAATCTTTCCAAAAGAGCCCCTCCTCTCCTCTTATAAAAGGCCCCCACCTCTACCACCTTATTCACACTTCCAAGCCTTTTGGTTCGGCCAAACTCTTCCCAAATACTCTCCAAACTTCTCTCCCTTCATCCTAGAAGCTTTACTTTAGTCAGAAAGCCATCCTAAAGAGTCCTTTTGATCAAATCAAAAGGAAGAACCCGAAGAAGAGGTAACATTTTCATCACCCTCTTTCAAGTTTATTTCTTCTTCCACTCCCTCTTTGTTTATTATTTAAATTCTAAAATTATAACTCCAGTATCTTCTATATACTGTGATGTTATTATAAATATGGAACAACCATATTCAGTATTATACCCATCATTTGAATGACATGTCACCATACGTGCGTACGTACGGCTTACCGTCTCCACGTCGTGGTGTAATTGTTATTCAATATATTATTATTTAGATGGGTATAATAATGATATGTAATTAATGTAAATAATAAATATAACATGATAATTATTCTGTATATATGATATAACATCCAATTATATATTATTTTAATATCAAAATAATGATATTGTCGCTCGTGCGTACGTACGGACTACCGTCTCCACGAACGCGATGAGATTCATTCTCCGTCGTATCCATTCAAGTATAATTATCATTTGTTGATTTAAAAATAATGTTTAAGGACATGATATCATTATGGATATGAATAATATACAACCTATCCATGAAAAACACAACTTACGTAACAAAACATATAAAAGAAAATGAGTAAGTTAACACCCGAAACAACGATAAATCTAAGATATTGTTAACAAAGCAATGTTAAAAGATCATATATGATATCATATGAATGTATATGATTATTGTATAATTTAATAACAATTATTTCACCATTATACAGGAGGTTAACCTACCCCAACCAAGGAAAAGTACAAGGTAAGGGTTTACTTCACAACCTCTTCATTATCCAAGGTTGTTTATACATAATTATCTACTGGGACCTCGTTATCATCCACATCCATGTTTCTTAAAAATGTCTTTCAAAACATTTTTACTATTAAATGGAAAATGGGTTAAAGTCATTTATACCCTTATACATTTTTGAAAGGAATCTTACCGTCGTTTTCCAAACAATGTACTTTTTGAACTTTTTGACAAAATTAAGGTAAGAATGTTTTTTTACTTATACGGCGGGTGCGGCTATTTTCCGCCATTATAACTTCGTCGAAGCTTCCCTAACAAGCTTATAAGAATATTTTCAAAGTAAATGTATTATTTTATAATTATGGGACTTTTAAATGATTTCAAAAGGAGAGATATTTCTCTCAAATAGCTTTGATTTCATCCATGTCAACATCCTTTGATGGGTTTTAAGTTTAATTGAAATTGATTTATGATACAAAACTTCCATTGAACATTTTGTGAAATATTTGACTGTGGATGTGTTATTTTATACCATCCATAGTTTATGGAGAAATTTTTGACATTTCGTATGCTAGTTTTAATACGAATATTTATGTTATGTTTAAACCTATTCATATGAGGAATGTATTGGACTTAATATGTGACGGGTGGAGCCCGCTATAGCTCCTCGATGCATCGGTAGGTCTCATGAGACAACTAGACGTGGAATTGGCCGAGGCCCTTTCCCAATTTGATTTATGGTTTTGGCCGAGGCCTTAATCATTTTAGACATCTTGGCCGAGGCCTTGACAAAATGTTTCAGAATGTCTGGCATTATACATTCCCTCATTATGAAAGTGGTTATTGATATTTCATGTGATTATTCATCTAGTAGAATATCCATGTGAGTAAGTAATGGCATTATCTTATTTTACTTTTTCCATATTATGCTGAAGTTAAAGTTCAATAAGGCTTTTGTTTTAGTTATACATTGCCTTAAATGCTTATGTTTTCTTATAAAAGCTTCTGCAATATTGTTATCCTTACTGAGCATCTGAGCTCACCCCTTTCAATGTTTTAACATTTTCTAGGATGTGAAGAAGTGTATTATGACTGACTTGCAAGAATAGTCAATGAGGATATGAGTGTGGACTATGAAGACCATGTTATTTTAGTTTGTTTACTTTTTGATGTAATGAAATACTTATGAATGTATCTAGTGTTTCCAAGTCTACTAAACTAATCGGTCTTTCGAGACTTGATCTTTTGTGATCATGCCAATGTTACGAAGTAATGCACCGACTCTGGGTAGCTGGGGTCGGGGCGTTACATCTAAACTCTGGAAAAACATATTCCCTAGGCCCTCCCCCACATCCGAGAGCTTCTGGTCTCATAAAAAGACCAAGATTAGCCCCCTTAAGGAGGATCTCAAGAGGAGGATTCAAGAGGTAATTTCTCTCCCTCTTCTCCTTTAATTCCCTTTCAATTTCAAGTTCTTTTCTTATTATCTCCCCACCTATATTTGTCCAAATGGTATTGTAACTCCCGTACAATACATATACTAGAATTTTATGATACTAATGAGATATTATATCATCCAACCCCCTTTCTCCTCTTCTTTTTATTTTATTAAAAAGAACGTTGTTCGTGGGGTGTTAATTTATCACCTTCAAGAATGACATGTTTTCTTTTTTCATTTCTACCTTCAAATATGGTCATGAAACCATTTTTATGGTTGAACCAGAATATTTTATATTTAATATGTCCTATTTAAAGTTCTTTAACTAACTTATGTACATATTACTAACTGATAAATTAAAACAAGTTTGTTGTGATCGAAAAACCGCCCAAATTAACCCAAATGGTCACCATTTAATTTTTATCTAATGATTCATCCACATGGTATATAATATAATTAATTATAATATCAATTCAAATTATTTAATGTCATTAATCACATTTAATATCAGTTCAGTATGTTTACCCATGTTCTACCCAAACCTCAAGTTATGAATACAAGTGAACCACCCAAGAAAAACCATAAAAAACGAACATCCCCGAACAATGTTTTTAAACTCTATAAGTCATCCAAAGGGACATAAAATGACATAATGAAACCATAATGAACTATATTCATGTATAAAATGTTCTTTAATTTATAATAAATGAATGTAATGTCATTATACATGACATTAAAGAGAAGGAAGCGTTTGGATACAAGGTAAGGGGAAAATCTGGAACCCAATTTTCATTCTTCAGGTTCTCCCTCTTTCACTCCAATTTGGTATGGTCACTTCTTAGAAATAATTTTTTCATCATTATATTAACTTTTATGGGATATACGTGTTTTATACTTAAGTTTATGTCAAAAAAATGTTTTCCAAAAGAACTCTTTTTTTAAGAACTCATCTTTTACTTCTCATTCATGGTTGATGGTTCTTGTATCAAGTATGTTATTCACTATTTGTTTTGGGAGCCCAAAGTTTATGAATGTGTTCTTATGAGATGAAACCAATTACTTCCCATGGGTTAGTTATTTTCATTATTGATATTTGTTATATGTGGCATGCATGATAATGATAATATTATGATGTGCCGGGTGCACCCCGAATTATATACCACAATATGAATGTTTGAATGTGACGAGTGCGCCCAGAATTATACAGTGCTCCAATGAATTGAGTAAAGTGATTAATATCATGAGTAAATGTGAAATTATGTGTACATGATGCTAGATTTTTTCACAATTATGTGTGGTAGTTAACCACTAAGGCACGATGTTTTATTTTTATACATTTCCACATTTCAAGTATTATATTTATGCTTCCTCTCATATTCATGATATTTTTCCCATGTTATGATTATGCTCATCCCATTCTATATTTTTCTTATCTATCCTCTTACTAGGATTTTAGCTCACCCCTTTTGATTTATATCCTTAGGTGGCTACATGTACTACGGATAGGACAAGTGCCAATAAGAAGCTAGAGAGGAAGAAATTAAATAAATGTTTTTTCTTGATGTTGTAATTGCTATGTATGGTCCTAGTTTTCCCAAGACACTAAAACTTTGGATCATCTATTTGTAATACTATTATGTTTTTTATATTTAAAATGATTTAATAGTAATGTAAGAAATGTTTGGGTCACTACATTTGGAATCAGAGGAATGGTTTTGTTAATTTGGGAATTAGGATTAGTGAACCCTAGAGAAAACCTCTAGCATGAGACTAAGTACAAATAGGAACACAATAATATTTACATAGGGATACCATATGTTATGTTTTTGGTATAAATTTTTTAAATGAAAAATTTATTCATGACTTGTTTACTTATGTTTTTTTCTAACCTTTTCTATTTTAGAAAATGGTGGGAACCGGGATAAATTAGACCAACAACTCGTGTGAGGGACAATGCAATGATTGCCCGAACGACATCCCCAATGATTTGGGAAGTGGAGTTCAAAACTTCATGGCGTTTCTTACCCAATTGTCTCAGGTTATGAACAATAACCACAATAATGGGGAACATACTCCTTCACCAAAGAGGGAGCAATTGGCTATCAAATGTTTTATGCGACAACGACCACCGACGTTTAGTGGATCTTCCAATGCACTAGTTGCAGAATAGTGGGTCAACTCCATGGAGAAGATCTTTTTTGTGCTTCACTGTTCTGAGATGGAGAAGGTGACTCTAGCTGTTTATTTTCTAGATAGAGAAGCCGATCAATGGTGGGATTTGATAACACCAAGCCAAGGGAGGAAATTGAAGATATGGAATGGGAAGACTTTAGATAATGTTTCTTAATAAGTATTTCCCATGAACTCTTCGTAAAAAGATGGAGAGAGAATTCATAGAGCTCAAGAAAAAATAAGGAGAATCTGTCACAACCTATGAAGTGAATTTCACAAGGATTTAAAGGTAAGTTTTGGGTTTTGTTATCAACAATGATAGAAAAATTTATATATTCTTTAGTGGATTAAAACCACACCTTCAAAAGGCTCTTGTAATTAGAGACTTTGGGAGATATGAAGAAGTTGTTCGGTGTGCTGTCAAAGTGGATATGAAGTTTGGAGAATGGTATCATAACTATGGTGATGAGAAATAAAAGATGGAGTTTCAATCCAGTGGATCTAATGATAATGGTGGAAATAATACTCAATGACTGACATGCTAAAAAAGTGGGAAGTTGCACCATGAGAATTGCCTGAAAGGGACTTGGAAATTCTTCAAGTGTGGGAAAGAAGGACATCATGCTCAAGAGTGTCTAAAATACATGAAAAGGAAGGATACTGTAGCCGATGAAAAGATAGAACCATTCATGGTTCAATGCTACAACTGTAGGGAGCTAGGGAACTATGCAAGCCAGTGCACTAAACCTTGAGTTCTCGAGGGTAATCAGTGTCAGCAGCCACCAAAGCCAAAGGAACAAGGGAAGTATTATGCCATCACTACCATGGAAGTGGAGAAAGATAATGAGTTAGTACAAGGTACACTTCCTATTCAATCTATAATGGAAAAAGTTTTATTTGATTCTGGTTCTATGCATTCCTTTATATCTTGTAAGTTTTCTAGAAAAATAGAATCAAAGCCCCGAAACCTTGAAGTAGAGATATCTGTAAAAACACCAAGTGGTGAAATAATTGCAACCCAAGTGTTTGACTCTTCTCTAGTTAGTGTACGTGGGAAGATTCTTCCAGCGAATATCATAATACTTCCCTTGGCGGAATTTGATGATATAATGGGAATGGATTGGCTCTCGTTATATAGAGCACATATCAACTGTCAGGAAAAGGAAATATCTTTCTATATTAAAAACCATCCCATGCTCCTATACAAATTCAAGGAATATCATAAATCTTCTTTGAAAATTCCTTCATCTTTGTTGATGTTGATTCCCTACAAAGAATCATACCTATCCCAAATGGTTGGGTCGAAGGATAGTTCCAACCTTGTGGAAATCCCATTGTGAGGGAATATGAATATGTATTTCCCGAAGAGTTACCCGGAATTCCCCCAGATCATGAGGTAGAGTTATCAATTGAACTCATACCCGAAGCTACTCCTATCTCAAAGAATCCCTATAGGATGGATCCTATCAAACTGGAGGATTTAAATAAGCAGCTAGAAGAGCATCTGGACAAAGGGTTTATACGCCCTAGTGCATCACCTTGGGGTGCACCAGGGCTCTTTGTGAAGAAGAAGGATGGAACAATGCGGTTGTGAATCGATTATCGAGAACTCAATAAGATCACCAAAAAGAACAAGTATCCTCTCCCAAGTATTTATGACTTTTTTGACCAGTTAAGAGAAGATCAATACTTCTCAAAGGTGGATATTTGTTCTGGATATCATCAGGTAAAGGTGAAGAAGGAAGATATTCAGAAGACTGCCTTCCATACAAGGTATGAGCACTATGAGTTTTTGTTGATGCCCTTCAGACTTACTAATACCCCTGAAATATTCATGGATTTGATGAATAGGGTATTTATACATTAACTTAACATATTTGTGGTAGTGTTTATTGATGATATTCTCATATACTTCAATAGAAAGAGGAACATGAAGAACATCTAAGACTTGTGTTGACGACATAGAGAAAGGAGAAGTTGTACGCCAAGTTCAGCAAGTGTGACTTATGGATGAAGAAAGTCACATTATTGGGACATGTGATCACAAGTGAGGGAATTTCTATTTATCATTAAAAAACAAAGGCGATTGAAGAATGGCCCAGACCCTCTAGTGTCACAGAAATCTGTAGTTTTCTTGGATTAGCAGGGTACTACCGATGTTTTGTGAGAAACTTCTCACGATTGTCAAGCCCACTAAAACAGTTAACAAGGAAAGGGGTAAAGTATTTATGGATGAAAGAATGTGAGGGAAGATTCAAGGAGCTAAAGAGAAGGCTGATCATTGCACCCGTACTCACACTTCCAAAAAATGGAGAAAGTTTTGTGATATACAGTGATGCTTCAAAGAAAGGCTTGGGTTGCATACTCATGAAAAATGATAATGTGATAGCCTACGCCGCACGATAGTTGAAGATCCATGAGCATAACTACCCGACACATGATCTAGAGCTGGCAGCCATGTTTTTTTCCTTGAAAATCTGGCAGCACTACCTTTATGGTGAGAAGTGTGACATATACACCAACCACAAGAGCCTAAAGTATATATTCACACAAAAGGAGATCAAAATGCGTCAAAGGAGATGGTTAGAGCTAATCAAGGATTACGATTGCTATATTCACTACCATCCTGGAAAGGATAACAAGGTAGCTGATGCTCTAAGAAGAAAAGAACCCGCTACTCTATCCATGTTACAGATTGAGAAAGACCCCATCTTCTTAGATATGAAAAGGATGGATTTGGAAATCATAAGGGTAGGGGGTACATCCTACCTTGCCCAAATGATTAAAAAACCATCCATACAAGAGAAGATTAAGGAAGCACAAAGGGATGATGTAGATATACAAAAGAGTGTGAATGTAGTAAAGGAAAGGAAACAACAAGAGTTCCTTATCAACAATGACGGTGGGATTCGGTTTGGAATATGGATTTGTGTGCCTTAATCACTTGGGATAAGAAGGAGCTATTGGAAAATGCACATAGATCAACTTTCTATATCCATAATGGGAGTACCAAGATGTACTGTGATCTCAGAGAACACTTCTAGTGGAATAACATGAAGAAGGAGATTGCAGAATATATATCAAGGTTCTTTGTATGTCCGAAAGTTAAAGAAGAGTGACAAAAGTCTAAAGGGATGATGCAGCCATTGCCTATACCCATGTGGAAATGGGAAAATGTTACTATGGACTTTGTCATGGGTCTCCCAAAGATGTCGAAGGTAAATAATGTGATATGGGTTGTGGTTGACTAACTCACCAAGAATTCCCATTTTATCTCTATTTGGGAAGATCTCTCGCTTGAACAACTTGCAAATATATATGTGAAGGAAGTGGTGAGACTGCATGGTCTTCCACTCTCAATTGTCTCTGACCATGATCCAAGGTTCACATCTAAATTCTGGAGGAGCCTTCAACATGCTTTGAGTACTAAATTAAATTTCAGCATGGCCTATCACCCCCAAACTAATGGCCAGTCTAAAAGGACTATTCAGATTCTTGAAGATATGCTAAGAGCCTGCTCTCTAGAATTAAAAGGTGGATGGTATCAACATATCCAATTGGTTGAGTTATCATATAAAAATAAATTCCAATCGAGTATTCAGATGGCTCTATATGAAGCTCTATATGGAAAGTGATGTAGAACTCCAACCTATTGGGATGAAGTTGGAGAAAGAAAGCTACTTGGACCGGATCTTGTTCAAGAGATGACATAGAAGGTTCATGTCATCTAGAAACACATCAAATCTACTCAGAGTCGGAAAAAGATCTATGTTGACAACCATCGAAGGGACTTGGAGTTTGACGTTGGGGATAAAGTCTTCCTACGAATATCACCATGGAAGATATTCATGCAGTTTGGAAAGAAAGGGAAGCTAAGCCCAAGGTTCATTGTCTCCATTGAGATCCTTGACCGCATAGAAGTCGTGGAATATCAACTTGCACTTACACCAAATATGGCTCAATTTCATGATGTGTTTCACATATCACTCCTAATGAAGTACATATCGGACCCCTCACATGTACTAAACTCAGAGGTGGTACAGCTGGAAGATGATCTATCTTATGAGCACCAGCCAATAGAGATTCTAGATCAGAGAGATATGGTTCTACACAACAGGACAACTCATCTTGTTAAAGTGTTGTGGAGGAACCGTAATTTTTAGGAAACAACTTGGGAACTAGAAGAGGCAATGAAGGAGAAGTACCCTCACCTGTTTGTGTAAAGTGAAATTTCGGGGGCGAAGTTTCATAAGGGGGGAAGAATGTAACGACCAAAAGTTTTTCAATGGAAATTTCATTCTTATAAATATGTCATAAAATCACATGAAAAAACAACATAATGAACTACTAAGTGATCTTTAAACATAAGTTTGTAACTTCTATATTGGGAATTATGAAAATCTGATATACAAGGTTGTGTTCAAGATGATTTTTGGAGTCTAATAAAATAAAAATAATTTTTGGTGAATAGTAACCTACCCTTATGAATAGTAACATACCCTTATGAATAGTGATATACCCTAAGGAATAGTAACCTTAACTATGATTGTATAAAAATAATATTTAAGTAAAAGTATGATGTACCTATATTTTAGAAGAAGTAAATGAATGTTTTAAAACTGTTTTAAACCATGATTTTAATTAAATATTAAATTAATCATATTTGGAAATTTATTTTTGAAAAATGGACTTCATTTTTGGATTCTACACATCAAAAAATGGTTGGGGTAATTTTTTTGGATTTTTATGAGATACTTGAATTTTTTATGAATAGTGAAATACCATAATTTACAAAATAAGCTAAATAAGCTAATTATAGAGTCACGTGTGATGTTATGCTGATGTAAGCCCACTTGTTTTGGGATCACATGATGAAATAACTATTCTTGGTCATTGAAGACTCACTATTCCTTGTCTTAGGGTAAATTAATAAACTAATGAATTTTATATTAAGGAAACCCCTCTCCCCTCCACTATAAATACCACCCGTCACACCCTCATTTCCTCATACCTCTCAAGCATGAAGACTTATCTAAACTCTGACAAAAAAACTTCCCTAGCCCCTCCCCCACGTCCAAGAGCTTCTGGTATCATCAAAAGACCATGCTTAGGCCCCTTAAGGAGGATCTCAAGAGGAGGATTCAAGAGGCAATTTCTCTCCCTCTTCTCCTTTAATTCACTTTCAATTTCAAGTTATTTTCTTATTCACTCCCCACCTATATTTATCCAAATGGTATGGTAAATACAATAACATACATATATGGAATTTTATGACAATAATGGGATATTATATCATCCATCCCCCTTTCTCATCTTCTTTTTATTTTATTAAAGAGAACGTTGTTCGTGAGGTGTTAATTTATCACCTTCAAGAATGACATGTTTTATTTTTTCATTTATACCTTCAGATATGGTCATGAAACCTTTTTTATGGTTGAACCGGAATATGTTATATGTAATATGTCCTATTTAAAGTTCTGGAACTAACTTATGTACATATTACTAAGTGCTAAATTAAAACAAGTTTGTTGTGATCGAAAAACCGCCCAAATTAACCCAAATGGTCATAATTTAATTTTTATCTAATGATTCATTTACATGGTAAAAAATATAATTCATTAGAAGATAATTTTAGATTCTAGAATGTAATTAATAACATGTAATATCAGTTCTTTATGTTTACCCATGTTCTACCCGAACTTCAATTTATGAATACAAGTGAACCACCCAAGAAAAACCATAAAAAACGAACATCCCTGAACAATGTTTTTAAACTCTATAAGTCATCCAAAGGAACATAAAATGACATAATGAAACCAGAATGAACTTTATTCATGTATAAAAGGTTCTTTAATTTATAATTAATGAATATAATGTCATTATAAAGGACATTAGAGAGACGGAAGCGTTCAGATACAATGTAAGGGGAAAATCTCAAACCCAATTTTCATTCTTTGGGTTCTCCCTCTTTCACTCCAATTTGGTATGGTCACTTATTAAAAATCATTTTTTCATCATTATCTTACCTTTTTTGGGATATAAATGATTTCTACTAAAGTTTATGTCAAACAAAATGTTTTCCAAAAGAACTATTCTTTTAAGAACTCACCTTTTACTTCTCATTCAAGGTTGATGGTTCTTGTATCAAGTATGTTATTAACTCTTTGTTTTGGGAACCCAAAGTTTACGAATGTGTTCTTATAAGATGAAACCCATTCCTTTAAATGGGTTAGTTATGTTCACTATTGATATATGTTCTATGTGGAATGCATGATAATGATAATATTATGATGTGACGGGTGCGCCCAGAATTATATAGAGCAATATGAATGTTTGAATGTGACGGGTGCGCCCGGAATTATAAAGCACTCCAATGGATTGGGTAAAGTGATGAATCTCATGAGTAAATTTGAAATTATGTGGAAAATATTATATCTTTGTTTAAAATTATGTGTGGTAGTTAATCACTAAGACATGATGTTTCATTTTTATGCATTGCCACATTTCAAGTCTTATATTTATGCTTACTCTCATGTTCATGATATTTTCCCATGTTTTGATTATGCTCACCCCATGCTATATTGTTCTTATGTATCCTATTACTGGGATTTTAGCTCACCCCTTTTTTTATATATCCTCAGGTGGATACATGTACTAAGGAGAGGACAAGTTCCAATAAGAAGCTAGAGAAGAAGAAATTAAATAAATGTTTATGATTGATGTTGTAATTGCTATGTATGGTCCTAGTTTTCCCAAGACACTAAACCTTTGGATTCTCTATTTGTAATAATATTATGTTGTTTATCTTGAAATAATGTAATAGTAATGTAATAAAAGGTTGGGTCGCTATACCCGAGCACTATGAGACACCTCCTCCACCCAAGTAGTTTACTCATCCTCCTCCACCACCCACAGAGCCTTCCACTTTCTACTCTGCCTCATCTCCTACCTCAGAATTATCTTATGAGGACTCTAAGTATTCATCCAGAGGATTTTAGGGTGCTTACTACCTATACCTCAATCCCTAACTTCACTTCTCAACACCAAATCACCAAGTTAGGTTGGTCTATCTCTAGGAGAGGCTTATAAGGACTAGTAAGACCCTAGACCTCATGGTGCTCGAGAAAATCCAGATTCACTTGGTTTTCCTTGACATCATCGACCAGTTTCACCTCTCCCCAATAAATAGATGTGATATGATTACATTAAGGAGATATTTTATGTGTTTCTAGAAACCCTCAAGTTCATGATAGACTCTCAAATTTAGACTCGAATGTTTCCCATAGAAGCTGACCCTTTTAAAATTTGGTGTCAGCCACAACATTTACTCCACCGACATCATCGTATCCCTAGTTTTTCCAACCCTTAATCTCAAAATAAAAAAGATAGAAACTACACAACTTTTTTTGAGGATACCCAAAGACCCAAAGAGTCTTTATAATCCTTGCGTGTTGAAGATAAACCACCTATAAGGTGATTCCCTTCAAATTATTCACAAGGCCCTAGCTCACACCTGGATGGCTTGAGGTGATGCTCACAGGAGTGTGAGCCAGATTGAGGTGATAATTCTTTCCAAAAAAATGGGAATCCCATCTGTCAACATGTACAAGAAGTTCACTATTTTCTTTCTAACCTAGGAGAGGAGAACCCAAGGTATGCTGATGGGGGAACTTTCATTTCCCATCTAAATAGGAATCTTGGTGACTTTGACTTTGCTAATACTCACACCTCCCTCAGATAGATGAAGAGTATCAAACTCCTTTTTCTCCATAATATGGTGTAATTGATGAAAAGTGGGAGTGTCTATCTGTGGGTGCTAAGATATATTGATGGTGATGATGAGGAACTGACCCAACATACAACCAATTCGGCCTCACCCACCCTTGTCCCTACATCCACCACTGCTACCGCTACTATACCACCTACCACAACTACCCCTACCCCTACTTCTACCACTGCCACCACCACCCGGCTCTATCCGCACCCCCACCCATTACCATAGATTTTTTTCCATTTCTCTAAGCCATACTGGAGAATCAATGACAAATTTTTCTCCATCTCCACACCCCGTTCACCGACCCATCTCACTTCACCACCCCTCCCCCTCCACTGGCACCTTCATCTTCCTAGCCACCCTACCTAATTCCTATGCTTATCCCTCTTTCCCCACACCACCTCCCACCCCATCCAATCTTCATTTCGAGCTCACCAACCCTACTACCCAGCAAGATTATCTTGTAGAGTAGGTCTGATACAACAAGGGCCCTACCATTCCAAATCCATTAGAGGCGATCCAGCTACCAGACACATGACATTAGTATATATCATAACCTCATGCCCTATATATTCGACTGATCTGGATTCCATCACAATGACATCCCTTATAGCGGTCGATCCTCCAACCCCTGAAACCATATGTGAGATCAATTTAGTAGAGGTTCTCTAGACCCCCACTATTTGGGAGGGGAATACATATATAGTGATTGACAATCATACCCAAACTATTTAGTCTTTTCCTTATCCCCTCCCATAATATACACTATCATGGGTTTTTTTACTCCTTGTATTACCTTTTACATAGATGTATCATTTATTTTATATATGGTTGTGATGCCATTTTTGACTTCACTACATGGTTGGATTATTTTCCTTATGATGCTACATTACTTAGGCCAATTCAATCTATACTACCTCTTTTACGATCACTGAAAATCATGTATGGAAATCCTCTGATATCCTATGTGAGATCAATAAACATGTGGCTGACCTATAGGGATAGGTTGAGGAGCTCGAGTTATAGATTCTTACTCACTAGGAGTCTCCCCACAATGATCATGAAAACTTTTCATACCACACAAGATTTATGGTCTATAAATTTTAGAGGTGGTTAATCCCACCAAGTGTCCCTATGAGCATGATGACACTACCACCAGTTCATTTAGCAGGCAATGGAATTCTAAGATGATGGATTCCATTGAATGATTCTATTTCCCTTTCATTTGGTCAACAAGGAATTGTTCAGCACTTTATTGGAAAAAACCATGTTTTTGTTTTCTTTATTTTAGTTGTGTGCTTAGGATATTTTTTGTTCCTTTTTCTTTAAATTTATACTTGTCGATCATCCCAAACTTAACTATACTCCATTACCGCATTTATTTGAGTTGTGTTGTCCAATTTTTACTATATACACATTCTAATTTTTCTTCTTCCAAATTGAGTAAACCCAGTTGACTAATGGACTATCTAGTGTAGGTATTTTATTTCTAAAAATTGTTTCAGGTAGCACAATTTCCAATCAACATCCAACAATTTTCCCCATGGACTCAATATAAAATGGGTATCTCTATATTCCCTATTTCCATTTCCCAAAATTCCATTTCATTTTTCTCCATGATATAATTTCTTTATATAAGATGATGATTTCCAAAACCATTCAAAAACTATCTCATCTATGCATGTGGGGTTCTTTCTTGAGTATTATTATCGAAAAAATTGAATTATTTCCTATTTTTTCAGCAGTATAAGAGACATTTTTCATTAAAATAAGGATTTATACTTGAAATATCATTACAGCAATTCAAATAACAGAAAAATTTATTTTGGAGAGTATTGAAATCCATTTATATTCCTGTTAATATTTTTAGCATGATTGCTAATTTGAATACTTTAATTATAATTTTAGACTCTGGAAATTGATTTTTATTGGCTTATTACTGGATACTATGCCCTAAGTGATTGTAATTTTTTATACTCCCATTCTAGAGAGGATTATAGACCTACACTATCATATTATTTCTTGATCATATTTCTTGAGAGATACTTAGAGAATGTAAACCTATCAGAACATGAATTTAGATATTATTAAGGCTATGATTGAACAATTACATTTTTAAAATGATTGAGGAAATATTTTCAATCCACTTTTTTATGAGACCCAATTGTATATATTTTCTTATTTATCCCATAGTATCCATGAATAAAATTATTAATATTGGTCCATTTTTATCCTATTATTAATTTCTACCCTACTCTTCTTATGATTTATGGTTTTCCTTTTAACAATTGTGGTGTAATTTTCACTACTAATGGACATGAAATATTAACATTGAGAAGATTTACAGTGACAATTTTTACCAATTGATATGATGCGGTCCATGATTAATTTTTTAATTTTATATGCATACCCTATTTCTTTGAGAAAATAAATAAATAAAAAATTGTTAGTATTTTAGGAAGGTCAAAAATCACTATTACCACAGTCATGAATAATATAATGGATCATATGTGGTTATGTGATGGATGTGAGACCTAACCTAAATATGATTTTTGAAAAATAAATAAAAAGGAAAATAAAGGACCATGGTAAATTCTTGATACTATCTTAACACATTCATGGATCCAATTTTATCTATTTGGAGCATGGATAAATTTTGTTTAGGGGAGTTACATCATTTCACTATTCATGATTATCATAAATTTTAATTCAGATCTTTCCCTTCTCTTTGAGATTTACTTTTTTTCACTTTTCCACCTACCCTCATCCTTAGAGTTATTTGAACATTATTTCTTAAGACCTCATGATTGATTTTGTATTTTTCTTTATGAGGTGGAGTTGTTAGAACCAATGAAATCCTATAGTTAGGAATATATATTCATGGCATGGTCATAACTCTAGTTTTATTTTACCTTGAGTGATGAGATAAAATTTACTGTGGGTAAATTTAAAAATGGGTATAAAATTTAATAAATATTTATGAAAATTTAATTAAAGGAAGAAAGAATATGAATAAAATAACTTAACTGTGAGGTGTGAATTATTTTCCATATATGATTGATTATGGATGACTTACTTTTTATGCTTACACTTAGTTTTATTTTCTTGGTTGTAATACATGTTTCTTGTTTTAATTTTGTTTTCATTTGGAATCTCGTTTGAGATTATATTTTCTTAAGGACAAGAAATTGTTCAAGTGTGGGAGAATTTGATAAGAAAATTTTTATACATATTTTGGATGTATTTATATATGTTTTATTCATATTATATTTGACAATTCACTAAGTTTTGTTTTTTTTCATAGTAATTAAGAATTTTGGAATCAAAGTAAGAAATTATGAAAAATGGAAATAATATGTTTTACACATCACGAAAGGAGTTAACTATGTGTATTCCTCATTTACAACATCCATGCAGACCAAAGTCCATCCCATGGGAAATTACATGACATGCAACATTTACATGGCATGTAGATACATTAAAATTCATTATATTTTCAATGTCCAATTCCCACTAAAATTGAACAATGTGTAGATAGTATACGTAGTGAATCACATAAATGAGATGTAGAATCTAAATTATGTGAAAAAATTAGAGATTATATCTAGTTAAAGATACATCCTGGTTATATCACAAGATACTATATTTTTGGATGAGATTGTGGATCTGATGTACATGAAATGTAAATAGTTCATGTCGTGTAAAAGTTTTTCAAAAATCCACTTAAAGAAAATACATGACATGAATAATTTACATGTCATGTAACATTCATTCCTATAAATATTTTTGTGACAAACTCCGTGGACAAGAGGTGGTGAACAATGTTTTTCACTCATTTTCAACTATGTTTCATCTTCTTTTCCTTCGTTACTCTGTTGTATTTTAATAATTTACTCTTTTTATCACATTATTTTGAATTATTTTCCATTCTACATCTATTCCTTGATTGTTTCAATTCCATTTACATTACAACACCCCTTTCAACATTGATTTCCACTCAAATTCAATTATTTCACTATTATTAATTGGTTCTTTATTCATAGTAAGTTTTTTATTGATTATTACTTATTTTAAGTATATTTCTTATTTATTAATTGTTTTATGATTATGTTGAGCATGTTTTTTATTCCTTTTCCTTTGATCAACACTATCATGTGTTGTTAATCTGCTTAAGGTTGGGGGTCAATAGTAGGGGTGTTTCTAAGTCTAATGAATCTATAATTTAACCTTGGTATTCATATGGATCATAATTAGTTTAAAAAAACTATTTACCACATCCCCTTGCACAACCTTAACTATAGGAGGTGCAATTTAATGAACTTGACCTAACTAGAGTTGAGAAAGATATGAACATTATCCTGTGATACTTTTTCCCATAGAAACTACGTGTAATGAATCTAGGTAGTTATATATTCCCAAACCAAGGGATAGTAGCAGTGTTGGTAGATCCAATTGGTTTGTCCATAACCAATTGATGACTATTACACCTCTTTGCAACCTAAGACATATGAATTTTCTAACATATAATTAAGATTATATTTCTCTTAAAGTCCAAGAATTAATTATAATCCCTTCTTTATATCTGAACTAATTCCAAACTACCTAGTTCAAGAAAAAGAAAACCCGAAGGGTGAATGTGAGAAATACTTATATAGGTTTCGAATCACTAGGATTCTTGTCTTCTAGTTGTCCCTATGGGTTTAACCCCTCATTGTCGATTTTATATTACTTAATAGTAATTTTAGTTTAAGAATAATAAATTTATAATTTTTTCACACCTATATGAATAAAAAATTCTTTCTAGGTTCATCATGTTTCCTTTTGTTTGACATGTTTTTAATAGTGGTTATGATGTTATATGAATTTTGGTATTGATGATAGTTCCATTTCACTTATAAGAAAATATTCCCAAAGGAGTTACTTGATTCCCAAGAACTAGTTTCCAAACTGTGGGGATCAAGAATTACCTTGGGCCATACCATGGGTTGTGCTAGGTGTCAGGTTGGATGGCATCTCGGACTGGTTCATGTAAAATAGCCTCCATACAATAATTCAAATTGAACTATATGATGAATAATATAGAAAGAGGTTTGATAATCCAAATTTTTTGGGATGAATTCAGTTAAATGATTCTTGTAGGACCATATATTGTTTAGGATAAAATGGTATAAGTGAAGACTATTCATAATCATGTTAAGGTAGCTCAAAATGGAGAAAAAGGCTATGTCGATAACTGAAGGAAGGATTTAGAATTTGAAGTTGGATATCTAGTATTCTTGAAGGTATCTACATGTAAAGGTTTTATAAGGTTTCATAATAATGGGAAGAAAATTCCTAGGTATAGCAAGTCTTTTGAAATTCTAGAAAGAATAGGATATTTGGCTTACTACTTGGAAATTCCACCTTTCCCCTCTAAAGTTTATCATGTGTTTCATATCTCTTTACTGAGTAAGTACATTCCAGAATGAAAAAATATCCTCACTAACAAGAAAATATAATTGGAACAAAATTCATCTTACCATGAAGTTCTTATCTAGACTCTTCATACAAGATAATAAGTGTTGTAGAATTGGGCAAATGAACTGGTAAAGTTACTTTAGAGAAATCATAAGATAAATGTGAAAATGTGAGAACCTAAATAAGTTATGATGAATAAATAATCATATCTATTCATGAGTTTACATTTTAGAAATTCTAGGTATTAAATTTTTGAAGGAGGGAAGAAGGTAACACTCGAGCTTTAATTACAACAAGCTTTTCTTTCTAAAGAAACAATAACAGAATATAGAAAACTTTATTAAAGAATGTGATTAAAACATAAATGTCCAATTTTTAAAAATTTAATTTTCTAAAATGAACGTCATTTTTGAATTTATTATTTAATAATTATCTTAGGGTGAATTTTTTAGATTTTTCAGAAATAATTGATTTTTCGATGAATAGTGAAAAATACAAATTTTACAAAAACTGTCACTATTATGAAATTATAATGATATTAGAACAAATTGAAAAAATTTAAAAACCTTTTTTACATAAAAATATATAATCAATAATTAATATAATAGATATAAAAATATAATATTTAACTTAGAAATATATTCTTAACATTTTGGAAATCTAAGTAATGTTTTTCTTTAAATAAAAACTATTTTTAGTTTTTCTATTTTAATCTTGTATTTAAAAGGTTAATTTAAGTTTTGTTTTTGTGGTAAAAAAAGTCTCCTTTTATTTAACATAATTTAATTAAATAAATTTTAATCTACATTATAATTTATTTATTTTTGTAAAATAATTTTTATACTTAAAACAAACAGTTTTCTAAAAAATGGGTTTCAATACGATTTGCACACTTATATTAAAATTAATTTCTTCTACATATAAAAATGTAATATTATAAAATGGATTCCATATTTTGAATCATAATAAATAATATTAGTTATCAAGTTCAAATTACTTTATTTTTCCAAAATGAATAACAAAAAATAAAAATAAAAATTTGTCACCACAGATCGGGTTAAAAGAGGTTTACTGGGGGTGGTTAAACAATGATATGAGGGGATGAAATTATACTTAAAATTAATGAAATTTTATTTTATAAAGATATTTTGACCTTATATCATCTTAACTTTTATGTCCTATCCATTTTGTGCCACTTTCATAAAAAAATGACTTTATATTAATTAAATATTTTAAGTACTTTCATGTGTGTCCCTCGCCTCCCTTATAAAAGGGTACCTATTAAACCCCCTTATTAAAAAACGTTGAGCACTATATATTTGAAAATAACTACCCAAAAAACTTCCTAGATTACTTACCTTATTTATTGAGCTTCTTCTCTTCTCTTAATACTATCATAAGAAGGCTTAAGGTGTAAGCCAAAGGAGGCATCTAAAAGAAGAGGTAATCACCTTTACCGGCTATTTCAAAGTTTATTTATTATTATATTTCCTATAAATATTTTAAAAATCTCCTAAAATAATTATTCTAATATCATAAATATACATATATGTTATTATCAATATGGAAGAACCATTTTCCGCCTCATTTCAATCCTATGTAAAATGAAAACATCACTCATGTGTATGTATAACCTACCATCTCCATATAGTGGTGTGTAACATCCCGACCCAAAAGCCACTAAACTAGTGCTCTAAGCTGGTTCACCACAAGGCCTCCAGAGCTCCTTCCCATATGCCGAAGGCTGCTAACTAGAAGCAAGGGACTAGGGTGTGATAGTGGGGAGAATATTCCCTCATACCAGAGTAACAAATAGTGGAAATAACTAAGTATCATACAAAGAAGAAAGTAAACTGAGTGCAGAAGCAATAAACAACTGAAACAGAGAAAACCGTAATAGTCAAATGTTGTAAAATCCCAAACAACTATGTAATACAATAAAACAATGGTCACCCACTAGGCCGAACATAAAGATAAAAGTACAAAATAAACTAACATTAAAAGTATAGAGATAAAATGCTAACTCCAAGACAACCCACATACCTGATCTCTAGACATAGTTGAACTACACCAACCCGATCATTAGAACCTCTTGAGCTACCCTGCTCGATCATGCAACACTGGGCCTCATCCCTATCCACCATGAAACTCATGAACAACCTAAAAAACTGACATAATGTCTACATGTACACCGAGGTGCATGTGTAGGGGTGAGAAATAATCTCAATAGGGAACCCTGACAAGAAAAATATAACTGTGCTACTAAAAGTGTATGGAACAACAACATGCTAAGCCTAGCTGGAACATAACAAAAAGAAGTAAACCAAATGTGCAACCACAATCGAACTCAGGGTCTATCATCCCTATCAACAAGGAAAGTGCCATCATGGAACAGCATATCTATATACATACATATGTATTATCCCATACCTATACACATATACATAAATATGAATATTCATGAGTATGTTAATCAAATAACAAGAAACTACATCTGCATACCATCCTTGGGCCCATAAGACCAATCACCTGGATATCTTGTGAAAGAGCTTTGAGTTAGATGTCGTGCCACTCAATTCATGTATCATTATATCGATCTATGTGTCTGTAATCCCATCGACATGTACCTACTTCGGCCAATGCTAAAATTATGTCTCTGAGCAAGCACTACTAAAAATAAGACTATTAGCGACCGCCATTGGCGGTCGCTAAAGGTCTTTAGCGGCCGCGCAGCGACCGCCATTGGCGGTCGCTGTTGCCTCGTCGCTAGAGGCCTTTAGCGACCGCCAATGGCGGTCGCTATAGAAGGCCGTCAGATCGGCCTTCAGCGACCGCCAGGCGGTCGCTGAAGGCCCCCTGCCGGGCACCCTATAGCGACCGCCTCTGGCGGTCGCTATTCAAAAAAAAAAATTTTTAAAATTTTTTTTATTGAATTCAATATAAATATATATATATATTTATGTAAAAATATTCATATATATACTATTAAATACAATATTTTAAATATATATATATATATATATAATATATTTTAAATGTTTTAATATATATTTAATACATATATAATATCAAATCATTGTGTTATAATAATTTAAATATTCTATATATAATATATTTTAAATATTATATATATATAATATATTTCAGGTCGTTCGGAGCACGTTTGCTCCGAATCGGACCGCCGCACGCCGTTTTGGTGTTTAATGGTGCCGGAAACGCGTTTCCGGCCGCCGCGGTCACACGGCACCTCCGAATGAGGTGCCGTCTGGCCGACCATTTCACAATTCACGCCCCGGATGTTGTCGTACGGTTTCGTGGCATTCGGAGGTCGTTCGGGTGGTTTTGACCCCCCAATGCGCCATTTCAGCGCGCGCCGCGCTGCTGAAAACGGCACAATCGGACGTGCCGCGCGAACCGCACGTCCGATGGACGTGCGGCCTCCTCCTGCATCTCAGGAATAATATTTCTATCGTTCCCGTGCGGTTTCAGGTCGTTCGGAGCACGTTTGCTCCCAATCGGACCGCCGCACGCCGTTTTGGTGTTTAATGGCGCCGGAAACGCGTTTCCGGCCGCCGCGGTCACACGGCACCTCCGAATGAGGTGCCGTCTGGCCGACCATTTCACAATTCACGCCCCGGATGTTTTCGTACGGTTTCGTGGCATTCGGAGGTCGTTCGGGTGGTTTTGACCCCCCAATGCGCCATTTCAGCGCGCGCCGCGCTGCTGAAAACGGCACAATCGGACGTGCCGCGCGAACCGCACGTCCGATGGACGTGCGGCCTCCTCCTGCATCTCAGGAATAATATTTCTATCGTTCCCGTGCGGTTTCAGGTCGTTCGGAGCACGTTTGCTTCGAATCGGACCGCCGCACGCCGTTTTGGTGTTTAATGGCGCCGGAAACGCGTTTCCGGCCGCCGCGGTCACACGGCACCTCCGAATGAGGTGCCGTCTGGCCGACCATTTTACAATTCACGCCCCGGATGTTGTCGTACGGTTTCGTGGCATTCGGAGGTCGTTCGGGTGGTTTTGACCCCCCAATGCGCCATTTCAGCGCGCGCCGCGCTGCTGAAAACGGCACAATCGGACGTGCCGCGCGAACCGCACGTCCGATGGACGTGCGGCCTCCTCCTGCATCTCAGGAATAATATTTCTATCGTTCCCGTGCGGTTTCAGGTCGTTCGGAGCACGTTTGCTCCGAATCGGACCGCCGCACGCCGTTTTGGTGTTTAATGGCGCCGGAAACGCGTTTTCCGGCCGCCGTGGTCACACGGCACCTCCGAATGAGGTGCCGTCTGGCCGACCATTTCACAATTCACGCCCCGGATGTTGTCGTACGGTTTCGTGGCATTCGGAGGTCGTTCGGGTGGTTTTGACCCCCCAATGCGCCATTTCAGCGCGCGCCGCGCTGCTGAAAACGGCACAATCGGACGTGCCGCGCGAACCGCACGTCCGATGGACGTGCGGCCTCCTCCTGCATCTCAGGAATAATATTTCTATCGTTCCCGTGAGGTTTCAGGTCGTTCGGAGCACGTTTGCTCCGAACGGGACCGCCGCACGCCGTTTTGGTGTTTAATGGCGCCGGAAACGCGTTTCCGGTCGCCGCGGTCACAAGGCACCTCCGAATGAGGTGCCGTCTGGCCGACCATTTCACAATTCACGCCCCGGATGTTGTCGTACGGTTTCGTGGCATTCGGAGGTCGTTCGGGTGGTTTTGACCCCCCAATGCGTCATTTCAGCGCGCGCCGCGCTGCTGAAAACGGCACAATCGGACGTGCCGCGCGAACCGCACGTCCGATGGAAGTGCGGCCTCATCCTGCATCTCAGGAATAATATTTCTATCGTTCCCGTGCGGTTTCAGGTCGTTCGGAGCACGTTTGCTCCGAATCGGACCGCCGCACGCCGTTTTGGTGTTTAATGGCGCCGGAAACGCGTTTCCGGCCGCCGCGGTCACACGGCACCTCCGAATGAGGTGCCGTCTGGCCGACCATTTCACAATTCACGCCCCGGATGTTGTCGTACGGTTTCGTGGCATTCGGAGGTCGTTCGGGTGGTTTTGACCCCCCAATGCGCCATTTCAGCGCGCGCCGCGCTGCTGAAAACGGCACAATCGGACGTGCCGCGCGAACCGCACGTCCGATGGACGTGCGGCCTCCTCCTGCATCTCAGGAATAATATTTCTATCGTTCCCGTGCGGTTTCAGGTCGTTCGGAGCACGTTTGCTCCGAACGGGACCGCCGCACGCCGTTTTGGTGTTTAATGGCGCCGGAAACGCGTTTCCGGCCGCCGCGGTCACACGGCACCTCCGAATGAGGTGCCGTCTGGCCGACCATTTCACAATTCACGCCCCGGATGTTGTCGTACGGTTTCGTGGCATTCGGAGGTCGTTCGGGTGGTTTTGACCCCCCAATGCGCCATTTCAGCGCGCGCCGCGCTGCTGAAAACGGCACAATCGGACGTGCCGCGCGAACCGCACGTCCGATGGACGTGCGGCCTCCTCTTGCATCTCAGGAATAATATTTCTATCGTTCCCGTGCGGTTTCAGGTCGTTCGGAGCACGTTTGCTCCGAATCGGACCGCCGCACGCCGTTTTGGTGTTTAATGGCGCCGGAAACGCGTTTCCGGCCGCCGCGGTCACACGGCACCTCCGAATGAGGTGCCGTCTGGCCGACCATTTCACAAGTCACGCCCCGGATGTTGTCGTACGGTTTAGTGGCATTCGGAGGTCGTTCGGGTGGTTTTGACCCCCCAATGCGCCATTTCAGCGCACGCCGCGCTGCTGAAAACGGCACAATCGGACGTGCCGCGCGAACCGCACGTCCGATGGACGTGCGGCCTCCTCCTGCATCTCAGGAATAATATTTCTATCGTTCCCGTGCGGTTTCAGGTCGTTCGGAGCACGTTTGCTCCGAACGGGACCGCCGCACGCCGTTTTGGTGTTTAATGGCGCCGGAAACGCGTTTCCGGCCGCCGCGGTCACACGGCACCTCCGAATGAGGTGCCGTCTGGCCGACCATTTCACAATTCATGCCCCGGATGTTGTCGTACGGTTTCGTGGCATTCGGAGGTCGTTCGGGTGGTTTTGACCCCCCAATGCGCCATTTCAGCGCGCGCCGCGCTGCTGAAAACGGCACAATCGGACGTGCCGCGCGAACCGCACGTCCGATGGACGTGCGGCCTCCTCCTGCATCTCAGGAATAATATTTCTATCGTTCCCGTGCGGTTTCAGGGCGTTCGGAGCACGTTTGCTCCGAACGGGACCGCCGCACGCCGTTTTGGTGTTTAATGGCGCCGAAAACGCGTTTCCGGCTGCCGCGGTCACACGGCACCTCCGAATGAGGTGCCGTCTGGCCGACCATTTCACAATTCACGCCCCGGATGTTGTCGTACGGTTTCGTGGCATTCGGAGGTCGTTCGGGTGGTTTTGACCCCCCAATGCGCCATTTCAGCGCGCGCCGCGCTGCTGAAAACGGCACAATCGGACGTGCCGCGCGAACCGCACGTCCGATGGACGTGCGGCCTCCTCCTGCATCTCAGGAATAATATTTCTATCGTTCCCGTGCGGTTTCAGGTCGTTCGGAGCACGTTTGCTCCGAACGGGACCGCCGCACGCCGTTTTGGTGTTTAATGGCGCCAGAAACGCGTTTCCGGCCGCCGCGGTCACACGGCACCTCCGAATGAGGTGCCGTCTGGCCGACCATTTCACAATTCACGCCCCGGATGTTGTCGTACGGTTTCGTGGCATTCGGAGGTCGTTCGGGTGGTTTTGACACCCCAATGCGCCATTTCAGCGCGCGCCGCGCTGCTGAAAACGGCACAATCGGACGTGCCGCGCGAACCGCACGTCCGATGGATGTGCGGCCTCCTCCTGCATCTCAGGAATAATATTTCTATCGTTCCCGTGCGGTTTCAGGTCGTTCGGAGCACGTTTGCTCCGAACGGGACCGCCGCACGCCGTTTTGGTGTTTAATGGCGCCGGAAACGCGTTTCCGGCCGCCGCGGTCACACGGCACCTCCGAATGAGGTGCCGTCTGGCCGACCATTTCACAATTCACGCCCCGGATGTTGTCGTACGGTTTCGTGGCATTCGGAGGTCGTTCGGGTGGTTTTGACCCCCCAATGCGTCATTTCAGCGCGCGCCGCGCTGCTGAAAACGGCACAATCGGACGTGCCGCGCGAACCGCACGTCCGATGGACGTGCGGCCTCCTCCTGCATCTCAGGAATAATATTTCTATCGTTCCCGTGCGGTTTCAGGTCGTTCGGAGCACGTTTCCTCCGAATCGGACCGCCGCACGCCGTTTTGGTGTTTAATGGCGCCGGAAACGCGTTTCCGGCCGCCGCGGTCACACGGCACCTCCGAATGAGGTGCCGTCTGGCCGACAATTTCACAATTCACGCCCCGGATGTTGTCGTACGGTTTCGTGGCATTCGGAGGTCGTTCGGGTGGTTTTGACCCCCCAATGCGCCATTTCAGCGCGCGCCGCGCTGCTGAAAACGGCACAATCGGACGTGCCGCGCGAACCGCACGTCCGATGGACGTGCGGCCTCCTCCTGCATCTCAGGAATAATATTTCTATCGTTCCCGTGCGGTTTCAGGTCGTTCGGAGCACGTTTTCTCCGAACGGGACCGCCGCACGCCGTTTTGGTGTTTAATGGCGCCGGAAACGCGTTTCCGGCCGCCGCGGTCACACGGCACCTCCGAATGAGGTGCCGTCTGGCCGACCATTTTACAATTCACGCCCCGGATGTTGTCGTACGGTTTCGTGGCATTCGGAGGTCGTTCGGGTGGTTTTGACCCCCCAATGCGCCATTTCAGCGCGCGCCGCGCTGCTGAAAACGGCACAATCGGACGTGCCGCGCGAACCGCACGTCCGATGGACGTGCGGCCTCCTCCTGCATCTCAGGAATAATATTTCTATCGTTCCCGTGCGGTTTCAGGTCGTTCGGAGCACGTTTGCTCCGAACGGGACCGCCGCACGCCGTTTTGGTGTTTAATGGCGCCCGAAACGCGTTTCCGGCCGCCGCGGTCACACGGCACCTCCGAATGAGGTGCCGTCTGGCCGACCATTTTACAATTCACGCCCCGGATGTTGTCGTACGGTTTCGTGGCATTCGGAGGTCGTTCGGGTGGTTTTGACCCCCCAATGCGCCATTTCAGCGCGCGCCGCGCTGCTGAAAACGGCACAATCGGACGTGCCGCGCGAACCGCACGTCCGATGGACGTGCGGTCTCCTCCTGCATCTCAGGAATAATATTTCTATCGTTCCCGTGCGGTTTCAGGTCGTTCGGAGCACGTTTGCTCCGAACGGGACCGCCGCACGCCGTTTTGGTGTTTAATGGCGCCGGAAACGCATTTCCGGCCGCCGCGGTCACACGGCACATCCGAATGAGGTGCCGTCTGGCCGACCATTTTACAATTCACGCCCCGGATGTTGTCGTACGGTTTCGTGGCATTCGGAGGTCGTTCGGGTGGTTTTGACCCCCCAACGCGCCATTTCAGCGCGCGCCGCGCTGCTGAAAACGGCACAATCGGACGTGCCGCGCGAACCGCACGTCCGATGGACGTGCGGCCTCCTCCTGCATCTCAGGAATAATATTTCTATTGTTCCCGTGCGGTTTCAGGTCGTTCGGAGCACGTTTGCTCCGAACGGGACCGCCGCACGCCGTTTTGGTGTTTAATGGCGCCGGAAACGCGTTTCCGGCCGCCGCGGTCACACGGCACCTCCGAATGAGGTGCCGTCTGGCCGACCATTTCACAATTCACGCCCCGGATGTTGTACGGGGGTGCGGGGGGCTGTACGGGGGTGCGGGGGGCTGTACGGGGGTGGCGGGGGGCTGTACGGGGGTGGCGGGGGGCTGTACGGGGGTGGCGGGGGGCTGTACGGGGGTGGCGGGGGGCTTTACGGGGGTGGCGGGGGCTGTACGGGGGTGCGGGGGGCTGTACGGGGGTGGCGGGGGGCTGTACGGGGGTGGCGGGGGGCTGTACGGGGGTGGCGGGGGGCTGTACGGGGGTGGCGGGGGGCTGTACGGGGGTGCGGGGGGCTGTACGGGGGTGGCGGGGGGCTGTACGGGGGTGGCGGGGGGCTGTACGGGGGTGGCGGGGGGCTGTACGGGGGTGGCGGGGGGCTGTACGGGGGTGGCGGGGGGCTGTACGGGGGTGCGGGGGGCTGTACGGGGGTGGCGGGGGGCTGTACGGGGGTGGTGGGGGGCTGTACGGGGGTGGCGGGGGGCTGTACGGGGGTGGCGGGGGGCTGTACGGGGGTGCGGGGGGCTGTACGGGGGTGCGGGGGGCTGTACGGGGGTGCGGGGGGCTGTACGGGGGTGGCGGGGGGCTGTAAGGGGGTGGCGGGGGGCTGTACGGGGGTGGCGGGGGGCTGTACGGGGGTGGCGGGGGGCTGTACGGGGGTGCGGGGGGCTGTACGGGGGTGCGGGGGGCTGTACGGGGGTGCGGGGGGTTCTCCGGGGGTGCAAAGGCCATCCCATTGATTACAAAAGTGAAAAATAAAAGTGATAATATCTAATTAATACATATTTCTTTTATCGATACCATACAGAAATTTATAAAAAATATATTAATAATACATAATCTATAATATCAGATTTATTGATCTGTTGGAATTAGTTCGACTTTTTCAAATGTAGAATCATTCAAGATTATCTGATCAAAAACTCAATGTGTATAAAATATTTAAAAGACCACCATGGATGGTAATAATGCATTACTTAAATGAATAAATACAGTACATCAATGTCAACCCTACCAGTAAAAACAAAAAACATATCTCGTGAATATATGGTGCGTCACGTGTTGCCATCACTGCTACCTCCTTCTGGTGGGCCAGGTGCCTACAAGATATATCGATGTGCTTGTATCCACTCGATGTTGTCCATATCAAATGTGGTTCCTTCTCCAACTGGACCATCATGAATCCGAGAGGGCTTATCTAATTTTGTTTCAACATCCGTAAGATATTCTGCACAAAAGGTAGTACACTCATCCATCAAATAACCATTGGCTATTGATGCCTCTGGACGAGCTCTGTTGCGTACAAATCTTTTCAATGTACTCAAATACCGTTCAATAGGATACATCCACCTGAATTGCACTGGACCAGCAGCCATTACTTCATCAGTTAGGTACACTGTCAAGTGGACCATAACATCGAAAAATGAGGGGGGGAAAAGTTTCTCAAAGTGACAAAGCGTAAGTACAATTCGGTCCTGCAAACTTTTTAAATCACTCATTCGTTGATTTCTTAAACAAAGCTGTCTAAAAAAATTACTCATCTCAATCAAGGGCTGAACAACATTGGGGGATAAACAATCACAAATTGCGATTGGAATCAACTGCTGAAGTAATATGTGATTGTCATGACTTTTCAACCCTTGCAATGTCTTGCTCGTCAGATTCACACACTTTGAAATATTAGAAGAGTAACCATCAGGCACCTTGACCATCTTCAAAATGGAAAGAAATGTCTTTTTCTCCTCTGTAGTCATCGAATACTGTGCAGCAGGCATATATGCCTTGTTTCCCTCAGCTAACTGTAAATGCAACTGTTTCCTTAAACCCATTTCTTCCAAATCACGGTGTGCATTAACATGGTCCTTTGACTTTCCACTGACACCTAAAATGGTCCACAATATGTTATCACAAACATTTTTTTCAATGTGCATGACATCCAAATTATGCCTCAACATGTTAGTTTTCCAATACGGAAGACTATAAAAAATACTTTTCTTTTTCCGATTGTGACTGCGCTGCCTACCCGCAGCACGAATATTACGTACTGGAGGAGCCACCAAATCCTGAATTTCATATACCGTGCGAATGTTTTCTTCCTCAATCTGCGATAACATTTCGACTCCTGTCATGATCTTTGGTGCTGGGCTGAACTCTCTAGAACCATCAAATGCCACTCTGTCCTTTCTGAACCTGTGCTGGGGAGGGAGAAAACGCCTGTGACCCATGTATGCCCATTTTTTGGAATGTTTAAGCCATACAGATTTTTTACTTTTATTGCAACAAGGGCAAGCAAATTCCCCTTTCGTACTCCAGCCTGATAAATTTGCATAAGCTGGGAAGTCATTGATTGTCCACAATAAAGCTGCATGCAGTTTGAACATTTCATTCGTTTCGCAGTCATAAGTCATCACACCATCGCCCCAAAATTCATTCAACTCATCAATCAATGGCTGAAGGTAAACATCAATCTTATCCCCCGGACTTTTAGGTCCATCAATAAGAGTGGAAAGTAATATAAATTGTTGCTTCATACAAAGCCACGGAGGAAGATTATATGGAACCAACACCACGGGCCATGTGCTATGAGTTGCACCAACCATAGACTTGAATGGATTGAAACCATCTGCTGCCAATCCCAATCGGACATTACGAACATCTTTAGCAAAGTCGGGATGTCTCTTATCAAAATCCTTCCATGCATGAGAGTCTGCCGGGTGGGTTAACATGTCACTTTCATGAACTCTTTCTGCATGCCATCTCATTAAATTAGAAACTTTAGATGACATAAAAAATCTTTTCAACCTCGGTTTAAGGGGAAAGTAACGCATTTGCTTTACGGCAATCGGTTTCCCCTGTATCGCAATCTGACTTTGATGAGTCTTATTTCCCCTGTTCTCTTTCCACCTGGAAGCGCCACAAACCGTACAAATATCCAAATGAGCAGTTTCATTTCTAAACAACATACAGTTGTTTGCACATGCATCTATAGTCTCATATGTAAAACCTAAGTTCTCT
This sequence comes from Viscum album, assembly GCA_963277665.1. Lineage (NCBI taxonomy): Eukaryota > Viridiplantae > Streptophyta > Magnoliopsida > Santalales > Viscaceae > Viscum > Viscum album. Next base: position 690,555,991 of record OY728163.1, read on the forward strand.
GTCAACTTACGAGCATAGTAATACGACTCAGGAATCTTAGCGTCGACAGGAAGAACTTTTTTCAATAAAACCAAAAGCATGTCGAATGATGTGTCTGACCAATTATTCAAAGTCTTCAAATGCAACAACTCCACGATAAACGACAGTTTATTGTAAGAAGTACATCCAGGATATAATTCTGTTTTCGCATCATCAAGTACTTCATAAAACCTCCTCGAATCACGATCTGCACCAGAGCGAAGATTTATCTCACCGGTCTCAAGATTCTGGATGTCAATGCCTTCAGGATCAAACCCACGTACCATTTCAGTAAGCATTTCATGCATTGGATCAGTCATCCTTGCATCAACATCCATCTGAGCTGCATCTGTATTTTGACAACGAACATATTCTTCTCCATGACGAGTCCAACTCTTATAATTTTTTCAGAAATCCATTAAAGAAAAGGTGCTCCCTCACAGTATCTCGTGTGAATTGATATCTGTTAGCACATTTTCTACATGGAAAACTAATATAGTCACTTTCAAATCCTCTCGTGAACTCAATAAACTGCATAATGCCATTGAAATATTCTCTAGACGTTCGATTTGGAAGATCAATCCAACTCTTATCCATAATAATATCTGTATAACAAACATTTACACAATACTTATTAAATTTACATTTTTCAAATCAACTATATTCAAAATAAATATTAACCATTTGTTTATGAACCATTGATAAAATAATAATGTAACTGAAAGCTCATGTTACCTGATTGAGCTACAAACCTGAAAGGGAGGGGAGCCGAAGGCTGTGCTGCGAGGGAGAGGAGGCAGCGAAGGGGAGCCGGAGCCAAAGGCGGTGCGGCAAGGGAGGGGACGGGCGGCGGCGGCGGCGGGGAGCTGGAGGAGAGGAGGCGGTGAGGGGACGGGGGACGCGCAGCGAGGGGGGGGGGGGTGTCCGGGGTCGGGGGGGGGCCTTCCGAGGTGCGGGGAGGGGTGTCTGGGGTGTCGGGGGCCTGTCAGGGGTGCGGGCAGGGGTGTTCGGGGTGCGGGGGTGTCCGGGGTGCGGGGGAGGGGGGGCTGTCTGGGGTGCAGGGGGGCTGTCGGGGGTGCGGGGTGGGGTGTCCGGGATGCGGGGGGCCTGTCCGGGGTGCGGGGGGGCTGTCCGGGTTCGGAGGGGGGGTGTCCGAGTGCGGGGGGGGGGGGGGGGGCTGTCCGGGGTGCGGGGGGGCTGTCCGGGTTCGGAGGGGGGTGTCCGAGTGCAGGGGGGGGGCTGTCCGGGGTGCGGGGAGGCGTCCGGGGTGCGGGGGGCGGTCCGGAGTGCGCGGGGGGGTGCTGTCCGGGGTGCGGGGAGGCGTCCGGGGTGCGGGGGGCGGTCCGGAGTGTGCGGGGGGGGGGGGGGGGTGCTGTCCGGGGTGCGGGGAGGCGTCCGGGGTGCGGGGGGCGGTCCGGAGTGCGCGGGGGGGTGCTGTCCGAGGTGCGGGGAGGCGTCCGGGGTGCGGGGGGCGGTCCGGAGTGCGCGCCGGGGGCTGTCCGGGGTGCGGGTGCCGTCCGGGGTGGGGGGGAGGGCCGAGAGGCCGGAGGGCGGCGGCCGGAGGCCGGAGGGCGGCGGCCGGAGGACCGAGGGCGGCGGCCGGAGGCCCGAGGGCGGAGGGCGGCGGCCGGAGGGAGGATGGCAGGCGGCGGGGGAGGCCGGGCGGCCGGGGAGGGCGGGCGGCGGGGGAGGGCGGGCGGCGGGGGAGGGCGGGCGGCGGGGGAGGCCGGGCGGCGGGGGAGGGCGGGTGGCGGGGGAGGGCGGGCGGCGGGGGAGGGCGGGCGGCGGGGGAGGGCGGGCGGCGGGGGAGGCCGGGCGGCGGGGGAGGTCGGGCGGCGGGGGAGGCCGGGCGGCGGGGGAGGGCGGGCGGCGGGGGAGGGGAGGGCGGCGCGAGGGAGGGCGGCGAGGGAGGGTTAGGGCGAGGGATCGAGGGAGAGAGTGCGCGGGGGGGGGGGGGGGCGCAGAAACCCCCCGAAATTTTTTAGGCAGCTTAGCGACCGCCATTGGCGGTCGCTAATGCTGACCTATAGCGACCGCCAATGGCGGTCGCCCGAGTCTGGGGGGCTCCAATGCCCCCTTTTCTAGTAGTGAAGCTACATCACCATAGGGGGAAACTGATCCTACACCTGGGTTCACTCGTAATTGCCTCCAATCACAACTAGATTTCCATATACCGATGGTCAGCCCTGTAAAGAAGGATACCATAAACCAACGGTCAATCATGACTGATCTGGAAGAGTGTAATCATTCTAATCATATAACATTCAGACTATGAGCCCATCTAAGGCATTCATACATGGGAATCTGAATATCACTCAAGGAATAAGAGTCATCAACCCACTGAGCCTGTACAAGTCATCCCTCAACTAGATCCAAGTATCACTCAGGGCACATAATTCTATTACCTATAGAGCCCGTTCATGGAATCCCTCAACTGGATCCACGTATCACTCAAGATATAAACATATCCAAACATTGAGCCTGTTCATGGAATTCCTACAACGAAAATCCACATATTAATCAAAGTATAACCATATCCAACCAATGAGCCCATTCATGGCATTCCTACAATGGGAATCCATGTATCACTCAAGGTTTAATTACATTAAACAACCCACTGAGCCATTCCTAGGCATTACTACAATGGGAATCAATGTATCACTCAGGTTATGTAAATAAACAACCCAATGAGTCCATCTAATGAATTCCTACAATAGGAATCCATGTGTCACTCAGGGAATACAAGTCAACACATAAGGCTCAAAAACCGAGTTCTAGGTAAAACCTTTGGTATATGTAAAATATCAGAAATAACATGGCTCATAAGCTGGATCCCATGAGAGCACGTTCGGGCATTCCAATAACCAAAAAATACACCTCATGTTAGGCTCAGTGGCCACCATCTAAGAAGCACCTCTGGTAAACACTGCTGCATCATCAAACCAAGTCAAATATAAACAAACGAGTGAGGGTGGCCCGAACACCCAACCCAACACTACATCCACAGCCCCATGGGATTACCAGTTTGGCACAGGTCCTAGGTGACACATGAACACCATCTCAACCCAAACCCGACGTAACAGATCAGGGCCAGTCAACCCACGGGCACCCGCTGGGTCCCTCAAGTCAATCACTAAGGAGGAATCCTACTCAGGATCTTCTAGGTAAACTCAAGCAAAGACATCCTACATGGGATCCTTAGAGAAGGGTGAGGGAGGAATACTACATAGGATCCTTGAATGAAGAACAAAAAAGTCATCCTATAACTGGGTTTTTCTCAAAAGAAATCTAGAGAGAGATCCTACAAGGGACTCCCTAGGTCAGCACATAATCAAAGTCATCCCACACGAGATCCTTGTAAGCATCCGATCTCATGGCCTCATAGGCCAGAAGGGAACATATCACAAGAGAAATGTCCTCAAAATCATATGTCAGGGAAGATAGCTCACAACTTATCTCAGGTCAAAGTCCTCAACTAAGTTGGTCCGAACACCCAACCTATCATCCCCTCTAAGTCTCACTCTCAGGTGAAAACTGAACTCGATAACTGGAAGAAGAACCCCAATATTTAGATATAAACCCCAAAAAAACCATTTATATGACCTATAAATGTCTAAAGGGTTACACCATTATGATCTAAATAGAAAAATTCTCAGAATGGACTACTCACACACCTGATTATGACTTCTAGGGCGCATGATACCCCAAAACTACTAAGTTGGAGAAGTACACGAGCAGAACACATGGGGTCTGGCTGTGTAGTAATACACAGTTTTTACTTTACTATACATGGAGTTTACTATTCAAAAAACATCAACCCGTGTGTGTTTTCACCCAAACACATGCCCATGTTCCACTACACGATGTGTACTCCTAGTACATGGCGTGTACTCTTTAAAAACCACTTTTCTGTGTCTTATTTCACACAGCTTGTAACACGACCATAAACTAAATAGTTTTTACTCAAAGCACACAGTGTGTACTTAAGAAAAATTTGTCTTCCCTGAATAGGAAGAACACACGGTGTGTTTCCATGTAACACATGCTGTGTAACCTAGGTTTCTTAATAGGAAATCCCTCAAAACGCCCGAAACACTCGTTTTCACCCCCGAAACAACAAATTGAGCCCCATGGGATCACAAGTAAGAAATAAAAGGATTTAAAAACTTAAAACAACATTTTTAAAGGGAATATATAGAGAAAACATAAATGGCCCTACCTTTGGGTGGAAACCGCTGAAGCTTCAGTTGATTTCACGGCTCACGGTTGCCCTTATATGAATCAGCACATCGCGAGATTTGAATCAGTACCCCTATTTCCTCACAATTATCTCTTTCTCAATATAAAATTTATACCATGGGATGTATCCAAGGAGTATCCACTCATGGAGCATGTGCAAGAATGAGGAGTAAATAAGAGAAAAGAAAGAAATGAAAAGGAAAAGGAAAAGAAGAAAAATGGGCCCGGGCTGACCCCGACGCCCAACATAAGTTCATGCCTTACCTAGGATAAACTCCCTATTCTATACTCAACGACATAGATAGAATCTCAATAAGATTCTCCTTTTAAAAGTTATTTCCAAATGATCCTCCACGAATAAATTAATATTTAATTTAATAATAATAAATATTAAATATTCTACCAAAATTCAAACATCTTAGATTTCCACAAAACTCCTATCCTAGGGTAAAATCCCCATTTTAGGACTAATGGAGTTTTCAAAAAATTACCCGAGATCAGATGGTAGGGGAAAATGACCATTTTACCCCTCACAAGCATCCGACAATAAAAATTCAAATTTCTGCTCAAAACAACAGTCCGGAAAAACACAGGTTCTTACAAACTCCCCAATATAAACCTTCTCGCCCACAAGAAGCCCAGCGAAAGGACCATCAACCATGCTCCCATCCCGAGAATCTGCACTACCAATCTATTTAGACTACCCAATGACTGGTCACATAGCATTAACAACCACATTCTACATGGAATATATTTATCTGTGACTGATCTGGTACTCCCTCCCATAGGAATACCCCTATCATCATTTTAAAAGGAAAAATATAATATCAAAAGCTCATGGGAAACAAAAAAGTTTAACCAAAATGATGAAAACCACCCTCAAACGGCCAATGGTGCACTCCCCACGATATGGCTTTCCTTACACCACTCCTAGATTGAAACCAAAATAGGTTTCATCCTCAACAGGGATGGACATTAAGAGAGAAAAAGGAGATCAACATAGGATTGAAGCTCTATCATCATACTCAAGATGAATCAAGATAGCACATGATCGTCTCTTATTGGAGTAAACTATAATTTCACTGAAGGCATGTCCAGTTCCCTCTGAGCCACGCTAAAATCTTTCCAAAACCTGACCAGGATTAAAGCATGGTTCAACCATCTCACAGTAACAGACATTTCAAAATGTCACCTCTCTCACATAGGGACATTTAATCCCAACTTCAAGGGTCCAAACCCACAAAAATTCTTAAAAAATTAGTCCTTGGATCATTCTCTGCCACTCACTGATTTAGATTCATACGATGCCACTTGAAATAGAAACATCAGAAACATTGGTCGACCAGGCTAGGAACCCGAACAATCCTACCCATCAAATCCAGTCATGAAAAACAAGCACTAACAAAAAGGAATTTGAAAAAATGGGACAAACGTTCTCAAAAAGGTTTCCCGAGAACAGAATAGACATCAATCTATAAGGGTCTGAGTCAAAACCAAGGGTCTCTTGGTCTTCCACCTATCCCTACAGAGAAATCCTCAAAACTAGGTCAAAAGATCTAACCACCCAACCCAAAAGATCCAAACCTATGAAAATAAGGTAAGATAACAACAACCAATGATAGTAAAAACTGAAAACACAACCTATAAGGGCCCTGATCCTCTTCAAGCATCATTACAAGGAACTTCTAGGTCACAAAAAAAAGAAAAATAGAAAAGATTAACTGACCCTCATTGGGTATCCGTATATAAAAATACCCCAAGGAGGTCTAGTAATAAGAAAATCCTTGGTATATATTTGCATTATACTCAATGATCCGAATAGATAAACATAATACTGAGAAACAACACTCATCATGGGGTTAACTAGAAAAGAATCACATTCCATATTGACCTACAAGGGTCACTCCACCACCCGTGCAAGAGAACTAAGTCATCATCCTCACAATAAAAATGCCCCAACATAGATCCACATAACCTTCCATCAGAGTAAAAAGTATGCGTATGTAGACCCAAATGTCCCATTCTTCAGAAAAAAACACATACTAGTATATGTTTTGAATCCTACATTCCAAGTATGATGTATGATATGACTCTTTCCTTTGTTGGCCAAGAGTCAAAATCCATCTCTGGCCACTAACCAATGGACAAGAGTCAGAGAACTATAGTAAATCAAAATAACCACAAAAAATGTTCATTTATCAAGGAAAAAATCATATACAACTATAACATCACAAATTAGAACAATAATATCATACCCTGGAAACCAGGACTTCCTACCAGAACAAGTGTTCTTGATGCACCAGTGTGATATCCATCATATGTTCTGACACATTCCTAATAATCTTGTCTACCATATCCCAAATATTAAATACCAGGAAAAGAAACACCTCTGATACCACTTTGTAACGTCCCAACCCAGAAGCCACTAAACTGGTGCTCCGAGCCAGTTCACCACAAGGCCTCAAGAGTGCCTCCCCCAACACAGGAGGCTGCCGACTAGCAGAAAGGGCCTAGGGTGTGATAGTGGGGAGACTATTCCCTTATACCAGAGTAAGAAAACAATGAAAATAACTAAGTATCATACAACGAGGAATGAAAACAGAGTGCATAATCAATAAACAACTAAAATAGAACCAGATGTAATTGTAAAATGCTATAAAATCCTGAAAAACTATGTAATACAATACAACACCAGTCACCCACTAGGCCGACCATATAGATAAAAGTACAAAAGAAACTGAAATTAAAAGTACATGGATCAACTTCTAACTCTGAGCCAACCCACGTACATGATTTCCAGAAACTATCGAACTACACCATCCTAATCAGTAAAACCTCTCGATTCATCCTTCTCGATCATACAACACTGGGCCTCAGCCCTATCCACTATGAAACTCATACTCAACCTGAAAAGTAGACATAAGGTCTACATGTACACCGAGGATCATGTGTATGGGTGATAAATAATCTCAGTAGGGCACCCTGAAAAGAAACTGATAACAGTGCTGCTAAAAGTTTATGAAACAACAACATGCTCAGATTAGTAAGAACATAATAAAAAGAAGTAAACCAAACATAAAACCACAATCGAACTCAAGGTCCGACATCCCTGTCAACTGGGAAAGTGCCACCATGGATGCCCATATCTATATATGTACACATGTATAGTCCCATACCTATAAACATATACATAAATATGAATATTCGTGAGTATTCGAATCAAATAACAAGAAACCACATTAGCAGTCGATCCTTCGGTCTATAAGCATGGTCACCTGGAAATCCTATGCAAGAGCATTGAGTTGGAAGTTGTGCCACTCAAGTCGTGTATCTTTAAGTTGATCTCTGGGTCTGTAATCCCATCGACATGTATCTTCTTAGGCCAACGCCAAAATTATATCTTTGAGCAAGCTACTCCACCACAGGGGGAAACCGATCCTACACCTGGGTTCACTCGTACTCACCTCCAATCACAACTATATTGATGAATAATGATATTGAGACATGTAAGGAAGGATACTGTACACTGATGGTCAATCCTGAATGAACTGGAAGAGCGTAATCATTCAGATCATATAAGATCCAGCCTATGAGCCCGTCTAAGGCATTCCTACATGGGAATCCAAATATCACTCAAGGCGTAGGAGTTATCAACCCATTAATCATGTACAAGGAATCCCTCAACTGGATCCAAGTGTCACTTAGGGTACATAAGTCTATCACCCATAGAGCCCGTTCATGGTATCCCTCAACTGGATCCATGCATCCCTCATGTTATAAACATATCCAACCAATGAGCCCATTCATTGAATTACAACAATAGAAATCCATGTATCACACAAGGCATAACCATATCCAACCAATGAGACCATTCATTTCATTCTTACAATAGGAATCCATGTATCAGTCAAAGTTTAATTACATTCAATAGTCAACTAAGCCTGTCCAGGGAATTCCTACAACAAGAATTCATGTATCACTCATGGTATGTAAATAAACATCCCAATTAGTCCATCAAAGTCATTACTACAATGGGAATACAATTGTAACTCAGGGCATACAATTCAATACATAAGGATCAACAACCGAGTTCCAGGTAATACCTTTAGTACCTATAAAATATCAAAAATAACATGGCTCAGAAGCCAGATCCCAGGAGAGCACATTTGGGCATCCCAACAACCAAGAAATACGCCTCATGTCAAGCTCAATAGCCACCATACATGAAGAACCTATGGTAAACACTTCTTCATCATCAAACCAAGTTAGATATAAACAAATGAGTGAGGGTGGCTTGAATTCCTAACCCAATAATACATCCACAGCCCCAGGGGCTTACCAGTTTAGCATGGGTTCTAGGTGACACCTGTTGGCGCCAAAATATTGCACGAAAGGAAGGGACGGAAAAGAAGTCCTGAACGTTGCCGCGCGAATCACCGATGCAAAGAACCCCCGAGCAGTGCTATCCCCCTCTGCGAACGGACTGACATTCGTGAGCCAGCCGTGAAGCACCAGAGGCGGTCCCTCTCCGTGAACGGCCTGATGTTCGCGAGCCCACCGCGAAGCACCGGAGGCAGTACCTCTCCGCGAACAGCCTGACGTTCGTGAGCCCGCCGCAAAGCACCGGAGGCGCCGTGTGAGTTAGGCTTCACGGCTCCCATTTCCAATAAATACCAGTCTACCCTTGAGTCAAAAGAATATGGAAAATCCGAACTTTTGGGTTCTCCACTCCCAAATTGCGAAGCACCCTTTGCCCCGGGAATCATGAGCTCCGCGAGGTACTTCTACTTCGTGTGATGCCTTCCCTTTGTCACGTTTTGAGCCCCTCTTCCGAGAGGGATGCCCTTCGCGAAGCTCAAGGGCATTCGCGAAGGAGGGGGATTCCCAAGGGAACCCGAGAAGCCGCGGAGTGTTTATTCTTCGCGAAACACCCATCCTATACTAGTGATCCCCATGCTAAGGCAGGATGGCTACACATCGTGAAGCACACTGCTTCGCAGTACCTTGCTTCGCGAGGCACCTCCTCTTCCCGAGGCAGTGCTCCGCGAATACTATTACACTTCGCGAAGCACTCTCTACTCACACCTTTTCCCCATGCTAAGGCCGAGTCACCCCACTTCTTGAAGCACACTCCTCTGCTTGGCAATTCCTCTCCCTGTGCGACCCTCCAGGTTTTCACGATGTAATTTCAAAGTCCCACAGAAAAACACCACTCATAGCGTTTCATATCCTGATGCTTCTTCACATAGGCACGCTAACGGATATTGCTTCTTCACATAGCCACGCTAACGTGGACCCCTCGATGGTTCTCTCTACCACCCCCCTTGATCACGACCTTACTGGCACCTTCCCTCCCCCAAGGAGAAAAGGGTTCCGGTCATGTAAGTCCTAGGGGTGCGGAGTAAACCCACCTCATCCGAGCTGCAAAACGTTAAAATGCCAAGCACCTCATCCTCAACACATGACGTTAAACTGTGATCTGGCCCCGTGCTTCGCACATAGGGTCCCCCCAGCTCGGACATTTTTTACGCCACCCGTCTCCACAGAGACGGGGTCACCCCCTCCACAAGGGATGATATCCTCCTTCTCGGAGTAGCGTATGTCCATGGGAGAAGGGCAACGACCTTGGTGTAAGCCCCTATCCCATCTTGCGGAAGGCTTCACCCCTGCATCTCTGTACTTCCCCATTACCAAGGTCAGTGGAGGGCGTGATAGGGAATTGAAGGACCCCAGGACACCCTGAGAGGGGAGGGGTGAATCAGGGTGACCAATTTTTCTTTTAATGTGATGGATCTTATTCCCACGTTGGTAGGAACTTGTTGAACCTGTATGATGATTATGATCAGAAAGCAAACATTCACATACACAGAGAAGACACATCCCTTTTTTACTTGGTTCACCACTAAGGGCTACGTCCAAGGAGCATACGTCGACAGGTTGTCGGTCATACCAAAATCCACTATGCTTCACTAGCGGTAGATTACAAAAGTTTGGGTACAGTTACTCTGTCCCAGGCTCACTGCCTTTACAATGGTTTAGGGATAGCCCACTGCGTCCCTCAGGTCACTCCCGTTGACTCCCCCTAGCTCACTACCGTTGGTGAAGTCTCACTCAGTTTATAGACGTGAAGGTCTCTTCATCATTTGCATAAGAATGCATCCCTTGTTGTATGTAGATGCTCTATTGAAGTCCAATTCTCACCAGAAGCAGAATATCACTTTTCCTCGAATTTATCGGGTAGTCTCCTGGATTTCGTGCAGCTCCAAACAGGCCGGTGTGCTTCAGCAAAAACTGGCGCGCTTCTCCAAGTCGGACGCGCAAGTCCCAATACAGCACGCAAGTCCAGACTGGCACGCAAGTGTCACCAACTCACCTGCGCGACACTTCCTTCCCCGACAACAAAATTGCGCAGTCCACTTCCTTTCTCTTCCAAACCGCCTTGAGCGCTCAGCAGACAACCGGCGTGCAAGCTCTACTTGCGCGACCAAACTACCACTTGCGCGGCTCAACCACCTGCGCGACGAGAGATCGAACAAACTCTAAGTCTCAAACTCCGTCAGAAATGAGGTGGGGTGGTCCAGTATTTATAGGCAAACTGGAACCCCTGCGCGGAGGTGCGCAAGTCCCTCAGCGGCGCGCAAGTCTTGTCTCCAGTAACCTCTGTCGCGCAACTCACTTGCGTGGCCCAACCAACACTTGCTCAACCTTCTTTCCTTAGCCAAATTTTGATGTTCTGATCCTCAAAAACATATAGCGCGCAAGTATTTTATCCTCCAAGATCTCGGCGCGCAAGTACCTTTGCCAAAAACACTTTACTTTATTGGTCGATTTTCAAGCCCAAAAATTTGGCAAACACTGGGAAACGGCGCCACCTTCACTACTGTTTTCTGCTTGAATGGTATGATCTCTTTGTTGGTACACATCCTGAACTTCCACTGAGCATTGACAAAAAACAAAAACCATACACCAAATCATGCTTTGAAGACCCTGGTTCCAACAGGAACGAGGCACCTCCCATCCTTGGTCCCAAATCCATCTTTCGCTGTGCTTTTCCACACTTCGGGCCTCCATCCTAAAGTAAGTACCAGCACAATGGGCCGCCTAACGTGTAATCCCCTCTTCGCTTCTCACAGAAGCACCCTTCGCGACGTGATCGTCAGGTCCTTGCTGCCTCTTGTTTCTCACACCGAGCATGACTCACGTGGGCTTAGAGTAAGCATCGACCATGACAATTTCTTCGTCCAACATGACGTTAAACTGTATACCCTCGTACAGAATGACGTTGAACTGTATACCCTCATCTATCACGACGTTAAACTATATTCCCTTGTCCTGTATGACATTAAACTTCACACCCCTGAACTACGAATACTTTGATCCATGTCAAGTCATGGTATGTAGGAAGCCTCCCTGAGGTTCAATCCCACCACCCATCGGACCAAGGTCCACCTCCACCTCATTTGAACTACGTGGTCTTTGCTCCGTGTCAAGGCATGGTACGTAGTAAGCCTCACGAGGTTCAAGCCCACCACCATTGGACCAAGGTCCACCATCACATCGGTTCGCTAACAACTTCCATCCTTTGAACTACGAGGTCTTTGATCCATGTCATGGCATGGTACGTAGGAAGCCTCCTTGAGGTTCAAGCCCACCCATCATTTATTCACGCCGAGTTCATCCTCGTCCTGCATGATGTTAAACTGCATCCCAGTCCGACGGCAAACCATTGTGACCCCTTTGAACTACAAAGACTTTGATCCATGTCAAGGAATGGTACTTAGGAAGCCCCCTTGAGGTTCAAGCCCACCACCCATCGGACCAAGGACCACCTCCACGTCAGTTCACTAACGAAGCCCCCTTTGAACTACGAGGTCTTTGATCCATGTCACGACATGGTATGTAGGAAGCCTCTCAGAGGTTCAAGCCCACCATCCATTGGTCATCCCGACCCACCTTCATGTCGGTTCACCAGCACCCGGGTAGCCTAGTGTGTAAGCCCCACACCATCCGGACCAAGGTCCTCGCTTACGTCGGCCTTCCGGCATCCACACCTAAACTATGAGGTCTTTGATCCATGTCAAGGCATGGTACGTAGGAAGCCTCCATAAGGTTCAAGCCCATCACCCGGTCGTTCCGACCTCACCCACGTCAGTTCACCCACATCACACATGACGTTAAATAGTATTCCACACCCCTTTGAACTACGTGGTCTTTGATCCGTGTCAAGGCATGGTACGTAGGAAGCCTCACGAGGTTCAAGCCCACCACCATTGGACCAAGGTCTACCTTCACATCGGTTCACTGATGCATCGGACCAAGGTCCACCTTCACGTTGGTTCGCTGACGACATCCATCGGGCTAAGGTCCACCTTCACGCCGGTTCACCGGCACCATCCTGAACTACGCGTACTTTGATTCCCTGCCATGGGGATACGTAGGAGGTCTCTTCAAGACTCAAGCCCAACTTCACCGTCGCCCTTGCGATGGTCCCGTTTCATCCCCCCTCCACTTCATTCAACTCTCCATCACACATCCTGATTCTCACCCGGACTGCCATATCCCGGAAAGACCATACCATTCTGCTCCACTTCGCAGCTGCCCATGGGCTGGTCCCCGTATCGGCACCCCTTCAGGGGAAATTCCTCAATCCGATCCATTCTAACTAATGCTCTAATCGGGCTGATCCGTCTCTGCTGGACGTTAAACCTGCGACATACCCTGTGTTAAACACATGAAGATGAGGAAAACCTCAGATATATTTCTATGGAATATAATTCCCCACGCTTGATGTGGGATGCCTCAGGCTTCCACGCCCTCAAGAAGCCCCATGACAAGGGACAAAAGACAGACATGCTAGTTCCCTAGCATCCAGACACGCTACTGATTCCTCGACGTGACTACTCCCCCGACTGAAGGTTGCTTCCCTGACCGGACCCTTTGGAATGTCTCGACAAAAGCAGTGTAATTAACAGGCATCCATGGAAACATGTCATTGTGAAGAGTTTCACGAACAACGTATTAAATCTATGAGGGAGACCCAGATTAGGTGATGAGTTCTGAGGAGGAATCCACGGAAGGAAGAACCGACATCCCATCATCTCGTTTCGATCATGGTGTAGGTGTCCCTGAATAAGGAGTGAATGCCGCCTGCCTTTGGAAAGCGGGAATGCGGGGAACAATGCAGCGCATCCCCGTCTGCAGACAGATGCATGCGCGCCCCAGCGAATGCATCAGAAACAGAAATGGTGAACCCGACGTGAAATTCATCTCCTTAATGTGGAGATTAGTAGCGTTTGAGACACCAGTATATTGACGTGTCACCGGATCCAGATATCCGGTGCCGGGTCCCGCCAAGCAAATGGAAGGAATGGCGTGAAACTCACCAGAAGTTGGGGCAGTATAGCGTGGGGAATTCCGTTCTGCAACGTGTTGGTGTGGATCCTTCTTATAAATATGGAGAATGGAATGACGCTGGGGCACAAGTTGTCAATCCTCTTCCTCGAGGTACTGATGAGTTGATCTCTCCGTTTCCCAGGAACCAGGTTGCTGTTGTGGAGACACGATCCCCGCCCACTCGCCTACGTAGGGGTGGGGGAAACGCCGGCACAACTGCCCCGCGTGGCTCCATTGCCACCATGGTGGCCTCTACACCCACGAATATGGGGCGCCCACGTCCCCTTTCCCTGTCAGATATCATACAGTGAAGGGTGATCAGCAGCCTTGTACGCAGGTACGAGGAGGAAGGGGTCATCCCAACTCGGGATATAGCTCGCCTGGACCTGGAGGCATCCAGGCCCCGCCGTCAACGCAGCCCTAACAAGCCGCGCAGGGAGCCCCTGCTCCCCAACCCAACGTTCAATCGTTTCGGGAGCCTGTCCCCGGAATGCCTCGATGAATCCTCGCCTTATGCTGATGAGACGGGTGATGTCCGGCTCGGCCCACTCAGAGTCCCGAGCCAAGGGCTCTAGAAAAGGGTTCCCATTTGGCCGCGTTAGCGACGTCGTCCGACTTTGCAGGAAGAGAAGGTAGGCTATGCCCCTACACCACCTGCGCCAGCTCGTCTGACCCGACGTCAACGCCGAGCCTGGGCTGAAGATGCTCACCAAGATACATCGACGTCAACAACTACTGTGGCTTAAGCCACCACTGACGTATATCATGGAGTTCCTAAATACACTGAGCAAGGTCCCTCCTTCACCCGACCGGGATCGAGGCCTCAGCCGCCCCACGGGCAGGCTGGGTTGACTCTCGGGGTCACAGGCCCGAGCGATGATTGCTGTGAACCAATCCGCAGTAACGTCACTCCATACGGAGGTCCTCCCCTTACCACCATTCCACAGAGCGTGGGATTTCTCGCTCTGAAACTCATCACAGAGGTATGCCTCGTGCTACCCCCATCCTGAAGGAAGACCCGCTCCGTGGCAGTGACGCTCGGCCCGGAAACCTCTCCCGTGCCCACTATACAGGGTGTGGAGTCCCTCCTCCTGCCCCCGACCGCCTATATGAAGGCACTGTCCATACAGTCCTTCTCCAACGTGGTGGTCCTCTCTACGTCCTCTCTGCAATTGGAGAAGGTCCTCCTCGCCCTGGAAACTTGAGGAGTGAAGGTCAGCCTCGCTCCGCCCGCACCGTCCATGAAGTTCCTCCCCATGTACCCTTCATCATTTTCCCTGGTGCCCCTCACACCCCGGCCACCTCGAGCGGGGCCCCTCTCCGCCACGACACCAGTGCCGCCCCAAGACTACATATTGAGAGTCAACCCTGTCCAATAGAGCCACACTAGGGTAGAAGAGTGGGTCATCGCCGCCATAGGAAGAATCCTGGGGGGGGGGGGGGAGCGGGTGGAGATCAAACCAGCTCGTTTCTCAGATTCTGAAGAGGAATGAGACTCAGTGATGGAACCTTCTCCCCGCTCCTCTACATCAAGGACTGGGGTAGGAACCAGATGCGTCAGCCTCATTCTCTCGGAATGCGAGGTCCACCGGATTCCCACCTCTCTCCGCAGGTACATCCAGGAGGAAGAAATCGTGGAAATTCCGTGGGTCCCAACCGTGCAATCACCACTGTTGTCACCAGAAGTGCCCTCTACCTCTACCAGATATCACAGAGAGCTATTTTGGGGACCAACGGTGGTAGAGCAACGACATGAACTATCATCGGAAACCGCAACTCATGCTCCTGAAGTTGTGGCTATCAGCCCATCGTATCGTGATATCGTGGTCAGGTCACCTCACTCTTCAGAGGATGGCTCGGAATTCGGCGGCCAGTCAGCTCGTTCGTAGTATTCTCCGCCACCAAGTTTACTGTCCTAGAGGTCCGCCTCGGTACTGCTACTTGTCCCTCAGCCGCCCCCGGTTGATGAGTGGGGCAATACAGGGCCAGACCCCGAGTCCAAACCCAGGAGCTTCTGGAGCATTCTCGCAGAAGATCACTTCCTGGAGAGGTTCTGGCCGGCGGCGGCACCGAACTTTCGCGCACCATAGTCCCTTACCCCAGAAGAAGTGGGGTGCTTTTTCCGAACCTAATGGGCGACACACTTCTGCCTTCATTACAAGTGATTGATGTACCCTAGAAGTCGAGAGCACTTTGAAGAAATCGGCGAGCAATGCCGCCTGATCGATTTGTCCACACTCCCTGTGGCCCAGCACCCTGAGTCACCAGGCCGTCAGAGCACCCTTCAACGGAAATGTGTTCAGAGTTTCAAAGTACTCCGCAAAGTCATCAAGGAAGCTACCCCCATGTGCAAGTCCGTGGCTGGGGAAACTATGTCGCTCTCCTCTTCAGCCCTATCCGACTGTAGTCCGATTCGTTATGCGACATTGAGGACATGCCCTCGAGAGGGGTCGCGGTCCACATTGCTGACGTAGTGTACAAGGAAGACGAGCTTGAATTTCATGATGGAGACTTACCCCCCAAGGGCGTACCGCCACAACTGGACCCATCAGGTAGGGTTACCCATCAGCAGAGGAACCTTCTAGGCCTCCCTGTACCCACCGAGTCGCTGGTACTCATTTGAAATTCCGGTAAAGGTAAGGAGCACATCGGAACTGTCAATAACTCTGACCCGTCCTCCTCTGTACAGAAGACAGACAAAGATCCCGAGAAGGCTGAGTTACGCCAGCAGCTTGCTGAGCAGAAGAGGCTGGTTGAAGAACTCTTGGCCGAGCGCGCTGCAGAGCGGCGACCCGACTATGGTAATCCCCAGCCGGGGCAGCAGGGGAAGGAACAATTCCCCCCGGTGAGATGCCTCCAGACAACCCTGATCATGCTACTTCCGCAGACAGGGTAGAAGAAGGAACTTATAGAAAGAGGGCGCGATACATCTCGCCAAACCCTCCTGAACGATGGGGAAATCTGAAGAATCCAGTCTAGGTTCCCCCAGTCGCCCCACAGGCCGTTCCGCCAGTCGCTCCATGAGCCGCCGAAGCCATCTATCGTGTCGAATAACCTGGAAACGCACTTGTGATTAGGGATCCCCGTCAAGATAGGGACCCCGATCTGGATGATCTTATAGCCGCACTCATAGCCCGCCTCGAAGCGTTGGAAGCACAACAGGTGGCAGTCCCACCGGATGGAAAGCCGTATCCCGCGTGGGTGGATGATATGCCTGCACCCCCGGGTTTTGGGAACCCAACTTTTTCTCCCTTAAATGGGACAGGGGACCCGCCGCAGCACTTGGCCCATTTTTCTTCCAGGTGTGGCCCCATGCTGAGGACTCCGGCCCAGAAAGAATCCGCCAAGCTCCGGTGTTTCGTGCAGACATTGGAAGGTGCCACATTCGTCAGGTACAACCAGATCCCTATCGGATCAGTGACCGGTTGGGGGGATCTCCGCCGGCAGTTCCTATACTAATTCATCTCCACCACGCAAAAGACCAGTATTGCAGACCTCTTCAAGTGCAAACAAAGGCCTGATGAGTGAGTCACTGACTTCATCGCCCGGTGGAAGGGACTTACATACTCCCTCGATATGTCACCGACTCAAGAGAAATTACTGACGATGTGTGTAGGGAACGTTAAAACGGAGCTGGTACCTTCCCTGATCACCTAGAACTACCCTGGAGGGTTCCAAGATTTCTTAGATAAGGCTCAACGCCTTGAGGAGGCTCTATAATAGGCTAGTCATGCACGTTCTTTTCCCCCTATGATTCCAGCCAAGAGGACTTCCAGAGCCGAACCCGCCGCGGTGGCCCAAATAGAAGCCCCCAGGCAGCTGGAATCACTGCCAGCGGCACCAGCCCTACAACCCCGCAGAGGTCCTCCACCTCAAGCGCAGGATCCTGCCCAGCAGCGACCACCTCAGAACCGACAAGTTTCCCTGCGCAATGCGCCACCCCCACCTAGGTGAGACAATCAGGCACCGCCTCCTTGGCAGGCCCCTCCGGACCCTCGTCAGGGCCAGGCCCCCAAGGCCCCCTATCAGAAAAAAAGGCACCAGACTTATTATTTCAAGGAGAATCAGGTCCCTGTTTACTTCCGAAGTGCTCTAGAGCAAGGGATTGCGGGCCTACCCGAGTGCAGAAGGCCGACGGAGGCGAATCTTACCGATCACCCCAATTACTGTCCTTATCATCAGATTCTGGGGAACACCCTCAAGCAATGATATGTGTTTAAAGACTGGCTTCAAGACCAGGTCAAAAACAACATAGTCAAGTTGGGCCCAACACCAACACAAGTAGCAGGTGTCTTTGTAGGGTCAGAGATTGGTAGCGACATCGAAGGTGAGTGGCAGCAGGTTCCCAGCCGTGGGTCCCAGAAATACGACGACTGGACGACTCGAAAAACTGTCTCCTGCGCCCATGGTATCATTTGGGCATGCCTGAAGCAGCCGGAACCTTTAGAAGAAGTATCCAGTACCTCTGCATCGCCTTCACAGTGGATCTCTTCCGAAAAGGGCAAGCAGTGACGACGCAAGAAGAAACAACGTGCTCCACCGGTGCCGTCGTCATCCCACACTCTTGGTGACTCTATGCCCCATAAAATGGGGATTACTCCCAGAATACACCTGGTGGTGGATGACTCGTCGAGCGACAGCCAGGGGTATGCTTCGGTTAACACCGTGGAACTGGTAAATCCCTATATGACCCCCGACGAGGGGGAACGCCAGGCGAACCCCCCTAACATTTCCAGCCGACGTCAACGTCAGTGGAACCACAACCAAGACGGTCGTTGAGGCATGTTAGCTAGAACTTTCTGCCAGGCCGTGCATGCTACT
This sequence comes from Viscum album, assembly GCA_963277665.1. NCBI lineage: Eukaryota > Viridiplantae > Streptophyta > Magnoliopsida > Santalales > Viscaceae > Viscum > Viscum album. Next base: position 690,574,462 of record OY728163.1, read on the forward strand.
GAGACCAGACAGTAGGCTCAGCGCAAAGCTCAGCACGCGCAACCCCATCTGACGCCCTGAACTCTACCTCCACCGCCGTTTGTGCTACTAGATCCGGAAGGACTGCCTCGTCCATATCACAGTCAGTCTTTCCCGGCTACAGGACAGTCTTTGCTGTCCGATCCTAGTCTGGAAACTACTCTCCAGGCTTCAACTAGTAGTCAACGGGATGTTCCCAGCACTAGCGAACCGCTGGTTCAATCGGCAGGACCCGCTATGCCCCCAACTGCAGAACGACCTCCTGTAAGCAGAGGCTCGCGTTTGGCACGAAAGTATGATTACATGAAGCACACGGTCGGCATTCCAGAAAGGATTTCTATCCTTGAGGCCCTTCTCCTATCATCTGAAATGTGCGAGGCACTTTTTGAGGCCCTAAGGAGCCCCCTCCAGTTTGAGACGGAGGTGGCGGCCGCAGAAGCCTTCCATGCTGAGGCAATTGAGAACACCGAATGTCAGGAGGTTATCTCATTCTCCGGTGAAGATGAGGACCCTCCTATACAGGGGCATATTCGCCTGTTCTACATCACTAGCCACTTCAATGGTGTGGAAGTCTGCCGCTGCCTCGTTGACAAGGGTTCCAGAATCAACCTAATCCTGACTCGGACACTGCGAAAGATGGGTCTATCTGAAGATGATTTAACTTCCTCTGACCTCAGAATCCAGGGATACGACAGGACCGAGCAAACCCCAGTCAGAAAGATCTGCCTGAAGACTCAGTTCTGTGGCTTAATTTCCAGCACCGAGTTCATGGTCGTCTCTCAAGACATCGCCTATAATGCGTTGATGGGTAGTCCATGGATCCATCTGCATGCAGAAGTCCCTTCGTCATATAACCAGTGCCTCAAATACTCCCTCAATGGTCGAGTAGGCGTGCTCCAAGGAGATGTGTCTCCTTTCGCCTCTTGTGAGGCCCGCTATCTGGATGCTGATTATTACAAGATTAAGGATAAGCAAATACTAATAAGTGAGGATGAACCCGCCCCAGTCACAAGTGATCCCTAGGAAAGCATTGGTGATGCCTACATCCTCCCGATCGACCGATTGGAGGCCACGACCCCCAACAAGGGGCAATGTTTTGTTATTTCCAGTATGAAAAGAAGGCATATTCCCATGTACAAGCGACGAAGGAAAATCACCTCGTACTCCTACACCAACCAGGCTCAGGTGATCCCGGAGCCTCCTACCCCTGTGCGGTATCGAAATTTCAAGCTTATGACAACGGCGGTACGCCATACGTGTCTCTTCCGCTGGGCTGGAATCAACCGACTCAGGCCGACACGTCACCACTTCTTTGATGTCATCAAACGTGGCCCTTTGCTACGAAGGCCAGATGGGATATGGTCGACTCCCTTCATTGCTATGGTCTCAATGGCAAGTGAGTCTCCTGATATGATGACCACTACTACTCAAGCCGGCACCATCTACCCCTCAGGTTTTGATGGCCCAGAAATAGCTCCCTTTGCGGGGAACCCCTCCACGGGTGGAGAGGAAGATCTGGAGGATGCTCCCCCCGCCTTCGAGGAAGGCGTCTCTACTACGGTTGATGAACTGGTACAGGTGAACCTTGGTAGCGAGGCAGATCTGAGACCCACATTGATCAGTGCAGCTATGTCCCCCGAGGAGCAGCAGAGGTACGTATACTTTCTCAAACAACACAATGACGTGTTTTCCTGGAGTTACGGTGAGATGCCAGGACTAGATCCTCAAGTATTCGTTCACCGTCTGGGCCTCCCGGAAAACCATCGTGGGTTTAAGAAGCCTCCCAGGAAGATGCACCCTTATCATGGTGCTATGGTTGAGGCCGAAGTTGAAAATCTTATCAAAGCCAACTTCGTTAAGGAAGTCCAGTACCCCAAGTGGCTTGCCAACATTGTGCTAGTCAGGAAGAAGGATGGGCAGATCAGAGTCTGCATAGACTTTCGAGACCTTAATCGCCACTGCCCAAAGGATGACTTCCCCCTCCCGGTGACTGAGTTATTGATTGATGCCATGGCCGGGTTCCAAGCTCTCTCTTTCATGGAAGGGTATTCCGGGTACAACCAGATCTGGATGGCCCCCGAGGACGACGAGTCCACTGCCTTCAGGGCTCCCCAAGGTACCTTTTTCTACCAGGTTATGCCTTTCGGCTTGAAAAATGATGGTTCCACTTATCAGAGGGCCATGTATCGTATATTAAAGCCAATTATCCTAACGCTGGTGGAATGCTACGTAGATGACCTAGTGGTCAAATCATGTCAGCGCCAAGACCATCTCAAAGACATTGAGAAAGTGTTCGGTTTCCTCCGTTCCCGTCACCTGAAGATGAAACCGTTGAAGTGTGCCTTCGGGGTCACCTCTGGGAAGTTTCTTGGATTTTTTTCTAGATACCGAGGCATTGAAATCGACCCAGAGAAGATCAAGTCCATTATCCAAATCCCTCCCCCAAGAAATATTTGGGAACTTCAAGGTCTCCAAGGCCACTTATCCTATATACGCCGATTCATCGCGAATCTGGCCGGCAAGTGTAAGCCCTTTTCCCGGCTCATGAAGAAAGGCACCGCTTCCGAATGGGATGAGGAGTATCAGACTGCCTTCGAGGAAATCAAGTAGTATCTGCTACAACCACCAGTTTTGATGCCACCTGTTTCTGGAAAGCCACTGGTCCTTTATGTGACCGCCCTAGAACGGTCCCTCAGCGCACTTCTCGCCCAGAAGAATAACGAGGGTACTGAGAACAGTCTCTACTATCTCAGTCGCATGCTTCTCGATACGGAGGTCAAATACTCCCCTATCGAAAAGAGCTGCCTTGCGCTCATCTTTTCCGTACAAAAGTTGCGGCATTACCTGCATCACCATGAGGTACAATTGGTCTCTCGGGTAGACCCAGTGAAGTAGATCCTGAACCGCCCCATGTTGACCGGCCGACTAGCATAATGGGCAGTGATCCTCCAGCAGTTTGACATCAGGTTCATGCCACAGAAGGCCATTAAGGGACAGGCGTTGGAATACTTTTTAGCTGCCCATACAACCTCCGCGGATCAATCCCTGGACATAGATTTTCTTGATGAGACGATCCTCTTAGTCGATCGTGCCGTCCCATGTTGGCAAATTCACTTCAACGGTGCCTCCCGGAGCCCCACCGGTAGGAGGCACAACGATCCTAAGCTCAACAGAGTGGGACTGGGTATTATCTTCATCACCCCGGTGCAAGCCGTCCTCCCATACTCGTTCCTGTTGTCAGAGGGCTGTACTAACAATGAGGCAGAGTATCAGGCTCTCATCACCGGCCTCGAGTTGTCCCTCGAGATCGATGTGCCCCATCTACATGTGAAAGGAGATTCCGAGCTGGTAATCAAGCATGTCAATGGAAATTATGTCGTTAAGAAGCCGGATCTTGTTCCATTGCTGGAGTGCACCCTCCGCCTAATGGCCCAGTTCTCCTCTCGGCCAGAGGTCACCCATGTCCCTCGGTCACAGAACGGTCGAGCTGACGCTTTGGCCGGCTTAGCCGCGTCACTCGTGAAACCCAAGAAAGATGATTTGATTATACATGTGGCACACTAGAGAGTTATCTCCCCTGTCACCCAAGAAGACAATGACGGCACGCGGGTAAGTCATCTCACTGCCAGAATCGCTACGTCAGGGGTCCTGGGTTCTTCAGAAATAGCAGCCCAGGACACTCCCGACTGGAGGGCACCTTTTGTCGAGTATCTCCAAAATGGTCACCTCCCGGACGACCGGGCCGAGCGCGAGTGAATATGACGCCACGCACTGCAATTTACCCTCCAGAGTGGCCCCAGTCTTGAACAGATCCTTTATAAGAAGAGCTTCGATGGCGTCCTCCTCCGTTGCATTCAAGGATTAGAGATTCCTCAAGTTATGAAAGAGGTCCACGCCAGTTCCTGTGGTTCCCATCAAGCTGGGCCGAAGCTGTCCCATCAAATCTGGAGGTTGGGGTACTTCTGGCCCTATATGATCCACAATTGTATCGGGTATGCCAAGATATGCCACGCGTGCCAAGTTCATGCCAACTTCCTGCATCGGCCGCTGGAGCCCCTCCACCCCACCAAGTACTCTTGGCCATTTGCGTTATGGGGACTTGATGTAGTGAGACCATATACACCGGAAACAACTCACCAGTGTAGGTTCATCCTGACTGCTAAAGATTTCTTTTCCATGTGGGAAGAGGCAGTTCCACTCAAAGAGGTCAAGGCCCATTCCATCGTCGACTTTGTGAGCTCCAATATTATCCACCGGTTTGGGGTCCCTCGCACCTTCCTCACAGATAATGACACCAACTTCCAAGCGGCTGAGCTGAAGAAATTGTACGCCAAGTACGACATCCATTCAAACCATACCTCCCGCTATCACGTGAAAGAAAACAGATAGATCGAGGCGTTCAACAAAACCCTCTCTAACATACTGCAGAAGATGGTTGGTCAGAACAAGAAAAGTTGGTCGGACAAGCTCCCCAACGCCCTCTGGGCTTAATGGACGACGACTCACAACTCTACCCAGGTGACCCTATATCCCCTGGTGTATGGGGCTGAGGCCATCCTACCCATTGAGATCCAACTTCCATCGTTACGCACTGCAGTCTATGACCAACATGCACCAGATGAGGTGGCCAAAATCCGTCTAGCTGAATTAGAAGCACTAGATGAGAATCGGCTTCATGCCCTGCACAATCTTTAAAGTCATCAGAATAAGATAGCGAGGGCCTTCAACAAGAAGGTTCGCCTCCGTTCTTTTCTACAGGGAGACCTAGTGCTGGCCGTTTGAGCTCCAATGATCCCCGGTAGGAAACCGCCCAAGCTAGAACCCAAATGGGAAGGGACTTATATCATCCATAAGGTTTACCTCAACGGGGCATACTCCTTGGTGACCACGGATGGTGAGCGGGTAACTCCTCCCACCAATGCTATGTTCCTCAAGCAGAACTTCTCCTGATACTATATGGTCCAACATGACCTTAAACTGTATGGTCCAACACGACCTTAAACTGTATGGTCCAACACGACCTTAAACTGTATGGTCCAACACGTCCTTAAACTGTATGGTCCTGCACGACCTTAAACTGCACCGCCATCCTGTAGGACGATAAAATGCAAAATGGTCTGAGATCTATAACCTTAAACTAAGATCTCCCCTCGTTATTACTGCAAGACGTTAAACTGCAATCCAGACAGGCCTTCCTGACCAAGGAGCAGGCTCAGGCCCCTTGGCCTCCTCGGGCCCCCAACCCCCATCCTTACTGCAAGACGTTAAAATGCAAGCCAGTCAGGCCTTCATGACCGAGGCGTAGCCTCAGGCCCCTTGGCCTCCTCGGGCCCCCGGCCCCTGTCCTTACTGTAAGACGTTAAACTGCAAGCCAGTCAGGCCTCCCTGACCAATGCACAGCCTCGGGCCCCTTGGACTTCGTCGACTCAGACTCTCTTATGGGATTGTACGGTGTGGTGTGGGATTACATCCTCATTCGCATCGAGTCACCCGCCGTACCGTACATATACCAAGTTGAGACACATTTCTCGTCCAGAACAACGTTAAAACTGCACCTCAAGAACTACGTGTGGCTTTATTCCCATCTTAATGGGATACGTAGGAATGCTCGAACCCCTCGTCTTGAGCCCATCCCCAAGCTCTTCTCTCCCACTATCCCCTCTGGGAATAGTTTCCTTGGACGGTCCTTGCATAGTGAGGAGTAGGATTTCTTAGCCCCGCTCATACAGCCCCTCTCATACAAGGATTTTAAGGGTTGCACCATGTGCCCACTCCCGTTATTCTATCCTCCAACGTCCTTACCGCATGATGTTAAACTGCATGGCCTTCAAGAACTATGTATGGCTTGATTCCCATACTAATGGGATACGTAGGAATGCCTGGGCATTTCGTCCGTTGGCCCAGCCCAAAAGACAAAATCTTCCACTCGGGTCAAGACATATGGCAGGGTGCACACTTTTGCCCCAACCCACATCGAGCAAGCCTCGACCCAGCCGCACGTTCCCCCTGGAGATGTTATCCTCTTTCGTGGATGGATACAGCTATGCTTCACCCACTCCTTGACTGGGATTCCATCATTTTTCACACCCATAAAGACCCCCAAGAACGACCTGGATACTACGCCCAAGGGCTCTTCTACCGATACGGGGCAACACCCCCGAGGGTTTCTAAGCAACAAGCTGATACAAGTCCCACGTTGAGAATTTTGTCAACGGTAGATGCTCATTTGTTGCTCCCATATCAGGCCACCATAGGAATGCTGTGTTTCGAACATGGTCAACAGTGTCCTGGATCCTCGGGTCCACCCCAAGATGGCCCAAACATCGAGTGCAGTAACTCGTTCTGCCCCATCCTGAAGCGACAAAATTCCCTTCAGGTGGTGCCAGTGGTTGGGCCCACGACCTCGATTCTCTTATAAGGAATGTACGGCATGGTGTAGGATTACGTACTCTTTCACGTCATGTTACTTTCCATTCCGTACACATCCCCGGATGAGATACAATTATCTCTTTCCCCATCCTTGCTGCAAGACGTTAAACTGCAAGTTAGTCAGGCCATCCTGACCAAGGCCCAGCCTCATGCCTCCCTCACTGAGGCCTAGCCTCAGGCCCCTTGGCATTTTTGGGCCCTAGCCCAAGCTCTTACCTAGAGTGTATGGTGTGGTGAAGGATTATGTCCACATTCACATCAGTTTGTTCAGTGTACCATACACCTCCTCTGTCCAGGGAATCCTATTCCCCGACACTCGTCCTCACTATAAGACGTTAAAATGCGAGCTTGTCAGGCCTTCCTGATCGAGGCCCAGCCTCCGGACCCTTGGCCTTGACAGGCCCCCGGGCCCAGGTTCTTTCCCACAAGATTGTGCGTTGTAGTGCGGGATTACGTCCCCATTCACGTCAGGATACTCGCCGCATCGTACACATCGTCGTTAGGGAATCTTGCCCCTGGTTATATTCTATAACTACGTGTCGATTGATTCCTATCCATATGGGATACGTAGGACCACCCGAATGACTAAGATTTGGGTCCATACCCATCTCTTGGGAATCTCCATCCCATCTTGGCTCCTTGGCCTACCCTTCCTCCATGAGGGGTGTATATGGCGTGGTATGGGATTATGTCCTCATTCACATCATTCCTGAAATGACCACGCCATGTACCTCTCCCTCCCGAGCTATTCTGTCAGCCCTTTTTGGCGGTTCACCAATGTGCCCAAGGGTACTCTGGTTTATTACCTGGAATGAAAAACTTTACTCGGACATGTCTGCACCCACTTTCCAGGCTTTCTATATCCCTGCATTAGGGCTTCCATCATCTTTCACACCCGGAGGGACCCCCAAGAATGGCCTGGATACTACGCCCAAGGGCTCTCCTACCGTTACGGTCCAACACCCCTGAGGGTTTTAGACAACAAATCGATAAAATCCCGCGTTGCGAACATGGTCATCGGTCGATGCTCGTTTGTTGTTCCAACCCCAGGCTAATGCGATATGGACGCTGCGTTTCCACCACGGTTAACAGTTTTCCTCTATCGTGACGCCAATCCCATTAATCCCAAAATATCGGTTACACGATTCACATCCTTCTCCAGTCTCATCATGTCCAAGTAGAGTCTCAGAACTCTTGGTACTATTCCTCCGTGCACGCCTGTTCGTTGGGGGAACAAGTCGTGTCAAAGGTGTCCTTCGAGGCTCTCTGCCGACTCCCCTATGATGGATGCCCCATGTATTACGATAAGGATTCCCCCCCTTGATTCCCACACCGAGTTTAACTCACATGGGCTTAGAGATCAGGTTGATGTCTGCGCTTACTCGGGAAGTTGTCACCATTCGTGGTCCGAGCTCTAAGACCATAAACTAAGATCCATCTAGAACTACGTTCATCTTGATTCCCATCCTCATGGGATACATAGGACCGCCCTGACGCCTTGTCTTCGGGTCCAACCCATTTAGGGAGCTAGTGTCTCCCCCCTCTTTTCACCTCTTACCTCTATATAGGCCCCTCGGCCTGAGGTCTCCCTCTTGGAGTGGTGTACAGAGTGATGTGGGATCATGCCTCCATCAATTGTGTTTCATGACACTATGCACATTCCCCGCCTAGCATCACCTCTGCTATGTCTGCACCGCATGACGTTAAAATGCATGCTTGGTCCTGTCACACGACCCTAAACTGTGACATTATTGTCCTGGCCGCACGACGAAAAATGGCACTGCATTGTGATGACCTCATTATAGAGGACATCACGTTGGGTATTGGTCACGTGCCATGCCATTTGTCAACACCTATCACGGCGTGATTCTTGTGGCGACACCAGGGCCTGCTACCCTAGGTCTGTCGCTTCCCAAAAAAAACCACTCGCCTTAAAGGAAAAACAAGATTTACCAAATTCCGCTTCTTTTAGTGCAAGGGCCACGCCTGAACTCCTCTTTTTCCCCAGCACTGGTACCCTACCGTTCCACCTTTCAGAACTACGTGAGGCTTGATTCTCATCCTTATGAGATACATAGGAGCACCCGGGTACTTCCCCATGGGCCCATCCTAAATTTCGCTTTCGGTCCCTTGACCTAAAACCTCTCCCAAGGGGGTCGTGCGGTGTGATATGGGATTATGTCCTCATTCACGTCAGGTTGTTCACTACACCATACACACCCCCTGTTCCCATTCACGCCAGGTGTTTGAGTTACTCCACTGTGTGCCTCATATGTTTCCTCCCATCCATGGTCCGAATTCTACGACCCTAAACTATGATCTCCCTATTGAAAAGGACTCTGCTCCCTCTATCTAATACGTCTCGTTGTCATATTCAGATGTGTTTTGACAAAGAGCCCGAAGTGTGGAATTTTCATGGGGACATTCCCCTCGTCCCATGACCATGCTTCGTGAGCTCGCTATTTGGATCCTCATCCCCTTCCACATCCAAAAGGACCCTCAGACGACATGGATACTAGGACTAAGGTCTCTCTATGGATGCTGGACCTAAGGGCCCTCCAATCATTTCGGGCCAATGTCCCTAAGGATCTTTGACAACATTTGTGACATGGTCCCGTGTTTCGAACATGGTCAATGGTCAACCCTCATTTGTTTGTCCCCATTCTAGGCTAACGTGATATGGACACTGCGTTTCCGCCACGGTTAATAGTTATCCTCTATCGTCACACCGCCATCATTGTGATCCAAATCTCGAGCGTCATGATTCACACATTTCCACTTCCTCATGTTCAAGTGGAATTCCAACAAATTCGGCTCTATCTCTTCGCACATCTAAGTGCGCCACATGGGCGTGTTAGTATCATGGGTCCGGTATTCACCAAGAATCTCTCCACCCTAACCTACCCTTTTCTGTGTCAGGAAAGTCCCACCACTACTTTTTTCCCACACTAAGCATGAATCACGTGGGCTTAGTAGTTTTGGCAGGATGTGTACCAACACTGTCAGGCTTCTCATCATCCTGCATGATGTTAAACTATGCTCCTAGAACTATGTATGGCTTGATTACCATCCTCATGGGATACGTAGAGACACCCTGGTATTTTGCCTAGGGTCCAGCCCATACAAATCATTAATCCCATCCTACCCCTTTCCGACCCCCTGGTCGGACCCCTCGCTGGAGAGGCCCTGTCCCAAAGAAGGAAGGATCGATGAACAAACCAACGCGCCCATCTGGAGTACTCCCACCACGGTGGTGTAACTACATAAGTGTCAGATTCTGTTTGGACAAACCATCACTCCATATTCCACGCTTTGCGTGCCCCTTATTCGGACCCTCGTCCCCTTTCATGTCTGAAGGGACCCCCTAACGGCCTGGTCTCATGACACATCGGCTCACCTACCGTCCTAGGCCAACGTTTCGGAAGACTGGTCATGTTTGGAGGGATCCCCTAACAGTATGGATGCTTGACCCAGGGTCCGCCAACTTTCCTGGGTCAACGTCCTGAAAGATTGACCGACAACATTTGTGACATGGTCCCATGTTTCGAACATGGTCAACGGTTGACCCTCATTTTTTGTCCCCATTTCAGGCTAACGCAGTAAGGATACCTCTTCTCCTCCATGGTTAACGACAATCCTTTATTATCATTCCATCCCCATAGTGCTCTAAATCTTGGGCATCGTAATTCATGCTTCCTGTTTCTGTCTGTTCGGACCGATTTCAGTGCTCCTGGCGTTGCACCGTTCGTGCATGAGGGCACGCTGAAGAAACGGTAATTCGGATGTTTTGAGAAATTCCTTCTCCGGCCAAGCCTCTCCCATATTTCTGAAATCCGGACTGGTAATCCAAATCCCGGATGCCCGGAGCTTGGTCTCCACTCTTATGTTAGTTGGGATGAGAAGGCAACTATCTCCTATTTCTCACATCGGGCTTGACCCACGTGAGCTTGGGGAATTATCGACGAACGTCCCGAAAACATTGTAGGGATGTAATGAGCCAATTAAAATAGTGGAAATCGTGCGTGCTACGACATTCAAAACAAAGAAGGAGGAAATTGAAGCGCGAAAGTACCAATAAAAGGTTTTTAGTTTGTTACAGTACCCGGGGGTCGACTCCCCCCATGGACGGGCTGACCCCGTCAAAAGAGCATTGCAGCTCTGCCACCCTTTGGCTTGTGGCGTCCAAGACTTGCTGGTACTGACTCAGATCCCGCTCCTCCTCGGCAGTGGTGGGGCGCAGTTCGTCATCCTTGGCTCTGGCCCTCTCTACCTCAGCCTGAATGGCAGCCATCTTTCCAGAAGCCTGTCTCATATGCTCCTCTGCCTCTGCCAGCTGGGCCTTCAACCATGAGATCAGCTCAGATTGTGCATTAAGAGAGGCTGAGTTCTCATCCGCCTGGGTCTGCAACTGTTGGACCTCGCTTTCAGCCTCCTAGAGCTTCTTGATGTTCGTCTCCTTCCTCTACTTCCAGCCCAGGCAGAGCCCACAATCATACTCCCAGATCTTCTCAGCCATAAGATCTCGGACGAGCGCGTGAGGATGTTGGGAATCCACTCCCCCAGTGCACAGTTCGCGCAGCCGCGAGCGAAGTCTGTCCATTTGGTCCAGCCATAGCGCTTGGGGGGTGTCCTTGATGAAGCTCATGATTAGCTTCCACGACCGATGGCAGACTATGATGTTGTCTTCCTCGTCAGAGGCTGTTTCGTCCCAGTCTGCGCGATTGGTCGGCTCGTATGTAGGATACGCCCGCAGGAAGTCCTCGGTAGGATCTGCATCTGGCGTTGAATTCAGTGCAACATCTGGTGCCGAAGCAGGCACGACAGGACTGGGACCGCCCGGTCGATCCTCTTCATCGGAGTCCACCTCAATGACCTCGGGCACAACCCTGCTAGTGGTCCCACCAGTGATGATGTGTGTTGTAGCTTGGGGAGATGGGGGGACTATCACCACCTTCACTAGCATGCCCCTAGGAGGGATGCCACCAGACATCCCGAATATCCTTGCCGCAGTATCCCACACCAGTCGGAGAACTGTACGACAGAGAGGGACATAAACGTTAGTGGGCATAGTCTATATATACGACAAGGAAACCGGTAGAGGATACTTATAGAGATCGACCTCCTGGTGCTGCTCTTGAGCCGATACTGATGAGACCCCGAGGCGAGGCCCTCCGTATACTGTTGGAAGATCTGGAGATTCCGGAGGAGCCACCTCGGGTGCTCTGGTCCCACCAGACACGGAACTAGACGCAGCCATAGGCGCGGTTTCTGAATGTCCTGCATCATCACCCGCCAAGGGGCGAGAACGAGGCCTACGTACAAGTTCCTCCTGCATGGCTCAAACATCGGTGAGAAGTCCATAATGGGCCAAGAACGGACCATAAATAAAGAATTTCGGAATGCTACCTCGGGAGCCTCTGCAAAATCATTGGAATCTGAGCCTTGATCTCTGACCTCTCCCTCCTCCAACGGGCTCCCTCCTCCAGCCTCATCCTGCCGAGAGGAGTCCTCTGATTCTTCCAGTAGGGGAGAGCGCTCCCTTAGATTGGTGGCTGACAACTATGGGGGGAACATTCGATCTAGCAGTACCCTCACCCAGTCTATCATTGGGCGAGGGACACCACTGGAGTGAACGTAATCCTCCAGCTCGTCCAAGTATTGCTCTGCCTCTGCCAGAGACGTCATGAAACCAGCCCGGACTGGGCCTATGCTCGGTAACTCCATCCCGAGGCGATTAAAGTGTGACCATATCTCGGGTGGACTGAGGAATTGCCTGTTGACATCCCAAATGTCCCAGGCCTCCTGGAATATGGCATCCTCTTCCATGTCGATATGACACAGCCGCTTCCCCGGCACCTGAGTGGATATCCTACGAAATCCCCTCGGTGGCCGCCCCTCCGGATGGCCCTGCTCTTCCGGAATCACCGGATCCGCCGCTGCTACCACACCCTCGGCCGGTGTGGGTCTCTCCGCCACGACAGCCTCACCACTGTGAGAGGCCCTAGCTGCCCTCTGACCCCAAACTCGGGATAGAGGAGGCCCGCCGTCACCAACCCGAATAGTTGGCTGCTTCAACATCTCCCCTGGGTAAGCAGCCTCCCAACTAATTGCATACTCCCTCACCAATCCAAAAGCGGCGGTGGATGGAGGAAATGCAATTCGAATCTTCCCATATTCCCGTGTGAACATGAGCCACAACTGCCTCATCACACACATGTGCTCCTTGTGACGCACCTCCTAGTAGACCTGCGGGGTCAGCCGTTGGAGGCACCTGAACTACCTCGCAAACTGATGCGGGGTGTACGGTTCGCAGAGTGGATCACGATTCACTCATGCCACCAAAACTCCGCCTCGAAAGTCCAGAAGGTAAGCCCGTTTCTCTTCTGTTACCCGCCCGTCGTTAGTGAATATCCCTGTCTGCGATGGGAAGGGGTGGAAATTAAACTCATCCTCCCTCCACACCCGGTTCAGCACCATCGGCACAGTTAGTCTGAACGGGAAGCTCCTGGCCACATTCAGGATGGTGGGGAGGAAGTTTGATCCCGGTGGCGAGATATGGTTTGGATACTCATAGATTCCCCTGATGTGCGCCGCAATCCACCCATATAGGAGGTGGAAGGGCCCACATATTCTTGGCAGCTTCTTACCCTTGTTAATGTGCCGCGGCATTTTGTACATATTAGCGAGCATTGAAATCCCCAGATTGACCCGTAGCCCCATAGCCAGCATGGACGCCATGATAAATGAGCTGGGCCGCACCCCCATGCTTTTATACCTCACCGGTAGGATCCTACCGCAGATGAGAGCCGCAATGAATGCCGCCAGCCTGACTATCGACTGTTGTTCAGTGCTGACACTGAAACCCCAAGTCTTCCATTGGTTGTCCTCCATGACCCACCAATACAAGTTCTCCTTACCCCATTGGGCCGCCCTTGGACAAGTTCAAGGCCTCGGAGGGAACTCTCTATTTTCTGGGAAATTCAGGAAGCGCTTGAACCACTTCTTAAAGTGGACATCCCTCACTGCCTCCTTGTCCTCTCCAGGGATGAGTGCCATCAGCGCTGACGCCAGTCGCGGCATTTCCTCTGTATCCTCCCACGCACTCATGACGGGGAGGAACTCATCATTAATGGCCCCCCAATATCGGAACCCCCAAAATCTGGTGGACATCCCACAGGCTGATGCCCACCTCCCCGTGGTCGAGGTGAAAGGTATTGGTCCTAGACGACCATCTGCTCAGCAATTCCGGCATCAGTTGTTTCAGTTGGTAAATGTGGAATTGGGAGGACCATGCTGCCTCATATAAACCCACTCTCCTCAGCTCAGCCCCAACCTCCTCACATGAGGCGCCTACCGAGTAGGCCCAGGCCTAGTCATCAGTAAAGTTTCCGCCCTGGCGCAGGTCCCACTCATCGGACCACCCCTTCTTTGAATCCTGCAAAGCCGCCTTCAGCATGGTACGGTGGAGAGGATGGGACGTCTCTGGTTGTAGTGGCTTCCCGTAAATATTGTTCATATGGTTGTAGAGACAGTCGACAGTGACGGGTGTGAAGTCCTCCCACGCGTGACCATCGGCCGCCCTTAACCATTGGTGCTGACACGGCGTGCTCCTAAACCAGCAAGCTGGTTCGTCCCTACTCGCCTCAGGGAGGAAGACGTCATCCCTCAATCTAAAGTTGTTCAATGGTAGCTTCTTGCACTGCAGATAATTCTTCTGACCCTCCGATAGCAGCTCTGTCAAAGAAATGTGGTCCGAGTGGCTTCGGACCATCTCCCCAAGGCCCGGACAGTTGGCCATCTCTTCCCGACGGGCGACATCTATAAGCACCCCCAATATAGCTTCTTGATGGGCCATTTCAGTTCCGACACTCAGAAAAGAATGCTTCTCAGAAAGGATCGTGAAGCTGGATCGGGAAGCCCGCTCGCGAAGATCTCCTGCGAAGATCGGTTGCGAAATCAAGCCGTGGAGTCTGACCTAGGCTGGAAAACAGGAGTTCGCTTGGCACGGTCGTGGAGTCGGAGACCCGCGGTTCGCCGCGAAGCTAGATTCGCGGAGAACAGGCACGGGGTACGCAGAGCTTCGCGAATTCGAGAACGAAAAAGGATAAGAAAATCGCGTGAAGACAAAATAGGTCGGCCCCCTATATATAGGCGGCGACCCCGGAGCTTCGCGCCGCGCCCCGCCCGCGCAGAGCATCACGGCGCGTCCGGATCCCATGGCCGCGGTCGCATCGTGGGCCCCCTTCGTGAAGTTGCCTCGCGAACCACCGACAATTTTTGAGATTTTCCCTCAGTCTTCAACCCTTCATCCCTCCGCAGCTCCAAGTCTGAGGGGGGGCATTTGTTGGCGCCAAAATATTGCACGAAAGGAAGGGACGGAAAAGAAGCCCCGAATGCTGCCGCGCGAAGCACCCCCGAGCAGCGGGGTCCCCCTCTGCGAACGACCCGATGTTCGCGAGCCAGCCGCGAAGCACCAGAGGTGGTCCCTCTCCATGAATGGATTGACGTTCGCGAGCCTGATGCGAAGCACCGAAGGTGGTACCTCTCCGTGAACGGCCTGACATTTGCGAGCCCGCCGCGAAGCACCGGAGGCGCCGCGTGAGTTCGGCTTCGCGGTGCCCCTTTCCTATAAATACCAGGCTCCCCCTGAGTCCAAAAGAGATGGATAAATACAAACTTTCGACTTCTCCACACACGAATCGCGAAGCACCCTTTGCCCCGGGAATCATGAGCTCCGCGAGGTACTTCTACTTCGCGTGACGCCTTCGCTTTGTATTGTTTTGAGCCCCTCTTCTGAGAGGGATGCCCTTCACGAAGCTCAAGGGAATTCACGAAGGAGGGGAATTCCAAAGGGAACTTGGGCAGCCACGGAGCGTTTATGCTTCGCGAAACACCAATCCCGTACTAGTGATCCCCATGCTAAGGCAGGATCACTACACATCGCGAAGCACACTGCTTCGCAGTACCTTGCTTTCCGAGGCACCTCCTCTTCGCGAGGCAGTGCTTTGCGAATACTATTCCACTTCGTGAAGCACTCTCCACTCACACCTTTTCCCCATTCTAAGGCCAAGGCACCCCACTTCGTGAAGCACACTCCTCTGCATGGAAATTCCTCTCCCCGTGCGACCCTCCAGGTTTTCACGATGTAATTTCAAAGTCCCACGGACAATACCACTCGTAGCATTGCATCACCTGATGCTTCTTCGCATAGGCACGCTAACGGATATTGCTTCTTCGCATAGCCACGCTAACGTGGACCCCTCGATGGTTCGCTCTACGACCCCCCTTGAACACGAACTTACTGGTACCTTCCCTCCCCCAAGGATCAAAGGGTTCCGGTCATGTAAGTCCAAGGGGTGTGGAGTAAACCCACCTCGTCTGAGCTGCAGGATGTTAAACTGCCAAACACCTCGTCCTCAACACATGACGTTAAACTGTGATCCGACATCGTTCTCTGCACGTAGGGTCCCCCCAGCTCGGACATTTTTTACGCCACCCGTCTCCAGAGAGACAGGGTCACCCCCTCCACAAGTGATGATATCCTCCTTCTCGGAGTAGTGTATGTCCATGGGAGAAGGGAAACCACCTTGGTGTAAGCCCCTAGCCCCTCTTGCGGAAGGCTTCACCCCTGCATCTCCGTACTTCCCCACTACGAAGGTCAGTGGAGGGCGTGATAGGGAACGAGGCGCCTCCCATCATTGGTCCCAAATCTCTCTTTCGTTGCGCTTTGCCGCACTTCAGTCCTCCATTCTGGAGTAAGTCCCAACACCATGGGCCGCCTAACATGTAAGCCCCTATTCGCTTCTCACAGATGCACCCTTTGCGGCGTGATCGTCAGGTCCTTGGTGCCTCTTGTTTCTCACACCGAGCATGACTCACGTGGGCTTAGAGTAAGCATCTGCCATGGAAATTCCTTCGTCCAGCATGACGTTAAACTGTATACCCTCATCTAGCATGATGTTAAACTGTATACCCTCATCCAGTATGATGTTAAACTGTATACCCTCGTCCAGAACGATGTTAAAATGTATTCCCTTGTCCCGCATGACATTAAACTGCACACCCCTAAACTACGAAGACTTTGATCCATGTCAAGGCATGGTACGTAGGAAGACTCCCTGAGGATCAAGCCCACCACCAATTGGACCAAGGTCTACCTCAACCTCATTTGAACTACGTGGTATTTGATCCGTGTCAAGGCATGGTACGTAGGAAGCCTCACTAGGTTAAAGCCCACCACCATTGGACCAAGGTCCACCGTCACGTCGGTTCGCTGATGACTTCCATCCTTTGAACTGCGAGGTCTTTGATCCATGTCATGGCATGGTACGTAGGAAGCCTCCCTGAGGTTCAAGCCCACCCATCATTTATTCACGTCGAGTTCATCCTTGTCCCGCATGACGTTAAACTGCATCCCAGTCCGACGACAAAACGTTGTGACCCCTTTGAACTACGAAGACTTTGATCCATGTCAAGGAATGGTACGTAGGAATCCTCCCTGAGGTTCAAGCCCACCACCCATCAGACCAAGGTCCACCTCCACGTCGGTTTGCCGACGAACCCCCCTTTGAACTATGAGGTCTTTGATCCATGTCATGGCATGGTATGTAGGAAGCCTCCCAGAGGTTCAAGCCCACCATCCGTTGGTCATCCCGACCCACCTTCATGTCGGTTCACCAGCACCCGGGCAGCCTAGTGTGTAAGCCCCACACCATCCGGACCAAGGTCCTCGCTTACGTCGGCCTTCCAGCGTCCACACCTGAACTATGAGGTCTTTGATCCATGTCAAGGCATGGTACGTAGGAAGCCTCCATAAGGTTCAAGCCCATCACCCGGTCGTTTCGACCTCACCCACATCAATTCACCCACATCCCACATGACGTTAAACAGTATTCCACACCCCTTTGAACTATGTGGTCTTTGATCCGTGTCAAGGCATGGTACGTAGGAAGCCTCACGAGGTTCAAGCCCACCAACATTGGACCAAGTTCCACCTTCATGTCGGTTCGTTGACGCATCGGACCAAGGTCCACCTTCACGTTGGTTTGCTGACGACATCCATCGGGCTAAGGTCCACCTTCACGTCGGTTCACCGGAACCTTCCCGAACTACACAGACTTTGATTCCCTGCCACAGGGATATGTAGGAGGTCTCTTCGAGACTCAATCCCAACTTCACCGTCGCCCTTGCGATGGTCCCGTTTCATTCCCCCTCTACTTCATTCAACTCTCCATCACATATCCTGATTCTCACCCGGACTGCAATATCCTGGAAAGATCATACCATTCCGCTCCTTTTCGCAGCCGCCCATGGGATGGTCCTGGTATCGGCACCCCTTTAGGGGGAATTCCTTAATCCGATCCATTACAGCTAATGCTCTGATCAGGATGATCTGTCTCTGCTGAACGTTAAACCCGCGACATACCCTTTGTTAAACATAGGAAGATGAGGAAAACCTCATATATATGTCTATGGCATATAATTCCCCGCGCTCAATGTAGGATGCCTCAGGCTTCCACACCCTCGAGAAGCCCCATGACAAGGGAAAAAAGACATACATGCCATTTCCCCAGCATCTAGACACGCTACTGATGCCTCGACGCGACTACTGCCCTGAATGAAGGTTTCTGCCCTGACCAGACCCTTTGGAATGTCCCGACAAGAGAAGTGTAATTAACCGGCATCCATGGAAACATGGCACTGGGAAGAGTTTCACGAACAACGTATTAAATATATAAGGGAGAACTGGATTAGGTGATGAGTTTCGAGGAGGAATCCACCGAAGGAAGAACCGACATCCCATCATCCCGTTTCGATCAAGGTGCAGGCGTCCCTAAATAAGGAGCGAATGCCACCCACCTTTGGAAAGCGGGAATGCGGGGCAACAATGCAGCGCGTCCTCCTCCGCAGACGGATGCACGCGCACCCTGACGAAAGCATCGGAAACCACATTTGAACACCATATCTACCCAATCCCGACGTAACAGCTTAGGTTTGGTCAACCCACAGGCACCCACTGGGTCCCTCAAGTCAAACCCTAAGGAGACATCCTACTCGGGATCCTCTAGGTAAACACGAGTGAGGGAATCCTACACGGGATACTTAGAAAAGGGTAAGGGAGGAATCCTACACCGGATACTCGAAAAAATAATAAAAAAGGCATCCTTTAACATGGTTTCTATCAACAGAAAGTAGGAGAAATATCCTACAAGGGACTCCCTAGTTCAGCACATAAGCAATGACATCTCGTATGGGATCCTTGGAAGAATCTGGTCTCACTGTCTCGTAGGCCAGAATGCCACATATCACAAGGGAAATTTCCTCAAAAGCATATGTCAGGGGAGATAGATCAAAATTAATCTCAGGTAAAAGGCATAAACTAAGTTTTTTCGAACACACAACTTATCATCCACTCCAAGTCTCACTCTTAGGTGACAAATGAAATCGATAACTGGAGGAAGAACCCCTACATTTATATAGAAACCCACAAAACACCATTTATATGACCTATAAATGTCTAAATGATTCCACCATTGCGATCTACATAGAAAACCCCTTAGAATGGACTACTCGCATTCCCAATTTTGACTTCCAGGGCACAAGATACCCCAAAACTACTAAGTTGGAGAAGTACATGGCCATGACACATGGCCAAAACACATGGGGTCTACTTGTGTAGTATTAAACAGTGTGTAATTTACTATAAATGGAGTTTAATGGTCACAAAACATCATCCCATGTGTGTTTTCACCTGAACACATTCCCATGTGCCACTACACGGCGTGTACTCCTAGTACATGACGTGTACTCCATAAAAACCACTATTCCGTGTCTTATTTCACATGGCCGACCACACAGACATCCACTGCATGGTGTGTAATCAAAGTAAACGACATGAACATAAGAAAACATTATATTTACCAAAAGGGAAGAACACATGATGTGTTCCCCTAGAACACATGCCATGTAACCTGGGTTTCCCGACGGGAAGTCCCTCAAAACACCCGAAACACCCGTTTCCCCCCCGAAACAACAGATCGAGCGAAATGGGATTACAAGTAAAAAATATAAGGATTGAAAAACATAAAACAACATGTTCAAAGTGTATCTATGTTAAAAAAATAAACTTCCCTACCTTTGGGCGGAAATCGCTGAAGCCTCGGTTGATTTCACAGCTTACAGTTGCCCTTCGCTGAATCAGCACGTCGAGGGCTTCGAATCGGTACCCCTATTGCCTCCCAAATCTCTCTCTTTATCAATATAAAATTTATATCATTGGAAAAACACAAGGAGGATCCACACATGGAGTGTGTGTAATAAGGGGGAGGAAATAAGAGAAAAGAAAGAAAAGAAAAGAAAAGGAAAAGAAGAAAAAGGGGCCCTGGCCGACCCCGATGCCCGACATGAGTTTATGCCTTCCCTAGGCTAAAGTACCCATTCTGGACTCAACAACATAAACATAATCTCAATACGATGATATTTTTAAAAGTTATTTTCAAATGAACCTGCGCAAATAAATTAATATTTAATTTAATAATAATAAGTATTAAATATTCCGCCAAAAATTGAATAGCTCAGATTTCAATCAAAATCTTGTACTAGGGTAAAATCCCTATTTTGGGACCAATGGAGTTGTTATAAAAATTATACAAGATCATATGGTAGGGTAAAATGACCATTTTACCCCTCATGAGCATCTAACAAAAAAAATTTAAATTTATGCCCAAAATTACAGTCCGAAAAATAGGGGTTCTTATATGGTGTAATTCTTTTTTCATCACCACTCTATAGGGATGGTTATAAAAATATAAATAATTAATATATATTATATTTATTAAATAAATATTAATTTTTAAATATAATTTATCATTTACTTTATTACCCTTTAACACGTTAAAAAATGATAATGTCGCTCATGCATACGTGTGAACTACCACATCCACGAAGCAATGTGATTCATTTTTATTTTCCAAATTTAATGTATGATTATAAATATGTATATAATTAATATATAATAAATTTATATCATGATTTATATTATGAATATGGTGGAACCATGATAAATATGGAAGGACTATAACTACAGAATCAAAACATACATGAAACACAATGTAGATAACACCTTAAATAATGATGATAATGAAAGATTGTTAATGAACTGGTGATAAAATGTTATAATTAAACAATACATGGTATTATAATTATGAATATTATTATGTTATAGAATTATAATAAATTTTAATTTATTATATATAAGGTGAAAATTAATTACAAATAATGCCAAACATGATGTAAGAGTTTATTTCAAAATCTCATACTTATTTGAGATTGTTTATGTCTAAGTTTATTTTGGGGGAATTATATAATATTTATATATTAAACCAAATATATTTTAAACTCTTATTTATATTTATGGAGATTATAACTTTTCATTTTAGTTTACTCTCTCCATGTATTCAAAAGTCTGAAAGAATCTTTTTTAGGGGAAACATACTTTGTTTTTCTATTGGGATGAAAATATTTTTATTCAATGTCCATATTTTATTAAAAATGTTTTCAATATTTTTTTTTATATTCTAAAATTAATTTTTAACATAATTTTTACAAATTTTTAACTTTTTATAAATTTTTTTAAATAAAATATTCTAACAGTTTTCTGAACAAGGCACTTCTTACCAAAGGTTTGAACTGAATCTTTGTTTTAATTCTTACTACATGGATATATTTTCCCTCCACTTAGAATATTATTTTCCTTGGATATTCCTTTATAATTTTACATATTTCTTATCAAATAATTTTTTATCCTATATTATGGAAATTGTTATATTTTAAATAAGTAATTTCATAATGATAAGGGAATTTTCCTCAAGAAATGATCCAAGGATCCTTTAAAAGTATTTTCATCTATATAAACATCCATTGATGAATATTATTCTTTAATGGGGATATAATACAATGATACCATAAACAATATTACTCTGGTTGTCTTATGATCATGTTTAATTAATGATTGACTAAGGAAAATATTAACATTATGTATGCTAGTTTTTCAAAATTAAGGTTTATTTTGATTATGTATTGAATTATTTTTTGTTTATTTTTTATGTTTAATTAAATTGACATAGTACATCATGGGTGGTGAATTTTATAATCCCTCATTACATAAATATCTCTAATGCGATAATCTAGTTAGGCTATTGGGCATATGCCTCACCAATTTATCTATGATTCCTTGGCACAAGGACGTGATGGTATGATTTTTATGTCCAAAATTATGCATTCTATAATGATGAAACTAATTATTGTTATTCATGTGATTAATTATATATATTTTTTCATCCATGGATATGTTACCCTTTTATGATATCATTTATACATAATATCTGATTACTATTTATCTCTACCATATTATTCACGATTTATTTATTTTATGATAGCTTCTGTTGTATAATTTCCCTTACTAATTATCTGATCTCACCATTTATTTTGATTTCTTTTACCCAGTATACCATGAAAGGATTTATGAATTATTTTAGGTATATAATAGAATAAATACCAAATTTCTCACAAGAATATTAAGTTGTATTTCATGTTTTCAAATGTAATGTGAGAATCATGTATGTATCTAGTCTTCCAAGAATACTAAACTACATTATCCTTTAGGACGTGATCCATTGTATCTTTATCCAATATAGTAAAATAAACATTGGCTCTAGGTTACTGGTGTTGGGGTGTTAGAATTAAGGTTATCATGCTATACATCTCACTAACCTTAAGTAATGGGGGAAATATGATCCATGAACTCCTAGTATACCAAGGATAGTTTATGAAACTCCATGTGGTATACTTAGTGGGTTATATTGAACATGATTTTTTTACACCTTATGAGAATTTTTTTTTCTCTATAAAAGAATCCTACTCACGATAAACTTAAAATTTTATCATAACCTAGAATAATCTATAATGAGCATCAATTAGGTATAACTCAATGTCATACTTTTAGAGCTCAAATATCATTACATTTCATAAAATTTATATCAGTATGTATATTTATGAATCCAATGTGAAAGAATGATATAGTGGATATTTAATTTTATATGGTACATTTTATATTCTTAAAACCATATTAAGAATACTTTACCAAAACCTATATAATCACTTGTCTAACATATCATATATGATAAACTTCTAGATCATACATATGTTTTATATGAATTTTAGTGTTTTTCAACTTAATATATCTATATATAATTTTTGTTACATATCTATATGAGCATATAATAATCCCACTAAACACTTTAGTGAGTAATATCTATGAATAAATCAAGTTTGAAGTTTAATTAGATTTTGGGGGTCATACTTTTAATGTTCAAATATTTGAACATATTCAAACTCCATAACTTCACAACATCTAATGTTATAATGTTAATTACTTTTATCTTCTACCTAGAAATTTTCTTTGTTTAACATCATAATCATTGAAACCCTTTCTTGAAATACTTTTTCTTAAATATATTCATATTATTACTTACCGAAAAATCATAAAATTCATTAAGATAAAGTTACATCCACTTTTTATGATAACTAAATGTTACTTCTACATTTATATATACCACTATACCCTAAAAATATTGTAATATATC
Organism: Viscum album; assembly: GCA_963277665.1. Lineage (NCBI taxonomy): Eukaryota > Viridiplantae > Streptophyta > Magnoliopsida > Santalales > Viscaceae > Viscum > Viscum album. Next base: position 690,597,552 of record OY728163.1, read on the forward strand.
AAGTGAAATACACTCTATTTTTTGACTACAATAATCCATTATGAAAAATTAATATTTTTTTTCTCATGGAAACTAAAAGAAACTATTTATATTTATCTTTGTTACTATATATCCTAAAATATTTAGGATAATAAATAAAAAAACACTTTAATTTTAGATTTATATAATCTTTTTTTATTAACTATGAACTTCTATATGTTTAAAAATACTCCAACTATCCTCCTAAACACTATATTCTTTTCTGAACATCGTTCTAAGAAACATAAAACCCTTTGTGTTAGGAAATAACACTAATGATCATTTACTAGTAATATTTAACAAATAAAATATTGTTTCCATATCATTTATGGTATTATATGTGTTCAAATAATTTTTCTATTAAAAGAATAAATTTCAACAAAATATGTAACTGATGGGTTTCTAGAGAATCTTCCTCATATTTTAATAAACATGTAGATATAAAAATTTATCTTAGATAAAACATTTTTATCCTTATTTCGTTTACAAAACATGTTATAGAAACTAATGAATAATAAGCCATATGTAGTGAATCTATTTTCTCATATTTTTCAAAAAAACTCTTTGTTAGTAAAGAACTTATATTATCATTCAATAGAAATGAGATAACTACACACATCCATTATTTCAATCCATCAGAGTTTGATAAACTCATTTGAATTAAAAGATTCATCGTAACAAATATTTTCTTAATGATTTAAATGAAAACTACAAGATCGATCAATTGTTCTAATGATTTGTAATATTTTAATATTTAAAACACTTGTAAAATATACAATTGGAATTATATACCCTTAAAAACCAAATAATTAATTTCTATAACACTGATACATAGTATAGAAATTCCATGGATTTTTAAAAATCGCTTTCGATATCCAGAAACATTACATCACATGGAATCATTATTCCTTATTCTTAATTTTTCCATTAGGTTTCAATAAACTTTACTATATACTTGAAGAATCATTGCTGAACTTTCCAACTAAATTTTCTTATTTTAGTTTTATAACATCCTATCTTAAGGTACATTACTTTTTGAGCATTGGGAATGGATTGGTGTCTTTAAAAGGGGTTTTTTGGTATTTGGTGCAACATGGGTAGTACCAAGACCATGGTGTACCTATGAGGCACTTATACATCATTTATATATTTCCAAAACCTAGTATAGGGAATAGATAACTAGTGTTTTCCCTATATGTGATGACTAGTAAGCCTCACCAAAGGCATGATGGAAGTCATGAAAAATTCAAAATGAAAAAACTTTTTTCTATAAGTAATATTGTGGTCATATTTTTAGACTACCAGTGAGATTTGACTAAGTCCACCAAATGCATGTTGATCCTACACCATGTGATGGTGTCTCCTAGTTTACAAAATTCTAATAACTAATTTGGATACCCATTTTTTTGGAAAGAGTTACACTGATTGAGGGAAACTCATGGATCTTTATGAGGGGTCATTTAATGTATATTGTACTCAACGTTATCATCTATTAATACTTCTTTATTCATTCTGAATCTAGGTCTTTGAATTGGGTGATTTTTATTAGAGGACCATTGGGCATCTGTTCGGCCTTGGGAGTTTTGGTTCCTCTTTTCTTTAACAATATGTTCTAATAATTCTTGTTTTGAGATCAATATAAGGTAGATTTAGGGTGTATTTCGTTGATCATTGTGTAGGAATCATTTTGGTATGTTTTATACTTTGTCCCCTTTGATATCTAGGATGTTGTATTGTAGTTTGGTGATATGAAATCCTTGGTTTAGGACTTCTTCTTAATAATGATTCACCCCACATTATTATTGATTGCAGATTCCAGTATTGTTTATGTGAAAAACCAAGTGCGAGGATGTTGGTTCCATCTCTAGCCTATTTTTTTAGAAACAATCATTTTCTCATTTTTCTACCTTTTTTTTTCTAAAATATGAATTTTATAATATTTTATGTTCTTAATATGAATATTTTAATGGTTTTTTAATAAAATATGGATTTTACCTTATTTTGATGAAAGAAATATGTTTTAAAATCACTATTAAATGGTTTATAAAATTGGTTTTCAAAGTATGATTTTGATGGAATGGGGAATATTTGAAAAAAACTGTGAAATTCTATGATCCCTTTGAAATGTTTTGTTATATACAACAAGTGTGGGCCTTGGGTACCTAGAAGGGGGTTTATTATTGGGTAATTTCCTTTTTCCATTAGGGGGTTCAATCATTGGGTGATTATATATTCCCTAAACCCTAATTTTATAGGGACTTTATTCATTGAACTTGTGAAGGAGTTCACTCATTGAGTATTACTTTTTTCCCTAGGCCCTATTGTTCTAGGGGATTGTTTGTGCACAATAATTATTGACTTGATTGTTGAGACAAGTGAGACCTAGCTAAACCAAACCTATATTATCATAGGGGTTATCTCCATTTTTTTTGGATATAGTTTGGATATGAATAAATGATTTATGATTTGATAAATGGTTTATTTGAAGACGTGACATGACCTATGTTATATGGAAATTGATTTAGAAATGTGGAAAAGGGAAATGTTTTCCATGATTTTGATATAAATGTGAAAATAGTTTTATCATGGAATGTTTTTCATATACTAAGCATATTAGAATTATTTAATAGAGGATTTCTATGGAACACTTGGGTGGGATCCAATTGTGTGTATTTATATCACACCCTACACACTCTCTCAGAGATGTGTAGATATTTTTTAATTTAATGCAGGAAAGGGAATGGAACCACAGTGAGGCAGTGAGGTTTCATGTTAGATGGGAATGGGTAGATAGTGGTGAGGTGGTGGTAAATTTCCCACATATCACATTGAGTTTATATTTTTATTTTGGATTGCCTTTGGATTCATTCTTAGACATATAAATTGGTTTTATATTCTTTCTTTAGTTGTATCTCTACCATTGTTGGTTATCAATTATGGAAAATTCTCCATCTTATTATCATTATATTCTTGTATTCCATGTTTTTTGTTTCAGATTGAGATAAATTTTCCCTTTAGTTGTTGTTATATTCTTAATTTCTATTAACTATCATATAGGGATCAAGAATTCCCTTAAGGTATTATAAAGGACCATTTTAGATCCTAGTTTAATGGGTTTTTCAGGCCTGGTCATAAAAATTTGGTATCATAGGATGTCTGTCCTCAAGTGTTCTGGTCTTGTGATATTTGGTAAATATGAGATATGATTTTTATGACATAAGGTGTATGTTTTAAGAGAGTTCCTGGACAACTCTAATAATAAAAAACCTTAAGTCATTACAATATATTGGGTTGTGTGTATCATATGTTGGGGTTTGATCTAGATACCAGTTTATCCTTATGTGATTTTGCTATAAGTTGATACTATTTCATTTTCAGATAGTCTCTTTCTATTTTTGGTATATAGAATCATGCCTTTGAGATGTCTTCTCATGGTTCATAGAGAGGGTGTAACAGAAAATACTCCCTAACATAATCCTCTTATTGATCATAATATCTTTTAGGATATCATGTGGGTAGTTCTTCCCACAAATTAGAATGTGTTTCCAATTCAGAACTAAGATACAACATCATAATTGAGATCCATAAGAGACAATGATAAGGTTCTATAGTTTATATTCCAGAAGCCACTATATTTTTATGGTTACTAATGAACCTTGAGAGGTAGAGGGTCAGATATAAAATATTTATTGGGTATTTGAATTCCTAAAGACACTTGTGTTTATAAAGGTTAAGTGTATGAATTTTAAACATGAGGGTCCTAGGAAGTAGTGGTGAGACTCTATAGGTTAAGTGAATTGATATGTGGGATTAGAGTGTAAATAATTTAAAACCATTTTTTTCAAAAATTCTATCCATAATCCTTAATTATAACTAGGTCTATGGAGTCCCTATCCTTTCAATAGGGAGATCATTCAGGGATAGAGTACACCAAAAATTTTGCTGAGTTAGTTAAATTTTCTTTTAAGGTGATGATGAATGATAAGATGAAGGCTCAAAAATACCTGCAAGGATTGAAACCTGATATCTGATTGTAGTTTTATATACTAAAACTCACCGCCTATATTAAAATGGTTGGAAGATCTATATTTATTGAGATTTTTTGGGAAATTTGAGATTATTTGGGTTTCCCCTTCCACCCGGTGGAAGTTTCAACAGCATACATTGGAAGAAGAGGAAGTGGAAAGATAATCACAAAGGTGGTGGGTGTATCTCTCAACAACAAGCTCTTTTTACACCATCATAAAAAGTAATAATTTTACCCTTGACCTACTTCTATGTGAAAATGTATGGAACACACTATGGTATTTCCCTCACCTCTGAATACATGAAATGAATGCAATCACCAAGGATATCTATAGATGTTTTTCTAGGATCTATATATGTCTCAATATAGTTGTGGATCATCAAGTAAAAAGGGAACTATGATGTAGCTCGAAGCATCAAAGTCAATAGGGATCCTACCACATGCCTTCGTAGTGAAGCAATTTAATTTAGTGGAGGATTTTTTAGAGGAATTTTATGGGGAACCACCTATAGTTAGAGGAACTATTTTTATTTCATATTCTATAGAAACTAATTTGTTTGATATTAGTGCCTCACATTCTTTTTTATCTTCCAATTTTTTGGATGGCTTAAAATTTCTGATGGAGATCATTTCCTATGTTATGGAGGTGGAAATGCCAATTGGGAAGAGTAAGGAGTAGGGGTTTCATTTTACTTCATGTTATCTTTTGATAGATGATGTCGAGTTAGTCTGGGAATTTCTTATTCTTGATGTTGATATTTTTCAGCATCATTAATAGTATAGATTGGATGATCTCTCACTGAGTTAAGATTGATTATTATTATCAATGTGTTTCTTCATTTGATATCGATGAGAGTTATGAGGTTTTTTTCAGGGAAAGTGGGATCTGAGGTCTATTTGTAAACAAACTTCTCTTTTGAGGATTATAATTATATTTTATATTGATCATGTTGAGCCTAAGGTTGTTTCTTCCAGTGCTGATATTCCCTTGGTTGTTTAGGATTTTCCAGAGGTCCTCCCAGCTAACTTCTATAGTCTTCCTCTATAGAGGGAGATACAATTCTTTATCGATCTGGGGTGAGGTATGATGCTGATTTTTAAAACCAATTTTCATATGAATCCTTCTAAGTTGAAATATCATAAGCTCTAGTTGGATGACTAGTTATAAAATGGATTTATTCATCCAAATGTTTCATCATGGGTGGACCTTGTTCTCTTTTCTGAGAAGGCTGATTGATCTCAATGTCTTTGCATAGATTATCAGAAGATAAATTGGGTAATAGTTAAGAATAATAATCCTTTACCCCATTTGGATGAATTTTTTTAATATTTAAATGGGAAATGTTGTTTTTGAAAATAAATCATTGAACGGGTTATCACCAGCTCAATGTTAAGGAGTCAGATGTCCTAAAGACTACTTTCAGGAGAAAGTATAGGTACTATAAGTATCTCATGATACCATTTATCTGGAATAATTCATATATCGTGTTTATGGTTTTGATGAACTATAGATTCCACCAATATCTTGATACCTTTTTTGTGCTATTCATGGATGATATCCAAGTATATTAAACATATGTATAAGAGCATGAGTACCATTTTAATTAAGTTTTTGGGAATCTTTAGAAGTCACTACCTTTATGAAAAGTTATCAATTTTTTATAGATCTCAGAGATGATGTTCTTAAGGAACATTATTTCAGAACCTAGACTCTTAGTTAACCTTGGAAAGGTGAAGGTTGTATTTTTAATATGAATAAACATAGAATATCTTTGAGATACAGAGATTAATAGTTCTATCTAGTTATTATCAATGATTTGTAAAATATTCCTTATGGATGGCATCACCATTGACTACTCTTACCAAGAAAGGGTGAAATTATTTTGGGATTCTAAGTATCAGAACTCTTTTGATGAGTTGAAACATCACATGAAATTAACTCTATTATGATATTACCAGAACCCAATAAGGGCTATGTGGTTTATTTTGATGCTTCTAGCGATGGAATCAGATGCGTGATTTTGAAATATGACCATTTAGTGGTATATGGTTCTCATCATATTCAGCTACATGATAAAAATTATCTCACTCATGACTTCCATACTAAAAATAAGGCCTTTAAAAGTTCAAAAATATGCGTTTTTCAGAGAAAAACGTTCTGACAATCAGAGCATGATTAAATGACTTAAGATTTTATTAATGTTGGAAAATCACTGATAAGGGACCCCCTTAATTAGCACTTTTATTTAAGAATGATAAAGGAATCATTTATTAGTTCTTAAAAAAACACAAATAAAGGATACCTTTATCTGTGATTTTAGTAGCACTGACAAGGGATCTCTTGATCAGTGCCTTTAATTGCATCGATAAAGGGTATCTTTAATAGTGGCATTTCTAGTGGTGATAAAGGGACATAATATTTCAGTGTTATTTCAAAATTAAAGCACACTAAAACTAAAAAATAGTAGAAAAAATATCATTAGAAACAATTTGAAAATACAAAATTTAATTGAAATAAATTTTACAACACAAATACAAGAACAAAACACTATATCATAGAAGTTTAAAAATTGGTTTGTATAATTACATGAGTAAATAAAAATTAAAATAATAAATTCTTAAAAATCAATGTTACTTTTCATTTGTCCCCCAAACCCCAATCATGCTATTTATAAACAAACCACCCAATTTCAAGAAAAATAATGCACCTATATAAGAAAAAAATTCTTATGTAAGTAGAACTATAAATAAATAGATAAAAAACAAATTGTCAATTTTAATCTAAAAACATATACTTTGAGTCCTATAGGAACACCATGTATCAAATTGAGTTAAATTTGATTCTTACATGACAAAACATTTATTTTTGTTCTCAAAATAACGTCATCTTGAATTTTCTTTCATCTATGGTGAAAAAAAATTCACTACGGATGTGATACAATTCAAGAGGAGTTGATTTTTGAGAAAAATCCTTCAACTATCACACTATTTATTGTTAATATTCAAGAATTAAATCTATTAAAAATTATCTAAACAAGTATATTATAAAAATTATAATAAAATTTACTAATTAATAGTAGAAAAATGAAGATAAAAAAAATCTAATCTCAATTTTTTAGTTTTGGCGATGTGATGTGCATTTTAAACTAAAAGTATACTTATATATTGAAAACAATCACTTTGAGTAATAATGACCACATCGTGTATCATATTGATGTGTGGTCAATTTACATATGCCAAAAATGAATTTTGGATCATTTTCCTATATTTTGAAAATAATATGGGATTGTTTTCCTAGTTTTGTCTAGTGATGCATGTTTTAAACTAAAATGAAACCTTAATAATGAAAACACACACTTTGAGTCATATTTTTCATATCATTTGTTAGATTTATGTGTGGTAAATTCTTACATGTCACAAATGAATTATGGACCATTTTCATAATGTTTGAAAAAATCTGATTTTTTTCTTGGTTTTAGCTATTTGATGTGGGTTTTAAACTAAATATACACTTTTATATTGAAAACATGTACTTTGAGTCATATCAACCACATCATGTGTTAGATTGACATGGGGTAAATTCATACATGTTAAAAATGAAATATGGATCATTTTACTAATTTTTGAAAACAATACGAGATCATTTGATTGGTGATGGGTATTTGATGTGTTTTTAAACTAAAATGGAACTTTTATATTGAGAACACACACTTTGATTCATAGCATCTACATCATGTGTCATATTGTTACGTGTTCAATTCCTACACATGAAAAATTAATTAATGATTATTTTCAATTTTTTATATAATCGAAGCTCGTTTTCTTTGTTTTGTATTTTTGGTGCGTGTTTTAAACTAAAATGGCACTTTTTCATTGAAAACACACTAGTTGAGTTATATCAACCACATCATGTGTTATATGTAAGTAACATCATTTCCTATAAGAAAAAATGAATTATGGACCATTTTCCAAAAGTTTAAAAATAACATGATCTTAATTAATCATTTTTGGCTATTTGATGCATCTTTTTAAACTAAAATGAAACTTTTTTATTGAAAACACACACTTTGAGTCATATTGACCACATCAGGTGTTAGATTGATATGTGGTCAATTCCTACAAGCCAAAAATAAATTATGGACCGTTGTACTAATGTTTTACCATAATCTAAACCCATTTTCTCGGTTTTGGCTCTATGATGTGTTTTAAACTAAAATTACAACTTTATATTAAAAACACCAAATTTGAGTCATGTTAACCTCATCGTGTGTCATATTGGATTACGATCAATTCATACACATTGAAAATTAATTATAGATCATTTTAATAATTCTTAAAATCAATATTACCTTATTTTATGGGTTTTGGCCTTGTGAAATGTGTTTTAAACTAAAATGAAACTTTTATATTAAAAGTAGATACTTAGAGTCATACCGACCCCATCAGTTTTTGGATTGAAATGCGATCGATTCATACACATCAAAAATATATTGTTAATTTTCTTCCTAAATTTTAAAAACAATTTGAGATTGTTTTATTTGTTTTGGCTACGAATTATGGTTCATATTACCAAAGTTTAAAAACAATAAAATCTCAGTTTTTCAGTTTTAGATATGTGAGGCATGTCTTAAACTAAAATAACACTAATATTGGAACCACCCACTTTGTGTAATACTGACCACATGAATTATCAGATTGATGTGCGGTGAATTCCTACACATCAAAAATATATTATGGATAATTTTTATATAGTTTTAAAATAATCCAAACTCATTTTCTCAGTTTTAGAAACATGATATGTGTTTTAAACTAAAATAAAACTTATATATTGAAAACTCACACTTCAAGTCATACCGACCACATCGTCTATCGAAATGATGTGCGGTCAATTCCTACATATCAAAAATTAATTGTAGATCTATATCCTAAAGTTTTAAAACAATTCATGATTTTTCCTTCATTTTGTATATGTGATGAATATTTTATACTTAAATGATACATTTATATTGTAAACATGTATCTTGAGTCTTACCGACCACATCGTGTGTCATATTGATGTGAGGTCAATTATTAAACACTGGAAATGAAATATAGATAATTTTAATAAGTTTTTGAACATTCTAAACTCATTTTTTCACTTTTTTCCTATTTGATACATGTTTTAGACTAAAATGACACTTATATTTTAAAAACACACTTTGAGTCATACCAACCGCATAATATGTCAGATTGACAAGTGATAAATTCCTACATGCGACAAATGAATTATTAACCATTTTACTAAAGTTCAAAAATAATATAATCTCATTTTCTTAGTTTTGTCATTGTGAAATGTTTTTTAAAATAAAATTACACCTTTCTTTTGAAAACACACACTTAGAGTCATACCAACCACATCATGTCTTTGATTGATGTGAGGTCGATTCATACATGTCAAAAATGAATTATAGATCATTTTACTAAAGTTTGAAAACAATACAAGATTGTTTTATTGGTTTTGGCTATTTAATGTGTGTTTTAAACTTAAAATAAACTTTTGTATTGAAAAGAATACTTCGAGTCATATTGACCGCATGGTGTGTCTTATTGGCATGTGGTCAATTCCTATATGTGAAAAATGAATTATGGATTTTTATTATATGTTTTAAAACAATATGAGTTATTTTTCTCAGTTTTGGCTATGGGAAATGTGTTTCAAACTTAAATTAAAATTTTGTACTGAAAAAATTCTATTAAAGTTATACCAACCACATCATGTCTCAGATTAATGTGAGGTCAATTACTATATGTAAAAAATGACTTATGGATTTTTGTTTTAAAGTATCAAAAAAATCTGATTTTTTTCTTGGTTTTGAGCATGTGATGTGTGTTTAGAAAAAATGTGTAAATTTTAAAAAATAAGTATCAGATGGAAATGATATGGAAATTAGATAAAAAAGTATATGAAATTATTAGAAAATTAACTAAGTAATAGGAATCCACCTATTCATGATGTCTGTTTACATTTTAACACAATGTATTTTGCTTATTCATTTATAAACAAATCGATTTCCTCCATTATACATATCCTTGAGAAATAGATTAAAAATAATATATTATCATTCAAATAATAACGATTCATACCCAAAATATATTTATAAGGTATTTTCTCGAAATAGATCACAAACATAGTAGGCAATAATTGTTGTTATCTTGCTTTGGAAACTACAGAAACATTGACCAAAATAATTAAATTGTTTTGAAATATGTTTTGATAGTTAAATATATCTATATATACCTTAATTTATTTCCATTTTAAGTAATATGTAGGTTTTTTATTTTTAGTCACTGACCTCATACCAATATTTATCCTATATTTAGTGATCAACCTATCTTAACAAAATTCTTGATAAATAACTAAAACATATACTTTAATGTTTATCTATAAAATTTTTATTCTAGGGAATTTAAAATTCACAATACACATCATGTGTGTTGGGTTTGTTGGAAATAAATGCATTGGAACCAAAAAATAAATATTGGGGGTATCCAGATTTATTACGACCAACAACCAGTTCTTAAAAAACAAATATGTAACACAAAAATAAAATATTATATGATAAGATTTCATAGTTTTATCCCTAAACTGTAGGAATCAAAGAGAGTCCACAATCTATTATTTTCTTCTCAAATTCCACATTTATCTCACTTTTTTCTTATCAATTTATTTCAACTCCAATGAAATGTCCTCAATAAAAATGATATGGGGATTAATGAACCCAAACTATGCTTCATTGGATTTCCCTTTATATAGTAGTAATAAAAAAATTGTATAAAATATTAACAGTTATTAACTTTAATAAACATATTATACCATTTTTTGGATAAGAGTATTTGGAAAATGTACCTTATATATGTATTCAAAACTGAGAATCCAAGCCATTCAAACTTGAGAATCTCATTTATACTCTCGAGACCAACTGAATCTGTAATGATAGTTCCAAATATTTATTTCTTATACGGAATGTAGGAAAACTATCTATCTTTTAATGTGGTGTTTTCATGAAGCTGTAAGGATAATATATGTCATCATGGAACTGGTAGGGAGAAGGTACACTCAGAAGGTATTTTTGTTTTCTTGGTCAATACACTATATTGTATTGGTCCGAACTTCTGTTTCTCCATCATTTTATTATTATGTAATAACATAATTCAATTCAGACCTTTTTTCAAGAACTATTTTAGCAATTTTTTGTTAAGGATATACTTTATTTATATTTATAAGATTAGATTACCATTTTATAAAAGTTCCAATAGAATCATTGATAGTTGTAATATCTGAATCATCAAGTACAACTCGAAATTTAGTGCTCGGATCTTGAGCTACTTAAATCCCCACTCCCATGTGATATTTTGGGAGTTATTTATTATATATCATGTATCCCAAGATATTATACATTTTACCCCTCAAAACAAGGCTATGCATGGGTGTTTATAGATATAAAGCACATATAACTTTAGCCTTCATAATTTTATTAATATAATGTTATCCAAAGTTTTTTGATTCAAATTTATGAGAAAGAGTAAGGAAAATATTAATTACCTTAGGTAAGTTATGTTCTTGAGTAGAACGACTAAACTCAAATATAATAGGGATATTTGGATGTTCATGTGATAATATTTATTCCCCTACCGACACACTTTGATCCTTTCACGTATATTGGTCTATAAAACCGGTCAGGACAATAATATCCTAAAAATAATCTATTTGATCTTAAAACCTTTCATCATATAATATGTATATTCTTGTGGTTTTTTATTTTGAAAATATTTTTGAGGAGACACTCCAAAACCTACACCTCTAACACGACCATATTGTTCTGGTCCCTTCAAATCAATTGAAAGTAGTTTTTCTTCTAGTCTGGTCGCTACAGATTCTTATGTCTAAACTGTATAAAAAACACATGAAAATAAATAGATATTATTATGTAATACTATTATAAGTAATAAATAGTCACTATTATGTCATACTTACACATGTTTCCCATACTAATTTTGTGTTTTCATCAACTAGTTCACCCTAGTTATCTACATGGGGCTCCTTACATAGCACATGATGTCAGAAAAAAGTGGCTTTTGATTTTGATTAATCAATATGTAAATAAACAAAGGAAGATATTTTATTTCAGATCACATAATTTTTTTTATTTATTTAAAATACATAACATTTTCTTCTCTTGTGTAGCACACCCCATCCTTAGTTTGTGATTGGGGAATATTGGTTTTGATGCATGTTTTTTTATTTTCATCACTAATTTGTTGTTTCATAAATTAACAATTTTGAATCAAATTGAATAGGATAAATAATTTGAAATAATATATTATTGAATATAATGACCCTAAAATGATTTATCATTGCGATTATTGGTGAAATAATTCAATGGTTCCAATGTGTGTATAACTAATTGGTGGATACTCAGTATCCCTAAGACAAAACCTTGTATGAAGTGTCCAGAAGCCCCTATAGAATTTTCCAGTGGCCTTTAAGATATATTTATTATGATCATTTTCTGAAATAAATGAATTCTTCAAGGAATAAAGAAAATTAAATCAATGTTTCATTATATAATTTTTTGATAAAATAGGGAAACCTTATCATAACACAACCTTAATATCTTCTTAAAGGGTTTACTTCATTACAGGTTGTACATGGCTCCATGAATTTATATCAATTGGCACATTCATCCTTATTATTACCCCAACATAACTAGTTAACATTGTCTTTTTGGGTTCAATAGGCTATCCACATTGATTCCTGTCAAAATCAAATTTTATACCCTTAATTATTTTCTTGATAATTTTAGTCAACTCTATGACACTTCACCATTATTATTTTTCATTAACATGGCAATGATCCCCTAATAATTATTTACTTATAGAATGAACCAACCATTATTCACTGAGATTAGTAATATAACCATATTTAGAAGTCATTATATGCATGAGTAGTCAAAAATTTAATTTAGATTACATGAATATAGTAGAGAACACATAATATAATGATGAAAATCATAGTATATTAAAAACACTTTTACCTTCTCATTGAAATATATTTATTTTCTTTAAAGGTTGAAGGTATTTAGATCCTATATCATGAATCAAAATATCATCTTTGTGGTCCCCTCTAATATATAAGAAATTATCTACATTAGGACCGCTATGAAATGATTATGATCTCCCAATAAAAGAGTCATCCTCAGTCAAATTTTCATATGACCCTAAATTTTATTAGTCTTTAGTAAGAAAATTTACCAATTCTTATTTGATGGATCTAGGACATAAAATACCTACACTTCTTGTGATCCCATTATGAATGGCTCATCATTTTCCCCTTCCACACTAAAATTCACCTTCATGAATCGAAATTCATCAAATTTCACTAGACTTTTATTTTTATCCCATTTTAAATAGAAAATTTCCACTTGTAATGTTGTGTAATATGACTCGTATATCATTTTTATGATGTAAAAATATGAAATATTCACATAAATTGGATTTCTATCTTTGGAACCAGATGTGTGCATCACGTCTACCACAAGAGTAAATCTACTTTTTTTCATCGTACCACGATCATCATGTTCTGTTTCATAGAAAACATAACCATTAATTATAAAACTAGTCCATTGAAGTTGTTCAACAATTGAATTTATATTTCAAAATAATACCTTATAAATATAATATCAAAACCATCCTATAAACTCTTGATTATGTGTATTTGAGATCTATCCTTCATCCCTTGATTGATTCAAATGTCTAAGAGTTTATTTGTGGGATTCAATATATGGATCAATATCTTTACTATTATGTAAAATTTATAGGTGATATTTCTCCCTCTTTGTGATGGTAATCGTAACAAAATATCTTCTAAAAATACCTTCTCTCAAAAGGTATCCACTATAAAGAGATTTTGGGAGACCGATGCTATCAACATATCATAGGTAATTGGTACAGAATTCAGCATCTTCTTCAACAATATACCATTATATAATACAACATTATGGATGACTTTGATTCATGATTTACTATTTCAAAATATACATATAACCTTCAATGGGGGAAAATACATTTGTAATGGACATGACCACATATTTTAACCTCTATAACAAATTGAACTTTCAGTTAGACCATTACATCAAATAATGATGTGGGAAGAACGTCTCTAATTCAAATAATATGACTGAAACCTCATTATTCATGATTTAAAACTTCACCTGGTCTATAAAATTAGAACATAAGGCTTTAAAAAATAAGAGGTTTCTGGTTAATGTATTTCAAACATTATTAGGATTAATGAAACATGGAGTGATGGGAATCAAATATTTTATAAAAACATGGAAGTAAGGTGATTTTGGTCCCTATAAATTCCAATTAGTCATTGAAAGGACATTCTTGATATTTGATGAATACCCCTCTTGAAAATTTAAACCATTAAGAATAATGAAAAAAATATAATTTTTCTTATATGGATAAAGTGTAAGATGTTGGAAGAAGAAAAGTATAACCTTTACCCTCAATTAGTGCCAACTCTTCCCATATCCCCATGTCAATCATGTCCAACCTAGCCATGATTCTATCTTTTGTTTTTCCAGGAACATTTAGTAATGTTCCAATAACAATATATAATACATTTCATTTAAATTCATAACATAAATAAAATGTCCGATGTATAAAAAATTATAGTATGGTAATTTAAAGAACATCAATCTCTTTTTCTAACCTGAATTCATAAGGTTTTTCAAAAATGGTTTACTAAAACTAGTGTCAATATATTTTACTTCATGGAACAGTTTATCACCCATTAACTGAGATGATGTTGTACCTTGTTAGGTATTTCCATCAAACGATGTCGTCCAGGATCAGTATTTTTGTTATCAAGGTAAAAAGTTTCAATTTCCTAAAACCATATTCTTTGGGGAATGTTTCAGCAAAACTAAATGTGTATATTATTCAAAAATGCTACACCCATATATTTATTTAATTCTACAACTTTAAAAATTTCCACAACCAGGAAATTCATTTATCATCCCATACAACATGGACTTTAATGTGAATTATTCACTTATATGAGCATCAAACATTGTAACACATGTATTCCACATCAATTTCACATATTTGATAAATGGAGGAAAATAAACATCAATATCATTAGCAGGTTGTTTTATCCTATGTATAAGAAAAGAAAACATAATGTATTTGTGCTTCATTCATAACCATGGAAGAAAATTATAATTTACCAACATAACATGCCATGTATTATGATAACTATTCTATACACCAATAAGATTTATTCCATCTATAGAAAATTCAAGACTAGCATTTATCATCTCATTTCCAAATTCAATATACTCATAATCAATATTCTTCCATTGAGGAAAGTCTATTGGATGACGTATTTTCTTATATTTAATTATCATATATATATTCCCTATCAATTATCTCATTATTTCCCAACATCTATATAGTCTTCCAAACCACGAAATGATAGGAATGTATCATACAAATTTCAAAGGGCTTGATTCATCATTCTTGTATTTAGTCATTCCACACTTAGGTCATTTTATTAGTAATTCATGGTCCATATGAAACAATATTCAATAATTTGGATAAACACATATTTTTTAGAGATCATTCTAATTGAATATATAATTTGTTTAGTGTCATATGTTCAATAAGGAAGTTCATTTTATTCTGGTATGATATCATTTAGGAGACCAAGTAGTTCTATAAATATGGTGTTGTTCCATCCACTGCCAACTTTCAAATTATATAACATTAATAAAAATGAAAATGTTCTGTATTTAGTACAACTGGTATACAATGGTCTCTTAGTACAACTAGTTAACATCTCAAACAAATTTGGAAAATCACAAAGTTTATATTTAATTTCTATTTTCATTTCTTCTATATGATCTCCTTCATCATTTACACTGGTAGTCATATAAAATGACCCATAAACAACAGTTTCATCTCAATCGGGTTTCATATTTAGTTTTTCTTCATGTTTATTCAAACATTTATAGCTCTGATATATTCCCAAACAAATCAAATATTCATAAAACTCTTCTATACTAATTTGGCTTTAATAAAAATAATTTAAACATAGACAAAGGATTTGACAAGGGTCGTATGCATGCTCTATTGAAAATTTGATGAACTCTTTAAATCCATATTCATATTATTTTGTCATACGATTAGTGTACATCCATTTTTGAATAATATTCATGAAATTAGGTTTATAAAATATTGAATTTGTTCAAAAAAATAAATAAATTCAGATAATTTATTCATAATCAAAGGAGGAACCATAGAAAATTATAATAAGTGGATCAAAATATTTGAATGTTATTATTTATGATTCCGACAAGTTATCATTTTTCAAATTGGTTTACATGAAAAATAAATCTAGGGTAAACATGTGGTTGTCCATCTAGGTTATTGATTTGATGCTGTGTAGGATAAAAAGGTGGTAATTAATATGTAGGTAAATAAAGTTTATTTATTATTGGATGAAGTACTTCCTTTGGGAATTATTTCTCATTATTTTTATTCAATTGTGACCTGAATTTCTAAATTTATGTAGAAATATATTTCCTCAGAACATATAAGGTCAAGTATTCATTGAATTTTGAAATAAGGTCAATTAGCTAGTAATTTCATGAAATAAATGGATGAAACTATTATTAAAGAAAAAAATTTAGTTGTATTCCATGTTACACTCTTTTTTATTTAGATTATTATAGACCATTTAGTATAGAAATGCCAATAAATATATTTTTACTATAACCCACTGATGAATCCCTATGTTCAAAAGAATTATATTTTATTTACAAAACTTTCATATTCTATTTTAGTTAAAATAAAAGGATCGGGAATTCAAAATAAATAATTCCATAAAAATAATAATTTATAACATATTAATATAAAATTAATTCAAAGAATATTGAAAATAATATTAAAAAATTAATTAGATCACTAAAAAATAAATAAGAATACCACATTTACTAATGAATCTTAAAATAAAAAATTCACTAATATCAAAAGAAAATTGAGTCTGTAATGAAACTATATTTCATTATAATTTGGTTACCTAAAAAAATACTAAATTATGTTACTCTAATGGTCACTAAAAATAAAATAAAAAAGGTAATTACATGTTTTAAAAAGGTAATGTGGTTTTAAAACATGCGAGGATGGATACTTGGAAGAAAATGGGAAGAATTGTTTCATTTTAATCCATGGGATCTAGATGGATACTTGAAACTTGGAACCTATTAACATCTATAAATAAAAGAAACTATCTACTTATCATTTTTAGTCACCACCTTATATAATAAATGGGATGTTTTTTTACAATTAACATCTTGGATCCCCATGCAATCAAAGTGACAAGTAATGACGAATGAGTGAAAATAAACATGAAGGTGATAGAGAGAGAGAACCAAAAATGTCTTGATTCAAGAGAGTTTGGGTGAAAAATAATATTGGTAGATCTAGGAAAAATAAGATCACTTGTGTGAATGCTATTACAACCATTTTGAAAAATTAAAAACAAACAATGATGTTTGAGGTGGATCAATGGATCACAAGTGATCACATAACTTTATTTTAATTTATAATTATAATTTAAATAAAACAAAATGAGATAAAATTTAAACTAAGAAAAATATAAGGAAACTCATTGATTTTTAAGAAAACATTTGAAACCAAAGAAACAAAAAAAGTTCAACTTCAAAAGCCTTAAAAACATTTTATTCTGAATAACATGTATAAAACAGAAAATTTAGCGATAAATTTAATTTATAAACACATCAAACCACATTAAAATATCCCATTAAATAAAAATTTATGTATTTATGAAAATAATAATCAGTTTAATATATGAAAATGAGACTTTATTCAATAATAATCACTTTACCCCACATTAAAAATCCAATTTGAAATTTAACTCAAGAAACAACCAACTCTAACTCTTTCTTTAAAAAATTGAATTTCATAATAAGAAACATTAAATGAATAAATTAAGTATCATTTATACTAAAAATTAACGATTTTTGTAATCACTATACATGGAAATCATAAAATTTATATACATATATGAAAACTATAAATATATATTAATCAAACACGTACAAACATTTAAAAGAAAAAAATGAGAATCAATTAAATTTTCTTGATGCGATTTGAACATAGAATATTTTAAAAATAAAATCCACTAAAAGGGAGTTATATTTTCAACATATTAATTAAAAAATTCACATGAAATGATATCATGATATATTTTTCCCCTTTACACATAAAATGATTTACTTTAATATTATCAAACTCAAATTGGAAATCAGAATATCTTTAAAACTAGATCCCCCTACAAGAGGGTTTTGGAAATTTAGAATGGTAATTTTGAAAACCTTTTCCCCTTACATAAAATAAATATTTTAAAATAAAAATATTATATAAATAAAATTTTAATTTTGAAATGATACTCCAATAAATACTTAATAAAATGAATATTGATTTTTAATTTTTTTTTGATGTTTTCTAAGACAACCAAATGTAATGATCATTAAATCTTACCATCATTCACTACGGAAATTGAATTAAATTCCTAATATTTATTTTTACTAAATATATAAGTTCTCAAAATATAATCGAATTTGTGGTTACCACTAGTTCATTATCACATCCTGTAAATTCATATAATGATTCAACACATTTTTTTTATTTCTATTCACATCCTTTGGCATCATTAACATATATTATAGTAATTCTTCATATAGAGATATCCACAATATTTCTTTTTTCATTAACTATAACATTTCTTGGAAGATAAAAATTTCCATTTCATTCACACATTAGTCGACCATTTTATAAATTTATAATGTTGAGGCAGTGACCACGCTCTACCGTAGCAAGCCTAGGCAGTGGATAAATGGAAAAGAACTAGTACGGGGTAGGGATAGAGAGCTATTGGAATGGGGTGAAACTAAGACCAGGAGGAAACCAATGGTCGTAGAGTTGGTTGGAAATAAAAAAACCAAAATAGAATTCTATGCAAAAGATGTCATCGAAGCAAGTTGTGAGCCATAGTAGGATAAAATCAGGAATAAAGAGATCCAAAAACAAAGAAACATCAGAGGAGAATGAACGATGGTGAGGAATTCATTGATAGAGTTCCTAAAAATGAAACCAAGAGACCATAAATCCAAGATAAAATCGCACTATCACACACCGCTGAACCTGAAAGAATCCAATGGGAGAGGAAGAGAAGAAAATAACATACCTTATATTTTAGAGTCGATCTGTCCGAGAGAAGATTGAGGGGGAGCAGTGGTAGAGTTGAACTTCAGTAAGATCTTGAACGGCATAGTGAAAATCAGTTGGGTTAGGTTTCTTTTGAAAGATCAGAAAGGGATTTATCAACAATTTCAAAAATGCACTGATAAATAGGGGTTTTATCAATGATAAAATAATTAGCACTGATAATGATTTATAATTATAATTATAAATAAATATATTTAAAATAATTTATATGTAATTATAAATATAAATATATCATTATATAATTATATATTTTTAATATAAATAAAAATATAAATATAAAAATAAAAATAAATATATTAAATATATTCATTATTTAAATATATTTATTATAGTTTTACAATAATTTAAATATGTAAATATTTATTTATAATTATATAAATATTTTTTAAAAAAAATTATATTTATTTATTTATAATTATAAATATATATTTTTATAAATATAGTAAATATTCATTTATAAATATAGTTAAAAATAAAAATATTTGTAAAAATATTTATAATTATTTATTTATAACTATAAATATATTTATATCGTTATATATATTTAAGAAATATAGATAAATATAAATATAAAAAAAGAAAATATATTTATTATAATTTTTAATTATAAATATATTTATATCATTATATATAATTATATAATTATATGAATTTATATAATTATATATATTTATA
Source organism: Viscum album (assembly GCA_963277665.1). Classification (NCBI taxonomy): domain Eukaryota; kingdom Viridiplantae; phylum Streptophyta; class Magnoliopsida; order Santalales; family Viscaceae; genus Viscum; species Viscum album. The sequence continues at coordinate 690,617,629 of OY728163.1, forward strand.
TATTTATATATAGTTAATAAATAAATATAAATATAAATATTGTAAATATATTCTTTATTTAAATATATTTATTATAGTTTTATAATTATTAATATATCTATATCATTATATATATATATATATATATATTAGTTATTTGGGGGTACAATTACATTAAACACACACACACACACACACACACCACATAAAAAGACAGGAAAGGCAGGTCATAGCCCGCCCTAAGGAGTAACACACTCATCAAACCATATTTATTCAATACATGTCCTAAAGGCTTAGTGGGCATGAAGCCCATTACATGGACCAAAGACCCACAAACTGGTCCGAAGTCCCAATGTAGTGTCATGCCTGCATCGTTCCTATATCACCGTCTGCCTGCATCATACTTGTGCCACTACTTTCCTGCATCATGTCTGTGTCACCGTATGCCTGGGGAAATTCGCTCCCACAAAGATTTGAACCCGGGTATGATGCAAGACTATAGGGATCCTTTACCAATCAGGCATGCCCCTAACCACTATAATTATATATATATATATATATATATTTATTTAATAAATATATTTAAATATAAATATTGTAAAATATTCAATATTTAAATATATTTATTATAATTTTTTAATTTTTTAAATATTAAATTATGTATTTATAATTATATAAATAATTTTGTTTAAAAAAATTATATTTATTTATTTATAATTATAGATATAAAATTTTATAAATATTGTAAATATACATTTATAAATATTTTCATCTTATAAATTCTTATTTACAAATATATTTTTAACATTACTAATGAATATATAATCCTAAATGCATGAATTTTAGAAATAAGTGAAATTGAATAATTTAAAATGAACAGAATTTAAAAATATTGAAAAAATGATTAAGTTTTATTAATTATGAAAATTATTAAAAATATATAGATATATATTTAAATGAAGATGAATACATAGCGAAAATATTAAAAACCAGTAAATAAATATTTGAAAATAATTAAATTCCTAAAAAATAAAAAATAAAAAATATTAAAAATGAATAAATAATACTAACTGTATTAATTTTAAATATAAATAAATAAAATTTTTCAATTAAAAACATAATATATTAAATATATCATGTTACTAAATAAAATTCTAAAATAAATATTAAAATTTGAGTAAATTACATAAATATTAGGTATATGTCTCTATATAAAATTTCATTAATAAAAAAATTGTGTGTGTGTATATATATAAATGTTTTATAAATGTTTAATTGAAAAATTAAATTATATAATATGTGGAATCTATTAATGAAATAAATAATAATTATAATAATGAATAAATTTAAAAAATGAACAAGAGTGATAAATTATATTAATAATTTTTTAAAAATAAAAAATGAATCTTTATATATGTTAAAATGGAAATGAATACATATTAATTATATAAATTACACCCATATCAAAAACATTAAATTTTGATGAATAAACATGTGTATATAAATATTGAAAATGGATAAAATTACAAACATATTGAACAATGAAAAATTGAAAAATAATAAATTACAAAAATATTAAAATAAACAATTAAGATTAATAGTAAATATATAATATTAAAAATGAATATATTAAAAAATATTAAAAATAAATAAATAGTATATATTGAATAAAAGTATAAAAAATGATAAATTTACTGATTAGAAACATAATATATATTATGTATATTATGTTAATAAATATAATTCTAAATTGAATATTAAAAATTGAATAAATTAAAAAAATATTATGTTTATGTGCCTTTTATATAAAAATGCATTAAATACATTTATGTGTGTGTGAAATCAATGAAACACATGTTTTATATATGTTAAATTGAGAAATAAAACAACATTCTATTAAATGTCCATTACTCGATACAATTTGTCAATATTTATAATTAACATTAGTTTTTAATTATAAACCATTTTCCACTAAATATATGACTTATTCAATAGAAGCATAAATATTTTTTATTATACATATATATATATATCATATTTTATTAAATATTATATATATTGATATATAGAGAAATATATATGAATATATTTCTATTTTAAAAATATTAAATATATTAATGTATAATTATGTATAAAACCATTAAAAATGAATAAGACATTTATTTGTTTTTAATTATTAAATTTTATTCATTTTATATATTTATATTTAATATATATTATTTATTACTATTTATAATTAATATATATAAATATATTAACTTTATTCGTTGTTAATGAGAATTATTTCATTAATAAATTCTGTAATTTTTTTTTGTAATATATTCATTTTTAATTTTTTTGTCTAATTATTAGAATTTATTCTTTTATATATCTATATTTAATATATAATATTTAATAATATTTATAATTTTTATAAATGTATATTAAATCTATTCATTTTTATTAATAATTATTTAATTAGTAAAGTTTTTAATTTTTTTAATCTTCTCATTTTTTTTTATTTTTTTAATTATATCAATTAATTAATTTTATATAATTATATTTAATATATACTATTTATTAATATATATATATATATATATATATTAAATTTAATAATAATTATTTAATTAATAAAATGTTTAATATTTTTTTTAATTTATCCATTTTTAAATTTTAATTGTTTCAATATTTTTATTATTTTAATATTTTTAATACTAGTATTTTTTTAATAGATATATATAAAAAATAAGGGCCATAACTTGCGTGGGAACGTGGGTTGGGCCATGTATAGGCTTAAATTGGGGAAGGTGGGCCCGATCATATAGGACCTGACCATGTATACAGATGGGCTAAAGAATGCGTGAAGCATAGGATGGGACAAGGCTCGTGCATGTAGGCACGAGCTCATATGAGTGTGCTTAGAGAGTGTATACGGGATTCCATACTCGAAGCATGCTTATGACATTGGGGTGGGGTAGATTTGTATGTAAAGAAGAAGCTGAACATTCACTATTTCTATGTGGGACTCATGTGCTTGATTGGAGACTTTATTAGTGCAAGAAAATGTGCTGATAAAGGTTACCCTTTATGAGTGCTACAAATACTATTCTAAAAGGCACCCTTTATCAGTGCTAAAAAAGACATTAAAAAGGTAACCTTTATAAGTGATAAAAAAAGCGCTGATGACAGATAAATTTATCATCACCTGTCGCTACCACTGATAAAGGCTGGCACTGTATATTGTGTGTTTTATAATAGTACTTAGAGCTCACTGCTATTATTAATTCTCTCAAGTGTTGGTGACACTATATTTTTAGAGAGAAGTTCATAATGTATTTAGATCACAAGAGCTTTAGTTATATCTTCACTCAGAAAGACTTGAACCTCAAGTAGAGGCGATGGGTGGTGTACCTCCACACATTTGAATTTAATATTTCCTACATCCTTGGGAAGGGTAATGTTTTCTTTGAGGATATCTATAGAAAATTTCCTTCTTAGGCCATCCTGGAAGTGAAAGAGGAGTAGAACTTAATATGTATTTTCACTTAATCTCATTTGGATTCCTAGGGGGATGATTCTGGTATTGTTCTTAACAGTGTTTAGTTGTTTTCATCTCTCCCTGAATTGGTTCAACAAGGAAAAAAATGTGATGATGAGTTTATAGGAATCAGAGAATTCTTATATTGTAGGGAGACCATTCATGGTTAGTCCCTCCTCTCTGATGGGATTTCCACTTCAGGAGTTGGGTTGTCATTACTTTATCTATTAAAAAGTTGGAAATGAATGATTGTTATAATTGTCAATTAGATCCTCATCTTGGGACTAAAAATATGTATTATAATATGAGATTGAATTTCTGGCATTTGGGTATGAAGCATGACATTGTAGATTACATGTACCACTATTATAGCTACCAAAAAATTAAGGTAGAGAGCCCGAAGCCTTCTTGTTTTTTAACCTCTTCCAGTGCTGGTCTGAAAATGGGATAAGGTATCCATGGACTTAATTGTTGGATTACCATGGAATCCTAAAGTAAGTAATTTTATTTTATTAGTGATTGATCAATTGATGAAATTATATCATTTCATTCTGAATATAGATACCACTAAGTTTAAAGATCAATGCAAAATGTATGTGTAGGAAAATAATGTGGTTTCACGGGGTTTCGTTTGTTGTTGAATTTTATAGGGATCCCAGTTTTACTTCCTAGTTATATAAAGGTCTCTAGTAGGTGATGGAAAATCAGAATAGGTTAAGTAAAACTTACCATTCATAGACATACGGCCAGAAGAAGCATAATATTCATATTTTGGAGGATATTCTTTATGTCAGTGTCTTGGATTTTCGACGATATTGGGATAGCCATTTGGGGATGGTTAATTTTTCTTATAATCACATCTACCAATAATCTATCTAGATGGATCCTTTTGAGTATTTTTATGGTAATATATTAAGGTCACCTATTTATTGGTTAGAGGTGGGTGAGACCTCCCTCATGGGACCAAGTATCGTTCATGAGACATTATGAAGGACCCAAGATATATGTCGACAGTTGGTCAGATCTCAGAGTCAACAAAATCATATGCAGATCATCAATGCCATACTTTAAAGTTTCTGTTGGTGACCAAGTCTTCCAGAAAGTTTCTATTTGTTGAGTTATCATTGGCTAGGGAATCTAGGGAAGTTGCCTCTAAGATATTTGGGACCATTCAAGATCACTAAGAGAATTGGAAAAATAGCTTATCGGTTGGTATTACCTTCTTAGTTGATTGGTATCCAGGATGTTTTCCATATATCTCAGCTCAAGAAGTCTTATCTCAATCCTTCCCATGTTTTGAATTGAGAGGAAGTTGATTTGGAGTCAAATATTTCATTTTTTGAGAAGCTCGTGAATATTATTTACTATCAGTTGAAAGTTTTTTGTGGGAAGTCTATTCTATTGTTCAAAGTGTTATAACGATAGAGATCATATTATTATGAGACTTGGGAGTGGGATTCATTGATGAGGGAGAAATAATAGAATTTCATTATGGATATTCCTTATTAAACATGACTATATAGGGATATAAAGTGCTGTTGTGGGGAGATTGTAACATCCATACTTGAGGAATATTTCCTTTTGATCTTCAAAAATGGGTTGGTGGATTTAAAAGGGAGTTTTGAGATTTTTGTGTAATATGGTGAACACTATATTGGTAGTGGGGGATGTGGTATACCTATCAGAAACCTATCCACCATAGGAAGAGCCACCATTCCTAGTGGAAATCATGGCTTATCGGTGGTTTCCTTTTGCACCATGAATAATAAGCCACATCATGGGAGTGGGGGAGACTGATGTTGGTCCAAAAAGCCCGAGAATTTTTCACTTGGGAATGTTCAAGTGGGTGACCCTATATGGGTGTGGTGAACCTCCACCACACCATGGTGTTTCTTAGTTTGGAAAATTCAAATTGATGATTTGGTTGAATATTTTTTTGGAATGCATTATACTAATTGAGGGAAACTCGGGGAACTTTATAAGGGGTAGTTTAATGTGGTTTTGACTTGGATTTATCCCATATTAAGCCTTTTATCTTCATTCCCAACCTAGGGTTTTTAATCAGATAATTGTTTTGGGAGGAGGTTTGGGTATCCATTCCTCCGTGATAGTTTCAGATCATATTTTCTTTGAAAATATGTTTTTTTCTTTCTGTGAGATCAGTATAAGGGAGATATAGGTGATTTTACTTGATCATTATATAGTAACAATTTCACTATGTTTTCACCATTGTCTCTTTTGATATCATGGAAATCAGATTTTTGTTTTGTGATATGAAATACCTAGTTCAAAACCTATTATCTATAATATTAGATCCCCCATTCTTATTAGTTATGGATTCTATTTTTATTGTCGTGAGAACCATAGTGTGAGGTTGGTGGTTCCATATAAAGACTATGAAGGGTGAACCGCATAGGATCTGGGTTTTCTAACCTTTTTTTCTATAATATGAATTTCATGATCCTTGATGTTCTTGATATTCATGTGTATTTTTTTGATAAAAGATAAGTTTTACCTTATTCTAATGAAATAAAGAGTTTTTCAAAGTACTATGAAATTGTTGGTGATTTTTTTCCAAAGTGTCATTGTTATGGAAGTGTGGTTGTTTGAAAAACATTATGGAATGCTTTAATCCCTTGAAATGTTTTAATGTATGAATCACATTATAGCATTGGGTAACTTAGAAGGGGTTTAATACCAAGCCTTGTCCTTTCTTTTGTTGAGAGGTTCGCTCATGGGGTGTTCTTATATTCCCTAGTCCCTAATGTTCTTGGGAAATGATTCATTGAAATATTTAGGGGTCCACACATGGGGTGTTCCACTATTCCCTAGGACCTATTATTCTAGGGATTTTTTACACACCATGTGTTGAATTTATTATTGAGGTATGAGAGACCTAGATAACTATGACATATTTTATCCTTATGGTGATCTTCATTTTTTTAATCTTTATTTTGATATGGATAAATTATGCATTATTTGATAAATTATTTATCTAGAAATGTGATTTGAACTATATTATAAGGAATTTGATTTAAAATTATGGTAAGTGTAAATGTTTTACCATGAATTTGATATAAATGTGAAAACAATATTATGTTGACATATTTTTCATATACTGAGCACATTGGGATTATTTGATAAAGACTTTTTGTGGAACAATTGGGTGGGAACCTACTGAGCCTATTTAGATCACACCGTGCACACTCTCTAGGGGGTATGTAGAACATTTTTTGTCTAATGATTAAAAGGGAAATGAACCATAATTGATAGGAAAGGTTTCATGATATCTTTTCATGGGTATATGGTGGTGAGATGGTTGAATATTTTTCACATATCACACGATGTTGCTATTGTTATTTTTGGTTGCCTTTTGTTTCATTCTTGGACACATACCTTGGTTTTGGATTGTTTCTTCAGGTATATTATTACTATTATTTGCTTTCAGTCATGTCATAATTTCCTTATTTTTATCTTTATCTTATTGAATTACATATTAGTTGTTTCATGTTGGGAAAATCATTCCCTTTGGTTGTTGTTGGGTTCCTAGCATAAGGTCCTAACCATAAAAATTACATAATCTAGTTAATATAACTAGAGTAAAATTATTACATTTCAAAAGATCTTTCCTATTTAGAGTTTTCTAGAATTAGGACATAATTCATACATATAAACCCACAAAAATACAAAACAGTACTACTAAAATAGTATCCATTTTTTATAAAATAGAAGTTTTAAATAAAAAATGTATTATTCCATGAAAAATATACAAAAAATTCAACTTGGTTTCATATTTTCTTGTACCCACCCTTAAAACCCTGTGAAAAATATTTTAAAACTTGTGATCAGCACAAAAAGCTCAGTAAGGGACACAAAAAGAAGGAAGAAAACTGTTAGTCCATGAATACTTATAACCATATGAAATCATTTTCACAAATACATACCACTCACCCATAAAGTATCATATACATACTTTTTGAAAATAAGTGATTCCGAAAAAACATAGAAAACATAAATAATACCACAAAGGTCTCTTGGTTTATTACTTTTTTAAAATAAGAAATGTCATCCCAAAATGCTAGAGTTCGATACTGTTTTCCATATAATGCCTCAAAAGGTTCCACCGGTATAATGGATTGAAAACTATTATTATAAGAAAAATTAATTAAATAAATATGCTAATCCCAACTTCCATGGTAATCCACTTAATAATCATGTAACATGTCTTCCAAGGTCTGAATTATTTTCTCGGTCTATCCATTATATTGAAGACAAAAGGATGTGTTGAAATTTAATTCTATTCCTAATGACTTTTGAAAGCCTTTCCAGAAGTTATAAGTAAACATGGGATCATGGTCTGATACAATGGAGATATGAACTCCATGTAACCTGACTATCCCATTGAGGTACAGTCTAGAAAGATGATCCAAATACATAATATATTTAATACGAAGAAAATGTGAATATCCATTCAATGAATCAACAATAAACCAAATCAAATTGTTACCTTGAGAAGTATTTGTTAGTACCACCATAGAATCCATGGTTATATTTTACAATTTCCACTTTGTCACTAAAAAAGGCTGAATAATCCCCTTTGGTAGTTTTTTATCTGCTTTAACCTATTAAAAATTCAAACAATTCATTGTAAGATCAACAATGTCTCTTTTCATTCCATACCACTAATAATACTTCTGAAGGTCTCTGTACATCTTAGTGACGCTAGGACAAACTGAAAATAAAGAACTATGATCTTCAATTTAACAACTCTTTCTTCAATTGTTAATCATAAGGCACACATAATATCTTTACAAATCTCAAAATTCAATCTTTATTAACATTAAATTCTATAAACTTACCCTTTTTCACCAATTCTACCTTTTTCTACAACTTACCATCTTCCTTCTATGCTTTCTTAATTCTGTTTATCAGAGATGACTGTACTAAAATCTAAAACAAAATAGAGGAATTTCTCATAAAAAAACATTCCAAGACAAAATTCATCAAATCATAAACCAAGGGATTATGTTCCAAATTTAACAGGGTTAATGATGCATAATGTTTTTCAATCAAGGAATCCACCACTTTCTTTGCTTTTCTAGGATAGTAATTTATGATTAAATAAAAATCCTTTATTAGTTAAATCCATCTTCTCTACCTCATGTTCAATTCCTTAGGAGTGAAAATATATACTTTAAAATTTTATTATTTGTATATATTTCATATTTGGATCCATATAAAATGATGCCTACAATTTTTCAAATTGAAAACCATAGATTCTAATTCCCAATCATGCATGAGAGTATTTAATTCATGAGGTTTTAGTTATGTTGAAACATAAAAAATTTCTTTATCATTTTGCATCAAATTGAACCAAGTGCCATCAATGAATCATCACTATAGGTGATAAAATAACCAATTTTGGAAATCATGGCCAAAACTTGAGCATTCACACATATTCTCATGAGTTCCTAAAAAAAATTATGTCATTCTGTCCAAATAAATTTAACCTTTTTTCGTGTTAACTTAGTTATTGAGATAAAGAATCATGAAATTGTTTTAACAAATCGTCAGTAATAACCTAATAATCATGGAAAACTATGAATCTCTCTATCATTTGTAGGTCTTGGACATAATCAAACACTTTTTTTTGGATCAAATTTTATTCCATCCTTATTTGTAATATGACCAAGAAAAGAAATTTGTTTCAACCAAAAATCACATTTTCTAAATTTATCGTATAACTTCTTTTATTTATGTATTTTTAGAAGAGTCCATATATGTTTTACATAATACTCATAAATCTTTGAAGAAAATTAAATTTCATCAATAAAAAAACAACAAACTTATCCAAATATTCACAGAATAATATATGCATAATATCTATAAATACAATAGGATCATTTGTCAAACCGAAGGGAATAATAACAACATCATAATTCCCATATCTAGTTCAAACACTATTTTTAGAATTTCATCCTCCTTCACCTTTAGGTGATGGTACCCGGATCTCATGTAAATCATGGGAAAATACTGAGCTCCCTGGATATGATCAAACAAGTCATCGATATGTGGCCGTGGATACTTATTCTAAACATTAATGTCATTAAAAGATCTATAATCAATGAAAAGTATTATAGAACCATATTTATTTTTATTGGAAAAATAGTGGCACCCCATTAGAAGTTATAAGATTAATAAATCCTTTTATGAGGCAACTACTGCAATTGGTTTTTCAATTCAAGAAGTTCTATTTGATCCATTTGATAAGGGGGGTATCAAAAGTTTCTTAGCATCAGAAACTATGTAAATAGTAAATTCAACTTCCGAATCCAGTATAACACCAATAAAATCATCAGGAAAACATCCATGTATTCATTTACCATTGGAACATCATTAATCTGAATAGTTCCCTTATTTTCAATAATATGACAAATATAAATTTCATTTCCATATTTTAACTCTTTTCAACTTCTAGATATGTTATCGATGGTATGTGTTCATTATTTTATACAAACTAAAACTCTTTCTGGAGAAAACTTCTTTATCTATACAATTAATCTTAACATGATAAATAGAAATCCAATCCATACCCATAATAACAAAAAAATTTACTAAGGAAAAAACAGTAAGGTTTTTAGATAATGTATTTCAACAGGAAACAACATGAATATTCTTATAATGACTTTTTGTTGTCATATTTCCCATGAAATTTTAACCATAATCCATGGATTCATTTATTGAGGTGGAATTTCCAATTTACGATAAAATTCTTCATAAATAAAGTAATGTATAGACCCTATATCAAACAAAACATTAGAAAAATCTGAGTAAACAAACAAAGTAACTGATACCAATTCATTGGATGGCCCAACATCTACTGACGTAGTCACAAAGGATATCACTGCACCTTTTTGCTTATAATATTGATACTTTCAATCATTCAAATCATTCTTTGGGTAGAAATTTTCATAATTCCCCATCTCACCACATTTAAATCACTTTATTATTTTCTTATCATAATTAATCATAAAATCACTAAGTTATTTTTCATTATAATATCAGGTCATATGTCCAAAATTACAACATCGAAAACACTTCCCTCTTCTGTTAAGGCATTCCCTGGGTTATTTTAACCATGCTTCCCACAAATTAGAAACATGAATTTCTTACCTTTATATTTATTTGATTTATTATTACCCATTTATTGTCATCTGGATCTTTTCTTTTTCTTGTTGTCAAAGTACACTTGATCATATTCAAACTCCATTTCTACCTTCTCAGAACATCAAACAAGTTTCACATAAATTTTTAATTCATGGGAGGACAATTCCCTTTGATATATTGGCTTCAATCAAGAGTAAAAATGATTGATTTTAATATCAAGATATAGAATAAAATTTGGAGCATACCTTTCCAATCAGGTGAAGTTTTATTCATACAAAACCACTAAATATTACTAATTTTGTTTCAATTAAAGGAATCATGTTTCCATCCTAAGTCGAACCACCATATGAAAATATTTTTCAAGGAATAGATTCTTAAATTCACCCCATTTCAAGGCATAAATATCCTTACTATCCAAGATATTCTAGACTATTGAACCCCACTGGTAGGATTCAACTTCAAAATATTAAATAAAAACAATAACCTTTTCATTTTATGAAAACCCCATGAAATAAAAAATATTTTTAATCAATTTAGTCCACCCTTCATCTTCCACTAGGTTAGAAGATCTACTGAATGTAGGAGGTTGTTTCCTCATAAATTGTACCACTATCATTATGTTCCTTTGTGGTAGATCTATTTGTTCTCTTGCATAGATGTCTACACCATTTATAGCCTCCATAAACTGATCCATTACTGTCACAAACTACTCGGTTCCATTTTCAACTATTCTAGGTTTTAGATTTTTAAAGATAACATCCACTTGATGCCTTCATACTTTAGCTTCACTGTTTCTTTTTTAGAAATGCATTCAAAACAGAAATATTTTAGATAAAGAAACATGGTAATAATTAAATACTATATCATTTCAAATTAACCATAAGGTAAAAATAATTTATGGTATTCTATTTAAATCATAATAACCCTGGAAGTTATATAAACTGTGCTCTGATAACAACTATAAAGTCCCGACCAGATACATGATATAATCTTGTTAATACAACTAGAATTAACTTATTACATTCCTAAATATCTTTCCATTTTAGAATTTTATATAATTAGTACATAATTCCTACATATCAACCCACAAGAATAAAAAATGGGACTAAAATAATAGTATTTTATTTCATAAAATAGATGTTTTTTATAAAAGATGTATTCTTCCATGAAAAATATTCACATCATTAATCTTAGCTTCCTCTTTTTTTACCCATCCTTAAACCCTGTGTTTTTTTAAAACATGGGATGAGAAAAAAAAACTCATTAAGGGACATAAAAATAAGGAAAGAAACCATTAGTCCATGAATACTTATAACCATATGAAATAATTTTCACAAAGACATACTTCTCACCAATAAAGTATTATATACTTACTTTGTGAAAATAAGCGATTTCCATAAAACCTAGAAAACATTAATAACACCATAATGATAAATTAGGGAATTACTTAATTAAGATTGTAAACCTCATGGAAATAATATTATTTTTAACCCTCATGGTTACCTTATAATTTAACCCTCATGGCTACCTTATGATGTAACCATCGTGACTACCTTATGGTGTAACCATCATAGTTACACTTGGAATAACCATATGGCCGACCTACAACATAAACATACCCAATGAATTGGAGGGAGATATAGGTACCATCCTTCATCATAAAAAACTCTCAAGAACCAAAATATAATCCTAAAATAAGAATACATACATCATAAAAACATTCCTCTTGAATTTTGTAAGAATAGAAATTTAAAAGTGGATTTTTAAAGAAAAGTCCCTTACATCATGTTTGTATTACTTGAAACATGTTCAAACCTTATGTATAATGGTTTAAAGAGTGTTATTAATATATTAATGAACTATATTCATATTTATAATACCTTATATGATATTTTTATAAAAACTTTCCACCCATTTATTGATAATATTTTGTTATTTTCATAGTTCTAGGTGTGTTTATTTCATGGTTTCCAAGGTTGATTCATTATGGTTTTTATTATCGAATGGAAGGAAACTACAACAGTAGAATGAAGTGGTGTTAATATGATTCCAAAATTTTAAAATATACTGTATGTATTTTTTTTGGATATGAGTATGATTAATTAGATAAAACATTAATGGAAATGATTTAATTTATTTTGGCGGTTTTTAAAACCATCATTAACTTACATCATTTTATTTAATATAATAATTATATATTGGTTACATAAAATTATATAACTTATAATTTGTATAATAAAATATTACTTAACAATAATAATAGTTATATAACCAGCCTTTAAATTAGTAAAAGAAAATAAAAACACATCATTCATGATGATGGTATACCAACACATCATAGACAATGTTTTCATTTTTTAAAATATGAGGAGAAGAGGCTAGGTTTGAAGATGGATATTACTTTTAAAAAAAATAAAATTATAGTATATGTAAGATACTATATTTATCATGTCACTTTGATGTGCGGAGGTAAAGAGATAAAAAAATTGAAAATAAAATAAAATAAAATGAAATAGGATTTTACATCTTGAACTTCTTCTCCTTGAGAACCTTTTTAAGACCCTTGGTTTTGGCCTTTTGGCGAGACCATATGGTATTAGACATAGGGAAGATACTGGGGAAAGTAATTTTGTATAAATTAAATAATCTACAAGGATTTGGAGGTATGAGGAGAAGAGGTGGCGATGAGTGGTAATTATAGTAGAGGAGACACTACAACAAATTGTGTATTTAGTAGAAGTTTATTAGCGGCAGTTTACTAAACATATGATAACATTTTTCTAAAAAATTTGGCCTTGGTTTTTTATAAACCACCACTAAAGAATTAAATTTTTTTAATAGTCGACTCTCCCCCTCCCCCAACACATCCAGCCCCCTCCTGTAATTCCCTTAAAGTCCTACTCCCTCGTATCACTGATCTCCTCTGACCATCACTGTGCCAACCTCATCACTTCCAATTGCTTCCCCTTACCTCACCTCTCCATTACTCACCGACCCTCATCACCCCTCAGCTCGCGGTATGATGTGATACTCTTTGTGAGATAGATTTAATTTTATGAAATTGGTATATTGATGGTTTATGTTATGAGATTCATAATTTTACTAGATTCACATCGAATCATTGTGTATTTACATGGGAAATGAGAATACTCAATACTATATCTTAGATTAAGTAACGGATAATGACCTGGGTTTTGTTCATTCATTGTCAAGGGGGTTGTTTCCCAATAAGGCCTTGAGGGTAAGTTGGGGTTTAGTATTTCTAGATTATATTATGTCGGGTGTGATCCAAAATGTAGGTTATAGGTTATCCCATTAGACTCAAGTTTGACGTAACATGTTTGATAATGTTCAAATCTTGATTTCTTATTACTTTAGGTTACCTTGAAATTCCAATATCTTATGATAGTTTACATATTTTTTACATGTAACATTCATTTTTTATTTTCAATTTTTTTATATTTTTTTTAAATAATATATTTTTATTATTATTCATGTATGAGAAAAATAGAATTTATAATTATTCTTCAAACTAGTGTTATATGTTTTTTTGGTAAAATAAGTTTTGTAGTTTCATGGTTTTATCATACGGGGTGATTTCTCACTCTGTATATACACCCACCCATTTTATGCATACTTTATTTTATCTCATGAATCTAAAGGTAAATGTGATAATTCCTTGGGTGGTATAAGGTTGTTGGTATCATAATTTTACATATTTTTTGGGTTTTTATATTAGTTTTTGGTTGTTCCATATTACATACTTTCCCTATATTTCTCCTAAAAAAGATAAACACCAAAATTAATTGTTGGAATTCAATTCTAGACATGAAAGGAGACCTTGATATCCGCTTGGAGGTTGATTTACTCAACCAAATAACTACATGGTCCAGTTTCACTACATTTATTAATGAAATATGTTTCCTTTGTGACCTAAGAACCACTAATTTTATTTATCTAGTGAACTTTGATATTGTGAGTTAATAAAATGATATAGGGGAACATATTATACAACATATCCCTTCATATTAGTTTGCAACTATATGGATTAAATGACTAAATTAATCAAATAATGGATTGATTGTTATGTTTTATCCAAGAATATAGTTTTGAAAGGATGTGATTAAATAATTAATAACATCTATAATGTACATGAAATTACTTATTTTTATTGTTAATTTAAGTACATGACATTCATTAACGTTCACTTGGAATATAGAGACATGATGTTCTTTATTTCTAATTATAATTAATGGAAATAATACTTTATATTATTTATTTGGAGTCTCTATACATGAAATTACTCTATGTTATTCACAATTAATGGTCATAATGTCCCATATTGTCAAAAATTAATTAATGGACATGATGCTACACATTTTTATTTTCAAATCAACGGGCATGGAATCCTCTTAAAACACAACATTGTCACTATGACATAAAGATACCAAGATTTATATTTCCACTAAATATTATTAGACTATCCTATATTGTTTCAAATCCATCATGAAATGTGAAAAATATGGTTTCAATACATCCCATTATATATAGATTTTTTTTATTTATTTATATAGGAAAAATTATTTAATATATTCATATTTTTTTGAAATATATATATGAATCTATTTTACTATTTAGTAATAATTATTTTTTTAAATTTTTTAATAATATATAGGAACATTGTGATATATATGGATAAAAGCTAGATCACATTACTGAGGAACACACCTTAGTATGCTAAGGGTTTGGAGGAGTTTTTAGATTTTGAAATTTCCAATCGATCCTTTGATGGGAGAATAAGATTTCCATATCCTAAATGTAAATTTATAAGATGGTTGAACGTAGATGAAGTTTATGAACACTTGATATTGAAGCAATTACCTGCTCAATATTTTCATTAGATTTGTCATGGAGAATCGAACATTACATAAAGTTTGAGCACTGATGTCAATCCACAGAATGAGCTCCCAACTTCATCAAAAATTGAAAATGAAATGAAAAACCTTATAAATGATACATTAGGAATTTCAATACACCATCATCAACAAAAAAACATATCAAAACAACCATTTGAGGGTTCTATAAATAGTAATGTGACAAGTGATGTTTTTGAGATTGTTGGACAACCAGATCAAGATTGTAACATATCATTGAATCCTCCTCTTGATTATGTGGAGAATAATGTAAGAGAAAACATCACTGAGAAAAATTTGTTTCATGGTTTAGTTGACTATGGAAATCAAGAGTGGTATAGTAAATGTTTGAAATATTCAAAACCTTCTTTTATGCTTAAGTTGTACCATATCAAATGCTTATGTGGAATTACAAATAAGGAGATGTCCATGATATTGGAATTGTTCTGTGATGAATTTCTTGAAGATAACATCCCCAAGTATTTTTATGATATGAAAAAGTTATTAATATACTTGGTCTAAATTATACAAAAATATATGCATGTCCTAATGATTGTACGCTTTATTTGTGAGAGGAATTAAGTAGACATGATTTCAAAAAATGTTGTTCTTCTAGATTAAAGTCAATGAGTGATGTTAGAAGTATGAATCAATATACTACCATGAAGAATAAGAAAATGAATAGACTTAAAAAAGGTTTTACATTAATTTCCTTTAAAGCCTCGATTGAAATGATTATTCATGTCACCGAAAACTTCCGAACACATGAAATTTCATTATGTAGATAATAACAATGATGGGTTAATACGATATCCACGAGATTCACAATCCATGAAATAATTTGATTCATTACATCCTGATTTCTCATCTAATCCTAGGAATGTTTGATTGGGATTAAATGTTGATGGATTTAACCCATTTGGGACTTTGAGTACTAGTTATATCTTTTGGCCAATTGTTTTCATCCCTTACAATATGCCTATGTGGATGTGTTTGCAACAAACTTCATTTATAACTTCGATGATTATTCCTAGAAAACAAAATCCTAGAGATGATACTGATGTATACTTACAGCCTTTAATTGAAGAATTATAGGAGTTATTGATCAACGGTGTTGAGAAATATTATTCTTCTTCTAAAACAATGTTCAAAATGCAAGCAGCTCTAATGTGGACCATTAGTGACTTCCTTGGAGTTGGGAATTGATCCGGTTATAACACTTATATCTGTTTGGATTATCCTATTTTTATCATTGGTTTTGAGCCCAAATGGATACCTCATAGTAAGAAATGGTTTTTCTTGTGCTATAGAATATTTCTCGATCCATCTCATAGATTTTGGCTGAACAAGTCAAAATTCAATGGTTTCATTGATCGTTGACCACCTCCAAAGTTGTTAACTGGTTCTAAAATATTGGAACAACTTGGAAATGCGGAAACATAATTTGGGGAGGTGCATCATTTGAATGATAGTAGGAAATGAGTTCTAAGTGCATCGTCAAGTGAAATCGAAATGCAACAATGGAAGAGAAAATCATATTATTCAAACTTCCATATTGGGAATTTAATTTCTTCTAGCATAATACTATTGTGAAGCATATTGACAAGAATACTTGTTATAATTTGATCTTCACATTGCTTAATGAGCATGGAAAGTCAAAGGATCATCTCAATTATTAGAAAGACTTACAAGAAATTAACATAAAGTGTGATCTATGACCATATGAGAATGAAAAGTATGCTCTGAGAACTTTTTTAATGAAAAATATGGATAAAGATACAATCCTTATAATTTTAAAACCTCTGAATGTATATTATGGGTATTCAAGTAACATCTTAAGGTGTGTTGACTTAAATCATCGTAGGTTACATGGACTGAAAAGTCACGATTCACATATTTTGTTATAGAAGTTACTACTATTATCATTGCATACATTATTACTTGAAAATGTTACTGACATTGTACTCCAATTATGCACATTTTCAGACAACTATGTAAGAAATCTCTATATCCATTTGATCTTGAAAACCTTCAGAAAATATTTTTATTGAAACTTTGTGTAATGGATATAATCTTTCCTCTTTAATTTTTTACTATCATGATGTATTTAACTGTGCATCTGGTTGAGGAAGCTAAATTAGGAGGCCCCATACATTATCAATGGGTGTATCCTATTGAGAGGTACTTTATTTATATGTTTTTCAGTTAAGTAAATAATTCTTGGAACCTAATTAAATAAATAATTATGTTTTTTTATTTTATTTCATAGATATCTTGAGCATTTGAAATCATACATGAGAAATAAATATCAACCAGAAGGCTCTATTTGTGAAGGCTATTTGGAAGAGGAGTGTATTACCTTTTGTTATAAATTCTTGGATGATATCGAGAAAATATTTAATCGAGATGGACTGATTGATGACACATTGACTAAATCTAAAATACATTAGTAATCAAAAATATTTTATACGATTGGCCGATTAGTTGGGAGGACCTCAAATGTTACCCGTACAGAAATGGAATTATTATAGGAACATAGATATGTGCTGCTGAATAGTCAAATTACAGATCCATTTATTAAAGATTTGAGAATACAAACAGAGAGATTGTAATGCCTCGACCCCAGTTACCCAGAGTCGGTGCATTATTACATAATATTGGCATGATCACAAGGGATCAAATCTCGAAAGACCGATACGTTTAGTATCCTTGGAAACACTAGATATATTCATAAGTCATACATTACATCATAAATTGAAAAACTATAAAAACATATTTTCTTTTTATCCTCTCATACTATCCTTGCAGGTCATTCATAAAATACTTCTTCACATCCTGGGAAAAATAAAACATTGAAAAGGGTAAACTCAGATGCTCAGTAAGGATAACAATATAGCATAAACTTGCATAAATAAACATATACATTTAAGGCAATGTATAACTAAAACAAAAGCCTTTTAAACTTGAACTTAATCAAAATATGGAAAAGATAAAATGAAATAATTCCATTTAATTATTCACATGGATATTATACTAATCAAATAATCACATGCAATATCAATAACCACTTTCATAAAAAGGGAATGCATAATTCCGAACTTTAAGTTCTGTGTATAGGCCTCGTGCCAAGACCTAAGGTATAACTATAACCGGAACCCAAACGGGACAACCTCTGTAAATGGACTCCATCCCGGAGAGCCTCTATAACTGGAATACAACCTGGAGTGCCTCTAATAACTAGAAACTAGCCTGGAGTGCCTCTAATAACCGGACACCAACCTGGAGGGTCTGCTGTAACCAGACCCCAACCCGGAGGGCTTACTTCTACCATTCCCCAACTCAGAACATACTATTCCAACACATTCATCTTATGAAAGGGATGAAATATAACATAAACATTCATATTAAAAATAGCATACGAAATGCCAAAACATTAATCATAAACCATTAATGGCATAAAAATTACTCATGCATAGTCAAACATATCATAAAACCTTAAATACAATATGGAAGATTTGTATCATAATAAATCAACTTTAAACAAGTGTAAAATTTATCAAAGGATGATGACATAGATGAAATCAAAACTATTTGAGAGAAATATCTGTTTTTTTGAAATCATTTAAAAGTCATATAATTATAAAAGAAAACATTTAAGTTGAAAATATTCTTTTAATCTTGTAAGGTAAGCTTCAAAGATTTTATAACGGAGGAAAATAGCCACACCCACCGTATAAGTTAAAAAAAGGCATTCTTACCTTAATTCTATCGAAAAGGTTAAAACAGACCTTGTTTAGAAAACAATGGAAACATTCCTTTATAAAATTATTATAAAAAGTCAAAAAAGGGTATAAATGACTTTAACCCATATTCTGTAAAATATTAAGAATGTTTTGAAATACATTTTTAAGAAACATGGATGTGGATGATAAAGAGGTCCTAGTAGATAATTACGTATAAACAACCTCGGATAATGAAGAGATTCTGAAATAAACCCTTACCTTGTACTTTTCCTTAGTCGATGGTATGTTAAACTCCTATATAATAGTTAAAACATTGTTGTTAAATTATACAATAACCATATACATAATTATGATATCATATATGATCTTTTAATAATGATTTGTTAATAATATTTTAGTATTATCGTTATTTTGGGTGTTAACTTACTCGTTTTCTTTTATATGTTTTGTTACATAAGTCATATTTATTCTGCATAGGTTGTATCTTATTCATATCCAGAATGATATAAAGTTCTTAAACATTAATTTTAATCATAAAATGAGAATTATTCTTGAATGGATACGATGGGGAATGAATCTCATCGCGTTTGTGGAGACGGTAGTCCGTACGTACGCACGAGCAACAATATCATTATTTTGATATTAAAATAATATATAATTGGATGGTATATCATATATAAAGAATCATTATCATGTTATATTTATTATTTACATGAATTACACAACATTATTATACCCATCCAAATAATAATTTATTGAATAACAATTACACCACGACGTGGAGACGGTAAGCCGTACATACGCACGTATGGTGACATGTCATTCAAAGGATGGATAGAATACTGAATATGTTTGTACCATATTTATAATAAAATCACAATATATATATGATACTCGAGTTATTATTTTAGAATGGAAATAACAAAGAAAGAAGAAGTTGATGAAGAAAGGAACTTGAAAGAGGGTGGTGAAAACATTACCTCTTCTTCAGGTTCTTCCTTTTGATTTGGTCAAAAGGGCTTCTTAAGTTAGATTTCTGATCAAATAAGGCCTCTGGGTTTAAGTGAGATAATTTTAGAGAGTATTTGGGCAGGGTTTGGCTAAGCCAAAAGGCTTTGAATGTGTGAATTAGTGAGAAGGGGGAGTACCCTTTTATAAGAGGGGTGAGGGGCACCTTTGGAAAAGCTAGAAATATTATTTTATAATAAATTCATATTCAGTTTATAATGGATATAAATTATATTATTTAAAATTTAAGGTGGGTATGGGTCGAAATACTTTCAACCAATAGCTTTTAGAGAGGTTTGGGTCACTATATTAACCTTATAATTTATATTTAACTCTTAGTTAATTAGATTGACATTTACAATGTCACTGTGTATTTTTATATTATATAGTTAATAAACATACTATATACATACAAGAGACCCCAAAGTAGTATATTAATGATACAACTATCATGATATAAGTCCTTTTTCCGAACTATAGATTTTTAGGAATAGAATATGAATTAATAATATAATATTTGTTTTAAAAACGCTTTTATGTCAATTTTGATACTATTTGGAATTTTATTTTTGTGAAAATCACAACAGCATGATTAATTCAAAAAAAGTTAATTAAATCAATCCTAACATGTCATATTATCCTATAAAATTAGTTTAATTCATAAAAAGTCTCAAATTTCATTTATTGTGATATTTATAATATCAATTATTTTAATATTTCATTAATTTTGTAATTACTACATCATCATTATGTCATAAATAAATTAAATTATTTAATGTGTAAAAATTAAAACTAAAATACCATTATGTAGGAAATCTTTCTATATTTCTAATGAATATTTACAATCGAATTTATCATATGTATAACTATATATTAAAAATGTTTTAGTAATTAAACGTTGATTTTAACTCTTTTAACTCTTCTTTGAATTAAATAATAATAAATGTCCTAATCTAATCCAAGTGGACCTAAATGATAATATTTTATTCATAAGGTTGTTTTTGGTCGAGATACACTTTTCCAATAGAATTAGGACATGTGTTAGGGTAATTTTAATATCATTTTACCCTTAATTACCCCATTTACTTTTAACCCTAGTAAATAAAAGTAAAAAGATAATATTCACCAAAAATTATTTTTATCTTATTGAACCACATTTTAATCCTTGATATTAACTGTGTCTCTCTAATTTTCGAAATTCCACTCACCGAAGCGGTAAAATTAAGTTTTACGTTAATTTCCAAATTCTCCTAGAAGGTTGGTAAAAGATGATGAAAAGTTCAATAAAATATTTATATATCTAAAATTATTCTAAACTAACTTCAATTAATTACATTGAACTTATATAGGTATTATGTATATATTTTTACCTTAATTAAATCTAAATAAAATAAATAACTATTTAAATAAAAATTCATTTTTAAACCATAACTTAGTGTTTTTTTCACTATTCATCAAAAATTGAAAGTTTTCAGAAAAAATACCAAAAATTCACCCTAGGATAAGTTCGATATTCCAAATCCAAATATGAAGTCCATTTTGAAAGATAAAATTTATAAAATTTCAAAAAAGTGGGTATTACTATTCATAACGATAGCTTTGATTAGTCGTAGTGTGTTAGAGTGTCGAAGTTGCGTACAAGGAAAGCTATTGCATTATTCAAAGGGAAACGTACTGTGGAAGCTTGGGGTGTTAAATTCTCCCCTCCTTAAAATAATTAAATCCTCGCAATTGGAAACTGTTCTTTGAAAATAAAAGGTTGAAAATATAGAATACCTTTGTGGAAAACCCATATCGGAAATCGGGTTAATAGAATTTATTTTTAATAAGAGGGAAAGGGAAATGAGAATGTCACCACCAAATTAGGGTTTTGAATAGGAGAACATTGGTGGCATTTATAGAAACTTACATAGAGGAAAAACATAAATATTTATAGGGAGTGATTGAGGTCATCAATCACAAACAAGTGTAGAATTGAGGGCCTCAAAGCCATCAATCTATGATGATTTAAAATATCATCAGTTGAACAAAACATAAGGTATTAGGATAACACATTTTTGGTCTTAATATCCCTTCCCTAAAGTTCATGAATTAATTTATTCATAGAATAAGATATATATATATGTATATATACATCTTGACAAGTAGAGTTTTCATCCTTCAACTAATTTCTACCACAAACTCATCTTTCACTCTAAAAGATAATAGAACTCAAAAATATTTTATTTATCCTAATAGTATAAGGTTACAATCATTAACACATACCATTATAATGAAAAAATATTTTGTAATAACCAGGGACTTCTTGTAGGCTAGTGGTAGGTAATAAAGGCCTATCACACTATGGTTGTCGATTTGATTCCTGCAGCTTTGTCCGACGTGACAGGTTATCGCCCAACCTACAAGTTGTCCTTTTCCTAAAACTATAGTATCATAATATTCCAAAAATAATCATAAGAAATGCTTTAACCTTGAACAATACTATCCAAAGTTAAACTTAATCCATTCCAAAACATTATAGTTATCCAAAGTACCTCTGTCCAGACTCTCTATAAAAGGTATCTAAATTTCAAAATCAATCGCATCGTCAGATTCTCCAAACAGAGTAAAGTTTTTCTTATTGTCACATTCTGAAAATATGATTACCATAGTCATATTAAAACCTTAATGAAAACAAAAAGTACTATAGTAAAATCCTTATATATATCACATTATCATCATAACCAGAATATAATCCTTGAGTCCAAAAACACAAATACATTAATTGTTCCTCTTCAACTGTAGTAACAGCATAATCTTGGCCTTGATCCATTGGCCTTTTCTGAGGTAATATTCTCTAAGACTTAGGACATTCATTCGCATAATTCCCCATTTCTCTACAATTGTAGCATTCAACATTGACAACCTCCTTCTTTCCCTTGCAATCATGAGTCTGGTGACCTTTTTCTCCACATTTGTAACAAACTCCCATTCCTTTTAGGCAAGTACTGGGGTGTTTCTTCCCACAATTTTCACATAATGGAAAATCCTTATTTCCCTTTTTCACTTTATCTGTATTTTTCTCCATCGTTCTCTTATTCTCTTTCTTTACTTTATTGTCATAAGATTTAGAGAATTCCTTTTCTGTCTTGATAGCACATGAGACTATATCTTCATACGCCGAGAAGGATTGTGTGACTAATGCTCGAAGAAGATATGGTTTTAACCCATAAAATAAAATATCAATATTACTTCTTGGGTTACATATATAATCTCCAGCATACATTTCTAACCTTGTAATGTTTCCCTCATAATTTGTGACATTCTCATTCTCGTTTTGTCTCAGACTCAGAAATTTCCTTTCCATATCTCCTTGATGGTCACGAGGAAATTATTTTCCTAAGAAAAGTTATTTGAACTCCCTCCATTAAATATTTGAAACTTCCTCGTCATCCTTTATGTTTTGAATCAAGGGCCACCATTGATCAACTTCTCCCGTGAGGCGGTAAACTGCCATGATAACTTTTTCCCTTTCACTACTCCCCAAATCCTGAAATATTTTATCTAGGGAATTTATCCATTGCTCAGCTAATAAGGGATTTGTACTATCATTGAACATTGGTGGTTATTCCCTCATGAAGCGATCTAACATTGATCCTCCATGCTGCAGATCAGGGTGCTCCATACGGGTAAGGTTATTATTCATAACTTGAGTGAGTTTTCCCAGTATGGTGATTAGCTAATCAGCATCAGTTGCATCACCAGCTACACTATAATTATCTTTGGACGGAAGGAAATACCTACATGGAGTGCGTGCATTGATACCGTTTCCATTTCTTCCACTAGGCACCATTTCTAAACAATGGCATAAACTAGATCAGTTTATGAATCAAAATACATAATTCCATACTTGTAAAACACTTTACATAAATTGAACTATTTATGGATATAATCCATAATCATAAAAAGATGTTTTCTTCGAGGAAGTGTATACTAATAAAACCTTCATAATGATTTGTAAAGAAAATGAGAATAATCCTAAGCATATCCCCTAAGAGTGTCGTAACCAAGAGTGCAGTAAGGCCCATTGTAGTACACTAGTTCCCGTTCGAGTCTAGCTCAAAGCGGTGTTTTCTGGTTTTACCCCTAGGTACATCTGTGCCAGAGCCACCTCTACCTACTCATATCTAGACAGAGATATATTTCTCGGAAAACTCACAAAATCTCTACAATACCAACACTCTAGGAAGTTCTTCTATACTAATCCTCAATGTCTATCTTTGGGCTTTGTGCTGTATCAGAGTTTATCTAAATCTAGCTTACAAGGTTTGTACTAAACTTCTTCTGATAACAACTGTAACGCCGTGAACCCAGTTACCCAGAGTCGGTGCATTATTACATAATTTTGGAATGATCACAAGGGATCAAATCCCAAAAGACCGATAATTTTAGTAGCCTTGGAAACACTAGATATATTCATAAGTCATACATTACATCATAAATTAAAAAAAACTTCAACA
The DNA here is from genome assembly GCA_963277665.1 of Viscum album. Lineage (NCBI taxonomy): Eukaryota > Viridiplantae > Streptophyta > Magnoliopsida > Santalales > Viscaceae > Viscum > Viscum album. The sequence goes on from OY728163.1 coordinate 690,642,458, forward strand.
ACATTTTTTCTTCATATCCCCTCATACTATCCTTTCAGGTCATTCATAAAATACTTCTTCACATCCTAGGAAAAATAAAACATTGAAAGGGGTGAGCTTAAATGCTCAGTAAGGATAACGATATAGTAGAAACTTGCATAAATAAACATAAACAATTAAGGCAATGTATAATTAAAACAAAAGACTTCTAAACTTGAACTTCATCATAAAATGGAAAATATAAAATGAAATAATGGCATTTAATTATTCACATGGATATTATACTAATTGAATAATCACATGGAATATCAATAAACACTTTCATAACAAGGGAATGCATAATGCCGAACATTAATTTTTCTGTCCAAGCCTCCTGCCAAGACCTAAGGGATAACTGTAATCGAAACCCAAACCGGAGAGCCTCTGTAACTAGACTCAATCCCGAAGAGCCTCTATAACTAGACTCCAACCTAGAGTGCCTCTAATAACCGGACACCAACCTAGAGTGCCTATAATAATCGGACACCAACCTGGAGGGTCTATTGTAACTGGACCCCAACCCGAAGGGCTTACTTTTACCGGTCCCCAACCTGGAACATACTATTCCAACGCATTCATCTTAAGAAGAGGATGAAATATAACATAAACATTCATATTAAAACTAGCATAAGAAACACCAAAACATTAATCATAAACCATTAATGGCATAAAAATAACTCACGCATAGTCAAACATATCACAAAACCTTAAATACAATATGGAAGATTTGTATCATAATAAATCAGCTTCAAACAAGTGTAGAATTTATCAAAGGATGTTGACATAGATGAAATCAAAACTATTTGAGAGAAATATATCTTTTTTTTGAAATCATTTAAAATTCACATAATTATAAAAGAAAACATTTACGTTGAAAATATTCTTTTGAGATTTTAAGGGAAGCTTCAAAGATTTTGTAATGGTGGAAAATAGCAGCACCTGCTGTATAAGTTAAAAAAAATACATTCTTACCTTAATTCTGTTGAAAAGGTTAAAAAGGACCTTGTTTGGAAAACGACAGAAAGATTCCTTTATAAAATTATTATAAAAATTCAAACAAGGGTATAAATGACTTTAACCCATATTCTATAATATAGTAATAATTTTTTGAAATACATTTTTAAGAAACATGGATGTGGATGATAAAGAGGTCTGAGTAGATAATTATGTATAAACAACCTCGGATAATGAAGAGATTGTGAAATAAACCCTTACCTAGTAATTTTCCTTAGTTGATGGTATGTTAACCTCCTGTATAATAGTTAAAACATTGTTATTAAATTATACAAGAACCATATACATAATTATTATATCATATATGATCTTCTAATAATTCTTTGTTAATAATATTTTAGTATTATCGTCGTTTCGGGTGTTAACTTACTCTTTTTCTTTTATATGTTTTGTTACATAAGCTGTGTTTTATATGGATAGGTTGTATATTATTCATATCTAAAATGATATAAAATTCTTAAACATTAATTTTAATCATCAAATGAGAATTAGTCTTGAATGGATATGATGGGGAATGAATCTCATCGCGTTCTTGGAGACGGTAGTCCGTACGTACGCACGAGCGACAATATCATTCTTTTGATATTAAAATAATATATAATTGGATGTTATATCATATATAAAGAATAATTATCATGTTATATTTATTATTTACATGAATTAAACATAATTATTATACCCATCCAAATAATAATTTATTGAATAACAATTACACCATGGCCTGGAGATGGTAATCCGTACGTACACACGTATAGTGACATGTCATTCAAAGGATGGATAGAATAATGAATATGGTTGTAATAGATTTATAATAACATCACAGTATATAGAATATACTGGAGTTATTATTTTATAATGGAAATAAAAAATAAATAAGAAGTTGAAGAAGAAAGGAACTTGAAAGAGGGCGGTGAAAACATTACCTCTTCTTCGGGTTCATCCTTTTGATTTGGTCAAAAGAGCTCTTTAAGTTGTCGTTCTGATCAAACTAAGGCCTCTAGGTTGAAGTGAAAGAAGTTGAGAGAGTATATGGTCAGGGTTTGGCCAATCCAAAAGTCTTTGAATGTGTTAATTAGTGAGAAGGGGGAGTGCCCTTTTATAAGAGGGGTGAGGGGAACCTTTGGAAAAGCTAGAAATATTATTTTATAATAAATTCATTTTCGGTTTCTAACGGCTCAAAAGTGGATTAGTTAAATTTTAGTGTGGGTATGGGTGTAAATCCTTTCAACCAATAGATTTTAGATAGGTTTGAATCACTATATTAACCTTATAATTTATATTTAACTCTTAGTTAATTAGATTGACATTTACCATGTCACTTTGTATTTTTATATTATATAGTTAATAAAATTACTATATATATAAAAATGACCCCCAAGTGGTCCATTAATGATACACCTATCATGATATAAGTCCTTTGGCCGAACCTTAGATTTTTAGGAATAGAATATGAATTAATAATATAATATTTGTTTAAAAAACTCTTTTATGTCAATTTTGACACTATTTGGAATTTCATATTTGTGAAAATTAAAACATCATGATTACTTCAAAATAAGTTAATTAAATAAATCCTAAAATGTACTATTATCCTATAAAATTAGTGTAATTCATAAAAATTCGAAAATTTCATTTATTGGGACATTTATAATATCAAGTATTTTAATATTTCATTAATTTGGTAATTACTGCATCATTATTCTGTCATAAATAAATTAAATTATTTAATGTCTAAAAATTATAAATAAAATACCATTATGTAGGAAATATTTTTATATTTTTAATGAATATTTACAATCTAATTTATCTTATGTATAACCCTATATTAAAATTGTTTTAGTAATTAAACTTTGATTTTAACTCTTTTAACTCTTCTTTGAATTTAATAATAATAAATGCTCTAATCTAATCCAAGTGGACCTAAATGATAATATTTTATTCCTAAGGTTGTTTTTGGTTGAGATACACTTGTCCAATATAATTAAGACATGTTTTAGGGTAATATTAATATCATTTTTACCCTTAATTACCCTATTTACTTTTAACCGTGGTAAATAAAAGTAAAAAGTTACTATTCACCAAAAATTAATTTTATCTTATTGAACCACATTTTACTCCTTGATATTAACCGTGTCTCTCGGATTTTCGAAATTCCACTCACAGAAGCAGTAAAATTAAGTTTTACGTGAATTTCCAAATTATCCTAGAAGGTGGGTAAAAGACGGTGAAAAGTTCAATAAAATTTTTATATATCTAAAATTATTCTAAACTAAGTTAAATAAATTACATTGAACATATATAGGTATTATGTATCTATTTTTACCTTAATTAAATTTAAGTAAAATAAATAATTATTTAAATAAAAATTCGTTTTTAAACCATAACTCAGTGTTTTTTTCACTATTCATCAAAAATTGAAAGTTTTCAGAAAAATACCAAAAATTCATCCTAGGTTAATTTCGATATTCCAAATCCAAATATGAAGTCCATTTTGAAAGATAAAATTTATAAAATTTCAAAAAGTTGGTATTACTATTCATAATGACAATTTTGATTAGTCGCGGTGTGTTAGAGTCTCGAAGTTGCGTACAATGCAAGATATTGCATTATTCAAAGGGAAATGTACCGTGGAAGCATGGGGTGTTACAGAGATGAATGGGAGGCCAAATAAAAAATAAGAATGATATTAAAAAATCTATTAATAAAGATCCTATAGAATTGTTTACACGACATGTATGTTCATAAATATTTCAATTAATACGGATATTAGGTTGACACATATATTTTGTAAATATAATAATGCATATTTCTTTGTTTAGACTATGAGTAATGATAACCGATCAGAGTTTTCAAAAGTTTTGATGTTTCTTGCTTGAGGTCCTATAAAAAAAGCTATAAAATTCGATGCTTACAACATGAATGGCTTCAAATTTCAAACAGTAGATCGAGTAGAGGGTTTAAAAACACAGAATAGTGGTATATTTACATTTTATGAAGTGGGATACTATAGAAAGTTGACTGATATTATCAAATTAAACTACTAAGGGACTTTTTTAGTTATTTTATTCAAATGAAATTGGGTTGATATTATCAAAAGTGTTAAAAGATATTTCTTACAATTTACTAATGTGAACTTTCTCACTTGATGGATGTTGGTGACCATGAACTACATGATCCATATATCTGATCATCACAAGAGAAAATTTTATATTATGTGGAAGATGTTGTGGATGAAGGGTTGAGTGTAGTTGATCATGTAAAACAAAGAGAGTTGTATGATATGGGTGATAAAATGGAATACTTGACCTCTGACATTGAATTTCATTAACAACAAGAAGAAGAATTATTTTTCCATCATGATATTGAAAATATTAGTCTTACAAAGGTGGACGAAGTGGATAACGTAATGGATTAAGAAACAGATATGATTGAAAAGGAAAATGACTGTACGTTCAGTTATCTATTCATTTATCAACCACTTATGTCATTTGTGCATTCATTCATTATCATTGTTATGTATATTTTGTTTGTTAGTACTGTGCATATGTTATCATTTTTAATTTTTTCCCCGCATAATTTTTTTGAAATATATGTTTTGAAGTTAATTTTATTTGGTTAAATGTCAGGAATGCCAAGGAAGAAGCATCACATTGTTTCATCAACCACACAATAGATGACGATCTATCTGTCACCCTATCTACAACATGTGTGAAAACATCTTCTTTCCCCCTACACCATCTCTCAAACCCTCCATGACAATTTCTTCAGCAGCTCAGGTGATGCTTTCCCCTTTAGGAGCCTTAGTAGTGAGAGAGCGGGGCACCACTTTTAGTTCCTTATGAAGATAATAGAGGGCAAAAATTATAAGTACAAATTTTAATATGAATAAATTTATTGCACTTTTTTATACCAACTATTTTTACATAAAAGATGGAAACAATGCAAGTATGGAGAAAAATATAAAAATTTCAATTGTGTGGAATCTAACTGGAGAGAATATAGTTGTTCCATTTGATTCATATGGGGTCTCTATAGATGATTCCACATGAATACTTGGCCAGATTTTGGGTCATATGGTCGTAGAGCCGATTTCCCTCCCTATTACTTATGATGATTGGAGGAATATTCCTTCAACTTGAGAAAATGATGTTTTTGATTCCCAAATAAAGGAAATTTTAATACATTATGGTGTAATTAAATGTCATTATGTTATTAAATTATAAAATTTTTAAAATGAATTTCTGTGTACATATGTTTTTCCACTTTACGGTTACTGATGTGCTAGCATGAAAGTGGACATTGAAAAATCTGGGAAAAAAATGGAAAGACATTAATTAGAGATTTTGGGGAGATATCAACGATCATTCTTTTAGAACCCAACAGATGTATGACAAGGTACCCAATGGGGTACCCAAAGAACAATGTAATGTTTTTGTTGACAGACATCGTGATGAGAAATAGATGGTATTTGAATATAAATTATTATATTAATCTCATTTTAAATTTATACATGTATATTAAAAGGAGATGACATTTCATACAATACTATTAAATTAAATTTTATTTATTTCATAATCTTTCAAGGAGAATGAATCGAGCCGGTCTAAGCAAATCACCCCTCACACTATGGGGTCAAATAGTTTTTCTAGAAGCTGATCGGCTATGGTAATATTTTCATTAGTATAAATATTTATAATATAATATTATCTGTTTAGTATATTATAATTATTTATTTATCTTTGTTTAATGCAGTCATAGATTTTAGGGCACCTAGCACCCCGAACAGAACTGTGGTTGGATGTTCAAAAAAAATATGATGGAAGTTTTGTTAATGAGTATGTCAAAGAAGATGGGGGGATTAATTCATTTTTCATTATAAAAACTTATTTTAATTTTTCACTATGTTAATATATATTTCTTATAATATGATTGATATTTGATTTATAGGTAAAAATTAATGAACTATGGGATACCAATCCCGTGCAGTCCTACTCAGTCTCCAAGACTGACCCAGTTGGTCATGTGCTTGAGAAGGAGCATCCTATTCGAGTGCGTGGGATGGGTATGGGACCCATACCATCTGAGGTCTTTGGAAGACCATCGGGGATCGATGTTGTATCTACACCTGGTTGTAGTCAATCCCTATCCCAAGATGCTTAGATCAATTTTGTTTCAATGCAAAACAAAATTTAGGATTAGGAGACTCAGATATCTGATTTACAGAATGTATTGATTGATTTATATCAGAGACAACCAGATCTTTCCTAAGTGATACTACATCGATGACGGGTGGATGTGAGTAGGTAAATCACAAAAATTAAAAATCATTTAGTTTTAAAACATTTATTGGTTTTATGTTTAATTAGAAATATACCAAAGTATCAAATATTCAATATAATTCTCTTACAGGTGACAATAACAGGAAGTAGAGATGGAGGTGGAGAGGGTGATGAGATGTATTAATCATTTTAAAATTATTAGTGGTTTGGTTGATATGTTGGAAAAATTTGGAGATAGTTGGTTTGTTTATGTATTATGCATGGCACATAGTAGTCACCAAACATATTTTTTTATGTATCATGTGTGTAAGAGTAGTTATCAAACATATTTTCATTTTAGTTATGTTAGGATGTGTATATTAGTATTTTAGATGGTTTATTTCTGAATACTTTTAGAGGTATTAGATTATTCTGTTATATAAACTCTGCACATGGTTTTTTTCAGGGTACTGGTACTAGGGCTGCAGAACATGAAGATGTTTTTTATTTGTAAATATATAGTTAGTGGCTATTTAAACTGCCCCTAAATTATATAGTGCCAGTATTTTAGAGGCATTTTTGGGTTTTAGTGGTGGTTTCTACAAGGAAAAGTGGATATTTTTTAGTGATGATTAAAACTATCAACAAAAAAGTTCAATTTTTTTCCCAAGACACCATCTCCAAAACTCCACAAAACCACAGCTAAAAAGGTTTCTAAGACACTTAATGAAAACCCCATCTAGATTTAAGAAACCATCATGTATTGGTTTCCGACACCCAATTTAGTGGTATTTTTATGAAAATCCCATAGAATCATATGGCGGTGGTTTAAACCCCCACTATATGAAAAAAACCACCGCTATGCGGTGATTTTATTGCAATGAGATAGGTTTTTTGATTATTTTATTCATTAGTTTATTATTTTGGTTCAAGAATATTAATAGTTAGATAATTATCACTAAATATATTAAAATAATTAAGGATAGTTTTAGATTATGTTAATTACATCTGCGATGAATCAAGGAATAGTGTATTTAGCTTATAACGTTTATATACTGTAAATTGCCTTATTTTATTATTCACCAAAAATTCAACTATTTCAGAAAGATTCCAAAAATTCAGCCTAAACATTTTAAATTTGTATAATTCAAAAATGAACATCATTTTATGGAAATAATTTTCTAAATATGAGAAATTTAGTTATTAATTAAAATAATCTTTTATTAAAAAAATACCGATTTTAAAATTATAACTGATTTTATGACACTTTAGAAAATTAAATAAGGTCTTATAAAATTATCATATAATCATAAGACAATAAAATATTAATTTATGAATATATTTTATGAATATAAACGTTATATTAATTATCAAATTGTAAAAAAACATTTATGTTTCACAAAAAATACCAACACTTAATTTATCATTTTCAAAACATTTATTTAATTATTTTATGATAGAAATATATAATATTTTCACATATAAGATACATAAATTTTATTTATTCTATCATAAGTTAGGTTACTATTATATTACTTTAGATTCCATAATTTCTATAAATATCCATTATTTCATAATAATTGTTTAATGAATTTAACTATTCAAATACAGAATAAAAACATATTATTTTTTATGTACGTGGGTCATTACAACTGGGTACTAGTCACCAACCTGTGGGGATTAGGAAAACCCTTTGTGTCTTTTTATAGACTGGTTCAAATCCAAGTTTGAGGGGTTGTTTGGGATGGGTCATGAAAAGTTTAAACTTTTAACAACTTTTAATAACAATACAACACCAGAACTTGGACATCATATTCCTAGTTCATCTATTTGTAACACATTTAATAATATTGGGTAAAACATTTCATGAGATCATTCATGTTGTTGGAAAAACTCAAAAAGTGAAAATAGACTAAAATTACTAACCTAAACAATCTATATTGAAACCTCAAGTGTCTCTAATTAATTAATATACTTAGTCATATGGAGTGTCATTTTCACAGAAAATCATATTCAGTATATTGGACTAAAATTTATTAGGTAATGTTTCATAAAATTCATTTTAAAACATAAGTTAATTATATTATTTTTCTTACAAGAATAAATATTCACCTATTGAATACTTTCAACAGCTGGTTACTCAGAAAGGGATTTTTTTAACAGATATTTTTTTTTTCTTAAGTACTTTTTAAGTTACTAGTTTTATGAGTTTCTTAAATTAAGAATATTCTTTTAAGGATTGATTTCAAAGTTATGTTTGATGATGATGATGTTATTTATCAATTAATAACGATTTTATTAGATGAGCATCATGTTTTATTACCATTTAAAGAAGAATTTAACTAAATAGACTCCTACTAAAATGGTGAACCTTTTTAAAATAATAATATCCAATATTTAGAAAAAATACATATTTCACTTGTCATTGATTCCTATCAACAATTCTCTATTTAGGTAGGAAATCATCTCACCACATCATAGATGATTTTTCTATAGTTGAGTGAAAAAACATTTTTTTAATCTAATATATATAAAAAATCAAATATATTCCATTTGTATCTTAACTCTTATCCTTTACCATATAAGTATAACCAAAAGAAAGAAATGTAATTAGGATATTTAACTCTTAGGGTTATGTATTTCTTCCATTACTTACATAAGATAATCCATGGGCACCCTATTTTAGCATAACCCACATGATTGAACTATCGAGGCCTTGACCTGTGCCACTTTCGATGGAATATAACACTTAGTATTTAGAAGGGGTTTTAATCTCACCATCTTATCAAATGTTAATCCCTTTTGGTATGCATGCATGATTCTTATGTTTTAGTTTTTAGAGTCTTCTTCCTTCCACCAAATTAATATGTTAAAAAGACATCGATACATAACTCTTTACACAACTCATAGTTTGTGTTTCTCACCCAAAAAATAGATTCCAAAAAATATTTAAAAATATAAAAATATATATAATGAATATGGTACATGAAATTTCATGTAAAGGTTTTGAATTATACATAATTTATCATCTCAATATGAGTAATCCAGGGGCTACATATATCTATCCCCCACCTTTCTGGAATAAGGAATAAGCCTCTAGGATAGTGGGAGGTCAAAACTAAAGCCCCTTTACCCATGGATACTTTACTAAAGAGATATCTTAATTCATTATAAATCTAATATGTAATATTTATAAACTATATTCAATAACTAAATTCTAGATAGTAACTTTAATTACATGCCAAATTCAAGGTATATGGAAGCTAAATACACTATCATTCCTAGAATGTGACTCTTTAAATGAATGTATGAAATTATACAGATGCAGTTTAACAATTAAACTAAAGAATAAACATATTCAAAATATAAAAAATTTAAATCCATGAATAATAAACAAGGTAATAAATTTAAAATAAGTGAACAATTGACATATTTAAACATGACATAATCATTTTTGTATAATTCAAAAATAAAATATAAATATAATTTTTTTATAATTTAGTTATACATTATAGGAATTACATAACATTGAATAAATTTTTTTATAGTCATCTCATAGTATTAATTCCTTCATATTATTATTATATTGAGTTTCATTTTACATATATGATATTTAATTAATTAAAAATATTTTATAATACAATTTATATTATGTAAATGTAAAGACCCCGAACCGGTTACCCAAATATGGTTCCTTATTTCATTACATTGGCATGATTACAAAAAAGTTGAATACCAAAGGAATAAATAGTTTATTAGATTTAGAAAACCAGATACATACATAAGTTCAACATTAAAACTTGAAAGAAAATACAATATAGAAAATCATTTGACAACATCCAGAACTCCTAGGTTATCCCTCCATGTCATTAATAATATAACTCTTCATGTCTTAGGAAAATGAAATATAAAAAATTGGTGAAATAAAATGCTCTTTAAGGGTAATAAATACAGCATAATATATCATAAACATAAACATTAGGCATGGTGAATAACTAAATACACATGCCTTTAAAAATAAACAAGAACACATTATAGCCAGAATAAGAGTTGAGTAAATAATGCCATAATAAAGCATAATAATGGGTATTATACAAGTCGAATAATGAAATGAAATTTCAATTACTAGTTTCATAATGAGGGAATGCATAATTTCATACATCATAACCATACCATCAAGGCCTCATGCCAAGACTATAAATAACAATTTTTTCAGGGCCTCAAGCCCATACCATAGTTTGTATCATGAGACCTACTGATCCATAGAGGGGATATAGAGGGCCCCAAACATAAATTACTAAGTCAAATTAATTCCCCATATGAAATAGGATAAACATATTCAACATATACATTTATATTGAAACTAACATATGAAATGTAAATAACTTTCCTCGAACATTAAGCATAAACACTAACCATTCAGAGTAAATTGGTGAATGATTTTAAGATAGAACATCCATATTAAAACTAATAATAAACCATTAGATTAAATATGGTAGATGATATAATAAAATATTAATCCCAATAATACATAAAAATCAATAAGTGTGTTGAAATAGATGAAGATACTCGTATGAAATCATCGAGTAATTCTTGAGAAAAATACTTTTTTACTTTGAAAGGAAGAGTTCTTTTAGAAAAATATTTGTATAAAACCAGAAGTTAAGTAAGGTAGTATTTTCATAATAAAATTATTGATTTTATAATGATAATGGTTGCTAAAAACAGATTATTTAGTGACCTTGAAAATAGGTAATAATTTAAGAAATTCTCTTAAATTGAGCTTGTATTTCGGGAAGAATTTTTTGAAAGATCATTTTAAAACATATAACTACCTATGAAAGCATGATTATGGTTGGTAAAAATATATAGAACATTCAAAAATAATTTATGAGGATTAAATATGAATAAATAATAATTTAATTGAGGTCAGTAGAGAATAAGAGTAACCCAAATGAAAATGGAGGTTTGGGTAGAAAACCCTTACCTTAAGTCCGATGGTGTTCTTCACTTGATCTTAGTTTCCTAGATAATGAAATTAAATTAATTAATTAATATTTAAAGGACCTATTTCTTTTTTAATTGATTTTTTATAGCCTTATTATGTTCATTCATGGCCTTCTTGATGGGTTTAAGAGGTTTATTTGTTTGTTTGGGAGCATTTTCTTCCATGGTATTCATGACCGGTTTACTTATATACATGTAAGGATAAACATGTAATTTGTGAATGGTTGTATGGAATATAAGTTTTATTTTATTTTTAAACATCCATAAGATTACATGGTTATAAAATTCATTTGTTTATTAGGAGTGAAGCTGAATCATTATATAAAACTTTGATGATAATTTTTTTGGATTAATTGGCGGTTTTTGATCACAAAAAACTCATATAAATTAATATCATGTGTAAAAAAAGATTCCAAAACCTTAAATAAGTTATAATACATATATTATAGTATGTTTAAACCATAAAAATGGTTTCATGACCACAACTGAATATGGTAAGAGAAACTAAAAAACCATCATCCTTGAATGTGATAAATTAATACATCTCAGATGGTGTTTTCATTTCTAGTATAAAAGAAGAGGAAATGAGAGATGATTATGAATTATTCCATTATCATAAAAAATTATATTACATGTAAGTTAATATATTTATCAAAATATTTGGATAAAATTAGGCGAGTAAAGAAAAAGAAAATAAAGGAACTCAAAATAAAAGAAATGAAAAGAGGAATTTACCTATTGAAGTTATCTTCCTTGAGAGCCTCTTTAGGGGAGAGGATTTGGTTTTTTTATGAGTCTTAGGGCTGATGGAAATTGGGAAGGATATTTTAAGGATATTTTATCTTAATTTATAAAATGCACAAGTCTTTATAAGAGTTAATAGAAGAGGGAGTGAGCGGGGGGGGGGGGGTATAGTGGAGGAGATGAGTTCTTTTTGAATATCTTAATCATTATTTTATTATTTTGCCCAAGAAAAGAAATAATATTTATTATTGGGACCAGGAATATAAATATATGCATGTTATTTCATACTAATGGTTGATTACATCATCCATGATGCAAGGAATAGTGTATTTAACTAATAATGTATATATACGGTAAATAATCGAATTTCACTATTCACTAAAATTCAAATATTACCGAAAAATACAAAAATTTCACCATATCCATTTTTCTACATGTAGAATAAAAAAATGGACTCCATTTTATTAAAATAATTTTCTAATTATTTGAAAATTAATTTTTCATTAAAATCATTATTTACTCATAAAATAAAATTTTAAAATAAAAACTGATTTTATAATACCCTGAAAAATTACCTAATGTATTATTAAATTATTATAAAATCATAGGACAAAATAATATTTATTTAGGAACCCATTTTATGAAAATTAATTAAATTATTAATTTTAAAATTGTAATTAAATATTTTTCACTCACAAAAATATGAATACTTAATTAATAATTTATAAAACATTCTACTACATTTATAAGGTGCCTAAATTTTATTTATACATTCATTGGTAAGGTTATTATTTATAAGGGTCATATTACTATTTACAAGGGTACATTACTATTCAAAGGGTAATTTAATATTCATAAAAATTTAAATTGATTATATCAGGCTCCAAATATCACCTTAAACCTAATCATATATGTGAGTTTTTTGAAATTCAAATCACAGAAGTGGAAAAATTATGTTTATTGGCTAGGTTATTCCAAAGTGTTTTTTTGTAGATACTCATTGTTTCTTGCATTCAATATTAAATTTATTTTTAAATCCTAGGGGTGTTACAATAAACAATTTATATAATCTAAATATCACATACTTAACATTATTTAAATCTTTTTCAAATCAATCATCAAAACTATTTTAATACGATTTGAATAATATTCCAAATAAGTTCCCTTAATTTAAAAAATTATGTAATGACCAGACCCACCAGGGCCCACTTGGAAGGGTGAATACTGAGCCATTATAATCTTAATACCATCTCAAATATTCCATGGGATGGTGACAAGTTCTAAGAAATAATAATATTAAATGAGATACATTTTCCTATTGTACCCATATGCATGAACCCAACTATCTCCATGAAACAATATAGAGGAATAATAAAAGATAGTAACATCTAGATTAATCCATGCATGCAGTAACCTCTAGGTAATAAATTTGTGTAATACAAAATACAAACAAAGTGAAAAGGGAGAAAATACTTTCCCAACCCAAAATGATGTCCCAACCTGACAAAATCTTGAAGAAATGAAACCTGAGAGAGTCCGGCTCCTAATCTCCAAGCCTGACCACCATACACAGCTTATGAACCTAAGTATCACTATGTTCTATTAATGACACCATAAAATTTTGCATCATCAGCATAATATGTAAAACATGTGGGAAAACCCCATGAAGGGGTGAGTATATGCAAACAAAGTAGGACACCCTGAAAAAACAAAGGGGGAAATAGAGGGATAAAATAGAATTATCTATCTTAACCTAAAGTAATATGGAAATGGAACCCAAAAGGTACACATATATATTCTCAAAATAAACCTAGATGATAAAGAAGGTTTATCTCCATCTCATAGCCCATCTCAAGATGACGAGTCTTCCAACACGTCCAAAGTTTCCATCTCTAATGCACAACATCTCATGTGACCATCGCGGTAACTGTGTGTAGGACCTAAAGCTTTCCACTGTGCTACATAATCAAGGGTGAAAAATCTCTAATAGAGGACCCACATTATAGTGTATTAGGATATTACACTCAATTGATATAAGTCCCACACCCTAGTGTGTTTGGGTGTTAAACTTAGTAGGTAAAAGACCCACACCCTAGTACATCAGGCGGTTCCACTCATTTGGTAGTAAACTCAGGTACTAGTGTGTTAGGGGTGCCACTCATTAGGTAGAGGACCCACACCCTAGTGTGTTAGGGGGTTCTTCTTAGTAGGTAGATGAACCACAACCTAGTGTATCATGGGGGTTCTATTTAGTAGGTAGAGGACACGTTCCCTAGTGTGTCATGGGGTTCCACTCATTATGTAGAAGACCAATTATCTAGTGAATTAATAGTGGGGGGGGGGGGGGGTGGGGTGTAAATCTATATGTAGAGAACCCAAACCCTAGTGCGCTAGGGGTTCCACTTAGTAGGTAGAGGACCCAGACCCTAGTTAATTAGGGGGGACTCATAGTAGGTAGAGGAATGTGAGGGACCCATGACCTTGTACAAAAGTGGGCTTTCCAACCCCAACATATCTCAAATGATCCTTCTTGATCACAATCATTGGCAAGTGTCACCGAAAAAAGAATCGTGCTCAGAAAATTCCACGATGTATATTTAAATCCAATTCAAATGCTACCAAAACATTTTATATGAAAAAATATTCATGATAAGCTACTTGCGGGCCAAAATCCATGTCCATAAGAATGAGATACGCAAGGTGAAAGATCTACATAAGGGTACATGATGTATATGGGGTTCACATGGCATATGGGCCCATCTCGCTACATGTATATGTTCTCTACTATACATGTATAAGAGGCCATATCAATGTACATGGTGAGTACAGATGATATACGATATGTATAGCCACCCGGGGTCCTGGCCGTGTGCTCTACCATGCCCAATTTCTTACCTATGTCCATGTACACCCAGAGTACATAGAATGCACCATCGTTGGAGGACCTAGCTGTGTGAAAACTAGAAAATGTATTATAAACTTAGGAAGGGTCACATAGCATGTGGGGCCATCCACACAACATGTGATCCTTAGCTACTAAAACCCTTGGTTCATATCTAGGTGGTACTATATGGCATGTGTTCATTAGATACATTCCATGTAGTCAATTTAAACAAATCAGTTTTTCATATGGTTCACTAGATTCAAAACCACCCACGTGAATCCCACCATTCGACCTCCCAAAAATTATGGAGAATACCTCCATCCATCAATTATAAACCACCGATGGCTGAAAATCGGAGTCTAGAAATCCACATAAAGCCCATAATGTTTCCCAACACATGTCCCATCATATTCTACTCACTCCTGTTATGACTACAGATCATGGATCCACAAATCATCACCCACTACCATTGATCCATCCCGATTCATATTCAAATAACAAATCCATCCATAAATCATAAAGGTACCACAAATATGGGGGTTTGATCATGCTCAAACCCACCCCTAAAATGTTGAACCATAACCCCATAGGCCAATAATGAAGAACACAATGAACAAATGGGGGGGGGGGCACATAAACAAATTCAATCTATCATTAGACAATATTTCTTGTCCAATGATCATAAATTATGGATTACTAGGGTTGATAACATGTGAAACAATTATATAATTATACTAGATCAATATAATAAATAAATTGAGAGGCTCATGAAAAAAACAATTATTATAGATAAAAACAGATAAAATACATGCTCAATATTTTAATAAAAAGGGATATAAATGAAAATTTACATTCCATACCTTCATTTGGATTGATTTTTTCTAAATAATTTGTTCACTAGTGATAAGGATGATCCACCTCATTTATTGACTCTTAATCTACCTCAATCCAGGCATCATCGTTCTTTGATCTCGATCCGCCATTGAAGAACACCCTCCTCTTCCTCTTAGGTCTAAAAAGGGTTATGTGGATAACCCAGGAAAATAATCATAACAACAAATTTATAAAGAGAGGGTTAGACTAGGTTTATTAAATAAATAAATAAATAAAATTAATTAATTTACTTAACATACTTTCCAATGGCTTCCTTGACCGATAATCTAGCATTAAGAAAGATTAGGTTTCACCCTGAGTAAACCCCATATTCAAAATTCAACCATGCTCTTAGATTGTTGATCCAAGGATCCAATCAGGATATATTACCTTATTTCTAAACAATTAAGTGTGTATGATATTAATTTATTTAATATTTATAAAATATCAATTTCAGGCTCATCTGGCATTCGACTCTCATGTTATCTTAACAGTTGAGTCTAAAAATATTCTTTAATATATTTAAAAGTATTACAAGGGAAAAAGGGTCAAAATATAATTCCCTCCTTCCTAGATTTTCCCCAAAAATAATAATCTAAACAAAAATGTGTATTTACTGAGGCCATATTTATCTCTCCCTATCACAAGAGCTCTCCTACACTCTTTGGCATTGAAACAACACATAAACCAAGGGAATGGTCCATCCTCACAAGATATTATCCTACATATACATAATTTCCACTAGGTACACCATGAAGGTGGATCCATCCTCAATGTCTAGCTCACCCTAGACAATGATGTATGTTATATCAGGCTTCTATCTCCTCAATTGCATTACATGGAAGAATTGGTACACCCAGTCCAACTATGGGGGGAAGTCCAGGTGTAAAGAAACCTCACTAACCCTCCATAGGATCTAAAAAAACCCGATGAAATTTGAGAATAAATTAGATCCTTGAAAAAACATTTGTAATACCCACCATAGGGAGACTCTCAAGAAAACATGGCCTCCTAGCTCGAACTTCAAGGACCTATGATGTATATTTTCATAATATTTCAATCGACTCTAGGATGTCCCCATGTGCTTCTGGATCCCTTGAACTTTCTCCATCATCTACTACACTATCTACAGCCTAAGTAGAAAAGCCTTTCCATTCTCAATCCTATACAAGGGTTACTTGAAGGGTATCCCATAATACACCAGAAAAGGTTTCATAATGATATTATATTGATATATGTTATTATAAGGAAACTCTACCAATGGAATGTAATACTCCCAACACTAAAAAAAGTCCAAAACACAAGCCCTTATCATATCCTCCAACTCATGGATAATGTGCTCAGTATTCCCATCAATCTCATGGTGAAATGTTGCACTCATACTCAACTGGGTCGCGAATGCATCCTGCATGCCCCTATATAACCATGATATAAGAAAATCATCATAGTAAGATACACTAATTGAGGGAACCTCATGGATTTATACTATCTTCTTCATATACAACTGCCTTAAAATATCCACTGAATTCTACAGCATGCTAGAAAGGAAGTGTCCCGTCTTGGTAAGTCGATCTACAATCACCTAGATGGCATCATGACCTCTTTGTATCTATGTAATACATGTCACAAAGTTCATGGATATTGTATCCCATTTCCACTTTGGTATTTCAAGATGTTGGTTAAGAAATATTGGAATATGGAGCTCATCCTTCACTTGTTAACATGTATGACACCAAGAGACAAACTCATCGGCACTCCACCTCATGCCATCCCACAAAAACTACTGTTGAAGCTCCCTATAAATCTTCCCCACATTGATATGTACAACCAAGGGGGAAGTATGAAACTCCATCATCACGTCCATTTCATCTAGAATAGAACCACCATACATCCTTGAAAAATGATGACATGTTCCCATAATTCATTAAATACATACGGTGAAACTCTTAAAGATATATGATCATGATGAACCTCATAATCGATGTCTCCTAACTTAGCCTCCAACATATTAAGAAGAATTGGAGGAGTGAACACCATCAACTGGAGATAAGACACACCCCTCTCCTTTACCACAGTTATCCGCAAAGTATCCAACTTATTAGATTCCTCTGATACCAAACATGAATGTGACTTCCTTCTAAGGGAATATATCACCACATTTCCCTTCCTAGGAGTGTATAATACCTTGAATTCATAGTCCTATAGAAAATCAAACCCTAACCTTTATCTCGGGTTAAGATCTCTCTACATGAAGATATACCTAAGACTCTATTAGTCTGAGTAAACCATAATGTTCTCTCCCAAAATTTATTTCTTCACATATTTAGAGTGAAGACTTCCAATTCCAACTCCAGGTCATGAGTTTCTTTGTTATTATCATGAATTATTAACTTCCTTGACCCATAAATGATCACTTCCAACCTCTTCATCAACATGTAGATGATTCCATCTCTAGGGGAATCATAATAAACTACTTACTCCACCCCCTCCTCTGGTAGTATCAGCACATAAGCACTGATAATTCCTATCCTCAACTCCTAAAATTCTCTCCGAAATTTATTGGTCAAAGAAAATTACATCCCTTTCCATTTTAGGGTGGTCAAATGAGATATAGTCCTGGAGAAGTATTCGACAAAACCTCTTATAGTCTCCCAAAATGCTAAGAAAACTATTCATCTCTAACATGCTATTTGTTGGATGCCAAGAAATAACTTTATAAATCTTCATTGGGTATATAGTCAAACCATTCTTAGAAATGATATGCACCAAAAAGTAAACCTCATAGATAAAAATCCTAACTTCAAGAGATTACCATAAATATGGTTCTCTAGGAGCAAGTCTTGGACCATCCTTATATTCACTATATATTCCTCTTATGTCATAGAGTAAATGATCATGTCATAAATAGAGACAACCACAAATTGTTTGAAGTATGGATAAAATATCCAGTTTATCAAATACATAAATGTAGTAGGGGAATTCATCACACCAAGAGGAATCACCAGGAATTTAAAGTATTGGTAGAAACATCATAATTATACCTTTGGAATATCAGCCTCGTGAACCCTCAAATTGTGGTGGTTAGAATTGAGATCAATCTTTGAGAACCAAATCATACCTTATAACCAGTCAAAGAGTTTTTCAATATTTGGAAGGGGTAATTTTTCCTAATCATTACTTGGTTTAGGTGATGATAATAAAAAAAAGATATATTCCCCTACCCACATTTATCACAAAAAAATTAGACCTTTACAAGGTGACACATTAGGGTTAATAAAACACTTTTGTTGAAGGTCCTCCAACTATAACCTCATATCTTGGAGCTCACTAGTGGTCATATGATATGCTAAAAAAGATATTAGTGTGGTCTGAGGGTGAAAGTCAGTATATAATCCCATATAATTCCTTGAAGGTAGACCCAAAACATACTTAGGGAAGATGTCTATAAATGATTCTACTATTGAAGAAATCCTGATGCCTGAAGTTCCCATTGTGTCAAAGGTTAAAGTTTCCAAGTGATGTTTGATGGGAAGAATCCTCCAACACATATAGACCACTTCTTCATCCATAAGATATCTATCATCCATAAATATGAATATCATCCAATAGTTCCAAAGGAACCTAACCCATCTATGATGAAAATTATTCTAGGATCAAATTCTAGACTACCAAAATATACCCAAGATGAAATCAATAGGTTTCATCATGATGACCAAGATGTCCCCTGGGAAATTCTCTCCACTAATTTATATCTATCACTACCATTAGACAAGCGATATTGATAAATTGTACCCAGTAGAAACATCTAGAAAATGCTTATTTTATAAGGTATAAAAAAATATCTATATTTCTCAAAATGTGATACAAAATGAAGGATTGACTCTCACATATGTCTAAAAGTACTAAATCAAGTGTATAATAAACACATATCATACCTCAGATCATCTTATGAGTTTCCGAGTCATAAGCCTCCATGGAATGAACCTGTCCATGACCTTGAATGATAGCACCATGAGCCTAGTGTGGGCTATATAGAGGTGGTGGTGGAAGTATATCATAACATCTCCCTCCACTAAAAACACATCCCCCTGGAGATCCACCTGATCCTATACTATTATTGCCTGCCTGGGGGTTGTCGTGTCCACACCAGGGTGGACATTGATGATGGTTCTTTCTCTTTCATGGTTGTCCATCTATTATTTTCCTTCCCTCCTCAGAGTGTATGATTTTTAAATCACATTCAATGTGACCTCACCCATGAAATTAATAATACTACCCCTCTACGAGATGATAAATATTTTTACATAAACCCTACACCACATGTCCACATGTCTAAGACTAGACATGAGGATGTCTCTTATGAGGAGATCCTGATAACTAGAACATGCTCATTACTATAAATGATATAGCCCCATGACACCCACTGTGAGCTTCAACTACCTAGTGTCCCTATGAAAGGAATATCTCCATCACCAGTTCCCGATCTACCACACCAGCATAGGTGGGAATGAAAAGGGAACCACACTAGCACAAATGTTTCTACAGAGACCCTACTCCAACTTCCATGACTTGAAGTAACCATCCCACACCATATAGAGGGTGTACCATGTAATTTCAGTGAACCTCATGCCATACTTAGTAACTTTCATACTACTCTACTAGTATTTCAGAAGATTATGAATCCAAAATAAGTGAAAGAGTGAGGGGTAATAATCCTCATGAAATAACTAGAAGTCAGACAGTGAGAGAATCATATCATCATGAGTCTAAATGACTAGACTCCACTAGCGGCCTACTCCTCTATGGAAGAGACTGGCTGCTAGCAAATCTGTATTATTTTTTAGGGTCTGAACAAGCCTGAAGACTCAGATCACTAACTCAAGATAATACTCTACTGTCCAGGGTTGTATATTCCCATGGAACATCAATGGAATATAGCACTAGAACCCACAAAGTATAATAAGCTTATGACTATCCTCATCCTTCCCTACTAGTACTATCTTCTACTCGATAGGTGTGGGTGATGGTACCTTCCCACTTAGAGGAAAGACCTTGTGAGATGTGCGCTAATCTATTTTCTCATCACCCATCAGATCATCATCATAATCCAAAATCAGTAAGTTTCCTGACTGTATTCATGGAGTAATACTAAAAGTGATCATGAGGTACCATGATTATATGAGAATATATATACGGGGATCTAACTCAAGAAGGAAAATCAAAGGAATCAATGCTATATGATTCATGTACCACTATTCCCTGTAACCAATGTATTGGTATGTTAAGTTGGCAAGCACATAGTCAGATTCTCGGAGTATAGATACATCAATATCTGTACCAACAATGGGTTTTGTACACTAAAATCTACACTCAAGACACTATGAAACTATTTATCTAAGTTACCAAACAATCCTCACTATGGATCTATCTCTACACCGACCATAGGATAAAACCTTTTTGATACTACTCTATAATGACCCGACCCACCGGGGCTTGCATAGCCAGTGGAAGGCTGAGCCATAATAATCCCAATCCCTCCTCCAATAGGCCAGAGGCTGGCTCCAAGTAACAAGAAGTCATAATATAAAATGGGGGTATTTTCCTAATGTACATGTACGCATACACCCAACCATCTCTATGATACAGTGTAGAGGAATAATAAAATTTAGGAACATCTAGAGTAATCTAGAGATGAAATGGCCTCTAGTGAATACATATGAGTACAAAAGAATAAAACCAAAGTGGAAAGGAGAAAAATAAATTTCCAACTATAAATGAAGTCCTGACCTGAAAAAAACTGGAAGAACTGAAAGACGAGAGAGCCTAACTCCTGATCTCCAAGCCCAATCACAGTATAAAACCTATAGACACGAGTATTAATATGATCCAATGATGTCATCACCAAACTATCCATCATCTTCATAAGACATGACACATGTTGGAAAATCTCACATAGGGGAAAGTATATACATACCCCGTAGGATTCTCTGAAAAGGACAAAGGAAGAATTAGAGAGATACAGTAGAAGTAGTTAGATCAAACTAAAGAAAGAGGGGAGAAACCCAACAGATACACATATATATACTCAAAAGAAACACATATTAAAGAGAAACTATATTTCCATCTCACATCCCATCCCATGATTTTGAGTCCACAAACAACTCTAAAGGGTCCATATCTAATGCCCAACATCTCGTGTAACTATTGAGGTAACCTTGTGGAGGAACTACACCTCAATATTATGCCACAAAACCAAGGGGGAACAATCTCAAATAGAGGAACCCTGCCCTAGTGTGTCAGGCGGTTCTACTTAGTAGATATATAACCCACACTGTAGTGCATCAGGGGGTTCCACTTAGTAGGTAGAGGACCCATTCCCTAGTGAACCAGGGGATGTGAATCAGTAGGTAGAGGAAAAACACCCTAGTGTGTCAGGGGTGTCAATTAGTAGGTAGAGGACCCACAACCTAGTAGATTATGGGTTCCACTCAATAGGTATAGGATCCATAACTTAGTTCATCAGGGGGAGACACTCATTAGGTAGAGAAACCACACCCTAGTGCGTTAGGGGGTACCACTCAGTAGGTAGAGGACCCACACCCTAGTGAATCAGGTGGTTGATACTAAATAGGTTGAGGAACCACACCTTAGTGAATTATATTTCCACATAGTATGTAAAGGAACCATTCCTAAGTGTGTCATGGGGTTCCAATCAGTATGTAGAGGAATGTGGGTGACCCATCCCCTAGTGAGACAGGGGGTTTCCAACCCTGAAATCTCTCAAATGACATTCCCCTATCACCGATGTCATCAAGAGTCTCATAAAGAAGAGTCATTCTCATAATATTCCATAATGTATCCTGAAATCTACTACAAAGGATACCATTGAATTCTATGTGAAAAATGATATGGATAGGCTACTCATGGGGAAATATCTGAGTCCAGAAGAAGAAGATATGCAAGGTGGGAGATCTATATAAGGGTATATGACATGTATGGGGTCCGCATGATGTGTGGCCCTGCCTCACTACCTAGTCGTGTTCTCATATGGACACATATGGGAGGCCATGCTGATATATATATAATTTATGAATAGTAGAGAAATATATGGACACATAGGGCCCTAGACATGTGCTTGGTCGTGCCAGGGTGTCATCCATGCCCATGTAATCCTAGAGTACACTGTGTACACAACCCATGAGATCGTAGTCATGTTCTAGATGCCATATGACTTAACCACCTAGGGTGGGGATAAAACCTTTTGGCCCATTCACATAGTGTGTGATCCTTAAATCCCCCAAATACCTATCACCACATATAGGTGGTACTACATATCATGTGTTCATAAAATTACACTTTGTTTAGTCAAGTTTTTTTCATAGAAAAGTCATTTTTTCATGTGGTTCTTCAGAATTGAACCTTTCCCAAAGAATACCACTTTTTCAGCACATTAAACTAATGAGAAACAAATAAAATCATCAATTCACAACCCCTAATGACTAGAAATTAGAATCTAGTGATCTACATGAAGCTCAAAACCCTACCTGATGCACCTCCCATCATCTTCTTCTCGATCTAATCATCACTCTAGATACTGAGTCTAAAAACCATCATCCACAACCCATGATTAATCCCGTTTCATCCTTAAATAAACAATCTATTCTTGGATAAAAAATCCAACATGAATCCAAGGGTTTGATCATGCTCTAACCTACCCCATAAGTGTTGAACGACGATCCCGTAGGCCAACGGTGTAGATGGTGAAGAATGGAGGGGTTTGATTCACAAAAAAATTGAATCTATCATTGACCAAGAATTCATATACAATGATAATGAATCAGGGTTACTAGGAGAGATAACATGTGAAATGATGGAACAATTATACTGGGTCAATATAATCAATAAATTGAGTGACTCATGAAAAGAATAATTATAGTTAATCAAAGGAAGAAACAATACATGATCAATATTTTAATGAAAAGGTATATAAACCAAAATTTATGATCCATAATTCAATTTGGATCAATATTTTGTGAATAATTAATTTACCAGTGATAAGAATGATCCCCTATATCCATTTCCTCTCAACCAACCTCAATCGGGGCATCGTCATTCATCGATATCGATCTACCATTGAAGAACACCTTTCTCCTCCTCTCAGATCTTGAAATGGTTATGCATCTATCCATGGGTAATTTTTTTAAAAATACATTTATAAAGATAGGGTTAGGTTAAGTTTATTAACTAAATAAATAAATTAAATTAATTAATTCAGTTAGCTCACCCACCAATGACTACTTCAACCAGACATCTATTACCGAGCAACCTTAAGTTATGACTAGGGTAAACCCCACATTCTGGATTCAACCATAGTATCATATTTTTGATCTGAGGCTCCACTCAGAAGATATTCCATTATTTATATAAAACTACATACACATGATATTAATATATTTAATATTTTTATAATATCAATTTCGGGCTTACCAGACCTCAAAATATCATGTTGTATCATCATATGGATCCAAAAATGTTCTTTAATATATTTAAAATTCATACAAGATAAAAACCAAGTCACAAAAAATAAAAATTAATTATTATTAAAAAATCATAATTTTAAAATATAAACACTTTATATTTTGGATTTATTTTTTAATTTAAAGACATTTTATAAACTAGCCTTTTGATTTATAAATAAATATATTATTTCTAAGTCATAATAAATGCCATATAATTTGGTAACATTAATTTTCAATATTAACATTCAATATTGAGAAATATTTAATAATAATTGTTTTAAAATATTAATTAATTAATTATAAACTCTTTATAATTATTTAATTTATAAACACTATATAAATTAATTAATATCCCTAAAATAAAATTTATCATTATGGACAAACAATTATTACCAATACAAAATTTAATTTCAAGAAAAATATTTTTTTCAATACCAGTCATATATTATAAACGAGCCTAAGTCATAGGCTATGACTGATAGTCTAGTAGTTCTAAAGAATTTAGTGCTATCAGTATTATTTTATAACAAATATCCAAATCACCTTCTACGAATTCCTAATCAAATTTAATGATATGCATCAATATTACCTTATAATTTTGATGTTTTTTTTGAATCACAGTGAAAAAATCATATCTTATGGCATCCTGATATCATATATTATTATTAATGAAAATATAAAATATTTTCACTAAGTTATATTTTATGAAAATAACATGATAAAAAAAAATATTGATAATATTTATATCCAACATGATTCAACAAATCTAAAAACATGGAAAGCTCAGGTACCACTATTGGGATTCATAGGGATATAATAATACTTATTAACGATAATATAAGAAAATAGAAAACCCAATCCAATATTTATATTCAGAGATAAATAAAAACATGTGAAACTGGAAATGAAGAAAGCTATAAACATGTGTACCTTAGAACATTTATTCCACTGCATCATTTTCAAATATCTTCGAATGGGATTGATGAATATCACATAAGTTCCAATAAAAGGAATCCCACCTCCAAAGAATCCATGGGATACTGAATCACTAAAAATTTAGTTAAAATCCATATTTATACCATGACGTGTTGGAATCTCAGAAGGAAAAGTAAGAGGAATATGAGAGCTATGGGTTAGTGAGTTTCATTTGAGCATAAGTAATCAAGTACACACAGAAAAAAATATCATATAGCATAAGAATTTATAAATCATTAGAGTATTCACCTTGACTATGCATGAATTAACTCATGTTTCATAATTATTTAGTTAAGGACTCGACCAAATCACACATTAATTCATCATAATCCCTCTCATTATATCTCAGGTAATGCCTCTTAAATGATATATAATCATGGAAGAATCATCTAAACATTAACTCTTAGCATTAATATTCCACCCACATCATAGATATTTTCATGAATACAATACCCTATGATATATAAAATCACAATCCCAAGATATACGAGGGGAAATAAAGTCTCAATATATGCACTATAACATTATTCCCAACGAAACCATATGATAATCACCCAATAATACCTTGTGATTAAGATATAAGTATCATGGTTTCTATAAACTAGGTTTTATGTTATACACATATCATTAAAAATGATATGGATAGTGTGTATCACTCACACCATAAATTAAGGCATATATCAAGAATATCTTAGGTTCATCCAAAGTTGAGTACATAATCCTAGAGCAAGTCTTAAAAAATATGACTTTGTCACTAATTTTGAATATCGATTTTATGGTGATAATTCATTCTCAAATACAATTGGGAACCCATTAATTCCTAAAGACCCACCCATAATTGATAAGTAAAGAATTGGTCTTAATCAGAAACAATGATTTATGGGATTCAGTGGATTTTAATGATCTCTTAGAAATATTGGTTTCCAAGATCTAATTACTTGGTAATATAATTTATAAGAATAAAATGGATTAATTTTATTAACTGGTCGATAATTAACCGTATGTAATTCTCTAAATTAGGAAACCAAGGAAAGATGATGAAAAAATCAATCAAAAGCTCATCCGATTTACATATCGGGATTGAAATAATCCCATAGTATTTTGATGTGTGGACATTAAATTTTGATAAGTAAATCATCAAGAAAAAAAATTCTGAAATAGATCACCTTCTCCTCATCCATCGATACCATCTCTTTCGGTCATAAAACATTGATCCAAGGTGAATAACTCAACTAGAATCGTGCATATATTTCATCATGTTCTGCCTCATAGACAAATATATCACTAAACTTTTTATAAATTATAATTAACCATAGGGAGACTGATATAATCCACCCAGGTTCTCCCACCATTTATAGTTCTTCTTATAAGCTAGATATTAATATTAAATGCTTTATCTTTCTAAATCCTATAATACAAGGATGGTGTGACTTGAACACTGACCAGGAATACTTGATCATCTTTGTCCTTCATATCTAGGTGAAACATGGTAGAAAGTACCATTAGATTACATTCATACTCATATTCTCTCACCACAAGACTCACAAAATTACTACACAAGGCATCAACTTCCACATTCCGTTTACTTGAGCTATAAGAAAAATCAATGTTGAACTTCTAAAGATACTATACCCAACATATTTTTTGAGATTCAATCCTTATGGGAGAAGATATAATTTATAATTTTATGATTATTATACTTGATGAACTTCTCTTAGAATAGATAATTGTACAATACTTTCATTGCATGCATTATTCCTACAAAATCTAGGTCATGAGTGGGTTAATTACTTTCATGAGGGTGTAATTTGTGAGATCCATACACTACAACGTGGTCATAATGCATCAAAACACATCCCAACATTGTACATGAGTCATAAAAATATATATAATAGCTTCCAAGATTGTCAACAAGAACCATGATCGGATCTGATGTCATCCTTACATTCAATTCATCAAAATACTTATAGTACTTCACATCTAATTCAAATTTTGATCCCTTTATGGTAAAAATAATAAAATGAGGTTCCATATTAGAAATGTTCTAAATAAACCACTTGTATTATCCAATAATACATAGAAATATTTTGATCTCAGAAACATTATTATGTATTTTCCTAGACATAATTTATTGGATCTTCTAAGTATCTATATAAATGTTTTTCTCAAATAACACATGATCCAAAAATTTTACCTCCCAAATAAATAATTTTAAATTATAATACTTGTATTATAGTCTAAGTTCCATCAATGTACTCTAAACATTTTTAAGATGATCCTCATGATCCTCCCTCCTCTTGGAGTAAGCTAAGATTTCATCCAAAAATGCAATAAAAAGTTGCTGAAGTATTGGTTGAAGATATGACTCATCAATTCCATAAAAACTAAAATAGAATTAATAAGCTTGAATGGTATATTGAAGTAATCATAATTCATATACCTATTTTAAAAATATATATTTGGGATGATATCTTCCTTCACTATTAATTCTTTTCATCCTAATCTATTTTTTTGAAAACCATATTTTAATCCTATGTTGATTAAAAAGATCATCAATATGAGGAAACATGTACTTTTTTATGGTCATCTAATTGAGTTTTTAATAATCCATTCAGAATTGAAGACTTATATCTTCCTTATTTGAGAAGATAAATGGTTCTTCCCATAATGACATGCTAAGAAATATTAAACCCTTGATCTCAGGATATTTTAAATAAAATTTATTTTATTTTATCTCACTATGATATATTCTGTATGATGTTAAGGATATGAGAATCATCCTTGGAAGCATGTCAATAGAGAGTTACACCTATCGGTTCAATAGAAACCTAGAAAAACCGTCAGGGAAAATATTTTGATACCTACCCACCACTATAAGAAGATAAGAATCTAAAATCCATTCAATAATAGATAAAAAAATATTGTGTATCTAACATGATATTTTTCTAATATTTGAATTGATATATTTTTCACTCCTAATCATAGATATAACTCACCTTAAAAGACATGAGTGTTTCCATTATGAGAAAGGGACAAAAACCTATGAGGATAACAATCGTTCGGAGCTTGAATGATGGTCTTCAACCATTTAAATTTTTTTTCTGTTGAATATAACCTTGTAAAATTCTTCCATAGGGATTTTAAGAGTCTCTAAATAATTTTACATTTATTTGATCATGTTTGACCATTCCACTACCTCTTTAGATCCTTGATCACTATGAAGGATAAGTGAATTATGATGTATAAAAGCTTTGAAATGATTCATAAATCAAAGCGATTTGAACCCCTATATTCCATATGAAGTCTTGGTAAATCCGATAATTGGGAAGACCACTTTTTGGTGATTAGATTATCTAACCTATAATAAATTTCCAAAAAATATCCCTTCTCTTACTAATTGATTATTTCCAAGATGCACTATCTAAAGTAATATAAACTATATAATTCAATATAAATAAACCTCAAAAGTTATGAACACAAGGAAAATTATAAATTAATAAACATGTTCCAATGAATTAGAAGAAATATATTTCACCTCAAAACCTTAAAAATAAAGGTGAAAATAAAATTCATATATAATATAAGAAAGCCTTTTTTGTGTGAAAACGTCCCATAAAAGGGTCATAGAAAATTCCTTGTTCAAAATTCACCAAACACTTTTAAATCACTTTACAAGATAGTGAAATATAAGAATCACATTCCTAAAAATCATTCATATCTCAAAATCATACATTAATTTCTAAAACATATCATAGGACCCTATTTTATTTCAAAACCCTAAATGGTTCTACCAACATAATCCATCCAATAAGAAGGTATTTTACCGAAAATTACAATTTCCACTTTTATAAATTTATAACATATACTTCAAAACCACATTATAACATTTGGAAAACAATAAAATCTATTATTTGAAAAACAATATTACCAAAAACCATTCATTTATTCAAATAATTTTCAATAATATTAATAAAATTATCATTAAATCATTCCACAATAGTAAACCATCTTTTTCATAAAAAATAAAATATTCAATAATAAAGTATCAAATTAAACATGAGAAAATAACATCAATGAACCAAAAAACCTATGAATTTCTCATAAATAAGTAATAAAAATAATAATATAAATTTATAATATCAAAGGGGTGAAAATAATGAAATTTCAAAAAAAATTACTATGCATGGTTTATCTTCTTGGTTTGGAAATTCGTGTGTTAATTATGTGAGTGGAATTATAAGGTGTCTATAATTATTCATATAGTTTGTTAATAGTTTTCTAGACTACACACCCTAAATTTTCACCCATGAGTTTATTCCCATTTTCACCTCACAAAATGAAATTTTTTAAAACAACTCATGGAGTCTCTATAAAGATCATAATTATATTAAATGTTTTCAAAAATATTCAAAAAACCTTAAATTAAAGTCCAAATCCATCAATCAATTCCAGAACACCCATGTTAACTCAAGGGTCAACATAAATAAGAATTTTCTAGGCACTCCATCTTGCCCAGTTATCAAGCCCCAATGATTTTATCTCATGTATACCATTACTGTACAAATAGAAAGTGTATTTTGATAACAATTTGTAACCAACCAATTCAGGTCAACTTTCCACATCACCTAAACCAACCCACCAAAAGGCTCTAAGCGTGTTACAGATTTCCATGGAAAGGTCAAATGTTTTAGGGCAATCAAATATAAACTTTTGGAATAATTTCACCCTCTAAATACCATAAATTATACCACAAATTCCAATTAGGTATCATAATTTAACTATGCATACATTAGACCACCATGCCAAAATAATAATCAATTTATAAAATAAAACTCAAAAAACATGACATAAATAAATAAAATATGATAAACAACCATCCATAACTAGTAATCATAATATAATGTGAGATACATAAAAAGGTAGTACACTTGAGTACCTAAACAAGGAATAGGTGGATGTGGCTAATACATAAGAAACCCAAAAAATACACACTATAGGATCCACAAAAGCAACACTCTAAATGATGTAGCTCTTGGATACCCTTAGTCACCTCTCGATCACCATATCACCAAGGAATATAGAAGGCATCATGATGTTCCACCAAAGGATGTGGCTAATTTACCTCTACCTAAACTAGAAAAAAAGAAATATATGTACAAACAATGAGTGTTAATAGGGTGTGAAATAAAATGCTATCAGGATACCACCAAGAATCTACTGATTGAAAAATTAAATTTTTATTATAAAAAGTAGTGAAAATAGGGAGAGGTATAAGGGAAGGGAATGAGGGAAAGTGAAAAGAAACTATCTGGAGGTTTTTAAGTAGATATGATTAAGGGTGTCCCCACACTACTACAAAACTAAATTTTAATAGTTCTTGTCTTTATCACTACCAAGTAAAAGAACTGATAAAGTAACCCTTTATTAGAAATAAAAAAGCATTGATAAATGGGGGCCTTTATTATTGCTAAAAAAGTTCTGATAAAGGGGCCTTTATCAGCACTATAAAAAAGAACTAATTAAGGGGGAACCGTTATCAAAGCTAGTAAAAAGTGATGTTAATTCATCCTATTTATCATCACTATAAAAAATCATTGATAAAGGGGGACCTTTATCAACAATAGTAAACAATCATTGATAAATGGAGGTCTTTATCAATTCTTCTTTACTAGCATAGATAAATAGTAAATTTCATACAAAATTATATATCATTAAAAATAATATATTAACATAAAAAT
Organism: Viscum album; assembly: GCA_963277665.1. Taxonomy (NCBI): domain Eukaryota; kingdom Viridiplantae; phylum Streptophyta; class Magnoliopsida; order Santalales; family Viscaceae; genus Viscum; species Viscum album. The sequence continues at coordinate 690,673,488 of OY728163.1, forward strand.
ATATTTATATTGATATATATATATATATAATATTTTATTATATCTGATATATATAAGGCTAAATATGCATTTACCCATAATATATAATATATTTAGGAAAAAATGGATTATAAAATAATTAAAAAATAATATCAATGAAGAATTTTTAATTATTATAGAGTAATAGTAATTTAGTAACAATTTGAAGATAAAAAAATTGAAAAATTAATAAATTATCTAAAATAAGTAGAAAACATGACTCAAACATAAAAAAGAAATAACTTTTGATCCAGGTGTCCGTTTGAGCTCTACCACATATCAAATTAAATCTTGTGATGAGATCTACCCACTTGTGACCTTGGGGGGACCCTAACCACATTTCATGAGGCCAAAAGACCCTATAAGGCCTCCAAAATTAGGTTTTAGTTGGGGTAACCCAATTTCTTAACATTTGATGGAATTTCAGACTCATTTAAAGGGGACTTATTTTCTTTTTTTGGTGGAAAAAAAATATATTCCTAGGCCATACACTCATATTGATAAAATGGTTTGGTAGTTTTTTTTCTCATAGTACTTGTAACATCCCAACCATTGAAATTCGTTTATTTTATTCTTTTCTTGGATTTGGATACTTTGGTTGAGATTTAGGTTAAGTCCAAGTTTAAATTTTTTGAGTTTTTGGTTGAAAAATGAAGTTTCAGGGCTTAGTAGAATGGGGAGAATGGGAAGCTCACAGTTAAGGGAAACCATGTGGCTTCGCCTAGGTAACCATGTAGCTTGGATTGGAATCAGGAAGTAAGGTTCATGGGCTACATATGGTTTAGGAAACTATGATTCAACTGTGTGAGTGGTTCTATCCATTTGGACGACAGCTACCATACAGTTTGTGTGTGGTTTGGAGAACTGTGTGGCATGCCCATATTTTTTAAAATCTAAAAATCCTTAATATAACCTCCCTTATTTTTATCCTAACTCAATACCCCTCCCTATTGGTCATTTTTAGCACACTGAGGGGTCGTAAGACCCATCTCTCTTTGGTTCTTCTCCCTCTATGATTTCTCCTCCAAATATATAAGGCAATTTTTTAAGGATTTTAACCATTATAAATTCTTTATCTTATACACTATTAGTTTCCTTTGGTTTACTGAGTGGGTTCTATTTTGGATGAACCTTTGAATCTAGGGTTTATGTGTTATGTTTTTTCGGATCTAGGGTGTGTAGTTTGTTTACTGGGGCCTATTATTCCTTCTCTGAGAGTTTTGCCGCATCCACAATCCTTCGAGATAGGTTCCCCCATTCATTTCCTTCAGGATCCTTTCCATTTGATTATTTCGTGATTTCAATTAATTAATAAATATGTTTTTATTTCCAATGATGTGTTGGGGTTGATTATAGTGATGGTTTGGTGTCGTTGATATGGTGAAAAATGGATTTTCAAAGGATTTACATGTTTATTCTTATAAGACTATGCACCTAAAGTGTTTGAAAAGATGTATATTTCTTTCTTAAAATGAAATTAGTCCTTGTTGTTATACTTGGTCTTAATTATATATGGTAACTTGCTTTTAATTATAAATAGGGTATGGTGTGTGGTGTGAATGCCTTTTATGGCTTGGTATATTGTGGAAAATGTTTGGAAATGTTTTTACCATCTTTTAAAAGCTTCATTGTGATTTTTCCATTGTGTGACATGTTCTGTTGGTTCAAAGGAAAGTGATGTTTATTAAAATATTTTTTGAGTTATTCTATGGACATTAGTATTATGTCATTAAATGTTTTTACATCTGTGGGTGCACAAGGATCACAGATGGATGAACTTCAAAATGATGATGGCATTGACAAATGATGAATTCCTTGAGTATCATATTTTCAAAAGGTTTATCCTGTCTTTCTTATTCCCTTATTCATAAATGGTTACTTTATTAATAAATGTTGGGTCAATGTTTCATGTAACTCAAAAATTTGGTTGCAAATGTGTCCCTTGAAATTTAGCATGTTTGGCATTTTAAGTTATGTTTTGGTGAATGGTTGGTATAAAGGCCTGTTTGGAACTTTTCATATTGTTGGATGTTTCAACCTAGTTGGGAAATAGTTTTAGTAAATGTATTTGGATTTTTAATGTTGGAGGACCATTTAGAACCATGTGATGTTTTTAAAGGTTGGGTTTTTATGTGACGTAAAGTGAAGAACTAGTTATAACTTTATGTTTTTTTGGAAATGATAATTCATTTTGAAAGTATGAATGCCCAGTTGGAGTCTTATCATGTTTTTAGAAGATGATTCCAAAGATTATGTGATGTGATATATTGGTTAGATCTTGTTAATTACCTATTGTATGAGGACAAACCCTATAGAGGATTTTCCTATATGGGTTATCGTATGGGTGGTGTCGGTGTTTTGGGTAGGCAAGTGCAGTGGTGGCATATAAGGTTTGTCACACGAGTGAGGGCCTCCTACTTACACAGTGAACAATTACAATGGGTTTCCAAAGAATCTTTTAGAGGGTCGAGTGATGGTTTCTTGTTGACCTCGATGTGATGGATTGGAACCCCCTTCATTTTATAGGTCTAGGTGGAATGTGCCAATGGATTAGCTAGTTTAGGGAGGCCAGTTGGTTATTGAATATAAAGCAGCACCATACACCGACATGTGAGTCTAATTCAAGAATATCTAGGTATCTCTCTAGGGTTGTTTATGAAATTCCCATTGATACTATCGATATTTTCCTTTTTATATTCGACTACTCTTGGTTTCTTATTTATTATGCCTGTTTATTTTTCAACATATCTTGGTATTGTTTTGTTGTATTTTATCTCAGGTTTGGGATTTAAAAATGGTAATCCATTTTTGGAATTAGTTATGTGGTGTGAGTTGTGCTTTAAGAAGGAAAACTGCATTATTTATTAAATTGAGAAAAATATATTTTAATACATATTTAAAAACTAGAATTTATGGACTATTATCAAGAAAGGAAATGTATGGATTGTGTGGTGGTTCCCTATTGAACTATTAAACACACACCGTACTTGTACCATTTAGTATTGGTAGACCCGATTTGTTTTGTAGGTTTAGGTTCCATGTTTGGTTTCATGCCTTTGGAGTATGTTGGTCCCGAGGTTTGTGGTGACCAAGAGGTCGCATGAAGATCATCTTGGTGTGGTACTTTTTTTAGTTTTTATTCAGTTATTCTTATTATTCATCAGCTGTATTTAAAAAAATTTATTATTTATTATTATTCAGTCTTAATTAGTTCTTTTACATTTTCAATTTATTATTAGTTGATCCCTTTTTTATTTGATAAAAATCATTCCCATGGTGATTTCCTTGATTCCTGACACTAGTTTCTAACTTGTGGGCATTAAAAACACCCTTTGGGCCTTTCCAAAGACCAGGTTGGGTGTCAGGTCAGATGGAATCCCAACTTGGTTCATGAAAAAATGGTATCATAGGAGGCCACTATTATTTGGTGTGTCAGGTAGTTAGATATTAGGACTATTAGGACCCAAGATGTAGGTATGAGAGGAAAACCACAAACTATTTCTTGTATTGATCTTCAAGTTTCCAGGGGTATTCTGGGTTTTTTTCCTTTGTTTTGGTTTCTAGAATATTTTGGGTGAGGAATGAAAATAGGGGTGAGATGGTGCTATATCAGGACATCACATAGAGTAGTGACCCATGTAAATTCCGAGTACATGATCCAAGCCTCTCTTAGTTATTAATTCCTACTTGGGACATAGACAATTAACCATTTCTCTAGGATAGGCATGGATACACTCTAGTTGTTTGGAATGACTTATGCTTCTTTCAGTCTTGGTTGATGTGAGTAAGCTTTTTAAATGAAAGTTTTTGATGAAATGTAAATGATTTCTTTCAAGTGTTATTGAAATTGGAAATAATGGGTTTTAAAATAAAATGTTTTGGATAAAAAATTTGGTAAATTCTTGGGTTTTGATCAGGAAAAGAAATGTGTGACCCTTGGCACTCCTAATGAATGTTCACAGATGTGTGGGTGTGTGTGGAAAGTGCATGTGGGAACTTGTGTTTAGAGGATGTCAGTAGAAGTGGATGGACACATATGTGACAGTTCATATGATTCCATGGGTGTGTTTTCAATATTTATGGATGAAATGGTGTTTATAAAATGGATTGAAATGAGAAAATTATTTTTTAATTGGTTTTCATTTTCAAATTGGCTTTTGACACAAAAAAGTGGACTTGGAAGATGAAGAATTATAAATTTAAATTTAAATTTTAGTTTTTGAAATGTGGATTTTTGGGTTTGTTGTGATGTTTGTCTTGTGATCTTATTATTTTGGATGGAGATGTTTTTTTGATTGTGCTTTGTTTTGATGTTGAATTTGGATTTGTGATATCTATGTTGTTCAGAATATGTTTCCCAGAAAAGTCCCCAAATATTTTAGTGAATCTTTCCCAATTTCTGGTTGTTCTCAATTATTGCTAGTATTTCATGGGGATAAAGGTCCTTTAGAGGTAGTGAAGTGGCTTGAGAAAGTTGAGAGTGTCTTTATATCTTTGGGAAATCCTGAAGCTATTAGATTCCTTGTTGTTCTAGATTTGTTTGAGGGTCTAGCTTCAGATGAATGGAATATATTTTGATCACAATAAGTATAAGTTGGGATGATGTGGGAAGAGTTTATGTTTTCTTTTCTCTGATGGTTTATACCTGAAGAGGTGAAGTCGAAGAAGTGGAAGAGCTCCTAAATGTCTGGTAAGGCCAGTGGTCAGTGAAACCATATGTTGAACATTTCAAGGAGCTGATTTCCTTCTCTCTGGAGACAGCATGAAATGATATAATGAAAGCATCATTTTTTCCTTTTGGGTCTTATTATAGATATCAAAGAGTGATCCCTTTCCTACAAGGATCTTCATTTTGAGAAGTTTGTGGATGAGGCGTCCTTAACTGAGTTGGTTCTCAGTGTACAGTTATTAGTGGTTGAGTCTCATGAAGGTTCACCATCTAGTGAGAGGGGTGTATGAGAGGAACCTATTTCTGAAATTCCTTTTTCTTTGTTTTTGGATTCGAGTTCATCAGAACTTTCACTTGTGTGCCACAAGTGCATGCGGTTCATGCATTCAAAGTAATCTGGTCACAATTATCCAAAGGGTATTCATTGTTGTGGCTGTCTGGGTCATCTAGAGAGGTTTTGTAGGAAGTGTTTCTTGAAGAAGATTTTTTGATTGGTAGATATCGAATTCAGGCTTCAAGGTAGTAGATTTTAAAAGAATAAGTGCTCCAGCCATAGGCCTCAGAGTGAAGCTAGGGAATAGTCAGGAATTGTCGAGGGTGTGTGGGGATCCTTGGCCTAGTTTTTGTCTCCATTGTTGGGGTGGAGACATTTGAATTTTCCTATTGTAATCCTTGCTGCTATTGTGAGTTACCCTTTTGTTGTAAGACAATTAGTGGCTATGTTTATCTAATTATGGTTCTTTCAATCACTTATTATTCTATGACTATACGTATCACTTATGTGGGCTAGTCTTGGTTTTAGTTGTGCTTATTTGGAGATTCTTGAGTTTATTGCAATTAATGAGTTGTGATTTTCGTTCACTATTTTTCATGAGTTGTATCATGGGTTTCTCTAGTGTTGTGGGTTTGGTTTGTGTGGAAATTTTTGTGTTCTAGTGGAATTTTTTTTCAGATGGTGTGGTAAAGTTATGGGGTTTGGGATTGATTTGGGAGTTCCCATTTAGGTGCCCTTGTGTTGAGGGTTGAAAATTTTGATTGTGTTGGTTGGGTTCTTATTATGGGGAGAAACCTACTATGTTATCCTATTGTTATTTATACTATGGATTCATATATAATTGTTAGGTGTTACTTTTGGAGTGAAATGTCACCTTGAGGTTCTTGGTTTTGTTTGGTTTTATTTGTCTTTGGGATCAATTTTTATTCATCTTCCGACTGGGAGAATTTCGAGGGGAAAAAGTGTCTGTGGTGGGGAAAATTGTCACACCCAACTTTTCAAATTATTTTATTTTATTATTTTCTTGTATTTGTATCCTTTGGTGGAGATTCATATTGATCCATGATTTAATTTCTTTGTTTTTTGGGCATAAAAGTGACATTTTGGGGTTTGGTAGCGAGGGGCGCACTGGCAACCCACAGTTAAGAAAAACCATGCGGCTTCGACCAGGTAACTGTGAAACTGGGTTTGGAGTCTAGGGGAGAAAATCATGAGTTTAATGACGTTTGGGAAACAATTTGGAAACTGTGTGAGTGGTTCTATCCATTTGGATAGTGGCTACCATAGGCTTTGCGCACGGTTTGGAAAACCGTGCGGCATACCGAGATTTTTAAAAATCCTAAAATACCTATTCTACCCTCCTGTATTTTAAACCCAACTTAAACCCCATCACTAAGGGTCATTTTTTTTCACATGAAGGGGTTACAAAGATCCCTCTTCCTTTGGTTCTACTCCCTCCATGGTTGATCCTCCAAGGATCTAAGGTGAGATTTTATGGGGGGTTTTTCCATTTTCTCTTATTTCTCTTCTCCTCTCTTGGTTTACTTAGCTTTCCTTAGTGTGTTATTATTTGTATAAACCATAGAAGACATGGTTGATGTTTTAAGTTTTTTTTATTTGGATCTAGGGTGTTCATATTGTTCATTTGGTCAAATTATTCCTTCTCCGAGAGTTTCGTCACATCCGCACTCCATTGAGGTAGGTGTCTCCATTCATTTCCATTCTGATCCATTCAATTTGATGATTGGGTGATTTTAATTAATTTATAAATATGGTTTTAATTCCTATGACGTGTTGGTATTTTTTATAGTTATGGTTTGGTGTTGGTAGTTTGGTTAAAATATTTCTATGTCTATGCCTATAAGCTTATTCACATAAAGTGTTTGATAAAATGTCTATTACTTTTTTAAAATGAAATTAGGGCTTGTTGTGATATTTAGAATTTTTATATTTTTTTATCTTGTTTTTAATTATAAATTGGGTATGGTGTGTGGTGTGAATGCTTCTTATGGATTGGTATATTGTAGAAATTTTTTGGAAAGGTTTTTATCAGCTTTTAAATGCTTAATAGCGATCTTTCCACTGTGTGATGTGTTATGCTGGTTCAAATGTAGGTGGTATTTCATAAAAATGGTGGATTTGAGTGATTATCAAGACACATAATGTATGTCATTGGATTTTTTCACAACCATGGGCGCACGGGTGGCACACATGGATGAGCTTTCAATTGATGATGAAATTGATAAATGATGATTTCCTTAAGCCACAATTTTAAAAGTATTATACCTTATTTATTATTCCCATATTCCTAAATGGTTACGTGATATATAAATGGTGGGTTTCCATTTCATGTAACTCAAAAACATGGTTTCAAATATTTCCCTTGAAATTATCCCATTTGGAATTTTAAGTTATGTTTTGGTGAATGGATAGTATAATGGCCCATTTGGGGCTTTTAATATTGTTGGATGTTTTGACCTAGTGTGGAAATGATTTTGGTAAATGTATTTGGATTGGAAATGTTGGAGGCCCATTTGGAACATTGTGATGTTACGAAAGGGTGGCTTTTGATGTGTAGTAAAGTGAAGACCCAGTTAGAACTTTTGGTTGTTTTGGAAATGAAATGTGGTTTTGAAATTAAAAATTCATGGTTTTCATCTTAGAATGTTTTTGAGAAAATCATTTGAAATATTATGTGATGTGATGGCATGATTGACACTTGTGAATGAACTATTGTATGAAAATCACCCCAACAAAGGATTTCACTATATGGGTTATTGCGTGGGTTGTGTGAGTTTTTGGGGTAGAAAATTGCGGTGGTGGAAGGTAAGGTCAGTCACACATGCGAGGGAATCCTACTTAAACTATGTCATATTAGCATGGGTTTACTAGGTGTATTTTAGAGGGCCGAGTGATGGTTTCTTGTTGACATCGATTATACAGGTCGGTACCCTCTAAACTTTATAGTTCTAGGTGGGACATGCCAATGTATTTTCCAGTTTTGGGATGCTAGTTGGTTAATGACTATTGAGCTGCACCATACATCGACAAGTGAGTCTGATTCGAGTATGTCCAAGAATCACTTAGGTATGTTTAGGAAATTTCCATAGATACTATCTATATTTTCTTGTTTATATTCTTCTACTCTTGGTTTCTTATTTATTATTCCTGTTTATTTTTCTTTATAGCTTGGTATTTTTTATTGGACATTCTCATGGGCTTGGGTTTTAAAAATTGTAATCTATTTTTGGACGTAGTGATGTGGTGTGCATTGAATTTTAGAAATGAAAACTGTATTGTTTATTAAAATTATAAAATTCTATTTTTATATATGTATTTACAAACTAGAGTTTATTTACTATTTTTGGGAAAGGAAATGTATGGATTCTATGGTGGTTCCCTATTGAGATGTTAAGCCCACACCATACTTTTACCATTCGGTGTCGGTAGACCTGATCTGTTTTTTTAGGTACATGTTCCTGGTTTAGTTTCTTGCCTTTAGAGAAGGTCGGTCCTGAGGTTGGTGGTGACCAAGAGGTCCCATGGAGATCTTGTTGGTGTGGGCCAATTTTAGTTTGAATTTAGTTCTTCTTCTTATTCAGCAGTTGTATTTAAAATAGTTTATTATTTATTATTATTTAGTTGTCATTAGTTATGTGGTATTTTCAATTTATTTATAGTTAATACTATTTTATTGAGAAAAAATATTTCCCGTGGTGATTTCCTTGATTCCAGACACTAGTTTCCATCTCATGGGGATCAAGAACAGCCTTCAGTCGATGCCATAGACTGGGCCAGGTGTCGGATCAGATGGAATCCAAGTCTGGTTTGTGAAAAAATGGTATCAGAGGAGGCCATTTTTATTTGGGGTGTTAGGTAGTTGGAGATTAGGACTATCGGAACTTTAGAGGTAGGTGTGGTAAGATCACCACAAAATCTTTCTCATACTGATCCTCGAGTTTCCATGGGCAGTCTTGGTTTTGGGTCTTTGTTTTGGGTTCTAGATTGTTTTGGGCGAGGAATGAAAATAGAGGCAAGCTGGTTCTTTTTCAGGATATCACATGGAGTAGTGCCCCATGTGAAGTCCGAGTACACAGTCCAAGCTCCTCCTAATTATTGATTCCTACTTGGGGCATGGCCCACTAACCATGTCGCTAGGTTAGGCATAGATACTAGTTCCACACTCCAGTAGTTTGAAATGCATTATATTTCATTTTGGTCTTGGTTGATGTGATTAATATTTTTAAATGAAAGTGGTTTTTAAAATGGAAATTATTTATTTCAAGTGGTTTTGAAATTTCCAAGAATTGGTTTTAAAAGAAAATGTTTTGGATAATTTTTTTTGTAAATTCTTGGGTTTTGATTAGGAAAATTAATGTGTAACCCTTTGTAATACTTATGAATGTTCACATATGTGTGGGTGTGTATATAAGGTGCACATGGTAACTTGTGTGCATATGATGTAAGCATAAGTGGATAGAAACATATGTGATGATTCATAGGATTCTTTGGGTGAGTTTTTGAAATTTATGAATGACATGGTTTTTATAAAATGTATTGAGATGAGAAAATTATTTGAGGAATTGGTTTTTCTTTTCAAATTGGATTTTGACACAAAAATGTGGCCTTGGAAGAAGGAAGATTTAGAAATTTAAATAAAAATGTTTTTTTATGAAAGTGGGTTTTTGGTTTTGTCGTGATATTATCTTGATAGCCTATTGTTTTGTATCAAGATATTATTTTTCAATTATACTTTGGTTTGATGTTGAATTTGGTTTTGTGATCTTGATGTTGTTTAGAAAATTCTTCCTAGAAAAATCCCTAAAAAATATAGTGAATCTTTCTCAATATCTGGTTCTTCTTGATTGTTTCCAATATTTTATGGTTATTAAGTATTGTAAGAGGTATTTTAGTGGCTCGAGGAAATTGATACTGTCTTTAGATCCTTGGTAAATCCTAAAGTGTTTAGAGTCTTTTTTTTGGGTTTGTTTGAGGGTCAAGATTCAGATGAATGGAAGATATTTTCCAAACTATAAATGAAAGTTAGGATGATGTGGGGAGTGTTTAAGTTTGTTTTTATTTTATGTATTATACCTATGGAGGTGAAGATGAATACAATGGAAGAGCTCCTTAATTTTTAGTAAGGATATCGGTCAGTGAATGATTATGTTGAAAATTTCAAGGGGATGGTTTTCTTCTTTCTAGAGATAGCGTCACATGAACTAATGATATATTCAATTTTTTCCTTTTGTGTATTTGTCTATAGATTAAGAAGATATCCCTTTCCTCCATGGTTATTAATTTTTAGATGTTGGTGGATGAGGCGTTCTTAGCTGAGTTGGTTCTCGAGGTGCAGTCAGTGGTGGTTGAGTGTCGAGAACGTTTCCCATATGGTGAGAGGGGTGTGATTGAGGAGCCTGATTCCGAAAAGCCTCTACATTGGTTTTGGATTCTAATTCATTAGACAATTTCCTTTTGTTTCACTAGTGTTTTTGTTTCAAGCATTCAAAGTCATCTTGTCAAGACCCTCCAAAGGGTTGTTATCATTGTGGCCATCTATGTCATTTGGAGAAGTTTTGTAGGAAGTGTTTCATGAAGAAGAAGTTTTGATCAGAGGATGTCGACTTCTGGCTATAAGGTAGTAGTGAATTCATCCATCAGGGCTCCATCCATAGTCCCTAGAGTGAAGATGGAACATAGTTAGGAATGTTCAAGTGTGTAGGAGGAACATTGGCCCAGTTTTTTAGTCTAGTGTTGGGGTGGATACGTTTGATGTTTCTTGTTGTAATTAAAACTGCTATTGTGAGTTTCTATTTTTTTTAATAAAAATGGTGTCTATGTTAATATGATTTTGGTTCTTTGAATCTGTTTTTCTTATATGAATGTGCTTATTGATTGTGTGGTGTAGTCTCGGTTTTAGTTGTGCTCATTTGGAGATTACTGAGTTTGGTGGAATTGATGAGTTGTGGTTTCAGTTCCCTATTTATCTTGAGTTCCTTATGGGGTTTCCCCTAGTGTTTGGGGTTTGATTGGTGTAAAATGATTCCTATTTTGGTGGAATTTTTATTTAGTTGGTTGGGATAAGTTATGTGGTTTGGGATTGAGTAGGGAGTTCTAGTTTAGGTTCCTTTGTGTAATGCCGCGACCCCAGAATCCCAGAGTTACTGCATTATTACGTATCATTGGCATGATCACAAAAGATCAAGTCTCGAAAGACCGATTAGTTTAGTAGCCTTGCAAGCACTAGATACATTCATAAGGTTTACATTACATCATAAAGTGAAAAAATACAACAACATCTTGTCTCCTTAGACCGCACTCATATGCCCTCATACTATCCCTGCAGGTCATTCATAAAATACTTCTTCACATCCTGGGAAAAATAAAGCACAGAAAGGGGTGAGCTCAGATGCCTATTAAGGATAACAATATAGTAGAAACTTTTATAAATAAACATAAACATTTAAGGCAATGTATAACAAAAACAAAAACCTTTAAAACTTGAACTTAAGCATAATATGGCAGAAATAAAATGAAATAACACCATTTACTTATTCACATGGATATTCTACTAGTTGAATAACAACATGCAATATCAATAACCACTTTCATAATGATGGAATGCATAATTCCAGACTATCATAACTACATATTCAAGGCCTTATAACAAGACTACAAATAATATTTTGTCAAGACCTTGTGCCAAGACACTATTTTGTCTCATGAGACCTACCAATGCATCGAGGAGATATAGTGGGCTCCACCCATCACTTATTAAGTCTAATGCATTCCTCATATGAATAGGTTTAAACATAACATAAACATTCGTATTAAAACTAGCATATGAAATGTCAATACATTCTCCGTAAACCATGAATGGTATAAAAATAACACATCCTCGATCAAACATATCAAAAAACCTTCAATACAATATGGAAGTTTTGTATTATAATAAATCAACTTCAAATAAGCTTAAAACCCATCAAAGTATGTTGACATAGATGAAAATAACCATCAAAACTATTTGAGAGAAATATCTCTCTTCTTATTGAAAACATTTAAAATTCACACTATTTATCAAGAAGACATTTAAAAATAGATTTTTGAATCAAAGTGTCCCATACCACTTTTAAACTTTTAAAAGTAATTTTAATTTTAAAACATTAATTTCCATATAAATAAATCCTTAAAAACATTTTTAAAACATGGGCATTAATGAGAAATATTTAGAATAATAAATCTTTAAAACATTTAAAATAATATTTTAGTTAGAGTTACTAAAAAAATAGATACACTTGAATACAAATAATTGAGGTAATAAAAACTTTATAATATCATTACAATAAAGGGATTCATGATATACTATGTCAATGTACATTATATAAACCATATAAAAGTGAATTGGTGTATAACAACAAGAAGTCTCAATGGAATGTAAATTGAGATGAATCTCTTATAAAGACCGTATCATTAAGTTAAAAATAAATCAATGAAATAATTATGTGTGTAAAATATAAATACACTCAATATTATTGGATATTTAGTGTAAATCAACCATAGGACATTCACACATATTCTTGTAAAAACAACACCAATTAATTTTATGTTTAAATCAATAAATGGAGATTGAGTTAAAATTACTCTTATTAAGTTCATATAGATGACTTGAGAATTTATCAATGGAGTGATTATGTGTATCAAAAGTATATCCATATAAAGGGGAGTGGAAATTATGACATAAGAAAATTAATAGTGATTCCACACATAATCTTGTAGAAAAATAATCAATGAAGTATGCGTAAAGCCGAATGAGTGGAAATTGAAATTTCAAATTCCCTTATCGATTTGGTAACTTATGAAACATACAACCATGAAATAAGGATCATAAAATGATGATTTAAATACCAATGATTTAAAGTATATTACACAATGAATACAAATATAGGCATTACAAACACCACATGCAATAAATAAGTGGTGAACAATGGAAATCTCACGGAATTAAAAGTGAGATAAGAAACCCATTACTTTGTAATTGTTCCTTGGTAGAGGGTAGGATAACCTCCTTTATAATAGTGAAATAATTGTTATTAAATTATAAAAGAATTATATACATTAATATTATATCATATATGATCTTTTAACATAGATTTGTTAATAATATCTTAGTATTATCGTCGTTTCGGGTGTTAACTTACTCGTTTTATTTTATATGTTTTGTAACATAAGATGTGTTTATTACGGATAAGTTGTATATTATTAATATAAAGAATTATATCAAGGCCTTGAAAATTATTTTTAATCATAAAATTATAATTACACTTGAATGGATATGAAGGGGAATGAATCTGATCACATTCGTGGAGACGGTAGTCCATACGTACGCACGAGCGACAATATCATTTTTTGATATTAAAATAATATATAATTAGATGGTATATCATATATAAAGAATAATTATCAAGTTTTATTTATTATTTACATCAATTAAACATCGTTATCATACCCATCCAAATAATAATGTTTTGAAAAACAATTACACCACGACGTGGAGAAGGTAATCCGTACGTACGCACGTATGGTGACATGTCATTCAAAGGATGGATAAAATAATGAATATGGTTGTACCATATTTATAATAACATCATAGTATATATAATATACTGGAGTTATTATTTTTTAATGGAAATAACAAATAAAGAAGAAGTGGAAGAAGAATGGAACTTGAAAGAGGGTGGTGAAATCATCACCTCTTCTTCAGGTTCTTTCTTTGGATTTGATCAAAAGGGATCATTAAGTTGGATTTCTGACCAAAGTAGGGACTCTAGGATGAAGTGAGGGAAGTTGAGATGATATTTGTTCAGGGGTTGTCCAAGACAAAAGGCTTTGAAGGTGTGAATTAGTGAGTAGGGGGATTTCCCTTTTATAAGAGGGGTGACATACACCTTAGGAAAAGCTAGAAATATTATTTTATAATACATTCATATTCAGTTTAAAATGGATACAAAGTGGATTATTTAAAGGTTAAGGATAGGTCAAAAACCACTCAACCAATAGGTTTTAGATAGGTTTGGGTCACTATATTAACTTTATCTTTTTTATTTAACTCTTAGTTAAATAGTTTTACATTTACCACGTCTCTTTGTATTTTTATATTATATAGTTAATAAACTTACTATATAATTCTAAGAGAACCCCAAGTGGTTAATTAATGATAAAAATATCATTATATAAGTCATTTGGCCTAACCTTAGATTTTTAGGAATAGAATATGAATTAATTATATAATATTTATTTTAAAAACTCTTTTATGTCAATTTTGATACTATTTGGTATTTTGTTTTTCCTAAATTTATAACAGCATTATTACTTCGAAAAAAATACATCTAACCAACCCTAATATGTCATATTAACCTATAAAATTACTGGAATTCATAAAAAGTCTCAAATTACTTTTATTTTGATATTTATAATATCAATTATTTTAATATTTTATTAATTCGGTAATTACTGCATCACCATAGTGTCATAAATAAATTAAATTATTTAATGTCTAAAAATTATAAATAAAATACTATTATGTATTAAATCTTTTAAAATTTCTAATGAAAATTTATAATAGAATTTATATTATGTATAACCTTAAATTAAAAATGTTTTAGTTATTTAACTTTGATTTTATCTATTTTAACTCTTCTTTGAATTAAATAATAATAAATGTCCTAATCTAATACAAGTGGACCAAAGAGGTTCATATTTTATTCCTAAGGTTGTTTTTGGTCGAATTATTCTTAGCCAATAGAATTAGGACATGTGATAGGGTAATAATAATATCATTTTTACCCCTAATTACCCTATTTACTTTTAACCGTGGTAAATAAAAGTAAAAATTTACTATTCACCAAAAATTATTTTTATTTTATTGAACCACATTTTACTCCTTGATATTAACCATGTCTCTCGGATTTTGGAAATTTCATTCACAGAAGCGGTAAAATTAAGTTTTATGTGAATTTGCAAATTCTCCTAGGAGATGGGTAAAAGACAGTGAAAGTTCAATAAAATTTTTATATATCTAAAATTATTGTAAACTGAATCCAATGAATTACATTGAAATTATATAAATATTACGTATCTATTTTTACCTAAAATAAATTTAAATAAAATAAATAATTATTTTAATAAAAATTTGGTTTTAAACTATAACTCAGTTTTTTTCACTATTCATCAAAAATTGAAAGTTTTCAGAAAAATACCAAAATTTCACCCTAGGATAATTTTGATATTATGAATCAAAAAATGATGTCCACTTTAAAAGGTAAAATTTATAAAATTTTAAAAAGTCGGTATTACTATTCATAACAGCTAGTTTGATTGGTTGTGGTGTGTGTTAGAACTCGAAGTTGGGTACAACACACCCTACTGTATTATTCAAAGGGAAGCGTACCATGGAAGCTTGGGGTGTTAGATTCTCCCCTCCTTCAATAAATTGTGTCCTCGCATTTTTTAAAATCGGGCATGGGAATATAATGGAAAGGCCGACATAGAAAAAAGAGTCAATAAAACTATCACTTTAAAAGAAAGAAAGAGAAGAACAAAGGTCACCCAAGATAACCCACAATAGGATTCCATGAAGAAAAACATGGATATGGAAGATAAAATAAGTGTCAAGTTCTGATGGAGAGGGATAGAAAACATGATCAGGATAAAGTTAACAATAAGAAAACCAAAAACTTGTGATGGGACAAATGGTCATTAGTTTCCCAGTAGGAAAAGTAAACGGACAACATTTTTTGTTGTTGTAAGTTACATTTCTTAAAGATGAGGAATTTATTTATGAGATTGAATAAGAACATAAAGATATATACTTACTTTTTAAGTAGAGTTTCATTATTTAATAAATTTTCACCACTAACTTATTTTTTTAAATGATGAGTATTCAAGAAGACTTTTTCACACCAGAAGAGCTAGAATAAAATTATAGAGAATCACAACATCTATAAAGGATAAACTGCATATTTACCGTGTCTTTAGAGATTAATCAAAACCAAAATGGTTAGTACAAGATCAGATGATCCCACAAAAGGATATTCATTTAGAGAAAGAAACATTAATCTTAATTTCTAAAATTAAACCAACAATACTCCATTTTTAAATAAATACCATTCAATAAACATTTGTCCTTAAAATCCTTCAATATAATCTAAACTAATATTGGAACCCAAAACATAGAAGAATTTGGTTATGTAGTCTTCCACGCTAAATTGTATCTCCAAATGACATCGACTACTCTTAAAGTCACATACTTAAAAATTATTTAACCTAATAACATAGTCTATATTATAGGTTAATCATTTCCATAAATAAACCAAATCACTATAAATCTAGAATAAAAACATAGATAAAAATCCTCCATTAATCGTAAAATGAAATCCCATAGTATTTTATTTTCCATGGGCATATAGTGTTCCCAACAAAGCAAACATCTTCTAAAATAACATTTATCACTTAACCACCAAATCATTTTCCTATACTAAGGGTATTAATTTGATAAGACATAAGATCCCAAATCAACTTATTATTGATCAATAAAATCATTTAACTAAAAATAATAAGTCACACTAACCAGGGACTTCACATAGTCTAGTGGTAGGCGATAAATCCCAATTGTACTCTGATTGTGGGTTTGATTCCCACAGCTTTGTCTGACGCGATGGGTTGTCACATAGTCTGCGTGTTGTCCTTTTTCCAAAAATATATTTTATAACATTAACAAAATGAGATAAATTCCTCAAAATAACCACAACATAATTTAACCACAAATGTTATCTCATACCTTTCATTTTAACCCCAAAAAATAATAACTTGTAATTGCCTCAAATTCAAGGATCCTATAAAGGAAAATGGTTATTTATAACTATATCTACAAGAGAAAAGATAATTCTTCTGCAAATATTATTTTCACATGATAAATTGCAGGGTTACACATATAAGAGAAAATTCATCCAAAGTAATCTCAACAACAAAGAGCCCTAATAACTTTAAACATTTTTCCATCCATTTATTTCCACATAGGTTCTTCCTTGACAAATAGGTTATCCTATAGAATAGGGAATTGAATTCTGTGATGCCAAGGTCCCTTACATTTATGAAAAATGACCATAATTTGAATCTTAGGATCATTTTTTTCTTCCATAGTACTCTTCATTTTTACTCGGAAATTCTTTACATTATGACCTTCTTTCCCACACATAAAGCATTTATTTGTTCCATTGAGTCACTTTCCTGGGTGTCTCCTTCCACATTTCTGGAAATACGGAAATTGAGCTTCCTTCTCTCCATGGTCTCCATAGCTGGAGTTCTTATAATTAACTGCCTTTCTCTTATTTGTTGAGTCTGGGAGTTGGTTAATATATATGTTGTTGATCATATTTTTGGAAAACTGATTCGGCATGAAGACAATATCTTTTACGCCTATCAACATTCCATTTTGTTTCTCATTTCCACCATTGTTCCTACCCTATACATCATGTTCAATGTTACTATGACTTCCTTGGAATCCAACCATTAACTAAAACCAGAAAACATTGTGTGAGTAAGAATAGTCATAAAAGTATTTAGAAAATATCATCACACCTTATTCTCAATAAAAAACAACCTAGTATTAACCAAGGTTATTTATTCTCATCTTATATTAAAATCCTTCAAATCGGTTTGTAAAGAAAATGTAAATTATCCTAAGCATATCCCCCAGGAGTGTCGTAACCAAGAGTGCCACAAGGCCCGTTGTTGTGCACCAGTTCTCGTTCGAGTCTAACTCAAAGCGATGTTTTCAGGTTTTACCCCTAGGTAAATCTGTACCAGATCCGCCTCTACCTGCTCGAATCTAGACAGGGATGTATTGCTTGGAAAACTCACAAAATATTTACAATACCCAAATTTTAGGAAGTTCTTCTATAATAATCCTCAAAGTATATCTTAGGGCTATGTTCTCTAATCAGAGTTTATCTAAATCTTGATTCCATGGTTTGTACTAAACTTCCTCTGATAACAACTGTAACGCCCCGACCCCAGAAGCCTAGAGTCGGTGCATTATTACGTATCATTGGCATGATCACAAAATATCAAGTCTCGAAAGACTGATTAGTTTATTAACCTTGGAAGCACTAGATACATTCATAAGGTTAACGTTACATCAAAAAGTGAAAAACTACAAAAACATCTTGTCTCTATAGACCACACTCATATACCCTCATACTATCCCTGAAAGTCATTCGTATAATACTTCTTCACATCCTGGGAAAAATAAAACATAGAAATTGGTGAGCTCAGATGCTCAGTAAGGATAACAATATATTGAAAATTTTCATAAATAAGCATAAACATTTAAGGTAATGTATAAATAAAACAAAAGCCTTTTAAACTTGAACTTCAGCATAATATGGCAAAAATAAAATGAAATAATGCCATTTATTTATTCACATGGATATTCTACTAGTCAAATAAACACATGCAATATCAATAAACACTTTTATAATGATGGAATGCATAATTCCAGACTATCATAACCACATAGTCAAGAACTTATGCCGAGACTACAAATAAGATTTTTTCAAGGCCTTATGACAAGACACTAGTTTGTCTCATGAGACCTACCGACGCATCAAGGAGCTATAGAAGGATCCACCTGTCACTTATTAATTCTAATACATTCCTCATATGAATATGTTTAAACATAACATAAACATTCATATTAAATGTCGCATACTAAATGTCAAGACTTTCTCCATAAACCATGAATAGTATAAAAATAACACATCCTCGGTCAAACATATCAAAAAACCTTAAATACAATATGGAAGTTTTTTATCATAATAAATCAACATCAAATAATCTTAAAACCCATCAAAGGATGTTGAAATAGATGAAAATAATCATCAAAACTATTCGAGAGAAATATCTCCCTTTTTCTTGAAGACATTTAAAAATCACACTATTTGTCAAGAATCCATTTAAAAATAGATTTTTGAATCAAAGTTTCCCATACCACTTTGAAACTTTTAGAAGGAATTTTAATTTTAAAACATCAATGTCCATATAAATAAATCCTTAAAAACATTTTTAAAACATGGACATTAATGAGAAAGATTTAGAATAATAAATCTTTAAAACATTTAAAATGATATTTTAGTTAGAGTTCCTAACCAAAAGAGAGACACTTGAATACAAATAATTAAGGTAATGAAAACTTTATAATATTATTATAATAAAATTATTCATGATATACTATGTCAAAGTACATTATATACACCATATAAAAGTGAATTTATGTATAACAACAAAGAAGTACCAATGGAATGTAAATTGAGATGAAATATCTTATATAGACCATATCCTTAGGTTAAGGATAAATCAAAGACATAATTATCTGTGAAAAATATAAATACACTAAATATGATTGGATATTCAGTGTAAATCAATCATTGTACATTCACACATATTCTTGTAAAAACAACACCAATGAATTGGATGTTTAACTCAATAAATGGAGATTGAGTTGAAATTAATCTTATCAAGTTCATATCGATGACTTGAGAATTTATAAATGGAGTGATTATGTGTATCAAAAGTATATCCACAGAAATGGGAGTGGAAATTATGACATAAGAAAATTAATAGTTATTCCACACATAATCTTGGAGAAAAATAATCAATGAATTATGCGTAAAGCCGAATGAGTGGGAATTGAAAT
This sequence comes from Viscum album, assembly GCA_963277665.1. Taxonomy (NCBI): domain Eukaryota; kingdom Viridiplantae; phylum Streptophyta; class Magnoliopsida; order Santalales; family Viscaceae; genus Viscum; species Viscum album. The sequence continues at coordinate 690,693,201 of OY728163.1, forward strand.
TTCAAATTCCCTTATTGATTTGGTAACTTAAGAAACATACAACCATGAAGGAAGGATCATAAAATTATGATGTAAATATCCATGAATTAAATTATATTACACAATGAATACAAACATGGGTAGTACACACACCACATGCAATAAATAAGTGGTGAACAATGGAAATCTCACAGAATTAAAAGTGAGATAAGAAACACCTTACTTTGTACTTTTTACTTGGTTGAGGGTATGTTAACCTACTATATAATGGTTAAATAATTATTATTTAATTATAAAATAATTATATACATTAATATGATATCATATATGATCTTTTAACATTGATTTGTTAATAATATCTTAGTATTATCGTCATTTCGGGTGTTAACTTACTCATTTTCTTTTATATGTTTTGTTACATAATATGTGTTTGTTAGGAATAGGTTGTATATTATTCATATCCAGAATTATATCAAGTCCTTAAACATTATTTTTAGTCATCAAATAAGAATTATACTTGAATGGATAGGATGGGGAATGAATCTCATCGCATTCGTGGAGATGGTAGTCCGTATGTACGCACAAGAGACAATATCATTCTTTTGATATTAAAATAATATAAAATTTGAAGTTATATCATATATAAAGAATAATTATAATGTTTTATTTATTATTTAATTCAATTACACATCATTATCATACCCATCCAAATAATAATGTTTTGAATAACAATTACACCATGACGTGGAGACGGTAAGCCGTACGTACACACGTATGGTAACATGTCATTCAATGGATGGATAGAATACTGAATATGGTTGTACCAAATTTATAATAACATAAAATTAAATAGAAGATACTGGATTTATTATTTTATAATGGAAATAACAAAGAAATAAGAAGTGTAAGAAGAAAGGAACTTGAAAGAGGGTGGTGAAATCATTACCTCTTATTCGGGTTATTCCTTTTGATTTGATCAAAAGGGATACTTAAGTTGGATTTCTGACCAAATTAGGGCCTCTAGGACGAAGTGAGGGAAGTTTAGAGGATATTTGGGCAGGTTTTGGCCGATATAAAAGGCTTTGATGTTTTGAATTAGTGAGTAGGGGGAGTGCCTTTTTATAAGAGGGGTGAGGGGCACCTTAGAAAAAGATAGAAATATTATTTTATAATAAATTCATATTCGGTTTCTAATGGCTCCAAAGTAGACTATTTAAAGGTTAATGTGGGTATAGGTCTCAAACCACTAAAAAAATAGGTTTTATACCGGTTTGGTTCACTATATTAACTTTATCGTTTTGATTTAACTCTTAGTTAAATAGTTTTACATTTACCATGTCTCTTTGTATTTCTATATTATATAGTTAATAAAATTACTATATACTTCCAAGAAAACCCCAAGTGGTTAATTAATGATAAAACTATCATTATATAAGTCCTTTGTCCAGACCTTATATTTTTAGGAATAGAATATTAATTAATAATATAATATTTTTTTTAAAAACACTTTTATGTCAATTTTGACACTATTTGGTATTTTGTTTTTGTTAAATTTGTAACAGCATTATTTCTTCAAAATAAATTTATCAAACCAACCCTAATATGTTATGTTAACCTATAAAATTAGTGGTATTCATAAAAAGTCTCAAATAACATTTATTTGGAAATTTATAATATCAATTATTTTAATATTTCATTAATTAGGTAATTACAGCATCATCATTGTGTCATAAATAAATTAAATTATTTAATGTCTAAAAATTATAAATAAAATATCATTATGTAAGAAATCTTTTTATATTTATAATTAATATTTATAATTGAATTTATCTTATTTATAACCCTATATTAAAAATGTTTTAGTTATTTAACTTTGATTTTATGTCTTTTAACTCTTCTTTGAATTAAATAATAATAAATGTCCTAATCTAATCCAAGTGGACCAAAGAGGTTAATATATTATTCCTAAGGTTGTTTTTGGTCTAATTACACATATCCAATAGAATTAGGACATGTGTTAGGGTAATAATAATATCATTTTTACCCTTAATTACCCTATTTACTTTTAACCGTGGTAAATAAAAGTAAAATGTTACTATTTAATGTTTTCAGAAAAATACAAAAATTTTACCCTAGCCTAATTTCGATATTCTAAATCGAAAAATGATGTCCATTTTGAAAGATAAAATTTATAAAATTTCAAAAAGTGGGTATTACTATTCATAACGGCTAGTTTGATTGGTTGTGGTGTGTGTTGGAACTCAAAGTTGCGTACAACACATGCTACGGTATTATTCAAAGGGAAGTATACCGTGGAAGCTTAGGGTGTTTCATTTGTGTTGAGGGCTTAAAATTTTGATTGTGTTGGTTGGGTTTTTATGGTGGGGATAACCCTATTATGTTCTCCAATTTTTATAAATTCTATGTATTTCACTAGAATGGTTAGGTATGCCATGTAGAGTATAATTTCACCCCTAGGTTCCTGGTTTTCTTTGGTTTTATTCGGATTTGGGATCTATTTTTTTTTTCATATTTTCACTGGGTGACTTTCTAGGGTATGAAATTGTTTTTAGAGTGGAAAATTTTTACACTTCATCATTTGAAATTACTTTTTGTATACTTTTCTTGTCTTTGGATCCATTGGTTGAGATTCAGCTTGAGTCCTAGTTTAATATTTTCGATTTTTGGTTGAAAATTTTAGTTTTAGGGATTTAAAACAAGGGGAAAATGGAAATTACATAGTTAAGGGAAACCATAGGGCTTTTCCCAGGTAACTGTACAGCTTGGTTTGGAGTCCAGGGGTTAGGTGTATGGGTTTCTAAGTGTTTGGAAAACCGTGCGATGTGGCCATATTTTTTAAAATCTTAAAATCCATAATTTACCCTCCCCTATTTTTACCCTAACTAAAACCACATCCATCTTGGTCATTTTTAGTTCATGAAGGGGTCCAAAGACTCCTCTACCTTTGGTTATCCTCCATCCATGGTTGATCCTCCAAGGATATAAGGTGAGTTTTTTGGGTTTTTGGATATTTTTTCTTTATTCTCTTATCATATCTTGTCATCCTTAGGTTTTCTCAGCGTGTTCTTGATTTTAAGAACCCTAGGAGATATGTTTTATGTGTTAAATTGTTTTTCTTTGGATCTAGGGAGTGCTTATTTTTTATTGGGACCTATTCTTCCTTCTTTGAGAGTTTCGTCGCATCCACACTCCATCGTGGTAGGTGTCTCTATTCATTTCCATTTCGATCCATTCCATTTTATGGTTGGGTGATTTAAATTAATTTATAAATATGTTTCACATTCCTATGATGTGTTGGTGTTGATTATAGTGATGGTTTGGTGTTGTTATTTTAGTATAAAAATGGGTTTTCAAAGGATTTCTATTTTTAGGCCTATAATATTATGCACCTAAAATGTTTGATAAATTTTTTATTTCTTTCTTAAAATGAAATTATTACTTTTTGTGATATTATGCTTTTGTTTTTATTTTGGTAGCTTGTCCTTAATTAAAAATTGGGTATGGTGTGTGGTGTGAAGTCCTCTTATGGCTTGGTATATTGTGGAGAATGTTTGGAAATGTTTTTATCACCATTTAAATGCATAATGGTGATCTTTCCATTGTGTGACATGTTTTGTTGGTTCATAGGAAAGTGTTGTTTCTTAAAAAAGGAGTTTGAGTGATTATATAGAAACTTGAAGTATGTTATTTTATTTTTTCACATCCATGGGTTCATGGGGTGCACACATAGACGAGCTTTCAAATGATGATGGCACTGATAAATGCTGATTTCCTTAAGCCTTGTTTTTTGAAAAGTGTTTTCCCTTATTTATTTTTCCGTTATTTATAAATGGTTACTTGATTTATAAATAGTCAGTTGGAATTTATTGTAACTCAAAAATGTATTTTTATATGTCTCAATTGAAATTTATCCCATTTTTCATTTTAATTTATGTTTTAGTGAATGGTAGTTATAAAGGCCTATTTGGAACTTTTCATATTGTTGGATGTTTATCCCTAGTTGGGAAATTGTTTTGGTAAATGTATTTGGATTGGAAATGTTGGAGGCATTTTTTTCACCTTGTGATGTTTTGAATGGATGGGTTTGGATGCAATGAAAAGTGAAGACTTGATTATCAATTTTTTGGTTTTGGAAATGAAATGTGGTTTTGAAAGTAAAAATGACCAGTTGGAATGTTAGTATGTTTTTAGAAAACGATTTGAATGATTATGTGACGTCACAACCCAGTTGGCACTTGTGAATGACCTGTTGTATGACAGTCACTCCAATGGGGGATTTCCCTGTATGGGTTATCGCGTGGATTGTGTTTGTGTTTGGGGTAGTAATGTTCGATGGTGGGAGGTAAAGTGAGTCACGCGTGTGAGGTCCTCTTACATACACAGTGTACCATTACCATGGGTTTCTTGGGTGTCTTTTAAGGGGCTGAGTGATGGTTACTTATTAACACCGAATATATGGGTTGGTACCCCCTATACATTATTGGGATAGGTGGGATGTTCCCCTGAATTTTTCACTTTATGGATACCAGTTGGTTATTGAATATGGAGATGCACCATATGCGGAAAGGTGGGTCCGATACGAGTATGTAAAGGGACCAATCTAGGGATGTTTAGGAAATTCCCCTGGATATTATCTATTTTTTATTGTTATATTATGCAACTCTTCTTTTCTTATTTATTCTACCTGGTTATTTTTCAGTATATCCGGGTATTGTTTCATTAGAATTTATCTTGGGTTTGTGTTTTAAAAATGGTAATCAGTTTTTGGAAGTAGTGATGTGGTGTGTGTTGTGTTTTAAAAAAGGAAAGCATTATTGTTTATTAAATTGATAAAATTAGATTTTTATATATGTATTTCCAAACAAGGGTTTATGGACTATTTTCAGGAAAGGAAATGTATGGATTCTGTGGTGGTTTCATACTAATCTGTTTGGTTCACACCCTACTTGCATCATTCAGTGTCGGTAGACCTGAGCTATTTTGTAGGATCAGGGTCATGGTTCGGTTGCTTTCCTTTAGAGTAGGTCGGTGCTAAGGTTGGTGGTGACCAAGTGGTCACATGAATATTTTGTTGGCATGTCCAATTTTAGTTTGTATTCCATTCCTCTTATTATGTAGCAGTTTTATTTAAAGTAGTTTATTATTTATTTTTATTAAGTTTTAATTAGTTCTTCTAAATTTTCAGTTTATTTTTAGATAATCCTAGTTTATTTGGAGAAAAATCATTCCCATGGTGATTGATTTCATTCTTGACACTAGTTTCCAGCCCTTGGGGATCGGGAATGCCCTTCGGGCCATGCTACAAACCGGGTTGGGTGTTGGGTCGGATGACATCCCATCCTGGTTCTTGACAATACTGTTTTTTATAATCAAATAATATATATATATATATATATATATATATTTTCACACATACAAATTAAATTTGATAAATAAATATGTAAACATATTTAAATATAAAATAAATTTCAAAATAAATAAACTTTATTTAAATAAAAATCAATATCCATTTTATTTAAAATAAAAATGTATGAATGTATATTCCCATATAATTAAGGTATATATTATTTGTGCGTGTGTTTTGAAAAATAAATATCTATTTATCTATATATTCTATTATATGTATATAAATATTAATATATAATATATGTCAAAAAATATAATATGTATACTTATATTTACAAATGAAAACATATATTTAATTATATGTATGTATGTATGTATTTATTTATTTATAAATACACTCATAAATATATAGACAAAAAAAATTATATATGAATTTAAATAAATAAATAAATATACATAAATAAATAAATATATTAATATATGGATAAAAAATGTAAAAAAATATATAAATAAATAAATTAATATATCATAAAATAAAGAACAAAAATATATAGTGTAGTGGAAAGGGATTAGGCTACGAGGGGGAGGTCTCAGGTTTGAAACTCATTGGAGGCTGGGGTGCACGTAGGAGTCTGGAATTATGTAAGGTGATAATAAAAAGGGGGGGGGAGATCCTGGGTTAGTGGGTACCAGAACTGATAATGTGGGTGGGAAGCACTGATAAAAGGAGGGATAGGAAGGGGTTTCAACAATTTTTTTCCCCTTTATCAGTGATAAAAAACACTAATATAGGACCCCTTTATCAATTCTTATTTAGCAGTGTAATGGGGGACTTTAATATTGATAACAAAGAACTGATATATGTGGACATTAAGAGTGATAAAAAAGTGATGATAAAGGCCCCCTTTATCGATGCTGTTTAGCGATGTTAAAGGGGGCCTTTATCAGTGATTTTTATGAGCGCTATTAAAGCTAACCCTTTAACATCGATCACATTATCAGTGATTCTATATCATTGATAAATACCTTTTACTATAACTTTTGAAAGATAAATCAATATTTATTCCATATAAAAACATCATACAAGTATGTAATGAAATTTAGAAAATATATTTTAATTCATTTAAATAAATAAACAACATAAGGAACTTTTTTAGAAAAGAGACCACATTTTATATGAGTATAAACATCGTATGTTTAAATAACCCATTGTAACCAAGGAAATAATCATATCAAAGTAACTTAAAAATTACATAAAACATGTATATATTAGAGAATAACTTGGGTCTCTTACCTTGGGTCAAGTAAATAGAATGGGAACCTAGGAACTCACCCACAGAACACCTTATGGACTATGGTGAACCCAAAAGCTTTGAAACATAATGTTTCCTATACAACTACCTATGGTTTTTCTTGTATTCCAATATGAAGGTGAAGCACAATACTATCACAAACCAAAAAATAGGCAAAATAACATTGTTATTAGGTCCCAACACTAGGTTAAATAATTAAGATGCCACATCCCAACACTACCCAAGGTTCCCATGCGTGACCCATCTGAAACTAGGTCTCAAAGTTTAACCACCAATAAAACATAATCAGGAATTATAGAAAAAACACCAATGCATGATATTAGTAAATAACCTATAACAATACCAGACAATCACATAATCAAACTATCCTTTAATATGGAATTCATAATCTAATTTATGAAAAAAAACATTTTAAATCACAAACTACTCGAAATTCCATTTTTAAATCCATATAATTTTTTTGAGATATTTTAGAAAACACTTTAAAGATCCCAGGTTAATAGGTACTACACTAGGGGTGAATTAGAGGAACTGTTTTTATAAATTCTATCATAAATAAACAAATGTGTCTGTTTGAGGTCATGATCCAATATTCTTAAAACACTTTCCTAAATAGTATGCTACAATAAATAAACATATACAATACATAAGTATTTTTGAAAAGGTTTGGATCCAATGGGAAAACCCAATCCTTTATTTATTTTGGATCTTTTGAGGCACATATTATATCAAAATTTCCAATGTTCTGAGCGATTACAAGTACTGAAAAATAAAAAAATTGTTCGGAAAGTATCATCCACTTCCCAATTTAAAACTTCATTATTTATAATGGTAGCAGTAGTATTTTAGATATTCTTATAATTTTCTATATGAAAAAGACCTTTAGTTCACATTAGGATGTCTATATAGTTGAAAATAAGATCTTCTTCCTCAAACAAGTTCTTCAACTATCTAAGGTGTATCTTTAGAATAACATGCACATATGCCTCCCTTTTTACGATTTCAGAATTATTAACAAGTTTATGAGATCATGCACACAAAGATAAACATTATTCCTTCCCAATATAAAGTCTCAAGATGATCAGTAATAATATCATATATCCTTGAAACATATATTAAATGAAGTAGAAAGAACTGGTAAATATTATCTACTTCCTCTATCTTCCATATAGTAGTTCATCAACACAACAAAGCATCGACTTCTTAAGTATCATTCTAATTTTTCATTCTTCATTTTATACTGTTATATTCCTAGGAATAGGAAATTATTATTTCTATAATTAAAATATTTAAACTCCCCTTTATTCTTAGCTTCATGATATTTCTAGTAAATATATTCCAAAAAAATAATAGCTTTGATAATGAACTATAATATCAAATATTTGAATTTGAAATCTCTTTGAAAATATACCCATGATATACTTAATTAATTTCATTCAAAATTCCACTAATCACCACTTGAATCATAAATTTGATTAGGAGCATATTATTTTAAAGATCTAAAGTCTTTTAAAACATCTTCTAATTTAGTTATCCTTAGGATGAATCTTATGAAGTATACGAGTCATCCATAAAAAAATTAATATGATTCCATGCCTTTGGAAAATTTTCTAACATAAATTTGTACTTCATAAGAGTAGTTTAATCTTATGAATTTAATTTTATTTCCATGCCTTTGATTTTTTTTCAACATGGTATTTAATAAGAGTAAATGACTCTTATTAAGTTCGGATTATCCTTATAGAATTTGTCAAATGATCCTTACATTTTTTAGTAATCCTTATATAGCTTTCAATCATCCTTACAAAGTCTGAAACTATATTTATGAAGATAGGGATGATCTGTATGAATTTAAAATAACTCTAATAGAGTTAAGGCCATCCTTATAGAATTCTCATGCCTATATATAATTTTCAACACATATTTTAAAACAAATCTTATGGAACTCAATGAATCTTATAGATTCTAGGATAAATAAAATTTTCACAAAAACATTAAAATTTTATAATTTTTCTAACACAAATAAAATCATCCAAGAACCTTATAAACCACTTAAAACCAACTCAAAATCATTTCAAAAATCATTACAAATACCCATACACACATATTTGTCAAAAAATACAGTATTTGGAATTTTTTTTGTTCACTTAAATCTCCCCATTTCTATTTGTTTTCATCCTCACTCAACTCTTTCCAAAACACAACAACTCATACAAGAAGCATTAAATCACATCATTTCTTAAGTGAGAATATGATTAAAAACACAAAAAAATATAGTTTATTTTTGAATAGTATTTCATCCATGGATGATAATAATGTTTTAGCCATGTAATTACAATATCCCCCCTCAATTCATGAAATCTCCTATTTTTTTACTCCCCTATTTATGATAATCATAGATTTGAAATTTGAATAATCACTTTTAAACTCCTTTTAGTTTAAAATATACCCTATAGTATTTTTTATGTTTCTGGATAACTTGTGGTGTGGAAAATGGATTGTAATCATACATTCCAAAATTATTCAACAATTACTTTGAATAATTTTATTTAGAAAGAAAAATAAAATCTTAATATTTTAACCCATGTAAACACAAAACATGTTTTAATAGAATATACTTCTCAAATTGTTTCCTCATTTTTATAGAAAATCTATTACAACCACTCTCTTGATCTCTTGAAATAATAATTTCATCAACATATATAATCACAATAATAGTACCTGTATCCATATATTTAATGTAATGACTTTTTTTCTAATTTCTTATTGATGAATTTCATTTATTTTAGAAATTATTCTAGATTATAGTACCAAACTCTTGGATCCTACTTTAATATATATAAATTATTCTCCAATTAGTATACCATAAATACATCATTATTAATAATAAATCCCTCAGGATAATAAATTTAGGATTCTTCTTATATATCACCATTCAAGAGGGAATATTTGACAACCATTTGATAAATTTTATACTACAGAATATTTAACTGATATGAATATTATTGTGAAGAAATCCCTCAAGCTAACATTACAACATTTTTGGGCTGATTGTATTTTTTGGGAAAGAGGGTTTCCAATGTATTCTATGGAGTCTAGAGATATTGTTAAAATGGTATGTTAATAAATTTCCAAGAAAAAGGAATGGATACCTTGGAAGAGGTATTGGAAATTATATACACAGGATGACACCATTTCTATGTGTTTGCCAAATTTTTGGGGTCTAAAATTTGAAGGAGGAATAGCATTGCGAAAGATGGATTTCCTTAAAGGCCTTATGAAAATATGGAAAATCCATTAGTTTCACAAATATTGGGTTGCATGAAGGGTGGTTCGAAAAGGCATGAAGGTTTTGATGAAAAGCTCCACAATTTTAGAAAATCATCACGAATGACGTGATTGTTTTGACAGTGACCTCTATGATTAAGATACACATCGTGAATAATAAATTTTCTTTTAGTATCAAAAAAATTGGAGCGTCATGGTGGAATTGAGGGAGTATTGCGAAATGGGGATGATGTGGCTGGATTCTGCTGGAAGTGGTGGATACACCTATAAATAGGTATCTACACCCTCTAGAAAACTAGTGAATCTTAAAGAAAATCATAAGACTCTAAATATGCATTGGTGGTTCACAAAGGTGGTTCATGTGAGAAAGTTTGTGAAAGTTATGACAACCAACTGTATGTTTTAATCATTTGGAAATTAAAGGAATTTGAAAAGTCTATAAAAATCCAACAAAGAATTGTGAGCTTCAGGAAGTATATTTGAGCTTCACAAAAGAAGTGATCTTTATGAAAGGTGGTTTCTTCATGAAGTCTATTTGATTTAATGAAAGAGGGAGCTTCACAAAAGAAATATGCATCATGAAAAGTGTTTAAAAAGGATTTCCCAAGGAATCATGGTAAAGTGGTATTCATTAGTTAGATGAAAGTGGAACTTCAATAGAGCATATACCTACAATTGAAGATGTATGATTTCAAGAAAATAAAGGGACCTACAAGTCCATAAATGGAGAGTGGATCCATTCCAATTGTAGTGTGCAAAGGAAGAGGGAGAAGGTGATCCTTTATATCTGCATTGAGTCAGAGAAAGAGACTTAAAAAGTGGATCTTGGGAAAGAAGTGAGTTGATCCTAAACCTTATAACAGATCTGAGCATGGGAATAGAAGTGATCTAGCCCAAATATTATATTTTGGTAGTGATCCTTAGTGGATTTGGTACATATGTACATCTCCGTTGTAATCTCCTTGTATGTATCCCAGTGAGGGTGAACCAATTAAAATCAATATGTCTCGTGCATGATTTCATTTTTGTTTATACATTGTTATAGGAGAAGAAGAGAAGGGTGTTTTGTTTAATGATGAAACAAGATCCAAATGGACAATAATTTTAATCTATCATACCCTAATTCACCCCCTCTCATAGGATTGGACCTAGTGGTCCTAAAAAATATCCTTAAGGCTTATTATCTTGTAACCATTGAAAATTTATCTTCAAATTTAACCCCTCGAACTTGTGAATAAACCTTGTAAACAAGTTTGTACTCATTCTTTTTTGTATTTTATCTTATTATTCAACTTATTCCTAAATACCCACTAGGTAGCAATAACATTTTTATCATTAAGTATTGGGATAATATCCCAAGTGTCATTTTTCTATATTTGGTTCAGTTACTCATTCATTACTCTATATCATTCATTGTTCTTAATGAATTTAGTCACTAAATGTGCCTCTATATCTAATATAAGACCTATTTGGTTACCAAGTCTCAATCTTCTTATTGTTTGAAATGAAAAAATATGATATCAAACTATAATCTTTCCTCAATATGATTATTTTTCTTTTTAATGTTATGTTTTTCAACCTCATCATCATATTATTCATCACTTTTCTAATCAGGATCAACATTAATAACATTTGGTTCATTTTCTGCATGTTTTTCACAAAATTTATTATAATTATGATCACATTATTCATTAGAGACTTCACAATATATCTCATTTAAAACATCAACATGGAAATTATTTTTATTAACTTTTACATTATAACTCTCAACCAAATTATGAATATTTTTTTTCTAGCATGTTTATCATTTTCTATTTAAAAATTATCCTAAAAAGATAACTTCCTCAGCCGTTTCCTCTAACATCTCTATTTTTTTATTTTTTATGTTGTATCAAGTAGGAGATTTAAAAGACTGTAAAATAGTTAAAAATTGGTTTTATTTGATACCAGATCTCATAAAAAGTCCAGTTCAAGTCTGGCATCAACAAACACATGTTCTAAATGTGAAATGATGTGTAAACAACTTCTGTCAAGAAAATTTTGGACCTTCTTAACCTAATAATCATTTTTCTTCCCATTTCAAAAAGATTGACATTTACTATCTCAACAAAAATATTATTCCAAGGATTGTATATGGAACTGTATTGTTTCTTGGTTCTATGTTTTGTAAGATATTATTTATAAAAATTCCTAGTAAACCCACTTCCACTTTATGTTCTTAAATTTTTAATAGAAAGCACCAAATATTTTCAACTTTCCTTCTGAAAACCATAAAAAAACATTGAATTATGTTTTATAAATAGAGCATCGATAATTATTAGAAAATAATAAATGAATATTATTAATTAAAATTCACTCATAGTGGATTTATTACCCATATGTCTTCATAAATTTGGGTTGATTAATTTAAGTGGAACCGTTGAATTCATTTCCACTCATTAGTATCTTCCCTCAAACATATTCCACTTTTTAGAATCTGTAAAAAATCTATCTCAATATCATCATAGTTGGGGTATATCTATCAAAAAATTATCTCTTGAAATTTTTCTCAAACTCTACTCGCTATGATGGACAAGTCTTTTATGGGAAATATTATTTTCTTATTTTCTATTGAGGTAGTATGAGTTTATTGGATCTCTAATAAAAAATATATTATCACTTGTTCTTTCTCATTATTAATTATCCTCCCATATGTTATCCAATTTATTAATTAATTTTATAATTTTAAAATAACTTAATTTCCTTAATCAAAGAGTTGACTCACACTTAGTATGTTTTGTTTGAGTGCATCACTAAAAAAACATCTTCAAACTTAAACCTTTGAGGTAAAATTTCAGGAAAACCAATTCATTTGATATTCAAGGAGCTCTCATTTGAAATAGTAATAGACATACCATTATTTTAATTAAAATTTTTAGTATATTTATATCTTTATCATATGTTATGATCTTAGACTCTCAAAAATCCATTTTCCCTTTTTTCTATCTTTGAGAGACACTTTCTTAATGAGTAAATTTTATCTTTTACTTGTTCTCTAAGTCTTCTTTCCATAAAATATTTGTTGAGACTATCCTAGAATCATAGTTATACATTCCTTTTAAAATTGAAATTTCTTTTAACACCATGCAAAAATCTCATCCAAACCATTAAACCTTTTCTATATAGATAAATAAGTATAATTTTTCATCGCTGCTTGAATCCGTTAAAGCCTGATCCTCCTATTCACTAGTTAGAACCCCCTATTTATTTTCTTTTATGATTCCATATAAGTGACATGTTATACCAACACACATATTCTTTATGACCATATAATACAAAAAACCAATAGTATACTTTAAATCCAATCCTTCCTTAAATCTTATGTGTATATTTTTAATTTCTAGATTGTTATCTTGGTATATTTATAGCCTCCATTTACTTGGGTTTAGGAGATTATTTCCATATATGGTTTATTTAAAAATTTATTTATTTATTAATGATCTTTTTAGACCTATTATCAATATAGGTCTTCCCATATTGGTTTTATAACCTAAATTGTTAGTAAAAATAGATTTATCATTTATGTGAGTTACATGTGTATTTTTTTCCTATGCTTTCACACATCATTTCTCAGTAGTCTGAGAGGATTCATCCTTTATTTAAAATACTTTATCATAGTCACGAATCATATTTAATACTTAATTATCATCATTAAGACACATATATTGAGACATTTTCAGTTATTCTTATTTAATAGAAACTTTCTTCTTAGATTCTTTCAATATTTTCTCTTTCCCTACAACATTAACTTTTAGAAGATTAATATCGTCAACACCAAAGTTTTATTTGTTGAAGATTTAATATTTGTATATCTCAAGATTCACAACCTCTTCCTTTATTTATTTAATTTCCTTGTCTATTTTTCATTTCTCTAAATACACACTTCAAAATCAACTTTGAGCATGTGTTTAGTGTAGTTTTGTTATCATTTTTCCTTATTTCTTGAGCTTTCTTTTTTTCTTTCAACATATTACATAAATTTCTTAAATTTTATAACATTGTGTTATTCATGAATACTACTTTAATTTGGTTAGTCATCCTCTTATTTACTCAACATGATTATTTTATTTTTTCTTTAAAGTTTTTCCCTATTATCACTAGATTTCTTGGTCTATTTAGAACTTATTCTCAATTTCTTTCTTTGGGGACTTACTTTGTTATCATCATATTCATATTACAAACTTTAATTCCTTGTGAAATAAATATAAAACTATCTAAATACACTATACTTGAAGCACTTGAGTGGAAGTTTTCCTTTATTCTTACCCTTCCCATTTTCATGTTTTTTATAGATAAGGGTCATTATTATCTCATGTTATTTATCACTCAAAAAATCATCATCTAATTCAGTAGATGAATATTTACCCTCATCTTTGATCTTGAACATTTTTAAATATTTGAACTCAATTTCCTCCTAATATTTATTCCTAAAAAAAAGATACTTTTTAATCTCATAGTTGAGGAGAGTATTATGCAACTGATATATAGATAAGTATTATATTCTTCCAGGGATAATATCTTTAGAACAAATCTATTAATAAAATTTATTATAATATTATTTACTGTAATAAATTAATCTAAAGTGTTACTAAATAATTTTATGTTATTGAATATATCATTCACCCAATGAAATTGCCATCAATAACCTCATCTTCAACTATTCTAATGTATTTTATTTTTACTCTATATTTTTAATTTGGATTACTTAATTTTAACATTACCCTCATACATGTTCTATATCTTATTCCACATATATTTTTTATAATTTTAGAACCATTACTCTGGGGTATACTTTATTAGATATGGATGGAATAATTTCATTTCAATATTTTTCAACTACCTTTATGTCCTTCTTGTATTTAAATAGTGTGATAGAATCAGTTGTAGGTAGTGAAAATACATGTATCACAACATTAATTACTTTAATACCTTGGGATAAAAGATAGGAAAAATTGTATTATTTCATTAATAAAGTTTGTTTCCATTAAATATTGTCACTCCTCTTCTATTAAATGAATTTATATTATCCATATATTAGTGTTAGATCTCAATGAGAACTCATTTTCTACGATACCACTTGAATATACTAGTTTAATAGGTATTATACTGAGAGAGAGATGAATTAGTGGAATTATTATTATAATTACTTTTTATAAATAAAAATCTATGAAATTTTAAGGTCATGATCCACTTTTCTTTAAAAACTCTTATTAGCCCAAATAGGTTAAATAACTTGAGAGGGGGGTTGAATCAGGGTATGGAAAATTAAATATTATAATCCTTTAGATATTGTTTTATTGTTAAACAAAACTATCTTCTCAAACTTTCTTGTAACAATGTTTGAATAGAATTGAAATCATGCATGATACATAAAAATTTTACTTGGTTCACCCTCAATGTGTTGTGTCTAAAGAGCATACAACGACAATGTTCCAATTTTACCAATTCCTCTATGGATCACAACCAAGAATAGTTGTTCGAGATAGATCTCATCTATACCAAGTGTCACTGCCTTTACAATGTTTAGGGTCTTCTCATTGTATTCCCAAGGTTCACTCCCTATGTTTCTTTCTCTGGCTCGCTGTCGGTGGAGAGGATCACCATCTTCCTCTTCCTTTGTTCACTGCTCTTGGAAGGGATCAACTCGTAGTTTATAGACTTACAAGTCCCTTCATGATCACTAATGAATACATCATAATTTATAGATATATTCTCTATTGAAATTAAAATTTCATCCAATTGATGACTACCAATTTACCATATATTTATTTGGAAATTACTTACAAATAACCTTCACAATGCTCACTGCCTTTAAGAATCTTGTATTTCTAGAATCTTAAATAGCCTTCATGAAGGAACTACCTTTCATGATGCTCACTAAGACTTCACAAAACACACCTAATTTTTGAAGCTCAAATAGTCTTTATGAATCTACTTCCTTTCATGAAGCTTACCTAGCCTTCACAAATTTTCTTACATTCACAATGCTCAGAACACTCAGTTGTCTTAGAGCCTTTAGGAACTTAATCGCATGAAAATTATTTTACGTTGCTCAGAACAGTCAGTTGGATTTTACAGCCTTCACAAAATTCTTCGGATATCACCTTTATGAACCACCCTTCATGAACCACCCTTTGTGAACCACCTTCACAATTCTGAAGCCTTAAAATTTTTGTTAAGCCTCACTACTTTTCTGAAGGGACTAGGGGCCTATTTATAAGAATTTACACCGATTCTAAACCTTTCAGACACATAATCACCATTTTTTGATGCTCCAACTTTTCCGCTAGGATTCTATCTATTTTGTGAAGCTCCTTTTAAATTTCCCATTCATGATGATTTCCATAATCATGGACCTTACATCAAAACCTTGGCACCATCATGATGCTCCACTCATGATGCTCTTGACCTACACCATTCTTGATGATCATCACTGCCATGTTGATCACCATCATCTTTATTTGATCCTTCAAGAAACACCCTTTGAGAAGCCCAACATCATGAAAATAATTCCTTTTCCACATTTTCATAATTCCTTCAAGGAAATTAACTTTTTGCGATGCTACCCAACCTCCAAATTTTAGACCACAAAAAATTGGCAAATACTGGAAAACAAAGACACCTTGGGTACACAATTTTCTGCACCACTTCCATAGAATCCACTCAACTGTCTTGGATATTTTTCAATATTACTAGTCAATAATATAATTGGATATTCACAACATACCTTGGAAACCCACTTTGTCAACAAACACAACCAACTCCAAAGTACATCAATGTTGCAATGATGGATTTTCTCCCAACAATATCCCCATTTGGGTTTGTTGACAACTCTTCATATTTGGATACCTCATTAAAGTTTATTCCATCTTAAATTATGATTATATTTTTGCGATTAAGATTATGACCAATTATTTCCTCAATACATACTCTAAACCCACATGTTCTATTCTTGGTGTGAGAAACTAGATTATAAGGAAATTTTCATCAATGAATCACTTCATTCCAAAACTACTCAACTATTTTCATCACAAACCTCATATATCATGATATATAATATTTGATCAATCACCTTCAGTATTATCAGATTTAAAAATCCCCCTATCTCACTTCTCCACTATCTCAATGCTCTCCATATCTTGCAGATCTATCTATCAGCTTCTCCCCTATCTGGACTAAGGCGTTTTCTCCCTTTTGAAATCCAGAATTTGTCCCCTTTTTTCAAAAAACCCAAAATTCACTTTGTTATTTTCTAAAACAGGTTAAATAACACATATCAGTATATTAGGGGAAACACACCATACCTCAGGGAGAGGGGGTCCTACAGCCACACTTTTTCATGTGTAGGGACTCAACTGAACTCCAAGATCCAGTCAATTCCATTCAAATTCTTCTTTGTGTAATACCTTTTCCAAAATGTCTGCAACCTGTTGTTCTGTATGCACATACTCCAACTTCACAATCCCTTGATCCAACTTCTATTTGATAAAATGATACTTGATTTCAATGTGTTCTGTCCTAGATTGATGGAAAAGGTTTTTTCTAATATGTACAACACTTGAATTATCAAAATTTATTATGATTGGGGACTTCACTTCTACTCCCATATCATCAAGATGTTTCTTCATCCAGATTAACTGCATGCATGATTGAGTAGCTTTAATATATCCCGATTCTGTGGTACTCAAAGAAATATAATATTTTTTCTTTCTTATCTCGGAAATACATGAACTACCAAGATATAATTCAACACACAATCTTGTTTTTCTATCATCTACTAAACTGACCCATTCATCATTTGTATATCCCAATAACTACTGTTGAGATTTTTCATTATACATCAAAACGAAATCCACTATGCCCTTTATATACTGAAGTATTATTTTCACTTCAATAAAGTGAATTTTTTTGGGATATCTTTGATACCATGATTCTTAGCATGTGGAAAAAAATAATATCATATTTTGTTGCTATTAGGTACAATAGTCTACGAATTATTTACCTTTATTCTGTATCATTAGCTGCATTGCCTTCATCATCCCATGAGAGTTTCATCCAGGTAGCCATCATAGTCATTATCTACTTATAATTATCTATTCCATATAATATAAAAACCTCTTTGGAATATTTAGATTGGGGAATTAATGTGCCATTATTTCCTTGTTCTTGTGTTACCTATAAGCTAAAGAAAAATTCCGGTTCACCAACCATTGACAATCAAACTCACTTTTGATGAATTTGTAAAACTATATGCATTGTGCTTCATATGACCCTCCAAATATTATGTCATCGACATATACTGGCACCATCATCCTTTGATTACTATCATGGTTGAAATATAGATTGAAATGAACTCCACCAAGCTGAAAACCAAGCTTCTTCAAAAATTGATCTAGTCTTGAATACCATTCTCTTGGTGCCTCCTTTAAACCATAAGGTTCTTTTCTCCTCCAAAAAACTCCATTCTCATCTTCAAGAATAAGAAAACAATCTGGATTTCCAATAAAAACATCTTCTTCTAGAACACTATTCAGAAATGCTTTCTTTAAATCCATTTGGAAAACATTGAACTATCTTTACACTAAGATGAACAAGAATAATATGATTGTATCTCGCCTTGAAATAGGTGAAAATGTTTCATCAAAATGGATACCCTCTATCTAAGAATGCCTTTTTCACACCAGTTATGTTTTTTTCGAATTACCAAAAAATATTCATTTATTTTGTTGAGAAAGACCCATTTAGTCCCAATGAAATTGTTATATGTTGGCCTCAAAACAATCTCCCATTTTGATTCTTATCAATTTGGTCAAGATCTTCATTTATATCTTGATCCCAATTTCATCTCCAGCTACTTCATAAAAAAATTTATGATCTACCTATGGTAAGTAGGATGCATGATGTAGATTATTTATCTTTCTTATTTGTACTGGAACTTTCTGATCACCAATTATATTCCGCCTACAAATTTTTGCTCCTCTATTATATCTTTGTGCAGATACTGAATTGGGATCATATTTAGTATTATCTAAATTTTCTTTTGAATTAGACTTTGGAACGAGAACATCCTCTGATCTTCTTATATCTTCATCACTATCCTCCTGATACTGATATTGTATTTACTGAATATTCTATTCATTTTCCACTATAGGTACATCATGGCCTTCAACTACAGTCCCCATTCTATTATATAAGTATTTATATGCTTTGTATTTCTCATTATTAAGAATAAAAACCTAACTTACAAAGACTAGAAATTACTCCAATGATGGATTATATCCTTACCATTTGTAGAGACCCGAAGCCTGACGTACATGGACATTACATTAATTTTGCGGAATACTTAGTACATAACAAAAACACACACACAAGGATCGTAATAGTTTAGTGTCTTTGGAAACATGGAACATAATCTTCTAATCGTGGTGAAAGATCTTCAACATCTCCCATACAGATCTTTCTTTTTTTTTTACCTAAAACCTTTCTTTATATCCTGGGGAAAAGAAAACATAATAGGGTGAGATCAAATGCTCAGTAAGGGTAAACAAAAGAAATATCAATCACATCATATACATAAGAACATAAATTTTGGAAATCTTAACCTACAAAAGAGAGCATAATTTCATAACATGGGATAAATCATGGAAGTGAAATGTAATAACAATAATCATAACTTAAAACATGAAACATTGTGTCATAAACATATAATCATAGAGAATCATTTCTTGTTAGTCAAGACTCATTGCCAAGACTATCTTAGTGGACAAAGTCCCTTTCTGAACCGAGTCACCCTCGTTTCAGTCCTGTTTTACTGAACCGGTATAACCTACCATTCCAGCCATGTCTATCTCATGAGATATAAAATCTTTACCCAATGCATTGGAGGGAGATATAGGTCCCACCCATCTCATAATGATACCATTCTTATGTGTGCCACAAAATCATAAATCATACATCATTGCATAACCCATGTAATAAAAATGGGAATCTTAAACATCGTGACATCATAAAACAATTCATATAAGATAAAGGAATTCATAAAAATAATTCCATCCCAACATAACCAAATCAATGTAATAATAGGGATAGAAACAGAACCCTATGTTATCTTAGATGGAAAATAATTTTGATAAAACACTTGAAATGAATTCTTGAGGAAAATATCCTTTCTTCTTCAAAATCAATTTCTTTTCACAAAACGTCATGCAATTTTAAAAGAAAGATATTTTATTGAAAATAGTCATGAAATCTTTTGGAGGAAGCTTCATGAAAATAAGGCTTTATAAAACCGTAAAAATCCGTTCGTTCCATATAAGTTAAAAAAACATTCTTCTCGTACTTTTGTTGGAAAAGTCAAAAAAGTACCTCGTACGAAAAACGACAAAAGATTACTTTCATATCTTTTACTAAAAACTCACCAAAGGGAAAATAGAATTTAAAAAATTGTAGGTGAATGGAAATAATATTACATATTGAGGAAAAATGGATGTGGATGATAAAATACACCCCAGTAAATACCAAAGTATAAACAATCTCGGATAAAAATGAGATTGTGATATTTCCCTTACCTTAGGTCCGAATTGCTTTGTAAGTGTCCGAACCTCCTGTATAATGATTTAAATAATGTTATTGACTTATTACAGTATCATATTCATTGTTATGATATCATATATGGTTCACTTATGACTTTATATTACCCTTTTTTTTGTAAATTCCATGTTAAAGAGCATTTTGGGTAAAATTGTTTCATTTGTCGTCCGTGTTTTGACTTGTAATTATTCATATGATTACATAGATCATGATTACTTAATTACAGAATATAAAACATGATTTATATATATATATATTCAGAATATACATATATATATAATAAATCAGTAAAAGGGAAGAAATACACCGTTCATGGAGACGGTAGACCGTTCGTACGCATGAACGCTGTTTTCGTTTCCTTATTGAGTTGAATGGAATTAAGTAGATGACATACATATATATACACATAAATCCAGTAGCTTTATAATGTCATATATTTAATTATTATTGCTTATATATACTTTATAAACATTCTTAAATGGTTAACATGGAGAATAAATCTCATCGCGTCGTGGAGACGGTAGTCCGTACGTACGCAAGAGCGATGATATCATTTCCATAATTATTGAATTGAATTGGAGTGGATGATACAATATATCAGAATCATTATTATGTTATAATAACTATGTATAGTTATTTTTTACACCATAATACCCATCCATGTAAGGTGTTGGTGGAAAATCATATTACACCACGGCGTGGAGACGGTATTCCGTACGTACGCACGCGCGGTGATTTCCTTTTTCCGTAGGATGGATAGAAGGTTAATTAGAGTGGTTTCATATTTATAATAACATATAAGTATATTATTGATACTGATGTTGTTACTTAATAATGAAACAACCTTAGAAGAAGAAGTGGAAGAAGAAATAATGGTGAAAGAATTGGTAACGGAAATTACCTCTTCTTTGAAGCGCCTCTTTGAGACCTCCTCTTAGGGTACAAAAATTTGTCTTTGAGGAAGACCAGAACCTCTAGGATGTTTCTAGGGAAGTGGAGAGGATAATTTTACAGGTGTTGGCCGAGATTGAAGGCTCAAAGTTCTGTGAGGAAGAGAGGGAGGAGGTGCCTTTTTATAAGGGAGGAGAGGGGCACCTTTGGAATAACTAAAAATATTATTTTATTATAAAGTCAAGTTCGGTTTTAAATAGCTTCAAATTGATTTATTTAGATGCTAAGGTGGGGATGGGTCGAAAGCCTCTCATCCAATAGAATTTAGACAAGTTTAGGTTCCTATTTTAACCTTATCATTTAGATTTAACATTAAGTTAAATAATTTTACTTTTACCGTATCTTCTTGTGTTCTTATACTATAAGGTTAATAAACTTACTATAAGAAGCCAAACGAACCCCAAATTGTTTATTATTAACATATATAACCTTATCTAAGTCATTTGGACGAACCTTATATTTTTAGGAATAAAATAACAATTAATAATATAATATTTTTTTTAAAAAACTATTTAATGTCAATTTTGACACTATTTAGTAATTGATTTTTGTAAAAATCATAAAAGAATGATAAGTTCGAATAAAGTTAATTAAATCAATACTAACATGTCATATTAACCTAGAAAATTAGTGTAATTCATAAAAAGTCTTATATTAAATTTATTTTGGTATTTATAACATCAATTATGTAAATATTTCATTAATAAGATAATTACTGCATCATCTTTGTGTCATAAATAAATTAAATTATTTGATGTCTAAAAATTAAAAATCAAATAAAATTATGTATTAAATCTTTTTATCTTTCTAATGAATATTTACAATCGAATATATCTTATGTATAACCCTATATTAGATATGTTTTAGTAAATAAACTTTGATTTTAACTCTTTTAACCATTCTTTAAATAAATTAATAATAAATGTCCTAATCTAATCCAAGTGGGCCTAAATGGTCATATTTTACTCCTAAGTTTGTTTTTGGTCGAATTACACTTGTCCAATAGAATTAGGACATGTGTTAGGGTAATAATAATATCATTTCTACCCTTAATTACCCTATTTACTTTTAACCGTGGTAAATAAAAGTAAAAAGTTATTATTCACTAAAAATTATTTTCGTCTCATTGAACCACATTTTACTTACTGACATCAACCATGTCTATCGGATTTTTGAAATTCCACTCACTAAAGCGGTAAAATTATGTTTTATGAAAAATTCAGTTTTTTAACTACCACTTAGTGGTTTCACTATTCATCAAAAATTGAAAGTTTTCAGAAAAATACGAAAAATTAGGCCTAAGATATATTTGATATTTTGAACTCAAAAATGATTTCTATTTTACCAAATTAAAAACATATCAGTTTCATTAATTAATTTAAAAATTAGTTCCCGTCGTCAAAACAAATAGCGTGTTCTTAAGAGATAATAACTATCAAAAGATTGATATTTGTTTATGTATGGTTTAAATGTGAAATTACATCCAATGACCAACATTGTATTAAATTGTAAAAATATATTCTAAATATACTTTAAAACCACTCAAATTAATAATTTATCACTATTAATTATTTCGATTGAAAAAGTTATTTTTAATTAAAATTTAGTAATTTTCACTATTCATCAAAATATGAAATTTATCCGAAAATCACCAAAATTTCACCCTAAGCTAATTTCGATATTACGAATCCAAAAATGAATTCCATTTTGAAAAATAAAATTACAAAATTTCAAAAGGTGGTTATTACTATTCATAACGGCTAGTTTTAATAATATTTTAATAGCATATTGTTGTTTAGTGAAACTCGTTATTGCGTACTACACACGCTATCGAGGAAGGTCGTGATTGCGTGTAATGCAAGGAAAATCAAGGATGCATGTTGTGCAAGCTCCTTTTGGTGTATCATACAACACAAGACATTAGTGAAATTAAAAAGAATATTTTTCATAAAATCTCAGGGTGTTACATTCTACCCCCCTTAAAATGAATTTCGCCCTCGAAATTCGTCGGGGTTATAAATGGTTTACTATTCGAAAGTTTCTTTAATAGAAACCCACATTGTAAAAAGGAATACCAAAACCAATCTTTAAAAACAAAAGTATGAAACGTAATGGTTACCCAAATAAACTTATCACTGGGTTTCCACATAGGTGAAAATATGGATATGGAAGAAAAATCTAGCCATCATGTTCTGATGGAGAGTGGTAGAGAACATGGCTATCGAAAATCCAACAATCACAAATCCATAAATTTGTGACGATCTAAGGTACCATCCGATTAATCAGATATAAGAGTAGTAGGACAACATTTTTGGTTTTCAAGATCGTTTCCCTAAAGTTGAAGAATTTGAATTAGAATAAATACTTACTTTATTTTGGTACAATCTCACTGTTGTTCGTGCCTTGAACAATTTCCACTTCATCTCTTAAATAAATGAAGTTGAATTTGTTACTCGTGAAGTGTTAGCAGATCATGTGATAGAATGACAGGTCATTCCATCTGTCTCAAACAAAAGGTTATCAAAAGTTATTAAATATACATAAGTCATTATATAGTGAGATTAATCATATATGGTTCCTAAAATTGACTTATACTTCATATATCATACTGGTTAATATAATAAAACTAGTTTCTACTAAACAGGGACTTCCTGTAGGCCAGTGGTAGGTGATAAAGGCCAGTCGCACTTCGGTTGTGGGTTCGATTCCCACAGCCTTGTCCGACGCGATGGGCTGTCGCCCGTCCTACAGGTTGTCCTTTTTCTAAAGCTATATTACTATAACATCCCATCAATAATATCAAAAAACGGTTTATCCTAACTTATGTCCAACATAATCCACTCTAAGATTATCTAAAATACTTCGGTCCAAGCTCATAGTATAAAGAAAATGGTTACTTGAAATGTCACAGAACAATCACGTGAATGCCATCATTTATCCCCCATATATCATAAGATATATATTGCTGGTTAAATTACAAACATTTGAATACCTTAATCGTGTATTCTCTTGAAGAATGAATACCCATTGAACCTTAGTGAAAACATGAATGCAGTTAAAAGTTAACTCTTTCCACATACCAAAATCCTCAAAATTCTATATAATCAAACCATGATATCACTTAGTCCTTATATCAATCACGAGCTCATGAATACTGTTAAACATTTCATTTTCTCATTTTCCCTTCATTATGCGCATATCATCTTATTTCCAAAAATATCTCAATCACTTTGAATACCACATTAGACCAATACATAAATATTCCAATACTCCATGATACAACATTATTTTGGAATCCCATTACATAAACACTTAATCATTCCACCACATCGTTGTCATATTCAACATCGCCAATAGTGATCGCATGTGACTTCCCTTTGTCCTTTTCCTTAAGAGGTTGCTCATGTCAATCAACACTAACCCTTGGATTAGGGCATTTATTAGCATAATGCCCCATTTCCTTGCACTTGAAGCATTGAAGTATTGGTGGTGCGTTCTCTGCAGTGTTTGATTTTTTCACATCATTAGAAACCCATTTTCCATTACTTCGACACTCAGCTGCTCGATGACCTTCTTTTCCACACTTAAAACATTTTCTAGTCCCTTTAAGACAATCTCCACCATGCTTCTTTCCACACTTTGTGCATAAGGAAACAGTCATCTTCTTTTCACCATTATTCTGAGATTTCTCCTTGAACTCCATCTTTCGTTTCTTGTCAAAACCATGAGATGGATATGTAACACCAACTTCCATTTCTACCTTGATAGCACAACGCATAATTTCTTCATAGCTACTGAAGTCTCTTATAGCTAATGACCTTCGAAGACTTGGTTTTAAGCCACTGAAAAATCGATCAACTTTACTTTCAGGTTGGATGATAATGCCAGATGCATACCTTTCAAGTCTTGTAAAATTTGCTTCGTATATACCAACAGATTCATCATCCTTATGCTTCAGCTCAAGAAACTCCTTTTCCATCTTTTTTTGAAGAACACGAGGGAAGTACTTACTGAAAAACAAGTTCTTGAACTCGTCCCATTCCATGGACTCAATTTCATCTCTTGGCCTCGTATTCTTGATAAGATTCCACCATTGATCAGCTTCACCTTCCAAACGATATACTGCTAAGATGACTTTATCATGCTCAGAACATTGAAGAACTGAAAATATCTTTTCAGTGGTACTGATCCATTGTTCAGCAACAAGTGGATCAGAAGACCCATTGAAATAAGGTGGTCGTTGCCTCATGAAGGACTCAATAGAATATTGTTCCCTTCTCTACTCATTTGGAAGTCCAGAATGATTCATAGATTGTGTAAGTATAGCAAGAAGATTTTGCACTCCATCTCCAATAACATTTGTTTTTTCAGGAGGGCAATCATTGCATTGTCCATTGCATTGATCAACACGGTTCATTCGGGTTCCAGCCATCGTCTAAAACCCAAAAAGAATAGTGTGAGAGGAAAAAATCATGCTAGGGAAAACAACATAATAAAGGGGGATTACCTTCAATATCTAACATCTTAGGTTTAATTCTATGATCGTTAGCGTAATTCTAGTACTATAACCTATACGTAACCTTAGGGACATCCCTAGACATACCTTAGAAATATCTCTAGGGATCTCACTAACATTTTCGCATCCTAGTTTCCAAAGGTTGACTAAACCTTTCCTCTGATACCAAATGTAGAGACCCGAAGCCTGATGTACATGGACATTACATTACTTTTGTGGAATACTTAGTACATAACAAAAACACACACACAAGGATCGTAATAGTTTAGTGTCTTTGGAAACATGAAACATATTCTTCTAATCGTGGTGAAAGATCTTCAACATCTCCCATAAAGATCTTCCCTTTTTTTACCTAAAACCTTTCTTTATATACTGGGGAAAAGAAAACATAAAAGGGTGAGCTCAAATGCTCAGTAATGGTAAACAAAAGAAATATCAATCACATCATATACATAAGAACATAACTTTTGGAAATCTTAACCTGAAAAAGAGAGCATAATTTCACAACATGGGATAAATCAAGGCAGTGAAATGTACTCACAATAATCATAACTTAAAACATGAAACTTTGTGGCATACACACATAATCATAGAGAATCATTTCTTGTTAGTCAAGACTCATTGCCAAGACTATCTTAGTGGACAAAGTCCCTTTCTGAACCGAGTCACCCTCGTTTCTGTCCTGTTTTACTGAACCGGTATAACCTACCATTCCAGCCATGTCTATATCATGAGATATAAAATCTTTACCCAATGCATTGGAGGGAGATACAGGTACCACCTATCTCATAATGATACCATTCTTATGTGTACCCCAAAATCATAAATCATACATCATTGCATAACCCATGTAATAAAAATGGGAATCTTAATCATCGTGACATCATAAAACAATTCATATAAGATAAAGGAATTAATAAAAATAAATCCACCCCAACATAACCAAATCAATGTAATAATAGGGATAGAAACAGAACCCTATGTTATCTTAGATGGAAAATAATTTTGATAAAACACTTGAAATGAATTCTTGAGGAAAATATCCTTTCTTCTTCAAAATCAATTTCTTTTCACAAAATGTCATGCAATTTTAAAAGAAAGATATTTTATTGAAAATAGTCATGAAATATTTTGGAGGAAGCTTCATGAAAATAAGGCTTTATAAAACTGTAAAAATCCGTTCGTGCCGTATAAGTTAAAAAAAACATTCTTCTCGTACTTTTGTTGGAAAAGTCAAAAAAGTACCTCGTACGAAAAACGAAAAAAGATTCCTTTCATATATTTTACTAAAAACTCACCGAATGGTAAAATAGGATTTAAAAAATTGTAGGTGAATGGAAATAATATTACATATTGAGGAAAAATGGATGTGGATGATAAAATACACCCCAGTAAATACCAAAGTATAAACAATCTCGGATAAAAATGAGATTGTGATATTTCCCTTACCTTAAGTCCGACTTGATTTGTAAGTGTCCGAAACTCCTGTATAATGATTTAAATAATGTTATTGAATTATTCCAGAATCATATTCATTGTTAGGATATCATATATGGTTCACTTATGACTTTATATTACCCGTTTTTTTGTAAATTCCATGTTAAAGAGCATTTTGGGTAAAATTGTTTCATTATTCGTCTGTGTTTTGACTTGTAATTATTCATATGATTACTTAGATCATGAATACATAATTCCATAATATAAAACATGATATATATATATATATATATATATTCATAATATACATATATATAATAAATCAGTAAATGGAAAGAAATACACCATTCATGGAGACGGTAGACCGTTCATACGCATGAACGCTGTTTTCGTTTCCTTATTGAGTTGAATGGAATTAAGTAGATGACATACATATATATACACATAAATCCAGTAGCTTTATAATGTCATATATTTCATTATTATTGCTTATATATACTTTATAATCATTCTTAAATGGTTAACATGGAGAATGAATCTCATCGCGTCGTGGAGACGGTAGTCCGTACGTACGCACGAGCGATGATATCATTTCCATAATTATTGAATTGAATTGGAGTGGATGATACAATATATCAGAATCATTATTATGTTATAATAACTATGTATAGTTATTTTTTACACCATAATACCCATCCATGTAAGGTGTTGGTGGAAAAGCAGATTACACCATGGCGTGGAGACGGTATTCCGTACGTATGCACGCGCGGTGATTTACTTTTTCAGTAGGATGGATAAAAGGTTAATTAGAGTTGTTTCATATTTATAATAACATATCATTATATGAGTGATACTGATGTTATTACTTCATAATGAAACAACCTTAGAAGAAGAAGTGGATGAAGAAATAAAGGTGAAAGAATTGGTAACGGAAATTACCTCTTCTTTGAAGCGCCTCTTTGAGACCTCCTCTTAGGGTACCAAAATTGGTCTTTTTGGAAGACCATAACCTCTAGGATGTTTCTAGGTAAGTGGAGAGGAGAATTTGACAGGGGTTGTCCGAGCTTTAAGGCTCAAAGTTGTGTGAGGAAGAGAGGGAGGAGGTTCCCTTTTATAAGGGAGGAGAGGGGCACCTTTGGAATAACTAAAAATATTATTTTATTATAAAGTCAAGTTCGGTTTTAAATAGCTCCAAATTTATTTATTTAGATTCTAAGGTGGGGATGGGTCGAAATCCTCTCATCAAATAGAATTTAGACAAGTTTAGGTTCCTATTTTAACCTTATCATTTAGATTTAACATTAAGTTAAATAATTTTACTTTTACCGTTTCTTCTTGTGTTCTTATACTATAAGGTTAATAAACATACTATAAGAAGCCAAAATAACCCCAAATTGTTTATTATTAATATATATAACCTTATCTAAGTCATTTGGCCGAACCTTAGATTTTTTAGGAATAAAATAACAATTAATAATATAATATTTGTTTTAAAAACTATTTGATGTCAATTTTGACACTATTTAGTAATTGATTTTTGTGAAACTCATAACAGAATGATAAGTTCGAAAAAAGTTAATTAAATCAATACTAACATGTCATAGTAACCTATCAAATTAGTGTAATTCATAAAAAGTCATAAATTACATTTATTTTGGTATTTATAACATCAATTATGTCAATATTTCATTAATAAGATAATCAATGCATCATTATTGTGTCATAAATAAATTAAATTATTTGATGTCCAAAAATTACAAATAAACTACCATTATGTAGGAAATATTTTTATCTTTCTAAGGAATATTTACAATCTAATTTATCTTATGTATAACCCTATATTAGAAATGTTTTAGTAAATAAAATTTTATTTTAACTCTTTTAACCCTTCTTTAAATAAATTAATAATAAATGTCCTATTCTAATCCAAGTGGGCCTAAATGGTCATATTTTATTCCTAAGTTTGTTTTTGGTCGAATAACACTTGTCTAATAGAATTAGGACATGTGTTAGGGTAATAATAATATCATTTCTACCCTTAATTACCCTATTTACTTTTAACCGTGGTAAATAAAAGTAAAACGTTATTATTCACCAAAAATTATTTTCATCTCATTGAACCAAATTTTACTTACTGACATCAACCGTGTCTCTAGGATTTTTGAAATTCCACTCACAGAAGTGGTAAAATTATGTTTTATGAAAAATTCAGTTTTTTAACTACCACTTAGTGGCTTCACTATTCATCAAAAATTGAAAGTTTTCAGAAAAATACCAAAAATTAGGCCTAAGATATATTTGATATTATGAACTAAAAAAGTATTTCTATTTTACCAAATTCAAAACATATCAATTGCATTAATTAATTTAAAAATTAATTCCCGTCGTCAAAACAAATAGCGTGTTCTTAAGAGATAATAACTATCAAAAGATTGACATTTGTTTATGTATGGTTTAAATGTGAAATTACATCCAATGACCAACATTGTATTAAATTGTAAAAATATATTCTAAATATACTTTAAAACCACTCAAATTAATAATTTATCACTATTAATTATTTCGATTGAAAAAGTTGTTTTTAATTAAAATTTAGTAATTTTCACTATTCATCAAAATATGAAAGTTATCCGAAAATCACCAAAATTTCATCCTAAGCTAATTTCAATATTACAAATCCAAAAATGAATTCCATTTTGAAAAATAAAATTAAAAAATTTCAAAAGGTGGTTATTACTATTTATAATGGCTAGTTTTAATAATATTTTTATAGCATATTGTTGTTTAGTGAAACTTGTTATTGCGTACTACACACGCTATCGAGGAAGGTCGCGATTGCATTTAATGCAAGGCAAATCAAGGATGCATGTTGTTCAAGCTCCTTTTGGTGTAGCGTACAACACAAGACATTAGTGAAATTAAAAAGAATATTTTTCATAAAATCTCGGGGTGTTACACCATTTATTATATGGAGTTTTATCTTATTTGAGACACATAAAATCTCTATTAGATGTGTATATTGATGTCAACATAACTTCTTTACAAAATTTCTTTGGAATGTCCTTCTCAATGAGAATTGTCCTATGAATTTTGTTGATAATATGATTTCTTCTCTTGACTAATTCATTCTTCTATAGAGTTCTTACTGCTAAAACATCATGCTTTACCCCATGTTTCTCAAAATAATCCTCCACTAGGAAATTTTTGAACTCAGTTCCATTATCTATTTTGATATTCTGAATTTTATGACCTAGAATCTTTTAAACTTCTCATCGATATCTTATAAAGAAACTGAACACCTCAGACTTGTGGGTGATTATTGATACACACACCATTCTTCTAAAATCATCAATCAAGAGAACATAGTATCTCCTCCCATCAGTAGATCTTGGTGAGATTGGTTTTCAAACATCAATATACATCAGCTCAAGAAATTTTTTTGACCTTTTCTATTTTTCATTATATTTCTTTCAAATGATCTTTACTTATTGAAAATCATCACATGTATGGGTACTATCATGTGATAGTCTTGGGAGGTCTTGAGAAGCATCATATTTCACCAGAACATTGAATATTTTTTGAATCAAATGGCCAATAAACTTATGCCATATATTATTTTCTTCTACTTTGGAAAAAAACACACCTCTTTTTCTCTAGTCAAAAGGTATAGATTCCATTTTGTAAAATTTTCATGAAAAAAATGAACCATATTTTTCCTTGATGACACACAACTTTTTTAAAAATCTTAATGCATGTCCCGAGTCACATAGTTGACTGAAACTATGAAATTTGTGACTGATACCATCAACAACTAAGACATCTGCATGTCTCATATCTTTTCCCCCAGAATTTTCTTTTCGAGAGCCAATAATTTTCAAACCTTCATCATTTAAAAATATTATAATACCTTATTTTTTATACCTAATTCCGATCAGTAGTTCCTTATTTCCTTTCATATGCGATGTGGATCCACTATCAATGGTCCATATTCTAGTGTGATATAATGCTATAAAATAAATCTACGAAATCACTACTTGCTCATATCTTTTCTTCTAAATACATTCCTTTTTTACTTTATACCCATTATGGATTGATTATCTTTATCCTCATCGGTGTATGATGGACCAACTTCATATTGAAATAATGAATACTGATTTTTCATTTTTAGCTCACATGATGGTTCAATGAATTGCTGCTTACAACCAGTTTGATTTTACATTGGCACATTCCAATGCATGATTGATGTTCAATATCTGTCCATGGGACCAAATCCTCTACACTAAACAAATGACTCTCGAATGATGTTATAGAGTATTACAATCTATTTGGATTCCATAGTTATTATTATTACCTTCAATATCTCTTTTTTAAGTAACATACATTTTTTGAGTGCCCCATCTTTCCATAGTAAAAACACTTTATTCAAGGTGAATTTCTGCATGTTATTTATAAACCACTAGTTTTCCATTGGGTTCTCTAAATATTCTGACTTTGATTCATACCCTTATCAATATTCAATTTCAAATTTGTTTCTTATTGTCTAACATTAATTATCACACCTATTTGTTTTTGATCAAACCTCTTACCAGCCTTATCATTTGGATTTAATTATTGATTTTGTTATGCTAGACCTCTATGCTTGACCAGCATCTTCTCTGTTTATTGAATAATATTCTTTCCCGATGTCATACCAAGAGTTAAGAATTTTTATTTTTACTTAACACTTTATCACAGGATGAAAACTTCATATTCTAGTTCTTAGATATGGTTAATTTAATATTTTCTAGTGTTAATCAAACTATTTATTTCCCTTTTATATTATTCAATATATATCTTGTAATCAAAAAACATTTATAATCTCTCTTGAATTTATGAATTCAATTTTTCAATTTATTAATTCAACTCAGACTTCTGTTCTTTCTCCTACTGCATATAAAGTATAGCATCACAAACCACTTTGCTGGATTTCTTTTTTTTTGCCTTTGAAAACATATATCTATTCACGATAAACTTATAATTAGAAATTAAGGTATACTATTAAATTTAATTATTCTTATTCATTATCGATCTCTTACCTTGATTGGGAATTTCTAACAACTTGCACCATAACATCAGAATTATGATCCTTACAGTCCTTTAGATCGTCTTCCAACAATTCCTCATAACTCTCACCTTCTATTGAAAGAATATCCTTATTTTTAATGAAATTTATCTTAAGATTTTTGTTTCCTTTCACAGAGGCTGAATACTTCTTCATGATAATTTCAACTTCATCCTCCTAATTTTCTTGAAACGTATTAGGGGACCTTGTTGAAAGATGTCAAAACATTCCACATTGAAATAATGGAAGTCATACTTTTCCTTTTAACTTTACTTTTCCTCTTTAAAGATTTGATGAAATAAATGACCTCACCTCATCCTTCTCTTCATCTTCATGTCCATTTTCAATGGTGAGCTAATTTATCTACTTGAATTCCACTTATTTGGTCTTCCCTTTTCCACATCATTGTTATCATCATTTATCATTTCATATGCTATAAGAGTTCTATGTAAGCTATCTAATGTCATATCATTGGGATATTTATCTTCCAATACCTAAGCCTTCAGATTAAATCGAGGTGGGAGTTTTCTCAATATGCGTTTAAAAATATTTGTATCTTCAGTTATTTCTCTATGACCGTGTATGTATTCCACAACAACATTCACCTGATAAAAGAATGTATCAACAGACTCATTAGGATACATTATGAGATCCTCATATTTGTTCCATAGAACCTAAATCTTTTCCTCTCTGACTTTTGATTCACCCTCATAAATATTAAAAAACATCTCCCACATAGCATATGGTGAATTACATAACATCAATTTCATATAAATTGAATTTGATAGTGCTCCCCCTAAAGAATTTATTCCCTTAGCACAAACATCCAATTCTCTTCGGTCAGCTTCTGATAAATCACCATTGTCAATATTAGTTGATATTCCATGCATAGATGTTGTAAAGACATCCATTCCTAATAAATGAAAGAAGTGATGCATCCGATTCTTCCATAATTTAAAAGTTTTCCCATTGAAGACCAGAATCCATTTTTTATTGAAAACCTATATTTTTTCTACTGAGAGGGAACCACTAACTTTGGAACTTTCCCTATAATTGTAATTCTTATTCCAATAGGTTAAATTTTCTAGTGTGGGGCAGGGGGTGAATTAGGTTATGGAATATTAAAACTTATACCCCATTGGATCTTGTTTTATTCTCTCCCTTTACCATAGAAATGTATGAAAAAAATTGAAATCATGCATAAGATGTATTAATTATACTTGGTTCACCCTCACTTGGCTATACTGTAGGAGCATAAAACGACAATATGATGATTGTACCAAATCCACTAATGATCACTACCAAGAATGGTGGTCCGGGATAGATTTCATATATACCTAGGATAACTTGTTTTACAGGGTTTAGGGTCTTCTCAATATATTCCCAAGGGTCACTCTCTATTTCTATTTCTTTGGATCACTACCGGAGGAAATTATCACCATATTCCTCTTCCTTTTCTCACTTCTCTTGGAGGGAATCCACTCAAGGATTGTGGACTTGCATGTCCCTTAGTTATCTCTAATGAATACATACAAATTTATAGATAAATGCTCTATTGAAGTTCCACTTTAATCCAACTGATGAATACCACTTTACCATAGATTTATTGGGAAATGCCTTCTGAACAACTTTTCTAATGTTCACTATCTTCACAAAGCTCCTCTTTCGCAAAGGTAAAATTGCCTTCACGAAGCACCTACCTTTCCCAAATCTCACCCATTTTTTGCGAAGAACAACTATTTCACAAATCCCAACTAGCCTTCATGAAGCTCCTTCCTTTCAATAATCGTACATAGAATTCACAAATTTTATTACCTTTATGATGTTGAGAATAGTAGGTTGTCTTAGCGCCTTCGTGAACTTCTTTACATGAAACTTTTTCGCGATGCTCAAAATATTCAGTTTTCTTTTACAATGTTTTTGAACTTCTTTTCATGTCACCTTTGAAAACCACACTTCATGAATCACCCTTTATGAACCACCTTTAAGATTCTAGAGCCTTAATATATTCATTAAGTCTCACTACTTTTCTGAAGGGGCTAGAGGCCTATTTATAGGTGTTTCCACCAACTCTAGAACCTTCCAGTTACATCATTTAATTTTATCAATGATCCCTCTTTTCCACCATGATTCTCCCTTTTTTAAGAAGAACTATGGAAATTTATCATTCACTATGCTTGTCATAATTGTAGAGATTCTCTTAAAACCTTCACACCACCGTGATGCTCCACTAAAGATTCTCCGAACCCATGTCATTCATGATGCACATCGATGTCGCATATATCACCATCAGTTTATTTTCATCCTTCATGAAACACCCTTTGTGAATCCCTTATATGTGAAACTAATTCATTTTAAATATTTTCATAAGGCCTTCAAAGAAATCCACTTTTTGAGATTCTTTTCAAACTCTAAATTTTGGACCCCAAAAATTTGGCTGACACTGGGAAACGATGTCACCTTATGTACACAAGTTTCTACACTTCTTCCTTGGCATCCATTCCACTATCTTGGATATTTGTAAAAATGGCTAGTTAAAAATATCTCTAGATATCCACAACATACCTTAAAAACCTTCTTTTTCAACAAACAGAATCATCCCAATAATACAACAATGTTACCTTGAAATATTTTTTCCCAATAACTCTCTTACCTGATATTAAATAGTTAAGAAATATTCACAACATACATGAAATTTTTACAGTGTTTGTAATGACCCTAACTTTTTGAATAATAACTTTTTCGTGAAAATGTATGTTATATTATTTTACAACCAAACTATATCCCTTTTTTAAAAAAGTTAGTATAATTGAAATGAGAAAATTTGGTTTTAACTATTATATGACTATTTGTTAATATGACCATCGGAAACTATACTCTTAATTTTAAGATTAATGATTATAAATAGAAATGACAATGGTTATTATTGCAAAAAGAAGAGTTGAGGGCCTCATTTAGTAGACTTGGTCTATATGAATCCCATTTTCTAGAGGTTGGGAAGAAGGTGGCGTCGCTGGGCTTCACTCTTGATCAAGACCAAGACAAACTTCAACACCTTAATATTGAACATAATCTCTTACAAGAGAAGTTCAATTAGATTTAAATCACCACTCTTGCATTATTGTATGAGCCACCCTAAGATTATATCATTATTGATCACCTTACTCTTAGGTCCTATAATAGCGTTCTAAGAGGTTATGTAACAAGTCCTTAGTTACTTTGTGTAATCCCTTGGTATAAATCAAATTGTTATTTCATCATTTCTATTTTAAGAGTTGTTTTTCTTAAAAATTATGTTGGAATTTGATAAATTGATGTTTTTAGGTAAAATTTTACTTTTATTAATATATGTAGTTATGAATAAATTTTATTATAATTAAATAGTGTTATAAAACACTCATTTTTATTTAAAAATGATAAAATAATTTTATTTTTTTAAGTGTTAAAAAATTTACTATACATGTCAGTATGCATTTTCTATGTGATATTGTTTTTAATAATAAAGTATTTTTAAAATTAAAAGTTTAATTTCTTCTATGTAGATATTTATTAAAATAAAATAAATTTTATTTTTGAATTCAGAATTTCTATATTAAGTTACAGTGAATTTATGAGATTTTTATAAAATACATTGTTTTTCGGTGAATAATAAAAATACAATTTTTGAGGTTTTGTAAGTTTAATGACATGATAAATTTGTCATAATAATTTAATGAGTAAGAAAATATAATTTTAGACACTTATTTTTTAAAATATACTATGAGGTTCCCCAAGTGGTCAATACCATGAGAAAATACCTTGGGCATGCCCATGGTTTCATAAATACCACTAATGAGGTGTCCTTTGAAATTAATAAAATATTACCTCACTTTTTCTATAAATACCCACCCATTACTTCGTTTTCATTCATTCCAAAATAATTCTCCATGAATTTCTACTAGTTCTTCCTCCCAAGGATTCCTCCCAATGTGTTTTAAAGCCCCAAGGTCCCGATATTAGAGTTTTAGAAGTTACTCTTCAAGGTAAGGGAATCTTTCACCCTCCTATTTTAGTTCAAGAATTATTTTATGTTATGTATTTTAATTTCCATTTTCTTATATTGGGGTCTGTTATTATATATAATTATTTATGTCCATTTTATTTCCAAATAATTAGAGACCCTTTTTTCTCTCATCAAATAATTTCTGAATTTTTAAGTGACATCAATAGGATGCCAAATTTTTGTAAGGGAATTCTCCACTTATCTTTTCCTTTCAAGTTATATTTTATGTGGTATGTCTTTAAAGTTCCCATAACATGTTCATATTTATATTTTATTCTGTTACTATACTATATTATGAGTTATTTATGAAATGGTGACCCCTTTCCTCTCTCTTTTTAATATTTCTGAAACAGTGTTGCATAACCGTTATGCTGTAGAATGTTCATCTCAAAAACTCTCTCTTTTTTAGAAGAAATCATCATATTTTATTTATGTGAATAAACAAACCAATTTAATTTCATAGGGTATTAAAACATAAAAAAAAACGATATATTTTATTCTAGAATTAACATACATGCAACCCTCATTCCCTTTCCATGGGTTATAAATGGCATAACGATCATGTTTTTAAGCACTTATTAAAAAATCATGATTTTGATATGAAACCCATTTATTTTATTCTCTTTGGGTTATTTATGAAATTTTTGATTATGATTTATGTGGATCACATGAAAATAAATAGATATTAAGTGCTTTCCCTAATAGTGATCCAATGCATTGGGTAAAGAAATTAATCTCTAGAGATAACAAGTTTTACAATACCCTTGTGAACAACCTTGGTAATTTTTATCACATATTGGGGATTAAACTTGGTTACATGCTTAAGAATGTATAAATTGAATTTTGTAGCCACATTTTTAAGTTATTATTGATGTTATTTTTATTATGAAATGAATCTTTTTCCATTTATCATTTCTTTATGTATTTCAATAAGTTCTAATTAATATCACAAGTAATTGTTTTCCTTGTTTATCCTTTTTGGGACTTCTTCTCACCCTCTCCTTTGATGTTTTTTCCCAAGTTTTGAGATGTAGTAATTGTAAATAGGATGAACCTATTATTAATCCTTAAAAATGTATTATAATAATTTTTTCTTTTTACATTTATTATGTAGCTTATTTCCAAGACACCAAACTTTGAAGATCCTATGATTGTGAAATGTAATGAAATGTTATGTAACAAAAACGAGGGATTGCATAGTTGGTACAAAAAAGTATAATTTAGTTATTTTTTGAAATTAGGATATGAAAATTTTCAGAAAAAACCTATATAAAAGTTTAAATATAGGAAAAAATCATTGTATTTTGGTGAAATATTAGGTAAGTGGTTTCCAAACAAATAGATCCCTGTCCGGATATGAATAGGTTAATGTGGCTCTGGAACAGATGTATCTAGGGGTACAACCCGAAAACACCACTTTGAGATAGAATAAAATGGGAAATGCTGCACAACAACGGGACTTACATCACTCCAAGTTTGACACTCCTGGGGGATATATTTGGTTAGTAACATAATTTTTATGAATTGTTATGAAGGATTTATAGGAAACATAGTTGTTGATATTGAATAACGTGTTTATGCTTAATGTTTTAAGATACAAAAATATTTCAGAGTTATAAGCTTCTTAAATGTAACTATTTTCTCACTAAGGTTGTATTCTTTTATAAAATGAAGGGAAATAGGAGGATCCATAATAATAGTGACCTCAATAGACCACGCACTGATGACCCTATGATGGAACCTGGAATAGAAAATTTCATGAGAATGATGAATTAAATGACTCAAGTTATTAAAAATAACGTGAATAAAGCTAAGAGACCAATTTCAACAAGAAGGGAACAACATTATTTTGAGTCCATTATGCGTCAATGCACACCAATGTCCAATGGATCTACTAAACCATTGATTGCAGAATGGTGGATAAGCTCTATAGAGAAGATCTTTTTCAATACATTGTAGTTCCAAACAAGATAAAGTCACCTTGTCTATTTACCTCTTATAGGAAGAAGCTGATAAGTGGTAGGAACTGATTAAAAACATGAGGACAAGAGGGGATATTGAAGCTATGGAGTGGGAAGAGTTCAGGGGGACATTCTTCAATAAGTATTTCCCTCATTTGATCAGAATAAAAATGGAGAATGAATTTCTCAATCTGAAGAAAAAGGAGAATTAATATGTGGGAAGCTATGAGATGAATATCAAAATACTTTCACATTAAAACTCTATATTTTTAATGGATCCTAATAGGAAGGTTGATAGATTCTTCCGTGGGGTAAGACCTTATCTACAGAAGAATCTAGTGAACCAATAATATGACAACTATGAGGAAATAATATAAAGTGCTATGAAAGATGAACTTGAGTTCGGTGAGACATAGTGGTCCCACAATTCAAATGAAAAGAAGAGATATTTGAAGCCAAACATAGGTAAGAGCTTTGAATAAGGAATAGGTGGAAAGAAAGTGCAACATTCCACATGCAACAAATATTGGAATAAGCATTCAGGGAACTGCCTTATAAGAAGAGGGAAGTGTTATAAGTGTGGAAGTGATGACCATATTGCTCGGAACTATCGTAGTGAGGTGAAGCCTAAACTTCCCAACACAAAAAACAAAGGGAAGATGGTGTAGTCCCTACCAGAATTCCAATGCTTCATGTGTGGACAGATTGGGAACTTTTCCAATCACTGACCGAATCCGAGGGTAGTGGAGGGGAATCCCATCAGCCTCAATAATGGCCAAGGGATAAAGTTTGTGATTTTTATATAGTGACAGTTGAAGTTGAATCTCTAAATAATGTGGTGGCGGGTACTCTTATTGTTCTCTCAATGATTGCAAGTAATTTGTTTGATTCTGGTTCTATGCATTCCTTTATTTCCTCCAAATTTTCTGTGAATATTGAATCAATTCCCAAACCACAAAAAGTAGAGTAATCAGTCATGAATCTTGGAGTGATTATCTGAGCATCAACAATGGTTAGAAACTCTAGTATTTACTTTAGTGAGAACAATCTTATCAAAAATAAAGTAGTCATTCCAATGTTGGAATTAGACATTATACTAGGGATGGACTGGCTCTCAAAGTATAATTATAAGATCAAATGTATAATCAAGGAAGTATTAGTATTCTTTAATAGAAAACCTATAATTATCTTCCAAGGGGAGATATCTCAACCTAATCGTTTTCTAAAAGAACCTCTTATAGCCTTCATTATGGAGTTGATTAGTGAAGAAGAAGAATAAATTAACAGTATAATGATATAGAATATTCCCACAGTTCATTTATACATTGACATATTTCCTAAGGAGTTACTTGGATCACCCCTAAAAGGCAGGTAGAGTTCTCTGTTGAACTAATGTCTGGTTCCTAGCTAATTTCAAAACCCCACATAGAATGAAAAAATGTGGAGCTGGTTGAATTAAATAATCAACTGCAAGATCTTTTGGAGAAGGTTTTCATCCATCCAAGGGTGTCTCAGGGGAGCACCTATTATCTTTGTGGAGAAGAAGGATGGAACTATGCAGTTAAGAATTGAATATAGAGAACTAAATGAGATCACAGTAAGAATAAGTACCCTCTTTCAAGGATTGATGATTTATTTGACCAGCTTTGTTGGGATTAGTTCTTATTTAATATTAATCTTTTATTTAGTTATAATCAATTGAGGGTGAAGAAATAATACATTCTAGAAAATTTCTTCCAATCAAGATATGAGAATCATGAGTTTGTTTTTATGCCCTTCGCATTGACTAATGCACCTGTTATTTTTTGGATTTGATGAATAGAGTCTTTAAGGACTACCTTGATAATGTGGTGGTGGTTTTTATTCATGATATTATGATATATTAAAAATTTAAGGAGAATGTTAAAGATAATTTAAGTGTTATATTATATACTATACTGAAGGATAAGATTTTGGAATTTTCAGAAAATGTAAATTTTGGTTACAACAAGTTTATTTCTTGGTAATCATTGTAAAAAATGAAGGAATCATAGTTGACCCTGCTAAGAAAAAGGTTGTAGAGGAATGGCCTCAACATACAATAATAACTGAGATTCATAGTTTTCTTGGATTAGTAAGATATTATTGGAGGTTTCTGAAAAACTTTTCACGGCTTTCTAATCCAATAACCATGTTAACTCGAAAAGGGGTTAATTTTCTCTGGAAAAAGGAGTGTGATGGAAGTTTCCAAGAGTTAACTAAGAGATTGGTTACCATACCCATGTTAACTCTTCCCTCAAGCAGATAAGGATTTTTTATTTTTAGCGATTCATATCTGAAAGGTCTTGTGTGTGTTCTCATAAAAAATGAAAATGTGATTTCTTATTCATCTTGATAGCTGAAGAATAATGAGCAGAACTATCATACACATGATCTGGAGCTGGCTACAGTTTTTTTGCTATGATGATATGGAGGCACTATCTTTATGGGGAGATGTGTGATATATACATAGAAAATCAAAGTTTGAAGTATATTTTCACACAAAAGGAATTGAACATGAGATAGAGGATATGGTTGTAACTTCATAAAGACTATGATTGTTTAATTCATTATCATCTCGGAAGAGAAAAAAAAGTCGCTGATTCATTAAGTATAAAATAACTTATTGTGATAGAAATGATGGGTATTTAAAGAGATACTTTTATCAATGACCTAGTAAAACTGGACATGGAAATTGTAAGGGAATGGACATCATCAACCCTATCCGAAATTATTTATCAACCTTCATTACAAGAGAATATCAAGAATGATCAAATGAAGATCTTTTTTTACAAAATAATTTTTAGACTGTGAAGAATGTTAAGTATCCTAAGTTCAATATTGATGATGAAGGTTTAATGAAATTCCATACAGGACTATATGTTCCATATTTTTTGGATATAAAGATGCAATGATGGATGATGCTCATATCTATACATTCTCTATACATCCTGGAAGCATGAAAATGTATAGGGACCTTCGTGATCATTATTAGTGGGATAAAAATTAAAATGGAGATCACCGAATACACTACAAGGTGTCTAGTGTGTCATCAAGTGAAGGAAGAGTGATAACTTCCTAAAGGTGTATTAAAACCACTACCCATATAGGTATGGAAGTGGGACAATATCCCTAAGTACTTTTCCACTAGTCCCCCAATAACTTCTAATGGAAACAATGCGACATGAGTTATAGTGGACTATCTCACCAAGAATACTCACCTTATATCTATTTGAGAATATTTCTCTATTGATAAAATTTCTAGGATTTATGTGAGGGATGTGGCGGGGATGTATGGGGTACCAATCTCCATCATATTTGAACTTGACCCAAGGTTCACAACAAAATTCTGGAGAAGTATTCAACATGCTATAGGTACCAAATTGAATTTCATTAAGACCAATAATTCCCAAACTGATGGAAAATATGAAAAGACTGTTAAGACACTCGAGGACATGCTGAGAATAGACTCCACATAATTTAAAGGATAATGAGATCAACATCCTCCATAAGTTGAGTTCTATTACAACAAAAAATTTCATTCGAGCATTCAAATGGCACCCAATGAAGATCTATATGGGAAGTGATGTAGAAGTCATAATTTTTGTGATGAAGCTATTGAGAGAAAGCTTCTTGGGCCAGATCATGTGTAAGAGATGATAGAAAAAAATCATGTAATCCAAGAACAGATTAAGGTTTCTTAGAATCGATAGAGGAGCTATGTCAAAAACCATCGAAGGGACTTTTCAATTGATATTGGTGAAAATTTATTCCTTATAATTTTTCCAAGGAAGAGAGTCATGCGATTTGTAAAGAATGGGAATCTCACCCCTAGGTACATTGGCCCCTATGAAATCCTTGATTGCATAGAATAAGTGGCCTATCAGCTAGCACATCCTCCAAATCCATCTTAAGT
The DNA here is from genome assembly GCA_963277665.1 of Viscum album. NCBI lineage: Eukaryota > Viridiplantae > Streptophyta > Magnoliopsida > Santalales > Viscaceae > Viscum > Viscum album. The sequence continues at coordinate 690,735,719 of OY728163.1, forward strand.
TCATGATGTATTCCACATATCCCTCTTGAGGAAGTACATACCTGACCCTTCACATGTACTGGATCCTGTGGTGGTGCAACTTGAACATGACCTCTCTTATGAGGAGCATCTAGTGGAGATCTTGGATTGTAGAGACAAAGATTTATGCAACAAGACTACCCTCCTTTTTAAAGTGTTGGGTAGGAACCAAAAATATGAATAATCCACATGGGAACCAGAGGAGAATATGAGGTAGAAGTACCCACACCTTTTATCTTATAAGGGTACATGTTGAAATTTCAGGGATGAAATTTCTTAAGTGGGGATAATGTAACGACCTGAATTCTTTGAATAATAATTGTTTTTTGAAAATATATGTTATATTATTTTTCGACAAAACTAGATCCCTTTATTAATAAAGTGAGTATAATTTAAAAGAGACTATTGGGTGTCAATTTTTATATGATCATTGGTCAATATGACCATTGGAAACTATACTCTTAATGTTAAGATTAGTGACTATAAATAGAAATGATAATGGTTATTGTTACAAAAAGAAGATTTCATGGCCCTATCTAGTAGACTCGGGCAATATGAAGCCCATTTTTTGGATCCTGGGAAGGAGGTGGCATCATTGGGCTTTTCTCTAGACCACGAACAATCCAAACTTCAACATGTTAAGCATGAATGGAATTGCTTACGGGAGAAGTTCAATTTTATAAAAATCACAACTCGAGTAATGTTGTCTGAGCCACCCCCAGATACTATCACTATTTCACACCTTACTCTTAGGTCCTATGTTGGAGTTATAATGGTCTATTTAATGAGGCCTTAATTAATGTGTGCAATCCCTTGATATAAATAAAATTTTTATTTCATCATTTCCATTTAAATAATATTTTTCCTTAAAAATTATGATGGAATTTGATAAATTGAATTTTTTCCAGTAAAATTTTAATTTTATTAATATACGTAGTTATGAATAATGTTTATTATAATGAAATTGTATTATAAAAACACTTCTTTTTTATTTAAAAATGATAAAATATTTTTTTTAAATGTTGAAAATTTTACTATGCATGTCACTATGCATTTTCTGTCCGTTATTATTTTTAATAATAAAGTATTTTTATAGTTAAAAGTTTAATTTATCATATGTATGGATTTATTAAGATAAAATAAATGTAATTTTTAAATTCATAACATCTATATTATGTTATGGTAAATTTATTATATTTTTATAAAATACTTCCTTTTTTTGGTGAATAGTAAAAATACATTTATGATGTTTTGGTATGTTCAATGAAATCATAACTATGTCATAATAATGTAATGAGTAAGATACGATGTGGGTCGACTCTTAGGTATTAAAATATAATAAGATGCGTTCTATGTGGGAAATACCATGGGAAAATTCCCTTGGAAAATACCATGGGAAAGCCCATGGTTTTGCAAATACCATTAATGAGGTGTCCTTTGAAATTAATAAAATATTCTCTCACTTTTACTATAAATACCCACCCATTACATCATTTAAATTCTTTCCAAATTCATTCTCCATGAATTTATTCTTGTTCTACCTCCCAAGTATTCCTCTCAAGGTGTTATCAATCCCCCCAAGGTGTCGATCATAGAGTTTTTGTAGTTACTCTTCAAGGTAAGGGAACCTTTCACCTTCCTCATTTAGTCAAATAATTCTTTTAAGTTATGTATTTTAATTTCTATTTTCTTATGTTTGGTTCTGTTCTTTAATATCCTTATTTCTGTCCATTTTATTTCCAAATGATGAGAGACCCTTTTCACTCACATCAACTCATTTTCGGACTTTTTAAGTGACACTGTTAGGCTGCCAAATTTTTGTAAGGGATATCTATACTTATCATTTCCTTTCATGTTCTATTTTATGTGGTATGTCTTTTTAGTTTCAATAAAATGTTATTATTTCCATTTTATTATGTCCCTATACTATATTATGAGTTATTTATGAATGTGTTACCTATGTAACCTGTCTTTATAATGTTTTATAAACCATATTGTATAGCTGTTATACTGTAGAATTTTCGTCTCAAAATCTCTCTCATTTTCTCAATAAATTATCTTAATTTATTTATGTAAAACCCAAACCTATTTCATTTCCAATGGTATTAAAAAATTCAAAAAAATGATACATTTTATTCTTTAATATACATATATCAAACCCTCATTCCATTTCTATGGGTTATAAATGACATAACGATCATATTTTTAAGCACATTTTAAAATGTCATGATTTTGATATGAAACCCATTTAATTTATTCTATTGGATTTATTTATGAAATTCTTGATTATTACCTATTTGTATCACATGAAAATAAATTTATATTAAGGGCGTTCCCTGATAGTGCACCAATGAATTGGGTAATGAAATTAACCTCTAGAGAAGACAAACTTTATGATACCTTGGTGACCAACCTTGGTAATTTTTGTGACACCTTGGGGATGGACCTTGGTGATATGTTTATGAATGTATAAATCAAATGTTTTAACCACATTTTCATGTTATGATTCATGTTATTTTTATTATTATATGCATATTTTTTCATTTCTCATGTATTTATGTATTTCATCAAGTTCTTTTTGACATCACAAGTAAATTATTTCCCTTTTTTACCCTTACCGGGACTTCTGCTCCCCCTTTCCTTTGATGTATGTCCCCAGGTTCTGGGATGCGGTAATTTTACTTAGGATTAACTTATGATGAATCCTCAAAAGTGGATCATATGAACGTTTTATGTTTTCATGTATTATATACCTTATTTAGAATACAATAAACTTTAAAGATCATCTGTTTATGAAATGTAATGAAAAGTTATGTAATAGAAAGGTGGGATGCCAAAGTGTTCAGCTCCAACAAATAAACCAAATCAATTCCAGTTTTGTATTCTTCTATGAAATATATTATATCACTATTTACAATTTTTAAAATTATTACATGTTTTAAAAAACACACACATTGGTTGGGTATGTATCATTTAATTCCCTATTGTATAGGGAATTATTTATAATGGTACCACTGATCATCCATATGTTCTTCCACTATTCCATGTGAACAAGACCATAAATTTATATCAAGATGTATCTACAATTGGAAATATGATATTATTCCTCAAACAAGGTCTTTGACTACCAGATCTGTATCATTATAATACTATTATTGTTTTACATCATTATCAATATTTCAAAATTGTTTACATGTGCATGAGATAATGCACACATGGATTATCATTTTTTACTTCCAAAAAAACAACTTGAAATGATAAAATAAGGTATCATATTTCCTTGAAATATATAATGAATGGAATATAAATCAATGATTGATCTTCTTTACTTATTCCCTCTTTGATAAAAAAGTCTTTCATCACTATAAAGTATCATATTTTTAAGCCTCAATACACTTTTTATTTCTTCATTTTATTCTTTTATATTCACAAAAATATGTGAATATTATTTTCATAATTAAAATATAGACTCCATTTGATTCCTAGATTCATGTGATATTATATTCAATACCTTTTTTAAAAAAATAATAGCTTTTATCATGAGAAATAATTCCAAATAATTGAATTTTAAATATCGATTCAAATCACCCCATGATATCTCAATTAATATCAATGAAACTTCCATGAATATTTCCTTAGAACACATATTTGAATAGAATCTTAGTATTTTAAATATGAAAAGTGAAACTAAGAATAATAAAATTTAGTTTTTCTTAAAATGACTCTTACAAAGTATGTAGGTCATCCTTGTTATCATATATGTGATTCCATGTTTTTGCTAAATTTTCTTATAGAAAGTAGTAATTTTTATGAATAAATTACTATTATAAAAGTTAGTGTATTTACATAAATATGATTTTTTTGTTTAAATATATATTTCATTAGTGTAAATAACTCTTATAAAGTTTAATTAATTCATATGGAATTAAAAAAATTATCCCTATATAGTATGTAATCGTCCTTATAGAGTATGCATTCATCATTAATACATATTAAAAAATTGTTATGAAGTGAGGACTGATTCTTACAATGTTTAAATTTCTCTTAAAAAAAATAAAGTTATCATTAAAGAATTATCATGACTTTTTTAAATTTCCAATTTAGAGATAAAATATATCTTATAGAACTCAATAACTCTTACGATGTCTAAGCTGAGCCAATTGTTTACCACAACATAAAAAATTTCAGAATTGTTCAAAATTAATTCAAATCAACTCAAAACCTTCTCCACCACTTAAAAAAAATCATAATCATTCCAAAATTATTTCAAATGATTTCCACATAAATGGATGAAAAAAAATGTTTAACAATTCTATTAGGTACTTCACAATTTGAAGGAATAAAACTAATTTTACATTTATCAATGTATTAAAACTATTGTAAATACACAATTAATCAAAAATAAAATAAAATAATAATGAATAGAAATAATAAAAAAATCATAAAAAAATCATCTTGATCATAACATGATTAGGAAAACCACTATAAAACTCTTGTAACAAAAATAATCCAAAGGAAAAGTGATTCTATAGAGACACCTACATGAATTATATCAAATCCTCATCACTTTATTCAAATGAAAATATTTTTTGAAGAAAGGTATTCTCACAAACCCAGGTAACCATGAAATTATAATTTATATAAAACATTAGTTATGATCTTGGAATCCATGGACAACTAGAGAAAAAGAAAAATATAACCATGGAATAAGAAGAGAATGCAATAATAAATAAAGGGAAAGTGAAGAGGAGTGGAAAGTTACCAATATAGAACCTACTTAAATTAAGAGGGTAGAACCATAAAATTGAAGAAATGAGGAGATAATGGATGGGAGAATATTCTTGAAGGTTCTATAGTGAAACAATGGAGTAAGGAGAAGTTAAATCTAATATGGGGAAAATAGTTATTTTAAATCAAAATTTCTAGGCTAGTTGAATGGATGCATATATTATGAAAGAATGAACCAAAATTGTGTAATATTGTAGAGACTCTATGTACCCACATTATTTGGAAAAAAATTATAGGAACCATGTGGTAACTATTCATTTACATCTAGAATTCTATATTCCCTCTGCACAGTTAGGGTTCACTATTAGCATTAACCATGTGCTAACAATGTGCCTTGCCCTACCATAAGAATGTTATTCTTTTTAGATTAAAAAATCCCCAAAAGTATATGAATAAAACAAATAATCAAAATAAATACATACCATAGACTCAGGGGCTATCACATAAACATCCCATACTTTTCAACAAGGAATACATGTATCTATCATTGAAGTATAATATGACCAGATAAATATTCTCCTTATAACTTGTCTATTAGAATTAGATATTCTAACTCATTTAAATTTAATTAATTTTATCCTACCAATAACCTAATTCATGAAACCAAAATAAAATCATCAAAACCAAAAAAAATCATACTCAGATTAAAATCCAATTCAAAATAAGTAATAAAAACCAAGAATGATATGAAAACATGTCAACATACTAAACAAACCTAAATCCAATAATAACAGAATAATTAAAAATATATAATGAACCCAAGGATCTATTTTGAGACTATCTAATTTTTTAGAGAAAAACCTATAAAAAACACCAAATGGTGAGAACATAAAATGAGGGGGACTTTCTAAGAATGACATTATAAAACTAATTTAACAAATGTGAATATAAATGGTAATAAAAATATATAAGTAAAAGATAATAATAAATTTTATGAATCACATAAGTGATAGTATTTACTTGAAAAAATATGAATATATTGTAATATGTAACAAAAAATGTCGAGAAATACCATCAACATTAGCATTATCATCACCATATCAACCATAATGTCTAAAAACAACATCCTCAATAGAATCAGTAACACCAATGTCTTTACCACAATGTGGTTCAGTGGGAGAATATGATGCACTATAAAAAAATGATATTTTCATGGAATCCATATATTCATTAAATTTCAATTCCATTTCTCCTAGAATCTTTGAATGAATAAAATTTAGTTTTTTTCATGAACTATTGATATATATATAATCTATTGATTATTGAACAAAATGTCTTAATTTATTTTATTATTTAACCTCCTTAATATATTCAAACTATCACCACTCTATAATGAATGAGGTAGAACCATTGATATTTCGCAATTAAGTCCAATACTTGCTATAAATTTCATCATGACTTAGATAAATATATCCCAAGGTAATACTGTTAAAAAACAAAACCAAAGTGATAATCAAGACCTAAATAGTCCCCTTTTTATTTTTCAATTATCTCCAAATAATCATGTAAAAATTATTAACAAATTATGATGGCATAATTAAATACCTATGTAAATAAAACATATATTATTAAAAAATATCAAATAGATTTTTAAAATTCTCTTAAGTGAATCCATTGATCAAACTATCATCTCTTTTATTTTGGATTAAGAAATAAGTTTTTATTAAAGCACTCAACCCTCAATGCCTATTGTATTTTCTATATATAAAAGTTTAATTAAAAAAATTACTGTAGTTTTTTATTGAAAATACATATAAATATATAGAAAATATTAGATAATTATTTATATAATTTTTTTATGATCATATATACTAGTGCACCCAAGTGTGTGTGTATATTTTATAGAGAAATTATTTTACCCTTTTCTCAAAGAATCTTGTATTAAAATATCATTACTGTAATTATATGTTGGGAAATCATAATAATTTTATTAAATAAATAAAAATTAAAAAAAATATTCATAAAATAAAAAAACTTGACCAATACATGATCATTTTAGAACATTTACCAATTTGGAATGAATTTCAACAAAGAACACACTTCTATAGGTTTTGGATTATTTCCAACCATTTTTAGTAGTGATCATTTTTTATTCCGTGAAAATCTCCCCAACATTAATGATGTGAGCTACCATGGAATTTTAATTATTAGTAATGTTATAAAAAATATTTAAAAATAAATAAATAATAATTTATTTGGTTGTATAATGTTATAATGCATAAAATAATCAAATATTGTTACCTAAATCATGATCCATTCTCCATAATTGATAGAAAAAACAACTTTGGACCTCGAGATTGGATGTATCAATATGATATCACTTTATCAAACCTGTGTTCTAGTAAATCTTTTACATTATTTAGCATTATTACGAACAATTATTTAACCTTCATTATAATCAACTATAACCTATTCTTATCAACTCTAGACATAACATATCCTTGTAGAACGTTGATGTCTATTAATATAAAATTCATAAAAAATAATTAAAAATAAATATATTATTATAAAAAACATATACCACTAAAAATATATTAAAATAAAATAAAAATAACAATTTATCTAAGGTAAGAGACTTAGGATCCTTGGTATCAGTAGGATCCTTGGTATCACCGATGAGCTCTATGTCATTGGGAGCCTTAGTACCATCACTGATAGTAAATGGATGAGTCAGCCTAGAAGTGATGGAAAAATGGATAAACTCAAGTGATATAGGAATATAAGGAAGATTATAGGAGTGGGTATACATCATAAAATGTGAATTTTATAGTCTATAAGAGTTTGGGGATGGGGAGGGCCTCAAAAATTAAAATAAGGATATGTTCCTAGTGAGTCTAAGGGAAATAGAAAGGTTATGTAATATATCCTAAAGAAATATTAAGAATAATAAGAGAAATAACAAGGGTTGTCACATCTAATGAAATAAATTATGAGACTAAGAACCCTAAAAATAGTAATTATGAATTATAAAATTGTATACCCTCAAAATATCTTATTAATATAAAAAAATTTCAAAATTGAGGTCATGGGTGTCTTTATCACCTCTTATTTATGTTTCTCATTCGAAGAAATTCTCTATATTTTTATTCTTTTATAATAAAACATGAACTCTGGAAAACATATTTAAGAATTAAATCAAATGGAAATAATGATGCCTGATTACCAAAATAGTTTTCAATTTTTTATTATATAATTGAAAAAATAAATTAAGTTATGATATATAATATTATATGTTATGGTAAAATAATTTATATATAGTATCATGAAACATAACATATATGAATATAATATAAAATACATTTTAAAAATAAATTAACATTACCATGAATGATCATAATTTTCCAACAAAACATCAAATTTATAACCCATCAAAGAAATTGAAGTATTTTCATCATAATATTCAAGAATAAGGTAATAACCAAAATAGATATTCGATGGTGAAATCTTATCCACACCATAATAAAAATAATTTAAGGTTTAATTTTAACAAAACCCAAAAAATGTGTATTTAATGGTTAATTTATATAAAACACTTATTTAGCATGAGACACTAATATATAATGTTATTTAATTTCAAGATAATTATCCATTTACACAATAATAAATCTATATTTATCAACATTTATTCCCTTTTAAGTTTACATGGATATTTTAAATCTAATATAATCAATTTTCAACCATAATATAGAATGATATATTATTCCATCATGGTTACATGTCACCTGTGTAACATCCCTGGTAATTATAGAATAAGACTTTTTCATATCTATTAATATTTATTAATTAGATATAAATTTTAGTTTAAATGGGAAACTATCACCGATACCATACCACACACGCAACAATGATTTTTTATGAAATCTTATGTTGCACACAAGACTGAGGTATATGAAAATAATAATAATAATACATTATTAATATTATTATTTTAAATGGAAGTTATAAAATAACCATTTTATTTTTAGGAAGGAACAAAACTAACTATTTTATGTTTACATATATTTATTAAATGTTTTTACTTGCTTCTAATAAATTTTATGGGCTTAAAATAAGAATAAATCTAAATTAGGCAAAAGAGTGTTATTATTTTTAAAGGATAGTTTTATCATCTTTTTTTGGAGAACCCATTTTAAATATATTTTTTTGATACATTAATATGTTATATTTGACAAAATAAACTTATTATTTTGAAGTGGGAAATCAAAATTTTGTTTGGATAATATTTTTGTATTTTTCTGATCAAATTCATATTTTAATGAATTGTAACACCCCAGGTAAATAAAGAATATGACATTTTTATATTTATTTGTATTTTTGAATAAAATATTAATATTACATTAAAGGGAACACTATGCTTGATGGCTTACCCAATACGCAATAATGAGTTCCTTTGAAATCTTACGTTGCACTCTAATAATAAAATAATTTTATTTTAAATGGTAGTTAACACCTAGCTGTTGTAATGACGGGAATGAACAGAACTAACTACAAAATTATTATATATGTTTGTCAAATATTTTTACTTTTTACAATAAATGTTAGAGGATTAAAAATGCAAATGAATCCAATTTTAAGCATAAATCTTCTAATATTTTTTAAAAGGTCGATTAACTGCCTTTTGATGGAAAAACCTTTTTAAACATAATTTCAACAATTTTAAATGTTTTATTTTCCAAAATAAATTTCTTATTTAGAATCGGGACATCAAAATTTACTTTGTGTAAATTTTTGGTATTTTTCCGATAAAGTTCATTTTTTTTAATGAATAGTGAAAAATGTTGTATTTTAATTCAAAACCTATTTTTAATCTAATTTATTTATATGATTATATTATCTTTTGAATTGGTTTTAAAGTGAAATTAGAATATATTTTTAACATTTAATCCAATGGTGGTCATTGAAATTAATATCACTTTGAGATTGGACATAAACGAGTGTCAATATTTTGATAGATATTGTTTCTTAAAAACACGCTATTTGATTTGACAGCGGGATTTAATTATAAAATTAATTAATGCAACTTCTATGTTATGAATTTGGTAAAATAGAAATCATTTTTGAATTTGTAATATCAAATAAATCTTAGGGTGAATTTTTGGTATTTTTCTGAAAAACCTTAATATTTTATGAATAGTGAAACCACAAAGTGCTAGTTACAAAAACTGATTTTTTGTTTAAATGGAACTTTACCACTTCTGTGATTCGAATTTAAAAAATACAATTTAAATGATTTTTATTATTAAGTAAAATGTGGTTCAATGGTATTAAAATAATTTTTCCTGAAAAGTAAATTTTATGTTTTATTAATCGCGATTAAAGGTAATCAGTGTGATTTAAGGTAAAAATGATATTATAATAAAATGAAAATATCTTGACACTTGTCCTAACCCTATTGGATGAGTAATGGCTGACCATGAAAACCCAAGGGTCTATTTTTGGGACCCCATGGAGCCACTTGGGTAAGATAATGACATTAATGCCTTTTATTTAAAGTAAATGTAAAAATGACACAAACATGTATTGTTTTAATAAAACATTTTTTACATGGGGTTATACAATTCAGATTTTTGACTATAAATAGTAATTGGAAAGATAAAAATATTTCCAACATCATAGTGTTTTTTGTATAATTTTTAGTCATTAAATAAATTAAATTATTTATGACATCATGATGATGCAGTGATTACCTCATTATTTAACCATTTAAATAAAATGAAAAGATAATGTAAAATATAAGACCTAAAAATGTCAAATACCTATTTTATGGGTGGATTTCGAACCCGTATCACCTTATCCTCGAAATATATCTATGTGGGACCTTTAAAATTCGAAACTCATTTGAAAATAATGTAACCTTTCTTGACTTTCCAAGAGTGCCCTCCTATCCTCTTATAAAAGGCCCCCACCTCTACCACCTTACCCACACCATTAAATCATTTGGCTCCACAATTCTCTAATCCTTTTCTCTCTCCACATCCATATACTCATCCTAGAATCCTTACCTTAGGCAGGAAGATCTTCGAGAAACCATTTTGGTTCAAACCAAAGGGAGTTACCCGATTTTTAGGTAACGTCTTCACTTGTGCTCTTTTGTTTTATTTTGCTTCTCCAACCCCCTAAAATCTTTTTATTAATTTATTTTGTAAAAAAACCAGTATCTTCCATATACTAGGATTTTTTTATAAGAATGATTCGAACTACACTTACACACACCTATATATAATGGTTAAAGAGCATACTGTTTCTTTGGATGGTGAATTTCTTCCTCATGAAACGATGATTGTTCAATATTCTTTTAACACCTTCAAAGGTGGACATTAAGATGTCACTATATTTATATATGATATATAATATGTTTTTATTCTCCTTAAGCTTCTGTATTTTTCATTTATGGAATACCTTTATGGTTTCCATTATGGGTAAACACGATATTTTCATTTTAGGAAGTGCGGACTATCGCCCCCTCCAAGTGATTTGATTCGTTAATACCATATGTGGTATGTATAAAGGATATATTTAATGATATCATATATGATACCATACTGTAATTATAATACTATTATGTATCATTATGTTTTAATTCCATTAAATATGAAATAGAAATGGATGTAGCGTTCATGCGTACGTACGACTTACCGTCTCTATGAACGGTGCATTTTATTTCTTACCTCTTAATGGTATGTAATATTATAAATGCATGTATATAATGGATATATATTATATATGATATATAAATAATGAATATAATTTTGGATATAATGGATATTTTACCCCATGAACAAACTTGTAATTATAACGATTTTATTTTTGACTCAAGTAGCAGTGATCGTTAAAACAACCGTTATTAACTTAAATAATTACATAGTGTTCATGACATGGTAATAAGTGATATAAAAGGAATAATGAAATTGAAAAAGGTTCTTAAGAAAGTATAAATTAACTCAAGTTTATTATTCAGGAGATTAAAGAATGATCGAGTCAAGTCGGATACGAGGTAAGGGATCCGACCTCTCTCTTTCTTTTTAAGTACACTCTTTTATGTCATTCATTATAAGCTCATCTTTATTATTATTCGGATGTTATTTTATATTAATCTTACTGTAATTTTTATGTTCATATGATGAGAGACCCTATTTTCTCTCATAATTCCATTTTGGATGTTTTGAGTGGCACCGTTAGGCTGCCGAATTTTCGTAAGGGATCCAACCTCTCTCTTTCTTTTTAAGTACTCCCTTTTATGTCATTTCTTTTAAGCTCATATTTATTATGTTTGGGGATGTTATTTTATATTCCTCATTCTGTAATTTTTATGTTCATATTACTAGAGACCCTATTTGATCTCATAAATCCATTTTTGGAATTTTTAAGTGGCGCCATTAGGCTGCCGAATTTTCGTAAGGGATTTTTCATCTCACTTTATTCCCGTGATATTTATGCTACATTTTCCACCATTTCTTTGAGTGGTGTATGTACTACCCATTATTCTAATATTTGTGTAATATAATTTCGTTTATTATTATTTACATCAATGTTTTATAGTCCTTCTTTCATGGGGTGTACGTTTCGAAAGTTACCCAAGTCGGTAAGGGAACCTTTCACCCACCTCTTTTCAAAGGACTTATTTTGTTATGTCTTTTAATTTACATCATATTATGTTGGGATATGTTCTTATATATACTTATTGATGTAAAGTTTATGTCCAAGTGATGAGATACCATTCACTATCTCATCGACTAATTTTTATGAATTTTGAAGTGACACCGTTAGGCTGTCGAATTTTTACAAGGAAAGGTCTTAACCCAATTTCGATTTCTTTAGGATCAACTTGTACTTCTTGAACATGTCATCCTATGAATATGTGTGATTGAACTCTGATTGTTTCACACTTAATATCCACTTATATTGGGTGTATTTATATTTCTCACACATAATTATGTGATAGATTTATCCTTAATTTAAGGATACCATCTTTATAATGGATTTCATCTCAATTTACATTTCTATTGAGACTTCATTGTTGTTATGCACCAATTCACTCTTATATGGTTCGTATACTATCCTTTGACCTATTATATCATGAATCCCTTTATTCTCATGATATTATAATGTTCGGATTAAATTTTATTCCACAATTATTTGTATTCAAGAGTCTCTCATTTTGTTAAAAACTCTTTAACAAAAATATCTTTTTAAATGTTTTAAATATTTATTATTCTAAATCTTTATCTTTAATGTACAAGTTTTCAAAATGGTTTTCAGTATTTATTTATATTGACATTAATATTTTAAAATTATAATTCCATTAAAATTATTAAAGTGGTATGGGACACTTTGATTCAAAAATATCTTTTAAATGGTTTTTGAAAATAGATTAATTAATTCAATATCTTGGAATTACTTATTGTGATTGCAAATGAAATGTTGTTATTGAAATGTTTATATTTTCAATATTTTATGTGTAATTATGGTATGTGGACATTTTATGGGTGGTTACGTAATAAACCATATGACGGGTGGTGCCGTGAATACCAGGACGAGTGGTTACATTATAACCTCCAATGCATTGGGTATGGAAGTCAGCCGTATGGCTATTTCATTAAGTATGTGTGGAAGTCGGCCGTATGGTTATTCCATTTAAGTATGTTTATGTCCCAAGTTACCTTTATATGTTATGTGTTCTTTATATGGAATTTATGGTAATCTTTTGGTTACAAATGGGTAAGTAATGATCTTTTATTCAGTGAAGAGTTTTTACTACTTCATAAAGGTGAAAAGTATTACTTTGGAAAAGTAATCATGGTTTACTTGTTGTTCTGAAAAACTAGCATTTTTCCTTCTTTGTGTATCCTTTACTGGTATTTTTATTCTCATCCCAAGTTTTTTAAATGTTTTCCACAGGACTTAAAGATGAATAGGGTCAAGGATGGGATCAAGGAAATACATTCTATCAAAAACATGGAACTAGACATGTTTTTTTAAGTGTTTTTTTATTATATGGAAACTTAGTAGAAGTTTCTACTATGTAATCTTTTGAGATGTAATAGTTATGAACTTATTCTCTAAAATTATAAAACTGAAAAGATCCTCTATGTGAATTATTCGTTTAATTAATGATTAACTAATGTTTAAGTCCGGGGCCTTATAGTTGGTATCAGAGGTCAGTTTAGATAAATTTATAGGTTAGGGTATTCTCTAAGCATAAGTGACATTACCATAATGGTTAGGATATCAGAAAGAGTCCTAGTTTTAGATAAATTTAATGAGTAAGTATGTCTTAGTGTTTATCTTCCTCATTAGTAAATGATGGTTTTGTTGATATACTCACACTGACCTTTTTGGTTTTAGTAAATGGCTAGATCTAGAAGTCACCAAAGTAATGGTGAATATGAAGGAAACTGTGACAGTTTTCTGAGCGAGCAACTGAATGATATGGGAGATGCAATGAGAAATATTGTGTTTATACTCAACCAACTATCTGGAGTCATGATTGACCACCTAAACCATGGTGATTTCTATAAGGCATCATATATGCGAGAAACAAATCCCTACGGAACTACATGTAATAATCATAAAGGTAAGCGTGTTCAAAAACCTATGTGTCAATGATGTGGAAAGAAACACCTAGGAAAATGTTTCAAAGGGACAGAAATATGCTATAGATGTGGAAATGAAGGTCATAAAGCAAGAACCTGCCATGGAAAAAGGAAGCATCCAGTTGACTCGAGTAAGGGGAATGAAGTTCTTTCTGAGGGATCAATTGAATGTTTTAAATGTGGTGTGCATGGCTGTTATGCAAACACATGTCCTATGAAAAAGTTCCAGGAATGGGATCACCAAGACCGTACAAATATTCGTTTACCAATACCTAATGCCATTCCGATTGAGGATGAAAAAACTGACAATGACTAATCAAAGGTATAGATTATTTCTTAACTTTTGTATTACTATTTTGGAATATTTTGATATGATTCATGATTTTGTTTGTAGGAAAGAGGTATTTCAGAATAAGTTGGAATGTAATGATTAGTGGATCATGAATAATGTTTAATGAGTAAGAAGTCAACATATAAGGGCTTTAAGAGTTATGGTGAAATTCTTAAGAGTATTAAGTCTCTTTTGATGATGGGGTTACATTAGAATACTTTTTATAGTATGTGTATCCTTGATGTTTGATATATGAAAATTTTATTCAAGGAATAGTTATCTATTCTTTTTTGGACATAGTTATAAAGAACCATTTGGGTTTATATGATCCTTACTTTTGAGGTAATTATGGGTTACTATATGTTATGATGTAAAGTGAAAGGAATGAGATAAAATCGAGGTTAAATTATGTTATGGTTATTTTTGATGATTTTATCTATTTTGGGGGAATGATTTTAGAATTATATAGTTTGAAAAAACGACAACATGTAGACCGTGTGACAACCCATCACGTCGGACAAAACTGCGGGAATCGAACCCACAAACAAAGTGCGACTAGTATTTATCACCTACCACTGGACTACGTGATGTACCTGGTTAGTTTGACTAATTATTTTTAGTTAGATGATTTTATGAATTAATAGTAAGTTGATTTTGGGTTATGTATGGAAATTATTAACCTATCGTGGAGGATATTCGATTAGGTTAATTACTTTTCAATACGATACTTTAAGAGCAACTAATGTTGTTTGGAGATAAATGTTACGATTTAACTTGGAAGACTATGTGATTAAATCCTTCAAATATTTGGGTTTCAATCTTAGTTTGGTTTACTTTTGGTCTTCGTTGAACTTTGGGTCTTGTTGGACAAATTTTGGAGATTAAGAATAGATTTCCTTTTTATAAAGGATTATCCTTTTTGGGTATTATCTGATCTCATACTAACCTTCTTGGTTTTAGTTTTGGTTAAGGTATAAATACATGGGAAGTATACAGTTCTCTTTTGTGGATTAGGTGATTCTCTAGAAGTTGATTATAACTCTCTTAATGTAAACAAGTCATCCTAAATACTCATCATTTGGAGAAAATATGAGTTCGTGTAAAAAATCTAGTAAAAGTTGAAAGTCAACATGACAAGTAAGTATGTTTCCTTATGTTTTAGTTAAGCTCAAAAATAAACTTCTCAATGAAAAGTAACTAAAAAAATGTGGCCTGTTAATATTTCCTACTAGGGAATCCAATACCATTTAACCCATCACAAGTTTCTGATTTTCTTGTGATTAACTTTCTCCTAAACATGTTTTCTATCACACTCCCTCAGAACATGACTCTTTGTTTTTTCTTCCATATCCATGTTTTCATACATGGAATCCTAGTATGGGTTAACTCGGGTGACCTTTGTAATTTCCTTTCTTTCTTTTAAAGTGATAGTTTAATTTACTTCTTTTCTGATGTGGGGCTTTCAATGAAGTTTCTGAGCCCAATTTTAAAATTGTGAGGACGCAATTCCCAAAAGGGGGGAAGGATGTAACACCCCAGGTAAATAAAGAATATGACATTTTTATTTTTATCCATATTTGTGAATAAAATATTAATATTACTTTAAAGGGAACTCTATGCTTGATGGCTTACCCAATACAAAACAACGAGTTCCTTTGAAATCATACGTTGCAATCTAATAATAAAATAATTTTATTTTAAATGGTAGTTAACACCTAGCCGTTGTAATGACGGGAATGAACAGAACTAACTACAAAATTATTATATATGTTTGTCAATTTTTTTTTAATTTTTACAATAAATGTTAGAGGATTGAAAATTCAAATGAATCCAATTTTAAGCATAAATCTTCTAATATTCTTTAAAAGGTCGATTAACCACCTTTTGATGGAAAACCCTTTTTAAATATACTTTTGTCAATTTTATATGTTGTATTTGACAAAATAAAATTATTCTTTATAACCGGGACATCAAAATTTACTTTGTGTAAATATTTGGTATTTTTTCGATAAAGTTCATTTTTTAATGAATAGTGAAAAATGTTGTATTTTAATTCAAAACCTCTTTTTAATCTAATTTATTTATATGATTATATTATCTTTTGAATTGGTTTTAAATTGAAATTAGAATATATTTTTACCATTTAATCCAATGGTGGTCATTGAAATTAATATGACTTTGAGATTGTACATAAATGAGTGTCAATCTTTTGATAGATATTATGTCATAAAAACACGTTATTTGATTTGACAATGGGATTTAATTATAAAATTAATTAATGAAACTTCTATGTTATTATTTTTTTTAAAATAGACATCATTTTTGAATTCGGAATATCAAATATAGCTTAGGGTAAATTTTTGTTATTTTTCTGAAAAACCTTAATTTTTTATGAATAGTGAAACCACAAAGTGGTAGTTACAAAAACTGATTTTTCGTTTAAAGGGAACTTTACCACTTCTGTTATTTGAATTTCAAAAATCCAATTTAAATAAATTTTATTATTAAGTAAAATGTGGTTCAATGGGATGAAAATAATTTTTGCTAAAATGTAACTTTTAAATTTTACTAATCGCGATTAAAGGTAATCAGTGTGATTTAAGGTAAAAATGATATTATAATTAGATGAAAATATCCTGACACTTGTCCTAACCCTATTGGACGAGTCATGGACGACCAAGACAACCCATGGGTCGATTTTTGGGACCCCATGGATCCACTTGGGTAAGATAATGACATTAATGCCTTTTATTTAAAGTAAAAGTAAAAATGACACAAACATGTATTGTTTTAATAAAACAATTTTTACATGGGTTTATACAAGTAAGATTTTTGACTATAAATAGTCATTGGAAATATAAAAAGAGTTCCTACATCATTGTGTTTTTTTATAATTTTTAGTCATTAAATATATTAAATTACTTATGACATCATGATGATGCAGCGATTACCTCATTATTTAACGATTTAAATAAAATGAAAAGATAATGTAAAATCTAAGACCTAAACATGTCAAAAACATATTGGATGGGTGGATATCGAACCCTTATCACCTTATCCTCGAAATATATCAATCTGGGACCTTTAAAAATCGAAAATCATTTGAAAATAATGTAACCTTTCTTGACTTTCCAAGAGTGCCCATCCTCTCCTCTTATAAAAGCCCCCCACCTATACCACCTTACCCACACCTCTAAATACTTTGGCTCGGCCAATATCTAATAATTTTGTCTCTCCACATCCCTCTACTAATCTTATAAGACTTACCTTATGCAGGAAGCTCTTCAAGAAATCCTTTTGGTTCAAACCAAAGGGAGTTACCCGATTTTAAGGTAACGTCTTCACTTGTGCTCTTTTATTTTATTTTTCTTCTCCAACCCCCTAAACTCTTTTTATTAATTTATTTTGTAACAACACCAGTATCTTACATATACTATGATATTGTTATAATAATTATTCGAGCTACACTTACACACACCTACATCTAATGGTTAAAGAACATACTGTTTCTGTGGATGGTGAATTTCTACCTCACGAAACGATGATTGTTCAATATTCTTTTAACACATTCAAAGGTGGCCATTAAGATGTCACTATATTTATTTATGATATATAATATGTTTATGTTTTCATTAAGATTCTGTATTTTTCATTTATGGAATACCTTTATGGTTTCCATTATGGGTAAACAAGATATCTTTATTTTAGGAAGTGTGGACTACCACCCCCTCAAAGTGATTTGATTCGTTAATACCATATGTGGTACGTATAAATGATATATTTAATGATATTATATATTATACCATACTATAATTATAATACAATTATTTATAATTATGTTTTAATTCCATTAAATATGAAATTGAAATGGAAGTAACCTTCATGCGTACGTACGACTTACCATCTCCATGAACGGTGCATTTCATTTCTTACCTCTAAATGTTATGTAATATTATAAATGCATGTATATAGTTGATATATATTATATATATGATATCTACATAATGAATATAATTCTGGATATAGTGTATATTTTACCCCATGAACAAACTTGTAATTATAAATATTTTATTTTCAATGCAAGTAGCAATGATCGTTAAAACGACCGTTATTAACTTAAATAATTACATAGTGTTAATGACATTGTAATAAGTTATATAAAAGGAATAATGAACTTGAAAAAGGTTCTTAAGTAAGTATAAATTAACTCACTTTTATTATTCAGGAGATTAAAGAACGATTGAGTCAAGTCGGATACGAGGTAAGGGATCCGACCTCTCTCTTTCTTTTTAAGTACACTCTTTTATGTCATTCCTTTTAAGTTCATCTTTCTTATGATTGGGATGTTATTTTATATTACTATTACTGTAATTTTTATGTTTATATAATGACAGACCCTATTTTCTCTCATCAATCCATTTTGTAAGTTTTGAGTGGTGCCGTTAGGCTGCCGAATTTTCGTAAGGGATCCAACCTCTCTCTTTCTTTTTAAGTACTCCCTTTTATGTCATTTCTTTTAAGCTCATATTTCTTATGTTTTGGGATGTTATTTTATATTCATAATTATGTATTTTTTATGTTTAAATTACTAGAGACCCTATTTGATCTCATAAATCCATTTTTGTAATTTTTAAGTGGCGTCGTTAGGCTGCCGAATTTTCATAATGGATTTTTCATCTCACTTTATTCCCATGAGATTTATGCTACATTTTCCACCATTTCTTTGAGTGGTGTATTTAATTCCCATTATTCTAATATTTTTGTAATATAATTTCGTTTATGAGTATTTACATCAATTTTTTATAGTTCTTCTTTATAGGGTGTACGTTTCAAAAGTTACCCAAGTCGGTAAGGGAACCTTTCACCCTCCTCTTTTTAAAAGACTTCTTTTGTTATGTCTTTTAATTTACATCTTATTATGTTGGGATATGTTCTTAACTATACTTATTGATGTAAAGTTTATGTACAAGTGATGAGATACCATCCACTCTCTCATCGACTAATTTTTATGAATTTTGAAGTGACGCCGTTAGGCTGTCGAATTTTTACAAGGGAACGTCTTAACCCAATTTCGATTTCTTTGGGTTCAACTTGTACTTCTTGAACATGTCATACTATGAATATGTGTGAATGACGTCTGATTGTTTCACACTTAATATCCACTTATATTGGGTGTGTTTATATTTCTCACACATAATTATGTGATAGATTTATCCTTAATATAAGGATACTATCTTTATAATGGATTTCATCTCAATTTACATTTCCATTGAGACTTCATTGTTTTTATGCACCAATTAACTCTTATATGGTGTGTATACTATCCTTTGACATATTAAATCATGGATCCCATTATTCTCATGATATTATAATGTTCAGATTAACTTTTATTCCACATTTATTTGTATTCAAGAGTCTCTCGTTTTGTTAAAAACTCCTTAACAAAAATATCTTTTTAAATGTTTTAAAGATTTATTATTCTAAATATTTTTCTTTAATGTAAATGTTTTAAAAATGGTTTTCAGTATTTATTTATATGGATATTAATGTTTTAAAATTATAATTCCATTAAAAGCTTCAAAGTGGTATGGGACACTTTGATTCAAAAATCTATTTTAAATGGTTTTTGAAAATGGATTGATTAATTCAATATCTTGGAATTACTTATTGCGGTTGCAAATGAAATGTTGTTATTGAAATGTTTATATTTTCAATATTTTATGTATAATGATGGTATGTGGACATTTTACAGGTTGTTACGTGATAAACCATATGACGAGCAGTTCCGTGAATACCAGGACGTGTGGTTACGTTATAACCTCCAATGCATTGGATATGGAAGTCAGCCGTATGGCTATTCCTTTAAGTATGTGTGGAAGTCGACCGTATGGTTATTCCATTTATGAATGTTTATGTCCCAAGTTACCTTTATATATTATGTGTTATTTATATGTTTTTATGGTAATATTTTGGTTATAAAAGGGTAATTAATTGTCTTTTTTTTCAGTGAAGAGTTTTTACTACTTCATAAAGGTGAAAAGTATTACTTTGGTAAAGTAATCATGGTTTACTTGTTGTTTTGAAAAACTAATAGTTTTCCATCTTTGAGTATCCTTTACTGGGCTTTTTATGCTCATCCCAAGTTTTTGAAATGTTTTACACAGGACTTAAAGATGAATAGTGTCAAGGATGGGATCAAGGAAAGATATTCTATCTAAAACATGGAACTAGACATGTTTCTTTTTAAGTGTTTTTTTATTTTATGGAAACATAGTAGAAGTGTCTACTATGTAATATTTTGAGATGTAATAGTTATAACCTAATTCTCTAAAATTATAAACCTGAAAAGATCCCCTATGTGAATTATTATTTTAATTCACGATTAAGTAATGTTTAAGGCCAGGGCCTTATATGAATAGTGAAAAATATTGCATTTTAATTCAAAACTGTTTTATTAATGTAATTTATTTATAACATTAGATTATATTTTTAATTTGTTTTAAAGTATAATAAGAATAAGTTTTTATAATGTAATCCAATTTTGGTCATTAAAAGTAATTTCCCATTGAAATTAGATATAAATGCATGTAAATATTTTGATGGTTTTTACTTTTAAAAAACTGTTTTCTCATTTTGACAATGGGGATTAATTTTAAATTAACTATTGAAACTTTTCTGCTTTAATTTTTAAAAAATAGATTGAATATTTGGAATAATTGGGTCCAAATTATTTAAATAGTCTCCTTTTTTTTGGATTTTATGAAAAGTAACTTTGATAATTCTTATTTACTAGTTTTAAAGGTAAATCAGGTAAATCAGGGTAATAAATAATTTGATAAGGATAATATATTTACTCTAAAACCTTCCAAAATCCTATTTTATGAATCAAAGTAGACCCTTAACACCTAATAATCAAAATTTACTCATTTAATGGACTTTTTTCAATGAAAGTGATATAAATATTATTAAAACAAAAGAAAGTGACAACATGTCACCCTCTTATTTCATATAAGTATAATAATTTTAATATAGTGTTAAATTTAATATTACTTTGATAATAAAAAGTCTTAAAAAATACAATGAAATTATCTACATCATGGGAATTTATTTATAATTTTTTGAGATTAAATAATTACTATAAATTCTGACACAACAGTGATACAAGAATTATTTTATTAATATAAATATCAGATAAATGTTATAAAAAATAAAAAAATAAATATAATTTGAATTTATTAGGGTAATCCACGAATTTTATAGGTTATTATTATATATTTTAAGTCTATTAATTTTTTTTCTAAGTTACCTCTCTCTTTTGGTTTTATTTAAAATCAAAGAAAAGAATAGTGTTAAAATTAACACTACGGATATTTTATAAAAAATATTTGTTATTAAATTATTTAAAAATCAGAAAAATATTTTAAAATAAAAAATTACTATTATAAGGTCTAAAAGTCCATAATGTTTACATATATGGTAAATTTACCACATATTAGTAAAATTTATAGCCTGTTAATATTTAAAATGTTGCTACCACAATTAAAATTAAAATAGATTAATTAAGGGTAAACTGAAAAGATAAGGTTTAAAATAAAATCAATACCTATCTAAAAATTATTATATGAGAGGATTTTGAACCATCTTCATATTATATTCGACATAAATCTAGTTGGAGTCATTTGGATTTAAAAATTAATTTATATTAATTTAATATATTAAGAGTTTCCAAGGGTGCCCCTCCCCTCTCCTATAAAAGGCACCCACTATTATCTATTAATAAAACTTTTAAAAACAATTGGTTTATCCAATATCTACTCAAAAACATTAATAAAATTCGTCCCCGCATTCTTGAGGCCATATTTTAGGCAGAAAATATAAGTCCCCAACCTTAAACATTACATAATCTTGAGTTATGTCAATTATTTGACCTTATTTCACATTTAGGATCTTTTCATGTTTAGAGTTTTATAGAATTAGGCCATAACTATTACATAATAGACCCATAAATTACATACAGATAGTTACACCTAGTATCCACTTTTTTCACCAAAGGAAACCATTTAAACAGACCTTGATTTCTTTTTCTTGATAAAAATATTATTGACTTATTCCTTTGTCTTTCCCATCCCTAAACACTGTGGAAATTGTTTTGAAAACATGGGATGAGCATAAAAATCTCAGTAAGGAATATAAAATAAGGAATAAAACCATTGTTCCATGAATATTTATAACCCATAAAAACATTTTCACAAAATCATACTTTTCACCTATAAAACACAAACTTTTGAACTTATATAATGTAATCATAAAATTCCTACAAAACCTATTAGAAAAAATAAAACATAGACATAACTTATGGAATCCATATCATACTTACATTATAACTTTCACAACTACATAGGGAGTAAACTTCATGGTTACATTTGGAATACCCATCACAGTATATTACCAAAATCTCTTAGGAGAAACCATAACATTTACCTCTGTCACGTCACCCAATTCATTGGTGATCAATCATGGGATCACCCACCCTTGGTTTATCACATAACCTCCCATATATGTAAGTAATTCCCAAGAACCATAACATAATCATAACACATAAACTAAGAATAATGGAAAATAACATTTCTACTTGGAAATCCCATTTCATCTTTATAAGCCACACACTCATAAATGAAAACACATTATTTTAAAATAAAATGATAAAATTGTAAAGTAAAAATCAATAAAAAATAGTGACATAACAGTTATAAATTCATTTCATTGTGTATATATAAAAAAACATTCAAAGATATTGAAATAATCAATCCCATTCTAAAACAGAATTAAAATATTTTAAAGAAGGATTTTTGAATCAAAGTGTCCCATAACACTATGAATTTTTTAAATGAACTTAAAATTAAAATAATTAATTTCCTTATAAATAATTCTTTAAAAACATTTGTAAAAATTTAAATTAATTATAATTAATTCTAGGAATACGTCTTTAATGTACTTAAAATGATGTTTTAGTTAAAGTGTCCATTACCACTTGAGAAACACTTGAATAAAAATAATTAAAGAATAAAATTAAAAAAAACTTTAAATATCATGATAATATATTAATTCATGATATAACACATCAAAAGTGTCATATATACACCTTAAAGGTTAGTAAAGGTGAACAATGTCAAGATATATCTCGATGAAAGGAAATTGAGACGAAGTCCCTTACAAAGATCGTATCATTAGATTAAGGATAAATCAATGACATAATTATGTGTAAAAAATATAAATACACACAACATAAGTGGATATTCATTGTAAAATAATCATATTTTATGCACACATCTTCTTTTAAAAACAAAACCAATGATATTGATATTTAACTCAATGAATGGAGATTGAGTTAAGATTTCTGTTACCTCAAGTCTGACTTGTCTCATTCTTTCATTATGTTCCTAAATAATAAAAATATATTAATTTATAAATTATTAAAAACATTTTTAATGTTTATTATTAATTTTATATTATATATTACCATGTTATATCAATTAGTTAATTATTTGAGTTCATAACCGACATTTTTTCATTGTTCGGAACATGAGTAAAAAATGAACTTGTTATAATTACAAATTTTCTATGTGGTCAAAATTCCTTTATCTCAAGAATATTATTCATGATTTAAATATAATATATATCCAATATATATGTATTTATAATAATCCATAATATTTTGAGATAATAAATTAAATGCACCAATCATTGAGATAGTAGCCCATACGTATGCATGAACGCTACTTTCATTTCTTTGTCATATTAAAGGAATGAAAACTAAATGATAAATAGGTATAGAATAATTCCAGTATAATGTCTTCATTATATATGTTACATAATTTCATTAACTCCATACTTTATACATTACATGTATGGAATGAACGATTCATATCACTTTGAGGGGACATTAGTCCACACTTCCTCAAAGGAAATTATCATATTTACACATTATAGAAAGCATAAAGGTATAATGTAAATAACAATTATAGAAGAATATAGAAAATATAAATATAATATATATCATATATAAATATAGTGCCATAATAATGTCCACCAAGAGAGGTGGTAGGAGAAAATTGAACAATCATTGTTTTGTGAGGCAGTAGTTCACCTTACACAGAAACAATATGTTCTATATCCATTATATGGAGGTGTGTGTAAGTGTCGGTTTAAAATGTAGCATAACAAAATCATAGTATATTTAGGATACTATTTTTTTTATAAAATAATTTAATAAATAGAGGTTATGGGGTTGGATAAGGAAAATAAATGAAAGGAGCTTAAGAAAAGAGGTTACCTCTAAATCAGGTAACTCTTTTTGATTTGAGCCAAAAGGATTTCTTGAATTTCCTTATGCACAAGGTAAGGATTCAATGAGGAATAGAGGGATGTTGGGACCTTATTTTAGTATAATTTTTATGATCCAATGGATATTGAGAGGTGTGATAAACTGGGCAGAGGTGGTGGCCTTTTATAAGAGGGAGGAGGGGAACTTTTGGAAAGTCTTGAAATAACATATATATTTTACATTAATCATAAAACCCATTTGAACTGGAATTCAATTCCATAAGAAATAATATGAAATTTATCACATAAAGATGATAAATATTTTCCCTTTCCTTAAAAAAAACTAAAACTTAAAATTATTAAAATATTATGTGAAATAATTTCATTGAAAATATCCATGGGTAATTATAGAGTAATATTGATATATAATAATGACTATGGTAGTGGGAAAACATGGTCAAGATGTATTTGTTAAAAAAAATTCTTTTAACACTTTTTAAAAAATAAACCACATAGAAAATGTTGAAAATAATCCTTTCTAGGACTTTATAGTGAAAGTAAAAAAAATTAAAAACAAACTTTATAAACCTTTAAAGAATAATAAAGAACATTATTGAAACATTTAAAATAACCTCATAATAAAAGAAAAAGAGTTGGTAGGAAAACTTTTAAAAAATATTTTTTAAATAAATCCATTTACCATAAGTCACTTCTAGAATCATACAATATCTAACCCATGAATAGTAAAATTATATTATATTTATGATTTCTTAAAAATATAATCATATAAATTTTATTATTATTCTATATATATTTTTCATTTGTTTCCATGACTTATTTAGTTACTAAAATGGTTAATTTTATGTGGGACAATTTAGTGTCGTTCTATTTGAAACCTCAAAACAATATCAGTTCATTGAAAATTGTAAAAGGTGTTATTATCACATTACATAAAAAATATTTAAAATATTAAAAATTTTATAATTATTATATTTATAAATTAATTACACTTTTAAAACCAACCTTGTATGGTGTTTATGAAAAATGAACCATATCATTTCATGGAGAGTGTAATCCGTACGTATGCATGAATGAAATTTTTATTTTTATAATGCATTGAAAGGAAATAATATAGATAATATTTCAGTTCTATAGATTCAAAAATATTTTATAAATGCTATATTTATTCATTAATTCCACCCTTAGGACCATACGTTTAAGGTGGATATGAATAATGAATCACATCGCTTTGTAGAGGTGGTATTCCACTCATACGCACGAGGGATGTTATCAATTTCTAACGGATGGAAATGAAAAGAATGTAAGAAATATTTTTTAATTCAGAAATCATAATAATTTACTAAAAAATATATGTATCCAATATTTCCATATTTATAACCAACTCTACGAGGCGATGATGGGAAATGAAACACACCGCTTTCTTGAGGTAGTTATCCACACGTACACACATGTGAAGTTTTCATTTCCATTAGGATATAAAATAAATATAAACACATTTTTCCATAAACATAATAAAATTTTAATATAAATATTATACTAATTTTAATATTTTATAGTGGTTATTATATATTTTAAGGATATATAAGAAGAAATAAACTTGAAACACTAAGTTAAGTATTATTACTCTTATTTGGAAAACCTCCCTTGGCTTATACCTCAAGCCTTATTCAGTTGGTCTTTAGGAGAGAAAAGGAAATATCTGACACGTGGAGAAATATTTGGGAGATATTTTTTTAGGTATGGGATGAAATATAGTTCTAAAAAGGTGTGTGGATGGGCAGAGAGGAGGTACCCTTTTATAAGTGAGGGTAGTGACAAACTTGTTATTTTTTTAAACATTTAAAGTTTACAAAGTATTAATCATTGTAAAGTAGCTCAAAAATAATAAAATTGATAATATAAGGTGATAAGTGTATAAATAAAACCATAATATTAGAATTAATATGAAATTTTTTGTCTTATAACAAAGTTTTACCTTACTTTACATGATTTACCCTTTGCTTTAGTGAAACATTTTTACCCCGGTTACTTTTCCTAATGAAAAAATGAAATTGAAATCATTAATAAATTTTAAGCTAATGATTAAAAATGTATAATCCATTTTAAATATTAAATTTTAAGAAGTCTCATAAATTAAATTTAATATAAGTGAAAAAAATGCAATGACAACTAATTGTTTTTAGAAAAAAAAATAAGTTTTTATGTATACACATGAATATATACAAAAATCAAATACATTATCTATTCCTATGGAATTATTTAGATTATTTTCAATGAAATTATTATTATTTTAATTTAAAAATAAATCCAAAATATAATTGTATATTTAAATTACTTCATATAATGAAAAGAAATGATAATTTTGCAAAAATCAACATTTTCACTATTCACGTAAAATCAATATTTCCAAAAAACACAAAACATCATCCTAAATAAATTATGACATGATTATTTAAAAGATGATAACATTTTTTTTAAAATAAAAAATTGAAATGTTGTATAAAGTAATTATAATTTTCATGCCTAAAATGCAATTAAAACATTTTTTAAAGCAAATGTGTTTTTGAAGCGTAAAACGACATTATTCTCATTATTTTACTAGAATTTATAATTAAATTGATTTTAATTAATTAAATTAAATATATAATATTATTATTTGATTATAATAATTTATAAATAGTTATAAATTTAATCTATTAAAATAAAAATTCATTGCACATATTGTAAATATTTTTTGAAAAATATGTCTTTTACCTTTAAAAGATTTTATCTTCATTTATAACCAATTAATAGTAAATTCATGATTGATTAATCATTTTATTAAGGGAAAAATTATATATATATTTAATAATATGGTCATTATTATTTATAACCCCCAAGATAATCAATAGTTCATAACAATCTTATGTAAATAATAACATTTCTATAGTCAATCATGGTTTGTTTAAGCTCGGTGTTGTGTATACCATATGATATCAAATACTTATCTAAAGAAACAAAATTATAAAATCTTGGGATGCTATTGGATATATCACCATTAATCACATATTAATTTGTTTGTCATCCTATTATGTTGGTTTGTAATATCTGAGTGTTATATTTTTGTCATTCACGGAAACATTCTAATGTTTCATTCTGTGAATCATTCATGGGTAGTGAAAAATCCTTGTCATTACCTAAAATATCTTATATGAAATATACACAGTGATGTTATATCCTATTACATTTCATATCACCTTATACTATATCCATGTATTATTCACCCTAATTAAACCCATACTCTAATCTCCAATGGTGATATCTCTTTGTCAGTCTAAAAAATATGCATTAATTATTCTTCCTGAATGTGTTTTGATATTTATTTATCTAATAAATCACCCAAATCAATTAAAATAATACAATTATGATCTAATAATATTTAGTAAAAAAACCAAAATAAAATTTACTTCAATTTAAATATTAAAAATAAAATTAAAAAAATTAAACTTCAAATTGAACCAAAATAGAAAAAATATGATAAATTATAAATTTTGGGAATTATGAGATATTTTAATTCCACTAAATACTAATAAGAAATGGAAAATATTAATTTATATAAATTACCCTACACTTGTCATTTGTACTCATAAGAAAATATCATCAATAAATTCGAAAGAAAATGTATACCCAACGTCAATTTTAAATATTAATGTCAAAATAAAGAAACTTATTTAATTTCATCGATTTATCATGAATCCATTATATATTAATTTCCATAAATCATTTTATCTCCCATATAAAATTATTCTAACATCCCATTTCAATATATATTAAATTTTGAACCTATATAGAATTGTAACTCTTCCCTAAATATTAAAAGATATTTAAAATTTTCATCAATCTCAAAATCATGCCTGCTTTCCATAACTTTATGTGACTATCAGTTCTCTCCCCCCAAAAATTAAACAATGTATCAATAATGAGGGATTTTAAAACGTTTTTTCTATGGTTATTAGAGTTAGAGGATAATTATATAAAATATAAAATTATCATTGAGGGGGTTTTTATATTTCAGTAAAATGTATGAATTTTAATTCATAACTAAAAAAGTATTCCTAACTATTTACCTTACATAGTGAATCAATCATTAAATTCTATCTTAAATTTATCTCAATGGTCTATAATTCAAGTTAATTAAAAGTGAATCATTCTATATTCTTCATTTTTTCATTTTTTCTTTCATTTTTTATATACATATTTTTTAAAGCTTCTTAACTAAATATAGGAATTAAAGAATTATAATTTAAATTGTATTTTAATCTTTCCACCCAATACTAATGAAAACATGTCACACTATTCTTATAAATATGTATTGCTTCCTAATATAATCTATGAAACTAGTCTCCCACCACAATTATCTTGAAAAATAATCATGAAAAATACTAAGAGATAGGAAGGTAAGGAAATATTGACATTAAATATAGATCCCATAAAATTTTGTTAATTATTTTCTAGGGCTTAAAATAAGGTAATATGTTAATGTGGTCTCAATGGATTTATAAGGGCTTCAAACAAGTGATTTAATTTCCTAGAAAAAATCATGAGCTCAAGAAGCCTTGAAAAAGAATAAAAATTAGTTCTAGAAGACAATAATCAATTCAAGACTCTAAAAAAAATTATTGTATTAATATATCATATATGATTAAAATTCCACCTAGGATGGTGAAATATTTTGCATAGGGAAATTACTATGGGCCTTTATTTCCATAATTTTTAAAAATTCATGTAAATGTTCCAAAGAAAACGAGGAATGAAAAAATATCCACAATAATTTAAAAATAATGTTTTCGAATAAAATAATTCATCAAAACTATCTTACCATAAAAATTGTTTTTAGATATTACATTTAGATTAATTTTTTTTCCATTTTATATCAACATTTTCACTCTTATTTTTGAAAACAAAATCAATAAAATAACACATTAAAAAAACCTAAAAAAACTTATTAAAAAATATATCCCACCCCACACTTTGTTTTATATTATACTTATTGGAAAAAATATCATTGTTTTAGTGTTAAACATATCATTATATATAATCAAACCAAACAAATTCTAAGGAAAGTGATAACCTAGAAAACTTATTCCATTGGGTATATTTCAAAAAGTGAGCTACTTTCCTTCTATATTTCCTGTAACAAAAACATCACCTGGAATAATTTTTCATTTAAATGAAAAACATAAAATAAATAATACAAATAAAAATTCCTGAAATTAAAAAACTTTTATTTCCTCCAAATAAGTACAAAATTTTATATCTACAACTATTAAATATTCATCTTTTTCCGATAATCATAATCATAAATTGATGTGTTCTACTTAATTTTATCAACCAAATATTATAATCTCCTTTTTACATCCAAATTAACTAATTATTGAGTTTCCCATGTCTAAGGTAACGTGTATCCTCCACCAATCCAATGATACACTTAAAATTTAAAGGTGGTGAAATTATTTTGGGATCCTATTTTCTCTCTTTTTATGTAAATATATATTCTAATAAGTATTACATGTGAATTATATTAAGTGAATTATATACTTATTCTTGAGAAAACCATTCTTCATAAAATTATTACTGTTTTCCATCTACCTCATCTTCCTTAATGAATATTTTAAAAAATAATTCAATAAGTTTTTCATTGTCTTAAAAAATATTATTTTCTTCATTATCACCATCCAAAACAAGAAATGGTTGTTATAATTCATCATTTTTTTAAATAGGGATGATATGTTTTTTTGACTTGGGAATGATCTGATAAAAGGTTTCTAGACTTTTATAATCTTACCTTAAATCCTTATTTAGTGTCCTATCTTTCACACATAATTATGCTTAGAAGAAACTTGTTATTGGGATAGTTACTAAATGAATCTCTTCCAATTTTTTCTAAACATACATGTTATAATTATTAATGGTTATAGGGACTTGTTTGTCCTACCAAATTATACATTTTAATTTTTTAGACCATTCTCTTATGAGACTATAGAGGGTACAATAAATTCATATTTCATATCCATTTATATTAACTATAAATTACTATATATACATATTCTGCAATATCTCATTAGTTATCTATTATTTTTTACTTAAAGTAGGGGAGGTTGATATCAATAGTGAAATATTTAGAACTCTTTACATACATGATTGTATACTAAATGATGTTGTCATTCTTTATAGATTCCACTTCCAAAAAGATATTTTTTCTTATTCACATAGAAAAAAAATATTATTTTGTGTATTGATTCACTATAAGATTTTTAAACTTAACAATTATTCCATCCAAATAAATTTTTATTGATGGAGTCATTATAAATTGATTGATTTATGTAAGAATCAATAGAACTAAAATGAACTTCAATAAAAAAGAAAGATTCAAAAGAAAGAAAATAATAGATAGAGACTTACAAAAAATAATGAAAATTTCTTGTTAGAAACTACCTCCCCAATAACAGTATTAAATTAATTTGTGTAATTTTTAATGGGTTCACTGAGTAATATAATTTATATGAAACTAAGGAATTAATAATAACAATAGATCTCATATTGTCTATCATGTTTTAATACTTACACTCAATTGTATTTTTTAAAAATCCATTAGTATTTTTATGTTTTTAAATATAAGTAAGAAAAAGATAAAGATGATTTTTGGGTTTTTTGATAATTTTTTTGAATAAAATAGAATGAAATCATTAGTGAAAGAATAAGAGGAAATCATAATGACATTTACAAAACTTATTCCATCATGGTATACCTATGTTTTTTTCCTTTTTTATCATAAATCATTGAATGAAATTAAAACCATTCATTAAAACACCTAAAAAATATCGATCTAATGTTACTCATTGAAAAATAGGATCCTTGAGAGTACCGAGTCTTTTTTTTTCTATGTAAACTATCTCTAGGAACTCAATAATCATGTAATGATTTATTGATACCTTATATCTTATAACATTTTACAACCCTTAACTAAGTTAAGTATCCATTAAGAAGTAAAGACTCAAGTAGTTTTTACAAATACATATAATCATAAAAAAGAATTGATCATACAATTGTCCATCAAGCTCCATCAAATAAAGGATAAATCAATGAAAGAGAATATGTTAAGAACATATAGTAAAAGAAGATATATAAATGTTAAGATAATAGAGGAGTAAAAACCACAAACTATAATAGTAAAATCAGAAACTATAAATTCTAATTGTATAAAAAATAGGGGAATAGAAATATTATAAAAATAAATCAATAGTGATAATTGGTTCTCCAACCTTAGATTAAAAATTGAGCGGTTAGTTATCCATTACAGAATAAATAATGTACTCTGGAAGAAAATAAAAAAAATAAAAAAAACTACTATAAAAATGGTATCGAATCTATCCTCCCTTCAAGAATGAATGACTCACTCTTAATTCTCTCTTAATTGTTATAAACAAATGTCTATTAGCCATTAAAATAAATTATCATGAGATATATACATTTTTTTATTGTGATACGTGATTTACTAATCTATATTGATAATATTTGAGGTCCTATTACTTTTAAATATCATTGATCCTCTAATAAGATATATTTCAACCCATGTTTTAAACATAACTTCAATCTCTTTATTTGGGGGATAAATATCTTGTATATTACATCTATCTATTAATTTATTTAGAATATTCATGAAAAATATATTATTTTCTCTCTTAGTCTCCTATATGTCTGCCACATGGATTACTATCATCATCTATGTCTATGATTCAAAAAGGAAAACCACATCCTTGATCCTCATAAAATTGTTATTAATGGACATAATAGAATACAATGAGACACTATTTACAAGGCATTAATACGTTGAGATGTATTTTTATTATTCTAATTGGGTTTTATGACACTAAATATCATATTTAGGGAAATAATCATCTTCAACTCAATAATTTAGTTATAATAGTTAATATACCACAATCATTATCTTTAATATATGGTTTATACATGTAATGGAAAAAACACTCCATTTCCATTTTCTAGTACACTAGTCATCTTCTCTAATATAGTTTATTGTATATTATGAAATTACATTTTCTTTAGAATTATAGAGCCTGAAATTTTTAATATTTAAATTAATAAACAACTAAAGCGATCCTTGAATTTCCAACTCATCATATGCATATCATACTAATTATTGATAAACCATAATTGGTGATATCCATGAATGTAACTATTCCCAAAAATGGGGTTTAATAACTATTTTTCAATATTTTAATAAGATAATTGAGTACTTAGTCATAGTAAATAATAGAATATGTCATCATTGATGACATTTTACTTCCTTTAACAGTCCAATGTAGTGGTTTTCAATATTCATTTATCATATCAAGTATTTTTTCCATGGATAGTGACATCATGATTCTTACCTCTACAAATCTATCATGGATAGTGAAAAATCCAAGATAATCCCCATGATCTCTTGATTTCCATGTTCTTATTGATGTAATGACCTAGTATTTTATTATTTCCTTTTGTGACATCCCCTAATTATTCACAGAAATTCTACCTATAATATAATAACCAGGGATGATATCTCCTTATCAGCTTAAATAACATGAAACAATTATTTTACCCTAATTTTTTTAATTATATTATTGTAATTTAAATCACCTACATTCATTAAGGTACTAAAAATGTGGTTCAACAATTTTCAATAAAAAAAAGTTAATATTTACCTCTATTTAAATCTAAAAATTAACCAAATATTAATGAAACACAAAAAAAAACCAAAATATAAAAAATGTAATAAATTCATATATTTTTTGTGAATTTAAAGGAATTTTAATTCCAACAGATATAATTAAATTAGATAAATTCTTAGTTCTTTCAGAGGGTTCATCATAAGATGCATAATACAAATAAATATAGATGATGAAAATATTTTCTCTAATTTACAAAGAATTTACATTTTATCTTGTTTCATTTTACATATCACCCTTTTTCAATCATTTAGAGAAAATTATATATATGTTCAAAAATTAATAATAGAAACACTCAAATGCTTAGTAAGTACATTTCAAATGATTATCAAAATCACCTCTTTATTATCCACCCATTTGATATATTACCTAAATAACCATATAGATCCTTGAAACCCTATAACAAATAAATAAATTATTTTATATTTGAAATAACCATAATTTAAAAACAATCCTGGAATATGTTTATGAAAAATTAACTATGTTACCATCATGGAGATGGTAGACCGTATGTACAAATGAGTAATGATTCCATTTTTCGATGAAAATTATGGAAAGTAGTTAAGTAATATTTTATCTTTTAATAATGATCATAATATCATATATACCATATTTTTTAAAATATAATTATATATATCATCCATGTAGTGTGGTGATGAAAAGAGAGATGCATCACTTTATGAATACGGTAGTCCACACATACATGAACAATGTTATCATCTTTAAATGAATAAAAAGGAATGAAATAAAAAGATATATTATCTTTTTATAATGATAAAAATGACATAAATATCATAATTTTGTCATGTATATGATATATAATAATTAAATTTATTTTATTACGTTTTATGTAAAGTGTTAGTGAAAAACAAATCACATCACTTCGCGAGATGGTAGTCAACCATACAAAGGAGTGGAATTATCATATCCCTACAGAAAATAAAGTAATATATATATATGATATAATGACTCTAGAGTAATAATTATGTTATAAATATCATATATATACTTCATATCCATTATTTTACCCAACCATTATAGGTGGTTACTGAAAAATGAATGACATCAGTTTCAGAGGTAGTAGTCCACTGTACACACGAATGATGATTTAATACCAATTTGATTGAAGTGGAGATGGTTGTTGGTCATTCCCTTAAAATAAAAACATTTAAGTATATTTAAAATACTAATGTTAATTTATCATCATGGGTTAATAATAATTTAATGAGTTGGCGGAAGAAATAAAATAAACATACTTGATGAAGAACGTTACCTCTTCCTCTTGTAACCTCTTTAAGATTGCACAAAAATTCTTCCAAGGTTTCATTTTTGACTAAAATAAGGATTATAGGATTAGAGTAGGGATGTTGGGAAGTGATTTGGGTATGTATTGGCCAAACCAAAAGGGTTTTAAGGTGTGAAGTAGAGAGGATAGTGGGTAGCCTTTTATAAGTGAGGTGAGTCACACACTTGTAATTTTTTAAAATTAAAAGGTGTACCCCCATTTTTCATATATCACAAGTGATGTCTTGAATTGGGATCCACTAAATGTTTCTCCAGCCTGGTGGGTCACATGGACTGAATAATGTCTCCACGTATGCCAAAGGCTGCCAACTAGAAGTGAGGGTCGAAGGTAGTACAATGGGGAAACTATACCCTCATGATCATAGTAGAAAATTAGTGTAAATAATGAATAAGTAGAGGAAGAATAATATAAACTAATAAAGTAAGGTAAAAAATAAAAATGAAACAAATAACCAATAATAAAAATATCTAGTACCATATATAAAATGATGGAATGTCAAGTATCTATAAAAAAGAGATAGCCAGACATGACCATAGACATCCAATACAATACATGTATCAAAAAAAGAGACCAAAATTACTATCTCCAATAGCATAATAACCCATATTTTAGTATTTTTCTTACACAATACCATGCTATAATAAATCAATTAAAAAATTGGACACTTTCCCTTATCCCTACCTGTATCCACATTATCTTCTTGGGTACTATCAGCGGTCTGGATAGGGTGTGATATAAACTCAGTAGGCCACCACCAATGATGTTTATAAATATATAATTAGTGAATATAATATGATTAGTGTTAATATATAATAATAATAAGTAACAAAAATTTTAATGGTTTATCTCTGGTTCTTGAAGGACCCCAGGATGACACTATATGCTTTAGCCCGTGCTCGATAATCTCTGAACAAGTAACCATATGTATATATATATGATCAATATACATAGTGATTCTTAAAGACATACATATGAATATATATACTAGTCTAGAGCCATGGAGTAACTCAATCATTCATAGGTAGTAGCATGAGTCTTTTGAGTGTCAGGGGATGCCATACCCAGTCTCATAATGGTAGCGACTTCATGCCCATGTATCGTAGTAGAGGGGTGTCATGCTAGTGTATCATATCAGTGGGGGTATCCATGGAAATTTATTATAATCCATAAGAGTCACCATTCCCATTCATCATAATCCATAAGGGTCACCACGCCAGTGCATCATAATCTATAAGGGTCACCATTTCCTTTCATTGTAATTCATCAGGGTTTCAATAACCATTTTTCATATTCTATAAGGGTTTCTATGACCATGTGTCCTTGATGTAAGGGACACCATTCGCAAGTATCAAAATATAGGGATTCCATTCCTAAATATCATAGTATAAGGACTCCATTCTCATATCTTAGAAATATAGGGTTTTCATACTCAAATATCGTAATTCATAGTTATCTCCATGCTTGAGTATCATAGTATAGGGACACCATTCCCATATTTAATAAAACATGGGGCTCCATGCCCGTGTATCATAACAATGATAAGAAACCAAGTCTTTAT
The DNA here is from genome assembly GCA_963277665.1 of Viscum album. Classification (NCBI taxonomy): domain Eukaryota; kingdom Viridiplantae; phylum Streptophyta; class Magnoliopsida; order Santalales; family Viscaceae; genus Viscum; species Viscum album. The sequence continues at coordinate 690,772,419 of OY728163.1, forward strand.
TAAAATACAACAGATAGTTCATTTTTTACAAGAATTCCACTTTAATAATGGTGTGGCCATTGTTCCATTTAAATAAGTGGTGTTCTCATAAAACACACTCTCAATTTATTTCAGTATAGTTTGATAAGTGTGATACCCAAGCTAAATTAATACAATTATCCATTACCATTTACGATATCATCTTTTAGAATTCAAATTAAACACATTGATCGTTGTTTTGGTTATATGACCATGAAAGTAAAATAGGTATATAAGGGGAATACCCAAAGGGGTGTATCACATTGAGGTTAAAGACTTCCAATATATTTTGGGATCTAATAGATTAATTAGATTCTAGAATGGGAAACCAATTTATGATAAAAAACAAAAAAAAACCAATTTATGGTAGATTCATTTTAGGGAAAATGATTGGTTAAACCAGAATACATCACAATAATTCATAGTACAAAGCATAAAAAATACGTGGGAGACTTACTAGATCTCCCAAATTATTATTGTAGAGGAGCACTCAGCTAGTATTGACCATCAATTTTTTACAGATAGGAAGGACACATAAAAATATATAAATGCCCTGAAAATAGGGAATGCGAGCCTACAAAAACTAGCATCATGAATAGAAATAAAAAAAACTTTTCTAAAGAGTGTATCACTTAACAAGAGGAATCCAATGAGATGATCTGAATTTGAATTAGAGTGCAGATAGATGAATTTTCTCAGAATCTTGGTTGATAGGAGGAGGATCTCTCAGGGAAGGAGGGAGTTTCTTCTGTCCATTAGTGGAGGAAATAAGAAAAATGGGAAAGGTTCTAAGAATGTTAAGGTAAAAATGGTCATTATACTAAATTTATAGGGTTCACATGGTTTGGCCACTCATTTGGTCAAACTATGCACCAACTGTGTGCCATTAACTACCTCAATACCTCCCTCACACATTCATGGTGCACAGTTAGAAAAACAATGCACCAAGAAATGATTTTACGACTATTAAAAACTGCAGTATGATTGCATGGGTATGTGGCCTAGGTTACAAAGTTAAGGAAAATTATGTGTCCCATTTATTATCACTAAACACCCTACAGAATTAGTAGACACCATATAGACTAGGCTATATAGAAAACTACTAACCGTGTGGCCGAGTTGTTTCTTCCATCAGCTAGGGTCATGGGCTCCGAACATTCCCCTACCACCCTCATTTCCACTATAAACTCACTATAAAATAATATTAGGGTAAAAATTTGGAATAAAAATAAAAAAAAAGATCCATACCATAAAAAAATCTGGTTCTTATAGTCTTCCACCCGTAAATTATTGCATACTCGAGTTTCCATTCCATGGGTGGAAGAAATATGTCTGAGAATAACTCCGACCACTGAGAATATATGTTAGTCTCCGACTCCAAAGTCTCATCTTTCACATCACTATGCTTCCATAAAATCCATAATAATGGGAAATTCCATCCTTGAAGTTCCTTTATACTATGATCAATGATGTTTTTGAGATACTCCTCAAAAGAAGCATTGAAATCTAACTCAACATCATTGGGATCAAAAATATTAGACAGGTTAGCATGGTAATGGTGAATCTGTGAAATGTGGAATACATCATGCATGGTTTGGTACCTATAAATAAATATCAACCAATATTCTACTATCTATACTCTATCCAAGATCTCAAAAGGTATTAAAAAATGAGGTGATCGCTTCCCTTTCCTCTGTACCTGCTTATGACCAAGTCAAGGTGATACCCACAAGAAAACATGATCCCTAAAATCAAAATAAAAAGGCCATAGAATATGATAAAAATAACATTTTTATCTAGAAATATAAATATCCATCCACTTTCTGATCAACTACACTTAATCCAAAGTCTCTTGTATGAGCCACCACATTTCCCTCTATAGGAATATATGTAAGATCAAAGTCGATGTAATGATGGTATTCGACCCATATTCACTATTTCAGATTCAAGTAATATTGTTTAAAGATATATTTGAGGCTCTTGTAGTCCGTAAACACCACAAATTTCCATCCCATCATATGATTCCTCTAATGATGAAAGGCATGAATGACTTCGGTAAGCTAAAAGTCATGCACCAAGTAATAATTATCACGAGGTATCAACTTTCAAGACCCATACATAATGAATAGATCCTACTACATCAATAATACACCAATCCCAATACCTGATGCATCACATAACACTTTATAGTCTTTATTAGGATCTGGTAGAATCAAAATTGGAGCTGAAGTAAGCCTTCCTTTCAACTCCTAAAAGGCCTTATCAAACTTTTTAGAACAAAATTTCACAAACTTTTTAGAAAGACCAGTAATATATGAATCAAGGTATGATAAGTCATGTATAAAATTCCTATAAAATATATCTATCCCTAGGATAATCTGTATATCAAATACATTCTTGGGCTACTCCCAGGTAACCATAATACACACCTTCTAAAAGTTAATTGATACTCTTGACATTGAGATAATATGACCTAGTATGCAAACCATATCGATCCAAAAATGGAATTTACTGAGTTTATCAAATATCTAGGTCTCTGTCAATGTATTTAGAATAATCTCATGATTTTTGATATGGTCACTACTTTTATGAAAATAAACCAAGATATAATCACTTAAGACCAACACAAATGAAACCAAAAATGGGTTGAAAAAAAATTCTTCAAATACTTGAAAATGATGAGAATGTTAGTGAGACAAAACAACATAAAATGATACTCATATATGTTGTAACGGGTATAGAAAACCATACATGGTATATATGAAGTTATAACTTTCACCTGGTGATAACATGATCTCAAATTGATCTTTGAGAAAACCTCCACTCCTCTAATCTGGAAAAAGAGTTAATCTATACAAGGTAAAGGATATCAATTCTTCATAGAAAGTTAATTCAAATTTTAGTAACCAACACAATGCCTATGGTTGCTATCTGCCTTCTTGAAAAAAATGGAATAGTGAACCCCATGGAGTAGTATTGTGCCATATAAAACCCTTAGCTTAAAAATCCTCTAACTGCCTCTAGAGCTCCTAAAACTCAGTAGTATCCATAATATAAGGAGGAATGGATACGTTTGCAGTTCTAGGAAATAACTCAATAATAAATTTGACCTATCTATTAGAGGGTAGTTTAACTAAGTCATATGGGAAGACAACCTTGAAACAATCTATTATAGGAGGGAAATTAATTTTATATAACCCTAGATCATCCATATAAAGGATATAACTATGGAAAATCACTCAACCATGCCCAATATTTTCTGGTTTATATATACCTTCATCTCCATCCCATTAACTCAAGTGACGTTAGATACCACCCTATGGTGACATAAAAAAGTCCCTATGGTGATAAAAATACACTTACTTATGATAGGGGACTAACCATTCCATCCAGAGAATGAAATCAAGGCCTTTAATCTCTAGGATTAAGAGGTCCCATATGAAATGATGCTTTCTATCCTTGAGGAAAATTCCTTACACTGGGGAACACTCTTTGATCAAATCCCCAATGGAGTATAAAGTGTTATGACACCATAGAAGTACTCAATATTAAGCCCAAGTCTTCCCAAAATTGCCAAAAGGTAAAAAATAGAATCATCCATATCAAATAAGAAAGAGACAATAGTAGAGGGTATTAAGAATGTACCTTGAACCATAGATGTCCAAAAACCCTTATCATATGGTATAGGCTTCACTGAATAAACCAGGTCTACTCCACAACCCCGTGCTACAACCAAACTACATTGACCGGGTCTGCTCTACTTTCACTATGTATCTAAAGTATGTATACATTATGCATGGCCTCATAATTTTTCTGTATGGTTGGTAGTACTCTAAATACCAACCTAATGTGGGTCTCTTGATCTTGATCCTAAAGGTAGAGATGACATGGAACTTCTCCCACTTAGAACAGATGGGAAGGTCCTGCAAAAATGATGATGATGAACAAATATAATGCAGACTTGACATTCAATGGGGTCTCTAGAACACTAGTGATTCGTATGCCCCATATTCCCTCATTGCTGGAAAGCCACATAACTATCATTGGGTTTCATCTGGATTCTTCTACTCCCACGTGAAGTCCCAAATCACAACTTCTGACCGTATTTGAACAACTTACTAATCTCGGTTCTGAACCTCCCTAGAACACACCTTTAGATTCCCTTAGTTTTCTCTTGGTGATGAGATCCTAGTTTACTATATCAAACATGTTATTCATCTATAAAAAATTCACCTGAGATTAAATAGGATGCTAAGAACTCCCTCATATCATCTCACTTTTTCTGAATCATCTTCAATAAAGATAGACGCAAAGCACAATTACTCTATAAAATGAGATGAGTAGTTTATAACAGACATAGAAACCTAATGTAGATTCAAGAACTACTTAACAGGACGATCCCATAGGGTCTTAGGGAAGAAATAATTATATAATCTAGATTATAAATCCATCTAAATCACTTACTTTTACATAAATTCCTGGGTCATAATATCCCACAAAACATTCGTGTATTCTTTAAGCTTATACATAGAGATCTTTAATCTCCTCTTAAAAGGTGACTCTAGGTGCACAAAGATATATAAGACTATCTAAATCCATAAATCTATAGCATGGGAAATAACATCCCCTAAAAGGGTGAGTGGATGCTGCTGCTGAAACTCCCACACCAACTCTCCCATAGAATGATAAGGTTGCAGAGCTCCATGTATAATCTTCATAAGACATAGAAACTACCCATACAACTATAAAAAATTAACCACATCAGAGATAACAATATGTTCTACTGGTGTCTATACTAGAGGTATCACTAGGGGACCAAGGGACATCACCTCTATAGTATGGTCATCACCACCCTCTTGGAACATGATTAGAGGATGTTGAAGTGGTGTAGATATATAAATTCCTAAAACATGCCTCTGGTAGGTTTGATAACAATGAAGATCACAAATACATTTATATCTTAGGTAGAAGCCTTCATATATGAAATTCACACCACTCTGCCTACCCCTAAATCTATGTTTGGGTGATATAATCATTCAAGAAAAACACAATGGACACTTCCTATTTCCCATTACTAAGTCCATGTCTGGGTAAAGCTCTATGTTTCACTTTAAAGGTCTTGGTATATGGACTTTTAATTGAAATTTATTGAGGAAAACACATGTTAATGTTTAATTAGAATCCCTATTTTTTTGACCTTATTTTAAATTAGAGATTTATCTACTCTTGTATTTATATAGAATAATAGTTATCTGAAGTAGCATTCCAATTTATAAAAGTTCATGATTTATAAATTTATATTTTAAGTTCATTTTACTAAATGAAACCCTTTACATTCGATAAAGGAATATAATAGGTAATATGAGACGATTTAACTATATAAATCACCATTCCCAATCTATAACTAAACATTAACTCTTTAGATTACAAATAAAATTAATTTATTTCAAGTAATATAACATTTTAGTTTATGTAACCTTATTTATATAACACAAACATGTGATAATGGGTTAGTTAAGGGTCTATCATCAATTTATATTGGAAAACACTATTTAGGTTGATGCAGAAACTTTAATAACTATTTATATAATCATATTTTTCCTATAAAAATGTTATATGTATAAAAGATATCTCATTAACAGAATATAAAAAAGTATCATGCAGTCAAGTAGTTCATCATACCTGTCATGGAATAATTCATGACATATTAGTCATAAAGGTGCCTAAAATGATGCATGATCAATTATTACTTGTGGTATTAATCAATGGTAAAATATAATACAACACCCTTTTAATAATAAAAACCAAATATCATGTGCGTCACCCAATGGTGGAATCAAATCTACTATAATAGGCATAAACTGGAACATGCCCTCCCAACCTAGGCAGTGTGACTTTTTCCTCATATGTGGTTTAGTTGCTCCCAAGTACGTGCTCATTACCAAATTTTGACTCATCATAATCTTATTTCTACCATCCCAAAAGAGTAAGGAAAATAAAAAAACAACTAATACTACTTTGTTATGTCCCGATATAGGAGCCACTAAATGGTTCCCCATGATGGTGAGTCAGATGGCCTCATGCACGCTCCCCATTTACCAATGGTTTCCAAATAAGAGTGAGTGTCAAAGGTGGTATAGTGGGGTGACTATACCCTCATGATTAGAGTATCAAAATAGTTTAAATAATGAATAAGTAGTGTAATAATAATGTCAATAGAAATAGGAAGTTAAAATATACAAATCAAATTAATATCCAAAAAAATATATAGTACCATATACAAAATGATGTAGTTTCAAGTATCTATAAAAAGTGAATAGAAAGCCATAACATATATAATCTAGTATAATACATGTATCAAAAGACCAAAAAATCTTAAAATACTATCTCCAATATCATAATGAACCAAAACTCATTCCATTGATTCCATGCTCCCATGAAATAATCAATCAAGTATCAAAAATAGGGCGATTTCCCCTATCCCTGCCAACATCCATATAATCTAACTAGGTTCCATCGGCAACCCTGATAGGGTGTGAGATAAACTAAGTAGGTCACTGCCAATAATGTCTATAAATATACAACTATTGAATATAATTTGAGTAGTGTGAAGATATAATAATATGTAGTAATGAAAAATATAAAGGGCTAGCACTGGTTCTTGAAGGACACCGGGATGACACTACCTACATTAGACCATGTTGGATAATATCTGAACAAGTAAACATATGTATAAATATATATGGTATGTATTCATAGTGAATAATAAATCCATAGATATGGATACTCTTACTAGTTTGGACCTAAGGCACAAATTAAGCATACATGGGTAATATCATGATCCTTTTAAGTTCCAAGGGACTCCATGCCCAGTCTAATAATAGTAGGGACATAATGCCCATGTATCACAGTATATGGATATTATTCCCATGTGTCATATCGGTGGGGTCACCATGCCAATTTATAATAATCCATAATTGTTACCCTTCCCATTCATCATAATCTATAAGGGTTTTTATGACCATTCATCTGAAGCTATAAAAGTCTAAATGTTCATTCCACATATTCCATAAGAGTCGCCATGCCCATTTATCATAATCTGTAAGGGTTGATATGCCCAAGTGTCACATATGTAATGTCTAACACCCCGAGACATTACAATAATTTCATTTTTGAATAAATTTAATTTTGTTACATGATTGATTTCTATGAAACACCATGTTAATCTTACACTACACACAATAATAAGCTGTCTTAAATTACAAGAAAGAACCAGTTTCACTGAACAACAATATATTAATAAAATATTATTATTTAATCTATTATAAAACCTTGCCATTAAATTAGTAGTTATGAATAATATTAACAAAATTTTGAGTTTTATATATTCGATACAATTTTAAAATTAATGTTTTATGTTTTCTATACATGCTATAAGGAAAAGTTCATTTTTTAGATAAAAGAATTATTTTTCAAATAATGTAGTTTTTCTTCATTTTAATGACTAAAAAGTTTTAAATCAAATATTTAACTCTTTTATATATTAAATTTGACAGAATAAACTTCTTATTTGAAATATTAATATAAAAATTTAATTTGATTTAATTTTTGGTATTTTTCTGAAATGTTTAATATTTTGATTAATTGTAAAAAAAACTAATTTTAATTGAAAACAACTTTTTTTAATCAAAATAATTTATAGTGTTAAATTATAAATTTTATTTGTTTTAAAATATTAATATAATATATTATTATCAGTTAATATAATTCTGGTCAGATATATTAATTTTACCATTAATTTTTATGTAGAAACATTTCAATCTTTTGCAATGTATTAACTTTGAAAAATGTATTTTTCATTCCGACAATGAGATTAATTTTAAATAATTTACTGAAACTTATGTGTTTTAAATTTTGAAAACTGGATTTCATATTTATAATTATTGGGTCTAAATTATTAAAATATGTTCCTTTTATTTTTGGGCATTATGAATTGTAACTTTAGTAATTTTTTAATTATCACAGTTAAGGGTAAATTAAGAAAATTTAATGTAAAAATAATATTATAATTACTCTAAAACTTGTATGAATTTCATTGGGTAATTGTTTTAGGCCAAAATTATATATGGGTCAATTTTGGGACCACTTGGAGCTAATTAGATGACTTTAATGTATTTATATTATTATATTTAAATAAAATCCAATTTTGTTATACTTTTGTTTTTAACATGTAAAATATTTTTAAAACGTGGTTATGTAAGTGATATGTTAGAATATAAATATTCATTAGCAAGAAATTTTTTAATTTAAATTATGGTAATTTATTTATAATTTTTATGACGTAAATAATTCAATTAAATTGTGATAAGAAGATGATTTAGTAATATCTTAATTAATGAAAGAATAATAACAATGATATTATAAATATTAAAATAAATATAATTTGATAAAATAAATTAAATAAAATGTTTTATAGATAACATAGACATGTTAGCGACATATTTAATTTTTTTTTGAAGTTATCATTTTAGTTTTATATTTTAAAAAATGAAAATATTGAATAGTATCAAAATTGACTTAAATGATACTTTAAAATAAATAATATTTCATTAAATGTTATAAAATTATTAAATATCTCATGATTAGATAAATAATGATTATAATGTTAAATATATTATGATTGTTTATCTTTAATAATTTATTGGACACTTGTCGATGATAAATACATAAATATTATTAAAATTAAAGAAGGTGACAAAGCGGCACACTCTCATTTCTACTATGTTCAATAATTTTAATATAGGTATAACCTAGAGATAAATCCGATCATGAATAGTATCTATAAATATAAAATAATTATATTCATCATATTTATTTATTTATAATTTTTTCATACTATATAATTACAATAAATAATGACATAATAGTGAAGAAGTAATTGTTTTATTAAAAGAAATATCATATAATTGAGTTTAAAAATATTAAAATAAATATAATTTTAAATAATTGAGGTGATACACGAATGTTATAGGTGTATATGACCTCTTAAGAGTGTATTAAATAATTTGGTACGAATTTATTTATTTATTTAATTAAATTCAATATTATGAATATTGTCGAAATAGGCACTATTGAAATTTTACAAAATAAAAATTTTAATAAATTATTTAAAAATAATAAAAAATATTTAAAAATTATAATGTTATAATTATAAGGTCTAAAATTTATTATTTTGTACATTTATATTGAATTTAAACCATATTAGTAAATATTTATAATAATTTAATATTTAAAATTCTATTACCACAATTTATGTTAAATAGATTTAAAAAGATAAATCAAAATGATAATGATTAAAATAAAATCAAAACATGTATAAATTTTATTGGTTGAGATTATTTTGACCCATACTCATCTTAACCTAGAAATAATCCAATTTAGTGCAATTTGGATTTAAAAATTAATTTATAGTAATTTAATAGTTTTTGTTTTTCGAAAGGTGCCCCTCCCCTTTCTTATAAAAGGTCACCTCTCCTTCTATTTAATTCACACCTATAAATCCTTTTGTCTAAGACAATACCTAAAAATTTACTCTCCAAATATCCCTAAATACATCTTATAGGACTTAAATTTGGCAGAAAGACAACCTATGGATTTTTTTGTGCAAATTAAAAGGAGACACCCAAAAAAGAGGTAATTGTCTTTATCACATATTTCAATGTTATTTTATTCATATACTTCTTATTACTATGTTGTTTCCATACAAAAGTAATAAATCTAGTATCATACATATACTTATATTCTATTATAATCATGAGACAACCACATTCCTCATCTTACCCATCCTACAAATAACAATATCACCATGTGTGTGTGTGCACGACTTACCATCTCCATACCATTGTGTAATTTGTTATTCCAAACTACTTTATTTGGATGGGTATAATAATTAGTATATTAGAGGTAAATAATTAATATGAAATAATAAGTATTCTTTATAATTACTTTACAATTCAATTTCATACCATTTAACAATTAATGGAATGATACCATCACTTGTGTGCACGTACGACCTACTGTCTCCACGACGCGATGATATTTGTTATCCACATTAACCATTCAAGAATGATTATAAAAGTAACATGATAAGTAAATATAATATTTAGTAACTTAATATAATATTGTATATGAATAAAATATGTTCTATTCACAATAAACATGACTTACACGACAAAAAAAGAATGGGAAAAGAAAGCAGTTAACACCCAAAACAATGTTAGTACAAAAATATTATTAACAAAATTATATAATAGAATCATATATGATATCAAAAATATTTTTTTTCTAGTATAGTTTAATAAATTAATTTAACCATTATAAATAAGTCTAAACAACCCTTGACTAAAGAAAAATACATGGTAAGTGTTGATTTCACAATCTCATTATTATCCAAGGATTTTATACGTAAGTATCTACTAGGAAATCTTTATCATCCATGTCTATGTATCTCAAAAATGTATTTCAAAATACTATTAATATTACCCAAAAATAGTTTAAAGTAATTTTTACCCATTTTTAATTCTTATAAAATGCTTGAAAGAAATCTTTCAATCATTTTCGAAATGAAGTACTTTATGATATTTTCAACAAATTAAGGAAAGAAAGTTTTTTTAACTTATATGCCAGGAGTGGCTATTTCAACCATCATGATGCCTTAACTTTTTGAATCATCCCTTACAAGCATACAAAGTTATTTTTAAAAGATATTTATTCTTTTATACCTACACAGGATTTTAAATGATTTCGAAGTAAAAAAGAGATATTTTTCTAAAAAGGTTTTATTGATTTTATTAGATTATTTTCATCTTTTTCAACATCCATTGTTGGATTTTATGCATGGTTGAGGTTGAATTAATATGACACAATATTCCATATTGTATGGAAGGATTTAAGATATGTTTGACTGTGGATGTTCTATTTTGATACCATTCATGGTTTATGGTTAAAATATTAACATTTCATATGCTATTTTTAATATGAATGTTTATGTTATGTTTCACACATTTCATATGAGGAATGCATTGGAATTATAATGAAATGGGTTGGGGACCGGTTAATTAAATCCATACGGGTTGTGGACCGGTTAATGAAAGCCCATAGATTCACCGATAGTTCCCATGAGGCAAACTAATTTGGGTTTTGTCTAATGTCCTACCTGTATGGTCTTGGAATGAGGCTTGATGATATCTCTATAATTATGAATTCCCTAATTATGAGATTAGTTATTGATATTACATGTGATTATTCAACTAGATAAATAACAATGTGAATTCTTAAATGACATTGTTTTATTTATTCATTTTATATTATGATGAAGATAATCTTTTAAAAGGCTTGTGTTTAATTTTTATACTTTCCTTAAAAGTTTATGATTAATTATGAAAGTTTATTTGTATTATTACCCTTACGGAACATTTGAGGTCACCCCTTTATTATGATTTATTTTCTAGGATTCCATGAAGTGTATGATGACTGATATGTAGGGTCAATCTAGGATAATAATGGCATTATCAAAGGAGTATTTATGTTTTATTTTATGTTTTTAATTGTAATGTAATCTTAATGAATGCAATCTATTTTACAAGACTACTAAAATGATCTGTCCTTTGGGATTTGATTCCTTGTAATCATGTGAATGTCTTAAAATAATGCATCGACTTCGGGCTTCCAGGGTCGGGGTGTTATAGTTGGTATCAGATGAAGTTTATAAACAACTTGGAAATTAGATTTAGAAATAAATGATTAGAAAAAAAACCATATGAATGACTTTGAGGATAAGTCTATATATAGGATATCATCCATTAGATTTGGTAATGGATAACATAGATTAGTCTTATGGATTGAGAAGAAGTTTCTATCATTTAGAGATCCAATAAATGATTCTTCATGACTATATCACTATGATTATTGTTACACACATTGTGCCTTGAATTTTGGTCTATAGGTAGAATCAGTGAGGTTATACAATTAATTTTTATTCTGGTGATAATTAAGAGCAAAAAAATGTTAAATGCGATGAAGGAGGAATTATGGAATAAGATGATGAAGTGTAGTTATTGGTTTAAGAGTGAAGTGAAATGATTAAGGTTATTTTGTATTTGGATTCGATAATTATTACATCAATGGTTCTACGGTTATAAGATTTATGAGAAATATAAGGACTCTAATACGATAATTTTTCATTAAATTTTTGGAGGCATAAGTGTTATCATTAAGGATTCAAAGGGGATCAAATATTTGTCATGTGACAATAAGAGATACATTACATTGTTTGGGGAATTTGATGTTAAGATTGATTTTGTAAATTTAGAGACCTTTTAAGAAACTGAATTTGGACAGATGTATTATGGTCAAGTATTAAATTTGGAATGGAATATATTGAACATTGAATATTATTATTCGAGGTTAAATAATTATTTATTAGATACCATGGAATAACCAATCTGGTTTCATTAAACATTTAAAGGATGAAGGAAATACATTCGGGTCTTATGATTTATCAAAAGTGCTGCAGGAATGAAATATTCATTTTGATTTATCATTTCTAGGTGTCAGGGATGAAGTGAAAATAGATCGAATCACAACCAAATGATGAGATTCTATATATTACATGGAATGAAATCAAGTAATCATCTAGAGTTCTTATCTGGATAGTAAAATGATCTCCCAACTCTAGGAAACAATATCTAAACAAATGTGTTATCCTAAATACGTATCTCAAGTGATAATCAATTGATCTGATGGTATTTTAAATCATCATTGATATATGGATTTGATTCCCTCAATTTTCCATTTATTGTTTAGTTGTGTGTTATTTATGACCTCAATCACTCGCTATAAGTATTTAGATTTCTCCTCCAAGTGTGTATCTTTACTTTTACCAAATGTTATCCTATTTGAAAGCCTAATTTTATAGTGTCCTTCACATTTTTATTTCCCTCTTATTAGGACTATATTTTATTTACCCTATTTCTAATGTGGGTTTTCCACAAAGGTATTTTTTAGTATCAACCTATTTTTTTCTAAGTGCAATTTCAAATTGTGAGGAAGAAATTTATTGAAGGAGTGGAGAATGTAACACCCCGAGACATTAAATTATTTCCATTTTTGAATAAATTTAATTTTGTGTTTTTCTTACATTTGACGCAACACCATGTTATGATTTTACTGCACACAATAATTAGTTGGTGTGCATTGCATATAAGACCCAGTTTTAACGAACAATAATATATTAATAAAATATTATTATTTAACATAATATATAACCTATCTATTAAATCATATGTTATGAATATTATTTACCAAATTTTTTATTTTATATATTCAATATAATTTTAACATTAACCTTATGTATTTTCTAGACAAGATATAAGAAATAACTGAATTTTTCAGAAACAATAATTATTTTTCAAATAATGAACTATTGACACCTTTTTAAGAAGAACACATTTTAAACCAAATATTTAAAAAATTTATATATTAAATTTGACAAAATAAACTTCTTCTTGTAAATAATAATATCAATATTCACTTTGATTTAATTTTGGTATTTTTTTTATATGTTTCATGTTTTGATGAATAGTAAAAAAGTAATAAATTTTAATTGTAAAAAACTTTATCATCGAAATAAGTTATAGTGTTAAATTATAAATTTGATTAGTTTTAAAGTATAAATAGAATATATTTTTATCAATTAATATATTTTTTTCATTGATATTAATTTTACCTTAATATTTGATGTAAAAACATTTCAATCTTTTACAATGTATTAACTTTGAAAAACCCAATTTTCATTCGGACTACGAGATTAATTTTAAATTAATTACTGAAACATCAGTTTTTTGAATTTTTAAAAAGTGATTCCATATTTGGAATTAGTATATATAAATTATGCAAATAGGTTCCTTTTGTTTTTTGGAATTACAAATAGAAACTTTAGTAATTTTTTATTAACTCGGTTAAGTGTAAATCTGGTAATTAAAGGTAAACATAATATTATAATTACCCCAAAACTTTTCATAATTTTATTTTTTATGTGTGGTGTGACCCAAAAAATACTTGGATCTATTTTGGGACCACATGGTTCCCCTTGTTTGACATTAATATATTTATAATATTATATTTAATGAAAATACAATTTTGTTATACTTTTGTTTTTAATATGTAAAATATTTTTAATATGTGGTCATATATTTGATATATTCTACTATAAATAGTAATTATAAATGAAACTTGGTTATCAATATTATGGAAATTTATTTATAATTTTTAGGAAATAAATAATTCAACTAAATGGTGACATAAAGATGATGTAGTAATTTTTTAATTAATGAAAGAAACAAAATAATGATATTATAAATATAAAATTAAATATTATTTGACTTCATTAATGACATAAACATATTTTATAAATAACATACATAAGTTAGTGACATATTATAAGTATTGGTTCAATGTTATCATGTTGTTTTTATATTTTTTAAAATGAAAATATTGAAGAGTATCAAAATTGACATAAATGAAACATTAAAATAAATAATATATTATTAAACATTATATAATTCATAATAATATAAGGATAATATAAATGAATTGTATAATTTTAAATATATCATAATGAATAATTTTTAATCATTTAGTGGACACTTGTTCATGAAAAATACATAAATATTAATAAAAATAAAGAATGCGACAAAGTGTCAAACTCTAATTTCTTCTAAGTTATATAATTTTAATATAGAGATAAACTGAAGCTAAATTAAATAATGAATTGTATATATAAATATAAAAGAATTATTTACATCATAGTTATTTATTTATAATTTTTATATACTATATAACTACCAAAAAATATGGATATAATGGTGAAGAAGTAGTTATTTTATCAATATAAATATAAAATAAATGATCCTAAAAATATTAAAATAAATTTAATTTCACATAACTGAGGTGATACATGACTTTTATAGGATAATATGACATGTTATTAGTGTATTAAATAGTTTTTTTCAAATTTATCTTTTGGTTTTGTTTTTATTTAATGTTAATGTTATGAATAGTGTCGAAATTTTCACAATTGATATTTTATAAAAATAAAATTTCATTGAATTATTTAAAAATCATAAAAATATTTAAAAATTAAAATGTGATTATTATAAGGTCTAGAATATATTAAGGTGTCCTTTTATGGTTAATTGACACCATATAAGTAAATATTTATAACCATTTAATATTTAGAATATTATTATCAGAATTTAAACTATATAGATTAAATAAGAAACATAAAAATGATAAGGTTTAAAAAAAATAAAAACATGTATAAATTTTATTTTTTGAGAGGATTTATACCCATAATCATCTTATCTATTAAATAATTCACTTAGGATCCATTTTGATTTAAAAATTAATTTATAATAATTTAATAGTATTTGTGTTTCTAAAGGTGCCCCTCCCCTCTCCTTTAAAAGTTCAATTCTCCTTCACTTTAATTCACACCTATAAATCTGTTTTTCTGAACCAAAACCTAATCATTTACTCTACCGAAATCATTAAATACATTATAAAGGCTAAAAATTTGTCATAAATCCATCCTATGGATTGTTTTGGTGAAAATAAAAAAGAGACACCCGAAAAGAGGCAATTGTCTTATCACCTCTTTCAAAGTTGTTTTCTTCTTCTACATCATTTTTCTATGTTGTTTCCATAACCAAGTAATAAATATAGTATCATACATATAAAAAGTTTCTATTATAATCATGGGGTAACCATATTCCTCTTTTATCTATCCTATGAATAATACTATCATCATGCATGTGTACGTACGACTTACTGTCTCCACGCCGAGGTGTACTTTGTTATTCAACAATAACTAATTTGTATGGGTATAATAATGATTATAATGGACATAAAATTAAATTACATAATAATTATTAGTTATAATTAATATAAAATTCAATTTCATACCATTTAACCATTATGGGAATGATACCGTCGCATGTGCGTACGTACGACCTATCGTCTCCACGATGTGATGAGATTCATTATCCATGTTAACCATTAAATAATTATTATAAAAGTAATATGATAAGTAAATATAATATTTATGAACTTAATTTCATTATGTATATGAATAAAATATATCCTATTCATAATAAACAAGACTTACATGACAAAACAGGAATTAGAAATCGATGTAGTTTACACCCGAAACAATGGTAATACTGAAATATTATTAACAAAACAATATAATAGGATCAAATATGATATCATAAATATGTATTTGTTTATGGTATAATTTAATAACATACATTAAGAATCATATGGGAGGTTAAATCATCGTCAACTAAAGGAAAATATAAGGTAAGGTTTAATTCAGAATCTCATTATTATCTGAGGTTGTTTATACATAATTATCTACTAAAAAATCTTTATTATCCATGTCCACGTACCTTAAAAATGTATTTCAAAATAATATTACTATTCTCTAAACAAATTTAAGTCATTTTAACCCATGTTTTAATTTTTATAAAATGTTTTGAAAGGAATCGTTCAGTTTCTTTCTAAATGTGGTACTATATTACATTTTCAACAAATTTAGGAAAGAGTTTATTAACTTATATAGAACGAGCAGATATTTCCACTATCTTGAGACATTAAAACTTTTAAGCTTCCCTTACAAGTTTAGAAGGTTATTTTTAAAAGAAATTTTTATTATATAATTTCAAAACCTTTTAAATGATTTCAAAGTAATAAAGAAATATATTCTCTCAAAGGCTTGTAATGATAGTATTAGATTATTTTCATCTATGTCAACATCCTTTGTTGTATTTTATGCTTGATTTAGGTTAACTTATTATGATAAAAAATTCCATATTTAATTGAAGGGTTTATGATATTTTTTACTGTGGATGTGCTATTTTTATACCATTCGTAGTTTATGGTCAAAGTATTAACATTTTATATGCCAATTTTAATATGAATGTTTATGTTATGATTCACCATTTTCATATGAGGAATGATTTGGATTTAGAATGAAATGGGTTGGGGATCGGTTAATAAAATCCCTAATGGTTGGGAACCATTTAATGAAATCAATATGGGTTGGGGACCAGTTAATGAAATCCCTATAGATTGGGGATCCGTTGAGGAAATCCCCTCAATGCATCAATTATTATCACGAGACAAACTAATATGGGTTTTGACTAACATCTTACCAGTATGGGCTTGGAACGAGGCATTGAAGATATATATGGAAGTATGCATTCCCTCATTATGATATTAGTTATTTATATTACATGTGACTATTCTACTAGTAGAATATCCATGTGAATGTTTAAATGGAATTATTTGATTTATTCAGGCCATATTATAATGAAGATAGTGTTTTAAAATGCAAGTGTTTCAGTTTTATACTTTCATTAAAAGTTTATGACTATTTGTGAAAGTTTTTGATGTGTGCTTATCCTTATTGAGCATCTAAGATCACCCCTTTCTTATGATTTATTTTACTGGATTCCATGAAGTGTATTATGACTGATATGTCAGGTTAAACTAAACGAATAATGGAGATCTCCAAGGATAATTTATGTTGTATTTTATGTTTTTAATGGTAATTTATTATTGATGAATGTAACCTATTTTCTAAGACTGTTAAACTAAACATCCCTTTTGGATTTGATTCCTTGTAATAATGGAAATGTATTAAAATATTGCATAAGATATTGGATTCTATGGTCGAAGCCTTACATAAGGGGTGTTATTCCCAAGTATCACAATATTGGGATACCATTCCCAAGTATCATAAAATAGGGAATCCATGCTAGTGTATAATAACTGTTCGAATTCCATGCCCATATATAGTAATTTATAGGGGTCACCATGCTGGATTATCACAGTATTGGGACTCCATGCTTATACTTAATAAAATTAGGGTTTCCATGACCGTGTATCATAACAGTGCTAAGCAGTCAAGCCTTTAGTAAAACCTGATAGATTGTTCATAGTTCATAAACACTCTTCTTAAATATGGGTGTGACCATTGTTCTATTGAAACAACTGGCATGGTTATAACACTCACTCAACATTTATTTTATTATAGCTTGATTAGTGTTCTAGTCATGCTACACAACTACAATTATTAATTACAATATATTATATCACATTTTAGAAGTCAAATAAACACACTGAGGGGTGTTTTTGTTGTATAACCACAAAATTCAAATAGGCATATAAAGGGAATGCCTAAAGGGGCGGATTACGTTGATTTTGATGACATCAAAAGTCTTTTTGGGTTCTAATAGAATCATTAAGTTCTAGAATAGGAAACCAATTTAAGGAAGATTAATTATAGGGGGAAATATAAGTGAAAATAGTGTTTAGAATAATGGAAGATAGTATAAATATTAACGACATTGAGGGTTAATTACTAGACCACCTACCTTATTCCTATCGAGGATAAGTCATTTTGTATTGACCTTTAGTTTGGTCTATATCAGAAGAAAACATAAAAACAAATGAACAAACTAAAAATATGGAAAAAAATCCGGTAATAAAATAGAATTTTAGATGGGAATAATAATGATTAATGGGGCCTATGGATTAGAGCAGTTAAAAGGATGAATCCAATGAGATAATCCTAAGTTGAATCAGAATACTAATGAAAGAATTATCCAAGAACCTAGGATGATAGGAGGAGGATCTCCCAATGAATGAGGGAGGTGATTTTATCTTATGGTGGAGTAAATTAGAAAAAGGGGTAAGGTTGTTTGAATTTTAATGGAAAATAGGAATTTTACTCAATTTATAGGGGTCTCACATTTTGGATTCATAGTTTTCCAAATCATGCACCAACCGTGCACCAGAAAATACCTCAATACTACCTTGTATTGTCATGGAACCAAGTTAAACAAATAGTACACCAACATCGAATTTTCACTTTGTTAAAAACTGATATAAGATCATATGGGTATGCGGCCTGGGTCACACATTTATGGAACAACTTACATAATACTTTTTCCCATTGAATACCCCACACAATTAGTAGGAATTGGGAAGACTAGGCAACCCATTTTTTACTAACCGTGTGACCTAGTAATTTCATTTATCAGTTGGGGTTAAATGCTTTAAAAAATCACCGAACACCCTCATTTCCTTGATATCCTCACAGGTCATTCATATTAGTTTAAAACCAATAAATTAACCCAAAAATAAAAAGATTCGTACCTCAATGAAAAGATAGGTTCTTACAACAAAAGGGTTAAAAATTGATTATACATTATAATTACATATTATAATGTTGAAATATGGAATCCAATATATTTTAGATGAGTTTTAATTCATTTTAACTCTTATCTTCTTGGTTTAACCCCTAGTAAATTTGGTATTACCTTAACCACAATAAATAAGTTTTATTGTTTTTACTATTCATTATGATTAAATATATTGTTTTCCTTATTAAATATTATAACTTATTCTGATTTAAAATATTGAATCAATTTTCACAAATTACATTCAAATATGTGAAAAATATAATTTAAATTTAATCCAATAGATGCGATGAGAAATTGAGGTTTTCAAGAGAAAAAAATACAAAGATCAAGAAGTTTTTATGTAAAACTTCCATACAAAAAAGATCAAAATGAAAAAAATTGAATTAATAGATATATAATTGAAGTAATTTTACTTTAAAACAAATTTAAAATATAATTAAACTTCATAAAAAATTTCAACTAAAAGGAAGTTTTTAATTACAATTCAATATGTTTCAATATTAATAAAAAATGAAACTTTTTAGAGAAATCCAAAAAAATAAAAAAAATATTTTTATGATATTTTTATTTAAAAAATGAATTTAATTTTATCAAATTAATTTTTCAAAATATGTAAAAAATAATTTTAAATTATGTGGAAAAAATTAAAATAAACCGTCTTTTAGAAAAGATACAGTTTTTTGAAAAAAAATTATTTTTTATTTTAAATGATTCTTATTTTATTTATTATTAATAGATAACCATAATTTTGGTAAATTTTTTAGTACTATTAATACCTAAAAATTTAAGGGCTAGGTCATAATGGTATACTATGTTATGATTCATTTAGACTCAGGGTTTCAAGTTCCGCAAGCTTTCGAAAAAAATGTTCTTCTTTTAAAATTTCATGGTGTTATGTTCTAATATCATTAAATAAATTTAATCTTCACAATTTATACTTGATATCATTGATGAATGGTTTGAAATTTGGGAATACCATTTTTTAAAAATCACATTGTAAAAGGGTTAATAAAATTTCCTTTTAATAAGGGAGAAAAGGAAGTATGAAGGTCATCTACAATAATAAATAACTAGTTTCTAGGTTAGAGAACATAGGTGGGAAATAAAAACATCGACATGAAAGAGAATAATGATGCCCAAGGATTAATAGAGAGTGATATAGATCATTTATCATAATAAAGTGAGTGATTAGAGGATAATTAAGGACCTCAAAACTATAAATATCTAATGATTTAAAAAAACATCTGATTCATCGATTATGAAGCTAATATGATATAATTTTATCTTAAGATACTGTTCCTAATGTTGTGGAATCACCTTAATGTCTAATAATATAAGGAAATATACATAATTTACATGTTTCTATTTCATAAGAAGAACTTATTCACTTGGTTATTCTTGGATCAATATCCAATTTACTCCTTACCCCGAGAAATAAATATCCAAAAATGAATTTTTTTTCAGAAAAACTAAAATTCACTTTTAAAGGATTGTAATATCTATAAAAGGGTGAAATTTATTTCTCTATATCTCTAATTATTTTCCAAAACCAATATGATTAGCACAAGTTATCAAATATAATATATAAATTTAATATCCTTAAATGTAACACCATTGGGTTTTCATTAATATTTACTCATCAAATCATTTAACTAAAAAAATGATATATTAACCAGATCATTTCACAGTCCAGTGGTTGTAATTAAACCCTTATCATCCATCAGTTATGGGTTCATTCCCTATAGACTTGTCGAATGCGATGTACTCTCACCCATCATTTAGGTTATCCCTTTTCTAAAATTATATTAATATAATTCCAATAACATTATTAAATATTGATGAAGTAGAGTAACTACCAAATCCAAGATAAGATAAACCTTAAAGGTTACCAATAACATTAAACATAAGTCTCAAAAAAATGTAATGTCATTGTTATTAAACTAACTTTTTCTTATAATAAACAAATGGGTTTCATTCCCCGAAATATTTTATAAAGAAAATATCCTTGATCAAGTTATATTCCAAACACAAAAATTTTCAAAAGTGGTGTGTGGGATTTTGAACTTATAATCAACCTTAACCCCATAAACCCATGATGTCATCCATAATTCTTATGTTAATTAAGACAAATATTCTTTTAATATCTAAAAAAATCCTTATATGTTTCATGATTCTTATAAATAAAATAACATTGGTAAAAGTACTTCTATAATATATTTCTTTAATCCCAATACGTAAATACTTCAACTATTTTATTTAAAAATAGATCCTTCCTTGTTCTAAGGTTCAACATTTAGATGAGGGAATCGACATCGATAATGACCAGTTTCCCCATATTTAAAAAAACTATAAATGGATCCCTTGGATGAGATTTTTTTCCTTTATTCATACTCTTTATTTTTACTTTACAATTAATTACTTTATGACATTATTTTTCACATATAAAACATTTTCCAATTCCTTTGATACACCTTCTTTTCAGTCTAATATACATTAAGTTTAAACTAGTTAATTCATTGTCATATTTTATTTAAAACATTCATAATAGTTTGTAAATAAAATTTGAATTATCATAATAATACCCCTTGAGAGTGAAAAACTAGGTGCATAGTAAGCCCCATTTTTTTTGCACTGGGTGATGATCTGGTGAAGACCAATGTGCCATAGTTATAGTTATTACCCATTGTTACATCTATGAAAGAATCACATCCACTTAGAGTATCCAGAAATGGATGTATTTATATTAAAAACCACATAATCACTAACTTAACAAAATGTTAGGGTGTTCATATATGCACATCAACAATGTTTATCAAAGGGTTATGTTCCCTAATATATATTTTCCTAAATCTAGTTCTTAAATATTGTACTAAACTTCATATGATACCAACTTTAGTGACCTTGAATCTAGTATTATTGATCCAATGTCTTCTTTATTATGTTAACATAAGATAAAAGGAATCACATCTTGAAGTACTGAACAATTTACTAATCTTGAAAAAATAGATACATACATTATTCCCATCTTACATTTTAAAAGACAAAGTATAACATAATTGTTTTTGAGTATAATATTATTCCCTTTAGTATATCCTTTCACATTAATAATAGTACACTTCATGGAATCCCGATGAAAGGAAATGAAATAAGGGTGATCTCAAATGCTTAGTTAGAGTTAAGTACAATTAAAGCTATCATGAATCAGTAAATAATAATAGATATGGAGAGGTCAAAAATTGAACACACAAGCCATTTAAACAACTCCACTATAATGATAAGATAAGGCATAATCAATATGGTAAGGTAAGTAAACACATATGTTATTAAATCAATAAACTTAGAATAGAATTCATCTACAGATAATATCATTTTGAAAATCTCATGGATAATAATAAAAAAATTCTCATTGATGTAAATGATTAATTATTTAATTTCATGATCTCAGGCATCATGATACCTATACCATCAAGACCTCTCACAAGAAGGTTTAAAACTATAGGTAGAAACCCATTTAATGCTAGCTTACTAATTCATATAATGATTCTAATGATTCATTATTGGGATATTTATTATGAGACCACACCTATATCTTCCTTTCCCAAGCATTCCTCAAATACTAAATAATCAATTTAATTCATCTGTAATGTGAACTATCATCAAATATCCTAAATGATTAAAGAATAAAGATATATAAATATTTCCCTATAAAAAAATAACATTCAATATATAACCTCATTTGATGAAATGATATGTTTTTTAAGTATAAAACATATTCATGTTAAATAATATGGATATTTCTGGGAAATTTAATGTCCAACGATCACTATAAAGTGAATAATTATAAGGAAAGTTAATTACTACAAAAATGAATCAAGAAAGTGAGTGTCAATACTATCCTTGGTTAAAATAAACATAAACCATTCATATTAAGAATAAGTATGGTATCAATACAACATATAACAAGGGGAGTACATGTAAAATAAATAGGTTTTTTTGTTGGTGAATAAAAATAAGATAAAAATATCTTGGAAAACATTCTTGATGTTTTTTTTTCATTTTGAAAATAACATTTTAGAATTAAAAGTTCACATAAAATTTTGTATAAAATTTTCGTTGACAATATCCTTTAAAACTTATAAATGAAATTTTAAAATATAGAGTGGACACTATGGCCATAAATTCTCTACATGTTGAGTATGATAAAAAAATATTCCTTTCACATTTTTATTAATATCCAAACATGTTTTCTTTTGAATTTTTTTTTGATTCCTTTCAAAATATTTTTTTAAAATATAAAATGTTTAAAAATGTAATTAATAAATTATAAGGAAAAGTTTTAAAAACATTTTTTAATACATTTTTAGGAAACATGGTTTTGGAAGAAAAATTATTTTGGATTATGGAGAGAAATGAAGTCAGATTTTATTAAAAATACTATAAACAATTTCAAGAAACAGAGAGTGTAAAAATGAAAATATTACAAGTAAAAGTTAATGAATAATTATAGTAGAATAAAATTTAAGGGTTTATTAAATAATTATAAAAAAATCCTTCAATTTAAATTCAATTATAATTATTTATGATTAAAATGAGATTGTGAAATAGAACCTTGAAAAATAATAATATTGAAATGAGAATTAATAAATTCATCAATTATATGTATCAAATGTATATCCACATGAAACAAGTTAAAATAAAACACAATTAAATTAGAAGTAATTAAACATGTAATTTTATAATGTTAAATACAATGAATAAGTAATATAACCAAATGAAAAGAAATTGAGTTAGGAAATTATTTACCACTTGGTAACTTTTTAGTCAAATCCTATTAGATGAACTAATTAAAATTTAAACATTAAATGCCATAAATTATTTATTAATAATTACATTAAATTCTAAAGTGGTATCATATACACCATATAAAATAAACTAGGTGAATAACATTACAATATGCCTCAATAAAGGGAACTTGAGATGAATCCCCTTACAAATATCATATCATTGACATGGTGATTAATCAATTAATGTATTATTAAAAAATGTAAATAAACCTAAAAAGTGAAAATAAAACATAAAATAATCCATTTTGTTTACATATATAATATTATCATGACATAATCAAATAAGTATAAGTTTAACCTACTAAAAAGAAATTGATTTAAGAAATTCCTTATGTTGCAATAGAATCATCATGTACGTTCTTTATATTCACGAATAATAAAATAATTTTAATTATTAACTTTATTAAGAACCATTTTCAAGTTAATTATTCATTTTATTTCAATTATTACCATTTTATATATAACTACATAATCAATTAAGTTTACATTGGATGTTTCGACGATATCTGAATTATGTGTCAAAATTGACTTTAGTAGGTTGACGATGGTCAAAGTGGCCATTATTTAAAAATATAAAGGATAATAATATTAACGTAATTATAATAATTATACATAAATTATATTTTTTAAATATAAACCATGAATGATTATTATGAAAAATGAACCATGTTACAATCATAGAGACGGTAGACCATACAAAAACATGAGTAACATTTCTATTTTTCAATGATCATTACGGAAATGAGGTAAGTAATATTTTATCCTTAAATAGTTATCATAATATCATTTTTACCATATTAATTCATTAAATTTACTTATGTATATAATCCATGTTGTATGGTGATGAAAAGAGAGCCACTATGTGAGTGAAAAGGTAAGAAACAAAATGATATATTATATTTTCAGAATGATACATATAAAATTAATATCATAATTATGTTATTTATATCACATATAATCATTAAATATATCCTTATTACCTTCCATGAAAAGTGTTATTGAAAAATGAATCACATAATTTTTTGAGGCAGTAGTCCGCCGCACACACCAGAGATGTTATCGTATCCCTGGAGGAATGTAAGGTAAAAAAAGGAACATATTATAAAATGAATAAATAAGTATAATTAGATTATAAATATCATGCACACACAAACAGACACAAAAAGATATATATATATATATATATATATATTATATAATCATCATACCCACCCATGAGATTTGGTAATGGAAAATGAATGACATCAGTTCAAAAGGTGGTAGTTAGTGGTACACACGAATGATGATTTCCTAACCAATTTGTTGGAAGTGAGGATGGTTTTATCATTTACATAACTTAAAAATATATTATTATATATAATATTCTTTGGTATTTATATAATAATGTTTTAATGATAATTGAATTAGTTGTTGGATGAAATCAAATAAAATGCTCGATGAAGAATGTTACCTCTTCCTCGGGTAGCCTCCTTAGGTTTTCACCAAAAGCCATCCAAGGTGGAATTTATAACCAAAATAAGGCATATAGGATGCTAGGATAAAGTTGGGGAAGTGATTTTGTCATTTAATGGCATCAACCATATAGTTTTAATGTTTGAAGTAGAGAGGATAGGGGTGGCATTTTGTAAGTTAGGTGATGGCACACTTATAAGTTTTGAAAAGAAAAAGGGGTACCAAAATTTTTCACTTGAAAAAGAGTTCAAGATAGATTATTATATATACCCAAATATTATAATTTCTAAATATTTCCTGAAAATATATTTTAGAAGAGTTTTCATATCATTTTAGCACTTATATTCTTAGTTTAACCCCCCAATAAATCAATTTTTACCTTAACCATGGTAATTTTTTTTACTATTTTTAATATAAATTAAGGTAAAAAATTAAATTGAATTTAGGTAATATAAATTATTGTTATTCAAAATATGGAATCTATTTTTCAAAATTATATTCACATAATTGTTAGAATTTAATTTAAAATTATTACTCTATAGAGGATGATAAAGTGTGTTTTCAAAGAGAGAATGTTCAATTGTTTACAATATTTTGTATCGAATTTCAATATAAAAATGATTAAAATGGCCAAAATTGTATTAATAGATATATAATTGTTATAATTATATTTTAACACAAATTTAAAATATTATTTTTATTTATAAATAATTTAAAAAAAATTTAATTAATATTCTATATTTTCCACTATTCATCAAAAAATGAAACTTTTGATAAAAATCCCAAAAATTTAACTGAAGATAATTTGGATAATTTGTTTTAAATAAAAATTTTAATTATATTAAATAATGTTTCTAAAACTATTATAAATTAATTTCAAAATATGCGCATGAAACACGACTAAACTGTTTTTTAGAAAAAATCCATTTTTTAAATAATTTCTTTATCTTTTAAATGATTATTATTTAATTTATCATAAATAGATAACCATAATTTTTTATTAATATTAATACCCACTAATTCAGTAGATATGTTATAATCTCATACTATATTATGGTTCATTTTGACACGAGGTTGCGTGTTCTACAAGCTATTTAAAAACAAAGTTCTTCTTTCAAAATATTGGGGTTCTATAAAGATCAAATGGGAAGTAGTGTTGATAGTATGAAGTAATATAATATAGTTTATTTATTTTAGTGAATTTATAGATTGTAGAACAAGGTGTGCCCAACATGAGAAAAAATTTCATAAATTTTATTAGGGAACATAATAAAACACACAATTTCATTAAATGAAAAAATCATTATTATTTGAAAATGTTTTTATCATACCAATTTGGATGGTTATATAGAACTGTGTAAATAGTCATCATTACATTTTTATACCTATAAATCGTACAAAAAATAATATTTTTATTTCCCCCATTAATGATCTATGACCAAAATTCTTTTGTACCATGATAATATGTTTTGATATTTCAATAGTTTTACAAAACCATAGACGGATGTATATCTAGACACATAATTTTACAAATTTTGTCGATATATAAACTTATTGAAATAGTTTATAAAAGCATGACAAAAATTAAATGGATAAACATATTTTTTTTATGATAACTTATTGAGATAATTTTGTTCGTTTATCAAATTCGCCTAAGGTTGTGTGGTGAAAAACAATGTTCATGAGTATCAGGCCCCTACATATTTTGTAGAAGAAAATATGGTAATAAAATCTGTTTCAAGGTCAAGAAGATATATCATAGAGAAACAATTATGGGTTTTTGAGATCTCTAGTCATGTTTGGGTATTTTGTAATGTCTTTTTAATGTATGCCTATTTGGGTTGCTTAAGATATATTTTTTGTGTGTTTATCTAGATATTTCATTTTACATGGTGTTATTTTAGGAGTTGAGTATGGTTTATGATACATGTTTATTTTTGGTTTATGTGTCAATGATTAATTTTATAATATAACCTATTAACTTCCGACTTGTTTGGTTGTAAAAAATTTTAAAAATAATTTACAATCAATATATTAAATAAAATTTATTTGATTACATTTTATAATTATGTACTCTTTATGTGTGTTGAAAACTTTTAAAATAAACGGAATATTGTTTCTGACTATGTTGATGACCAAAGATGTCACAAACAAACCTGGGTTTCCCTCAAAACCGATATTTGACCTATTCCGTTACATACCCAAAGGGCGTTCCCAATCCCCACAAGCTGGTGAAAAGAACTATGGGCATCGAAAAACACAACAGAGGGAACAATTTCACCCATCGTGATAAAAATATTTCATGTATGTACTAAACAAAAAGGAAAACTAGAAGATAAACAAAGATATATATTCCATAACTATAAGAGAATAGTGGAAACATACAACAAAATGTTGCTAAAAACTAAAATGCACAAGTCCAACTATAAAGGAATAAAACCAATAGCTAATCTAAGTGATGGTTTGGATGAAATCCCACCATCTCAACACCAACTACCCAACTCAGTTGATACGAAAACTTGCTGCCTCACTTTTCACTTTGTCGTTCCCTGCACTAGAAGACATAAAAATGTATATGCACCACCAAAGAGGTGCACAAGTTGTGAGATAACAAGATCATTAGGATCCCACCTAGGTTTTCCATAACATGCCTTTTTATAAAAAATCTTGTATTATTATTTTAAGCAAAAACGTGGTATGATAAGCAGTAAAACAGTTTGATAGAAAACCTGATAAACATTTCCCTTTTTCAATATCTCTAAACAAAATAAGTTATATAAATTTCAAATCACATTTTCCATATCATTTTTCACAAGCATAATCATTTATATCAAGGCTAAATCAGAAAGCTAATAAACAAAAAACAAAATAACAAGTATCAAAACACCATGGAATACTACAGGTCTAGGCCATAGACTACTTGTACCACAATAATCAAGTGCATAAAATAGTTCCTAGAATAAAGAGACTAGGAAGAAAAGAAATACCCCATGAGTAACCCCCCAACAATGTCAATATTAGTACCCTATAACAAAGAGACTAGAAAACAGAGGAAAGCCCCAAGACAAACCTCCTTGATAATCATAAAAGAATGGATGTTGTACCCAAGAAAAACCTTACACTTAAGTACCTAAGGTAACTCATGTTTTATTTTTCGAAATTCAATTCAATGCTTTGAAAACAATTTCAAAACCATTTCACAATTCCATTTAAATGCTAGGAAAATACCCCTTTCTCTCTATTTATCAATAATTAGGGAAAATCCATTTTCATTAGAAAACCTTTTCAAAAAACACAAAATAATAATACAAATTTCAATATGAATCTATTTGTAAATCAAATCCATAAGATCCATTATCATTGGATAGAGATGGAACCACTTACCTCAAAACTCAGGTCACACACACCCGTAACAGAAATCCAAAATCAAAAAAACCAAAAAATGAAAATGAATGCCCTAGATTCAAATCCACATCAGGATTGATTCAATTTAGAAGAAAAGGGGTTGCGAATGAGAGGAAATATACATACCTCAAAGAAGAACGCTTGCTACACCATAAACAACAAAGGAAAAGGCCACCAGAATGACATCATGTAATCGATCTAATTGAAACCAAGAAGAAACATCCAACTTAACATAACAGATCTAATGACGCCACCCAAAATCAATAACACGATCAAAAGAAATGAAGAAGTAGAAAGTTTGCTTACCTGAAGAGACGCACCACAGTTACATCGAAGATCCAATGCTGAACTGATCGATCTAGGAGGAAAGGTGTCTCCAAAAATAGCCTTGGAAGAGTCTAGGTTTGAGATGCAAGAAGTATATAAAAATATCGATGATAAAATAGTATATTAACCAATTTAAAATCAGGATGTGGTCTATTTCACAATGTGTAATATAGTCACACATCATGAAATCCATAGTGTACAAATACAATGAAAAATAAGTCACATCAAATTAAAACTTCTTTATTGGAATAAGTCATGATGTGAAACCACCATTCATGACATGTAAAATTTCCCAGCGTGAATCCTCTTTCATGTCTTATATCCAACAATAATTACATGGTGTGTAACCCAATTACATAGTGTGAAATCTTTCGGCATGATATTAAAAAAGTTGTTTAAAGTTGAAAGTCTAACAAATCTCTAACTTCACCATTATAGGTATCCTCCCAATCTCAAAGGAGGGTAAAACCACAATGAGGTTATGGGAATACCTGATAAAATGGTAATGGTATGTTACAAAATCCCCACCATAAATACTTTACATCCCCGATAAGTCATGTGGGAGATGTAATCCTTGGAAAAAGATGATTCCACTACTCCCTCATCAACGATTAACATTCCCAAGACGCATGAGAATCTGGTCCTTGTTTCCATAGAATGAAGACCAATGAAATCAACTTCCTAGGATGGAATTTCTCTTAAGAGTCAATGATATCAACCAGTTTCTCCAGAATAGACGCATCTAACTATAACACAATTTAATCCCTACTCAAAATGTGAGCGGGATTAGGGTGATACATCCGAAGCTCAAATATATATAAAAAATCATGAATAACTGTCAACTGAATTGTAAATACTAACAAATAAACAATTTTTCCAAGACTCTCAATGACTTCAAATAGTCTAACATATCTCAATGAACATTTTCCTTGATTTCCAAACTGATGGTGACCCAACATAAGAGAAACTTTCATGAAAACCTAGTCACCTATAGAAAACTACAGAGATCGATTCCACCAATCCACATATGATTTCTTTCGAATCTAGACTATTATAAAATGTTGATGTATATCCTAAATATTTGCAAACATCTCTTGAACAGAACTTAGTCTAACAAAGGATACTTCTCCCACCTCAGCCTAACAGAGAATTGATCTACATGGGTGACTATACAATGCCTCAATGGGATCCATTATTACTAATGTATAACAATATTTTTTTGTAAACAAAATCAACCAGTCCCAGATGGCTATCCCATGATCCTTCGAAATCTTAGAAACATGCACATAGCATATCTTCCAGGATTTGAATTACTCACTCCGTTTGACCATCTGTTTGTGGATGGTAAGTTGTTCTCAACTTGACCTGAGTTCCCATCGCCTCCTGGAGACTCCACCAAAACATCAAGGTAAAAATATGATCCCTATCATAAATAATAGAAGAAGGAATCCCATGTAACCTCACAATCTCCTACACATATAGATTAACTATATTTTCAACTTTATTGGTGTATCTGATCAGAATGAATTGAGCAGACATCATCAACTAATCATCAACCACCATGATAGAATTCCTCGCACAGGGAGTCCATGGTAGTCCAAAAAAAATAAATGGGTTCCTCATCCCATATAAAAATCAGTATCAAAAGAGACTGAATCAAACCAGAAGGTTTCAATTTCTCTACCTTTATTTATTGGAATGTGTAACAACAAGACACAAACTCCGTGAGGTCACAATTCATACTCGGAAACTAGAATCGCCACCTTATGTCATGACACATCTTTGTATTTCTTGGATGAATGACTCATGAAGATCTATGACAATAAAAAATACTAAACTTCATACATATACTGGGATGACAATCCTTTCCCCAAAGTGAAGCATACCATCTCAAAAAAGATCCCAACCTAATATGGTCTCCCTAACATAAAGGATTTCTTGATTCTTCTGAAACTCATCATCTTGCTAATGAATCTTAAAAATAGACTCTAGGATAGATGATTATAACAAAACAATGGTCAGAACCATGCCTCCAATATTCTCATGAGCATCTAAGTCGAACTGAGTGGAAATTCCCTTAAGGATCCACTCATCCTTTGATTCAAGAATAGGATATGATGGTATATTCTGGCTATGAACCAATTTAACGACATTTCCCTTTTATAGGGTGTATGATATATCAAAGTCAAATCAATGATGGTATTTA
This sequence comes from Viscum album, assembly GCA_963277665.1. NCBI lineage: Eukaryota > Viridiplantae > Streptophyta > Magnoliopsida > Santalales > Viscaceae > Viscum > Viscum album. The sequence continues at coordinate 690,803,999 of OY728163.1, forward strand.
ATGCATCGTCTCTACCTATGAATCAAGTCCTTATGAGAAAAGATATTATTAAGACTCTTATGATCATAGAAGACTGTGAAAATTTCCCCAAAAATACATTTCTTCCAACATTTAAGCACAAGCATGACTATAAAAAGCTCTAAATCATGAGTGGAATAATTATTTTCATGCGGTGGGAGTTGAATAGATAATTAAGCTACCACATGGTCATCCGACATAGGCACACATCCAAAACCAGCACCAAAGGCATAAAAAAACACCATGTATCCCTTACTGGGTTTAGGTATGATTAGAATAGGATACAATGTAATAATACTTTTCATTTCATCAAAATAAGACCAACACTTCACATCCCATGTGAATTTCACCGCATTCCTAGTAAGAGTAGTCAAAGGTGACACTATCTTAGATAAGTATGTAATGAACTGTCGGTAGTATCCAGTAAGACCAATTAATATTTGTATCTCAAATAAATTTCATGGATCCTTCCATGAAACAACTTTCTTTACCTTCTATGGATCAATTGAAAATCCGTACTAAAAAATTTGGTGCCCTAAGAACTCTACTTCATGAATCCAGAAACTATATTTCGAAAGCTTCCATAAAAATAATGACTTCTCAAAATTTTCTGAATTAAACATAGATGGTGCTTGTGCTCGCACTTATATTTTGAATAAAACACAATATCATCCATAATCACTACCAACAAAGTGGGAATATATAGATTGAATATCCGATTCCTAAAAGGTATAAAAACTGTAGGAGCGTTAGTTTGACCAAAAGGCATCATATGATATTTCTAATGGAAATACCTTCTCCATAAATCTATCTTTGGTTTATTTGAATCCCAAACTCTAATATGATGATAACATGACTGATGATCGATCTTGGAAAACCACTTCAACCCTTTTAACTGGTCAAACCAATCATCTACAAAAGGAAAAGGATATTTGTTCTTAACCATAAATTGGTTCAACTTCTGATAGTCCACACATAACCAAAGTGAACCATATGATTTCATAGAAAAGAGTATAGGGGCTAACCAAGATGATACACTAGGGTGAACAAAACCTTTTTCCAAGAGGCTATCCAACTAAATAATGAGTTCATTCAGCTCTACTGGTTTTATTTGATAAGAAGGTATGAATATCAGCTACGTAACTGGCACCAGATCAACCATAAATTATAACTATATCTCTATGGAGGAAGACCAGAGGATTCATTTGGGAGAATTTCATGAATGTCTCGAACAACAATGAGAAGACTAGAAAAATAATATACATTATATATCACAAATGAAATAGATACCAACAAACCCCAGAGCTCTATATGGGAATGTCCTGCAAAAATAGACCTAGGTTACCACTCCCCATGAAACACACAAGAGATCCCATCAGCAATAAGAAACAAAACACGCTGATGATATCAATAAACCTTATTTTGATGAGAGACAATCCAATTCATATCAATGATGACGTCAAACAGATCTAGATCAAGAATGAGAAAATCCCAGACTAACTCTTATTAGCTATCATTAATGAAAAAAGGACACCTAAACCCATGCTCTTTCATACAACCAAGAGGTGGCGTTATCTCCATTGTAAAAAAAATAAGTTTCATTAGATGTTTAAGAATATAAAAAAAGTGAAGATATGAATGAGTTGGAGGTAATAGTATCAAACATAGAAATCGATACTAAAGATGCAATAAGAATCATACCTTTTAATGTAGTCAGGCCTATATCAACTTCCACTAGACACACATATAATATGTGAAAATGCTTCACTCTTGAGGCTTGTGGTTGGAGACCTTTAGTCCTTGAAGCTTATAACTGCGATGAAGTAGCATTTGGAGCTAACAAAACATGTCCATAACGAGGCATAATCATATCTGGATAAAAATTATATAACCGAGAAACACGTCCATAGTTGTTTCATGTCTTCGCATTAATGGGATAATAAATTCTTGTTTTTCATACCTTTCCGCACTGATAGTAAATCAAAGGCACATTTCCTGCTGCAACATATGGTGTAGAGGAGGCTTGCTGCTGAGACCCAACACCAACAATTTTGCGGTGATCCTACCACATCCTCTTCCTCCCATGTGCGCCACTGAAGCTACTACTAGATGGAAGGGAAGAGGTTGAAAATCCATCATTTCCAATCGTATTCATTTCTTCCATAATTTCTCCATCTACCATCTTTTCATAGGTATAATTTTTCGACATGAACACCTGTGATCTGATATCCGGTCATAATCCCTGCATGCAATTTTGTGACTTCAGCTGGTCATTCATCACTAAATGTGGTGAAAAATTGATAGGCTCAGCAAAATGGTTGGTGTTTGTTGACACTGAACACAATCCATGTTTTAAAGATATGAATCCAGATACTTTTTCTGAATATTTTACTCTGGAAAAAACTATAGAAAGAATAGGGTTTTGAAACCCTTCTAATCTAATTCCACGTGTGTGTCTTCCTGGACCATAGAATCACACTATAGATTGATAGATCCCTTATGTTTGAACACCTCACACTTCACCACGATGTTCTCAAGTGTCTCCCAAAAGTCAAATATTTGATATATCCAATCAATCCATTACTCTGCCTCTTGAGTTTCAGTCACTCTTTTAAAGGACGATGGCTTCTCATGCAAAAATACCCGTGATCAATCTCTCTCTCCTCCAATTCTTGGATGTACCTCAACCAAAGCATTTTGAACTCGTGGAAGATGCTGATCAATAACAAAGACTTCCTATATGATAGTCTTGATAAGATTATGATTTAGAAAAGGATTACCATGATGAGCATCAGCTTCACCTTCTTGAGGAACTCATGGAAGAGATCTCGAAGGCATACCTCTCACACCAAAACATAAGAATATTCAGACAACATATAAAATATCAGTTCAAACTAGAAAACCCATAAGAAAAAACTGATATTTTTAAAAAAACCCAACACTAGAGACACACACCCCAACATCCCATGGACAAACGAGTCTCATCATATCAATATCTAGATAAGAAATTATCACAATATACCTCCCAAGTCCCAAAAATCATATCTCTAGTTTAACAGATGTCCCAAACATAGACTCTTGAGGATATAAGTCCCTTTGATACTAAATTGTAATGAAGAAACTCGGGTGTCCCTCAAACCCGGCACCTGAACCAATCTGTTACATACCCAAAGGGCATTCTCGATCCCCACGGGCTAGTGACAAGGACCCTGGGCATCAGACAACACAACATGGAGAATGATTTATTCCATCCTGATCAAACACATTTCATTTATGTACTAAAAAAAGGAATAGAGGAAGGTGAATAATATATATATTCCATAACTATAATAGAAAATTATAAATAGACAACAAAAAGTAGCTAAAAACTCCAAAAGGCAAGTCCAAATGAAAAGGAATAAAACCAATAGCTACTCCAAGAGATAGTGTGGATGAAATCCCACCATCTCGCCACCAGCAACCGAAATTAGCTGAAATGGAACCTCACTACATCACTACAACACCTTTCTATTTCATGAACTGGAAGAAAACAAATGGTCTACATACCATCGATGTGGGGCGTAGGGTGTGAGATAACAAGATCAGTAGGATCCCAGCCAGGTATTCCATTAAAAACCTCTATATAATAAATCATGTATTCTTATTTTAAGTGAAAACATGGCACAATAAGCAGTAAAGTAGTTTTATAGAAAACATCGTAAAAATTTACCTTTTTCTATAGTTCTAAACAAAAGTGGGTTTATCAAGTTCAAATAACATTTTCCATATCATTTTTCATAATAATAATCATACATAACAAGACAATCTTAGAAATAAAATAAATAGAAAACAAAAGTACTAGTATCACAAAACCAAGGAATACTGCAGGTTCAGTCCATAAACTATACATACCACAATAAACAAGTGTAAAAACAAGTTCTTAGAAAAACTATCCTAGGAAGAAGTGAAATACCCCATGAGTAAACCCTCCAAAAATGTCAATATCGGTCCCATAGAACAATGAGCCTAGGGAAAATGGAAAGATATAAGAAAAACCTCTTTGATAATCAAAAAATAATGGATGATGACCCCAATATAAACCTTCCACCTAATTACCCAAGGCAACCCATGATCTATTTTTCGTAATTCATTTCAATGCTTTGAAAACCATTTCAAAACCATTTCACAATTCGATTTTAATGCTTTGGAAATACCCATTTTCATTCCATTTATCAACTACCAGGGAAAAAACATTTTCATTAAAAACCCTTTTAGGCACACATAAAAAAATCATTCTAATTTCAACAGGAATCAGTTTTTAAATAAAAACAACAGGATCCATTAACATTGGCTAGAGATGAAACCACCTACCTCAAAAATCAGGTTTCACATTCCTGTAACAAAAATAAAAAACAAAAAAACCCAAAATTGTACAATAAGGCCCCTGAATTAAATCCACATCAAGATTGATTCAATTTAGGAGACAAGGGGTCAGCGGAATAGTGGTAATCTTCATACCTCAATTATGAACGCCTGCTTCACCACAAACGACAATGGAAAATTCCTCCAAATAAAGATCAAACAACATATCTAAATGAAACCAACAAGAAACATCCAATTTAATATAGAGGATCTAAATACACTTACCAAAAGTGATACCATGATCAAAATAAACAAATATGTGGAAAGGCGGATTAAGAGGAGAGACACAACACATCCGTAATGGAGATTAAATGCTTAATGAATAGATCTAGGAGGAGCCGTGTGTCTAAAAATCTTCTTGTATGAGTGTCGATTTGAGAGCCAAGAGGAGTGAAAAAATATCCATGACAAAAAACCACTCACCCACTTTAAAATATGGATGCGGTTTGTTTCAAGATGTATAATATATTTACACATCGTGAAATCCCCTGTGTACAAATACACCGAAATATATGTTTCCTCAGATTAAAAATCCGTTATTTAAATAACTCCTGATGTGAAACCACCATTCATGATGTTTAATATTTCACAACATGAATCCCCTTTCATGCCTTGAACCTATTAACAAATAAACTATGTGTAACCCAGTCACACATCATGAAATCTTCATATATCCAATAAGAAAATCCATTTATAGTTTTACTACAACAAATCTATGACATCGCCATTATGGGTATCCTCCCAATATCAAATGAAGGGAAAAACATGATGAGGATAAGGGAGTACCTGATAAAATAGTAATAAGTTTTTACAAAAGAAACCCCAATTTTTTTTCATTAAGAATATTTAAAAAATATGTTTAGTATTAGTAAAATAAAATTTAAATTATTTTGAAATGCATGTTTATATTTTTTGGAAACCAATGTATGGATCTACTTATGTTATATACATGTAAATTAGATTTAAAATTTTTCCACTCTATAATTCATAGTTTTTTTATAATTATTTGTCGTTATTTATTGAAAACATTGGAAGTAAAAGTTTGACAAAGGAGAAAACCTAAAATTTAATCTTTTAGATCATTTTGTCTATGGTAATAATAACCATGGTTGTTAAGATTGTGTCTGGTGTTCCATTTGACTCAATTATGAAGATAATCATATGGGTTCAATCTAATTTTAATTCTTGAATGTTTTTATTTTATGAATATCTTTTGTTTCATATTAATAATCAGTATAAATTTTTATTGAAACTAGAATTAATTATTATTTTTATCTTAACAAAGTAAAATGTAATATAAATTCATATTAAATGTTAATTATGATGAACCAAATAATAATATGAATTATATGTGAATACAAGTTACTAAATTAAATTACAAAGTAAGAACCTTTTTTTAGTTTGGTTGCTTTTAAAAAGATCATAAATTTAGTTTTTTTCAATTTGTGTCACTTTTAGGAATATCATCAGCAATCTGATTTGATAAAAAATGTATAATTTTTTTAATATAATTGGTTTCTATAGGTTTCTTAATTAAACAAAACTAACCATGAACTCCCTTTTTCAAGATCATGTTCCCACCATTATCCAATTGATAAGATGGATTGATTAACACAAACATTTTGAAAAACCTTGTTACATGAAACTTTGGGATCTTTACAATAAAGGATCATACCCTGTCACTCCCAAAAGATCAAAACTCATATTAAAAAACTACTACCAAATTTGGTTCACTTTAAATGAATATCTTTATCTTCCATGATAGAATTCATATTTAATTCTTTTTTACTTAACCCTTGGTCCATTAAATATGAGTCATTCTTTATTTTCTCGGAATTTATTATAGTTTAATAAAGTTAAAATCAAATAATTTAATATATGAAATGAATAATTAAAATAAAAAATAAAACACGAAAAAAAATTATATAATAAAACATTAGTACAAATAAAATATAAATACTAGTTTTATAATGTTATTAAAATGAAAAATCATTTTTTTATTAAATGAAAATTCAAGAATTGTTAAAAAAATTTATTTGTGGAAAACGAGATTTCATAAAATAAAGGAGACAGATACCCTATTTATGTTTTAAATAGTATTTTTTTATTAAATTGTAGATGTAAAATCATGTTTTTGAGGAAAGTAAAATCAATAGATTTGATGTAAAAGAAGAAAAGTATTTATGAGAGAAATTAAAAAGTAAATGGATTAGGCATGGACAAATAATTTTAAAAATATTTATTGATTTATTATTATTTATCCTATTTATCTAGATCTAATACCCTTAACCTATCTTATCTTTACATTCCACTTTATCACAATTACCCTAATTACTCATTTACCTAGTCATATCCCCTCAACCCAATTTTCACGTTGGATAACCCCTATTCTCTTCTATGATGTTCATAATGATCAAAAATCCATCTTCATTTGGTATGAAAAATTTATTCTTCATATCCTTTAGGTAATTTTTCTTCCAAGAAAGAAGATAGGTTTTAGATTTGGGAAAATCGTATAATTACCCTTGTATAAAAACATATCAATTGATTTATTTTCAATCCTTCAATGTTTGTTTTGGTGGGTTTTGACTCTGGGAGTGGTTGATGAAGGACATGATCTAAAATTAGAGAAAATAAGATCAAAGGTATTATGGGATAAAATACAATTGAAAAAAAGAGTACCTAGTGTCCTAGCTTGGGTACCTGATTGTTAGGTAGGGGAATATCTTTGGATCAATTGAACAAATAGATGGATAGTTGAGTAATCAATGACCACTTATTTTCTTTATATTTTAATTTAAGTTAATTAATTTTTAAATTTAGTTATAAATTATAGCCCAATTCCCACAGGTAGTCCACATAAACCATCCTATTTTACTCCTCTATTTTTTCTTTCTAAAAATTGGTTTCTCCTATGTTCAATATTTTATTCGAGTGCCTCATGTCTTGTTGGAACATTAACAGTGAGTATAATATTCTTCTACTATTTTTTAGATTTTTATGATTGTTTTAATATTTTTTATGTTTTTGAATTTCTTCCAATTGAGGCCAAATAACTTAATAATATTTAGTAATGTGGATTCTACTACTACATGGAAGGTGGTTCCTAGATTTTCCACATGTTATATATGAGTTTTATTCCCTGTATAACGTGTGTGTGTTAGAAAGAAAAAATTCATAACATAGAATTTAATTAAATTGGTTTTCCTTATATGTTGAGTAATGAGATAATGATATTTAATCTATAAAAAATCCTTTATGGCCATTGATGGACATGAAATTTATATAAATTATTAAAAACCCATGGGATTTAAACCTGTAACATCCCACCATAACTCATTTTATTGAGAATAGATAGAGTTTTACTAACCTATGGTGATGTTTTCAAGATCGTAACGGATGAAAATAAATTCCCAGTACTTTTAAAGAACATTGGGGGATTATTTTCCCTTCAAAGATAACACCACCATGTGATATAAAAAATAAACATCCAATCCTTTTATATGATGCACGCATATAATTAATACAACCAAAATATAAAACCAACAGAACTACAATACCAAAGTAAAAATAGATATCAACTAAAAAACCAAAAGACAACATGAATCAAAGAAATAAATTGAAATAATACCAAGAACCACCCAATCTATCTCCTTACTCCAAACCACTTTCCATTCCCTCATTATTATGACACATCACTAGAGAAACAAGATACCTTTTCCTTTACCATGTCTAAGTATAAGGGATCTAGAAATATAATAATGTTCCCAAGTAGGGGGGAGTATAAAATCAGTAAGAATTCACTAAAGACTGCCTAATACATAGTAATAGGATAATAACAGGTTATAAAATTTCATATAAACCAATTTAAAAGAGAAAAATAGTACATATAAATCCATAAGGGAAATCGATGTGAGAAAAACCTAAACAAGAACAATATCATTCATTAATATTTAAAATACCCATTTCTATATTCACACATACACATATCCATTCATACACTCATGCTTGGTGTTACTATTAATGGTGGTACTCCATGACTAAAATCAATCATTCCTTGATCGTGGCACTTCACAATGACCCTCCACCCACCTTGAACATAGGAAAACCCAATTATTACTAATTCCATGCCAATTAATTTTTCCAAAAAAAAATTCCTTTGAAAATATTTCAACAATCACATTTAATCCATAATAAAAATTATATAATTCTAAAATTACCAATTTTAAATTATAATCAAAGAGGGTTTTCCAAAATCCATCCAAATTTCCATAAATTATAGAAAAAATAAAACATTTTCTATAAGAAATAACACAATGATAAAATATAAAATAAAAGATAAATATTTTTATAAAACTAATACATCATGTTCTTGAATAATTATATATGAGAGATAAACCACTGACCTCTCAATGAATAGTGAAAACAAATAAAGACAATAAGAACTTCTAGATATGGCGTCAAAGCACATTACCTTAAATATATCCAACAATATCTCAACAATATTCACATAATATCACATATATCTATCCATAAAAACTATATAAATGGTTTTGATAGGGATGATAGGAGAATATATAAGAATAAAATGGTGAAATAAGGACTTAACAACGATTCTATATCTCTAACCCACATTGATCCACCCAAAATATACCTTTGTATCAAAAAAATTGAATTTATATCTTAGGGGAGGAAAATAGTTTAAGACCCTATAATAATTGGAGACTAATGGGGGTACCATGAAAATAATATAAATTAAAACAATTTTCTATAGTATTAGCTTCATGTTACATTTTTATGTCACACGGTTCGACAAACTATTTTCCATCCTTGAAAACTCTACAGGATATCACCCAAGTACTCATAAGGTTAGGATACAAAGTTTGAAAAACCATGAACCAACCTTTAATATCTACTATCTTGTAATTAACCTGACCCTAGTAGCATAGAGATGGTGGTCACTTTATTTCATCAGTACTAGATACAATGAACCACATCCCGAGGGACCAAATATTTGAGTATTCATAGAAAGCAAGATACATACTTGAATTTTAGATTACATTTGAAAAATTAAAATAAAAAATAGTTTTTTTGATGGAATAAATATTTCCGTTATAATATCCATATATATCAATAATAATGAAATTACAAGCATTATGGGTAATAATACATAAGAAATGGGTGATTGCGTATACTCTGTAAGGGTATGTGTACAACATAAGCTAATAAAGAATGAATTATATAGAAAGAATGCATAATGATAAAATAATTATATATAAATAATATCACGAGATAAAAAATTATCCATTAATATAATAAAAAAATTAAATAATTATATAAACATAAATAAATGATTTTATAGTGATGAAATACATAATGTCAGATATGAAAAAATTACTGTTGAGGTATCATGCCAAGGCATCTGACATAAATGGGCACATACTCACACATAAACCCATTGTAGTTTATCTAAAGAGACCTAAGGATATATAAAGGGTTATTAAATTAAAAACCGCACCTTTAAATTATTAATTCTAATTCATTAATCATATTAATAAACAATAAAACTTAATCATCATGCCTTAGAAATCAACAAATTTCCTTATAAGAAAAACTATAATACAAAATATCAATACTTTAGCTAGTAAAATTGATCATAAAACATCTAGTGAAATATGGTGTATGTTATAATTATATTATATCATAATAATAGTATTTTTTAATTTATATTTCCATATATGAAAATATTATAAAAATATCAGTGAAATTTTCTGGAGGAAAATACCCATTTCACTGAGAAATCCCTTATTTAAATTCAAAAATATTTACCCAAATATTAAGGAATTTTTTATTTTATGTTAAAATTATTGAATTTTAAATCAATCTTCAAAATAATGTGTGTTCATGAAAGTAGGTAATTACATTCATGATGTATAAGTTAAAAAACCTTTATTTCATGCTATTATAAAAAGGTTAAGAAGTACGTCATTCCAGAAATCTCAAGAAGATTCCTTCTAAAAACTATTTTAAAAATACAAAATTGATAAAAATGTATTTAATAAATCATTTGATAATTTTATAAATATATTTTTATACAATTTAAGGAAAATATGGTCATGGAAAAGAAATATTCCCAAATGAATAGAAAAACAAGGTTTGTATTTCGTAAAAACATTATTCTGGTATCATACGTAATTAGTGAGAGGAAATTGAAAGGAAAACTTATAATTTATAGAAATAAATATATTTTATTAAAATATATATGGGTATAATATATAAATATAAAATAATTTTCCCCATGGAGATATAAACATAAATAATCTAGAAAAATGATGATATTGTAAAATAAACCATTAACTCAGTTCTGACATTCGTTGTACATTATCGGATCTCCTGTATAATAAATTTAGATTTATTATACAGATATTATAGAACAATAATAATGTATATCATATCATATAATATTTAATTATAATATTTTGTCACCCTTTTATTAACAGTACTTTTTTAAAATAACTATTTCAGGTAATAACTGCTTCATTTTTCATTTATATTTTTGCTTGGTAGTTTTAGTCCTTGTACTTTGATCATCATTAAATAACATCATGAATTATAATAATGAAATGAATATAATATATATTAATTATATTTTTATTTAATGTATCCCATAAAATTTATACATCAAAAAATGAATCACACCATATATTGAGACTGTAGGTCACACATACACAAGAACCATGTTTTAATTTTATGATGGACAAAACGAAATAAAGGTAACCAATAATTTAACATTATGAAATAATTAAAATTATATATATAAGATTTATATTTACAAAATCATTCCTTATTATGGTCCATGTAAATTATAAACTAAAATTTAGTCACGTCACTTCGTGGAAGCTGTAGTCCACACGTACACACGAGTGATGTTATCTCTTTCCAACATATTGATGGAATGAAGGTAGATATGATATTATAATTCAAGAAGTTTAATTCTTTCATAAATATCATATATATATATTAAATAAATAATTATATCCGTCTATTAGAGTAAGTGATGGAAAATGAATTATATCACGTTGTAAGGCGGTAGTCCTCCATACACATAATCGACGGTTTTGTTTCCCATTTGATGAAAGATAATATAGATATAGGTTATGGAATTAACATAATAAAATATTAGTACATTTATTATACTATTTATATTTTTTTTGTATAGTTTAATAATATTTGAAGGAGGTGGATGAAGAAATAAAACAAAAACACTCGGTTAAGAATGATACCTTTTCTTAGGACAACCTCTTTAGGTTTGCACCAAAATCCATCCTAGGAGGGATTTATAATTCAAAAAAGGAATATATGAAGTGTTATGGTACGTCATTATGGTATTTTTTTGGGTATTTTATTAACCATAAGTATTTTTATTTCTGAATAAAATAGTAGACGAGGTGGCCTTATATAAGTGAGGAGTGGTATTTTGGTAAATACAAAAAAACTATTAATAATGGGAAGTCAGTGTCAAAAAAAGTTCCTAAAAAATTGAAAAATAATGTATTTTATATATGAAATGGTCTATAAAAACCTCAAAAAATTAAAAATAAACATTTTTTAAAAATGTGATTCCCTTTACCTCTAAGGTTACTCACTTTTACCATTTTAGTTTTCACCGTGGTAACTAGTTTTTTTACCAGGGACATTTATCCACTACTCATAAAAATAAAATGGAACATATTATAATTTGAAACCAATGATTATAAATATGAAATATAACTTATTAAATAAAAAAATGATCTGTATGGAAAATTAATTTTAACACATGTGCATGTAACGTGAAAACTCTCGTTTAAACCTTAACCGTGACAATAAATTTTTATTGTTTTTATGATTCATTATAACCAAAATTTAGTTGAAATTATTAAATATTATTAATCATTATAAATAAAAACATTGAATTAATTTTTTGAAATTCAATTCATATAATTACCATAATTAAATTTAAAATTAAACATAGAAACATGATGAAAAGTAGTTTTCCAATAAAAAATATTTCTTAAGTATAAGACATTTTTATATCCAAATTAATGATAAAAAGATAAAAATTACCAAATGTGAATTAAAATTAATATAATTTAACTAATGTTACTTTTAAAACCATTTACAACATAATGGAATGTCTTAAATTATTTTAACTAGAAAATAATGTTTTATAAAAATCAATATTTTCACTATTCATCAAAAAATTAATATTTTTAGAAAATTCAAAAACATTCACACTATGATAATTTCTTACATGTATATTTCAGAAATTGGGATCATTTTTGGACATAAATTTTTTAAAATTTGAAAAAATAGATTTAAAATAAGTGTGGAAAACACAACAAAACTGTTTTCTAGAAAAATACATTTATAAGGAAAAATATGGACTTATTCTTATCCCTTTACCATAAAAATAGGTTGGATGAATAATTAAAATGTTGAATGAATATATAACATATAAATTTTATTAAAATCATTCACTAATAATTATTAATTTGACTTATTAAAAAAACAATGCTTGTATAAAACCGTTTTTCCAAAAACAAATTCTTTTACATTCAAATGATTTTGAACTTCATTTCTAATAAATTGATAACCAATGTAGTTTTTTATACATGTGTAAACCAAATAAGTTTCGAGATTTAGTAATTAATATTCATACCTTCTAATTTAATAGCTATGTTATAACAGTATACTATATTATGGTTCATTTACACATAGGGCTACATGTATCTCAATATATCGAAGAGATTAAATTTATTTAAAAAGAAATATATCAAACAATATTGGGATGTTTCATTCTAAAACCATTGAATTTAATTTATCCCATGAAATTATTTTACTTTGACACAAAAAATAAGGATTATTCTTCTCCCTCACATCCTTGGGATCTTACATAGCTTCTTTTAATTTAAGATACCTCTAGAGAACTATAACTAGATGAGTAGTCTTGTTATATAGAACTTTATCTCTAAGATATAAGATTTATACTAGTTGTTATTCATAGGAAATATCACACAACAGTGGTAAGAACTATGATTTTATTAAATAAAAAGGATCAATTATGGACTTCCTTATGGGAGATACATGGAACACATCATGAACCCAAGAGAGGTTCAATGGAAGTACCAAGTGATAAGTTACCATAACTACTTAATCAATAACATCAAATGATCCAATATACATAGGGATAAAATTTACTTTCTTCCCAAATATTATAATATTATTCCATGGATAAATTCATAGAAAAACATTCTCACCAAAATCAAACTCCAAATATCATCTACAATTATCATCATAAATTTTTTTCGACTTTGAGATTCCTTGAAGTGATGTTGAATGGTTCTACAGTAATTTATATCTATGATACAAGATTTATAATATTTTATATTCATATAAAAGATCCTAATCTAGTGGTATAACCTAGGAGTTTATTACATGTTATGGATTAGGTATGTAGTACCTCATAAGAGATATATGGAACACATTATGAACTTGAGAGAGGTTTGGTGGAAGTTTCAAGTGATAAGCTTCCGTCCCCAGTCAATCAAGAATATTTGAGGACACAATATAATAAGGGGTCCAATTTAAATTATTCCTAAATATCACAACATTATTCCATATAGAAATTCATAGAAACACCTTCTCACCTACTTCAAATTCCAAATCACAGCTACGATTATGATTATAACTTTTCTTTCAACTCTGAGATTCCTTGACGTGATGTTGAATAGTTATGAATTTATAATATATTTCCTTCACTAAATAATGTCCCAATAGATTTATTTCACCAACTTCATCCTATAGTTTTATAGTTCTACAATTCTTTCTATATACGGATATAGGATTGGTACAGGATATGAGGTTTCAAATCTTTGATACCAATTGTAGGATTGAATATGTAATAATGAGATGCTCAAATACAAGGGGGGGGGGGTGAATTGTATACTTTAAAAATCCCTAAGGAAATTTTGCATAACCAAAATTCACAACACCTCTACGTTCTAATAACTTTCTTGATTCCAGAAAAGTGATTCCAGAAATGAAACTTAACAAGAGTTTACAACAACTAATATTCTACCTTAAAGCGTATAGAATCTAACTAAATCATAGTACAAGTATAAGGAAGTATAATATAGTCATACTGTCCTCAAAAATACAAATGCAGCAGGAAAACTTGTAACAAAAAAAGTAACAAGAAGTAAATCTTTTAACTCAAGGAGAAGGGTATCCAACAACCATGGATAAAGGTCCCTTGAATTATACTTTCAAGAAAGTCTGTCTTAACCCCTCCAGGGTAATCCCTCGATATGATGATCAGAGTCTATCCTACTATCCCTGCAAGCCCTCTACTTCAAGGTAGTCGGCACCTCTGTCTTCCTCAGCATAGAAGCCCTCAAATTCAAAGTAGTCGACACCTCTATCTTCCTATCCCCGGAAGCCCTCAATTGTACACAACAACAATCAAAGTCACATAAAGCAATTCTACATGAAGCAAAGTCTAAACCAGTTGTCCCAACTTTCTACACAATGCCTTAAAGTTTATAAGAGCCTCTCTCTCTAGAAATCACTTCAACATCATGTAAGCACAGTTTTCATAGTTTAGTACTAAAAAGTTCAGAGATATTTCAAATGATCTCCTTTTTATAGGCACGACATCAACAGTAAACTCCCTCCTCCAACAGTCATAGTTTTCCTTAAATTTCAGAGGGACCTTTACACGTGTCACTCAAACAATGGTTATTGAGTAACTGAAAGCACAACACTATTTTATAACAAAACAAGTGTAAGCATGACTAAATTATGATATTAGGAATGTAAGCAAATGAAAGTTCAGAGTCTAACCAAAAATTGAATTCTGAGTCTATAATACAAGGATATTCTGATTCTATTTTCTAGGAATTCAGAACCTAAATTCTATAGAATTCTATAGTTTGAATTTCATGGAAATTCGGAGTCTGGATTCACAAGAATTCGGAACCAGAACTTACAAAGTCCAGAGTAAGAGTTCGTGAGAATTCGGCGTCAGAACTCATGCGAGTTTGGAGTCTGGATTAAGAGAGATTGGAGTCAGATCTCAGAGAAGTTTGTATCCAGAATTCATATTCTGAATTCGGAGTCAGAACTCAGAAGAGATCATAACCAGATTTTAGATACATAATTTGGAGTCAGAACTCAGAAGAGTTCTTAACCATAATTCTGATTCATAATTCAGAGACAGAACTCCGAAGAGTTCGTATCCAGAATTCTTACTCAGAATTCGGAGTCAGAACTCAGAAGTGTTCGTATCCATAATTCATAATCAGAATTCAGAGTCAGAACTCAGAAGAGTTCATAACCAGAATAATGAGAATTCTGATCCTAAAACAGAATGCTTCATATCTAAGTAGTTATGGGATTCTGAGGTTTTGGTTTCAATCTGAATTTTACACTTTAGAAAAATTATGATATGAACAATAAAACATGGTAAGTATAAGTTTACTTGTGGAAGGAAATTTTTCTTTATAGAAGTAAATCATAGTGTCAAAAGAGTTTTTCCTTGAGATAAGGTGTTCTTGATTTTCAGATGAAGAAGGAATTATGAAGTCATAAGGAAACCTTAATGACTAAAAAATCTCCCCCAAGTGTGAAGGAATGGAAAATTCGAAAAGAAATCCTTATTGACTCAACAATCACCCCCTTTTTGGAAAGTATAAACATCCTTATGAAAAAGAATACAAGGACTTAGCAAAAATACTCTAGACTTTGATAATAAAACTTATCTCCCTTTATATATGAATAATGGCGAATACGGATAACTCCCCCTTAGGCTTCGGAACTCTAAGGATTATATTATAGATTTTGGGAATGAGAATTTTCATTTGAATATAGAAATATTCGTAATAAGAACTCCCCCTTTGATAAACTCCCCCTTATGTAGGGATATTTCTTCTTTACTTAGAATTATTTTTCCTTCTCCCCCTTTGTGATTTTAAAAAAGAGTTTGAGGGAATGGAAAGAAATATGGTACCTCAAATATTACTACAAAAATCCATACAAAAAACAAGCAACCACAATTTCATTAGGATTGGAAATATTTGTACAAGGAAAAACACATAGAACAAAATATTGGATTTGGATCTATTTTTCTTCTATTTTCCATGGGTATCAGCTTCTTCATTATGGTTTTCAGCTTATTTAGATCTTTGTGATCCTCCTCTACTTGCTTCTCTAAGGATGTGATCCTATTATCTTGAGCCTTTAGGGACTCTGCCTGAGCCTTTAACAAGTCATCTTGCTTAACTATATTTTCATCCATCTCGATCCGGAGATCCCTTTTTGTTTCCAAACTTTGGACAATATAATTCAACTTCTCATTCAGACCATTGACATCCTAAATCCGAGGTTTTTGTTAACGAGTTAGCTTTTTCCCAAATCTATTTATAAGATCCTTTATTTTTGTGTCTTCAGTATCAAAATATTCCTTAACATCTTCTTGAAATTGATCAAGGTCTCTCAAATCTTCAACAATATTATTCAACCAGGTGGTCATTTTCTTGAAATATTTTATTTGGGCTTTATAGTTGATAATGAAATTTTTGTGTTTGGCCTCAAACTTTACACATATATCCATCACCATGGATATAGAGTCTGATTTCTGATTCATGCTATGCTGGAGCATCTGGCATCTAGAGTCAATTGTTGGAAAGATTAGAATGGTGTCCACTAGCTTCTTCAGGGACTGAACGACAAAATCATATTCCAAGGCTGATGATTCTGAATCTGAAATTTTTCTTGGTTATGGTTCTTCTTCTAGCACAACCATATTCCTCTTAGAAGTTCCACTAGATTACTTCTTCCTCAAAATTTCTTTCATTGGGGTATCAACAACCAATTGTTTGCCTTTACTGATTCTCAGAACAACTTCTTCATCTGGAGACTCATGCTCACTTCCAGAAAATTGTACAATTTATCTTCATCATTTTTATCTTTTTCAGATCCTGCATCAATGTTTTTTGGAAGAATAAAGTCATGATTATGGCTCTCTTATTCAGATAACTTGTTCACTTCCTCTTCATCATTTTCATCAACTCCAAGAGTAGAAAGTTTCGATGATCCAGCTTGAGAAGTCCGAATTGACAAATTTTTGGAAGTGCTTTCCTTCTCATGAAAGTCATCAACTTGCTTTATTGGATCAAATATATCTTTAGTTCTTTGAGCTTCCTGAACTTTTTCTATAGCTTCCTTTTCAACATCCTTCTCTTGGGGTTTTTCCGGAGTCAGGTACTTTTTCCCTGGTGTCTCAGTTAAGGGTCCGACTAAAAATGTTTTCGGTACGGGAATGTTATTAGATTCTACTTCAGCTAAATTCAAAAGAGATTGCACAATCTCTGCCTCTGACATCTTCTTATTAAGATTATTCTCTTTAGCTTTCTTCTCAAGGTCTTCAGCAGCTTTATCTTTCAGAGCCTTGGCCTCTGTAGGGTCTAGGAAAATTGTGGTTCCCCTTCTTTCTGGTTCTTCATATCCTCCCTCTATTTGGAAACTACCTCATCCGTATAGGCTTTCGGTTTCTTGGGCTTTGGAGGTGAGGATTGGATTTCTTTGGCGTTAGGGTTTTTCTCTATTTCATCCAATTCATTTAGTTTCCTCTTCTTTCTATCTTTCTTTGAGGGTTCAGCCTCTTCTGTATTCTTTGGAACGACTTCTGCCTCATCCTCTTGTAGGTCACAAAACTCACCTGATTCCTTAAAGAAACCAACTTTCACTCTCTTAAGGGTATCATCACTGATTAGAATCACCTTTCAATTCCTCGTCTTGGAACTGCAAGGACTCTTGAAGTATTCAAGACACCGAACTATCAGTTTGGAGAGAAGGGCAGGATGCATGATTTTCTGTGCTCTCAGATTCCCATTCTTAATGTTCTCTATCGTAATGATAATATGCTTCATCAGATTGATTTTCCTTAGATTGACAAAAAAATCTAAGATATACAAATCACTTTTCTTAAGTGTGTCCTTGTCACCCTTTACCGGTACAATAAGACCCCGAACCCATAACTCAAGGACCCGATTATTGGTAGACAAGTGAGCGATCTTTGCGGTCTTGACATTAGTAAGTACAAGACATTCCACATACTTCACCTTTAAGAAACTCCCTTGTATATCTGGAAGATTGTGGGAACAAAATTCGGATTCCCTTCATATGACAGCCCCACCAAGCTAGAAGCCTTGGTGTAAGAGAGTGCATAAGTTTTACCATAACTCTTAAAAGAGAAGTTTTCCATGCCATCTTCCTTGAAAAAAAAGTCTGATTCATCAAACTCAATCAGCAAATCTAAATACACAACATCCTGAGTTCCTATCTTTGAAATGGATACACTTTCCGATCCAGTGAGCTTGATGTTATTGGAGATAATAGATTCATATTTGTTGAAGAAGTTTGGATGCACTAACCTATCACTGTAATTTTCCCACTTTGAAATTAGCTTGACAGTAGACATATCTTGAGAAGGAACTTCTACAGACATTCAGACTTGAGGACTTCTAAAAAATTCGGAATGGGATTTTTTAGAGGAATAAAGCATCGACACACACAAGCTTTGAAAACTGATGTGGGACAACTATCGGGGGTCCCCTTTTATAGGTGTTTAAGTGATGGTTCATCTTCCCATTTCAATCCAATGGAATAGAATTATTCAGATCATATCTGACGGTTGAAATGATAGCCACAATGAAAATTTGGTAGAATCTTATCTTTTGAGGTTTTTTAAATAAAAACATTTGGATTTAAGGAAACTATAATCTGAGATTTTTTTAAAAACAAAAGAAAATAACAGCACGTAAAAGGTTATTACAAAAACTCATGAAAGAAAAATACCTTTCGAATTTTCAGGAGAATTATTCGTATTGAGGAAAATTCTTCTTGGAGGATTTCAGATTCCAAAAAAAAACTTGAGTACGGAAAAAAAATGAGTACACAGATCTTAATTACAAATATTTCAATTATAAAAATCATCATTACGAAAATATTCAGTACAAAAAACTTCACTTCGAAAATTTTAAATATGAAGATTTCCATTACGAAAATTTCATGTACGGAAATTTATATTACGAAAATTTCATGTATGAGAATCTTCATTACGAAAATTTTACGTAAAAAAATTTTCTTTATGAGAATTTTAAGTATGAAAATTTTCATTACGAAAAATCCAGGTATGAAAATTTTTACTACGAAAATCTTGAAAGACTACAATACGAAAAAAAACATGAAAAACTTCATTATGAAAAATATGAAAAACTTCATTACAAAAAATATGAAAAACTTCATTATGAAAAATATGAAAAACTTTATTATAAAAAATTGAAAAAAAACATCATTACAAATTTTTTTGAAAACATCATTACCAAAATTTATGAAAACTTCATTACGAAAAATTAATAAAACATCAAATGAAATGTACTCCCCCTATGAAAAAGAGTTTATTACTATAAGGAGATTGGTTCGACAGGAAGATATCAAGAAGGATTACCTTACGATTATCATTCCTAACTTATGTTTAATGTATTCAAATCTATCGGGGGTGAATATTTTGTGAAAATATCAGCAAGTTGTTCTTGCGTTCTGATAAATTGAAGAATGATATCTCTTTTTTGTGTACTATGAACTTGTACATCCTAAAAACCACAAGGTAACCTTGATAAAATAATTTAATTATGCTAATGAGGTTTTGATTAAGACCCTTAACAAATAATTTTTTTTAAATCAATGTCTTTCCAAGAACAACAATGTTAGCTAAACCAATAATTTATCCCTGAGCATTATCTTTGAAAGATACTTTTCCTCTTTTCTTCTTGATAATATTTTCAAAATAGTTTTTTTTACTAGTCATATGTTGGGAACATCAACTATCCTTGTACCATGTATTTTTGTTGGCACCATCTCTATTTTCCTAAAAATAAGAAAAAGTTAGGTTATCAGAATCTAAACTTGCTTGGATCCGAAATTCTTAGATAGAAAAATTTTAGGCACCCACATCTTCTTAGAAAAATAATCTTTATGAAATCCTAAAGATTGGGTTTTTTTTAAGGAATAAATTTTTTCCCAATGTCTACCACACCGACACATAGTATAGAATGGAGCACTTTGTGGAACAAAGTAATTGTTACTAAAAATTGCATTAGAACTACTATAACCAAAACCAGAACTATTCCTTAAAGGTCGGATTTGTGAATACATTTTATCAAAATTTTCCTTACCTAAGCTAAAGTTCGACAAACACTTCCTCATGAAAAATATTTCAGATTTGAGTTTGATAACCATGTTCTTGTCTTCAAAAATATTTGATTTTGAACTAGAGCTAGGGTCAAAAAAATTTTTCTTAGAAGTTACGTTTTCTAGATCTTTAGAATGTTTATTCTTCTCAGAAATTACTTCGTCAAGATTTTTTGAAATACTTTAAAAATCAACATTTTTCTTATCAAGATCTTTAGAAAGCTATGATATTTTCTTTAGTAATAATAATATTCCAAGATTTTTCCTTATCAAAGTTTTTTATGAGTTTTGAATTTTAAATCTCAAGAAGCTTGGAAAACCTAGAAACTTCTTCATGGGAAGGTAAAGTATTATCTTCATCAGAAGACGATTCTTCATCTAAAGAGTTATAGTATTTACTATCATTAGCATTCAAAGAAACATTAGTCATTGATTCAACATTGTGTACCTTAGACATTAAGAAATAATTTTCAATAGGTAGTCTAGCTATTAGACCACGATTCTTTTGTCCAGAAGATTCATAATCTGAAGATTCATCTGAAGAGTTACCACCACTGGAACTCCAGGTGTCATTATCTTTCAAGACTTTCTTATCTTTAGCCTTGTAATACTTCTTTCTATTTCTCTCAGAATGCCTTTCCTTTCTTTCTTTTCTCTTGATCATAGGACAATCATGTCTTAAATGTCTAGCTCTCCTTCATTCATAACATGTAACTTCTAAATCTTTCTTGTCTTTCCTTTCTTTTTTTCTTGTATCTGGATTGAAAGTTCTTCTGTCTAGATATCTTGTTCATACTTTGAGTAAGATTTTCTAATTCATTATCTGAGTATTCACTTCCATTAGATTTGTACTGGATAACTATCTTCTTAGATTTGGATCTAGTAACTCTCTCAGGAGTCTTAGCCTTCATATGATTTGATTTAGTAGTAAAAGCATCACTAGCATTTCCATTATTCTTCTTTACATTATCAGCAACTTTCTTCATTCTACTCTCATACTAAAGAAGAGTTCCAAATAGTTCATCTAAGGAAATCTGAGTAACCTTTCTGTTCTCATCAATAGCAGCCCTCTTGGATTCCCATTCATTGGGAATGACTTATATGATCTTATCAACAAGAGCCTCATCATATAATCCTTTCTCACCCATAGATTGTAACCAATTCACAATAGTCATGAATATTTGTTGCACCTTACATATGGGTTCTCCATAAGGAATGTTAAAACCATGATATTCAGCTCTGAGCATGGATCTTCTTGTTTCAATAACTTTGGAATTTCCAAAGTGAGTAACTTCAAGTTTATTCTATATTGAATTTTCTGCTTCACAAGATGAAATTTGAATATATATATATCTCTAGTCATGGAGCAAATAAAATTATTGCATACCTTATAATTAAGTTGATATTCCTGATTTTCTTGATTGGTTAAGGTACTAACTTCTTTGTCAGGGATTTTATATCATCCAGTAAGTATAACAAAATTATCAACACCAGTATTGATTGTTAAAGTCTTCAGGCGATCTCTCCAATATTCGTAATCATTTCCATAATAGATAAGTGGTCTAGTTGGATTGAGATTTTCTATGGAACCAACATTGATTCCTGCCATCTTAAAGAAAATTATTTTCACAAAAACATGTTAATAGAAAATGTTTGTAAACAAGGAAAATATACCTAAGCAAGGAAAATATAGAACAAGAGTATCTCTAAGAAAAAAATGAATCCAAACTATACGAGTCTGAAAAACTGATACAAAAAAAGTGTGAATCCGGGAATTCAATTCCGAAAGTAATAATAAGAAGAATTATCTTCTGAATCTAATCGTGAGATTAATTCAAATTGAACCAATGATCTAATACCAAATGTAGTATTGGTACAGGATATGTAGTTTCCAAACATTGATACCAATTTTTAGGATCTAATATGTAATAATGAGATGCTCAAATAAAAGAGGGTGGTGAATTGTATACTCTAAAAATCCCTAAGGAAATTTTGCATAACCAAAATTAACAACACCTATAAGTTCTAATAACTTTCTTGATTCAGGAAAAGTGATTCTGGAAAACAAGAGTTTACAACAACTAAGATTCTACCTTAAATCATATAGAATCTAACTAAATCAGAGTACAAGTATAAGGAAGTATAAGATAGTTATACATTCCTCAACAATACAAATGGAGCAGAAAACTTATAACAAAACAAGTAACAAGAAGGAAATATTTTAACCCAAAGAGAAGGGCATCCAACAACCATGGATAAAGTCTCTTGATTTATACTTTCAATAAAGTCTGTCTTACACACACTAGGCTAAGCCCTCGATATGATGATCGGAGTCTGTCTTGATATACCTGCAAGCCCTCAACTTCAAGGTAGTTGGCACCTCTATCTTCCTCAGTAAGGAAGCCCTCAACTTCAAATTAGTTGGCACCTCTGTCTTCATATCCTCGGAAGACGTCGATTATACGCAACAACAATAAGAGTTGCACAAATATATTCTGTAAGAATCAATGTTTGAACAAGCTGTTCAAACTTTCTGCATGAAGCCTGAGAGTTTATAAGAGCCTCTCTCTCCAGAAATCACTTCAACAGCATGTAAGCACCATTGTGAAAGTTCAGTACTAAAAAGATCTGAGCTCTTTCAAATGAGCACCTATTTAGAGGAATGGCTTCAACGACCGGCTTCCTCCTCCAAAAGTCATATTTTTTACTTTAATTTTGAAGGGAACTGTACACGTCTGACTCAAACAACAGTTATGGAGTAACTGAAAGAATGAAATCATTTTATAACAAAACAAGTGTAAACATGAATAAATTCTGATATTCGTAATGTAAGAAAATGAAAGTTCGGAGTCTAATAAAAAATTGAATTCTGAGTCTATAATACAAGGATACTCGGATTATGTTTTCTAGGAATTTGAAACCTAAATTCTATAGAATTACAGAGTATGAATTTCAAAGAAATTTGGATTCTGGATTCACAAGAATTCGGAACCAGAACATACAAAGTTTGGAGTCAGAGTTCATGAGAATTAGGAGTAAGAAATCATGAGAGTTTAGAGTATTGATTCAGAGAACTCAGAGTTAGATCTCATAGAAGTTCGTATCCATAATTCGTATTCAGAATTCGGAGTCAGAACTCAGAAGAGTTTGTAACTAGAATTCAGATACAGAATTCGGAGTCAGAATTCAGAAGAGTTTGTAACTAGAATTATGATTCATAATTCAGAGTCAAAACTATGAAGAGTTCGTATCCAGAATTCAGAATCAGAATTCGGAGTCACAACTCAGAAGAGTTCGTATCTAGAATTCATAATTAGAATTCGGAGTCACAACTCAGAAGAGTTCGTAACCAGAATTCTGAGAATTCAGATCTTAAAATAGAATGCTTCATATCTAAGTAATTATTGGATTCTGAGGTTTTGGTTTCAATCAGAATTTTACACTTAGAAAAATTATGATATGAACAATAAAACATTGTAAGGATAAATTGCCATGGGGAAGTAAAATTTTCCTTATAGAAGTAAAACATAGGGTAAAAAGAGTTTTTCCTTGAGATAAGGTGTTTGTGATTTTCAAAACAAGAAGGAATTGTAAACTCATGAGGAAACCTTATTGACTAAACAATATCTACCAAGTATTAAGGATTGGAAAAGTCATAAGGAAAACCTTATTGACTCAACAACGGATTCATAAAGAGACATATGAATTCTCCAGTGAAAGCTATTGTTGTAAGAAAACTCGACAAGTGGAAGGTGTTGATCCCAATCAACTTTGAAGTCCATTTAAAAAGATATCAACATACAATATAGGGTTTATATATTCCTATTATATATATAATCTATATAAGAATGATATATATTACAAAAAATTAATATTGTTTTCATATCCTGCTAAATACATTCCAAAACATCAAGGTAAAGCTTAGGTCCCGATCAGATACAATAAAATGTGTTAGTCCATGAAACCTTACCACTTATTTAAAGTATATTCTGGAAATCAATCAAGAGATCAATCCTATGTGATCGTAATTAAGTGTGCTAACTTTATAAAGAGATCGACTACAACCCATATAGAATTATGGCCTTTTATATTTGAATGAGTCTAATGAAAAAACCCATAGTGTTGTTTTGTCAATTTCATTATAGTATGGTTAATGGTTGAAATATCTTCTTATATTTCAGTCACTTATGATTAACTTACTGACATACTAGGAACCAATATATATAATCTTCAATATATCTCTTTATGTTTTCCTACCAGAAATACTATTTCAGATCTATATACAACGTCATTCTTCCATGATTACTATAAAATTATAGTGAACCTTGTTTTCTTACATATCTTGTTACATCATTTTAAATAAAGGCAACATAAAAACATTACACAACAAGGATCCAAAATTTAAGTGTCTTGGGAAAACTAGGACTATACCTAACTTTTACAACATGAAACACAAACATTTATTTAGTTCCTTCTTTTCTAGATTCATGTTGGCCATTGAATTCTCCTTTGTATATGTAACCACCCGAGGATATACATCAAAAAAAGGGTCAGATAAAATCCTATTAAGAGGATAGATAAAAACATGAAACAATATAACATGGGTTGAGAATAATCATTATCATTCTAACATAAGTATCTGATCCTAATAATGAGTGGAAGTCATTAAGATTAGGCTTGCAATGTGGCAATGCATAAAAAATGTAACATCATATCTTAGTGGTCAAATCCCACACATAGTTGTGAACAAATATCGGATCATGATCATACATATTTCACTTTATCTCATGGGGTTCTTCATATTATCCAATTCATTGGAGCTCTATATAATTTTGGGCACACCCATTATATCATAACATTTACATTATCATGCATGCCACATAGAACATATATCAATCTTGGACATAAAATAAACCATGGAATGAAATGTGTTTCATTTCATAAAGAATAAATTAAAAAACCTTGGGTTTCCAAAAGAAAGAGGTAATAACATACCTGATATAAGAATCATCAACTTTGAGTGAAGAAGAAATAATCTCGAGAAGTGTGTTTTTAAAGAATATTTCTTTTGGAAAATATTATGTATATAATAATCTCTATAAGAAAAGTTTTATGTACAAGAAAAGGTAAGATATTGATGAATAAACAATTTTTAAATAATCATACTAAAAATGGGGTGAAATAGGGAAAACCCAAATAATGAGAGTTGGGTTTGAGAATTCCCCTTACCTTTTGTCTGACGCTTCCATCATGTTAATATCATATATAATCACATTATATTTATTAATTAACAATTCCAGAACCTTTTATACATGAATATTATTCATTATGGTGTTATTATGTTTTTTTTGGGCCTTTAGATGAGTTATAGAGTTTAATTTCATTGTTTAAAAGCATTCGTTTTCCTGGTTTTCATGATCAGTTCACTTGTATTCATGAATGAAAGTTCATGTAAAATGTAGATAAATATAAATAATTGTTATTATATTTTATTAATGATATTACATATTATTAAATGATATTATAAAGAATTTGGTTATCTAACGTGAGGATAAATCATTAGATAAATATTAATGATGGTCTTTTTGGATTAATTTGGCAGGTTTTCGATCACAATGAACTCGTTTTGTTTATCATTTAGTATTATGTATAAATGTTAGTTACATGACATAAATAGGGTTGTATAATAAATATTACAAGATTTTATTGTCAATTTAATGGTTTTATTAAAAATTTTATGGTTTTTAAGTAATATGAAAGTGCATCACCCACGATATCGGTAAATTGAAACATCACATGCGACAATTTTATTTTTATAATAAAATAGTGAGAGTGAAGATATTAATGATGTATCTTCTAGTAATATGATATAAATAAAGAATATTTAAGTTATTAGAGTTATGATTCCATTTTTATGAAGGAAGGTCAGTATAGAATAATAAAATAAATTGAAATTGAAAGGAAATTAAAAGAAAAAGAGAGAGGATTTACCTCTTGAATTATCCTATAGATATCGTCTTGAAGGAACATAGGCTTGGTATTTTTTTGAGATCAAGATCTCCTAAACATGGGGAAGGGGATATGGAAGTGTGTTGAGAAAAATTTGGGCTAGAATAAAAGCTTGATAGGTGTTAGGAGAAGAGGGTATGAGGGGTGGTATTTATAGTGGAGAGGAGGGGTGTCTTATTATTATTTAATTCATTAGTTTAATATTTTTCTCAAGACAAGCAATAGTGTTGATTATTGAGACTAAATATAGTAATTATATAATGTGAGTTTGAACCAATGGTTCTTACATCAACAATGACTCGATAAATAGTTTAGTTATCTTATAATGTATACATACCATAAATTACCGTATTTCATTACTCAAAAAAAAATCAAGTAATTTAGAAAAACCCCAAAACATAAACCTACCATTTTTTGATGTTTAGAATAAAAAATTGAACTCCATTTTATGTAAATAATTTTCTAAATATGAGAAATTTAATTTTTAATTAAAATCATCATTTACTTGGAAAATACAAAATTTAAAATTATAATTGATTTTATAACACTTTGAAAAATTACTCAAGGTCTCATAAAATTATATAAAAATAATAATATATAAAAATAATAATTTATGAATAAAATTTATGAAAATAAAATTTATTTTCAATTATTAAATTAATCATGAAATTATAATTAAATATTTATGGATTATAAAAACACCAACACTTAATTAATAATTTTTAAAATATTTACTTACTTATAATTTGATATAATTGTATCATATTTTCTCTTATAAGATACTAAAAAGTTATTTATACTTTCATGGGTGAGGCTACTATTCATTTGGCCAGTTTACTATTCATAAAGGTCATATTACTATTCTGAAGTTCAATTACTATTTCATCCGTTTTGGTTTATTGACTTCTAGAAATATATCTTATTTCGTTAATTCATCATTTATAAACCTTTTATTGTGGTATATAAGCGATATTATGTTTTTTAAACTATAATAAATTACTATAATAATCGATAAAACCCATTGATAAAAGTTTGGGTCGTTACATTCTTCCCCCATTTTGAAATTACACCCTCGAAAGTTTGGTTGACATAAACTGGTGCGAGTAATTCTCCTCCATCAACTCCTTTGGTTACCAAGTTGCTTCTTCATAATTACGGTTCCTCTACAAAACCATGAAAAGGTGGGTTTTCATGTTGTGTAGAACCTTATCTCTCCTATCTAGAATCTTTAATTGTTGCTCCTCATAAGAGACAGTATCTTCCAGCTATACCACCTCTGAGTTTAGTACAAGTGAGGGATCTAGTATGTAATTACTCAGGAGTGATACACGAAACACATCACAAACTTTATCCATATTCAGTGGAAGAGAAAGACAATATGCCACAACTCCTATGTGATCAATGATATCGAAGGGAACAATGTACCTTTGGCATAACTTCCCTATTTTTTTAAATCGCGTGACTCTCTTCCATGGTGATATTCGAAGGAAGAATTTATATCAAATGTTGACCTCCAAGTCCATTCGACAGTTGTCAATAAAACTATTATTCCACCTCTGATCAGCTTAGATATTCTATTGAATGACATGAACATTGTCTATAATTTCTTACACTATATCAGGTCTAAGTATCTTTCCTTTTGGAACTTCATCCAAATAGGTTGGAATTTTACATTTCTTTCCATACAGAGCTTTAAATGGAGCCATCCGAAAACTCGATTTGATGGTATTGTTGTATGATAACTTAACCAATGGGAGATGATGACCCCATCAACCATTGAATTATAAATTGTAGGATCTTATCATATATTCAAGCATATGAATAGTCCTTTCAGATTATCCATAAGTTTGGGGGTGATTAGCCATGCTGGAATTTAATTTAGTACTCAAAACATGTTGAATACTCCTCATGAATATAGATGTGAACCTGGGATCATGATCAGAGGAAATCAAGATTGGAACTCCATGAAGTCTCACAACTTCCTTCACATATATATTTGGAAGTTATTAATGTGAGAGATATTTATGAATGGAGATAAAGTGGGAAGTCTTAGTGATTCGGTCTACCACAACCCATATCAGATTATTTTCTTTTGGATGTCTTTAGGAGATCCATGAAAATTTCTATAATGACATTCTACCATTTCTAGATGGTTATAGAAAATGGTTCCATCATCTGTTTGGACTTCCATCACTCTTATTTAACATGGTGACATATCAGGAACCTTGAGAAATGTTTCGCAATCTACTTTTTTATGTTGTACCACTAGAAGTGTTCTCAAAGATCATGGTACATCTTGATACTCCCCGGATGGATAGAGAATTTTTATCTTTGTTCATTGTCCAATTGCTCCTTCTTTATCCCAGGTGATGAAGGAACACAAACCTTGTTCCAAACTGAATCACGCAATCATCATTGATATGGAACTCTTCCAGTTTCCCTTCCTTGATTGGATCACATTCTTTTGCAACTCTGTATCATCCCTTTATTCATCTTTAATATACTATTGGATATATGGTTGGGTTGTAATTTGGGGAAGGCAGGATGTATTCCCTTCCATTATGATTTCTAAATCCCTCCTTTGCATATCCATGAAGATATGGTCCTTCACAATTAGCAACATGGATTCGGTAGCATGTTATTATATTCTAAGAGCATCAGTTACCTTGTTCGCCTTTCCAGTATGATAGTGAATATAGAATTTGTAGTAGTTTATTAGCTCTAACCGTCTGCTTTGATGCATGTTGAGAGAATTTTGAGTGAAAATATACTTTAGGCTCTTGTGATCAGATTATACGTCACACTTCTTACCATAGAGCTAGTGCCACAATATTTTCTAGGAAAAAAACAAGGATGCTTGCTCTAGATCATGCGTACGGTATTTTTTCTCCTTGATCATCAACTACTGTGAGAAATAGGCTATCACATTATCATTTTTCATGAGTACACAACCCAAGAGTTTTTTTAAGAATCACTGTATATCATAAAACATTCTTCACTTTTTGGCAGTGTGAGTACAGGTGTAGTGAAAAGTCTTATCTTTATTTCCTTGAATATTTCCACACACTCTTCCATCTAGACACACTTTACCTATATCCATGTTAACCTAGTTAGCGAGTTTTAAAATCAAGAGATATTTCCCACAAAACCATGATAGTGCCTTACTAAGCCAATAAAACTACAAATTTCTATAGCACTAGAGGGTTTGGTCTATTCTTTAATTGCCTTTTTTTGAAGGTTCTATAGAAATTCCCTCTCTAGCGGTCACATATCGCAAGAATGTGAATTTCCTCATCCAAAAGTAACACTTTCTAAAAATGGCATACAATTTCTCGTTCATTAATATCGCCAACGCAAGACTTATATGTTCTTCATGTCCCTCTTTTCTCTTATATTATATGAGAATATCACTGATAAACAGTATTGAAAATTTATCGAGGTAATTTCTAAAGGCTCTACTCATAAAATACATGAAGATCATAGGGTAATTAGTAAGTCTAAAGGGAATCACCAGAAAATCATAGTGTTTCGACCTTGTACAGAAGGAAGTCTTCTGAATATCATCCTTCGTAACCTTTAGTAGATGATATCCAGAATGGAGATCCACCTTTGAGAAGTATCGAGCTCCTGACAACTAATCAAACAAGTCATCAATCATTGTAATTTGACACTTGTTCTTTATGGTGATCTTTTTGTGTTCCGGATAATAGATACACAACCAAATTGATCCATCCTTCTTGAAAAAGAGCATTGGAGCACCCCAAGGTGATGCATTAGGGTGTATGAACCCTTTTTTCCAAATGGTCATGCAACTGCTTCATTAAATCCTCCAGTTCTATATGACCTATCCTATAAAGAAACTTTGAGTTATCAATAGCTCCAGATATGAGTACTATTGGGAAATCTACCTCATGATACAAGGGAAGTCTGGGTAACTCTTCAAAAAATACATCCTTGTATTCCCTCATGATGGGAATTTCCACTAGGTTTATTCCATCCTTTTACTTAACTATTTGAGTGAGGTATGCTTCTTCACAAGGAATCAACGCCCATACTGTTGGAGGATTTTTCGAAGGAGATTCGTGATCTTCCTTTCATTTTTAGAGGAGAATATGATAGTTCAGAATATGAAATTATATTTACTTTTCCTAAAAGTTTAAATTTTCTATATATCATGAGAGACAACCCATCCCTAATATATCGTCAAATTCTACCATTGGAAGTATTACGATATTCTTTGGAAGAATATTCCCACATACACTAATATAAGAAGAATACAAAACATAGGTTGTAATGATAAAACCACTAGGTTTTTTTATGGATATCTCTACTTTAAGGTCTTAGGGATTCTATTCAATAGTTCTAGAAAACATGGAATATATAAAGGAATTATTAGAACCATAATCAAATATGATATTTGCCATTCTTGAGTGAATATTAAGTATAAAATGTATAAATTGGTTTTCTTTATCCACTTTAGTAGTAGTGATGAAATAAGACTTTAATTTCAACATTTTCTCTGGTGGCTAATGATGATGATTATCCTTGAGGAATTAAGGTTTAATACACTTACTTGCTTGGTTCCCTTGCTCCCTAAATTGTAGAAATTAACCATGGGTGGTTCTATCCTTTCCTCCACTACATTATCCATCTTCATCATGTCTTTCTGATATTCATGAGCTTGGTGGGATTATCTTCCATACATGAAGCATTTCCCAATCCCTTTGAGGTAGTTCCCATGATGCTTCTTCCCACATTTTTGACAAGTGCGTGGTTGAGTTTTCTTTCCACCTTTCTCATTAGATCCGCGGACATGAAACTCTATATTTTTTTTCGTATCACCATATCCATATGACCATTCTCTAAACTTTATATCCTCTTTGATAACACATCAAACAACTTCTTCATAACTCCCAAAGTCTCTAATTGTAAGATCCTTTCAAAGTATTGGTTTTAAACCAATACTGAGTATAAATTTTTATATCATTATTGATAAAAAACCCAAAGCATAAATTTAATTCCTGGTGAAAATTTCTTCATAGGTCATGACCGTTTCTCCTCCCTTTTTGATCAGATATATGAATTATATCTCCATCTTTGTTTGAAAAGTTCAAGAAAAATACTTACTAAGAAACATTATCATAAAGTTTTCCCACTCCATCACTTCAATTTTTTCCCTCATCATGGTGTTTTTAATCAAAGTCCATCATTGATTGGCCACTCTATATATATGATAAACAAGAAAATTAAACTTATCCATCTTAGAATAGTGATGAATAGAAAAGGTCTTGTCTATTGAGTTGACCCACCATTATACCACTATTGGATCAGAGGATCCACTAAATATCGGTGGTCGTTGCCGCATAAAAACTTTAATAGATAGTCTCCCCCTCTATGGTGAAGGAGGTCATTCCACATTATTCAAGTTATTATTCATAACCAGAGATAGCTAAGTGAGAATCACCATGAATGTTTTACCTCCACCTCTCAAAGCATTTGGGATATCGTTCGAGAAATCACTACATTTTCCCTCTCACGGGTTGTTGGCCTCATTTCTCCTTGTTCTCACCATTTCTAAAATAGAAAAGGATACAACAAAAAATTAGTAAAAAATTAAGGAATAAATAATTTATTCCTTTGTGAAATTAAGTATAAAGTCATATGCTATGGGATACCTGTATTTAGAAAATCTTTTTATGTGCTTACATATACTTTATCTCATACTATGGGTTTCACTAAAGTTATCTAATACAAATTCCATAATTAACTAAACCGTCCTATGATACCAACTATAACGACCCTGATTTTTGTATACATCTTTTTACATCATTTTAAAGATAAAAAACAAAAAAAATTACTCACTAAGGATCCAAAATTTTAGTGTCTCGTAAAAACTACGACCATAAATAACTTTTACAACATGAAACATAAATATTTATTTAATTACTTATTCTTTAACTTCTTATTAGCAGTTGAATTATCATTAGTACATGAAACCACCTGAGGATATGCATCAAAAAATGGGTGAGTTAAAATCACAACAAGAGGATAAATAAGAATATGAAACAATATAACATGGGGTGAGTATAATCATTATAATCATAATATAGGCCTAGGATCATAATCATGAGGGGAAGTCATTAAGATAAGTCCTACAATGTAGAAATGCATAAAAATAAAACATCTTGTATTGATGGTAAACTACCACACATATTTTTGAAAAAATATATCATCATATTCAGGAATATATCACTTTATATCATGTGTTTCTTTACATTAACCAATGTATTGGAGTGATATATAATTTCAGGCGAACCTGTCACATCATAACATTTACATTGTCATACATGCCACATAGAATATCTATATATAATGGAAATAAAATAACACATAGAAAGGAATGAATTTCATTTCATAAATAATAAATTCAAAAAAATTGGGTTATCAAATTAAAGATATAATAACACACTAGATATAAGAATAATCATCTTTGAGTAAAGAAGAAACAATCTGGAGAAGTGTGTTTCTTTTGAAAAAAAATTTCTTTTAGAAAACATTGTGTTTTTAATAATCTCAATTAAAAAACATGAATATTACGAAAATAGTAAGATAAATATGAATAAATAATTTTTTAAGGATTAACCATTCTAAAAATGGGGTGAAAGAGGGTAAACCTATAGAAAGAGAGTTGGGTTTTTTAAAATTCCCCGTATATTTTTTTTCAAAAGCTTCCTTCACATTAATATACTATATAATTACATTATATTCATTAATTAACAATTATAAAACATTTTATACATTAATTTTATTCACTATAGTTTTATTATCTTATTATTTGGTCCTTTGGATGAGTTATAGAGTTTAATTTCATTGTTTGGGAGAATTCATTTCCTTTGTTTTCATGATCGGTTCACTTGTATTCATGAATGGAAGTTTGTGTAAAATGGGGGAAAATGTCCAAATTTTTTATTATATGTTATTAATGATATTATTGTGGTTTTTAATATATTATAAATAAGTTGGTAATATACCATGAAGATGAATCATTAGAAAATAATTAACGATGAATTTTTTAGAGTAAATTTGGCGGTTTTTCGATCACAATGAACTCGTTTTGTTTTATCATTTGGTTTTATGTATAAATCATCTTTATTGGAAATAAATAGAGTATTATAATACATATTAAAATATTTTTTACCATTTAATTGTTTTATTAATAGTATTTAAGGCATTTAAGGAAAATTAAAGTGCATCACCCACGATGTCGGTAAGTTGACACAACACAAGTGGTGATTTCATTTTTTTAATAAAAGAGTGATAGTGGGAGGTTTAATTATGGATAATAAATTAACATGATATAATTGAATTATATTTAATATTATAGAGTTATCATTTTATTTGGATGAAGGGATGTTAGGATAGAATAAAAAAACTAAAATTGAAAGGAAATTAAAAGAAAAACAGAGGGGATTTACCTCTTGAATAATTCTATTGAGATCTTCTTCAAGGCACAAAGGATTGGTATTTTGATGAGACCAAGAGAGACTGGGTGAGAGGGAGGGGATAAGGAAGATTTTTTGGAAGAATTTGGGAAAGTCTCAAATCCAGATAGGTGCGATGAGAAAAGGGTGTGAGGGGTGGTATTTATAGTAGAGAAGAGGGTTATCTTCTTATTATTTAATTAATTAGTATATTATTTTGCACAAAAAAAAGAAACAAATTTGATTATTGAGACTAAATAAATTAATTATATCATGTCAGTTCGAACCAATTATGATTATATAAGTGATCACTAAATGAATAGTGTATTTACCTAATAATGTAAATATAGTGTAAATTATCTTATTTCACAATTCACAAAAAAAATCTTGTATTTTAGATTAATTACAATAATTAACCCTAACTAATTTATGAAGAATAGAATATAAAAATGAACTCAATTTTATGAAAATGATTTTATAAATATGTGTAATTTAATTTTTAATTAAAATAATCATTTACTTGGAAAGTACAGATTTTTAAATTATAACTGATTTTATAAAACATTAAAAATTTACTTAAGATATCATAAAATTATCTTAAAATAACAAGACATAAAAATATTAATTTATGAATACATTTTATGAAAATAAATTTTCTTTTAAATTATTAAATCAATCATAATATTGTAATTAAATATTTATAGCTTATAAAAATACTTACACTTAATTAATAATTATTAAAATATGTACTTAGTTATACTATCATATAATTATATATTATTTTAACTTATTAGATGAAATTTTTTATTTATACTTTCATGGGTGAGGCTACTATTCATATGGCCGCTTTACTATTTATAAGGTTCATATTACTATTCCTAAGTTCAAGTTACTATTTCATCAGTATTGATTCCTTAACTTTTAGAAATTCTTTTTATTTAATTAATTAATGAATTATACACCTTTTATTATGGTCTATAAGTGATTTTATGGGATTTATACTATAAGAAAATACTATAAGAATAGATAAATACCATTGATAAATGTTTGGGTCTTACAAAAATGGCGAACTATGAACCTCTTCCAATAGATCCTTCTTCAAATATGGTATGAATGGAACACATAAACTATTCATAAA
Source organism: Viscum album (assembly GCA_963277665.1). NCBI lineage: Eukaryota > Viridiplantae > Streptophyta > Magnoliopsida > Santalales > Viscaceae > Viscum > Viscum album. The sequence continues at coordinate 690,839,336 of OY728163.1, forward strand.
CCTCAACATTCCATTATATAAAAGGATAAAAAATGGAAAATTTATCACCTTCTTCTTCAGATCCACATCTTCCTTCTGTTCCTCTTTAATCCATTCATGGATATTAGGTTGAACACTCATTTGATAAAGACATGATTTCTCCCCTTCTTTAGAGATTTCAAGATCCATCATTTTAAAATCAAGAAACATTAGTTCTATTACGATCTTTATCATTGATATGATAGCATGGTAATTCTGACTTAGATCATTAACCACATTGTTTTCCTGTCTAAATTGATAATATATCGAGAAATCAAAATCTTTGATCATCTCTAACCACATTCTTTGACACATATTAAACTCCTTCTATGTGAATATGAAATTCAAGGTTTTATGATCCGTATATATATCACACATTTCACCATACAGATAATGTGTTTATATATTTAATGAAAAATTTATTTCTTCCCACTCTAAATCTAGATTCCCATAATATTTATCGTGATTTTTTAATTGGAGAGTGGAATATGATTTCTCCAAGTCATTATTCTTCTAGAAATATCCCAATTCCTTCTTTGATGCACCGCTATAGATCACAAACCCATCTCCACTATAGTGTTGTGTAAGTACCAACATAATAACCAATATTATCTTCATTTGTTTGAATCCATCTTTATATTTATTTTTCTGTAATTACATAACCCCTTTCTGATTCAACATTGTGAGTAGATTAGATAGTCTTGAGGAATCTCTCACAAAGCATCGATAGTATCCACCCAACATAAGAAAACTATGGATTTTGGTTAACGTGGTTGGTATTGACCATTTCTCAATAACTACCGACTCTAAAGGATCTATTGTTATACCATCACTTGATATTATACAACCCAAGAATGAAATATTTGATGTTAAAATTCATTCTTGGTAAATATAGAACACAAATTATCCTTACTCAAGGTCTTCATGAAAATTACCATATTTTCTTTATTCTCTTCCTTTAACTTTGAATATATAAGAATACCATCTATAGTGACTACCAAAAATATGACAATGTAATCTCAAAATACTATTCATTAAATTCAATAAGATAATATGATAATTGGTGAGTCCAAATGGAATTACTATGAATTTATAATGGAAATTCCTCAAACATAAAGTTGTATTAGGTATATCTTCCTTCTTGATCCTTAACATATCATACCCAAATTAAAGATAAAACTTTGAAAAATAAAGATCTCATCATAATTGATCAAAAATATTTTTGATAAGGGGTAGATGATACTTGTTCTTAATAGTGATCCTTTTATGTTCCCAATAATCAATGAAATTATACATTAACCCATATTTCTTCTTAACAAAAATTACATTTTCACCACATAAAGAAGTATTAGGATGTATAAATCCATTATCTAGATTTTTTAGGAGATTATTCTTAGATTCCATCAACTAAATTAGATCCATTATATATAAAATATTTGAAATAGGCATAGAACCAGGTATTAGTTATATTGAAAACTCATCTACATGATTTGGGGGAAAATAGCTATGTCCATAGGAAATATATCAGTATATTCCTAAAAAACAGGAAAATTTTAAATATTTTATTTCTCCCAAACAATTTGATATAAATATACCTCATGAATGGGTAAAAAATCCATATGATATAATTATTTTCCATTATATGTTCTAATTTATCCTTGCACTGATAGAAAGTTGAATATTGATTCAGAATAGTGAATGGAACTTCCCGTTCTCGATAATTAATATTGGATATATACTGAGATAGATTTTCCATATCCAAAATTACATCAAATTTTATGAGATTTATAATAAAAAGAATAACCGGAAGAACAATACCACATACTTCTATCAGATCAAACTGATATACTTGATATTTTTTCATCATACTATTTAAGAGTTTTCACCACCAAATAAATATCTAGTCATTGAGGTAGTGAAATGACACCCTCAAAATATTCTTTAGATGTAAAAGAGTAGTTAGAACTAGAATAAGATAATACATTTTCAATCCTGGAATTCATGAAAACTATACCTTTCACCTTATATCTTGGAACTTCCATGTATGTTATAGTAATTTCATAAGCTTGACTATCATCTCTTGGCTTCTTTTGTGAAAATTTACCTTGATGTTTGTGGAATTAGTTAGAAAAATTCTCATTCTCCATATAGTTATATAAATTCACTTTGATGGCTTCTCCACTACCCTTTAATTCATGATCATGATTTCCTTTTTCTCCACACTTAAAGAAAACTTGCTTTAGTTTTAAGAATTTACCAAGGTGTTTAATTCCACGGGTATCACATGTTGTAAAATTATGGTTTTTATTGTTCTCGTTATCAATATTTTTCACTATAATCTTATTATTATCTTTAATTCCTTCAAATCCATATGATTGGGAGAATTATTTCCCTATCTTTATAGAATACGTTACTATATCCTCATAAGATAAGAAAGTTTGGGTGACTAGTTTCCTTCAAAATATATTATTAATACCCTTAAAGAAATAGTCAGTATTTCTCTTGGGATTACATAAATTGTACATGCCATTACTTGATAATACTATAAAGTTATATCCATAGTTATAAACATTTCCATATTCCTTTTTTCTCTGTCGAAAGAATATTCTCTCCATATCCTCTTATTATTCATGAAGATAATAATTTTCATGAAAACATATTTAAAATAATTCTATTACAATCTTGGTATTTCCTAATCATCTTTAGTTTTTGGAATCAATGAACACCACTGATCTCTATCCCAAAAGAGAAGATAAAATTCCCTGACCACCATCTCTATTTATTTACATCCCATGGTGAGAAAAAAAATTATCTAAGGAACAAATCCATTTATCATCTATAAATGGATTTTCAGTCCCATTTAATGATGAATATTTCTAACACATGAAGTGATCTAGAATTTTTACACCACATGGTGGATTTGCAGGATACTCTAAATGGAAATAGTTATTGGTCAAAACCTGAGTTAGGTACCCTAACATAGTTATTGTTTGTTCTTCTCCAGATCTAGCTCTAACTCTAACTTCATTTTATTTTCCAAGAGGGAAATACCTATATAAATTACTTGTATTGATACAATTTACATTATTTGTTCTAGGCATCATTTCTTGAAACTGTATACATAAGATAATATCATGACATTGTGCATCATAATATATAATTTTAAAACTAATTAAACACTTAACATAAATTGAAAAATTTATGAATAGATAATCTCAGAAGAATAAACTCCTTTTCTTTGGGAATACTCTAAAATAATATAAATATTTTCCAATCATTTGTAATTTTTTCTAAATAAAATGTAAATTAACCCAAGAATATCCCTTGGGAGTGTCAAACTAGGTGCATAGTAAGGGTACCCTCACCATACACTAGAATGATGGCCACGATAATACTCAAACAAACTCTTTTCAGGGTTATTAACTAGATACACATTGGTATGAAAACCACATGAAATTTTAGTATCAAAAAATAGATGTATTTCTAGAAAAAACCATAATATATAACTTACCAAACTTTAGTATTTCATCTTATACCTAGACATATCCTAAGTGTTAGTCATTAGGAAATTTTTCCTAATCTGTATTTTCCTAAGTCTAGTTCCCAATATTTACACAAGATTTCCTCTAATACCAACTATAAAGACCATGAATCTAGTATTCTAGATATAGTGGTTGCTTTTTTTCATTATCACTAGATATAAGAAACTTCATCCCAAAGGACTAAATAGTTTAGTTTTTTTGGAAAACTAGATGCATAATTGAGTTTCAAATTACATTTGAAAAGTAAAAATATAATATAGAATTTTCTTTGAGAACACTGTTATTACCTTTATAATATCCCATCATATCAATCATAATACACTTCCTAGAATCTTAAATAATTTAAACATAAGAAAGGATTGACCTTAGATACTTAATAAGGGTATGTGTGTAGAGGAAGCTAATGAGGCATGGATAATATGGAAAGAATAAATGATGATGAAATAATTGAAAATAAATAATCACATGAGCTAAAAAATTATCCTTTGATATCATTAAAAATCAATTAATCACATGGATATCAATAAATGATTTCATAATGATAGAATGCATCATGCTGGGAATATGAAACATATCGTCAAGAACCTCTACCATGAAATCTTATATAAATGGGTAAAGCCTCAACCGAATACCAAATCTAGTTTGTATCATGAGACCCATCGATGCATCATGGGATATGTAATTTTGATCCCAAACTATCACTTAACAAATCTAATGCATTCATCATATGACTAAACAATACAACTTAATTAGCATGACTTAAAAATTAATAACTATCCATATTGGAAGAACTGGAAAATAAAATATCAATAATTTCCCCATTCGAACATATCATAAAAAATTTATATAATTACAGTTGATGGTATCATTATATTATATCCTCAATGTAATATTAAACAATGGAAATTGACTTAGATGAAAATACCATAAAAGTACCATTGGAAATTTTCTTTAGGAAAATACCTGTTTCAATTTGAAATCACTTATTTGAAGTTTAAATTATTTCCAAAAATATTATTAAAAAAATTATATATGAAATTAAACTTGTAAAATTTTAAATCAATATTTAAAATAATAACTGGTCATGAGGGTTGGTATCTCCATTCCCGCCATATAAGTTAAAAAACATTCCTTTCACTATATTTTTAAAAAGTCAAAAAGTACCACATTCAGAAAACTAAAAGAATATTTCTTTTAAACCATTTTGTAAAATTAAAAAATGGGTAAAAAATTCTTTAATAAATCATTATACAATGTTAAAAATATAATTTTATACATTCTAAATAATATATGAGAATGGAAGAGAAAGATTCCCAACCTAGTAATAAAACAAGGCCGATTTTACTTAAAAACATTATTTTATTATCTTGAGTACTTAGAGAGAGGAAATCGACATGAAAACATGTAATTTATAGAAATAAAAAAAGTATAATAAAATATATTGTGTTTAATATGAAAAATATAAAATCATTTCCCCAGTGGAGATATAAATTAAAATAATTCTTAATAATGATGATATTGTGTCCTCATATATGAATTCCTTAAAATGTGTTTTAACATCCATTATAATAAATATAGTATATTAAAAATATATTATAAGACTATAATAATATAAATTATACCATTTATGATTTACTTATAATATTTATCACGTGTTTATTAATAACTCTTTGTAGCAATTACTATTTTGGTTCGTGAGGTGGTAGTCTACCATACACATGATTGACAGTTTCATTTACCATTTGATAGAAGAGGATATGGATGTAGGTTATTCAAATAACATAATAGTATACCAGTATATATAAGATAATGGTGTTTTTATTTCACCAGTTTCGAAGAATATTTTAAGTAGGTGGAAGAAGAAATAAAAAAAAATTCTTGGTTAAAAATGATACCTCATCTTCAGACTACCTCTTTAGGTTTTCTCCAAAAGAATTCATAAGAGGATTTTATAATAAAAAAAGGCTAAAATATGTGTAAATGTTAATAAAGAAGACATTTTGGTTTGTTTTGGATGAAATAATTATTTTTAAGTACTATGAAAACAGGATAAAATGTTCCCTTTTAGAAGTGAGGAGTGACATTTTTAGTAAATACCAAAAACTATTCAATAATTTGAAGTCACATTCTAACCAAGTGAATCCAAAATTGAAAAGTAATAGAATTGAGGGAAGATAATTTAAATAATAACCCTTAACAGAAAAAAATAAACATATTTAAAACATGTAATTCCTTTTACCTCCGAGGTTAATCAGTTTTTTCATTTTATTTTTCACCATGGTAACTAGTTTTTTTAACAAGGTAATTTATCCTTTAAGACTAAAAATAAAAATTAGTAGACAATTATAACACACTATTTTTAAATGTTCAATTTAATTTATCAAATAAAAAATATACGTGTGTGTAAAATTAATTTTAAAACATGTTCATGTAATGTACAAAACCCCATTCTAACATTAATCATTGTAATTAATATTTTTTGTTTTTACTAATAATTATGTCCAAAAAATTCTGTTGAAATTATTAAATATTAATAATTATACGAATTCTAAATATTTGATACATTTTTTAAAATTAATTTCACGGAATTGGAAGAATTTAATATAAAACAGAATAGATAAATGCGATGAAAAAAGAGTTCTAAAGAATTTTTTTTATAAAAATAAAACGTTTTTATATCATAATTCCGCATAAAAATCATTCCATTGAACCAAATTCAATTAAAAATAATATAATTGAAATAATTTTACTTTTAAAACCATTTAAAAAATGTATGTTTTTAAATGATTTAAACAAAAAGACAGTGTTTAATAAAAATCCGTATTTTCATTATTCATCAGAAAATTAATCTTTTCATAAAATTCTCAAAACATCACTCTAAGAGAATTTTAAAATATATATTTCAAAAATCATGTTAATTTTTTCACATAAATTTTCAATAATTTGTAAAAATTATTTTTAAATTAATTAGGGAAAACATGATAAGACATCTGTTTAAAAAGATGCAGTTTTAGGAATAAAACTAGATTTATTATTATCCCATGCCTAGAAAAAATATTAGATGAATAATAAAAAATTTGACTAAATATATAATATATAAATTTTATTAACGTCATTCACCAATAGTGATTAATTTAATTTATTATAAAAGCACATGACACATTTAAATTTATTTTTTCAAAAAAAAATTCTTTTATTTTCAATTTATTTTTATTTTTAATTTCTAAAAAATTGATACCTAATGAATTTATTTTATAACTATGTAATCCATATACATTTTAGAATTTATTTATTTTTATTCATATCCTTTAATTTAACAGCTAATTTATAATATTATACTATATAAATATTCATTAAGTTTTAGGGTTACATGTATCACAAGCTATCAAAGAGATTAAATTTATTTAAAAGTAAATATGTAATAAAATATCTAGGTGTTACATGTCTCAAGGAGAAATCATTTAATAGTTATTCATATGGCCTAAAAAATAATTCACCAACCATGATTCTCCAATTTTCACAATCTGCAAAATTTCCCATATAATGCACATGGTTTGGACAAACCGTGCTCCAACAATATGCCTTCCCAGTGACTCATAGCACCACCTTACATGATTTACTAAAGATAGTGCATAGTTTCTACAAACCATTCCCATACTCTAATCCTATAGAAACACTCTAAAAACAACCCAAAAACATTCAAAAACTCCCAAAAATCTCCCAAGTATTATATAATCATAAAAATACACTATAAAATCAAAATATTTATTAAAATATTGGGTGTTAAATTCAGACAAAAATTGGACTTTCCTTCCTTATAAATTAGAATATCAACATTACTTTGAAAGAGTTCAGGTCACTTGTAAAACATTTTATTTTTACATTCCAACATCTCTTCTTAGATTTGACCATACTATCATAAAAGTAATACTATACCGATTCTTTTTCTAGAAAATATATTCTCTTTCCTAACCAAAATTCATATTAAAACATGTTTCAATGTAGTATCTGGTTTAAGATCAAAAAAGTCCCATGAAATCAAATGGTTATGAAAAGGATTTCACTTCTTCAATTGGGATACATGAAACACATTATACTCCAAGATGACCTTTTCTAGTAAATCCAATTTATAAGCCACATGTACAACTCATTTAAGTATCTTAAGAAGGAAAATGTACCAAGGAGACAACTTTCCTTTCCTAAAAAAATGAAAATATCTTAGCTATGGCGAAATTGTCATGAAAACATTTTCATAATCTATAACTGATATCAGTCATCAATGATGATCTGCATAAGATTTAAAATGAATCTGAGTAATCAATAGGATGTTACAATCATCTAAATATTTTCCACTATATGATTTATAAGTCTAGGTCTGATAAGTGAGGTCTCACCTATTTCCTCCCAACATAATATAGAACAAAAATTTAGGCCAAAACATTATTCAAAAGGAGACATATGTTGATTCATGATAACTGTTACTAAATAAAAACTCCACTAAAAGTGCATACTCCTCTGATGATCCCCCAAAATACATTACAAAAGATAACATTATATCTTCTAATGTCTTTATTTTCTTCTTGAACTGATCATCAATTTGAGGAATAAACACAGTGCTTAAGGTCAACTGAGTTTCAATGGATTACTTTAAGAATTACTAAAATTGAGATGTAAACCTGGGGTCCTAGTTAGACATAATTGAAACTGGAACACCATGAAATTTTACAACTTTCTGAATGAATATTTTGGGTAAAACTGCCACCATATTTGATTAAAATTATGGATAAAGTTATCTAACTTCATGATCCAATCCATAATCACCAATATAGAATTTTGTGTACTTACCATTCTTGGAAGAACTACAACAAAATCAAAATATATTTTCTCCCATTTCTACATGGTAATATATAAATAATGAATCATAACTGTTGGATGTTGTTTCTTTTCCTTTACCTTTTGACAAGTGAGGCATCTTGAGAAAAAATCCTTAACCTTACGCTTGATACCAGCCCACTAAAACTAAAATCTAAATGAGTTATAAATATTATGAATATCCAGAAGAACATCCAAATTTTAATGGTGGTTATAAGAATCTAAATGTTCCTGATTGGTTATAGGAACCACAATATGATCTCTATTATACAACATAAATATTATATATAGCATCTGTACCATAATGGTCTCCCCACCATTAGGTTTTGACCGCATGTTTAGAAATTCAAGATCATATTTCTGATCCTGTTTAATCTTATGAACCAATTATGGAATAAAATAAACAAAAAACAAAACCACAAATTCACCTTACTCAACATAATCTAGATGCATATCAGCTATAAATGAAATTTGCTGGAATTGATCCTGATCCTATTTAGAAAAATTATTATATGGATTCCTACTCAATGCATCAGTTACAAAATTTCCTTTTCCCAATGCTTATATCACGTGAAAATCAAACATCTAAAGATATTCCATCCACCCATGTCACCTTAAATTCAATTCCATTTTTTAGAAAATAGGTTTCAAGATCTTATGATTTTTTAATACCATAAATTTATCACCAAAAATATAATGAAATAAATTATTTAAGGAATGAAATATAATAGCCAATTCCAAATAATGAAAAGTGTGATTATTCTCATGAAACCATAACTATCCTAAGAAATATGCAACAACATGATCACCTTGAATGAGAAAACAACCCAACCTATATCCAAATACATCACAATAGACCACATACCCCTATCCTAAATCTAAAAATGTAAGGATAAGTGAAGTATTAAGATGAGACTTATGTTTTTAAAATGATTTATATCACACAACATTCCCAAAGAATATTATTCATTTCATTATCAAAGCTTTTATTTACGAGATGAGAAATGAAAAATCATAAACAAAGTATCAGTAGTATCATACTATTCCAATGAAAATATGTATCTCAAATGTATTATTCTTTGGATGTATGGAGACAAAAAACTTATATCTTTTCAAGATCTATATAAACTATTATTTTTGAAATAAAATTTCTAAGAAGAATTACCTATTGTGTCCAAAAATTCATCTTTAAAAGCATGTTATAAAGGTGATGTTCCTACAAGACACCCATCACTATGGAAAAATTGTAGTTCATGATCATCCATTTTCCTAGAATACACCAATATATCATCGATGAACACCATGAAAATAGAGTTAATATAAGACCAAAGGGTATAACCACATATTCATTAGTTCTATTAATATCACTGGTGTATTCATAAGACCAAAGGGAATAACTCCACATTCATAATGTTAATATCAAATTTTAAAAGCTATTTTTAGAATATCCTCTTTCTAAAATGGTAGTTGGTGATAACCTGATCATAAGTAAATATTATATTACCACTAGAATTCACTCAATAAATCAACTGGTTCATCATTTCATGAAATAGTATAATTATTATTTATCATAACTTGGTTGATCTTATGATAATCCACACAAATCATAATAATTCCTTTTACTTTATTTAAAAATGACCTTGTACTTCCTATAGATAATTTCTTGCTTGAATGAACCATTTACCTTATAACTCTTTTATCTGGACATTCAATTCTATTTATTATATTAGTTCCATCCTATAAGACAAAATTGAAATAGTAATGGTATTTTATTGAAGATGAATAATAAATTACACTTCTCTTTTGGGTTAAAACCTAGAGAAATTATTGGGAAAGACATCAATAAAATTTTCAATGATGGTTCGAAAATACTGAGGTGGAATTTTGTTAATAGATTCTAATTTAATTGACACCAAATGGTAGGATATATTCCTAACCACAGATACCAAGGTTCATTTTTTCTTGTATTCACATCCCAATCTCATTTCAATAGATGCCTAACACCATCAAGATATATGAAACTGATTTTTCGAGAATAAAAATCGATATAGAATTTGAATGATATTAACTAATCCATTCCAAAAAATTAGATTATAGATATTCATCTAATGAAATGATAAATACCAAACCAATTCATCCGCATATATAGTTTCAGAACATGCTACATACTTAATGGATCAAAAATCCCTTTTTCTTATCGATATTTGTAGTTTCAAAATAGTAGGGATCATCTCAACAAGTAAACACATGTGATCTAGAACCTGAGAAGTGATAAAGGAGTGTGAAAAACTTGTATCAAACCATGATATCATATGGGTAGAATTATAAATAATCTTACCTATCACTAATGATAGAAAAGATTTATCATCTTATTATCACCATAAATCTACTTAGATGGTCCTCCCTGATCCGTTGTTGATGTGATTTCATAACATGAGGAGTTAAGTGTTCCAAGAATTACCTTGGCTTAATCGGTTGTAAGGTTAATATCTATTTTGATGATATCACCCCATAGATGAAAAAGTTTTACGAAAAATTTTAGGTGCATATCTATCTCCAAAATTTATAGAAAAATGATAATAACATTAGAGATGTCTCATATGATTATAATTGTGATGTTATCTAGGATGTGTGATAATGTTTTGTTCTTATGAGCTGTAGAACCACATTGGAAGAAGGAATAATTTATATTTGGTCAATGAGGGAAATTAACTAATCCAATGTTCTTATTCTAAAAAACATCAACACCTTAGAACTTGGTGTCCCTATTATAATTATTACCATCAATTGAGTTCCCACATATTCTTAGGTTGATAAACATGCATCCTCTAGATGAATTTATTTGAATATATCTTTCCACCACTGTATCTATAATTACCATCTACGTGTAATATATAATAAAAAGAATAAATATCTTAGATAAAATCTTCAATCACAGTCTAGACTCAAAGATATTTTTTTTCATGAATACAATTGAAAACACTTTTGTGGAAAAGAGGACTATGTTCATAAAATGAGTTGTATATTCTTTCACTGATTCATCACTAGAGAAGTAAGATACCTCCCCCTTTCTTTTGTATCAATATATGACATAGGAAAATGAACCAATGATCCCAAGTAGGATGCGAGTATAAACTTATATGGAATTATTGAAAGACATCCCAACACACTCCACTAGGATAAGAATTAGTTAGATAATTTTATATAAAATAGTAGAATAATAGGTTTAAAGTTTGTTAAATCTATAATGGAAATCCATGTGATAAAAACATAAACAATCACAATAACATTTATTTCTATTTGGTATAACAATTTCCATGTTCAAAAAAACACACACATACATCCATGCACACAATCATGGTGTTATCATTGACGGTGGAAATCTATCACCATAATCTATGATACCTTTATGGTGGGACTTCATGAACATACTCTGTCAAATTTTCCCATAAACCTACCCAATTATTCCAAATTCTATTCTAATTAATTTTTAACAAAATTAAAAAAAATCCTTTTAAAAAATATCATCAAACACGTTTCTTACATCGAAAAAATCCTTAATTTTAAAATCATCATTTTAAAATCATAAGAAAATAGGGTTTTCCAAAATTGATCCAATTTTTTATAAATTATAAAATATAAACCATAATTATTTCCTATATGAAATCAATAAATTAAATAATATAAATTCTAAGCAATTTTTTTTATGAAACTAAGAATTCATGTTATAGAACAAGATAACATGAGTGAAAATCTACATACCTCTCAATGGATGGTGAAAATGAAGAATAGTTTTATGAAATTCTATATTTAGTTACACAACACCTTTTATTTAATATATCGAATAAAATAGCATCAATATTCAAATCGTAAAAAATATATATATGCATAATGGACAATATATATGGCCCCAAGAGAGTAGAGAGGAGTATGTATAAGAAGAAAAAGGGGGGAAAAGAACTTGCTGATGACTTTGGATCTCTAACACACATTGATTTTCCCAAATGTTTTTTCCATATCAAATGGAATTCTATTGGGAGCCTAGGTATGGAAAAGAGTTAAATAAACTATAATAATAGGATACTAATTAGGGTTCTGGGGCCTTAATCCAAATTAAAACACCTTTTTTAGAGTATTAACAACACATCAAATGGTTTGGAAACAATATTTGAAAAATCATGTTTCAATCATGCACATGCTATTGGATATAACCTTGGTATCTTTATGGTTAGGATCCATGGTTTGAAAAACCATGTTCCAATCATGTGGTGATACTATCTCTAGGAAAACCCATGACACAGTTATCTTGAAAATTTTAACAAAATGTGCACTTATCGTGCTTCTCCCACTATCTCCATCAACATTCTTTCCCCAGGCATGCACACATTTTTCAAAAAATATGCTCCAACTATGAACCAACACACTAAGTCCCAACACCACCGTGAACTTCTTCTTGGAGATAGTGTATGGTATCTACAAACTTTGTTCAAACCATCAACCTCAATAAACACTTCCAAAACATCCTGAAACCTTCTAGAAACTCCCAAAAATCACTTAAGTATTATATGAGCATAAAAAACATCATAAAATGGTTAAAGGACCTAGAAACGAGGGTGTTATAGAACACTTAAGTGGTTTTCTTTGATATGGAATGAGTTTTTTTGACCTTAAGAGGTGAATTTGAGTTTTAATCATTAATGGAAAATATTTTATGCACATTAATCTAGTTGCGAGATATCCCTATTTTATGGTTAGGTATAATTAGTGGACATTATGGAATTAATATTATGATATGGATAGTTATGTGGGATTCTTTAATAAATACATGGATGTAAGGGATTAGTCTAAGTGTGTTTAGGTGTAAGAAGGTTGGGATCAAGTAGCCTAGTGGATGGGTTTCTTGTAGTGATTCAATGTATGATTTATGAATGTACTCCATGAGGTATGTTTGGTAAAAATATTTTTACACATAATTTTACTTATTTATGGTGATATTCTACTCACACATTCATTTTTTATATCTGGTTATAAAAAATTGAATAGAGTTTATTATCATGATTAGTGGTGATAACCTATTCAACCATGTTATTATTATGATTATAGGTGATAACCCATTAACCCATGTATTATTATGAGAGTTGATAACCTATTCACTAATGTAATTATTTTGAATAATGGTGATAAACATTTAACAAATATATTATTATGAGTGTTGATAACCCATTTTTTATTATAATGACTAGTAGTGATAGTCCATTCACCCATGTATTATTATGATGGGTGATAACCAGTTCACTCATGTTTATTATTATGAGAGTTTATAAACAATTCCCCCATGCTATTAATATGATAGTTGAAATCCCATTAAAACTTTTTTATTATTATGATTAGTGGTGAAAACCCATTCAACCATGTTATTATTATATCTATTGTGAATAAAATATTTTACCATGTATTATTATAAGAGGTGATAACCCATTCTGTCATGACCCCATACCCACAAGTGTACCCCACCTAGGACAACAATGGGAGAAGAGAAAGTGTGACACTGGAGTCCCGCCTCTAGTAGGCCCTAGGTTGGCAACTATCATTGATGGTATAGTAAACACGTAGATGGGAGGACTTACCCTATAAGAGAACACATGAAAAAGAGATAGATATGATAGAAACCAACCAAATCCTACTCAAAAACCAATATAGAATAAAATCCAAAGTTCACAAATGTGATTTGAGGTATTTACGACTACAATTTAAAGGAAATTTTCAAGTACCAAAAGAAAGTAAATATTGTAGTGACCATGAAGTCCAAATAGATCCTACTAAACCCTAAGCTAGTAGAAACCAGTATGATCTCCAACCTGCTCAAACTGAATTGAAAAAATAGCTTATATATATATGGAGGTTTAGTATAACAATATACTCAGTAGGATCCTCCGTAGAGATTCTCATGAAAAAGGTAAATAAAGATTGATAAAGCAAACTGAACAATAAGTGAAACTAACTCATCACCGACACTGGTATACTATGTTCCTAACCGCAGAATGTATACTCCAATCATGTATCACATACAACAGTATATAATATAGTATTTAATATCAAGGGTACTATCCTACTGCTTCCCCACTATCTTTTCGCTCTATCCCAACATCACACATCATGAGAATATCCCTCTAAGAAGGCTAGCTCACAGACACCTAGTAAAATCACCACAATATGAACCTTGTGCAAAAAACCACCATGTCTATGTAACCTAAAGCAACCAGGTAGTTTATGAGATCCAAAAAATCCCTTATAACATGTATTATACATCAGGTATTATAACTGACACCATCAAATCCCATACACTGAGTAATGAACCTCATGGAACCATAGGCTACACACATTATACCTATATCATTCCTTATGAAACTATATCAAGAATACATGTGTGTGAAATAACCACAATCCATTACTAACCCATACATACATATATGGGGAAAATCAAGTACTGTGAATGCCAACACAAGTATCTACTAAGAGAAGAGAGTGGGGCCAAAGGGGGTAGTCAACCATCAATACTCCCACCAGGATGTTGGGGAAAACACCTCCCTAGGGCTCTAAATCCCCAGGTTAGAAGTTTCCCTAACCGAAAGAGTAGAGTAGAACATAAAAACAAAAAATTTACATGATATAAAAAATCTCACAACCATACTATGGGAATAACCTAGTCTCACAATCAACTATTACTAACATCTCTCAGACTCTTGGGTTCCATTTCTAAGACTAGATATCATATAATCACACAACCATTTAAAGAGCTATATTAAGTTATTAAAGTAATTTTCTTCAATTTAAATATAAATCAATTATTTCATTAACCACTAATAAATCATTTAAAATTACCACATTACATTACATTATCATTACAATAATGTTCCATTCGCTCTAGGTATAAGCAAACCAAGTCCACGACTAATCAAAATTATAACCTCAACACTGCATCCCAGCATGCTCCAACCCCATTGTTTAAAAATTTATTCTTTTATTAAAATTATTAATGACCATATTAAGAGGTACACTAGTAAAAAGTCATAATATTCCAAAAAAATTATACAACCAAACACAGCCATCAACCTCAACCAATAGAGAAAGGAAAGAAGATAAACAAATGACCTCTCTGTCGAAAAAACAATAGATTCAAACAAGTCTAAAAATTTCATATCAATGGGTAAGCCCAGTTTTCACCCATTCCATCATCTTATGTGACCTTCTCGACACCCACATACATATACCAATGGATATCGCCACTCTTGGTGTCAACTGTTCCTACAAAAACTAGGGCTCCCCACCCTATACACCGCAACATCCATCCTAGCTCATTCATCATAGGATCAAATCCCATATGGGCCTCCCTGCCCCATATACCACAACATCCCTCCAGGATCACATCATATAACAACCAACATGAAAAAAACATATAAATCGGGCCCTTAGCCCTATAACAAGGAATTCAACCTTCAAACACAACGAGCCCTCATGGATCTAAAGCACAAGGAACATTTCCTTTATAATAAAGCAAGTAACTCAGGCACTACAAGGTATTATATTTTTTCACACATGGAGTTCTTATTCCATATTTAATTAACCAATTCATTATCATAGGTTCTAACTATGAGAATCTTAAAAAACAATCAATCACAAAAATAAAAAATTAATTAAAAAATTAATTTATCCTACTGTTAATTCTTTTATCAATAATAATTAATATGATTCTGGTTCATTAACCAATTCAATTAAACATGCTTAATTTCATCAATTTTATTATCATCAAATTATAATAACAACCAGATTCATTAAACATGCCTCTTTAATCTGTTATCCAATTAATTATCAATTAATTATGGATTTACATTATTTAAAAATTTCAAATTATAATCTAATAAAAACAACCATTTCATAGATATCAAAATACCTAGAAAATTAAGATGAAACCCATTATCACAGTATCAACAACAACATCTCTATGCGATCGATAACAATTCCACAATATGGTTCAAGTTATTATTATGTTAATTTAATTGAGATCCAAGGGTTTAAATCATGCTATCTCTATGATAAAACATAAATAAATAGAGTATCAACAAATACCCTACTTCAAAAGGGTTTCAATGTTCTTTTCATGAGAATGGACCAATTCTTTGAATCCTGGTCGCCTCTCCCACAAGAACTGCTTCTTCTGAAGGATGTCGCACCACAACCATGCCAACAAACAACAAAAAATGCTCCATTAGAAACATGGAGATCAAGCACCACCACATGTAAAAGTGTAATGGGAGTAAATAGATCAAATAAATTGCATGAAAGGATGTAAAACATACCTTGGATCGACTAAGGATCGAATGAGGGATTATAGGGATCGATCCTTGGAAAGAGAACCCCCAAAACATCATAGAGGGGTCACTAGGTCTCTTAGAATTTTGAGAGACTTACTAAAGGCATAGTGTTTGACAAACTCGAGTGGATGAAAACAATTAAAAATTACATCATTGAGTATTTACACAATGTGTAATCCCATTTCATGTCGTGTAATCCATAGAGTTCATTTCCATCAAAATACTCATTGCACTTCTATTTTATTATATTTTAATGACTGATTTATTACACATCATGAAACCAACTTTTACTTTGTGTAAATGTTTACATGGTGTGAAATATCCTTAGTTACGTATTTTAGAAGTAAAACTCCTCCAGAATTACTCTGAGCCTCTTCTTAGCACCTCTGACTTAGAAAACGTGCAAAGGGTCCATCCTTGTAGATCCTTTCCCAAACATTAGATACCTCTAAAAAATTATCATCCTAAGGAATCTGATACCAACCTAGAGTGGAAATAGATAGGGGTCATCTAAAAAAACACCCCTCGATATACCTCTGAAGGAGCTCATCACCATAGGAGCTAAACCAGCTCACCCAAGAACAAGGGGCTCAACACAGTGAGTAAATGAATTACTTATCGAGTCTTCTCTAACTGTAGAAGGAGAGAAGACTCATCCAACCATAGAAAGCTAAACATAGAAATAACGTGACATAGACCATGTGTCTTTTCCTCCCATGGAAAGAGAGTAAGACACAACAATCAATAAGATAAATCCATCTCATAAACCAGAAAAGCTCTACAACCACAAAATGAACACAGTTATAAGAGATGAGCTAAAAAGAAAATAACTCAGGGTAATGAGAATGTATCTTTGGATCACCTTCCCAGGTAATGTCTTCCTTGTCACCATATTCCCACAAGACACGAACCAAGGGGATAACACACCCATGAAACACATTCTCTGGACACTCCTAGATATATACATGCCTCTCCTTGAAGTTATAATCATCATCAACATTGATATAACCATAATCGATGATGTGAGAGTTGCCATGAAGATAATGATAGAGCTGTGCCATGTGAAACAAATCATGTATCTGAATCCTATGTGGGGGAATCATTATCCGATACACCAAATCTACAACATGAACAAACACCTTTAAAGGCCAAACAAACCGTGGAGAAAGAATACTTCCATGACCAAACCTTCACTTCCCATGATGAGGAGTCACCTTCAGGAACACATGATCCCCAACATTGAACTATAGAGGTGTCCTCCTATGATCAAAATATAATTTTAGACAATCCTAAATTTCCTTCATCCTATCATGAATCACTAAAATAATCTTTGTCCTATTCTCTACCTATTTGGCCCGAGAATTGCAGACTCTCAATCCCCAGTACAACATTAATAGATAATGGAATGGTCAGCCATATAAGGCTTCAAATGGCGCCATACCGATGGTGTAGTGAAAACTAATATTGTAAGAAAACTCTACAAGGGTTAGGTTCCTCATCCCTGAACCTAAAAAATCCAAGACACAAGAGTGAAACATGTATTCAAGAGTCTGGCTGATCCTCTCTATCCGACCTGCCTTCTATGAAATAAAATACGTACTAAGGCATAACTAAGAACAAATAGTGTGTTAGAGACCACTCCAAAACCTAGATAAATAATGAGGGTCTAGAGAAGATATGATAATACTTGGGACTCCATTATGTATCCCTACCTCCTCCAGATACTTACTCTCCAAAACCTCTATCGTGCTCGACTACTTGATTGCTATAAAGTTGGATAATTTTTTTCCAAATGACCCAATACCACCCATATAGAATCAAAAAATCTTTTAAGTCGATATAAACTAGTAACAAAGTCTATCTATATGTACTCCCACTTAAAATGAGGAACATATAATGGATAATGAAAACTGCAGGGAATAGTGTGCTCGACCTTCACATTCTGGAAGACCAAACATTGAGACACAAACCCTGAAACTGTAAGCTTTAACCCAGGTCTCCAAAATTGTCCAAAATTGTCCTCTCAAATATCAATACATATTTATCATTCTAGGATGTACCACTAAATGCGAAATATAGAAATATATTAGAACCATCTCATGCATCGATAATGGAAACAAAATGGTTCCCTAAAACAACACTTAATGCTTTTCATCTTCAGACCAACCATCATTGGCCTCACCACAAGAAACTCAATCTCCCCAAACCCCACCTAAAGATCCCCCAAATGGTATTACACCACTTACTACACTAAATATGAATGCACTATCATATAAAAAATCCTATTCCCTGACTTATCCCATATATAGATGTAATGCCAAATGTTCATCCATAACTCTTTAGGAATCAAAAGATTCATGAACTACATCACTACACAACTTTCTAATTAGCACATTGACTATGAAATTTCCCTTTCTTGGCATATAAAAAATCATGAAGTCAAAATCCTATAATAACTCCATCCATCAATGATGGAACAAGTCCAAGTCATTTTGGGAGAAAACATACTTTAGACTCTTATGATCAGTAAATACCACAAAATGATCGCCGATGAGGTAATGTCTCCAAAACATTATAGAAAGCACCATCTCTACCAACTTGATATTGAATATGGAATAGTCATCCTCATGGGGATGTAATTTACAAGAAATATTAGAAAAAACTAATCTCTACTACATCCAAACAAAGCGCAACCCAAGATGTAAAAAATCACATAAAACCTCAATTTGAACTCATTCCGCTAATAGAAAAAAGAACTAGAGCACTGAAAAAATTCTCCTTTAGATACTAAAAACCTATTCGACATTGATCATTCCACAAGAACACCTGATCCTTTCTATTCAATTATTCTAGAGGAGTCAAAAACCAAGAATAATTGGATATTAACCTCTTGTAATAGCCTGCAAGACCAAGGAAACATTATACCTTATCCACTATCTTGGGGGATTCCCAAGACACAACCAGGTCTATATTTGATGGATCCACAACGAATCCTTACAAGGATACAACATTCCCCAAGAAACTAACTTCTAGATCAAAAAACTCCCACTTAGGCAGCATCCCAAAAAAATTATCATGGAGAAGAACTAAAAAATGGTACACAGATGCTCTGTATGCTCCTCCCCAGACAGAGAGTACACAAGGATGTCGTTGATGGATACCACCATGAACTTGTACAGGAAATCATAAAACACAACTTTCATTAACCCCGTAAACACATCTAGATAATTATTCACACCAAACTATATCACAACAAACTCATATTTCCCATGATGAAAGCAGAAAGAAGTCTTCAGGATATTCTCATCCTTCAAACACATCTGGTGATGTCTTGAATGCATATAAATCTCCAAGAACCAACTTTCACACCATAGCTAATATAATAAAGCATCAACCCATGGAAGAGTATGTAGGTTCTTCACCATTACATGGTTCATGTGATGATAATCGATTCACAACTACAAACTTCCATCAGCCTTTTTTATGAATAAAATTTGTGCACCCCACAGTGACCCAATTGGATTAAAAAATAACACCATTGCAGACCATCAAGCTGTATAAATAGATCTCACAACATAGAAGGTGCCACACTACTAAAAAATAAATCTATAGCCACGGTTTGGAACAATAGTTATAGAACCAAAAACCATGGATATAGGTTATAGCCACAGTTTCATAAACTGTGGATGATATTGGCGTGGCTATAGGGTAAAACCTATAGCCACAGTTTAAAACCGTGGCTATATCCCTATAGCCAAGGTTTGAACTGTGGATATATCCCTATAGCCATGGTTTGAACCGTGGAAACAACCTATAGCCATGGTTTTCAAACCATGGCAAAATCCTATGTCTGGAAATATATATAGCCATAGTTTAAAACCGTGGCTATATGTCCACCCATTCCATAAAAAAACAGCCCCCACCTGCCCCTTCCCCAGCACTGCCCCCTGCACTCCCCACAGCCCATTGCACACACCCCTGCCCCCTGCCCACTACACCTCCCCCAAGCCCACTACATCCCCCCATGCACACACACCCTGCCCCCAGCACACCCCTACCCCCTGCACTTCCCCCCTTCCCCCTGCACTTCCCCCCTAGCCCACTGCAAACCCCCTGCCACCAGCAAACCACCCTTTCCCCCTCACCCTATCCCCTGCACACAATCCACGAGTTGTTATGTCTGAAAGGAAAATGATAAGACCTCACATTTCTAGCATATACATCAATCAGGATGGGATTATGATCAGAGTGATACTTTGGTAAGATGAGTCTAGAAATAATCAAGGGCTCATTCCCTTCATCGATGCATGCCAAGCATCTATCAATACTGATGGATTGCCTCCCATTAATGGTGTACCTTCTCCAGGTGTAATCACCCCCATATGGGTCACCTCAACTGGCCTACAATTGTCAATGTATGAAAGGAAATCAGAAGCAGCCATCCTGTTGAAGTTATCACCAGTTTTCTCCTCTAGCTGGAGCACAGCGGTCAGCATTGCTACAGTGGCATGTCGGTGTCGGTCGGTCAGCATTGCTACAGTGGCCAAAATCATTCGGCCCGCGACAGTTGCGGGCCACAAGCATTAAGCAGGGATTAATGGAAAAAATCAACATGAATACAACGACAAATATGTTTCTTTGAGGAAAATATTTCAGGGGCTACTTGTAGAAAACTCCTATGCTGAGAGTAATGTGAAGAGAAACTCCAAGAATAGTTCTAAAGCCCAAACCACCTGGAATGTCACAAAAATGGATTGGAAGAATGGGAAGAACTCACATGATCCTAAAACTAGAAGGATTCATGTGAAAGGGGTGCCCCAAGGAAAGGTATGTACTGAAAATGCTTGCAGGGACGGTCCAAGCAGCAAGGTGATTTGGAGAAAGAAAAAACAACCTATAGTGAAAAGAAAAATCCTTGGTGGTAAAGATGTCCAAGGAAAAACAAGTTGTGTTTTGGGTTGTGAAGAAGAGAACAAGTCTAAAGAAGTTTAGACACAATGCATGGGGTAAGTGTGCTCACAAATCATATATTTTAGAGCTGGAAATAGATTTGGTTTAAAGCTGGAAGTTACATGTAGCAAGTGGTGTTTGAGGTATTTATGGTCTGGTGTGGAATCAGGCCTGGAGATTCTTGTAAGGAATTGTGTTTAGTAAAACCAGTCCACTAAAACGACATATTGAAAATATATGAATATGTCCTTGTATGCTGTGATGGAAAAAATAGTGGTAATCGGGCCTTGATGTGTGTTGTAACTAACCCTGAAGTGGAAGCAACATTCTAAGTCTCATGCATATCTGATTTTATTCTAAACTGTTAGTATCAGGTATATTTTCTAGGACACTCTATGCTGCAACTCATAGATGTCCCCAAAACTAAACAATGCTTCAAATAATGTTGATATTAAGGAGTAATTGGAGATGAAGTTCTAAAAGCTGTTCAGCTTCGTTCTTGGTTGAAGGAACCTGTGAGAATATGGATAACATGGGAGTCATGTGGAATTTCCAATTTGGTGTTTAAAAATGGTATCAATTCATGCTAAAAGTGGTATTTCACACACCATTTGTTCTTTACAATTTATATACTAACAATTTGGTGTGAGTTTGGTTTAGATCACACGATTGTTGAGAAAAAGGAAAGGTGAAGTAGCCTTGGACCTAATGAATTGAGTGGGTGAGACGGACAGTCTTGCGGGTGTTAAGCACTTGTTTCCTACACCGAGCTGGCTTAGTAGGATTATAGGATTCTGTTGGTCAGAGAGGAACGCTCAAGAAGGATGAACTGAGCTTCCAATAAAAGTTTCTTCATTAAAAATTATAAATTTAAATCCCTTCAATTTGAAATACTGGCCAAAGTAAAATCAATAGGTATATTTAATTTCATGTTTTAATAACTTTCTTAAAAGATCAATCAAAACCTAGTTAAAATACCTGAAATTATTTTATATTCGAAAATACTACTCATATCAAATACAATATGTATATCACTTGAAAATTCTAACCATCAAAGTAGATTTTTCATTCACAGTTTAAAAACACTTGTTGAAAAATAAAATGGATTTCAAGTAAATTTGAATCAAGCAATGAAAACAAAATGAAACACAGAATGGAATTAAACAAGAGGTTAACTCAAATTTGAGCTCAGTCCTCTCCACATAACTGTAAGTCATTGCCAAGCAAGTTTATTAAAACGTAATGAACAATCAACAACATTTTTATGAAAATAATTTCACCCAAGGTAGTCTAGGATATATCAAGCCTCTTCCACTATTATTTGTGGGATAACATATGTAAAGAAATAAAAGGAGCATCAGAGTACTCTTTACAGTACAGAAGAAGTGGTAAGTATACAAAAAGATCAAGCAAAACTCAATATGAAAAGAAAGCAGACAATGAAGAAATCGTGTAAAGTTCGATGTAGCTCAATCTATAATAAAATTTGATTGATCTACAATGCTGACCACTATAGTAATGCTGACCAACCGACACCGACATGCCACTATAGAAATGCTGACCACTGTAGCAATGATGACAACTATAGCAATGCTGACCACTGTAGCAATGATGACCACTTTCCATTAGAAGCCTTATCCTCAGGACATTTATTAGTTTACCTAGAGGAAGGGGGAGATTCATCCTTACAATTTATTTAAACTGTTATATCTTTGGATGGAGCACTGTCATCTACATCTTCCACCCATGATTTCCCACTTAGAGGCAAGAATTTATTTAGAGAGTTAGCAAAGCCTACGTCTGTGGCTCTTGAAACTCGCCTTTTTCCTAATTTCACAGGCTCTACCTGAGTAAAAGAGTGCCCTTCATGAGAATCCTTTCCAACAAAATATGAAGTAGGAAAGGCAGATGCATGCTCAGAACCAGCACTCACCAATTGTGTGTCTGGGACTACTTCATCATAACCATATATAGTAGCACTGAGGTTATCCTACTATCCATCAAGTGACTCGCCTGAACCATGTAGGTCCAACCCTGAATTGTTGATTTTCACCTTATGTCTAGGCATGGTCGCAGTAGGCATTTGTGAGTCTAGGACAGATTCATCAGAGCCACATTTAGTAGTTCTGAAGTTCTCCTTCTTTCCATCAAGAGCCTGGTCTTAGTCATGTATTTCCTAGCCTGAGTTGTGGTTCTACTCATTCTATTCCAAAAAATCATTAGATGGGGACTTATAAGCCTATTTAGAGACCACAATCAGATGATGCGGCTGGGCAGTCACATAGGACACTGGGATATCTTCAGGCACACTCTCCGGATTGAAATCATCATGATACTGCATTTGATTTATTGAGTCCTCATGTTGTAAACTAATGCAGATATCCTGCATGTCAACAACCATAAATGGATTAACTGCATGTTGGAGGAGAACCACTTTGTTAGCCCCCTCTAACTCAACAATGTCAATAAGTGAAACCAAATCAGGATCCAGTCCATCCGTATGATGTGAGTCTAGATTATGTTCCTCAGCATGAAAGTTGGAGCCTACACTAGAGTTTGCGAAAGTAGTATCATGATCCATCCCCTTAAAATTTTCCAGGCCTCTTTTGCATGTATCCTCAACATTACCCTTCAAATCACATTTTTCATAGACCATTGAGCGATTGCACTCAGATAAGAGATGTCCAAATAGACTGAAACCATCACAAAACATAGGCTTCCATTCATAAAAAATGTCTTAGTTAAATATATCATCTATTATGGTAATAAAAACTTCCTTTACTAATGTACCTACCATATCAACTTCAACAAGACTCTTTTAATGTGACCATACCTTGGATCTTTGGTTTGGTTATAAATTCTGATTGGATTTTCAACTGAGGATGTAATACCCATAAAATTATAGAATTCCAATATAGCCAATTGAGTTTAAAGATACGGATCCATAAAAGGGTATGTTTGTTTTGGATAGTAAATGGATCAAAGTTCTGCCCCCATCCAACACCAGTCCCCCTGCACCACCATGGATGGATTCTCATTATTTAATCACACCCATATTTGTACAGAATTTGTTTTTAAACCATGGGTAATAGATAAATATGCATGAGTAACAACTGATTTATCAGGATAGTCTGTCACATTCCTCCATGACCTTACAGTAAAAAAATAGTGGATCAATTAAAGTTATTTTGAAATAATTATGAGTCTTTTTGTTAGTAATATTATCATCATTAGCTTGTGTGGTAGCTACTCTTATTTTCCTAAATACATCTAAGGATTCAACTTGGGTGACTTCTTAATTTAAGATCTCTATTTTATTTTAATTGAGTGTGGTCACTAGAATAGAGCATGCCCATCTAAGAATGTCTTAAAAAAATGGAAAATGAAGACCACCAATGATAAAAAATGTAAGAAAACTTCATTTGGAAAATTTTAAAAAAATTAAGTTGGAAACACTATTCCCAAGATGTTTTTAAAGAAGGAAGATCATACATCCTTGGGTAATAAACCTAAGAAGTCTAAGACAAGTGCTAAAAATAAAATGATCAGTTCTTATATCATGGAAGAAGGAGAAAAACTTATATTCATGCCAACAAGACGTGCTTGTATGTGAAAATAATGGCAAGAAATAGCATAATGGAAGATTTGTCCAAGGAGAATACAAATGTTGGTGGAAGGGGGATGGTGTGGGCTGGATGTGGCTGGAGTAGGGAAAAATCATGTCATTACCATGATGTGACCATGGATTGACCCCATCATGACCGCGGCGTGACCGCGGGGTGACCACAACATGACCACGGCGTGACCGCAACGTGTTGGCCCGGTCCAGCGACATCCGCTGGGTAGCATCTTCCGGCCATGAGTGAAGGGAGTGGGAGGAGGTTGGAATGCTGGTGGAAGGGGGCTGGTTGTAGGTGCTGGGGGGATGGTGCGGGATGATTCGAAGGTGGCAGGGGGGGCTATTGTGGTCTGGAATGTTGGTGGCAGCGGGATGAAATGAAGGTGGAAGGGGGGTGTTGTGGGCTGGATGTGGCTGGAGTAGGGTCAAATCATGGCATTACCACAGCGTGACCGCGGCGTGACCACGACGTGACCGCGACATGATCACAACATGTTGGCCCGGTCCAGATATATGGTGAAAATGAGGTACTATGGATGGGACCAAGATAGGTGGTCCATAATTCACTATGTATCCAATATGAATTGAAATAGTGACACATATAATTCTAAATAATGAAGTCTCTTTGCATATTAGTATTGTTCACTAGAGGAAAAAAATGGTTCTTTCCTAGTGAATAGTTAATGGGGAAGACCCAACATGAACTAGTAAACCCATATACTAGGAACTCTTATGAAGATATGAATCATACATAAGGGAACTAGGTAATATAGAAAAAACCACTCTATGTAGTTTAAGTCCCTATAGGATGAACCATTGTGTTATATAGTTTAATTTAATACATGAGGACTAAGTATCCAAGGGGAATTTTCTATGAGAAGAATCTCAACTCATGGATTTTAATTTTCTAGGAGAAATATATCAAATTAAAGGATTTAGGCATCAAAAAAGATCATATCAACTCAAGGCATTTAGGATAGCAAGAAGAGTATATCAACTCAGGAATTTTTTTTCTTCCCTGATAATTAATTCCTAGATGATAAATGGTTCAATATTAATATGAAATAATCTTTCTTCAAAAATGGGTATGATGAACAAATTTGTGACATATAGGGTATTTTAATCCACCTAAATAGTTGGGTTAAAAATGTGTAAATCACAACTTAATAACATCATAGTCAATTGAAACTAGTTTGAATAAGTTAACCTTTGGTAATAAGGATACCACTACCACAATGTTAGGAAATGGTGCATGATAATATAGTATCTTCTCCTCAACACAAAAACATGCCACCGGTATGTATGATGGTTATGTGGCATGGATGTCATTACCAATTAGATGAGTCATTTTTGAAATTGTATACACTTTCTACTAATTTCTATGAAAGGGGAAAATAAAAGGGTATAATTATGGTTTTTGGGATTCCAAGGGGATAATCTTGAATGAATGATTTAGGTTGCTAATTATTTATATATGAAAGATTCTAATTATCTTAATAGAGAAAAGGATATTAAATAAGGTTTTGAGCACCCTAAAGTTGAAACCACCATTTCTTGTACATATTCTTCTGGTGAAGGGATATAACATGAAATTTATTGTGTTTAAGATCATAATAATGGATTGGAAATCCATAATTCTTCCATCTTCATGTTAGACTTTTTTCTAATTGTTGTTCTAGAGAAACATTATTTTTATCATTAGTAACTTTGAAATTATTTTTATAAATCTAACTTCAATTAAATAAAACTTGTTTACATTTATCATCATACAATTCACCTATGTGAAATTATGTTTACAAATGTTTTAATCCTATAAACTAATGTTTAATCTAGTTTAGGATTTTTATTTTCTCAAAAAAATTCAGGTTTCCCAAAATCCAAATCAAGAGACACTATGACCCCATTGTATGAAACTTCATAGGGGTATCTATCGATTCCCTAATTATTCATTTGTTCAACTTCCATTTCATTTTTATGAGATTTATTTTCCCACAACACTTTCTATCACCCCCTTCACACCCCCTCATACTCTTTGAATCTCTGTCAAATTGTGGCCAATGAGTGGGCTCAAAAAGGCTAAGTGAAATTGAACTAAACATGTAAATACAAAAGGAATGGGTGGTGAAATGGTAGTATTTTGGCATGACTCATCTGTACGTCGGATGTCCACACTGAAGGAAAAGAAAAAAAAAAGAAAAAACAACAACATAGTATAAAGAAAAAAAATGAAACACACAAATTAATCTCTCCACTACCCTGATCTCCCTCCCCTGAAAAGAAAACCACGTAGCCGCCTCCAGTGCCCTTCTGGCCCCCTTCGCAGAATATAACTACCCTCTATCCATAGAAAGCAGTAAAATCCTAAGTGGCCAATGCGATAAAGAAAATAAAATAAAAATTAAACAGCAATGTACCTGTTTCCTGTGAATAATTATATCTCTAGTTTGTTGCATTTTTCTATAGAAACTTAATGCTCTTGTGGTAACCCACTTTGATTTCGCAATGTCCGGATAAATATTGACAACAATTAATACCTTTAAAAGTAGAAAAAGAAAGAGAATAATCAGTCCTTTTTCAATGATTTCTATATTCAGTATGATGTTCTGAAAAGTCTAGCCTATTGCATTTTGAAAACGAGAAGACCACCTGTTGCAAGTTTAATCAATGTGGTCAAATGAGTGATAAATGGTTTTTTAATTAAATTACATTTTCTTAAAATCCAAAACAAGAATAAAACCATGAATTTTTTATCAAATGGAACAATTATCTTAACACTAACTCAAGAATTGCATTTTAATATAAACAAGAAGAATTAAAAAGTCAGATAAATGCAATTTAAAACATTCTTGAATTAAAGAGGCTGGAAGAGGGAATTCATAAATGTTTTAAATTATAAAAATTCAGGAATATTAAAACATAAGTTCAAATAACGAGGATTGATTATAGTAAAAAGAGTTTATATGAAATATAAGAGATAATAATTATCAATTCCTAAAAGTGTTTGGGTTAATTCATAACGAGTTATTATGTTTTTTATTAATTATACAAATATTTATTGAAATTTAGAGACATTTTGAAAATAAAAACCATCTCATATACCAAGCATTAATATTAAAGAATTGGTTGAGAAT
Organism: Viscum album; assembly: GCA_963277665.1. Classification (NCBI taxonomy): domain Eukaryota; kingdom Viridiplantae; phylum Streptophyta; class Magnoliopsida; order Santalales; family Viscaceae; genus Viscum; species Viscum album. Next base: position 690,867,840 of record OY728163.1, read on the forward strand.
CACAATGGTAAGAAGATGAGAATAAGAACTAGAAGAAAGAATATATTTTTACATTATTGTTAGAATATTAAGATTATATAATTGGAAGTAATAATATTTATATGAAGATGGGATACAACAATGGACTATCTTAACTTGTGTCTGTTCCCCTTGGTCATCCCCATGAGGGTAAATTTTGGTATTACATCCTAATAATAGGATTGTGATCTCTTCTGTGGGATTAGTTTTAGAGTGTTTGGGAATCCCTCTGTGTGACCCGTGGTGTGATCCTCTATAATTTTTTCTATTTCCCTAGGTGAGGTTTGTGGAATCATTATTACCAACTAATTTGTGTGTACAATCCCATACTTAGTGGGATATTCTAGGTATGGTATGGTATACCCCAGATGTCCTTGGAGAGATCCCCTATCTATGTATCGATATCTACAGAGTTACATTGAGTACATATTTGGTGAGGTTTTATGAGCATGAACTCTTAGGCATGCACCATTAGTGAAAGCATAGATCATGTTGTGAGTGCAACCAGAAGAGTGTTAAATTTTATCCTTGAGTAGAATCATATGGGTAAAATAATGGTTAATATTCCATTGAGGACTATTTTATGTTATGAGTATATCTAGTTTATTGTTCCTATTCCTATGTCTCATATTTTTAATGATGTGTCTATGTGATGATGAGATAACTACTATCCAAATGCCAATTGTTTAGTGATTTTGGGGTGTCCTATTGAGGATTGTTATACTAAACACTACATGGGATCTGCCCATACTTGTCATGTCTTATGTAGACAATATTCCCTTTGAAGGAATCCTAGGAGGACCAAGAGCAGATAGAAGATAGTGATCTAGATAGACCATGGTTCATGATAAGTTGTTTCATTTGTCATTAGTCCCCTCCCTCATAACAAGTTAGTTTCTTTTATCTATTTTTGTAGGATTTTACTTTCCCCATTATTCTTTTCATGTATACAGGTACCTTAGGCTAAGGACAACCTTGTGTGTGTTATGCGTACTTAGGGATGGTCACTAACCCCTAACCAATTAGACGTGGGCTTGTGGTGTCATTAGTGTAATTGACCTGAGAGCCAAACCCAATAAAATTTAACACAATTTTCCTAATTATAAAACTAATTATCACAACTATAATATCTCTAAACTCTATACTAGGAAAAATTAGGCTCTGATACCACTCTGAAATGAAATGAAACTCTAGGCCCCACTCGGCTGATGGTAAGTTTAGCGTACCACCTAAAAACCACATGTAATTGGCCAGGGACTGGTGACTATCACTGTGTAGTCATATTAAATATATGGGAGAACTTAAACTAATGAACCTATATATTTGCACACATATTTCCAAGAACAGTAGTGTAATTTGGAAGAGTAAAAAACTGAAATTTTGAAATACATGCAAAACCTATAACATCCCACAACAAATTATAAATCACTTAATCAATATAAAGAGGAAAAAATATAGGCCCAATAACTAGTAGGTAGGTCTAATCTAACCAAAATAGATAATATAGTCTAATCATGAGGCCTCCATTCTAAAAACAGTCTAAACACCACATCCACCAAGCACCAATACACACTATCTACAGTGTGTTTGCCTAAATATCCATAAAAAAACAACCATTTTCATAATACATTATATGTTCAAGATGAACCCACGTAAGGGTGAGTATAAATATAACTAGTATCACACCCCAAAATCAAGAATTAAACCACCAATAATTAGTTATATTGAAACAAAATAATAGAGGGTAAAGAATGGTGGATGGGGATGAAGATAGGGGATTACCTCTAGTTGTGGGGGAGAACCATCAGGAATGGAGGAGGAGGGGAGGAAGCTCAGATCAGCTTTGCAGGAGGAGGGTCGGGGTGAGGAAGGTCGCGGCGTAGAGGGGTCGAGGGTTTTCAGGGTTGTTGGGGGTGTCAACCTTGATGTCAGAAGAGAGGCGTCAGGGAGGAGGGTCACAACGAGGAGGAGGGCCACGACAAGGAGGCTTCGGGGAGGAGGGTTATAGCATCCCGTCTTTTTATCACATAAACATTCATTACATTTTAAAAAACCGAGGATCTTTATGGTTTAGTGTCTTGGAAACCAGGAACATAAAACATGAAAAGAATAAAAACACTCTTCTTAAACACTTGAAAGGCTTCTCCTTAAGTTCATCCTAGGTTCATTACTGCATCTCATAACCTGGGGACATACATCAAAAGAAAGGGTGAGCAGAAAGCCCAGTAAGGGAAACAAGATAAACATTTTACATGTGAACTTGAGATACTTCAATAAGGACATGAAAAGAAATTTAAGGCATGAGAAAGAAATAATGAGATACATCATAAAAAAAACAACATTTTTCATAACTTGAAGATGTGGCTGCAACATTTAATATTGACAATCGTTTCGTTTCACCAAGGTCCATCCCCAAGGTGTCGTTAAAAATTACCAAGGTTATTCACCATGGCGTCGTTAAAAATGGTCATCTCTAGAGATTAAGTCTTTACCCAATGAATTGGAGCGCTATCAGGGCGCACCCTTAAATTTGCCTTTATTATCATGTGAGACACATATATCATCATCAAAAATTTCATAAATAACCCATATATAATAAAATAAATGGGTTTCATTTCATAATCATAACGTTTTAAAAAAACTGCTTTAAAGACATGATCTTTACATCACTTTAAAACCCATAGAAAAGGAAGGTGGGTCTCATGTATGTAAATCCCAGAATTTAAAATAGAACATTTTGGTATATATGTGAATACCCATTTAGAAGAAAGAACAGTGAGTATTCACTTAATAATATAAAATAACTTTAGAAAAAGAGAGAGACATTTTGAGACAGAAATTCTGCAGCATAACGGCTATGTTCCAAGGTTTTAGAAGACATTAAAAGAGAGTTAAAATGGGTCAAACATTCATAAATGACCCATAAAATAGTACATGGACATAATAAGAAGGATACATGATCATGGTAATGAAATTTCAAGGACATACCATTTGAAATGAAAAACATGGAAGGAAGACAAAAATTAGATTTCTCTTATGAAAGTTCGGCAGCCTAACGACGTTACATAAACATCAACAAAAATGATTTGAAAAGATCAAATAGGGTCTCTCATCATGTGAACATAAGAGTTCAGTATGATAGATATAGAGATAATTCCCCAACATAACAAAAAGGAACTTGAATGAATTGACATGAAAGTAGAACTTCAAAAAGAGAAGGGTGAAGAACCACTTAAAAATTCGGCAGCCTAACGGCGCCACTTAAAACATCAAAATACTGAATTGAAGAGATCAATTGAGGACTCTCATCATATGAAAATAAGAGTCCAGTATGATATATATAGAGATCATACCCCAATATAACAAAAAGGAACTTGAAATAATTTACATGAAAGTAGAACTTCAAAACGAGAAGGGTGAAGAACGACTTAAAAATTCGGCAGCCTAACAGCGCCACTTAAAACTTCAAAATACTGAATTGAAGAGATCAAATGGGTTCTCTCATCATATGAACATAAGATTCCAGTATGATAGATATAGAGATCATACCCCAACATAACAAAAAGGAACTTGAAATAATTGACATGAAAGTAGAACTTCAAAACGAGAAGGGTGAAGAACCACTTAAAAATTTGGCAGCCTAACGGCGCCACTTAAAACATCAAAATACTGAATTGAAGCGATCAAATGGGGTATCTCATCATATTATCATAAAAGATCAGTATGATAAATTTAGATATCATACCCCAACATAACAAAAAGTAAATTGAAATACATTACATGAAAAAAGATCTTGAAAAATGAGAAGGGAGAAAGAATCCGTTATAAAAATTTCAGCAGCCTAACGGCGCCACTTAAAACTTCATAAAACGAAATAATGAGAGCAAGAGGGGATCTCTCATTATATGAACATAAAAAGGGAAGTAAGATGAGTATAAAAAAACATCCTCCAACATATGAACATGGAGCATAAAAGGAATGACATAAAAGAGATTACTTGAAATAAAAGAGAGAGGTCGGATCCCTTACCTTAAAATGTAACTCTTAAACCTCAAAGGTTGGGACCTTGAGGGCTTGGGGGAACCTTGGGAGGACTCCTTGGGAGGTAATGAGACCATAAATTCGTTGGGAATGAGTGGGGAGTCGAATGGATGAGAGGAGGGCTTGGTATTTATAGGGAAAGTGAGGGGACAAGGCATTAATGGCCAAGGGACACCTCACATGTGCTTTTCTCAAACCCATGTGCTCTCCCTTGGCATTTATCATGGAGTTAGGCCACATGGGGCCCCCAAAACAATAATTCATCACCCTTGGCCGTCCAACCCTTAAAATATCTCATGAAATCATCATGACACAATTATGATGTCATTAAACATACCGAAACCCTAAAACTGCATTTTTACTATTCACTGAAAAATTCATCTTTCTCAGAAAAATCCCAAACTTTTACCTTAACTAAATATTGATTCCCTAATTACATTTATGAAATCCATTTTATAAAAACAATTTTCTAAATATTTTTAATTCAATTTTTAAATAAATTCACTATTCACCGAAAATTCATTTTTTTCAGAAAAATCCCCAAAAATTACCTTAACATAATATCGATGCTCTGAGTTCAAAAATGTTATCCATTTTCTAAAAATAATTTTCTAAATATTTTTAATTAATTTTTTAATTAAAAAAAACATTATTCACCCGAAAAAACAAATATTTGAATAATAATTAATGAAACCGTTATTTAACCATTTTTTTGAATCACATTACTTAATCAAGGTGCCTAGATTATTTTAAAACTTTCTTTAAGTGAGATTACTAATCCATTTGGTCACATTACTAATCCTAATCGTAAAATCACTATTCACAATTTACTATTCATCAAAAATGAAGTTGATCTTATTAGACTCTAAATTTCGTACTGGACATAATTGTAGAAGACCATTTTTTGAAAATCATTACACATTTTTAATTATTTAAGGTTTACACAACCATTTTTAAAATATCCTTTTTCTAAAATTCATCAAAAATATGCATACTATATTTATCCGGTCATTTCAAAATTCATAAACTTCATCATAAGAAGAAATCCCAATTTTTATTTAAAACAAGGATTACACAAGGCAGTTACAGTCTCGTTACATAGCCCCTTATAATACCAGCATAGGACCTAAGAGTAAGGTGTGCTAGAGTGATAGAATCTTGGGGCGGCTCAGTCAACATTGCCCGAGTAGTAATTTCTATCAGTTTGAACTTCTCACGAAGGAGATTTCGTTCTAGCTTCACATGATGAAGTTCGGATTGGATTTGATCCAGAGCAAAGCCCAATGGTGCTACCTCCCTCCCAAGCTCTGTTAGATGGGCTTCGATCGGTCCAAGACTACTAGGTGAGGCCATCGAATCTTCTTCCTATAATAATTAACCAAGATTACTTGTATTTAGAGACAATAATCAAAACATTTTGTTCACAGTGGTCATATTGACTGATGGTCATATAACAATCAAAACCCAATGGTCTCATTTTAATTATAATCATGTTTATCAAATAAAACATTTTTGTTGAGTATAAAAATAAAATAAAATAACACATGAAATTAGGAAACAAGATTTATTCAAAATTTCGGGCCATTACAATCTTCCCCCCTTAAGAAATTGCGTCCTCGCAATTTTTTAAAATTGGGTTTTGAAATTTCATTGAAAGTCCCACATCGGAAAAAGAGTCAGTAACACTATTACTTTAAAAGAAATAAAAGGGAGTACAAAGGCCACCCAAGTTTACTCATACTAGGATTCCATGTAGGAAACATGGACATGGAGGAGAAAACAAAGGGTCACGTTCTGAGGGAGAGTGATAGAGAACATGATTAGGAGAAAGTTAACCATGAGAAAATCCCAAACTTATGATGTGTGTAAGCGGTCATTTATTAACTATTAGGAAACGTAAACCAACAATGTTTTTGTTTTACGTTCCTTTTGATAACTTTGAGGAATTCATTAATAACATAGAACAAAAACATAAGGAAATATATCTACCTTCATGTAGAGTTTCATACTTTAATAAGTTTCTACCAAAAATAATCTTTTCTCCAAACGATGAGCATTCAAAACTACTTGGTCTCATCAAAACACAAGAATCATCTTCTAGAGAATCACATAATCCACAAAAGATCAACTATCTATTTATTCTATCTTTAAACATTATCCCAAAAACAGAAAGAGTAAGGTAAAAAAAACTCTTCAAAAAGAAATAATCCCATAGGAATGGATACTACTTTTAAATCTTCAAGTTCCATGGTACTACCCAAAGTTCATCATAGTCCATTCCGTAAATAATGGTCCTTAAGATTCCTCAAAATAAACCAAACTAAGATTGAAACCCAAATACAAGAAAGATTTGATAACATAGTTTTCCAAAATAAACTTCATTGTTCAACTCCAAACAACATCAACCACTCCTAACATCTTATAACAAAAGTAGCTAACCTAAACATATTTTACCCAAGATAGGTTAATCATTCCCGTAAGTAACCTAAATTACTATAAGGCCACCTTAAATTCATTGATTCTTCAAAATATAAGTCAACCGTACTCCTCAATGAAAACACCGTAGTAATCTATTTATCTTGATCATATATGGTCCTCAAAATAGTGAACGTCTTCCAAAATAATAATCATCTTTTAATCCCCTAATCATCTCTGTCGTATTAATACGACAATAGTAGCATTTCCTATCACATTGGTTGTTGGGACATGTTCTTCCATTTCCCGCCATTAACTAAGAAAAGAAGCTATAGTTAGGGGCTTAAATACTTAGCCAATAATCATGAAAAGAAACTTAAAGCATCTAAGGATAACATGTAGAAGTAAAGTATACCCTAACTTGTGATCCCCTAGGTTCCATTCTAGGTTATCCATGATCATATATTCTTATGTGAATATTTATTTTATTTTATCTTTGTTCCTTTAACAATGGTTCATACTAAGCTTATGGATTTACCAAAGCATATCCCCCGGGAGTGTCGTAACCAAGAGTGCAGCAAGGCCCGTTGACGTGTACCAGTTCCTGTTCGAGTCTAGCTCAAAGCGGTGTTTTCAAGTTTTACCCCTATGTACATCTGTGCCAGAGCCACCTCTACTTGCTCGTATCCAGACAGGGATGTATTTTCTTGGAAACCCCTTACTCAATACTCACCAAAATACCAGGAATATTTCCTATATTTAAACTTTTCTATAGGGTTCTTCCTAGTGTTTTCATATCCTAATTTCCACAAATAACTAAACCATCCTTTGATACCAACTATAGCATCCCGTCTTTTTATCACATAAACTTTCATTACATTTTACAAAACCGAGGATCTTTAAGGTTTAGTGTGTTGGAAACCAGGAACATAAAACATGAAAAGAACAAAAACACTATTCTTAAAAACTTTAAAGGCTTCTCCTTAAGTTCATCCTAGGTTCATTACTACATCTCAAAACCTGGGGACATACATCAAAAGAAAGGGTGAGCAGAAAGCCCAGTAAGGGAAACAAGAGAAACATTTTACATGTGAACTTGAGATACTTCAATAAGGACATGAAAAGAAATTTAAGGCATGAGAAAGAAATAATGAGATACATCATAAAAAAAACATTTTTCATAACTTGAAGATGTGTCTGCAACATTTAATATTGACAATCATTTCGTTTCACCAAGGTCCATCCCCAAGGTGTCGTTAAAAATTACCAAGGTTATTCACCATGGCGTCGTTAAAAATAGTCATCTCTAGAGATTAAGTCTTTACCCAATGCATTGGAGCGCTATCAGGGCGCACCCTTAAATTTTCCTTTATTATCATGTGATCCACATATATCATCATCAAACATTTCATAAATAACCCATATAGAATAAAATAAATGGGTTTCATTTCATAATCATAACGTTTTAAAAAAAACTGCTTTAAAGACATGATCTTTACATCACTTTAAAACCCATAGAAAAGGAAGGTGGGTCTCATGTATGTAAATCCCAGAATTTAAAATAGAACATTTTGGTATATATGTGAATACCCATTTAGAAGAATGAACTTTGAGTATTCACTTAATAATATAAAAGAACTTTAGAAAAAGAGAGAGACATTTTGAGACAGAAATTCTGCAGCATAACGGCTATGTTCCGAGGTTTTAGAAGACATTAAAAGAGAGTTAAAATGGGTCAAACATTCATAAATGACCCATAAAATAGTACATGGACATAATAAGAAGGATACATTATCATGTTAATGAAATTTCAAGGACATACCATTTGAAATGAAAAACATGGAAGGAAGACAAAAATTAGATTTCTCTTATGAATGTTCGGCAGCCTAACGACGTTACTTAAACATCAACAAAAATGATTTGAAAAGATCAAATAGGGTCTCTCATAATGTGAAAATAAGAGTTCAGTATGATAGATATAGAGATAATTCCCCAACATAACAAAAAGCAACTTGAAAGAATTGACATGAAAGTAGAACTTCAAAACAAGAAGGGTGAAAAACCACTTAAAAATTCGGCAGCCTAACGGCGCCACTTAAAACTTCAAAATACTGAATTGAAGCGATCAAATAGGGTCTCTCATCATATGATCATAAAAGATAAGTATGATAAATTTAGAGATCATACCCCAACATAACAAAAAGGAACTTGAAATACTTTACATGAAAAATGTTCTTGAAAAATGAGAAGGGAGAAAAAATCCGTTATAAAAATTTCAGCAGCCTAACGGCGCCACTTAAAACTTCATAAAACGAAATAATGAGAGAAAGAGGGGATCCCTAATTATATGAACATAAAAATGGAAGTACGAGGAGTATAAAAGAACATCCTCCAACATAAGAACATGGAGCATAAAAGGAATGACATAAAAGAGATTACTTGAAATAAAAGAGAGAGGTCGGATCCCTTACCTTAAAATGTAACTCTTAAACCTCAAAGGTTGGGACCTTGAGGGCTTGGAGGAACCTTGGGAGGACTCCTTGGGAGGTAATGAGACCATAAATTCTTTGGGAATGAGTGGGGAGTCGAATGGATGAGAGGAGGTCTTGGTATTTATAGGGAAAGTGAGGGGACAAGGCATTAATGGCCAAGGGACACCTCACATGTGCTTTTCTCAAACCCATGTGTTCTCCCTTGGCATTTATCATGGAGTTAGGCCACATGGGGCCCCAAAAACAATAATTCATCACCCTTGGCCGGCCAACACTTAAATGATCTCATGACATCATCATGACACAATTATGATGTCATTAAACACACCGAAACCCTAAAACTGCATTTTTTACTATTCACTGAAAAATTCATCTTTCTCAGAAAAATCCCAAACTTTCACCTTAAATAAATATCGATTCCCTAATTACATTTATGAACTCCATTTTATAAAAATAATTTTCTAAATATTTTTATTTCAATTTTTAAATAAATTCACTATTCACCGAAAATTCATTTTTTTCAGAAAAATCCCCAAAAATTACCTTAACATAATATCGATGCTCTGAGTTCAAAATTGAAATCCATTTTCTAAAAATAATTTTCTAAATATTTTTAATTAATTTTTTAATTAAAAAAAACTATTCACCCGAAAAAACTAATAGTTGAATAATAATTAATGAAACCATTATTTAACCATTTTATTGAATCACATTACTTAATCAAGGTGCCTAGATTATTTTAAAACTTTCTTTAAGTGAGATTACTAATCCATTTGGTCACATTACTAATCCTAATCGTAAAATCACTATTCACAACTTACTATTCATCAAAAATCAAGTTGATCTTATTAGACTCTAAATTTCGTACTGGACATAATTGTAGAAGACCATTTTTTTGAAAATCATTACACATTTTTAATTATTTAAGGTTTACACAACCATTTTTAAAATATCCTTTTTCTAAAATTCATCAAAAATATGCATACTATATTTATCCGGTCATTTCAAAATTCATAAACTTCATCATAAGAAGAAATCCCAATTTTTATTTAAAACAAGGATTACACAAGGTAGTTACGGTCTCGTTACATAGCCCCTTATAATACCAGCATAGGACCTAAGAGTAAGGTGTGCTAGGGTGATAGAATCTTGGGGCGGCTCAGTCAACATTGCCCGAGTAGTAATTTCTATCAGTTTGAACTTCTCACGAAGGCGATTTCGTTCTAGCTTCACATGATGAAGTTCGGCTTGGATTTGATCCATAGCAAAGCCCAATGGTGCTACCTCCCTCCCAAACTCTGTTAGATGGGCTTCGATCGGTCCAAGACTACTAGCTGAGGCCATTGAATCTTCTTTCTATAATAATTAACCAAGATTACTTGTATTTAGAGACAATAATCAAAACATTTTGTTCACAGTGGTCATATTGACTGATGGTCATATAACAATCAAAACCCAATGGTCTCATTTTAATTATAATCATGTTTATCAAATAAAACATTTTTGTTGAGTATAAAAATAAAATAAAATAACACATGAAATTAGGAAACAAGATTTATTCAAAATTTCGGGCCGTTACAAGGGTCGCGGTGAGGAGGTGTCGGAAGAGCAGCGTCAACAAGGAGGCGTCGGGGAGGAGGGTCGCGACGATGAGGAGGGTGGGGCAAGGAGGCATCGGGGAGGAGGGCTGCGACGATGAGGAGGGCACGGCGAGGAGGCTTCGGGGAGGAGGGTCACGGCGAGGAGGAGGGCGTGGCGAGGAGGAGATCGTGGAGAGGAAGAATCACGAGGAGGAGGAATCGTGAGGCAGGAGGGAGCCGTGGGATAAGAGGGTTTGAGAAGGCAACCTATAGCCATGACCATCCCATTAAATCATTACTATAAACAAGCTACATTTACGGATCGATAAAACCGTGGTTATAGATCCATGGCTATAGCCTAAATTTATAGTAGTCTATATAGAGGGATCTAGATAGGATACACACCTAGATGTAGTTCAATCAAAAACTCAATATCTCATAAATTCTTCTAGAAATAAATTAGGGTACTCTTCTATGACCATAGGAAAATTCAACTACATAACTTTTGATGAACTCAAAATCATCCCATTCATCAAGGATGATAAAGACAGAACACGCTGATAACCCATTTGAGGGTCTCACTCACCAAGAAACAATGCTGTATCTCTACCTGCATCAAATAACACATCATACATCCTAAATCAATCCATGATAGCATTCAATGAATACTAAAAATCCATGACAAGGATTATTTCATATGGTTGTATTTATAAACATTTTAAATCTCCCCAAGAGAGGTGCTACCCCAGTACTAGATCATTGTCGCTACTTACATCAAACAAGTTAGCTCATCCTCCAACTAGCGTAGTCAATGCCAAGGGAACTAGAAGCCTCTATAACTCAAGTACTAATGCATGGAGAAGGGAAGGTGATTTTAATGAGTGTGTTTATACTAAATCAAAAAAGGCATGCACTAAAGAATAAAAAAAGAAAAGGGTACAACAAATGATGTCTGGATCTCCGGGCACAACCAACGATAAAGCATGAAGCTAACCATGACCGACTCCATGACCTCTCTGACGATGGTGACGACCACCTCCATGGGTGCACTCTACTCTATAGGGATGGGGATCATCCCAAGGCCATATTCTTCCTTCACAATACAATCTATGCTAATCCCAAAATGGAGAAACCTAATACTACTACCTCCGCTAGAACTGCTTAGTTGAGAAACCTGAAGCAGAACAAATAGCGCATAAAAAATGATCAGAATGGTTAGGCATTATATCCAATGAAGAGGTCGACCTATACAAGAAAAACACATGTCTAATCCCTTATCATAGGTTTGAGAGCCACTAAACCAAGGTAAATGAGACATTGAGGGGTGGTACCTACCTTCAATGTATCAGAAGCTCTTTTCTATAGAAAACTAGGAAACATGAACCGTAAATTTTCTTCATGATGAATCCTAGAAAATACCATCTCATGATGATATAATTCTAGCTAACATCCTCTAAATGAATTTGTCTCTTGAAAACACATTGAGATATGTATTCAGCATAAATGGTGTGACCTAGAGCTGTATATCTCGACACAAAGACTCCTCGAAATGCCTTTCCCTAGCCCCCTCATTTGGAAACGGTTATAAAGAATATCATAGAAGGATCATGAAACAGATCCGAAAATCTCACACACTTGAGCTGCCATGCTAATGGGTATGCAGCTCATGACGACTGGCTGCCTTCATGGTCTAAGAATTAAGCTTATCTATGAACTATTCTTGGAACTCCTCCCATGGGACTAACAGCTCCTAACGATCTCCAAGGATCAAGAACCACAACCACTTCTCTTCCCCCATGCACCATCGATAAATCCAACGATACCCAGTGATCCATATATGAATGGATCAAACTGAAGGCTATCTACACCACCTCTAACCATTTATCTATGGTTGCATCTAAAATAGAGACCTCATACCTCTAAAAACTCTGATGCTGAAAATTTTGTAGTGTCCTCCTCAATGTGTCATCATCATCAACCTTCTATCTGTGGCGATTTACTAGAACAACCTGCTGAACATATTATGTGCGAACCTAAAAAGTGTGTTGACCTGAATCCATGTATGCAAAAGAAATAATTGTTAGATATCATAAACAAAGAATATAGAATATTTTAACATTAATTATTTGTTTTCTTTTACTAGTTTTAGGTTAACCTATCCCAAAGTCCACCCATTCAAACACATGAACATAGAAGAATGATTCGTGATCCTTTTATATGTCTCTACCCTGAAACTAGTATCACTTCTTTTAGTAGTTGTTGTAATCAAAATGGTTTGCACATCAGATCAAAGGGGGGCCTAAATACCAACTTCCATGATAGTGTCCTGTGTTTACATGGATTTCTAAACTTATATAATAACATTTCATTACCATCCCATGCAACTTCACCTACCCCTAACTCAAAAATCCTTCTTATCATTCAACAACCATCTAATACCAATCTGGAACGACCTCTCTCCAAAAAGTGTACCTGTCTTAGGCCACCAATGGGAGAGGAGAGATATTTAAACTAGCATCTCACCTCAAATAGGACATGTTTAGTGGGTAGCACTGAGGGTTTAGTAAACACACATATGAGAGAAATTACACACTATGAGAACACATAAAAAAGAGAGAGATAAGATAGAAACCAACCGAATCATGAGCAGAATCCAATATATAAGAAAGGAAAAAGTGAAAATATTTAATTTTAGGAATGAAATACTAAAATTGAAAAGAAAAAAATCATGTACCAAAAGAAATTAAAGATGAAGTCAACCATGAAGCCCAAATAGCGGATGATAAACCCCAAGCTAGTAGTAACTAACCTGTTCTCCAAATTTCTACAACTGACCAAAAAAATAGTTTATAGATATGTAGTGATAGTATAATAACATAATGAGTAGGATTCTCCCTAGAACCTCTTGTGAAAAAGTTAATGAAATCATTCTAAAGAATAGTGAACAACAAGTAAAACTAACTCATACCCTACATTGGTATACTAAGTTCCCAACTTCACCATGGAAACTCTCACCATGTATTACATGAAAGAGTATATAATATAATAAGGCATATAAAGGGTACCCTACTACAACTTCTCCACTAGTTTTACACTCTTCCCCATTGATGTAGATCTTGAGAATCTCTCTCCAAAAAGGATAAATCACAGACACCCGGGCGAAGCACCACAACATGAACCTCATACAACACACCACCAATTCCACGTGACAGAAAATAAACAAGTTGTCTCTTGGATCCACCATATCCTGTATAACATGTATCATACATCAGGTATTATAACATAGTCCTTCACAACCCATACACTGAGTAAGGAACGTCAAGACATCACAACCTACACACATTTTACCTATAGTAGTTCTCAGAAAACTATATACAAAATATATATGTGTGAAATAACTTCAAGACATTTCAACCCTCTATACAGATATATGAGAAACATTTACCACTATGTATACTATCATAAGTAACTACCAAGAGAAGAGAGTGGGGCCAAAGGGTGTAGTCATCCATCCATACTCTAATAGGAATGTTGGGGAAAACACCCCCAAGGCTCAAAATCCCCGAGGTGTCAGTTTCCCTAACTGATAGGGAAGAGCATCATATAAAAAAATATGTACATGATATAATATAGCTCACAACCATACTATGGGAACAATCTAGTTTTAAAATCATATTCATCTAACATCTCTTAGAATCCAGGCTATCACTGCAAATACCAGATATCCTATTAACATACAACCATTTATAGATCTATATTAAGTTATTTAATTACTTTTAATCAGTTTTTAATTTACTTTAATTAATTAATTACCCTTTAATTCACCATTTTATATTCCCACATTACATTAAAGTAGGATTATAAAAATGTTACATACCCTCAAAGCATAAGAAAATAGAGTCCATGACTTCTTAGAATTATAATCTCAACATCGGATCCTAGCAAGCTCCAACCCCATGGGGTAAACATTTATTCATTTATTTACAATATTAATTTCCATTTTACCAAGAACATTAAGAAAAAAAACATAGTTACAAAAAAGGTATATAACCAAGAACATCCATCTACCTCAAATAGCGGGGAAGAGAAAGCTGATAAACAAACAACCTAGCCTTCATCCAAACAATAGATTCAAACAAGAATCTATCTTTAATATCAATGGGTAAGCCCATATTTGACTTGTTATGTCATATAAAATTTCCTCCTCATCACACACATGCATATACTGATTCATCTCTCCACTCCAGGCATCAACTAATGCCATAACAACTGGACCCCCACCCCATAGACCAAAAAAGCCCTCCAGGATTAGCCATCCTAGGCTCACATCACATCCTGACCTCCCCACCCCATATACCACAATATCCCTCTAGGATAAAATCATATTAAAATAAGCAAGAAAAAACATAGCAATTGGGATCTTGGCCTTAAAAAATAGAATTCAGCATTCACACACAAAAATCCCTCATGGCTCTAAAGTACAAGTCACTTTGCCTTTACAAGAAAGCAGGTAGCTCATGCCCTACAATTCATTATCTCTTATCAGAAAACCAGTTCTTATTTCATCTTGAATTAACTAATTCATTATCATAGGGTCCATTTATGAGAAACCTAATAAAAAAGCTATAAAAAATATCACAAATTAATCAATCAATTAATTTAACATGCCTTTAATTGTTTTATCAAAAATCATTGACATGCTTCATATTCATTAACCAATTAAATTAAACATGCATAATTGCATCAATTTTATTATCATCAAATTAAAATAAAAACTAGATTCATTAAACATTCCTCTTTAATATTTTATCCAATTAAATATCAATTAATTCAATCTTTATGTTCATTACTAACTTCACATTCTAAATTAACCAAAACAATTACTGCATAGATATCACACAATCTATAAAATCAAGAGGCAACATGTTTTCCTAGTATAAACAACAACATTTCCATTTGATTAGTACCAATTCCTAAATCATGTTCATGTAATTATTAGGTTAATTTCATTGTGATCCAAGGGGATAAATCATGCTAGCTCTACCATTTCACATAAATAAATAGAGATGCAATTAATCCCCTACCTCAAAAGGGGATCAATGTTCTTTGCATGAGAATAACCAATGCTACAGATCCTGGTCGCCTCTCTTACCAAGACTACATCCAACAATGGATATCGTTCCACAACCGTGGGAACAAAGAACAAAAAAATATCCATTAGAAACATGGATATCAAGTTACACCACATGGTAAAAAATAATGTGATGAGGAAGATCAAAGAAACAAAAATAATAGAGGTATAACATACCTTGGATCAAATGTGGATCCAAGGAGGGATTCTAGGGATCAATCCATGGAAATAGAATCCTCAAAACATCAAAGAGGGGGTCCTTGGGTCACCTAGATTCAAGAGATAGGCACTGTAGCCATATAGTTTGACAAACATAAGTAGCTAAAAACATTTAAACCTTCCAGCATTGAATATTTACACAACGTGTAATCCCCTTTCATGTCATGTAATCTTTAGGGTTTGGTTCCAGGATAAAATGAATACCCCTTCTATTTTATTTTATTTTAAACCTTGATTTATTACACATCGTGAAACCCCCTTTTATGTCATGTAAATATTTACATGGCATGAAATCTCCATGATTCCAGAATTTAGTAGCTGAACTCCCCTAGACTTTCTCCAAGCCACCTCTTAGTAGGTCAATGATCGAAATGCGCAAAGGGTCGATCCATGTGAATCTTGGATCTTACACATTCACCTATATTATTAATATGTTTAGTGGAGAAAAACCAATTCACCCATGTTTTATTATGAGAGATGATAACCCATTTATCATTTTTTGTGATGAAACCATGGGAAAACCAATCCCATACTAATGATGGTTGAACAAGGTAGGTTCATTCATCTGAGCATATTTTAACAAGTGATGATGTGATAATAGTTATGTTATGTTTTATTTTCCTCCATATGATATTTTACATACACCCAAATATATTGGATTTTTAGGGGCAACTTTTATGGTGACCTACTAAGTTTATTTCTCACACTATGCACATTATCCGTGGTGGGTGTATATACTTCAATGTCTATGATACATGCTAGAGAAAGGATCTTATGTCGATGGGATAAACTAGAGTTAGGTGGTGGGATTAATAGAAAATAAATTTTGAGGCCTCGAACCAAATTTCTTATATATATATATATTGTTTTATTCATTTTATATTATAACTTGTATATGATTAACCCATTATGTGATCCAATAGTATTTTTAGGACTTTTATGATATTTAAATGTTTTCGAATTTTGTTATTTCATGTGAAATGTTGTGATATTTGGTGATTTATATAGAAATCACTAACATTTTTATAATTTTAACATAATTTTGAATAATTATTTTATATATTTCAAGTGTTTTAGTATATATTTTTTATTTTTTTTATTTTAGTTTTTTATTAATTTATGATAATTATATATAAATAGTTTTATTTTAGTATAATTCTTAGTATATAATAAGTTTTTATATTTTTATCATAAGGTATTTTACTTTATTTATTAATTGTATTATTATTATTATTATCACATTAATGTTTTTCTTTTGTATAGTGATGTAGAGTGATGCTTATTGGTTAACGTGGGGTAGCTTGCCACTGGAGCATGGAAGAGCTATTAAACAGTTAATAATATTGGTGTCTAAACATTATGATCCTTGATGGAGAGATGATCCTATTTACTACTATATATATATATTACTTTCTCTTAGGAATTACAAGACATTTAATCCTCAAACACGTGTGTGTGATTTTTTAATAAAATTGCTTAGGATCATGGGTTTTAGTTATCCATATTCATGATTCATGCCATTTTGAATTATTATTATTATTATTATTATGATTACTAATTTATTTAAACATTTAAAATTAATAGTATTATATTATTAATATTATTATTTATACTAAAATAATTTCAACTAATTATGTTTAACAATTTTAATTTTATATATTATGCTTAGTATATACAATTATATATTTATCTAATTATATATCATAATCATATTTATATCTATTGTTAATATTATTACTATATTACTTATGATGATTATTATTTATATATAATACTTATTATTATTATTATTACTCTTTTCATTTTTTAAATAATTTTTTTAAAATTTTGATTTTTTATGGATGCAGGGGCGTGGGAAGGGTAATCATGCTACACTTAGAGGACCACTTTATTTTTAATTTATAAAATTAATTGGAATTATCCATATCATCATTGATTCTTTTACTCATTGGAATAGAACCCTAACCACAATGCACCATCATCCACCCACCTGTATTTTCACAACACCAGGTCAAAGAAACCCTTGATAAGGTTCATCCTATTGATTTGAGGGATAGAAATATTCATCAATGGAGATATTTTGTAAATGTTAATAGGGGTATTTTTTCACAACATTAATGGGGATATTTTCTCAATATTAATATAGAGAAAAATGACTATTGATTGTATTAATTATAGATATGGACTTCATGTGAATATAAAAGGATTAAGTGATATATTTTTTTGGGAGAAAAAATTGTGGATTTCATAACATATCCCCAGAGTCCTTTTATTTTTATAAAAAGGGAACACCTTTTTAGTGAGAAATTATTGGATATTATTAAGATGTAGTCCACTGAGATGAATAAGGGAGATTCTATATCTATAGTATCATCTACAACACATTTTCAAGAATTAGCGGTGAGACGAAAAATCATTAAAGTGGAATCAATAATGTCAAATGTATATATTTTATTTCTTATAATGGCAACATTATTCTACAAAAGGGTTATGTTATATCATATAAGGGTGAATTTTATTCATAGGAATGGTGTCATTTTTTATTTGGATGTTTTTTAGAGGGGTGAAAGAGGTGAATTTCATGGTGTTTTTCATATAGGTCCATATACGTTTTCATTGTAATTCATGTTCAAAAATTTTCTTGATTTTTTTAATCTTTGGTCATTAGTTTATATCTAAGTGTTTTTATATGGTAAACAATCCATGCAATTTTCAATAATTTTTAGATTCCATTGTTTCAAAAGGTTTCTCATAATTACATCATAATTGATTTTATTTTCAGGATTAGGAATATCCCTAACTATGGTATCAAAGATAATGGTCCATCATTTAATTATATTAAAAGAATTATGGATTATTTCAAAAGTATTTATGTAATATACACAGGGAAGGTTTATTAACATTCCATTCAAGACTGAGGCAAAGGTGTATGATGAATGCAGATATGAACATGGTTTCATAAGATATTTGGAATATGAGGTTCCCTTGTATGATTCTAAGACCATTGAATAGGATGGGGAAAGATTAAATACTGAATAATGTTGTGAGAGGTGTTTCAGGTCTAACATCTAATTATTTTTCTTCATATAGTGCAACTAGTGAAAAAAAATTAAAAATTAATGATCGAGGTGATGCGTTCGGAGGGGTAAAGTGGAGAAATTAATTTATATAGCTGATTTTTATTATGTGGTGATCACTATTATGGGGAGGAAGATGTTACTAGATATTTTTTGTTGTTCGGTATGATAATAGAAATATTTTTATAAAGTAGAATTCAAAATTTAGATTTATTTAATTAGAAGAGCTATTAGTTTTTTCAGTCAGAGTTGAAAAAGGGCATCATCATATTTTTTAGAGGACTATGGTCAATGAGACACCAAATAATTTTATTTCCAACTAAGATTGTTTGATGTTATCACCTTCTTCAAAGAGAAGAAGAGATAAATTGATAGGATTTAGATAGTTGATTGGAGAGAGAAAAATTCATCAATGGGGATATTTTCTCAACATTAATATGGGTATTTTCTATCATAAATAGAGGTATTTTCACAAAATTAAGATATATATATATATTGTGTCTAATGCTTTCTGCAACCGAGGCGTACATCGTCATGGTGGTAGTTGATTCTTTCTCCATATTCATTCTTTCCAATGGTAGGAGAAATTAATCAATTATTCAGAGATGTATTCTCCTTGATCGAAATAAGATGATGGGATATAATTTACTCTTTTAATGGTTTCCTCCTTGGAATTAATCCCATAATCCTGGTCTCCCTTATAGATTAATAAATTTTATGGGAAACTTGTTTCCACTTACATATCTTTGTTAATGTCAGTTAATTACGCTGATTCTGTCTGGACATTCCAAGGAGTCTTGAAAGGGAACCAAACTTTTGTCATAGTAAATGGTAACATCATTCATGTCAAGGAATCACTAGAAAAAGGAAAACTGGTTAACTGTATTCTTCCTGTTTGGAGGGATTCTCAAAGGCATGGTGCCTGAGGCATCCCACATCGGTCACGGGGTATCTTTTTCTAGAGCCATGTCATCTGAGGGTTTCCATTGGCATCCTATGTTTAAAATAAGGTAGGCAACAAGTTTAACATCTTGTGGAGATGGTATGAAGTTGACCAAAATGTCCCACAGAGATGGATTAGAGAGGTGGGTCCCCAGGAGGGACACATTAATGGTTTACTAGATAGATGGATGAAAACACCTAATGAGGGTGGACCCGAAGTGGTTAATCTCAAGAAGAGAAGGTTTCACCTCAAGATGGCTAATTTGAACACCACCGAGGTAGGATCAGGGAGGTGGAACCCAAAGACAGGGACACCAAAGATTTCCAATGGATGTGATTGAATCTTAAGAAGGCATTCTACATACCCTGTGTAGTGGACATGGTTTAAATTCCACATAGTTCAGAATGACAATGGGTCTTACACAAGTCTAGCTGCCCAGGTGCTGGTATGGAGTGAAAAATCTGTGGACGGGGCTTATGCTTATGGGAATCCTGAGTGATTATATGGAGAGGAAATGGTGGATTGGTCTTACACATGGAAGATTCTATGGTGCTTCTAGGGAGAGATGAAAATGAATGGGGTTTACACATGGATGTGGCTGGAGTGCCGCTAGAGAGCGGAAATAGTGAGTGGGGATTAGTCATGGAATCTCCATGGGTGGTCCTATAGAGGAGATGTGGTGGATGGGGATTACTCATGGAAGTTTCCAGTATAAGAACCATGTTCTTTATTACACACTTAAACATGATTTATTACATAAAATTCACTTGATACAACCTAGAAGATCGAGAGTTCAAGTGTCATTGGGGATTAGGATCATTACATAAAAACATAAAACGTTAAATACAACATCTTTATTCACTACTGGAAATCCATCATTTCCCAACGGTTTAGAACCGTTGTGAAAGGCTGCAGAACCGTTGGTATATGTTATACCAACGGTTCTGAAAACCGTGGGGAAGTAAGCCATTGGGAAAGGCTTTTCCCAACGGTTTACAGAGAACCGTTGGGGTAGGTTAGAAAAAATCAACCTATCCCAACGGTTCTGCCAAACCGTTGGGAAAGGCCTTCCCAACGGTTTGGCCCGTTGGGAAATCAACAGAGAATTTTCTTTCCCAACGGTTTAAAAACTGTTGGGAAAGGTTTTTACCAACGGTTCTATGAAGCGTTGGTAAAAAACAACCGTTCAACAAGATATCCCAACGGTTTCAAACCGTTGGGATAGGGTGTTTTTACCAACGGTTCCTTGAACCGTTGGTAAAAACAGCTACATAGAGCCTATGCCAACAGTTTTCAAACTGTTGGCATAGGCTTTGCTGTGGAAATTCCCCAGCAGCCTGCAATTTGAACAGCAGGTCTGGTTTTTGGGCATTCACCCTCAGTTTCAATTCAATTTTCAATCCAATTATGCCCTCATTTTCAATTCATTTTTCAATACAATTATTGTACCTATAACACATATAATGCATACATATAGAGAACAAACCAACACATACAAATAATGCAAACCAACCAACCAACACATATAATGCATCCTGAAAATATACACATCCATAATTAAAGTAGAATTCATAACATAATTATAAACATACATAATTCATTTAGAATTCATTTTAAAATTTAGATGACAATCATATGTGGAATCCAGAATTCAATTCATAATTTTATTGGTTTTTCATATACCATATATTTTTAATAGAAATGATATCCATTTTAAACAAAATACATACATCTGGAATGATACCGGTCACACCGTGCCTCGGATTGAGGTGAGGTTAACTCGTACACGTCAAAAATGACTCATTGATCGTTGTCCTAAAGTATCAACATATTCCGAAATCGTTTGGTCGATTTTCCGTATGTCAGTTGTTGTTTTCACTTAAAATGAAGTGTTTTTTAAATAAAAGAGAGACAATTTGAGTGGTTCCGACCACATCGCGTCTCCAATTGAGGTAGGGTTGATTCATACACGTCAAATATGACCCATGGATCGTTCTCCTAAAGTTTAAATGGAAACCGAATGCGTTTGGTCGGTTTTCCGTATGTACTTAAAATGTTGTCCATTTTAAACAAAAGAGTGACACTTAGACTAATACTGACCACACCGTGACTCAGATTCATCCCGGGTTGGCCCGTACATGTCACATATGACCCATAGATCGTTGTGATAAATTATCAAAAGATTACGAATGCCTTTGGTCGGTTTTGCGTATGCCGGTTGTTCTTTTCATTTATAATCATGTCCATTTTAATCAAAAGAGACAGAGATAGAGCGGTGTCGGCCACACCGCATCTCGGATTAATATGGCGTTGACTTTTACACGTCACATATGACTCATGGATCGTTGTGCTAATGTATCGATATAATCCGAATGCGTTTGGTCGTTCTTCCGTATGTCAGTTGATGCATTTCACTTAAAATGACGTCCTTTTGAAATAAAAGACGGACACTTTGAGTGGTGTCAGCCGCACCACATGTTGGATTGAGGCGGGGATGATTCGTACACGTCACATATGACCCATGGATCGTTCTACTAAAGTTTCAACGGAAACCGAATCCGTTTGGTTGTTTTTCTGTATGTACTTAAAATGGTGTCCATTTTAGACAAAAGAGAGTCACTTAGACTTATCCTGGCCACACCGCGACTCAGATTCATCCCGGGTTGGATCGTACACATCACATATGACCCATGGATTGTTGGGATAAATTATCAACAGATTCGGAATGCGTTTGGTCGGTTTTCCGTATGTCAGTTGATGCTTTTCACTTAAAATGACGTCCTTTTGAAACAAAAGACGGACACTTTGAGTGGTTCCGGCCACACCACGTCTCCGGATTGAGATGAAACCACCGTGCAACATTCTAATTATTATTCGTGACGTGTACGCGCAGACGGCACATCAATCGGACGTGCGGTTTGCGCGGTACGACTCAATATTCGTGTTTTAAGTGATGCGCGCGCTTCGTAAACGCGCGTGAGGGGGGTCCAAACGGGCCGAACGAAGTCGGAATGGCCTGAAATCAGAAGAAAAATACGGGAGAGTGATTTATGAAGTGGTCGAGCAGACGGCATGTCAATCGGACGTGCCGTGTTCCCGCGGTGACCGACAACACAGTTCTGGTGTCATAAACGGCCAAAACGGGCGTCCAACGGTCAAATTCACAGCGTACGACCTCATATTGAGCTGAAACCACCGTGCAACATTCTAATTATTATTCGTGACGTGTACGCGCAGACGGAACGTCAATCGGACGTGCGGTTTGCGCGGTACGACTCAATATTCGTATTTTAAGTGATGCGCGCGCTTCGTAAACGCGCGTGAGGGGCGTCCAAACGGGCCGAACGAAGTCAGAATGGCCTGAAATCAGATGAAAAATACGGGTGAGTGATTTCTGAAGTGGTCAAGAAGACGGAACGTCAATTGGACGTGCCATGTGCCCGCGGTGACCGACAATGCAGTTCTGGTGTCATAAACGGCCAAAACGGGCGTCAAACGGTCAAATTCATAGCGGACGACCTCGGATTGAGCTGAAACCACCGTGAAACATTCTAATTATTATTCGTGACGTGTACGCGCAGAGGGAACGTCAATCGGATGTGCGGTTTGCGCGGTACGTCTCAATATTCATGTTTTAAGTGATGCACGCGCTTCGTAAACGCACGTGAGGGTGGTCCAAACGGGCCGAACGATTTCATACTGGCCTGAAATCAGACGAAAAATACGGGTGAGTGATTTATGAAGTGGTAGAGCAGACGGCATGTCAATCGGATGTGCCGTGTGCCCGCGGTGACCGACAACGCAGTTCTGGTGTCATAAACGGCCAAAACGGGCGTCCAACGGTCAAATTCATATCGAACGACCTCGGATTGACCTGAAACCACCGTGAAACATTCTAATTATTATTCGTGGCATGTACGCGCAGACGGAACGTCAATCGGACGTGCAGTTTGCGTGGTACAGCTCAATATTTGTGTTTTAAGTGATGCGCGCGCTTCACAAACGCGTGTGAGGGTGGTCCAAACGGGATTAACGATTTCGTAATGGCCTGAAATCAGACAACAAATACAGGTGAGTGATTTATGAAGTGGTCGAGTAGACAGCACTTCAATCGAACGTGCCGTGTGCCCGCGATGACCGACAACGCAGTTCTGGTGTCATAAACGGCCAAAACGGGCGTCAAATGGTCAAATTCATAGCGGACAACCTCGGATTGACCTGAAAGCACCGTGAAACATTCTAATTATTATTCGGGACGTGTACGCGCAGACGGCACGTCAATCGGACGTGCGGTTTGCGCGGTACGACTCAATATTCGTGTTTTAAGTGATGCGCGCGCTTCGTAAACGCGCGTGAGGGTGGTCCAAATGGGCCGAACGATTTCGTAATGTCCTGAAATAAGCCGAAAAATACGGGTGAGTGATTTATGAAGTGGTCGAGTAGACGGCACATCAATCGAACGTGCCATGTGCCCGCGGTGACCGACAACGCAGTTCTGGTGTCATAAACGGCCAAAACGGGCGTCAAACGGTCAAATTCATAGCGGACGACCTCGGATTGACCTGAAACCACCGTGAAACATTCTAATTCTTATTCGTGACGTGTACGTGCAGATGGAACGTCAATCGGACATGCGGTTTGCGCGGTACGGCTCAATATCCGTGTTTTAAGTGATGCACGCGCTTCGTAAACGCGCGTGAGGGTGGTCCAAAGGGGCCGAACGATTTCGGAATGGCCTAAAATCAGACGAAAAATACAGGTGAGTGATTTATGAAGTGGTCGAGCAGAAGACACGTCAATCAGATGTGCCGTGTGCCCGCGGTGACCGAAAACGGAGTTCTGGTGTCATAAACGGCCAAAACGGGCGTCAAACGGTCAAATTCATAGCGGGCAACCTCAGATTGACCTGAAAACACCGTGAAAAATTCTAATTATTATTCGTGGAGTGTACGCGCAGACGACACGTCGATCAGACATGCGGTCTGCGCGGTACGACTCAATATTCGTGTTTTAAGTGATGCACGCGCTTCGTAAACGCGCGTGAGAGTGGTCCAAATGGGCCGAACGATTTCATAATGGCCTGAAATCAGACGAAAAATACGGGTGAGTGATTTATGAAGTGTTCGAGCAGACGTCATGTCAATCGGACGTGCCGTGTGCCCGCGGTGACCGACAACGCAGTTCTGGTGTCATAAACAGCCAAAACGGGCGTCAAATGGTAAAATTCATAGCGGAAGACCTCAGATAGACCTGAAACCACCCTGAAACATTCTAATTATTATTCGTGACGTATACTTGTAGACGGAACGTCAATCGGACGTGCGGTTTGCGCAGTACGGCTCAATATGCGTGTTTTAAGTGATCGGCGCGCTTCGTAAACGCGCGTGAGGGTGGTCCAAATGGGCCGAACAATTTCGGAATGGCTTGAAATCAGACGACAAATACGGGTGAGTGATTTATGAAGTGGTCGAGCAGACAGAACGTCAATCGGACATGTCGTGTTCCCGCGGTGACCGACAACGCAGTTTTGGTGTCATAAACGGCCAAAACGGGCGTCAAACGGTCAAATTCATAGTGGACGACCTCGGATTAACATGAAGCCACCGTGCAACATTCTAATTATTATTCGCGACGTGTACGTGCAGACGGCACACCAATCGGACGTGCGGTTTGCGCGGTACGGCTCAATATTCGTGTTTTAAGTGATGCGCGTGCTTCGTAAACGCGCGTGAGGGGGGTCCAAACAGGCCGAACGAAGTCGGAATGGCCTGAAATCAGACGAAAAATATGGGACAGTGATTTCTGAAGTGGTCGAGAAGACGGCACGTCTATCGGACGTGCCGTGTGCCCGCGGTGACCGACAACGTAGTTCTGGTGTCATAAACGGCCAAAACAGGCGTCCAACGGTCAAATTCATAGCGGACGACCTCAGATTGAGCTGAAACCACCGTGAAACATTCTAATTATTATTCTTGACATGTACGCGTAGACGGCACGTCAATCAGACGTGCGATTTGCGCGGTATGGCTCAATATTCTTATTTTAAGTGATGCACGCGCTTCGTAAACGCGTGTGAGGGGGGTCCAAACGGGCCGAACGAAGTCGGAATGACCTGAAATCAGACGACAAGTACGGGTGAGTGATTTCCGAAGTGGTCTAGCAGACGACACGTCAATTGGACGTGCCATGTGCCCGCGGTGACTGACAAAGCAGTTCTGGTGTCATAAACGGCCAAAACGGGCGTCCAACGGTCAAATTCATAGCGGACGACCTCAGATTGAGCGGAAACCACCGTGAAACATTCTAATTATTATTTGTGACGTGTACGCGCAGACGGAATGTCAATCAGAAGTGCAGTTTGCGTGGTATGGCTCAATATTCGTATTTTAAGTGATGCACGCGCTTCGTAAATGCGCGTGAGGGGGGTCCAAACGGGCCGAACAAAGTAGGAATGACCTGAAATCAGACGACAAATACGGGTGAGTGATTTATGAAGTGGTCGAGCAGATGCCACGTCAATCGGACGTGTCGTGTGCCCACGGTGACCGACAACGCAGTTCTGGTGTCATAAACGGCCAAAACGGGCGTCAAACAGTCAAATTCATAGAGGACGACCTCAGATTGACCTGAAACCACCGTGAAACATTATAATTATTATTCATGATGTGTACGCGCAGACGGAACGTCAATCGGACGTGCCATGTGCCCGCGGTGACCGACAACGCAGTTCTGGTGTCATAAACGGCCAAAATACTGTCCATTTTAAACAAAATAGAGACACTTTGAGTGGTGTCGGCCACACCGCATCTCGGATTGAGGTGGCGTTGACTCGTACACGTCACATATGACCCATGGATCGTTCTCCTAAAGTTTCAACAGAAACCGAATGCGTTTGGTCAGTTTTCCGTATGTCATTTTCTGTTTTCACTAAAAATGAAGTCCATTTTAAACAAAATAGAGACACTTTGAGTGGTGTCGGCCACACCATGCCTCGGATTGAGGTGGCGTTGACTCATACATGTCACATATGACCCATGGATCGTTCTCCTAAAGTTTCAACAGAAACCGAATGCATTTGGTCGGTTTTCCGTATGTACTTAAAATACTGTCCATTTTAAACAAAAGAAAGTCACTTAGAGTGGTCCCGACCACACCGCATCTCGGATTTAGGCAGGGTTGACTCGTACACGTCTCAAATGACCCATGGATCGTTGTCTTAAAGTATCAACACAATCTGATTGCGTTTGGCAGGTTTTCCGTATGCCAGTTGATGTTTTTTCACTTAAAATGATGTCCTTTTGAAACAAAAGACATACACTTTGAGTTGTTACGACCACACCGCACCTCGGATTGAGGCGGGGTTGATTCGTACACGTCACATATGACCCATGGATCGTTTTACTAAATCATCAACACATTTCGAATGCGTTTGGTCAGTTTTTTGTATGTCACTTTTTGTTTTCACTTAAAATCTTATGGAAATTCATATAGAATATTTTTATATCATATTTAGTATGGATTAGATTTTAGTTGATCATGATATTAAACATTTCATAGCTAATGAAATTATGGAAGGTGGAGGGGTTGTCTGGGGGGCTGTCTGGGGGGGCTGTCCGGTGGGTGTCCGGGGGGCTGTCCGGGGACCAAGGAGGAGGGTGGGGGGGCTGTGCGGGGTCTGTCCGGGGGGTGTTTGGGGGTTGTTCAGGGGGTTGTCCGGGGTTGTTCAGGGGGCTCTCCGGGGGTTGTTCGGGGGGTTGTTCAGGGGTTGTTCAGGGGTTGTTCAGGGGTTGTTCAGGGGTTGTTCAGTAGGTTGTCCGGGGTTGTTCAGGGGGCTGTCCGGGGGGTGTTTGGGGGGTTGTCCGGGGTCCAAGGGGGAGGGTGGGGGGGTTGTCCGGGGGGCTGTCCAGGGGGCTATCCGGGGTCCAGGGTGGAGGGTTGGGGGCTATTAGGGGGGCTGTCCGCGGGGGCTGTCCGGGGGGGCTGTCCGGTGGGTGTCCGGGGGGCTGTCCGGGGACCAAGGAGGAGGGTGGGGGGGCTGTGCGGGGTCTGTCCGAGGGGTGTTTCGGGGTTGTTCAGGGGGTTGTCCGGGGCTGTTCAAGGGGCTGTCCGGGGGTTGTTCAGGGGGTTGTTTAGGGGTTGTTCAAGGGTTGTTCAGGGGTTGTTCAGGGGGTTGTCCGGGGTTGTTCAGGGTGCTGTTTGGGGGGTGTTTGGGGGGTTGTCCGGGGTCCAAGGGGGAGGGTGGGGGGGTTGACCGGGGGGCTGTCCGAGGGGCTGTCCGGGGTCCAGGGTGGAGGGTTGGGGGCTGTACGGGGGGCTGTCCAGGGGGCTGTCCGCGGGGCTGTCTGGGGGGTGTTTGGGGGGTGTTTGGGGTCCAAGGGGGAGGGGGGGTGGTCCAGGGTCCAAGAATGAGGGGGGTTGTCCAGGGAGTTCTCAAACACACAACCACTAAAAGACAACAACATCCATAAAAACAGACAATATATAAAAATAACTCAACTCCAATACTATACTACGAGTCTAGATAAAACCAACAACTAGAATAGATTAAACATCAAATCTCAGTAATATAAGTCAAAAATGTAACGGATCAATATGTCCCACATCAGCATCACCATCACCATCATCATCATCATCATCATCACCCTCTTCATCGTTCTCCTCATCGTCCTCACCCTCCACAGTCCCTTCCTCCTCGCCTTCTCCCTCCTCCTCGCCCTCCTTATCTCCCTCCTCTTCCGCATCAGACTCCTCACCATCATCATCTTCAAGCTGGACATCGGCCTGACCACCACTGGAACTGCCACCTGGTGCACCATATATAGAATGTATCGACGACATGTATTCATCAATCGCTGGGCTGGCCTCTTCTGGAAGTGTTGGACGTAGAACTTCAATAAATTTCATAAATGCACTGTTTTCCCTAGCAGACTGTTCTGCCGTCTTTGTGGTCCTTTTCTCAGCCTGTTCTGCTTGTGCCCTAACTTGCTGCAGCTCGGTGGCACTACAACTCGTTCCTGAGGCAGGCCAATACCTCGTCGGGGCTATCGTAGGTCGGCAGCATACTCTGCCAGAATGATCCTCTCCCAACACCTGATGTAAGTGATCAGATGGCCCAAAATTGTCTGCTTCATGGGAATAGAGGGACTCTAAAGCATCCTGTTACAAATATTAATATATTATTAAGTTACGAAATAGATATTAAAATATAAAATCAACAGATTAAAACTTACAATCTGCTGCTGAGTCGCTTCGTTGAAAGCACTTCCATCCTCTTTTCGTATACTCGAGCAAAACAGTTTTTCTCGAGGCACACATCCTTCAATATTTTTTACTTGCCTCTACAATGACATTGAAAACAAAAGTTATATAAAAACTTTAGAAAATGATTAAATAATTGAGGAAACAAAAGAAAATGTAAGTCGTAAAGAAAACTTATAAACAATTGTCATACCTGCTGCCTCTCATGATCCGACATCGTCGTGCGTCCTAGTGTATGGAGGTATTTTTTTGCATCAATGTTTTTTTATTTTTTCCAGGTGATTCCTAAATAAAATTCGATAATGCAAAGGATAATATTAATGAAAAACTTTAAAGTTATTATTTAAATACCTCAAATGTAATTCATATCTTAAACTGGGTACTCGTCAAATGAGTAATCATCTGACGATACTGCTCTATAGGACAATCATCCACGACTGGTACCGCCTCTAACTCAGTTCCAACTCTAGAACGCCAGCCAATATACAGCTCATGCTTGTAGGCTCTCCAAAGCTCACCTAAATCCTTTAGACGTTCCAGTCGTGCACCCTCACCATTAGGAAAATTAAATCGAAGCTGAAATCAAAATATTAATTCATATAAATACAAAAACAATTCATGGCATTAAATACAAATTTTTTTTACCCACATCTCTGCCCAAGATCTATCTTTGACCTCATGTGGCAAATGTCTCCACGACAGCGGGCTGACGGGAATGATGTCGGAGTATTTGGCAAGCGTCGCAAGAAAACTCCGACATTGCTGCCCTACTTTCTCAACCATCTGATTGTCTTCATTATATTCCACCATAACCTGTGTGCGATGATTCTACACCAAACGCATGCGTGTAAGGGCCCGCCCCCGCCTCCTGTCAGTAGATGTATCTTTCATGAAAGAAAAACAAATATTCTATCAAAACATGTTATAATGAAAATAAATATTGCTATAAAAATTTGTTAGGGTTTTATAAATATACCTGCGCTAGTCTGATCAATGAGTGGCGCCGGATCCACAGAACCTGATGGAACACCCTCTGATGGAACAGGAGTCGAAGACAATGGAATATAAAAGCTCGGAGAGACAGAAGTAGAAGGAAAAGAAGATGGAACAGCTGTATGACCTGATGCTGAATGGGGAGTGGGAATCATCAAGGGATGTGAAAATGATGGGGCAGAAGATGCAGAAGGTAGCGAAAACATGGGAGGCCTAAATACCTCATGTGTCCCTAACGACACACCGGGATCAGAATGTGGGAAGGCTGAAATGTCAGTGGGAGGGGAAGGGTCTAGTCGGGAACACGCAGCTCTACGTCCACCTCTGGTATGAACCCTCCTCGTACAACCAGCCTGAGTACTAGGACCAGTACTAGGCTCCTCGTCGAACAACTGTCGACGTAATGGTGGATCCTACAAAAAAGATTTAAAAAAAATTAATCACATGACATTATATATTCTGTAAATATATATATATATATATATTTGAAATAAAGTACTCACTGTAGGCACTAATGGTGGAATGCCCATCTCCTCCATCCGATGATTGTTCTCCGCCATTTTTTTTTCTTCGTCTCTCTTCAATTGGCTACATTTCCCACATTTGAAAACAAATATGTAATTAATTAGAGAAAGAAAATTAATGTGTAAACCAAAAAACTAAATATATGAGGGAATGAGGGGATTCATTGGTAATTTAGCTATCAATTGTTTTAGAAGAGCTTGAATGAATTTAATAAAACATACAAGTTGTAATGTTCACCAAGTTAGAAATATTGTTTGATTTGGTTTGAATACAGTTCAATTCAAGATTAGAAAATGCAATTCAAATAAAACAGTAACCAATAAACATTGAAAATTCACATAACGGTCAAGTCAGCTAAAACATATTTGTGATCAATACTAAATAAATATGAATATTACCAACCTTAACAACCCAACTCGAGGTAAACCAAAAGAATTGAGAACATGGATGAATGATTCTATATATTTCCAACCACAACTTTAGGTTCACAATCCCCTCTGAAAATTGAGCTATTGGAGTCATCAAAAGAAATAAATGGATTGGTTCCAATGGAAATAGGGGCAATGTTAATTCCATCATCAGCATCATCAAGAATATTTCTTGGAATTACTTCAACTATGACACCAAATTCAGGTTGAAGTTGATCTTTGACATAAAAAACTTGTTTAGCCATTGATGCCAACACATATGGTTCTTCGGTAGCAAGAGTGCGGGTCATATTAATTACTCGAAATCCACAATCAGCAATAAATGTGCCATGTCTCGTCATCGAATCAAACCAATGACATTTCATCATTGTGACTCGTCCATGAGAGTAATAATCCAATATTATTATTTTCTCAACGACTCCATAATAACCCACATTTTCAAGTCGCGGTCTACTATCTGATGCACTGGCATAAAAATCTGTTATGGCAGTAACCATAATACCATCATGTTGTGTTCTCATGTTTTTGGCTCGTTCAGTGACAATAAATCTGTACCCATTGATAATAATTGACTTACAGTCACGAACCACAGTATTAGGACCAAAATCCAAAGCTCTTATTTCCTTAGAGACAGAGTCAGAAGAAAAAATCAATACCTGCAATATAAATGACAGTTAAACTTAAGTAAATATTTAAATAATTAATTTAAACAGTAATATTTTTACCTTCAATTTTAACTAAGCAGAAAACTGTTTGCTATGCAAAGTCTCTCTCCTTCTCAAAGATAAAGAACGATGATTCCTATTTATCATTGTTTTATGTTCCTTGTAGACAAAAAAATATGAATAGTTTAATAGATATATATGTAAGATATACATATTCAATTTTGTTACCTGATATAGTCATCGAAAAAATCACAGTTGAACAAAACTGTGCAATGTGCCATCTCCCGCTCTTCATGGCTTAATGTCTTCAATGTATATGATCCAGGAATTCCTCCTCTTTGAGGAAGTCATGGAAAACTAGGTTCAATTTTCTCATATTGTTCTTCTTCATTTCTCACTGGTCTATTTATTCTTGTAGTAAGATCAGACAAATAAATTGAACATAAATCCATACATTCTTGAGCTAAGTAACCGTTCACGATAGAACCTTCGGGATGATTCTTGTTTCGAACATAAGACTTTAATGTGAACATATTTCTTTCAGTTGGATACATCTAACGAAAAGAAACAGGTCCTCTGAGAAGTATTTCAGTTGGAATATGGACAGTCAGATGCAGCATGCATGTGAAAAATGATGGGGGAAATATTTTCTCCAACTCACACAAAATTAATGGGGCATCTGTCAACATTTTTTGTAAGAAAGACTTGGACAACTTCTTAGCACAAAGATCTCTAAACCAATGGCACTACCTAATAACACCCACCCTTACATTATTGGACAAAAGATTACGGATTGCTATTGGAAGCAACTCATGCAGTAGAACGTGATAATCACGAGTCTTCAAAGATTTTAGCTTCAACTCTCTTCTGTTGACCCGTTTAGATATGTTGCTTGAATAGCCATCAGGAACTCTAATAGTCTCTAATACTTCCAAAAATTGTTTTCTTCCGTAGGTTTCATCACATAAGAAGCACATGGAAGTTGCCATTTATTTTCACTGATACGCACAGGATGCAATTCTGGTCTGATGCCCCAATCCACCAAGTCACGTCCAGAACGTAAATCATCTTTTGTCTTCCCCTTGACATTTAGAAGAACTGAAATCAACATTTCACATATATTCTTTTCAATATGCATTACGTCTAAGCAATGACGTAGCAAATTGGTTGAACAATAAGGAAAATCAAAAAAGATACTCCTCTTCCTCCAATTGTAACAGGTTTCTGTGGAAACATTCTTTCTCTTTCCAGATTTCATTTGACCCTTCCCGAACGAAAAACTGAAATCTTTCAATTCATTAAGCACATCAGTTCCAGACATACGCTGAGGTGGATCATCAGTCTCTATAGTATTATCAAATCTTCGACGATTCATTCTATATGGATGATCCTTTGGCAAAAATCGTCGATGTCCCATGAAACTGAAACTACAACGATGTTTCAGTCTTCTGGATCGTGTATTCTTCATACAAACTGGACATGACAGTTTTCCCTTCGTGCTCCATCCAGACATCATTGCATAAGCCGGAAAATCATTGACCGTCCACATAAGCGCAGCACGCATCTGAAATATGTCTTTCGAACATGCATCGTATGTGCGCACCCCCACATCCCAAAGAAGTTTCAACTCTTTTATTAAAGGTTGCATGTATACATCAATATCAATGCTGGGATCAGAAGGACCAGATATGAGTATACTCATGAAAGTGAAAGATTTTTTCATACACAACCATGGGGGAAGATTATAAATGTGTATAAAAACTGGCCATGTGCTATACGAAGTAAGCATCTACCCAAACGGATTAAAACCGTCGCATGAAAGACCCAGCCTCACATTACGCACGTCAGCTGCAAAATCAGGATGTCGAGCATCAAATCTCTGCCATGCAAATCCATCTGCAGGATGAACCAACTCATCATTAGTCTTCATTCTCTCGGTATCATTCCATCTCATTTTTATTGATATGTCATCAGACATAAAAAGATTCTGGAGTCTGGGGATCAATGGAAAGTGCCACATTACTTTCTGTGGAACGCGGGATGGTGTTCCATCAGATTTTGACTTCCAGCGGGATGTGCCACATTTTATACATTCATTTCCTTCAGCGGTTTCTTCCCAGAATAAACTGAAATCTTTCGGGCAAGCATGAATTTTGTTTTTGGAAAATCCAAGTTCTTCAACTAACTTCCATGACATATAGTGGTTTGAGGGAATATCTGCATCATCTGGAAGTAAATCCTTCAAGAGGGTAAGAATGTAATCGATTTCTGTATTAGAAATCCCATAAATAGTTTTTCCATGAAACAATCGGATTAAAAATTCCAGCTTTTTCATTTTATCGCATTGTCGATATACTGGAGTCGTGGCAGCATCATTCAATTTTTTCACCCTATCAATATCATCATTTTCACTAGATGCATCAGTTGTCCTCATATCGACGTCTTCTTGAGTCGAAATCCTTTCTTTTTCATGATGACGAATAAACGGAAACCGATCATCTAACAAATTCTCCATTCCAGTCCTTTCATTTCGATCATCACCAATTTGAGATTTCATTTTCTCCCCATTGTGATACCACACAAAGTAGTTTTCTTGAAAACCATTTTTGGTTATGTGGTTGCTGACTTCTTCACGACTCAACCAAGGTCTACCAACACAATTGGAACATGGGAAGTGTATGCGACCGCTATCTGAAGCATTGTGAAATGCAAAATTTATAAAGCTCTTCAAATTGTTTTGAAAATCGCTTGAGATACGATCAGTTTCATACATCCAACTTCTGTCCATTCTGTAAAAAGAATTCATATAAGTAATTTTGTCATAAACAATTCAATAGGATTTAACTTTAATAGAAAATACATTTAAGTAAACGATAAAGGAAGAAAATAATCATGGTATCAACTACACATGTGAAAAAAACATACTAATGTGTTATTGAAAAAATGTAAAACCAACAAGAACTTAATGTGTTATCACATCAGAGCATGCCTCATACCATAACCATATTAGTAGGGTATCCTCATATGAAATTTACCTTTTTGAATTAATATGCACATCCTCACCAGGTACCTGAGTAGATTTCATAGATATAATCATCTCACATCCTGTAAGGATTCCATTATGTATGATCTGCAAAATAATTTGAGTGATCATGAATCATGCATGGGATCTTCCCATGATCACTATAGATTATGAGAAGGAATTATGATAGGTCACGTGAAGAACATCAAACACATATTTTAGATAATTTGAGACATAATATAATAAAATAATGTATAAATCTATGGAATTTGGGATAAAAGGATGGATGAAATACTAAAATATGGGAGACTAAGGTGAAGGAAATATATGTTGACCCTAATGTTCATAACATGCATCACCTATGAAATTTTATTGCACTAGGAAATTTCATCATGTTCACAATACATTCCATTGGAAACCTATTTTGATCATTTGATGTCCCCTTGACATGTCAATTAAAATCAGATGGCACCCATGAATATGCCACCCTTGTAATGAGAAGCCTTTAATTCTCACCATACAGACTACATGTTTTCCAATAGATATATATCTCCTTCTATATAGGGGAATCAATACATATTATCTCAGTCTCATATTAAATGTCAGGAATGTTAGATGGCTCCCTTAACACCCTCGAGGCACACCAACTAAGTCATGTGGTGTCCTCAAATCATGTCACTATGGTCATAAATCACCCTTCAAGACATGTCACACTGAATCTAGAGTTTCCCTCCCAGTGTGTCAAACATGTCTTTTGATGAAAATGGAGAAGAGCACCAAAATCAAGAGATTACCTATAGGCATTACATCCATGATCATGAAATTGCTTCTAGGATCAACCAGTCAGGAATTCTGATGTCCTCCAAACATTCCATCCTTGATCATTAGAGAAACATCAGATAATCCACCGTACCCCCCTGGACACCCCGTAGCCCCCCCGGGATAGCCCCGCCCACCCTCCTAAACAGCCTACACCCCCCTCCCATGTAACCCCACCACCACCACCTAGACATACCACCCCCCTGGACACCCCACACACCCCTCCCCCACCAGGACACCCCACCCAGACCCCCAGGACAGCCCACACCCCCTGGACAGCCCCGCCCACCCCCGTCGATAGCCTTTCCCACACCCGTGGACAACCCCGACCACCCCCGTGGACAACCCACCCACCCCCGTGGACACCCCCTGCCCCCTAGACAGCCCAACCACCCCCGTGGATAGCCCACCCACCCCCCTCGACACCCCTTCTCCCTATGGACAGCCCCCACCCCCTTGGATAGCCCACCCACCCCCCTGGACACCCCTACCCCCCGTGGCCAGCCCACCCACCCCCCCTGGACAGCCCGCCCACCCCTCCTTGACAGCCCGACCACCCCCGTGGACAGCCCGTCCACCCTTGTGGACAGCCCGCCCACCCCCGTACCCCCCTGGACACCCCGTACCCCCCTTGGATAGCCCCTCGCACCCTCCCAAACAGCCCACACCCCCCTCCCCTGCTACCCCACCACCACCACCTAGACATACCACCCCCCTGGAATGTGTAGAAATAACATAAAAATACATGATATATAGATAGCACAAAATACTCAACCTATGGGTTCACATTAACTACATAATCACACACTTCACTACTACCATAAAACACATAAACTACACCACCACCACACAAGATGCATAACATTTCTCAAATTCATTTATAAGCCACTTCATTCACCCTTACATTGTCCATTCATTTAATGTTAAATTAATTAAATCCATTTACCACACATCCATTTCTATTCCATCTCATTTATTTAATATCTTGTTTTTTTGTTTTAACTGCATAATTTATTCCATAGATAACCAGGAAACTAATAAAACCACCACACAACAACTCACCATCTCACAATAACCATCGACACCATGTTACATCGACCAACCATCTCACCAAAACAACCACATATCACAATAAAAATATTGCACATCACAAACCACCGCACAACCAAAACCACCTCACCACATTATACACCACAACTTCATCACACAACACCTCCACACGACACAACACCACCACACATCATCACTATCAAACAACTTCACATGACACATCCATGCCCACTAACCATCACATTACAACCCCACATATCACAAAGCCCAACTGGTCACCTCAATCCCCATAAAACAGCCTACAACATACAATGAAACACAACAAAAAACCTCTCATAGAGGAAACATACACCAACTTCCACAATTTATTTATTCAAGGTCTTTTATTACATTACCCCTTTATTTAGCATGGACATTATAACAAAACTGATATTCCAGGGGAAACTAATTAATTAACAAAATATTTATTCATTTCCCTATTTTACACGGTGAAATCACATCAAAATCCAAATTTAAAAATAAAATATTAGATCAATAACAATAAAAACAAGGTACCATATGTGTATAAAGAAAAAATTACCTGATTTGAGACGATTCAGATGGGTTTTCACCTATTCCTATGGGGGAGTTCGAGAGTAGCAGAGAGTTGCAGCTGGATTGATAACTTAAAACTAAAATACTAGAGCAATAAAAATAAAAATAATAAAGACAAGGGACCATATGTGTATAAACAAAAAATTACTTGATTTGAGATGATTCAAATGGGTTTTCACCTATTCGTATGGGGGATTTGGAGAGTAGCAGAGAGCTGGAGGTGGATTGATAACTTAAAACTAAAATACTAAAGCAATAACAATAAAAATAAGGAAGTATATGTGTATAAATGAAAAGATACCTGATTTCAGATGGTTTTCACCTCTTCGGATAGGGGATTTCGCGAGAGGAGAGCGGTGGAGCGGATGAAATTAGGTTTCTGTGCGAATGGGGGAGAGCAGCCCTGTAGCTGGATTTGGGGGAAATAATTCCCAACGGTTTTTAAGAACCGTTGGGAAAGAGATGCTAAGGACCCCTTTACCAACGGTTTGAGGAAACCATTGGAAAAGGGGTGACTTTTGCCAACGGTTCTGTTGAACCGTTGGCAAAAGGGTGATTAACGGACCCCTTTACCAACGGTTTGAAGAAACCGTTGGCAAAGGGGTGGCTTTTCCCAACGGTTTCAGTGAACCATTGGGAAAGGTTTTCTTAATCCTTCAAGCCCAACGGTTTTATCAAACCGTTGGTAAACACCAGTACGAAAAAACAGCATTTCCAGTAGTGATTGAAATCTTCCTTTACATGACCCCTACATTCCCTCGTAATAAACATTTCATGGGATAACCTGAGGACATGCATAAGAAAAGGGTGAGATATAAAGCCCAATAAGGGAATAAAAATGGAATAACATGAGGAATAAAATAAATGTTAGAAAATAGGCATATCAATGGATAACAATAGAAACATTGACATAAAATCATGATAAAGCATGATAATCATAACATGTAAATGTGGCAACTACACTTAAGATGTAATAAGCATGATCCAAGGCTCATTGCACATAGAGCATGAGTAAACCCTAATTGCACATGAAGCACAATTATAACCTCATTTCACTTAAATTAGCATGATTAAACACCCATTGCAAATGAAGTATCATGATACTATACTTTACCCAATGCATTGGAGTGCTATCAGGGTGGATCCTTCTTAATAATTTTACTTCATGCATAAGTGTTCCCCATGAATCATAAAACATGGATTCATTAAACATCACCATTTCTTCCATGAAAAAAAGGAGTGTGTAATTAATACGTGAAACTATTTAAACAATATGTAAATGTGTATAAAGTTGAATACCATTGATAGATAAATGATCATGGTATTCACAACACAATGACTTTGGCTTGGAAAATCGCGGTGCAATTTCAGCAGCATAACAGCGTGACATAAGAACTCATAAAAATGGTTTATGAGAGATAAAGGGGTTTCTCATCATATTTACATGAAATGGATAATAAGGGGGCATATACATTTATGTCCCAACAAACATAATGTAATTTAGATGCATAATACAAAATAATTACTTTGATGTAAAAGAGGAGAGATAAATTCCTTTGGAATTTCGGCATAGTAATAGGTGTACATGAGAGGCATTTAATGAAAGCGAACGGGGCCTCCCATCATCCAAACTTAAATAGGGAAGTATGGAAGAGGTAAAAATTCATACCCCAATATTTTTAATTGAAAAAAAGGGAATAAAAACTTAAAGAAAATTGGAAAAAATGGGAAATGAAGATATTCATTACTTGGAAGTGCGATTTCAAAAGTTTGGGAGAGGCTTTATAGAGGCTTCTTGGGAGCTTGGTGAACCTTGGGAGGATTATAGAGGGAGTGGTAAGGGTTTTTTCAAACCCCAATGTCATTTTGTGAAGAGGAAGTTGGATCTTGGGTGGGTTTATATAGGAAAGGAGAGGGAATTCTTTATTATTTAGGTTCGGGACACATCACATTAAACTAATCGAAACCACAACCCAACCCATGGTCTCTACCCATGTTTTTTTCCAAAGGGGATTGGAAAAAAATATTTTATAAGGCCAATGTCCGAACTTCTTAAAATAATAGGGTTTCTAATGTGAAGGTGAGTCACACTCTCAAAGAAACACAATTTAAAAAGACAAAATGTTTTATAAACCTTGAAGGGTCCACCAAAGCTTTGTGAAATAAATCAAACAAACCCAAAATCACATTATTTTAATGGTAATCCATATATGGTCCAAACATAATGTTTATATAATTTTATTACATCACTATTGGTTCATTATGATGTCATAAAACACATTATATATTTAAACAGTATTTAATTTTTAACCAAAAATTCGACTATCTCAGAAAATTATGATAAATTCACCATTGGATAATTTCAATGTCCTGATTCAAAAAATAATATTCATTTTATCTAAATAATTTTATAAATATATGAATTTTTACTTTTAAAATAAAAACAGACATTTATAAAAAATTCATAGGTTTTGAAAAAAAAAACTTTCAATCTTTAATAAAAATTACAATTGCATTCGTAAAATTATAAGATCATTTATATTTAATAAAAATTAAGATAATAATAATAAAATTTTATTAAAATTTTATTTAATTCAAAAATCCATTAATTCATCAAAAATATATTTCTTGGTTAAATGTTAACTAAAAATACTATTTTCACATTAAAAACTATTTAAAAAGTAACAATAATAAAATGAATGCACATTATTTATACAAAAAATAATGTACATAGTCATAGTTCTAGAGTCTTGTTACATAAAACCATATAACACCCGCATAAGATCGAAGTTTAAGGTGTACAATGGTGACAAACTCTTGGGGTGGCTCAGATAACATCGCTCAGGTGGTAATCTCTATTAACTTCCACTTCTACTGTAGTCAGTTACACTCAATATTAATGTGGTGAAGCTTATCTTGGTCTTGGTCAAGAGAGAATCCCAATGATGCCACTTACTTTATGAGCTTCGACAAACGGGCTTCATACAAGGAAAGTCTACTAGATGAGTCCATCACTTCCTTTGTCTTAGTAAATTGGATTTTTTAAAGCCCTATATTTATACTAATCATGTGATCACTGTTCAACAACTATATTATCAACGATCACAATTCTTATTGGTATTTAAAAATAATAAAATATAAAAACAATGAAGTTCACATTTGATATAAACATTTTACATAATGATACATTTAATTAGATCAAGAGGAATTTCCATTAATGAAATTTTGGGTCATTACTATATTCCCTCCTTAAGAAATTTCACCCCAAAAATTTCTTGTTCCCACAATAAAACAGATGTGGGTAACATTGTTTCATCACTTCCTCTGATTCCCACATCTCTTCTTCAATCTTGTGGTTTCACTACAACACCTTGACGTGGGGAATTGTCTTATTTCGTAGAACTTTTTCTCTATGAGCTAAGATCTTCACTAGTTGCTCCTCATAAGAAAGATCATCCTCTAACTGTACCACATCTAAAGAGAGTACATGTTAATGGTCTGGTTTGTACTTCTTTAAGAGAGACACATGATAGACATCATGTACTTTTGCCATGGTAGTGGGAAGTTCTTGTCGATAGGCCACAACCCCAACACGATCAAGAATCTAGAAGGGGCTGATGTACCTAAGACATAACATACCTTTATTTCAAAACATCATGACCTTATTCCATGGAGATATACATAGAAATACCATGTCTCCAACATTAAACTCATGGTCTTTTCGATAGTTATCTACATAACTCTTCTGTCGACTCTAGGCTGCCTTGGTATGTTGCTGAATGGGTTTCACCTTCTCCACCATTTCTTCAACCCCTGGTCCTAACAGCTTACTCTCACCGAATTCATCCCAACATGTTGGTGTTCTTCACCTCTTCCCATATAGGGCTTCATAAGGTGACATTCAGATGCTCGAGTGGAAAATGTTATTATAAGAGAATTCAACTAGAGGAAGATATTGATCCCGTCCTCCTTTAAAGTCCATTGATCATGCTCTCAACATATCCTCAACTGTTTGGATAGTTCACTCAGATTGGAAATTAGTTTGAGAATGATAATATGTAATGAAGT
Source organism: Viscum album (assembly GCA_963277665.1). Taxonomy (NCBI): domain Eukaryota; kingdom Viridiplantae; phylum Streptophyta; class Magnoliopsida; order Santalales; family Viscaceae; genus Viscum; species Viscum album. The sequence continues at coordinate 690,909,178 of OY728163.1, forward strand.
TCAACTCAGTACCCAGAGCATGTTTAAGAGTCTTCCAAAACATAGAGGTGAATCTTGGATCTCGATCGGATACAATAGATAGTGGTACTCAATGAAACCTTACCACTTTACTAATATATATCTGTGCTTGTTGATATAATGAGAAAACCTCCCAAGTTTCAATAAAGTGTTAAAATTTTGTAAGATGATCCACAACAACCTAGATTTCATTGTTTCCTTTGGAAATCTTCTAAAGTCTGATGACAAAGTCCATGGTGATGTTCTGCCATTTCCATACTAGAATGGGTAATGTTTGCATCACCCCCTTAGACTTTTTTCTCTCAGCCTTCACTTGCTGACACACCAGGCACTTTGATGTAAATTCCGCGATATCCTTCTTCATATTATTCCACCAATAATACTCTTGGAGATCTTGATACATCTTTGTGTTTCCTTGGTGAATAGGGAAATTTGAACTATGTGCATCATCTAAAAGTTCCTTCTTCATCTCTGGACTTGATAGAACACACAGTCTTTTCCCAAATCTCACAATTCCTTCTTCATTAACATTGAACTTCGAGGATTTCCATTTTCTTGATAGATTCCACTTTCTTCTAAACTCCCACATCATCTTTTGAGCATCCTTTTATTTTTCTAAAAGAGATGGTTGAGAAATCATTTTTGAAAGGATTGATGATGTTACCTTATTTATGATTCCCATGTCCATATTCATCAAATCTAAGAAGATTGGATCCTTCTTAATTCTCATAAATGATAGAATCATTGGGTCCTTTATACATAGAGAATTCGCCACCTTGTTCTCTTTCCCAGGGTGGTAATCAATTGAGCAGTCATAATCTTTGATCAGCCCTAACCATCTTCATTGGAACATGTTCAACTCTTTCTATGCGAATATATACATGAGGTTTTTGTGGTCCATATATATTTCATACTTCTCCCCAAAGAGATAATGCTGCCATTTTTTTAAAGCGAAGATCACCATAGCCAACTCCAGATCATCTGTTGGATAATTCTTCTAAGGAACTTTAAATTTCCTTGAAGCATAAGCAATGAGTTTTTCATTTTTCATCAACACACATCCTAGGAACTTCTTCAAAGCATCACTGGATACCACAAAAAGTTATCTACTTGTGGGTAAAGTGATAATAAGCGTAGTGATAAGCCTCCTTTTCAACTCCATGATGCTTTCTTCACATTCATCACTCCAAGAAAACTTTACTCCCTTCTGAGTTAGCTTGGTAAGATGGTTGTAAAATCGTGAAAAATTTCTCACTATTCGTCGATAATATCCTTCTAACCCCAAGAAGCTACGGATATCCGTTACCGATGTTGGCCTCAGCCATCCTTTAATTGCATCTATCTTGGATGGATCCACAGATATCCCCTGACTTGTGATGATATGGCCCATGAATGAGACATCCATCAACCTTAACTCACACTTTCCGTACTTTTCATTGAGCTTCTCCATCCGCAAGGTCTCTAGTACAGTTCATAGATTCTACTCATGATCCTACTTGTTTTTGTATTATATAAGAATATCATATATAAAGACTACCAAAAACTTGTCACGGTAATCTCTAAAGACATTATTCATCAAGTCCATGAATATTTCTGGAGCATTAGTGAGTATGAATGGCATTACTATGAATTCATAGTGCCCTTATCTTGTATGAAAAGTAGTCTTGGGGATATATTCCTTCTTTACCCTTACTTGATAATATCCCGACAGAAAATCCACCCTAGAGATGTATTGTGCTCCATGAAGTTGATTGAAAAACTCATCAATTCATGGGAGATGATACCTTTTCTTTATCATGATTTCTTAAGCTCACGATAATCTATGAAAAGGTGCATTAACCCATCTTTCTTCTTGACAAAGAGGACTGGTGCACCCCATGGTGAATCACTTGGGCGTATAAAACCATTTCTCATATTCTCCTATTACTGTTTCTTTACCTCTTAAATCTCCACAACAACTATTCTATATGAAGTCTTGGATATTAGTAATTCCCCAAGTATAAGATTAGTTAATAATTCAACATCTCTTCTAGGAGGAAGGCCACACAATTCCTCAAGAAACACCTCAGTGAATTGCCCCACAATAGGCTTGACTTCAAGGATGACTGCCTCCTAATAATGAATCATCTGAGACAGATACGCATGTTTATAGGGTCGTAATATCCACACTTGAGATGATGGAGCTAAAAAAGATTCATCTTCCTTGTTTCACTTGTACAGAATATGATGGATATTCTCCACATGGAGTGTGATTTACCTCTCATGGAAATTTATGTTGGATCTATATAAGGAAAGACAATAAATTCCAAGAATTGCATCAAATTCCACCAGAGGGAGTTTGATGAGGTTCACCGGGTTTCTCAATCCACAGATTATGATAGGGGGGAGTTATATTCATGAGATTCAATGATTTCCCCATTTTTTATACTCACCGACATCTTCACTTCCATGATTTGTGGTGGTGCTAGGATGGTTCTACTAAACCATTGGGATATAAAAGAATGCGTAGAACCAGAATAAAAAATTACATTCTCTGTTCTTGAATGAATAACTAGCATACCTTTCACCACTTCGTTGTTGGGGTTCACTTCGACATTAGTGATGGAAAAAGCTCTCCCTTGCTGCCTTGGAGGTTGTTGGTTGCCTCCAAAAATCCCTGCCATAGGGCACTGATTTGAAAAGTTCCTCGGTTCTTTGTAGTTGAAGCAATGAACAACGCATTGAGGGTTGAGTGGAGCGTTCCTCTCCTCTGTCACAGCCACATGTTTTTCTTGTTGGCATTTAATGGCTAGGTTCTCTTCTCTTCCACACCTAAAGCATTTCCTAGTCCCCTTTAGGAAATTTACATGGTTATTTTTTTCTGAACTTTGGTAAGTGGGGTGCTAGATCTTCTTAGCACCATTAAATTTTTCCATCGAATGACCAACATTGAAGTCCACATTATTCTTCTTATCCCCATGATACCCATGAGATTTTTTGATCTCCATTTCAACCTTGAAGGAAAATTAAAAAATTTCCTCATAGCTGTCGAAGTCACGGATCACTGGTAGATTTTGTAGGCTAGGTTTCATCCCACAAAAGAAGCGGTAAACCATGCATTCCAGGGTAACGACAAAGTTGGAGGCATATCGTGCAAGCCTTGTGAAATTTTCCTCATATGCTCTGATAGATTCTTTGTCTTTTTTCATGAGGTCAAGGAAGTCTCTTTCCATTTTATGTCGGAGGGTGTGCGGAAAATATTTATCGAAAAACATATACCAGAAATATTTCCATTCCAACGCCTGAATATCCTCATCGGGCTTCATATTTTTGATTAATTTCCACCATTGATCATATTCACCTTCCATACGATAAGCATCCAAGAGAACCTTCTCTTGTTCAGAACAATGAAGGATATAGAAGATTATTTCAATGAAGTTGATCCATTGCTTGGAGATTGAAGGATCAAATGATCAATTAAATGTATGAGGCCTTTGTATCATGAAGCTCTCAATAGTGAGTTTTTCTTTCATAGGGGGGTTGAATGTTCCTCTTGACACATGTTTCTATTCAAAGCTTGAGTTAACTGAGAGAGAAGTGTGGCAATGTTCACGATTGCCTCTCCCATCGGATCGAGCATCTCATTAGCACAGTCATCACATTGATCTTCACATCGGTTGTTAGCTAGAGTCCTCCTATTATCATCCATTGGTTGGAATAAAAAAAAATTAGGGGTAACAAATAATGGGTAATCTAAGGGAAAAACTTATGACTCATAAATAAATATTATTTCATAAAATTATAAATCTATAGGCTTCAATCTATGATATTCATGATCTAATTTCTAACATATATTCTTAAGGGAAAATTTTAAATTCCCTTAACAAGGGTTCATACTAAACTTATGAATTTACCAATGAATATCCCCCGAGAGTGTCATAACAAAGAGTGAAGCAAGGCCCATTGTCTTGCACTAGTTCCCATTTGAGTGTAACTCAACGTGGTGTTTTCGGGTTTCACCCTTAGGATACATCTGTGCTAGAGACAACTCTACCAGCTCATATCCTTACAGGGATGCGTTTTCTTGATAAAACACTTACCCAATACTCACCAATACTTAGGGGTGTTTTAATTATACTTATTCTTACCTCTAATTCTTCACTAGGTTTTTCTAAACCTAATCCCAAAAATAACTAATCATATCCTATGATACCAACTTTAACAACCCTGTTCTTTATTACACACTTAAACATTATTTATTATATAAACATCACGTGATAAAATATAATAGATAGAGAGGTATAGTGTCTTTGGGGATTAGGATCATTACATAACAACTTAAATCATGAAATAAAACATCTTTATTTAAAACTTCTTTTACATGACCCCTACATTCCCTCATATATAGCATTGTATGGGATAACATGTGGACATGCATAAGAAAAGGGTGAGCTATAAATCCAAGTAACGGAATAAACATGAAATAACATGAGGAATGCAATGCATGTTAGAAAATAGTCATCTCAATGGAGCACAAGAGAAACATGATCATAAAAGCATGATCATCATAACATGGAAATGTGGTAACAACACCTAACAAGGAATTATCATGAGGCAAGGCTTATTGCACATAGAGCATGAGTAAACCCTCATTGCACATGAAGATAGAGTAAAACTTATTTGCACTTAAATTAGCATGAGTCAACACCCATTGCACATGACACATCATGATAATTTACTTTACCCAATGCATTAGAGTGATTTCAGGGCGCACCCTTCTTAATCATTTCATTTCATGCAAAAGTGTGCCCCATGGATCATAAAACATGGATTCATTAAACATCATCATTTATTCCACGATAATGGAGTGTGAAATTAATAAATTAAACTCTTTAAACAATAAGTAAATGTGTATAATGGTGAATACCCTTGATAGAGAAATGAGAATGGTATTCACTACACAATGACTTTGGCTTGGAAAACCGTGGTGCAATTTTGGAAGCATAACGACATGACATAAGAACTCATAAAAATGGTTGATGAGAGAGAAAGGGGTGTCTCATCATATATAAATGAAATGGAAAGTAATGGGGTCATATCTATACATGTCCCAATAAGCATAATGGAATTTAGATTCATAATACAAAAGAATTAATTGAATGTAAAAGAAGAGAGAGAAATTCTTTTCGGTATTTTGGCATAGTAACAGGTGTAAATGGGTAGAATTTAATGAGGGATAAAGGGGTATACCATCATCCAAAAATAAAAAGGGCAGTATGTTGTAGGTGAAAAATCATACCCCATCATTTTTAATTGAAAAAAAGGGCATAAAAACTTAAAGAAAATTGGACAGAAATGAGAAACGAAGAAATCCCTTACTTGGAAGTGCGATTTCAGAAGCTCGGGAGAGGATTGAGAGAGGATTATTGGGAGCTTGGGGATCCTTGGGAAGATTCTAGAGAGATGAGGCCAGGGATTGGTTTAAACCCCAAGGCTTTTAGTGATGTGGAAGTGGGAGCTTGGGCGGGTTTATATTAGAAAGGAGAGGTAATTCTTTATTATTTAGGTTTGGGACACCTCACATTAAATTAATCAAAAACACAAACCATCCCTTGGTTTCTACCCATGGTTTTTTCCAAAGGGGAGTGAAAGAAAATATTTTATAAGGCCAATGGTCGAACTTCTTAAAATAATAGGGTTGCTTATGTGGAGGTGAGTCACACCCTCAAGGAAAACAATTTAAAAAGACAAAATGTTTTATAAGCCTTGAAGGGTCCACTAAAGCTTTTTAAAATAAATCAAAAAGACCCAAAATCAAATTATATTAATGGTGAAACATATATTTGACGAACATAATGTTAATATTATTTTATTAAATCACTATTGGGTCATTATGATGTCATAAAACACATTATATATTTAAACAGTATTTAATTTTTACCCAAAAATTCGACTGTCTCAAAAAATTATGAAAATTTCACCGTTGGATAATTTCGACGTCCTGATCCCAAAAAATAAGATACATTTTATATAAATAATTTTCTAAATATTTTAATTTTTACATTTAAAATAAACACTGACATTTATCAGAAATTCATGGGTTTTGACAAAAACAACTTTCAAACCTTAATAAAAATTACAATTGAATTTATAAAATTATATGATCATTTATATTTAATAAAAAGTAATTTAATAATAGTAATATTTTATTAAAAAATTATTTAATTCAAAAATCCATTAATTCATCAAAATAGATTTATAGGTTAAATATTAACTAAAAATACAATTTTCGCTGTAAAAACTATTTACAAAGTAATAATAATAAAATGAATGCACATTATTTATAAAAAAAATAATGTATATAGTAATAGTGCTAGGGTATTATTACATAACCCCTCTGAACACCTGCATAATACTAAATGGTATGGCGTGCGATGATGAAAGACTCTTAGGCTGGATCAGATAACATCTCTCGGGTGATAATCTCTATTAACTTCCACTTCTCCCGTAGTCAGTTCCTCTCAATCTTAATGTGGTCAAGATGTACTAGGTCTTGGTCATGAGTGAAGCCCGATGAAGCCAACTCCTTTCCAAGCTCTGAGAAATGAGCTTCATAAGGGGAAATTCTACTAGATGAGGCCATTGCTTCCTTTGACTGAATAAACTGGATTTGTTAAAGCCCTATATTTATAGTAATCATGTGATCACTGTTCAATGGTTATATTTAAAATAGTCACAATTATTAACTATATTTTAAAATCCAAAAACATAAAACCAATGAAGTTCACATTTGAAATAAACATTTTACATAATGAGACATTTAATTAGATCAAGAAGAATTACCATTAATGAAAGTTTGGGTCGTTACAACCAGGGTGATCTTATGGAGGTGCAACAATGGATGTGGCTTACGCATGGAAGTTGCCCAAGTTCTCTTATGGAGGAGCAATTGTAGATTGGGCTTACACGTAGAATTTTCCCATGATGTATTCTTTATGTATGGTCATGAAGCATCCCAACCATCTAGGGGTTGAGGAATATGGTTGGGGATTACACCTGATATGGAGGCCCATGATTATTGTCTGTTGGTCATCTCATGAGCATGGAACGAGGAATCTTATGATTTGAAAATAAGGCAACTCATGTGTGTCACATGAGGAATCCTATTATTGAATGATAGGTTGTGCTATTGTAGAGACCCGAAACTTGACGTACATGGAAATTACATCATATTTGTGGAATACTTAGTACATAACAAAAAAAACACACACACAAGGATCATAATAGTTTAGTGTCTTTGGAAACTCGGAATATAATCTTCTAATCGTGGTGAAAGATCTTCAAAATCTCCCATAAAGATCTTCCTTTTTTTTCCTAAAACCATTCTTTATATCCTGGGGAAAAGAAAACATAAATGGGTGAGCTCAAATGCTCAGTAAGGGTAAAAAAAAAGGAATATCAATCACATCATATACATAAGCACATAACTTTTGGAAATCTTAACCTGCAAAAGAGATCATAATTTCATAACATGGGGTAAATCATGGCAGTGAAATGTAATCACAATAATAATAACATAAAACATGAAACTTTGTGGCATTAACACATAATCATAGAGAATCATTTCTTGTTAGTCAAGACTCATTTCCAAGACTATCTTAGTGGACAAAGTCCCTTTCTGAATCGAGTAACCCTCGTTTCAGTCCTGTTTCACTGAACTGGTATAACCTACCATTTCAGCCATGTCTATATCATGAGATATAAAATCTTTACCCAATGCATTGGAGGGAGATATAGGTCCCACCCATCTTATAATGAATCCTTTCTTATGTGTTCCACATAATCATAAATCATACATCACCGCATAACACATGTAACAAAAATGGCATTCTTGAAACATCATGACATCATAAAACAAATCATATAAGGTAAATGACTTCATAAAAATAATTCCCTCACAACATAATCAAATCAATTTAATAATAGGGATAAAAACAGAACCCTTTATTATCTTAGATGGAAAATAATTTTTATAAAACACTTGAACTTCATTCTTGAGGAAAATATCCTTTCTACTTCAAAAACACTTTTCCTTTCTTAACATGTCATACAATTTTAAACTAAAAGAAGTTTATTAATAATAAACTTGAAAACTTGTGAAGGAATATTTTTGGAAATAATGTTTTAAAAATCCATTCATGCCGTATAATTTAAAAAACATTGTTCGTACTTTTGTCGGAAAAGTCAAAAAGCACCTCGTATGAAAAACGTCAAAAGATTCCTTTCATATTTTTTACTAAAAACTCACCGAAGGGTAAAATTGGATTTAAAATATTGTAAGTGGATGGAAACAATATTACATATTGAGGGAACATGGATGTGGATGATAAAATAAACCCCAGTAAATACAAAAGTAAAAACAATCTCGGATAAAAATGAGATTGTGATATTTCCCTTACCTTAGGTCCGATTTGCTTCGTATATGTCCGAACCTCCTCTTCTTTGAAGCACCTCTTTGACACCTCCTCTTAGGGAACTAAAATTGGTCTTTGAGGAAGACCAGAACCTTTAGGATGTTTCTAGGGAAGTTGATAAGATATTTTGGCAGGGGTTGGCCGAGCTTGAGTGCTCAAATTGGTGTGAGGAGGAGGGGGAGGAGGTGTCCTTTTATAAGGGAGGAGAGGGGCACCTTTGGAATTCTTAAAAATATTAATTTATAATAAATCTAACCCCACTTAAAAACCTCCAAAAATGACTCATATTAGAAGATTAGATGAGATAGGGTTGTAATCTCATCAACCAATCAAATTTAGACATGTTTGGATCTTATTTTAAACCTTATCATTTTCATTTATCCTTATATAATCTATTTAAGTTTATTTGTGGTAATAAAATTCTAAATTTTAAATTATAACAAATAATTACTTATTTGTTGTGAATTATCCATAATTATTTACTTTATAACATTATAGACCATATAAATTTAAATTTATAATTTTTAAATATTTTTGTAATTTTTAAACTATTTTATAATATGTTATTTTTATGAAATAACAATAGTGTCAATTTTGACACTATTCATTTATTTGAATTTAAATAAAATATATACAGAATATATGTTCAAACTAAAAGCTTTAATATATTAATAAAAGGTCATATGTATCTATAAAATTAGTGGATCACATTAAATAGTTCATATAATATTTATTTTATTATTTTAAAAACCATGTATTTGGTTTATCTCTTAATAAAATAATTACTACATCATTTTTGTATAATTATTTAATATACTTATTTGTTGCATAAAAATTTAAAATAAAATTCTATGATGAATATAAATATATTACCTTTCACAATAATACTTTTACTCGAATTTATCATCTTAAAATAAAAATATTTAAATTGTTATATTTATTAAATTATGAAGGTGACAACTTTGGCATCATTTAAAATAAAATAATATAAGTGTTATAATTGATTGTATAAGACTCCAAATGGTCAAATATTCGACCATTGGATGCTTATAGTTTATATGTACACGAACAATAAGTTTTGGTCAGGGTTTTGTGCATTTTAATGTATCTATTAGTTTAATAAAAACTATATTCTTGATTTTTCACTAGATAAATAATTTCTGCATCACTATTGTGTCACAATTAATGATAATTATTTAATCCCAAAAAATTCTAAATAAATTCTCATGATGTAGATAATTTTGTTAGCTTTCTGGAGACTATTCATGTTCGAAATTTTATGATCTTTATCACTAATTTAAAATTATTATACTTATAAGATTTAAGAGAGTGACATGTTGTCACTTTCTTTGGTTTTAATAATAATTAAATTATTTTCATGGTCAAAAGTCCATAAAATGAATCTAATCCGACACTTAGTTAATATGGGTTTACTTTTAGCCATCAAATATAATTTTGGCATGTGTTAGGGTAATTTTATAATATTATATTTACCCTTAATTACCCGATTTATCTTTAACTATGGTAAATAAAATTTACCATAGTTACTATTCATAATTCCCAAAAATAAAAAGTATACTATTAACATAATTTGGACCCACTGATTCCAAATATGGAATCAATTTTTTAAAATTCAAAACACAGAAGTTGCAGAAATTAAATTAAAATTAATCCCGTGGTCGAATAAAAATGGGTTTTTGTTTAAAACATTGCAAAAGATTGAATTGATTTAACTTACGAATTCAAGGTAAAATCAATGCTAATGACATAAATTATATTAAATGGTAAAAATATATTCTATTTATACTTTAAAACCATTCAATATTATAATTTAACCACATAAGATATTATGATGAAAAAAGTTGTTTTTAATTAAAATATAGCGTGTTTTTACTATTCATTAAAATGTGAAAGTTACCCGATTAATATGAAAATTTTATCCAAAGTAAATTTTTATTTCTTGATTCCAAAGAAGAACTTTATTTTGTCAAATTGAACTTATAAACTTGTCAAAAACCAGATTTAAAGTGGGTGCGCCATCCAAAGGCGGCAAAACTGCATTTTTGAAAAATACTTATTTTACCCGAAAAATTTCTTTTGTTCTTATACCATGTTCTAGAAATGTGTAAGATGAATAATAATGTTATAAAATTCAAAATTTAGTTAATACTATTCATAACGGCTAGTTCATGACAATATTATAATAATATAACATTGTTTATTAAAACCCGGTATTGCGTACAACACACGCTATCGAGGAAGGTCGCGATTGCGTGTAATGCAAGCCAAGTCAGGGTTGCGTGTTGTGAAAGAATCCTTCGTTGTTTCGTATAACAGAATCCAAACATATTTCATTTATACATTTAATATATATATATATATATATACTCAATGTTGCGTAGAATAACTATTATCAAAATTGTGTGTAACACTGTCCAAGAATAGTGTTGCGTATACTGCAAGCTAATACGGTGTTGCGTATAGCGCAAGGTAATGTTGGTGTAGAATACAACACAAGAAATTAATGAAATTAAAAGAATATTTTTCATAAAATCTCGGGGTGTTACATTCTACCCCCCTTAAAATGAATTTCGCCCTCGAAATTCGTCGGGGTTATAAATGGTTTACTATACAAAAGTTTCTTTAATAGAAACCCACATCGTAAAAAGGAATACCAAAACCAATCTTTAAAAACAAAAGTATGAAACGTAATGGTTACCCAAATAAACTAATCACTGGGTTTCCACATAGGTGGAAATATGGATATGGAAGAGAAATCTAACCATCATGTTCTGATAGAGAGTGGTAGAGAACATGGCTATGGAAAAGCCAACAATCACAAAGCCATAGATTTGTGATGATCTATGGTACCATCTGATTCATCGGATATAAGGGCACTAGGACAACAGTTTTGGTTTTCAAGATCATTTCCCTAAAGTTGAAGAATTTAAATTAGAATAAATACTTACTTTATTTTGTTACAATCTCACTGTTGTTTGTGCCTTGAACAATTTCCAATTCATCTCTTAAAGAAATGAAGTTGAATTTGTTATTCGTGAAGTGTTAGCAGATCATGTGATAGAATGACGGGTCATTCTATCTGTCTTAAAAAAAGGTTAGCAAAAGTTATTAAATATACATAAGTCATTCTATAGTGAGATTAATCATATATGGTTCCTAAAATGGACTTATACTTCATATATCATACTTCTTAATATAATAAAACTAGTTTCTACTAAACAAGGACTTCCTGTAGGCCAGTGGTAGGTGATAAAGGCCAGTCGCACTTCGGTTGTGGGTTCGATTCCCACAGCCTTGTCCGAAGCGATGGGCTGTCGCGCATCCTGCAGGTTGTCCATTTTCTAAAACTACATTACTATAACATCCCATCAATAATATAGAAAATCTTCTATCCTTAAACAATACTAACTTATGTCCAACATAATCCATTCTAATCTTTAGGCTTACCCATAATACTACAGTCCACTCTCATAATATAGTGAAAACGATTACCAGAGATTTAATACTATCGTTAATCCCCATATATCATAAGATTTGTTTTGTTGGTCACATTCCAAACATTCAAAGTCCTTAATCATGTATTCTCTTGAATACCTTAGTGAAAACATGAATGCAGTTTAAAGTTAACACTTTCCACATACCAAAATCCTAAAAATTCTATATACTCAAACCATTATATCACTTAGTCCTTATAACAATCATGAGCTCATGAATACTGTCAAACATTTAATTTTCTCCTTATCCCTTCATTATGCACATATCATCTACTTTCCAAAATATTTGAATCACTTTTCATGGTTACCGGTACCTTAAAAATATTGAAAACCACAATAGACCAATACATAAATATTTCAATACACCATAAAAGTACCTCAACAACATTATTCTTGAATACCAATACATGAACACTTCAGTCCATCCACTTCAATGATTATCCTGGAATAAGTCCTTCCTTGATTTAGAAGTAAATTTTTAGGTCAGGGCATTGAGTTGGGTAATGCCCATGTTCTCCACAAATAAGACATTGAACTCCATAACAGTCTGTCACTCTATGACCCTTTTCTCCACACAGATAACATCGGTCCCTCTATTTGAGGTATTCCTCAAGGTTCTTCTTCCCTTCTTTAGAAATCTCAATCTTTCTTTCTTTATGCTCCTCAACATGCAAACATGCATAATAGTTTATCTTCCTCTTCTTTGATGAATTAAGCATACCACTAAATTTCACCTTGTTAATCATATATCGCGATGAATGATTCAGCATAATAACAATATCTTTCTCTCTAGGCATTACACAATTTTGTTGCTCATAGTCACCAATTTGTCCATTGGATTCAATGTTAACTGAATTCCTTCTGGTTCCCTCCATTAACTAAAACACAAAAAGAATTCTGTGAGAGGTGAAATCATGCTAGGGAAAACAATATTATAAAGGGGGAGTACCTTCAATATCTAACATCTTAGGTTTAATTCTATGATCGTTAGCATAGTTCTAGTACTATAACCTATACGTATACTTAACCTTAGGGACATCCCTAGACATACCGTAGAAATATCTCTAGGGATCTCACTATCGTTTTCGCATCCTAGTTTACAAAGGTTGACTAAACCTTTCCTCTGATACCAACTGTAGAGACCCGAAACTTGACGTACATGGAAATTACATCACATTTGCGGAATACTTAGTACATAACAAAAAAACACACACACAAGGATCGTAATAGTTTAGTGTCTTTGGAAACTCGGAATATAATCTTCTAATCGTGGTGAAAGATATTCAAAATCTCCCATAAAGATCTTCCTTTTTCCCCCTAAAACCTTTCTTTATATCCTGGGGAAAAGAAAACATAAAAGGGTGGGATCAAATGCTCAGTAAGGGTAAAAAAAAGAAATATCAATCACATCATATACATAAGCACATAACTTTTGGAAATCTTAACCTGCAAAAGAGATCATAATTTCATAACATGGGGTAAATCATGGAAGTGAAATGTAATCACAATAATCATAACTTAAAACATGAAACTTTTTGGAATTCACACATAATCATAGATAATCATTTCTTGTTAGCTAAGACTCATTGTCAAGACTATCTTAGTGGACAAAGTCCCTTTCTGAATCGAGTAACCCTCGTTTCAGTCCTGTTTCACTGAACCGGTATAACCTACCATTTCAGCCATGTCTATCTCATGAGATATAAAATCTGTACCCAATGCGTTGGAGGGAGATATAGGTCCCACCCATCTTATAATGAATCCTTTCTTATGTGTGCCACATAATCATAAATCATACATCATCGCATAACACATGTAACAAAAATGGGATTCTTGAAACATCATGACATCATAAAACAAATCATATAAGGTAAATGACTTCATAAAAATAATTCCCTCACAACATAATCAAATCAATTTAATAATAGGGATAAAAACAGAACCCTTTATTATCTTAGATGGAAAATAATTTTGATAAAACACTTGAACTTCATTCTTGAGGAAAATATCCTTTCTACTTCAAAAACACTTTTCCTTTCTTAACATGTCATACAATTTTAAACTAAAAGAAGTTTATTAATAATAAACTTCAAAACTTGTAAAGGAATCTTTTTGGAAATAATGTTTTAAAAATCCATTCATGTCGTATAAGTTAAAAAACATTGTTCATACTTTTGTCGGAAAAGTCAAAAAGCTCCTCGTATGAAAAACGTCAAAAGATTCCTTTCATATTTTTTACTAAAAACTCACCGAAGGGTAAAATTGGATTTAAACTATTGTAAGTGGATAGAAACAATATTACATATTGAGGGAACATGGATGTGGATGATAAAATACACCCCAGTAAATACAAAAGTAAAAACAATCTCGGATAAAAATGAGATTGTGATATTTCCCTTACCTTAGGTCCGATTTGCTTCGTATGTGTCCGAACCTCCTCTTCTTTGAAGCGCCTCTTTGAGACCTCCTCTTAGGGCACTAAAATTGGTCTTCGAGGAAGACCAGAACCTTTAGGATGTTTCTAGGGAAGTGGATAAGATATTTTGGCAGGGGTTGGCCGAGCTTGAGTGCTCAAATTGGTGTGAGGAGGAGGGGGAGGAGGTGTCCTTTTATAAGGGAGGAGAGGGGAACCTTTGGAATTATTAAAAATATTAATTTATAATAAATCTAACCCCACTTAAAAACATCCAAAAAATGACTCATATTCTAATATTAGATAGATAGGGTTGTAATCTCATCAACCAATCAAATTTAGACATGTTTGGATCTTATTTTAAACCTTATCATTTTCATTTATCCTTATTTAATCTATTTAAGTTTATTTGTGGTAATAAAATTCTAAATTTTAAATTATAACAAATAATTACTTATTTGTTGTGAATTTTCCATAATTGTTTACTTTATAACATTATAGACCATATAAATTTAAATTTATAATTTTTAAATATTTTTGTAATTTTTAAACTATTTTATAAAATGTTATTTTTAGGAAATAACAATAGTGTCAATTTTGACACTATTCATTTATTTGAATTTAAATAAAATATATACAGAAGATATGTTCGAACTAAAAGATTTAATATATTAATAAAATGTCATATGTATCTATAAAATTAGTGGATCACATTAAATAGTTCATATAATATTTATTTTATTATTTTAAAAACCATTTATTTGGTTTATCTCTTAATAAAATAATTACTACATCATTTTTGTATAATTATTTAATATACTTATTTGTTGCATAAAAATTTAAAATAAAATTCTATGATGAATATAAATATATTACATTTCACAATAATACTTTTACTCGAATTTATCATCTTAAAATCACAATATTTAAGTTGTTATATTTATTAAATTATGAAGGTGACAACTTTGGCATCATTTAAAATAAAATAATATAAGTGTCATAATTGATTTTATAAGACTCCAAATGGTCAAATATACGACCATTGGATGATTATAGTTTAAATTTACACGACCAATAAGTTTTGGTCAGGGTTTTGTGCATTTTAATGTCACTATTAGTTTAATAAAAACTATATTCTTGATTTTTCACTAGATAAATAATTTCTGCATCACTATTGTGTCACAATTAATGATAATTATTTAATCCCAAAAAATTCTAAATAAATTCTCATGATGTAGATAATTTTGTTAGCTTTCTGGATACTATTCATGTTCGAAATTTTATGATGTTTATCACTAATTTAAAATTATTATACTTATAAGATTTAAGAGAGTGACATGTTGTCACTTTCTTTGGTTTTAATAATAATTAAATTATTTTCATGGTCAAAAGTCCATAAAATGAATCTAATCCGACCCTTAGTTAATATGGGTTTACTTTTATCCATCAAATATAATTTTGACATGTGTTAAGGTAATTTTATAATATTATATTTACCCTTAATTACCCGATTTATCTTTAACTATGGTAAATAAAATTTACCGTAGTTACTATTCATAATTCCGAAAAATAAAAAGTATCCTATTAACATAATTTGGACCCACTTATTCCAAATATGGAATCCATTTTTTAAAATTCAAAACACAGAAGTTGAAGAAATTAAATTAAATTTAATCCCGTGGTCGAATAAAAACGGGTTTTTGTTTAAAACATTGCAAAAGATTGAATTGATTTAACTTACGAATTCAAGGTAAAATCAATGATAATGACATACATTATATTAAATGGTAAAAATATATTCTATTTATACTTTAAAACCATTCAATATTATAATTTAACCACATAAGATATTACGATGAAAAAAGTTGTTTTTAATTAAAATATAGCGTGTTTTTACTATTCATTAAAATGTGAAAGTTACCAGAATAATATGAAAATTTTATCCAAAGTAAATTTTTATTTCTTGATTCCAAAGAAGAATTTTATTTTGTCAAATTGAACTTATAAAATTGTCAAAAACCAGATTTAAAGTGGGTGCGCCATCCAAAGGCGGCAAAACTGCATTTTTGAAAAACACTTATTTTACCCGAAAAATTTATTTTGTTCTTATACCATGTTCTAGAAATGTGTAAGATGAATAATAATGTTATAAAATTCAAAATTTAGTTAATACTATTCATAACGGCTAGTTAATGACAATATTATAATAATATAACATTGTTTATTAAAACCGGGTATTGCGTACAACACACGCTATCGAGGAAGGTCGCGATTGCGTGTAATGCAAGCCAAGTCAGGGTTGCGTGTTGTGAAAGAATCTTTCGTTGTTTCGTATAACAGAATCCAACCATATTTCATTTATAAATTTAATATATATATATATATACTCAATGTTGCGTAGAATAACTATTATCAAAATTGTGTGTAACACGGTCCAAGAATAGTGTTGCGTATACTGCAAGCTAATACGGTGTTGCATATAGCGCAAGGTAATCTTGGTGTAGAATACAACACAAGAAATTAATGAAATTAAATGAATATTTTTCATAAAATCTCGGGGTGTTACAGCTATAGTTTATTATCATGTAGTGATGTCTATTGACATATAATGTTTGGCATGGTAGGTATCTTCATTTTGGAGGAAGAGGCATCCAAAGTATTTCATATAGGGTATAATAAATTTTACAGTCATGTAGAGAGGACTATTAAGAATAAAACGCCTAGAAATGGATGGTGTAATACTTAAGCAAGGGTATACCTTTATGTTTTTACCTAAAATAGGAGTAATTTGATAGATTTTAATGAGTTACTTGATGAGTGGTTCAACTTAAGGTACACATGGAATTGAAGATGAGAATATCAACTCACACCAAGGGAAAGGGGAAAATATGAATATATCGACTCAAGGTGTTTCGAGGAGTTCATAGGAGTATCTAAAATCATGGTATTCCATAAGTGAATTTTCGGTGCTCATAAGGGTGCACGGTAAAATGTCAGAAAACTGACCCAAAAATTATTGGTACAATACTCTATTTTTCAAGGTGGTTTGTGAAAATAGCAAAGGGACCAGGACTGATCTTGGGTAGGGTTGCAGGGGAGCATCCCCCTTGGTATGGACCAGTGGGCTTGAAGGTAAGAGCTTCTTTAAGGATAGGGCTTTGTGAAGGATGGGGGTTCATAGAGGTTAGGGTCTCATAAAGTACATGGCTTTACAGAGATCCGGGTCTCGGAAAGGACATGAATTCATAAAGGTCAGGGTCTTGTGAAGGATAGGTCTTCATGGGGCTAAGGGCCTCGTGAAGGATAGGGTTTCGTAATGCTCAGGGTCTTATGAAGGATAGGGCTTCATGAAGCTTAGAGTCTCATGAAGGATAGGGATTCATGGAGCTCAGGGTCTCATGGAGATTGAGACCCTTATATTAGCATAGAGTTTATTACAAGAGTGTTATGTGAAGTCTTAATGCTTCACAAATCCATAAGAAACCTGAAGGGGCTCCATCCATTGTGAAGGGTGGCGGCCTTGGGGAAGGGAATCCCTGCCATAGGTAGGGTCAATCCATTTTGACACTGGTTCACGTGCATGGGAGAAACACAAAATGGGATATTGATAGGTGAAATGGTGGCATAACCATGATTATGGGGGGGGGGTGATTCGTCTATTTATAGGTAAATGGGGTTCATGGTGCTCATAGGTGTTCCATGATTAAAACATGATATTTGTGAATAGGCGTGGGGCTTATCAAACCCGCAGAGCCTTCTTTCAACTTTCTTAGTGAAAATCATGGGGCTTGTTGGACTCACAGAAGTTTCTTTCAACTTTCATTGTGATCGCGGTGGGAACTCGATGAATAGGCTCTATAGACCACTTTTACAAACTATCTTTGAATGACAATAGCCCCTAACCCATAACTCTGTTTGGTCTCCATAACTAGTCAAATCAATGATTTAAAAAGTGGATATACTCTAGGACCAATATGATATTCCTTAAGTGTATTATTTGGATGTGTTTTCTAGTGAAAACAAATCCCCCCCCCTCAAAATGGAATCCATCAAGGATGAGGGGGGTGAGGTGGAAAAAATTTCGAGGATAATGCGGATGAAAACACCGATCATGGGGCCTAAAATATCTCAATCTAATTGAGGAAACAAAAAATAAATATATATATATATATAACCATGTGATTCAAGCTAGGTATGGGGAAAAGAGACAATATATGATCATTTACCCACATGAGAGTGATAAAAAATAGTGAATGTACAGTGATCAGAATGAGTAATCAATCACCTTTGGGAGTATCCTGACTAATAGGGGTTATGGCTGGAGAATGGGGATCTTTGAACAACTAATTCACCTTCCCCAATGTGCATTAGTGCATGAGAGGGATAATACTAAGGGAGTTAGAATGAATCTGAATAAACGGTAACGAAAAGTATGAATCCCAGTGCCCAAACATCAGAACACAATGATGATGGAATACTGATATTAAATAACTCTTGACTGTTTTAAAAACATATTATCTATTCCTCTAGCATAAAATGAGGTCAAAAAAATGAGTTCCAATTATTGATTGTATTCAAAACACAAGACCAAACTCAAAATATTCTCCAATGTCCTCTGGGGAATTGGCCCGAAACAGTAAGTGAGCTGAAGCAACATGGGACCAGACTGTTAGGTGGGAAACTTTAGACATAAAAGAGGATAAGGATATGAATAAGGGGAATGAAAAGAGAATATGTGGAGTGGTGGAATGTATTAATGGATTCTAACACTATTGAGATTACGCCAGTGTGGATTTGAGAACATTGGTGTAGATGCATTGGTCTGAACAAAGATCAAACCTACCTCTTAGGAGGGCATCATCTTGGATGCTAAGAAACAATTGAGGGTTTGAGATGCATTGAAGTTTTACATTGTTCAATTTAGGATTATTCATGGTATATTTTAATGTCAGGTGATTTATATATCCCGCAGTTTAATGTCACATGATTAGGAATTTTTTGCATAGTTTATGGTCATACAGTCTGGAACCAGGATAATAGTATAGAGTCGTGTTACATGGACTATGTTGTCTATTCCTATAATGTTTTCATAGAACAGTGGAGATAAACCCAAAATGAATGATCCAAAGGAGGCTTGTGAACCATAAAAATATCAAGGAATATACAAAAAATAGGCATATGTGATGCGGTGAGGGACAACACCCAACATAAATGAAGGAAAAAGAGACCAACTACCACACCACATATCCAAATGAGGCTCCTAGTTTATGGTCATAGAGTTTGGACCATAATCGTGGAAAAAGGGAAAAAATGGTTAACAAACCTGTGGTTCGGCCCGTGACAATGTGTCCGGGCATTACTACGTATCTCGTAAAGACGGGAATTAATCTACATGTAGTTCTTGAAGATAATTTATTTAGCGAAAAATAATGGTGGCGGAATTCCTCTTTAGTAAGGAATCTGAAACATCCTGTAATGATCATGGGGAATCCTAATCATTATCAGGGTATAGCTATAGTTTAATGTCATTAATTATGGATGATGGGTTCTTAGTTTATTTTCATAAATATTGTACCATATTTCTACTAGATTAAGGTCATAGATTTCAGACAATAGGGTTTATGGCTAGGCCTAATGAAAAAGTATTTGGGTACCACTACGTATCCCAAAAGGAGAAAAATAAAGTTATACATAGTCTTTGGTTTCAATGTAGTTTAATGTCATGGGGTATGGAAAAAATTTGATTGAAGTGAAAGAAGGGAAATTATGTTGCGTATGGGCCTGATATCGATGATCTAGGCATCACTACGTATCCCATATAGAAGGGAATCAATCCATACATTGTTCTTGAAGGGAAATTTTTCTACGCGGGTATGACCCATGCATAGAGAGAAGAGGTATTATATGATTCATGGTTTTTTGAGTTTTTGGACAAGGGAAAAATGTCTGGGAATCACCATAAGAATCAAGCCATGTTTCAGTCTTATTAAGTGGCATGGTGGATAACCAGTGCCAAGGGTGATTCCATCTCAAGCAAGAACACCAAAAATACTATGCGGTTATTCGTCGTGCATCCAAGATGACGATGACATAGTTTAATGTCATATGAAAGGACCATACCATATATTTTAAATTCATGCTCTAAGGAAACAATAATTTGACATCTTTTGGGATAGGTCAGAATAATTTAACATCATGTTGCTTAGACAGAAGAGATATTAGTTTAAGTTCATAGAACTTGGACCATAAGGTTAAAAAGATTCTCTATGTGGGTATAACCTTAACAAGACTCCTATGACTATCTGAGACATTATGAGTGTGGGAAACAAAGAGGGATATTATAATTCCCCATCATATGGGATCACACAACATTGAAAAGGAAAATCAGGTGAACGTCTCAACCACACAAACATTCCTACTCGATGTGCAGGAATGCATGGAGGGAAACCCTAGGGGTGTTGGAGATCGAAAAAGAACATGAGGGGGTAGAAAATCTGAATCAATACACTAGATATCTAGATCATAGTGAGGATGGAATGACGATGGAGGATAACTACTAACCTTATTTGAAATACTGCATCCACATCATGTGACATGGAATAAGAACATGAAAATGGGGGTTGGTTGCTGACCATAATCAAAACATGGGACCATCATCAATATTTCATTCTCAATATTCCAGGGCATTGACCCGGGATGGTAGGTGATCCATATAGCCATACACATTGTAGTTAGGGTGTCCCTTCAGACATGGAAGATAATGGAGATCCAAATAAAGAGACAAACATAGCGTGGGAGTAGAGAGATGAACTATTTGAAAGGATTCCAACTCTCCCAGAATTACGCAACCATACATTAAAACATCATGGTGTGTAACATTCATAGGTGGAATTAGATCCATCCTCTAGATCAAGTTCTTGGGGGGGTTTTTTAAACAGTTTATAGGTTTTTTTCTCATACAAAGAGATATATATATAATGTCATAGAGTATTGACCATAGGTTTCTAGTTTAACATCGTGTGTGTGGGATGTACTCATATAGTTTAACATCATGTAGTGATGTAGAAGGGGGGAAAGGTATCCCAAAGGGGATGTGCCCAGTGTATAAAAATAAACCTAACATGAATGAATACCATAGAAGTACACACCACACCGCATTATCCCATGAGAGATCTTAGACAAAGGGACTGAAAGGAGGAAATTTTGGATGGGTCCTTTGAAAAATTGTATGGTCACTCCTATGTATCCCATAAGGATGAGAATCAATCCAAACAGAGTTATTATATTCCATGAATTTAAACATCATGTGGTAAGGATTAAGGTGTCAAGATCAATATCCCCAAGGGAGATACATTGTGTGGCCATTATAACCCAAAGTGAATGAGGACCAAGGAGCCCATCGCACCACGTATCCCCGGGAGAAACCTAGGATGATAATTTGAAGGAAATTTTGGCTGGACCATTGAAAATATTTCTAGTAATTACTATATATCCCATAAGGATAGGAATCAATCCATACGTAGTTATAGATATGAAATGGTATGTGAATGGTTCCAAAGGTGACACCATCTCAAAAAAGGACATCGGGGTTCTGTGCAGTTTAGCCTTGTACAACTAGGATGGAGGCTGTTTCACTATTTAACATCATGAAACTAGGACGAACCAAAATTTTAACATCATGTGGGATGGTGAAGTTTAGTATTATGCATGAAAAATGGGATCATAAATTTTAAGGTCATGCAGAAAGGACCATAAATGTTATTCAATTTAATATCTTAGAAATAGGATGCAATAGTTTAACGTCGTGTGCGACAGGGTGCCATAATTAAACGCCACATTTCCTGAAAAAAATAGATCTTAGTTTAGGGTCATAGAACTCAGACCATTGGATGAAGATTCCAACATAGGGATGTATTGTGTGGAATGATGAAGCTACCAGATATGAAGGAGGACCACTGAAGTCCACAATACCACAACAAATGCTCCCTCAAAACTCATACAATGGGTCCAAAAATTTCAATAAGTGTATGAGACCAAAGAAAAACTATTTGTGAGTTCCTAGGAATCAGACGATAAAGAGAATCAATCCATATATAGTTATAGAGATTTGTATAGTTTAACATAATTCCATAAGGATGAATATTTTTACATAGTTTAACATCATTAAACTTGGACAAAGAATCATATACTCTATCATCATGTGATTAGGACAATGGTGGTTAGTATATTTATGTTCTCTATCTCAGATGAAAGAGTTCGTAGTTTAAGATCATATAGCTCAGACCATAAGATGACTGTGAAATTTATCGTCATGCAAGATAGTACAATTTAACGTTATGTAGGACAATTGTGGGGGAAATGGTCCAACTAGAATTTTCATGGTGCAACTTCTATAAACTGATGCGAATGAGGACCGAGGAGGTTCTATGCCACACCACACAATTCCAAAATGATAAATATCTTATTTTATGGTCATATAGATCGGACCATAAGGGAATTGTGTAAGTTATCATCATGAAACAAGGATGAAAAAACAATTTAACGTTCCGAAGGACTGAAGAGATCTTAGTTTAATGTCATAGAGCTTAGACTATAGGGGAATTTTAATGTTATGCAGGATGAGATATTAGTTCAATGTCATGAAGGATGAGATATAAGTTTAACCTCATATTGGATGGAAGAAACTAAATCTTAGTTTAAGGTTGTAATGCCCAAACCATGGGTCTCTTAGTTTAAGGTCATATAGTTTGGACCACTCTATGTAGTTTAGCATCAAGCGGTAAGGATGCGTTCCGTTTATTTTAACATCATCATGGTAAGGATGAAATGGTATTTTAATGTCATTCCAAAGGAGTAAAAATAGTTTAACATAATGTTTCTTAGACAAAAGAGATCTTAGTTTAAGGACATAGAGCTAAGACTAAGAAAAGAGTGTTGGGGATGAAATAGGTTGTGGCTGGATAAGGGAGCTCTTGGGATAATCAATTCACATTCCCCAATATGCACTAGTGGACGACCATGATAGCGTCAAGGGTGTTGAAATCAATCCGAATAATGGGAAATGAAAATTGTGAATCATGATACCCAAAATTCAGAATATTGGGGATATGGAATCAAATTTTAGGATGATTTCTGAACATATTCAAAACGTAAAATCGATATCACTGAGCTTGGGATGGGGACAAACAAACATGGTTCAACCATTGATCATGTTCGAAAAACAGGACCTGTCTTGAAAATCCATCCAAAGTCTTCTAAGGTGTCGGACCAGAACAATAGGTGAGATGACGTATGAAGATACTAGGCTCTTAAGGTGTCCCTTCAGATGTTAAATAAGAGAAGGGTATTAATAAGGGTCACATAAAGCATGGGAATGAAGTGATGGAATGTTATAAAGGATTCTAAAACTCTTAAAATTATGCCACTGTGACTTAAAATACATTAGTGTAAGCACATTAGGTCAAACAATGATCAGACCCATCCCCCAGGAAGGACATATATGATTAGGTCCTAGGATAATTTTCAATTTTATGCACGAAAAATAAGGATGATGCATAGAACAGTTTAATTTCATCTGATCATGACATGTATCACATTTTAAAATAATGCGACTGAGACACAATAGTTTAACATCTTGAGGGACGAGTAATCATAATTTAACGTCATGTGTCTTAGACAGAGTGGAGGGAGTTATCTTGTGTATGGTACACCCACTATAACTCGTTGTGAATGAAGACTTTAAATGATCCCCATGTAGAACCATACATTTCCATGCAAACTCTTACATTGATTAAAGTCATGATTCTTGGATTGGGGTTCCCAGTTTAACATTATTTTCCTAGGATGTGAGCTCCTAGGTTAGGGTTATAGAGTTTGGACTAAAGATGTGGGAATCACAGATGGATATGTGAAGTGTGTAGGAGTGAATAACTCGACGTGAATGAGATCCTAAGAGAACCAATGCCACAAATCACATTCCTAAGAGAACCTGCATATAGTTCTAAAGTAATGATGATTGAACTTGGGTTCTTAGTTTAAGGTCATATAATTCAGACCAAAATTTTATGCATATTTACCACATGGGTACACAAATCACCTAGAATCCTAATCACATGGGAGTCATGCTCAGTTTGAGAAGCAACGAGTGTTGATAATTTTCTTAACAAATGAAAGAAAAATGTAAGGGAAAGGAGGTGTCATGTCAGGAATGTTCCATCGACACAATCCCAATTACTCAATGTATATAGATGCATGGATGGGTAACACCAAGGGTGTTGGAAATCCACCACAACATAAAGAGGTGGAATGTGTGAATCCTGACACATGATATCTGGAACACAATGAAGTTGGAATGATAATGGAGGATAACTTCTAACCTTATTCAAAACACAACATCCATATCATGTTTCCTGGGATGGGAAGATCGAAATGATGGTTGGATGCTAATCATATTTCAACTGCGGGACCAGACTCAAGATGTCATACAATGTTTTTAGGTTCATTGGTCCAAGATAGTATCTAAGCCAAAGAGGTATGATACCATTTAGTTGGGGGTCCCGTTAGACATGGAAGCGAATGTGGTGCCAAATAAAGGGATGCATGAAGCATGGATATGGACTGAGATAATTTCATTATGGAATCCAACACTCTAAGTTATATGACACAACACATTAGAGAACATTTGTTGGGCATATTAGATAGAGGGAGTCAAACCCCTTCTCATAGATACGATTCCTGAGGTACTTCATGAATGTGGCATGATAGTGGACTAGTGATGAATAAAGAGTTATCTCTCATACGGGAGGTCATAAAATTACCTGGTTCATTGTACAGTTTAATGTCATGTGATTAGGACAAGTAGTGGGTATATTTTAAGGTCCCATATCATTAACCACAGGTGCAATAATTTTAGGTTGCATAGCTTTGACCAAGATGTCGTATGGTTTAACATCATGTGAAAAAGTTGTTGTGTACAGTATAATGTTGTGGGACTATGATGAGTGTAGTTGTGTAGTTTAACATCATGAAACAAGGAAATGTTTCATTGTTAAGTTTAGCATCATGCACCTAGGATGTGGGTTGTTGGTAAATTTATTGTCATGCAACTAGGTCGTTAAATCAAAAGGATTGTGTTGAAAGAGGTATGGTTGTCTCTGACCCATTTTGGTGGTTTTGGGGATTTGATCATGGAAGCCGTGGAATCATAGAGTGTCTATATGATGGGGGACAGATCCCAGAAGGTGTGGAAGCTTTGATTGTCAGCACAACATGGAAATGGATCCCGAATGGCATGGAATCCTAGATAATCAGAACAACAGGGTGATGGAGCCCAGAAGGAATAGATGCATGGATCATCAACATGATGGTGTGATAGAACCCAGAAGGTGGGAAATCCTAGATCTTCGGAATTACGAGGAGATGAATCTTGAAAGGCGTGGAATCTTGGATCTTGACACGATGGAGAGATGAGGTCCACAAGGTGTAGAAGTCTGGATCATCAGCACGATTAGGCGATAGAGACCATAACCAATATTGGAAAATGGGTATATACACATGGTTTTTCCAATAACCTTGGGTATATAATCACATATACAAATATTTTTCCTGGACCAAGAGTATATGTGACATATTTTATAATATACTCATGGTTCTTGCTAAACCGTGGGTATAGGGTACTCGCGTAAGCGCAGGAAGCCAAAAAAATACATGGGAATGCTATGGGGAATCCTATACCCATAGTTTAAATTGAACTATGGGTATATGTGGCATCTGTTCCAATGGTTTTCATGAACTATGGGAAAATCCTTAGATATATAAGCTTATACCCATATTTTATGAAAACTAAGGATATAAGGTCCCTTCATTTTTGAGTACGAAAGAAATATAAGATAATATATATATATATATATATAAATAATCATAATTTCAATTGGTGTAGGGGTAAGGGTGGGTTCCACGGTGGAATATAGGTGTAGGTTTGAAACTCTTACGGCAATTTTTTTATACCACATTGTATAAATAAATAAATAAATATATATATATATATATATATATTACTATAATTGGTGTAGTGGTGATGAACATTAGTGTCATACCAGTGGGGAATGTTGGAATCTCAGGAAGAAAATTTTATTTATACCCATGTTTTATGAATATATATATATATATATATGATAATATATATATATATATATATATATATATATATATATATAAATTCACATAAGTTCAATTGGTGTAGTGGTATGGAAACTCAGTGGAATTTCTGAGGATGAGGTTCGAAACTCTTGGGAAACATTATTTTAGATATGGTTTCCATTAATATATTTACCTATATATATATAATGTATGTTCAGTAGGTTGGTTGGTGAGGCATTTTCCATTTGTAGTGTATGCTACATGATCTAAAACCGATGCATATTTTTTATATAGGCAGTTAAAATTAATATAATTAAGAAGATATTTAGATATATATAAAAGAAAATGACACATCTGGGTGGGGGAGATGCTGCATGGTAGTAGTGCATGTCACAAGAATGAAACTCTCTACCACCATTTTTCTAATATTTATACCAACCGTTTTAAAATCATGGGTATAAGGCCATGACGTGGTGGCAAGTGGGTCTATGACACAGTGGAAAAAAGCTATACACACAGTTTGGAAAACAGTGGGTATAGGCCGTGGAGCTATACCAACGCCTTAGCTTCCCATTGTTTCCAAAACCGTGGGTATAGACTATACCCATAGTTTTGAGCCATGGATATATTTCATCCTTCCAGTAGTGAAGTCATGGAATCCTCGATCGTTGACAAGATGGTTCGATGGATCCTGAAGGAGCGGAAGCCTAGACCGTCGACATAATGGGATGATAGATCCTAGAAGGCGTGGAAGCCTCGAGCATTGGTACAGTGGAGAGATGGAGCTCAGAAGGAATAGAATCCCCGATCGTCAATATAAGGGGGTGATTGATCCCAAAAGGCGTGGAACCATAGAAAGAGATCCCAATATGCATGGCAACTATAATCGGGATGTGATTGACTATCCCCCAGTTCTGGTATTGAAGAAACTAGACCAGAAAAACCAAATTAAAGAAAGTATTTGGCACGGGGAGTAACTTCATGCCTATTAATGCCAATATGGGAAGGACCTCGGAAATGGCTATAAATTCTGATGGGAAGGACCTTCATGTATGTTGATTGCAATACGAGGATGACCTCCATGATGGATGATGATGGGGAAGGGGAGGACCTCCATGCCTGATAATTTTTTTTGTGGGGAAGACCTCTGTAATGATTGATAATGGAGATGGGGAGGACCTCCATGTCGGGTGATTACAGTGCAGGGATGACCTCTGCAATGTACAATGACATGGACATGGAGGACCTTCATGCCTAATAATTTCAGTTCGGGGAGGACATCAACAATGGATGATAATGACAATGAAGTGGACCTTCATGCTTAGTGATTAAAAGGTGGGGAGGACCTCCTTAATGGATTATGATGGAAATGGAGAGGACCTCAGTTCCTGATGATTATTTCATGAGGAGTACCTCCACAATGGCTGATGATGGAGACATGGTGGACCTCTATTCCTAATGACTACATTAAGGGGAGGACCTTTCCATTGGCTGATGATTTCAATGGGGAGTACCTCCATGCCAGATGATCGTATTATAGGAAGGACCTCCTCAATGGATGATGGTGATGATGGGGAGGACCACTGTGCCAAATTTCCTTTATCACAGGATGGACCGTAACAATTTTTGGTGGTTTCGGTGAGGATCTAATGGATTCGGGGGTGGATTCCCCCTATGTGTCCCATAAGGGTGGCAATGTTGGTGACAAGTTGATGAAGTCTGGGGTGGATGCCTCTTATACAGACCTTTAGGGAAGCAGTGTGGGTGAGGATACACTGGAGTGGGGGGGGGGGATGACTCCTTCGTATCACGTGAGGGAGGTAGTGACAGTGAGGACCTGATGAAGTCAAGGGGATGATTCCCCCAGCGAGGCCCTTGAGAGAAACAACTTCAGAAAAAAATCCAATGCAGTCGGTGGGTGGATTCCCCCTATACATCCCTTCTAGGTTGTAGTGTCGGGGAGGAGCCAATGAAGTGGGGGAGTGGATTCCCCCTGCACAACCCATGAGGGTGGTAGTGTCAGCGAGAAGCTAATGGAGTCGAGGGAGGATTACCCCTATGCTACCCATGAGGGTGTTGGTGTCAGAAAGGTTCCGAAGTATTCGTGGGTAAAAGTCCCTCATTGCATTCGAATAGGGTGGAAATTTCAATAGGGATATGATGGACTCAGTGGGAGGGTACCCCATGGGCATCCCATGAGGGTAGTGGTGTCGATGATGAGATGATGGAGTCGAGGGGAAGATACCCCATGTGCGTCCCATGAGGGCGGTGGTGTCAATGAGGAATCAATGTAATTGGGGGGAGGATTCCCCCTATGCAGCCCAACAGGGAGGTTGTGTTGACGAGGAGCTGATGGAGCCTAGGGGCGGATTCCCCTTGCATGGACCATGAGAATGATTGTGTTAGAAACGAGCTGATAAAATTGGGGGGAAGATTCCCCCGATGTAGTCCATGAGGGCGGAAATGTTAGTGAAGAGTTTATGGATTAAAGGGGAGTATTACACTTGCATGGCCCATGAGGGTGACAGTGTATGCGAGGATGTGATGTTGTCGGGGGGAGGATGCCCCCAGTTCGGCCCATGAGGGTGGTGGTGTTGGCCAGAAGCCAATGCAGTTGGGGGGAGGATGCATCTTGCATGGGCCTTGAGGGAAGTAGTTTCATCAAGGAGCTGATGGAGTCAAAGGGATTATTTCCCCTGCATGGCCCATAAGGGAAGTGGTGATGGTGAGGAGGTGATGGAGTTGGGGGAAGATGTACCTGACATGGACCATTAGGGCAACGATGTTAGTGAGGAGAAGATGGTGTCTAAGGGAGGATTCCCTCTGTGTGGGACATGAAGGCAGTGATGTTGGTGAGGAGATAATGGAATGAGGAGGTGGATTCCCCCTACACGACAGAAGAGGGAAGCCATTTTGGAGAGGATCTTATGGACTCAAGGGGGGGGGGGATGCCCCCTGCACAGCCCATGAGGGTAGCATAGTTGGAAAGGATACGATTGAGTTGGGGGGAGGATGACCCTACATAACCCATGAGGGTAGTAGAATAAGCGATGAGCTGATGGATTCAGTGGGGGTATACCCCCTGTGGGGCCCATGAGGTCGGCAGATTTGGAAAGGAGTCGATATAGTAGGTGGAAAATTCCCCACATGCAGTCCATGAGGGAAGATAGTTAGTGGGGAGGAAAAAACTCCTTATATTCACGCACCTGATGTTACCTATCCTCGAGCACATGAAGATGAGGGGATTTATATGGGTGATGCCTCATTTTGGTAAGGTCTAACACTTTTGATCTTCTCACAGTCAAAGAAGAAGATATTCACATTAAGTTGACCTTTTTGTTTTCGAAGCTTTCCACAAAAATAGCGTGCATCATTGTGGTGATGCATGATTATGGACCTAAATTCTCGCTTTCCAAAGGTGATTGACATTCATCACTTACTAAAATATGAATTCTACTTGATTGAAATGAGATTATGGGATGTTGGTACCTTCTTCCATGTATTCCTCCCCGACAATTGTCACTTAGTCTGGGTCTCCCTTATAGATTAATAGGTTATTCATGAAACTCATTCCCAATGTCATATCTTTGTGGATGACAGTTAATTATGGGGATTCAATATATACATTCTTAGGGGTCTTAAAAAGTAATAAACCTTCTGTTAGAGTAGATGGAAACATCAGTTATGTTGGGGAATCTACAGACACTGGAACATTAGTCACCTGTATTAATTCTCATAAGAGGGATTCTCAAAGTCATGATGCCCAAGGCATAACACATCAGACACGGGGTATATTATTCCATAGGCATGTCTTAAAATGTTTTCCTCATGCATCCCATGTTGAGTAGGAGGTATGAAGAGAGTTTAACATATTCCAAAGGTAGTATGACTTTGTTCAATACATCCCATGAAGACAAATCAGATATGTGGATCCCTTTGAGGAACCACCTCAAGGGTTTACCAGATGGATGGATGAGAACACCCAATGAGAGAAGACTCGATGGGGTCCAACTCAGGAAGAGAAGATTTCAGACCATAAAGGCTGATATAAACACCACTGAGGGTGGATCAAGGTGGTGGACCCCAAAGAGGGGGACACCATGGTTTATCATTGAATGGGATTTAACCTTAGGGAGGAATCGTACGTACCTTGTGTAGAATGAAGGGATAACAACCCATGTAGTTGATAATGGAATTAGGACTTATGCATGGGTAGATTCCTGAGTGCCTCTAGGGAGTAGAAAAAGTGGATGGGGATTACACTTGGAAGCTACCTAGGTTCCACTTGGGAGTATCCATGGGGAATGGGGCTTACACATGGAAGCTAACCCGATGCTTCTATGGAGAAGTAATGGTGGATGAGGCTTACACATGGAAGCTTCCTGGGTTCTCTTATAGAGGAGCAATGGAGGATGGGGATTATGCGTGGAATATTCCCAGGTGCTCCTATAGAGGAACAATAGTGGATAGGGCTTACACATGGAAGCTTCTCGTTACTTCTTCTACATGTCAGGTCATGAGGGCATCCAAACTCGTGGTGGGCTGAGGCATATGGTTGGGGCCTACAGCTAGATGGAGGCCCATGGTTATTTTCTGGTGATCATGGAATGAGTAATCATACAATTGGAACATAAAGAATCTCATTTTTGTTATAGGAGGCATCTTATTATTGAATGATAATGTATGTTATAGTTTTATGTCATGTAGTGTGGAATATTTACATCTTATGTTCGGCGCATAAGGAATATATTGTTAGAGAATGAGGAATAATATGTTTTTCATATAGTGTATACTACTTTTTGTAGGCATATATAGAGGAATATGGCCATAAGACACCAAGAAATGGCCGGTGTGGGGCTTACACAAGGGCATCCCTTTCTCGTTTTATTTGGCATAGGAGTGAGGTGATGGAGTATGAGAAGTTTCTTGATGAATGGTTCAACTCAAGTTACTCAGGTAATTGAAGATGAGAATATCAACTCACAAAATGGGAAGGTAACCATAAGGAATATGTCGAATCAAGGTGTTTCAAGGATTTTATAGGAGCATTTCAAATTATGGTATTCCATAGGTGGAAGTTTGTTGTGCATAAGGGTGCAAGGTAAAATGTCGGCGATCCGACACGAAAAGTCCACGGTGCAACTCTCCAATTTTAATGGGGTTAGTGATGTTAATAAAGGGACTATCCATAATCCTCAGTGGAGATCTAGGGGCACATCCCTCATAGTATAGATTAGTGGGTGTGAAGGTAAGAGCGTGGTGAATTATAGGGTTTCACGCAAAATGGGGGTTTGTAGTGGTTAGTACCTCGTAAAGGATAGGGATTCATGAAGTTTAGGTTTTCATGAAGGACATGGATTCGTAGAGCGCATAGTCTCAATAAGGATACAGATTCATAGAGCTTAGGGGCTCATGATGCATGAGACCCTTGAATTAGCATATAGTTTATTATAAGAGTTTTTTGTGAAGGTTTAATGATTCACGAAGCCTCGAGAAACCCAAAGAGGCTCCCTCTTTCGTGATGCGCATAGGACATCACGATGTGTATCCCTACCATAGGTAGGATAAATCCATTTTATCACTGGTTTATAATGCTCCCAAGCACAACAAAATGGGAGATTAATAATCTAAATAGCAGCATAACCATGATTATGAGGGGGAGGGGAGCAAACTATTTATAGGCAAAGGGGTTTTGTGGTGCATAGAGGTACACTGAAAATAAAACAGGATCTATATGAAGAGGTGTGGGGATTTTAGAACTCATGGAACCTTCTTTCAACTTCCCTTATAGCTGTTATGGGGCTTGTCAGACTCACGGAGCCGTCTATCAATTTTCATCGTAATTGCGGAGGGAGCTCCAAAAATTGGATCTCCGTGCATGGGCTCCACAAATTATTTTTCTAGCCTATATTCTAATGACCATAAATCCTAACCCATAACTTTGTTAAGGCTCCATGAATTGTGAAATAAAAGCCTGAAAAATAGGCTATGCTCCTGGATCAACAGTGTAATCCGTTAATGGATTATTTAGTCGAGTTTTTTGGTTCCAACCTATAAAAAGGAATATTCACCACATTAATTGGAGATATCGACATGGTGCCTCTTTAAAAGGATGAATTGACATGTTTTTTTGGGAAACACATTATTTTGTGCACAATATATCCTTGGAGTCTATCTAGTTCTATAAATGAATAATATTGGGGGGGGAGGGTGTAGAAACATTGGTATTTCGTTAAGATGTTGTCCACCAAGAGTAATAAGTGACTTGTCACATTTTCATTACCATGCATATCACATCATTAAAGAGATGTAACAATCCAAAAAATTATCGAAGATACATAAATAGTTATTCATGTATGGATATAGTTTCTAATAATAGTGATGTTTTATAATTTAAGGGTGAATTTATGTTTTAGGAATGGTGGTATTTGTCATGTTGATGATTTTTAGATAGATGAAGGATGTGTATGATAGTTTAGTTGTTATACATGAAATTATAAATTTTCATTATAATTAAAGTTTATCATTAACTTTAATTTTTTACTATCTGATTTTGAGGGATTTTTAGAGTTTACCTATGGTTTTTAACACTCAACATTGGAGAGGTTTTCCATGATAAAAATATGAGTACATTTATATTTCTTTTCACTTCCACTATTTCATTTTCTCTCTTATAATTACATCACAATTTAATTTATTACCAGGTTTGGGAATCACCACAATAAGCCTCCCTAAAAGCCACATAACCTAAAATGGCTAGGTTGACAACACACTTCCTCCCTCTTACATGTGTAGTACACTGATCTCTAGTATTTTAAAATATTCCACTCAGACTTCCCCTTACACATACACCAACCATTGTAAACCACATCAGTATAAAATCTCTCTGATCTCCACCTTTTAAACATGATCACACCAGTTTCTGATGACCCCTACAACATGTCACAACCTCATTTCCTATTCCTTCGATCAAACTAGTGGGCCAGTCTACCTCATATAAACTATAAACATCATAGCCATAGCCACCTCCCTTATATGGCCCATGGACCAACCATCATCCTCTCCTTTATATGCATGAGATTGTTCTCTATTATTGACATCCAACATTACATTTCCTTCTTCATGAACCATCCACCCCACTATGACCCTTCCATTTATGGGGTTTCTCCTGATGAAACCCAAACAACATCATAATGGGTGTTAATTTTGGTCTTACCTCACAAGATCTTATGTTTTTCATGTTTGTCAGGGCTTGTATGATGGAAAAGTGTCCATGATATTAATCATATAATGTTTTTCAGAGGGTGTTGATTATTTTTTGATGATGGATCTTGTCACTTTTGTTGTTGGTGGTATTTTTCATGAATAAATAAGGATCTTTATGCTCACTTTACATTTCAAGGATAATCAACATCAGGATTTATTCACATAATGAGTTTTCAGATATATATGACATTTTTCTAATAATGAGATTAATTTTTTCTTAGATTATTTTTTTTGTTATGAAATATGCATTTTTAATCATGATGTCAGGCTAACTTTCTCTATTGATGGGATATTAACCAAGTTATACACGTTACTATGAATGTAAAAAAATTTAATTTAATTTTATGTTAAATTTTCTATTTGAATTTATTTTTATTTTTTTTTTATTTTATTCAATTAAATTTTTGTTGAAGTTGATTTTAAAAATTAAATCTCACTAGTATAATTCTATATTGATTATACAATATTGAATAAGTTAGCTTTTCTAACTAAAGGTAGAAAAAATACTTGACTTGGGTTTGTGAGAAAAAAATATTATCATCTCAACACATTAATTTAGAATTTTGATCAACCTCATAAGTTATTTACAACCATATATAATTATACTTTAAATCAGTTATGAGACAAAAATAAAATTACAAAAAAATCTTATAATATTGGAATTGGTGATAATTGAGTAAAGTGATTATTCAATCATGGTATTATTTAGGGAATTCATTGTAATTTTTATTATGATATTTCTATCTAAACACATATTACTATCTGAATTTAATTAATGCTTCTAAATTATATGTTCTTATTTTTATTCATTCCCTTAATTTTTATTTCTATAAAAAAAATTAAATACAAGAAAACAATAATTATAGATTTCATACCTAAACATTATTGAAATATGAATAATTTAATGACCTAGACTTTTGATCCTTGTGGATCAAGCCTACTATAATCTACTACTATTGTTAGAGGGTTAAAAATGTTTAAAAATATGGTACGCCACAACAACACACACAAAATTTGTAGCACCCTTTTCGAGGAACACAAATCAATTTAATATTAATGCTATATAGAATAAACCCTAATTTGGGATTTTTTGTATTTTTGGAGAACACTTTTAATTTATATCAGCTAAAAAAATTCAAAACATTATCCAGAATAAGAATAATAGATAAAAGGAAAATCTCCTATCGGTAGATCTACTAAAAATAATATGGATCTATGAGAAGTGTTCCTAAAGAATTATATTACAATAATTACTAGTGGAAAATTATAC
Source organism: Viscum album (assembly GCA_963277665.1). Lineage (NCBI taxonomy): Eukaryota > Viridiplantae > Streptophyta > Magnoliopsida > Santalales > Viscaceae > Viscum > Viscum album. The sequence goes on from OY728163.1 coordinate 690,944,251, forward strand.
TTAACATCTAGAGTTTCCAAATGATCAAAGACCATGGAATACTGTGACATAAAAATTAAGGTCCAACAAAGATAGATTCACTTTAGAAATTTCGTGACCATAAATCTAGGTAGAAGACATTGAATTTCAGCTCTCAATGATAAAATTTCTAAATTAACATGCACAATTCCATGGATTGATTATAGAATACCCTTATATGTATATGAAAAAATTTCTTGAAGTTTTTGATCTATTAAAATATCACGGAGTGACTTAAAATTCACTGATATTGAAACTTGTTTTTTGGGATTTGAAGTATGTTTCACTTCACTAGATGTTCATTCATTGGAATTAAGTTCATCATAATTTCATATGACAGATGATGGGTTATACGTTATATGTTGACAATAGAATTATACTTCCCCAAAAATAGTATATGTATTTATAGTTCATATCCACTAATGGTTCTGTGGGAAGTAATGGATTTTAGGATGTTTAAAACTCGATAAAGGCTCACTTAGTTGGAAATCAATCTCAAGCAGTCACACTTACTAAACCATGTTTTTAGGGGAGTGTCTATTAAAGGTTTAATAAAAGACACTTACTTTATAAGTGTGTGGGATCTTAGTGCAATGGGCGATGATTCATGATTTATTCTAAGATTTATTGTAGAGTTGAGAAGTTAGTGAGGATTACTTACATTTTTTACTGAATTTGTATAAAATGTAATCTCCTAGATATAATATTAGAAAATTGTAGTGGAAATCCCCTATGAAAATTTGACACATCATTTGAGGAAAATTAAATACTTGAGTTTTTTTATTTCATTCTATTTCTCTATTTCACATTTACCATTGAATGTTTTTATGATAATTTTTATGTTTATGATTTAGCTAGTGTTTTTACGGTCTACATTGTGTGGTGAGTAGGGTGTCTTGACTTTCTACTTCTGATAGACTTAGTCGAGGTGAAGATAATTTTTGAATATCAATTTTCCATTGGGAATAAAATCTTACATGAAATCATTAAATGAACTGACATCCAAGGATATTTTGGTTTTAATAGAATTAGAAACCATATTTTCTTAGTTTCGCCCCCATCAAGTAGAATTTTATCATGGGATTCAACACTTATTGTGAACACACTAACAACAAGTCATTAATGGAATCAAATTAAGGGAAGATCCTGATTGATATATTCAATGGAATGTATTTTGGATTATATAGAATGCATATTAAATATTATCTCATTCATAGGGACTTAGAAGTTTCATTTCCCAAAGTGAATCTAGTACTGGGAGAGAATGAAAAATGGGAGTAATTGGATATAAATCCTCTAGGACTGATAAAAAATATCTTTGGCATTAAATTTTTTTTATAAATTTTGTAGAAGAAAAAAAAACAATAATTATGAAGGCTTTGACATACATTTATTAATATCCAACCACCCTTACTAAATTATTCATGTTGTGAGGATTGTTTATTTTGAAGTTATTCAAGGGAAACTAATGAAAGACCAAGTGAATGACTTCTAGATGACCCGTTTTCAGTTCCAAATATTGAAGGTTATATTTACTCATGATGTATGGGGTTTTTTTTATTATATCTGCTTATAAAGAGTTGGGATATAATTATTGCTTCACTATAGGTTATATCATCTCATTGATAATAACATGACATTTCTAATTTCTATTGGAATACCAATTCTTGACCAAAAATAAATTGGAAAGTGTGAAAGAATTAGTTTGGAAAAGTAGAAAAGAGTTTATTTCATATTATCTGGACGAAATCCTAGAAATCATAAGTTCGATCTTGTACACATAAATGTTTAGGGACTTTCCCCTATTAAATTATATAGTGGATTCCTTAAATTTATTACTTTAATTGATAATTATATAAATAATTTATGAATTTAATTATTAAAGAATAATTTTGATGAATTTTAGGTGTTTATTTAGTGGAAATATTTTTAATAATGGGAAAACAGTCATATTCTAAAGTGTATCTTCATAGAAAATGGTGGTGAGTACACTAGAAACTATTGGAGTTGGTATCCTAGGAATAAATTTTTATTCTTTTATTACATGTATATTTTATTATTTTAATATTAATTATTGTTAATTGTTCTGTATGAATTTAATATAATAATGTCCAAGAGTATAAGACAAATTGATAAGGTCATAGCAGTTCCCAGATATGATGAGAACCTTGAAGTTATATGATGAAATTAATAAATATAGTTCACCAGTCCAATAATGTTCTATGATTAGTCACATAGAACATGACTATCTGATGTGAGTACTCATATGCAGATGGGGCTTTATATCATGAATTTCACACTTGCTAATATCCTTGATGGGAGATTATGAGAATAAACCAGCCAGTTGGAATTATTCTAGTTTTGGTGTCATCATATAATATTTTTTGCGAGTGTGTGTAATGGTCCAAGAATTTAAGAATATATATATTGAATTTCATTACTCACTCACTTATATTTTCAGATAGAAACAGGGGAAACATATATTTGTGTTGATGTAGGGTATATTGGGTGTATCATGATTGACATGTTATTAATGGATAAGTCAAATAAGGATTTATCACTTCCATCTTTATGGAAGTTGATATATTCACACTTTGATTGGAATAGAACCATCACTATAAATTCCATGGCCATGGTGTATCGATGTGTTTATTTCAGGTAGTCAAAGAAAGACATATCAAGCATTTAGGTTGGTGAAACATATTTGAAACCTACTTGATGAGGTATTTTTACAAATGAATTATATTACATAATGAGAGCTCATATGTGGTTTTCATCTTTGAGAAATTAAATTATTTCTACTGGGTTGCTTGACATTTTACTAGACAGTAATATTGTACTTAAGAAAATATTACTTAACAGCAAAGGGAAAGAATCCTAGAGGCTCACACATAAACTATTTCTGTTGATCTCAATTAATTTATATTTGAATCTAATTAATATAATAAATAATGTTCTCAAGTTTGATGAATAATTTTATTAATTTGTTCTTGATCACAAATATATATTTAAGAATAAAACATTTAATATTTATTTGGGTGTTAAACAAATACCACAGGAGTTATAATAGAGCAAGACTGTGTCCAGTGAAAAATATTAATTAACAGTCCAATTCAATAATATTTATTATTGCGTATGTTGGTGAATTCCAAATAATAATAATACCAATATTGTTATTATTATTATGTGAAATGAGTTTTATTAAATATTATAATATTTTTTAGGCTTGACATGTAATTAAATAATATTTTAACTAGAACACAAGCTCTATAAATAGATAGTTATTTATATTGTGTGGTATTGTATGAAAATAGAGAACCCCTATGCCCAATAAAATTATCTCCCATATCCTGTTTCACTCTCCATCTTAATAGAGAGAAACAATAAATATATTCATTTTGGCTGAAGGATAATTAGGAAACAAAAAAAACAAGACAATTGATTCATTATGATAGCACATATAAATTGATTGGAATTTTATTGAGATCAAAGTAGAATATATAGATCACCGATAGAGGGGTTCTACCCTTCGATACTCACATCACAACAAAGGAAATCTAAAAAGGATATTTTGGAATATCAACATCATCAATAATGAAAGGATCACAAGATGCGATATTTATTTTCTTTATATCTATATATTTTTATTATAAATTTATTTAGAATGATCCTTGCTTGGAGTTTTGAGAATATAAATATTAAAATAAAATTTAATATATCACCCACCACCACATGGTTCTACAGTGCACAGAACCTACAAGTGGTATCATAAGGGCCATGTTTTAAATTAATAATTATTTTTTTGATTTTTTATATATAAAAATCATGGTTGACTATTTCATTTCATATTATTTGTTCTTTTATTTGATTTGAATTAATATATAATTGACATATACACCCATCCTATTTCTCCATCATTATCACCATATAGTAACCATGAAACACCACTAAACCAAATAAAAATAGAAATGATAAGACAATATAAAAATATAGAATTTATCCATTTGTATTCCATAAATTAATTTTATAACAATATATTTTTATATTGTTGATTTTGAATAAACTAGTAATTTTCTTTAAATAACATAATATTTTTTATATGTTCTCATAATAATTTATGATGATTAGGATATTTCCGATTTATGGACAAAATATTGATCAAATTACTATTGATCACATATATCTATGCTAAGTGTTTGGATTAGTTTTTTATAATTTTCTATGTCCAATCAATCTATTGATGGGGAAATAAGATCTCTATTCCCAAAATATAAATTTTGAAGATAGTTGAAGAGACATGTGGTTTATGAATAATTTATATTTAATTAATTACTTTCTTAATAATTGTGTTGGATTTGGAATGGAGAATCAAATGATTCCAAAATAATAATCACTCATTCAAGTAAAAAGAACAAGCTCGAACTTCATTGATAATGGGGAATGAAATTATGAACCTTATAAATGATTATTTCCAAATTATAGGGATACATACTCATCATAAGAAAATTAATTATAAGATGTTTTGGGTGATACATATATTAACTTGAAAAATGATTATTTTTTTACCATAAAACAAAAAATCAGGATTGTAACATATCAATGGATCCTCCCCCTGATTCTGTGGAGTCTAATGTAACCTTAGAAATTTATTTAGAGGAAAAATATGTTTCAGTATTTCGTAGATGATGGAAATGAATTTCTATTTAGAGGGTGTCTTAAATATTTCGAACATTATTTTCAATAATGGTTGTACCATATTATATGGCAATGTGGAATTATAATTGAGTATATTTCCATGATTTTAGAATTATTATTTGAGGAAATTCCTTATTCTAGGAACCATGAGTCCTTTTATGATATGATAAAAGTTGTTAATAAGAATAGTCTAAATTTTAAAAAAAATCATGCTTGTACTAATGAATTATGTCTTTATTAGTAAGAGGATTCATGTATACATGAGTAAAAAATTAGCATCTTATATATGGATGTAAATGTGTAATGATGGAAGTCTAAATGAACACACTACTACTAAGAAGAATAAGAATGACACATAATTTTTTTTGTTACTTCCCTTCAAAATATTGATTTCAATTATTGTTGAGTTCATTGAAAAATGGTAAGGACATAAAGTGGAATTCTATAGATAATGAAAAAACCAGGTTATGAAATGCAAATGATATCAGAAATCATGGAAGGTATTAAATTAATCATATAATGATTTCTCATCCAATCCTAGGAATGTGATATTGGGATTTTCTACAGATGGATTAAACCCATCTAGGAAATTGATTACCAATTATACCATTTTGAAAATTGTTTTAACACATCAAATAACCCCCTATGGACGTGTATAAAAAATGTTCTTTATCATTTCAATGACAATTCAATGATAAAAAATTAATTAAAATTATATTTATGTATACATTGAAGTAATAATTGATGAATTTAATTAGTTATGGAGTAACAGTGATGATACATTTGATGTAACTTATCGAATAATGTTCAAAATTAATGATTCTCTAATGATGAGAATGGGTGAATTCCCTAAATAGGGATACTAATCTATTTTAAACACTCAAATGGGTTTGGATTGTTCAATTTAAAACATTAATTTAAATCTTTAGGTAATACCATAAGGTAAAAATGGCCTTAATTGTGTCGTATTTTATTTCCCAGTGAATCTCATAAATTTCGGTTGAACATGTAAAAAATTAGTGGGTCCATTGATCATAGAATATTTCTGATGTTATTGATAGGATCATAAATATGGTAACAAATAGTAAATGAAGTAGAATTTGGGAAGGTGCACCATTTGAATGATAGTGGTAAACATATTCTAATTGTATTATTAGTTGAAATCAGTATATAAAAACGTTTATAAAAAAGAATATTCTTCAAATGATTGTATTATGAATTTATTTTTTTGTACAAAAGTATTGATGTTATGCATATTGGGAAGAATTATTGTGACAATTTGATCTTCACATTAATTAATGTTAATGAAAAATTGATGAAATATCCCTATGATTGGATGTAATTGCAAAAAATGAATATAAAACACGATCTACGTCTATATGAAAATGGAATGTATGATTTAGAATTTTTTTCAATAAAAAATAGAGAAAATGATATATTCCTCCAAGTTTTTAAACATGTAAATATATTTTATGGTTATTTAAGTAAAATATCCATGTTTTTAAATATAAATAATCATAGTTTACATAGATTATAATTTCCTAATCTACATATTCTATTATTGTAGTTACTAACCTAGGGATTTCATAAATCATTACCTGAAAATGATAATGTTTTTTACTCCAATTATTTTCATTCGTGAGAAGAACGATATGAGAAAAATATAAAGCCCATTGTTCATGATAGGCATAAGGATATATTTATACTGAAACTTTGATCAATGGATATAATCTTTCATTCATCAATTTTAAATATCATGATATCTTAACTATGAATTTGGTTGAGGAAACTAAATTAGGCGGTATTATATAATATTTATGGATATATCCAAGTGAGTGTTAATTTATTTATATGTTTTTAATATTATGTAAACCATTACTGAAACTTCATTAAATACATAAAAATATATTATTCATTTTATTTTAGATATACCCTGGTTATTAAAAATGATATGTGAACAAAAAATATCAGTCTAAAGGATTTATTTATTAGGGTTACATTAAACAGGACTGTCTTACATTTCATTATAAATTCTTTGATAATATTGATACAATATTAAATTAATTTGGGCATGTTGACGATAAATTTACTAAATCTGAACTACATAGGAAATAAAAAATCATTCCAACTGTTGGAAAATGTGTTGGGAGGTTCTCAAATATTACACTAACATAAATGGAATTACTAAAAGAATTTATATATATATGTGGTGTTTAATAGTAAAATTATAGAATAATTTATTGGATAACTTAGGATAAAGAAAAACAGAATCATGATAAGACAAACTCAAAATGAAAAATATAAAACAAATGCTATTAAAAAAGTTCTTGTATAATTGGTTACAATTCATTTTAGTTCATAAATACTATAATAAACAAAAATAGTATATATATATATATATATGTTATGTAAATCTAATGATGTACATTGATTTTTAAAGATCATTTGTACCAATACTTAGGCTAAGTTGTTAGAATATTGAATCTCCTGGCCCAAGGTCCTCCAAAGAAGCTAAAGCATTTTGATTCATACAATGCTAATGACATAAAACATCATACTGTTGGTTAGTATGTTGGATTAAAACACTAAATATTCTTATATTTATAGTCCCCAAATTGAAATACTCTAGAATATTGAATGATATTAGCGAATTAAAATATGATTGTAATTATTTTGTTGTTTTATTCAAATTCAAGTGAGTCAATGATACTGGGGGTATTAATAGAGGTTCCATGAAATTTACATTTATGAACATATATTATATGATGGATATCATTTACCACAAAGTATATAATCTTTATATCTTCACATCATAATAACAAATGTTATATTATAGAGAATATTCCTTTGATAAAGGATAGAGTGTGGTTTTCCAATTAAAAAAAGATATTTGTATGATATAAGAGATGTAGTAGAATATTTTATCGTTTTATTTGAGTATCATAAATAGTAATAAATTAATTTTTATTTATATAATGATGTTGAAAATATTAGTCTTCCAATGTAGGAAAAAGAATAAGAAGTGATTGTGGTGTAAAATAATGATATGATTGAAGGAAAAAGGATTTTATATACAATTTTCCATTATCTTATCAATTGACTGTATTATATGTTATACATATCTAGTACTATAGATCAATTATCATATTTAAATTCATATTTAGGAATAATTTGTTTAATATTGAAAAAGTAAATGTAAAATGTTTTGTATGTAGAGTCATTCATTATTATAAAAAAGTATATTATATTTTTCAATATTTTTCATGTGTTATCATTTCTAAATTATTTAACTACATGAATCCTTCAAAATTGTTGTTTTGAAGTTTTTTTGAATTTTTTAAATAATAGTAATTCCAAGAAAGATATAATCTACTTATTTCAACTGACTACCAGTTTATGATCCCCTAACCATAAATATGTCATTAGTGTTTCTTGGTGATATTATATTTGTGAATGCTGTATATTTTTAGAATGAATTGGTTGAATTATTTCAAAATATGACTTATTATTTCCTAGTAACATTTAATCGATGGATAGTTTGATTCAAAAGGTAAATCAAAAAATTAAATAATCATTTATTAAAAATATTTATTGGGCTCATAATGAAATTTAAATATACATCACTATTTATGTTTTGAAGAAATTGTTTATACATGTTCCAGAAGAAGGGAGTGGAGATGGAGACAGAGACAGAGATGATCTTAGTTAATAGAGCATCGTAGGGGATTGAATTTGGATTATATATTGTTTTTTACCTAATATAATTATCTGTAATATATGATATTTAATAATATATATCTTTTTTATTGAAAATATATATAGTTTCAATATTTATGTGTTCTTGGTTAATTTTTTTATGTGTCTTTTTCTCACCGTTTAGTTATTTTTTGTCTAGAAACGTCTAGGATTTTTTTTAAATTAATATATATATATTTATAGAAATATTAAAATACATCTCTCACTCTCTCTATATATATTAGGTTCTTAGGGGTACAATTACATTAAACACACACACACACCACACACACAGGTCAGAAAGGCTGGCCGTAGCCCCCCCGAGGGATATCCCACCAATAAAGACTTATTTATTCGATACATGTGTCGAGGGCCAAGTGGGAATGAATCCCAATACATTTTCCAAATGACCACAAAATATTATTTGAGTTTTCATGAAACCATTTGTTAGTGGTATAAACAACTACAAATTAAGAAAACTAATGGCAGCCTCATGATTTATCATAGTGAAATTAATATAGTTAATATAACTATAATAATGAATATTACTAATACATGATAATTATTTATTCTTAATATTACATATTTTTTCCCAATCATAACCCATTTAATAAATTATTTGCTCTCAATTTTATTCATTACTTAAAAAGGTGATCGTATTTTATCTCTTATTTTTTTATATCTCATGTTACTTCCTCAATCATATGATTCCTCTATAAATCCATAACCTAGAGAATCACCAAAATAAATATTTTCTATTTTATAGAATCTGAAAATGAATTTTCTTATATGAATAATTATCTTCTAACTATATAACATCAAGGTTTATAACATGATATTCAACGGGTCCATATTTTTTTAAAAATAAAAAATGAATTATATCTTGTACTTAAGATGAACTCAGATGTAAAGACACTCAATATGAAAATAATCCTAAATTTTATTGTATATAATATCAACCAATATACAATGGAAAAAATCTTCACTACCTTCCAAATGCATAATATATTTTTAGGATGACATTTTTAAGGAAATGTGATCTCCTTCCACAAGAGAGAGATATTTCCACCTGTTATCCTGATAACATTTATAATTTCTATGATCTTATAATATTTGGTTCTAAACCATATTTATCATCACAAACATCTATTCTACCCACTATATTTCCAAAAGTATTATTTTATATAATTAATACCAACATTCCATAGTTTGACACAACTTTCCATATAATGACTTAAATTGTGTCATATCTATACTTGAATGTAAAATGTCATAATAACTAAATTATATGAATGAAATATGTCAATAAAAGATTCAATAATAATCTAATGATCACGATTAGTTCCTAATTTCAAATGTTTGAATAATTCACTCCAACATTCCATCATATTGGTGGTGAAAATCTAAACTAAAATTTGATTTAGAACATAGTAAATTTTGAGGTCCTTTACAAAACTTTAATGTAAATATATGATCATGATCAGGTATAATAGAGAGATTGAAATGATGTGATCTTACTATCTCTTTATAATAATGTCTCAAAATATTACCTATATATATAATTTTTTGAATTGGAATAAAATTAATAATTTTTTTAATCGATTAGTAGTAACAAAAGTATCATTATTACATCGATATATCATTGGAAATCCCACCATGAAATTAATGGATATATTATCCAAATTATACTCAGGAACTATAATTTCATGAATCACCAATTTTTGGAAGATTTATCTCAACATTAACTAATTAAAAGGTTTAAAATTTCATGGTTAAATCAACAATATAATTTCTTATTCTATCCCACCAATAATATTCATGAAGGTATCTATTGATATTAGTACTAGAGGGATGAATAGAAAGGAGATATTAAAGAGAATCACTAAATAACTAATTCTTTAACATAGAAGAAAATATCACACACAAACACTTTAAAAATCCTATAACACCATCTTTTGCATTGTTAAATTCAAAGAACATACCCTTAGTTAAATGTTTTACAATTTTAGGGAAATCAAAATCTTATTTTGGAGCATACCTAATTTTTTATGAAAAATATGACGGAATTGTCACCTAAACTAAATAACATGTATTCATTTCATGTGAAATTTTCATACCAAAAAACATTAAATAATTAACCATGAGGTAACATTTCAAACAAAGCATAGTTAATGATACATTTTATACTCCACTCAAGGGATTAGCTAAATTATTTTCTTCATATTGTTGATAGTGAACTGTGAAATCACAAACCTTTTTCAATTCCAAAAAACATACATGCATAATGTTCACCACTTTTTGAATTATTATATACTTTAACCATTTATGGTAAGTGTATATTTCATATTTCACACCATATGAAATATGGAATGATAATTTTAATGAAAAAAAACCACAAAAACATCATGATCATGTGTAAGGAATGTTTTCTAATGGTGTTTTAATTTTCATGAATCACATGTGGTTATTAAATCATTATCCATCAAGACACAGCCACATTTCTTTTTAGAATAATTGTGGTAAATAACTCACCATTTATATATAGAAAGGCTGACACTGGAGGGTCAACCCGACTTTATTTCAATTACAGAAAACATTAATCACATTCCTTTGTTGAGATGGTTTAAATATATTTCAATATATTTTAGTTAGGTGGATATGTATCTAAAAATATTTAAAATAATCATAAATAGTGACCTTTTATTTGAATATATATTCAAAATTCAGTGAAATTTTTTTCGTTAAGTCTACTCTTTAACGAATATAATTTTAGAAAAATTTATAGTTATAACATATTTATAAATAATATTTCAAAGGAATGAAATAAGATATATCGAAAATAAAATTCATCCAACTTTTTCCACATTAATTTTATTTAAAATATATAAAACAATCGTTAGACGATTATCATATTCACCCAACCATTTAAAATAATCCAAAATGTCACCATTTTACACTAACATATATTTATTCAATTATTTTAGGAAAACTATATTTAGAAAATATATACCCACATACATTGTATTTATAAACCTAAAAATATTAAAATAAAACTCATAATTACCATTTATAATAAGAAATTCTTTCCATGAAATTTATTCATCCTTCCCATTTATATTTTTATTCCCAAACCTGTGATCAATCAATAAAAAATATATAGAACCATTGTGTATACCAAACAAGTCAACTTTTTGAGGGATAAAATACTTATTCATAACATTGATCATATTGAGTACACTATATGATTTGAAAATACTGATCAAAATATCCATTATTTTAATAAAAAGTAGGTCCCCATAATGAAGATATAGTATAAATAAAATTTTTTTTGAGAAATTTCTGTTTCTACTTTATTTAGTCCAAAATTCTTCATGATACATTTGATAAGGGGATTTTGAATGTATATTTTTATATGGAACTAAATTAATAGTAAACAAATTCTATCTAACCTGAATAAAATATAGAAAATAATCAATAAATATATCATTATATTAATTTACTATTGAAATATAAAATTTAAATAGTTATTTTCTTTTCAATGATTTTTGAATAATAACATTCATTCCCATTTATAATATGTTTTTCAATATCTTGATATGTAATAAAATTTTTGAATTCATTATTCTATATGAATTTAAAATAATTTGGAAAAAATACCACTATCTCTGAAATCTATCCTAACATGATAAATTGAATTTCAATCATTTCACATAATAAAATATTACCACACTTAATGCAATACAATTGGAGTTTTAGGAGAAACCATTCAAAAAATGATAACAGGAGGTTTTCTATTAATTTATGTCACCTTTATACACTAACTATAAGTTTTTAACAAAATTTATAAGTTCATTTCATTAAAAATATTCAATATAACATGATAATTTATCATAAATAAAATAAAATATCGATCCTTAATCAAATTAGACATTGGAATATTAAGAGTAAATAAGTAATGTAATTGTAACTACCTCATTGGAGGGTTCCACTTCAACCTTAGTTATAGTAAAAGACATTAGAACATATTTATTTTTCTAATAAATTTTTTTAACACCTTAAGTAACTAACTACAGATATTCATGAGTATAATAACCCATATAACTTTAATTAAAATGTCTCACTACTCACTGAATATTTTTTTTCCCATTTTTTGTATGATTAGAAATATTTTCTTTATAGTTATTCTCCAAATGGACAAAAATACATAATGCATAACACATTACTGATTCTATCAAACATTATTTTAAAAGTTTTTACCTGATTTTTTACATTTGGGTAGCTTAAAACTAGATTCTAGTTTTTGATGCTTCTCTATTGATTTTCTCCTTGACCGACCATTACCCCTGTTTTCATGAGTTACCTTTGTGTCCAAAGAAGTGATTCTCAACATTCTATGAATAATGAAAAACTTCATTATAAATTGAAATTAATGATAGGCTAATGATATTCATATACATGGTTTTATACATATGTAAAATCTATCAATTTTACTCATAATGTTCAACATGATTTTTGGTTCTTACATAGAATGTCTAGTAAATGGTTCTTCATAATCCATCACTTAGACATATTAATTTTTATTGAACTATATAAATTGTCATTTTATTATATTTAAAATAAAATTAGTAAAATATAACTCTTTAAAAATATATTTAATGATCATCCATTTAATGGCATCAATCTCATATTTTCTATTAATAATATTCATCAGAGATCACCATCAATCTATATCATCTTAAAAAAATTAAATATAGTGTGTTACCTTTTTATGTTTTTTACATCCCAGAACCTTAAATACATTATACAATTCATTAATCCATCCATTAAATGTCACATACATTGAATATATATGAAACATAAAAGGGTTTTATTTTTATGAAATTATCTAATATATATATGCTCATCTTTGTAGAATTAAATCATTATTCTTTATGGTTCCACAATTAATACTCAGCCTAATCAAGGTAACACTTCTATAAAAATTTATATTCCATCCAACCTAGGTTTATGATTCAAAATTTTATTATCCCCATGATTACTTAAAATACCAATTTCATCAATTTTTCTAAATAAGACAATTTTCAATAGATATAAATTAAATGAAGGAATTTGTAAATATTTAAAATCTATCTCATAATAATATAAACTCAAACTATAATCTCTTCAAAACATCTTTTAAAATCACTATATCCTATAATTTTATATAAAATATTGCTCTAATACCAACTATAAAACCTAATATCATAAAAAACAAATAATTACATGTTTTATAATAAGGGTTACAATTCCATCTATTTCTAGGATTTCCGTTTAATAGAATAATGAAAAATATTATGTAATAACATGGACACATTAACACATTGTATATTTTTTTCATAAAAATAAGGCTACTTGTTTTCACCCCAATTTCATTAATGATATTTTTGCTTATTTTATGATGAGACCAAATTAGAATGTTGTACCCTTCTATAGTTATTACAAAGCCTTAGTACCTATGGTTTTTTTGATAACATTTTATGAGAAAAATAGATTTTATATGAAATATAAAAATATTGAATCCCATCATTGTTGTGAAAATAAGAACACCCATGAAAATTAGTATAGTTTTCACAATATAACATTAAGAACATTAATAAAAAATATTCACACAAAAAATAAACATTCTATCAAATAAAACATTGTTAAACAATTTTCAACATAGAAATCCATGAAGGAATCTTCAAGAAATTTACAACTAATAAACAATTTCCTTGAATAAAAAATATTCACGTTTTAAATTTCAGAATAATTTATTCCCTCATGATGTAAAATGATTTCTCTAAAATACCTTTTCATGCATGAAATTGGTATCTTGTAGAGTCATAATTCTAACTTTTTTTCACTCATTTATAACCCGCATTGTAGTAATTAGTTCATGGATAATTCCATAGGAAGAACCTACATGTCCATATTCCTCATTTTTCCCTCTAAGAAAAATAATTTCCCAATGAATTGAAGAGATATATCAGGATCACCGATCTCCATGAGCTATATTAGGCTTACTCATTATCATATATAATTCTCAAGTAACATATAATGAACAAATAATTTATAATCTTTACCTTTAATCATAAAAAAATTACATAACTCAGTATAATGTATAAGAAAAACCACATTCCATTTTCACATAAACTTTCTATGAAATATCACTTTCTTTGGAAAACATAAGAGGATAAAAAAATTTCAAGAAGAAAAGGAATGGGTTATAATTTTAAAAATCATAAGAACCAATAGATTATCCAGAATTATTAATATAATTACTTATGGAATGAAATGTAGGTCTTATCATAAATGTTTAAAAATATTCCATTACACTTTTGTAAAAAATCAAAAGATAATGCATTGTAAATGTAAAAAAGATTCAATTTTTAATAATTTTTAACGATTTTCAAAAAGTAGTTAAAAATCACCATCAAAATAATTGTTTTGATAAAAAAACGCATGAATCATTTAGTGAACATGAATAAAAATGTTATATATTTTAATGGAATACATTACATTTTTTTAATAAAAGTTCCCATACTTTAAGTCCCGTCAGGATTTATATGTTTTCCAAATCATAATTTCTAAAATTTTATTAGATATTAAATTAGATTAATTTTTTTCAAATTCATTAGATTAAAATTAATAATTTTATTTTATTTATTACTATTTTGTGTTTAGATACTAATTTTTTTTTGATTTTAGATTAGTTTTTTTGGGGTTAATCAATTTATAATATCAAAATAAAAATAGTTCACTACTTGTGGTCAAAGGGGTTATGATTCCATTTTTTCAAAATAATTTATCTTGTTATACCTATCATGTATATACATTAAATATACTTTTTTAAACATACATGTAATTTGGTCCAAAAAAATGTAGCATATCTTTTCAATGATATGGTAGTCCGCACGTATGCTTGGATGAAATTTTCATTTTTTAATTGATGTCAAAAAAAATAAAGAAAGTCATATTTATTATTTTAAATGACAATAATTTTGTTATAAATTTAATATTTATTCATTATTTGAATCTTTTTTACCATCGATATGTGATTGAAATGAATATTCAATAATGTTACATTTTTGATGTTTTAGTAAAGCCATCAGCATGAGAAACATAATTATATTATAATAGATAAAAATGTAATAAGAAAATAAGTAATATATTATCTTTAAATACTCATAATTATATAATAAATATCATATATTTTCATTTTATTCATCATTTTTACTATCCATATGACCATATGACTAAAAACATAACACATAACTACATGGAGGTAGTAGTCCACACATTCACATGTGAGGAGATTGAATTTCTCAAAGGATATTGCAGAAGATTAAAATTGTTTTTTCCTTCATTATAATAAAATTTAAATATATATAAGTTACTAATTTTATTATATTATAATTTATAAATAACATACGAAATAGTTTTAACAAAAAAAATAAACATTAAAACACATAGTTAAGAGTTATACATCTTTTTTGGAAAAATTCCTTTTTCTTACACCTTTATGACTTTTATGATTGGTCAATTGGTAACACTAGGAACCTAATGAAATTGGTAGGGATTTTGGAAAGGTATTTGTGTAGGGTTTTTTTGAACTAAATGGAACCATGAATTGGAATAATAAAGTATATGATGCTTCCTTTTACAATTTACAGGAGAGAAACTGTAAATATTATTCCTAACATTTCAGTAATTCAAATGTTGTACTCATAAGAATGTGGAACTAAATCAATATCTTTTCAAATAAAATAGGACAAAATTTAAAATTTTCTCATTAAATAATATTAAATATATTATTTTGTGACCTTATCAAAGTTTTTAATCCTATTTATCTTGGTTTTCACTTTACGTGGTGATAATAATTTAACATGGTTACTATTTATTATAAAAAATGAAAATTAAATTATTAGAAAATTTGAATATATTAATTCAAAATATGGAATTAATTTTTCATGTATCAATATTTATAAGAGGAAAAAATTGACATAAATATAAGAACACATAACAAAATGAAAACATTTTTTTATAAAAAATGCATTTCTAATCCTAAAAATGAATTTATAAAATAGCTAATGTATTATACTAATTAATATGGAAATATATAGATCATTGTAATATCCCATTACCCAATTTCATGTAACTCCATTCTCTTCAATAATTTTAATATTTATTTGGGTGCTTCTTGGGACACTTATAGATGGAGATCATTTGCTGGAGAAAATGACATAATGTTTAGGGATGAATGTTTGTTTGAATTAAGGAAATCTGTTTAAATGTGTTAATGGATGTTTCTAAGGATCTTCTTGATGTTAGTGGATTCCCAAGTAGATTTTTTAGATATATGATATATTCTGGGTGATTTCATGACGTGTAAATAGGTTATATGATGTGTACATAGTCATATGAATCATGTTGTGAAATGTTTACATCACATGAAAGGCTTACACACCGTGTAATATTTACACACCTTGTAATGGTTACAATTATTGTAATGGTTAAATGGAATGTAATTATAAAAGATTGGTTTTAATTAAAATGTTGATGGGTTTTTTATAATATGTGATCTTCATTGATTACATGGTATATAAAATCATTATACAACTTTTAAATGTTCGAGTAGTACTTTTAGGCCACCTTAAAAATGATATATCAATTCATTCATCCACATATAATTTATCTCTCAACCGAGAAGGTTCCTTTCGTTATTTTGTGAGTTTATGTTTGTTCTATATTTATATGTTTGATGTTGGATCACCATAGATGTTGGGTTCAATCTATCCAAGTCAGTACGCCTATCTTATTCTATCTTTTTTTTTATCACGATAATACCATGGTGTTACATTATCGGATCAATTGATCCATAATAATGATTTGATTTGTTTCTATACTAGATTCATGGTACAATTTTTTTATGGGGGCCATTTTTTGTTGGTTGTGGTGTGGTGGGTGTGAGTTCTTGATGTAGGTATGGTTTCTTCTTCTCCACCAACCTTTTTTTGAATTGGACTAATTATAAGTTTTTATATTAGTTTTATGGACCACTTCTTCATTATTGTGTTCTTCTTTTTTGTGGATCCTTCATGGGCATATGAAACCTTATGTTTTGAGGTAGGTGGTTCTATCTTTATCCCATGTTGGATGAATTTTATTTCTCATACTCTTATAAATAGATTTATAAATAAATTGGAATGATTGTTTTGTGTGTGTTAATGGATTTATGATAAATGGTGTGTTTTACATGGTAATTAGTTAATGAATAAATTGGTATATTCAAATAATTAAAATTAATTATGAAATTTAGTACATGGGTAGACATGGGTATGTAGGTGGAAGTTGAATTTCAGGGCCATCATCTATATTACCTTTGGGGGATTTTATCATGGGGATTTTATTTGATCTCTAGGCCTTTTGTTTTAGAGACATGTTTGGCATCACTGGTAGGTTCACTCATGGGATGTTTCTATGCCCCATAGACATGTTTTCTATGGACCTTTTGTTCACTAGTCATTTTTTGTGGTATGATAAGTGTACTACCCAGACCTGTTGAGTTCCATTTCAAGATCTACTTATCCTTTATCATTATACTATTTTGGTATTTTGATACTGATGCTTTGATTTTGAAATTGACATACCTACCATTTTTTATTGGATTTGTTCGAAAAGGGAAATTTTTTACCATGGTTTTGAAAAAAATATTATACTACTTATCATGCCATGTATTACTTGAAATGAGAAAACATGGATTATTTGTATAAATAGTGATTATGGAACACCTGGGTGAGACTCTACTGAGCCTCTTAGCTCACAGCCTGTAGACTTATTTGGTGGTTTATAGACCATTGTTTTTCTTTATATGTAGGGAACAGAAAGGTGCTATAGTGAGGCTGTGAGGTTTCGGTCAGCTGATTCTGGGTAGCGGGATGATGAGATAGTATGGGTTTTCCCATGTTATCAATTGGAGTAATTGGTTTTCATATTTTGTTAGTATTTTTTGTATGGACTTGTACGTGGAGATTATTATAATATTGTTTTTTTTTGGTTTCCACTATCTTCTTTTAGTTATGACATATGTATCCCTTCTTCTATTTTCTATTTATCAATATATGTTCCTTGTTTTTTTCTTTAGACTGGGTGAAATTATTCCCTCTATTTGTTTTTTGATTCCTTGGTGCTAGTCACTAGACCGCGTGGATCAAGAATTCTATTTGGGTATTTGGTGTATCAGAAAATGTATCAATTTCATAGGGTATTTCGGTCTGTACATTACTACTTAGTATGAAAGGTGATTTTTCCTCAGATTACTTTTGGTCGGATGTTTGGTAGACTTGATATAGTATTTTTGGGACTTGAGAGGTATATTGCGGTGAGTTCCTCGTAAGATCTTTCTGCAATGAAAATAAAGTTACCATGGGATGTTTCATTGTGTATATCCTATTTTGAGTTCTTGAAGTTAATCTTAGCTTTTGGTTACATGTTTTATAGTTTTAACAGATATTATTTTGTTTTATGATCATTTTAATTGTTTCAGTGTATAGTAGTATGACTCTGAGATGAATTCCCTAAGTTCCTCAAGAGGGTTCATGCTCTCCAATAGTATCCTATGATGGATTATATTCTCATTGAGGACATCATGTGGGATGTTCATGCTATTTAATGGAATTTTCCCAAAGTTCAAAATGTAGTTGTTGCGATACAACCATGATCTTGAGAAGACTGTGATTGATCACAAGAGTTATTATGTGATAATCCACCATCCTTTAATGGTATGAATGAACCTCAAGATTTGGAGGACTATCTTGAAAAGATTGATCATCTATTCGACTTCCTGGACACACATAAGAATATATAGCTGAAATGTGAATCATTCATACTTTAGGGCCCTAACAAGTGTTGGTGGGGTTCCACGACACAAGAAGATAAGCACTTAGGTTTAGATTGGAAGGGTTTCAATAATCTCTTTTTCCAATAGTTTTTCCAATGTCAATAATGGTGGAAAAATATATAGAGTTACTCTAGTTATATCAAGTAGATAATGTGATGTCAATGTAAACCTATTAGTTTATTGAACTTGATCATTTTTCAGTAGAGGCTGTTAAGAATTACCATCTGAAGGCTCAGATGTACTTGTGGGGTTTGTGAATAGATTTTAGAAAACAAGTATTTATGTTTAATATTTTTACCTATGTAGAGATAGTGGATAAAACAATTAAGCATAAGATGAATATAGAAGGGTCGGATATCCCTCCCCCTATCTCCCACTTAGTAGAAACATAGTGGAACACTAGGGAAAAAGAGAAAGTGGTTGGATCATCTTATGATCGTTAGAGGTGGTTCTTGGTAGCATGCCACTTCAGAACCTCCAGTTGTAGTTGGTGGCATACCTATAACCTGAAATCAGTTTGGAAAGGTTGGAAATACACAATATTCTTATCCTTCACCTGTAAATATGTGTAGCGGTTGGGGAAATTATGGGAATCTACACTGTTTTTAATGCTATATTCACTTCTCATTACGGTTAGGGATTGTCAAATCTAAAGGATACTGTAGCACAGTCAGATTCTATAAAGAGAACAAAACTCTATCCACTGGCCTCATGAGTAAAGCATCTTCACATAGTAGACGATTTTCCAATGGAAATATATGACTTTCATGAAATAGTGAGAGGTATAATCTTTACTCTGTCTTCAGTAGTAATGTATTTATTTGATACTAGTTCTTCCCACTCATTTATATATAGGTGTTTTTTTATATTCTTAACCATCCAATGAAACTCATGTTCTTTAGTATGATGTTATAGACACCTCTTAGGAAGAAGAAATAAAATTATTTTTAGTGTCCTTATTTTGAGTTATCTATCACTAATAGAGAGCTAGTATGAAATTTTATTGTTCTTGATCTGGATCTGTTTGTTGTCATCATTAGGATGAATTAGAATGTAGCTCATCAAACTGAAGTTGATTTTTGTTATTGGTCTGTCTCATTTATTATGGATAATTAGAGATCATGATTTTTTCATGGAGATTGTGATATGAGGTCTGGATGTCGATGACCTTCTCTCCCAAAGCATAAGTGTTTCTTATATGATGTTACAATTAATCCTAGTGATGTTTCTTCTATTTTTGATCATCCTTCTATTGTATGCAATTTTATTAACAATTTAGAAGAATAATTGTCTAGGTCTCTTCTAGATAAGGTAGTAGAGTTTACAATTGTCCTAGTTACTAGGATTTAGCTGATATCTATCACTTGTTATCATAAGTCTTCTATTGAGTTGAAAGAGTTTATAATTCAGTTGGATGAACTGGTGAAAATTGGTTTTTATCCCCAGTGTTTCACCATGGGAATGCATAGATCTCTTTGAAAATAAGAGAGATGGTTTGACCCAGTTGTGCATGGACTATTTTAAGTTGAGCTAGGTAATGATTAAGTACAAGTATCCTTTGATAAATATGGAATAATTGTTTGATTAAATAAAGGGTGTAAAGTGGTTTCTAAAGATTAATATTCGGTCGATTTTTAATCATGTCAAAGTTCATGAGTGTGATATACCAAGAGAGATTTTAGGATCAGGTATGAACATTATGAATATTTGATAATGAATTTTGGTCGTGATAATCTCCTGCAGTTTTTTTGGAATTCCAGAAGTGAAATTCTTGGGGAATGTGATTTATGAGCATGGAATATCAATTGATCTAGAGAAGGAAAAGGTTGTTTTTCATGGTATGTGTGGAAAAATGTATATCTAAATCAGAGCTACGTTGTTGTTACTGGATATTAGTGATGGGTTTTCTTAGATTTATCAAGGAAGGTGTCCCATTTTTCTACTCTTATGAGGAAAGGGGTGAAATTAACGTGGGATGAAAAGTGTCATTATTATTTCAATGAGTTGAAAGGACTTACGATATCGACTCTTATTCAGATCTTACATGATCTTGGTAAGGGTTATGTGGTTTTCTATGATACTTCTGGCCTTGGGTTGGGTTTTGAGCTCATACATCGTGATCAATTGGTAGATTAAGGCTCTCGGCATCTTAGACTACATGATAAGGATTAAAAAATTAATGATTTAGAGATTTCTACTATTATGAAAGCACTTACGTGTTGGCCACACAATATCTTTATAGAAAGGTTCACAATCTTTTCCGAACATAAGAGTTTAAGGTATATCTTATCTCAAATAGACTTTAATCATAGATAGAGGTGGTGGGTAGAATACTATTTGACATTTGACTTTGTTATCGCCTACACCCTAAAAAGGGGGAATATTGTTGTAGATCCTCTCAGTAAGAAAGTGTCATGAGATTTTTCATTGGAATAAAAGGAAGATAGGAACCATATGATTTTTTTCTTATTTTCATCTAGATGCTTAAGAGGATGTTTCTTGTATGGTTGTGGTCATTTTTTAGTTTTCATTATCTCTCCATTAGTCTATTCTATAGAATGATTAGTATAACAAAATGTTAAAATGAATTTGAGAAGCCCTATATAGAGGGGTGTATGCCTTTAGTTGGTCTCTCCCTTCTTATGGTATTCTCTATATTCAGGATCTATTTTTCATCCCATGATCTATGAGGAGGTCAATATTTTCTTGATTATCAATGTTATTCAAGGTATATTCCCTTAGGAACTATGGAGATGTATTATGATATGAGATTGTGATTCTAGTTTTTTGGTATCAAGCATGAAATTTAGGATTAAGTGTCATGCTATTACAATTTTCAATAGATAAATGAAGAGCATTTGAAACCTTATGGTATTCTTCAGACTCTTATAGTGCTTATTTGTAAGTGGGATGAGGTTTCCATAGGCATTGTTGTTATATTACCATGAAATACTTGGGGGAGTAATGATATCTAAGTGGTGATTTATTGGTTGAGAAGGGCATATCATTTTATTCCAATCAGGGACACCGATAAAGATGAAGATCTATCTAAGTGTAATATGAAATAAATTATTAGGTCATATGGGGTTATATCTCCAATTTTTTTTAGAAAGGGATACTAGATTTACTTCTATGTTCTTTAAAATTCTCCAATAGGTGATGAGGATACAGTTCAGATTGAATGATCTTATCATCCACATACATACAGTCAGATTGTGCGTGTTATTCTAATTTTGGAGGATAGTCTTCATGCCTCTACCTTGGATTTTGGGGGATCTTTGGATATCCTTTTGGTTCTGGGTGAGTTTTCATTTAAAAACAATTATCAATAAAAAATAAATATTGATTCTTTCATGCAACTTTATAGTCTCCCATTTATATCACTAATTTTTTGTGTAGAGGTGAGTGATGTTTCTTTCATGGGACTGAGTTTGGTTTAGGAGACGTCTGTGAGGATTTAAGATATACATTAGTTTCTGGTTACAATGTATATTTGGAAGAAGTCTTACCTGGGTCAATGAATTTGTACTTTTGAGTTTTCAATAACGGAATGAGTTTTCTTGAATGTTTCTCCTTGGATATTTAACAACCGGCTTATAAAATTTGTAAATTTGGCTCTGATATATGTAGGACTCTTTGAGGTTATTTATATTCTTGGTAAGGTTTATTATCTTTTGAAATTTATAGCTCCATTGATTGGAAATCATGATTCTTTACACATAACAGAGCTCAAGAAATATCATTCTGATCCCTATAACCTTCTATGTAGGGAAGATATTTAGTTAGATCATTATGTTTCTATTGTTTAGAATCTAGTTGAGATCATTGACTCACAAGTGAATGTCTTTCATGGAAATTTGATTCCATTAGACAAAGTGTTATGGAGACATAGATCAGAATCCTATGAGGCTTAGAAACATTAACCATTGATGAGTTTTTATTGGCCTCACCAATTTACTATTTTATTCTCTCACATGACTTCCTAGGTATAGAAGGTCTTATGGATGGGAGTTTGTAACATCCCATTACTAACTTTTAAAAAATTAGCTTCTCTTTACTCATTTTTCTCATTAATTGGGTGAGTCTTAGGACTCCCAAATATGGAGATCATTTTTTGAGAAAAAATAATGTTCATGGATTTATAATTATTAAAAAAATGGAATCCATGTAAATGTGTTAATTGATATTTTTTGGGGTTCTCCCCAAGTTTAAAATATTCCTATGTTCATTTTGTACTTTTCTTCTATATGCTGGGAAATTACATGATGTGTAGTTGGCCTCCCTAGAATTTCATGAAATGTGTAAATAATATAGAAGTATTTCATGTCGTTTATTGGTTAAACTATGTGTAATGATAATATAGAACTTTTAATTATAATGGGGGGTGTTCTCTGACTTATTTTATCACTATTGATTACATGACATGTAAATTTATTACACATCCTATAAATGTACTTGAAGTTATTTTAGGGGACCATATGAATGAAATTTCATTTAATTATTATATAAATATTTTGTCTCTCATCCTTGAAGGATTATCCAATGATTTTTGGAGTCTCCATTCATTTCAGATATATCCATTCAATATTAGACCACTATGGGAGTTTGATTCCATAACTTAGGGTAAGTACACCTTTATAATTTTTTATTTATTTGATAGTACTAGTTCCCTCGTGATGAGTTATTAGATATGTTGATCCTTAATTATTATTACTTTTTTTCTCTTCTATATTCATGGTGCAATCATGTTATTGTGGCCATTTCCTTTGTTGGTCCTGGTGCGAAGGGTGATCGATCTTGAGGTAACCATATTTTCCAATTCTCCACCAACCCTTTTGTTAAATTGGACCAATTATAATTCGTTTAGATTGGTTCTAGGGCCATCATTTTCATTTTTTCATTGTTATTGTTGGTTTATGTAAAGACTCGTAAATTTCAAGGATTTTTTTTTCTTAATTTCTTTTGGATTTTACGAGTACGCAGTTTCTGATGGGACCTGATTCTGAGGCCCGGTGTGCCCGAAATCAATTTCTGAAGTTTAGCTCAGGTACATTCAGTGAACGAACGAGCGGATTTTCCTAACATTTGAAATGGTGCTTGGAATCAAAATATGAGGGAACTGATGAAACCACAGTGCCAATAATTGCTTAGGAAGACCTTTTCTGGAGTTGCGTTTTCTCGGAAGGTGTTGTTAAATAAATGGGTTAATTGAAGAATGAAATAAAATTTGCGCTACAATTTTATTTCTATTCTAAGTAATATAACCTATGTGTGGAATTTGTAGTGGTACCCACTAAATCCTAACTCCACTTGGTAGGATATTAGAGATGTGGGGCCCACACAAGACCTACCCCTTCAATTACCTCTTACTCCTCTAAACCTATTAATGTTGTCAACCACCCATTTATTTTGTAACTCATCCTTTCTCCCACATTAATTGCATGCCAACTCTCACATTAAATTAATTGATTTATGTTATTCAGTTTATCTAATTAAGAGTTTGAATTTTGAATTTTTGGAATGCATGTCATGGGTTAATAAAATAAGGATGAACCTTATTTTATTTGGGGTTGGTTTTGTTGTAAGAGGATTGGGGAAGAAATCTCTAGTCTTTAAGAACATCATCTTCCTCGTTGAAGAACGCGAAGAACATCGGAGCACCAAGGAGAGATGACATACCGATCTTTCCCTTCTCCGCAGCCGGTGTGTGACGCCTTTACCGAAGAATGATGACGCACCTTCCTTCATTCTTCTTCCCACGTCAAAGGAAGGGAGATGCCGCTCCTCCTCGAACGTTCTCCGTCAACATATATAGATCCTCACCATGCGACGCCGTTTTCCTACGACGATCATTGTTCGACAACTTCATCGAGGTAGGGGTGTGTTTGATTTGAGAAATATTGGTTTTCCTTCCATGTTGATGATTCTTTCTAAACATTTTTCTATCAAACTAATGCGGAAGGAACCAGACCAAACTAACACGGTCTGATTCCTCTGTCGTTCTTGATGTATGGTGTTCTCCAACCGTTCTTGAGCAGTGAATCAAGGAATGTTTTCAAAGCAGATCGGATGCCCAAAAACATCAGAAATTTCCTCGGAACATCGGGATGACCTAAGAATGGGAGGTTTGTAGTAAATGTATCGACGAAACAAAGGATGGACACCTCGAAAGGTGTGATATCCAAAGGCATCATTTCTGGAAAAATCTAGAATACACGGCATGTACTTCCAAAGCACACGCCTTATAGTTCAAGAGTTCAATGGAAGAAGTAACAGACATCAGAAGAAGTGACACACGACATGTGACACCGGTCACATGGCGTGTACTGTCCACATAGTTTGACAGAGGAGTCTTCGGTGGACATGGTGTGTATTCAAGGGAAACACACAGACACAGATAGAAATACATGGCCATGAGGCACAATGTGTATTATCTTTATTGAAAGGCGGAATCAGCTTCGTGAGGCTCGACGTGTAATCTAGTAGATATGGGGACACGGGAAAAATCATACGGCCAAGAGGCACGGTGTGTTATCTGGGTGATACACAGACACGGGGTGGAGTACACCGGTAGGTACTCCACCACACAGCCAGGCATGGTCAGCGTACACAGAGCCGACCCCAGAATTTTGGACATGGCGTGTAACCATACCACATGCTGTGTATTTTACTTTTTACACGAACAACCCTTTGACCAAGGCAGTGGTACACGGACAGTACCCAGGTACTAAAGACATGGCGTGTAACCATACCAAACACCGTGTACTTCCTTTTTACACGACTAGCCCCATGACATGGGCTGTTTCACATGGGCAGTACCCTGTGACGGATGACACGGCGTGTATTGATTACCTACACGCCGTGTACTTTTTGGAAATGGCTTGGTCGTATCTTTCTCCGTGACTCCGGCATGTTTTTCTTGGTTTTCTCCTATGGCGTCGGATGGGATGTTGCGATACATCATCTCTAGTCTTCGTGATGGTTTATGTATTCACCCCTTGTCTCGAGGAGCGGACCCTCCCGAAATCGAGTATGCTATGTGCGGGAACCCTAGAGCTAGCTGCAACTACGACGACGATGACTAATGTACTAGAATCCTCCATGGGTTTGGCAGTGATGATGACCTTACTTGAATCCTCCGTGGGTTCGACGGCGATGACTACTGTTCTTATATCCTATGTGGGTCTGGTAGTACATGACTACTGTTCTTGTATCCTACGTGGGTCCGGAGGTATTTGACTCCGTACTTGTATCCTACGTGGGTCCGGCAGAGTAGTTGGTCTTGTATCCTTTGGGGGTCTAACATCTTAACTGGTCTTGTATCCTATGTGGGTCTAAAAACATAGATGAATCAGTGGATACTTCTGGTCATCTCTATCACCTTACGAAGAGTATACCTGTGTGAGCTGAGTCTTAATGTATAATCAATATCATCAATATGATTGTTGTGCGTTCTTGTGTGGATTGGGTTGTGATTTCCTATGTGGATTGGGTTGTGAATTCCTATGTGGAATGGGTTATGTTTTTTCTATGTGGAATAGGTTATATTTGGGCTTGTGTTCTAGAGCCGAGCTAGAATTGATGACTTAGGTATATGTATGGGCATATACCTAAGTAGAGTTAGTTGTTACTTCGTGATTGTAACTTTACTTTGTGGTTTATCCTTCATGGATTCTGGGAGACATTCAGGGGTATTGGGGTCCCTAATGAGTAGCGTATACTCAACCCTGTACAGGCTATGCCCGCACTACGTTGTGTTGGATGCAGACAAAAGACAACGATGATCGAGGTTGGAGCTCGTGGAGCTGGACGGTACCCGGAGGTGGATCACTGGACGAGACGTACATAGAGCAGACGGCTGGAGCCGAGGAGTGGAGGAGACTATCTGTACCCACCCTTCAGGTGGGATTTCCTAGAAGACAGCTCAATGTTGCTGCTTTACTTTTCTGCTGTTGTACTCTCTTTTAAGTTGTACTTTACTTTCAATTGGGTTTGTATACTGGCCCATTTACTTTCCAGCAGTTACTTTGTACTCAGTTTACTTAGTGTTTACTTCAGCTTGTATACTCTGTGGTGTTTGTTTTCTTACATAAAGGAAATTCCTTCCCTTATATCGGTATTTATGCATTTGGTGCTAGTCTCAAGCCCCTGGCCTATGGAAGGCGGTCATGGGGTAGTCACGGCACAGGCCCTAAGGACAGGTCGTGACAGTTTATCCATTGTGGGCATGTGCAACCCTGAGTTTTGAGGTTGTTGGTTCTATGTCTAGACGGTTTTGGATGAATTGTATTACTCATGTTTTTATAAATTGATTTATAAATAAATTTTCATTATTGTTTTCTGTGTGTAAAAGGATTTGTGGTAAAAGATGGTTTCCCCTAGTTTTTGGTAAATTGAAAAATTGGTATTTTCAATGAATTGAAATGATTTATGAAATGTATCACATGGGAAGCCTTGGGTATGTTGGTGGAAGGTTTTTATTAGAACCATCATACATGTTTCGATCTGAGGATTTTCTCATGGTAAATTTCTCTACTCCCTATACCTGTTGTTCTAGGAACATTTTTAAAATATTTGGGAGGTTCACTCATGGGGTGTTTCTCTGCTCCTTAATCATCCAGTATAGGGAATTGTTGTACACTAGTAATTTTTTACGGTATGAGAAGAATGTTATCCTGACCTATTGAGTTCCATGGAGTGATTTACCTATGATTTGGATTTGTATTGTTGTGGTATTTTGAAATGCATGAATTTATTTTGAAATTGATATACCTTACATTGTGTTGGAATTTTTTGAAAATTGAAATTTTTTTACAATACTTTTGATAAACCCTTTTTAATTATTTTTATGACATGTTTTACTTGAAATGAGTATACTTGTTTGTTTGTATAGAGACTTGTTATGGAATACAGGGGAGGGAACCTAATGAGCCTATTTTCTCATGCACTGTTCACTTATTCTATTGTACCTAGACCTTTTAATATCTTTTGATGTAGGTAAAGGCGTGGCACCATAGTGAGGTAGTGATGTTCTGGTCAGATGAGTATGGGTGGCTGGATGGTGATATGGTGTGGGTTTTCCCATGCTATCACATAGAGTAGTTGGGTATCCTATTTTGTTAGTCCTTTGTTGTTAGAATTGTACTTGTAGTGTTTTTTATTCTTATTTTTCTTTGGTTTGCACTTTCTAATTTCAGTTATGGAATATGTATTCCTTATCCTATTGTCTCTTTATCAATATATATTCCATATTTTATCTTGAGGTTTGGTGGAATCATTCCCACAATTCATTGTTCAATGTATGGGTGTTAGTCGCTAACATATGGGGATTAGGAACACCCTTATGGTATGTGGTGTAACGAGTTGGGTACCTATTTGACATGGTTTTAAGGTCAGTTATCTATAATTATTTCTAGTAATGTAGAACTATTGTTACTTGAAAACCAAAAAAAAATAATTGGACTATTTATATACTTTATTATGAATAATATTTTATATGAAAATATGTATTTGTTTCACTATTCACATAGAAATCAATATTTTGAGAAATTTGAAAAAAATTAACAATAAAAAAATTTGACAAGGTAGTATTAGAAATTATAATGACCAATGATTCTGATACATGGATATTCAATCTTCTTTCATGAATATTAAATATATCACATAAACTCATGCCCACATAATGTATTAATTTAGTTCCGGTGGAAATGTAGAACAAAATATTCTAATCTGGTGAAATATATTAAATGGTTCCCACACACATCTACAGATTTAGTACTCTTCATAGACATATTATACATAAATCAAATATTCATAACATGGGGAATGGAAACATAAGAAATAGAGAGATTAGATGCTCAGTATAGGAACAAATAAGGGATATCAATCTATGATCATATGAATTCATAAGATATGAATAAGGGTACATGATAATTAACACAACTTATGAAGTTCATACCCAACATATCATATATCATAAACATGAGTCATTTCAGAATGATTTTCAGTTCATAATACATGAATCATAAGGAAATCAACTAACATGATCCATGAAAGCATCATATTTTCCCAATACATATATTTTTAGAATTCACTTAACCATAGAAAAACATATGTCAAGGATACCAATAAATAAATTCATAACATGTTAGGCTTGGGACAACCACAAGTGTAATTTCTTCAGGCTTGGGATGACCTCCTGTGCACCCACATTTGGGATTGGGTTAACTGCCTATGCAACCTTATTTTCAATTTCTAGACCTTCTGGGTAGGAAAAACCAAAATCCATAGTGGAATAACTTTCTTTATATTGTAAGGGATTCACTCCCTAAACCATCATAGCGAACAAAGTCCCTTATTGAACTAAGTTCACTCCCTATTCTAGTTCTATCTATCTCATGAGATATAAATAATTAACTAATCCATTGGAGGGTGATGTAGGTCCCACCCATCATTGGTAAAAACACATCCACTATCCTTTATTATAATATAACAACCATTACATAATATAAATCATACATTTGTGAGTTATAAGATCATAAAACATTCATCATATAACAACCCATGAAATGAAAAGGGTTTCATAAACCTATGATCATAGAATAAAATTTTGAAAGATATAGGACTCATAATCATTTCAACGTAGAATAACTTATGAAAAGAAGAAGGTTTAAAAATCATTTACACATTGTATAACCTGGTTAAAATAAGTCGGTTTCAAAAAAAATTCCATAATAAAAATAAGACACATAGATATTGAATAAGAATGTTATCCTTGGAACATGTCCCCAAAAATAAATAAGTTACATCGAATCATGTCATATTAGATGGAGAAAGATTTTTAAGGATCACTTGGAACAATTTTTAAAGAAAATATCCCTTCTAAAAACATTTTCAAAATCCTTTTCTTTCCAAATAACATTGGAAAAGTATAATAGAACCTTTAAAAATCATTTAAAAATGTTATGGAAGAAAATACCATTTCTATATTGAAGATATATTTTTAAAATTTTTTGAGAATAATTTTATACAAAAATAGAATTTAAATATATTAAATTACGATTTAAATAAATAATATAAAACATTTCTTGAGGGAAATATAATTTCCACTTTAAAAATAATTTCAAAAAACCTATATCATTTTCACAATAATTAACATCTCAAATAGTTAAATTAAAAAATAAAAATTTCTAAAATAATAAGGAAAAAATATTCTATGGAAATAAATTTTAAAACATGTAAAAGAACCTTGAAATCATCGAGGAGTTTTGATATTGAGGATTATATTTCATGTCGTGTATATTAAAAACAAAGACAATTTTCATAATTTTAGAAAAATAAAAATGGGATTTTTTGTGAAATGAAATGAATATTCATTTTAAAAAATTTATGTATAAAATAATGAGTAAAAATTTATTTTAAAAAATAATAATTGAGTAAGATTTTTTTTTCATTTTTTTATAAAATATTGTTTTGGAAGAAAAATGATTTCCAACTGAAGTGATAAATAATGTCGGAATTTCATAATTTTATTATTAATAATATTGAGTAACAAAGAGTTAAAAATGATACCATTACTTGAAAATATATTAAATTACCATAATATTATAAAAATCATGGGTTTAATGAGATATAGATAATAATATTTTTTCATTGGAAACATAATCATAAATAATCCTGATAAACGATGAGATTGTAGTATAAAATCCTTCCACTTTGGTAACCTGGATTCATAATCCACATGATGGAATACCATAAATTTAAACATAAAAAATAATTATGATAAGTAAATAAAAGATGTTAAATGTTAATGGGGCATTATATATGCCCCATGAAAGAATATAGTTTTATAACATAACATACATCTCAAAGAAGACAAATTGATGGGAAAATAACTTACTATTTGAGTAAGATTTGAATAATAATTCCCATGAAATAATAACAATAGTAAAAACATTAATTATCATTAAATGGGTTATATTAATGATATATCATGTCAAAGGGAATACTATACACCAAATAAAATAAATGAGTGGTGAATATGTCATACATCTCTCAGAAATAAAAGTGAGACTAGAAATCCCCTTACTTCACGTATAGAATTGCATCATAGTCGTTCAAACCACCTGTATAATAAATATAAATTTATTATACCTCAATTATAAAAAAATCATATAAAACATATGATATTTTATTTTCATATTACTTTTTATTACCTGTTAATTATCAATTCAATGTTAAAGTTATGTTTTGAGTAATAATTGCTTTGTTTTTCATATAGGTTTTGGTCTGTAATTTTTTTGGTTCTATTGAATTGATCATAATTCCATAACATAAATAATATAAACCATGATATAAATATAAAATATATTCATTAAATATATATTTAGAGTAATAATAATATTATGTGATAATAAAATAAATATACCGTTCATAGAGAAAGTAAACTGTATGTATGCAAGAATGATGTTTCAATTTTCTTTTCATATTTAAAGAAAGAATTAGAAAAGAAATATATATATATATATATATTCATTATAGTATAATTTATATAATATATATATAATAAATTTTTATTAAACTCCTCCGTAATTCATACCATGTAATGTGTGAACGAATCACATCGCTTCACGAGGAGGTAGTCTTCCACACACAAACAAAATAAGGAGTTTGAATTTATATGTGATGTAATAATTTAAGAATAATTAAAACATTATAAATATCATGAATATCATATATAAACTTTAAATCAATCATTAATTTCAATCTCAATAGGTGGTAGTGTGAAAAAGAATGACAACGGTTCGCAAGGCGGTAGTCTACCAAACACACAAACGATGATTTGAAAACCCATTTGATGGAAGTGTGTGTGGTTTAAGGTCATAAAATTAATAAAGAACCGTATTATTATATGTAATGTACTGTGTTTATTATATTATCATGATATTAAATAAATTTAAGGAGGTGGAGGAAATATAAAATAAATATTCTTATTGAAGAACATTACTATTTCATTGGGTATCCTCGTTAGGATTCAACTAATGTCTTCATAGGATGGGGTTGTGCCCAAAATAAGTCATATAGGATAATGGGAGAGAATTAAGGATGTGATTTGGGAAGGTCCTGAAAAAACCATATAGGTGTGATGGTGCGAGGAATAGAGGAGAGGGGGAGGTATTTTATAAGTGGGGGAGATGCCACACTTGGTATATTTTTTTTAAAAGAAACAAATTATCCCACATTTTTCATTAGTCAAAAAGTTACAAATTAGGATATGTTAGATAATTAAAGGTTTTATGGTAGAAATATTTCTAGAAAATAGTTTTCATAAAAGTGTATATTTTAGTTTTACCCATATCGTTTTAGTTTATCCTTTAATAAACCTATTTTTACCTTAACTACTATAATAATTTTTTAATGCATTCACTATCCATTTTAGTTACAAATTATGTTGACAATATTTGAAAATATAAATTATGATTATTTAAAATTTGGAATAAAATTTTCTAGATTCCATTAACATAATTGTTAAAATTTAAATGAAAAATAATCTGATAGATGTGATGGGAAAAAAGTTTTTTAAAGTGAAAATGTTTAAATGTTTGAAATGTTTTTATAAAAAAATTAAATATGAAAATCATTAAAATGAGATAAATTGGATTAATGGATATAAACTTTAACTAATATTCCTCTGAAACCAATTCAAAGTATAAGGT
Source organism: Viscum album (assembly GCA_963277665.1). Lineage (NCBI taxonomy): Eukaryota > Viridiplantae > Streptophyta > Magnoliopsida > Santalales > Viscaceae > Viscum > Viscum album. The sequence continues at coordinate 690,977,332 of OY728163.1, forward strand.
AACATTATAAATAATCAATATGATTATGAAGATTTCAATTAAAATTCAATATTTTTTCATTATTCCTAAAAAATGAAGCTTTCGAGAAAAATCCTAAAAAATAACCCTAAGATAATTTGGATATTTTTATTTTTATTTTTTTTGTTATTTTATTAAATTCATTTTATAAAATTTTAAAAATTTAGTTTTAAAATAACTGCACAAAAAAAACCGTTTTTTAGAAAAATAGAGTTTTTCATATAAAATTGGATTTATTCTAATATATTATTTTGAAAAATATATAAGAATAATTTCAATAATTTTATTTAATATATAACATATAAATTTTATAAAAATGATTATCTAAAAGTATTTTAGTAAATTTTTTGATATAAAACAATCTTATGTGTGTAAAAATCATTTTTCAGAGAAAGATTTCTTATTCTTTCCAATATTGTTTTATTTTAATTTATAATTAATTCATCACAATAGAATTAATTTTATATACATGTGAAAACCATATTTTTATAATATATTTTATCTTATTGAAAATAAAAATTCCAAAGGATTGTTGATAACTATCATATTAAATAATAATATTTTAATTTTACGTCACGTTTTGTATACAATTGGTGTTTTATGTAATGATATGTAAACATTGTATTGTGTGTAACACATAAAAAACTAGTGATTATTTTTAATCATGATACACTCATTGTTATTTATAACTCAAGAAAAAATGTGTGTTTCTTGTCGCAAAAAATATGAAGAAGATCAAATCTAATGGGAAAATAATTTTACAAAATATAAGGGTTTACATTATATCCCACTTAAAAAATGAACTTATCCATCAAATTTTGTCGCCATTATAAAAGGTTTATAATTTGGAAATTCTATTATATAAAACCACATCATACATATGAAATATTTTTGGAAACATAATGGTTACCTAAAGTTAGTCCTTACTATGTTTTCACATAGGAGAACATAGAAGGAAAGTGAAAACATGGACATAAAAGAGAAAAATGACACCCAAATACTAATATAGAGAGATATAGAACATTGATCACAATAAAGGGGGTGTCCTAGATATTGTTATCGACCAAAAAATCATAAACCAATGAATCATGAAGAAGGTCATTGATATCATCAAAAGTTGTTATAACATGTCAATATTTTGTTTCAAAAATTTCCAATAGAAAATATAATTTTTTGATTTAAGTATATTTCATAAGAACCTTCTCACCCTTTGTTATGATTTGTTCAAATTATTATTCATATCATACATTAATAAACAAATGTGAATTGGTTATTCATAAAGAACTAACGAATCATAAGATCTATAATAGAATGATAAGTCATAACTTCTATCAATAGTTAAAAAGTTATCATTGGTTACTTAATATGGATAAATCTTCTTATGGTAAAGTAATACGTTAATATTTAAGACGCCATAAAAAATTCAGATTAAACAATTCTGTAAATGGTAAATGTAATAACCTCCACTTTCTGAATGATATTTGTATCCTGAATAAATGTTTTTTCCATATTATATAACATAATACATGTTAAAAATAAATATAATCCAATAAAATATTATCTCATTAAAAATGATAATTACATTAGTCATCAATAAATAAAATTAAAATTCCAAAGGTTACAAATGGATATAAATATAAAATTGAAAAGCTATAATGGGAAAATAAGAATCACCCCAATCTACTAGAATCATAACCCCACTGTAAATGTTATGGAAATGAAACAAAACATTAGTAAACCTATCAACATATTATGGAAATAATAATAGAACCTTAAGTGGATTTTTAGTGAATTTTTATTGTAATAATGAATTAACATTTGTAGGCTATAATAGGAAATGTGGATTTTGGGATTAGACAGTTATATGACCACTAGTCAATTTTATCATTGGAAACTATACCCTTGTTGATAATTTTATCGTTATAGTGAGTATTTATAAGTAGTTATAATAAATTTCAATTGATATATAATGAAGAATCATTGGCCTCAACCAGTAGAGTCATGCCATTTGAATCCCATTTTTTAGAACTTAAGAGGAAGTCATCGTCACTGAGGTTAACCCTTGAGAAATCCCAAGTTGAGCTTCAAAAATGGAATCTTGAAAAAAAAATCACATATGAGAGAAGTTTAATTTAGTGGCGATTACCAATCAGTTGATGTTAGATGAGGCATCCCACAATGCTACCACAATCACACACCTTTCCAATAAGGCATATACGAGCGAAATATGGGGTTATGTGTCCAAACCTTTGTTTATTAAATTATAAATTCATTTGTATAAATAATTTTTTTCCATCAATTCCTCTTAATAATAAAGTTTCTTAATATAATATATGATTAACTGAGATGAATTTTATAATTTTATTTCTAGATGAAAAGAAAACACAAATATATTTTTCTAGAAAATATATTCAAATTTTTTATATATAACCAATGTATTCTGAAAAATATTGTTTTAATTAAATATTATTTTAAAATAGTTTTATATAAATGTTAAATGATAAAATAATTTTAGGATGGATTCTTAATTTTTTAATAAGTGTCTGAAATATTACCATTCCTTAAAAACTGATAATTTTAAAATAAATGAGGATTTTTTATAATTAAAAGTTAAAATTTTCATATTTAGAGTTTTATTTTGATAAAATAAACACAATTTTTTAAATCAGAATTGTGAATTTATATTAGGGTTAATTTTGGGTAATTTTTTAAATTTCTTTAATTTTTTCATTAATAATAGAAAATAGAGTTTTAAGGTTTCAATATATATTCTGAAATCATGTTTATGTCATAATGATTCCATAATTAATTAAACACAATATGTGAACTAAAATACATTATTTTTTTATTATAGTGTATCTTAATAGACTTTATTCAATTTTTAATACTATATGTTACTATCCAATGCTTAAAACTAAAAATTTGATTTTTTTAAACATTGCATTATGAAAACTTTACTTTTCCATGACACAAGAAATAATAAAATATGATGTTCTATTATAGTGGATTAAAATGACATTAAATGTGACCCACATTTCAAAAACCATGAGGAAAAACCATGGGTAAGACAATGGTTTTGTATTATACACAACCAAGATTTCAAATACCTATATTTGGAAAATATTAAACAAATCATCCTCTTCTACAAAATATATCTTCCCATTTATCCATTTACATTCACTCCAAATACCTCATCCACGATGTTATAGTTATTTTTTTCCACAAGAGTCCCCTAAGGTTTTCTCAATCACACAAGGTTCCATCCTCAATTTTTAGAAACACCTCTGCAAGGTAAAATAAATATCCACTTAACTTACCCACTCAAGAGTCCTTTTTTGTGATATTTCATCTATTTTCCAAGAGAATTCCTTTTTGTCTAATTTCTATTATCCCTTTACTTTAGTAATAGTATTTTATCAATGGGATAATCCTATACCCAATAATTTTTACTTTTCTAAAACCATCGCTTATACACATTACACTGCCTAATTTTATTCTCAATGTTTTCTCTTTTACATGAAAATTGTCATTTATTTTTAATTAGAATACTCAAAACACTTTTCATTTAAGTGTGAATTAAACTGTATTTAAAATTAACTTTTTTATTCCAGGATTTACATATATGAAGCAAACATTTCCTTTTACGCATGAAAAATGACCAAATGATCATGTCTTTAAGCTCTTTTATATGCCATGATTTTTGATAAGAAACCCATTATTTATTATCGCTATGTTATTAATGAAATTATTTATAGTGATCAATGTGGTTAACATAAAATTAATTCATATAAATGGTGAATCTTAATATTACTCCAATTCCTTGGGTAAGGAATTTAATCTCTAGAGATGACATGATTTATGATATCTTGGTGAATAAACTTGGTGGTTTTTAATTATGATAGCTTAGTGATAAACATGGGTGATATGCTTTTGAATATATAATTTAAATTTTTTAGACACACATGTCATGATTCATGTTATTATTATTATTATTATATTCCTCTTTTTCATGCCTTATCATTATGACTTATGTTCTTATTGTTATGTCTCAAGATCACATGTCAAATATCAGTCTTATATATTCTATTAATGGGTTTCATTATCATGCCTTTCCTTTGATGTAGGTCCATAGTTTATGAGATGGAGTATGTATACCATAGAGTGATCCCATGATGGCGTATTTTATGTGGATTTATAAGATTTTTTTTATGTTTTCATGTATTATATACATTCTTTCCATGAAACTAAAGTATAAAAGATCCTCTACTTTTTACCATGTAATGAAAAGTTATATAATAGAAATGCAGGAGTACATAGTAAAACTTATGAACCTTATAGACGATTAAAATCCAATAACTAGAAATAAGGACACTAAATTTCCAAAATCAACTCATCATTAATCACTTATACACCATAAAGTTTATCTTCATTTTCTCATAATAAAAAATTGAATACCTTCATAATGTATTCTCTTGAAACAAGGTAATAACATTAATTACTGGAAAATATTATTGAAATCATACATGGTTCCTTACTCCTTATATGAAATAAAGATTATTGGATCAATTCATTATGTCCATAAATACTCTAAACTCCATTAGTTAAATCATGAACTACTTTTCCATTAAATCCTTAATCAATTCCAAGGTTATAAATAATATTCAATTTTATTTTCCGAAATTCAAAATATCCTTATAAGAAAATAATTATATCATCCTCAGGGACATATTAAGGGTTACCTTTCCCTTAATCATGTGTCTTCCATGAATATTTCCTTTCAATTAAATCAGTTCTGTTAAACATAATCTAACATGTAATTAACAAAAAGACATATACTGAACAATTATTATTTATTTCAAAATTCATATAACATAAATATTAAATTATAAGAAATAAACACCTCAATCCTTCCGCTTTATTCATAATCCGTTATCTTATTCTTTGATAACCTTTTCTTAGAATATGAATTATGAATCATGTCTTATGATTACTCAAACTAAATTTAATCATGCTTTTTATGTTTGACATTAAAAATTATATTTAAAAATTACATACCTTTCACATGTCATTCATGACTTATTCATTGTCAATAGTGTAACCATTAGTCATACAATATTTTTAATTATATTAAAGATATTTTACCTTAGGACATATTTTTTTTAATTCCCATACTTTGAATATTTAAAACATTCCACAGTCATTGATACCTTAGGGAGGCCATTATTATCTTCCATTCTACAAACTGAACTTATAATTTTTTCTTAGTAGTTAGTTTCCCTATGTCCATATTTTCGAGAGTAAAAATATTTTTTCATTCCTATAAGACATCCAACAAGGTGTTTGTTCCAAAATTATTAGAAATATGGAATCTTAATCTTTATTCCTCTAATGTCTCCACTATATGAAATCTCATTGAAATCTATTGTTCTTATATATGGTGATTTTTAGAGTTGGTTAAGGTTTATGTTGTTAATCATGTTATATGAATATTGATTAGGAAAAATCATAATGTAATTCACTCTATTCATACTCTTGTTTGGATTCTCATAATAAAAATTTATAATACATTCAATGTTTACCCAGGTTCTTCTAGTTCCCACAAATAAATAAAACCAAAAATCATATTGTGAACAGTGCTAATCATAATAGACAATCACATAGTCTAAGAAATTATTTAAGTGGTCAAAATAAAGACACCTTATTTTTAATACTTGACACTATAAGATCATCCTAGGTTTTTTGTTGTTATCATATATTTGAATTATTAATGTTGGTTTCATAATGAATTTGGGAATTTCTAATGAATTTGACTTGTGAGTGTAAAACAAGTTGTGCAACAAGGCTAGTTTTCAGGCACAATTTCTCGACTAGTCTAGTTGAATGTTGTGTTTTTGGGGTTATTACCTATAGTTACATCTATACTATATCCACATAAACTTTTAGTATCTATTCCGGGATTTAATTTTATGGGAAAAACATACTCTTTCATTAAGAAAAAATCCATGTCATTTTCCTATACATTAAATCATCTTAATACCTTTCCTTATAGAGACATCCTTAGACATTTCCTTATAAATATCCATGGAGATCTCACTAATGCATTCCCATCCTAGTTTCCTAAGGATAAGTAAACCATTCCTTTGATACCAACTATAATTAACCAGAATTTTCAAACATGGATATTATATCTTTTTAGATAAATATTATACACATTACAAAAACAAAAACCTGAGGACTGTATTAGTTTAGTGCCTCTGGAATATTGGATCATAATCTTTTAATTTGGTAAAGGATCTTCAATATTTCCACCCAATTAGTAATCTTCATAGACATAGCCTATATAAAATCATTCTTTATAACCTAGGGAAAGTAAATATATAAAATGGTCAGTAAAAATGACCAGTATAAGTAAAAAAAAGTGTTACAAATATATGATCATATGAAATAATAAAAACAATTAGTGTACATGATATTAAACATAACTTATAGTGTTCATACCCGATATACCATATATCATAAACATGATTCATGGCCTCATATTGGCAGTTTCTAAGCATTGAATCATATGGGAATAGAAGAACATGATCCATCAGATTATAAAATTGGAATAAGAAATAGATTTGCGGCATAAATATAAGAATATAAAATGTTATGTCAAGGATACACACAAAGTCATTCATGACATGTTAGGATATGGATACCCACTGATGTACCTACTTCGGAATTGATATGATCTCCTATGTAACCCCTTTTAGTCTTGTGATAACCACCCATGTATCCTTATTTTCGGCGGCTAAACCTATTGGGTGGTACACAACCACACCCTCAATGGAATCTCTTTCACGATAGTGGAAGGGATTCACTCCCCGAACCATCACAATGGAAAAATACCCTTATTGAACAGTGTTCACTCCCTATTCAAGCCCTATCTATCTCATAAAATATAAATAATTGACCAATTCATTTAAGGGAGATATAGGTATCACTCAAATTTGGTTATAATGTATCCAACATCCTTGGTTATAACGTAACCACTATCACATAATAAAAAAACATACATATGTGTGATATAAGATCATAAAAATTTTACCATATCAGAACCTATAAAATAAAAGGGTTTTATAAACATTTCATCAAATAATTTCCCATAGAACAGGGACAAGTATCATAATAATTTCATCAGAGAATAACCCATGAAATGATGCAGGTTTCATAATCATTTCTCCATGGTATAACATGGGTAAGAGAATCAGTCTTTATAAATATCATTCCATCACAACCAAAAACCATTTAGAGAGAATAATAATGATATCCTCAGTTCATATCCCCTAGGAAAGAATAACTTAGATAACAATATTTCATATTAGATGGAGAAGGACATGGATGATCACTTTTAATATTTCTTAAGTAAAATAACATTTCTTAAAACATTTTCAAAATCACATTCCTTAAAAATAACATTTAATACTTCTAAATGAATCTTTAAAAATTATTTAAAACATTTTTTGAGGAAAAAATCATTCCCACATTGAAATAAACCTTCCAAAACATAAAATATTTTAAAAATATTTTTAATTGAAAATAAATATTAAATATTATAAGGGATGATTTAAAAAATCATTTAAAATAATTCTTATAGAAAATATTATTCCCACAATGAAAATAATTTAAAAAAACATATAATATTTTCAATATCATTTCATTTTTAAATAATTTATTTAAATATTAATAATTTCTCAAATATTAAGGAAAAAATTTTATTTGAAAATAAATTTTAATAAATATAATTTAATCTTGAAATCATTTAGTATTAATGATAATGATAAATACTATTCATGTAAAAAAAAGATTTAATTAAAATTTTCAGTAAAATTCTAACGAGCATTGTTTGGAAAATGACCTGAATGTTACATTAAAAACATTTTTGAAAAATAATAACAAGAGAAAAAATTAAATTAAAAAACTTATTAAATATATTAATCTTTTTTGAAAAGTTGGTCTTGGAAGGAAGTAGGTTTCTGAACATAGAGAAAAATGAAGTTGGAATTTCTAAAAACCATTCAATGAATTATCTTAAGTACCAAATAATAGAATACTATTACTATTACATGAAAATATCCTGAATAAATAGAGGGTAATAAATTCTATTGGTTTCTTTAGATATGTTTTAAAATATTTTATCATCGGAAGCACAATCATAACCAATCCTGATAAATGATGGGATTGTAACCTAAAATATTACCCAATTTGTAACCTTGATTCAATATCCCCATGAAGGAATTATATAAAATGAAACTTCAAATATCATGAGGGTTAAATAAATTCATGATATTACATGTCAAATGGGATTTATAAACACCTTTTTAAAGAATATAGGTTTATAAGACAATATATGTCTCAAAGAAGGTAAATTGGGAAAACAAAACCTTACCGATTGAGAAACATTGGAATCTAATAATTATGCAATAATATCATCAATAGAAACATTTATTATCATCAAATTAGTTATATTGATGATATATCATGTCATAGGTAAGTATATACACCAAAAAAATTAATATGCAGTGAATGAAAAATAAGTCTCTCAGAAATAAAAGTTAGACTTGAAATCCCCTTACCTTATGTCTTGAAATTCATCGTACTCATTAAAACCTCATGTATAATAAAAATGAGTCCATTATATATCAATTATAGAAAAATATTATTCTTTAATAAACAATATATTATTTCTTATGACCCTTTGTTACCAATTTCATAAAAATTCCATTTTAATGTTTTGTTTCGAGTAATAACTACTTTGTTTCTTCAAATATATTCTGGTTTTTAATTTTTTGGTCCTGTTACTTTTATCATGGTTTGATAATTACAAAATTGTAACCATGATATAAATATAATATATAATTATTATATATGTATTTATACTAATCCATATTTTTTAGTTATTGGAAATCAAATACACTATTAATTGAGATGGTAGGCCATATGTACGCATGAATGTTGTTTGCATTTTCTTATCATATTGATAGTGAGAAAAGTAAATTATATGTATAAATATATATTATCATTAAAGTATAATTATTATGAAATATATATAAATTTTTTTATTAAAAAAAATCCTTAATACATTCTATGTAAAGTGGGGAAAACTCACATCACTTCGCATGGTTGTAGTCCACCATACACACAAACGACATTATTGTATTCTCAAAAAATGGAGAGTATGAAGGTAAGTGCGATATAATACTTATATAATCATTATAAAATTCCATATATCATTAATATAATTTATATTATATAAATCCATCATTAAGTCCATCCTTGATAGGTGGTAATGGAAAAATGAATGACATTGGTTCACGAGGCGATAGTCCACTGCACACCCGAACATTGATTTTGCAACCCATTTGATGGAAGTGAGTGTGGTTTTCGGTCTTTAACATAACATAAAAACACCTCAATGTATGTAATATAATGTGGTTAATATATAATCATGATAAAATAATAATTAAAGTAGGTAGAGATTGAAATAAAATAAATACGCTCATTGAAATACATTACCACTTTTTTTGGTGTCTTCTTTAGATTTTCTATTCTCAGGTTAGATTTCAGACCAAAATATTGTATCTAGAATGAAGGGATGTTATTTTGGATGTGATTTGGTCATATCATGTTCGAGCCAAAGTGGTGTTAAGGAGTAAGGAAGAGAAGAGACAGGGTGGCCTTTTATAAGTGGTGGAGAGGAAACACTTGGTATTTTTGAAATGAAATAAGTGCTCCCATGTTTTCTATATGTCACAAGGGTAATAATTAAGAAATTATCTATCCTTTTTAATAGAATGGACAAAATATAACTAGTGAATAGTTGTTATATAAGTCTATAGGAAATTTGTAGCCTGAAATTGTCAGTTTAACCCCTGGTAAACCCATTTTTACCTTAATTATGGTAATTATTATTTTTTCATTCACTATTCATTTTGGTCAAACATTATTTTTTAATTATTATAAATTATAAGTTATAATAATTCCAATTATGGAATATATTTTCTAAAATTCTATTTATAGAAGTGTAGAACATTAATTTAAAATTAATCTCATAGAGATGATTTGAGAATGGGGTTTTAAAGAGAAAAGGATCAAAAGATAGAAATGTTTTTATATCAACATTAAATATAGAATTGATTAAAATGACCTAAATTGGATTAGGTTTTATAAAATTTTACTAATTTTACTTTAAAATACATTCAAAATATAATTTATCATTAAAAATAATTTAAACTGAAAAGAATTGTCCTATTAAAATTTAGAAAATTTGCACTATTCATTAAAAAATGAATCTTTACAAGAAAATTTTAAAAAAATCACCATTAGATAAAATTGAAATTATTATTTAAAAAATGTTTTTTATTTATTTAAAATCATTAATAATATATTAAAATTTTAGTTTGAAAATATGTCTCACATTAAATGGTGAAAAAACATATTTTTAGAAAAATACAATTCTAAGCGTTAAATTAGATTCATTCTTATCTCTTATAGAAACAAATATGATGAATTTTAAAAATTTCATCGAATATATAATATATAAAGATAATTAATTAATTATCCCAAAGTTATTTGATTAATTTTATTAACATAAAACACACTTGTTCATTTAAAAATAGTTTTTAGAGAATGACTTGTTATTATTTAGAAAAGGGGATTATTTTAAATTACAATTAATTGTTCCCAAAATAAATAATTTTATATAAATTTGTAAACTATATTTTTGTAGTTGAGTTAATATTATTAATAACCACAATTCCAATGACTCTGCGATAACTATCATATTAAATAATAATAGTTTAATTTTATAATAAAATATATTTAAACAAGGCGTTGTGTGTAAAGAAAGATAAACTCGATATTTTGTGTTACTGATGAATAAATTAGTTTTTCATGTAATGTAAGCTAAATATATTGTTACTTGTAATGAAATAAATATATTTGTGTTTCATGTCATACCCAAAATAAGAAAGGTAAAATCTATTTGAAATAATAATTTAAAAACATCTCAGAGTGTTAGAAAAATATCATCAATTTTATGAAATTAAATTTTGAAATTTAGTTATTTAACTTTCATATAAAACCATATTATTCATTAATTTAATTTTTATATTAAATTATTTTATGTATGAATGAAAAATTGATTAAAATTTGTATAGTTAATTATAATCTAATAATGAAAATAAATACAACATGAAATTGTTTTATTTTTAAAATTTACTAGATTTTCACATAATTAATAGAATTTTTAAGAATAATTTTTTTACCTAATTTACATTTAGGTTTGATGACCTGAATGTGGTATAAATATTATTACTTTCCTTATGGATTAATTTAACAACCTTTTCTTGAATTTCCATTCCCAATTTTTCTTTACGAGGAATGCTATATAAAGAAATAAATTTTTCTTCATCCTAAAATTAGAGAGATTTATTTTCATTTAAAGTGTATTCAAGGGATATAAAATAAAAAAATATGACAATAAACTCAAAATTTGCTACCTTCTACTAGTATAGTGTTATTTATCTCTTCCTTTTTATATGAGGCATTAATTTACATATTTCAATCTCATTTATTATAATTCTTTAATGTCTTCATACACATATGATCTATATTTAATTTAGAAAGGAACTCATTGGGTTCATCAAATATAAACTTCATCAATACATTTCAATGTGAAATTTAAATATTCAATGAAAACACTGGACTTGAGAATCCAAAATTTTTGTGACGTTAGGCTGAAATACCATTTTTTGGACAATATAGGGATATTTCCATCCTCGGGGGGATATGTGTTTTTATTCATTTTTTCAAATTTTAAATTTTATGGATTTTTATCCAGAAAAGTTTTTTGGAGGGATATTATCCATCTCTATCTCTTTTTATATCTCCCCTTTTGTATAAATTTATACAGACACGGAAAAAGAAAGAAACATAAGAAAACTCTATGATTTTTTGATAGGGTATTCCTTTATAAGAATAGATATATCCGTAGTGTATAATGGTTATTATCCCACTAATAAACTACTTCATATTATTAAAATAGTCACAGAAAAGGGTATGACCATGAAAATTATCTCCTTAAACCAACTAGGTACAAATAAAGAAAAATATTATTGTCCTTTTGGAAAAGAGTTTGGTGTTGTAGGTCCTTGATGTATGATAACACTAATGGATTGAGTTTCTCCTAGTCTGTATTATTAAATATTATTACTCTTTCACACCAATCATGTTGTTATCCTATAAATCCCTCATTTTTATAAAACTTATTAATATGGGTTGGATAACGCAAATACTCTGGTAGGAATATAAACATTAGACGTATAAAAGAACTAACACTTCTTTAGAAATATATAACCTATGAAGGATATAGGTTGACTCACTAAATTACTAATCTTAGATTATATTAGTAGTAATTAATGGGTTCTCCTGTCCATTTTATCTTCTTCATATTTAGTGCACAAAAGATATAATCTTCATTTGGACCTAGAATATCTTCCCTACATTAGACTAAAAAATGACTTATCAAGAACACACATGATCACCTATGGCACTATATTTTTTCATATACATAATCATGGTTTTATAAGAATATTTTTACCCACAATTAAAAAAATAAAATTTTATCAAATACAATACTCCATGTCTTCGTCTTATTATCACTTCCAAAAGTCCTAGACCATTTACTTCAGAATTATCTCATATGTTATTTGAATATAATTGTTTTTAAATTTACTACAAAATATACTCATTTAATTCTATTTGAATTATCCCACAATCCATATATAACTATGAATAATTTCCACATATATTTCCCCTATTTAGTATATAATGCAACTCACCAACTGAACAACCACCTTGAATGTTCCACCTTTGAACTGGGATTTAATCATGAATATGTTATGTATCTTATTGTTTAATGCATGAAAAATATATCATTATCATCATATGAGTAATTTACATTTTATATTCAGAATAAGTATCTTGAATATTAAAGAAAATTTGTTATAAAATATATCCAAGATTTTTTTATCCCTAGAGTTTTCAAAAAAATTTATATTTCATGACCATGATGAACAAAAAAACATGTTTATGCAGCACACCAAATCATGTTTTCAATGTAAGAAATGATTTTTATGATATATTGAGTTTCATACATATGTTTTATTATGTGATGGTTATATGTAAATTTGTAATGTATATGTATGATGGTTTGAACCTCATTTTGGTTTTTAACATCACTAAAGAGATAAAATTATTCTAATGAAACATCGAATGATTATTAAATAGATTCATGATTCCAAGTTATTATGATTATGTAGATGATGTATATTTAGATGATGATAATTATAATGTACACTATTCCTATTAAAGTGAAATAAGTGCATATGAAAACTAAAATAATTATTACATATCACAGAACTTATCCAAAAAATAAACCAAGAAACTATTAGACTCAATGAGAAACTCTTCAACCCAACTCAAGGCATTCTCAAAAAATAATTTTAACAACTTACGTCACCTAAATGTTCTTACCTAAATGGATTTAAAATCCACTTGTCTTTTATAGTTTCTTTATAAAAATAAAATTTGATGCTATCTTTCCCACATACTAGAAAATTCCATCTTCCATTACTATTATGGATATTAGTTCCACCACATTTACAAATTTAATTAATATTAAAAAATAATAAATTCCATGTATAGTCATAACTAAAATAGACCATTATTAACTAATAAAATTATCCGTGAATATATGTATTCATTTGGTGGTTTCTAAATTCAATGTTTCTTTAATATCATCGATGTGTATTTCAAAATAAAGTGTCTACATATACACATGCAAATATAACATCATAACTAATATTCAGATAAATTTCATTGAGATACTAAATTCAACATTCACCTTACTATATAGAATAATTATTTTCTTCATATAAATCCATATTTTTTCTACCAATCTATAATAAATTCAATCCAATTTTTTAATGTTAAAGGTTATACATGAATCACGTGGTAGTACTTAAATATATATTAATTTAAATTCCATATAATCAATGATGGTATATTATATCACCGAAATAATTAAGGTAAACTTGTAAACCTAATGCAATTTCAACATATCAAAATACCTTTTTGGAAACTCTATGATTATTCTAAATAGGCTTGGGAACAACCAATTTCCTTTTATTTTATCTTACATTACATCAATATTTATGGAAAATTTAAACAACATAAATGAAAATCATGATACTCATATTGACATCATGAGAGATACTAGATTTTTTTGAGCTTATTTGATTAAAAATACAGTAAATGTTCAAAAAATATACAAATTTTGAAATACCACATTAGGGTAAATACATTTTTCTATCATAATTTAATATTTTGTATCTATTTTTTTCTTAATAAAAATACTAAAACATTAAAATTAACTATGGATATGGAATGTAGAAACATAACCATGAGAACTATTATATAAGTTTCTAGTATTAGTGGGAGTAAAGAAATATGTTAACAATGAATGACATGGGATCTAATCATTGGGACACATGAATAAATTAAATGGAAATAAGTGGACTTACCCTCAAGAAAATAATGATTTATTAAGTATACAATGTTCTTATAATGAAATGCAACACAGATTTACTTATAACTACCTCTATTAAATTATTAATAAAATAAATTAACATATTTTAATTTTGAGAATATTCAAAAATAAAATTATCCCTTTTAAATTATCTAAAAGAAAATATAGTTATCAATAAAAATAAATTTTTTTCACTATTCATTGAGAAATAAATGTTCTCTTTAAATTATTAAGACATCCCTATAAGATAATTTTGAAATTTTATGTTCGAAATAAAGGGTATTTTTTCAAATAATATTTCTAAATTTGAAAACATATAATTATCTTAGTTTCCCAGTAATTTAATAAAAATTATTTTTGATGAAAAATACATTATCAAAGAATATAAATCCTTTAGTACTTTATATTATTAATTATTAATATATATATATATATATTATAAAACCTTTATAAATAAATTTTAAATTGTGTTTATTCTAATTCACTATACCAATTTAATGATTAGGATATAATAATATATTATATTGTGCTTCATTTAGAATCTATGTTTCGTGCACCTAATTTTATTAAATGTGTTTAATTTATTTAAAGAAGAATATATCATAAAATATTATTATTTTATAAACTTCCCCACATAAAATTAATTTCAATATAAAAATTTCATCACTCCCATAAAAAAATGACGATTTATCTATTTTATCACATTTTCAGGTTCCCATTTAGCTTCTTAAAATTTCAAATTCCCCATGAGAACTCAAACAAGGTGGGTAGTATTATTCCATTGATATCAATATCTTTGATATAATAGAGGGATTGTTTTGGTAACGTTTCTATAGTCCTAGGGATGTTTGATTTAAGTTCTTCTTTGGTTGAAAAAGTTATGCTTGCTACTTCTGAGGATAAGTGTATTCTTTGGATTTTTTATTAAAAATGCTAGTTTTTTGAAATTTTTATGATATTATTGTGAATTAAAGATCCAATTGAAGGAAGAATTTTTTTTTTCTATATGTACTCTAAGGGGACATGATCCAACTCAATGCAAAGAAAAGAAGAAAATGAGGCTATTCAAGATACAGGTACTCATGTCAAGAACTAGGATATAAATGAGGTTTCTCATGACTCTTGTGCATAGATGCCTATTAATACAGTGGATCCTCACTCACCAATGTATGGAAGTGATGGAATTTGAAAAAATATGATGAGCACTGATAGTCCCAATATTATACTATTTGCTGATCCTTGTACAATTGCAGGGTCTTCTCAGCTGAATGTTAGGCCTTCAATTTCTTGCGGTGACTTAGAAGATGGAGATAATATGGATAATACTATAACGTCTTTAAAAGATGTTCTAATTATAATCATGAGTGAGGATATGGGTGGTGAAGACTCATATGATAGTGGAATTAATAGAGAACTCTTGGCACAGGTGGAGGTGGATGAAAAGATTTGACAATGGAAAATTGTTTCTTCTTCTAGCTGTCGCAAACATAATTTCATGCTTGTGGTTGAAACTTCAAAGGAATAAAAAATGAAGTGGAATCACCCATCTTATTTTCCATAACAGTTTGTGGGTGGTAAAACTCCTTCACCAATTAGACTGCAAATTTATAATGATATCATCAAGAAAAAAGTACACCTACTTTGATGATGGATGGAGTTACATGTGATGTAGCTGATGAAAATCCAACTTGTGGATCTATGAGGGAAGATTATATTTTGGAATAATAATTAACACCAATAAAAAGGGGATGAAACACATGCTATAGATGTTATGTGTCATAATATTTTCTTGGATCACAACATCACATTACAGTCAACAGATTTAATAGGTATGGTTTCTACCCAACAGTGCCCTGTTCTGGGTTCAGGGACTGTTCAATTCCCAGGAAAAGGAAAGTCCATAGCTACAGTGTATGATAAATCCTCTGTTTAAGGAAATAATATTATCATAGAGGCTTCCTCTGAATCCTCATCTCCAGTTTTCAATGAATAAAGATGTGTTATGTCCTTTGACATGAATATGGATGAATATTTGTCTACTAGGACAACTCCATCAGGGGTTTCCCATACTGGTCTTCCTGGATTAAAATCTCACTTAGGGGTGATGATTTCAAAATCTTTTGATGTTATTTAATCCGTAAGAAGTGGTGAGGAAGATCATAGTGTACATGGTGTAATGGATATGATGAACTCCATTGATGTAAGAACTCTTGATGATGAGGGAGGAACATGAATGATAGTTAAAATATGGATAAGTGGATGAAACCCTAGAGGTAGAGGTGTTACGACACCTCACCATATCATGAGCGCATGCTCTCAGGTGTTTTAAACTAATTTTTTCTTTGGACTTTCCTCCTCTGTCTTTCTATGATTCTTTGTTTCTTTCATATAATAAAGAGGTCTCTGAACCCGAACCTTCAAAAAAATATATATGATAAAATATTTTTATAGAAGGCCAATATTTACCTTCTTTCTGAATCATGCAAACTTATTTTAAAGAAAAAATAATAGAAATTCCTTCTAACCAAAATTTATTTCCACATTTAATCAATGATTTTACGTATAACATTTATGTAGACTTAGATCAACCTTGATATGCTACTGAATGGGATTGATTTTCTCTACCATTTCCTCCATAATATCAGGTCCCAATATTTTTAATTTCTCTAACTTAATCCCATAACTTTGGAGATCAAAAATTATTTCCAAATAGAGATTAATAACGATATATATGAATTAATAAGTGGTATCTATTAATATAAGATAATTTGACATGAGTAAGGTGTTAGATATAATCCTTCTTTAAAAATAATGTATGATGACGTCAAAAAAATCGACTATAAAACAAATTAAATTATGGAATTTTGATTTTTTGGTGAGTCTGATAACAAAATCCATGATTATGTTTTCCCATTTCCATTCCTTTATAGGTAATGGTTGTAAAGTACCATAAGACTTATTCATCTCATACTTAAATTATTGAAATACCAATCCCAGAGATACATACCCTGAAATATATCACTTCATGTTGTCCCAACATAGACAGTATTTTTGAACCCTTTAGATGTTTTTATTTCTAAGATGAATAGAGAATGATTAACTATGAGATTCATCCAATAGCTCCTACAAATCTTGATCGGAGGGAAAAAATATATAGTTACTGAATAATATCATTCCATAAAAATCAATGATGAACTCATTAATATTTCTCACTAGATTTTGAAGATCTATGTGTTCCTTCTCTGCATACTTAATCTTAATACACACACACACACACACATATATATATATATATATCTATGAACACTAATTTGTGAAATTTCTATTAACTCAACTTCAATCAATATTTTTAGATTTATCCTTTAATTTTTTGAAATATCAGATCGTATTGGATCCTCATCATTTATAATATATCATTATCATTTCATATTAGATAATTTTCAACCTTCAACCATTCCTTGGGAAATAATTTATTGAGTAGTCATAATCTTCAATTAATTAAAACCATATTTTATAGTGGATATTCAGATCTATTTTGAGAAAATATATACTTTATCATTTTTTGATCATTATATATATTAAAAATTTCTCTAAAAAGATAATTAATCTAAAACATTAATAAAATAATTCCAAATAAAGAGTTTGGTTATTTTAGCAATGAACTGTCATTTTGTGTGTGGGTAAGATATGACTATTTAACTCTACATGCGGACACATCCTAGTCCCTTATTCTATGAATAAACAATTATAATAAACCCTTCTCTATTATAGGGTTTTATAATACTAGGTGAATTATATAACATTCAATTTAGTTCCTTGAAATTTTACTCACATTGAACTATTGAAAAGAAAATGGATACCTTCTATGTGAACATGGTCATTGGATTACAAATATGTGATAAATTCACCACAGATCATTGAAAATATCTATCCAAACAAACAAAACTATATATTTCAGTCTACATGGTGTTTTTGATATAACTTACAATGACTTATATCATTTATGGATCTATACATGTACCATCACTTGATATTATATAACCCAAAAAATATACATTTTTATTCCAAAAATTAAAACATGGAATTAATTTATACAACGTCTCTATCCTTTTTGTATTCAGTAAAATTCCTATGATATCTTCATGCCCTTCCTTACTCTTTGAATATATAATAATTGTATCTATGAATACTACCAAAAACTCATAAAGTTAATATATACAGACAATATTCATTAAATATATGAAGATAGTGGGGGTATTAGTAAGACTAAATGGAATGACTATAAATTCATAGTTTTTATACCTTATATGGAAGGTTATCTTAGTCATTCCTCCGGCTTTAACATTAAACTGACTGTATCATGATTGAAAATCAATATTATAAAAATATTGACCTCTATGTAATAGATTGAATGAATTAATGATAAATAGGAAAGGATACTTATTCATCATTTTCACCTTCTTAAATTCCTAAATATCAACGGAATGTCACATTAATCCATCTTCCTTCTTAATAAAATGAATAGTTACACCCCATGTTGATGGAATTGGCTAAATTAATACCTTATAACTATTTACTTGTAGTTTACTATTCAATTCGTGCAACTAAATATTGTCCATTCTAAATGATGTCATTGAAATATGTGTAGCACCAAGAATGAGTTTTACTAAAATATGCACATCATAGTTTAGAGAATGTTTTGAAAAACATTCAATATTATCTTAAAAAACTCTTATATAATAGGCCTATATTTGATATTGAGTTTCTCCCCAACAACTTGAGATAAGAACCCCTATTAATTGGAATCAAGTCCATATAGTGGATATAATCACCATTGGATATTAAAATTTATTTTCACACCAATAAATGATCATAGTTTGGTTCACAATATCAAACACGACATTCCCTCATCCAAAATCAATCTGGGATTTATATAAAAAAATTTAATCCTTGCTTAAGATGAAATTACTTTCAACTAGGGATACAATAAAGAGATTTGTGGGAAGCACATTCCAATAAAATTAATTGGAGAATAATCATAGACACGAGTTACGATACACATACCATTATATTCTTTCACTTCTAATTATATAGAAAATCATTGATGTGGTACTATGTTCCCATTTTCAATTTTTTTTATATTTAAATTAGGTGGTTCATATAAAATAAAATAATTCATTAACAGTTTTAGAGTGGATAGTAAGTGTTCCTTTCACCACATCCTTATCATATCCCACATCAACAACATTTGTCACATGTGATTTACTTTTATCTCAATGATTAAGATATTTTTAACATCAATCATTATCATTAACCATTTTATTTGAGTTCTAGTTAGCATTATATCCATTATACATATGTTTTAAACATTAGATTATCGGTCATGTATTCATTCTTATTTTTCACAATTATTATCTATCTAATTATTCCTATAACTTCAACATTCGATTGCTTGATAAGAATACATTAATCACAGAAAACGTTTAGCTTTCCCTTAATAAAATTATTATATGTCTCCTTCCTTTCTTATATCATAAATGAAGGATCATCCTAATCTCTCCATGATTAGTTTTATTATAATCTCCTTGGAATTATACTTTTTTTTCCTATCAAAACCCTAATATTGGTGGGTAAAATTATTCTTCATCTACAACCTGATAGAATATCGAATGATTTCATCAAAGATTCTAATGTATCTTAAATATATAACCATTATAAGACTTGGGTTTCTGAAAATAAAAAACTTATAAATGATAATTTTAGTATTGATCATTGTACCAAAATCCTATGTCAGAAGCCTTGTAAAAGTTTCCTCATAAGTACTAATGGACTCATCATCCTTCTAATTTAGCTCATAGAATTAATTATCTATTTTCATGAGAATAATATGAGTAATGTACTTATTTAGAAATATTCTCTTAAACACAACCCATTATATTGTGTGAATTTCATATTCTCTCATCTTGTTCTTCATAAGAGTCCTCTTCTGATTTTCATCACCTTAAAAATAAAACAACTAATTTTATCCCTATTTTGAACGCTAGAGAATCAAAAACAACTTTTTAATGACATTGTTCCATTACATAGAAACTATTAGATTAGTGGAATATATAAATAAATACTAATGATACCTCATTAAGTACTCAACATAATATAAAACCCTCCATTAATCATTTCTATGCTCATTTGGATTATTATATTGAGAATATTAAATAATAATAACAACAAGATTTTATATTCTAGATCATACAACAGATGGGTTCTTAGGATAATAATAATTTCATTTTTTGGAACAATATTCATTAATATGATACCATTGGGTTTTATCCATTAAATAAAACCAAATGAATTGTGGGATAAACCATAAGCATCGTGGGAAATATAATAATCATGAAACATAATTTATATTTTTTCTAAAAATTGACACTTTAGTTGAAATCATTATAAAAATAGGTTTAATATAGGGAATTAATTTTCCACATATATTCAAATAATTCATAATGTTTCCCTAAAAAATATGAATTAACCCAAGAATATCCCCAACTATGTCAAACTTGGTGTATAGTAAAGACACTTTCACCATCTACAAGATTAATGGTTGATATTTACTTGAACCACACATTTCAAGGTCATTAAATCTAGTTGAATAGGTTTTGAAACCAAATCCACTTATAGTATCTATACATGTATTCTTTGCATAGAAAATAACTCACCATTATTTACACTAATAGAAGGAGTTCTCCTATAAATGGATTATCTTAAGAGTTCTCACTATTATTTTCATCCTAGATTTCAAAGGTAACTAAACCTTACATGAATATTATAATGGGGACTTTAGAGAAAGGGGATCATGGAGAGAATGGGGAAAACACCAAATCTTGTGAACCCAAAGGCTAAGAGAAGCTCAATCCCATAAAAAATACAAGATATTTTAATCAATCTCATCACGTCGTGTAGAAAGAGATCTTTCATTTCAAAGAAAAACTATATTTGAAGAAACATGACCTTGATAATTTTTTTTATACATGTAATAATTTTTTAGATATAGTGGAATATGCTTCCACTCTCTCTTTTTCAGACTTTGATATACCCCCTTCAAGAAGGGTTATCAAGAAAGGTAAAATATCACTTGTCTTGGCCAAGTAGGATATAGTTGATGAATGGATAAGTCTATACAAGTATTCTATTATCACATGAGTTTTGGTCTTAAAGGGAAATATAAAATGAAAATTCTATGACCCCATACAATGAATAATGAATTTATGGGGATTTTATGACTGGAGAATGAAGAATATGGTATTTTGGTACTGCCATGTGATTTTCCCATATTATGATTACAAGAAATGAACTTGGAGTCTGGGGGAAATATTCCTAAATCCTGGATTTTTTATTATTTTGGATTGGGATGGAAATTTTTATCTTGAAAATATAAGGAACACATACAATCATGTATGGATCTGTGATCTCATTGTCGAGCGTTTCAAATTAGTTTTTTGGTTTTTACGAGAATGTCTGTAGTATAGAAGCAACCCTAGGGCGTCTCTCGACGGAGCCCTAGATCATTAATTAAAAAATAGGGTTGTGATTTTGATAATAGAAGGGAAATGTGATTTACTAAAACATTGGGTTTTATGATTAAATATAACAACAAAAAACTAAAGCGATAAAACAAACTAGAAATGAACAAGATTAATTTAACATGATCAACTGAGGGGAGTATCGTGATGCTCATCCTTCATCGCTTCAAGAGAAAGGGTATAGATATTTTAATCCATGGTTTGTATAACATATCACCATAATGTTACTTATTTTATACTAGGATACCTCGTAGGGTTCATTCAAAAATCCCCAACGATTCACCGGACACCGCCAAGGATTGGGTGATTTGTGTTCGACTTCATAACTGAAACTATCAAATAAAACACACAAAGAACATGATGTGATGTACAGGTTTCTATGTTATTTATTTTTAATACCATGACATAAATGTAAATGTACATGATAGTGAATATATGAGTTCAATTGACCATTATGAACCACACAACCACAACAATTGAAATGAAGGAGGAAAATGGATGAACGGTGTGTGAAACATCACATGAATGGGTACCCCAAAACACGATAATTTGAGTTCGAGTATAACATACCAGTATATAACTCAATTAAATATAAAATGAGTATGAAGAAAAACTACGTAAAACCTAAAATTAAAAATATCATTCAAAATAATTCAACTATGAAGCTCGGGATTACGTCACGTTCCTCCCCGGGTGATCGCAAGGGGTTTAGAAACCCATGGAAGGGGAAGAAGAAGAAGATGTTGAAGAAGAACTTCTCATTGCCTCCAGATATTATATGGATGTTGATAATAATCCTTGAGGAATCCAAAATGGAATCACCTTTCCACCTAGCCGAACTACTAATTGAGGTTCCCAAGGTGTTCTTTTATAAGAAATTTGGAAGGTGGTTTTGAGAACACTGATTGTGTAAAACCACCTGTATCATAGTTTTTGGCCACTAAATAGTCAAATATCCCTTTGTAAAAAACTAGAATGTTTTATCCCCACATCAGATCTATCTCCAACAAATGTTTGGCACCCTTTGGGCATGTGGATCCAGAGATATTGATAAAATTCAGAACACCACTTTTGACTTGTGTAGATTTGATTTCCTGGGCAGATCAGTTCGGATGGGATTTTTAGAGGTCAATGGTTCTTGGGTTACTTCATATGAAACGTATCTTATTAAAACATAGACCATCCCCAGAATTATCAGCCAATTTTAACACATGGTGTAGTAGAAACATGCGTTTTATTCCACTAGTGTGCTTAGATCATGTGCAGTTGGACAATTTATCTTGGACTTCATCATGGGTCCTCCAAATCACCTCCACCTATAATATAATTTTCAAAACAAGTAACATTTCCATTTTTAAAAGTGTTAAAAAATTAATTGAATAAAACATGGAGGGAATTTTTTTTAAACTTTTAATTTTCAAAACAAAACTAGTTTAATACATTGGTATAAGGGTGAAATAAAACGGTGAATCATGGTACTATCACAACCCCACACCTAAACATTTGCAATCCTAAGAAAAGTATAATATCATTATCATGCCCCATTATTAAATCAACGGTGTGAAAACATCCAGGATTCAATTGAAATGAAGTTCATCATGTCTCTTTTAAGGAATCAATTATCATTTCATCTTTCTTTTCTCACATTTGAATTTCTTCAACTTCATTTGTTCACTTGTACAACATGTAATAGCCTACCTAAATTATAAATTTTCCCTCTTCACTCAAGGATCTTATAAAAGTGGAGCTATTCCCTTTTCCTAATGTTCATGTGATCTTACCTTATGCTTTCCAAGATTCTAATTTCTCTACTGGAAGAAACTAGTGTGATACTCAGGAGGACTTCCAACAGGTTGTTCTGATGTTCAAGGGTTGGTAGGGTTTATTGTTTAAAAAACATCTAAGGCAGAAGTGGATTTTTTAATATTTTATTTTCAAAACATTTTAGAATTCAGAAAGTGTTCACAATGAATGTACACACTCAACCCCTCACAAAGTGTGTCACCTAAAAATCACTCTCTCTATTATCCATTTTGGGGGTCACAACTAAGAAGTGAATAATAATTAATAAACATCCTCTTTTCTTCATTTATTTATTTTTTATGTTTTTTTTCATTTTACAAAACTATTTTTTTAATGTATATATTTTTTTTGTAGATAAAGAGTGAAACATGTGTAAAACAATGATGTAATATGTCTTGTGAACCCATTTCCAAAGTAAAATGTTGGCACCCTTTATATCAACCCATAACATTGATTCTATCCCAAAAATTCTCATGGAAACACCCTCTCTCCCACACTTTCTAAAAAAACACGAATATAAAAAAGAGAAGGGTTAGTAGGGATATATTAGCTTATAATGTGGCTACCTAAGAGGCATTTCATTGTCTTTAAGGATTATGAAGGATAATATATAATGGTGGACGAAAATAGAGGATAATTGTAAAAAATGATTTTTTAACGAATGATTTCCTCTATCATGAATGTTGCATACTTGAATCTTATGGATCCAAATAAAGTCCAGGAAATTTCTAGTTTTTCTACACGACCCGAGACTCTCAATAAAGTGATTAAAATGAAGAATATGCAATAAAGGGATTAGAATGTCTCTTGGGTAAGGGATTAAAATATTGGTCAGTGCTAATGAGGCATGGGATTCAAAAACCCATTAAACACTTAAGAATGATTTGAAAATAATTTTTTTAGAAAAATATTATAAATCCAAATTAATTTGAAAAAAATTTTTCCAATAAACAATGTAATTTTCTATATAATCAATTGAAGCATGAAAAATGATTTTGGATATTCTTTTTAGGATTAATTTTTTTCTTAAAAATCAAGATAATGAAAAAGAAATAAAAAATGAAAAAACATTTTTTAATTTTTTAATTTTTTTGTTTTTTTGTTTTTTTAATCCTAATTATTATAGTTCACCCCCACACCAAAAAGGTACATAGTACTCAATGAATGTATTTTAAATAAACAGAAAAGTAAATAAATGTAGGGAGAAGGGACAACCTACTATAAAGTAGTGTCATATGTTGCATCTATCATTTGGATATCCTCCATGAGATGCTTTAGAAAATCCTCATAGAGGTTTTTGAGCCTTTTCCCATTGACAGTAATCTTTTTTCCACTCATCTAATGAAAAATCTATATAGCACCAAAAGGGTAAACATCAGTATCTATATAAGGACTGAGCCATTGAGAAAAAAGCTTACCTGGGTGGAGATTTAGCCAGGAATTGTACATGAGAACCATATCACCAATATGTAACTTACTGTAATGAATCATACTCTCATGGATAGTCTTTTTCTCCTCTTTATAGTTCTGAGATTTCTCATATGCATCACGCCAAATTTCTTCGAACTCTTGAATCTACAGCTTCTTATGATAACCTGCATATGAAAGATTCATATTACTTTGTTTAACAACCCAATATACACAATGTTCTACCTCCACCGGGAGGTGACATGCCTTTCTAAACACCATTTTGTATTGTGAAATTCCGATTGGGGTTGTTAAAGCTATACATTATGCCCAAAGTTCATCATCCTTTCCCAAAATCCAATCATTCCAGTTGGGTTGTTCTGTTTTTACAAGATTATCTTAACTTCTTGATTTTAGATTTCAGCTTGCCCGTTAGTTTGGGGGTGATATGCTGTAGAGAATTTATGAACAACCCCATACATATGAATATTTTTCATGTTGTGATTTCAAAATGTGAACCCTTATCACTAAGGATGAATCTAGGTAAACCAAACCTACTAAAAATTAGGGACCTCAAAAATCAACAACCAATCTATAGTCATTGGTTTTGGTGGCCTTTATTTCCACCCATTTAGATACATAGTCAATATCTAATAAGATGTAAAAAAAGACAAAAGAATTTTGAAAAGGCCCCATGAAGTAAATTCCCCATGCATCAATGATCTCACAAAATATCATGGGTTGTTGAGGTATTTCATTCCACTTAGAGATATTCCCCATGAATTGAAAATTACTATATGAATTGAAAAATATATGGGCACCACTATACAATGTTGGTCTATAAATTCTTGAGTCAATGACCTTTCGAGCTGTATATTGAGAGCCAAAGTGACCCCGACATGCCAAAGAGTGGCATAAGGTCAAAACAGAGGTAAACTTATGGTCATGGACACATCGATGAACTACTTGGTCACCACAAATTCCCCAAAAAAATGGGTCATCACAATTGTACAACCGAGAATCATGCTTAAGTCTCTAGGATTGTGAAGTGATTAAATTAGTGGTGAACAAAGATGTTGCTAGAAAATTTCTAAGGTCTGCATACCATGAGGTAAGGTCCACAATATCACAAAGGTTCTCATGAGGGAAGAATTCTCCAATGGGGGGGGGGGGGTTTAGTCAACATGATGGTCCAATGGTGGAGAAATCCAACTAATGTGGCCAGATACCACATTTTTCACACCTCTCTTATCACTAATATCAAGGTCAAACTTATGGAGGAGGACCATCCACTGAATGAGGTGGGGCTTAGCTTGAGGTTTCTATAGGGGGAAACAAAGGAAAACATGATTAGAAAAGGTAGTGATTTTTGACCCGATAAGATATGAACAGAATTTTTCCAAGGAAAAAACAATATAAAGAAGTTATTTTTTAGTGGTTGTGTAGTTTTCCTGGGTAGGGTCAAGGGTATGAGAGGCATATGCAATGGAATGATGAGCTGTCTCAACCCTTTGTGATAAAACTACCCCAACTGCAAAGTTAGAGGCATCTCACATAAGCTGAAAGGGGATATCCCACCATGGTGGTTGGATTATGGGAGGTGATGTGAGATTCCTTTTTAGAATATTGAAAGAATCCTCATAATTTTTATCAAACACAAACTCAGAATCCTTTTGTAATAACTGAGATAAGGTAAGTGAGATCTTACAAAAGTCTTTAACGAATCGGTGGTAAAACCCATCCTGACCTAAGAAAGATCGCACCTCACGAACACATTATGGATATTTAAGGGTTGAAATTAATTCAATTTTTGATAAATCCACTTGAATTAAATATTTTGAAATAACATTCCCAAGAACTATCCCACATTCAACCCTAAAATGTCATTTCTCATAATTTTATACAAGATCTTTTTCTATGAAGCAATGTAGGATAGAACCTTGGTGATCCAAATAATCATAAAAGGAAGTTCCATATACCATGAAATCATTAATAAAAACTTCCATGAAATTCTCTAGGTACTCTGAAAATATACTCAACATACATTGCTGAAAAGTACTAGGATAATTAGAAAGACAAAAAGTCATCCTTCTGTGTGAAAATGTGCCAAATGGAAAGGTAAATGTTTTCCTTTCTTGATCCTTAGGGGCTATATGTATTTGAAAATAACATTAAAACCCATCAAGGAAACAATAATCAGAATTACCATCCAATCATTCTATCATTTGGTCAATGAATGATAGAGGAAAGTGGTCCTTCTACGTGGCTTGATTCAGTTGATGAAAGTTAATATATACTCACCAACTATTTTTCACATGTGTTGGAACCAATTCATTCCTTTAATTTGACACAACTGTTATTCATGTTTTTTAGGCAAAATTTTCAATGGGCTAACCCATTAACTATCAGATATTGGATAAATGATCCCAGAAGAATTTAATTTACTGACTTCCAATTTTACCACATCAAGGAGGGTGGGATTCAACTGGCATTGAGGATGCTTTACGGGCTTAGTCTCATCATCCAGAAGAATATGGTTCATACAAATATATGGGATACTCCCTAGAATATCAGCCAATGTCCATCCTATTGCTTTTTTACACTCCCTAAAAATATCAAGCCGTTTTGATTCCTATTGTTGAGAGAAGTTATTGGAAATAATAATGGGAAATTGGTCAATACTTCCAAGATAAGCATATTTTAAATTATATGAAAGTGGTTTTAATTCCATCAATGGAGGTTTTTGGACTGAGGGAGGGGCTTTAGGGGGATTGAGGTCCATTAAATTGTCTATCTTCTCATGTTTATTTTCTATAGATGGATAATCTATTGAAATTAGATTTGAAGAATCATCGACGGTCATAGGTACCTCAGAATGAACACACTAATCAATTAAAGAAAATAATTTAAACTTTTCATAACCCGCACTACACCCAAAACATTATCAAAACTCAAATAATTCAAGGGTGAAGAAGAATAAATTGAATCAAAGTATTGGTTGAGGAAAGAATTTTGTGTGTGTGTGTGGATAATTTGAGAGCACATCCATCAAATAGACAGGAAGAGTGGAGTGGTCTTCAATAGGGTGTTTCATAGCCTCAATGTTCTTAAAACCTGTCTTTTCTCCACCGAACTCCAAGGACAACATACCATTGTAAACATTGGTGATCGTCTTTGCTGTTTTGAGTAATTTCCTCCCAAGTATGAGAGGAGAATTTCATTGGGTTTGGGTATCTTATATATGAAGAATGTAGAAATCAACAGGGAAGATGGGATTATTCTTTCTTGCGAGGACATACTCAATCACTCCTATTGGATACGTAGTACTCTGGTTGGCAAGTTGCACGATAAATCCTGTTGGTTGAAGTTCTCTAACCTGTGTATAAGTACACACTGAGTGAGGAATTACATTAATGGAAACACCTAAATATAGCATAACATCAGAAAACAAGGTCTCCCCTATGGTACACTATATTGTGAATGTCCCCAGATCATTGCATTTTGTTGGTATTTCTAGTTGAATAAAGTCCAAGACATTATTTCCAAAGTTGACTCCCTCATTCCATTTAAGCCTTCGTCTATCGGTGCAAAGTTCTTTATGAAATCTGGCATAATAGGAAATTTTCTTGACTACATATAATAAAGGAATATTAACTAGAACTTTTTTAAATGTAACCATTATTTCATTATCAATATTATTATCAGAATATTTATTATATTTAAAGAGTCTAGGGGAAAGGAAGAGGAATGGATTTTTTATTTGAATCAATAATGATAATTTAATTTCCCTTTTTTAATTTTTTTCTTAATTTGAAAATTTCATTGGTGGAGAAAGAGTGTTTTATAGAGGGGGACAAACCTGTTGCATAGAATTAGTTGAAGGAGTAACTTATTTACCGCTACAATGTGTAATTGCACATACATTACCTTTGTCCTTCAGATTGGAAATGGGTTGGAATGGTAGTTTTCCATAAACATGCATATTAAGATCACCGATGGTGTTCTCCAATTGTACCAGTTGAGTTTGTAGGTCTTGAATTGCCGATTGTGTGGTCTCTTGAAACTTGAGGTTTTGGGTTGCCATTTGTTTCACCATATCCTCTAGGCATGGTTTAGATTTGGGAGGAGGAGGATGATTGTTTTGAGAAGTTGAAGGATACAACGGTTACATAGCTTGGCCTCGATGATACCAATTCCTCTTTGGGTAGCATGAGTTTCCTCCTTGTTTATATTATGGTTGTGATTGCCACCCGAGGTTTCGATTTGGCCTAAAATTTTCATGTTTGAAGGCATGTGCTTGTTGGAATGGACACCCAGCGAATACTGCTGCATAAGACTCTGGTGAATCTTGATGTTTTGTGCACTATTCATAAAAATGAGTGTTGTTAGAACAAATATCACAATGTAATGGGATAAGAGGAGATTATGAGTTAACTTGTTCATGAGTTAATTTCCTTATAATGGTATGAATCTTATAATGCTTGTTATCTACCTTTTTTTCTAGATATTAATGAATTAACACATGAACTCCTTGGGTTGTTTCAATAGCTCGTGTACCAAATTGTTGTGCATTTTGATCCATGTTGGCTTTTATGTCATGAGAAGTGGAATGAGTTTTATCAATTAGGGAACCACTACCTGTAGCATCAATCATTCCGTGATCCATGGAGATAAATCTCTCATAGAAGTATTGAATTAATAGTTGTTCATTAATCTGGTGGTGGGTGTATCTTGAGCAAATTCTTTTGAATCTCTTCTAGTATTCATGAAAGGTCTCTCCCTATGATTGTCTAATTCCACATATTTCATTCCTAATTGATGTAGTTCGAGTTTCAGGGAATAACATCACTAAAAAAGTGTTTTAAGGCCATTCCATCCCCCAATCATGGTAGGAAAATAGTATATCCAATCTTTGGATACCCCATCATGGGGGAAAGGGAAGGACCTAAACATAATTATGTCCTCAGACACATATTGGGGTTTCATGGTGGAGAACACTATGTTAAACTCCTTAAGGCCTTTATGAGGGTCCCCACCAGGAAGACCATGGAATTTGGGAATTACGTGGATGAGGCCTGATCTCACCTAAACATAGGCTGCTTCCTCAGGATATTGGATGTATGGAGGTGGGTACTCCACATATGGGGTGGTCAGTTCATTTAAAGTTTGGTTATTGGAATCTATGATTCTTGGGGTTTTATTGGGTTCAATTTATGATTGGTTTAAAACCACTTGAGGTTCCAAAAGTGATTCTACAGTGTTAATTTATTGACCTTCCCTATATGCCTTGATTTTTGTGTGAAGCGTCTTTTCAATTTCAGGGTTAAATTCAAGTAGTTTTTCTTTTTCTGATCGGGTCCTAAAAATAAGTTGTGACTATTTTTATGATTTAATATGGATAAAATCACATAAGAAGGGTGAATGGAGAATATAGTTTAATAATATAGAATTATATAGAGAGATATGGAAAAGAAGAGAGAGAGAGAGAGGAATAACACCCAAAACAACCAAAAATAAAGACAAAAATCTAAAACAGAAATAATAAAATGGGGGTAGAGTATTGAAAGGAGTACACATTAAGAATTAAAATAAATAAATAAAATTAAATAAGGAAAAAATTTTCTTCGATCCCCCTAAATGGTGCAGAAATTTGACTGTGTTATTGAGAACGTCAAATTACTTATTTAGTTTTTACTAGAATTTCTACAGTATAGCAGCAACCCTAGGCCATATCTCGAAGGAGCCTTAGATAATTAATTGAAAAAGTGGGTTTTGATTATGAAAATATAAGGGAAATGGGATTTAATAAAACTTGTGGTTTGATGATGAATGATCACAATAGAAAAAATAAAGTGATAAAACAACGTTGAAATAAACAAGATTAATTAAACATGATCAACCTAGGGGAGACTCGTGTTGCCCATCCTTAATTGATTCAAGAGAAATGGTATATATAATTTAATCCTAGGTTTTAAACACCTATTAACATAATATTAATGATTTTATATTATCATTACTCCCATGGTTTAGTCAATAAAACATAATGATTCATCAGACACTGCCAATGATTGGGTGATTTATGTTCGACATCATAACCAAAACTCACCAAGGCAACACATGAAGAACTCGATGTTCTGTCCAGGTTTGTAAGTTATTTCTTTCTGATACCATGAAATAAATGTACATGTCCTTGATATTACATATGTGTGTTAAATTGACCAATATGAACCAAATAAACATCGCAATTTAATGAAATAGGAAAAAGGGATGTACGGTGTGTGAAACATCACATGAAAGGGTACCCCAAAACATGATCATTTGAGTTTGAGTATAACATACTAGTATATAACTCAATTAAATAAATATCAATTATGAATAAAAACAACATGTAACTCATAATTAAAAATATAATTTAAAATAATAAAATTATGAAGCTTGGGATTACATCACATTCCTCCCCAGGTGATCACAAGGGGTTTAGAAACACATGAGAGGGGAGGAAGAAGAAGTTGTTGAAGTAGCACTTACCATTGACTCCAGAAATTATAAGGATGTTGAAAAGACTCATTAGGGACTCCAAAATGGCAGAACATTGCCTACTGGCCTAACTACTAAATGATGTGCCCACGGTGTTCTTTTATAGGCAAATTGGAAGGTGGGTTTGAGAACACTAGTAGTGTAAAACCACTTGTATCATAGGTTTAGGAAACTATAAATAAGAGTATAGATTTGGAAAACACTAGAAAGTTTTATCCCCACATTAGAATTATCTCTACCAAATGGTTGGCATCATTTGTACAAGTGGATCTGGAGATATTGATAAAATATAGAACACCACTTTTGACTTGTGCAGATTTTATTCCCTGGATAGATCAGTTCGGATGGGAGTTTTAGAGGCCGAATGGTGCTTGTCTTCCTTCATATGAAATGTAGACTCTTAAAATTTGGACCATACAAAGAAATTTCATCCCATTTGGATGCATGGTTTCATATCAGCATGTGTTTTATTCCACTGGTGTGCTTGGATCATGTGTAGATTAGCCAATTTTTCGTGGACTTCATAAGGGTCCTACCAATCACCTCCACCTACAATATAATTATCAAAAAAAGTAACATTTCCATTTCTAATAGTTTTAAAAAACATTTAATAAAAAAGGGAGTGAAATTTTTTATTATACTTGTAATTTTCAAAAAAAAAAAACAGTTTAATACATTGGTATAAGGGTGAAATAAAACGGTGAAACGTGGTACGATCACACCCCCACACATAAACATTTTCCCTACTGGGAAAAGTATAATATCATCATCATGTCCCATTTCTAAATAAAATGTGTGAAAACATACAAGATTCTTTTGAAATGAAATTCAGCATGTCTCGTTTATGGAATCAATTTTCATTTCAACTTTCTTTTCTCACATTGTAAATTGTTCAAATTCATTTGTTCACCCATACAACATGTCACAACCTACCTCACTTATAAATTTTCCTTCTTCACTCAAAGAACATATGAAAGTGGAGCTATTCTCTTTTCCAAAAGATCATGTGATCTTACCTTATTCTTGCCAAGATTCTCATTTCTCTACTGGCAGAAACCAGTGTGCTACTCAAGAGGACTTCCAACAGGTTGTTCTGAGGTTAAAGGGTTGGTAGGATTTAATGTTTAAAAAACATCTATGGCATAAGAGGTGTGTTTAATATTTTATGTTCAAAACATTTCCAAATTCAGAAAGTATTCATAATAAATTTACACAATAAACCCCTCACAAAGTGTATCACCTCCAAATCACTCTCCCTATTGTCCATTCTTGTGGGTCATAACCAAGAAGTGAATAATAAGTTGTAAACATCCGCTTTTCTCCATTTTTTTCTTTTGTTCTATTTTTTTTTTAATTTACAGAACTATTTTTTAATGCAAATTTTTTTTTGTATATAAATAGGGAACCATGTGTAAAACAATGATGTAATATGGCTTGTGAACCCATTTCCCAAGGAAAATGTAGTAACCCTTTATATCAACCCATAATAATGATTCTCTCCCCAAAATTCCCAATGAAACACCCTCTGTCCAACACTTTATAAAAATAAAACAAGAATATACAGAAGAGATGGGTAGGTAGAGATATATTATCTTGTAATGTGGCTACCTAACAGGCATTTCATGGTCTTTATGGCTTAAGAAGGATAAAATGTAAATGTGGCAGAAAATAGAGGATAGTGGTAAAAAGGGATATTTAATGAATTATTTCCTCTATCATAAATATAGAATACTTGAATCTTATGGCTCCAAATAGAATACATGAAAGTTCTAGTTTCCCTAAATGACCTGAGACTCTCAATAAAGTGATTAAAAGGAATAATATGCAGTAAAGGTCTTAGAATGTCTCTTTGGTAAGGTATTAAAATACTGATCAGTGCTAATGAGGCATGGGATTCAAAAATCTACTAAACAATTAAGAATGATTTGAAAATAAATATTCTAGAAAAATACTCTATATCAAAATTCATTTGAAATTTTTTTTTCAAAAAAACAATGTAATTTTCCATGTAATCAATTCAGGCATGAAAAATGATTTTGGATATTTATTTTATGATCAAGTTTTTTCTAAATAAATCAAAATAATGAAAAAGAAATCAAAAATGAATTTTTTTATTTTTTGTTATATTTTTGTTTTTTTAATCCTAATTATTACATGTCAACCCCTAACCTAAAAGTTACATTGTCCTCAATGAATGTATTTTAAATGAACAGATAAGTAAATAATGGTAGGGAGAAGGGACAACCTGCTAAGTTGTGTCATATGTGGCATCTATCAGTTGGATTTTTTCCATGAGATTCTTTAGAAAATCCTCATAGAAGTTTTCGATCCTTTTCCCATTAACAGTAATCCTTTTTCCACTATTATCATGAAAAACTTATATAGAACCAAAAGGATAAAGATCAGTAACTATATAAGGACTGAGCCATTGAGAACGACGTTTTTCTGGGTGGAGCTTTAGTTGGGAATTATACATGAGAAACATCTCACCAATATGAAACTTCCACTAATGAATCATACTATCATGTATAACCTTTGTGTTCTCTTTATATATCCAGGAGTTCTCATATGCATCGCACTAAATTTATCCAAAATCTTGAATCTATAGCTTCGTATGCTAACCTGCATATTAAATATTCATATTACATTGTTTAACAACCCAATATACATGGTGTTCTACCTCCACTGGGAGGTGACAAGCCTTTCCAAACACAATTCTGTATGGTGACATTCCAGTTGGGGTTCTAAAAGCTGTACGGTTTTCCCAAAGTGCATCATCCAAGCGCAAACTACAATTATTCTAGTTGGCTTGTACCATTTTCCCAAGAATCTATTAACTTCCTGAGTTTAGATTTCTTGTTGTCTGTTAGTTTGGGGGTGAGATGCTGTGGAGACTTTATGAACAACCCCGTACATATGATTTTTTTTAATGTCATGATTGAAAAAATGAGAACCCTGATCACTAATGATGAATCTAGGTAAACCAAACCTACTGAAAATTTGGGACCTCAAAAATCAACAACCACTTGAGAGTCATCGGTTATAGTGGCCTTTTCTTCCACCCATTTAGATACATTTTCAACAGCTAATAAGATGTAAAAAAATACAAATGAAATTTGAAAGTGCCCCATGATGTCAATGCCCTATGCATTGAAGATCTCACAAAATAACATGGGTTATTGGGGCATTTCATTCCTCAAAGAGATATTCCCTGTGAATTGACAATGACTATATGACTTGAAAAATCTATGGGCACAACTATACAATGTTGTCCTATAATATCCTGAGTCAAGGACATTTTGAGCTGTATGTTGAGAGCCAAAATGTCCCAGACCAGCAAAAGAGTGGAAGAAGGTCAAAACGGAGGTAAACTCATGGTCAAGGACACATCGATGAACTACTTGTTCACCACAAATTCTCCACAAATATGTTTCATCACTAATGTACCACTGAAAATCATTCTTATGTCTATAGGATTATGAACTGAATAAATCAGTGGGGACCCTAGATGTTTCTAGAAAATTTACAATGTCTGCATACCATGGGGTAAGGTCCACAATATCACAAAGATTGTCATGAGTGAATCATTCTACAATGGGGTGGGGTGAGTAAACTTGGTGGTCCAGTGGTGGGGAGATCTTACTAATGTGGTCATCTACCACATTTTCCACTACTATCTTATCTCTAATATCAGGGTCAAACTCCTGGTGGAGGAGCATCCACCGAATGAGGCGGGGCTTAGCTTCAGGTTTCTTTAGGAGGAAATGAAGGGTATCATGATGAGAAAATGCAATTATTTTTTACCCGACAAGATATGAACGAAATTTTTCGAAGGAAAGAACAATAAAAATAGGCTCTTTTTTAGTGGTTGTGTAGTTTTCCGGGGTTGGTTCAATGGTATGAGAGGCCTATTCAATTACATAAAGAGATTTCTTAACCCTTTGTGATAAAATATCCCCAACTCCAAAGTTAGAGCCTTCTCACATAAGCTGAAATGGGAGATCCCAAATTGGTCGTTAGATGATGGGAGGCAATGTGAGACTCATTTTTAGAGTATTGATAGAATCCTTACAATTTTTATCAAACCCAAACATGGAATCCTTTTATAATAAATGGGATAAGGGAAGTGCGATCTTACTGAAGTCTCTAACGAATCGGTGGTAAAACCCATTATGACCCAAGAAAGATCGCACCTCACGAACACATTTTGGATATGGGAGGGTTGAAATTAATTCAGTTTTTGATTAATCCACATGAATTAAAAATTTTGAAATAACATTCCCAAGAAAAATCCACCATTCAACCATGAAATGTCATTTCTCATAATTTAATACAAGATATTTTTCTTTGAAGCGATGGAGGATAGAACCGTGGTGAGACAAACAATCATCAAAGGAAGTTCCATAAACCATGAAATCATTCATAAAAACATCCATGAAATTATTTAGGTACTCTTAAAATATGTTGAACATACATTTCTAAAACATACCAGGATAATTACAAAGACAGAAAGGCATCCTTCGGTGTGTAGATGTGCCAAATGGACAGGTAAATGTTGTCTTTTCTTGATCCTCAGGGGATATTTGTATTTTTAAATAACCTAAAAATCCATCAAGGAAAAAATAATGGGACTTAACAGCCAACCATTATATCATTTGGTTAATGAACAGTAGAGGAAAGTGGTCCTTCTGCATGGCTTGATTCAGTCGATGGTAGTCAATATAGACTTGCCAACTATTTTGCACACGTGTTGGAACCAATTCATTCCTTTCATTTGACACAACTGTTATTCCTATTTTAGGCACAATTTTCACTAGGCTAACCCATTCACTATCAGATATATGATAAATGATCCCAGAAACAAGTAATTTACTGACTTCCAATTTTACTACTTCAAGGAGGGTGTGATTCAACTGACCTTGAGCCTACTTTACGGGCTTAGCCTCATACATCCAAAAGTATATGGTGCATAAAAATAGATGGGATAATCCCAATAATATCATCCAATGTCCATTCTATTTCTGTTTTACACTCTCTCAAAAGAACAAGTAGTTTTTATTCCTATTGTTGAGATAGTTTATTGGAAATAATAATTGGAAATTGGTCAATACCCCCAAGATAGGAATATTTTAAATTATATGTAAGATGTTTTAATTCCATCATTGGAGGTTTTTGGACTGAGAGAGGGGACTTAGTGGAGGTGCGGTCCATTAAACTATCAATCTTTCCATGTTTATTCTCTAAAGATAGAGAATCTATAGAAATGAAATTTTCAGAATCATTGATGGTCATAGGTACCTCAGAATGAACAAACTCATCAATTAAAGCACAAAATTTACACTTTTTAGAACCCAAACAACACTCACGAGATGAATGAAAACTGAAATCATCTAAGGGTGAATAAGAAAAAATTGAATCAGAGTATGGGTTGAGCAGATAATTGTGCGTGTGTGCATAATTTGAGAGCATATCCATCAAATATACAAGAATAGTGGAGTGCTATTCAATAGGGTGTTTCGTAGCCTCAAGGATGTTAAAACATGTATTTTCTTCACCGAACTCCAAGTACAATGTACCATTGTGAACATTGATGATCGTCTTTATTGTTTTGAGGAATAGACTCACAAGTATGAGAGGGGAATGTCCTTGGGTTTGGTCATCTTCTATCTGAAGAATGTAGAAATCAACAGGGAAGATGAGATTATTCACTCTTAGAAGGACATACTCAATCACTCCTATTGGATGCATAATACTCTAGTTGGAAATTTGCATGATAATTCCTGTTGGTTAATGTTCTCTAACCTGTAGATAAGTATACACTGAGTGAGGCATTATATTAAGGGAAGCACCTAAATCCAACAAAGAATTAGAAAAGAAGGTCTCCCTCATGGTACAAGATATTGTGAATGTGCCCGGATCCTTGCATTCAGATGACATTTCTGGTTGAATCAAGTCCCAAAAATTCATTCCAAAGTTAACTATCTCATTTCCCTACATCCTTCGTCTATGGGTGAAAAGTTCTTTAAGAAATTTGGCATAAAGGGGAATTTTATTGACTACATCTAATAAAGAAATATTAACTTAAACATTTTTAAATGTACCCATTATTTCATTATCAATCTTATTATCAGAATATTTTTTAGATTTAGAGAGTCTGGGGGAAAGGACGAGGAATGAATTGTTTACTTGAATCATCAATGATAGTTTGATTTCCCTTCTTATTATGTTTTTCTTCATTGGAATATTTTATGGGTGGAGAAAGAGTGTTTTCCAGAGGGGGATATACATGTTGCGTAGAATTTTTAGTAGGATGAATTATTTTATGCTACAAAGTGTAATTGCAAAAAAATTACCTTTTTCCTTTAGATTGGAAATGGGTTGGGATGGGAGTTGTCTAAAACCATGCATCTTAAGATCACTGATGGTGTTCTCCAATTGTCCCACTTGATTTTGTAGGTCTTGAAGTTCCGTTGGTGTGGTCTGTTGGAACTTGAGGTTCTGGGTTGCCATTTGTTTCACCATATCCTTGAGTCTTGGTTAAGATTTTTGGAGGAGGAGGATGATTTTTTTGAGAAGTTGAAGGATAAAAAGGTTTAATACCTTGTCCTTGATGATACCAATTCTTATTGAGGTAGCTTGAGTTTCCTCCTTGTTTGTATTAGGATTGTGCTTTCCACACGGGGTTTGGATTTGGCCTAAATTGTTCATTTTTGAAGGTAGGTGCTTATGGGATTGGACGCCCTAGGAACACGGCTGCACAAGACTCAGGTGAATCTTGAAGTTGTGGGCACTGGTCCGAAAAATGAGTCTTGTTAAAACAAATACCACAATTTAATGGGAAAAGAGGAGATTGTGAGTTACCTTGTGCTTAAGATAATTTCCTTAGAAGGGTATGAATCTCATCATGCTTGTTATCTACCTTTTTTTCTAGAGATTAATGAATTACCTCATGAACTCCTTGGGTTGGTGCAATAGCTCGTGTACCAAATTTTTGTGCATTTTGAGCCATGTTGGCTATTAAGTCACGATAAGCGGAAGAAGTTTTATCAATTAGGGCACCACCAGCTATAGCATCAATCATTCCACGATCGATGGGGATAATTCCCACATAGAAGTATTGGATTAATAGTAATTCACTAATCTGATGGTGGGTGTAGCTATAGAAAAGTCTTTTGAATCTCTTCCAGTATTCAGGAAGGGTATCTCCTTGTGATTGTCTAACTCCCCATATATCTTTCCTAATTGATGCAGTTCAGGTGGTAATGAATAAATTATATAAAAATAGTGTTTTAAGATCATTCTGTCCACCAATAGTGGTAGTAAAATAGTATATCCAATCTTTGGCTACACCATCATGGGAAAAATGGAAGGCCTTAAACATAATTAAGTCCTCAGAAACATTTTGGGGTCTCATGGTGGAGCGCACTATGTGAAAATCCTTAAGGAATTTATGAGGGTCCCCACCTGGAAGACCATGGAATTTGGGAAGAAGGTGGATGAGGCCTGATATCAACTCAAAGTAGGCTGGTTCCTTAGGTTATTGAATGTATGCAGGTTGGTACTCCACATCCGGGGTGGTCAGTTCATTTAAAGTTTGGTAATTTGCATCCCTGATTCCTAGGGTTTGATTGGGTTAAATTTTTGAGTGGTTTAGGACCACTTGAGGTTCCAAAGTATTTTACTTAGTGTTACTTGATTTACCTTCTTAGTTTCCCTTGATTTTTGTGTGAAGCGTCTTTTCAATTTCAGGGTCAAATTCATGTAGTTTTTCTTTTTCTGATCAGGTCATGAAAATAAGTTGTGAATTTTTTTATGATTGAATATGGATAAAATCACATAGGAAGGGTGAAAGAAAAATAGACTATTATAATTCAAAATTATATAGAGAGATATGGAGAATAAGAGAGGGATATAGAGAGATATAGAGATAGAGAGATAGAGAAAGAATAAGAACACACAAAACCACCAAAAATAAAGACACAAATATAAAACAAAAACAATCAAATGTGGATGGGGTATTGAAAGGATTACTAATTAAAAAGTAAAATAAATAAATAAAATTAAAGAAGGGAAAAAATGATCTTGGATCCCCAGAAATGGTGAAGAAATTTGACCGCGTTGTCAAGCACATCAAATTAGTTATTTAGTTTTTACTAGAATTTATGCAATATAGCAGCAACCCGAGGTCATATCTCGACGGTGACTTAGATCATTAATTGAAAAATAGTTCTTTGATTATAAAAATATATGGTTAATGGGATATAATAAAACATTTGGTTTGATGATTAAGTATTTCAATAAAAAAATAAAGCGACAAAACAAAGTAGAAATGAACAAGATTAATTAAACGTGATCAACCCAGGAGAGTATCATGATGCCCATCATTCATCGCTTCAAGAGAATGGGTATATATCTTTTAATCCCTAATTTTTAACACCTATTAACAAAATTTTAATTATTTTATACTAGGATACCTCCAAAGGTTTAGTAAAAAACACATAATGATTCACCGGACACTGCCAATGATTGGGTGATTTGTGTTCAACATCATAACCGAAACTCACCAAAGCAACACACGAAGAAATCGATGTGCTATCCAGTTTTGTATGTTATTTATTTTTGATACCATGAAATAAATGAAAATGGACTTGATAGTTCATATGCGATATAAATTGACCAATATGAACCACACAAACACCACAATTGAATGAGGGATGAAAAAGGGACGAAGGGTTTGTGAAACATCACATGAAAGGGTACCCCCAAACATGACCATTTGAGTTTGAGTATAACATACTAGTATATAAATCAATTAAATAAATATATAGGATGAATATATACAATATAAAACCTAGAATAAAAAATATAATTCATAATAATACAAGTATGAAGCTTGGGATTACATCACATTCCTCCTCAGGTGATCACAAGGGGTTTAGAAACACATGGGAGGGGAGGAAGAAGAAGTTTTTGATGTAGAACTTCCCATTGAATCCAGAACATATAAGGATGTTGAAAAGATTCATTGGGTAATCCAACATGGTAGAACCCTACCTCCTAACCGAACTACTAAATGATGTTCCCAAGTTGTTCTTTTATTGGAAAATTGGAAGGTAGTTTTGACCACACCGGTTGTGTAAAAGCACTTGTCTCATATTTTTAGAACACTAAACACTAAAATACCCCTTTGGAAAAAACTATAAAGTTCTATCCCCACATAAAAAATATCTCCACAAAAATGGTTGGCTGCATTTGGACAAGTGGATCCAAAGATATTGATAAAATACATAACACCACTTTTAACATGTGCAGATTTGATTCCCTGGACAGATCAATTCAGATGGGAATATTAGAAGTTGAATAGTGCTTGGGTTCCTTCAAATGAAATGTAGCAACTTTAAATTTGGACCAGAAAAAGAAATTTCATCCCATATGGACACACTGTTTAGTATCAGCATTCATATTATTCTACTAGTGTGCTTGGATCATGTGTAGATTGACCCATTTTTCTTGGACTTCGTCATGGGTCCTCGAAATCACCTCCATCTACAATATAATTATCAAAATAAGTAAAATTTATATTTTTAAAAGTGTTTAAAACAAAATAATTGAATCAAACAAGGATTGATATTAGTTATTATACTTGTAATTTTTAATACAAATCTAGTTTGATACATTGGTATAAGGGTAAAATAAAACAGTGAATCATGGTACGATCAATATGCATATGTATACTTAATTGGATTTAATGGAATACAAGTATTATCTATCACATAGAATATATTTTTGGGAAATACCATCAGGATTGATAAATAAAATGATAATATGAGGTTTTGGTACTAGGCCAAGATATTCCTTGAGGATGATATGCCCAATACCTTGTTGGAGGAGGTGGTGCCCATAATAAGAGATGAAAGAATCAGTACTAATATATAGTATGAGAGGAAGCCTAAAATTTTCACTAACTATATGTTTTTTGTCCATATAAACTTTTAATTAATAAGATATATAAAGTATGTCTTTTGAATGATAAAGGGGCATGATACTGCTGCCTGAAGGAAGAGGATATAGAAAGATACATTAGCCCCTGATCCATAATGGAACTCAACTACCCCCTCAAGTACATGTGATTATAATGAATATTGTAATCTAGAACACACCCCTATTAAAGTTCACTATGATTTTTTATAGTTACCACCCTCTAAAATTATAATACAGTGGTCAGACAACTCTAAGGTCCCTCAAACTGGATCTATTGATGTTGGGGTGGATGTGAAAACTCCCAAGGATAAATTACTACATGTGGGTGACTCATTAAATAACCAAGAAAAATCTATGAAAATGGAAAATGTATCCCTACCTAGTAGAGAGATAGTTAATAAAGGGAACCTGGAGTTGTACAGACAAGAACACACCCTATATGAGCACTATCCGAATGAGGTTTTCATGTATGAGGTTAAGGAGGTGGGTAAAATGTCATAGGATATTTCACGGGATATCACTATAAGTGGGAATTGTATGACTCATTATGGTGATGGTCCCTTTTTAGTGTTACTAGTATGACCTTAAAAATAGAGGTTTCTATAACAGTGATAACAACTAATTAAGGTGATTATAATAATTCCCATTGCAACCTAATACACTCATTTCAAGGCCCCATGGTCATGATTAAATGGTGGGTAATGAGAAGGGGAGTCCATAGATTCCCATTTCACATAGACGGATAGTGAGGT
Source organism: Viscum album (assembly GCA_963277665.1). Taxonomy (NCBI): domain Eukaryota; kingdom Viridiplantae; phylum Streptophyta; class Magnoliopsida; order Santalales; family Viscaceae; genus Viscum; species Viscum album. Next base: position 691,020,039 of record OY728163.1, read on the forward strand.
GTTCTTCTGAAACACTCATTATTATGACTGATACAAACTGATTGAATAATTAATTGGAATAAGATACACTTTTGACCCAACCCATAATGGTAATACATAAAAATTCCCAGAAATATTTGAAAAGGATCAACAGTCTCAACATGCTGAAAATACTGACATAGATGGGGGATTATTATAGATACCTAGCTCTATGTTTCCCAAGAAAATGGTATAAATAGAAAAAATGTAAAAAAATGGACAATTTTCGAATAAGTTCACCACCTTGGGTGGTGTATTTTTATCTGATGATGGTAAAGAAAAACAATACTTGTGAAGATAGAGATTACTTCAATTGAAGATAATGAAAAATTTATATCAGTTGAAAATAGAAAGGTATCAGGAATGGAAAACTGTAAGAAATTAAGAAATAATAAAATCAACAGGAGAAGAGGAATAGGCCTGGAGAATGTGTCACTACAAGGAGGACCTAATATAAGGAGAAAATACCTCAAATAATGAAGCTTATCTATCGTAATTGTCAAGGGATAATGAATTCCCTAAAAGATAAGGCCCTTAGACATTTTAGTATGGCCTACAAACCAATGTTTATTACCATTTCTGAACTAAAACTACTCTTTGATAATTTTAAATCCTTCAAATTATACTCTCTTTGATATAAGTTTGTTTCAAAAAAATTCCAAGACTCTAGTATAGATCACCTAAGGGTTCTAATGCATGAAATCATTCAAATTAGTACATGTAGGAAGAAACCACCAAGTGTTTCAGTCTCTTATAGCATATCAGACTATCATATATCAATTTAATTGGTGTATGAATCTACATGCTACATCAAGAGAAGGGAATTGTGGATCGAAAATGAGAAAACATCTAGAAATATAAATAAAAATTGTAGATTTTTCGGGATTACTACACTTTTTTTTAAAAAAAGAAGAAAAAACTAGAAATAAAATTAACTACATTGAATCTTTGGAGTTATCTTCTTCTATTGACTAATGAAATATATTTTGGGTCCCAATTATTGGATATGACTTCACATGGAGTTGATAAACCTTGAATATAATACAATAAATTATACTTGAAAGAGGCTTTGTTCAAATTGATGATAAGAGTGATCGAAATGGGTCTCAAGTTTAACCCTTACAAAACCGCACTCTGATCACAATCCTATCACGGTGGAAGTCTCCACACACCAGGAAAGGTATACTTATATTCCATTTTGATTTAATAATGGACTTTTTGTGACTCCTGTATGCTAGGGAACTTTTTTGGAGGCTTGGAAGATTTAACCCGTTGGAACCCCATTTCAAAAGTTGGTAGTGAAATTAAAATTTAATAAGGATTTACATAATGTGTAAGAATAAATAGCAATTACCATGATGGATTTGGAAATTGAGATTACTGAATATTAGTTTTGTTGTATCCAAATCTTGAATTAGATTCAGAATAATCCCTCTATAGAAGAGATACAAGTTCACCAGAGGTTGGATGATCTCTAAATGATCAAGGAAATGGGAAAAATCCATTTTAAAGTTAAATTTTTAAAGGATTGAGATAGGAACTCAATGTTATTTCATATACTACACGAAGGGAAGAGAGCTAGAGTGAGAAACAACGCCATCAATATAAATGGATACCTATAAAATTATTAAAATGATATATCTCAATATTTTTTATATCATTTCAAGGGACCCTATTTTAATAATGGGACGGTAAAAAATTATTAATATAAAATAACTCCCAACATCAAGGATCATTATAAACAATCTCTTAACATTACTCCACCGAAAGAGGAAATTAAAGAAGATATCTTCCCTATTAACATGGAAAGTGATCCTATCCAAGATGAATTTTCTGACAAATTATTTATGTTTTATTGGGATATTTGTTAGGATGATATAACACTTTCAATCAAGTAATTATTCCATCACTCATCCATGAATTGTGGGATAAATTCATGTTTAATTACTTTGATACCCAAGAAATAGAGTGCACTTGATATCAATGTATTCAAGCTTGTAGACCTCAGGAACATGATTCCCAAACTCATTCGAAAAATCTTCAATAATATGATGAGGTGAATTTTTAAAGTTAACATCACTCTAATCCAATTTTTTTTCCCTAGGAGGAGAATTCAGAATTGTCATTTCATAGCTTTATAAAATGTAAATTTAATGAAGCAGCAAATAAAAGAAGGAATTTTTTCATTCAAAATTGATATTTACAAGTCCATTGAATCATTGAAATAGATATTTATTTTTGATGTACTTTGGATATAAGGATTCTAAAATGCATTCATCATGATTATTAACAACATTCCCATCTTTTCAAGGCTATCCATTATTATTAGTGGATCCACCAGAGGATTCATTAAATTCACTAGGGGTGTGAGACAAGGTGATGCACTTTCAAGACTGATTTTTTCAATCAATGAAAATTACTTGAGAAGGTCTATAAATGAACATAATCATATTGGATTTTATAAACCAATGAAATCTAGTTGTAATGACTATTCTCCTTCATACCTCTCTTATGTTGATAAAATTAATTTTCTTAGGAAAGCCTCAATAAAGAACATATCAACTTTTAAGGCCCTCTTTACACATTATGAAGAAGTGGATGGAAATGCCATAAGTCGGGGTAAATACTCTATTGTTTTTGGTAATGGTATAGTGGTTGGAATAAAAATCATGATTACTAAAAGCCTTAGGGTAAAGAGGTGATCTGTTCCATTACATTACCTTACTGTCCCCTTATTTTGGGACATAGTGAATAAAAATTAATTATAAGTCATATTATATAGCATTATCAATCAAATGGGTAGGTGGAAAAGAAAAAAAAATTCTAACTGGAAGGTTGTGTCTTGTAAACCATGTGATCATATCTATGCTTGTATACTCATATTCAATTTATATGTGTCCTAAAAGTCTCATTAATGAACTTTAAGGCATGTTAATAATTCTATACAAACTAGGTCAGCTTATGAAAATAATATGGTCACTATTTCCAGGATGGAGTGCATTAAACTGATTGAATTGGGAGGCCTTGAAATCAAAAAAAAATACTATTTAATGATGGTGTTATTGAGAAATTCACATGGAATTTTATTTCTAATGATACTTCCTTTGACATCTTATCAAACAAGTTCAAAGGGAGACTGCTAAACAGATATCAATACTACCTTGAATTCACTATTTGGGAATCTACCAAGTATTAATTTAATGGAATCATTCATAATTCAATGTGGATGGAAATTAGGAGATACACTATCAACTATTGGATTAATATATTTCTATAAAACCCATTGTAGAATACATTGAGTTTAACTTCTGAGATTTTACACATGTCTATTACTGATATGTTATCAAAACATCCCAACTCAAATATCCTGGTTACTACTCAAGTTATTATAGACATTCAATGTTACACCTTCATATATTGTGATACTCTTATGTGTAAGAACAATAGGAATGGGAACTTCAATACCAAATATTATTTCAACTGGAATGTGGGGGATCTAATAGACCACCAACATTGCTGATGAAATTCATGGTACATTTCAGTTAACCCTACAGATTTATTCTTATTTTGAGGATATGGAAAAATAGGTTTCTCACACACAAACAACTCAAAAGGTAAGGAAATAACCTTGTGTCAGCATGACAAATATGTTTGAGTGTAGAGGAGGATGTACAACACCTCTTTTTAGAATACATATTTGTCCAAAAGTAATGGGCTTATGAATTTCCTCTATTTGGGTTAGATATTGACATGGATATATAGATTTCTGATCTCTTGGAAGGGATCCCCACTGCTGGATATAGTGACCTGGTCCAGAACTTGTGGTTGGTGGTAGTGGAATCTATTTAAATAGATGTTTGGAATGATAAAAATGGAAAAATATTTGATGAAAAGAAATCATGTATACATATGGGAAAGTCGGTATTTCACAAGTATACACTACATCAATTTTACAAATAGAAGGTATGAATAATAGTTTAAATGGTCTGACTACTCTCCAAATATTGGATGTGAAAGGTAGGACGATGAATCCCATGGTGATCAAATTTATTTCATGGATCCCTCCAACCAATCAGTGGCTCAAGGATAATTTTCATGGGGAAGCCTTTGGACTGAAAGGGTCTTTAGGTTATGTAGGATTCTTTTATAGACATTGTGGCTTTATCAGAGGATGATTCTACTACTACAATGGAATTAGATTGTCTTATGATGCTGAATTATGGGCTATGGTGCATGAAGTTAGATACATTGTCAAATATGAATGGAAATCCTTATTGATCGAATCTAAATTTGAAATTGTTGTTAAATAATTTTAAAAAAACAAGTAACATGCCTTGGAAAATCATACCTCATTGTATTGTGTGCCTCAATAATTCTGCATGAAACAATTTGGTTATCTAACATTCATATAGGGGGAAAACCAAGTGGTAGATGTTTTATCAAAGAAAGCGGTCATGTAAATGAATATGATGCAGTAATTTAGGACTCCATACTACTATGATCAAATTGTGGGGGTAGATATATGTGGTGTGATACATTACCATCTTTGTAACATCCCCTTGTAATGATTGACTTTGCTTCTTTATTTTTATAATACTTTCATAGGACTGACTTTGACTGGATCCTGGAATTTCATTAGCTAAACCTTACACTAAGACCATCTATAGAGACCCATATGTTTCATAAATTTATATTACATATTATTACAATTAAATTGAATATAAAACATTATAATCTATTATACAATTATATAGGTTTAATTTCTTTATATAATTTTATATATAAATGACTTCTTCATAAAATATCTTCATAAACTCCTATTATGTTTATAGTAATTATAGCCCTTCTTAGACATATCATACATAAATATTTTATTCATATATTGGGGAACGAAAGCACAAGATAGGGTGAGCTCAGATGCCTAGTAAGGGTAAACACGAGAGATATCATGGATCACTTAAACATAATAAGAGAATAAGGGCATGAGAAAATTATCATTACTTTTTAAAATGATACCTAGTATATCATAGATCATAATTTTGAGTAATTTCATAATAATTGAATGTTCATAAGACATGAAGCATAAATAAATCAATGAATATGATTAATATGGTTGTAACATTGGAATAAGACATTATTTTTGTGGCATTCACATAATCATATAAAAAAATCTCTTTATTTATGGTTCAATACCAATAATATTAAAGTCAATTTAGTTGAATACCCATTTAATTATATCCTTAGTCAAGGTTCACATCCAAGATTATCTTACTGGATATTTTCCCTTACTAAATTTGGCTAACACCAAATTCCAATCCCTTTTATCTAATGATATATACATATTTAATCAATTTATTAGAGGGATATAATCATTTTTGATCCAACCATAATATAAGGAATATCTTACATATTTCATCTACAAGATCCTAAATCATGTATAATAAAAAAATTAGGTGAAAGAAAATTTGATAGATAAACATTTCTTTAATTCATCATTGCATAAATGAGAGATAACTATTGAGATTCATAAATCGGTAACCATTTATATAATTATGTTGACAGAAAGAAACACGTTTTATAATATCATCAATAAATAACCATCATCACAATCTATATAAATAATAAAATTGGTTGGTATCATTAGATAATATCCCTAGAAAATCATAAATTACAACAATTTATGTTTTCATAGATGAAAAATTAACTTAAAATATTAATGGAACAATTCACGTGAAAAACCACTTTATCATCAAAATAAATAATTTTAAGTAAAAAAATTACCCAAATACTAAATAACACAATTTCATTGAATATAAAATTATAATATTTTAATATAATATTCAAATAATTCACTAGTTATAATGGAGGGAATTTTTTTCGTGTCATGTATGTTAAAACAAAGGTTCCATTAAAGGTTTTATTAAAATATCCAATTTACTCATTTTGAAAAGAGAAAGAATATTTCAATTTATATTTTTTTATAGAAAGTAAAAAATGGATAACAATTAACTTAACCATTCATATAATAATAGAAAAGACATTCATGAAAACTTTTTTAGAAAATATAGACATGGAAGAAAAAGGAATTTTTCCTAACAATGAAGTAATGTCATATTTATATAAAAATATTTTTTAGTCCATTGAACAAAAAATTTGCAATGACATGAAAAAATATAATCTCTAAAACTAACTAGAGTAGAATAAAATTCATGAGTTCATAGAGATTTATATTGTTAGTTTCAATCATCAAAAACCTAATCATAACCAATACTTGTAAATAATGAGTTTGTAACATAAATCGATTACCTCATGTTTTACCTGCATTAAAATACCTTTAACCTCAAAAATAATAAATTTGAAATATTATAATTATATAGAAAAAACATGTTATAACATATAATGTCATGTATTTTCTACTTAAAACATTTCATCCCCCATTCATTAACAATTTCTTATCAAAATCATTGTTTCTATTTTGTAATTGTTTCATTTTTCATGAGAATTTTGTTTTTGTTGTTCTAGATCCTATACTTTGATTAAGGTTATATCATATCCATAATGTTAATCATGATATAGATTTAATATATAATCATTATATATATATACATATATATATATATATATAGAGTCATCCATTCAAGGAAGATATAGAATTATTAATTACACTAATCATGGAGATGGTAGGGCATACACGCACATAAACATTGTTTTCAATTATCTAAAGATTGAATAAAAGAAATTTAAATAATTTTTTTTTGAAAATAGTGATTATATCATATATTTCATATATATTCCTTGAAAATAACTTTATTACTATTCACCCAAATCAGCAATAAAAAATAACATTGTTTTGCGGAGGTGGTAGTCAACACACAAACATGAGAAATATTATCATTTTATAACTGATGGAATGGTAAGAAGGAAGATATGATAATTTAATTATATAATAATATTTATTTAATTTTTATCACATATAAACAATGTACCAATCTAATTACCATCCACCAAACAAGGTGAAAAAGAAGAAATTGTATCACTATTTGAATGCAGATGTCCACATGAATGCATGAACACCACATTCACTTCTCATTTCATATAATAGATGGTGGATAATTGTAGTTACATAACCACAATTACATATTAGAATTTTTAGGATACTGAATTTTTTATTTTAAGATCAAGAACACATATTTAGAGGAAGTATAAGAATAAATTGTTAGAAAGAGGTCAGATGGGACAATTAAAAATTCTTCTATAGGCCTTCCATTTATCCACAACTATGTACCTTTATAATAGTATTTTAATAAGACTAAAACTTATAACTACTTCACATAAATGTTTTGAATTTAATTTTAAAGGGGTTTTTTTACTATAGGGACCAAAGTACTATAATGAAGAAAAAGGAGGGGCGTCCTTTTAAAAGTATGGAAAGGACACTCATTTAATTTCTTAAAATATTAAAATAAAATAAATTCATTATGATGAAATTTTTTTCCAATTTAATATAAAATATAAAATCATATAGATTGATGTAAAAATATTTCTATAAAAAAGAATTTAGAATTTTTAATTGGAGAAAATTCTATTATATCTTGGTTTAACCCTTGGTAAATCCATTTCAACCATAACCATAGTGATTTTTTAGTTCAATTATTTAGTATTCATTATAAAAAAAATTAAAATTGGCCTCATAAATGTTTTTGAATATTTTATTCCAAAATTTTAATCTATTTTATCAAATTTATTTCTAACACCTAGTGATTTTAAAAATAAGAATATTATATTTTATATAATAAAGGAAACACAACAATATATTTAGCTTTTTCTATACACAATACTCAATTTATCTTGTGTGACACAATACCTTGAGATTTTTATGTTCGATGGCATATTCAAAACACAACAACGAACCTAAATAACCCATGATATATATTACATTCATAACATAGAAATTGGAATGATAGTTATGGACATGATTAACTGAATTATGAAAATTTCGGATACATATATTAATTTGTTACCAATTAATTATAAATTAAAATAAAACCCTTTTGAAAATAAAAGGAAATATTTTTTTGAAAAATTATTTTTACTCTGAAAAAGTGTGTTTTAAGCCAATAAAAAATGTTGGGTTTTATTAATGAAATTTACATAAAATATATTTAATATATTTTATAACATTCATCATATATGTTTTCTATATATGATATAAAAATGAAACTAATTTTATGCTTGAAATTATACATTTTTTTATAAAAAACCCATTTTGTCACCTTTGTATTGTGTACATTTTTTAAAAATAAATTTTAATAAATTTATAAATTTTATTTTAAAAAATAAAATTCATTTTTGGAAGTTTTATATCAGAAATTGTTTTGGATTATGTTTTTGGATTTTTTGGAAAATATTGATTTTTCAATGAATAGTGAAAAATACCGTCAAGAAAAAGACATTTTTTAGTAAATTAAATTATTTAGGATTCTCAATATGTTTTTAATATATTTGAATGTAATACTATTAAAATTTATTTATATTTAATGAAATAAATTTTTTTTAGTCAATATTATATTGGTTTGTGATATAAGTATGTTTTTGGGTTTAAAGTCGGGTTTTTCCAAGAATTGTTTAAAATGAATAATGTTTCTCCATTTAAATAATTTAGAATAAATAAATAATTGAGAATGTTTTAAATGGAATTTGTATATTATTTATCATTCAATATTAATTTATTTTCATGTTTTTATTATAAGTATTCACTGGGATAATATAGAATCTACTATTTCTAAAAATATACTCTTCTTAAAAACCAGTTGTCTCCATGAATAAGTGAGGTTAATATTAAATTAACGTTTTCCACTTTTTTAACAAAATTTGTAAATATTTATTAAATATTTTGAGTTAGAATAATTTATAATTTATGTTATGGTCATTTTTTATTTTTACTAAATAGATTAGTCAAAGAAATTAAAATTAATCATAAGGATTAAGGTAAAAATGAGTTAATCAAGTGACTAAATATCAAACTAAAGGGGGAAAATTCCTTTGAAACATGTCAATAAAATATTTTTAGTCATATTTAGACATTATCACTTACATTATCTTGTTTTTTTCATCATTTTATTCACTTTACATGGGAGAAACATGGTTTTAATTCTTTTTTTAAAAAAGTTACACGTTTTATATTCACCCCCACTTATAAAAGGACACCATCTCTCCTCCTAACATCACACCTCTAAAAAATTTTATTTATACCAATAAATGAAAATATATCTTCTAAAATTACCTTCAATAATCCTATAATTGTTAATTTTTGGATAATTAAAACCAAGGAAGTACTTGGGTTCAAACCAAAAAGGAGTTACTTGACAAATAAGTAACATTAATCAACAAACATTTTAGTTTTATTTCTTCCTCAAAACAATTTTTTATAACATGAATATTTAATAAAATAATAATCCTAAGTATACATATATCTTGTTATGTTATGTTTATGACCAAAACCCACACTCAGTCACATAAAATGGATGATGAAATCATCATTGTTGTGTAAGGAAAACTACCACCCCACGAATCGACATCGTTCATTATTCCATTACTACCTCTCATGGTTTTGAATAATGATGGAAATACTGTTTATATATATGATTTTTATAGTATTTATAAATTTATAATACCACTATAATAATTATATCATGCACACTCTTTATACATTTTTTACCATTGGGGATACATTGTAATCGCTCGCGTGTACGACAGACTACTGCGACACTAAGCGATGTGAATCGGTTTTCACTAACATGTTACATGTAAGGTAATAAAAGATAATATAATTAATATGTATGATATAAATGAAATTATTATGAAATTAATAAAATAATTATACTTCTAAAAATATAATATATAATTTTCTTCTTACGTTTTTCCAACACTAAAAAAGTGAGGACAATGTTCATGGATATGTGGAATACCGCCTCCTTAAACCAATGTGATTACTTTAACATTAGAATAATTAAAAATAAAATTATATATAATTAAGTATTTTTTTTGATATTATTATAATTTTATAAAGGTAAATTTTATTTATCTTATTTTCATAATGATTATTGGAAAAAATGGAAACGTTACACATGCATATGTACGACCTACTGTCTCCTTGACCGTGACATTATTTAATTTATCATAACCATTTTAAATTATTGGTTTCAATAAAATAATTTATCTATAAATATGATATTTATTTCTAGATTATTAATTTGGATATATTTAAATAATTACCCTTTGAACATAGTTGACTTACCAAAGGAATTTTTGACACATAACCTTAATATGGTAAAAGATTCCGACTTAAACTTAATTGACTACGTTAATGTATATAACATAGTAATAAGTAAAATAAAATAAATAATAAAACTATAAAGGGATATAAAAAATATAAATAATTAATATAAGTTTATTATTCTATAAGGTAAATAAACATATGACAAATCTGATGCAAGGTATGAGACTTCATCTCAATCTCCTTTCATTGAGGTATATTTTGATCTTATACACTGATAATATTTTACGAGGTGTATATATAGAAACATTGAAATTTTATATCAATAATGTTTCTATTCTCATGATATTTAATTTTTATAATGATAATAATTCATTGGGAGCATGATTTATGTGTTTACCAACTGATAATGGAATTTTCCTTTAAAAGATCATCTTTTAATGTTTTCTCTCAAAATCACTTTCTCATCCATGTTCATGTTTGAAAAAAATATTAATTATTATGGAAATATAAATTTTTATAAATTACATTTTATGTATCTTTAATTTATTTCAATTATTTAAAAAAATAATCCTTTTTAAATGTTTTATATGGAACATTTCAATAAAAAAAAGGGATGTTCTATTCTTAACATACACAATGAAAATGAATTTTCTACCATCGTTAATCATATTTTATTTCTAGATTCCTCTGAAATATCATATTCTTAATTAAATGAAAACAAATCATTCTATTTTTTGGGTATTTGGTAATGAAAATGGGTTTTTAAATAAAGTGGTGTTTTGGTATTAAAAATGGGGTTTTTAAAAGAAATTGATATTTTTATCCGAAAGTGTATTTTATATGGGTTTAAAAGAGTCTTAAAAAGGTTTTATGATGAAAGTGTTTTATTCATGATATGTCAATTGGGAATTATATGAAACATGTGATATTGATGCAACCTATATGAATGTATGAACCCCATTATAGCTCATGAGTGAGACCAATATAGATTATACAAAGGGTCGAGCCCCATTATATCTCATAAGAATGTGGTGAGCCTAATATAGCTTATACAAAGGTTGGACCTCTATTATAGCTCAAGTGTGAGCCTTCTATAGCTTATACAAATGATTATCAACATTATAGATATCCAATGAATTTGGTAATGATTGTTTTGGATGTCATCAGTATGAATATTCAAATTAAAAGGTATTTTATAGGGTTTTATAAATATGATGCATGATGTAACGGAAAAGAAGTTTCAATTTTTTAATATGGGGTTTAAAAGATTTCATTGAAAAAAATGTGCATGTTCTTTCTTGTGAAAAAATGTCATTTATTTTTTCTCAACAAAAAATGATGTAGTGTTAAATATTGCATGGGTTTTCATATTTGTTATCAACTAACAATTTCATTTCTTTAATCCCTTACTGTAATTTTTCTTCTCATCACTTATTTTTAAAATGTTTTTACTAGAATTTACAAATGTTTAAGGGAAATGAAGAGGTCAAGTGGAAGGTTGTGGATATTTTCCATTAAAATAAACCATTATTTATTTTAAAAGGTTTTTATTATGGGGAAAATGGAAACTAATAAGAAGTTACAACTTTTTACTTAATTGTATTGTTATAAATGAGTTATTTCATAATTCCGTAAAAATATGAAGCTGAAAAGTCCCTAAAATGTAATATAATTAATTCCTCACTAAAAATCAAGAATATGTAATGGTTAAGGATGGGTACATATAGTTGGAATAAAAGAATGGTTTAAACAAATATAGAGGTTGGTATAGAGTTAATATCATTCCCTTAGAATATTTTACATTACGGTTACATTGAAATGATATAGAATTTTTAAATTTCTATGTTTCTTTATCTAAACTATTTTTGTTTAGAATTGTTTTCCACATAGTAAATTGGAAATATATCGTGTGAAGAAATCAAGAGGAAAATATCCTTCCAAATCTGTATCTCGAGATGGCTGTACATGGATCAAAATTGCTTGTTGTGGTGATTGATCAATTGACACAAGTTGTAAATGGTGGTGGAATCCATGCCAAAGATAAACCAAATCTACCATAAAAGAACATGTCAATTTTGGATAATTTCATGAGGCAACATCCCAAATATTTCAGTGGATCATCAAACCCAGTGATAGTCTAAGGATTGATCAATGACTTATAGAAGATATTTCTAGTTATGGGGTGTCTTTAACATCAAAAGGTAACTCACTCCATCTATCATTTCGATAGTGAATCAGATATATGGTGTCCTTTGGTTAATAATACTAGAGATAAAAATGTTCTTGATGCTTTGTAATGGGACACATTTATGAATATATTCCTTGATAAATTTTTCCCAATAGATGATTAGGATTCCCAAAAAATTCCTATAATTGAGGTAGAATGATTAATATTCTAGTCCTTTGTATGAATTTTTTTAAAGGAGTGACAAGGTACGTGGTATAATTTATTCAATATAATGATTGAAAAATTAATAGAGTTTAATCAGGGTTAAACCATTATTATGAAGAAATTTTTTCCACATAAAAATTTAAAATGTAGGATTAATTTTTTCATTATTCTTAGAAATATAATATAAAGTTTTCAAAAACATATGCCCCATGAGAATAAAAGAGTTAGAAATGGTCAAGGTGGAAGGAAATAGAGAAGCATTTAACTAATAATTCCGGAGGTAAGAGAAATTTTTTTTCTATGTGTGTTAAATACCATTTTGGGAATTTATATCTATATCTGGAATTTGTTATTGATGTTGTAAGTTGTGTTACATGTTTCATGACTACAAGGAAAAGAGTCTTGAATAATCCAAGAATGAGATAATAGATTTCCATCCAAAAATAATACGATTTAGTGATAACATACTGATAGTTAAATGGTATAACTTATGTCTGATGTTACATACTTAGGGTGGAAATCATAATGATCATAAGAAAAAAGTGGTAGAGAAATCATTTTGTACGTCTACAGTTGATTTTCATCCATCTGGTGAATTGATGACCAATCTAGGGAGATCAGGATTTTTTAAGGTGGATCAAAAGATCAATGACATAAGCACCCCTATTTTGTTGTTTTACATAATGAAATCACTTTCTGAGGCATTTATTTAGTTTTTATAATTATATGTTTAGTGTAATTTTTTTAGGAATAATTCCTTCTATAGATATAATTTTAATGGTCTTTTATGGATCTTACGATCTATTAAAAGTGCATTTTAGTTCTTCAGAAAAACAAATATTCATTTTTGGATATTTATTTCTTAGATTAAGGAATGAATTGGAAATTAATTAAATCAAAACCAAAGGATGAAATTGTTCTTATGAAATAGAGGCATATAAAGTAAGTATACTAACTTATATTCGTAGAAAGTAAAATAATTCCTCAAAATTAAGAAAATGATCTTGAAAGAAAGAATTTATCATATTACATTAATATCTAATTAATCATATTATATTTTATATTAGGAAAAATTTACTATTTTGAGGCCCTCAACATTCCATTGATCATTCATATGCATTTGATCAATGAACCTAATTACTCTATGTAATTATGTATGATTTTATTCTATTCATGATCATATTAACCTATTTAGAATCTTAATTATGTTTTATTAAATATAACCTTTGTGATTCCCTTCCTCCCTTATTATTAAGACATTCAATTAACCTATTTTACTATGTCTGTTTATAAAAAAATCATTTTAAAATGTCCAAACTTTGAATTTTGAGATAATGTTCAAATTGAGAGGATGCAATTTGTTAAATGGGGTGGGGAGGAGGTAATACTGCAAGATTTTAAAAAGATGATTTTTTTTTTCAATAGAGTAAATGACACACAAAACAATATTTATCTTATGTTACATGAAATAATTAGTTTATCTTGTGTTACATGCAATCCTATAATTTTTTATGTGCGATGGCATATTGAAAATGCAACAACAAGCCAAAACAACCCATGATATATATTATCTTTATATCCTAGCCATTATAATAGTGGGTATGAATAGTATTAACTAAATTACAATGATATGGATTACATATATTATTTGGTCACCAATTAATTATAAATGAAAATAAAAACCTTTAAAAAATAAAATTAAATATTTTTCAAAAAAACTTTTTTTAATGGACACAAGTTTGATTTATATCAATAAATTAAAAAAATATTTTTTTGGATTACATTAATTAAATTTATATAAAATGCCTTCAATTTTTTTATCATTAAACCTATGTGTTTTCTATACATGATATAAATATAAAATAAATTTAACCACATTTAATAAAATTTTATGAAATATACTTTCTTTTTGAATTAGGAATATAAAAGTTTAGTTTTGGTGAAATTTTGGGATTTTTTAGAAAATATTTATTTCACAGCGAATTGTGAAAATACTAATTTTTAAAAAAATTATTTTTCTTAGTAAATTAAGTAATTTATGAGTTACAAAATGATTTAAATATTTTTTTAATGTAAAATATGTATTATTTTTTGACATTTATTCTACTTAATTACATTTTAATCAACATTATATTGGTTTTTGATATAAGTTTCTTTTTGGGTTTAATGTTGGGTTTTTCTAAAAATGGTTTCAAAATGACTAATGTTTATCCTTTTAAATTATTTAAAATAATAACTAATGAAGAATTTTTTAAATTAATGTTATATAATTTATATCATTAAATATTAATTTAGTTTCATTTATTGATTATTATTATTCATAAGGTAAATATAGTATCATATTTTTGAATTTTTTTTATAAAAATCCATTATCTCGCTGAATCATTGAGATTAATATTTTCGTGAATTTTCTACTATTGTTAATTGAATTTGAAAAAATGGTTTCAATATTTTAAATTATAGTAATTAATAAATTACATTATGGTAAAATTAGTTTTTTACCTAAAATATTAGTGAAGATAACTAAAATTAATCACAATGATTTATTTAAAAATGAGTTTGCAAAGTTACTAAACTTTAAAATTATGGGGATAAATGAAATTGAAACAAGTAAATCACAAAATTTAGTGCCATATTTTATCTATATAACTTATAGGTCCTATTTTCTTTTTTTATTTGATCCTCTTGACATGGAAGAAATGTGTTTATAATTCTATCTTTTAAAAATTTACAAGTTTCTCATTCACCCCAACTTATAAAAGGAAATCACCTATCTTCATCACTTCACTCCTATAAATCCATTTTTCATAGAAAATCACTACCAAATACACTTATCCACTTAAATCCCCTCATCATAGAATAATTAATTTGGTCATAATTCCAAACAATGATGACCTTTGGTGCAATCAAAAAGAAGTTTCTGAAAGAAGATATATTTTTCATCAACAAACATGTTTGTATTATTTCATCCTCAAACTAATTTAGTCATTTTTATACTAAGATTATATGATAAATCATGTATACTAAATATATTGATATGTTATTATATTAAGTTTAATACTTACAACCACAAAAAATTCCATCAAATGGTCAATGATATCATCGTTCGTGTGTACGAAGGACTACCACATCGTAAACCGATACCATTTTTTTTATTACCATATCTCATTGTTGGGAATAATGATGGACATACTATTTAAAAAATATTTTAATGATATTTATAAGATATATATACTTATGGAGTAATTAAATCATATACAGACTTATTAAATGTAATACTGTAGGAGATACGATAATATCGATAGTGTGTACGGTGGACTACAACCTTGCGATGAGATGTGAAGTATTTTTCAGTAAAATGTTACATGAAAGGTAATAAGGGTAATTATAATGAATATATATGATATAAATGAAATAATTATCATATTCATTACATAATTATATTTTTTTAAAATATAATATAATTTTCTTCTTACCTTTTCACATAATGAAAAAGTGATAACATTGTTTCTAGACGTGTAAACTACCACCTCTTTGAAGAAATATGATTCCTTTTACATCACAAGAATGTTATATAAAGGTATTTATAATGAAATTTTATTTTATTTATAATATAATGACCATTGTATAAATATAAATGTCATTTAACTTATTTCCATAATGATCATTGGAAAAAATGGAAATGTTATTCATGTGTACGTATGACCTACGGTCACCATGATCCTAAAATTAGTTCATTTTTCATAACCATAATTCTTGATAGGGTCTAAAAGTATAATTTATTGATAAATATAATACTTATTTCTTGATTATTATTGTTGATACATTTAAATAATGACACCTTTCGCCATAGTTACCCACCAAAGTCATTTTTGACACATAAGATTAATATGGTCAAAGCATCAGACATAAATTTAATTGACTAAGTAAATGTATATAACATGAATACAAGGGAAATAAATGTAATGATAAACATGAATTTTTTCTCTAACAGGTAAATAATTAATATAATATTATTATTCCAGAAGATAAATATACACATGATGAATAACATGAAAGGTTGGGAACTTTATCTAAATATCCTTTAATTAAGGCAGATTTTGATTTTATAGACCTATAATAAGTTATGAGGTGTATATAAAAAACATAGGCATGTTATTTTAACAATCTAGGCCTAGATTCCATTCAAATTTGACTTGATCCTGGTTGTCTACGAAGCCTCAAGTGCATCGCCACAAATGATAGAGGCTACCAAATAACAGTGTGGGGAAAAGGAGAGTTTGTGGGGATACTATGACCTCTTACCAGAGTGTAACACTATGGAATGTAAATATCTTATAAATAAAAAAATCATTAAACCATATGAATAATTGATACATAGTAATAATAGATAACAACATCAAAAGGAAGGCCATATATAATGATGTTGATAATACATGTCATGTGTCTCTAATAAATCATCCAAAACATGTATACAAGGAAGGAATACAGTACATGGAAAAAAATCTCAAAAGGCTAAAATATCCAAGCTTGCATCACGAGTCTCAGCATGTTCCGAAGATCCCCTCCTCCTCAAAAATGATCAAGAACATGTAGAAGATTGCTTTTCATTATCCATACCTGTAATCATATAGTCTATTCGGCTACACAAATACGGCCCCAGTAGGGTTTGAGAGATAATACCAGTAAGAATACACCCACGGTCAGGATTTAATCAGTTAGTGAATATATAGAAGTCATAGTGTGTAGGCAGTAATACAACATGTATGTAATGTACATTATTAAACATACAATAATTTCAGGTTCTCATTTATCATCAATTTCAATTTGAAAAATTCATTTAAGAAGTAAGTATCTGAATTAATAGTTAGGCCAATGTCATTATATTAATACTCATTTAACTAATAGTTCATTTTATCAACAATTATTGGGACCTGCCATAAAGCCCAGCATCACCCCTAAGAACATGTATCTAAGGATTCCTAAATAGGTCATCCAAGTATAAGTCAAGGCAGATTCCAATATTGTAATTTGGAT
Source organism: Viscum album (assembly GCA_963277665.1). Lineage (NCBI taxonomy): Eukaryota > Viridiplantae > Streptophyta > Magnoliopsida > Santalales > Viscaceae > Viscum > Viscum album. The sequence goes on from OY728163.1 coordinate 691,037,765, forward strand.
TGGAAGATGAATCGTATAAGTCATTTCTATAATTATTCAATTTATAACCTAATCTCATTCTTGGAATTCATTATCTGGAATCCTAGTGTGACTCCAGGTGTAATATAAACCAACACCCTACAGGACCATCCAGGTGATATCTCTCAAGAACCTATGCATAAATTTCGGCGTGGTATATCATTACTTCCACTCAATTCCATCCTTATTCATCCACTATGGTATCCTATGTATAACCCATGGAATATATGCTCAATACCCCTTTTTTATGTCCATGAAATTATCATATGAATCCATGTATCACTCAACTTATAAAGGTCATCCCCATGGATTCCATCCTTGGAATTCCCATATTAGGAGTCCAAGTGTCACTCATGCATAAGAATGGTAAAATACCATAGTGTCCGTCCATGGAATTTTTCATTTGAATCAAGGTGTCACCCAACACATATATCAAAAACAATTCCATTTAGTCATATTAATTTAATTATTTCAAATCCATCATAAAGAAAATTCCATTTATAACTCACCTCAATGGTGACTCAAAGAAAGGGTTCAATCATATAAGGATTTCATCTAAAATTACTCACATGGTCATAAGCATTCATTCAATTATTTAATTTTTTAATGTTGAAAACAACAACAAATTCAATTTATACATCACCTAAAAAAGTGGATAAAAACATGGATAAGCTAATAAATATTATAATTTAATTATTTCTCAATGTAAATTCACTTTAATAAGGCAAGTGAAGAAATAAGAAGTTATTGCATAGCCATGTCCGAGGGTAAGGTCATTAATCCCTTCCTATTAATTCATTTGATTACAATTCATCTCATATTTCAATTCAATTCACATCTGAAATCCCATGAAAGGGGAAAATGAAACACCCTAAGGAATCCAATTCCAAAAGCCACCTATGGTGGTTTAATTTAATATCAAATCCTCTAAGGGGTGATCTTAAATGAAGGTGCTTAACCTATAAACAATCAGTGACAACCACTTTAATTACCAATTCCATGATAAATATTTCATGTATTAAATTTAATTTAAATGTGACACCTAGAACATAGTCACGTTGCACATCATCATATATAAAGACCATGAATTTTAGAAATAGGACCAATACCACCTACTATAGGTCCTTAGTTGATAGCTTTTCCTATATTAGCACCTGATTTGTCTCTGATTGGGAGAAAATCAAACAACAGATGAAGAAACTAATAAAAGGGAATATTAGCTTTGACCTAAATAGAACAAATGATATCCAGAATAATGAAGAATGAATAAAAAGGAATGGTAAATCATCAATGTGGATCCAATGATATGCGTGAAACATCATTATGAGATCGGACAGAAGAGTTACCTCAAATCCAAGAATAGTCTTCATGGGAGCTATCAAGTACTCATTGATGCTATGTTGGAGAAGAAGGGGTGAAAATAGAATTAGGTTTTAAGAATTAACTAAGGAAAAATTGGTATTTTTACCCAAAATATCTAAGTCACATGGTTTACGCACATGGGTTGACCAAACCATATGCTAACCATTCACGGTCTGCTGTAGGGAAGGGTCACCCACCTGGTTTGTACCCATGGTTAGACTAACCGTGCCAAAACCCACTATCGAAATTGTAGACATAGACGCATAGTCATGCACCCCATTTCACATCGTTTGGTCTAACTGTGTCACATGTATCTGTCAAACTCTAGCATAACACAATTTTATCTAACCATACGACCCGCCCCACACGATTTGTAGAAGCCAAGATCTATATCATTTTCAACAGAAAACATGGCATAAATGCTCCAAAATAGCCCCAAACACCTCTAAAACCTCAATGAAATTAGTGGTAATCCATATTAGACCATATTTAAACATATAAACTGAAATTTGATGGAAATTAAACAATCCATAGCTCAATGAAGAACAAGGTTCTTAAAAAATCCCCCTTAAAGCAATTCAACCCTAATATACCTTCTCAAGGGAGGTCAAGCATGTATCAGAATAACTCCAACCACATCTCTCATACATCAACCCCTCACTCCTAGGTCTTTTCTGATAGACAACCATTTTTCCATGGAACTCGTACCATAGGAACTGACCAACCTCAAAGAACCTTTATACTAATATCCACAATGCATAAAGGATGCTACTCAAAGTATGCATCTACATGTGACTGAACCTAATTGAGATGAACAACATGAGACAATCTGAATAATATCCTCGCAACTGAAAAACATAGAAGACTTTATGCTTATCCCAGTACCTCTGAACTAACCGCAATCAATAAGATACTAGTCCGACTATCTAAAGAATATCAAATTAACCAACATATCTCGGTGAAATCATTCCCTATATCAAGATCCTACTATATCCTAGACGTAGTGAGACAAATAAGAGAACCCGATCCCTAACCTCAGAATCTATAGGTCATCTATGTTGATTGAAATAAGGTTTATAAGGAGAGAACATAGTAGATATCCACTTATGAATCAACTGCACTTAATAAGTGGACTCCTGATCAAGATGAGGTCCAAGCCTAGCTGCCTCTCCTTCCTCTAACCAATATAGGAGTGATCGACATGACTTACTAGATAAAGACTTTTAATGATACATATTAATAGTATCCTAAAAGAAATAATTGTAGGTGAATTAAAAAATGAGTATATACCTCTCCAAAGGTCCCCCTAAATCTAGGGTTAATGTTCACAACATTCTCTCAATCACCTGAATCCTTCACCTTTGACTGTCCATCTATCCAGGGGTGGTATGCTGTGATGATATGTACTTTTATACCCAATTCCCTATGCATCCCTTTCTAGATACATGAAGTTAAAATTTCATACCAATCTAAAATTAATGTATGGAGGACCCCATGAGGTCGTACTATCTCACAGATATACAACATCCCAAGATCATCAACACTAATGGTTTCCTTGATATATTGGAAATGTAAAAACTTCACGAGCCTCTCAATGAAAACCAAAAAAACATCATTACATCAAGGATAACTTGGTAAACCCATCAAAAAATCCATCATGACATCATTCCATTTCCATTTTGGAATGGGTTGCTACTGTAAAAGTCCGGATTGTCACTGGTGTTCCGTCTTCACCTGTTGACTGGTGGAACATCTCTAAAAAATAACTACATCTTTTTTATACATGGCCACAAGTAAATGAAATGTAAATTCTAATACATTTTGGTGATTCGACGGTGCACTGCCCAAGATGATGCATGAAAATACATCATTATCTCCATGAACATGTCTTTTGATACCCATATGCGATCATGTACTCATATAATATCATCCTCACATAGTCCAACTTGGAGGAGGGACCTCACCCCAACACCCACCCATAGAAATAGTCCCTTGGATTTTGATAAACTCCTCATATTAATTATATCAAGTATGGTGGATGTCAAAAATAAGGATGAAAGAAAAGTATGTACTTGAATATCATTCACCACTAAGTGTATATCAAAGAACAAATCCATAAGATTCTACTAAATACTGTCTAGGTACACTACCCGTATCTGATTACTTTTGTAATGGGATGGACCTCTATGGTCCATCCATTTGCTAAAATCTGGTGTTTGAGGTGTTCTGTGAGGTCAAGGTGACTCATCCCCATCATTTTTCTAAATTTATAGTTCTGTGAATAGTGTTTGCAGTTTTATGAGCAGTGCAACAGTGAGTCAGAAATGGTGATTCAGAAATGGTGATTCAGAAATGGTGAAACAGAAATGGTGAGTCAGAAACGGTGAGTCAGAAATGGTGAGTTCAAAACATTGAGTCAGAAATGGTGAGTTAGAAATGGTGAGACATAAACGGTGAGACAGAAATGGTGAGTCAGAAATGGTGAGTCAGAAATGGTGAGTCAGAAATAGTGAGATAGAAATGGTGAGATAGAAATGGTGATTCAGAAATGGTGATTCAGAAACGGCGAGTCAGAAATGGTGAGTCAAAAACGGTGAGTGAGAAATGGTGAGACAGAAACGGTGAGACAAAAACGGTGAGAGAGAAACGGTGAGATAGAAATGGTGAGACAAATATGGTGAGATAAAAATGGCGAGACATATCATGAACAGTTTTTCTTGAACTGTTTCATATTTCCTTTTCCAAATTTCCATATTTTTCCAGTTTCTCCAATTTAACATTTTTTTTGATGTAAAACACATTTATGGTATTGTTTTATGGGATTTAAGGATGAATCAAATCCCATAACTCCTATATTAATTTTATTAATGCCTGAGATTCATTTACATGGTCAAACCATGTGGTTTAATGAGATCTGATTTTAATGGGAAATCCAATGTATCTTAAACCACTGCTCTGTTAAATCTTTTAAAGGAACAAGATATCTTCCTCCCTTGTTCCTTCTCCATGTTCTCTGGTGAGAGATGCTCAAACCTTTCCTTCTCTCCTATAGGAACTGTGAGATTAATCTTTTCCTGGTGGATTGGTTTCCCTAGACATTCTTCTTGCGGCAAGTGAACCAATAGTTTTGGTTCTACCAAGTAGTATCCATTAATAATCGATATAAGATATGATTTATTAGCATGCTTTAGGGTTCAACTTCTCCTATTTCTCTTATCTGTATTCTGGCATGTGATCTCCATGATTCTAATGGAGTTCCTTGGGATTGGGTTGGTGCAATTGTACCATTGAATCCTCGGGTGGATGTAGTTGTCACGAGAGGAGCTGATCATGATCTATTGTGTGGATCATTCTCGTATACAGAATGTCATAAACCGTTGAGTTATGGGAATCATTAATTCTCTTTTTTTATATGAAACTGTAGAGTTAGCATGTTTTATCCACCCGATCACAATGAAATTGATATAATAAATATTTGAACCGGATAAATAAATTGATATCAATCATATGGTATTTGCCTATTGTTTTTTATAGATAGTGTGACATCTGTGCTTGCTTTGTTTAGTTTTTCATTCTTTATAGAAGTTGGTAATGAACATAAACCATAATTAATTGATAACTATTTGGCTAAAGATAAAGAGTCATTTAAATGAATCTGGTTCTTATTGTTCTAATTTTTTATGTTAGTCAAATTTGTGCAGTAAGCATGTTTAATTTATTTAGCTTACTGTTTAGGTTTCCCAAATATGGAACCTATGAATAATAAATCGGTTAATTCAATATGGATTAAAGTAATAAATTATGGATAATTTCATAAAGGGTTCTGAGTTACCCTCTTACTTGTTCAAGGTCCAAGAGCCCAACAATTATGTTTGTTGTTTTCCTACATATTGTGTTGTGATGTAAACCTGGATGGCTATTGGGATATGTGGGGGCATGAAGGCCTACAGCTTGTTGTATCAGTTGATACCTAGAGTGGTGAGATGCATTGTTTTATGCATTTGGGTGTCTGGGAGGACACTAGGGATGATGAAATGGGTAGGATGTGAATGTTTGGTTTTCAACTGATTCTTCTTGGTTGTTTATCTAGTTTACTTTCCCCATTGATTAAGGCAGCTGGTCTTGCTTTCCCTTCTTCCGAAAGGGGCAAAGAGGCATGGGGTATGCCACATGCTTTCCCTCTTTAGATTCTGAAGGGAGGATGGGTCTATACTTTTTCTATAGGCGGCAAAGACTCGAAGGGTAGTTCATCTACTAACCGTGTTGAGACATTTGTGTTTATAAGAATAGATTGTTTTTCTAGAATAACTGGGAATATGGAAAACTAATGCTGTAAATAAATAATTGAATAAAAGATGTTAGCCCATGGGGTTTAGATCTTGCTGGGGCACAATGATGAGGTAGGGATTTGAAGGAACAACTTACTTTTGGTGTGATTCTAATGAAATTTGACGTGGAATTGTTATTGGTTAATGAATGATTAAAAAATTAATTAACGTAAAGTGAAATTGATAAAAGTGGCATAAAGTAATTTATTAAAGCTCATTAAATGGTTGTGTGCTTATAGGATACATAGTCTTAGAAGTAGCATCGCAGAGTCCGAGAGACGTTAGCTGTAGTTGAGTCGAAGATTAGGTTATTCCCATAGTGTGGATGTGAGCTATAGTATATTCTGTTCTTTTTGTGTTTCTTTATGCTAATCCACCCTATCAGTGAGGGAAACTGACACCCCATGGATTCTGTACCCTGGGGGGTGTTTTTCCCTACATTCCGATGGGAGGATGGCTGGATGACTACCCCCTTTGGCCCCGCTCTCCTCTCTTGTTAGTTACTTGTGATGGTAGGAATAGTGTTTAGTTTTCCCCATATATGTGTGTAGAGGGTTGTAATGTATTGTGGTTATTCACACACAAATATTCTTGATATACTATCCCATGGACTACTAATGGTGTAACGTGTATAGGCTGTGATGGATTGAGGATCATTACTCGGTGTATGGGCTGTAATAGATTGAGGTATAATACCCAACATATAATACACGTTATGCGAGCTGCGGTGGATCCCAGAATCTACCTGGTTACTTTCTTGCCTGGACACAGTGGTTTTATTGCACAATGTGCATATTGCGGTGCTTCGCCCAGGTGTCTGCAGGAAAGACTTTTTGGAGAGAGATGCATAGGACGTGCGACATTGGGGAAAAGTGTAAAACCAGTTGGGAAGTAGTAGCGGGGTACCCTTGATATTATTCATTATATTATATACTCTTGTATGTGTTACTTTGTGAGAGTAGACATGGTGAGGATGGGAACATAGTATACCTATTTAGGAGACAAGTAAGTTTAACTTCTTGTTCATTGTGATTTAGCATGATTTATTTAATTTTTCATGAGAGCCTTCAGGGAGGATCCTACTAAGTATTCTGTTATACTCACCCTATGTATATATAAACTGATTTTTAGGTCACTTCGAGCAGGTTGGAGATCAGGCTGGTTTTTAATAACTTGGGTTGCAGGAGTTGTTCAGGCTTGTGGTTGCTTCTATTTTACTTTATTTTGGGTACCTGTAGTTTTCACCTTTCTGTTGTAGTAGTTTTTCATGAAATTACATACATATACTTAGGTTTTCTATTATATTTATGTTTGATTTGGATTTGGTTGGTGTCTATCTTATATCTCTCTTCCGCATGTGCTCTTTTAGAGGGTAATGCCTCCCATTTGTGTGTTTACTATACCATCGGTTCTAGTCGCCAACCCAGGGCCTATTAGAGGCGGGACTCAGGGGTCATTATCTCTTTTATCACATTGTCGGCCTAGGAGGGGTACACTTTGTGCGGAGGGGGTTGTGAAAGAGTGGTATGAGAGGCAGGTTGGGAGATTGGATGATGTTTGAAGTTAGGAACATGTGAGGTTGCATGTTTTAGTAGGGAAACAATGTCATTCATTTTTAGCAAGTGATATAAACACTGGAGACTGGCTGATACAAAGGCGTTTAGGGCCCCCTATGATCTGATGTACGGACTTTTAAGTTTACAATGGCTACTAAACAAGGTGATACTGGTAACAGGGTAGAGACTTAAGAAAGGATCATGAATCATTTTTCTTTGCGCATGTGTTTGAATAGGTATACCATGGGACAAGTTAACATAAAATGAATAAAAGAAAACAATTAAATGATTAATTAATAATGAGTTTCCCATATTCCCGGTTTAGGAGCACTAAATGTTTGTTATTTTACAGGTATGGCTCCAGGCCAACGTCCTCTTCAGGATCTCATAGAAGATGTCCAACAGGTTGTGCCAGCAGATTTCCACCGGGTAGAGGTCGAAGATGATGACACATGGAGGAGGACACTCTAAGAGATTCAGCGCCAGAGTCTGTAGAAGTATGAGGGCTCTGTTTCAGAAGCAGTCAGAGGAAACTAGTTGAAGGAGGTCGTGATAGGCTTCAGTTTGATCATTTCTCAGAAAGAGCACTGGGTGTCCTTGGTTGTGATGATGTTTCCCGGAGCAGCAAGGCATCAGTGTTTCTTGTTCCTTGGGGATTTTGAGGAGTCAACGATCACATGGGAGGAGCTTTGAGACAAGTTCAGATTCAAGTTTCATTCTTCAACTGCGAAGACTTCCAGTTTCCCGAAGCTTCTTAACCTTCGATAGGGGTGCTCCAGTGTGTGAGAGTTTGGGATCCATTTCAAGAACCTATTGCGATATGATTTGGACTTGTATCTAGATGAGGAGGAAAGAGAGAGGCATTTCAAGGAGGCTTTGCATCCATAGATCCAGTGCCAGGTCATCCCATTTATGCTGAAGATATATCTTGAGGTGCTGGCAAGGTCAGAGGTTGTCCAGAGGACTTTGTCCCGAACTAGATCATCATGAGTGGGGAGTCATCATGATTCCTCATGAAGAAGAGCTATAGTTTGGGGTTCCCGGTTTTTAGGGTAGAAGAGTTTATGTTCAGTCAAGGGTATGTCCTAACCCTTCACATCTCGTTTCTCCGAAGGAAGAAACTATTAGGCCTATGGAAAGGGATGTGGCACTTTTTTTTCTTGTGGTGGATGTGGTCATCAGCAGCAAGAGTGCCGATCATTCATAGCTGTCATCGTGCAACAGCTTTCCTGCTCCAGGTTCCTCTGTGTGGCAGTTCCAACTGAGTCTGTAGTAGCATGTTTTACCAGCTTTATATTAGTAGAGGGTAGATGGGGTAGGCATAGGACAGCCCTGGACACTCTCCGTCTTTAGAGAGAAGAGAGCGACCGTGGTGGTGGTCATCATCATGGTCATAGTGGTCATGGAGGAGGTTGTGGTCAGCTTCAAGCTTTAGCGTTTCCAGCACCAGGCGAGCCAGACGTCGTTCAAGGAACCATTTTCTTGTTTTATACCTTGGTGTATGCCTTCTTTGGTTCAAGAGCGACACACTCCTTCATATCACCTACCCTTTTCCATGCTTTGGGACTTGAGGTAGAGAGGCTTCCAGTTCCCTTGGGGTTGACTATGCCAGTTAGAGGTCGAGCTGACTTGTTTGAAGTATGTAGAAACTGTGATCTACTGTTAGGGTAGCACCGATCTTGGAGAGATTTCCTATGTTTATGAATAAAACCATATGATGTCATATTCAGCATGGATTGGTTGTATTCAGTGCAGAATATGATGGATTTCTTCTGGAGGAAGGTTGTTTTCTTCGATGCAGATGGAGAGCCGGTGGTGTTCGTTGGCGGGAAAGACCCTCGGATGGGTCAGAGGAATTTTCCATCCTTATCATCCATGATGGTTGAGATGATGTTGAGTTCTTCAAAGGTTTAACAGTTGGTGTTTCCTCAGGTCGTAGAAGAGTACCTTGATGTCTTTCTTGAAGAGGTTTTAGCATTATCCCCTCGACGAAAGATTGAGTTTGGGATTGAGCTACAACCAGGAGAATATCTTATCTTTATGTATCCATATATGATGTCCCCTTATGAGTTGCGAGAGTTACATATACAACTTGATGGTATGCTACAATGCGGTTTTGTTTATCTGAGTGTGTCACCATGGGGTGCACCAGTTTTGTTCATGAATAAGGATAATAGAATTTTGCGGTTGTGTCTCTATTATCATCACTTGAACAAAGTGACAATAAAGAATCATTATCCTCTTCCACGGATTGATGATTTATTCGATCAACTGAAGGGCTCAAGTTGGTTCTCAAAGATCGAATTGTGGCCAGGATATCATCAAATGCGTGTGAAGAATGATTATATCTCGAAGATAGCTTTCCATTGTTGTGATGGGCATTATGAGTTCATTGTAATACCGTTCGGCGTAACAAATGCTCCAACTGTGTTCATGTGATTGTTGTACAATGTGTTCCGAAAGTTCCCAAACAAGTTCATTGTAGTTTTCATCGATAACAACCTTGTTTACTCCATGTTTGAAGAAGAGAATGAAGAGCATCTACATGGAATTTTGGGAGTTATTTGACAGCATCAGCTATCTGGTAATTTGTCTAAGTGTGAGTTTTGGGCTCGAGAAGTCCGTTTCCTAGGGCATGTTTTTTTCCCAGTAGGGAGTAGTTATGTATCCATTGAAGATAAAAGCAGTTGTGTCTACGGAATCCCCCAAGACAGTATCAGATGTGTGAATTTTCTTTGGTCTCATAGGCTACTACATGATGTTCATAGACGATTCCTCATGAGTTGCGACTCCTATGACTTCTTTGACTAGGAAGTATCATGCGTTCATTTGGAAGGATTAGTGTCAAGTAGCTTTCGAGTATCTAAAGGAAAAGTTAGTAAGTGCTCTAGTTATTTGTCTTCTAGTCGAGGGAGTCAAATTTAATGTTTTCTATGATTCTTCGCATCTAGGGTTGGGATGTGTTCTGATACAGCAAATATCAGTTGTTTCTTATGGATCTCAGCAGTTTCATCCTCATGAATGTAACTATGACACCCATGATCTTGAGTTGGCAGCCATGGTGTTTTCTATGATGTTTTGGAGACATTACCTCACTAGTGAGCACTTTATTGTTTTCACCGATCATAAGAGCCTGGGGTATGTTTTCTCCAAGCATGACTTGAACTTACTACAACATCAATGGATGTAGTTCATATAGGAATAAGACTTCAAAATATCATATACACCTGGAAAGGTTAATGTTGTAGCTGATGCGCTGAGTCAGAAGTCATGTAGTGATGTAGTGCGTGAATCTAGTGACTCCTAGAGAGTAATGGAAGAACTGTCAGCATTACATCTTGATATGGGAGTAGTTGGGGAAAATTTTGTCTTTTTTAGATGATGGTGTAGTCATCTCTCATAAAGAAAGTGGAAGATTCCATATTGGGTGATCTTGAGGTGGAGGTCTGGAGAGACCGAGTTGTTTATGGTGAGACCCCGGATGGTTGGTCAGAGGATGAACAACATTGAGTGTTGTAGCATGAATGATTTTTTGTTCCTTTGACAATGCACGAGAAGTTTCTCAGAGAGTTTGATAGTTCTCCCTTAGTGGTGCATCCTGGCATGACAGAGATGTACCGAGTCTTGAGGTGCCAATTTTGGTGGCTTGGGATGAAGCTGTGGTTGCATAGTTTGTGTCTCAATGTTTGTTCTACCAGAAGGTGAAGGCCGAATGCCGTGTTCCTGGTGGTCTAATCCAGCCATTAGATATTCCTCATTGGAATTGGGAGGACATCTCAAAGGACATTGTTACTGGTTTACACCGACCTCCTAGAGGACATGATGCTATTTGGGTGGTAGTATATCGCTTAACAAAATCGACCCACTTTATAGAAATCAAGGAGTCGAGCTCAGTGAATGTTTTGTCGAGGAAGTATCTAGAGGAGGTGGTGAGACATCATGGATTCCCAAGTATGACCATTTCTGATCAAGATCCTTGATTTACTTATAGGGTGTGCAGAGGTCTCTAGTATGCTTTCGGTTCTCAGTTATTCCTTAGCACTGCTTTTCATCCTCAAACAGATGGTCAGACGGAGTGAACCATCCTGAATCTTGAAGACATGTTACGCTCTAGTGTTATTGATTTTGTATGTTCGTGGATGATTCACTTACCCTTGGTGGATTTCGTTTATAATAATAGTTTTCAGTCCACCATCGGTATGCGGCCATTTGAACCCTTATATGGTCGGCCTTTCCATTCTCCATTATGCTGGACTGGGGTAGGAGAGTCAGTAATTATCGGACCAAAAATAGTGCAGAATACAATAGAGATGGTTCATCTGATTCGTACGAGGATGAAGACAGCGTGAGATTGTAGAAATCATATGCTGATCAAAGGAGGAGACCCTTTGAGTTCTATGATGGGGATCACCTATTTCTAAAGGTGACTCTCCGTCTTGAAAAATGAAGGTTTGGTCATGTGAGTAATCTTTCTCCCCAGTTTTTTAGGCCTTTTGAGGCATTAGATCATGTTAAATCTGTGGCGTATCGAGTATCACTTCCCCCATAGATGATCCGGATACATGATGTTTTTCAGGTTTCACAGCTCCGTCGTTAGCTTCATGATGACTCTCACATCATTGATTTGGGATAAATCAATGTTGATGACGATGAGACCTTCGAGGAGCGACCTATGGAGATCCAAGACTACAAATAGAAGGTGTTGCGAGGGCATTCTTTTCCCTTAGTTCATGTCTTATTCTGACACGGTGTCTTGGAGGAGAGTACCTAAGAATGTGAGCCACAGATACGTGCTCAGTACCCAAAGTTGTTTGATGTTTAATATCTTTTCATGTAATGGTGTCCCCTTTATGGTTATAGACCTTTTCATTTTTATAAGATGAATTATTTTTGTTACTTCTTATGGCATTCTCTCTTTTGAGAGGTATCTTGAGGAGTGGTTGATAGGACCCCTTTTTAGTTTACATCGGGGTTGGTTTTGGATTCTCGAAGATGATAATGTTTTTAGAGGTATCTTATGTAATGGATTTGACCTCTCTGGTCCATCTCTTTGCTGAAATATGGTGTTCGAGTTGTTCTGGGAGGTCATGGTGACTCATCCCCACCAATTTTCCAAATTTTTAGTTATGTGAAAAGTGTTTACAGTTTTATGAACCGTGAAACTGTGAGTCAGAAACGGTGAGTCAGAAATGGTGAGACAGAAATAGTGAGTCAGAAACGGTGAGTCATAAGCGGTGAGTCAGAAATGGTGAGTTAGAAATGGTGAGACAGAAATGGTGAGACAGAAATGGTGAGACTGAAATGGTGAGACAGAAATGGTGAGTCAGAAATGGTGAGTCAGAAATGGTGAGATAGAAACTGTGAGGCAGAAACGACAAGTCAGAAAGGGTGAGTCAGAAAGGGTGAGTTAGAAATGGTGAGTCAGAAATGGTGAGTCAGAAACGCTGAGTCAAAAATGGTGAGTGAGAAATGGGGATACCAAAATGGGGAGACAAAAATAGTGAGACAGAAACAGTGAGACAGAAACAGTGAGACAGCTCATGAATAATGTTTCCAGAAATGTTTCATATTTCCTTTACCAAATTTCCAGATTTTTCCAGTTTCGCCAATTTAACATTCTCATTGATGTAAAATGCATTTATGGACTTTTTTAAAATTATTTAAGGCTGAATAAAATCCCATAACTCCCTTATTAAATTTCTTAAGGCCCATGATTCATTAATTTGGTCAAACTGTGTGGTTTACTGTGATACAATTTTAATGGAAAATCCACTTTTTCTTAAACTGATGCTCCATTAAATCTTCTAAAGGGACAATATATCTTCCTCCCTTTTTCCATAACCATGTTCTCTGGTGAGAGAATCTCAAAAAATTCTTTCCTTCCTATAGGAATCATGAGATTAAACATTTCTTGGTGGATTGGTTTCCCTCAACGTTCATCTTACTGCAAGTGCACCCCATGTTTTGGTGCAACCAAGTAGTATCCATCAATATTTGATATAAGGTGTGATTTATAATAATTTTTTTGTGTTCACCTTCTCCTATTTTGCCTTTCCATCTTATGGTATGTGATCTCCATGCTTCTAATGGTGTTTCTTGGATTTGGTTTGGTGCCGCTATACCGTGGAATCCTCGGGTGGATGTAGTTGTCACGAGAGGAGGCGATCGTGATCCATTGTGTGGATCGTTCTCATATAAAGAACATCAAGAAACATTGAGGTAGGGGATTCATTTATTCTCTTTTAATATTACATGAAACTGTAGATTTAACATGTTTCAGCCACTGGATCACAATGGAATTGACATAATAAATATTTGAACCAGATAAATAAATTGACATCAATCCTACAGTATTTGCCTCTTGTTTTTAATAGATATTGTGATATATATGCTTGCTTTGTTTATATTTTTGTTCATGATGGAAATTTGTAATGAATTTAAACCAGAATTAATTGATAATTTTTTGGCTATTGACAAAGAGGCATGTAAATGAATCTGGTTCTTATTGTTGTATTTTTTTTTTGATGTGAGTCAAATTGGTGTAGTAATCATATTTAATTTATTTAGATTACTATTTAGGTTACCCGAATATGGAACCAATGAATAATAAATAGGTTAAATCAAGATGTATTAGATAACTAATTGTTTCATAATTTCTTGAAGGGTTCTTAGTTACCCACTTGTTTGTTCAAGGGATAATAGCCCAACCGATATGATTGTTGTTTTCTTGGAGCTTGTGTTCTGATGTGAGCCTGGATGGCTGTTATGAAACGTGGGGGCATGGAGGCCAACTGTTTGTTGCAGAAGTTGACAAATAGAGTGGAGAGATGCATCAGTTTATGCATATGGGTTTTAGAAAAGACATCAGGGATGATGAAATGTGTTGTATGTGAATGTTTGGTTTTCCGCTGATTCTTCTTGGTTGTTTATCTGATTTACTTTCCCCACTAATCAAGGCAGCTGGTCTTGCTTACCCTTCTTCCGAAAGGGTCAAAGACACATGGGGTATGACACATGATTTCTGTGTTTAGCTTCTCAATGGAGGATGGTTTGATGCTCTTACTATAGGCGGTAAAGACTCAACGGGTAGTTCATCTACTCACCGTGTTGAGCCCGTTGTGTTTAGAAGCATAGATTATTTTTCCATAATTCATGGGAATATGGGAAAGTAATGCTGTAAATAAATAATTGAATAAATGATGTTAATCCATGGGGTTTGGAGCTTACTGGGGTGTAATGCTGAGGTTGTGATTTGAAGGAACGATGTACTTTAGGTGTGATGCTAATGAAATTTGATGTGGAATTGTTATTGGTTAATTAATATTTAAATATATAATTAAAGTAAAGTAAAACCGATAAAAAAGGAATAAAGTAATGTATTAAAGCTATTTAAATGGTTGTGTGCTTAAAGGATACCTAGTCTTAGAAGTAGTATCCTAGAGTCGGAGGGACGTTTTCTGCAGCTGAGTCTAAGACTAGGTTATACCCATAGTGTGGTTGTGAGATATATTATATTCTATAAATTTTGTGATTCTATATGCTACTCTACCCTGTTAGTAAGGTAAACTGACACCCAAGGAATTATGAGCCCGGGGGGGGGGGGTATTTTCTCCAACATTCCAGTGGGAGGTGGATGGATGACTACCCCCTTTAGCCCCGCTCTCTTCTCTTTGTAGATATATGTGCTGGTAGGAACAATGGTTAGTCTTCCCCATATATGTGTGTAGAGGGCTATAATTTCTTGTGGTTATTCACACACATATATTCGGGATATAGTATTCTATGGACCACTATAGGTGTAACAAGTATAGGCTGTGATGGTTTGAGGATCCTTACTCGGTGTATGGGCTGTAATGGATTGTGGTATAATACCCGACGTATGATACATGTTATGTGAGCTCTAGTGGCTCTGGGAAACTACTTGGATACTTTCTTGCATGGACATGGAGGTTTTGTTTCATGAGGTTCATATTGTGGTGCTTCGTCCAGGTGTCTATAGGCAAGACTTTTTGGAGATAGACGACGTTGGGGAAAAGCAGCAAACCAGTGGAGCAGTAGTAGCAGGGTACCCTGGATATTCTTTATTATATTATATACTCTTGTATACATTACTTTGTGAGAGTATCCATGGTGAGGTGAGGAACAAAGTATACATGTTTAGGTGATGAGTTAGTTTCACTTGTTGTTCATAGTGATTTATGATGCTTTCTTTACTTTTTAACGAGAGACTTTGGGGAGGATCCTACTAAGTATACTGTTATACTCACCCAATGTATATAAAAACTTTTTTTCAAGTCCCTTTGAGTAGGTTGGAGATCTTGTTGTTTTTTAATAGCTTGGGGTTTTAGGATCTGTTCGGGCTTGTGGTTGTTGCTATTTTACTTTATTTTGGGTACTCACACTTTTCCCCTTTCTATTGTAGTTGTTTTGCATGACATTACATACATTTACTTGGGTGTTCCTTAATATTGATGTTTGAGTTGGATTTGGTCGGTGTCTATCTTATGTATCTATTCTGCATGTTCTCTATTAGAGGGTAAGGCCTCCCATTTGTGTGCTTACTATACCCTTGGTGCTAGTCTCCAACTCGGGGCCTACAGGAGGTGGGACTCGGGGGTCATTATCTCTATTCTCAAATTGTCGGCCTAGGAGGGGTACACTTTGTGGGTAGGGGGTCATGACAACTATTAATCAGTGCGTCAACCACTACATTTACATTACAAGGAATGTTGGAATTTTCAAATTCAAAAGACTATAATTATTCAACCCACCTTTTCTACCTTATATTTAGTTCATATCATGTAAATATATATTTGAGGATTTTGGTGTACACTAAGAAATGATCTCCAAGTTTATAGGGTCTCTATTAGTAAAATACTTGAACAAATGCTTCTAACTCAGGATCATGCATCAGGTAATTCCTATCAGGTGGCGTCAACTACTGATAAACATACACTACGAATCTCCCCCCTACATAAGAAATTCTATTAGCTTGATAGCTGATGCATCATAGTATAAAATGTAAATCCTTACTTTCTCTGTAAAAAAAAGTATGTATGATGAATTAAATATCCATTCCAGCTCATGGAAGGTTATCTCAATGGAATATGACCAGAAAAACTTTACAAAATTCTTAGTCAATCCCATGAGAATCACCGTTTGGCATGAGAAGTCTGATATGAAACTCATGTAATGACCAGTGAGCCCTAAGAAACTCAATACCTCAAAGATGTTCTTTGGATGCTCTAAGGAAACTAAAATGATCACCTTCTCTTGGTCAATTGATAATTATGTCTATGAGATAATGTGACCCATTATGTGAATCTGATCCATTAAGAAGTGTCAGTTTGTGATCTTAGTATATAAATGATTCTCTCTGAGGGTATTTAATAAATTCTCATGATATTTTTCATGGTCATTTCAATTTAGAGGAAAAAAAATATATAATGAAGAAAAAATACCAAAAAAATTCAAGATAAGGATTGAACATTCAGTTCATCAACTCCATGAAGATCGAAAGCATGTTCGTGGGGCCGAACATCAAAACCAAATAATCGTATAGACCATACCTTATATGAGAAGAAATAAAAGGTATGTATGATAGTCAAACACACACTTGACGATAAAAATATCTCAAATCATTCTTTTAGAATACTCAATCTCACCAGTAATGGTCAAAGAGATATTCTATTAGTGCCTGAGTGTACTAGGTTATAACCATAAGATGGTTCAATTTTTAATAATTCACACATAGTCTGAGAGTTCCATCCGCATTTTTAACAAAAAAGGATTGGTGAACCCTATGGTGAAGGAGAAGGACATATAAAACCCTTTACTCTAAATACTCAAGATACCTCTTGGTCTCTTTCGTCTTAAAAGTATCCATCATATAAGGAAGAATGGATAGAGGTTTAGTTCTTGGCAGTAGTTTGATTTCTAACTCTACCTCTCTCACTACAGGTAATCCGAAAAAGTCATATGTGAATACGTCCCTAAAATGATAAACTTATGGAGGGAAATAACCCGAGCATATACCCTGATCATCTAGATATTAACTCAAAATTTTATCTATCAACCCACCTAGTCCACAATGCTAAGGTCTATCTCGGCTCACCAAGACATTCCATTCCCCCTTGTGAATCAACTCTCCATCCGCTGGTAATGTGAAAATCACCCTTTAGTGATATAATTCTAATAAAAGATGAAAGAAAACTAGATATTCCATACTAATAATAATATAATATCCCATAATCATAGGGACAAAAGGGTCCCATAAGAAGTGAGACCCAATATCATTAAGGGGAACTCCCTTCACTAATGTATATTGTCAGTTATAACCCCCAATAGAGTTTCAAGCCTCATAAAACTATCATATGTTTGAAAATTTATCCCAAGACATTCCACAATGGGAACATTTATAAATCTATGAAAGAACCGTATATCGAAAAGTGAAGAAGATAAAAGAGATGGTACTAGAATAATACCTCTGATAATAGATGTTATGGGATCCTGCTTCTCAAGGGTCTATTTCACTGTATACATCTTGCCTATACCACAAACCTATGATGATACATGGATACCCTGAGTAAATATGACATATTGTAACTATGAAACTATGGTCAAAATACCACATCCACGATCACCACCTCGGGCTGATCAATGAAATGAACGTCAGCTCTCTTCCAAATGAAAAGCTACTAACCCTTCTCCCGAACATGGAGTAGGTGAAGATCCTCTCTCACTCAATTCTTGATGAATCTTTTTTCATATGTGATGTAGATAAACCATCATTCCACAAGATTATCACTCGAATGAGCCTCTCGTACACTATGGCCTTTTATGTCCTGACCTACCACACTAGTAGAACATCACCTGCGTACCAATGTATTTTCTTTGGAAAATGGTATCACCATGTCGAAGCTTCAAATGAATATTCATTCTACCTGTAAATGTAGTAGCAGATATCGGTTTCAAACTACACTTTTTCATTCCTCTATCCTCTCTTAGGTTACAATATATGATAAGTATTTGATTCACTATTCTAGAAATGTTAGTCAACCAAAAGAAATTCTGGCATGATCAGATGTCAAACCCAAGACCATCCTCGAATATATTATCTTTAGATAACCCATCACACATCAGAATAGTTTCTAAGAATGGGAGCTCAGTAAAATGAGTAGTGTAATCCACAACTAATTACCCACCCTACTCCAGGTGAAAAAACTCCTAAGCTATATCGACCCTCAATGTCTTGGGGATATAAGTACTCATATAATTCCATATAAAAATTCCTCCAAGATACTTCTTGATGAATATTCATATGAGTAATAAAATCCCACCTTATCATGGTGGAATCACGCAACATATACATAGTGAGGTTTAACCTCCTCTAAGAAGGAATCTCTTGATGGTTGACAATAGATAAAATTTCCTCCATCCATGAATCTGCAACATTTTTTCCTCCATCACTTGAAAACATGGACGAATACTGCTGCTGGAACTCATGTGTCAACTATTCCATTGTCTAGATAATTTGTGGTGCTCCTTGAATGGTTTGTATGAAGCATATGAACCCATCATATAACTGTGACCAAAAACATATGTTGGTTACATCGATTGGTTACACCGATGACACTACTAGAGGATCCACTAGTAGCATATGGACCACCACATCTGTAGTGCAGTTGTTTCCACCCTCCTAGCGTATGAATACAGTTCGTGGTGGTGGAGTGCCTCTATAATTCCAAACACACACCCGTGATTGAGATTTTTATCAAAGTTCACATCTCAAAGGAACAAAAGAAGAAATAAGATAGGTATAAGCCTTTCTATATAAGAACAAACCCCTATGCCTTCTCCTAGAGTTAGATCCGAACATCATAGTAATCACATATAAGTAAGAGATACCACCTAATTCCCACTACTATGGTTGGGTCTGTCTCAAGTTCTATACTATAAGCTATTTAATTTCCACTTTTCATTTTCACATTCATTTCTTATTTCTTTTTAATTTGAATCTATAAATTTAAAATTTATCAAAACCTATTTTAAATATGTTAAAACAAATGGTTCCCCAAATTATGGTCCATGAGGGCCCATACTCATCAGGAACCTAAGTATGATGTCCACCGAATTCACACTATAACATAATCCATATTACCTTTCACTGTAGTAGGTAAATCTATTACAGAACCTATCATAATAGCATGAAACAAGTAATGAATCTGCAATGTCATGGATTAATACATAGAATGTAAAATATATAAGGTTCATATATGATTCATGATATGGCACACCGTCATATCATCAGAATGAAATAAAACCCAAAATTAGATGAATAATATAGTCATTTTCATGTTCATCACCTAAAAATGGAATCTAATCAACTATAATAGTCAAAATCCTGAAAATAGTAATTTCATTCGAGGAAAGTTTTCTTTTTTACTATACATGGGTTAGATATTCCCAAGAACAACTCATTTCCAAATTCAATTTTCTTCCCATACATTTCTATTGTCTCCAAATAATATAGAAAACTATAAAACCTCCTATGATGCCACTTTGTAACGTCCTATACCCGAATGCCACTAAAAGGTGCCCAGACCTTGTTTAGACACATTTCCTCAAGCACATCACCTTAAATTCTAGAGGTTTTTGACTGGTAGCGAGGGACTAGGGTGAGTTTGTGGCGATACTATTAACTCTTACAAGAGTGTAACATAATGGAATAACAATAACATACAAATAGTGGATGCATTCAATCATATATACAATAGATACTCAACCAAAATAGATAGAAATATAAAAATGGAAGCTCAGATACACTGATGAAAATAATAGATGTCATGTATCCCAAATAAATTATTCAAAAAAATATACAAGTACAGAGTAAAATACATGGAAAAAATACAAAATCCAAAATATCCCACCTAGCACCATGAGCCTCAGCTCTATCCCATGTTAGCATGATCCTAAGAAATAATGAAGAACCAATAAGAGGAATATTGCCCAATTTCGTACCAATAATCATATAAATTGTTTGGGTACCCAATGGTTGCCCAAATAGGGTGTGATATATAATCCCACAAGGAAAACACCCATGGTTTGGTTCCAATCAGTTAGTGAATATACATAGTCACAGTGTGTAGGCAGTAAATCAATAGGTAAAGGAAGTACATAAGTGAAAATCCTATATTTAAAGGTTCTCATTTACCATCAAGTTAAATTAGTCAAAATCATTTAAAAATTGAGTATATGAAATAATAGTTTGGTCTGTTTGATTATATTCATACGCATTTAACAGAAAATTCCATTAAAAAATAGGTGTTGGGACCTGGCATAAAGCCTAAAACCCCTGTAAGAACATGTTTTTATGGATTATGAAACAAGCCATCCATAAAGTTCAATTCAAGACGGAATCCATTCTTGTTCATTTTATTAGATGATACATCATATAAGACATTCCAAAAATTATTCAATTTAGAACCCAATTTCATATTGGGAATTCCTATGTTGGAATCAAAGTTCCACTCCATGTGTAATATAAACCAACACCCTACAATAATATCAATGGAGAAAATCCCAAGAACAAAGGTATCACTATAGGGGTGTTATATCATCAATTCCACTTGAGTCCATCCTCAGTGGACCATTAAGGGAGCCCAAGTATAACAAAAAGAATATAATCTCAATGCTTCTTGAGTCCGTCCATGGCATTATCATATGAATCCATGTATCAATTTACATATAAAGGTCATCCTCATTGAGTCCTTTATTGGAATTCTCATATAAGGAGTCCAAGTGTCACTTGGGCATAAGCATGGTAAAATAAAAATGAGTCCCTATAAGGGGTTCGTCATTCTAATCCACGTGTCACAAAGGGCATTTATCAAAACCAATACCATTCTGTTATATTCATTTAAAAGTGTCAAGGCCATCACCAAGAACAATCTATTTATAACATACCTAATAGGTGACTCAAGGAAAGGGGGAAATATTATAAGGTTTTCCTCATAAATTACTCACATGATCATATAAAATAATTTAATAATTTAATTATTCGAAGGTCAAAACCATAATCAAATCAATCTAGAACTCCCGAAACAAGGTTTCTAAAAACAAGGATTGTATTATTATGTTTAAACTGTAATTATATCACATGGAAAATACACGATAATAAGGTAATTCATGTTTAATAAAGCCATTACATATCCATGATCAAGGGCACAATCATCCATCCCTTACTATTTATTTATTCAATTATAATTCATCTCATATTGTAATTCAATTAATAATTCCATTAAAATTTGGTATCCAAAGAAAGGGGTAAAGGAAACACCTGAAGGAACCCAATTTCAAAAGTCACCCATGGTGGTTTAATTCATTATCAACACACCCAAGGGGTGGTTCTCAATCAAGGTGAGTAGCCTGTAAACGATCAACATCAACCTCTTTAATTACCTTGGCCATGCCAAAAAATTAATGGATTTAATTTCATTTTTAGGAGACACCAAGAAATTGATAGCATGGCACAATGACTTATATAAACACCTTGACATTTATAAAACTACATGAGACAACATACCATAGGTACATAGTTGATATATCATCCAATATCAGCTCTTGATTTGACTTAGATAAGGAGAAAATCAAAGAACACATAAAGAACATAATAATATGGCTTATTATCTTGCACTTAAATAGCACATCCGATATCTAGAAGAATGAAGAATGACTAAAAAGGATTTTAGAACTTGCTGATGCATATACAATGAGATGAGGAAAATTTGAATCGGAGATCAGACAAAGGGGTTATGACAAATCAAAGAATAATATTCTAGGGATATCTCAAGGGCTCATGGATAATATGGGGGAGAAGGAGTGAAGATACAATTATGTTTTAAGAACTAATCAATTTAAAATATTATTTTTACGGAAAATATATTGGTTTTATGGTTAGGCGCACAATTAAATATAACTATACACAAATCGTGCATAGTATTTTGTAGGGAATGGGCACCCACTCGGGTGTCCGCAGGATTTGACTAACCATGTTAAAACCATGCCAAAACCTGCTGTTAAAATTGAATACATGTCCTTAAGGACATGCTATCCATTTTCACAGGATGTTCTAACTGTGTGGCGAATATATCCCACCATCTAGCCTCTCACAGTTTTATATAATCATGCATCCATCCCCAAATTATTTTTACAAACCATGCACGAGGCCATTTTGAACCAAGAAACATGCCTTTTTTGGATTTAATCTATCCCCATAAATACTAAAATTTCCTTGATATCAAAGGGAATTCATATTATATAATATTTAAACATTTAAATGGAAATTTGAAAAAATTTAAAGAATATGTAACTCAATGAAAAACGAGGTTCTTACATTTACAACATAAAGTTTTCTATTATAATTATATTTAATGTTTTTTAATGTTAATCTTTAATGAGTGTTATGATTCATTTGTTTACCAAGTGATTAGGGATTTTTCCTTAAAAAACACATCTTTTAATGTTTTCCATCAAAATCCTTTCTCTTCGATGTCCACATTTTAAAAATGATTTTTATTAATTATTTTATATGGACATAAAATAATTATAAAGTAAACATTATATCTAATTAATTTATTTCAATGGTTTTCAAAGATGATCCATTTTACGTGTTTATATGCAACATTTCGACAAAGGAAAAATTGATGTTTTATTCTTAATGTACACTGTGGTAATGAATTTTTTGCCACAGTGCCTATTATTTTATTTCATTATTCCTTTTCACACATACATGTTTTCTTAAATAAAATATATCATTTCCCTTTTATTAGGATTTATTATTGAAATGGGTTTTCAAATAAAATGGCGTTTTTGTATTAAAAATGGGATTTTATGATGAAAGTGGTTTATTCATGATATGTTACTAGTATTATATAAAACGTGTGAGCCTGATGTATCTCATACATATGGTTGATCCCCATTAAAGCTCACAAGTGAGCCTAATATATCTTATATGAAGGTTTGGGCCCCATTATAGCTCACGATAAATGGGTGAGCCCAGTATACCTAATAAAAAGGTTTAATCCCCAATATAGATCATGGGTGAGACCAATAAAGCTTTTTTAAATGGTGATCAAAATTATTGATCTACAATGCATTGAGTAATGATTATATGGTATGTCAGACATATAGTTATTATAAATAAATTGGTTTTATAAATATGAAGATCCAAGTCACTAAAAAGGAGTTTTAATTTCATACAATTATTTTAAAAGGATTTATTATAGAAAAATGTTTCTGTTTCTTTTTGGGAAAATGTTGTATTTCATTCAATCAATGGACATTGATGTAAAGTTAAATATTTAATTTGTTTTAAAGTATGTATAGAACTAACAATATTATTTATTTTATCCCTTAAGGATCTTTTTATGCTCATATAATGTTTTCAAAATGATTTAAATGATATTATAGATGGGTAATGGAATGGAAGAAGTAAAATTGAAATTTATTGATAATTTCCATGTAAATAAATCCTTATTTATTTTAAAGGTTTTATATTATAGAAAAATGTATTTTAATAATATGTGTCCACATTGTATTTTATGGTTTGTTTATATATGATTTATGATCAAATTCACTAATACTCTAATCCTAAAAAGATCCTTATGTGTAATATAATAAATTCTTGACTAAAAATTAAGATTATATAATGTTTAAGGTAGAGTTCTAATATTCATAGAATTTGTAGAATATATATTAAAATTAAACCCCCAAACTATGATGAAATGTAGGTTTGAAAATAATAATTGTTTTCTTAACAATAAAATGTTTTTAGACCAAAACCAAACATAAAATTAGTAATAAATATCTTATTTGGATTACTAATAATATAAATCAAATAAATTAAATTTTAAAAAAAATTTAAATCCAAATGTTAATTTGTAAATCCTTTAGAAATAATGATAATTTTCAATTATTTTCAATATGATTATCAATTCCTAAAAAAATCAATCATAGAAAAATATTATAAAATATTCACAGTAAGCTAATTTTTACATGATGTTTTAAAAAACAAATAGATTTGTTAGATAAATTTTCATCTATGTTAAAAAATTTCAATATATTATTTTTTCACAAATACAAATAAAATCCATTGTCAAGAAAAGTTTAATTTTTAAGCATTTAATAACTTTAATAAAAAATGACTACTTATTTAACAATATATTTAATTTATCTAACACCATTATAAATAATTGTAAAAATATGGCTATTCCTATTCACTCGATCAATTTAATAGTTATTTTATTTAAATGTACTATATTATGGTTAATTTATACTTGGAGTTTCATATATCAAAATTTATCAATAAAATTAAATTTATTCAAAGAGGAATATATCATAAATTATTAGGGTGTTACACACAATCATGTATACTAATAGTATATATCCAATTTTTTTAATTTTAATTCTATAATTAATAGTTCTCTATTTTTATCCTTTGGTATAAGGATTATAAAATCAATAAAAAAGAAAAAAAATTATATACTCAAAAGTGAATCACCATGTGCATCAAAAAATATTTTTTTTGATATATTAGATTTCTGAATCCTAAACCTTTATAAAAATCTCATTTTAATTTATTAATAAATTATTTATCAAAAAAATATGAAAAAAAATTATTATTTTATTAAATTCATATTTATCATACACTATTAGGTAGACCATACAAGTGGATTTTTTATATTGATATTTTTATGAAATTTTAATTTAATTACATGGGTGAGAATTCTAAACCATATGAATTTAAATTATTCATTTTTATTTTATTTCAAAATTCTGAATTATTAACTGACACTTATGTTGGAAAACAACCTTGGAACAATTTTGGGATCTATTTATTGAAGAATAAATGTTAAAATACTTATAAAAGCATAAGGAACCACTATGAATTTCTGTTGAGTTTTCTTGAGTTCATATGTAATATAAGAAAAATTTTAAAAGTTGATATAGTGATATAAATAATTTTGAGGACGCAGAATTTAGAAAGGATTGGAGTTTAATCATTGAAACATAATACATTTGAATTGATATATAATGTTTTACAGTGTGTATGTAAGATCCCATAGGGAATAATTATAATATTATATGAGGTATTAAACATATATATCATATATTCCATGTGACATGTAATATATTTATATGTTTTGGAATGATACATAAGATAATAATTTTCCTAAATAAGATATTTTTTTTTCAATGTCATATGTAATATATTTTAGTTCTTCTGAATGATACATAATATATTTATTAGAATACATATGATATTAAATTTTTTCAACGAAATATTTAAGATTCAAAGAGGTATACATAAGATTTTCATATGTTTTAAGATGGTACACAATATTTAGTACGTCTTATGCATGATTCAAATATTTGAAGAAAAAATGGATTGATGTTTTGGTTATTAAATTAATAGCTTGCCTATGATTATCATTCAATTTTCTAAACATCCTGATAGTTCAAGGTAATTATGATTCATGTTGAGATTAAATGGAGTATTTTATTTCACAATGTTGATAAAGTTTATATGAAGATGTATGTTATGATATAAAAAGTTTAGTAAGACATGGGAAGACAATTGTAGAATTTAATTGGATTCTTTTATATCGATATTCTTCGTGTTTTATATAAGAAACATAATGGGATATATCAAAAGGTAATTTCTCTTTATTAGTGATAAAAATAGTTGTCATTATTATTATACAAATTTAGAATATAACAATGTGTTATTTGTGGTAGGCAGTAAATCTAGAAATGTGCATTGTGTTTCTAATTTTTTTAATTTTGTGAATTCTAATTGAGGTTTTGGGGGAATATAAAACATAATTTATATTTTAAAATTAATTTTTGGAAAGTAAAAATTGATGAGAAATCCCGTTGAAGAAAAAAATATAATACCTATGAACAAGGGAGTTATTAGAAGCATGGGTATGTAAAACAAATTGTATAAATTGTTGCATCTGTACATCAATTGTTAAAAGGTAAATAAATAGATCCAATGTTTTTTCCTTATATAATATCAATCATTTTCATCATGTAGGTAGAAATAGAGTTTAGTTCAACACCATAATTGGTGTTATGTTTTTTTATGGAAGGCGTATCATTGTTACAAGTTGGTTAAGAGTTTTTTCCTATAAAGAGAGTGGTGATTTTTCCATTTTTTGTAATGTTTGAAAACCAAGATGGTTAGTGTAGATGCTCTAAATTTTAAAACATGTAGTACACTTGTTGATTTTTTAACATTAGGACATTATCATCATATTTCCACATTATGAGAGAAACAAGTAATATTATTGTATCCCTCGATAAAATTTATTCTAATTAATATTTTTATGTGATTGGAAAGAGTGTTCCATTAAGTAGTGGAGCATGATTATTTAAAATGTTCTTTTATAAATTGGTATTCCCATATTCAACCCATGGTATTATTATTTTTTAGAGATTAAATGTGGTATTAGTGAGGAAGGCATAGTATTTGTATAGTGTTATCTGTATTAAAATATTTGAAATACGTTGTGAATAAAATATATATTCCTCTCTTTAATATAAATATAATTTATCAATGAATCATCTATATGAAACACTTCTTTCAATACTTTGGAATATATGTATACACCACATTTACACATGGAATTATAGTTTAAATTGATAAAAGAGATCTATATGAAAGGGATCGCAAATAACTGGACATTGATTCCAATAGTGTTACAAAATTTTGGGGATTTTAGCATAATCATATCTGCATGAATGTTACTTGTTGTAAATTCACACAATCATGAGGGAGGAGTTGTTAAATATCAATGAATGTGACTGGAATGGTTGTCAAAGGAATTTTCATGTTCATTGGAATAATTATAAACAATTTAGGATTTAGAAAAATTTATCCAGATATATATTCCTTGATTTAGTAAATGTAGTAATCAAAGTCATCAATTAGAACAATAAAAATATGAATTGTATCATGATTATGGATAATATTTACAAAATATTTCTACCTAAATTATTTCTCAAGGTCTCAATGGATAAGTATAAGGATTATAGGTAACTATATTGGATATTTTTTATACCACTATTGTTTTATAATAAATATATAGAAAAACAGTCTTATCATACATGGATATTATATCTACCAAGATAAATATTTGTTAAATTAAATGAACAAAAGAATGAGAAATGTAAAATTTTAGTGCCTTAAAAATATAGAACATTATATTTTTAATTCATGAAGTATCTTTAGTTTCTCCCATAACGATCTTTCCATTTAGTAATCCTACTTAAAACCAATTCTTCATAACCCAGGGAAAGTAAATTTCATAAAATGTGTACTCAGATTATTAATAAGGATAAAAAAGTGATATTTGTAAGCATAACATAGAAATAAGTGTGTGTAAACTTTAGAATAACATTTGAAAACCATATTGTGAAAATAAAATATCCTAATATTGAATCTTGAAATAAATATTGGTAGTTGATAAGACAATAATCATAAGGGAATCAGAGATCATGATCTATAAAAGCATAATATTGGCATAAGACATAGATTTTGGGAAACTATATAAGCATAGAAAAACATTTCCATAGTAGTCTAGGCTCCCTGCCAAGGATATCATGATGGAAAGGTTTCACTACAAAAATCATCCAAGTAGTTAAGGATCACACCCAAGACCATTATAGAGGAATAAATGACTTAAAAACGATGTTTATTCCCCATTAAAGTCCAATTTATCTCATGAAATATAAATATTTACCCAATTCGATTGAGGGAGATATTGGTCCCACCACTCACATAATAAAAATCATAGGTATATGTTCCATGAGATCATTAAAAATTTACCATATCATAACCCATGAATTTGAATGGGTTTCATAAAAATTATATATTATCATAACCGATATAAAAGATACTGTTTACATAATCATTTCATCATTTCATCATAACATAAACCATTGAAAATGAAGTGGGTTTCATAATTATTTTATCATGGTAAAATCCGTTGAATAGAAATGGGTTTCATAAAAATGTTATCCTCATAAACCATTCAAAGAATGAATAAAAATAGTATCCTAGATTTATATTCCTAGAATAGAATAATTTAAATCAAAGGATGCCATCTTAGATGAAAAATTATTTTTAAATAAAAATCACTTAGAAAGTTTCATGAATAAAATAAATTTTAAAAAATAAATATTCATAAAACATTTTGGAAATAATTATATTGTAAATTAATATAGAATCTTGTAAAGAATATTTAATAAATAATTTAAAACATTTTTTGAGGAAAATACTGCATCCACTTTCAAAAGAGTTTTTAAAACATTTTATAAATCACTTTTTTACATTTAAATAATTTATTTAAAATTTAAAATTTCAAAAATATAATGGAATAAATTTCTTTGAAATTAACATTATCAATATGAAGGGGATTCTAGAAATATTTTATTGGTCATGAATTCAACAAATATAGTTCATGACATGCATTTTAAAAAATAGAGATTCATTTCATAATTTTAGTAAATGCCAATTGGGAATTGTTTTGAAATTAACATGAAGGTTCATTAGAATTTGTTTTGTATAAAATAAAAATAGGAAATAATTTATTTAATAAATAATTTTGGAAATGTTATTTTTAATATTTTATTAGAATATATTGTTTTGTACGGAATGTGTTTTTGTTCGAAGAGATAAATAAAGATGATTTTGTTAAAAATATTTTCTCCACTATTTTATGTACCAAATAGTAGAAATTATTTAATATTATAATAAATAATCATTAATAACAAGAGGATACTAAAATATATGATAATTCTTAAGATATGGGTCATAATGTTTCATAATCATAAGAATAACCATAAGCAATCATGATAAACGATGAGATTATATGATAACAATCATAACAATTTGGTAAAATTGATCCATATTCCCCAGGAAAGAATGAAATTAAATGAAAAATATAATATCATAAAATTAATTATATTATTGATATAAAATTTTAAAAGGGAAATATATATACCACAAAAATTAAACAGTTCATAAATTTGCTTATACCTCCAATAAATAAAAGAGAAAATAGAAATATTTTGTCCTAAGTGACAAATTAATTCACATTACTTCAAACCTCCCATATACATAAAAATTTATTATACTTCTATTAAAGATAAATACATATATATATTATAAAATATATTATTATCTTATTTACTATTACTGGGCTTTTATTAATATTTCCACGTTAAAGTATCATTTGGGTATCAACCGCTTTGTTTTTCATATATGTTTCGAATAGTTATCATCAGTCTTACTATGTTGATTATTGTTACATAAATTATAGGATAATAATAAATTTTATAATTAACATATTGATATATCACTTAAAATTTTATTACCCATCATGAAATTTTATTTTCCGAAATGAATTATGTTACAATCATTGATACAGTAGGTTATATGTACACTAGAGAAACATTTTCATTTTTCAATGAACATTATGGAAATGAGCTAAGTAATATATTACATTTTCATAATGATCATGTTTTCATAAATATAATATTATATCATTATATATACTTATAAATATCATCCTTGTTTTATTATAATGAAAAAAGAGTCACATTACTTTATGAGGGTAGTAGTCCACAAGTATACAAACAACATTATCATCTTTAAATGAGTTAAATTGTGATGAATAAAATGATATAATTTCTTTTAATAAATTATATATATTTCATCAATATCATTATTATTTAATTTATATCATATATAATTATTAATTTTATCTATATTATATTCCATGTAAAAGGTTAGTGAAAACGAATCACATCGCTTCACAAGGCGGTAGTCCATTGTACACATGAGGGACATTATTTTATTACCAAAACATGAAATATAAGAATTTATAATTGTTATAATTAATCCATAAGTTTAATTATGTCCTAAATATCATATATATACTTTATATCAATCATCATACTCAATTGTGAGAGGTGGTAACAGAAAATTAATGACATCAATTTATGAGGTTATAGTCCTCCATACACACGAATGGTGATTTCAAAACCCTTTCAATAGATGTGGAGATGGTTTCATCTCATTAAATTAACATAAAAACAGATCCTTATATGGAATATAATTATTCTATTATATCATCATAGTTCAATAAGAATTTAATGAGGTGGAGAAAGAAAAAAAATTATAATACTAATTGAATAACATTACCCCTTTTCTGGTAACTTATTATGATTTTCCAAAAAAGACTTCCTAGCTTGGATTTACACACACTATAATGAATATATTATTATTATAGGGATGATTTTATGTTATTTGGGGAGGTATTTAATGAACCTAATTTTTTTTAAATGTGTCAAGATGAGAGGATAAGGGGTTACCTTTTATAAGGGATGTGAGTGGCACACCTCTAATTTTATTAAAGAAAGAATTCATCCATCATTTGTTACATTTGACATGGTTATAATAATGGATCATAATTTATAGTATAATATCTAATTTCGACATACTCCTATAAAATTTTTGTATGAAATGTTTTGGATTTTTTTTAATCATTATATTTTTAGTTTGATCTCCTGGTAATCCTATTTTTACCACAACTATGGCATTTTTTTTACTCTTTTTGGTTTTAAATTAAGAAAAAATTTAACTTTAAGATATTTGATAATATAAATTATTTTTATTGGAAATATGTAATATATTTTTCCAAATTTAATTCATATAAGTTTCAAAATTTACTTAAATATTAGTCATATAGAATTAATAATAATGTGAGTTTTCATATAAAAATTTTTCAAATGTTTACATTGTTTTTATATCCTATTTCAATAAAAAAATTGATTAAAATGTTATAAATTTGTTTAATATATATTTAAATAAAATAAATTTACTTTAAAATCAATTAAAAATATATTTTATCTTTATAAATAATTTTAATGAAAAGGTAGTATTCAATTAAAATTCTGTAGTTTTTACAATTCAATAATAAAACATTCTTTTTAGGAAATTATAAAAAATTGACCCTTATGAATTTATGAAATACTAATTAAAATAATTAATTATATTTTTTCAGATAGATTTTATAAATGTGGAAGATATTAAATTTTTAAAAAACCCACATACATAATGAAAAAGCAGGATCTTGAGAATTATATGTTTTAGAGCACAATATGAATTTTTTTAACTCTATGTTGAATAATAATTACTTTATGAATCTAAGTTAATATTTATTTATATATAGTCTATATATTTAATTTAAACCATTCCTCATTATGAATTATTTTAATCAACTAAAATAGGAAAATATCATACCCTTTAAAACAGTTTTCAGAAAAATATTTTTCTGAACAAAAAGATAAAATTAAACTAAAAGACAATATTAATTAGATTAAAAAATAATTAGATTGGTTAAATAATAAAAAATAATAATTTTGTGACTTTATAACATTATATTTCTTTTAAAGGACATAATTTATTGAAAATAAATTTTAGTTTTTAAAAAATTAGTATTTTCTACTATTCACGGATAAATCAGCATTTTATGAAAGAATCCAGAAATTTCACCACAAGTCAATTAAGATATGATGGTTTAAAAAATGATGGTAATTTTATCAAATATTTTTTCTAAAATATATATATAATAATTATAATATATTCTCATAAAAATAATACAAATCATTTTTGAGAAAAAAAAATTTGAATGAATATAATTAATTTACCAAAAAATGATTGATTATTTGCTAAGTATTTATAAATAAATTTTTATTCAGTATGGAATTTATATGTTTATTTCATAAATTATTTAATACTACTCATACCCTCATATTTAATTTCTAAGTTATAATTTATTTATTTAAAATAATATTATTCCATCATTTATTGAAGCTCAGTGTTTGGTGTCTTTCATGCTATCAAAGAAACTGTTCTGGAGTTTGACAAAATATAGATAAATATTTAAACTAATTTTAATTTTTTTCACATAATATCATGTTGTTATATTTTACCACTTAAATTAAATTTCCCCCTTCAAATTCACCTCATTCATAATAGATTTAACATTTAAAAATTCCTTCAAAGAATCCCACACCATAAAAAGGGCTAATAAAAGATCCTCTTGAAAAAGATGATGGGATATGAAAAATTCATGTAGAATAACACATAATTGGTTTATAAATTGGAGAACTTTGAAGGGATTTAAATACCTGGAAATAGAAAAGAAAATTAACACCCAGATAAAAATTGAGAGTGATAGCGAACATGGTCACGGGAAAGATTACCACCAAAAATCTATAAAACAAAGTGGCATAGAAAATGAAATTTATATCATCAAAAAAATTGATACCATGAAAACATTATATTTCAAGATCCTTTTTCTAAATATTAATAATTTTCATGAGAAGGTATACTTACTTGATTTTATTTTATTTTATAAGCGTAATCTCATCCATTGGTTGTTCCTTGATCAATTTCCACTTCAAATTTTACTCCATGAAATAAATCTAAATTTGGTGTTCTTAAAGAACTAATAGATCATAATAACCATAAAGTGAATGATAAGTTATTAGTCATATGACAATTTCAAATGATTAAAATACAAAACATTAGAAATAACATCACTAAATTAATCAAAATAAACTTTATAATATTCACCGAAATATCAAAATGTGATTGTTGAATGTCACACACCAAACATTTGAATACCTTCATCATGTTTTATCTTGAAATATGGTAATAAACTTAATGGTTATAAAATGTTATCAAAATCATACATTATGGACAATTAGATATAAAAATTATTAGTTAAATTCCTTAAATCCAAAAATGTTTTAAACTCTATCACTGATTGCATAAACCAATTTGTCAATAACCCATTAAGGTAATCATTACTATCCAATTTCCATATTAATATCCAATATATTGTTATCCCAACATCTTTATATCAAGATATTGAACATATTAAGTATTATATTCCATTAATTAAAATATAAAATTTCCATTAAATCCGTTTTCTAGATCATTATCGCCATTCAACACATATTTTTTCAATCCTTTATGAAAATATATACTAAAAATTTCTTATACGTTTCATTGTTTTTGAATTATTTAACATGAATACTTCAATCATCCCACTTCCTTATCAAACAACTTACTAGGATTCACCATCTTATTCAACAATACACACTTCTTTTCATATGTCATTCATAGTATCTTCATCATCAATAGAAAACCATTACTTGTACAACCATGTTGGTTCTATTCACCAGCATTTCCCCAAGGAAATTAATTCTATAATAACAAATTATTCCAAATTTAAAACATTCAATGCACTGATGGTACAATAGAAAGATGATCATTCTCAACCATTGAATTAATCACACTTTTAATCATTCATTTTTTGATTAATTTATTTGTGTTATTATTTTCCAAACTCTAAACATCATTCATTCCTTTAATACATTCCCTGGAGTGCTTATTCCCATATTATCAACACATAAGAAACTAAATATTTCTTCTTATATTGTAACCATTACTCGAATTATCATCAAAATTTATCATTATCTAATTTGGTAATTAGGAGAGTTAGTTATGGTGGATGATGTTAATAATGTTCCTTGATAATTGATTAGACATAATCAAAAAAATAATTCTCTGCCATTATCATCCCAGTTGGATTCTCGTCATAAAATTTTCCCTCATATTCAATATTTATCTAGATTTTTCTGGTTCCCTTCATTGACTACAACCAAAAAGTCGAGTGTGAGAAACTCTATTTATAATGGGAAACCAAAAAATCATGAAAATTACATATTGGGTGTCTATATCATGACTCCAGATTTTTAATCTATATTAGCTTAGATTTATCCTTGGTTATTCATAGTCATCATCTAATAAATCAATCCATAATGGTTTGTAAATAGGTTTTTAATTTCCAAGTCATAACCCCTAGGAGTGTGAGAAAAGGCGTGTAGTAAGGCACGTTGTCATGCACCGGATTGCAATATGGTCCATATCAATCTACATCCACTTTCAGTATCCATACAAGGATATCATATATTAGAAACCGATACCTCTATCCTTTACTAAAATTCTAGGAGATTATCCTATACTTTGACACATTCCTAGACATATCCTTAGTGAGTTACATAGACATATCCTTATAAATATCCTTAAAGAAATCACTAATTATTTATAATCCTATTTTAAAATGGTTAACTAAAATTTTCTGTGATACTAACTATACCCACCCAAGTATCTTATACATGGATATTACATCTTTTAGATGAATATACAATACATTAGGCAAACAAATCCAAAATACCATAATATTTTAGTTCCTTGGGAAACAAGGAACACAATATTTTTAATTCATGAAATATCATTAATGCATACCATAATGTTATTACCCTTTAGTAATCCTGTATAAATACCATTCTTCAATACATGGGAAAAGGAAACATAAGAAAGGGTGAGAACATATACTTAGTATGTGGTAAAACGGGAGATATATAAGCATAACATGAACAATAGTTTATCAGGACATGAGAATAACATTTGAAAACCATAACTTGCATATCAAAGAATGAAAAATAGAGTAATGGAATAAATATTGGTTGTTCATAAGACATGAATAATAATGGAGTAAATGAATATGATCCATGAGATCATAAAATTTTCACAATCCATATTTTTCTGGCATACAAATAAGTAGAGAAAATCATTTACATATTATTCAATTATCACTACCAAGGCTATCATAGAGAAATGGGTTTACTCCCCAAACCAACATAGTACTAAAGGTTTATTCTTAAGACTATCATAGTAGAGAATGTCCCATACCAAATTGACTTCAATTATAGTTCAAATACTATCTATCTCATGAGATATAAATCACTACATAATGAATTGGATGGAGATATCAGTTTAACCTATTACACAATGAAAATAAAATATCTTTATTCAAAAAGATAATAATACATTGATCATATCATAATCCATGAAATTAAATAGAGTTAATGAAAAATTCCCCATATCGTAACCTATGTAAAAGAGATAGGTTTCCTAATCATTTCATCTTTTCATCATTTAATACCCATGGAAAAAGAACCAGGTTTAATATGAATTATATTATGGTATAGCCTATGGAAGAGAAATGGGTTTCATATACACCTTAACATTAAATACGGTTCATGTAAAGAATAATAATTTTATTCTTGATACATATCCCCAGAAAATAATATTTTACATAAAAAAAATTGATATTATATAGTGTATGATTTTGAATGATAAATAATTTGATTTTTTTGAGGAAAATATAATTTCATTGTAAATCAATTTTTAAAACTAAAAATTCATAACACATTTTTCGAATTTTTTTATTTGAAAATAAAAATTAAAACCTATAATGGATGATTTAAAAGATAATTTAAAACATTTTTTGAGGAAAAATATCCCTTCCACTTTTAGAAAACATTATAAAACATTTTTAAAATCATATTTTTTTTTCAATTTCATTTATTAAAAATTTAAAAATTTGAAAATATTATTGAAATTTTTTTATTTTAAATGAAAAATGAAAATATCTAAGGGAATATTGAAATATTTTAAGGGCCATGACTATGAGAAATACTATCTGTGTCGTGCATGATTGAAACAAATATTATTTTTTACATTTTTGGTAAAATCAAAACTAGAAATTTTTTAAATTGACATGAAAATTCATTTAAATTTATTTTTAAAAAGGTAAAAATGGTTAATTTTCTTAATAAATCATTTTTGAAAGGTTAAAAAATTTTTTATTTTTTTTCTAAAATGTGGTCTTGGAAGAAAAATGGGTTTTAGCCAAAAAGATAAATAAATCAATTTTTATTAAAATCATTTATTAGTTATTTTAAGAACCAAAGAGTATAAAAATGGTACCATTACATAGAAATATCATGAATAATGTGAGGAAAATTAAAATCACGAGAATTACTGAGAGATTTATTATAATATTTTATATTTCGGAGAATAGTTATAAATAATCCGAATAAATGATGAGACTATATCAGAAAAACCAAACCACATTGGTAACATTGAATGGTAATCCCTATGAAATAATTAAAATAAATGAAACATAGAATATCATGAAAATATATAGATTCATGATATAATATTTTAAAGGGGAAATATATACATCACACAAAATAAATAAATGTGAATTTAAATATGTCTCCTAGAAATAAAATAGTGATTGGAAAACCCTTACCGTATGTATCATATTACATCATACTAATTATAACCTCTATTAAAAATATAAATTTATTATACATATATTAAAAAACCATACTTATATATATCATACCAAATATGATTTACTTATGTACTTTTATTAACTATTTATTAATAATTTCATGTTAATGACTTGTTACCAGTAATGACTGCTTTTTTATATGTTTTGATTTTTTATTTTTAGTCCTCTTAAACTTATTATGGGTTAATAATATCTACAATAATAATCATGAAATAATAATCATATTTATATATCAATTATACTTTTAATAACAGTCATGAAATATAGTTTTTTAGAAAAGAAGTATATCAAAATCCTTGATATGGTAGGTCATATGTACGCATGAGTGATGTATTTATTTTTCAATGATAATTATTGAAAAGAGGTAATTAATATATTGGAGCTCCCCGACCTGGATTTCCACCTAAAAAGTGCTCCAGGCCGGTTGGCCACTAGGCCTTATCTACACCTCCCCGTACACCAAAGGATACCAACTAGAAGTGAGGGTCTGAGAGGAGATAGTGGAGAGACAATATCCTATAGTGGTGATAGTAGTAATGGTCAATATATATAATAGTGGAAGAAGACCGTAAATTAGTGGAAGAAACTAAAAGAAACATGGTATAAGTAATAACAAGAAATAAAACAAAAGTTTAAAAACAAGAAATTTCTAAACAACCTGTCTTAAGATGGTTATAAAAAATATGAAATCAAAGTCACCCATGGATGAACATATTATTACATACATATATAAATTAGTATAACACCAAAAAATGAAATTGATGATGATGTATAGGAACCACCATGGTGAATTTATAGCTACCCAATGCTATGAATCATAAATTAATACCTATGGTCCATCTCCCAAATCTGATCCCTTACCAGACCATAGAAAAACAAATCCTACATGCTTCCTAAGGGTCCTATGTAGGGTGTGAGATTAAATATTAGTAGGCCACCACCAATGAGTTCTTATCTTATATCCATAATTATATAGGGGTATTATAAATTTAAATAAAAAATAAATACACACACATTTAATAAATAACCACCTCCTCTTGTGCTCATCAGCCACAAGGAAGTGATTACATTCTTCGTACATCACCTGTATAAGTCTGAACATGTTCCCCAACTATATATATCTAATATAACATCGTTCTGCATATTTATAATTGAAGTGGCGAGGATCAATGAGTTAAAAAACTAAAAATCCAATGAAAAATTTCATCCTAGTTGGACCCTTAGGTTTCTTCTATAATATATCATAAACATGTCTTTCCCTCAATAAAGAATCAACATCCAAGTGGCACACACAATCAAATCTTATGTCCCTCGACCCTTATCTAAAAAATCAACATCGTCTAAAAGCTTGAGTTCCTTAAGCTCAATGATGTCTACCATCCAAATAATAATCACCATCAAATCAACAACCAATATCCCGATGCATAATGATATCTATCCTCCCAATATCTTATACAATCAGCCTTAAGTATCACAATGAGCCTCAACCCCAACTGATGGTTTCAATAACATCAACCTATTGTCCATCACCATCCTTATGTCTTTCTATGGTGAGAACCCCCATCACATCTGATTGTCAAATCTATCTCATAATCAACATATTCTAGGGGATCTTGCACCCACAATGAGTTATCAACACCACCACAAATGTGTTCTATCTTTAGTTAAATGACTCCACTGATGCATCATAAAAGAAAAAATGAGCGGAAATAGCCAGAAAAATCTAATACACTTCTTTTGGAACCTTATTCCCATGCGTCCACGGTGCTAATGTCTTGATGGTAAACACTATCTCAAGTCACACATGCCATTCCCTCAACCTAAAATCATCCTTGTCTCAATCTGACGATCATGTTACCCAAACTCATGATTATCATCTCTTAATGCCTTTTGATAAGCCCATGTTGATGAACAATGTAATATCAATAAAACTGATCAAAATCACTCAATCATTGGGCATTTACTATCACATTCACATGAATCCAGTTCTATCAATATAAAAAATTAAATTTAATTAAAAACATACACCAGACCAAAACATCCCATGTTGCTCCAAGATATTTACTTAGATTAATGATTTGAGATAGGGAAAGAGTATGACCAAAACCATCTCATGCATTTATTATAAATCTTTATTAATCATGCATTTAATAAACTAGGATAACACATGGGAAACCCATATTTTATATATAGAACTCACCCCCAAAACATATGTAAAATCAATTAGAAATATAGGAACCACCAAAATTGTACTAGTAGGTGCTCAATCATTTGATGTATTCTTTTATCTTGAGGTGAAATAAGAAAAATAGATCATTTAAATGAAATTATTGAAAATAGGGAAAACAAGATCACAAATATTTATTATTTTATGTTTCAAGATAAATAAGAATGATAAGTAAGTGAATTGACGGACTTACTACTTCCCTTCAATGAAATTGGAGATGTATAGATCAGAGTTCAGGAAGAGAAAAAATAATGAATCCTTGATAATAGGAAGAGAGGTACGACGATACTCCCATGGTGCTCCTATCTATGTTAATGGAAAAAAATAAATAATAGGGTGGGGGGGTGATCCCCTATTAATATTTTAAGAAAATAATTCCTGCACATTACATAGTGTGTAACTGTTACATGTCATTTAAAAGATTCATTATGTGTAATTTATACAATTCATGTATCCTTTGAGGTACACCCCCAAGCATATCGCATATTGAATCTATTGGACACACCCCATGAACCCATTACACACAATGTAATTTACTTACATGATGTGTGAAACACCAAACAATTAATCTCAGTAGCTTGGCCAAAATTACATCCCCCGTTCATCATCTGAACCCCCATGAAATCCACCAAAACATAAACTACTACTGTAAATAACACTTTTATTGAAAATATATCAGAACTATGTTTTAAATCCAAAAATAAATGTTTGTTTTCTCACCAAACCCAAAATTTCAAATTAACCTAAAACAAGACCCGCTCAAAAAAACCCAAGGCCTTAAAATATCCCCACCTTATAATATCTCATCCCCGATCTATTAATATTTACTAATAGATGGAAACAAATATAAATGTCTCATTTAAATCACCCTAGTCAACCCCCATCATTACGTATCAGGAAAAATCCCACAAGGAACTCCCCACCTTAGGAGTTACCTGTATTTTTTCTTTCTGACCCAAAATTAAGCATTCTGATGGTCCGCTGACCATCCTTAGACTCAAATGTCCTCCCCTAATGCATCATCATTCCTAAACCTCATCTAGTTCTCAATTCAATATAGTTTCATATGTTATACCCATCAAGTCATGCATCTCATTATAATCCAATAAATCATATGCCTCAAAATGCTCAAAATAATACCACATTATATATAAATATGCATGACATTCAAAATGATGAAGCCTATATACCACATATAAAACCCTCATCACATTGATGATGAGATACCAAAACACCTCATATAAAACCATCATAACCAATAAGCCCATATGCCTTGTAAACTAGTATAAAACTTGAATCATACACACCATATATATATATATGTATACATATAAATCATGCATCTTGTTCAATGACAACCTACTAACAGGTACTTGTTTTTTTCCAAAAAAACCAATAAACTTCATTAAAAAAAACCATCCAATGATAATACAATGGAAACCTAGTTATGCCCTTGATATATCTCAAACTGTTGTGGGCTCCCCGACCTACTCTGACCCAAGTTGCTCAATAGTGTGAAATTGGCATTACGTCTAACATCTCGAGGCATTGTATCCCAATATAGATATACTACATACTGGCTAATAGGCCCACTAATGGGTCCAAAAACCTCTGACATGACCACCACATACAGATGAATTGAGTCTACCAGTTTTTGGTATAGTTATCAGTCCAACATCACTTCCTTGAGTATACCCTGATCCCTAGTTCTAAGATCTCCAAAATTATTACTAAGAATATATCTAAATGGAACCTCTGGCTTCACCATCATCATGCCTTAGAAACTTGATTACACTAGGTTTCATCATGACCTTCTTAACCACACATGAAGCACACTGATGAAAAAACACTCTACAGTGGTCAACCTAAATCTCTGGAATGACTGCCTTGCTGAGACTCCTCACAACTATTCTTCCTAATACATAAAGAAACATTTCTTAAATCACATAAATCCATCACTCATCTCAAATATGACCAGTCCATCATGTTCCCCTCTTATATTAGGACATGATTTACTACCTTATAGAAGAATTCCGACCTAATGATATTCACTAGAACCATGATTTTAGGCCATAATTCATCCTCAAAATGACTTACAGTAGTGACGTTTCTACCCACAATAGTAGTTGAAAAAATGATCCATGAATGTAATGTTCTTCATACAGTCCATGACATAAGTATCCCCTTGCTGGATATTCATGAACTCCAAAGTCGGGTCTTCCCTCAACATCTCGGTAAATATGTTCTTGAAGAACCTCGCTCTGAAATCCTTCTAGGCCGGTCCCTTAACTCTTCATACATGTACATTTACATTACACCAGTTCATTCCTGTTCCCCTAAGCATGTATGTTTCTATCTTCACTATCTGACTTGGTGGTGTCTCCACCTAATCAGGAATAGTCTCGATAGACTTGATCCAGTTTTTTATTGCCTGCAGTCCACCCTCACCCTAATGTAGCCATAGATGCTAAAATTGGAACTTATGAGTCAAATATAAAATAGATGGATTAGATTCATTATCTCCCATGTTGATTCCCCATATACCTTTAACTAGGGTTTCCCTATGTTCCTCATCCATCCATGTCTAAAAGACTTGAATTTTTTATTTTACTAACTATACCAGATCTTGTACCCATAGAGCATGATCAACCCAACCTCTAGGGAATCATCCTAACCCTTAGGGGCCTCATCCCATGCATGATCATGTGGAACCATAACACCACCCACCTGACACTCCATGGGAATCCATATAGAAGGCATCACGCTAAATACCATTCAAGTTGGTCTAACAACCATAACAGTGTGTATATATATATATATTTCACCGACAGGGAAAGAAATAAGAGGTGGAACATCTCACTACCCTTACATCCCCCTACCACACAATGTACCACAACATCTGACCTCAAGGACCCTTACCTACTAACACCAGAGTCCATTATCAAGCATCATCTAACATCATGAACCTGAACGATCCCATATCAGGGTCAAAAATCACTTATAACCTGACCACATGGCCCCATTCCAATCAACATCGTTGTTAGGTATCACCTATCACCTATCATATATATTTGGTAGTTGAGTTGAATTCCACTAAATATTCAATATAGGAAAAAACTATTTATCTTTCTTTGATAGTTTATACAATCCTCCCCCTCTCATCATCATTTCAATCCCCTATTAGGGTTGGACCCATATATTACATGAATTTTCAATATCATACACATGTAATTGGAACCATATGCCAAGGATGAAAAGGTATAATTCCACAAAAGGATTCTTAAAAGGAAAACAATATTTATCTTCCACGGTGACACTTTACATTACCCTACCCCTCTTAGTGCAATCTAGGTTTTTAATGAAAATCACAAGAAAGAGTGCATAATATGAGCGTAAAATCCACTCATGATGCATAAACAATCCTCCCTTTCCATACTGGGATGAAGTTTAAAATCGCCATAACAATAAAACCTCACACCAAAGTGCTCAAATTTATGTGGAAGTCAAATAAAATTTCAAAAAAAATCAATTTCCCACCCTAGAAAACTTTTTTTATTCCTCATGTATGTGGATGAAGGCACCCAAACATGATCTTTGTACCCAATTCCAACTAAATACTTGTATGCAGTCTATAATAGAACACACAGTAAGACCCATTAAGTAAATTGAATCTCTATGATACCATTTTTAGTTCCCGGCCTAGTTTTCCACACAAATAGTCCTCTTTGCTAGTTGAACATATGGCATTAGGGAACCTTCCCATATTCCAAGAGAAGTCAACTAGAAATGAGGATTTGAGAAGTGATAGTGGGGAGACTATACCTTCTTGTGGTGATAGTAGTAATGACATATATGTAAATATAATAGTGTAAATTAACATAACATAGAATAACCAATTTAAATAAACACAAGAGAAGCAATAATAAGAAGATGAATAAAATATTCCAATCAAACCATTTATAGAAAAAATATATCAATAAGGTCATAAAAATGCATAATAAAGGCTCCCATAGACAACCACATCATTACATACATATATAATTAATGAAAAAAACTAAAAAGGAAACTTCAACTAATGTAGATGAACCACCATGGTCCATTTCCATCCATCCTGTGCTAAGAAGCATAACCAAATCACTATGGTCCAACTCTTGAGTCTGATCCCTTACTTGATTGAAGATACATAAAGTATAAAATTTTCCCTTGGGGACCTTGTAGGGTGTGTGAATAAATACCATTAGGACACAAACAATGCAAGCCTATCTTACATTCATAATAGTGATGGTATATGCTGAATATAAAAAAATTAATTACAAAACCATTTAATAAATAAACTACTTCCATTGGGCTCAATAGCCACAAGGAAACAATCACCTACATCATCCATCACCAGAATATATTTGAACACATTCCCCAAATTATATATATTGTATATAAAACATTTTGGTATATATATAATTAGATTAGTGATTATCAATGTCTCAGCACCCAAGGAACCCCCAGAATAACATTATCCCAGGTGAACCCATAGGTTCCACCTATAATATACCACCGAAAACTCCTACCATCAATCAAGCATCATTTTACACATGGCATGTCCAGTCATATCATCAACCCCTCATACCATAGCTCAAAAATTCATCATCAACTCAAAAATTGATTTCATGGGGTTCAATGATATGGTTTCTCCAAAAAATAATCACTTTCAACTCTATAACCGATGTCTAAAGGCACAATTATATACATCCTCCCAATATCCTAGACAATCATCTTCAAGATTAATGGTGACCCTCAGTCCCCAAATAATGGTCTCAATATCATCAACCTATGGTCCATCACCAACCTTGATTATTTCTATCGTGGGAACCCTTAGCACATCTTATGTTCAACACTATGTCCTATATTGTATAATCTATGTGACCCTCCACCCACATCATGTGGTCAAAATTACTTCTACTAAGTCTTATTTATGTGAACATGACTGTATGTACCAAAAATGGGATGAAATTTTTTCTAAAAATCACAATCCATATCATCTATCACCTTGCGCACTTGTGACCATGTTGCTAAAATCCTAATGTCGAACACTATCTCAAGCCACCTAGGCCATGCCCCCTACCTGAAAACCTCA
Organism: Viscum album; assembly: GCA_963277665.1. Lineage (NCBI taxonomy): Eukaryota > Viridiplantae > Streptophyta > Magnoliopsida > Santalales > Viscaceae > Viscum > Viscum album. The sequence goes on from OY728163.1 coordinate 691,081,738, forward strand.
TTATCTCAATCTAATGACTATTTAACCAAAATTTGTGATCATCTTTAACCAAATCCTTGGGCTCCACTGAACCAGACAAAACACATCACCTTTGTCTAGGTGATCAATATAAACTCAATCTTCAGACCTTTTCCATCATATTCCCATGGAATAAGTCTTATCAACATCAAAAATTAAATTTTGGGAAAATCATAAGCCCAAAATAAATTCCTAAGCTTGTCCAAGACCCTTACCTAGATTAAACATTCATAGTGGAGAAAGAGCATGACCATAGGTATCTCATATCATTATTAGACCAATTTTATAAGCATGTATTTAATTAATTAGGGTCTCACTCAAACAAACAACATGTTGTTTATATAAAACACCCCAATAAATCCTCAAAATCATTGAGAAAGATAGGAAAAAATTACCCTATACTATTAGGATCTTGATCATTTTATATCTTCCTCGTATTCAAGATTAATCAAGAGAAATCGAGCCTTTAGATGACTTCCTTGAAAACAAGGGAATATAGGTCCCACATATTTAGAATTCCGTATAGAGGGATAAATATGGAACTGAAGTAAGAGGATTGAAGGGTATACATCTATGCTTCTAACGATACAGTTAGATCTTGACTTAGAGCTCAAATAAAGAATAATGAAAGAACCTTATTGAAAAGTGGGAGAGGATCTATGATACACCCCATGTGATTCTTCCTTAGTGTGTGACAAAAAATAATATGGGGGGTTGATCCCCCTTCCCCTCTGAAAAACACACTTCTGGCACATAATACGGGATATAACTGTTACATATTATTTAATAGTTTCGTGACACATATCTTTTACATGTCTAGTTTAACTTTGGGTATTCCCTTTATCCTTTCACATCATTAATCTTCCATCGGCATGCCTAGAACCCATTATATGGCCTGGAATTGATTTAAACACCATATAAAACATAAACCAGCTGTTCTCAGCAGCCTTAACGATCTTCCTACATCTAGTGTTCTCCAAAACCCTCAGTAAATCCATGAAAACTTCAACTATTTCTCAATACAATGACTTTGTTAATGAAATATCAGAATTAGGTACCTAAAAACCAAATAAAAGTTGATCCCCTTGCTAAACTCAAAAGTTCAAATTTACCCAAAATTCCAACCCACACAAAAACCTGATATGATATATATATAATCAAAATAAAATTATTATAATATCATAAATACCATATTATTTATTTAAATATACTTATACATACCTTCCATGTGCCGTGGGGATGAAAATTGAGTCACATCGCTTTGTAAAGGCAGTATTCCACTCGTACATGAATGATATTATAATATTTCATTGAGTGAAATGGTAAGAAATAAATTGATATATTATCTTTTTATATTTATAATGATTTCATTCATATAATAATTATTTGATATACATAATAACTATTTAATAGAATGTAGATATGTTTTTAGGTCACTCACTTCATATAAAAACAAGTAAATATATGGAATATATATTCATTATTATATCACATTATTTTAATAATAATTTGAGGAGGTGGAGGAAGAAATAGTATAAAAACTCTTGTTGAATAATATTATCTCTTCTTTGGTTAACCTCCATAGGATTTAAAAAAATGTCTTCCTAAGTAATATTTCTTCAGAAACAAAGGATTCTATGGTGGGAGATTGAATTTCGGAAGGTTTTTTCTACAGTATTGGAAAAAAGGTTTTGAATGTGTGAATATGAGAGGATAATGGCTGGCCTCTTATATGTTTGGTGAGTAGATCACTTATTATTTTTTTAAATAAAGGATTACCCACATGTTTTTTCATGTCACATGGTGTAAATTATGGAATATTATAGATAATTTAATATACAAGTTCTAAATATTGAAATATAATAGGTCTTGGAAACGTTTTTGGTTTTTAACCCTTATATTTCAGTTTAACCACCCATGATAAATCAATTTTTACTTTAACTGAATTAATTAATTTTTACTATATTTATAATTAATTTTGTTAAATATATTGTTTCAAATTTTTGATAATATAAATTATTTTGATTTTAAATATTTAATAAAATTTTATATGTTCAATTCATAAAATTGGGGATTTTTAATTTAAAATTAACCCAACAGACGTGATGAGGAAGGGGGTTTTCAATGATAAAATTTTCAAATATTTACAGAGTATTATTTTTCGAATTTTAATATGAAATTGATTAAAATGAACTATGTTTGATTAAAATATATAATTCAAATAATAATACTATATACCAAATTTAAAATATAATATATATTTATAATTAATTTATACAATAATGTCAATTTTCAATTAAAATTCAATTTTTTTAATATTTATCAAAAAGATAATCATATAAAAAAATATAAAAAATTTAGCCTAATATAATTTTAAAATGATGATTTAAAAAAATTACATTTTGTTTTTACAATAATTTTTCCAATAATTGAAAAAATTAATGTTAAAACAAAACCTATAGATGTTATAGAGAAGACACTTTTCGAGAAGTGATATTTTTTTTTCAAACATAAGAAGATTTTATATTAATTATATATCTAATAGTAATCCCTTAATGAATATAATGTAAAATTTATTAAGGTAAATTATATAAATTAAATTTAAATCATTCCTCATTAGGGGTTATTTTAAGTAAACAAATCACAGAAACATTATATACTTTGAAACTATTTTTAGAAAAAAACATTTTTAAATGAATAAATAAACATATAGTAAAATCCAATATAAATACGATTAAAAAATATTTATGTTGATTAATAATGAAAAAATAATATTTTTGTTACTCTAAAACATAATTGGTTATTTAAATTACATTATTTATTTAAAATAACTGATATTTTTTTAAAAATTATTTTTTACATTCCAATGGAAACTCAATGTTTATTGATAAAATACCAAACTTTCACCATACGTAAATTTAGATATGATGGTTCCAAAAAAGATGTTCATTTTATCAAATAATTTTTCTAAAAAATACATAAATTAATTATAATATTATTTCTAATAAATGAAAAACATAATTTTTGAAAAAAACAAATTCGCTGAATAAAATTACATAAAAAAATTGATTTTTTATTTTCTAACAGTTTATAAATATATGTTTTAGAGTATCACATTTATATTTATATTTCATAATTTTTTAAATATTATTCATTCCCAAATATTTGAAACATAATTTATAATTAACATATTTAAAATGACATTCTTTCATGGTTCACTGATGCTCGATGTCGCATGTCATGCATGCTATAAAATGCATTCATTGTTGAGAGTAACACAAGATATCTAAAAATTTAAATTAATTTTTAAAAAATATTTCAAAAAATATTATGGTGATGCAACATGTGAATAATAGATAATGAGAAAGTTCAAGTTCCCAAAGTGATTATTAACTTCTATTCGATCCGGGATCAGACGATGTGCCTATAAAGGGCTCCGAGATAGTGTTTCTCTCCCCGCCACCGCCTTCCTCTTCCTTGTGGTGGACCGGCCGGGCTCATCTCCTCGTTGCTTTCAGTTGGCGCGATTGTGGCTTGAGGTCTCTCCTACGGCAGCTTCATGAACTCGATCTTGGTGTCTCTCATCATTTTCCGGACCACAGGGCGGCATGGTGCAGGTTCAAGGTTCATAATTTCCACACTGCGGTGAAGGTTTCTACTTCGTGTCTGACTCGGCTAGGGGTGTGCTGGGCAGATCTACTTGTTGGGTGAAGTCTGAAAGCGGCGATACGATTTCTTCTTCCTCCTTGTAGGTTCGGATCTGGTGGTGTCAGTGGTAAGGGGTTTTTTTCTTTATTACTTTGTTCCTCGATGGTCATTTGGATTTTCGCGATTCGGACTCCGGAAAGGCTCCTCATCCCTCTGGCGTCTGTGGCCGGTTGGGGATGGGATGGGGGTGGGGTCCTTGCTTTGATTCGAGCAACCGGTGATGGTCTCATGGTGAATCGGTTCTTGATGTGGGTGTATTGGTCTACAACCATGATTTTAGAAGTTCCATGTTTTGAGAAAGTGGTGACGTTTATGGTTTTGGTTCGGATTTTCTATTTGCGAGGTCTTCTGGCATTTGGGAGCTTTTTGGATTTTAATTTTCTTGATGTTCGTGGAGGCAATGAAGGGTTGAAGGTGTGAATCGGTTTGTGGTTCTTTAACCTCTTGAATGCTGGGTTGTTCTATGGGTACCTGCAAATGTTGAGGTGCTGTGAAGTATCGGGGTTTTCAATGTTTCGAAATGGTGGAGCTGTTGGCTGGTTAAATGTGTTGAAGGAACAAAATGATATTTTGGTTTTGGGTGCCATGGTCTGCAGCTCGTGGCTCCAAAAGCTCTAAGCTTGTGGCCCTGAATTTTGAATCTGGTTTTACCGACATCATGTCTTTGTTGAATACGGAAGTGTATTTGTGGTGTTTTGAATCGGTTATCTGGAATTGTATGGTTCCCGCTCACCCAAAAATAGGATTTCGAAAATCAAATAAAAATATAATTTTCATTCAGACAATGAATTTGAGAAACTCTTTCTGGAGTATAATTCAAAATATAATGATTTTGATGATGTCATTTCATTTCAATCCCCAAATATGAATAGGGAAAAATGAAAAATACAATGGGAATCATCCAATAAAATTTTTTCAGGGTAGAAAGGAATCTAATTATGATAAATATTGTACAAGGATATTTCATGATGGTTATAAAATTGATATTCCACAATGAAATCATTAATTCATGTGAGAGGAAATAAGTTATCCTCAATAAAATTCTTGAAGAAGTGGAAACTTTTTTCAGAATAAGATTTATTAATGATAATACTAAGGTGGAAGATATATAGGAATGAAAAGAAATCATAAAATTGATTCATAAAGATTTTATATATTGAAAAAATAAGTGATGACAGAAATATTGAAAATTATGATGATAAGGGGATAATATACCATAATGTAGTGTCAGTGGCGTACTTAGAGGAAATATATGTTTAGAGATCAAAAATTAAGAATTATAATGGTTTTTTAGGATTAAAAATGTTACATACCCAATCAAAAAGTGGAGAATACTAAGTTAAAGATATAATTTAAAGTCTTAAAAAAAGAAATATTGAAAATATAGATAATGTTATTGAACTAATTATTCTAATTGAAGATTAGGATTGGACTATTGATGATGTGTATATATTTATGAATGATTGAGTAAAATGCACCAAGGATCTGAAATGATAAATCATTAGTCCATGGTGTAATATTAGATATGATATGAGACTATTAACCCCCAAGAAGAGATGAAGATGTTGGATTTTATGGACTATGGAAAAATTGAATGGTATACATAAATATTTAACAATATAGTTGAAGTATCTCCTCTAAAAAAGTGTTCTATACTAAATAAAATCATTTATCAATTTAGATCAAAATTAAAATGTGGGACTAGTAAATGTAAAACCTCAAGAACCTGTAAAATAAGGGGAGATGGAATTTCATATCACTCAATGGACCTAAAAGAGTACCAGAGTAGTAGTAATGAAAAATAAAAGTGTATAAAAAATCAGGTGATATTATTATTCAGTGATGGGAAACATTTAACTTGTGTCTTCTATAGCTAAAAAGAACTTTATTTCATAATATGAAAAAAGGGATGATAAAACATTAATCCACTCTATGTGTTTTTTGTTTTTTTTTTATTTTCAGTGTTGAGGTTTTGGATAATAATCTATGTATTTACTACAATGGGTTTTGAGTAATGTTGCAAAGGAGGATAAAATGGAATAAATAAATAGAGGAATATATTATCCAATGGAATGAGAACCCAAAATCCGTTTTATTCTTTATAAAATGAAATTCACATAATAAATCTATAATATAAATAGTTGTACCCACTTTTCAAATTGGTAAAGCAGTAGACGTGGATAAAAATTAGAAGATATGTGAAGGTGAATGCACTAGTATATTATATGGGTGAAATTTATTGGTTTTATGTGTAGATATTTGATTGTATTTTCACTCCGAATATGATGGGAAAAAAGTATATTTTCATAGACATTAAATAAAAAAATAAAATCCTATATGATTTTAGAATAATTTATGTTTGAAAATAATTTCCTCATTAGTAGAAAATGATAGAGGTTAAGGTAAGATATACATAACTATCTTGGTTGTTGAACTCCATGGGAAACTTTATTTGTGTTAGTGAATTATTTGACTTAGGGAATGAATTAAATTTCTCCAATATGACTGATACATTTATAGAAATTGGTTGTTCTATTGTAATAAATATAGAGAACTTGAAAGGGAATTACTACCTTATTAGTAGATAATAATTCATGTGTTTACATTAAAAAGAACAAGAATATAGATTTTAGATTAAAATACCTCAAAACAGAATAAAAATTTATTTGGATGATTTATTGAATAAAAAATGAACTCAATATATCCCAAAGTTCACAAGACATCATAATCACATGGGTAGTGCTTTCTAATAGAGAATTATCATTAAGAATAAACGAAAAACTAAATATTAGTTAAAAATAAAGTTAATTGAAATGAGTCATGTAGATGTGTGTGGGATAATATAACCTAAATCCAAAGATATAAATGGTACTCTGTTTTTAATTACTGATTATAGTTTTTTTTTCATATTTAATAGGGATTACCCACAATTCTGAGGCATTCAAATATATTACATGTCATGAAATAGTTAAAAATTTATTCTTTGGTTGAAAATACTATTTTCCAATGTAATAATAGATTTAAATTAACCAAAATTCATGTAGAGTATTATCTGAAGAAGATTAAATCAAATATGAAATTATAATTGATATATATGATCATGATTTGGTGAAGTTGGAGTATATGTTAATACAATAACAATTAACAATAATTACAGAACATGAATTAGCTAAATATGTTTTTGAGTGGAAGCAGTTTTCTCTCATAGTTTTTTGTGATAGGGGTATATATGGATTTATATTGAAAAAATGGGTATAATATATTTATGATTTTGGAGTTTATGTGAATGTTTATTCAGTGGGATAAGATAAAAAATGATTATTTTAAACTCATACACAATATGTGGCCTCAAGGGGAATATTATGTATAATGGGTTTATTGGGAAAATAATGATGGTTAATGATGAATTTCACAATGATAATTTAATTTAAATCATGTATCATACAATGAGAATGACTCATATAGGAATAGAGTTGATGGTTTATGGAAATATTGTATACACAATATTTTGAGTGATGTAAGATTATCATGTTGGTTTATAAGAGATTAAATTTCATGTTGAAATTAAATTAGTGTGTTATCAATAAACCCATAGGTGGATATTTCTAGAAAAAACATTGGTAGGGATTTTGGGATACTTTTGTTGAAGAATAAAAGTTACAATCATTATAAAATTTTCTTTGAATCACTATGAAACAATTCGACTTGGTTGAAGTTCATACATAACATCTAATAGATTTCAAAGAAATAGTAATGGGTTATGTTTGAAATTAAAGACACTGAATTGGAAGAGTCCGTGATTTATCACTATGATATGTTGTATATTGAAAGAGATATATAATTTTATTTAAATCATACATATGATCCAAAAATGAAATAATCGCACTATATTAGATTTCTCACTATGATATATTATATTTCACGTGATTTTTAATATATTATGATGACTTAGAATGATATATAATATATTCATTGGAATATATAAGATATTATAATGATTCATGTTATACATATTTTATTCTACGGTTTCATAATTATATATGAAATAGTTTTTGGTATTCATATTAAATTTTGATGTTTCATAGTGATACATAAGAGTCTATGAGGAATATGTAAGATATTATTATGTTTCAAGGTGATACAAAATATTTATTAAATCTGATCAAAGTCAATGAAAAAAATATTTTGAGAATTTTATTGGATTAAATTTCAATAAATATCTTGATAATATTTGAAAATTTTAACCATTATGATTGTTCAATGTAATTATTCTTCAAGTTAGATGATATGGTTGAATTGTTTGTTCCATATTGAGATACTTTATACGAAATTTCACTGTAGTATTTGATAAGTGGTAGAATGTGTGTAGAGAAAATAAGGGAAATTATTATTTTTCATTCATGAAAACATTCATGGAATTTTAATTATATAAAATCATGGGAGATATAAAGAGGTGATGAAATGTTATTAATGGTAAAAAAAAATTGATAGAATTTGTTTTTGTAATTAAAATTGATTGATAATAATTTTTCTAAAGGTAATAAATTGGAGAATTTAGTTGGGATTCTAGAATTTAATAATCTACTAAATGTTCAACTATTTTAGGGGTGAATATAGATGGGAGTGTGTATTTAAAAGTAAATTTCTAGAAATGAAAAGTCAATAGTGATATTATAAAAACAATAAAGTGAATCCCTATAAATAAGGGAATTAGTAATAATGAGGGTGTAAGAACAACATAATAAGATTTTCATATTTTATTTTGGATGGAGAAAATGTTGTCATAATAGATCTAGGATTCCATCAAGACAAATATAATGGTGTTTTGTTTTATTTATGAAAATAGAGATAATAATTATACCATCAATGGTGTAATTTCAATTTTTTATTCACGAAAGGTAGAATAGATTTACAAGGGGTGTACTGAGTTCTATATTTTATGGACATTAGCCAGTTTTATATTTTCTTTTTGATGTTATAAAAAATATAGTATTAGTGAAAATGAAACATATTATAAAAAATCAATGTGTTTTTGGATTATGTTATAGAATCACATCATTGTTTTATACTTCATGGATTAGCCCAATGTGGGAGAAATGTAAAACCCATGTGTCTTGCTTTACTTCATTATCCGTTCAATAGACCCTATGATAGAGAAGAAATATTTGAATATTAGTAGAGTAAGATTGTTGACATGTGGTTCTTAAAAAACGTTATTCACTAATTCCACCCCTCCTTTGGCATTATCGTTATCTGAAAAGACAACATATCTTGTAATATATATATATATATATATATTAAAAATTTAATATTCATTAATTTTTTTAAATTATGTTTTGTTATTTAATTTATTTAAAACTAATATATGAATTCATATTTATAGTAAAAATATTTCAATAGAATATATTTAAATAATATAGGTAACTGATGTTTAAATTATATTATGGAAAATATTTATTATACAAATATTGACTTTCATTTTTTTATTTCTATTCAGAGTATCATTAATGGTATAATAAATAAATATATTATTATTTATTAGTATCTCTATACATGTTTTTTGGGGGTCTAAGACACCCGTTCAACATTGTTGAGTGACACACATGACGCAAGGGAGCTTATACCCTCTTCAAATTTTCTATATATCTATCTTACCCATTCTCCTTCATTCTATATGGGAGGAAGGGAACCAAAGTGAGCTTTCTTTCCAGGATCTCCCATTTACACTATTTCTCTACCTCAACCGCTCATCATTCCAATAATCCTAATTTTATTCTAGATTAGGGATTTTATATTTTTTTATTAGATGATGTAAAAAATGATTTCTTACATGGATACTCCTCAGTATTTCAAAAGGATAATATTATAATATGCTATAACAAAGTTTGAAATGGTTTGGGTGTTAGAACTCTCTCAAGTAAGGCATTCATAAATTTCACAAATTATAATTTTTTCATGTTTTTGATTAATAAATTATTTTTTTTGTATTTTGTATATTATTTCAGGATGAAATCTATATATTGTTTTCCCATTCCATTTAAATATAATTCAATATTTTCCCATTATGTTGTGATTATTTTTAAAATAAGGAATTTTCAAAATATCGAAATTTTGATGAATAAATTTTTTAATTAAATTTAGATTCTAAAATTTAATGTTAGTAAAAAATTGCATGATATTGAGGCCTCCTATTTTCTTTAGCATAAAACAGTCAATGTTGGTAGTGTTATTTATAAATTGACATTATATATGAACATATTATAATTGATGTTTTCCAAGCCCATTCACAAAAATAAAAAAATATATTTTCTATTTTATTTTGATGTAATGGTATTTATCTATTTTGAAAAATATAATTTTATATTTAAATAAACTATTTTATTCATGTCTAAATAAATCTCATTAACATTTTTATGTATCAAATATTAAAAATTAACAAAATTAACATTTATTTTCCCCAGAATGGATTTCCATAATGTATCAGTTGAATTTTAAATGAATATAACTGGATTTAATTTTTATTTAAAAATATCTCTTAATTTGGAGGTATTGTTTATCATGGTACTGAGATATTCTATTGTGACTCAATACTTAGTGACAACCCTCAATTTATTTAAAATTTATTATGAGTTTATTTATGAAAATTTTCATGATATGTAATGTTTTTCCATGAATATATTGTATTTTCTTTTAATGGAGTCTTTATTAAAAGATATCTTTTTTAATTTGAATTCACATATCGATTCTGGGGGGTTTTAAACCCCATGGTTATGTGGTTCTTTGAGTGTATCTTATATTTATTTATTGAATTGGTAAGGAATAAATCAGGTGTGACATGTGGTTGACCACATTTATTCCTAGATTTTGAAACCTAGGTGAGCATGTTGGATTACATCATTACTAGAATAGTGGTTCTATTAAGAAAAATTATGGTTTTGGGTCCTTTTTTAGATTATCCCAATAAAAGGGATTTGTATCTCATTTAATTTTTAAAAATTATAAATGTTTCTCAATCATTTATTTAAATAATTTATAAAAGAATTATTTTACATAATTAGTTACAAAATATTATATTACCATAAATTTTTTTTTTAGATTTTGATGATTATGGGTTTTAAATATCTTATTAATCCCCTTCTTCTAATATAATAACGAGAATGGTGGATTATGCTAATATGGTTTTAAAATTGAACTTGTTAGGGGATTCCCTGCCTGTAATATTTATTTACTCAAGAACTATATATACACCTTTCTGTGTATGAAAATATCCTTTTCTAAATTTATTTTCTTGTTCTAAAGAAGAATTTGTGTCACGATTTTTTACTCAAGGGATGGTTTGCCACTATATGTACAAAGGTTGAACTAATCATAGTATACAGAGGACGTTAACTATATTAAACTTGAGTACAATTTTTTTAATTATTTTACTAACATTGGATTATATACGATACATTAATTTTATATTCCCATTAGTTAGGATGGAATGAGTATAAAATTACTCATTCACCATTTATATTATTTTAAAAAAAACCTATCTATATAGGTTGTTGGATCATTATTTTCTCTTTACTTTATGAAATGAAATTCTTATCGATTAGGTGTAATTTTTAGAAATACTCACTTAATATTGTGTGATTTTCTGTCAGTACATAACAAAATCCTCTAGTGATTAATGGAAACACATATTATGTTAATAGTGACTTGATATTGGCTTAAGGTAATCTAAGAAGGTTTTTTACAAGTGGTATTGGAGTGGGTATGATCATTCATCTCAATGGTGTTAATGAAGAATAGATCCTTATAAATCATTATTTATATTATTAAATATTTGTTTCCTAGAATAATTGATTAAATTTACTAATTTTATATTGGAATTTCATATGAAAAACTATTAAGTGATCATTGAATGATACGACATTTTCTTTAATTTTTGCTTGTCCCATGTAGACATTTATTAACCCATAATAGGAAGATGACAGTTATTTTGTATCTCATGAATTATATAAGAAGAATATTTTGATTAGATGGAAGATATCTAAGGTTTATATTGTGTTAGATTTAATATTTGATAATATGGGATATCATGTTACAACCACATTGGTTTTAAATTTTTTATACCTTAATTTTAATTATTCCCAATGAAAAACATTTCATCCAAATTCTAAATGATATAATGAAATTTCAAATATTTATAACACAATTGTTAATGTGATTAATAAGATTTTATGATTTGGTAATATTGAATTAATTTTACATTGAAAAATATATATGATCATTTCCTGTAATGATAGATCTTCCTTGTTTTCTTGGTTGTTACTAATAAATATTAGTTCATCTAAATTATTACATTTCATATCATTTGAAAATAACATTGTATTGTGAGGCATTTAAGTGTTGTTGTTTAAAATATGATTTAATTTTAAATAATATATTTTAAATTATCCTTTAGTCAATATATTTAGAAATTATAGTGAAGATTGTAAGAGTACACTTTTATCTTATAAAAAATATCATCCTATCTCTTTTCATGGATTCATAAAAATATTAAATTTCATGAATTTGAAAATTTAATGATTGGTTCTTATGTTATGTTCTCTATAGTATCCTCATTCACTTTACTGATCCACATGAGCTCTATAAAATAAATACACAATTCCTTTCCATAATTAATTTCTAAATTCTTACCCTCTTTTCCATGAACATCGATGTTACTTGGTAGTGCATCATAATGTCTAAATGAAATTTATCTATAGATTTATTGAGATCCCAGTTGTACAAAACATACACATGAGAGGGTGTGGTAAATTAGGTGTTCCATTTTACTATATTTTATATTCTTTTATGTATCAAAAATTATTCATGGTCTTATTCTATGGTAAAATATATGGATCTATTAAATCATGTGTGATATTTACTTAATTATAAAAAAAGATAAGTAAAAAAAACACACATAGATTATTTTTAATTATAATCATTGATTTGAGAGAATACTCCTCATTTTTTCCATTTATTGAGTACCAAATTGTTTTTGTCACTAGAAAATTATATTGATTAAAAATGCAAGAAATTGTAACATTATGTTTAGGTTGGAATTATGAACTTCTCTTTTTAGTAAATCTTAGTATGGTTTATACAAGAACCACCATTTCATCAATGATTTTTTGTATAATTTATGAAGTATTAAGTCTTTACTAGTTCTAAAAATTATTATACATCAAATATAGAACTTCTTTTATAAGTCTATGACTAAGAGAATAAAAGGAATAAAATAAAATACAGTGCAACCTTTCCCTCAAATGTTCAGGGTGAATTATTAGATCATGAGAAAATGAAGGGCTGAATTGGTCATATCCCTTATAATCATAATAATCTTGATTAAATAATATAATAAACTTTCATGTACATTCTCAAAATAAAAATTGATTCAGAAGTCAATTTAATTCAGATATTTTTTATTTGATATAAAAACACATAAAATACATTCTGTAAAATAATTCTCATCAAATCACCAAAATAATATATATACAAAGATATTCAAAGACACCATGATTTTTAGCAGGGATATTTTATCCATCAAAAATTCATTTAAAATCATTTTAATGGTTATTTAATTATTCATTAGAATCCCCATAAATCTCAAATTAATTTTATCTCTCATGAGATATAAATATACAAAATTTATAAATTTAATTCCAAAAATACATATATTTTAATATTATATCAATTTTAAAAAAGGATACATTATAAAGACTAATTTTAATAATACCACATAAATGGATTTATTAACATTTCCATGTGTACCTCCTTCTTATGGTGTGGTTCTATCCTTTATCAGGCTCCCATGTACAAAAATAAGGAAAAATATTCTATTTCACAAATATTCAAAGATTGTATCATGGTCAGATGATTAATCCTAATATTAATTCAAAGAATATCATTACATCAAAATTAACTAATTAGTTTTTTCATATAATATTTGTATTCTAGAAAAATATATAATTTTAGTCTATATGAAACCATAATTTCATTTTTGGTTGTCCAATTAATAATGTATATGTGAAAAGTAGCCACATCATAGAATCCCATCTGTTTCTTGAAATATACAACATCTTTCACTTCAGAATTGTCTCAGAAATCATCTACGTGGTTAATATAATCTATGTGGTTCACATCAGCTACGTCTTAGCTTCATATACCATTAACGAAAAACCCATACATGAATTGTTTCCCATGAAAATCTAGTACATGTTGTCTACAACATTATTATCAAGAGAAAGTCAACTTCCTGAATCATTTAAGTGGATGGTTTCAACTATTTCATAAAACATTCCATACACATATTCCTATTTAACTAAAAATATATATGTGGATCTAGAAAACTTCCACACATTTCTCAAATAAACTAGTTTACTCTTCACCCAACTTCCAAGATTTATAAAACACCACAAAATCTCTCAATATTTTTTGCAAATACTGATCCTTAATCTACTAACACATGTCTACGTATACTTTGAAAGAAAATCTATCAATCTCCAAAAATAAACATAATGTAACAGATTTTGTAATTCCAAGATTCATAAAATCCATCCAACATTGGTCCCCAAGCTGCATCTTCAATTCTCTCAATCACATTATAGACATACATGGATGCTTTATCAAGTATGATATCAAATTATTTATCACTATCAACTTCACTAGATCTTCATTACACTATCCTATAGAATTAAATATAATCATTAATAATTATAAAATGAAATTAATTTTTAGTATTCCATTAAAATCATATAGACATACTTATCACCACACTAAACACGTATTAAACCTTTTTTCAAAAAATTAAATAAATTCTTCATTACTTCAATATCTCCCTTTGAATTTATTAGAAATACCAATCCTTAATGTTAATTTTCGTCTCTAGATTTATTCTTTCTTCTACCCCTTATTAACAATAAATACAATGTTCAATTCATGGGTCTCCTCATATCATATTCTTCATTCCATGGAACTCAGGTAATCTTTCTATTATTTTAGAGAGGTTGATAATGCCAAATGGTTATATTACAAATTATCCTTTATTAGTCTTTCTATAAGTATACATTTCTTATCCTAGTGTATAAAACAAGAGATATAAAAAAATCTATGTATTTTTTATCTATTATGTAATATTCATGTTATATCATTCATAGAAAATAAATCACGGTGTTATTTGAGTCTGATTTATCATGAAAAAATATTTCAGATACACACATCTCAACAAACACATTAAAAATGTTCATGTTAATTTAATAAGACTCATCATTTTTCTCCTATTTTAATCCAATGAAACTCCCCATAAAAATTATGTTTTATTGAATAAAAGGTAAATGATAAAATTGTGATTCACATTACCTTATCTCTCGTATTTATATGTTTGTATGGATTTTCAGAGTGTCTGAATTCACAAAATGTGTTTGACTACCCCTTCTCAATTTTAATCATCCTCATGGGAAGAAATATTCTATTTCGATTTCATTGTTGTTAGTAAAGTCAATTTGTGACAACAGATTTATGTTATGAAGTAGCGAAAACCTCAAACACCAACTTTAATTACAAATAGATTGTAAAAAATACAAAATAATCAGAAATAAAAAGGGTCGCTATAATTTGTTAAAAGTAAAATTGAGGATGAGATATTCCTATTAAAATTTTCAACACATTCCAATTTTTTTTGAAATTTTTTATTTTATTATATTTATTAGGTTTCTAACTCAGTTTCATCCTTAAACTGTTTGTATAAGAGTTTTCCTCTCCACCTAAAATTGTCATAGTAGATTAATTACCTTATTACTATATAATCATCATCATTATTATGAATACTGATGTGGTTATAGGTCATCCTGACCCTAAAAAAATATTTATAACCCTTACAATAGTATAGTAGTAAATGGTCAAACCGAAGATAAGGAACGTGAGAAATACTATGGATTTTGAATTTTAAACCCCCACTGTTGTCAGTAGTGGGGAAAACATCTTAATAGTTTTTTTAACTATTTAATTTTTAATATTTTTTTTATGAAAGTACTAAAAATAAAAATCTAATAGTGAAAATAAATCTTATACTAAATAACTAAGAAAACTAATGAAATATAGTAAACCACTATATAACAGCAATATAAAGAAGCTGAGATGAATCTAAGTACCCGAGAGGTCTAATATACTGTTTTAAATGGATGAATTCATCACAATATTTTTTTGAATCACACCTCATATCAAAACGGATGAATTCCCCTCACTAGGGAAATCTAGAGATTGAAGATTTATTTTTGGAGTTTTCCACTCTAGAATCAGTCATACTGCTTGAGATTTTGATAAAGATAACAATTGGAAATGAACTCACCATAAATTTTCCAATGTTAATGAGTTTTTAAGATTTGATAAAAAAATATTCACGATGTACCTCACAAATAGGAATATAAATTTTGATATTGAAAATGGTAGAGGATTAAATAATTGAGAAGAGAATCATAATTCAATATCGCTGATTGATTATAATTAAAAAATGAAAAGGATGTTAAGAGATCAAGAATAAAACCACTAGAATAAAATTCCCATGATCGAAAGCATTATCCTATAATCATATTGTTTTCAACATTAAAAACACACAAAAATAGAGTACATAGATTATGGATAGAGGGAAGAAGAACTCTCCTAGCCTAGTTCTTCTTCTGGGCTCCTTCGTCTCCTGCTCCACTCATGTGATGCTCCCATGAGTCTCCTCAAGTCTACTCTTGAAAAGATTGAGTTATAAAAAAATGAATGAGAGTCATTGTCATCCTATCGCACGGATGTGTTCATGGAATAGTATGAGCACCCCCCCAAATACTGACGCTTTATCTGTTCTTAAACAATAAAAATCTGGTTCATTATCACCACTTTCTTTTCAAAGACATAAACTTGTCTTTTACTATAGCACTGTACACGTGTGTTTTTTTGCAAACCACACGTTGAATTAGTTGTTTTTCTCATAACTAACTCCTCATGTGTTAGTTGGAAGCACTTGGACGTGTTTTCGACTTTGGTATGAACCTACACATGAAATAACAAAACATAATAGTTAAAAAGATGAAGAAATTTTAATTAAATACAAATATAGTCATTAAGTCTTAAATAATAATTTTTTAATTTAATATTATTTATTATGTTATTTTAGTAGAATTATTGATAATATGTTATTATAACTATATATTTAAACTATATTATTATTTATGTTTAAATGGTTGTATAAATTGTAATTAATTATTATTATTATTTAATATTATTATTTTATTAAATATCTCCATTCAAATTTTATTTTGGTTTGATAATATAATTTATTTTAATTTTTGAAATTAGATTGATGTAATTATATTTGTTGATTTAATAAAATTAGTTATTTATATTTATAACTTATTACTAATTATTTTAGTCGTAAAATATTCTATTTAATTATTATGTTAATAATATATTTAATTAAACTTTTCATTAATTACTATTAAATATTTTGGTACAATTAATATTTTATTATTATTATGTTTTAATTTTAGTTTAATTTTATTTAACTTTAATTTAATTTTTTTAATCATCTTCTCCCCCATTATCTCTTCCAGGGTGCCCAACTAGGGGAGGGGGTTGGGTTTATGCGGGTCTCTACGACACAAGTCCTCCTTCAGTGTGGCTTCGAATCCTTCAAGAAATGGTGCGACTCAGCTCGACCGACTCATCAAAAAGCGGCACTGTAGGGGTTGTATCAGCTCTGGCTCGACATCAGCAACACAACAACCCACGTCTCTCAGGGTGAGAATCTCCATGGTGACCAAGACCTCATCTGTGGTGGCACTGAGTGTAAAAGTCCCTCAGTGATAATCAGCTCACAACGGAGCATGGCAGGTTCAAACCAACAAGGCAGCTCGATTCTGGGTTGCAGATCAGGAAATTTTGTGGTTTAATTACTGAGTTAACTTGAATCTATATTGTGAATAGATTCTAAAATTAAATCTTTCTGGTTAGATTCTAGATGAAATGGTGGTAGGGGTGTAGGGGTATTTTAGGGACAAAGGATGAGATGGAGTCTATGGGTGGATGAGGAGAAATATAGGATGTGAGACTAATGGAGAAGGGTTTGGAGAAGAGAGGAATTGTTGTCATAAGGATGATGCATATGAGTGTCATCAGTGTGAGGAAAGAGTTCTAGATAATGATGAAAATAAGGATACATCAGTGTGTTGGATCAGTGGGTTTATGAATGGGTTGAAGCAGAGGGTGACAACGATACGTAAAAGAAATAAGTCACCAATAGTTGAAAAAATAATAAGTCACTATTAGTTTAAAATAAAATGACACTGTTAAATAAAAAAAATACATCGTTAGTTAAATATAATAAACAACATTCACCTATGCAACCAGAGATCGACACCGATGAGCAGGTGTGGCTGATACAGAAGCGAAATGAACGATGATTGTGTGAGACAGAAATAAGAAGAAAATAAATGAAGACATAAATAGTTAAAAGAAAATGAGTCACCAATAGTTTAAAAAATATAATAATTCACTAGTAGTTTAAAAACGTAAGTCACTGCAGTGAGTGTGAAACCGATGAAAATACGAAACTGATTGGTGATTCGTTAGATGCCAATAGTTTAAAATTGGTATCAGTGACTGAGATTTTAGCGTCACAACAAATACATAAATAAAAAAATAACACGGAAACAAAAACATGATTTAGATAAACATTTAATTATTCTTATCAATTGAAAACATAAAAAAATAATAAAATTAAACTAGTATAAATAAAACTTAATGAAAAACAACTAAATTATTACTTTAAATAATTTTCTAAATTAAGACTTAAATGTTGAGACAATAAGGTTTCCTTTTGACTTTTCCATTCCTCTATGTTTTTAAAATAAAAAACACTCTATCCTAAAGAAAAATTTATTTTCCCTATGATTTATTTTAATAAGGAAGACTGTCCATTCTCAAGGAAATTTTCTCCTTACCCAATTTTTTTTTAATAAGGAAAATTTTCCTTCCCCAAGGAAAATTTATCCTTACCTGCTTTCACTGTTCATATTTTAGTTTCTCTAGATTTAACTCTTTTTTTTCCTAATTGAAAATTTAGGTTTCACATCTAAAACCTAGGAATTATATAAATAATTAGATATAGAGTATTTTATTTTCAAAACCTGAATTCGGGTTCTGAATTCCTTAGAATTCAGGTTTCGAATTCCTCAAAATTCAGGTTTCGAATCTCTAAAATTTAGACTCCGAATTCTCTGAAATTCCGACTCCGAATTATCTGAAATTGAGACTCCGAAATCTTTTGAATTTAGACTCCAAATTCTTTTAAATTTATAATTTGAATTATTCAAAAATTTAAACCCCAAATTATACGACATTTAGACTTCCAATTCTATGAAATTCAGACTCTGAATTCTCTAAAATTCGGACTCCAAATTCTTCTAAATTCAGACTCTCAATTCCTCTAAATTCGGACTCCAAATTCTTCAGAATTCAGACTCATAATTCCTCAGAATTAAAACTCTGAAGTCTATTATAACACCCCATAATCTACATACATTTTTATTACTTCAAAATTGAAGCATACATATTACAACATACACCAAACCATGAAAGGACCGTATAGGTATAGTGTCTTTAGAAACTGTGAAACATAAACAACTGGTTCATCAATCATCTATATTATCTCCAACTTATTTCATCATATCTAGAGTACCATTTTGCAATATACTACTTAATACCCTTTTTCCTGACCTGGGGAAAAGAAAACACCGAAAAGGGTGAACTCAAATGCTCAGTAAGGGTAAACAAACGAAATATCAATCATATCATATTCATAATAACATAACATTTCAAATATCTTAACCTGCAAAAGAGATCATAATATCATAACATGTGATATGTCATAGTGGTGAAATGTAATCCCAATAATAATAACATAAAACATGAAACTTTGTGGCATACACACCTAATCATAGAAAATCATTTCATATTAGTCAAGGCCCATTTCCGAGACCATCAGAGCGGACAAAGTCCATTACTGAACCAAGTTCACTCCTCGTTCCAGTCCTGTATCACTGAACTGGATTAACTTGTCGTTCCAGCCATGTCTATATCATGAGATATAAATCTTTACCCAATGCATTTGAGGGAGATAAAGGTCCTACCCATATCATAATGAAACCATTCTTATGTGCGCCACAGAATCATAATTCATACATCATAGCATAACCCATGTAATAAAAATGGGATTCTTAAACATCGTGACATTATACAAAAATTCATATAAGATAAATGAATTCATAAAAATAATTCCATCACAACATAATCAAATCAATGTAATAATAGGGATATAAACATAACCCTATATTATCTTAGATGGAAAATAATTTTGATAAAACACTTGAACTCCATTCTTGAGGAAAATATTCTTTCTACTTCAAAAACATTTTTCATTTCTTAACAGGTCATATAATTTTAAACTAAAAGAAGTTGGTTAAAAATAAAATTGAAAACTTGTAATGGAAGCTCCATAGAAATAATAATCTATGAAATCATAAAAATCCATTCATGCCATATAAATTAAAAAAACATTCTTCTCGTACTTTGGCCGGAAAAGTCACAAAGTACCTTGTATGAAAAATGAAAAAATTTTCCTTTCATATATTTTACTAAAACTCACCAATGAGTAATATTGGATTTAAAAAAATTGTAGGAGGATTGAAATAATATTACATATTGAGGAAACATGGATGTGGATGATAAATATTCCCTAGTAAATTCTTAAGTATAAACAATCTCGGATAAAAATGAGACTGTGAGATTTTCCTTTACCTTAGGTCCGATATGCTTTGTATGTGTCTGAAACTACTGTATAATGATTTAAATAATGTTTTTGACTTATTCCAGAATCATAATCATTGTTATGATATCATATATCTTCATATTCTTAACTTCTTATTAGTAATATCTCATTGGTAATTGTTATTCATGTATTTATTGCTTTATGTTCTTATGTGTGTTTTGTCGAATAAATTATTATTTTTATTTTTAGGTTATATATACCTCATTTCCAGAATGGTATTACTATAATATATATATATATCTCTCATATTTAATCATTCAATTCATTTATATAAACATTATTCAATGAAGATCATGTAGTACGAGTCGCATCACGTCGTAGAGACGGTAGGCCGTATGTACGCACGAGCGATGATATCGTTCCCATGATCGTGGAATTGTATTGAAGTGCATGTATACTTTTTCAGAATCAATATCAGGTTAAAATAATCATATATAGTTATTCTTTACACCATTATACCCTTCCAAGTAAGGTGGTGGTGGAAAACAGACTACACCACGGCGTGGAGACAGTATTCTTGTACGTACGCACGCGCGGTGATTTCATTTTCAGTAGGATGGATAGAAGGTGAAATAGGGTTGTTTCATATTTATATTAACATATTATTATATGAGTGATACTTATTTAATAACTTCATAATGAAAAAACTAAATAAGAATAAGTAGAAGAAGAATTAAATTTGAAAGAATCGGTAATGGATATTAACTCTTCTTCGACACGCCGCTTTGAAACCTCCTATTTGGGCACTAAAATTGGTCTTTTAAGAATACCAAGACCTTTAGTATGTTTCTAGGGAAGTTTATAAGGTAAATGGGAAGGGTTTCGCTGATATTGAAGGCTCTAAACTGTTTAAAGAGGAGAGGGAGGAGGTTCCCTTTTATAAGAGAGCAGAGGAGCACCTTTGGAATTATAAGACATATTAATTTATAACAAATAGAAACCCCACTTAAAAACCTCCAAAAATGACTCAAATACAAATATTAGATGATATATGGTTGTAATCTTATCATCCAATAAAATTTATACAAGTTGGGAATTTATTTTAAACATTATCAACATGATTTATCCTTATATAAACTATTTAATTTTATTTGGGGTAATAATATTCTAAATTTTAAATCATTATAAATAATTACTTATATGTTGTTAATTTCCCATAATTGTATAACTTATTACATTTTAGACTATATAAATTTTAATTTATAATTTTTAAATTTTTTTGTGATTTTTAAACGATTTTATAATATGTAATTTTTATAAAATAACAGTAGTGTCAATTTTAAGACGATTCATTTATTAGAATTTAAATAAAATATACACAGAATATATGTTCAAAATAAAGGATTTAATAGATTAATAACATGTCATATTTATCTATATAATTAGTGGATCACATTAAATAGTTCATATAATATCTATTTTATTACTTTTAAAGTCATTTATTTGATAATTAAATAAATACAATAATTTAAACATCACTATTGTGTCATAATTAATTATAATTATTTAATCCCTAAAAATTATAAATAAATTCAAATGATGTAGATAATTTTATTATATTTATGGGTACTATTCATGTTGGAAGTTTCATAAAGTTTATAACAAAATTAAAATTATTATACTTATATGATTTAAGAGAGTGACATGTTGTCCCTTTCTTTGGTTTTAATAATAATTAAATTATTTTAATGGTAAAAAGTCCATTAAATGAATTTATTCCGACCCTTAGGTGATAAGGGTCGACTTTTATTCATCCAATAGAATTTGTTCAGGTGTTAGGGTAATTTTATAATCTTATTTTTACCCTTAATTACCCGATTTACTTTTAACTGCAGTAAATAAAAATTACTGTAGTTACTATTCATAATATCAAAGAAAATAAAAATAACCTATAAACATAATTTGGAGCCACTGAATTCGAATATGGAATTCATTTATCATAATTTAAAATACAGAAGTTGCAGTAATTAATTTAAAATTAATCTCGTTGTTAAGAAAATGGGTTTTAAAAGTTAAAACATTGCCAAAGATTAAAATGCTATTTCCTATGAATTCAATGTAAAATTAATATTAATGACATAAATTATATTAAATAGTAAAGATTTATTCTATTTATACTTTAAAACCACTAAATATTATAATATAACCATATAATTATTTTAATGAAAAACAATTTAATTAAAATATTGCGTGTTTTTACTATTCATTAAAATATGAATGTTATCAGAATAATATGAATATTTTATCCAAAGTAAATTTTTATATCCTGATTCCAAAGAAGAAATTTATTTTTTCAAAATGAACTTATAAACTTTTCAAAAACTAGATTTGATGTTGGTGCACCATGAAAAGGCGGCAAAACTACATATATTGAAAAGTACTTATTTTACCCGAAAAAATTATTTTGTTCTCATACCATGTTTTAGAAAATATTTAAGATGAATAATAGTGTTATAAAATTCCAAATTTAGTTAATACTATTCATAACGGATAGTTCATAATAATATTATAATAATATATCATTGTTTAGTGAAATCTGATATTGCCTACTACATACGCTATCGAGGAAGGTCGCGATTGCATGTAACGCAAGCCAAGCTAGTGTTCTATGTAGTGAAAGCTTCTTTTGATGTTGCGTATAACATAAGGCATACAAAAATAATTCTCATAAAACATCAGGGAATTACATTCTACCCCCCCTTAACATGAATTTCGACCTCGAAATTCATTACTTCGTAACAAACAGATGAGGATACCTCTCCCTCATCATATCCTCAAGATCCCATGTAGCTTATTCTAATTGGTGGTTCCTCCATAAAACTTTCACCAAGAGAGTGGTATTGTTCCGTAGAACTATTTCGCTACGATCCAAAATCTCCATCGGCTGTTCTTTATAAGAAAGATCTTGCTCCATCGGTACAACTTCTGATCTGAGTACATGTGAAGGATCAGATATGTAATTTCTCAGGAGAGATACATGGAACACATTGTGAACTTGAGAGAGATTTGGTGGAAGCTCCAATCGGTAATCTACCATCCCAATACGATCTAGTATTTCGAAAGGACCGATATACCTAGGGTTCAGCTTTCCCTTCATTCCAAATCTCATTACTCTCTTCCAAGGAAATATTCATAAGAACACTTTATCACCCAGTTCAAAATCTAGGTATTTTCTTCGGTTGTCGGCATACATTTTTTGTTGACTCTAAGATGCTCTAATGTGTTGTTGAATATATCTGACCTTTTCTGCCATCTCATCAAAAAGATCAGGTCTTAATAGATTTCTTTCCCCAACTTCATCCCAGCAAGTTGGAGTCATTCATTTATTTACATTGGGAGATTCATAAGGAGCTATCTGAATACTAGAGTGAAAGCTATTATAATAAGAAAATTACACCAAAGTTAGATGTTGATCCCAACCACCTTTGAAATCCATAGAACAATCTGTTAACATATCTTCTAGAGTTTGAATTATTCTCTCAGACTGATCGTCTGTATGAGGATGATAAGCAGTGCTGAAACTCAACTCTGTATCTAGAGTATGCTGAAGACTTCGCCAGAATGTCGAGGAAAACCCCGAATCCCGATCAGATATAATGGAAAGTGGTACTCCATGAAATCTTACCACTTCTTTTACATATATTCTAGAAAACTGATCCAGAGAGAAATCTTCTCTAATAGCAATGAAGTGTGCCGACTTTGTAAGACGATCAACTATGACCCAAATAACATTATTTCCTTTGGATGTTTTAGGAAGTCCCGGGAAAAATTCCATAGTGATGTTTTCCCATTTCTATTCTGGTATAGGTAATGGTTGTAACATCCCCTTATACTTTTTTCTCTTAGCTTTAACTTGATTAAAAACCAAGCATCGAGAGACATATTCCGCAACATCTCTTTTCATGCCATCCCACAAGAAGTACTCTTTCAGGTCCCTATACATCTTCGTGCTTCCAGGATGAATAGAGAATGAATAACTATGAGCTTTATCCAGCAGCTCCTTCTTTAATTCTTGGATGGGAGGAACACAAACCCGATTCCTGAACCATATTATCCCATCACAATCAAGGTTGAATTCATGAACATTTCTCACCTTCTTTTGTAACTCTACATCTTCTTTTTGTGCCTCTTTAATCATTATATGTATAGATGGTTGAACATTTATTTGAGAAAGATAAGATTTTTCTCCTTCCATTATAATTCCAAGATCCATAAATTATAAATCCATAATTATTTGATATATTTTTATCCTCATCATGGATAATCTGGCATGGTCTTGTCGACTTAATGCGTCTGCCACCTTGTTTTATTTCACAGGGTGATAATTAATTGAGCAGTCGTAGTCCTTAATCGGCTCCAACTATCTTCTTTGGGGAATATTCAGCTCCTTTTGTGTGAAAATATACTTTAAAATTTTACAATCAGAATAAATATCACACCTTTCACCATAAATATAATTCCTCCAAATCATTAATTCAAATATTACCACAGCTAACTCCAAATCATGAGTTGGGTAATTTTTCTCATGGATTTTCAACTATCGTGAGGAATAATCTATCACCATATCATTTTGCATAAGAACACACCCCAATCCCTTCTTAGATGCATCCCTGTAGATCACAAACCTTTCTCCACTACATGGTAGTGTGAGCACAGGTGCACTGGATAAACTTATTTTCAACTCCTTGAAATTCTCTTCACAGTCCTCTGTCCACACGAACATAACTCCTTTTCAAGTCAACCTGGTGATTGGATTAGATAATCATGAAAAATAATTCACAAAACATCGATAATATCCAGCCAGATCAAGAAAACTTCATATCTCAGTTACTTTGGTTGGTCTCGACTATCTTTTGATAACCTCTGTTTTTTCTGGATCCATAGATATCCCCTCTTTTGAGATAATGTGACCCAAAAATGAAACTTTTTGAAGCCAAAATTAACACTTGGTAAATTTGGCATAAAGCTTCTCTTTTCTTATGTTCTTTAATACAATTATCTAGTGATCATCAGGTTCTTCCTTTATCTTTGAATAGACAAGAATATCGTCTATAAAGACTACCACAAACTGATCAAGAATGTATCTAAAGACTCTATTCATTAGATCCATGAAGATGGCAGGGGTATTAGTAAGACCAAATGGCGTCACTATAAATTCATAGTGTCCATACCTTGTACGGAAATCCGTCTTTGGTATATCCTCTTTTTTGACCCTTAATTGATGATACCCTGAACGAAGATCAATCTTGGAAAAGTATTGAGCTCTACATAGTTGGTCAAATAAGTCATCAATGCACGGGATAGGATATTTTTTCATGATAGTGATCTTGTTAAGTTCTCGATAATCAATGCAGAGTCTCATTAATCCATCATTCTTCTTGAAAAAAAGAACAGATGCTCCCCAAGGTGACGCACTAGGGAGTATGAATCCTTTATCAAGATTCTCTTGGAGTTTCATCTTCAATTCTTGCAACTCAATTTGGGCCATCCTATAAGGTGTCTTTGAAATGGGCATAACACCTGGTATGAGTTCTATTGAAAACACAACATTAAGATTTGGTGGAAGACCTAGGAATTCCTTCGAAAAGACATCATCAAACTCCCGTACAATGGGAATATTCTTAATCGTGAGTTTATCTCCAACCATTTGAGACAAATAAATTTTATTAATTGGAATCAAGACCCATAAGATGGAATAAATTTTCACTGGAAGGTTATATTCATCCTTGCATTGATAGATGATAGTATATTGATCGGGAATATTAAATGTGATTTCTCTTATTTTTCAATTGATATGAGCTTCATATAATGAAAGCCAATCCATTCCAAGAATCACGTAAAAATACAATATAGGAAGGATCAAAAGATTTTCAAGAATCATTTTTCCACAAACTTCAATCAGAGAAGAATTGTAAACTTTTGATGCGACTGTTGTTCCATTAAGAGTTGTCACAGCTAACTCAACATTTAATTGTTGAGGTAGTATGGCGATACCCTTTGAAAATTATTCTGAAATAAAATATTGGGTGGATACAGAATCAAATAAAACATTTTCTACTTTTGAGTGGATGGTAAGTGTACCTTTCACTACATTGTTATCGTACTCCACATCGTCGATAGCAATTGCATGTGACTTTACTTTGTCTTTGGCATTAAGAGTTTGTTGACATCAATCATCATCAAAAACCCTTGGATTAGGGCATTGATTGGCATGATTCCCTATCTCTTTGCACTTGAAACATTAAAGTTTTGGAGGTTCATTCTGTGTATCCCTTTCTTTGTTCGCATCATTAGACATCTTCATCCCATTATTTCGACATTCAATTTCCCGATGACCTTTTTTCCACACTTAAAACATTTTCTTATCCCTTTAAGAAAATTCCCTCCATATTTCTTTCCACAATTTGAGCATAAAGGAAAACTCATCTTCTTTTTAGTGTGGTCTTTACATTTTCCTTTGAATTCCATTTTCCTCTTCTTATCAAACCCATATGATTGATGGGTTACTCCAATCTCCATCTAAACCTTGAGAGAACATCGAACAATTTCCTCGTAGCTATTGAAGTCCCTTATGGTTAATGCCCTTCAAAGGCATGTTTTTAAGCCACTAATGAATCGATCGATCTTACTATCAAGTTGGATAATAATTCTGGAAGCGTACCTTGCAAGTCTTGTAAAAATTTCTTCGTAGGTACTAACATATTCATCATCCTTTTTATTCTGTT
Organism: Viscum album; assembly: GCA_963277665.1. Taxonomy (NCBI): domain Eukaryota; kingdom Viridiplantae; phylum Streptophyta; class Magnoliopsida; order Santalales; family Viscaceae; genus Viscum; species Viscum album. The sequence continues at coordinate 691,109,089 of OY728163.1, forward strand.
CAAGAAACTCTTTCTCGATCTTTGTTCGAAGAAAATAAGGAAAGTACTTATTGAAAAATAAGTTATTGAACTCGTCCCATTCCATGGACTCAATTTCATCTCTTTGCCTCGAATACTGGATCAGATTCTACCATTGATCAGCATCACCTTACAAACGATACACTTCTAAGATGACTTTGTCATGTTCAGAACATTGTAGAACTGAAAATATCTTTTCAGTGGTACTAATCCACTGTTCAGCCACTAATGGATCAGAAGACCCACTGAATGAAGGTGGACGCTGCCACATGAAGGATTCAACAGAATGTTGCTCCTTATTTTGCTAGTTTGGAAGTCTTGTATGGTTCATATCTTGAGAAAGTTGTGTGAGTATGTCTACAAGATTTTTAATTCCATCTCCCAAAATGTTTGGTTTCTCCGGAAGACAATCATTGCATTTCCCATCACAACATGGTTCCTTCGGGTTCCAGCCATTGACAAAAACCAATAAGCATAGTGTGAGAAAGACTAATCATAATAGGAAAACCACATAATCAAGAATAAAATTTTACACATAAGGTCTTATCTTAGGTGATTAATGGCCATTTCTAAAACACTAATACTGTGTTCTATGCTTAGACATATCCTTAGGGTTCTTACTAAGGCTTTCACATCCTAGTTTCTAAAGGTTGACTATACAATTCCTCTGATAGAAACTATAATGACACATACTCTACATACATTGTTATTACTTCAAAATTGAAGCATACTTATTACAACATATAACAAAACCATGATAGGACTGTATATGTATAGTGTCTTTAGAAACTGGGAATCATAAACAACTAGTTCATATATCATCTACATTGTCTCCCATTTATTTCATCATATCTAGAGTCCCTTTTGTCATATCCTACTTAATACCCTTGTTACTGACCTGGGGAAAGGAAAACATACAAAAGGGTGAGATCAAATGCTCAGTAAGGGTAAAAAAAGAAATACCAATCAAATCATATTCATAAGAACATAACATTTTGAATATCTTATCCTGCAAAAGAGATCATAATATCATAACAAGGGATAAATCATAGTGGTGAAATGTAATCCCAATAATCATAACATAAAACATGAAACTTTGGGGCATACACACATAATCATAGAAAATCATTTCATATTAGTCAAGGCTCATTTCCAAGACCATCATAGCGGACAAAGTCCATTACTTAACTGAGTTCACTCCTCGTTCCAGTCCTGTATCACTGAACTAGATTAACTTTCGGTTCCAACCATGTCTATCTCATGAGATATAAATATTTACCCAATTAACTGGAGGGAGATATAGGTACCACCCATCTCATAATGAAACCATTCTTATTTCAGCCACAGAATCATAATTTATACATCATAACCTAACCCATGTAATAAAAATGGGATTCTTAAACATCGTGACATCATAAAACAATTAATATAAGATAAAGGACTTCATAAAAATAATTCCATCACAACATAATCAAATAAATTTAATAATAGGGATAGAAACAGAACCCTTTATTATCTTAGATGGAAAATAATTTTGATAAAACACTTGAACTCCATTCTTGAGGAAAATATCCTTTCAACTTCAAAAACATTTTTCGTTTCTTAACATGTCATATAATTTTAAACTAAAAGAAGTTGGTTAAAAATAAAATTTAAAACTTGTAAAGGAAGCTCCAAATAAATAATTATCTAATAAATCATAAAAATCCATTTATGTTGTATAATTTTAAAAAAAACATTCTTCTCGTACTTTGGCCAGAAAAGTCACAAAGTACCTTGTATGAAAAACGAAAAAATATTCCTTTCATATCTTTTACTAAAACTCACCAATGAGTAATATTGGATTTTAAATAAATTTAGGAGTATAGAAATAATATTACATATTGAGGAAACATGGATGTGGATGATAAATATTCCCTATTAAATTCTTAAGTATAAACAACCTCGGATAAAAATGAGACTGTGATATTTTCCCTTTCCTTAGGTCCGATATGCTTTGTATGTGTCTGAACCTACTGTATAATGATTTAGTTAATGTAGTTCACTTATTCCAGAATCATATTCATTGTTATGATATCATATATGGTCATATTCTTTGCTTCTTATTATTAATATTTTATTAGTACTTGTTATTCAGGTGTTTATTGCTTTATGTTCTTATGCGTGCTTTGTCAAATAAATTATCATTCTTCTTTTTAGGTTATAGATACCTCCTTTAAAGAATGGTATTAGTGTAATATATAAATATATATCATATTTAATCATTGAATTCATTTATATAAACATTCTTCAATGAAGATCATGTAGAACGAGTCGCATCACATCGTGGAGACGTTAGGTCGTACGTACGCACGAGCGATGATATCGTTCCCATGATCGTGGAATTGTATTGAAGTGCATGTATACTGTAGAGACCCGTATCTTGACGTACATGAACATTACATTACTTTTGTGGAATACTTATTACATAACAAAAACACACACACAAGGATCGTAATAGTTTAGTGTCTTTGGAAACTCGAAATAAAATCTTCTAATCGTGGTGAAAGATCTTCAACATCTCCCATAAAGATCTTCCTTTTTTTAACCTAAAACCTTTCTTTATATCTTGGGGAAAACAAAACATAAAAGGGTGAGCTCAAATGCTCAGTAAGGGTAAACAAAAGAAATATCAATCACATCGTATTCATAAGAACATAACATTTTGGAAATCATAACCTGCAAAAGAGAGCATAATTTCATAACATGGGATAAATCATGGTAGTGAAATGTAATCACAATAATCATAACTTAAAACATGAAACTTTGTGGCATTCACACATATTCATAGAGAATAATTTCTTGTTAGTCAAGACTCATTGCCAAGACTATCTTAGTGGACAAAGTCCCTTTCTGAATCGAGTAACCCTCGTTTCAGTCCTGTTTCACTGAACCGGTATAACCTACCATTCCAGCCATGTCTATCTCATGAGATATAAAATCTTTACCCAATGCATTGGAGGGAGATATAGGTCCCACCCATCTTATAATGAATCCTTTCTTATGTGTGCCACATAATCATAAACCATACATCACAGCGTAACCCATGTAATAAAAATGGGATTCTTGAAACATAATGACATCATAAAAAAATCATATAAGGTAAATGAATTCATAAAAATAATTCCCTCACAGTGTAATCAAATCAATGTAATAATAGGGATAAAAACAGAACCCTTTATTATCTTATATGGAAAATAATTTTGATAAAACACTTGAACTCCATTCTTGAGGAAAATATTCTTTCTACTTCAAAAACACTTTTCCTTTCTTAAAATGTCATAAAATTATAAACAAAAATAAGTTGATTAAAAATAAACTTGAAAACTTGTAAAGGAAGCTTCTTGGAAATAATGTTTTAAAAATCCATTATTGCCGTATAAGTTAATAAAAACATTCTTCGTATTTTTGTCGGAAAAGATAAAAAGTACCTCGTGCAAAAAATGACAAAAAATTCCTTTCATATCCTTTAATAAAAACTCACCGAAGGGTAAAATTGGATTTAAACAATTTTAGGTGTATGGAAATAACATTACATATTTAGGAAACATGGATGTAGATGATAAAATACACCCCATTAAATACTAAAGTATAAACAATCTCGGATAAAAATGAGATTGTGATATTTCCCTTACCTTAGGTCCGATTTGCTTCGTATGTGTCCGAACCTCCTGTATAATGATTTAAATAATGTCATTGACTTATTACGGAATCATATTCATTGTTATGATATCATATATGGTTCACTTATGACATTATATTATCCGTTCTTTTGTAAATTCTATGTTAAAGAAGCGTTTTGGGTAAAATCGTTTCATTTATCGTAGGTGTTTTGACTTGTTGTTCTTGACATTATTATTACTTATATCATGATTTACTTACTTCCAGAATATAAAATATGATTTATATATCATATATATATATATATAATAGATAGATAAATGAAATGAAAAACACCGTTCATGGAGACGGTAGTCTGTACGTACGCATGAACGCTGTTTTCCTTTCCTTATTGTCTTGAGTGGAAGTAAGTAGATGACATAAATATATATATATATACATAAATAAAGTATCTTTATAATGTCATATATTTCATTATTATTTCTTATATATACTTTATAATCATTCTTAAATGGTTAACATGGAGAATGAATCTCATCGCGTCGTGGAGACAGCAGTCCGTACGTACGCACGAGCGATGATATCATTCCCATAAATATTGAATTGAATTGGAGTGGATTATACAATATATCAGAATCAATATGATGTTTTAATAACTATGTATAGTTATTCTTTACACCACTATACCCATCCATGTAAGGTGGTGGTGGAAAATGATTACACCACGACGTGGAGACGGTATTCCGTACGTACGCACGCGCGGTGATTTCTTTTTCCGTAGGATGGATAGATGGTGAAATAGGGTTGTTTCATTCTTATAATAAAATATCAGTATATGAGTGATACTGATGTTATTACTTCATAATGAAACAACCTAAGAAGAATAAGTGGAAGAAGAAATAAAGATGAAAGAATTGGTAACGGTAATTACCTCTTCTTTGAAGCGCCTCTTTGAGACCTCCTCTTATGGTACTAAACTTTGTCTTTGAGGAAGCCCAGAACCTCTAGGATGTTTCTAGGGAAGTGGAGAAGAGATTTCGTCAGGGTTTGGCCGAGCTTGAGGGCTCAAATTGGTGTGAGGAGGAGGGGGAGGAGGTGTCCTTTTATAAGGGAGGAGATGGGCACCGTAAGAATATCTCAAAATATTATTTTATATTAAAGTAAAAATCGGTTTATAATGGTTCAAAAGGGTCTTATTTCGAAGATAAAGTGGGGATGGGTCGAAATCCTATCATCCAATAGGATTTAGACAAGTTTTGGGTATTATTTTAACCTTATAAATTAGATTTAACTCTAAGTTAAATAATTTAACTTTTACCGTGTCTTTTTGTTTTCTTTCACTATATGGTTAATACACTTACTATAACATGCCAAACGAACCCCAAATTGTTTATTATTAATATATATATCCTTATCTAAGTCATTTTGCCGAACCTTAGATTTTTAGGAATAAAATAACAATTAATAATATAATATTTGATTTAAAGACTATTTTGTGTCAATTTTGACACTATTTGATATATGATTTTTGGGAAAGTCATAAAAGAATTATATGTTCGAAAACAGTTGATTAAATCAACACTAATATATCATAGTAACCTATAAAATTAGTGGAATTCATAAAAAGTCTCAAATTAAATTCATTTGAGTATTTATAACATCAATTATGTTAATATTTCTTTAAAAGGGTAATTACTGCATCATCGTTGTGTCATAAATAAAAAATTTATTTAAAGTCTAAAAATTATAAATAAAATATCATTATGTAGGAAACCTTTTTATCTTTCTAATGAATATTTATAGTCGAATTTATCTTATGTATAACCCCATATTAAAAATGGTTTAGTAAATAAACTTTGATTTTAACTCTTTTAACTATTCTTTGAATTAAATAATAATAAATGTCCTAATCTAATCCAAGTGGGCCTAAATGATAATATTTTACACTTAAGGTTGTTTTTGGTCGAGATACACTTGTCCAATAGAATTAGGGCACGTTTTAGGGTTATATTAATATCATTTTTACCCTTAATTACCCTATTTACTTTTAACCGTGGCAAATAAAAGTAAAAAGTTACTATTCACCAAAAATTATTTTCATCTCATTGAACCACATTTTACTTACTGACATCAACCGTGTCTCTTTGATTTTTGAAATTCCATTCACAGAAGCGGTAAAATTATGTTTTATGAAAAATTTAGTTTTTTTAACTACCACTTAGTAGTTTCACTATTCATCAAAAATTGATGTTTTTCAGAACAATGCCAAAATTTCATCCTAAGCTATATTTCATATTCAGAATTCAAAAATGAAATATATTTTAACAAATTCATAACATAGAAGTTGCATTAATTAATTTTATAATTAAATCCCGCTGTTAAAATAAATAGCGTGTTTTTAGGAAACAAAATATATCAAAAGATTGACACTTGATTATGTCTGGTTTAAATGTGAAATTACAACCAATGACCAACATTGTATTAAATTGTAAAAATATATTATAAATATACTTTAAAACCACTAAAATTAATAATTTATCACTATTAATTATTTCGATTAAAAAAGTTGTTTTTAATTATAATTTAGTAATTTTCACTATTCATCAGAATATGAAAGTTATCCGAAAAGTACCAAAATTTCACCTTAGGCTAAATTAGATACTCCGAATCCAAAAATGAAGTCCATTTTGAGAGATAAATTTTCTAATATTTAAAAAGGTGGTTATTACTATTCATAACGGCTAGTTATAATAATATTTTAATAACATATCGTGGTTTAGTGAAACTCGGTATTGCGTACTACACACGCTATCGAGGAAGGTCGTGATTGCGTGTAATGCAAGGCAAGTCAAGGATGCGTGTTGTGCAAGCTCCTTTTGGTGTAGCGTACAACACAAGACATTAGTGAAATAAAAAAAATATTTTTCATAAAATCTCGGGCTGTTACATTCTACCCCCCTTAAAATGAATTTCGCCCTCGAAATTCGTCGGGGTTATAAATGGTTTACTATTCGAAAGTTACTTTAATAGAAACCCACATAGTAAAAAGGAATACCAAAACTTATCTTTAAAAACAAAAGTATGAAACGTAATGGTTACCCAAATAAACTAATCACTGGGTTTCCACATAGGTGAAAATATGGATATGGAAGAGAAATCTAACCATCATGTTCTGATGGAGAGTGGTAGAGAACATGGCTATGGAAAAGCCAGCAATCACAAAGCAATAAATTTGTGACGATCTAAGGTACCATCTGATTCATCAGGTATAAGATCACTAGGACAACATTTTTGGTTTTCAAGATCATTTCCCTAAAGTTGAAAATTTGAATTAGAATTAATACTTACTTTATTTTGGAACAATCTTACTGTTGTTCATGCCTTGAACAATTTCCACTTTATCTCTTAAATAAATGAAGTTGAATTTGTTATTCGTGAAGTGTTAGCAGATTATGTGATAGAATGACGGGTCATTCAATCTGTCTTAAACAAAATGTTACATAAGTCATTCTATAGTGAGATTAATCATATATGGTTCCTAAAATGGACTTATACTTCATATATTATACTGTTTAATATAATAAAACTAGTTTCTTCTAAACAGGGACTTCCTGTAGGCCAGTGGTAGTCAATAAAGGCCAGTCGCACTTCGGTTGTGGGTTCGATTCCCACAGCCTTGTCCGACGCGATGGGCTGTCGCCCGTCCTGCAGGTTGTCCTTTTTCGAAAACAATAATACTATAACATCCCATCAATAATATCGAAAAAAAAACTTATATCCTTAAACAATACTAACTTATGTCCAACATAATCCATTCCAATCTTTAGGCTTATCCATAATACTGCAGTCCACTCTCATAACATAGTGAAAATGATTACCAGAGATTTAACACCATTGTCGATCCCCATATATCATAAGATATGTTTTGTTGGTCACATTCCAAACATTCAAAGTCCTTAATCGTGTATTCTCTTGAATACCTTAGTGAAAACATGAATGCAGTTAAAAGTTAACACTTTCCACATACCAAAATCCTCAAAATTATATATACTCAAACCATGATATCACTTAGTCCTTATATCAATCATGTGCTCATGAATACTATCAAACATTTAATTTTCTCCTTATCCCTTCATTATGCGCATATCATCTAAATTCCAAAAATATTTGAATAACCTTTCATGGATACTGGTAACATTAATCATACACTTTCAAAACACAAGGAAAGACAACAGTGTAACAATCCATAGATGTCTCTTTATTCCATATTAGCATGAGATTACTTATACAAAATTACACATGATAAACATGTAATCATTCCACTACATTCTTAAACCATTGACCGAGCTTCAAAAATTCTTTCATCTCACATATCATTTGTAGTCTCTTCATCATCATCCACATAAATACTACCCATATGACCATACTGATTCTCTTCATGAGTCTTTCCCTTAGGGAATTTGTTTTCATAATGCCCATACATTCCACATTTAAAACACTTAACCATTTTTGATGTCGTAGCAATACCATTATCCTCATCCATGGTGTTAACCGACCCTTTTCCTTTGCACATACTTGCTTTGTGTCCTTCTTTTCCATACCCAAATCATCTTCCAGTTACCTTGAAACATTCTCCTTGATGCCTCTTCCCACATGATTTATATAGGGGAAATTTAACTTTCTTTCCTATATGATCATCATGGAACTCCATCTTTCTCTTATTAGTCGAGTCAGGAAACTTACCAAATTTTACTTTATTGATCATATTATGAGATTGCTGATTCGGCATAATAATGATGTTTGGACATCCAAATCCCATTTCATTTGGTTGCTCATGAAGAATATCATTCCATTGTCCATCATATCCTCCATTATTGTGAATCATCTTGTTTCCAGCCATTTTCTAAAACCCAAACAGAATAGTGTGAGAGGCAAAATAATGCTAGGGAAAACAACACAGTAAAGGGGGAGTACCCTTAATATCTAACATCTTAGGTTAAATTATAAGATCGTTATCGTAGTTCTAGGATTATATCCTATACGTATATTTATCCTTAGGGACATCCCTAGAAATACCTTAGAAATATCTCTAGGGATCTCACTAACATTTTCGCATCCTAGTTTCCAAAGGTTGACTAAACCTCTCCTCTGATACCAACTGTAGAGACCCGTATCTTAACGTACATGAACATTACATTACTTTTGCGGAATACTTAGTACATAACAAAAACACACACACAAAGATCTTAATAGTTTAGTGTCTTTGGAAACTCGGAATAAAATCTTCAAATCGTGGTGAAAGATCTTCAACATCTCCCATAAAGATCTTCCTTTTTTTTAACCTAAAACCTTTCTTTATATCCTGGGGAAAAGAAAACATAAAAGGGTGAGCTCAAATGCTTAGTAAGGGTAAACAAAAGAAATATCAATCACATCGTATTCATAAGAACATATCATTTTGGAAATCATAACCTGCAAAAGAGAGCATAATTTCATAACATGGGATAAATCATCGTAGTGAAATGTAATCACAATAATCATAACATAAAACATGAAACTTTGTGGCATTCACAAATATTCATAGAGAATCATTTCTTGTTAGTCAAGACACATTGCCAAGACTATCTTAGTGGACAAAGTCCCTTTCTGAATCGAGTAACCCTCGTTTCAGTCCTGTTTCACTGAACCGGTATAACCTACCATTCCAGCCATGTCTATCTCATGAGATATAAAATCTTTACCCAATGCATTGGATGGAGATATAGGTCCCACCCATCTTATAATGAATCCTTTCTTATGTGTGCCACATAATCATAAACCATACATCACAGCGTAACCCATGTAATAAAAATGGGATTCTTGAAACATCATGATATCATAAAAAAAATAATATAAGGTAAATGACTTCATAAAAATAATTCCCTCACAACGTAATCAAATCAATGTAAAAATAGGGATAAAAACAGAACCCTTTATTATCTTAGATGGAAAATAATTTTGATAAAACACTTGAACTCCATTCTTGAGGAAAATATCCTTTCTACTTCAAAAACACTTTTCCTTTCATAAAATGTCATAAAATTATAAACTAAAATAAGTTGATTAAAAATAAACATGAAAACTTGTAAAGGAAGCTTCTTGGAAATAATGTTTTAAAAACCCATTCTTGCCGCATAAGTTAAAAAAAACATTCTTTGTATTTTTGTCGGAAAAGATAAAAAGTACCCCGTGCGAAAAATGACAAAAAATTCCTTTCATATCCTTTAATAAAAACTCACAGAAGGGTAAAATTGGATTTAAACAACTTTAGGTGGATGGAAATAACATTACATATTGAGGAAACATGGATGTGGATGATAAAATACACCCCAGTAAATACTAAAGTATAGACAATCTCGGATAAAAATGAGATTGTGATATTTCCCTTACCTTAGGTCCGATTTGCTTCGTATGTGTCCGAACCTCCTGTATAATGATTTAAATAATGTCATTGACTTATTACGGAATCATATTCATTGTTATGATATCATATATGGTTCACTTATGACATTATATTACCCGTTCTTTTGTAAATTCCATGTTAAAGAAGCGTTTTGGGTAAAATCGTTTCATTTATCGTAGGTGTTTTGACTTGTTGTTCTTGACATTATTATTACTTATATCATGATTTACTTACTTACAGAATATAAAATATTATTTATATATCATATATATATATATATATAATAGATAGATAAATGAAATGAAAAACACCGTTCATGGAGATGGTAGTCCGTACGTACGCATGAACGATGTTTTCCTTTCCTTATTGTCTTGAGTGGAAGTAAGTAGATGACATACATATATATATATATACATAAATACAATATCTTTATAATTTCATATATTTCATTATTATTTCTTATATATACTTTATAATCATTCTTAAATGGTTAACATGGAGAATGAATCTCATCGCGTCGTGGAGACGGCAGTCCGTACGTACGCGCGAGCGATGATATCATTTCCATAAATATTGAATTGAATTGGAGTGGATTATACAATATATCAGAATCAATATGATTTTGTAATAACTATGTATAGTTATTCTTTACACCACTATACCCATCCATGTAAGGTGGTGGTGGAAAATAGATTACACCACGACGTGGAGACGGTATTCCGTACGTACGCACGCGCGGTGATTTCTTTTTCCGTAGGATGGATAGATGGTGAAATAGGGTTGTTTCATACTTATAATAACATATCAGTATATGAGTGATACTGATGTTATTACTTCATAATGAAACAACCTAAGAAGAAGAAGTGGAAGAAGAAATAAAGATGAAAGAATTGGTAACGGTAATTACCTCTTCTTTGAAGCGCCTATTTGAGACCTCCTCTTAGGGAACTAAAATTTGTCTTTGAGGAAGCCCAGAACCTCTAGGATGTTGATAGGGAAGTGGAGAAGAGATTTTGGCAGGGGTTGGCCGAGCTTGAGGGCTCAAATTGGTGTGAGGAGGAGGGGGAGGAGGTGTCCTTTTATAAGGGAGGAGAGGGGCACCTTAGGAATATCTCAAAATATTATTTTATATTAAAGTCAAAATCGGTTTATAATGGTTCAAAAGGGTATTATTTCGAAGATAAAGTGGGGATGGGTCTAAATCCTATCATACAATAGGATTTAGACAAGTTTAGTGTATTATTTTATCCTTATCAATTAGATTTAACTCTAAGTTAAATAATTTAACTTTTACCGTGTCTTTTTGTTTTCTTTCACTATATGGTTAATACACTTACTATAACATGCCAAACGAACCACAAATTGTTTATTATTAATATATATATCCTTATCTAAGTCGTTTGGACGAACCATAGATTTTTAGGAACAAAATAACAATTAATAATATAATATTTGATTTAAAAACTATTTTGTGTCAATTTTGACACTATTTGATATATGATTTTTGTGAAAGTCATAAAAGCATTATATGTTCGAACCAAGTTTATTAAATCAACACTAATATATCATAGTAACCTAAAAAATTAGTGTAATTCATAAAAAGTCTCAAATTACATTCATTTGAGTATTTATAACATCAATTATGTTAATATTTCCTTAAAAGGGTAATTACTGCATCATCGTTGTGTCATAAATAAATTAATTTATTTAAAGTCTAAAAATTATAAATAAAATATCTATATGTAGGAAATATTTTCAGCTTTCTAATGAATATTTATAGTCGAATTTATCTTATGTATAACCCCATATTAAAAATGTTTTAGTAAATAAACATTGATTTTAAGTCTTTTAACTCTTCTTTGAATTAAATAATAATAAATGTCCTAATTTAATCCAAGTGGGCCTAAATGATAATATTTTACACTTAAGGATGTTTTTGGTCGAGATACACTTGTCCAATAGAATTAGGACATGTGTTAGGGTAATATTAATATCATTTTTACCCTTAATTACCCTATTTACTTTTAACCGTGGTAAATAAAAGTAAAAAGTTACTATTCACCAAAAATTATTTTCATCTCATTGAACCACATTTTACTTACTGAAATCAACCATGTCTCTTGGATTTTTGAAATTCCATTCACAGAAGCGGTAAAATTAAGTTTTATGAAAAATTCAGTTTTTTTAACTACCACTTAGTAGTTTCACTATTCATCAAAAATTGATGTTTTTCAGAACAATGCCAAAATTTCATCCTAAGCTGTATTTCATATTCAGAATTCAAAAATGAAATATATTTTACCAAATTCATAACATATAAGTTGCATTAATTAATTTTATAATTAAATCCCGCTGTTAAAATAAATAGCGTGTTTTTAGGAAACAAAATATATCAAAAGATTGACACTTGATTATGTCTGGTTTAAATGTGAAATTACAACCAATGACCAACATTGTATTAAATTGTAAAAATATATTCTAAATATACTTTAAAACCACTAAAATTAATAATTTATCACTATTAATTATTTCGATTAAAAAAGTTGTTTTTAATTATAATTTAGTAATTTTCACTATTAATCAGAATATGAAAGTTATCCGAAAAGTACCAAAATTTCACCTTAGGCTAAATTCGATACTCTGAATCCAAAAATGAAGTCCATTTTTAGAGCTAAATTTTCTAAAATTTAAAAAGGTGGTTATTAATATTCATAACGGTTAGATATAATAATATTTTAATAGCATATCGTTGTTTAGTGAAACTCGGTATTGCGTACTACACACGCTATCGAGGAAGGTCGCGATTGCGTGTAATGCAAGGCAAGTCAAGGATGCGTGTTGTGCAAGCTCCTTTTGGTGTAGCGTACAACACAAGACATTAGTGAAATAAAAAAGAATATTTTTCATAAAATCTCAGGCTGTTACATATACTATTTCAGAATCAATATCACTTTACAATAATCATATATAGTTATTCATTACACCATTATACCCATCCAAGTAAGGTGGTGGTGGAAAATATATTACACCACAGCGTGGAGACGGTATTCCGTACGTACGCACGCACGGTGATTTCATTTTCCATAGGATGGATAGAAGGTGAAATAGGGTTGTTTAATATTTATAATAAAATATCGTATATTAGTGATACTGATGTTATTACTTCATAATGAAACAACTAAAGAAGAAGATGTAGAAGAAGAAATAAATTTGAAAGAATCGTTAATGGATAATACCTCTTCTTCGACACGCCTCTTTGAAACCTCCTCTTAGGTTACTAAAAATGGTATTTGAAGAAGACCAGGACCTCTAGAATGTTTCTAGGGAAGTTGATAAGGGAAATGGGCAGGGTTCAGCTGAGCTTGAAGGCTCTAAACTGTGTAAAGAGGAGAGGGAGGAGGAGCCCTTTTATAAGGGAGGAGAGGGGCACCTTTGGAATTATAAGAAATATTAATTTATAATAAATTCCAAACCCACATAAAAACCACCAAAAATGACTCAAATACGAATATTAGACGAGAAAGGGTTGTAATCTCATTAAAAAATAAAATTTAGACAAGTTGGGAATTTATTTTAAACATTATCAACATGATTTATCCTTATATAATCTATTTAATTTTATTTGTGGTAATAATATTCTAAATTTTAAATCATTATAAATAATTACTTATATGTTGGGAATTTTCCATAATTTTATACCTTATTATATTTTCGACCATATAAAATTTAATTTATAAATTTTAAACATTTTTGTGATTTTTAAACGATTTTATAATATGTAGGTTTTATAAAATAACAAGTGTCAATTTTAACACTATTCATTTATTTGAATTTAAATTAAATATAAACAGAAGATATGTTCGAACTAAAAACTTTAATAGATTTATAACATGTCATATATATCTATAAAATTAGTGGAGAAAATTAAATAGTTCGTATAATATATATTTTATTACTTTTAAAATCATTTATTTGATAATTCAATCAATAAAACAATTTCAACATCACTATTGTGTCATAATTAATGATAATTATTTAATCCCTAAAAATTATAAATAAATTCACATGATGTATATACTTTTATTAGATTTCTGGGGACTATTCATGTTTGAAGTTTCATGAAGTTTATCACTAAATGAAAATTATTATACTTATATGAATTTAGAGATTGACATGTTGTCACTTTCTTTGGTTTTAATAATAATTAAATTATTTCAATGGTCAAAATTCCATAAAATGAATTATTTCCGACCCTTTGGTGATAAGGGTCGACTTTTAGTAATCAAACAGAATTTTTTCAGCTGTTAGGGTAATTTTATAGTCTTATATTTACCCTTAATTACCCGATTTACTTTTAACTACAGTAAATAAAAATTACCATAGTTACTATTAATAATAATAAAAAAAGTAACCTATTAACATAATTTGGACCCACTAAATCAAAATATGGAATCCATATTTAAAAATACAAAACCCAAAATTTGCAATAATTAATTTAAAATTAACCCCGTTGTTAAGAAAACGGGTTTTAAAAGATAAAACATTGCCAAAGATTGAAATTTTTTTACCTATGAATTCAATGTAAAATTAATGGTAATGACATAAATTATATTAAATGGTAATAATATATTCTATTTATAATTTAATACCATTATGTATTATAATTTAACCCTATAAATTATTGCAATGAAAAAAGTTTTTTTAATTAAAATATAGCGCGTTTTTACTATTCATTAAAATATGAAAGTTATCAGAATAATATGAAAATATTATCCAAAGTAAATATATATAACCTGATTCCAAATAAGAAGTTTATTTTGTCAAATTGAACTTATAAAATTTTCAAAAACTAGATTTAATGTCTGTGCGCCATCAAAAGGCGGCAAAACTGCATATTTTGAAAAATACTTGTTTTACCCGAAAAATTTATTTTGTTATCATACCATGTGTTAGAAAATATGTAAGATGAATAATAATGTTATCAAATTAAAAATTTAGTTAATACTATTCATAAAAGCTATTCCATAATAATATTATAACAATATATCGCTGTTTAGTGAAACCTTTTATTGCATACTACATAAGCTATCGAGGAAGGTCGTGATTGCGTGTAACGCAAGCCTAGCTAGTGTTGTGTGCAGTGAAAGATACCATTAATGTTGCGTATAACATAAGACATAAAAAAATATACTTCTCATAAAATACCAGGGTGATACATCTATAGTATTCTGACTCTGAATTCTTTGATAAATAGAATCCGAATATCAATGTAATATAGACTCTAAATGTTTATTTTCTTAGACTCCGAAAATTATTTTCCTTAGACTCTGGAAAATTTGATTTAGTTATGAAACCTTATTTTTCTTACCTTTTTTATAGTTATGAAATGATTTTGTGCATTCTATTCCTAACTAACCTTTTTTTGAGTGAAACATGTGCAAGTCCCTCCGTGATTCGAGGAGAAATATAATCGTTGGAGGAGGGAGCCGACCGTTGGGAAAATTCTTATAAATAAGATCTCCTTTGAAAAAACTCAAAAAAAGAGACACTGGTTCATTAATCTAGAGACCACATGTTGTTGAAGTAATTTCTAGAGAGAGATACTATCATTCCTTGATATGGAAGACAGAGGTTCCGACTACCTTGAAGTTCGAGGGCTTGCCGGGATAACAAAATAGAGTCCGATATTCTTACAGAGGGCTTACCCTTGTGTGGGTAATACAGACATTCTTGAAAGTATAAATCAAGGGACCTTTATACAAGGTTGTTGGATACCCTTCTATTTGGGTAAAAAAATTTCTTACTTGTTACTTGTATTGTTTCAAGAATTCTTTCCACTGCATTTTGATTAATAATGAATGTATAACTATATTATACTTTCTTGTACTTGTATACTCTATATAGTAAGATTCTATATGCTTTAAGGTATAATACTTTTCCTTGTAATAGTTTCTTAAGTTTCATTCTAGAACCATATTTCCGAAATCTAGCAAATTTATAGAACTAAGAGGTCTGGTAAATTTACCTTGTTAAATTTTGTTAAACATATTTTTCCTCTAGGATTAAAATAAATGTTTTATAACAATATTTTGAAGGTTCCAATGGAATTTTTAAAGTATAAAATTCACCCCCTTCTTTTATATTGAGGATCTACATTCATTATTTCGATCCTACAATTGGTATCAGAGGATGTATTTAAAATACTCATATTCACATATAATTTTTCTTGCTTAGTTTTAATTGTCCTATTTTTTTCCTTGATTAGGATTTTAATCTTTGTTCACAAGATTTTTTTATTAACAATTTTCTATGGAAAGATATTTTCTTTAGGTGGTAGGAATGAAGGTTGGTACGATTGATAATCTTAATCCTACAATACCAGATATTTTTGATGGGAATGATTATGAATATTGGAGAGATCATATAAAGACTTTTGTTATTAATATTGGAGTGGAAAAGATTGATATATTTTCTGGAGATTACAAGATTCCTGATAAGGAAGTCAGAACTTTTACTAATCATGAAAAGCCAGAATATCAACTTAACTATAAGGTATGGAATACATTGTTGTGTTCCATGACCAGGAATATATATAGCCAGATTTCTTCTTGTGAAGCTGTAAATTTTATTTGGATGAAATTTGAGTTTACTCATTTTGGTACATCCAAAGATATAGAAACTTGAAGAGCTATGCTAAGAGCAGAATATCATGGAATTCTATTTCCTGTTAGAGAACTAGTTTTTAAGGTACAAAAAAGGATTATAACTATTGTTAACAGTTTACAATCTATGGGTGAGAAAGATTTAGATGATGAGGCCCTTGTGGACAAGATTATAGATATCATGCCTAACGAGTGGGAATCTAAGAG
The DNA here is from genome assembly GCA_963277665.1 of Viscum album. NCBI lineage: Eukaryota > Viridiplantae > Streptophyta > Magnoliopsida > Santalales > Viscaceae > Viscum > Viscum album. The sequence goes on from OY728163.1 coordinate 691,126,078, forward strand.
AAATACTATTGATGAGAATAGGAAAGTATCTCATATTACTCTTGATGAGATTTTTGGAACTCTTCGTCAACATGAGATGAGAATGAAAATAGATGACTATTTGAATAAAAAGAAGAATGGTAATGGAAGTGTAGTCTTTACAACTACTAAAGTCAAAACTCCTAAAAAGGGTTACTAGATCCATGTTTATGAAGGTCACTGTTTTATCTGAATATAATGAAAGTTATCATTCTAAGAATGAACTAGCTGTTATTTCTTAAAGGATGAACAAGATAGTCGAAAAGAATGACTTTCAGTATAGATATAAGAATAATGAAATAAAATACAAGAAAGACTCTGAAGTTACTTGTTATGAATGTAAAAGAGCATGGGATATAAGGCCAAATTGTCCTATGCTTAAGAAAAAGGATAGAAAGGAAAAGAATTATGAAGGGAATAAAAAGAAATACTAAAAGGAAAAGGATAATAATGTTTTGAAAGCCAATGACACCTAGAGAGCTAGTGGTGGGGGCTCTTCTAATGAATATTCAGAGTATAAATCTTCTCATCAGAGGAATCCTGGTCTGAAATCCAGATTACCTAGTGAAAATTATTTTCTAATGGCCAAGGTACAAAATGCTGAATCTATAACCAATGTATCATTGAATTATAATTATAGTAATAACAAATATTATGAATCTTTGGATGAGGAATCTTCTTTTGATGAAGATAATACTTTACCTACTTTAGAATAAGTTTCTAGGTATTCTATACTTCTTCAGAAGAAAAATTCTAATGTCATGAAAAATCATGATAAGAAAAATTCTAGAAATATTATTCTTAATAAGGAAATATAAGATATTTCTAAAGATCTTGATAAGAAAACTCATGATTTTGAAATTATATAAAAAAAACATAAGGAAGTTTATTCTGGGAAAGATATACTTTTTAAGGATTTAGAAAATGTAATTTCTAAGAAAAATATTTTAGAGACTAACTCTACTGGTAAAACTAATGTTTTTTATGATAAAAACATAGTTATTAGACTGATGTCATAAATAATTTCTTTGTGGAAGTGTTTTTCAAACGTTGCCTTAGGTAAAGAAAACATTGATAAGAAGTATTCTCAAATTCGACCTCTAATGAATAATTATGTATTTGGTTATTCACATTCAAAACCAGTTTTTATCCAAAATTATTTTATTCCTCAAATTGCTATTTTCTGCACTAAATTTCAGTATGGTGGACATTGGGAAAAAAGTTGTTCTATAAACAAAACTCAGTATTCAGATTTTCATAAAGGATATTTTTGTAATAAAATTTGGATTCCTAAAATTTATCTTTCTGATGTTTTTGGATCCATGAAATTTTGGGTTGTGAAGGTATAACACTCTTATTTTCAAGAAAATAATGAAAGTACCAATAACAATACATGGTACATGGATAATGGATGTTCCCGACATAATACTGGTAACATATTTTTTTTGAAAATATTATCATGATGAAAGGAGGAAATGAAACTTTCTATGATAATGCACAGGGAGAAATTATTCGTATAGGTAACATTGTTCTTCTTGAAAAAACATTGATTTCAAATGTTTTCATTCTCAAGGGTCTTAATCCCAATCTCATTAGCATAAATCAACTATGTGATGAAGGTTACCTTGTGAATTTATGAATGAAAAATTTTTAGTACACAATTCCAAGGAAGTGTTCATTCTTTATGCCCTTAGGCAATAGAATGTATACACATTAAACTAAGAGGACCTTAGGAGCTAAGACCTATCTTACCTTAGTGAAATGGATGATCATTTTTGGTTATGGCATATAAGTTTAAGACATAGTAACATTAGGAACCTATAAAATCTCTATAAGAAATGACTTGTTAAGGATCTACCAGAGCTTAGATTTGATTCTTCAAGAGTTTGTGATCTTTGTCAATATGGAAAGCAGCATAAATAAATTTTTAAAAACAATTGGTGAAATATCAACTACTGATGCATTATAGTTGGTGCATATGGATCTTTTTGGACCAACACAAACTGGAAACATTGGAGTAAAATATTATGTATTTGTCTTAGTTGATGATTACACTATATTTACGTGGCTCTATTTTCTAGAAATGAAATATGAATCATTTTATTATTTCAAAAGTTTTAGAGCCCATGTTAAAAATGATAAAAACCTTTAATTGATAACTATTAAGAGTGATCATGGAGGATAATTTCAAATTTTTGATTTTGAAACTTTCTTGTAGTAGAAAATACATTACTCATAACATCTCAGCAAAAAGAACTCCTCAAAAAAATGGTGTGGTTTAAAGAATAAATAGTATTCTTAAAGAGAGAGCTAGAACCATGTTGATTGAATATTATGCCAAAAAATTTTGGGGTGATGCTATATGTACTACTTGATATATTATAAATCGTGTTTTGATTAGACCTTTTCTTAGTAAAACTACATATGAATTGGGGAATGGTAGAAAACCTAGACTTTCTTACTTCAAAGTTTTTGGTTGAAAAGTATTCATTCTCAATACTAATGATAATTTACATATATTCACACACAAATATGACGAAGGAGTCTTTTTAGGATACTCCACAACTTCTAAGTCTTATATAGTTTTCAACAAAAATACTTGTACTGTTGAAGAAAAAATACAAGTTAAATTTGAGGAAACTAATCCTTTTGTTTTCAAACAACCTCAATCTACATCTTCGGATGTGTTTTTAAGAACAGATTATCTACTCTTGACAGAAGACACTTCTTATAAGTAAAATGTTCAAGAAAAAATTTCTGAAGCACTTACCCCAGAATATTTTCTACCATATGTGGATGAATAGGTTTTACAAAACCCTAACTTTTTGTTTCTAAAGGATCAACCCAGTGATAGTATCATTGGGGATGTAAATCAACCTATAAGGACTAGAATTTACTTAAGGAATGAAGTAGAACATCTAGCATTTCATTCCCAATTTTAACCTAAAATCCCCGATGAAGTATTATGCGATGATGATTGGATAAAAGCCATGCAAGATAAGTTAAATGAATTCAAAAGGAATAATGTCTGGACCTTTATTGAAAGACCTAAGTAAACTTCTGTTATTGGAGTAAAATGGGTCTATATAAATAAATGTGGTGAAAATTGAATCATAGTAAGAAATAAAGCTAGATTAATTACTAAAGGATATAATAAACAAGAAATAATAGACTATGAAGAAACCTATTCTCTAGTAGAAAGACTTGAATCTATTCATATTTTACTTACCTTCGCATCATTCATTATCTTCAAACTTTTTCAAATGGATGTTAAATGTTCTTTCCTTAATGGTTATGTTCAAGAGGATGTTTTTGATTAACAACCACATGGTTTTGAAGATAAAAAACATCCTGAATGTGTTTTCAATCTTACCAATGATTTTTATGGACTTAATCAAGATCCTTGAGCCTAGTATGATAGACCTACATGATTTTTGTTACAAAAAAATTATGTTAAGGGAAATGATGATCCAAAACTTTTTATAAATAAAGATAAGAAAAATGTTTTGATTGTTCAAATTTATGTTGATGAAATTATATTTGGTTCAAATTATAAATATTTAATTGATTTCTTGAAAAATATAATAAAATATGAGTTTGAAATGAGTATGATGGGAGAGTTAACATTTTTCCTTGGTTTTAAAATTTCTCAAAAACCAGAAGGAATGTATATATCCCAATATAAGTATATTAAATACCTCCTTAAAAAATATGGATACGACAACAATAAGAGTATAAGTACTCCCATTGTTACCACAAATTCACTTGATCTTGATGAAGCTAGGAAACTAGTAGATCAAACATCCTTCAGTGGCATGATAGGAAGTCTACTTTACATGATAGCTAGTCATCCAGACTTAATGTTTTTAGTATGATTATGTTCAAGATATCAATACAATCCTAAGGAATCTCATTTAAAGGTAGAAAAATGGACATTTCACTAATTAAAGGGCACCATGGATTTAGGACTCTTTCATACTTCTGGAAATGATTTTGTTTTAAGAAGTTTTTCAGATGCGGAATTTGGTGGGTGTAGAATGGATAGGAAAAGTACATCAAAAACCTATCATTTATTAAGTGATTAATTAGTTTATTTTTCCTGAAAAATCAACACTCAGTAGCAATTTCCACTGCTGAAGCTGAATATGTAGCAGGTGGAAGTTTTTGTGCTCAAGTGTTGTGGATTCAATACACACTCACAGACTATGATATGAGTTTTACCAAAAGACAATTTTTTTTGTGATAATACTACTACCATTTACTCAAGTAAAAACCTTGCACATCACGTTTATGCAATACACATAAATAGTAGGCATCACTCTACTAGGGATCACACACAAAAATGAGATATCATTCATTAATTTATCAGAACACTAGATCAACATGTTGATATTTTCACAAAATCTTTACCTTCTGATAGATTTGAATTCATTAAACAGAAGTTAGGAATGATAAACAAAATGTAATACTCTTTTTTAGCATTCTATTAAAACCTATCTACTTATAGTAAAAAACATCTTTTCATTGGGGGAGTATATTTTCATGATAGGGAAATAAATTTTTCGTAGTCTAAATTTTTTTTTGTAATCTAAATTTTTCAGTCTGAATTTTGTTTTTTAGTCTAAATTTTTTTCTTAGTCCAAAATTTTTCGTAATCATTTTTTTTTTGTAATCTAATGTTTTTCAAGAAGAATTTCCCTCATTATGGACAACTTACCTAAACAATCCGAAAGGTATGTTTTATTTCCAAATTTTCATAATCATCTTTTACTTAATGGTATTTTTATTTTGTATTTAAAATTTTGAGATTCACTTTTCCTCAAATCCAAATGTTTTTCTTAAAAACCTCAGAAGATCAGAATCTATTTAAATCCTTCTTCAGTAATCATCTCAACCATCAGATCTTATCAAGAAGTTTTCAACTATTGGATCAATCAGGGAGGTTGAACTGTCACTTAAGCTGCCTATATAAAGGTCCCCCCGATGCTTGTACCATATCACTTCTCAAGCCTTCACATGCTGAATCTATGTCTCTGTTTTTTAAGGCCGTTCCAAATCTTAAAAGTTTCCTCAGTTCCAAATGCCTAAAGAATCCTCTCTTTAGAAATAAATGGCAACAACAAAGGAAATATCAGAATGGAAGATTTATCGTGAAATGTTGGTAGCCCCAGACTTATTTAATAATTATGATTCAATTATCTCAAAGAACATCATGTTAAATAGATGGGAGAGTATAGCTGTATCTAAAATCAAGGCAGAGTATCTGGTGATTCTGGAGTTTCTAGTAGAGTTCTATGAATCATTATCTTTTTCCAATCAAGGAGGAAAATAGAAATTCTAATTCAAGAGTTATGGTAAGACTTATTCTATTTCTTATTCTAAGGCATCCAGTCTGATTGGAATACCTTATGAAGGGGAAGATGAATTTTGTTCACAAAAGTTACCTGATGTTATAGGATGTTTTGACAAAGAGAAGGCCACAAAGCACCTTGGTTTGGTTGGATTTAAGACTCTGAATATTCTTTATCTTTCATCAAATTTACAGATTCTTGAACTTTCGGTCCAATGATTTATCATTCAGAGGAAAGGAGATAAAGATACTCTGAGGAAAAGTGATATATATGTTTTGGATTTCTTAGTGATACTCCAGATGCTAAATCTGGTTAAGTATATTTTGGTTACTATTCGAAATATCAAGAATGTTAATCTAAAGTCTCAGATTATCATGTATCCGGAAATTATTTCAAAGATCATTGTTTCTTGTTTAGAATCAATGAAAATGTATTGCAAGTCAATGTCCTGAAATATTAATGTGATGTTACTAAGTGATGACACCCTAAGAAGGACAAAAATCATTTTATCGAGTGTTTCAAGATAATTTTATGAATTTTTGGAAGCTAAAATACAAGTTATTTCAAAGAAACATGAAGTGGGTGAGACATCCAAAAAGGGTGGAAGGAAGAGGAAATAAAAGGAACTGGAAGGAAAAGAAAAAACCCCAGTGGATAATGAAATTCAGTCTGTACCTCCAAATCCAAAGAAACAAAACTCTTTTCATGATGAAGTTGTTTTAAAATGGAGAGAGGATACGAAAAACAATAAAGAAGGGGAGCCTATGTTTGGCTTGGAAACTGATGAGGCAAAATAATTAAAAGAAAAGGCTGCTGAAGGGCTTGAGATGCAACAAAAAGAGAAGAAGAAAAAGAAGAAGATGTCTGAGGCTGAGATAGTACAATATTTTCTTAATGATGCTGAGAATGATTCTATGAAAATTCTGTTCCATAATATTTTTTAATAGAATCAATCCCAGAGACTCCGGGAAATAAGTTGGTGATTCTAGAATGATATCAAGAAGAAGAAGGAGGGCATGAAGAAGAAGTGGAAGAAGAAGAAGAAGGGAGTGGTCATAAAGAGGGTATTATAGAGAAATTATAAAATTATCTTGAGAATGAGAGTCCTTCGGAGAAGTTATAAATCCAAACTTCTGAAGTTGAGTCTTCAAAAATTTATACCCTAAGAAAAGATGATAAGGGTGATGAAGAAGTAAATAAATTGTATAAAGAAGAAAGTAGAAATCATGATTTCATACAGCCAGGGGGTGTTGAGGCAAGAGCTGAGAAGGAAGAAGTTGATGAAGATAAGATTATCCAGCCATCATTTAGTGAACATGAATCAACTAAACATGAAGAAATCATTTGGAGAACCGATAAGGGAAAGAATGTGGTGGTTGATACTCCTACCAAGTCTTTGGATAGTAAGAATGATGATGGTGCTTCATCAAAGAGGAAAGATGATGTTCTTGAAAATGAATCCTCATCAACAAAGCATTCGAATTGAAAATCATCTTCTATTGGCTATGACTTTGTTGGTCAGTCTTTGAAGAAGTTGTTTGGTTCTATTCCTTTATTTCATAGTATAGAATCAATATGTCAGATGATCCAGCATTCCTTAAATCAGAAAACAGATTTAGTATCCATGATGATGGATAAGTGTGTCAAACATGATTCTAGTTTCAAAATTATTTTCAATAATTACGAAGCCCATAAATGATCTTGCATGAATATGAATAGTTGGTCAAGGAAAACTGTTGAAGAGATGAGAATTCTCATTGAGTTTTAAGATAATGTCAAAGATGCTTTTGAAACCAAAGAAGGTATGTTCAAAGATCTCACTAAGTCTTTTTGAAGAAAAGCTATCTCTTGAAGAGACTACTCAAAATCATGAAGAGAAAGATCTGAATGGAAAATTGTATTCAGTTTCTCAATGTTGGAAGAGGGAATGGGATCTTAGAATTGATTTGGAGGAAAAACATTATAAAGAAGAAGAATCCTTGAAGGCTTAGTCTAATATTCTTAAAGATTTGGAAGACAAAATTAAATCCTTAGAAAATAAAATTGGATATCAAGATCAACTACTGAATCATGTGGAAGATGATCACAAGGAACTCATGAAGCTAAAGACTATTGTGAAGAATCTATTTTTCAAGGAAAAATAAGGAAAATATTTCTCTAATTCGATCTTTTTTTGTATTATCCTGTTGAAAAAATTCTTTCAATCATAATGATTTTTTTTCACTTCCTATTTTTAATTGTTTAGTACTAATATTTCAAGTACCATATTTTCTTTTCCATTACCTTTATTCCTTTTTGGAAATCACAATGGGGGACAAAGGAATGTCAAAAAGAATAATACGTAAAGAATAAATTTCCCTATGTAAGGGATAGTTCATCTAAGAAAGTTTTTTTATCATGAATATTTCCGTATGCAATAAAATGTAAAATATCATTCAGGAAATCAAGAATACGATGATAATTGATTTCAAAGCCTAAGGGGGAGTTAGGTGTATTCATTATGATCCATAAAGGGAGATAAGTTTTTACTTTCATTTTCATAAAAAATCTAAAGCCCTTATATTCTTTTCATTAAGGATGTTTATTCTTTCCAAAAAGGGAGAAATTTTTGAGTTAATAATGTTTCCTTACAACTTTTCCATTCCTCCATGTTTTGAAAATAAAAATCACTCTATCTTAAGGCAAATTTTATTTTCCCTAAGATTTATTTTAATAAAGAAGATTTTCCTTCCTCAAGGAAATGTTCTCCTTACCCAAATTTTCATTAATAAGGGAAATTTTTCTTCCCCTAGGAAATTTTATCCTTCCCTGTTTTTCAATATTCATATTTTAGTTTCTCTAAATCTAACTCTTTTTTCCTAAGTGAAAAATATTGTTTCACATATAAAACCTTGGAATTATATAAATACTTAGATAAAGAGTATTCTCTTTTCAGGATCTGAATTTAGGATCTGAATTCCTCTGAATTCAGGTTCCACATTCCTCAGAAATCAGGTTATGAATTCCTTAGAATTAAGGATCCGATTTATCTAAAATTCAATCTCCAAATTCTCTGAAATTCAAACTCCTAATTCCTCTGAATTCAGACTCTGAATTATTGAGAAATTCAAACATCTATTTATTTATAAATCTAGACTCCAAATTCTTCAGAAATCCAGACATCAAATTCTAAAAAATTCAGACTTTGAATTCCTCTTAATTCAGACTCCGAATTCTTTAGAATTAAGACTACAAATTCTATGAAATTCTAAATCCAAATTCTTTGAAATTTAGTTTTTGAATTCCCTTGAATTCCGACCCCGAATTACCTTGAATTCAAACACTGAATTCTTTATAATTCAGAATCCGAATTTATTAGAATTTAGACTCTGAAGTCTATATAATACCAAATCTAAATCTCTTGAAAAAAAGAATCTGAATATACATATAATATAGACTCTTAATTTATATTTTCATAGACTCAGAACATTACTTTCCTTAGACTCTGGAAAATTTGGTTTGGATAAGAAACTTTATTTTTCTTACCTTTGTTATATTTATGAAACGATGTCATGCATTCTATTTATAACTAACCGTTTTTTCAGTGACACATGTATAGGTCCCTCCGAGATTAAAGGAAAAATATAACCATTGGCGGAGGGATCCGGCCATTGGGAAAATTCCTATAAATAGGATCTTATTTGAGCGAGCACAAAAAAAGAGACACTGGTTGATTAATCTAGAGGCCACATGCGGTTGAAGTGATTTCTAGAGAGAGATACTCTCATGACTTGTGCGTACTAAATTTCTTGTTCAGCTTGCATCATGCGACTCTGATTGTTATTTTATGAAATCAAGGGCTTCTCGGGATAGGAAGACAGAGGTGCTGACAACCTTAATGTTCATGGACTTCCATGACAAGGAAAACAGAGGGACAACTACCTTGAAGTTTGACGGCTTGTAGGGATATCAAGACAGAGTCTGATATTCCTATATAGGGCTTACCCTGGTGTGGGTACAATAGAATTTCTTGAAAGTATAAATCAAGGGACCTTTATCCAAGGTTGTTGGATACCCTACTATTTGGGTTAAAATATTTCATACCTGTTACTTGTGTTGTTTCAAGTTTGTTCTCTGCTTCATTTTGATTAATAAAGAAAGTATACCTATATTATACTTTCTTGTACTTGTATATACTCAGATTAGTAAGATTCTATACGCTTTAATGTAGAATATTTTTCCTTGAAAACATTTATTATGTTTCATTTCTGGAACAATATTTATAGACTCTAGAAAGTTTGTAGAACTAAGAGGTCTTGTGAATTTAACTTTTTTAACTTTGATATACATAGTTTTACTCTAGGTTAAAAACGAATGTTTTATAACCAAATTTAAAGGTTCCAAAGAATTTTTAAAGTATACAATTAAACCCTATTGTATATCGAGCATCTACCTTCATTATTTAAATCCCACATTAAAAATACAATATTTTTATCAAAATAAAACTTAATAACTTAACATATTTTAAAGACTAACAACTTTATTGAATCAGAAATAAATAAAGTTTATTTATTTTAATGAATCTAAATTAATCAATAAAGTATTAAATTAAAAAAAATGTTAGAAAGTTTCAAATGAAATAATTAAATGATAATTTATTCAAAATTTCAATTTATTAAAATGAGAACATATTTAGAACAACAATATAAATTGATGAATTAAAAGACTAAAATAATAAGTATGAAATAATTTATCTTTTTAAGAACTATAATTAATTAATTAATTATAAAATTTAATTAATTATTAAATATAATTATAAAAATAAAAAAGTACATATATTTAGTAAAAAGGAAAAAATAAATAATTAAATCATTAAAAATTAAATAAATAATGTGGAAAACTATTTAAAAATAAGGCCACATCAAATTCCCCCACACATAAAAATTGTTTGTCCTCAAACAATCACATGTTTTATTATCCTTGAAAAATAGTAAAGTGTGTATATTATAGCTGAAAAATAACATGTCCATAATTTTCAAAACAGAGGACTGGAAACTGTATTTAGGCTCAAGAAAAGAAAATTCTCAAATGAATCTTTCCTTAAATCAAACTCTCACTGATAATCTAAAGACAAATGAATCATCAAATAATGAAAATGTCCTCCCTCGTATGTGATAAAACTTAAAAACTCATTTCAATACAAGATCATGTTCTAATTCCATGAGTTACAAGAGGTAAAATATCAGGGCAATTAAAATATTAAATTGTAGAGCTTTTTATTTCACCTAGGTTCCAAAAATAAATAGTTTTTTGAATCACCTTATTTATACGACATAAATGATTCCCATATAAACAAGTTTTCCCATTCTTCATTTGGAGTTCATCATACCCCTCACCTTAATGAACTCATTTTTGTCCCAAGACACATTATTAAATTCTTCCCAAGCCATGAATCATGTGATAAGCACTGGGCAATGCACTTATTTAAAGTGTACAGAGAGCTTATAGTGAATAGAAATGCACCCAGTATCTAGGGTCTATGAGATTCACTATGGAATCCTAGATTCCCAAACAACTCAAGTTTCAAAAGATTTATATAAAACCCATTTAAAATGTCTCACTAAGGTAATTAATTTAATAATTAAAAGAAAAATGATTACCCTATGATCAAGATCAAACATCCAATAACAAGGGCTATGATCATAACTCACCTAACAGGTTACCAAACTCACTCTAAAAAATAGTTCATAACCAAATTTATATTAAATCACAATGTATAATCTCTTAGAAATCATCTATTATCATTAATTTCCGATTGATAGTTGTTATTAACTACTAATTAAGAATCATTCCTATACAAGACCCATTTTGAGAAAAAGTGAAAAGTCTAAAATTGGAAAATAATTTTGAAATTTTTTACCCCTTTTTGAAAAAAAGTTTAAAATGAGTTGGATTTGAAGGTATTTTAATTAATGTATAGTTAATCTTAGTCAAGGATTGACCTCCTCCTCCACACTTATAACACAAATTTGTCCCCAACGTTTACTTTGATAGTGGAGAAGAATAATTAAACATTTCAGGTTCAAAAGAATTTTCAATTAAGTAGATTTATGACAAGTTAAGGGTTTCATTGAATTTAAAAGAATTTGTTTGCCACAAAGATTAATTTACAACAGGTTAACATCCAGATACTTTCTTTAAAATTTATTCCAGTGATAATAATTTTCATGAATGTTCAAGAAATAGAATGTAATGTGTGGGTGCACAATGGATAGGGTGTAAGCATTATAATAAATTGAGTACAATTGGATATTCAATAAAGTAGAAAACATGCATGCCAAGAACCCCGACCTAAATAGAATTCAATAAAAAATTGCTCAGCCTACATGTACCCCCCAACTATTAAGTTCAAGTAGTGAAGGATTTTAATATAGCAATGAATTCCAATTTTCAGTAAAGGGATCATGCCGAATTTCATTTAATAATCAATCTCATGTAGACAAATTTTGTTAAAATATCAAATCATGAAGAATTATATATTAGTTCTAGATGAATATTTATAAAATTAATAAGTGTATATAATAAATAGAAAGTTATGGAAAAAGTACTTACATGAAAATTTTTATGAATTACCATCCAGCATGGGGATTCCACTTCTTAGATGACACCCATATCATCTTGAAGGTCACAAAGGAAGAAGATATAGACCAAAATTTCTAGAAGAGACAGATTTTTAAGTAGATAGCACAACATCACTTTATTCCAAACAAAACAAAAATTAAACTAAAAACAAGCATGAACCATGGGCTGACTCCCATGAAGAAATGAATTTATGGTATTCAGTTATAATTTATTTACTTACATTTTTTTAGTTTTATTAAAAACAAAATCGAGAACATGGGTTTCTTCCCATGAAACGATAGTTTTAAATTCCCCAGGTAAACTCACCTAGAGAGTAACCATGGTCACTAGGTGGATGTGGTTTCCTTAAAAGAAACCACGACATGTGTTTGGTCCAATTTTTTTAACAGGGAAATTAAATTTGTGTGCACCACAACTAAACACAAAAGAAACTACACACTCATAACCTATAGAACTCTCTATGTAACACCCTTTACACATTGTGGGCATAATGCTATCAACATCTAGATTTTTTTTTGATTTAGAAATATTTTAATGCACATGAAGGGACAACATTGAAATAGGTGCTCTTAGAGATATGACATTGTAATTACAGTTCTTTCTCTTTACCTAAACATCAACGTTATCAAAAACCATGGTTCTTATGATTGACTTCTGACTCATATATTCAAGAGTGGAAATAGTAAGGTGTTGATCTGAATTATGAACATTGAAAATCAAGTGTGATTCCCCCTCCAGAATACTACCAACAACACAAGAAGGTTCAATAACCAACTAAAATGAGGAAATAAGTGAACTACAGGGAATAGTCAATTGTTTTTTAACCAAACATTCATGTTTAACAATATTATAAATGTCTTCCAACAATTCATCATTAGAATAAAGAAGATTAACATCAACTACTTTAGAAAAATAAATTCTTCTTGAATCCATTGTGTGTTCAACCTCTACATCCATTTCAAGTTCAAAAGGATAACAATCTAAAACAATGTCATTTCAGTGTTTCAATTCAATTATAGGGAAGAATTGTTCAAATTAGATTCAATAAGTTCAGTTTCTAGAATGTTCGAATTAATAACATTCTCCTCAAGTTGGTCAACACTAATTTCCATTTAATTTCATAATGTTTCTGAAAAGTGATAAATGTGAGAATATGTAAATGAAAGTTCATCAGTCATCCTTTCTTCCAAAATACTACCCTCATCGACTTCATCATAAATCATTTAAATTATATTTGGGTTTAGAGATTCAAAATAATGAAGAGAAGTTTTCAGTTGATGTTCAAACATTTCATATTCTTTGATATCGAGTTTGATATTCTCTTCCATCATATCCCCTAGTTCAATTTCAAATTCATTTTTCAATGTTTTAAAAAATAATGGTGATGTGTTTTTGACATCAAAGATCCGATTTTCTAGTTTCTCTTCAACACAATTTATATCCATTATAAGAAATCTAGAACACAGAGTCTTTTCAAAAGTAAGAATCTGGAAATGAAATGGGTAATCTTTTCAATATATTTTAAATCATTTTAAAAAAATTTCCAACTAAACTCCATTAATGTTCTTAATTAGATTTTCAATGATTCATTTTTTTATAATGAGTTGGTTATTTCATGATTTGGTTAAATAGTTTCATATTCTTTAAAATGAATGGTTTGTTATCATGTTTCTGAATCACTTTCTTGATTAATTTTATTTTCAATTCTTTTATAAACATTTTGTTATTCATTCACTTCAAATTATTCTTGTTCCTTAACCATTTGTCGTAATTCTAAGAGAATATTTTTAATCTTTTTTATTCTTTGATCTTTCTCTTGAGGATATTTAACATGAATTCATGGTTCTTGTCTAAAAGGTATTCCATAGTTCCACCCTAGCATCAAATTTTGAATCAATTAAGTCAATTTTAGCCAGGGTGTCAAGACTAGGCTCAAAATATTCATTTTCTTCAATGTAATCAATCTGTTGTGTCTGGTTATAGACACACAACAAGGTAGTGTTCCCAAAACAATCACAAAATACACAATGTGATCCATATTGATTCAAGTTATCATGAACATTAATTTTTTAGACTAAAAAAATGAATACACACAAATAGTCAAGAAACTCAAGCAGAAAATTGAAATCAAAATACCAGTGATTTTTCATAGTGAAACAAATATTTATGTGTTTTTTTATTTTTTATTTTTTATTTTTTACCTTAAGAACAATTAGTGTGTGCCCTCCCGAGAAACGACTCCAAATTTTGAACTCACTGAAGGTCATCACTGCCCTCAAAATAATATTTATAACTCTTACACTAGTATAGTAGTGATGGTTCGAACCCAAGGTAAGGAAAGTGAGAAATACTAAGGTTTTTGAATTTTAAACCCCCACCATTGTCAGTAGTGGGAAAATATCTTAATAATTTTTTTATTTTTTTATTTTTTTTGTATTTTGTTTTAAGAAAAAGGTAGAATTAAAAATCTAACTGTGAAAATAAATCTTATAGTACTGAACAAAGAAAACTAACGAAATATAGTAAACCATTATATAGCAGGAAGAAAAAAGAGCTCATAAAAAAATAAGTACCTGAGAGTTCTAATCTAATAGTTTAAATGGATGAATTCTTCACAACATTTTGTTGTATCACACCTCATAACAAAAATGAGGAATTCCCCATGCAAGGGAATTAAATAGACAGAATATTGATTTTTGGAGTTCGCCACTCCAGAATTCATCAAACTACTTGAAATTTTGATAAATATTACAATTAGAAATGAACTCACCATAAATTTTCCAATGTTAAGGAATTTTTTATGCTTGGATAAAAAAATTATTCAAGATCCACCATGCCAATAAAAATTGAAATTATGGGATTGAAAATAGTATAGGAGTGAACAATTGAGAATAGAATCATAATTCATTCTCTCTAATTGTTTATGATTCAAAAAAATGATAAGGATATGAAGATATCGAGATTAAAACCAGTAGAATCAAATTATCGAGAAAGAAATAATTAGCCTATGATCATATTGTTTTCAAAATTACAAACACACAAAAAAAAGAGTACATGAATTATGGATAGAGGGAAGAAGAATTCCCCTAGCCCATCTCTTCTTTTGGGCTCCTTCATCTTCTGCTCTGCTCATGTGCTACTCTGGGGAGCCTCCTTAGGTCTACTCTCAAAAAGATCATGTCATGAAAAATGAATGAGAGTCTCTGTCAGCCTCTCAAATAGATTTGTTCGTGGAATTGTAAGATCATCTCCCTAAAAATACTATTGAATTCTCTATTTTTAAACAACCGTCATCAGCCACATCATCATCACTTTCTTTTCACTGATATAAACCAGTCTTTTACTATTTAACCATACACATGTGTATTTTTTCAAACCACATGGCGCATTAGGTTATCCCTCATAAATAACTCAAGGTGAGTTAGTTGGATGCACTTGGACATGTTTTTGACTTTTGTATAAACCTGTACAAAAAATATAAAATAAGAATAGTTAAAAACATGAACAATGTTTAATTAAATATTAATATAGTCATTAAGTCTTAATTAATAATTTTTACATTTAATATAATTTATTATGTAATTTTATTTGAATTATTCATAAAAATTCATTATATCTATATTTCTAAACTAGATAATTATCAATGCTTTAAAGGTTTTATTAATATTAATTAATTATTATTATTTTTAATGTTATTATTTTATTTGGTAATTAATTTTTATTTTATTAAATATCACCGTTAATGTTTATTTTGGTTTGATAATATAATTTATTTTAATTATTAAATTTATATTAATGTAATTATATTAGTTGATTTAATTAAATTAATTATTTATATTTTTTTACTTATTATTAATTTTTTAGTTTTAAAATATTATATTTAATTAATTTGTTAATAATTTACGTAATATACATTTAGCATTAATTACTATAAAATATTTTAGTATAATTAATATTTTATTTTCATTACGATTTCATTTATGTTTTAATTTTAGTTTAAGTGAATTTAATTTAAATTTAAAATTTTTAATCATCTTTACCCCTATATCTTCCACGACGTGCAACTAAGGGAGGAGGTATGGTTCATGCGGGTTTCCACAGCCCAACTCCTCCTCAAGCGGGACTCGGAATCCTCTAAGAAACATCGCAAGTCGGCTTGACCTCCTCCTCGTATAGTGGCACGATCGGGGTTGCATCAACTCTGGTTCGACTTCAGCAACACAATAGCCCACAACTATTGAGTTGTGAATATCCACGGAGACCAAGACCTCATCTGCGGTGGCGCTGATTTTGCAGGTCCCTTAGTGGTAATCGGCTCGTGGTGGAGCATAACGGGTTCCGACCAATAAGGTGGCAAGATTTTGGGTTGCAGATCTAGAAATTTTGTTGTTTAATTACAGAGTTACTTTTAATATGAGTTGTGAATCAAGTCTGAAATTAGATCATTCTAGTTCAATTCTAGATGAAATGGTGGTATAAGTGTAGTGGTATTGTAGGGATGAACAGTGAGATGGAGTCAGTGGGTGGATGAGGAGACTTATGCTGTGAGACCGACAGAGAGGGGTTTAGAGAAGAGAAGAATGGATGTCACAGAAGTGATGTTGGGGAGAGTCATCGATGTGAATAAAGAGTGAGAGAGAACGATCAAAATAATGAGACCTCAGTGTGTAGGATCGGTGTGTTTGTGAATGGGTTGATTTAAAGGGTGACATCTATAGTTAAAAGAAATGAGCCACCAATAGTTGAAAAATCATAAGTCACAATGAGTTTAAAATAAATTGACACTATTAAATAAAAATAAAAAGACATCCTTAGTTAAAAATAATAAACGACCGGAACTTACACAAAAATATACCAACAATGATGTACATGTGAGACCGATGCAGATGAGAAGTGAATGGTGAGTGTGTGGGACTGAATGAAGAAGAAAATAAATTAAGACACAATTAGTTAAAATTAAATTAGCCACTGATAGTTTAAAAATAATAATAAGTCACGAGTAGTTTTTAAAAAATAATACTTCACTAGTGTGAGCATAGAACCGATGAAAATAAGAAACTGATCGAGGAGCTGTGAGACTCCGACAGTTTAAAATTGGTATCAGTGACTCATATTTTAGCTGCACAACAAAAACATAAATAAAATTAATAAAACTAAAACTAAAACGTAATTTTGAAAAAAATTTAATTAATAATATAAATTAAAAACATAAAATAAAATAAACTTAAACTAGTATAAATAACACTTAATAAAAACAACTAAATTAATACTTTAAATAATTGACTGAATTAATACTTAAAAATACATTATTGTTATCAAAATAGAACTTAATAACATAACTTATTTTAAAGACTAAATACATTATTAAACTAGAAATTAATAAATTTTATTTATTTTAATTAATATAAATTAATCAATTAAGTATTAAATTGAAAACTAAGTTAGAAAGGTGAAAATGAAATAACTAAATGATAATTTAATTAAAATTTCAATTTATTAAAATTGGAACATATTTAGAACAACACTACACATTGATGAATTAAAAGTCAAGAATAATAAGTATGAAATAATTAATAATTTTAAGAAATATAATTACATAATTAATTATTAAAATTGATTAATTAATAAATTTAATTATAAAAATAAAAAGTTCATATATTTAGTAAAAATGAAAAAAATAAATAAATAATTAAAAAATAAATAGAAAATGTAGAAAAACTATGTAAAAATAAGGCCACATCAATTACCTTAAAAATAAAGCTATATATTATTTTGGGAGCATAGAATTATCTATCAAAACATTTTAATTATGTCAGATGTTCTCACATGCTTCACTTGGTTTGATTACTATTTTCATAAATATTTCCTCATGTGAGGTATGAATTTTTTTGAACTGATTAGTAAAATTTTAAACCATATTTCACCTCCTAAACAATTCTTTATTAAAAAATTGGTTTTCATTATTTGATAACCAATATTGAAATTCACAATCTTCTTGTGTAATTGTATCTTTTATTTTAGTACTAATTTTTTTCTTGCTCACATTCTTACAATTTTTTCATTTTCCATACCACCAACCCATGTAACAAAAATATCTTTTGGAATTGATTTAGCTTGCTAATAATATTCATAAGGATTTATTTTCACCAATCTATTTACCCCATTCAGGTGACTTCCTCAACCATTCCTTGGTAATTGCTTCATACATTGATCCATTCCTTTTTTTCTCTTTCTTTGATCTATTAATTATTGAAATCTTGTTTACACATTCATATGTTATTCTCTATGTATTTTTTATGTGATCTATAGTGAGGTAATTTTTTTTAAAATAATATAAGTTTCTTTTTATTTATATATATTCATCGGTCTTTGGATTAGACATCATGGGTGTGGTGTGATATATTTTCATGTTTTTTAAATACCTTTCATCCTTTTCTTATTACTTATTAATGGTTCAATATTTCTTTATTTTATTTTCCATCACATGTTGAGTAATTATTATCATATTAGAATATGAGTTTCATTATGGTGAATTATATCTCCACTCCTTACTACAGTGATCATATAATTTTACAAATCAAAAAATTTCATCAAGGATTTATATTTGTTTCTAAAAGTTAAATTCATCATTTCTAATGAGGTTTTTTGCAATAGATTATCTATTATTCTCATACCTTATCCCATATATGTTGATTTCCTATAGCATTCATAAGTAGATTAATTATAATAAAGTACCAAAAAAACTTACCAAAACTTATATCAATACCAAAAAATATCAAATAACTATTGTACTCTTTATATTTGGTTGCAATTTACAAAGGTGTTACTGCATTATTTTCTTTCCATTATTGGCTATAATAACAACCCTTTATATTTTTTCACTTTGAAGCATTTTTCTTGAATGGGACATCATAATACCATGCTGATTTGGTGGAATTCATGTTATTATTAACCACTAATATTTTTATTGTTTTAGATTAAATTCTTTCACATATACAAGAGACAACATTATTGAAAAACAAAAAACATGGTGAGTGGGGTAAAATTTTCAAATAGATTGATGTCGATGTATCTTCAGTTCACATAATGATAATATTTCCACTTGTATGAGTCTTTTTAGACACCTATAACTCATTATATGTTTTCATAATATCATTATTCTTATTAGTTTTGTATAACGTTTCAACATTTAAATAATCCTGATATTTCATTTTTTACTTCCTATTCAAGAAAATTTTACTGATGGAAATATCTGCCCATTGAACTAATTTTGAACTTAATTACTACCCACTCTTCATATTTTACATTTTAACTTCATTTTTAATTATACTTCCATTATATAAATTACCAAGATACATGACTTTTTTTCTTATATCTGTAATTGTTCTTCCTCAACACTAAGTGTATATTTATATTATTCTTATCAAGAATCAGTTTTCTAAATTTAATCTCTATGAATTATTCCATTTTATTCTACCAATATGTAGACCCATTGAAATGTTTTTCTTTTACCTTAATCTGAGTATTTATGGCATTTATAGAACTGTTGAAAAAAGATTTGAAGTGCATGAATTGTTTCACCAATGTCCATTTTTCATAATATTCTCCTAAAAATCCCATTGAAATTATTCTTTAATCACTAAAATACTTTTATTGAAAACTGTCACAAATTTATATTTTTAAATTTTAAAGAAACATCAAGATTAATCATTGAGATGGAGTTTTTCATATTCTAAATTAATTAAAACCATTATTCAAAATCCTCATTCAACATTTTAATGTATTCATTCTTCCCTATGATATTTTCTAGTAAATACCCATAAATTTCCTTGATCTTCAAAGATTTTATTTATAGGTTTTTAATCATTACATTCATTGATGTTTTGTGTTTATTTCCAAATACAAGGAAACATCATTAAGGACAACATATGTTATTCATTTCCTACAAACATTAAATTTCAATTTTTCATCAATCAATAAAAAAATTACATTGGAAAGAGTCCCAAATTTTAAATCACATCTAAGAGGTTTCTAAGTTCATTTCACATTTTAAATTTACATCATAGTTCATATTATATTGACTAGTCTTCATTTTCTTAGAGTTATTTATCTTTAAGGTGAACTATAGAGAATTATAGTATATATATTATAACATCAACATGAGAATTATCCACATAGAAATAAAAAAATGATTAGATTTCTTCCATAATTATAATCTGTCCATCCTCCTTAGAAACTCCACATATTGAACCTATGTCCTCAAAAGGTCTACAATTAACATATTTGATAGAATATTATCATCCAGTTTTATTAATTTCATATAGATATTTACCATTATATGAGTTTTTTTGAAATTTATTTTACACATTCATGTTCCTATTATTTATTTATTACGTTGAAATTCTGATGTCTAATATTTTAATTTTAATAGGGATGCGGTATAATTTTCCATTTGAGGTAATAATTCCACTTCTTCAAATATTTTCATATAGAAAATTTCAAAAAATAATAGGGAAATATTAGATACATTCAGTGTAATTCCTTCTCATTGATAACTCTTCTAGATTCTTGTTATGCCTCTTAGAAAGCTAAGAGGTGGGGTGGGGGGGACTCAGGTGATTCCTTTTACTGATTTATTATTTCATTTAAATTATCCCCTCTTAAAAATGAATTTTGGCCCAGTTAAGAGACTTGGATCTATTATTAAATTTGTGAACATACCTAACTAAATCGTATAAAAGGTTTTTACATGGTTTTCCTCTAATGTGATAACCTTCTATAATAGACCTGGAAATTTTGTAACAAAAAATTCATGTATTTGTTAGGTAATTATAAAATAGTAGTTATTTTTTTTTATTTTAATGGTAGTTCTTTGGTCAAAGACCATAGCACAATTTATTGATAATCAAAACAGGGTTACAAGAGGCGAAAAGATGGGATTTTTTTACAATCTCTATCAAGAAGGTAAAATAAGTCAGAAGGAATAGAGTCCATCCAAGTCATGTGTTGATGAACTCCTTTGTTGGCAAGAGCATCAGCAACAGCATTTGCTTCCCGGTAGGCATGAGTAGCTATATAGTCCATCCCGTGAAGCAAATTCAGACAATTCATCCATCGTGTGGTAAGAGTCCAGGCCAGATGGATGTTGCCATTCCAGATGGCATGAATGATAGTGGTTGAATCACTTTCTATCCAGATCTTTCTCCAACCTCTTTGGTGCGCAAAATCAACAGCATGAATGACCCCCAACATTTCTGCCTCCAGAGAAGAAGAGTGACCGCAACCAACAAAGAAGCAGCCCTGACACTGCCCAGCTGAGTCTCTAAAGATGGCACCACAACTGGCAGGTCCTAGGTTGCCTTTGGAGGTTCCATCGACGTTTACTTTAATCCATCCTGGCATTGGAGATTTCCAGAATACTTCAAATGAGTGTTTGGGCCTTGGGTAGATGCCAGGAACACGGAGCTGTCGAAGAATCACAAAGTCACCAACTGAGTTGTTACAACAGTCTTTTTGTATTGAGGCAGCTTCATGAACCGCCAGAAGAATCCGAGCTTTCCCTGTATTAATATTGAGACAGTGATTGTTGTGAATGAGGTCATTTCTGACATACCAGATCTCATGAAGAAGCTCCGCCACTGCCGTCAGGAAAAGGTTTTTTATCTGCATAGAAATATCATATCTAGTACAATTTTTTATAAACAAGGAAATTGAGTCAGTAAAGAACCATCTATTATTAAATAAATCAGAAATATAATTCCAAAGTGCAGAGGCCGTCGCGCAAGATAGGAAGAGATGATTGGCATCCTCCCTATGTTGATTACACAGGCGACACTTGGAACAGAGTTGAATACCAAAAGTTTGGAGACAGGTTTCCGTTGGCAGTCTATTATGGGCAATGCGCCAAATAAGGGTGAGCCTAGAAGGTTTAATCCAGGGTTTGTTAAATTGATTCACCCATAGGAAACTAGAGTCATTATCAGAGAAATCATGCTTATAATAATTCTTTGAATCCAGGATGCCATTGGTAGAAGGCTCCCAAACAAGGAAATCACCATTAGGAGAAAAAAGATGATTGTCAATAATTTGAGCAATATTGTCAGGGAGATCATGATGGTGAGATTGCAAAACCTCCTTTATAGTCTGATTAGTATCATCATGAGGATTATGTGAGGGTAACAAGGATATCAGGGGGGTACCACACCAATTGTCACACCAAAAATTAATGGAAGAATCAGCACTGACGATCCATCTAGAGTTTTTCATGATCCTATGATAAGAGTCCCGGATAGAGGGCCAGATGGATGAGTTGATGAAATTTAGATTACCTTTTAAGAGCTTAAAGAGGAATCTATGGTGTAGGAAATCAGTGGCCTTAGAAGTGGAATTGATAATGTACCAAGTGAGGCGGGCCTAAAGAGCATCGTTGAACAGATTTAGATTTTTTATGCCAATACCACCATTAGCAATGGGTTTACAGCAAGAATTCCAAGGTATTGTAACAAGTTTCTTTTCAAAAATGTTTCCAGACCAAATGAAGTTCTTAATATAAGGGTTAATTTTTTTTAAAATGCTGACAGGCCATTTATAAACCATGAAGGAGTAGACCATTTTAGAAACAATGGTCGATTTAACCAAACAAATTCTCCCAGCCATGGAGAGAGTTTTGCCTTTCCAGCTAGCGAGTTGATTTGTGATTTGATCAATGATGTTAGCGAAGTAGGTAGCTTTGGGCCTACCCCAAAATATTGGAACACCCAAATAGTTGAAGGGCAAGAAACCCTCTTTAATACCCAGATAGGTGGTGATATTAGATTTCCTTCTTACAGGAAAATTTTTCCCAAAAAAGATATACGATTTGTCCCAAGAAATTGCTTGCCCAGAGATTTGTTCATAGTGAGAAATCGCTTGCTTAAGAACATGAATATTTTTTTTATCCCCTTTTATGAATAAGATAATATCGTCAGCATATAAAAGGTGGGTAGGGGCATTTAAATTCCTGGCAACTTGAATAGGTTTAAGCATATGTTGATCAACCAGCTTGTTAAGAAGTCTACTTAGGTAATCCTCAGCAATAACGAAAATGATAGCAGAAAGAGGGTCACCCTGCCTGACACCCTTTGAACAATTGAAAAAACCTCTAGGAGTACCATTAATCAGGATCGAGATATAGGCTGAGTGAAAGAGGGTCTTAATTCTACCAATGAAAGAATCATTAAAGCCAAAGTTTTTTAGAACTTTGAAGATAAAATTCCAGTCAATGGTATCAAAAGCCTTTCTGATATCAAGTTTGATTGCCACATTGCCCCCTCTTGTGCTTCTATTTAAACTATTGGTACATTCTGAAGTAAGACAGATACAGTCTTGGATTGACCTACCTTTAATAAAGCCAAATTGGTTCCAAGAGACAATTTTATTGCAGATAGGAGCAAGTATATTAGAAATAATTTTAGTAATAATTTTATAGATAGTGTTAATCAGAGCGATGGGTCTGAATTGGTGAATCTCAGAAGCATTCTCAACCTTAGGAATTGAGGTTAGAAATTGAGCATTGATTCCATGAGGAAGATATCTGTGGGTGAAAAAGGACTTAACAAGGTTACAAACATCATTGCGAATTATATCCCAATGTTTTTGGAAGAAACCATTATTGAAACCATCCGGACCAGGAGCACTGTCAGGATTAAGACCAAAGACTGTGTCTTTGATTTCATGTTCAAGAGGGATGCTTAAAAGAGTCTCATTGTCTTTATCATCCACCATTAAAGGAATAATATCCGGTTCAAGATCAATATTTATATCAGGACCATTAAAAATTCTATAAAAGTATGAGATGACATGGTCCACAATCGATTCCTCAGAATCAATGATCAGGTCATTTTTAATGAGCCTAGTAAGGGGGCGGTTGACCTTTCTAATTCTTTGAAGACAGTTATAGAATTTTGTATTTCGATCACCATCGGTTAGCCATTTAGTCCTGAAAGATTGTTTACGAATATTGTCCTTGAAAGCAAGAAGGGAATTAAGTTTAGAAGAGATATTAGCTTCCAATTGAGGATCCATATTTAAATCTGAGTTTGTGTTCTGAGTCTGGATACGATTGAGTTCCTCTTCAAGATAGGAGATATCAGAATCGATTTGAGTATTAGAGTTTTTGCACCAACCTTTCAGTGCCTGTTTGAGAATTTTAAATTTGCGTAAACAGGAAAAAGGATCATTATGATGTTTCATGGAGTTCCAGGTTACATCGATAAAGGTGACACATTCAGAGTTCGAGGACCAAGCATTATTAAACTTTAAGGGAATGACAGGCTTACGATCATTCGTAAGAATGCTAACAAGGATAGGATGATGATCAGAATTGACCCTCGGGAGGGTTACACTGGTTATTTTTTCCCAGTTGTCGAGAGTCTTCATGTTGACGAAAGCTCTGTCAAGTTTACTAGCAACAGTTTTGTTGTGATGCCTCCTATACCAAGTGTATTTAGCGCCAACGAGAGTGATTTCAAAAAGGTTAGAGTCATCAATAGCAGAGATAAATTCATTAGTGGAAATAGTAAGATGTGAGGGACCAATTTTTTCAGAGGGGGAAAGGATGGCATTGAAGTCACCCAAAACCACCCAGGATTCTTGAATGTTTTTCGCCATATCAAGGAGTTCATGCCATAAAGGTCTCCTATCCTGGTATTTATTCTTGGCATAAACCAAAGTGCAAAAGATATGCCGACTATTCCACAAGAAATCACAGGTAAGTTGTTGTTCAGAGGCTCTAAAAATGTTGACATTTTTTAAAGAGTTGTGGAAAAAGATCCACAAATTGTCAAAATCAGGACTACATTTACAAGATCCTAAAAAAGTGTAATTGAGAGAGCCAAATCTCATATAGTTCATTTTAAAGTTGACTTTAGGTTCAGCAATGGCTAAGAGATGGGGTTTATGTGTGTTTAAAAACCTCCTAAGAGTTGTGGAGGTGTCATTGTTGGCTATACCTTGACAGTTCCAATAAAGAATATTCATTACTATTTGCGGGCTGGGTTTGAACCCTTCTTTTTTTGAGGTTTACTAGATCCTTTCTTCTTTTGGGATATCGTAACCATTGCGGAGGAGGTAGACTCCTGTTGACTGGTATGTTCTTTAGGTGTTTGAGAGGGAGCAGATTTCAGGTCTGATTTTGGGTTAGGGGCAGCAACTGGAGTATTCAAAAGTTGAGTACAGTTCAAAGTGTGATTTTTGTCCGGATCGTGAACTGTGTCTAGCTCAGTTGCAAGCTTTTGTTCATCCCCAGACTGAATAATCCCACTATCTGGGGCGAAGAGGGCTGGGGAAGTCTGAACAGGAGGGGGGAATTCTGAAGAAGCAGGAATCAAAATGGGGCTTGACTGGACAGACCCTGGAGCAACAGCCTGAGTAGGGGGTTGCACAGGATAGGAAAGCGTGCCAGACTCAAGCTGGACAGATTCAGGTGCATCAGGTGTAGAGGAATCTAAGACAGTGTTAGGAATATCAACGAAATCCTTCTTGCCAGCAGGAGTACCGGGAACCAAGTTGAACATCGAACAGGAGGCAAGATTATGAATAGATTCAGGGTCTGAAACAGTGACAGGAAGTCTGTTGTGTGCTCTACTGGGAGTCAAAAGATCTGCAGGATCAGTCCTAGTCACTTGTAAAACAGATTCATTAAGAGGACTAGCAGTTTTTTCAACAGAAATCGAAGAAGAGATGTCAGCCTGGCATTGCAAGAGAGCAGAAGTCTGCATGTTAAGGGGAGTATTGACCCCCACCTTGCCGACTGAAAAAGGTTCTGTATGCAATATGGGAGCAGAATCAGTGGTGTGTGATGAAGTGTGAGCAGAAACAAATCCAGGAGAGACATGATTATCAGTTTGATTCTCAATAACAGGAGCATTGGAAACAGAAGAGACAGGGTTCTCATTTGAATTGAAAGACACATAGGTACCTGGATCAGCAGTGTTCGCAGCCTTACCCCGTGTTATGCTAGGCGCAGCAGAATTATCTATGAGAGCTGAAGGCAAAGAGTCCTCCAGGTCCCTGCAAATATGCTCATTTAAACATGAAGTACCAGAGGCAGGGGCATTATTGGGAGGATTGAAGAAAGTTAAAGGGTAGCTCTTAACTGAACTACCTCTGGTGCCCACAACCACTGGGTTTTCAAGACCATTTGGAATGTCTTTGTGTTGTAGGGCCTCTTCTTTCGTAACCAAATCTCCCCAGGATTTTCCTTCTAAGGAAGGAAGGTCACCTGATTTTTTAACCCAAATATTTTGCTTTTTTTGTGGGGGCTCAGTGTTTATTGTGACATTCTTCCCTTTTTTAGCATTCTTGACCTCATGCCAATCATTATTAATGGGGGGATCCATTTTCTTTCTAAAGACCCTACAGTTTGCAAGGTTATGCCCAATTAGTTTGCACACTCCACAGAAGGGTGGCTTCTTTTCATACTCAATGCTGAGTTCTAATCTATGATCAGGGGCATTAAAACCTATGCTAGTAGGAAGTTCATTGGCTAAATTTACTTCAACCATAATTCTTGCATAAAGACCTAGATCCCCATTCAAAGTTCTATGGTCAATTTTAATAGGGGATCCAATGCAAGACGCAATGTCATTTAAAATATTCGGGTGCCAATAAAACCAATTAAGCCCATGAATTCTAATCCATACTTGCGCCATATAATTTCTGTGTGTGTATGGGTTAAATGTAGGGTCCCAATCAAAAATTCTAAGAAATCCAGGCTGCAAACGAAGGTTACCAAGCTTCCATACCTGATCGAGTTCATCTTGAGAACTAAAGAGGATGTGATAGTAACCTTTCCCAAGGGGGACCATCTTCCATTTTGAGGAATTCCAGCAGTGTGCAATCCTGCTCTTAAGCTCGGAAAGAGGCCAGGGTCTATCCCATGCGTTGTATGAAACTCGTCCAAGGACAGAGTACTTGCACATTTGTTCTCTTTGCTTCAGGGCTTCCGGATCAGTGTCGACCAAGAAGCCACCATCTTCTAGCTTTCTATAGAGCGGTTGCATACAGTCCTTCACGCTACTAAGATCAGTACCTTTCAGCGCATCACGGAAGGAGACAGGAAGAGATCGAAGAGGAACTTGAAATTTCCCGACTTCAATTTTTGAGACATCAGAATCTGTCAAAGAGAGAGCAGGAGGGGAAACCAATTCCCACTCCGGATCGAAGCCGGCCATCCGAAAGATCAGGTAGATACAGCGACGAAGGCTAGGGTTTGAAGTCTCTCGTTGGAGAAGGGTTCGAGAGCTCCCATCTTTTTTCATGATCACCTTTATAATGGTTTCATTCAAACTTAGTAGTTATATTTTCAATCAAAATGCAAAAATATTTTTTTGAATAAAATATTATTTTTTATTATATTTGTTTATATAAAATATTTAGTTCAAAACTATATAATTTTATCTTGAAACAATTTACATTTTTTTGAAAAAAAAACCTGCAAAAATTATAATATGATAAAATTTTGAGAATTTATGAATATATTTATTTTCCAATGAATAGTAAAAATACTTATAATTTTACTGAAAAAATAATTTCTTTTAATTTGATTAATTATAACCATATTTAACCTCCATTAAATGGTAATGGATTTCATCGTTCATGTGTCTCACGAACAACCACCTCACCAAACGATGCGATTCATTTTCTATTACAACCTCCCTCAAATAGTTATAATGATGGAATTAATTTTTATATATGATATTAAAGATATATTTATCATTCGAAAAAAGAATATATCATTTAATTTATTTCCATTACATTTTCTAATAAATGATAATGCCACTCATGTGTATATCTGTACTTTCACCTCTACAAAGTGATGCAATTCATTTTTCATAACCACATCACATGGATGAAATATATTAGTATAATAAAAAAAATTATATTGTAATTATCCAATTTATATAATGATAGAAATATTAAATGATACTTATTTTATTTCCTTAAATATCATTGAATAATTGAAATTGTATTCATGTGTACGTATAACCTACTATCTCCATGATAGTAACATAGTTCATTTTCAATAATTATCTGTCATGATTTTAATAAAAAGTATGTTTGATGTATTAAAAAGATAATTATATAATCATTGTTATTCTATATATGGTAGAATAATGTCCACTTTGAAGAGGGACAACTAATAGAAGTCATTTTGGACTTATGAATAGAATACCATTAAAACATATGACCTGAATTGAAATGATTATACAATTGTTTAAAATGATAATAATTGTGATTAATGGAATAATAAAATAGAATTAGTTTCTAGAGAAAATTGATAATTAAAATTAATTTATTATTAAAAACGATATAAAATATATGTGAGGATTCAAACTAAATTTATGGGTCATTATTTTTTTAAATAATATTTTAAAATTTCCCTTAAAAATATGTTTTTTATCCATGTCAATGTATTTTAAATTATATTATTGATGTATTTATAAGAAAATAAAATAATTATAATGGATAATTTTTTGTCTCTTTTGAAATTCATTTAATTGTTTTGGAAACGAATAATTTTATAAAATGTTATGACTTTCTTTACAAAAGACAAAAGGAATAGTCCCTTTTAATGTATATAATGACAATGATTTTTCTCACCACTATAACCATTATTTTATGTTTTAATTCTATAAAGAGATTTCACATTTTATTCATTGAAAACTCCTCATAACCTTTATTCATGTAATATTATTTTTTAAAAATGGGTTTTAAAGGTAAAGAATATATTTATATTCAAAAAAATTTCCTTATGGGTCTAATGAATATTTTATGATTCAAGGTTTTAAGTTATCTATTTTAGTAAATTGGTGTTTCTTTTGAGGTTCTATTATAAACCAATGGTTGTTTAGGCCATTGTATCTCTCCAATGAATTGGGTAAAGGGATGGAGTTAACGTATTTGGTTTCTCCAAAGAGAAAATGGGAATATAATGGGATGGTTTTTTCATGTATGGGATTATTTTCACGAACTAGACCAATAAGGATTGATCCACATCTACCCCAAGTCCACCTCCATAATCTATGGAGTGGTGAAAAATGATGAAAGGAATAAAATAAATGAGAGGAAATTTCCAAATGTACCAATACATATACAACTGACCATCTCAATCCCGAAGTTCCAAAGAATTATAATAAAAAGACGAAATAGTAAGAATATAAACCATGTATGAAAAACCTATAGGGTGTAAAAGAATAAAATTCTAACAAGTCAAAGTAAAAAATAAATATACACACCTAAATTTAATGATGTCCCAAGATGAAAAAACTAGAAATTAAACGTGTGTGGAGAGAGCTTCTCTAGATCTCCATGCTTTGACTAGAATACATGGTCCAATCCACCAGGTATCCCTATGATCCTATGTAGTCACCGAAAACCTTTATTTCAACTTCATAATATGAAAAACATTTATTAAAATCCAATGAATGGGTGAGTACATAAATAACTGTTAGGAAACCCTGAAAGCTAAAGGGGGACAATAAGATACATAATAAGAATAGATAACATGCAAATAATCCCAAATCCAGAAAGTACAAAATAAAATGACTTGGTTATAAATATATTTTTATTCTCAAACCTAAATAAACCAAATGGGGGAGAAGGTTATCTCTATCTTATAGACCTTCCTAGGAAAAGAGTTTAATTATTTTGAAAATTCCATCAATGATGCCCAATATCTTATGCTTTTTCCCTGTGGAAATATCCATGTTAAGACACACCCCACCCCTATACCACCCAGTCGAGGGGTAAAATCTCAAAATATAGGTCCCATGAAATGGTAAAATAGGAGGGCGATAATAAATAGTCAATAGATTACTCATTCTCAGACACTGCTGGAGGGTTCCACTCAAGTAATTTGTAGAGGACCCAGGCCCATCGTAGCTTGTGGGTACCACTCTAATTGTCGGTAGAAGACCCAAGCCATCCTAGCTAGAGGGTTCCACTTGAATAGTTGATCAACCATACCCTAATTCCATAATAGGGTTCCACTAAGATAGTAGGAAAAGGATCCATGACCATCCTAGTAGGAGGGTTCCACTATCATATTTGAGGACTCATGCCCAGACTTGATGGAGCTTGACACTATAGTAGTTGAGGACCCATTTCCTGACTCAACTGGTGGGCGCCACTGGGTGGATAGGTAGTGGTCCCATGGAAAATACTAGTAATAGGGTTCCATTTTAATAAAAAGTAGAGGGCCCATGGACTTCCCGGTAGAAGGGTTCCACTCTATAGATAGGTATAGGACCAATGCCAAGCCAAGTTAGTGGGTACCATAATAAAGTCCCATGGTGATCTTACCTGACCACTATTATCGTCGAGCATTGAAAAATGTTTTATATCACTTAGAAAATATTAAATCATATCTCAAAATCCAATATGTAGGGCACCATCACATTCTCATAGGAAACACACATAATATAGGATTCATAAGGGCCAAAATTCGAGTCGAAATGAAGGACATATGAGAGACTGATGTTTCCTAAAAAGAAAGGTAGGTTTACATGGAATGTAGTGGAATCATACAGTTTGTGGTATTTATCTTTCATATGGATATGTAACTTCAAGAAAATAGATCCCTAGACATATATAATTAATGACATACAGCTGGACTACACATCCTGTCCTAGATACGCAGGGTTGAGCGTTGTTCTCCTTACCATGTTTGTGTACATTGGAACATGATAGGTTCATGTACAGTCTCATGATTTTGTACCTCCAGATTACATTCTGATTCAATATAAAAAGGGACACATGGTGTGTGGGGGTCCCACATGGTGTGTCTTACTTATAATTCCATGGAAACCCTAACACTGAAGCCACAAGGTCTACAAACCATGTGTTAATTGGACTATGTGTCATGTAGTCATGTTTTTTCACATAATGATAGATCAGTACTCAACTGTTCTAGATCCTTATTTTCCTCCAAGTATCTCACCTAAGAAAACATAAATCAGTATAACTCATGCCTGTTAACAATTTTTGTCTATCCAATGGCTAAAAAATCGATTTTGTCATCCCGTAGGGGATATTCCATACATCCATGTTCCTCACACACTTACTATGCCATGTCGTTTCCCATTCAGAATATGATCATGAAACCATTCATTTATAGCCAAAAAATCCTTTGTTCTCGTCCTTGATTCTACATTCCATTAATTTCTCATGAGTCCATCAAGAATTCCAGCGTCTGATCAGGCTCGGTCTGGCCTAGTAATGTCGAATCACAACCCCATGGTCAAAAAATGAATATGTGAAGAATGAAGGGAGAAATGTACAATAAAATTGAGGTGAAACAATAATTTTCCAGTCATTCTTGGCCAATGGATACATAATTTGGATTGTAGGGTGAATATTTTAATAATGAAATTAATGTCAATACATGGGTGCATGAAATGGATAAATTTAGATAGAGATAAAATAAGTAATTTGATAATATTCAATAAATTACATCAATTGGGGAAGAAAACAGAAATTTATAAATATTACCTATATATTGGATCATTTTTTCATTTAATAACACACTCACAAATGATTTATATGAGTCATTGCATTTGGTGCACTTTGATCTACTTTAATATAGAGTGTCGTCATCATCCAATGTAGATTTTGCAACAGATGAGGGAGAATAATCATCTCAATGTTCCTAGTAATATGCTTCTAACTCCGATAACATATCCTGAATGATTTATTCAAAAGAATTTTTACTATGGTAATTTAAATCAAAATAAATAAAATTATTTATTTATATAATTAAACACACCCTCCCACAGAATATTTTATCTGAATTTCCAAAAAATGACCTATTTTAGTTCACACCCAGGGTAAACATCACATTCTCGATTAAACCATGGTCACAAATTGATGATTTGATATTACATTTAATAGTTATCCCATTTCCCTTAAAAAACTGTAAGTGTAATATTAAAAATATTTAATAATTTTTTTAAAATTAATTATTACAACATGATTTGGAATCAGACTCCATATCACCAGTTGTATCCTAAAATACATATAGAAATATTACAATGAATTTAATGGAAAATTAAGGGTCTCTGAATCATTCACCCCTTCCACATTTTTATCCTCAAAAATAAAAATATAAGAAAATATATCTAGATATTGATCTCAAATTTGACTTTCCCGCTCATAGGAACTCTCATACATGTTCTTGTACTATCGTAATACACAAGAAAAGGGTTGGTATACCCATATAGGGTACTCTCCTATCGATCCTTGATCACCACCGAGTACTCTGCAAAAGTGGTTCCATCTTCTCTATCCAACTCACCCTAGTCAATAACATGAATGAGGTCTTTCTCTTATCTCCTCATATATGAAAAGTGAAATATATCATGCAACCTCTCCAATAGTGGGAGTAGGGACTGGCAGTAAAAAATATCACCAACCCTATGCATGATCTCAAGCTACATGATGTAACTAGGTGATAAATTACCTCCCTAGATGAATATTCACAATTGTCATGATGGAGATATTTTTAAGAAAATGTGGTCTCCCCACTCGAAATATATGTGCCTGTGATGTCGATATATATATTAATTTTTTCTTATTTTTGTTGTTTCCATCTACTCATGGATGACTTGGAACTTCTCCATCATTGCCTCCACCCTCTCAGAACGCACAGAAGATGCCTCACCCATCTCTTTCCATCATAAGGGAGACCTACAAGGTATCTTGTATGGGGCCAAAAAAGGCGCCATGATGATAATATAATGGTAGTTATAGTTTTATAATAACTCTTCCAACTAAATGTGATCCTCCCAGCTATAGAAAAACTATAACATGATAGACCTTATCATATCCTCTAGAACCTGGATTGTGTGCTTTGTCTACCCATATTTCAAGGGGTGGAAGGCTGTACTCATCCTCATTGAGGTTCCAAATGATCATGTAGGCCTCTCTATAATCATGATGTGAACCATGCATCACTATATGAGTAAATATTCAAGGTAACCACATGATTTAAAACAATCTCCCACACATACATCTGCCCAAAAAAATCCACTAAACACTACTCTCTAATTTCATGAATGTGTGACGAATTCATGATTCAGTCAACTATCAACCATATGGAATCATGGAACTTAATTTTACATGAAGGGATTACCAAAATTACAATTAATATTCCATCCAATTTCCATTCTAGGATCTCAAAAGGCTATAAGAGATCATCCCGAACTTGGTTCTCAACCTTCACCTACTGACATGTGAGGCACCGTGAGATAAAATCATCCATGATCTATCTCATGCCGACCCAAAAAAACTAACACCAATGGCCTCTTTACATTTTCCCCACACAAGTATCTATTGATAAAATAGATGTGTGAATCTCTCTCATAACCTACTCTTGCATTATGACTGGGACCACCATCTGTACCTTAAAAAATATGAAATGATTCCCTACTAAAAAAATCCATCAAGTGAATATCCTAAGGATATCTGGTCATAGAAAACCTCACAGCCGATGTATCCCAACTATAACTCTCAATTTCGTAGGAAGTAGAGGAGTCAACACCATAAACTAAAGAAAAGGTGCACCCTCTTTCTCAACCAAAGTCTGTTACAAGGAAGCCACCTACAGGAAATCCTCCTCCATCAAACGAGCCTTGTAATTCAAACTAATAGAATTTGATACTGTATTACCATTCCATAGAGTATAGACTATCTTGAAGACATAGTCCTATAGAAAATCCAACTATAAAAACTATCTTATGTTCAAATATCTCTCTGTGAATACATACCTAAGACTTTTATGATCTGAGTAAACTAAAAAGCGCTCTACAAGAGGACAATGCCTCCACATACTGAGAACAATGTCTATTACTTCTAGATTTAGGTCACAAGTTTCATAGTTATGAGAGAGGGGGTATCAAATTCATTAACCCATATGCAATAAATACCTATACCTACACTAAAATTCAATCAAGACTATATTTTGAAGCATCAAAAAACACTATATACACCACACCCTCTTTCGGTAGTCTCAGCACAATGATCACTTGTCAGTCTCAACCTCAACTCCTTAAAGTCCCTCTAACATTGATCACTCTAGGTAAAAGGTTCCCATCCTGGTCAGTAAAAGGGAATAAAATATAAGATAAGTCTACCCCAAACCTCATATAGTACCCCAAAAATCCAATAAAACCCTACACCTATGACATGCTCTTCATTGTATCCTAATCATGAACTACCTCGATCTTCACTAGTTTCACAACCAAACCATGCTCAGTAATGAATTTCACCAAAAAGTGAACATCAAGAATCCAGAACTGGCATATCAATATTTTAGCACAACGATGGTTCTCCTAATGAAAATATTATACCATCCATAATTTCACATCATGATCCTCCCCTATCATAATGTATATGAGTATTTTGTCAATGTATATGTAGTACCCCCAGTTTTTGGTAAGTAACCCTTATTTTATACTGTTTAAGTGCATGATGTTTATGGGAGATGATTGTGGAAAGTTTGAGATACTTTTATAGCGTAAAAGGGAAAATTGTGGGGACGCACGGGCTGTGCACGGTTTGGAAAACCGTGCGGAAGCCGTGTAGGTGGTGGTCTTTTAGACAGAGGAGACCACACGATGTGCGCACGGTTTGGGAAAACCGTGCGAGGAGGCCGTGCAGAGAGCCCCTCTCTGACAGTGACTACCGCACGGTTAGCTCATGGTTTAACGAACCGTGTGGACTAACCGTGTGCGAAGTCAACTCAGATCCTATTTATTAGGATCTAATCCATTTTATCATTTATCCCACTAGTTTTTTCTCCCAGATGGCCCTAACTTGGGATTTCTCTCTGGGGAATGTGGGAGAACACTTACCAGGTGTTTTGGAAGTGATCTGGAGGGTTTCCTTGGCGTTTAGAGGAAAGTTGATCGCAGTAAGTCTCGTTCTTGTCTTTTTTTCTTAGATCTCCTTCTTCCCTCTTGTTGGATCCGTAGATCTACGCCCGAGGTGGGTAGATATAAGGTACTAGATGACTTTTAAGTCGTGTTTTGGTCTTTTTGGTGATAGGGGAAGGAATATAAGGAGGTTTCGTGGTGTTTCAACCTAGTTCTTTGTTGGTTTCGCCCAATTTGTTGAGGTAGGTGGCTTCACTCTCGATTATTCTTTCTTATAACTTGAAGGATTAGTTTCAATTTGTTTTCTTTGATTGAATTGGTTTGGTTATATATTATGAAAGAATGGTTGAGACCCCTTTTCCGTATCTGGTGATGAAAATTGTGTGTTTTTGGAAAGTGGTTGTTGAAGTAAATTTAAAATGGTGATTTTAAATTGGCTATGGTTTCGCTGCATGAAAGAAATGGTTTTCAATAAAAGGTTATGCTTTATTGAAAGGTTTTGAACACACTAGGTTTTGGGCAAGGAATTGCATGGGTTATGGTGTGTGTTCATATGCACTGGGATGGATAAGGGTGAGAAGTCCCCCCATCAAAAGGTTGGGATGGATAAGGGCGAGAAGTCCCCCCCATCAATAGGTTGGTATGGATAAGGTCGCAAAGTACCCTAGCCATGGTAGTTCACTAAGTGACGACTTAATGGATGGATAAATCACCACTCACGAGTATAGGGAGGTCTAGGATTCATGGATGGTTGGTTGTGTGTATTTGAGGAATGTAATGAATGTGCCAAAATTGAAATGTGGATTTCATTGGAAACATTACTTGGTTTCTTTGTTGGAAAATGGTTTTGTTGGAGAAATGACTTTGACATGGAATTTGCTATATTGTGAACTGTTTTGAAATTGTTTAATATAAATTGTTTTATATAAATGTGCTAACGTGTTTTGTCCTAGAGGTATGGGTTGGGAAGTCATTAGGGAAAACCTACTGAGTTTCATTACACACCCCCTACTTTGTCATGTTGGTTCTTTTGCAGATGTCATATACAAGCACTTTTGAAAAGGTAAAGTGTCACATGTTTAGAGCGCTACTTCATGATACTTGGGCCGGTTTGTGATGTTTGAACTTGGAGCTTGTGAAGCATGGAGTTGGGTTGTTGTCTTGTCATCATTATGTTGTCTTTCCACTATTTACTCTGATGTTTAGTGTTGGTTTTCACTGTGTTACATTTGGTTGGTTTTTGATTAAATTAATGGCTGAGTTGTTTTGGTTTTAAATCATGCATCATATAGTGGTTGCTTGGAAATTTTTATCTGGTTTTCTTTCTTTATTGGTTGTTTTTAGTAAAAGGGTAAATCATCACCCATGTATTTTGAAACACTTCGGCATTTATTTCCAGCCTTTGGAGCCTTGGGGATGTTGCTTAAGTCCTAGTAATGACTCGTTGAGCTCTCAAGCCAATGAGAATTGGCGGGTCATTACAAATGGTATCCTCTTGTTCGGTCCTTGCCTAACAAGTGGTCATCATTTTTCTTGGTCATGGAGTTGAAATTTATTCTTTTATATTCCTTGGGTGATCATCATAGAAAATAGTAGGATTGTCGGAACTTGAAATGTATAGCATAAAAGGATGTAGCTAACTCATTTATGTTGAACTTCAAGTTACTAGGGTGTTGGGTACACAAGTGTTTTGGATACACTTCTAGAATGTTGCAAATCTCATTATCATGGGTTTAGCCAATGAGATGAGAATGACATGCGTTAGAGGAATGAATTCCCACTAGGATGACATATCTCATTACGAAGAATGATTTATGATTTTGGGAAAGGTGCAAATGTTTGAAAAAGGCATAAATTGATTTTCAAATGAAAGATTTTGAAAACTGGATATTTAGTATATTTTGAAAACGGGTGGATTTTCAAAACATATGTGGGATGTTTTCAAAAATGGTTGAACATGTAGATAATTTGTATGGTTGGAAAACAATGATGTTATATTTTATGTGATAGAAATTGAAATGCTAAACCTTCAGTTGCTAGGAAGTGAGACTAACTGCGTGCGTTGTTTGTATAGAAAATGTCACCTGTTAGGCGTCGTAGAAACCAACCCGAAGAATCTGCAGAGAATGTGGTTGCACCTGGACCACGTGTGAACCAAGATCTGGTTCATAGTATCATTCAAGAGTACGAGGAAGTGGACATACGGAATCATAGGGATGAGTCAAGGCATGTAGACCATTCCATCAAGTTCCAGAAGCATCATCCACCCATCTTTCGGGGTGATGATGGACCCGAGAAGGTGGAGGTGTGGCCAAGTAGGCTGAATCGTATATTTGATTTCATCGGCACGCCAGTAGAGTTGAAAGTAAAGCTGGTGACGTATATGCTCAAGGATCTTGCACGTCAGTGGTGGGATTTAGCGGTGCAGGCTAAATTGGATGAAGGCCTTACATGTGAGTATTTTGAATAATTGTTTAACAAAAATTTCTATCCTCACACGTTCAAGATCCCAAAAATGATGGACTTATTCATCTTGAAATAAGAGAGCCTCTCTCTCACAGAGTATATGGCAACATTCATGAATTTAGTCTGTTTTGCACCAAAGGTTGTGGTAAGTGCTTCTTTGAAGGCACGCATCTTCGA
Organism: Viscum album; assembly: GCA_963277665.1. Lineage (NCBI taxonomy): Eukaryota > Viridiplantae > Streptophyta > Magnoliopsida > Santalales > Viscaceae > Viscum > Viscum album. The sequence continues at coordinate 691,163,621 of OY728163.1, forward strand.
ATCAGAGATAAGGCTGGATATTAGATCGAAGATTGTGGTGCTCTGTATTTCAGATTATACAGAGATGTTGAATAACAAAATGGTTTCTGAATTTGATATCTCGGGATCGATAGGAGGAAGCATGATGATACCCATGGGAATGGGTGGGAACTTTAATGCTGGAAACAAGCGGAAGAGGGACACCTACTTCCAAGGTGGGGGTGCGAATCAAAACCAAACAGCGCGATCAGTCAACCTTCCTCCATGACCCCAGAGCAAAGCAGGTTTCTTTCAATGTGGTTCGACTGATCACATAAACAAGAATATATACCACCACCGAGAGCATGCCACAATTTCAAGCAGATGGGGCATCTTCAGAGATATTGTCGCAGTGCTCCACAGTCAGGTGTTCGTGACACTTCTAAAGTGTTGCAAGAATCTTATGCTTCAACATGGAGAGGATAGAAAAACTAGTCTCGCCAATAGAGCAGAGCTAGTTATGGTGATTCTAGGAATACCAGGACCCCTCAACCAGGGAAATCTAATCAAGGTTAAAAGGAAAGCAACGTAGTGACGAAGAAATTGTATGGAGCTGAGAAGATGATGGTCGATGATCAGGCTTGACCATATACGGTGAGAGGTATGGTTATTTTTAATTATACCCTCATGTAAGTGTTGTTTGATAATTGTGCATCAAATTCCATTATTATTTGTCATGTTTTTGACTTGCTATGTTTAAAACTGGAAATGATGCCTTCTGTGTTGAAACAACAAACTCTTCATGTTGAAAGAGAATGTCAAGCCTTAGTGTGTCGAGCATGTTCTATAACTGTTGATGAAGCCGAGATGGAATGGGACTTATCCATGTTAGATATATATGTCTATGATGTAATCCTGGGTATGGATTGGTTGACAAGGTTTAAGGCTCATATTAACTGCTATAGGAGAACGGTTTGTTTCATGACAGAGGATGGAATCGACCATCTCTTCAGAGGAGAGTGGATAGTAAAGAAAGGTGCAAAGAGCTTGTTGGCAACAATGGTGGGAACGATATCTTACCAATTTCTAGCGTTGACTTTGGCATCATTCGAAGAGACTATGGAAAATAGTTTTCCAGCTGTGGTGGATCAATTTCATGATTTTTTTCCTGAAAAATTATCAGGGTTACCACCTGTAAGAGAAGTGGAGTTTACGATTGATCTCCTTCCTGGGACCAGTATTATCTCACTTCCATCTTATAGGATGGAACCAATGGATTTAAAGGAATTGAAGGTGTAGTTAGAAGAGCTGGAAAGCAAGGGTTTTATACATGCAAGCGTGTCTCCATGGGTAGCACTAGTTTTGTTTGTAAAGAAAGCAGTTGGAACATTGAGGCTATGTGTGGATTGTTGTAAACTAAATCAAGTTACAATAAAGAATATATATCCACTTCCTTGGATTGATGACATGTTTGATCAATTGAGGGGAGCTCAATGGTTCTCTAAAATTGACTTTTGGTCAGGATATCACCAGTTGTGAGTTCGAAAGGATGATGTTCCGAAGACAGCCTTTAGAAGTAGATATAGCCACTAAGAATACGTAATCATGCCTTTTGGTCTTATGAATGCACCAACGGTCTTCATGGCATTGATTAATCGGATATTTCAGTCATATATAGATTCTTTTTCTGTAGTGTTTGTCGATGATATATTGGTGTATTCAAGAAAAATGATTGAGCATGGGAAACACTTAGTGATAGTGTTGGAAATCTAGAGGGACCATTAGTTTTATACCAAATTATCAATGTGCAATTTTTGGATACAAGAGGTACATTTTCTGGGCCATGTCGTTTTGAAGAAAGGCGTTTTAGTGGATCCAGAAAAGATAGAAGCTCTTCTTTCTTGGCAACCACTAAAGAATGTCTTTGAAATACAGAGCTTTCTTGGACTAGCTGGTTATTAACGACGCTTTGTCCGTGACATCTCATGACTATCTTCACCTATGACAGTGTTGAAAAAGAAGAACAGTGCATTTCAATGGACTAAAGAACATCAGAGATCTTTTCAAGAGTTGAAAGTTATCCTTACATCAGCACCCATCATGATTTTTTCGGAATCAGGACAGGGGTATGTGGTGTATTGTGATGCTTCGGGAACAGGCTTGGGTTTTGTTCACATGCAAGGAGACCATGTGGTTGCATATGGCTCAAGGCAGTTGAGAGTGCACGAGAAACATTACCGAACACATGATTTGGAGTTATCTGCAGTCATCCATGCTTTGAAAACATAGAGACATTATCTCTTTGGTGAGAAATTCACTATGTTTACAGATCACAACAGCCTGAAACACATTTTCTCATAGCGAGATTTGAATCTTAGGTAGAGAAGATGGATGGAATATCTTCAAATGTTCTAATTTTACTTAATGTATACACCGTGTAAGGGCAATTCGGTGGCCGATGCATTAAGCAGGAAGTTGTATGCTCAGTGGGCGAAAGAAGCTTTAGATGAATGGCAGTTGATGTCGGTCTTAGCTGACATGCATGTGGAATTTGAAAACCGAGGTGATGTTGCTATTTTATTTTCAGCTACATTTGTTCCTTATTTGGTGGTGATAATAATGGAGGCACATGCATCCGATGTAGACTGTGTTGCAATGAGTTCAAAACTCAATGGTGGGGAGACCATTGAGGGATGGAAGCTAGATGGGAGTTCAGTTTTGTGTTTCATAGATTGGATGTTTGTACCTATGGTTTGTCAGGAACAACTCCTTCATGATTACCACCATTCGAGATGGGATGTACATCTGGGTACACAGAAGATGCATAAGGTGCTAAAGGCTTAGTTTTGGTGGAGCGGCATGAAAAGGAAGGTGGGAGAGTTCGTCTCGCGATTCTTAACTTGTCAGAAGGTTAAAGCAGAGCATCAGAGACAAGCTGGTATGTTATAGTCTTTACCTATCCCAGTGTGGAAATGGGAGTAGATAGCAATGGATTTTCTCACAGGTCTTCCAAGAACGGTCCAGAAACACGATGCCATTTCGGTGATAGTGGATTGTCTAACCAAGTCGGACCATTTCATCCCAATTCATGAAACCCATACGGTGGAAGATCTTTCAAAAATCTATATCCGGGAAGTGGTAAAATTACATGGTGTACCAGTGTCTATTGACTCAGATAGAGATCCGAGGTTCACATATCGTTTTTGGAAATCCTTACAACAAGCCCTTGGGACTCAGTTGACTATGAGTACGGTATATCATCCTCAGACGGATGGGAAATCCGAGAGGACGATACAGACGTTGGAAGACATGTTGCGGGCTTGTGTAATGGACTTTGGTGGCTCATGTGAGGAGAATTTATCCTTAGTGGACTTCTCATACAATAATAGTTATCAGGCATCGATACGCATGGCTCCGTTGGAAGCATTTTATGGGCGTCCTTGTCATTCTCTAATATGCTGGGTGGAAACTGGTGAAACTTCACTAGTTGGGCCAAGCCTTTTCCAAGATACAAAGAAGAAGATTCAGTTGATTAGAAAGAGGATGGAGACGACTCAGAGTCTTCAGAAATATTATCCAGATCACCGTCAAAGACCGTTGTCATTCGTTGTGGGTGATCATGTCTTTTTGAGAATCTCTCCAAGGCTTGGACAACATCATTTTGGGAAGAAGTAAAAATTATATCCTCAATATATAGGCAATTTTTGAGATTTTGGAACGGGTTGGCGAGGTGGCATATCAGTTGGCATTACCTCCACGGTTCAGTGCAATGCATAATGTGTTCCATGTATCTCAGTTGAAGAAGTATCAACCCGATCCTGACCATGTGATCAAATGGGATCACATTGACCTAGAGCTGGATGCTTCGTTGATACATATCCAGGTATGGATATTGGATAGTCAAGAGAGAGTCTTGCATTGGAAAAGCATCAGTCTAGTGTGGGTTTTATGGAAGCATGGCCAGATCTAGGAAGAGACTTCGGAACGCGAGAAAGAAACGAAAGAGCAGTGGCCAGAACTATTTCAGACAATCGTTGGTTTTCTACTTTCCAAGGAAGGAAAGTCCAATGGTGGGGAGAATTTAGTACCCACGGTTTCTGGTAATTAACCCTTGTTTTATGCTTTTTAGTTGCATGAAGTTTACCGGAGATGATTGGGGAATGTTTGGGAGACTTTTAAAGCGTAAAATGGAAAATTTTGGGGACGCACGGGCTACGCACAGTTTTCCAAACCGTGTGGAAGGCGTGCAGGTGGTGGTCTTTTGGATAGAGTAGACCGCACTATGTGTGCACGGTTTGGGCAAACCGTGCGAGGAGGCCGTGCAGAGAGCCTCTCTCTGGCAGTGACTACCGCACGATTAGCGCACATTTTAACTAACCGTGTGGACTAACTGTGCGCGAAGTCAACTTAGATCATATTTATTAGGATATAATCCTTTTTATCATTTAACCCACTCATTATTGCTCCCAGACAGCCCTAACTCCGGATTTCTCTCTAGGGAAGATGGGAGAACACTTACCTGGCCTTTTTGAAGCGATCCGGAGGGTTTCCTTGGGATTTAGGGGATGGTTGATCGCGGAAAGTCTCGTTCTTGTCTTTTTTTTCTTTTGTCTCCTTCTTCCCTCTTGTTGGATCCTTATATCTATGTCTGATGTGGGTAGATCTAAAGTAATGTATGACTTTTAAGTCAGGTTTTGGTCTTGTTGGTGATAGGGGAAGGAATCTAAGGAGGTTTCATGGTGTTTTGACCCGGTTCTTTGTTGGTTTCACCCAATTTGTTGAGGTAGGTGGCTTCATGCTCGATTCCTCTTTCTTAGAACTTGAAGGCTTAGTTTCAAGTTGTTTTCCATGATTGAAATGGTTTGGTTATCTGTTACAAAAGAACTGTTGAAACCTCTTTTTAGTATCAGTTGATGAAACTTGTGTGTTTTTGGTAAGTGGTTGATGAAGTAAATTTAAAATGGTGATTTTAAATTGGATATGGTTTTTTTTCTTGAATAAAAAGGTTTTCAATAAAAGGGTTATGGTTTATTGAATAGTTTTTAACACACTAGGTTTTGGGCATGGACTTTCATGGGTTTTGGTTTGTGTCTATATGCATTGGGATGGATAAGGGAGAGATGTCCCCCCATCAAAAGTTTGGTATGGATAAGGGTGAGAATTCCACCCATCAATTGGTTGGGATGGATAAGGTCGTGAAGTACCCCCTTCATGGTATTACACTAAGTGACGACTTAGTAGAATGATAACTCACCACTGGAATGTATAGGGATGTCCAGGTTTCATTCATGGTTGGTTGTGTGGATTTGAGGAATAGAATGAATATAACAAAATGGAAATGTTGATTTGATTGGAAAAATTGATTGGTTTCTTTGTTGAAAAATGTTTTTGTTTGAAAAATGGCTTTGATATGGAATTTTCTATATTGTGAAATGTTTTGAAATTGTTATATATAAATTGTTTTATATAAATGTGCTAACATGTTTTATCCTAGAGGAATGGGTTGGGAAGTCATCGGGGAAAACCTATGGAGTTTCATTACTCAGCCCCTGCTTTGGCACGTTGGTGCTTTTGCAGATGTCATATACAGGGATGTCGGAAAAGGTAAAGTGTCACATGTTTTGAGCGTTGGATCTTGATACTTGGGCTGGTTTGTGATGTTCGAGCTTGGAGCTTCTGGAGCATCAAGTTGGGTTATTGTCTTGTCGTCTTTGTGTTGTATTTCTGCTGTATACTATGATGTTTAGTGTTGGTTTTCACTGTGGTACTTCTTGTTGGTTTTTTATAAAATTAATGGTTGAGTTGTTTTGGTTTTAAATCATGCATCATATAGTGGTTTCATGGAGATGTTTATCTAGTTTTCTTTGTTTATTGGTTGTTTTCAGTTAAAGGGTAAATCATCCCCCATGTATTTTGATACTCTTCGAAATTTATTTCCAACTTTTGGTGCCTTGGGGATGTCGCTTAAGGCCTAGTAATGACTCACTGAGCTCTCAAGCTAATGAGAATTGGCGGGTCATTACAGTATACATCCAAAAACTGGACCAGTTAAGGCTGAAAAATCTATATCATCCAAGACATAAACATTATAGGAGAATTATTCACACCAATGTGAATTACAATTAACTCCATGTGTTTATAATGACCTTGGAAGGCCACATTCCTAATATTAGCTTCGTGAACTCCCATTTTTTTGTAATTGAACCAGAGATCGTTCTTTGAGAACTATATCACACAACATAACTTCTAAAAATAGTTTTCCAATCCATAGAAGGGTTATAATTTTTTTTATTATGGTATAGTTTTAGTGGTGATAATTCATATATTGATACAAGATCCTATTTCCATTTGTCACAAAAACATGGGATCTTCCTAGGGGGATAGATTGGGCCTGATAAAACCCTTCTCTTGAAGGCTCTAAAACAACTGTCGTACCTCTTGGAGCTTGGTAGGGGACATCAGATATACCGAAGATGATATTTAATTGGTAATATGATTCAAGTTGATGAAAAAAAATCGATTTTTTGCCTTAGAGGTAGTCCCAGAACATCATCTGGGAATACATCTATAAAATATTCAATGACTAAAGAAAAATAGATTCTTAAATAGATTTTTTTCACTAAGGGATAAACTCACAAACTAATGGGTTATGGGATTTAGCTTCTTTCATTCAAAACCATCTAAACATGGAATGAGACCCATCTCACCCATAAAAGAGAATATGAACCCATTAGTGTGATGAAATATAAATCATATGTAGTGATAGTCAATTTTGGCTCAAAATGATGGTAACCAATCCATACCATAGTTGAATTAATAGGGTTCCATTTTTATTACCAAAAAGTCTAACATGAACCACTATTTACCAAGATATAGCTCGCACTGTTGGAAGATAAATGATATAGAAGAAGAATTCCGCATAGCAACCTCAAGAAAAAGCTATTGGGATAAAGCCTATACATTGAGCCCCATAACCTTTCCCAAGATAATAAAAATGAATGAATTAATTGATCATTTTTCTACTCGTACATATATTAGAGTAGAATAAACACATATCGTACCACTGATCAACTCATGCATTGATGGGTCAAAATCCTCCATCGCCTATAGCTGTCCCCAGCCCCTATCTCTATCTCCTTAAGCCTAACATGGGTTTTCCTGGTGGTGGACGTGGAAGGATATCATAGTATCATCCACCACCCGCAACTACACTTCATAGAGCTCTACCTAATCCTCTTCTAGACTTTCCTCCCAGGGTCTATCCCTAACATGTCCTTGGAGATCCCTGATCACGACACTACCTTTGACATGGCTGTATGTTAGTTATCTTCCTATACTCCTAAGAATGTTTGGTCGGGAAGATACATGCCAAGAGACTTTCCCATCACAAGCATAGAACTTCCCCTCTATAAGATACCATGTTCCTATATTTTTCTCATAACCATGTGCCCAAATCTGATCCTGGGAAGATATCCAATGCCCATATCCTATGGACCAGTTTCTATAGCAGCTAATAGACGAATCAACATTGTGAATCCCATTTATAGATCTAGAATAATGGAGTCCCTTTGAAATGAAGCTCTCCATCACTGGTTCCCACTCCAACAAAACCTCATAAATGGGAATTCACAAGGTCACAACACTGGTATGTATATCTCTATAGAGTCCCTACAGAAACTTTCATGCTTCGATGTAGCCATCCTTGATCATGTCAAGGGAGTAGCACATAAGGTTAGTAAACAACGAAACATAATCATCCACTATCATTCCTCCCTATCACAAATATATAATCTCTTTAATTTGAATCGATTATAAGAATGTGGGTTAGTACTCCTCATGAAACATATGTTGGATGTCATCCCATGAGTGTATTGACTCATTGTTCATCTATATGACAAGACTCCACATGTTCCTAGTTTCTCTGTGAAAATGGATAGCTACCAATGACACAACTTGATACATTAGTTTCTAGATAATTTAGAAAACAAATACTACCGACTCTATCCAATCCTCTAATGCCTAGGTATTTGGCTCACCATGGAACCTTAGTGGCCTCTCGTGCTGGAAATTTCAATGTTCACTAATCTTTCATGAATTGTAATTCTATAATACGAATATGATATGTTGGTAGAAAAGTGGGGTTACTACAACCGATCCCCCTGGAAGAATAATCTCATAGGATAGACTTTGAATTGATGCCTCATCACTCATCAGACAATTGTTACGATCCAAAAATGGAATCCTTGATCGCTATCACCATCGAGGCATCCACAAAATAAAATCAAGAAATACTTTAACCAGATGAACATATATATATATATATATAATGTGATGTTGACTGAATAAGGATATTCAATAGGAAAAATCCTAAATTATTAAAGTACCATTTGATCCCAGCAACCAATGTCTCAATATATTGATTCGACAAGAAAGTAGTCAAGGTTCTAGTGAAAGGATATGCTGGCTGCTGCAAGAAGATTAGATTCCCTAGCCTGAAATCTTCACTCAAAACAATTTGGGAAAATTTCCATAAATTCCGACCAAATTTTCATAAGGGGACTACAGAAAACACAATCCCAAGTAATGAAGTACTTTAATAACAATATTTTAGGACCTAGCACAATGGAGCTCGAGCCACAACTTCCATAAACCCACCTCCATAGTCCAGGGGCTAGTGGAAATCGTCCATATAGAAAACCTAAATGGGAGTAATTTTTCTAATGTACCTGTACACACACACCCAACCATATCAATGAAATATTTTATAAGAATAATAATAAAAAGGTGCAATAGATATAATGTAAACTATGTATGAAAATATATAGGGTTTACAAGAGTAAGACAATAAAAATTAAAAGTAAAGGGTTAAAATACCATCACAGCTATAAAGATTTTACAACCTGAAAAAAATATAATGTAAATTTTTTTAGAGAACCCAACTCATTAATTTTAAGCTTTGACCACCATACACTGTCCAATGCACCAGGTATCCCTATGTTTAATTATAGTCACCGTCAACCTATCTGTCATCTTTATAAGACATGAAACATGTGGGAAAGGCCCATGAAAGGGTTAGTAAACAAATATATAGTAGGACATCCCAGATGTTTTAGAGGGAGAAGTTATATACACAATAAGAATTGATAACATATAGATCAACCAAATGAAAGAGAGTACAAAAAACATCAACATTGAAACATGTATATATATACATATATTCTCGATGAAAAGAAACTGAAATGAGAGAGAAGGGGATTTATATATGATATCCCATCCCAAGAAAAGAGTTTTATCTGTTCTAGAAGTCCATTGATGATTCTAGTCATCTCACGTGTATGCCCAGTAGATATATTCAAGTCAAGCCACACCTCACCAATATTCTACTTAGTAATTGGGAACAATATCAAAGTAGATGACCCATAACATAGTATAATAGGAGGGTTCGACTCAATAGTAAAAAGAGGTCCCATCTGCTAACTATGAAGGAGGGTGCCTCTCAGGTAATCGAAAGAGGATCCATGACCAGCCCAACTGGAGGGTTCAACACTTATTTTCAGTAGAGGACCCATGAAAACCCCATATGGTGGGTGATACTCTAATAGTTTAGGAACCATATCCTAAAACTGTAGGAGGGTGACACTCAAATAGTATGTAGAGGAACCATTCCTTAATATGTAGAAGGGTACCACTTTCATAGTCAAGGACCAATGCCCAGCCTCGCTGGAGGGTTTCACTCTAGTAACTAAGGACCCATACCCAGACTCCGAAAGAGGCTAACACTCGATGGATTAGTATATGAACCATTCCCTATCTTATTATAAGGGTTCAAATCTATGGAAGTGTATAGATCACATTCCCTACCCCATAAGAGGGTGAAACTCTATTTATAGGTAGATGACCCTTGCCTAGCTCAGCCGGAGGGTGCCACTCTAAAGACATTGGTGATAATGCCAGATTAGTCCCATTTTCTATCATCACTAAAAGATGCATCCCACTTGTATAATCTTGGATTATATATAAAAATACACTATAGAGGCCAACATCTGGTTATGCGTGAAACAACCTCCGGATAGGTTACTAATGGGTGAAAATATGAGTTTAAAAAAAGGATATCAGAGATATTGAATATTCCTAAAAAGGAATTCAAAGGTACACGACATATAGGGTACCCACATAAAATATGGTCTCACACTTTAACCTATATGAATACTTTCTATCACATATCCCCTTGATCAAGTACAAGTACACGACGTGCAGGTGGACTACACAGCGTGTTCGTGCTACTCGAGGTGATGCCATGTTCTTATGGACATGTCTGTGTACTTTAGAACATGACACATGCTTGGATACTCCTGTTATCAGGTACAATTAGAGTAAATTATATATTTCTAGCGTAAGTGTCATATGACATGTGGGGGGCCAACATTGTGTTTCATACATATAATTCTACGGAAACCCTAAAACCACACCTACAGGGGCCACACATAATGTGTTCAATAAACTACAAATCGTGTAGTCATATATTTTCACTGAATGATAGATATATTCCTATGCATTATGGATTCATCCCCTCCAACTCATATCTATAATCTATTCCCCAAAATCGGTGGATCTCATGCATGTTCTCTATTTTCATCCATCTAGTGGATAAAAAATTGATTTTGTAAGCCCGTACCGAACATTCCATACACTTGTGCACCTCGCATGATTCCCATGCCACATTGTTCAACATTTAAAATTCTAATCATCAATCCATTAACCTATAACCCAAAACGTTGCGGATCACATCATTGATTCATAAGTCCATTTGTTACTCGTGAATCTGTTGTAAATCCAAGGGTCCAATTTAGATCGGCCCTTCTTAGTAATGTCGAATCACGACCATGTGGTCTAGTGATGACAATGCACAGAACAATGTGAGAAATGAACATGAAAATAGAGGTAAAATGAGAATTGGGCAATCATTCTCTTCCAATAGATAATGAAATGGGGTGTTGGGGTGATAAAATGAATGAAAAAATTAATGTTAATTAATGATCACATGAAATGGGTCAATTCAAACACAGATCAATGAAGTGATATGATTTTTTTCAATTTATTTAATCAATAGGGTCATAAACCACGAATTCATGAGTCCTACCATGATATTGGAACATTTATCTTCAATTAACACACTCTATAATTTTTTATAAGAGTTTCTACATTCACTGCACTTCGATCTTCTTTGATATAGAGTCTTATCATCATTAGATATTGATTCACCATCATAGGAGGGAGAATAGTTCTATCAATAGTCCCAAGGTTATGCATAGAAACATTGGAAATTTGGAATAACAATGTATTTACAACAATATTTATTAGGATAAATTAAATTAAATTAATAAAATTATTAAATAATTAACTAAATTCACACATCCATGACTGGTTTTATACAAACACCTCACAATGACTTATTATATGTCATCCCTAGGGTATCAAAACATGTTACAGACTCAATTGTGGTCTCAAATCACTTATCTAAGATTCAGTTTAATAGTTATCCCATTTTCTTTAATATACCCAAAATGCCCGAGAGCCAGGAGGCCTGCTCCCATAAAATTAAATAAAAGTTAAAACAGTACAAGCCACTCAGAAAGAGGGAGCCTTACACAACCTTGTAAACACAGTACCAACCATATCATTGTGAACAAAATCATTGCAGAACTCAGGGAGAACAAAGGACCAGCTAGAGCTCACCTCAAGGATTGCTCTTTTTGACAATGCATCCGCCACTTGATTTGCTTCTCTGTAAACATGAGAAACCTCAAGAGAAAACGATTCAGCAATTTTGAGGGCGCTGATCCAAGCAGGGAGCATCCTCCATGGAACCATCCTGGACCGCTCTTTAAGAACCTTCACAGTAGTAGAAGAGTCTGATTCAATCCACATCTTCCTCCAGCCATAACTAGAATCATACCTTATAACCTTTATCATCGCCCATAACTCTGCCTCAAGAGCATAACCGTTTCCAATGTAATGAAATAAACACCCCTTAACGAAACCTCTGCAGGTCCTGAAGACGCCACCACAACCAGCAGGCCCTGGCGCGCCAGATGCTGCCCCATATATAATATTTTTTTAAAATTAATCCAGACATACCGAGTCTCAGAATCACACACTATCTCAATGCCTATCTTAGAAAATATATATTGAAACATTAAAAGGCATTTCAAGGAAAAAAATGTCTCTACAATGATGTTATGTGAATAAGATTCTCCTATTATAATATGGTAATATATAGTTATTGTTATTAAATATATGGGAAAAAGTTGACCAATTATTTTTCTCTTAAATGATTGTTGTAATATATTATGTTAAATAATCCATGTATTTTTGTGACGGTTATTATTGATTTGTAACTGGAGTTTTTATACCATGAATAATCAGGATGTTTATTGCATGTATAACTATGAGGGTAACTCCACATTTAAGGGTGATACAAAAAATAATTCCAAGATTATTAAATGTTTTTATTTTTTAACTGAATTAAATTTTTTATTTGGGAAAAATGTTGGAGTATTTTATGTGTAAATTATTTATTCCATAACATCAATGAATAATGTGAAAATAATATTTTATTTAATGGGTTTTCAGGATTTTCAATTGATAAATAGATTTCATTCTTATTATTTCTCTTATTGATATTTTTTATTATCATCCCACATTTTAAAATGTTTTTCAAAAGGTTTAACTATGGGTAAGGAAAAATAGGAATCCATGATTAAATTAATGAATAATTTGTACAAAAGGCGAACATATTTCTTTTTGAATGTTTTGTTTGGTTGGAAAAATGATCACTAAATTGAAGTTTATAGTTTATAATATATGGGTTATATATTTAAGGGTTATGATGTAACTCTTTAAAACTACAATCTAGAAATATATTTGGATATTAAAGACATTAATTTCCGTTTAAAGAAACAAGATAATATAATTTTTAAATAAGGGTCCTTATAGATGGTATCATTACAATATTTAGATAACATTGGTGTTTAATATAATGTTAATTGAATAACAATAATTTTTTTACATAATGGTCAAGTTGAAATGATATTGAATTTGATTGTTACCATGTTTCATCAGGTAAAAAATGATTGTTTAGAGTTGTTTACCACATATGGAATACGAATGAAGAATTTTGAAGGTAATGGGGGGATGATTTCTTCCAAATTAGAAACCTAAAATGGATTGAACAGGAACTTATAACTTTATTATAACAATGTATTATTTGAAACATTCTATAAATAGTTATGGGATAAATTCGATGGATAATTATGATCTACCATAGCGAAACATGATAATATTTGATAATTTTATGAGACAAAATCATGTAGTATTCAGTGGATTATCTGAACTAGTGGTATATGATAGATGGATAAAAGAAATAGAAATGATATTTTATGTAATAGAAAATAAATATACTTAAATTTAATTTCATTAAATATATTTATTTTAAGGTGAATCTATCCAATAGTGTGAAAATTTCAAGAATATCAAGGAAAGATAGTAAATTTATGTATTTGAATGGGATAAATCTAAGAACACATTACATGAGAAATATTTTCCTAAGGTTGGTGTAATTAGGATGGAATATAAATTATCAGATTAAAGAAAAATGGGGATGATTTATTTTACACATATGAAGAAAATGCGACCTAATATGAGGGGTAAACAAACCAATTCATATGGGATCTTAATATAAAATTAATCAATTTTACTCAATATGAAAGCTATGAAATCCATTTTTATTGGATTCCCATGAATTCAAAATATATGATACACTTTTCTGATGTTATGATCCTATAGAAATGGTTTTTTAAATGATATTATACAAATATATAATTATAAGAAAAGGTGGTCAATGTGGTGGTAAAAGTAGAATAATGGACTAAAAAATATGATGGTTTGAAATGAAAGTCAATAGTTTATCATATTCGAGGTAAGAAGTACACATTGTAATGTATTATGAAGTTTGGAATGATATTTTGATGTTTTACATTTTCGAATATGAATTTTAATTTCAATGAAAATGATCTTGTTAGTAGTATGGCCAATTTTGATGTACAGATATTATAGTTATTTAAATGTAATGAGATTGATCATTATGCACATGCATGTCTGAATAAGAACCATAATGATGGGAAGAAGCTGGGAAATAAGTTTAAAGCTGTGGTGAAAACATTTTAAAAAGCTAGAGAAGATGTTGGTTTACCTAATAATTTGGCATAATTTAAAAGTCTTTTATTGTCATATTATTCTAATAATATGTTTTAGTAAGGTTCTACACATTCATTAATTTATGAAAACGTTTCTAGTAAATTTTAAGTTCTTCCTTAAGAAATGAATAAAAAATGTATTTTAAAAACACACGAGGAAAGTATTAAGGAAAAAATAAATTATAATATTATTCTTTTCAATGTATTTAGAATTATTTTAACAGAAATGATTATTTTATTTACATTATAGGATTTTGTTATTATTATAGGAATGGATTGGATCTCATTTTACCATAGAAAGATATATTATAAAGCAAAAGAAGTTATTTTCAGAATGAGAATCAGTTTCTATAAAATAATGAACACATGTAATTGATAATATAAGAAAATGACAGAAAACTATTAAAAGATAAGAATTAATATTAGCATGAACATATTCTTTCAAACAAGGGAGTTATTTTAGATCAGTAATGTTATGGTAGTAAAAGAATACCTCATTTTCTCTAATGAGATTCCCAATGTTATATTAGATCATTTAGTCAAATTTACTATTTACATACTTCTGAATTTCTATAATATTTCAAAAAACCCTTATTGAATGGATTTTGTAGATCTTCTGGAGTTGAAAAATTAGTTTCATGAGTTACTAGATAAATGTTTTATTCATCACATCACTTCACTATCAGGTGATTTTACCCTATTTTTTTTAAATAAATATGGTTTAATGATACATTTCATTGATTATAGATACTTTAATAACATCATTATTAATAAAAACTACCCTTTTACTCCTCATATCCTTGTTTTATTTGATTATCTCCAAGGAGTATCATAATGTTTGAATTTTGATATCATATAAGGGTAAAATCAGTTGATCGTGAAACATGAAAATATTTCAATGAATTATCTTCAACTAGATATAGGAAATATGAGTTTTTAGTTATTCCCATTAGGTTATCTAATTCACCATATATATTCATGTATATAATGAATAGTGTTTCCAAGAGTTTATAGATATGTTTTTTGTTGTGCTTGTTGATGTCATATTGAAATATTCTGAAATTGATGAGGATAATAAAAAAAACTAAGGATTTATTTGAAAAAAATTAATGAAAAGAATAGATATGTAAAATTTAGTAAGTGTGGATTTTTTCTTCAATAGATTTCTTCCCATTTTAATATTGCTTCTAAAATCTTATAGCTATTTCTCATTTTGAAAATACTGTTGTTATGGAGTGTCTAGGACTATAAAATATCATAGAGATTTGTAATTTTATTAGATTAGTGTGTTACTACCATAGGTTTTTTTAAACAATTTATCAATTTTTTATCCCTCTAAATATGTTTACTTGAAATAGAGTTTAAATTATCTAGATAAAAGAGTGTCATGATTTTTTAAAAGATAAAAAATGATGATTATTGAATGCTGCAATTTTTTCATTTCCCGCTAGAAATGGAGAGTTTATCATCTAAAGTAATGCTTAATTAAAACTACTTGTTTGTTTCCTACTACAAAATGATAAAGTAATTTATAATGTTTCATAAAAAATAAAAACAAAATAGAAAATTTATCCATCACATAACATAGAAATGACACGTGTATTGTTTTATTTAAAGACATGGAGGTATAATTTATATTTAGAAAAGTGTGAAATATATATTTATCAAAAAAATTTGAAGTGTATATTCACATAAGATGTTTTGAAAATAAGATATAGAAGATGGTTGGAACTAATTAAGGATTATTATTTCATGTTTCATTATCATCCTAGAGAAGACAAATAGTATCTGATGATTTGTGTGAGAAAAATAGTACAAAAATTACCATGTCATCTTTGGAATATGACAATTTTTGTTAGTTATTTGATGAATTTTTTCCTAGTAGTTTTAGATTCAATAACACCCTAAATTTGTTAATTGGCCATCGGTGTGGCCCACTTTATCAAACGGAATTAAGGAAGATCATATAGAAGATATTGAGATATAGGGAAAGGCATAATTGGTTAAAAAAATTTTGATTCCGGATTTTAATATTGATAATGATTGTGTTTTTCGATTTTGAAATAATCTAGGATCGAATATTGTTTCTTATTTGAAGAGAGAATTATAGGTTGAAGATCATAGTTTCCCAATTTATATTCATTATAGAAATATAAAGATGTATAGAGACATTCGAGAGTATAACAAGTGGGATGAAATGAATGGAGAACTTTCTTATTTTACAATGTTCTTATTTTCATGTCAACAGGTTAATGAAGAATATAAATTGATAAACGGTACCCTTAATAATTTTCCAATGTTGTAAGTGAAATGGAAAAATATATCCATAGATTTCAAAGTGGTATTGTCAAAGAAATCTTGATCTAATAATGTGATTTAGATTATTATTGAACGGTTAACTAATTCTTTATAATTACTTCTAATTCAAGATACTATGTATTTTGATCATATTTTGATAATGTATCTTAATTATATGGTCATGTTACATGGAGTTTCTCTCTCCATTGTATATAAACATGATCATCAGATCACTTATAATTTCTAGAGAGGAATTCAAAAGTCATTTTCCATAAAATTAAATTTTAGTACAACCTTTCATCCTTCGTATGATGGATTATCCAAATGAACAACTCATACCTTAAACGACACACATAGAACTTGTTAAATGGATTACCAATGAATTTGGGATCCACCTCTTTATTTTGTTGAAATTTATTTTATTAAAGTTTTTCTTTCCAATATACAGATATGATATTTTGAATAATTATATTCAAAAAAGAGTTTAAATCAATATTTTTTGGATTAATATAGATAAATGATATTTTTTGAAACATATTTGGTTAAAAAAGTGGTTGAGAAGGTAATTCTCATTCATCAAAAAATGTTTATGGATCAGATCTGGAAATTAGGCATATAACTAGAGGAAATATATTTATTTTGAGCTAGGCGATCATGTTTTAATTAATATATCTCTCTTGAAAAATGTGATGTTTTTTTATTAAAAATGGCAATTTAATTCCCTGGTTCATTATAAAATTTTAAATCATTGATAATGTTAAACTAGTGTCTTACCAAGTAGCTTTTTATCCCAGTTTGTCCTAGGTACAAAATATTTTTCATGTTTCGATGTTTTGAAAAAATGTTTCAGATTCACCTCATGTTTTGAGAACTAAGGTAGTTTATTTTAAAAAATAACCATTCCTAAAAAGAATGGTCATTTCATATTATTGAACATAGGATGAAATTATTACAGAATTAGGTAATGCACTAGGTTATTGTTTTTTTGGAACAAATATATAGTTGAAGAAGAAACATGAGACTCTTATAATATTAGGTGGGAAAGGTATCCCTACTTGTTTAAAAAGTTAATAAAATTATGAAGAAATAATTTCCAAAAAAGTGGAAGAATATAATTGACCAGGTAATAATGATATGAAACATTTTAATATATTCATTTATTAATTATAAAATTACTGACAATTCATAGATCAAAATGATAATGAACATTATTTAAAACCAATTTGGATTTTTATGTAACATATAGGTTTATTTAAAATATTGACTTCAAAATTATAGAAATTTAATTTGATAAAATTAAATATTTTTTTTAAAATAGAACATAAAAATTAAATTATGATGAAATATTAATATTTTTCTAAAAAATAATTTCTCAATATATAGTAAAAAGGAATGATTCTTAGAGAAAAATATTTTTTCATTTTATTTATTCATAATAATAAATTATTTTTTATGTGTTTTAAAATTTAATTTTATTTTAATTATAATAATGAACTTTTGTTTTTCCAATGAATTTTATACTTGAATTTATAATAAAGGCATTTTTACATTAAAAACGTAATTTTCTAAAAAACTATTTTTCATCAAATTTTTCCATTTTCAATCCAAATTAATCTCCATTGATTATAAGAATTTAATTTTTAAAAAATAATTTAATATTTTGAATCATTGGGTCTAAATATAGTAAATAGTTAATCATTATTTTTAGACTATATATATATTTACTCTTCCAATTCTTGTTACAATAGTAAAGGGTAAATTGGGTAGTCATGGTTATAAATAAAATGATATGAAATAAAAAATGGACCTTACACTAGATTTAATTTTTCTTATGAGTATATATCATCCATAATAATAAAAATTATAAATATATGTCCTTTTTCTATTTTTTTTTATTATAAACTTTGTAATATTTTTTATAAAGAAAAGTGAAAACATTCACACTATAATTTTTAATAATCATTATATTATTTACATGGGGATAAAAAAGGATATTTTGGGTAATGATTATTAATTTTAAAATATAAATGATTTATTTCATTATGGTAATATATGTTGTAGTATTAGTGAAAAAATAATTATAAGAAATTCTTTTCCAATGATGACAAAGTAATAATTCAATTAATAAAAAAAATAAAAAAATGATTTCAAAAATATTAAAAGTATTATAATATAGAAAAAGTTTAGCGAATAATCAATTTCTAGATAAAAATGACATTTCTAGAGGCGTGGATGAATATTATTATAACTCTTTAATTTTAATGACGTTATTAATGTTAATGTAAATGTGGAGATAAAAATTGATATTAATGATACTTTATAATATTTAATGTATTATAAAATGAGTTAAAAATTTTATATATATTATATTGGTCCATGTTAATATAATATCTTAAATTTCATAAACCATTGTCAATTTATTTTCCAATTTCGATTTTATAGTAACATTATTTTCCATTATAGTGTAGAAAACATCATTAATAGGGTAATTGTCAAAATTCTTAATGATGTTTTAATAAAAAATGAGTAGGTTAAAAATTTGATCTATACATGTCCAAAAATAATTTGATAAGATGGGTTTCAATCCCCTTAATTATATCATTTAATCTTCACATGACCCAATTCACGAAAAGTCCTTGTTTTTTTATTATATACTCTATATGATTTAGAATTATCATATTATCCTTGAAATTCTTTATAGGACTTTGGATCAAATTTTCCAGGGGTTTCCCTAGTATTTAAGATTTACAAATTGTATCAAAATAAATTAATGTAAATTAATTTAATTTTACTTATTTTCCAGTGTTCATAAGGTTTATTTTTAAGTATATGTATTATTAAAACCCTATTCATGAAGTAGCTAGCTGTGTTTACAACTTCTCATATCACCTCTTTCAGATTATATACCTAAAGTATTCTTAGAATGGATTTAAGATATAAAAAGTGTTCTTGGATGTGGGTTTGGAATTAATAATGTGATTTTCTAATTAATTGTCTAACCTAAAAGGGTATTATGCTATTAAAAAAAGTGAAGAGTTGCTGGGCTTTTATAATAGAGGTGACTTCCACACTTATAATTTTTCAAAAAAAAGGTGTACCCACATTCATTAAATTATAAGAGGCTAAAAAATGTACTATTCTAGAGTATTAGATTTGATAAGGGAAAGATATTTATATAATATTTTTAAAAAAAATTGTTTTTAGGTTTTGTTGACCATTATCATTTTTTATTATCCACTGATAAAACAATTTTTACCTTTATTATGGTAATTAATTTTTAATTTTTGACTATTAATTATGGTTAAAAATTATGTTCGACAAATTATATACTATAAATTATTATTATACCAAATATGGAATCCATTTTTTAAAATTCAATTCACTTAATTGGAAAAATATGATTTATAATTAAACCCATAGATGCGATGAAAAATGGGTTTTTAGGAATTGTATTCTTCTCAAAAATGATTTTTTAATATTAACTATATGATTGATAAGAATTATTTTTTTGTAATAAATTAATATTTATCTATATAAAATCTATATATTTAAATTAAAATATTCTACATTAGTAGTTATTTTAATTAAATAAAATTGAGAAACATTGGGAAAATCAAAAAATTAAAAAAAACCATTGTAAATCAAAAAATATATTATACTGAAATACACGTTAAATTTGATTAAAAGAAATTATATTGTTTAAATATTACTAAATAATAATTCTTTTTACTTGAAATTATATTTTTTAAAATTTGAAATTTGAAATTTATTAATTTATTGAAAATAAATGTAATTTTTACAGAAATCATTATTTTTCACAATTCATTAAAATCAATATTATCTGGGAAATCCCAAAATTTACGACAATTAAATTTTTTATATGGTGATTTCATAAATTATGATAATTATATCAGATAAGTTTTCTAAAAGTTCCCCAAAAATTTTAAAATGTTTTTCATGATAATAAATATAAATCATTTTTGATGAAAATATATATTTTAAGAATAAAATTACTTTACAAAAACAAGGTTGATTATTTAGTAAAAATTTATAAATAATTTATATTTATATGGATATTTATATTTTATAATTTATTTAATACTATTCGTAATATCTAATTTAATGATTATGTTATAATGGTTATATATATCATTTGTTGTTTAAGCTCGATCTTTCATGTCTAACACGCTTACAAACATAAGTTTCTTTTCTAACATCCCATGGTTTTACATCTTACCCCTTTTAATAAAAGTTTTCTCACAATTAGAATGGTAATTATAGGAATAATATTGTAATTTGTTTGTAAAATCACTACATAAAAATGGATAAAAAGATCCATCTTGATATAAGAGAAACTGACATATGATTGTCTTCTTAAATAACACATAAAAGGTTTCCAAATATAAGAAAATATGTGGTTGTAAATAATTTTACAAAGAATACAATTGTATATAATTTTAGAGAGTGATAGATATCATTTATCATACGAATATTAATGACAATTAGAAATTTAATGACCAAAAAACATAAATCTATGATGAGTGAAAAGATCATCAGTTCATTAGAATTGAAGGTAATTGGATATTTTTTTTCATTCAAAATTACATTCTTAGAGTGGAAGAATTATTTTACCATTTAGACTGAAAATATAGTGATATATACTTATTTCAAAAGTGTAATTTCATCCTTTAGATAATTTCCACCATAAACCCCTCTTACTCTCCAAACGATTAGTATTCAAGATGAATTTTTCATGCACAGAGCTATAAAATCAACTTTTAAAGTTCACATAACCATAGAAAGGATATAAAGACTTTCCTCATATCATTAGTCATTTACCAAAACCAAAATTGTTAGCTCATGGTAAAATGATTACCATAATGAGTAAACCATCATATTATGAAATAATATATAAATCTCCAATATTCAACCATAACACCAAAATATCAAACTAAATCATTAATAAATAAAATAAAAATTAGAGAGTGTTTTATTCTCAATTTTTATCTCATACCTTCCATATTTTATAACAACAAATATGTCCCTCATATTTTAAAGTAAAAATAATCAATTAATCACCAAATCACTTTTCAACATGAGGGTTATCTATATGATAAAACTTGTGTTCTCAATATCCAAGATCATATAGGTTCTAAAGGTAATCAATACCATAAAAATTATTTCCATAAAATTTATATGCACACTTCATGTTAAACCATGGATTTAAAATAGATAAACCTATTAGAACATCAACTAAAATTTCATAAATCAATAATCATCTCATCATATAAAACCCAAAAGGGTTGTCTAAGACATTGAACTTATGACCATCCTTATCATTTAAAACTGTTATAGTATCCATTACTCTTATGAAAACCTCACATGAAGAAACATAATATCCAATGTAATATAAACTTCTCATCTAATCCCCACCATTTTAAGATTATAATAATTCAAAAATTCACAAATGTGTGTGGGGTGGGGGGTGTGAGTTGTGTCTTCATGATAATCTAGATAGATTATGGATTTTAGCGGTATTTATGGTTTATTCATATATAAAATGTTCAATTCGGTATGTAATTTAATAATCAAATAAATAGTAAAGAGTGATGAAAAAATAATAGTGGTTTGGGGTAGAATGATCCCCTATCCACTCCAGCAATACTCTCTATGTGAGTATGGTTATTTTGAATTAACAAGGTTTTATGATCATATGACCGTAAAAACTAAGTGAAGGTAGTTGAAACATTTACAACAAGGATTTATAGAGTCTTCTAGTTTTTTATAGGGAACTGGTTTCTCCATAGACTAGTTCGAGAAGATAATACTCTTCCATGACTATGTTTGAGTAGTTGAATCCCCAACAAAACAAAAGAGTTTTATTTTATTAAATAAACAGGTTCCTGATTACACTTGTAGTATCAATTGATAGAATATGGATCATCAAATTCAAACATTAATGTCTCAATGAAAGAAACAATTTTAGTATATCTAGGTTGTGAATAACCTTTAATAAAAATGTAAAAAAAATATAGAAATATTTACAAAACATGATTATGTTAAATAATGTATATATTTAAAGAGTATACTATTTAACAATACTATGATTTCGTTATCTCTTGTTTCTTTTCATCAGTTTTGTAGTAAAAAATATTCTATGGATATAAAGTCCTAAAAAAGATAAAAACTCTTTCAATTTAAATAAAAAAATTGGATATATTTTGGTTGAGTAGATCAAAAAATTTCACCAGAAAAATTATTATAATTCAAGTTTAAATCTTTCAAGAGAGTCATGAAATAACATAGAAATATTAATAATTTAACCTATTGAATATTACCCTTTGAATCCATTATAAAAAAATCGAAATTATATTTACTTCATTTGATATCATTTCACAAACAATGAAAAATATATTTTAATTTAAAACCATGTTGTTGAATAGTCAAACATAGGGTTTCGTCTTGAGAAGAAAAAAATCCAAATGTAGGGTTAAAAATGTAAAGTTGATTATTAAAGCAGAGTTGATGTACCATATATTTGTTTCCTCAAATGTAGTGTTCCTTACAAACATTGGGTTTTTATCCATATAATATTTTTTCTCAAATATAATATTCTATTTGAGTGTAGGGTAGATAAAAAAAATACTTTTCCAACAACATTGGGAATATGATCCTTACATGTTATTTCAAACATAGGGGTTCTAAACTATATTCCACACTTAATCTTATAAATGTAGTGTCTAAATAGAATTTACAAAATACATTATAAACATGTTCAGAATACTTTATAAATTATTATAACACCTAAACATAAACTTATCAAGAAATATGATCCTAAAAAACCAAATTTATTTTCATAGGTAAAAAAAAATGGTACTTGTGAGCATCAAAATCAATATAATTTATAGATTATTGTAGTGACTATACATTCCCAATAATCTCCCACTTTTTTATGATCCCAAAGCCCATAACGTTTTTTATATAAAATATAATAATTTTTATTGAAAATAAAATAATTCACTTCAAAATACACAAAGAGTATAGTTATATAGAGAAAATAATTCTATTTAATTGATAACATAAAATGATTATTTTAATAATAGAATGTATTGATTACAAATTTTTTTCCACATTTTGTGATGTAAAAATTAAATTATATGAAAATAGATTTAAACACATTCAATTTTTCATATAAATGTTCATTAATATTATATTATACTTATGATAAAAATGAGATACGTGTTTTGGCAATAGGAAAAAAAATAATGAAAAAATAAATACAATGAAAAAATAAATTTCATTAAATTTTTTTATGACTACAACTATTATGTTGGATAAGAAATATTTAAATAGAAGGTTTGGATGAATGTGAAATGGTTTTTAGAAGAGGGACCATGCTCGAGTTTAGCTTAAATAACCTAAATAATTTCCTTCAATTCCACCATATATCCTTGTAGTCTTTTAGTAAGTTTTTCATCCAATTGTCTTTTCTAAAGTCCCAAGTCCTAACATACTTTTAAAATTAAAATCAGATTGAATTTCAAAAATTCATATAAATTTTCGTCGATTTTAGGAAAATTATAAAGCTTGTCATTTAGCTGATTGAGAAGTAGTTTGATTCTAAGTTCACATGAGGTTAACTCTTAACAATATCTCTCTGATTATATAATAGAACATTCAGAGGTAAAGTATTTCACTAGAGTGAATGAAGCCTCTCATTCATATGAAAAAGCATGGTTGTAATTTCTTAAACCTTCTTCATTAAATATAGTGATTTTTGAGAAGTATAGGGATAAGATCCTAATTGACTAGATTTTTTCCTCAATGAGTCAAATTTATTTCCAAAATAATTGGTTAAATACCTAAAATCTATCTTTGAGATTGATTATACCATAAGTTTTCACAATTTATTTGACATTTATCTTTGAAAAGATTCAAAATATCTCCTATAAATTGAATTTTCTTAAATATTAAGTATGTAATTTTATGTATAATCGAATATTATATGGGCACAGTTGAATTTCTATAATCTCATAAAGTTTTATTATATATTTAGTCTCATGTTGTAAAATTGAGTTCTCATCCATTATTTGGTTAAACATGGTGACTAGATGTTATATATTATTATTCACAGAATCAGAAGAATTTTAATATTGGTCATGTGATTGTAGGGATTCGTCCATTATACCTAATGACTTTCCAGCAGTCTTTATACTATAAGAGATAGAAATCTATCAAGAACATTGGTATTCTCTGCAGTCTTATATGTTGTTTTTTTCTAGGATGGTGCATTAGAAGACATTGTCTGGTTCTCAACTATTTTAGTGTTTTTAGATACTAAAATTTAAATTTTAAGATCTTCATGAGTAGTTTTCCAAACTTGTTTTTTAGTATCTACTTGTTAATCATGTGGATGACAGTCATCTTTTTATTCCTCATTAGTGATTGTGACTCCTAAAAAACTGGTGGCGTTTCTTCTACAGGAGTAGCAGTTTCAACTTATGGGTTATTATATCTGATTCTTCCCTATTACAAGCTATATTAAAAGTACATCATTGTATACTTATTTAGGATCTAACTCATTTCTATGAATAAAAATCATATATGAGTATCCTTCTTATTGGTTTAAAAATATATTCTACTATAGGTTCATTAAATTCCTCATCATGTAGTCAAACTAATCCAGTCGATTTGAAATTTCCTTTCCCCGCATGAGAAATAAGAACATATTCTTGTTGGTCATCTACACCGAAAAGAATCAATTTTCCATTTTTATAGTCTAGAAGATACCAAAATTTATTAAAAACCAACATTATTAATGAGGTTTTGATGAAACAGAGTGTGAATACCTAAGAGGATAATATTACAATTTCTATATAAAAGAAGAGAAATAATTTGACCATATGAATAGAATGACGTTCATACCTCTGAATGAAATTAATTATTTAGATATCAAAACATATACCCCATGAATTTTAGCTTGATATCTCTGATGAACAAGAACATGAAATACATCAACTGATAATAAATATTTTTTGATTCTTTAATTCACATGATTATTGAAGACTACATGAACATGAACTTCACCTTATGGTCAACCTCAAGATCCTTAATAATAATTTTCCGAATAAAAGTTGAACAAAAAATAAGTAACATTATATCTTATGACAGGTGTTACCAAGTTCCAATTTATCAAAGATAAAAGTGAAACACTTATTTTGTGATTAAATTCGAAGATATTTTCAATTTATACAAAGGGAATAGAAATTGTTTTATATACCCGTAATGTGATGATATCTTATATGCCCCCATATCCAAACAAGACTTTCTAATTGAACTGCTTTAATTATCTCTAAATAATTCTGTATTTGATTAGATAAAAAGAAATTCCAAACCATGAAAGGTATGTGATTGCTTTATCAAATGAGTTGTCTGATAAATCCCATCAAAATAATATCATTTCCTTGAATGATTTTTTGAAGGGGACAATATATCATTTCTAGTAACTTATTTCACCTTCATATGTTCTTTTGTTCTTCTACTTCTATGAGAATATAATGTTATAAGTTTTATATTCCAAGGATTCAAAGGAATATGTGATCCTTGGAAGGATAAAGGTTTCTAAATACGATGGTTAGTAATTGAGATAGTGGATGTGTTTTTTTGACAATTTTTTGTGATGCAGTTCTAGTTTCTTGAAGAAATTTACCAACCGTAATCACTAGTAATTTTTATTTTGAGATGAAATTATTTATCCAAAAATGAAAAATATTATTTAATATCATTTAAATTATCTAAAAAGATATAAATAGATAAACAATAGAATAAATAAAACCTATCAATATAAAAATTAGCTAAAAATTTAAGAAAAATTTATTCAAAGTTAATTATCCTTAAATCACCCTTAATAAAATCAAAATTTATAGTGGGAAGTTGTTTAGTAAAAATATCCGCAAGTTGATATTTAGTATTTAAAAATTATAAAAATATTACCCTTTTAAGAACATGATCTCTTAGAAAATGATTTCTCAAATTAATATGCTTGGTTATTGAGTAAATTATGGTATTTTTTGAAAAAATCATTTCATATGTAATATTATATAAAATAGTTATTTTATAAAAATTATGTCTAATGTTTAGTAAGGTGTTTTTCTTATACAAAATTTTTTCACAATAACTGCATGAAAATATATATTCTACGTCACTTATTGAAAGAGAAACAAAATTTAATATTTTACTCAACCGTGAAACATAATATTTTCCTAAAAAAGTGATAGATTCTTGATGTTAATTTTTATCTACTATAAACACTCTAAAGTCAGCATCAAAATATGAAATTAAATTTATATCATATTTTTTTTGGTAAGTTAGAGATTGAAAAATAATTTCTTTTAAATATATTAAAATTCTTTTAATAGTAGTAAAATGATATTTCTTATAGGTGTAACTAATTTCTAGTGCATAAGCATAGAGAAAAACTTATTTAAGGTATGTTATCAGTAAGATAAAATAAACTTATAATCATACATTTATATAAGTTTTTTTTAACTAGTTTTCCAACTTCATCAAAATCATGTTTTACATTAGTACACCTGGGTGTTGTATAGGTTTTTCAATTTTCAAGTCCAAATTTTTTTTAATCAATAAATAATCTATTTGTTTTTATTTAAATCATTTAAATAATTTATTTGATATATTTGAAAACCTAAAATTATATTTAATTATCCCATAAAATTCAATTTAAATTCTCTTTTTATTAGATTTCAAAAATCATTACGATGAATTTTATTTCTTGAACAAAAAATAACATCATATTCATAAATTTTTATTAACAATATATAAGAGAAATTACTTTTCTTAAAAAATTATGATCTTCTTATTCTATTGAAAATACATTTTTTCATAAAAATAAGTTTAATCATTCATACTATGATTTGGGTTCTCGTTGAAGGCCACAAAAAGAATTTGTATGATTAAAATTTGAATTCTATAGATGAGGATTTTCAAAACCTAGTGGCTGTTAAATATTAAATTCCTATATTAAATATCAATTTAAAAAAATACTTTGCATCCATATGATATAACTTAATATTTATACGAGATTCATAACCTAGAATGATCCTAATTGCTTCTAAAAAAGAAACATGTGAAAATGTATCATTATAGTATATCCCTTCTTCTTTGTCGTATCCTCTTATTACTAATATTTATATATTTATAATTAATATACATTAATAATATAGTTTATTTCTAGAAAACCATTTGGTTCCTATAATTAGATAATTGGTTGGTCTCTCAACCAATTCCTAAACTTTGTTTCAAC
Source organism: Viscum album (assembly GCA_963277665.1). Taxonomy (NCBI): domain Eukaryota; kingdom Viridiplantae; phylum Streptophyta; class Magnoliopsida; order Santalales; family Viscaceae; genus Viscum; species Viscum album. The sequence continues at coordinate 691,191,455 of OY728163.1, forward strand.
TTTATTGATTAAGTTATTTCTATATATCCATTAACCAAATATCATCATCTAAAGATTATTCTATTTTCTTAGAACCTAATTGTGATAGAAAGGATAAAATTTAAGCTAATTTATCTTATATTTTTTCATTTTAATAATCAAGTATCTAGATATCATGTAACAGTTTCTAAAGGATGATCCTTTAAGGTTTTAGATTTTCTCATTAAGACACTTTTTAGGTTATCTTCTTCATTTTCTATTGGACAAGAATATTTTTAATTTATTTTATTTCAAAAGAACTCCTAAATGATTCAAGACTTATGTAGTCAGAATATTCAACATGTTCTTTGGTTTTATCATCCATTTTACCATACGGGCCACATTAATCAAACATTACATGAACCGATTCTTCAAAAATTATTGAATTATTATTATATAATATATAATATTTAGAATTTTCATAATATCCTAGAACTATTACTTCATCATCCTTTGGATATAATATACCTTGGTTTTCATTAGTATTCAAGATATAAACCTTGAATCCAAATACCATAAAGTACTTTACTTTTGGTTTTCTGTTATTCAAAATTTTATAGTGTGCCTTTTTAATTATAGGTCTTATTAAAATGTACTCATGATATAGAAATCAAGGATTGAAACTTCTATCTAAAAATAGGTAAGAAATATATATTAATTCAATATATTCCTTAGGATATCTTTAATATGACAACTTACCCTTTTAAATATTCCATTTTTGATGTGTTTTTGGTGCAGATAAGGAATGTTTAGTAGCTATGTTTATGAAAAAAAGAATTAAAATCATGATTCTAAAATTATTTAACATGATAAAGTTTTAATGAAACTTTATATATATATATATATATATTTTATTTTTAACAGTCTTAGAAACTCTTTCAAAAATAGTGAACACTTAACTCTTACGTTTCAAAAAATAAACCCATATAAATCATAAACAATCGTCAACAAATAGAAAAGAATATAATTTTACTACCAAACATTCAAACCTTGATCATATGAACAAATCCATGTGGATAAATTCAAATAGTTTAGATATAGAAAAATTTGTTCATTGATTTGAATGATTATTTGTGTCGTTTTCCAATATAACATTCATCATAGACTATATCTTTAGAAAATTTAAGATAAGGAAAATAAAAAAGATAGTGTTTCATTGAATGTTTATATAAAGTGAATACAATAAAATGTACAAGTTTTATATTCTATATACAAGACTTATTTTTATCATTAATTAAATAAAACACTTTTTTTTACACAATGAAATAAGATATGAGGTATAAACATTTTCAGTTCAAGGGGATCTAAATTTAAGCATTTTATTTTAAAAAACCATACATGAATTATTAGTGAAGATAAAATAAAAACCATAATTATAGAGTTGAAGAGTACTTAATAGGTTATACTTTATTCATTGTAACTATATCACTATATTGATTGAAATTGATTTTTCATCTTCAATTGATCCAACTCTGACTATTTTCCTTATAACATTATCTACAAAGGTCTCTGGTCCTTCATCTAGTTTTTTGGTCTATAAATGTTGGAAGTGTCTCCACTCATGTTTTTTGAGAAGCTAATTTCTAGATTCTGATTGCATTTTTCTTTGTGGTTTGTGTAGATAAACACAATATTATTTTTCTGTAGTTAATTTATTTATCAGATAAATAATAAAGAGGAACCAAATTTTTTTATGGTGGTTCAGTTCACAAATATCTCCTATTCCAATCCACCAAAACTCTCTTTATCAGTTTGGTATTTTTTACATAATAGGTAAATTTTATCACAATACCTTCACAAAAATGTGCAAGAAGATGACACATTTATAATAAGGCATTATTGTGACTTATGGTTATTTTACAGTGAACTAGTTTCTACACATCTTAGTCTGAGAATCTAACACTATTCCATGATTGAGTCATTGTAGTCAAAAATACAATAAATCAAAATAGATTGATTTGATTGAATAGAAAAGTTATTGATCACAATTACCTTAGATACTGATATAATATAGATCTTATTCTTAAAATATGAATGTCTTAAAGAAATAAACATTTTGAAGAGATCATGGTTTTGAATTATCTTCAATAAAAATAGAAACAAACCAAATAGAAGAAATTAAACAACATCATGAGGTTAACACACGTATAACTTCAAAGCGTATCCTCTTCAGAAACATCAACGTAACTCAATATCTTGTTTCTTTTAAAAAGATCAATATTAAAAATGGTTTTTAATATATACTATCATTACGAAAGTGAAAATATTGTTTCCATTTATATATCAATCGCGGATTAATTTCATATGAGTAAATCTATAAATGTTTCCTAGAAATCGAAACAATTTAAATTTAAATCATTCAAAATAGTTATAAAATACATTTAAAATATGATCAATTTAATCCATTCAATACAAGCCTATGAATTGGACATAAAAAACATTAAAATGAAACCATTATCTATTGATACCATTATATAAATCAAAAAATATATTTTAATTTAAAATCTTATTATTGAATAGTCAAACATAGGGTTCCTTCATGACATGAAAAAATCTACATATATGTTTGACAATGTATGATAGATTATAAATGAATAGTGGATGTACAATACATTTTTTCCCACATACATAGGGTTCCTTACAAATGTAGGGTTGTTTATCCATGTTTTCCCTTTTTTGAAATACATGGTTCAATACAAGCATATGGTCGATTAACTAAACCTTTCAAACAACATTCGATACATGATCCACACACGTTATTTCAAATTTAGGGTTTTTGAACAATACACTACACTTACAATTACAAAAGTAGCGAATGAAAAGTATTTATAGAATAAATTCCAAACATGTTTAGAATACTTTAGAAAATAATATAACCTGTATAAATAATATTATAATGAAATATATTCTTGAAAAATACCTAAATTAATTTCATTTATAAAAAACAAGTTTATTTTTTAGCATCAAAATAAACATGTTTTATAGAGTAATTTCGAGACAACACATTCTCAATTACTGTAATAGATTTAAACCCACATTCCCATATATAGTACTAAAACAATAAAGAATAAATTTCTTGTAATGATACTGAAGAAGGTGACCAATTTTTTCCCATCCAAAAAATAAAACATAGAAAGACAAAACTATATTCTGTTGTATTCTCAAAGACTATTTAGTTTTTTAGTTTTAGAGAATTAGGAAAAACTATTACATAAACATTACCAATGTCATTAATGAAGAATTTATCCCCCTTAACTGAGCTATTGTTATTTAACATTAATTCATCCTTAATATTCCAATGAAAAATTTCGAGACATAATTTATTAAAAATCATTTCTAATGATGTAAGGAAATGAAAACATAATTAGTGTGATCTCAAATTTTATATAAGGTTAAATGTATATATTAAAAATCGATTGTAATAAATTTCCATATGAAGATCATAACGGTAAGATTGAATAATAAATTATCATGAGCATAACAAAAAAAATTAATAACAATCAAAACCTAGACCATTGAATTTGAAAACATGGAATGAGGCTTTAACAAGGGAAAAATCATCAGTATCAATAATCTGGTGCCATGTGATATCAATATTTACTAAAGGAAATATTTCAAATTATATAAAGAATATTTAAATCATTTGTAAATTCTTGAAAATTATCTTTGATGAACCCTTATAGAACCCTTAAAATTAGAATAACCATACAAAAAACTTCTAATAAAATTATCTAGAAAAAATAAACAATACCTTATGCATATGAATGTTATGTGGGGACACCCATATTAAAAGTTATATTGGGATCACCCGGTGCCATTTGCGAGATCCGATGAAATAAGATCTCTCAGGCCAACCCAATTATATCTAGATTCACCCAATATATAGGAATGTCAAAGAACCATAAATAAAGTACAAAGTGTGTGTGTTTCATCCCAAAATGTATAAAAATAATCATTTTTCTTTTAATAAATTTATTAATATATGGAAAAGAAATGGCTTTCTTGATAATGAAATGTAAACACAATTAACCCTAGAAAATAATTTGGGTTCCATAATAATCTATTTGAAATAAGGATTATCCATTAGAAGAGAAATGGGACATATAAAAATATATTTCAAACATGATTAACCCTTGGAAAAGAAATTGGATCCACAAAAACATCATTGAAATAATCATAATCTATCTAGAGAAATAATAAGGATGGTATCATTACAAAATATCCCTATAAGATTGTAAGTTAAAAAGGAGTTTTAGAATTTGATGAAAGGAAATGCCATTAAAACACCGTTTTAATTTTCTTTTAGAAAATAAACTTGTCATTTTTAAAATCTCATTTAAAAAATTTCAACAAATATAAATAAAATACTTTTATTTAAAAAACATCGAAAAATATAAATCAAAATTAAAGGAAACATATGGTCATGAACTCAAAAAAAATATTCTCATGTTATAAAATTTTAAATAAAAATTCCTTTCAAAACATTATGAAAGGGAGTCAAATGTGACGTATTTGGAAAATAATATGAATATTCCATTTTAAATCATTTAAAATAAAGTAAAATATCATGCAATAGGAATTTAAGTAATAACTTTTTTAGAATGAACATTTTTGAAAACATTTTTGAAAACATGGATATGGAAGAGAAGGATACCATATAACAAAACACAATATTGGTATCAGTTACGAATAACATTGTTGATGTTTTATAAATCAATAAGGGATAAAATTTAAATTTAACATATGGAACACATTAATAACTAGATGTGAACAAATGAAATTTGGTTTAATAGTATAATATCATATTATTTCCTCTAAAATAATCTTTAATATAAACAATACCCAAAGAAGGGATATTGTAGAATTTATCATTTTCCACTTTAGTAGCCATTTAATTTTAAGACCAATGAAATAACAACATAAAATGAAACAATAAGTATCCTGAAAATAAAACGATCAATGATATTACATTTCAATAGGTCATTATATAATACCCATAAAGAATATATGTTCATATCATAGACATATTTTTTGGGAAATAATAACATCGCTCGTGTTGAGAATCACTCTGACACGACCCGGAGAGAAGTGGAATGTGTGAGGATAAAATGATGCATGCACATCCTATTTTTCAAATTCCCTCACCTATTTTTCCTCCTCCACCAATGCTGGTATCTAATTAGTAACCAGTTCATACAGTGGAAGATTCTCGTCCCATACTGCAGGTCCCATCACCAACCTCTGTTCCCATAAATCATGGGGTTCTTCCTCCTCGTATATTTTTCAAGGATGTCTTTATAAGATCCTCCATGAAGGACCCTCTTACTTAGTCTTCTTCATCCATGACCTCTTATCTACCTATAATCCTTGAGATCCCACTTAACCCCCTTTTATCCATAGAAGTGAACAAGTACCCTCTTCTAAATTTTCCTGTAGAAGCCTTTGGGGGAAGCTATGGATTTCCACCGGTGGAAACTTGTGTCCAGATTTGGGATGGATAAGCCTCCCCTTCCCATCTTTTAAAAGTTCAGAAATTCGGGGGAATTTATAACCTGAATCACATTTCAATCCTTCACCAAATTACATTATATCCAGTCCATTGCATTAGGGAGGACTTCGTGAAGGCATAGACTCAACTCCGTAGTTCCATCAGAGAAAGTAGACTCAACCGCTTTTAGTGGATGATGGAATCCGACTGTAGGAATGACTACCCTTGAGTTACAATTTGGATCAATTAACATTGTCTCCCTAGTCACCTCCATATCTATAGGTTTTGGAAAGGTATATAAAATTCCCTTGGATCAATCCTTTGTGTGGATGAGAACACTATTCAGAAATAAGATGTCAGTGTTGCTCAAATTTTCATCAATATAGTCCAATATAATCCCCTACTACATCATATTATTCGCAAATTAGGAGCTTCTCTATCATTTTGAAAAAAATTGATCTTCCTCTCCCAAACATGTTTCTTCATAGGATTTTGTCTCTAGGGACACTCCCCTCCTATTAATAAAAAATGACATACCTGGTAAGATGTCTCTCCCCTAGTGCATGATTCTGACTATAAGAAAACCCTGGTACAAGGATCGAAGCAATAAGATATGGTTATTATGGATTCCTAATCAGAGTAAAATCCTTTATACGTTGTTAATATGACTACTCCTATACCCGCTGAACCATATTTTGAGCTCCCTCCAGTCCATGGCCTTTCGACTCCATTTTCCACCTCTCTGCCCGAGTTTTCAAGATTGTCTCAAAAAACATCATCATCTAGTACTCATGGAGCGTGAAGGGAAATTGCCATTTTTTATTTAGATCAAGTTCCTATCAAAAAAGTGAAGTTGGACCCATCTTTATCATCCTCGGATTCTCCCTTGATCAATTTTGGGATGGTCAATTATCATAATGGAAATATCCCTACTACATAGTCTCCATTTCCCTTTATCCTATTCCGAATAGTTTCCTCTTCTATACATCTTAAAAAAGGTACAATTTTCTATCTCATGTAAGAGCTGATAAGGATTATCTTCTACCAGCTAATAATAGTGGTGAATATATTAGAGTCTATGCAAGAACAGAACATTTTCTTTAATCTTTGAATACTAAAAGACTATTTTCATGGAAGGGGGAATTCCCTATGGTCTATCCCCAAATGAAATATTTTTTCATTTGAAATTTAGGGGGCTCAGGTTCCTGGGTACAAGTGTACTTTAATTATTCTTGAATATAAAATTTAAAATCCTCATTGGTCACAATTCGTGAACATAATCTTTATTTAGTGAATGTTCATAACTGTTGTTTCAATCTTGGACTCCACAACTGCATGTGTGGAAGGTCTGACAGTAGGCACATTTGGGCCTTCTGGAACAATTCAATTTCAGTTGAAAAAATGATTTTTATGTTCATCACATTTCTGTGAATGTCAATTCAGATACAATACAAATCTATAAATCTTTTTTATGCAAAGTGCAATCCAATGGTACCAGAACTCCTTTGATAGGAGCTAAAAACTTGTACATGAGATATTTGGAATGGAATATTGTTGGTGATTTTAATGTCATTATGAAATTTTCTAGGAAGATAGGGGAGGGATCTATCCAATGAATGACTGATTTGATTTTTCATGTTTTACATCCCCAAATTTTTTTGGACCTGGGTTTCATAGGGGATAATTTCAAAGGGTGAAACAATAAAAGGAGAGATTTATATAAGTGGGGCCTAATAGATCAGTTCATAGAGAACAGTCAAACCATTTGTTCATTTATAGGTGAAAAAGATGAGCATTTGTTTTCACCAAGATCAGATCATTAACCACTTTTTATTAGTATGGTTTATGACACTATTTGAAGGAATCATTTTTTAAACATAGGGAGGTGGGTGTCTAACATAAATTATAATGAAATAATGCATACTTGATGGAAAATACATATGGGAGAAGAGTCATGGGTTGGGTTCCATAATAAACTCTAATGGATGAAAGTTGATCTTCTAATTTGAGAATCCAAAAAAACCATCTCATTTTTAGGACATTGATTGCTTTAATAATGTTATTAAATAGGATGAGAGGGATATTAAATCATGCTCAGGTGATGAAATTTTTATCAATATGGTTGGAATGAATACCCATCTAGTTGAAATTCTTCTCTAGTGGGAACGATCAGTTAGGGGGAGGTATAGAGTTACTTGGTTAATGGGGGTCTATGTACCACCATATTCAAAGCATGCATCTAAGAGCGGAAATGATCACTAGCTCCAATCATCTAGCTTGATGATGGATCCTTCACCAATGACCTTCATGATGAGGAAGGTATGTCCGTAACCTTATTTAGCTCTTTACTTGCTGATGTTAATTCATGCATGCCGAATGGTCACACCTCAGGACACTTAGACATACTTGATGTCATCCCTCATTTTTTTACACCTGATAATAACCATCTTTTTCAATAAACACTAGATGAGAGGGAGGATTAGGAGGATTTCTCCTCCCTCATGACTGGATTTACCCAGGTTCAGGATGTGTTTCTTGGATCATTCTATATTAATTTTTGGCACATCATTAAGAAGGAAATTGTGGTAATCATTCATTACTTTTTCCATGGGGGAGGTCTACTTTGGGTAGCTATTGCGGTGACTATTATCCTCAATATAGAGGTATCAAATAATTTCACTACTAAAATGTAACACCCAATCAGTATGTGTAATTTTACAAAAGATGTACTTGCAATGGTCATCAGTAAGAGACTCTCCATCCATATTAGAAATAATTTTTTTAGGAACAAATATCTTCCTTCATGGAAGATCTACCCATGTTTCCATTCCCATTTATCATGAAATGATAAATGATATTAATAAGAAATTACATGTTTCTTATATATCTATAAATATGGATATAGAAAAATCATATGATGTGATAGAGTGGATCCATGTCATTAGTGTTATGAGATTCATGGAGTTCTCAGAGTAGGATAGTTATCTCTTCTTTAGATTCATTTTATCCCCCCCAGGTTTCTATCACATTTATTGGAAGAAGTTATGGTTTCTTCAAATCTGTTTGAGGAATAATGAAAGGGGATACTTTTTCCACATGTCTATTTATTTTGGATTAGGATGTGTTTAGAAGATATCTCAACCAAAACATTGAAAAGGGATACATGAATCTATTCTGGTGCAAGCCTGACATAAAAGGGCCCTCCCAATTTTTCTTTGCAGATGATATGATTATTTTCATAAACACAAATATTAGGTCTATCCAATACCATGAATAAATTCATTCTTTATATTCTGAATGGAACTTTCAATCCATCAACTAGTTGAATATTAGTGTTTATCTCTCTAATTCATGTCCTAATGCATGGGTTATGGAAATTAATGATAATATGGGAATCCAAAAAATACACTTCCCCATGTAATATGTGGGAGCTAAAATATCACTAGGTGGAGTTTGTATACTTCACTATGCTGGAATTTTTGATAAAATCTCCAACCAAATTTTCAATTTGAAAAATTGATTCTTTTATATTGGTGGTAGCATCACTCTAGTTAACAACATCCTCTCCCCCATCCCCATGCATGTCATGTCTGGTCTAATTTTACCTTAACGATATCCAATATAGAATTAAAAATATGATTCTAGCTTCATTTGGGATGCACATAGAGAAGGTAAATGTAATTATACATCATGAAATAAGATGTACCGTGATTTTAATTATAGAGTCATTAGCCTGAGAGGTGTCACTAAAACCACGGGTTGTATCTAGGAACTATTAGCATGGGACAACATGTAAGTGAATTCATTGTGGGAAATTATTATCCACAAAAAATACAGGAAGGGTCTAGTTGGTCCAAGGGGTAGGCATTCCATGATGTGGAACATAATTCGACATCACTTACCCACCCTTCAACATCACTCTCGTTGTATTGTTTGATGTGGATCTTCTAGCTACTAGAATAGTAATTAGATGGGGAGGATTCTATGGTTTCTGAGTTTCCATGTATCAGATATTTTCATTACATAGGAAAATATGTACCATTATTTTATACATGAGACACTTAATCATTATTATAAGAAAGTCATTAATAGTATCATGACCATTTCAGACCCTGAAAGTCTTGTTTTTTCTACCTCTTCATCCAGGATATTCTTAATGAAAGATTATTAGTATATTATTCACAGGAAACATTTGATTGATGCCTAGGGGGATTCTCTATAGTGCATGGATATTTCAGCTAAGTTATCCTTCCTTATTTGGGACATCCATATCCATGCATTTCCAATAAATGAACTATCCTAATAGAGAGGAATCACAGTAGCCTCCCAGTGCAGCTATTGTCGTTGACCTATTGAGGCGACCATCATCCATATTATCTTTTATGGGTAATGGTCGACTAATGTGTGGATTACTCTTGGATTTTTTAGTAAATGTCTTATCTTGATAATTATAGTTGTAATTGTTTGCATAAATGGTTTCACAACTCAATGGACAATTATCAGGATATCTGGGAGAGGGATTTGTTTATAGACACTGAATGCTGGATATTATGGAATGATTATAAATAGAGTCATTATGAGGGGTCTCAGAGTTCAAATTTTTTGGTTCTTGTATGGGTTCATTCCATGGAATTGTAATTGGATCATCAATTTAAGTAATGAAAGTATTCCCCTTCCTGCACCGGCTCATGCATGGTAAGGACTCTCATAAAATAACACACACATCTCCTTTATAGTGTAAATGAGTTTAATGGAGTCCCCCTACTAATAGATTCTCAATAAATATTGATGGGTCATGCATTAATGGTACCATGAGAGTGGGAGGGGTTGTTCGGAACTAGGATAATCCTATCATCATTATATTTAGTTCTTATTTTGGAAATGGTGATTCTCTCATTGCTGAAGCTTTGTCCATGAAAAAGGGACCGAAATTGTGCCTCTCTCACTATATCTCACTAGAAGGGGTGGAAACAGATTCTTCCATTTTCCATAGGTCTAACAAAGATTATATATCAATACCTTGGGATACAAACTATCTTTTTTTTGCAGATATAAAAATATAATTTCTAGTCACATGGATATTACCCATATCTGGTGAGAGGGTAATATGGTAACAAAATTACTGGCCTCCTAAGACACACATGTCAACTCATTTATCACATTTAATACCACATGGTCCCTTCTCGAAGAATGTTTGAATCTTGTGAGAGCCAATGATATTGGGCTCCACTATTTTATGCCACCATTATTTTCTTTGTATTTCCCCCATATTACTAAAATTTCAAAATATAGTATGGATATGTCCTAATGAAGGTAATTCTGGATGATTAAACATTACAAAGACCATATTACTGAATTGATAGATATTTAATGGAGTTATTATGAGTAAAAAAATTAAATCCATAAAAAATGTGAAAAAATTAATAAAAAAGGTTATATATCAATTAATACATAATCATATTATAATGGAGTTAATGAATAATTCTTATAACCCATTGAATGGTAATTTTGTTAAGAAATTTTTATCCACTTGGTAACTTTCATTTAAATACCATTTGATAAATTAAATCAATCTAAAACAAAAAATACCTTGATGTGTCATAGATTTTTGATATTATATATCAAACGGATAGTATATACAACACTTAATAAAATTAAGTGGTCACTATGTGTATGTCTTTTAGATATAAGAGAGATAAGAAAAACACTTTTTTAGAGCCCAGTAATTCCTTGAATATCCTTCTAATAATATATAACATTATTCAATTAGTTATATGATTTATTAATAAATTTTTTATATTTTATTTTATATCTTATTTGTGACATGTTTATATATTTAAATACCTAAGTCTATATTGGGTTTTTTGAGGACATTTTTTTAATTATTTCAAAACTGATTTAGTATGCTAACAATGGTGTAAGAGGTAATTACATCAAAATATCTATAGTAATAATCATGAAATAATTATCATATTTATTGATATATTATACCTTTAAACACAATAATTGAAAATGTTTATCAAAATTCAACTACGTTACGATCATTATGATGGTAGGCAGTATGTTTGCATGAGTAATGTTTTCACATTTGAATAATCATTATGAAAAGGGTATGTATTAATTTAACTTTATCGAATGATAATAATATCATAAATACCATATGAATTTTTTTAAATATAATTATAAACATCATTATTTTTATGTGGTTATTAAAGAAGAAGCACTTTTCTTCGTGTAGAAGGTACTTGACATGTACACATACAATAACATAATTTTCAGTATAAGAATGATATTGATATATTTTCATTAAATAATGATAAATATGTCATTAATATCATCATAATTTCGTTTATATCACATATCTTATTTAATATGATATTTAATTTATTCTATGAAAATCATTAGTGAATAATGAATAACATTACTTCATGAGGCGGTTGTCCTCCGTACACCCGAGCGACACTGTCATATCCCCAACAGAATGGAACAAAAAAAAGTTATATGAGGTATAATTGTAGGACCCCGGGACACCCTGAGAGGGGAGGGGTGAATCAGGGTGGCAACTTTTTCTTCTTAAAGTTGTGGATCTTATTCCCACGTTGGTAGGAACTACTTAAACCTGTATGATGGATATGATCAGCAACTAAACATTCACATGCAGAGACAGATGACACATCTATTTTTACTTGGTTCACCACTGAGGGCTACGTCCAAGGAGTATACGCCGACAGGTTGCCGGTCGTACCTAAATCCACTATGCTTCACTAGCTGCGGATACAAATTTTCGGGTACAGACACTCTGTCCCAGGCTCACTGCCTTTACAATTGTTCAGGGATAGCTCACTGCGTCCCTCGGGTCACTCCCGTTGACTCCCCCTGGCTCACTGCCGTTGGTGAAGTCTCACTCAGTTTATAGACGTGAAGGTCTCTTCAATAGATATGCATTGAAGTCTTTGTCTCCTGTTCAGCATGAGACTTTGCTTGCATCAGAGTCCTGAGTTGATGCTCTTTTGAAATCAATATTCTACTTCAGTGCAATACCTGAATGAACTAAATCTCCTTCTCTTCCTTCAATTCCCAGTTCTGACACCTGAGTGTATCGATATATTTCTCTCTCTATGCAGATCAGATTTTGGTTGCACGATCGTTCTTCTTCTCTTCGCAAAGCAGATTTGAGAGTGCTAAGCACCTGTCAAAAGGCCTGCGGGACCCCCAAATTTTCCGCGCACCCTTCCCGGGGGCTTGCGCGTAAAATTCAAACCTTGCGCGTAAAAATAACTTTTGTTGCGTAAAAGGCTTTTCGTGTTACTCTTCTTTTTCGCGCAAAACTTCCCTTTTTGCATAACGCCTTCTTTTTCGCGCAACCCTCTGTACCTTACTTTTTCAGCGCGCCGGAGCTCAGGATTTGTCTAAGTGTCGAGTCTCTCAGAATGAGAGGGGTTCACCTCATATTTATAGACGTTTTTGATCCTGCGCGTAAAAACCCCCCTTCTTGCGCATAGCTAACTTTACGCGCACCTGTTCGATTTTCCGCGCACATGGTGCGAACATCTCTGATTTTTCGCGCGCCTCTTGCCTTTGCCGATTTTCTGTATTTCTGATTCGATACGCTGATTGCGCGAAAAATTCACCCAGCTTTTCTGCGCACAACATTTTTCGCGCACATTTCTGTTTTTCGCGCACAGCTCTAGTTTTTCGCGCAGCCCATGCCTTTACCATTTTACAACGTTCTGATTCTGAAACACTGTTTGCGCGAAAAACTTCGCTCCACTCATTTCGCGCATCCCGCTGTTTTTCGCGCCTAACTTATGTATTTCGCGCAAGCCTCTTATATTTCGCGCACCACTTCCTTTTTGTGCGAACCTCCTTTTGCAGACAATCCATGTCTTCATCTTCCGATTTTGAGGCCCAAAAATTTGGCAAACACTGGGAAATAGCGCCACCTTGTATCTGCTCTTTTTGTACCGCCTCCAGATCATCCATTCCTTTTTCGACGTTCTCTAACAAAACATGGATCATTAACCACATCTCTTGAACTCGACATGTCACCATGGAATCTCCTTTGTCAACAAATTTGTATGTCGTTTGTTTTCTTTGTCAACAAGCACGATCACCTCAACAACACTTCTTCTTGGTGATCTGTATCCTTCAGCAACTCTTTGGCTTTTATCACAACCTCCACAATTGTGATATGTAGTCTTTGAAGGAACAGCTTTAGCATCATCATCTTCTATGACAATGTGATGTTCATGACTATCTCAGAAGTCAAATCTTTGCAGATTGTCTTCTTCATCAACCGGTATGTTGTACTTCATGAAAACCGATTCAATTCGTCAGGAAGTCTCTTGCATGGTTCTCATGAAATCATGAGTAATTGCATGGACTTCATCCAAAGACCTCATTATTCTTTAATCATCCTTGGATGGATTATACCTCACAATCTGCATTGTTGTAAACAATGTATCACCTTTGACACATGTTCTTTGAACTTCCGATCAGTAAAACAATCGTCTGAATCACCACTCCTCTACTTCATCGGAGTACTTCACAATCTCCTTCATTTTGATATTCCATTGAAAACTATTGACAACAAATACAAACCTATACACAAAGTGGTTCCAACAATCTCCCCCTTTGTATTTTGTTGTCAATACCTTAAACATCTTCTGAAATGAATCCGTCAATGTCAAAATGAGAATCTTCTGCATTTCACTTTCTCTCCCCCTTATTGACAAGAAATACAAATCGCATGGTAGGGAGGGTATCAATCCTCACTCAAGCAAAGTTTCATTAATCATTTCACTCTAAGTCTACTTGAGTAGTGCTCGATGTAGAAAACAGGAGGATTTGATTAAGTCAACAAGGCTGTCCATTATCCACAGATCATGATACCAACATGAGATGAGAACTCATGTATCTTGTCTTCAAGGGTTTACCACTTTTATTTCAGGCTTAAGAAAAATCACTATGATAGAGAAAAACCAACCTGAAACTCCTGTACTCACAACAGCATGTGGATCAAAATTATTCATGTGCAATCGGCAGGAAAAATGACCTTGGGGAACTTCCAATTTTTGGTTATGTCACTGATCAATTCAGTTACTCCCCCTTTGTAGAATGATCTTTGATTTGAGTAACCAAGGGATAGAGATTAAGAAATGTCATACCTTCTCCATTGACGTGAAATTCATAGAATAACTGCTTTTGAGTCCAGCTGGAGTTGATATTGATCGAAACAGTGATTATGGAAGCTTTTTCATTTTTCTCCCCCTCAAGGGAAACTCTCCTCATCATCTTCATCAAGAGTGATCCTTCATCATCATAATCTTTGAATATCAATTGAAGAATCTACTTAGGATGGAAACTTCTTCAGCTTTGCTATCAAGAGTTGACAGCATTCACTACTTCTCAGGGTCTCCCCCTGAGAGCATGCTTCACCTTCAATTCCCTGCATTATTAGCACAAATACAATACACAAATGATTATGGGAATAAGGTGGTTCCTTCTTGCTTCATCAAGAAGACTTGCTTGGTTGAGGTTCTTTTCTCAACCAAGTTCCTCTGTTCACTCCAGTCTTCATGCCTGCACATTTTAACATGTGTTCTAACATCTGTCGGTGTGGCATGGCTCTATTCACATTCTCTTCTGCTTTGTGTGGAGAATTTTTTTGCTTAGCAGCCATCATGAATGATACATTCTTACTCCTCTTAAGGACTGCTTCTTGCTCTGGTATTAAGGTTAGGCAACCTTTTGCAATGTGACCAGATTTCTTGCATCTCTCACACAGAACTTCTTTGACACGTGTGTTTCTCTTTGTTTGCAATCTCTCCTCCACTGTTTCTTCATCATGTGAAAGTTTTCCTTTTCCTTTGTCACCATCCTTGGCCTTCTCATCTTCAAATTTCCTTATTCTTTTCAAATCTTCTGGCCAGATGACCAATATGTCATGTGGAACTTTTGCAGTTGGTTTAGGTCTTCCACATGGGTTCATCCGAGATTCATCCCACTTAGTTTTTCTTTTGGATGAATGAACCTTCAATTTCATGGATCTAAAATCTTGGGTCTTCTCAGCTTGCCTACTTGATATCTTCTTGGGGAGTGATGTGTTCACCATATTCTTCTGATTTCTTCCCAAGGTACGTTCTTTATACTTAGATGGATTGTGTGGTCTTCTGTTCTTATCAGCTCTGGATATCTTTTGACCTAGTCATGCACCATTCTTATGACCACTGCCGTTGCATACATCACAGATGTTATCAAGCATTCCAAATCTGTTTGCTGTAAATAGATGCTTCTGGACCTGTGGATGTTTCTTCTTCTTCTCTGCCTTCCTCCCCTTTGATATAGGCTTTCCCTGTGCTTTTCCATGAAAGGGATTATAAAAACAATCCAGTGCACAGTGCCCAAATCTATTGCAGCACCAACATTGGCCCACAAATCTTTTCTTCTTTGTTTCTTCAATATTAAGTTGTTGGGCCATCTGCTTAATCGTTTGTGCTATATTTGAGGAAGAAGATTCCTTCTTTTTCTTCCTATCCACCCAAGTCATGGTGGTAGGTTTATTCTTCTCACCTATCCTCATCCATGTTTGTTTAGAGCTTTTCTTCCCACCTGCACTGATTGTCGAAGTGTATTTAGAAACATGAGTACAAGATGGTCTGGATGGTACCTTCACTTTCTCAGTTTCCTGTGATAGATCAATGAGCGAAGTCATGATCTTCTTATCACATGTTGGAGGTCTTTTGACAATAGAATCCTCCATTGAGCATTGAGTACCGGCAGAAACTGATTCTTGATGTGGATAATCAAGAGTTGTCATAATCTTCTTGTCACATGTTGGAGGCATTTCAGCTTTAGACTCCTCCAATGAACATTGATTGCAAGCATCACTCATTTCATTCTTTTGTGAAGTCTCAATATGTGTGTTCTCAATCTTGGTCAATTGAGCTTCCAATTTTTGACCCACAATATTGAGGATGATCTTCTGATCTTCAATCGTGATCATCTTCTCTTCACAATTCTTCTTCAACCTTTCAACCTCATCTTCATGTATCTTAACTTTGTTTTGTAACAAAGAGTCAAGTTCCAAGAATTTAATGGAAGTTTCTTCAAAAAAAAAATTCTTGACTTCATTGCTCTTCTTCAGCTCAGCTTCAAGTGCATGGATCCTTTCTATTAAAGTCTTATTGACTTCCTCTTATTCTTCAAATACTTTCACCCATTTGATGAGCTTCATACTTTCCATAACTTTTATTTCCAACCCTTTTTCCATATTGTCAGCTTCCCTTTCTAATCGATTGATCTCAACCTGCATAGATTGGAATAGGCTACAAATAATATCAACCCTTTCTTCTGGAATATCATGCAGATATGTTCTGAGTTTTTCCTGAAAGCCCGAATTAGGGGTATCATCCTTTCCTCTGGATGAGTTCTGAGTCACCTTCTTGATACTTTCCAAGCCTAATGTTTCTTCATTATTGGAATGGCATGGAAAACAAGACACTATATCTTCTTTGGATGTGGGGGACTTCTTCATCATCTTCTTCTCTTTCTTTTTCCTATTTGTCAATGTCTTGGTGGATATAGATTTCTGCTCAGAAATGACTGCGTCATTATCAAGACTGCTCTTCATTGTTGACTCTAAGAAAGAAACTCAAATCCTCTTCTCAATAGAATTACTGGAGAATATCCAACATACGTTAACCTTTCGCTCTGATACCACTTGTAGGACCCCGGGACACCCTGAGAGGGGAGGGGTGAATCAGGGTGGCAACTTTTTCTTCTTAAAGTTGTGGATCTTGTTCCCACGTTGGTAGGAACTACTTAAACCTGTATGATGGATATGATCAGCAACTAAACATTCACATGCAGAGACAGATGACACAGCTATTTTTACTTGGTTCACCACTGAGGGCTACGTCCAAGGAGTATACGCCGACGGGTTGCCGGTCGTACCTAAATCCACTATGCTTCACTAGCTGCGGATACAAATGTTCGGGTACAGACACTCTGTCCCAGGCTCACTGCCTTTACAATTGTTCAGGGATAGCTCACTGCGTCCCTCGGGTCACTCCCGTTGACTCCCCCTGGCTCACTGCCGTTGGTGAAGTCTCACTCAGTTTATAGACGTGAAGGTCTCTTCAATAGATATGCATTGAAGTCTTTGTCTCCTGTTCAGCATGAGACTTTGCTTGCATCAGAGTCCTGAGTTGATGCTCTTTTGAAATCAATATTCTACTTCAGTGCAATACCTGAATGAACTAAATCTCCTTCTCTTCCTTCAATTCCCCGTTCTGACACCTGAGTTTATCGATATATTTCTCTCTCTGTGCAGATCAGATTTTGGTTGCACGATCGTTCTTCTTCTCTTCGCAAAGCAGATTTGAGAGTGCTAAGCACCTGTCAAAAGGCCTGCGGGACCCCCAAATTTTCCGCGCACCCTTCCCGGGGGCTTGCGCGTAAAATTCAAACCTTGCGCCTAAAAATAACTTTTGTCGCGTAAAAGGCTTTTCGTGCTACTCTTCTTTTTCGCACAAAACTTCCCTTTTTGCATAACGCCTTCTTTTTCGCGCAACCCTCTGTACCTTAATTTTTCAGCGCGCCGGAGCTCAGGATTTGTCTATGTGTCGAGCCTCTTAGAATGAGAGGGGTTCACCTCATATTTATAGACGTTTTTGATCCTGCGCGTAAAAACCCCCCTTCTTGCGCATAGCTAACTTTACACGCACCAGTTCGATTTTCCGCGCACATGGTGCGAACATCTCTGATTTTTCGCGCGCCTCTTGCCTTTGCCGATTTTCTATATTTCTGATTCGATACGCTGATTGCGCGAAAAATTCACCCAGTTTTTCTGCGCACAACATTTTTCGCGCACATTTCTGTTTTTCGCGCACAGCTCTAGTTTTTCGCGCAGCCCATGCCTTTACCATTTTACAACGTTCTGATTCTGAAACACTGTTTGCGCGAAAAACTTCGCTCCACTCATTTCGCGCATCCCGCTGTTTTTCGCGCCTAACTTATGTATTTCGCGCAAGCCTCTTATATTTCGTGCACCACTTCCTTTTTGTGCGAACCTCCTTTTGCAGACAATCCATGTCTTCATCTTCCGATTTTGAGGCCCAAAAATTTGGCAAACACTGGGAAATAGCGCCACCTTGTATCTGCTCTTTTTGTACCGCCTCCAGATCATCCATTCCTTTTTCGACGTTCTCTAACAAAACATGGATCATTAACCACATCTCTTGAACTCGACATGTCACCATGGAATCTCCTTTGTCAACAAATTTGTATGTCGTTTGTTTTCTTTGTCAACAAGCACGATCACCTCAACAGCACTTCTTCTTGGTGATCTGTATCCTTCAGCAACTCTTTGGCTTTTATCACAACCTCCACAATTGTGATATGTAGTCTTTGAAGGAACAACTTTAGCATCATCATCTTCTATGACAATGTGATGTTCATGACTATCTCAGAAGTCAAATCTTTGCAGATTGTCTTCTTCATCAACCGGTATGATGTACTTCATGAAAACCGATTCAATTCGTCAGGAAGTCTCTTGCATGGTTCTCATGCAATCATGAGTAATTGCATGGACTTCATCCAAAGACCCCATTATTCTTTAATCATCCTTGGATGGATTATACCTCACATTCTGCATTGTTGTAAACAATGTATCACCTTTGACACATGTTCTTTGAACTTCCGATCAGTAAAACAATCGTCTGAATCACCACTCCTCTACTTCATCGGAGTACATCATGATATCCTTCATTTTGATATTCCATTGACAACTATTGACAACAAATACAAACCTATACACAAAGTGGTTCCAACAATAATAACTCCAGAATTTCAAATAGGTAACAAATATAATATATATATAGAGTTTAATTCCATCATTACCATTATAAGATATACATGATGATGGAAAACATATTACATTGGTTTGCGAGGTGGTAGTCCGTCAGAAACATGGATGATGATTTTTTATTCCATTGGATGTAAGAAGCGGTGGATTCAGGTTATTGCCTCACAATAATAAAATTTATGCATATATTAGATATAATTGTTATTATATGATCATAAATGAATACCTGAATGGTCCGAAGGCCATTTTTATTATGGACAATAACCCTTTTATGGGTTAAAGGTGAACCCATACATGACCCGTAGGCCCAAGGCCCACGACCCGAAAAACCCACAATACATGAACCGAAGGCCTAGAGGCATACCATGCCCAATACATGACCCGTAGGCCAAACCCACTTGAACTGCCACTCCCCAGCTTTCTGCGTCATTGATCACCTATCTCCCACCATGAATTGCTGATCGGATAGCATTACCCCGTACAAAGCTGCACGATGCCTGGTCCCGATAGCGTCTGACATAACCACTCATTCTTCCAATCCGGTTAGCTCTTCATTTTGTGGCTATTATTCATGTTGCTCTGATACTCTTCTAGGTCCTCCTCTGTGTGAACTGGGCTACTCCATGGTTTACGTGACCCGAAGGCCCTGTGACCCAAAGGCCTTTGATGACCCAAAGGCCCTGGAGATCCATAGGCCCAATCCGGTGGCCCGAATGCCCAAATCGGGTGAATAGTTCTGGCTGCTACAGTACCGAACAGTAACTGCTTCACTAACGGCTACATTACTTCTACAGTGACTACTACAGTACTGATATAGTACCCCAAAAATTGTCCTCCACCCGGTTTTGAACCTGGGTCTCTTGGATGCCAAGTTGGATCCCTTACCACTCGGGTATGGACTCGTTGGCGATCATAAATAAATACTATCTGAAGAGGAGTAAGAATAAATAAAACATAAATTAACTGTTAATAATTCTACCTCATGTTGGAAAATATCTTTAGGATTACACATAATGTATTCTTAGAATTTATTTTTGACCAAAAAAAAGATTCAGGATTGGGTTATGGATATTTGGATATGTTTTGGATAGGTCTTGAATGATCAAAAATGGTGTGAAGATATGAGGAAGAGAGGATAGTGGGAGGCTTATTAGAAGGGAAGTGTGTGTCACACTTGTACTTTTTGAAATGAAAAATGTATACCAAAACTTTTCACATGAAAAATGTATTATAATATGAGTATTATGAATCTTTAAACACAGTAATTTCGGTATATGTTCATAAATGTTTTTTTTATAGATTTTTAGATCATTTTTACCCTAATCATGTTTATTTTAACATATGGTAACCCCATTTTTACCTCAAACAGGGTAATCTATTTTTATAGTTTTTCAATATTCAACATAGCCAAAAATTAATTGAATATTATTAGATAATATAAATAAATAATTTTAAAATTATGGTATCCATTTTTCCAAAATAAATTGAAATATTTTTAATATATTTATTTAAAATTAATCCTATAGACACGACACAAAAAGTAGGTTTCCCAGAATTACATTTTTCAATGAAAAGATGATTTTATATTAACTCTATTTCTAATAATAATTATTCTATTAATATAAATACATATTTATTGATATAAAATATATAAATTTTATTAAAAATATTCATCCTTAAGGATTATTTTAATTAGTTAAAATGGGGAAACCTTATTCACTTTAAAACACATTGAAGAAAAACATATTTGTAAACCTAAAAATAAACTTGTTTTAAAATAAAATATTTATTTGATTAAAAAGTAATTCAGTTGATTAACAAAATAAATACTACCTATTTATCATTTAATCATATTAAAACATAATTTTACTTTCCAGTTGTATAATTTATTGAAATGAAATGATTTTTTTCAAAAATCCATAACTTTCATTATTTGCTAGAAAATCTATATTTAAAAAAAATCCCAAAATTTCACCCAATGTAAATTAATTTATGAAGAATTAAAAATTTTAATAAATTTTATCTAAAATTTCTTCAATATGTTCCAAAAATTATTTTTAATATTTTCTTTCAGAAAATGTAATAAAAAATATTTTTGATGAAAACATATTTTGGAAGAATAAAATTACATTACAAAAAATTGATTGATTACTTACTAAAAAAATTGAAAAATTTAAATTGAAAGGGAAATATATATATTTCTCTCATAATTTTGTTAATAATATTCATACCCTCCAAATTAATTGATAATTTATAATGGTTACATATATCATGGGTCGTTTCAGCTCGGTCTTCCATGTTGAATATGCTATCGAACATAGTTTTCCTTTATAAAATCATGGGTGTGTAAAAAACCTTATTTATTGTTCATTGAATGAAATCATTAAATATGAAAATAAAATGTTATTATGAATTATCATATTCCATTTTAAGGGTTAATTTTCCTCAATGTCTATATTCTTTCTTTCAAAAAAAATTACATTATTATTTTGAATCCAAAATATGAATTATATTAAGTAATAA
The DNA here is from genome assembly GCA_963277665.1 of Viscum album. Lineage (NCBI taxonomy): Eukaryota > Viridiplantae > Streptophyta > Magnoliopsida > Santalales > Viscaceae > Viscum > Viscum album. The sequence goes on from OY728163.1 coordinate 691,213,351, forward strand.
TTTTTTTTCACTAAACCTATTTTCCAAGAGGGTGTTTTATTAAACATTTTATGATTTGGGTATCAATAAATTCAATTTTGAAATATTAAAAATTAATTCCCATCAATATTAATAAATTTATCTTCCAGTTCAAATTTTCTCTATATAACTTTTTTCCATTTTCAAAGATTATTTATTAGGATATAAATTAATAGGTGTTTCAAAAAAAGGATTTCATCTTAAAATTTCGAAAATATATTCTTAATGATACTTTTAAAATTTTATTTTTACCACAATACTAATTTTTTTATGAAAAATATTTTCATAAATTCATCAAAATTTTATTATCTATTACCAAAATATAAATTCATTTTAAAGCAATGATTCATGAATCACCCTCTAAACACAATTGTAAAATATTCCATTTGGTGTCTAAATAATAGGAATCTACCAACCTAATTATCGATTCATTATTATGTTAAATCATAAGATGTATTATTATATAAATATATTTTTCATCGTTGTTAACCTAATTTTATAATACTTATATTACAATAAGGGATATATTATTATCGTTCCATCCATCATAATTCCTTTGATGGATTATAAAATTTTATACGGATGTTTTAATGAAACCTTATTATTTACTATTGGTTAATTTGGCTATTATGTAATAAATGTTTTTTTAATGATCTTGAGGAACAAAAAACTGTAGTTCTCAATATGTGACATGTGGGACTAGAATTATATATGAGTCAAATATATTGGGTATGGTTATATATTTTGATAATAGGAAAAGTAGAGTGAACCAAAAACCCTAAGTGATTATATCCAAACTGTGATCAGTAGACCTAAATTATACATCCCTCAAATGCATCATCTGATGATGTATACCTCATGAAGAGACATGTCACAGATTTCAGAGTGAACCCAATTAATTATGAGGCTATATTAACTATGTTATAATGGTATTTTTTATGGACCTGATAAATGAAATGATATTTAATTTATTCGTTTGCTAAAAAATCATATGTTACTCAACGTTCTTGTGTTATGATTATACATGTCATGTTTTGTGATTGGATCATTTTACCTTGATTTATTATTTATGACCCATATTTATTTTTATATGAATTTTATTTATTATAATCATTAGACATTACTATTAACTGATACCTAAAACTTTATATTATGATCATTTATGATCATAAAATTTTATCTCCAATGGTTTGAAACATCCCAATATTCTATGATATATTTATCTTCAAATAAATTTAATTTCTTTTAGAGACTAAGGTACATGAAAACAAGAGTCGAAATGAATAATAATATAGTATACTATTATAAAATATAAATAAAATTTTCAATTTGTTTTATAAAATCCTCTTTTTAAAAAACTAGTTAATGATATTATATTAATAAATAACTACATAATTATAAAAGTCATTATATGCTTCAAAAATATAGCTTCCCTTAAAAATAGTTTTTATTTTATTTTTCTGAGAAAATAATATAATTATTATTTTTTTTTATAAAAATATAAATTATACAAAATTAACATTTTTTTTAATTTTTCATTGAAAATTTATCATTAGAATTAAATTTTCATAATTTTCATAAAGGATTGATATTTTAACGAATATTGAAAAATACATATTTTTTGTATACCATATTTTTATACAAATTATTTAAAAGATAAATATTATTTTAAAATGGTTGTATAATTTAAATTAGTTTATTTATATTCATATATATCCTATTAATTTCATTTGATGTAATTTAATATGTATTTTTCTAAATTGTTTTTATAATTATGAAATTATTTTCTTAGAAAACTATTTCAATATCATTTTTCAGGTTTATTTTGGAAATAATGTTTTCTAATATTTTAGATACTTATTTTGATAAAATGAAATAAATTTTTGGAATTAAAATTTAAATATATTTTTTTTATTCCACTTTCATATTTTGTCATAATGAATATTAAAAATGATAATTACTTTAACACGGTTAATGTGAAAACAAGTTTATCGGGGGGTTAAATGAATAGATAATGGTATATTTGTAAGTAAAATATATTTTAATACTATTAGATGGAAATATTTGGGCATAATAATATGCCACAATAGAATACATGGACATTTGGAAGAATTTTTCTAGAGTATTTCATTATTATATTTTAGTTTATTATTAAATTCCATGTTTTCCCTCACACCAACTAATAAAAGGAAAAACAATATTATATCTCCAATAAAACACATTAATTCTTGTAGTGTAACCAAACCCTACCCAATTTACTTCTAAACATCCCAATACATGATTTTTTAGATTCATTTATTTTTAACATACCTCTCTAATAGTCCTTAATAAGCGATATAACAGAGGCACATTGATGAAGAAGTAATCATCCGACCCGACCTATTTCAAATTAATTATTCTTCCTCCCAATAAAAATATATTATATTAATCATGAAAAAAATACTTTGTTTCCAAAATATACTGAAATTTCATTCATATTATGGAAACCCCTTTATCTATTTTCCTTCCAATCAAATGGTATGTGAACTTATAGCAAGTGTGTAAGTGTGGAAATCTACCTCAACATAGTAAATTAATTAATATTCAAGGACAATATTTAGTGGATTGTTTTTATATGGGGTTTAAATTTTATATATTTCATTTATGAAATACTTATTATTATGAAATTATAATATCATATGTACCTTCTTACCTTCTAATCCACTGGAAAAATGACAATTGTGCTCCTGAATATCTATGGACCACCAAATACACAAAGTGTGGTGATTCTATTTTAACATATATATTACATAGACAAAATAAGGATATATATAGTTTTATATTATTTATTTAAGAAATAATAATTTTTCCAGAATTATAATTTAATAAATATATTTCTTTCCATATTTTGATAGAAAATGAAATTAGCATTCATGATTTTGTATGGGCAATCATCTCCATGAATGATATAAGTAATTTTTATATAACTATTTACTAAGGATGATATATATATAAGTAAATAGTATGATATATATATAATGAACAAATTTTTGGAGATGATGTAACCATGATAAATATTCTAAAACTAAAATTACCAAACATAAATAGATAAGAAATATAAGAATGTTAATACCCAAAATGGTGATTTTATTAAGGAATTATTGATAAATGATTGTTTAAATTTTATAAGTATAATATAAGTGATATGATAAGTATTTTAATGATTCTTACATATAATTTTATTAAATTTAAATTTATTATAAAAGAGTTTTGAGAACTTTAGAAGAAATTCAATACGGAGGTTAAAATTTATTTTATAATCTCATCATTATTCAAACATTTTCAGGTTTATGTATACATTTGGGGAATTATATGATCTTTATTTTTTAAAACCAAAATACATTATTCAACAATGGTTATTTATAAGAAATACAAGTTATCCTTTCATTTTTCTAGATTTATGTACTCAAGAGAACAATATAATGTTTTTATAAAAGACTCGCATTGTTTTTTATTTGGTATGAAATCATATTCATCCATATAAATTTCTATTAAAAAATTTTTAGGAATGATTTTATATATATAAAATCCTTGTTTTTTTCATTTTACCCATGTTTTAATTTATATAAAATTTTAAAGTAATATTATTGTCTTTTTCAAAATGGTTTACTTTTTATCCTTCATTGTAGAAATTGTGAAAGGAAAGATTGTTTAATCGTGCAAGGTATGAATGGAATTTCACATCATCAGGACAGATTAATTAATTTAATATTCATTTAGATGTTTCCATGTTTATTTTAAAAGAAAATTTTCCCATTAATATTTTTTCTTGTTTTTGTTTTTAAATTAGAGATTTATAAATAAAAAGTGTATTTTCATTATGAAATATTTTAGTTTTATTTTAAATGTATTTTCATATATATCATCATTTTTTATAATTATTTTATTTTTATTAATTTATAATATATTTGTACCATCTAATTTATACCACATTAATGATACTGATAAAGTTTTCTAGGGAAATTATTTTCATTGGGTATTATAGTTTTTTCTAACATAGATAATTTTTCATTATAAGTTATGTTGATTAAGTTGTATTTTTTACTAACAAAATGAATGCATTGGGATAATTTTGTGAAATGTGTTGTCCGAAATTACATATCCCCTTAATGCATCGATATGTCTCGTGAAACAAAACATGTTGGGTATCTCGGAGAGGCCTTACCCATTTATATATGATTTTTTGGTATGAGGCCGCAAAGGTATGATTACAATGAACATCATTACAAATTCCATCATAATAAAATTATTTATTAGTTTCTCGGTGGTTGTATGATTAGTTGTGATATTCATCGAGATGTTCAAGATCATGTTATTGATTATATTAAATTATTTGATCATCATGTATCCTTGCAATATTAATAAGTATATATTCATTCTATGATTACTTTTTCTATATTCACTCACTTATGGAGAATTTTACCTCTCTATATTATTATAAAAATTTTATTCAGTATTATAGAGAGACTATTCTGAATTATATTCATGGTTATAATAGAGGGAACAATGATGTTCTTAGAGAATAAACTATATTTTAATTTTATGTATTAAAATGTATTGTGTTATTCAAGACCAAATATTGTTTTAAAATACTACTAAACAACCCAATCAGTTGGTTTGTGATCTATTGTATATAGTACCAATGTAATAATGTAACCACCAGATCTTGGCTACAGTGGTTGGGGGTTATAAATGATTACCCTTATGAAGGATCTGAGTTCACATCTTTCTTATGTTTCTATTACTCTAGGTTAATAATAAGAGTAATATAAATGAAATGTCTATAAGGATATTATTTTTATACAATTTTATGTGAGTTTATAAAGTTATATTATTGAATAAGGAAACCCTAGTATAATGAAAAAATTACCATTGGTTAGGGAAAATAAGTTATTTTTAGACAAATGTTTTTTGAACATTCTAAAACTATAAACCTAAAAGAGTATTAGTATCTAATAAAATCATTAATTTCTTAATGATGGATATGTTTGGCGCAATTTAGGTTATTTAAAATAGAATATTTTAATATTTTTTTAGAACAAGATCGAGTAGTTTGGTTTTATGGGACCCCATATGGTATCAATAAAGGATTTATATAACTTTATAGGTTTTAAGGATTTCATAGGAGGATATTTTAAGAGTTTTTAGACCATAATGTGTAATAACTCTAAGGTTTATCATAACTATAAAGGAAATGATACCCCATTTACATTTTAAGTGATCAGATACTATGTTAATTAATAAAACATTATGAGATGATTATTTGATTTTCAAATAATATTTAGGTGTATATAACCCCATGTATTAGAATATAATTTAGTTGGAATTCAATTTATGATGAATTTTATCATATTTTTTTACAGTAATATAAATGATATTGATAACCTATAGGGTGATTGAATCCTTTGATGATGCAGTAATTAATAATTATTTAGATAAATGGGTAAAATATTTTTTAGAGACATTATAGGTATAAGGTAAATGAAATATAATTGGATATTATAATTCTATTCAATTCATTGATATTATCTGATGAAAATTGCATGATTTCATTTTTAAATTAATTTTGAATTTTATTATAGTTTTATGTCTTTTTGATTTAGGTTACTTTGGTAATATATTATTAGGGTATATATATTTGATTATATGATTTTATGCAAAGGAAATTGTGTTTATTTCATGGAAATATTATTATCATTTTTAGAATACATGATTAATGTATATATTGATTATTAGTAGATTAATTTTTTTTGTAAAATATTATTAAGTAAAATTATTAGAACATAGGTTTCCAAAAATATTGGGATTATAATATAATAAAAAAAGATCTTGATTTAACTAATATTAAAAATTAATACAAGAGAACATTATTCAAAACCCAAGGGATAAGTATGAATAAATGGAATAGAATTAAAGTTTCAATAAATTGAAGAGTTTGTTATTTCATAAGAATAACATCATTTTATTGTTATGAACAATTAGATTTAGGATATTTTATATATTCACTTATGTGTAATAATATTTAAAATATTTTTTTTGTGTATTAACTCTATCCAAACTTGGTGAAAAAATAGTGGGCCTAAATAAACACTGAGTATTACACCCCTATTGGATATGCTATGAATATTTCATATGATTCTTTACAAACCAATACTAAATATTTAAATGAAATTTTATGATGTAATGTATAATTATCTAGGATATAGAAACTAATAGACAAATTATAATGAATGAACTAGGATTAAATGAAAGATTTATATTTGGAACCAAATATAATAGAGTTAAACTGAATTTTTTCAAGTTTTAAGTGAAGGTTGAAAAGGAGAGTACATCTTAAGAATGCATTTTAATATTCATATAATAACTTACAATGATTTTATAATATATTTTATTTTTTTTATAGTATTTAGTTTTAACTATGATCATGACAAAAAACATGTGAATGAAATGTCTTAATAGAATACAACATCATGTAGCAAAATTAGGATAAATATTTGAAATAAATTTATGAGACTCTCAATATATGTCAATTATGAAGTAATAGTCTAGGATAAGATGGTGAAGTTGATAATATATATATACTGATGTCTATATTATGTATTATCATAGATATTTTCATTAGTATGTAATAAATTCATAAAGAATTAATTTATTTGGGGGGGGGGGACTGTTACAACCTGAGATTTCAATATTTAATTCTCAATATAAAAATATAATGTTGAATATTTTGTTTCATATGAAACACTAATATGAAATGAAACAAAATTACCTTTATTAAGATAATATTAAAAGTAATAAATTACACTATTTTGTCATAGTCATTTAATTGAAGTGTATAAATACAAGAAAATAAATTTTAAATGAAAAATATTTGTAATTTTTAATTTTAAAGAATTAATAAATTTAAATTTGTGTTGATAAATAACTAATATTATTATTTTATTTTAAAAAAATGAAATTTCTTAAATGCTTCATTTATTAGAAATTATAAATTCTTATTTTAATAAAATATAGAAAATATGATTAAATTATTATAAAATATTTTTTTATATTAATAGTATATTAACACAAATTTAATTAGCAATTAATGAAAGATTAGAATTATAATAATTAATATTTAAAAAAACATTTCCTTTAAGAATACTTGTTCATAATATATTATGTTAACAATTAAATTTTTTAAAAATAAATTATAGACATTGAAGTGTAAAAGTTTTATTAATTTATTGATTTATCTTGTCAATTTATCTAATCATGTTTTTTTGGTATTTCCCAAAAAAATATTTATTTTTTACATCAATAGTGAAAACTAACATTCTTATAAATTCCATGCCATTTATTAAATCATTATAATATATATGTAACATATAATTTATAAAAACTTTTTAATGAATAAATAAATATTTGATTAGTAAAAGTAAATATTTAAAAATATTATGATTAATTTTCATACCAATATTTGACATTTCAAAACTATTGTTGTATTTTTCTAAAAAACTATTTTATTGTGTTATAATTTTATTATTACTTTTATCACTCATAAATGTAATATATTAAAATTTATTTTTTAAATTTAATCATAGGGTCATGTTTTTGTATTATGTCATATTAAATTTTTAAGAATAAATTTAAATTACTTTTGTAATAAAATAGTTACTAAATTTAAAGTAATAGTTGTAAATCAGTTAGAAATGGAAACTCATGTCAAAAAATGATTCGTTGAGAAATTTATTCACCATAAATCATATACTCCCAATTATGTTACACTTTTTGATATACATACCAAGAGTGTTACATGAGATAAATATAAACTTATACATATTTACATTAGTGTTACCCCTCTTAGTTATAAAAGGATCCCTTCACCAACACATCACCCAATATACCAAAATACCTTTTTATTCAACAAATTACTCCATAATTGAATACTAACACTCATACTCACATCTTATAATGTCTTTCTTCTTCAAATGAACATCCGTTAATGGATTAATACAATTTGTAAAGGATTTGTTCTATGACCTATAGTAAAAATACCCAAATCAACCCATTTTATTTATCTTTCATAATAGATCCTTATTCCGACATAAATTTATATTATAAAAGATTAATTATAATACCAAAATTTTATTATATTTATTAACCAATCAATATCTACCTTCCTCCATTTCATTAGAAAAGAAACATTATCCATGCGTATGTGCAGGCTCCCAAAACTATAAACTACCTATATTTTCCACCACCTCCATTCATTGATTTTTAATGAATTTAATGAATAAATAGAAACAATAGTTGTTACATGATTGAAAATATGAAATGAAATAGCAATTTCTATATGCTTTTGATTATATGGAAAATGAAATTGATACCTGTGAGTATGTGCATACTATCACCTCCATGGATGACATGTTCATTTTTTATAATATCCTTACATATATGTTTGTTAAATATATTTGATGAATTTTTATGAGATTATAGAGAATTATTTTCCTTGAATTTTATTCTCTAAGGATATAATATAAATTTATTATCATTATAATGTAATCTATTTATATTGTTAAATTACCCGAAACAAGTTCATTATCGATTTCAACTATATAAATCACGACTAAAAGATTTGTGGAATTAAATTTAAACATTATAGTTAATTAAAAATAATCTATTCCTATACCTTTAGAAATCATTGAATGACTAACTCACGTAAAAATAATAGGGTTCTATGTCCCCATAACAAAACATGCATGAACCAATCAAAATTGCTAACAACCGATAATGAAAATAAATAAAACCAACTGTTTAATGTTTAATGAATGGTTATAATTTAAGAGAATAAAGGGTAGTAGATATTAATAATGTAATAAAATGAGTTATTTATTAGCTTATGTTTATATGACATGAGTTCTAAGAGCTCTCATTTATGATAGGAGTATAAGGTTTGGTTTCTCCATCTAACTTTCATTTCATTGATGGATATTCTATATTAAACCCTTGAATAATATTGTATAGTGTATATAATTTAATAGGTGAGATTTATTAATACATTAATAAAATTTAATAGATGTAAATTGAATCTAATTTAATATTTATTTGGTTATTTATTTAATAGATATTAATGTTGTAAAGGTTTTTCATCTCAAACATTCTTCCTGAGATATGTTTTATGTTATGTGACTATATTTTTTATATTGTGTATATACTGACAGTGTCAAATATTTTTTCATTATTATCATTTATTTGTAGTAATAAATTTTTTATTTTTTTCTCTATCAATTGTTTATTATTAAATTGTTAACAAATCGATAGTAGAATTTATTTACTAAATTTCAGTTTATTAAGTTATGACCATTCATCTTCAATTATATTCTTACATGCTTGGTGAATCCTAACCTATAAAGGAATTATATTGTAATTAATCTAATTATAATTCTAAATTTCACATTTTATCATGAAATACTTTTTGAAGGAGTTTTACATTATTTTTCCTTTGTTGAGACACTTCTTCATCATAAAAATACAACATTGTCAAAAATGATTCTCTTCTCCTTTAATGGTTGTTTACCCAATGCCTATCTATTTTTTTACACCAAAATGCATTTTTTTAAGTATTAGTTATCTAAAGTGATTTTATAATTTCAATTGGAATTTTGTAAAATTAGATGTTTTATTGACCATTTTATAATGGGGGCTTTAATAAAGGTTTTTTCAAAACTGTAAAATTAAATTCTCTTAAATTTCCGATTTTTGTTTTACAATCCATTTATTCTTTATATATGCTTAATAAATTTTAAATGATCCATTTTGGATATTTTTTATAGATATATGTTTTAATTAATGGATTAATTTTATATTCTATAAATTTATTTTTAAAAAGTATTTTAAAATTGTGTTTTTACGATTATGGTAAAAATTGAGTATGAAAACCAATTTAATTATTTTTCAAACCATTTCCAATTTATGTTAGAAATATTTTTATAACCCAATGGAATTATTATTTATTTTATTTTAAATAAAAAAGATTTTTTATAGCATCTACCACACACAACACTAAGTTTAACAAACCATGATTTACTATGGAAATATTATTATTAAAATATGACTATTATATAGATGTTGTTGGATTGGAGAGTAGAAATATTTGTAACCAAATTATGAAATATATTTTTCAATATTATAAGAATATAAATTAATTTTCTAAAACCATTTAAATACATTATCATTTTTGAAATATAATAATTAAATCATATAAGTCTAAGAATAGGTAATGTTCGAAATGTTCATTTTTATTTAAAAACTAGTTTTAATTATATGTTTTATTTTTTAGATAAAATATAAATGTATTATATTTATAGTATGGATTTTATTTAAATTAAATTCATTTTTCTTCTGATAATATCAAAAATAGGTTACAGTTACGTTTTGGGATTTTACAAACATAGATTGTTTTTGAGTGAATAGTAAAAAATACAAATTTTTTAAATCATATCACTTTTATAACATTATCATGAAAAAATAATGATGTTAAATTTTATTAAACCATTTTAATAGTTCATATATATATATATTAGAGGAAATATAATTCATATAAAAATTTATTCCTGAACATAAAAATCTTGATTGGACATTTCTTAAATCAAAGCAATGTTTAAAAAAAACATTTAGTACCCCAATTTTGATCATGTTTTCAAAATATATATTTTATTAAATGAATTTTTTAATATCTAAATAATTATAATTTCTGAAAATATAATCCAAATGCTTTATACACAATATTTTTAAATCATCTTTATGCATAAAATAATAATTTTTCTTAATAATGTGTTTATTTCAAAAGGTGAATATATAATAAAAGAAAATTTTACCCCTTATGGAAATTAAATAAAATTATATTAATTCCATATTTTGAATCCTAATATTTAAATTATCTAATATAGTTCAATTGAATATTATTTAAAATTAATAGTAATCGAGGTAAAAGTTTATCACTTTAGTAAAGGGTAAAATATTATAGAAGTAGGAAACACTTTTGGAAAATGACATTAAATCCATAAAATCGGGAATAAATATAATTTTATTAGTGAAATGATACAAGAACCATCCTATACCAAAGAAAATATTTAATTTCTATGACACTTTCCTTTTATTACATCCTATATATTATTTTATGTTTAGAGTAATTGTAAAATGTCACCCCGTCTCCCTAATTATGTCACCATGATATGGATATAAAAGAAAATGTTATATTAATGAATATAGGATATAAATTTTATTGATATTAAACTATAATCATATTATTAATTTTTTTTTTATTTTTAGTGATGGTATAGTTGCTTAAAACATTTACGCAATATTGATGTAGTTATTTAGCTAGCTCTAAAAAAAAGTAAATAAAATTCAATAAATTAAAAGTAACATATTTGGATAAATTACTGTTTTAAAATAATTTAAATGATAATAAAGAGGTATTACTAATGTTTAATGTATTTATATTCAAATTATATTATTATGTTGTTTCTTAGAATGTCAAAATTTTTGAATAGTCATAGAAATGACTTTAACTGACATTTAATTTAAAATTATTTTATTTTTGTAATTACAAAACTAAAAAAAAGTTACTAATCACAAAATTTGATGGGAAATTTTTTGGGCTATCCTTCATGGTTCTTGTATGTTCCACCTGGCCTTATTTTTATTACATGCATGGATATTAAAAATGTATAATTATAAAAATGATATTTATTTTTTACTATAATAAGGGACAAACTTCAACTATCTCAAAATAGAACTCTTATATAGTTTCCCCTAAAAAAAATACAAAATAACTCTGTAAATATCCAATACCAAACCTAAAATATCATTTAGTTACCCTAAAAGTTTCAATTAATTATCTTAAGTTCAATCAAAAGGAGGATATAGGAAGAAGACTCAATTGTCTATTGCTGTTCTATTTGAATTTCATTATTTGTAAAAAAAGAATAAATATTAAATAAATAAAATAAAATAATTAAATAAGTATCCTTATTATAATAATATTTTTTCAGTTAATGTTAAATTCATTTTTCATCTCCATTGAATCTATTGAAAAACTAAAACATAACTTATTTGTACATATGAACTACCATCTCCATGAGGCGATTTGTTTAATTTTTTAGCACCATCTCACTTGAATGGTTATATATATATATGATATATTTTATTTATATTAAATAATTATTATTCTAAATATATAAAATAATTCATACCTTCTAACCCTCACAAAAATTAGAAAATGATAACATCTCTTATGGGTATGTGTGAACAACCACATCCCTGAAGTGATGTGATTCGTTATCCATTTATGATTTCTATGGATGGCTATAAAAATAGATTTAATAAATAAATATGATATATATTATATTATTATGATTTAATATAGGTGAATTATAAATTAAAAATCAGTCATTCCATCCATTGAAAAGTGAAAACATCACTTGTGTGATCAGGATGAATACCGCCTCTAGGAAGTTATGCTATTCATTTTTCATCTGGAATTGGTATAAAATTTTATATAATTAATAAATATGATAAAATTCATATGATTAAAATTTTATAGATTATGAAACCATTATAAATTTGTAATTACCTAAACCTCCGAACTAAATCATGCCTAAAAAAATAGCTATCTTCTAGAAAAATGTATTTTATGATGAACTATTAGTAAACAGTTGATAAGATTTCATATACCAATTAATAAATGAGTTATATGTATTAATTCAGTTATTTTATTTAATTATAATATATATATGTTTATTATACATGATATTGAATGAGTATATAAAGTAATTCATGACTTTCGATAAGTTCTCTTCGAGTCAATATTGGTTTGTCAAGACATGATTCCTCGTATGCATTAATTTCTTTTTTATGTGGTGTATAAAATACCCAATTGATACGTTATATCCAATATATTTTTATATTCTTGGAACCAAGTTTTTTATTTGGACATAATTTTGTTCAATTTTTCTATGATTCAATGTGTCCAAAGTAGAAAGGGTTTACTTTTGGGTATATGATGATTCAATAATTTCATTAATTTATCATTTATTTGGATGCTCACAAACACACTAATTTGAATTAATAATTATGTAGAATTAATTATATTTTAGGATAATTTTATTTGGAATAATTACATTATTCAAGAATCCATTTTTTTTAAAATGTCTGTAATGTTTATTATTTCTTAAATATTCATGACATTTGGATGTGGTCAGGAGTCATAGATCATAAAAATACATTTTAAAAAGAATGATAGGTTTAGTAACCTAACATTTTTATGGATAAATAATTTTTAACCCTAAATGTGAATTAAATGTATGGATTTGGAACCCCAGTTTTCTGAAGAGCTATATGTTTGCCTGTTTAGCATATAGTTCGTCATCCCAACATTTGAAATTAATTTTATGCTGTTGAACTTAATTTTAGTTATACCATACGTAATGAAATCCATAATTTAAATTTTTCATCTCGGAGATTCTAAATTTTTGATTTTTTCTTGATATTTCTTTTTTGATTCATGAGAGTATTATTATATTTTTAAAGTTTTATGACCGATTCAATATCCATTATTCAAAAAATTAAATATTTCTTTAATCTAAGGGATTCTATGATCTTATTTGGCATTAAATTCAAATTTCAATAACATTGAGTGTTTTTAATATCATGATATATGTAGGGATATTGTTGGATTTAATTAACATGATGAAAATAAACCGTCTTATTAAATACTCGAATGTGTGTCTTTTAAGAAAAAGTGGATGGTGGTCTCCTATTCTATGAAGAGATACACTTTGAAGAAATATGTGTTTGGATATATTTCAATCAATTCATCATGATGACGCTTCTATATTTATTTCAATATTTTTTACACACTAATAATGAAATTTTATATTTTACCCTTAAGAAATGTACATGATTATCATTTAATAAGTCATCACTCCCCTGATCAATTTTTTTATTTTTTGAGGAATTTATTTAAATACTATTTTATAATTTGGATCATATCAGATAATTTACAACTTTAAGATCATTTTATATAAATTAATAGATATATATATTGATATGTGATTTTAAAACTGTATGTTTCACCTGTTATTCAATAAATAGTTCATATAGTTCCATTGATTAACTAACTGCTTGTATATAGTCATTTTGGAGTTTCAAATTCTCATACTAAGCTATTGATATCAAGGTACTATATAAAATGACTTCATGTGATATAAGGTTACAATATCATACACTCAGTTGTAGAGGTCTTCATATAAGAAGACCAGTTTAGTGAAAATCGTAAATTTTTCCATGATATTGTTAGTGGTGTGGACAAAGAAATACTTATGCCATGAACCACTAAAAAAATTTCTAAGTTGCCTTATTTATAATTCCACTACATATTATGTTTAATGAAATGAATTTTAAAAATAATTAAAAATCAAAAATTGGGATTATGATTGATTATTTAAATATTTTTAAAAAGACATAGTTCGCCGGTTTTGTGTGTTTTTCTTATTATAGCCAAAGAATTGGTATCAATGTTTGTTATCTTTTATTAATTATGATAATATATAAGATTATTTATTCAATGTAATATATGTAGAGAGTGTCCATTTTAGAACATAAAGAACGAATTTTTATGACCAGAGACAATATTTCCATGGTAAAAATTATAGTTTATTGAAATAATCAATGATAATCTATTTTAGAATCATAGTTTCAATGTTTATATTAATATTATAAATCATTGAAAATCCCCCGAAAAATGGTTTTCTATGAATGAATAATTATATGAAGTTAATTCTAGAGAAATTAATGAAATTGATTTTAGATATACCCCTAATGAGTTTAATCATGTTTCTTAGCATGCAACATCCAATGAGATGTGGAATACTATAGTTGTTGCCTAAGAAAGACCTTAAATTTTCTAACAACTAAGATAAAAAATTACTAATTTGATGTTTGACATCATTATAAATTATAATGGGGAATGAACAAATCAAATTAATGGATGATTGATTGAAATAGTCAGTGGTGTTATATCCTTTGGTGCACTAATTTATTAACAAGAGAAGATATTATATGTTCTCAGAGGATTACCCTCACAATAGAGTATACATTATTATAGAATAATAAAATATACTTTTATAAAAAATATTTTAATGAAGGAATTGATTAGAACCCTAATGACGTATTTAAATGTAATGAATGAAGAAGCAGAAGATAATAGAATGATAAAAAAGGGAGAATACTTCTATAGTATATAACATCCCAAAAAATGATATGAAATCCATGGAAGATGTTATATCCTAAAATGATTCAGAATATTCATACATTTTAATTTAATTATCTCATATTGAAATAATACTATATATGTATTATTAGAAAAAGAAATGTTTCAAAATTCCATCAAATAATTTAATGAAAATAGTCATGGACTCAAAGAAGTAAGATGTTGTGAATTAAAATAGGTGGTGTATATGAGACCCCATATCAAAAAAACAAAAATAGGAGAAAAAAATAGAAAAGGAATAAAATAAGAAGTGGTAAAATTCCAAATGAATAAAATTTTAATATGGTAAAAAATAGATTTTGGTCATGGAACATATATTGATATTATTCAAATTTCTATAAACTATCAAAATGAGATGGAGAATTCATTAACTTCACTGGTTATTCTAAAGGAAATATAATTGGAGTTTGATTAGTTGGAAATACAAGTATTATCATGATAATAAAATTTATATACATTGAAGAGTTTATGTAAAATATTTAGTATTTCTCAACTATTTGATGATAGGTTTTATATAGAATGTACTAAAAATAAATATTTTATTTTATAAATAATCTACCTAAGATTAAAGAAAAAAAACTTAAAATTTTTAGATCATGGATCTCAATTACTTGTGCAAACAAAAGGAGAAATTTTTACCTACTAAAATAAAAAAATCATTGATTTTGTATAAGATAACTACACATTGAAATATATTTTCACTAAAAACATATATATGAAAAATATAGATTCTGATTTTTCAGGTTATTACTTTAATCAGAGAAGACTTTATGTTTCATGCCAAATTAGCAAGAAGAACATGTAATATACAAATTTTGTTAACAATGTTGCTACATATAATCCTCTATAAATTTTCCACATTGATTTGTTTTTACCATCATGAGTAGCATTTTTGGATGGTACGACATATAATTTTGTTCTTGTTGATGAATTTTCTAGATTTATTAGGATTCATTTATTAATATTAAAAATTTAATGCTTTTCCATTTTTATAGATTATGTAAATATTTTTTTAAATAAGATTTATTTAAAAATTATTTAATTGAGATTTGATCATGGAGAAGAGGATAGAAACTATGAACTCAATAATTTTTTTATCAAACATGGGTATTAATCATACCTTCTCTAATCCAAGAAGAACTCAAAATATTATATAATAGAAAGGAAAAAATTTACTATTCAATAAATTGAATGAATTATGTTAAATATATATATTATCCCTACTTATTTGTTTAGAATAAGTTATTTTAACATAATTCTATATCATGAATATAGTTTTTCTATGACCCTTTCATAAAAATACATCATTTGTGATATAGAATAACCATTTTCTAATGTTAGATATAGTAAATTATTCAGATGAAAGGTTTATATCTTGAATTATAAGAAAATTTTAGCAACACTAATCCATAGGCTGTGGAAGGGATAAATCTAGGTTGTTTTTCTAACACAGAAGACTATAGTGTGTCTAATAAATGGTAGGGCATAATTAATGAATATTTTCATATGAAGTTTTCTGAACATGCTCATGTTGATCACAATAAATGTCAAATTGATTATGTTAATGTCTCTTAAAATAACATGACACTTTATTCCTATAAGGATATTATTTAAAGTAAATTAGAATACAATGAAAATAAATTTAGTCCTAAAGAACATGAAACTGCTAAACCAAAATGCATCTTTCCTAGACAGCCTAAAACCATAAAGGATTGCCCTATGAATTCTCTTTCTGTAAACCAAGATTATGGAGTTATGACTAGATGAAATGTTAGAAAAATAGATGAATTTTCTACCATCCTATCCTAGTTAAAAACAATTTCTATAAACGAAGCCTTAAAAGATGATATTCGGATGATAGAAATGTAATAAGAACTAAAAAGGATTAAAAGTAAATAAATTTTGGGAATTACCTCCTCAAACATAAAATGATGAATTATTTAGAATAAAATGGATCTTTAAAAACAATCTTGATTAACAAGGTGTTATTAGAATAAAAATGTATAGGCTAGTTGGTAATGGATATACCGAGGAAGAGGGAATAGATTATAGGGAAACTTTTTCCCTTTTTAAAGATTAAGAACTATTAAAATCCTTTTATCCAATATATCATATATGAATATTAAATAATATCATATGTAGGTTATATCAATATTCCCAAATAGTTATTTATTAAAGGATTTAAATGTTGAGGAAACTCTATGATTTGAAAAACCACATATTAAAAATTTTATTATAAAAAACAATAAATATCATTATGGACATAAAAAAGTACTAATGGATTTGTATAAAATAATATGTTCTTTTCTTTTAAAAAATGGAATTTTAGTAATATTTAATGTTCTTACACTACGTATGAAAAATTATTGTCTAATATTTTATTAGTGAATATCTATGTTGATGATGTAATTTTTGGATCAACTAATATATAGTTCTATAATAATTTCCACAAAACTTATGAAAAGTGAATTTTAAATGAGTATTATCGTAGAATTAATGTTTATAATTTTTTTTAAAAATGTTACAATTTTATTTGAATTTTTTTAAATCAAATAAAATATATCATAGTTTTTTTGAAATAGGTTGGATATGAAAATAGTAAGAGTTATGAAAATACCATGCGTGAAAATATAAAAATTATTTTAATTAAGATGGAAAATCAGTTGAAACAAGTTATATAGATGTATTATTTAATGTTTTCTATTTAATAGTACTAGAAGTCTATGAATTATGTTTTTTTGTCTTGGTGAACAATTTTTATCTAATCCCATTGAATCCCATATTACTACTATAAATAGAAATTTTTTATATTTAAAAGGAATTATTTTCACTCCTTTCTCTATCAAAGAAAATGTGATTTTAATTTAATTTAATATTTAGATTATAATATTTTACGGTTTATATTGGAGAGAATAATCTCCTTAGGAACTGTTAGTTTTTTGAAAATTCCTTAGTTTTATAGTCCTATGAGAAGTGACATTCAGTTGAGATGTAAATTGCAAAGGAAAAATATATTTATATTAGAAGTTGTTGTGAACTTTTTTTGTTGATGAAATAATGATTTTTGGTCTTTAGACCAGATTTTAATCATATACATATTTTATTTAATAATATTGAAACTATAAATATTTAAAAAAACCACATTAGTCCCAATATGGACAAGCATATTATGTAAGGCATCATTTTCTAAGAGATCATATATAGAAATATGATATATCTTAGGAAAATGTCATTAATAAATGTAAACCTAGAAGTAATTATACTAAAAAACTCTCCAAAATTAGTTATTGATTTTATTAGGGGGTGTGTTTTTTTAATTTTTATTAAAGTATATTATTTTCAAAAATTAATCTTTTTAATTTTATTTTTAATTATTTATATGTTCTACTTATTTTTACAACATCTTCTAAGAGATTATCAGATTTAATATTTATAAAATTGATTATTTTATTTAATATTTTTAATATTTCATTTTCATAAACACACTCCGAAATGATTATAGTGAGTTATTGGTCTTGGGAATCCAAACCATCATTTGAAAACTATTATAGATAATATATATATATATATATATATATATATCTATCCCACCTTTTAACTCATAACCTTTAATCTCATAACCTTTAATCCACTTAAAATGTCGATTTCTATTTCAAATCAGAATCATCAAATATAAAACCCTAAAAATATATCAAAAAGTGGAGGCCAAAAGAACCAATGAAGTTGGTCTAAGCATCTCGAATAATTTTAATGTTTTTGATTGAGAATAATGATTTAATTAAAGAAAATTGTGTGTTATTGAATTTTTATTCATGAAAAATATCTTACCTAAGAAAGATATATGATTTCATAGTCTTGAGTACATATTTATTTTCTGATATAAAGAGTATATTTTTAAACTGGATGTAATGTAATTTTAAAACAATTCATTGTATAGAATTTCAGATTATGAGGATATAATCTCTTAAAAAGTAAATGACCAAGAGTTTTACGTTACTACTATCGATATCAAGAAAATTTTCATGTTCCCTCTTTAAGGGGAGTATCAAATTAGTTTATGATTGATCGTGGAAAATGTCCATAGTCTAGACGACATAATGTATGTCCTATTTAGAACGTTAAAAAATAGAAATACCATTGTGACTGATCTATATGGAGGCCAATTGGTTTTGGTTAAATATGTTCAATATGAAATAATTTTACAGATAATAGATCTTGAAAAAATTGTATTTAGAGATATGTATTTGATATTAATATTTACAAGTGACATTAATTTTTATTTTATTAGATTTATATTGAGATATAATGATAATTTCTATCAAAAATATCTGAGGATGTATTTCTATCCTTATGAAAGGATAGTATCTCATTATTTTTATAAATTATGTAAGATCGATGATATCCAGAAGAGAATAAAATATAACCACAGAAACATTTTAATTTCTTGAACATTAAGAATGTTTGGATTTTTATTGAGAAAAATATAGGGTATTATATTACCCATGGGAATTGTAGCAGAAGAATAATGTTGTTCTAATCCTTATAGGTAGAGTCAATTTCTAAAGTCTAACTTTTTTGTGAGGTTTCAGGATGCATATTTTGGTTAAACAAGAGTATAAGAATCTATAGTGGTAGATATAGTTCTACAATATTTTCCAATTAACATTATTATCAAATGAAGAAGAAAAATGCAAGTGGAAGTATATATTCAAACATCTGTATGTGGATTTCCACAATTACCAAGAACTTTTGATGAACTATATGATAAGGAAATTGATGAATTTATTTTACTAAGGACATGAAGAAGAGAATAATTTTTGAACATTTATTTCCATCCTACCATTGAAGAAGTTCATCAACTTATTCTTGTGGTTGAAGACAATGTTACGGTAGATAGTGTATAATATGTAACTAACGCGAGATGAGAACTACAATAGACTATTATTAAATAATTAAATAGGGGAGAAGAACATGTTACTGGTGTTTAATAATGAATTCTAGAAGCCATTATTGAATCTTATGTGGAATTATTATATGAAATTCAAGATGTGATGGTGTCTGAAGAAAAATTCTGTGCATGTCATGAAGAGGAAAAATTTATTAACAAATAACAACATATTGATAAATAGAACAAGAATTTAGATAAATCAACTGATATGATTAGATATTGGAAATTTTATGTGGTTGATTAATCTTTGGAAAAGACTCCTCGTGTTGTTGGTGAATAGACTGATGTTCTTGGATATTTGTTATATCCATATAGTGAAAGAATAGAAGTGTATTGTTTTCCCTTATTCGAGGTTGGTAAACCCTCAAGTATACCTTAAATGTAATTTTATGATTCTCAAGATTATCATATCAATGATATAATTTATAAATTACATAAAAAGAAAGAGGTTAATTTTCAATTACATATATAAGATGAAATTTATAGAAAATATTTTTAAGATTTATGAAATTCATATGTTCTAAGAATAGAATTAGAATTTTTGTAGTGTTAGCTAAAATGTTTAAAATAATACCCAATATTTAAAAAACTAGGATGAATTTAATAGGGAAATGGATGAGCAAGTTGGGAAGATGATATGTTAATTAGATTATAAGAATGATTTTGGAGATTTGAAGAATAATTTTGGATGTTAATTTGAATCTGTAAGATCATGTGCAAGCTAAAAAAGGTCCACTATATCTAGAAAATCTACTTATATAGATTTTATAAGGGTATATAAATCCATTTAAATAATTTTATATGTCATTATTGATAAGAATCAGGTCTTGTAATGTGAATGTATCTTATTACACAATATTAGACAATAAAAAGGGGGCCGATTTCAAGGAGAAATTATGAATAATCTTGTATTTAGAGCTTAATCAACTTACCTAAGGAAATGGTAAATAAACAATTTCATTCCATTGAATCTGTAATTGAATTTATCTAATATAACATAGTTGAAGATCAAATTATGTTTTAAGAGTAAAATATATTGATAAAGTTGTGGGCTAGTTTGTGGAATCAAAAAATTGAGTTGGTAAAGGAATATTGTTGAGTGTATGTGGATTTAAAAATTTCATTAATTTCTAATTGACTTTGATGCTCATACACAGACTAATATTTTACTAATAATGTTCATTTCGGTGGATTTCAGGATAATATTTAGTGGGATAATTATATTATTGTTGAATAACATCTGTTTTAAATTAGGATGATCTTTGTTTGTTTCGTATGTATTCGAGAAGTTTTTAATTCATTAGGAATCATGAATCATAACAAAATAATTTAACATGATATTTAGGTTTGGTTCCTAAATGTTGGTAATGATCACTTATTTTGAACCCATTATAAGATGTAATTGTATGGATAATGAACCCAAACTTTCACACCCCGACTTCGCACATCAGTAATGATTTTAATTTTTACCTTTATCTAAGAATTTTATATGATTTATTTATTTTGTTGAGGTGAATTCCAAGCTTGATGAGAGATTTTTCATTTTCCTAATAGGTGAATGTTTGGAATAGCAGTGCTCAACACAGGGACATGGCTCGTTCGAAGCCGTGTCGCTTCGCTAAAGAGATATGTGCCCTGACTGATGGTTTATTTTGTTTAATTATTTCGGTGATCACATTTGAGTTGTTGTTTGAACCAATGCTAATTTAAAAGAAATTTGGGATCTTATACGGGTGTGAGACCATGCACAAGATCATGTGTCGAGACCAATATTAATAAGAAAATGTTTTATGGTTAAATTTATTATTGCATTAGTGCGTGACTATGCCAAAACCATTCACGCATCTATGCGTGGTGTCTAGACTCCACAATTAATGCATTTATTTTGTGACTAGTTTTATTATTTTAGATTCATTATTTATATTGTTATTATTTAAGTAAATGATTCAATAAGGTTACAATTATTATTATTTCAGTTGATACTTTAATTTGGTCATTTTTATTATTTTGGTTTTTATTAATTCTAGTTTCTTTATTAGTATTAAAAATTGTAATGATTAATTAAAATCTTTTTTGATTAAATTCTATTTTACTTATTTTTTCCCTCCATCCCTCTCTCTCCCTTTTTTTTCTTCTTTCCTTTTTTTCTTTCTCTATTTTTTCCTCTTCTATCTTGCTCCCCCCTCTCTCCCATCACGTTCACCCCATTATTTCTATAGCACTGCACATGGCCCTTGTAACCCTAGCACACTGTAGCTCCCTTCTGACACCCTCCCTTCGAAACGGCACACCATAGCCCCACCAGCCTCCTCACCCACGTGCTCGGCCGCCCTCATGCTACCACCCTCTCGATTGGACAACCCAGAAAACCCTCCCTATGATTCGTGCCCCTCTAACTTCTGTCTAGTGGTACATCTTTAGCCTCCTCACCCACGCGAAAGACCTCTGCTCAGCCACCTCACATCAAACATCCACTATGCACCGACATCCAGTGACCTCACTACTTGTTCCCCCATAATAAAGTCGTGCCTCCCCCTTTTCCGGTTAGTTTTCTTGTGCAGTGCACCTCCTTCAGTCTTCCCATTTCCATTTTTTCCATCCGCACCATTTCTTTTGGAGTGTTATACCTCGTTTGTTTTATCTTTTAATTTGATTATGTTGCGGTTATGGTTTTGGTTTGGCGTTGGTTATGTTTTTATGTTTTCAATTTCAAACTTTGTTCTAAGGGTCTATTGGTGTGGTCTAAGGTGTAGTGGGCATGCGGTTTATTTTTCCAACCAAGATCATGAATTTTTTCTACTATTCCAGGTAGGTGGTTCCAAGTTTAATTATTATCTAATTAATTAATTTGGAAGCCTAATTAATTTATCATATTATTTAATTAATTTGTGTTCTGAGAAGTTGATCTTCTTTGAGGGCTAATTTTCATTTAAATTATTTGGTAGAATGTTTATATAATGTGTGCTCTTTCCGTTGAAAACTCATATTTGGTAGTTAGTGATTTTTAAATTGCGCGGTTAGCTTATTAACCTCTGCAATTTGTGAGAATTATATTTTGGACTTGATGTCATGTGCATTTGGTCATAAATGAAGGTTAATGTGGGTTTTTGAATGAAGCCATGTGACATCTTTTAAATTGTTTCATATGATTTTATTTTTAACATAACAAATTGTGTAGTTTTTGAAATAGTGTTTTACATGTGGTGTAAGGTTTTTCATCAAACTGTTTGGGTGGTGCGGGTCATTCATTAAAATTGTATTTGAGTGCATGCAATGTTCGAATGTGTTTTGGATTTATGAATAGTTAGTTGTGTTTGTGTGAAACCATGTGACACTCTTTTGATATTATTTTATAAAAATTTTAAATGGTTTATTAAATTATGTTAGTGGTGTGAAATGTGTTTGGAGAGTGTTTCTGTTTATGTATTATTTCAAATGGGTTTTATGTGTAAAATGGTGGTTTTGGCATCTGTAGTGTCTTGTTTGGTTTGAGTGTATAATTATGACATGTGACTTGAACTCTCAACTACATGAGGAAAAACGGAATGCTTGGGTACTAGGTGGGTGGACGAGGACTAGTGTACTAGTGATACGAAAGTAGCATAGGCCCGATCTCACTTAGCTAGATTTACCACTACAATACTAACTAAACATTTGGTTGTTTTTGGGATACTACTAGGTTATAGATGTGTAACCCTACTAGTGGATCATGCACAAGAACATATATTGTTCTGTTTCTATACCTTTTCTCACCAAGAAATGATGTTCTAGGTTCCCACTTCTTGCTAGTATCTTTAGGGCCTCTCCCGTGTTTTTTTGATCCTCCTTTACTTTTTGCTCACCATTGGCACACAATGTGAAATAGGTGTTTCCATGAAAGCATGTGTGGGAGTGGGTGTGTTAGTTTTAATACAAGTGGTTTCCTTTAATGTTCTTTCCATTAAAATAGTTTTTATAATAAAATTGTTTTCACTATAACTGTTCAAGCAATTATTTATTCTCTTTTGTTAAACTTATAACTGTATTTTTTATTTAATAATTATGCATGGAACCTTTTATCAGTGGAATCCTACTAGGATTTCGGCTCACACCCTACATACACCTTTGGGTGTATGTAGATTATGTTTTCATGGTATTATAGCTTGAGACATCATGCATTACATTAGTAGTTCGGGTTGTTAGTGACATCATCATGTTGGTTTGGTGGCAGTGGCTTGGGGATGTGACTCCTCATGTCACATAGAGGTTTGAGTTGGGATCTTGGTCTTCCTTTGTTTTTGTCACTTTAAATTTTTTAGATGAAGTTGTAAAATTTAAATATGAACTTGGTGTAAGGGTATGTTTGGTTGTCTGATTTTATATTCAATTTATTCGGCTTGCTATTTTTTTGTATATATTGTTTTTGGGTAAATCATTCCCAAGTGTTATTTTTGAATCCCGGGCACAAGTGCCCGCCCGTGGTGATCAGTAATTTTCTTCGATCCTTGCCTCGAACTATATTGAGTGTTGGTTTGATGGCGACCCAATTTGGTTTGTGACAAAATGGTATCAGAGGTAGGTTTTGTAACGTGCCGAGATTTTATGAAAAATATTATTTTTAATTTTATTGATGTCTTGTCTTTTACACTACACCAAAAGGAGCTTGCACTACACGCATCCCTGACTTGGCTTGCATTACACGCAATCGTGACCTTCGACGATAGGGTGTGATGTACGCAATACTGAGTATCATTATATGTTATATAAACTAGTCGTTATGAATAGTAATACCCATTTTTTAAAATTTTATAAATTTTATCTTTTGAAATGGAATTCATTTTTGGATCAGAATATCGAAATTAGCCTAGGGTGAATTTTTAGTATTTTTCTAAAAACTTTCAATTTTTGAGGAATAGTGAAAACGCTCGGATACTATTTAAAAACCGATTTTTTATTTAAATAATTATTTATTTTATTTAAATTTATTTTAGGTTAAAATTGATACATAATACCAATATAAGTTCAATGTAATTCATTGGAGTCATTTTATAATAATTTTAGATAAATGAAAATTTTATTGAACTTTTCATCATCTTTTACCCACCTCCTAGGAGAATTTGGAAATTCACATAAAACATAATTGTACCGCTTCTGTGAGTGGAATTTCGAAAATCCGAGAGAAACGGTTAATATCAAGGACTAAAATGTGGTTCAACGAGATGAAAATAATTTTTGGTGAATAGTATCTTTTTACTTTTATTTACCACGATTAAAAGTAAATAAGGTAATTAAGGGTACAAATGATATTATTATTACCTTAACACATGTCCTAATTCCATTGGATAAGTGTAATTCGACCAAAAAAACATTCGGAATAAAATATGAACATTTACGTCCACTTGGTTTAGATTAGGATATTTAATATTATTTTATTTACTGAATAGTTAAAATAGTTAAAATCAAAGTTTAATAACTAAAACATTTTTAATATAGGTTTATACATAAGATAAATTCGACTATAAATATTCATTAGAACTCTAAAAAGACTTCCTACATAATGGTATTTTATTTATAATTTTTAGACATTAAATAATTTAATTTATTTATGACACATTGATGATGCAGTAATTATCTTATTAATGAAATATTGACACAATTAATGTTATAAATACCCAAAGAAATATAATTTGAGACTTTTGATGAATTACACTAATTTATAGGTTAATATGACATGTTATTATTTATTTAATTAACTTTTTTCGAACGAATCATTCTGTTATGATTTTTACAAAAATCATTTACCAAATAGTGTCAAAATTGACATAAAATAGTTTTTAAAACAAATATTATATTATTAATTTTTATTTCATTCCTAAAAATCTAAGGTTCATCAAAATGTCTGAGATAAGGATATATATATTAATAATAAACAACTTGGGTATCGTTTGTCTTGTTATAGTATGTTTATTAACCTTATAGTGTAAGAAAACAAGAAGACACGGTAAAAGTAAAAATATTTAACTTAAAGTTAAATCTAAATGATAAGGTTAAAATAGAAACCTAAACTTGTCTAAATTCTATTGGATGATAGGATGTTGACCCATCGCCACCTTATCTTCTAAATATATGAATTTGGAGCTATTAAACACCGAATATGACTTTATAATAAAATAATATTTTTAGTTTTTCAAAAGGTGCCCCTCTTCTCCCTTATAAAAGGGAACCTCCTACCTCTCTTCCTCACACCACATTGAGCCTTCAAGCTCAGACAGCCCCTGCCAATTTATCCTCTCCACTTCACTAGAATTATCCTATAGGTTCTGGTCTTCTTCAAAGCCAATCTTTAGTGCCCAAAGAAGAGGTTAAGAAGAGGCTCTACAAAGAAGAGGGAATATCCGTTACCGATTCTTTCAATTTTATTTCTTCTTATACTTATTCTTATTTAGTTGTTTAATTTTGAGGTAATAACATCAGTATCACTAATATAATGATATGTTATTATAAGTATGAAACAACCCTATTTAACCATCTATCAATCCTATAGAAAACGAAATCACTGCGCGTGCGTACGTACGGAATAATGTCTCCACGTCATGGTGTAATCTATTTTCCACCACCACCATAATTGGATGGGTATAATGGTGTAAATAAATAACTATATATTATTATTGTAAAGTGATATTGATTCTGAAATATTATACATACGCTTCAATACAATTCCACGATCGTGGGAATGATATCATCGCCCGTGCGTACGTACGGACTACCGTCTCCACGACGCGATGAGATTCATTCTCTATGTCAAACATTCATGAATGATTATAAAGTATATATAATGAATAATAATTAAATATATGACATAATAATCATACTGGATTTATTTATATATATATATATATGTATTTAATCTACTTAATTCCATTCAATTCAATAAGGAAATGAAAACAGAGTCCATGCTTACGTACGGTGTACTATCTCCATGAACGGTGTATTTCATTCCATTTATCAATCTATCATATATATATTTATGTATATGATGAATATATATTATATATAAATCATGTTTTACATTATAGAATTATTTAAGTTAGGTTATAAGTAATAATATCAAGAACAACAAGTCAAAACACGTACGATAAATGTAACGATTTTACCCAAAATGCTGCTTTAACATGGAATTTACAAAAGAATGGGTAATATAAAGTCATAAGTGAACCATATATTATATCATAAAAATGAATATGATTATGTAATAAGTCAATGAAATTATTTATATCATTATATAGGATGTCTGGATACATAGGAAGCATATCGGACCTAAGGTAAGGGATAAATTTGCAAATCTCATTTTTATCCGATATTGTTTATTCATAAGTTTTCACTGGGGTTATATCTATCATCCATGTCCCTATTTTCTAAAAATGGTTTCATGTATGTTTAAAGTCCTTGTTACCCATTTTTTTCTTTTACTACATGGTATGTAAGGAAACTTTCTTTTGTTTACGTTACGAGGTACTTTTTTGACTTTTCTGGAAAAAGTACGAGAAAATTGTTTTTTTAACTTATACGGCACAAAAGGATTTTTATGGTTTTATAAAGAATTATTTTCATAAAACTTCCTCCAAAATATTTCACGACTATTTCCAACAAAATATCTTTATTTTAAAATTACATGGCATTTTGTGAAAATAAAATGATTTTCAAGAAGAAAATATATTTTCCTCAAGAATTCATTCCAAGTATTTTATGAAAACAATTTTCCATCTAAGATGAAATTATTTCATATGTGTATGTTTCAAGTATAATATCACTATGATTTACATGTTTTCAGTTTTCTTATTATGAAATGATATCCATTTCTTTTATATGGATTATGTGATGATGTTTATGACTCACATTTTATTCTTTGGGTTATGATGAATGTTTTAAGTTTATTTTGTGGCACAAGTAAGAATGATTTCATTATGAGATGTTTGGGACCTATATCCCCTGAAAATGCATTGGATAAAGATTTATATCTCATGAGATAGACATCGCCGGAATGGTAAGTTAATCTGGTACAGTGGTACAAGATTGGAACGAGGAGTGAACTCGATTCCGTAAGGGACTTTGTCCACTAAGATGGTCTTGGCAGCAATTCCTTGGCTACTATGGAAATCATTACATGTGCATAATGGATTCCAAAATTACATGTTTTATTCCCCTGCTATTTTATCATTATTGATGTTCCATTATGATCTATGCCTTATGTACTGCCATGTTTTATGTCATTGCTCTAGATTTTGATGTTTAAACATTATGTTCATGTTTTATTTGAGTTCAAATGTATATGGTTTGTTTTATTTTCTCCGTGCTTACCCTTAATAAGAATTTGACCTCACCCTTTATATGTTTTCTCTTACTCATGATATAAATAAAGGTTTTAGGTAAGAAAACAAAATGGGAAGATATTTATGGGAGATGTTGAATATCTTTCACCAAGATTAGAAGATTATATTATGAGTTTCCAAAGACACTAAACTATTACGGTCCTTCGGTGTCTATTTTTGTTATGTATTAAGTATTCCACAAAAGTAATGTAATATCCATATATGTCAAGATTTGTGTCTCTAAAGTTGGTATCAGAGGAAAGGTTTAGTTATCCTTTGGAAACTAGGATGTGTAAACATTAGTGAGATCCCTAGAGATATATCTAAGGTATGTCTTGGGATGTCTCTAAGGTTAAGTATACGTATAGGTTATAGTCCTAGAATTGTGTTAAAGATCTTAGAATTAAACCCAATATGTTATATATTGAAGGTACTACCCCTTTATTATGTTGTTTTCCTAGCATGATTTTTTCCTCTCACATAATTCTTTTTTGGGTTTTAGACGATGGATGGAACCTGAAGGAACCATGTTAATCAATGTAATGGACGATGCAATGATTTTCCTCCTGAACAAACCAATATTATGGGAGATGGAGTGAAAAATCTTATTGCTATAATTACACAAGCCATGAATCATTCTGGACTTCCAAATGAGCAGAGGAAGGAACAATATTCTATTGAGTCCTTCATGAGGCAACGTCCACCTTCTTTCAATGGGTCTTCTGATCCACTTGTTGCTGAATAATGGATCAGTCCCATTGAAAAGATATCTTTCATACTTCTCTGTTCAGAACATGATAAAGTCATTCTATATGTTTACTATTTATAAGGTGATGCAGACTAGTGGGGGACTCTAATTAAGAATACAAGGCCCCAAGATGAAATTGAATCCATGGAATGGGACGTGTTCAAGAACATGTTTTTCAGTAAGTACTTCCCTCGTATTCTTCGAACAAAGATGGAAAAAAAGTTCCTTGAGCATAAGCATAAGGATTATGAATCTTTTGATATATAAAATGCTAATTTTAGAAGACTTTCAATGTAGGCATATGGTTTTATCATCCAACCTGAAAGTAAAGTTGATCGATTCTTCAGTGGGTTGAAACCAAGTCTTCGAAGGGCATTATCTATTAGAGACTTCAGTAGCTATGAAGAAATTGTGTTTTGTGCTATCAAGGTAGAAATGGAAGTTGGTGTTACATATCCATCTCATATTTTTTATAAGAAATGAAAGATGGAGTTCAAGGTGAAATATCATAATAGTGGTGAAAAAAATATGAATGTTTCTTTATGCTCAATGTGTGGAAAGAAGCATGGTGGAGATTGTCTTAAAGGGAATAGAAAATGTTTTAATTGTGGAAAAGAAGGTCATCAAGCAGATGAGTGTCGAAGTAATGGAAAAAGTGTTTCTAATGTTGTGAATAAATAAAAGACTACAGAGAATTCACCACCAACACATCAATGCTTCAAATTCAAGAAAACGCGGCATTATGCTAATAAATGCCCTAATCTACGGGTTAATGATGAAAAACATGAGAAACCTCTTAAGGAAAAGGATAAAGGGAAGTCTCATGTGATCACTATTTGTGATTTTGAGTGAAAATGATGTTGTGAAATGATTAAGTGTTTATGTAATGGGATTTAAAAATTATATCATGGAATCTCATTTATGGTATTGTGGAATTTTGGAATATCTATGTATTGGTTTTCAATAATTATATGGTACTGGTAACCATGAAAAAGTGATTGAAATATTCTTTGGAAAGTAGATGATATGCGCATAATGAAGTGATAAGGAGATAATGAGATGTTTGATAGTATTCACGAGGTCATGATTGTTATAAGGACTAAGTGATATCATGGTTTGAGTATACAGAATTTTGGGATTTTGGTATGTGGAAAGAGTTAACTTTTGACTGCACTCATGTTTTCACTAAGGTTCAATGGGTATTCATTTTTCAAGAGAATACATGATTAAGGCCTTAGAATGTTTGGAATGTGACCAACAAGACATATCTTATGATATATGGGGATCAACGATGGTATTAACATGCTTGTTATATGAACTCTCTGGTAATCGTTTTCAATATAATATGAGATTGGACATCAGTATTTTGGATAAGCCTAAATATTGGAATGGATTATGTTGGACATAAGTTAGTATTGTTTAAGGCTAGAACATTTTCGATATTATTGATGGAAAGTTATAATAATGTAGTTTTATAAAAAGGACAACCTGCAGGACGTGCGACAACCTATCACATCGGACAAGGCTGTGGGAATCGAACACACAACTGAAGTGCGACAGACCTTTATCGCCTACCACTGGCCTACAGGAAGTCCTTGTTTAATAGAACTCAGTTTTATTATATTAAGCAGTATGATATAAGAATTATAAGTCCATTTTAGGAACCATATATGATTAATCTCACTATAGATGGACTTATGTATTTCAGATAACTTTTTCTAACCTTTTGTTTGAGACACATGGAATGACCCATCATTCAATCACATGATCTACTAACACTTCATGAATGACAAATTCAACTTATATTCTTTAAGAGATGAAGTGGAAATTTTCCAAGGAACGACCAAGAGTGAGACTGTACCAAAATCAAGAAAGAACTTCTTCTAATTCCAATTTCATCAACTTTAGGGAAATGATCTTGAAAACCAAAAATGTTGTCCTAATTCCCTTATATCCAATGAATCAGATGGTACCTTAGATAATAAAAAATCTATGGCTTTTTGATTGCTGGTTTTCCATAGCCATGTTCTCTACCACTCTCCATCAAAACATGATGGTTAGATTTCTCTTTCATATCCATATTTTCACCTATGTTGAAACCCAATGATTAGTTAATTTGGGAAACTGTTACGTTTCATACATTAGTTTTTAATTATTGGTTTTGGTATTCCTTTTTACAATGTGGGTTTCTTTTAAAGAAACTTTCGAGTAGTAAACCATTTATAACCCCGATGAAATTCGAGGGCGAAATTCATTTTAAGGGGGGTAGAATGTAACGCCCCGAGATTTTATGAAAAATGTTCTTTTTAATTTTATTGATGTCTTGTGTTGTACACTACACCAAAAGGAGCTTGCACTACACGCATCCCTGACTTGGCTTGCATTAAACGCAATCTCAACATTCCATGATAGTGTGTGTTGTACGCAATATCAAGTATCACTATATTGTATATAAACTAACCGTTATGAATAGTAATATCCATTTTTTAAAATATTATAAATTTTATCTTTTGAAATGGACTTCATTTTTGGTTTTGGAATATCGAAATTAGCCTAGGGTGAAAGTTTGGTATTTTTCTAAAAACTTTCTATTTTTGATGAATAGTGAAAACACTCGGTTACTGTTTAAAAACCGACTTTTTTATTTAAATAATTATTTCTTTTATTTAAATTTATTTTAGGTCAGAATTGATACATAATACCTATATAAGTTCAATTTAATTCATTGGAGTCATTTTATAATAATTTTAGATATATAAAAATTTTATTGAACTTTTCATCGTGTTTTACCCAACTCCTAGGAGAATTTAGAAATTCACATAAAACATAATTTTACCGCTTCTGTGAGTGGAATTCCAAAAATCCGAGAGACACGGTTAATATCAAGTTCTAAAATGTGGTTCAATGAGATGAAAATAATTTTTGGTGAATAGTAACTTTTTAATTTTATTTACCACGGTTAAAAGTAAATATGGTTATTAAGGGTACAAATGATATTATTATTACCCTAACACATGTCCTAATTCTATTGGATATGTGTAATTCGATGAAAAAAACCCATGGAATAAAATATGTCCATTTAGGTCCACTTGGATTAGATTAGGACATTTAATATTATTTTATTTAAAGAATAGTTAAAATAGTTAAAATCAAATTCTAATAACTAAAAAATATTTAATATAGGTTTATACATAATATAAATTCGAATATAAATATTCATTAGAAATCTAAAAATATTTTTCTACATAATTATATTTTATTTATAATTTTTAGACATTAAATAATTTAATTTATTTATGACACAATGATGACGTAGTAATTATCTTATTAATGAACAATTGACATAATTAATGTTATAAATACCCAAATAAATGTAATTTGAGACTTTTTATGAATTTAAGTAATTTCCAGGTTAATATGACATGTTAGTATTGATTTAATTAACTTTTTTTGAACTAGTCATTCTGTTATGATTTTCACAAAAATCAATTACAAAATAGTGTCAAAATTGACATAAAATAGATTTTAAAACAAATATTATATTATTAATTGTTATATTATTCCTAAAAATCTATGGTTTGGCCAAATGACGTAGATAAGGTTATATATATTAATAATAAACAACTTGGGGATCGTTTGGCTTGTTATAGTAAGTTTATTAACCTTATAGTGTAAGAAAACAAGAAGACACAGTAAAAGTAAAATTATTTAACTTACAGTTAAATCTAAATGAAAAGTTTAAAATAGAAACCTAAACTAGTCTAAATTCTATTGGATGAGAGGATTTTGACCCATCCAAACTTTATCTTAGAAATAAATCAATTTGGAGCTATTAAAAACTGAATATAACTTTATAATAAAATAATATTTTTAGTTTTTCCAAAGGTACCTCTCTCCTCCTTTATAAAAGGGAATCTCCTCCCTCTCTTCCTCACACCACTTTGAGCCTTCAATCTCGGCCAACCCCTGTAAATTTCTCCTATCCACTTCCCTAGAAACATCCTAGAGGTTCTGGTATTCATCAAAGACCATATTTAGTGCCCAAAGAGGAGGTTAAGAAGAGGCGCTTCAAAGAAGAGGTAATGTCTGTTACTGATTCTTTCAACTTTATTTCTTCTTATACTTCTTATTCATTAGTTTTTTCATTATGAGGTAAAAACATCAGTATAACTCATATAATTATATTTTATTATAATTATGAAACAACCCTATTTCACCATCTATCCATCCTACGGAAAACGAAATCACCGCGCGTGCGTACGTACAGAATACCGTCTCCACGTCGTGGTGTAATCTATTTTCCACCACCACCTTAATTGGATTGGTATAATGGTCTAAATAAATAACCATATATGATTATTGTAAAGTGATATTTATTTTCAAATATTATACATACACATAAATACAATTCCTTGATCATGGGAATGATATCATCGCTCGTGCATACGTACGGACTACCGTCTCCACGACGCGATTAGATTCGTTCTCCATGTTGACCATTCATGAATTATTATAAAGTATATATAATGAATAATAATGAAATATATGGAATAATAATGATACTGGATTTATGTATTTATATATGTATTTCATCTACTTAATTCCATTCAATTCAATAAGGAAACGAAAACAACGTTCATGCGTACGTACGGTCTACCGTCTCCATGAACGGTGTATTTCATTCCATTTATCGATCTATCATATATATATATATATGTATATTCTGAATATATATTATATATAAATAATGTTTTACATTTTGGAATTAAGTAAATCAGGATATAAGTAATAATATCAAGAACAACAAGTCGAAACACGTACGATAAATGTAACGATTTTACCCAAAATGCTGCTTTAACATGGAATTTACAAAAGAATGGGTAATATAAAGTCATAAGTGAACCATATATGATATCATAACAATGAATATGATTCTTTAATAAGTCAATTACATTATTTAAATCATTATACGGGAGGTTCGGATACATACGAAGCATATCAGACCTAAGATAAAGGATAATTTTTCAAATCTCATTTTTATCTAAGATTGTTTATTCGTAAGTATTCACTAGGGTTATATCTATCATCCATATCCCTATTTTATAAAAATGGTTTCATGCATTTTTAAATTCCTTTTTACCCATTTTTGACTTTTACTGCATGGTATGTAAGGAATCTTTCTTTTGTTTACGTTACGAGGTACTTTTTTGACTTTTCTAGAAAAAGTACGAGAAGAATTTTTTTTTAAACTTATACGGCATGAAAGGATTTTTACGGTTTTATAAAGCCTTATTTTCATGAAACTTACTCCAAAAGATTTCATGACTATTTCCAAAAAAACATATTTCTTTTAAAATTGCGCGACGTTTTGTGAAAAAAAAATTATTTTCAAGAAGAAAAGATATTTTCCTCAATAATTCATTTCAAGTGTTTTATCAAAACCATTTTCCATCTAAGATGACATTATTTCATATGTGTATGTTTAAATTATAATATCACTATGATTTATAAGGTTTCACTTTTCTTATTATGAAATTATATCCAATTCTTTTATATGGATTATGTGATGATGTTTATGAGACCCATTTTATTCTATGGGTTATTATGAATGTTTTAAGTTTATTTTGTGGCACAAGTAAGAATGATTTCATTATGAGATGGGTGGGACCTATATATCCCTCCAATGCATTGGGTAAAGATTTATATCTCATGAGATAGACAAGGCTGTAATGGTATGTTAATCTGGTTCAGTGGTACAGGATTGGAACAAGGAGTGAACTCGATTCCATTAGGGACTTTTTCCACTAAGATGGGCTTGGAAGCAATGCCTTGGCTACTATGGAAATCATTACATGTGCTTAATGGATGACACAATTACATGTTTTATTCCCATTCTATTTTATCATGATTGATGTTCCATTATGATCTATGCCTTATGTACTGCCATGTTTTTTGTCATTGCTCAAGATTTTGATGTTTAAAATGTATATGTTTTGTTTTATTTTCTCCATGCTTACCCTTACTGAGAATTTGAGCTCACCCTTTATATGTTTTCTTTTACATAGGATATAAATAAAGGTTTTAGGTAAGAAAACAAACGGGGAAGATCTCTATGGGAGATGTTGAAGATCTTTCACCAAGATTAGAACATTATATTCCGAGTTTCCAAAGACACTAAACTATTACGGTCCTTTGGTGTCTGTTTTTTTATGTATTAAGTATTCCGAAAAAGTAATGTAACGTCCATGTACGTCAAGCTTCGGGTCTCTACATGTTTTTTCTTGTTATTTGTGGTGTCAAGTATATCAGAGATAGGATTGTCGATACTCAAGTGGTAGGTACAGGGAGGGTGTCAGGAACTCTTACTCGTTCTGATACATCAGTAACCAGGGGTAGTTTGGGATTTATGTTTTTGGCTTTGTTTGTGTGGATGGGGGATGACTGTAGGAGGAAACTAGTACTATGCATGGTCTCACATAGAGTAGAGACCCATGTGATGCCTGAGAGTACGGTCTGACACTCCTAGTGGTCAGTTTTTGCTTAGGGCATGGTCTACTAAACCATGTAGATGAGTTATATATAACCACTAGTCCTCCATCAAGGTTATTTAATGTTTTTGATGCCTTGATTCATATTTGTGTTGACACAAAAGTCATTTTTAAAGGAAACCAGATTTTGGGGATGCTCTTATTTTTTCTTGCTACGAGTTTGACAAGATTCTTGAGATGTGTTTATTTTGAACATTGTTCTACGAATTTGGAGTTTTATTTTTATAAATTGAATTTCTAAAAAAATTTCTTTGGATACTGGAAATCAAAGTGAGTTATTTTTTAAATGGGAAGCATTTTGAAAATTTTTCTTGAATTTTTGAAATGGGTTAAAAAAGGATTTTTCAGAATATTGGGAATGTTTTGTTTTGAAAATGGAAGAGCCTTGTTTTTTTCATGTGGTATTCCTAGGGGTGCTTGCGTGTGCATGTGGACGTGATTAATGGAATTTTGGTGGATCTTGTGGAAGGCTACGTGAGCGGCACAAAGAAGCATATCCGTGAGGTATCATGGAATCTCAATGGTGGTTGATTGATTTCTAAGGCTGCTACATGTTTCGTGAAAAGTGGGGTTTTATCTAAAATGTGTTCATTGTGCTTAAATGGTTTTGGAAATTGGAAAATGGTTTGAGTCTATTGTGAAAGCAAATAGTTCGAAAGATTTTTTGGGTTTTCTTTTACTATGCTTGGGTTTTCAAGCGAGTGTTTCTATTTATGAATTATTTGGTGATTTAAATTGGAATTATTGGATTTCTGTCTGGTATGTGGATGTTTGATTTTTCATGTGGTTGGATTATTGAAAGTATGTTTCTTGTACTTTTTTGTTTAGTATATGCCCCCAGAAATGTCCAGTCGGTTTCCAATAAGTTTCTTAGTTCATGGATCAGCCCAGACTCCCTATAGAGTGGCAGAGTTGGGTTCTTCTTATTTGTGTTGACTGTTTGTAGACATCGAGGTCGGTTAGATATCGTTGGGTGCTTTGAGAAATATTGGAGTTTCTCTAGTGTTTGAGGAACACCAAATGGTGTGTAGGAGTAAGTTGCATTGAGTATGTTTGGAGGAGCGATACTACACCAAAAAACGGTGATTGTTCTATTTTCATTGCAAATGGGGATGTATTGAGCGATCCTAAAGACTAGCCTCTTTATGCAGTTTTACCTAAGGATGTGAAGGGGAAGGAAAATGTTGGATTTTGTAGGTTCTTAACCTATTAATAGATGGTGAAGGAGGTATGTTGACCATTCTGATGAGCTAGCTCCATTTACCCCAAAGGTTGTGTGGAATAATCTGTTTAAATCTCGTCATAGTTGATGGTATTGTTCGTATTGTGGTAAGTGATGGTTCCTCATTCGAAGAGAAGGGTGAACCAAAAGGTGACTATTCTTATAATGATCCTTCCTTCAGTTTGATCTGCGTGTCTGATAGACCACTCAATATTCTATATTTAGTGTGGTTAGTCAGACACTCTATGTTGTTCACTGCAATTCTTAGTTGGTATGTTGGTGGTGTGGATGATTCAGACACGAGGAGAATTAGGTTAGTTGATTTTCAAGTAGTGGAACTTCTAGTCAGAGGTGGTGAGATTATGATTGTGAGGTGGTAGATACTTCAAACATCAGGTCCCCAACCATAGATCTCGGGGTGAATTTTGTGCGCAGTCAAAACTCATCGGGTGTGGGATGGGATTGGTCTGACTTAAGTTCATAGTGATGGGATGGGGAAGGCTTATGTTTCCCTATTGCTGAATCATCTATGTAGGGTTTATTTTTGTTGTGAGTGACATGAGGTCCTTGTCTCCTTGTTTTAGTCTTAATTTATGGGAGTTCCTCTTGGGCCATAAAAAGGATCATAGAATCTATATTCTTGTAAAGGCAACAAGTGTGCACTTTGAACCATCTTATGGTTGGTTATAGATCAAAATTGTAGTTGTTCTAGAGATGATTTGGTCTTGTGGGATTAACATGAACATGTCCAATTTTCTTCTAGGTTAGGCATTTCTGTTATCAAAACCATCTCATGTGGTGGAGTGTTGTTCACTGGGGGAATTTTCTGTGCAAGTCGGCCCATGTTGGTGGGTTCGTGATGAAGGGTTCAATAAGTATTGCTCAATGTAAACTAAGAAGTACCGTGAGGGTTCCATTGTGTTATACAGATTCTAAAATGGTGCGGAGACTCATTACAGGTCTCACTGACATCTCCTCTTATGTTTTTTGGTTAAAAATTGGGTTCTTGGTAGGTTAAGCAAGTGTTGGAGGTTTTTCTATGTTTGTTAGTCATATGGGTTTGGAGAACCAGTGTTTGACAATCATCTTAATATGGTGGGGAGACCAGTATAGGGAGAACTTGGGGCAAACTCTATTTTGAAAGTGCACATGGAAGGGAAACCCCTTTCTTCTGCTCCACCCCACCCTAACCATGGTAATTGGTTAGCTTGGGTAATGGTTCGTTTGACGAGTGTTCTGGGAGATCATGAGCGGCCTTGGTGATCCCTAATTTAGGGGCCAGGGTGTTCCATGTTGTAGTTGTGTTTGGAGGTGAATTCATTACTATTGTCTATTCTTCTTGGTAATTATATTTTTGATATTTTTCAAGTTTCAGGTTACGAGCCTTTTGAATATTGCGTCTTCAGGCGATTGAGGTTTGGTTTTAGGTGTCTTCATGGTCTCAATTAAACCCTTGGATTACCAAGTATTTTGGGTGTTTCTAGGGGAAAAAAGTTTCATGGTGGGGATAATTGTCACATCATTACTTCATACATTGGAAATGATTTTAAAATTGACCTTTATATGATAATTATATTATATTTAATTGTTTTTTTGAGGTGCATGCTGGGCCCGATGAGAGATTTTGTGTTTTGCTGATAAATGAGCATTTGGATTAGTAGTGCTTAACACACGGGCATGGCTTTATCAAATCCATGTCACTTTGCTAAGGCGATATGCACCCTGCACAAAGATTTATTTTATTTAATTAATTTGGGGATCATATTTGATTTGTTGTTTGAACCGATTATATTTCAATGGAAATTTGGGATCTTATACGGGTGTACAACTGTGCGCATGACTGTGTGTCATTCCAATCATTAATAAGAAATCATTTTATGATTAAATTTATTATTGCACTAGTGCATGAATATGCTGCGACCACACATGCATCTGTGCATGGTGTCCGGACTCAACACTTTATTCATTTATATTGCAACTAGTTTTACTATTTTAGTATCATTATTTATATTATTATTGCTGACCTCGCCTATTTTGATAATCCTAATTAAGCTTTAATATTATTTAATATGCTTTGATAATTCCAATTATGAGATAATATGTGTTTATAATCCTATGTTGACAAAAATATAAAAATAATCATTGGAATATGGTAATCAATGTTTATCTATGTTTATACATACTTTGAAATTATTATAACTCAATCTGGATATGTTTTGCAGAGAACAGAAAAGTGTTAAGTCCACTGGTATGCATAAGTCCACTGGCATGCACATAGCTACTGATATATACAAATAGACACTTAGTCATTGGTACATAATAGAGCTACCGGTATGTAAGTCTACCAGTACAATGAATGGATACCGTTAGCGTAAGTCTACTGATATGTGTAAGTCTACCGATATGAATTCCACTAGTATAAGGAAGTCACCGCTACTCAATTCTGCCGTTATTAGGTCCACCTGTATAAGGAAGTCACTTCTACTCAAGTCTAATCATACAAGGAGCTACCGATACAAGAACAAAGAGCTTCCGATAGGAGCTCACTGCTACACAGAGACCTACCGTTACAAGATACCAATACAAAGGGACATACAGACAGTTACCGATAGGAAGTCCACCGATATGAATACAATTTCTACCAATACAAGTCTGTTGATACAAAGTCTACTTAAACATAGATCTACTGTTACATATAGTTACAGCTACCGATAGATG
Source organism: Viscum album (assembly GCA_963277665.1). Taxonomy (NCBI): domain Eukaryota; kingdom Viridiplantae; phylum Streptophyta; class Magnoliopsida; order Santalales; family Viscaceae; genus Viscum; species Viscum album. The sequence continues at coordinate 691,253,256 of OY728163.1, forward strand.
TTCACTGGTATAATGCAAAATCGACTGATAGAAGGATCTACTGATAGAAGAAGCTACTGATTCCTGCAAGCTACCATTATAAAGGATAACAACTACAGAAGAGTTAGAGATATAAGATCACTGATACTAAGAGATACCTATGGAAAACAGTTACTGTTTCTCCCAACTCTATTTATTTTTTTTATTTAACAACGGTCATATTGGATGTTTTTAATGCACGTACTATTAATTAATGATTGTAGTTGGTATTTCAAGAACCGTACCTCGTACCTGTGAAAATGTAATCATTCCCATTGCTGGAGTTGAAAGCTATAAAAGGAAAGACAAAATCTGAATATAACAAAAGAGTGCTGAAAATAAGTGAAAAAGATGTTGGGTGTGGTGGTACATGAAGATACTCATCTGATACAAAAAGACACATGCACTAGAGCTTAAAGGGAAGAATATTTTTTTTCTGGAAGCTGTGGGACATTGTTGTGCTAGAAATCCTATTGAAACCTTGAGCAAGACTTGAATACACTAGAAGTCAAATAAAAATAAAACTATGTCTTCAAGAAAAAAACCATAGAAGGACTCAGAAGAATTTCTGTTTAATCAAAGGAGTCCAGAGCTGCACTTCAAATCACTAGAGCATTCTAAACTCATATATACTCGCTCTCAGTGATTATTTTACTTACTTTTTGAGCAGTGTGTGTACTCTGTATATTCCATAAACACACTGAATCCTATGCTGAACTTGACGATTTAATCTTCACTCACTCCTTCCCTATATTCTTATTTCCCACTGTGGGTAGTGGCAGAGGTCAAGTGTGGCCTGGATAAACTATGTGCTATTGTTTTGTTTTCCCATGTAGAACTGTGGTAGAGGTCTTAGTACCTAGACAGTATGAGTATTGTTGTTTACCCCAATCCAGGGTGTGGATCAAAATTTATATGAATTGTTTGAGTGGACTATGCCTCTGCTTGAGACTGAACCTCTTGGTTAAAACTGCTATGCTTATTTTTTTAAACTATATAGTATATTCCACTGTGAAGTACTTTGAAATACAAATCTATTTTAAAGTAACTCTGATAGTTAATCTAGAAAGTGTTTGTATTTATTGTAAACCAGTATGTTAGTTTCAAAAGCTAATCTAATCTTCAGAATAGATTAACTGAGAAATAATCAATATTTTTAGAACCTAACTGAACCTTTACAGTATTGCAAATTCACTACACTTTAGATTACAATTTGATTTGAAAGATTTTTAATAATAATGTTTTTAATAGAAATTTTAATTGGAACTCAATTCTCACCCCCCCCCCCCCTCTTGAGTAACCACTCCAACCAACATTTGGTATCAGAGGTTGTTGTTTTTAAAGTATTTCGAAATACTATGTTTTTCAACTGTGATTTTAGTTGTATCATAAAGATCATAAATTTCTATTAGTTCTAAATTTTATCTCTTTAAATATATTGGCAAAAAACTAATTATGGATAAGAGATTATAAGGTGCTTCTACCAATAGGCCACCTTTCTTTAATGGTGTTAATTATGCCCAGTGGAAACTGAAAATGAAAATTCATTTAGAAAGTATGGGTTTTGTTATCTGGACTGCTGTAGAGACTCAGTATAAGATGCCAGAAACTGAAAGAAGTACATTGGATGAACCTTCTAAAACATCTTACAATAATAATTGTAAAGAAATGAATTCCTTGTATTGTGATTTAGGTGATCAGGAATTTTATCGAATATCTGCTTGTAAAATTACTTATGAAATTTTGGATACTTTTGGTGTTTCTCATGAGGGAACAACCAATGTTAATGAAATGAGACTAAACAATTATATTATTAAGTACGATAATTTTAAAATAATGTCTGATGAACCTATTTTGGACATGCATCTCAGGTTCAACGAAATTGTAAATACAATTAGATCACTTGGAAAAGATGTTCCGAGAAAATAGAAAATCATGAGGATACTAAGATGTTTTCTAGATAGATAGAGAGGAACATCAGTTTCAATTAGTGAATCTGGTAACATTGGTGCTATACCTGTCAAGGAACTTATTGGTAAGCTAATGATGAATGAAGAAGAAATCAATGTAAACAAGGAGGAATATGATGAACCAAAGGGGAAGTCAATGGCATTTATGTCTACTTACTCAAAGAGAAAGGACAAGGAGAATGTTCACATACCTACTAAAAGTTAAAAAAGTGGAAGTTCAGACTCCGATAGTGATGAAGATATGCCTCAAATAGCCAGACGATTCAAGAAATTCTATAAGAAGAAGAAATTTTTCAGAAAATCAAATTATAAGGGTATGTATGACAATTAATGTCAGTGGAAGAAAGATTGGAAGAAAGCTGATAAGGATGATGATATAATGTGTAATGAATGAAAAAGGAAAGGAAACATTAAGGCTGACCGTCCAAAAATAAAGATCAATAAGAAATATGACTACAAAGACAGAAAATATAAGAAATCTATGAAGGTAACCTGGAGTGCTTCATAAGAAAGCACAAATGAGTCAAAAGTTTTTGATTCTGAAAAGAATCATGCCAACACGTGTTTCATGACTAATAATTCTGAGGTACCCATTTCCCCTATGCTGAATAATTATTACTATGGTAATGAATGTAGTGATGAAAATATGTTTAAATCTGAACTATTTGAATACTGTAATATGATAGAAGAAACCTGTAATGAATTGAAGGACAAGTACAAGACCTTGAAGAAATAGAATGCTTTGACCAGCACTGTATAATCTTCACTTGATATAGAAAAGGAAAAGAATCCTCAATTACATAAGGAAAATACTGAACTAAAATTATCTAATGATAAATTATGGAAGGACTTAGTGAAATTCACAAATATAAAGGATAAACTTACACAAATTCTAGGAAAACAGGTTGCACCAAAATATACCACTGGAATAGGCTATCATCTTGGACAGAGACAGATTACTAAAAATATATTTATTCCTAAATCTTGACAGAATGCTGTTAGTTCTAGTTCTGCAAATTCATATGCGTCAACTAGTTATTCAGATGGTTATAGATCAAACAAAGTTTATCTATCAAAATCTTTGGAATCTATTGATTGTATGAAACCCATGAGACAAATCTGGGTACTAAAAGTTTTTCTTGCTAACCTATTTGAACCCAAGAAGATCTTTGTATCAAAATCATTTTCAGTTTAAACCTGTTTTGTTGGAGACATGCTTGAAGAGTTCCCATAACAAAATATGGTACTTGGACAATGTATTTTCAAGACATATGACTGGAGATTACTCTTGCTTCAAAAGATTAATCAAAGTTGATGGAGGGAATGTCTCCTTTGGTGATAATTCAAAAAGAAAAATCATTGTCTTAGGTCAGATTGGAAACTCTGATTCAGTTTTAATTTCTATATTATTATTTGTTAATGGATTAAAATACAACCAGTTAAGAATTTCTCAGTTGTGTGATGATGGTTTCAATGTTAAATTTGAAAATGATGCTTGTAATGTTTTTAATTCTAAAAATTATTTAGTATTTTATTCTTTAAGAAATGAAAATGTTTATACAGTTGATTTGAATTCTTTACCCAAACAAAATGTTACCTGTTTAAATGATTTTCATAAAGAATCTTGTATATGGAACTGAAGATTAATAAAATACAACATCCATTCACTTAGGAAACTGACTAGGAATAATATTGTTAGAGACCTACCTTAACTAAAATCCCCATCAGACTAAGTGTGTAATCCTTTTCAAAAGGGAAAGAAACAAAAATTTCATTCAAATTAAAGAAAAAGGTTTCAACTTCTCAACCTCTCGAGTTGGTTCACATGGAATGTTTTTGGACCTTCTAGAGTTTCTAGTTTAAATCAGATGCACTATGTCTGTGTCTTAGTAGATGACTTTTCTAGATACACTTGGGAATACTTTCTAGCTCACAAAAGTGAATCTTGTTCTTATTTTATTAAATACTATATGTCTGTAGAGAACTTTAGTGGACATAAGATTAAGACCTTGAGAAGTGATCATGTATGTGAGTTTGAAAATCATGAGTTTGAATCTTACCGCTCACATAATGGCTATAGTTACAACTTTTCTACCCCTAGGAAACCTCAACAGAATGGTGCGGTAGAAAGAAGAAATAGAACCCTTTATGAAAATTGCAAGAACTATGCTCAATGAATATGATTTACCTATTTATTTTTGGGCTGAAGCTATGAATACAACTTGTTATATTATAATTAGAGTTTTGATTAGACCTGTTATTAAGAAGACCCCTTATGAACTATGGAAAAATAGGAAACCTAAAGTGAGTTACATCAGAGTTTTTGGTCTCAAAGTCTTTATTCTTATTACTAAAGATAATATTGACATGTTTTCTTCTAAAAGTGATGATGGAATATTTATAGGTTACTCTATAACTAGTTAATATTATAGAGTCTTTAATAAAAGAACTAATTGTGTGGAAGAATTTGTTCACATAAAATTTGATGAAAATGATCTGCCTGACCCTAATTATTCTCTTGAAAATATTGAAGAATATCTGTCTGTTCTAGACCTTAATGATAAAATCAATGAACCTGCTTTAAAGAAAACCCGTTCGGGACATATTCCAGAATCTGCACCTCGTGAACCCGAACATTGACAAGATCCTGATATTTATAGTCATACCTTTACTGGATCCACTAGGATTATAAACAATCATACTTTAGAGGCTGTTGTTGGTAATCCTGATAGAGGGACACCGACTAGAGATTCTCTATGAAATCAGGTTGAACATCAAGCATTTCATTCATAGTTAGAACCTAAAAATATCAATGATGCAATCAATGATGAATTTTGGGTAATGGTTATGCACGAATAATTAAATCAATTTGAAATAAACAAAGTCTGGGAATTAGTTGACAGACCTAAGGACACTTTGTCCATAGGCACTAAATGGGTTTTCAGAAACAAAGTTGATGAATCAGGAAACATAGTTAGAAACAAAGCAAGGATAGTTGCACAAGGACATAGTTAAGAGGAAGGAATAGACTATGAGGAAACCTTTGAACCTATAGCTAAATTAGAGGCTATTAGGATTCTACTTGCCTATGCTAATCAACTGAATTTAATGTTATATCAAATGGATGTTAAAAGTTATTTTCTAAATGGTTTTATAATTGAATATTTTTTTGTATAACAACTACCTGGATTTACTAATCCTCATTTTCAAAATCGAGTTTTTATGCCCTCTAAAGCTTTATCTGGTTTGAAACAAGCCCCACGAGCTTGGTATAAAAGACTTAGTAGTTTTATTATTTAAAAAAGTTTTTCTAAAGGGATTTTCTGATCCAACTCTCTTTATTAAAAGAATTTATAAACATTTTTTGATTGTAAAAATCCATGTTGATGATATTTTTTTTGGATCTTCTTAACATACTTTGTGTATTGATTTTTCAAAGAGTATGAAAAATGAATTTGAAATTATTTTAATGGGAGAACTCAAATATTTTATTGGATTTCTTTTTTTTTCAAATTGAAAATGGTAATATTTTAAATCAAAATAAATATACAAAGGATCATTTAAAATGTTTTGGTATAGATAGTATTAAGGAAAGTGATACACCTATGAGTAACACCTGTAAGTTGGATGCTGATTGAACTAGAAAACCAGTGGATCAAACCAAATATAGAGGTATGTTTGGGAGCCTACTTTAAATTACTGCTAGTCGAACATATATTATGTTTAGTGTGTTTATGTGTGCAATATTTCAAACTAATCCAAATGAGTTGCATTGGCTTGCTGTTAAATGAAGTTTAAAATATCTTAAACAAACTGCTAAAATAGGATTATTTTATCCAAAAGGAAAATAGTTTGAATTAATAAGTTATTTAGATGATAACTTTGCTAGTTGAAAGCTAGATATAAAGAGATATTCTGGAACATGTCACATTCTTTGTATGTCTTTGGTATCATGGTCCATTAAAAATCAAAATTATTTTGCATTGTCTACTGCTAAAGCAGAGTATATAGTTGCTGGTATTTGTTGTGCACCAATTCTATGGATGAAACATACATTATTGTACTACAGATATCAATTTAGACATCTATCTATAAACTGTGATAACAGTACTACGATTAACATCTCTAAGAATCCCGTGTCTCACTCTAGGAACAAACACATTGATGTAAGTCACCACTTTTTGAGAGATCATTACCAAAAGGGTTATATTACTCATGAATTTATAGGTATTGAGCATCAATTAGCTGACTTTTTTACCAAAACTTTAAGTTAGGATAGGTTAAGTTACATTAGACATGAGTTAGGAATGATAGACTTTGTATTTTAGAATTCTCACTGTTATACCTCACTGGTATGAAATCTTACTCTTATACCTCACCGGTATGAATCCTCACTTTTATACCTCACCAGTATGAATCCTCACTCTTATACCTGACCGGTATGAATCCTCGCTATTATACCTCACTGGTATGAATTCTCACTGTTATACCTCACCGGTATGAACCACACCGCTATACCTCACTGTTAGCGGACCTCACTGTTAGAATACCTCACTGTTAGGAATCCTCACAGGTATACCCTACCGTTAGGTTGCGCTGTTTTTAAACTTAAGTATCTTTAGCTGCCGGAATCTGTATCGTTTATGTAACTCCTCGACCCTAGTTACCCAGAGTCGGTGAATTATTTTAATACATTGGCATGATTACAATGAATCAAGTCCTGATGGACCGATCAGTTTAGCATTATTGGAAAATAGATTACATATATGAATGTTACATTACACTTCTTATCATACAAAACAACATAAATAATCCTTCACGAACGCCATTATTCCCTCGGCTTAACCCTGCATATCAATCACAATACACTTCTTGGAATCATGGGAAAAATAAAATTTAGAAATGGGTGAGCTCAGATGCTCAGTAAAGATAATTATACAGTGGTAACTTTCATAAATAAGAATAAACATTTAAGGCAGTGTATAACTAAAACAAAAGCCTTTTAAACTTGAACTTTAGCATAATATGGAAAAAAATGAAGTAATGTCATTTACTTATTCACTGGGATATTCTACTGGTTGAATAATCACATGCAATATCACTAACCACTTTCATAATTATGGAATCCATAATTCCAGACTATCATAACCACATAGTAAAAGCCTTGTTCCAAGACTACAAATAAGATTTTGTGAAGGCCTTGTGTCAAGACCCTAGTTTGTCTCATGAGACCTACCGATGCATCGTGGAGCTATAGAGGGCTCCACCCATCACATACTAAGTCCAATGAATTCCTCATATGAACAGGTTTAAAAATAACATAAACATTCGTATTAAAACTAGCATAAGAAATGTCAATTCTCTCTCCATAAACCATGAAAGGTATAAAAATAACACATCCACAGTCAATCATATCAGAAAACTGTCAATACAATATGGAAGTTTTTTATCTTAATAAATCTACTTTAAATAAGATTAAAATACATCAATGGATGTTGAATTATATGAAATCATAACTATTTGAGAGAAATATCTCTTTTTTTTTTGAAATCATTGAAAAGTCACACATTTATAAAGGAATTAATTTAATAGAGATTTTTGAGTAAAAGTTTCCCATACCACATTGAAATATTTAAAAGGAGTATAAATTTTAAAAAATTAATTTCCATATAAATAAATCCTTAAAAACGTTTTGAAAACATGGAAATTAATTAAAAATAGGTAAAAAGATAAATCATTAAAAAAATTAAAATTTTGATCTTGATAAAGAGTACCTTTCACAAATTCTTAAAATATTCATTTTGAAATCATTTAAAGGTCACATAATTATAAAATAAAACATTTTATTTCAAAATATTCTTATATACTTGTAAGGGAAGCTTCAAAAATTTTATAAGGGTGTAAAATATCCACACTCGCCATACAATTTAAAAAAATACATTCTTACCTTAATTCTGTCGAAAAGGTTAAAAAGGACTGTGTTTGGAAAACGACAGAAAGATTCTTTTATAAACTTATTATAAAAAGTAAAACAACGATTTAAATGACTTTAACACATATTCTTTAAAGTAGTAAGAATTTTTTGAAATATATTTTTTATAAACATGGATGTGGATGATAAAGAGGTCCCAATAGATAATTACGTATAAACAACCTCAGATAATGAAGAGATTTTGAAATAAACCCTTACCAATTTGGTAACATGTGAAACTTACACCCCCATGAAATAGGAATCATACAATGAATATGTAAATACACATAAATTAAATTGTATTAAACAAAGAATACAAGTATGGGTAGTACATACACCACACAAAAGGTAATAGTGGCAATTTGGCATGAATCTCACAGGAATAAGAAGTGAGATGAAAACCCCTTACCTTGCACTTTTCTTTAGTCGAGGGTACTTTTAAACTCTTATATTAAGACCTTAGTATGTTATTAAATTATACCAGAACCATTTTAATTTTTATGATATCATACATTATTCATTTATTACTTTATACAACCCATTTAATAATAATTTCCATGTTAAATTAACATTTCGGTTAATAATCGCTTTCTTTATCGTACGTGTTTTAACTTGTTACTCTTGATTGTATCACATAGATCATGATTTAAATACTTACAGAATATAAAACATGATTTATATATCATATATATTTAGAATATAATTTTTTATAATAGATATATATGTGAAATGGAAAACACCGTTTATGGAGATAGTAGTCCGTACGTACGCAGAAATGTTGTTTCCATTTTCATAACGCATTGAACGAAACTAAGTGAAAAAAATATAAGTAAGTATATATATATATATCTCTAGTAGAATTATTATTTCATATATTACAAACATATTAGTAATATATATTTTTTATAATTGTCGATGAATGGTGAATGTAGAAATGAATCTCATCGCGTCGTGGTGACGGTAATCCGTATGTACGCACGAGCGACAATATCATTTCCTCTAAGGTGTGGAATTGGATGGTATATTAATTTTACAGATACATTATGATGTTATTTTTATTATTTATATACTTATTACTCATCATTATATCTATCCAAATAACATATTTTTTAATAACAAATTACACCACGACGTGGAGACGTTTAGTCGTACGTACACCCACATGGTGACATTATCATTCATAAGATGGATAGAATAATGAATATAGTTGTGAAAAATTTATAATAACATCACAGTATATAGAATATACTGAATTTATTATTTTATAATGGAAATAAAAAATAAATAAGAAGTGTAAGAAGAAAGGAAATTGAAAGAGCGTGGTGAAAACATTACCTCTTCTTCGGGTTCTTCCTTTTAATTTGTTCAAAAGGGATCCATAGCTTGGATTTATGATCAAATTATGATCTCTAGGTTTAAGTGAGGGAAGTTGAGAGAATATTTGGGTAGGTTTTGGCCGAGAAAAATGGCTTTGAAGGTGTGAATTAGAGTGAAGGGGGAGTGCCCTTTTATAAGAGGGGTGAGGGGCACCTTTGGAAAAACATAAAATATTATTTTATAATAAAATAATTTTCAGTTTCTAATGGCTCAAAAATGTATTATTTAAAGGATAACGTGGTTATGGGTCTAAAATCACTCAAATAATAGGTTTGGTACAGGTTTGAGTCACTATATTAACCTTAACCTTTAGATTTAACTCTAAGTTAAATAGTTTGACATTTATCATGTCTCTTTGTATTTTTATATTATATGGTCAATAAACATTCTATATACTTCAAGGGAACCCCAAGTGGTTCATTAAGAATACACCTATCATTATATAAGACCTTTGTCCGAACCTTATATTTTTTTTAATAGAATATCAATTAATAATATAATATTTGTTTTAAATACTCTTTTATGTCAATTTTGACACTATTTAATAATTGTTTTTTGTTAAAGTCTGAAAAAACTTATTAATTAGAACCAAGTTAATTAAAGAAATACTAAAATTTAATATTAACCAATAAATATTTTGATGTCATCAAAATTCTAAATTATATTTATTTTAACATTTAGAATACTAATTATTTTATTCTTTCATTAATAAGGAAAATATTGCATCATTATTGTGTAATAAATAAATTTAATTATTCTATGTCTAAAAATTATAAATAAAATACCATTATGAAGGAAATAATTTTATATTTCTAATGAATAATTATTGTCGAAAATATAACATATATAACCTTATGTAAAAATTGTTTTTCTAAAAGATTTATGCTTATGTCATTTTTTGTATTTACTTTAACTTAATTAATATAATGTGTCATTATCACTTACAAGTGGATCCATGGGGTCCCAAAATCGACCCAATTATGGCCATGGTCCGACATGTATCAACCAATTGGGTTAGGACATGTTTTAAGGCAAATTATTATTATTATAGTATTATTATTTTACACTTATTTACAGGATTTAAGCTTTAACCGTGGTAAATAAAATATTTACCGAAGTAATTTTTCAAAATGTCTAAAAAATAAAAGTTACCTATTTACACAATTTTTACCACCTAATTCTAAATATGGAATCCATTTTTCTAAATTCAAAACACAGAAGTGGCATAAATTAATTTAAAATTAAATCCCTGTTGTTAAAATAAAAAGCGTTTTTTTAATAGATAATAAGTATCAAAAGATTGGTACTTTCTTATGTCTAGATTAAATGTGAAATTATGTCCAATGAACAACATTGGATTAAATGATAAAAATATAATATAATTATACTCTAAATCACTGAAATTAATAATTTATCACTACTTATTATTTCGATTAAAAAATTTGTTTTTAATTAAAATTTAGTAATTTTCATTATTCATCAAAATATGAAAGTTATCAGAAAATTGATAAAAATTCAACCTAATATAATTTCGATATTTTGAATCCAGAAATAAAGTCCATTTTGAAAGATAAAATGTATAAAATTTCAAAAAGTGGGTATTACTATTCATAACGGCTAGTTTGATTGGTTGTGGTGTGTGTTAGAACTCGAAGTTGTGTACAACACACGCTACTGCATTATTCAAAGAGAAGCGTACCCTGGAATCCCGGGTTGTTACATTATCCCCTCCTTCAATAAATTGGGTCCTTACAATTTGAAATTATTTTTCAAAAAAAAAAGATTGAAAATAGAAAATACCTTTGGGAAAAACCACTTCAGATATTTGGTTAATAAAATTTAGTCTTAATAAAGGAAAAGGGAAATGAAAGGGTCACCACCAAATTTTTATCTCGATTAAGAGAAAATTGGTGGAAATTAAGGACATATAATTGGAGGAAAAACGTAAATATTTATAGCAAGTTATTTTGGTCATCAATCAAAACCAGGTGTAAAATTGAGGGCCTTAAATTCATCAATCTATGATGATTTAAAATACTATCAGTTCAAAAAAACATATGGTATTAGGAAAACAAATTTTTGGTTTTAAGATCCCTTCACTAAAGTATAAGAATTAATTTCTCCATATAATAAGAGAAGAAGAAAAATATATACATGAAAATTTGAGTCCCATTCATTAACTATTTTCTACCACAAACTCTTCTTTCACTCTAAAAGATAATATAACTTAAAAATAATATTCTATTTATCCTATTCATATAGGATTCAAAAAAAAAACGAATTTATAATTCATCTACCAGAATTTTTTTAAAAAGACTTCTTTCTTTAATCCAGGACATCACGTGGGCCAGTTGTATGTGATACACCCTTATCGCCCTTCGGTTGCGAGTTCATGTCTCGTGGACTTGACAGATGCGACGAGTTGCCACCCGACCTCAGGGTTGTCCTTTTATAGTAGTCTAAAAAAATAATATCAAACTAGTATTATCAAAAATACTTTTATCCAAACTCACAGTCCAAAATTTATAAGGAAGGTAAACACAATGAAGATACTTTTTTCAACGTAATAACATGTGAACACCTTCATCATGTATTCTTTAAAAACACTGCAACATCTTGAATTACCATAGAACCTTATTAATTACCTTCATGATCCTTTATTTCTTATAGAATACTGGATATATTCCTTCTATACAAAAGAGTTGTAAACTCCATCAATGATGGAATATACAAATCGTTAATTAGTTTCAAGGTATTCAAAAGTATCCAATATAATTTATCCAATTCAATCATATATTTTTCGAAAATCACTACCTCAGTATCAGAACCACATTATGGTTTATCTTTCTCTCAACCATATATTTTCCAAAAATTTAACCTGCTATTGAGTCACTTTTCTTGGTTCCACACAATCTCAAGTCTTTAATTAAATAGTACTACAATACAATCCTTAAATACTCCCTAATTATTATAACCAATACATTGTTGATATGACACTTAAATGATATAATTCTCTAATAACAACATAAGAACTATAATCATTCCTCCTTATCTGTGGTAGTATCATAACTTGATTATTATCCAATAGAATCATTTGGGGCATACTCTGATGATTTGGACATTAGTTCGCATAGTGTCCCAACTCTTTGCAGATGAAGAATTGTACATTTGAAAGCTTTTTCTTACCCTTGCAGTCACATACATGGTGTCCTTTTTCTCCACACTTATAACAAACTCCCATTCCTTTCAGGCATGTTCCAGGGTGTTTCTTCCTACAGTTATCACATATGAGAAAATTCTTGTTTTCCCTCTTCCCTTTATCCACCATTCTCTCTTCCATCCTTTTCTTATCTTACTTCCCTTCAATGCCATAGGACTAAGATAATTTTTTACTTATCTTATTAACACATGATACTATTTCTTCATATATTGAGATTACATAGGAGACTATTTCCCTTCTAAATGTTGGCATAATACTGTGAAAGATATGATCCTTCTTACTCTTTGGATCATACGTATTGCTGGAGTTCACATTCCTTCTACTGGGCACCATTTCTATACAATGACATTAACTAGGTCAGTTTATGAATTGCAATGAATAATTCCAAACTTGTAAAATACCAAACGTAAATTGAATGGTTTATGGATTTAATCCATAATTATAATGATGTATTCATTGAAGAAGTATATACTCATAATCCTTTCATAATGATTTGTAACGAAAATGGAAATTATCCAAAGAATATCCCCCAAGAGTGCCATAACCATGAGTGATGAAAGGCCTATGGTCGTTCACCAGTTCCCATTCGATTCTAGCTGAAAGTGGTGTTTTCGGGTTTTACCCGTAGGTACATCTGTGCCAGAGCCGCCTCTACCTGCTCGTATCCAAACAGGGATGTATTTTCTTGAAAAATTCAAAAAATCTCTACGTTACCAAAATTCTACGAATTTCTTCTATACTAGTCATCAAAGTCAATCTTAGGTTTATATACTCTAATCAGAGTTTATCTAAATCTATCTTCCAAGGTTATTGCAAAACTTCCTCTGATACCAACTGTAACTCCCTGGCCCTAGTTACCCATAGTCGGTGCATTATTTTAATACATTGGAATGATTACAAGGAATCAAGTCCCAAAAAACTGATCGGTTTAGCAGTATTGGAAAGTAGATTACATATATGAATGTTACATTACACTTCTTTTCATACAAAACAACATAAATAATATTTCACAAATTCCATTATTCCCTTGGCTTAACCCTACATATCAATGAAAATACACTTATTGGAATCATAGGAAAAATAAAATATAGAAAGGGGTGACCTCAGATGCTCAGTAAGGATAACAATATAGTGGAAACTTTCATAAATAAGCATAATCATTTACGACAATTTATAACTAAAACAAAAGCCTTTCAAACATGAACTTCAACATAATATGGAAAAAATAAAATGAAGTAATGCCATTTACTTATTCACATGGATATTCTACTAGTTGAATAATCACATGCAATATCACTAACCACATTCATAATGATGTAATTCATAATTCCATACTATTATAACCACATAGTAAAGGCCTTGTGCCTAGACTACAAATAATATTTTGTCAAGGCCTTGTGCCAAGACACTAGTTAGTCTCATGATACCTACATATGCATCGAGGAGCTATAGCGGGCTCCACCTGTCACTTACTATGTCCAATGCATTCCTCATATGAGCAAGTTTAAACATAACATAAATATTCGTATTAAAACTAGAATAGAAATGTCAATTCTTTCTCCATAAACCATGAATGGTATAAAAATAACACATCCACATTCAAACATATCACAAAACCGTCAATACTATATGGATGTTTTGTATCATAATAAATCAACTTTAAATAAGCTTAAAAGGTCTTAAAGGATGTTGACTTAGATGAAATCAAAACTATTAGAGAGAAATATCTCTTTTTTTGAAATCATTGAAAAGTCACACATTTTTAAAGGAAGTAATTTATAAGAGATTTTTGAATCAAGGTGTCCCATACCACTTTAAAACATTTAAAAGGTGTTTTAATTTTAAAACATTAATGTCAATATAAAAAAAATTCCTTTAAACCATTTTGAAAACAAGGACACTAATTAAAAATATTTATAAAGATTAATCTTTAAAATATCTAAAATTATGATCTTGATAAAGAGTACCTTACACAAATTCTTAAAATATTCATTTTAAAATCATTTAAAAGTCACATAATTATAAAATAAAACATTTACTATCAAAATATTCTTATAAACTTTTAAGGGAAGCTTTGATGATTTTATAATGGCAGAAAATAGCTGCACCCGCCGTATATGTTATGAAAAGACATTCTAACCTTATTTCTGTCCAAAAGGTTAAAAAGGACCTTGTCTAGAAAACTACAAAAAGATTACTCTATAAACATCTTATAAAAAGTCAAAAAAGCGTATAAATGACTTTAAACCATATTCTATAAAATAGTAACAATGTTTTGAAATACATTTTTAAGAAACATGGATGTGGATGATAAAAAGGTCCCAGTAGATAATTATGTATAAACAACCTCAGATAATGAAGAGATTGTGAAGTAAACCCTTACCAATTTGGTAACTTATGAAACATAAACCAAATAAAAGAGGTATCATACAATGAATATGTAAATACACATAAATAAAAGTGTATTACACAAATAATACAATTATGGGCTGTAACGCCCCGACCCCAGCTACCCAGAGTCGGTGCATTACTTCGTAACATTGGCATGATCACAAGAAAGATCAAATCTCGAAAGATCGATTGGTTTAGTAGCCTTGGAAACACTAGATATATTTCATAAGTTTTTCATTACATCATAAAATGAAAAACTACTACAACAACATAATGTTTCCATCGTCCACACTATAATCCCCTCATAATATCCCTGAAGGTCATTCATAACTTACTTCTTCACATCCTGGGAAAAATAAAACATAGAAAAGGGGTGAGCTCAAATGCCCAGTAAGGATAACAATATAGCGGAAACTTTCATAAATAAGAATAAACATTTAAGGCAATGTATAACTAAAACAAAAGCCTTTCAAACATGAACTTTCAACATAGTATGGCATAAATAAAATGAAATAATGCCATTTACTTATTCACATGTATATTCTACTAATCGAATAATCACATGCAAAAATCAATAACCACTTTCATAATGTTGGAATGCATAATGTCAAACGTTAATTTCATTGTCTAGGCCTCATCCCAAGACCTAGGGGTTACTTCTAACCGGAACCCAACCCGGAGTGCCTCTAATAACCGGACACCAACCCGGAGTGCCTCTAATAACCGGACACCAACCCGGAGTGCCTCTAATAACCGGACACCAACCCGGAGGGCATACTTTTACCAGTCCCTAACCTGGAGGGCTTACTTTAACCAGTCCCCAACCTGGAGGGCTTACTTTTACCGGTCCCCAACCCGGAACATACTTGTTTAGCACATTCATCTGAAGAAAAGTTTGAAATATAACATAAACATTCGGATTAAAACTAGCATACGAAATGTCAATAGTTTCACCATAAACTATGAATGGTATAAAATAGCACATCCACAGTCAAACATATCACAAAACCTTCAATACAATATAGAAGTTTTGTATCATAATAAATCAACTTCAAATAATCTTAAAATCCATCAAAGGATGTTGACATAGATGAAATCAAAATTCTTTTTAAAGAAGTATCTCCTTTTATTTTGAAATCATTTAAGATCCATATAAAATAAAACATTTTCTTTGAAAATATTCTTATAAGCTTGTATGGAAAGCTTCGACGATTTTATAACGGCGGAAAATAACCGCACCCGCCGTATAAGTTTAAAAAAAACATTCTTACCTCAATTCTGTCGAAAAGGTTAAAAAGGACCTTGTTTTGAAAATGACGGAAAGATTCCTTTATAAACCTCTTATAAAAAGTCAAACAAGGGTATAAATGACTTTAACCCATATTCTTGTAAATAGTAAAAATGTTTTGAAATACATTTTTAAGAAACATGGATGTGGATGATAAAGATATCCCAGTAGATTATTACGTATAAACAACCTCGGATAATGAAGAGATTGTGAAATAAACCTTACCTTGTAATTTTCCTTGGTTGGGGTAGGTTAACCTCCTGTATAATAGAGAAATAATTGTTACTAAATTATACAAGAATCATATACATTAATATGATATCATATATGATCTTTTAATATTGATTTGATAATAATATCTTAGTATTATCGTCGTTTCGGGTGTTAACTTACTCATTTTCTTTATATGTTTTGTTACATAAGTCATGTTTGTTGTATCTTATTCATATCCAGAATGATATCAAGCCCTTAAACATCATTTTTAAATCATTAAATGATAATTATACTTGAATGGATATGATGGAGGATGAATCCCATCGCGTTCGTGGAGACGGTAGTCCGTACGTACGCACGAACGCTACTTCCATTTAATTTTTATTTTAAAAGAATCGAATCCAAATGATACATAGGTATATTACTATTCCAGTATAATATAATATTTTATATATGTTACTTAAGTTCATTAACACCATCCTTTATACGTTCCATGTGTGGTATGAACGAGTCATATCATTTTAAGGGGGCGGTAGTCCGCACTTCCTCAAATGAAATTATCGTATGTATATACAACATGAAACGAATAATGGTATGAAATAAAATGGAATTACAGAAGCTTATATATAAAATATATATCATTAATATCATATTTAATTACAGTGCCATCATAATGGCCACCATGAGAGGCGGTAAGATGTATTTGAACAATCATCGTTTCGTGAGGCGTTAGTTTGCCATCCACAGAAACATTATGTTCATCATCCATTAGATGGAGCTGTGTGTATGTGTAGTTTGAATCCTTCTTATAACAACATCCTAGTATATTGAGGATACTGGTGTTGTTACAAAAGAAAGGAAATAAAAAGAGTTTGGGGGTTGAAGAAGCAAAATAAATGAAAATAATTTAAGAGAAATCGTTACCTTTAATTTAGGTAACTCACTTTGGTTGGAACCAAAGGACTTCTTGAAATGATTTCTGCCTAAGGGGAAGCTTCAAGGAGGAGGAGAGGGATGTGGGGAGCTTAGTTGGGCAGAGTTTGGACGAGCCAAGTGGCTTGAGAGGTGTGAGGAATGAGTAGAAGTGGTCTCCTTTTATAAGGAAGAGGAGGGGCTCTTTAGGAAAGAGTGAAAGTATTACTTTATAATATAATTATATTCGGTTTATAATGGTCCAAAAATCATTGAGGTCGAAGATAAGATGACTCATATTCTAAATAACATCAACCAATAAGAATTGGACAGGTTTTAGATAATATTTTAATCATTATAATATTATTTATTTCAATGATTTATTAATGAGGTAAACATTGCATCATTATTGTGTCATTAATAATCTAACTTATTTGATGTCTAAAAATTATAAATAAAATATCATCATGTAGGAAATCGTTTTAGCTTTCTAATGAATATTTATAATCGAAAATCCAACATGTAGAACCCTATGTAAAAATTGTTCTTCTAAAAGATGTAAGCTTATGCCATTTTTATTTTTATTTTAACTTTATTAATATAAAGTGTCCCTACCACATACAAGTGGCTCCAAGGGGTCCCCAAATTGACCCAAGGATGCCTATGGTCGGGTATGTGTCCACCAATAAGGTTAGGACACGTTTTAGGGTAATTTTGTATTATTATAATATTATTTTTTTAACCCTTATTTACCGGATTTACCCTTTAACCATGGTAAATAAAATATTTACCACAGTAACTATTCAAAATGTCTAAAAATAAAAGTTACCTATTTACACAATTTGAACATCCTGATTCCAAATATGGAATCCATTTTCCTAAATTCAAAACACAGAAGTGGCAGAAATTAATTTAAAATTAATTCCCGCTGTCAAAACAAAAAGCGTGTTTTTAAGAGGTAATAACTATCAAAAGATTGACACTTGTTTATGTTCGGTTTAATTGTAAAATTATGTCCAATGACCAACATTATATTAAACGGTAAAAATATATTCTAAATATACTTTAAAACCACTCAAATTCATAATTTATCACTATTAATTATTTTGATTAAAAAAGTTGTTTTTAATTAAAATTTAGTAATTTTCACTATTCATCAAAATATGAATGTTATCCGAAATGTACCAAAATTTCACCTTAGGCTAAATTCGATATTCCGAATCCAAAAATGATGTCCATTTTCAAATATAAAATATATATAATTTCAAAAAGTAGGTAATACTATTCATAATGGCTAGTTTGATTAGTTGTTGTGTGTGTTAAAACTCAAGGTTGCGTACAACACACGCTACTGTATTATTCACATAAAGCGTACCGTGGAAGCTTGGGATGTTTCATTTTAAATTTTTGATGTCCCCATTTAGTCAAAAAGTTTAATATATTGTATTTAAAAAGGGTTCACTATTAAAATTTGATAAAAGTGCAATACTGAAAATGAATTTGTTCTTGCATTATATCTAAGAAACTCATAATATGGCTTCTAAAATTATAAGGATTATATAAAGTTTAAAATTTTGTTAACACTATTCATAACCTCTTTTGAACAGCTTGTTTGGTAAGTCATGGTGCGATTGAACTTGTTGTTGCGTGTAGTGAAAGTTATTGAATTATTTTGAAGAAATAACACACTATGAAATCTTGGGGTGTTACATTCTCCCCTCCTTCAATAAATTGCGTCCTCGCAATTTGAAATTGTTCTTTGAAAATAAAAGGTTGAAAATAGAAAATATAGTTGTGGGAAAACCCACATCGGAAATTGGGTTACTAAAATTTAGTCTTAATATGAGGAAAAGAGAAATGAAAGGGTCACCACCAAATTATGATCTCGATTAGGAGAACATTGGTGGAAATTAGAGACATATAATTGGAGGAAAAACGTAAATATTTATAGGTAGTGATTGAGGTCATCAATCACAAACAAGTGTAAAATTGAGGTCCTTAAACTCATCAATCTATGATGATTTGAAATACCATCGGTTCAACAAAACATAGGGTATTGGGATAACACATTTTTGACGTTTCAAAATATCTTAGTTGAAATCCCACATCGAAAAATGAATTAATGAGGCCTCTATTTAAAATAAAGAGTGGAAATTATGAAGATTACCGAAAATAACACATACTAGGGTTCCATGTAGGAAAATATGGATATGGAGGAGAAATCTAACCATCAATTATCTGATGGAGAGTGGTAGAGAACATGGCTATGAAAAGGCCAACAATCCCAAAGCCATAAATTAGTGATGATTTAAGGTACCATCTAGGACAACATTTTTGTTCTAAGTTCCTTTTATTAATGTTGAGGAATTTATTTATGAGTTTGTCTAAGATCATAAGGAGATATACTTACTTTATAATTAGAGTTTTATCTATTAATAAATTTTCTACCACAAACTCATCTTTCGTAAAAAAAAATTTATACAGGGTTCCAAAATAAATGAATTTATAATTCATCTACCAGATCATTTAATAAAAACTAAATTATTTAATCCAGGACATCTCGTGGGCCAGTGGTAGGTGATACACCCTTGTCGCCCTTCAGTTGCGGGTTCAAGTCTCGCAGCCTTGCCGGACGCGACGGGTTACCGCCCGACCTCCGGGTTGTCCTTTTATGGAAATCCAAAATAATACAAACTAGAACTATCCAAAATACTTCGGTCCAAACTCATAGTCCAAAATTTATAAGGAAGGTGAACATAATATAGATCCTTTTTACCCCGTAATAGCATATGAATACCTTCATCATGTATTACCATATTCCTTATTGATTACATTCATGCTCACTTATTCCATATAGAATGCTGGATATACTTCATTAATCCAAAAATGTTTTAAACCCTAACAATGATGGAATATACAAATCATTAATCAGTTCCAAGGTAGTCAAGAATATCCAATATAATTTATCCAAAACAATCACATATTATTCCAAAGTCACTACCTCAGTATCAGAACTATATTATGATTTATCATTCTCTCAACCATATATTTTCCAAAAATTTATCCTGCTATTGAGTCACTTTTCTTTGTTCCACACAATCTCAAGTCCTTAATGAAATAGTACTGCAGTACAATCCTTATATACTCCATAATTATTATAACAAGTACATTGTTGATGCAACACTCAATTGACATAATCAACATAAGAACTCTAATCATTCCTCTTCATCTGTGGTAGTATCATAACTTGATTATTATCCAATAGCATCATTTGCGGCATAGTCTGATGACTGGGACATAGGTTCGCGTAGTGTCCAAACTCCTTGCAAATGAAGCATTGTACATTTGAAACCATTTTCCTACCCTTGCAGTCACGTACTTTGTGCCCTTTTCCTCCACACTTATAACAAACTCCCATTCCTTTCAGGCAAGTTCCAGGGTGTTTCTTTCCACAGTTACCACATATGGGAAAATTCTTCTTTTCCCTCTTCCCTTTATCCATCTTTCTCTCTTCCATCCTTTTCTTCTCTTGCTTCCCTTCAAAGCCATAGGACTCAGTAAACTCTTTACTTATCTTATCAACACATGATATTATTTTTTCATATGATGATAATACATGGGAGACTATTTCTCTTATAAATTCTAGCTTAAGACCATGAAAGATATGATCCTTCCTTCTCTTTGGATCATGAGCATTTCTGGAGTTCTCATTCCTTCTACTGGGCGCCATTTCTAAATAATGGCATACACTAGATCAGTTTATGAATCAAAATACATAATCCCATACTTATAAAACACTTAACATAAATTGAACTATTTATGGATATAATCCATAATCATAAGAATGCTTTCTTTGAGGAAGTATATACTCATAAACCCTTCATAATGATTTGTAAAGAAAATGAGAGTTATCCTAAGCATATCCCCCGGGAGTGTCGTAACCAAGAGTGCAGCAAGGCCCGTTGTCGTGCACCAGTTCCCGTTCGAGTCTAGCTCAAAGCGGTGTTTTCGGGTTTTACCCCTAGGTACATCTGTGCCAGATCCGCCTCTACCTGCTCGTATCCAGACAGGGATGTATTGCTCGGAAAACTCACAAAATCTCTACAATACCAAAATTCTAGGAAGTTCTTCTATACTAATCCTCAAAGTTCATCTTAGGTCTACGTGCTCTAATCAGAGTTTATCTAAATCTAGTTTCCAAGGTTTGTACTAAACTTCCTCTGATACCAACTGTAACGCCCCGACCCCAGCTACCCAGAGTCGGTGCATTACTTCGTAACATTGGCATGATCACAAGAAAGATCAAATCTCGAAAGATCGATTGGTTTAGTAGCCTTGGAAACACTAGATATATTTCATAAGTTTTTCATTACATCATAAAATGAAAAACTACTACAACAACATAATGTTTCCATCGTCCACACTATAATACCCTCATAATATCCCTGAAGGTCATTCATAACTTACTTCTTCACATCCTGGGAAAAATAAAACATAGAAAAGGGGTGAGCTCAAATGCCCAGTAAGGATAACAATATAGCGGAAACTTTCATAAATAAGAATAAACATTTAAGGCAATGTATAACTAAAACAATAGCCTTTCAAACATGAACTTTCAACATAGTATGGCATAAATAAAATGAAATAATGCCATTTACTTATTCACATGTATATTCTACTAATCGAATAATCACATGCAAAAATCAATAACCACTTTCATAATGTTGGAATGCATAATGTCAAACGTTAATTTCATTGTCTAGGCCTCATCCCAAGACCTAGGGGTTACTTCTAACCGGAACCCAACCCGGAGTGCCTCTAATAACCGGACACCAACCCGGAGTGCCTCTAATAACCGGACACCAACCCGGAGTGCCTCTAATAACCGGACACCAACCCGGAGGGCATACTTTTACCAGTCCCTAACCTGGAGGGCTTACTTTAACCAGTCCCCAACCTGGAGGGATTACTTTTACCGGTCCCCAACCCGGAACATACTTGTTTAGCACATTCATCTGAAGAAAATTTTGAAATATAACATAAACATTCGGATTAAAACTAGCATACGAAATGTCAATAGTTTCACCATAAACTATGAATGGTATAAAATAGCACATCCACAGTCAAACATATCACAAAACCTTCAATACAATATAGAAGTTTTGTATCATAATAAATCAACTTCAAATAATCTTAAAATCTATCAAAGGATGTTGACATAGATGAAATCAAAATTCTTTTTAAAGAAGTATCTCCTTTTATTTTGAAATCATTTAAGATCCATATAAAATAAAAAATTTTCTTTGAAAATATTCTTATAAGCTTGTATGGAAAGCTTCGACGATTTTATAACGGCGGAAAATAACCGCACCCGCCGTATAAGTTAAAAAAAACATTCTTACCTCAATTCTGTCGAAAAGGTTAAAAAGGACCTTGTTTTGAAAATGACGGAAAGATTCCTTTATAAAACTCTTATAAAAAGTCAAACAAGGGTATAAATGACTTTAACCCATATTCTTGTAAATAGTAAAAAAGTTTTGAAATACATTTTTAAGAAACATGGATGTGGATGATAAAGATATCCCAGTAGATTATTACGTATAAACAACCTCGGATAATGAAGAGATTGTGAAATAACCCTTACCTTGTACTTTTCCTTGGTTGGGGTAGGTTAACCTCCTGTATAATAGTGAAATAATTGTTACTAAATTATACAAGAATCATATACATTAATATGATATCATATATGATCTTTTAATATTGATTTGATAATAATATCTTAGTATTATCGCCGTTTCGGGTGTTAACTTACTCATTTTCTTTATATGTTTTGTTACATAAGTCATGTTTGTTGTATCTTATTCATATCCAGAATTATATCAAGCCCTTAAACATCATTTTTAAATCATTAAATGATAATTATACTTGAATGGATATGATGGAGGATGAATCCCATCGCGTTCGTGGAGACGGTAGTCCGTACGTACGCACGAACGCTACTTCCATTTAATTTTTATTTTAAAAGAATCGAATCCAAATGATACATAGGTATATTACTATTCTAGTATAATATAATATTTTATATATGTTACTTAAGTTCATTAACACCATCCTTTATACGTTCCATGTGTGGTATGAACGAGTCATATCATTTTAAGGGGGCGGTAGTCCGCACTTCCTCAAATGAAATTATCGTATGTATATACAACATGAAACGAATAATGGTATGAAATAAAATGGAATTACAGAAGCTTATATATAAAATATATATCATTAATATCATATTTAATTACAGTGCCATCATAATGGCCACCATGAGAGGCGGTAAGATGTATTTGAACAATCATCGTTTCGTGAGGCGTTAGTTTGCCATCCACAGAAACATTATGTTCATCATCCATTAGATGGAGTTGTGTGTATGTGTAGTTTGAATACTTCTTATAACAACATCCTAGTATATTGAGTATACTGGTGTTGTTACAAAAGAAAGGAAATAAAAAGAGTTTGGGGGTTGAAGAAGCAAAATAAATGAAAATAATTTAAGAGAAATCGTTACCTTTAATTTAGGTAACTCACTTTGGTTGGAACCAAAGGACTTCTTGAAATGATTTCTGCCTAAGGGGAAGCTTCAAGGAGGAGGAGAGGGATGTGGGGAGCTTAGTTGGGCAGAGTTTGGACGAGCCAAGTAGCTTGAGAGGTGTGAGGAATGAGTAGAAGTGGTCTCCTTTTATAAGGAAGAGGAGGGGCTCTTTAGGAAAGAGTGAAAGTATTACTTTATAATATAATTATATTCGGTTTATAATGGTCCAAAAATCATTGAGGTCGAAGATAAGATGACTCATATTCTAAATAACATCAACCAATAAGAATTGGACAGGTTTTAGATAATATTTTAATCATTATAATATTATTTATTTCAATGATTTATTAATGAGGTAAACATTGCATCATTATTGTGTCATTAATAATCTAACTTATTTGATGTCTAAAAATTATAAATAAAATATCATCATGTAGGAAATCTTTTTAGCTTTCTAATGATTATTTATAATCGAAAATCCAACATGTATAACCCTATGTAAAATTTGTTCTTCTAAAAGATGTAAGCTTATGCCATTTTTATTTTTATTTTAACTTTATTAATATAATGTGTCCCTACCACATACAAGTGGCTCCAAGGGGTCCCCAAATTGACCCAAGGATGCCTATGGTCGGGTATGTGTCCACCAATAAGGTTAGGACACGTTTTAGGGTAATTTTGTATTATTATAATATTATTTTTTTAACCCTTATTTACCGGATTTACCCTTTAACCATGGTAAATAAAATATTTACCACAGTAACTATTCAAAATGTCTAAAAATAAAAGTTACCTATTTACACAATTTGAACATCCTGATTCCAAATATGGGATCCATTTTCCTAAATTCAAAACACAGAATTGGCAGAAATTAATTTAAAATTAATTCCCGCTTTCAAAACAAAAAACGTGTTTTTAAGAGGTAATAACTATCAAAAGATTGACACTTGTTTATGTTCGGTTTAATTGTAAAATTATGTCCAATGACCAACATTATATTAAACGGTAAAAATATATTCTAAATATACTTTAAAACCACTCAAATTCATAATTTATCACTATTAATTATTTTGATTAAAAAAGTTGTTTTTAATTAAAATTTAGTAATTTTCACTATTCATCAAAATATGAATGTTATCCGAAATGTACCAAAATTTCACCTTAGGCTAAATTCGATATTCCGAATCCAAAAATGAAGTCCATTTTCAAATATAAAATATATATAATTTCAAAAAGTAGGTAATACTATTCATAATGGCTAGTTTGATTAGTTGTTGTGTGTGTTAAAACTCAAGGTTGCGTACAACACACGCTACTGTATTATTCACATAAAGCGTACCGTGGAAGCTTGGGATGTTTCATTTTAAATTTTTGATGTCCCCATTTAGTCAAAAAGTTTAATATATTGTATTTAAAAAGGGTTCACTATTAAAATTTGATAAATGTGCAATACTGAAAATGAATTTGTTCTTGCATTATATCTAAGAAACTCATAATATGGCTTCTAAAATTATAAGGATTATATAAAGTTTAAAATTTTGTTAACACTATTCATAACCTCTTTTGAACAGCTTGTTTGGTAAGTCATGGTGCGATTGAACTTGTTGTTGCGTGTAGTGAAAGTTATTGAATTATTTTGAAGAAATAACACACTATGAAATCTTGGGGTGTTACATGGGCAGTACATACACAACACAAAAGGTAATGGTGGCAATATGGCATGAATCTCATGGGAATAAGGAGTGAGATGAAAACCCCTTACCTTGCACTTTAATTTAGTCGAGGGTACGTTTAACCTCTTGTATGAAGACAGTAGTATGTTATTAAATTATACCAGATCCATATTAATATTTATGATATCATATATTATTCATTTATGACTTTTTACTACCCGTTTAATAATAATTTCAATGTTAAATTAACATTTCGGGTAATAATCGCTTTCTTTATCGTACGTGTTTTAACATGTTAAAATTGATTATATAACTTAGATAATGATTTAAATAAATCCAGATTATAAAAATTGATTTATATATCATATATATTTAGAATATAATTATTTATAATAGATATATATGTGAAATGGAAAACACCGTTTATGGAGAAGGTAGTTTGTACGGACGCATAAATGATGTTTCCGTTTTCATAACGTGTTGAACGGAACTATGTTAATAAAATATATCTAAGTATATATATATATATATATATATCTATTATAATTATTATGTGATATATTACAGACATATTAGTAATATATATTTTTATAATCGTCGATGAATGGTGAATGTGGAAATGAATCTCATCGCGTCGTGTAGACGGTAATCCGTACTTATGCACGAGGGACAATATCATTTTATTAATGGTATGGAATTGGATGGTATATTGATTTTACAGATACATTATCATGTTATTTTTATTATTTATATACATATTACTCATCATTATATCCATCCAAATAACATAGTGTTGAATAACAAATTACACCACGACGTGGAGACTGTAAGCCGTACGTACGCACACATTGTGAGATTATCATTCATAAGATGGATAGAATCATGAATATAGTTGTGAAATATTTATAATGACATCACATTATATAGAATATACTGGATTTATTATTTTATAATTGAAATATAAAATAATGAAGTAGTGGAAGAAGAAATGAACTTGAAAGAGGGTGGTGAAAACATTACCTCTTCTTTGGGTTCTTCCTTTTGATTTGATCAAAAGGGATCCTTAGGTTGGATTTATGATCAAACTAAGGCCTTTAGGATAAATTGAGGTAAGTTTAGAGAATATTTGGGTAGGGTATGGCCGAGAAAAATGGCTTTGAAGGTTTGAATTAGAGTGAAGGGAGAGTGCGCTTTTATAAGAGTGGTGGGGGAACCTTAGAAAAAACATAAAATATTATTTTATAATAAAACAATTTTCGGTTTCTAATGGATCCAAAATGTTTTATTAAAAGTATAAGGTGGTTATGGGTATAAAACAACTCAACCAATAGGTTGTAGAAAGGTTTGGGTCACTATATTAACCTTAACTTTTATATTTAACTCTTAGTTAAATAGTTTGGCATTTACCATGTCTCTTTGTATTTTTATATTATATGGTTAATAAATATACTATATACTTCCAATAGAACCCCAAGAGGTTCATTAATTATACACCTATCATTATATAAGTCCTTTGGCCGAACATTATATTTTTATGAATAGAATATAAATTCATAATATAATATTTGTTTAAAAAACTCTTTTCTGTCAATTTTGACACTATTTAATAATTTATTTTTTAAGGTCATAAAAATATTTCTAATTCAACAAAAATTCATTTAAAAAATCATAAAATTTCATATTAACCAATAAAATTATTGGGTTCCATAAAAACTTTCAATTTATATTTATTTTAACATTTATAATACTAATTATTTGATTCTTTCATTAATATGGAAAATACTGCATCAGTGTTGTGTTATAAATAAATTTAATTATTGAATGTCTAAAAATTATAAATAAAATACCATTATGTAGGAAATTGTTTTATATTTCTAATGAATATTTATTGTCGAAAATATAACATATATAACCCAATGTAAAAATTGTTTTTCTAAATGATATATGCTTATGTTATTTTTGTATTTATTTTAACTTAATTAATATAAAGTGTCATTATCACTTTCAAGTGGATCCCAGGGGTCCCAAAATCGACCCAAATATTCCCATGGTTGGACATGTATCAAACAATAGGGTTAGGAAACGTTTTAGGGTAATTTATTATTATAATAATATTATTTTTTAACTTTATTTACCAGATTTAACCTTAAACCACGGTAAATAAAATATTTACCGAATTATTCAAAATATCTAAAAATTAAAGTTACCTATTTAAAAAATTTGGACCTCCGGAATGTAAATATGGAATCCATTTTTCTATATTCAAACCACAGAAGTGGAAAAAATTAATTTAAAATTAATTCTCATTGTTAAAACAAAAATTTTGTTTTTAAGAGATAATAACTATCAAAAGATTGGCACTTTCTTATGTCCAGCTTAAATGTAAAATTATGTCCAATGACCAACATTGGATTAAATTATAAAAATATAATCTAATTATACTCTAATATCACTCAAATTTATAATTTATCACTATTAATTATTTCTATTAAAGAAGTTGTTTTTAATTAAAATTTAGTAATTTTCACTATTCATAAAAATATGAAAGTTATCCGAAGAGTACCAAAAATTCACCCCAAGCTAATTTTGATATTAAAAATCAAAAAATGAAGTCCATTTTGAACGATAAAATGTATAAAATTTCAAAAAGTGGGTATTTCTATTCATAACGGCTAGTTTGATTGGTTGTGATGTGTGTTAGAACTCGAAGTTCCGTACAACACACGCTACTGCATTATTAAAAGAGAAGAGTACCGTGGAATCTTGGGGTGTTACAGTTTATAATATACTTATTATGTTTTATTTATTTATTTTGTGATTCCTAAATGATAAAACATAATTCTTAACCTCATCTTGATCCACCTCAAACCCTTTACCTTCAGGCCTTAGCTCCCAAACCATTGATTATCTTGAAGCCTAAGCCTCGTGGTTAGAAGAATGGAAAGAGTGAAGAGACCATCAGTTAGTGAAAAGGATGATGAGCCAAATTCTAAGAGACACAAAGGAATGTCTAGTGGTGTAAGTGAAGTGATTAAACCTACACATCATCATCTCGTTCAAAGGGATATAGTAGTTGAGAAAGAGTTATGCGTGAAATGGCTGATGTCTAGTAAATCTATAGTTCTAGAAGTACTGGAAGATCAGAAATGGGTAGATTGCTTCTGTAATAACAATGGTCCCTACTATCTAAAGTTGGTAAAAGGATTCTATGAGTTTATTCATTTTGAGAAATCAAAATCTGAGAACAGGATGATATCAGTTGTGAATAGGAAAGAAATATCCTTTTCCTCTACTGAATAGGATGAATGCCTGAAAGTTCTGCCTGAAAGATAATTTGGATATTTCTCTAAATCTGTACCTCCTACTAGTGACATATTTGAGTATTAAGCTTCCTTGAAGAATTAACAGGAGATGGCAAAAAAAGAAAGCTAGTTGCTACAGAAATGGATGGAGAGAATCAGTTGCTTTTCAAGTTCATTCAACAAGTGCTAAGACCAAGGAGAGGGGAATTTGCAAATTTGAAATACCAATATATTTATTTTCTGCATCTGTTAAGACATGGTATAATGGTGAACCTGTGTAGACTTCAAATGATTTATATTTAGGATATGACCAAGCCAATGTCAAAAACTAATGCTCTATTCTTTGCAAAGTTAATTTCAGTTAAGATCAAAGTGAAGGGAGTATCTGAGTCTCAGGATGAGACAGTAGTGGTAAAGAACAGTTTTTGCATCCCAAGCACTGTTTGTAAATACATAAAGATCAATTGGAATCTGTGGAGAAGATAATGGGTCAGCAATGATGAGAATCTACATGATAAGTTTAATCTTGTGGATCATACTTCTAGGCCTAAAGATGTGAGGGATCCAGTTCTAGGATCTGATGAAGAGGAACCTCATTATAGTGATGATACTCATGAAGAATACACCTCTTTAGCTGAAGAATGGGTTCTGAACTTACCTCCAAGTCCTATTTCTGATGTTGTATCATCTGGAAAGAAAACAGTCTTGAATGAAAGCAGTGAAGAAGCACCTGTTGATGAGGAAGTCCAGCCTGCCCCAAAGATTGAAGAAGAAGAAAGATCTAGAACTGAAGCTTCTGCTTCTACGACTTTGAGTTTGAGTCCATTGATTGGAAGTACCGTTGTGCCAGAAGCTATTCTTATTTAAGTAGATAGGCCGACACCTATTCCTGAGGAACCTCCTTCTATTAGAGAAATGGAGATGTTTGTTGAAGATTCTTCTGAAGAAGACCGAGCTGCTGAGGGTTCTATTGCCCTACATATATATGAGAATTCCCTAGTTGAGGGTGATCATCCTATCAGACTTGGCAATGTTTCAGTAGCTGAAGGAATTGAAGACTGGGCAGAAGACCCATGTTTTATAGTTTTTGGGTTGGACTATCCTAATTCTGAAGATGAGACGCCCATCAATAGACCACAAGTTGACTATAATATCTTTTCTGAATTTTTACATAATGATGTTGTAAGGAAAGCTGATCTAGACCAGTTGAAGTCTGATCTCAAGACCTCATTTGTGGAAGAAATAAGAAGAATGGAAATCTCTTCAATATCATCCATTCAATCTGTTATGAATGATTCTGTGGCTAGTATTATGTCAGAAAGGGCACCTGTAGTTGTTCCTGACAATCTGGTCACTAAGGCAGATCTTGAGTCTTTTAAGGATGAGTCGAAGGAGACTTGGATTGCATCTGTTGGAGATTTAAAGAGTTATTTTAATGAAGAACTGAGTAAATTGGAAAAATATTTAGAACTCTCTCTTGGATTTATGGTATCAAGACCTGTGACACAAATGATGAATGGGATAAGAGTATGTCACTCTTAGATTGAGAGCTGGACATGAGCTGTTGTTGCCTTGAATTAGTCTGTTGCTTCTCTAACTACCTTTAGTAGTTCTCAAGATCAAATGAGTACTAATATCAATTTCATTAAAGGAGTAGTAAGTCAATTTTGGGATGTTTTTGAGGGATTTCTTAAATCCATGGAGCAGTATGTTAGAACCCATGACACACTTTTGAATAATCTTGTCAGTGGGATAACATAAGTTTCAAGGAAACTATGGCTTTTTCACTTCACTCTCTTTCTTCCAGACCTTCAGTAGAATTGGATCAAATTAGAGCTTTGATGAATGAGGAGATTTGTTCAGCATCAACAAGTGGCTCTATAGAATCTTCTTCCTTGACCCAAGTGGTGACTACCACTAGGGATATAGGGAAAATTATTCAAAATTTTATGAGAGAGGCAACTGCTTCTCAGATAGAGGTCAAAGATAAAGTGGATTACTACTTCCAACGGGTCTATACCAAGCATCAGCTGAACAACCATTTCAATGTTATGTTAAAATACATGAAGCTACCCCCTGTCACTCAAGCTTTCAAACAACAAGTCAGCATGCTCAAGGAGTTGACTCTAGCATTAGATAAGTTCGTGGAGAACAAGGATGACTTCATTTCTGCTATGGAGAGAGGAGGAAAAATCATAATGGACTTTAAAAATCTATTCCTTCCATTTTTGCATGAGGACATTAATCCAATCATTTCACCTATATCTCTACCTGCCTCTCCTCAATCTTCCTCCATTCCTCAGATGACTCCAGTCCAAGCAATCTAGAGGCTCACTACTATGATTACATAGAGAAAACCCCACTATAGGCTCGGACTAATCTCTGTTGCTCAACCACCAGTAGTGCTTTCTAGGATTTCCAAGCCTTCTTCTAAAGCTACACTTTCTGAGTCTACCTTTGAACCTAAAGCCAAATCCATAGTGGACATTCAAGAGGAGGATTGATTACTGTCTAGGACCTTTGATATGAATCACCTAATTTTCCTTTTGTTTCAATTGTGTATTTCTATGTATATTTTTTCCCCAAGGAATATATATATGATATTTCATTATTTTACCTTCTGTTCCTTCTCTTTTCCGGTATTTTATTTCTTTCCAACTTTTTCCTAATCACAAAGGGGGAGAAATAATCTATAAAGGAGAAATAATGGAGAAATAATATAACAGGGGGGAAATAATACAAAGAGGGAGCACTGATATGAAAAATCTTTATATTTTATGAGCATAATACATTTCCCTCGGGTACATTTGTTTTATATGTTTAACTCTGATACAATGTTTTTGTATATCTCACATACAGTTGTTTCATACCTTTGATACATTTACATCTAATAATCTATTCTCTGACACATTTGTTTTGTAACTCTAGTACATTGTTTTAATTATTACCTATGATACAATTTCAATTAACAATATTCCTCTGATACGTTAATAATCTCACATTTAATAATTTCATTACTCACACTGACAAATAAGACCAATTGTATTTTATACTAATACATTACTGATTATTTTGGATTATAATATCATAATTTGTGATTATCAAAAGGGGGAGATTGTTGACATAGACTAATTTGATAATCCCAATTATGCTTTGATAATCCCAATTATGTGTTAATATGTGTTTATAATACTATGTTGACAAAAATATCAAAATAATCACTGGAATATGGTAATAAATGTTTATCTATATTTATACATACTTTGAAATAATTCTAACTCAATCTGGAAATGTTTTTCATAGAACAGATAATTTTAAGTCCACTGGTATGGATAAGTCCACTAGTATGCACATAGCTACTGATATAGACAAACAGACACATAGTATTTTGTACAGAATAGAGCTACCAGTATGTAAGTCTACCAGTACACTGAAAGGTTACCGTTAGAGTAAGTCTACTGATACGTGTAAGTCTACCGTTATGAAGTCCACTGGTATAAGGAAGACACTGCTACTCAAGTCTACATTATGTAGTCCACCGGCATAAAGAAGTCACCACTACTCAAGTCTAACGATACAAGGAGCTAACGATACAAGAACAAAGAGCTACCGATAGGATCTCATCTATACACAAAGACCTACCGATACAAGCTACCGATACAAACAGACAGACAGAAAGCTACCGATCGGAAGTCCACATATATAAATTCAAAATCTACCGATACAAGGCTGCTGATACATTGTCTTATGACACATAGAGATACTATTATATAGTGTTACAGCTACCGAAAGAAGTTCACTAGTACAATGATCCACGGACAGATAGAAGGAGCCACCGAGAGAAGAAACTACCAATTCCTGCAAGCTACTGTTATAAAGGATAACAGCTACAAAAGAGTTACAGATACAAGCTCACTGATAATAAGAGATACTGATAGAAACTAGCCATTGTTTCTCAAAACTCTATTTATATTTTTTTTATTTAGAAATGTTCATATTTGATGTTTTAAATGCAGCTACTATTAATTAAGGAAAGTGGTTGGTATTTCAGGAATCGTACATCATACCTGTGAAAATGTAATCATTCCCATTTTCGGAGATCAAATCTATAAAAGGAAAGACAAAAGCAAAGCCTAAAAAAAGAGTACTGAAAAGAAGTGAAAAAGATGTTGGGTGTGTTGGTACACGAAGATAATCATCTGATACAAAAAGAACACATGCACTAGAGCTTATAGGGAAGAATAACTTTTGCTGGAAGCTGAGGGACATTTCTGTGTCGCAAAGCCTATTGAAACCTTGAGAAAGACTTGAATACACTGGATATCAAATACAAATATGACACTCTGTTTTCAAGTCAATAATCAAAGAAGGACTCAGAAGAATTTCTGTTTAATCAATGAAGTCTAGATATGCACTTCAAATCAATAGATCATTCTAAACTAATATTTACTCTCTCTCAGTGATTCTTTTACTTATTTTTTGAGCAGTGTGTGTACTCTGTATATTCCATACACACACTGACTCCTGTGCTGAACTGGAGGATTTAATACCTAGTCACTCCTTCCCTATTCTCTTATTTCCCACTATAGATAGTGGTAGATGTCAAGTGTGATCTAGATAGCCTGTGTGATATTGTTTTGTTTTCCCACGTAGAACTGTGGTAGAGGTCTTAGTACCTGGACAGTCTGAGTACTATTTTTTTACCCCGATCCAGGGTGTGGATAAAAATTTATTTAAATTGTTTTAGAGGACTAAGTCTTGGCATGAGACTGAACATCTGGGTTAAAACTGTTGTGCTTATTTATTTTGTTTTAAAATATTTTTTATATTCCTCTCTGAAGTACTTTGAAATACAAATCTATTTTAAAGTAACTCTAATTGTTAAACTAGAAATTTTATGTATTTATTATAAAGAAGTAAGTTAGTTTCAAAAGCTAATATAATCTTCAGATTAGATTAACTGATAAGTAATAAATCTGTTGAGAACCTAACTGAACCTTTATAGTATTGAAAATTCACTACAATTTATCTTACTATTCAATTAGTGGTGATTTTTAATAATATTATTTTTAACAGAAATTTTAATTGGAACTCAATTAACCCCCCCCCCCTCTTGATTATCCACTCCGACCAATAATTATTATTAAACTTAATGTTTATATTAGGATATCATTTTTATTATTATTTGACTTGATACTTTAATTTGGCCATTTTTATTATTTTTGTTCTTATTATTTTTAG
The DNA here is from genome assembly GCA_963277665.1 of Viscum album. Lineage (NCBI taxonomy): Eukaryota > Viridiplantae > Streptophyta > Magnoliopsida > Santalales > Viscaceae > Viscum > Viscum album. The sequence continues at coordinate 691,287,412 of OY728163.1, forward strand.
TTTCATCATTTATATTAAAATTTGTTATGATTAATTAAAATTATGTTTTATTATTTTATCTTTCACTATATTTTATATTTCTTTTCTTTTTTTCCCCATCTATTCCTCTCTCTCTTTTTTACTTATTTCATTTTTTTCTTTTCTTTCTCTCTTTTTCCCTCTCCTCTCTTGCCCCCTTCTCTCTCGTCGCATTTTTCTCCCCCCACATTCGTTCTGTCATGCTGCACATCACCCCTACAATAATAGCGCGTTGCAGATCCCGTCCAATGCCCTCCCTTGGAATAAACACACCACAACCCTGCTGGCCATCTCACCCACAAGCATGGCCTCCCTCACGCCGCCTCCATCTCGGCCATACTACCTGACAAACCCTCCTGATGAGCCGCACCTCTCTTGCTCCTATCCGACGGTGCCTCTCAAGAATCCTCACCTTTGTGAACGACCTCCCCTCAACCACCTCACACAGCACAACCTCCATGCACCAGTTTCCAGCGACCTTATTGCCTATTACCCCTTCACACAGCCGCACTACCCTCTTTTCCAGTTAGTTTTACGCTGCAGCGCACCTCCGAAAGTCTTCCCCTTACCAAGTTGTCCATATTCATCATTTCCATAGGTGCGTTATACCTTGATTTTTTGGTCTTTCAATTTGATTAAGTTGCAGTTAGGGTTTTTGTTTGGCGTTGGTTCAGTTTTGATGTTTTCGATTCGAAAACTTATTCATAGGGTCTATTTGGGTTGTCTAAGGTGTAGTGGACGTGCGGTGGAGTTTTAAAACCAAGATCCTGAAATTTTTATACATTCCAGGTAGGTGGTTCCATGTTTAATTATTATCTAATTAATTGATTTGAAAGTCTCATTAATTTATCATATTATTTAATTAATTTGTGTAGTGTGAAGTTGAAATTATTTGAAGTTTGATTTTCATTTAAATGGTTTGGTAGCTTGTTTTTATTATATGTTCGCTTTCCATTGAAAACTTATATTTGGTAGTTAGTGATATTTAAATTTTGATGTTAGCTTATTAATCTGTTCAATTGGTGCGAATTATATTTTTGACATGGAATTGTGTGAATTTGGTGGTAAAAGAAGGTTTTATATGGGTTAGTGACTGACTCCATGTGACTTATTTTAAATTGTTTCATAAGAGTTTATTTTCAACATATTAAATTGTGTATTTTTTTCAACGATGTTTTATATGTGGTGTATGGTTTTTATCAAATAGTTTTGGTGGTTCAGGTCAAACTTTAAAATTGTATTTGAGTGTGTGAAATGTTGTAATGTGTTTTCAATTTATAAGTAGTTACTTTTGTGTGTGTAAAAGCTTGTAAAACTATTTTTCTATTATTTTATAATCTTTTTAAATTGTTTATTAAATTATCTAAATGCTACGAATCATGTTTAGGAAGTGTTTTTGTGTGCTTATTATTAAAAATGGGTTTTTGTGTGAAAATGGTGGTCTTGGCATGTGTAGTTTCTTGTTTGGTTTGAGTGTATGATTATGAAATGTGACATGAACTTTCAACTACTTGAGCACAAACATGAATCCTGGATACTTGGTGGATGGAACAGGACTAGTGTGCTAGTGATATGGCAGTGGAATCTTCCTAGTTTCACTTAGTCGGATTTACGACTACAACACTAACTAAACATTTGGTTGATGTTGCGAGACCACTAGGTTAAGGATGTGTTACCCTACTAGTGGATCGTTCAGAAGAATGTATATTTTTGTGTTTTAATTGCTTTGATCACTGTGACACGATGTTATAGGGTTACACTTCTTGATAGTATATTTAGGGCCTCCCTCATGTTTTTGATCCTTCTATACTTTTCTCTCACCATTGGCACATGGAGTGACATTGGGGTACCATTAACGAAAGTGTGGGTGTGTGTTTTAAAACAAGTTGTTTCCATTAAAACTGTTTCTATAAAAAAACATTTTTCACAAAAATTATTCAAGCATTTATTTATTCTCTTTTGTTAAACTTGCAACTATATTTTTCATTTAATAATTAATTGTGGATCCTTTTCTCGGTGGAATCCTAGTGTGGTTTTGGATAACACCCTACATACACCTTTGGGTGTATGTAAATCCCATTTCCTTTGTATTCTAGGTTGAGATATCAAGCATAGCATTAGTGGATTGGGTTGTTAGTGACGGCCCTGTGTTGGTTTGGTGGCGGTGGCTTGGGGCTGTGACTCCTCACGTCAAACAGAGGTTTGAGTTGGGGTTTTGGTTTTCCTTTGTTATAGTCTCTTTTGGGTTTTTATTTCATGTTGTAAAAATGAAGTCTGAACATGGTGTAAGGGTCTATTTGGTTGTCTAATTTTAGTTTACATTTATTCGGATATCTATTTTTTATGTTTATTTATTCGGTTAAATCATTCCATGTGTTATTTTTTATACCTGGGAAATTGTGCCAGCCCATGGGGACCGGGAACTCCCTTCAGGCCTTACTGCAGATCGGGTTGGGCATCGATTTTGTGGAGAACCTATTTGGTGCATGGAACTAACTTTGTGACGAACTCTATTTTTTATATTTAATATTTTGATCATAAACCCAATGATTTAAATCAACAATATATGGAAAAATAAAATTTTAGAGATACCATATGTAGTAAAAACCAATGTTTCACTCAATAATAAACATGATTTTTTGTTATGGATTGTTTATTGACATTTCTACAATGGATTAATTGTAGTATTATTATCTCTTTATTTTTTATCAACGGTTCAAATGAATGTATTTTATGAATAAAATCATTAATATTTATAATTTTTGTAACCATATAACTAGTCTTTTAAATTCATATTTTTAATTTTTTTTATTATTTTGAATATTTCAATTTTGATAGAAATAATTGTAGATCTATTTTTTCAAATGAAAATAAATCATAATGCTAAACATGAAAAGTTTCATATTCTAAAGAATTGATAATGGGAAATAGATCTATGAATAACTATATATTGTAGATATACATGTTTGGAACTATTGTTTTTTTCATCATATAACAGCTGATATATATTTATTTATAAATTTTTTATAGTTTATCAAAGAATGTTTTAGAGATAGTCTTAAAATACATAATATTATATCATATTATATGTTTTCAATCTACTTATAATGTATAATTTTCTATTTATATATTAATATTAAGATCTTATACAACCTAGGACTACTTATTAGTAGTGACTAATTGATGAAAATATTCTCTAGGGATGAGGATCAATAATTTATAAATTTCTAGTACACATATTGGAAGAACCACTTAAAAAAATAACCCGTCATCTTGTTTTGTTAAATTATTTACTACTTGTACTCAGTCATGATAGAGTGTATGATTCTTGAAATTAGTTGTGAATATCAAGGTTACCTATAAAATAAAATTATTTTCTATAAGGTTTCAAATTCCTGCACTTAGTTTTATGGGTACCCAAATAAGAGTACATGTTTAGTGAGAATCGTCAATATCATTAAGGAAGTGTTAGTGGAGTGGACCAGGGTATATCTATTCCCTGAGCCAATATAAAAACCACTGATTAATATTAATTACCTTTACACTGTATAATCCTTTTGTATAAAATATAACTTCAATTAATTATTAATCAGAATAATTGAATAAGTTTGATGTTTTCATGATTTTTAAAAGGAAAATTTTTACCACCCCTCTTATATGTTTTTTATTATTATCACATAACATATATTTTACAATATCATTTATATTATGGATTGTATATGTTATATATAAAATGAGAAATTATATGATATTTATCTTTAAAACAACACATATTTTGTAATCATGTGGTCATTTTTTGGTTTTCAATTATACTTTCCATTTTTAATCTATTTGGATCTCAACATATCTTAGAAAATACAACATTATTTCACATTTTAATTTGTAATATTTTTCCTTAAAGTCTATTTTTATTGAATTTTTTTTAGTGAAAATTATTTTCAATTATGTAATGATTTTTTAATGTCATCTTGAACTATATTTCATAATCCATTTAATGGTTAATGTATAATAATTACCATAGTTTCAAAAATTTACAATATGCCTTTTTACAGAAAGTGTGAATGAAATATGTATTATAATTTTTACCAAATGAATGTATTTTACCACCATTGTGGAAGTCTATTACTTTTAAGATTCCATTACAAATTTCAATGGTTATTTTAAAAGAAATGTTTTCTCAGTATTCTAGAAATTAGTAGTTTTATTGTTACTATATGAAAATGATATTTTCACTTGTATTCTATGAAATATGATAATGGAATTTTAATTATTTTTTCATCTATATTGACATCATTTTGTTAATTTTATGATTAAATTGTGATATTATCTTATGATACCAACTACATTCATTATTCGGGTGTCTTTTGATAACGATTGTGGAAGGAGGATTTCTTGTATCATATTTATTTTCCTCGATTAATTACATTATAATTACATGATAATTGTTTTATAAACTTTTGGAACTCATACGTATTGTTTTCTTATTGTTATGAGTGGTACTGATATTATATATAATTCCAATTATTTGGGTAATGATTGAAATATTAGGATATAATATGAAAGAGGATTGGGATTTAACTTATTACAAGAATAAAAAGTTGTCGGGGAGTAAAGCCAATTCATTATCAAACACTATCACCAAAATTATGATATTCTTAGTAGAAATATTTGAACAACTATATTATTTCATATACTTGAAATTGATCCAAACACTCCACTAAAATATTCTTATTGTTGTTATGTGCTATCAAATATCATTGTTAATTATTGCTGAATTCACACTCTATGGACTCATGTCTCTTGTTATGATAATGTTTTATGCCATGAATTATGATATATAATATATGATATATTTATAATGAATATTGTATGTTAAGATCCAATTTTTAACCCCTTTTTCTTATCATATGATCACTTATGTCATTTGAATGATATATCTCATTTCACCCAAATCGAGCATATGAGATCACCCTTTTTAATGCATACATTTTCCCATGTTATGAAAAATGATTTCATGTATGATATGTCTATAGGTATTTAATATTGGAGAATTTTTTGGGATATGTTGAAGTCCTATTATAAAATAAAAAAAAATATTAGTTTACTGAAAAAATACCCATCTTGTTAGAATGACATGGGTTTTGTTACATAATATATATTTTTAAACTCTCTAAAACTATTAACAGAAATATTCTTGGGTATTTAAGTGAATCAATAATGGATATATATTATATAATTAGGGATGGATAAAATTTAAACTACTAGGTTGGTATCAAATACAATATGTAAATAATATGTTATTCCCAACAGACCCCGGTATACATGTCTTGGGTTATCTCATTTGGTATTATTGAAGGGTTTAGATTACATTAGTTTTTAGGATATTAAAACATGAGGATACTTATGTTGTTAAAGATACCAATATGGGTTTATAATTTACACAATAATCATATGTTTAAAGTAATATATATACTTTTTAGGTTTTATGTAATTTTATTTTGTGGTGATTGGTGAAATTTTAATTTTTTTGGGTTTTAATATATAATTAACATATATTTAACCATTATGTTTATCATGGGATTTAATTTTAATTAATTTAATAATAATTTAATTAGGGGCATAAGTTGAAAGAAACACATAACATTTAAGGATACTAAATTCTTTGAGGATGTGGGAATTGTGGTTAATGTGAATAAATTGGTTTTCATATTTTGGGAACATGTGATATTTAAAATTGATTTTATAACTAAGATATTAACATTACATTTGAATATGTTCATTATATCAGAACAATATATGGTTAAAAAAAACACATATTTTTTTTAGGTTGGGATTTTATTTGATGAATTAATATTGTGTTAACTTGGGGAAATATAAATATTTTTATTGTGTATTTTTTTAATCTATTTATTTTGTGAAATAAATAAGGAAATTTTATAAATATATGATGAAGGTATATATATTTGTGGTATGTGAATTTGTGACTACTAAATTCGGAAACACCCTTATTTTTAATACGATGTTATGTTATGTCCCAATAAGCATCATTTGATGTTATGATGATTTTAATGATTAAAGTAATGTTCAGTTAGTATTGGTTTTTTTAGGGGGGATTGAAAGTGGGTTTTGAATGTTTTTTGTTGAATAAAACCAACACATCATCCACCTGAAACTAGTTGTATACATGGTTTTCCATGTTGTGGAATAATAAATTATTTAAATGTAATTTAGAATCCATTATTATCGGGGATGATTCATATGTGACACATCTTTGCTAGACTCACTATGTTTTTTTTGTTGGAATGGTCACTGAAAATGAAATGGGTGCATAATCCATGTCATAGGACCGTATCTTTCATTATGGGGTGATGAATAATACCAAATCTAAGTACATGACATGGGGTATGAAATTTTGATGTCAAATGTGGAGTTCAAAAGACTAAAACATTTACCTTATTCCTCGGATCTCATCTGTTTCAAAATTGGAAACATGTGATCTAAATGAGGTGTATTTAATGAAACTTTATTGAATTCATTTTTCTATTTTAATATTTTTTAGACCTTCCTTTGGTTGATTAAATTCAACCAAACAAATTATAAACTACTCCCTGTAAAGCCTACAGTGTGGGGTTGACCATTATCATATAGAGGTTACTTTCTTTTTTTATTTTTTTTGTCTAAAACTACTTGGCCAATCTAGGGTCTCTTACCCACATTTCATTTTTTGTGTTTTTAGTTAATATTAATTTAGTGAAGAACTCTAATGATTGTTTTATCCTTTTTTCCTGGTAAAATATTTCCATTTTGAATGTTATTATAATGAGTTTTTCTCTTTGATTTAGGATATTTGGTATCTAAACACTTATTTTATTTTTACATTCCTTCAATGAAAAATGATCTCCATCCCCAAACAGTAATGGAATATAAAAGTTTATTTAGAGAAATTTTTGGGGTAATTGTTTTACCCTTTTCATATTTACTACATGATTATCATTATATAACCATAGTTATTCCATATTAGAATTAATTCTAGGAACTGATCATTTATTTGATTATTTTTGTCGATGTGCGGTCACGGTTCTGGAAAATAATCACTTGAAGAAACATGAACTTTGTGTCATAAAATTTATGGTTGGTATCCTATTTAATTATCACATGTTTTCTATGGGAAATAGGAATGATTTTTTGGTGTCAATGTGTATCCCTATGAGTCCTATGTTGATTTATAATAACATAATTATTGATATATTATTGTGTTTCTTTCATGTTGATTTTAATGATTACTATACTTTCTTGAATTAAAATGATACAAGATCTGTCATTTTTTTCATGCATCATATATAGGTGATGTTATTGTTTTTGGTATTTGTGAATGTTGGTTAAGACTTTTAAATAATCCCCTAATGGGGTTATTTCAAATGAGTGGTTGGTATGAAATTATCTATCTAATATAGGGGGATTCATCAACCATGTTTTTTGACTATCCCATTGAGTGGAATGTGTATGGGTTGTTATGAATGATTTTTTTTAGAATGATGTTGATGATCATTGAGATGGTGTATGAAGACCATGTATATATATATATATATTGTTATTTTAAAACACTTTGGTTCATTTACTATATTTACTTAATGGAATTAACCTATATACATTTTGAACTAATTTTAAGTGTTGATGGTGGATTCATTCTCAGTCTTGTACTCACTCCATAATTAGAAATTGTTTTGTGCTTGTAGATTTTAGGAATAGGGATCCTATGAAGTGAAAGAGAACTCTGGAGGATGGATGAAAATGTTTAAGAGGAGGATAATAAAATTTTGGTTTGAAATATTATCATTATTTTATTTATTGGATTATCCATATACATTAGATCATTTTATTTAGCACTAGTTATTGACTCTGACATTCCATATTTATACATTCTAATTTGGGTTTATTTTTAGATAATGAAACACTTCTAAATTGTGGTTTATTCACTATTTGTTGAATAAAGTATCATTTACATGATTCCATTATGATATTTAGTATATACCAAGTGTATTTCCTCCCCATGAGGATATGTAGGGCCTTACCACTAGCTGACATCCTCTTCCATATGGGTAGGGGATCCTATCATCTTTTGAAACACTAGCTCAATCCTAGGGGTTCAGATTGTGGGTGTCAGAATATGGTATTTGAATTCCATGTTGAAAAAAATGTTTCATGTAGTTTTGTTTTTTGGGAAATGGTAGAGAGATGTTTGGATGGTTGGGGATTAGTTAGGGGAACAATTTTAGTGGCTATTCATCCATATATAGTGGAAAAAAATGTTTCTAGAATGTGGTAATTTATTCTTATTATTTGTTGTTTTGATTGATTAAAAAATATTTGGTAGTAAACATGATGTTTGTGTAATGATTTATTATATTATTTGTGCATTACCTTATTATATTCGGAAAATAGGATCACATTATATATAACAATTATTTCTTCATTATACAAATTCCAAAAAGCTAAATGAATGTTGAAATTATTATATGGTCTTTTGGTGCATTATTTTTTACATTTTTTTCTTGTTTAATCTTTTTCTTGAGTTTATATATATTAATGTGGATAATTTTTAGGTACTAGAGGATATTAATGGGTTTTGGGTTGTGTTGGTAAATGTTGGTGTCCTATTAGGATAACTATTGTTGTGTGGAAGTGTTATATAAATGGTCTTCTTGGTTAAGGAGATTATGTTAAATAAGGTTTGTTTAGGAATTTCAAGAAATTATACCCCATATAAGTCTCATGAAGCCAACTGAACAAAATATTGTGAAGAAGGATGCAACTGATAATGATCCCTTATATTCTATAATAGGTCATGATATAGAATTGGTATATCCAAGATGCATTTGAGGAGTTCCATTTCATGGTGGAGGAACCAATAAGGGTAAGAAGTAGATAGTTGATTACTCTCAAGACTACCAGGTCTAGTACCCCCATCTTTTAGGGGAATTATATCCCTTAGGTTATAGAGAAATTTATAGGGTTCATTGAGTGAATTTTTATCTTGGTGGATACCCTATAAGATTATAAGAAGGATCTTACAACCTTTTTACTTCACGGTGAAAGTGGATAAAGGGTAGTTGTGATATAATAAGAAGTTAAAAATGATTAACTTACATATAAAACCATCTAGGATCTCTTAATCAAAGCATTCATTCTAGATGAAATGAAGATGGAATATTTATAAGAGTTCATGTAGCTCTATTAAGGGATGTAGAAAATAGATGTCTATTGAACATGATTCCTAGAGCTGATTCAATTTTAACCATTTGTGTAGGGAATGAGGATCATAACATTATAATGTTTTAGATTGTTCTTTCCTCAAAGATAAAAAGACATGTTAGTAACTTTATCATAACAACGTATGATTTCATGAAAAATATGGACTGACGATAGTGATATAAATTGGGAAATATATAGATGTTGATGTTCATCATGATATTAGTGGACTGGTAAGGTTCTTCTCTAATTTTGTTCTTGTTTCTTATTTAGTGAATAATAAATGTACATAAAATTATTGATTTATTAGTGGTGGTAATAGATTAGAGAGAAAAAAGAATACCTGACTCCCTCTTCGAGGGTGACTCTGCTATGAGCTATAATTTTTGATGGTAGGAAAACATTCTCATTGAATATACATATTTTTAGAGTACTTTTAACTGGTTTTGTAATATAGGTAATCTAAAGAGGTTCTATGATAGGGATTCAAGAATGAACATTATAAGTGAAGGAAAAAAGGCATCACTAGGATGTGCAGACCCCACAAGGGTTTGAAAATCATCTGAATCATGAGACTCTATGTTCTCATGGAGTGGTGGCTATAAGGGATCATGAATTTGATTCAGTTTTAGTAGATGGTGGGGATGGATGTGAAATAGTTTAAGGGTTGATCCCATTATCATTTACTCTGTTTTTTATTTGATTGAAAAATTAACATCTGATTCATTGGAATCAACCCAAGAATTTTCTTTGTTGGATTTAATGATAAAATGAACTTTTGAACTCATTTTTTTGAATATACCCAATAAAACGAGAGTTGAGTGTATTCATATCTGTCCATAATTTCTGATAGATATTTCTATCATTGAGGATGTGTGAAGAATCAAAAATATAGGGATAATATATTTTGAGGTAATAATTATAATGGAATGTTTGACTAGCTAATATGTGCACATATTTTTTCAATAGAGGCCACTATGAATTTCATCGCATAATTGGGAAAATATTGTAATAACTAGTGAATGTGACATTGAGGTTGGAAGAGTTGGAAAAGAACATCATTATAAAGTTTTATTTTTGGATAAATTTTTTGGAATGATAATCACATTAGAATTTGTGGTGAAACCCTCTTATTTAACAGTAGTGTAAGAGCTATACAAATATATGTTTCAAGAGTATTTCCCAAGGCTTCCTCTATAGAAGTGTGTTGAGTGTGAGATCAAGCTTGTTCCGAGTGCTAGAACCATATCAATTTCACTATACCAAAATGTAATTATCTATGTTGATGGAAGTCAAAGAACATATTGATGATATTGAGGAAAAAGGATTCATCATTCTATGAACTTCTCCTTGGGGTGATTTGGTGTTATTTTCCATGATGGATATTGATATTCTTCATATTTGTGTTGACTATGAAAAGATGAATCAGATCATTATGATGGAAAAGTACAATTTTAAATGAATTGACGAATTTGTTTGATAAATTAAGGGTATAATAGTGGTTTTCAATGATTTATATTTTTTATAGGTACCATGAGAATTGTGACACCCTAATATTTTGTGAAATATAATTTTTTTAAAATTAATTCGATATTTTTGATATTTTTCATCCCACGTGACACAGAATATAGTTTTTTATATAAAATCACTAAGTTTGGATTGCATTATATGATTAAAAAAAGTAATATTAAACTAAATTTAACATGTAGATTATCTTGCAGTACACTTAAAACTATGTTTTGATTTTATTACATGAAATACCAAGTCATTTTTATAGCTTGCATTAAATGCATTTCCAAGATTTTACTGAACTACAATACACTATTAGTATTGTTAATAATATAATAACATGGAAACTACCTAAGCTTTATAATGAATGTTGTGAATAATATTACCTAAATTTTAAATATATGATTTACACATGTATATAAAATGAATACATTGGTTATAAATTAGTATAAATTAATAAAATATCTTTTATAAAATAATGAAATTATTTTTATAAGAAAACTAGTTTTCCATGTACAAACACAATTTTATCTCAATAAATTAAAAAAATCCAATTTTGATAGATTTTGTAAATAAATTTTATATAATATATATTCGATCAATATTTTTTATTCTAATCCAATAGACTTTAAAATAATTGGAAAATTATATATCCAAATTTAAGAATAAAAGATGTATTTTTTTTAATGAAAATTTATCACTTTTTAATAGAAAACCAAATTTCAATATAATTTTTGGAATAGTTATAATTTTTATTTGAAAAATTAAACTTAAAATTTTAAAATTTTAAAATAAAATTTTACTTTGGGGGAATATTTGGTTTTTTTCTATAGAGATTCATTTTTTTGATGAATTATGAAAAATATTGAATTATAATTCAATTTTTTCATCCAATTTAATTATATGGGTGAAGAGTGTTTATAATTTATTTTTATGTGTAATTAGATAAAATTTATATAATTTGAACCATTTTAGGTCATTGTAAAAATATTCACATTAATTTTAGATATAAAAACATAGAAAAAATTTGAACATTTTTTCATTAAGACCCCACTTTGTGTTCCCGTCCATGAGATTAAAATCAAATTAATTTATTCCCCTTTTTCATCAGAATTTGGAAAAATGGATTTCATATTTTTAATTGTAATAATTTATATTTTATCTTAAGTTCAACATAGTTTCTTACATATAATATTACTGAATGTCATCAATTACTTTGATTAAGTTAAAAACAATATTACTTAATGTTTAATATTTAATCATAAGTGGTCAAATGGCCTATAAACATGTCAAAATTCTATTTTATGGAAATATTTTAACGAATTACCATATTTTATTTAATTAAAACAATTATTGGAGGAACATGATGTAAAGAATACCTCTCAACACTGTTTATATTTTGTATATTTACAAGAATTCCACTCCTCATCCTATACAAAATAGAACTCACCCCTCACTTCCTCACACCTATAATGCAACATTTTATTTGAAAAAAACCCAGTAAAATACTTTTAAAAAATACATATATTTTACCTATAATCCTCCATATGGAAATTAATCCATCCAAGGAATCCCTTTTGTGAAAATAAAGGAGAGTAACCCAAAGTAGAGGTAACATCCATCCTCAAGATCCTTTGTATTATTTTCATTCTCAACCCCATTAAATCTTATTATTCCTAGATTATATAACAAAATAAGTATCATTAATATATTAATGATTTTGTTATTATAATGGTTTTATCGAAACCCAAACAAAATTGAATCTAATGGGTAATGATATTACCATTCTTATGTATGAAGAGCTACTTCATCACAGAACAATGTTGTTATTTTTTGTCATTTACCACCTCTCATGGTTTGGAATTATGATGGAAACTATGTTTTAATATATTTTATATTATTTTTATGATTATTTTATAATTATTAAATTATTTTAAAATAAATTCCTTCATTATTTCAAAATTTTAAAATATTATAACATCATTTCATGAATGGTGGACAACTGGCTCCGCCAAGCGATGTGATTCGTTCACACTACACGTGGAATATATTGAGGATGGGTTTAGTGAAAATATATTATATATATAAAATAATAATGTCACATTAATGATATTATGCATACATACATATATATATATATATGATGTTTAATTTCTTTCATTATTTACCAAAATAAAACGGAAACAATGTTCATGCGTATGTACAACCTCCCATCTCCTGGAATGGTGTATTCCATTTATTATTACTATGTTTTATATACTGTTATAGAGATTTATATTAATAATATATATGATATTTAAATCAGGTTTTACAATCTAAAAATAGGTAAATAATGGTCTGTGTTAGATGATCAATAATTACAAGTCAAGAAAGGTATAAAACCGGATATTACCCAAAGTGTAACAGTAACAGGGAATTGTTAATAAATGGTACTATAATGTCCTAAAAACAATATATGGTAATAAATATAATAATATGGGGTTTTAATAGATTTATAATAAATAAATATTAATTATATAAGAGGTTTTGACATGTATGAAAAATATCTAGACATAAGGTAAGGGTTTTCTCATCTCACTTTTATACATGTGAGGCTTATTCCTTATTCACAAACCATTTATTTAATGTGGTGTATATACTAACCAAGAATATATTATATTAATCCTATAAAGAAATTTATGGGTATTTAAATATCCGCTTTGGTATTTCTATTTAATGTGGTTTACATTCTAAAAGTTACTAAATCAGTAAGGTAGTTTTATCTCAATATTCCTTCTTTGAGGCACATGCATTTTTATGAAACTATATAATATTAAGAGGTTTATATACTACACTTTTAAATAATATAACATGAATATTATTCTTTTCATGATATATTATCCTTAATTTAATTTAATTTTCTATAATTAGGCGTATGATTTAAAGTAACCAAGTGGGAACAGTTTTTAGAAACAATCTCACTATTTATCGAGATTGTTTATGATTATGATTCAATTGGGGAAAATTTATGATCACTAATTACAGGATACAATTGAATTATTTTATGCAATGTTTATTCATGATATTTCCATGTATTGGTAAAAGTTTCTAAATGATTGGTATATAAGATAGTTAAGAATTTATTTTTAAGAAAGTATTACTTTACCTCACTCTTCATTCAGAAATATTTGTTTCTTAAAAAGAATATTTTCTAAAAATGTCTTAAAATATGTTCTCATTTTCTCCTATAGTATTTAAAATTTATGTTTACCCATGTTTTACCTTTTAAACAAAAGGGTTTTAAAAAGGAATCTTCCTATCATTTTCCGATCGAGGAACATATCTAAATTTTATGGTCTAAAAGGAATGTTCTATATGTGTCGATTTATCAGCCATTGTGATTGTCCTTCCATTGAAACATTCTTTTGAAGATAAAAATATTCCTTTTTAAGAATTTTTTTCACTAGGATTTTGTAAATTCATCATTTTTCATGTGATTTTAATAGAAAAATGTTTTCAACAAATGTTTTATATTTAGTGTGTTTTAAATAATTTTCAATGCTCCCTTTATATGTTTTAAAAAGTTTGTTTTAAATAAAAGGATTTAAATGATTTGAAAGCTTCTTTTATAGGTTCTAAAATTATTTCACATAAAAATATTTTCAAATTTTTTTATTCTTCCTTTATATGTTTTAAAATAAAAATGTTTTCAAAAAGTGTTCATTCTTATTTTATAAGTTTTAAAGGAAAATAGTTTTGAAATGGTTTTTAATACTATTTTATCATTTTTCAAGGAAAATATATTTTCAATACGTTATGAATATTATTTTATATGTTTACAAGGAATATTGTATTCATGATTTTTCCATGTTTCTTTTATATTTTTTCAAGGAAAATGGTCCTGAAAACTATTTTTAATATTATTTTATAATATTTTATAGAGAAAAGTTTTCAAATTTTTTTCAAGTCTCTTTTATATGTTTTCAAGGAATAAATATTTCGAAATGATTTAAATTATTCATTTATACGAGTTAAAAGAAATTATCAAAAAAATGGTTTTCAACATGTTTTCATGAATCCTTAATATGTTTTAAATTGAAATGCATTTCAAAAGGATTTATGTTTGATATAGAATTTTTCAAAAAAGAAAATATATTTTCCCCAAAAAAATGTTTTTAAAGTATTTTTACAAATTTTTTTACATCTATGATGAAATACATTGTTTTAATCATGCATTTATAGGGAAATTATCCAAAGTTTCAATTTATATGATTTTTCTTTATGATTTAAGTATTGATGGAATGATTTTAAAGAAACCAATTTCACTTTCAGGGGTTATATATTTATGAATCCCACTTATTTTAAAAGGTTATGATTTGATCAAGTGATTATGAAACCAGTATCTTTTTCCATAGGTTACGGAATAATTTCATGTTTACAATACCCATTTAATTTTATGGGTTATTATATAATGACTTCTTAGGATTTAGTGGAAGAAATAAGTATGATTTCATTATACGATGGGTGGTACCTATATCTCCCTCAAATTTATTATGTAAATATTTATATCTCATGAGATAGAAATGGATGGAATGAGGAGTGAACTCGGTTCAGTATATAAATATTTATGCTAAGAAGGACTTGGGAGTGAACCTTAACTAATATTATGGTCATGGGAGTGAACAATGACTATCATGATGGTACGGGGAGTGAACCCATACTACTCATATGGCCTTGGATGTGATGCATTGACTACTATAGAAATAATTTTATATGCTTATATGTCTCCTATAATTCCATGTCTTATTCATATGTTATGATTTCATGGATTATGTTATTTATTCCATCATGATTCTTGTCTTATGAACAACTATTATTTATTCCCTGACTCATGTATATGATATTTGATCTTAAAATTTGATTCTCATGTTCTGATACCATTATGCTCACATTATGCTTATATATCACTTTTTATTACCCTTACGAACAATATGAGCTCACCCCTTTCTTATGATTCCTATACTTGGTTATGAAGAAAGGTTTTAAGTAGATGTAGTAAAGGGGAATATATTTCACTAGGTTACATGATTTTTTTCTAAGTTTCCATATACAGTAAACTATTATTGTCCTCTGGAATTTACACTTTTTATGGGAAAAATACTCTTCTAAATTTATATAATATCTATATATTTGATTCATGATTTATTATAGTTTTTTTCTCTAGTAAACAATCGGAAGCTACATTGAGATAAACTTATTGATATCCCTATGAATATTTCTAAGGATATGTCTTGGAATGTCTCCAAGGATAATCCTATGGTGTCATATAAAGGTGCCCTAATTTTGATATCCCATATCTGATTTATCATGATTATGTGGATTTCATCTATGATAAGTGAATCTCACACTATCCCTTCTAGTTTTAGTCAGTGGCGGGAACTAGAAATAATTGGGTTAAATATGAATGTGATTGACAATTTACTGATGATAAGTCAAAAGGGATGATCACGAGAGTAAGTGATGTTATGATTATGCCTAATAATATTTCATAGAACATGACTAACAACCTATACCCTAATCATAACTTAGACACACCAAAGAATAAAATGAATGATTATTTGTGAGATTTGGGGTAATAGAGACCATAGAGGTAGAAGATTCGATTTTTTTTGGCCAATAATGTGGAAAGAATCACCTAAGTGATTGTATTAGAGGATCAAGAGGATGTTTTGACTATGGAAAATAATGAAACAAAAAAAGTAATTGAAAAGTAAAATTAAGTGTTTAGTAAATTAAATGGATGGTAATATTATCCTCCATAATACATAATTTATGGATAAATACATTAATTTTGGAATCAATAATATTTATGAAAACTGATGTCCAAAAAGGATATATCTTAATGTGAATCATCAAGGTGGTATGATTAATGGTTATAGTACTGATCAGGATGTGATTAAAATGAAATGTGAAAGAAATGAGGAATTAATTAATGGGATGAGGTAGCCATGTCATTATCTTAATGATAAGTTAGAATAATAAAAATGTTTATTTATTAGGATTCCAGAATTATGAATTGTGAAATATAAGTATTGTTCAGTTCATGTTTAATTCACTAAGGGTTTACAAGAATATGTTAAATGGTTCTAATGGAATAGAAATGTGATTTAATATATAGGTGGTGTTCATGGGTAAAATTTGATTAAGGGAAACACAACCCTTAATATTATCCTTATATTAAGATAATAATTATTGGATAAATAAATATTGGATATGAATAAGAAATTGGATAGTAATGATTATCTTGGATCTAATTATGGATTTTGGGAAAAATTAAATTTATTATCATGGATGGAGTTTATAAATATTTTTATATTTAAAAAATATATCCAATAAACTTTATAATATGGAAACATGCATGTTTTTAATAAGGATTTGTGGTAATTTATATTAACACCATGTTTTAAGAGAATAAATGATGAATGTATTACCCTGGTTTGTCTGGGACAACCAAGAGTTACTTTATGGTATATGACGGATCAATGCTAAGATGTTTTTGAGAAATTTAGTGATCTTGTTTATGATGTTTTGGACTTCTTTCTTTCGGAAGGGTTATAATGTTAACTATTTATGTAATTTTATATATTATACTTAGAATTATATATTATAGATTAAAATTATTATCCCTCCGTGTGAGTATTTAATCATATTGGATAACATGATATAACCATTTTCTTGATAAATGCATATGGAATAACCAATAAATCTATTTTTGGAACTCAAAATTTGCTAATTCTTCAATAAAAAATTCAACTTCAATTCATGGAATAAGAGATAGTGTGGAAAATTATCACGGTAAAACAATGGTTAGGGTTATCATGATATCATATATGTATATATTTTCATGAAATTTATTCAACTATATGAAAATGGTTATTAAAATAAAATTTTGTCAAGTTTTCCACATTTTTTATGACATCATTATCCTTTTAAAAGGTTCTTTAGGTTATGGCTTTGTGATTGTTACCAATATCCTTACCATGTTCTCAATTACTCTCCATAGGAAAAATATAGTTATATTTCTCTTTGAAGTCCACATTTTCACTATCCACATATTTTCAACTATGTGGAGACCAAGTTATGAGTTACTTTGGGTAACCGTTATGGCTCCAACAATCCTTTTTAGTGGAAAATTTTATATTCCTTTTTACTATGTGGGTTTCTATGAATAGAATGTTGATGTACAAATATTTTAATACCCCAGATAAATTTTAAGGTATAAAGTAAATGTAACGCTACATGATTTTCTGAAATATTATTTCCAGTTAATTTAATAATTTTCGTATATTTTATTTAATTCAACACCGAATATATATTATTAATAAAAAATCACCTAGTTTGGAAGAATTTATACCAAAAACCATGTTAATATTGAAGTACATGAAACACCTATATTAGCTTTCAGTACAAACAACATGAGGCTTGTCTTGTATTATATGAAATAACAATTCCCCTTGATAGCTTGTATTGCATGCAAGGTCTATTTTTTACCCAATTACAATGCACTATTAATATTATTATAAAAATACTAATATAGCTTCCACCTAGCAATTGAAATGATTGTATTTAATAACATTACCTAAATTATTAAAATATGATTTAGACAAGTATAGTAAATGAATTATTTGGTGATCAATTAGTATAAATGACATAAATAACTATTTGATAATAGACTAATTACTTTATTAAGAAAACTTATTTTCTCTGTACATAAAAAAGTTTTTCTCAATAAATTAATAAACCAATTATTATTATTATTTTCAATAAAATTTATATAATATATATTATATTATATATTTATATTTATATTTATTCTCATATTATATATTTTATAGTTACAGGGTTAGAATAAATTCAATTGTTTCAATAAAAATATGTATTTTTTTAAAAGGTAATTTTACCACATTTTACTAGAGAAACCATTTTAAATATAATATTTAAAAAAATTTATAATTAATATTGGAAAAAATATACTTCATTTTCGAAATATAAATTATAAAAAATTATTTGGTTGAATGATTGGTACATTTATAAGAAATTTCATTTTTGATGAATAAAAACAAACTGTGATTTTCAATTCCCAAGTTATTTTTCATTAAATTTAATTATATTTTTAAATAAAATTTTTAATTTCATTTTTTAATTATATCAAATGTATAAAATTTAAACTATTTTAGATCATTGGAAAAGAATATAACATTACATTTAGATAAAAAAATTAGCTAAGTTTTAATAATTTTTACATTAAAATCCTACTTTTTCATCCCGTCTGCAAGATTAACATTAAATTAATTTCTTCAACTTATGTTATTAGAATTTCAAAAAATGGATTCAATATTTGAATTTATAATATTTTATAATTTATAATAAGTTCATCTTTGTTTTTATACCAAAACATATAAGTGGATTTACATAAAATTGATTGCATCGATTGAGGTAAAAAAAGATTTCATAATGGATAAACTATAATCTTAAGTGGTCAATGACCTAAACACACGTCAAAAAGTCTTTTTATGGAAATATTTCGACAAATTACCCTATTTTATATAATTATAAAAAATATTTAATGAAAATGAAATAAGGTAGACCTCTCAATTGTGTTTATATTTTTATATCTATAAGATTGACACTCCACCTCCTCTATAAAAGAGAACTCGCCCCTTAATTCTTTACACCTCTCAAGACACTTTGACTTAAAAAACACAATAAAAATATCCTCCAAAATTAAATATCCTTATATTAGAGTACTCACTTTTTTCAAAAATAAATCCAAAAGATTCCCTTCATTGTAAACCAATAGGAGTTACCCAATGAAGTGGTAACGTTATTTCTCAAACACCTACGTTTTATTCTAATTCTCCACCAACTCAACTATTCATATTACATTCTTAAATAATAACCTTAGTATAATAAATGTACTATTTTTTTTATTCTATGGTTTAAACCATCACATACACACACCTCAGTATAATGGGAAATGAAATTACCATTATTGTGTACGATGAACTACCACCTCACAAAAAGATGTTGTTTGTTTTTCTATTACATCCTCTCATGGACAGAAAATATTTTTTAAACTCTATTTTTATATGACATATATATATTATTTATTATTTATTTATTATTCATTAGTTATTATATAAAACATAACGTCATGATCTCCATTTTTATAAATTCGATGAATTTATTTGAAGAAGCATAGGATACAATCTCCTCAAAGCGATGTGATTTGTTAACACTACCCACGAAATGTATTAAGGATGGGATTAGAGAAATTATATGATATATATGAAATAATAATTATTCTAGAATAATTATATAAACACACACATATATATAAATATATTCCATTTAATTATATAATTTTAATACGGTAATAAAACAGAATCATCGTTCATGCTTAGTTGCAGCTTTCCATCAGAACATGATAGTTATATTTCTCTTTGAAGTACACATTTTCGCTATTCACATAATTTCTCCTATGTGGAGACCTAGTTATGAGTTACTTTGGGTAACCGTTATGGTTCCAACATTCCTTTTTATTGGAAAATATTTTATTCATTTTTACTATGTGGGTTTATATGAATGGAATATTGAAGTACTAATAATTTAATAACCCAGATAAATTTTAAGGTATAAATTCAATTTAATGGGGGTAAATTTAACCCCACGTGATTTTATAAAATATTTTTTCAAGTTAATTTATTATTTTTTATATTTTTCATTTAATGCGACACCGAATATATATTATTAATATAAAAGCACCTAGTTTGGAAGAATTTATACCAAAAACCATGTTAATATTGAATTACATGAAAGACCTATATTAGCTTTCAGTACACACATCATGATGTTTGACTTGTATTATAGGAAATAACAATTCCCCTTGATAGATTGTATTGCATGCAAGGTCGATATTTTACCCAACTACAATGCACTATTAATATTATTATAAAAATACTAATATAGATACCACCTAGCCATTGAAATGATTGTATTTAATAACATTAACTAAATTATTAAAATTTTATTTAGACAAGTATAATAAATTAATTCTTTGGTTATTAATTAGTATAAATGAATTAAATAACTATTTGATAATACACTAATTACTTTTCTAAGAAAACCAATTTTCTATGTACATACACAATTTTATCTCAATAAATTAATAAACCAATTATTATTATAATATTCAATAAAATGTATATATTATATATTATATATTATATATTTATTTATTTATTCTCATCTTATATATTTTATAGTTATAAGGTTCGAATAAATTCAATTATTTCAATAGAAATATGTATCTTTCTAAAAGGTAATTTTACCACATTTTAATAGAGAAACCAATTTAAATATAATTTTTTAAAACATTTATAATTAAATTTGGAAAAAATAATCTTCATTTTAGAAAGAGAAATTATAAAAAATTACTTTGGTAGAATTATTGGTAAATTTCTATGAAATTTTATTTTTGATGAATAGAAAAAAACCGTGATTTTTAATTCCCAACTTCTTTTTCATTAAATATATTTATATTTTTAAATAATGTTTTTAATTGAATTGTATTTTTATTTAGATAAAATTAATAATATTTAAAATATTTTAGGACATTGGAAAAGAATATAACATTAAATTTAGATAAAAAAATTTAGCTATGTTTTAATAATGTTTACATTAAAAGCCTACTTTTTCATCACGTCTACAGGATTAACATTAAATTAATTTGTTCAACTTATGTGATTATAATTTCAAAAAATAGATTCCATATTTGGATTTATAATAATTTATAATTTATAATAAGTTTAATTTTTTTTACCAAAACATATAAGTGGATGTACTTAAACTTGATTGCATTGATTTATGTAAAAACAATATTTCATAATGGATAAACTATAATCTTAAGTGGTCAATAACCTAAACATATGTCAAAAAGTCATTTTATAGAAATATTTTGACAATACAGCCTATTTTATATAATTTTAAAAAATATTTAAGGAAAATTATATAAGGGAGACCTCACAATTGTGTTTACATTTTTATATCTATAAGATTGGCACTCCACCTCCTCTATAAAAGAGAACTCATCTCTTAATTCATTACACCTCTCAAGCCACTTTGACATAAAAAAAACTAGAAAAAACTACTCCAAAATTATATATCTATATCTTAGAATACTCCCCTTTTTCAAAAATAACACTAAAATATGCCCTTCAGTGAAAACCAAGAGGAGTTGCCCAATAAAGTTGTAACGTCATTTCTCAAAATACATCATTTTATTCTAATTCTCCACAAACACAAATATTAATATTACATTCTTAAATAATAACCTTAGTATAATAAAGGTAATTTTTTTATTCTAAGGTTTATGCCAACAGATACACACACCTCCATATAATGGGTAACAAACTTGCCATTATTGTGTACGATATACTACTGCCTCACAAAACGATGTTGTTTGTTTTTCCATTACGTCCTCTCATGGACGGAAATTATTATGGATACTCTATTTTTTATATGACATATATATATTCTTTATTATTTATTTATTATTAATTAATTATTATATAAAACATACCGTCATGATCTCCATTTTTTGTAAAGACCATAACTTTATTTGAAGAAGCGTAGGCTACAATCTCCTCCAAGTGATGTGATTTGTTAACACTACCAACGAAATGTATTAATGATGGGATTAGTGAAATTATATGATATATTTGAAATAATAATTATTCTAGAATAATTAAGTAAACACAAAAATATATATACATATATTCCCTTTAATTTTATAATTTCAATACGGTAATAAAACAGAATCACCGTTCATGCTTAGTTGCGGATTACCGTCTCCATAAACAGTTTCTTCCATTTTATATTTATTTATTTTATAGATTGTAATATTGTTTTATATACTAAATATATATGATATTTAAATCATGTTTTAAATTCTAGAAATAAGTAAATAATTATCTATGTTAGATTCTCAAGAATAACATGTTAAAACGTGTAAAAAAACAACGCGGATATTACTCAAAGCTTACAATTAACATGAATTTATTAAAAAAGTTTAATAAAACATCATAATAAAATTATATATGTTTTTAGATATAATATTATGGTTATATAATATTTGTATAATAAAATTATATTTATTATACAATAATATTCAATGTGTATAAATAAATTCAAGACTAAAGGTAAGGGTTTTCTCATCTCAGTTTTATTTCTGTGAGATTTATGCCTTATTAACAACTCATTTATTAGGTTCGGTGAATATACTTATAATTAATACATTATATAAATAAAAACCTAATATTTATGGATATTTACATGTATATTTTATTATATATCTTTCATGGGGTTTTACATTTTAAAAGTTACCAAATCTATAAGGTGGTTTTGTTTAATTTTTCATTCTTTCAAGAACCGGTTTTTTATGAACCTATATTCAATTATGTGATGTACATACATCCATTTTAAAAAATATATAATTAATATGATTATTTAATGATATATTTAGATTTATTTAATTTCACTTTCATAGATAGGTAGTATGATTTAATATTACATAGTGGTAAGAGTTTATTTAAATCATATAAAACAATTTCAAGATAGTTTATGACTATGATTCCATAGATGAAAAAATAATACCCACATATCAAGAATTGTCATGAATATTTTTCCCTATTGCTATTCATGATATCTGGATATATTATTACTTTTTCTATACTATTTGTTACATAATATTTATAATAAAATGTTTTTCTGAAAGTCCATCTTTACCCCTCTATTCGGTATTAAATATGCGTTCCTTTATAATCATGTTTTATACAAAGGTTTTCAGAAAATTTTCTATTGTTATTACATGATCATTAAAATAAATTTTTACCCATGTTTAACCTTTTAAAAAAAGTTTTCTAAAAAGAAATATTGTTTTAATTTTCCAACTGAGGAACATTTCTAAAATTTTTACTGTTTAAAAGAATTTTTTGGCTTGTGTGGAATTTTTCATGTTTCTTTTTTAAGTTTCAAGTAAAATGGTTATAATTATTTTCAAATATTCTATTAAAAAAAATTAAATTAAAACAATTTAAAAAATGTTTCATAAATTTTTTGTATTTTTTCATGAAAAAATGTTTTCAAAAGGCATTCAACGATTCATTTATTTTTTTTCAAGGAATTTTTCAATGAAAATGGTTTTCAACATTTTCTCAAGAATCTTTAATATGTCCTCAATGAAAATTGGTTTCAAAACAGTTTTATTTAGAAATAATGTTTTAAATAAGAAAGTATTTTTTCCTCAAGTAAAGTTTTAAAGGATCTTTCAATATTATTTTCCATCTATGATGAAATCCATTGCGTTAGTCATGCCTTTATAGGAAAATGATACAATGTTTCCCTTTCACATTATTTATATGTATGTTTTATGTATTGAGGTCATAAGTTTCTTGAAACACATTTCTCTTTCACGGTTTATATGTTTATGAAACCTGCTTTTTTTAATGGGTTATGATTTGATTAAATGATTATGAAACTAGTCTCTATTTTCATAGGTTATGATATGATTACATGTTTACGACACCCATTAAATTTCATGGGTTATTATATGCTGAATGTTTATGATCTGCTGGAACACATATTTATTATTTCATTAAGATATTGGTGGAACCTATATCTCCCTATAATTAATTGGGTGATGATTTATATATTGTGGGATAGAATTGGATGGAATGGGGAGTGAACTTGTTTTAGAAAATCACATTTTCTTCTATAATGTTCTTAGGAGAGAACCTTATCTAATAAGATGATCATGGGATTAAACCATGAATACTAAGATGGTATGTGGAGTGAACCCATACTACTAAAATGGAATTGGTTGTGATTCCTTGACTACTATTGAAGTCATTTTATATTCCTAAGTGTTTTCCATAATTCTATGTCTTATTAATATGTTATGATATCATGGATTATTCTTTTCATTCCACCATTATTATTGTCTTAGGAACTACCAATATTTATTTCACGACTCATGTATATGATCTTTGATATGTAGTGTATGATCTCAAATAGTTATTCTAATGTTCACCTAAGCATTATTCTCACATTATGCTTAGGTATCTCTTTTAATTACCCTTACTCAACATCCAAATCCCACCATTATTATGTTTCGTATCCCATGTAATGAATAAATGTTTTATGTATATGTAATAAAGGGGAATATCTTTTTGGGGAACATTTAATATCTTTAACTACGTTACAAGATGTTTTTACATGTTTCCTGAGACACTGAACTATTACTATCCTCAAAAAAGTACATTTGTTATGTGATGTATATTCTTCTAATACGATTTAATATAGTTATATTTTAATATTTATTTGACATATTCTGTAACAATTTAATGTTTTATTAAACCTTTGGAAGCTAGAAGATGATAACCTTAGTGATATCTCTAGGGATATTTCTATGGATTTGTATAGGGATGTCTCCAAGGATAAGCATAAGGTGTCCTAATTTTGATATCCCAGATGTGATTTTTCATGATTATGTTGATTTCCTCTATGATATGATTATCTCACACTAGGATTTATGGTTTTAGTGAATGTAAGGAACTAAAAATAATTGGGTTAAAGATAAATGTGATGGAAAATTAATGATGAGTAGTCAAATGGGATGATCATTAGAGTGAATAATGGTATGGTTATGCATAATCATATTTCACACAAAATGATCAACAACCTATACATTAATCATCCCTTGGACTCACCAAGGAATAAAAGCAGTGTATTTTTCTAAGAGTTTGAGTAATGGAGACCATGTAGAAAGAATATAAAGATTTCTCTTTTCCAACAATGTGGAAATAATCACCAATATAAATGCATTATAGGAACACGAGGATGTTTTGACTGTGGAAAATAGGGGGAAACCCAATTAAATTAAAATTAAAAATGAAAGGGTTTAGTTAACATAATTAATGGTAATATTGGCCTTCCTAATACATCATCAAAGGATAAATTCTTTAAGAGTTTAATTAATGGAAATTATGAAAACATATATCCTAAAATGAAATATATTGATGGAAATAAGAAAAGTGGTATGAGTAATGGTGGTACTACTAGTGATGATGAGACTACCATTAATATTTCAATGTAAAGGGGTATTAAATAATTGTATTAAGTATCCTTATTTATGTCTTAATGATAAAGAAAAATAATCAAAATGTGTATGTATTTAGATTCAATAATTATTAAATGTGAAATATATTATTGTTCTCTTTATGTTTATTTTCACTATGGATTAACAAGAATATGGTTAATTGTTCTAATGGAATTTAAATTTAATTTAATGGAAATGTGTTGTTAAGTGTAAAAAAGACGATTAATAGAAACATAAACTTTAATATTATCCTTAAATTAAGATAATGATGATTGGATAATGATATATTTTATATGAATAATAAATTTAATGGTAATGATTGCCTTGGAACTAATTATGAATTTGTTGAAAAAGTAGTTGTGTTATCCCGGATGGAGTTTACAACATTTTTGTGTTTAAAAAATATATCCCATAATCTTTTTAATCAGGAAATAAGCATGTTTTAAATAATGTTATATTTGGAAATTCAGTTTACTTCCATGTTTCAATAGAATACATAATGAAGGTATTCAGAAGATTGTTATGTGTAAACAAAGAGAGACTTTATGGTATACGAGATATAAATTCTATGTAGTTCTTGACAAATTTAGTGAACTTGTTTATAACATTTTGGACTTCATTCTTTAGGAAGGGTTATAAGGTTAGAAATTTATGGAATGATTTATATTTTACATAGGATGATGTTTAAGAGATTAAAATTATTATCTCTTTATATGACTATTTATTCATATTAGAAAACTTGTACTAACCATTTTATTTTTATAAAGATATATGAAATGAGTAATCACTGTATTTTTGGATCTCATGATTGGCTAATTCTTTAATGAAAAAATCAAGCTTCATTTTTGGAATAAAAGAATGAGTGGAACATTACCAAGGTATAATAATGGGCAGGGTTATCAAGAAATCATGTATGTATATATTTTCATGAAAATTCTTCAATTTTAAGAAAACAATTCTTGAAATAATTTTTTTTCATGTTATCATAAATTTTTATAATATCAATGACCTTTTTTGGACCTCTTTGGGTTATGGCTTTATGATTGTATCCCCTATCTAAACCATGTTATCTATCACTCTCCATCATAACTTGATAGTTATATTTCTCTTGAAATTCATGGTTTTCACTTTCAATATATGTTCTCTTCTGTGGAACCATAGTTATGAGTTACTTGGGGTAACCGTAATTGTTGCAACATTTCTTTTTTAAAGGAAAATTTTGTATTCATTTTTACGATGTGGGTTTCTATGAATATAACATTAAAGTATCTCACACAGATAAATTTTCAGGGTGAAATTAATTTAAATGTGGGTAAAATTTTACACCCCAAAAATTTGTAAAATATTTTATTGAATTAATTTAATATTATTGATAAATTTCATTTTGCGCAACACTGAATATAGTTTTTGTATATAAATGTACTAATTTTGGTAGAATTTATACCCAAAACCAAGACAATATTTCACTAAATTAAAACATATATTATATTTTATTACCCTCAACACTATGTTGACTTGTATTACTTACAATAACAAGTCCCTTTGACAGCTTGTGTTACACGCACGAGTTATTTTTTTACGGAACTACAATACACTATTAATATCATTATTAAAATTCTATTATAGATACCATCTAGCCAATGGAGTGAATTTTGTGAAAACTATTACCTAAATTTTGAAAATATGATTTAGATAAGTATATAAAATTTATCCATTGTTTAGAAATTTTTATAAGTAAATGAAATAACTATTCAAAAGTAAAGAAATAAATCTTCTAAGAAAACAATTTTTCTCTGTACAAACACAATTTTATCTCAGTGAATTAAAAAACATTTTATTAACATTTAAAAGAAAATTTATATAATATATATTAAATAAATGTTTTTTTACTCATATTATATGTTTTATATGTGTAAGATAAGAATAAATCAAATTTTTTGAATTAGAAGATGTATTTTTCTAAAAATTAAATTTTCAACATTTTAATGGAGACACCATTCAAAATATAATTTTTCAAAATATTTATAATTTATATCTGAAAAAAAATAAATTCATTTTTGAAAGAGAAATATGGAATACAATTGGGTGAATTTATTGTATTATTCGAAGAGGTTTTATTCTTTGGTGAATAGAAAAAACAGTGCATTCTAATTCACAACATATTTTTCATCAAATTTATTTATATTCATAAAGAGTATTTTAAAATGTAATTTAATTATAATTAGATAAAATTTATATAATTTAAAACATTTTTTGGTTATTTTAATCAATTTAACATTAAATTTAGATATAAAATATTAGGATACATTTAATCATTTTTACTTTAAAAACCCACTTTGTCATCCAATCTGTGGGATTAACATTAAATTAATTTCATCCACTTATGTGATTAGAATTTGAAAAAAAATGGATTATTTATTTTTAATTATAATAATTTATAATTTATAATATTTTTGACGTTTTTTTCTAAAAATATAAGTAGATGTAGTTAAAATTAATTACAATGATCAAGGTAAAAGCAACTTGATAAAATGGATAAAATTTAACCATAAGAATAAAAATGACCTAGAAACACGTAAAAAATTCATTTTATGTATATATTTAGACAAATTACCCAATTTTATAAAATTTTAAAAATTATTGGAGTCACATTATATAAGATCGACCTCTCAATAGTATTTACCTATTTATATTTACAAGAACAGAACTTCACCTCCTCTTTAAAAGGGATATCATACCAGTCACTTCCTCACACCACTCAATCCACTTCAGATAAGAGAACCCATGTATAAATATCAACCCCAAATTCATATATTTGTCCTAGAATACTGTATTGTTTCAAAAATACCACCAAGAAATCCCTTTGATGTAAACTAGTTGGATTTACCCAATGAAGAGGAAACACCCTTCCTAAATCTCCTAGGTTTTATTTTTCATTATACACCCCCTAAAATTTACATATTAAATTAATAACTAATAAAATTAGTATAATAAATATACTGGGGGTTTTTAATCTAAGTTGTAGCCATAAAATTACACACACTTCCATCAAATGGATAAAGAACTTACAGTTCTTGTGTACGATGAACTATCGCCTCATTAAATGATGTTGTTCTTTTTTTCATTGCCACCTCTCATGGTTGGGAAATATTGTGGAAAATCTATTTTTTATGTTATATATTATATTTATGATATTTATGAATTTGGAATTATTATATTAAACATACCTCGATTCTTTCCATTGCGTGTAAATACAATAACATTGTTTGAGGAAGTGTGGGCTACCTCATCCGAAAAGTGATACGATTTATTACCACTACACATCAAATGTATTAAGAATGGGTTTAGGAAAAATAAATTATATAAATGAAATAATAATTATATTAGAATAATAATTTAAAGATATATATATTCATATATTCCATTTACTTTCATACCTTCAATACATCTATAAAATGGAAACAACATTCATGCGTACATGTGGCCTACCATTTCCATTAAAAGTTTCTTCCATTTAAAATTTATATATTTTATATACTTTTTAAATTATTTATAAATTAAATATATATGATATTTATATAATTTTTTAAATTATTGAAATAAGTACATAATGATCTATGTAAGAGGATCGAGACTAACAAGTTGAAAGAAGTATGAAAAAACGGATATTTCTTGAAGCATAACATTAATATAAAATTGGTAATAAAATGTTATTATAAAGTCATAATAAAATTGTATATGGTAATAGATATAATAATATTATTTTTAATAGATTTATTAAAAAATTATTTCTTATACAGGTGGATTTAACATGTATAAAAAATTTTAAGTCTTAAGGTAAGGGTTTTCCCTACTCACTTTTATTTATGTGAGATTTATGACTTATTAAATACTCATTTATTTTGTATGGTGAATATAATTCCAATTAATTTTTTATATGAATATAATCTATAACATTATGTGTATTTACATGAATATTTCTTTATATATCTTTTATGGGATTTTATATTCCAAAAGTTACCAAATATGTAAGGTGGTTTTTTCTCAATTTTTCTTCTTTGAAGAACATGTTTTGTTATACACCTATATTATATTATGTGGTGTATATAATACCATTTGAAAAAATATATCATTTATATAATTATTTTAATGATATATTATGGTTAATTTTTTTTTCATGGGTAGTATAATTTAATGTTACAATATGGTAAGTGTATAATGAAATAATAAAATAGTTTATCATGTATATTTATGATTTTAATTCCATTGATGAAAAAATATTACTCATGTAACAAGAAGTATCATTAATTTTATTCTCCTCTAGTAATTCATTATATCTTTATCTATTGGTATCATTTTTCTACACTTTGGTATATAAGATGTTTAAGAAAGTTTATTTATGAATGCATGAATTTACCTCTATTTTTTAGTCGGAAATATATCTTCCTTCAAAATTTTGTTTTCTAAAAATCTATTAAAAAATGTTCTACTATTATTATATTATTTTAAAAAAAAAATTACCCTTGTTTATCCTTTTAAACAATTTTTATTTGAAATGGTTATTCTTTTTTTTCCAATCGAGGAATATCACTAAACATATTACATCATAAAAGGAATGTTGGGAATGTGTGTAATTTTTCACTTTCATGACTATCCTTCATTTGAAGCAACATTTAAACATTTATAAGATTCATTTTTATGAATTTCTTTTTCTAATATTATGTACAGTTAATGTATTTGTAAATAAAATGGTTTTCCAAACATTTTCAGGCTTACATTATATGTTTTAAAAAAAATTAGAATTTTTTTCAAGCATCTTCTATATGTTTTCAACGAAAATGGTTTCAAAAAGGTTTTCATGATTAATTTATAATGTTTCAAGAATAGTGGTGTTTAATTTTTTTTAAATATTTTCTTAAATATTTTCAAGAAAAGTGGTTCTCAAAATGTTTTCAAGAAACTTTTATATGTTTTGCAGGAAAATGTCTTTCAAAATTCCTTGAAGATTTTGTCTATGTTTTCATGGAAAATAGATTTCAATATTTTCGAAGAATATTTTTTATTTGTTCAAGGAAAAAGGTATTTAAAATATTCTAAAATAATCAATTATATGGTTTCAGATATATTTTAAAAGAAATTATTTTTGAACATGTTTTCAAGACTCCATAATATGTTTTCAATGAATGTGGTTTTCAAAAGGGTGTATGATTAAAATATAATATTTCAAATAAGAAAGTATATTTTTTTCATGAAATGTTTTTAAAGGATATATCCAAATTATTTTCCATATAAGATGATATTCATCGGGTTATCTGATGATTTTTATTTAGAAATGACCCAAAGTTTCCCTTCATATTCTTTCTTTTAATGATTTATGTGTTGATAGTATGATTTTTATGAAACCCATTTCTTCATAGCTACTGAAGTCTCTTATATCTAATTCCCTTAGAAGACTTGGTTTTAAGACACTGAAAAATCGATCAACTTTAATTTCATGTTGGATGATAATGCCAGATGAATACCTTTCAAGTCTTGTAAAATTTGCTTCGTATAAACCAACAGATTCATCATCCTTCTACTTCAGCTCAAGAAACTCCTTTTCCATCTTTGTTCGAAGAATACGAGGGAAGTACTTACTGAAAAACATGTTCTTTAACTCGTCCCATTCCATGGACTCAATTTCTTCTCTTGGACTCGTATTCTTGATAAGATTCCACCATTGATCATCTTCACCTTCCAAATGATATACTGCTAAGATGACATTCTCATGTTCAGAACATTGAAGAACTGAAAATATCTTTTCAGCAGTACTGATCCATTGTTCAGCAACAAGTGGATCAGAAGACCCACTGAAAGAAGGTGGACGTTTCCTCATGAAGGACTCAATAGAATATTGTTCCCTTCTCTGCTCATTTGGAAGTCCAGAATGATTCATAGCTTGTGTAAGTATAGAAATAAGATTTTGCACTCCATCTCCCATAACATTTGTTTGTTCAGGAGGGAAATAATTGCATTGTCCATTGCATTGATCAACACGGTTCCTTCGGGTTCCAGCCATCATCTAAAACCCAAAAAGAATAGTGTGAGAGGCAAAAATCATTCTAGGGAAAAAAATATAATAAAGGCGGAGTACCTTCAATATCTAACATCTTAGGTTTAATTCTATGATCGTTAGCGTAATTCTAGTACTATAACCTATACGTATACTTAACCTTAGGGACATCCCTAGACATACCTTAGAAATATCTCTTGGGATCTCACTAATGTTTTCGCATCTTAGTTTCCAAAGGTTGACTAAACCTTTCCTCTGATACCAACTGTAGAGACCCGAAGCATGTCTTACATGGACTTTACATTACTTTTGCGGAATACTTAGTACATAACAAAAAATACACACACAAGGATCATAATAGTTTAGTGTCTTTGGAAACTCAGAACGTAATCTTCTAATCGTGGTGAAAGATCTCCAATATCTCCCATTAAGATCTTCCCTTTTTTTACCTAAAACCTTTCTTTATATCCTGGGGAAAAGAAAACATAAAAGGGTGAGCACAAATGCTCAATAAGGGTAAACAAAAGAAATATAAATCTCATCGTATACACAAGCACATAACTTTTGGAAATCTTAACCTGCAAAAGAGATCATAATTTCATAACATGGGATAAATCATGGCAGTGAAATGTAATCACAATAATCATAAAATAAAACATGAAACTTTGTGGCATACACACATAATCACAGAGAATCTTTTCTTGTTAGTCAAGACTCATGGCCAAGACTATCTTAGTGGACAAAGTCCCTTTCTGAACCGAGTCACCCTCGTTCCAGTCCTGTTTCACTGAACCGGTATAACCTACCGTTCCAACCCTGTCTATCTCATGAGATATAAAATCCTTACCCCATGCATTGGATGGAGATATAGGTCCCACCCATCTTATAATGAATCCTTTCTTATGTGTGCCACATAAATCATAAATCATACATCATCGCATAATACATGTAACAAAAATGGGATTCTTGAAACATCATGACATCATCAAACAAATCATATAAGGTAAATGACGTCATAAAAATAATTCTCTCACAACATAATCAAATAAATTTAATAATAGGGATAGAAACATAACCCTTTATTATCTTATATGGAAAATAATTTTGATAAAACACTTGAACTCCATTCTTGAGGAAAATATCCTTTCTTCTTCAAAATTTTTTTTCCTTTCATAACATGTCATACAACTTTAAAATAAAAGAAGTTGATTAAAAATAAACTTTATAACTTGTAAAGGAAGCTTCTTGGAAATAATGTTTTAAAAATCCATTCATGTCGTATAAGTTTAAAAAAACATTCTTCGTACTTTTGTCGGAAAAGTCAAAAAGTACCTCGTACGAAAAAAGACAAAAGACTCCTTTCATATCATTAACTAAAAACTCACCAAAGGTTAAAATAGGATTTAAAAAATTGTATGTGAATGGAAATAATATTACATATTTAGGGAACATGGATGTGGATGATAAAATACACCCCAGTAAATACTTACGAATAAACAATCTCGGATAAAAATGAGATTGTGATATTTCCCTTACCTTAGGTCCGATTTTCTTTTTACATGTCCGAAGCTCCTGTATAATGGTTTAAATAATGTTATTGACTTATTATAGAATCATACATATTGATATGATATCATATATGGTCATATTCTTAGCTTCTTATTAGTAATATTTCATTGTTACTTGTTACTCGGGTCTTTATTGCCTTTTGTTCTTATGCGTGTTTTGTCGAATAAATTCTTATTCTTCCTTTAAGGTTATAGATAACTTATATCCAGAATGGTATTAGTGTAACATATATCATATTTATTCATTAAATTCATTTATAATTACTTTGTAATGATGATCATGTAGAACGAGTCGCATCACATCGTGGAGACGGTATTCCGTACGTACGCACGAGCGATGATATTGTTCCCATGATCGTGGAATTGTATTTAAGTGTGTTTATACTATTTCAGTATCAATATAACTTTATAATAATCATATATAGTTACTCATTACACCATTATACCCATCCAATTAAGGTGGTGGCGGAAAATAGATTACACCACGGCGTGGAGACGGTATTCCGTACGTACGCACGCGCGGTGATTTCATTTTCCGTAGGATGGATAGAAGGTTAATTAGATTTGTTTCATATTTATAATAACATATCAGTATGTAAGTAATACTGATGTTATTACTTTATCATGAAACAACTAAATAAGAATATGTTGAAGAAGAAAGAAATTGAAAAGATCGGTAATGGATATTACCTCTTCTTTGAAATTCCTCTCTGAATCCTCCACTTAGTGAACTATGATTGGTCTTTGAAGAAGACCAGGACCTCTAGGATTATTCTAGGGAAGTGGAGAAGGGATTTTGGAATGGGTTGTCCGAGCTTGAGTGCTCAAATTGGTGTGAGGAGTGGGAGGAGGTGCCCTTTTATAAGGGAGGAGAGGGGCACCTTAGGAATATCTCAAAATATTATTTTATATTAAAGTCAAAATCGGTTTATAATGGTTCTAAAGGGTCTTATTTCGAAGCTAAAGTGGGTATGGGTCGAAATCCTATCAACCAATGGTATTTAGAAAAGTTTAGGTTATTATTTTAACCTTATCAATTAGATTTAACTCTAAGTTAAATAATTTAACTTTTACCGTGTCTTTTTGTTTTCTTACACTATATGGTTAATACACTTACTATAACATGCCAAACGAACCCCAAATTGTTTATTATTAGTATATATATCCTTATCTATGTCATTTGGCCGATCCTTAATTTTTAGGAATAAAATAACAATTAATAATATAATATTTTATTTAAAAACTATTTTGTGTCAATTTTGACACTATTTGATATATGATTTTTTTGTGAAAGTCATAACAGAATAATATGTTCGAACCAAGTTGATTAAATCAACAATAAGATATCATAGTAACCTATAAAATAAGTGTAATTCATAAAAAGTCTCAAATTACATTTATTTTGGTATTTATAATATCAATTATGTCAATATTTCATTAATAAGATAATTACTGCATCATCTTTGTGTCATATATAAATTAAATTATTTGATGTCTAAAAATTACAAATAAAATACCATTATGTAGGAAAGCCTTTTATCTTTCTAATGAATATTTACAATCGAATGTATCTTATGTATAACCCTATATTAAAAATGTTTTAGTAAATAAACATTGATTTTAACTCTTTTAACTCTTCTTTGAATTAAATAATAATAAATGTCCTAATCTAATCCAAGTGGGCCTAAATGATAATATTTTACACTTAAGGTTGTTTTTGGTCGAGATACACTTGTCCAATAGAATTAGGACATGTGTTAGGGTAATGTTAATATCATTCTTACCCTTAATTACCTTATTTACTTTTAACCGTGGTAAATAAAAGTAAAAAGTTAATATTCACCAAAAAATTATTTTCATATCATTGAACCACATTTTACATACTGACATCAACCATGTCTCTCGGATTTTTTAAATTCCACTCACAAAAGCAGTAAAATTAAGTTTTTTGAAAAATTCAGTTTTTTAACTACCACCTAGTAGTTTCACTATTCATCAAAAATTGATGTTTTTCAGAACAATGCCAAAATTTCATCCTAAGCTATATTTCATATTCCGAATTCAAAAATGAAGTCTATTTTACCAAATTCATAACATATAAGTTGCATTAATTAATTTTATAATTAAATCCCGCTGTTAAAACAAATAGCGTGTTTTTAAAAAACAATATCTATCAAAAGATTGACACTTGATTATGTCTGGTTTAAATGTGAAATTACATCCAATGACCAACATTGTATTAAATTGTAAAAATATATTCTAAATATACATTAAAACCACTCAAATTAATAATTTATCACTATTAATTATTTCGATTAAAAAAGTTGTTTTTAATTATAATTTAGTAATTTTCACTATTCATTAGAATATGAAAGTTATCCGAAAAGTACCAAAATTTCACCTTAGGCTAAATTCGATACTCCGAATCCAAAAATGAAGTCCATTTTGAGAGCTAAAATTTCTAAAATTTTAAAAAGTGGTTATTACTATTCATAATGGCTAGTTTTAATAATATTTTAATAGCATATCGTTGTTTCGTGAAACTCAGTATTGCGTACTACACACGCTATCGAGGAAGGTTGTGATTGCGTGTAATGCAAGGAAAGTCAAGGATGTATGTTGTGCAAGCTCCTTTTGGTGTAGCGTACAACACAAGACATTAATAAAATTAAAAAGAATATTTTTCATAAAATCTCGGGCTGTTACACACGACATAAATAAAAATACTTTTGGAAACAAATATCTTAATGTCATAAAATGTCCATAATTTAATTATACCAATATATATTGTTTTTAAAACGTATTTACTTCTAGTCATACATAAGAATTTAACGAATCTTATATAATTAATATATTTCATAATTTT
Source organism: Viscum album (assembly GCA_963277665.1). Taxonomy (NCBI): domain Eukaryota; kingdom Viridiplantae; phylum Streptophyta; class Magnoliopsida; order Santalales; family Viscaceae; genus Viscum; species Viscum album. The sequence continues at coordinate 691,323,870 of OY728163.1, forward strand.
ATTACGGTACCAATGATTTTCATTAACTTTCATTGTCTAATTGAACAATAACTACTGTAATGTTATATAAAATCGTGGGTCATGAAAAAATTTCCCACACAACATTTTTATGAAATAATAATGGTTTAATAATAATCTATTAAATTGTAAAATATTATTAGATTACAAAAATAGGTTAAATAAGATTAACTATAAATTTAAAAATAATAATATTTATTTTTGAACAAATATTAAATTTAAAAAAACTAAAATGATAAAAATACCATTTGGAAACTAGTATACAATTTTTCCCTCCCTTTTATTTTTCTAGGACGATAAATTCAGTATTTTGAAGGGTTAAAAATCATGAAAACATATAATTATAGTAAAATATGGAACATATATTCATTTAATATCACTAATACATGTTTTAGGTTTGAGAAAGTATTTTATGAATTATTTTAACAAAAAATAATCCTCCAATTCATGTTCGAATACCATTATCATGCACTTTTTCAATCAAATACAAAACATTTCAAAGTAAAATAATCATCTGAATTACTAATATTAACACTCCTAGGCTCCATATATTTTTTATGTGTATATTTATCTCCATGTTTGAAATTCATTAACTCCTTAATAAATGATTAAATATCATTAGAATTGAAGTGCCCAGATCAGTGTGAATCACTGAGAGGGGAGGGGGTGAATCAGTGATCCCTTAAAACTTTTTACTAATTGATTCTTTATCAATTAAACCTCTATGGATTGTTAAGGCCTCGATCCACTCTTCTTGTATCTCTCACCTTTCCACGAATGATGCAGTAAATGTAAAGGCCCTGGACACAAGGATTTACAAGGTTCGGCACCAAAGGCCTACGTCCTTGCCATGTTGGTTATACGCCCCAACATGGTTTCTCCATTATAACTTGTTAGAATTACAATGGTCGATACAACATCCCACTGTATCTCTCCTGAGTCCCACAGGAGGGTCTTTATACTGCGGCCCACAGTGTTACCAGAGTCCCCCTGGCCTGCTCCAGAATCCCACTGAAGACTTCTTCTCCCTGAGTCCCACAGGGTCTTCTCCTGGCTCCTCGAGTCACACGAGTAACTCTTCTTCTCTTTATGCTTCTTCAAGTATCTTCAGCAGTCTGGGATAAAGACTGCTGGCCTTGCTCTGTACCTCTGATCACTTGTGATGGTTAGGTCTTCTCGTCTTGCTCAGGCTTTATCACCTTCTTCTAAGGATGACCTGGCCTCTCTCTTCAAGAATCTTCAATAGCCTCTGATAAGGTCTGTTGATCTTGCTCACAACTTCTGATCACTTCTGTTGATCCGGGTCTTCTCAATTACTGAAAAACTCAGACAAACAATATCAGTCACTTCAGTCTGGCTCAGTCTCACTTCACATCAACTTCATGCACTGAATGCATGGCATCACAATATCTTCAAGATCTCCTGGTCTTGGACTCCTCAAATGCACACAACCAGATTTGGCTTTGTTCACGTGTGCATGTGCATGCATGCATGCATGCACTCCCCTTCTTCTTTCTCTTGGTGCAATAAACCAACAAAGGGTATAATCCTTTAAGCACACACCTTCTATGAACTTCACACACTTTATTTCTTTTGATTACACACATAAAAGTGTGTTATACATTAGTGTGGATGTCCTCTTCCTTCAACTTCTAAATGCATACACTTTGTACACACCTAGGTTCGGCCTTCTTTGTTACTTGTTCAAGTAAACATAAAATTGTTCTTTGTTTTGCACACACGTGACTTGGGCCTCTTCCCACTTTTTCTTTCACACCCTTAACCCGTAGGTTGTTCTTCAATTTTTCACACACAAAATGTGTCTTCACTTGGTGCACATACAAGGCATGAAAGCCTCGGGTCCTCTTCTCCACTTGGCACACACCCACTGTCCGTAGGTGGTCTTCTTCACTTGATCTCAAAGGAGGCGCGCAAGGGTATGCTTGAGCCGCGGCCAGCTTCTCTTCTACCGCGCAAGCACTTGGGTGCACAAGGCACAAGAGCCGTGCAAGGCCTCGGGTGCAAGGCACCTCAACCACAGGGCGCACAAGTGCTACTGCCCCGGGTACTTCCTGCCGCGCAAGGGGAAGGCGCGAAGGGGTCTTCTCAATTCTTCTTTCGCGCAAGAGGTGCGCAAAAGGATCCTTCTTCTTGTCACGCAAAGAAGTAGCGCGCAAGGGACTCACAAAGTCAAGGTTTGGCTTCGGTCTTCTGCCGCGCAAGTGGTGCACGCAGGGGAGATCTTCGCGAGGCAGAGAGTGCACTCACGGGTCTTCAAAAATTCAGCGCATCAGCAAGAAACACCGATGCACGGGACTCTCTTTTTATAGGCAGAGGGCCTCTGTTCAATCCGCGTGGATAAACATTTGAATCCCCGAATTTTTCGGGTATTTCAAGATTTTTCAAATCTTGATTTTCTCCTCGGTTCACCGCGGGTTCTCCTTCTATATTTTTCTCCTCTACGTGCATGCGACTTAGAACGCATGCACGGCCTCTGTTTTGGCCATCCCATGAAAAACACAAACACCCCGAGGACTCTTCACTTCATTTGCCTTCGGCCTTCATCGAATTTTCTCATTTGTTGCATGCAAGTCTCTTTTTGTGCATGGTATTGTTCGTTATGGCCAGACGAGCACGAGGGTGCCTTCGGCTTCGAGAGAGACAGCCGAGAACTCAAAATCCGTCATCAGGGAGGCGCCTGGTTCAGCGGGGACGTCGCGGGTGCCTCGGTCGAGCTCAAGGTAGGAGATGGACGGGGAGCCGTTGGATCGAAGATTTGGATGGCCGCGATCAGGATGGGCCGCGGCGTATTAGATGTGCGGTCGAAATCTGGCGCGCGATCAATCGTGCGGCCAGGATGCGCTCCTGGAAATTTTTCCGCGTCCCACATCGAAACGGAGCGCGGTTTTTCCACGACTTATCAACCTAGCGCTCCCTTTCAATGCTCAGTTTCACTTGCCCCTCCACGGTTCCTCCCCGCATCGTGTTCCCTCTGCGGGCGCGCTCTTGCGCCCACCTCTGCCACTCGAGCGCGCCACTGGCGCCCACTATGCATCCTTCGGGCGTGCGCTCTGGCGCCCATGCTGCGCAGGACCTAATCCCCTGCGTGGCCCCGGCTTACACACGGCCGCGGCCTCTCAGGCTGGCCCCATGGAATCCCCCTTGGGCATGGCGACCTCGAGTCCCACATGTGCCTTGGGGTTGAACCTTAAGGCTGGCCCTTGGTGGCTAATTTTTTTCCTAAGTAGAGACTTAGGGACTTTGTATAAAAACAAAGTAACCCAAGTTCAAATGCCAAATGCCACTTCTTCCAAGCCATTCTTCTTCTTCATTTATTCTCATCTTCTTCTTAATAATTCCATTACTTCTCGTCATATGATCTTCACTTAGGATATGGAATTCAAAAGGTTCCTCTTCATCAACCGAACTCCTGAATCACTTATAATCTTCAATGTTCTTTATTGATCTAATCAAAGATCAATTGGAACATTTTCAATTCACATGCACTAAGATTTCGTGCATAGACTTCATTAAAACAACTTCATCCACTTTGAACTTATGGATGGTTCACTTCAGCTCCTCATGCATTGTCAATACAATGCATGGTCTTCAATTATTGTTGTGACTTTGTATCATCAGGATACAAGTTCTTTGAACATAAAGAGCATCTCAACAATCGTCAGATTTTATGATGCTCCATTATCATCAATTCTTCAAGTGGTGTAACTTAGTATCATCTTGATACAAGTATTGAAACATTAAGATCAGTTCTACAATCGTCTGATATCCATAGAGAATGTTTCAACCACATCATCCTATGTCACTTAGTGAATCTCCTAAGTGACATGCATCTTAGTACCATGGCCATTCTCCATTCATCACCAACACCATCACATCCTTTGTCATTCACATATTGAACCTCCTTGACATCAACATACCTCATTGACAACAAATGAAACACAGTGCACTTCAATCTCCCCCTTTGTATTTGTTGGCAATACACTAGAGCACATATGAATGGGTCAATATGTGTGCCAATATTTCTCCCCCTTATTGGCAACCAAATGCAAAGGTGTGGTGTGGTTCTCTTTCAAAAATATCTTCCTCCCTTTGAAAAGTATTTTCTTGAAAAACACTGAGAGAGGGATGATGTCACATGTTCTCTTTAGCAATGAACCTTTAGTAAATCATCTCTAAGTCTACTTGGGCTAACCCAGTGTAGAAAACAAGAGTGATGTAACCAAGGAACTCAATGTTGTCCAAAATTCACTGTACATGTGAAATCATGCTTCAGGGGTTTGAAATTTTTCAGATATAACAATGAATTGCTAAATCCAACACATACTTCACAAAACTCATTAGAAAGTTTAGGTGTATAGATAAAGCTACCCCTTTCATTCATTTGTCTTCAATCAATACTCCCCCTTAATTTTCATGATGAATACAATTAAGAAACAAGGGATGAAAGTATGATTGGAACACCTTCAGCTTTTCTCAAGATGGTATTAAATCTTAGAATACCATCTTCTCCAGATTGGCTCCCCCTCAAGGGGTGCACTCCATTCTGTCCAAACCATCCTCCAGTTGAGAATGATCATCATCTTAAATTCCCTGTAATGTTATCACATGTAAATACAAGTGATTAGGGAATATGATGGAACCTCCTTGGTTCATCAATGTGAACAACAAGGTTGCGAATATTCTCTCAACCGAGATGTCCCATTTTCACCATTCTTCACACTTGCACATTTGATCTTCAATGATGTTTGTGCTGGTGTGGATCTCAATACATCTTCATGTGAAATATTTTGTTTCCTTTTTGCCTTAGCAATTTCCAGTGCTTCATCTTCAGCTCTTTGCAGTTCTCTGGAAAGTTGCAACTGATTAGGCCATATGACTAACAAGTCATTTGGAAGTGAGGCCTTAGTTTTGGAAATTCCACATGGTTCTTTTGATACTTTCAAGCTACCATTCTTAGGAAACTTGTTTTCAATCAATCCCTTCTGCTTCTTCTGGATTGATTGTCTGTTTGATTCCAGTATGCCTCTATAGAATTTCATGGCTTGTTTACAAAGATCCATGATATGTCCTTTCTTTCCACAGTAGAAGAATGTTTTCTTGGTGGTCCTTCTGGATGCATCACCCTTCTTGGATTTAGACTCCAAGGATTTATCTTCCTTTTTCATAATCATCTTGGGAGAATCTTCAGATCTCTTCTGCTTGCTTCCCAAGGATTCCATTTTATCCAGGTTTAGTGATCTTCTCTTCTTTTTAGCTCTGGATACAGTTGGAGATTGACATGAATCTTTTTGACCACTTTTGCAATCATCTCAGATGTTGTCAAGTAATCCAAATCATTTTGCAGTAAACATATGTATCTGGACCTATGGATGTTGCTTCTTTTCTTCTGGCTTTCTCCCCCTTGGCATGGGCTTCCTCTGTGCTTTGGCATTCAGTGGATTGTACCAACAATCCTTTTCACAATGCCCATACTTGTTACAACACCAACATTGACCCACAAATCTTGACCTCTTCAGTCCTTCTGATTGTTGGCTAATTTTCTTGACTTGCTGTGCTACTTCAGGAGAGCTCTGCTTCTTCATTTTCTTCATCCATACTTGTTTGGAATTATTTTTCCATCCTGCACTTTTTGTGGAAACACAATTAGAAGCATCAGTACAAGATGGTATGGATGGTACCTTCTTTTAGAAGTTGTTGCCCTTTTATTAGAGGATGTCTTTCTTTTAGAATCATCCTCTTCAAAGCACACTTGTGTAGCAACATTTCTACTTTCAGCTGACTGGGAGGATTCAGCTTTGGGTGATTGCAGATTTTTCAATATCACCTCTAGTTCTAAGCATTTCATGTTAATGGAGTTCTTCTCATCCTCAACAGTTCTTAGCCTTCCTTCCCAATTCTGTTTCAGTTGTTCCATCTGGTCATCATGCATCTTCTTTATTTCATGCAATGAGTTGTCAAGATCCTTCACCATTTTGACTTTGTCTTCAATTTTAGCATCTCTGACAATCATTGAAACTCTGTGCAATTTTTCCAGTGCATGGAAAACTTCTTTGATCATTATCATAAAGATTTATTTCTCAGAAAGGCTTCTCTACAATTCTTCAGCAGTGTCTTCATATCTTTCATTGCAGAGAGAAACGGTTTCATATTTAGCCTTCACCAGCTTTCTGAGAGTGTTGGTTATGCCAACCCTTTTAGCCAATTGGAATTCCAGAGAATTGGATTCATCATCTAGCTGTAATTTTTCTTCTTGAAGATCAAGGAGGCCTGTAGCTATACACATTGCCACTTCCTTAGGGACTGTCTTCTGAAGATATTTGATTGCATTTATAAGATCATTGTTTCTTCCATCTTCATCACATCTAGAGAAGGCTTCATCAGAAGAATGATAAAAGGAATTGTCATCTGATGTGACTTTCACATTTCTTTCCCTAGAAGGAGTTTCTCTGATTGCAACAACCTTCTTCTTCATCTTCTTTGCCTGTTTCTTCAATCTGTTTTTCAGAGTCTTGGCAGATATCTCCATTTGTGGCTGGTCGCTCATTTCCTCAAATATGCACTCCATATAGACTCTCTTGGATCTTTTAGAGGTAACCTCCCATTGATACCAATTGAAGTGCCCAGATCAGTGTGAATCACTGAGAGGGGGAGGGGTGAATCAGTGATCCCTTAAAACATTTTACTAATTGATTCTTTATCAATTAAACCTCTATGTCTTGTTAAGGCCACGATCCACTCTTCTTGTATCTCTCACCTTTCCACGAATGATGCAGTAAATGTAAAGGCACTGGACACAAGGATTTACAAGGTTCGGCACTAAAGGCATACGTCCTTGCCATGTTGGTTATACACCACAACATGGTTTCTCCATTATAACTTGTTAGAATTAAAATGGTCGATACAGCATCCCACTGTATCTCTCCTGAGTCCCACAGGAGGGTATTTATACTGCGTCCCATAGTGTTACCAGAGTCCCACTGGCCTGCTCCAGAATCCCACTGAAGACTTCTTCTCCCTGAGTCCCACATGGTCTTCTCCTGGCTCCTCGAGTCACACGAGTAGCTCTTCTTCTCTTTATGCTTCTTCAAGTATCTTCAGAAGTCTGGGATAAAGACTGCTGGCCTTGCTCTGTACCTCTGATCACTTGTGATGATCTGGTCTTCTCATCTTGCTCAGGCTTTATCCCCTTCTTCTAAGGATGACCTGGCCTCTCTCTTCAAGAATCTTCAACAGCCTCTGATAAGGTCTGTTGATCTTGCTCACAACTTCTGATCACTTCTGTTGATCAGGGTCTTCTCAATTACTGAAAAACTCAGACAAACAATATCATTCACTTCAGTCTGGCTCAGTCTCACTTCACATCAACTTCATGCACTGAATGCATTGCATCACAATATCTTCAAGATCTCCTGGTCTTTGACTCCTCAAATGCACACAACCATATTTGGCTTTGTTCACGTGTGCATGTGCATGCATGCATGCATGCACTCCCCTTCTTCTTTCTCTTGGTGCAATAAACCAACAAAGGGTATAATACTTTAAGCACACACCATCTATGAACTTCACACACATTATTTCTTTTGATTACACACTTAAAAGTGTGTTATACTTTAGTGTGGATGTCCTCTTCCTTCAACTTCTAAATGCGTACACTTTGTACACACCTAGGTTCGGCCTTCTTTGTTACTTGTTCACGTACACATAACATTGTTCTTTGTTTTGCACACACTTGACTTGGGCCTCTTCCCACTTCTTGTTGCACACCCTTAACCCGTAGGTTGTTCTTCAATTTTGCACACACAAAATGTGTCTTCACTTGGTGCACATACAAGGCATGAAAGCCTCTGGTCCTCTTCTCCACTTGGCACACACCCACTGTCCGTAGGTGGTCTTCTTCACTTGATCTCAAAGGAGGTGCGCAAGGGTATGCTTGAGCCACGACCAACTTCTCTTCTGTCGTGCAAGCACTTGGTTGCACAAGGCACAAGAGCCGTGCAAGGCCTCGGGTGCAAGGCACCTCAACCACGGGGCGCGCAAGTGCTACTGCCCCGGGTACTTCCTGCCGCGCAAGGGGAAGGCGCGCAGGGGTCTTCTCAATTCTTCTTTCGCGCAAGAGGTGCGAAAAAGGATCCTTCTTCTTGTCACGGAAAGAAGTAGCGCGCAAGGGACTCACGAAGTCAATGTTTTGCTTCGGGCTGCTGCCGCGCAAGTGGTGCGCGCAGGGGAGATCTTCGCGAGGCAGAGAGTGCACTCACGGGTCTTCAAAAATTCAGCGCATCAGCAAGCAACACCGATGCACGAGCCTCTCTTTTTATAGGCAGAGGGACTCTGTTCAATCCGCGTGGATAAACATTTGAATCCCCGAAGTTTTCGGGTATTTCAAGATTTTTCAAATCTTTATTTTCTCCTCGGCTCACCGCGGGTTCTCCTTCTATATTTTTCTCCTCTACGTGCATGCGACTTAGAATGCATGCACGACCTCTGTTTTGGCCATCCCATGCAAAACACGAACACCCCGAGGCCTCGGCACTTCGTTTGCCTTCGGCCTTCATCGAATTTTCTCATTTGTTGCATGCAAGTCTCTTTTTGTGCATGGTATTGTTCGTTATGGCCACCCGAGCACGAGGGTGCCTTCAGCTTCGATAGAGACAGCCGAGAACTCAAAATCCGTCGTCGGGGAGGCGCCTGGTTCAGCGGGGACGTCGCGGGTGCCTCGGTCGAGCTCGAGGTAGGAGATGGACGGGGAGCCGTTGGATCGAAGATTTGGACGGCCACGATCAGGATGGGCCGCGGCGGATTAGATGTGCGGCCGAGATATGGCGCGCGATCAATCGTGCGGCCATGATGCGCTCCTGGAAATTTTTTCGCTTCCCACATCGAAACGGAGCGCGGTTTTTCCGAGGCATATCAACCTAGCGCTCCCTTTCAACGCTCAGTTGCACTTCCCCCTCCACGGTGCCGCCCCGCACCGTGTTCTCTCTGCGGGCGCGCTCTTGCGCCCACCTCTGCCACTCAGGCGCGCCACTGGTGCCCACTATGCATCCTTCGGGCGCGCGCTCTGGCGCCCATGCTGCGTAGGACCTGATCCCCTGCGTGGCCCCGGCTTACACACGGCCGCGGCCTCTCGGGCTGGCCCCATGGGATCCCCCTTGGGCGTGGCGACCTCGAGTCCCACATGTGCCTTGGGGTTGAACCTTAAGGCTGGCCCTTGGTTGCTAATTTTTTGCCTAAGTAGAGACTTAGGGACTTTGTATAAAAACAAAGTAACCCAAGTTCAAATGCCAAATGCCACTTCTTCCAAGCCATTCTTATTCTTCATTTCTTCTCATCTTCTTCTTAAGAATTCCATTACTTCTCCTCATATGATCTTCACTTAGGATATGGAATTCAAAAGGTTCATCTTCATCAACCGAACTCCTGAATCACTTATAATCTTCAATGTTCTTTATTGATCTAATCAGAGATCAATTGGAACTTTTTCAATTCACATGCACTAAGAGTTCGTGCATAGACTTCATTAAAACCACTTCATCCACTTAGAACTTATGGATGGTTCACTTCATCTCCTCATGCATTGTCAATACAATGCATGGTCTTCAATTATTATTGTGACTTTGTATCATCAGGATACAAGTTCTTTGAACTTAAAGGGAAGCTCAACAATCGTCAGATTTTATGATGCTCCATTTTCATCAATTCTTAAAGTGGTGTAACTTAGTATCATCTTGATACAAGTATTGAAACATTAAGATCAGTTCTATAATCGTCTGATATCCATAGAGAATGTTTCAACCACAACATCCTATGTCACTTAGTGAATCTCCAAAGTGACATGCATCTTAGTACCATGGCCATTCTCCATTCATCACCAACATCATCACATCATTTGTCATTCACATATTGATCCTCCTTGACATCAACATACCTCATTGACAACAAATGCAACACAGTGCACTTCAATAATGGTAAAAGTTTCAATTTTTTTATTTAAAATATCATCCTACTTTATTATATTCCTCTATCCCTCACTAGATTAGTCCTACTAAAAAATAATTTAGTTTATTATTATCATATAAATATTCTAACAATAACATGAAATAAATATTATCTATGTATTATATAAATATGAAATATCTCCACATCTTTGTTTCACTTCCTATTAATGGTTGGTTTTATACACTAATGATGGTATTGATAATTCTAAATCATCAGTTTCTTTAAAGACAATTATTTTAGAAAAAAATTATACGTATAAATTTAAATATGTTATTATAATAGGACTAATGTTTTTTAGAAACTCTATATTACATATCATATTCAATTTTTGAATTCATGTTAATGATATTTCTAACATATGTGAAGAAAGTTTCGACTATTTATTTGTCACTTACATCATATATGGTTATATGTTTTTTTATAAAATGTTCAAAAGTATTATTTTATCTATTTTATTATTATAAAATATATTTCATGGGTGAATAAATAAAAACTAATTAAACCATGAAATCAATGTCTGAATATCACAATTCAATCACACAGGTAACAAAATAAATTTATCTCTAATGAGTGGTTAATAAATAATATCTATTTTTTATAATTGATCAATAATTACATAAAGGAAATTAAGAGTCATATATATCTACATTTTTGTTCAGATATTTTTTTATACAAGACAAGTTAATCTAAAAAACTGAAATATGACCTAAGAATTACAAATCTAAACTTCTCCTTTTTATGGATTACCACATCTTTAGAATTTTTTTTTATGGTCCTGAAATTTATTTTTGCTTTATTTTGATCCTATAATATAGCTTTTATGATTGTTTTTACTTCCTTGAGATGAAATATTAATAGTTATTGAATAAACATTAATAAATAATAAATTATAAGAACCTATCATTGTTTATTATTATTTTTATTATTATACTATTAGTGAACTATGATATTTTCTTTGAAAATTTGGATGTTGAACATCCAAAATTATGTATTATCAACTTAATTTTGGAACCAAAAACACTATTAATTGAAATATTTTTTCTAACATCACTACAAAACTTATTATTTTCACATGGGTTCATTTCATGTTTATAATTGATATATATTTCATTTTTCAAATGGATTGAAATTTTTGTGATTATATTTTTTTAAAGGGGGTCTAATAAATATATATCCCTATAATGGATTGGGAAAAGAAATATATTTCCTAAAATTAATATGTTTACACATTCCATGTATTTGATCACATGGTGTAGTTAACATTGTACACATACAATTCATGAACATGATACTAACATATTTCACATCCTATGGATTTTCCTGATGTATTGCGCTTCTACTAAAATAGTAATATGTTTTATATTTATTCACATGACATAATTACATTGTTTCATTAAACATAGATGGGGATTATATGATGAAGATAATTTTTCTAACTATTATACCTATATTGAATCATATCTCTTGACTCTCCTTATTATTAATCCCCTTATAAAATTTTAACAAATCCTTTCATTGATTTCTATCCTTACATGATTGTATATATTAAGAGGATTATAAAATCTAAAATTACTATTCTATAATTTTTAAATTATGTTTAAATTTTTTTATATATTCATCTTGAATGAACCTAATTTTATATAAAAAACAATCATATAAATTTTTAACGTTTTATTGATAAGTATATTTTTCATAAAATTATTTAATTGTCATTTTTTAGTGATATCGGTCTCCATAATTCTTAATTGGAGAAAATTTACATCAATATATAAATTGGATGAAGTGACAATGAACTTCATGATGATATTTTCACGGTCTTCTCATGGTAGTGATATGCTATAGATTATTGTTGAACTATTAAAAATGAAAATAATTTAACAAGATTCAGTAGATTTAGTCAGATGATGAAATTTTCGTAATATACATATGATCATCCATATGAATAAAATAGTTCCCATGGATATTGTATCAAACTGAGACGATCATTATATATCCTGATTTGGAAAAAAAATAAAAATTATATTAGTAATCAAAAAAAAATATACGAGACATACCATCCTCACACTAGTGAATATATTTAGAATACTTTTTATTTTTTGTAGTAACTGTTATGGGAAAGAATCATAGAGTTTTAGGATCATTACTGATTCATTTATAGTACATAAATATTTCATATAGTATTATTTAACATGATTAGACTAAGACGAATACCTTCATAAAATTGAATAAAATACATTATGATCTCTTTCATGCTAGCTAAAGGTATAGAAATATTCTTTTATTATACTGAATCTCATCTGGAAGACATTAGAGAATATACAGTTGATTCAAAGTTGGTTTTGTTACACTATAAGGATGAATGACGATGATCCAACTATTTTTTGTTTTACTTGTTTCTAATAAGTATGGCATCAATAAGTATGCTATTAATATATTTTGATAAGAGAATATTTGAATGATTTTGGAGTACCTCAGATAGGTCTTTAATGTATAATAAGTTTATTAGATTGTATAACATAATGCAGCCTAGAGATGTATGTACCGTAATATTTTATCCATTCTAAAGAAAAATGTCTGTATATAAATGATATGAGAGAGGTGATTTCATTAAAGATTGAAAAGGAAGATAATGTGAGTGTTTTTATATTATATAAAACAGAAGATCATTATAATTTTTCTTCCAGGAAAATAAATAAATTATTCATGACCATAGTGTATCATTAATAATAAGGATTATTTTATTTACCCTAATTAGTGGAATTCCATTGATTATGGTTATTAAGGGATACTATATCATCATAACATAGTTTATAAATATAGTTTTGAAGACATATCTTTTTTATTATCATATGGTTATTATTATTGTAACATAAAGAATATATATGGATGATTTTTTAGGTGGTGATGAAGTAAGTTGACGGAGTGAATGGTCCATTAAAATACTAAAATGTGTATTTATAATTATAATAATAAATTAATTTTTTATAATAATAATTGAAGTTGATTTTAAGTTCATCTAATGAAATTTAAATTTTTATATATTTTTAAGTATGTTAGATAACTTTATATTTACAATTTTTTATAAAAATGAAAATTTTATACATTTTTAATAGAAAATATTTGAAAAAACCCTTTATACATAGAGGTTGTATTGAACTTGAGCACTATAAATAATTAAACTACAGAGTAACACTATTATGTGTTCCCTTAAGTTGTTTGATTTTTATAGTTTATCATCATACTCAGAGGTATATTTAATGGAAACGAAATTGAAAATTATGAAATTTTAAAATTATAGAATAAAAAAACACATAACAGTTCTCTAGTACTTTTTTAAGCATTCAGAATGAAATACATTAGGTTTTCCCTGTGGAAAATGAATATCCAAAGGGATTATTTGACCATGAAGAATTAAAATACTTGAAATTTATTGACCTAAACTTTGATATGCATCATGTCCTCTAATTTTTTCATATATACATAAGAGATTCCAACTCATACAAATTGTTTATAATGAAATATTTTTTTGAGTTACAGATGGATAATTTAACAAAGTGATAGTTTTGAATAATATATATAAGTATAATCCCACAGTTTAGGAAGGTACCAAAATTTTCATGGAGTATACCTTTGAGTTACAAGAACATTTAAGATGATACAAAAATGAAAACTACTAAAACATTGATGACATGCATGAATATTATTAAATTTTGACGATGATGAATTGAATAATATTTTTATTGAGAAATATGGAATCAGTATAAGCATATATAAATGAGAAAGAAAATTTGGTGATGATTAGATTATCTTGGATAATTAAAATATCAAGATAAATATTATAATCATTATTCAAGATATTTTTCGATGATGTTTGATGAATAAGATTAAGAATACATTTTGATAATATTTTCACCCAACCGGTATATTATTTTATGCATTCAATCATACAATGTGAGAACAATAATATTTTTTTTGGAAGATAATGATTTTATAATTCTTGATAGTATATGGATATTAAAGACTATGTTTTAATGAGATATTATATGGATAATTTTAAATGTTTATATATATATATTAGAAATAATGATTCCAAGATTGATTGATTTTCATATTCAAATTTTGAAATAATATCTTCATGAATATAAGAGAATATAAAAATGAAAAAGATTTATTGAAGGAAATAGAGAATTAGAAATTAAACACTCATATTATTATAGATATTATATATATTGATGGGGAGGTGTGATATAACATTTTATTTTAGAGTATCATATTATGGTTTGAAGAAGAAAGGAATAAATTTAGAGTAATATTATATAATTCATTATATTATAATATCTAATGAATAATAAGACACCCACTTGATGAATAAAGGGAAAAAATATCTTTGAATTTTTTTTTTGATTTTAAAGGAAAAATTAAAATATTAATGAATAATCATGGTTTGAAAATATTGTAATTTTATATAAGATAAAAAAACATTTCTTTCGTATTTTTTTTGGATAAGTCATAATAATTATTATTTAGAAAATGAAAAAAGGATCCTTTATATCAATTTTATAAAATTTAATAACTAAGTAAAAATGACTTTTAAAAATAATCATAAATGATTAAAAAAAATTTTGAAAAAAAATTGAATACAAATATATGGAAGAAAAAATAAGTTTTAAGAAAAATTTTAAAAAGATAAATTTAAAATAAATTACCTTAATAATATAATTTCATTGAGATGAGAATTAATAAAATAAATATAATATAATATAATAATAAAAAAATACCAATAAAATGAGAGAAAATATAACATAATATAATAAAAAATCATCTCACATGTAATCTTAACATTTAATAATAAATGAAGCAGATGTTTAAACCAATGAATGGAAGTTGAGATCAAGAATCCCTTAACAATTTTTAATCATTAAAATAGTTTGACTTATAAAAGTAATAATTATCGACTAAAACATCGAATTCACTGAAGATAATGAGATTCATGGTAAAATATATCAAAGAGTAGTATATACAGCACACAAAAGAAATGTGTGGTGAATACTATATCTATCTCATAGAAGTAAAAGTGAGACAAGAAAACCTTACCTCACACATTCTATTAGTCTTTAGTACTTTAACCTAATGTATAAATGTTTAAAAAATGATATTAATTTATTAAATAAAAATAATAATATTTATAATAACTTATATTATACATTTATAACATATCACCACCTGTTTATTAATAATATTTGATTTTTTTATTGTTTCATGTGCATAATTTTAATGATTTTCATGGTTGATTCATTTGTGTATAAATATTTATTTTCTTGTAAAATCGAAATAAAACCACAAAAGTGAAATTAAATTTAATTCATGAAATTACATAATTTTAAATGGTGCCATATATCATTTTTACTTCTAACATGAAGATGATTCATTTGATAAATGTTAAGGATAAATGTTTTATTTATTTTTTTCATTTTTAGGAACATTAGGAAAAATAGTTTTTTAATATTATGTCTAAATATTAGTTACACAATTTGTAATAGGATTAAATATATATATTCAAATTTTATTTAACCAAAAGAATAATTTGATGACTAGCCTTGAAGGTGGTCATTGGGTGATACAAGAACCAATTGAACATGGGGAGAGAGGGTATGTGATATATTTGAATATAATCATGGATTGCGTGGAGAAATGGGTGGTGAGCAGTGTTATTTATACTAATGGAGGGTGGTTTTAACTGATTAAATAAATATAATTTTATATATAAATCTGTACACATTAAGTGGCATTAATAAATAATAATTTTTATTATAATTAATATTATAAAGTCTGGTTATGGTTGAGAAACACATCAACCACCCATTTAATATTGTATTTATTTTGGTATTTTATGCTTTTAGATTCTATCATTAACCCACTGCATTATTTTATATATACAATGATAATATTTTTTTTACCTTGGTAACTTTTTTATGCCTAAATATTAAAATTTACTATATAAAATAATTTAGAAAATATGATACCAAAAATGGAATCCAATTTGAAGAATAAAAAATACGAGGATTATGAAAAATATATTAAAAAATAAACTACCAAACAGAAATAACTACGATTTTGGAAAAATGTGTTTTCATTCAAAAAAACGTATTTATACCAAAAAATTTATAATTATTGTTTATATTTAATTAATTATATTATATAGAATAGTAAATTAAATATATTACTTTCTTATCTATATAAAACCAATGAAATACATTTAAAATATTTATAAAACTAGGGTTTTACAAAAAAACATTAATTATTTCCAATGTACTGAAAAACTAATGTTTTAGGAGAATTCTAAATAATCAATCCTAAGATAATTTTAACATGAAGAACAAAAAAAATTAGTATTATAAAATAAATTTTCAAAATGTATAAGAAATTAATTATATTTAAATTTTCATTGAAATTAATAAAAAACATTTTTCAGAGAAAATATATATTTGAAGTACAAAATGACATTACTAAAAATTATAATTTTATATACTATGTATAAGTAATTTTTTGTTGAAAATTATATTTATATATAATTCATAATATTGTTAATATTATTCATGTAGACCAATTCACTAGTGGAAATTCCACCTATAACAAATCTTTTTTCCCAATGGTCTTAACAAACCATTGGGAAAAATACCCTATGCCAA
Source organism: Viscum album (assembly GCA_963277665.1). Classification (NCBI taxonomy): domain Eukaryota; kingdom Viridiplantae; phylum Streptophyta; class Magnoliopsida; order Santalales; family Viscaceae; genus Viscum; species Viscum album. The sequence continues at coordinate 691,340,594 of OY728163.1, forward strand.
TGGTTCATATAAACTGTTGGCATAGAGGTCATATGGACTCGTTTTCCCCAACGGTTAAAATGAAATATTTGGATATATCTATCTAAAATCACTTTTCCATTGGGATAATTTATATATCCCTAAGCCAAACTTCTCCAAACCCTCGGCGCCACTCACATACTCCTCCTGTCCTCACCGATGCTCCCATACTAACCACCCCTTGTTGCCACTCCCATCCTGACCACCAATCGCTGTTCGCCGCTCGCCGATCGCCGCTCTCCACTCACCACTCACCGCTCCCCGCTCATCGACACTCATGCATCCCCCTTTAAGACACAGTTATCCAAACCCTATAGGGCCGCTCCGCTCCTCCTGTCATTGCCGCTGCTCTAATCCCCTTTGAATTCCCCTCCTCCCATCCTGACTCCCGCTCACTGCTCACAGCTCCCTACTCATGGCCACTCGTGAATCCCCCTTCTGTTGTGTATGCATCAATTATAACTCTCGGTAATCTTGAATTCAGGTTAATTATGGGTTATTATTAGTATTTATATGATTAATTCAGGATATATACCAGTCATTTCCAATGTTTTATATGATTTATTTTATCTCTATTGATGATTCATGCCTTTAAAAAATTATCCAAAGGAGGATGATTCAACAATACATCATTTTGTTCACCTTTACATTGAATCAATGTTTTTTTATTTGAAATTTCTATATGTGAAACCCAATAACTGCAGTACATGTGTATTATAATTAGTATCCCAATTTGTTTGAGGGGTGATCTTCCTTATTTAGATTCTTTTCTTGTTTCCTTTCTGTTGATACAATGTGTTTGACTTTATACTATTTTATGAGATCGTTTCTCTTCTTCGATGTGATGCTTTTTAATGAATTTTTCATTTTTTTGAGAGGCATCTCAACCGAGAGTGTTTTTTTGGTTATTTAATGATGTTTCATGGTGATGAACCTTATTCATATGATGTGAATCTATGTTCTTTATATAATGAGATCTTTGGGAGTCATCTCAGAGGGTGGATGTTCAGGCCCCTTTCTTTCCCTTTAAAGTTTGTTTTAAATTCTAAAGGACATTAATTTTTTGAGAGATATCTGTTATAGAGTCCAAAATTTATAAAACCCTTTGTGTTTTATGAGGGTTGGAGGTTTCAAGAGGGTTATTAGAGCATTTTAAAATTTCAAATTATTATTTTATTCATGGTTTCACTTATTTGATCATGCATTTGATTTATTTTCCATGTGCTAACTTGTCTGATTATGCAGTTACTAGTTTGTTTTTCCACCCCATATTTGACATTGAATTTTTTTTGCTTATGGTCAATTGTTGAGGTTTCTTACTTGTTTGTGAAATTAATCATTGGAAGCTTGAGTAGAATTCGGGTCTTCCATGAGATGGATTCATTTTTCTAAAACATTATGTGGGAACATTTTCGAAGTATGTTGGAGTCATAAAATAACCCCAAATGTCTCCATGAGATAGCATAAATAATCCCATGTGTCTCCATACATCATATCCTCCTCGCATGGGTTGGCCACACACCCAATAATATCAAACATATCATATTCTATCCTCTTAGTCACATAGTATAGACTCTTCTCTCAAGGATTATCCCATAATCCTCATCCCACACACTATAGTCTTCTCTCGGAATGTCGACCATTCTTTAATTATATTCTCAAGAATTCGGTCAAGAACCTCATTAAAATCATGTATTATCAACCTACCCCACTAACACACCAAGTATCTTGGCATTATAATGCCAATATGTCCGACAATACCCAATACTCAAACTAGAATCTCATTCTTGATCTCTTTAGTGGAACTTTTGAATCATTAAATGGAGTAAAACCATTCATAATACATTTTATAGACTCTAAGGGACCATCCCACTCTAAAACCCACAAAGATTCCAATTAATCCTCATATGTATTTCCTCATTAAACACTATACATACAATTACAACATGTATCACTATAAGGCCCAATCCTCTTAGGAATATTTTACATCATCTAAACCCTCATCCAGTCCATACACATATCATCCAAATTATATGACACATGTTAGACCACTCATATCCCAATCAATATCTTATCCACATTTAGATCTAGCGAAAGGGTGATATAATTTCCATAAAATCACTAATGAATTTTATTTAAAACGCGAAGGATTGTGAACACCATATCTATAGGTCTACAATGTTAATCTATTTACTTTCATTTACCATCCTTAGACTACATGACTCACATGGAACATAGTTATAATCAATCCCTTGGAAATCTAGGATTGAATAATCAAGTTAGTGTTTAAGGGTCTATCGAGGCTCTTAATATTGTCTTTATATACATAAGAATTATTATTTGAAGAAACAATTCATTTAAGTAACGGTTGATCACTGATGGAGGTGCTTATACTTTATCTTATAACTGCTAAATGTTGTATTCCCTCCACCTGAATGAGGAATTAAATAAATACCCTTCCATGTTCATGTAAAACCAATATTTTCCAAACACATCATACTAACCACAAATATATATGTGAGAAAAATCAGAATATTGATCCATGATCACATCATTAGTCATAGAATAATCACAAATCTTCATGCCTTAAGCCTTATATTAATCATATAATTTTACATATACTTACCAGATTAGTGAATGTTGATTCATATTCAATCACTAATAATTTTTCCTACTCAATATCTAAGATATCTCAAGATCTAGCTTGTTTAAGATCATCTAGGAAGTTTTGGTCTTTGAATATTAGTTGGAATCACTTCTAATAATGTTTTCATCCTTCCATTTCATAAGTTTAAACCTAAAAAACCACGTGTAAACATAAAAACCAAGAATAATAAGACCTCATCCCTTGTATCGAACAAAACCAAACTAAGTTGAAACTCAGGACAAATTGATTATATACCATTAATAGGAAGTGTAATTTTTAATTAATAGGAATATACTATTTTATAGTATCATTTCGAAACATTTATATGTTTCTCCTTTGCTGCAGGAACATGATTTGACCCATGGGGCGCTGTGGTACATATATGTTTGGCGGTGATAGGTATTGTCGCATGAGACAGGTATGTTTTAGTTTTGTTTTTATTTTATTTTCTTTATCGAATTGGTCACTTAGATCATTGACTTCTTTCTATGGAAAGAGGGTAGTTATATTCTGCGAAGGGTTCCATAAAGAGTTCTGATTGATTCAGTCCACCGGCTTTGATCAGATGTAAGATTCTATGGTTATTACTTGTCTCGCGCCTCATGTATTTGGGGAATTAGTGTTTTTTACTCCATATTATGTTTTCAGTAGGGAGTTGGATCGTTTTGTGTTGGTTAGAAGGGATTTGGTTCTCTTCTTCCAATCTAGGTAAGGCTTTAATGCCATTGGTTGGTTTCTCACTGGTTATGTATTAACCTTCCTATGTTTTAAGGTTCTTAATATCCTTTGTGTAGTGCGTTGATCCCTGCTCATTGGTTTCGAGTCGCCAAGTCATGGGCGACTCGCCTGCATGTGCATAGGTAAGTAAGTATATGTATGTGGGTTCCCCCATTATGTGTATAATCACCCATGGTAGTGATTATGCACGTATGGGGCTAGGTGTGCCCATGTATATATATATATATAAAAGCACATGCAGGTGAGTGGATACTGATATATGCATATAAGAATATGTGCAAGGATCCCCTTGCACATGATCCTGGCCATACAGGTGTGTGCAAAGGGGATAGGTGTCCTTGCGTGTGTGTGACGGTGCGTATACCCAGTGGAGGAGCAGTATATTTTAGTTTGAAAGCTCCAAGAGATGAAGTGGACGGCTTGGTTCCACCTTGAGGTAGAGTCCCCCTCGTAGCCTCTTTAATTTTAGAATTCTTTAAATTGAATTTAGATTATTTCTTAATTATTCTTAAATATATTTAATTTCAAATCTTGAATAATTATTCTTTAATATAATTGTTTCATTTTATAAATAAAGTCATGTTTTTATAATAAAACCCCTCCAACAGAGGTGCACTATCTAAAAAACTCACAGTGATTGTTTAGGGTGTATGATTCTTTTCTTTTGTTTTGTTTCCCTTTAGACATTGTGTCATTGTGCCGCTCACTAAAACCTTCCAACGATCCCATGATATAACATATTAAATAGTTAATTTTTCCTATCATGTCCGTTGTAAACTTATATTATGGCGAAACCTGTTTCGGGTGTTTTTCTAGCCTCTTGGCCACCCCTTTGGGTGTTTAACCGAGCCTATATATCTAAAAACACATATGGTGTCATTTTTTAACACCTGTCAAGCTTATGGTGCTCCCCACCATAAGCTACATCTTAACACTGTTTAGGGTGTTTGTCTGGCCTCGATACACATCTAGTTTTTTACATATATGAATTCTCTCATAAGATTTGTGTTTCATCCTGAGATGTTAAAACATACTCAAATTCTATTGTTCTCATGGTGAATGAAGGTTTATTATTACCGTTCCAAGAAATGCATATACCATTGATAAGTAATATGCCTATATAATTTGACTCTCAATCAGTAGTTTCAACTTCCTAGTACCACTTTTAAAAACAATGAATATAAAATATATATCTTTATCATACCACAATCCTGAATCAAGAGTCTATTTTTTATATCATATTATCAGTTTCTATAATGTGAAGGAAAACTAAATAGGATTTAATTGAATCAGGGATGGAAGATGTTGCCCCGTGGATGTCGTTGGACCAGGCCAACACGTTGCGGTCACACCGCGGTCATGCTACGGTCACGCCGCGGTCATGCCGCAGTCCTTCCACGGTCACGCCGCGGTCACACCCTGGTAATGCCGTGATTTGGCCTACATCAAGAAGACACCCCGCGGTGGTTCACAGTCCTGTGGAAATTCGATGTATGATACCTAGATAGAGTTTTAGATACATTACCCATCCATATTTAATGGGGAGGGAGGCGGTGACCGGAAGTTGCCCCGATTCTTACCACTCCCTTTGCTCCTGGCTAGAAGATGTTGCCCTACAAATGTCGCTAGACTGGGACAACATGTCGCGGTCACGCCGCAGTCACACCGTGGTCACGCCGTGATTTGGCCCTTCTCTAGGACAACACCTCGTGGCGGTTCACAGTCCTATCAGAATTCGATGTATGATACCTAGATACAGTTTTAGATACATTACCCACACATAGATAATGGGGAGGGAGGCGACAGTCGGAATGTTTCCCTGCCTCCTCCCTCTCCCTTCTCTCCTGGCCAGAAGATGTTTCCCTGCGAATGTCACTGGACTGGGCGAACACGCCGCGGTCACGCTGCGGTCATGTCGTGGTCACGACGTTGTCATGCCACGATCATGCCGCGATAATTCCATGATTTGGCCCTGCTCTATGAAGACAACTCACCGCAGTTCTCAGTCCAATCGGAATTTGATATATGATACCTAGATATTGTTTTAGATACATTACTCACCCTCCTTCCTGGACCCCGGACAGCCCCCCCCCCCACACCCTCCTCCCTGGACCCTGGACAGCACCCCCGACAGCCCCCCACCCTCCGCTCTAGACCCTGGATAGCCCCCCTGAGAGCCCCCCAGACAGCCCCCCCCCAATCCACTTCAATATGATGCGCAGTGTGGCTGGACAAACTCAAAGTGTCTCTCATTGGATTAAAATGAACATCATTTTAAGTGAAAAAAACAAATGACATACAAAAAACCAACCAAATGCATTCGAACTCTATTGAAAATTTAGGACAACGATCCATGGGTCATATATGACGTGTACAAGTCAACCCCACCTCAATTTGAGGCTCGGTGTGGACGACACCACTCAAAGTGTCTCTCTTTTTATTAAAATGGACAACATTTTAAGTGAAAACAACAACTACCATATGGAAAACCGACAAAACACCTTCGGATTCTGTTTATAATTTAGTAAAAGTATCCATTGGTCATTTTTGACATGTACGAATCAACCTCGCCTCAATAAGAGGCACGGTGTGGCCGGTACCTCTCAAATTATCTTTCTTTTTTAAAAAAATGGATACGCTTTTAAGTAATAACAACTGGCATACATAAAACCCACAAAACACTTTTATATTGTGTTGATACATTAGGAAAACGATCCATGGGTCATTTTTGACGTGTATGAGTCAACCCCACCTCAATCCGAGGCACGGTGTGGCTGACACCACTCAAAGTGTCTCTCTTTTTTTTTCAAAAGGACATCATTTTAAGTTAATACAAAAAATAACATATGGAAAACTGAACAAAGGCATTCGGAATATGTTGAAACTTTATGAAAACGATCCATGGGTCATATATGACGTGTACGAGTCAACCGTGCCTCAATATAAGGCGTGGTGTGGCCGAAACCTCTCAAAGTGTCTCTCTTTTGTTTAAAATGGACAACATTTTAAGTGAATACAACAACTACCACACGGAAAACAAACCAAATGCATCCATATTCTGTTGTTATATTAATAAAAGAATCCACTGGTCATTTTTGACATGTACGAGTCAACCTCGCCTCAATCTAAGGCACGGTGTGGCCGAGACCACTCAAATTGTCATTATTTTGTTTAAAATGATTACGCTTTTAATTAAAAACAATTGGCCTATGGAAAACCAACCAAACACATTCGGATTGTGTTGATACTTTAGTAAAATGATCAATGGGTCATTTTTGACATGTAAGAGTCAACCACGCCTCAATCTAAGGTGCAGTGTGGCTGAAACCACTAAAAGTTTTTGTCTTTTGTTTCAAAAGGACATCATTTTAACTGAATACAACAACTGACAAACATAAAACTGACCGAAGGCACTAGGATTATGTTGAAACTTTAGGAAAACGATCCATGGTTCATATGTGATGTGTATGAGTCAACCCCGCCTCAATCTAAGGGCTGGTGTGGCCGGCACCACTCAAATTTTCTAACTTTTATTTGAAATGGACAGGAATTTAAGAGAAAACAACAACTGACATACAATAAACTAACCAAACGCATTCAGATTGTGTTGATACATTAGGAAAATGATCCATGGGTCATTTTTGACATTTAAAAGTCAACACCTCCACAATATGGGGCACAGTGTGGTCGGTATCACTCTAAGTGTATGTCTTTTGTTTAAAATGGACATCATTTTAAGTGAAAACAACAACTGACATATGGAAAACCGACCGAACGCATTCGGATTCTATTGAAACTTTAGTAAAACTATCCATGGATAATATGTGATGTGTACGAGTCAACCCCGCTTCAATTCGAAGTTCGGTGTGGCCGGAACCACTCAAAGTGTATCTCTTTTGTTTAAAATGAACATCATTTTAAGTGAATACAACAACTTCCATACAAAAATCTGAACAAATGCATTCATATTCTATTTAAAAATTTCGGAAAATGATCCATGGGTCATATGTGACATGTATGAGTCAACCCCACATCAATCTGAGGTGTAGTGTGGCCTACACCACTCAAAGTGTGTCTCTTTTGTTTAAAAAGGTCATCATTTTAAGTGAAAACAAAAATGGATAGACGAAAAGCTGAAAAAACGCCTTCGGATTCTGTTAAACCATGAGGAAAAAAATCCATGGGTCATATGTGATGTGCAGGAGTCAACCCAACCTCAATCAGAGGTTTGGTGTGGCCGGTATCACTCTAACTATCTCTCTTTTGATGAAAATGGACATCATTTTAAGTAAAAACAATTGACATAAGAAAAAATGACCAAACGTATTCGGATTATGTTGATACTTTAGAACAACAATCCATGGGTCGTATGTAACATGTATTAGTCAACCCCAGCTTAATATGGGGAATGGTGTGGCTGACACCACTCAAAGTGTCTCTCCTTTATTTCAAATGGAAAACATTTTAAGTGAAAACAACAACTGGCATACGGAAAACGGAGAAAACGCCTTCATATTCTATTGATACTTTATGAAAACGATTCATGAGTCATCTGTGACGTGTAAGAGTCAACCCCGCCTCAATTCGGGCCATAGTGTGGTCGGTATCACTCTATGAGTATGTCTTTCTTTTAAAATGGACATCATTTTAAGTGAAAACAACAACTGACATATGGAAAACTGACCAAACACATTCATATTCTACTGAAACTTTAGAAAAATGATCCATGGGTCATATGTGACATGTAAAAGTCAACCCTACCTCAATCTGAATCGTGGTGTGGCCGGCACCACTCAAAGTGTCTCTCTTTGTTTTAAAATGAACATCATTTTAAGTGGAAACAACAAATGACATACAGAAAACATAACAAATGCATTAGGATTCTGTTGAAAACTTAGGAAAATGATCCATGTGTCATATGTGACGTGTACAATTTAACCCTGCCTCAATCCAAAGCACACTGTGGCCAACACCACTCAAAGTGGCACTCTTTTGTATAAAATGGACAACATTTTTAGTGAAAACAACAACAGACATACGGAAAACTGACCAAACACATTTGTATTCTATTTAATCTTTAGTATAACGATCCATGGGTCATATGTGACATGTATGAGTCAACACCGCCTCAATCCAAGGTGAGGTGTGGCCGGTATCACTCTAACTTCCTCCCTTTTATTTAAACTGGACATCATTTTAAGTAAAAACAACTGGCATATGGAAAACCAGCCAAACATATTCTTAATGTGTTGATACCATAGCACAATGATACATGGGTTGTATGTGACGTGTTCAAGTCAACCCCACCTCAATATGAGGCATGGTGTGGCTGAAACCACTCAAGGTGTCTCACGTTTATTTGAAACAAAAAAAATTTAAGTGATAAAAACAACTGGCATATGGAAAACCAACCAAAGGGATTCAGATTCTATTGATACTTTATGAAAACAATTCATGAGTCATCTGTGATGTTTACGAGTCACTCCCCCCACCATTTCAGGGCACGTTGTGGCCAGTATCACACCTATTGAATGTCTTTTGTTTAAAATGGACATCACTTTAAGTAAAAACATCAGGTATACGGAAAACTGACCAAACATATTCGTAATTCTTTATGCAACATAACTCATTTTGTATGTGTTATTGATTCATAATTCAGAATTAATTACATAATTACTTCTGCATATATTCAATTGAGAATAAAATTATGAATTATCTATTGCATAAGGTAATTGGGTTCATATACATGATTATAATTGTGGTACATTCCATGGTTATAAGAGTTTGCTGTTTATATGTGCTTTTGTGTGCTATAGCAGGTGTTTGCTGCTGTTAAGAGTGTATGCAGGTTTATGTAGTTGAGTGTGCAGTGGCTTTTTTGGAGTGTGCAGTTGAGTGCCAAATCCTCTACTAACTCAAAACCACCTTTTTTTCCTACCACACATAAAAACTCACCTCAGATATCCACACCTCATATTTCTTTTTGAAAACACCCCAATCCCATGCCCACAATCGGCTCAATCATATACCCTAAATTATTTTCTATTTATACACCCTATGAAAAATAATTGCACACATCAAGTATTCTTCACTATAATTACCATGCCACCCCAACCAATCCAATTCCAGTCCCACAAACCTATGATCCTTCTAGAATAAGGATTATATCATTGCAACAAATACATCACTCCCCACCGTAGAAGTTTCATTATCATCAACTCACCCAAAATACATCAACCACTTTTTTGAACTCTCCAACCACTACTAATGACATAATTAGACGTGTTTATATTTCCTACACCTGAGAAACCAAATGAATCATCAACTTTCACGCATTCCATATATCCTTGAATGAATCCCAAGGTATTATTCAATATTTGAACCACTATGAGGACCTCTCCCATAAATAGTCAACGATGTAGTTTCCACCTTGTGGATTCACAACAACTCCCCATGATCATAACCCCTAAAATGTTTCATATATTTCCAAAAGATAGTAGGGTATCTAGAAATATAGCCATTTCCCACATTAGTATAATGAGGACATTATTGTTTTTGGAATGATCATCACTAAAAAATTGTATGCTATGATTTTATCGATGAATACCACCAATAGTAATTTATTTCAGATGTCACCAATCACTACATGGACATGTCAAAGTCATTTAAAAGTCTTTGGCATCCCTACCCATGATAATATCATCACATCGAAATCATTCATCCGCCAACTCATAGTTTTCTTCCATACTCAAGAAACTTAGCCTACGCCCTCTAACTGGCCCTACCCCTAGTAACCACATGCACTAACGAAACACCAACACTCCAAGAGATCCTCATTTAATGAAAACTAGGCACCTCCATGTGCTTCCTACGAAAACAAAATCTCCCATGAAAAGTCTCCACCCAAAGAGAAAGTTTTCACATAAAACCACATCAACACACATTGCCATGAACACCTATTATTTTAATGATCAAATTTATAAGTATTAGGACAACCCATTTTAATATACATTACACGGACTCGGCCCCCAAACATGTCCATCCCTCTATAATCCAACCACAAGGGTAAACCACAAGCACTCAAGTTATCTTCCTCAAAACCAAAGCCACCCTAAATTCCTAAACCCATATCAGGTTTCCCCATTCTTGTAATACTTTTAAAGATCCAAAAATCCATCTTGATGTCACACACCCAAAATCACACATAGACTACTTGACCTCTCTCCTTTTCTGATGCATTTATCTAAGACTAATTTTACTTCTGAAGTAATCACGCATTTATTCCTTTCATTTTCTCATCTGCTTCCGGAGCCTTAAACAACATTTTTTCTTCTTATTTCCTTCAATGTATTTTCAATTTAACATTTCACAATTTCATCCGGTGATTACTACACCAAATGTTTTCCATTTTTTTTATTGATACTCTCTTTATAAGGTGAAGTTAACCTCACATTCCTCAGTAATCAATCTAATGGTATCAATCATAAGGACATTTTCAATTCTTTAAGGTATTATATTCTTTGGATCATCCTATTTTATTCATATTTTGATGACCATAGTTTCTTGGTATTTATACAAACTTCTAAATTAATGTGTGTGACTTCTAGTTAGTTTATTAATCAAATTCTTCCCGATTTTGGGATCATTTTAAGACGGATGAAATCGGTGGGGATAAATCTGTTTTCCCCCTTACTTTGGAATCCAGTTCTCTCAGTGGTTTCGAACACACCAAACAGATTCAATCCATTTATTTCGATGGTCCTATTACCTTCACTGGAATTGATATCCTCTAACTGCTTCACTTTGGATGATTTGAAACCCCCTGCATGTTTTGTGTGGATTGAGGTCGACCAGTGGGTTAGTGATCTGGTCCTTCATCTCTGACCGACAGATATGCAATTTTTGGCTTAGATCTTTGGAAAAAAGAGGCATACCATGCCGGTACACAGAACATGGAAGAAGCGGAGGCCTAGAATGAGGTTGATGTCGGTAGAGCCATTTCCAAGGGAGTTCCCCTTCAGAGAAGATTCTTAGATTTAGGTTAAGGGCCTTCAGATGATGATGATTCATGGAGTGGAAAATGGTTGGTAACAGAAATCCCCAGAAGGATAGGAATTTTAAAAAGAAGAAATCTTCAGTGATTTAAGAAACAGAAAATCAACGTATTAAGAATTATCAGACTTTATTTGAGTAAGAGGATGAGAAACCAACATTTTTCTACTAGAATGCAATGATTAAAGGAAATTAATTTTGCATTGAATTTGATGATCGCCTAGTTACTATTAACCAACCAGTTTATTTAATATATCTCCAAAATTTCATTTGTATTTTCAATCTCTATTAACCGACCAATTTATTTAATATATCTCCAAATTTTCCTTTGGATTTTTAATCTCTCCAAATACTGTCTTCTCAACATTTAACAAACCTTTTGTAAATAGTTATCTTTAAACTATTAAAATTTTCTATTTAACATAAAGATCAGTTTAACCACAATTATGTATCTTGGAGAGATGCAGGTTTTCAGTTTTACAGGTTGGGGAATATATTGGAGAGGATCAAGTTTATAGTTTTATAGGTTAGGGTTTACATATTTGGAATCCGGGGTTTACATGCAGGATGTTTACATGTAGGATATTCACATACAGGATGCAGGATATTTACATGCAGGTTGTCCTGTTTTGGGGATAAAATATGTATACCAATGGTTCTGCAAACTGTTGGTATAGAGTATGTTGGACAGAGTATGCCAACGGTTTGGAAACTGTTGGTATACAAGACAGAGTATACAGAGAATGCAAACGGTTCTAAAACCGTTGGTATGCAGGTATTCCAATGATTCCGAAACTGTTGGTTTTCTATGGGTTGGAATAAAATGTATACCAATGTTCTAAAAAACACTGGTATACCCACTAGTACCAACGATTAACCAAATGTTTTTACATATATATACCAACGGTTTAAGTATAACTGTTGGTATAGATTAATTTCAGACCATATATGCAAACGGTTCTCTAGGAACCGTTGGAATAGAGCTACTGCCGCGCCTCACATACCAATGGGTTATGAAAATGTTGGGAAATACTATCCCAATGGTTTTAGTGGATATCCCAACAATTTAAAACTTTTTTGAAAGATGGAATTTACATTAGTGAATTAATATCAATTTTACATTGGTTATTTTAAAATAATAAAAAAATTTGATGTTCATTTGAGCTCAGTGTTATGTGGAAAGATAGCTATCAAAGAGATTAAATATATTTAAAAAGAGAAAAACCATAACATTTTGAGGTGTTACACTCTAACATCCTTAAAAATAAATTCTCCCTTGAAATTCATTAATCAGATACGAACAGATCAAGATAAATTTACCTCATCACAACCTCGAGTTCCTATATAACTTACTCAAATTGGTGTTTTTACTAAAAAAACAATTAACATATGAATGGTAGTTATTTATATAACCTTATCTCTATGACCTAGTATATCTACTGGTTATTATTCTTAAAAAATATCATTCTCTAGTGGTATGATCTTTGAGTTTAGTATATGTGTTTTATTATATTTTTAATTACTTAAGATAGATTCATGGAACACACACTACTAAAAACACGGCCTTTATCAGCGCTAAAAATGGCCTTTATTAGTGCTAGAAAGGCGCTGATAAAGCCAGCGTAGATAAGGGGGTCCCCTTTATCAGCGTTCCAAAAAGCGCTGATATAGGACCCCTTTATCAGCGCTAAAAAAGCGCTGAAAAAAGTACCCCTTTATCAGTGCTTTTTTAGCGCTGATAAAGGGGTCCTATATCAGCGCTTCCTTTATGAGCGCTTTCGTTTTAGCGCTGATAAATGAACCTTTTATCATCTCTTTTAAAAAAGCGCTGATAAAAGTTAAAAAAATTTAAAAAAATTAAAATATACTGCCAATCGGGGGGGCTTTTATAGCGCTTGAACCCCCCCCCCCCTTTTACAGCGCTTTTCGGCCCCTATACAACACCCCACGCACCCCATGCACCCCCCTCCACCCTTTAACAGCGCTTGCTCCAATATTCCCCATGTGCGCGCACCCCTGCCTCCCCCAGGATTTGAACTCGAGACCTCCCCCCTGTGCGCCTAAGCCCTTACCACTACTCTATTTTGATTTGCTTTCCAATTCATGATATCTCTATATATATATATTTATATATTTAGTTATATTTAAGCGTATAGTAATATATATTTATATTAATATATATATATAGTTATATTATAATATATATATATATATAGATATATTATAATATATATAGTAATATTAATATATATATATAGTGGTATTAATATATATATATATCTATATATATATATAGTTATATTTATTCGTATAGTAATATATATTTATATTAATATATATATAGTTATATTAACATATATATAGTTATATTAACATATATATAGTTATATTAACATATATATAGTTATATTAACATATATATAGTTATATTAACATATATATAGTTATATGAATATATATTTATATAGTTATATTAATATATATATAGTGATATTAATATATATATTTATGGTGATATTAATATATATATATATATTGTAATACTAATATATATATATATGTAGTTATATTAATATATATATAGTTATTAGATTAATATATATATATAGTTAGATTAATATATATATATATATATAGTTAGATTAACATATATATATAGTTAGATTAATATATAGGTGTATAAATATTTATATATTGGTATTTTAAATAAAATGGATATTAGTTATTATTTAGATAAAGCTAATATATTTTATATGTAAATATGTCTAATTATTTATTTAAAAAATTTAATTTTTAGGTGAGAATATATAAAAAATATGTACATATAGTTATATATTTGATTATAAATAGCAGTTCATTATAAAAAAGGATGAAATTTCAAAGACATGATATCAATATGAATGTAATACCTTGGAATAAATTCATTCCCTGCCAAGAAAATCCAATAATACCCCCATAAACGAGTTTGAAAATCCACAAAATGTTAAAAAACTTGGGTACCCCGAAAAAAAACTCAGTTTTGGAGGCCTTCTGGGCCTCTTTTGGCCTCTAAAAACGCTTGATCGGGGTACCCCCGGGTCACAGCGACATAGATCTCGTCGCAGGTTTCGATTTGATATGTGGTAGACCTCAAACGGACAACTGGATCAAAAGTTATGGACGTTTGAATTTTGAGTTGCGTTTTCAACATATTTTGGATCTTTTCTTAATTGTTTTTAATTTTTTTAGTCCTAAAATTGTTATTAAATGACTATTACTCCATTATTATTATCAAATTATTAATTAAAAATATTTTTTTTATTTTTTAAGAAATCATTTTCACTAAATATCTTATATATTAAGTATAATAAATGTAAATGTACATTTATACTTATATAAAATATATTTAAAAATTATATATTATATTTATATAACAATATAACTATATTTATATATTAATATATTAATATAATTATAATTTTTTTTAGACGACCCTTTATCAGCGCTAAAAAAAGCGTTGATAAAGGCCCCCCTTTATCAGCGCTACTAAACAAGCGATGATAAAGGGGGGCACTCTGAAAAACTGTTTTTGTGGTAGTGACATCATGAACATGAGAGAGATTCGGTGGAAGAACCAAAAAATAAGATACTATCATGTTGTGATGAAGTATTTTAAAGGTACCTAGATTCTTATGATTTAGTTATCCTATAACATCCCGAATCTGGAAGCCACACAACGGGTTCCCTGAACCCGGTTGGTCACATGACCTCAAGCGCATTTCCCCAAAATGTAAAGACACAAAAATTTCAAGGAAATTGTTTTCATAAATACTTTTTAATTTTACGAGTCTGCTGTTTTTGACGGCGACTAATTCCGAGGCCCGGTGTTCCCAGAATCAATTTCTTGAAGTTTTGTTCAAGTACGTTAAGTAATTGTATGTGTGAGTTTTTCTACATTTTGAACCGGTTCTTGGAATTGAAATCTGAGGGCACCAATCAACTCGCAACGCTGATATTTGCTTAAGGGGACTTTTACTATAGTTGTGTTTGCTAGGGAGGAGAAGTTATTTTTTGGGGATTAAAAAAAGTTAAATAAATTTTTGTACACAACATTATTTATCTGGGGTGGTTATTTCCACCAAGGAGAAGTTATAGGTGGGTCCCACACCCACATAACCTCCAATTAAAGGATAATGTAAGGTGGGGACCACACGAGCCCCTAACCTTTCAATTTCCCTTAAACACACCATTAACTCCCCTTTATTGAATTTTAAACTCTTCACCCCCTTTTTTTGAAACTCTTGGAATTCCCATGAATTAATGAGGCCACCTCTTCTCTCATAAATTGGGCCAACCAAAATAGGTAATGCCTTCTTTAATTAACTTATGTGTCAATAATTCTTTTTGAATTGTTTTGAATTGCATGGTAATTATTTTATAATGGGAAGCCTTAATAAATATATTTTCCTTGGCAAATATTTCAGTGGGGGGGAATCTCTGGAAAATTTGAAGAAGGTGTTTCTCTCTCGATGAAGAACATCGTTCTTCAATGAAGAACATGAAAGGATTATCCAAAGTCTCTTCCCCTCAGAAGCACCCTGATGTCAACGGAATCGACGTATGTATTACGCGATGCCCGACATCCGCGACGCTCATCTTCTGTGGCTCGTTGATGTGCTCTGCTCCTGAAATCGAGGTTGGGGGTTTGCTTCAATTTTAATTGAATAAATTTGTTCTTCGTTCTTTGTTGAAACCATGTTTTATCTTCGGACATATGATACCACCTAACTTGTGGGGGCATGGGCCAAACAAACATGTCCCGACGACCCTCCGTTGATCCTCCTTTTATTTCGATGTCGACGACGACTGGAGGTGGAAACCACGATTCGGACGCGTGAAGAAAACCACTGCCCGCAATCCACGGGCTGCTCGGTCGAAGAAGAACCGGTCGGCTATAGCCGGACGAACATAGAGACTGAGGAACCACAAGGGGCTCCGCACTGGGGGGGACTGCGGCCCGCATTCCGCTGGATGCTTCGGTGGCGAGCTGGCCGACCACCTGCCGGACGGGGTGATGGAGGCCGCGGAACCCAAAGGTGCTGCGCGGAAGGACCGCGGCCCACTCATGCGGGCCGTGTGCGCCGGGAAGACCGGAAGGCTTCGGCCGGCCGGACAGGAGGGCAGCGCCGCTCGATGTCTCTGGTTCAAGAAGTCGGGGGGACCGCGCCACCCTGCACCAGCTCGACCAGCTCGCCAAGCCAGCTGGGCCGGGCTGTGCCCCGCGGAGCCCTACCGCGCCCCACCGCGCCTTTCCGCGACCTTACGCGTGTCGGGCTTCCTTCCACGGGCCATGTCGTGCTCTGCCAGGCTAGGTCATGCATTATCGGGCTAGGCCAAACCCTTAGCCGGGTTGGACCCACCGATCTAGGATGGGCCGACCCGCCAGCTCATTGGGCGGGACTGGCCGGGCCTGTTTCGCTTAAATACGAATAACAGCAAGACCGTGTGTCTGATTGATGCGCCATCTGTGACAGTAGGACCCTCGCAACAAAGCGGTCCTTTTGAAATATTCTATGTGAGTTTTGAATGACTTTGTAAAATGTCTAGGTTTTGAACGAGCGTATTTCCAACTAGGACCCTGGAACGGAAAAGCTAATATCTATCAGAACAGGCGTCCGATTAATGCGCCGTCTATCGTGTTGGGTTCCTTTTGACACGAAGAAACTTCAGGACACATAAACTATGGACTTCATGATAGTTGATGTATCAACTCCTTTTCTCTAGGAGAGTAACCTCTTGAAATCGAGCGTGATGTGTGTGGGAACCCAATAGATGGTTGCGACTACGACGACTACCATACTGGAATCCTCTGTGGGTTCGACGACGATGAAAAGTGTACTGGAATCCTCCGTGGGATCGACAGCGATGACCACTATACTTGTATCCTAAGCGGGTCTGATAGTTTGACTTCTGTACCTGTATCTTGAGTGGGTCTGACAGAGTAGCTGGTCTAGTATCCTACGTGGGTCCGACAGCTTAGCTGGTATAGTATCCTACGTGGGTCTAATAGTTTAGATGAATCCGTGACTAGATCTGATCATCTCTATCACTATACGAAAGATGTATACCTATGTGAGCTGAGTCTTGACTTTCAATCATTATCATCGATGTGAATGACTTTCTTTCCTGTGTAGACTGAGTTGTACTTGGGCTCAAGAGTTGGAGATGAACTGTGAATGATAACTTAGGTATATGTATGGGTGTATACCTAAGTAGAGTTGGTTGATACTTCATGATTGTGTCATTATTCTGTGGTTTATCCTTTGTAGATTCTGGAAGACCTTCGGGGGTCTCAGGGTCCCTAATGAGTATCGTATACTCACCCCTGCACGGGCTATGCCCACACTACATTGTGTTGGATGAAAACGACGGACAGAATAGATTGAGGTGGAGGCTTGTGAGCTGCATGGTACCCGGAGGTGGACCACTTGGTGAGACGTACACAGAGCCGATGGCTGGACCCGAGGTGCTGAGGAGGCCATTTGTACCCACCATTCAGGTGGGATTCTTGGAGGATGACTTAGTAGTTGTTGTTTTTTACTTCACTGCAGTTGTACTAGATTTTTAGTTGTAATGTACATTACAGTTGGTTTTGTATACTGGCCCATTTACATTTCAGTACTTAATTTTTTTCATTATTACTTAGTTCCTACCTCTATTGCATACTCTGTTGTGTTTTTTAGTTTAATAAAGGGACGACTTTCACTTTATATTAGGATTTAAGCCTTTGTTTCTAGTCGTCAACCCCTGGCCAATGTAAGGCGGGCTTGGGGTAGTCAAGGCACGGGCCCTGAGGATGGGTTGTGACAAATTGGTATCAGAGGAGTCAGTTCTACCGCAGAACTCAGGACATTGATCAATCTTTTCTGTGAAGAAATAGTATTAAGAGTATTGAGTGTGGTTTTCAGTCTAGGGAGTCCAATGTTGGGGCGGCGGCCGACGTATCCATACACCTGGACCCTGACCTCTGATTTCCGACTAAGTGCACGAAAACAGTAATTGAATGTGTGTTTAAAAAATATTTTTTGTGATTACTTTTTGTCAGCTCACCAGGTATACTGTTTGAACGTGGCGCACCTATTTTTTCTCAGGATGGCCCCAGGAAGGTAGCCAGCTAGGGTTTTGAGTTACGTACGTGATGGTAGTCCACCGAGTAATGAGGCCTCTGTGTAGGGCCCCATCACAGCGAAGGCACCGGCGATACCACTACCTGCTGGGCCACCGATTCCACCAGCCCTTGAAGTAGAGAGTGCACGCTTCCTGAGTCCGTTGAACGAGTTCCAGCGACAGAGGCCACCCAGGTTCCGCAGAGAGATGGACCCATAGGCAGCTGAGTATTGGCTAGAGGCTATCGTCAGAGTTTTCAGATTGGTTGGGACACCAACCAACCTTATGGTGATCTTTTCTATGAGTCTCTTGCACGCAATAGAAAGCAGATGGTGGAGCCTGATGCTCCAGGCACATGATGAGGCATCTTTACTCTAATCGGAATTCGGGAGTCTCTTCCACTCAGAGTTTGTTCCTACCACCCATCGTTCCGGGCGGATATAGGAGTTACTTCATCTGCAGTAGGGAAGAATAACAGTAGCTCAGTACTCAGTGAGGTTCACTGACATCTCACGCTACTCCACAGACATGGTACATGACCCATTCTTCAAGGCATGGACCTTTGATCAGGGACTTAGACATGAGATCAGGGCGTCGACGATTCCCGTCAGCATCCGGACGCAAGCGGTGGTGCTAGAGCGAGCCCTTATAGTGGAGAGTTTTTTCACTGAGCAGACACCAGTAGCGGGAACCACCGCAGGGCGACACGTAGCGAAGTCTTTGGCAGCCGGCAGTAGATAGTTATCATAGAGGTCCAAGAGGAATCGACCATTAGGTGGGAGACCTCAGGATAGAGGTTCGGTTATGCGGGGTACACGAAATTAAGCTAGCTATACGAGGATAAGGAAGTGTTATGCATGCGGCGGGCAGGGTCACATGGCTCAGGACTGCCCGACCTGCTATGTGGATGAGCAGAAGACAGTAGAGGGACCTCCCAGGCAAAGGCAGAGGTTAGACTGTGGTGGTCTATAGGGATTAGGCGGATGAGGGAGAGAACTTGGTCGAGCAGCAGGTGGTGGATGACGTTTTGAAGCCCTACCACCACCACCACCAAAAGGTCCACCCCGACCCCAGGGAGTTGGCAGATAGGGGCTCCCTCATCTCTAGGAAGTCGAGGCCTATGACCACATTGCACCTGAGATGATTCAAGGTACTATCTACGTCTACTCAACCCTTGATGCATTGCTCATAGACCCAGGTGCGAGTCATTATTTTATTTTCGCTGCCCTTGATCGGAGCTCGGAAATTCTTATGGAGTCGTTGGCTCAATCCTTACGACTATTGACTCCTACGGGAGAAGACTAACTGATTACGCACTGGTTATGGCAGTGTGATCTTACTCTAGGAGGTGAGAGCTTCAGTTGGGATCTTCTTGTAGTGGCGGTGGGGCCTTACGACGTCATCTTGGGTATGGACTGGTTATCTATAGTTCATGCTCAGATCGATTGTATTAGGTGCAAAGTGTGGTGTGTCCGCACGGATGGGAGCAGGTTCAACTTCACTGGAGATAAGGGAGCCTTTGTAGTGCAGGATGGACTCACACAGAGGAAAGGGCAGCCAATCACACATTAGTTTTCTAGTCTCATCCTCAGAGCAGTTGATGTGCGGAGTTCGAGTTTTCCTATTGTGGTGGATCAGTATGCGGACGTTTTTCCTAATGACATTCCAGGACTACCTCCTCGTAGAGAGGTATATTTTTACATAGACCTGTACCCCGGGGCAACACCGATATCTACTCCAGTATATCGGATGGCTCCCACTGAGCTTTGTGAGCTGTGCGTATTGTTGGAGGACTTTTAGGGGAAGGGATTTATCTGACCCAGTGTTTCACTATGGGCATCTCCGATTTTTTTCACCAAGAAGGTGGATGGGAGCTTGTGACTGTGTGTCGAATACCGTCACATGAACCAGGTGACCGTGAAGAACAAGTACCCACTCCCTAGGATTGATGACCTCTTTGATCAGCTCAAAGGAGAACGATGGTTCTCGAAGATAGACATTAGGTTTGGCAATCACCGGCTCAGAGTTCGAGACGAGGATGTGCAGAAGACAGCCTTCAGGTGTCGGTATGGCCACTACGAGTTCTTGGTTATGCCCTTCGGCGTTACCAACGCTCCAGCAGTGGTCAAGATTCTCATGAACATGATTTTTCTATCTTTACCTTGATCAATTTGTCATAGTCTTCATCGACGAAATACTGATTTACTCGACTACTAAGGAGGAGTATGTCTTCCACTTGCGGGTTGTACTGGATATAATCAGAGAGCACCAGCTTTTTAGTAAGCTCTTGAAGTGTCAGTTCTGGATTCGAGAGGTTCACTTCTTGGGAAATGTCATCTCGGAGGCTGGAGTTGCATTGGATCCAGCGAAGATCAAGGAAATAATT
This sequence comes from Viscum album, assembly GCA_963277665.1. Classification (NCBI taxonomy): domain Eukaryota; kingdom Viridiplantae; phylum Streptophyta; class Magnoliopsida; order Santalales; family Viscaceae; genus Viscum; species Viscum album. The sequence goes on from OY728163.1 coordinate 691,361,581, forward strand.
TTTTGGGATCCACCAAGAGCGTGATGGAGGTGCGGATTTTCCTGGGTCTGGCTGGGTACTATTGGAAATTTGTGCCAGACTTCTCCAAGGTTGCTGCACCGCTTTCATCCTTGACAAAGAAAGGGAAACCCATCGTGTGGTCAAGTAGATGTCAGCAGAGCTTTTAGGAGTTGAGGTATAGATTGACCAGTGTTTCCATCTTTAGGCTACTAGAGGAGGGCGTAGGGTACGTAGTTTACTACGACGCGTCAGGAACAGGACTCAGGTGTGTCCTGATGCAGGATCGAGCAGTGATTGCATATGGTTCACGACAGTTGAGGCAGGGTGAGTAGAACTACACTACCCATGACCTATAGTTATCAGTAGTGGTCTTAGCTTTGAAGATGTGGAGGAACTATCTAATGGGTGATGGATTTGTAGTCTACTCTGACTACAAGAGTCTCAGGTACATCTTCTCTTAGAAGGACCTGAACCTGAGATAGTGGCGATGGATCGAGTTCCTCTAGGAATATGCCTTTGAGATGGTCTATACTCCTGGGAAGGGGAACGTTGTAGCGATGCTCTCATTAGGAGATCAGGCATTCAGCTACTAGGAAAGGTTACAGAGCAGCCGGTCGCGATGCAGATATCCTTTGTGGATAGAGTTGGAGAAGCTTTTCTACAGTAGCTCACAGTCACTCCTCAACTCCTTCAGCGAGTTAGAGAGGAACAACGTGGGGATGTTTATTGCGAGACACAACGTGCTCAGATATCCTCAAGACAAGCACCTGATGGATTTTTTTGAAGGAGGGGAGCTCGTCATCCTCTTAAGGGGATGTACCATGGTAGTAGTTGCACTACAAGAGGAGGTGCTGATGGAGTTCCACACTTCCCCTCTAGAAGTACATCCAGGAGTGGCGAAGATGTATCAGGACCTCAGACGGCATCAGTGGAGGTCGGGTCTGAAGAAGGCTATAGCAGAGTTTGTATCAGGATGCCTCACTTATCAGCAAGTGAAGGCAGAGCACCAGGTACCAGCAGGCTTGGTATAGCCCTTAAATTTCCCAGAGTGGAAGTGAGATGGGAGATCCATGGTTTTCATGATGGGGCATCCACGTACATCTAGAAGACATGACTCTATCTGGGTGATCATAGACCGACTCACCAAGTCATCCCAATTCCTACCGATCAGAGAGCAGGGTTCAGTAGAGAGCTTGGGACGCCTCTATATTCAAGAGATCATAGGCTTCATGGTGGGTCATCAACTATATTCTCCTATAGAGATTCTCAATTTACTTCCCGGCTATAAAAGGGGATACTGGAGGCTTCTGGGACGTAGCTACGTCTAAGAACCACCTTCCATCCTCAGACAGACGGCCATACAGATAGGACCATTCAGACTCTTGAGTACATGCTTTGTTCATGTTTCCTCGACTTTGGTCTCAATTGGGAGGATCACTTACCCTTGGTGGAGTTTGTGTATAACAACAGTTACCACTCAACCATCAGGATGGCCCCTTACGAGGCACTGTATGGCCGACCGTGCAGATCACCTCTGTGATGTACTGACCCAGGGGAGTCAGCCCTTAAAGGACCAGAGATGGTTCAGCCTATGACAGAGAAGGTGCAGACCATCCTGGAGTGGATGAAGACTGCACAGAGAAGACATAATTTCTATGCTGATAGGAAACGGAGACCACTAGGGTTCGAGGATAGAGACCACATCTTCCTACGGGTTTCACCTCAACAAAGTATACAAATATTTGTCCAGGGCGGCAAGTTATCTCCGCGTTTCATTGGACCTTTCCATGTCCTCAATACAGTAGGTGTGGTGGCTTACCACCTGGCCCATGCACCTCAGTTGCACCGGGTGCACGACGTCATCCACAAATCTCCGCTGAGGAGATAATTGCACGACCCGACACACATCATCGATCACGGGGAGCTAGACATAAATAATGGGGCGACATTCATGGAGGTCATGGTGGAGATTGAGGATCGACAGGAGAAGGTCCTATGTGGATGGTCGATTCATCTGGTGTGCATTCGCTGGCAGCACGGGAACCTCCAAGAGAGCACATGGGAGCGGGAGGCTCAGATGCATGCTCAGTACCCTCATTTTTTTCCCTAGTGTGTGTTGTAGCTTTATGGGGACGTAACGACTTGAGATGGGGGTAATGTAAAGACCCATAAATTTCATGGAAATTTTTTTCGTAAATACTTTTGAATTTTACGAGTCTACGGTTTCTGACGGCGCCTGATTCTGAGGCCCGGTGTTCCCGGAATCAATTTATGATGTTTTTTTCAGGTACGTTCAGTAAACGTACGTGAAGGTTTTTCTATCTTTTGAACCGGTGCTTAGAATTGAAATCTGAGGGCACCGATGAACTCGTAGTTCATGTATTCTATTAAGGGGACCTTTACTGCTGTTGGATTTTCTTAGGAGGAGAAGTTGTTTTTTGGGGATTAATAAAAAAGTTTAATAAAATTTGTGTGCATAATTTTATTTATCATGGATGGTTATTTACTACAAGGAGAATTTACAGGTGGGTCCCACACCGAAAAAACCTCCCATGAGTGGATAATGTGAGGTGGGTCCCACACGAGCCCCTAACCATTCTATTTCTGTTAAACCATCCATTAACTCCCCTTCATTGAATTTTGAACTCCTCACCCCTTTTTTTTTGAAACTCTTGGAATTACCAAGAATTAATGAGGCCACCTCTTGTCTCATAAATTATGTCAACCCAAATAGTTAATGCCTTCTTTAATTAACTTTGGTGTCAACAATTCTTTTTCAATTGTTTTAAATTGGATGGAAATTCTATTATAATGGGAAGCCATATTAAAAAAATTTTCCTTGGAAGATATTTCTGGGGGGGAAATCTATTGAGAATTAGAAGAAGGTGTTTCTCTCTAGATGAAGAACATTGTTCTTCAACGAAGAATGCTATGGAATTCTCCAATGACGCTTCCCCTTAGACGCACGTAGACGTCCATGGAATCGACGTCCGTATTCCGTGACGCCTGACCTCCGCGATGCATGTCTTCCGTGGCTCGTTGACGTGCTCTGCTCTTGAAATCAAGGTAGGGGTTTGCTTCAATTTTAATTGATTAAATTTTTTTTCGTTTTTCTTTGAAACCATGTTTTATCTTCGGACATATGATATCACCTAACGTAGAGAGTTCGGGCCAAACAAACATGGCCCGAAGACCCTCTGTTGATCCTTGTTTTATTTCAATGGTGACGACGACGAAAATAGGTGGAAACCATGCACCGGCTGCCAGAAAAAAACCGCAGCTTGTAATTCACGGGCCACTCGGCTGAAGAAGAACCGGCCGGTCATAGCCGTCCGGACATAGAGTCTGCGATGCCACAAGGGGTTTCGTGCTAAGGGGGACTGCGACCTGTGTTCTTCGGGCCGCTTAGGTGGTGAGCCGGCCGGCCACCTACCGGATGGGATGATGTAGGCCGCAGCACTGGCATGTGCTGCGTGGAAGGACCGCAACCCGCCCATGCGAGCTACTGGTGCGGGGAAGACCAGGCGGCTTCGGCCGGTCAGACAGGAGGGTGGCGCCACTCGGCGCCTCCAGTTCGGTAAGTCGGGAACCCCCCCCCGCACTGTCTGGGCCGGCTGGTCGAGCCGCAGACAGCCACGGGCCGGGCCGCGCCCATCCGGGTCGGGCCACGCCAGTCGGGCTGGGCCACGCTAGCCGTGTCGGGCTGGGTCGCACCCCGCCGGGCTGGGCTGTGCCCTTGTGCAGGCCGGTCTGCCTTCCACAGTCCTGTTCATGCCCCACCGGGCCGAGCCACGTAATATCGGGTTGGGCCGACCCCTTTTCCAGGTCGGACCCACCAAGCCAGGACGGGCCGACCCGCCAGCTCACCGGGCTTGACGGGCCATGCCCGTTTCGCTTAAATATGAATAACTTCATGATCGTGTGCCCGATCGATGCACCATCTATGGCACTAGGACCCTCACGATGAAGAAGTTATTTTGCGATATTCTAATTGAGTTTTGGATGACATTGGAAAACGACCGAGTTTGGAATGAGCAAATTTCCAAATGGGCCCCTGGAACAGAAAAGACAATATCTCTCAGACCCGGTGTCCGATGGATGCGCCGTCTGTCGCGTTGGGTTCCTTTTGACAAGATGGAAATTCAGGATACATCAACTGTAGACATCATGATAGTTGATGTATCAACCCTTTTCTCAAGGAGCAGACCCTCCCTGAATTGAGTGTGCTGTGTGCTGGAACCCTAGAGATGGTTGCGACTACAACGACTACCATACTGGAATCCTATGTGGGTTAGACGATGACGAAAAATGTACTGGAATCCATTGTGGGATCGACATCAATGAATATTGTACTTGTATCCTATGTGTGTCCAACTGTTTGATTTCTATACTTTTATCCTGAGTGGGTTGGACAGAGTAGCTGGTCTAGTATCCTATGTGGGAACAACAGCTTAGCTGGTCTAATATCCTACGTGGGTCTGACAGAATCTATGAATAAGTGACTACATCTGATCATCTCTATCTCTATACGAAAGATGTATACCTGTGTGAGATGAGTCTTCACATTCAATCATTATCATCGATGTGAATGACTTGCTTTCTTATGTGGACTAAGTTGTGCTTGGGCTCGAGAGTTGGAGACGAACTGTGAATGATAACTTAGGTATATGTATAAGCATATACCTATGTATAGTGGGTTGATACTTTGTGATTGTGTCATTCTTAAGTGGTTTATCCTTCGTGGATTCTGGGATACCTTCGGGGGTCTCGTGGTCCCTATTGAGTATCATATACTCACACATGCACGGGCTATGCCCGCACTACGTTGTGTTGGATGCAGACGACGAACAATACTGATCGAGGTTGTGGCTTGTGGAGCTAGATGGTACCCAGAGGTGGACCACTTGGCGAGACGTACATGGAGCCGACGGCCAGACCCGAGATACTGAGGAGGCCATCTGTACCCACCCTTCAAGTGGGATTCCTGGAGGACGACTCAGTAGTTGCTATTTTACTTTACTGTAGTTGTACTAGCTTTTTTTATCTGTTCTGTACTTTAAGATGGGTTTGTATACTGGCCCATTTACATTTCATCACTTATGTCTGTTTTCAGTATTACTTAGTGCTTACCTCTGTTTCATACTCTGTTTTGTTTGTTTACTTTTATAAAGGCAATGCCTTCCTTTTTTTCAGGATTTATGCCTTTGGTGCTAGTTGCCAGCCCCTGGCCGATGGAAGGTGGGCTTGGGGTAGTCACAAAACGGTCCCCGAGGATGGTTCGTGACACAAACTCCAAAGTCTATCGACTAGCAGTGAGGTCCCATGTCTGATAGTGGGGAAACTATTCCTTAATTTGTAAAAGTGTAGCGCAGCAGAAAAGATAAATAACATACAACAGTGGAAGTAGTAAACAATATACAACTGAAATGTCCAACTAAAGTAAAAGATAAAAGGAAGTAATATACAAAAAGATGTAGAATTTCACTAATTCTATGAAAGAAACCAGAACAGGATACACTACAATACAATACAATACAACTCAAAGTACATGGTACAGCCAAACAAAACAATGTTGAGTAAACAGAACGCAGCAGCATCGCAAGCCTAAGCATAGTCCCATGCTCTCCTACTCCTCTGTTACAATCATGTATCTGTATAGGGACCCTTTACCCTATTGAAACCTACAGAAATGTGATCTATTTAGGCCGAAGAAATGACCCAAAAAGGTTGTGAGAAATAAATCCAGTAGTCAACCACCAAAGGCATGTTCCCAACTGTCAATGAAAATGTGCAACAGTAGTGTGCAGTAGTAAATTTTATAAACTAAGAAATACTCAAAATTTATTAACTATACCAGTTATATTTCCATTTTAAAATTTATTTAACCATGTCAAACATATGCTTTAACTTGGAAGTTATAACATATGAAAATCGCCACGGTGAAAATTAATGATAACAATGTCCTCAGACATACAATCCTTACCCTCGGGTAATCATAATCAAAACCCACCTGTGTCTTCCCACAGGAATAACGAATATTTCCCACAGGAATATGAGGTGTCACCCACAGGCATAGAAACTACTGCCCACGGGCATGAGAAAGTTTGCCCATAGGCTAAATGAAACACTGCCCTCAGGCTATACAAGTAACCGGGCCGAGGCCAACACACAAGCAATCAATTATATTCAATTCATCTCAAAGAAATTCCAAGCATGCTTATATTCACGGTATACCCACAAGTATTCTGGTCAAATGGCTAAACAGAGGAACGCACCCTTGTTGTGGTCCGGGATCCAAGCAGTGATCCCAAAAACCAGTTTTAACATATCAAAAGTTCATCTATGTAATTCTAGATATCTTTCAGAAAAGGCCGCATCCATACGACACACTAAACATGGGTTCATGGCACAATGGTACACAAATTTAACTCAATAGTTGGAAATAAACACCAGACCACCTACCTCGATTGTCTCTGATCGGTTTATGTGAACGATGCCTCTTGAATCGGCCAAGAACGACGTAGATCTGGGATAAGAATTCACTCATTCAAACTCAGATAACATTACCTTGGGAATGAATTGGAACGAAACACACAAGCATATGGAAGAACTCACCCGCAGGGTTTAATCAAGAACATTAGAGAAGGATTCAGATTCTCGGTGTGCAGTCGGGAGATCTTCGAAGCTCTGACCTCCTCTCTCAGCTCCAAAATGAACTCAAATCCACCTCTGCCGAATAAGGAGGATACTTCCCATTTTAAGTGGAAAAGAACTACACGGCGTGTACTCTCACGTACATGGCGTGTACTTTTCATTTTTTAAACTGTTCCTCTGCTGGCTTATTACCACCATGATACTGTTCATCCTTCGACAAGAGTACATGGCGTGTATTCTTGATTACATGGCGTGTACTGTCGCTCCGCTAGAGGATGCCTCCTCCGCCAGATTGTTCACCTGCCGACTGATTACATGACGTGTAAATACAATGTACACAGCGTGTAGTCAGTTTTTACACCCTTCATTCTCGACAGGCCTACATTCCCTATGTATTCATCTCACATGGACAAAGTACATGACATGTAACCACAAAATGTGGGATTTTCCCATTTTCCTTGTTTTCTATGAACACTTAACCAAAAGGGAAAAGAAAAAATCTGTACCTCACAAATAAGAATTTGGTTCTTACAAACATCCCCCCTTAAAGAAATCCATCCCCGAATTTCCCTTCCAAGGGTGGTGAAGATACGGCTATGAACAACTCTGGCCATTGAGCACGTATGTTGGTCTACCACTCCCGGGTTTTTTCTTGTACTCGGTCATGCTGCCATAGCACCCAAACGAGAGGAACTGACCAAACTCGGAGAACCTTCGTGCTCCTATCAATAATACTAATTGGATGCTCCTTAATGGACGCATCGTCCGGAAGCTCAACCTACTCGGGATGAAAGACGTGAGACGGGTCTGAGTGATAACGGTGCAGCTGAGATACATGAAAGACATCATGCATGGCCTAATACCTCTATGGTAACTACAAACAATTAGAAATTGGCCCAACTCTCTCCAGAATCGCAAATGGCCCCACATACCTCAGTGAATGTTTACCCTATCTCCTGAGCCACCTATGTCCCAACCTCAGTAAAACACACAAGAAAACCCAATCCCTGACCACAAACTCCAGGGGTAATATGCTATGTTCAGCATAAGATTTATGACCAGACTGTGTAGTATCCATCTGTTATTGAATCAACTAGACCTTCTCAGAGGTCTTTTGCACGAGACGTGGTCCCAGTAAAGCTATCTCACCAACCTCCATCCAGCACAAAGGTGATTGGAATGGATTACCATATAATTCCTCATAAGGTTCCATCTCAATAGTTGCCTGAAAAGTGTTATTGTAAGAAACCTCGACCAGGGGTATGTGCCTCTCCCAAGAGCCCCCAATGTCTAGGACGCATGTACGTAGAATTTCCTCAAGCACCAATATCATAATCTATGACTAGCCATCGGTCTGAGGGTGGTAAGCTGTGATCAGAACCACCTGTGTACCCAGTTCCCTCTGAAAACTCTGCAAGAAACGATATGTAAAGCAGGCGTCCCTATCTGAAATGATAGAACGAGGGACCCCATGAAGTCGTACTACCTCTCGGATATACAAATCCCGAGACCATCGACACCGTCAGTCTCTTTGATTGGAAAAATGTGAGCTACCATTGTATGTTTGTCCACAACAACCATACACAACATCACTGCCTCGATGTGACCTCGAAAACCCAGACACGAAGTCCATCGCAACATCATCCCATTTCCACTCCAGAATGGGTATCTGATATAACATTCCAGCTACCCTCTGATGCTCCGCCTTCACCAATTTACAGTTAGAACATCTTACAACAAAATTAGCTAGTTTCTGTTTCATACCTAGACACCAATACTGACGTCTCATGTCACGGTACATTTTGGTAACTCCAGGATGCACTTCCCAAGCTGAAGCATGAAAATCCTGCATCAGCTCATCGCGTATTTCCCCTAGAACCCACACTCGTCCATGGACACACAATAACTCATAATCACCTACTATCCATCCAGGAGGAGGTTCCTTACTTTCCAACGACTCTCATAAAACTAGGCATTCCAAATATGATAGTTGTCTCATCCTTATTCTATCCAGGAGCGTAGAAGTCATAGCTAAGGATGAAAGATAGGTTTTCCCCTGACTATCATGTACCTACAAATGCATTTCAGAGAAAAATCCATAAGCTTCCACTCACCACTGGTCTCCTAAACTGCATGTGTCTGAGTCTTCATACTCAGTGCATCAACTACTGCATTACCCTTACCAAGGTGTATAGGAAAGCTCAAAGTCAAAGGACTGGAGGTATTCGACCCACATTCGTTGCCTCAGATTCAACTCACGCTCAGTAAAGATGTATTTGAGACTTTTGTGGTCGGTGAAAACTACAAAATTCTCTTCCAATAGATAATGACTCCAAAAACACAATGCATGAACAACTACAGCCAACTCGAAGTCATGCGTCGGGTAATTCTTCTCATGTGGCCTCAACTTCCGAGACCCGTACTGAACTACTCGATCACCCTACATCAACACTGCATCCTTCCCAATACCTAATGCATCACAATATACTATTGTGGGTCGGAGGAAAAGGGAGGTGATGGCAAGAGGGGGGGTGAATTGCCTTTTAAAAAAATGATTAACAAATTAAAATCAAAGTTAAAGTGCAGCGGAAATAAATGAGGCAAGACACAAAATTGATAACGGAGTTCGGCCAAAAACCCGGACTACGTCTCCGCTCCCAAATCAACCGTTGAGAGATTCCTACCGCTTTCTTTTCAATGGTTTTAGCAAGAAACCCACTAGGCTTTGAGGTAGCACTAGGACCTATTACAACTTGCTTTTGGTGGTTAAGCAAGAACCCACTTGCTTTTAATGGTTGAGCAAGAACCAACTAGCCTTCTTACAGGTGAAGGCTCGCTCACCTATGACACAAGCCTTTTAAAAGTAAAGGCTTGAAGAAACCTCTTCACACCTTTATGGTGATGTGAAACCCAAAAGAAAAAGGGATGAGAAAAGGTGTTGGGGTTTGTAGGCACAAACCCAAATTTAAAGCTCAAAATAAATATACAATAAAAACCGTATATGAGAAGAAGCCTTGGGCACCTTTGAATGATTGGAGATGTTGAAGGCCGCTTCCAAACTTCTTTGAAGGAGCTCCTTGGATGTGGAAGTTGTTGGAGCAAGGTGGGTTCCTTGAAGGAAGTCCGCCGGAGGTTGGCCAATTGATACAAAATATGTCAGTTGGCTTGGTATATGATCCGGGTGGTGTCCGGGGCTTCCTCAGCCTTTATTTATAGGCAAGGAACCCTTGGGGAGTCTTCGGAGCCGTTGTAAAGGACCTCGGAGCCGTTGGAGGCCAAATGGGAGTTGACTGGTCAAAGCCAATGGCTAGTTTGACTGGGCTACCGGCTGGCCGGTGCAGGGCCACCGGCTGGCCGGTGCCTTGGATGTTGAGAAGGCCTTCTGCCCAGGCAGCACCGGATGACCGGTGACAGAGCCACCGGCTGGCCGGTGGTGAGGCAGTAGCCATCACTGTTGCATCAGGTTGCCACCGGCTGGCCAGTGACAGAGCCACCGGCTGACCGGTGTAACCTGGCAGTGGGCAATGCCTCTGCCAGGTCCACCGGCTGGCCAGTGCTATCACACCGGTTGGCCGGTGGACTGAATTTCAGTCCACTTCTTGTCCATTCTTGGGCCATTTTCTTGGCAACCTTGTGCCTATCATTCAAAAACACTTCAAACAATATTAGACAAAAAATAAGGTGATTGTGATCATGAAAATCAAACAATGAGGGGAACGAGAGGTACAACAATCTCCCCCTATTTTGATGATCACAATCACCAAAACAAACAATGTAGAAAATGAAATGAAGAGCATGCTTTAAAATATTTCTCCCCCAATCAACCATGAATTTCTCCCCCTTTGTGATTATCAAAATAGCACGGGGCATAAAACTTGATTGAGGGAAAAGAGATTTGAAAAACAAGATTTGAGATTTGAAAATCAATTGAAATTTTGGAAATTGAAAGATAAAAAAAACAAAAATGCTTAAACAAACCTAACTCCCCCTAAATAAAAACAACAAATCACCGGGGAGAGGTGTTTGAAACCGAAATAAATTTTGGGCCGGACAGACTTGCTAATAGGGATTTTTCAATCCACACTTGTCTAGTGGCGGGTCTTCTCCTATAAAATTCATCATTTAAGAAAATAGTTTTGGGCCTACCATACCGGGCATTTTTTCAATTGCACTCATAGATTAAGTGCCCGGGTTTTTTACAATAATTGCAAAATTTGTATTGGGAGCTCCCCCTTACAAAAATAGTGGGTGCATGGGAGGAGGAAGCTTGCTTGGAATAGCCAAGCCCTTGGGTGGTCCTAGATATGCGTTGGGAACCTAGCAAATTGTTTAAATTTTGTTCCCCTTGGGTGAACATGGCTAGAGTCTCCCTTAGATCTTTGATTGTTGATTTCATGGAATCAACATCGGGGAGGTTTTGGATTTTGAGGGTCAACTCTTCCTTCTCTTTGAGAAGTTGTTCTTTTTCGGAAGAGAGTTTTTTGAAATTCTTTTTTAAAGAAACAAATTTGGAAGAGAGCTCGTGAAAGCCTTCCTGTAGTTGGTCTCTAGCGTGTGAGAGTTCTTCATAAGATAGATGATTAAATGAATTGGAAGAACTAGAGGAGGAAGAGGAGGAAGAGGAGGAAGAATCTACCTCATGTTTTTCCATTAGGCATTTGTTACCTTGGTCGCTCGAGGAGAAGGAGGAGAAGGATGAGCTATCACTCCATGTTGCCTTTGAAGCCTTCTTCTTTTTCTTCTTCTTGGCCCTTTTCTTGTGAAGTGGGCAAGCGGGTACAGATTTTGCATCGGGTTCTTCCTTTTGAGCGGGTTCTTGCTTTTGAGCCATGCTAGTACCTTCATGGGTTAGCTCTAAATATTTCCAAATATCATGTGAAGTAGAGCAAGTAGAAATGCAATTAAAAACATTACGGTCAAGACCACAATGAAGTGCGTTCATGGCTTTTCCATCAAGCTCGAAATTTGCAATGTCGGCGGGGGTCCATTTAGACTCATCGGGAGAAGAGAGCGTAAAACCATGCATAACAATTCTAAAAATAGGATAGCTAATGCTTTTAAGAAAAGTTGACATGCGGGTTTTCCAAAAAGTATAATCGGCTCCATCAAACAATGGAGCACGATCCAAAGAATGTCCTTCGGGGGATTGAGAGGAAGAAGCCGTAGAAGCCATCAAAAAATAGGATCTTTAATTTGAAACCTGTTAAGTAATTATTCAAAATACTCCTCTGATACCAATTGTGGGTCGGAGAAAAAGGGAGGTGATGGCAAGAGGGGGGGGGGGTGAATTGCTTTTTAAAAAAATTATTAACAAATTAAAATCAAAGTTAAAGTGCAGCGGAAATAAATGAGGCAAGACACAAAATTGATAACGGAGTTCGGCCAAAAACCCGGCCTACGTCTCCGCTCCCAACTCAACCGTTGAGAGATTTCTACCGCTTGCTTTTCAATGGTTTTAGCAAGAAACCCACTAGGCTTTGAGGTAGCACTAGGACCTATTACAGCTTGCTTTTGGTGGTTAAGCAAGAACCCACTTGCTTTTAATGGTTGAGCAAGAACCCACTAGCCTTCTTACAGGTGAAGGCTAGCTCACCTATGACACAAGCCTTTTAAAAGGAAAGGCTTGAAGAAACCTCTTCACACCTTAGTGGTGATGTGAAACCCAAAAGAAAGAGGGATGAGAAAAGGTGTTGGGGTTTGCAGGCACAAACCCAAATTTAAAGCTCAAAATAAATATACAATAAAAACCATATATGAGAAGAAGCCTTGGGAACCTTTGAATGATTGGAGATGTTGAAGGCCGCTTCCAAACTTCTTTGAAGGAGCTCCTTGGATGTGGAAGTTGTTGGAGCAAGGTGGGTTCCTTGAAGGAAGTCCGCCGGAGGTTGGCCAATTGATACAAAATATGTCCGTTGGCTTGGTATATGATTCGGGTGGTGTCCGGGGCTTCCTCAGCCTTTATTTATAGGCAAGGAACCCTTGGGGAGTCTTCGGAGCCGTTGTAAAGGACCTCGGAGCCGTTGGAGGCCAAATGGGAGTTGACTGGTCAAAGCCAACGGCTAGTTTGACTGGGCTACCGGCTGGCCGGTGCAGGGCCACCGGCTGGCCGGTGCCTTGGATGTTGAGAAGGCCTTCTGCCCAGGCAGCACCGGCTGACCGGTGACAGAGCCACCGGCTGGCCGGTGGTGAGGCAGTAGCCATCACTGTTGCATCAGGTTGCCACCGGCTGGCCGGTGACAGAGCCACCGGCTGACCGGTGTAACCTGGCAGTGGGCAATGCCTCTGCCAGGTCCACCGGCTGGCCGGTGCTATCACACCGGTTGGCCGGTGGACTGAATTTCAGTCCACTTCTTGTCCATTCTTGGGCCATTTTCTTTGCAACCTTGTGCCTATCATTCAAAAACACTTCAAACAATATTAGACAAAAAATAAGGTGATTTTGATCATGAAAATCAAAAAACGAGGGGAACGAGAGGTACAACAATCTCCCCCTATTTAGATGATCACAATCACCAAAACAAACAATGTAGAAAATGAAATGAAAAGCATGCTTTAAAAGATTTCTCCCCCAATCAACCAAGAATTTCTCCCCCTTTGTGATTATCAAAATAGCACGGGGCATAAAACTTGATTGAGGGAAAAGAGATTTGAAAAACAAGATTTGAGATTTGAAAATCAATTGAAATTTTGGAAATTGAAAGATTAAAAAAAATGCTTAAACAAACCTAACTCCCCCTAAATAAAAACAACAAATCACCGGGGAGAGGTGTTTGAAACCGAAATAAATTTTGGGCCGGAGAGACTTGCTAATAGGGATTTTTCAATCCACACTTGTCTAGTGGCGGGTCTTCTTCTATAAAATTAATCATTTAATAAAATAGTTTTGGGCCTACCATACCGGGCATTTTTGCAATTGCACTCATAGATTAAGTGCCCGGGTTTTTTACAATAATTGAAAATTTTGTATTGGGAGCTCCCCCTTACAAAAATAGTGGGTGCATGGGAGGAGGAAGCTTGCATGGAATAGCCAAGCCCTTGGGTGGTCCTAGATATGCGTTGGGAACCTAGCAAATTGTTTAAATTTTGTTCCCCTTGGGTGAACTTGGCTAGAGTCTCCCTTAGATCTTTGATTGTTGATTTCATGGAATCAACATCGGGGAGGTTTTGGATTTTGAGGGTCAACTCTTCCTTCTCTTTGAGAAGTTGTTCTTTTTCGGAAGAGAGTTTTTTGAAATTCTTTTTTAAAGAAACAAATTTGGAAGAGATCTCGTGAAAGCCTTCTTGTAGTTGGTCTCTAGCGTGTGAGAGTTCTTCATAAGATAGATGATTAAATGAATTGGAAGAACTAGAGGAGGAAGAGGAGGAAGAGGAGGAAGAATCTACCTCATGTTTTGCCATTAGGCATTTGTTACCTTGGTCGCTCGAGGAGAAGGAGGAGAAGGAGGAGCTATCACTCCATGTTGCCTTTGAAGCCTTCTTCTTTTTCTTCTTCTTGGCCCTTTTCTTGTGAAGTGGGCAAGCGGGTACGGATTTTGCATCGGGTTCTTGCTTTTGAGCAGGTTCTTGCTTTTGAGCCATGCTAGTACCTTCATGGGTTAGCTCTAAATATTTCCAAATATCATGTGAAGTAGAGCAAGTAGAAATGCAATTAAAAACATTACGGTCAAGACCACAATGAAGAGCGTTCATGGCTTTGCCATCAAGCTCGAAATTTGCAATGTCGGCGGGGGTCCATTTAGACTCATCGGGAGAAGAGAGCGTAAAACCATGCATAACAATTCAAAAAATAGGATAGCTAATGCTTTTAAGAAAAGTTGACATGCGGGTTTTCCAAAAAGTATAATCGGCTCCATCAAACAATGGAGCACGATCCAAAGAATGTCCTTCGGGGGATTGAGAGGAAGAAGCTGTAGAAGCCATCAAAAAATAGGATCTTTAATTTGAAACCGGTTAAGGAATTATTCAAAATACTCCTCTGATACCAATTGTGGGTCGGAGAAAAAGGGAGGTGATGGAAAGAGGGGGAATGAACTTCCTTTTAAAAAAATGATTAACAAATTAAAATCAAAGTTAAAGTGCAGCGGAAATAAATGAGGCAAGACACAAAATTGATAATGGAGTTCGGCCAAAAACCCGGCCTACGTCTCTGCTCCCAACTCAACCGTTGATAGATTCCTACCGCTTGCTTTTCAATGGTTTTAGCAAGAAACCCACTAGGCTTTGAGGTAGCACTAGGACCTATTACAGCTTGCTTTTGGTGGTTAAGCAAGAACCCACTTGCTTTTAATGGTTGAGCAAGAACCCACTAGCCTTCTTACAGGTGAAGTCTAGCTCACCTATGACACAAGCCTTTTAAAAGGAAAGGCTTGAAGAAACCTCTTCACACCTTAGTGGTGATGTGAAACCCAAAAAAAAGAGGGATGAGAAAAGGTGTTGGGGTTTGTAGGCACAAACCCAAATTTAAAGCTCAAAATAAATATACAATAAAAACCGTATATGAGAAGAAGCCTTGGGCGCCTTTGAATGATTGGAGATGTTGAAGGCCGCTTCCAAACATCTTTAAAGGAGCTCCTTGGATGTGGAAGTTGTTGGAGCAAGGTGGGTTCCTTGAAGGAAGTCCGCCGGAGGTTGGCCAATTGATACAAAATATGTCCGTTGGCTTGGTATATGATCCGGGTGGTGTCCGGCGCTTCCTCATCCTTTATTTATAGGCAAGGAACCCGTGGGGAGTCTTCGGAGCCGTTGTAAAGGACCTCGGAGCCGTTGGAGGCCAAATGGGAGTTGACTGGTCAAAGCCAACGGCTAGTTTGACTGGGCTACCGGTTGGCCGGTGCAGGGCCACCGGCTGGCCGGTTCCTTGGATGTTGAGAAGGCCTTCTGCCCAGGCAGCACCGGCTGACCGGTGACAGAGCCACCGGCTGGCCGGTGGTGAGGCAGTAGCCATCACTGTTGCATCAGGTTGCCACCGGCTGGCCGGTGACAGAGCCACCGGCTGACCGGTGTAACCTGGCAGTGGGCAATGCCTCTGCCAGGTCCACCGGCTGGCCGGTGCTATCACACCGGTTGGCCGGTGGACTGAATTTCAGTCCACTTCTTGTCCATTCTTGGGCCATTTTCTTGTCAACCTTGTGCCTATCATTCAAAAACACTTCAAACAATATTAGACAAAAAATAAGGTGATTGTGATCATGAAAATCAAACAACGAGGGGAACGAGAGGTACAACATATACTGTATAACTATTACCTTTTATTGAAAGTATCTGGAATGGCACTGATGTCAACCTTCCCTTTAGCTTATGAAAGGCTGTCTCACAAGCTTATGACCAAATGAGCTTCACACCATTCTTAGTCAAAGAGGTCAATGGCACGTCTAAGTAGGAGAAGTCATATATAAAGCGCATGTAGTAACCGGAAATACCCATGAAACTCCGTATTTCAAACACGTACTTAGGCTGATCCTAGGAAACTACTGCTCTAATTTTCTCAGGGGCTACTGCAACTCCTCCCTATGAGATAATATGACCTAGGAAGTGAATCTGGTCCATCCAAAAGTAGCACTTTTAGAGCTTAACATATAGCTGATGCTCTCTCAGTGTACTCAAAATGATCTCAAGATGGGTAGCATGGTCCTGTCGAGTGTGAGAGTACAAAAAGATGTCATCCACTAAGACTACCAAAAAATAATCCAGATAAGAACACATGATTCATCAAAGCCATGAAAACTGCTGGCACATTCGTGAGTCTGAATGGAATAACCAATTACTCGTATCGACCATATCTACTCCGAAAAGCTGTAAGCAGTATGTCTGGTGATCTAACGCATAAGTGATGATATCTAGATCTCATGTCAGTCTTCAAGAACACTCGTGAACCCAGAAGTTCATTAAAAAGATCATCAATCCTTGGTATGGGATATCAGTTCTTGACCGTTAGCTGGTTCAGCTTCCGAGAATCCCCACAGAGTTTGAGGTTACTATATGCCTTCTTCTCAAAGAGGACCGGTGAACCCCTTGGAGAAATACTGGGTCAGATGAAACCCTTTTCCTGTAACTCCTCTAACTACATATGGAGCTCCTGAAACTCAGGTGTAGCCATCATATTAGGAGAAATGGACAACAGTGCCACTCCTTGCACATGCTCAATAGAAAAATTCACCTCTCGCTCGGAAGAAGGACCTGAAAAGTTGTCCGGGAAGACATCCTTGAAATTATCAACTAATGGAGGGAAATACTTCAAACAAGTCCCCCGATTATCCACATATAAACTCGCAATATGGGTTGTCCCTCCACCTCTCCCACGATGCTCGTGTCCAGCTCGGCTCGCCTGAACATCCCATTCGCCCTTGTATATAAACTCTCCACCCTATGGTGATGTGAAAGTCACCCTAAAATGATAGAAATATACAAAGGCTCAGAAAGGTACCAACCATTCCATCCCGAGAATTACATCATAGCTCATCATCTCCAAGAAATAGAGGTCCCATAGAAAGTGACACCCACCAACCTCTAGGAGGAACTTCCTATACTGATGCACAATAGTCGTTCTAGTTCCCAACGGAGTGTCTAGTATCATAAAATCAGAAGAAGAAGAAGAAACATAGAGCCCAAGGATCTCCAAAACTAGAACAGATATAAAGCTAAGTGTAGCACCCGTATCGAAAAGTACTGAAGATATAACAGAAGCTAATAGAATAGTACCTCTGACAGTAGAAGGTCTGTGATCCTGCTCTTGTCTGGTCTGTTGCAATGCATATGCCTGCTCTGTGCCACAACCCTATGACACAGCCTGGATACCCTGAGCTATCCCGCACTGCTGCCTCTGAGTTCTCAGTGTCTGGATACCATGGCCACGACCACCTTCTCAGCCTGCAAGCGCTGACACATTCCAATTGCCCGACTGGTAAGAATCTGTTGGTCTTTCTCCCGCATGGGGAGTCTACACAGAACCCCTCTCACTATCCACTGGTGGATACTCTCTGCAAACACACTGGAGATGACCCATCCTATCAGAAGCTCGGCACTCCACTAGGTCACGTGGACACTATAGTTTTTTATTCCCATCTTTACCACACTATTAACACATAAATTGTCCACATAAAGTATTCTTCTGGGTTGTATTGACACCGTGAGTGAAGTCTATATACCTCTTCTTCTTAATGGTAAAAATAGTACCATAAAAATAGTCGAACCACCTTGGCCCACACCACTAGCTTCGTGCAGGTTCGGCCCAGGAATCAGTGTCTGGTTCACAGTAGCATGCACTGTAAGCAACCTAAAAACATTCCTCAGTTCTCAGATGTCATATCGAAGACCATCCTCAAAACATATAGCCCTCAACGTCTCATCACCCACCAGAACAGGTGCAAAACACTGAAGCTCGGTGAAGCGGTCAGAATAATCCATCACTGACATAGCACCATGCTACATATTCATGAACTCTCGAGCTCAATCTTCCCGTAACATCTTCAGAAATAAGTAGTCATAGAAGGTTGCCTGAAAATCTTCCCACGCCATGTCTCTGTGATTCTGAGATTGGGTGGTAAGATCCAACCACCTCATGGCGGAATCACGCAGCATGTATGTAGCGACCTTGACCCTCCTCCCTAGAGGCATCTCTAGATGCTTGAAGATAGTCTCCAATGAGTCCAGCCATGACTCCACAGCCTGTGGTCCAACATCCCCTAAAAACAAAGGCGGATGCTGCTTCTTGAAGATATGCGTGAGCTCCTCCAAATATGTGGCATCTGTCGGTGGTCCCTAGAAGTTCTGCATGAACCACATGAATCCTTCACGGAACTGCACATCTGTGCCTGTGTCCGGTATAATGGCTAGCACAGTATCTGGCACTGCTGGAGGTTCCACTGGTATCCCATGTCCTACCATCTCAAGAGTATAATCATTTCCACTCTCTTGGCAAACAACTCATGGTCATATCGGCAACATGACTCTAAAAGATCAAATGCACACCTCAGATCAAGATTTATCGAATAATGAAAACGAGGAGACCACAAAGGGAACTGGAGAAGAAAAGCATTCAATATTTATAAAACATTACTACACGTTGTGTATAAATACTACATGAAATGTTGCCTTAATACTTTTACATGGCCTTTTACTCTACCAAAAGTGGTCATGTAACACCCCAAAACACACGGCATGTTATCCACGCAAATGACGTGTACTTGATATTTGTTTCGTGCCAAAGTCCCTCAACACTGCTTAGCCACACGACTCTTCTTTAAATGAGACTACAAGGCATGTATAATAACTACACAGCGTGTACTAGACGAGCTTCACCGACCTGTATTGTCCGTCTCATGGCCGGGAACACAATTCGGATTGCAAGACATGTTCCAAATAGACATAGTGTGTACTGCTTAAATTCCAACTTCCATTGTTGTTAATGACATGGCTGACAACTCATCTGACACTACACTCCGTGTTACACCCGCACACAACATGTACATCACCCCATTTTCCCAGCCACATGACCAAGTCCACACGTTCTCTCACATGTCAGGACTGTATGCTGTGTCCCTCAGGTACATGGTGTGTTTAAGAAGAGGTAACACCAACCCGTGTTTGCTTGTTACACGGACAGATCCCCAGGTCAAACTACATGGTGTGTTCGTCATTGAAACGGTGTGTATAAGATAAAATTTCTCCACCCATGTTTGTTAGTTGCATCAATGACACAAGGTCAACACAACACGGCCTGTACAATCGGTACACGGCGTGTGCCATCAAGGTTTCACTATCCCATGTTTTTGCCCACATGGCCTATGACACGGGTAGCAACTACATGGCGTGCACTTATAGTACACGGCATGTACATAATTTTTTTTCCACTTCTTCCCAAACAGAAGAGTACATGGCGTGTACGCACAAAATGTGGTATTTTTTCCATTTTCAACATTATCTAATAAACACTTACAGAAAAGGGAAAAGAAGAAACTCGTACCTCAAAAATATGAACCGTGTTCTTACATTTCCATTCTTTCTCCCATAATGAAATTTATAGAAATACATTTTCACTAAATGAAACTCTAGATCACATCGATGATTAAAACCCTAACATATCTTTAAATATTGTGTTTTATTTATGTGTTGTTGAATGAATCTAACCCTCTCTTGCATCCCGTTATCCTTCTCAGTTCCAAACAACCTTATTTATGATTCTTCTTTCCAGTACATTGGATTTATACACATCTTTCAGTAAAGGGATACATAAGAAGCCATCTGAATGATCGACTGAAACATATTGTTGAAGAAAAAAATAACTAGAATGAGGTGTTGATCTTAGTAAATTTTGAAATCCATAGATAAATTTTTATATATATAATATAGCGTTTGAACTATTCTCTAATACTAAATATCATGTTTAGGATGATATAATGTAATGAAACTAAACTCTATATCAATATCTTTCTAAGGAAATCATGAAAACATCAAGGTAAAACTTAGATCCCAATCAGCTACAATTGAATATAGTAATCTATGAAACATTACAAAAAACATGAAATATATTATGTATAGAAGATCTAGAGATAAATATTCATTCAATGATATGTGATGAAATCATAAGGTGATTTACTACAACCCATAATTATATCAATATAAAAAAATAAGACAAACACTTAGTAATTCCAGTACATTTAATCATATTTACACAAAGTATAATTTTATTCATCCATGAATATATTATCGACATATAAAAACCAAACTTTTGTATTTCTATAAATTTATGATAATTTGTATATATTCTCATCATATAAAAACCGAAAAAGTTGTTTCAACACATAAAACCATAATGGTATCCATAACTCTTATATCAAACATACATAGAGACATAAAAACATCCAAAATCCAATTTACCCTTTATTTTTTATAAAATCGCTAATCATATAAAAAATAGTCTCATTAAAAGTGTATGTTAATATTTTTGCTGATAAAAAATTTGATTTCATTATTCTAGAAACCTTTTAAATGGTGATAATAAAATGAATTTTTTAAGGAATGAACAATAATAAATTCATAAAAAATCAAACAAAAAACTCCGAAATAAGGAGGGGAGAATAAAGGGGCCCTAATTTTCATGATTCACTCCATCCATTGTGAAAATATTAAATTTTACTTTTTTCCTCTGTCCTCATAGGTTATTATGGAATATAATTCAAATTAATCCTTGGATTGGGGCTTTAATTCACATAATTCCCAATCTCATTTCACATGAGATAATAGATTTTGGTTGGTGAATTAGTTGAAATCCTTTCCTCCCCCATTTTAATAATGAACCCATTAATTAAATATTGAAATTAACATTATTTATTACCCACCATTCCACATTTATGTCCCCTCCCAGTTACATTAAAACACTTCCATTCATGTTTCTTACCACATTTCTATCATGTAGGTGACTGTACTTTCTTTTCACCATGTGATTTATTCATAGTTTCATGAGAATAATTTGTTATTTTTTATCAAATCCATTGGAATGATTGGAATAATCAATTTTCATTTCTACTCTGAGTGAAAATATAACGATTTCCTCATAGCTACAAAACTCATTTTTTCTAATTATCTTTACAGCCTTGGTTTTTTGGGCCACCAAATAATAGATCAATTTTCCTTTCAGGTTTGATAATTAAAACCAAAGAATATGTTGAATGTCATATAATATTTTCCTGATCGGTACCATTGTATTTTTAATCCTCTTTCGTCACCTAGGGAAATGTTATCTCCATATTTGAATGTAGAATACTAGGAATGTACCTGCTGAAAAATATCCCCATAAACTCATCCCATTCCATTGATTCGATCTCATCCAATTTCCTTGAACTATTGATACGATTAAACTCTTGATTGGATAAACAATAAAGATGATAATAATATAGGGAAACATTATCATATTTAAATAATTATAGAAAAGACTATATTATCTCAATTAGGTTGATCCATAACATAGTCACTAGTAGATCATAAGACCCAGAAAAATAATGTCGATACATTTTGATGAATTATTCAATTGTATTGTGTTCCCACCTTTTATAATTTAAAAACATGGCATAATTCATAGCCCAAGATATTTTTGTGAGCATAGATACAAGATTCTATATTCCATCTCCCATAACATTTGGATTATATGGAGGAAAATCATTTAATTGTATGTCAAACTCATCATTAACACGATTCCTTCATTTTATATCCATTGACTAAAATGAGAAATCATAGCATGAGAGACACTAATAATATTGGATAACCACATAATTCTGAGAAATCATATATATAATTTATAAATCAGGCCACCAACTTCTATGAATCCTAATGTTAAAACTTGGTGATTCCTGATAATTATAAAATATTTATGATTTTATCTAATACTTATTCTTATACCTATGGGTTTCATTAATGATTTATAATCATAATCTCCAAATATTGTCTAAACACTGCTATGACTCCAACTGTAATGACCAATTACTTTCATACACAAACATTAAATATATTTAGATGTATATTAAATACAAAACAGTACTACACATTCCAGATCAATAATGGATTATATTATTTGGTGATTAGATAAACAATATTATTATTTTTTGATGTATATTCGAAATATCCAACAAATATGTTCTCATATTTCACTTCCCTTGTGAACATGATACCTAAACATTTCTCTAAATCATGGGTAATAGAACATAAAAAATGGTTAGATCAGATTTTTAGTACGAATAAATATATAATATATCAATCTACGATAATATGAAATAATAATATAAGAATAATGTTATGTGATAATGACCCAAACTCATGATGTTTATACCCAACCTATCACAGATTATTAACATGTTTTAAGGAATAAAAATTATCATTTTAGAAATCATGGTCCATAATAGTGATAAATAAACATAAATCAATAATGATCCATAATATAATTTCATAAAATTATGGAACCAATATAAATATAGAAAAAAAATTCATAATTCAGGGTTAACTAACAAGACCATCATCATTGTGGACCAATACACAACTATTTCCCATAGTGGATCATAATGCACATGTTTCCCATAGTGGATCAAGCCCATATAATTGATTCACATTATTATCTCATGAGATAAAATGCTTTACCAATACATTGTTGGGAGATATATGTCCCAACCATCATATAGTCAAAAATATACATATGTGGCCCATAAAAACATAAATCATTCCTCATATCATAACCTATGAAAAGGAATCTGTTTCATAAACATTTCATCATTACATAACACATTGAAAAGAAATAGGATTCATAAATATCAAGACCTAATAAACATAAATAAACTATAAAAATAATATGTATTATATCCTAGAATTATTTCCCTAGTGAATCATGTTAAAAAATGTAATATTAAATGGAAAATAATTTTGAGAGATCAGTTGAATTAATTCTAGAAAATCAAAACATTTCCTTTCTTATAAAAAGTCATTTTAGTGAACCACACAACTATAAATAAACGAATATTTTTTGAAAAGAACCCTGTAATGTGGTGAATGAAACCCCAAAGCATTGTATTATAATGACAGAATGAAAATTACCTCATGATGTATATGTTAATAACATATTCCTTCTGTAATTTTTTCATACAAGTCACAAAGATCATCATTTATAAAAATAAAAAAAAATTATTTGAAAATGTATTTTAGAATTTAATAACTGAGTAAATAGGAAATTAAAAAAATCATAATATAATTGTAAAAAAACTAGGGAAATTTTTTTTTGAAATCCTAGGCATGGAAGAAAAATGGCGTTTAAAGGAAAATTTTAGAATGATAATTTTTAAAATATGAAACTCATAAATATCATATCATTGAAATGAGAATTATTCAAATGAATCAATTTTGTGTATCAAATATAAATAAAATTAAAAAATTATAAATATAACATAATATAATCAAAATTCTTCTCACCTAGAATCTAAACATATAATAACTAAGAAAGTGGATGTTTAACATAATTAATGAAAATTGCGTTAAAAAATCCCTCACCACTTTCTAATTAGTCGAATCATATACCCTGTAAAAATAATAATTATCAAATGAAGTCTTTAATACCATGAATATAGTTATATTCATGAAACTATATATAAAATGTTAGTATATACACATTATAAACTAAATTATTTGTTAATAAGAATATAGCTCCCAGAAGTAAATATGGTACGAGAAATCCTTACCCCACGTTTCCCTTTAGTTTTACATAATTTAATCTCATTTATAGGAATTTAAAGTAAGTTATATATTCATTCAATTAATATAAAAAATTTATAATACATTATATGATAATTTTATGACATCTTACTACCTAATCATTAATAATATTTCATTTTTTCATTGTTTCTCACGAGTTCCTTTTATGGTATTCATGGTCAGTTCATTTGTGTATAACATTGGATTTTATTTTTTAATGGGAATAAAAACCAAGAAGGGAAATGTAGTGGTATTCATGCACGTACCTATGTTTAAATAACCCCTTATATCATTTGACTTTATAAAATGATGATGATTTATTAGGTAAAATGTTAATGATAAATGATATATTTATTTTGGTGTGTTTTCAGAACATAAAAAACTAGTTTTGTTTTATTAAATATTTTTATATATATTATTTATAAAAAATGAAATAAGTTATAGTATACCCATTACAACATTATTTTACTATAATAATAATTTTATGACCATCCTTGAAAGTGGTAATGGAAAATGAAAAATCCTTATGTATTGAGACAATTAACAACCAAAATTTGGAAAATTATTTTGTTTCTTTGAATAAGTAGAGATTAGATAGGGGTCTATATAAGATATTACATTATAAATATAAAATTATAGTATATACATGATACTACTTTTATTATGATTTTATAGATGAAGGAAGATAATAAATGGGTGTGAAGAGAAAAGAAATTAAGAGAGGTGGGATGAGAATGTTACCTCATGAATATCACCTCCTTGAAGGACCGCTTATCGAAGATAGAATTGGTATTATAGTGTGACCAGAAGAATTTTTTTGTTGGATGAGTAGGGGGAGGTTTTTCCATATATTTTAATTTCTTCATGGCTTGTGAGGAGAAAGGGGTGGTGAGGATTGGTTTTTATAGTTGAGGAGGGTTGTTTTATTTGATTAAGTAATTATTATTTTATATTTAAAGCCACAAATATTCAGTTTTAATTAATTCATGTTAATTTTTATGATAATTATTTTTTTAAAATAAATTTTATAGTCAATAAATACACAAACTACCCAATTAATGTTGTATATTTTGGGTATTTTCTGATTTTACTCTTCATCTTTATCATGTTAAAATATTCTATCTATACTGTAGAAGAATTTGTACACCAAGGTAACTTTTTAATGCCTAAAAATGAAAATGAAACTATAATATATTTTGTACCACCAGATTCCAAAATTGGAAACAATTTTTAAAATTTTAAAAATGGAAGCGGAAAAAAATTACATTTAAAAATAAACTACCAAAAAGCAAAGAAAAATAGTTTAGTTGGGAAATTTTGTTTCTAACACTAAAAATATTCTTATACCAAAATAATGTTATAATATTAGTTTAATTTTATTAATTATATTTTATCTTATAATTATGTTCTTATGTTACTGTTAGATTATTTTAAAATCATAAAATGACTTTTACATATAAAAAATGATGGTTTTATGGAAATCAATATTTATTCCCAATTCACTGAAACAATTTGTTTTAACAAAAATTATCATAAATTTATATTAACATAATTATAAATTTTTGAATCCAAATATGGTGTTTATATTCTAAAAGTGTAAAAAATAATTATATTTATATTTTATAGAAGGAAATAAAAATCCCTTTTTTGATGAACACATATATTTGTTAAACAAAATTACATCACTATAAGTGATGTGTTTATTTCATATGTATTAATAAATTTTTTTGAACATATAATTAATATATATTTCAAAATATATTTTATCCTATTCACACCATCAAATTTAATGACTATTTCATAATAGTCATTTTAACATTTTAATATTTTGGTGTTCGATTAAAATCAGTATTCTTTGCAAAGTATGTTATATAAGTGATTGAATTTTTTTAAAAAGATACAGACAATAAAATCATTGGTAGTAATCGATCGTGTGATTCATTCATTAAGTAGGTTCAGTTGCAATTAAAGAAAAAATGTAAATGGATAAGTGTCACAATTCAGAATAATCCCTCTCTCTATTAGGGTGGTTGTCATGGTGTTGGTTGAATAAAATTTGTTAACATGGATATGGTTCAATTTTTTATTGGATTATTCATAATTATAAAATTTTATGATTTTATGTTTTAGGGATCTCAAAAAATGTAACCATAAGTTTAAAAAATATAAATGATGCATCAATTTTAAATTATGATTTTATGTCTTTTAATACATTGTCGAATAGGGTAAAAAAGGATATGTGTAAATTACGTAAGATATCCCCCTTATAGAAATATGGATAAAAATAATTTTATAGATACTATAATTAATGTGATGAATGATCTATATTCATTTCTTTACGAGATAATTAAAATTTCTAAACTATTTTTTCTAGACATTCCATTTATAAGTGGCGATGATTCCATATATGAAGAACAATTTGATAAATAATATTATCACTCATGTTCATATGTGATGAAATCCCCTAATAAATTTACTCAAGATATATTAACATTTTTTAGGGAACATTTAGAAATATTTAATGGGAAATCACCCAATACGAAGAAGATATGGAAATAATGGAGGAAGAATAATATCAAGGAACATTGGTGTTTTTCAAAATCACTATACTGGTTCATTAAAAAAGTAATAAAAATGTAATGATTTAAAATTTTTAATCTATCGTATAGAATGATTTTAAAACATTAATCCAAAAAAATAAGAATACATAAAATATATTGAGAGTAATTATCCATGAATTTGGAAAAAAATTAACTCTTGCGATGATGTCAAGTATAAAAAATTGGAACTCAATGAAAAAAAGATAATAGATCATGTAAATATATTACAATAAAAGACAACACATAAAAAAATTTAAATCATCTTATGGAGATAGTTAGTGAATGAGAATGAAATATTGAAATTAGTTGGGGATTAAAAATGTATCTTCAAATGAATTTCCTTTTGAGTATTTTATGATTAAAAAAAATGGAGGCTTATAGGGTTATATGTTCATGAAAAACAGAGATATGACTTTCTTCTATTAAAAATCATGATGAGGGACATTACAAAACAAATTCAATAACCTATTGGTATGAATAACATGATATCATTTAATGATAATTTTATACAAATCTATAACCAAAATATATAGTGTATTCTATAAATTATTTCCCATATATTATTTTACATATACAGTTCATTTTCTAATTCAATATATTGGAAAATATGGATAGATAAAAATAATTTTAAATCCCGCTCTACATGTATACTTGTTATAAGTACGTGGAAAATTAATTTCTACCCAAATTAATCACATAAAAAGTTAAAAAATATCACCAAAATAGAATGGAAGAAAATATGACTAGATTCGTATTCAACTATTAAATCATACCTTGTGGTAATATAATAGTTTTGTGAATGGATTCAGCACAAGGATCTTGACTGTTATAATAATATATTAACTTAATTAATAAAATGGAAGCATATATATAGGGGTAGTAATTATGAGTTGGTCAAAAGTGAAAATATGAAATGAAAATTTTTTATCTACATGTAATGGATTCAAAAATAATAGAAATATCATTGAAAATGAAAATCAAACTCTATAGAATGAATAATAAATACTGTAAAAAACAATATATAATAAATATAATATTTATAAATAAATATGGTTAGAATTGACATGAATAAAAACATATAGGATGATGGTATATCTTCATTAGGTTGTGTACACAATTATTCAATTATAAAAATTATTCTGTGGAATTAAATGATAAATTCCAATCCATGGAGAAGGAACAATTTCTATCTTGCTTGAAAAGACACACAAGGTATGAATTAAAATAATCCTTGGAAGATTGTTTTGATTATGGAATTTTTAATATAATTAAATAATAAATTTATGAATCATTATATCAGATTGGATTGGAATAGGTTATTTTTGAGAAACCATATTTAATATCCATGATATTATACCGTGGTTATAATGAGTTCATTATTTTTTAGACCTCATAATCAAAAAATAAAACAATCAAAATGAATAATAATATCGAAAACATAAATTTACATAATATATTCCACATGATAAAATAAAAATTTTCTAGAGGTTATCTAAAAACTATTCCAAAATAATTTATGAGTAGCTATTTGGAAGGTGAATGTAGGTTGGACATGACTCAAATGGTTTTTTGAAAATGTTTTTATCTCCATTCGATCTACTAATGAAAATAAATAAATAAATAGTAGATTCATGTTTGTTTATTTTTTATGGTAAGATGGAGACTTTATATTTTGATATACTTGATAATGGATGAATACCAATTATTCTTATTGGTGCATAAGTACTGATTTTTAAAAAATAATGAATAGATCTCCTAATAATGGATCTAAAAAATATTATCTTAGTTGAGAGGAAATTGTTATATTTGTTCCACTAAAAAATTGAGAAATGAATTCCCCACCTTACTCTCATTTATATTATGCTTATTATTTTTTATAAATGGAATTAAAGATGATTAATGTTATTAGGGGGAGAACTGAGTGGATATTTATCATGTAAAAACAAGAAAGAATATAAAAACATGGAGTGATCCTAAAATGTAGAGTCCTGATTTGTTTTTTTAAATATATAAGCCTTGTTCATGTGATTATATAGTTTATCCCTTGATGGGAATAAATGTTATATTTTTTTGGAAGATACTATTTAATAAATATACCAAATTTTACAAGAAATTCATTAAATATGATAGTAAAATGTATTTTAGGTTATTAATATCATGAAATTAAATTCAAATAATTGGTTTCATCTGAAATATAATTGTACAGCCCTGGTAATAAATTTTTGTGACAATATCAAATTTATTTTTTTATGGACAACATTTTTGTCTAAAATAGAAATTCTTTTTTATATAATGAGTATTTATCACATCGAAATATTATGGACTAATTTCTAGCTCCATCATTTAAGTATACCATCACAACTCTCTCATGATTTATTTACTTATTATCAATATTTTATGGTAGATGAAAATGAAAGAAAACATATTTACATGTATTTTATATATGTTTATTGAAGAAAATAAAAAGTTAGAGATTGTGGAACCCACTTAGTTTTATGATTTTTTTGTCAATAAAAATGATGTTAAAAAGAATTAACATAGAATATATTCACAGAATATTGGTTTTATTCATGTTCTAAGATAAGAAAAATAGAGAACATATACATGAATAAAGTAGAAAGTACACTCAAATTTGGTAAATTCTAATGGAATCTCTCAATACATGGGATTAAGTAAGTCGGGTATTTGGATGAGTTTTCTGAAATTAAGATAAAATGAAATTTTTTCTATGTGTATTATAATGGAGGTCATATAAATACTTCTTCATTAGGGAAATATATATATTGTATACTCATAGAGAATAAATAAAATTTACAGTTATTGTATTCACTAAAATTTTTATAGATCAAGGTATATGGTGATTGATGGATAATATATCTTCATAAATAAGATGGGAAACCATGTTGCGAATATATAACCAAATTATTATCATGTGGGGAGGAATTATATAAACAAAAGAACATACATGGAATAAATTTAATTTGTAATTGTAGTTGGTTTAGATAGCAGATGGTTCATTTATATATTTCATGGTGTGTTTATATACAAAATAATAATTGGAATTAAGCTAGTGATAGTTGAATGTGATTTAAAGTACATATATACTAAAATTAATATTTTTATAAGTGTTTATGTATTTTTTAGAAGGCTATAAAATATTTGAGTTTCATGTGGTTGGAGATCTATTAATGTACATGATACATAAGAGTAACACTATCAATTTACTTGGGATATATTACAATTTTCAATACCATTCTCTAATTATATTGAGAAAACACCAAGTAATGATTTGATATGTATAGGTATGAAACTTGATATTTATGGGTTATTATAGTTCTCATTGAAGTACATAATTCATCACAAAGAGGTGAATTATGAATTTTGAATGGTATTGTTTTTTAATAAAATATGCGAGGGTTCACTATTACATTCATAAAGGTTCACAACTAAAAATATTATTGTTTCCCTTTGAAAAATGATAAACATAAGAGATTCATTGACAATGATGATTATGAATTTTGGAAATGTATTTGGTTACATTGGGATACTCCATGGTCTCTTAGATTTATTGAGTGATGTATATGAATTTCTTGAGTATACATAGTGGTTGACAAGTTAGTTCATGTCTAATATATACAAGGATAAATTTTTAATATATTGTTCTTTACTAAGATGAATAATGATTTCCCCATGATTTACAAATATATTTAATGGTTAACAAAGAATATATAAGAGTTACTATAAATCATAAAGGCGTGGGACTTTTCTTAATATCATGAAAAGATATTAAAGAGGATAACAGAATCATTATTATGGGGAATAATAAAAAATAATAGATGAAGTTTATGAGAAAAAAAATGTGAACACACTATGAAATTATATTCTCATTGAAATATGGTTATTAATATTATAATCAAGAATCATGTAATGGGGTGATTTTGTTTTAGATAAGTAGAATATGACTATTCAATTAGAGTATCTTTACATAATTTTGATTGTTGCATGTGTTCATCCACACATAGATAGAATAATGTGATTTTTTTAGAAAATTTAATAAAATATAATATAAATATATCACATAAAGATTAAATACATAATATTACATTGAAATTATATATGTTTAGTTTAATGATTTTTACTGATTTATAACGGAGGAGATCATGATTCTAATACTGAAGGGACTCCTCAATCAAATATAGAAACAATATCCACATGAATATGTATGGAAAATAAATTTATGGAGTTTATCTTAAAAAATAATACGTTTAGTGCAATAAAACTTGTGAAATAGAATATGTTATTTGTGTGAATAAAAAAAGATTTCCATCATAATATGTTAGTGGACCATGTTGTGAATTGAAGAGGAATACGTCAGTAGGAAAACAAGCCTTTGATTCCATATATCGTTTGTGTGGAAGAATATTGAGCCAGATGCTTGATGATTAATTTATAAAGGAGGTGACAATTAAATATTTCTTTATGATATGTAGAATACTAGATTCAATTTTTCTATTTCAGGAATGATCCTATACAACTAATGATACATCTATTAGGATCCATTTGAATATATTATTTGAAGAGGACGACATGGTTGGTTCCATATTATGATGATATAAAGTGGTTATTTATTTTCTTGTGGGTTTCATTCATTTTTCATGGTATGTTCCAGTATAATAGGTTTTTTATATACCATTTTCTATTCTTCAACATGGAAATAATTGTGATATATTATTTCCGCATGATAACAAATAAACTAGAGACTTGGGACTTAGTTATCCATATTCGAGGAAAACATCTTTATAAATATGATGTGTGGATAGTATTTTATTTCTACATATATTACAATCCAATAAAACAATACTAGGAGGGTGGAAGATCAATTCAAAGAATAGATACATAGTTTAAAAGTGATTTTTATAATTAGTTAAATCTAATAACACATATTCAACTCTGATAGAATGTTTACACCAATCATTGTGGAAAAAGTATTGGTATCAGATCTATAGATCAACATATAATTATAAAATCATTAATTTAATGATTTTAACTTTTTATGTTTTTGAGTTCCATTCGAAATATATTATGAGGTGAATTATTATAGTATATATATATATTACTAATCAAAATCAATTATCTTCAATGAATATGAAAAACATGAAAAAATGTTGTTGATGATATTTAGGAAGAAATAAATCATAAATAAAGAGGAAGAAAAATTATCTTCCACATATTGTAATCTTGGTGAAGAAATTTTTTCATGGATAAAAATTAACTTATTGGTAAATCATCTACCACGGTGATGGAAAACCCTCCAAAATCAAAAGTATAACAATATTCATGAGATTTAGTGTTAAATGAAATATTTTGTCAAATGTTTATTATAGATGTTTTAAGTACTTTTGTGGAAGATCACGTCCTTGATGAATAATGTGATATGTAATGACTCTTATTTTTCTCCAACTATTTTTTAAAAATTAATTGAGAAAATTCATAGACCAATCATTGAGATGACACATGATTCAGTGGCCCCGTGTGCCCAGAAATAATCCTTGAATAATGTTCAGTTATTATTTAAAAACACACAGGTGGATAACATAAAACATTAATAACATTTTAATGGATTCCCATATCAAAAATCCAAGAGAAATGTTACATTCAGAACAATGTCTTTACCTTAGGCGGGTCCTAACCATGAACAGTGCGAGTCTTAATTAAAATTAATGTTTTTGACATTTTAAAGAAAAATAAAACAAAATATGAAAATTTTATTTTATTTCTTTTTGAATATCTCATAGTGATTCTGCAACACAATGACGAGTTATCCCATTATCATTCATAAATTAAAGTACATAAAAACGCTGAAATGATGAAATGTGTTTTCTGCAAAAAATGCATAGATATGGATACATGGTAAGATTCATAATCCTAGAGAATATTCTCTGGAATACTATTAAGATGGAATTCAGTGGAGAATCCCCTCATTGGTGAGAGACAAAGAACCCCAACAGATCGACAATCAGATTCAAAGTAGGAGTATGGAGATTGACGAATAACGAATGCACAAATCACTCTTTGTCATTGATCGATCCAATCCTAGAGGTAGGAGTCTAATTTATGTGTGATTTCCCTTTCCTCATTATTTCTTTCTAAAATAATAATGTGGATCAACCCACTAATTGTTTGATCCTTGGGTCTATCATCCATGCGAGATGAGAGTTATCTTATGTGGATTAAATGGGAATTAGATTTTTATAGTTATTATTTTCATTCTATGTGATCTGACTTACAAGAAAAAACTAAGGATGAGACCCAAAAATGAATGGATAGTTCTTATTTTTTTCTTCTCTTACCTCTTTTCCCCCTTTGCTTCACGTTTTTCATGATCATGAGATTGAGAGGTCATTGCATCTTCGATTCATGGAACAACAACTTACGATGCCTGGATGATTCTGCGGAGGTGAGAAGGCTAGCGCAACATGAGATGAGGTTGGATTTGGAGCGATGGGGGAGGACATGGAACCCCCACAATGGTGCGATCATGAATGGTGGATGACCACCAACATGGAATCTAGAAATGGTGGAGATCCACTGTCCAATGTGATTTCAGCGGTGGGAAAACCCATAGTAGGTGGTGGGGGGTGGTGGCGGTGAAGGACACTAAATCGACGACCTACGATAGAAGGAACCATTGGTGGTGCGACAGTGGGATGTGGTGGGAGAAGCGATCATGGCAGGCCACAATAGTGCAGATCGATGATGCGGTAGGGAACTGCCTCCTCTGGATGGAACACGATCCCACAAACTATATGCTGGAGATCGGATTACTTGTCCATCACCCACTTTGGCCACATGGGATGTGGGATATACAGTATCTAGGGGGCTGATGAGGCCTGCATCATGCAGATTGGGCTAAAGCAGGTGGGATGGGCTGGGCCCAAAGGGGAAGGTCATGTCCTACATAGAGGGTCGGGTGGGACTCGGAAGGTTAGGTCAGACTTGACAGGTTAGATTGGTGAACACTAGGCCAGCTCGGGTCAAGCTGATCTAACCAGGTCGAATCGGACTCAGACCCAACCGACCCCTTTTTAATAAAATTTTGTTAAAATCCAAACTGTATGTTTGTTCGATGAATCGTTTATGGTGTTGGGATCATCACGATGAAGAAGTATTTTGAGATACTCTATGTGGGTTTTTCTATAAATTAAATTAAGACTGTTGGCTTTAAGAGTTGGTTATCCCAGATCAAGCATGCTAAAAGCACAATACTATGGCCATCAATGTCGAGGAGACTATGTGACTTGAAGACTATCTAACTTGAAGACTATGTGACCTTGAGGCTACGTGACAATTGGTAACTGGTTGTACCACTAGGAATAAGTGTCTCACTGGGACTTAGTCTCTCATTGGGACTAAGTTTCTTATTAGGGAAAAGTGTTTCATCGATATTGGGTGTTTTGTGGACTAGGCTCGATAATCTTTCATTTAGTGTCATATATTTTTACCTTTGTGATATGACAATAATTCATGTGTACTTTTTTCATTGCATGCTTTCCTTTGTGGTTTTGGGTCATCCTACTCAGTATTGTTTTACTCACCTCTATACGGGCTTTTCCCCAACATGTCATGTCTTGTGGAGAAGCCAAATATTTTAAAATATACCTTTGTGGTGTAGGACCGAGTGGTGCCAATTGATATTACACAGAAGAGGCATACATCTACTGCTTCAGGTAGTTTCCTTTAACCTAACCTTCAGGTAGGGTTTTCATCAAATGTGTTTCCATTGACTTTTGTACTTTATTTTTTGAGAATTTCTTTTGTTGGGCTTGTATACTATCCCCATTTTCTTTTAATTTTGTATTACTATTCATAGTGGTTATCTTAGAAGTATGAATTTATTACTTATTGTTTTACATTTTAGCATTTTTGAGCTCAAATTTGTATGTGTCCATACATGTACATTATAAATTCCACTCATGTTAGTGATATGGCTTCTTGGTGCGAGTCACCGAACCCTAGACTATTGGAAGTAATATTGGGCAGTCACAACACATACACCTATAGGAAGGGTCATGACAGAGTGGTATTAGAGATTTTCAGTTACACAATGGGACTGTGAGTCTAGGATAGTTTTTGAGGAAACAATGTTAAGTGTTTTGAGTTCACCTTTGTGGACAGTGAATCTAGTGTTGGTGCAGTGGCTGACATATCTATACACCGATAATATAGAAGTACTCATTCCGACTCGGTACATGAAAACACTAGGTTCAGGGAAATAAATGATACATACATCATATATGGGTTTTGAGTGTGTCCACATGTCCTTCTTGAGTCATCTCACCAGTTATATTCATTTGAATGTGGTTCACCTTTATCTATTATAGGGTGCCTCTTCGTAGATAGACAATAGGGATTTTGATTCATGGCCACAAGGATGGTATGTCAAGAAATGCTGTGTCAGTACAGGGACTAGCACCCAAGATATCCCCACAAAATTGTGTACCATTGATAACACCACACATCGATCAATAGTTTATACTGGCACTATTGGTAGGTGATACATGTTGTCTCAGTGCATTACATGAGTTCTAGATGTAGTGAATGTTCATGTTCAGGGGTGATACTGACCCCCAGTTAGCTGAGGATTGGCTATATGTGGTCACGCACATCTTTTTCTTTATGAGGACACCGCCTGAAAAGATGGCAATCCAAGCTGTGAAATTTCTTCAAGGATCAAACGGAATGTGGTTCAGGTTAGTGATCTAGATGCATGATGAGATGACCCTCTCTTGGGAATACATTGAGTAACTCTTCTGGTTTGAGTTCTTCATAGATACATTATACTCAATTTATATACAAGAGCTCCTGCACCTTCTGTGGGGCAGCCACATTGTAGTATAGTACTCAATAAGAGTCAAATACTTATCTCGCTACCCTACAAACATGGTTTAAGAACTGTTATTTTGGTATCAACCTTTAAACTGAAGCTATGATGGGAGATCAGGGCATTAATGGTAGCCCATAGCATTCTAACTTATGTTGGGGTGCGGGAGTGAGCTCAAATCGTGGTAATATTTCTGGAAGAGCAGGCGCCAGCAGTGAGAGATAACAGAAGACACCAGATTGCCGAAGTTTCTACAGTGGGTAACCAAAAACAAAAACTGAGACCCCAGAAGGTCAAGAACTCCATAAGAAGTCCCTAAGAAATAGGTTTAGTAGTACAGGGATCCCAGGGTAGTGGGAGTCGGCTGAAGGACATGATTTGTTACACGTTCCACAGTCGAGGACACTTGGTTCATGACTGGACGACTCATTGCACGAATGATCAACAGATGATCGAGGGACCAATAAGTAAGAGGAAAAGGTTTGAGAAGGGCGGTATCTAGGTGGATTAGTGTTGGTGGATCAGGAAGAGAAGAAAGTGGTGGGAGGAGGTTTGAGGTACTTCCACCACCACCCCTAGGTGGTCCACCGTGGGCTATGGGAGTTAGTGTACATTGTGTTGGGACCAGGTTGAATGAAGATGAAAGTTTGAAGAGTTATCATTTGCAGAGTGTTGTATTTTGTTGTCAAAGGCGATAAATCAATTCACTTTGTAGAAGCATCATAAATCAGACGATGCTTTGCTGGTATGTATTTCACACAAATCATGAGTTAGGAGAACTTGTGATGCAAGCCTTATGAAGGAAAGGGGGAGAAATGATGATGCCAGTCATATAATGTTTTGATTGGAAGGAATGATGCTGCTGGAAGATAGGAAAGATTCAGTTCCCATTGCAACTTTGACGATGCTTAAGCTGATCTATCAAAGGATAAATATCACGA
Organism: Viscum album; assembly: GCA_963277665.1. Taxonomy (NCBI): domain Eukaryota; kingdom Viridiplantae; phylum Streptophyta; class Magnoliopsida; order Santalales; family Viscaceae; genus Viscum; species Viscum album. Next base: position 691,397,883 of record OY728163.1, read on the forward strand.
TAGTGGGATTCGTGATAAGAGCAGAAGAATGGTTATGGGAAGCAGTAAAGAGATAAAATGGCAAAGCAATAGACAATCTGGGGATGGAAGAAAAGCACAGTTTAAGGTGGCGCCGTTTTCCAGTGTTTGCCAAATTTTAGGGCCTGAAAATCGGGAGATGAAGAAATGTGCTTGGCAATGGATGTTTCACATAAGATTGAAGATGGTTTATATGTGCAAAAGAGTTATTCAAGGTCAGAACGTTGAAAAATGACAAAGGAATGGAGTGCGCGGAAATTTAGGCATGTTTCGCGCAAAAATAAAGTGGTGCGCGCAATATCTGCGGGATGCGCGAAATAGTAGCGGGTTGCGCGAAAAATCTGCGGGATGCGCGAAATATTGGCATGGTGCCCGAAATTGATGAATGAAGTTTTCGCGCAAATGATGGTTCGAGATCAGAAGATCAAAAATTGGCAAAGGCATAAAATGCGCGAAATATTGGAGCAGTGCGCGAAATTTGATGTCGCAGGAAAGATTGGGTTTGCGCGCAATATGGAACGCGGTGCGGAATTTTGCGCGCAATTGGTGATTCATGCTTAGAACGATGAAAGATGGCAAAGGCATGAGGTGCGCGGAATATTGAAGCATGGCGCGAAATATGAAGTTGCATAAAAGAGTTTTTACGCGCATGGAGGAGGTTTTACGCGCGGATTAGTGTTTTTCGCGCGGGTTCAAAAATGCCTATAAATATGAGGCTAATCCCTGTTAAATGTTAATGCTCGACACTTAGAAGAAATCCCGAGCTCTGGTGCGCGTAAATTATACGCTAAGTGAGTTGCGCGAAAAGAGGAAAAGTTGCGCGTAAAAGGAAAGTTGCGCGAAAACGTTTTTCGCGCCAAAAGGGGTTTTTACGCGCAAGCCATTTGAATTGCGCGCAAGGCACCCTAAAGGCTGCGCGAAATATTTGGGGTCTTCGCACGTATTCAGTTGTGCACAAGAGAGTTCTTACGGGCTTCTGGGTAAGAAAGTGAAGATTTGTACTTCGGAGAATACATCTGTTTTATTGTAAAGAAGCACTGAAACATTGTGTTATCATATTTGTGCTAAGAGGGAGCACACGCACTATTGGATTGTTTTCAAAGTGCTGCACGAGTGTAAGGGTATATCCTACTCGTTGTATTCCACATCAAAGGATTGTTTTCTAGTGGATTGTGTGGTACTGGATTATTTCCGTACCATACCAAGCACGTAGCTACTCTTGTTGAGTAGTGAACCTTGTAAATCTTGTGTTCATGTGGATGTGTGTGTTCAGAAGGGAAGAAACTCTTTAACAGGAGGCGAAGGTTGTTTCAAAAAGGGGAAACTTAAAAAGAAAAAGATATCACTGATTCACCCCCTCCCCCTCTCAGTGATACTTGGATCCTGATTGGGAACTTCAATTGGTATCAGAGCGAAGGTTCCCTTCGTTTACTCTTTGCTGAATTGTTTGAAGAGAAGTTGTGATGGAAAATCTAAATTGTGTGAACAGTAAGGGGATTCCAATCTTCGATGGAAAGAACTATCACATCTGGAAGGACAGAATGATGCCGTATCTTATGTCTCTTGGATATGATGTTCTTGAAACTACAACAGATGGATTTCCTGATATTGATGACAAGGTCCCTCTTACTCCTGTCGATAAGAAGAATCTTGAGAATGATGGAAGAGCTAAAAATGCATTACTCTCATCACTTTCTGAGAGTGAGTTTTTAAGAGTGAAAGGTGTCACTACTGCTAAAGGCATCTGGGATAAGCTAATGAATATCTATGAAGGAAATACAAAAGTGAAGAAGGCAAAACTACAAATCTGGAGGCTGAAGTATGAAGACTTGAAAATGGGAGAATCTGAATCTGTTGGGGAATTCTTTACCAGAGTAAATGACATTGTCAGTACAATCAGATGTCTTGGTGAAAAGTTAGAAGATGATACAGTTGTTGAAAAGATCTTGAGAATTCTTCCTGACAAATTTGATGCTAAAGTTTCTTCACTAGAAGACAGAGATCCGGAAACATTATCTCTTGATGATTTGCACAGTACTCTCATCACTTATGAGATGAGAAGAGAGAAGACCATGAAGAACAAAGCAAAAACTGATAGAGAAATGTCTTTCAGGGCAGAAAAGAAAGAGAAGTCGAAGAAAATTCTTATTTATGAAGAAGCTGGTGAATCCAACTCTGAAAATGAGGTATGTAAAAATTTTGATGAAATTCTATCCTTGTTTTCTAAAAATGTTAAAAGAGGCACAGGGAAATACAAAGGGAAACTCCCTTTGAAATGTTTTGAATGTGGAGCAGTTGGCCACTTTGCGGCTAATTGCCCTCAAAAGGGGAAAGATGCCGACAGTGATGAAGAAGACAGAGGACCAAGAAGGTCATGGAAGAAACAGGATCGAAAAGATAAATATTCTGGTAGAAGTCAGAATAAAAAGTTCTTTAAATCAAAAAGAAGAAGCTTTTTGTCAAATGATAAGGAAGATGATGATAGCGAGACTGAATCAGAAAAATCTGCTACTGAAAAAACTAGAGAGAGTACCTTTTTTGCAACAGTGAATAATGATGATTATGAGAGTAGTAGTACTGAAGAAGAAGATACTCAACTTGAACAGTATCTGAAAGAAGAGCTGAAGGAATGTTTGAGGAAGATCAGAAAACTGGAGAAAGAAAACAACAAGTTAGTAAAAGAAAATTCCACAGTAAACAATCAAGAAGGTTTTACAGATGATAAAATGATGATGAAAAAAGAGATTGATGATCTGAAAAATTCTCTTGAGAATACAAAGAATCGTAATGATCATCTTGAAGTGAAGTTGAAGGCAAAAGAAGAAGAGTTGGAACTTGTCCAACAAAAACTGCATAAAGCTAAAGAAATGAATATCAGTTCCAAAAATTCTATATCAAAAGTAGGGGAATGTTCCAGTAAGAATGAACCAAAAAGGGATCTAAAAAACTTACCTTCAAAGGTTGAAATGAAAGACAAAACTGGTTCTGATAAGAGCAAGGCTGGAAAGACAAAGTATGTGGTCAAAATCAGCAATGCAGAAAAATCAGAAGTGCATAAAAATCTTGAGTCAAGAAAAGCTTCTAATACTTCTGGTACTGCTGAATCTGAGCTGAAGAAGAGAGTTACAAATGAAAATATGATGGTTTTTGAGAAGCGTGTTCACAACTCCATTCAGTCTAAAAGTTTCAGAGGTAAATATTCTTTCTATGGATACTGCTGGTATTGTGGTGGATTCGGACACATGGAAAGTATGTGTTGGTTTAACCAACAACATTACAACTATTCCAAAAGTTTTGAAGGACAAGGATTGAGGGGGAGCCAACGCTTTCAAAATAGAAGATCTCCAAATAAGTTTCAGAAGAAATCTGAGAAGACTGGTGTGAAAGTTGGGAACAGATTCCAACCACTGGAAACTTATTGTGAAAGATGTGATCAACCTGGACATCTTGCTAAGGGCTGCCTTAGTGTGTTACCAGAGCAACAAAAGTTTGTTAATAATCCTCAGAAGACAGAGTTTTTAAAATACAAAAGGGACAAATATGATAAGTCTGAAAAGAAAGAATGCATGGTTCTCTGGCCAGAACACATTGATTTGGCTAGGAAATTGGAAGAAGCAAAACAGAAAGTGGAGGAAAAGGAAGAACAAAAAGCACTTGTTGTTGAAACAGCTTTGAAGGCTACCAAAGGAGAACGTCCATGGATTCTTGATAGTGGATGTTCATCTCATATGACAGGAGACTTAAAGCTGCTGAAGAATGTGAAAGACTTTAAAGAAGGAACTGTGACATTTGGAAATGATGAATCTCTAAGGATCAAAGGTGTTGGGTCAGCCATCATTGGAAAAGAAAAGATGAAATCCAGAAAAACACTATATGTTGATGGACTGAAACACAACCTGCTCAGTGTGTCACAACTCTGTGATGAGGGTAACAAAGTGATCTTCAGAAAAGATGGATTTGTTGTAAAAAGTGAAAATGATGGAAACATAGTTACAAGGGGCCAGCGTACAAGAGGGAATTTGTTCCATGTTGGGGATGGACAGAACTCTTGTTACATGAGTGTGGTGGATGAAAATAAATTATGGCATAAAAGGCTGGGTCATATGTGTCAGAGAAATATGTGCAAGTTGTCAAAGCGAGAAAGTGTTCGGGATATGCCTGATTTATCAAGAGAAAGAGATTGGTGCTGCACTATTTGTGAGAAAGGGAAGATTGCTAATTCTATGCACAATAGAGTTGAAATTCGCTCAAAAAGACCCTTAGAACTCATACACTCAGATATATGTGGGCCAATGAGCAAGAAATCTTCAAATGGAGATAAGTACTTCATTACTTTCATTGATGACTTTACTCGCATTACTTGTGTTATGTACATGAGACATAAGTCAGATGCTCTAACAATGTTTAAGAGTTTCAGAAGGAAAGCAGAGAAAGAATGTGAGTATTCAGTGAAGAAGTTGAGAACTGATAATGGTGGTGAGTATAAGAATGAAGAGTTTGAAAGTTATCTTGAGAAACATGGAATTCGGCATGAGTTTAGTTCACCATACACACCTCAACAAAATGGGGTGGCTGAAAGAAAGAATCGAAGTCTGGTGGAAATGGGGAGAACTATGTTACTTGAACATAGTCTCTCTCATTATTATTGGAGGCAAGCCATGAGCACTGCCGTGTATATTCAGAACCGGTGTTTCTATAGGCCAAACTCAGATATGACTCCATATGAAATGTTCTATGGAAAAACTCCAAGTCTGAAACACTTGAGAGTCTTTGGGAGTCCATGTATTATAAAGAAGAAAGGTGGAAATCTGGGAAAGTTCGAGCAAAGAGGAGATGACGGAATTTTTCTTGGCTATGCTCCAGAAGGAAGAGGATATAGATGCCTCAACAAAGAAACAGGAAGAATTATTGATTCTTCAGATGTAAAAGTTGTTGAAAGTGCTGAGAAAGAAAAGCAGTCATATGTTGATGTGGAAGTCGAGCGGGATAGAGAAGATTTTGTTAACAATTCTGATAATGTTTCAGAATTTGTTCATCCTACTCAAGAAGAGGAATCTGACTCAGAAATATCAAGTGATGAGGATGAAGTTCAAACAACTCATCCTAGGTTGAGGAAACAAGTGGAGGCTCAGAACATTATTGGAGATAAAAATCAGAGGGTTCAAACAAGAAGAACAACAAATGTTATATCACATACTTCTCTTTATTCGAAAGTTGAACCGAATGATGTAAATGAAGCATTTGAGCATCCAGAATGGGTTCATGCTATGAATGAAGAGCTTGATCAGATAGAGAAGAACAATACTTGGGAACTTGTGCCCAAGCCGGACAACAAGAATATTATTGGTACAAAGTGGGTTTTTCGAAACAAGCTGAATGAAGAAGGTAATGTAATAAGAAACAAGGCACGATTGGTCTGCAAAGGGTATTCACAAATTGAAGGCATTGACTTTGATGAAACCTTTGCTCCAGTAGCTCGATTAGAAACAATCAGAATATTTCTTGCCATTGCTGCACAACGAGGTTACAAAATCTTTCAAATGGATGTAAAATCTGCATTCTTGAATGGTGATCTTGACGAGGAAGTTTACATTGATCAACCTTGTGGATTTGTTATTGGGAAAGATGAAAGCTATGTGTGCAGGTTGAAGAAGGCTCTGTATGGGCTAAAACAGGCTCCGAGAGCATGGTATTCTAAATTAGATACTTGCTTGAAGAAGATGAACTTTAAGAAAGGGAGAGTTGACAGCAATCTCTACATCAAGAAATGTCAAGAGTTTTCACTGATCGTTATTGTTTATGTCGATGATATTATATTTGCTGGAAATAATGAAAGATCATGTGAAAACTTTGCTGAGGAGATGAAGAAGTTATTTGAGATGTCCATGCTAGGAGAAATGAAGTACTTTCTTGGGTTACAAATTTCACAGAAGAAGAATCATGTTTTTCTATCTCAAGAAAAGTATGCTAAGGAACTTCTGAAGAAGTTTGGCATGGAAAATTCGAAACCAGTTTCCACACCGATTTCAGTGGGAACCAAGTTGTCTAAAGATGGAGAAGGAAAGGAAGTTGATCAGAAAGAGTTTCGAAAACTGATTGGAAGTCTGCTATATTTGACTGCCTCAAGACCCGACATCGTCTATGCTGTTACTTTATGTGCGAGATTTCAGAGTGCTCCTAAAGAATCACATTTGATTGCTGGAAAAAGAATTCTCAGATATATCAAAGGCACAACAAACTTTGGAATCCGGTATGACGGCTCTGAAAATATTGATCTATTTGGGTATTCTGATGCTGATTGGGCAGGAAATGTTGATGATCGAAGATCCACATCTGGTGGAGTATTCTTTCTAGGAAAAAGCTGTCTTAGTTGGCATACCAAGAAACAGAATTCAGTAACTCTTAGCACAGCTGAGGCTGAGTATGTTGCTGCTACTCAAGCTGCAACTCAACTAATGTGGATGAAGACTCAGCTGGAAGATCTACTTGTTGAAGTAAAGCTACCATTGCTCTTGGGTTGTGATAATCAGAGTGCAATCAATCTTACAAGAAATCCAGTACAACATTCTCGTTCAAAACACATTGATATAAAGTACCACTTCATCAAAGAGCAGGTTGAAAAGAATGAACTGAGGCTGGAGTATGTTCCTACATCTGAACAAATTGCTGATATATTTACAAAACCATTACCGAAGGAACCATTTGCAAAGTTGAGGTTGAACATGGGTGTACAACCTCCTTCTCATCAAGGTTAAGGTACATGTTTCTGTCCCCTCTCTCGTCTTAGCTTTGGATAGTGTTGTCAAGGGGGAGAATTGTTTCATAAATCTATCCATAAGGAAGAATGTATTAAGGGAGAGTTGTGGGTAAGCTGTGAATTCAGCATGTATGTGAGTGAACGATTCTAACTATTTGTTGGAGTGGTTGTAGGAAACAAAGTTGTTTTACAGGAAAGATGAAGAAGTGAAGAATGCTATTGCAAGATGTTCTGAAGAAGGATGAGGAGGTATGTTCATAAGATTTCACAGTCACTGCTTTTGGACAGCATGGTTTTGGTTGTCAATAAATCTTGTTTCCTACAATGAGTTAGCTCACGTAGGCTTAGAATTGTTGATAAGTAATCAATTGCAAAAGGTTTCAAAATTCAGTGATTTATGAATGTTTGTTGACAACAAAATCCAAAGGGGGAGATTGTTGGGACCAGGTTGAATGAAGATGAAAGTTTGAAGAGTTAGCTTTTGCAGAGTGTTGTATTTTGTTGTCAAAGGCGATAAATCAATTCACTTTGTAGAAGCATCATAAATCAGACGATGCTTTGCTGGTATGTATTTCACACAAATCATGAGTTAGGAGAACTTGTGATGCAAGCCTTATGAAGGAAAGGGGGAGAAATGATGATGACAGTCATATAATGTTTTGATTGGAAGGAATGATGCTGCTGGAAGATAGGAAAGATTCAGTTCCCATTGCAACTTTGACGATGCTTAAGCTGATCTATCAAAGGATAAATATCACGATAGTGGGATTCGTGATAAGAGCAGAAGAATGGTTATGGGAAGCAGTAAAGAGATAAAATGGCAAAGCAATAGACAATCTGGGGATGGCAGAAAAGCACAGTTTAAGGTGGCGCCGTTTTCCAGTGTTTGCCAAATTTTAGGGCCTGAAAATCGGGAGATGAAGAAATGTGCTTGGCAATGGATGTTGCACATAAGATTGAAGATGGTTTATATGTGCAAAAGAGTTATTCAAGGTCAGAACGTTGAAAAATGACAAAGGAATGGAGTGCGCGGAAATTTAGGCATGTTTCGCGCAAAAATAAAGTGGTGCGCGCAATATCTGCGGGATGCGCGAAATAGTAGCGGGTTGCGCGAAAAATCTGCGGGATGCGCGAAATATTGGCATGGTGCCCGAAATTGATGAATGAAGTTTTCGCGCAAATGATGGTTCGAGATCAGAAGATCAAAAATTGGCAAAGGCATAAAATGCGCGAAATATTGGAGCAGTGCGCGAAATTTGATGTCGCAGGAAAGATTGGGTTTGCGCGCAATATGGAACGCGGTGAGGAATTTTGCGCGCAATTGGTGATTCATGCTTAGAACGATGAAAGATGGCAAAGGCATGAGGTGCGCGGAATATTGAAGCATGGCGCGAAATATGAAGTTGCATAAAAGAGTTTTTACGCGCATGGAGGAGGTTTTACGCGCGGATTAGTGTTTTTCGCGCGGGTTCAAAAATGCCTATAAATATGAGGCTAATCCCTGTTAAATGTTAATGCTCGACACTTAGAAGAAATCCCGAGCTCTGGTGCGTGTAAATTATACGCTAAGTGAGTTGCGCGAAAAGAGGAAAAGTTGCGCGTAAAAGGAAAGTTGCGCGAAAACGTTTTTCGCGCCAAAAGGGGTTTTTACGCGCAAGCCATTTGAATTGTGCGCAAGGCACCCTAAAGGCTGCGCAAAATATTTGGGGTCTTCGCACGTATTCAGTTGTGCACAAGAGAGTTCTTACCGGCTTCTGGGTAAGAAAGTGAAGATTTGTACTTCGGAGAATACATCTGTTTTATTGTAAAGCAGCACTGAAACATTGTGTTATCATATTTGTGCTAAGAGGGAGCACACGCACTATTGGATTGTTTTCAAAGTGCTGCACGAGTGTAAGGGTATATCCTACTCGTTGTATTCCACATCAAAGGATTGTTTTCTAGTGGATTGTGTGGTACTAGATTATTTCCGTACCATACCAAGGACGTAGCTACTCTTGTTGAGTAGTGAACCTTGTAAATCTTGTGTTCCTGTGGATGTGTGTGTTCAGCAGGGAAGAAACTCTTTAACAGGAGGCGAAGGTTGTTTCAAAAAGGGGAAACTTAAAAAGAAAAAGATATCACTGATTCACCCCCTCCCCCTCTCAGTGATACTTGGATCCTGATTGGGAACTTCACATTGGAGGGAACAACATCACATGATAGAGGCTTATGATCCCAATTATTATGAGATTATTAGAGTTATGAGATGTTTTTGGACCACCCAAACTGTAGTTCTTATAGACATAGGTTCCATTCACATTTCCCTTGTAACCGACCTTTTTTGGAGCTTTGATATTTCGGTGGATCCGTTGGGTTGATACATATTTTAATAGAATCCCTTGGGAGGGGATTCTACAATCACACATTGGTTCCATTAGTGTGAGCATACTCTTGGAGGCAAGAGCATTGACTCAGATATGGTAGTAGTGGTGTTGAGGCCTGACGACATCATTCTGGGTATAGACTAGTTATCCACATTCCATGCATAGATTGACTATTGTATGTGTAGAGTGTGGTGTGTCCACGTAGATGGGACTATGTTTTCCCTTACTGATGAAAAGAGAATGCATACAACACAATATGGACTTTATCATAGGAGGGTGCAGCCGATTACTCACCAGTTGGATAGACATTCCCTCTGTGTGGTGGATGAGAGGAGTCCTCAATTACCTATAGTGGAGGAGGAGTGTAAGGAAATATTCCCTAAGGATGTTTTAGTATTACCTCCTCATAGGGAGGGTGACTTCTTCATTGACATGTACCTCGAGACAACATAGATATCCAAAACCGCATTTCGGATGGCTGACGTGGAGCTTTGTGATTTGTGGTTACAGTTAGAGGAAATGTAAAGGAAGGTCTTTGTGAGGCCCAATGTTTCACCATGGGTGACCCTAGTATTTTTTCCAAGAAGGCAGACATGAGATTGAGGATTTTCATGCATTATCAGAACTTGAATTAGGTGTGCATGAAAAAAATATCCATTGTGGAGAATTGATGACCTCTTTGATCAGTTGATGTGGGAAATATGGTTCGTGAAGATAGACGTTAGGTCTATCTTTCATCAGATTTATGTGTGGGATGAGGATGTACCGATGACAACCTTCATATGTCTGTATGGCCACTATGAGTACATGGTGATGTTTTTCAGTGGTACCAATGACCTAGTAGTATTCCCATGGATCATGAATAGGATCATCTATCCTTACCATGATTGGTTTTTTGTGGCCTTCATCGATGACATCTGAGTGTACTCAGCATCTGAGTGGGAGAACATTTTCATTTTAAGACGGTGCACCGGTGTACCAATGGATTTGTGATAAGTGTTTTCGAGGGAGTTTTACACATCCACATTGGCAGTGCATACTGGTGTTTAAAAGATGTACCAGGACATCCGAAATTCATTGTGATGGCCAAGGATGAATAAGGCAGTGATGAAGTTCATTTCTCGGTACCTTACTTTTCATCATGTGTAGAAAGAGAATTAGGTTCAAGTAGGATTGGATCAGCCGCATGAGGTGATGGAGTGGAAGTGTCATAGAATATTGATGGAATTTGTGATGGGTTTACCACATATGTCCAGGGGACATGATAAAATTAGTGTTATCTTTGACCGAATCACTATGTTGTCCCACTTCTTACCCTTCCAGGAGCAAGGTTTGGTAGAGGGATTGGGATGCCTCTACGTTTAAGAAATAGTTGGGCTTCACAGGGTGCCTTAGACAATCATTTCAGACCATGATGCTCGATTAAAATCTCGGATTTGGAGGGTATTTACGGATTTATTAAGGACTCACTTTCACTTGAGCATCACAATACATCCACATAAAGATGGACAGATGGAGAGGACCATCCAAATTCTGGAGGACATGCTATATGATTTCATCCTGTACATTGGTCACAGTTGGGAGGATAACCTAGCTCTGGGGTAATTTTCATAAAAAAACATCTACCACTCTACCATTGGTGTGAAACCATTAATGTCTTTGTATTGGTGACCATACAGGTCACCGCTATGCTGGGAAAACCTAGGGGAGTCGGTACTCAGGGGTGCAGAGTTGGTACGAGCTACCACTGAGAAGGTGCATATCATCCCAGAGTGGATGAGGACATCAAAGAGCAGGAAGAAATAGTATATAAATATGATATAGAGGCCCTTGGAGTTCATGTAGGGAGACCATGTGTTCTTTTGGGTCTCCCCTCAATGGAGATTGTAGTTATATGACCGAGACAAGAGGTTATATCTGTGATTTGTTGACCCTTCATGAATCTGAGTAGAGTTGGTGGGATGACGTACCGCCTAGCTCTACCCTCGCAGATATATCAGGTGCATGATTTATTTCATGTGTCACAGCTATGGAGGTATGTGCATGATCCATCACACATCATAGACCTAGACGAGATGGACATAGATGATAGGGGGATGTCTGCAGAGTTCCCGGTGGAGATAGGGGATCGACATGATCAGATACTTTATGGGAATTCAATTCATCTAGAGCGTGTTTAGTGGTAGCATGAAGATATCTTGGAGAGAATGTGGGACCAAAAGGATCATCTTCATTCCCAGTACCCTCTCCATTTGTTTAGTAGCCATTTTTTGGCATTCGTGAACATAAATCCCTATGGTGGGGAAAATGCAAATAACTCATAATTTTTTTCAATTTTTTTTCAAAAATTAACTGAGAAAATTTAAAAAAACCATGTATTGAAAATGCATGTGATTACATGTCCCGGTGTTCCCAGAATAAATATTTGAACAAATTTCACTTTTAAATTTAAAATCTTCAGGTGGTTAACATCGAACATTAATAACTTATAAACTGGCACCCTGATCGAAAATATGAGGGCACCGTTGTGTTCAGAAAATTGACTTTATCTTAGGAGGGGGTTAACCTCAATAGATATAGGTCTAGAGTACAAGTTAATTTTTAGAAATTTTAAATAAATATAAAATTATCTTAAAGAAGTTTATATTATGTCGTTTCTGAACGTCTCACAGTGATGTAGCAACGCTGCGACTCAACAACTAGATATTTCCTTTTATTTCATAAATGAAAGAGAGTGGCAGTGCTGAAAAACTATAGAAAGTTTAATCCATTTATTGGATTAATAGAGATATGAGGTTAGATTCATAAACATTGAGAAGATTGACTAGAAGAATATGAAGAGGAAAGTCATTGGAAACACCTCTCGTTGGCGAGCAATGAAAAATGTTGACTGATTGACGAATGAATTTGGTGAAGACATCATCCGATTAATAAATAAAGAGTACAAGACTCACTCTTCATCAGTGATCGATCCAATCCTTGAGGGAGGAGATTTATATCTATGTGATTTCCCTTTCCATGTTATTTCTTTATAACAGATGAACATGGATCAACACACTAAAAGGATGATCTGTAGGTTGATAATCTATGAGGGATGGGAGTAATCTTGAAAGGATTAAATGGGATTTATATCTTTGTGCTTATTTTTTTTCATTCTTCTTGATCCTGCTTTCATGAAAAAAATAATGCCAAAACAAACAAAGACATGGATCATTCTTCAAGTGTTCTTGTGCTTCTACATTTTCCCCACTCTTCACGTTATTCATGATCTTGAGAGAGTGTGTTTATTGAGTCTTCAATTCATGGTGTAATAACCGGAAACTGAGAATCTGATTCCCAAATGATTCCTTGGAGGTGTGACGGCATGCGTGGCACTAGACGAGGCCGCCAAAGGAGGGGTTTGAAGTCGAAGCAACACATGCCCATTAGAAATGTAGGTTAAGGTGGATGGCTTCTGACATGGATGTTGATGGCGGTAGGGACCTAGGGTCTCACGAGACCATGGTGTTGGGACAAATCGTTGTATAGTGTCGCGGGTGGCGGTGACAGAGACTATCAAATTGACAAAAGGTGGTTGTAGGAGCCTGCGGTGGTGCGGCAGCAGGCGGGCCGCAATGGTGCATACTAGTGAAGTGGAAGGGAGAGACATCATCTAGCTGTCACACGGTCCTGTGAACCATGTACTAGAGGAGCAGCTGACTCGTCGGCTGCCCACATTTTCAGGGAAGGACAAGGAATCCGCCACAACTGGGTCAACTGTACTGACCTGCATCGAGGAGGATGGGATGGAGTTGGAGGGCCTAATAGTGTAATGAAGAATGGGTCGGGCCCAACAGTTTGGGATTGTGGACCGTAGGTCGGGTCGGTCTGACCGAGTTGGACCATACTCAAACCCAACCAACCCAATTTTACTAGAATTCCAATAAATTCAAAACCACTTGTCTGTTTGAGGATCCATTCCCGACTTTGGTATCCCCGTGACGTGGTGGTACTTTTGTGATAATCTAAGTGGGATATTTTATAAATTTACTTACGATCATTGGATTGATGAGTTGGTTCCCCCAGATTAGGTGTGCTAAGAGAAGAATCATGTGGATGGCTATGAAATTGAGACTATGTAACTTGAAGAATTTGTGACATGAAGACTACGTGAACAGGAGGGTGCGTGACTATTTGGGACTGGGTGTCTCACCGGGACTAAGTTTCTCACCTGGACTAAGTGTCTTATAAGGCTGAGTGTCTAATTGGGGCTAAGTGTCTCAAAAAACTGGTTGTTTTGAAGACTACATTTGATAATCTTTATTTTAATGTCATAGATTTATACCTGAGTGAGCTGAAAATAATCCATGTGTTCTTTTCATTGTGTTCTGTCCTTTATAGTTTCGATGTGTCCTAATGAGTACTATATTACTCACCCCTCCACGACCTTTTACCACACATGTCGTCTCTTGTACAGATGACTGGAATTTTGATAGAGATCGTAGTGGTAACGAACTAGGTGGTTCCGAATGTGATCATACAGACAATTTATACTCCTACGGCATCATTGAAGCTATCCTTCCCCTACCCCCAACGTAGGTTTTTTTACTAATTTTTTTCCAGAAACATCTGTACATTGTTGTTTACAACTTTTCTTTTGTTAGGGCTTAATAAGTCCCCCTATTATTTAAGATTTGCACTATTACTCTCAGTTTTGTATAGTTACTCTTAGTGGTTGACTTAGTGGCATGCATGGTTTACATAGTGTTTTATATTTTAGAATTTTCAGGCCGGGAGATGAGGGAATGGGTAGACGTATATAATAAATGCCTCATATGTTAGTGATATGCCTTCTTTGTGTGCTAGTCACCAAACATTTTTCTATTGGTGGCGGTCCTGTGGAGTCACAGCATGAACCCCTCTGGGATGGTTCATGACCTGAAAAATCATATATTTATTCATGTTGTTGTTTTATGAAGGACATATTAAAATTTTATGAAAATTTATTCACTTTAATTTTTTTCTTTCAGAAAATTTAAGGATCAGATCCCCCAATATAATGAAAATATTCAAATAATTCAGGATTCATTAGATTAAAAAAATTAACATGTATCAAACTCACTAGAATAGTTAATTTCAAAAATAAAAAAAATATTTAGAGATATGCGCTCCAAGAGAGTTATGGATTTCAAAAATTTAACTCATTAAAAGAAAAATAGTCCTAAAATGGATTAAAAAAATTATGATTCCTTTTATATACAAAATTCTTTAATTAATGTCACAAATAAAAAACATGCTATCAATGAAAAGAATAAAAATGATACTGATAATCAATTATAAGTGAATAAAAAAATTTATTTGGAACATGAGAATAATGTTTATGAGATAAAAATACAATTTTAAGGAAAAATAAATTAGTTATATATATGAAAAGATACCCCATAGAAAATTTCATTATCATTAAGTTAACATTAAAAAAATGTATGTTATTTAATCTAGGTAATTTTAAGAAAAAAGTTTGAAGAGGCACTATATAAAAAAACTCGAGGAGGGTATTTATTAAAAAATATTTTTATTTTTTAGAAGTAAGAGCTCATGATCATATAATGAACACATTATATAATTTTATAACAAAAATGTACCATACATTCCTGAAAATGATTTTTGCACAAAATCTGCATATATATAATGTGAATGTTTTAATTAAAAATTTGGAAAAATATTGATCGAATAAAAGAATGGAAAATCAATTACTACTCTAATTATGGTTAGAATTATATTATTTATTATTCCAATGAAATCCCAAATCAACAATAAAATATCACAAAAATATAATGAAAAAGGATTGATATATTGGTATTCAAAATATTAAATAAAAGAGTATGGCCTACAATTGGTGGTGTGATAGGTTTGATCATATTGATCATTATTTTCAAAATAATATGTTATCTCTTGTAAGAAAACAAAATATAATGTAAAATGGAATTAAAGATATTTTAGTGAGTAGTTCACATAATAAAGGTAAGAATTTTACAATCATAATCAAATTTAAAAATATTTTAAATCTCAATAGAATATTAAATCATTATTCTCATTGTTTAGAATCATATTGGTCTAAATAAACCAAGAATACGTAAAAATATTCTAAATAATTATTAAATAAATTATTAATAAACATAATTTGGATTATGAATTCATGTCTACAAATATGTAAAAAATTAAATTTTCCAAGTAGTTAATTACTAGGATGAAAAGGATATACCACAACACATGGCTATAAATTTTATTATTGTGAAATAATGAATTCAACATGTACTAAGGTAAAACTCAATACATTTTACTATTTATGGAGTCATAATGTATTAAAATATTGAATCAATATATGAATGAAAAGTGAGGGTTTGTTATTTTGAAATATATCCCTTTGCAATCATGTGGAAGATTGAAGAAAGATTATCATGCCTTTATAGAATGTTTGATATTTTGGATAATTCAATTAGATATATAAGCGTAAATGGAAAAAGAATATGAAAATGAATGGTATAAAAAATGTGATAATTCCTGAAGGATCCAAATTTTTTTGATAGGTTTTAAAAAAATTATGATCCATAAATTCATAAGGAGCTATATTGAAGATGCATGCTAGTTGGTAACATCTCAAATGATTGTTTGATAATATTGACATCTAAGGTATAGATATTAATGAATATGAAGAAAGAACTATGAGATCCATATACACTTATAGATCCTTTTATAAAAAGTATACAAGACATGTTTATATTTACGGAAACATAAAAATATAAATTTATAATGGTGACTCAGGTCATGAAATTAAAAAAAATATAAAGAGTTCTTAAAAAGGATAAAAACAATGGAGTTTCTTAGTTTATAATGAAATATCCATCTTGTCGATGTTATTGATAACTAGGGGATACACCTCCATATTATCTAATCTATACAATAATCCATCTTATGATGTAAATTAAAGGTTACTAGTCTATTTATGGAGATAATTAAGGTGATAACTATGATATTATAGCTTTATAATATATTAGAAGACACTAACTAGGAGTGATCCAATAAAATAGACTATCCGCATTTATTTGATGAAATGATATTCCTTGATGATTCAATTATTACATTATTCCCTTACGGTGATTGAGAAATATTATAGAGGTATATTTTTAGAATGTATAATTTTACATGTTGTTCCTGGAAATTTTCATTTGAAAATTAATTTAAGATGAATATATCATGACAATGTAATCCTAAATTTCTATCATCATGAAAATATTTGAAAAACAATTTAAAAATGATTTTCTTGTTCATATAATATTTATGATTAGTTATGGATAACATTTTTTATCGAAATTTTTCCCTTTTATGCTCTTCAGTAATCATTGCTCAAAAAACTGGGAGTGATATCACTGATGGGAGATTCCATTAAGTGAATTGATATCACCCAATTTTATTATTCCTCATACTTATAAAACAATGGGGTATATAGAGGGAAATGGATGAATATATATTTTCATTAGTCTTTAATATTAATGATGATAACAAATCTAATGGTAGATATTGAAGAATACACATGGTGTTATGTTGTATTTTTTTCATTTATAGTGGAATCAATTATCACGATGTCTATATGTGTGATGAAAAGTATTTTATATTGATTTTAAAGAACCAATGGATTTTTTACAATATTAACTGAGTTGATAATTTTTTACAACAAGTTACGTAATGGGGATGGATATTCCAATAAGTATGAAACACATTGAATAAGTCTTCAAATATGGTGGAAGAAGTAACTTAGGTGATTACATGAATGACTAGGATGAAATTTAAAGATAGTTGTTTGGATTCAGTATTATATTTTAAGATGGAGTGTAATGTGATACATAGTAGATAAAGATATAATGAAAGATCATAAATAATAATTTATATATAAGTTTATATAATACCCTAATATTATATTCATTCTAGAGATTGTGGTGATTTATAAATAATACATCTCAATGAAAATGATTATAAAAGAAAATTAGATGACACATAAAATATATTATCTTTTCTTGAAGAATGATATTTATAAGGAATATTAATGGATGATGTATAAAAGGGAGATGATTTTTTTTTGAGTTTTTTGAAGGACCACTGAAATAAAATAGGTTTTATTTATATCTTTCAAATTATTTGGATTAATTTTGGATATAATTGATATTGAATTATACTTTAACCAAAACATTTGATGTTTAGATTTGTGATCAAGAACATTGTGGATGAAATGAAAATCTAGGAGGTAATAGTTTTTGGATATTGGAAAATGAAATAAATATATTAGAGGTACTATGACAAAATACTCGGGATATGATAGGGTTTTTTCAGATAATGTAAACATGAAATTGAAAATGTAACGAGTCACAATGTTAAACTTCTTGGTAATATTGTAGTTATATATATATAATATAAAAATTCCATGATAGAGAAATTATTGAACTAAAAATGGATAATTGAAAAATTGGATAACTCTTTATTTTTAACTGAATATATATGGTTTCACTAGTAAATTTATAATGGTACCCAACTCATTATCTAAGTTCATTCACTACAGAAATGGTTATGTGTATGGGTTTTTGATACCATCATTTTGACAATATTAGATATTTATTGAGATTCATTATGTAAGTAAGGGTCACTCAAAATTTCTTTGGGATACATTAATGATTCAAAACAATATGTAAAGGATGAAATGTAACAATCTATTTTAGTTATTGATAGAGACATTTATGAAATTATTTTCCCCACTATGACTTGTAATGTTAACCTAATGGGTTTCAATGAATTTTAAGAGTATATGTAAAATACCTATTTAAAATTTGAGGATTAGTTTTTCTTATTCAGATATTGAGTTTTTATTATTACTATAACAATCATGATTCAAGACATTTGGAAATGAATTTTGGGGGAAAATAGAGTGAATAAACTCGAATAACACTCTTTGTAATGTCATTATATTATTATGTCTATTTATTGAACATGTATTGAAAATAATGTAGGTTTTGATGAGAGAAAAATTCATTACAATTATAGATATAAATTGGAGAGTAAAGAGTGATACCTATAAAGATATCATATCTAATCATTTTTAATGTTATTTTATGATTGAAAATAAATAATATCATGATGTCAAGATTAAATAATTTCCATATTGTAATATAGAAAAATAATATCATTCTAAATATTTGAGGAATACAAAATATAGTAGACAATATGATGATATTAGTGTTTTGAATAAATAAAATTAAATCCATTTAATATATTCATTATATTAAAATAATGTTTGGGTCAATGTATGTATTTGATAAGAATGTATCATTTGAAATAGAAAATGGATATAATGAGTAGACTTGAATATGACTTATCATATTAAAACTTCATGGAATATTGAAAAATCAACTTGAGTATTTCTATATATAAGAAGAATTCATTTTAGACCACTACATTTAAATAATGATATTTGATTCCCAAAATCCAATATAGAATCAGGCATGCACAATTGATAAATCATTAAGGAGTATCCAATAAAATATTTTTTTTGATGATAAATACCTTATTGGATAGAAATTCTAAATATTGTAAGTGGTTTAATGATTTTCTAGTTATTCTTGTTCATTATACCAGGTATGTTATAACAATATAGGTTCATGGATACACCCTTACATGTTTTTCATGATGATAAATGTTTTTTTGTGATATGATGAAAAAAAATTGGGGATATAGTTATCTATCTTGGATCTGAAAGTTTTTAAAAAACTCTTATTTATGAGTAATATTTATTTCTTATATTTATGACAAGCATGAAAACTAAATTTGGAAAAGAGTAAGATCCTTTCACTAAATAGTTTGAAATTTAAAATTGTTAAATTTTTGTAAGATCAATTTCAACACATATATACAACCCCTATCATACCGTGGTTAAACAAATCATGTTCGAAAAATAATTGGTGTCAATGTTACAATTCCTCTCCAAATTGGAATCTCTTTAACATGATGAGTTGAGTTTTTTATTTTTTTGAGTTTCATTACAATGTATACATGAATTAATAAATGGAGAACAATTATCTATTACTAATATAAATTATATAACTTTCATTTCACTGATAAAATAGTTGAAAACATAAAAGATGTAATTAATAAAGGACTCTTACATATATTAATATAAATAAAATTCTGTTTACATATGTTATAATTATATAGAAGTTAAAAATGGGAAAAAATTAAATGAATTGGTAGTAAATATAAAACCAAGGAGATAACAACAATTAAAAATTATTTGTTTCATTGTATTCATGTGATGAAGTTATAACTAACAAAAATACTCAATATTTTCTTCAAGATTCATAGTGTACATGAATGTTGGGAACATCAAATTTATAATGAATTATTTGATTTCGCATATGATAATACATATTATTATTTGATAAATAACCTAGAAAAAATTATCAAATATATAGTCACTTTTGTTTGTTGATCTCTGAACGGAATATATTACCTAAAATAATGAATATCCAGAAATAATGGAGTAAATATTAGATCAAAGGACCTATTCACATATCAAACTCACCCAAAATGTTTATAATAAAAATTACTACAAATATAATGCTATCATATTTTCTCTCCAAGGATGAGAATATTTGAAATATTAAATCCCTAAGAAAAATAAATACATAATATGGATTGAATAAATGTTCTAGGAATTATATGAAATTTAGAAGTATTACATAAATTTGAAGAGTTAAAAAATATATTTCAATGAAAAAAAGATAAACAATCATGAAAATATATTAATAAAAAGAAAAAATTAATTATAAACATGAAACTCATCATAAGGATGTCAATAGATAATTTGATAAAACATTTAAATAACTGATAGTCGTACTTATATCCTAAACATTAAATTTATTCTTCATAGAGACAAATTTTAGAATCCTAAAATAGATGATGCTATTACTTTCCCATGATCTTGAGGGAATAACTATTTCAATCAAGAGTTTGTAGAAGAAAAATCATTTTGAAATGAAATTATATAGTGTAAATAAGATATTTCTATCACAGAATGCTTTTTTATAGAAATCATCAACCAATAGGTATCATTAACTCCTAAGAATAATTTTTACAGTAAATATATTTACATGTCCAATTCAGGGTTTATTTAAAAATGATGAAAATTAAGGATGGAGTAAAATCATGAGGAACCGTCCAATATATTATATTTGGATAAAATTAGGGGTAATTCTCTACAAAATAAGCAAAACTAAAACATAATTTTTTCAAAACAATATATTCAAAGTCTATAAATATTAGTATTCAATGGAAATGATTAATTTCTATGTGGCGCTATCAGTGTTGTGAATGGTTATCATATGGGGATATTGATTACTGTAATAATAATTCATTTGAATGAATAAATATAAATCTCATATATTATGAGTTGAAGAGTTAGTTTGATATAATTAGAAAAAATAAATTTATGCATATCCCAATATCTATTATATTTTAAAGGAATATAAATATAAGTGGAAAATGAAGTCAAGGAGTTCATAAATATGAAACATGCTTTTCAAAAACATAAAAATAACTGTCAAATGATAGTATAGAAAGATGTCCATTAGTGAAAAATAAAATGAATCTGATGTGTGTTAATAGGTTTTCAATAGGCTCTTGAAAAAATTAATCAAATAAAAAATTACTTTCCTAGATGAATAGAAAACATGTTTCTAAGGATAATGTGTTATTTATATTGTGACTGTAAATATACCACTATGTACATTTTCAAAAAAGGAATAGAGGATAGATTTTATGGAGGGACGATGAATAAAAATAATGTTTCAATTCAAAAACTAAATAATAGTATTGGTTCGCTGGATTAACATACAACGAAAGAATGTCATAGATATAAGCTTGATAACAAATATTTAAAAGAATTCATGATCATTTTGTCATCCCTAATTGAATTAAGAATAAAAATGAACAAAATTAATGATATTAAAATAAATAATGTCATAACCGGTCCCCCGGGTCCCATGCCATGAATACCCTAAGATTTCCTTCCAAAGGACAGGGGTTGGCGACAAGCATTGGAAAATCATTTCCCTAAATTTGGGAAGGCATTGCCTTTAAGAATGAAAACACCCAGACCAAGAACATGACAAGATGAAAACCACATAGTAAAACTGTAGTTGTAAAAGTGTGTACTGAATGTAAAGGGGTCCAGAATACAAGACTAACTGAAAGGTACAACTACAATAGAAAACATATTATGAGATCGTCCAAAAAGGATCATACCTGAAGGGTAGGTATAGCTCTCCATGTCAACCAGTCACCTCCATGTACCGCCTAGTCCTGGATCCCTAATGTCTCATCCAATATGCTCGTCTTATGCAGAAGACACAACAAGGTCTGGGAGAACTCCGTATAGGGGTGAGTATGACAATACTCAGTAGGGACCCCAAGACCCCAGAATGTCTACCAGAATTCCACAAAGGAAAAACCACAAAGCATGACCTCCAACACATATCATGTAAGAAAGTCAACATACACCATGTATACAACCCAGTGATCAAGAATAAATACGATTAGTCATAAGCTATATCATTTAATTCCGTTATGAAGATTCAAAACAGAACTAGGAAGAATTTGTTCTATTTTCAATCCACACAGGGTCATATATAACTAATTTGTGATCCCACCACTGTCACCCAAGAGGTGGTAGAAAAATAAAATAACATTTTATTTTATTGTATTATTCTTTCAAAAAATCGGTAGAACATTATTTTTGACCAGACCTTCTATGGTCGAAGTTAAGCCACCCTTAAGTGAATCCTAGTAATGTGAGTTCAAAAGTACCCTTAGATTTCAATTCTGGGCATCGGTTCATAAGATAGGAAACTCCACCCATAGGATTACTAAATATACCATTAAAAAAGATAAAAATTCCACTTTTGGATCTCTGGGCCTTAGAATCTCGTGTTGTCAATTTTTTCCAGACTCATAATAATTCCATTTAATTTTAAAAAAATTAAATGTAATTTCCAAGTCTTTTTATTCTCCCCACCTTAGGTATTTTCATCCAGGAAAGCTAATAAAACCCTCGGGAATAAAATGGGGTACTGGGCATATATCTGAGCCTCCCGATCACATGTGCTATCTTGGAGGTTCTTGTGCTGCCACTGAACTCGCACTATAGGAATTGACTACACACATAGGACCCGATCCTATCGATCCTCTATCTTCACTGGGAACTCTGTGAACGTCACCCCATTGTCAATGTATAGCTCAGCCCAATTGAAAACTTTTGCTGGATCGTGCACGTACCTCCTCAACTATGACACATGGAAAATGTTATACACCTGTCACATTTGTGGGGGATGATCTTGATGGTATGCCACCTCTCATACTCTACTAAATATCTGGAAATCTCCAATGAAACTCGAAGATAGCTTGCTGCCCCAGCCAAATATCCACAATTATCATTAGGGTGAGACTCATATGAATACATGATCTCCCTCCTCAAACTCCAAGGGTCTCCATATCGTGTCGACATAAGAATTATACTGGCTATGTGCCATCTTCATCTTAACCAGGATGATCTGTAGCTTCTTAGCGGTATCCAGTACCAACTCTAGACCCATAAGTTCTGACTCCCTTGGGTCTTTCAAACATAAAGGTAATCTACATGGTCATCTGTATGGGGCCTTAAATAGAGCCATGATGATGGTGGAGTGATAATTATTTTTCTATGAAAACCCCACCATGGATAGGTGGACTCTCAACAGTATCCAAAATCAAGGACACAAGCGTGATGCATGTCCTCGAGAGTCGGTATGGTCCGCTCTATCTGACCATCTATCTAAGGATGGAAGGTATTTATCAAACATAGCTGAGTCCCAAATGCCTCATGTAATTCCTTACATAATATGGATGAAAAATGAGTGTCTCAATCTAATAATATCATCGATGGCACCCCGTGAAGCTGTACAATCTCTTGTACATTGAGAAGTCCCAATCCCTCTACTATTCCCTGCTCTCAGATCGGTTGAAAGAGGGATGAATTGGTGAGTCATTCAACGATAACCCAGATGGAATTGTGGCCCCTAGACGTATCTGGTAGCCCTTTCATGAAGTCCTTAGAGACACCATCCCACTTCCTCTGAGTAGCTCAATTGGTTGTGCCAATCTTGCTGGAACTAGATGCTTAGCCTTCACATGCTAACAAGTTAGGCATCATGATACAAACTCTTCCACTTCATTCATTATCCATGGCCATTTTTATTGATATTGGAGGTCCTAGTACATATTTTCCACACTAGTATTTACCGTCAAATGAGATTTATGAAACTCTCACAAAACCCCCTCCCGTAGTGTCAGTAGTATCATGGTGCATCCTCTGAAGAGGATGACGTGCTATCCACCTTTAGAAAATCCATCAGGATCATGTCCTTAAGATATATGATCTCTTTGGTCCTCGTAGTCTATGTCCCAAAAATGTGGCTCCCTGTCTCCATGAAGGATTTGGTGAGTAATTATCAAATACTGGAGGTAAGATGCTCCATCACTATCGAAAAATGATAACTGCAATGTGGGTAGTTGCTCTGTCGACTCACTCAAACATTATAGAGCATAACACCTACTAAGTGTGTCTTCCACCATTTTCCCCATATTAGGAGTGTAGACTATCTCAAAGTCATAGTCTCGGAGGAACTCTAGCCATCGTCACTAAGTAAACCAAGAGGTCATCAGAGTTTTCAGTAGTAGAGACATAGACTTATAGGTGCCCAATCTAGAGGTTACCGGTAGATGGATTTGGGTATGTAGTATACTATGAAGCATCAGGGACCAGACATGGATGTGTCATAATGTAGGAGTGAGTGGTGATCACCTAGTGCTAACTTCAGTTGAGACAAAAAGAGCAGAACTACACTACCCATGACCTGAAGTTAGGATTAGTGGTCTTCACCTTGAAGATGTGAAAAAACTAGTTGATGGGAAAATGACGTACTTTCTACTTTGATCACAAGAGTCTCATGTATATCATCTCACAGAAGGACACCAATAGAGACCACCATGAAGTGATCGAGGTAATACTGGAAGATCTGGTTCAGGAGTCCAATGAACATTGCTGCGGAGTTTGTCACACCGAAAGGAATTTCAAATAACTGATAGAGGCCATTCCGACATCTGAAGGGAATCTTAGATATATCCTCATCTCGTACCCTTAGCTGATGATAGCCTGACCAGAGGTATATCTTTGAAAACCTTGGAGCTCCATTTAGTTGGTCGAAGAGATCATCAATCCTTTGGAGTGGATATTAGTTTTTTTTGGTCACCGGGTTTAGGAATCGATAGTCCACACAATGCCTTAGACTCCCATCAGCCTTGTTGGAGAAAAAAATTTTGGATTCCCATGGACAAACACTAGGCCTTATGAATCCCTTCCTCTATAAGTGCTCCATATGTGCCCGCAAGACACAAAGCTCCATAGGAGAAATCTAATATGGTGGAGTAGATATTGGTGCCATCCCTGGGTATAGGTCGATGTAGTAGTCTACCTCTCTGTGAAGAGGTAGTCCTGAAACATCCTCAAGAAAGTCATCATCATACTATTCCACCACTACATGACAGCTCGGACTCCCATCGTTAATGTATCCATCAGTAAAGCTATCCAACAGATGTGTGATCGGGTGAACCCTCCTCCAGGAAAGTTCATCATGAGCTGAAAAGGATCCCTTCTCAAAGATGAAGGAAATCCATGTCCTATCCTCATGAACACACTGCATGTTGTGCATAAAATAGTCAATCTGATCATAGAATGTGGATAACAATTCCATACCAAAGTTGACATCATAAGGCCTCGATGCTAATACTATGATATCCCTACCAAATATCTCGCGTCATATAGTAAGATCACACTACTGAAACCAGTATGTAATCATCAAATACTCTCCCATAGGAGTCTCCAATCATAAAGATAGAACCAATGTCTCTACCGGATTATATGATCTCTGAATGGGAGTCGTGGATATAAAAGGGTGATTGGAACCTGTGTCTATATGTTCTACAACTTGGGTGGAGTAAGCAGAGATTGAACCTCAAATCATCTCTAGAGCACCGTGGTCGTCAGCCTCATCTTCTTGAAGTTGTGATTTTCCATGCCTTTATTCTCCCTAAGGTCGCGGTGGACCACCTGGATGGGGTGGCTGTACAACCTCAAATCTTTTCCCAACGCCTGCTACACGACCTACTCCTCTTCCATGTCTGCTGCCCTGCAGACCTCCTCGCTCGAATATGTTCCTCTATCTCAGCGGTCCCTGGACTTTCTACTGGTCTTCGGTATGGTGGTTAGGGTATTCACGATCCATGAGGCCATGCCCACCGTATATGAAGCACAATCTTCTCCTCTACTCGCATGATTCACTTTGTGAGCTCCGCACCTCCGACCATGTATCATGGGGTCATCCTCTAGAAGGTCTGGCCCACTTGGACTTCTGCGTCATCTGCCTAATGTCTGTTATATATGTGTCGACTACCTGTCATCTAGTGGTGGCTCTCACCATTGGTGCCTACTCAGCTAAAAAGCTCTCCAGTCATAATGGTAACTTACGTACTCCAGCCTACATCGGGATATTGAGTGATATCATCGACTCTTTGATCTCCCACCAGAGACCCTGCTCAAAGGTTTGAACCCTGAGGAAAGGGTCTCTTACCATTTCGGTGTAGTTTCAACTGAAGTATGTGAATCTCAATGAGTATTAGGCAACTGTTAGGATACCCTGATATAAGTTTAGTATCTCCTGAATTTGCACAGATCATAGTGTCGCTGGAATGAACTTTTCCCTGAAGAGGCTCTCGAAGTCCATCTAGGTACGGGTCACCTCGTTGTGTAACAAGAGCATCAGGCTCCACTATCTCCATGTCATGACCCAAATAAGTCTAGCAGCTATGATCACCATCTTCTCTACTGGTGTCCCAACTAAGTGGAAAACTCTAGCCATAATCTCCATCCAGTACTCAGCTACATGTGGATCTGTCCTGTCCTAAAATTTCGAAGGCCTCTGCTGCTGGAACACATGCAATGCACTCAGTCGGTGTTCAGCGTCCGCTAGTGGTGCTATTGTAAAATGATGACCAATAGGTATTGGTAAATTTGGAGCACCACCATAAGGTATTATCGCTGTAATATGGCCCTACACCAAACCCTCAACGCTCGATGGGACATCATCATGAACTATTTCTAGAATCATGGTTGGATATCTACGTAGAGGAATCATGAAATGAAACAGGTGTTCCATGGTCAATAATTTAGACCTAGATAGATGACTCAAAAGATATCAAAAGTACAACATTTCCAAAACACATACAATCTGTGTTTTTGTACACCAAGATAGAATTCATAATTCAGGGTCCTGGTGTATGGATACATCGTCCGTCATACCAACACTGAACTCCGAAATCTAAAAACCACACCCAAAATAGTTAACACAATTTCTCCATTGGAATGATCAGAGTCCTTTTTCTTTAGTAAAATCAACTCCTATGATACCACTTTTTCATGACCCATCCCCAGGGGCATGTTCCATGTCTTCCCCATACCTACCTTCCAGAGGCCAGGGGTTGGTGAGTAGAACTGGAAAGGCATTTCCCTAAAATTGTGAATACATTGACTTTAATCCAACAAATGCACAAACCAAGAACACGAAAAGATGAAAACAATATAGTAAATCTACAGTATTAAATGTTTTTATCGAATGTAAAGGGGGATGGAATACATTCCCAACTGAAAGATACATCTACAAAAGAGAACAACTCCTGAGATCCTCTTCCATGGATCCTACCTGAAGGGTAGGTTCAACTTTTCTCCGCATCTCTCAATGTCTACTAGTCATGTCTATGTATCTCCTAGTCCTGGCTCCCTTAAGACACATCCAATATTCTCGTCGTCTCTACAAGACACGAAATGGTTTAGGTGATTCTCATGAAGGGGTGAGTATAAAAATACTATATAGGGACCCCGAGACCCCCAATGGTCTCTGATAATTCCATGAAAGAAAAACCACAAAGCATGAACTCAGACAAAAATCATTAAATAATATCAGCTTACACCAGGTATACAATACAAAGATCAAGAATAAAGATAATTAGTCTTAAGATATATCATTTTTTTCCATTAAGAATCTCAACAACTAAACCATGATGATTGTGTTCCATTGTCAATCCACACAGGGTTGTATGTCATTGTTCCACAATGAGCCACTCAAAGGCTAGTCCTCGTCGGGTTGCACAATGTTGATCCAGACAAGGTCGCTAGGATGCTGATCCACACAGGGTCTCTATGATGCTGATCTACATAGGGTTTCTGTGATTCTAATCCATATATGGTCGATATGATGCTGATCCACATAGGGTCTCTATGATGCTGATCCACATAGGGTCACAATGATGCTGATTCACACTGGTTCACCCTCAAATTGATAGCTAGCAAAAGGATTACTTGCACTCGGTGCGCTTGACTTCCGTCGAATCTACTTCTCAAGATATTGGTCATGCCTCAACTACCATGAAGATCCAAAATAGACTAACCCAAAGGACTTCCATGTCATGGGGATTACAAAGTGATAGATGACACGTTAATCAGATGCCCGGTCTATGAGTTATTAGAGTTTTAGTACTGAGGGACATGTTGGATTTGGGTCTGATCCAACCCGGTTGTTTCTGATGCCTTCTCTGGGGCACGCGCATCCGTCGCCGTTTGGGGAACGTCGGCACGGGTCTTTGTTTCCCCACATTCCCGATTTCCAAAGGTGGGTGCCATTCACTCCTTATTCAGGGAAATCTGCTCCTTGATTGAAACCGGGATGATTGGATGTCAGTTCTTACATCTATAGATTCCTCCTTGGAACTCATCACCTAGTCCGGGTCTCCTGTATAGATTTAATACATTGTTCGTGAACCTCTTCCCAGTACCATGTTTACATGGACGCCGGTTAATTACACCACTTCTGTCAGGACATTCCAATGGGTCCGGTCAGGGCAGCAACCTTTGTTTGGGGGAGTAGTCACATCGAGGCATCATTAACATGTCTGAAAGTTAGAGAATTGGTGTGTCTGTCTTTTATCCCTTATTATAGGGATTCAAAAGGGTGAGGAAGCCTGAGGAATCCCACATCGAGCGCGGGGAATCATATGCCATAAGCATGTATCTAAGGTTTTCCTCAGCTTCCTGTGTTTAACACGGGGCATGCCATAAGTTTAACATCCAGCGGAGACAGATCGTGCTGATCAGAACACAAGCTGGAGTGGATCAGATTGAAGAACCCCCTTGAGGGAACACCGACATCGGAGCCAGCTCGTGGGTGGCTTCCCGAATGCAGTGGAGGGTAATGGGGTGGAATGATCTCATCGGGATGTGGCGGCCCGGGTAAGAATCAGGATGACTGATAGAATGTAGCACGGAGTGAAGGGGGGATGAGATAGGACCATCATGGAGATGATGGTAGTGATGAGATTGAGCCTCGAAGAGACCTCCTACGTATCCCCGTTCCAGAGAATCAAATTCCGAGTAGTTTGGTTGGTGTGAACCGACATGAAGGGGGTCAAAATGACCAACGAGTGATGGTCTTGAACCTCAAGGAGGCTTCCTACGTACCATGCCTTAGAATGGATCAAGTCACACGTAGTTCAGGATAGAAAGGGGTTGTAGAACCAACATGAAGGGGTGTCGGGACAACTGGATGGAAGGATCACAACGGCGTACCACTGGACTGGGATGCATTTTTGCGTCATGCGGGACAGGATGTGTCGTAAAACCGATGTGAAGATGGACCTTGGTCAAATGGTTGAGGGGCTTGAACCTCGTGAGGTTTCCTACGTACTATGCCTTGATAGGGATAAAAGTCCTCATAGTTGTAGTATGGATGTCGGAGAACCGACATTAAGATGGACCTTGGTACGATGTGTGATGGACTTGAACCTCGTGAGGCTTCCTACGTACCATGCCCTGACCTGGATCAAATACCTCCTAGTTCAGGTGGAAAGGGGGCTTGGCACACCAACACGGAGATGGTCAGGGCCAATTATTTTTGGGATTGAACCTTAGGGAGGCTTCTTACATACCGTTCCTTTACATGGATCAAAGTCCACGTAGTTCGGTTTTGGATTCCGGTGAACCGACGTGAAGGTGGACCGAGGGTCTGATGGGTGTTCGGGTTGAACCTCGGGGAGGCTTCCTATGTACCATGCCTTGACATGGATCAATGTCCACGTAGTTAAGGCGTACAATTTAGCATCATGTGGGATGGGAAGTAGTTTAACGTCATGCGGGATGGGGGTGTTTGGGGCTTACACTCTGAGGCGGCCCATGGTGGAGTATGGTGAACCGATGTGAAGGAGGTCAGGATGACCAACGAGTGGTGGTCTTGAACCTCGTTAGGCTTCATACGTACCATGCCTTGACATGGATCAAAGTGTTCATAGTTCAAGTTAGTCACAACAGCTTATCGCTAGACTGGAATGCAGTTTAACATCATGCGAGACGAGGGTGGAACCCAATGTGAAGAAATGACCGGGAGGTGGGCTTGAACCTCATGAAGGCTTCCTATATACCAGGGCTTGACATGGATGAAAGACCCCATAGTTCAGAAGAGGGCGTGTCAGAGAACCCACATGAATAAGTACCTTGGTCTAGGTGGATGGTGGGCTTGAACCTCAGAGAGGCTTCATACGTACCATGCCTTGACATGGATCAATGACCTTGTAGTTTAGAAGAAGGCGTGTCGGAGAACCAACATGAATAAGGAACTTTGTCCGTGTGGATGGTGGGCTTGAACATTAGGGAGGCTTCCTACGTACCATGCCTTGACATGGATAAATGACCTCATAGTTCAAAATTGTGTACATTTTAATATCATGTGGGATAGGATGTTGGTGTCATAGTCAATGCTTACTCTAAGCCCACATGAGTCATGCTCGTTGTGAGAAACAAGAGGCGGCAGGGACCTGACGATCACATCACGAAGGGTGTGTCCATGAGAAACGAAGTGGGGCTTATGAGTTAGGTGGCTTGTGGTGTTGGGACTTACTCCAGGATGGAGGCCCGAGGGTGACAAAGCGAAGAGGGAGAGGAAAGGGTAACAGAAGACCCCTATGTCCATCTCCCCCCTCGGTCCATGGCACCGGGGAAGTACATGGGTGCATGGCTGCTACCTCCCGTATGAAAGGCTATGGGCTTATGCCAAGATGGATGCCCTTCCCCCATGGAAAAATGTCGCCCCAATAAGGAGGATATCATCCCCTGTGAGGTTTGATCCCATCTCTGTGGAGACTAGTGGGCGTAAAGAATTCCCGAGCTGGGGAACCACGCATAGGATACGTGGGGGGCCATGTCACAGTTTAACGTCATGTGTCGAGTATGAGGTGCTAGGCAGTTTAACGTCCTGCAGCTTGGATGAGGTGGGTTTACTCCGCACCCCTAGGAAATACATAACTGGTACCCTCTTCCCTTTGGGGAAGGGAAGGCATCAGTAAGGCCGTACTGAAGGGGGGTCGCAGAGCGAACCATCAAGGGGTCCACGTTAGCGTCGCTATGCGAAGAAGCAATATCCATTAGTGTGCCTATACAAAGAAGCATTTGGAGAAGCAGCACTACGTGTGGTATCGTACAAGGTACTTTGAAATCACATCATGAAAACCTGGAGGGTTGCACGGGAGAAAGAATTTCCAAGCAGAGGGGTCCACATGAAAGGGCCTTGCGAAGCTCGGTTGCCCTAAATAGTGGAGGGTACTTGCGAAGGGGTGTGCTTCACGAAGTCGGATGCCTTAGCCTTATCATGGGGCAGAGGTGAGAATGGGAGGTGCTTCGCGAAGTGGAAGGGTGTTTGTGGAGCACTTCCTCAAGGAGTTTAGGTGCATAGTGAAGCAAAGTGTCACTAAGAAATGTGCTTCGCAAAGTACAGTGACCCTGCCTTGGCATATGGATCACGTGTACAGGATGGGTGTTTCATGAAGCATAATTGATCAACAGAAACCCGGGTCCCCTTGGGGATCCCCTTCCTTCATGAATTCCTTAGGCTTCACGAAAGACATCCTTCTCGGAAGAGGGGATCAAAACGAGAAAAGGAGAAGGCCTCTCGCGAAGCAAAAATACCTCGTGGAGCTCATGATTCACGGAGCAAAGGGTGCTTCGCGATTTGGGAGCCGAGAAGCCGAAAGGTCAGATTGTCCATCCTAGAGGGCATCGGGGGAGCTCGTTATTTTTAGGCAAGAGGTGCTATGAAGCAGAGATCACGTGGTGCAAAGGGGGATTCAGTTGCTTCACGGCGGGTCACAAACGTCAACCGGGTTCGTGGAGAGATACCGTCTCCTTTGCTTCACGGTGGGTTCACAAACATCAGGGGCGTTCGCAGAGAGATACCGCCTACTTTTGTTCACGGTGGGTTCACGAACGTTAGGGGTGTTTTCGGAGAGATACGACCTCCTTTTCATCGTGGCGGGTTCGCGAATGTCAGGGGAATTCGCGGAGAGATACATCCTCCTTTCCTTCAAGGCGGGTTCGCAAACATCAGGGGCGTTCACGTGGCGTCCCGCCTCTTGTGCTTCTTGGAGGCCACATTTCATAGGGGGACCCCACGTCATGGCTTCGTGGGGCAGGGTGCGGGGCCTCTGAAATATCACTGTCGTGGGAACCATCAAATGATTAGTTTGATTTTGGGGTACTTAGGTGCAGGAGAGTGGATGACCAATGTCGTCTCTCAAAAGAGGAAGTGAATTAAAACAACTTTTAAGAGGTATTATAAACATAAAAGAGAATAAAATTTAAACACTAATTAAAAGGATGAGGGTTTTTTATTGTTTATAACTCTAGAAGAAGTTTTCTGGAAGAAGATTTCATTTTATTTTGTTTTAGTTATAAAATGAAGTTTGATTAAAAAGACACAAAAAGAAGATGTTTTTTTAGAAAATATTTTAAAAGGAATAATCAATCTAACTCTACCTATTCATTTACTTATTAATAATTATCATTTAAATCAGTATCCACTTAATTATGACCCCTTAATTGGTTAACCCTCTAACCCTAAAAAGTTAACTTAACCACGCAGATGGAATTACTTAAATCCAAGGCTAGCTTCGGAACACGCAATCGCATCACCCTGCTTTGATTGTTGTTCTAAGGTTAGCTTATGGTCAGTGTTTAATTAGAAAACATATCCATTCTAGAAATTAGGATGAATTGTGTTTAGAGATTATATTTTAACTCTACAAATTTATCCCGTGTTTTCATGTATTATTGATTAAGATCGCGCTCTCACAATTTACACAAAATCTCGACATCGCGTTTGTCTGTGTTAATTATTCAATTTCTTGATTAGTTACATACAATTTAAAAAAAAAATTCATGGATCATATTAAGTGAATTACAGTATCTCAATAATTCAAAATAATTAAATGAAGAGGGTATAAGATAGATCAATCACTAAAAACTACTCTTCCATGGGTGGTGTGGTCATCGTGGAGACGTTTTGCATGAGAAAAGGATTGAAAGGGTAGAACCCAATCTTGCCTCCACTCATGATTCCAAAAAAATTAATAATATTAAGAGAAGAAGAAAAGGGCAGAATACAGAAGACTATTTGAAGAAAAATTCATGATACAAACATGAAAGGAAAAGAAATACAAAGAGGAGGTGGGAGAGAAGAGCCTTTTTGTAAGAGACATTTGCAGAATTCCTTACTTCTTAAAAGAGTTATGAGGGGCTCCCAAGAGACACCCTTTCGGCCAAACCTTACCGAAGCCTCGAACGGGCCTCTCAAAGAGTGAAAACCCCCTTTAAATAGAGTTTTTGGGGGATAGGGTTACATAAAATTTTAACTTTGAAATGAAAATCTCGGCGATATATTTTATTCAACGTTTCACCACCTAGTTGACCTCCTAAACTCGGGAATTGGCCTGCCTTATATGAGGTTTATTTGTTCCAAATCATGTCCCCGAGCATTTCACAAAATTGGGGCTCAATCTAAGCTCGGATGAAGACGATATGATCCAAATACAGAACCCTTGTCCATTCTGCCGAGTCCAGCCCACCATTGATTTAATCGCCCATTTACTCCATCCAAATGAACTATTTAGCTATAGTGTCCTGAATTTAAGTTGTCGAAAATTAAGTTAGGAACCCTATTACAAAATATTAAGTTTAGATATTAAATATTAACATATTTATCTTCAAAATACTACAGTACATTATAAAAGGGTAAAACTGGAATTTTCATCAAATTTTCAAATGAATGATCTAATCCCTAATATTTCAAAAATTAAAATACTTTCCACAATGTGAGTACATTATATCATTTATTATCAATAAAATATTCAACAAAATAGTGTTTTATCATCTCCCCCACACTTACCCTTTTTCACTCCTGGGAAAAACCTCATGTCAAGTAAACATCAATATCAAATCAAAACCAATTTTAAAACACATATCCTTGAGATCAAACAATTACACACCAAGAAACAAAATAAATCATGTCTCATAAAAAATAATTATTTCATGTTGTTAATTTATATCATTCAATGTACTTCCACTTTATTTATCCTACCATGCACAAAACACTTACCTCACTTGAATTTTCTCTTATCCCACAAATGTCAAAAAAAATTTGCAATGTCTTTCTCATCCAAACTCATACAAGGGTCACCATAGGCTTGATAAATTCCTCCATCGCTACCCAATGTGATTCGAAGACATATTTTTATCATGAGGACCTTTCAGGGTTGTACTATGGCTTTTGGTTGGTAGGATTTAGATGTGAAAAATTCTGAGGCTGAATGAGGAGGGCTTGACTCTTTTTGAAGAAAAATTGAATTAATCTAATTTTCAATTAAATATGGTCTTCTCCTTAATCCCAATAGTATAAATTCATTTCCATCATAATGAAAAATAAATTAATTTTCACACCATTCAACATTTCCATGGTAAAAATGTCAATCTTCTCGAACTTGATTTTTGTAAAAGCTCCAGATAGGCACAACTTTCCCCCTTTCTTAGAAGCTCCAGAAAGGCACAAAATCTTTTATCATGAAATCTCCAAAAAGGAATAGATCTCAATATTTTTTTTTCAGTAGAAAACAAATCTCTTCATAATTATATTTTTCATCCGAAGCATCACAAAATGTGGTAGCACAACACAAGGCAGCTTCCCCCACACTTAAGCTCAACTAGATTATGAAATTTCACTTCAAGAGATGGTTGGATAGGGAAAATTGGATTGTAATGTGGCTACCCTAATAAGCTATGAATGGATTCTAAGGTCTAAAAGGATTAAATGTTCATGGTAGGCCATTATAAAAAAGGATTCTTTGAAATAGGGGCTTTAATACCAAAAAAATGCCTCAATCATTTAAACATGACTACCTCAAACCCTCTGGTTTTGACATGAATAAATCAAATTCTGGTTAAATAAAGCATGGTTTGGTTCTCTCAAGAAGTGAGGTAAATGTAAAGATTATGAAATAATGGTTCAGAAGCCTCACAAGAATGTGATTTCAAATATAAAGACAGTGAGATGTGGGCTGGGATTCAAAATTCAGAGTACTTTTCATGAAATTACTAAATATTTTAGCTGGAAACAAAGTCATTTCATCATTCATTTAAGCTTAGTTTCAAGGGATAAATTTTTTCAATTATTGATATGTATTTAAAAATGGTAATGAGAATCATTTCAGCACAAATGTTTCAAAAAAACACAGAAAATTGCAAAATAAACACACAAAATTTGAAAAACACACATTTTTTTGTTTTTTTTAATCAAGAAAACAATTGAAAATACTAAACTAAAAGGTTCCCTCCCCCACACTTAAAATATTCAATTGTCCTCAATGTTAACCAATGAGATGATATATGCACATGAAATGTATAATTTTAAATAGGACTAAGAATAACAATGTTATTGGGTTACGAACAGCCTGATGTGCTCAAGTGATGATGGGGGCATACAGTCTGATAAAATCCACTGCATCAGTAGGAAGTCCCTCAATGTATCTCTTCAAAAATTCCCCATGGACTGTAAAGCTCCTTCATGTATACTGTTGTGTGATCTCCACTGCACCATAAGAAAAAACATTAGTCACAACATAAGGACATAACCACATGGAACGCAACTTACCAGGAATCAGCTTCAGTCGTGGACTATAGAGGAGGAATTTTTCTCCAACATGAAACTCCCTTTGTTGGAACATTTTTTCATGAGCAGATTTTGATTTTTATTTATAGAGGCTTGAGTTCTCGTATGAAGACAATCTAATCTCCTCAATATCTTGAATTTACAGCTTCCTTTGGATTCTAACTTTGGCCAAATCCATGTTGAATTTCTTAATATCCTAATAAGCCTGATTCGCAACTTTCACAGGGAGATGACATGATTTCCCAAAAACAATCCGAAATGGGACATACCAATGGGTGTCTTGTATGATGTCCTATAAGACGACAATGCATCATCTAAGCGCCTGCTCTAATCCTTCCTATTTGGCTGCATAGTTTTCTCCAAAATCTGGTTCAATTGCCTATTTGAAACCTCATTTGGTCTATTTGTTTGAGGGTGGTATGGTGTTGATGTTTTTTGTGTCACCCCATACTTCCAAAGAAGGGAAGAAAAATTATGATTATAGAAGTGTGTCCCTTTGTCACTGATGATGGCCTTCGGTACTCCAAACCTGCAAAAAATCTATGCTTCGACAAAGTCCACAACAACATGAGAATCATCAATCATGGTGCACTTAGCCTCCACCCATTTACTCACATAATAAACATCAACAAGGACATACATTAAACAAAATTAACTAGTAAAAGGTCCCATAAAATCAATTCCCCAAATGACAAAAATCTCATAGAATAAAATTGGTTGTTGGGGAATCTCGTGTCTCCTTGAAATGTTTCCAGTGTGTTACCAATGAGAGAATGACTTAAAAAACACATGGGAATCATAGAATAAGATAATCCAATATAATTCAGAGTCTAAGACTTTTCTAGCAGTACATTGGGGTCCAAAGTGTCCACCACAAGAAAGTGTATGACAGAAATGCAAAACAGACTCAAACTCATGATCAGGAACACACCTCCTAATGACTTGATCACTACACATGCGCTAGAGGTAAGGATCATCCCACACATAAAACCTAGACTCAATATTTAAATTTTGGACTTGAGGTTTCTTTAAATTTGCAGGGATTTAAGTGGAAACAAGGTAGTTAACTAAATCTTCATACCAAGGATGCATACCTGAGATGGAATAAAGATTCTCATCGGGGAAAGTGTCTCGAAGTGGCACCTAGTTCAAGGTGTCATCCTCTTTTGTGTGAGTAAGCCTACTCATGTGGTCCGCCACCAAGTTTTCGGACCCCTTTTGTCCTTTATCTCAATATCAAATTCATTATGAAGGAGAATCCATCGGATCATCTTGGGCTTTGCATCTGGCTTCTTCAAGAGGTACCTCAGAGCTGCATGGTCAGAAAAAACAACTACTATAGAGCCCAATAAATATGAATGGAATTTATCTAAAGAAAATATGACAGCAAGGTACTCCTTTTCTGTGGTTGTGTAGTTTTATTGGTTTTAATCCAGTGTCCTCGATGCATAGGCGATCACATTTGAACGTCCCTCCACCCTCTGAGATAAGACAGCTCCAACCGCGAAGTTGGAGGTGTCACACATAAGCTCAAAAGAAAGCTCCCACTGTGGGGGCTGTATGATCGGTTAAGTGGTCAGACACCTCTTTATCTCATCAAAGGAAGTCCTGTAAGAATCATCAAATACAAAATCAGAATCTTTTTGAAGTAATTGTGACATAGGAAGAGCAATCTTACTAAAATCATTGATGAAGCGCCGAAAAAATCATGCATTTCCTAGGAAAGATCTAACATCACTCGCACATGAAGGATATGGTAAGGATGAAATAATGTCTACCTTAGATCTATCAACCTCTATCCCATGTTTTGACACTACATGCCCTAAGACAATGTAATGCTCTACCATGAAATGACACTTTTCAAAGTTCAAGACCAGATTCTTCTTAATACAATGATTCAATACCTTTCCCAAACTATTTAGACATTCATCAAATGAGGATCCAAACTCTGTAAAATCATCCATAAATACCATCATGCAGGTCTCAATAAAATCATAAAAAAAACTCACCATGCATCTCTGGAAGGTACCTGGGGCATTGCAAAGTCTAAATGGCATCCTCCGAAAGGAAAATATGCAAAAAATACAGGTTAATGTAGTCTTCTCCTGATCCTCCGAAGCTATAGGATCTCGAAAATATCCAGAAAATCCATCCAAGAAACAATAGTGTGTCTTCCCAGCTAGTCTCTCAATCATCTGATCAATAAATGGGAGGGGGAAATGGTCTTTGCGAGTGGAATGATTTAGTTTCCTATAATTAATACAAACACACCAACTGTTTTGTACCCTCATTGGAACTAACTCATCTTTCTCATTTTTAAAAACAGTAAAACCACTTTTCTTAGGCACAACCTGAATATGACTTACCCACTGATAATATGAAATGGGATATATTATACCTACCTCGAGCAATTTTTCAACCTCTTTTCTAACAACCTCTAGAAGGGTTGGATTGAGTCTCCTTTGTGGTTTCTTCAACGGTTTATCCCATTCCTCCAAAAAAATCCTATGCATGCAAATTGAGGGGCTAATACCTGATATGTCAGCCAAGGTCCACCCGATTGATTTGATGTTCTCCCTCAAAAGATTCAAAAGTTTTTCATCATGTTCAAAAGGGAGATTGTTAGCAATGATAACAGGTAATTTCTCACGACTTAACAAGTATGGGTATTTGGGATTTGGTGGAAATGTCTTGAGTTGCAGTGTATGGGGTGGTGTATGGATGGAGACATAGAAGGAAATGAAATATGTGCACAAAGAGCATCAGTATCAGAATATACATCATCAGCATTAGAGAATAAAGCATCAAATTCATCAGCATACTCAACATCCATGTCATAGTCAGAGTTCACATGATCAAAATCAGAATATGATTCCATTTCAAAATTAAATCTTAGAGAGTCTTGTTCCTTTGAAACGGGTGTGGAAGTACTATTAGACATCAAACTAGAACCAATACTCAAAATCTCACTAAGAATGCGACAATCAAATTCCATGTGGTTTGTACTTGGTGGTTCAAAATGGGAGATAAAAAATGCAGAATGATCCTCTGAGGGGTACATCATGGAATCCATAACATTAAATATCACAACTTCTTCCCCAAATTCCATGGAAAGTGTACCCTCATTGGCATTTATGATAGTTTTTGCAGTTTTGAGGAAGGTCTTACCTAAGATAATGGGGGCATGAGAACATACCTGATC
Organism: Viscum album; assembly: GCA_963277665.1. Taxonomy (NCBI): domain Eukaryota; kingdom Viridiplantae; phylum Streptophyta; class Magnoliopsida; order Santalales; family Viscaceae; genus Viscum; species Viscum album. Next base: position 691,436,433 of record OY728163.1, read on the forward strand.
ATCCTCCATGTTAAGAATGTAGAAATCTACTGGAAAGATCATGTCTATTACCCAAACAAGTACATCCTCATGAACTCCCGCTGGATATGCCATATATCTATTTGCCAACTATGCCACTACTCTCGTCAGTTTCAGCTCACTAACCTGTAAATAAGTGAATACAGAGTGAGGCATCACATTTATTAGAGCTCCTGAATCACAAAGATCATTAGAGAAGTGAAACTCCCCTATGGTACATGTGATGGTGAATATCCCAGGATCCTTGCACATTGTTGGACTTCCTAGAGTTGGTGTAATGAGTGCTGAGACATTCCTTACAAGGTTGATCCTCTCATTTCCCTTGAGACCTCTTCAATTGGTGTAGAGTTTTTTAAGAATTTGGCATACCTTGGGATTTGTTTGATGGATTCAAGTAGAGGGATGTTGATCTCCACATGCTTGAATGTGTCCAAAACCTCCTTTTTCATTGCTTCTTCAGCCATATTCTTGGTTTGAACAACCCTTTTTGGAAAAATAAGGGGTTTAGGAGGAACACAATTAATCTTTTTCTTACCTTTATCTTTCTCCTTGGGTTTCTCAACAGTTGATGAGGAATTGGGCTTTTTTGGAGTTGAGATGAATCTAGGTGGAATTGTAGGTGGAGAAGAATCAGTTGTTTTCTTCCCACTTCTCAATGTGATGGCACTGACATTCCCCTTTGGATTTGTAGGGGTTTGGGAAGGTATATTTCCGGAATTCTTACTTACAATTTCATGGAGGGCCGTGGAAATATGGCTCATTTGAGTCTTCAACTCCCTCAGCTCTGAACCTTGACTCTTCACCTCATTATATTGATTGATAACAATTTTCTTCAAAATTTAATCAGTGTTAGAATCTACCTTTGGTGGGGGATTCTCTTTTTGTTGGCTTGCTGATGCTTGGGCTTCAAATCTCCTTTGGGGTTGTTGGAAACCCTACTGGTAAGGTGAAGACTGTTGGAAGTTTTATTGAAAGGGTGGCCTTTTTTGTTTTCCATAGCCATACCTCATGTATGATTGATCCTTCCACCCTTGGTTATATGTTGGATAAAACTTCTTTTGGGGATATGGTTGTTGTTTTTGTTGTTGATATGGTCTCCCAGGGAACACTGCTGCACAATCTTCTGTTTCTTGTAGTTGGGGGGCCACAGTCAGTTGGGTGGATTTTCTCAGTGAAAATACCACAAGGACTTGAAGGAGGGGGTTGGGATGACTTTTGAGCCAAATCAATACGCCTCACCATAGTGGTCAATACTTCCAACTAGGTATCAATCAAATGAGTTTCAAGAGAAGAAAGACTTACTTGATGTACTCCCCTGACATGTGGTGTACCTCTATCGCCGAATTGTTGGGAGTTTTGGGTCATCTTGTTGATCAATGCATGTGTGGCTACTGGTGTCTTTTCCACCACTTCCCCTCATACTGCAGCATTCCCCATGCTCCTCTCTATAGGTGGGAGTCCTTTATAGAAGTACTGAATGAGGCGTTTCTCACTGATTTGGTGATGTGGACAGCTTGCACACAACTTCATGAATCGCTCCCAGTACTCATACATTGACTCCCCTTTTTCTTGTTTGATCCCTGAGATCTCCTTAAGAATGGAAGTGGTCCTCGATGCTGGAAAAAATCTCTGCATGAAAAGATGTTTCAAATCGTTCCAACAAGTTACATCTTCAGGTTGTAAATAGTACATCCAATCCTTTTCTGCTTCATCATGTGAAAATGGGAATGCTCTTAATTTGATTTGATCTTCAGAGACATTTATTGGTTTTAGGATTGATCAAACCACATTAAAATATTTCAAATGTTTATTGGGATCCTCACCATAGTGTCCATGAAACTTTCTAAGTAAGTGAATTAACCTAGATTTTATTTCAATGTCCGATTCGAGATTTGGGTATGCAATACAATTTGGTTGATAATTAATATCAGGTGCATCCAATTCTACAATGGTTCTATTTAGCTCATTGTTATTATTTCTATAAATTGGTTATTTTTCTATGTTTGAATTTGAATTTCTTCCGATTTCATTGTTTCCAGAAGAGAGGAATTCACCAACTGATTGAATATTGAAACTTCTCGTAGACTGAGAATGTCTCATTCATGCCCTAAGGTTGCGTTTAATCTCAGGGTTATGATCTAAGAGATATTTGGGATTATTTCATGTCATAAATCAATGAAAGATGAAAATAATGAATGTGGACCATAGTAAAATAAAAATTAGAATTTTGAGTTGATGGTCCAAAAAGAAGTAGAAGAAAATAAAAGAAGAAGAAAAAAATTCAGATTGGGTTAAGAAGGATGAAAGAAGAGAGGAAGAGAATATAATGTAAAATAAAATAAATACCTCTAAGTGGTTCAAATAATTACTTGCCTCCATGGAAACAGAGACAATTTGAAAGAGCACTGTCATGGGTGCCCTCAAATGATTAGTGTGATTTTGGGGTACTTAGGTGCAGCAGATTGGCTGACCAAGGTCGTCTGTCAAAGGAGGACATGAATTAAAACAACTTTTCAGAGGTATTATAAAAATAAAGGAGAATAAAATTTAAACACTACATAAAAGTATGGGGGTTGTTTATAGTTTATAAATCTAGAAGATGTTTTCTGGAAGATGATTTCATTTTTTTTAGTTTTAAAATGATGTTTGATTTAAAAGACACAACAAGAAGATGTTTTTTTAGAAAATATATTAAATGGAATAATCGATATAACTCTACCTATTCATTTACTTATTAATAATTATCATTTAAATCAATTTCCACTTGATTATGATCCCATAATTTGTTAACCCTCGAACCCTACAAGAGTTAACTTAACCACGAAGATGGAATTACTTAAACCCTAGGCTAGCTTAGGAACACGCAATCACATCACCCTACTTTTATTGTTGTTCTAAAATTAGATTTTGGTCATTTGATAATTAGATCAAATATACATTATATAAATTAGGATGAATTGTGTTTATAGATTATATTTTAACTCTATAGATTTATCCCGTGTGGTCTTGTATTACTGATTAAGATCGTGCTCTCACAATTTACACAAAATCTTGACCTCACGTGTTTTTGTGTTAATTGTTCAATTGCTTGCTTAGTTTATTAAATTTTAAAAACACAATTCATTGATCATATTATGTGAATTATAGTAGCTCAATGATTCAAAATAATTAAATGAAGAGGTTAGAAGATAGATTGATCACTAAAAACTACTCTTCCATGGACGGTGTGGTCATCGTGGAGACGTTTTGCATGAGCAAAGGATTGAAAGGGTAGAACCCAATATCATCTCCAATATTGATTCTAATCCAATTAATAAGATTAAGAGAATAAGAAAAGTGAATACTATAGAAGATTATTTGAAGAAAAATTCACGATACAAACATGAAAGAAAAAGAATTACAAAGAGGAGTGGGAGAGGAGAGCCCTTTTGGAAGAGAGGTCTTCACAAAGCCATAATTCTTAAAAGAGTTTTGAGGGTATCTCAAGAGACACACTTTAGTCCACACCTTCTCAAAGCCTCGACCATCCCTCTAAATGAGTGAAAACCCCTTTAAATAGAGATTGTGAGGGCTAGGATTACATAACTTTTTAAGTGTGAAATGAAAAACTCTGCCAAATATTTTATTCCAAGTTGTACTGCCTAGTTGACCTCAAAAAGAATGAATTTTATGGCCTTCTAGAATTACGATTTATGAAAAATCATGTCCACGAGATTTTCTCAAAATTTTGGCTCAATCCATGCTTGGGTGAAGAAGATATGGCCCAAAGACAGAACCCATGTCCATTCTACCGAGTCCAGCCCACCATTGAATTAATTGCCCATTACTCTATCCAAATGCACTCTTTAGCTCTAATGTCCTGAATAAAAGTTGTATAAAATTAAGTTAGGAACAATGTTAAAAAAATATTAAGTTCAAATAATTAATATTAAAATATTTATCTTCAAAATACTACAGTACATTTTAAAAGAGTAAAACATGAATTTTCATCAAATTTTCAAATGAATGATCTAATCCCAAATATTTTTCATAAATGAATATATTTAGCACAATGTGAGAAAATTGAATCATTTATTATCAATAAAATATTCAACAAAATAGTGTTTTATCAGCCTCTTTTCCTTCTTTCTTCTCTTCAAATATTTTGGCGCCAACAAATGCCCCCCCTCAAACTTAGAGCCACGGAGGGATCAAGGGTCGAAGTCTGAGGGAAATCGCCAAAATCATCAGCCGTTCATGGAGATAGATTTCAAAGAGGGCTCACGCGGAGGAAAGCTGATGGGTAGGTAGCATGCGCTGTGAATCTCGACACACCTTGATGCACCGCGAATCTCCGCACGGGCTGGACGTGCCACGAAGCTCCGAGGGCCGCCGCCTATAAATAGGGGTGCTGACCTCTCTTTTGTCCTTTCCTTTCTTTGCAACTTTGTCCTTTTGCGCTCTCGATTCGCGAAGCTCTGTGTACTCTGCATCTGCACTCTGTGAATTGGGCATCATGGGGATCGTGAGTCTTTGACTCCGTGACTGCACCAAGAGAACGTGTGCTTGCAGGCCGAGGCCAGGCTCCGCGATTCAGCATCACGAGGGAGCTCCGCGAACAGGCTTCATAATCTGAGATATAAAATTTCCAAAGCCTTCAAAAACAAATGTCCCACAACGAAGCTACCCAAGGGGTGTCTCCGGACGCCGCATGGAGGGATGAGATGGCCAGCTGTCTGGGCCTAGGAGATCTGGTCTAAAGCCACTCGGACCATAATTCTTTGACGAGACTACTATTAGAGATACAAAAGAACTATATGTTGTGCAAGAGGCTTCCCCTGTAGAGCTTTGGGCCGAGGGATTATGTCTTTATTCCGGAGGTGAGTAGGGACGAGCCAGTTTGCTGGTTCAGAAGCATTCCATGTCAGCGCCAATGGTTTAGGGCAACCGATGGTCATGCGCAGGAGGACTTCACACCCATCACCATCGACTGCATGTACAATCACTTGAACAACATCGATGGGAATCCATTGCAACCAGAGATGTCCCCTCCCATATACCGCACCATACTGAAGGCAGCTTTGAGGGATTCGAAGAAGGGGTGGTCCGATGAGTGGGACCTACGCTAGGGCGGAAACATCACCAATGATTGGGCATGGGCCTACTGGGTAGGTGCCTCATGCGAGGAATTTGGAGCCGAGATGAGGATAGTGGGACTGTATGAGGTAGTATGGGCCTCCCAATTCAACATTTATCAACTAAAACAGCTAATGCCGGAGCTGTTGAGCAGATGGTCGTCTAGGACCAACACTTTTCACCTGCAACATGGGGAGGATGGCATCAGTTTGTGGGATTTCCATCAGATTTCGGGGGTCCCAATCTCGGGGGATATGTATGAAAGTACATCCATGTCATGAGAGCATGGGAGGATCCGGACCAGATGTCGTGGCTGGTGCTGGAACTGATGGGACTGGTCCCCGAAGAGGATATAGAAGAGGTGAGAGATGTCCACTTTATGAAGTGGTTCAAGCAGTTCATGAACTTCCCGAAGGATTGAGAGTTTCCCCCGATGTCTCAAACTTTCCTGAAGGGAGCTCAATGGGGAAAGGAGCATTCGTATTGGTGACTCTTGGAGGATAGCCAATGGAAGACCTGGGTTCCAGTGTTAGCACTGAACAGTGGACGATAGTCAGGCTGGCGGCGTTTATCGCGGCCATTATCTGCGGTTGGATCCTACCAGTGAGGAATACCATCATGGGGGTGCAACCCAACTCATTCATCATGGAATCCATGATAGACATAGGATGGTGGGTCAATATGGGGATTCCTATGCATGTTAGATTTTACAAGATGCTTCGACATGTTAGCGAGGGAATGAAGCCGCTGAGGATATGCGGGCCCATCTATCTTCTGTATGGGTGGATTGCGGTGCACATTAGAGGGGTTTACGAATATCCAAACCCCATCTTACCTTCGGGGTCAAACTTCCACCCATCTATTCTAAATGCTTCCGGGAGCTTTCCAGCCAAATTAACTCTGCTGTTGGTACTAAACCAGGTGTAGAAGGTGGACGAGTTTAACTTCCACCCGTTTCCATTGCTGACAGGGGTAATCACTGATGACAGTCAGGGAACAAAAGAGCATTGTTCCTATCTCTTGGCCTTCCAATGTGGAATCTTGGTAGAATAGGTTGGTTGCGAGCCGCTCTGGGATCCGTACACCCCACACCAGTTCACGTGGCGATTTCAGTGACTGTAGTGGCTGACCCCATAGTTCTACTGGGAGGTGCGCCACGAGGATCACCCATGTTTGATGAGGCAATTGTGGCTTATGTTCACATGGAAAGATGGGAAAATGAGAAATGCATTGCCTCCGCCTACTGCCGCCTTTGGACTGGTGAAGGAGTATGCCATCAGTTGGGAGGAAGCTTATCTGGGGAAATGCGGAAGCAGCCAACCATTCGAGCCAGTGATGGTGGGCCTCCCCTATATCGAGGTCGGGGTTGGAGGGTGGTAATTCCCTCTCACGGTGGTGGAGCTAGCATGACGGCAATACCTGCACCAGCTGAGGGTGGTGTAGCAGCAGAGGATCTAACATTGGCAGTGGACCCGGTGGTTCTAGGAGAGCAGAGCCATCCGGAGGGGTGGCCACTGAGGAGATTCTGTAGGATATCCACTCAGGCTCTGGGGAAGAAGTTGTTCCATATTTACATGCCCTTGAGTGCAATTTTCCCAGAATCTTGGGACATTTGGGGCATCAACCGAAAACACCTCAGTTCCCCCTAGATGTGGGAACACCTAAACCTCCTCAGGATGGAGTTACCGGGTATATGCCATGTCTGGGCTAGTTTCGCAGTGTCCTCAATAGAGGTGGAGAAATATCTATATGATCTGGAGGAATTCGTACATTCCAGTGGTGCCCTGCATCCAATGACAGACCGAGTGAGGGTACTGCTGGATCATACGGTTCCCCCACAACTATCGGACGCTGAGCTGAGGGAGAGCTTCCCTCTATCGGAAGATTCATATGAATCCTCTCGAGGAGACGAGGCCAGTGTAGGGAGCCCATTGGAGGAAGCCAAAGTCTGCGATCAAGACTCAGATCTCGATGATTTCATAGAGGCTCTTGAGGTAACATTCCACGTTTCTTCCTTAAGGGAATGCTCTCAGGTCATTATGGACCTCTTACCAACATCTGAACCATGAAGGAGGAACACATACACAGACCTCGCTCTCACCCCTTGGTGGGTGATGATGCAGGACCCTCAGAACCCACGCCTGTGGCCGCGTCCAGTTCAGGTTCTAGAAGGGCTAAGACACCTGAGTTGGCTCTTCCATAATCTCTGAACTTTATGAAAATATTTGAAGGGCCATGCTTCAGGGTACCGTTGACATCAACTCAGGAGCAGCACCCGGTGTTTGATCTCTGTATGTCCTTTTCGCACTGAATTTATTATTGTTGTATGCTGATCGTGCCAACTGAAATCCATTCCCTTATCTGTCAATGATAGTTCTTTGAATGGAATAGGCTGCAGCGGCGAGGATGGTCGGGATTTCTGGTGGCATCCCTCCTAGAGGCATGCCAATGATCGTGGAGATCATTACCCCACCCCCAGAGCTGCAGATTCCCCCATCATTGGTGGGACCACCAGGGGGGTCGTGCCTGAATTAATTGAGGTGGGTTCAAACGATGAGGATTGGACAGTCGACCCAAGTCCCGCCACGCCTGCTCCAGCGCCAGATGTCGCGCCGGATTCAATGCTATACGCAGATCCTATTGAATATTCTTGCGGGTGTATCCCGCATACGAGCCTACCAATCGCGCGGACTGGGATGAAACGACCTCTGATGAAGAGGACATCAAAATAATCTACCACCAATCATAGAATCTGATCACGCGCTTCATCGACGACCCCCCTAGTGCTATGGCTATATGAAATGGACAAACATCGCTCATGGTTTTGTGAACTGTGTGTTGGGGGAGTTGAAGCCCAGTTCCCTCATATACTCATCTGAGATCTCATGGGAGACAAGATCTGTGAGTATGATTTCTAGCTCACCATTGGCTAGCAGCGGGGGAAGGAGACGAACATCAAGAATCTCCAGGAGGATGAAAACGAGATCTAGCAGCTGCAGGCCTATGTGGATGAGCACTCAGCCTCTCTCAATGCACAATCTGAGATGATCTTGCAATTGAAGGTCCAGTTGGAAAAGGAAGAGGGGCGTATGAGGTAGGCTTATGAAGAGATGGCCATCATCCAGGCTGATGTGGAGCAGGCCCAAGCTGAGGCTGATGAACTGCACCCCATCGCTGCTGAGGAGGAGCGGGAGCTGAGCCAGTGGCAGCATCTCCTGAACTCCACAAGTCGAATTGTGGTAGAGCTGCAACATTCTTTTGATGGGGTAAATCCGTGAATAGGGGGAGTTTACCCCCATGTACTGTAACGATTACAAACCCATAAACTCACACTCGTGCTTTGATTGATTTTTTTATTAATGTCGTAGCATGAACGAGTTCCATTGTTTTCATTTTTTCATTGCATCCTTACGATGTTTGCAGAACGTCCAACAACAATTCCCTAAGCTCACGTTGGTCTAGCACGATGTGAGAAATAAGGGATAGTCACCCCATCACCACATCCAAACATAAGAGTGAAAACCAAGCTGTGGGCATCCGGGGTTTGGATAACTGGTCCAAATTTCTAGGAAATATGAGAGACCTGACTGGAGAATGAATTTCATAGAACAACAGAATTATCGTTTTTCTAATGTGCACTTCTGCACGAACGGTGCAACGCCAGGGGCGCTGAAATCAGTCCGAATAGATGGGAATGGAAAGTGTGAATAACAATACCTAAGATTCGGAACATTGTGGGGGTGGCGTGACAATGAGGATAGATGTTGACTATGGATGAAAAAATAGTATCCATATTACATTATCCTGAAATGGGGAAAAATGAGGGCCCACCGCTGACCATGTTCACATCATGGGGCCTAACCCAAATATCATCGATCAGTCTTCCGGGACGTTGGCCTAGGACAGCAGGAGGACCATAGGTCGAGCATCCATACTATTAGGGGGTCCCTCCAAACATGACCTATCTTCTGGAATGTTGATCCAGGACAGCAATCAGACCATAGGTTGAGCATCCATACTGTTAGGTGGTTCCTCCAGACATGAAAGAGGAAGAGGGTCTGAATAAGGGGGGATGAAAAGCGTGGAGTTTGGATTGAGGGTTTGTTCCAAAAGAATCCAACACTCTTGAGGTTATGCCATCGTGACAGAGGCACACTGGATAGATGCATCAGTTTGATCATGGATCATTCCTTCTTTCAGACAGGGCCTCTCAGGCGAGGGGGGCTGTCGCTTCCCAATATCATCGTGGGGCATCCAGAACTTGTTCAAGGTAGAGTTACAGTTGTGCATTTCCTCACGAGGGGTCAGGCCATGGTCCAAAAAATGGGGAGGAACCGGGAATTATGATTCCTATGGCTGGACCCTGGGAAAAATACAGGGGTGTCTCTATGTATCACATGAGTATGGGAATCAATCCATACATAATTCTAGAGGCACATTTTAACATCATGTAGGACGATAAGAAGCCTGGTTGTGCCGGAACAAATCCCACCAAACTACTAATCCAACGTGAGTCATGATCGATGTGGGAAACAAGAAGTAACGGAGAACATTCCCAACACAGGAAGGGGCATGTTAGGGAGAATGTGACACTCAGTAAATATCGGCCCAATGATGCTAACCCATCTATGTAGCACACCTAGACGTGCGAAAATTTAGAGCCGAGTATGTTGGAATTCCACTTGAACATGAGGAAGTAGAAATGTGTGAGTCATGATGCTCGAAATATGGATCACAATGATGGTGGTGTGACGATGGAGGATAGTTGTTGACCGTGGCGGAAACAGAGCATCCATATCGCGTGAGCCTGGAATGGGAACATAGAAATGAGGGTCGACTGTTGACCAAGTTCGAAACACTGGACCTGTCGCAAATGTCGATTGAAATCCTTAGGGACGTTGTCTCAAAATGATAGAAGAGCCTTTATGCCCAGCCCATGTAGAGAGCCCTTAATCCTAGCATCCATGTTATCCAAGGGTCCTTTTGTAAGTGGAATAGGATGATGATCCAAGTAGCGAGCATACAAAGCTTGGACGTGGAATGAGAGGAATGTCTCATGAAAATTCCACACTTCGGGCTCTTTTTCAAAACACATATGAATATGTCAATGAGACATATTAGATAGAGGTAGTCGATTCCTTTCCCATATGGATATCTTAGTTTAGGGTCATAGAATTTGGTCCATGTATGGGAGGAAACACAGGAGGCACATGGCGGGGTAACTCAAATACTCAATGTGAATGAGGACATAATCCCACACCACACCTCACAACCCACTTGGGAGAGGTTTTAGGTCAAGGGACCAAAAACGAGAGTTGAGCTGGGCCTGAGGAAAAATACACAGGCGTTCCTACGTACCGCATGGGTATGGGGATCAAGCTGCACGTAGTTCTTGAAAGGGTTTTGGTTTATGGACATAGAACTTGGACCATGAATGGGTAAGAGGTGCAAGGGACACATGGTATGGCGGTTACATATCCTTACACTAATGAGGACATAAGCCCAACCTACCATGTGTTCTCTAGGGAAGTGCTTGAGTCAAGGGACCGAACACGAAAGTTAGGCTGGGGTTGCGGGGAAGTACCCAGGCGCTTCTACGTATCTCATGAGGATGATAACCAAGAAAAATGTAGTTCTATAGGGTTGCACAACATTGTAAGGTACTAGTGAAAAGGATGAAAGGGGCACGCAGGTCTAGCCCTCTCACAAAGAGAAGCTGTATTTGATAAATCATGTTTTTCCTTTAAGGTGAGTGGTTTTTTTTTTGTGAAGCGAAAGGCCTGGGGTAGAAAGCCATGGTCTCACCACAAGAATAAATACATAGTTGGCGTTGAAAAATGGTATGTAACGTGACCAATACCCAATGTGATGTCCTCTACATTGATGTCATCACAATGCAGTTCCGTTTTTCATCGTGCGGCCAGGATGATAATGTCATAGTTTATGGTCATGTAATAGGAACAATCATGCATTTTAACGTCACGCAGCGCAGACGTAGCAGAGATGATGCTAGGCGGGTAATGTGTATGGTGCCATGAAACATAACTAACATGAACGGGGACATATTCCTTAATCACACCGCATGCAATTCCGAGATAGGAACCTCAAGCCAAGGGGCCCAAATAGAGGTGAGAGTAAAAGGGGCATGGGGAACTAGCTCCCAGTTGAGATGGACTCGGAAGAAAGACGTCTGGGTGACCCATCGCATTCCATGGGGATGAGGTTCGAGCCACACATTTCCCGTATTGTAGCTTTTTCCCTCCGATGTGTAGAGGTGCACTAAGGGATAACGCCAAGAGTGTCGAGATTCCACCTGGACATGATGTGGTAGTACATAATGTGAATCATGCAACCAACATTCAAGGCCTAAAGGGGCTGGTGTGATGATGAAGGATTACTACTGACCATGTTCGCAACACAGCATCCTGTCGCATTAGCCTGAAATGGGGAAAACAAATGAGCATCAACCGCCGACCATGTTCGCAACGCGGGATTTCTATCAATTTGTCATCCAAAACCCTCAGGGGCGTTGGCCCGTAATGGTAGGAGAGACCTTAGGCATGGTATCCAGGCCGTTCTTGGGGTTCCCTCTGGGTGTGAGAGATAATGGAAGCCCGAATGAAGGGGAACATGAAGCATGACAAGTGGAAGGTGTTGGAGTTGGTGGTCTAGAACCAACTACTTTGTACTTTATTCATTAAATAAAAGCCTTATCACATCTTGATTGCTCTTCTGCGTGACATGTCATGTGATAATGTCCTAAGGACAGATGTTGCATTAAAGGGTCGTAGCGGATCCCTGCTATGATGAGAACACGAAAGTTCCATAACACTGTTCTTGAATGTATGTTCTATGGACGGATGATATTATTTGAGGGACACAAATAATACAGGTCATTAGTGGTGATGACTCATAAAACTTTGAGGCACCTTCTCATGGTGTGCGCCCTTGGTAATATCTAGGAGGATATTATGAGAACGAGACCCGCCAGTAGGAAATCAACATTTCATAGTGTCATTGAATGTTCCTATCTACGGACGTGTGTATTGATCCTTAGACTTTAAGATTATTATTAATGGGTATTACAACTCGCGCACTTAGATGTATTGATGAAAACTGTGATGACACACTGTTCGCAGTGAGGTAGGATACGTTGGGTGCGTCACGAGTAATACCGCATTAATAGATAATGCGAGAAAGGATTTGTCCCTTCAGTTCCATAACGGAAGTAGATATCTTAGGCCCTTTGATGGAATTGATATAGCCTAAATAAATCCATGGCCATGGTAAGGTATGGGAAAGTTAAATTCCGGGAAGTCAATGAAAGAATAATCAATCACATGGGTTGATGGCACTAGCATGTAACCCGCTTGATTGGAGATATCGAGACAAAGAGATTATATTACACGGTAAGCGTTCGTAAGAGATGAAACGTCATTGCGGCGTTAACTTATTTCTCTATGGGTGCCTTGGCGTGTTGCTAGGCGCTAACCATGGACTTTAGGTAGGCTCAGCATAATGCCACTGAGAAAGAGGCCTAGAGGGTCACACACTAAGTGTGTCCATGTATCTCAGTTAAATATTAATTTAACATGTTAAATAAATATTATTCTCGACTGTGGTTTAATAATTATTTAAGGATGTCTGATCGCATTTATTTTGACACTAGTTATTCGAGAGAATATATTGTGGATAAAATAATATATTTATTTGTGAGTAATGCAGTTACATTTATTTAAGAAATAAATAGTCATTACTTAGGGTCTAATAAATGTGGTGGAGAAAAATGGAAAATAAAAGTACACGCCGTGTATATTAAATATACACGCTGTGTAGTTTTATGGAAAACAAGTACACGCCGTTTATTAATTATTACACGCCGTGTAGTTTTTCCAATTGGGATTTTGAGGATTTAATATTGTTTTATTAAATGATATTTATTATAATCAGCGTGGGCGCATGTCAAGGAATTAATAATTCGACATGGGGGTTTTCAATAAGAGTTAATGAAATAAATAAAACGCGTAACGCATTTATTTATTGTCATAACTCTATTAACCTCCAACCTGATTATAAATATCCTCGCAACCCCAACATTTTTTGAGAGCCATTGTTGTGCACAATGGATTTGGAAATACTCTCAAGCCAAGAGAGAATTCCCTTTCCACCAAGAACGCCCTCAAGTTACGAGAGCAAGATCCTCCACCGGATCAAGGCGGTCGAAGGCGGACATCGCAAGGGAAGGTTCTTCAACGCTAGCACCCGGAGATCTCTTCGGTGACATCCAGAGAAACATGACACATGTGTGGATCACCGCTAGAGGAATCCTACACTTGGATTCTATGATGCAACGATGGATCACCGAATCGTGACCGGACACATCAACGAAGAAATAATTCCAACAAGGTAATTCTTATGCATTAATTAAATTAATTATAATCAACATATGATGATCCTCCTCAAGGGTTTCGGGACTCTTCTTTTCTTTTCGTTCTTCATTCTATTCCGATGATTCGGCGTTTTATATTGTGATGGATCTCGGATTGAATGTTGTTTAACGTTAAAATTAATGTCGGGAAAACCCACCAACGTGCTTCCGCTGCGTCCGGAACCTACAAGTGGTATCAAAGAGGACATATCGTTGGTTATAATTATTTAGTTTTTTGTTGGTGATTTACACATTTAATAATTTAGTTATTTAAATTCATGTTTAATCGTTCTGGAAATCTGAATATCGAGATCTGTTCCTCCTCTCTCGTTTCTCGTTCACCTCACAGAAACAGATTTTTCTTTTAATTTGGATTAAAATAAAATAGAGGAACACATCCGGAGGAGCCAAATGTTTCTGGCCGTATAACACTAGAATACGCGGTGTGTATTCGGAAGTACACACCGTGTAGTCTAGGTTCAATGCATTGACTGATCCGCCAAATCAGTCCGTGTATTGGATTCTTTCTAAGAATTTAAGACACCGTGTGTTGACTAGAAACAGGTGGCACACGGTTTCCGGAATACATGCCGTGTGGTCCAATGAACACGGCGTGTAGTCCCTTTGGGTTAGGGTTGGGTCTTGTGCTACGTACATAGCATGCCCGGCTAGAAACCATGTAACACAGAAACTACACGGCGTGTGTCCCACTGTACACGCCGTGTACTCCGAAAATTTCCGAAGTACATTAACATGCCCTATCCCCGGGTGTGTACTTTGGATGGACGGTGAAGAAAAAGTACATGCCGTGTAGTCGGAACTACACGCCGTGTACTCACCCAAATTACGCAGATTTATTAAAATTTATTATTATATTATACAAACCCTTGAGACGTGTACCATGGTGAAGGCGTAAAGCTGAGGCACAACACATGATAGGTGTTTTATATATATGTGTTTAATTTAACATCTGCATAATAAATGGGAATTCTCCGGGTTGCCTCCATGGTACAAGTTGTGTACAACGATAATTTTAAATGAATTTATTTGTTTAAAATTATGAGGGATGAGAATCTCAAGGAAATTCAGAAAAGGGATTTAAGATAAAAGGATTGATTAATTAAAGAAAATTAATTGATTCGGGCGTGATTTATCTTAAACAAGAACGATTAAAGAATTGAATTCTAGTTTTATTTATGCATAAATATCGTTGCATGTATGGATGATCAGGAGATAGACCGAGACCTTTGTATGTGAATGGTTTCTTTTAATTTATTTATTTAAATTAAATTTTTTGGCCTGCGAACCATCTCCTCATTAATATGTACGTCCTGCGCGCCCATGGATTCTTTTATGTAAAAACCCCTTTTTTCCCCTCACCTGCGTGTGAGATAAATGCATATGTAATTGATGGAGCTCCCAAGATAGTGGAGGTGGCTCAAGTCAGGAACCAAGATGAAACCAATCCAAGAAGATACAAAGGTGGACATGTGGAAAGCTGTAAACACGAACCCAAGTGTTTCTCTCCTAGGTCTTGGGTTAGTTTATCAACCACTAGAAAAACTAACCAATAGTAAAGCTCATGATCATACCATTTATTTTATTTATGTCAGTTGCATGGTTTATTTATTGTGGGTGTGTTGTCACGATCACACAATTAATGAATTAAACGAGCATGCAAGATGGAACTAAAATAAAATTGGCTTATACGTAAATATTATCTTAAACATGTTTAATCACTAAAGTATATCCCACATAATATTAACAAGCATGTAATCAAAGATAATAAAATGGAAATTTACGTATAAGGATAAAATCCCTCAAAATAAATATTAATTCGGCATAGCCTTCCATAATCTTGGTTAGAATCGAACCATAGTTCAAAGTGCTTGACCAACCCTAGTTGGGGTGCATTCAATTATCGGGGAATTATAATTCATGGTTTTGGGTTGACTTGACTTGGTTCGCATCAAGGTTTGACTGCCACAGCAGGACTTGGTGTGACCAAGAGGCAAAGGTTGAGGAAATCCAAAAAAGGATTTCAGGATTGGGGAGTCCACTCAGCGGATCAAGGAACTGCGAGTTAATGCAGTTGGCATTTGGAATGCATACCTAAAACCCTTCAAGTTGCTTGACCAAGCCTAGTTGGGGTAATGCGAAGGGCAATATGGATCGTTGCCACTATAATATTCACGTAATAGAATATTCCGAAGTCAATGGTGAGGGCTATTGGATTTCGATAAAATAGTGGGAGACTAATAAGTATTAATTTATTTATTTGTCTCAATTTTTATAATAAAGTACTAAACCTTTGACCATCTTAAATTGTAGAAACGACAAGAAAATGACTTCAAACATATCATTGCACACCATACTCAAAAAAAACCCTTCTCACCGGCACCAATTTTCAAGTGTGGCAGAGGCGTTTACGTGTCTTCCTTCACCACGAAAGTAAATTATATGTGCTGGAAGAGCCCATTCCAGTTGTGCCTGGGAAAGAGGCTAGTGATGAGGAATTATCTCTCTACATGAAACAAATGGATGATGCCACAGATGTCCAGTGTTTCATGCTATCGGCCATGTCTAATGAGCTCTTGAAGCAACATGAAAACATAGATGTGTATAACATGATGTCTCACCTTAAAGATCTCTACCAAGAGAAGGCGAGACAAGATAGGTATGAGATCTCCAATGCTTTGTTTACCACGAAGCTTGGAGAGTCTGCGCCATCTGGGCCTCATGTGGTCAAGATTATTGGCTACATTGAATGCTTGGACATCTTAGGGATTAAATTCCCAGATGAGTTTCGTACAGATCTCATCCTATCATCATTTCCCAAGACCTTCTCAAGCTTCGTTGTCAACTATAACATGAGAGGCAATGAGAAGAGTCTATCGGAGCTTCTGACCTCGATTCTCAAGGTAGATAAGGACATGGGGCGTGACAAACCTGCGGTCCTTATGGTGAACAAGAAAAGGAAGGACAAGGAAAAGGGGCCAAAGACTTATAAACGGTATGAAGCCCCCAAGCACCGTCCCTCCAAGAAGGAGAAGATCTAGAGGCAGGGCAAGGAATGGGAAGCATTGTGTTTTTCATGTGGCAAGCAGGGCCACTGGAAGAGGAACTGCACCCAGAAGTGTGGGGACGCTAAAGGTGCGTTCAATCTTTCTATTTCTACACATTGGGTATTAGATACTACTTTTGTGGCTCACATCTGTATTCAAATGTAGAAACCAAGAAGATTTAGAAAGATCGCCAGAGGGGAGGTGGATCTTCGATCTTCCAATGGCGCAAGGCTGGCTGCGTTGGCTATTGGCGACTATCACCTCTCATTCCCAACTGGCATGATTTTTGTTTTACAAAACTGTTATTTTGTGCCTAGTATTACCAAGAACATAATTTATGTATCTTGTTTGGATATGGATGGATTTATTTTCATGTTTGGAAATATGTGTTGTCTCTTTTATAAGAACAACGTATGTCATGGTATGGAGCATTTGAATAATGGTTTGTATGTATTAAATTACGAAAACCAGGTGTTGGCAATCAATAACGAAACAAACTCACATGACTCATACATCACCCAGTTATATAATCACCACCTTCGTCATGTGAACGAGAAGCGCTTAACAAAGCTCTGCCAAGATGGCTATTTAGACTCAACTGAGCTAAAACCACTTGATAGATGTCATACTTGTTTACAAGGAAAAATGACCAAGCCTCCTTTTGGTGGACAAGGTGAAAGGGCCACAGAGCTTCTAGGATTGGTACACACAGATGTGTGTGGACCATTTCTAGTAGATGCTAGAGGTGGATATTCTTACTTTATTACTTTTACTGATGATTTGAGTAGATATGGCTATGTCTACTTAATGAGGTATAAGTCAGAGTCCTTAGAGAAATTTAAGGAATTCAAGAATGAAGTAGAGAATAAACTTGGTAAGAAGATAAAGAATCTTCGATCGGATCGAGGTGGAGAATATCTGAACCAAGAGTTCATCGATCTTCTACGGGAGTCTGGGATTCTATCTAAGCTCACTCCTCCTTATACACCACAATGGAATGGTGTTAGTGAAAGTAGGAACTGCACCTTGTTCGACATGGTGAGGTCGATGATGAGTCATGCGGATCTTCCATTATCCTTTTGGGGATATGCATTACAAACTGCAACATACACATTAAACCGAGTACCAACTAAGGCGGAAAATGGAATTCCATCCGAGTTATGGAATGGAAGGAAACCCACTTTGTCGCACACACGTGTATGGGGATGCGAGGAGTTAGTTAAGGCCTTATCAGGCAACAAACTAGCACCCCGGGGAACGAAGTGTATCTTTATAGGATATCCCATGGAAAAAAGGATATTACCTATATAACCCCCAAGACAAGAAAGTGGCTGTCGCCAGACAAGCTGTCTTTCTTGAGAGGGAGCACATCCTCAAGAAGGATAGTGGGAGCATGATTGGCTTCGACGAAGTTGATGCTCAAGATACACAGGAGTTGGTACAGGAACAAGTTCCACGGGTCCCCATGGAAGAGGTTCCAGAAACACAAGTATTGCATAGGAGCTCAAGAGAGGTAAGGAAACTAGAGAGATTTGGTTTCCTAGTCACCGAGGATGGTGAATCATTATTGTTGGACAATGATGAACCTATCTCATAAAAGGAAGAAGTAGAAAGCTCAGAAGTTGCAAGATGGCTAGAAGCTATGAATTCTGAGATGGATTCCATGTATCATAACCAAGTTTGGGTTCTGGTCGATGAGCCAGTTGATGTAAAGCCTGTTGGATGCAAATGGGTATTCAAAAGAAAGATGGACATGGAAGGTCAAGTTAGCACCTGTAAAGCAAGGATAGTGGTTAAAGGATTCAGATAACGTCAAGGAATTTACTATGATGAAACATTCTCACCCGTTTCCATTTTTAAATCCATAAGAATCATACTTGCCATAACAGCTTACCATGACTATGAGATTTGGCAGATGGATGTCAAAACATCATTCCTTAACGGGAATCTTTAGGAAGATGTCTATATGACACAACCAGAAGGGTTTCTGACACCAGGTGAAGGAAAATGGGTTTGCAAGTTGCAGAAATCCATTTATGGATTAAGAAAAGCATCCAGGTCATGGAACACTCGATTTGATGAAGCCATAAAGAAATTTGGTTTCATTAAGAACGAATGTGAGCCATGTGTTTATAAGCGTTTTAATGGGAATGCGGTCGTCATACTAGTGGTATATGTTGATGACATATTGCTTATTGGAAACGACGTACCAGCCTTACATTCAGTTAAGGACTGGTTGAACATGTGTTTCTCCATGAAGGACTTAGGAGAAGTAGCCTACATTCTAGGGATCAAGATCATTCGTGATAGATCCAAGAGGCTTCTTGGACTAAGTCAGGGTACATACATTGACCAGATACTAAAGAGATTTAGTATGGAAAAATCCAAGAGGGTATTGGTTCCAGTGTCACATGGCTTACATAATTCTATGAAAATGTGTCCCCAAAAACAATAGGAGAAAGATAGGATGAGAAAGATCCCATACGCTTCGGCTATAGGATCCATCATGTATGCGATGTTATGTACCAGGCTTGATGTTCCCTATGCACTGAGCATGGTAGGAAAATATCAAGCAGATCCAAGAGAACAACATTGGACTTCTGTTAAGACTATCCTTAAGTATCTGAGAAGAACTAAGGATATGTTTCTGGTGTATGGAGGAGACGAAGAGCTTTTCATCAGAGGGTATGCTGATGCTGGTTTTCAAACAGATCAGAATGATCTGAAGTCGCAATCTGGATATGTTTTCTGTCTCAATGGAGGAGCTATGAGCTGGAAGAGTTCAAAGCATCCAGTTGTCGCCGATTCTACAGTGGAGTCTGAGTATATAGCTGCTTCTGATGCATCCAAAGAAGACGTTTGGATTCGTAACTTTGTCCAGGAGCTTGATGTGGTGCCTAGAAGTAAAGATCCCATTACATTGTATTGTGATAATACTACAGTGGTGGCTCTTGCAAAAGAACCAAGGTCACATCAACGGAAAAAGAACATACTCCAGAAGTATCACCTCTTGAGGGATTTCTATCAAAGGGGTGAAGTTGCAGTGAGCAGAGTGTCCACGGAAGAGAACGTGGAAGACCCCATGACTAAAGGCCTATCTCAGCAGAAGCATGAATATCATGTGAGAGCTAGCGGGTTAAAGGTTGTTAGCAGTTGGCTCTAGTCCAAGTGGGAGTCTGTTGGAGATGGTGGTCTAGAACCAACTACTTAGTACTTTATTCATTAAATAAAATCCTTATCACATCTTGATTGTTCTTCTGCGTGACATGTCATGTGATAATGTCCTAAGGACAACTGTTGCATTAAAGGGTTGTAGCGGATCTCTGCTATGATGAGAACCCGAATGTGCCATAACAATGTTCTTGAATGTATGTTCTATGGCCGGATGATATTATTTGAGGGACACAAATAATACAGGTCATTAGGGGTGGGGACTCATAATACTTTGATGCACCTTCACATGGTGTGCGCCCTTGGTAATATCCAGGAGGATATTAAGAGAACGAGACCCTCCAGTAGGAAATCCACATTTAATAGTGTCATTGGATGTTCCTATCTACGGACGTGTGTATTGATCCTTAGACTTTAAGATTATTATTAATGGGTATTACAACTCGCGCACTTAGATGTATTGATTAAAACTGTGATGACACACAATTCGCAGCGAGGTAGGATATGTTGGGTGCGTCACGACTAATACCGCATTAATAGATAATGCGAGAAAGGATTTGTCCCTTCTGTTCCATAACGGAAGTAGATATCTCAGGCCCATTGATGGAATTGATATAGCCTAAATAAATCCATGGCCATGGTAAGGTATGGGAAAGTTCAATTCCGGGAAGTCAAAGAAAGAATAATCAAGCACATGGGTTGATGGCACTAGCATGCAACCCGCTTGATTGGAGATATCGAGACAAAGGGATTATATTACACGGTAAGCGTTCGTAGGAGGTGACACGTCATTGTGGCGTTAAATTCTTTCCCTATGGGTGCCCTGGCGTGTTGCTAGACGTTAACCTTGGAATTTATTCAGGCTCAGACAAATGCCACTGAGAAAGAGGCCTAGAGGGTCAAACACTAAGTGTGTCCATGTATCTCAGTTAAATATTAATTTAACAAGTTAAATAAATATTATTCCCGACTGTGGTTTAATAATTATTTAAGGATGTCTGATCGCATTTATTTTGACACTATTTATTCGAGAAAAGATACTATGGATAAAATAATATATTTATTAGCGAGTAATGCAGTTACATTTATTTATGAAATAAATAGTCATTACTCAAGGTCTAATAAATGTGGTGGAGAAAAATAGAAAATAAAAGTACACGCCGTGTATATTAAATATACATGCTGTGTAGTTTTATGGAAAACAAGTACATGCCGTGTATTAATTATTACACGCCATGTAGTTTTTCCAATTGGGATTTTGAGGATTTAATATTTTTTTATTAAATGATATTTATTATAATCAGCGTGGGCGCATGTCAAGGAATTAATAATTCGACATGGGTGTTTTCAATAAGAGTTAATGAAATAAATAAAACGCGTAACGTGTTTATTTATTATCATAACTCTATTAACCTCAAACCTGATTATAAATATCCTAGCAACCCAAACATTTTTTGAGAGCCATTGTTGTGCACAACGGATTTGGAAATACTCTCAAGCCAAGAGGGAATTCCCTTTCCACCAAGAACGCCCTCATGTTACGAGAGCAAGATCCTCCTCCGGATCAAGGCGTTTGAAGGCGGACATCGCAAGCGAAGGTTCTTCTGCGCTAGAACTCGGAGATCTCTTCGGTGATGTCCGGAGATACGTGACACACGTGTGGATCACCTCTAGAAGAATCCTACACTTGGATTCTATGACGCAACGACGGATCACCGAATTGTGACCGGACACATCAACGAAGAAATAATTCCAACAAGGTAATTCTTATGCATTAATTAAATTAATTATAATCAACATATGATGATCCTCCTCAAGGGTTCTGGGACTCTTCTTTTCTTTTCGTTCTTCATTCTATTCCAAAGATTCGGCGTTTTATATCATGACGGATCTCGTATTGAACGGTGTTTAACGTTAAAATTAAAGTTGTGCAAACCCCCCAACGCGCTTCCGTTGCGCCCGGAACCTAGAGAAGGAACTTGACCAAGATGAATTTGACACTCTTGGTCCTAGGCTAAAGTACTCTTAACACATGGGTGAGCCACTGCAAGGGGTCTAGGTACTCAACTTGAGGGCGTCCAAGAGATGGAGGGTTACCAAGAGAAGGGGGCATGGCACCAAAAAACCTTATACCACACCTATATACTCCCTTCATGGAGAAGGACAGGCCAAGGGGCATAGGTGACCGAGAGATCAGGAGATCTCTAAGAGGTGGGGCTGGGCCCGAAGTCTTGACATTAGGGTGGTCCTACGTATCCCATAAATATGGGAATCAATCCACACATAGTTCTATAAAGGTGCCTTTTAATGTTTTGCGGGACATGAAATATGAGGGCTAATTTATAGAATAGGGTGCGCATGGTGCAACTATTGCAAACCTGAAGTGAATGATGATATAGTCCCATACCACACCACGCAGTCCCTTGGTCAAGGTCCCAAAGGTGGGACAGATAAGATGAATTAGCGGAACTCAAGCAGGACCCATAGACAGGAGGTCTGGGCGTTCATACTTATCCCATGAGGATGGGAATCAAGCCAGACGTAGTTTTGTGGAGATCTTAGTTTACGGTCATAGAGATTGGACCATGGGTGGATGGCATCTTTCCAAGTACAGATCTCGACCCGATCCCTAAGCCCACGTGAGTAAAACATGGTGTGGGAAACAAGGGAGGATGATCTTTACTGCAATACCCGGAACGTCCATCAAAGAGAAGTCGGTGCAGAGCCACGAAGGACTCCATTAACGTGGATTTTCTCCCCTAACGTGCAGATGTGCACTGAGGAATAGTACCATGATTTTTAAAACTCTAACTGGACATGACGAGGTGGAGATGGATGTGAATCACATAACCTACATTTTTGGGATTAATGGGGTTGGTGTGGCATTGGAGGATAACTATTAACCGTGGAGGAAAAAAAATATCTATATCATGTTAGCCTGAATTGGGAACAACACATGAGCATCAATAACTAACCATATTCGCAATGCGGTTTTTATATCAATTTTTTGTCTGAATCGCTTGGGGGCATTGGCCCATAACAGTTGGAGAGCCCTTAGGCGTGTTATCCAAGCTATTCTTGGGGGTCCCCCGGGTGTGAAAGGTGTTGAAATCCACGATGAAGGGAAACAAAAAGCCTGAAAAGTGGGTGAGAACATGTCTGAGTAGATCCCATCATTTCAGGTACTAAACCATATTACCATTAGTCACATTGGTGAATCACCAAAAAGGGTCGATGAAGTGGCTCGGGAGGGAGATTTACATGGTGTGGTCATTACATGCCTGACATGAACAAGGACATAATCCCATACCATGATGTATACTCCACTATCCAGGGAAGGATAGGCCAAGGGGAAAAGGTGAAATAGAGTTTCCCAGATATGGGGCTAGACCCTAGGCCTAGACCTTCGGGTGGTCCTATATATCCCATAAGGATGGGAATCAAGGCACACATAGTTCTCAAGATGCAGTTTAACGTCATGCAGGACGAGGAGGGGAGTAGGATACCCCCAAACAAGGGAGGTGTATGGTACGGAGAACAACTCGACGTGAATGGGGACATAATCCCCCACCACACCATATAATCATATAAGAGAGGACCTAGGCCAGGGTCCTCAGAAGGACAAAGGGCTTGATAGTTAAGCTTTGGTCAGGAAGGCCTGGCAAACTTGCAGTTTAACATTTTGCAGTGAGGAAGAGGGTTGGGGAATATGATTCCCTGGATAGGGGAGGTGTACATCATGACGAGTAAAATGATGTGAATGAGGACATAATCCCACACCACACCATACACTCCTAGTATGATCTTGGGCTAAGGGGCCCGAGAAGGCTAAGTGTCCTGAGGCTGGGCCTCGGTCAGGAAGGCCTGACCAGCTCGCAGTTTAACGTCTTGTAGCGAGGAAGCAGGTTGGGGTCCCAAGTAGTCCAATGGGCCTCAGGCTGGGTTTTGGTCAAGAAGGCCTAACCAGATTGCAGTTTAACATATTGCAGTAAGGAAGAGGTATAGGGACCCAAGAAGGCCAAGGGGCCTGAGGCTGGGTTTTGGTCAGGAAGGCCTGACCAGCTTGTAGTTTAACATCTTGCAGTAAGGGCGAGGGCCGGATAAGGTGTCTCCTCTAGGGATGATTATGGTATGGTGAGTAACCCAATGTGAATGAGGACATAATCCCACACCACACCACACAATACCATCATAGTGAACTAGGCCAAGGGGCCCTAGAGTTGGCCCTGCCCGGAAAGAGTTCATCACACTAGGACGGGGCAGAATGAATCACTAAACTCGATGTTTGGGAAATCTTGGGGTGGACCAGAAGATCCATGGAAGTTTTTGACCATGTTCGAAACACAACTTCCCTATAGTGACCTGAGATGGGAGAAAAAAAAGAGTGTCGACCGCTGACCACATTTGAAATGCGGGAGTTTTATCGTCTTGTTGCTCGACATCCTCGAGGGAGTTGGACTGAAGTGGTAAGAGAGCCCTTAGGCCTAGCATCCATACTATTTAGGGACCTTTCAGATGGGGAATGTGATGGAATCCATGTCAAGGAGTGGGTGAAGCATAGTTTTACCCATCAATGAAAGAGGCGAATGCCTCCAGGGAGCGGGACGTACAGCCGGAGCGAGGATTTCTCGACATGCATTGGGGAAAAAGTATGCACTCTGACATATGTATTGACTTGAGGGGAAAATTATGGCTTTTGGGCTGGTCCAATAGACGATGTTTCCGGGCGTTCCTACGTATCCCGGGAGGACTGGAATCAAGCCACACATAGTTCTTGAAGGCCATGCATTTTAACGTCATGTGGTAAAGATGTGGGAGGATAGAATAACAGGAGTGGGCACATGGTGCGACCATTATAATCCTTAAGTGAGTGGGGCTAAGGAAGCCTACTCCACATCATGTGAGGACCCTCCGAGGAAACTATACCCAGGGGGGATAGACAAAGAGAAGAGTTTGGGGCTGGGCTCAAAACGAAGCATCTGAGCGTTCCAACGTTTCCCATTAGGATGGGTATGAAGCCAAACGTAGTTCTAGAAGTCCATTATGTTTAATGTCGTGCGGTAAAGACATGGGAGGATAGATAAACGAGAGTGGGCACATGGTGCGACCATTATAATCCTCGTATGAGTGGTGCTAAGGAATCCTACTCCACATCATGCAAGGACCCCTAGAGGAAACTATACCCAGGGGGGATAGTCAAAGAGAACAGTTTGGGGATAGGCTCAAAACGAAGCATCTGAGCATTCCTACGTATCCCATGAGGATGGGAATCAAGCCACACATAGTTCTAGAAGCACAGTTTAATGTCATGCGGGATGATAAGACTCATCTCATCAGGGTATGTGTACGATGCGGTGAGTAACCTGGCATG
Organism: Viscum album; assembly: GCA_963277665.1. Taxonomy (NCBI): domain Eukaryota; kingdom Viridiplantae; phylum Streptophyta; class Magnoliopsida; order Santalales; family Viscaceae; genus Viscum; species Viscum album. The sequence goes on from OY728163.1 coordinate 691,461,601, forward strand.
AATGAGGACATAATCCCACACCACACCATAAAATCCCACAAGAGAGCCCGGGTAAGGGGCCCGAGAAGGCCAAGGGGCCTCAGGCTGGGCCTCGGTCAGGAAGGCCTGACCAGCTTGCAGTTTAACGTCATGTAGTGAGGACGAGGGCCGGGGGCCCGAGAAGGCCATGGGGCCTAAGGATGGGCCTTGGTCAGGAAGGACGACTAGCTTGCAGTTTAACGGATTGCAGTGAGGACGAAGGGGGTCTTAGTTTAGGGCCATAGAGCTCGGACCATCTTGCAGTTTATTTTCATGCGGGACAATAATGAGCAGTTTAACATCATGTCAGACGATGATGTAGTTTAACGCCATGAAGAATGATGTTCCAGTTTAAGTTCATGTAGGACCATATAGTTTAAGGTCAGGCAGGACCAAGGTACAGTTTAGGGTCATGCAGGACCGTACAGTTTATGGTCATGTTGGACCATATAGTTTAAGGTCATGCAGGATCGTACAGTTTAAGGTCATGCAGGACCATCCAGATTAAGATGGTGCCAGACCGTACAATTTAAGGTCATGCGGGACCATCCAGTTTAAGGTCATGCTGTACTGTACAGTTTAAGTTCGTGCAGGACAGGGGTGCATTTTAGGGTCATGCAGGACTCGGAGGCTCAGGTAAAGTATTTCTTGAGGAACATTGCATTGGGTGGAGGAGTTATGCACTCACTATCCATGGTCACCAAGGAGTATGATCTATTGGGGTAGACCTTATGAATGATGTAAAGTCCTTCATATTTGCGATCCGACTTGGGTGGTTTCCTGCCAGGGATCATTAGCTCTCGGAGGGGCAATACCAGGTCACCTTGCCGAAAAGAGAGAAGGTGGAACTTCTTGTTGAAGGCTCTAGCTATCTTATTCTAATTCCTTTCCAGATTATGCATGGCATGGAGAATGTTCTCATCTAGTGCTTCCAATTTAGCTAGACGGATTTCATCCACCTTATCTGGTGCCTTCTGGTCATAGACTGTAGTGCGTAACGGTGGAAGCTTGATCTCAATGGGAAGGATGGCCTCAGCACCATACACCAGAGAATATGGAGTCACCTGGGTGGAATTTTGAGTCGTCGTCCGATATTCCCAGAGTGCATTGGGGATCTTGTTCTTTTAACTCTTCATGTTCTGACCAACCATTTTCTGTGAAATGTTATATAGGGTTTTGTTGAATGCCTAGATCTGTCCATTTGCATGCGCATGATAGCGAGAGGTATGGTTTGAATAGATATTGTACTTGGCGTACAATTTCTTCATCATGGATTCTTGGAAGTTGGTTCCGTTATCGATGAGGGCAGTGTGAGGGACTCCAAACCAGTGGAAGATATTGGAGCTGATGAAGTCAACGATGGAACGAGCCTTGACCTGTTTTAGTGGAACTAACTCTTCCCACTTAGACAAGAATTCTATAGTGTTCAGGATGAACCTACACTGGCGATCTGTCACCGGTGGAAATGGTCCCATGACACCGAGTCCCCACACTGCAAATGGTCAAGAATACTTGGTGGAGTGGAGAGGCTCCGGCGGCCGATGTAGGAATTTAGCATGAACTTGGCATGCGTGGAATCTCTTGGCAAACTCAAAACAATCATGGATCATAGAGGGCCAGAAGTACCCTAGTCTACGGATCTGATGGGATAGATTTGGCCCAGCCAGGTGGGCGCCGCAGGAACTGGCATGAACCTCTTGCACGACCTGAGAAATCTCGAATCCTTGAATGAAACGAATGAGAACTCCATCGAACCCCCACTTATAGAGGATCCACTCAAGACTGGGACCACTCTGGAGGGTAAACTGCAGTGCGCGACGTCGGATTCCCTCGTGCTCAGCCTGATCATCCGAGAGGCAACCATTTTGGAGATACTCGACAAAGGGTACTCTCCATTCAGGAGTGGCCTCAACCACTGTATCTAAAGAACCTTGGGAACCTGACATTGAGGTTTCTGCAGCAAGATGGCTTACCTGCAAGCTGTCGTTATCCTCTAGGGTGACGGGGGCGATGAATCTCCGATGTGCCACCTGTATAATCAGATCATCCTGCTCAGGTTTTGCAAGTGACACAGCTAAGCTGGCCAAAGCGTCCACTCGGCCGTTCTATGATCGAGGGACATGGGTAACCTCTGGTCGAGAAGGGAACCGGTCCATTAGACGGAGGGTACACTCCAACAATGGAAGGAGCTCTGGATTCCTGACAACATAGTCGCCATTGACCTGCTTGATGAACAATTCGGAATCCCCTTTGACATGAAAATGGGGCACATCGATCTCAAGGGCCAGATCGAGGGAAGTGATGAGAGCCTGATACTCTACCTCTTTGTTGGTGAAGCCTTCTAACAACCGGAATGAGTATGGTAGAACGGTTTGCACTGGGGTGATGAAGATGATACCCAGGCCCACTCTATTGAGCCTTGGATCATTGAGCCTCCTACCAGTGGGGCTCTGGGAGGCACCGTCGAAGTGCATTTTCCAATATGAGATGGAATGATCAACTGAGAGGATTACCTCATCAGGAAAATCCATGTCCAGGGATTGATCCACAGAGGTTGGATGGGCTTCTTGGAAGTCTACCAATTCCTGCCCCTTGATTTCCTTATGGGGCATGAACCTGATGTCAAACTGCTGGAGGATTACCACTCACCGTGCTAGTCGGCTAGTCAACATGGGGTTTTTCAGAATGTATTTCAGTGGGTCTACATGAGAGACCAACTATACCTCATGGTTCTGCAGGTAGTGTCATAATTTCTGTATGGAAAACATGAGCGCAATGCATCTCTTTTCGATAGGGGAGTATCTGGTCTCCGTATCGAGTAGCATGCAACTGAGGTAGTAGAGGTTGTTCTCTGTCCCCTCATTGTTCTTCTGGGCGATCAGGGAGCCGAGAGACCATTCCAGAGTGGTCACATAAAGGACCAGCAGCTTTCCGGCAACCGGTGGCATCAGGACCATAGGCTAGAGCAGATACTATTTGATTTCCTTGAAGGCGGCCTGACACTCTTCGTCCCATTCATAGCCAGAGCCTTTCTTCATGAGATAGAAATAGGGCTTACACATTCCATCCATATTCACAATGAATCAGTGTATATAGGCTAAGTGGCCTTGGAGACCTCAAAGCTCCCGAATATTGCTCGGGGGAGGCATTTAGATGATGGCCTTGATCTTATATGGGTCGATCTCGATGCCTCAGTACCTGACAACAAAGCCAAGAGACTTCTTGGAGGTGACCCCAAAGGCACATTTAAGCGGGTTCATCTTCAGGTGGCGGGAGAAGAGGAAACCGAACACTTTCTCAAGGTCCTTGAGATGGTCCTGGCGCTGGAAAGATTTTACCACCAGGTCGTCCACATAACACTCCACCAACATCCCGAGAATTGGCATGAATATGCGGTGCATGGCCCGCTGATAGGTGGCACCTACATTTTTCAAGTCGAAAGGCATTAACTGGTAACAGAAAGTTACTTGGGAGCCTTGAAGGCGGTGGACTCCACGTCTTTGGGGGCCATCCAGATATGGTTGTACCCAGAATACCCATCCATGAAGGAGAGGGCTTGGAACCCAGCCGTAGCATCAATCAACAACTCTATCTCTGGAAGGGAAAAATCATCCTTCAGACAGTGGCAGTTGAGATCATGGAAGTCGATACAGGCTATGATCTGCCCGTTCTACTTTCTTACTGGCACAATGTTGGCCAGCCACTTGAGTTACTGGACTTCCTTGATGAAGTTGACTTTGATAAGCTTGTCATCTTCATCCTCAAACATGGCGCCGTGAGAAGGGTGCATCTTTCTGGGAGGTTTATTGAACCCACGATGGTTTGTTGGGAGACCAAGGTGGTGGATGGATACCTAGGGATCTAGTCCTGAAATCTCTCCATAACTTCAGGAAAACACATCACAGTGCTGCTTAAGGAAGTCTACGTACCGCTGCTGCTCCTTGAGGGACATGGAAGCACTGATCAATGTGGGTCTCGAATCTGCCCCACTACCAAGGTTCACCTGTACCAGTTCATCGACCGTGGTATAAACACCTTCTTCAAATGCTGGGGGATCATCCTCGAGATCCTATTTTCCATTGTGGAGGGATCTTGTGTGGGGGGAGTGGTATCTGAGCCACCAGACTCTGATGGGAGGCTGGTGCCGATTTGTGCTGTAGTGGTCATCACATCAGGAGACTCCTGCGCCACTGAGACCATAGCGATGAAGGCAGTTGTTCCAATTCTATCTAGTCTTCAGCCCAAGGGGCCACACTTGATGAAATAAAATCAGTAGTGTCGCATCGGCTTGATCTGGTTATTCCCAGCCCGACAGAAGAGACACGTATGATGTATTTCCATTGCCCTAAGCCTGACGTCCCAATACCATACAGGGGTAGGAGGTTCCGGGATCTCCTAATCCTGGTTGGTGTCGGAGTACGAGGTGATTTTCCACTGTCGCCTGGACTTGGGAATATGCCTTCCTCTCGTACCCGAAATGAAAAATCATTTCCCCATGTCGGGGTCATGGCCTCCAACCGATGATCGGGCAGATGTAGACATCATCCAGACCTGCCCAGGGATCACATGTGACTGGGGTGGGTTCAACATCACTTTTCACAATCTACTTATCCTTACTCTTGTAATAGTCAGCATCTAGATAACGGGCCTCACAAGAGGCAAAAATAGACACATCCCTTTGGAGTATTCCAACTCGACCATTGAGGGAGTATTTGAGGAATTGGTGACACAACGAAGGGACCGCTGCATGCAGGTGGAGCCATGGCCTTCCCATCAATGCGTTGTACGTGGTGTCTTGGGAGATGACCATGAATTCATACTAGAAACTAGGAAACCAAACTGGGTCTTCAAGAGGATATTTCCAACTGTAGTCTACTCGGTCCTATTGTATACCTAGATTTTGAGGTCAGAGGGAGTTAAATCATCCTCATACAAACCCAGCTTCCGCAGTGTTAGAGTCTGGATTAGGTTAACCCCAGAGCCTTTGTCAACAAGACATCAGCAGACCACCATTCCATTGAACTAGCTAGTGATGTATAGTGGAAGAATGTGCCCCTGTATGGGAGGGTCTTCGTCTTCTCCAGAGAATGAGATAACTGCCTGGAATTTGGCATTCTCAATCGCCTCGGTGTGGAAGGCTTCTGTATCTTCTACCTCCGTCTCAAATTGGATGGGACTCTTTAGGGCCTCGGCAAGCACCTCACGCATTTTAGATGACGGGCAAAGAGCCTCAAGGATAGAAAGCCTCACTGGAATGCCGACAAGGTCCTTGAGGACATCATACTTCTTCATAAAACGCGAGATTCTACTTACAAAAGTGTACTCTACAATTGGAGTCACTGCGGGCCCTGCCGGCTAATCCTGTGGCTGACTGGTACTAGGTGTATCCTGCTTCTTGCTAGTCGAGGCATGGAGAGTAGCTGCCGAATGAGTGTCAGGAAACTAATATTATCATGTAATAGGGAGAATCTGGTCGCGGTACAGACGAGGTAGCTCTTCCTGATCCAGTAGCACAAACGGTTGTGGAAGCGGTCCTGACGACACCAGATAAAGAGGTTGTGCATGCTGAGCTCTGCACTGGGCCTACTGTCTGGTCTCAGTGGCATGCACGGCCTGGCTGGAAGTGCCAACTGATACACCCCGACGAATCATGTAGTCACAGTGCCACCGACGTTGACATCGACCGGGGACACTGGGGAGGATCTCCTGGTGTTCCCCCTCATCGGGAGTCATATAGGGATTTACCAACTCCACGGTATTAACCGAATTGTACCCATGACTGTCGCTCGACGAACCATCCACCACTGGGTGGATTATGTGAGGAATCCCCATCTCAGGGGGAATGAAGTCACCTAGAGTACAAGACGACGACGGTAGTGGTGGAGCACGTTGCTTCTTCTTGCGCCGACGATGCTTTCTCTTCTATGAAGAGGCCAGCTTGGATGATGATTCAGAGGCACTGGATGCAGCCTATAAAGGCTCCGAATGATTCAGGAATGCCTGAATAATTCCATGGGCGTGGGTGACAGTTTTATGAGACATCAAGTCATCGTACTTTTGGGATCTGCGGCTGGGAACCCGCTCCCACTCGCCTTCGTCGTCGCTACCGCTTTCTGACCTTACAAAGACACGTGCCACTTGTGTCGGGGCTGGGCCCAGCCTGAATATGTTGTTATCGACCTGGTCTTGGATCCAGTATTTAAACACATATAACTGCTTGAGGGTGTTCCCCAAAATCCGATGATAGGGGTAGTAGTTGGGGTGATTGGTGAGATTCGCCTCTGCCGGCCTTCTTCACTCGGGTAAGCACACAATCCCCTGCTCTAGGGCACTATGGAAGTAACCATGGACCTGATTCTCATTGAACGAGTACGTCTGGTGCCTTCTTTCTAGATAGGGGGCTCTGGCTACCTAGACCTGATGACGGGACAGAGGGGCCTTCCAAGGAGGTGGAGCCTGATTGTCTCGCCTAAGCGGTGGTGGCGCGTTGCAGGGGGGAACCTATTGATTCTGTGGCAGTCGTTGCTGGGAAGGAAGCTATGCCTAAGGTAGCGGGCCTCTGCGAGGTTGCAGAGCCGGTGCCACTGGCAGTAATTCTAGCTTCCTAGGGGCTTCTATTTGGGCCACTGTGGTAGGCTCAGCTCGGGCAGCCCTCCTTGCTAGGATCATAGGGGGCAGCGGACGCGCCTGACTAGCCTGTTGCAGAGCTTCCTCGAGGTGCTGGGCCTTATCTGAGAAGTCTCGGAACCCTCTAGGGTAGTTCTGAGTGATCAGGGAAGGAACCAATTCTATTTTGACATTACCTACGCACAATATCAGTAATTACTCATGAGTCAGTGGCATGTCGAGGGAGTATGTAAGCCCCTTACACCGGGCGATGAAGTCCATGACTCGCTCATCAGGCCTTTGTTTGCACTTGAAGAGGTATGCAATTCTGGGCTTTCATGTGGTGGAGCTGAACTCATCTAGGATTTGCCGGAAAAGATCTCCCAGCCGGTCACTAATGCAATAGGGAGCTGGCTGTTCCAGACGAACGCAGGGCCCTGCAATGTTTGCACAAAACATCGGATATTGGCGACTTCCTGTGGTGCAGGGGTCCCCAACATGGTGCCACACCTAGAAGAAAAGTGGGCCAGGTGCTGCGGCGGGTCCCATGCCCCGTTAAAGGGTGATGAAGTGGGATTCCCAAAACACGGAGGTGCAGGCATATCATCCACCCACGCGGGATATGGCTTTCCATATGGTGGGACTGCCACCTAACGCGTTTCCAACTCCTCGAGGCGGGCGATGAGTGTTCCTATAGGATCATCCGGACAGGGGTCCCTGTCTTGACGGGTATCCCTAACTACGAGCCTGTTTATGGGATCTTAGACAAAGTAGACGGCTTCAATGGCTCATGGAGAGATTGGCGGAGCAGCTTGCGGGGCATCTGGGGGAACCCGGGCTGGATTCCTCGGATTGACTTGCCATTCAGGAGGGTTTGGTGGGATGTATTGTGCCCCCTTGCCGTGAGTTCTGGATTCATCCTTGTTAGTGGGAGTAGCATTATCAGGGTTTCTTATAGGCATATCGCCGGCGGGAAATTGTTCCTACCCCTGCTGCCCCGGCCTAGGATCACCATAGTCTAGTCGTCGCACTATTTCACGTTCGGCTAGGAGTTCGTTGACCAGCCTCTTCTGCTCAGCATGTTGCTGGCACAATGCGACCTTCGCGGGGTCTTCTTCTGTCTTCTGCACTGAGGTAGACGGGTCGGAGTTCTTGATAGATTTGACATTCTCTTTACCTTTACTGATATTCCGACTAACTACCAGTGACTCAGTGGGCGCAAGGAGGCATAAGATGTTCTTCTGCTGACGCGTAATCCTCAATGATGGGTCCACCAGTGGTGGTACACCCTCAGGGGGTAAGTCTACATCGAGAAACTCTACCTCTTCCTCCTTGTCCACTATGTCATCCTTGTGGACCAAAACCCTTCTTGGGGGCATGTCCTCAATGTCGCATAACGAGTCAGGCTGCCGCAGGATAGGACTGAAGAGCAGGGTGACATACTGTCCCCAGCCATGTAGTTGCATGTGGGGGGTAGCATTCCTGATGATTTTGCGGAGTACCGTGAAGCTCTGAACACATTTTTGTTTGAGGGTGTTCTGGCGACCTGGTGACTCCGGGCGCTTGGCCACGGGGAGCGCAGCCAAATCGACCAGACGACATTGCTCACCGATTTCCTCAAAGTGTACTTGTCTCTTGGGGTACACCACCCGATGATAACTATGATTGAAGTGTGTCGCCCATATGGTTTGACAGAAGCACTCGACTTCCTTTGGGGTGAGAGATTCCGGTGCACGAAAGTTTGATGCTACCGCCTGCCAGAACTTCTCCGGGAAGTGGTACGCCGCAATAATGTCCCAGAAGCTCTTGGGCTTGGATTAGGTGTTTGGCCCTGTATTTCCCCACTCGTCAACCGAAGGTGGCTGAGGAACTGGTAGAGGTACTGAGGTGGACCGCTGGGACAGTAAACTGGGAAGCGGAGAATACGGAGAATGAGCCGACTGGCCACTGAATTCTGGGCCATCATCCAAAGAGTGCGGTGACCTGACCACAACGTCACAATACGACGGGCTGACAACCACAACTTCTTGTGTAGGAATCGCGATTACCGGTGATGGGTCACGAAGTTGCTTTATCTCCATCGGTCCCCAAAATGGCTCTCTGTGATCTCTGGTAGATATAGAGGGTGCTTCTGGTGACGACGATGGTGACTGGATGGTCGGAACCAGTGGGACTCCCAAAATTTCCTCCTCCTGGATGTACCTGCGAAGAGAGGCAGGAATCCGGTGGACTTCACATTCTGGAAGGATGAGGCTAAAACACCTTATTCCGGCCATGGTCCTTGACACAGAGGACCGAGGGGAGGGTTCCACTACTGAGTCTCATTCTGCTTCAGAATCTGAGAAACGGGCCGGTTTGATCTCCGTATAGGCCTTCCCAAGATTCTTCTTATGGCAGTGACGACCATCCCTCCTTCCCCTAGATGGCTCCTCGGGACAAGGCTGATCCCTGATATGTGGTTTTGGGGCCGCGCTGCTGCCAGGGCAGAGAGGAATTCTACTTGAGACCTTCAGGGCACGATGACCACCAGGACAAATGTCGAAGGGAACATGGAGAGGATCTCCATCAACAACACCTGTGCGGGCGAAACCTCCATTGGAACCTATGGGAGCATGGGGAGGACCTCCATGCATGGTGCGGGTGGAGCGAGGCTGTCCGTCACCCCACTGGTTAACAGAGTGAGGAGGACCTTCGCCAACTGCAGAGAGGATGTAGGGAGGATCCCCATGACACACACCTGTCACGGGGTGTGGAAAAAAACAATTATATTTTTTTCCTAGTGCATCGCAGTGGCTGACCAGGGTCATCTCTCTTGAGGAGCCTTCCAATTGGGTTCACATACTTTATCTAATTCACCTAATCTATCTATTTTTGATATTTTGATATTTAATGAAATCTATTAAAATATTTTTGGGTTTTTCATAATTAAAATAATGACACAAAAAATGTTAATTTAAACTATCATGCAAGTATAAACAGAATGAGTTAATAAGAAAGAACTTGGTTTTGGGGTTTCGTCTTGGATTCAATCATTAATCTATTTTATATGTTGATTTTAGTTTGATAATCAAACCATGAAAACTCATGTTTGAATCACTACTCTTTTCCAAAATACGAATAGTTTTAGTTTCATGTCATTGGGTGCCATCACCCAATCAGGGAAATTCGCCTCTCCAATGCATGATACTGAAATCTACCACAAACAATAAAACAAACTTTAAAGAAAATTAAATAATATCTTGAACTCCCCTCAATCAATGTCTTAATTTAGCCTCTAATTTCTGAGAGTATGAGATTACTTTATGGATTGGGTGAACGAAGATAGAAAGATTGAGAGAGTGAGAGAGAGAGAGAAAAGATGAAAAGTTGATGGAGAAACATAGATGCATGGATTCATTAAACTAAAATTTAAATTACAAATGAAAATAAAACTAAAATAAAAATACATTGGTAATAAAATAAATAGAAGAAATGGGGTGGTAATAGAGGAGAAGCTGCGGCCCGTGCCCCGGTGGGTTCCCTCCTTGGCATTGGGTGTCGAGCTGATCATTTTGGAAGGAGGAGAGGGCCTCCTTTTATAGGCAGATTTCCGTCCCCTGAAAGAATGCATGTTGTTGGACACTAAAATGGATGTGTGGAACCCTTCTTCAATATTTTTCATAATTCTATTGATCATTCACCCTCCAAATTTCAGTTCATTTACTCCTCAGATGAAGGAGTTATTAATTTTTCATTGAAGGATTCTGTTTTTGGATGAAGCTTCTAGGAAGGTTCCTCCAAAAGTATGTCATTCAATAGCCGTCTTAATGACTTCAAAACTCCACAAAATTTTTAGTAGATCTTTCCCTCTCTGTCCTCGTTATATCACAGGTGGAAGAACTTCATTTGGATATGTGTAGTCCGATTTTGGGTTCTGTTACAGTGGTGTGGTCCACGCTGTCTGCCTGGAAAAATGTCAAACATCAATGAATTTTTAGGCCCTTTAGATGGCTGACTTATCTCCTGGTCCAGAAGACAAAATTGGAGGAAATAAAATCAGGATTCTAAAAAAAATTTAATCACAAAATTTGGATGTATATTTCATGCAAAATGACAAAAACACCATTATGTTCAAAATCTTTCCAAAATCCAGAATTATGCACTTTTCTCAATTTATGCTCATTTTCATTATAAAACTCAAATTACACTTTATTTTAATAAAACAATAAAATACATGGGTTTTATCATTGGAAAATATTAAAAAATAATCATTATTTGATCAAAAATATGCACATAAATTTGCTCTGTCAAATACCCCCACACTTAAACCATGCTTGTCCTCAAGCATAAAATCTCAACATGGAAATTAGAGGACACCAATGTTACCAATATTTAAATTTCAGTGCAACAAAATCAAACAATTTTCAATGTAAATTTAAACTTTCAAAAATCTGCATAAAATATCAATTTAATTTCCCATTTTCAAAAAAACAAATAATTCCCACATTTTACTTTCCCCCTTTTAAAATTGATGGAACTTCTCCTTTAATTCATTCAAGATCCTTGATTCCTTTTTATCATATATTCCAAGTCTTGATTTACCTCACTTTTGATTATTTTATCTCATTACTCATAATACAATTCAAGTAGAGTTATGATCATATCATGAAAACATGCTCCTTATCCATAGGCTTGTAAATAAACTACTTTCTCCACTTTGTAAAGACAAAAGACACATAAAATCATGAGGACTTTCAATAATGGTTCAAATGACTCTGAGGCTTAAGGTTGGTAGGATTTGATGCATTAAAAATCAAGGCTCAAGGAGGAGGATAATATCTGAAGTACAATCCATGATATTAAAAGTAAAAATTTAATGAAATTATCCCCTTCCAAATACCAACACACACTTCCCAAAACTCAAAGAAAAGGTTATGATCAAGTAAGAATAATGGATGATTTTTTCACCCTCTTGATTTCATTGTACTTTTTTTTTCATTTTTCTAAAGTAATGATTAGATCAAACCTCACATCCATCAGCTAACCACATATGATCATATGATCGTTGGTCGGGAAAATGGTAATTTTTGGTTCTCCAAAATGAAAACCCATTTTTCTATTTTTTTTGTCATTTTTTTCATTTTTTTAATTCAAGAGGGGAAAAAATAGAGTGTAATGAATGAATTCACAACATTTTACAATTCCCACAATAACACCCCCACACTTCTTCCTCACAATGTGTATCATCCCGTCCCCCATGATTCCCTTTACCCCCACACTTCAACATTAAAATATCATGAAAATACCAAGAGTTGGGTAGGAATGGGTAAAAATGGCTTGAGACGTGGCTCATCCCTGTAAAGGTCATTCATGATCTCTATGGGTAAATGAAGGATTGATGTAAATGTGGTATTTTAAGGAAATGTATCTTTTCAAAGTATGCCTCAATCATTTTTAATGTGTTTTTTCACAGTTATAGCTTCGACAAGTTTCAATACAAGTTCTGGTCAGTTACATGTCCCAAGATCACTCAAGAAATATGCTCAAGAATAAATAGGAAGTTCTTGGTCTAGAAATCCTCTCAGGAATGATAAATATAACATTGGACAATCACCCATGGCATGATTAAAAATAAAAAATCAATTCACATAAATTTCATAAATTCAAAGCATGAAAGATGGTAGGGAAATTAAATTTACATGATTCAATTAATTCCTTCAAATCATGAGTCGTTATTTCAATATCCATGCTTCATATTTAAAAATTCATTTCTACATTTCAATAATTTAATCATATAAACATTTAAATCTAAAATATGGAATCACAGGGTTCCTAGGAAACTCATTTCTCATAGATAAGTTGAGTAAAACAAGAATTCAAGTGTGGGCACACAATTTTATCGTTAAGGCTCAAAACATGTTTTGGACCAAAATGTGCAGAGTTTAAAAGATAAAACAATAAAAATGAACTCCCTTTTTTTCCATGAAACTTTGTCCTTCCCCTTCAATATCTGGGGCATCCTTCTTTCATTATGAACCTACAAAATATAATTACACAATTAAGCATAAGGATCATGTCTTTTAAGCTCAAAAATATAGGAGGGAGGGAGCTTCATGTTGCACTACATCTAGGAAAATAAATTGACATCTAATTTCCTAGAAATCAGGTAAAGATAAATCTTTTTAAGATCCCCAAGTGGGCCCTAAATTTTTACTACCTATAGAGGGTAGTACCAGCTGTTATCCAAAGTCAGATGGTGGATGAATCTTCATTTATTTGAACCACCACATGTGGATTTTCCCAGCCTGTGATTCATCCTTATGGGTGAGTAATGATCCATGTATAGAGTAAACAAGATCCTATCCCTTCAAAATGATGTATAGATTTCATGGTGGGGGTAGTATTAAGTATGGACCATCATCCTTCTTCTTGGTTGCTACTTGTGCAACCTCTTCTTCTCTATCCAATGGTTCTTCAAGGTATGCTTTATGAAAAGAATAGTCACTGGTAATGTTAGAGTATAATTATATTTAAATAAAATTAAAACACGATGTATCAAGATCATTTTCTTCCACATTAAAGTAAGAAGCTTTTGTCATGGTTTCCTTAAGAAAATCCACCCGTATCTCCTCATGAAATTCCATCAAAAAATATGCAACATGTTCAGTGTGATCAATATGTTCCGAAACAGGTGCACATCCAGGTTCGTCATCATCCTCCAAGGCATAGATGAGATTGTATGATTCTATATAATCAAAACCACAAGGATTGATGTAGAATTCAGATTCAATGAAATTAGAATACATAGAGTCAAATAATGGTTCAACTCCCAGAGTCTGTTCATCTTCAATCTCTGCCTCAGTGGTAAGTGCTTCTTGGATTATACTCTATGAGGATGGAGGTTGGTAGTCGGGCTCCTCTATCTTCAATTCAAATTCGACCACTTGGGAGTTGTCTTCCTTCGTTGGTACTGGCTCTTCTTCCTTGTATTTCATGGGGAGATCAGGCAGTTCCACACATTTAATAAAAAAATCATCCAATCCTTCTTGATCTTCCACTTGTAGCTCAGTAGGCATGTCTTCCTCCTTTTCAACCTAAAATTCACGATTTTGTCCAGGGTTGGGTTGCTCCATTAATGCACGAACATAGTCAAATTCTCTTTCAGCTTTTCTTGTCAGTTTTTCAATTATTTCTCTATGTTCTTTCACATGAGCCCTTCTAAAATCATTATCTTATTCTTTTTGTTGCTACACCTGTGAGTAATTGTCAGTCCATGCATAATAAAAATCATTTAAATTCATCATGGAATGATTTTTTTTTCAATTTTATAAAAATAAATGAAATCGATCTAAGATGTAAAAATAGAAAAAGTAAATGGAAAACTGATTGGCTCCCCGACAACGGTGCCAGTTTTGACGCGCGCCATTCTTGGGCCTGGACAAAAACAATTATATTTTTTCCTAGTGCAGCATAGTGGCTGACTAGGGTCGTCTCCCTTGAGGAGACTTTAAATTTGGTTCACTTACTTTATCTAATTCAAAGAATCTATCTCTTTTTGATATTTTGTTATTTAATGAAATCGATTACAATATTTTTGGGTTTTTGATAATTAAAATAATGACATGAAAAATGTTAATTTAAACTACCGTGAAAATATAAACAGAATGAGTTAGTAAGAAAGAACTTTTTTTGAGGTTTAGTCATGGATTCAATCATTATTCTCTTTTATATGTTAATTTTAGCTTGATAATGAAAACATGAAATCTCATGTTTGAATCACTACTCTTTTCCAGAATAGGAATAGTTTGAGTTTCATGTCATTGGGGGCCATCACCAAATCGGGTAAAATCGCCTCACCAATGCATGATACTCAAATGTACCACAAAAAACAAAACAAACATTAAATAAATTTCAAGAACACTTTGACCTCCCCCCAATCCAAGTCCCTGGGTTAGGCTCTCATTTCTGAGAGTATGAGATTACTTTGTGGATTGGGTGAAGGAAGATAGAAATATTGAGAGAGGGATAGAGAGAGAAAAAAAGTGGATGGAGAAACATAGATGCATGAATTCATTAAACTAAAATTTAAATTACAAATGAAAATAAAAATAAATAAAACTAGGATGAAAATAAAATAAAAAGAAGAAATGGGGTGATAATAGAAGAGCACCAATGGTCCATGCCTCGGTGGGACCCCTCCTTGGCATTGGGTGTCGAGTTGATTATTTTAGAAGGAGGAGAGCGCCTCCTTTTATAGGAATATTTATATCCCCCAGAAGTTTTCACGTTTTTGGACCCTTAGATGGACGATTCACGCATGCATCCCTTCTTCAATATTGTTCTTAAATGTGTTGACCATTCACCCTCAGCATTTCAGCACATTCAGACCTAGGATGAAGGCGTTATGAATTTTCCATTGAAGACTTTTGTTTCTGGATAAAGCTTCCAGGAAGGTTCCCCTAAAAGTATATCGTTCAATGGAAATCTTAATGACTTCAAAACTCCACAAAATATGGTGTAGAGCCGTACCTCACTGTACTAGTTCTATAACATGTGGAAAAAACCTCATTTGGATATGTGATTGCCGAGATTGGGTTCTGTTATAGCAGTGTGGTTCACGCTTTCCGCCTGGAAAAATGTCAAATTTAAATGAATTTTTTGGACCTTTAGATGACTGACTTAGCTCTTGTTCTAGAAGGAAAACTTTGAGGAAATAAAATCAGGATTCTAAACAAATTTGAATAAAAAATTTTGGACATATATTTTACGCTAAATGAAAAAAATATCCTTGTGGTCAAAATCTGTCCTAAATTCAGAATTATCCACTTTTCTCAATTTATGCTCATTTTCATTATAATATTAAAATTACCCATTGTTTTAATAAAATAATGAAATACATGGATTTTATCATTGGAAAATGTAAAAAAATAATCATTATTTGATAAAAAATATGCACATATATTTTCTCTGTCACCCCACGTTGGAGAGGGACCGGATGGATAATGCCTTCACATCGACAGTCGCGGGAAGGAGGAGGAATTCCATACCCGTTGTGGTGAGCATAGGAGAGGGTTCTGCATCGACTGTCACTGCCACGGGGTAGGCTTTCATTCGGGTTTGGGGTAGTAGGTGGAATACCTACATGACGAGCTTTGGAGCGGGAAAGGCCCACACGCTGTGGAGTAGTGGTACGGAGAGGACCTCCGTACGGGGTGACATCACCGTGGGTTGGTTCGCGATGATCACCACTCATGCCTGCGACCTGGAGAGTCGACCCAGCCTGCCCGTGGGGTGATTGGGGCCTCGATCCCAATTGGGAATATAAGTTCCCCATCTCAGTGCGTGCATGGACCTGATGATATGCACTGGCTGTGGCTCGGGCCACAATGGTTGTCGACATTAACGCCCCTTGGTGGGTGTCCTCGGCCAGGGCCCAATGCTAGCGTCGGGTCAGGTGAGCCGTGCGAGTGGTGCAGGCGCATAGCCTACCTGCTCATGTGGCAAGGACGGACGGTGGTTCTGACATGGCTGGGTGTGGGACCTTTCTTAGAGCCCTTGAATCTGGACTCTGATCGGGCTGATCCATACGTCACCCACATAATCAGCGTATGGCAGGGAGTTATCAAGGAGTTCCGAGAACAGGCTCCCGAAACGATTGAATGTTGGGGTGGGGAGTAGGGGCTCCATGAGCGGCCCTCGAGGGCGGCATTGACGGTGAGGCCTGGATGCCTCCAGGTCTATGTGGTCCATATTCTGAATTGGGATTATTCCCTCCTCCTCGTAACGGCGTACGAGGTCATTAATCACCCTCTGTTGGATGTCCTCCGATGGGGAGATGGTGCGTGTGTGCCCTACGTTCGTGGATTCAAATGCCGTTGCGGTAGTAGTGGATCCACGCATAGCGGCTGTTCTAGAGTTTCCCTTATCCCTGCAAAGGCGTATGGGCGGTGATCGTGTCCCTATAGCAGCAACCTAATTCTTGAGAAGCAGGGATATTAACTCATCAGAAATGTGAGGAAAAGAAATCGACAACCAGTTCCCTAGCGTCATTCTGTATTCTGTGACCGGTAAGAGGGATCCATGTTGACAATGTTATAGAACGAAATTCCCAACATTCTACTACCCCAAATTCTGGTGAGTTTTATGCCAGGCCCGCTATTTGCATGGCGGGACCTGGCGCATGATATCTAGATCTGGTGACACGTCAATCTTCTAATGTCTCGAGCGCTACTAATTTCCATATTGAGGAGAAGAACTTCATGTCGTGTTCACCATTTCTGTTTCCAATTATTCATCCAGGGTGCGCGCATCCATCGCCATTCGGGGAACGTCAGCGCAACTATTTGTTTCCCCACATTCCCACTTTCCAAAGGTGGGCGTCAGTCTCTCCTTATTCACGGATGTCTGCTCCTTGATCGAAACCGGGATGATGGGATGTCGGTTCTTCCTTCCGTGGATTCCTCCTCAGAACTCGTCACCTAGTCCGAGTCTCCCTTATAGAATTAATATGTTGTTCGTGAATCTATTCCCAGTACCATGTTTCTATGGACGCCGATTAATTACACTTCTTCTGTCAGAACATTCCAATGGGTCCCATTAGGGAAGCAACCTTTGGTTGGGGGAGTAGTCACGTCGAGGCATCATTAACATGTCTGAACGCTGGGGAATTGGCGTGTCTGTCTTTTGTCCCTTAATATAGGGATTCTCAAGGGCACGGAATCCTAAGACATCCCACATCGAGCGTGGGGAATCATATGGCATGGGCATGTATATGAGGTTTTCCTCAGCTTCTGGTGTTTAACAAGGGGTATGCCACAAGTTTAACATCTAGCAGAGACGGATTGGGCTGATCAAAACACTAGCTGGGGTGGATCATATTGAATAACCCCCTTGAGGGAACATCGACATCGAATCCATCCCGTGGGCGGATTCCCAAATGTTGTGGAGGGGAATGGGGTGGCATGATCTCACCGGGATGTGGCGGCCCAGGTACGAATCAGGATGAGTGATGGAAAGTTTCACGGAGTGGATGGGGGATGAGATAGGACCACTTTGGAGATGACGATATTGATAGTCTTGATCCTCCAAGAGAACTCCTACATATCATTATGGCAGGGAATCAAAGTCTGCATAGTTTGGTTGGTGAGAACCGACGTGAAGGGGGTCGGAACGACGAACAAGTGATGGGCTTGAACCTCAGGGAGGCTTCCTAAGTACCATGCCTTATAATGGATCAAAGTCCACGTAGTTAAGGATGGAAAGGGTCTGTTGAACTAATGTGAAGGGGTTTCAGGACAACTAGATGGTAGGATCACAACGGCTTACCATTGGATCGGGATGCAGTTTAGCGTCATGTGGGATGAGATTTGTCGGAAAACCGATGTAAAGATGGACCTTGGTCCGATGGTTGATGGGCTTGAACCTTGTGAGGTTTCCTACGTACCATTCCTTGACATGGAACAAAGTCCTCGTAGTTCGAGTATGGATGCTAGCGAACCGACGTGAAAATGGACCTTGGTCCGATGGGTGATAGACATGAACCTCGTGAGGCTTCCTACATACCATGACTTGACATGGATCAAAGACCCCATAGTTCAGGTGGAAAGGGGGATTGGAACACTGACACGGAGATGGTCAGGGCTAATGATTGTTGGGATTGAACCTCAGGGAGGATTCCTACGTACCATGCCTTTACATGGTTCAATGTCAATGTAGTTTGGGTTTGGATGATGGTGAACCGATGTGAAGGTGGAATGTGGGTCCGATGGGTGTTGGGCTTGAACCTCGGAGAGGCTTCCTACGTACTGTGCCTTAACATTGATCAAAGTCCACGTAGTTCAGGTGTACAGTTTAGCGTCGTGCGGGATGGGATGCAGTTTAACATCATGCGGGATGGGGGTGTTTGGGGCTTACACACTGAGGTGGCCCATGGTGAATTTTGGTGAAATGACATGAAAGAGGTCGGGACGACCAACGAGTGGTGGGCTTGAACCTCCTGAGGATTCCTACATAGCATTCCATGACATGGATCAAAGTTCTCATAGTTTAGGTTAGTCACAATGGCTTACCGCTCGACAGAAATGCAGTTTAACGTCATGCAGGACGAGGGTGGAACCCGACGTGAAGAAACAACTGGGCGGTGGGCTTTAACCTCGTCAAGGCTTCCTATGTACCATGCCTTGACATGGATCAAAGACCTTGTAGTTCAGAAGAGGGCATGTCAGAGAATCGACATGAATAAGGACCTTGGTCCAGGTGGATGGTGGGCTTGAAAATCAGAGAGTCTTCCTACGTACCATACATTGACATGGATCAAAGTCCTTGTATATTAGAAGAGGGCATGTCAGAGAACCGTTTTGAATAAGGACCTTGGTCCAGGTGGATGGTGGGCTTGATCCTCAGGGAGGCTTCCTACGTAATATGTGTTAACATGGATCAATGACTTCGTAGTTCAGAATGGTGTACAGTTTAATGTCATGTGGGACAGGATACTGGTTTCATAGTCGATGCTTACTCTAAGACCACGTGAGTCATGCTCGCTGTGAGAAACAAGAGGTGGTAGGGACCTGATGATCACATCGTGAAGGGTGCATCCGTGAGAAGCGAAGCAGGGCTTACACGTTAGGCGGACCGTGGTGCTGGGATTTACTCTAGGATGGGGGCCCGAGGGTGAGAAAGCACAAAGGGAGAGGAAAGGGTAATAGAAGACACCTATGTCCATCTCCCCACTTGGTCCTTGGAACTGGGGAAGTACGGGGGTGTATGGGTGTTACCTCCCACAAGAAAGTCTATGGGTATATGCCAAGATGATTGTCCTTACCCCATGGAAAAACGCCGCCCCAACAAGGAGGATATCATCCCCTGTGAGGTGTGATCCCATCCTTGTGGAGACCAGTGGGCGTAAAGAATGCCCGAGCTGAGGAACCCCGCAAAGGATGCATGGGGGCCCATGTCACAGTTTAATGTCATGTGTTGAGGACAAGGTGTTAGGCAGTTTAACATCCTGCATCTCGGATGAGGTGGGTTTACGCCGCACCCCTAGGACTTACATAACCGGTACCCTCTTCCCCTTGGGGAAGGGAAGGCATCGGCAAGGCCATACTGAAGGGGGATGTAGAGGGAACCATCGATAGGTCAACGTTAGCGTGGCTATGCAAAGAAGAAATAGCCATTAGCTTGCCTTTGAAAAGAAGCATTAGGAGAAGCAACGCTACGGGTGGTATTGTCCAAGGGACTTTGAAATCACATCCTGCAAACCTGGAGGGTTTCACGGGAGAAGTAATTGCCGAGAAGAGGGGTCCACAGGCAGGGGCCTTGTGGAGATCTGTTGCTCTGCGTAGTGGAGAGCACTTGCGATGGGGTGTTCTTTGTGAAGTGGGGTGCCTTAGCCTTAACAAGGGGAAGAGGTGCGAATGGGAAGTGCTTCCCGAAGTGGAAGGGTGTTTGGGGAGAACTGCCTCATGGAGCTTAGGTGCCTCTTGAAGAAAATTTTCGTTAAGAAATGTTCTTCACGATGTATAGTGACCCTGCCTTGGCATATGGATCATGTGTACAATATGGGTGTTTTGTGAAGAATAAATGCTCCGTGGAAACCAGGGTCCCCTTGGGAATCCCCTTCCTTTGTGGATGACCTTAGGCTTCGTTAAAGGCTTCTCTCTCAGAAGTGGGGATCAAAACGAGACAAGGCGAAGGCCTCTCGCGAAGCAAAAATTCCTCACGGAGATCATAATTCACGGAGCAAAGGGTGCTCCTCGATTTGGGAGCCAAGAAGGTGAAAGGTTGGATTGTACGTCCATGGGGGCTCAGGGGGATCTCAGTATTTATAGGCAAGCGGCACCACAAAATAGAGCTCATGTAGAGAGAAGGGGGCTTCGGTTGCTTCACGGTGGGTCACAAACATCAACTGGGTTCACGAAGAGATACCGTCTCCTTTGCTTCCAGGCAGGTTCGCCAATGTCAGTGGAGTTCGCGGAGAGATACCGCCTCCTTTTCTTTGTGGTGGGTTCACGAATGTCAGGGGAGTTCGCGGAGAGATACCACCACCTTTGCTTCATGGAGGGTTCGCAAACGTCAGGTGCGTTCACATGGCATCTCGCCTCTGGTGTTTCACAGCAGCCACGTTGCTTGGGGGGACTCCGCGTCAGGGCTTCGTGGGGCAGGGAGCTGGGCATCTTTTACTTCTTTCTTCTCTTCAATTATTTTGGTGACAACACCGGTCATACCCCAGATTTATCCAAAACATAAATGGAGTATCTAAAAACGACTTCCTTGTTCCAAGGATTCCAGCACTGTAGAAAATTCATCAAATTGATGTCTGGTTTGTGAGATACGACCTTTTAAGCCAAAATGGGTTGAAAAGGGTCTGGGTCTAGGCCGACCCGGTCAAACTGACCCGACCTATCCTGACCCTGTACGACTTAACCCAAGTGGGGTCGACCCGACCTGGTCTGGGTCTAACGAAGTGTGGCCCGAACCGGTTGGGCCGACCCGAGTGAGACGGGCCGCCGAAGGCTCAGCCCACTAGGTCGCAAATAGGCCTAACCCGCCTTGGATGGGCACGCCCGCCGAACCGTGCGGGGGTCATCTCCCCCCCCCCCCTCGAATGAAAATTCATATGTTTGGTTTTCAACGGTGGTTCCACATGGCGCTGCTCCCTCTGTCAGTGGGACCTGTAGGGCGTGGGTCCCCCTCCGGTGTAGCTCAAAGCCTCGAGAGGCCTCTACGGCACGCGACAGTGCCCCGGCCGTAGACAACGCAGCCTGCCACGGCCCATTTTCCACCGTTGTTCACCACAGTTCCTTCAGGCACCAACTATCTCCGTGGCCACTACCATCGTATGCCACCACCACCTGTCACTGTCGCCCAACGTTGTCACCCGCCGACATTGGTGCCATGACGTTATAGCTTCCGTGGGCTGCCAAGTGAGCTGTAGTGTTCTGGTTTCCCTTCTAATTGTTTCTACAGGTCTCCCAAGATGCTTCCAACACTACGTGGCTCCCAAATTCATCATTCTTCGATATTTTTTAGTTTCCCATGAATAACACAATCATAGAAACAAATGCGGAGGGTCTGGGCTTTATTTAGTTGGCATGTTCCCACCATGTTAGCAATATAACAAGGGTGAGACGGTAATGGATACTAAGGCATTACCAACGGTTTCAAACCGTTGGTAAAGGCTGCCAAACCATTGGTATACTATATACCAATGGTTTGGAAAGCCTTTGGAATGTAAGGCGTAGGTATATCCCATTACCAATGGTTTTAGTACAACCATTGGGAAAGGCAGTGTAATCCTAGAGTTTCCCAACAGTTATTTGAACCGTTGGTATATAAAAGTACTCCCAAAGGGTTGAAAACCATTGGCAATACTGGCTTCTTGCAGTGTGAAATAGGAGTATTCCCAATGGTTTGAAAACCGTTGGCAGTACTGGCTACTGTCAGTGTAAAATAGGAGTATTCCCAACGGTTTGAAAACCGTTGGCAATACTCATGTTCATGTTTTAGCACTATACAAAAGGTTTTATTAGACCATATGTATAGTGTTATACCAAAATCTGGCAGACCAGCAACCTAGAATCTCCTCCACTCATGCACACTCAACAAACCCATGGAATACAGAACAAACACCACTCCTACACACTCAACAAAACCATGGAAGACAGAACAAACACCTGCATACACAAAAAAACACCTACTACACCCAACACCAACAAAACCACCTGCACACTCAACTACATACACCAATAAAACCACTGCACACTCAACTACATACACCTACATACACTCTTAACACCAAAAAACACCTGCTATAACACACAAAAGAACATAAAAAGAGGATACTCTTATAACCATGGAATGTACCACAATTATAATCATGTATATGAACCCAATTACCCTATGCAATAAAAATTTCATAATTGAATTCTCAATTGAATACATGTAGAATCAATTATGTAATGAATTATAAATTGTGAATCAATAACATTATTGTCAAAGGTGCGCGGCGCAACTATGGCACATGCGCACATAATTAATTATATACATTTTTTAACAAGATTTGAAATTTTAAAAAACATAAATTCAATAAAAAAATTCAAATTAAAATACATACTGATATTTTTTAAGAGTTTCTACTTTGAGTGATGTCACAACAATGTTTCTATAGTCTGTTATGTTTTGAATTGCAAAAATAAAAGTAGTCTCTTGTGTGTTTTTATTAATATATTAAATATTCTATTTAATTGAAATTAGGACTGCCCCAATTTATATCATGGTGCACCGTGATTTCTGCCTCCTACCACAATCTCCACCTTTTCCTCCTTTCCTTATCCCACCCCGATCATTGATACTTCAATTCATCTTTCACACACTAAAAACCCCAGCCATCGCTGACATCATCTGCTTCACCGCCTTCCAGCACTGTCACCTCCCAACAAGGAAGATGAGAGTGAGGTGCGCCTTTACAGCGCATGGTGCCCGAGTGCCTCAAGGATTGGTGGGTGAGGTACGTGCATTTGGTGCGCCTCAGCACGCCTTTGACAACAATGATCAATAACACATACAAAATGAATTATGTTGCATACAGAATTCTGAATACATTTGCTCGGTTTTCAATACACCGATTGTTTTCGCATAAAGTGATGCCCATTTTTAAAAAAAACATACACTTGGTGTGATACCGGACACACCATGCTTCGAAATCAGGCAGGGTTGACTTGTACACATCACAAAAGACTCATGAATCGTTTTCATAAAGTATCAACAGAATCTGAATGCGTTTGGTCGGTTTTCTGTATGCCAGTTGTTGTTTTCACATAAAATATTTTCCATTTCAAAGAATGGTGATACACTTTGAGTGGTGTTGGCCACACCATGCCTCAGATTGAGGTGAGGTTGACTATTACATGTCACATATGACCCATGGTCGTTGTGCTAAAGTATCAACACAATCCAAATACGTTTGGTTGGTTTTCCATATGCCAATGGTTTTTACATAAAATGATGTCCATTTTAAACAAAATAGAGACAGTTAGAGTGATACTAGCCACACTACACCTCAGATTGAGGTGGGTTTGACTCGTACAAATCACATATGACCCAGGGATCGTTGTTTTAATGTTTCAACAAAATCCAAATGCATTTGGTCAGTTTTCCCTATGTCAATTGTTGTTTTCACTTAAAATATTTTCCATTTTATTCAAAAGAGATACGCTTCGAGTGGTGTCGGCCACACCACGCCTCAGATTGAGGAGGGGTTGACTATTACACGTCAAATATGACCCATGGATCGTTGTCCTAAATTTTCAATAGAATCTGAAGGCATTTGTTCAGCTTTTCATAATTCATTTGTTGTTTTCACATAAAATGATGTTCTTTTTAAACAAAAGAGAGACACTTTGAGTGGTGTCGTCCAAACCATTCTTTGGATTGAGGAAAGATTGACTCATACACGACACATATGACCCATAGATTGTTTTCCTAATGTTTCAACAGAATCCAAATGCGTTTAATTGATTTTCCGTATGTTACTTGTTTTTTACACTTAAAGTGATGTCCATTTTAAACAAAAGACATACACTTGGAGTGATACCGGCCACACTGTGCCCCGGATTGAGGCGGGGATGACTCTTACACGTCTCCGATGACTCATGAATCGTTTTCATAAAGTATCAATAGAATTTGAATGTGTTTGGTTAGTTTTCTGTATGCCAGTTGTTTTTTTCACTTAAAATGTTTTACTTTTTAAAGAAAAGTTAGACACTTTGAGTGGTGTCAGCCACACCACACCACAAATTGAGCTGGGGTTGACTCATACAAGCCACATATGACCCATGGATCATTTTGATAATGTATCAACACAATCTGAATATGTTTGGTTGATTTTATGTTTTCCAGTTGTTTTACTTAAAATGATATCCATTTTAAACAATAGAGAGACATTTAGAGTGATACCGGCCACACCGCACCTCGGATTGAGGCGAGATTGACTCGTACACATCACATATGACCCATTTATAGTTTTACTAAAGTTTCAATAGAATCTGAATGCATTTGGTCAGTTTTACGTATGTCTGTTGTTGTTTTCACTTAAAATGGTGGCCATTTTAAACAAAAGAGAGACACTTTGAGTGGTGTCAGCCGCACCGTGCCTCAGATTGAAGCGGGGTTGACTCGTACACGTCACATATGACCCATGGATCGTTTTCCTAAATTTTCAACAGAATCCAAATGCATTTGATTTTTTTTCCATATGTCATTTGTTGTTTTCACATAAAATGATGGTCATTTTAAACAAAAGAGAGACACTTTGAGTGGTTCCGGCCACATCGTGTTTTGTATTGAGATGAATTTGACTCTTAGACGTCACATATGACCCATGGATCATTTTTCTAATGTTTCAACACAATCCGAATGCGTTTGGTTGGTTTTCCGTATGTCAGTCGTTGTTATCACTTAAAATGATGTCCATTTTAAACAAAATACATACACTTGGAGTTATACCGGCCACACTGTGCCCCATATTGAGGTAGGATTGACTCTTACATGTCACAAATGACTCATGAATCGTTTTTATAAAGTATCAATAGAATCTGAATTCGTTTTGTTAGTTTTCCGTATGCGAGTTGTTGTTTTCACTTAAAATGTTTTCCATTTCAAATAATGGTGAGACACATTGAGTGGTTTCGGCCACAACATACCTCGGATTGAGGTGGGGTTGACTCATATACGTCTCATATGACCCATGGATCATTTTTATAAATTATCAACACAATACGAATATGTTTGGTTGGTTTTTCATATGCCAGTTGTTTTTACATAAAATGATGTCCATTTTAAACAAAATAGAGACAGTTAGAGTGATACCGGCCATACCGCACCTCGGATTTTGGTGGGGTTGACTCATACACGTCACATATGACCCATATATCATTTTACTAGTGTTTTTACATAATTTTAATGAGTTTGGTCAGTTTTCTATATGTTAGTTGTTGTTTTCACTTAAAATTTTGTCCATTTTAAACAAAAGAGTGACACTTTGAGTGGTGTCGGGGACACTGCACCTCGGATAGAGGTGGGGTGAATCATACCCATCACATATGATCCATGGATCGTAGTCCTATATTTTTAAAAGAATCGTAATGTGTTGGTCGGTTTTTTGTATGGAAGTTGTTGTTTTCACTTAAAACGATGTTCATTTTAAACAAAAGAGAGATACTTTGAGTGGTTCCGGCCACACCACACTTTGTATTGAGGAAGGGTATACTCATAGACATCACATATGACCCATGGAACGTTTTCCTAATGTTTATATAGAATCCGAATGCGTTTTGTCAGTTTTCCGTATGCCAGTTGTTGTTTTCACGTAAAGTGATGTCCATTTTAAACAATAGACATACACATGGAGTGATACCGGCTACACCGTACCCCATATTGAGGCAGGGTTGACACGTAAACTTCACATATGACTCATGAATCGTTTTCATAAAGTATCAATAGAATATAAAAGAATTTGGTCTTGTTTCTATAAGCCAGTTGTTGTTTTCATTTAAAATGTTTTCCATTTCAAAGAAAGGTGAGACACATTGAGTGGTGTCCGCCACACTGTGCCTCAGATTGAGGTGGGGATGACTCTTACATGTCACATATGACCCATGAATCCGTTTTCTAATGTAACAACACAATCTGAATACGGTTGGTTGTTTTTATGCATTCCATTTGTTTTTACTTAAAATGATGTCCATTTTAAACAAAAGAGAGACAGTTCGAGTGATACCTGCCACACCGCACCTCTGATTGAGGTAGGGTTGACTCGTACACGTCACATATGACCCATGGGTCATTTTCCTAATGTATCAACAAAATCAAAATGCATTTGGTCAGTTTTATGTATGTCAGTTGTTGTTTTCACTTAAAATGATGTCCATTTTAAACAAAAGAGACACACTTTGAGTGGTGTGGCTACACAGTGCCTCAGATTGAGATGAGGTTGACCTTTACACGTCACATATGACTCATGGATCATTTTACTAAATTTTCAACAGAATCCGAATGCGTTTGGTCAGTTTTCTCTAGGGTAGTTGTTGTTTTAATTTAAAATGATGTTCATTTTAAACCGAAGAGAGACACTTTGAGTGGTGCCGGCCACACCCTGCTTCGGAATGAAGCATGGTTGACTTTTACACGTCAAATATGACCCATGGATCGTTTTCCTAATGTTTCAACAGAATCCAAATGTGTTTGGTTGGTTTTCCGTATGTCAGTTTTTTTTTCACTTAAAATGATGTCCATTTTAAACAAAAGACATACACATGGAGTGATATCGGCCACACCGTGCCCCGAATTGGGGAAGGGTTGACTCGTACACGTCAAAAATGACCCATGGATCGTTTTCCTAATGTATCAACACAATCTGAATGCGTTTGGTTGGTTTTTCGTATGCCAGTTTTTGTTTTCACTTAAAATCTTTTCCATTTCAAATAAAAGTGAGACAATTTGAGTGGTGTCATCCACACCAGTCCTAAGATTGAGGAGGTCTTGACTCGTACACATCACTTGGGCATTTTGAGTGCCGTCATGTTTGGATTGAATATCTAGGTGAGTCTAATCCTCTACTTGCTTCCTCTTTTCGAATAGGGTTTGCATTGTTCTCTCGTCTTCTTCTGAAGCTCTAAAACCCTCTTTTCTGTTGGGATTTTGGGTGAATCTTTAAGAGACATTAGATTGGGATCCGGTGTCTATGGAGGAGGGTTGGGGGAGGGTGGGCAGTCCAGGGGGCTATCCGAGGTCCAGGGAGGATGGTGGGTGGGTGGGGGGGGGGGGGCTGTCCGGGGTCCTGGAAGGAGGGTGGGGGGGGGGGGGGGGCTTCCCGGGGTCTTGGGAGGAGGGTGGGGGGTGTCTGTGTTCAAGGGAGGATGGTGGGGGGCTGTCCGGGGTATAGGAAGTAGGGTGGTTCATGTATCTAAAACTCTATCTAGGTATCATACATCAATTTCTGACAGGACTGCAAACCGCCGTGTGGTGTCGTCCTGGAGTAGGGAAAAATCACGACCTTACCATGGTGTGACCGCTACGTGACAACAGAATGACCGCGTTGTGACCATGACGTGTTAGACCAGTCCAGCGACATTTACGGGGCAACATCTTCTAGCTAGGAGCGAAGGGAGTGGGAGGAGGCCGGTCAACATTCCGGCCGTCGCCTCCCTCCCCATTAACTATGGGTGGGAAATGTATCTAAAACTCTATATAGGTATCATAAATCGAATTCTAACAGGACTGAAAACCACTGCAGGGTGTCTTTCTGAAGAAGGTCCAAATCACGACATGATCGTGCCGTGACCGCGACGTGACCACGACCTGACAGCGGTGTGACCGCAGCGTGTTGGCCTGGTCCAGCAACGTCCGCAGGGCAGTATCTTCCGGCCAGGAGTGAAGGGAGGGGGAGGAAGCAGGGGAAAATTCCGGCCATCACCTCCCTCCCCATTGACTATGGATGGGTAATGTATCTAAAACTCTATCTAGGTATCATACATAGAATTCTGACAGGACTTTGAACCGTCGTGGGGTGTCGTCTTGGAGTAGGGCCAAATCACGACATTACCACAGCGTGACAGCAGCGTGACCGCGGCATGACCGCTGCGTGACTACGGCGTGACCACGGCGTGACTGCGGCGTGACAACAGCATGACCATGGCGTGACCCCGGTGTGATCGCGGCGTGACCGAGGCGAGACCACGGCGTGTTGGCCCGGTACAACGACATCCGTGGGGCAGCATCTTCCAGCAAGGAGTGAAGGGAGTGGGAGGAAGCGGGGCAACATTATAGTCGTCTCCTCCCTCCCCATTAACTATAGATGGGTAATGTATCTAAAACTCTATCTTGGTGTCATACATCAAATTCTGATAGGACTATGAACCGTCGCAGGGTGTCATCCTAGAGTAGGGCCAAATCATGACGTGACGACGGCATGACCGCGATGTGACCGCGGCGTGACCGCGGAGAGACCGCGACATAACCATGGCATGACCACAATGTGTTGTCCCGGACCAGCGACATCTGTAGGGCAGAAACTTCCGGCCATGAGAGAAGGGAGTGGGAAGCAGTAGGGTAACATTCTGGTCATCGCCTCCCTCCCCATTAAATATGGATGGTTAATGTTTCTAAAACTCTATATATGTATCATACATTGAATTCAAACCGGGCTGTGAATCGCTGTGGGGTGTCATCCTGGAGCAGGGAAAAATCACGGCATTATCGCGGCATGACCGTTGTGTGACTGCGGCGTAATCGCGACGTGACCGCAGCGTGACCGCGGTGTGATTGCGGCGTGACCGCGGCGCGATCGCCGCGTGACCGTGACGTGACCGCGGCGAGACCATGTCGTGGTGGCCCGGTCCAGTGACATCCACAGGGCAGCATCTTTCGGCCAGGATTCCAAATTAATCCTATGTTGTTTTCCTTCACATTATAGAAACCGATCTTATGTTATAAAAACATAATCTTGAAACACATGATGGACAAGTCACCATTACTTGGTGACTCGAAACCAACGAGCATGGATCAATGCACTAGACAAATGATATTAAGAACCGTAAAACACATTAAGGATGCTACATAACCAGTGAGAAACCAACCAATGGCATTAATTCCTTACCTAGATTGGTAGCGGAGAACCAAATCCACCGAATCCAACAAAAAACGATACAACACCCTACACAAAAACATAATATGGAGTAAAAAACACTAAAGCCTCAAATACATGAGGTGTGAGACAAGTAGTAACCATATAATCTTACCTCGGATCAAAGCCAGTGGACTGAATCAATCTGAACTCCTTCTGGGACCCTTCGAAGAATATAACTACCCTTTGTCTATAGAAAGCAGTCAAAGATCTAAGTGACCAATGCAATAAATAAAATAAAATAAAAACTAAACTAAAACATACCTGTCTCATGTGACTATACCTGTCACCACCCAACGTATAAGTACCACAGCACCCCATGGGTCAAATCATGTTCCAGCAAGCAAAGTAGAAACAAATCAATGTTTCAAAATGATACTATCAAATAGTACATACCTATTAATTAACAATTACTCTTCCTATTAATGGTATATAATCAATTTGGCATGAGTTTAAACTTAGTTTGGTTTTGTTTGATTCAAGAAATGAGGTCTTATTATTCTTGGTTTTTGTGTTTACACTTGAGATATTTATTTAAAAATGATGCATGTATTTGGATATTTATTTATGGTTTTACTTCTTAGCCTATTACTATGGGGCCTGTCCACATGAATAATTCTTGGAATGTAGAGTTCAGTTGAAATTTATCCGCTTTAATGTGATTGATGTCACTAATGATGAGGATTTAGATCAAGTAAAATATTCCTAAATGGATTGGGCCTTATAATGATAGGTGTGGCAACTGTACATCTAGCGTTTGATGAGGAAATACTTATGAGGATGGATTGGAATCATGGTAGATTCTTAGAGTGGAATGGTCCCTCTGAGTATATAAAATGTATTATGAAAGGTTTTACTCCATTTAATGATTCACGATTTCAACTAACGAGATGAAGGATGAGATGCTAGTGTGGGTATTGGGTATTGTCGGATAGATTGGCATTATAATACCAAGATGCTTTGTGTGATTTAGCTTAGGATGGAACTTGGGTAGTGGGGATGGGTTATAATACATGATTTTGATGAGGTTCTTGACTATATTATTGACAATGTAATGTAGATGGGTTCGACATGGTATGATTTTGTGACTAGGACAATCATAAAGTGAATAATCCCTTTTGTCTAGTTGGATGATGAGATGTGCATCGAGGCATGGGATAATCCTCGAGAGATGAGTCTAGACTATGTGGCTGAGAGGATAGACTAGAATAGGTTTGATAGGATTGGGTGAGTGGCCAAACCATGCGAGGATGATACAATGTATGGGGACACTTGGAGACACTTGGGGTTATTTATGTAATCTCATGGAGACACTTGGGGTTATTTCATGACTCCAACATACTCCAGAAATGTTCCTACACAATGTTTTAGAAAAATAATTCCATCTCATGGAAGACCACAAGGATTATCTATCTTCCAATGTTTCCTCACACTCAACCCTCATGGTATTACAGTATACAAGTGATCTACGTCAACTAGTCAGGATAACATCACTACCCTTCGTCCGTAGAATGAAGTAAAACACCTAAGTGGACAATGAAATAAAGAAAATAAAATAAAAATGTAACAAAAACATACCTGTATCCTGTGACTATAAATTTCACCGCACAATATATAATAATCACACCACCCCATGGGTCAAATCAGGTTCCAGCAAGCAAGGGGAAAACAGTTCAATTTAATAATCTCTTCATTTGTCATTATGATCTTTATATAGCACGTTGTTGGAAACATAATACTAGTACACTTATCCATTTAATATCCACCTATGATACATTAGTTGAGTTGAATATTGTGCACATAACCCATATTAGAAACCCGTCACATCGTACCACAATACTATATTGACTACTATGGTGAATAATAATCGATGCATCATAAAATGAAATTTGTCATATATTTCCCTTGTGTCATAAATAGCTCACCTGCTAGAATCCACCATTCCCCGATCAATTGTGAACTCGTTCTACAATTCATTCAAAAAAAATTAATACATATAACAATCCAAGAATTATCACTCTCAACACCCCATCTTACTAGCCTGTTGAGTGGTTATAATGTAAAATAACTATAGAGAAAGTGTTTGTTGTGTTGGGGATTGAAAAAATTGTAACATCGCAACCATTATTTAAGTAAAATTTCTTTTTAAAGTAACATGAATATAATAACGAAATGTTTAGAGTCCAAAAATACTCTTGAATATAAAAAAATAATAAAACAACATAGTTGTTAAACTCAATAGGGGTGTAAAAATGGCATGATGGCTGTCGTCGACCTGGACAGCCTGTGAGACATATTTCATACAATGGGCCCAGCCCAAGTAGTGTTTAGGGAAGGACTCAAACTAGTGAAGGCCCAACAAAGCCAGACCAAACCCAAGCCCAGACAAAGGCTGGCCCAGCCCAATTGATAATTTCATTCAATTTTATTTTAGTTTGATGAATTGTATGTTTAATATATTTATTATTGTTAATTTATGATATTTTTTACATTTTACATTTTTTAAAAGAATTGGACTGGGACCCGACCCAAACTATTGATATGTACCATGCCTCACTACATACCTATTCAGCAATTTGTATAACACAAGACGTCACAACTGACCCCTTTCTATTTATGTCTGCAATTGGGTTGAAGCCATTGGAATTTCATCCTCCCCCTCTCCCACCACACCAAACTGTCTAATTTCATACTTATTCCCATTAATGAGTGTTAATGATTCGTTTTCCACGCCTTTGGATTTCTGATTTATAAAATATAACCAAACTACTAAAATATTCATTTTTTATTAACAATAGACTCATGAAAACAGGCCACTCAGAATTCATTATGTTGATTTTCGAACCAAATTTTTTCACATTTCCAAATGCCTACTGAACTTAAAAAGACATTTTTTCCATTTAGAGTCCAATAGATTTCCCTACTCCTACACCTCTCATCACATGTAGTATCCATGATCCAACTATTTCAATTAAAAGAATCATGGGAACCACTAAACCATTAATTTCACATTTGAACGAACAAAAAAAACGTGGTTGAGCTAGACCTGTGGAGAATTAACAGATGAAATATTTTGGCCATCCGGACTATACAAACAAATCCAAAAATGTAAAATTAGGATTAAACCTAAACCATAAGTAAATCATCAACTAAATATCCACAAACACTGAAACCAAGATATTTGAAAATATTTACCTCTCTTGGGGGGAAGGGGTCGGCCGCGAAAATACTATTGCCCAGGCGGGAGGAGAGGGAGCGGAGAGAGGGGGATGTCCCACGGGGTGTTCGGCCATGGAGGGTCTAACATGTGACTGGAGAGGGGGCATGGGGACGTCGAAGGAGGAGATTGAGCTTAGATGTCACCATGAGAGGGAGACAATAGGGGAGGGGGGAACATTGCTGGGAGCCGAGAGGGGAGGGGGACTTCATCGTCGGAGAAGAAGTCTAGAGGGGAAGGGGAACGTCACCGGAGGAGAGCGAGAGGGGACGGGAGGCGGAGGCGGAGGCGGGGGCCGGGAGGACGTCATGGTCAGGGAAGGGATGAGTGCACTGGATGAAATGTCACGAGGGATGGATCCCTAAATTGGGTATAATTGTTCCCAACGGTAAATAAAAACCTTGGGTAAAATTTTCTTTCCCAACGGTTTAAAAACCGTTGGAAAAACCCAACATTAAACAGACTATGCCAACAGTTATAGTAAACCATTGGCATAGGTTCTTTTTCCAAATGGGTTTTTTGAACTGTTTGGAACAATGTGTTGGTATAGACTCTATTTCTAGTAGAGAGAGTTCAAGCAACATTGAGAGAAGACTAAAAAACATTCAAAACTCTTCGAACAACCACCTGCAAGTTCATACGAATCGTGGATTAACTTATTTTGGTTAATTTGTGTTTGTTACGTTTTTCATGGATGAAATATTGAAACAAAATCACATGAATTTAATCAAAAAAAACTTACCTTGGATTCGTAGGAGATGTCATGGTTGTAGGAGAAGAATTCATGTTGGTTGAAGCCATCACCATTCATCGTTTGCAGATTGATTCATCCAACATTGTTATTTAAGACTCCGTTATTCATTAGAGGGAATGTTCATTCTTCAGTTCATCATCAATAATTCTCCAATGATTCCCCAAATCTATTTTCGACCCCATTTCAATAATCTAAATGATACGTTAATAGTTTAACACTCATTTCAATTAATTGTTCATTAATTTGTGTAATTAACGACCCTTATTAATTATACTATGGGTGGTTACAAAACCAATGTGTAACTGGGAATTTAATGTCCCTCTTTAAATGCCCAACCAACTCTTTGGTCCCCAGCACTTTCACCCAATAGGTTGTGGTAAAAGAAAATAAAATATTTTGTAATTTTATTATTCTTTTAAAAATTCTATAAAACTATCTTTTTTCACCCAAAATTCTGCGGTCGAGGTTAAGCCCTCCTTCAGCAAATCTCATCGATGCGAGGTCAACGGTGCCCTCATATTTCAATTTTGAGCATCAGTTCAAGAGATTGGAAACACCACCCATTTGTTTTCTGAACATAACTTAAAAATAATTTAAAATTCTGTTCCGGGCACTCCGAGCCTTGGAATCTCGTGCTATCAATTTTTGCATACTCATAATAATTCCATACATTTTTTTAAAAAAAATTACATGGAATTTCTAGGACATTACACATAATAAAAAATATATATAACACGTGAATAACATTAATTTAATAAGTGTTTTTCAAAATTTATGACATAATAATTTAGTGGTAGTTGTGTGGATGATGTAATAAAAGTGTTCACATGAGATAATATTTTATGTTAATGATACAAGATCATGTAGATATGTTATAGTAGATGATGAAATAACAATGAGATACGCATTATTTGATGATTAGTTTTATGATGTAGATACCACTAATGAAGATTGTTAGGAAATTATTTATGTCTATAGTTCTTATGATGACTAATGTCATCAAATTAATAATATCATTCCAAAATAGGTATTGTAAAAATCATGTTCAAAGGAATGGGGGTATCTTAGTTGATAATACAATATCAAAATTGTTTATTTCATTTATGTAAAATTGATATCTCACTTTATTCCAATATATATATTCTTTATTCATTGTATTCAAGGAAGAAAATGTGCTTATTGTATTCTATGGTAGAAAAAAAGAGATATAGTTTCTATCCGTTATTGAATTAATATTATAATTCACCAACTTCGAGAGATACATGCATTTGTAATCATTCATTATATTAATTGAAAATGTCATAATTGATTATTTTATAAATATATTACATCTTTAGGTGTATAAATTTTATAAATCATCAAATATTTAATTCATTGTGAAAATATTAATTTTTGAAAAAACTACATGGAAAATTTTATTTAGAATAAATTTTAGACAAAAATATCATAAAAATAGATGAAACAATTTATAATTTCTTTAAATATTTGAACAGACAATGATAAAATAGTTTTATTTATTTTAATATTTATGTTTGGTTTTGTATTACTTTTATAAAATAAATTATTGTTTATTATCTTCTAAACTGATTATTACTCACATATACTAAGATATAAAAAAATGATAGAATAGTGATTTAAGTTAAATTATAAAATCCTTGATCAACTTTATTGATATATGTTTTTAATAAAGGATTAATATGGAATAAAATGTATGAAATCATATTGAGATAAATTTTCAATACGAGTATTGACAATAAATTATGATGGAATGATTTTAGAACCCACTTAGTGCTAGGTATTATTGTTTGCGATAAGAGTGGTGTTAATTAGAATGAATAAAATATAAGTTATAAGGTAAATAATTTTAGTCAATATATATATATACATGATATTTTGTCACATGAACTAAGTTTAGTAGATAAGAGAACATCCTGTAGTCCAGAGTAGTATATTACACCGTGTTTGATTGTAGATAAATATGTTTGTTAATTAATGGTAAGAAGTAATTATGGAATTTCAATGAATGATTTGAATTTATAGTAAAGAGAGTTTCTATCATTTTATATGAAAAATAATGATGAAATTGATTTTTTTTTCTTAAAATATAATAACATGCAACATTCCCAATGTGAGAAAACATTATGGTTTAATATTGAGTTCAATATATTAAGAAGAGTTCCACGAAGTGTGGTGATTTAGGGAAACTATTTATCCATGAATAATCTAAGAAGGGATGATTTATAAACCATACCAAATTATTATCACACGATGAATAATAATTTTATATTAAATATATACTTTGATTATTTTTATGGAAGAGCAGTTATTTACTGATTTAGTGGGAGGTCCAGTGAAATATTCAAAATAGTATTTATTTGATCATAAGAATTATAAAAATTCATTTGATAATTAAATATTTTTTGACGACTTATGAAGCTAATTTGATGTTATTGATATTTGTTAAACACAGTTGTGGAAGGATATAAAATATTAGAGATACAACAGGGTGGATAAAATAATATTATTCAATACATAAGAGTAACTATATAAAATTACTCTAGATATGAAATGATTTCCCATTCAGTTTAAACTAGAAATTAGAAAAATTAAAATGGCACAATTTTATATTTTAATTGAAGATATACTAATGAGGTTAGGGTATAGCCCATCTTATAAAAAAAGAAAACAAAAGGAAACATGAAGGATGACGGGGTCACACAAGCACACATGCCCTCGTATATAAGTAGAATAAAAGAGAAGAACTCAAAATTAAAAGTCACATTGATATGATGTGTCATAGTCTCCATCCCAGTCAGACTCAAAGTCAAGAGGGCCATGAGATCTAGTTACCATGGTTGGATACAGGTACGAGTAAAGGTATGAAACACATTTTGTAATTGATTACACATGAAAAAAACCAATATGGGTTTCCCACACAAGGGTGATTGAGAATAATGGAAAATAACTTCATTTCACAAAGATACTTAAGAGTACCTAAATTTTTTTGAGGAATTTGTAATATCATACAAATTGTACATAATATTCACCATATAATATTATATATTTTTAATATAGGGAGACTAATTTAATGTTTTTATCATAACTATGATACAAAAGTGTGACCCCTTGGTATTAGAAGACATGAAATAGGATAATGAGCATACACAAGTGTTACTTAGATAAATAATGAGACAAATAAAAGAAAAATAAATAGATGTAGTGAACATTATGAAATATTTCAACATGTTGGTGATGCTGATATTAGGTGAATTATTTTGGCGAAACATGGAACAAATATTAGTAGATATTTTTATAAAAAATGATGTAATAATTTTGACATAATATTTATAAATGTAATATAATTATTACTATTATAATGATGATGTAGTTAATTATGTGAGGTTTTTGGAGGAAGAATAATAATTGTACACTATTATTGTATCTTAAACAATTCAACTATATTATTTAATCTGTTCATTGAATCATAGTGCGAATAATGAATATTTTTATAAAGAGAAGGTTGGAATAGTTCATGATATCTTATATGGATGGAAAAAATTATTTTACAGATATCACATGAGATCATTTTAATGATTTTATATGAATAAGAATTTAGGATATCATTTTACAGAGATTAATGGATTTTTATATTCAAATATAGAAATAATATTCTTGATGAATATTATGGGGTTGAAAAGGAAGGAGAAGAGTATAAGATATTAATAAGTGAAGTAATTAGCACTATTTTGATTAAATATATTTTATGTGTGAATGAAGGGTTACATTCAACATTGTATGTAATAAAAACTTATTCTCTATTTATGAATAATAATTCAGGAACTAGAACAAATTATTATTCCACATATCATATGGCACAAAGAACATTATTACAATGACATGAAAATTACTCTACATAACTGGAATACATTATATATTTTTTCATCTAAGGGAGGATTTGATATTCATATTTTTAATGAGATACATTTCCATACACTTATGATCATAAACTATAGATGATTCTACAAAATATGGGGTTCTATGAAGAATAATAAATCTAAAGATAGAATGTGGGTGATTATTTTTTTTTGTTAGGGAAATGAATTGAAAATTGTATGTTCTAAGATAATAGGTCCATATATTTTTCATTTCATGTCAGTAACCATAATTATAAAATAGAAGAATTTTATGATTGGATAACAATAATCTTACAATAGGGAATTAGTAATCCATATTCATGGAGAATGTCATTATTAAGCTATAATAATATCATTGTTTCAATAAATATTATTTTATAATGATCCCATTTCAAAGATTATTTTTGATCAATATGAAATTATTCAATTATATAGGAGAAATAATCCAAATTTTTTTATGATTATATAGTTTTCCTCCATATATTTTTGGAAATATAAATTGAAAAATTTATTATTACTATAAATAATATCAAAGATGTTGAGATTCTATTATAAGTTTGTAATATCCACTCATTATATTGTCGATAATCAAGAAAATAAAGAAACATTATTTATTGATGATGATAAACAATAAAAAATTTACTGGATTTTTGAATAGCTGAATAAATATAGATATTATTGAGTTATATCAAGGAATACAATCTAGTTTACAAAGATGTTAATCCTATCAAAGGAAATGAAAAAACTACCACGACTATTGTTTAAAGAAGAAATAGATTTCATCATTTTTTTCTAAATGATATATTATCACATAGGTTGAAATAAAAAACATATATGATGAGTTAACAATTTTTTGAAAAAAAATACGGTGAAGTAATACTACTATTTTTGAAAAGGACACTTCAAAATAATCAACATAGATCTAAAAAGGTTCCATTTCTAGATTGATTATTGAGATTTGGAAATGTTATGAGATTGTAATAGTCTTTTTGTATAAATGTATCCATTTGTTATATTTTTTATGAAGTCATTTGGACTCCATTAAAAATACATCCATGAGTGTTTTGGGGTCATTAGCTAATGTGTATGAGTCTTTCTAGGGGAAAAATTATAGATGAATTTGTTATCCAAAACATAATTAGAATGATAAAATATCACATCCAAAGTAACATCTATTAAATATTACCAGAGTTTGTAATTTTGAAAATTATTTTATCACATCAACACAAGTGATGGTAATTTGGGTCAGTATTAGTATATACCTACAATTCACAAATCATATTCTAAATTAAAAATAATTCCACAATAGAGATAGAAGTATATTAGACGATAATATGAGTCTTCCATGGGAGGATATAATCAAGAGAAATAAATTCAACAATGGAAGGAATAATATCAAAGAACCATTAAGAAATATAAAATGATTTATAATAAGTATATCAATCCCAAATAGATGTTCTTATTCAATAGGGAAAATGGACATATCATAGATCATTTCAAATATGGCTTAGTGATAAAAAATAATGTACGATGAATAAAAATATGGTAATGAATCGTTTAAAGGAACAATAATATTGGATTGATTGAAGACATAATATATTAAGATATGAAGGAGTTTCCCATGAAAAGAAACACCAAGGTTATAGATATACATAGTAAATGATACATAAAATCCAATTAGACCAATCACTATTTATTCAATCTTTGGATAGGAAATTTTAATGTATATAAATAAAGAATATTAAAATAAGTAAATAATTAATTTATAAAGTACTTTTCCCATTAACAAAAACTCAAATTTCAATGGTGGTAATTCAATGAAGATGGGAAAAGTGTTCTAGATTGATATTGAGTTAAGTGAAAATAACCTAGCCAAATATTTGAAATCATTATGACTATCATGAAATATAAAAAATAAATTATAAATAGGATTGATAAATGAATCAAGGTTCTAGTGGATGAAAAAAAATTATTAAAAAAGTTGAACAAGAATATTACATGAAATGAGAATATGGTAATGGAGATTGAGTCTATGAAACTCAACAATTGATAGACAAAACAATTATTGGGAGATCTTGGATATTGTTTTCTCTATTCTTTAGAGCTACAGAGAAGAGTGTATCTAGGTTCATATCATAGTCTTATCCATGATTGTCTATCCATTTTTCTATCTAACATCCCCTAATTTTCTATTATACGTTTGTTCTTGAAACAACATATATGGAATTAAAAGGGAATCTAATGGGAGTTTAGGATGATGTTTTTATAGGTAGATAAAAAATATTCATCACATAATGGAGTGTTATAATGTCCCTGAGGATGAGAAAATTATTGCACAATTTTTTGTGGATCATTTGTGAATGGATGCTTATGAGTGGTTTGTTGCAAGTGAAATAGTTCTCAATAAATATTGAATATCTATACAGCATACTTGAAAACAAGAATATTAGTTACATAAATCACTTATATTTTCAATATTTTTATTTCATGAAATATTTTATTAAGGCAAATTCATAATTTATGATAAATGAGAAAGGGTGTTTATTACTCCTTATTATATTAATTTGTATTTGTTTTTCATGATGAAATTATAATATAAAGTAATTTATAAATATAATTCCAAAACCATAAACATGATGTATAAAATTTATATTAAAATCTGCTCAAATTAAATAATAACTATTAATATTTTTTGAAATTATTAATTTTTATACAATGAAATATCCTAAATATACATATATTTGAATAGCTAAAATATATTGGATATGGTTTTTTGTTTAATAACTTCCTTAGTAATTCGATCATGCTATATTTTTAAAATAATTTGAAGAAGAATATGTTTTGTAGTTTTTAAAGAGTCATTGATTTTATGTGAGAATATTCTAATTGAAAACAAACATTTTTTTATTTTCAATACCTCGGAGACAAAATATATTTAGTAAACCAATATATTTTCATGATGAATTGAAAGGTTTTGTTAATTAAAATAAAAGCATGATTGAATTAACTAGGTCAATAATTGTATTAATTAGAATTAATACAGTTTCAATTCTGTTGGGGAAATTGTAAATATGTATTGATGTTGATGGGGGATGCTTACATGCATTTATGTGAAAATTAAATTGTTTCTTTTCTACTGATATCATAAATATATTGGATATAATAATTCATGTGGTTATCCAGTATATGAAATGATTATTTAGATAATATTCTAGGACACAAAGGAAAAGTGTTGAGGGAAGAAGATTCCTTATCTAAAAGAGTATTATTATAGTTTTGAGTATATGGATAAATGGAAACATAATATAGTAGATCATGAGGAGGAACATGTATCTTGAAATTATTGGGAACCACAAAAAGTCAATTGGAAAACAACAAGTACTATTTTTTTGAAAAAGTATATGATTTGATGATGTATTGAGTTGTTCTAATATTATTGAGAATCTACAAGAATGAGTTGAATAATATATATGATTCTATCAAAATTTTGTAAAAATGGTCATTAGAATAAGTAATATTAAAAAATCTGCTGGCTATATATAAGTGTCATTTTATATCAATGAATGGGTTATTTCTAGATGGAGTACCATTATTTTTTCAAAGGCATACTGTTCTAGATTTATTTCATCTATTTTTATCATTAAACACAATTTTCATATGAGTTATTTGAAATATCCATAATTTTATATTACAAAGAGTATGATTCACTGGCCTCTTGGTATCAGTCATTTCCCAAGAAACATATATTGCATATTTTTCATCCATGAGAAGTGTAAGGATTATTAAAACTCTATAAAAAATTATTTCCAACAGATCAAGTATATCACGAAGATGTTACCAAATTCATAAGGTTGGATGATTTATTCCTAATGTCAATTGTATCATATTGTATTTGATCAAAAAATGTGAGAATTTATTAATGTTTTTGAATTTGAATTCAATTCATAAGACATGGATGTGTTTTATATGTATTTCACGAATATTTTACCAGATTGATTTACTATGAAATTATTAAAATTAGATTTAAATTCTATGTTAATGAGGATAATTTTTTTTATACTTATATGATGAGTATTAGAAACTATTCATAAATTTCATGTGTCATGAAAAGGGTTCATGAGAAATAACATGAGATTTTATGTCTAGATGGAAACTGAAAAAACCAGGATTCAAAGTTACTTTGTGATACTATTAATGTATTTAAAAAATTGTACCATTTGTTGAAAAAATTTAATATGATAAATTTATAGAAGACTTCTCAAGATATATTATGTCATATAAGAAAATTATCGGTTGTCTAAATATATTGATAATTCAAGAATAAATACATTATGAATACATTAGTTTCAATTTATATCATTCAAATGAGTTTTTAATTAAGTAAATAAATATATAAATATGATATATTGTATCATTCTCTAATATGTAATCAATATGAAGTAGAATGAAGATGCAATATAGAGATTAGATACACATCAGTAGACATACTATCTCCCCACAATACATGGGTTCATGTCCACATGGATAAATATTTTTTAAAAAATAAAGTGTAGTTTTTTATAAGAATTAAATGTATGATAAATCAAACATTGAATGAAATATATATTTTGTCTA
Source organism: Viscum album (assembly GCA_963277665.1). Lineage (NCBI taxonomy): Eukaryota > Viridiplantae > Streptophyta > Magnoliopsida > Santalales > Viscaceae > Viscum > Viscum album. The sequence goes on from OY728163.1 coordinate 691,503,381, forward strand.
TTGAGGGATTTGAAAAAACTATTGACCATATTTAATGATATTAAAATATAATAATATATTCTTCCACCAAAAATCCTGGAGTTTTCATATTTATAAAATTTTAATTATTATTCATGATTCTATAAAATTATTAATAAAAGGTGTAGATGATGAAAACTATGTGATTTAAAATAACCCATTATAGTGTAATCACCTTAAATATATACTCTCGTTGAAATAAGTCTAATATGACTCTAATGAAACATTTTTAAGTGAGATGATCTATTTTTCAACTAAAGAACACAAATAATCAAGGAGAACCAATGAATTTTATAAAATAAAGAACAATGTTCCCACAATATACACATATCATATACGAAGATTCATAATCAAATATAATAACACTACTTATATTGACCATCACTATATATGGTCTATAGATAGATGAAAAATAATGATAAACTTGGTATAGATTAGTGTTATTCATTTTTTTAATGATTTAATGAAAACAAATCAAACATGTATGGAACATTATAGACCATATATTTTCGGTTAATGACCTTTTCTTGTTTTTAGGTGATGTACATTGATTAACTATTAGTAATTGTATAAACAATTTCTTCAATCAATAAAGAGGAAAATCCTATTCAATAAAATATTGACTATGATATATAATCATATAAAAGTGGATGATTTGTACCCTAGGGATTTTGATGATACCATCACAACCATTTCATTACACTTTTTAGGTAAAAATAATAATATTAAAAATGTTTCTATAATGAATTTTTTTTGACTGTTTTATACCATCGAATGTTTTTGGTTTTCCATGGAAGACCTAAACCTTCTCTCTATTTCATAATAAAATTACTTATATTGTGAATATTTGGTGTGAATTTATTGATCCATATAAAATACTTATGTTTTATAATCATGAATAGAAGAGGAAAACATTTAGTGAATGTAATAATTGATAAATATTGTGTAAAACCATTCACGACCCCCCTCTTAGTGTCCTTTCATGACCATTATACACCCCATATAATATTTATGAATATTAAAATTGAGAGGGGATGATATCCACTGAATTAATTGGGGTATAGGTTAAATGGAAAAAATTAAAATTTTATAAATGTCAACATAATGATTCAAAACCCAGTCTTTCTGTGTCTACATGGTTTTTTATGGAAAAACAAATCCATGATACCATAAAAAAAATTTGTATCATCTATTCCCCTCTCAAATGATCAATGTCAATAATAGCATTATTTTAGAATATGAAATGTAAATTAATGGACCGTATATATAGTAAATTATTGTTAGAATATTTTATGATGAAAGAGGATACCCCTAGTAATTGATGCATGGGTGGTTCCAAAAGGTGATATAGGATGTAGAGTCGTACATCCAAGCATAATGGTCAAATATTTTTATTTCCAACACAAATTTCTACAACTCAAGGATGATCATTTCTATGTACGAAATATGGTAATTACACTCACTTATTATTGTGTTAATTGTATTAAATAATTTAAAATATTCACTTTTTTGATCAAATACATTACCTAAAATGTATCACGCCATATTTAAATAATTATTTTTTAATTTATAGAATTATGTGTTTAGTAAATTGTCTTATATGAAATATCAATTTGAAATATACAATTTACATATAAAGTTGGGATATAATATTACCATATAAAATAATGTGTGTATATATTACATAAAATACATAAGAAATATAAATATCAGTTTCAAAAAAATAATACACCAACAAGAAATATAATATAATTCATGAATGATGTATTAATCATTACTTACAGTCATGGATATCATTCTATCTAGTATAACTATTGAAAAAATATAAGACAATTAAATTTAGTAAAAATCATATAGAAGAGAATTATATTATTGATTATAGACAAGTACATTAGGGAATATATAGAAATTTATAATAGTAATATGCAGTTAATAAAATTATTTATTTCACATTGTCCATATATAGTTTTTGGAAATGTTTGTGTGAAAATAAGTTAATATATTGTGAAATTTAAATAGTAAATACTAGGTTCTGTCAACAAATAATAGAATCCATCCATATGAGAATAATTTATGAGAGAACCATAAGGATTTCTAAATTCCAAGATCATTCCACGAACCTTCCCATGATAAACATCAATAAATAAAACATGGGTGAAATAGAGTCAGGGGTAGTTTGTGCCCATAGAGACACTGATGATATATACAGGTGAAAAATTAAAACATATGAATTCAATAATTTCCTAGGTCACACTTATGGAATATGCAGATGCATTGAGTGTTTTGAAGTTTAATTTATAATATCTGGATTATAAATTTATTTGTAACAACTCTGATTTTGTTATCTATTTTTTTGGAATATTGTATGGTTTATATTCAAATATAGGCACAAAAATGATATGAGATTCCATGTCATTGTGTGAATGGAAATAATTTTTAAAATATATTCAATATATTAAATGAACACACACATAGTTATGTTGAATGATTGAAATAAAATATAATTAGAGGCTCATATTGGTAGTATGTGGAACTTGTTGAGTTCAGAGTGTGGGTTTTACCCTAAGTGTGAGATAACCTTTGTCGATGTCTTGAGTTTCCAAAACATTCCACCATGGGTGAATAAATAAAATAAAATAAATAAAATCTTTATTTATTACATTGAAATAGTAACCTATGAATTCTAATATAAATACAATATTATGATATTTTCTTAAAGCCAACTGCTTAACCATAGAGTCATGGAGGTCTATTGAAATAGAGAACTCTTGGTGAGGGACACCGGATCAGATCGAGATCAAGGATCAATGTGAAAATAGAACATATGAATCTCACCAATGATAATGAAAAAATTTCATTATTTTTCATTACTCAATCCAACTTGAGGTATGAAATTTGTTTTTTTTAGATTCATCCCCATTTTATTATTCCAAAAATGAATTTGAATGAATCAACTAAAATATTGATATGTTGATCATGGGTCTTTTGTGCATGGGTTAGAATTATCAATGAATTAGGGATTTATTTGTGATTATCATATTGCATCATCATTTGTCATTATAATGTAAATAAATCCAATCCATGTAAAATTTGATGAGGTTTGTTCTTTTTGATTGTGTTTTTTGTATTTCATACCCCATTATTCATTCATAATAGGCTATTTATTTGGAATTGGTCTAAAAAATACCAAAAAAACAATCATTCCACACCTGTTACTCAGATAAATGGATTGGTATCATAGACATAGGTTCAGATCAATGATCAGATCAATCTATGATGAAAATGATGATGGATTGGGACCAGATTAGGCCTACATGAGTACTGTTCATTGTTGTATAATGATATTGGACCACTATGAAGATTTTCGAGTGACTTGGGTGGCAGAGAACCAGATCTCTATTGATGAACATGTCTGTTTGACTCAGAAACATGAATTAAGAATTGATTCATCAACAACTAAGAAGATGGGGGGGGGGGGTAGGTGAAGAATGAGAAGAAGAAATTTGGGTTTCGGAAAACCCATTGTACACAAAGAATAATCCTGGATTACACAACATATGGGACCCCCAGTGAATCACTAAGGTTTTTGTGTGTTTTAAAATATCACTTAGTATGTGATGATTATCACATATTTTTTGACCCGAAATTGGTTTCTCTTAATGTACCTGGGATGTTACATGGTGATGGTCATAGGCATGACAAGCCATACAAAGACACATTCAGTTAGTCACAAGCACTGCCAAAAGTACACAGACTTTGACATGTTGTGTAATCAGAAATGGACACATACATGGGTACATGCCATGATACATAAGTACGAACTAGTGCTGAAGGTATACACCATGTACTACTAATGAAAAGAAATTAACAATTCAAGGAAGCCTTAGTTCACCATTCCTCTTTAGTTTGGACAAGTTTCGTTTGGTAGTGTTCCTTGGATCCATTCTGTGTGAGTTTGTGTAGAATCTCATCCAACCCATTGGATGTTGATCCCTTCATTGGCACTTCTTTGATAGAGTTTTTGGAATCCATCCATGAGGATCAAAGTGATATCCTAAATCAACATCTATATCTGGGAGTAGTTTTAATGTATCATCATGACCAACACTATACTGGCATCGATCCTCTACTTAGTGGTTTATTCTATATTGTGTTGCCAGTAAACCCCATGGATTTGGGTGTGGTCCTCATATCTGTATCATTATATTAATACTTCTAGTGTACATAACATATGGTGAGAACCAAAGATCCATACATCTCTAATAGATTCTATTAGTGCATTCTGACTCGTGTTGTTTTTTTTCAGACAATTCTTGTGTGGATCCTACAAGCAGGAGTCCTATACTATCATTACTGTTGAGACATTACATTGAGGTAAGGTATCCTTATTGAGAATATCTGGATTTTATTTTTAAATTTCAGGTAGAAATTTAAGTATCTTGAGTTGACTGTTATTCTAGATATTATATGCCTAGGGATTTCGGGGTGTCCTACCAGGTATTGTTTTACTCACCCATGAATGATATTTTCATGCATTTGTCTTTCCTTATGTCGATGATCAAACATATTACGTAGTTCTAGGGGGACCAGAAAAAAGGTAGAGTATTGTTAGCTTGATAGATTGAGGTGTGTACATAACGTTTCACTAACATCATTCTACTTTTATAATTTCAGGGTGGCCATGGCATCAGTTTCGTTGTGGTGGATTGTATTTGGTGATTTTTTCTTTATTAATTTATTTTTTACACTGATTGCGTGATTAATATATATGGATGAATGTATTTTATGTTTATCCATCACATAGAGTTGAATATGTGTGTATTTTTAATCTTACATTAATCTAAGGCCTCTAATGTAAGTGATATGCATACTCAATGCTAGTTGCGAACACCTGAACTATTGGAGGTGGGTTTTGGTTGTCTTGAAACATGCCCTCTTAGGATGGTTAATGACATAGTGTTATTAGATGGTTATGTACAACCATAGGATTGAAGTCTATGAGATTGGTTTTTGGAAACATTGTTATGTATTTTGAGTTTAGATTTTAGGCCATGGACTCTAGGGTTGGTACAATGACCAACATTTTCATACTCTAGGACTATGGTCTCTTTTAGTTTTGATTGGTATATGTAGACATTGGGTTTAGGAAAACAATTGGTACATTCATCATATAGGAATGGGTTTTTGTTTCAATGTCCTTCTCAAGCAAGTTTTCTAGATATAATCATGGACTATGGTACATAATGTTTACTTTAGGATGCCTATGTGATGTTTTTCATCTAGGGTTCAACATCAAGATCATAATGATGATAACCATAAGGAAAAGGATTGGATGCAATGGCCTATTCTAGAGGTGTTACCTCTAATAGATGCACCCATTTTACCACCAATTGTTGAGAAGGAGATGGTAACTGAAATACCACCATGTGAGGTGTGCATACCCAGAATTCTTGATATATTCCATTGATAAGGACCCCTTAGGATTCATGGATATAATGACCCACACATCGATAAATATTGGATTGCGGTGGTGATGTGTGTTTTTCACCATTTCATGAAATTGGGATATCAGATGGTGGTCCTGGAAAATATCCTTGTCCTTGGGTATTGAGGACGATAGTGGGTTTTAGTGACTGAGTTACATAACGAGGTGACTCTAACATAGTAAGAGTTCGAGCACAGTTCCATATATACGTTATCTCTATCTATGTGGAATTTATTGTTCATATATGAGGTTCTAAAGCTTCATTAGAAAATTATGATAGTGGCTATGAATTCATCTTGGTTAAACATTCTCTCAAACTATTTGATATATATATGGTTTGTGATTAGTTATTATAGGAGTGTTCCTTCAAGTGAGGACTGGGAAGAGACATCCAAGATAAAATAATGACTATAATAATTATGTGATATTTGTGGTTATAGAGTGTTCCTTTTTGGTCAAGAGTTTCAAGGATGAGCAGAGGTAGAACGTTTTTCCTAACTATGGAACACAAGAGTTGATACTTCAGTAGTAGGAAGCCAACATCAGACTCAAAGACCTGGACATGAAAGATGATTCAAGAGGTTATCCATGAATAAGGATTTAGTGGTTCATAGATCACATGATGGGGGTATTCATCCCAAGGATATGTGGAGCTACTCTTATGATGGAAGGGGACATTTGGCACATGATTTCTTGACCTAGAGTATGGATGATAAATAGACTATGGATTGGCCACCTAGGTTAAGGAGATGCTAGTATATGTAAGTTATATAGTGTAGAGGACATGGATGATGACATGGGAGAGTAGTTAGAGGTGGAATATGGTTTTACTTGTTTCCACCACAACCATAAGGTTGTCCATGCTAGGCTTAGGGAGCAGTGGGACATGGGTAGAGGAATTTGAACCCGGTAGAGGATTATGACCAAGAGGTTCCAGTAATGATATGAGGTATGTTTTATTTTCAACCGTAGCCACATTAATGATATAAATAGGTGAAATTAATTACATTATTGAAACATATTTTTTTCGAGACATAAAGAGTTTGGTTGAACCCATGAATTGACCCTTAAAATTAGAGACTCAAACAAGAAGTGACATAGAAATCACATACTTCTACTAACAGTGTGACCTGGAACTTGGAGGAATGAGTTTCTATTGAGATATCATTTTACAGTGATGAGGCCTTATGACATCATATTTCTTATGTAATGGTTATCTAAATTTCATTCCTCAGAAAAATGTTTTAGGAGGAGGATGACGTGTGTCCATATAGATGGGTCTAGGTTTTCCTTTGGGGGTAAAATAGTATCCAAGATAGCAGAGGACTTACTCATGAAATAGTGGGAGCATCTGATAACTCATTAGTCAGATATTATGACCCTTGGTGTAGTGTATTCTATGAGTTTTTAGCTCCCTACAGAGGTAGAAGAGTATGTGGACATATTTCCTAAGGACGTTTTAAGCTAATCTCCCCATAAAGAGTTAAACGTCTACATTGATCTACACTTCGGGATGTCTCCAATATCAACACCATCATATTTGATGGATCCCGTAGAGCATCTCGATCTAGGGGTGTAGTTAGATGACATATAGGGGGAGGTATTTTTTGACCCATTGCTTCACCCTGGGAAGTTCCAGTATTGATTAGTAAGAAAAAAGATATGAGCTTGGGGTTATATGTAGACTACAATTTCTTAAATTAGGTGACTATATAGAATACACATATAATAATGAGGATCGATGATATCTTTGATTTGTTGAAAGGTACATGATGGTTCTCAATGACTGACCTCATTTGAGGCTACCACTAGTTGTGAGTACAAGAAAAGGATATACTGAAGTCAATAATATGATGCATCTATGGTCACTATGAGTACATGATTATTCATTTAGAATAATGTAAACTCTAGATGCTTTCATGTGACTCATGGACTACATCTTTTATCCTTTCATGGACCGGTTCATGGTAGTCTTAATCAATGATATCCTAGTGTACTTGGCTCTTGAGGAGGATTGAATGAAACACTTGAAGATGGTTCTAGACATACTCATGGAGAAATAGCATAATTAGATTATCTCAACGTGACAGATCATGATTCATGAGTCCCACCTTTAGGGATATGTTATCTTTGTAGATGGTGTAGCACTAGACCCAGTGAAGGTCGAGGAGGTGTTATATTGGGAGCCACCCAATAGCATGAAATAATTTCAAAGATTCCGGATGTTGGTAGGATAGTATCACAGATTCATACCAATTTTTTCTAGGATATCATCTCTATTTCTATATTTTACCCATAAGGGTAACCATTCCATTTTAAAAAAAAGCATCCAATAGGGTTTCCAAGAGTATATAAAGAGACTTATGAGCACACTGATCATCAGATTTCTATTGGAGGGTGTTGAATACTTGGTACTCATTGATGAATTATGAACAAGAAATTATTTTGTTCTAATGTATAGGTATATAGTGATTTCATATGATTCACATTAGTCGAGAACACTTGAGAAGAACTACATGACCCATGATCTTGAGATCATAGTGGTGGTTTCTACACTAAATATGTAGAGACACTACCTGATGGGCGAGTGGTTTATTGTCTATTCTTACTACAAGAGTTTCAAGTATATATTTTGTTAAAAGGATATTATATTTATATATATGTGACAACTATAGTTACTACATGATTATGTTTTTAATATTGTCTATATTCCTAGGATGGGGAACATGGTAGCTGATTCTCTCAATTGGAGACCTTGTTCACATTTTTTGGGTGAATTTTCAGTGAAGTTGGCCTAATAACAATTATACTTTACCAATAAAGATGTAGAAGTTTACATATAATTGATTATTTTTACCCCTCCACTTTTACTACGAGTTTTGTAGTAACATCTTTGGGATAACAATGGCAAGACCCTATGTGCTCAGATATCCATGTGAAATTCTCTTAATGGATTGTATGAATATGGGGGAGCATGTAATTCTTTTTAGAGGAGGCACGATGGTACCCATCAAATTTTGAGAGGAGGGTTTGAAAGAACATAAAACACCTCCTTTGGAATTATATATTGGTGTGGAAAAGATATACCCATACCTATGATGTTATTTTTGGTTGTCATTGAAGAAGAAAGAGTTGCAGAGTTTGTTTCATGATTCCTTACTTGTTTTCTAGCGAATGATGAACCCTAGGTTCTCGTGGGTTTAGTTCAACCCATTGGGGTTATGGAGTGGATGTGGGATGGGATATCCATGAACTTTTTTATGGGGTTAAAACATGTGTCTAGTGGAAATGATGCCTTCTGGGTGATCATAGACTGACTCATCACTTTAGACCACTTTCTAGAAATATAATAGAAGAGTTAAATAAATTTCATTGGATGAATATACATGTAGTATATAATAAAACTCCATGGAGTTCCCTTGAAGATCATTTCTATACATGATTCTCACTTCACATCTTGGTTATAGAAGTGATTACATAAGGCTTTTTGGACTCAGATGTGTTTGAGCATGTATTTTCACCCCTTGACTAATGGCCGTACTTAGGGGAATATTTTTGTATTGGAGGATATGTTGTCGGATTTAATGTTAGAATTTTTCCATATTTGATATGGTCACTAAAAATTGGTCTATTTTGTGTACAAAAATAGTTTCCCTTCCACAACCAGTATGGAACTATGCAATGCCTTGTATGGGAAACTATATAGTTCACCAGTATGATAGAATAACCTAGGAGGGTCAGAATTTATGAGCCCAGAGTTGGTGCGATCCACTACAGAGGTGGTCCAGTTCTACCATGGCTAGTGGTGGGATTCAAAGAGATTTCATAAGTCCTATACTGACTAAATAAACAGGCCTCTGGAGTTTGAGGAGGGACACCATGGGTTATGACGGGTCTCACCTCGACATGGATTGACAAGATTTGGATGGGGTTGAAGGTTATTTATAAGATTAATTATAAAATTCCAGATACTAAATAGATTTGGTGGGGTGGTGTGACTCTTAGATCTAACAATGTAGTTAGAATATGTACACAACATCTTCTATATTCCACAGTTGTTGAGTTACATGCATGATCTGTCGCATGTTATCACCAATGGGGAGATAGAGATATATGATGAAGCTAGACTTATTGAATATTTGGTAGAGATCTAGGATCATATGGAGAGGATATTTTCAGTATTTGATCATAAATATAAGGCGGGTGTGGAGTTTATGGCATGTGTTTTACCTTGGGAAAAACATAATCTTTATTGGAATTAAGAGTTTTTGAAATGTGTCATCACAAGAAAATTTATAAAATAATTATATTAAATTATTTATTGTGTTTTTTTACAATAGAGATATATTAATTCCTATATAAATATATAGTTATGAAAAATATTTATGGTTGGATTATTAACCCTAGAGATATAGAGGATAGTTAGAGGAGATTGTTCTAGGAAAGAAATACTGGATCAGATCGAGATCTATTATCAGTGTGTAAACAAAACTTGTGAATCTCAAAAATGAAAATGACAAAAATTCATTCTTATTATGTAAATGGTCTACATTGAGGTGTGAATATTTTTTGTTTGGATTTATTCTCATTTTATTACTCATAAGTCAATGGTGAATTAATCAACTAAAAAATTTGTTCACAGATCATGCATCTTGGAGGTACATGTAAGATTTATCCTGAAATTAGGGATTTCTTTTTGATTATTTTATAATCACTTCATTCACAATTCTAATTAAAATTAATATTGTGTAAATTTGAAAATTAGTTGAGGTTCTTTCTTGTTTTTTGGTTTATACATTTCCTCCCTCATTCTTTGTTCATAGTTTGCAATTTATTTGGCCGTCGTTCGACAACTACTGGTAAATCATTCCTTGTGCACCCATTTCCTCGTGAAATTGATTGATACCACAAATTTTGGTTTAGATCCATGAATTTATCAACATAAGATGATGGTGAGGAAGGATTAAGAATGTATTGGTAATATGTCAGTTTGGTTCTTTGATATTCGGCGACATTAGATCGTAGAGGCAATTCCCGAGCGACTGAGATGGCCAAAACAGGATCTACAGCATTGGATACACCCATTTAACTCAGAACCATGACATCCAGAATGGTTCTTTTCCAGATTGGATACTTTAGGAGTAAGAGAGAATATGGGAGGAAGAGACAAAGGGTTCTGGAAAATCGCATACACATGGTGTGTAATATGTGATTAATGGTGTGTGTGGCACCCACTGTGTCACTTGGGTTTTTTAGAGAGAGTTAAAACTGACATGATGTGTGGCCCCTATCACAAAACCAGTGACACATTCATGGTGGCTAGACATGTACCTGAGTTTATTAATGGGCAAGGTAATAGGTATAGTTCTTTGTTAACAGACACAAATGGCTTAAAATAAAGTTTTATTAGAGTACATGGGATTGGGAACTCCATGTACTATAGCAAATACACGAACATGGGAATAGGTTGTGATCGAAGGGAATGACCCAATACTAAAGGTGAATGACATTTAGTATCAGTAAACGTCGTGTTCCCCTTCAAAAAAGTCTTAGAGACTAATTTATCTTCAAATGATACATGTTTTAATAGGGAGCCCATGATCCATTCCTTGGGGGTCAGTATGGAATCACATCATATACACCGTATGGTGATCCCTTCAGTGATACTTCATGGATATAGTCATCACATTCTTTTTATGAGTCCCTAAGTGAGATAATATGTCATCATCATCATCCCATAGGTGTATTCCATACATAGTTTAATGATAAACACTATGTGGGCGTTGATCCTCCACTTAGTGGGTTATCATCGATTGAGTAGTTAGTATAGCCCATGTTCATGGGTGTGATCCTCATATGTGTATTTTTCTCTTCATATGTAAATTGTATACAAATTATTTAGAGACCCAATTAGGCATGCATCTTAAACATACTCCATTAATTTTATCCGAATGATGGAGAATGTTTCCATAGATGAGTTCAATATTGAACATTCGAGCTGGATTTCAAAAATAGCATTATAGTAGCAACTTTTCTTTGAGACGGTTTGTTTTTGTTGAGTATATCTGGATGTTCGTGTTATATGTTATATATATATATATATATATCTATGTTGAGATGATTCATATTCTAGATATTATATTCTTAGTGATTTCAGGGTGTCCTATTTGGTTATTTTATATTCACACCATTATGGTCCTTTCCTGCACATGTCATGTCTTTTACAGATAATCACTTTTTTGATGGAATCATAGAAGGACCAGTATCAGGAAGATTTTAGTGAGTTGGAATGAATGAGGTGTGCTACCTTATTTTATGTAACAATTGTCCCCATATATACTTTTAAGTTGTATTCGGTTTTAGTTTCTTCTTTTTTTGTGGGATTATATTGGTCCATTTTTTCATTCAGTATTTGTTTTCATACACATATAGTGAGATTTAGTTATATGCACAATTGTTTTATCAATTGTTTTACATTTTACCATTTTATGGTCTTGGATATGTGAGCATATGTAAGGTAAATTAGTCTATGGTATCCCATGTGAGTGATTTGCCTACATGGTTATAGTCACCAATGCCTGGTCTATTGGAGATGGATAGGGGGTAGTCACAAAACGAGCCATATTGGGATGGTTTGTGACATTTTTAATGTGATAAATGATATTTTGATAAACATATAAGTTCTTATAATTTTTTTTACATTTATATGTTTTAATTTAAATTAAATGTGATGTAATGTTTAATATTTTATTTAAAAATAATTTACCAATATTATATTATAAGGGAGTTTTAGTGAGTAAAAATATAATTATCCAATAAATAGAAATTAATTTATTTCAGAAAAATATTTTTTAATTTATGTTGTGTTATTTTTTAAAATTTATTTTCATATATTTTGAATATTAATATAATAAAATTAATTTAAAATTTTGATTCATCATTTCAAAATTAGGTGTTCAGGTTAACAACCATTTTGTAAAAAATAAGAAATTTAGTAAATATATAGATTCAGATGGTAAATCATAAAATTAGGAAAACATGTACAATAATGACTAATGCGATATAATATCAAAAATGAAATCACTAAATTGTATATACGAAGGAATACATTTTTTTCATATTTTTTTTATTTATTAGTAGTTTTACAATATAAATTACATTACTTATGTATTATAGAATTGTTATTCCAAAAACATCAAATAAAACTCATCTATAAAAAGATATATCCTCCATCCATTCATAAGAAAAAAATTTATTCCATTTACCCTAAAATCATAAAATATATTCTATTTCAAATATGCCTCTAAGATTTTAAAGATATTAAAATCAAAATAATGGGTCTCAATTCATTCATCTGAAATATGTTTATTATTGGATGTTTTCACACATCAACATAATAATATCAATTCATTTAATATTTTCACTATATTTTTATACTATATATTAAAAAATAATATTTAAAATATTTATAAAATTAAATCTAAAAAATATTATTTTTAATCTATATATTATATTATAACATGAAAATATTCATATAAATTTATTTCTAATAATATCTTTTAATTTGGGTTAATTTATCTACTTACCTATAGAAAATCTATAATATTTCATATTGAATGAGTATAAAAACCTAAAAAACCTATTATAAGGTATTAATGATGAATATTTGTCGATTTGATAACTATTTAATGGAAATGACTAAAAAGATTTATAAGTATTAAAATAACTCTTTTTTATATAAAGAATATTCTTAGAGGAATAAATCCCTTAAAATTCATTACAAAATAATAATCCTAATAAAAAAGATATAATCCTAGTTATTAAGAACTCCATGATGTATATTATTATCCATGACATGGAAATTATTTTGGTAATGAAGTCATGATTAATTGAGAAATACTGAAACTCCCATACAAAATCAAGCAGGGATCAAATATAAAAAATAACACATGATCCCTAATACAAAAAACGAATGAATAAAAAACATTTTATCGAAAAATATTAAGGTTTTATTTTATGTCAAATAAATATAAATAATAATGTAATAATTTTTATTAATAAATATAATTTTTAAAAATAAGGTGATAGATAATTTTTGAGAATGAAATACTCTAAGGTAAATGGATTTTTCAGTCAGTCTTCATTGAGTTATACACATCCTTAATAATAAAAAATTCTATATTTAATATGATCTAATTTTTTTAAATATTTTCTTTTTTTGAATTTACATTTTATTATAACAATATACTATTTCAAAAATATTACCTAAAAATTTGTCATTGTAATGTATAAATTCTTCTATCTATTTTGGATATTTATTTACTATGTATATATTCATTCTCATTAAAAATATATATTTATACATTTTGTAAATAAACATGTATTCTCTTGTCCACCTTACCCATTTTACATTAATTTTACATAATAAAGTCATTTCATATTCTTCCAAGTGATGATGGTTATTTCATAAAAATTTGAAAATACAAAATTTAAATACATTATATTTTCAATTTTTTTATAAATTTTTCTTCAAACGTTTAGTAAAATTCAACAATTACTTTTAATATTGACATTATTTAGATATCTATAGCTAATATAATGTTTTAAATATATTTTTATAATTCATTTAAAAATGATTATAAAACTAAAAATATATATTTTTTAATATCAACAATACCAAAATGTTAAGAAATATCTGATATTTTTTTTTAAAATATCATTTATATAACTAGAAGACACCACATTCGTGAATATTTTATATCACTCATGGAACACCCTTGACATTATCATAAAACTAGGGTTATTTTATTTTTATATCTTTTCATTTAATTTTTAATAATTGTTATGTGATGCCAACAGAAAATGTTATGTAATCCAATTTTTATGGGTTAATGAATATATAATTTAATATAAATGTTTTTTTAATTTTAAACTAATAATAATGTATTTATCATTAAATTAGTCATGGACCCCTAACTATACTACCCACCAGTTTTTTAGTTTCCATATATTAGTGAATGATCTGATAACGAGACCTTTGATGTTGACTCAGTGATTTATGTTTTTAGAAATAGTATCCATCATGTTATGATGGACTTGGTTGAGATCCTACACAAATGTTATAAATATATAATTTTTTTTTCATGACATTTTTTTATATATCACCATTTCATAAATTTATTGATTCAAAAAATATTTACATTCTCAATTATATGTCCTCTTGATCATACCAATAAAGATCTATGTTTTTATAAACTGATTTGACAATGTTTTATCATACCACATGATCACATCATATGATTTCATTAATTTTTGTATATATCAATTCTTTTAACTCAATTTATTTTTCTCCCATGATGTTTTTTAATAAATCATTTCATTTCTCTCTTGCTATTGTTTCACTCATATTTATGATCTAATAATTCATTATCTTTGAACCAATATTTTGTTTGTACACTTACTATCCTTTTGGGATAACCTATTTCTTAAGCATCCTATTTACCAATGTAATAAAGAATAAATATTTTATGATAATTCATGAAAATAAAATATTGTGATAGAATTTATGGAATGATTTTATGTTAATTTATAAAATATTATGTTTATTTATGTAATATATAAGTAATACAATAATTTTGTTCCTTGTAAAGTGTTTTATTTATAATATATAACATACCATTATGTATGATGAAGTGAAATTCACATATTATTTGTTTTCATTCATCTTATTATGTATCAATGTGTTTGTTAGTTAATTTTTGGAAAATTTTTTTGAATAAAAATTTGATAAAACTATGTTTAACCATGATATTACAAAAATTATCATAAAATTAAATGAAGGTTCTATAGGGTAAAACATTATATGAATGATTTTAAATAATTATATGATGTTTTAATTTATTTTTTATATATTTTATATATTTTATATATTATTTCAAATTAATTTTATTAAATTATTATAAGAAGGTGGAACCAATTATTATATTATAGTGGTGGAAAACAAGATGGTTTCCCCAATAAACAAAATATTGAGATGCGAAGAGGTCTAAAAATGATTATTGGTATTGAGACCCATCATTTTGGGTTGTTATTATTCACATGAACCACGTAAAAATTTTTAAAAAATAAATAGAATTCAAGAATGTTATCCTTTATGAATTAATGACAAGTAGCCTTTAGTTGATCATCTAATACATTGATTACCATATAATGGATCAATAAGATAGAGAAATTTGGGTTTTAACCAATGGTAAAAGTATGACATACTGTTATTTGTTAATATTCATTTTGTATTTTATGATGACCAATAGATAAAATTGATGAATAACTGAAGTGAAAGTCATGATGTTGACTCAATGGAATTAGTGGTTTTTATGAAAAGTAATTTCAATTAACACATTCCATAAACTCATCAATATAAAAATATAGAGAATTATATGAGATTAAGAATAAAAAATATGAATCCATTTTTTATTATAGAGAATCATTAATGAGACATTCAATGAATAAATTTTATTTTATCATTGATATTTGGATAGAAATTGATCAATTCTTTAGTTTATAAAAGAAATGTGTCTGAAATTCTTATAAATTGAAGAAAATAGTAGATAGAAAGATATTGTATAGTTTTAACACAAAATGGAAATGGAAATTGAACACTAATATTATTATTCTTTATTTAGGTTAATGAAAGTGATTATGTATTTTTATTAAATATAAATTGAACAAAAAAATATTTTGGGAAGAATAATTAACTATCAACATGGTGAAAATTTAGTAAAAATTACCACACAACATTTATAAATGAATAGACTAAAGTCATAAATATGAAAAAATGAGGCCATCAACAATTTATTTGAGAGAGATACATAATGTTTTTGATAAACCCAATGCAGGATGTATTGTCTTCCAATTTGAAACTCTCTCACAAAGATGGAAGGGGTTAGTTACAAGACCTCAAGAACGCCTCACCATACATCGGAGGCTACCAACACGAAGGGGATGTGAAATGTATATTGGGGATAATATAAACCTTTTATGAAGTGTCATAACATTAGAAAATAATAATATTAAAATAGAAATAATCAAATTAAATACATAGTGGAAGACAATAATAAAATCCAAGTAAATAATCCAATAAATAACAGATGAATAATGTAATAAAGGGATTGAAAGTAACTCAATGTCATGCTAAAACAATACAATAAAAAGACTAGTATGCTCCAATAAAAGACTCATTGTATGAGGTACCAAACTACATGTTGGTACCATCTCTAAACTCTAGCCCATCCGAAAACAAGAAATAAAAAACAAGGTTCTTTTCCCTTTTCTAAACCCACATCCAAAAAATCTACTCGGGTTCCAAATGGGAGCCAAAATAGGGGGTGTATTACTCAATAGGTCAACACCACCATGCATGAAAGAACATGTCTGATATAAAGTGTAATAAATAAATCCATAATAATGTGTATTTATTAATTCAATAATAAATTAAATACAACAAAAAACTTCTTCATCTCCATGAAAAAATAGTTCTAAGAATTTCTTACAAACATGACATCCATAACAATATAACTGAGGTTAAATAATCTACTTTGTCACCATGCTGAAATATCTCTCAACATGTCCTACGACTATGCCAACCACTAGCATATATCCATGTTATTATTAGAATAATATGGGTCAATGCTTATTAGTATTACAACACCTAGGGAAAGCTCTATAAACATTAAAACATAAGAATGGGAATATACAACTTTATATAAGAGTTACAACACAAGAAGAGGCCGAGACCACTCAATATCATCATTACACCATATAAGTGTTAATGTTCCAGGGTGGTGAATGGCATATATTTAGGATCGAAATGATACTGATTGTAGTATCAAAACAATGTTGAATATGATCAATATATTAGGGGGGGGGCTGAATTGTATACTTATAAAAAATTTATTAGGAACTTCTAAAGAAGGCAATTTTTAACAATGTTAAATAAGGAGAATTCACCCAACCTCTTAGTTTTACAAACATGCTTGATTCTAGAAATGTGGTTTCTAAAACGAAACTTAAGAAAAGTTTACAGAGATAATGATTCTACCTTAAAGTGTATAGAATCATACTAAACAGAGCACAAGTATAAGATAGTTATACTTTCCACAACAACCAAAATGTAGTGGAAATCATGAAACAAAACAAGTAACAAGTAGTAAATATTTTAACCCAAAGAGAAGGGTATCCAACAACCTTGGATAAAGGTCCCTTGATTTATAATTTCAAGAATGTCTATCTTACCCAAAATAGGTTAATCCCTCGATATGAATATCGGAGTCTGTCTTGGTATCCCTGCAAGGCCTAGAACATCAAGGTAGTCAGCACCTCGATCTTCCAATCCCCAGAATACCTCGAATGTACATAGCAACATTCAGAGTCGAATGAAGAAATCATGGACAAGATGTTCAGTACACACAAATCATGAATTACTCTCTCTAGAAATCAATTCATATCATGTAATCTCTACAGTCATAGAAATATTTATAAAAGATAATGTTATGAGCTCTTTCAAATAGTCTCCTATTTATAGGCACATCCTCAACAGTCGGCTCCCTCCTCCAATGGTCATATTTTTCATTAAATTTTGGATGGACCTATACATGTGTCACTCAAACGATGATTTGCTAGAAATAGAAAGCTTATAATTTTTTTATAACTCATACAAGAGTTAGCAAAAAAATTTATTTCTTAACCAAAACCATATTTCGGAGTGTAAGGAAAAATAAAAGTTTGGATTCTAACCAAAAAACCATTCGGTGTCTATGAAACATTCAGATTATGTCTTCAATAGAATTTGGAACCTAAATTCTACAGAATTATGGAGTCTAAATTTTAAGGAAATTAATAGTCTGAATTCATAAGAATTATGAGTCTGAACTCAGAATGTTCGGAGTCTAATTTCAGAGAATCCAGAGTCTAAGCTCAGATTGTTCGGAGACTGAATTCATAGAATTCGAAGTTTGAACTCCGAATGTTTGGAGTCTAAATTCAGAGAATCCGAAGTCTGAACTCAAGAAAGTTTGGAGTCTGAATTCATAGAGTTTGGAGTCTTATTTCGGATCATATAAAGAGAATTCACTATATCTATGTTTTTATACGATTATGAGGTTTTAGTTACAAAACTAAATTATATACTTAGAAGGAAAATGATTTAGAATAGAATATGAACATTGAAAACATGGAAAGGACGAATTTCCCTGGGGAAGTAAAATTTCCTTATGAATGTAAAACACAGGGAAAAGAAATTTTCCTTAAGATAGAGTTTTTGTGGTTTTCAAAACAAGAAAGAATGGAACATTCATAAAGACACCTTATTGACTCAACAATCTCCCCCTTTTTGGAAATCACAAACATCCTTATGAAAAAGAATATAATGACCTAGAAATTTTTTTTTCTGGACCTTGAAAATAAAACATATCTCACTTAACTCATGGGAAATGATGAGTATGACTAACTCCCTATTAGGTTTCGGAAACACTAAGGATCATATTCTTGATTTTCAGATTGAGACATTTCATTTTATTACATATGAAAATATTACTGGATAAGAACTCCCCCTTAAATGAACTCCCCCTTAGGGAAATTTCTTCTTTTATCTTGTATTATTTTCTAACATTCCTTTCTAACCCCTTGTGATTTTCAAAAAGGATTAATGGGAATGGAAAAGAAAATATGGTACCTGAAATATTAGTACTAGATAACCAAAAATATAAACAGCAACCCAAAATTTTATTACGATTGAAAAAATTTATACATGTAAGGAATTTAACAAAATTTCGGAATTGAACAAGATTATCCTTCCTTATCCTTTATAATCAACTTCTTTACAATGGTTTGGAGCTTCTTGAGTTCCATGTTTTCTTCCTCTGCACATTTGAGAAGCTAATCCTGATCTTTTGTTTCCTTCTCTAAACCTTTGATTTTTTCTTCACGAGCCTTAGGATATTCTGCCTGCCCCTTTATAACTTCTTCTTGCTTAGAAATTTTTTCATCTAGTTGGATTGTAATATATCTTTCCCTCTTCAAAATCTAAGAAACTTTATACAACTTCCTATTTATATCCTTCACTTCTAGTATCTGTTAATTCTGTTCCAGATATAGATTTTCCTCAAAGCTGTTTGTGAGATCATCGATCTTCAATTCTTTGGCGTCAAATGAATCCTTGAAACTTTCTTGGAACTCATCGTGAATTCTCATGCCTTCTATAGTTTTCTTTGACCAGCTGGTTATTTTCTTGCAATATCTTTTGTGGACTTCGTAGTTTATGAAAAAGGTTTTGAAATTGGCCTCATGTTTCATGCACCAATCCATCACCATGGATACTGAATCTGAATTTTGATTTAAGGAGTGTTGAAGCAATTGGATTCTTGAGACTATACTAAGAAATATTGGTATTGTCCCAACAATATTTTTCAATAACTTGACTACAAAATCATGTCCAAGAAAGGATGATTCTGTATTAGAGATTTTCCTTGGTGAGGATTCTTTTTCAATATCAGCAGCTATCCTCTTTGAGGAACCACCAATGTCTTTATTATTTACCACATCCTTGGTAGGTGTATCAACTACTAATTTTTTCCCTTATCAACCTTTGTAATGATTTCCTCTTGATTAAGATATTCATGTTCACTATCAGATAGTTGAACGATTTTGTCTTCATCAGATTCAACCTTTTCGGCTCTTGCCTCAGCATCATTTTGGTGAATGAAATCGTTGTTGTTGCTTTCGTCTTCAAATGTTTTTTCTATATCTTCTTTAGTCTTCTCTTCATCCTTACCAGGAGTAGCGTGCTTTGATGATTCCGCTTGAGAGGTTGAAATGACAATTTATCATAAGGGAATTCCCTCTCATGAAAATACTCAACTTTCTTTATCATATCTTTGGTATCACCACTCCCTTCTTCTTATTCTTCTTCTTACACTACTTTTTATAGAAATTTTTCTAGAGCCACATACTTATTATCTAGAGTCTCTAGTAAAGGTTATATCAGGAAGGATTCTGGTCCCAGAATATTCTCAGATGCTTTCTGAGAAGCCTTCAGAAGTGATTGGACTATCTCTGCCTCAGACAACTTTTTTTTCTGCTTCTTTTCGTTCTCATGCTTTTGAAGTTATTCATATACCTTCTCCCTAAAATATTTTTCTTCAGCAGGGTCCAAGACAAAATTAGGCTCCCTTTCCATCTGATTTCTCTTGTCTTCTCCCCATTTAGCCATAACCTCATTAGGATAGACTTTTTCCTTATCTGGATTTGGTGGTGTGTATTGGGTTTCCTTAGCCACTGTGCGTTTTGTCGTCTCTTCCACATCCTTCAACTTCCTATTCCTTCCACCATTTTTAGAGGTCTCAGCCACCTCTTGTTTCTTTGAAATGGATTAATCTTCCTCTTCAGGAAAGTCATAGAATTATTTAGATTCTATGGAAATTCAAACATTCAATCAGCTCAATGTGTCATCCCTCAAGAACAATACTTTTCAATTTCTTGACTTATATTTACAAGGGATTTTGAAGGATTCTAAACACTGAAGAATCATCTATGATAGAATGGATGGATACATAATAATATGAGCCTTCATATTTCAATTCTTTATGTTCTCAATCATAACCAAGATATGTTAAACGAAGTTTATATTCCTTAGGTTTACCATGAAATTTTGAATGTACATATCACTTTACTTCAAAGTATCCTTGTCTCTTTTTCTCGGTATGATGAATCCTTGAATCCAAAATTCAGGAATCCGATAGTTTTTAGCCAGGTGAAGAATCTTTAGAGTCTTTACATCTGAGAGACTAAGGAAATCCATGACCTTTACCTTATCAAAACTTCCTAGAACATTAGGCAGCTTATGAGAACAAAACTAATCTTCCCCTTCATTAGGAATAACAACCATGTTTGCAGCCTTGGTGCAAGAAAGTGAATATTTATTTCCATAAAACTTGAAAGAAAACATACCCCACCCTTCTTCCTTGAAGAAAATTACTGACTCATAGAATTATATTAACAAATCTAGATATAAATTTTTTTGAACTTTTTGTTTTGAAAGGAAAACACTTTCCCACCCATTCAGCTTTATATTATTAGAGATAAAAGAATAATACTTAGATAAAAACAATGGATCAACTAACCTTTCCTTATATATCTCCCATTAAGAGATTGGTTTGACAGTTGACATATCATTCTGAGAGGAGACATTGGCAGACATTCGAAGTAAGAAAAATCTGAGATGTTCGGAACGCGCTTATGTAGGAGGGTAGAGCTTCAGTACGCAAAGACTTGAGTCTAGATGTGGGAAAACCATCAGGGGTTTCTTTATATAGGCGATTGAGGTGATAGTTCAACTTTTATACTCAATCCAATGGTTGAAAATCATTCTGATCACATTTCATGGTCAATATGATATCCAAAAAGAAATTTTAACAGAATCAGATCTTTTGAGGCTTTTTTACAAAAAACATTCGAATTTAAGAAAAATATAATTCAAAAATTTTAAAACAGATGAAAATAGAAAAAAGTAAATTATGATTAAGAAAATTTAATAAAGGAAACATACCTTTTAGATATCTAGGAAGATTATTCATAATGAGAAAAATTCTTCTTGAAGAACTTTAGATTCTAAAAATTCTGATTACGAAAGTCTTCAATATAAATATCACCATTATGAATGTTTTATGTACCAAAATATAGAATACAAAAATTTTAAGAATGAAAATATTCATTACAAAAAATTTTAAGATAAAAAAATTGTGAAAATGAAAAATTTATAGACTACAACAAATTTTAGACTATGAAAAATAAAATTAGACTACGAAAAATTTTGACTATGAAATTTTTTTAGACTAAGAAAAACTTTTAGACAATGAAAAAATTTTCTAACAAACAAATGTACTCCCCATATGAAAATGAGTTCCTTACTATACAGAAATTGGTTTTAACAAGAAGTTAACATGGAATATTACCTTACTGTTATCATTCCTAGATTTTTTTAATGTATTCAAATCTATCATAGGGTATATATTTTGTGAAAATGTGAGAAAATTGATCTTGTGTTTCGATAAATTGAAGAATGATATCTCCTTTTTTTGTGTGATCCTTAAGAAAGTGATGCCCGATATATATGTTTTTTTCATGAGAGTGATGTGAAGGGTTTTTATATATGGAAATGGCACTAGTATTATCACAAAAAAAATTGTGTTTTGGTAAGACTCATACCATAGTCTGTGAGTGTGAGTTGCATCCACAACACTTGAGAACAACAACTTCCAACTGCTACATATTTAGCTTCAGAAGTGGAAAGTGCTACTGAGTGTTTCTTTTTTCATGACCAAGAAACTAATTAATCTCATTAGAAATTACAAGTTCATATTGTACTTTTCCTATCCATTCTACATCCACCAAAGTCAGAATCCAAAAAACATTATAAAACAAAATCATTTACAGAAGTGTAAAAGAGTCCTAGATCCATGGTTCCCTTTAAGTAGCGAAAAATCCTTTTCACTTCCTTTAAATGTGATTCCATAGGATATGATTTTTATCTTGCATATAAGCATAATGAAGACATTAAGTCTGGACGACTAGCTATCAAGTAAATTTGACTTCCTATCATACCTCTAAAAGATGTTTGATCTAGTGGTTTCCCATCTTCATCAAGATCAGGTGAATTTGAGGTACCAATGGGAGTACATATACTCTTAGTGTCATCATACCCATACTTTTTAAGAGGATATTTAATATACATATATTGGTATATAAAGATTCCTTCTAGTTTTTGAGAAATTTCAAAACCAAGGAAAAATGTTTACTCACCCATAATACTCATTTAAAAATTAGATTTCATTAGATCAGTAAAAGAATCATTTAAATATTTGTGAGTTGAACCAAATATAATTTCATCAACATAAATTTTATCAATCAAAACATTTTTATTATATTTCTTTATAAAAAATGTTTGATCAACATTTCCCTTAATATAATTATTTTGAAGCAAAAATCTTGTAAGCCTATCATAACATGCGCGAGAGGCTAGTTTAAGTCAATACAATGCATTGATAAGTTTGTAAACGCGTTCAAGATGTTTTCAATTTTCAAAACTATAATGTTTGTTAAAAAAAACTTCCTCTAGAACAAAACCATTAAGGAAAGAACATTTAACATCCAATTGAAAAAGTTTGAAATTTAAGAATGATGAAATGTCATGTTGAATATAAATAGATTCAAGTCTAGATACTATAGCATAGGTATCTTCATAGACTATTCCTTCTTTTTGATTATAGCCTTTAGCAACCAATCTAGATTTCTTTCTTACTATGATTCCATTTTCATCACATTTATTTCTGAATACCCATTTTATTCTAATAAAATAAGATTCATTAGGTATTTCATCCAAGGTACAGAATTTTCTCCTTTCAAATTTATTTAGCTTATCTTACATAGCTTTTATCCAATCATCATCAACTAAAGCTTCATCAGTGATTTTTGGATCTAATTGGGAATGCATGTCTAGATGTTTTACTTCATTTCTTAAAGAACTTTTAGTCCTTATAGGTTGATTTACATCACCAATGACTCTATCCCTGGGATGATTGTTTAGAAACAAATGATTTGTGTTTTTTAAAACATGTTCATCAACATAGGGAAGGAAGTCTTCTGGGGTGAATGCTTCAGAAGTATTTTCTTGAACATTTTCTTTAACAAAAGGATATTCTAATAAATGTTGATAATCAGTTTATGAAAATACATCTGAAGTTGTAGGTTGAGGTTGTTTAAAATCAAAAGGATTAGTTTCATCATATTTGACATGTACTATTTCATCAAAAGTATATGTATTTTTATTGAAAAATCTATAAGCCATAGAATTTGTGGAGTGGCCTAGGAAAATTTCTTCATTATATTTTAGTGCGAATTTGTTTTGATTATATTTAGTATTCATAATGCATACCATGTAACCAAAAACCATGAAGTTGGAATTTCTAGGTTTTCTACCATTCCATAACTCATAAGGAGTATTATTATGAAAAGTTCTAATTGAAACACAATTTATAGTATAACAAGAAATACATACCGCTTTATCGCAAACATGTTTCGAAACCGAATATTCACACAACATGGTTCCTATTATCTCTTGATGAATTCTATTTCTTCTTTCAACAACACCATTTTTTGAGGTGTTCTGGGTGCTGAGAAGTTATGAGTATTTCATTTTCTAATACAAAAAGTTTCAAATTCAGAATTTGTAAATTCTCCTCCACGATCACTTTGAATAGTTATCAACTGAAGTTTTTTCTCATTTTAAACTT
The DNA here is from genome assembly GCA_963277665.1 of Viscum album. Taxonomy (NCBI): domain Eukaryota; kingdom Viridiplantae; phylum Streptophyta; class Magnoliopsida; order Santalales; family Viscaceae; genus Viscum; species Viscum album. The sequence goes on from OY728163.1 coordinate 691,528,227, forward strand.
GGGCTCTAAAACATTTGAACTAATAAAAAGAATCAAATTTCTTTGTTAGAAAATAGACCCATGTAAATCTAGTGTAATCATCAACTAAGAAAAATACATAATATTTTCCTCCAATGCGTTCAATTTGTGTTGGACCAAAAAGATCTATTTGCACTAACTATAATGATTCAGTGGTTGAGACCTCACCGACTGATTTAAAACTTGATTTGTGTTTCATTCCATATTGACAAGGATCACAAACTTTTGAAGAATCAAATCTATGCTCCAGTAGATTCTTAACTAGTCTATTATTAGAGTGTTTTCATCGGTTCCTAAGGTAACAATGTCCTAACCTTCTATGACACATCGAAGAATGATCTTCCATTGCAATAAGGAAAGGTAGATTTGGGGTCTTAAGCTCTTCTATGTTTAGTATATATATATTATATTTCCTATTGGTAGGAATAATAATCTCTTCCCTAGAATTGGTAATAAGTATTTTTCATTCCTAAAATTCACAAGGTAACCTTGATCAAAAAGTTGACATATGCTAATGAGGTTGTGCTTAAGTCCCTTAACAAATAAAACATTTGAAATCAATGTTTTTCCAAGAAGAACCATGTTACCTATACCGATAATTTCTCCCTTAGCATTATCTCCGAAAGTTGCTTTTCCTCATTTTGTCTTGATAATATTTTCAATGAAGTTTTTGTTACCAGTCATATGCCGGGAACATCCACTATCCACGTACCATGTATTGTTGTTGGTACATTCTTTACTTTATTGAAAATAAGAGAGATAGACTTTCGGAACCCATACTTTCTTGGATCAAAAAACTTTAGAAAGAAAAATTTTAGGTATCCACATGTTATTTGAAAAAAAACTTTATGAAAACCTAAATACTGAGTTTTTTTAAGGAACAATTTTTTTCCAATTCCCACCACACTGACACATAGTGCAGAAAAGAGCACTTTGAGGAATAAAATAATCGTTACTAAAAATCATTTTTGAACTAGTATAACCAAAACCAAATTTATTCATTAGAGGTTGAATTTGGGAATAAATTTTATAAAAAATTTCCTTCCCTAAGGTAAATTTTGAAAACCACTTCCTCAAGGAAAAGATTTATCACTTTAGTCTAATAACTGAGTTCTTATCCTCAAAAACCTCAGTTTTAGTACTAGAGTTAATCTCAAAAACATTTTTTTAGAAATTACTTTTTCTATATCCTTAGAAATTTTATCCTTCTCATAAATAACTTCCTCAAGGTTTTTTTAAATACATTCAAAAAAATATTTCTTATAAAGATCTCTAGAAAGATCTGATATTATCTTAGTAAGAATAGAAATTCTATAATTTTCCTTTTGAAGAATTTTATTGACTTTAGAATTTTCATTCTCAAGGATCTTAGAAAACCTAGACACATTATCATAGGTAGGTAAAGTATTATCTTTATCAGAAAAAAGATTCTTCATCCGAGGATTCGTAGTAATTACGATCACTATGATTTGCATTCAAGGATACATTGGTTATGGATTCAGCATTGTGTAGCTTTTCTATTAAATAATGATTTTCAATAGGAAGTCTGGCTATTAGAAAAAGATTCTTCTGTCTAGAATATTCGTAATATGAGGATTCATTATAAGTGTCTCCAACAATGGCACTCTAGGTGTCATTTGCTTTCAAAGAATTCATAGCTTTATCTTTGTAGTAATTCTTTCTATTCCCTTTACAATGGTTTTCCTTTCAATATTTTATCTAAAAATAAGACAACCAGGACTTATATGTCCAACTCTTTTTCATTCAAACCAAGTTAATTCAAACTCTTTCTTATCCTTTCTTTATTTCTTTTTGTATCTATATTGAAATTATTTCTTCCCAACTATCTTCTTCATCCTTCAAGAAACATTAGCTAGTTCAGTCATAGAATGTTCACTTTCACTTAACTCATATAAAACAATATCTTTCAAAGACATAGATCTTTTAACTCTCTCAGAAGTCTTGGCTTTCATATGATTAGAAGTAGTTGTAAATGAAACACTTCCATTCCCATTGTTTTTCTTAACATTGTTAGTATCTTTCTTCATTCTAGTCTCATGTAGAAGTAGAGTTCCAAAAATCTCATCAAGATTAATCTGTGAGACTTTCTTATTATCATCTATATTTGTTCTCTTGGATTCCCACTCATTAAGTATGGTTTCTATAATCTTGTCTACAAGTGCCTCATTATCCATAACTTTTTCACCCACAGATTGTAAGTTGTTGACCATAGTCCTAAATCGCTATTGTACCTTACATATAGGTTCCCTATAAAGGAAGAAAAAACCATGGTACTCATCTCAAAACATATCTCTTCTAGTTTCAATAACTATGGAAGTACCAAAATGTGTAAATTCAAGATTCTTCCAAATATAATTTGCTGTATCACTAGAAGAAATCTGGCTATATATATTCCAGTTCATGGAACGAAAAAAAGTATTGCATACCTTATAGTTAAGTTGATATTCTGACATCTCTTGATTCGTAAAAGTTCGAACTTCTTTATCCGGAATCTTGTAATCTCTAGTAAGTATAACTATGTTGTCCACTCCAGTGTTAATAACAAAAATCATCATACATTCTCTCCAATATTTATAATCATTCCCATAAAAAATAGGCGGTCTAGGAGTATTAAGATTTTCAATTGAACCAAGATTCATTCCTGCCATCTTAAGGAATATATTTCCACCCAAAGTTGTTAGTAATGAAATTTTGTAAACATGGATAAAAATATCCTTATCAAGGAAAAAATAGAACTATGAAAAACATGAGCAAGAAAACTTATATGTGAATATAAGTATTTCAGAGACCTCCTCTGATACCAATTATAGGATCGAAATGATACTAATTGTAGTATTGAAATAATGATGTAGAATATCAATATACAAGAGGTGGGGTAATTGTATACTTTAAAAATTTATTAGGAACTTTTAATGAAGTTAATTTTTATCAAAGTTAATCAAGGTAAATTCACAAGACATATTAGTTCTACAATCTTGGTTGATTCTAGAAATGTGGTTCTGGAAATTAAACTTAATTAAAATTTACAAAGAAAAAGATTCTACCTTAAATCATAGAGAATATTACAAAATAGAGTACAAGTATGTAAAAGTATAACATAGTTATACTTTCCTAAACAACCAAAATGCAGTGGAAAACTATAAACAAAACCAGTAAAAGGTAGTAAATATTTTAACCAAAAGAAAATGGTATCCAAAAACCATGGATAAAGGTCCCTTGATTTATACTTTCAAGAAAGTTTGTCTTACCCACACTTAGGTAAGCCCTCGATATGAATATCGGTGCCTGTCTTGCGATCCATGAAATCCCTCAAACTTCAATTTTGTCGGCACCTCTGTCTTTCTATCCTCAGAATCCCTTGAATGTATTCAGAAAAATTTGGAGTCGCACAAAGAAATTCTAAACAAGATTATTAATACACACAAAGAATGAAAACCTCTCTCTAGAAATCACTTCAAAACATGTAATATCTAGAGTCGTAGAACTTTTCATCCAAGAAAAATTTATGAGTTATTTCAAATGAGATCATATTTATAGAAATATCTCTAATGGTTGGGTCCCTCCTCCAACGGTCATACTTTTCCTTGAATTTCGGAGGGACCTGTACACGTGTCACTCAGACAATGGTTGGTTAGAAACATAAATCACGACATCGTTTTATAACTCAAACAAGAGTAAGAAAAAAAAATATGGTTGATTAACCAAAACCATTTTTCAGAGTGTAAGGAAAAATAAAAGTTCGGACTCTAACCAAAAAACCATTTGATGTCTACAATACATGAATATTTGGATTCCGTCTTCAAAAGAATTCACAGAGATCAGAGTCTGAATTCAGATCTTGAAAATAGAATTCTCTATATCTATGTTCTTATAAGATTCTAAAGTTTTAGTTACGAAACTGAATTTTATACTTAGAAGGAAAATGAGTTAGATTATAATATGATCAATGAAAACATGGTAAGGATAAATTTCCATGTGGAAGGAATATTTCTTTATGAATGTAGAACATAGGGAAAAGAAATTTTCCTTAAGACAGCATGTTTGTGATTTTCAAAACAAGAAGAAATGGAAAATTTATAAGCAAAACTTATTGACTAAACAATATAAACATTATTGCATGGAACACAATCCCTATCAAAAAACATGGATATAAAAATTATAAGTGGTTAAGTATTATAATTAACATAATTTTTTCAAATTCTGCATGAATTTTAATTAAAAATTCATTAAAAATTCTATAAATAATCAATAAGACCCAATTTAGGGATTCAATAACCTGAAATCACCATATGTCACTTGTCATGCTAAACATACTTTATGTTGTTTACAAATTTAATAATAATCATGGTTCACTCACCCCATGGGTAGAAACAAGCCAAAAAAAGCCATTTGAAACTAAAGGAAATCCTGGAATAATTCCTATTGTCTATTTGATTAATTTGGTCACACACAATGACAGGAAAACCAGAATATTAGAAATTCGTTGAAATTATCAAACCATATAGTTAATATTTAGACCCATAACTTTAACCAATTATCCAATAAACAATCCTATGACCAATTCCCATAAGGAAGAATGAGTGGATGATTTAAAAGGGGTTATAAGGATCACTCACACACATGGGATTTCAATACAGTATGTTGTCACCCCAAAATCACTTGGAGAAATCAATGGGGTCATGAGGATAGGATATGTTGTAGATTAGAATGAAAATAAGTAGAAAAAAATGTATAAAATAATAGTCCAGGCATTTACACAATGTGTATTGAGGTTATATGTCATGTAATTGTTTTAATGGAATATTCCAAAAACCCTACCTCCAAAACATTATTTCATTAAAACCCGGATTAATTACATGACTTGTAATCCAATTACATGGTGTGTAAAAATTATTCCCCTGATTTTCCATCCCAATTTTTAAACAAAACTAATCACCTTTTAATTATTTTTAACTCACCAAGAACCCATGGAACATATAACCTATTTAGACCAAGAATGCATTAATTCATAGAATAATACATTCCTAAACTTTAAGTTATTTTTTCCAAAAAATCACTCCTCATAGATACTCTCTGGTCCTTCTCAATTTTACATTCTACCCAAGACTATTTTTATTCAATAGACAAACTTCCAGGTTTAAATAAATATTAACAAAAAACTCAGAGATAGATTTTCTGAGAAAATGTTGGGATCTTAAAACTTCCCCACCTTATAACATCTCATACATGAGTTTCTCCAACCATCACTGTGAGATATCAGTGAATAAGTCCAACCAATGTGTTCTCATTCATGAATCTCTCTCCCATATATCCCCTTGAAATCACCCACTATAGAACTACACTCAAACTGATGGTATTTTCTTGCCCTGAAGATATTTTACACTACGATCCATAACCTGTATTGGATTCTACTTAAAGGATGCATTAACACAAAGCTCGATGTGTACTATTTCTATCACATGGGGAGGGACTGGATGCTTTTATCGTTTTTTCGACATTTGGAACACATCATTCATAGTATTATAACACTATATAAGGGATACAAATTATTCCACTGGACTAACCCTTTCCACTCTTTCAAATGGCCTGACAACCATGGGAATCGACTTTCCCTATTTCCAAATGTGGCCTTTCCACATCCTAGTCAAAAAATGATGCAAAAATTGAAGACATAAATAATATTATTGTGGTCGTATATGATGTTCTACATATGAATTATGACTATGTTTCGTGGTCAATATCCAATATCTAATCAAGTCAACTAGTTGTTATGCCTCCTGCACAAGACTAGGACCAACTAGTGCTGACTCACATGCCTCTAAAAAAATGTCCACCAACATGAACTGACATACAATGCCTCAAAATGTTCCATTTGGATTTATTCCTAGAATCTATTATTAAATGAAAAATCGATGAGAACCATATGTTTCTCCCTTGAACAATCGAAATACAAAACATAGGCTTGTAAAATATTCTCCTAAACCGGAATAGTTCACTCAGATTGACCATCAGTTTATTGACGATAGGTTGTGATTAAAATAACTTCTATTAAAAATTACCCTTGAATACCTTATTAAGAACACATTGTGAAACAATAATCCCAATCTGAAAAGATACACCGTATGACACTGTGAAATGGAACCACCTCACAAAAATAAATATTTCCTAGACCATCAATTGTGAAGGTTTACCTAATAGGTAAGAAGTGGGTTACCTTAGTCAGTTAATCCAAAAAACCCATAAAACTCCATTCATACGGTTTTACATGATGGTATAATAATAAATTACATTGTGACATCATCCAATTTCTTCTCAAGAATGGGTAAGGGTTGTAAAAGCATAGCTAGCTTCTGATGCTTGAATTTCGCCTACTTAAAAGAGAAGAATATAGAAATGATTCTTTCCACATCCTCCTTCATTACACATCAAATGTATTATCCATAAATTCCATGATAATATTTTGTAAATTCAGTATGAACCTCCCATTTAGAATCAAAAAAATACATCATTATCCCCTTGCACAAGCCCTAAGAACCCTTACTCGGCCAGAAAAAGGAAGAGATTTTTCACAGACTAGAGACTATCATGATGGAGTCTCTTAATCACATAAATTTTATATCTGAACCTAGCCTTTTAGATTAAAAAATATCTCGGCCGTCATCTAGTAAAAAAGAATGGTTATAATAGATGCCGATGTTACAACATTTTACCCATGAGATTCATGAATATCCAGATGCCTGTCTGTAAAGAGGTCCACTTTCCACTATTAATCAGACTACTAATGTTCTGCCTCTCTCTGAATCATTCTTCTCAAAAGCATCATAAAGGATGTTTCTATTTCATAATGTGTAATCCATGTCAATGTCAAAATATAAAAGACACTCAATCGACATCCTATATTAAATGTTATAGTATCTCTATGAAAATATGTACTTGAGGCTCTTTCAATCCATGAATATAAACAACCTACCACCCATAAGTTAATGTCTCTTAAATCCACAATCATGTGCCATTAAAACTAAATCTGGATAATGAGTAGGTTAATTCCTCTCATATAGTCTTATATTCCTAGATCCATAAGCATCTACTCAACCCTTCTTCACTATGTCTACGATGAGCCTATTTTTGGATGCATCAAAATACATGTTGTATTATTTAATCGAAACTTGTTTATTGAAGACAAGTTCTAAAGTGGACATGCCTTTTATCACTAGAAAATATATATAGAAATCATTAAACTAAAATAACATAACCTCTTTTCGGGTCATCCTAGTCATTGGTTTTACAAAACGAGAGAAACCTTGGTTAAACAAATGTAATAACCTTCTAATACTAGAGTGATCTAAATTATGATGACATTCATGGGTTGTTCCCAAGATAGAGTGACTATGAGTTTCTCAGGGTCCCCAAACTCTCCTAACTCAGTGATGACATGGCCCTGATAGTGCACATCATTAATCTAGATATTGTATTATTTAGCATGGTTTAATGCCGATGATCTCTCGATGTACTCACGATAATGTCAAGATGTTTGGAATAATTATCCACTGACGTAGATTACACTATGATATCATCCACAAAAATAACAAAAAAAATGATCCAGAAAAGGATGAATGATCATATTCATTAAGTCTATGAATATTTTATGTGTGTTTATCAACCCAAACGACATCACTTTGAATTCATACAAGCCATACCTCCTTCGAAAAGTTGTTTGAGTTTTGTCTGATAGTCTCACACATATCTATTGACATCGAAATATTAAATAATTATTATAGAATATATTATCACCTAACAATGGATCAAAAAAATTGTGAATTCATGGAAGAGGACAATGATTCCTGACCTTCTATCGGGTTCATTATCCATTAATCCACACAAAAGAAAAAATATCCATTAGCATTTACAGAGAATAAAAATGGAGGACCCAAAGGAGTTCCACTCATCCTTAGTAATCCTTTATATTCTAAATATTCCAATTGAAAATCTAACTTTGGAAGAATGGATGGTACCATTTGGTAAGACAATAGAGTAAAAATCTCTACTCTATGAAACAACTAGATCATGAACTCGATCTCACACTCTGGCTTTAAGAATTCTGACATATTAGGGAAACGATCCAAAAAATGGTCCACCAGTAATGGAAAATAACCCTGTTATATTCAACCATTAACTATAGAAATAATGATGAACTATGCTGTGAGATAACCCAAAATACACTGAATTTGTCCCTCATGACCACTATTAATATCCCACTCAACCTGGTGAGAATCAATAATTACTTATAGAGATCAAAATACAACTCTTATCTTTTATAAATGACAATTATAACCCTATTATTAATGAATGTAAAAGAAAAAACTTAAATCATTAATTTCACGGAGAAGGAATCTAATTAAAGCCAAGGAAATACCCACAAACAATCAAATAACTATCAATTGGATGAGAATCAGTAGTATAAATAAATATTAATCTATTATCAAGAATACCTTAGTATGTAAGATGATCCATTGAAATGTGACCCTCACACCATGTGTGTAGAACATATATACTAGGAAAAATAAGATCCCCGCAAGAACACATGAGGTAAACAATATGTCAAGGGAAATTCAATTGACCGTTAAAGGAATTAATAACTATAGTAGAATCTGATTCAGTAATAGTCCACTGAATAAATATTTCATTACAGAAAATGAGACTTTGAATCATTTTCGTAACTTAATGTCCCACTTAAGTACCCATTCAACAAAAATTAGAAAAATCCACAATAACAGATCTTCTGCCATCACAAACAACACCACCACCACACATGATAACCTTGAAATAATAACCATCCTCATTTTATTTGAGCCCATAGGTTGGAGGCTACCATCTCACCCAAACACTAGGATACATCCACATAGATGCATCCGCCTTGATCGAAATACTAGGTAAAACAAATGAATGATGAACCAAGGAGATTTTAACATTTTTATAGTTCGTCACAAACAAAGAGAGAGTATCCATAAAATTTCTCTTGAAATAGTGAAGATTTATCCAAAAACCTTGACTATATACAAAATCAAACATCACCCATAAAAACACAAAACAAATGGTGATGAAAAATGACCATCCCTTGGCTTACATACCACCCATTTCTTGAAAACCCAATATAACTAAAAAAATCCATAAATTCCATGCTTCAAATGATATCTAAAAAACAAATTACATGAACCCAAAAATACACAGCCTAATAATGTTGAAAAAAAATACAAACACAAGTATTTGATTTAGAGTTAACATAAAAATTTCATTTCGATGTATGAAAATAATTATTTTTTACAAATTATCATTAGTAGGAATAACATGATGTTGAATTCTCTAAAAAATAATACTGAATATCGGGGAAAAATATTTACACCATAGTCTAATACTCATATTACCCAAATTATATCCTTAATGAATCTTGAAACAAAAATCATATAAATACTATTTCCCTGTAGAAGATAATGTAATATAAGATTTATCAAGATACACTTAAAATTTTATTCTGTGAAGAAACTTAAATTGGATTACAAACGAAATTGCATCAGTGATCCCAATGTATTCACTAGCCTATCTTACACTATAATCAAAGAATCTACTATATGGAATTAAAAAAATATAATCAGGCCAATTGTGCATTCAAAATGAAATATCACATCGATCATCAATCCAATTAGAATTATCCAAAATCAATGGAATAATTCTCCTAAATTTATCCTTATGATGAAAACCTTTATAATATATTTCCCAATAAAAGCGGAATTCTCCATATTTTCTCTTGATAATAATCGATCAATGAGAATCAATAAAAATAACTTCCTACCCTTGTTTAGCCTGTATACAACACATACTATCTTTAATATCATTGGGATTGAAACCCCCTCTTAAAATGGGTTTTCTAATATAGTCCAAATTACCCAATGATGTATCCCATAATGATGACAATACCATATGAAACAATTTTAAATCCTTTCCAAAATTTTGATCACCACACAGGTAACACATGCATAGGAATGAAAGAAATAACACTGTTAACAAAAGTAATCTTCCCGCCAAAGAAAATAAAACAGATTTTCCAATTTTGAATCCTTCATGTAATTTTACTTAGAATATTATCATAGTTTTATATTATTATTCTACCTTTAGACATACGAGAATCAAAATATTCATTATAAAAAGTATCTTTAACAAAACCAGTCCAATTTTGAACGAGCAAGGCACTCATGGATGAACACTTATTTGAAATAAAAACTCCACTTTTGATTGTATCGATACTCTATCCAACATTACAATACTATTCATGTAGATTAATATTTAAATTTATAATTGAATTGGAACAACCATTGAGGAAACATATCACGTCATCTACAAAAGAAAATAAATATTCCAGAGAATCCATAACTCCCGTTAAAAGGTTGAATCAAACCATCATCCATAATTTATTTGATATTTCTACTGTGGACATCCTAGGAAAAAATAACTTAACATGGAGAGATAATAGCACCTTTTCACAAGCCCTAAGAAAATTAAAAAAATATAAACCTTTTCTATATTAGAGATAAAGAAAACCTAGGAGAGGAAATAGACCTAAAAAAGAGATCACCCACCCACTCATAAAAAACCTCATTTCCTGAGAAACATCATGATAAATGACCAGTCCATATGATCATAATCATTTTCCATTCCAATATTTAGCATTACATTAGTTTCAAACACAATTTCATCAATATCAGAATTCTTTTCATGAGTATGACCTACCACTCCCTAAACACATTTCCCTTTAGTAAATCCATGTTATTACATCAGAACATGGAAATGAAGGTGAAGAGACAACCTTTTATTTTTTATAGAGGAAAAGACATTATAGGTTAAATTAAATATGCGAATTGGCCTAAACATCCCAAATTATTACTAATAATTTAATTTTTTAATAATAACCTATATTATAGATGAAGAAACTCTTGGTAATGGGACACCTATGAAAAAATCAAGAAGAGAACAATCCATGTACTCTATAACAACGAGCCAAGCATAAACAAAAATATCTCTTGAAAAAACAACTATTATAGGAGAAAATTTTGGAATAAGAGACTTAATGACATGAAAAATCACCTCTTCACCTTGGAGAGAACTCAATATTTTATTGTCCAATACATAATAAAAAGAAGAAACATTACCAATGAAAGGATTATAAAGTCATCAGTATTGACAGGAATCATCATGACCATACCTCTGAATCGAAAGAGATTCATAGAAATGAGAAATATTCAAGGGCCAATAATACTAGTATCACTGGTGATGGTACCATCAGAGAGAGGAATATCAAGTCTTCCATTAAAACTCTTATCTTTAATACAAGAATGATAGTATCATATACTCCTATATCTATCCTTTATCCAATTAACATTAGATCTCTTTCTAGAAGAAGAATCAAGTTTAAGAAGAATATCCTTTAACCTTTGTATATTCCTAGACAAAATCGACCCCCATTACAACCAATTTTAATTAAAATATGTTTGATGTAAATATCTAAAAATAAATAAAAATTTAATCATTTTAGAAGAGTAAAATTTGATTGTTTAGTGGTTGACCATGAAATAAATGAATAAAATTCAAACAACAATCCATGTAATTTATAGATTTAGGTTCGATATGTGGTTCCAGGATTTCCAATTAAGAAATAATATTATATTGAATAGTCTTTAGATGGAATCACCTCTTAGCTTGGATCCCATACCCCTAACATTCCATCTAATATAATTAATCATAATTATAAATAATTATTGATCTGTAGGCCAAAGAAACTGATGTTAGATTTGGATTTGGAGCGTGTTTCAATTATAATTGGAGGAATAATAGATTTTACCAATTTACCTACACCTCGAACTAAAAATGGGAGTCCTCTCCATAGACTTATTGGACATTGAAAGGATTCTATATAGGAGTACATGAATTAGTGAGAAAATATATTTTCAATACTTTTAAAGGGTAATGAAACAAGTAGTTCAAGGGCTTGGGATTTATATCTTTAGACATCAACACTATCATCTAATGATAATGAGATAGAGCCTAGGTAGAAACCACTTGAATCAAATAAGATGTCGAGTATATAACTGGTGAAACCAAATTACAATATGACTTAATCTTATTACACTGATAATTAGGAACATGAAATTCCAAAAATATCCAATGAAGGGACTGAAAAACATATGAGACAATTTGAGGATACCATCACTATAGGCGAAATATTTGAAGTATCACATATGTGATCACAAGAGACCTTGGACTCTCAGAAACTATAACAACTTAATAGACAATCTCATGAGGGGTAGACTATGAATCTGATAAATGAATTGGGACATCCAGGGATAGAATGTCACCACCCCTAATTTTTTTCAATAGATTTATTAGGTATCATAACAACATCATCTGAAATCCTATATGGAATAGGGATATTCTTCAATGGATTTATAGGAAGGGGATACAATGAGAAGCCTAAAATATAGTCGAATCCCTGTTACGAAGACTATGGTTCCTTCTGAAATAATCTCAATGACATTGAATTTTGGATCAAGTGAAAACACTATGGGATTGAGGTTAAAAATAATTTTTCCTTATATTAGAATCCAATCAAAAACATAGATGAATTATTTGGGGAATAGTGGAAGATAAATCAACCATTACACATATACAAGCCACTATTGCATGTAATATATTCTAGGTAGCCTTATTATAAAATAAGAAAATACCAAGAGAGTTAACAATTGATTTTAGAAATACGGGATTCTGGAAATGTTAAGGTATCCGAAGAAGGTGAATACACAATTCCACCAATGGAGACTAATGACCACATTGAACGTTGATAGACCACAAAAGTACAAGAAATACAAGATTCCATCAAGAACAGCCTTCTTATCCCATGCCTGAATATAATACAATTTAGAGAAAATATGAACATAGAATGATAGCATGGATAGAATAGATACCAAATCCACACCAGAAAGATCTAATGAATCAATGAAACTAGAAAAACCCCCCAAATAAGGATGCTCTTTAAAAAACTTCACGATTGGGGACAAACAATGATAAAATGAGGTTTCTGAAATTTCAACTCCAGAAATCAATATGACTAGAGGTCCATTCACTAATTACCATTTCATAAATTCTAATGAAATAGGAGGAACCATTGAAAGAGGGGGAAGATATTCCGATAAAAACTCACCAGTCACTGCTAATCTAAAGGTCAGAGCAATATCATGAATTCCCAGGACAATTGGAAAGGAGGGTTGCGATGAACATATAGAATCAGGTCTTACCAAAGGATCCAACATATATGGATGAGATGACCAAGAAGATAACACTAGTAAATATCCATAATAAATATCTTGTTCCTGAATCAATTGAAAAGTGGGAACTGAACTAGATGGATCCTCCATAGCACCACAAGCTGGGATACCGAGGGAATATGGACAATTTGAAAAACATGGATGCGTGTGAGGCACATATTGATGAGAATGATAACTCTATAAAACTACTATTATAAAATTTGATATGAGAATGATATATAAGGACCAGTACATTCAATGAATTTTGTCTAAGCCTATCAATTCTAATACTAATGGTTACCCATAGAAACAGTATCCACCAATCTCTAAAGGACCCACCTTACAACGTTTGACATTTTTTAATCACACTCCAAACGTCATGTAAATAGTTAGAACACCATCCAGTCATTCCATATCCAAGCCCAAAAATTTAAAATATGGTCATATTTAGTAGAATGTGAAAATTATATATTGGACAAAACAAAATCTAGGGTAGATGATATAAGAATTGTACCTCTTATAGTAGATGACGCTTCGTCCACGTTAGCAAGAGTATTCTGAATAACATCTAACTAAATTTTACCTCTTATTAGGGAACTAGTACAACTAAATTGAGATAAATCCATTTAATGGTAATAGTTATCATGCACTAGGGTACCACATCCCCTACCTCATCTTGAATAGCATATGGAAATCCAGTTACCAGCTAAAAGAAGTGTAGTTGAGCCCTATCTCGATTCTGGTGCCTGCCCAGATCATCTGCCAGAATCTTGATATGGAAAGTTCACAAGGAATCTATAAATATGACAAAGTATGACACATATATGACCCTCAACAATAGGGTAAGGCATGTGTGAGTTATTTCTGCCATACATTCATCAATTATATCATAGGAACGAGACACAATCATGATATAGTTTCCCAATGAACTTGCTACTCTATAAACTACTTATTTTAAAAAAAACCTTAACGAAACTTCTTACCACTCAAAGAAGAACTCCTATATCACCCTGTAAAAATATAAAGTCATTTTCTTAGTTCCTTTGTCAGATTCAGTTCCTTAATGAGAATCTTATTGGCCACATATTCGATGGTTCTTAAATGGAATACATTTACTATGGACCTGATCATACAACGAAGACCTACATAGAAAGATCTCATTCTAGAGATCTCATCGATATCCAAAGATGGTGTAAAAAACTCTAGGTTAGTATATCATTCATCATAGTCCAACATGGAGAAACCCTACTATATTATATGAATGAAATAACTATATTTTTTTTATCCCTCATGGTATTTAGATAGAAAGGAATCATGGAATTCATCTAGAATTCAATCCATGATTTATCAACATGTTATCGATATTACTATAGAATATCCCACAAATGCTAATCAAGTTTGAAAATAATATAGGTAAGAAGCTTAAACCTCATATACAAGTATTTTTCATGATTTATGAAGACCATACAGACCGAATGAATCAATAAATCGACTACTTGTGGTTTCCTTTTACCCGGTAAACATAGGAATATGTTGTAACTAAAACTTTCTTCTCATATCATACATCAAATTAGTGATACAAAAAATACCCATTAATTATATCGCATGACGGTCAAAAAGATTTTGTGATACTGAGCCTATATCTACTCTCAAGTAACTATATGACGATTTGGTTCAACTATTCTAGGAACCCATGGATTTCCACTCTCTTGAAGGTCACATCAAAGATGATGAAGATATATATTTTATAAAAGAAAAACACAACCCTTATAAAACCATCTATGAAAAAGATCACCCCAACAATTGGATTCAACTAAGAACCGATAACTCTTGGTATCTCTAGGAATGGCTAACAAGTATTTCCTGGCTAATCATTTTTTTCTATTTTTAAAAGCCGGTTTATGGGTTCCTAGTACCCCAATACATGATTCCAATACCACCACTTTCATAATTACACAAAAACATCATAAACCAATGGAAATGTCCAAAAACCATGAACCAGGGCACACGAACATTAGAAATGTTGTCCAAACCTCAAAAAGTAATACCTTTAACATCCCCTGGCGCGACCATAGACACCGGCCCAAATCCTCCCGTCGGAAAACTCAAGTGGAATTCACCCACCCTTAAAGAGAAATGAAATGGACCTCTAGAAAGAATCCATCCACAAAGGACATTAATGAAACCAAAATGAAGATGACCATATCATAGATCTATAGGAAAGCAGATATTACATGTAGAAAACAAGTATTCCCATATCACGAAAAACTCATGTAAATATATCCATATATGAATAATATGATTCATTTATTATCATATCATTCCAAACCGGTCCATGAGTAGAAATATTAAGAAATAGAATGACTATAAAACAATAACCTCACACAGCATGTGAATCACCCAAGGTGAAATAACATCAACTGTAACAAGCACACAACATAAAAACAATCGCATCATTGGGTACATAGATTTTACACCATATACAGTTTATATAATCCCATGAACATGCTCATTACCTAGTTATGATACATCCTAGCCTCATTTATACAACTCCAAAATAGTAAACTAGAAGAAAACAAAACCATCCTCTTATACCTCATTGTAACTCCTGACAATTTGGAACTATCTCACGTGGCTAGAAAGGGTTGGTTATGAGACTTCCTATAATCCTCCTTTATGGTAGAGGATGGGAAATAGTAGTAGGGGTTAGAAATTTATAGTGGGGAGAAAATACACCTTGTATGAAGTTCCATATACGTAGAAAAAAATCATAATAAAATAGAAATAATCAAAGTAAATACATATAAAAAAGTAGAAATAAAAGGAAACCGAATAATAAAATAAATAAAAATGGAATAATGTAATGACATGATGTAAAGTAACTAAATGCCATGATATTACAATAAATGAAAAAGACTAATATATGATAATAAAATGATCAATGTACTGTCTCCCAAACCCAACTTCATTCCCATATCCCAACTCTTACCCATGCACAATCAGGATATAAAAAAAGTTAACCTTTTCTTAATCAAAAAATGATATCCAAAAAATCTAATTGGGTACCAAATGGATGCTAGAATAGGGTTTGAGTATAACTCATTAGGTAGAAACAACTGTGTATAAAAAAACTAGTCTGATAACAAGTGTATGAAATTAGGGGATACATATGTGTATTAATTAATTCAATAATTAATAAAATACAACAACATGCTCTAACTCCATGCAGGAATATATTTGAGAATATGTTATGACTACGCCGACCACAACCATATAACCAAGGTAAAATAACATATTTTAATGCCATGCCAGAATAAATATGAGCACGTCCAATAAGAACTTTGACGACCACAATATAACCATGTTATTGTCACAACAATATTTGTCAAATCCCTATAAGAATTAAAAAAAACTGAAGAAATCCTTATAGGCCTTACAACATCGAACAATGAATAGTTCACTCACAATTAGAATTAGAGCATGGGATATGGCCAAGCTATCTAAATATCATAATTACACCATATAAGTGTGAATGTTCTAAGGAGAATCCTGATATATAATAATTACAACATTGAACTCAATCCATTTCATACAACATGGATATCAAAATATTACATCATAATTCCCAATAGATAATTTTCCAAATTATCATAATTATAACATATTACAAATGAAATTTAATTCAAATTTCATTATGAATATTTCCAATAAGAGGAAACCAAAAATTTAGTGGTTCTATAAAAATAAATCACCCTAGGTCACACATAATGACAAACAAATAGTATGTTTTTTTACAATTCAATTATAATCATGGGTCTCTCACCCCAAGGTAGCCACGAGCCTGTTAAAACCCCATTTGAAACAAAAGGATTTAAAAGAGTAATTTTAATTGTTTTTTGATTAATTTGGGAACACAAAATGATGGAGAAATCACAATATTTCAAAAAAATATAAATTATCATACCATAGGGTAAATAGTTTGAGCTCATGCCATTAATCAACAACCTAACAAATCTTCCCATAGACAAATCCTACAAGGAAGAAGGTAAGGATGATTAAAATGGTCTTCCATGGATCTATCACACAAATATGACATCCAGAAGAGAATATGGTATCCCAAAATCACTAGAAGAAAGCCCTAGTGTCTATAAGAGAGGATCTGCAGTGGAACAAAATAAAAATAATTTGCACATCCGGATTAAAATATCATGTTATCCATTTACACAATGTGCAATGTGGTTAATTTCCTTGTGAGAATTATTAATGGAATCCACCAAAAAAAGTTTGTTTCAGACTTATATTATTAATACCCTAGAAGAATAACACGATGTGTAATCCCCTTACTCGGTGTGTAAACATTATTCAATTGTGTTTTCATCCCATTTTCCTTAAAAAAACAAACCACTTTTAAATCATATCAACTCTTTGAAAACCTGTGAAACACTTAATCCATTTACATGCATCTCCATTAATTAAAACCATCACATATCCCTGACCGTTATGTCATTTTCTCTATCAAATCTCTTATTTACAACACTCCTTGATCGTTGTCATGGTTTTTTGGAACCAAAGACTATGTTTATTAAAAAAAAGAATCCATGATAATAAATTTTGAGAAAGTATTTACGAAAAACACAGAGAGAGACGTAATTGAAAAATATGTGATCTTACAGGGGAGATGAAAATTCCCCATAATACATCCCCAATAAACCGTATGTCATACACATAATATTACAACACCTTCAATTTAAATATATAAGACTTTATGAAAAATCGAGGACAAATATATTAGTCATATTGATACATAATAAATCATTTCTAAACAAACTATATAATATTTCATTTCATATCTTCTTAAATTTATCATAAATATCCACAAACATTTATCCTGTCATGAGGTAACCTATGGAAATATATATAATAATTGGATGACATAAATGATGAGTAAATATAATAAATAATAAAAAAGGGGTAATAAACCATTTTTGTCAATAATCATGACTCTGTGAAAATGTGAGTATAAAATATTTACGTACCCATGATATTATGTGTACGAAAAAATGAGTTGATATTCTAAATTCCAAGGGTGGAAAATGTTTAATTATAATTTTTTTAATTCAAATTATATTTTCTAGAGTTGAAACACAACTAGGATTCGTATTTAAACATTTTTTATGTTTTATTAATGGGGTTGGGGGATATTATAATGTTATTGGGTACCCAGAGGTTGTAGAAATGATGTTGTTGTCTACATATTACAATTGGGATGTTCATGGAACTCTGCAAATAGGATGATTCCATATCAGTTACTTAGTAATGGATAGAAAATAAACCAAAGGGTTTAGGGATTTCATATTTTCTTAAATATTTTTGTGAGGGTAATTTCATCATTGGGTACATTGGGTTCCTCTATGATATTAAGCTCATTATTATTAATTTTTCAACAACCAATCACCACATTCACCCTCGATCCTTCTATGATATCGATCATGATATGAGATGTTTCAGATGTATTTCATTAATCATTTGATGAGTGATTCAAATTATCATTCCTATTTTTTCTACTTTATTTTATATTATTTTTTATAGATTCAAGCCATAGAACTATGTGGAAAATCATTTTGTCTAGGGTGTAATTATATTGAATGAAGGATCCTTGTCATGTGATGTGTTACGATTATTGGGAGATGATGAATTCATGTCACCTTTTTCTATTTTGGTTATGGTTAGAAGCAAGTAATTTTATTTATTGATTCGTACTAAATTATATAATATTAGTGAATGTATTCCGGTTGAATGATTTTGGTTTTTCAACTAGAGGTGTTATGGGAGTTCTATATACCTTAGGTATATATTTGGTTACATGATTGATGTAAAAGGGTTGTTTAAGGATCATTCAGGTGTTAAGAGTTGTTAGTTTAATTTATATAAATAATTGTAATTATTTTCAATTAAATATATAAGCCTTGGGATGTTTAAAAATGGATCATGATATGTTAGAATCTTATAATCATTTTCAACAGGCATACAAAATATAAATATTTTTTTTCATAACATACAATTCTTTAAATAGTGAAATGTCTCTTATGATACTTAACCATATGCATGTTAGCATAGGGATATGATTATAAGAATATATATTAGGTTTTTAGTATATTAAATTAGTTAATTGATTTCATTATATGGATAATTTTTTGGAATAGAGCCTCATATAATTTTTTAGTATTCTCCAATGTTTATTTGGTAAATTCTAATGTTCTAATGACATAGTAACAAAATTGTTATGAGAAGTGTAAGGTATATGAAAGTATGGAGTTAGACTACAGGATTAAAAAATTCTTGCACAACCTATGTTGGATCCAAATATATTGGAACTTTATAATTTTTTTATCTTAATACTAGTTGATAGGTCAGGTGACCATAATCTTGAATTTGGTTTGGAACACCACCATTTGGGGTTGGTTGAAAAAAAATCTCCCTTAGTGGGAATGATGTGTCATCCATGGATTGTTATACTATTATGATGAAAATATGCACTAAATGGAAGAATAAAGTGATCTCCCATGGGAGGGATGGGATGGGGACCTAGAAATTAGTTATATTATTATTTTTAAAATGGAATGACAATTAATTTCCAAGAGGATTTCTGATTGATTGGATTGGGATATATTCACAATAAACGGACTCAGATGATAATGTGGTGTTCAGAAGATATGTAATATTTACCCCTTATTTTCATATTCATAAAATTCATATGGTTGGTGAAATGAATATAAAATGATGGGTGTGGGTTACACATGTTATTCACGACTAAGTTGGGTCTTAGAAACTAAATAGTAACACAATATAGTGATATGGTCATGTTGATAGATACAATATATGATGTATTTTAATATAATTAGTATCATTGTGAATCCAGTCAATAAGGATAGGTTGGACTTCATATATAGTAAGGGAGAGGGTTGAGATAATGCTTGACTACTTCCCATGTCATGAGTTGTATTATGTGATAAGACCTATGTATGGGATACTATTTGGGAATGTCATAACTTGTGGAGATATAATTGATTTTATGTCCTTCTTTTTAATATTGATATTACTATTGAGATGATTAATACAAGTGATATAATTCTTATCAGAGTGAAGTCAGTCGATAAGGATAGGTTGGATTTTATATATGGTAAGTTAAAGGGTCCAGATAATGTATGAATTCTTACCAAGTTATGAGTTTTAATATGTGATAAGCCATTTGTATGTGATCCTCTCTAGGTGCATCGTATGTGTTAGTGATATAACAGATGTTATGCTCCTCTTTTTTATGTTGATATAAGTACTGAGATGATGAATACATGGGCCCTTGATAAGTGGCATTTTATTTAAACCACCAAATGTTATTGTATTCTCATATGGGATTCCATTCTACCAATATTAACACTAGATGAGATCCCAATATCGAATATAAAATTTATCATCATTATTTATACCTTGATGAGAAGTGATGATTACATATGTCATTTTATCCCCATGGTCTGTCCAACATGGAGCTGGAGATTCCATATAGTATTTATTGTATATAGTCTGACCATGGGAGATTACATTACATGAAATGGAATTTTCTAGGTATATCCTAACCAAATGAGATACTCATATAATATATAAAATTTAAAATATATTTTTAGAAATGTCGAGATTATGGTATTACATATAAAATTTTCAACCTATGGCTAGAATGATTAGGATACTAAGAGGCCATTTGGAATTTATCATTTATGGTTAGAATAGAGTATAATCTAAGTTAAAAAATGACACCCCTTTTTCATTATGACATGATATAAATGGTTCCCCACTAGGTGATTAAACCTTATATGTTTAGGTGTCCTGGAGGTCAGGGTAGTGAAAAATGACCCAACATGTGTACTTTTATTCTATATGTTTTACCTAATTATTTTCATGTTCCAAAAAATTTTTATGATAACAAACATTAGTGTAACATTGGTGAGACTCTACTGAGATTTATCTCCAGCAACAAACATAGGAAAGACATCATGTCTGAATACCTCAAATCTTTTTTGTTGTATGATCATAGGATACATAGTGTATACATTTGGGGTAGAATGAAGGGATTTATAGATGGTGTTTAGGTGAGGTAAAGGGTTGGTAGTGGACCCCCTTGTTTTTTGTACCGTTTTTATTTAATTTTACATTTTATTTTATTAGTTTTTTCCTACCAAGATATATTATATCATTACTATATGCAAAAATTATTATAAAATGGTGTATAGTTATAATTAAATATTTTTATATTAGGTTTAATTATATATAAATACCCAAATAATCTACGAAGAATGATGTTTAGATATTAGTTGTTTGTGATGGCTATTATATAGTGAGAGTAGTCTCCCCAATTTTGATAATATACTCTTAATGTAGTTCGGACTCCTCTAGAGTATGAAGAATCATCCTTAAGGTCATATAGATACCCTGTATTGGGTGTCCTATGTGTGATTATGTCCAAGCATGATAAAATCCTATCAAAGAATTTATTATTTCTTATACTATTCAGGGATAGGTTCTTACAGATATGAGTGTGTTATATTTATTGATGGAAGTCAGAAGAGTGTGTCATGAACAATCATATATTGGGATGTCTATGTTACCATGGGTATGGTATGGTGGTATATAGTTTTCACTATTATATTAGATACTTTTTTAACTATGATATACTAATTTGGCATTTTAATTTTGCATTTGACATTATACCTTGAGTGGAAAGAGGGGTGTGTAAATATATCATACTTGTAATATGGAAATCACAAGGCCTTTGAGGGAAATTATGTTATTGATTATTGGTTATAAAATAGAGATAAATTTAGAAATGTTTCATAAATAAATTATATAATGTTTTATTTTAGAACACATTGATGGAATTCTACTCATCTTGTATATAGTTTCGTAATTATAGATTATTTACATATTATCAATGGATATCATATGATTACGAGAATAAATTTCCAATGTAAATGTGGTTTATAGATACCATTTTATGATAGTTTCATTTTTGGACTTCACAATGATAGTTTTATACGAAAAATGTATACATGAGTTAGGGTTCATAATTGGAATGATTTTTCATCATGAGTTATATACCATAGATAACATAAAGAAAATGATTATATAACTTATTAGGCTAATAATAAAAAATAAATTAGATTACATTTGGTAATGTGATTTTTTATGAGGGAGAAATTATTTGGATTAATAGATGTGTTAGTTTTAGTTTGGGGATTTGATTGAATAGTGGAACAAGATCATAGATTCTCAGATCACAGATAGGTGTGGTTTCAGTATATTGTTTTTATTTTAGGGCAATTCATGTGTGGAGGGATATTTTGTGGTTAATTTTTCCAAATGTGATATATTGTGGGTTGTCCTCTATGTAATCACAATGAGTTAATTGGTATGGGTATTGACATACATGGGGTGATTGTATATCTAAATAGTTAAATGTTCATGGTTTTTATATGGGGTGACTCACAGACATGATAGTTATATAGTATGAATGGGGTAATATAGCTGAGTATTGCAATTTTTTGTTCTATTAAGATAATGATAGATTATGAAATAATAATCATCATTGGGGTTCTTATGTGGTTCAATATGTCCTTAGTAGAGGAGGAAGACTGTTTTCATGAACTATGGTAATGATACCCTAATTATTAAATGAGAGTTTATGTTGATCACAAGAGATATAAATCCATGTATGGTGTTTTTGAATGTTACATATACAGCTCATATCATAATTTCATTAATTCCTAGAGAAACCATTATTATTTTTTATAATATATTGTGGTGAGTACATCCTGATAATGATTATTGCAAGATAATTTAAAGATCCAAATTAGTATTGGGTATGTTATCTCAAAGGAATAAAAAGTAATTGAGTCTGTGATATTTGTATAGGCATAGTGGTTCCAGTTTTGATGGTACATATACGTGTTCAATATATAATAAGATTGGATATCTATGAGAATTTTAAATGTCTCTATAACTAGATAACATCCACTATGTTTGGGATTATGAGTTTTTTTATCACTACTAAATTTTTCCAAAGAATGATATCACAATAAATATATTGAGGATGAGTAATGGATGAGCCATTCATTTGTATGGTAGTAGATAAGATCCTCATGATGCTTTGGATTCTACTGTATGGACTAATAGGTATTGTTGTGAGAGATAAAAATGGTTTAAGAAGGGAAACATGTGTATAATACCTGGGTTTATTGAAGTCAATGCTCCAAATACCACATTTTCAATTATATATGGTGTGCATTATACCATTGTGTGTTTGTTTTTGTAACCCTCATTGAAATAGTTTTTTGAAGAATTTCGATGTCGTCGATCCTATGAAACATAAAATTAGTGTTAATCGGTGTTTTTTGTTCGTGTGCCAGAATGAGCATGTTGATTGTCTCTAACACTTATCATCGGTAAAGGAAAAATCATCTGCCCTATTTATTGAATTATTTGGTCCATTAGTAAGAGAATAATGATAAAATTATAGTGAGAATAATCTTATTTTTCCATTGTTTATGACCGTCATGATGAAATTATTTTTGAATTTGTGAAATTTGTAAATGGGTGGAAATGATATTTCCCGGATACATGTGTGTATAATGTGAAATTTCCACCTTGTTCCACATTAATAATTATTATTGGAATTAAATTTTGATTTACAGGTAGTTTATGTTATATGGGAGAAAAATATGAGGAGAAATTTATGTTTTCTATAATAAGGGTACATGTGTGTATCTATGCTAGCATAAAGAGTATGATATCATGTGTAGAAGGGTAGATGAGTTTATCCATGAGCTTTCACTGTGATTCTTTTTTTAACTCATGTGTGGATGTTATAATATCCAAGAAATTCCCTCGATAGTTTTGGTTTTGTTTTTTGTTATATGTAATAATGAATTTTAATGAGATAATGAGTGTTTTTGAGAGAGGATGAATAATATTACTGGACCTTTTTTAAAGTAGAATTTTATGTGGTTGGATGGAAATCACATAAAAAGAATTATTTTCATTTTATTTTTTATAAAGATTTGAATCAAATATTTCTAGAGAAAATATTTCGTATATAGGTTTCATTTGTGAAAAGTTTCACTCAGTAAAATTTTTTGAAAAATAAATAATGAGAATTTGTATAATGTTCAAAAAAATAAATGGGATCCAAGGAAAAATTTTAAGGTTATTCTGAAGGATATGAAGAAATAAATGTTTGTGGTTTTAATGAACCATGTCATTATAGGTTAGGAAAATTCAATAGTAATTTTTATTTTTTCTTTCATGAAGTTGTTTAATCTCAATTATTATGATTATGAATTAAATATTATCTATTGAAAGGCATCTTTAAGGAATATGTATACATTTTTGGATATTTTGGAGAAATATGTGTTTTGAATTGGTTGTTTAGAGAATGGATGGGTCCACTGGTCGGCTGTAGCTTTTCTATAGTTACCACAAGGTATACATTTTTTTTAAAAGAG
Organism: Viscum album; assembly: GCA_963277665.1. NCBI lineage: Eukaryota > Viridiplantae > Streptophyta > Magnoliopsida > Santalales > Viscaceae > Viscum > Viscum album. Next base: position 691,553,164 of record OY728163.1, read on the forward strand.
TAGTATCCCCTATATTTTCCCAAGGTGACCAAGGGAAATTCACCAGTTGTTTATTTCCATAATAAATACCAATAAAGGTGGTATGGGTAAATGGTTGGTTCTACAAGTATTATCTCATATCAGTCCAGATTCTATTTTGATCATTCAGCTAGAATATTACTTCCACAAAGAGTGTTACGGAATATCTAGTTTAGATAGTAATTCCTCTGTTACTCCCCATATGTTGCTCTATAAAACCTGACGTTTCACTATTTAAAAAAATATTTTCCACATATATTTTGGGAAATTATTGAATCTCAAATAATTAATTTGGATTTTTGTTTATAATATACCGATTCACTGTCATTATGATATAAAACAAAGTTATTAAATTTTAGGATAAATATATGAATTTTAGAAACATAATTGATCTAATTTATATTTATATATTATCTATATAAATTAAGTAATTATTTTTTTGGTTAAATATTCATTGAAATGATAATTATTCTATTTTATAATGTGGTTGATATTCTATAATTAAACATTCTAAACTATGAAGATTTTATAATGAATCATTTTAATGGAATAAATTTTCGTTTTATTTAGTGATGATTGAGAATAATTTAGAGGTAAATGTTCTAGATATCATTATTTGAAATTCTATTTTTAGAAATAATTATTACATAATTTTATTTGTTTTATTTATTAATATTTTTGAATCATATTTTTAATGTTTAAAAATTTTGGATTTAATTATTTTTATGATTAATTATAATTTTAAATTATTCTCATTGATATAAATTTATATTGTTTTTTCCTATTTATTAATATTATCATAGGATTTTATTCTAGTGTAGTGAAGAATAAGATGTTTTTGTTGACCCAAAATATATTTAAAGGATTACTATAAGATAAATCTATAAATGTGAATTTTGTAATAAGATAAATAAAATTCAATCACATAAAATTATTGAAAAATAGTTTCTTCAGAAATATAATTTCCCAGATTTCCCTATAAGAGAGTGTACACATTAAAGGATAATTTTCATTTTTGTGTAAGATATTTCTTGATGGAATACCAAAAATTCCATTTCACAATCTAATATGAAACTATAAATGAGAAAGTTGATTTGATATTAAAAGACTAAAATGAAACATATAATGAAATTTGAAGAAAGAAAATATTCCTTGGACTCATGAAAATGATTACATGATCATTCTTAATTTTATAAAGAGAATATATTCACAATCCAATTGAATAAAATTTTCAAATAACCATGTAATAAGATCTAATTAAAATTAAATTTAGATATTTTAAATAATATTGTTGACTTAGTTGCATTTTAGGATCTGATAACTAAAAAATCCATCTTCAGATCTATTATTAAGGATGATACAAAAGGACCAACTGAAACTGAACATATATTATTAAAAATGATCATATGTTGATTTTTTTCTTAAGGAAATGACAAGAAGTTTATATTTAATGATAATGATAAACCACAATATGATCTTGTTTTAGTCACCATTGAATCATTTCTGAATATGGGTTTGAACACAATATTGAATAGAAACCCTCAAGAGTCACATATAAATCAACTAAGGTTGTCTGTAAGTCAAAATTATGATAATTAATGGGGTATAGAGTTTATTTTTATTTTTGATAAGTATGATCACTTATAAACATCATTTATGTAGAAATACCTTTCATTTAGTAATTTCAATCTAGGAACACAACCCAAGAAAACTAGACATTAGCATATGGGAACACTATGTTTTTTATTTTATGAGCTATGAAATTTCTATTGTAAAATATAATGGATCTCAAATACTATAAAACATTCAATCCCTTGAAGATCAAACAATTATCTATAAATTTAAGATACTTATCATTTGGTTTTTTTGTAGTACTATTAAAAATGGGTAAGGCGTTAAGATCCACATTGTTACCCACTAATGCAACTTCATAGACAATGATAAAAAAATGTCATATACATGATGAATTTTCTCAAATGATATTTTATCCAATAATACATTGACTTAATATGAGGTATAAATAATAATATTTATTTCCTAGACTCATGTAAGTTGATCATATTTTGATGAGGAAGGTGTCAGGAGCACTTCAACAACATGTGATTAATACATAAATACCTGGAATATATAGGATAAATTCAATGAATGGGAATGCATGTCATGAATAACAAGGGGAATGTAATAATGGGGTTATGAAAGAAATATATATATATGATATATCCTTGAATTACACTTTCAAACACTTGACAGGTATTTTATTTATTTTGGTGAGATTTTTTATTTTTTGGCTTTTATAAAACATATGGGTGTTCTTATTAGTGAATGGTGGATGAAAAAACACCTCCCATTTTTCTCCTCTCATTCCATAATGTATTCCAAACTACATTGACAATTATTTTATGTAGTAAATGGTATTTAAAATCATGAGGAATGTATTTCCTTCAAAAATCATCCTTTATCACCTTCACCCACATTCATTCATAATCTATTTGTTTATGTTCTTTACCCTATTTAAATGGAATTTATTAATTTTTCGAATTTATACTTGATTAAACAAAATAAAAGAAAGATATTGGGTTTTTGGTGTAACACCCAAGGTAAGTAAATAATATGAAATTTTTATATTTATCCCCATTTGTGAAAAAAATATTAATATTAATTTTAAGGGAACATTATGTTCGATGACGTACCCAATACGCGACAACAAGTTCCTTTGAAATCTTAAGTTGCACTCTAATAATAAAAGAATATTACGCCTATCCATTGTAATGGTGGGAAAGAACGGAACTAAATACAAAATGATTATATATGTTTGTCAAATATTTTTACTTTTTACAATAAATGTTATAGGATTAAAAATGCGCATGAATCCAATTTTAAGCCTAAACATTTAAATATTTTTTAAAAGGTCGATTTACCACCTTTTGATGGAGAACATCTTTTAAATCCATTTTTTGACAATTTAATGTGTTATGTTTGACACAATAAAATTCTTCTTTGGAACCAGGACATCAAAATTTACTTTGTGTAAATTTTTGGTATTTTTCCGATAAAGTTCATTTTTAATGAATAGTGAAAAATGTTGTATTTTAATTCAAAACCTATTTTTAATCTAATTTATTTATTTGATTATATTATCTTTTGAATTTTTTTAAAGTGGAATTAGAATAGATTTTACCATTTAATCCAATGGTGGATATTGGAATTTATTTCACTTTGAAATTGGACTTAAACTAGTGTCAATCTTATGATATATATTGTTTCTTAAAAACACGCTATTTGATTTGACAACGAGAATTAATTATTAAATTAATTAATGAAACTTGTATGTTTTGAATTTCTTAAAATAGACATCATTTTTAAATTTGGAATATCAAATATAGCTAAGGGTGATGTTTTGGTATTTTTCTGAAAAACCTTAATTTTTTATGAATAGTGAAACCACAAAGTGGTAGTTAAAAAAACTGTTTTGTTTTGTTTAAATGGAACATTACCACTTCTGTGATTTGAATTTCAAAAATCCAATTTAAATTATTTTCATTATTAAGTAAAGTGTGGTTCAATGGGATGAAAATAATTTTTGATGAAAAGTATCTTTTAAGTGTTATTAATCACGATTAAAGGTAATTAATGTGATTTAAGGTAAAAATGATATTATAATAAAAAGAAAATATCTTGAAACTTCTCCTAAACCTACTGGATGAGTCATGGCCGACCAAGACAATCCATGGGTCGATTTTTGGGACCCCATGGAGCCACTTGGGTAAGATAATGACATTAATGCCTTTTATTTAAAGTAAAAGTAAAAATGACCCAAATATGTATTATTTTACTAAAACAATTTTTACATGGGGTTTTACAAGTCATATTTTTGACTATAAATAGTCATTGGAAATATAAAAATATTTCCTAAATTATAGTATTTTTATTATTATTTTTAGACATTAAATAAATTAAATTATTTATGACACCATGATGATGCAGCGATTACCTCATTATTTAACGATTTAAATAAAATGAATATATAATGTGAAATCTAAGACCTACACGTGTCAAAAACCTATTGGATGGGTGGATTTAGAACCCTTATAACCTTATCCTCGAAACAGATCATTTTGGGACTATTAAAATGTGAAACTCATTTGAAAATAAAGCAACATTTTATACCTTTCCAAGAGTGCCCCTCCTCTCGTCTTATAAAAGGCCCCCACCTCTACCTCCTTACCAATATTTCTCAAGCCTTTGACTCGGCCAAGCTCTGATCCTTCTGTCTCTCCAGATCCCTCTACTCATCCTATAAGCCTTACCTTAGGCAGGAAGCTCTTCAAGATACCATTTTGGTTTAAACCAAAGGGAGTTACTCGATTTTAGGGTAAAGTCTTTTATAATGTTCTTTTGTTTTATTTTTCTTCTCCAACCCTCTAAACTATTTTTATTATTTTATTTTGTAACAAAAACAATATCTTAAATATACATGGATGTTTTTATGTGAAGTATTCGAGCTAAAATTACACACACCTTCTTCTAATGGTTAAATAACATATTGTTTCTGTGGCTGGTGAATTTCTGCCTCACGAAACGGTGATTGTTCTATGTTCTATTAACACCTTTCATGGTGGCCATTTTGATGTCACTATATTTTATATATGATATATATGGTATTTATGTTTTCTAAATGCTTCTGAATTTTCTATTTAAAACATGCATTTATGCTTTTCATGTTGTGCAAATGCGATAATTTCATACGAGGAAGTGTGGACTACCGCCCCCTCAAGTGAAGTGAATTGTTCATGCAATACATGGAATGTATAAAGAATGAAATTAATGAACATATGTGACTGATATAACATATATATTATACTATAATTGTAATATATATATATATATATATCTCAATTATTTTTAATTCCATTAATATGAAAAAGAAATGAAAGTAGTGTTCATGCGTACGTACGACCTACCGTCTCCATGAACAGTGCATTTCATTTATTTTTGTCTCCAAATGTTATGGAGTAGTATAAAATGAATATTTACTGGATATATATGATATGTAAATCATTAATACTATTCTGGAGATGATTTACTTATAACTACATGGACAATCATTTTCATACAAGTTCAGTTTTGACTCGTGTACCAAACATCGACAAAAACGTCTGATATGAACTCACATTATTAACCAACTATTATAACATTATAATATGTGATATGAAATGAATAATAATATTTAAAAGAGGTCCTTAAGAAATTATAAATTTACCAATTTTTATTCTTCAGGAATACAAAGAAACAAACAAGACACGTCGGACTTGAGGTAAGAGATATGACCTCTCTCTCTTTCTTTTTAAGTACTCTCTTTTATGTCATTTCTTTTAAGCTCATATTTCTTATGTTGGGGGATGTTCTTTTATATTCCTCTTGAAATAAATTTTATTTTGATATGATGGGATACCCTATTTGATCTTATCAATCCATTTTTGAAGTTTTATGTGGCGCCGTTAGGCTGCCGAATTTTCATAAGGGGATTTTCATCTCACTTTTTATTCCTGTGGGATTCATGCTACATTGGCCACTATTTACTTTTTTTGGTATATTTACTTCCCATTATTTTACTATTTGTATAATATACTCTCATTTATGGGTAGTTACATCTTCATTGTATGACCCTTCTTTCATGGGGTGTACGTTTCGGAAGTTACCTAATTAGGTAAGGGAACCTTTCACCCTCCTCCTTTTAAAAGAATTATTTTTAGGTCTTTTAATATTTTTATGATGTTATGTGTTCTTATATATACTTATTGCTATAAATGTTATGTATAAGTGATGAGATACCCATTTTTATCTCTCATCAACTCATTTTCTGAATTTTGAAGTGACGATGTTAGGCTGTCAAATTTTTGCAAGGGAACTTCTTAACCCAATTTTGATTCTTTGGGATAAAATTGTACTCCTCGAATATGTCATTCTATGAATATGTGTGAATATCCTCTGATTTTTTTACACTTAATATCCACTTATATTTGGTGTATTCGTTTGTCACACATAATTATGTAATTGATTTATCCTTAATCCAAGGATACAGTCTTTGTAAGGGAGTTCGTCTCAATCCTATTTCATTAAGGCATATTTTGTTTTATACACAACTTTCTTTTATATGGTGTATAAACACCTTTGAATTTTAATTTTATTCAAAATGAATCTTTTTATATGAAGCGTTTTACTAAATGACAAAAAGGAGTGTTTATTTTAACGTATGCGGTGACAACGACCTTTTCCGCTGCCACGAGTATTATTTGGTCTTTGGCTTCCTCAACAAGCAGTAATGTTTTTTAAAATGAAATAAATACCATATACTCTTTTATGTATTTTGGTATTGAAAATGGTTTTTTTATAATGGATTTGATATGTCAATATATTTAAGTGATATATTGTGATCAAAGTGTGGAAATGTTTTCTTTCCATTATATTTGTTTTATGTCTTATGATTTTATAATGGTACTTAGACATTTTATGGGTGGTTACATGATAAACCATATAACGAGTGGTGCCATGAATACCAGGACGAGTGGTTACGTTATAACCTCCAATGGATTGGGTATGGAAGTCGGCCGTGTGGCTATTCCATTAAGTATGTGGGGAATTCGACCATATGGTTATTTTATTTAAGTATGTTTATGTCCCAAGATACCTTTATATGTTATGTGTTCTTTATATGGTTTTTATGGTAATAGTTTGGTTTCAAAAGTGTAAGTAATGGTCTTTTAGTCAGCGAAATTTTTTTACTACTTCATAAAGGTGAAAAGTATTACTTTGGTAAATTATTCATGGTTTACTTGTTGTTTTGAAAAACTAACAGTTTTCCTTCTTTGTGTATCCTTTACTGGGATTTTTATGCTCATCCCATGTTTTTGATATGATTTCCACATGACTTAATGATGAATAGGGTTAAGGATGGGATCAAGGAAAGACATGCTATCTAAAACATGGAACTAGACATGTTTATTTTTAAGTATTTGTTTTATTTTATGGAAACTTAGTAGAAGTGTCTACTATGTAATCTTTTGAGATGTAATAGTTTCAACTTAATTCTCTAAAACTCTAAACCTGAAAAGATACTCAATGTGAATTATTCATTTAATTCAATATTAAGTAAGGTTTATGTCCAGGGCCTTACAGTTGGTATCAATGGTCGGTTTAGATAACTTTAGAGGTTAGGGTATTCTCTAAGCATAAGTGATATTACCATAATGGTTAGGATTTCATAAAGAGTCCTTATTTTAGATAATGTGAATGAGTAAGTATGTCTTAGTGTTTATGTTCATCATTAGTATATTATGGTTTTGTTGATATACTCACACTGACCATTTTGGTTTTAGTAAATGGCTAGATCTAGCTGGCACCAAAGTAACAGTGGATGTGAAGGAAACTGTGGTAGTTTTTTGAGCGAGAAACTGAATGATATGGGATCTGTAATGAGAACTCGTGTGTTTATCCTCAAGCAACTATCTGGAGTCATGATTGATCACCTAAACCTTGGTGATTTCTATAAGGAATCATATATGCGAGAAAAAAATCCCTACGGAACTACAGGTAATAATTACAAAGGTAAGTGTGTTCAAAAACCTAAGTGTCAAAGATGTGGAAAGAAAAACCTAGGAAAATGTTTCAAAGTGATAGAAATATGTTATAGATGTGGAAATGAAGGTCATAATGCAAGAACCTGCCATGGAAAAAGGATGCATCCCGTTGACTCGAGGAACGTGAAAGAATTACTTTATGAGGGATCAATTGAATGTTTTAAATGTGGTGTGCATGGTCATTATGAAAACACATGTCCTATGAAGAATTTTCGGGAATGGGATCACAAAGATTTTAAAAATATTCATTTACCAATAAGTAATGCCATTCCGATTGAGGATGAAGAAACTGACATTGACCAATGAACGGTATGGATTATTTCTTAGTTTTTTTTCATATTTTAGAATCTTAGGATATGATTCATGATTTTGTTTGTTGCAACGAATTATTTTAGAATAAGTTGGAAAGGAATGGTTAATGGATCATGAAGAATGTTGAATGAGTAAGAAGTCAACATATAAGGGCTTCAAGAGTTATGGTGAAATTCTTAAGAGTATTAAGTCTCTTTTGATGATGGGGTTACATTAGAAGAATTTTTATAGTATGTGTAACCCTGATGTTTGATATATGAAAATTTTATTCAAGGAATAGTAATCTTTTCTTTTGTGTACATAGTTATAAAGATCCATTTGGATTTATATGATCCTTATTTTTGAGGTAATTTTTGGTTACTATATGTTATGATGGAAAGTGAAAGTCATGAGATAAAATTGAGGTTAAGTTATGTTGTGGTTATTTTTGATGATATTATCTTATTTGGGGGAATTATTTGAGAATTATATATTTTGGAAAAAGGACAACACGCAGACCGTGTGAAAACCCGTAGCGTCAGACAAAGCTGTGGGAATCGAACCCACAACTAAAGTGCGACTGGTATGTATCGCCTACCACTAGAATACGTGAAGTCCCTGGTTAGATTGACTAATTATATTTAGTTATATGATTTTATGAATTAATCGTAAGTTGATTTTGGGTTATATATGGAAATTATTAACCTATCATGGAGGATATGTGATTAGGTTAATTACTTTTCAATATGAGACTTTAAGAGAAACTGATGTAGTTTGGAGATAAATGATACGATTTAACTTGGAAGAATATGTGATTAAATCCTTCAAATATTTGGGTTTCAATCTTAGTTTGGTTTACTTATGGTCTTCATTGAACTTTGGGTTTTGTTGGAAAAATTTTGGAGATTAAGAATAGATTTTCTTTTTATAATGGGTTATCCTTTTCTGGATTATATGATCGTGTACTACCCTTTTTTGGTTTTGGTTTTGGTTAAAGACTAAAGACATGTTAAGTATATAGTTCTCTTTTTTGGAATAGGTAATTCCCTATAATATGATTATAGTACTCTTAATGTGAACAAGTCTTCCTAAATACTCATCATTTGGGGAAAGTATGAGTTTGTGTAAGAAATATAGTAAAAGTTGAAAGTCAACATGGAAAGTAAGTATGTTTCCGTAAGATCAAAAATAAATTCCTCAATGAAATGTAACTTAAAAAAATGTTGTCCGTTAACTTTTCCTACTGGGGAATCAAATACCGTTTAAACCACTACAAGTTTGTGATTTTCTTTTGGTTAACTTTCTCGTAAACATGTTTTATATCACTCTACCTCAGAACATGGCCCTTTGCTTTTTCTTTCATATCCATGTTTTCCTACATGAAATCCTAGTATGGGTTAGCTCAGGTGACCTCTGTACTTATCATTCTTTCTTTTAAAGTGATTGTTTTACCGACTCTTGTTCCGATGTGGTACTTTCAATGATGTTTTCGAGCCCAATTTTAAAATATCTAGGAAGCAATTCCCAAAAGGGGGGAAGGATGTAACACCCCAGGTAAGTAAAGAATATGGAATTTTTATATGTATCCCAATTTGTGAAAAAATATTAATATTACTTTAAATGGAATGCTATTCTCGATGGCGTACCCAATACGCGACAACAAGTTCCTTTTAAATCTTACGTTTCACTTTAATAATAAAATAATATTACGCAGAGACATTGTAATGGAGGAAAAAAGGAACTAACTAAAAAATTATTATATATTTTTGTCAAATATTTTTACTTTTTACAATAAATGTTTGAGGATTAAAAATGAGAATGAATCCAATTTTCAGTGTAAAAATTCTAATATATTTTTAAAGGTCGATTAACCACCTTTTGATGGAGAACCTCTTTTAAATCCACTTTTTAAAAATTCTATGTTTTATATTTGACAAAATAAAATTCTTCTTTATAATCGGGACATCAAAATTTACTTTGTGTAAATTTTTGATATTTTTCTGATAAAGTTCATTTTTTAATGAATAGTGAAATTTTTTGTATTTTAATTCAAAAACTATTTTTAATCTAATTTATTTATGCGATGATATTATCTTTTGAATTGGTTTTGAAGTGAAATCAGAATATATTTTTACCATTTAATCCAATGGTGTTCATTGGAATTAATTTCACTTCGAAATTGGACTTAAACTAGTGTCAATCTTTTGATACATATTGTTTCTTAAAAACATGCTATTTGATTTGACTACGGGAATTAATTATTAAATTAATTAATTCAATTTATATTTTTTGAATTTCTTAAAATAGAAATCATTTTTAAATTCGGAATATCAAATATATCATAGGGTGATGTTTTGGTATTTTTCTGAAAAACCTTAATTTCTGATGAATAGTGAAACCACAAAGTGGTAGTTACAAAAACTGATTTTTCGTTTAAATGGAACTTTACCACTTCTATGATTTGAATTTAAAAAATCCTATATAAATGATTTCCATTATTAAGTAAAATGTGGTTCAATGGGATGAAAATAATTTTTGATGAAAAGTAACTTTTATGTTTTATTAATCGCGATTAAAGGTAATTAGTGTGATTTAAGGTAAAAATGATATTATAATAAAATGAAAATATCTTGAAACTTGAAATAACCCTATTGGATGAGTCATGGCCGACCAATAAAACCCATGGGTCGATTTTTGGGACCCCATGGATCTTCTTGGGTAAGATAATGACATTAATGCATTTTATTTATTGTAAAAGTAAAAATGACACAAACATGTGTTGTTTTACTAAAACAATTTTTACATAGGGTTATACAAGTCATATTTTTGACTATAAATAGTAATTGGAAAGCTAAAAATATTTCCTACATCATAGTAGTTTTTTATAACTTTTAGACCTTAAATAAATTAATTATTTATGACACCATGATGATGCCGTGATTACCTCATTATTTAACTATTAAAATAAAACGGAAAGAGAATGTAAAATATAAGAACTAAACATGTCAAAAACCTATTATATGGTTGTATTTAGAACCCTTATCACCTTTTCCTCGAAACAAATCATTGTGGGACCATTAAAATATGAAACACATTTGAAAATAAATTAACATTTTATACATTTCCAAGAGTGCCCCTCCTCTTCTCTTATAAAAGGCCCCCACGTCTACCTCCTTACCCACACTTCTCAAACCTTTGGATAGGCCAATCTCTGATAATTTTGTCTCTCAAAATCCCTATCCTCATCCTAGAATCCTTACCTTATGCAGGAAGCTCTTCAAAAAACCCTTTTGGTTCAAACAAAAGTGATTTACCCGATTTTAAGGTAAAGTCTTCTTTAATGTTCTTTTGTTTTATTTTGCTTCTCCAACCCTCTAAACTATTTTTATTACTTTATTTTGTAACAAATACAGTATCTTAAATATACTAGGATGTTTTTATGTGATGTATTAGAGCTAAAATTACAAAATCCTTCTTCTAATGGTTAAAGAACATACTGTTTCTGTGGATGGAGAATTTCTGCCTCACGAAACGATGATTGTTCAATATTCTCTTAACACCTTTCATGGTGGCCATTATGATGTCAATATATTTTATATATGATATATATGGTATTTTTTTTCTATATGATTCTGAATTTTATATTTAAGACATGCCTTTATGCTTTTCATTTTGTGAAAATGCGATAATTTCATATGAGGAAGTGTGGACTACCGCCCCCTCAATTGAAGTGACTCGTTCATGCAATACATGGAATGTATAAAGAATGAAATAAATAAAAATATGTGACCTATATATAATATATATTATACTGGAATTATAATATATATATCTCTCAATTATTTTTAATTCCATTAATATGACAAAGAAATGAAAGTAGCGTTCATGCGTACGTAGGCCTACCATCTCCATGAACGGTGCATTTCATTTATTTTTGTCTCAAAATGTTATGGAGTAGTATAAAATTAATATTTACTGGATATATATGATATTTAAATCATTAATACTATTCTGGAGATGATTTAATTATAACTAAATGGACAATCATTTTCATACAAGTTCATTTTTGACTCATGTACCAAACATCGACAAAAACGTCTGATATAAACTCACATTATTAACCAATTATTATAACATTATAAAATGTGATATGAACTGAATAATATTATTTAAAAAATTTACCTATGAAATTATAAATTCACCAATGATTATTATTCAGGAATATAAAGAAACAAACAAGACTAGTCAGACTTGAGGTAAGGGATCCGAGCTCTCTCTCCTTCTTTTTAAGTACTCTCTTTTATGTCATTTTTTAAGCTCATATATCTTATATTGGGTGATGTTATTTTATATTCCTCTTGCTATAAATTTTATGTTGATATTATGGGATACCCTATTTGATCTCATCAATCCATTTTTGACGTTTTATGTGGCGCTGTTAGGCTGCCGAATTGTCATAAGGGGATTTTCATCTCACTTTTTATTCCTGTGGGATTCATGCTACATTGGCCACTATTTCATTTTGTTTGGTATATGTACTGCCCATTATTTTACTATTTGTATAATATAATCTCATTTATGGGTAGTTACATCTTTATTGTATGACCCTTCTTTCATGGGGTGTACGTTTCGGAAGTTACCCAATTCTGTAAGGGAACCTTTCACCCTCCTCATTTTAAATGACTTCTTTTTAGGTCTTTTAATATTATTATGATGGTATATGTTCTTATATATCCTTATTTCTATAAATTTTGTGTCCAAGTGATGAGATACCCCTTTTTATCTCTAATTAACTCATTTTCTGAATTTTGATGTGACGCCGTTAGGCTGTCAAATTTTTACAAGGGAACTTCTTAACCCAATTTTGATTCTTTGGGATAAACTTATACTCCTTGAATATGTCGTTCTATGAATATGTGTGAATAAACTCTGATTATATTACACTTAATATACACTTATATTTGGTGTATTATTTTTTCAAACATAATTATGTAATTGATTTATCCTTAATCCAAGGATACCGTCTTTGTAAGGGACACGTCTCAATCTCCTTTCATTGAGGCATATTTTGTTTTATACGCAACTTTATTTTATACGGTTTATAGACCCCTTTGACTATTAATTTTATTCAAAAGGAATATTTTTATACAAAGCGTTTTACTAAACGAAAAAATAAGTGTTTCTTTTAACATACGCGGTGACAACGACCTTTTCCACCACCGTGAGTATTATTTGGTCTTTGGCTTCCTCAACAAGCCCTAATGTTTTTTAAAATGAAATAGATACCATATAATATTTTATGTATTTTGGTATTGAATTTTTTTTTATAATGGATTTTTTATGTCAATATATTTAAGTGATATATTGTGATCAAAGGGTGGAAATGTTTTCTTTCCATTATATTTGTTTTATGTCTTATGATTTTATAATGGTACTTGGAAATTTGATGGGTGGTTACGTGATAAATCATATGACGGGTGGTGCCGTGAATACCAGGACGGGTGTTTACGTTATAACATCCAATTAATTGGGTATGGAAGTCGGCCATATGGCTATTCCATTAAGTATGTGTGGAAGTCGACCGTATGGTTATTCCATTTAAGTATGTTTATGTCCCAAGTTACCTTTATATGTTATTTGTTCTTTATATGGGTTTTATGGTAATTGTTTGGTTAAAAAAGGGTTTGTAATGGTCTTTTAGTCAGTGAAGAGTTTTTACTACTTCATAAAGGTGAAAAATATTACTTTGTTAAAGTATTCGTGGTTTACTTGTTGTTTTGAAAAACTAACAGTTTTCCTTCTTTGTGTATCCTTTATTGGGCATTTTATGCTCATCCCAAGTTTTTGAAATGTTTTACATAGGACTTAAAGAAGAATAGGGTCAAGGATGGGATCAAGGAAAGACATGATATCTAAAACATGGAACTAGACATGTTTCTTTTTAAGTGTTTTTTTTATTTTATGGAAACTTAGTAGAACTGTCTACTATGTAATCTTTTGAGATTTAATAGTAATGACCTAATTCTCAAAAACTCTAAACCTGAAAAGATCCTCAATGTTAATTATTCATTTAATTCAATATTAAGTAATGTTTAAGGCTGGGGACTTACATTTGGACATCTATTTTCATTAACTAGGTCATCCATTTCAGTTTACCCATATTCTAGCATTAATTTTTGAGTAAATTATAATGTTTTATAATAGTCTTGTAGCCTATTGACATAAATTAATATGAATGCCTTAAATTTTTCCTTGTATTAGAAAAATTACCATATTTAAATTCTATCTTTTAAAATTAATGGGGATCTGAAGTGATGTTACATTGTGGTAAATAAAATAAGGGGTTTGAAATAGTTTTCTAATGATAGTTTTACTGATTTTTTTTGAAAATTGCAATTGGAATGTGTAATAGACCAATAAAAGCTTTGTAAAATAAAAATGAGACATGTAATTTTAAAGAAGAAATTGTTTTATAAATTAAATGTAATAAATGAAGTTGTAAATTCTCATTTGGTTGGTATTGTTTTAAAATAACGAAAATTTGGTATGTTTTATCTTTTTATTCATTGGTTGAACTCAACCACTATGTGGAATTGGTTTTTCATGATGGTTAAACCTAGTGTGGACACATAAAATATATGTAAAATTGGATTTAATGGTTAAAACCATGGTGCACAGGGCCCTAGGGTGGATAGTGATACTTCTGGTCAAACCCATGCTACCACATCCCCTACAACAGAGAAGGTTATATACCCATGGGACTAATTGATTTTGTTTGTAATGTAAATATTACTCCAAACATGATACAGAATGACACAATCAGAAATATGATCCCAAAGACTTGTTGATACTTTTATAATTAGATATGATCAATTCCTATGGTTAACCTTTCTCCTGGAATTTATTTCTTGTGTGTTTGATTTTGTAAAAATTTTAAATGGTTTTTTTGTAATTGTTAATCCATGTACATCCACATGAACTACGATGGACTGGTTATGATTTGGATGATGTTGGTGGTATACAACTGAATTTTAATCTCACCATTATTAGGATACTATATACTTAGGTACTCGAGTAGATGATACTTTATTTCAGGTACTAGTTCAGTTTAGGGTCTCAATGTAGAGTTATTGCATGGATTCTAATATAACACCTATTTGTTGGAACCCCTACAGGTTTCAAGATATTTTTTATAATTTTAATTATTTTATTTATATTCTATTGGGTTTTATATATTTTATCACTTTTTTTGTATTTCTTACCTAACAAGAAGAAAACTATTCAATTTATGTTGTAGGTTTTATTTGATTTTTCATTACAACATTCATAAAGGTCATTCTTTTTTTTATATGGTATTGTAAAAGATGAGTTTCACTTATATTGTTCTTATAACATGATATTATAGTATAATATCCCAACCATACTAGTATATAACAATGATTCAAGTAATAGTAATCATAGATAAATGGAAACATGCTTGAAGTACAATAGGGCTGTAAAAGTATGGACACTGTGGAGTGGTCTGTAATGGTATGACATAAAAATAAGGTATTTTAGTTTTTATTTATTTTTTCTTACTATTTTGGGAATGTCTAAAAGAGAATGAAATTTTTTTAAGAAGCATTATTGAACATGATCCTGGTACAACCTACCAAATGCATTTGGTATTTTCATTCCTACATGGATTAGATGTTGTTCATGTTCTTAATATTTACTATTGATTTGATTTCACCTATAGTGAATCACATGATTTGTAACTCCCCATGTTTTATGGAATTTTATTTTGAAAAAAATTCATTTATGTATTGAAATTATATAATTCAAACATTCTTTTCATATGGAAAAAACACGGTATATGTTACAGAGAACATCGATTTTGCGTACGCAACACTGATTTTTTTTATGAAACATATTTTAGTAGTATAATTATTTAAATTAGATAATTATAACCTAGTAATTTAACTTAAATACATGAATTTTAATAAATAATTTTCATTTTTTAATTGTTTAATATAAATAAATCCTTCTTATAATAAAGATATAAATTTTGGTAATGTCTTTTTTTTGTTTTAAAATACATCTTCCTCAAATGAGCTGCTTTTAATTCCCTTTTACAAAAAAATAATAAAATATATTTTAGAAACATTTAGAAATTTTATTTGATAAAATATATTTATTTTTTTAATTTATAATGTCAAAATTAGATAAGTGAATATTTTGGTAAATTTAGGAGAAAAAACAATTTTTTGGTGAATACTGAAAAATACAAGATTTTAATTCAAAACTACTTTCTAATCTACTTTATTTATAAGGTTAAATTAAATTTAAATTTGTATTAAATGTTTAATTATATTAAATTATTATAAATTAATTCAATTTTGGTAATTTGAAAAAATTTCAATTTGTAATTGGATATAAAAACATTTTAATCCTTCGATTATTTTTTACTTTAAAAACACACATTGTCAAACCGACTCCAAGATTAATTTTAAATAAATTTATACGTCTTATGTAATAATAATTTTTAAAATTGGATTCCATATTTGGAATCAATATAATTTATAATTTATAATAATATCAAACTAGTTTTTGACCAAAAATTTTAGCGATGCAATTTAAATTAGTTACAAAAATTATTGTTAAATTAAGCGTAAAAGGGGACTAAACCATAATATTAAGGCCAAAAACGACCTGTACACGTTTCCAAACTCCATTGGATAACCATTTTTCTAAAAAAATCCATTTAAAGTAATTTTAACCGTTATATAACCACATTAAACAAACAAACATGGGTGGGATTCCTTTCCATTAAAATATTACAAGAGCGCCACCCTCATCAATTATCAAAGGCCACATCCCCAAACACTACCTCACACCTCTCAAGCCAATTTTTTTCTAAAAAAAACTACCCAAATAGGTATCCTTCCCTCACTTATCCCTTAAATAATATCCTTTGGAATAAATAAATCTAACGAAACCTTTTGGCTCAAACCAAAAGGAGTTACATGATTAAGAGATAACACCCACCCTAAAAGTCCATTATTTTAGTTCATTTATCCTCTCCATAAAATCATATTATTACATGATTTTATAACAAAAAAATATCATCAATATAATAGGTTGTATATATGCTATTTATTTGACATACACTTGAACACTTTACCATTAAATGGGTAACGACCAAATAGTTTACGTGTGTGGTGGACTACTACCTCTCTAAATGATGATAATTCAATTCTCATTTACCACTTCTCATGGTGGAAATTATAATGGAAAACATATTTATATATGTCTTATAGGATACAAATAATGTATTTATGATTCTTTAATTCTTTTATAACACATATCCTTATCATTTCCATTTGGTGTAAACATGATAACTTCATTTGAGGATGTCTGGACTACCACCAACTTAAAAAAGATTTTATTTTTTCATACACTACATTGAATTCATTATGGATGGAGATAAAAAATATTTATTACATATAAGATATAATAAATCTAATATAATAATTATAATATAGATATATATACGTATATGTCTTATACATTCTTTCTTTCAACACGACAATTAAAAGAAAATAGCATTCATGCGTATGTACGACTTACAATTTCATTGAATGATGTTTTCCGTTTGATACTTATATATTATATAAATTATTAAAATAAAAATATACTAGATATAAATTATATTTATATCATGATATAAATTCTAGAATAATGATACATGTATAAGTACCAACAATATAACAAATAATGACAAAAACAAAGAACAAAGTGAATATTCTACGAAGTGAAACCATACCATTATATGATTAAAAAGAGTGTAATATAAGGTCATAATAGTACCATATATTGTATTAGATATTATAATATGTTTTTATAAATTATTTTTAATAAATTTATATTTATTATACAGGTGGTTTGAATGAATATGACCAGAGTCAAGAGTCAAGGTATGGGGGATTAAATCTAACATTTTATGTCTCTGAGATACATGATATGTTCGCCACTTTTTTGTGTGTATGTACTGACCATGATTGTATTCTATTTATTTTACACATAAATTTAAGGGTATTCACATGATCCTTAATTCATGGAATTAATGTTTCAAAAGATACCAAATTGGTAAAAGAGTTTTGTCTCAATTTTCCTTCTCTTAAAATCTTGTTTTTTATAAACCTAAACTATTTTTGGAGGTGTATATACTTATATTATACATGTTATCTCATGAAAATATTTATTTTCATTATTTTTGAAGCCTCATATAATTTATGTTTCCAACATGGAGAGTATGATCAAATGTTACCATGTAATAAGTATTTATTGAGACAATCTCATCACTTTTTCAGATTGTTTATGATTATATTTACATTGATGAAATATTATTATCCATATCTCAAGAACACTCATTATTTTCCTTATCCAATTTTTATTAAATTAATAATAATTTTTTGTACCCTTTTTTCTATACATTGGTACTAAATAAACAGTTTTATGTAAAATCTGACCATCTCTCTGTTCTTTTAGAAATCTATTATAATCCAAACCCATGTTTTCAAAAATGATTTTAAAGATAAATGAATATCATTTATATCAAAAAAATATTTTTCAAAATGTTTTATTGTTCTCAATGCTTCTTTTATATGTTTTCCAATCTATTTTCAAAGAAAAATGTTTTTAAAAGATTTTATGTTCGAAAAAGTATTTTATAAATACGAATGGATAAGTTGGTAAGGGAGTGTATCTAAATGATCTCCCAAAACTATTTCCCATCTAAGATAACATCGATTGATGTTAATAATGACTTTATGGGGAAATTATTTAATGATTCCATTCATATTCTTTCTCTGAATGGATTACATTTTGATGGAATGATGTTTATGTAAACCTTTTCTCTTTCATTGTTAATATACTTTTTAAAAACACATATTTTCATGGTATACATTTATGATGATTTTTTATTAAACTCATTTAGTTATCCCTGAATTATGATATGATTACATTTTAATGATACCCATTCCATTTCAGGGGATATGATATGATTGATTATGATTTTGTAGAAGACGTATTTATGATTTCATTATGTGATTGGTGTGACCTATATCTCCCTTCAATGCATTGGGTAAATATTTATATCTCATAAAATATACTAACATGACCTTGTGAGTGATTCTTGACTACTAAGATAGCCATGAGAGTGAACCATGGCTATCGAGATTGTATGACCAGTGAAATAATGACACAAAGATGCCCAATGGAGTAAACCATGACTACAAAGATGGTATGTGGAGTAAAAACATACAACTAATATGGGATTGGAAGGGATTCTCTGGATACTATGGAAATGATATTATATGCTTATGTGTTTTCCATAGTTGAATGTTTTATTCCTATGTGATCTTTTAAGGTATTATTTTATTTATTTATTTATGATTCATGTCTTATAAAAATCCAATATTTATTCCGTGATTCATGTTTATAATTTTTGAAATAAAGGAAATGATCATCCATTTTCATGATCATATTAATATACCCTATTCTCATGTTTATGCTTACATATCTCCCTTGTCTACCAATACTAACAACCTAAGCACACCCCTCTTTATGTTTCCTTCCCCTGGTTATAAAGATATGTATTACGTTTTAAGTGCCTAATAAGCGTGATAGTCATGAAACACCTAGTGGGAGATGATCCAGCTCCTTTATATACCATTGTTTTGGTTTCTATGTTTCCAAATGAATTATACTAGTATGGTATTCAGAAGTCTATCTGTATAATATCTTATGTATTCCGGAAGAGTGATATATTGTTAATTTACTTCATGGATGGGTTTTTATTATTGGTATTAGATTAAATGTTTACATAATATTTTGAAACTATGATGTGAAAACCTCACTAAGAACCCTAAGAACATGTATATTGATAAGTCTAAGGATATGAAAATTGTAAGAAAATGTCCTAGAATTTTTTTTAAAGGATGTAGTTACTATTTTCCTTGAAATAAATTTCTATCTAGATACTAAAATTATCTTGAATATATGTTTATAGGAGTAACAACCCCAAAAAGATATTCTGAGCCCGGATTGGGAAAATCTGGTACACGATAATGGGCCTTGCTGCACACCTAGTTTGACACTCCCCAGGTCATACTCTTTAGAAATTAAAAAACTCTTCACAAAGAATTATGAAGGATTCATATAAAATTTGGCTATGAATAACATAGGATATACCAAAGGTTGCATAGGTTAAGGAAGGTGACATAATTTAGACAACATATAAGTTAATTTTTAGGATTATTCGGTTCTTCATTATGTAAACTATATTTAAATATATAGTTTTGGTTTAATTAAATGGCTAGAACCCGACGGAACTGTGTTAATGGTGATTACGATAGACCTTGTAATGAATGTCTTCCGGATAATACGAATTCTATAGCAGATGGAATGAAAGAACTCATTGTTATGCTCATACATCATTCTCAAAATTTGAATCTTAGTGGACTTACAAATGAGTAAAAGAAGTAACAACATTCTATTGAATCATTCATTATGAAGAATCCACCTTATTTCAAAGGGTCTTCTGATCATATTTTTTCTAAAAAATGGATCAGTTCTATTGAAATTATATTCTCAATTATCTAGTGTTCATAGCATGTGAATGTTATTATATCCCATTATCCTTTTAGAAGGTGATGTGGACTAGTGGTGGACAATAATTAAGAAAAAAAGGTAGCAATATGTGATTTAATACATGGAATGGGATGAGTGAAAGAACATAATTTTCAATATGCAATTTCCTATTATTATTCGTACCAATATAGAGAATGAGTTCCTTGAGTTTATGAAAAGGGGTGATGAATCTATTGGTACTTATGAGGAAAATTTCAAGAGACATGTGAGGCATGCTTTAGAAATTATCATCCAATTATAAATTAATGTTTCTAGGTTTATCAGTGGCTTAAATCCAAGTCTGAAAGGGCATTTTTCCATAAGGGACATTAGTATTTATGAGGTGATTGTGCTTCGTTCAATCAAGACTGAAATAGAGGTTGGTGTCATAGATCAATCTAATGGTTTTGACATGAGATGTAAGATGTAGTTTAAAGGAAAATATAAATTCCATGAAGAAAATAATATGAGCATTCTCTTTTGCATTATATGTTGGAAAAAAATGAATGAAATTGACATAAAGGGTCTAATAAATGATTTAAGTATATAAGTGAAGGTTATTAGGAATTTTATTATCAAAGTGATGGGAATATGTTAGATAATGGTTATAATGTAAAGAAAGATGCACATAATTCAACTCCCACACTCCAATGGTTCAACTATAAGAATATTCAGCATGATGTTATCCAATGCCTAGATCTAAGGGACAGTGTTGATGATTGATTCCCAATGCCTCTTAAGATTAGTGAAATAGGTAAATCACATGAAATCACTATTTGTGGAGAGGGGTGTGATAATGAAATGGTAAAAGGTACACATACCATCCCTTCTAGTACTACAAATGTCTTTTTTGAATATAGATATACCCATCTTCATATCTAAATAATTTAAGTACTGTGTTAAGATTTAACCAAAATAGATTGACATAGAATTAATATTGGAAACCCTTAATGGTATGATGATTTCATCCCATGACTATGACTCCTCTATGATTTACATTTGTGTTATTTTTCATCCGACAATTATTTTCATTCTTTTTTTTTGTTGATTTTTATGTCATCTTTGGTATATATTTTATTTATCTGCATAAATTTCACATCACATGTTATGGAGGGGATGTTATATTTGATATTTTTGACCCTCCTATAATTTTCCATCAATGTGACAATATTTATGAACACCCTTTTGAGATTACATCTAGTATATGGGTCTTAATTCCCATACAAATTGGATGTATATCTTGAATTTTTGGGAAGAAAATCATCATTGATGATATGCCCATTGTTCATGAATTTATGGATGAATTTCCATAAGAGTTTGCTAGCCGTACACTAAAAACATGAAGTTCAATTATCAATAGAATTCATACCAGCTTCATCACTGATTTCAATGAATCCTTAGAGAATGACCCCAATTTAATTAGAGGAATTGAAGAAAGAATATCAATAAATCCTTTATAAGTGATTAATTTGGCCAGTTATGTCACCTTGGGGAGAAACAATTATTTTTTTGAAAAATAAAGATGGATCAATGTGACTTGGCATTGATTATTTGGAGTTAGAAAAGATCAAAAATAAAAAAAGGTTTCATCTTCCCTATATTGATGACTTATTTGATCAACTACATGGAGATCCATACATTTCAGTGATTATCCCTCATTATAGATATCATCATGTATGGTTCAAGATGGAGGATGTACCCAAGACAACATTCCACACAATCTGTAGACACTACGAATATATAGTAATGCCTTTTGGTATTATTAATTCCCATTCTATCTTCATATATTTAATGAATAGAGTCTTTAGAGATTATCTCAACCAGTTTGTGGTTGTCTTTATAGATGTTATTATTATCTATTCAACGAGAAAGGAAGAGAATAATGATCAATTGGTAATTGTACTAAATACATTAAGGAAGGAGAAAGTACAAGAAACATTTTAAAAATTGTTAATTTTTGTGAAAAAAAGGTTACAATTTTTGCCACATTATCTCAAGAGATGGTATAGAGGATGATCCATCGAAGATAGAGGATGTTGAATGCTGGACTAGACCATCCATGGTGACTGCAATCCATAGCATTCTCTGGCTAGCTGGATATTATCATCGGTTTACGGATAATTTCTCTTGACAATCTAATCTTCAAACCATGTTAACACATAAAGTTGTCAAGTTTTTTCTAGAAAGATGAATGTGAGGAAATTTTGAAGGAATTAAACAAAGGGTTAGTCAGTGGAACTATGATTGCATTACACTATAGTGGAAGAATGGTTTTTAATCTATAGTAATGAATTTAAGAAGAGATTATGATGTGTTATTATGTTGAATAACATGGTTATTTCTTACGCCTCATGACATTTATTGATTCTGAAGAAAAATTATGCAACTAATGATTTAGAGTTAAAAATGATATTTTTTTCATTAAATTTATGCATGAATTGTCTTTACAGGGAAAAGTGTGATTTATATACTGTTTATAAACCCTTGAAATAAATATTCACACAGAAGGAGTTGAACAATCGCCAGAGAATATAGTTAGAGCTTATAAAAGATTATAAATTCACAATAGATTTCCACCTTATGAAATAAAACAAGTTGTCCAATGATTTAAGTTGAATGTTTAATTCTAGCTTATCCATGATGTGGATCTCCAAAGATACAATACATGTTTATTTGAAATTAATGGATCTATAAATCCAAAAGGAAGGTGGAAATATTATTCTTATCAAATAAATGATCAAATCTCTTCCCATGTAATGATTTATGAGGAATTGAGGGAAGATTTATATATGCCATAGAATGTAATAAATGTTCTGATGATTAACCAAGATCATGATGGAATGATAATGTTTAGGAACCATTTATATGTTCTTTCCATATTGGATTTGAAAACAGACCTATTATAAGAAGCATATAGTACTTAATTCTCAATTCATCGTGGATATAAGAATATGAATATGGATTTGAAGGAATATTTATGGTGGGATGGAATAAAGAGAGATATCACAGAGTTTGTATCTTGATTCTTGGTATGCCAACATGTTACGGCTGAAAGACAATAGTCTAATGGGATGTTGCATCCATTACCCATACCAAAATGGAAATGTGAAAACATCAATGTATATTTTTTCGTTAGACTAACCAAAATCCACTAAAAATTTTAATGCTATATAGTTGTAGTCGATTACATTAATATGTCTACACATTTCATCGATATCAGAGAATACTTCACTTATGATCAACATTATAGGATATAATATAAGGAATTGGTAACGCTATATGGAATAAAACATTTCATTTTATCATGTTAGGATCTAAGGTTTACCTGAAAATTATTGAGAAGTATCCTCCAGGAACATGATACTAATTTGAGTTTTACAACTTCTTATCATCCACATACAGATGTCTAGTATTATATAACAATTAAAACCCTAGAGGTTAATCTGAGATCTTGTTAGTCATATTTCAAATGTGGTTTGGATTAAAACCATAATCTATTTTAGTGTTCATAGAAAAAAAGATTCGACAAAAGCATTTATATGGAACTTTATGAATCCATCAATGAGAAGAAATATAGATGTCCAATAGGTTTGGAGGAAGATAGATAAATAAATCTATTCGGACCTTAGATCACTGAAGAAATGGAATAGAAATTTCGACTCATTCGACATCATATAAAGGTAGATTAAAGACAATATAAACACTATACTAATAACAATTGATGTAATCCAGAGTTTCATGTCGGTGAAAAGGGGTTTCTATCAATATCTCCCTGAGAAAAAGGTTATTAGATTTAGGAAGAAATGGAAACTAAGCCTAAGGTATATCAGTCCCTTTAAGATTCGTGATCATATAGGGATGGTATCCTATCTCTTGGAACTTACTCTAAATATCTCTAAAGTCTATTATGGTTACCATGTATCTCTCACGTGGAAGTACAAACCAGACTCTCCATATGTACGGAACTCGAAGGTCATACTGCTAGGGAATTATCTTTTATACGAGGATAAACCGGTTGAAATTATGGATTGTTTGGAAAATGTTCTATGAAATAATACCACTCACCTAAAAAATCTTTTATGAAAAAAACTAGATAGAGGAATCAAAATGTGAACCTGTGGATAAGATAATGCAAAATTACCCCCATTCTTTCGTACCATAATGATGAATTTTGAGGGAGAAATTAATTTTTAGAGGGGTAGTATATAACAGATTGAGTTTTTATGGGTATTTTTTTAAAAAAAATTAAATTTTATTACATTTATTTCCATGCTCCAAGTCATACAATCCATTCACATGCCATATAATTGGTGTAAATTACATGAAACACCAATTTTCTGTACACAGTGCTGATGTTTCTATGAAAGAAATTTATTATTAACATAATTTGGGTGAGATAATTATAACCTAGTTATTAAAATTAGTTATATGAATATTAATAAAAACTGAACAAAAATATTTTTTTTGTAATTTTTTATTATAAATAAAACATATTAATAATGAAATATATATTATTTGGTAAATTCCTTTTATGTTTAAAAATACCACTTTCTCAGATAAATTAATTTTAATGTCATGTTGTGCAAAATATTAAAATTAACATTAGAAAAATTTATAAATTTAACTTTGATATAATAAATTTCAATTTTGAATTTTTATTTTTTTAATTACCTTAAATAAAATTTTTATGATTTTTTTGAAAAACAACATTAATGAGAAAACACTGAAAAATACTAGATTTTCATTCAATATTACTTTTCTCATCTCATTTATTTAAAATAAAAAAGTATATTTTAATTTGAATTAAATTTTAAATTGGATTATATTTGTATCAATTAATCAAATGTAGGTAATTTGAACCAATTTCACATTTAATTTGGGTATAAAAGATTATAAAATATTTGACCATTTTTTATTTTAAAAACCTGTATTGTTGACCTGACTGTGAGATTAATTTTAAATTAATTTCAGTTATTTTTTTATTCAAACATAGAAAAATTAAATCCATACTTGGAATGTTCATAATTTAAAATTTATAATGAATTCAATATATTTGTTTTCTAAATTTTTTGTGATGTAATGAAAATTAATTAAACGATTAAAGTTAAATTAAAATTAATAAGGGACTAAACCGTAACCTTATCGCCAAAAACGACATACACACTTGTACTAAGTCAATGTACTTTCCATATATAGAACCTATCATCTGTTGTATCTAATTTAACCATTAGTTAATCACTATAAAAAACATGGGTGGTGTTTCATTCCTTTAATATATTTCGAGAGTGCCCCCCTCCTCTATTATAAAAATCCACCACACCTCCCACTTAATCAAACCTATTAATATAGATCGAATGAAATCTACTTAAATAGCTTCCCAGATTCCATACCATATATAGTGAAGCCTCCCCTAAGTAGAAATCATCAAGGTATGCCTTTTGGCTCAATCCAAATGGATTCACCCAAATTAGGAGGTTACACACTCCCTCAATGTCCTTTCATTCATTTCCTTTCTCCAATCACTTAAATATTATTATTACTTGATTTTATAAAAAAACCAGTATAATAAATATAGGAAGAAGTTTTTATGTTAATTAATTAGCATTTAATTACACACACTTCCATCTAATGGGTAAAAAATATACTATTTACGTGTATGGTAGACTACCACATCACTAAACGATGTTTTGTGAGCTCTCTTTTACCACCAATCATGGTGGAAATAATGATGGAAAATATGTTTATATATGTTATATATTATATTTATTATGTATTCAAGATTATTTAATTTTCTTTAAATATATATATATATTTATACATTGAATTTAGTGTAAATACAAATGTTTTGGTCGATGAAGTGTGGAATACTAACCCCTCAAAAAAGTTAATTTGTTCATACACTACATGGAATGTATGAGGAATGAAATATGACATATATATATATATATGATATAATAAATGTATTTAAATAATTATATATATTTATATATATGAATTATACTTTATTTCATTCACCATAACAATTAAACAGAAATATCATTCATGCACAAGTACGACTCACCATCTCCACCAACATGGTGTTTTGTTTGATTATTCTATATTCTATGGATTATTATAATAAAAATATATTGCATGTACATGATATTAATATCATGGATTAATTTCATTATTAATGATATATTTGTAACTACCAATGATATAACGCATTAAGACACATTCCAAGAACAAAGTGAATATTATCTAAAGTGAAAACTTAACATAGGATGGTTAGCAACTGGGTAATGTAAAGACGTAATAAAACCATATATGATTTTAGTTATAATAGTATGGTTCTTTAAAAATGTTTTATTATAGTCAAATATTACATTATTATTTTTCAAAGATATTTTCGAAGAAAAATGTTTTTAAAATAATTTATGTTATAAAAATAATTTTACAATGATAAAAGGATCCTTTCCTCAAGAAATAGTTTTAAAAGATCATTAAAAATTATTTCCCATATACGATAACATCCATTTCTGTAATTAATTCTTTTATGTAGAAATTATTACATTTTTCCACTCATTTTTTCATTCATTTTCTTTCTCTAAATGGATTATGTTTTTATAGCATGACATTTATGAAACAGGTTTCTCTTTTGTAGGTTATATAATTTTGAAACTCTCTTATTTTAATGGTTTATAGATAAGATGAAATGATTATGAAACCACAATATTTATTCACATTTATTATATTATTACATGTTTATGAAAACCATTTCATTTCATTGGTTATTATATGATTGTTTATGATTATGTGGCACATTTATGCATGATTTCTTTATGATATGTGTGAGACCTATATATTCCTCCAATTCATTGGGTAAATATTTATATATCATGAGATAAATTGAGATTGTATTGTTAGTGAACCCTTACTAAAAAGATAGAAATTGTAGTGAACCATGACTAACATAATGCTCTGAAGTGTGAAATTATGCTACTTCGATAGCCATGGGAGAGAACCAGGACTACCAATATTGTATGGAAAGTGAACCCATAGTACTAATATGGTCTTAAAAATGATGACTTTTCTAGTATGGAAATCTTACTATATGATTATGTGTTTTCCATAATTCCATCTTTTGTTCATATATTATGCTTTAATGGCCTACGTTCATTATTTCCTTATGATTCTTGTTTTAAAAACTACCAATCATAATGACCTGATTCATGGTTATGATCTTTGACATAAATGGTATGATCTTCTATTTTCATGATCACGTTATGATAACCTATTCTCAAGTTTATGCTTATATGTCTCCCTTGTTTACCCTTACTGAGAACCTGAGCTCATCCCTATTCAAATTTCCTTCCAAAGGTTATGTTTTCTGTTTGATGTGTCTATGATTGGTTATAGTAACAAAGATACTTGTGGGATATGATGTAGCTCATTTATTCACCAGTGTTTCTGTTTCCAGGTTTCAAAAGTCACTAGACTAGTACGGTCTTTGGGAATCTATTTTTATAATGTTTTAAGTATTCCACCAAATTTATGTAATGTTAATGTATTTTATATACTAGTTTGTTATATAATTTTATTTTTTATTGATTTTTGGTATTTTATCTCTTCCTATATTATGTAATTAGAGGGTTTATTCATGAATCTTATTAGGAGAATATGATTTACATTCACTCTTTATGATTTCCTATGATTGTTAACTTTTTTACATGACTGCATCTTAGGATGGTTATTTTTAGATTATGGAGCCAATTATATAGTGATTATATATAAATGGATTGTAAAATATTACATAAAATATAACTTAAATATAGAAATACATGCTTTGTGGTATTTTTACCTAATTATTACAATTAACCAGCATAATATAAATAAAATTAAAAGAAATATATAATTTTCCCCTGTAACATTTAATTTAAATTTTATTTAACATAACAACTTTTCTGAAATATTATTTTAAATTTAAATGATAAAATTAACTATCAAGTGACTTTTTTTATTTTTTTATATAATCTACTAAATAAAATTCAATTTAAAACATGTGAAACATTGTCTTCCATGAATTTTACAAGGAATTTAATTTATTAGAGAAATGTTTTCTCTCTAAATATTGGGTAAATTGAAAATTGAAAATGGAAAAAATATCATCTCTATGAATATGAGATCTATAACCAAATTATATTTGTTATTTTATTGTGTTTATGGTTGTATGGGGTTGTTTATTGTGCCTACGTTATATGATATCCTTATGACCACAAGACATTATGATGTGTGGTGCATATGATAGTAGGATTTCATTTCTACCTGGGTTTATATTTCACCAAAACCTCTAATCGTACTGGTATATTATGATTAAAAGAGGATGAGAAATACTTGGGATAATTTTAGGTCTAAGAGTGATTTGGCTATGATATAATTAATCTCTTAGTTAACACCCTATAATATGTGTTTAGTGAATATTATTTATTGGGACCTTAAAATAGGGTGGGATTCATTAACAAAGTTGTAAACTATGTGGGGGTTTACGTGTGGGATATGTGGGATCTCTATGTGAACTTAATATGTGTAGATCTAGGGAACTGATTTAGCACCTTGTGTCCTTTGAGGGTAGCCAATGTGAGGGGTTGGTTAGGTTGTGGAGTGATTCTATGCTTGATAGGTATGAGTAAATATTTTTACTTCTGATGATAATGCACTAAAGATGATACTGGGAATGTCGTTTATAAATAAGAAATGCCATTAGTGTTTTTGGAAACTAACTTCTGTGATAATGATTTTTGTTTTGATGATATATTTGGAATGGGAAGAGTAATTCTAATGTCTATCATTTTATACACCCTAGATTAGTAATCTGGAAGTTTATAGGAGAGGACCATGGTTGGAAGATGTATAACAACCTAGGTTTTCCTAAAAAATTTGTGAGAGATGGAACCATGAAAGGTTATTAGGGATTTATTCTTTGGGAACATTAGAAACCCTATGGATGATAATGTAGGTGGGATAGGCCTAATTACATTGAGGTAGATAATATGTGAGGTCTTTGGGAATAATAATACACATGAAAGGGGTCTAGTGTGATACATGTGAAGATGATAGTAAAACATGAAAAAATAACAATGTTATATGTGTTTTGGGTAGAATATGTATTATTTTTAGGGATATACTAGATGGGAACTTCATCATGACAACTAAGGATTCAATATTGGTGGTGATGTGGGAGTATAAATGAATCCTTTTGGATATTTAGACAAATGTATAGTTTTTGATTGGTCATGCATAAGGTTTGCCTTGGTACAATGCACTGGTTTCTAAAGGGACTGATGGCTCACATCAAATAGTGTGATTTCTTTCCAGGAGTTTGAATTGTAGTATTATAGACATGAGAACAGTGTTTTAGAAGAATTATGATCCTGGGGTCTAAAGGATTACCTCTATGATTCAGATGTGTATAGGATTGAAACTAATGAATCATGATGGAAACATGAATGTGTTCACATGATAGAGATTTGTTTTATTATTTATTTAAGGAATGGAAAATATGTTATTGTATTCCTATGATGGTTAAACACACATGAAACCATATGTGGGTAGGACACTGAATTTGCTTTAAAGAAAATCCCATGGGTGGGGTAATTCAGGTCTTTCAACTAAGAATTGTGAAGTTAAAGTGGAGGGATAAAATCTTGGATAGAATATTTAGGATGACATGAATGATCTAGGTTAATAATAAATCGAAGTGTTTTGATTCTAACTTCATATATGTGAGATATTGGTTTAGGAGGATGGATCTGCATGTGGTTCCAATGATAACCATTGATTCTAATGTTATTGGAGTTGTGAGGGATGTGATAGATAGTGTTAACTAAAAAATTAGTTGTTTAATGGTGTAAATCTCATTTGAAGTTCTTTTTTGTGGGTTCTTATCTTTTTCCTTAGGTAATATTCAAGTGATTCAGGAATGAATGGAGAATTAAATTTCAATGTGATGCCTAGGGAAGAGTTTTCACAACCTATCATGACATCATTTTTTATTGATGGATAGAACTTGGGTATTGGAGAACATAAACTTTTATTGGAAGTAAATTAAATGGATGATAATTTTTTCACTACTGGAAAAACTACCTTTACCCATGGTTCAAAACTGTGGGTATAGCCACCAAAACCATGGGTATAACCTATACCCACGGTTTTGGGAACCATGGGGATGAGTGGCATCGGTATAGGGGTATTAAGTTGTCCCCATAGTTTGACAAACCGTGGGTAGTTTTTTTCCATAGTGTCAAAGCATTCTGCATGCTGTCAAAAGTCTTCTACCCACGGTTTAAAAATCGTGGGTAAAAATTTTTGAAATTTTCAACTGCTACGAGTTGAACCTCCGCCAACCACGGCCTGAAATTTTCTTCCAATGGAATGCACCACTTCAGCCAACATATTTATATGAATATATATCTATATTCCTAAATATATATTATATCATTGACCGTATTGCGAAAAATAGAAGCCAGTGGGTTTTGAACCCGCGTCTGCCGCAGAATTCTTACAGCGCCTAACCAACTAAGCTGACTCGACTTTGACAATTCAAATCTGTATTTGTAATAATATAATAATCCCCATGTCTGTATTATAAAATAAAATATAGTGGGATTGGATACCACAACCGCTATAACAGCAGCGTAACACCTAACCAACCAGGCCGCAGAATTATTGTGGGTGAGCTTTCCCCACGGTTCTAAAAAACCGTGGGGACAGGCCATCAAAAAATATATTTATCCCCACGGTTTTTCAAAAACCCATTGGGATAGGCCTTCAAATAAATACCTATACAGATGGTTTTACAAAACCGTGGGTATAGGCCTTCAAAAATAACTCTATACCCACGGTTTTTCTAAAACCGTGGGTATAGGTGATCAATACCCATGGTTTTCCAGAACCGTGGGTATAGGTTCCCACACTGTCTATATACCCACAGTTTAAGAAAACTGTTGGTATAGGGAACCCCTATACCCACAGTTTTTCCCAAAACCCTGGGTATAGGTCTATTTTCCAGTAGTATTTTTGGGGATCATTATATCAATCAGGGAGATGAAACGCTATAATGTATGAGCACAATGTTGTTTAAAACCGACTATTAGGTGGTCGCATAAAACAAATACTTTCAATAAAAGATGACGGAAGGACGATGAGATATAGAGTTTTAGTTTCCTTGACTGGTAAAGAGGTTACTCTTAAGGGTCGTAGTGTTTGGTTAGTCACAATTAAATTATTCCATGTGAGGAGGAATGTGGATAAAATTATAATGGTTGGTGGGAATATGAGGATAATATGGTATTTCATCATATAGATTTACATTTTATTACCTATTATTGCAAACATTTTGAGTATGTTCCTCTAATATTTTATATTTTCCTATAAAATTATAGGGGTTGACTAGATTAACCAAACCTACATGTGGTTTATATATTTTTTGAATTTTATATGTGAAACAATAAATTTTAGGCACAAAAAATATAAATCACCAATGTGTGGTTTTCAGTAGCTAAAACATTTAGCAAGTTGTTATGATAAATGTTTTTTATCTGGTGTTTATTGGATTGCAGTGTTTTGGTATGATCAGGTGTAAATATTAGTAATTAATTTGTTTAGGAGGTTGGGTCTATGGGATTGTAGTTCTCAGGTTAAACTGGTTGACATGAATAATGAGGGAACACCATGTATTGTAAATATTATTGGGAGTAAAAATATAGTAATTAATTAGAAGGCCCGATGAGAAATGGACCATTATAGACCCGTGGATTAAACAATTAAGTAGTGATGTGGTGTCATCATAGTCATTGAAAGGAACCATGAGTGGGGAATCAAGGTGTGGTAATTTAATGTAACCAATGCCATAGTGCATAAGAAGGTAAAGTATTGAGAAGTTGAGTTGTTTTATGTGTGTTTTTGGATTGACCATATTCAAAAAAATTATTTTAATTGGTTTTTATATCATCTAATGTGAATGAATAGTCTATGTTAAAATTTAAAATCATATATTTTATAAAAATATCCTTCCCAATAGATTTTATTTTTTCTTATAAGAACCACTTATATTTAGTGGTGTCTCCTCTATTTTTTGAGTCTTGTATATCACCTATAATCTATCCAATCCTCATACAAGAAAATTAAAATCTTTTTCAGTTGATTCATAAATTTTATATGAATGTCCCGGTTTATTCATGACTTTATTTTAGGGTTGAACCTATTTAGTCAAATGTTTCATGTGTTTGAATTCCCTTTCATATCTTGATTTAGGGGGTGAATCATAATAAAAAACTCATTTTATATGTCATTCATGGAAATCATTGTTGTATGTAGAGGTATTGGGTTTCAACACTCATTATTTTGATCAATACCGATATTTATGGTGTATTTAATGAAATATTGAGCACATGATTGAAATTGCCTTTGGGGAGAATACCATTATTTTGGTTGATCGTAACGAATGGGGCCACCACAATAGCACAATTACTATTTTGTTTATTTTGTATATGTATGGAGAATTATAGGTTTTATGATAAGAGAGGGAGATTGGTGTGTGAGCATAGTGGGTGCCAATGTTGGCTACTGAGGTTTGAAACTGTTAGAGGAGATAAGATCATAAAATAAAAAGATTATGTGGGTAATCTTGTAAAACCCCAAACCACTCATTGGAAATTAAACTCTTAATTTATTCTTAGAAGTATAATAACTACAAATTTTATATAATTAAGGTGTTTAGAGAACTAAAACAAACGATCTTGAGAATAAAAAACAACCTATAGATGCATGGGAGCTTCAAGAAGGATTTAGTGTTACCAAATATATTTCAAATTTTGAATAATTGGGCCTAGTAACCTGGTGTGTTTTGATAAGAAATTTCATAGAATTAATCCTCAATTCACACAATGAAACCCTCAAAAGGGTTTTTATGTTTTCTTGTGTCTTTTAAATTTGGATTTTAATAATACATAAGGGGTCCCCATTAGGTGTAGGGTATAATAAAACACTTTTATTATTCCTCAATTTTATGAGTGATTACATGCTAGTTTAGAAATTTATTCACATTACATCAGTGGAGTTTGAGAGCATGACGTAGGACTCACCTTATACCATCTCCAATAATTTTTTATCATACTATCACATGATTTATCACATATTATTTGTGTTTTAAACAATATCTATGGTATTCTTACATATTCCTAATTTATAGTATATTAGGTAGAATTAGTCAATGATATTGGGTGTGTGGAAGTCTATGAGTATGAAGTATGTAGTCTATTTAAAAAATACCATAGTATTTCATTGATTTATATGTGATGAAATATGTATCATGTTTTCAATGTAACACATTGAGATAAATTAAATTGATTACATTAAATTATTCCTTTCCATATCCAAAAAATCTTGTTATAATTATATGTGCCAAAATGATAGAGAATTTTAATTTCTATGCCGTAGTTGTAAAAATAATATTTGTTTTAAAATAATTTTTTTAAAAAGATACATGTATTTGTATTTTTTTAAAATTTTAATTAAAAAGCGTAATGGCTCGATGACTAGTTTGTAAAATAAAAACAAGAAGTACAGTTTTATTGTTGTCATTTATTAGTAAATAAAATGTTTTATGTGAAATGGAAAATGAATTGTGGGGGTTTTGTTTCAAAATAATGGAGACATGTTTGTGTTAGTTTGACTTGGGATGAACCATGCCCTATTATGGAATATTTATTTCTTTATAGTTAGACCTATGGTGAACAAGACCCTCACATTCACACTAGGAATTGATGGCTAAAACCGAGGTGAAAATGTCTCTTAAGTGCTTATTGGTCCCTCAAGGAAGATTATTACCCCCAAATACTAGTTGGGTTTTTTATGGAATGACTATCTTAACCCTAAAAAGGTATGGGTTGTCAAAATAATCCTGATATACTCTGAGACACCCAAATTTATCCAAATATAGTATATAAAATTCATGGGGTGAACTCAATTCCAAGGTTCTACATTTGCTTATTTTTATGTTTAAAATGATTAGAAATGTAATTTTTTCTTTTATAATGAGAGAATCTACTTAAACTACTATAATGTATATATTTTATAAATTTATTTAGTGTTACCATGATATATTTTAGTATCACCTTATTTTCTCTTCCATAGAATTTTCATACCCGATTAGATGCTACATGATTTTAGGTATTTGTCTAAGGGAATGTGATAGACACTTTATTATTTCTTAGATTATACGATAGAGAATGGCTAGTGGAATCAGGTCCAGAAAATGAATAGTTTTTTGGGTTTTTTATGATTTGGAATCCAATTCATTGTGATTGATGTATTTATCATATCATGACACCTTCCCTAATCTATATATAATATATGTCCAATTTGGTACAGTGTTGTGTACTTTTTTCAAAAGTTTCATGGATTTCATTAAATTATTATATATTTGTTACTATATCATATTGGGTTTTTTAGAAATTAGTATAATCTGATATGTTTTTATAGTCTATCCCCCATAAAAATATTGATACCCCCTAGTATCCCAAATTTTTAAGGGTATTGGGTGATGTGGCTGAGTTACAATGACATTCCACTGGTTGGGGTGCTAGTCAGAGCTCTTGGGTGGCAAGGAATGACAAAACAAGATGATGAACATATTTTTTCTAATAATATATATATTTATTAAATCAAAGCTCACAATAATTTAATGGTTCTAACCCACTAAGATAATGAATAGTGTTGATATTTTTAATTTGGTTATTAAATTTATTGTTAATAATTATTAACTTGTGAGGATACTCATTGAGACTGATTCAGGAACATGTTTATAGATATCTATATATTCTTAACATTATGTACATATAGAAATATATTAAGATATATTGGAGTCCATGGAGGAGTCAAAATCTGTCTATGGGAAGTACATATAGGAAAACTATTGTTGGGTTGTGGTTGTTAAGAGATGATGACGATTTTGAAAGGAATACTATATATAGACCATTAGATTTTCCTAATTCTTGGTGATATAGAATTTAATACTAGTATTGATTGGATAAAAGAGAATCACACAATTTTAACAACCTAAAAATTTATTTTATGTCACTTTTTAAAGAAAATTAATATAATCGATAGATTACATTTCACCACAGAACTTAAACAAACACCAAAATATTATTATTTTAACATTACAATTATAACTAAGACATTAAATTATTTCTAAAGAATATTTTATACCAGATTATTAAATAATAATTTTACAAATAATTTTAAAATTAATAATTAATTCTTTTTTAGTATGCTTCTAATATTTAGTAGAGTAATATTGTTCCTCAAGTATATATTTTGGTCAAAAAAGTGATGTTTATTGATTTATATGGGGAAATTAATAAAATTTATTTATGGAACTTTTAAAAAATTATTTTATAAAAATAACATCATTTTTTATTTTGAATTTCCAAATTATCATAATATGTATTTTTGAAAATATTATAAAATGTTAAATTTTTCAGTGAATAGATATAAATGACAGATTTTTATAAAACCCCCATTACTATTATATTTAAAAATTTATTTTATGAATTTAAATTACTCTCAATGTGACTTATGAAAATTTAATTTTTATACATTCTAATTAATTACATTTAAATAATAATTTTACCTTATTCTTTGAAAAGTGCATTTTTGGGACTAAATGTTTTTTCTAAAAACATGTATTTCATTAAATATTTACTATTTATCTTAAATTGCGACTTTAAAAATTCACTATCATTGAATGTTTTAAAATGGGTTAAATATTTTCAAATTGAATGTCCAAATTACATTACAAGGTAGTTTTAATTTTTAGGAATAATGAATTTAAGATTGTAAAAAAATATTTACTGTAGTATATGTAAAATATAGTAATAAGATAAAGTTAAAAGGTTAAAACCATAATATTTAAAAGAAAAAAGACATAAAATTAACGTTTTATGATTTTATTGAACTGATACATACTTTAAAAAATAAATTATAATCATAATTCATTGAACTGAATGCGAGCCAAAAGTGGTTGGAATTAAATATAAAGAAATCACTATTTAATAACTTAAACCACCCCTCCTCAAGTATAAATTCCAGTCCTTAATACCCCATTTCTCATCAAATTTCTTAAAGATATTAAAATAACTAACAATAAATATTCCCCCTACTATCAACATTTCATATTTCTTCTGGTCTTTCCCAATGATCAATTTGATGTTTCGTATGGGTTCTTTTAGGGATGTGTTATTCAAGATGTAACTTTCCTAAAAAACCGCTCTTAATTTATTTTGTCGTCTACATTATCTCCACCAATTTCATATAAAGAGGAATATTAACCCAATTATTATTTATATACTTTTATTTCATTTTTTTATAGAATAAAATTTATCCATCTCTTTTATTACCCCTATTATTCAATGAATTGAAACCATTTTCCAAATCATGGCACTTAATTGTCACTACGAATAATGATTTTGTTTGTATTCTACTAGCTCCATTAATTTTGGTCATAGAATTATTATCCTCATTAAATATTAATTTAATTTTATATTTTCATGTCCAAGAAATATTATATAGACAAAATAATAAGTAAAATGAATGTAGTTTGTGGTGGTTAGAAAAACTTCCAAAATAAATTAAACATTTAACATTAACATTTTAACAAGCGAGTCATCCTCACGTTAGAAATATATATGATGCACGAAACCATTTAAGCTTCTATATGTGACATATTACCATTTTATATCACTTATGGTTTTTTCTTT
Source organism: Viscum album (assembly GCA_963277665.1). NCBI lineage: Eukaryota > Viridiplantae > Streptophyta > Magnoliopsida > Santalales > Viscaceae > Viscum > Viscum album. Next base: position 691,590,581 of record OY728163.1, read on the forward strand.
CCATTAGAAAAGAAAACCCATAATAATACAAAAAAATTCAACCATGAAACCATGAAACGAACACACACAAAATAATGAAAATAATGATGATTTATTAGAAAAACGTTAGTAACATGTTATAAAAGTATTATATTATGCATTATAAATATAAATATTTTACAATAATGAATTAATAACATTATCTAAACCATTATACTGAATTTTAATATTTGAATAACTAAAAGGATCATTGAGGTAAGGGTTTCTCATCTCCCATTTACTTCTATAAGATATATGCATTTCCACAAATTATTTCATGTGTGGGGTGTATATACTACCCTTTGATATATAATATCATTAATATAATTATATTGGTTTTGTTTAACGTTTAATTTGATAATTAATAGTTTTATGGGAATATTATTTGACTTATTACAGAGTAGTAAGGGATGTCTTAACCCAATTTGCATTCATTGGGTTAAAAATCTACATGATTATTGTGTAATCCTAAGACTATGTGTAGAATGTATTTTTATTATTTTATGATATTATTTTAGTTGTTTTATGGGGATCTACAATAAATACAAATAATATATTAATTATATTAACGACCACTTCTATGATATAATATATATAAGGGGATTTATTTTAAAAATTATCTTTTTTAAATTTCCCTTAAAACTGTATTTTTCATCCATTCCCATGTATTCTAAAAAAAATTACTAAAAATGTATTTAATATTTTCTTATGATTTTTAAAGTATTTTTTACACATGTTTTAATTTTAAAAAATGGTTTAAGTGGAATCTTTTAATTGTTTACTATGTGTAGTTCATTATGATTTGTTTTTCAAAAAAATTAGTAAGGAATGTTTTTTACCTTATAAAGAATGAGAATATTTTCCCTCCATCACGAAACCTTAATTCCATGAAGCTTCCTTTAAAATATTACAAGTTTATTATAAAATAATTTGTTTTATTTCATAATTTCATCACATCTAAATGATTTTTTTTCAAAATAAAAAAATATTTTCCTGAAAACTTATTTCATGTTATCTATTAGAAAATCATTTTCCCATATTAGATATATTAATTTAATTTTATGTATACTTTACTGGTGTTATTTTTATGGTTAATATTATAATTTATTTTATTAATGGTTTGTGTTTATGAGATCATGGTATTTTTGAATCCTATTTCGTTACCTTGGGATATGATATAATGAAATATTTATGAAACCTGTATGTTCTCATAGGCTCTCATATAGTGAATTATTTGTGTTCTTGTGTAAAACAAATGTATAGTATTTTTTATGCAAAAAGTTAGACCTATATCTCTTTCCAATTAATTTGGTAACTATATTATATCCCTTGAAATAAAACAAAATAGAATACAATGTGTAATCTGTTCAATAAAGTAATTTTCTACATAAGACAGTGGTGAGTGTAAACCCTGACTAATATCATGTTTAGGGGAGTAAACCCATTCAACATTAATATTCTTATAAATTATCCTTGACTAGTAATGATATTATTTTCAATGCTAATATGACGACCAAAATTCTATGTCTTATTCCAATGTTATTCTCTTATGAATCATGTATTATGATATTCTATGATTTTTACATGACTCGTTATTATGATATTTGATATCAATTGTATAATTTTTAAATGTTAGGTTAACATTTCAATAAACTTATTTTTATATTATGATTCATTTCTCCCTTGTTTTCTCTTACTGTGTAAATGAGATCACCTTTCTCATATGTTTATTTTTCACCAGGTTCAGAAGAAATTTTTAAATTAATAAATATTAATGGAGGGTGGAAGATGTGAATTTTTTTCTGAGATGATATATATTTTATGAAGAAATATTTTATGTTTTCATGTTTTTAAATAAAATAATGACATTAAATTCTAGTATATTATTATTATGTTATTCAATTAATAGTATTCAATTTTGATGTAACATATATGTATGAAATTATGGGTGGTTATAGTTGTTATCAAAGTAAGCTATAGTCACCTTTTGAAAACATGATTATAAAACCATAATAAAACCCCTAAGTGATAGACTATATTATTATCCTAGATTTTTCAAAACGATCCGGAAAACACTAATAAAATCCTAAGGGACTATAGATTCAAAATTTATAAATAATTTCCCATTATTATGTTGTTTTACAATTATGATTTTTCTTTATCAGCTATGACTTTTTATTTCAATAATAGGTCTAAACTTGAGGAAACTCTGCTAATGATAAATACAATGGGAAATGAAATAATTACCCTCTTTAAGAACAACTTATTAAGGTAGTTGGAATGAAAAATATTAATTCTACAATAAAAATATATGTGAATTATTATGGTATTATAAATATGAAAAGTTGGGAAGAAATTTAATTATTTTCTTTTTTGAGGAAATACCCACCTTATTTCAATGGAACTTCTCATCTACTAGTGGATGAAAGGTGGATCAATACTATTAAGAAAATATTATATGTTCTTCAATGCTAGAGGCATGAAAAAAATTTCATATGTTCTTATCATCTAGAAGGAGAAGGAGGTCAATGATGTAATCTTTGTAAGAATATTAGGCAAGAAGTAGAAATTGAAATAATGGAATTGTACAATTTTAAGGGTATATTACCCATCAAGTATTTCTATTGTATTATACGTAAAAATGTTGGGAAGGAATTGATTGATATGATGAAAAATGATGATAAATCTAGTATAATATATTCGAAAAGTTTTTCAAGGAATTTAATGTATGAATAATTTTTAATTATCAGTCCCAAACAGAAAATTGATCAATTTTTTGGTGGATTAAAACCATGTATTCAAAAGTAATTTACTATAAGTGACTTAGGTAACTATGAATAAATTGTTTCATGTTCTCTCAAGGTGGATATTGAAAATATATTTACCTATAAATATCATGGTTTTGATTAGAAAATATATATTTAATTCAATTGATATTCTAAAATACATGAATATAAGGTTATTTGATTTCTTATATGCTCAATATATGGGATGAAACATGGAGGAAATTTTCTTATGGGTACTATTGAATGTTTCATTTGTGGAAATAATGGCTATTGGTAAAATTAATTCTTAAGTGATGGGAAAAAATTAGTAGATGATGTGATAAGAGATAAATATATGCAGAATGAACCACCTACACACATATTTTATAAATACAGGGAGTTTGGGCATTATGAAAATATATTCCAAAATAAAATGGCTAATATGGATGATAAGAAACAACTACCTATTCAAGAAATTGGAAAAGGGAAATCTTATAAAATCAAAATGTACTTAGTAACTATCTTTTAATTATGGAACATTATCCCCCCATTCTTAGTTGGGCATCTAATGTCCCATTTAGTATGAGTGAGACCTATTAAAATATTATTTCTCATCCTTTAGTGACATTTCATATAATTATATCCCTCTACAAGATTTCTTGATTAATTAACCACCTAATTATTGTTCCAATATTTTTTTTAAGTGTTTGAAGGTGTTTGTTGAGTTGTACTTGTAAGGATAAACGTGATTAAGGTGGTATTTTTTGGAGACCACGTGATTAAGGTAAATATAACCATTATTATGTTCATGATGTTGGGATAATAATGAGAACACAATATTATTGATTATGATAAAATAAATCGAATAGTATTGATGACCATTTAATTGTTTATTAACATTATGGCTGGGCTATTTAAAGATTAAGTTTATAGAATTTTTGATATGTGGAAAGAGTTTATTTTTGAAAGCACGCTTGTTTTGACTGTTGATTTATGGTAATTTAGGTTATCAAAATGTTTGATGAGAATAAATTATGATGATCTTCACATGATTGGTCTATTACTATTAAGAGATATATGATGGTTTTTGGGGGATTAATTATAAGTTGATTTTCAATATTTTGGGTCATTAATTTTTATTTTTTTATTTTTTTTTGAAATATTAAAATGCTTAATTATTTATGAAAATTTATATATTTAACATTTGATGTGATTTTATAGATTAATATTTTACTCAACCATTTCATGATTTATACATTTTGGATAACTAGTTCTGAAATATTGTTTTTATGATGATAACTAGAGACATAAGGAATGAATTTTCATCGTCTTATTAATCATATGATCCAAAAGTTATTCATGAATTAGAATATCTAAATGATTTTTTGGATAAAGAAATCAATATTTTTTTAAAGGAATTACTATTAAGTTATATTATATGAAATATATGAATTCAAGAATGTATATCATTTGAGATGATTTCTAAATAAATTTTTATCATATTATCATAAATTATAATCATATCAATGAATTTTTTCTCCTCTATATTGTATATGTTATTTTGGTCACTAAACATCATAATAACGTGTTATCTATAATTCCCCATCAAAATATGATAGTCATAATTCTATTCTATGTCAATATGTTCACATTAAAATAATATTATCCAAATAAAAATTTTATTCTTGTGGACATCACCCCCATTTACTTTTCCACTTTTTAAAAAGAAAATTTATTGACCATTTTAATGATATGAGTTTCCAAAAAATGATATTTCAAATATCATAGTGCGATTTCATATTCTGGGGAACAATTTTTTTTGTGATTATTATTCATATTTGGATAAAAGATTATCAATTGGAGCTGCCACAAAATCTCTCCAATGTTTATGAGATATTCAATTTATATTTAATGAATAAGTATACATGTGATTATTCACATGTAAAAAACACGTAGGTCGTTATTATAGAGAAATATATATCATATAAAAGAGAATTAGTTGTGAATTTTTCTCATAGAGATAATGTTCTACGAACCATGACCACCCAAATGGTTAATTTTTTTCCAGGAAATCATCAATTTGAAGTTGTTTCAAGGTAACATGTGGATGTGATGAGGAAGGGGTATCCTCATCTATTTTTATAAAAGTGAAAAACTTTTATTGTGAAATTCATTTTAATGAGGTAGAATGTAACAACCCATGATTTTATGTCATGTCTATTTTTTTCAAAAAATTTAGTCACTTCGAAAGATTATGTTTCACCAAACACTAATCTTAAACAATCTCCAAAATATTAATTTTTCAACATTACCATTATAACATATCCATTAATTTGATTGAAATGAATAGTGTTAACCACATTATTAAATTTATAATTTTCTAACCCATTTTAATGTAATAGTTAATTATTTTTCAATATACACATAATTTTTGACAATGTCATTTTTTCACTCAAATATACAATTTCTTCATAAAGAGATTTTTATTTATTTATATGAGAAAAAAATATAATTAATTTTTGGAAGACATAAAAAATTTGTTTGGTAAAATTAACATCAATTTGGATTTATCATGTAAGAAGTGTCATGGAAATAATTTTGGATATTTTTTTAGAAAAGATTAATCATTCAATGAATAGTTAAAACAACACTAATATTTATAACACTCTAATTTTCATTTTATATAAAATTAATTTTCTGAATTTAAATTAATTTGAATTTAACTTATGAAATTTTATAGATATAATCTAATTAATTAAATTCAAAAATCATTATACAATATTTTGTTATAAATAAATTTTTTTAAAAAAAACACATTTTTCCAAAAAAAATATATTTCATTTCATTTTAATGATTAAATTTTAAATGAAATTTTGATGATATATATTTATTATTATTAAAAATTGGAACAATAGTTTGAATTATGAGGTTCAAATTTTCTAATATGGTCATTTTCATTTTTATGCATTCCATCATTACCATATGAAATTTGTTACCATAGTATAGGTAAAATAATATACCAGGTAAAATATAAAATATTAAAAGCCTAAAATACCAAAAATAAAATATAGAATTAAATGAGTGGTTTCCGTGTTTATAGACCATAACAATAATTTCAAAACATTAATTATAATCAAAATTTAATGGAGTGAATTCCCCCCAAATGTGTGTGGCTTTAAATATAAAATAATAAATATTTAATAACTTAAAACCAAACCTCCTCAAGTATAAATACCACCCACACCTCCCCATTTATCAAAAAAAAACATGAATATTTTAAAATATCTTTGAAACCCAATCATCCACACTCTCCCCATGTCAATGTGTAGTTGGTATAAACTAAATAACAATTCATTGATATTTAAGAGGTCCTTCAAGGAGGTGATATTCAAGAGGTAACATTCTTAGAAAATCATTCTTAAATCATTTTTTCTAATGAATTTTATTCACCTCATTCACCCATCAAGGAATAAAATTTCTAGTATCACATATATAAGTAATTTTATGATTACAATATAATACATTATATCCGACCCTTTTATTTCACCCTCTTATTCAATGAAATTAAACCATCTTCCAAATTATAGTGGTTAACTATCTTTGTGAATAATGATTTCGTTATTTTGTCATTTCCACAATCATTGATGATCTTAAAAATATTATTATTATTAAGAATTATTTTAATAGGTATATTATAGCAGAATTACTATTAATAAAAAAAATTATAGATTGAATATTAAATAAAATGAAACTAGGTTATAATGGTATTGAAAACTACCAAAATAAATTAAAAATTCATCATTAAAAATTCATCAAATTAATCATCCACATGTTAGAAAGAAAAATGATATATGGGACCATTTTAATTGATTTATTTTCATTAATAACATTTCAGATCACCAATGTGGATTTATTTATAGTTTACATGAAACTATATAATTATACTCAATAAACTATCCAAGAAATCATTAAACGAACACACCCAAAACAAAAACAAATGAAAACAAATTAATGAAAGAGAGATAACAAGTCATAAATGTATCATATATAGTATTATAAATGTTAATATTGTTATTGAATGAATTAATGGATTTATTTAAATGATTAGACATATAGATAAACTGTGAATAACTAAAGGTATCCATGATGTAATGGTTTCAAACATCACTTTTATATATGTGAGATATATGCCTTATCCACCACTTATTTCATGTGTGTAATGTATATAATATCCTATTATATAGAAAATCATAAATCTAATTATCTTAATGTTATTAATTATTTTATAATATAATTAATACTTCTATGGGGAATATTATTTTATATATCACAATGTGGTAAAGTATTTCTTAACATAATTTTATTTATTTCGGTTAAATGTAGACATAATTGATTATGTCATTATATTATTATGTGTAGAAAGAAATTCCATTGTATTATCATTATATTTATACTTTGTTTTTTGTATTTACAATGAATATACATAATTCAAAAATTTAATTAAGTCTCACCTCAATGACATTATATTTATAAGGTACATTCTTATAAATATTATCTTTTTAAAGTGTCCCCTAGAAATAACTTTTTCTGCCATTCCCATGTATTCTAAATTTATTTCCAAAAAATATTTTTAATATTCTCTTATGATTTTTAATTTCGTTTATATTCATGTTTGACTTTTTACACAATGGTTTGAATGTTTATTTTCTTCGTTTTATATGGGTGGTTTTTGATAACTTTTCCAAAAAAATGTAGAAGAAATATTTTTATAATATATAGAAAGAGGATCATTTTATACTGTCATGAAACCTTAATTACTCAAATATTCCATTACAATCATTTTTGTATATTATATATAAAAATGATTTATTTTATAAATTCAAGAAATTTTAATTTTGATTCTAAAGTAAGGGGATATTTTTTGCATGAATTATTTCAACTCATCCTTTTAAAAAATAATTATTCTACCTTAGATCATATTATTTGTTGTTAATTATGATATAATAGGTTTATTATTCATTGATAATATTCTCATTTTTCCTCTGGTCGATTTATTTTTATGATGGAATGATATTTATGAAACCACATTCATTTCCAAGGGTTATGGGATGATGAAATGTTCTTGAAATTCTTTTCTTTTCAGAGGTTTAAATATTATGAATGATTTATGTTCTTAGGAAAAATACATGTATGGTTTTGTTATGTGGAATGTGGGAACTCTATATCCCTCTAATTCTCTGGGTAATGATATTATATATCATGAAATAGACATTACATTAATGATAAGTAAAACCAGTTTATTAGAGTACTTGGTGCTTCATAATAGTCTCAGGTGTCAACCTTGGCTACTACGATGGTTTGAGGAGTGATCCCATTCCACTGTGATAGTGTTGGAAAATATACCTGATTAATAATGAAATCAATTTCAATGATTATGTGTATGATAAAATTCCATGTCTTATTCAAATGGTAATATTTTATGATTTATGTTTTATGAACATATTTAATTTATACCATGACACAAGATTATGATATTCGATATACATGGTATAATCTTCCAATGTTATGTACACATCTTTATACCATCATGATTATGTTATGATCAATATCATGTTTTTTTACCCTTATTAAGAATATGATCTCACTCTTTTCTTATATTTAATTTTCCCCAGGTTATTAAGAATAGTTTAAAGTAGGATATATAAGAAGGGTTCTAGATGTGAATAAATTTTTAGAGATGTTATATATTTTATTTAAACCATTTTTATATGTTTCCAAGTTTACAAAGATAATAAACTCATTATATTCTACCATGTTTTTGTTAGGTTACGTAAAAAATATTAATCTCCTTATATTTAATATCAATGTAAGAAAATTATGGGTCATTATCGTTGGGATTAGGGAATGGTTTAGTTAACCATATGAAACTAGGATAATAAAACTTTATTAAAAAATCCTAAGTGTATGTCTATGTCACAATCCATGAGTTTTGTTAATGATCATGAATAATCAAAGTTAAATGTAATGTTTCATAGATTGATATTTTGTAATTAATTTCCTTTAATTTTGGGGTTTTACAATAATGGTTAGTGTTCATTACACTATGATGTTTTCATTTATAAAACTTTTGGAACCCAAATGAATCATGTTAATGTGGAATATGATGGGAAATTCAATGATTTTCCCACTGAGTAACAAAATGTTATTAGAGCTGAAATTGAAAATATTCTTTTAATAATAATAGAAGATATGAATTATAATGGGAATATAAATGAGTGACATAGGGGATACAATTCTATTTAGAAATCAACAAGGAAATATAAACCTTTTTTCAATGGAGCTTCTCATTCTCTATTAGATAAATAGTGGTTCAACCCCATTGAAAAAGTATATTTTGTTAGTCATTTTTTAGGACATGAAAACGTTTTCTTAACTATTTGTCATCTTGAAGGGGAATCTGATCAATGGTGAAATCATATCAATAACATGTGAAAAGAATAAAAAAATTTAATCAATGGAATGGGATGAGTATAAGGATATATTTAAAAATAATATTTCCCCCTTATTCATTGTAAAAATATAGAGATGGAATTTTTTGTGCTGAAGAAAAAAGATGATGATTCCATGAGTACACATAAGGAAAATTTTTCATAGACTGCAAGGTATTCTTCTAGTTTGGCTACTAGTATCGAATGTAAAATTGATCAATTCATTGGCTAATTAAAACCATGTATTCAAAGGAAATTAGCTGGAATCGAGTTTAGTTCCTATGATGAAAATGTGCGATGTTCTCTCAATGTGGTGATGGAAATTTTATTGACCCGTCAATCTAATGGATTTGAAAAGAAAAGTTAAATATAATTGAATAGACGTTTTAAAAACCATGGAGATACAGAGATGTTCTTTCATTTATGATCAATATGTGGGAAGAAACATGTAGGGAATGTTGTTGTGGGGGATAGTAAATATTTCATGTTTGAAAATGATGTCCATAATGTTAATGAATGATAAAGTGATTATAAGAAATTATCTAATTATTTAAAAAGAGATAACACCCAAAAAAATGTTCCCCCTAGACAATAGTTTTAATGAAATGAGTTTGGGTATTAGGAGTATCAATACCCCAATCAATTCCCCATATATGGACTTGATCAACCATACATCACTCCATTATCATGTCATGCATGCATCAACACATGCATGCATCATGAATGTGACACTGCCCCCATAGTCAACACCAACATCATAAACCCAACAAGGGTATTTCTAGGATTTGGAAAATGGTATTTTTAATATAGGAATATGGGTTCTACTAGTAAGCTTCCACTCCAAATTCAAAAAAGGGAAATCTTATGAAATCATAATGGACACAGTAAATCAAGTTAATAAGGGAACATTTATCCCCAAATCCCTAGTTGTGATTTTAATGTCTAATTTTTTAGGAGTGAATCATATTAAAATAGTATTGTTTATAATTTTTTGAAATTACATGTGATTATATCCCTTTTTATGAATTATGGATTAATGAAACATCGAAGTATTTATCCACTATTTTTTTCCTTAAGTATTTGAATTTATTATCATATATTACTATTAATCAAGAGAATTTATTGGTGTCATATTTTTTAGGGAGCACCTGAATAAGGGAATGATAACCATTAATATATACATGATTTTGGGATAATAATGAGATAAAGGGATTTTTTATTGTTAAAAAATAAATTGGATAATATTTATGATAATGGACTTGATTAGTAATGTTATGACATGGTAGTTTTTGTATAGATATTATAGATTTTTTTTGTAATGAATAAAGAGTTATTTTTTCGATGCATGAATGTTTTCACTAGAGTTTTAGGGTAATTCAGGTTATAACTATGTTTTTATACAATACATTGTAATAATATTCACATGTTTAGTGTGTGACTGTAAAGGAATACATAATGTTTTTTTTTGCGAATTAATATAAGTTTATTTTTATTCATTTTGACTTTAATTTGTATTTTTTAAAGGTTCATATGAGTAACTATTTTTTAAAATCATTACATTGAACTTTGGATCGGGTTTTACATATTAATGTACTACATAACCATATGATGATTTATGAATACCGAATAACATGTGATAAATTTTTTGTTATGATAATAACTAGATATAGAAAGAATGAATTTTAATCCCATTACTCATCTTATGGTTCACAAGTTCTTCAAACATTACAGGTTAAACATCATTTCATAGAGTATAAAATGAAGTAGAAATTTGTTAAGTCATAAGCAAAGAGTGATATTTTACCAATAAGATTAAACCATGAATTTATATCTTCTCAAATGATTTTGAAATAAAATTTTATATTGTTATCAACATTGTTGATAATTTTAATCACCTTTTTAATACATATATTTTATATGGTTTTGTGGCCATTAACATTCTAATGAATTTTTTCTATATCAATATAATTTATAACATGATTTTATTAATTGTCTATCATTTCTATAATTCCAAATTCAACTAATTGTATCCTAATTTTATCATTATTTATGTGGTTATGTTCACCTTTTAATTATATTTACATCAAACAAGTATTTTCATTGAACCTTTTTAAAATGTCGGTTTCCAACAAATGTCTTTTTAAAATAAAAAATTTAGATGTGTGAGGTGATTAGTCAAATATTGAAATTTTTATGAAATTATTGATTATTTCGTGGGGGAATATTATCGATTGACACATCCAATGAATCACTATCATGTTTACAATGTTTTCTATATTTTTATCTAGAGTATGTATAGACCTAATAATTCACATATACTAAAATTAGAAGTCATTCTAGTGAATTGAGAACATTCAAATAGAGGAAAAACATTAAATATTATAGATTAGAATAACCAATTTATTCAAAACAATACCACAAACATGGTTAATGTTTTGTGGTGAGACCCCCAATATGAGGATGTTGCCATTGGATCATGAGGATTTGATGAGGCAGGGGTATCCTCCACTATATGTATGAGAGTGATGAAATTCAAGGGACAAATTAATTTTAAGGGGGGTAGAATGTAAATTCCCAAGATTTTATATTATATCTATTTTTATAAAAAATTTAATCTCTTCTATGGCTTACTTTTCACAGAATACCAAGCATAAATGAATTCCAATTTTTTTATTTTAAAATGAATATTATATCCTAGATGTTAAATTGGAGGGAATTAATTGTATTAATCACTAACTGAAATTTAAAATTTTATAAATAATTGTTAATTTATTTATTATATTTTTTGAATATTCACATAAATTTTTTTCTGCAAATACATGTTCTCATTAAAAAAGAAATATTTACTTATTTTAATGAAAAAATAAATATAATTAATTTTTAAAGAATCTATTAATTTAATTTGATATAATTAGATTTTTTATTTGGATTTATCTTGTCTAAATTATCAAATGATTAATTTTTTAATATTTTATAAAAAGTTCAATTTTTCAGTGAATAGTAAAAAAACAATTTTTATAAAACATTCATTTTATTTACATTTAATAGTTATTTATTAATTTCAATTGATATAAAAGTTACTTAATTACATTTTAGTAATATATATCTTAATATATTATGTTCAAAATCTATTTTCACCATATTTATGAATTAGAATAGTTTTGGATTAAAAATCATTTAAAAAAAACATTATTGTATTTAATTTTAATGATTTAATCTTAAATATAATTTTTATCATCATGTTTTTGTATATTTAAGAAATTTATTCAATATTTTTAATTATGATATCCAAATTAGGTTATAATGAAATTTTCGTTTTTAGGAATTAAAAATTTACCACGGTAAAAAAATGTTTACATTAGTTTACATAAAATAATATTGACGGTTAACATTAAAAAAGTAAAATATTAAAATAACTGCTGTTTAAAATTTTAAATTGGTGTTTGATTTGTTTAGCTACATTAACATCATATAAAAAATTAACCATAATTTAAATTCATTGGAATTACTTACACCAAAATGTGGTTGGACTTGTCACGACCCATCCCCCGGGGTCCGTGCTGTGACTACCCAAAGCCCGCCTTCCATATGATAGGGGCTAGAAACTAGCACCAAAGACGTAATTCCATAAATCTGGGAATGAATTTCCTTTATAACTTTAAACACAAACAATAGAGTCGAGTTGGAAACAAAACATGAAATAAAACTATATAAAAAAGAAGTGATGCAATGAAAAAAGGGGCCGGAAAGACAAGCCAAACTATAAAGTACAAGTACAACTAAAAAGGACAAAAAACTGAAAGGTGAATAGTAGCTCCTGGATCATCCACCATGGATCCTACCTGAAGGGTAGATACATATATCCTCCTTAGCACTCCACGTCTATCAGTCTCCTCCGTGTACCAACATGTCGTATGGTCCAGCTCCGGGTACCGTCCATTCCTAGTATTCTCAGCCTCAGGCAGCGCTGTCCATAATCGGCAACCAATACAACAAGGTGCGGGCATAGCCCGTGCAGGGTTGAGTATGACGATACACAGTATGGACCCCGAGACCCTCAGGGTCTAAAAAAATCCAACAAGGATAAAACACAAAGTATTAAATAAACAGATAACCCTACTTAGGTATATGCCCATAAATATACCTAAGTTATCAAGTAATCCATCTCAATCATGAGGTAAACACAAAAGTCGTTGACTCAAATCAACCAGGATTTTTATTCACATTATCGAAACCACAGCTGGAGGAGAAATCCTCCTCAGTCGAGTATAGTGGGCCAACCGCGACAGCAAGATGCTTCACACTAACCTTGGACAGTTGAGGTACTCCTCCTGTCGAGTACCATGGGTCTGCTGCATCACCAAGGCGCTCCCCACCGTGGGTCTACCGCGTCACCCAGGCACTCCCCCTCATAGGCTTCTGAGGTACTTCTCCTTTCGAGTACCGTGGGTCTGCTGTGACACCAAGGCCCTCCCCACTGTGGGTCTGCGGTGACACCAAGGTGCTCCCCACTGGGCTAGACGAGTCACTCCGAGTCAAAACAGTCAGCAGTCAATAGGTCTCTGCCAATTACTAGGTCTCCGAACTCTCCCCATTCGTCATCCGAAGGCTCTACTCCACAAGCTACTGGTTGATACTCCAATTGTCGTGAATTCCTATGTAGAAGTATCACATATCTCCACCACGACATAGGGGTCTCAACACAATAGACGGTGCGTCAACCGGATTCCCGGTCTGCGAGTTATTAGCCTTTTAGTCTCGGAGGCCCAGTTGGATTCATGCACGATCCAATCAGACTGTAAGTCAACTATACCCTAAACTCAAGTGGGGTATACTCAAATGTAGCGTCACACTCCATGATTACCAGCGCCACTGAAGGTTCATCAAACGGATGTCTGGTGCCATTAATATGGCCAAATAATGTAAAGGGATGTTAGAGGGCCATGTCAGACCGAGCCAATCCCACCCGGTCTGGGATGACCCGGTCAGAACTGTTGGGTCTGTCCTAGCCCATTCGGCAGCCCATCCTATTAGGATTGGCCCAGCCAGCTGGGCCCATCCCAGTAGGCCGTGCGGGCGGTTAGGCCTGGGCTCGGGGCTGGCTCGGCCCAGAGCGACATGAGGGTGTGGCCTGGCCTGGGGAGACCTAGAGGGCACGTGGGGCTGGAACGGTGTGGCCAGGCGTACAGAAGTCACCAGGGCTGGCCGGGAGGCTGTCAGGTAGGCCATCGGGCAGGCCGGAGGGGCGCGGCTAGGACAGATGGTGGTCGGGCAGGGCACGACCAGGCCGACAGGTGCCCGGGCAGGCTAGTAGGCGGGCAGGCGGGCGGCCGAGCAGGGCACGGCCACACCGGCAGGCGGCCGCGTCCGGCACCAAGCGGGCCGGCAGGCGGCCGGGTAGGGCGCCAGGCGGGAAGGCATGCGGCTGGGCAGGACAGCGAGCGGGCCGACGGCCGGCTCGGCAAGGTGCGGCCAAGCCGACAGGTGGCCGGATAGGGCTCCAGGTGGGCCGGACAGGCTAGATGGTGGCCGGGCATGGCACGACAAGGCCAAAAGGCGGCCAGGTAGGGTTCCATGTGGGCCGGCGAGCGGCCAGGCTGGGTGCCAGGTGGGCCGGTGGGCGGCCAATATGGGTTCCAGGAGGGCTGGTGGGTGGTCGGGATGGGCACTGGGTAGGCCGGAGGGTGGTGGGGTAGGCCAGAAGGCAGCTGCGTGGCTACCGGACAGGCCGACGGGGCGCAGGCCAGCTCGAGGTAGCGACGCGGCTCTCTGAGCGGCATAACCGACAGGGTCCTGGCAAGGGCCGGTTCGGCTGGTGGTTGTGCGAGACGCAACATGGGGCAGTGTAGATCACAGAGGTCGTTGGTAGCATGACCTTTGTCTTCGCTGCCTTCATCGTATCATTGCTTCATCGTCATGCCGAAGAATATCCCAAAAGAGATTGACGGAGGGAGTCGGTCCATGTTACTTTGGATCGCACCCTCCGTGATTAGAGTGGTAACAATCGGTTCATCAAGGTAGGATAATGAAGAAAAAAAACTCACCCATCAAAGGAAACACATCCTCGTTCTTCATTTTGAACGAAAATAAGAACACGAAACATATAAGAAAACAACCTCTACCTTGGTTCGTCAATCGCTGATGAAGTCGCCGGAAGAAGTTGAAGGTTATTGTCATTCGTCGTGTCCACCACACACTTCCAATATCGAGCTCATGCATCGGGTTGTTGACGTCGATGAAGAGGGATGTCGGTCATCGAAGACGTCCCACATGGATTGCCTCTAAGGAAGAAGTCAAAGACTCTCCTTGCGGACATTCTTCATTGGAAGAACGCGTTCTTCATTCTTCATTGGGAGATGGGGTTCTTCGTTGGAGAATTCTAAATCTCCCAAGCTCTCCTCTCCCCAAGTTCCACCAAACGAGCAATGCCAACCAAAATAATAATAGATTGAGACATCCTATTAATTCATTGGTACAATATTAAAATCGGATGAATTAATTTAATTGTCTCACCAAATTATGTGGATGATCTGGAACCATTAAATTTGGGGAGTTGGCACCAATAAAGGAGGGGTTGTGGAGAGAAACTTCCTCATTAATTAGGGGAGTTGAGAGGTTTTCTTCTCCCACTATTAATAGGGGGTTCTGTTCCGTGTGGTCCCCACATCATAACATCTCGTGGGAGGTTAGGTTCAGGTGGGCCCCACTACCATATCATTTTCTGGGAGGCTAAGGTGTGGTGGTCCCACCTCCAACTTCCATGAAGAGGTTTTAACCAAAAAATAAAAATTAATCCACACACTTCTTTTTATTTAATTCATTTTCTAAAAACCCAAAAACTATCTTTTAATATCGATCCACTGTCGTCGAGGTGATAGTCTTCTTAGTCGAATATATGTGCTGCGAGTTCAACAGTGACCTCAGAGTTTAATTCTGAGCACTGGTTTAAAAGTTATAAAATCCGATCGTACTTTTACTGAACATACCTGAAAAAAACATAAAAAATTTATTCATGGCATACCAGGCCTCAAAATCATGTGCCGTCAATATTCACGGACTCGTAAAATTACCATGTATTTAAAAAAATTCAATGGAAAATATGGGTCTTTACATTCTCACAACCCCAGGTCTTTACATCCCTGTAAGGTACAACTCTAACTAAGGGAACAAGTGGGGGTACTGAGCATGCATCTGAGCCTCCCGCTCCAATGTGCTCTCCTGGAGGTTCTCGTGCTTCTAGCGAACGCACACAAGATATATCGACCGTCCACATAGGACCCTATCTAGTCGATCCTCAATCTCCACTGGAGCCTTCGTAAAACTCACCCCATCATTGTCATCCAGCTCTCCTTGGTCAATGATGTGATAGTGGTAATGCACATATCTCCTCCGCTGGGATACGTTGAAGATGTCATGCACCCGGTGAAATAGAGGTGGAAGAGCTAAGAATTTTTCCACCTTTCCAACTCAGCTGAGGACCTGGAAAGGTCTGATGAATCTTAGTGATAACTTTCCACCTTGGCCAAATCTCCGTAAACCTCATCGAGGTGGGATTCGTAGAAAGACGTTTTTGCCATCCTAAAACTCTAGACATCTCCATCTTTAGTCAGCATATGACTTCTGTCTGCTCTGTGTAGTCTTCATCCGCTCTCGGATGATCTGCACCTTCTTTGTGATTTCTCGTACCATCACTGGTCCCACTAGTGTTGAATCCCCAGGGTCAGTCCACAACAAGGGTGATCTACAAGGTCCCCCCATATAACTCCTCAAAAGGTGTCATCCCAATGGTAGAGTGATAGCTGTTGTTGTATGAAAAATACACCTAAGATAAGTGATGCTCCCAACTGCGACTGGAGTCGAGGACACAAGAATGCAGAATGTCCTCTAGGGTTTGAATGGTCTTCTCAGTCTGACCATCCATTTGAGGATGGAAGGAGGTGCTCAGACGAAGCTGCATCTCGAAAGCCTCCTGCAACCCCTTCCATATCCGGGAAGTAATCTGTGCATCACGATCAGAGACAATAGAAGAAGGTACTCCATGTAGCCGCACAATCTCCTGTATATAGAGGCGTCACATAAACTCTACTGAACCCTTCTCTCTTATTGGTTGGAAGTGAGCCGACTTGGTGAGTCGATCAACGATCACCCAAATTGAGTCGTGACCCCTTGATGTACGTGGAATTTTTATCACAAAGTCCATGTATATCCCATCCCAATTCCATTCTAGGACCTCTAAAGGCTGAACAAAGTCTACTGGTACCTGGTGCTCCGCCTTCACTTGCTGAAAAGTGAGGCATCAATAGAAAAACTCCACTATTGCCTTCTTTATACCTAGCCACCAGTGCTGTCGTTGAATGTCCTGGTACATCTTCGCCACTCTTGGATGCAACGCTAAAGGGGATGTGTGGAACTCCCACAACACTGCCTCAATAAGTGACACTGGTATCATTGTATGTTCTCTGAAGAGGATGAAGTGTTCCCCACCTTCATAAAATTCATCAGGTTCCTGAACTATGGAATTCTGAGCATATCATGTCTCACAGTCAGCGTCCCCATGTTTTTCTTCCCTGACTCACTGAAGAAGAGGAGGAGTCACTAGTGTAGAAAATGTTTTTAACGTCACCTTTTTTTTATGTCTGTTATATATAACTGATGTGAAAATCTATGATACGTGGTTTTTAGGTCAGTTCTAAAATAACCGATGTAAAAAATAGCAAGAGTAAATTTTTTATGTCGATTATTTTAATAACCGATGTAAAAAATAATACATGTTCATTTTTTTAGGTCGGTTATAAATTAACCGATGTAAAAAACCAAATCACGGAATTTTTTACGTCCGTTATTTGATAACCGACATAAAAAACATTGTATCTTCGAATTTGTTACCTTGGTTATAAAATACCCGATGTAATAAAGGCGGCATCTGAGGTCTTTTTGACATCGGTTATTTGATAACCGATGTAACAACCTAACCCGTAGAATTTTTAACGTCGTTTATTTTATAACCGACGTAAAAAACCAACACCCGACAGTTTTTACATTGGTTATTTTATAACCGAAGTAAAAACTGTGGTTTCTGATCTATTTTTTATGTCGGTTATCGAATAACGGACATAAAAAACCAAAACGCGGCTTTTTTTACGTCGGTTATAAAATAACTGACGTAAAAAATGTGGTATATGATACATTTATAACATCGGTTATTATAATAACCAATGTTATAAATGTAAAAAAAATAGTTTATAACGTCGGTTATTAAATAACTAGCATTATAAAACATTTAAAAAACTATCAAGCCCCGTGGATTGTCATTTATGATTTTTCGATCGACAGACTGACGAATCATCTCTCTTGCGTGGAAAATCCAAATAGACTCTTCAATCTCGTTTCATTAAACTCGTTTTTCCATCATTATTTATCATCTATACTCTACTCATATCTATCATATCCACTCGCAACACTCAGGTAAGCCTCCCATGACTTTATTTCGTTCGTTTTATTTTGGATAATCTATATTTACATTTTGCAATTTTTTTGTTTAAACTATGTAAGATTCTTCGATTTCAAACCCTCTTACCTCATTTTTCATTCATCATCTTATTTATTATCACCAGATCTATTAGATCGACTCACAATATTCAATTAAGCCTCACATACTTCTCTTTCGTTTGTTTTTGCTTCGTGGATGCCTGACATTTATGGTAATTTTTGTTTTCATTGACAACTAATGATCTCATTCACCTATATTACTATAATTTATATGTAAACCATTGTGATACACCAATTCTGTGTACAAGTGTGATTTATTTTATAAGTATATATGGAAATTCATGGTGGAATGTTTGTTTTGGATCCTTGGTTGTTTTTATTTTGGGTATCACTTTTTGATGTTCTATAATCTTTTTATGTCGCTAATTTTCGTAGAAACTTATAAGTCGTCGTATGCTATTAAAAACTGATTCATTGCACAATAGATCATTTTAGACTACTAGGAGATATAGTTCATGGTTCTCATTTTGAATAATGGCATGTTACCAAAACTTGTAGCTTGATTTTAAAATCCCTAGATATGCCCAAACTAGTAGCTTGAGGTTAAAATCCCATGGGTTTGGGGGGTTGTCAAGAGGGTTGGTGGCTGTCCAGGGGGTTGGGGGCTATCCAGAGGGTTGGGGGCTATCTAGGGTGTCCATGGAGGTGGGGGGGGGGGATGTCCAAGGGGGTGGGGGCCTGTCCAGAGGGTTTGGGGGGTTGTCTGAGGGGTGGTGGTTGTCCAAAGGGTTGGGGGTGTCTAGGGGGGTGTCTAAGCTGTTAGGGGGTGGAGGTGGTGTCCAAGAGTGGTGGGGGTGTTGTCTAGAGGGGTGAGGCCTGTCTAAGGGGTGGGGGCTGTCTAGAGTGGTGGGGGCTTTCCAAGGGGGTGGTGGTGTCCAGGGGGTGTCCAAGGGGGTAGGGGTGGTGTTCAGAGGGTTCAGGGGGTTTTCTAGAGGGTTGGGGGTTTCCAAGGTGTCCACGAAGGTGGGGGGGGGGCAGTCTAGGGGTGTGGGGGGGGGGGGGGGGGTCCAAGGGGTTGGTGGGGGTGTCGAAAGGGGTGGGGTCTGTCCATGTGGGTGGGTGGGTGGGGGGCTGCCCAAGGGTGTGGGGGCCTGACCAGAGGGTTTGGGGGGGTTGTTCGGGGGGTGGGTGTTATCCAGAGGGTTGGGGGTGTCCAGGGGGATGTCCAAGGGGGTAGGGGTGGGGGTGGTGTCCAGGAGGGGTGGAGGTGCTTTCGAGAGGGGTGGGGGCTATCTAGGTAGTGGGGGGGGGGATGTTCAGAGGGGTGGGGGATGTCTAAGGGGGTGGTGGTGTTCAGGGGGTGTCCAAGGGGGTGTGGGTGGTGTTCAAAGTGTTCGGGGGGATGTCCAGAGGGTTGTGGGGTGTCCAGGGTGTCTATTGAGGTGGATGGGTGGGGGGGTAGTCCAGGGGTGTGTGTGGGGGGGGGGGGTCGAAGGAGTTGGGGGTTTCTAAAGGTGTGGGGGATGTCCGAGGGGGGGGGGGGGGGGCTGTCTAGAAGGTTTTCAGTTGTTCGGGGGGGGGGGGGGGGGCTGTCCAGAGGGTTGGGTGGTGTCCAGGGGGTTTTCCAAGGGGGGAGGAGGTTGGTGGTGGTGTCCAGGAGGGGTGGGGGTGTCCAAGAGGGGTGGGGGGCTGTCCAAGTGGGTGGTGGTGTCCAGGAGGGGTGGGGGTGTCCAAGATGGGTGGGGGCTGTCCAAGGAGGTGGTGGTGTCCAGGGGGTGTCCAAGGGGGTGGGGGATAAGTGTCAGTTAGGATTGACTATTGCATCATGGTTTGTGAGATTATGAAATGATGATTGTATTGTTTCATGGATATTACTGTTTCAATATGATTCTATTTGGTTATATATATTTTGACCAGTCATCGACTATGAAAAAATTATGGGTAATGGGGGAGACCATGTTGTGGTTTTCAAAGATGCATAGTTATCCTGACCCCATTGTGCCGTGATGATTGGCATTACAATGTAATTTTCTCCATCTGAGTTTTTATTTCAAATTTGATTTGATTCTCAGGTCTACTCCATTTTCTCTAATTTTTTATCAACCATTGGAGTACCCATCATTTTCTTTGATTCAATGGAATTTAAAACCGTTACATCCAACTATATTTTATTTTTAAAATCATATTCAAACATATTTTTCCAAGTACGCATAGATTTGTTTTATATTTAAAAATTGTTTTACATTCAAATTATGATTTTATTTTCATATAAACATATATTTTTCTTATCTTATAAAGATTTATAATTTCGATATTTGTTATAGGTAACAATGAGTCGAAGATGGATTATAACACATAAAATGAGAAATGAATATGAGGAAGGTGTTGATTCCTTTTTGGAATTTTCTAAACGAAATGTTCCAAGTAGTGACATTTTTTACGATCCATGCTTGAAATGTTTGAATATAAAGAATTTGAAAAGTAGAGAGATAAAAGATCATATGATTTTTCATGGTTTTAATCCATGTTACATCCCTTGGATTTGGCATGGTGAAACTGGACGGAATGTCACTGATGATGATGATTCGCCAGATGGTAACTCCGATTGAATTAAAGAAATAATTCGTGATTTTGTAGTAGAACAAATTGAGATAGAATCGACAATTGCGCGTCTATATGGTGATGATGAAAAACCATTATATCCTAGTTGTACAGATTTTACGGTTTTGTAGGCGGTGTTAAGATTGATTTACCTGAAGGAAAAACATGGATGGAGTGACAAAAGTTTTACAGAGCTGCTACAATTGATGAAAGACATGCTTCCAAAAGATAACGATCTTCCAGATTCACATTATAAGGCTAAGAAAATATTATGCTCGATGGGATTGGGATTCATGAAAATAGATGCATGTCCAAATGACTGTATTATATATTGGAAGGAATATAAATTTCTGTCAGTGTGTCTTAAATGTGGGACATCACGTTATAAGGTGAAAGAAAAATCACAGGTTTATGTAGAGAATACAAAGATCCCTTCAAAGGTATTTTGGTATCTTCCTATAATTCGTCGTTTCAAACATTTATTTGCTAATTCACATGATGCATAAAGGTTAAGATGGCATGCTGATGAGCAGGTATGTGATAGAAAAATACGTTATCCATCTGATTTTCCACAATGGAAGAAAATTGATGAGTAGTATTATACATTAGGAAATGAAATTAGAAATCCCATACTAGGGTTTTGCAGAGATGGAATGAATCCATACTGAACCCTCCATAGCACACATAGTTCATGGACTGTTTTATTGGTAATTTGCAACCTCTCTCCTAAAGTTTGTATGAAGTGTAAATATGTCATGTTGAGTATAATGATCTCTTGTCTGAAGCAACCCGTCAATGATATTGATGTTTACTTTTCATCGTTGATTGATGATTTGAAATTTGTATTGGCTGATGGTATTAGGGTGTATTATTCTTATAAAATGGAATATTTTCAACTACATACAGTCCTTTTATTCACTATAAATGATTTCCCAGAATATAGAATTTTTTTTGGATATAGTGTTAAAAGGAAAAAAAGCATGTTTAATTTGCAAACAATAGACATCATATTGTCAATTGTATCATGGGAGGAAAACAGTGTACACGGGTCATTGAAATTTTTTGCCTATGGATCACCCTTATAGAAGACAAAAAAAGGCATTAAATGGCTCACATGAATTTGATATTGCTCCAAAACCTTTATCCCACAATCTGCATTTTGAGAGGGTGAAAAACCTTGATGTGACCTTGGGAAAGACACAGAAATCTGGTAATGATAGACATATTTGGAAGAAAAGGTGAATATTTTTTGAGCTACCATATTGGATATATCATGATGTTAAACATAATATTGATGTCATGCATGTGGAGAAGAATATATGTGATTGATTTATTGGAACATTGTTAGATTTTAAAAGAAAAAAAAAGATGGGTTGAATGAAAAATCAGACTTACTATCAATGGTAATACGTTTGGAGTTAGCTCCCACTCCTAAAGGAAGACGAACATTTCTCTCCTAGGCTTGTCATACATTATCGAAGAGGGAGAAAATTTTCATTTGTCAGTGTTTTCATGATATCAAAGTTCCTCAAGGTTATTCTTCAAATGTAAAAAGTTTTGAATCATTGAAGGACTTGATGTTGATAGGTATGATATCACATTATTGTCATGTCATGATGAAACAAATTCTACTAGTTGCATTGCGTAGAATATTTCCCATCAGTGTCAGAAAGACTATAATGAAGTTGTGTTATTTTTTCAATTCAATTTATAATAAGGCGATTGACGTTAATTCTTTGAAAATTTTGGAAAAGGATGCAATTTTTATACTTTGTTAATTAGAAATGTATTTTCCTCCAACTTTTTATGATATAATGGTGGATTTAATGATTCATCTAGTTCAAGAAATAAAGCTTTGTGGACATGTATATCTTAGTTGGATGTATCCTTTTGAAAGGTATATGAAAAAATTGATGGGGTATGTTAAGAATCCATATCGATTTGAAGCCTCTGTTATTGAAAAGTATATTTTGGAGGAGGTTGCAGAGTTTTGTACGAGCTACATGGCTGCGGTGCAGCACATATGTTTGCCTCCATCTCTCTATGAATGAGATAATAATGAGGGAAACAGGATTCGTGGCTTGAAAGTCAAATCATTGTCAGTTAAAAAGATGAATAAGCAAGAATCATACATCTTGAATAACATAGCTGATGCTCAACCGTATATCACATTGCATATTAATGAGTTGAAACAATGTTATCTAAAGAAGAAAGAAATGTGGATTTTTAATGAACACAAAAAAACATTTTTTTTATGTTTTAAAAAGAACTTTCTTAGTAGATCAGATGTATTAGAGACATTAAAATGGATAGTGGGTGGTCCATGTTTAAATGTTATAACATGGTCAGGTTATGACATTAATGGATATACATTTTATACGAAAGCTCAGGACAACAGAAGTGTAGTTCAGAATAGTGGTGTATTGGTGTTTGTAGAAGCAATGCATTTTTTGAGTGATAAGAAAAAAAACCCTATTTCTACATCATGTGCATATTATGGAGTGATTGAAGACATATGGGAGGTTGATTACATTAAAATTAAAGTACATATTTTTATCTGTAAATGGTTTATCGGTAAAAACAGTGTCAGAAACGATGAATTTGGAATGAAACATGTTAATCTGAATAGATTAGAAGACACAACTGATTCTTTTATAATGGAAACACATGGAAAAAAAATTTCTATATAATAGATCAATCAGATATGTGGTGGGATGTTTTTTTACAAGGGAAAAAAATATGTTGGTGTGGATGAACTAGACGAAGACACTGATTTATGTGAGATCCCTACTTCCCTGGAATGATTAACGTAATATAATGATGAAAATGTTGAAGACATGGTTTGTGCCATAAAAAACGATCACGACGAATGAATTTGGGAAAAAGATCCATTTGTACATTCCTAAAATTACAGGTAACATACGTTTATTTCTTGTTTACATTTGTTTTTTTTCATAAAATGTTAGATATTGTAAGTTTTATGTTTATTAAAACATGTATTAAAACAAAATAAGTATAAGTTTCTATTTATTTTATGTTTTTTTAGATTATTTTATCATGTTTACCATTACATGAATTATATATCTATTATTTTGGTTCAGTGACAATTACTTTACCATGTTTTCCAGGTTTACGAAGTTTACCATGTTTACCATGTTTACCATCTTGACCATTTTGACCATATTTACCATTTTTAACATGCTTACCATATTAACTATGTTTACTATTATGTAACTTTGTAAAATTTTCTATTTTCATATTATAGTAGTATTAAAATATTTGAATTTGAATATTTTTGACCTAATGTTTATTTTTTTGATTTGAAGGATAATGACAGATCATTCAGTTGATCAACCACATGATTATGTAGATGAGAATATTGGTCATACCTCTGGGGAGGAACATTCACATGCTCCTCTTGATGTTCCCCAATATTTTTCACGTGCTCCTATTATGAAAAAGAGATCAAGAGTTGTTAAACGTGGGTGCACACGTTTACCAAAATTATCACTTTCCCATACACAAGATCAGAGGATACTCATTGAGTTTGATGATGATGATATTCCTAGAGGTAAAAATGAAAAATATTTGAAGAGTTTTGTATCGATTTAGGATAAGAGAAAAATAATCATTTTGTATGATGACTAGAGAAGTGCGGATAAAGCGATAATCTCTCAGCTGTGGGAGACGATAATGGAATGATCTTGTGATATTTTTTGACTATTCATTAAGTGTTTCTAGTATACATAATATGTTTAACCTCTTCTTTATCATATGACATTTGATATTCCTGACATTGGAGGAGTCAGGAAGAAATGCTTATCGATGGCTGCCAGGAGATGGAGGGATTTAAAATCAACCCTCTCATCTTATTTCATTTTTCTTCATAAGAGTCATGACAATCCATGTCATATATATCCTTTTATAGATGAAGACACATGGAGATAGTTTGTTGAAAGTAGAAGAAAAGATTAATTTTTGGTAAGGGAAATGTAAACGTTTATAAGATTTATTATATACAGGATCTTATAATGTTTTGTTAAGGATTTCAAATTCTTAATTTACCACAAACAAGGAAAGCTCATCAAGAGATCCAATCTAAAAATGTATACCCTCATAGTTTATCTCGGGGAGGGTATGCATTTTTGGAAGAGAAAATAATGGCGGAAAAATTTTAAAAACTAAGAGCTGAGTCTTCAAGCTCTGGAGAGATGGCCCCTCCATTCCCTCCATCTAGACTTGAAATATTGAAGAGAGCTTGGATGGGAAAAAAGGGAAATATCTTTCAGAAGAATCGAGAATCGTTGCTGAGAGGATTCTAAGATATCTATTTTATTTATTTAAGATAACTATTTTCTTCATATAATTTAAATCATTACAGAAATGTTCAATTAATTAATATAGGGCTCTCTTGAGGAGTAGAGCACACAGGGGGAAAATACAGCTACTGGGAGGAAAGATATTTTATCTGTAGAATTGGGAATTCCCAAACATCCTGGTCGTGTAAGACGATATCTGTTAGGTGTATCTGTAAGAAAAGTGTTGAAACGTTCATTAACTTTTAATGTTGAGGGTGTTTACAAATATGTGAAGAAAATTTCAGACTGCAGCTCTTACTCCTTCACATCTACCTGCAGACCCCATTATTTATCCTCCACTTCCGCCAGTAGCTCCCACTCCCCCACCTCAGCCTGCATACCCCATTTGTTATCCTACTCCTCTGCCACAACTTCCTACATATTGTGGGTTGTATTTTTATGATCCTCAACATCATATAGTTGGATATGGGTTGGTATATTGTATAGGAGATACAATTCACCATAAAAAATTAGAGGTAGAGAATCAGAGGGTCACTTCACTGGATATTATAGATATATCAGTTCGAGTACCATTACCTACAGATCAGGTGACGATAGTTGGAAATAATATCGACTGTTTTCTTAATTTGGCCATCCAGACTTCTTCAACTCATTACCATAGAGGTATGAATGTTATATCTTTTATTTTATTTTTTTATTAATGTTGTTTTATCATTTGAAAACTAATATATTTTTCTATTTAATTTTATAGGAATACTTCAAAGGTAAAGAAATACTATATAGAAAAAAAAAGTCAAATGGATATGACATCAGATACAGATTCTAGTAGTCTTGACATGTTTTCAAGATATTCAAATTTTTTGGAGGGTCATTATGAGTTTCAAATGGAAGATCATTTTTGTGGACGTGCAATAACTGTGAGGATTATGAAAACTGATATCATAGAGCTTGTTACTGGTGATCAGTTGGGAATCAACGTGGTGAAAAATGTTTTCATGTAAGTCTTAACACCTTTAGCCGGCGTTATATTTATTAAAAATGTATACTTATGTCTGTTTTGTATTAGGTATCTTTATAAAGTTTGTTAGAGTAATGAGCTGACAGATGTATATGGATTCATGGACCTGCAATTGATTTCCCCTGAAGCATGTGCATTGGATGAGGAACAAATAATGCGTTATATTGCTGAAAGAACTGAACAGAATATAGTCACACAATGTTGGATGATGCCTTTTCGTGAGAGGCATGAAACACATCTCTCTCAAAGAGTTCATTATCTATTAACATAAGAAACCAATAAACTTAAAATTTCTTTTATCAGTGATCATTGGATGTTAGGGTTTTTTCCCAAGGGAGAAAACACTTTATTGGACATGCTCTCTCCATGATGATGTGCGGGAATGTTTTAAGAATATATTGTAAAAGTAAGTTTCAATTTCTCAATATTTATATATATTATATTCAATTTTAAATTTATCCCATTCACATTATTCTCTAATAGGGGATGGGTCTACTTTCGTTGAATGACAATGAAAAGGAGTGAAAAGATCAAATATGTAAATGTGAAGGTAAATATCCATTTATAATTTGTACTTTTTGATTTATTACATAAAAATAATATATTGATTTTACACTCATTCAAACAGAATTTTCATGAACAACAAGCATCATCGAATGCGGATATTATATGTTAATATTTATGTATGAAATATTAACAACTGGGACAGTTGCGAACTTTGACCTAGAAAGATTTCCTTTGAAAATTTTACTTAATATTTCAATTTTATTTTTTCATTATACAAGTAAACTACTATCCTTTTCATTTGTAACAATTTGATGACCCTCAACCCTATACTTCTCAAGACATCAAACACATACAAGTGGAGTGGTAAAATTATTTTACAGGATTGATTGAATTTTAGTTGTTTGTATTGTAAAATGTAATTTTGAATATCTTAATTGTAATTGTGTATTTGGAAGTCATTTAAATTGTATTTAGTTTTTTTTGAAGTTGATAGTGTATGTTTTGAATGTTATATATGTGAATGTTTAATTTTCCTATACTTCATGTTTTGGTCTACTTATGATGGTTTTCTGTTATGGATTCTGGTCTGGGGGGAGGGGTTCCAAGGGTGTGGGGGGGGGGGGGGGGTTCAGTGGGGTGGGGGTGTCCAGGGGTGTATAAGGGTTGTTATGTGGGGTGTGTGTGTGGGGGGGGGGGTCATGGGTGTCCATGAGAGTGGCCGGGGGGGGGGGCAGACCAGGAGGCGCCTCCATCCCTGGGGGGGGGGGTGAACACCACTAGAAGGTATTCATCACTCCCACATGTGAAACATTTTGAGATCTCAAGCTTTGAATGTGGGAGTGATGAGTACCTTCTAGTGGCATGCCCCCCGAGGGGTGTCCAGGAGGGATTCCAAGAGGGTGGGGGTGTCCAGAAGGGTGGGGGTTGTCCAGGGGGTGGGGGTGTCCAGGGGTGTGGTGGGGGAAGTCTAGTGGGGTGAGGGGGTTTTGGTCTGTTTTTGGTAACATTTTGGTCTGTATCAGGGGTCTGGGAGGGATGTCAAGGGGTGTGGAAGTTCTGTCTAGGGGGTGGGAGTATACAAGAGGGTGGGGGGTTGTCCAGGGGTGTGGGGGCTGTCCAGGGGGTTGTGGGGATTTCTAGGGGTGTGGGGGCTGTCCAAGGGGTTAGGGCACTCTAGGGGTGTGTGGGGGGGTGTCCAGGGGTGTGGTGGGGGATATTCAGTGGGGTGAGGGGGGCTATCCAGGGGGTCGGGGGGCAGTCCAGGTGGGTGGCGGGGGTTGTCTAGGGTTGTTGGGGGCTGTCTAGGGGGTGGGGGTCCAGTGGTGTAGGGGGGTGTCCAGTGGTGTGGGGGGCTTTCTTGGGGTTTGCGGGGAAGTCCATGGGTGGGGGCAGTCCAGGGGTGTGTGGTGGTGTCCTAGGGTGTGGTAGGGGCTGTCCACTGAGTTGAGGGTATTTTGGTCTGTTTTTGGTAACTTTTTGGTCTATTTCATGGGTGTGGGAGGGCTGTCAAGGGGTGTGGGAGTGCTATCCAGGGGTGTGGGAGTGCTGTCTAGGGGGTGGGGGTATACAAGGGGTGGGGGATGTCCAGGGGTGGTGGTGATGTCCAGGTGTGGGGGGGGGGTGTCCAGGGGTGTGGTGGGGGTAGTCCAGTGGGGTGAGGGGGTTTTGGTTTGGTTTTGGTAACTTTTTATTATGTTCAAGGGTGTGGGAGGATTTTCCGGGGGTGTGGGAGTGCTTTATAAGGGGTGGTGGTATACATGATGATTGGGGGGGTTGTTCATGGGTGTTTGGGGATGTCTAGGCTGTCAGGGGGCCATCCAGGGGTGTGGTAGGGGATTTCCAGTGGGGTGAGGGGAGGAGGGATGTCCAGGGGTGTGGGAGTGTTGTCTAGGGTGTGTGGGGGGAGGGGTATACATGAGTGGGGGGGGGGGGGGTTGCCCCTTAGGGGGCTATCCAGGGGTGTGGTGGGGGCCGTCCAGTGGGGTAAGTTTTAAATGTTATCAATATAAATGCTTAATTTTTCTTTGGTTATTGTTTTTGTCTTCTTCTGTTTTTGTGGTAGGAATTCTTGATTTAGTTTCTGGTTGTTTCTAGGGAGAGCAGAGGACTACATTCCATTAAAAAAATTGGTCTTCCATGTTGGTTATTTTATAACCAACGTGATAATGGAATGGAGAAGGGTTTATCACGTATTTTATTTGAATAAACGACCTGATAAACACCTATGGGAATCATTTATCACATCGATTATTTAATAACCGATGTGATAAAAGGCCTGAGAAATTGTATATCATGTTGGTTATTATATTACTGATGTGATAAACCATTTCCCACAACTTTTATCACATCAGTTATTATATAACCGACGTGATAAACCATTTACCCAGGGGTTTATCAAGTTGGTTATTAAATAAACAATGGGATAAAAATCCCCTGCACGGTTTTATCACATCGGTTATATAATAAAGGACGTGATAAATACCCCCCCGGTTTATCAGTTCAGTTATGTAATAAACGAAGTGATAAAGGCCTGGGAAATGGTTTATCACATCGATTATTATATAACTGACGTGATAAACACCCCCATAATGGTTTATCAGGTCCATATATAATAACCGACGTGATAAACTCCCCTGGTTTTTTCACATCGGTTAATTAATAACCGACGTGATAAACACTGAAATGTTTTGTTTTTTACGTCGGTGTTTAAATAACCGATGTAAAAAAATTATAACGCTGTTTGTATTAACATCGGTTAAAAACCGACGTAAAAAATTAAAAATAACCAACGTAAAAAATGTGTTCTGCACTAGTGGGTGATTGTAAGGGACTGAAGGAAAGCTTCTCTATATATATCCACAAAGGATATTTGTATAGAAGCCAACTACTCCATCGCATCACCTAGAAACTGTATACCAGATCTTCTGCTGAGTTCATCTTCTACAACATTCCACTTCCCAACAGTATAGACTCTCTCAAAGTCATAGTCCGGGAGGAACTCAAGAAATTGTCATTGTCTCAGGTTCAGGTCCTTTTAAGAGAAGACATACCTGAGACTCTTATAAGCAGAGTACATGGTAAAACATTCACCCATCAGATAGTGTCGCCACATCTTCATGGTGAAGACCACATCTGCTAACACCAAGCCATGGATAGCATTGTTTTTCTCATGGTGTCTCAGATGCCAAGAACCATATGCAATCACTGCTCGCCCCTACATCAGGACACACTTGAGTTTGGTCCCTGATGTGTCGTAGTTGACTACGTACCCTATTCCTTCCTCAGGAAGCCTCAAGATGGGGGCACTAGTCAGCCTCTACCTCAGCTCCTGAAATATCTACTAGAATCTCTCCAACCACACGAAGGGTTGACTCTTCTTCATCGAGTCGGATAGTGGTGCTCCAACTATGGAGATGTCTGGAACGAATCTCCGGTAGTGTCCAGCCAATCCCAGGAATCTCTGTCCCTCCGTCACACTCTTGGGTGGCTCCTAAGAAAGTACAGCCTCAATCATTGCTGGATCCACTACCAATCCAGCCCTTGAGATGACAGGTCCTAGAAAGTGAACATCCTGGATCCAGAACTAGCACTTCTAGAGCATTCCAAAAAGCTGGTGCTCTTGGTGTGTGTCTAGTACTACCTGTAAATGGAGGGCTTGATCCTCCTCAGTAGTCGAGTAGATCAGAATGTCGTTGTTGAAGACTATGACAAAGAGATCAAGGTATGGATGGAAAATCATGTTCATGAGTCCCATGAGCACTGCTGGAGCATTGGTTACACAGAAAGGCATACCCAAGAACTTTTAGTGGTCGTACCGACATCATAAAGCCATCTTTTTATACATCCTTATCTCAAACTATGAGCTGGTGATAGCCTGATCTAAGGTCTATCTTCATGAACTACGGTTCTCCCTTCAACTGATGAAAGAGGTCGTCAATCCTAGGGAGTGGGTACTTGTTCTTCATGGTCACTTTATTTCGGTGACAGTAGTCAACAAAACTGACCATGCTCCCATCTACCATATTGGAAAACAGAATCGAGGCTGCCAAAGGAGAAACATTAGGCCAGATGAATCCCTTCTCTTACAAGTCTTCTAGCTGCACCTACATATCGTGAAGCTCCGCGAGAGCCATCCGATATGCTGGTGTTGATATCGGAGTCGTCTCGGGGTATAGGTAAATTTATAAGTCCACCTATCTGTGAGGAGTTCGTCCTAGAACATCGTCTAGGAAAACATCCGTGTACTGGTCCACCACTACAGGATAGCATGGAATCTCCACATCAACTGCTTCGAGGGTAAGGTAGGCCAACTGATTAGTTATCGGTTTCCCCACCTCCGAGTTAATCCGTCCTGTGCTGCAAAGGCCCCCTTATCACCAGTGAAGGTAATCCTTGTCAGATACATGCGTACACACCACACTTTGTTCCTAATACAATCGATCTGAGTGTGGGCTCTAGATAACTACTCTATACCCAAGACGACGTCGTAAGGCCTCGATGCCGCTACTAAGAGATTCCAGTCAAAGCTCTCGCCTCCTAGAGTAAGCTCACATGACTGAAAATAGTGAATAATCATCATGTTTGCTCTCAAAGATGTATCTAGATATAAGGATCGATCCAACGACTCCATCAGAAAGCTAAGTGAGATCACAGAAGCTCTTATCTCTCGCTTGAGCCCTTGATCGATGGTCCGGCCCCAGAATAATGGGTCTCGTACCCTATCTATGGAGTAGTGTGAGAGGTCGATGAACCTCACTGAGTAATGAGCTACAATCATGATGCCCTGTAGCAGATGAAGTAGCTCATGTATGCACACTTCGTGGAGAGTTGGTGGGAAAAAATCTACCCAAAAAGGCTCTCAAAGTCCACCTAGAGAAGAATCATCTTGTCATGAACCTGGACCATCATGCTCCACCATCTTCCCATTGCTTCCTATAAAAGGCTGGAAGCAAGAATTACCCTGAGGTCAGCCGGTGTCCCTACAAGTCAGAAAACATTCACCACAA
Organism: Viscum album; assembly: GCA_963277665.1. Lineage (NCBI taxonomy): Eukaryota > Viridiplantae > Streptophyta > Magnoliopsida > Santalales > Viscaceae > Viscum > Viscum album. The sequence continues at coordinate 691,622,792 of OY728163.1, forward strand.
CCTCCATCCAATCCTCATCAGCCTGTGGGTTTGTCTCTCTTTTGAACCTGGGTGGCCTTTGGTGTTGGAACTCATGAAACACACTCAAGTGGAGTGCATCCTCTACTGCTACAGCTGGTGGCATTAGTGGCCCAACGGGGAGTGGTGCTGTTGGTGCCTCCATTGGAAAGGGCCCTACACCGAGGCCTCATCTCTCGGTGGGATATTCGTGCATACAACTCTCAGAACTATCACTGGTATTCCACGGGGAGGCATCCCGAAAGATCAGATGTGATATGCTGAAATATTATACCAGGTGAGATGACCAGGTTGAGCAGAATTGAAGAAAACATTTGAAAACACATACACAATAAGTGTTTTCGTTCACTGAGTTGGAAATCAGAAGTCAGTGTCCTGGTGTATGGATTCTTCGGTCGCCGCACCAACATTGGACTCCCTGAATTGAAAACCACACTCACTACTCTTAACACTATTTATTCATAGAAAAGAATGATTAGAGTCCTATGTTATGTGGTAGAACCGACTCCTTTGATACCAATTAGTCACGACCTGTCCCCCGAGGCCCATGCCGTGACTACCTCAATACCGCCTTCCATAGGCCAGGGGCTGGCGACTAGCACCAAAGGCTTAATTCCCTAAATATGGAAACGAATTGCCTTTATAACTGTAAACAAAAAACAGAGTACGAGATGGAAACAAAAAACTAAATAAAACTGTACACAAAAGGAGTTCTGAAAAGTAAAAAGGAGCCGTAAATACAAGCACAATTGTACCAACATGTCTATTGGTCCACCTCCGCGTCCCGTCTAGTACTCGTATTCTCAGCCTTAGTCAGCGATGTCTATCGTCTACAACCAACAGAACGAGGTTCATGCATAGCCCATGCAGGGGTGAGTATAACGATACTCAGTAGGGACTCCGAGACCCTCAAGGTCTCACAAAATCCAAAAAAGATAAACCACAAAGTATGAAATAAACAGATAATCCAACATAGTTATAGACCCATACATATACCTATGTTATCAAGTAATACCTTTCAATCATGAGGTAATCATAAAAGTTACTGACTCAGCTCAACCAGTATTTTTATTCACATTATCAAAACCATGGATACTGGAGAACTCTACCTCTGTCGAGTATAGAGGGCCTGCCATGACACCAAGGCACTTCCCACTATCCATGGATTGCTGAGGTACTACTCCTGTCGAGTACCGTGGGTCGGCTGTGTTACCAAGGTGCTCCCAACCGTGGGTCTGCCTCGTCACCATGGTTCTCCATATCGTAGCCTACTGAGGTACTCCTCCTGTCGAGTTCTATGGGTATACCGTGACACCAAGGCGCTCCCCACTTGGTATCTTCCACGACACCAAGGAACTCCCCATTGGGCTAGTCGAGTCACTCTGTGTCGAAATAGTCACCAGTCGTTAGGTCTCAGCCAGCTACAAGGTATCTTCACTCTACTCGCTCGTCATCGAAAGGATCCGCACCACGAGCTTCTGGTCGATACTACAACTATCAGAAATACCCACGTAGAAGTATCACATAGGTCCGCCATGTCATAGGGGTCTCAATCCAACAGACGGCGTGTCAATCAAATGCACGGTCTGTGAGTTATTAGCCTTTTAGTCTTGGGGGCCCTGTTGGATTCGTGCAAGATCCAACCTGACAGTAACTCAACTATACCCCAAAATCTATTGGGGTATTCACAAAGGTAGCATTAGGCTCCATGATTACTAGCGCTGCTGACGGTTTTTCAAACCAATGTCTGCTGACAAAGATATGGCCAAAAAAATTAATGGGTCGGTAGAGGGTCTGAGTCTGATCTGACCCGGTTAGACCGAATCAGTCCGACCCCGTCTGGGATGACCCAGTCTGGGTCGACCCAGTTAGAACTATAGGGTCTGGCCTGGCCCATTGGGAAGGCTAGCCTGTTAGGTTCGGCGCAGCCCACTGGGCCCCGCCCAGCAGGCCGCGTGGGCGGTTCGGCCCAGGCTCAGGGCTGGTTCGGCTCGGAGTCCCGCAAGGGTGCGGCCCAGTGCGGCTCTTCCCGCAGGGCACATGTGTGCTTGAGCCGGTGCAGTTCATCTAAACAGATGAATGGCAGCTGTTCAGGACGAGAGGTGGCTGGGGAGGCCAACGAGGTACGACCAGGTAGGTAGGAGGCCAGGTAGGCCGGAATGCAGGCCAACAGGGGGGCAGGGCAAGGCCGAGCCGGCAGGGTGTCGGGCAGGGTGTCAGGCGGGCTGGCGGGTGACCGGGTAGGCCGGAAGGTGGGCCATCAGGCGGCCGGGTAGGGTGCGGCCAGGCCGGCAGGCAGCTGGGAGGCAACGGGGTAGGCCGGCGGGGCGCGGGCCTGCGTGGGGCAGCGTCTCGGCTCTACGAGTGGCGTAGCCAGGAGGGGCATGACCGGGGCCGGTTCGGCCTGGGCAGTGCAAGACGCCATGGGTGATGCGAGAATCATAGAGGGCGCGGGTAGCGTGGCCTTTTTCTTCACCGCCTTCATCGCCTTGTTTCTATGTCTCCATACTGAAGAATATCATAAAATAAATCGACAGAGGGAGTCGGTCCATGTTAGTTTGGACCACACCCTCCGCTATTAGGGTGATAACAATCAATTATTCATGGTAGGAGAATGATGAACAACAACTCACCCATCAAAGGAAACATACCCTTATTCTTCATTTTGAAAGTAAAGAATAACATGGAACATAAAAGAAAACAAACCCTACCTTTTCTTCATTTCTCGCCGATGAAGTCTCGGGAAGAAGAAGAATGTGATCATCATTCGTCACGTCCACCACAGACATCCAATCTCGATCTCATGCGTTTGTTCGTTTAAGACAATGAGGAAGGATGTTGGACGTCGAAGAAATCCCACGTCGGTTGCCTCTAGGGAATAAGTCTAAGAAGATCCTTATCAGAATTCTTCGTTGGAAGAACACATTCTTTGGTCGTCATTGGGAGATGAGGTTCTTCGTTGGAGAAATCTAATTCTCCCAAGCTCTCCTCTCCCCATGTTCCACCAAATGAGAAATTGAAACCAAAATAATAATATATTGAGATATCCTATTAATTTGTTGGCACAATATTCAAATTGGATGAATTAATTTAATTGGATCCACCTAATTATTGTGGATGATTTGACACCATTAAATTAGGGGATTTTGAACCAATAAAGGTGGGGGTGTGGAGAGACTCTCCCTTATTAATGAGGGGAGTTGAGAGGTTTTCCTCTCCCACCATTAATAGGGGGTTTAGTCCCGTGTGGTCCTCACATCATAACCTCTCGTGGGAGGTTAGGTTCAGTAAGGCCCAACCACCATATCTTCTCATGGGAGGTTAATGTGTGTTGGTCCAACCTCTAACTTTCATGAGGATATTTTAACCAACAAATAAAAAATAATCCCCACACTTTAATTTTATTTAATTCATTCTCTAAAAACCTTGAAACTATCTTTTAATCTTGAACCACTATAGTCGAGGTGAATGTCTTCTTAAGTGAATATCGGCACAATGAGTTCAACGGTTCCCTCAATTTTTAATTCAGAGCACAGGTTCAAAAGATATAAAAACCAGCTCGTACGTTTACTGAACGTAAACGAACAAAACTTAAAAAATATATTTCGGGCATACCGGGACTCAGAATCATTCACCGTCAATTTTTTCAGATGAGTAAAATTCCCATGTATTTAATAAAAAAAGTTTCTACTGAATTTACGGGCGTGAACAGGGCATAAATTTAAAATAATCATTTTTTAATCCCTTAAAACCACCCCTTCAAGTACAAATACCACTCATCAAAACCCCATTTGTCCTCCAAATACATCAAGATATTAATGTATCTACAAAATCACCTACTCCCCAATATTACCACATCCAAGTTCTTCTGGAATAACCCAATGACTAATTTTATATTTCTTAAGTTTCCTTCAATGAGATTATATTCTAGAGGTTACTTTCTCATACAACCTCTCTTAATTTATTTTATTCTTATACATTCTCTTTATATTTTACATCAATCAAGTAATAATAATTTTAGTATCATTTATATATAATAATTTAATATTATTAATGGAATATATTATATCTATCACTTTTGTTACCCCCTCTTATTAAATAAAACGAAAATGTTGTAAAAAATTATGATAGTTTGTCGTCTCCGTGAAAAATGATTTTTATTTTTTTTTCTTTTCTTCTTCCAAGTATGGTCATAAAAGTATTATTAAAAAAATATTATATTAATAGTTATATAATAACATATTTCATGTTCTGAAATTAATATATACACCTAATATTAAATAAAATGAATCTATATTTTGATGGTAAAAAAACTGAAAAATAAACTGAACATTTATCATTAACATTTTATCAAATAAATCATACTCATAACAGAAATAAAAACAATATATGACACCATTTAAAGATCCTAATGATCATGGATACAATTCTATTTCACCAAGGGGTTTTTTTTATTTGGAAATAGAATCCAAACTTATAAAAAAGTAATCCAACAATGAAACCATGAAACGAACAAAGCCAAAATAATGCAAATAATCAAATGTCATTAATGAAAGGGTGGTAATGTATAATAAAAGTGTCACATAGTGTATTATAAATATTAATATAATTTTTTATTGAATTGAAAATACTATTTAAACATGTATATATTAGGTTAATGCATGTAAAACTATAGGGAACCATGAGGTAAGGGTTTATCGTCTCACTTTTACTACAGTAAGATATATGCATCTTTAAGCAATAATATCATGTGTGTGGTGTATATACATACATTTGATATATAATATAAGGAAAATAATTATATTAATTATATTAATTGTTTCATATTATAATTATTAATTTTATGGGGAATATGATTTGATTGATTACATTGTGAAAAGGGAATTCATAAGATAATTTATATTCTTTTCAGTTAAAAATCTATTTAATTGATCATTCCATTATATGATTATGTTTGAAAAGAAAAATGATTATGTGATGATTTTATTTCCAATTTGTTAATATTAATTTACAATGAATATAGATAATTTATTATTTCTATTTATTCCCACTTCAATGATATAATATTAATAAGGGATTTCCTCTACAAATTATATTTTAAAAGATTCCCAGAAAACTATATTTTTCATACATGTCCATGTTTTCTAAAATTTTATAAAATAATTACTTTTTGAATATTTTATGATTTTTTAAATTCAGTTTTAATCATGTTGTATTTTTAAAAAATTATTTTAAATGATAATTTGTTATCATTTTTTATTAGAGGGTCTTTATGAATTTTCCTACAAAAAAATGTTTTTTAACTTATATGGTATGAAAATATTTTCCCACATTCATGATGCCGTAATTAATTTAATATTACCTTAAAATAATAAATGTTTATTTTAAAATAAATTTATTTCATTAATAATTTAACTTCATTTTAAATAATGGTTTTCAATATAGAAAGGATATTTTCTAATGAGTTATTTGAAGTTGTCCTTCAAATAAATAATTTTTCCATATTAGAAAACATTATTTGTATTATATATGATTTATTAGGGCTATTATTCTAGGATAATATTCTCAATATTTATATCATTGGTTTATGCTTTTTACGGAATGATATCTATGAAACATGTTTCATTTTCATGGATTATACTACAATAAAATGTTTATGAAACTCATTTTTTATCATGGAATCAGATATATTGAATTATTTATTATCTTTTTGAAAAAATATTTTATATTTTCATTATTTGATGGGTTGTAACTATATCTCTCTCCAATGAATTGCGTAATGATATTAAATGTCATGATATATATATTATTGGAATAGGATGAAAAACTGGTTCAGTAATGGACTTTTTCCACTATGATAGTCTTGGGATTGAACCTCGACTACTATGACATTTTGGTGAGTGAACCAATTACATAATGATAATATTGTGAAAGAGACTTAGGTACTAATGAAATGATTTACTATTCTAATGTATGTTCCAAAATTTTTTATCTAATGAAAATTTTATTCCCTTATTATTTATGTCTTATGAACCCTTATAAATTATACCATGACTCGATATTTAGATATTTGATATAAAGGGTATAATTTTTAAATGTTAATTCATGGTATTATACCCTTATTCTAATGTTATGGTTGATATATCCCATTTTTACCCTTAATGAGCATCAGGTCTAATTGTTTTCTTACGTTTCCTTTTCCCATGGTCATGAAGATAGGATTAAAGTAAAATATGTATGTTAAGGATTCTATATGTGAAGAAATTTAGTGAGAGGATATAGATTTTTTTGAAGTGTTTTTTTATGTTTCCATGTTTCCAAACACATAAACCAATATCATTTTTGTGTGTTTTTTATGTAATATAATAAAAATTAATCCATTTTTTTATAATATCTATGTATGAAAAGTATCAGTTATCATAATAATAACATATTGGTAGAAATATAAAAAATCAATAACTATGGTGGAGCTCCCATAAATACATAATGAAACTCAGATGAATTTTAGATGACTTGTAGATTTATTCTTTAGAACATGTTAAATTTAAGAAAGTATAGACCTGTGAATTTTTTCTCTGTGTGAGAAGGGAGACACTAGATAGATTCATTGAAAAAAGAAGATATGTGTGAGGGAGATTATATATATATATGAAATATAATCTATGGATAAACATTATATTTCTCCAAATTCTTACTTAGTTATACTAAATAATTATAAATTTTTTAATTTTAAAACAAAATGATCAAAAAATGTGTTTTTGGAAAAAATATTCCATTTAGAATTGATTATTATTATTTTAAAGATTTTATTAACTTTATTAAAAAAAAATTTAAGTTATCTTTTTATTTATTCATTTTTCTAAAATTTATTTTTCATAAAATTTAAAATAGCAGAAAATCAACATTTTTTAGGATTAATATATAATATTCAGGATAAATTAAAATGAAAAATATACGAGTAAGAGATTAATATTTTAGTCAAAAATTATAAAATAGTGCACAATTATTTTTAGAAAAATTTGATTATTGTTATTTTGATTAAATAATTTTAATATTCTACGTTAAAATAAAATTACTATTGTCTATGGAAATTTTTTGTCAACTATATACTACATCATGGAGTTATTTTATTTATTTTCTACGAATGAAAATACTTTCTCATATTTTCATTTATGAATATATTCATGAAATTGAAAATATTAACACTATCTAGTATCATTATATAATTTCCAACCATTATTTCTTCCATATTATTTAATTTATAATTACTATTTTATTCACACCCACTAACTCACAATTTTTTTATTCTCTATTATAACTCACATCATTGCAACTTGTTGTAATCTGGATTATTTATTGTTTTTGAGTAATTTTTATTGGTCTCATGATGAGTATATAGTTCATCATTATGGGACTAGCCATGTATAATACAGTTGAAGTTTTATGTAGGAATTTTTTTTACATTTCAATGAAAGGTTGTCAATTTTTTCCCATCCTGCGGAAGAAAAGAGTGCCTGATCTGAAAAAAAAATATCAGATTGAAAAAATAATCAACTATTTTTTTAGTCATATTCAATATATTATGTTTTTTTACTAAAACTCGTTTTTTAAAACTATATTATAATTATAAGATATTTAGTGGATTTAGATACCACTAATATAGAAATTATCAAGAATCTCAATTATATTAAAAATGATAAGAATGTGAAAATGGAATAAATTGACTATAAATTGTTATTAGTCTAAAATTATTATCATAACCACAAAATTACAATAAATCATTTCTTTTAGAGGCACATGATTAAGTATTTTTATCTAATATAAGTTCTAAGTAATCCGTCATGCATAATGAGTATATATAGGTATCAAAAAATTGATATAAAAATTTTCATTCCTTCGATTCAGATAAGAAATACTAATTTATCTAAAAATACTATTTTCAGTTAATTATAGATATTTACAACGTTGTTCAAAAACATACAAAATGAGGGCTAAGTGTAGTTGATTTAAATATTTTAGTATTCAAAATGATCCTAAAAGGAAGTTATAGAATCTATTTTAAAGTGTAAGATAATTAAATTATTTTTATTAGATCAACATATTAATGATTTTTATTGATATTTTTTCCCATGAGAATGAATACTGAAATTAGGTGTAATATCACTTGATTCATGAAATATGATATGAATATATTCCCAGAATGTTGGGTCAAATTTTATTTTATAATTATAAAATTTACAAAAACCAATAATTTCCTCTAAAGTTTCTTATGGAGAAAATTTATAATGGACTACCACCATATAATCAAGTTATAGCTGAATAATATAATGGGGGAAATTGTATTAATAAAATGAAAATTAATTTAAATATATATTCAAAAATATGTAAATGAAATACAAAAAATATTCTAGAAGAAACAACATAGATGGATTTAAAAATTATTCCAAATAGAAAAACTCTCATATTTATAGAACATAAATCTATTATAATCCAAATTCATCTTCGGAGAAATCCCACTAATATGTATATTCTATTAATTATTTTTTTAACTTAAATTTACTATTTAAATGCATAGAAAATATAAAACATTCTCTAAATTACACTAAAATGAATTCTAATTATGACCATTATCTATACAACTATAACGAATGATATATGAAAACCAAAATTACATTTAGGGAAATAATGGGTTGTTTAGAAAAAAAATACTATCCTATATTTATAAAATTGCATAAATAATAATTTTAATATCAATAAATTGGAAAGTCTCCCAATTTCAAAGGAAATTTTTAGGGAAAAATTATTTTTCAGACAGATCAAATGTAAAATATGATAGTTGCACAAGAAAAAAATAGTAATGATGAAATGTATTATGAGAATATTGATATCATAAATGAAATAACAAATTTTCAATTTTAATGTATTCTAATAGTATTATACCTATGTTATATATATAATGTAAAACATCCTAACATAAAATAAATTTGTCATATAGATATATTCATGGATATTAATAGTAAGAGAACTCTAAAAACATATGAAGAGCATAATAATGACACTAGTACTTAACACAATGATCTAAAAATATAATTTCTAAAATATATAAATATTGATAATAATGTAGAAAATATAATATCTACCACTCTACCATATGAGAATGAATAATAAAAGACTATCATATAACAATAATAATAGAAATTAGAGGCTTTTGGTAGAACATAATGGTATAACATGTATTTATTAATATATTTTCCAACCCATCCTATTTCATAAATAATTTAGATTGAAAAACAATTAATATTATCTAATTTAAATCCTTGGTATTTTCAACACTAAAATTATTAACATTTGTTTCATGAATAGTTTAATTTAAATTAATTCATATCATAAATTTCAGAAGAATATTTTTTCAAAAAATAAATCTATAGATAAGGTTTCCACCTATATCCTCATTAAGGTGTGTAGTTTTTTATCTAAAAAAATTCCTACAAAATAATAATATCCACAATATTTGTCATTTATTTTAATCCACAGAATTGTTTATACCTTATATGATTTCATAACTACATTATAATTATCAATTTGAATATATAAATTAAATTATATAATCTATAATTTTGAGATCATAAATATACCATTTTATTCTTGTACTTATCCAAACGACTTATCTCTCACTCTTTAGGGTGAGTGAATGATTTAATTTTATGTTTTCAGAATTTGTATTTACCAAATAATTTTAACATTTTGTATATATATTGTGATAATAATGTACCAATAATCTACAATAGGATAATCATATCCACAAATAGATTTAGAATATATATTTTAAAACCTAAAAATATTATTAATATTGGTGAATATAGTTATTAATTTATATTTTTTAATACAATAAAATAACCTAATCTAGGAGAAAAGAACATAATTTTTTAGTTTCTAGTGTTAGAGTATCTATTTGATAACCTTAAGGATTATTCTTTAGAAGTTATAGATAATCTAAGATGTAAAATCCCAATAGTAAAACCGATATTTCATATTGATATAGCCTGGGAGGAGGAAAATTGAGATATCAATGAGGGAAAGTTCATATAACACATAGAAATTATTGAAAATTAAATGTTTTTATTAATTTTATAGATATTAAACATGATATTATTTTACATTATACAACAATGAGTACAAATATCACTTCACTTGTTTTTAATTTTTAATTATGAAATTGATGATACTATTCTTATGATGTATATTTTTCTGTATGTTTTCTATTACTCACAACAATTATATCTAAAACCACTTCCAATTCACCAAGAAACAAACTTTATTAATGAATATTCATCACTAACACTCATTGTGTTTGAATAATATAAGAGTCAAGAGGACAATATGAAAGTTTTCTTGAAAAAATTAATATTATCCACAATATTGAAAATAGATAATATCAATGAGATCATCCCTTAAATTATCTTGTATATGACCCCTATAATGTTGACTAAAATTCATGGATAGAGGGGTAAAGAAGGATCAATAATATTATGATTGATTTTGGGAGAGAAGAAGTTATTAAACTATTAGATTCTAGGGTTATTAATTTTATTTTAAATGGTTCTTACTCTATCTGAGTCCATTTTATTCCTATGAAGGGATGTTTAACTATTTTAACTAGTGGAATTATTGATCAAATTTAGTCGAGGAATGTGATCTAGTTGATCGTTTTTATATAATATAAAATATTAATTATTCTATTGGATTAAATTAATTATAGTTTTCCCAGTTATGATTTATTTGAACATTCATGATTTCCATTGTGGTTATAACTAAATTCTAGTAAAACATAATTATGAATAAAAACTAGTTTGATGTGGATACTTGGGATATTTTGTTACCAATTAATTTTATTTGTATTGTCCATTTTACTAGCCTCCTTTAAAATTAATATGATGGATATATTTTTTGATATGAATGATAGGACTATTTATGTGTTTTTATTTGATTTCTTCATTATGGGATGTACATTTGAGAGATATAATCATAATCTATAATTGTTTTGGATATATATTTTTGGAAATACCACGTTTTAATATTGATAAATCTATAATTTATTGTCACTATGGGGATAATTCTTGGTCATTGGGTCTCTATTACCTGAATATATATAGATATTAGTCAAATATAATTACTTAAAAAGAAACATTTTCTAAATGTATCAAGATTGTTAGACTTTTTCTGGGGAATTCTGTTTTTTACTTATTATTAAATAAGTGTTTTTAAAAAATTATTAAGGATATTATGATCACTTCTATAAAAATTTATACAATTTTTATTGATGATAAATAGATATATTTATTCAATTTTCAAAATAAAATTCACACTTCGCCAACTATAATAAATTCCCTCGATTATATGTTTCCATTTGAAAGAACGTATGACATTAGAGATGTTAATGTTGGTTAAGTCTTAAGTAAATGGAATGATAGATTGTTGAAAATATTTTATTATTATTTTAGGATACTAAATTATTCTCACATGAATTACACAACTTATGATAATCATTTTCATGATGTTGTTTCCACTTTTGAGAAGTATTTGTAGAACATGATAGGTTCCAAAGACACAATATTCATTGACAATTAATATATGATATTTATACATTCCTAAAAAGATTGTATGTCAATAATCATATTATGGATCCTTATATAGTTTGATTTTGACATAAAGATTATGGATATTAATGGTTATAAAAATTATATAGATGACCACTCCTATAGGTAATAAATCATGAAAATTAATGAAACTAGAGAGATTAATTAAGAATTCACTAGTGAAAAAATTATTGCCGTATTCATGGGATATAAACCATGGAAATGATACATTAATATTTTTCGTTGTAGGAATAATTCCTGTAATGGAATAATATTCTAAGAATGAATTTCCCTTTTTAATAAATAATTTCATTATTAAGTAACATGGTTGTAGAAAACATGTGCACAAATTTGGTTATTTTTTTATATTATTGATAGTCATATTTAAAATAAGACTAAGAATCAAAACACATTGATAAAATTTCTATTTTACCAGGATTGTTATGATTAATATATGTGAAGGGTTATGAAAAATTCAAATTTACAAAGATGAAAAAAATTATATCCTCAATAATTACGATTATACCTTATCAAGTCCATATAGTAGATCATCCAAGGGGATTAAAGCTCTTGGATTTTACCTTTACCATTCACAATCTATGATCCTACAATTAAAACCTAATAGAAACCATTTATGGGATACAATCAAGCTTATCGAAATCAGAACCCATTGCATTTTCATTAAACCACCGCAAATATCTACCACCATCATACACCATACACATAGGGCATACTATGTGATAATATTGGATTATGTATATAAAACCAATAATTAAGAATTAATATATTTTCTTTAATATAAAATATTTTTTCCATATATCCCTTCATGTTTTTAAATTATAAATTATTATTTAATGAGTTTGATAAAAATTGGATCTTGACATATTGTATTTTTTGGTAAATATCAAGATTCAATTAAAAAAAAATTTGGATCAATTCAAAAAATATTAAAATAATTATTATTTTCTATAAATATTATTATTTAATAATATGCACTTTAAAATAAATTATAATATAGCTTAATAAAGTGTAATATAAATTTTTCAGGGGTTGGAATGGGTATATATCATAAAGATTAGTATTTTCCAGTGAAAGTTTTTTATATAAGGGATTAATTTTTCATATTAAAAAATTTTTAAATAAAAAAAATTTGATAATGAAAATACTGAACATATCAAATGGTGAATTTTTTATAATTTGGTAGATAGCTGTATTTTTGTGTAAATGTTAAATATGGTAAAAATATATAGTGTATGTCACGATATCACTAAATCTATAATATAATGTGACAAATACCATTTAAGAAATCATTGATAAAATATTTATTCTGTCATTAAAATAAATTGTTTTTTAAGTTATCTGATAAATATTATTGACATTTAATGAATTTCTAAAAACCCTATATTTTATATTATGGACTTAAAATTAATTATTTTTGACCATGACTCACATCCACATCACCAAATATTATATTTTATTTATTTTTTGTTCTAATACTTATGACATATTTAATTCAAATTGTATTTTTATAGAAGGAAAAAGCCTATGATTGTTTGTGTTTTTTGTTATTTTATTATATAGAGTCCAAAACCACTGTTTAAGATTTCATAATGAATCCCACTATCATTCTAAATAAATAAATACCCAATCTCCCAAAACTATTCAAAAAAGTTATATTTATCTTGAAGTCACTCGCCATCTATCGTTAATGCCCTCCCAAGGTGTTCATATTCTCTTATGAAATTTTCCCCATGTTTTTAAAAGTTCCCATTCATGGTAAGGAATCTTCTTACCCAATTCATTATATAAGAACATTATTTGTATTATGATTTTGATTTATAATTGACCATATATGAATATGTTTTTACAAATCCATTTTCAAATACATTTGAATTAAAAGTTAGGATATCTCCTTTAAATTCCATTAAAACATTCCAAGAAGCGTTATGTAAACCCTTTGTATTGTTGAAATTATCCATTTAATTTCTATTCCATACATTTGTGTAGTGAATACACAAACCCAATAACACTCAATGCTATTCACTTATATGTAACTATCCTAAATTGTTTTCGGAAATTAATTTATATAAACCAACATCTCAAATCAGGTGGTTAAAAGTTATGAAATATGATCTTATGTTATATGATCTCTGTGGAAAAAAAATTCACGCACATGATTTGAATGTTATGGGTGGAACCTGAAATATATATCCCTATCACTTTTGGGAAATATCATTATCTCATTAAATATATTTTATAATTCATGTGTGTTTATCATAAGAACATTATTTTATGTTTTTCATGGATATTATCTTTGATATAGACTTATGATATAATGTTTTGTATTTTTTTGGATTAATATAAACCCTTGATGTCGTCATCATATATCATGATTCAATTTTCATGTTAATTTTTATCACCCTTTATTTCATATTGAAATACCTCATGACTAATATGTATTACTTTCATGATGTTATAATCTTTATTATTCCCTTATTGTGGTTTATATCTCAGAGTCTATTTATTTACATTTCCAGGTTTTCTTATATAGTTTTAGAAGAGATGAGTAATTTTAGAAGCATATTAAGTTATTTAAATTGTGAAATTATACCCATTCATTAGTTATTAATATATTTGAATACTTTTATAATGACACATGGACTGTTGATCTTTTGGGATTATATTATGTGTGTATTTATAAGGTAAAATATAAAATTATGTGGATAAAAGACATATGTAGGAATTATTTGTAACTGAGAAACCTATATTTATATTTGACAATTAGGATTTTATTAACTTATTTAAATACATTGTGATAATAATAAAAATATGATAAAATCCCTATTTTTTTTGATATATAGAGTATTTGGTTTCAATGAAATAAAATCACTATCAAGTTATTATATGTCGATATTGATATTGAACGAATGTTTGTAGTGGTAACAATCCTGACGATGGAACATTGTGTACTTACTCAAATGTCACTATGTTCATGAAAAAGATGCACTGTTTAACACATGTTTTGACACACTTGGGTGATATTAATTAGTAAAATCAAAATCCATTTATGAACCATTATAAAGAGAAAATAATTTCTATAACACTATAGGTTGGGAAACTGAACTGTTATAATACATATTGAAGTCTATAAACTCATTTTACAAAGAATTAATTTCATTAAAATTTAATCCCTTTAATTCTCATGGTTTCCCATTATTGATTTTGATTTTTTAAAAATTCATTCCCCTAATTTTCCATTTTTTCTAGTCATTTGATGAAAAAATCAGGAACAAATTCATCAACCAATGTGATGGGAAATGTGATGTAATGTCCAACCCAATAAGTGTACGATTCAAGAACATCATGACAATACATAACCAATAAAATAATATTTTTAATATAATAATTAACAAGGTGGAACACATGAACCCTCTAAGAAAGTGATTGTTATAACTATGTCCTTTTTATTTCAATGTCCTCAAATATTAATGGAACATATCATCCCATAAAATGGAATAATGGATAAAATCCACTGAACTATTCTTATATATACATTAATGCTCCATGAAGAAAAATTTCATGTTGGATGTATATCGTTTGGAGGGAAAATATGATCATTTTTGGACTTTGATAAAAAACAATGTGAAAGATTCGATCAAATTGATAAAGTGGATTGAATTATGAGAAATGAGTTTTGATAAATAGTTTAATCTCACTCTTTTATAGATATAAATAATCATTTATTTGTCCTGAAGATTATGGATTATGAGTCCATTGTGGCATGTGAGGTCATCATAAAAAACTTTCATTATAAGCCACCGACAATGTCATTAACCATGAATGTTTTTTTCAACACTTCATCAGTTGTCTAAGGATGAACTGGAGAAAATATTAGGTGATTTTAGACTATGATAACTAAAATGATGTTGAATGATGTTTCCCAAAAAGTGGGAATGGAGATCAGTTAATATCAAGGGTCTAACAGATCATGATATATGATGCGGGAATTGAGTTTAGTTCTGGTGGAACAATGAAGAAATATCACGGGTGTATGATAGTCCATCATTCTACTAGTCAAATGTTTTGAAAGTAGTTGTAGACGCCGGAAAAGTCCGTTGTTCCCAAACGAAGCTTCGGATGCGGGAAGCGAGGTCATATTTGGAGTCGGAAGCCCGTTTCGGAGGGCCCGGAAGCCTTGCGCCGAATTTTGGAGACCCGCGCGCAAAGTTGATGAGCCGCGCGCAAACCTCCCGGGATGCGCACAATGCGCTGGGCCGGTGCGCAATTTTGTGCGCCCGTTGCCCGTGCGACTCCCTTGCGCGCCGGGCCCGATTCCGCGCCCACGAAGGGAATTCCGCGCCCGCGAACCAGATTCCGCGCCCGGGGTTGCCTATAAATATAAGGCGACCCCCGACGTTTTGAAGGTTGCCGGAATTCGAAAGGTCTCTCGTGCGCGCAATCTAACCCCTTCCGCGCGAAATGCCGATCTTCAGGTAACCTCCTTTCTTTCGCGGAAGAAATCCTCAGGGTTCGCCTTCGCGCGCAATCCCTTTGGCTCCTTTCCTTTGAACTAATTCTTCACCCAATGGCCTTCGCGCGCAAAAGAAGCCTCTTGCGCGCAATTGCCCCGGGTGCGCGCAATCCAGCCCAATTGTGCGCACCCCCCCTTTTCAAAGTGGCCATTCGATTAAAGAATGAGCCGTTGCCCCCACGCGCTATCCGAAACCCGGTGCGCGCAATCTCAATCATCTGCGCGCAAAGCGCTGGCCCAATTGCGCACCAGCCTGCCTATTTGTGCGCCGACCCCGCGGTATTGCGCGCCAAGCTTCTCTTTTGCGCGCAATCCGCCAGGGTCGACCCCTTTGACCCCCTGAGGGTACCCGCCTGCGTGGCGCCCGATGATCTTCATCCTGGGTGCCCGCACCGTGAGTTGTCTTCCCGTGCGGCCCTCCAGGCTCGCGCGAAGTGACACGGACCCATCGGCGGGAGTATTCGTCCGAGCTACAAGACGTTAAACTGTTCAGCATTTGTCCTGCAGGACGTTAAACTGTACTTCGTCCGCGCGACAAGACGTTAAACTGCCAAGCATCTTCGTCCGCACTGCAAGACGTTAAACTGCCAAGTGTTTCGTCCAACATGACGTTAAACTGTACCACGCCCAAGCTGCACGACGTTAAACTGCCTAGCATATCGTCCGCGCGACAAGATGTTAAACTGCCAAGCACCTTCGTCCTCAACACACGACGTTAAAATGTACTTCGTCCGGCAAGACGTTAAACCGTCCGCTTCGTCCTCAACACACGACGTTAAACTGTACTTCGTCCGGAAAGACGTTAAACCGTCCGGTTCGTCCTCAACACATGACGTTAAACTGTACTTCGTCCGGCAAGACGTTAAACCGTCCGTGTCACCCGATCCCGTGTCTCGCACGCAGGATCCTCCCGGTTTGGATGTGGCCCCCACCCGCTCGTCTCTGCAGGGATGTCGGGATTGGAGTGGCCTTCTCCCACGGGGGTAGAGTGTTACAGACAGAATGAACTACGTGGACTTTGATCCCTATCTTCTAAACAGGGTACATAGGAAGCCTCTCCGAGGTTCAAGCCCACCACCTGGTCGTCCCGGTCGTATTCACGTCGGTTCGTCCATCAGTGGACCCCTCCCGGGTTCACACTTGCGTCGATTCACCTATGAATCCTCCCTTGTGGGAGAATGCACGTGTGTATCTCCATTGTGCTTCCCCACTGCCGAAACCAGTGGAGGGCGTGACAGGGATCGAGGTCTCTCACCTTCGGCCCAAGTCCCTCTCCAACTGAGTTTTGCCGCATCCGGGCTGCCTCAGTGCGTAAGTCCTGACAGAACGAACTACGTGGACTTTGATCCCTGTCTCCTAAACAGGGTACGTAGGAAGCCTCCCTTAGGTTCAAGCCCACAACCTGGTCGTCCCGGTCGTATTTACGTCGGTTCGTCCATCAGTGGACCCCTCCTGGGTTCGCATTCGCGTCGATTCACCTATGAATCCGCTCTTGTGGGGGACTGCACATGTGTATCTCCATTGCACTTCCCCACTGCCTCTTTCTATCTCTCTCTTGAACGTCCAGCATGACGTAAAACTGTGATCCACCCGGCTGTTCCATCCCCCTCTGTGCGAGGTGGTTCGGTTCAATCCTCCGCCCAGCGGCCTCGACCTCTTCGTGAGTCGGCTTGCCGACGTCTAGCATGACGTTAAACTATATATCCGAACTACGCTTACTTTGATCCGCGCTAACACGCGGTACGTAGGAAGCCCCTACGGGGTCCAAGCTCTTCACTCCATCATCCATCCTGATCCTTATCCGGGCCGCCACATCCCGGTGGGGTCATGCCATTTCATTCCACTCCACTTCACTCGGGAAGCCGCCCATGTGCTGGTCCCAGCGTCAGAGGATCCCCGCAAGGGGTTCTGTCATATGGTCCACTTCTCATGTTGATCAGTCCGATGCCGTCCCCGCTGGACGTTAAACTCGCGGTATACCCCGTGTTAAACATGGGAAGCTGAGGAAAACCTCAGGTGACACAGTTCCCCGCACCTAGTGCGGGATGCCTCAGGCCATCACGCCTTCGAGAAGCCCTATTAGGGACGGAAGGGAGACATGCAGAGTCGCAGTGTTAAGACACGCCCCCGACACCCAGAGCCACCCGGTCTCCTCACCAAAGGTTGTTGCCCCGACCAGACTCCTTGGAGCGTCTGGGCGGAAGCAGCGTAATTAACCGGTGTCCATGAAGATATGGCGCCGAGAACGAGATTCACGAACATTCTTAAATCTATGAGGGAGACCCGGATTAGGCGACGAGTTCCGAGGAGACTTCCACGGAAGGAGGAGCCGACATCCCATCATCCCAGTTTTGATCAAGGAGCAGACGCCCCTGAACAAGGGATGGATGCCACCCGCCTTTGGAAAGCGGGACTGCGGGGCCACAAGCCGCGCGCCCATCCCCTCGGGTCGACGGGTGCACGCGCGAACGCGTCCTGGCGGAACAGCGTCGGAACAGAAACCCGACGCACATCCGCACCGAAAAAGTAGTATCCCTAAAATTATATGAAGGGGATAAGGAAATACATTAGGTGATAGAAAAAAATGAAACCCAATTGAAAATATTGATAGGAGAAACCCACTAATGTGATCGATTAATGAAATTCCCTAGTCAACCACCATCTGGACCTACAATGTTTTAAGTTCACCAAAAAAGGAAAATTTTTAATATCAATTCACTATGCAATGGGTTTTCAATGATATTCTAAGAAAAAAACGTCCAAGGCCATGTGAGTGAGGGAGATCTTGGAATCAGAACATCTAAGGTTGATCCTGGAAGTGATGTGTTGATAGGTATTCTATTTATTCATTCATGTTTTAAAAGCATACTATTTTATTCTATATTTATGTATTCATTCATATCAGGAATTTGTAGTATAACTATTCAAAAAACCCTCAGAAAATGGAATATGATCTATAAATAAAAATTTAAAATGAGAAAATTATTATATCATAATTATATAATTCATCCAATGTCAATATTTGATGGATAAATTTCCCAATGATGCTTTTGATTCTCAATTTATATGAAATTGATATTTTTAGGTTTATGGATTAGATTTACTTATATAATTCCTTGATATATATCTACGAATAGAAAATCACCCTCTATACCCCAAATCTTCCTCTAATATTATATTAATTCTAGAGGAGGATGACTCTCCTTTGGAATCACCATCTTAAAAATGGATATTATTTCTAAATAGACAAGACTATATAGACTAAATTATTGATACTAATGAAAATAAAATCCTTGGTCAGATGACCTTTATGTGGAAATACAATAATTTTTTTTGGAGAATTATGTTGTCTTCCTATTATACCCGATGCTGATTTATTAATCATAATAATACTAAAATCATTAGAAATATCTAATACTCCATTTAAAAAGGTGATTTCTTAACATTCCTCGACGAATAAGTAACTACAAGGGAATATAGATACGAGTATTATATTACCATGTACATTATTATTGGATTCAACAATCCTTTTCATCAAGAAAAAGGATAGATCAATGAACCTCTTAATTGATAATCAAGAGGAATAATAGATCAAGAAAAATAATGAGTATCATTGAACAAGGATTTATGACCTGTTCGAGTAGCTATGTGAAGTTTAGTGGTTCACCACGGGGGATCATCAGTTAGTTTATTATCAAGTAATGGGAAAGAACGATACCCCAAGACTAATTTCTAAATATGATACGAGAACTATTAGTTTATAGTGGTGAAATTTGGACTCATAAATTCTCAATATATCACGATGGATACAGTAAATAGTGTATTTAAGGATTACCTCAAAAAACAATAATGTCATAATATTTTTTTTCTTATATAGTCTAAAATTATGGAGGAAAGTGAGGAGAATTTAAATAATATATTAATGTACATGCACAAGGAAATGATATATGAAATGTATAGTAAATTTGAGCTTCAGATGGAGAATATAACATTCTGAGGGAGTTTTATCACTAGTAAAGGGTTAGGAATTTTTTTATAAGGAATAGAGGAAAATAAAAGATGGAATAGAAAAAAATCTATAATGGGAATAAGTAGTTACGTGTGATTATAATGGTACTATAGTCATTTTTTGAGAAACCTCTCAGGATTTTTAGGATCATTAACCCTGACAACATGGAAGGTAATTAGGATTGTATAGATAGATGAAATAGAGGAGCGAATTAATGAGATACTTAAATCACCTATCACTAGGTCCTATACCACATTACCCACTAATGGAGAAACATTTCTGATCTAAAACCATGAATATGAAAATATTATCATATGTTTTCTCATTCATGAGGAAAAAGTGGTATCATATGCCTATATGAAATTATGTATCCAATATAATAACTACCAAACCCCAGATATAAAATAATATACCGTGTTCGTGAAATTTAATATTTGTTGACATTATCACCAGAGGGATAAGAGTATCATGTAAAAATATCATAAAAGATTCTATATATATTCACATAGGAATATCTCAATGTTCACTAATGATGGTGGTAAGAGCTAGTCATAGTTATGACTGATCAATCCAATATAATCATTATAATGTTAACAACGTGTATGATTCTCTAAATATAAAAGACATTATAACCCTGTAAATTATGAGGATTAGAATGGATATAATCTTATCAGACATGAAAGAGATGCACATGGGAATAAAAAAGGAACATAATTATACCTTTCTCAAATAATATTCCAACCATGTATTCTTAATAGAATCAAGGATACTAAAAATATTATGAGGAACTATAGAAAAAGGAAGATAATATTCTAGAGTTGAAAATTTATAATAATGGATATATAAGGATTAGAACCTAGTTATCTGTACTATAAAAACAATAACATAAGAGGGATATTATGGATGAATCTTATTGATCATCCATCTCTATTCATCCAAGAATATATAAGATGATCTAATATTTGAAGAAACTCATTTGGGGGATATAATGAAGAGGGAAATGTCATAATATGTATCTCAGTGCTAAGTACGTTAATAAGTGAAATATGAAAGAAAAATTTTAGAGGGTTTGATGTAATCATATTCCATAACAGTGTGGAAATGAGAAAACATAAACATAAATTGGATTAAAGGATCCCCAAGGCATCTAACAGAAATAACACATTCTGGGTTGTAGTTAGTCTATTCACAAAGTAAGTGCATTTAATTTTAATCATTTAATAATTCTATAATTTAAAATTTTAAAATATATATATATAATAGAAATTTTAAGACTGAATGGAGTGACATTTTACATTATATATAATCGAGATTTGATGTTTACCGATATATTCTTGGGAATATATGTAACGCCCTGACCCTAGAATCCCAGAGTCGGTGCATTATTACATATCATTGGCATGATCACAAAATATCAAGTCCGAAATACTAATTAGTTTAGTAGCCTTGGAAATACTAGATACATTCGTAAGGTTTACATTACATCATAAAAGGGAAAACTACAACAACATTGTTTCCATAGAAAACACTGAGATCCCATAGGCTATCGCTGTAGGTCCGTCATAATATACTTCTTCGCATCCTGGAAAAATAAAACATAGAGAGGTGTGAGATCAGTTGCTTAGTAAGGATAACAATATAGTGGAAACATTCATAAATAAGCATAATCATTTAAGGCAATGTATAAGACTAAAACAAAAGCCTTTTAAACTTTAACATCAACATAATGTTGAAAAGATAAAATGAAATAATTCCATTTACTTATTCAGATGGATATTCTACTAGTAGAATAATCACATGAAATATCAACACCTACTTTAATAATGATGGAATGCATAATTCCAGACTTTCATAACCACATCGTCTAGGCCTTATGCCAAGACTACAAATAAGATCTTGTCAATGCCTTTTGCCAAGACACTATCTTGTCTCATGAGACCTACCAATGCATCTAGAATCTATAGAGGGATCCACCTGTCACTTATTATGTCAAATTCATTCCTCATATGAAGGTTTTAAACATAACTTGAACATTCGTATTAAAACTACATTACAAAATGTAAATATTTTAACCACAAACCATGAATGGTATAAAAATAGCACATCCACATTCAAACATAACTCATTCAATAAAATATGGGAGATTTTATTATAATATATCAACCTCAATAGAGAATAATGAATGATATTGACATATATGAAAATAATCATCCAAACTATTTTAGAGAAATATCCCCTTTTTTCATGAAAACTTTTAAAAGTTACACTATTTATCCAGAAGACATTTAAAATATATTTTTGAATAAAAGGGTCCCATACCACATTAAAACTTTTAAAAGGAATTTTAAATTAAAATATTTAATTTCCATATAAATAAATCCTTAAATCCTTTTTTAGAACATGGACATTAATGAGAAATATTTAGAAGAATAATTATTTAAAACATTTAAAAAGATATTTTAGTTGGAGTTTCTGCCCCAATGAGATACACTTGAATAAAAATAATTAATTTAATAAAAAAATTATAATATCATGAGAATAAATTGATTCATGATATAATATGTCAAAGTAAATTATATACAACAAATAAAATTGAATTGTCACATAACAACAAAGAAGACTTAATGGAATGTAAGTTGAGACTAAATCCCTTATAAAGACAGTATCCTTAGGTTAAGGATAAATCAATGACATAATTATGTGTGAAATATATAAATACACTCAATATGATAGTATATTTATTTTAAATCAATCATAGAACATTCACATATATTCTAGTAAAAGCAACACCAATGAATTGGATGTTTAACTCAATGAATAGAGATTGAGTTAAAATTACTCTTATTGGGTTCATATCGATGACATGAGAATTTATCAATGGAGTGATTATGTGTATAAAAAGTATATCCAATGTAAGGGGAGAGTAAATTACTATGAAATTAATAAATAGTTATTCCTCACATAATCATGGAGTAAAATAATCTATGAAGTATCTGTAAAGCTGAATGAGTGGAAATTGAAATTTGAAATTCCCTTACCAATTTGGTAACATAAGAAACATAAATCCCATGAAATATGGATCATAAAATGAAGATGTAATTACACATAAATTATATTATATTATACATGTAATATAATCATTGGGTAGTACATACACTACACAAAAGGAAATAGTGGCAGTATAGCATGAATCTCCTGGAAATGAGATGTGAGATGAAAACCCTTAATTTGTTGTAATTAATCAAGTCGTATGGAAAAAAGTTAATAAAAACCATATGAATCACATAATACCATGAATATAGAGATAATAGTGATAATATATATATATATATCAAATGACATTACACAATACACCACATTTATTAAATATGTGGTGAAAATGGAAATCTCACGGAATTAAAATGGAGAAAAAAAACCCCTTACATTGTACGTTTCCATGGTCGAGGGTAGGTCAACCTACTGTATAATGGAGAAATAATTGTTATTAAATTATACAAGAATCATGTAAGTTAATATTATATCATATATGATCTTTTAACATTGGTTTGTTAATAATATCTTAGTATTATCGTTGTTTCGGGTGTTAACTGATTTGTTTCACTTCATATGCTTTGTTATGTAAGTAATTTTTGTTATGGATAGGATATATCTTATTCATATTCAGAGTTATATTATTTCTTAAAACATTATTTTTAATAATATAATTAAAATTAGTCATGAATGGATTACGATGGGGAATGAATCTCATCGTGTTCGTGGAGACGGTAATCTGTACGTATGCACGATTGACAATATAATTATTTTGATATAAAAATAATATATAATAGGATATTATATCATATATACAGAATATTTATAATGTTATATTTATTATTTAAATAAATTAGAAATCATTATTATACCCATCCAAATAATCAGGTATTGAATAAAAATTACACCACGACGAGGAGACGGTTAACCGTACATACGCACGTATGGTGACAGGTCTTTCAAAGGATGGATAAAATAATGAATATGGTTGTACTATATTTACAACAACATCACAGTATATAGGATATACTGGAGTTATAATTTTAGAATGGAAACAACAATGAAAGAGGAAGTGGAAGAAGAAAGGAACTTGAAAGAGGTGATGAAATATTTACCTCCTTTTCAGGTTCTTCCTTTTTATTTGACCAAAAGGGCCCCTTATGATGGCTTTCTGTATAAATTATTGAATATAGGATGAAGGTAATATATTTTAGAGGGTACTTGGGAAAGTGTTGGCCCAGCCAAATGGATTGGAAGGTGTGAATTAGAGATAAGGGGGAGTTCCCTTTTATAAGAGGGGTTAGGGGCACCTTAGGAAAAGCTAGAAATATTATTTTATAACAAAACCATTTTCTGTTTCTAATGGCACAAAAATATATTATTTAAAGGATAATGTGTTTATGAGTCGAAAACCACTCAACCAATAGTGTTTAGACATGTTTGGGTCACTATATTAAACTTATTATTTAGATTTAACTCTTCGTTAAATAGTTTGACATTTAACATGTCACTTTGTATTTTTATATTATATGGTTAATAAAAATACTATATACTCTCAATAGAACCCCAAGTGGTTCATTAATGACACACCTATCATTATATAAGTCTTTTGGATAAACCTTATATTTTTAGGAATAGAATATCAATTAATAATATAATATTTGTTTTAAAAACTCTTTAATGTCAATTTTGACACTATTTGGTATTTGTTTTTTCTAAATTCATAACATCATTATTACATTAAAAAATATTCATCTAACCAACAATAAAATGTCATATTAACCTATAAAATTAGTGTAATTAATATAAAGTCTCAAATTACATTTATTTTGATATTTATAATATCAATTATTTTAGTATTTTAGTAATTAGGTAATTACTGCATCATCATTGTGTCATTAATAAATTAAATTATTTAATGTCTAAAAAATATAAATAAAATACCATTATGTAGGGAAACTTTCTATATTTCTAATGAATACTTATAGTCGAATTTATCTTATGTATAACCCTATATTAGAAATGTTTTAGTTTTTAAGCATTGATTTTAACACGTTTAAATCTTCTTTGAATTAAAAAATAAAAATTTTCCTAATCTAATCCATGTGGACCTAAAGGTCCATATTTTATTTCTAAGATTGTTTTGGGTAGAATTACACTTATACTGTAGAATTAGGACATGTTTTCGGGTAATAATAATATCATTTTCCCCTTAATTACCTTATTTACTTTTAACCGTGGTAAATAATAGTAAAAAGTTACTATTCAAAAAAAATATTTCATCTTATTGAACCAAATTTTACTTACTGATATCAACTTCCTATCATAGATTTTTGAAATTCAATCCATAGAAACAGTAAAATTGACTTTTATTCAAATTTGCAAGTGCTCCTAGGAGGTGGGTAAAAGATGGTTAAAAAGTTCAATTAAATTATTATATATCTAAAAGTATTATAAACTGACTCCAATGAATTACATTAAACTTATATAGGTATTATGTATCTATTTTGACATAAAATAAATTTAAATAAAATAAGTAATTATTTAAATAAAAATTTGGTTTTAAACTATAACTCATTGTTTTTCACAATTAACAAAAAATTTAAAGTTCTCAAAAAAAATACCAAAAATTCACCCTAAGATAATTTTGATATTATGAATCCAAAAATGAAGTCCATTATGAAATATAAAATTTATAAAATGTTAAAAATTGGTCATTACTATTTATAATGGCTAATTTGATTGGTCGTTGTGTGTTAGAATCTCAATGTTGCAGCCAATGAAAGAAATTACATTATTCAAAGGGAAACATACAGTGGAAGATTGGGGTGTTACATTATTCCCCCCTTTTGGATATTATGTCCTAGAAATTTTTAAAAATGGGCTTTAGAACATTATTGAAAGTCCCACATGAGAAAAAGATTCAATGAAAAGTACAAAGGTCACCCAAGACAACTGATACTAGGATTCCATGTAGGAAAACATGGATATGGAAGATAAACTAAGTATCAAGTTCTGATTCAGAGGGATAGAAGACATGATAAGGAGAATGATAACAACCTGAAAACCAAAAACATGTGATGGGACAAAAATTCATTAGTTTCCCAGTAGGAAAATTAAATAGAAAAGGTTTTTTTTGTTTTAAGTTTCATTTCCTAAAGATGAGATATTTATTAATGATATTGAGTATAAACATAAAGAGATATACTTACTTTTTATGTAGAGTTTCATTCTTTAATAAATTTCTAGCACTAACTCGTTATTGTTTTCAAACGATGAGTATTCAAGATGAATTGGTCAGACCGAAAGATCTAGAATCAACTTATAGAGAATCAAATGATCCGTAAAGGATAAACAATATATTTACCTTGTCTTTAGAGATTAATCAAAACCAAAATGGTTAGAACAAGATCAGATGATCCCCCAAAAGGATATTTCTTTAGATAATGAAACTATAATATTAATTTCTAAAATTAATCCAAAAATACCCCAAAGTTAAATAAATACCATTCAATAATCAATTGTCCTTAAAATCATTCAATATAATCCAAACTAATATTGAAACCCAAAACATGGGAAAAAAATTTATGTAGTCTTCCACGTTAAATTTTATCCCCAAATGAATTCAACTACTCTTAAAGTCACATAGTTAAAAGTAATTAACCTAATAACATATTCTCTATTATAGGATAATAAATTCTATAAATAACACAAATCACTATAAATCCACCATAAAAACATAGTTAAAAATCCACCATTACTCCTAAAATGAAATCCCATGGTATTCTATTTTCCGTAGGCATATAGTGTTCCCAACAGAGTGAACGTCTTCCAAAATAACATTTATCACTTAATCACTAAATCAATTTCTTATACTAAGGGTATTAATTTGATAAGACATAAGATCCAAAATCAACTTATTATTGACCAATAAAATTGTTTAAAAAAAATTAATTAGTCACAATAACCATGGAATTTACATAGTCTTGTGGTAGGCGATAAATCCCAATTGCACTCTAGTTGTGGGTTTGATTCCTACAACTTCGATATGGGTTGTCACATGGTCTACGTGTTGTCCTTTTTCAAAAAATATATTTTATAAAATTACCAAAATGAGATAAATTCATCAAAATAACCATAACAAAATTTAACCACAAATGTTATCTCGTACCTTGAAATTTCATCCCAAAATATAACAACTTGTAATGGCATCAAATACAATGATCATAAAAACCCAAATAGTTATTTATAACTATATCCACAAGAGAAAAGATAATTCTTCCTCAAATATAATTTTCACAAGACAAACTGTAGGGTTAAAAATACAAGAGAACATTATTCCAAAGTAATCCCATCAACAAGGAGCACTTATAATTTTAAACATTTACCCAACCTTTTATTTCCACATAGCTTCTAATTTGACAATGAAAATATCCTATAAAATAGGGAATTCACTCGGGTAATGTCCAGGTCCCCTACATTTATGAAAAATGACTTTAAATGGATTCATGGGACCATTTTTATTTTCTTCAATAGTACTCTTCATTATTTCTCAGAAATTATTTACTTTATGTCCTTCTTTCCCACACATAAAGCATTTCTTTATTCCATTGAGACACTTTCTTGGGTGTCTCCATCCACATTTCCTCCATGATGGAAATTGAGGATTCTTTTCTCCAAGGTATCCACTACTGGAGCTCTTATCATTCATCACCTTTCTCTTCTTTGATAAGTCTAGGAGTTGGATACTATATATGTTGTCGATCATATTTTTGGAAAACTGATTTGGCATGAACACAATATCATTTACATCTATCAACTTTCTACTTTTTTGCTCATTTCCAACACCATTCACACCATGTACATCATGCCCAAAGTTACTATGACTTCCATGGAATCCATCCATTGACTAAAACTAGAAAGCATTGTGTGGGTAACAATAGTCATAAAATAATTTACAGAATATCATGACACCATATTTTCAATTTGAAATAGCTTAAGATTGACCATGGTAATTTATTCTCATCTCATATTAAAATCTTTCAAAATGGATTGTAATGAAAATGTAAATTATCCTATGAATATCCCCAGGGAGTGTCATAACCAAGAGTGCTGCAAGGCCTGTTATCATTCACCAGTTCCTGTTCGAGTCTAGCTCAAAGCGGTGTTTTCAGGTTTTACCCCTAGGTATATCTGTGCTAGAGATACCTCTACCTGCTCATATCCAGACAAGGATGTATTTCTTGGAAACCCCAAAAAATCTCCACAATACCAAAATTTTAGGAAGTTCCTTTGTACTGGTCTTCATAGTCTATCTTAGGGCTATGTTCTCTAATCAAATCTTACCTAAATCTATTTTCCAATGATTTTACTAAACATCCTATGATACCAACTGTAACGCCCGGACCCCAGAAGCCTAGAGTCGGGGAATTATTACGTATCATTGGCATGATCACAAAAGATCACGTCTCGAAAGGCTAATTCATTTAGTATCCTTGGAAGTACTAGATAAATTCATAAGGTTTACATGACATCATAAAATGGAAAACTACAACAACATTGTTTCCATAGAAAACACTGAGATCCCATAGACTATCCATATAGGACAGTCATAATATACTTTTTCGCATCCTGGAAAAATAAAACATAGAAAGGGGTGATCTCAGATGATCAGTAAGGATAACAATGTAGCGGAAACATTCATAAATAAGAAGAATATTTAAGGTAATGTATAAGACTAAAACAAAAAACATTTAAACATGAACATCAACATAATATGGAAAATATAATGTCAAATTATGCCATTTAATTATTCACATGGATATTATAATAGTTGAATAATCACATGAAATATCAATAGCCACTTTCATAATGATGGCATGCATAATGCCAGACCTTCATAACCACATACTCAAGAACATGTGCCTAGACTACAAATAAGAATTTATCAAGGACTTATGCCAAGACACTGGATTGTCACATGTGACGTAATAATGCATTTAGGAGCTATTGTGGGATCCACCTGTCACATACTATGTCCAATTCATTCTTCATATGAAAATGATGAATCATAATCTGAACATTTGTATTAAAACTAGCATACAAAATGTAAATATTTTAACCACAAACCATGAATGGTATAAAAATAGCACATCCACAGTCAAACATAACTCATTAAAAACAATAGGGAATATTTTTATATAATAGATCAACCTAAATAGAGAATAATGATTGATATTGACATAGATGAAAATAATCATCAAAACCGTTTGAGAGAAATATCCCCCTTTTTCTTGAAAACATTTAAAAGTCTCACTATTTATCATAAAGCCATTTTAAATAGATATTTGAATCAAACTGTCCCATACAACTTTAAAAAATTAAAAAGAAATTTTAATTTTAAAACATCAATGTCCATATAAATAAATCCTTAAAACCATTGTTAAAACATGGACATTAATAAGAAATATTTAGAAGAATAAATCATTAAAACATTTAAAATGATATTTTAGTTAGAGTTCCTAACCAAATGATAGACACTTGAATACAAATAATTGAGGTAATAAAAACATTATAATATCATGAGAATAAAGGGATTCATGATATACTAGGTCAATGTACAGTATATACACCAAATAAAAGTGAATGCACGCATAATAATAAAGAAGACTCAATGGAATGTAAGTTGAGATGAAATCCCTTATAAAGACTGTATACGTAGGTTAAGGATAAATCAATGACAAAATTATGTGTGAAAATATAAATATACTCAATATGATTGATTATTTTGTGTAAATAAATCGTAGACCATTCAGACATATTCTTGTAAAAACAACACCAATGAATTGGATGTTTAACTCAATGAATAAAGATTGAGTTAGAATTACTTTTATCAGGATCATATCGATGAATTGGTAATTTATAAATGGAGTGATTATCTGTATCAAAATTATATCGATTTTTATAGGAGTGGAAATTACTACACAAATAATAAATTGTGATTCCACAATAATCATGGAGTAAAATTATCAATGATGTATGCATAAAGCTGAATGAGTAGAAATTGAAATTTGAAATTCTCTTAACAATTTGGTAACATAGGAACCATAAATCCCATGAATGATGGATCATAAAATTAATATCCAATTACTCATAAATTAAATTATATTACACACATAAAAAAATCATTATGCAGTACATACACCACATGAAATGGAAATAGTGGCAGTATGGCATGAATCTCACGGAAATAGGAAGTGATATGAAAACCCTTACTTCGTTGTAATCAATCAAGTCGTACGGACAAACGATAATAACAACCAAATTAATTACATAATAAGATTAATATAATAAGAATCATGATAATATATATATGTCAAATTATAGTACACAATACACCACATTTAATAAATAATTGGTGAACAATGGAAATCTCACGGAATTAAAACGGAGATAAGAAACCCCTTACATTGTAATTTTCCTTGGTAAAAGGTAGGTTAACCTCCTGTATAATGGGGAAATAATTGTTATTAAATTTTACAAGAAACATATACATTAATATAATATCAGATGTGATCTTTTAACGTTGATTTGTTAATAATATCTTAGTATTATCATCATTTCGGGTGTTTACTGATTCGTTTTACTTCATATGATTTGTTACGTAAGTAATATTTGTTATGCATAGTATGTATCTTATTAATATTGATAATTATAATAAGTCTATAAAAATTATTTTTAATCATCTAATGAAAATTACTCTTGAATGGATTACGATGGGGAATGAATCTTATCATGTTCCTGGAGACGGTAATCCGTACGTACTCACGAGCGACAATATCATTCTTTTGATATAAAAAATATATATAATTGGATGTTATATCATATATAAAGAATAACTATCATGTTATATTTATTATTTTCATCAATTAAACAACATTATTATACCCATCCAAATAATAATGTATTGAATAACAATTACACCACGACGTGGAGACGGTAAGCCGTACGTACGCACGTATGGCGGTATGTCATTCAAAGGATGTATTGAATAATGAATATGGTTGTAAAATATTTATAATAAAATCACAATATATATAATATAATACAGTTATTATTTTATAATGGAAACAAAAAACAAAAGGGGAAGTGGAAGAAGAATGGAACTTGAAAGGGGTGATGGAATATTTACCTCATATTTGGGTTCTTCTTTTGGATTTGATCAAAAGGGCTCCTTAGGATGGCTTTCTGAATAAATTAAGGCCTCTAGGATGAAGTGAAGACAGTTTCGAGGGTATTTGGGCAGGTATTGGTAGATCCAAATTGCTTTGAAGATGTGAATTAGAGAAAAGGTCGGAGTTCCCTTTTATAAGAGGGGTGATGGGGGACCTTAGGAAAAGCTACAAATATTATTTTATAATAAGATAATATTCGGTTTATAATGGCTCCAAAATATATTATTTAACGGCTAAGGTGTGTATGGGTCGAAAACAACTCAAGAAATAGGTTTTAGATAGGTTTGAGTCACTATAATAACCTTATGTTTTAGATTTTACTCTTAGTTAAATAGTTTCACATTTACCATGTCTCTTTGTGTTTTTATATTATATGGTTAATAAACGTTCTAAATACTTCAAAGAGAAGCACAAGTGGTTCATAAATGATACACCTATCATTACATAAGTCTTTTGGCCAAACCATAGATTTTTAAGAATAGAATATCAATTAATAATATAATATTTGTTTTAAAAATGCTTTTAGGTCAATTTTGACACTATTTGGTATTTTGTTTTTGCTAAATTTATAACATCATTATTTCTTAGAAAATTTTTTATTTAACCAACCCTAACACCTCATATTAACATATAAAATTAGTGGAATTTATAAAAAGTGTAAAATTACATTTATTTGGATATTTATAATATCAATTATTTTAATATTTCATCAATTAGGTAAATACGACATCAACATTGTGTCATAAATAAATTAAATTATTTAATGCCTAAAAACTATAAATAAAATACCATTATTTCGGAAATATTTTTATCTTTCTAATTAATATTTATAGTCGAATTTTCTCTTGTGTAACCCTATATTAAAAATGGTTTAGTTATTAAACATTGATTTTAACACTTTTAACTCTTCTTTGAATTAAATAATAATAAATGTCTTAATCTAATCCAAGTGAATCTAAAGGATCATATTTTATTCCAAAGTTTGTTTTGGGTCAAATAAAAAATATCCAATAGAATTAGGACATGTTTTTATGGTAATAATAATATCATTTTTACCCTTAATTACCCTATTTACTTTTAACAATGGTAAATAAAAACAAAAAGATATTATTCACCAAAAATTATTTTCATCTTATTGAACCACATTTTACTTATTGATATCAACCGTTTCTCTCAGATTTTTGTAATTAAAATCACAAAAGTGTTAAAATTATGTTTTATTCAAATTTCCAAATTCTCTTAGGAGGTGGGTAAAAGACGGTTAAAAAAGTTCAATTAAAGTTTTATATATCTAAAATTACTATAAACTAACTTCAATGAATTAAATTGAACTTATATAGGTATTATACATCTATTTTGACCTAAAATAAATTTAAATAAAATAAAAAATTATTTAAATAAAAAATTGTTTTGAACTATAACTCGTTGTTTATCACTGTTCATCAAAAATTGAATGTTTTCAGAAAAATACCAAAAATTCACCCTAAGCTAATTTTGATATTCTGAATTCAAAAATGACGACCATTTTGAAAGATAAAATTTATTAAATTTCAAAAATTTGTTATTACTATTCATAATGGCTAGTTTGATTGGTCACGATGTGTTAGAATCTCGATGTTCCGTACAATGCAAGCAATTACTTTATTCAAAAGAAAACATACCATGAAATCATTGGGTGTTACAATATATCTGAACTAATTGGATACAAAGTTGAATTTTATTAACACTTATCACCCCCAAATAGATGACCAATATGAGGGAACCCATAACTCTATAGGTTATTTTGAGATCATGTTCAACGGATTTCTGTGGATATTTGGATGAAATAGTTCCCCTAGTGGATATATAAAATAAAAATAGTTTTTATTTTTTCATTAAAATGATATTGTCTAAGGAAATATATAGGATGAGGTGTGAGAATATGACATTATTCTATGAAGTTGGAGAGAGGAATATTATTATATACGATCTGAATTAATAAATTATTGAGGAGGTATAAACTATTCAAAGTAATATGAATTCTACGTAAAGTATATAGAGAATATATAATGCTAATTGTGTATGAGACCTATAGAATGAGGTCTGAAGTAATGTGTTCCTTCACATATTACCATTGAAGAGTTTCATTCGGTTGTGAGTAATGAATAACATAGTATGATATACATCATCCAATTTGAGAAACATTATTACATAATATCATTATCCTATAGACTGGAACTCCCACCTAACCTATATCATGTACATGATGTGTCCCATATATCCTTATCTGTGATGTACATAATTGAACCCAATCATGCACAAAATCAATAGGTGGTATACTTAGAGAATGACCACTCATATGATGAACTAGTAAAAATCATAGATTATAGAGCCATAATTCAGTGAAATAAAAAAACTCACTTACTAAATATACAATGCTGGAATCAAATGATAGTGGTGGTGACATGTAAATTGAAAGAGGTGATGTAACTAAATTATCTTAATGTATTAAAGTGAATTAAATGATATTTTATGGGAAAATATTTTTACGTGTGGAATATTATAATGAAATGGAATTTTATAATTGAATTCCTCTGTGAAATAAATAAATTAATTATTATATAATATATATAAAGAAAATACAGAAAATACATATGTTATTTTTGGCCGTTATAGCCATTAATATTTAGACTATCATTAAGAAAAATAAAAATTGATAATATAACAATTTCACAACAACCATTATGATTAGTATATGTTACGAGTTATGATAATGTCTAATTGGAACTTATATAAGAAGAAATAGAATTTAATAGTATTATTATACCATATAGGCCAATTTTATCGAAAAATCTGATAGAGATGACATCATTGATATTTTTCAATTAGAAATCCCAAGATGAGATCCCATGAACTAAAACAAGAGATAAACCATCGATGAGATATGTTCAATCTTATTGAAATCACAACCCATAACATGTCCCACAAACAACCACAAGAATGTGACACAATAAAAAAATGTATATTTAGGATGTACAGAAGTGTAATCATTGATTATGAATGAATAACATGACAATATAAATTTTTATAATTTTTAAAATAAAACATTGAATATATTTTTCCCATTTATTTTTTATATATCTAATTATATAATATTTTTGATCAAATGGATTTTGATATTCATTTTTTTAAATATTCTATTTGAAAAAAAAATAATATTGTGATAGATTGTGAATTATAGAAAATAAATTATAATTTCCTGAAGAATTATTATTATACAAAAAATATTTGATTATAAATAATATCTAAATTTAATGATGTCCATTATAGTTTTATACTGGACAAAATGTGGTTCGTGTTCTAAAATTAGCATTTTCTAGTAAAAAATTGATTATTATTTGAAATTGTAAATTCACATATTTGAATTCTTATTTTGGATAAATAAATATCAATTTTAAAATCATCACACTAAAATCAGCAATGACTGAATTTTTTATAATTTTATATGATAAATAAAATTTTAGGTAAGAAATAAATATGATATAAATATATGTCATACTTTATAAAATATTAAAATCCAAAAAAGTTGTGTAATAAATACCATTTCAAACATTATTGGCCAAATATATATTTCATCATTAATTTAATGTGTTTTTATGGGTTTTCATCAATTTTATAAAACATTACTGAATCCTCTAAAATCAATATTATATTTCATGGAATTCAAATCAATTTATTGGGAACATGACTCACCTCTAATTCAAAATTTTTATTATATTAATGATTCCAGTAATTATCATTATTAAATATTGTAAAAAATAGTATTTTAAAATAAAACCCATGTGAAAAAATATGGGATCTTTTGTGGTCTTGATTATATTAATATATTTAGTCAAAAAACATTTTATGGGAATTGATGAAGAATTCCTCTCCCTCTATCTATACAAACACACAAAAATCACAATAATATTCACTGAAAAACCGTTGAAAATAAATTAACAATCCAAATATATATATAAATCCCTACCGTGATATTAACAAGCTATTAAGAAGCTATTCCCAATCTTTTAGTAGTGCAATCTCAAGGAAAGGGATCATCTCTTCCTCAACTTTATTCAAGAAGATTATTTTTATTATTAATTTTGAGATAAGCCTTTTCTATTTGGAAAATATTTTTACATAAATTTTATGTTACATTTTATTTCCATGATATTAGAGACCAAAATCCTCTCTCATTAAACCATTAGATGAATATTTATATACACATGTTAGGCTACAAAAATTATCTATCGAGTTTCCATGCCAATCATTTGTGCAGTGAATTATAATAACCATTTTCAGGAAAATATATTCACTAATATATTGAAATACGTAATTTATTAGGTTCATCCCTATATGTAACCTAGG
Source organism: Viscum album (assembly GCA_963277665.1). Classification (NCBI taxonomy): domain Eukaryota; kingdom Viridiplantae; phylum Streptophyta; class Magnoliopsida; order Santalales; family Viscaceae; genus Viscum; species Viscum album. The sequence goes on from OY728163.1 coordinate 691,658,636, forward strand.
CTCCTTAATCACAAGGTTAATGCTGGTGAAATATGTTCTCTTTTTGACCTGTGTGGTTCACAAGTGCATCTACATGATATAAATTTGACGGGTGGATCTAGAATTATATAACCCTTCAATGATTTGAGGAATGTGTTTACCACATGATATATAATGTGTGGTTCATGAGAGGTTATTCTAGTTATACTATGTTATTATGATATGGAAGTCGTCCATGAAATATGCTTGTGATGGCATAATTTATCTCGTTTCCCCATTTCTTCTATTCCTTGATGTTGTCATCTTATATTATGCATCAATGTTTAGTTTCATGATTATCACACTTTTATGTAACCTTTATATCCAAAATGTGTAAAATATAGTACTTTCAACATGGTAATATTTTTTTATTTCCATATAAGGTTTAATATCTAACCATTTTTTATGTATGTCACAAGGTTATCCTATCCAATTTTTAGAAGTGTGGTGGAATTTTTAAAATCTTAATAAGTAGTATTAAATAAGGTCATTGATTACCTATTTTATTTCATTATACTTTATATCTAATTTCCCAAATTCACTAGTCATATTGATCATCTATAATATTCAGGTGTTTTTTTTATAAAATCATGAAATAAATATTATAAAATGCTTGCACGGTCATAATCCTGAAATATCAACCACAGAGGTAGAGAATTAAATTCATTCTGAACAAATAGTTATACTTCTTCAATTACCATGTATTTTTAGAAGGATTACCGATGCGTTCTTGATAATATTTGTTCATGAGTGAAAATATATTTCCATTCATGAAAAATTTCATGGATTTACATGGTGTACACATCCCTTGGTAAAAAACATGCTCTTAAATTATTTAAAGTTTTATATCATTTGTTTCAATAATTTTAGGATGATACTACTATTGAGTTAATTTTTTATAGCTATCATCATATGGAAAATATAACAAAAAAGTTGGAAATTTCAGATAAATGGATTTTAGAGGTTGATAAATTTTGTGATATGGATTTATATTTCGAGGGACTACACCTATAATCTCATGTGAATTTTTAAATTAAAGTGTCTCTAGAATATTATTTATGTAAGAATTGGAAGTGGTAAATCCAAAATATTTTTGGCAATTTTGTAGATAAATTCATTAAATAGAACATCATTTAAATATTCTCAACGACTAAATAATTAAAGATAGACTATAAGAAACAAATATGAAATTAAATTCAAAACTCCAATAAAAAGTTCTTTTTAATGAAACTTCCACTTCATAACACCCATAGTTTAATAGACAAGTCGAGGTTTAAAAAAGGGATATTAAATAAATTATAGAAAACATTCTCATTCAATTAAATATTGGTATATAATGTTTTATGATTACATGTTGTATTATATAACTACATTCAAAACTCTTATTGAGATTTATCATTACAGACTTCTGTATGTTAAATAAATTAAAATTCTTATTAAGATTTATTATAAGTCCTTCTAGGTTATATAAGATTTGAAAAATTATTTTAAATATTATTATTTAAAAATATTTTTGATTTTGAGAGATATATATGATATTTGATAGTATTATTTGAGAAATAGATGAATTTAAAATGAATGAACAAAGGATGTTCATGATTCTATCATATAGTATAGAAACATAAAGTCTCTTTATATAGTGATTTATTTATTTTCCAAACCTAAACTCTTCCTGTGAAAGATAAAATCTACAAGGTATAGATAAATTAAAAATATATGATGCTTGGTTAATGTATATTTATATCTTACAATAGTGGATAACACACAATTTTTGGTTAATGGTCGTTGGGTTATAACTTGATTGAAGGGGAATCCAATGTGATTGGTTGTTATAATTTTCATTGAATGCTATTACTATATTGTGTTTTAATGATTTCTTCAAATTTTATTCATCATGAGAGTCCAAATATTATTTTTTATTATGTGTTTTTCTTTTAATTATAATTTTTCAAAAAAAATTATATTGTGTTCTATCATAGATTCCTTTGTGTATAAAGGTTATTGTGTCTCATTTGACTGAACTATATCAACTTTAAATATAATTTACTAACTGCAACATTTTTATAATTCAATGTTATTGTTTCCTCTCTATTTAGATGAAATATTAACCTATTTTGAACATTACACCATATGTATAATTTTAAATGTGATTCTATAAGAAACTTAATTATTAATAAATCTAAAGGGGAGATGAAATGTGCAAAAACATGAAAATACCATCTATTTCACTAAAACATTTTCTACCTCTATACATGCTATATTAATCGTTGGTATCACATTTTATTAGTTCAATTATTCATGTGATTAATATGCTTAATCATAGGGTATTTTAATGGTGTTACGAAGGGGGGTTTTTTGGGGTGTACAAATGAGATAAAATTTCTACTCCTATTATTTACGATTTAAATTATTGAAAATGATACTATAAATGATGTTATATATTAAAAAATATGTTAATAAATCCTTATGACTATTTATAGAGTGAGTTAACTACTTGAAATTTATATTTAAGTATGTCTTCATTATAAAAATAAATTCCAAACATTATTTTGGTTACAAAATTTCCTTTGATGATATTGTGTGGTAAATGATTTTATTTTCATGATTTTTCATGCTTCATTGAAAATCTCCATGAATATTTTACACATTAATTATATATTTAATAAATATACATGTTTAAAAAAACTATTAAATATTTGTTTAATATTTTTACTATGATTTGATGTTTTTTTAATTTTTTGAGTGTTAAATTTGTTTTTTTTCATGATTATAATCCATTTAAATAATAATTATAGATATTGAATTTTAAACATGTTAGATTAAAACCCTTTTAAATAGTCATAAACTATGAGATTAAACAATGGGGACATTATTCATTTTTATATGTTAATGGTAAGGGTAATTTTAATGTGTTAGGGTTTATTTTATGTTGCAAAATGAAACAACTCTACAAAAATTTAAAATAGATTGTTTTTAAAATACAATTTCTCTTAAAATAATTGTTTATTTTTATGACGTTTTAAGGCTATTTTATCAGTTTGATGTGGTCAATTTCAATAATATTATATGGATTTAATTTAGTGAGTCCTTTTAATTCTCCACATGAACCAGTTTTTGTGGAAATATTTTCTTTATTATGCGTTACCTTTATATTTTTTTCAAAAAAGAATAATTTTGAATGACATCATAAGTTATTCATAAGAACGACATATAGAATGAATTTCAAATTCAAGTTTAACCAATTCATTGATTATGATGTTCTATTTTAAGGGTTATTTATCCCATGAATACTATTTTTTAGTATACAGCTTCCAATAGTTTAACAGCCAAGATTTTATAATATATTTATCCTTAAAAAAATTCAATTTATTTGATTGTTTTCATTAGAGGTGACATTGATTTTAAATTAATATGAAAACAATATTGAGATATTATTATGCAATAATTATATAAATTTTAAAATCATTAGTTGAATCAGGTGAATTATTTGCGTTTTTATAAAAAGATATATTCTATAAAGAATTGTAAAAAATATTAATTTTCGTAAAGTTGACGTTTCAATAAATTAAAGCATTTAATTTAAATGTATTATTTAATTTTCAGAATAAATAAATTTCATTTACAATAAATCCATTCAGACAAATGCTTTACATGATATTGATATATGTAATTATTTAGGTTAAAAGTATTTTTACAGGAAAGATTATGTTTGTTGTAATTTTAATGATTATTTTTGAAATTAATGAATTTAACATTTATATAATTAATTTGATAAAAATATTCCATATTTAAGATTAGTATTTTAAAAATATTTAGTCCATCTTTTTTAAATACACTATGAATTGTAAATGTGGTAATATTTATCCCCTCAGTTGGGGTAAAATTGTTAAACATATGTTTAAACACTAGAATAAGGTAATAAAATTCCTCAATAACTATCCTATATCTTATTTAAGGAGTTTATATTGACTATTAAAATCATATACTCAATGATATTTTGATTTGGTAAAATATTTCTATGATTTTGGAAATTAAATTATTTTATGAAAAAAATAAATATAAGCTGTCACTCTCTTGACATAAAAATATCTAATATTATATCATAAGTGAAAATAAGATTTTACATATGGTTTTAATGTTTGTTCGAAATATGAATTAATTTATATATTATGTTATTTTATTTATATTTTTTTATGATTGAACTATTATCTCAAATTATGATGTAATTTCAAAACTATATTAATTCATTTAATAGAAAATAAAATATATGATTTTAAATAAATTGAATGTAATAAAATATGCATGAATTTTGATTTTATTAGTATTATGAATATTTATATATCATATTATGAATGTGTTAATGTATTATAATATAATGTTATATTTTTCATATTGTTATTAAGGTTAAAATAAGTTAATAATTTCAAAAATATAATTAATGAATCATATTAAAATATTATTTTATTAAATTGTTAAAAATCATAAAAATAATGAAAATTTAAATAGTCGACAACAAATATAATAAAAAATTATCACCTTTCAATTTATAATAAAATTTTCACCTTATATAACATATAATAGACCTCAAATATTAAAAATTTCATTACCATAGTTGAGGTCAAAATTGGTTAACCAAGGGGTTAATCCAACAAAAAATAATAAAAATGATATATATTCCTTTTTAAAAAAGATAGGGATGACTATATATGGAAAAAATATTCATTTTATTATAATATTTGTCATTTTGATCCATTTTACATTATTTAGTTTTATATAATATTAAAATATTTAATGAATTTCCAAATGTTCCCCTCCCCTCACATAAAACAACACCCTTCTATCTTTTTTTACACCACATTTGGAAACCTAGCTTGACAATACCCTACCAAATACCTTTATGAATATGTATATCCATGAATTATATGTTTTTTATTAATACAGTACTATTTCAAGGATCCCTGCAGAGGTTTATAGCTGAATTATAATAAAGAGGGGGAAACCCTCGTTACAAAATATTTCAAATTTCATTATTATTAAAAATCCAATATATCTATTTTTACCTTCGTAATATTATAAAAATATTACCATAATTTTTTTTATATGTAATTCTTATTATTTAAAAAACATTTTACATCTCTTTTCAATTATATGAGATGAAAAACACCACTCATGTGTACATACGATTTATCGTCTCTATATTGTCATGAAATCTATCTTTAAAACAGTTTTAGATTGATGGATATAACAATGGAAATATAAAAATATATATCATATATATGAAAAAATTATTCTCTTTATTCTTAATATCATTAATACATTCTTACCTTCCTTTCTATTGGAATGCTGATTTGATTCCAATGCATACACGTGGACTACCACCTCCATAAAGCGATTTGATTCATTTTGCATTTTCAATTTAGAAGAATGGTTATTGGAATAAATTTAATTAATATATATGATAGAATAAATATTTCATAATATTTAATTATAATTTTCATTTCAGTTTTTACATCCATTTAAAAGTTAAAACAAAGTTCATGCATATATACGACCAACCATCTACATGAACATTGTAATTAATTTCTATTTCTATATCATTTATGGATTCATATAAACACACAAACAAATATATTTTTATAATTAATTTATATTATATATATATATCATGAATTACAATCAATATATTATGTAACCCTAATCATTTTATGAGGATTAGAACTATTGAACCAAAATTCTCTTGAAAACGACACAATTAAAACCAAAAATGATGGTTGAAAAAGGGAATTGTAAATAGATGGGTGTCAAAATGTAATAATTGAACCTTATATGAAATTATAATTAAATATATAAATCTATTATTGAAAAATAATAAATTTAAATTTATTATATTGGGAATTATATCGCATTTGATGAAATTTGATGTTGAGGTAAGGGATTTTGTTCAAATTTCCATTATACTGAGACATATTTGGTTTTATGCAAAAAATTATTTTTATAAGGATTATGTAAAAAAATTTATTTTTTATCATGAATATATATTCAGTCATGATGATTAATGATTAAATTCATGGTACCCTTCCAATGGGGTATAATTCAAATGTTATAAAATTGGAGAGAAATTATTTTAAAATGTTATTTACATTTTGGTTTTATTTTAATTTTTTTGAATGAATAATATAATATTCTTCACAATATAAATATATTGTATACTTTAGATAAATTATTATATTAATTATTTTCATCAATCATTTGATCTCCTTGGAATTAGAATGAATTAATGAATTATTTAAAATAAATGTTTATCTAATTTTCCATTCGAACCAGGTTTGTTTTTCCTGAATGTACAATTTTTAATTTTTTTACAAAAATATTTTTGTTTACTGATATTATTTATCAAGGAAAGTTTATTTAGACATATAAATATTACAAGGTCTAAAAATAATCATTCTAATGTTTTTCTAAAGGGTCATCTTCAATATTCATTACCAAAACTAAAAATGATTTTTTGATTTTATTGTATATGATGTTAACGTATTTTCCCACCTCTAAAACCATTTTATGATATTTATAATCTTTTATATGTATTAAATATTTTTTAAAATAAATTATTATAGTGATGTATAATTTAAATGTTTCACATATATATTAATTATTTCTCAAAAGTATATTATTTTATTTCCAAAATAATTTTCTTATAAATTAATGGTCAATTATTTCCCATTTTTAATTTTGTGGTTATTAACATTTAGTTGAAACATTAAATTTCATGTTATCATTGGAAATTATGTTTTTTTAATATCCATTTTCATAATCTTATAGAGATTATTATTTCATGAACCAAATAAAATTTATACCTATCATGTTTTAATTTTTTTATTATTTGATTGAATGTGAAGTTATATATATACATGATTCATTATAAAAAATGGATATTTCTTTGATGAGGCATATAGATATAAATTAAATTGATCATACAATATATGAAACATTTATTTTACATTTAGTGACAAGTGGGACCAAAAAATTTAAAGCCCCTTGACTCATAAACATTTATCCTCAGACAATATAGTTCTCCAAATTTATTAAATGGAATTTTAGTGTATACTTACCCATCAATCAAATTATCTTGAAGAAAGGAAAATATGGTAAATATATCATGATGTCTAAGATCATGACACACAACACTAATAATTTCATGTATTTATAATTTAGTTATTATTATCAATTTGATAAATAAATTGGTATTAGACATGGATGTATATTTAGTTCATGTAATTAATTAAAACGAATCTATTTTCAGTTTTTTATCAATTGTACTGATTAGGGCTTATTTACTCATAATTACCTCAATTTTACATAACCATTAATAAGAAAATAATATCACCCTTTATTTTTTTCCTTTCCCTTGTGTATACGGAATATAGGTTGGTTTAATATCAAGGATGTGAGAATGACTCATGTGATAGGTACTTTATTTTTACAATTTAATATGGGAACCATGTATTTAATTGGACCTTAAAATTTAATGAACTTATTTTTCTGTTGGGAAAATATCTATTGAATATTATGAAAATGTACTTAAGTAAAAACCATCTCTGGGTTACAAGAATTGGGGCTGTTAGAATTGGTATAATAGGATGTTTAGTTGAAGCCTTGGGATATAGATTATAAATTAGCATTACTAATATGATAAATATTGGAATCCCTTATATTATTTGAGAATCTTTACCATTAGATGGATTTTTTTGACTACCTCTTCATGATGATCATGATATTTCTAAGTATGTACAATTATTTAGTGATGTTTCTTAATATAAGAATGTGAATAAAAAACCAAATTAAATGTTGGTACCTCTCTATAGATAAATAAAATAAAACTTGCCTTGGAACTGTCCATATTATATAATTATAATGATATCTAACTCAGGATATAATGAATAACATTTTTTGTATGGAGGAATTGATTTTTCAGCAGCACGATTCACCTATGTTTCATTTCTTCATGTTTGTGAAGAATCACTATTTTAATGGAAATATTAATCCTTTAGGTAGTTAATAAATGGATTATATCACTATAAATGGCATTTATATACTTATGATATATATAATGTGAAAATCTCATATTGTTAGTGTATTGGTTGAGAGGAGAAGTCGATCATATGTTATCATTGATATAGAACACTAAATTTGTTGAATTAATTGGAATTTTTGAATGAAGAACATTTAAAGTGATATCATTTTATAAATATTCCCCATGGGAATATGGAGAGGAAATTGATAGGATGATCCTAACATTAATGATGAAGGAAGATGAAGTTGAGCCATAGTGTGAGGATAACATTACATGATTATCTATTCATTCTTTATAATACATAAATATTCCAGAAATAATGATTTGTTAATTATTTGGTGGTCTTCTGTAAAACTAATAATAGAGCTAAATTTTAAATTTTAAATTTGATATGATGATATAATATCATGTTCGATTAATATATATAAGGAATATTTCATATCCTATGTTTTTGATAAAAATTAATAAAAGACTAGGTGAACTACTCACCATTAAAAGATAACACATCAATGGGGAATAATGGAATGGATAAATTATTAACATTTAATAACTATTGAAAGAAACATCTCCCAAAATTCAAGAAATACATTGATATTTATTACATGTTTAGAGATAGAGGATATATTGAAAATGAATGTAATTTAGTTATTAAATTGAAATGATATGTGGAATTATTCGAATATGTTCCCACAATAATCAATGGATATTATCATATAAGAATCCCATGGGATAATTCCAGGACTATAGAATTACTAGAGGAAAAGAGGATATTCGTAATGATGTGGTCAAAGGTAAATGTATCACATACTCAATAAGTGAAAATTATTTATTTCATTATAGTTCAAACAGAAAATTTATATTTGAATAATTTTATATGTGTACCACATATCCATAAACCTGATTAGCTGGTGATTTAGAAGTGATGAATCATAATGAAATTTCACCAAAATCACATGTTTATAGCTCCTCTCTGATAAAATATTATATGAATGTGATTTCTAAAAATCATGTGATTCTCATCATAGTTGAATTTATTGTACTTTTGGGAATGTATTTTCTCTCTCAGTTTAATTCCCATATCTATTTTTAAGGATGTGATGTTATATTAAATTTCCTAAATCTATATATGATAGTATATCAATGCATGGATGATTCTAAACTCACTATTAAAATAATTTCTAAATAATGTGTTTTAATACCTACTCATCCGGGATACATACCATATATGGTTGGTTAGAAGCCTTAAATTGAATAAATTCATATTTAATAGGAGTTTGTTGATGTCATTATAGAAGAGTTTCATTGTATTCGACCAAATACTGAAGTTGATGTTTTTAGTAGAATGCATAGTAGGGTATAGACATATTTTACAGACTCTATATAGAATATCCCTGATTGGGTTGCAAAAATTAAAGAATTAGATTAAGTATAATGTATATAAGCTAATCATTCTTCCATGAGATGTTCCATTAGGTGATCTAATTATTGTTATTAATTTGATAACTAGGTAAATGAATCATTGAATTGAATATTAAAGAAAATAACCAAATCTATATTAAGAATACATATCATCTAATTCATTAGGATGATCTATCTTTATTAATTTAAAGGATATCAATATATTACTATGTTTGATATTCGACATGGATATCATCAGAACAAGTCATGAATGAGGATATATCTAATAAAACCATACATATGAGTTTTTCTCACTATGAATTTATAATAATTCCATTTATACATAACAATTTTATGATATCCTTATGGATTTTATGAGATTACCTTCATCAGTTTTATTGTAGCCTTTATAGATGTTATTGTTATATATTCTAATAGAATGTATGTACAAGCTAAAAATTTGAGAATTTTTATAGTGACTATAAGGTATGAGAATATATTTTTAAAATTTAAAAAATGTGATTTTTGTAGAAAGTATCATTCATAGTCCATAGTATTCTATGTGATGGTAAATCGCTGCATCCTTCTAGGTTATAGTTTATTTTTAAATTGAATAAAACAACCATAGTAACAAAGATCTGTTGTTTTATGGGTTATAAAAGATACTTATGATTCTATGTTAGATATTTATCCTGAATATCTAATGAACTTCCAATATTTACTTCGAAGGGGGGTACATTCTTATAGAAATTGTATGCCTATGGGCCTTCGGGTCATGTAGTGGCCTTTGGGTCATGTCGGGCCTTGTGCCTTGGGCCTACGAGTCATGTAAGGGTTCCCCTTCAACCCTTAAAATGGGGATTATCCAATATAAAATAAAAAAAGATGTCCTTCAAGACATTCAGGAAAGGTGGATGATTCTATTATCCAGAAATACCATATTTGTTTTCATTAGTTCTGATTAAAAGAGCTTGAATATATTTTTTTGGATATTTAGACATGGGATCATAAAATATTGATGAAATGGGATAGATCTTTTCATTTTTATTTGAATGTTCATCCATACATGAATAATAGGATTAAGAATACATAGAAGGAATGTTTTAAATTAAAGAATAAGGTCATTATTTTTATAGTTCAACCATGATATTTGTGAATTAATAAGGATCAAGAATCAAGTATGTTTTCCATTAATACCATATTTGAAGAAGGTTCCATTAAATGAATATCATTGTTCATAATTATTTAACAAACTTGGATCTAAAATGTTTTATATAGATCTCAAAGTTGATTTTTTGTGGGATAATATGAAAAGTGATATTGAAGAATATGTACAATGATACCAAATGTTTCACCATGTTATGGTTGAGATATCAGAGTCTTTTTGGATATTATTAACATTAACTATTCTATAATAAAAAATAGAAAACAATACAATTGACTTCATCATTAAATATCCAAAGCATCTAAAGTGAATAATTTGATTTATGTAATTATATATAAATTCAAACATCCTTCACATTTTTTTCAATTTGTGAAGATTTCATTCATGACTAGCTTACTCGGTTATATAGTCAAATGTTTAGAGATTTCATAGAGTACCACTAGAAATCATATCCGAACAGGATTTGAGGTATGACTCGATGAGCTAGAAAATAATTCTATAGGATATATACATATAATTGAGATTTGGTGATACTAATCATCCTCAGAAATATGTTCATTCTGATTGTACCATTTAAAAATATAGAAGACATGCTAAGAGGTTTCTCTATGGATTTCAAATTCTTTTTGTATCAACTCCATCCATTGGTAAAAAATTAAAATATCAATTTCAATAAATTTACAAATTCTTATAGATCCTTCTAATTAATGGTGTAGAAGGATGTTAGACCAATAATGTATTTATATAATTTTAGTAAATTAAATATATTGAAACATGATACAAATACTGAAATGGAAGCGAAGGTTATATCAATAAGAAAATCATATATGGGAAGCTTAGAGTCAAATAAATATATATGATGAAAATCATATGTGAGATCCTAATTTCAATTTTTTTGCTAGGAATTTCTATGAATATTTCCCTATAAGTAGGTTATGATAGTTTTAAATAAAATAAATGTGTCTCTATATTTATTGGTTGGCAATAAATTATTGATTATATCATGGTGTTATAATGTTATTTGGGGCTTACATTAAATATTTCTGATGTTCTTGATGTGTTCCATGTATCTATTTTAAGGAAATACATAACTAAGTCATCAAATATACAAAGCTCATGGGGTAATACTATTGGGTAATGATTTGTCCTATGAGTAATAACCTGTGGAAAATCCGGATTAGAGGGAGATTTTTCTATTAAACAACACCGCAAATCTTTAAAAAAATTTCCTGAATTTTTTTTATTAATATATGTGGGAAAATTATTTTTTTATACAGAAAATTAATCATTGGTTTGATTGTTTTAGAATTATATAATTTCATAGATGTAATTATTATAAGAGGTTAAATGTGAAAAGCAAATATTATATGATATATTCTTCATTAAATTAATTTAATTTCAATGATTAAAATAATTACATACAACACTAAGTATAAAAATATCCACAAAATAGATTTATATATTTTCATGTGACAATTATGTCATTGATAAAATAATTATTTTAATATAATAAATTTTTAGGATTTTTGGGGTAATTTTTAGTGAATAATGCAAAAATTAGGATTTTTATAGAATAATAATTTGTTTTCTTTAAATCATGTAAAATAAAAGTACCAATGTATTTTGAATATAAGCTCCATTTTTAGAACAATTCTACATAGATATGTTTTCTACATTAGTTTCATATATGTAAATTTTATGATTAAAAATCATATTTCTAGAAAACTATTTTCCATCACATTTTTTGGGAATATATTTACATTAATATATGAAAAATATAATAATTATAGTTGAATTAAAATATTACATATCTTAACAAGTGATTTTAATTTGGTAAAGAGGTCACTTTTATTTTTTAGGCTCTATGAATAGCATCTGTGAAAACATTTATCACCTCGGTATGGGTGAATTAGAAGACAAACATGGTTAGAATTTTGTGATAAGGAATCAAAATTTATTTAACACATTAATATATCATGTTTTATGAGTTAGTTTAACCATTTGAATCCATTTCTCAAAAATAGTATGACATTGTGCAATTTTTATCTGATATTGACCTTTATGTTATCTTAATAAAATAATAAATAATAAATGAAATCAACTTTACATTAATATATCTAAAAATTTTAATGATGATAAAATGTGCATATATTTGGATTAAAATGATTAATAGAAAGAATAAATTATTTTTTATATATGATAATTTATTTTATTTTTTAGTTAATGAATAATTATCGTAAATTAAGGTGTAACATTAATAAAATATTATTTTAATTAATAGAAAAATTAAATAAGTGATTTTAATAATATAAAAACTAATATAATGTAAATTAATTAATGAGTTAAATGAATTAAATAGATTAAATTATCGAATTAGGTATGTACGGATGGATTATATTCAAAATATATCATTTTCGTTGTGTATTTGATGAAAAATTAAATTAATTGTGTCAAAACATACATTCAAGATATTTTATGAATGCAATAATTTATAAAATTAATTTAAAATCATAAAATATATATGTGAGGTTACATGGATAAGTTATGTTTCAAAATTTCTTCTATTTTTCATTTTTATAAAAATTTTAACATATTTGAATAATTATTAACATTTAATACTTTAAAGACATTATTGGGGATGGGGTTTATAGAGGTTAACCATGGGTTTAATCTAAAAGATATGGTTTAAAGGGATATATAAAAGTATTTATTTTTTATTTTATGACTATATAAATACCATATCATCAATATAGATTAATATATGTCCTTTGGAAAAATTTAAAGGGTCATAGAAATGTTAGAATATTATATTTCATTACTTTCCTAAGGATCCCATCTCATCTAATATAATAGGTTGATAATTTTCATTTTTATTTCCTACATATTGAGAAACATAAATGTACCAAAAAAATTCATTTTTTCTATTAACTTCACTATCTGTGAATTAGAGGACCTATTCATCTTAAAATACCATTTTAGGGGTTCTGATGATGGATATAATGGATGTGTACTAAATAAGAAGTTACAATATTTTTCGACTCATTCAAATTCCTACATTCTTATAATTATTCTAGATATAATGTAACTATCCTAAAATAATCACTATAGTATCATCAATATACATATATTTTATTATTATTTTAGGAAAACCTTCTTCCTTCTCTTTTAATTTCTATGAAAATTCAAAAAACAACTCATCGGTTTGTACAACATATAAACTCCACATATGGGTGAAATTCATCTTTCATCATAAATTTACATGGATGGTTATATAGTAGGAATAATTAATTAAATAATTTTATACATAAATTATATATAGGAAATAATTTTAATTATATAATAATAAGACTATATCAACCTTATTACCATAAATTATTCTCAAAATTGATAATCTCCCTTGTGTGTATTTATAGATTACAACCTCAACAAAGCGATGTGACTAATTTTTTCCATAATAAAATAAAATAATGGTTATTGGGGTATATTTAATTATTATTTATGATATATATGATATATTAATGATTATTTAATGTTTAATTATTGTAATGTTTCTTTTATTCTGAGCATCATAAACTAAAATCAGCGTTCATGTGTCTGAATAACACACCGTTACCATAAATATTATAATTTATATTACTATATCATCATTTTATATATGATTATATAATATATATATATATATATATAAATAATTAATATATATGATATTTACATTATGAAAAGTAATTATGGAGATTTTGTGACCAAAATAAATACACGGGGAACATAATAATCGAACCTAATTTTCATGAAAAAAAATAGTTAACAACTGTAAAAGACAATTATAGTAAAGGCTTATTAATAAATTTGTTTTTATATTTTATATTTGAATAATATGTGACACTATAGTTATTTAAGTGACTCTATTATATTATAGTAATAAATTAAAATGTATTAAACATGATATTAGATCACTTTTTAAGGACATCGAAATTGAGGTAAGGAATTCCTTATAAATTTACATTCTATTGAGAATATTTGGTATAATAAACCTATTTATAGTTATGTGGTGTCTAAAATTTCCATTTAACATGAATATATATTTAATTATTATTATTAATGATTCAGTACAAGTTACATATTCAAGGGATTATAATTAAAAAGTTAATAACTAAGTAAGAATTTATTTTACAACCTAATTTTCTTTTTGGATTTCATATAAGTTCATTGATGGATTACTAATCTATAAACATCATAGGATATAATTATTTTATAATCATAGGAATTTTTAAGGAGTTTCGATGTATTAAAAAAATCATCCCTCATTCACAAAAATCATGTAATTAAATATCTAATAATAAACCTTATATAAATTATCTTTTTGATTGGGTATATTTATTTTCCACATTATTATATATCAAACTATCTATAAAAAATCCATTTTATATTTTCAAATGATTCATCAAATAAATTTTATGTTATAATATAAAAGTTTCATGTTTTGAATGGAATATTTCTTGTGTTCTCTGGAAGGTTCCTTTTAAGTATTCATTTAGAAAGTCAAAAGGATTGATTCTTTTTAACGTATAAAATATTAGTGGCTTGTCCAGAAAACATAAAAAATTTTCTATATTTATATTTTTCTATTATATTTTATCTATTTAAAAATATTATTTTTAATAACATATTATTGAAATGTTTTTCATCAATTATATTTTTTTTATGAAAAGGTTATAATTGTAATACCAAACCTATATTTTAGATAAATTGGATGGTATAAATTAGCTCTTTTTATTTTCGTTATCATAAAATGTATGTAGAAAAATTAATATTATTATGACTATTAGACATCTTATATATATTATATATATTATTAATATTTTGGATATTATGAATTTTTAAACATTATATCATTTCTATATATGGTGTTCTACATTTTAATTTTCTTTATATAATATGAAAATATTTATATTTTATTTTAATTATCAAATATAGATATTTTCATATAAGAATATTTTATATGAATTAAAATTACCAATCAATATATGAGAAATTTTTTAGATATATAGTGATAGTTGGGGTCAAAAATAAATATCCCATTGATGTGCTAACATGCCTCACGAGACAAACCAAAAGGCCAGATTTTGTAAATGGATTTTAGGGTATACCTACACATCAATTATACTATCTAGGAAAATTCCTTGATATTAATGATATCTTAATTCGTGATATCATAATCCCCTATCATTAAGAACCGATATTAGTGTGAATTTAATTATTAATATCTATGAGACTAATGAATTGAAATTATCCATGGAATCATTTTATGCCCATGTTAATGATTAAATGACACGTTTTTTCACTTATTTATATTTCGATATAGAATACCCCTTATATATTCAGGATATCATCCGTTTTATGTCACCCATACCAAGAATATTATGTCACCCTATATTTATTATCCATTCCCTGGGATATGAATAATGATATTGTAAATATTATCAAGGATGATAGAATATTTCATATTACATATATTTTATTTTTCATATGTAATATGGGAATCATGTATTCATCAAGCTCCTGAAGCCAACTAAATAGACAAGTCCATCAGGATGGGTTCCCTTTTATCTGAAGCAACTTTAATAATGTGGAAACCGTATAGAGGATATTTTAGTTTGGGTCGTTAAAATAATGTTTCTAATTATTCTATACTCAAATTGTGAATTTTTGAATTATAAAAATGGAATTATCTTACATAGTTGTATCATAAAATAGTTTAATTCTGTTTTCTAAATTTTGTAACAGCCACGTAAGAGAATATACTCATCATTGAAAATTCTAATTTTTTTAATTATCTCCTCTTATGGTAGACATAAATATTTATTTCAAAATAATTATTGAGAGGTGACTTGTTGAATATGATTTTAGTTGGAACGATTGACCCAAAAAATGAGATATTTTATAGATTTTGAAAATGTTACTCGGACACTTACTAATGATGTATATGTTATAACGATTCATTTATTTTGAATCACATTTGAGATAAGTTCAATTACAATATATTATAAATAATTAATAATTATAAAATAATATATATATATATATATATATCACTAATAAATGATGTTCAGATGAGTTTATTTTGAAGATGTTATCACTAAAAATTTAAAATCTTCTATGGTAGTTAATAATGAAAAAATATGATGAACTGAATCTAAAAAAATTAATGTCTGAGGATCGTTTTCAGATTAATGTTGAAGGGAAAGAAAGGAATTAAATATACACTGAGAATGTGGAAACCAATATTCTATATTTGTTTAGTCACTAAAAAATCATCATGGAAATTGGTTGTCGATGTGATATCAAATTAAAATGTATATGATTCATTTAAAAATATAATATCATTATTGAATATTTAAATTAAAATTGTTTATCAATTTTAAGAGTATTAAATTTTACATTGGATCACTATAAGGACCGATTTACATTATGATGTCATATCAACTATGTATCCTTGAAATAAAATCAGGGAAGAAAAAATTAAATAGATGTGCATCTGATGATTATAATACTAATTTAGATTTTCATTTAAATATTAAATTTTAGTACTAATTCTTAATGGAGCTCGAACACAGCATAATCTTTAATTTGTTAAAGACACATTAATGATCCGGAGATTGAGATTATCAATCAATGAGATGATATTATGTTAATTGTTCTTGATATAGGAGTGGATGTTGAGGTCCATATATAATTGCACATATGAGGTTTTTAATTCAAGGATTAAAACATGTCACATAATCGTGAAATATCCTAAAAGATTTATTAAAAAACAAGTTGTTATTGTTTTTGTGGAAATAATGAATTTCAATTGAATTCAATCTCAGGGAAATTGAATCGTGATCAGCCACCACAAGAATTAATATTGAATAGATTTTTAAGTTGGTTATTTGAGTTTGGGATAATAGTTAAGAACCTATTTCAAGCATAACATAAACCCATTAATGATAGAAAAATTTCATTCATATTAATTTTTCTTGTTGTTATAATGATCTTAGAGTGTTTAGAATGTATAAAAGAGGGTGTGGAAGAATCAGAATCAGTAAATGGAATGGTCATTAACCTAAATCATTGTTGGATTGTTAAATGTGATAAATGGTCAATATGATGAATAGAAAAATTTATAAATTCTTATAGACTAGATTGATTCATGATAAGTTAGAATATTGTTCATATATTTACTATAAGTAAAGGATATAATACTCTATTAAGTCTGTTAAAAAAGGAACATTTATATGGTTCCATTTATATATAGTGGAAATAAGGTGAGTTCTAGTTATTTAGGTGTCTTGTTCATGTCTATATTGATTTTCGGAAAGAGGGGTGATTTATGAATTTCATATTATAAAAAGAGACAACCAAATGAAAAAAACTAGAGAGAATTGAAATGTGTTTCAAGGTAACTTTGATTAAAGGGAAGTTAAATAATCAGATTCAGATTTGTTTTATCCCACTTCTGTATTTTTACTATTAATCTATTATAATTTTTTCATGCTACAAGATATTATTTTTAAAACTATAATTTGGTAAATATAACATGTGAAATTGATTTTTCTTATTTTACTCATCTTATTATTTTCATGATTTCAATATTTGATTTCATAATATTTATTTTCCTCTAGGAACTATTTCATTCTAACATAACTAGGTATAGTCTATAATCTATCATGATCTAAATCAATATTTAAAATTCCTGAGTAATTTACTTGAAGAAATAATATATATATATATATATTAAAATAAAATAGATTATAAATTACGTCACCCAATGATTTAATTATAGTTTGATTATAGTGATTTTATTTAATTAATTTCATGAGTTCGTGTTGGAAAATATTGATTATTGTCCAAAAAATTTTACAGTCCACCTATATAAAACTTGAAATATTATGTGGATTATTTATTTTTTGAATGAATATACCTTCATTGATTTCTTCAAAAAATATATTATTGGTAATCTAAACTCTATAACATCATCAGTTTCAGTTTACTAATCATATATTTGATCTTTTAAATTTTTGTACATCTAATTTATTTACTTCTACTCACTCACACTTACTTGTTTCCTTGATATAAATCACTTGATTGATATCATTTTTAAAATTTTTACTTGATTAATTTTTAGTTATTTTTAACCGAAAAAAATGTTACATCACTATGTGGTTACCCCTATATGATATTGAACTATTATTTTTTCGTTAAATAAATAATTTTTTTTGATAGAATGGTAATAGTGAGTCAAATCCACCCATGATTTGGCAGTATTTTGAATGGATTTCAACAATTTCTTGAGGTGTGATTCCTCTTCACATTTATTTATTATTAAAATACCAATATTTACAGAAATGTTTTCAATATATTGATAATATACTATGTGAATATTCAACAAATTATGGTGGAATAATTTGAATTAAATTTATTTAGTTTCTAGTTTCTCAATGATGTCGACAGACTATAAAAGAACATCATCTTCCACTTTTGATTAAGGAATGTAACATAGGGATATTATTTTGATATTTGATTAAATTTATTACAATTGGAAAATATCTATAATTTAGGTAATACGTATTTTCTCCATATATGTATTATGGGTGCATAATAGGTCATATGAATGGAATTTTCCATGGGTATTATGTTGTGCGAAGTTTCAGTGAGTCTTTGTGTGATATAAATCATGAGATTAAAATAGAAATTAATTTTAATGTTTTATTATAATTTATAAGTAACAGTATGATCTCCATAAAGTACAATTCTGACACATTGTATTACAAAACCTTGGAGGTATTTTTATCATTATTGGATGTGGCTTGGATGAATCATGGATTTAGGTGTTAGCTATATTATGATATATGTGGTCCCTATGATACATAAATATTTTCCTTTTCATACATGATAATTTATTTATTATTAGTAATTATGGATCATAGGAATTGATTTTTGACTGTGAGTTCCCTATGTATAGAATTTGGTGGCATTGAGCATCCTAAATGTGGTGTGAGTGTTCATATATTTTTTTAAAAGTAGAATATACTAGAGACTACAACACCATGGGGAGAAGATTATAGTTATGTGTAATAAAGACTTCAGTATGACTTTATGATTAAGATATGTAATGTTATCCATTTTATTCTATAGTACTAGTACAACAGACATGTTGGGGTGAAGCCTCAAATATAAAGGTAATGACTGTTTTAATTAATATGATTGAGAAAATGTCCCCTTTAGGGTGCAAAAGTGATTTGAGAAAACAATGAGAACAATTTTTACTATTGGGATTGGTATATTTTGATGAGGATTGGATAACCTAAATGAATGGACTGGGAGATCTTTAATTGGAAATTTAATATCAAGAGTACGAATGAAACATGTGATATTTTTTCTTATAGCCTTCCAATGAGAATCAAAGAGGTTTTGTGTTTACTTAGATTAGGATTATCCTGGGGAATAACATATAAAATATGAATATTATGTTTAGATAAGGATTTGAATATTACCATTATGGCTAGAGGCATGTACGAAAATGGGCTATATAATATCTATAAAATGATGTGTGTGATATAGAATCTATAAGTCCAGATAAATATGGGTATGTGGATCTAAATGGCCTCCTCCTTGAGTTATATGAGATTAATAACTGATTCAATTTATCATTCCCCAAATTTTATTCATTCATTTATGGTTTATTCATTGAGGATACATAAGAAAACAAATATGGAACAATGGTGTCTAGGGGACATGTATGACCAGTCCTTAGGATATGATAATTTATATGATATTATCATTATGAAAGGGATATAGAATGGATTCTATGTATTGGTAAGCGAAAACCTTTTTTAAAAGTTAATTTAGGTTGTAATTATACATGAATTGAGGTAAAAGTGAAATGGGTCACAAGGAATAAGGTTTTTCAGTTACACCACATAGGTGTTTGTCTTACCAAATAGGATTCCAAACATAAGAAGGTATAAATGAAAAGTTTTCTTATATCCCATAAAAAAATTCACATATAGATGGAAATATAAAGATTCGTGGATAAAAAATGAAATTTGTAACATATAATTCGACTTATATATATATATATATATGAAGGATCTATGTGAAAATTATCATCTATAAACATATTGATAGAGTGTTAGGGCCAAAAAAACATATGGGGCTTAGCTAAGAGATAAGGACCCCGTATAGAATTTAAAATCTTTGGTATAAAATACAAAGAGACCCTATCTCTATATGATATTTTTTATCATTTACATAGGATAAAAATGAAATCTAGATTTCATATCATATTTAAATTATATCCCTAGACTTGTGGTAAGTTTATTATACCATAGGGAACCCCCTTTTCTTTAAGGTATTGAATATTTCATTTGCGGAAGTGACTAGTTAATGTATGGTTGGTAGTTTTAATGTCCATGATAGAACCAAATAACCCAACACACATGCATATATTTTATATGTGTTTATATATTTAATTATTCATACACATTGATAATAAATTTTATATTAGGTTAACATGGTGAAAACCTAATGATATTCATTTCACAAATGATAAATAAGAACCTCAATAACTATTAATAGATTAAGACTATTATAATCTTATGATCATAGGTTTTATAATGGATTCTACTAATGAAATCTACTTGGATTTGGGGATAGGATTTTTATGAGGTTACATAATGCTTGTGGATACTCTTATAAATATTAATATTTCTTTTAATTTTATATTGGTCAGATGGATTGTAAATTAGGTGAGATGTATTACTATATGACTACATTTTCCTATTTTCAGTACATTGTTTTTTATTATTATTTACTAAATTTTATTAGATATAATTACATATGTGTATATTTATAATCTGTTCTGGATGATATTTGGTAATTTAATTTTATTTATGGTTGGGATATTGGTATTATATTATCTTAAATAGTGATTATATACTATTTACATTGGTCAATAGCCTCTAGAATAAATTAATTTTTTGTATAGGCCATTTGGAAACTAAAACTCGATTATTATCCTAGATATTTCAGATATGGAATTATAACAAACCATCATATTATGATATTATTTAGTACAAATATTATATTTAAAGTATGTTAATAAATATAATATTAAAAATTTTCCTTGATCATTATATTTTTAATCATAATAATATGTTGAGTCTCACTACTATGAAAAGATCACATAATGTTCTAGGCTCACTACCTATACACCATTTAATGTATATCAAGGGTATTGAGAATTATCTAATTGTTTGGGATACTATGTAATTTTTGTGATACCCATAAATTTATTATATGTAATGCATATTTTTTATATAGTGAAAATCATAATACATTATGCATATAAATGAAATAAACAAATGAAAAAGAAATGAGCTAAATAATGTTGTTAAAATGAATTTTAAAATAATTTTTTATATAGATACCAGAGATAAAAATTGAATATATAATTTTGGATGAAAATATATATTATTAAAAAATAAATTCAATATTTTTTCCACGATAGAGTGAATAAATATAGAGAATCATCATAAGAATAATTCGGGAGAGGAAAATAGATAATAGAAATGATCCTTTATATTAATCATAGGTTGAGACATAGAAAAGTAAGAGGGAACCATAATGAAATGAATATACATTTAAAAAATGAAAATAATGTTTAATGTATATAATGGAACAAAATTGGAATGATTCAATGAGGAAGGAAGGATTGAGTGGGTGATATTAAACTATGAAAAAAATATAAATATGAGCCTGAAAGACCCCCAACATTGGGGATTGAATTGTTTTGAAATCCAATAAGACATCCTGAATAGTCATTCCACAATCATTATATAAATTATTCAAAATAAATTTAATTTTATATCCTAACATATAATCAATGTATGATCATGAAAAATTCATTTAATGAATTAAAATTTTTCACTACGATCGTTTTTTCGAATTTTTAGTTTATTATTATAAATCAGTATTAATGTTACACTAAAGGTCATAGACCATAATCCCAAGGTTCTAGTGGCTCATAGTGTTTCTTTATATTTTTTATTATCATTATATATGGGATGGATTATTAAATATCAATATATGGTTATGATTTAAAGAATCATATTTGGTAAGTATATTTCAAGAATCTAAAAGAGACATTGATGAATTGATATTACATTTGTTGATATTTCTCTTATATTATCATTTATGGAGAAATATATAACAACGTAGATACATGAATCCTTTTATTATCCTTTGTTTTGGGTTTTTATACAATGGCCATTCTTTCTTCTTTGGGAATATAAAAAATCCAACACAGCTTGTCTGAACGACCCTCTTAATCATTTTCAAATCGTGTGAAAATCCCCTGATCTAGTATACTTTATTGCATATGTAGAATTAGCGAAACATATAATTTATATTTGAGAAACTCAATTATCTTAAAAATTATTTATATGACATATATATAATAAAAATAAATAGTTTAACTGATTTTGATTTACCCGAACTAATGAAAAAATATGATTTTTAAATCTCACAATCCAAAAAATAAAATAATTGGATTTTTATAATTATATTTTTTATATTTTTTTAATGAATAGAATTTGGATATTTGTGAAATTAATACATAATTATTCATATAGTAATAAATTTAAATTACATTAAATTACAAATTATTTTAGATAGTTTAAAATAAGTGAAAAATAATAAATATTTGTGATTAATATAAACAATAGATTATGAAAAAAGTAATTTTACTATTACAATAATTATTATGTAAAATATATATAGGGTAAGAGGATAATTGAAATGAAAAATATTGGTTATGAAACACTTATAATTCTATTTGGGACATATATGTTGAATTTTAAAAAAAAAATCCATTGGAGTTGGGTTATTTTCTTATGAAAAGTTTTTGGGAATGTAGAATGGGGAGTTTAGAAAGGTATATAGGTAAATAATTTGAAATGGAAGATATTATGTATGTAAAGGAAATTTTGTGTAGGATTTATTTTTATGTAAATTAGTGGGATGTATGTATTTGAAATTACATATTTATTATTTTATTATTTGTGTTCAGGAATATAAATAGAATTTTTTATATTGACTTTTAGTGATATTCGATTAAATATGAACATTTATTTTAAAATTTTATATCGAAAAAATGAATGGGATATTTAAAATATTTTACTCAATTTAGAGAAATTTAAAATAAATTTTATTAGAATAATATATATTTTAGGGTCTGAATGATAATATCTAGTTTCAGAACAAATATTTAATTTTAAATTGAAATGTTTTTTCTCATAAAATACATTTCTATCATTGATTAAATATTTTATATATTATTTTTTCTATTTTATATCATATTTATTTCATGGAACATAATGTATTAATTGAAATATATTTTTACAATCAATAAAAAATTTAATTTATAGGGAAAATTTCATAAAATCACTTTAGGATAATTTTGTTTTACATAAATCAATATTTATATCTTTTTAAATAAAATTCTACATTAAAAAACACAAATTTTTATTTTTCAATATAAAATTTATTTTTTTAATAAAATTAATTTAACATAACATCATAAAAAATTATTATTTTCATTTTGAGTTAAATTATTAGATAAATCATTACATATAATTATAATATTTATATATTATTATTGTATTCTTTGAAAATATTAAATTTTCAAGCTTTTACTAATCTACTAGGTTTTGTTACAATTTCAATGGTGAGTTATAAACGCAATGTTTATCTAATATGTCAAGGCATATTATATTATTATACTCCTTATATATATATTCATTCCATTAGTATTAATTAATTATTTGTTTTTCTATAACTAGTATTTAAATTTCATTTAAATGATTCCACCATTATTTATAATATTTTCTATTGTTTTAGCAGTTCAATTTTCCTCAATGATATTTCATCAAAACCACGACCCATTGATATTCACTTCCCACATAAGTGATTTAATTGTTGTTTTTACCATATATAATTATTTTTTAATTTTATTGAATTATGTTATCCTTTTTATAGTGATATATGGTGATGGAATATTGATGTTTTTTAATTATTTGGTTCATGTGATTTATACGTAATAATGTAATACATAAACATTGAGAAAAAAATTACATAATTAATATTTTTGTTCATTACCTTTATCCCCCCTATTTATGTGTTTTCCAACAAATATCAAATCAAAAAATCATTTATAAAAAGTTGATGGTACATTTTAAATTGAAATTCTGGTTCCCATGATTCTTCTTCAAATGTATGATTTTAAAAAATACATACACTTATTTTATTTTCTTATATGGTGATGGAATAATATGTCATAGTATTTTATCATATCATAAAATTATCTTTGTATATTTTTCAGAACCAGTAATGTAAATATAGAATTTGGAATTTTATGAACTAAATATATTTAATAATTTTTTAATAAAATTATTTCATCTAACTTTTCAATTGATTGGTTACTACTACCAACCCATTATCATCTATTGGGTAAATTTTCGTAACTAAATTTAACTGTCATCACATAGTGACTATTGTGTTATCTTTTTTCAAGAGTATATAATATAATTAAATCATTATTTAATCCGTAGTTGTCCCAATCACATTCACACTTGAATGTTGTACTGATTTATGTGTTTTGAGTAGCCTCTTCTTTAGATCCATAAAAATATTGAATAACTATTTTATCTAGAAAAATATTCCTAAAGTCATATTTTCTTAGGTTTTTTTGGGAATCAAAATAACTATATTTTTAAAAAACTATCAATAGTCCTCGTATAATTTTTAAAATCTCTATATCTTCCCCACTATAGATTATCTGGGATGTTAAAAAAATTTATTAACTCATAATGAAAAAAATTTCCATATTCCTATGAACTATAAAAATCATAGTTGTAATATTGTATTTTTTGATAATTGGAAGTCATTTAATGTTGTTTGGAATTTGTGATGGAGTTTTCGTCGATTTATATAGTCGATGATATGATTTGATTGTTATAGAATTTGTTGGAATAAATCACTGCATGAGAACCATTACCATTTCATTAGAATAGAGGTGTGAAAAATCACAAAGTGTTGAAATAGACATTGAGTATGTATGATTTTCTATAGTATACAATTTTAAAAGTCCCACATATAATAATTTATCCATATTAAATAAATGATATATATATTATTCACAACTTCAGTAATAAAGTTCCAGTAAGATCACATTGTATATAATGGTATGGATGACATATAATATCCTCTAGTATAGTGAAATATTGTAAAATTAGAAATATATTCTCATTGTATATGTATAGATTTTTGAGTTGTGGAGTTTTTGGAAAATGGAAAAGTGGTCAGCCAATAATGATTTTTGTTTGATATGTAATATATTTCGATGTCATGATATAACATTAAATTCATGAATATAGTTTCCAAATATTTTTGACTCTTATTCCATAATATGAAGATGTTTTTGGGATATATCATCAGAGAAAAAAATATTATCCAATTCACACTCAGTCATAAAGAATGATTGATAATTTACACACTAGAGGATGAATTTATATTCAAAAAGGGATATTTTAGAAAATATTATTGGGTTTTGAAAATTTAAATATATCCATGAATGAGATATGAGTTACAAAACAACTAGTTTGATAATAAATAATATTATTAAATCAAATATTAAATGATAATATGGTCATTCTATGTTGGATAGACATTAATTAAAGTTAGAGGACCATGAATGCTATGTGTTATGCTTTTTTGAAAAATAAATTAACATTATAACAAAAATTATTCAATTGTTTTGTGATTAAACTAATTGTTAAACATCAAACTAGTAAATCACACCATAATGTAATATCTCATGCCTTTTTTTAAAATATGGAAACATTATACCAAATCATTGATATGGGATTCATAACGAGTCTTAGTGTTTTTTATGTAAATTAACAACCCATTTGTATAAATATGGGTATGATTGAATTAAAAATAATTCAATTATGTGGATTTTAGGAAAACTATTTTGGAAATTTATTGAAATCTATATTTGATATTTGTATTTAAAAAATAATAATACATAATTCATAGAATAATTTAAGGAATAGTAATAGAATATAGAATTTTGGGAATTGGAAATTACAAGTTGAATAATTGTTTAAAATTTTCAATATTACATATTATTGGGTGAATTTAATTTGATTTAATAACATTGAATGGTCATATTTGGTATTGAAGAGTTTATGTATATATATATATAGATAATTATATATATATATATATATAATTATGGAAAACATGCCTTATTTTCTTGTGTTTTTTATTTAATTTTCATTCTGGTGATTTTAACCTCCTTGAAGAATATATAACATTTTGTAACATTCTTATAAAACACTAAATTTAATATTGGTAGAGGTTATGGAACTTCGATGAGAAGTAACAATTTTATGAATTTTTTAATCAAAATCCATTGCAATATTGTGCATTTGGTATATGAACACATCATTAATATATTATCTTTTGATGTATCCTAATGGAGTTTAATCAAGTAAAATAACTATTTATTAGATTCTATATTCATTATACGTATGGATGGGATTCTCTATGTTTAGCATGATAGAATCTCAGATTCCTTTCCAATACTAGGAAAACATATATATTCAGTAGTTAAGAATAAATTTAATTCCATTCTAATTCACCAACATTAGAGGGTGTATAGTGGGAAAATTAGGTTACAAAAATAAGTATAACATCAATGGGTTATTTATTAAGAAATCTATAAAATATGATTTTTATCCTAGAGAATATAGTAATTAAAATAGGATTACCCTTATATGATGGTTTAAGTTATGAGTTGTTGATGGACATAGTGAAATATCATTTATTATCTCATGGTTCTTATGTTTATTCATATTTTCATTGAATTCAACTAAGTGATTCCACTAAAATTTTTGTAATTTAACTCGAAATGAAATTATTTAATGATTAATAAAAGGATTAGAATGTATTTTTAAGATAATTTAAAAACTATATATAGAATAAAGTGACAAGTTTCATAAAATTCAAAGGTATTTCAGACATTCTTAATAATATTTATGAAGGTGACATCATTTTAAAAGCGGAAAATATAATGATTCATCAAAAAATATTTGATGATATGTAGATGTGTTCTGAATAAAATTTTTATAGTTTCATTAAAATTATTATTTATTTTTATATATCTCTTAACGGATGTGTTAAATAGATGAAAAGTGATGATATATTTAAGAAAATAAAATGGACATTACCACTAATTAATAATCCAATAGTGTTGACACATGAATATTCCTGACTTCAATAAATATATCTCTATTATTTACCTTAAAAACAAGTCATATATACGATTTTATTATTAGAAAAAATTTATTTAGAGAAGTAAATATTCTAGGAGATTGATGTTGGAGATTATTTTAGTGGTGATTTATATTCCCTTATGGTAAGGAAATTTAATAATAGAATATAATTATATTAGGAAAACAAATATTTATATAGTTTTCATTTTTGAATTACTTGGAATAGCATAATTAGGTATCCAATATTTTTATTAAGAGCATGGTGAGTCTGATTTCTTAAAAATACAATTATAGATTTTCTCTCCTAGGAGGGTATTTGATTTAGGAAGTTAAATTGGAAAGAGGATTCAATGAAAATAGATTGTAAGGATATTAGAATATATTACCAAAGGATTTCCCTTATATGGTGTGAAAATTGTGTTTATCTCAAATGAAAAAAATGGTTTGATGCGTACCATATAAAAAAGAAAAAATAATGTATAATAATATAATGAACCAGAGGGTGATGACGATCTCAATGTGATATTTTATGAAGCCAGTGAATAGTTTAACTAAAAAATAACGATGAAATAGATTATCACTATATTTCTAATAGAATCCCTATATTTTATTGTCGATCATGAAGAAGTAAATGACTAGTTATTAAATTTTGTTGAATATCATTTGATTGGTTATGTGAAATCCGATGACGTAGTTATCTATAATTTATTTATTGAAGAATTAGATGATATCATTTTAGATATTAGTATGTATGTGATGGTGAAATTTATGAAGATTAGAAGACTCATAGTAGAAGATATATCATTGGAAAATAATCATGAGTATATAATAAAATATTTTGGATGATGATAGAAGTGACAATTTGGAATTCTATCAAATGATGGTTTAATGGAAATTGATGAATAAATAATGATATGTTTTATAAAAGAGTTGAGTGATAAAAGATCTAATTTGATTGGTAAATAATTATTTGATATGATTCAAAACATCCTAAGTAATGAAATAAAATTTTATTAGAAAATTGATGTATATGAAGTGAGAATGTTGTCAATCATCTTGAACATTTTATAAAATAACGAGTTATACAAAAATATGGGATATTTTGGGAGACTATATAAACTGGATATTTCATATAAAAAAGACTATTTTTTTGTCTATGTGGGCCAGAAAATTTGTTTTTTTGTTGATTTAAAATTTAAATGAAAGGAAAATGAATTGGTAGTCAATGAAATATAATCAGAATCTATCATTCTTATCAAAATTTAGGGTCATTATATGGATATTGTTTCATTTTTTATATTTTGGAATAAACTATTTAATTATTTTAGAATACATGAAGTATTGGTATAAAGATGAAAAAGTGAATTGATGTTATTCAATACCATTTAATAACGTTGAGAATAACATTTTTTCAATCAAATTAAGAGGAATATGGATTTATTTATTCGGTCATTGAAAATTTGGAGATGATATCATATTTTTCAACCCATCCTTGTATTAATGGGAGGATAACAATATAATAATGAAGGGAAAAAATAATGTACAAATTATTTATTTGAGTGAAATAATGACTACTAGTATGTGAATTGTTAATAATGGTTTATCATCCAGCATGATTTGTATCATGAATCATATGAATAGTGATAAAGGATGATTTTATGGAACAAGTTTTGTTTTCAAATGATTGATCTCAAAATATAAAATGTAGTTGTGAAACACTCTAAATCAATGGTAACCCGTAGACTACATAATGTCTCTATGTTTATAGTAATTGATATTAAATTTGGATTGAATTTCATTTATATGACCTAGGATTTGATGTTAAAATCTATCCAAAAGGCAAAAATATTATTGTAAATGAGAGATTATTTGTTATGATATGATGGAAAATGAATTGGAATTTATATCAAGTGGATATAAAATAAAAAAAATGTATCCATAATATAGAATAAGAGAATAATTTATAAAAATATAAACTTTTTCACATTAATTATTAGAGTATAAATACTCTATCTATGACTAATATCGTTGCTAACATTCCCTTATATAAGAATAATAGAGAAAATATGTCTGATTCATGCCTGAGGGTAAATATGATGAAAAACACTTACCATTCAAAGAATAAGAGAGCTTAAAATCAACATAATCTAGTCCACAATGATGTATGGGGTCCAATAATTTTGGACAAAACATATAGAGAGAAATGCATAAATTTATTTATCTATGTGTAGAAAAGGATGGGATATCTTATCTTATTATTATTATTATCATATATGGATGTATTGGAATTAATTAATGTTTTTATTAATAATGGAAAATAAAACTGGAAAAAATGGAGATTTTAATGTATAATTAATGATCTGAATAACATTCCATTTAAGTTGAAAATTATGTTAGGATATTTTTAATATAGTGTGAAGTATTAGTGGTATGGACCATTCAATAGAATATTGATTCATAAATCATTAATGTTATGGTATAAAAATTCCCATGACATCTCTAACTAAAATTGGAATGCCTCTTTATTATTTAAAAGAAGATTTGCTTGTTTTATAATATAATTATAATTTATTATTTCATAATCATATAGAATATTATATTTTATAAGAAATTTTTAATAGAAGGAAACCCTCATTGTAACATCATAGTGAATATATAGAAAAATCAATGATGTTTAATAAAAAATAAAATATTAGAATGTGTGGTAATGTAATAGATAAATGAATATATTTTTTGAAACTCATAAAAGAGTAAAGACTAAAAATATTTCAATAAATGAGTTAAATATAGTGTTTTGAATTTTGGTAAAATTATACTAAGTAGAATTATGGACGTTCCGTCATAGGTGAATTGTGGGAAGAAGAGAAGAGGTAAATATTTTTTAATGGTGATTATGAAAAATGAAACATATAATTATCATACTACATTTGAATTATAGGAAGGCCATGATGGTGAATTGAGTCGACATATGACTAAATTAGGAACATGTATAGTGGGATATAATTCAATAAATAATTATTGAGACAAACCATCTCAAATATATAATAGAATATTGAGATGGATAGATTATAAATATTTTTAATCAATGATACAACCAATTTCATTCAATGCATAAGTAAATGATTAGTCATTGGATAATAAATTAATTATTTTGTCAAATCATAATGATTCAAACATGGGAGATATTATACACATCTACACTTCACAATCTGATATGTAAATGGGTTTTTAGTCACATTATTGATGAATATGTATGAGTGATCTTTAATAAATACAGACTGGGTTTCGAATAGTATGAATAGATATAAGGTGTTTATATTGAGGAAAATATTTCACCAGTTTTAAGAATGGAAATAATCATACATTTGGAAAAAAAATTTATTCAACACAAGTAATAATTTTATCAAATGGATTTGAAGTTAGCATTTTTAAATTGATTCTGTAATAAATTATACTTTATCAGGAAACCATTAGAAATTCTTTTAAGATAATGTGTTATAGAGGCATTAAAAAAATACACTAAGTGTCCAAAAACAAGAATGTTATTCTTGGTATGCGTGGTTGGATATTTATCTTAGAATGTTAGAGTTCAGTAGAGGATGAGTTGATAAAAATTTCTATGTTTAAATCATATTTGAAGTCTATTTCATTGTGATGGTGTATGTGGATGATATCTTTACTTGTGAAAACTAATAAAATTTCATTCACATGACTAAAAATACAGTATATTTATAGGTTTTTATATTTATAACACAACAGATAACCAACATTATTTGGAAACACTTTTATCTAAGTGAATATTACACATTCATCTCATATATAAAATATGAATGTGACATATTAAATTAATTCAAAATTATTGATTATAAACATTTTTCAACTATGATAAAAGATATAATGAAACCAGTAATTTATGAATATAGAATTAGAGTAGACTTAATATTTTATAACTTTTTTTTAAATATTTCATTACATTACATCAGTAAAGATGGGTATGTTTTATTCTATGTTATTGACTCCAAATCGTATTTTCATTTTTTGAATAAATCATTTTATGGATGAGTGGTAACATCACAATATTAAAAAAAATATTCAATACACCATTGCCTAGTGAATCCAAAATTCAAGATTTAAAAGAAAGATATTACAAAAAATTCAAACATCAACACCTCAGGCCATGAACAGGCTCGAGTCATGCTTCCGAAGCACAACCTTGATTCAAAATCATCCCATCATCGCCATCATCATCACTAGTGATCTGAATCCATTGGAGTATCACACGTCATTTTTTTAAAAAAAATATGAAACCACCACACCGGCGAGAACATGGAAAAAACCAGAGAACCAAAAAAACATTCCAACATCGACTAGATCTGGAAATTTAAGCAACTTCATCGATCAATCTGCAACAGAACATTTACAACAAATAATACCCAACAATCCATCTTCAAATATTATACCTGAATAAGAATCACCAACAAGGATAAAATGGGAAATTCCTATACCATACACACCTCCTAGAAACTATTAGCCACACAGAAATAACATCCCAAAATCACCATGGAGGAAACGACCCCAGACTGAACATGAACGAATGATCGACCAGGCGGTCAGAGTAGATTTGAGAAGATAAAGGCTTCAGTTGAGGTGTATATTATATGTTATTTGAAGAATTAATTTTAAGATATCCAAATTAATTAAATGTATTAGAATTGTTTTTTATAATCAGGAACATTAATTGAACAATATTCTAGGGATTATTATTTACAAAATAATATATATAATATCAAAATTTTCACTTTTATAGTTGTTTTGGAAATATTGTATATAAAAAATGATCTTTTTTAGGTGCATTCATTGTTGGGAAAAAGTGTATTGGATTAGAAATTAATACTTATTGTTATGTGATTTTATTTATAGATGATTGATTTTAAATTTTGTGACCAAGGATTTTAAATATGGAATTTGAATTAAAAAATAGACATATTATCATGGAGAAGTGGTATGATAACCAATGATGACTCAGTGTGAAACATTGATTCCCTTTGATTTAATAATGAATCAGTTAAAATAATATTACACAAATTATTCTGAGATATGTTGTAGAATTTTAAAAAGGATTGTGGATAATTTTTTTATATATTATTTTTTACATATAATCATCATTGTGAATTTTTTTCCTCAAAACCCATTGGTTAAACATATGTTTCATAATAATTGGTTCAATGTTTAAGATTAATAGAACATAAAAAACTAATGAGGTTTCAAAATCCATCTCTTTATTATATATAATATATTATTTATATAATTTTTATTATTATAGTAATTTATCTTTTTTTGGGTATAATTGTAACAAGATGGATCTTGAAATCAGGTATGGATCTCTATTTTGGGTTGTTATTTAAGAAAAATGTATAATTTTGAAATTCTCTAAGCACACACCATGTAATTTTGAGTACACACCATGTACTTTTGAGTACACAATGTGTACCCAATTGTTGTGGGTATCATTGTACTGGCTATGTAACAGCCGAGTATATGGAGATGTAAGTGACACATAAGGCCACCTAAAGAGGGGGTCAGTTGAGGTTAATACATGTAATGTATGTTAAATGAACATTCCTTGTAATTTTCATTTAAATTTATGAGTTAAAGGTCGGTTGTGTCTCATCTCCAGAAAACACATCTTCTCCCCTCAGTTCGTACAAGAGTGCAACACATCACCGAAGGACTTCGATTCCCCCCTTATTCCTTGTCTAAACTCTGATTGAGACTTTGTCGAGTGTGTTAGATTCCAATCGGTGAGTTCTCCATTTCCATTGCTTATTTCTTCAAGATTCCACATCTCCCGTGAGTTATCAAGGGTTGATCACTTTTAATCCTCTCGTAGATCTATGTCATTCTTGGCCGATTCAAGGGCTGACGTTCAACTATTTTCATCTTAAAACATCAACGTATGTTTTTTGTACCTTTATTTGCTTATATTTGGATTATAAATATTCTAAAAGTGTCAAATAGCTATGTTTAGGGTATTTTGTGTTACAAAATTTGACCTGGTTTAATACCTGCTATGGTTTTTTGTTTGATAAAAAGTGATTGATTATGTATATGGTTTTATACCTTCTTATGGGACACCCCATGGGTGTATTTCCCTGTTTGACTATCTGTGGCCATTTGGCCTCGGTTTCCTAGGAGGCATACCTAGTTTACATGCCTTGAATAGTTTAGGATGGAGTTAATTTGTTTTGTGTAATGGATGTGTAATGCTTGTGAATGTTAGCAATGTGTTAGTTATTCACTACATGTGCTGCCTCGTTATGATATGCACATTGATCTTCCAATTTATTGTGAGAGCCTTAGACCAGGAAAACTGTTGCGGATTCTATGCTTTTTTACACTGGAGTTTGAGAGCCTTGGTGTAGTCTTTGATCCATGTTAATTGACTGTGGGAGCTACCAATGAGGTCGTTTGTGATTATTTATGCTACATGGACCCAAGAGGTATTGAATGTGAGAGATACCCACATGTGGTTTATATTTTATAGATTCCATGGTGACATAGGGGTATTTACCATAAGATCTACCTTGGTGGTCATTAGTAATTGATTTGTGATATGATAAACCAATGGGGTTGGACCGAGAGAGCTTTCTAGGATGGTTGATGAGAATAATTGAGTGATTTTGGCGATTCTCCAAGATAAAGAACAAGAATGGACTCTGTTTTAGTAGGTTGTTTATATGGTCTTTTGAGATGTCTATTGTTATTATTACACGAAGGGATATAGATCTTAGGACACATCACGGGATTAATTTTTCAAAGGCTTGAATAATTAATAATTGAAAATGAATACAATTTTAAATTTTACGATTGTTTTATTTTGAGTACTTCATAATTTATTGCTTCATTTCTACATATTAACTACTATATATCATCATTGATAGTTATGCACAGATATATTCATGGTTTCCACCTCGGATTCGTCTCACACCCTTCATGGGTGATCCTTTTGGACACAAACAGATTATATGGTTGCATCTATAGATAAGGGAAACCACCCATCTTCATGTGGTACCTAATTTCTATTGGAGCTGGAGAGGATGGGACCAAGCTGAGGCTTGTGATGTGGTTGTATTTTATTTATTTTCTATACATTGGGTTCAACATTGTATTTCCATCATTTTTACTGGTTTGGCTAATTTCCTAGATACTTTTTACATTCATCATTTGTATATATAAATATATATGTATGTATGTTGCGGTTTTTTATAATATTAGTCTTCCACTGTTTACTTCTGTTTTATGGTATTATTGTTTATAAAATTCGTAACAATTTGTTGTTCCATTATGCATACTCTACCAATGAGGGTATAGTTTCCCCATTATCAGACCTTTTCCCTTGTTACAAGTTAGTAACCTCCGGTGTTTGGGGAAATGTGCTTGAGTTCATGTGACCAACCTAGTATGGGAACCCTTGGGTGGAACCCGGAAACAGGACGTTACAATGTGGTATTAGAGGCATGTTATTTTCTTGTTTTCCTTACTATTTGGAGCCTATAGATATGGATATGAAGCAATAGTTGATTTATAATATGTTGTTCCTGGGAGTAGCAAAATCGTGTATAGGGAAAATCCATGTTACCTCAAATATTGCAATTTTTATGGTTTTGTAATTTTTAAAGAGGATTTGATTTCATATTTGTGTGATTCACTTGTATTTTGTTGTTATTATTGAGGATCTATTTTTGTTTCATCACAATGAGAAGAGGTTATTCCATATCATGAATCATATAACTTCTTTCTAAAGAACACATGTCACACATTCTTGTTAGGCCATTTAGGATAAATTAAAAATTTCTTGTTTTTGTGATAGATATTGTGCTAAATATGCATGATGTTTTGATAGATACATTGATATAATTCGATCTATTTTTATAAGGTATTGTAAATTTTAATGATTCATTTTGATGGTTTTCAAACTTTTGTCCTGAAGGTGTTATGATCCCTTCAAATGAGAATTTGATTGATCATGATTGAACTTTATTTTATTTATATTATTATATGACATGAATAAGGATGCAAAAAATAGATTCGTGGGGAGTATTCTCTCTCACTGGTTGGAATTTGTCATGTCATGGGCAAAATTTTATGTTTTGAGGGGTTCTGGAGAAGTTTCAGAGGATTAATTTCTAGAAACCCAAAGAATATGGGGCGTGGTGTTATGAACACACACCTTGTGTTCTAATATTATAGAAGAACAACGTTTTCTAAAGTACATGTTGTGTACTGGGAGTACACACCATATAGTGCTTGACCAAGTGAGTGACTGTGAGAGCTGAGACACGGTGTTGGGAAACATTTGGTAGAAAATTCCATGTCTACATTGTATGCAAAATGTTGTAAAGAAATGTGTATCTGACCATGTTACCAATGACATTGGTGGATGTAATTTATGTTGTACACACATTTTATTGTTTATGCATTCATTGTATAGTGAACGATATATCCAACCACGTTACTAACTACATGTGTGGATGGGACCTATGTGGTACACATCATTTGTAGGGTGAAAACACCGTGTATTGTTATTCGGGAGAGAACAGTGTAGTTCTAGAAATGTAGAAGAACGCGGGGAAGGGGAAATATCAAGTACACGATGTGTCTTAGGAGTAACACACTGTTTTTATGGTTGTTACTTGACCAAGCTTGGAAGAGGTACACTACCTAATAATTAAATTAATTAGAAAGTTCCCATTACTCAGGGAAGATGAAATATTTATATTAAAAAAATATAATTTAAGACATGTATTTTTTTTAATAATGTGTCATTTAAATGTATATCAAATGTTATGAACATTAAATATTCCAAAATACTCTTTCATGTAAATTTTCCTAGAATCAAAATATTTAGAATGTAAATATTGAATTATTAAATTAATGATAACAATTGTCAAAGTAATGACTCTGAATTTTTATCTATTTATTCAAAACATTAAATGGATTAGTTTCAATGAAATTCATGAATCCATCGTAAGATTTCTAGCCCTAGTAAGAAATGGATTGATACTTTATAAAATATAAGTAATATTAATATCACATGTGCACACTTTTCTAAAAAATAGTTTTAAATCTTAAAAAGTGGATTAGTTATGAAATTTGGGGATTTCATTGAGTTCAAAATATAGAATTTACATTAGGCATAACATAATAGTTTTCAGTGTCAGTAGTTTCAGTAATGCTATACTAGCATCACCAATTATAAAATAAATTTATTTAACAAATTTATATATTTATTTTTAAATAGTAAGGAAGGGTACCCTATTTAATCAAATCATTTTTTTAAATCAATAGGGTTAATCACATAACCCACAGACTGAGAGGATTAATTAGAGAGGATCTATTAAAGGATTATTGGCACACAAAATTGAAGAAGATTGAGATCAAAGATCATTCGGGTATTAGAGTTCATGAATCTCAATAATAATGAAGATGTATGACTAGTCTTCATAAGTGATTGATCCAAAGTATAGGATGGATGATTGATTTATCTGATTCTATCCCATTTATTATAATTTGTTTAATGTGAATAAATTAAAAAAGAAAGAATTGATTTTCACATCGACTGTTGATTAATTTATAATTGATTTATTTATAATTTATTTACTTATTCGTCAATTATCACATATTCATTCAACTAATTAAACTAAAAATATACATTCCAAAATGAATAAATTCGACAATGTGTTCATCATGTCTTAGGAATATTTATTTCCTGCCCATATCATCATATGTTCATCACATGATATTTATATGGACCACCTAGTAAATAATTATAGGTATATGATCATTAACAATCATTATTAGGCTGAAAAAATAAATACTAGGGGTTTGGTTCATTATCAATGGTGCATTAATGGTGAAAAGATTACATGTGGTGATATGAGGTAAACTAGAATACACGGTCGCTTGCCATTACTCCCAATTCGATGCAAAGCAAGATCATGTGGATGGACAATGGTATTTCAAGAGGATTCGAATCCCATATTAAAAACTCCATTTATGATGTCGTTAGATGACCTAATATTATTGATTCAATTATAGAATGATCACTTTGGTAGATAAGAAGTTAAAGTTGATAAGAACCTACGGGTTTAGAAATTTTCTTACTTACACTATGTGTCGTCTGGAATCTCCTTCTTTGTGGAGCCCTGACCATGTTTTTAGGGTTTCCATATAGAAGAAAACACCACACACCTTGTAACACATTTCACGTGTTATGTGGACCTTGATGGTTTAATTGCATGTTTTATAGAGGATATATGGACATTGGTAGGATGAATTACATTGAAACTATTAGTGTACCTTGGTAGTGCAATATAATCTAACATGGTAATGTGAACTCATGTATGGAGAGGTGTATATGGGTTGGTACATGAACACAAACATATGACATGGGTAGGGTGATGGAATACCCCTATACATTTTGAATCCTTACTTCAATGTTTCATGTATGGAGATCTATATTATTTAAAGACAAAAGCACTCATGAAAACTAGTAGTTGTCTAGACATGTTGTGTACCAATAGTAGACACCATGTACCACATTTGAGAATTCTTGGAGCCCATCATCTCATCATTTTAGACATGTATTATTATATTAAATTACCATTTATCATAAAATTAAGGGTAACATTAAAA
The DNA here is from genome assembly GCA_963277665.1 of Viscum album. Lineage (NCBI taxonomy): Eukaryota > Viridiplantae > Streptophyta > Magnoliopsida > Santalales > Viscaceae > Viscum > Viscum album. Next base: position 691,697,361 of record OY728163.1, read on the forward strand.
TTTCATCCACATATCTAGATTTTTATCCCCTATGGATGATGAATCTCAGATATGGTTGGTGGTGTCCCTTAGTGGAATTTTTTTTAATCCTCTACCATTCCATCTAATTCCCTAGGTAGGGTTTGTTGAATTAAAAATACCTCCTTGCAAGGGGAATTGATCCTCCATCCGATAAGATATTTTGATAGGGATTGTGGTATCATTGGAATATGATGCCTTAAATGGTGGGGTTTATCTAGATTTGATTTGAAATTTCTTCCAACATTCTATAGTCTGACCCCAAATATATAAATCAATATCATAAGAGACTAGTGATTTTTCATGGGAGGGGATGAATAATCATGAACTTTTGGGATATTATATTTGGTGATAATGTTGCCAGTGTAGTTCATTTTTATGGAACAATCATTTCCTAGAGCATCAAGAAGAATCTTTTGGCTGGGAGTTTGGTAGAGACCTCCTAGATGAGTGGTTCCCTTTTGATGAATATATATATTTTTCTATTATTTATATATCCATGTTCTGATTTTAATACTGTTGATACTTTTTGTTCATTTATTTTGGTGTTCCCAATATGGTATTGTTATAATTACCCCTACATGGACTCTTCCCCACATGTTGTTTCATATGTTGATAATGACCCTTTTGGAGATTCCTCAGAAGACATGGAGTTGGTGGTAGTTTGGGAAATATATAATGGAAATTGTTCCATGTGGTTTCATTTGATAGTGGTTCTCTCCTTCTGATTAGGTTGTACACTTTTTATTTTTTGGTTTCACATGGATTTGGAATCTTTTAATGTTTAAGTACATTTTTGATATACTAATATTTTGTGATTATTGATTAATACATGAATTAGTGTATTTTGTTTTACACTTCATCATTTAATTTTCATGGAGTTCTGTGAATGTGTCATGGTAAATTAGAATAATTCCTTCCATGTGTGTTATATTCCTACATGTCCTTGGCCACTAGCACCTATCCTATTAGATGTGGGATTGGGGTAGTCATGGATCGGTCCACGATGAGTCCATTCAAGATATAAGGGTATTAGTGGGAGGTAATAAATTAGGATTAGAGTATGTGATATTGTTTTAGGATTGTTGTAAATGGTATTAGTGTTTTTTTAGTTTAAATTTATTCCAGGTACCTAGTATTGGTGTGGTGGATGATGTATCCATTCTCCTTGACTTTAAAAACCTTGTTGTTGACTGAATACATGTTTAGACTAGTTATATTGAAATATTTAGGTTTATAAATAATATATTAATGGGTTTTGGTATCAATTTTTTTGTTGAGTCATCTCTCTAGATATAATCTTTCATATTGATACATCATTTTCATTTTAGTATTCCTCCCATAATATAGACATCGAGGATTCATCATTTTATCCCAAGATGATCTCCCTAGTGAAAATGATTCATTATTTTGTCTTATATATGAAATAGTACCTCTGGGTTGTTTAAAAAAATAAAAAACCCTTGAAGTGGACCATAACCTAAGAATTACCATTTGAGGATTACCATTGGCTAAGTATGATTCATGAGTTATAGTGGATGCAACCTCCCATGCTTTAGGGTTATCTAGATCCCTAGTCGGTCTAGGTCTAGCTAGAGGTAGTCAATCAAGTTTTACTCCTTGGGAAGATGCATGTAGGTTAGATAGAAGTCCATGAGGTGTCTCTTCATTCAGGATATGATGGGAAATATTAGAGTTTGGATACATAGTCAGAGAAAAATATAGCTATATCATGGACAAGAATTATCATTATCATCATGTAAAAGTTTTATTTAGAACTATTGTGATCAGTTCACATCCATGATCATTTTCATGCACATCATGGCAGTATGACCATGGAGTAGTATTCTGTTATGTTTATTGGTATATCATAGTACTGCATTGATATGGTCTGAAATCCATTATTCAGAGTATGAAACATTGAGTAAGGCCTACCCAGAGAGATCATTTCTTAAGTGATTTGTATTTTCATTTCCATATATTCTGGAGAAATTGAGGAAGAGATAGTAGTGGAGGTATTACTAGATGAGCTGACACTGAGAGTGTATTCTCATAGTAGGAATCAAATTGCTGAGACATCAGTGGTAGGTAGAAAATGGAAATCCCATGAATCTAAGAATTCCAAATGCATCAAAAGATGATCCCAGTATGGAGAAACACTGGTAAAGGGTTATCAGGATGGATCAAATTAGATGATATAGAGTTTTTGTTTCTCTTGGGATGTCATGGACTTCCAACATGGGATTTTATGACCTGTGGTATGGATAATCATGTAACAGCCAGGGGACTATCTATAAAGAGACATATGTAGGAGAAATAAGGTCCACATTGAAGAGAAATAGAATAGGGGTAGGTAGAGTAGTACTTGGAGGTACTAGTCTTGGTTTATTTAAACCAGCACACTAAGGTAGTCTCGGCCAGTCTCATAGAGTTGGTGTATAGGGATGATGATATTTGTAGGTTATGAAGAACTATAACCCTAATGTTGAAGGGTTGTTACAAAGTATTATCTGTGATTTTTATTTATTCATAGTAGTACAGATATACATAGGTTTGAGTCATTTCTTTATTTCCTGATATATATTTTTGAGATATATAGATTATGGTTTATCCCCTGGATTGACTCTTATGATAAGAGGCTCTGACTATAGTTGACATAGGTATCACACAGATCATCTGATAGTGTGTTCTAATTCCTGTAGGTGAGACCTTCATATAGAATCTATTTTTACCAATGATAATGAATTATGAAATCATCATAGGTAAGTAATTACTATTGATAGTACATTTATAGATTAATTATTTCAGGTATGGGATGCAATTTTTTTATGTTGATGGCATAAGGTATTCATTTATATGTGAAAAGGAATCCCTGGTGAAGCAGGAATAGAATTGGCATAACAGAGTGCAACTGATTACTCACCATTAGGATAAAATGACTCTTGATATAGTGTATGGAATGGGATACATGTTTTCTTGAGTGGGTACATAGTATCTGGACATCTTTCAGGGAGAAATGCTATGTTGACCTCCCAACTTAGAGTTTGATAACTTCATATACATAATCAATATGATGGCTTTGATATAAATGCTAACAAACTATATAGATCCCATAGAGTTTCATGGACTGAGGGTCCAGTTAGAAGACTAGCAGAAGATGGGAAATCATTTCAATGTACTACATAGTGATTGAGGAAAAGAATTAGAGGGTCCTTCATGGGAGACCAATTCCACTAATGGGTGTTTTTTTTATTATGGGAATCTTCAAGAGAGAACATGAGAGTGATTAGAAAAATTGTTACATCAAAACCCTTATAAATTTGAGAAGTGTTTTCTATTTTCCGGAGATAAATATATATGGCCAGGATTTTGTGGAAAATATTATTTTTCTGTTGATTTTATCAGAATATTTTATGGATTCTTTTTTAAGATATGCATTGAAATGATTTGAGATTTTGAGACATGGGGTGACCTAAATTAATATTTGAAAAATATTAAAAATATTAATATCATACAGGAAATATTTCCTTGAAAAGGGGAATAATAATTAAAATGGATCAGGCTGGAAATAAAAGGCCTCTATTGTGTTTGGAATTTGGAATTTATTATAAGAAAAATATAATCTTTTTCAATGCCACATGCTTTAGTAATGTGTTAATGTGGGAGAAGATAATAAAAAAAATAAATTTAATAAATTTAATTCTTTATATTTATTTAGAAACCAATAATAAATTATTTATAAATGAATATTCATATATCAAAAGTGTTAACCGCATAACATATCTCTTGATTAGATCAATTAAAAATAATTCATTGAAGGATCATTGGAGAATGAAATCAAATCAAATCATGATCGAGGGTCACTATGCCATTAGGGGTATTGGATCTCTCAAATGATGACAACACAATAACCTTATTCATCTATTATTAGTGATAATTCTAGGTTTGATTATTGATTTATGTGATTCCATACTTTTATTAATCTTATGTTAACACAAATCAATTCCAAAAACAAGAATTAATATGCAGATAAATGAAAGATTTATTTCTGGTTCCTCTAACTGTTTGTTGATTCTTCCCTCCTCGTTCATGATAATTTGTTTGAAAAAGGATTGAGGATAAAATGAACAATGGATGAGGTTCATTCCACATGTTTGGGTTTTATGGATTTCTTCACTATTTCAATGTACGTTCATCACATTAAATTTATTTAGCCCATGATATAATGACTATTGAGTATATGACCATAGTTCAACCATTGTTAGGCGCAAAAAATAAATACCGTAGGATTGGCTTGTTGTTGAGAGTGAGATAGAGAAATTTAAATGATATATAGTTATCATTGGTGAATTAAAATGGACTTATTATTTCCATTACTACTGGTTTGATGTGTAATAGTGACAGTGTGGCCCTACTGTGGGATTTTCTAATTGCATTAAATGTCCTGATTCAGATTTCAATAAATATGATGATCGAAATTCTCAAATATGAGATTATAGGGTAAAATTGAGGCATTGTTTGTGCAGATGGAATCAAATAAATGAACCTAATGGTTATGGAAATTTCTAGGTCACATGACATGTATTTTCAGATCCAAACCAATGTCGGTCCCTTGCTGTGGTATATATGGTTCCATAGAGAGTAAAATATCACAATTCATGTGACATATGTCAAACACCATGTCACCCATACTATAATATCAACAACTATCTTGAAGGATACATGGGCATTGTAATGATGATGTACTTGGATACAGTTAGAGTACACATGGAGTGCAATGTACTAATATATGACTATGTGTATACAATAACCACTAGGTGTACCTTGGTTGGTACAAAAGGACATATAAATGAACATGATCATGGATAAATGGCATGGGTAGGGTTCCAACAAACTTATAAATGATGTGTATATAATGATTTAAGTTTCACGTTAGACAGAGGAACATGGGTAGAAAATGGGTTGACTAGACATTCCATGTACCCCTATTATGCATAGTGTACCCCTTTGATGGTTTTGGAGGTCCTATGTCTATTTTTATTTGAACAAGTATTATTTGAGTGTGTTTCCACTATCCATCCCCTTGAGGGTAAAGTATGTAATTTTATCCCCAGCTATCTATTGTGATCCCTTAGAAAGGATAAGACAATAATAGGGTTTATGATGTCCATACATTTTATAGGATTTTGATGCTACATCACTTTATCTTATTCCATTAGTGGGGTTGGTGAAATAAATGTTGGCTTCTGGTGCAAGGATTCAGTCCTCCACCTAGATAGAAATTTCATTATGGTTTAATATATCATTGTCATGTGATCCCGTACATAGGGTGTCGATATAAATTGGGTTTGTGTTTTCCCCAAGAGGCCATGGGTGTGATCTCCTATCTAAGTCTCAATATCATATGTGAATGATGAGTTTTTATGGTAGAGTCCCAATGAGAATTAAGAATTTTATGTGTGTCTCTGGTGAAATAATTTATTGTGGTGTGGGATCTCATAGAATGATAATTTCCTAGAATCATCGAGAAGAATCATGTGGATGGTAGTTTGGTTGAGACTATCCGGAGGATTTGTGTTCTTCCTGAGTATATATGCATTTTTCATTGATTTTAATAATATTATTATGATATTACTACCCTTGATTCTTTGACTTTAGTGTTCTTGGGTTTTACTATTTGGTATTTTAATATTCACCAATTCATGGGCTCTATTTCCATGTATCATGTATGATGAAGTCAATAACACTTTTGAATGTTATTTGGGATGAAATGGATGATGTGGAGAATAGTTTTTCCTAGACACACTAAGGTGTTTTCCAGGAGGTTCCATTTGATATTTTCCCCTCCCTTTATGTATGTGATGCTCTTCCATTATTTGAGTTTTTATTTTTCACATTTATCACTTTTAGTACATTATTGAAAAAATTTATTGTCAGATTATATATGTATACATGCATTTATTGCAGGTTTTTTACATTTCAACATTTTATATTTTAACGGATGTGTACATGTGTACTAGTACATTAAGATAATTCCATCAATGTGTGGTATATTTCAACTCAATGTTAGTCACCAAAACCTGGCCTATTTGTAGTTACATTAAGGTAACCCAGACACATGACATAGAGAGTCAGGTAGTTATAAACATAAACATGATTAATATAAATATTCAATTGTACAAGATAAGGATATAATTTTAATGAATTAGGAAAACAATATTTTTATTTTGTATGTCTAATTTTATATTTTCTAAAGATTCATTACTCAAAATTAATGAGTGGAGAACACAAGAATAATTGCCATTTTTTAGTATATCTGTCATTATAATTAGGGTATATGTCTTTTAGTGTTGTTTATGTGTTATTTATCTAAACGTCACTATGGTCAACCTGATGAAAAATTACTAGAAAGTAAATAGAAAACAAGATTTTAGGAAAAAATAGTAGTAGTAAATCATATATTAAAGAGATAAATAAATTAAAATATAATAAATAAATAAAAAATATGAATCTATTGTTTTGTGATATTAGAATAATGTAATTTTACAACATTAGTGTATGAGTTGCTGTGAGGGGAGAGAAACCACATTTTTTAAGAAAATGTAGAGCCGGAATACTAGAGAAACATGATTACACAATGTGTAATTTAGTAACCTGTCGTGATATTATCATGTGAAGAAGATCTACCTAGACAAGTCATGATGAGGTGACCTTCTAGGAAATTCAATTACATGTCCTTTGTCCCAATTACACATCATAAAAGGAGTCAATGATCCAAATATATGAACATGATTAATAAGAGATTCACACAGATTGAAAAACTGTAGAGGTAACCCTAGATCGTAAATCCACAACATGTAAAACATTACATGACCTGAACATTTTCAGAAAAGTCTCATCTAGAGCCTATAAATAAGTGGAAAAGGCTCCATCCATTTTTTTCATTCGGACCTGCTGCCATCGAGATCAAGGAATGCTATTGGAATGACGAGTTGTATTAAAATTTTAAATTATTTTGACTTCATGTCTAGAATGAGGTAGTAGAATTTGTGGGATAAAATTTTAATGAAGGAGGATTGATTGTATTAAAGAATTTTATTTTTTAAATTTCAATTATTTTGGGTCTCTTGTCGCAGCCCTATTTTCCTAAATTCCCTTCCTCTATCTTTCATTCATGACCACTGCATGATCAGTGAGGGATGGATTCTATTAATGAATTTGACTAGATAATGATTCAAACAATGACCATTGGGTGGATTGTATTTAATGTTTAAAAAAGGTGTAGAGCTACCATGTCAAATAATACCCCAAGTAATATTACGATTTTGAAACGTGAACTTTGGTGGTTTGGAGGATTATCTACCAAGACCATTGGATAAACCCTAACTCATTTCCAACACCATGTGAGTTATATTAAATTATTTCATACCCTAATAGATTATGATCCCATATGTACCATTTCTGATCATGTTTTTTCATTTTCTTCTAATCTAAATCAATCAAAATATCTTCTTTCAAATTGTCTATTTTAGAAACATTTCATAAATGAGTTAATGTATATTTTTTAAATTAATATTTTATCCAACCCTTTCACTACAGGATCAACCTCTAACATGAGTTTATTATACTACCCTATAGTTTAGTGGTATGTTTGTTCAATTTTATTAAATTTATAAATACTGTAACATGTTGTGAATTTACAATTCTAGTGGGGATATCAGTAAAATCAATACCTAAAATATATTTTAACAGTATTATTAATTAATATTTATGTTATATTTTAGTTATATTAATGGTAATAAAAATTTATTTTTTTAATGATACACCAAGAGTTGAACCAACACATCACTCGAGTCAGACCGCCACATGGCCCGAAATATATTCCCAATCCACATGGGCTGATGACATGAATTGGGAATAACCAACCATCATTTAGGAAAAATATCCCCATAGTAAAACTAGTATAACCCTTCGTTGAATTGGGATGAGATCACCCATAACATTAGAATCAATTACTGAGGAAAAGAAGATACCATAAAAAATCATATTAAAAACAATTTTATTATATGAATATATGCATATTTGTTGTATATCAAACCAAAACCCAAATGAAATAAATGGTATAAATCCAAACATGGCCCAAGAATCATACAAATATTTATAAAATAAAAATACTCCACGTAATTCAATCCTTACGAGACCATGTATCCACCACCAAACCATAGGATGATGAAAAATAAGAATAGCCAAAATGGAAGATGGTTCCCTTTCTGTTACTTATGTCCTGTAAAATGAAATATAGAAACACCCAAAAGGTCATAGGAATGGTGTGTGTAATATGTACTAGTAGGATACCACTTTGAATATATTTAATGATTTTACCCATAAAAACCTATAAACTAATTTGAATACACTTGTAAATCAAAATCATGTTGAAAACATTCCACTTTCAAATAAACCATTAAAATCCATTCAATTTTTTCATTCCATACGCAACTAATTTTTCATAACAATTAAAAAAATTGACCATATAGATAATCATGGACACACATCTCAACATGATCTATATTATAACTAATGAATAAATGATGTCAATCATAACATAAACCACATACATGAATAAAAGTGGAAGATGAGAATAATAAAAATCAACATAATAAATGGACCAATTAAAATGAATAACCAATATAAAATGATCTTCGATGAGTGATGAGAACCTAGAGACTCTACCCACATGGCCTATCATGAGTGAGTAAACAAGTATTCTATCTAGATAAGAACTGTAATATCTAATAATCTCCCTTCGGCCTAACATGGAAGCTCACACTGTCTTCCAACCTAATGGGCATCTCAATACATTAAAAAAATAATAGGATGATATTGGGATACTCCCTCTTATGGAACACATGAAAACTTGGACAAAAAAATGAAATATCATAGGTTCTTACCTTAATAGGATGATAAAATACATCGAAAACCCCTCACCCACACCCTAGATAACCTATATTCTAATCCATGACAACATAAAAAAATAAATTTCCCATATCTATAAATACCAAAAAAATGCCATTTATCAATAAATATTTCCAAAAAATAATTAATATTTTATTAAAAAACATTCCAAGGGTGAATCCATCTCTAAATACACATTATATATCTATTTAAAAACACCAAAACTCTTTATGAAATTTTATTAAAAACTTTGGGGGTATTCTGGTCACAATTGATTGGAAAACCCCAATTTAAACTCCAAATTTCCAAACCAATCCAAAAAACACATCAATAAATAAATACGTGAAAAGAATAAAAAATTTAAATATCATTTTCATCAAAAAAACTAACAGCGATTAAAAATATTAATGGTATTCTAGGGAAGATGACTTGAAATAGAGACACCAACCTCAGATTCAGTCGAAAGATCATCACCCAAGAAGAAGACCATCCGGAAGAGGTAGAGCCCTTCCTCAAGAACTTAATCAACAAAAAATAAACCCAAAATGACCATTTCATACTCAATATTTGTATAATACCACCCTTCATATTACACACTACCATAATAATTTAATAATGAACAATGATAAGAGAAAAAGAAGGTCGAATCAAGGATGAAATTTAATTAACCTAAAGAAAAACACCGGTAAAAATGAGAGGGGGGATCCATGTTGAATGACTTGGGGAGTCATGTGTTGGTGAAAAAAATGAGATCGAATACCACAAAAAATAGGAAATGTTTATATTAATAAAATTATGTTTTTTAATGTGATGAACATTGTGGTATGTTTTGGCTACAGAGTTTGGAAAACCTTCTTTCAATCATGTGGGTTCTACTGTCCACCCAAAAAATGATTCACTATTTACTTTGGTTTGTCACATTATTTATAAAACCATGATCAAACTAGGAAAACCCAAATTATAAAAAACTTCTTCACCCCTAACATGGATACAATGATGTTTAGATTATTTTGGCTAACCATGATCCCAGGTATATCTCCCAAAAACTTCAACATTCAGCCACCAACACTTTATTACTCAATGAATGGAGTCAAGGGTAAATTAAAATCAAAATTAAATGTACATGTTACCCAACTAGTGACACAAAATCTTCACCATTCCACTTCATTCTCCAAAAAAATTATTCGGATTCACTTGAATAAAAAAGTGATTCCATATCTCCCAAACCAAATCATCCCAATCATATGTCTTATTTATTTCATCAAATTCGAACAATAGGCATATGAACCAATGGAATCACCATCCAATTGATAATTTATTAAATCAAATTCCACAATACGAACAAGCTAGTCTTTAATGGTTTCATTAGGATCCAGCTTCAAATCATCCCACTAAAGTAAGTGAGATGCGATAAGATGATAATTCTTCATCTGGGAAACATAAAGGACCTCCTGGATCTATGTAATTATTGGGGAATCTCCTACAATCAGGCTACCATTCCAAGACAATTCACAATACGAGGATGGGTAGCATGACATGGGACTAATTTTCTTTGGTTTCCCAAATGATGGTGACCCAACTGAAATGATACCTAGAGAAACACCTAATCACATTAACAATACTCTTATGAAAGGATATGAAGATTAGTTTATGGAATCTTGAAATATGGAGATATCCTTAACCATTTATAAATAACCCAAACTATCTGAGCCATCTTTTAAAAAAGGCTTGGACCAACATAGGATGGCCCTTTTACCTTATCCCAACACAATGAGGATTGGAATGGATGCCCATAGAATACCTCAAATGGGACCATATAGATCAAGCGTTGTAAAATATTTTTATATTAAATCTTTTATAGTGATATTTTTCATTCAAAAATAATAATATATTCAATAACACAAAACCATAAAATATCTCGTAATTTCTTGATGGTAGGTTCCAAAAAAACATCCATATGGTGGTGATACATCATTGTGAACCCAAAATGTGTTTCCAAATCCTCCTGGATCCCTTTCAAAAAATATGACTGAAATAAGAATCTAGGCCTAACACTATATTAGATGACACACCATGAATCTGCACAACCTCATGGATGTATAGGTGTTTGATGACATCTACCCTCATCATCTTATATATTTAAATATCATGCTCTTATTTCAAAAAATGATCTAAAATAAGACATATATAATATTTCAAACAATTAGTGTGAGGTAGCATAATAAAAAAATCTATGGAGATCTAGCACAACTTTATGGTGGCATGAAAAGTTGTGACAACAAATCGGATGGACTTTGATGATTATTTTGATTCTATAGTTAAACCCCTATAAATAATGTCACCCACTACATGCCTCATCCCAAGTCACCAATACAATTATCTCATGTTTTGAAACAACACGGTTTTATTAGGTTGAATAGACAAACTAGAATGACTCACCTAAAGAATAACCCTTGACCTCAAGATCAATGGAATATCCAATATTTTAGGATAGATGAGAACAATATTTATACTATGACCAATCACACAATGTCTCCACACCATTTACGAAACTAATAATCTATTTGAAATTGAGGTCAAATACCCAATAAGTCCTCACCTAGTCAATGATAGATGGTGTAATATACAAAGTATCCATGAATACCTACCCTCTATTCTCATATATGTACAACCTTAGACTAGTTAATAAACACACCAGACCCTACTCATCGACAGGTTCTCTAACGTTATACACTAGAATCACTCTACACAAGACATAAACCTCAATATTTCTTTTCCCTGATGCGTATGCAATCTAAAAAAATAATAATTTTGATGGTGAACTTCCCATAAAAATCACATTTGGTATATGTACGTATAAGTCAAAATTTATTTCATTCTCTTATGATCTGAATACAATGTGAAATTCTCCTCAAAGAAGTAATTTCACCATCTCATTGATGCATTTATAATGATTTTAAATTCTGTGTCATTCTGGGTTAATTCATATAATGTGGGAATATCTGTGAGATCCATAGGACACAACATGGTATTCCAATGTAATCACACAACACAAACCATAAACCATAAGAATCAATGTATATTTTATAATATCTCAATGAATAAGGTAGAATAAAAATAATTTATGAGATCTTATAGGTCTTCAAATTCTGAAAAGAACTCTATCACTAATCAACCCATCCAAACTTCACCAAATATATAGTCAATTATATGAAGGGAGAATCATTCATATAGATCTCTTAAAAAATAGCTATAATTCCTATCAAATCACAAAACATTAAACATATCAAAAGTGTTTTTTTTTCACCCATGACATGACTGGTAAAAATTTATCTAGATCTACTATATCTCAATCCTAAAAAATCAAGAAACCATGAAATTTTTATTCTTAAATCTAAAACTAGCACTTAGCCAACATGGAATATAGATGTTTCAGTATCAAAAAACCATAAACAATACCAATATTATTTGGGTGGTCCTTATATTTCATTGGATACACCAAGATATCACCTAAAAACCCATCCATTATGTAGTATAAATAAAGCTGAATTATCCACTTCATTGATTCAATAGACTTAATTAGAGTATTTCTAATCCCATATGGAATAAAAAATTACTCAATATTTACATACTGCCTTTATAATGTGTTATTTGGAACATACACATCCTTTCACATCAATTGGTGGTTCCCCAATATCATATTGATCTTCTTAAACAATTGTTCCCCTCTAAGCTAGTGAAATAGTACATCAACTATATGAAATACGTTCTTATTACTTACTATCACAATGTTAATTGTATGATTGTTTTTCAAATGTTAGAGAAAAAATTTTAATTCATTTAAAATTTAACTAGATAATATCATATTGACTCTCTGGGATGGATAACTCCCTTTCCCTTAGGATCTTATAATAGAACTTCTATCTTTTATTCCCAAATGGAGCCTTCTGGTATGATGGAAATGAGATCATACATTTCCTTGGGAGAAAATTGAAAATGAACTCGACCTCTCGATGTAGATTAATTCTCATGAAAACCTCTAGAAAAATTTCTAGATTCCCATCCATGTCCAGTGGATGTTCAACCACTGAACCCTTTTCAACTGCCTTTTGAAACAAGCTGAAAAAATGGAACGATATAAACCCCAACACTGAAAAACCTATTCCTAACAATTATGAACACAAATCCCAATTTCCATGAATGATGTTAGTTTTCTATTCAGGAGTAATGAAATGGAACCTATAGGAAAAACAATCAAATAATTCTACAATGATGTTAAACCAATCAATGCTAATAATTATTTCAAAAAAATCATTTCCAAAAGAATGAAGTCTAAATAACATTCTTGTCCACAAATATAAATTGTAAACCAGTGAACTTCAATAATTGATCCTTCTTCATACCCAATAGTTCAAGTGAATTCATTAATACAACATAAATAATGGGTGCTTACATAAATAATTAATCTTATTTATTGAAATCCGATAGTCAGATGAGCCTATGTGGAAATAATCAAGAGCATTAAATAATTAATAAAAATTGAACCTTAAATTGTGGCCATCCTATAATCGTAATTCTCTAGAATAAACTCTACTGCATGAATATTCCATGGAAAAAAATTTCCTTTTTCCTTCTTCCCCTATTGATAATTCCACCATCCATGATGGAGAGATCATCCAACCATGAATTACGAGATGTACAGTTGATATCCATTTTAGCATGTACACCATACACTACTCCCATGTGAAGCCAACTAAAAAATGTTCTGTGAATGACTTGAGTACCGACACGGATGGAACGTATTTAGAGTCTTTGGGAAATTTAGCCTATGGTGTCCTTCCGTTCCACACTGATAAAAAACAAATATTTTATTCCATGTGGAAGCCACATGAGATGATCCTGAATACTACTAGACACTCTTTACACTTTCTCTCTAAGAGTCATCAGTCTTCTTCTTCTGTCCTTAAGAATAAATCTAGTTACCTCCCCTAGAAGGAAAACCACATAGACATGTTCTTCCAGTATAACCTATACCTAACATAGGTACCTTGTCATAAACATAGTAATTTTTTCATAGAAACATTAGAATTAGCATTGATCTGATCACTAGACTCAATCCAATTTCAAAACAACAAGCCTTGGGATATTCATTCATGAGGAGATCTTGTGGTATATAAAAAATTATAGTGAATTTGGAAGCACACACCTACACTAAATTAAAACTATTCTCTATTATTTTAAACATATAAGATATCACCTCTATTATGGTATTTCGGTAAAAATTCCAATTAAAATCCACCTAAAAGATGGTCTATATGAGATCGTATGACATCCTCAAAACCACTATAGAATCCCCCCAAATTTTAACATATTCTTTCCAATAGATACTTTAAAAATAATAAAATACATGTATAATAGGTCTTTGAAAAACCAATGATCCTCTTGATATGATCAATCCACTCATAAGGATTATTGGGTCCCCTTTCACCAGGAATCATCAATAGATTCTTCATTAAGAACTCTTGATAATAGTCCATTTTCCATGTATTCCAATGACAGCACACTCATCCCATGGTTTAGATCATACAAATAGATTAATACATATATCATGATCAACAAGAGTGTTATTATATGAGGTACTCTTCGATGCACCCTCTCTATTCCCAAAAAGGTCTTTTTTGATAGTCATTGTCTAAAATACATAATTAACATTCTTCATCAAGCGCAATCCAACATAACAGTGAACAAAATTACCAATATAAAATTCCCATCATGGGCATCAAAAGAAACACTATAAAAATAGTAGCAAAAACATCATATGAAAACCCATAACCATATTTAAAACATAACCACAATCCAGGACAAACAATGGAATCTGGATTTATAACATGAATATGAGAAGGACAAGAAGTCACTCATTTATACCTTTTTAGTCCCAATATTCCTATCACCGTTCTACCACTAAATCCAAAATATAAAACCTCTTTGATTCTATTTTGTAGTGAACCATCACTGGATGACAAAATAATTTCCCGAGATAGACCGAAAGACGGGATGAAACACATTACTGATCACTATGGTCCATCGATAAGCACTAGGTAAAATCAACTATTTTTTTTGGAATGTTTCATGATAGGTAAACTAACGTGGCCCATCCATGAAATGAGAATGCTAAAATAAAAACAACTGATTAAATATTTGAAGAATATCATATACCATAAACAAAATCATACATCAGAGTACCAAAATACGTTAACTAGATATGTATATATACATGGTATCTCAAAAAAAACACAAACTCAAGAAATGGTAAAAAATTCATACTTGGCCCACTAAACAACACAATTGGAAAAAATAAAAAAACATATCAACATGATGTAAATCCTTCAGGATCGGGTTTCCTCTACAAAACCATTATATGGTTGAAATTAATAAGCGACACCCTATTATATAGATCCATTTCCATTACATATTTTATGAAAATTAAAATTTCAAAATTCCACAAAGGTCCCATGTTAGGTTTGATGCTTGAAGCCCAATAGGATATTTATATGTATCTATTTAATGAGTTTACCCATGTAGTTCAATAAACTAGTTTGAAATAATTTTCAAAACCAATCAACTTTGATAACATATAATGTTTAAAAAATCATTTAAATCCCTCTAGTTATTCCATTTCAAACCAAACACTTTTAAAAAATAAATTCCAACACGGATAATATAGATAAATGTTCACCAAATGTTAAATATACTCAATATAATATCAAAATAATAGTCATGGGTGAGTATAAATTCGACAACATATATGAATTCAAAAGAATGATTGGGATACTATTTCCTATAACTTCCAAATGGGACCAATCAAAATCATAAATAATATTAATCAATTAGGAAAGATAAATATGCACCATAAGGCCCCAACCATCTTGCCTAATATATGTGATTAATAAGGTATTCCATATAGATAAGATATGGGAGCTCCCATGGTCTTCCCGTGTTCCATCATAGAAGCTAACACAGTAGTCCTACCAAAAGGCTCTCTCAATCCCATGTAATCCAAATTTATGGCTCGCACAGTCCACCCACAAATGGTACACATGAACACTCATGAAAAGAAATATATTTTATTGCAATGTCTTCCATCCTAATGTTCAGATAGTCCCTTAAACATACCCTCACTCACACACAGGTTAACACATTTTACACCCATGCGAAGACATCAAAAGTAATTTTCGAAATCAATAAGGAAGTAAAAACCCCAATTTTTAGAATCATATTTTGAAATACATCATCCCCAATTTATGATGAAACTTTTCTATATAAAAATAAATTTCTAAAACCACATTAGAAATCCATTTACCTTAAAAAGGCATTTTATCCATTTTATAAAAAACATGGCCGGAAAACCCGCCATACCCATTTAAAAAACCCCACATTAAACCCCAAATATCCAAAACAACCAAAAAAATCAAGAAAAAAGTAATAGACAACAAAAAGAAATAATTTAAATAGAAATATTATTATAAAACAAAAGGTGATTAACCATTTTCTAGAGTCTAATGTAAAATTACAATTAATAGATATTCCATCCTCAGATTTGATCCAAATATAATCTCTAATGATAAAGATAACATGGAAGAGTTAAAATCAAACTACACTCACCTAAGCCAAATAAAATAAAAACAAAATTCCCATTACATTCGCTTCACTCAGCCAAACCACACCAAGGGTTTTACACTTCCAATGGAAATGAATAATATGAATAGATAATGGAAATCGAGGAAGAAACTTGGATGAAATTGACATACATATACCATATTACTTGTAATCTAAAAAGAAACACATTACCAAGGAGAGTCAGGTTCTCTATGGATAAATATGAAGGGACTTACACTTTTGGATGAATAATTATCCCTAAAATCATAAAAATTTTAAATTAGAATTTTGGTATACATAAATTTTTTAATGAGTTGGAAATTGTAATTTGTTATTAGTGAATGATTATGAAATATATGATCCAACCTAGTGAGTTCCACTATCCATCAATAATATACCTCCCAGTTTCCTCTGTGATGTTTTATAATATGCCAAACTATGATAAATAACACTATCAAAAACAATAACACTACTTGAACCGTTAATATATAGTTTAAACAAATAGTTTTCAAACCATGCACTATACATTTTCGACCTTGAACCTTATTAAATTGACCCCCATCAGTCGAGAACATCCTGAATGCACTCAAGGAGAAATAAATCTCAAAATTTGGGATTCCAGTGACCCTAAGGGTGTAATAAAATACATTGAACAAGGGCATTATTTTCTATAAAAATTATATTTCCTTACCAAAGGAAGAGAAAAATGGAATATTTATTTATTTATTTTCCATACATAAAATGATATAAAATGGCAAGGGTATATTTCATATAAAGTAATTAGTTAAAATTTATAAATATTAAAATAGAATAGATGATATAATCATCAAAAATTCAATATTGACAATGATTTTTTATATGCCATATCCCACTATTCATGGATCAATGTTTCAAATGTATATAACATAGTAATTTCCCTTTTTTGAGGAAGATATTGAAATGACGTCTCAATTTACCTATACTTATTCTATTAATTTAACACAGTCTGGTTTCATCTTGTGACCATAGTAGACATATACATTTAACAAACTCATACATTCTTATTCTAGATAGCTACACATAATTGATCCTTTATGATGATTCTTATTCTCGACATTTGAGTTCATTTTACATATATTACATTTTGTTTGGTATATCCAAAACAATATAACAAGTCCCCTAATGGGTATTTCAATAGGTTTCCTTATTGGTTCTTTCTGCTAAGGCACACTATTTTTCATGTTCTCAAAAGTGGCAATTACATTCTACCCCACAATTGTATTTTCCAAAGGTGGGTGGAATTCATCACTTATTTAGAGATGTTTTCTCCTTTATCAAAATGGGATTTCCATATCTCATTCTGTGGATTCTTCCTCTAAATTATTCACTGAATCTAGGTATCCTGTAGGGATTAAAACTTTTTTCATGAGACTATCTCTACTACCATATCATTATGGAAATTGGTTAATTACATCACTTATGTGAGGACATTCTAAAGAGTCACATTAGGGAAGCAATATTTAGTCTGGAGAGGAGCTGCATTGGGAATCGATGGCATATCTAGTGCTCGAACATTGGTACACTTGAATTTTCCATTTTTATATGTCTTCTTGAGTTCAAGGAAGCCCAAGTAATCCCGCATCGATTTTATTGTATCCAATGCCAGAGGCATGTATATGATGTTTTCCTTAGCTTCTGAATTATAACATAGGGTATGCCATGATTTTAACATATGGCGATAATGGATCAGACTGATCAGAACATTGATGATGGTGGATCAGATTGGGGTATCCTTATGAGGGGGGGGGGGGGTACTGGAAGGTTTACTATATTGATAGATCATAACACCCAACAATGATGGACCTAGGATGGATTCTCCCAAAAAGGGAATGTTTCGCACCATGAAGGCGGATGGGGACATTACAAAGGATGGATCAGGGAGGCACACCCCAAAAAATGGGAACAAAAGGATTTTTCTATGATTTTGATTGATCCTTAGAGAGGCTTCCCATGTACCATGTTCATAATACATGGATCAAACCCCATGTAGTTTAAAGGGGTTATTGGGGTAGTACACAAAAAAATCTACTCTTCTATAGAGGGAAACTCTTGGACGAAGGAGTATGGTGAAGTGCATGGATTTTGATTGGTTAGATTCTCATATTTATAACATGAGTTCATTGGGATGTGGTGGCTTGTATAAAATCATGATGGTAATAGAGTTTGCATCAAAGCATGGGGATGAATTACATGAAACCGGTGTGAAGGTGGTGGTGTTGGGACTGATCCTTCGAGAGGCTACTTATGTATCTAGATGGATTGGAATAAATTTCCATGTAGATCGAAGGGGTGATGATACACCAAAGGATGATTCCCATGATAATGGGTCTTGTGGATGGGGACCCGAAGGAAGTAGACCCTTAAGGTTGTGGCATGACCAAATCGAGACATAATGCGTTGAAGGATATATCAGTGTGGGAAGTGGATGGTGACTTGAACCTTGAAGAGGATTTCTACTTACCCTGTGTAGAAGTTAGGGTTAGAAGTCCATGTAGTTAATGTTTGATTCATAGAATCGAGGATTATACAATGGACATTTACCTAGTGAGGTGTCAGGGGATTACACATGGTTAGAGGACCTTCCCAAGAATACCACTCTCAGTTGGACAACTATGGTGATATGCATGAATTATATAGGGTTATCTTCCTATAGGGACAGATTAACACAACTCGAATGTATGGATCCAAGACGTTTCCCCAAAAAGGAAATGACTCATCAAGAGGGTACATCCCTAGAAAAAATCACCAAAGTTTACAATTGGTTGGGATTGAACCTCATGGAAGCTTTTTATGTACCATGTGTAGAAGACAATGATAAAAACCCATGTATTTTTGTCAGTTATGCAGTTTGAAATCATGATTTGAGGATGATAAGTGAACATACATGAAATAGATGGAACAAATGGATCATGAGACTTGAACCCCTAAGAGGCTTCCTACACACAATGTTTAGAAGAAAGTGATCAATGTCTGTGTAGTTTGGAAGTGAGGATGGCATTGGGATTATTTGTGGCCATCATCCCAGGTAGGATGTAACGCCCCGACCCTAGTTACCAAGAGTCGGTGCATTATTTTAATAAATTGGCATGATTACAAGGAATCACATCGCGAATGACTGATCAGTTTAGGAGTCTTGGAAAAAAGATTACATACATGAATGTTACATTACACTTCATAACATACAAAACAACATAAATAATCCTTCACGAATTCCATTATTACCTTGGCTTAACCTTGCATATCAATCACTATACACTTCTTGAAATCCTGGGAAAAATAAAACATAGAAAGGGGTGAGCGCAGATGCTTAGAAAGGATAACAATATAGCGGAAACTTTCATAAATAAGCATAAACATTTAAGGAAATTTATAACTAAAACAAAAGACTTTTAAACATGAACTTTATCATAATATGGAAAAAATAAAATGAAGTAATGCCATTTACTTATTCAAATTGATATTTTACTAGTCGAATAATCACATGAAATATCACTAACCACTTTCCTAATGATGGAATGTATAATTCCGAACATTAATTTTTGTGTCAAGGCCTCATGCCAAGACCTAAGGGATAACTGTAACCGGAACCCAACCCAGAGAGCCTCTGTAACTGGACTCTAACCCGAAGTGCCTCTAATAACCGGTCACCAACCCTGAGTGCCTCTAATAACCAGACACCAACCCGGAGTGCCTCTAATAACCAAACACCAACCCAGAGGGTCTGTTGTAACCGGACCCCAACCCGGAGGGCTTACTTTTGCCGGTCCCCAACCCGGAACATACATGTTCAACACATTCATCTTAAGAAGAGGATGAAATATAACATAAACATTTGTATTAAAACTAACATACGAAGTGTCAAAACTTTAATCATAAACCATTAATGGCATAAAAATAACTCATCCATTGTCAATCATATCAAATAACCTTAAATACAATATAGATGATTTATATCATAATAAATCAATGTGAAAAACATGTAAAATTTATCGAAGGATGTTGACATAGTTGAAATCAAAACTATTTATGAGAAATATCTCTTTTTTTAAATCATTTAAAAGATACATAATTATAGAGAAAACTATTGTTTTGAAAAAATCTTTATAAGATTATGAGGGAAGCTTCAAAGGTGTAATAACGACGGAGAATAACGGCACCTGCCGTATAAGTTAAAAAAAATACATTCATACCTTAATATTGTTAAAAAGGGTAAAGAGTAAATTATTTCGAAAACGATGGAAAGATTCCTTTCAAAACATATAAAGTCAAATAAGGGTATAAATGACTTTAAGCTATTGTATATTAAATAGAAAAAATGTTTTGAAAGAGATTTTTAAAAAACATGGATGTGAATGATAAAGAGGTCCCAGTAGATACTTACGTAAAAAAAACCTTAGATAACAAAGAGATTGTGAAATTAACCCTTACTAATTTGGTAACTTTCGAAACATACACCCCTTGAAAGAGGTATCATACAATTAATATGTAAAATAAAAATAAATTAATGTTTATTACACAAAGAATACAATTATGGGATGTACATACACCATACAAAAGGTAATAGTGGAAATATTTCATGAATATCATGGGAATAAAGAGTGAGATGAAAACCCCTTACCTTGCACTTTCCTTTAGTCGAGGGTACGTTTAGCCTCCTCTTCTTTGGGTTCTTCCTTTTGATTTGATCAATAGGGATCCCTAGGTTGGATTTATGACTAAAGGAAGGCCTCTAGGATGAAGTTAGGGATCTTGAGAGAGTATTTGGGTAGGGTTTGGCCGAACCAAAAGGCTTTTACGGTGTGAATTAATGAGAAGGGGGAGTTCCCTTTTATAAGAGGGGTGAGGGGAACCTTTGGAAAAGCTAGAAATATTATTTGATAATAAATTCACAATCGGTTTCTAATGGCTCCAAAGTAGATTATTTAAAGTAAAAGGTGGGGATAGGTCGAAAACCACTCAACCAATTGGATTTAGACAGGTTTGGGTTACTATATTACCCTTATCATTAAATATTAACTCTTCGTTAATTAGTTTCACTTTTACCTTCTCTCTGTGTATTTTTATGTTATATGGTTAATAAACTTACTATATACATCCAAATACACCCAAGTGGTCCATTAATGATACACCTTTCACGATATAAGTCCCTTTCCCAAACTTTAGATTTTTAGGAATTTAATATCAATTAATAATATAATATTTGTTTTAAAAACTCTTTTATGTCAATTTTGACACTATTCAATAATTAATTTTTTAAAAAATAATAAAATAATGATTACTTCAAAAAAGGTTAATTAAATCAATAATAACATGTCCTATTATCTTATAAAATTATATTTATTTATAAAAAGTCTCAAATTACATTTATTTGGGTATTTATAATATCAATTATTCTAATTTTTCATTTATTTGGTAATTACTGCATCACCATTATGTCATAAATAAATTAAATTATATAATGTCTAAAATTTAATAATAAAATACAATTATGAAGGAAATCGTTTTAGATTTCTAATTAACATTTATAGTCGAAACTACAACATATATAACCCTATGTAAATTTTTTTTTCTAAAAGATATATGCTTATGTCATTTTTGTATTTATTTTAACTTAATTAAAATAAAGTGTCCCTATCACCTACAAGTGGCTCCATGGGGTCCCAAAATCGACCCAAAGTTGTCCATGGTCGGAAATGTATCCACCAATAAGGTTAGGACTCGGTTTTGGGTAATTTAGAATTATTATAATATTATTTTCTAACCCTTATTTTACGGATTTACCCTTTAACCATGGTAAATAAAATATTTACCGAAATAATTATTCAAATTGTTTAAAAATAAAAGTTACCTATTTACACAATTTGGATATCCTGATTCCAAATATGGAATACATTTTTCCAAATTCAAAACACAGAAGTGGCATAAATTAATTTAAAATTAATTCTTGCTGTCAAAACAAAAAGCGTGTTTTTAAGATATAATAACTATTAAAAGATTGATACTTGTTTATGTCTGATTTAATTGTGAAATTATGTCCAATGACCAAAATTGTATTAAATGGTAAAAATATTTTATAAATATACCTTAAAACCACTCAAATTCATAATTGATCAATATTTATTATTTCGATTAAAAATGTTGTTTTTAATTAAAATTTAGTAATTTTCACTATTTATCAAAATATGAAAGTTATCCGAAAAGTACCAAAATTTCACCGAAGGATAATTTTGATATTACGATCCAAAAATGAAGTCCATTTTGAGAGCTAAAATTTATAAAATTTCTAAAAGTGGTTATTACTATTCATAACTACTACTTTGATTGGTCGTAGTGTGTGTTAGAACTCGAAGTTGCGTAAAACACACGCTACTGTATTATTCAAAGAGAATTTTATCATAGAATCATGGGGTGTAACATTCTACCCTACTTCAATAAATTGCATCCTCGCAATTTATAACCGGTATTGGAAACATGGGGTTGACATTTCAAAATATCTTAGTTGAAATCCCACATCGAAAAATGGATTAATGAGTCCTCTATTGAAAATAAAGAGTGGTAAGTACGATGGTTAGCAAAAATAACACATACTAGGGTTCCATGTAAGAAAATATGGATATTGAAGAGAAATATAACCATTAATATCTGATGGAGAGTGGTATAGAACATGGCTATGAAAAGGCCAACAATCTCAAAGCCATAAATTTGTGATTATCTAAGGTATCATCTAGGAAAACATTTTTGTTCTAAGTTCCTTTTCTTAATGTTGAGGAATTTATTTATGAGATTGGATAAGATCATAAGGAGATATACTTAGTTTACAATTAGAGTTTTATCCATTAATAAATTTCTACCACAAACTTCTCTTTCACTACAAATCATAAGACAACTCAAAAATACTCTATTTATCCTAATCATATAGGGTTCCAAATATATTGAATGTATAATTCACATATCAGAACCATTAAAAAAAGAAATTACATTATACAATCTAGGGAATTCACATAGTCCAGTGGTAGGCGATAAATCCCAATCTCACTATAGTTTTGGGTTCAATTCCCGTAGCTTTGTCCGATGTGACGGGTTGTCACACAGTCTGCGTGTTGTCCTTTGATAAAAAATCCAAAAATAACCTTTCAAACATAATCCATTCCAAACTATAGACTTATCCAAAATACTACTATCAAAACTCACAGTCCAAAATTTATAAGGAAGTTAAACACAATGAATATCCTTTTTGCCATGTAATTTCCAAAAAGTTTAACTCATTGTAGAGTCACTTTTCTGAGTACAATAAAATCTCAAATCCTCAATGAAATAGTACTGTAGTACAATCCTTATTTATTTCCAAAACCTCATTGATACAACACTTAAATGAAGGAATTCCAAAATAACAATATAAGAACACTTTCCAATCCTCTTCATTTGTGGTAGTATCATAACTTGATTATTATCCAATAGCATCATTTGTGGCATAGTCTGATGATTTGGACATTGATTCACGTAGTGCCCCAACTACTTGTATATGAAGCATTGTACATTTGAAACATCTTTCTTACCCTTGCAGTCACGTACATGGTGTCCTATTTCTCCACACCTATAAGAAACTCTCATTCATTTCAGGAAATATTTAGAGTGTTTCTTCCCACAATTATCACATATGGGAATATTCGTCTTTATCTTATTCCCTTTATTTTTCCTTCTCTCTACCATCCTTTCCTTCTATGGCTTACCTTCAAAGGCATAAGACTCCTAGAATTATTTACTTATCATATCAAAAAATGATAATATTTCTTCATATGATGATAATACGTGGGAGACTATTTCCCTTCTAAATTCTAGATTAAGACCATGAAAGATATGATCATTCTTACTCTTTGGATCATGCATATTGTTGGAGTTCTCATTCCTTCTACTGGGCACCATTTCTAATCCATGGCATAAACTAGATCAGTTTGTGAATCAAAATACATAATTCTATAGTTGTAAAACACTTAACATAAATTGAACAATTTATGGATATAATCCATAATCATAAAAATGTGTTCTTTAAGGAAGTATATAATCATAAACCCTTCATAGTGGTTGTTAAAGAAAATGAGAATTACCCTAAGCATATCCACCAGGAGTGTCGTAACCAAGAGTGCAGGAAGGCCAGTTGTCGTGCACCAGTTCCCGTTCGAGTCTAGCTCAAAACGATGTTTTCGGGTTTTACCCCTTGGTACATATGTGCCAGAGCCAACTCTACCTGCTTGTATCCATACAGGGATGTATTTCTCAGAATACTCACAAAATCTCTACAATACCAATATTAAAGGAAGTTCTTCTATACTAATCCTCAAAGTCTATCTTAGGGATATGTGCTCTAATCAGAGATTATCTAAATCTAGCTTCCATGGTTATTGCTAAACTTCCTCGGATACCAACTATAACGCCCCGACCCCAGTTACCCAAAGTCGGTGCATTATTTTAAAACATTGGCATGATTACAAAGAATCACGTCCTGAAGGACTAATCAGTTTAGTAGTCTTGGAAAATAAATTACATACATAAATGTTACATTACACTTCATAACATACAAAAAAACATAAATATTCCTTCACGAATTCCATTATTCCCTTGGCTTAACCCTGCATATCAATCAATATACACTTCTTGGAATCCTGGGAAAAATAAAACATAGAAAGGGGTGATCTCGGATGCTTATAAAGGATAAAAATACAACGGAAACTTTCATAAATAAGCATAAACATT
The DNA here is from genome assembly GCA_963277665.1 of Viscum album. Lineage (NCBI taxonomy): Eukaryota > Viridiplantae > Streptophyta > Magnoliopsida > Santalales > Viscaceae > Viscum > Viscum album. The sequence goes on from OY728163.1 coordinate 691,722,777, forward strand.
TATGGAAATGTATAACTAAAACAAAAGCCTATTAAACTTGAACTTCAGCATAATATGGAAAAAATAAAATGAAGTCATTCCATTTACTTATTCACATTGATATTTTTTTAGACGAATAATCATATGAAATATCACTAACCACATTCATAATGATGGAATGCATAATGTCGAACTTTAATTTCTGTGTCAAGGCCTCGTGCCAAGACCTACGGGATAACTGTAACCGGAACCCAACCCGGAGAGCCTTTGTAACCGAAATACAACCCAGAGTTCCTCAAATAACCGGACACCAACCCGGAGTGCCTCTAATAACCGGACACCAACCCAGAGTGCCTCTAATAACCGAACACCAACCCGGAGGGTCTACTGTTACTAGACCCCAACCCAGAGGGCTTACTTTTACCAGTCCCCAACCCGGAACATACAATTCCAACATATTCATCTTAAGAAGAGGGTTTAATATAAAATAAACATTCGTAATAATACAAATATACGAAATGTAAAAACATTAATCATAAACCATTAATGGAATAAAAATAACTCATCCATAGTAAAATATATCACAAAACCTTAAATACAATATAGATGATTTGTATCATAATAAATCAATGTGAAACAAGTGTAAAATTTATCAAAGGATGTTGACATAGATGAAATCGAAACTATTTAAGAGAAATATCTCTTTTTTTAATCATTTAAAAGTCACATAATTATAGAGAAAACCTTTATTTTGAAAATATCTTTATAATCTTATGAGGGAAGCTTCAAAGGTGTAATAACGACAGAGAATAACCGCACTCGCCGTATAAGTTAAAAAAATACATTCATACCTTAATTTTTTCAACAAGGGTAAAGAGTAACTTGTTTCGAAAACGATGGAAAGATTCCATTCAAAACATATAAAGTAAAATAAGGGTATAAATGACTTTTACCCATTGTCTATTAAATAGTAAAAATGTTATGAAAGACATTTTTAAAAAACATGGATTTGGATGATAAAGAGGTCCCAATAGATAGTTACGTAAAACAACCTTGGATAATAATGAGATTGTGAAATTAACAATTACCAATTTGGTAACTTATGAAACATACACCCCTTGAAAGAGTTATCATACAATGAATATGTAAATACACATAAATTAATGTGTATTACACAAAGAATACAATTATGGTAAGTACATACACCACAATAAAGGTAATAGTGGAAATATGGCATGAATATCATGGGAATAAAGAGTGAGATGAAAACCCCTTACCTTGTAGTTTCCTTTAGTCGATGGTATGTTTATCCTCCTCTTCTTCGGGTTCTTCCTTTTTATTTGATCAAAAGGGCTCCATAGGATGGCTTTCAGACTAAAGGAATGCCTCAACGACGAATTTAGGGAAGTTGAGAGAGTATTTGGGCAGAGGTTGGCCAAAACAAAAGGCTGTTAAGGTGTGAATTAATGAGAAGGGGGAGTTCCTTTTTATAAGAGGGGTGAGGGGAACCTTTGGAAAAGCTAGAAATATTATTTTATAATAAATTCATAATCGGTTTCTAATGGCTCCAATGTGGATTATTTAAAGTTTAAGGTGGGGATATGTCTACAAAAACTCAACCAATAGGATTTAGACAGGTTTGGGTTACTATATTAACCTTATCTTTAAGTATTAACTCTTAGTTAATTAGTTTAACTTTTACAATGTCTCTTTGTATTTTAATATTATATGGTTAGTAAAATTACTATATAAATCCAAGATACCCCTAAGTGGTCCATTAATGATACACCTATCATGATATAAGTCTCCTGGACGACCCTTAGATTTTTATGAAATTTAATATCAATTAATAATATAATATTTTTTTAAAAACTCTTTTATGTCAATTTTGACACTATTCAGTAATTGATTTTTTTAAAAATCATAAAATAATGATTATTTCGAAAAAAATTAATTAAATCTATCCTAACATGTCATATTATCCTAGAAAATTATTGTTATTTATAAAAAGTCTCAAAATAAATTTATTTGGGTATTTATAATATAAATTATTCTAATTTTTTATTAATTAGTTAATTACTGTATAACCATTGTGTGATAAATAAACTATATTATATAATGTCTAAAAATTATAAATAAAATACCATTATGTAGGAAATATTTTTAGCTTTATAAATAACATTTATAGTAGAAAATAAAACATATATAACCCAATGTAAATTTTTTTTTCTAAAAGATATATTCTTATATCATTTTTGTATTTATTTGAACTTAATTAAAATACAGTGTCCCTATCACCTACAAGTGGCTCCATGGGGTCCCAAAATAGACCCGAAGATGCCCATGGTCAGAAATATATCCCCCAATAAGGTTAGGACATGTTTTAGGGTAATTTAGTATTATTATAATATTATTTGTTAACCCTTATTTACCGGATTTACCCTTTAAACATGGTAAATAAAATAATTACCGAATTAATTATTCAAAATGTCTAAAAATAAAAGTTACCTATTTACACATTTATTACATCCTGATTCCAAATATGGAATCCATTTTTCCAAATTCAAATCATATTAGTGGAAGAAATTAATTTAAAATTAATTCCTGCTGTCAAAACAAAAAGCGTGTTTTTAAGATATAATAACTATCAAAAGAATGATACTTGTTTATGTCCGGTTTAATTTTGAAATTATGTACAATGACCAACATTGTATTAAATGGTAATAATATATTATAAATATACTTTAAAACCACTCAAATTAATAATTTTACAATATTAATTATTTTTATTAAAAAGTTTTAAATTAAAATTTTGTAATTTTCACTATTCATCAAAAATATGAGAGTTATCCGAAAAGTTCCAAAATTTCACCCAAGGATAATTTTGATATTCTGAATCAAAAAATGAAGTCAATTGTGAGAGATAAAATTTATAAAATTTCAAAAAGTGGGTATTACTATTCATAACTGCTACTTTGATTGGTCGTGGTGTGTGTTAGAACTCAAAGTTGCGTACAACACAAGCTATTGTATTATTCAAAGAGAAGCGTATCATAGAATATTGGGGTGTAACATAAGATTTCATGGTTAATATTTACTTTAAGATGATGTGACTCATGCTTGTTTTGAGAAAGAAGAGTTAATTGTAGACGTGAAGGTTGTGTCATTAATAGTGTGTCTATGAGAGGATGTATAGAGTTTACACAAAGATAGAACCCAAGAGAGATGGATTACTCCTAGAGGAAAGCCCATCAAGGTGTTTCGGGTCAAACAAGGGGACTTAATGTGGCACATATGGATAGAAATACCAAAGGTATAGAGAATGATAGAGAGATAGGGAGAGAAGTATGGTACTGGTTCTAATCACCTTTTTAGTTCACTTGGACTTTCCTTGCATGAAAAATCCACAATTTAACTTTATCTGCTAAGGATGTAGATGCTTGGTAGTTTAATTTCCCGCATCTCAGATGATGAGGACTCACTCCTCATAACTTGTAATTACATAACTTTTACTAACCCACACATGTGTAAGGGTAGGTATAAGAAATTCCTGATACGAGTGATGTGGAAGAGTAGTTAATTGAGGGGTCTATGTTAGCATTGATATGTGAAGAAGTATTAGCTATTAGCGCACCTATGAGAAAAATAATTAGGTAGGGTAATGAAACATGAAGAATTGATTTGGAAACCAGTAAGTTATAGTGCACAAGACTGGAGGGCCACAAGGATGAAGTTATCAAAAGATATGGATGTTGCATTAAAGAGGATATTGAACATGGTTCCCCAGGATAAGGACATACCATGCAGTCTAAATAATGTGGTGCACACAAGATTGTGGACTTTTATAAAAGATGATAGGGTCTTTTTGAATTTGGATCTACATAAAGACAAGACCTATGAAAAAAGGGGTCTTTTTCACAAACATTCCTTAGGAAAAAATTGAAAATGGGAGAGGCTCCAGCCATTGTGAGCACACCTAAAGGGGGACATATCATGATAGATCCAGTACCTTGAAGTCGTGACTTGCAAAATATCACGGAAGGGGTCATCTTACTGGCACATGAATGGTGTTTCAACTTCTAGATTTTCACCCTGAAATGATGAGGTACCCCTCTATTTGTAGGAAAATATCGCTATGGTAGAATAGATGAAAGTCAGTGTGAAAGAATCTGTTTGACGTCATAATGGGCTCACAAGAGATTTGTTCATGGGATAGACATTTTGGGTGATGTTTCATCTTCTTTCACCTATCTGACATGGTCGTTTTATAGAGGCCAAAGCGAATGATTGATTTTAACATTTCATTGACTGTGTAGGAGTATTGCACGTGGATTTACCTTCTTGAACACAAGATTCCAATCTGGCATGTAAATCCCATGGGATTCTTGAGATTTTTAAATGACCTATGTTATTACTTTCAGTTTCCTTAATATATTTTTCTATGGATTCTAGAGAAATTCAGTGCTAAAGAGGATGATTAACTGTTAGACATATCCAGGAAGTAAAAAATATAGGAAAATGTTTCATTAACTAAGACAATATTAATAGTGCCTCAAAGTTAATATTTATCAAGAAATTTATGGATAAAATTTTATTATAAGGGTATCTATAAAAATAGAACACTCAAATCACCATCACCCTTATGTTATTGGATAAAAAATAATGAGTTTTCTTTAGAATGAATTCATTATGAAGGATGATAAAATATTTAGTTTTTAGGGCCTTTAGTTTCAAATCCATATAATTTATGATTCAGTTATGCATCTTGAATGTACACAAGGAACCACGAAATTATCCAATACATATTTAAATATATTTTTCCCTAATGATGTCAGTACATAAGAATCATATGGAACACTCAATATATTTTCATGGATAGGTAAAATATTTGGTTGTTATGTAATAAATCATTCCAATGTGTCACTATAACATACACCTAAAAATTGATCATCCAATTTTTATTTAGATTTATTGGATGAACCACTGCCTTATATTTTTACCAATGTTCATGAAATATGAACTGTGATGTCATAAATTAAATTACCAATATCTCAACTAAAAAAGACAATTTTCATTCACAAATTTAAATCGAAATAGCATAAATATTCATCCACTTCTATGATTTAATATTAATTTCCCCTAATAAAAAACTATCTTATTTCAATTCAATTCAAATATCATTTCATCACAATCATTTCTGTGTATTTTTTAGGTCAATACTATTAAAAAAATTCATCAATTCTTCATGAAGATTTGATCCATTTATAGAGACATTGATACACCATGGATATGATATTGTAATGATATCTAAGTCATCTAGATCATTATTTATTCTTAAAAACATGAATTTTTTTCAATAGTGCCTCCAACTAGCCATAATTAAGAAATTAGTTAAATAATTTATAGACTACTGATTCTCAAGACAGTTCTAAAATATATTTTTCAAAGAAGCTTCGAATTTACACACACCCATATCCCAAACCTTTATCACCTCTTTTATTAATGGTTTCAAGTGTACAAATATATAAATTCTAGGATAGGAATTTATAGATATGAATATTCTCAATAAATTCAATGTTATCTTTCATACACATCCATAGAGGATGATTATAAAAAATAAAGAAATGTCCACATGTATTACGAGTTTAGAATCATAAAAAATGAATTAAATCCATAAATAGAGAGACCCAAGATAATAATGCACACTTAAGTTGAAAAATCAGAATTTCATTCTTTATAATTCAACCATTATATTTCATCAAAAAGATAAACTTACTCATCAATATCATTAGTTATCTCTTCATCATCAAATCACTTATTTTTTTTTGATTTGAACTGTCAAGAATATATTTCAATGCATTATAATCAATGGAAAGTGTCAGGTGACATTTAGTGGAACTTGATATTTGTTTCTATTTGAGTTTGGATTTCAATGAGATATAAAACATTCATTATTTCCGTTTAATATTTTTTATCCCCCGGGGAATAATATTTTATCTTTTAGGGAAGCATGGTATTTATTATTATAATATCAAAGATGAAAAATTAATATAAATTCTGTATAATGATTTATGGTAATAAATAATGTATTAATATTCAACTCATTCGGATGTACATAAATATAATCTATGGTGGTATTATTAATTCAATACATAGTACTTCGATGAAATAGTGGCCTTAAAATACTTAATAGTTTTATTTATAATATTATTATTATACATGGTTTCTTTTATCACCCATTAATCATTTAAATTTTATAAATATCCTCATTTTCATTAATTTTCTCTTGTGTATTGATATAATTTTCTTATTTTGATTTCATATTTTGTTTCTCAAAATGATGAAAAAATGGATATGTATCAATATTAAGTCCCCCTATAGAGACCAAAACATTTCATATAATTATATTAAATTATTTTAAACATAGAAAACATAATCGTATAACACATAGAGTATCCAATGGTTTAGTGTCTTGGAAAAACTAGGACCACACATAACAATTACAACATCGAGCATATCTTTTTTCATTTTTTCTTCTCTAGCTTATTATTGGCACTTGACTTATCCTTAGTACATGTATCCACCTGATAATATACATAAAAAAGGGTGAGATAGAATACCATTATGAGGATAGGTATAAAATATATATCATGGGGTGAGAATATTCATAACATAGGCAAAGAATCATGAGAGGAAGCATTAATAAGAGACTCTAAATGGGGAAATGCATAAAAATTAAACATCATGTCATAGTGGATAACGAAAAAACATGCTTGTGAAAGAAGCTAGAATATTCTTCACACATAATTTCACATTTAATAATGAGATTCATCACTTTACCCAATGCATTGGAGCACAGTATATTTCTGGGCACACCCATCACATTTAAACATTCATATTGCGCTATATAATTCCGGGCGCACCCGTCACATCATAACATTATCATATATCTTGCATGTAAAAATTAACATATAAGATAAATGAACATTAATAAACCATGAAAATTAATGGGTTAAATCTCATAAGAACACATTCATAAACATTGGGTTCCCAATAGAAAGAGGGAATAACATATATGTTACAAGAACTGTCAGTCTTGAATGAGAAGTAAAAGGTGTGTTCTTGAAACGATAGTTATTTTTGAAAACATATGGTTTTTCATAAATAATAGGGAAAAATATTTATATCCATTAAAATGAAATAAAATTATGATCAAAATAATATTAATGAGTAACCATATAAAAAATGAGTTGAAGAGGGAGAACGCGAAGGATAAAATTTGGGTTCGAGAATTTCCCCTTACATTGTATCTGAACACTTCCTTCACTTTAATGGCCTATATAATTACATTATATTCATTAATTAGATATTAATTAACATGTTTTAAATTAATAGGAGTAATTTTAGTTTCATTATGTTTTTATGGGACTTTTGACGAGTTATATAATTTAAAAACCCTATTCTGGAATGTTCGTGTTTATGGTTTTCTTGAGAGTTTCACATGTATTCGTGAATTGAAGTTTTTTCAGAACATGGGTAAACATCCAAGAACATACATTACATGTTATTAATGATATTACGGAATTTAAAATGATCTTATAATTAATTAAATTGTATACCTTGTGTATGAATCATTAGAATGAAATTTAATGATTATCATTTGGGTTAATTTGGGCGGTTTTTTGACCACACCGAACTTGTGCTATTTACGCATCTAGTAATATGTACATAAAATAGTTCCAGAACATAAAATAGGTAATAATTCATATATAATATTCTGTTTCAATCATAAAAATTGTTTCATGAGCAGACATGTTGGTAGAAATGTAAAAAAGAAAACATGTCGTTCTAAAAGTTGATAGATTAACACCTTACGAACAATGTTTTCATTTATAAAATAAATGGAAGAGGTGAAGGGGTTGGATGGTATAATTTTACATTAGTATCATAAAATTATAGTATATTTATGATAATGGATTCACTATACCATTTGGAAAAATATAGGTTGGGAGAGAATAAGAAAAAGACTTGAAATTGAAAGGGAATTAAAGGAAAGAGGAAGAGAAATTACCTCTTGAATCCTCTTCTTGAGATCCTCTTTAACATGGCCTATCCTAGGTCTTTTGATGAGACCAGAAGCTCTTGGAAGTTGGGGAGGGGCCAGTGAAGATTTTTGGGAAGAGTTTAGACAATTCTTGAAGATTTAGAGGTGTGGTTTGGCAAGGGGAGGGGGATGGGTTATTTATACATGAGGATGGAGGTGTTTTTAGAATAAAATATTAAATAAAATAATATATCAAAAGTTAGACATTTAATAATAGTTTTTTGACATAATAAATCATATATTAATAATATATAATTATTATTAGGCTTTAAATCATCTTTATAATTAGAATTCATTAATTTATTAGAAGGAATGTGAATGAAAGGGAAAAAGACACTTTATGAAATCACATTTTGGCTTTAGGCTTTGGGAAGTTTTTTTTGGTTTGAAAAATGATTTTATTGTATTTTAAGGAACTATTTATAAAATTTAATATAATTTGGCCGAACCTAATGTTCTATAATGTTTTTGTCATCATTACTTCAGTAATGATGCAATTTAGGTTACACCGGTTATGTGAAAAACTGTATTTTTACTATTCACCCAAAAATTGGAGTATTTCAGAAAAATTCGAAAATTTAACCCTAACAATTTTCCTATGTGTAGAATCCAAAAATGAAGTCCACTATTCAAAAATAATTTTCTAAATATGATTAATTTAAAATTTATTTAAAATATGAATTTACTTGAAGAAATGCAGTTTTTAAAATTAATACTGATTTTATAATGCTTTCAAAAATTACGTAGGGTCTTATAAAATTATCTAAAAACTAGAAGAAAATGATTTGATAATTTATGAAAAAATTTTATGAAAATAGATTTTCGTTTAAATTTATTAATTAATTATAATTATTTATTTATAACATACAAAAATACAAAAACATTTACTATGTTCAAATTGTTACTTTCTAAGATGCCTATAATTTATTTAATTATTCATGGGTAAGGTTACTCATATTTGGATGATTTAAAATTAATAAGGGCCTCAGTACTGTTCCTAAGGATAGGTTACTATTCATAGTGTAGGTTACTATTCACTGAAAAATTATGTTTTTCTTGTTGGACCCCATAAATCATCTTGAACACAACTGTGTATGTCAGATTTTAAAAATTCCAAAAATAAAAGTGGAAAACTCATTTTCAAAGGTCACTTAGGACTTAGTAGTTCATTATGTGGTGTTTTTATGTGAGTTTATGAAATATTTATAAGTAGGGAATTTCCATTGAAAAACATTGGGTCGTTACATTCTTCCCCCCTTATGAAATTTCACCCTCGAAATTTGAATTTACACAAACAAGGGAGGGTGCTTCTCCTTCATCGCCTCTTCCAGTTCCCAAGTGACTTATTCAAACTTATGGTTCCTCTATAACACTTTGACAAGGTGGTTTTTCTTGTTCCGTAGAACCTTATCTCTCTAATCCAGAATATCTATTGGCTGCTCCTTGTAAGAGTGATCATCTTCTAGTTGTACCACCTCTTAGTTTAGTACATGTGAGGGGTCCGGTATGTACTTCATTAAGAGTGTTATGTAAAACACATCATGAACATGGGCCATATTCGGTGGAAGTGCAAGACGATAGGCCACGACTCCTATGCGGTCAAAGATCTCAATGGGGCCAATGTACATTGGGCTTAGCTTTCCTTTCGTTCCAATCCCCATGACTCTCTTCCATGGTGATATTCTAAGGAAGACTTTATCACCAATGTAGAACTCCAAGTCCCATGGATGGTTGTACACATATCTCTTTTGCTGACTCTGAGCAGCTTTGATGTGTCTCGGGATGACTTGAACCTTTATGTCATCTCTTCCACAAGATCAGGTTCAAGTAGCTTTCTTTCTTCAACTTCATCCCAACAGGTTGGTGTTCTACATCGCTTTCCATACGTTGCTTCATATGCATCCATCTAAATACTCGTGTGGATGCTATTGTTGTATGAGAACTCACCCAATGGGAGATGTTGATCCCATTCACCTTTGAAATATAGTGAGTAGTCTCTTAGAATATTTTCAATCATCTGAATAGTAATTTGAGATTGGCCATCAGTTTGGGGGTGTAAGGTCATACTGAAATTCAATTCAGTACTCAAATCATGTTAAATGCTCCTCTAGAATTTAGATGTGAACATTGGATCATGGTCAGAGACAATTGAGATTAGAACACTATGCAGTCTCACCACTTCCTTTACATATATCCTTGAAAGTTGTTCAAGTGAGAGATCTTCCAAAATAGTGATAAAATAGGCATTCATGGCGAGTTGATCAACCACAACCCATATCACATTATTTCCCTTCGACAACTTTGGGAGACCCATGAAAAAGTACATAATAACATTTTCCCATTTCGACATGGGTATATGTAGTGGATGCATCATCCATTTGGACTTTTGTCATTTTGATTTAACATGCTGAAATACCAAGCACCCCGATATATGTTATGCAATCTCTTTCTTCATGTTATCCCACCAGAAGTGTTCTCGAAGATCACGGTACATCTTGGTACTCCCAGGATGGATAGATAAAGATGAGCTATGTGCATTGTCCAAAATCATTATCTTTATCCCGGGTAATGAAGGCACTCAAATCCGCATTCCAAACCGAATCACACCATCATTGTAAATATTGAACTCTTGCACCTTACTTTCCCTTATTGCATTCACCCTCTTTTGTATCTCCACATCATCCCTTTGTGCTTCGTTAATCATTCCTTAGATATATGGTTACACAATCATTTGGGAAAGGTAGGATGTATCCCCTACCCTTATGATTTCTAAATCCATGCTTAGCATATCCAAGGTGATATGGTTTTTCTCAATCCGTAACATGGATTGAGTAGTAGGTTATTGTCATCTTAGAGTATTAGCTACCTTGTTCACCTTTCTAGGATGGTAGTGAATAGAGTAATCGTAATCCTTGATTTTCTCTAACCATCTCCTTTGACGCATGTTGAGCTCCATTTGTGTGAATGTATAAATTAGGCTCTTGTGGTCGGTGTATATGTCACACTTCTCACCATAATAGTAGTGCACATGATTATCAAGGGAACAATCACGGCTCCCAACTCTAGATCATGCGTCTCGTAGTTCTTCTCATGGATCTTCAACTCTCGTGAGGTGTAGGCTATCACATTGTCATTTTTCATGAGTACACAACCCAAGCCATTCTTTGAAGAATCACTGTATATCTCAAAACATTCTCCACATTTCAGTAGTGTGAGTATAGGTGCAGTGATCATCCTTCTCTTTGGCTCCTTGAAGCTTCCCTCACATTCTTCTGTCCAGACATACTTTACCCCTTTCCTTGTTAACTTTGTTAGTGGGCTTGACAATTTTTATTAGTTTCTCACAAAACGTCGGTAGTACACAGTTAATCGATGAAAACTACGAATTTCTGTGACACTAGATGGCCTGGGCCATTCCTCTACCGCCTTTTTCTTTGAAGGATCCATATAAATTCCATCACCTATGTTCACACTTCCTAAGAACGTCACTTGATTTATCCAAAAGTCACACTTGATGAACATGGCATAAAACTTCTCATTTTATAATGTCGACATCACAAGTCTTATATGTTATTCATGTTCCTCCATTCTCTTGGAGTAGATGAGAATATCTTCAATAAACACTACCACACATTTGTCAAGGTAATTCCTAAAGAATATATTCATCAAATCCATGAAGATTGCAGGGGTATTAGTATGTCCAAAAGGAATCACCAGAAACTCATAGTGACTATACCCTGTATGGAAGGTAGTTTTTTTTGAATATCTTCCTTCTTCACCTTTAGCTGATGATATCAAAAATGAAGATCCAACTTCGAGAAGTATTGATCTCCACTTAACTAATCGAACAAGTCATCAATCCTTGAAGAGGATACTTGTTCATTATGGTGATCTTGTTGAGTTCTCAAAAATCGATACACAACCACATTGTTCCATTCTTCATCTTCACAAATAGCACTGGTGCACCCCATGTTGATGCACTAGGGCGTATGAACCCTTTGTCCAGATGCTCTTATAACTGCTTCTTTAAATCCTCCACTTCAACATGAGCCATCCTATAAGGACAATTTTATAAAGTAGTATCTTCTGATCTGAGTTCTATTAAGAACTCTACTTCACGTTCTGGGGGAATTCTGGGTAACTCTTAGGGGAATACATCATTGTATTCCCTCACGATGCGCATTTCAGTAAGGTTGGAACCTTCCATTGACTCAACCATATGGGAGATGTATGATTTTTTATAGGGAATCAACATCCACGCCATTGAAGGATTTTTCAAAGGAGATTCATTATTTTCATTGCATGTGTAGAGGAACATGGGATGGTTCAGAACGTGAAATTATATTTCCTTTTCCCGATAGTTGATATGTGCTCTATATAATGTGAGACAATCCATTCCCATTATAGCATCTAGTTCTACCAAGAGATGTATTACGAGATTCACTAGAAAAATCATCCCACATACGCCAATAGGATAAGAGTCAAACACTTTGGTTACAATGATTCCACCACTTGGTGTTTTTACAGATATATATACTTCATGGTTTTGGGGAATTTATTCTATAGTTCTAGAAAACATTAAATATATAGATTAATGTGTAGCACCAAAATCAAATATTACTTTTTTCCATTCTTGAGTGAATAGGAAGTGTACCTTGTACGACTCCATTATCTTGCTCCACTTCTGATGTATTGATGGCATAAGCCTTCCATTGTTCCTTTGGATTTGATGGCTGTTGAAACTAATTACCCTCATGAACTTGAGGTTATGTTCACTAGCTCACATAGTGCCCTATCTCCCTACAGTTGTAGCATTGAACCATGAAAGGTTCTCTCCATTCTTCTGTCACATTATCCTTCTTTTTTACATCTTTATGAAACACTTGAGAGAGATTTATTTTATTCCCAAACATGAATCATTTCCCCGCCCCCTTGAGGCATTTCCCATGGTGCAACATCCCAATTTTTTGGCATGTGGGTCAATGATCTTTCTTCCCACCTTTGTCATTAGATCCACTATCCTGAAAATCCTTCTTTTGTTTCTTATCACCATATCCATGGGACCATTCTCCAAAATCCATATCCACTTTGAGAGCACACATAACAACATCTTCATAACTCCCAAAGTCTCAAATTACAAGAGCCTTTTGAAGGTGTGGTATAAATCCACTAAAGAATCTATCAATTTTTCTATCATTGTTGATAAGAAACCCTAAGCATACCTTGCAAGCCATGCAAAATTTTCTTCTTTGGTTGTCACAGATTCCTCTTCTTTTTGCATGATCTCTATGAATTATCTCTCCATCTTCGTACAAAGTGTTCATGTGAAATACATATTAAGAAACATTATCTTAAAGTCTTCCAATTCCATCTTTTCAACTTCCTCCATTGGCGTGGTGTTCTTAATCAAAGCCCACCATTGATCGGTCTCTCCACCTAGATGATAAACGGTTAGTGTCACCTTCTCCATATTAGAACTGTGAAGAACAAAAAAGATGTTCTCCATGGATTTGACCAACTGTTCTGCAACTATTGGATCTGAAGATTCACTAAACGTCGGTGGTCGTTGCCGCATAAAACATTCGATAGCCAGTTTCTCTCTCTTTGGTGAAAGAGGATGTTACCCATTATTATGGTTATTTTCATAACCTAGGATAATTGGGTATGCATTGACATGATGTTTTTAACTGCACCTATCAAATTATTGGGGATTATGTTTGGGTAATCGTTGCATTGGCCCTCGCACGAGTTGTTGGCCCGGTTTCTCCTAGTTCCCACCATTTTATAAAATAGAAAAGGTTAGAACAAAAAAAGTCAAAAATTCATGAATAACTTATTAATTTAAACAAATAATAACATATGGTATCCCCATTTAAATATTCCCGTGTGCATAATTGTACTTATACTCATGCTAGTGGTTTTCTCTAGGGTTCATTAATCCTAATTCCCAAATTAACTAAAACTTTCCTCTGATACAAACTATAGCTACCCAACATTTTCAAACATTACTATTAAATAATTTTAAAGATAAACAACATAATAGTATTTCACATAAAGAATCCAATAGTTTAGTGTCATGGAAAATCTAGGACCATATATAATAATTACAACAACGAGCATAAGTTTTTTTTCATTTCGTCTTCTCTAGTTTCTTATTTCACATGACCTATCTTTAGTACATGTAAACTCATGAAAATATACATAAAAATGGGTGATCTAAAATCCTAGTAAGAGGATATATAAGAAAAATATAGTGTGTGGTGGGAATATTCATAACATAGTCAAAGAATCATGAGAGGAAGCATTAATAAGAGACGTGAAATGTGGCAATGCATAAAAATGAAACATAATGTCTTAGTGGTTAAATACCACACATGCTTGTGAACAAAGCTACCATCTTTTTCACACATAATTTCACATTTACTCATGAGATTCATCACTTTACCCAATATATTAGTGTTCTGCATAATTCCAGGCACACCCATCACATCTAAACATTCATATTGCGCTATATAATTCCGGGCACACCCGTCACATCATAACATTATCATTTACCATGCATTCCAAAATGAACATATAAAATAAATGAACATAAATAAACCATTAAAAAATAATGGGTTTCATCTCATTAGAAAACATTTATAAATATTGGTTACCCAAAAGAAAGAGAGAATAATATATATAGGTTACATGAACCATCAATCTTGAATGAGAAGTAAAAGGTGTGTTCTTGAAATAAGAGTTCTTTTGGAAAACATTTGGTTTTTCATAAATACCGGTGAAAAAATTTATATCCTAGAAAAGGAAATAAAATGATGACAAAATAAATTTAATGAGTAACCATATCAAATAGGCGTGAAAGAGGGACAACCCGAAGGATGGAAGTTGGGTTTGGGAATTTTCCCTTACCTTGTATCTAAACACTTCCTTCAATTTAATGTCTTGTATAATTACATTTTATTCATTAATTAGAAATTGAAAAACCGTTTATACAATAATAGAGGTAATTTTGGTTTCATTAGGTTTTTTATGGCCCTTTTGATGAGTTATATAGTTTAATAACATTGTTTGGGAATGTTCATTTTTTTGGTTTTCTTGAGAGTTTCACATGTATTCATGAATTGAAGTTTGTGTGGAACATGGGTAAACATCCAGAACATACATTACATGTTATTAATTATATTCTAGAAGTTAAAATTATCTTACAATTAATTACATTGTATACACTGTGGATGAATCATTAGATAGGAACTTAATGATGACCGTTTGGATTAATTTGGGCAGTTTTTCGACCACAACATACTTGTCTTGTGTAATCATCTAATAATATGTACATAAGTTAGTTCTAGAAAATAAAATAGGACATAATGCATATTTAATATTCTGGTTCAACAATAAAAATGGTTTAATGACCAGATCTATAGTGTAGAAATGGAAAAAGTAAATCATGTTGTTTTTTGAAGGTGACATATTTTTTTTAAAGGGAACAGAAAATTTTATTAAAAGGGAAAAGGGAGAGAGAGATTACATGAGACGAAAAGATGGAACCTTATTGAAATATCTAAAAAATGGGAAAGGAGATAAACTGGAATAGAATCACTCCATGTCATGGGTTGTTTGACTCCTTTTTTGGCAGGACAATCAGCAACCGTGTTAGCTTCCCGATAAGTATGAGTGGCAATGTGTCTGATTTGAAGAGGGTCGTTGAGAGTGTTCATCTATTGAGCATTGAGGGTCCATGGAAGGTGAAGAACTCCATTTCAAATAGATTTCACAATGGTGGTGGAGTCACTCTCAATCCAGATGTTGTTCCAACTTTTTTTCTTAACAAAATCAATGGCCTAAATCACCACCATCATCTCAGCTTATAAGGAAGAGGCAGCGGCATAACTTCCAAAGAAATATCCGTGACAATGACCAAGCTAATATCTAAATATGGCCCCACATCCCGCAGGGACAAGATTTTCTCTGGAAGATCCAACAACATTGATCTTGATCCATCCAGGTGTCATAGCTTTCCAAAACACTTCCAGCGGGATCTTCAGTTTAGTGTAGGCACTATCAATGTTGAGGCACCAAAGAATCATAAAGTCCCCAACTGAGTTTTGGAAATGTCCTTTCTGGAGGAGGGATGTTTCTCGGATAGCCATAGTGATCCTCATATTACCTAAATTAAGATTAAATGTGTAATTATTGTGAATAATTGCATTTCTGTCATACCAGATCACATGTAGGAGCTCCGTAATCGTAGCTAGGAGAAGATTCTTTATTTGTCGAGAGGAATCAAGTTTAACACAAATCTTAATTTGGGAATAGATAGTGTCACTGGCTAACCATATGCAATCAAAAATGTCAGTAACATAATTACAAAGAGTATAGGTGGTAGCACAAGATAATAAAAGATGATTAGTGTCCTCCCTGTGTTGATGTCATAATTTAGATTTAGAGCATAGTTGGATGCCAAAATACTGAAGACAAACCTCTGTTGGAATGCGATTGTGGGAAATACGCCAGACAAGGTTAAGCCTTGAGGGTTTTATCTAGGGATTTTCAAAATGTTTCAACCAAGAGAGAAAGGGGTCAGAATTATTGAAACAATGTTGATAGTAATTTTTGGAATCCAAGACTCTATTGTGAGACAGTTTCCAAGAAAGGTGATCCTCCCCATTTATAAATGTGTAATTGTCCACAATTTTCTGGATGCGATCAGGAAGGTTGTTAGTACTAGAGTGAACAACCTAATTTATGGTTAAATTGGCATTATCTGGAGGGTTTTAGGAGTAAGAGTTGAGATAAGGGGAGAACCAATCCATTTATCAAGCCATAAATTTATGGTGGAGTCAGAACTGACCCTCCATCTTGAGTTGTGCATGATGTTAGCAAAGACATTATGAATGGATGGCCAGAGGGAGGAGTTGAGGTAACTAGATTGACACTTTTTAAGCTTTTGCATAAACCTAATGTGAAGGAAGTCTATGTAGTCATATTTTTTGTTGTTCAGCCTCCAAGTGAACTTAGCTTGAAGAGCCTCATTAAAATATTTTAGGTTTTTAATGCCAAGGCCACCTTTTTCAAGAGGTTTGCAACATGTCAACCAGGGAATAGTGGGAAGCTTTCTCTCAAGAATTCTACCAGTCCAAATGAATTTTTTCATGTAGCCATTAACTTTTCTAATGATACTACTGGTCCATTTAAAATAATCTTGGGGTAGACCATTTTAGATATAATAGTGGATTTTACTAGGTAGGTTCTGCCATCCATGGAAAGTGATTTCCCTTTCCAAGAAGTAAGTTGTTTAGTCACCTGATATATAACCGTAATGATGTAGATAGGTTTAGGCCTATCCCAGAATAGGGGAACTCCAATATAGGTAAAAGGGACGGATCCCTCTTTGATACCAAGAGTTTCTGTGATAAAACATATTCTAGCAGGGGTAAAGGCTTTTCCATAATAGATAGATGATTTATTCCAGCTAACTGATTATCCAGAGACCTATTCATAATGAGATAGAGCCGTTTTAAGGTCAAGAATATTTTTATTTTTCCTATTAAGGAAAATAATGATGTCTTCAGCATAAAGGAGGTGGGTTGGGATAGCAAGGTTTCTGGTAGCCTGAATGGGTTTGAGCTTGTTTTGTTAAAGAAGAGAGGAGATATACCCACTGAGGTAATCTTCAACAATGGAAAAGAGAATCGTAGGGAGGGGTCTCTTTGTCGCACCCCTTTTAAGCCTTTGAATTATTCCTTAGGAGAACCATTAATGAGTGTGGAAAAAAATCCAAATTGAAAATTTAGTTTATCCATTCTATGAAAGTTTCATTGAACCCAAAATTCTTAAGGACGTTGAAAATAAAGCTCCAATCAATGATGTCAAAGGATTTTTTAATATCATGTTTAATAGAAATGTTCCCCCCTCTAGATTTTTTATTTAAAGAGTTAATGCACTCCGAGGTAGTGAAAATGCAATCTTGGACGGATCTTCCCTTAATGAACCCAAATTGATTCTAAGAAATAATTGTATTACATATGGGAGAAAGCCTATTGGCAATAAGCATAGTAATTATTTTATAGAGGGAGTTGATGAGACTAGCAGCTCTTGGATATGGGGTAGGGGATATGGAAGATGCTTGGGATGAGTTTAGACAAAGCTTGAATCTTGATAGTTGTGGTTTGGAAAGGGGAGAGGGAGGGGTTATTTATACATGATGAGGGAGGTTGTTTTAGTATAAAATATTAAATAAAATAATATATCAAAAGTTAGACTTGTAATAGTAGTTTTTTGAAATATGAAATCATATATTAATATAATATAATTCTTTTTTGGTTTTAGATAATCTTTATAATTCAAATTCATTAATTTAATAAAAGGAAAGTGAAAGAAAGAGAAAAATATACTTTAAGAAACCACCTTTTGACTTTAGGCTGTGGAATGTTTTTTTAGGATTGAAAATTGAGTTTATTGTATTTTAAGGAACCATTAATTAAATTTAATATATTTTGGCCGAAACTAATGTTTTAGAATGTTTATTTAATCATTAAATCCTTAATTATGCAATTTAGGATATATCGATTATCTGAAAAACTGTATTTTTACTATTCATTCAAAAATTAAAGTATTTCAGAAAAATTACAATATTTCACCCTCACCATTTTTCGACGCGTAGAATCCAAAAATTCAGTCCATTTTTTCAGAATAATTTTTTAAATATGATTAATTTAATATTTAATTGAAATCATAATTTACTTCAAAAATATAGGTTTTAAAATTAAAACTGATTTTATAATGCTTTCAAAAATTACGCAGGGTCTTATAAAATTATCTAAAAACTAGAAGACATAGGTTTTTTAATTTATGAACAAATTTTAAGAAAATAATTTTTCTTTTAAATTAAATAATTAATTTAATTTATTTATTTATTACTTACAAAAATACCAAAACGTTTTCTATGGTCAAATAGTCACTTTCTAATATTCCTAAATTTTATTTAATTATTCATGGGTAAGGTTTCTCATATTTGGAAGATTTTCTAATTATAAGGGTCGTACTAATATTAATAAGGGTAGGTTAATATTCATAGAGGTATGATACTATTCAAAAAAAATTATGTTTTTCTTATTGGACCACAAAAATCATTTGGAACACAACCGTGTATATTGGATTTTTAAAATTCCAAACTCAGAATTGACAAACTTTTGTTTTAAGGTCACTTAGCACATAGTAGTTCAATATGTTGTGTTTTCATGTTATTTTATGACATATTTATATGTATGGAATTTCCATTGAAAATCATTAGGTTGTTACACCCCCAAACCAATCATTTCAGTTCATTCGTATATTATATAATATTTACTCATCTATCCATTGTGATACCAAACATTAAAGTTTATTTGAATATACATTTTTACTATGGTAGCTAACTTATACAAAACATAAAAAAGATATTCAAACATAATTATTACCTGAGAAAAGTATAATACCTCATTTTTGGAGCATTGTTAAATGTAATATCTAAAAAAATACAAATAATTTCAAAACACTATTGACTTCCAGTCTATTTCAAACATCCATCTTCTATCCATTATAGTATAAGATATACTAAAATATTTATATCCAAATAGAAATGAATAATTTAAAAATTCAGTTTACTGAATATTTTATTTAGTTTATAGAATAAGAAAAATATATTGAAAACTATTAGACAAGGATTAAGAAGTGAGTGATAATTTAATGATATATTATTCATTACTAAAATGTCTATTCAAACATTTTTCAATGTATTAATTTAAATCTAGTTATATTAAAAAAAATATCATAAAGTGATTAAAATGGAAAATTTTAAAGAATACTTCAAAACCACTTAATAAATTTGGAAAATGAAATGAAGTATTATAATATATAAATAAATAATTAACTAATATAAAATCCACAAAATAATATATTTATATTTAATAAATTTATGTTTCAAACCAAAATAACTTCCCACCAACTAATATAACCTATTAATTTTATCATCCCTTAGTAATTCATATAGAACATTCCCACACAACATAAAATATATTATCTTTAATACATGAATTTCTACAGGGAAAACAGTCAAAAAATCATCAACACATAATTTCGTATCAGATGTCAACGAAACAAGTTTGATAAGATAATCTAAATACCAATTTTAATGTCAATGTTATCAAATCATGTTGGTATCATTCCAATAAATGAGAAAAAGATATTCAATATTCACTTTCTCAAACATACTATTAATGAAATAAATAAATTACAGAACATGGAAGAAGTAACAACAATTACACTATTCAATTGAATACATATGTCATGACGAAGAAACTTTTTTTAAAACAACTTCATTATATCGAATATGAAATAAATAATATTAAATAAAAATGCAATTACAGTAATAAAATTTACTAAGTAATAAAAACATTGTCTCAACCAATATCAAAACTCATGTCCTGGGTATAAATTTTTTTATATAGAAAATTATCATAATATAATCAATATTAAATTTATTTAATATAGTATTAGATGTCTATAGAACATTTTTAATAATATATTCTAAATACTAATTTTATAATAAATTTAATATATCCAAACAATAATGTATCCAAAATATTAATATGAATTGACATGTATAATAATTGGCATACACTATTAATTACCCAAATAATGTATAAAGCGTGGAATATGAAACAACTAAAATAAAATAATAGTATTAAATTAATTATGTGAATTTTTTTATCAGTAATTTATGAAAATTAATGAGTTATTCAAATAATTTATTACCCCCACTTAAATTAAAATGTCAAATAAATTATTGCAATAATAATATAAATTTTCATTAAAAATATATTACTCAAAAATAACATTATATTGTATTTCAATAAAATTAATGAATAACTACATCATATATATACACTAAAATCACAATTTTTAAGAAATAATTTATAAAATATAATCTAAATAAAGTATATTTCAATGATTCATGATGAATCATGACATAACAATACTTTATTTTTGTATTCATTAATAGATAAAAATGAAAATGATGTATGGTGGAAGAGATAATGGATATAGAACTAATCAATATGAAAATTAAGAAGAATGGAATAAAAATTAAATGAATGATGTAATATATCAAGGGGTGGTGAGAAGTCTGATCAACTTTTATAGTAGTTATAATTTTTTAATGAAGATTGGGAGGGTTGGAGGGAAGGCTGAGAATAATATTTTCCCCACATTCAATTAGTTTTTTAAAAATTATTTATATCTGAAGATTGATACCAATGGGTTGTAGAAACTATTTTTATAGATTTTTACATTTTACTATATATAAAAACATCCAAAAAAATTATACTTGATTTATAATAACATCAAATTCTAGTAGTGACTGATGAATGATAATTTCTATAATGATAAATCACATATTGTAAATTTTGTACACATATTAAATTTATTATGGCCTTCATCCCAATAAAAAAATGATCTTTACACAAATCCATAGTCTTTAATTTGAAAATATAATCTATTGAGAAAAATATGAATTGATTAGTTTATTTTGTAATAACTATATTAATTCGGTCAATATATTGAGAATTGTCTTTTTGTAAATACACCGACCCTAGAGACCTAGATATGGTTGTTACATTCTTACATTGTTACTAGACACAATAAATAAATACTCATTAGACTATATATTTGGTAAGTCATGGAAAACTAGATATTTACTTGAATATTTACATTTTAAAATCTAAAGTACATCATTTTATTTTTTGAAAAAATAAAAATTATTTAATGAATGTACATTTTATTCAATCATTTTACCCTTCCTGGAATCCTATGAAATAAAAACATAAGAATCAGGTTGTTTTATATAAAATATAAAGAAAATAATACAGTCGAAGATAAATTAGTCACAAATAATGTAGATTGAATAAATGATGTTAAAATAATTCCGTATAAATAATCACATAATGAATAAACATATACATACCTATATTATAATTTAATATAATCTCACCGATAACTAATTTCAAAATAATGGAATGAATAATGTTGGAAAAAATAAATTTTACACCATGTTACCTTCTAATGTATTCCTCATTTTCTATTTTGAATTTATTTATTTTGATTGGCGCTTCTATATATGGTAATGGGAAAAGAAGTGCCTACTTATAATTTACATGTCACGTAATGTGACTACATGATGTAAAATTTTATCAGGCTTGATGTTCTGAATCATGTTCATGGAGAAAATATTATACACACAATTACTTTGTTTCAAAACATGAATAAGTTAAATTGGAATTTTAATAAATTGGAATGCATTTTTATGATCATTTCATTTCATGGGATTACATTAAATGAAGTAAATGCACATCATGTAATTCCCTGACATGCATTGTTAAAAAACTTGACTTGGTAGATTTCATTATTTTCAACCTACAAATATTTCCCTCTTAACCTTGGTCCATACTTAAGTGAATTTTCATTTCTCTAATCCCCAAACATAATCTTTTCACCAATTAATCATTATTTTGGTAGAAATGTATCTCTTTGAGTAAGAAGTCTTTATATATATTCTATTCTCTCATTCCTTCCACCTTAGAATTTGATATATCAACATTGGACTGATAGATCTTATCTACTTTTTTTGGAATATTGATTCTAGGATGGGTTCCTTGATCTTCTGTGCCTTTTTTGTAGAATCCCTCTGCAAGTGTATAGTTTTTATACCGTGAATAAAGGATTGTGGTTTTATTTATGAATTTAAAAATAATTAATCCTTGAATCTATTTTTCTGGAAATAAATATAAATTAATTTTTGAAAAACCACGTTTTTTTCATCGGAATATGGATTTAATATTGAATTGAATATTAGAAAAAATACCAATTCTAATGGAATAATAAATTTGGGAGTATTTTGAAATTTATATAATATGGGAAGTGATTTGAGTATCATTTTTAGAACAATCAATTATAATTAATTCATGCAAACCATAGATTAAGTTTATCTGGAAATGGAATGAATTGATGAAAAACTATGTTTTAATTTTAAATGGTAATTGTAAATTGATAAAGGAAAAGTGGTCTATTAAAATATAATTGATGATTGGATTGAAATGAAATTATTTTCCAATTCTATGATTATTGATTGAGCACATATGGTAAATTGTAGTTAGTGGGGTATTTTGGATTGGAATGCAAGGATTATAATTACTTATCAACATATTCGAAATTAAAACTATAGAAAAACATTGTTAGGAAAATCTATCCTCAATGGGATGCTAATGGGTCTTATTCATCCTGATCCTGATGGAAATATGTACCCATATTTCCATGATTAGGGATGTAATAAGTACAAGAACCCTATAACTAACAACTACCATACCATATTGAAAATGACCATGGTGCTTATTAGAATTGATTGATCATTAGTTACATTGTTATTGAATGGATCAATTTATTCCAACTGATTTGTATACGTTTTTTTAATAAATATTTTATCTATTCTATGTTGAAATTTTTCCATAAACATTAATTGAAGGAATGATTTTCATTAAAAATATTCTATTATATCTCCATGAATTATTTTATTGAAATTGAAAAATGATTTCGTTTATTTTTATGGAATCATATTATGGAACATGTGGTGTGACTATATAAGGGATTTATGTTACACCATTACATTTATATTAAACATTTGTAGATTCCTTTTTTCAATGTACGAGTAAAGGGAAATCCCATATTGGATGAGGTGGATGTTGTTAATTATATATGGTTAGAGTGGTTTTTCAATTGGGATGATGGGTATTTCTTGTCTTTTTTTGAGTACTTAGATATTTTACTAATATTTACATACCTATTTACTATCTTTTGATATATTCATTTTTTGAGCATATTGATATACATCTTTATCCTTTGATATTTTATAGAAAAATAATTCCATCTTTTAGCTTGTATGATACATCGTAAGAGTAACCAAACTGTGGGGATCTAGAAAATCATTCAGGTTGTGTCAGGATAAAATTTGGTATTAGGGTACCATGGTATCTAGGATGGTTTGTGATAATTTTTTTAGAGATAATGGTTGAGCATATTTCCATGTTTCTAGTATGTGGTTTGGAATATCTCGTAAGTACATAAGATGCAGTTATTTGTGAGTGAATCACCACATCTAATTGTCACGATCCTTATGTCACAATGGGGGTTTGTGAAATGTTCTATGAGAAATTATTCTTGACTTTTCACAACTTATGGTTGGGTAGGCTGAAATCCAAAACATTTTTTCTTATCTAAGAGGATTAATTTCCATTTTATTCTTATTTGACTGTATATATGAGTAACCTTATGACATCTCCAACGTTGTTTCTTATTATTGTGTATAATAATCCATTTAATAAGAAATGATAATAAGACATAAGAGGAATATGGTGATGGAACACAATGAGATAATCCTCCCATATACCAGAATGTTGTTGAGATCATTGTGCATGTTGTCAAAGCTCTGGGATGGGAACCTACACTTGTTACTATTTAGGCTTCAATTGTGGATCCTCATAGGGATAAATAACGAAATATTTCTCATGATTTCCTTCTCCATAATAAACTAGTTTTACAAGGCTCTAATGATCCCCAATAAGATGAGGATTAATTGATAAAATTAGATATTCTTGTTGACTTCTTGGAAATGACTGATTCAATTAAGGAAAATTGTGCCACATTCATGCTACAGGGACATAATAGGATATGGTGGCACACAATAGTGTTGGAGATGAAAAAATTTGGTTTATTATGGAAGTAATGAATGTTTATTTTTTCTGAAATAGTTTTTTCTAGAGTCAATGGTACTTTTTATGGATATGGAGTTATTAAAATTTGAGTAGATTAAAAAAATACTGACTAAATCACCATATCTCATTTCCAAACATGTTCCATTTTTAGTAGATTTTTTATCAAATGTGTTGATGAATACATGATGGTTAATTATAGTATTTCGATCTGATATTCATTCATAGGGTTTCATATTTAAGATTACCTTTTATATTGACATGATTTATAGGGAATTTATGGGTTTTTACGAATCATCTTGTATGTCGGTGTTGAAAGGAGTTCTTTTTTCTCATTTTGGAAGTTAATTGAGTTCTATAAATGGAAATATAATGTATGATGAGTCTTGTGGTGGATATCTATAAAAATATTCTTATATAAATAATGTTTTTCTTTGAAGATTTTCTTTGACTTTTTTCTAGTGTGAAAATCATAGGCATTCAAAACATGCTTTCTTTGAGGCACCCAATATCTAAAACACATGCGTATGTTAAGTGTATTTATAGAAATTATGTTATATATTTTCTTCCCAACATAGTGGAACATGATCATCATCATCAAAAATCATTACTGTGAAATCATATGCTTCATGATCTAAGGGGTATCCACAATATGCATTCTGAATGAAGATTCATCTCACATTGGTAGAGACTCTAGTGGATGATGATATAGGTCTAATGATTGTGAGAGGTTACATCACAAAAGATTCATCTTTCGTGACTGAATTATTTGATACTGGATCATCTCACGCATTCATATCAACTCATATTGTGAATCTTCTAAATCTTTATTCAAATATTTTTTTCTTATGCGTTGGATGTTACTATGCCCATTAAAAGGAATAGAGGAACATTTCACTAATTTATTTATAATATTTTCTCTTTATCATAGATAGAGTTACATGGTATATTATGGTTCTCAACTTGAATCCTTTGGATGTATTTTTGGATTCAGGTTGGTATTTTTTATAATAAATACAAAATTGATTTTTATCTTCAACAAGTTTCCTTTACCTGGCTCAATAGAGTGTTTCATAACTTTTAGGAAGAATGGTACATAAGGATGTGTAGAGATAGATATTAAAAACATGATTTTAGTATAGTAATAATAGTATTATCTTTTGATCTAGATCGAGAATCATTGAGTGTTGATCTACAACCAGTTTCCATTGACATTCTTAACATTTGCCTTCTGAAATATCTATTTTTTCCACTAGTAAGGAAGGTACAGTATTCCATTGATTTCATTTTAGGTATTGAGACAAAAAATATACCTCCTTACCATATAGAACCAACTATAATCAATGATTTTAAGATTGATATGGGTGATTTGTTAGAAAAAATTATTATACTCACAAGTGTGTCACCTTGGGTGACACATGTTCTCTTTCTTAAGAAAGATGTAATAACACTTCCCCTTTAGATTGATTATTTAATACTCAACCAAGTTAATATAATAAAAAATTATCAATTTCTTCATTTTGATGACCTATGTGACTAGTTCAATGGGGAAACCGTATTCTCAATGATTTATCTTCTATTTAATTGTCACTAGCTGAGAACAAAGAATTTATCATTTCGAAAACAACATTTTTAAGTATGTATGTCCATTATGAGTACCTTGTAATGCTATTTGGTAAAACCAATGATCTTGATGTCCTTATAGGTTTGATAAATTTTATCTTCAATGACTATGTCTAAAAAATAATTGTTTTCTTTGTTGATAACATTACAGTTTACTCTATGATCGAGGAGAATCATGCACATCATCTAAGTGTAGATCTAG
Source organism: Viscum album (assembly GCA_963277665.1). NCBI lineage: Eukaryota > Viridiplantae > Streptophyta > Magnoliopsida > Santalales > Viscaceae > Viscum > Viscum album. The sequence continues at coordinate 691,749,484 of OY728163.1, forward strand.
ATTTTTTTCCAAAATCACTGATATTCTTCTAGGATATAAAAATGTTATTTCTGAGTTCGGGAAGTGATTTTATTAGGACAGTTTTTCTAATAACATGGAATACCTATTTATCTCGAGAATAATAAAGGTAAAATGAAATGTAAGAAACCACATATCCTTTTTATATTTTTTGATTATTCAATTTAGTGGGTCAGTATCAACGTTTTCATAAATTATCAAGATGATTTCTTATCTAATGAACACCCTCACTCAAAAGGGTGTGATTTTTTTAGGATGATAAAATTCATAGTTAATCTATTGAGTTAATTTTTTTACTTATGTGATGGTGTTGTCTCTTATAGAGGTCGTGTTGTTCAATGTGGTCTTTTGGGACAAATCATGTTTTGGTTTTGGAAATTTTAATATATAGGGGGATCATGTGGTATCCTATTATTCTTGACATATTAGGCCAGGTGAGATGATTTACCATACCACTGACCTTGAACTCATTATTGGGATGCATGATCCTAAGAGTTAGTAAAATTACCTTTTAGGAGAAAGGATTCCAATGAATTATGATCACAATATATTGAGTTATATATTCTCCCATTAATATTTGAATCTCTAGTTATAGAATTGGATGGAGAAACAGATTTGTTTTAATTTTGATATTTCTTATACACCAGGGAAGGGTAATTCCATTGAAGATTCTATGAGTTGGAAAAATCCATCATTTGTTTTAAGTGAATCATCAGAAGAGTGGACTCTGTTGGATCTTTTTCCCATGTTATATATTGTTTCGCAGAAAATAAAAGATGATGTTGTCTTTCCCAATGTTCAGTTGACCTCCACTCATCCAGATATAATTCATAAAGAAAAAAACATTGATTATCAGTTCAGGAGCATTAGTAAATCTCATTAGGCTGACGAAACAATTTCTTAGTGTTCTTTCCCGGTTGAGGATATTTTATGTTTTCAGAATTGATTTGTTGTGTTGTTACCTTTGATAAAATCTATGATGAAGTAATTTCGTAATTCCCAATGGGTTATTCACCCATGAATGACAAATGTTTTCTATTACATGTGTCTTCAATCATGGTTGTCCGGTATAAGACATGGAATTTCTGATTTTGTTTCTCATTATTAAACAATCCAATAGGTCATGACCGAGCACCATAGACCGTTGGGTATTCTTCAGCCACTTATTATTCGGATTTTTGTATGTGGGATGATATTTCTATGGGATTTGTGGTTGGTTTTCCATATACTCATACAATGGAGAATTTGATATGGGTTATGAAAGATAGCATGAAAAAATTTGATCACTTTGTACCCATTTTTGACACAACCACTATTGGGGAGCGTGAATATTTTTATATGAAATAGATAGTTCGTTTTCAGAGTGTTCCAGATGATATAGTATAATGTAGATATCCTCATATTAGTTATTTATCATGTAGAGGTCATAAATAGGAACTTGGATATCTCATTCCCTTGATTATGACATATAATCGGTAGACGGATGGCTAGATAGAGAGAGTTATATATTTTTTGAATGATTTGCTTCATGTCTGCATCATTAATTTTGTGGAGATATTAATCACCATTTGGGAATGGTTGATTTTTTTTATTATAATTGTTACTAATCTAAGATAATATTTTCTCCTTTTGAGGCCTTTTATAGAACGTTTTGTAAATATTAGTTTTGAAAATTAGTTAATGGTGAATCTTCCATAGTAAGTCTATGTTTTTTCTAATATGAGTTAAAATAGATTTGGTTGAATCATTAATTAATTTTAAAATATCGTATCCTATAAAAATATAATTTTTAGTGTCTTTATATAATGTTATAGTTATATATTGGTGATCGGGTGTTCTTGAGAGTTTCCCCTCAGTTGGGTCACCAAAGGCTATGGAGTAAAGGGAAGCTTGCAGTTCATTTTGTGGGACATTTGGAGGTTGTTGAGTTGGTTGGGAAGGTGGTATACCTTTTAGAACTTCTTTCATATTTTATAATGATGCATAAAATGATCTATGTATCTTAGTTATAGAAGTATCATTCTAAACCATATCTAAGCTTTAGCGTGGAGGATCATGATGTTGAGTTGAAATTCTCCATGTTTGAGCAACCATTTATTATTACTGATTTTGAGACAATGTTTCCTCAATGGAAAAATATTCCTTCGGTCTATGTGGTAAGACCACATGGTTCTAATTTAGAGGAGATGTGGGAGAATGAGGCACTGAAGAGAGTGTAGTGGACTTACGTTTTTCATATGAAACCCACTAGAATTATTTATATGACATAAATTTCATATGGTGTGGATGGTGTAGCACCCAGTTAACTTTAAAGGTATGCATTTTACATTATTTTGGTTTCCTTTTTTTGTTTGGGTATTTTGTGTAGAGGAATGAAAAAATCAAAATATAATAGGGTTTTTTATATAGTGTAATACGATTACATGTCATTTAATTTTCTTAGGGAAGGAGTCCTAAATATGGTTTAAGGCATAAAAATTTTAAATGATGTTAAATTTTTTTATGATGAGAAAATGTTATGTTGAGTCTTTAAAATAAAAGGGGGTCAATTTTTCTATGTCACATGTTTTTATGGGATTACACGATATGAAATGATTACATGTCATAAAATTCTAGTTCCCATATAGCTAAACTATATGGCTTGTCTAATTTCATTTTTATTTGATCTGATCTTTTCTCTCTCAATCAAGATATATTCCTTTGAACTTTTGGTATTCTCCAATACCTCTGTATCATCTTCTCGATGATTTATTTCCATTTTGATTGTGATGGGTCTCTTTGGGTTAGTTTTCTTCCTATATATTCTGTTATCTCTTTCATTCGTCCTGGGAGTTTGATAAAAAATCGTTGGATTAATGGATCTAAAATTCATTATATTGAATTATTATTTTAATATGATTTCCTAGATATTCTACACATTTTATAATTGAAGAGTAGAGTTGTGGGTGTAATGTTTTGATACCATAAATAATGTTATGTGTTTCCATTTATGATTTCCCAAATTATTAAACGGTGAATTTGTAATTTTTTGAAATTGTTAACATTTTATTTGAGAAAACCCAATTTTATGTGAATTGGACATTGGATTTGCTTTAGTATGATTGTTTTTTCTAAACTACTAATTAAAATGGAATTAGATATTGTAATGTATTTTTTAAATGAGGGAATTTGTGATGTTATTTTTGAAATATTCTTTAGAAAAAATGATTGAATTGAATCTATGAAACACATGCCTGGATTTATTATTAAAATGAAAAAATTGATAAAAAAACCATGTTTTGGTTTTGATTGTAAATTTTATTTCTAAAAAGGAAGACTATGAAATAAAATTTTGAATGATGGTTCATTTGAAAATAAATTGGTTTTTCCTTTTTATATTGATTTATTGAGAACATGTGATCCTGGGTAGATAATGGGTTATTTGGGATAAGCATACAAGGATGGTAATTCCATAGAAGTTTATTAATGATTAAAACTATAAAAAACAACTATTTATTAAGATCTTATCCCAAATGGGATGTTGATGAGACATATTTTACTAGTGTTTGAGGGACTTTTCAACATATATTACCACCCTCAATGATATGTGACATGTGAGGTTCATTTTACTAGAAAATATCAGACCACAGTGTAGAAAACTGTGGGGATTATTGAGAATATTTTTTTAAAAATCATATTAATTTAAAATAATTAATATGCATTCCAGTTTATTAATAAAACTATTTTGTTGAAATTTTTTATTTAATGCATGATGAAATATATATCCATCATATACAAATGATGTCATGTTTTTTTAAATGAATTTCTATCAGGATGCCCAATTTTTTAAAAATTGAAATAATTATTTGGATTATTATTATAAAATATTTTTATGTAACACATCAGGAGACCCTATTATTATTTTAATATCAAAAACTATATTTTCCATTCGTAATATATATATTTACTTTTTTCAGGTACTGTCAATGGGAAAGTGCCTATTGGAAAAGGTAGATGTTCTTGATCCATTGAGTCTGGAGTGATGTCTCTTTTTGGGAACCATGTATATCTTGTATATTTTGAGTAATTTTATGATGTACTATTCTATGGTTTGAATAATCTATCTGGTCTCTAGTACTAACTCCCATTCTAGAATAGTGAAAACTAATATGAAACTTTATCATCTTCAGTTTTTTGGAAAAAATATTTGGTATATTTTTTCACATAGTTCTAAGTGCTAGTCACACACCCATGAGGATTGGAAACCCTTTTTAGGCTATGTTAGTATCGACTCGAGTATCACAATGATTGGGTATCTGAGCTAGTTTGTGATATTAAAAATATCATTGAGATTAATGAAACGACTCCACATTAATAGATATAGAATAAGACTAATACCAAACCTATTTTGTCTCATGACTCTCATCAATGAATTTAGGGGATATAAATTTTGGGCCCCATCCAGAAATTAATATTTTTAATTCATTCATAATCTTAATAAATATTTTAACTGAATCAACATTCTTTAAATTGCATATTTTTATGTTTTTATGAACTAACATACAAAATGATAATTAATTAAGTAGCAAATTTGTTATAATTTATCTAGAAAAATATGGTGGGTTCTATTATTTGATAATATCCTTATTAAATCCTAATATTCAATATTTTCTTGAATTATATCGTAATTATTCAAGAAGATAATTAGAATATTTCATAAGTAAAATAAAATATTTACATTGAAATCACTAATTTAATATTTATAATCATCACATATGATAAAGAAAACGATTTGTTTAAAAATTTCATTGTAATCGTATATTGTAATATTTAAATCATTTTGTGGTCATTTAATTTGGAAAATATTTTCATTCCATATAATTTAAAGCATGTTCCTTTCATAATTTTTTAAAATAATACCCCAAGTGGAAAATTCAATAAATTAAAAGAATATTACATTTAAAACCTTTTTTTAATATTTCTATCATTCTTGAAAATGTATTTTATAAATCAATGATGAATGTTAAAAATATTCTAGAAATCATTTAATGTTAAATACTGACATGAAAGAAAAAGATTCTCAACCAAGAAGAAAATAATGTTTATTTTTTGTAAAAACATTTGTTCAATACCATAAGTAAATAATGAGATGAACATGAATGGAAGTATGTTAATTTCATGAAATAAAAATATAGGATGTACATATATTATATTTAAGGTAGAAAAATAAATTAATTATCCCAGTAGAGACTAAAACATACACAATTTGTAATATTGATGAGATTGTGAAACAAACCCTTACCCTAGGACTTAATTAGTTCATATGTGACCAATCCTCCATCAAAATGAATAAATATTACTCAAGAATATATTATATAACCATAATAATATATATCTTATAATTACATATTTAAATATTATATTTCATCACATATTTTTTATAATTTTCATAATGAAATTTCTATTTTGGGTGATAACAGATTCATATTTCCCAGATTCTGTTATCCTATAGTTTTTTTAAATATATAATGATAATGATTAAATAATTTAAAAGAATATATTCATTATGTAAATATAATATAAATTAATTATTTATCAACTTTCTATCACTAATAAATGATATAGATGTAGAAATGCATGAAATTTTTCCTGGATATAGTAAATCATGCATTTTCAAGAAAAATGTTTTGAAATTTTTAAAAAATAAAATTAAATATATTAAAATAATACATCATCTTACCATAATTAATATCATTTCATATATATCATATATAATCATTTAGACTATCCTTATTGTAGTACTTGTAAATAATAAATTAAAAATGAACCACATCGCTTCGTAGTGGTGGTTGTCCATATATATGCATGACAAACACTGTCATTTTAAAATAGATTATAAGGAAATCTGTTTAATTTTTTTTTTGTAAATTTAGATGTATAATTATGTTATAAATTTTATTTATGAAACTGAGATTAATACTCACTATTAAATTATGGTGATGAAAAATTAATTGTATCACTACTTAGATATGGTAAGCTGTTCGTCAACAAGAATGATAATTTCACTTACCATTTAATGCAAACGATGTTGTACTGTAAAAATTCAGATTATAAAAGATGAAAATTTAATTTATATTTTATGGGATATTAATCAATGATCTTGAACTATCAACAAAATATATTTCATTAAATGTAATCTCTTTGATATTTTGCAGTACAAACATCCCTGAGTCTAAATAAAATTAAATATAGTATTCCATTATAACATATAACTTAGATTGTTTTTAATGAGAAGGGAAAACTAAAATGTAAAAGTTATTTTGTTTACACATGTTTAAAAAATTCAAGGATCAACCATTCATTACAAATAAAAAAATCATTTGAATGAAAAAATGTTCTCTAAAAACATTGTAGTTCATTATGAAGCAGTTTCACCATCATTGCGCACATAAATTCAAATTAATTTTTACCATTTTGGGAAATATATTTCAAAAAAATCACTTCATTTTTTAAATTAGAAAATCAAAATTATCTTACAGTGAATTTTTGAGAATTTTTTGAAAATTTATATTTCAATGAATAGAAAAAAAATATTGCTTTATTTTGAAAAAACCTATATATTTTAAAGAATTTCAATATTAAATTTCAATTATTTTTTAAAAATAAACTATTAAAATTAAATTATAATACATTTATTTTAGATAAGTTTAATCAAATTAATGTTTAATTTTTGTATTAAATATTTATAGACTTATGAAAACATTTCTTTGGAAGGTCACTTTTTTATCACATATGTTGAATTAATATTAAATTAAATTATAAATATTATATTAATTGAATTTTAAAAATTGTTCTTCATATTTTGATTCATATTAATTGAAAATATATATTAATTTCAACTTTATTAATGGCCATAATAACTAATAAAAATTTTAAAAATTATTTTTTGTAGGTAATGTTATCACATGTTAACCAGGGGTTAAACTAAAAATATAACGGATAAACTGAAATTTTTAGGTTTTTAGTTATTATTTTATGTCCATATGTAGATCTTATACCCCCACGGTTAGAAATGATCCAAATTTTTTCCTTGTGGTATGTGAAACATGTTTTTATCACTTTCTTTAAAAAATTAATGTTAAATGGACACCACCCTCTGCCCTTCACATTCACAATACCTTTTTTTCATAAAACCAAAAAAATTACATCCTTCCATATGAAACTTAATATTTGAGTATATATATATATATATTTAAAATATAATCTTGGAATGTTTTAGGTATAAAGCTAAAGAAGTTTTCCTGAAGAAGAGGTTACATTCTTAACACCACGATTTCATTTTACTTCTTCGTATAACTCCACTAGATATTATAAATATTTGATAAAATAATAATACCTATATATTTTATATTTATAGTTTTTTAGTGTAATAATATATATCCAACTCTTCTTCCATCAAATGGGAAATAAAAATTTTAATTCTGTGTACGACTGACTACCCCCTGACAACTGATACAATTCATTTCTCATCAACAGCTCTCAATGATGCATATAATGATAGATTAAAAATATTTATATGATAAAAATTAAATTAAGAGACTTATTAAATTATAATATGACATATACATTCTTACCTTAAAATAAATAGGAAAATAATATTATCGCTCGTGCGTACATATGGAATACTTATTCCAGGTAGAGATGGGATTTTTTTCATTTTATTTTGACATGGATGGTAAAAAATATATATTTAAATAATATATATCACATTTTTGATATAATAATGGGTATATAAAAGAGAAATAATATTTCTATTTCTGATTACAGATCTGTTAGAAAAATAGAAATTGTCGTCCGTGTGTACGTATGAACTACCATCTAATGAAAGTTGTAACTCAATTTCACATCTCAATTTTTTTGTAATTTTATAATTAATTGTATATTAATTATATATGAATTGTATATTACATTTTTAATTTTTTAAATTATTGAATTTTTTTTAATAATAATAATTGAAATTTTTAAACCAAAACTAACATGAAAAAATGATGTAATTACCACCTAAATTAGTTATTTTAACAATGAATTATTAATTTATGGGTCATAAAATATTGTATGTAAATCATATATTGTTTTTAATATATGATCATGGTTATGTAATTTTTTTATAATAAATTAATTATTATTATTAAGGTGTTAAAAACACATATAAATGAAATTAATTTAGATTCAAGTGTTTCAGATATCACATTAAATTCAATAAAAAATATTACATATCTGCAACTTATTTCTCTTGTATGGGGTATATAATAGGACATTAATAAGTTATACCCTTGATCAAATTATATTTATGGTATTTAATGTTCTGTTTGATAATATTTCTATTAAAAGGCTTTGGATTGAATATTTATCTAAGTGGTGAGGTCTTATTTCATAATCTAATCATTATTATTTTTTAGTAATTCTTAATTCTCCCATAGATTAATTATTTGATATTTACATCCTAAGAACAATAAATATTCATCTACCCATGTTATTACAGAACATTTATTGAAATTGTACCAATTTATGATATTTATTACTTATAATTACTGGGAAAATGTTTTCAAGAAAGTATTACCTTATCTATATCTTTTGTCAAAAATACGGTTACTTCCATATCAACTTATTATAAAAAAATTTAAAAAATGTTTTGAAAATTATAATAATTATCTAATAAATTTATTTTTATTTGTTTTTAATTTTTATAAAATAATTGGAATTGAATTTCTTTTTCATTCTCTAAATAAGGTATTTTTATCATTTTTAAACAATAGTGAAATGATTATTTTTTTAACTTATATGGAACGAAATAAATTACCTGACATCATGAAAAATATTTTCTTGAACCCTAATTTAAATTATTACACCATTATTTTGAAAGAAACTTATTTTCATAATGTTATGAAATTGTTTAGTCTTCGAATGTTATAGTGAATGTGAAAATTGTATTTTCATAAATAATGTATTAATGGAGTTATAGGGTATTTTTATTCATTAATGATAAGAAGTGTATTATAATAAATATGTAGGGATATGATAATGGTAATAATGGTTTAACAAAATAAATATATATCTTATATGTATGTTTTCAGTTATATTTTCAAATTTATGTTATTTTCTAGTTTTCAAATAATAATGAAGTATTTCTCACATTTAGATTCCATCGTTTGTATTTAAAAAATTCAATAAAATGACCAACATCTATGGTATATTATGGTTTGTTTCATTAGAGTTGATATCAAGGAATGTTTAGTATAAACCATGTTAAAAAGATTTAAGAAAAATTTTATGAGAGAACATAACCATATGACTGACTAAGTGGATAATTCAATGTTTAGGAGAAAATCAATAATATTTTTGTATGGTATAAATTATATGATTTTTCCTAGAAATACATCCATTTATAGATTATAATAGTGGATGTGTCTCTAGAATCAATGTACCAAGGGGTAATAACTTTGAAAATGGTATATTGGGCATTGAATAGATTTTCACATTAGCCATGACAATGGAGATTTTTTGACACCTAGATTTAAACTCAATAGGGTTATGCTTAGGAAAATTAATATTTTTGTTAAAAACCATTATGAAATATTTGAAAATATTATTATAACTTGGTAATATTTCAAAGGAAACATGTTTTTTGATAATGAGATCATATATGAATAAATTTTTACATTTAGGTTATATATGTCACCTATTTATGAAATCATACATTGTGATTCAAAATGTAATGATCTAACATACTATATTCCATTTTTTAGAAATGTACCCTATTTGATGGAATGGGAACCACATAAATTATTTTACTCAATGTATGTATTTCCCTACTATTAAAGATAATGAATATAGAGATGGTACAATAGTTGGAACTGATCAAATTATAACCATATAGGGATAGTTGAATATTGTTATGAGAAATATCATTTCCCATATGGAGCATCTTACTGATCCACCGCATGGTGTAACTATAATAAATATATTAATATATTAACATCCTCCATCATTCAAGAAGACTATAAGTCCATTTACAGATAAGATAGAAATGTTCGTTAGTGATGATTTTTCACCCTCAAAGAAGGAAATAAAATGGAAAACGATTCGATGGATGTTTATCAACACTTACAAGAATTCTATAATGGTAATCATTGATTCAAAATTCTAAGGATGAAATAAATAATAAAAAATATGGTGTGGAATGATTTTATGGTACGTTTCACATGGAATATTTTCCTAGCGAGAAATAAGCAGACATGGAAAAACATTTCTAGAATCTATGACAAAAATAAAATGATAATGTTTCTAAGTATGTATCAAATATTAATAGGTTATAAGGAAATGATTAAGACTAATTTATTAATATAGATAATAATATTGACCATTTCAATGATGTACATAATCCAATACTTCAATGGATAATAGTATCCCAAAATGTCTCATCATATAATTATTTTCATATATGTTCTATCAACAAAAACAATGAATTATTTGTGACTTATCTATTAAATGGGAACCAATATAATAAGAGGACGACAAAAAGGGATAAGGGGAATTAGGGAAATAAATATTTACTAACAAGTAATAATTGGGGAATGAAAGACCATAGATTATTCATGACGTTAAAGAGAGTTTTCATCATGTGTTGAGATAAAGGCCCTAAGGCACATGAATAAAAAGGTATAAAAACCTCTAATATTCATTGTTTCAAATGAAAGGGGATTTGTCACTACAAATTTAATGACATAAGTGTCATGGGAATATACCATTGAATAAGGTAGTGGAGAAATGTTAATATTATTCTATTAATATAATCAAGGTTGAAGGAAGTACATTTTTATATGGACTCATGAATTATGTTTTAGATATATTCTATCAATCATATCATAATTATATGAATTATAGAAAATATATGGTTTGTACTATAGTTTTTTATATATAAATATTTAGAAATATGTTATGAATGGTTATGTTGAACATGAAAATAAATTTAGTTGGGAGTTGGTATATTTAGTGAAAAGGTATTGATGGAAAATGTCCCCTAATATGATCATAATGTTGATATAATAATGATAAATATATGTTTATGTGATACTATTTGTAAACTAGACATTATGTATTTATTTTATTTTTTATTAATAATCATATATTATATTAAATGAATAAAAATAAAACTAAATTTTAGATCAATTAATTTTTCATTATGTTTTTATAGAGATATATGTATTAAAATATTTTTCATGTGATATTATAAGGTACTTTATGTTGTTTCTGGAATATAATGTAATGATACAAACATTCATTAATGGAAGTCCCTCTTGATCTTATTAAATTCCACTTTAGGTAAAAATTTTATATAAAATGTCAACTTTTTTGGTTTTATGTTAAGAATTGTGACCATTGCTAATATTGTTGTTGAACACTTATCACATTATTAGTAAAAATATAGGGCTTTAACAAATCGAATTTACTCAGACAAAGGAAGCGATGGCCTCATCCAGTAGATGCTCCCCATACGAAGCCCATTTGTCAGAGCTTGTAAAGGAGGTTTCTTCATTGGGCTTTTCTCTTGACCAAACCCAATTGGAATTTGAATATTTTAAGCTCGAGAAGAACCGCCTACGAGAGTAGTGCAAGTTGATAGAGATTACCACCAGAGCAATTTTATCCGAGCCACCCCATGAGTCAAACACCATCAGACACCTTACCCAATGGTCTTATGTGGGTGTTATAACGGGTTATGTAACAAGACATTAGTATTATGTTCATGTAAATTATTTTTGTATATACTAATGAATATACCTTCATTTTATTATTATTACCTTGTAGATGGGTTTTAAAGCAGAAATAGTATTTTTAGTTAATATTCAACTAAGAAATATATTTTGTGAATTAATGGATTTTTAAATAATAAAATTTTAATAAAATATTATTATTATTTTTAAATTAATTTTTATTAAAAATAAATTATTGTATAATTTTATGAATGCAATCATAGTTTTTATTAAGGTTTGGAAGCCTTTTTTTTCAAAATATGTGAATTTTTGATAAATGTCGAATTATATTTTAAAAGTGAAAATTAACATATTTAGAAAATTATTAAGATAAAATAAATATGAATTATGGAATCAGGATATCAAAATTATTCAACAATGACTTTTTCATAATTTTCTCAGACAGTGAAATTTTAGTTTAAAAGTTAAAAACCGATTAAATATATAATGTGTTTTACTTTATCATAATGACTCAATAGTGATGTAATAAAATATTATAAGCATTATGTTCGGCCAATATATGTGTTACCATTAATATAAATTGATTTTGGGTTTTTTTGAATTATTTTACAATGCATTAATGGACCCTTAAAGGCTTATTAAACATCTTGTCTTTTTAAATTGATTTCCTTATGTGCGTGACTCACCTCCACATAAGCAACCCCCTTATTTTAAGAAGTTTGGACTTTGGCCTTATAAAATATTTTTTTCCACTTTAATTTTTTAAAAACCATGGGCAAAAACCAGGGGCTGGTTTTTGGTTTGAATTAGTTTAATATGAGGTGTCCCAAACCTAAATAATAAATAATTCCCCCACCTTTCCTATGTAAACCCACCCAAGCTCCCACTTCCTCCTTAATAAAAGCCTTTGAAGTTCATCCAACATCTTCCCTCTTCTCTCTAGAATCCTCCCAAGGTTCCCCAAGCTCCCAAGAAACCTCTCTCAAGCCTCTACCAAGCCTTTGGAAGAACACTTCCAAGTAAGGGTTTTTTCTCCCTTTATAATTTTTTCCAATATTCATTATATTTTTATTCCCTTTTAATTTCAATTATAAATGTTGGAGTATATTTTCTCACCTTCTCCATACGACCTGTTTTATTTTTGAATGATTGGAGACCCCTTTCTTCCTCATTAAATGCCTCCCATGTACACCCGTAACTATGCTAAAATTCCAAAAGGAATTTCTCTCTCCTCTTTTACATTCAATAAATTCTTTTGTATCATGTCTCTAAATTACATTATAATTGTTGGTAAATGTATCTATATGACCCCCATACTATCAATTTCATTTATATATGATGAGATAGACCTTTCTCTCTCATAAAACATTTTTTTGAATTATTACATCACGGCGGTACGCTGCCAAAATTGCACCGATTTTCCAAGCCAATGTCATTATGTAGTGAATACCATGCTCATTTCTCTATCAAGGGTATTAAAATTTATGAAAATTTACTCATTGATTATAAAGATTCATTTATGAGTTCCACATTCCATTATCATGGAATAATGATGATGTTTTATGAATCCATGTTATATGATCCATGTGGAACACTTAGGCATGAAATGAAGTATTTAAGAAGGGTGCGCCCTTATAGCTCTCCAATGCATTGGGTTAAGAATAGTTTCATGATACATCATGTGAAATGGGTGTTTACTCATGTTCATTCATCTTCAGCGAGGTTTTACTCGTGCTCCTTGTGCAATGAGGATTTACTCATGATCCATGTTTAATGATCCTTTGCTCATGATAATTTCATGTTAAGTGTTTTTGCCACATATACATGTTATGATTATCATGATTTATCATGTCTTTATGTTTATGCTTCTATTGTGATCTAATTATATGCCTATTGTCTGAAATTTATTGTATTCCTCATTTTACTACATGTTTATTCCCTTAATGGGCTTTATAGTTCACCCTTTTCTTATGCATGTCCTCATGTTATCCCATGCAATGCTAAGTGCGAGGAAATTTGTGGTCATGTAAAGGAATTTTTCAATAAATATGTTCTTTTTCATGTTTTAAGTTTTTATGTAATGATATTAATCCCCAAAGACACTAGACCTCTCTAACTTTTATGTTTTATCAAATGAAGTTTATGTAATAAATTATGTTTAATTGCGTAAAAAAATGATCAGGGTTGTCATAGTTGGTATGAGAGGATAGGTTTAGTTATTTTTGGGATAAGGATTAGAAAACCCTTGTAAAGACTTAGAGATAATACTAAGTATAATAAAAACATCCCTTTGTTTTGATGAGTATTGAGTAAGTGGTTTATCAATCAAAAACATCCCTATCTGGATATGAGCATGTAGAGGCGGCTCTGGCACAGATGTATTCTTGTTGTAAAACCCAAAAACACATCTTTGAGCTTGACTCAAATGGGAACTGGAGCACAACAGCGGTCCTTGCTGCACTCTTGGTTATGACACTCCCAGGGGATATGCTTTTGTTAAATTAACAATCATAGTAAGAATCATTATTAAGGAACAAAAAAAATTCCAAGAGAATATATGTTAGAATGTAGGTCATGGATAACATTGAATGAAGCCAATAGATTCATATGTTAAGGAAATAAGAGTCATTTATAAGTCATCAGTTCTGTCCTGGTATTACCCTTTTGGTGTTACACCTAAATTTCATTTTATTCCAGCCAATGGTCGGTAATAGGAGGACTCAGGCTAACAGTCAATGTGAATATCAATGTGATGATTGTACTAATGAGATACCCAATCCAATGGGAGCAGGAATCGCGAACATTTTCAGACTTCTCTCTCAGCTAACTCATATTTTGAATAGATTTATGGGTCAAGAAGAACGTTGAACCCCCCACCCCAAGAAAGAAAAAGTATCTATCGAGAGATTCATGAGACAGATGCCTCCTATTTTTAATGGTTAATCTAATCCATCAATCGCGGAAAAATGGATCAACTCCATTCAAAAGCTATTATCCATTATTAAATGTTCTGAACATGAGAAGGTTCTCTTAATAGCTTATCATATAGAGGGTGAAGATTATCAATGTTGGACATTGATCAAAAATACGAATCCTGAGGAGGAGATAGAGGAGTTGGAATGGAAGGATTTCAGGAAGATGTTTTTTCGATAAATTTTTTCTCCGCACCCTCCGACTTAAGATGGAAATGGACTTCCCTGCCTGCAAAAAAAAACACGACGAATTTGTGGGAGTGTATGAGGATAAATTAACAAGTCATGGATGATATGCTTTCGGCTTTTTCATTACCCCTGAATGAAAGGTTGACCGCTTCTTTGGTGGGATGAAACCTAGTCTACGAAAAGCACTAGCAATCTGTGACTTCGACAACTATGACGAAATTTTCTGATGTTCCCTCAAGGAAGAAATTAAGATCGTAGAATCTCAGGGGTATCATGGGGATATGAAATATAAGGTGGACTTCAATTTTTGTGGTCTAATGGATTAATCCAACAGTGATAAGAAGATCTAGCACCCCACTTGCCAAACATGCAAAAAGAAGAACCCTAGAAATTTGCTGAAGGGGACGAAGAAATGCTTTAGCTGTTGAAGTGAAGGGCACCGAGCTGTTACTACCGACAAGAAAAAACTGCGGCTGCAAGAGAGACGAGAAACGCTCCATTTGAACCTCAATGCATTGTTCAATACTACAACTGCAAAGAACTGGGGAATCTTTCAAATCTGTTCTCTAACCCAAGGGTTTTTTGAGGCAACCAACAACCTCCAAGGTAGAAAGGGTGATCTTTTTCCATCATTACTGCCGAAGTGAACACTAAAAATGAAGTGGTGAGAGGTACTCTAGTTATTCATTCAAGAATAATGAATGTAATTTTTTATTCAAGTTCTTTGCATTCTATTATATCTCGAATGTTTAGTAGAACAATCCAAGCACCACCACAAATCATGGAAGTTAAGATGATGGTGAGTATGTCAAATGAATAAATAATTGAAACCCATGAATATAACTTCTTCCCTATAATATTCTATTTATTAAACTTCCCAGTGAACCTCATCATACTCCCTCTAGTAAAATTTTATGAAATTCATGGCATGGATTGAATTTCCTTATATAGAGAAAACATAAATTGTTGTGAAAGGGATGTCACACTCCATATGGAGAATTGACCCCTTATTCATTACATGTTCAAGGAATGAGATGAATCTTCTTTAGCTCCATCAACTCAAGCGTGGATATTACTACTTTATGAGTACACGTTTCTGGATCAGATGATTCAGTCTAAGGAGGAAACTATCTTATAAGACATTCCTATTGTGAGGGAATTCACTGAAGTGTTTCCTAAGGAATTGAATGGTCTTCCTCCAAGAAGAGATGTCTAATTCTCAATTGAACATTCACCTGTGGCATTTGTAGTATCCAAGAATCCATATATAATAGTAGTTGTGGGCCGTGAGGAGATAAAGAAACAACTATAGGTGAATTTGGATAAATGTTTTATACGCACAAGTTCTTCAACGTGGGTTGCACCAGTCCTCTTCATCAAGAAGAATGATGGGTCAATGCGCATTTAAATCGATTATCATGAGCTTAAAAAATCACAATAATGAACAAGTATCATATCCCATAAATAGATGACTTTTTCGATCAGTTTCATGGAGCAGAATACTTCTCCAAGGTGTATTTTTGTTCATGATATTATCATGTAAGGATGAAGAAGGAAGATATCCCAAGACTACTTTTCTTACAAGATACGTGCACTATGAATTCATAGTAATGCTTTTCAGACTCACTAATTCTCCAGCAGTCTTCGTGGACTTTATGGATAGAGTATTAGAGATTTCCTCAACAAATTTCTTGGAAGTCTTTATAGATGATATTCTGATATACTCCAAAACCATGGAGGATCATGAGGAGCATCTTTGAACTATACTAGATACATTGCAGAAGGAGAAGCTCTATGAAAAGTACATCAAGTGTGCTTTCTGGTTGAAGGAGGTCTTATTCTTTGGCCATATCATCCCAATAAATGGGATATCTATTGATCCTTCCAAAACAGATGCAATGGAGGGGTGGATGAGGCCAACATCGGTAACAGATATCAGTTGCTTCATGGCTTTAGCTGAATGTTATAGAAGATTTGTGAGAAATTTATCATTATTGTCTAACCGTCTAACCAAGCTATCTTGAAAGGGATTAAAGTTTTCTAACAGTGATGAATGTGAAGAAATCTTCAAGGTGTTGAAAAAAGAGGCTTATCTATGCTCCCATGCTCACTTTACCCACAAGTGGAGAACATTGTGTGGTATTCATTGATGATTCAAATAAGGGCATGGGATGTGTGTAGATGAAAAATGACAAAGTCTTTTCATATGATTCAAGGAAATTGAATTTTCATGAATAGAACTATCCAACACATGACCTCGAGTTGCCTGTAGTGACCATTGCTTTGGAAATTTGGTGGAATTATCTCTTTGAGCAGAAGTGTGAAATATATACGGACCACAAAAGCCTCATGTATATATTCACATAGAAAGTGTTGAAAATGTGCCAATGAATATGGTTAGAACTGATCAAAGACTGTGAATTTACAATGCATTACCCCTGGGAATGTGAACAAGGTGGCAGATTCCCTAAGTAGGAAGGACCCACTAATTCTATAATTGTTGTGAATTGAAAAGGATCCAATCATCATATATTTGATGAAGTTGGACATGGGAATCATAAATAAGGGAATATAATCAATCCTTTCAAAAATTATTGCTCAAACATCACTTTGAGAAAGGTTAAAACATGCTCATAAAGATGATGTGGGAAGTCAGGAAAAAGATGAAGCTATCAGAAAAGGGAAATCCTCAGAGTTTAATGTTAATGATGAAGGAATTGTGAGATTTGGGAAAAGGCTATGTGTTCCATCATTTCCGGAGCTGAAGAAGGAACTTTTGGATGATTCAAATAGTTCAAATTTCTCTATTACCCTAGGAAACACAAAGATGTATCAAGAACTCTAAGAGAATTATTGGTGGGATAATATAAAGAAAGAGATCGATAAATATACATCATAGTGTCTGGTGTGTGAGAAAGTGATGATAGAGAGGAAGAAGTGTAAGGAGATGATGCAACCATTACCCATACCAGAATGGAAATGGGAGAACATCACCATGAACTTTGTCACCGGACATCCAAAGACATTAAAAGGTAACAATGCCATATGTGTTATTATGGATCATATTACAATGTCTACACACTTCATTGCAATTCAGGAGGATTCCTCATTGGATTAACTGGCATGGATATATATTATGGATGTGGTAAGGCTGCATGGAGTACCACTATATATTGTGTCTAATCGAGATCCAAGATTCACCTCTATGTTTTGGAAGAGACTTCAACACGCTATGAATACTGAACTGAACTCCAGTACAACCTTTCATCCTCAAACTGATTTCCAATCTAAGCGGACTATCCAAACACTTGAGGACATGTTGAGAGCATGCTAAATGGACTTTTTCGTAGGATGGGATCAATATCTTCCTCTACTTGAGTTCTCTTATAATAACAATTTCCACACGAGCATCCAAATGGAACCATATAAAGCCATTGATGGGAAAAGGTGTCGAACACCGGCGTGTTGGGATGAGGTCAGTGAGTGTAAGTCTGTTGGACTTGAAATGGTCAAAGAAATTGTGGAGAAAGTGAAAACCATTCAGCAGCATATCAAGGCAGCCTAGAGTTGACAGAAGAGTTATGCAGATAACTGTCGATGAGTCCTTGATTTTAAAGTTGAAGACATGGTATAACTATGCATATCTCTATGCAATAAGGTCATGATATTTTGAAATAAAGGGATGTTAACTCCAAGGTACATCGGCCCCTTCGAGAAGCTTGACGTGTCAGGACTGTGGCCTTTTGACTAGCACATCCACCAACCATGGACAAAGTACATGATGCCATTCATGTATCCCTCTTAAGGAAGTACATACTAGACCCTTCACACGTACTCTCTTCTGAGAGAGTACAGTTAGTGGATGATCTTTCTTATGAGGAGAAACCGGTGAAGATTTTAGACCATAGAGAACAAGTTCTACAAAATAAGACAAATCCCCTTATCTAGGTTTTGGGGAGAAACAAAAAGTTTGAATAAGTGACATGGAAATCGGAGGAAGTGATGAAGTAGAGTTACCCGCAATTGTTTTAGAGTGGGAAAAGGAAATTTCAAGGGAAATATTTCTCAAGGGGGGAATATTGTAACGACCCAAAATTTCATTAATGGAAATCCCTCTTGTGATAATTAAATTCCTCTTTATGTAAAATGTTTATATAAAATTTCAACTTCATTTGTTTTATGTTATGAATTGTGACCATTGCTAACATAGTCTTTGAACAGTGATCACATGATTAGTATAAATATAGGGATTTAACAAATCCAATTTACTTAGAAAAAGGAAGTGATGGCCTCATCCAGTAGATGTTCCCCATAAAAAGATAATTTATCAGAGCTCAGAATGGAAATTGCATCTTTGGGATTTTCTCTTGACCAAGACCAAGCCGATCTTAAATATGTTGATCTCGAGCAAAACCTCCAACGATAAAAGTAGAATTTGATTGAGATTTCCACCCGAGCAATGTTATCTGAGCCACCCCAAGAGTCCGTCACCATCGCACACCTTGCCCTTTAGTCTTTTGTTGGTGTTATAAGGGGTAATGTAACAATACATTAACACTGTGGTCATGTACATTATTTTTTTATATAATAATGAATATAACTTCATTTTATTATTGTTACTTTATAGATGGTTTATAAATTAGAAATATTATTTTTATTTAATATTCTTCTATGAAATCTATTTTGATGAATTAATAGATTTTTAAATTAAATAATATTTTTATAAAATATTATTATTAATATTATTATTAAATTAATTTTTATTAAATATAAATGATTGTATAATTTTATGAATGCAATAATAATTTTTATTATGGTTTGAAATCCATTTTCTGTCAAAACCCGTGATTTTTTTATAAAAGTCCGTTTTTTATTTTAATAGTAAACATTAACCTGTTTTTAAAATTATTTACATAAAATAAATATTATTTATCGAATCAGGTCATCAAAATTTTCCAATGGTGAAATTTTCATAATTTTCTGAGATAGTCAAATTTTTGCGTAAAAATTAAATACTTTTTAAATATAAAATGTGTTTTATGACATCATAATGACCCAATAGTTATGTAATAAAATACTATAAGCCTTATGTTCGGCCAATATATGTTTTAATATTAAAATAATGTTATTTGGGGTTTTTTTACTTATTTTACAAAGCATTAATGGACCCTTCATGGATTATTAAACATCTTGTCTTTTTAAATTGATTTCCTTGGGAGTGTGACTCACATCCACATAAGCAACCTAATTATTTTTAAAAGTTCATAATTTGGCATTATAAAATATTTTTTTCCTATTCCCTTTTCCAAAAACCATGGGCAAAAACCATGTGCTAGTTTTGGGTTTGGATTAGTTTATTGGGCGGTGTCCCAAACCAAAATAATAAAGAATTCCATCACCTTTCCTATATAAACCCACCCAATCTCCCACTTCCTCATCACTCAAAGCCTTTGGATTTCATCAAACCTCTTCCCTACTCTCTATAGACTCATCCCAAGGTTCCCCAAGCTCCCAATAAGGCTCTCTCAGTCCTCTCTCAAGCCTTTGGAAGCACACTTCCAAGTAAGGGTTTTTTCCCTTTCTCATTTTGGTCCAATATTCCTTAAATTGTTATGAACTTTTAATTTCAATTATAAATGTTGTAGTATGGTTTCAATATTACCCCATAAATCCCTCTTTATTTTTTTAATGATTGGATTCCCCATTCTATAATTAAATTCCTCCCATGTACACTCGTTACTATGCCGAAATTCCGAAAGGAATTTCTCTCTCCTCTTTTACATTCAAGTAATTATTTTGTATCATGACTCTAAATTCGATTACAATTGTTGGGACAAGTATCTATATAACCCCCTTAAGTTCCATTTCATGTACATATTATGAGATTCCCCTTTCTATCTCATTAACCGTTTTTATGAATTCTTAAGTCATGTCGTTACACTACCAAAATTGCACTGATTTTCCAAGCCAATGTCATTGTGTAGTGAACACAATGCTCATTTATCTATCAAGGGTATTATCCTTTCTGCACATGTAGTTATTGATTATAAAGTTTCATTAATGAATTCCACATTCCTTTATCATGGAATAAATGATGATTTTTTATGAATCCATCTTATATGATCCATGTGGCACACTTATGAATGAAATGAAATGTTTAAGCATGGTGCGCCGTTATAGCGCTCCAATGCATTGGGTTAAGAATAATATCATGATACGTCATGTGCAATGGGTGTTGACTCATTATAATTCAATTGCAATGAGGTTTTACTCGTACCTCATGTGAAATGAGGATATACTCTATCTCCATGTGAAATGAGAATTGGCTCATGCTAATTCCATGTTAAGTGTTGTTACCACATTTCCATGATATGATTATCATTATTTATCATGCCTTAATTATTATGCTTCTGTTGTGATCTAATGATATTCCTATTTTCTAACATGTATTTTATTTCTCATGTAACTCCATGTTTATTCCCTTGCTGGGATTTATAGCTCACCCTCTTTTTATGCATGTCTTCTGGTAATCCCATGCAATGCTAAGTATGAGGGAATTTAGTGGTCATGTAAAATATGTTTTTAGTAAAGATGTTGTTTTTCCATGTTTCAAGTTGTTATTTGATGATCCTAATCCCCAAATACACTACACCTCTCGATATTTTATGTTTTATCAAATGAAATTTATGTAATAAATTATGTTTAATTGTGTAATAAAAAGCATGGTTGCCATATATAATGTTAACATTATTTTTTAAATTTAGTGGCATTCCTTCTATATTTTTGAAAATTGAATTATTTTTGAAATATTTTATATGTGTTTTGAAGTGAAAAATTTATGTAATGGATTTGGATGAACATTGGGTGTTAATGATGATGTTTATTGATTAATATATTATATTAGATAACTCATAATAACTATTTTTTTTGAATGTATTTAGAGCCATAAATAAGGACATGACACTCTTATATGAATATTATTATTCATTAAAGGTTATTTTTAATTCACTAGGATGTAAAAAACGTTAATCTGGGAAATTCATTTTGTAGAGTTTGAAATGTAGTAGAAATTGAATAAAGCAAAACCAACAGATGACATTGTAATTTTTTATTTCTATTATTTTATATAATTAATGTAAAATAATCCCTTCACTCTAGTAAAAGGTCTCATGAAACAGAAATGTTACCCTATTACATTTATATCTAATTAATCAACCATCTAAACATTTCCTAGATATATGGTTTTTGATCATTAACTTTCCCTAGATCATTCATTTTCATGGGATCGATGATCTCTATCACTCTCCATAATTATTTATACTTCCATTTCGTATCTATAATTTTACATACCAATAATTTTTTACCACTTGGAATTCTTCTAAGGTCTTATTATAGATGACCTCTATAATTATATTTCCCTATTATCAAGATGTTATTCTACTAACCCTTATTAGGACGTGGGATTTCATGAATGGTATTTCCAAAAGACAATCTATTTATTAACAAGATCAATTTGAAATTGTGAGGATATAATTTATTTAAAGAGGGGAGAATATATCACCCTAATATATTAAAATACGAAAATTAGGATACAGACCACATACAAAACACAAAAAAATGATTTACAGATCTATGAAATATATTTCCTTAAATTTATTCTCTTCAATAGCTTTCATTACAAGAAACAAACTTTCTAAATGAACTATAATAATGTATTCCATTATAAAATTGTTTTTAACTCATTGGGTATGAATATGAATATCAAAATTATTAAATTTATATGTTTTATACATGTATAAAATATATTATATTTTTATATACTCACAATAATTGAAATAATAATCATTTTCCTGGAAATTGTTTTTGAAGAAACTATACTTTTCCAAAATGTGTTTCCATTTATATTTCCACCAATATTAAAGATAATTTTTACCATGTATATAAAATTCATTTTAAAAAATGTTATTATTTTGTTGGAAACATATTTTAAAAATTATTATAGAATTAGTTTTTTTGTAATCTCATAATTGATAAATTTTTTATGAGATGTGAATAATATAGGTTTTTCTAGAAATTGTTTTAAAAGATATTAATCTTTCCATTTTTATTTATAGTTTTTTTAATGTAAAATAAGTTCAATTATATTATAATAAATAAAATATCAATGATTTTAATCAATTTCATGTAGGATTATGTTTTCAATACATTCTATACATATGAAAACATTTAATTGGAAAATCACTTTTTCATCATGTCTATAAAAGTAATATTTAATTACATTATAAAAATTATATGATTTTTATTTTGAACAATGAGTAAAAATTTTGTAGTCATAATAATTACTGTTATATAATAAGATAAATCCAATATCATGTCATAGTGAATAGTGAAAAAATAAGTTACCACTTTTAAGGTTAAAACAGTTTTAATGAGGAATTAACTAAAATTATATGGGATAAAATTAATAAGAAATGTTTTTGATTAAAATTTACTAGATATATATGGACATTATCTAATCTATGGTTCTCTAAGGAGTAATTATTGTTCCATGGGATGTGGTAAAAATTTGGTTATCATAGTTTCTTTTCAAAATCCATTATGTCCCCCCACTTATAAAAGGACACCTCCTCTCCACTCCTCTCCATAATTACAAATAATATATTCCAATAATTGAAGAAATTTCATCATTAAATATCTCCACCCATCCTAGTGGCAGTTTTTTTGTTAATACTATCTAGGAAGGATATTTATATAAACATAAAGAGGTTGTCTGACTAATAGGTGAATTTTATAACCAAGCGTTTTCATATTACATCTTCATTTATCTAATTAAAATTTACTCGAAAAATAAAAAATACTAATTAAATTATATAATTTATATGGAAATGATATTATATTTATCGAATTAACTCTATTTTATATTTTATTTCATCAAATGAGCAATGAAAGTATTGATTATATATACGGTGGATTGTCATAGCATAATCCAATGTAATATAATATCATCGCATCCTCTCATGGTTGATATAATTATATATTAAAATTATTTATATCTAATTTATAACATTAATATAATTCTTAAATTATAAGGTGATGTTTCATTCTCACCTTTCAATCCATTGGAAAACAATAATGATTCTATTTCGTATATGTGGACTGCCACCTCCACATTACATTGTGAAATGTTTTCAATTTTATTTTAACATGGATGGTACTAAGTATATATTTAATAAATATGATTTAAATTTTTTATATATCAATTTTATTTAAATTTTTAAATATTATTTACTTTAATCCCATTTCAATTGATGGAATTATAGAAAAACGGTTCATGAGTACGTATGATCTATAATCTCCATGCATGTTGTAACTCAGTTTCCCACATCATTCTTTTATAGACTATTATAAATAACTAAATATTAATTATATTTGATATTTATATCATATTTATCATTTTGTAAATATTTTATCCATGATCAATGAAAAATTAATGAAATTATGAAACCAACACATATATGAAAAAAAAGTAGTTATCACATAAAATAGTGATTAAAAAAGAATTATTAATAAATGAGACAGAAAATACTATAATAAAATAATATGTGGAATGAAATATATGTGTATGGTTATATAATTCTACTATAATAAATATATATTTTATATAAATAAGGTTCATACACATAAGTAGTGAAACAGACATGAGTTAAGGGTTTTTGTATCACTTTTACTTCTATGAGGGAATGCTATATTCAAGAATTAGTTATTATATGTGGTGTATATACAACACCTTTTATATTTTATGACTTGAATAAACGTATCTCAATTTTATTTAATGTTTCATTTGAGGTTCTTTGTTTTATGGGGATTATGATTCAATAGTTACCAATGTGGTAGGGTTCACATCACAATGTCACCATTTTTTGGTATTTATTATGCTTAAGTTTACTTTTGGGGAATTATTTTATATTAAAAAAACACATACTAAATATATATTATAATCCAAAGGATATTTATGAAAATTTATTTTAATAATACCATTTCCACTATTTCGAACATAAAATGAATGATAAGGCATTTTTAATAAAAGATGACTTTATTTCACTATGTTGTCAAAAAATCATTTTCTTCAACATCCATGTGCTTTAGAAATATTTTAGAATTTTTCTGAAATCATACAGATGATATATCGAGGAAAATAATACAGTTTTTAAAATTTTACCAAATATATGGAAATGAATCTTACTGTCATTTTTCAAACAATGTATTGTTAACCATTTTAAAAAAGATTGAAAGAATATAATTTTATATTATTTGACATCTATGGAATTAATCACCTTCACGATCCCTTGTTATTTTGAAGATTCATTAATGAGATGAAAGAATTATTATAAATAATTTTTTCTAGTACTATAGAAATTATTAGTATTTCAAAATTAATTTCAATTTTAAGAGGTTCTTTTTCTCTTGAATTTTTGAATGACATATTTATGATATTTTTATTCATCTAGGATAAAACCCATTATTTTAACATCATGCTCCATTATGAAATGTATTGTAATAATAAAATACTTATTTTTTAGCCATATGCAATATGATCAACTTGACTATTATGTACTATTTGGTTACCATTCTCTATAGTACCATAGATGGATTATGATTATGTTTATTAATTAGGAATGAAGTTATCCTTTGTGTGCTAGTTATCCAATACGAATGTTAATTTTTTTTATTTTTTATATGTAAAATTATTAAAATTTCATATCCTAGCTTTTAAATATCAATTATTATGTTGATTATGTTTCTCCCCCTTTATGTGTGGAACTTATTCGACATAATAACTGACGAGAAGGTCCAACTATAGCCCCTCAATGTATATGTAGGAATATTGAGACAAACTGGAGTAGGTATTGGTCTGAAGACTTACCCATTTACGTAATATGTATCGGAATGTGGGCTTTCATGTATGGAATGATGTATAAAAATATTTATTTTATAATTACGATGTTAGTTAGCTAATTCTATATTATTATTTGATTAATTAGAATATAAATGGAAAAGTTTAAAACTTATCTGACTATGTATATTGAATTATTTTTATCTATCGTTGTTATTTGTATATTTATATTCATGTTCAAGTGATTAATTAAATGGAATGTGTTTTAGATATTTACCTATCCATAGTGAAAATTTCATTATTTTTTCACGATATCTACCATTTAATGTATACCCATACTGAGTATTGAATCTCAACCCTGTATTATATTTCCTTCCCCCAAAATCTCATGAATTATATAATTTATAATATGTATGGATATGATAAAAAAATAATGGTTCACTGAAAGAAAATATTTTTTTATGTTTATAGTTTTAAGGTGAAATTAAATTATATAAGTTGTTTTACAATACTTAAAAATTATTTGGTCCTTTTGGGATGTGATTTCTTGTATGTTCCAGTAATATAAAAAAGTCCCCACTAACTCTAGTCAACTAGGAAAAGTTTCTTTAAATGTATATTGATTATAACATAACTATTAAAAAAAGTAAATAAATTGAGTACACTGATGTTATTATATTATCATCAATACCAAATATTTAGAGTACATAAAATAAGAAGTAAAAAAAGAATGTGATCAGTTAGAGTTGTTTCCTCTTATCATGAAACACTACATTACATCTCTTCTTAAAAAATATTGTGATAGTATTTTGGAATGGCCCAAACATATTGGACAAGGATAAGGATGTTTAAAAGAGAAATGGGTAGTGTTTAGTTGAGACAAAATTCTAAATATAGTTTAAGGAATAGTGGTAATGGATTTCACTTTATAATGGAGTGAATGTATACACAAGTAATTAATAAAATGAATAAAATAGAATTAATATATTTTAAATAAAAATCCATACAAAAAGAAAAAAATTCCATGAAAAATAAAAAAATTCATAAATGTTATTTTTAAATGTTATTTTGACAGGTTATTAAATCATTTCAAACATTATTGTTTTTGGGATAACCCATTGGTTAACAATTATTAATCCTAATAGTGTTAATTATTTTTAAATATTAATGGGCTATAATTTTACATATAATGTAATAGAAAGCATAGAAATTTCAATGGGATGAAATTTTGAACCAGAAGTTATTTCCATGTCAAATATCACATTTTTATGAATTGTATATAAATGAATAAAATATTTCTTTCACAAATTATCACTATTTTTATTTTAATCATTATTGATTTAATATGACTTTAATTAAAATAATGAAATTATGTAATTCGAATATATTCCAATAAAAATTCAATAACATGGTATTATCATTTATAAATTTATTGAAAAACATAATTCCATTTTTGTTACTTTTATTATTTTATAAAAAAATTATTTTATATTTATATTAATTTAATAAAAATTGTTTATGAATGGTGCATTCATTTATAATAATTATATAATGAATAAAAACTAGAATTAAATTCACCAAATAAATAATAATTTTTTTATTTTGAAAAGTAAAATTAAAATTCATTCACAACATATTTTTATATTTAATTGAATATAAAGGAGTAGTTTAACTTCAAGAGTGTAACATTTTTTTTCTTTAAAATATATAACATAATGGAAATATCAAAGAAATTTTCTCCTATGTATTCATATTATTGATCGAGGCATATAAATGAACATAAATAACTCATTAACTTGGATAGAGGAAATTCTTAGGGAAAATTTAATGCCTTATCACAGAGTATTAATCATATTTTACCCATTTGATACTTACCATTCTGACCATAATAATTAAAATTATTATTCATAATGAAAAAATACAACTGTTATATTTTCAAAATATTATCCCCTAATTTAAAACATATAGTTCATTTTCAAAGATTTAGTATCTATAATTAGATGAAATCAATTTTCAACTAACTTCATAAAAGTCACCAAAAACATCTTCTTAGCAAAATATTATTTTAATCATAAAAATGGACATAAAAATATCACATTTATCTAAAACAATATTACATGAATGATAATAAAAATTATTGAATATATAATATATAGATTTCATTAAAAGAAAATTCCAATAGTTATCAATTGAAATTATTAATATAATATTACATTTCATGCATAAAAATTGATTTTTAGAAAAGAATATCATTTTCATTGAATGGGTTTTTTTTAATTTATAATAAAATATTTAATAATATATTCATTTTCTGCCACTATAAACCATAATGGTTTCATAATTTAGATTTTACTATTTATACCGACAAATTTTAATGCCTAGGTTATAATAATAAAATTTTAATAATATTATAATATTAGACCACATTTTTTTGATCTCGGAGTTTCATATAATGCATGCTAAGAAAGTAATTAAATTTATTTAAAATTAAATATATAATCAAATTTAGTGGTGTTTGATTCTTCCCCTATTAATGGAATTTTACCCTTAATATTCCATCACTCCTTTATAAATGGCTGAGGATATTTATTCCTTGCCGCATCCCCATGTTTCCCCATAGCTTCCATAATTTTTTGAATTCCCCAAAAATAATTGATCCGGTTAGTGGTAGTATTTCATATAAATGTTTGTATACAATCAGGAATCATCACCAAATTTCCATTATTAGAAATATAATTATCAAGTACTATGACTTCTTAGTTTAGTACATATGAAAGATAGGTTATATATTTCCTCATGAGAGATACATTGATTATTTCATGAATGTGAAAGTGATTCGAAGGAAGTAATAATTGATATGATACCATGCGAATATGATGACTAATTTTTAAGTGACAAACAAATCTATGTATCACCATAATATTATTCCAAACTATCATAACATTCATCCAAATAGAAATTCATAGAAATGACCTTTCACCAACATTATACTCTATATCTCATTGAATATTTTCAGCATAACTTTTATATTGACTCTATTTTACCCATGTGCATTTGTATATATAAGAAACACATACCATTTATTAATACTTATTATATTCTAATAGATTTATACTATATACTTATACATAAAATTTGTGTTCTACTCTTCCATCAACAGTGTACACAATATGGGGACCTCATAATGATCATGTGAATGCTATTATTATTGGAAAATTCTACTGAAGGAATGTGTTGGACCATCCATAATTGAAATCCATAGATTAAGCTCCCATCATGTATTCTAGAATTTTAATTTACCTTGTAGAAAAAACATCCATCAAAAGATGATTATTATTATAGAAACAGAAATCAACATCAAGAGTATTCTGATTGCTTTCCCAGAATTTCGAGGTAAATATAAAATCTAGAACACATATTATAGAATTTTTTACACCATGAAACCATACCACTTTTTTAATGTATATTATAAAAAATTTCTAAAGGAATAATTTTTTGTTATATAGAAATGAACTGTGTAGGATTCAAAAGGCTATTGAATATAACACAAATAATAATACAAAATATGTTGTTTTGGGGAGTTTTATGACAAAACTACACGATGATAATTTTCCATGTACATTCATGTACGGGTAATGGTCGTAACAACCACTTACAATTTTTCTCCCAACCTTAACGTATTAATGTTGTAATCCTTGAGATAGATTCTCTAAAATATTTCGTTTTAACTTTTCTAATGAGAAATTATCTTTCAGATATCTATACATATTTATAAAACTAGGATGAATAGAGAATCATAACCCATTAGATACATCTTATAACTCCTACATCATGTATAGTATTAACAGGATACATAATTAGTTCTGAAGCATTATTATTCTAACTAGATCATTGTTAATGTTAGGAAAATTCTTCACCTTCTTTAGATATTTAAATTTTTATTTATGTTCCTTATTAATCATCTCATTGATGGATGATTGAGTATTCATCCCATAAAGAGTAGATTATTCTCATTTCAGCAGGATGTACAAATCCACTCTATGTAAACCATAAATATTAGATCATTTCTATAGTAATTGAATATAAGGTAGCATGATCCTTTTGAATCAGAGCATTATCCATCATGTTTATCTTATCAGGGAGCTACTGTGTGGAGAAATCATAATGATTAATTTTCTACAACAATGTTATCTAGCACATATTGATCTCATTCAATGAAAATATAAACATCATAATTTTATGACCAATATAAATATCCCACATTTCTTCATATAAATAATTCACATATATATTCATGACAGAATTACTACTTCATACTCCAAATCAAGTTTTGGGTAATATTTCTCAATAATTATTAATATGAGATATGCATATTCTATCAAAATGTCATTAAACATATTGAAAAATACCAATCCATTTTTAATTTATCAAAATCGATCAAGAACCCATTTATAGAGTAGTTTAGAGTAATCATAATAACACAATGCCAAATTATATTTTTTTAATATAATCTTCCCAATTATGTTTCTGAAATAATTAAAAATCCTTTAAATTCATGTTGGAGAGTGGATTATATAGTGGTGATAAATCTATTAGAAAACATCAGGAGTATCCAACCAACAAAAAAATAACATATCTTGGTTACTATTCTTGTTAAAGGCTATTGTTCATTAACATGCAACAATGTATGGAAAATTTATATTCCCTCACGTGAGATTATATGACCCATAAATGAATCTTTTGGAAATGGAAATACGCAATTTTTAAATTAAAGTTACAACATATCCTTCCTCACCATCCTCAATATAATTCACAATTGATTATTATGATATTACGTTATCAATGAATATAATTGAACATCATCAAAAAATACCACCGAAATCTAATGATGTTATTATCTAATGAATATATTCATCAAATCCATGAAAATATTGAGAGAATTGTTAACCAAAATGGGATTTACTATAAATTCATAACATTATACATCATAAGAATAATTTAATTCCATATATCATCTTTGTGAGCCTTCAATGATGATATCCAAATCTAGGATCAATAATGAGAAAATTAAGAGAACCGAATATATGATCAAATAGTTTATTGATAATGGGTAAATGAAACTTTTTCATAATAGTGATATTGTTATGTTTTTGATAATCAATGGAAGGATGAATTCACATATCATTATTCATAAAAACATTAACAGTTCCCCAAACGGATAAGCAATGAGATGAATAAATCATGTTCAATGATTCTAATAGAGCCTCTTCTTCAATTCATATAACTCAATAAGTTACATTTTATTTGGATTAGTTGAAATTGGTGTAGCTTTTAGAAATAGTTCTATTGAAAATTAAACATAAATATTTATGGGATGACTAAGAGAGTCCTTAGTAAATACATTAGTAAATTTCAAAATAATTGGTTAATTTTCAATTAAGAGTTTCTCCCAAAACATTAAGCGAAATAAATATATTTAATAATATGAAACCCTATCATATAGTTTTAATTTACATTTGGATTTCAGGTGCATCCTCTATCTAATAGATGAATGCGGGTTGATTCAGAATAGAAAATGTAATCTAACCTCCTTGAAATGTTATATAGGCTCTATATAGAGAAATCCAATCCATAAAAAAATTACATAAAATTCATTTATATGAACAAATTAAGATTATATAGAACAATAATACCAAAATATAAATAATTGAATATTTACAAAGTCGAGATACTATTTCCCAACCATTATGAGTTTTTATCACAAAATTAACATATATTATAAAAGGTGGTGATGTAATAACCAAAGAAAATTCCAAAGATATTAAAGTTTAGTTATAACGAAAATAAAATAAAAAAATTTAATCAATTAGTGGGTTATATGTGTTCCTTTCACCATGTCTCTAGGAATATCCAATTTGGATTTCATAATTGAATGATCATGAACTTCTAAACTACATTTTTTAGAAATTTTCATTGATGTTGTGGAGTTTGATGGAAAAATTCCCCATCTCTTTACAGTTAATAGACTATACAATGGTGGATTTTAGTATACACTTTTATTCAGGATCATGATGAAATTTTTCTCCCCATTAAAGAAACACTAATTTTTCTTTTACCCACATAACATTGTGTTTTGACCACAAGTATCAGATGTTCGAATATTACATATTCTCTTATTCCCCTTATATATTTTTTCTGTCATCATATTCGTATATTTAATTACATTTAAGCCATAATACAAGTAGAATTAATTATCTATATTGATAAAAAATGATAATACGTCCCCATATGATGTGAGTTTATGAGGGGGATAGTTCTATTTTAACTCATAGTATATTGACTTGCAAATAGTATCTAATCATAATCATTATATGATGTACATATTCTTAAAAATGTATTTAAATAATTTTTATGTTATTCCAAAATATATATTCTTTTTCCCCTTCATTTATTCATAGAGTAAATAATTTTGTCAAAATATTCTCTCATTGTTCAAAAGAAAAATATTATTCTAAGAAATTTTCCTTAAAATACATCTATTCCTTACTCTCCAGTTACATTTAATCCATAGTAAATGGAATTCGGGACCACTTTTGATTTTCCTCCATTAATGGAATATAAATTTCAAATAAAACATTCTTAATTTAATTAATTCTTAAAGGGAAAACTATAATCTCTAAGAAACATATCCATTTCTCACCCGAAAGTGGATATATATTCCCACAAAATGGTGGTGGTGGAAAATAAATGAAGATTTATAATATTTTCACAACACATTTTGGATCCACAAGATGCTCTATATGGAAATTTTTTGGGTCAAAAACTGATTGAGATACACTAATATAGGTGTAATTTGATCAGATCTACCCATAGTTCCAGCTCCAAATATATTATATAGCCCAACTGGGTAATCCATAAATGAATTACATGCATTGATATATTCCCAATTCATTTAGTTGTGAACCAATTTTAAACAATGACATATACTAGATTATATAATATAATATAAAATTATAAAACTAATGAAACACATTATATAAATTGAAAATTTATGTATACATAATCTTATAATTCTAAACATGAATTATTTGTGATTATTATTATATCTTAATAATATTTTTTAATTTTTTTAAACAAAATTTGATTTAAAAAAATCATTGCAACAAGGTATTTGGAAAATAGGTACATAGTAAGTGATCACTCTTAGTCCACTATAATGATATAAAATATATAATCCATGACCTCTTTTATATTTTATTCCACAAGAAGAATATATTACAAAACAACGTCAACTTATAGAACATAAAAAGAGATATATATTTTTGGAACCACCGAATCACTAACTTTCCAAATCATTACGATAATATATTATACATAGACTAATCATTAAATTAAGTAATAGGGTAATGATCATAATTCTATGTTTTTCTAAATATATATCTCATAGTCTATTAAAAACATAATATTATAAAAACTACAAGGAAAATGTACCCATTATCCGAGATATTGTGGTTATTTTATTAATTGGAACTACATAGATGTGGTTACATTCCAAATTGTTGAATTAACTAGTAGTACTAAAAATATTCTTAATTGAATATCATATAACATTAGAAAACATAAAATTATCATATATTATTCATTGATAACATCATAATTCATTCATGTATATCCTCTATTATTAATCATAATAAAATTCCTGGAATCCTAGGGAACTTAGACATAATAAATGTTTCAAATCATATGATTTGTAAAAGAATTCATATAATTGAAGATAAATAAGACATGAAAAATAAGGATTAAATAAATGTTTATAATATAATTTAATATAAATAACTAATTTATCCAAAATCTTTTACTTGGATATCAAATATATTAAACAATATCATCAATAAAAGATTTTAAAATGATGGAATGCCTAATGATGGTTGCTAAAAATATACTTTTGAGGCCACATTTGAGGATATTTACATAAATGGGTAAATCCTCAACAAAATTCATTTCATGTTTTCTTATGATACCTACCAATACATTGAGGATAAAATTAATTCTAATACCCACCCATCACATATATGTCAAATTAATTCATGATATCAAAAAAAATATGATAATAAATATTCTTTAAAATCAGCACATATGAATATTGGATGAATAAGAATATATATTATCAACAATTTATCGAGTAAAACTAATCATAAACCATATAT
The DNA here is from genome assembly GCA_963277665.1 of Viscum album. Classification (NCBI taxonomy): domain Eukaryota; kingdom Viridiplantae; phylum Streptophyta; class Magnoliopsida; order Santalales; family Viscaceae; genus Viscum; species Viscum album. The sequence goes on from OY728163.1 coordinate 691,783,517, forward strand.
AGTCAATTGATTAATTTTATTAATATATTATATCCTTAGTAAAACATAATATTCAATATAGGATGTATAAATTAGAAGAAAAAAATTCATTAAAATGATCACAATAAAATTTCATTATGTAAATACCCGCATCACATTACATTAACATAAATAAAGTCCATAAATTTAAAAAATATAAAGGGAATATTTTTTTTATGAAATGAAATTGAAAAATGTAATGGATTAATCATATCATTGGGGGTAATGATAGTCAGAATAGTCATTCACTTTGAATATGTTAAAAAATTCTATTCCCTCTTTTGTAAAAAAATTATAAATTACCTCATGTATAAATTTTCAAGATGGCTCCAAAAATAATTATTATAAAAATTTAAAATATCTCTAATAATGTCCATAATAATAATGTGATAGTATTTATAATATTATATAATAAATTTTATTCTAAATTTTTACATGGATGAAAATGAATCTATATCATGCATAAAAACAAAGTCTCTTTTCCATTAAAATATTACATCGATATCATGAGTATAGAAAGAGAGAACAATTAAATGTAAATGATTAATTTCTATAAATAAATAGATTATTATAAAATATATTTGTTTTATATTTGAATAAGAAAATAATCCTTCCATAAAATGAATTTATAGAAACAACACTGAACAATTCTGAGATTATAAAATATTCTGTTACCAAAGGTCCAACATTTGTTGTATTTTATCCAAAATACATCATAACCTTTCTACCCTATTATTTCCCACTAAATGTTTGTGTAAATATTTCATTTAATTTCACGTTGATGAATAAATAATGTAAATTCTCTCACTAAAGAACCTAATATATATTTTTCATTATATTCTTATTGATATTCCACTATTGGTGAACATCTCCTTACAAAAAGAAATAGCCAAAATGCCTTTTTTTCTCTGAGCACAGGAAAATGAAAAATATATTTTATGTCACAGTAATAAATTTATGAGAATGAAATGGGTTATAAGATCTGTTGAATTAGGGTAGTGGTTTTCATGTGAAGCACTCGATTAAAATTTCAAACTTCTTTGGCACATTACATAGATCAATATGTATCAAATTATTATCCATGGACTATGAAATTTGGGTGCAGATTTCAATGAGTCTATAAATTGTGAATTTAACTTAATTTGGTTGTTCATTATGGAAGCCATCAAATTATACTTCACACAATTTTTTACGTAGTTCCTCCTTTATCTAGAAATTACATTATGAAAATGATTAGGTATATGTAATAATAAATATACAAGTGTAATAGTATGATATTAGAAATACTAGTTCATAAATGATGTTCAAAAACTATCTTAGTATCATATAGGTTTCTATATTGGATATTTATATTAATTTTATATTACTATCTATTTCATAAAATTATTCATTCCTCAAATAATTTTTCATAACGAGAATATAAATTATCTAATGATAACACTTGTAGGTCTCTATATTATTGTGTAGTCATGGAAACACTCATTGTGAACCAGGGTAATATTGAGTTGGCACTCAACTAGATATTTATAGTGTGATTACCCCTAGGATCATATTCTACACAACCACAACCACCTTTTATTATTAAATATGGATTTAATTCATAGTAAAACATCTTACTATATACCATACAATATCCTTAAAATGTTATTCAATATTTATACATCTCTTAAAAACTTATCCATTGTGTTTTTACTATTTTTATATTATCCTTGTAAAATATAAATAAAATAATCCCAAAAAATAAATTAGCCAACATTTCAAAATATGCATATAATTATTATAATATATCATTACAAATTCAATAAAAATAAAAAAATACATCAAGAAAGAGCCTACATATGAAATGGGAGATAAAATAAAATGATATCTAAATTGTTTAATAAATAGTATCCAATAGACTAATAAATAAAATTTTAATATACAAACATGTACACATATACACAAGTCAGGAAAATAACATTTTTACTTATAACCACCAAAAATATTAATTATAAACTACATACATGAGCTTCATCAAAGAGAAAACATAAATGAATAGATGTTATAATAAGAATGAGAAACAATTCCCATTAGGTATCTTCCACAAACTCTATTCGTAACCTTGGATAGTAAATAAATTTCTTCTTATATTGAAATAAAATAGAAATTTATGCTTTTAAAATTATTAAAAACAAGCCACAGGTTGATTTATTTATAAATCCAGAACATTTATGATTATTGGATTTAATTTAATTTAAAAAACAATTCCTTATATATTTAAATAGAAATATAAATTTGAAAAAGGTAGAAACCATTAAATTGATTGAATTGAAAAAACATGGGTTAGAGGGAGTGAACTAAAAAAAATCAAAAAAAAATCATAATACTCCAAGTGAAATACATCGACCATTAGTGAGATGTGTGTGTTCTATATTCTAATAAAATGGTTTAAAATATATAAACAAATATAAAAACCAGAATAGTGCTAGATTTAAATCAATATAAATTTAAATTAATTTTACCATAATAGGATTGAAGTAGTCTATATTATTTGGGCAACATATAGGATATCATGGGACAGTCTAATAAAAACCCAAAATGGAATCTATGTAATTTTCACATAATGTCATTTAACAGAAAAAAATTAGAACTACACTATATGGATTGATAGTGGTAGAAAACACACTTAGCATTTTATTATGAAACCCTAGGGATACTATCAAGAGTAAAATAATAAGTAAGTACAATATTTGTTACTAGATTTCCCACCATATAACTTGTGGCTTTCCATGACATAAAATTTGGTTGTGAAAATAATTTAAACCATTAGTCAAATACAAGAGTAATAAAAATCATAAAACACTCTTACCATTTATTGACCATCAATGAAGTATCCCAATTTATATAGAGTATATCAATATAAAAACCTTGTACAATAGATTGATTTTTTTCCTAATTCCAATACATAAATATGAATAAAAAATTAAATCCATAAAATGGGGATTGCATCATTGTTATGATATCAACCTAAAATCCATTTTTAACAAGTTTCAAATAAACCACTAGAGCATCTTCGAAGACACAAAATTATAATAAACCATATTTATAATAAAACTCAATGAATCTTAATCTACTGATCGATTCATATATAATTTAAATAACGAACACTATTAATGTCATTAAAAATATTCTAAAAATATATTTTCCTAAAAATAAAAATCAGTTGAAACTCATAACACCCCATTAAATGATGAAAATAAATAAATGACCTCAATCAATTTTCAAAAAACGATATCTCTTTATATTGTATAAAAATAAATAATTGAGAATTTAAATATGAGATAAACCTTCTTGTAGAAGAATTCCAAAATAAATAACACATTACTTATGTAATTTATATATAGAATTATATATCATAAAATTTAAATATTTTAATAAATGCAATAATATTGTCGAATAATTAATGAAATTATGTTGAATGGTATATTAATAGATTAACCTACCACAATCCTATGAATTCTCATGTTTTGGTGTTATTACACCATAACGAGTAAGCAAACCCCACCAAAAGAGTGATTAGGGACCAAAAAAATTGATAACCCAAAATTTAAATCAAGAAACACCAACCATTAGACTCTATGAAATTATAATGGAAAAAGTGTAAAAGTGAAGATGAATAGTGGAAATTATTTAAAACACTTTACATAAAATATTCCCCCACAATACCATAAAAATATCTATTAGAGTGTTAATAGGTGGAGGACAATGAGAGAGACAATGTCTAGTGTACTAGAATTATAATGTGATGAATGGGGGACCACATGGGTTTAAATTCAAACATGGTAAATTTTGTAATTTCATAAATGCTGAAGTGGTAAATTAGTCATCTCATAATGTAACAATAGCTCTCTATGTTATTTCCCTTCGACACATTAATAAAATAAAAAATTATAATAATATTTTATATAATAAATATAATATATTTTAAAAAAATATGATTAAATTTATAATAGTATATTTTTAAAATCAATTATTTAATTTCTAAAAAATCAATTTAGGGCATGTGTCCAAATGTTGCCATGATGGTCATAAAATGGTGATCCTTTATGAAAAATACGAAATACATAACTAATTATGATTTTGAAATTGTTAATACCATAGGACAAGTCATGATTTAATCCCACCCTCCAATTTTTTAACAAAGTCTAGAACCATTGTGTATCATTGAGTGACCCTTATATAACATAATGAACATCTATTGTTTACCTAATTTCTATATTTTATTTTTCATTTTCCTTTTAATTATCATAAACTAAATTTCATAATTTCAGGTACCTTATAGAAGGAACTCATATATTTGGAACCCTTATTTATCTTCTAAAAAACACCATTATATATAATAGAAATTTACTTCTACATATTATCCTTTTTAGATTCACCATTAAATATCCTTGGTCACTAATAAAAATAAAAATATTTCTCAAAATTTAGTAATTTTTATAACCTAAATTTGGTAACACTAGATTGAATCTAAAATATTTGTTTACCTATATGTTTCAAACCTATAGTCCTAATAATTTTACATTTTTTTAAATTCCTCTAAATGGTTATTCTAACATATGATGTGTAACATCCTTCACAATAATTTGAACACAATAAGTTAATTAAATTGAAAATAAATTAGTAAAAGATAATAGTAATTACCATAAAATAGTAAATCCACATTCAATATATTAATTTTTTCCCTTTTCAGAACTACAATATTCAATAATTATAAGATATAAAACATATTGACCATATATGACACAATCCATGATTCCCTAATCCACAAAAACACCTCTGCTTCTGGTAATGAATTTGTATAATGTATGGAACCATTATGAAATACAATTACTTGATTTTTAGAGGTAACAACATTATAGGGAGTACCCATATATTCATGACTCATCCATTTCATAAAATACCGACACCCATCATTACATGATTCCTTAGGGTCATCAAATGATCCAAATTTTCCTACACTCAACAATTCACATCATTAACCACACTATGATAACCCCTTGCATAAGACATGAAATATTACTACGCCAAAAATAATATCCATGGAAAACCCTCTAGTAATCCCAAATCACAAAGTAATACTAAAAATATAGAAAACAAATAAGAATAATGTACATGTAATACCCGGAAGTAATTATTTTTCCATAAAAAATATTTATCTCTAGAATGTCCCTTGGACTTCTTTTATGTGGACATAGTTATATAAAAATTTGTAATTTCACATAAACAACAACTAAATATAAAACATCATTAAACTATTTATTTAATCTACATATCTAGTTAGACTTCTCCCCATCATAAAATAATTCACATGCTATAAATTCCCAAATATTATTAGAATGAGAACAAAAAAAGTTGAATAAAGTAATAGAAAATTTAAATAATCGAGGAATATATAAAAAATAATCAAATTATCTTAATCCAAATATATTATATGAATTGAAATAATCTTGAAATTATAAAGAACTATATATATTTAAATACTCTATACAATAATACAGACTAGAAAATAATAACATATAAAAATATTAATTTGAAATATATGAGTTTATAAATTTTAAAAAAAAAATTAACAATAATCAAATAGACCATGATCCATATATTATATTCAAAACTTTTTTTGATGTTAATGTTCAAAAAAATATTATATATATAATATAATTTTATAAAATTGATTATGAAGTGATAAATAAAATAAAAAAATCACTTAAAAACACATGAATGATAAAAACATTAGATAATTCTGAAGAAATCGTACTAGTCAATAAAATTATATAGAAACTCCATTCCGAATTGGTTTCCTCTAAAATAATTAATTATATTCTTTTATATGAAACATATTTATTTGTGATTAAATTTACTTGATTCCTTCTCCATTTTTAGTATCCCACTACAAATTATGTAATATATTTCTTTACACCAAAAATATAATTAAAATAAATTTAAAAAATAATGGTTGTATGTCTAAAAAATATAACAATGTAAACACATGAACTTAATGAATCCTCTAAATTCATAAAATTAATTTAAAATACATTAAAAAATATTTAATAATCACTACCACTAATATAATTCAAATTATATGACATACTATATTTTATTATTTATAATTAGTTGATTGGTTAAAATATTTCCATATATATATAATACATTAAATTCACCTCACTAAATAATATTTATAAATTTCTTAGTAAATGGTCATTAAATATAAATGAATATTTATGAAATATTTTATTATAAGGAAATTCATCTTTCAAATACATGAATAGGATAAAAAAATATTTGTAATGACACCAGTATAGTTAAATAACAATAATACTGCAAAAAATTGAACACAAATCATATCAAATTCCAAATAATCAATTACAAAATCAATTAAATATAAAATATACAATGTAACAATTATAATAATTATAAAAATCAATCTATGAGATTAATTGGATTTTTTTTTAAATCCCTGGGAAAGGAAAACAGACTATAACCACACCATTATAATATTCATGGAATGTGTACACATTCTTCTACCAATAAACCATGAACATGGAAGACATTGGTTCCCCCTGAAAATTCATTCAATGTCTAAAGTGTAGACATATAAAAGTAGATATAAAAAATAATACATTAATTTCACTATCAAAAAAACTATGGATCCAAATTTTTTGGTATTTAAAATATCATTCAAATACCACTATATATCTATCAATTAGTTTTATATAGTCTTAATTCATCGTTAAAATTACACTTCATATAGAAAAGAAATTAGGAATGGTAATTAAAAAAAATCATTAAGCAACAAAAGATACCTGGGATTTGAGTACTCGATATTAGTCATGATAGTTTTTGAAGTTAGTCATTGACCACTATATTCTAGAAACTAGTGTTTTGGAATAAAAGAAAACATAATTTAGGAAAACATTACATAGTAAAAGAAATTTTAAAAATAGTACATGACCTAATATTTATGTAGTAAAACTCCATATGTTAGGGTAATAACAAAACTCCCACCAATATATTTCTATAATTAAAAAACAAATCATAGTATAAAAATTAAGAGATATCTCATCATTAATAAATATACACTAAACATTACACCTCAAATATACCAAAAAAATACAAGGGAGATATAGTTAAAGGATATAATAAATGGTTGATAAACAGATTTATAACATACAAAACCAAATATATAAAATATAAAACCAACATCCCATTTCTACATATCAATAAAAAACTCATTTTCTTAGCACCACCACTAATAAATTAAAAAAAAATCCAATTTTTATATATATAATGAATGTATGACTAGAAATAATCCAGTAATACAATGGGAATGAGGAAAAATAAAATTTACATATCACCACCAATCCCCAATAATATTCATTAAATTATCTATATTTAATTAAATTTTAAAATATAAATGAAAAGAAATATTTTAATGTTAATTAAAGAAAACCACAAGAGGCCATTTACAAAAATAACTAATCCTCCCTTGACTACCCGATTTATTTCACTTAAGAATATATACTTAAACAATTGATTTAAAAGAAAAATTTGAACCATGGGGAAATTCTTATAAATATCAAATTTAAAACACCCGAGTTGTAAATATTAATGGGTTAATTAATAGTCACGATTTAATGAAAATTCCTTATAAAATAGATTAACCATTAGTTAAATGTATACATTCCTTTTAAAAGAAATTAATTCTAGATATTAAGAACAAAAATATAACCACACCAATGATAATGAAAGATTAATATAGAATAAAATTCAACCACTATAAGAGTATAAAAATCATGACCATAATAGGATCACTAATAAAACTAGGTAAGAAAATAAGAAAAATAAAAATCCTTTTAATTATTGAATAAATAAATTAAACAACCAAAATAGTTATTTTCTCACAACTTGGTTTTAGTGATGATAAAAATACCTTTATTTGGATGGGATACATTCTTAGGGACACTATTTAGGGAAAAATAATAAACTACAATATCCTATGTTAGTATATTATTAAACTAGCTACTTTTGGATTCTTAGGAAAAATGTTAAAATTTATTAATGAATGTAAAAATTGTGGGAAAATGGGAATAAAAAAATCATAACAAAATATCACATATAATTTCTGTTCAAGGAAGAAACCCATTTTTAAACAATTATATTAGTATTCTAATTGGGTCCATTAAAAATAAAATCCTATCCATTAACTCCTCATTAATAACAAATCATTTTCTACGTACACATATGAATGGACACACTTCATGGTTAATCTAACATTAGGAAATTACTTTTTAATTTGTTCCAATTATGAGTTTTGGAAATATTTATTGAAACTATGCATTAGATAATATCATTGAAATCCAAATCAAGGTGACATCCTCAAAATATCGAAGAAAAAAATATATGAACAAAAAAACCAATTAGATAAAAAAAAATATAAAAATATAAGTTCCATTCTATATCTATTGTAATGAACTGATTTTTTCTATATAAATAAATATTGTGTTATATGGTTTTTATTAGATGAAACATATAAAACTGAAGATATATTTAAAATCATTAGGAATCTAAACAAATTGATTGTTGAAATCATTATAATAGAATTATGAAATATATAAAAATTAATAATTATATATAATATCAAAATAAAATAGAATTTCCATTAAATGTCAATCTTTATTAGTACAACAAATAAACTATTGAAATATTTTTTTATGATGAAAATTTATGTTATATAATATTTAGTTTACTATTTTTGTTAAATTTATGATGAGGTCTATTTTTTATAGAGTAGTCAATATACCAGAAATGTCGCCCTAAAATAAAATCATTTCCTGATCTTTTAAGACTTTATTTTGATGTCATATTTTTCAAAATTTTGTCCTGAATTTTAAAAAATTATCATCATTTTATGACTATTAGTAGTAATATTATCTTATGATGAATGTTTAAAAAATTCCCAAAATAAGTTATTTTTAGGTGAATTTTATATAATACAATTTTTATGTTGGCTCTTTTAAAATCACTTTAATATAAGCATAAACTTAATCCTATAAAACAATTTATTTAAAATATATATATTTTAAGTATCAATAATTATTTTAAAATATTACCATGTATTTACAAATTTATATGTTATATTTAAAAGAATGTAATATTTTCCCAAACATTTATTAAAAATAAATTGATTTTTTTTTATTTTTTTTATTTTCTATCAATTAAAACAAATGAAATGGATTTTAAATTTAAAATATGTTTCCAAAACATATCTAATAAGGTACACATTATTGTATTTATAATGATTACATTATATAGGGTAAAAATATGCTTCCCCTATAAAATGATTAGTTTTCAAACAATAATACATTGCTAAATACTGTGTGTTTTTTACAATTAAATGCATCAATTCTATATTAAAACCTTAATATGAGGTTCAAAATATATTAAAATTAATTTAAACTCATTTATAAGTAAATAAATGTTATATAAAACTAGTAATACTTAATGATTAAAAGAAAATTTTTCTAAAAAAATATTTTTCAACAAATTATATGTTTTGATTTATAATTTATTTTTCTCGTTGTAAAATTTTTATTATGTTAAATTTACCAAAAAAAATATTAATTTTCCTAAATTTTTTATAAGACTTTTAATTATACTTTTATTAATAGAAATTTACGAGATAAATAATAATTTAATAACAATAAGTATTACAATGACTAATTTATAATGGAATTTATTTTTCCTAAATTTTCATGAATGATATAAATTAGTTAAATTTTTTTTAAAGACTAAAATAAATATTTTATATTCCTCCCATAATCTAAATCACCTAAATTTTAGGTATTTATATTCTTACCCTTTATCATTCCTTTCGACGGGAAATTCATTAATCTTCTCCTATTAAAGGGAGGTGAAATCCACAATTTTAGAACTGCACTATAATATTAAAATTTTCCCAATACCATACCCATATATTATGTGCATAAAGTCTTTTAAATGTACTAATTATCTTGTTCATACAAAATTACCCTATGTACATCAAATATAAGGCCATCATATAGACGAAGTTCACATTCTCAACATTGGAATGACAAATTTCTCAACGCCTATTTCTTATTAATTCCATTATTAAACAACTATAAACTATGTATGATAACACCCATAATTTCATTACTATTTTAAATGTTATTATTATATATATACAATTTTTTTTACTCTCCTCCAACCAAAATGAATAATATATTTTTAACATTTGTGTGTGTACATTTATTATCACTTCTATGAAGTGAATCTTTCAGGTTTTCATCAGAACCAATTATAGATTTGATTAATGATGGTATTGATTGATAAATATGATTTATATATTATATTTATGTTTTTTAAATTATCTCTACTATCCAATTTCACCCATTTCATTCATTGGGTAACAGAAATTCTAATCATATATTGTATAGGCTACCACCATGATAAAGTATATTCTTTTCCATTTGTATAATAATTTTTCATTATTTATCAAGACATCATAAAATATTGTGATAATTATTAAAATTTAGAAATAATATAATTATGTTTCTATTATAAATATATTTTTTCAAAATGAATACATCCTTAAAAATACTCAATAATCTAGTTAAAGCAGGATAAATATTGCATTTGTTCCCCTACATATTTGACCAATGCTTTGAAATTAAATCTTATGTTGTTATAAAAATATAATCAATAGTATATTGTGACATAAATATTAAAATAACATATTTTTCTATAAAGGTTACATAAATATTTAACTCATTATTTATGGAAACTCCCTATGTAGGATGAAAATATCCTAAAGGGTTATCATTATTGACCTAATGTTCTTATATAAAGATTAAAGTACCCATGAATGGAAATTGAAACAATAGAAATAATTTTAATGAATCCATTATAGTAATATTTTTCAACATGTAAGGATAAAATTTGGAATAATAATGATCTTCGATACCACTCAAATTAAATTACTACAAATTTTAAACATTATAACAACCTAATATGGGAAAAAAGGAAAAAACAAAATAATATATATATATATATATATAATAAATGTAAATTAAAATTATGAATAGTGTTATATATGAGTGTTATTCCAATATAGTATATTAATATATTTATGTCTTCTTATAGGATGATAGAGAACATTAGAATATGTTTAGAAAATTGGTAGGGGTTTCATTATCTAAAATTGGAAACCTTAGATCCAGGTTTATAAAATACACCATGTTTCATTTTATATGGTTCAAATAATGAAATTTTCTCATTTTTATCACGACTTTACAATATTTCTTTATTTCCAATTAATTTTTCAATTTTTATTATCTCTTGTTGTTTTTATTGAAAATACACAAAGGCATTAAGGGGTTTTCAACCTAAAATATTTCACTAAGATATATTTTAATGTTTTCCCAAAAATTCATATTTCTAAAATGTATTTACTTCATCTAATATATTTTTACACAATAAAATATTTAATCCACTATATTTATAGAACTATATAATTTTCAACCTTCCATATATTTTTCATTCAAAAATTTACAAAAAAAATAAGTGGTTTTTATGTATTAATTATCATCATTTGGTTCTAATCACTCATCTCTATCTATTATCCTTAACTACTGATCTATATTAAACCATTATGATATTAGAAATTATTTACACATATTTTTCTTTGGAAATATTGTTTGACATAAATATATGATTCCTTCAGGATTTAATTGGATTTGAAAAATGTTTTTTATAATAATTATTATTAATTTGAAATTATGTTTCCTCCATTACCATATTTGTAAGTCCACGTAATTTTCATTCTTACGTAGTGAACACTAAAATAATTTTTATATCCATGGAACTTTTATTAATGAGTATTTCAATGTAAACAAATGTTTTATTTAACTATTTGAATGTTGTTGGATTTTATAATTTGGATGTTTTTTTTAAATACACTTAAAATAAAATATTTTATCATCCACCCCACATTTTATTTTTAGAATTTTGTTTCTATTTCCATATTTTCATTATGAAATGTTCATATTAAAAGTAAATTGGATCAATTAATCTTCCTATCCCCATATTAATAATTTTTACTCTTTTCTATGTTTCCACTATTAAATATATTTTATAAAATGTAAAATGTTGTCAAATTATTTTGACATCCACATATTAAAAAATATATGTCTCTTAAAGTCCTCATCATTAAAATTTATATAAAATGTAATATTTTCAAATTATTTTTCACTTGTTCTTTCTAATAATCATAATTTCCATACATGGATGGTTTTTTTGTAACACGTTATTTTTAGGTCTTCAATATTCTCTTATTTTAATTCACAAAAATGTATTTTACTATATTTTATAATTATATGTGATGAATATTTTATTAAAACCCATGTGATTTCACTTTTTTTTACCCTTAATGATTTTTTATTCATGATGTTGTTCCATTATCACCCTCCACATGATGTTGTGATATGATTCCTTTCAGAAAAATACATTTTAGATTTCTTATGATCTTTTATGTTTATGTTATTATATGTTTTTTAGGGTTTTCAAAACACATTAGTTTCTTATGGGTTTCTATATTTGGTGTTTCTTAATTTTATGGGGAAAAATTATTTATGGTTGAATATGTGTGGGGTCCTTTATCACATTCCACTTCATTTAATTTGGAATATAAATCATTATATTGTTCGGTGTGTACATAATGTGTCTATTCACACAAGGGTGGGAGTAATGGATTTCTTGACATTTTTTGTCACAAACAAAAGGAATTTTTTCATGTACACAAGGAAATATTATTTATTCTCACATAGGTTTTCCTTTTATAATTGTTTAAAAAATAAATTTTCTAATAATGTTAGGTTATATTTTAGAAGTCATATTTCTTTTCTATGAAATTCCTTATTTTCGTGATCGTGACTAATTACTAACGTATATATACTTTTATATCTTAGTGACATGTTTTCTGAATACTAATATGTGTGTTAAAAAATATCACATCTTTTATAATTCCTTATCTTTTTTTATAATATTATTTTTTCCATATTTTCTTATGCTTATCATTCACAGTCTTGTGATGTTTTATTAAGATATCAATTTCTCCATATTCTTCCCCATCATGTTTATTTCCTAAAAAATATGATATGTCCTTTCCCTTATTGGTCATTAGATCTCTACCCATTCTAATATTCATATACCCCAGGTTATGAAGATTTCGATGCCATGAGAGGTATCTTGAAAATTGTATATAGTGATCATTTATGCATAAATGTTCACAAGCTTTGTAAAATTAGATGTTATGTAGCTAGTATCCATGACATTAATGATTTCATTCCTTGTTTTATATTACTATTTGTGAGATGTTGTATTTAAATAATGATATTATGACTTTATTTATGATATAAATATAACGGTTCAATATATTATGTATTAGGGAAATGAGTAAATTATACCAAATAATAGTTTTTTTATTTTAGATATTAGTTTAGTATTTTAAGAGATATGTTTAGTTAACATTATTTTCTGGGTTATAGAACCATTTTGAAACCCCTAGAGATGATTATACATATTGGATGATATCCTGAAATATTTTTATAGTCTTTATTAGATGGTTTTCAGTAGAAATGCATCCATGTATACATAGTATATGTTGAGATTGTTGTAGAACAAATAAATATGGGTTTAGTCACCCTGAAAATGTATAGTTACTAATTTTATCAATTGTCATAATGATGGATGATAAGTTAGACTAAGACTACACAACTATATTGATACTCCATTGGGATATTATTTGGGTTTTGACAAGAATATTATGAACCACTATGATGGATGGATTTCCTAATTATTTTGAGGGACCATGTTGGGAATCCTATGATAAACCAGCATATTTTAAACTATGTGAAATAATTGATCTAGTTTAAAGTAAAGAAACTATTTTCCAACATAATATTATAAAATGAAAAAAATTCATTTTCCATTTCTTTTTTATATTATGAAAATCCCCTTGTATCGTTAGTTTTTTAGTCATATCATCCCTTCTGGTTTAATTAATGGAAAAAATTCTATAATACCATGGGTTAAATTGTTATTATAGAGATTATATCAAAAAAAATCCCATTGGAATGTGATATTGAGTAATAAATTTGTTGACTATTCAAAAATATATATAGCAAAAAATTATTATCAATATAACCATAGTTGAAATAATTGATGAACCAAAGAAGAAAATGATGGAGGCCAAGAAAATTCAGTCAATTAAGATAATTAAGTAATATATATTCAACCACATGTATGAAAAAAGCATTGAATAATAATCAATATAATTTTATCAAGGGGACTGGAAGATAAATTTATTATTGTAATGGAGTCCATGGAGGAACAACATATCGAGGAAAAATAAAGAGTTCAGTATACATAAATAATTCATATAGAAAACATCCTATATAACCTCTAAAAATTACACATCTTATGTGTTGAGAATTTGATAATTATATTTGTACATTACCTGATCCAATAATTTCTTAGTATAGTTGTAATAAAAGACTCCTTTATCTATAGAGTATAAAAGAACATATGTTATGAATATTGATGAAGATGATAGAAGTAATTAGTTTCTACTTACTCTATAACACTCAATTAATAAATGCATTCTAGTACTCAAAAAATGATCATAAGTAGGATTTTTATGTGAACATCACATCAAAAAACCATAGTTTTCAATATCTTATGAAATTATTTTCTGGAATAATTATAAATTTTATAAAAAATAATCTTTATGGAAATCATAATTCTTCTTCAAAATATGATTCTATTTTATGAATATAATGGTAATATTCACTATGATTCAAAAAAAATTATAGAATAAAAAAACTTATTATAAATCAATTTTTTCAATCTACTAATGCAAGAAGAAATACTAATAAAAATGAATCCCTCACAAGTCCTTAATAACTATTTATTTGATATATATACTTGATATGGCAAGGGAATAATTGTGAATGATAGTAGATTATATGATATATGGGATCATATATTTAGGTGTTTACATAATTTCACCAAATTTAATTCTCCTGATTAGTAAAAAAATGTTAAATTGGGGGGGATTTATTTATTGGGTAGGAAGTAATGACAATATTTTTTTGCAAAAAATAATTTTGTGTTCTATGGTTTTCTTCAAATGAAACACTAAAAAGAAAACCAATATAGACTATAGTAATATAGATGTAGAGTTATTAGGATTATGTCATAGTAATAGATTAATAAAATATATATTAAATAATATATATATATATATATTAGAAAGAAATAATGTAAAATGTTCCATAAACATTGAACTCAATTTGTACAACTTAGCTACAAATAAAATCTCATATATTATTCTATTAATTAATATTTTTAAAATGATTTTATCATGTTCTATATAATTATAAATATCAATAATTTTATAATAATATATAATATAACAAATTTTAATCATAATAAAAAATTGTTTCATGAAATATTCTGATTTACTTAAATATTAAATTTCTCAATTTTAACATATTAATTCATCAAAATAAAAATCTATTTTGGACTTATATTATTGTCATATTTTCTTAATATGAATAAATGGAATTGATCCATTATAAAAAAAATTTAGGTAAAGAGTGAAATAAATCTTTTTAGAAAAACCATGACTTTTTTAACATCACATTGAAATAAAAATAAAAGTAATACATTGGAATCATTTTAATTGAAGAAATTTTCTTAATTAAAGAAAAATATAAATGATTAAAGTATAATTTTTAAATTTATAACATATATTGGAAATTATAAAACATCATAAACATTTTCTCGAAAATTATTTTCTATACATATCATATTAGTAATTTAAAAATGGTATTTTCTCAGTTTAATCAAATGCGGTGGATTTTAAATTAAAAACATTAATTCAAATCAAACCATTATGTGATAATTTACCTTAAAAAATAAATAATATGTTTCCTTTGAAAAATATTTATTACCCCGATAAAGTGATTAATTTCAAGAAATATGTTTTTTTGAAATATTATTTATTAAAAAAATTGAACTAATTTTCAATTTAATATCAAAGAAGAGTTTTTGGAAATATATATAAATTATTAAAATTAATTTACTTGTTCATTAATTTTGAGGATATGAACATGTTCATCAATCCCCCCATTGGTTTTGGAAGAGGTGGTGGGTGTGAATAACTAATGTGACATCCCAAAGACATAAATACTACAAATATATTCCAAGGGATTCATAAACAATTAGGGGGAATATTTTCCATTTTAAAATTAAACAACCAAACCACAATTCAATAAACTTTATAAAACTATATGATTCATGAGTTAATTGAAATAAAAGTCAATAAAACAAAATAAAGCCATTACCATAACCAAGTAAAAAGAGAAAACCAAGGCTAGTAAGTCTCAAGACACCATAGAAATCCACTCGAAAAATTGAAACTGACTACAATATACAACTATGTATTACCAGCACAATGAATCTAGAATCATCCCAAATGAATATGGATATCCTACCTTTACATTTTTCTTGACATATAACAACTACCAACACACCAATGTTCCCATGTAGAGAGTGATTATGGAAAGATTTATGCTTTCCCCAATGACTTCTCATCCCATTCCAATATGATAGAACATGTTAACATGTTTATAGAATAATTTTTGTAAAAAATATAATGAATTTTATAATATTGGAAATTTAGCTTTCCCAATGAAAAAAATCCATGGAAATTAATAAAACAATAAAAGGATCCCTTAAAACCATTTCTTAGATCCCACATTTCATACCCATTCAACACATCCTCTCATCCACATATACATGATCATGTGATAGTTTCATACTCATGAAAAGTATCTCGTTACTCTACCATGTAATCACAAGGAATCCAATTCTACGTTCCCAAATGGAAAACACCCTTTTCCTAGGGTTATGTCTATTGCGAATGAAATCTAGCAACCAAATATGAAAAAACATTAACAAACAAATAATTCCAAGATATTTTAATAAAAAGTTAATTTTTATATAAAAATAAAAAAAAGTGATTCTATGAATAAAACCCCATTATTTTAAAACATAATTTTTAAATTCATTAACCACTTGAACATTCAATAAGATCATGAATTTTCAACTATTTTAATGAAAACCTCAATAAATATGTTTCCATCAAATCATAGAATTGTTTAAAAATAATTTAATAAATTATCAGATATTGAAACCAATAAATCATGATATAATCAATTGGATTCAATAGATTATCCACCTACATCTCAAATGATTTAGAAAACAAATAAAAACAAAATTACATCATTAAAACATATTAGTTACTCTAAATACAATAACAGATAATGTTACCTTTAATCAAACCAATCACATATCATCTTTATTGACATCACATATCAAATATATATCACCAATGGATTAGATCTATGAGTATAACAGAGGGAAGAGGACGTGATATAATAAAAATGATGAATAAATAGAACTTATTACTTAATATGGGATAGATTTGAATTATAATATTACTTGTATCAAAAGGAATTATCTCTCAAACCTTGGGAGAAAACAAAATTATTGTTATGAATGAAATAAGGATAAATGACTCTGTAAGGGGATACATCGAATAAGATCAAAAAATTATTGAATCTGATATTCATTGGTGAAGGGGTATGGTTCATGTTTTGGAAAAACATATGCTAAAAATGAATGAGAAACTTTTTCATGACACCCTCACATAGTTGGATCAAATAGATATAAATTATTTTAACCAATTGTTTTCTATCCATTGTTCCACACTATAGTAGTCTTATATGGTAAATCCATGGGACCAGAAGTGTGTGGAAAAACCATACGCCAACTAGGTAACTATCTAGTGGAATCTATTTTCTATTACATGGATTCATGGAGGTGTTACATGGTTTTTAATAACTATGATCATGTAATGAACCTATATAAAATCATCCAAAACATTCCAAAACACCATAGAACACCCTATAACATAACTCGACCTGTATATATCTTAAAATTCATAAAAGAGATTCAATTACCATGATATTGAGAGTTTCTATATTCCAACCACATGTTTTTTTCAATCATCTGAAATTTGAAAACCAATGTTCATCAGATAGAGATCCGACCATTTCTAAAAAATTATCTTTCACTACACCATTTTTCTTCCTAAATCCGACCATGTTTTCCTAAAATCCACACATGACTAATGATTTTACCATAACAGAAACTCCCATACCAATCAACAATTTATATAGAAACATTAAATAATATAACATCCAGAACTAGGTCAACCTGATCCCATCAAATTATATTGTTAGTATCACGTTTATCCATCTTCAATTGAGGTACACAAAACACATTATACACTAAAATGAACCAGGGTTGAAATTCTAATTGACATTCCACCTCACTAACCCACTCAAGTATCTAAAAAGGGATTTTGTATTGATTATATAAGATAATATGAATTTCAAATTATGATTCCAAATATTTAAAGATATTTAAAAGAACACATAATCACTCCCCTAAAATTAAAACAAATCAACTATGATCGACATTTTATTTCAGATGGCTCTAAGTGGTCTCCATACTTTTTATAATAAACTGAATTTTATTCATTTTCCCTTGAACATGGATCAATACAATGAGTTTTTTCCCTCATGTTTCTACACAAAAAAGTAGTAAAAATAAGTAATCACATACAATGATTCAAAAAATCCATATATATTAAGTCTTGGTAACTTATTTTAATGAGAACTCCACTATCAATATTTTCTACACCCATGATACAAAAAAACATAGATATTAATTAGGGGTCTCAAAAACATATAATCAATATTAGAACCCCATTCCACTTTATAACTTCTCATATAATGATTGTGCACAAGCCTTCCACATTATGAGAATAAAAAATATGGAAAAAATGAGCTGACTTGGTGAGTATATCAACTAACACCCATATGGAATCATGTTTATGAACCATTTTTTGCGAGACCTATCAAAATATTCATGGATTTATATTCCCATTTTGAAATTGGAATTGGAAAAGATTGCAATGTTCCTAATAGTCTCTAGTTTTATTTCATTACCTATGGATTGGTGTGGCATCTCAAAAAAACACTCTTCCACTACCCATTTGTTACCACCCAACCAAAAATATACACTCAATGCTTTATATATATATTTAATTCCACTAAGAATATCCTATTTTGAATCGTGGTATGAATTAACGTTTTTTTCATCATAAGAAAATATTGACATGATCAGTTATCTAAATTGGAAAACTAAACTCCCATCTAACATCCACCGCTCAATGGTCTTCCGAAAATTGAGTTTTGACCATTCAGAAACACATTCCGAAACAGAAATATATGCAATTATAATATTATAAACATAATCATGAAAAAACAAAACTAGTAAAAAAAATACAGCATATACCTGATCAGTACAATTTTAGTGTATATCCATTATAAAAAACATTATCATCTATTGATTTAATGAATAATTTTCCAATAGATTGTGTGAATTACTTCTTCATTATTCTTCCACCCAATTAACATTATACAATATATTCATTACTTGAATTCAAAAAATTTATGGTATTTTATCCATATTATTTCACTTATATTAATGCCTCATTGTGAGAAATATTTTTATTACCATGAGGTCTGTAAAGAACATGAAATTATCACGAAGAAGATAGTTATTCTAGGTATTTAATGAATGGACAACCACATCCAATTAATAATCATATATTGGGTAGTTATTATCATTAAAAAATCACTTCATGTGACCCATATGTGATAACATGATATCCCTGCATGTGAACAAAACCCAACCCATATACTAAAGAATAAACATACACCATGTATCATAACCCTAATTTTGGAAATATCACTATTGGTGTTGATGTATGGTGAAACTTTATCTCTTGAAAAGTCATATGACATTCACCATTCCATTAAAATAGAAAAATTTTACTTTCCAAATATATCATAGGTAAATATAGTTATGAAAGTCAAAAAAATGCATTGATAATAACCATCCTTTCCATAGAAACTGCATGTCTAAAAGAGATTCAGATTTTGGTTTCCATGAAATAAAAAACTCTCTATTTTTCTAGATCAACTAAAATTACATTTTTAGAAATGAAATGGCCATGTAAATGTACCGTTTATATCTACAACACTGCCTTTGATAACATGGTATACATATGATTCACCTGCAAGATACCCAACAAAATATCCAAGTGTTTCTCATAATACACCTTCTTCTATAAATATTGATGTATATCATCCTCAAACACCCCCACAAAATAAATAAAAATAAATATTATATATCATATTCATCAATACCATGAGTATGGTTTGTGTATTCAATAGACCAAAAGTCATTATTATCATCTCATAATGGATATATCAGTATTAGAAATATGTTTTTGTAATATTCACCTTTCGAACCTATAATTAGTGATATCCCGGATAGAAGTCAATTTTAGATAACCAGTGATCTCCCTTAATTTCTATAAAAAAGTCATCAATTCATGGAAAGTGTTACTTATTCATTAATAACTTGGTTAATCTTATGATAATCTATACAATGCCTAAGACATCTATCTTCTTTTACAAGGAAAATAACACGTACTACTCATGTATATGTACTTGATTAGATTAAGACTTTACTTTACTACTCTTCAAAAGAATCCTTCAATTCAATCAATAATATTTCTTCAATAATATATGTGGAATTTACAATAGGAAGGGTCCATAGAGGTAGATCAATTTTAAACCATACTTCTCTTATGGATAGAAACACAAAGCAACTATTAGGAAAAACATCATGGAACTTGTCCAATATGGATTTAAATATATATTCTCAGTCTCATATATCAATGCAAAAGAATTGTTTTTCGAATAATAAGAAATAGTCCCAACCAACAATACCAAGATTACTTTCATTCTTGTATACACATCCCAATATACCTTAATGATATTTATAACAAAATTGGATAATTTAAAACTCACCTACCATGTATAAAAAATCGATATGGCCATCAATGTTTTCAGCCAATACATTCCCATAATCAATTTATAGAAATCCATCGCAACCATAGAGGAGGCCCATTCTAGCATAGAACCATATATTGTTATAGATCATATTTCAAATTTCATGTCTTGACATTCTCATTATCCAAAATGTTTTTGGGGTTTCAAAATAGAAGATGTCATCTAAACATGTAAACCCAAACAATGAAGAGATTTTAAAGTATTAAATTAATGGGACATACCCAAATCACTCAAAGACTACATAATGGTATGATTAAAATAAATCTAACATATAAACATATTAGAACATGATGTATCATCCATTAAATGTTTCTATACTCCATATAATTTCTTACTCAATAATCATTTCTCTTTATTTATATTTTGATATTTCCTTGGATGAGGAGTCATGGTATTCCTTGAATATCCCTGGTATTCAGAATTTTTATGAAGAGGGTTATTTTGATAAACTCATCTAATCAAAGAATTATATTTTTGATAACCATGAATTGGGTCCCTATAAACTGACCTTGGAGCACTACAACAATAGCACTGGAGGTTTCACATCTCTATTAAATTATGGAATGCTCTTTGTGGTGTTGTAAAATCTCATTTCATTTGTCAAAATAAACCACAGAAAAAGCATCATGTCTTACTCTATGATAATGGTGGTATTTTGTTCAATCCTATATTCTGATTTTGAGATAATCCCACCCTTTTCATATAGTTTTCCCTTCTCCACTTGTTTCCATAATTATTGTTACCACCTATTCCTATAGGCATAAACATGCTTCATCTAACCTTTTTTATTGAGAGTCCTATTTCTTCTACCATTTCTCTATTCATAATATCTATATAATCCCTTACAATAGGAATGTAATCCATAAAGAAAAAATCGGATTACTTCTCTGACTAAAAAATGTTTTCCTTCAAGGATACATATTCAATGACTTTCTATGAAAAGAGGATAAAATTCATAAATTCACCCACATACTATGTCTCTAAGAGATTCACCTTCTTTCAAGTGAAAAATTCCTTTATTCAGAAAAATATTAAACTATTTGGATAGAATTGTTCATTGAAAAATTCATCAAAATCCAACCATGCGATTCTTTGTTCCAAATATAGCAAGAACCTATAAATCCCACTAATGGTGTGAAGGATCGTCGATCATACACATCGTGTATATATCATTATATCATCAGGTTTTCCAAGGTAATTTATTATTTTATTCATCTAATTCAAAGATATTTCTTCTCTTTCTAGCACCAAATAACCTCATGATATGGGTGGATTATTCTTTTTTAATAGAGCCAAATGATCCCATTTCAGGGTTCATCCCCCATGTTCCCTTTATCCAATGCTGAATAATCTTGGAAAATTCTATGAACCATATGTTCATTTACTAATGGATTGTGTAAAACGACATTCTCAGCTACCACTTGTAGTTAGATTCTATATTTCCTACCTATTTACATTTTTTTAAACAACAATGAAATTCCATTTAGTCTGAGTCTCTATTAATATATAGCTTTGAAATTTCTAATTTACCACAACAAATAAATTTTAAAAATTGTATAAAAAACTCATCTGCTCCATTCTAAAAATCATAAATCCCTACTCAAAATTAACTATTTAATCAAAGTGTAAATTCTTTGCTATCAATGAATTTCACGGTTATATATTCTAGTAAACCATGACTATGAGGTGATATCTTAACTAAAATTTTCATATAACAATCATGTACCCAAACACCCTTGTAACATGATGTTCAACATAAGTAGTTTAGCGACACATTTTTATGCTCAGTTTATCTTGTTCTGACAATGTTAACTCTTTGATATCATCACAATAGTCCAGGTGACTCTATTCCCATTTCATGGATCAAAAATGTGATACCATTTATAACATACCATAACTCACCCATTATATTGGGATGATATGGTGGGTGTTAGTAGTTGTAGGTGACTTCTCCAAGACAACAAAGGATATAAATAAATTGTGAGGGATTATGAAAATTTGGTCGTTGATTTTTCCTTTTCAAATAAAATAATCAGATCAAAATTTAATTACCGAAAAATACCTATATGAATAATGAGTACAAGGAAATAAGACTCAATAAAACAAAATAAATCCACAGTCATATTATATTAAAAGGAAACAACCATGCCCAGCAAGAGTCATGACATAGAATAAAACTCCCAAAAAACTACCAACCTACAATAAGATATAACTACATGTTCCTTTCCAAAGCTATAGAAAATCATCACTTAATAACTGGGATACCATTCATTTATCCACACCCTAATATATAAAATATAAAAATTCACAAAATATCCCAAGACTCAGTTGATTATAAAACATAGTATAATTTCCATGATGATATTTCAAGCCATTACAGAAGGACATAACATGGTAAAACATTTAATTAAAAGATTTAAAATAAATTAAATCATTTTTTTAGAAATCAAAAGATTATTTCTATAGAAAAATATTTTTCATTGACATAAATCAAAAAATAAAAGAATCCTTTGAAACCACAATTCAAATTTAATATGGAATATCAATTCCACACATCCACAAATGAATGGAAAGGTGATATTTATATACTCATAAGTTTTTTTTCATCATAATGCACACAATATCGGGAGACACAATGGCACACCCCCATCCATAGTGTCGAATTTAATGTAAATAAACTCATACCAACCAGGTATTCTAAAACCATTCCTATAAAATAATTCCAATCCCTATCAATAAAACATTAAACTTATTTAAAACATTCTACATACCATTTTTTATGAATCAAAAGAAAACCATTATTTTAATATCATAATTTCAAATCATAATCCAAAATAACAATCTACAAAACATCCAATTTACCCAATTTATATGAAAAAATAAATAAAGGGTATTATGTCAAATAACTCAATAGAATAAAAAAACAATATATTAATGTAATTTGAATCCAATCCATCATGTTACAATCACATTGATTTGATAGACAAAAGACAAACCACTCAAACATTAGCAAAAAAGAATAAAACACAAAAAATCAACAACGCTACATAGTTCATTGAAATATGACCATAGATATTATTGAAATCAACAAAAACAATCACTTACCATGATTATTGATCCCACACAACATATATTGTATGAACACGGTTCTTGTTTTTGAGTCATGAGTTTCTTCTTTTCACTTTTCCTTTAGTTTTTTTGAGAAAATAAGGAAAATGGGAAAAAATCCCAAATTTTATGGGTACACGCCATGTACTTTTCCACACACTGTGTACTTTGGACGTTTGGGATGAGTACATAGGGTGTGTAGGCCTGTTGGTGATGAAGGGTGTAAAAACCGACTACACATCATGTAATAGGTATTTAAACACCATTTAATCAGTCGGCATGTGAACAGTAAGGTAGCTGAGGTAGCTTCCAGTTGAGAGACAGTACACGCCATGTATTCATGAATACACACCATGTACTCTTGTCGACAGATGAACAGTATTGCGGTGGAATAGTGCCTCTAGGGGAACAGTTTAAAAAAAATGAAAAGTACATGTCGTGTACTTGAGAGTACACACCATGTAGTCATTAATTTGTTTTTAAACATGCAGTAGCCTCATCATTCTAGAGAAAAGATAGAACATCCATTTGGAGCTCGGGAGGATGACCGAATCATGGAGGATCACCCAATCACGCACCGAGAATCCGATTCCACCTCTGTCGATCACGTTGGGACCGTACGTGTAAGCCCTCCCCTCTCCTTTCATTGTTATTACCAATATTTCCTCTATGGGAAGTTATTTTCATTTGAATGAGAATTATTTTATCCATGATCTATGTCTTTCTTGGATGATTCAGGAGGCTTCGTTCATTTATACTGATCACATACGACCGAGGTAGGAGATCTGGTGTTTATTTCCAACTATTGAGTTGAATTTGTGTACCTAATTGCAATTAACCCAATTTGGGGTGTCTTATGGTTGTGGCCTTTGCTAAAACTTATCTTGAATTGCATAGATAAACTTATGATAAGTTAAAACTGCTGTTTGGGATCATTTCTTCGATCCAGGACCACCCTAGGGGTGCGTTCCTCTGTTTATCCAAGTGGCCATAATACATGTGGGTATACCGTGAATTTTTAGCATGCTTTAAAATTTATTGGAGAGGAATTGTATATAATTTCTTGCTTATGTGTTGGGATCATCCTGGTAACTTATATAACCTAAGGGAAGTGTTCATTTAGACTGTGGGGAACCTTTCTTATGCCTTTGGGAAGTAGTTTTTGTGCCCATGGGCAGTAGTTTATACACATGTGGGAGACACCTCGTATGCCTATGTGCAATATTCATTATGCCTGTGGGCAGACAGCTGTGGGTTTCGATTCTAATTAACTGAGGGTAAGGATTGTATGTCTGAGGAAATTGTTATCATGAGTATTCACCCTATTGATTTTCATATTTTATACCTAAAAAGTTAAAACACAGGCCTGAAATTGTTGAATGAATATTAAAATGGAAATACAACTGGTATATTTAGTTACATTTTACTACTACTTAGTTTATTGCATTTACTTTTTCACACTGTTGTTGCACATTTTTTCACAGATAGTTGTGCACGGGCCTTTGGTGTGTGCCTACTAGGATTTATTTCTCACACCCTATTTGGGTCTTTTTCTTTGGCCCAAACAGACTACATTGTTGTAGTTGTCGATAGGGGAAAGGGTCCCCATATAGGTACATGATTGTAGCCAAGGAGTAGGTGAGAATGATGCCGAGCTTAGGCTTGTGATGCTGCTGCGTTCTATTTACTCTACTTTTTTTTGTTTGGATATACCATGTAATTTGAGTTGTATTGTATTTTATTGCAGTGTATTATGTTCTGGCTGCTTTCGTAGAATTATTGACTTGATGCATATTAGTATATGTGACAGCTAGTTTTCTTTTTCTACATTTGTCCATTTTAGTGGTATATTGTTTCTTCTTCAGCTGTTGTATGTTATTTTTTTCCACTGCATTATACTTTGACAAATGATGTCATATATTCCCCACTATATGAACTAGGCCCTCACTCCTAGTCACCAACCTCTGGAATTTGGGGAAATGTGCTTGCGGTCATGTGACCAACTGGGTTTGGGGCACCCGTTGTGTGGCTTCTGGATTCGGGACATTACAAATTGGTATCAGAGGGGTTCTTTTCTTTGACATACTATTTTGAACCTTAGTCAGGGGTAGGATGAACATGGTAGTTGTTAATAAGATGTGCCCAGGTGTAGCTGACCCATGGAAAGGGAAAATCTAGTGTACCTCTTTTATTGTAATTTATCTGATTTTACAAATTTTACAGTTGATTTGATTTTCAATGTTGGGTGACAAACTTGTGATTGTGCTGTTTATATGTTATGAATGGGTTCTACATAGTTGAAACTCGATGAGAGGTGGGTGTGAAATATCATGCATCATTTAGGAAAATGTTAGAATAACATGTCATTCATAGTTTCCATGCCATGTAGGTGCATTAGAAGTTGCATGCTATTGTGATAGATGTGGTGCTAGAAAAACATGTTGTTGTGATAACTGCGTTGATAAATACCTACAATTTGTAAGGGTATTTTGGTGTGATGTTTTGATAAAATAAATGCCAAACTTTGCTTCTTGAGGTGTATGGGCCCTCAATGACTGGAATTTGGTGTATCATTAATCGGGTTTCCTTATTCTAACATATATAATATGCCAAGCTTTGATTCGTGGGGATTATGGTCCCTCACATATCGGAATTTGGCACATAGGTGTTTGTTCCATGTTTTCTAGTTTCTGGAGTAGTTTCTGAGGCTTACTGTCCTGAAAAACCCACCATACACACTGTGTAGTTCTATGGACACACACAGTGTGTTATTCTATTCGAGAAGAAATGTAACATTTTTAAGTACATGACGTGTACCCTTAGTACAAGTCGTGTAGTCTCTTCCTATTTCACAGACCATGTGGGCGAGGACATGTGGTGGGGACTGGCTTGGGGGAACACGCCATGTACTAGTTTTACATGCCATATAGTGTTGACCTGGTTTCCACCCATGTAACAAACAACACAGAAATAGGAAGCCTTAATACACACATGTCGTTTCGACCTTGAACACACCGTGTAGTTTGACCCAGGTACCTGGCCATGTCACTAACAACATGGGTCGGTGTTACCCTACCATGTACACACCGTGTGCTAGTGGGACACATCGTGTAGTGTCATCTGTGTAAGCCAGCTGTCTAGAGAGAAACATGGGTTGATCAGAGACTTTTTTGTACACACCATGTCTTTTTAGAAGACGTCGTGTAGTGTGACTTGAGTATACTAGTCGTGTCACAAATGACACGGTCCAGTGAAATCCTATCAAGTAAATGTCTTGCGCCTTTGGGACACATCATGTAGTTTTGTTTTAGGATATCCAGGTGTCTTAGACATGTACAAGGACTCAGGCCGGGAAGAAGGATTCGCGTACACATCGTGTATTCAGAAGACACGATGTGTGTTTGGGGTGTTACATGACTAGTTTTAGCTAGAGTACACACCCATGTGGATGGCCTATGAGAACATGTCGTGTAGTATCTGTACAAACCATGTAGTCAAGTTTAGTAAATCTTTAATTCTTTATTTATCATGTTCCCTTATTGGTCTCTTCATTTTTAGTCTTCGATAAATCTGTATCTAAGGTGTGCTTTGACCTTGTAGAGTCATGCCACTGAGACGACCACAGATTGTTCTCCAAGAGAGCGATGACGATTTTAATACTAAGATGGTGGGCCATGGGCTACCAGTGGATCCTCAAGTAGTGTTAAATTTGACACCAGCCGTTATACCAGACATAGGTGTGGATGCGCAGTTCTGTGAAGGCTTCATGCGGTTCTTGCAGACCTTCCAGGGAGCACCGCTGGCTGCCACATCTATGGCAGAGCTGACACGTATCTTCCAGCAGCATCATCCACCTACATTTTTATAGGATGTCAGACCACAGGCTGTGGTGTCATGGATGGATTAGATGCAGACAATATTTGAGCATCTGGAGACGCCTTCTGGGAGGAGGGTCAAGCTCGCTACATACTTGATTTTTGATTCTTCCAAGAAGTGGTGAGATGTTACCACCCAGTTTGGGCACCACTGTGACATGGCATGGGAATATTTTCATGAAACCTTCCATGAAATCTTCTTCCCATAGATTATAAGGGTAGATCTACCTTGAGAGTTCATGAATCTATAGTAGGGTACCATGTTAGTGATGGATTATTCTTCTTTCTTCACTGAGCTTCAAAGTTTTGAACATGTTCTGGTGGGTGAGGAGACATTGAGGGATAGACTCTTTGAGGATGGTCTTCAATATGACATCTGAGCACTGGTGAATGTTTTCAGGATGCCTACAGTACATACTATTGTGAACCAGGCACTGATTACTAAGAAGATCTTATGAGAATCTAGTGGTGTGGTCCCAGGTAATTCGACCCCAGTTTCTATTACTATTTCTACCGGTAAGAGGAAGAGGTAGATGGACTTCTCTCATGGTGGCATTACTTTCCAGAAGAATACTTCAGGTGGCTAGGTCATGTGCTACTAGTGTGGAGGAGAGGGGAAAAAGCGACCTCGGTGCCTCCAAGACCCAGTTGAGTGCCTATCTTGTGGCAAGATGGGTAATCTTCAGTGTTTTTGTAGGGTGTTTCCACCAGTGGCTAGTGAGAGTGATTCTGTGCAGACTCTGCATGCGGGAGCCGGACCAGCAGCTTCTTAGCATTCGGTAAATTAGGGTATGTTAGGGCGTGTAGGCAGAGATGGTGGTCATGGCCATGATATCCAGACACCAGGAACTCAGAGGAAGTAGGATGGGTCAGCTCAGGGTAGCCAGGCTGTGTCATAGGGCCATGACACTGGGCATACATATGTTGTGCAACAGACCCTATAAGAGAAGGATCCCAGACCTTCGACTATCAGAGGTGATATTATAGTGGCTTCTGTTTTGTCTTCTGTACTTTTTGATTCGGGTGCTACACATAGATTTATATCAGTGACCGTTGTAGCGAGCCTTGGTCTCTGTAATTCTTCTTCTTCTAATGTTATGACGCAAGACATTCCATTAGGAACTAGAACGGTTGGTGTGCGTTAGTGCAGGGAGTTCCCCTAGAGGTTGGTGGGTGTCACTTTCGATGGGACCTCTATGTCTTAGGGATGATAGCTTATGATTTCATTCTCAGGAAGGAATGGTTGGTACCCTTTTGGGCCTTTGTAGATTTCAATCACCACAGGGTGAGTTTCACGTCACTTGAGGGTGGAGAGATTCTATATAAGGGAGAATGGGATGTTCAGGCGAGCCGAGATGGACCCGAACATCGTGGGTGAGGTGGAGTGACAGCTTAGATTGCGAGTTTATACCTGGATGATCGAGGGATTAATTATAAGGATTTCCCTCCTGTAGTTGATCGTTTCAGGGATGTAATCCCAGACAACTTTCCAGGTCTTCCTCGAGAGGGAGGGGTAGATTTCTCTATTGAGCTAGTGCCAAGAGCTACGCCGGTGTCCATTCCTCCTTATAGGATGGATACACCAGAGTTACAGGAGCTCAAGTGGAAGTTAGTGGAGTTGTAGCCAATGGGTTTTATTTGACACAGTACTTCTCCTTGGGGTTCTCCGGTCATTTTTGCGAAGAAGGCAGACTTACCCTCAGAATCTATGTGGATTATCAGAAGGTGAACCCGCAGATTGTTAAGAAATGATATCACATCCCAAGAATTGATGATCTTTTTCATCAACTTTGGGGAGCACGAGTGTTCTCGAAGATTGACTTGAGATACGAATATCATCAGTTACGCATTAGACCATCGGACATACTGCTTACAGCTTTTCGGAGCAGATATGGTCTATACAATTACATGGTTATGCAGTTCGGACTCACGAATGCACCATAAGTTTACATGGCTCTGATGAATTGTTTCTTCCACCCTTATCTAGATTCATTTGTGGTAGTATTCATGGATGATATCTTGGTGTACTCTGACACTCAACATGACCATGACACCCATATTGAGATCATACTAAATACACTGGGATAACATAAGCTATATGTTATGCTCTCAAAGTGACACTTCTAGATGGACCAGATACACTAATTGGTTCATATTATCTCAGAGGTAGGAGTCGCGGTAGGCCCATAGAAAGTGTGAGTAGTAGTTTCCTAGGATCAGCCTAAAAACGTGGTTAAGATACGATGTTTCCTGGGGTTGGCTGGTTACTACATGAGTTTTATTTAGGACATATCCCGCTTATCAGCTCCATTGATGGGTTTGACTAAAAAGGGTTTGAAGTTAGTTTGGTTAGAATCTTTTGAGACAGCCTTTTAGGAGCTAAAGAGAAAGTTGACATCATCACCCGTCCTGATCCTTCTAGAGTTGGGTAAGAGTTGTAAAATTTACTATGATGCATCAGGTATTGGGCTGGGATCAGTGTTGATGCAAGGCGATCGAGTTGTTGCATACATGTCTTGGCAGTTGAGGCCACATGAGAAGAGTTACCAGATGCATGACCTCAAGTTGGCTGCAGTTGTTCATGTGTTGCGCTATTGGAGACATTATATCTTGCTAGAGCATTTTGTTTTTTTCACTAAACACACGTGTCTCAAATACATATTTACTCAGCGTGACATGAACCTGAGACAGCGAAGGTGGGTCAAAAAGCTTCATTCCTTCGACTTTGAGCTTGCCTATACACCTGGTATGGGTAATGCAGTAGCTGATGCACTGAGTAAGAGAAATCAGACACAGGCAGTGCAGGAGGCTAGTGATGAGTGACAATTTATGGCTTTCTTCTCTAAGATGCATTTTGGAGGTGCACGATAGTCATGGGAAAAACTATCTTTCTTCCATAGCTGTGACTTCTACCCTTCTCGATAAAGTGAGCATGAGAAAACTATCAGATTCAGAAGGCCTAGTTCTACAGGAGTCGGTGGAAAGTGATGACCCTCCTCCTGGATGGATGATAGGAGATGATGAGGTAATATTTTTCCATTAATTATTTTGGGTTCCAGGTGATATACGCAAGGAGTTGATGCGGGAGTTTCATGCTTCAGCTTGGGAAGTTCATCCAAGAGTTACCAAAATGTACCATGACTTGAGATGTCAATATTGTTGGTCGAGTATGAAAAGAGAAGTAGCTGGTTTTTTTACAAGATGTTCTACCTGTCAATAGGTGAAGGCGTAGAATCAGAGGCCAACTGAACTGTTACAACAGTTATCCATTACGGAGTGGAAATTGGATGATGTCGTGATAGACTTCGTGACTGGGTTTCCGAGGTCACCCCAATCAGTGATGTCTTGTGGTTTGTCATGGATAGACATAAAAAGGTAGCTCACTTCTTGCCGATCAAGGAGACCCATGGTGTGGATGATCTTGGGAGGTTGTATATCAAAGACGTAGTACGCCTTCATGGGGTCCCTCATTCTATCCTTTCAGATAGGGACGCCCGCCTCATGTCTCATTTATTACATAGGTTTCAGAGGGAATTGGGTAGACAGGTGCTTCTGAGCACAGCATACAACTCTCAGACCGATGGCGAGTCAGAGCATACGATATATGTGCTAGAGGACATATTCCATGCATGCATCCTAGACTTTGGGGGCTCTTGGGAGAAGCACATACCCATTGTAAAGTTTTCCTACAATAACAATTTTCAGGAAACTATTGAAATGAAACCTTACGGGGCTTTATTTGGTAGTCCATTCTAATCACCCTTGTGCTGGCTAGAGGCAGGTGAGGTAGCTTTTTTGGGGCCATGTCTCGTGCAGGAGACTTCAGCGCAGGTCCAGTTGATTCAGAAGTAGATGGCTACCATACAGTCTCATAAGAAATCTTATGTTTATCTCCACAAACGACCCTTGGAGTTTGTGGTCGGGGATCAGGTTTTCTTACTTATTTCACTGAGGCTGGGACACATGCAGATCTAGAGACAAGGTAAACGTTAACGGAGGTATGTTGGTCCATTTTTGATTCTGAAGAGTTTCGGGTCAGTTGCCTACTAGTTGTAGTTACCATAGCGGTACAGGGCCATGCACGACGTCTTCCATGTATCTGAGCTACACCATTATCATTCAGACCGATCTCACTTCTTATAGCCCGAGGAGGTTGAGCTTAAGGTCGATGCATCCTTTTAGAAGCATGATAAGAGCACTAAGGTTCTCTGTGGTCGGTTAGTTCCTCCCGTTCGGGTGCTATGGCAGCATATCCGAGTGTAGGAGAAAACCTTGGAGCGGGAGACTGACATATGTGCTCAGTGGCCAGAGTTGTTCACAACTGTATCTTCATCAGCCTTGGAAGGGAAATTCAGAGACGAATTTCATTAAGGGGGGATGTTTGTAAGAACCCTTTTCTTGTTTTTGAGGTATGGGTTTCTTTATTTCCTTTTTCCTCAAGTTTTTTTGAGAAAATAATGAAAATGGGTAAAAATCCCATGCTTTATGGCTACACGTCGTGTACTTTTCCACATTCTATGTATTTTGGTCATGTGGGATGAGTACACAGTGTGTGTAGGCCTATCGGAGATAAAGGGTGTAAAAACTGACTACACGCCGTGTACTGTGTATTTAAAGGCCATGTAATCAATCGTTAGGTGAATAGTAAGGTAGTAGAGGCAGCTTCCAGCTAGGTGACAGTACAGGTCGTGTATTTAGGAATAAACGTCGTGTACCCATGTCGACAGATGAATAGTTCCATGGTGGGAAAGAGCCGCCAGGGGAACAGTTTAAAAAAAATGAAAAGTACACACAATTTACTTAAGAGTACACACCATGTAGTCATGAATTTTATCTTAAAACAGCCTGTAGACTCCTCATTAGAGAGAGGTGGTAGAACCAACATTTGGAGCTCGGGAGGATGGCCGAACCTTAGAGGATCATCCAATCAGGCACCAAGAATCCGATTCCACCCTCGTCGATCATGTTGGGACCGTACGAGTATGCTCTACCCTCTCCTTGCGGTGTTCTTACCAATTCTTAATCTAGGGGAAGTTATTTTCATTTGAAAAAGAATTATTTTATCCCAGATCTACATCATTCTTGGATGATTCGGGAGGCGTCATTCACGTATACCGATCAGAGATGACCGAGGTAGGTGGTCTGGTGTTTATTTCCAACTATTTAGTTGAATTTTTGTACTTTTGTGATACGAACCCATGTTTGGGGTGTCGTATGGGTGTGGCCATTGCTAAAACTTATCTAGAATTGCGTAGATAAACTTATGATAAGTTAAAACAACTGTTTGGGATCATTACTTCGATCTAGGACCACCCTGGGGGTACGTTCCTCTGTTTAGCCATTTGGCCAGAATACCTGTGGGTATACCATGAATTTTTAGCATGCTTTAAAATTTCCTTGAGATGAATTGTATATAATTGCATGCTTATGTGTTTGAATCTACCCAGTTACTTTTATATCCTGAGGGCAGTGTTCGTTTAGCACGTGGGCAACCATTATCATGCTTGTGGGTAGTAGATTCTATGCCCGTGATCAGTAGTTTCTATGCCAGTGGGCGACACCTCGTATGCCTGTGAGTAATATTCATTATGCATGTCAGAAGACACCTGTGGGTTTCGATTGTAATTACCTGAGGGTAAGGATTTTATGTCTCTGGACAGTGTTATCATGAGTATTCACCATGGTAATTTTCATATGTTGTACCAGCCAAGTTAAAACACATGCTCGACATGGTAAACTGAATATTAAAATGTAAATATAACTCGTATAGTTAGTTACTTTAGAGTACTAATTAGTTTATTGTATTTACTTATTCACACTTATGTTGCACATTTTTCACTGACAGTTGGGCACGAGCCTTTGGTGGGTGCCTACGGGGATTTATTTCTCACACCATGTTTGTGTCATGTCTTTGGCCTTAATATAATACATTGTTATAGGTGTCGACAGGGTAAAGGGTACCCATACAAGTACATGATTGTACCCGAGAAGTAGGAGAGAAAGAGACCGAGATTATGCTTGTGATGCTGGTGCATTCTATTTACTCTGCTTTATTTTTTTCTATACCTTGTATTTTGAGTTGAATTGTATTGTATTGCTGTGTATTCTGTTCTGACAGCTTTCATAGATTTAGTGACATGCAGAATCTTAGTATATGTGAATTTTGGTTCTCTTGTACTACAGTTTTCCATTTTAGTGGTATATTGTTACTACTTCCACTATTGTATGTTATTTTTTTCCCATTGCGTTACACATTGACAAAGGAGGGAATTGTTTCCCCACTATCAGACCTGGTACCTCACTGCTATTCGGCAGCCTCTGGAATTTGGGGAAGTGTGCTTGAGGTCACGTAACCAACCGGGTTCGGGGTACCCATTGTGTGGCTTTTGGATTTGGGACGTCACATATAACTATCCCAAATGGATTTTTATGTGATTTTAAGTGAGGTAAGAAGATGACTTGTAAGGAAAAAATGATGATTTCACACATAAACAGTAAATTTGGGCCTCTAATAGGCATTTATTCTATAACGAATTACTCCCATGTTGAAAAGAATTATTTATGAAACCATAATAGAAAAGGAAATTCGTGTAATGGATAAATTTGGGAAAAAATAGCACTTAACGGGTTTAAGATGAGTTTGATAAAAATGGATATGAAATTTAATGGTGCACAATTAGGGCACCTAATTAGAAATATTGTGTGTAAACTGTTCATGAGTTATTGCATCATGTAACAAATTGTAGGGATGAATTGAATGGTTAATTTTTTTTTCAATAACCATGTTCTATATAGTGTATCAAATTAATAAAGGATCACACAAATTGTGTATCTTCCTAGTGTCCTCTATTTTCCCCTTCACATTTTCTTAGAGGTATAATAGGGTTCCTAATAATGGTGATCAATACATGAACAACCTAAAACGACTCCAATGCATGATAAAACTCCTCAAAACCTCCCAAAACACAACCAAATCATTTTCTAACTGTAAATTAATTAGAAATTTGTCATGTATTAGAAACCAGGGGTTCTATAGAATACATAATGATTATAATTTTATTTTTTCATCAAAAAATAATTTTTTTAAAAAAATTTATTTTTTATTTAAAAAAAAATTCTCTCTTATAGAGAAATTTAATTTGGATAAATTGGAACCATGTTTAGTTAATGGAATTGAAATTTGGTAATAATGGTTCACTGATTTTTTGAGTAATAAAGTAAATGAAATGATAACTTTTAAATTATGTTTAAAAGGTTATTAAATGACAAAAATATGGTGGATCAATTATTTTTAACATAAAATGAACATGATAATATTAAGAAATGACATTGTAGGATATCATGTTTGATATAAATGTATTATTATCTATACTGCATATAACACTCATAAATTTTATAAAATTCCATTCATAACCACCAGGTACAATTTCTTTAATGGAGAGACCTTCCTCCTCACTTATAAATGGTGGATAACTTCCACCACATTCATATTCAACTAGAATTTTAATATTTATTTGAAATATTATCAAAATATTGTCTCCTTGATTGTAGCGTCCAAGTTATTGGTGCCACTTAACGGGTGCCCCGAACCTGGTTCACCACGTGACCTCAAGAGCATTTCCCCAAACACCAGAAGATGCCGACTAGCAGTGAGGGCCCTGCTCTGATAGTAGGGAAACTATGCCCTAATTTGTCAAAGTGCATCGTATTGGAATAGATAAATATCATACAAAAAGCGGAAGTAGTAAATAGTATATATAACAGAAATGCATAACTGATAATAACAAGAAAACCAGCAGTCATATATATATGAAAATGCAGCATATCACTATTCTATAAAAAAACCAAAACATGTTACACTGCAATACAAAACAACTGAAGTACAAGTACAAAAAAGAAAAACAGAACAGCCTGCGGCATCACGAGCCCAAGCTTTGTCCCATGCTCCCCTACTTCCCAGCAACAAGAATGTACATGTATAGGGACCTTTTCCCTTATTCAAACCTTCAGAAACATAGTCTTCTTGGGACGAAGACATGACCCAAACATGGTGTGAGAAATAAATCCCATTAGGCACCCACCAAATGCCAGTGTCCAACTATGTTAAAAGATGGAACAACAGTGCGCAGTAGTAAAATGAAATAAACTATGTAGTACTCAAAAGTAACTAACTTTACCAGTTATATTTCCATTTTATTATTCTTTAAAACATTCAATTTAAGATATCACCATAGTGAATATTCTATGTCAAATAGCCAGTGTCCTCAGACACGTAAACCCTTACCCTTAGGTAAATAGAATCCAAACACAAGAATATGCCCATAGGCATATCGAATATTTCCTACAGGCGTAAGAGGTGTCGCCCAGAGGCACATAATCAACTACCCAAAGGCATAGAAGAAGTTTCCCACAGGCTAAGTAGTACATTGCCAAGAGGCTAATCACAACATTGACCTCAGGCTAAATAAGTAATCGGGACATACCCAACATGTAAACAAGAAATACACATGCAATTAATCTCAAGAAAATTCTATAATAATTATTATAAATACATACCCTCAGGTATCCTTGCCAAACGGCTAAACAGAGAAACGCACACCCGGGGTGGTCCTGGATCCAAACATCAATCCCAAAAAACAATTTATCACCACATTCAATCACCTTTACAAATTTAGGTATTTAAAATATCCACGACCTCTGGCACACGACCCCCCAACATGGTTTCGTGGAACAATGGTACAAAAAAATGCCCAACCGTTGGAAATTAAACACCAAGCCACCTACCTTAAACACCCATGAACGGTATATGCAAACGTCGATTCTAGAAATGACCAATGATGACATAGATCTGGGATAATAAAATTCTCGTTCAATCATAAATAACATCCCCTTGGGAAATAATTGGTAATAACTACGCAAGGAGAGGAGAGGGCTTACCCGTGCAGTTCCAGGGAGATTGACGGTGCA
Source organism: Viscum album (assembly GCA_963277665.1). Classification (NCBI taxonomy): domain Eukaryota; kingdom Viridiplantae; phylum Streptophyta; class Magnoliopsida; order Santalales; family Viscaceae; genus Viscum; species Viscum album. The sequence goes on from OY728163.1 coordinate 691,820,658, forward strand.
AGAAAAGGGATTCCCGGTACTCGATCTGGAGCTCCTCAAAGATCCGGTCATCGCTCTTGAGCCTCCCTCCGGTTCTAAACTTCCTCTATGAATTGAGGAGGATACTACCCATTTTATGCAAAAAAAAAAACACACGGTGTGTACTCTCAAGTACATGGCATGTACTTTCCATTTTTTAACTATTCTACTGGCGGCTTCTCGCCAGCGTGGCACTGTTAATCTGTCGACATGAGTACACGGCGTGTATTCCTCTATAAACAGCGTGTACAGTAGCCCAGCTGGCCACCGCCTTACTATTTCCCTGCTGACTTACTACACGGCATGTAAATATCTACTAAATGGTGTAAGATCGGTCTGTACACCCTTCGTCCCCGACATGGCTACACACCATATGTACTCATCCCACATGGACAAAAGTACACGGCGTGTGGAAAAGTACACGACGTGTACTTCCAAAATTCTGGGATTTTCCCCCATTTTTCTTATTTTCTCAAAAACACTTAAGGAATGGAGAAAAGAAGAAACCCCTACATCAGAAATAAGAACCGAGTTCTTACAAACCCCCCCCCCCCCCCTTAAAGCAATTCGTCCCCAAATTTCCCTTCCAAGCGTGGTGAAGATATAGCTATGAACAAATCCAGAAACTGAGCAGGTGTATCGGTCTCCCGCTCCCAGGTTTCGTCCTGCACTCGGCGATGCTTCCATAGCACTTGTATGAGAGGAACTGACTGGCCTCGGAGAACCTGCATGCTCCTATCAATGATACGAATCAGATGCTCCTCAAAGGAAACATCTTATTCAAGCTCAACCTCCTCGGGCGGAAGGACGTGACATGAGTCTGAATGATAGTGATACAACTGAGATACATGGAAGACATTGTCCCTGGCTCGGTACCTCTATGGTAACTATAACCAATATGCATCCAGCCCGAATCTCTCCAGAATCTCAAATAGCCTCACATACCACGGTGAAAGTTTCCCCTGTCTCTTGATCTTCTTGTGTCCCAACCTCAGTGAAACACGCTAGAAAACCTGATCCCCAACCACGAACTCCAAGGGTAGTCTGCAGTGATTAGTATAATATTTCTGATGATATTGTGTGGTAGAAATCCCCTTTTGAATCAACTAGACCTGCTCAGAAGTTTCCTACATGAGACGTGGTCCTAGTAAAGCTGCCTCACCTGCCTTTAACCAGCACAAGGGTGATCGGCATGGACTACCATATAAAGACTCATAAGGATCCATCTCAATAGTTTCCTGAAAACTATTATTATTGGAAAAATCGACTAGGGGTATGTGCTTCTCCCAAGAGCCCCCAAAGTCTAGGATTCATGCACGTAGCATGTCCCCAAGGACCTGTATCGTATGCTCTGACTGAAAATTAGTCTGAGGGTGGTAATTTGTGCTCAGAAGCACCTGTGTACCCAGTTCCCAGTGAAAACTCTTCTATAAATGAGATGTAAAACGGGCGTCCCTATCTGAAATGATAGAAGGGGGACCCCATGAAGACGTACGACTTCTCAAATATACAACTTCTCGAGATCGTCAACTCGGAAGGTCTCCCTAATCAGAAAAAAGTGAGCTACCTTTGTGAGTCTATCCGCAACAACCCAGATGGAATCATTGCCTCGAGGTGACCTTAGCAACCCAGTCATGAATTCCATCGCGACATCATCCCATTTCCATGTCAGAATGGGTAATTGCTGCAAATGCCCGACTAGCCTCTGATGCTCTGCATTCACCTGCTGACAGGTGGAACACCTCGTAACAAAACCAGCTACATCCCACTTCATTCCTAGCCATAATTACTGATGTCGCAAGTCTCGGTATATCATGGTAACCCCGGGATGAACTGCCCAAGATGATGCATGAAACTCCCACATCAGCTCCTCGCATATATCCCCTGGAACCCACACTCATACATTGAAACACAATAATTCATCATCGCCTATCGTCCAACCAGGAGAAGGGTCCTCAGTGGTCAAATTCTACCGTAGGACTAGGCCTTATGAATTAGATAGTTGTCTCATCCCCACTCTATCCAGGAGGATAGAAGTCACAGCTAAAGATCAAATATGGGTCTGCCCCTGACTTTCATGAAACTCCAAATGCATATCAAAGAACAGAGCTATAAGATTCCATTCACCACTGGCCTCCTGCACTGCCTGTATCTGAGTCTTCCTTCTTAGTGCATCAACTACTGAAATACCTTTACCAGGTGTGTATGCAAGCTCAAAATCAAAGGAATGAAGGTATTCGACCCACATTTTCTGTATCAGGTTCAAGTCACACTGGGTAAAGATGTACTTGAGACTTTTGTGGTCTGTGAACACCACAAAATGTTCTCCCAAGTGATAATGTATCCAACAGAACGACGCATGAACAACTGCATCCAACTCAAGATTATGTTTCATGTAATTCCTCTCATGTGGCCTCAACTGGTGAGACTCGTACGCAACTAGTCGATCTCTCTGCATCAACACATATCCTATCCCAATACCTGATGCATCACAATAAAGTGTATAGATCTTCCCCTACTCTGGGAGTATCAGGATCGGTGCTGATGTCAACTTTCCCTTCAGATCTTGGAAGGTTGTATCGTAAGCTTCTGACTATACAAACTTCACAACCATCTTAGTCCAACCCATCAACAGCGCTGCTAAGCGGGAGAAGTCATGTATGAAGCATCTGTAGTAACCATCCAGCGCCAAGAAACTCCGTATTTCAAACAGGTTCTTAGGATTCTCCCATGATACTACTGCTCTCACCTTCTTTGGGTCTACTGCAACTCCTACCTTTCAGATGATATGACCTAGGAAGTGTATCTAGTCTATCCAAAAGTAGATCTTTGAGAGATTATCATATAGATGATGTTCTCCCAGTGTACACAATACGATCTCAAGATGGGTTTCATGGTCGTTTCGAGTGTGAGAGTACACCAAGATGTCTTCCATGAATACTACCACAAAAGAATCTAGATAATGATGGAACCCATGATTAATCAGATCCATGAAAACTGATGGTGTTATCGTCAGTTCTAATGTCATAACCGCATACTCGTATAGACCATACCTACTCTTGAAAGCCGTGAGAGGTATATCAGATGGTCTAACGCACACCTGATGATATCCAGATCTCAAGTAAATCTTCGAGAACACTCTTTCTCCATGAAGTTGATCAAAAATATCATCAATCCTAGTAAAGGGATATCGGTTCATAACAGTCAACTGGTTCAACTTCTGATAATCCACACAGAGTCTGACGTTACCATCCGCCTTCTTCGCAAAGAGGACCGGCGAACCCTAAGGTGAAGTACTGGGTCGGATGAAACCCTTCAACTATAACGCCTCTAACTATCTCTTGAGATACTGCAATTATGGTGTAGCAATCTTATATAGAGGAATGGACACCAAGTCTACTCCTGGAACATGCTCAATAGAGAAATCCACCTCATGCTCCGGAAGAAGACCTGAAAAGTCGTCCAGGAAGACATCCCTGAAATGATCAACCACTGGAGGGAAATCCTTCTGACAAGTCCCCTGGTCGTCCAGATGTAAGCTCGCAATCTGGGATGTGATACCACCTAGCTAATGATGCTCTTTTCCAGCTCAACTTGCCTGAACATCCCTCTAACCCATGTATAGAAACTCTCCGCCCTCTGGTGACGTGAAAGTCACCCTACGACGATAGAAATCCACAATTTCTCGAAAGGGAACCAACCAGTACATCCCGTGAATGACATCATAGCTCGTCATCTCTAAGACATAGTGGTACCAGACGAAGTGACACCCACCAACCTCAATGGGTAACTCCTTGTAGTGATGCACACTATCCGTTCTAGTTCCCAACGGAGTGTCTAATGTCATAACATCAGAGGAAGTAGAAACATCTATCCCCAGGCTCTCCACAACAGGTACATATATAAAGCTTTGTGTATAACCCATATCAAAAAGTACTGAAGATAAATAGAAGATACTTCAATAGTACCTCTGACAGTAGAAGGTCCGAGATCTTGCTCTTGTTGGGTCCATTGCACTGCATATGTTTGCCCAGTGTCGCGGCCATGTGACACAACCTGGCTACCATGAGCTATCCCGACCTACTGCCTCTGAGATCCTGGTGTCTGGCTACCATGGCTACGTCCACCATCCCTACCTGCACGCCCTGATGTATTCCAGTTCCCCGACTGGTAAGAAGTCGTTGGTCCTTCCCTCACATGGGGAGTCTTCACAGAATCCCTCTCACTAGCCACTAGTGGAAACACCCTATAGAAGCGCTGAAGATGACCCATCCTACCGCAAGCCCGACATTCTACTGGGTCACATGGACATTGAGGTCACTTGTGCCCCTCCTAACCACACATTTAGCACATGACCTAGCCACCTGAAACATTCTTCTGGCTGGTACTGCCACCCTGAGAGAAGTTCGTCTATCTCATCCTCTTACGAGTAGAAATAGTACTAGAAACTGGTGTTGAACCGCCCTGGCCCACACCACTAGCTTTTTGCAGGTTCCTCTCTATAATCAGTGCCTGGTTTACAATAGAATGTACTGAAGGAAACCTGAAAAAATTCACCAGTTCTCAAATTTCCAATCGAAGACCATCCTCAAAGCGTCTGTCTCTCATAATCTCATTACCCACCAGAACAGGTAAAAAATGCTAAAGCTCGGTGAAACGAGCAGAATAATCCATCACTGATATAGCGCCCTGCTGCAGATTCATGAAATCTCAAGCTCGATCTTCCCTCGGCGTCTCCGGGAAGAATAATTCATAGAAGTCTATCTGGAAAGCTTCCCAAGCCATATCTCTGTGATGCTCTGACTGGGTGATAACATTCCACCAGCTCATGGCGGAATCATGCAACATATAAGTCGCGAGCTTGACCCTCCGCCCTGGAGTCATTTCATGGTGCTCGAAAATAGTCTACATCGACCCCATCCAAGACTCCGCATCCTGTGTTCCACCGTCCCCTGAAAACGTAGGTGGATGCTGCTGCTGGAAGATACAAGTTAGCTTGGCCATAGATGAGGCAGCCGACGATGCTCCCTAATAGGTCTGCATAAACCGCATAAATCCTTCACGGGACTGTGCCAATGTGCCTATGTCCGATATTACGGCTGGCGCCGCATCTGGATCTGCTGGAGGGTCAACTGGTATCCCATGGCCCACCATCTCTGGAGTATACTCGTTGCCGCTTTCCTGGAGAACAACATGTGAATGTCTTAGAAGCATGACACTACAAGGTCAAACGCACACCTTAGATCAAGATTACCATAGTCTGAAAATGAAGGAACCAAAAGGGGAACAAGAGGAAGAAGGAATTTAAGATTGCACAACAAGACTACAAGGCATGTATACTGACTACACGGTGTGTACCTAACTTCTCTTCCCCTGATCGGGTCTTTCTACATGGCCATGCCACACGACTATAGTTAAACAATACTACACGACACGTATGGTGTAATTTTCTATCTGCTCGTGTCGTTTGTGACACTTCCGACTACTCGTCATGATACTACATGACTTGTTACGCCCGCACACGGCGTTTACACTATCCCATTTCCCAGCCACACTGTCTTGTCCACACGGTCTGTCACTGGTCAAGACTAAAAGGTGTGTCCCATAGGTACACGGCTTGTACTAGACGAGTTTCGCCAACCCGTTTTGTTAGTTACATGGTCTCATACATGGCTCCAACTACACGGCGTATCCCATATACACACGATGTGTACACAAAGGATTACAATGAATCATGTTTTTAGTTTCATGGCTGGATCCCAGGTCAGACTACACGGTGTGTTCCACAGTGGACATGGAGTGTATATATTAAGGTCTCCCCTATCCGTGTTGTTAGTTACAAGTGCAGACTCCGGGTCATCACTACACGGTGTGTACATCCAGTACATGGTGTGTTCGCCCTAAGAATTTCCCTTCCCCGTGTCCCCGCCCACACGGTCTTAGACACAGGAAGAGACTACACGACGTGTACCTAGGATACACGGTGTGTACTAAATTTTTTTTATTTTCATCCCGAACAGAAGAACATACACGACGTGTTTAAGGCACTACATGGCGTGTATACTGGGTTTCCGGAGAGTATGCCACAGAAACTTCTCCGGAACCCAGAAAATACTAAGAAACAACACCTAAGTGCTAAATTTTTATCAATGAGGGACCATGCTCCTAGAGAATCATAGTTTGGAATCTTATATGTGTTATAACCGGATAAACAGTCAATGATCCACCAAATTTCGGTCAATGAGGGCCCATACTCCCCAAAAACCAATGTTTGGCGTCCATTCTAATAACAGGCTCACATAGTGATACCCTATCAAACAGCAGGTATTTATCAAAGCTGTTATCACAACTACATGCTTTTATTAGCACAACATCTGTCACAACAACATGAAATTTCTAATGCACCTACATGGCATGGAAACTATGCATGGCATGTGATTCTATCATATTCATAACTAGTGCATGAGATGAAATACCCTCATCTCAATGGGTTGCAACTAAATAGAACCCACGAATAAAATATATCCAGCACAATCACAAGTGTTTCACCCTTCGATGAAAACCCATTCAACTGTAAAATTGCAAAATCAGAAAAATTGAACACGTGATAAATTGGATTTTCCCTGTACACATGTTAGCTACGCCCGGGCATAGCTTATTACTAACTACCATTCTCTTCTTATCCCTGAGTAGGGCTCCAAATAGTAAGTCAAAGAAAAGAACCCCTCTGATACCACTTTGTAACATCCCAGTTTCAGGTGTCAGTCAACGGGTGCCCCAAACCCAGTTCGCTACGTGACCTCAAGCGCATTTCCCCAAATGCCAGAGGCTGCCGACTAACAGCGAGAACCCAGGTCTGATAGTAGGGAAATCATTCCCTCATTTGTCAAAGTGCAGCGAAGTGGAATAGATAAATAGAATACAATAAGAGAAAGCGGTAAAAAATATATATAACAGAAATGGATAACTGATAATAACATGGAAACCAACAGTCATATATATATTAAAATGCAGCATGTCACTATTCTATAGAATAGCCAAAACATGTTACACTGCAATACAATACAACTAAAGTACAAGTACATAAAAGAATAACAGAATAGCCAGTGGCATCGCGAGCCCAAAATTGGTCCAATTCTCTCCTACTTCCCTGCAACAATCAAGTACCTATAGAGGGACCCTTGCCCTTATCCACACCTGCAGAAACGTAATCTTCTTGGGCCGAAGACATGACCGAAATAGGGTGTGAGAAATAAATCCCAGTAGGCACCCACCAAAGGCTCGTGCCCAACTATGTGAAAAGCTGCAACAACAGTGTGTATTAGTAAAATTCACTAAACTAAGAAGTACTCAAAAGTTACTAACTTTACCAGTTATATTTTCATTTTATTATTCTTTAAAACATTCAATTTAAGATATCACCACAGTGAATATTCTAAGTAAAACAGCCAGTGTCCGCAGACACGTAAACCCTTACCCTCATGTAAAGAGAATCCAAACACAGGAATCTTCCCACAGTCATATCAAATATTTCCCACAGGCATATGAGTTGCCAAACAGAGGCACAGAATCAACTGCCCACAGGCATGGAAGAAGTTTCCCACAGGCTAAGAAGTACATTTCCCACAGTCTAATCACAACACTAACCTTAGGCTAAACAAGTAATCAGGCCATGCCCAACATGTAAAAAAGCAATAAGCATGAAATTCCTCTCAAGGAAATTCTATAATCATTATTATAAAGACATAACCTCAGGTATCCTGGCCAAACAGCTAAATAGAGGAACACACCCCCGGGGGGTCCTGGATCCAAGCAGCGATCCCAAACAGCAATTTATCACCACATTCAATCACCTTTAAAAATATAGGTATTTAAAATAGACACAGCCTTAGGCCCATGACACCCCAACATGGGTTCGTGGCACAACGATACACAAAAACTCACAACAGTTTGATATTAAACACCAAGCCACCTACCTTAAACTCCCCTTAACAGTACATGCGAACGTCAATTCCAGAAATGTCCAAGAACGACATGGATCTGGGATAAGAAAATTCCAGTAAAATCATAAATAACTTCACCTTGGGAAAAATTGGTATGAACTACCCAAGGAGATGAGAGGGATTACCCGTCCGGTTCTAGGGAGATTGACGGTGCAGAAAATGGATTCCCGGTACTCGATCTGGAGCTCCTCGAAGATGTCGTCGTCCCTCCTGAGCCTCCCTCCAGTTCTAAGCTTCCTCTGTGAACATAGGAGGCTACTGTCCATTTTAATAGAAATAAACAAAATACACGATGTGTACATTAAAGTACACGGTGTGTAATTTTAATTTTTTAACTGTTCTGCTGGCGGCTTCCCACCAACATGGCATTGTTCATCTGTCGACATGAGTACATGGCGTGTATTCATCTATACACGGCATGTACCCTCGCCGAGCTGGCCACCGACTTAATATTCGTCTGCTGACTTACTACACATCGTGTAAATATCTACTACATGGCGTGTAGTCGTTTTTGACACCCTTCGTCACCGACATGGCTACAGACCATATGTACTCATCCCACACATCTAAAAGTACACAGCGTTTGGAAAAGTACATGGCGTGTACTTCCAAAATTTTGGGATTTTTCCACATTTTCCTAATTTTCTAAAAAACACTTAAGGAAAGGAGAAAACAAGAAACTCATACCTGAAGAATAAGAACTGGGTTCTTACAAACTTCCCCCCTTAAATAAATTCATCCCTGAATTTTCCTTCAAAGGGTGGTGAAGATATATCCGTGAAAAACACCGGCCACTGAGCATGTATGTCAATCTCCCACTCCCAGGTTTTGTCCTGCACTCGACCATGTTGCCATAACACACGTATGAGAGGAACTAACTGGCCTCGGAGAACCTTCATGCTCCTATCAATGATAATAATAAAAATCTCCTCAAAGGACGGATCAAATTCAAGCTCAACCTCCTTGGGCTGATGGATGTGAGACCGTTCTGAATGATATCTATGCAACTGAGATACATGGAAGACGTCGTGCATGGCTCGGTTCTTCTGTGGTAACTAAAACCGATAGGAAACCATCCCGACTCTCTCCAGAATCTCAAATGGCCCCACATACCTTGGTGAAAGTTTCCCCTTTATTCTGATCTGCTTGTGTCCCAACCTCGGTGAAACTCGGAAGAAAACTTGATCCCAAACCACACACTCCAAGGGTTGTATGCGGTGATCAACATAAGATTTCTGATGATACTATGCGGTTGCCATCCGCTTCTAAATCAACTGGACCTACTCAAAAGTTTCCACCACGAGACGTGGTCCCAGTAAAGCTGCCTCACCTGCCTCTAACCAGCACAAGGGTGATCGGCATGGCCTACCATATAAATCCTCCTAAGGTTCAATCTCAATAGTTGCCTGAAAACTATTATTATAGGAAAACTCGACTAGAGGTATATGATTCTAACAAGATCCCCCAAAGTCTAAGATTCATGCACACAACATGTCCTCAAGCACCTGTATCGTACGCTCTGACTGACCATTGGTCAGAGGGTGGTAAGTTGTGCTCAGAAGCACCTGTGTACCCCGTTCCCTCTAAAAACACTACCATAAATGAGACGTAAAACGTGCGTCCCTATCTGAAATGATAGAGTGGGGGACCCCATGAAGACGTACGACCTCTTGGATATAAAAATTCCTGAGCTCGTCAACTCTGAAGGTCTCCCTGATCAGCAAAAATTGAGCTACATTTGTGAGTCCGTCCACAACAACCTACACGGCATCATTGCCTCGAGGTGACCTCGGCAACCCAGTCAAGAAGTCCATCGTGACATCATCCCATTTCCATGCCGGAATGGGTAACTGCTGCAAAAGCCCAACTGGCCTCTGATGCTCTGCCTTCACCTGCTGACAGGTAGAACACATCGTAACAAAACCAGTAACATCCCACTTTATTCTCGGCCACAAGTACTGACGTCTCAAGTCTCGATATATCTTGGTAACCCTGTGATGAAATAACCAAGCTGAAGCATGAAAATCCCCCATCATCTCCTCATGTATATCCCCTGGAACCCACACTCTTTCATGGAAACACAATACTTCATCATCTCTTATCTTCCAATCAGGAGAAGGGTCCTCACTAGTCACCGACTCCCATAGGACTAGGCCTTATGAATCAGATAGTTGTCTCATACTCACTCTATCTAGGAGGATAGAAGTCACAACTAGAGATGAAATATAGGTATGACCCTGACTGTCATGCACCCCCAAATGCATATCAGAGAACAAAGCCATAAGCTTCCATTCACCACTAGCCTCCTGCACTACCTTAATCTGAGTCTTCCTTCTCAGTTCATCAGCTACTACAATACCTTTACCAGGTGTGTAGGCAAGATCAAAATCGTAGTAATGAAGGTATTAGACCCACCTTCGCTGTCTCAGGTTCACGTCACAATGGGTAAGAATGTACTTGAGACTTTTGTGGACCGTGAACACCACAAAATGTTCTCCCAAGAGATAATGTCTCCAACATTGCAACGCATGAACAATTGCAGCCAACTCGAGATCATGTGTCGGGTAATTCCCCTCATGTGGTCTCAAATGCTGAGATCCGTACACAACTACTCGATCTCTCTGCATCAACACAACTCCTATCCCAATACCTGATGCATCACAGTAAATTGTATAGCTCTTCCCCTACTCTGGGAGTATCAGGATCTGTGCTGATGTCAACTTTCCCATCAGCTACTGGAAGGTTGTCTCCCAAGCTTCAAACCAAACTAACTTCACTCCCTTCTTAGTCAAACCCATCAATGGCTCTACTAAGTGGGATAAGTCCTATATGAATCGTTTGTAGTAACCAGTGAGCCCTAAGAAGCTCCATATTTCAAAAACGTTCTTTGGCTGCTCCCAGGATACTACTGCTCTCACATTCTCTAGGTCTACTACAACTCCTGCCTCCGAGATGATATGACCCGGGAAGTGTATCTGGGCCATCCAAAAGTGGCACTTTGAGAGCTTAGAATATAGTCGATGATCTCTCAGTGTACTCAATACGATCTCAAAATGGATGGCATTGTCATGTAGAGTGTGAGAGTACACCAAGATGTCATCCATGGATACTACCACAAAATAATCCAGATAAGGATGGAACAAATGATTCATCAGAGCCATAAAAAATGATGGTGTGTTTGTGAGTCTGAATGGAATAACCGTATACTCGTATAGACGATACCTGCTCCTGAAAGCTATGAGAGGTATATCAGATGGTCTAACGCGTAGCGTATAATATCCTAATATCATGTCAATCTTCGAGAACACTCGTGCTCCACGAAGATGATCAAAAAGATCATCAATCCTTGGAAAGGGATATCGGTTCTTAACTGTCAACTAGTTCATCTTCCGATAATCAACACAGATTCTGATGGTATCATTCTCCTTCTTTGAAATGTGGACCGGAGAATCCCAAGGATAAGTACTGGGTCGGATGAGACCCTATTCCCATAACTCCTTTATCTGTCTCTTGAGCTCTAGGAATTCTGGTGTAGCCATCCTATACCGAGGAATGGACACCGGTGCTGCTCTTGGCACAAGCTCAATAGAGAAATCCACCTCACACTCAGAAGGAAGACCTGAAAAGTCATCTAGGAAAACATCGCGGAAACGATCAAACACTAGAGGGAAATCAATCTCACAAGTCCCCTGGTCGTCCAGATATAAGCTTCCAATCTGGGCTATGATACCACCTCGCCCATGATGCTCTGGTCTAGCTCAACTCGCCTGAACATCCCACTCACCCTTCAATAGAATCTCTCTGCCCTATGGTGACGTGAAACTCACCCTGTGATGATAAAAACCCACAAAGGCTCAAAAGGGAACCAACCAGTCCATCCCGTGAATGACATCATAGCTCGTCATCTCTAAGACATAGAGGTCCTAAAGGAAGTGACACCCACCAACCTCAATGGGGCACTCCTTGCACTGACTCACACTAGCCGTTCTAGTTCCCAACGGAGTGTCTAATGTCATAACATCAGAGGAATTAGAAAAACCGAGCCCATGGCTCTACACAATGGGTACATATATAAAGCTATGTGTAGAACCCGTATCAAAAATTAGAGAATATAAAAAAGAAGCTACTAGAATAGTACCTCTGACAGTGAAGGTCTGGGATCCTGCTCTTGCTGGGTCTGTTGCACTGCATATGTTTGCCCAGTGTTGCGGCCCTACGACACAGCCTGGCTACCCTAAGCTATCCCGCCCTTCTTCCTTTGAGATCTTGGTGTCTGGATACCACGGCCACGTCCACCATCCCTTCTTGCACGACCTGATGTATTCCAGTTCCCCCACTGATAAGAAGCTGCTGGTCCATCCCTTGCATGCAGAGTCTTCACAGAACCTCTCTCACTAGCCACATGTGGAAACGCCCTATAAAAGCGCTACAGATGACCCATCCTACTGCAAGCCCGGCATTCCGCTGGGTCACATGGACACTGAGGTCACTTGTGCCCCTCCTTACAACAAAGGAAGGACATGACCTGGCCACATGAAACATTTATATGGCTAGTACTACCACCCTGAGAAAATTCCATCTCTCTCTTCCTCTTACCAGTAGAAATAGTACCAAAAACAGGTGTTGAACCACCCAGTCCCACACCACTAGCTTTCCGCAGGTTCCTCTCTGTAATCAACACCTGGTTCACAATAGAATGTATTGAAGGCAACCTAAAAACATTCACCAGTGATCGGATGTCATATCAAAGTACATCCTCAAAGGTTATGGCTCTCAGTGTCTCATCGCCCACCATAACATGTGAAAAACGGTGAAGATTGGTGAAACGAGTTGAATAATCCATCACCGACATAGCTCCCTGCTGCAGATTCATGAACTCTCAAGCTCAATCTACCTTCAGCGTCATTGGGAAGAAGAAGTAATAGAAGGGTGTCTATAAATCTTCACACTCCATGTCTATGTAATGCTCTGATTGGGTGGTAACATCCCACCACCTCTTTGCGGAATCATGTAGCATATAAGTTGCAAGCTTGACTATCCGCCCTGGAGTCATATATAGGTTCTCGAAAATAGTATACATCGACCCCAGACAAGACTCCACAGCCTTTGTTCCGCCATACCGTGAAAACGTAGGCGGATGATGCTGCTGGAAGATATGAGTTATCTATGCCATAGATTTGGAAGTCGAAGGTGCTACATAAAAGGTCTGCATGAACCACATAAAGCCTTCACGGAACTACGCCTATGCGCCTGTGTCCGGTATTACAGCTAGCGCCGCATCTGGCTCTACTAGAGGATCAAATGGTATCCCATGTCCCACCATCTCTGGAGTATACTCGTTGCTGCTTTCTTGGCAAACAACGCATGGACGTCTCTACAACATGACACTAAAAGGTCAAACACACACTATAGATCAAGATTATCACAGTCTGAAAATGAAGGAACCAAAAGGCGAATATGAGGAAAAAGGAATTTATGATTGCACAACAAGACTACATGGCGTGTATACTAACTACACAGCATGTTCCTGACTTCACTTCCCCTACCCAGGTCCTCCTACAAGGCCAAACCACACAGCTCCGGTTAAACAAAACTACACGGCGTGTATATATTCTACATGGCTTATATGGTTTAATTATCCAACTGCCCATGTCATTTGTGAAATGGACGACTACTCGGCTTGATACTACACGACATGTTACACCTGCACACGGCATGTACACTACCCCATTTCCCAGCCACACGGTCAGGTCCACACGGTCTGTCACTGGTCAAGACTAAAAGTCGTGTCCCACAGGTACACGGCATGTACTAGACGAGCTTCACCGACCCGTGTTGTTAGTTACATGGTAGGATACATGGCTCTAACTACATGGCGTGTTACATATACACACAGAATGTACACAAAATGATTACACCGACTCGTGTTGTTTGTTACACGGCTGGATCCATGGTCAGACTACATGACATGTATATATTAAGGTCTCTCCCGTCCGTGCTGTTAGTTACACGGGCGGACTCCGGGTCATCACTACATGGCGTGTAAATCTGGTACATGGTGTGTTCACCCCAAGAATTTCCCTTCCCCGTGTCCCCGCCCACACAGTCTATAAAACGGTAAGAGACTACACAGTGTGTACTTAGGGTACACAGAGTGTAATCAAGAAGTTTTCTTTTCTTCTGGAACAGAAGAAGATACACGACATGTTTAAGGTACTACACGGCGTGTATACTGGTTTTCCAGAGAGTATGCGTCAGAAACATCTCTGGAACACAGAAAATACTGAAAAACAACACCTAACTGAACAATTGCGATCCGTGAGGGCCCATACTCCCTGCGAATCAAAGTTTTGCATCTTATATGTGTTATAACCGGATAAACAGTCAATGATCCACCAAATTCCGGTCAATTAGAGACCATACTCCCCAAAAACCCATGTTTGGCGTTCATTCTACAAAAAAGATAACACAGTAATACCCTATCAAATAGAAGGTATCTATCAAAGAAGCTATCAAAAGAGCATGATTTTACTAGCACAACATCTATCTCAACAACATGAAATTTCTAATGGACCTACATGGCATGGAAACTATGCATGGAATGTGATTTTAGAATATGCCTAACTGATGCATGAGATGAAATACCCTCATCTCATCGAGTTGCAAGTAAATAGAACCCATGAATAAAATATAACTATCACAATCACAAGTGTGTCACCCTTCCCTAAAAATCAATTCAAATATAAAATTGAAAAATTAGAAAAATTGAACACGAGGAAAATTGGCTTTTCTCTATATACGGGTTAGCTACAACTAGGAATATCTTATTACCAACTACCATTCTCGTCCTATCCCTGACTAAGGATCCAAATAGTAATGTCCCAGTTCTAGGTGTCACTCAACGGGTTCCCCGAACCCAGTTCGCCATGTGACCTCTAGTGAATTTCCCCAAACGCCAGAGGCTACCGACTAGCAGCGAGGAACTAGGTCTGATAGTGGGGAAACTATTCCCTCATGTGTAAAAGTGCAGCGTAGTGGAATAGATAAATATTATACAACAAGAAGAAGCGGTAAGCAATTTATATAACATAAATGTATAATTGATAATAACAAGAAAACCGGCAGTCATATATATATGAAAATGCAGTGTGTCACTATTCTATAGAACATCCAAAACATGTTACACTGCAATACAATACAACTGAAGTACAAGTACTGAAAAGAAAAATAGAACAGCCAATGACATCGCGAGCCCAAGCTCGGTCTCATGCTCCCCTACTTCCCAGCAACAATCAAGTACATGTATAGGGACCCTTTCCCTTATCCACACCAGCAGAAACATAATCGTCTTGGGTCGAAGACATGACCCAAACAGGATGTGAGAGATAAATCCTAGTAGGAACCCACCAAAGGCACGTGCCCAACTGTGTGAAAAGATGCAACAATAATGTGTATTAGTAAAATTCAATAAACTAAGCAGTACTCAAAAGTAACTAACTTTACCAGTTAGTTTGCCATTTTATTATTCTTTAAAACATTCAATTTAAGATATCACCACAGTGAATATTCTAAGTAAAATAGCCAGTGTCCTCAGACATGTAAACCCTTACCCTCAGGTAAAGAGAATCCACACACAAGAATCTACCCACATGCATATCGAATATTGCCCACTGGCGTACGCGTTGTCTCCCACAGGCACAGAATCAACTACCCATAGACACGGAAGAAGTTTTCCACAGGAAAAGTAGTACATTGCCCACAGGCTAATCACAACACTGCCCTCAGGATAAACAAGTAATCGGGCCATGCCCAACATGTAAACAAAAAATACACATGAAATTCATCTCAATGAAATTCTACAATCATTATTATAAAAGAATACCCTCAGGTATCCTGGCCAAATGGCTAAATAGAGGAACACACCCTCGGGGTGGTCCTGGCTCCAAGCAGTGATCCCAAACAGAAATTTATCACCACATTCAATCACCTTTATAGATCTAGGTATTTAAAATAGCCACGACCTCAGGCACACGACCCACCAACATGGGTTCGTGGAACAACGGTATACAAAAATGCACAACTGTTGGAATTTAAACACCAAGACACCTACCTTAAAATCCCTTGAACGGTATATGTGAACGTCGATTCCAGAAACGTCCAAGAATGATGTAGATCTGGGATACGAAAATTCCCGTTCAATCATAAATAACTTTCTCTTCGGAATCAATTGGTAAAAAATACGCAAGGAGAGGAGAGGGCTTACCAGTGTGGTTCTAGGGAGATTGAGAGGGCAGAAAACGAATTCTGGGTAATTGATCTGGAGCTCCTTGAAGATACGGCCATCCCTCCCGAGCATCCCTCTGGTTCTAATCTTTCACTGTGAATAGAGGAGGAAACAGCCCATTTTATGCAAAAAAACAAAATACACGGTGTGTACTCTCAAGTATACGACGTGTAATTTCATTTTTTAACTGTTCTGCGGGTGGCTTCTTGCCAGCGTGGCACTGTTCATCTATCGATATGAGTACACAGAGTGTGTTCCTTTATACACAGCATGTACTGTCACCCAGTTGTCCACCACCTTACTATTAACATTCCGACTTACTACATAGCGTGTAAATATCTACTACATGACATGCAGTCGGTTTTTACACCCATCATCGCCGACATGGCTACACACCATGTGTACTCATCCCACACATCCAAAAGTACAAGGCGTGTACTTCAAAAAATTTGGGATTTTCCCCATTTTCCTTATTTTCTCAAAAACACATAAGGAAATGAGAATAGTAGAAACTCGTACCTCAAGAATAAGAACCGAGTTCTTACAATGATGTCCTTTAAACTCTTTAAATCTCTTGGTCAACATAATATAAAAAATATCTAAAAAATATTAGGGTATTATCGAGAGAAATATTATGGTATCAATGTATGTTTGAATTTTTTTATTAATATTTCATACTTATTCTATCCTTTATAAACATACTAAATCCATAGAGTAATAATAATATGAAATTAATTATTTTATTTATTTGTAATTTTTATAATTCTATATCCATTACTTATTTTCTTTAAACTACTATGGAAAAGTGGATCGTCATCAGTGTGTGTCTGTGTGGATTACCTCCACCTCGAAGAGATGATTTCTGTTATTCACCACTACAATTTCAGTCTAGTTTTACTGATGAAATTGATTAGAAAATTTTAATTTTATTTTATATTTTCTATATTAAATTATCACTCATTATCGACCTTATCTTATCACGTTCTATGAGAAATAATAATTTTAATCATGTTTTTTCTCGACAACCACCTCGATGAAGATTTTTCTCTCATTTTCTTTCTTATTTCTCATTATTTTTCAAAAATTTAGTATAATAGAGTGCACAATAATTAAAATATTATTAAAATATCATTATTATTTTATTCTTAATGTGTTAAGTCAATTTAAACACCTCCTTAAATAAACTATCAAATTACTATAATGAATGTTCATGATTGGGTTGGTTTGACTCGGACATGAATAATTCTATGAAATTATATCATAGATGATTATGGGAACACAATTTCAATCCTAATATTACATAAATATGTAAAAAATTATTTTATTTATAGAATGGATTAATCAATTTTTATATCTTTAATTTAGAAAACGCCTTTCATAGGTTGAAAATCGTTGAAAATTTTCCAATTTTAATTTCAACTTCTAGGTTAAAGACAAAAGTACCCGTGAATGGAAATTTAGTCAAAAAAATAAATATATTTCATAAATTATAATATAATTATATATATTTAAATGATAAACTTTTGCATAATAATGTACACTAAAATCACACATTTAAAACTACTTTAAATGGTCAATATAATAAACAACCGAAGTGGTAAAATTGAAACAAATTAACATATATATTGTTAATGATTATAAATTAATTTTATAGGTAGTATTAAGTGTTAATATAGTTTATTAAAAGAAGATTAAGATAGTTTTTTTGCATAGTAGTCCATATTTCACTTAATAATTGGTGAAAGAAGTTATGGGGTTCTATGTATCATTTTTGAATTCCATGAGGCAATATTCTATACGCCATGTTTCATTTAAATTTATTAAATACTACAATATTTTTATTTTGAATAAGGATTTAATAATATTTCTTGATGTAAAATGTTTTTCTCGATACTCATTGTCTATTTGTATTTTGAATGTAAAGATGCAAAGGATGTTGGGGGTTTTCATCTCAAATTATCTTCATTGATACTAGTTGTAATATTTTCTCATTTTATTATTTCTATTTTGTATACACTATGGAAGAATTAATTTTTCCATACTGAATGTTTTTTAGTCAAATTTATGATTACAATTTTCTATATTTCTTGAGTATTTTATTCATGGTCAATAGACATGGTTTGTGAAAAACTATCGCTATAGAGTATTTTATCATTTTATATTGTATATGTTCCTCAAAACTATGGCTATAGGTCTCCTTCCCTTGCAAGAGAAAGAAATTATCATGTAAAAAAATGGCCAGAAGGGTTCTACAAAATAGGTTATATAATATAGACAATAGTATTAATAATATATAGAACAAACAATATATATATATACACCAAATAGAATCTTTAGTGTAGTGGAATGGTTTCTAGTGCACATAGGGAGGTACAAAGATCGAATATGGTCGTGTGCACATTATTTTCGGGCTATAACCAAGGTTGAAAACTGTGTCTATAGCTCAACATCCATGGGGGACAACTAGGGGGCTATAGACATAGTTTAGAAATCTATGGGAATAGGGTTGTATCATAATTAATCCAAGGCAATAGATTTTAGCTATAGCCATGCCAATATGTTCCATAACTAGCTAGAACCATGGAAATAGCTTATAGCCATAGTTTTGACCCCTATAGACACAATTTTTTACCATGGATATAAACTGATTTTCTTGTAATTAATATCCTTTTGAATGTTAATCAAAGGTGTGTGTGTTGATACAGTATGAAGAATCATTACTTGATAAAATGTTTCAATGAAAGGAAGGTATAAACCCTAAAGAAAAGCCTGTTAAGAGGGAATATACCAATGTATTTCCTAATCTGTTACCTATACATACCCTAGACCATGAGGTAGTGTTATTAATTAATAATATACCCATATCCACACCTATATAAAAATGTCCCTAGAGGATAGTCCTGAAATAACTATATGAGTTAATGAAGAAACTAACAGAACATTTAGAAAAAGGGTTCACACACATTAGTTTATATTCAAGGGGTGAAGCCGTTCACTTTGTAATGAAAAGGGAAGGATAAAAACATCTATTTATCGATTACCGGTATATCAATAAGATAACTATAAAGAAAAAGTATCATATTTAATGGATTTATTAATTTTTCATTCAATTAGGAAGAGATAAATATTTTTCAAAGGTGCATCTTAATTTTATATACTATCACCTGAAGATACAAAAGGAAGATACAAAAAAAATACTTTCTGTAAAATATATGTTTATTATTTGTTCCTCGTGATGACCTTTGGAAATACTAATGACCCTGTAATATTTACAGATTTTTATAATATAGTATTCAGATACTACCATGAAAAATTTATGGTAGTGTTTATCACAGATATTCTCATATACTCTAACAGAAAGAAGGAAGATGAATAACATTTTTGGAATTTGGTGGAGTAATTATGGAACGATAAATTGTATCCCATACTCGTAATGTGAGACTTTTTCATTTTAATAGTCACATTTTAGGGCATGTGATCTCAATTGACGAAATATCTATAGACCCTTCCGAAAAATAGGCAAATAATGAATGAACTAGACACAATAGTGTCATAGAAGTCCATTATTTTCAAGTAATAATAGGACACTATTGATATTACTTGAGAAAGATAACACAATTGTCAATTAAGATGAGTAAAATAACTTGGAAAGGGGTAAAGTATTTCTGGAAGTAATAATGTAACTAATGATTCACATAGCCCAAGAAGAAGATAATCACCTCGCCTATAATCACACTAGAAAAAATTAGAGAAGTTTTTGTGATATAAATTTATGCGTAAAAGAATGTGTTTGGTTGTGCACTCATGTAGAATGATAATTTGATATCCTACACCACATTAATGGTGATGATCCATGGGAAGAACTATCAGACACATGATCTGGATCCATTAGAAGCAATTTTTTCCTTGAATATTTTGTGGAACAGTATCTATGTTGAGAAGTCTAACATATATACCGATCAGAAGAGTATAAATTAAAATTTCACATAGAATTAGCTTAAAATGTGTCATAGAAGATAGTTATAGATAATCTAGGACTATAATTTCTCTATTCATTACCATTTATTAATGTCCCACAATTTAGCTATTTATCTTGGAAAAACTAATCTGGAAAAATTATCCATGATTCAAATTGAGGTATTCCATATCACTTTATATATGTAAACAATGGATTTTTAATAATAATAACTGAGAATATATCCTACCGTGAGATAATTATTTCCCAACCATCAATCCATGACAAGATCATCGAGGCAAAAAGAAATGATTTTGAGATGGAATAGAAGGTGAAAGAAGTAATGTATGCGATGCTACATGATTTACGCATATATGGGGATTGTGTTATCTAATTTAGAAATAGGAATTGTGTTCCATAGTAACATAAGATAAATAAGTAACAACTGGATAAACAACATAGAACACATGTCTATATCAATAGTAGATGTACCAAGATGTACTGTGATATTCAAGAACACTTCTAGTGGGACAATATGAAGAATCCTATTGAGGAGTATACATCAACGTGTTTGGTATGATATCATGTTAATGTGGAGTGACATATATTCAATGGGATGATGAAACCATTATCTAAAACAAGATGAAAATGGGAGAATATCACTATTTATGTTTTCACTAGTCTCCCAGAAAACACAAAAATAATTTAATATGGGTTGTGGTGCATCAACTCAACAAGAATGACCAATTTATGACCTGAAAAACTCATTAATATATATAACAAAGAACCGGTGAGGATAAAAGGGGTACCAAATTCAGTCATCTCTAATCACGTTCAAATGTTCAAATCAAAATCCAGAAGATGTATTGATCACTCTTTTAGTTCTGAATTGAATTTCAGTATGGCCTATCTTCCAAAATATATTTCCAACATAAAAATACTATTCAAACACTTAAGGGAATGATGTGATTTTGAGTAATGGAATAAAATGAGGAGGGGATAATCATATCTATTTATTTAACTCCTCATATAATAATACTATCGACTAGAGTTTTCAAATTTCTCCATATAAATCCCTGTACAAGAAGAAATGTATAACTCAAAATTATTGTGACAAATATGGAGAATAAAAGATACTTAGACATGATCATGTACAAGAGATAATAGGGAATGTTCTAGCCATCCAACAACATATCAAAGACACTAAGATATAGAAAAATGACTATGTTGAAAACATGTTCAGTGACTTGGAGATTGATGTTGGAGACAAATTTGTCTTTCAAATATCACTATAGAAGAGAGACATGTGGTTTGGAATGAAAGGGAAGGTAAACCCAAGGTTTGTTGGACCCATTGGTATACTTGATCGCATGTGAGCTTTAGAATATCGGCTTGGAGTTCCACCGAATAAGGATCTAGTACACGATACGTTCCAAGTATCTATCCTTAGGATGTACATATCTGACACCTCACATTTACTGAATCCATATATGGTAAAACTGGATAATGAACTATCTTATAAAGTGAAACTAGTGAAGATCAAAGACGGTAGATACAATTTCCAACCCAAAATGATGAATCACTTTGTGAATGTCTTATTGGGGATCCCTATGTATGAATAGATGACATGGGAACCAAAGGAAGTCATTAAGAAGAAATACCCTAACATGTTCTCTCATTAGACTTTCAAAACAATATCTAGGGACAAAGTTTAAATGGGGAAGAATGGAAGGACCCAAAATTTAAACAATAAAATTTACCTTCTAATAATTAGGATATAATTTATAAATCACATAAATAGAATATAAATCCAAATAAAATAATCATTGAAAAATGTGTATAATGAAATAAGTGATATATATATATTCCAACGAGCCCATACCCGAGTGGTAAAGGCTCCTTCTTCGAATCCAAGGGACTGAGGTTGAAAACCAGGTGCAGGTGAATTTCGGGGGTACTGTAACATCACTGTAGCATTAAATGTTTGGCACTATAGCAGTAGAAACTATTCTCCCGATTTGGGCCTTTGGGCCACTGGTTTAGGCCTATGAGTCTAAAGGGATTTCGGGTCATCAAGGGCATTTGGGCCATAGGTCCATCGGGCCACAGATTCTTCGGGACACATAGACGAGGGAGTAACCTAGTTCTCATAGAACATGCCCCAGAAGAGGATCTGAGATACAAGAGTAGAAGCTACGAGAAGTAGAGGTAACTGGATTAGATGAATCAGAGGGTATGGCAGCCGCCATCGAGACCAGGCACCGTGCAGCTTTGTACGGGGCAACTCTAGCTGGTTAGAAATGAAGGGTGGGGAGCTTGGTAATCAATGACGCAGAATCTAGGGAGGATCGGTTTTAGTGGGTTGGGCCTATGGGTCATGTTATTACCATGGTATGCCACTATGCCTTCGAGTCTTGTATTGTGGGTCAGTCAGGCCTTGGGCCTTGGGACTAAGGGTCATGTATGGGTCCCCCTTCAACCCTTCAAAGGGGTATTAACCATAATAAATTAATAAAAATATGGACATTGGGTCATTCCGGCTAAATAAGTGTTATATATAGAAAATTAAGGAACATATACCAATTGAATTGTAACATGACAGCTGAAATAGTAACACGACCTTTAGGAATTGTAATCTAAATAATATCAGAGAAACCTCACAAATGAAAGTATAAAAAAATTAGGTATCTTATAAATAAAAATAATATACACATATATATGATGGTATATGTAAATAAATTTTTTTAAAATATAAATTTGTATTTGGAATTTTGAACAGTTAAATTTATAAATGTATAATTAATATAATGATTTAAAATAAAATATATTTTTATAGAATAGATTAATTAATCAATATTATGTTTTATAATTATAAGATAATTTTGTGAGACCTTAGTTATTTTTTGATGGTGTCAAAAAATTCATGATAATATTAAAATAAGTATTTCCCAAATAAATATTTTTCTTAAAAATATTTAATTTTTCATTCTTTGAAAATTATGTTCATAATATGGAGGTCATTTCATAATACATATTTAAACAATGGGCTAGGGTGAATTTTTGGGATTCTAATAAATTTGATGAATTTTTGGTGAATGGTGGAATACAGTAATTTACAATATAATATTAATACATGAACATTTGAGTCACAAATGATGTATGGATAATTAAATAAACATAATCTAAAACTAGCATTTTTTACTTTATAAATTTAGTGATTAGTATCAGCACTATTGATAGTCTTGATGAGAAAGAATAAAATAATGAATATAAAAAAATACCCCTCGTGGCCACTAATAAAGATCACCCACACCACCTATTACCTTCACAACATAATAAATTATATCATGACTAAATTCATCTCCAATTCCTTCTCAAGAATCTTCCTCATGACCAATAGCTTCAGTTATCAACAAAAGTCCAAACCCATGTACTATAATGTTATTTTTATGAAGAATATATTAAAAAGGTTAAATCCTCTTTCATTTTCTTTTATTTTCTCTTTTATTTTCCATAAATATAATTTCATTGATCTCACCTATTATTTTATAGGATATAATTGTTTCATACATATTTTTTTGAAAAATATGTTGTTTTTACAAAATAACTCTTCTCTACAAAAAAATCCATGTCTCCCCTTGAGATGGATTATTCATCACTAAATGTTGATGATTATTATTCCCTGTATATCTTTCACATTTTTAATCATGAAACCCAATGATTATTTCTGAATATATGGATTATGAAATTATTATGAAATTATTATGAAACTCATTCGTTTAAAAGGGTGACTTTATTCCAATATTTTCATTATGTTCTTTCTGGAATGAGTGATTATGTAAATGTTATGTTGTGATAGGTGGGTTAATATATATCTCTAATGCATTGTTTAATTTGATGCATCTCATGAGATAGTGTGATGTATGGATGAAAATGATGACAGATTTTTTTCACAGTGATGATGTTACGGTTAATCGCATATTTTATGTTTAAAAATGATTATAGCATTATTCACAACTGTGTGTTTCATTTCAACACAAGGGAATAATGATTCATTTTTATAAATGTCCACATTCCATTCTATTATCTGATGTTTCCTTTCATGATTATTATAATTTTTCTATTCTTATTTTAGGATTATGATTATGCTCACTGAGTTTATATTCATTCATGTCCTTATTCATTCTCTTATTGGGAATTAGACTCATCCCATTCTTTGATGTATATCCCTAGGTGACAACATGTAACAATGAGAACATGATATTTAAAAGGATAAATAAAAAATTATTAAATAAAAATTTATGTTTTATTGTGTTATTTTTATGTGTGTTTGTAATTTTCTGAATATACTAAACCTGTAGATCTTATCTTTATATCACAATAATGATTTCTATTATCAGAATGTTTTAATAATCATGTACGAAATATAGGGTATCTATATGAAAACTATTGAATATTGAAAAAGTTGTCAAAGCATGAACTAGTAATGCAATTTCCAAATTCAATCCTTTATAAGTCTTTTACATGGGATTCTAATTAAAAATGTCAATAGAATAAAAAAATATCTAAATGAATTAATAATTTTAATGTATCTACTTGTTTAGAATTGTAAAATCATAACTTTTATTGTATTATACAACCTACATTTTTGGGACGAACAACATATGTATCATTTATAGAAAATCACTATAGTAGATTAATAAGGATTTTTTTTCCTATCATGGTGAAAATTTTGATAATTTATTATATTTTTTAAATGTTCTTAAAAAAAATAAGCAATTCAATTATTTTCTATATATGAAGTGTTCATGACGGTGAATCTGAAAACATAGAATTTTATTTTTTTAAGAAAATGGATATAGAAATTGTTTTTTCCCCAGTAAACCAAAAAAACAAATGTTTAGTGGAATAAAAAATTTCTTAATTAAAGACATGCTTTTATCAATGATTATTTAGAATAATATAAAAAAATAGGACAAATAATTAAATATATCTTGTAGTGTTTTAATGAGAGTTTCTATTTGAAATATTACAATTTTAACAGCTTCAATATAAATGTGATAAAGGAATATTTTAATGTCAATTTATCAATAATATGGAATATATAGTTGAAAAAAATAAAAATGAATATATGAAGTGTATATACGTTTTTAATTTCACAAATCTAACATTAACAAGTGGAATTTATATTTAAATAATTATGAAGATTAATTTAGGGTGTTTATTTATTTTTTGAAAATTATACCCCATAAAATTGAAATGCTTCAGTTATAGGTTAGAAAATATAATATCAAACAAATATTAAATTTTTGAACATCTTATATTTGATCAAATTAAAAATGTTAATAGAAATATTGAATCTATAATTTATAACCTAAATTCTCTCATAATATACAATGTTAATTCTTCATTTGTTTCTAAATTTTTTGTTGTGAAAATTGATTATTATTTTAATGAAATAAATTTTACAAATTCTATGAATTAATAATTAAATAAATTTCAATTAAATAATATATGGGATTTTTTTACTTTAAAAAAATTAAAAAATATAAGGGAAAATTTGTATTTATCATCATAAGGATAAAAAAGATAGAAACAATGTTAATTTAAAGCACGAATAGTGTCTTAAGGTTAATCTCTACAAGAGGGAATTGATATTGATGATTTTATTTATCCAATTAATTTGATATAAGTTGTTATTATTTTATTATTATTTTACTATTTTAAAATTATCAACATATATCAAATAGATTAAAATAGTTCATTTTTAAATGGAATAATTTCAAAATTAGTATTATTTGAAAAAATATATTTTTTAAAATATTAAAATTTAAAAATATGTTTTTAGGAAAAAATAATAATTCTAAGGTCTTCATCATGATCTTATAAGTTGGAATGAAATTCCAACACATTTTTTATTAAGAAAATAAATTTTTATCATGTAAAAGTTAATTCTGTAATACAAAATGATTTTAAAATAACACTATGACTGATAGCGTATAGAATATATAACAATGATGATAAAGTTAACATGAAATATTATTATTTAATTATGACTCTTATAACTAATCCAATGAATCAACTTTGTCAAATTATAAATACCACACTATGAAAAAAAATGCATTCAATATTTAATATATATTAATTAATTAATTATTTTGATATAAACACCATTTTTTTAAAAGTCAATTTTTACTTCAAAAATATGTGTTTTCATCATAAAAATGTGTTTATTAATTTTTTTTAAAATGATATAATTTATTATTTACACTTCTAAAAAAATTACCTGATAGAATGGATATAATATTTAAAATCATAAAAAGAGGAATATTTTTTTGGTGAATATTTGGGAACTATTATGTAAAGTGTGATTTTTCAAATGAATAGTAAAAATATTTCTTTTAATGGAAAGTATTATTTTTTTATTCAAGAAATGAAAATTTCCATTCATTAAATTTATTTAAAACTAAAATTATTTCCATATATTACTAAAATATAACTACATTTATTCATATCAACTTAGTCATGGAACTTGTTATAAAACTTCATTATACATGAAATGATATCTTTATGTTTTTTATGTTATTTTTTTGTCTCTCTAAATTAATTCCCACCAATTATTGATATTGAATCCTGAAATCTTGAGTATATATTTGGAATAAGATGGTCTAATTATTTAAATTGTTCGCTTCTATTTCTATTCATTATGAATAATAAACATAGTATATAATGATTTTATGTCAATTATACATTGAATAATTTAGTAAAAAATAATTTGACATGATCAACCCATCACTTACATTAATTTATTGTATGATTATATGACACCATTTATAATAAAATTCAAAAAAT
The DNA here is from genome assembly GCA_963277665.1 of Viscum album. NCBI lineage: Eukaryota > Viridiplantae > Streptophyta > Magnoliopsida > Santalales > Viscaceae > Viscum > Viscum album. Next base: position 691,847,770 of record OY728163.1, read on the forward strand.
TAAAATCTTTTTTTTCATTTGGCATTGATTTTGACCTAAATAATATTAATGTAAGAGAAAAGGACAAACATGTCATATTTCTTCTTTTAATTGAAATAATATTCTAAGACTTGTAAAAATATAACTAATGTTTGGTTATAAATATTAATTTTAAATATAAATTAATTTATTAATTGAAATTTAATTCTAGTTTATAATGTTTAACTAATTATAACAAATTCTTGTCCATTTTCAATACAAAATCATTTTAATGAACCGAAAAATAAAAAAATGATATTAAAATAGTAAGACTAAAATAATTTAAATTAATTATATATATATTTTTTCAATATTTTAGATAAAAAAAATTATTGTGTTGATTAAAAATATTTTCTAATAATTTAGTATTTATTAAGATGTTTTTAATGTCAAATAAATGAAAAATATGAAAAATGACATTAATGATATTATATAAATAATAATATTTTATTAAGTCATTTAAAATAAATAAAAATAATATATTTATCCAAATTAATGGGATATGATTGAAAACATGAACCATGGTCCATTTATTATTATTTTTCTTTTTTTGGTGACATTATTGAAATTCAATGTGTGTAAAACATTAATAATATTGTGGTTGTCAAAAGGGTTAAACAGAGGGTTAAAAGAAAAATATTAGAGAAACACTGAGTTTATGATAATTTTTTTCAACTTAATTTAATATTATATAATATATACTTCATTACATTTCACACCATTTTTAGCTTGCGCACTACTCAACATTGAGTTTAGCATGTGTTACATGATACGTAAAATTTGAAAGAAACATCAGTTATCATTTAAATATTATTAGTTGTAATGATAGTTATCATCTAGCCATTGGAAAGGAAGATATTAATATAATTGAATTAATTATAAAATAAATTGTTTCACATGTATAGAAAATATATTATATTGTGACCAATTAATTGAAATTCAAAATAAAAACTATTCAAAAATAAAAGAAATCATTATCTATAAAACTCTTTTTATTAAAAAATACAAGATTCAACTTAATAAAAAACATATAGTGTATTAATTTAATGAAATTTATATATTTTATTTTCCAATAACTTATTAAAACTCATGTTATGTGTTTATAGACAAGATATATGAATAAATCCAATTTTACTATAAAAACCATCTTTTTCTAATTAGTAGGTTTGTTGGAAATTTTCTGCACTTTATTTTGAAATAATTTGTGAAACATCTAAAAGAATTATTTGAGAAAATAAAATTAATTTTTCAAATAATTATTTAAAAAATATTACAGTGTCAACTTTATAAAAGTATGGGAAAATATTAATTTTTGACGAAAAGTGGAAATACAATATTTTTATGGAACTATTCCTCTTCTATTCAATTATTTATATAAAAAATTTTGTTTTAAAATTTGGTTCAAAGGAACCTTACTTAAAAAAATTTTATATATTAATACAATTTAGGTAATTTTAATAAACATTATACTGAAATTGTATATAAAATGTTGTATAATTTGGTACATTTTTTCTTAGGAAATACGACATCCTATCCCTTCTGTGGGATAAATATTAAATAAATTTTCCCAATTAATTGAATTTAATTTATAAATATGGATTCTCTATTTTAAATAATAATAATTTATATTTTCTATTTATTTCAACATAATTTTTTTTAAAAATTAAAAATAATAATAGAAAGTGTTATTTTTTTTGTTAAGGTAAAAATGAGTTTATTTAGATGTTACACTAAAAATTAAGGGTTTAAATGACATACTATCTTTAAAAACCTTTTTTCAGAATATTTATACCATATAGTTACTATCGATTATAAAGACTTAATTTGGGATCCATTAGGACTGATAAATACAAGGGTAAAACATTTATTTATTGAAAATTCACAAGTGTCCCACTCACCTCACATATCAAAGGCCACCTCTCTCATTTCTTCTTGGCACCATAAACCCATTATTATAGAAAAAAAATTCTAAAATCACTTCAAAATATACCTCCTATAAACATATATTTCATATTTTGGGCCTATATCCATCATCGAATGGATTTTTGAGAAAACATAAGGATGTTACCCTAAGAAGAGGTAACATTTTTTAATTGATCGTTTTATTTTATTTCTTCCTCCACCTCCTACATTTTTTTAAACAATATTGATATAATAAATATTTTTTATTAAAGATAACTAGATTATTTTGCATAATATTAATGACTTAAATCCTTATCTAGGTCCCTAAAATGTTTTACAAAATCATTTTTCATGCGTATGGCAGACTACTGCCTTAGGAACAGATGTCTTTCTGTTTTATATTACCACCTATCAAAATTTTGATCAAAGATTGTTATAAATTATATATATATATATATATGATATCTATATATATTTTATACCATTTGAGTCATTGTATAAAATATTTTTTATTTTACTACACATTCTATAGGATATGATAACGATGGTCATGTGTACTATAGACAACAGCCTCACGATGTGTTTTTACTCTTTTTCCCGAATTCATTAAATTAAAGATATTATGGATATTTTTAATTTTTAAATGTGATATAAATTATATAATTGTAATATTATAAAAATAATTATAACTATTAACAGATAATATGTCGTTTCATTTTGATTATTTAACTCACCAAATGATGATAACATATTCGGGTCATGTATTGGGCATTGTGCCTCTGGTCCTTCGGGACATGTAATGTGCCTTGTGACTCTAGGCCTACATGCCATGTAAGGGTTCCATATCAACCAATTAAAGAATATTTATCCATAAAATAAATAATAAAAATTCATTCTGGCCATTCAGCCGATATACTTATGGTAATTAATCATTATTATTATTTGTAGATTATAGAACAACAATAAATTCAAGATTATCAAAAATAAAAAAATCAATTTTTATATAAAAAAGTGATTATTATCGAAACATGAGTTCAATATGTAATTTTTAATAAATATTTAATAAAAATAAATAAGTAAATAAAATATTGTATGATAAATATAATTATGGTTATTTAATGTATGTATAATAAATATATATTTATAATACATTTATATTGAAAGAGAACAAAGGATATTGAGACTTATGATATGGTATTTCTAGTTTCTATTTTATTTCTCGATGAAATATGAAAATTCACCACCCATTTCTTTTGTGCAGTGCATATACTACCCCATGGACATTTTATGTCATGAAAATCATCTTCCTCATGATATTTAATATTTAACATTATGTGATTTTTAATTGTTCTAAGGATTTTAGATTTTACCAAATTGGTACGGTATTTCTATCTATTTTCTTATATGAATCACATGACATATCCCCCTTTTGTAACATATTTATGGATTATATACTAATATTGATTTTATTTATGATTCATGTAATAAAAACTATTCGTATTAACATATCTATTCATTAAACTATATTTCATGGGGTTTAAAGTTCAAAATTTAACAAATGGGTAAAAGAATTTTGTCTCAATTTTTTTATGTGAGATATATTATTTTGTTATGACACATCTTCTTATAATAGGTGTATATAATGAATATTTTACACCTAATATAATTAATTTATTTATTTTAATTATATAATATGTTTCATTAAATAATAATTCATCATGGGGATAATGTTCTAATGTTTCCAAAGTTTTTACAATTTTATGTACCAATCACATTGTTTATCAGGATTATTTATGATTATGTATACGATGACAGATTATTATGATCCATCCTTTAAGAATCTCATTAGATTATTTACCCCAAGGTTATTTCATCATAATACAAGTTTTCCCTTCATATTATAATCTTTAAATACTCAATAGTTTAAATAGAATTTTCTTAGAAAGAAAATTACCTTTTCAATAAAAATTCTTTTTCATATTGAATAATGTCTTATAAAAATGTTTGAAAAAATATTTTTAATGTTTCTAGAATTTTATTTATTAAATAATTTTTTAATTTTATTTAAAAAAAATTAAAATTAATTTCCATGGTGTTATCAAAATTAATGCCCATTTGGATTTTTTTAAAAACAATTTAAAAAAATATTTTTGTTTGAAAATAAATTAATTTACCACCATCATGGAATTTATATTAATTTGAACATCCAATAAAACATTACATTGTTATTTTTTAAATAAATTATTTTCAAAATGTTTTATGTTGTATAAATTGTTTCAATGTGGATTGAATATTTTTCTTTAGAAATGTTTCAAATTATTTTGAAAGATTTAATTATTATTTTCTATTTTTATTTCCCTTGTATTTGGTTTCTAAATATTTTTATGTTTTAAAATGGGATTTTCAATGAATCATTATCTTTCTCATGAATTGTTCTATTTTATTTATCTTTAAAAATAAAATCCCATCTCAGATGAAATCATATGATTTGAATTATGAATTTTTGGAGATTTAAAACAAGGATAACATTATTATTAATTCCCAAAATGGGTTTTGATTTAAAATTTTTTATGAAACCAATTTCTCTTACATGGGATATACCATGAAAAAATTCTTATAAAAACCATTTGTTATCCGATATGTTAATCTTTTATTAGATAATGAAATGATTATGAAAACTATCCATTTTTCGATGGGTTATGATATGATTAAGGGTATAAAAACCCTTATATTTTCACTAGGTAATGTTATGAGGAAAGGGTAAAATTATTTTTAAACTCATTTTTTCACAAGGGAAATTATATGGTAAAATTATAAAGACCCTACCTATATCATTAGATAAACAAGATAATTCAACTAGAATAGGGTTATTATATTCCAAAAGACCTATTCAATTTAGAGTTTTAAAGAATTAGTAAATAATTCATATATATCATCACACAATCATAAAAATTGGTTGCTACTAAAAAATTATACATTCTTTCTCTATTTAATTTTTTTAATAAGACATGACTTCTTCCCTAAAAAATCGTCAAAACTTTTATATTGGAATATTATTTTTACATATCCATCCTTAAAACCCAGTAAAACACATTTTAAAATAATCTGATGATAGAAAAATATCTAAAAGGGATATATAATAATTAAGGAACTGTATGTCTAGGAATACATAAAAACTTATGAAATCATATTATTAAATACATATGTCTCAACGATAATGTGTCTTATAAAATAATTGTTAAAAAATTCGATTTATATTAAACATAGAGAACACAAATCAAACTATAATGGTAATATAGATCATTTAATAATTAATATTGTAACCCTCATAGATACTATATTATTTTTAATCCTCCAAGATACCTTACAATATATCTCTCACGATCCATTTACGATGTTACCCTCATAGCTACATTAGGGTGTAACTATCATATTTACACCTGGAGTAACCATATAGTCTACCTTAAACATAAATATATATAATAAATTTGAGTGATATAGATGTCCAACCCATCATCATAAACATATTCCAATAATAATAAATTAAAGATTAAACGTTAATAATTTCATGAAAATATTCATTTTTTATTTAGTAAAATTATAAATTTAAAAGGGTGTTTTAAGGAATTGTCCATTACCTCATGTTATTATTGCATAAAATGTGATAAAACCTCTTATATAATGGATTAAAGAGTTTTATTAAAATACTAAATTACTGTATTCATATTTACAATTAATTATAGGGTCCTATTATTTCATATTTTCACCAATTTATTAATAATATGTTTTTATTTTCAATGTTTCGGTGCATTTATGTCGTTGTTTTAATGGTTGTCTCATTATGGATTTTCTCATCGAATGGATGAAAAACCCCAGAAGTGAAATAAAATTGTGATAATAAATCTCCATATATTTAAATGATTCCAAAAATCATTTTTTTCTTATAAGAGGGTGTATCATTAGATAAAACAATAATAAAAATGATTTATTTTATTTTGGCTATTTTTATGAACATCATTAAAATATATTATTCTTTCAAATATCATGTTTATATATAGATTCTGTAATATTAAATAACTATCTATATGTAAAATATAAAACATTGAAAAATAATAAGTATTTTATGACCATCCTTGGTAACCGTAATGGAAAATGAAAGTGTATTGTCCAAGTTGTCGGTAAATCAGCACATCACAAATGATGTTCCCATTTTTAGAATAAAATGGATTGGATAAAAAGGGTAATAATTAATTTTTCCAAAAACATGATAAAATTAAATTATATTTATGTTACCAGAGTTTTCATTCCACCAGGATATGGGGTGGTGAATAGATAATAAGAAATGAAAAGAAAATAAAATAAAAAAAGTAAATGAATGAGAATTTTACCTCTTCAATTCATCACCATGATAACCTCTTTATGGAACATTGTTTTGGCCTATTGGTGTTACCAAAAGGTCTAGGAAGTGTGGAAGTAGCTTTTGAATATAATTGGTATAAATTTGAGAATTCTACAGAGATTTTTGGTGTGTCGAAGAGGTGTTGAGTGGTGGTATTTATTATAGGGAGGAGGGGTGGGTTCTCGTTATTATATTGATTTGTTTATGATTATGGATCAATACAATGAATAGATTATGTATTATTCCTAAATATATTAATATAATGAATTTTATTTTTAGAATATGGTTTTTAAATCATAGATGACTCAACGAATAGTGTATTTATCTTATAATGTATATGGACCTTCAATTATTGTATTCTACTCTTTAACAAAAAATAATATATTTTATAAAAATACCAAATAAATCAACATGACCATTTATCGATGTGTAAAATTCAAAAAATAACATTAATTTATGAAAATAAATTTCTAAATATTTGAAATATAATTTTTAATTAAATTTATTATTTATATTAAAAAATACCAACGTTAAAATGATAAATAATTTTATAAGACAATGATTATTTAATTAATGTCCCACAAAATTATACCATAATAAAAAAACATATTATTTTATGAATTTAATTTCATATTATAATTTTTATTTTAAATCATTATATTAATTATAAAATTATAAATAAAAATTTAAGTGTCACAAAAATACCAACACATAAATTATCATTTTCAAAAACTTTTTTTACATATTTCATGATATAAATATATCATATTTTCACTTATAAGATAAATACATTTTATTTATTATTTAATTGGTGAGGTTGCTATGTTATTTGTATAGATTTCTTAATTTCTAAAAATACAAATTATTTCTTTTTATATTTATAATGAGTTCACCAATTTAATTACCAGATGAATACTATTTATTTTATAAGCACCTGGGTTTTTTCATATAAAAACATTTCTCTTACATATAAACTACTTGTAGACTCAAACATGAAATTAATATTGTGCATATATTATTAAAATAAAATCATGAAAAAAAACTGTGTACCTAAGATAAATATGGAGGCAAAGCTACTCGGTATGAAATTGGTCCAACATCCTCTAGGATATCAAATGGTCCAATGAATGGTGGACATAATGTTTCTTTATTTTGAAAATTCATAACACATTTCCATTGAGATATTTTATGGGGAAAATGATCACCTACCTCTGAAAAAAATCATTACTCCTATTATCTTTATATCATTTTTTCCATCTCTAAGCTACCCTCATGTGTTTCTGGATCATATTCAGTTTCCCAGCCACATATTAGTCAAATTCTGGTCACATATGCATCTTTTCCCTAACATCATCCAAAAATGTTAAAGTTCAACTTCAATTTCTAAATAATACCCCAAATGAGGCCATATTTATATTGTAATTATAACTGATATTTTAATAAAACTAAATGATATAAAATATTGATTCCAAATTTTGGGGTAATCCATTGAAAAAGAACATAACATGTCTTTTATATTATGGATTTTTCATTTGCTATGTCCATCCAATTGATAATGAAAGGATGTTCTAAAATTTAATCTAGTTACAAATGACATCTGAATGCCATTAGAAAAGTTAGAAGTGAACCAGGGTTCACATTTAAATAAAATGTTTTGAGGATCTTTTTTCAACATGATGATCTCATTAAAGAAGTTTTGAGAATGTTTATCTAATGATATAGTATCTTGAATAGAAATAAAATGTGAAGATTTAGTTAATCAGTCAACCACAACCAAAATCACATTATTACCTCGAGATATATTTGGTAGTCCTACCTTGATGTCCAAATATATATTTTCCCATTTATTCTTCTTTATATAAAATGGATGAAGCATTTCCTTTGGAATTATTCACTTTACTTTAACATATTGAAAAGTCAAACATTTCACGGTAAAATAAGAAATAGACATTTTAATTCCATCCCACTAGTAATACTCCTGAAGGAATCTTTCACATTTAGTCCATGGTACCCAGATCTCAAGACAATCATGGAAATGTTTTGAGCTCCCTAGGGCTGATCAAACCAGTCTTTGATATGAGGAAGTTGATACTTATTCATAAAAGTAATGTTAATCAATGATCTTTAATCAATAAAAAGTCACCAGGAACCATCATTTTTTTAATGAAAAAATTTGATAACCCCATGGTGATGTTCTAGAATGAATGAATACTTTATCTAGAAACTCCTATAATTTATTTTTAAATTCATGAAGTTCCAGTTGAGCCATGAAATAGGGGTTTTCAAAATAGGATTAACATCAATATCTATGTAAATAGTAAATTCAACTTCCTGATTATGTATATAACTGGTATACTCATCATGAAAAAAATCTATGTATTTGTTTACCACTAACACATCGTTAAATTGAATAGTTTGGTTGTTTTTAAAAATATGTGTAGGATAAAATTCATTTCCATATTTTAACAGTTTCTCATCTTCCTAAAATTTCATCAATGTTATGGGTTATTTATTTTATAAAAATTTAAACACTTTAAAATATTTCATTTGCTCGATGATAAATTTTAGCCCAATATATGAAATCGAATCTGTACCCATAATAAAATCAAACTCTACAAGGGGGAAATCGAAAATATTTTCATGTGATATATTTCCAAAGAGAGAAACACGAATATTATTATAATTCATTTTTTCAATAATATTTCCTTTTTTTTCTAAATCAAATGCTCTAGTTTCATTTATTGAGCTGAAATATCCAATTTACCAGAAAATTAATTTGAAATAATGGAATTTATATACCCTTCATAAAAAAATTTAAAAATATGAGAAAACAAACAAAGTACCATATACCAATTCATTAGATGTCCCAAAATCTGCTGACGTAGTCACACAGGAACTTCCTTCAACATTCTTCTTATAATAAGGATTCCTTTTTATCATTAAAATCTATCTTTGGGATGGTATTTTCATAATGACCCATCTCATCATATTTAAAAACATTACATTTTTGTTATCAGGATTAATTTTAATATCATTATCCATATCATATCATGTCTTATTTCAAAACATACCACATCAAAAACAATTTCCATTACTATTAAGTCTTTCCTCAAGGTGATTTTTCCAATCTTTTCCAACACTAGAATGTATACTTTGTTACCATCATATTTTTTTGATTGATTCTTACATATTACCTACTATTATGGCCTTTTAGTATGATTATTTTAATAGTGAATTTGATCATCAGAAATCATCTTTTTTACCCTCTCATAAAACTGTAAAAGTGAATCAAACATTTGAATTAATGGGAGAACAATTAACTTCAATATATTGCCTTCAATATTTAGTAAACAAGATTTATTTTAGTAACATGTTCCAAAATAATATTTGGAGCGTAACTTGCTAAATAAGTGATGTTTTATTCATAAAAAAACACTAAATTATTCTCCTATTTATTTAATTAATGTAATTTATATTCTATACCAAGTAGAACCACCAAATGAAAAATATTTTTCATGGAAATGATTCTAAAAGTCACCCCATATCAAGGTATCAATATCATATTTATACCATATATTCTTTATCATTGACCAGAACTGTTCGACATCACCTTCAAAAGAGTAAAAAAGAAACTCTATCCATTTGATGATCTAGACACCCCATGACCTCAAATATCTTTTCAAGGGATATAATACACCCTCCACCCACTACTGGAACACATTATACCTTGAAATTTGGAGGGTTTCATCCCATAAATTGTGTTAATATCATCATGTTTCTTTGTGGTAACTCCTACAATTTTTATTCATAGATATTACTGTAATTTATATCATGTGTTAGTAAGACATCACTTTCACGAACTTCTAGGTTCAGATTCCTACCATTCCTGGTTATGGATTCAGAAATATGTCATCCTCTCATGGCCTTCCTATTTCATCTTCTATTTTTCTTCTGTGGAAAACTATTCAGAACAAACATATCTTAGGTGATTCAATATGGTAATATTAAAATTATATATCATTTAAAATTAACCATATAGTAAATATCATTTACGGTATCATATTAATATAATTATAACCACAACCGTTATCTAATTCAAGATTTAATACCAACTACAGGGACTATCATTAAACATTACAAGATCTAGTCAATTCAACTATAATACACTTATTACATTCACAATAATATTATTAGTTTATAGTATTAAATAATTATGAAATATTTTGTACATATAATCAGACAAGAATACAATGTGGGAACTACAAAAAAATTATTTTTTCCACAGTAAATCTATATTTAATAATACATGTTCTCTTCTTTGAAAATGCTTCATAACTTCATCTTGGATTCCTCTTATCACTTACACATCCATAAAACACATTGAAAACAATTTTCAAACATGGAATGAGAAGAAAAATATCAGTTGAGGACATAAAATATTTAAGAACCCATTAGACCATGATTATTTTTGAACATGTGAAGTTATTATCAAAATGACATACCTCTCACCCATAAAGTGTCATATACTTACACTATGAGAAAAATTATAGATTGATAAAACATATAAAACATTATTGAACTAAATTGGTAACATGATTATATGGATACATAAACTTTTACACCTCATATATACAATATTACTTATAAACCACATGATTACCTTACTTTGTAACACTCATGGCTACCTTCCGATGTAACACTCACGACTACCTTATGGTGTAATCATCACATTTACACTTGCAATAACCATACAATTGAACTACAAAATAATCATAACCAATGAATTTGGAAACATAAAGGTACCCATATTCATCAAAAAAATTTCCAAAGAACAAAATAAGAATAAAAATTAATTCTAGATTAAAAACATTCTCATTGAATTTTGTTAAAATAGAAATTGTATAGCAGATTTTTTAAAGAAATTTCTCTTATATTGGGTATATCTTACTTAAAATTTAATCAATCCACTTGTATAATGTATTAAACACAATTATTAATATATTACAGAACCATATTTATATTTATATTTAGTTATATTTTCTTATTATAAAATCTTTACACCCATTAATTAATATTGTGTTGTTATTTTCATTGTTTCATGTGCATTTATTACATGGATTCCATGTTTAGTTCATTATAGATTTTCTTATAGAATCGAAGAAAAACACACGAATTGGAATCTAATGGATTTCATATGTTTATATAATTTTAAATGATTCCATATATCATTTTACTCTGATAATAATATTAATCATTGGATAAAATATTTATGAAAACGATTTATGTTATTATGGAGGTTTTTACGACCCCCATGAACTTTAATCATTTTATTCAATATCATGTTTATATGTTGGTTACATAAAATTAAACAAATTATCATATGTATAATAAAATATTATTTAACTTTAATAATGGGTTTATGACTAGCCTGGATTGTGGTAATGGAAAATGAATGTGTATCGTCCATAATGGTGGTAAATCGACACATCACAGATGGTGTTGTTGTTTTTAGAAATAAAGGTAGATGAGAAAAGGATTAATGATGAATTTTTTCATAAACATGATAAAATTAGAGTATATATATGGTATTTTATTTTACATTCCACTTGGATAATGGGAGGTGAGGAGAGAAAAATAAAATATAATAAAATAAAACAAAATAAAAGAAATGGAAAAAGGGTATTACCTCATGAATTCTACTCCATGAGAACCTCCGTAATGAACATGGTTTTCTACTTTTGGGGAGGAAATTAAGTCATTTATATGTGGATATGTATTGTTAAGGTAAATGGGTGTAAATTATAAAAGCTACAAGGCTTTGTAGTGTGAGGAAAGGAGGTGGATAGGGGTGGTATTTATAGTGGAGGAGAGGGGTCTTCTCTTATTATTATATTCATTAGTTTATTATTTTTCTTCAAGACTATGAATAGAATGATAATTACCACAAAATATATTAATATAAGTAATTATTGTTCTAAATTATAGTTATTACAACTGTAATGGATCATGGAATAGTGTATTTAGCATATAAGGTAAATATATTTATTTGAAATTACCGTATTTTCCTATTCACCAAAAAATTAATAATTTTAGAAAAACCCAAAAAAAACACCCTAATAGTTTTTCAATTTGATAAATTCAAAGTATAAGTCCATTTTATAAAAAATTATAAACATGAGACATTTTTTAAGTTAAAATCATAATTATTTCAAGAAATACGAATTTAAAAACTATAATAGATTTTATAACAATTTGAAATATTAATTAAGGTCTCATAATTTTTTATCATAATCATAAGACAATAAAATATAAATTTAGGAATCTATTTCATGTGTTAAATTTAATTTCATATATTTATATCACTACTAGAAAAACAGGTATTTGCGACGGGTCATTTGCGACGGGCCCCCGTCGCAATTGACCCGTTGCTGAAAACGGTGTCGCAACAACAATTTTTTGCGACGGGCCCGTCGCTAAAGCCTTTTTCCATGATGGGGAGAATCCCCGTCGCAACTAGTACTCCGTATATTTGTAAAAAACTTTTCAAAAACTATTTGCGATGGGCCCCGTCGCAAATACCTGTTGTGACAGGCCCGCCGCAAATAGTTTTTACGACGGGACCCGTCGCAAAAACTATTTAAAAAAAATAAAAAACTATTAATAAATTATTTTAATGCATATAATAATAATACTATTTGCGATGGGTATAGTATCTCATCGCAAATACTATATAAAACTAAAAAAAATAAATTATTAATAAATTATTTTAATTAATATAATAATAATCCAATTATAATTCAATAATAAAAAATAATAAAATATTAATAAATGATTTTAATTAATATAATAATTGAATTGTAATTCACAAATAAAAATAATAAATTATTTTAATAAATATAATAATAATAGAATTATAATTCAAAAATAAAAAATAATAGAATATTAATAAATGATTTAATTAATATAATAATATTATAATTATAATTCATAAATTAAAAAAAATTTAATAAGTTATTTTAATTAATATAAAAATAATAGAATTATTTTACATTCAAATATTAAAATAATTCAAGTATTACAAAAAAATATAATTAAATTGTAATATTATAAAATTTTAATATATATATAAAATTTAATATTATAAAATATAAATAATATTATTATTCATATTAATATTGTTATTTAAAAATATAATATTATTAATATTTTATAATGAGACAGAAACTACGAATAGAATAAAAAATCATATTTTGATTTCACAAATTTTATAACATAAATACAAACTCTAATCTGAAGGAGGGGGGAGGGGGGGATCTGCAGATGGTGGTGGAGGAAACTCCATCCCTAAAGCATGAGTGAGTCGGCGCATGTACTCCATCTGCTCCTGATGCTGCTGCTGCCACCGACTCGTCTGCTTCTCATACAGCTGCTGCTGGCGTCGACGCTCCTCCTCATGCTGCTGACGCATCTTCTCCTACTCCTGTCGGAGACTCTCTATCAGTGCAGTCTGAGATCGCAACTGATCCTCATACTGTGTAGCAGAAGAAGATGCTCGAGCTCCTCTCGAGCTGGACGCCGACATCGCAACACTGCCATAATAATCTCCGGGAGTCAGTCGAGAGCCGATACCAACTACCTAGCCCTTATCAAAGGCATACTGGGTGGCCTGCATCCATGCCGACTTATCAAACTGACGGCCAGTGGTCTGATCTGATGACTCGGCCTGACTCTCAGGCCGGGCCTGTGACGATGTGGCCTCATATGACTCCTGTAGTTGAAATTGAAAATTAAAATTGTGAATATATTATATACAGTTAATTTTTAAACTTGAAAACAAATAATACTGACCGCGATGTGATGCTGACGATCACCTCTGAGCTCCTCAGTATCAGGATCACTATACATCCTCCGATATACGTCGTACTCCGTAATATCGGGGTGCTCGACAACCTAGAAGAATAAAAAATAAACTGTTAATATTTATAGTTATATAAAATATTTATAAATAATGTACGTACCAAATGCTGTCTATGAGTACTGAAAGAACGACTCTCAGCTCGATGAGTCACCTCCTGTCTCCCCCTATTCTGCCTCTCCACCGATGATCTCCTCTTAAAGGCACCACTCAACCAGTGCGCACATAATCCATCCCATACATGGGATGAAATGTACTCTGGTCGGTGTGCTCTACATGACTCATCAAAATCCTACAGTCATGCTTTCTTCATCACAGCTTTTCTTAAATTGTGCAAAAACAGACGAAGGTGATCACGCATGGCCACCACCCATTCCTCGTGGATGTCGTCACGCATGGTATCCTTGATCGGATACCATAAACCCTACAAATAAATCAAAATATCAGGTTAGAAATGAAATAATTTTCAAAATAAAAATTATTTATTTACGTACGTACCAACCAATGGCTGAACATGGCTTGTTTCACATCAATGGGAATCTTCTCCCATGTGGTCCACGGCTGAGAGAAATAGTTGCGCAAAATTGCGCTACCCTGTCCGACTGCTATATGCAGAAAACTGTAAAAATAATAAACATTTATTATGTGAATAGATTAATGAAATATTAGTCAAATCCACAGGTTATCACACAGGTTATCACACCTCCGTGTGCGTGGATCAAACCCAAGACGTGGACGTCGCTCGGGGACGGGGTCAGGAATCATCAATCGTGCAAGACCGTGCCCCCTCCGCGTACTCCCTGGAGCGCCTGCAGGCTGAGGTTCATCTGTCAGTAACTCATCCTCATCGAAAGTAAGGTCAGCATCCGCCAACTCACGAAATGTGGTGTCGTCCATCTGAAACAGAAAATGTTGATGTTGTTAGAAAATAATTGATAATTACTATTATATATACATTTATACATATTATGATTGTATATAAATACCATGGAATTCTATCAGTGTTCATGTTCATCATCATCTTCATATATGTCAATGTCATCGTCATATTCCTCCTCAACATCATTGATATCCATTCGAGTTACAGTCGCTTCATCTCTTACCATTTCAAATTCATATGTGACATCATTAACATCATCGTCATCACCGACTCTTAAATGTGGGGTGTCATCATCGATACTCATGTCTCTTTGTAAAAAATATTGATTTTGAGTACTCTCTTGAAAAACTTCAATTCTTTGCACATCAGTAAAAGAACATTCACTTTGACTAAACTGATTGTCTCAAATTTTGATTTTTATTACACTCCACCAATCAGTCAAGTCTCTTGATGTAGCACAGTACTTTGCGTAATAAACTTGATATGCTTGTTGATCCAATAAGAATGGTTAATTTACTGCGATAACACTTTTACATTTAATATCGATGATTCCATGAGTCGGATGAACACGCAAGCCTCTCTCTATATCCAACCTCAGACATTTGAACATGGTTATGTAATGTTGTCCAAGATAACAGAGTTCAATGATTTCATCAAGTATTCCATAAAAGTCAACTTCATTTTCTCGATGATGAGATCCTCTCAAGCTAACTCCACTGTTCATTGTTTTTTTCGATTCGCCATATGCATGTGTGTGGAATCGAAATCCATTCACCACATATGCATTATAAGTTTTAACAAGTTTGGATGGTGGGTTACTCAATACACACAGCTGTTTGTCAATTTTATCCGCATGTCGAGACACCTGAAAATTTGTGAAATAATTATCAATATAGTAAACTATACATTGAATGAGTTTCTAAAAGATAAAGAATTTATGTTACTAGTTTTTTAAACCACTGAGAGAAATTTTTCAGTCGACGTTCTTTGAGAGCAACTGCTGTAATTTGTGGAATTTGTTTCTTGATATGATTATCATACAACCTATAAAAACCAATGTTATTTACTGTAACATAAATGATAGAATAAGTGATATAAACACTTACAGTATAACTGATGTTATCTCTTCACAGTTGAGCAGAACATACGTATGAGCTCTATGATGTTCATCATCTGAAAGCCAGCATTCATAAACTCCACCAAAACCAAGCTCTGACTGGTTGAAAACAGATAATTGATTGTCGATTTCATCAATATTCCTCTCATCCCGTCCCATTCTGTTTTGTTTTGAAGGATACTCAGATTCAAAATAATGGGAGAAGAAAAATTATATTTCCTCTTGAAAATAAGCTTCTGTAATAGATCATTCAACAGATGCTTTTTTACGTACTTTTCTTTTCAATTTTTGCATGCATCTTTCAAATGGGTACATCCATTGAAACTGTACTGGACCTCCACATTTGGCTTCATATGGAAAATGTAACATCAAATGTTCCATTGAGTCGAAGAAAGACGGCGGAAATATTTTTTCCAGTTTACATATAATTACAACAACATCTTTTTCAAGTTTTCCTAGAGCATCATAATCTGACTATTCTTTACACATCTACCCAAATTGGAAGCACAACCATTTGGAAGTCTCAAATCTGCAATCCACTGACAAAATAATAAACGTTTTTCTTTAGACAGTGTATAAGCTGCTTTTGGTTTCAGTAACCTTTCTGTTCTGACATTATCAAACAGTTCCAATTCTAGACGCCTTCAAATTTGGGAAAAATCTAAATGTGCATTTACATTTTCTTTTCTCTTTCCTGGCATATCCAAAACTGTATGAAACAAATTATCAAAATAGTTCTTCTCAATATGCATGACATCTAACATGTGTCGGACCAACAAATCAGAACAATATGGCAAATGCCAAAATATGCTACGTTTAATCCAATTGTGTTCTTTCCCAAAACCAGAAATTTTCTGTTGGTTTATTGTGGGACCCAAAGTGATGTGAGGTAATGAAAATACAACTGATTTTAACTCTGAATCTAATAGAATTTTGGGAGGTCCTTCCCTTTAAACTGTTCCTTTTCTAAAATGAGATCTGTTTTTGCGAAAAGGATGATCAGCTGGAAGAAATCTTCGATGACAGTCAAAATTACAAGGTTTCGTTCCATGAATGAGCATAAATGCTTTGTTCTCTCCCATACAGTAAGGACATGATTTCTGACCATGTGTACTCCAGCCAGATAACAACCCATAAGCCAGGAAGTCACATATTTTCCACATCAATGCTGCTCTCAGTATGAAATTCTGTTTCGTTGCAACATCATATGTACTGACACCAGTACTCCACAATAAATTTAATTCATTAATCAATGGTTTAAAATAAACATCAATATTTTTCTTCGGATGTCCTGGAATTAGTAAAGTCAAAAAGATATATGGCTCCTTTATCAACATCCATGGAGGTAAATTTTACGGAGTTAAAAAAACAGCCCAACATGAATATTGACTACCATAAGATCCAAACAGACAGAAACCATCAGTGGAAAGGCCCAATCGAACATTTCTAGCTTCTAAATCAAAGGATGGATGCACTCTATCAAAATGTTTCCATGAATCACCATCGGCTGGATGATTCAAGATTTTATCGGTTGAAATATTCTCTTTATACCATGACATCATTGTCGCTGTATTCTTAGACATGAATAAACGCAGAAGTCTGGATATAAGCGGAAAATATCTCAACTGTTTTACAGGAATCAAACCAGACTTCCCATGTTGTCCATCTTTATATCTTAGTTTCCCACATATGGGACAACTATCCAACGACTCATTTTCTGCAGAATATAAAATGCAGTCATTTGAACATGCATGAATCTTCTGACAAGTAAGTCCCAAATTTCGAACCAGCCTTTTACTCTAATAGTAATTTGCAGGTAAAACATTTCCTTCGGGTAACAGTGTTTTAAGAAAAGAAAATATCTGGTCAAAACAGGTGATTGACATTCTGTTATCTGATTTGATAGACATAAATTTTGCAACTGCTTCTAATTTTCTCATCTTGTAGCTAGGATATAATGCATCCTCAGCAGACTTCAACAACTCATAAAATTCAGACGGTGCCAACTCAGGATTTGAAGCTATATCAGCCGGAGTTCTTGTTTGTTGAATAGATGAACCTGCAACATCATGTACTAAATCTTGAAACCGGGATGGATCCGGAATCAAGTTGGTATCACCTGCTCTGGAACTGCGTTCACCGTGTTGATACCAAAAAACATAATCTGGTTGAAAACCAAACGCAAGAGATGTTCTCCCACTTTGTCAAACGTGTCAAACGTTCTCAATGCACATTTTTTGCAAGGGCAATTTATTTTGCCTTCTGATACAAATTCTGGATTTGATGCCACAAATGATAAAAAATTCTCCACACCCTCTACATATACTGGATTTACACCAGAACCGTTTGGATTTCTACGTTGATTTATCCATATGCGGTCACCTAATAATGATTGTTGACGACCTCGTTGTTCCATATTTCACTATAAAATATAAAAGCATTATTGGTTTTGAATAATTTGTTAGAAAAAACACTCAAGCTAGAAAAAACACTCAAGCTAGGACAATATAAAAGCGTTACTGGTTTTGAATAATTTATCCATATGCGGTCACCTAACTATTACTAATTATTACTAATTATTACTAATTATTACTAATTATTGGTAATTATTACTAATTATTGGTAATTATTACTAATTATTAATAATTATTACTAATTATTGGTAATTATTACTAATTATTACCTATTATTGGTAATTATTACTAATTAATACTAATTATTACTAATTATTACTAATTATTGGTAATTATCGGTAATTATTTCTAATTATTGGTAATTATCGGTAATTATTACTAATTATTGGTAATTATTACTAATTATTACTAATTATTACTAATTATTGGTAATTATTACTAATTATTACTAATTATTACTAATTATTACTAATTATTACTAATTATTGGTAATTATTACTAATTATTGTTAATTATTACTAATTATTGGTAACTATTATTAATTATTGGTAATTATTAATGATTATTACTAATTATTACTAATTATTAGTAATTATTATTAATTATTATTAATTATTACTAATTATTGGTAATTATTACTAATTATTGGTAATTATTACTAATTATTGGTAATTATTACTAATTATTACTAATTATTACTAATTATTACTAATTATTACTAATTATTGGTAATTATTACTAATTATTACTAATTATTACTAATTATTGGTAATTATTGGTAATTATTACTAATTATTGGGAATTAATACTAATTATTGGTAATTATTGGTAATTATTAGTAATTATTACTAGTTATTGGTAATTATTATTAATTATTACTAATTATTACTAATTATTGGTAATTATTACTAATTATTGATAATTATTACTAATTATTACTAATTATTACTAATTATTACTAATTATTGGTAATTATTACTAATTATTACTAATTATTACTAATTATTACTAATTATTACTAATTATTAGTAATTATTAGTAATTATTACAAATTATTGGTAATTATTTCTAATTATTTCTAATTATTACTATTTACCGGTAATTATTGGTAATTATTGGTAATTATTCCTAATTATTGGTAATTATTACTAATTATTGTTAAGTATTACTTATTATTGGTAATTATTACTAATTATTACTAATTATTACTAATTATTACTAATTATTGGTAATTATTACTAATTATTACTAATTATTACTAATTATTGGTAATTATTCCAAATTATTGGTAATTATCGATAATTATGGGTAATTATCGGTAATTATTACTAATTATTGGTAATTATTACTAATTATTGGTAATTATTAAAAATTATTCCTAATTATTACTAATTATTACTAATTATTACTAATTATCGGTAATTATCGGTAATTATTGGTAATTATTGGTAATTATTACTAATTATTGATAATTATTGGTAATTATTCCTAATTATTGGTAATTATTCCTAATTATTGGTAATTATCGGTAATTATGGGTAATTATCGGTAATTATTACTAATTATTGGTAATTATTGTTAATTATTACTAATTATTGGTAATTATTGGTAATTATTGGTAATTATTACTAATTATTGGTAATTATTCCTAATTATTGGTAATTATTCCAAATTATTGGTAATTATTCCTAATTATTGGTAATTATCGGTAATTATGTGTAATTATTGGTAATTATTACTAATTATTGGTAATTATTGGTAATTATTACTAATTATTTCTAATTATTGGTAATTATTGGTAAATATTACTAATTATTGGTAATTATCGGTAATTATTGGTAATTATTGGTAATTATTACTAATTATAGGTACTTATTACTAATTATTATTAATTATCGGTAATTATTACTAATTATCGGTAATTATTGGTAATTATCGGTAATTATTACTAATTATTGGTAATTATTGGTAATTATCAGTAATTATTACTAATTATTGGTAATTATTACTAATTATTACTAATTATTACTAATTATTACTAATTATTACTAATTATTGATAATTATTACTAATTATTACTAATTATCGGTAATTATTCCTAATTATTACTAATTATTACTAATTATCAGTAATTATTCCTGATTATCGGTAATTATTACTAATTATCGGTAATTATTACTAATTATCGGTAATTATTACTAATTATGGGTAATTATTACTAATTATTGGTAATTATTACTAATTATTGGCAATTATTACTAATTATTGGTAATTATTGGTAATTATTCCTAATTAGTGGTAATCATTCCTAATTATTGGTAATTATTCCTAATTATTGGTAATTATTCCTAATTACTGGTAATTATCGGTAATTATTGGTAATTATTGGTAATTATTGGTAATTATTGGTAATTATTACTAATTATAGGTAATTATTACTAATTATTACTAATTATTCCTAATTATTACAAATTATTACTAATTATTACTAATTATTCCTAATTATTACTAATTATTACTAATTATTACTAATTATTACTAATTACTGGTAATTATTGGTAATTATTCCTAATTAGTACTAATTAGTGGTAATTATTAGTAACTATTACTAATTATTACTAATTATTGATAATTATTAATAATTATTACTAATTATTGGTAATTATTACGAATTATTGGTAAGTATTACTAATTATTGGCAAGTATTACTAATTATTGGTAATTATTACTAATTATTGGTAATTATTACTAATTATTGGTAATTATTACTAATTATTACTAATTATTCGCAATTATTGATAATTATTGGTAATTGTTCCTAATTATTAGTAATTAAATGAATAATTAACAATAATTAGGAATAATTACCAATAATTAGGAATAATAACATTATTAGTATATTTTATTATTAATATTAAAATAATATAATTTTCTAATTTATATACAATTCTCCTTTCATCTATGTGTTTTCTCTCTCCACATACAAATAATACATGTGGAGACAGCAAACACACAGATGAAAAGAGAATTGTATATATATATAAAATTATATTTTTTTAATATTAACAATAAAATATACTAATAATGTAATAATGACATTATTCTTAATTATTGTTATTTATTACTAATTATTAATATTTATTCTTAATTATTAAAAATTATTACTAATTATTTCTAATTACCATTAACTATGAACAATACTAATAATTTAAATTTATTAAGTAACAAAACAATGTAAACATAATTAAATTACAACTAATTAAGATTAATTGAAACTAATAAAAAATTAAAAATAAATATTAAATTAAAATGAACATAAATACCTTGAAAATCGATCCGAGGTTGATCTCTGATCGTTCTTCAAAACTTCAATATCAACTCCGGAGAAAAAAATTAAACTTGAGAAAAACTGAACTTTAGAAATAAAATTTTGAGAGAAGAAGAAGATGGAGTTTGAGAATGATTTGAAAAAAAAATGATGGGGGTATTTATAGGTTAGATTATTTGCGACGGGTCCATTTGCGATGGGTATCCCGTCGCAAATACCTTAGCCATCATTTATTACGGTCAACTGTTAAATAGTTATTTGCGACGGGTCCCGTCGTAAATAACCACCTGTCGACATACTATTTGCGACGGGAGAATATTCCCATCGCAAATTCCTTTTACCGCCACCGGTTATTTGCGACGGGAATATTCCCCCGTCGCAAATATGTTTCCTGCAATTTGGCGCGCAAAGCGCGCCAGTCCTTTTGCGACGGGGAAAGTTATCCCGTCGCAAAAGGCTACTTATTTGTGACGGGCAAATACCCCCGTCGCAAATAAGTTTTTAACGGGGCTATTTGCGACGAGATTTATTCTCGTCGCAAATAACCCGTCGCAAATACCCATTTTTTCCGTAATGTATTAATCATAAAATTGAAAATAAAAAATTATGTGTCAAAAAAAACACCAACATATAATTTATAATTTTCAAAATATGTATTTACATATTACATGATATAAATATATTATATTATAAAATATATGATACATAAGTTTTATTTATAATTTCATTTGTAAGGTTAGGATTCTATTTGTGTTGATTCTTTAATTTCTATAAATACCATTTATTTCACATTACATTTATAATGAGTTTAACTATATAATTTTTAAATGAAAAAAATTATTTTCTATATACCTGGGTTATTATAGAAATGTTTTATAAAAACTATTTATTTTCATGGGATGTGATATGATGACTGTTCTATATTATCATGGGAAATAAATTTATTTATTTTATGTTGTGTGGTACGTATATCTCCACCAATAAATTGGGTAGTTATTAATGTTATATAATCTCAAAGGGTACATGGGAGTTTTTCCCATGACTAAAGGAGGGTACACAAGAGTTTATCTGAATACTAAAAGAGGGTACAAGGGTGGTTATCCAAATCCCAAAATATGGTGAATGAGAGGTTATCCTAATATTGAAGTAGGCACATAGATGTATATCCCAAGACTAACATGTGATAAATTCATAGATGTGTTTATTCTTCATATGATTATTTATACTAGTTTTTACCCCCAAAAAAGTTATGTATTGTGTTATGTATATTATACAATGGATCATTTCATTTTATTTCAATATTATTCATGCCGTATAAGCTTCTAGTATTAATATCACGACTCAATGTTATGATATTTTATATTCATGGTATTATTTTAAAATTTTATTCTCATGTTTTAGAACACATATGGTCATGTTATGTTTATGTATTTTCATTATTTTCATACTGATCATATTAATCCACACATTCGTATGTTTCTTTTACCCAGGTTATAATGAAAGGTATTTTGTAGGGTAATATTGTGATGAGTAATCAAGGGGGAGATCTTTATGGGATATGTTGAATGTCAATCACCAAATTAGACTATTTTTTACCTAGTTTCAAAAAAACTAACATATTATGGTCTTCTAGAATGTCTTGTGTAATGTATTGATTGTTTATAAAAAAATATGCAAGATCATTATATAAATGTCATTGGTAAATATATATGTTATTATATGAATGGTTTACATAACCAATGGAAACTATGATAAGATACCATAAATGATATCCCTTTGAGATATTTCTAGGGATGTCTCTCCAGATAGGTATATCAATGAGTTAAAGGATAGAAAAATGCCATGTAATATTGTTAATGGATAAAGAAATAGTTTTCTAATAATTACATCCCATTTTTGATACTATAAGTGTATGTGGATATATAATAGAGGTACATAGGGGTAACAACTCAAAAAATTCCACATTGAGCTATACATGGTCATCACCGAGTGAATGGCAGTGGGTCATGTTGTGAAAATGGTTTGAAACTCATGTGGGATATTATTTTGTAATTTTTAGATGACTTATGAAACATCATGAAGGAAATAAATATACAATGACTATTAATGGCCTATTATAATCCAATTAGTCCATATATCAAAAATAAGAGTCCATGATTTAGATATCATATAAATTATATTTTCATTACAATGTGGTTTCCCACAATGATTAATGTTTCTCACAGAGTGCATTTAGATTTTAATCTATGGAAGGAAGTAGATAATCCATGGTTATCCTTGATTTTGGATGGAAATTTCCAGATGGGAAATAAAATGCTAAAAATACTAGAGAACGTCATACATTGATTAATCGAAATCAGTTATCATAAATCATTATAAACATCATAAACCATAAAAAAATATCAATATCACTGTAGAAAAGAATGAAAATGTTTTATTGGTTTTTAGTAATCTAGATAATAGAGGAATGAATGTTAAAGATATTTTATGTATAGATTTTGGTAAGAATCACAAAAGAGTATGTCTCATATGGATGAGAAGATGTTTTGGGTAAGGAAAAAAGGACACAAATAATGTATTTGATGACAGAAAATGAAATGTCTACTCAACCCAATAGATGATATTAATTTAATCCCAAAAGAATTATTGACTGTTGAATGTTTTAAATATGGAATTTAGGTTCATTTTGAAAATTGATTTCATAAGGGAAAATATCATAGAGATCTTCAACAACGTTAAATGTATAATGTTCTTTGTAATGATGATGTGTAGACTACACATGAAATATAAAAAGTGTGATGAATTATGGTATATGATGATGAAGCCTAGATAATGGATTAAGAATGAGGTGTAATGATTTATGTGTTTATGTATTTGAATTCAGGAATTATTTTATATGAATTGTGATGTATATATTTATTTTTCAAAAGAAAATTTATATTGTATTTTAAATAATTTGTTGAATGGTACTGATGACCTAGACAATTGATTCAATGGAAATGATATATTTTTTGTAAAACATATGAGTAAGGGAATTTAAACCTTAACATGATCCTAATGTTGAGAAAAATGGTTTTAGATTGTTGGAAGACATTATTGATATGTATAATGTAAATTGGGTAATACAGAATATCATGGAACAAATTAATGTTTTATTGAAAAAAAATTACACTATCACCGAATGAGTTTATATCCTTTTGTATTTTTGAAATATCTCTAATAATATAGGATTTAACTATGGAATATTGATGTATATTTGTTGTCAATAAGGCATCATTATAATTCAGGTAATTACTATGATTCATGAGAATACATGATAAATGCATTCACATGGTTGGTATGTGATGGTTAATAGCTAATTCATATTGTCTAGGGGATAAATGATAAGTTGATTTTGAAAATTTAATAACCTAATATAAATAGTTTTGTATTTTACTTATTTTTTGGGTTTTGGGAAACCATTTAAGGAGTGGATTTAAAGGAACGTTGATTTTGGTTTTATAGATTAATGTATTATAGCACCATTTGATTATTTATTCATTTTGGAAAACCAGGGATAATCTTTTTTAATTAAATATAGATAGAATGAATTATCATTATATTATTGATCTTTTTATTTATTACTGCATCACTATATGAAAACAGTGTTTTAGTGGAAATTTTTTCACAGAGGTTTTCATAACCGCTACTAAATGTTTTTCAATCTAAAATTTAGATGTGATTTTTAAAACCAACACGAAAAACCGCCAATTATTTTTTAAAAAAAGTATCTTCAAAAGAAAAAAACTAAACTTTTTAGCGGCGGGTTTTAAAAAAATTACCCCGAAATAGCGCTGTTTTTTCAAAACCTCCTCCATAATTTAGATAATTTTAAATAAATATTTATTATTTATTTATTATTTACAATAAAATATAGTTTATTATTTATAATTGTAAATATTTTTAATGTTTCAATTAATTAATATTTATAATTATTAGTAAATAATATTTTTAAACTAAAAACTATTCATCAATAAGTAGATTAAGATACATCGACATCAAGTGACCATAACTTCTGATCCGAGAGTCCATTTAATCTTCACAACCAGTCAATTCTATGTTCATCAAAAAAGAAAAAACCAAGTGAGATTTAAATCATTTTATAATCAAAGGTAAAAATATATATTCATAAATCAAAAGTCGAAAATTGAAATCAAACTTCAATGGGACATAAGTTTTAATTTGGGTGTCCATTTGAGCTCTACCACATATCTCATCAAAGCCTATGACATGTTCTATGTCGTTTAGATCTAGTACACACTCTTTGAGTGTTGAAACCCTTTTTGTTTCGCCAGAAAGGCCCAAAAGGCCTCCGAAACAGAGTTCTTAGTTGTAATCACTGATTTCAAAAAATTCAAACAGTTATAACATTCAATAGTGGTGTTTGTTTAGCCCATACCACATATCATATCGAAATTTGTTTCATTATCTTCAATTTGACTAGCTTTGGAACCAAGAAGGTCGTCTCGAAGCATATTTTATGGTCATTTTATTGATTTTAGGGTTTTGAGAAGTTCATAACATTTCATGATTATTTATTTATTTATTTAATATTTATTTATTTGTTACATATTTATTAATTATAAAATAATTAATTATTTATTTTTTATATATTATTCATTTATTATTTATTTATTCAATATTCAATATTAATTTATTTATTTATTTATTATTTAGTTATTATGTCCACATTAATTAATAATTTATTTTTAATTTATTAGTAATTAATAATTATTAATTATTTATCAATTTATTATTTATTTATTATTAATTTATAAATTTATTTATTTATTCATTATAAATTTTTTATTTATTAATTTTGAAATATTAATTATTATTTATTACTTAATTACTATATATTAATTATTTAATTTTAAAGATCAGATACAAATTATTTTTTTTTAATTAATTGTTATTAATGATTAATAATCAATTATTAATCATTAGTTACTAGTTATTAATAATTTTTTATTTATCTATTTATGTATTTATGTATTTATTTATTTATGATTCATTGTTCATTATTTATTATTTATTCTTTATTCTTTATTCTTTATTCTTTATTCTTTAATCATTATTCATTGTTTTTTATTAATTTATTTTTAATTTACTAAATATTAATTTATTATTTATTTATTAATATTCATTAATTATTTATTAAAAATTAATTATTTATTAAAATTTATATATTGACTATTGAATATTAATAATTGGTTATCATTAATTATTAATTAACTATTATATATATATATATATATATATATATATTTATTTAGTTATTATTTTTCCTTTAGTCGTTATTCTTTTTCATTTATTATATATTAATTTATTTTTAATTTACAAAATATTAATTTTTTATTTTTTATTATTCATTATTCATTTATTTATTACTTATTTATTTATTCAATATTCATTATTTATTAACTTTTTATTAATTAATTATTAATTATTAATTTATTAATTATTTATAACATTTTAAATATTAAATATTAAATATTAATGATCAATTATTAATTATAAGTTATTATTAATTAATAATTATTTTGTATTTATTATTTAGTATTTATTATTTCCTATTTAGTATTTATTATTTATTATTTATTATTAATTATTAATTATTAATTATTAATTATTAATTATTAATTATTAATTACAAATTATTTACTACTTATTATTTATAATTTATGATTTATGATTTAGGATTTATCATTTAACATTTATCATCTATTATTTATCATTTATCTATTATTTATTAATTTATTATTTATTTGTTATTTATTTGTCATATATTCAATTACTTTTAATTGATTTATTATTTATACATTACTTATACATTATATGTTATATATTATATATTATATATTATATGTTACATATTATCGACTATGCATTATATATTTTGGAAATATACAATATACAATATATATTATACAATATATATTATATATTAGATATTAGATATTAGATATTAGATATTATGTTTTATTTATTATGTATTATATATTATGTATTATATGTTATATGTTATATATTATATATTATTAATTGTAATTTATTATTTTTTGATTAATCATTATTTATTTATAATTATTGATTAATAATTATTAAATGTGTATTTTTTTGTTATGTATTACATGTTTTTCTAATTAATATATATGTGTATAAGTATATTAAATTCGATTTATTAACCACATGAAGAGCCTGCTAGAGTTGTATGTTTTTTGGAGAATAAGCATGAGTTAAGGGGTTCAAATCTCACCCAACACCAAATTTCTATATATTGCATGGGCATGTGCATGGACATGGACTTATGCATGGGGATGGGCGTGAGCATAGTAATACTAAATAAATAAATAAATAAGTAAATATATAATAAATAAATATATAAATTACAATAAATATATAAAAATAATAAATAGAAAGAAAAATAATAAATAAATAAATTAAATAAATGAATGAATAAATAAATAAAATTAATAAATAAATAAGTAAAATAATAAAATAAAATATAAATAAATAAAATATATAAAGAATAAATAAATGAAATAAATAAATAATATATAAATCGAATAGATATATCAAATAATAATTAAATTAATTAATTAATTAATTAATTAATTAATTATTAAATAAATAAATAAATAAATAAAATAATAAAATAATAAAAAATAAAAAATTTATAAAAAATTTAAAAAATTAAAAAAGATTTAGGAACGGTATAAACTGCCACTAAAGAACCACTGCTAAATCATTCTATGGAAGTTTTAAAAAACCATCGCTAATAATTTCTCGACACACGATTTAGCGGTGGTAATCCAAAACTGTTTTATAATGATTTAGCGGTTGTTTAAACCGCCGCTAAACAAAAAAAAGGACGCAAAATAAGAATTTTTTCGTAGTGATTCAAAAAAAATTCCATCATCATTTATTTGAATTAGAGATGAAGTGGAAATTGCTCAATGCACTACCAAATGATGAAATTGTTCTTATGATATAGTGGAAAGATAAAGAATATGTATATATGTCAATTTGAAATTGTTGATTATATTAGGCTGTTATAAAATCATTTACTCGATACTACTATCCTATTTAAAGTTGAATATTTATTTAATATATCATTATTGATGAGGCACATACATGATACCTCAAATATTTTGATCTTAGTGGTTGTACCGCTAGAGAATGGTATTCCATAAGAGGAGTACATGGTAGTGATTCAATATTAGTAAAAAATAATTGAAAAAAACCTATAAATTAGTAAATATTTTTTTATAGAAACTAAAATGTTAATTATGTTATGTTGGATCCCAAGGATGTAATAAGCTAGAAGTATCCATAGGTGTTGGTACCAATGTCATTCATTTCAATGGAACAATTAAATTTAAGAGTTTTTGAATGTAACAACCAATGATTTTCGGAATTTTCTAAATAAATCTAATATTTTATATATTTTTCATTTCATATAACACTGATTTTGACTTTCCTAATACACCATACTATGATCAGTTTTTGGTACATGCAATAGTGAGTATAAAAGAAATGTGAATCATTGTTAAAATATTATTATTTAACATGATGAGTATCACCTATCTATTATAATGGTGGGTATGACTAGGATTAAATAAATTTTGAAAATATCCTTTTACAAAGGTATATATAATTAATTCTTTTTTGACTAATTAATAATAATGAAAATAAAAACTATTTGAAATAAAGGAAATATGTTACTCGGAAACTATTTTTGTGAAGAAAAACATGTTTTACCTCAATAAATTAAAAAACCCACTTTTGGTGAAGGATTTTAATTAAATGAATATATTAAGATTTTAATAAAAATATTAACTTTCGTATTATGATTTTTAAACTAGATAAATTAATAATACAAATTTTATATTGTTAAACTACACTTTTCCAAAAAGTTATTTTGTCTCCATTTCAATGCACTTATTTTAAACGAATTTTATACAATTTTAGAAAAATTAATTGAAAAAGTAAGAATTAATTTTTTAAAATCATAATATCCAATTTATCTTATAGTGAATTGGTTTTAATATTTAAAAAAATATAAATTTTTTATGATTTGGAAAATTATTGAATTTTAATTCAAAATTATATTTTTTTAAATTATTTATAGAGATAAATTATATTTTAAACATAGTTTAAAGAGAAAGTTGTTAAATTATACTAATTTTAGTTCAATTTAAGAAATAATCTTCATTTTCATAATTAAATTGGATATAAAATACTTATAAATTTTTTTCCATTTTCTTTTTAAAATCTTGTTTTCTCATTGCATCTGTTTTATTAATTTAAAATCTAATATTTTTGGGATGGAAAAAACATTAGGGTAAAAATGACCTTAAATCATATTTAAACAATATTCTATTGATATAAATTAAGTTAATAATAAATATGGTTTGGGAATACTTGATTTTGGTGTCTTGTGGCATGAGAAATACATGGGTAAACCCTTTTCATTTCAACAACTACAAATCCACCAATCACCTCACTTATAAAAGGACACCTCATGTAATCTATTATTAAAACCGTCAAATCATTATGATTTAAAAAATAAATTCACAAATAACTTCCCAACAATCCTTATCCAATACATTAGACCTTATTTATGGAGGATATTCAACCTAGGAATGCATTTTTTAAATCCTAAGGATGTTACTAAAAGAAGAGGTTACATTCCTCAAAAATATTTTTTATTTTATTTGTTTCTCCACTTACTTTAATTATTATTAAAACATTTTTAAATAATAAACTAAGTATTATACATATATTGAGATGTTTTTATGTCAATGGAATATCCTAAAACCGTATATTCTTCCGTCAAATATGTTTTCAAATCAGCATTCATGTTTATGGAAGACTACCGCCTTACAAACTCTTGTTATTCATTTTTCCATACCACATCTCATTGTTGTGAAAGATAATAGATCTGAAGTATATATGTGATATATATAACATAATATTACTTTTTTATTAATTAAAAAATATAATCCTTCTTTACAGTCCATTCAGTAAGGGTAATAATGTCACTTGTGTGTACAGCAGACTACTGCCTTGTGAAGCGATTTAATTCATTTTCACTATTGATTTACATGGATGATAATAAAGATAATTTAAATTAATAAATATGATACACATGAAATAATTATGATATTTATTACATATTTAACAATATTAAATTTAATCTTTTCATTTTCTTCCTTAGTTTTCACTAACTGAATGATGATATTATCATTCAAGTATGTATTCATCACCACTTCAAGGATCAAACATGAATCTCTTTTTAACATCTCACCACATGGATGAAAATTAGATATTTATTTAAATAAATAATATGATATTTATGATATTATTATCATTCATAAATATATTTTATATTTCTTACAACCATTCAATAATAATAGTTTAAAAAAGGAAACGATACACATGTGTAAATATAACCTATTGTCTCCATGATAGTAACATACATAATTTCACAAAACCGTCTATAATGATTGATAATAAAATTATATTTTTAATATAAATATTTTATTATTTTATTCTAATAATTATGATGATCATCAAACCATGATCAATGTAACAAGAACAAAAATAAAAAATTAATTCATTTCTGAAAAACAAAGCGGTTATTACGTGAAACATGATGTTAACATGGAAATGTAAATTAAATATTATTAAATAGAAATATGTAAATAATAAATCATATCATATATTTACATATAGATCTATAATAGATATATAAAAAAAATATTTAATATAATGAAGGTTTGAATGAGTTTGAATAATGTCGAGACTTATAGTATGTGGATTTTAGCATTTATTTTATTTCAGGGTGACATATGTAAATTCACCACTCATTTATATTATGTCATGTATATACTAAAAATTTTAAATTTATAGAAGTAATAAATTTAAAACAATTATATTTAATGTTTCATTTTATATTCTTATATCTTTTTTTAATATTCAAAATATTACCAAACTGGTAAGGGATTTCATCACACTATTATTGTTCTTAAGACGCTTTTCGTATTCATGATGAATTTAATTTATGTGGTGTATATACACCCATGAATTTATTTTATGATTCTTATAATTAATATTATATTTATTTACATATCCATTTTGAGGATATCATTTTGATGGGGTTTTCTATTTAAATGATTCAAAATCTGTAAGGGGTTTTTGTCTCAACATCAGTTAACTGAGATGTAAGATTGTGTTATGAAAAAATATTATTGTAAAATGATTATATAAACCCCATTGAAATTTAATATATTTAATTAATATATCCTGATTATATTTTATGTGTAATATAATGATATTACTTTATGTGGAATAAATTTTAGTGTTAGAAAAATGGTAATTATTTCACCATATAATCTCATCATTTTTCTGGATTGTTAATTATTATTCTTATGATGATATAATATTATGATCCATCTCTTAGGAATGAAATTAAATTTATTTTCCTATGTTTTTTCAGAGAATACATTTTTTTTCATTTACATCTCATTATGTAATCATTATTTCAATAAGAAATTTTGTAACAAAAATACAATTTTCTATCAAAAAAATTTCTTTCCAGAAACCTATATTTTCAAAAAAAAAAAATTTACTTTTTCTTAAAATGATATATCAAATAAATTCCCCAGAGTTTTAAATTTTTTTAAAAAATTAACATGGAATATTAATTTTGTTTTCAAAAACATATATATTATTGGATGTAACTAGAAATGTGAAAGAAATCATTATGTACAACATGAATGAAATTTCATTTATTATTAAACATTATTTTCATTGATGATCACATTATAATTTTTAAAGATTATTTTCAATGAAAGGATGTTGAAAACTATTTTATGCATTAAAATTTGTTTTCAATTTGGAGAGGATAATTTAATCAAATAATGTTTTAAATGATTTGTAAGCTTCCTTTATATGATATAATGTTTATTTTGAAAGGAATGGATTTGAAAAAATTTATTTTTTTTATAAAGTTATTTTCAAATAAAATGTATATTCTTTAATAAACATTCCATGAAATTATAAATAAAAATAATTTTCCATATATGATGAAATCCTTGGATGTAAACTTTTATTTATTTGCGATATGAATCTTGGATACCATTATTATTAATTATCTCAATAGTTTTTATAAAAAGATGTTAGGAAACCCATTCCTCTTAAATGGTTTATGCCATGAAGAAATTCTTATGAATCCCTTTTCATTCTCAAAATTGGTTCCTCTAATGAGATGATGGAATTATTATGAAACTTTTCTATTTTCTAATTGTTATGATGTGATGAAATTTTTATCCGACCCATATTTTCACATTCAGTGTTTTATGATAAAATAATGAAAGGATTTTTAAAACTTTTTTATTTCTAGGGGTTATGTTGTGATGAAATGTTTTATGATACCCATTTCATTTCATCAGATCTGATATGATTAATGTTTCATGATCTGTTTTTACATAATGTACTGGATTATGTGATGGGTGGGGCCTAGATTTCCCTCAATTTAATAGGGTTATGATTTATTTTATATGAAATCAAATGGCATATGGGAGGTTATCCCAATGCCAAAATAAGGTACAAGGGTGGTCATACCATTCATGAAAGAGTGTACATGGGAAGTTATCCAAAGTATAGAAGAGGTTACAAATGAGGTAAATCTAATCCTGAAGAAATTATAAAATTTTTTATCCCTATCATATTAGGTTATAAATTTCCTATTTGGTATCCAAGGCTTTATGTTTTCAATGATTTTTTGTATGAATAAAAAATTTCATCTTTTTATCATGTTATGCCCTGATTGACTATGTTCCTTAATTTTTTTGTGATTCATGATCTATGAACGATCAATATTTATGTGATGACTCAAGATTATGACCTTTTTTATGAATGATATAGTTTTCAAATTTTATCCTCCTATTCTCATAACATTTTTATCACTTTAAGTTTATTGATTTGAATTATTTAACTATATTCAGCATCAAACCTCACAATTTTTTATGATTCCTTTCCCCAAGTTATGAAAACATGTTTTATGTTTGGTGTATTTATGATGAGTACTAAAGGGGGATATATTTATTAGAGATAATAATGATCATTCATTAAATATGAATATTTTTAACATAGTATCTAAATAAACTAAAATATTATAGTACATAGGATTGTGTTGGGTTATGTATTCAATTTTCATCTAGAAATATGTAACATATCTGCAAAAAAATACAATATTTTTATAATAAGGGTAATAAAATAACAAAAAGTTATCCAAATATTAATGTATTGTAGGATTTTTATCCATCTCTATATTATATTATTTTAATATAATTTTAAATAAAATTTAATTTTGAAATTTTTTTATATTTAATTAATATATTAGGTAATTATAGAATTTACCCTCCCCTCAATTATAAATGAGAATGTCATCTCCATGTTTCATCACACATCAAAAATAATTTCATTTAGACTAAACTACCAAAAATATTATCCTTACATCCCTTAACACATGCTCTATTAATTATATTTATCATAATGATAATCTTGGAGGAATTTTGGTATAATCATAAAGAGGCTTTCTGATTAAGACTTCTTATTATAATCCAAGTGTTTTTTTATTTCATCTTCAATCAACATAATATCTTGGTAAATAATAAAATGTAATATAACCATTATCAATAATATAATGACATGGTACTATTTTACTTCCATAAAATAATTTCATATATGTTCACATCAATATGGAAATGAACCAATTATTCTTGTGTCTAGTGGACTGCATCAACAAGAACCAACGTAATTTGGCTTCTATAACCTACTCTTATGGTTTCTAATAATGATGCATTTAATCAACGTTATGATATTCAAGAAATACTTATCATGATAGAAAATTCTTATATCATATATTTTCTTACCCATACATCCATCGAAAAATTATAACATCAATTGTGCATACATTAGAAAAATCACCTCTGCGAAGCGTTGTGATTAATTTTTACCCACTCCGTCGTATGGATAGTGTATTTGAGCTTATTTAATTAAATTCTGTATTATCATGAATTAATTATCATTATTTAATTTTAATATATTACTTAATTTATTTCTATTATGATAGTATAAAAATGAAAATGGATACTTATGCATATGTACGACCGACCATATCAATAACTGCAACGTAGTTTATTTTATATCAATATTTATTGATTGTTTTTAAATTATAATGGAATTATACAATTTTAATTATTGATATAATGTAACAGATAAAACTAATATTAATGATATAATTATCACATTGTAATGTTAACATAATACTTACTTTCCATCCATCATGATCATTGAAAAGTTGATCATTTTACACATGCATAGATAGGAACTAGCATATCAATTATTGAAACATAGTTCATTTTAACTATATTTTCAATTATTTTTAAAATTATAAATCAATTTTAAAAAAAATATAATTATTTTGGGATTACTATTATGGTGATTGTGGGAAAAGACCACTTTTACAATAGTAAAACTATAGAATCAATTTCTGAAATATAAATTGAATATCGTCAAAACATATCACATTAACTTAATTGATTATATAATAAGATAGAACATGGTAATGACTAAAAAATGAATAAAATGTAACACTAAGAGAGTTTCTGATTTATTTTTTTAAAATAAATTCAATCCCTTTAATTTTTTGTGATGGATGCAATAAAGCATTAAAAGGAAACTGAAGACTATATTAAATATTATTTATACATGACCATTATAACCTACACTATAAATGGGGTGGATGAATAAAATTTAAAAAAAAATTGTTAAATATAAATATATTAAACCCTTTCATTGGTCATCTTTTTATTATAAAATAATATATGATTCATTTGAATGTAAATGATATGTTTTCTGAAAAATTGAATTTTTGCAATGAAAACAAGTTCATCAGTTCATATGAACTTATGATTAATTTTTTTTAAAGTTATATAAATTTTTTAATAAATTTATTTTAATTTTTTAAATAATCAAATAAAAGAAATAAAAGCGTGAATTTTGGGGGGTTTTATAAAAAAATTATTTTTCGTGATATATAGTGAAAAATGTCGATAATATTGAAAAATACTATATCATTTAAATTATTTAAAATGGTAAATTATATTTTATTATAATATGAAATTTAAATAAATTCATTTATATTATAAAAAAATATAGTTCTTATTAGTGTAATTAGATTCATTCTAAATTTTGGTACTAAAACCTTTTATTCTTATCAGAATCTTCCCATTGGGAACAAGATTTTTCATCATGTATGGACATATAATTTTCAATTAGATTCCACTAAATTATTGAATTAATATAGATAAAATGTAATCAGAATTATTAAAAATAATATTTTATATATATTAAAAATATCAAATTAATTTTTGACAATGATGAGTACTTAATAAAGAAAAAAATTAATTATAACACTTAACGTTAATACTGTTTTATAGGGGGTTATACTAAAAATATTTATATTAAAATAACAATAAATTTTCCACAAAACATTGGATGAATATATTTAGATCCAATAATATCTGAGGGTTAATTTTGGTACTTTTTGAATCTTTTTTTAATGATAAATATTCGAGTATAATTGATCCTTTTCAAAATTTCCATGTGTGTCGTATACCCCAATTATAAAAAAACACCTCTTCTTGTCCCAAATAAAAACATAAAAAACCCATTTTTATCAGCCAATAAATTAGAAAATAACTTTATTATTCATTTAGGAACATCTTATTGACGTTCTATTGATCATAAATCTATCGTATTAAGGCTTTTGATACAAAACAAAACAAGTTCCCTGAAAAAGAGTTAATATTCATAAACATGATTTTTCATTTTATTTCTTGTTGCACGTCCTAAAAATATTATAAAATCATGATAATATTATAAAAATAGTATATAACATAGAATATTATTTTATTATGTTAACGTAATAACCAATACCCATATCCAATTCAATTAAAAGGGAAATAAAAACATTGATCGTGTGTTGGGTGATCTATTATCTAACGATCCATTGTACCTTATTTTCCATAAACATCCCATGATATTATATCTAATAATGGATTTAATATATATATATATATATATATAATATTTTCTTATAATTATAATATCATTTAAACATTCATACATTCCTCTACATTTAAAATATAATAACATCCCTCATGTGTACACCGAACTACCACCTCACGAAGGGATGTGATTTATTTTTCACATATGATTTACATGGAATGCAATAAGGAATAATTTAAAATATATATGTGATATATATAAAAATATATAAATTCTGTATTATTTATACATTATATGATCCCTTAGCCATTTACCTGATATGGTAATGATATTGTTGCTCATTCTTATGTTTGACCTACCATCTCCACGAAGTGGTAAAACTAATTTTCATTATGAAACATTCAATTATGGTTATAATAATTTATCTAATGGCTAAATAAATTATTTATTAATTTATTATAATTATGAGGATTATGTATTTATATCCTATGTACATGAAATTGTACAAAATACAAAAAACACGAATGAGAAAACAATGAAATTAACACACATAACAATAATAATAATGAAATATTATTATTAAAACTGTGGTAAAATATTAAAATATTATCACATATGATATGAGAAATATGAATATTCTTATTGTATAAATTCATTAATGTATTAAAATTATTATAATTTAGGTTATCTTTTGTCCAACATAGGGAAAGTGTGAGGTATGGAACATCATCTTAATATCCCATCCCTGGGGAATATATTTTTTGATGTGAACATAATTTCATTTTATGGTGTAAAATCTAATAAGTTTCTATGTAATATACTGAATACAATATAATTCATGGTATTTTATGTTTCTATTTTAATTAATTCTTTCAATGTGATTTTATATCAACATTACCAAGTAGTAAAGGATTTTGTCTCAATTACCACTTCATTGAGACGTAATTGTTTATATGAAAATATTGACTTTTAGGTATTGAATATAGTAACCCTTTGATTTATTTAATGTGAATACATGTTTATTAATTATTATTAATGCTTCAATTAAATTTTATTCTTCATGGGGTAAAACATAATTTTCACCCAATTTGTAAACATTATTTTTCATTATCACATTATTTTGTGATTTCTATCTTTTTCATGAAAAATCACATTATATGAACAATTCTCATTATAAATTACATGAATCATAGATAAAAAATGTATATTTTACATGGATATTAGTATTTCCAAAACCATAGAAAATTATGACATGCATGTTTTACTTTTAATGACATTGATTAACTAGTGAAATATTGATAAATATGTATTTTTTAATCAATACAAATATTTTTGATAAGGACTATTATTTATGATTTAAAATTTTCATTCTATATATGATGAATAATTTGTAAATTTTGGTATTTTTTGTGTTAGTTATATATAGAGTTTTTATTCATTAATAGGTCTCATAAGACAAATCAATTTGCCAAATCAGACGAGGTTTAACCTTAAAGTTTTAAACTATTATGAAGAATATATTGATAATGGAGGTACACATGATAACTAAAATCATAAAGAATAATAATTATGATTATTTTGTATTGATAATTAAAATATTATTATTATCCAAGATATTTTTTCAGTGTTATTATATATGGATATACTTTATACTATGTTTATTGATTAAATAGAATGTTTTTATGTTATTTACACTTCCATTTTGACGAGGCATTATACAATTATAGTTATAAGGTTATAAATTAAATGAAATATGGGTTTAGTTATATATTATTCCATATCAAATATGAATTATTTATTTAAGATAGATTCCACTTTTTTTATCCCTTACTACGCATTTGAGCTCACCCTTATTTTTTTCATTTCCTCATGATATGAAGAAGAATACTGAGAATGAGTTAAAGATGCAAAATATTTTCCATTACAATACTTAGTGTTTTATATTCCTTTGTAAAATGGGTGTCATTTATGAAACTAGTTCACCAAATAATCCAAACTGATCAGTGATTGGGGATTTGACCCCTTATATATATTCTAATATAATAAAGTAAGCACCAGCTCCGAGTTAGAATTGTCTGAATCTGTACACTTAGTATTAGGGGATGTATATCAGAAATCAGGGAAAGTTGATTATGAAAATCATATATTTGGGAACATAACCTTTTATTTAAGTTGAGAATAACTATATAAGAACATAATAATGCATGGGAATTTGGATATTATGTGATTTTCCATAGAAATATATATTTTTCAGGATACTACTCGTGGAAGTGTCTCTAGGACAAAGGTACGTAGAGGTAATAAATTTGAAAAGGGTGCATTGAGAATCACATGATCATCAGTTCATTAAACAATGGACCTTATTTTAGACATATAATTACACTCCATGATTAAATTCATATGATGATTCAAATTTTCATTAAATACTATAATGAGTATTTTTAAAAAAATATCCCTTAAACCACATTTATGCTTCTGAGATTAAAAATGATTTTTTTACATTTTTGTTGAGTCAAAAAGGGTTCCTTATGAATTTTCCATTCATACATGTTTAGGGAGATTGTTTAGTCAATAAGGTTTCCTTATGAATTTACCATTACTTCATGATTTGAAAATCACAAACACATTATGTTAGGGAAACTTTCTTTTTCCCTAGGCTTTACTTTCATATGGAAATTTTCCTTCCCCAAGGAAATTTATCCTTGCCATTTTTTCATTTTTCATATTCTAAGTTTAAAATTCAGTATCAAATCCAAAACCTCAGAATCATATATAATCTTTGATATAAAGCATTCTATTTTCAAGATCCGAATTCAGGTTCTGAGTTCTCTGAATTTAGACTACGAACTATTATGAGTTCTAACTCAGAGTTCTCTGAGTTCAGACTCCAATCTTTCTGAGATCAGATTCTGAGTTCTCTGAATTCAGACACCGAACATTCTGAGTTCAGATTCAGTTTTCTCTGAAATCAGACTCCGAACTCTTATGAGTTCTGAATCTATGTTCTTTGAATTTAGACACCATACCTTCTTGAGTTTACATTCCAAGTTCTATAAATTTAGACTCTAAACTCTAATGAGATCAGACTCCGAATTCTACTAAATTCAGTCTCCGAATTTTATTGAAATTCAGACTCCAAATTCTATATAATTCAGGTTCCAAATTCTATAAAATTTAGGTTATGGATTCTTTTGAAGACAGAATCAAAATATTCATATATGATAAACACTTAATGGTTTTTAGTTAGACCTTGAACATCCATTTTTCCTTAGACTATGAAAAATGAATTTGGTTAAGCATCATATTTTTTCTTACTCTTGTTGTGGTTATAAAATAATGACGTGCATTCTGTTTCTCGACAACCGTTGCTTGAGTGAAATGTGTACAGGTCCCTCTGAAATTTAATTTAAAATATGACCGTTGGAGGAGGGATCCAATCGTTGAGAATGTACCTATAAATAGGAGCTCATTTGAAATAGATCACAACTGTTCTATTCTTAGAGAGATTTTATGTTGCTGAACTGATTTCTATAGAATGAATTTTATGCTTTGTGTGTATTGAACATCTTGTTCAGAATTGCTTTGTGTGACTCCATATGTTGTTGAGTACATTAAAGGGATATCGGGGATAGGAAGACCGAGGTGCTGACTAACTTGATGTTGAGGGCTTGCGGGGATAACAAGATAGTCTACGATTTCCATATCGAGGGCATGCCCTAGTGTGGGGAAGACACACTTTCTTGAAATTATAAATCAACAGTCCTTATCCATGTTTTTTGGATACCCTTCTCTTTGAGTTAAAATATTTACTAGTTGTGTCTTTTATTGTTTCAAGTTTTCCGCTGCATTTTGATTATTGAGGAAAGTATAACTATCTTATACTTTTTATACTTATACTCTGATTAGTGAGATTCTATAATCATTAAGGTAGAATCATTATCTTTGTAAAAATTTGTTAAGTTTTATTTCCAGAACCATATTTCCGGAATAAATAAGTTTGTAGAAGTAAGAGGTTTTGTGAATTTATCTTGTTTAACTTTGTTAAACATTACCATCTTTAAAAGATATAGTGGAATTTTTTAATGTATACAATTCACCCCTTCTTCTATTTTGAGCATCTACATCATTATTATGATACTACAATCAGTATCATTTTCATCCTGCAATTGGTATCAGAGCAGGTCACTGATATACTTATATTCACATAATTTTTCTTTCTCAAGTATTCATTTCGTTCTATTTTTTCCTTGCTTGGGATATTTTATCCTTGATTACAAACTTTATTACTAACAAATTTGTGGGAGAGTTTTTCTCTTAAGTTGAGATGATTGAATGTTGGCTCCATAGACAACCTAAATCCTACTGGACCACCTATTTTTGATGAGAATGATTATGAATATTGGAGAGATCATATGAAGACATTCATTTTCAATACTAGATTAGATAATTTTTTTACGCTTACTGGGGGATATAAAATCCCTAAAAAGGAAGTTAGTACTTTCACCAACCATGAAAAGCATGAATATCAACTGAATTAAAAGATACGCAATACATTTATTTGTTATATGACAAGAAATATATATATATATATATATATATATATATATATCCAAATTTCATATTATGAAGCAGAAAATTGTATTTGGAAGAAGCTTGATGTTACACAC
The DNA here is from genome assembly GCA_963277665.1 of Viscum album. Taxonomy (NCBI): domain Eukaryota; kingdom Viridiplantae; phylum Streptophyta; class Magnoliopsida; order Santalales; family Viscaceae; genus Viscum; species Viscum album. The sequence goes on from OY728163.1 coordinate 691,889,533, forward strand.
TTTCCAAAGTTATTGAAACTAAAAGATCCATGCTCAGAGCTGAATATCATGGTTTCTTCTTTCCTTAATAAGAGTCTATATATAAGGTGAAACAGAGATTCATGACTATTTTTAATAGTTTACAATATTTTGGAGAGAAAGGATTATATGATAAATAACTTGTGGAAAAAATCATAGACATCATGCCCAATGAGTGGGAATTCAAGAAAACTATTATTGATGAGAATAGAAAGGTTACACAAATTTATCTTGATGAACGTTTTGGAACTCTTCTTCAACAGGAGACTAGAATGAAGAGAGATTCTGATAATATTAAGAAAACAAATAGGAATGGACGTTTTTCTTTTACAATAACTTCAAATAATATGATATCCAAGAATCCCAAGAGAGTTAAAAGATCTAAGTATAATAAAGTTGTTATTCAATCCGAATCTAGTAGAAGTGAATCTTTAGAAAATGGGATAACCAATCTTGCTCAAAGGATGAACAAGATTGTTTTTATAGAATAACATTCAATATAGATACAAGAAGAATGAAAAGAAAGAAAATAAAGAAAAGAAAGATTCAGAAGTCACGTGTTATGAAGGAAAAGAGCTGGACATATAAGACCAGATTTTCTTATTCTTAAGTGAATGGAAAGAAAGGAAAATCATTCTGAGAGAAACAAAAATAAGTACTAAAGAGGTAAATCTAAAAAAAGTCCTAAAATCTAATAACACATGGAGTACCCGTGGTGGAGACTCTTCAGTTGAATCAACAGATTTCGAATCATCTGGATAGAAGAATCATGGTTTAATATCCATATTACCTATTGAAAATCATTTTCTAATGGATAAGGTACACAATGTTGAATCCATGACCAATGTATCATGGATTTCTAATTATAGTAATGATAAATAATATAACTCTTTAGATGAAGAATCTTCCTCTAATGATGATAATACTTTACATACATATGAATAAGTTTCTAGTTTCACTAGGATTATTGAGAATAAGAATTCAGAACTCAAGAAAAAGAATGAATAGGAAAATTCTAGGAATACTATTCTTACTAAGGAAATATCAGATCTTTGAAAATATATTGATAAGAAAACCCTTGATTTTGAAATTATTCCAAATTTTTTTGAAGATGATAATTCTAAGAAAGATAAAATTTATAAGGATCTAGAAAAAGTAATTTCTAAGAAAAATGGTTTCAAGCCAAACTCTAGTTCTAAAACAAATGTTTTGGAAGATAAGAATTTAGTTATTAGAATGATGTCAAAAATATTTTCCTTGAGGAAGTGTTTTTTAAACATTACCTTAGGTAAGGTAAATTTTGATAAGATTTATTCTCAAACCAGACATCTTAGGAATAAATTTGGTTTTGGTTATAAATGTTCAAAACTGTTTTTTAGTAACAATTATTTTGATCCTCAAAGTGATTCTTTCTGCACTAAGTCTCAGTGTGGTGGACACTAGGAAAAAAGTTGTACCTTAAATAAAATCAAGACTTTAGGATTTCATAAAGCTTATTTTTTAAAGAAAATCTGGGTTCTTAAAATTTTTCATTCGGAAATTTCCAGATCAAGAATGTTTGGGTTCTGAAAGTCTAACACTCTTATTTTCAAGAAAATAAAGATGGTACCAATAGAAATAAATTGTACTTGGATAGTGGATGATCTTGAAATGTGTCTGGAAACAAAAAGTTATTTTAATAGATTATCAAGATGAAAGGTGGAAAAGTAACATTAGAAGATAATTCTATGGGAGAAATTATTGGTATAGGTAGCATTGTTTATCCTGAAGAAACATGGATTTCAAATGTTTTATTTTCTAAAGGTCTTAAGAAAAACCTCATTAGCATACGTCAATTATGTGATGAGGGTTACCTTATGATCTTTAGGAATGAGAAGTGTTTAGTACATAATAAAAGGAAAAGTTTATTCATTCTGCCCATAAGAAAGAGAATGACTACAAACTAAACATAGAATACATGAGGAGCCAAGAACTACCTTTCCTTTGTGCAATGGAAAATTATTCTTGGTTATGGAATAGAAGGCTAGAACACTGTAACCTTAGAAACCTATGAAAAATCTATAAGAAAAGACTAGTTAAGGATCTACCATAGCTTTGATTTGATTTTTCAAAAGTTTGTGATACTTGCCAATATGGAAAGAAATATAAATCAACTTTTAAATCAGTCGGAGAAGTCTCAACTATTGATTCATTACAGTTAGTGCAGATGAATCTTTTTGGTCCAACACAAACTAGAAGAATTAGAGGAAATTATTATGTATTTAACTTAGATGATGATTACACTAGATTTACATGGTTCTTTTTTCTACCAATGAAATTTAATGCTTTTTTTATTTCAAAAGTTTTAGAGACCATGTTAAAAATAAGAAAAATCTTCCTTTGAAAACTATTCATAGTGATCATGGAGAAGAATTTCAAAATTAAGATTTTGAAAATTTTTATAGTAGAAAACGTATTACTCATTTCTTCTCATCACCCAGAACACCTCAACAAAATTTTGTTGTCGAAAGAGGAAATATAATTCTTCAACAGATAACAAGAACCATATTGAGTGAATATTCTATATCCATATATTTTTGGGCTGAAGATGTAAGTACTGCATTTTATACTATAAATCGTTTTTTGATTAAGAATTTTCACAATAAAACTCATTATGAGTTATTGAATGGTAGAAAACATATACTAACCATCTTCATGGTTGTTGGTTGCAAGGTATTTATTCTGAATACTAATGATAATCTATAAAAATTATCACCAAAATCTCATGATGGAATTTTTTTGGCTACTCCACAACTTCTAAGACTTATAGAGTTTTCAATAAAAATAATTGTACTATTTAAAAGAATAGTAAATGTCAAATTTGATGAAACTGATCCATTTGTTTTTAAACAACCTCAACCTACATCTTCGGATGTGATTTCAAAAAATGATTATCAACCTTTTTAGAAGATCCTCATGATAAGGAAAATTACCAAGAAGATAATTCTGAAACATTTACCCCAAAATATTTCCTACCCTATGTTGATGAAAAAGTTTTAAAAACCCAACTCATTTGTTTCTTAAGAATCATCCCAGTAAAAGTATCATTGGTTATTTAAATCAACATATAAGTAAAAAATGATCCTTAAGAAATGATGTAGAACATCTAGAATTTCTTTCCCAATTAGAAATAAAAAGCACTGATGAATCTTTAGGTGATGATGAATGGATAAAATATATGCAATATGAACTAAATGTATTTCAAATGAATAATGTTTGGACCTTGGTTGAAATACCTAAGGAATGATCTGTTACTAGAGTAAAATGGGTTTTCAGAAATAAGTCTGATGAGAATGGAATCATTGTAAGAAATAATGCTATATTGGTTGCTAAAGGCTATAATTAACAAGAAGGAATAGACTATGAAGAAACATATTCTATAGTATCTAGACTTGAATTTATTCATATTTTACTTGCCTTTGCAGCATTATTCAATTTCCAACGTTTTCAAATGGATGTTAATTGTGCTTTCCGTAAGGGTTATGTTCAAGAAAACGTTTTTGTTGAACAACCTCTAGGTTTTAAAGTTACAAAACATTCTGATCATGTTTTCAAACATACCAATTCTTTGATTGGACTTATGCAAGCCCCTCGAGCTTGGTATCATAGACTTACATGAATTTTGGTTTAAAATAACTATGTTACGGGGAATGTTGATCCAAACCTTTATGTAAAGAAAGATACAACATATGTTTTGATTGTTCAAATTTATGTTGATGACATTATATTTGGTACATCTCAGCAATATTTAACCAATTCCTTTGGAGATCTAATGAAATATGAGTTTGAAATGAGTATGATGGGTTAGTTAACAATTGTCCTTTGTTTTCAAATTTTTCAAAAACTAGAAGGAATCTATATTCCCCAACATAATTATATTAAATATCTTCTTAATATTATGGATAAAAAAAATACTAAGAGCATAAGTACTCGCATTGATACCTCAAATTCATTTTATCTAGATGATGTTAGGAAACTTGTAGGTCAAACATCTTTTAGAGGTATGATAGAATGTCTACTTTACTTGACATCTAGTCATCCAGACATAATGATTTCAGTGTGCTTATGTGAAAGATAAAAATCCATTCCTAATAAATCTCATTTAATGGTAGTGAAAATAATTTTTTGCTACTTAAAGGGAACCATGGATCTTGGACCCTTTTATACTTCTTGAAATAATTTTGTTTTGAAATGTTTTTCAGATGCTGACATTGGTGGATGTAGAATGGATATAAAAATTACATCTGAAACTTGTCATTTTATTGGAGATAAACTAGTTTCTTGGTCATGAAAAAAAACACTCAGTATCACTTTCCACTATTGAAGCTAAATATGTAACAGCTAGAAGTTGTTGTGCTCAAGTGTGATGGATGCAACAAACAGTCACAGACTATGGTATGTGTTTTACCAAAACACAAATTTTTTCTGATTATATAAGTGTCATTTCCCAATGTAAAAATCATTCATATCCCTCTCATGAAAAAAACATATATATTAGGAATCATTTTCATAGGGATTACACACAAAAAGGATATATCATTCTTCAATTTATCGGAACTCAAGATCAACTAGCTGATATTTTCACAAAATCTTTTCCATCAGGTAGATTTGAATACACTAAACAAAAGTTAGGAATGATAACTATAAGGTAATATTCCTTGTTAATTTCTTTTTTGAACCTATATTCTTACAGTAATAAAATCTTGTTCATAGGGGATTACATTTGTTTGATAAATTTCAAGAAAAATTCCATAGTCTAATTTTTTTTGTAGTATATTTTTCGTTGTCTAGAAATGATTAAAAAAATATTACTTCATAAATATTCTGAATGAAGATTTTATATATTTTCTTAATAATTATTTTATAAATTTTCATAATGAATATTTTCAAAATTTTCGTAATGAAAATTTTATAAATTTTTGTAATGAATATTATTCTAAATATTCGCAATGAAGATTTTCTAAATTTTCATAATGAAGATTTTTAATATTTACATAAGGTTGATTTTCTAAATTTTCTTAATGAAGATTTTCAAATTTTTTCAATGAATATTCTCTAAATTTTTTTAATAAATATTTTCTATGTTTTTTGTATTTAAGATTTTCAAAAAATGTAATAGTCAGTTTTACAAAAAATTTCGTAATCGAATTTTCAGAATCTAATTTTTTTCAAGAAGAATTTTTCCTCACTAAGAATCATCTTCCTAGAAATCCAAAAGGAATGATTCTTTCATGAGTATTAGTTACCATATTTTACTTGTTTGTATTTTTCATTTTGTTTTGAATTTTTTTTGGATTCTATTTTCCTTAAATTTGAAGTTTTTCCTTTAAAACCTCAATAGATCTGATTCTACTAAAATTTCCTCGCAGCTATCATCTCAATCGTTAGGTCTTATCGAGAAGTTTTTCAGTCATTGGATCAATCAGGGAAGTTGAATGTCACCTAAATTGTCTATATAAAGGGCCCCCCGATGGTTGTCTCACATCGAAACTCAAGTCTTCATGTGCTGAAGCTCTGCCCTTCTATTAAGCCCGTTATGAACTTGTCAGATCTTGCTCAAATCTAAATGTCACTCAATGAATCTTCTTAGAAATACATTTTAACTATCAATACAATCTCTGAGTGGATGTTTTATAGAGAAATGTTGGTTTATCCCAACATCATCTCCATGTATGATTCCATCATCTAAAAGAACATCAAGATGATTGGATGGGACATTGTTTGTGTATCGAATCTAGGAGCTCATGATTTAGTATATCCGGATTTTCTAGTCAAATTTTATGAAACAATAAGTTTTTTCAACGAAGAACGAGGAGATAAATTCTATTTAAAGAGAAATGGGAAGACTTTTTCTCTTTTATACACCAATGCTTGTAGCTTGGTTGGTATTCCGTATGAAGGAGAAGCTGAGTTTTTTTCTCATAAGCTACCTTATAATCAAGGAAGATTCAATAAGGTTAAAGTTATGGCACCTCATGTACATTCTGAATTAAATACTATGAATATTTCTTATCTGTCTATAAATTTCCGGATTCTCAAATTATGGGTACATGGATTCATCAAACCTAGAAAAGGTGACAAGGATACATTGTTGAATAGTTCCATGTATATTTTTGGATTTTTTGGAGATCTTGAGAAAGATCAACATGGTTAAGCATATTCTGATTACAATTGAGAATATAAATAATGGAAATATAAAGGCTTAAGTCATTATGTATCTATCCATTCTTTCAAAGATGGTTATTTCTATGCATAGAGTCTTTAAAAATTCCTTGTATTTCAATGCAAAGGAATTTCAATGTCATGTTGGTTAGTGATGATACCCAGAAAAGGATAAAAGTCAAATTTTCTAAGGAATCTGGATTATTTTGTAAATTGATAGAAGAAGAAGCTGAAGCCACTCTGAAGAAATAAGAGTGGTATCAACCATCTAAAAAGTTTTGATGGAAGAGGAAGTTGAAGGATGTAGAAGATTAAGGAAAAACTCTAGAGCCTAAAGAAATCCAATCCGCACCTCCAAAAACTAAGAAGAAAAAAAGCATATCCAGATGAGGTAGTAGTTAATTTTAGGGAAGAAAAGAAGATCAAGAAATCAGGGGATCTTAGCTTTGGTTTGGATCCTGATGAAGAAAAATATTTAAAAGAAAATACTGTGGATGATCTTGAAAAGAATGAAAAATAAAAGAAACAAAAGAAGAAGATGTCTGAAGCAGAGACTGTGAAATCTCATTAGAAGGATGGTGAGAAAGCCTCCAAGAAAATTATGGTACCACAATTCTTCTTAATATATTCCTTACTAGATACACCAGTAAAGAAATATGTGACTCTGGAAAAAGTTAAAGAAATAGTAGTGGAGGGTGAAGAAGAGGAAGAAGATGGAAGTGGTAATACTAAATATCTCATTAAGCAAGTAGAAGATTTCCATGAGAAGGAAATTCCATTTGAGAATCTTTCAACCCAAACTTCTAAAGCCTAGTCTTCAAAGAATACTTCCCATGGGAAAGATAAGAAACGTGAAGATGATAAGGTTGAATAAGAAGTGAATAATCTATCTGAAGAAACAATTTCTAACCATGATTTCAATCATCCAGAGGATGCTAAGGCAGGAGCTGAGAAGGAAGAGATAGAGGAAGACAAAATTGTTCAAATCTATGATATTGAACATGAATCACCTAACCAATATAAAGTTGTTCCTAAGGATGATAATGGAAAATAGGTTATAGTTGATACACCTACCAAGGCTGTTGTAAAGAAAAAGGATGTTGGTGGTTATTCAAAGAGGAAAGTTACTGAGTTAGAGAAAGAGTCCTCTCAAAGAAAAATCTTGAATTCAGAATCATCATCCCTTGGACATGATTTCGTTGTTCATTCTCTGAAGATTATTGTTGGGACCATTCAAATATTTATAAGAATTTATTCGAGATGTTATATTCTTCACTACACTCTAAATCAAAAATCAGATTTAGTATCCATGGTGATGGACAAGTGTTTCAATCATGAAGATTATTGGAAATCCGTTTTCATAATCTATAAATCCCATAAGAGATCCTGCAAGAATATGACCAGTTGGTTAAGGAAAACTATAGAATACATGAAAAATCTTGATAAGTTATAAGATAGTATGAATGATGAATTTGACACAGATGTTGTGAAGATCAAGGATCTCACAAATAGCATTGAGGAGAAGCTTACTCTGGAACATAATTCTTGGATTCAATAAATGAAATATCTGAATGGAATTTTGTATTCAGTTTCTCAGAGATAGAAGAAACAAAGTGATCTCTGGATTGAGATAGAAGAAAATATTGGCAAGAAAGAAGAAGCATTAAAGGCTCAGAAAAAGGTTTTTAAGGCTCAAGAAGAAAGAATCAAAGCCTTAGAAAAGAAATTAGAGGATCAGGATCATCTTGTCAAGTTAGAAAAGAAATATCACAAGGAGCACAAGAAGCTCAAAAATATTGTAAAGAAGTTGATGCCGAAGGAAAAGGAAGGATAAAATTATTCAATTCCAATATTTTGTTTTATTCCTTCCTTGTACAATATTTTTCAATCGTAATGAAATTTTGGTTTTCCCATCATAAATTTTTTTATCTAGTAATAATATTTCGGGTACAATATTTTTTCTCATTTCTTGTATTTCAATATGAAAATCACAAAGGTGGAGAAAACAAAAAGAATACTAAGTAAGGAAAAAATTTCCCTATTTAATGGGGAGTTCATCTAAGTGGGAGATCATATCCAAGAATATTTTCATATAAAATAAAATGCTAAATCTTATTCCAAAAATCAAGAATATGATCCTTAGTGCTTCCAAAGCCTAATGGGGGGCTATTCGTATTCATATTTTCCCATCTGATATGGGAGATAAGTTTTTCATTCAATGTCTTGGAAATGTTTTTTTGAAGACCTTATATTATTTTTCATAAGGATGTTTCTGATTTCCCAAAATTGAGATATTATTGAGTCAATATGGGTTCCTTATGAATTTTCCATTCCTATGTGTTTGCGGATATGTTGAGTCAATAAGGTTTCTTTATGACTTTATAATTCCTTCATGTTTTTAAAATAACAAAAACCTTATCTTAAGGAAAATTTCATTTACCCTATACTTTACATTCATAATGAAATTTCCTTCCCCAAGGAAATTTATCCTTGACATGTTTTCATTGTTAATATCTTAATTATACTATTCAGTTTCATATCTAAATACACGGAATCATATATATGATTAGATATAAATAATTTTGTTTTTAGGATATGAATTCATGTTCCGAGTTCTCTGAATTAAGACTCTGAACTCTTATGAGTTCTGACTCCGAGTTCTATGAGTTCATAATCCGAACATTTTGAGTTCAGATTCTAAGTTCTATGAATTCAGACTCCAAAATTTCTGTGTTTAGATTCCGAGTTCTATGAATTCAGATTGCAAAATCTTATTTGTTTTGACTCCGAGTTCTCAGAATTCGGACTCTGAACTTTCTGAGTTCAGATTCTGAGTTCTATGAATTCTGACTCCAAAATCGTATGAGTTCAGACTCTGAATTCTACTAAATTCAGACACCAAATTTTGTTGAAATTCAAACTCTGAATTCTATAGAATTCAGGTTTCAAATTCATTTGAAGAGAGAATCAGAATATTCATATATTATAAACAATGAATGGTTTTTGGTTAGACTCTGAACAATCATTTTTCCTTAGAATCCAAAAAATGAATATGGTTAAGAATCATATTTTTACTTACTCTTGTTATGGTTATAAAATGATGTTGTTCTTTCTATTTCTACAAACCGTTTTTTGAGTGACACGTGTATATGTCCCTTAGAAATTAAAGGAAAAATTTGCTCATTGGACGAGGGAGACGACCGTTTAGAATGTGCCTATAAATAGGAGCTCATTTGAAATATCTCACTACTATTCTATAACTCTAGATATTACATGTTGCTGAAGTGATTTCTAGAGAGATACATTCATGCTATGTGCGTACGGAACATCTTGTTCCAAATTGATTTATATAACTCCGAATGTTACTGAGTACATTTGAGGAATTCTGGGTATAGGAAGACAGAGGTGCCGACTACCTTGAATTTGAGGGAATGCGGGGATAGAAAGATATACTCTGATCTTCATATCAAGGGCTTAACCTGGTGTGGGGAAGATAGACTTTCCTGAAAGTATAAATCGAGTGACCTTTTTCCAAGGTTGTTGTATACCCTTCTCTTTGGTTTAAAAGATTTACTACTTGTTACTTGTATTGTTTCAAGTTTTTCGATGAATTTTGATTCTTGGTTAATTTATAAATATCTTATACATTCATATACATGTACTCTGATTAGTAAGATTATATACGCTTTAAGGTAGAATCTTTATCTTTGTAAACTTTCATTAATTTTAATTTTAGGAACCACATTTCCGGAATCAAGTAATTTTGTAGAACTAAGAGGTTTTGTGAATTTACCTTGTTTAAATTTGTTAAACATTACCATCTTTAAAAGTTCTAAAGGGATTTTTAATGTATACAATTCACCCCCCTTGTATTATGAGCGTCTACATCATTATTGTGATAATAAAATCAGTATCATTTCGATCCAACAAATTTATATCAGGTTTTACATGATATTTATAAACATAAATTAGTATTTAAAATTTTTATCTTTATGAAATAATCCCATATATACCATTGTTTATAAGTTGATCCACGAAGTAATATTGGAGTCAATACACGTGGACAATGTAATGATTTCCCTAATGGGAAAGCCAAAATAGTTTGTATTGAAATTAAGAAGATCATATATATTTTTGTTTAATTTAATGATGTTATGACAAACACAATTTAGTTGATTGACAAACCTATTCCACAACATGATTATATGATATTGGATCACTTTATCCGATATATTTTCTCATCATTTTTTGGGACAAAAATGAAATGATTGGGGAATAATCAATTTATTATTTGGATATGATATTTATGTCTATAGTCTGAGATGAAAATGAAAATTCTACACATTTAGTGTACTGTATCCATAGTGATACTGATCAATAGTCATCATCGATATAGAATGCTATGAAGGTAGAGGAAATATAACTCATGGAATCAAAATATTTTGGGGATATATTTTATGATAAACATTTCCCTCATAATAAAAGACTATAATTAAGAAGAATCTTCATTAAAATAAAGAAAAATAAAATAACAATGTGTTTCAAATTATGAGGCTACCTTTACATGTGTATCTATGTACTATAATAATTACATTTTCAACACAGAGTCTATGTTTTTATCCTACTCCATGAAGGGAACAAGACATGTATCGGATGGGCACTAGTATCATAATCTTTTAATTCATATAATGAAACATAATTGAGTGAAACAAAATAGAGATGTAATTATTTAGAGAATATATTTTAAATGAAAATAAATAAATGAATAGGAAAAACATTCAACAATAAAAAGGTAACACATTAATAAATAATAAGTTATTCAAAAAAATTATACCTCATGAAATATATAGAAAAATATCATCACTATCAATGAAAAAGGGGCATGGGAGAATGGTAATTTTTTTGAGAAAAGGCAAAAAAGATAATGAATCCATATTAATAACTAAAAATGTAAATTTAATGTTCAAACTATTCAAGGATGGGGAACTATGAAAATTATTACCCCAAAAATCATGGGAATCTACCACAGATGGGTTCTAGGGAAGAAGGAAATGATTATACAACTAATAAATCTGATAAGGAAGGGGATAATTATTTTGTGGATGATATTTTTATCATGTATATGAATTCTTACTATTATTTATTTTATTCATCATCCCAAAACACTTTTAAATTTTAAATTTTTTTCAAAAAATTAATATTTCCCTAGAACTTTATGAAAGGAGTTTTTTATCAAAACTAATTGAGGAAGTCTCCACACAATAAAGGAGTGTCAGAAAGTCACTATTATGACATGTTCATGTGATTTATTTTCTGACCTCATTAACTTACCTATGCATGATTTCTATATAATCAATAGTATTGTCGTGATATAAAATTATAATAAACAAATTTATTGTATGAAGAAGTAAATTATGATTGATGATGAAGATATAGAATTCATTATCCTTAATATAAAGAACTCATAATTTGTTACATGTCTATATCCACCTCTAGTATTTCTGATGTATGATATTTATTTGGGAATATGAGAAGTCACATTCTATGGATGTAGAAGGTAAACATAAAACTGAGGATGCACCTATTATACTGTAATATTTTTATATATTTCCTATGGAATTACTTATACAAAACCCATAGCAGAAAGTTAAATTTTCCATTAATTTAATCAATAATTCAAGAAAAATGTCAAAAAATCACAATATAATAGACAATGTGGAATTATTGGAGTTTAAGAAATGAATATTGGACTTGTTTCATAAGTGACATATTTTCACTAATGTTTAACCATGGGTATCACATATTCAAATAATTAAAAATAATGGTGGATCAATTATGTTTTACATTTGTTAATGGAAAATCAATACTATTATGATAATGACTATGTATCCTCTACATCTCATTGATTACTTACTCAATAAACTTCATTTATAGAAATATTTTTCAATGATTAACCTTCATTATTTGTATCATAAATTTATAGTAAAGAAGAAGGACATTCAAATGAAAACATCTCAAAAAGGTATGGAAATTTTGAGCTTATAGTAATTTTATTTGAATCTAACAATGAAGCCTCCATATTTATAAGTCTAGAATTTTGTGTATAGGTAAAAAATCATGATTATTTAGTTGTTGTATTCATTTTTGATATCTATTTATAATCTAAAATATTCTAGGACCTTGAGAATCACATTTAAATTACTCTTGAGAATCTTATAAGTAAGGAGTTGTATGAGAAGTTTTATATGTATGATTTATGGATTCAATAAGTAAATTTTAATGGATATATTTTCTACATGTATGGAAGATTGATTAATAATATAAAAAATATTTATTTAAATAATGTCCAAAAACAATCATAATAATTGAGGCACATAGGTTTCTTTGGTTTGGAAGGGTACTATCAGAAATTTATTCAGTTTTTTCATGATTGGATAACCTATTAATAATGATTACATGTATATTGTTTATGTTATATTGGAATAATGAATGAGAAGAATAGTTTTGATTATATAATTTAAAATATGGTTAATACATCTATTTTGACTCTACCATATAGAAATGTTGGGTTTGTGTTATATAGTAATGCATAAAAAAGGGACTCGGTTATGTTCAATTGAAATGTACTAAATTTATTTCATATGAAAAAAAAGAAATTAATGACTAATGAATTGAACTATCAAACCCATGATAATATATTGGATGTTGTAATCTTTTCTTTTAAGACATGGATACATTATCTATATAGTTAAACATGTGATATTTATAGATATCATAAAAGTGAAAATAAATATTTTTACAAAAAGTGATCAGCATGTTGATATGGATAGGGATTAAGACACTCAAAGATGATGATTTCTCAATACTCTACCTACCTGTGGAGAAAAATAAGGTATATGATACATTTTGTTTTAAATATCACAGTGTTATTAATGAAATTATATTTTATAGGGATCTAATGTTCATCAAACTCGTAATGATAGGTGTTTTAATTAATGATGAATGAGAGAAATCATTCTGTTTTTGAATGATTATGAAAACATAATTATTATAAAAGATAAAAAAATAGAATATCTTGATAAGAATGTTCAGATTCAAACGGTTTCCCTAGATGATGTAAAATCAGCATACTTCTATTGTGATGAGTGTGTTATTAAATTAGAAAGATATTATGTGTTGCATCTATACCTGATCTAAACATGGAAATGTTGTATGATGCTCATAGAAACAATTTCATTTTTCACTATTATAGAAAAATGATGTATATAAATTTGAAGTATCATTTTTTTTGTGATAACATGTGGTGGGAAATTTATAATTATGTGTCCAAATGTTTGGTTTTTCGACAAGTGAAAGTTGCGAGATAGATTCCTAGATTAGTTGTGAAGTCCCTTCATATTACTATGTAGAAAAAAGAGAAAAGTTCTAGGTAATTTTCAAAAGGACTACCAATGACTCTAGCGAATAATAATGATATATGTGTTATTATTATTATCACAATGATAAAATAAAAATTTCATTTATATATGAGTAGATTCAACTATAGAAAACCAAATAATCATATATGTTAAAGATGTGTTATTAATTCATGGAATAAAACATTGATCATGTCTGATTACAGTCCATATTTTACATTAGTATTAAAGAAAATTCCTCAATAAGCTTATGATACTAAGATTCATTTGATCACTAATTACCATCCAAAAAACTAAGGTAATGTATCAAATTATTTTTTCACAAAATGGAATAAATTCCGTGGTTATGGTCACTTTAATTTTAGGGATTGTGGGATCATTATTTTCCTTTTTTATATTTTTCATGTAAGAATATTCTCCATCCACATATTTAAATTGATCCATATAATTCCTTTTATTTAAAGATAAATTTTACTCCTACTTGTTATGATGGTGTTGGTGAAATTAAACATGTATTCCTAGAACTTTTTAAATATACATTTACAATGGAAGAGACTATTTATTCCCATATTTAAGAATATTATTGTTGTAAATAGAGTTATATGGAAAATAAAATGAAGGATTTAAAATTCAATATGGGATATCAAGTTTTCATAAATGTATCTCCATAGAAGGGTGCTATAAGGTTCATTAATATAGGTAATTTGGCCCTAGGTACTTCAAAATCATTGAAATAATTGTTTGAATCAGAGTTATTTCTAGTAATTTTGAAGTGCCACCACGTGTATAAAAAGATCATTATGTTTTCTATATATAATTTTTTTATAATTATGTCCCAGACCAAATGCATGTGCTCACCTATGATGAAATATAGTATTAACCTGATATATTTTTCTTTGAAATACCCATCCATATTCTTGATGATGGTGATGAAGTATTGAGAAATAAAATGACACATTTGTTTAAGGAACATTGGAGAACTACTAAAATAGAGGAAGTAACATGGGAAGAATAATTTGTTATGAAGAAAAATGTCACACATATATATAGAAGGTAATGTCCCTGGAGTAATTAGGTTCAATGTTTTTAGTTGGAATTAATGTGACACCTTAAGAATGTATGATTTATTGCTTTCAAATAAAATTCTTTCTCTTGGATAGATTGTGATGCAGGAAGTATTGGCTTTAAAAAATGAAACACTATTAAAGTGTTATTTAAACAAGAGAGTTATATATTCGATGTAAAATTAGAAAGTATGGACATGACTAAATATATTTTTAAAAATCTATAGTTGACTGGAATCCATTTCTTATATTTTGATCAGAAATATAAACAAGAATCAATTGAATTTTAAATGAATGTATTCCAAAAAACACTTTTTTAAGAAACTGGTTTCATCACTTCTTCCACACATATGATACAATTAATTTTTGAAACATCTATAATACTTAAAAAAACTATTTTTCAAATATTCATATAAATATTATTTTACTAATAATTTTTTCGATTTTTTGGAAAAGATTAAATTTTTCAATGAATAATGAAAACTATACAATTTTATTGAAACTGTACTTTAATTTTAAATTATGTACAGACATAAATTATATTTTAATTTGGTTTGTAGTAAATTTAGTTCAATTAAATTATAAAAAATACTTTATAGGTTAGTATAAATAATTTTTTAATGAATATTAATATAAAAAATTTCTATATTATTGAGAATTTCCGATTTTAATTGGCTATTTATCATCGTATCCATGGATAGAATTTTAAATCGGATTCTAACACATTAATAAGTTGAATTTAGATAAAAAAATTAACATTTCGAATAAAAATAATTTATATTTTCTTATATTTTCTTCACTATTTTAAAACCATTACGAAGAACAAATGTACACAAAATTAATTAATGTGGTTAATGTATAAGCTGATTTACCAGGGGATAAATGTATAAGATATGTCATAAAAATGACATGTAATATAATGATCTATTTTGTATTCTTATGGAAGAACTGAAATATTAGTGTAATTCATTCTTTTCATTACTTTCCATGCATGTCCTCTCCCCCCTTACAGAATGTCACCCAGTCTCCTGCCTTATTGAAAAAAAAGCCTTGTGGTTTAGAAAATAACTTCAAAAATGACATCCTTATTGCTCTACCGACATAATATATCTACTATTATTATTATCATAAATTTATTCTATAGAATTATTACCAAGAAAACCTACAGAAGTTCCCCGAAGTAGATGTAACATTATTAGATGACTTATTTATTTTTATTTCTTCTTTAATCTCCTTCAAATTTTATACAATAATTATAATATAATAATACCAGTATATCCCATATAATCATTTCTTATTATATTAATTTAATTACCTATATCAATCTACACTCCTATCAAATGGGAAGAGAAATCGTCGATTGTGTGAATGGTGGACTACCACTTAAATAAGTGATGATACTCATTTTCCATAAAATACTATCATTGTTGGATATAATTATTGGTTAAATGTGTATATAAAATATTTATGATATAATTATATCTCATAAATTATAATATCTCATATACCTTCTATCGTTCCTTTCCATTTAAAACCTGGTAAGATCCCTGGTGTTTATAGTATACGCCCACCTCATGAAGGGATGTGATTCGTATATCAATTACACATTACATGGAAATTAATATGGTCAAATGTAATGAATATATTTTATTTATATGAAATTGTATAGAATATTTAAAATGTATAAATCATATGACCCCTTACCCATTCACCCGTTATAGGAACAATATCAGCTCTTGTACACTTAAATGGTCTATAGTCTCAACGAAGCTATGTGTCTCATTTTCTATGACCAGCAATAAATAGTGGTTATAATAATTTATATAATTCATAATAATTATATTTAAAACAAAATTATTTTCCATGATATAATTTATATATATTCTATGTAAAATAATCAGAAGATTTATGCCAAAATAATCATTAGAAAACAAGGCAATTAACACCTGAAACAATGAAAATAGTTGAATATTATTAATATATAGGAGGGAAAATGTAATAAGAGGATCATGTAGGATATAAAGAATACAATTAAAATTATTTTATAAATTAAAAACAATATTACATCCATTGTACATTAGGTTAAATCATGATTAACTTAGGAAATTCGTGAGGTAGGGGACTTCATCACAATTTCCCTTCATTAAGGAATATTTTATTGTTTTGAAACTAATTTATTTTATATGGTGTATTTAATGAACTTTTTACATGTAATTTAAGTAATCCTTTAAAATTAATGGGTTTAAAATAATAAATATTATTTATTTTACCCATGTGGATTTCACTTGAATGTTACCGAGTGTTAATAGATTTCATTTAATTTTTATTTCTTTGAGACATATTTGTTAATATGTTACTATTCACATTTATGTTGTGTATATACTTTCGCATTTAGTTATATAACATGAATAAATAAATTATCATTATTAGTAATATTTCATTTCATATTTATTCTTCATGTGGGTATAAGTTATGTCTTATAAAATAGGTAAATATTATTTGGAATTCTCACATTCTTTTGTCATTGAAAACTTTACCATGAAAAAATAAACTATTATGTTATCATATTTTTATTAGAATATAAGTTTATCTTCAAAATAAATTTTCTTTATATTATGGATATTATTATTTAAAAAACCATATTCCATTTTATATAAAAAGTTATTATATTGAAATTTATTTCAGTATGTTTGGAAATATTGAAAAAATCATATTCAATACACAGTACGACTAATTTTTTATGAGGAATATTTTTAATGAATTTAAAATATCATTAACTACAGTATTAATGATGTGGAAATGTAGATATTTTTATGGAAAAATTATATATTTCCCCTCAATGAATTGGCAGACCACATGAGAAAAATCAATCGGTCTATTCATATGGACTTTTACCGTGTAGTTTTAAACTGTTCGGATAAGGGTCATGATAGTAGAGGTATTGATTATTCATATGATCCTAATCCCCATTAATTAAAAATTTAATTCATTGATAACTCATTTGTTATTATTATAAATTATATTTCACAATTAATTTATATTGGATTTATTTTACTCTCATTTTATTGATTAAATAACATTTTCTGTAGTTATTTACCTTTCCTTATTGATAATTCCTTGTCAAATTATGAAATTCATGTTATTGATTATGTGTCATATTTTTTCATTTATATACCATTCCTTATCAATTATTCCTTACTGATTCTTGATATTTTCCACTGTATGTAACAATTTCTATAAATTTTAACTCACCCTAATTTTGTTTCCTTTTCATAGGATATAAAGAGGAATTCATTGAATGTGTTCAACAAAAACAAATGATTTCAATTTTTAGGAATATTATTTTATTTCCCTATATGAAATTTTATATATATATATATCTATCATTCCATAAAACATCATTACTAATCATTGCTTTTAGATTTTACCCCTTGTACCTATGGAAATAACATAAAGTAGACCCCATGTCCAATTTACTAGAGTCAGGTTCATTACATAATAAATGCAAAACAGTTATTAGTATTGTAAACAATTAACAGATGTATAATATTTAGAATAATAGATATTGTTTTTGACAAGTAAGACATGTCGTAAGGGTTTTTGTAACTATTTACTTTCATTGAAATAAGTATTAATGGCACAAACCTATTTATTATAGTGGATATACTTCTATTCAACCTGTTATGACATGAATAATTTGTACTTCACTATATTTTCAATTAATATTCACATTATTTCATCAAAGGGTATTTTAATTGATAACTACATAGTAGTAAGTAGAGTTTTAACTCAATTTCTATTCATTGGGTCATATCACTTATCCATTGATTATATTTTTTATGATAAATTTTGAAATGAATATCCATTGTTTTATGTTTTATTCAAATATATATTTTTTATATTTACATCTACTACACATAATTAAATATTTTAATAATTCTTATTTTGATGATATTATCATTGGTATAGATGTCATCTCTATTTTTATTCCATTGAGAATTATTTATATCTTGAACCTATATACTTTTATGTAGTATATATAGTTAACATTGAGGTATTTAATATGAATATGCAATTATTCATGAGAATTAAGGATTCAATTCATGTGACTCATTCAAGAGGTATATTGAAAGGAAAATTTGATCTTATTCAACATTTTAATGGGTATATTTTTATTCAATATCCATATTTTTTAAAATTGGTTTAAATAAGTAATTATATTTAACCCAAATGATTTATTAATAAAATATTATGTTCTTATTGATTTCTTTATGGTTTAAAATAAATGTTTGTAATGTTTATAGGAAAGATTCATTTTCAACCATATTTGGAATAATTGAAAAGGATTTTTTTCATTTAATGTATATAGATTATGGGAATATTCACACATTCATAATTTTTTTACACTCTCTAGTTCTTAATTATGTTTTTAGTTATTTAAAAATGAAAATATATATTAAAAAGCTATTTTAAATATTTCATTTCCATTTTTATATATTCATTAAAGGATTTGTGTTTAAAAGAAAATATACTTTTTGGATTTTCATTTCTCATATCATGACTATTCTCAAGGACATGAAATTTCTCCTAAAATAATCATATTTTTCTTATCATTAGACAATAAATTTCTATATAATATACATATTTATTATATCATTGATATTATTATTTCCTAAACTACATAAAATTTCAATGATTGTTAATTCATATTGAATGATATTTTCTTAACAAGGGAATTATTGGTATTCATTATTCTTTACATGATATAGAAATTTTTTAATAAGGAATATTGTTTAGTAGTTAAATCTATCATTGGAGATATGGGGAATTAATTTCATATGATGTGACGTGTTGGTCCTGGAGTTATTTAGCACCATGAAAAATCAAAAGGACTGACAAGACAAATTAGTAAGATCATAGTAAATAGGTTTTTGGTGTATTCATACCAATAGATTAAAATGTATTGGTATAAGATATTTACGATAATATATTTTGATATATATGATCATGGCATCCAAAATTAAAGATTTACATAATTGATAAATAAATAATTATTAAACAAGAGATCAAAAAATTGATATTATTCATTAATTCATTATGTGCTAAATTTATTGATTAAATGAATATTATATTCATCAATTTAACTCTTCATATTTATTAGTATTTTTATCCTTGATAAATCCCACACTATTTAACACTTACAATTCATTTATGCTCACTATTTATTGGATTTAATTTCTCCAAGATGTAAAAGAATGAATCATTTAATTAGTTCCACGATACAAAATAATCTTTCTCATTATTTGATGAATTTTAATTACAATGTAAAATGTGAATAATGTATGTATCTAATTATTCAATACTACAAAACTATTCGTTCCTTTGGCATGAAATTAATTATTTATTATTTCAATCAATAAATAAGTCACTTGATTTGGGTTAGTGATGATGGGGTTGTAATAATTGATAATATAGAAACTATAGTAGAAACCTAATAACTATATTTTGGAAAATATGTATTTGGGAATAGAAAACTAAGACTGACATTGAGGATAAACATATTTATGTAAAAATATTTGAAAAAAATGAAAGATAGAGATTATTTGGATTCCCACTCTAATTATACTATCTTATTCTATGATTTTTGGTATTATTCAATTGCAGTAACCAAGACAAATATTATTTAAAACTGAGTTTGATGGAAAATGTTGTTATTTTTAGCGAAAAAATTGGATGAATACTAGAGTGAATGATATTATGTTTATTCAAAATTATCTATAATGATATAGCATTAAACAAATTAACATAACCAACTCTTATTCTCACCAAATATGATAAATAAATTTTTTAATGAGATCTTGGATGGTGGATACCATGTTGGAATGAAATCTCATTTCTTTAATGTTATAGTTATAGAATGAGTCACAAAAAAATTTCTTAAAGGAATTGGAAAACAAATTGTATGAAAAATAAAGTTATATATTGATAAATTTTCAGAAAAAAAATTAATTTGTTTCATATAGGGATCTGATGTTCCTCCAAAGGAAACCACTGTAAGTTATTTTCTTATGAGTGGGAATATAGTAATTATCTATGACAATTCCCAAATACAAGATCTTACTATGGGATCAAATCATTTCCTATGATATTTCAATCATTTATTTGAGTATAGATGTGTATATGAATTGGGATAGGATAATTATTCTATATAAGTTGTATCTAAATGATATTATAGATATAGGAACTAGTAGAATTACAACGAGTGTTCCACCGTGGATCTTTACTATGGATTTTAAAGCATCTGATGAAATGTCATTAGGAAAAATGAAATTTATTTAGTGATAATTTTATGATTCACATTGAACAACTAGTGAAGTATAGTGTGAGTGATATTGATACATATTAGTGATTTAGGACATCCTTCATTAAATTAGTCATAATTATAGAAATACTATATGATTTTATTCAAGGAATATATATTACATTAGTTCTTTTGAGGAATTCTTTTTTCATAAGAAGCTAAATTAAGAGATATTGATATAATAGCTTTTTTATTAGGATACAATTTTTATTGTTTAAAAGGAATATAAACACATTTTGAGGTTTTATTGGATGTTATTTTGTGATGATTTGAATCTTTTACAATGTTTGGGGAAGAATAATATTTTATTCTTTAAATAAATCTTTTTTCCAATATATGATTTAAT
The DNA here is from genome assembly GCA_963277665.1 of Viscum album. NCBI lineage: Eukaryota > Viridiplantae > Streptophyta > Magnoliopsida > Santalales > Viscaceae > Viscum > Viscum album. Next base: position 691,910,938 of record OY728163.1, read on the forward strand.
GTTACATTAATTACGTTATAATGGGAATTTAGGTATAGAAAATATTGATGGTTAAAATGTTATATAATAAAAAAACTATATTTTTTATGCATTAATGCTTATTCTATGGTTTACATCTCATAATTAGTATTTATATTTAATTGACAATATTATTGTTAAGTTCACAATAATATAATATCATTTAGTTATTTTCATGGTAATTAATGATATATTTTTGATGACTCCTTAGGTAATTGTAAGTGTAACAATTAGTTTTAACATGTGGATTATCCTGAAATATTATTTAGAAGGATGTAATATTTTTTTGAATATATATTAAATGGTATGAGATCACCATTGAGGTCAAATAAATAATTAACTATGTGTGTATAGAAGTTAATAGGGTTGTAAGGATTTTTATTTGTGGAAAACTATAATAGGATCCTTTGATGTTATTATTTAATATTTTATAAAAATTTTATTATGTCTTTAAATAATTGAATATATATAAGGTATTTTCTGACCATGTGGTAACCATTTTAAATTTTTATAAAACATGAAAATAAAAGGAATTTTTTTTACTCATTCATGGGTTTTGTGATCTCTTATAAGATTATTGTTGTTATTTGGAAAAAAATATACATTTTTAATACTCATTGTTTGAAAAATAGTTTGGATTATTGTGGAAATTAATTAAATGTTGGCATACTAATTTTCATAAAATTATATTTCATTATTTAATTATTCTAGATTGTAACATGAGTTTTTATCTCAAGGAGAAGGATCATAAAACAAAAATGTAATCATATTATGGTCATTTAGGATGAGTTGATGTTTTTTTCACATATCATAGATTTATGGTATTGTGGTCATTAACATTGTTCTAAACATGTTCTCAATCAAAATTAATATAACCTTGGGAATTTTTTTTTCATACATGTCTATATTTTCACTTCCTACTGATGTTCTCATATTTGTAAATGTAGTTTTTTATTATTCCAAACAACCATAATATTTCCATTTACCTCATGTTAAAAATGAATTTTATTACCCCTTTTATGTTGTGGTTTTCTTTAGTAGAATTATAAAATTCTGAGGCCTTGTTTACCAAATATAAGATAAAATTTAAAGGATTTAATTTAATGATGTGGTACAATTTAAATAGAAAATATTTTAAAATAATACTATGATTGATAGGGTATAGAATATGGGACATCATGTTTAAATAAACCATGAAATATTATTATTTAAATACTAAAATTATAAGATTGTCATCAAATTTATTGGTGTGAATAATAATAACCATATTATGAAATTAATATGAAGGATATACTTGATTAAAATTAACTGATTAATTATTATGGTATAGCCACTCAATTTTTAACCATCATTTTATTCTTTAAAAATATATTTTCATTAAAAAATTTAATCTTAATAATTTTTGTGAGGAAATAATCTAATTAATTAATTCAATATTTATATGAATAAATTTATTAAAAGATATTTATTTTTGAAATCATCAATTGTAATTTTTTTTTGACTTTTTTATATTTTTTTTAAAATATTTATTATTATTGAATAATGAATGGTATTATTTTTTATTAGAAATTTTGGTTTAATTTCATGAAATTACAGGGATATTTATTATAAATCTATTTCAATATAAGATTAATTTCATAATATTTTTTATTATCAATTTATATTTATGGTAATTAATTTTATCCATTTATTTAGAAGGATTCTATTTTAATGAAAAAAAATATTTATCATTTGGATTTGTGTGTTAATATAAACTTAATTCTGTTAAATTAGTGGAATTAAATCATAAAAAATGTATTCAACATTATGAATTAGGTCTTCCTAATTTTATAAATGGGTAGATATTATTTATGTTCACTATTAATAATGTTCATTGTAAAAAATTTCAACCATGGTATGAGTAGTTTTAGAAATTAAGGATACAAATATTTTCAAAAGTTGTTAAAAGTCAACCAAGAACATTCACTAATATCATTTTATGATTTTACGTCAACTATAATAATTATAACTTTATATATATATGACCTTTTTCATTAAAATATGATTTTGAACATTATAAATTATAAATTAGATATAAAGATAAAAATTCACCTTTTATAATTTAGAGAATTTAATTTTTTTTGATTGGGATAAGTATAACATCTATTAATTTCTAAGATTTAATATTACAAATAAATCCTTTTTTCAATTTTTTAATGTATTTATAATATTTAGTGGTGCAATAGTTACCTTAAATTCTTCCATAACAACAGGACAACATTTATTTTATTAATTGAAAAAAAGTTAAATTCCAAATAATAAAACTAATATAACATAAAAAATGATTGTGTTAAATGAATTATTTAGATAAATATAACATGATAGTAATATTTAATTTAATAAATTAAAATTACATCTTTTTCTAGATGTATTAAATGTCAGATTAAATGAATAGTATTAAAAAGTACATGAATGATATTTTCAAATAAAAAGAATTTTAATATAATGAATTAAAATCATTTGAAAAAATTAAATACGTCCTAGTAAATGATATAGGGTTTAAAAACAAACCATTCTAAAATAATGGGTTTTTTTCATTATATAGTGTCTTTACAGACCCTTAAAATGTAGAAAACTTTAATACAATCGTAGTTGTCAAAAGGGATAGACAAGGGGTCAAACCTAATTGATAAGGTTGAAAAATAAAAAAAACATGTACAAATATTATTCTATCATATTATATTTATCCACTTATATCATATCCAATAATTATATTGGTTTGTGTGTATTTCAATATGAAAACAATTTCTGATTAATTCAACACATTAAGAAATCATAAAAGTGACACACCAGTAATTTATAAAAGGGAAACTCATATCCATTATTATAGGATCAAAAAACCCTTTTTGATATTCTATTACCTACCTAAATCCATTCCCTAAATCTCAAAACACATCTTAGAGACTATTTTATACTCATATAGACAATTTAGAAAGGCAATATTTGTAATCTAAAATAGGTTTTCTGAAAAGTGTTATCATTATTAATCGATGGTTTTTTATTTATTTACTCTTCAACCATATTATAATATTACTAAACTATTAAAATATACTAAAATTATTATCTCTAATATAATAGAATTTTATTATATTAAATTCATTTCCCACCATCATCTCATTTTCCATTAAATATTAAACTAAACCAGCATCAGTTTGCAAGACATACTAGTGCATTACGAATATATGTAAGTAGTATTCATTCAACGATTATAATGATTTGATATAATGAAGGAATATATATATATAATATATTGAATATATATTTATCATTTCTGAAAATTATTATACATTATATTTTCATACATTTCCATACAATGAAAAATGATATCATCATTCCTACATATGTATGGACTACCACCTTCATAAAGAGATGTTATCCATTTGATACCCCCCCTCACATGGATGGTATTTATAAGATTATTTAAATAATTAATATATTATTAATGATATAATTATAGTTCTAGAATAAAACAATATTGTCTTTCTTTACATTATAATCTTCAAAAAAAGGAAAACATTACTCATGCATACATACGACCTACCATATATATGATTTAACATAGTTAATCATTCATAATAGTATTTAATTATTGGTGTTGAAAGTATAAATGAAGATAATTGTTTTTAATTATTTAATGATTTTTATTCCAGGGACTATGTAATAAATACCACATTTACAATTATCATCCAACCAACGCTATTTCATACATATGAACAGAATAGATTTAAAATGCCCCATATGAAATTAATGGTTAATTTAATTTTATATAACATATTTATAAATAAAATTAATGTTATAATTTTTAAAAAATGTTTTTAGGAATGTAAATAATTTAAATGGTATTAATATTCCTGACGATAAATAACATTTCTGACGAGTTAGACCAAATGTAATGGTTTTTGTCTTAATCTCCATCCATTAAAGAAAATATTAGTTTTATAGACCCATTTTTTATTGTTTACATAATTTCATCAAACTTATTATATCATTAATAAATCATAATTCAAGTTATTTTATGTTTCAATTCAAATGATTAGATCCAAGGGTATTTTTCATGAATGTTACCATATTGTTGGATTTTTCTCAACTCAATTTCCTTTCATTGGGTTATGTAACTTATTTTTTGATTTATTTACATAAATATTACACATTAATTGATATGTTTTGATTTTTATTCTATTTAAACGCATCCTATGTGAATTTATATTTTTTATACATAATCCATTCATTCCTTAATTACCTTTTCAATAGTATTATCTTTATTGGGGATTTCATCTCAATTTACAATCCATTGCGACTTATTTGGTATTATTAATCTATTTAAAATTATTTTGTATATATACTTTCCTTTAGAGGTACTTACCATGAATATATATTTATTCATAAATATTAATGATTCATTTAAGTTTACACTTTCAAAAGGAGTGTTTAGAAGAAAATATGATCTTATTCCATGTTTTAATCCGGTATATTTTTCGTTCAAATACATATTTTATAGATTTTTATCAAAATGACATTTTAATTTAAAAAAATTATTTATTAATGATATTTTAAATTATATATGATTTGATACATTTTTTTAGAAGGGATACATATAATGTTTTCCCAAAAAATCATTTTTATAATATGTTTATAAAAAAAGAAGATTGTTTTCATTTAATGTTTATGGAATTAAAGGAAATTACATCCACCATAACTATTTTTTCCCTTAGGTATATTATAATAATTTTAAATAGATTATAATGAAAATATTTAATGGAAACACATGTTAAACATTTCACATCCATTTTCATCTATTCATTAATGTATTTGATTTCAATATAAAATATACTTCTTGAAATCCATCTCCCATATCTTGATTAATCACATGGAAATAACATTATTTTAATGACTTCATATTCTTTTGATCATTGGAAATTACATTTCCCTTAAAATTTCTATATTTTTTCTCTTACACACGGTTTTTTTCTCTTTAGGTCATGGTTTGGATCCGGTTCGTTGAAAATCCCAATCCTTTTATTGGGTGTTGGTTGAGATTAATTTTGAGTTTTTTACTACTATATATGTCTAATATCCCTAATTTGGGTTCCCCAATTATTTTTTAGGATTTTTTGGAGAGAGGGTGGTTACATCATGATTTGAACCAACCGAGAGCCCATTTCTAGTTTTAAAAATCAAATTTGTTTCTTTTATAAATCCTTTTTTTAGTATTTTTCAGCCATAATACTTCATATATTTCCTAAACCAACATGTTCAAATATTAATATTATTTTTTAACCCTTAATAATAAATAATCATTGTGAATTTGGGTTAATTATTTAGGTATTGGGATAGCCCGTGGGCCCATTTACAGTTTATGAAAAAATAATTTGGTTCTTTAATATCAATTTCATTGATTTCTATTTTTGATGATTCTAACTCCCACATGAATCCAAGATACATATACTCACCTAAATTATAGATTTTACATCTTTGGAACTCATTTGAATCTAATATTAGGGAGAATGTTCTCAAGTTTCCTCAAATCATCCAGAATTGAGAAGGTAAATTATTTAATACATAAATCATACGAGTTGTGCTTTGTTAGACACAAATATTCTTTAACTGGTCCTTACAGAACATAATATCCTCTACCATAAATTCCAACTAATTGCTTTTTTTTTTCTAATAATGCATATATAATGGTTGATGAAGAGTTTTGTTGTTGAAAAGGTGAGATTCCTTATCCTTAATCCTCTCTCTTCTTCCTCCTTTCATTATTTAATGGTTTTATAATATCCTTTAGTCATGAAGGACCATGGGGTTATATTATACCATGGATTTGGATTGGGGTTTTTGTTTATTTGGGGATGGTTTTCATAGGTTTAGGGTATGTAAACACTAATATAGTGATATTTGGTGTGTGTTTTCATTAATCCTTGGATTTGAGGTAAGATATCCCGTGAACATGCCTATATCATTTCTGTTTCTTCATTTTTATATTTTTCACATCTTATATATATGTTTATTATTGGTTTTCATCCTTTTTATTATTTTATTGGTGTGAAAATTGATTGATTAAGACTTTCTTTGTGAAGGGTAGTTTTGTTTTGTCATAAAAGTGCACACCAAGTATTTGTTTAAATGTTTCTCTATCTTTCACAACTGTTTTGTGGGGTTTAGAACCTGGTCTATGGCATTTAGAACATGTTCTAGTAGGTCAAATAAAATATTTCATGAAATTTGCGTTTTATTCTTTTCTATGTTCTTAAAATAAATTTTTTTGTTCAAAAAGGGCATGTTATATATTCGGTAAATTGCCTGGGTAGATTTTATGTGTTATGTGTGATTTAAAAATTACTTGTATGGATTTATAAATGAATTTTAAGAATGATAAATTGTATTTTTGGGTCTTTATATTTATTTCCAACTTGTATTTGGTTCTAAAAACAATTGGGTTTTTGTTTACATCATGTTTTAGCCCGAGTTGTCGGAAAATGGCATGTTTCACATCCTTATGAAAATGATTGTGCTTTGAATATGTAACCTGAGTGTTTCAAGGGGTTTATGAATGTGGTTTTATTCTTAAAATTGTGTGTATGACAAACTTAATATAATTTAAATCCAAATCTTGGTCAAAGGATAGTTGAGATAAATGCTTGAAGGATCGTTTGGCATTTGTTTTTGTAAAAACAATTTCCTTGTGAATTGCATGGTCTATCTTTTGGGGCCATTTTGTGGTCAATGAAATTGTTTTATTAATTGGTTTTAGGTCTTCTAAATCTGGTGTTTACAGTTATTGAAGGGTTTTTATCCAAAAAATATCACTTTTAAAGGATTTTATGTGCAAGGCCTCGTTATACTCTTTGAAATTTTTTTACGAAACATGTTAGTGGTTTATTGATTCGTGAAAGAAATGTGAAGCAGATTTGCAGGTTGTTTCTATGGTTATGGTTTGGTAATAGAATTTTGATGTGGAAAATTTATTTGATAAAATGTGTTACATTACTGAGCACAAAAGGGAATCCGTAGTATCTCAGTGGGAAGACGTGTACTAGTATGCTAGAGATCCCTTGGGGTTTGGCCGCTATTTCACGTAGTGTGGCAAATGATGAAAACACTAACTAAAATATGATGATGATGTTGTTGTGGGATCACTAGGTAATTATTATTCTCTATAATAGAGGCTCATGTGTATGAGAACATATAATTATAATGGTTACTTTAATCAAAATATGAGGTACCTTGGGCTCACAACTAAATAGTGCCTATAGGTGTTCTCGTGACTTGTGCTCATTGGCTATTTTGTTCTCACCATCAATATACGGTGTATTTTGTTGGTAAATTCAGTAGTGTTTGTGATTTATTTAAAAGTGTAAATTCTTTAAAGTAGCCCTCTTGAAAACTATTTTCATTTTGAAGTTGCACCTCTTTGAAAATTGTTACTCACATTTTAGTTTATAAAACATTCATGTTTTTGTTTGGTAATTTCTTTTACAGAATGGGACGTCATTTGGAAAACATACCTTTATATATTGTATTTAAAAATCAAAATTTTTGTTTCTTTTAATTTAAAAGATGTTCATAAGGAATATAATATCAGAATAACCTTTTGAGTTTTAGTACTCACGCATATAGTCTTCTTCTACTTTTATCCCTTGTGCAGGTTTCTGCAGGACTTCTATTGACTTGGGTGATGCGAGATCATTGTGTTGGAGAGTGGACAATATTGTCACATTGAGTTATTTGGTTATCGTGTTTGGTCATTAGAGTTGTTGGATTAGTTTTAATTTCAGTTCTTTATATAAATAATGTTCAGTTAAATTTTTATATAAATGTATTTTGGGCTTTCCATTTTGTCTGATGTTTGTCTGATTGTTTATATATTGGAGAAGTAGTTCCCTTGTGTAATGTATTGATTCCCTTTGTTCTTGTCTCTTTCCTAGGATGATTAATAACAACTCTCGGGACTGGTCGCGGGTTGGCCTTCGTGACCGGTTCAGGGTCGACTCGGGATGTTAAGTGACAAAATGGAACAAGAAAATATCCGCTCTTAGTAGACATTTCTTTTTTGAGGGCCCTTGTTTTTTGTTGGATGTCATGGTAGATGTAGTAGGATTTTTGGGACATGAGGGGTAATTTTGGGAAGAGCATCGCCAACTCTTTCTCATTCTGATCCTCATGATTCCACGAGAACTATGGTTTTATCAGTGGCGTTTGTTCTTGTTGATTGTTTGGTGTTGGGATATGTCAAGGGGAGTCTGACTAAGGGTCGTCTTGTGTTCTCAGAGCCTGGATATCCATATAGAACTCAGGAAAGGTCCTAATAAGTTTCTCCATGTGGGTGTTGTGTTTAAAATTTGGCCTCCAACCATATGGTCATGTAACCCACCGACAGTAGTTCTCTTTTTTTGGGTCTCTTGGACCTTTCAGAAATTATGAATTTCTAATTTGAAAATGCATGTGTGAGAATTTTGGAAATGGGTTTTAAAGGAAGGATTGGATTTTGAAAATTGAAAAAAGGTGTTTTAAAAAATTAAATATAAGAATTATTTCGGAATGTTGTGTTCTTGTAAAAAAATTAAGAGGTAGTGTAAATTATTAAACGATATTGGATTATCCATAATCTAAACAGGTGGTTTGTTGGAATAAAATGTTTTGAAAGTGTGAATCAATTTAAGGTGACTCTGAATCTTTGGTTTAAATGGGGTGTTTCGGGATGCTGAAAAGTGTTTGAATATGATAAATATGTTTTGGAAATTGGTTTAGAGTGGATTGTGTATTTCTAGAAAGGGTATTTGTGTCAATGGACAACAAATTATAAAAATATACATTGCTGAATGTCAGAAAATGGTAAGTGTTTTTATGAAGTATCTTGGTTGTTTTAGAAGTTGTTAAAAATTAAAATGAGTACTTTATTTAAGAAAAATTTCTTGATGAAGTGTGGTTTGTTAGGTGAAATATGAAAATAATTTTTGACATTGTGATTAGTGTTCCTTTGGAAGGTACGTGTTTTTTTGCAATGATGTTGCTTTTCAAAGGACTTTGGTGTTTTTATCAGTGCTAACATTCATGGTTTTATTGAAATCTGAATGGATGGATTTTATTTCATGGTGGTTGGGTGCTTGGGTGGAATGGAAATATGAATGTGTGTGATCCTTGATGAAGCACCATTGGTGAATGTGAAAACCACCCAAATTAGATTGTTTTTCAAAACTGTTTTGCGCTGAAAAATATTGCCTTTATTGATAAACTAATTTTTAGATGGATAGTTTTTTATATTCCTTAGAAGAGTTTTTTTATTCATTAAGATTACATGTAGTCTAGAAGTCATAATCTTGTTGTATCTTGATATGAGATCATGTTGGTGGCTCGGTTTTGGAGTAATGTTCAGTAAGTTTCTAAATAGGTGTTGGATCTGGTGATGTGTCCATAGATAGTTATATGTTGGCATGATTTCCATTTGATAAATCTACATATTATTTATCTTGATTCAAAAGCTATAATACATCCTCATATAATTTCTCATACTGTTAGTTAAAATAGAGGGATATTTTGGATCGATTTAAAGTGCTTCAAGGTCGTGATAATTACTTTTAACATAACAGTTGTGTTCGGTGATTTTGATGTGTTTTTCGGTATTTCTGGTCCATTCTGCTCCTTTTTCAGAGTGATATATAATTTTGATATGTATCTATGAGTTTCTATTTAGAAGAAGGCGTTTTGTAGAGCATGTGATATTTTTTTAGTGGTGTGATCCTTAGCACCTGATTGTGGTCATCAGATAATTCAATATTCATGGCTCTAGCAATTGGCCTCAGAGTAAAGATTTTCACATGGTCATGAAATAAATAGTGGTGTGGGTATATTGACTAGGCTCTCACCTCTACCATTATAGTATGGTAGTTTATATAGATCTATTGTGGTTACTCATTATTGGGAATTTCTCATTGACACAACAAGCATGGTGGAATTACCCCTCACATATTGTCCATGGTTATGCCTTCATGGATGTGGGGTTTCAATCAATGTCTCTATGTAGACCTCCTATGAAAATCCAGTGTCATATTGGTGTGACATGTATATAGGTTGAGAGTGTTTGTTTTTTAATTTTTTTATTTTGTGGTTTCATTATCCAAATTATTGGTTCCACTTTCCTCCCCTCCCTGAGTGGGGGGGGGGTCCAGATTCATGCCGAAAGTGACGGCCCAGTTCTTTTCTCCTTCGTTCAGGAGTGGGTGGTTTATATGTTCATGTTGTAACCCTATTAACATGTGTTTGTAGTTTTTTATTGGATAGTTTTTTTTTGGTCCTGTGCAGGTGAGGACCAATTCTTGTTCATTTTAAAATCTTTTTTTGTTCATTTCATGTTGGTCTCTAATGGTGGGGAGACCCACTACGGGTCTCGAAGATCATTCTGTTAGGATATGTTGGATGATAGTTATGATTTAATAGTGGCTAGCCCATTCTGGCCTCCACCCCAAGTCATTGGATTTTTTGAGTGAACTATTGATTGGGTTATCATTTGGTTCATTGTGAAAATTCCCAAAAATCTAGTTCTTTTCTTGGTCATGGAGGTGGTGGCTTGATGTTTCCATTGATTCTTCAGATGTGGTTGTGAGTTACTGTTTTGTTTGGGAATGGATATTTATAAGGACCCAGCCTTAAACATTACATAATATTGAATTAAATGAATAATTCACAATGTGGATATTTTTAGGTTTAGAGTTTTATAGAATTAGGATATAACGATTATATCTCAAAAGATTACAAGGTAGACATATCTTCATAGTTTCCATTTTTTTCATAAAATAAAAACTCTTAAAAAAAGAGTCATGTCTAGTTCTATGATTTAGATATCATGACTTTTCCTTGATCCCATCCTTGACCTTATTTATCTTTAAGTCCTGTGAAAATATTTCAAAACTTATGATGAGCATAAAAAGCTCAGTAAGGGTTATAAAACAAAGATTGAAAACATTTTTTCATAAATACATACAAAATATGAACTATTTTACTTACTTCATGAAATCATAAGATTTATGAAAGACACATAAAAATCATAAATCATAAAGGTAACTTGTGGAATCCATATCATACTTACATTGTAAGTATCTTAGCTATATAGGGAGTTACTTTGGAATAACCATCATAGTATATTCACAAAATCTCTTAGGAGAAAAATTCACGTTTACCTTCGTCACGTTACCCAATGCATTAGAGATCTATCTCAGGCTCACACGCCCTAGGTTTATCACAGAACCACCCATATACGTAAATAATGCCCAAGAACCATAACATGATCATAACACATAACATAAGAATAAAGGAAAGATAAAATTTCCACATTTCAATAATAAAATATAATTTCAAGATATTTAAATAATAAATCCCTTCTCAAAATCATTTTCAATACCAAAATACGTAAAAAGAGTATATGGTATTTATTTTTATTTTTAAAAAATAATCCGTCTTATTACGGAATCCAAAGATCAAATAATACTCGCGGTGGCAGAAAGGTCATTGTCACCGATTATGTTAAAAAAATTCCTTTTTTTCCCTTTAGTAATACACTTCATATAAAAATATTCCCTTTGAATAAAATAAAGTCGTGTATAAAACTAAAAATGCCTCAATGAAAGGAGATTGAGACGAAGTCCCTTACCTCGCATCTGACTTGACTCGATCATTCTTTAATCTCTTGAATAATAAACTAATGTTAATTTATACTTGATTAAGAAACATTTTCAAGTTTATTATTCCTTTTATATCACTTATTACCATGTTATAAACATTATGAAATCATTTCAGTTAATAACATTCGTTGTGTCATTATTTGGTACTTGAGTAAAAATGAAAAACTTATATTTACAAGTTGCCCATGTGCTCAAATGTTCATTATATCCAGAATGATATTCGTGATTTGGATATCATATATATCATATATATCTAGTATATACATGTTTTTATAATAGTACATAACATTTATAGGTAAGAAATGAAATGCACCGTTCATGGAGACGGTAAGTCGTACGTACGCATGAAAGCTAATTTCATTTATATTTCTTATTTTAATATAAATAAAACATAATGATACATAGTTATATTATAATTCCAGTATAATATAATATATAAAATCAATTACACTATCCGTTATACATCCCACATAAGGCATTAATGAGTCACATCACTCTAAGGGGGCGGTAGTCCGCACTTCCTCAAATTAGATTATCGTATTTACCCACTATGGAAACCATAAAGGCATGATATAAATGGAAATTAAAGAAGCATAAGAAAATCATAATCATAATATATATCATATATAAATACAGGGCAATCATAATTTCCACCCTGAGAGGTGGTAAAATGTAATTGAACAATCATCATTTCGTGATGCCTTAGTTTTCCATCCACAGAAACATTATGTTCATCATCAATTAGATGGAGGTGTGTGTAAGTGTAGTTCTAATCCTTCTCATAAAAACATCCTAGTATATTTAGGATACTGTTGTTATTACAAAAGAAAAGAAATAAAAAGATTTTAGGGGTTGGAGAAGTAAAATAAAAGAAAACAAATTAAGAGAAAATGTTAACTTTAATTTGGGTCACTTCCTTTGGGTTGAACCAAAAGGACTTATATAAGTGCCTTCTATATAAGGTAAGGCTTCTAGGTGGAGGAGAGGTATGTAGAAAGATTAATTGAGCAGATTTTGGACGAGCCAAATGGCTTTATAGGTGTGAGGAATTGGTTAGAAGTGGTCTCCTTTTATAAGGAAGAGGATGGGCTCTTTAGGAAAGTGTGAAAATATTATTTTAATATATAATGATATTAGGTTTCAAAAGATCCAAAAATCATTATAATTGAATATAATATGACTCATGGTTGAAATAAAGTCATCCAATTACAATTGGACATGTTACGGATAATATTTTCATCATTATATTCTTATATATTTAAATCATTTATTAATGAGGTAAATACAGCATAATTATTGTGTCATAAATAATTTAATTTATAAAATGTATAAAAATTATAAAAAAATACCATAATATAGAAAATACCATTATATTTCCAACAAATATTTTTAGTCCAAAATAAGAATTATATAACACCATATAAAAATTAATTACTAATAGATTTTTGTTTATATCATTTTGGCCTTGACTTTAAAATAATTAATCTAATTAGTCATTATCACTTCCATGTGGATCCATGGGGTCCCAAAATAGACCCAAATATGACCATGGTCGTTAATGACTCAACCAATAAGTTTAGTACATGTTTTAAGGTAATTTTGAATTATTATAATATTCATTTATCCTTGAATTACACTATTTACCTTTAACCGCGGTAAATAAAAGTCAAAAGTTACTACTCACCAAAAGACATTTCATCTTAATGAACCGAATTTTACTTATTGATAAAAACCATGTATGTCGGAGTTTTTAACTTCAATTTACAGAAGTGGTAAAATTTCATTTAAAAGAAAAATTCAGTTTTTTGACTACCACTAAGTGGTGTCACTGTTTATCAAAAATTGATGTTTTCATAAAAATAACAACAATTCAGCCTAAGAATTATTTGATATTCAGAATTAAAAATTGATATCTATTTTTCCAAAATCAAAACATAGAAGGGGCATTAATTAATTAAAAAATTAATTCCCGTTGTTATAAAAAATAGCGTGTTTTTAAGAAATAATAACTATCAAAAATTGATACATGTTTATATCCAATTTCAAAGTGAAATTAATTCCAATGACCAAAATTGGATTAAATGGTAGAAATATATTTTAATTTCACTTTAAAACCAATTAAAAGGATAATCTACCCATATAAATAAATTAGATTAAAAGTCACTTTTGTATTAAAATACAATATTTTTCACTATTCATTAAAAAAAAAGTTAACTTTATCAGAAAAGTACAAAAAAATTACACAAAGTAAATTTTGATGTCCCCATTATAAATAAGGATTTTATCTGGTCATATAGAATGTATTAAGGTGACCAAAACTAGATTTAAATAGGTTTCTCCATTAAAAGGCGGTAAATAGGCCTTTTAGTGTAAATTATGATTAAAATTAGATTTATTCAAATTTTAATCCTCTATCATTTAATGGATGAATGTAAATAAATTTATAAAACATGTATAATCAAATTTTAGTTAGTTTTGTTCATTCCCGCTAATACAACGGCTAGGAGTTAACAACCATTTAAAAAAATAATATTTTATTATTAGTGTGTAACGTAAGATTTCAAAGAAACCCGTTGTTGCGTATCGGGTACGCTATCAAACATAGAAACCCCTTTAAGTAAAATTAATATTTGAATCCCACATATTAATTAATATAAAATACGTCTTATTATTTATTTACCTGTGATGTTACATCCTTCCCACCTTTTGGGAATTGAATCCTTGCAATTTTAAAAGTTGGGCTCGGAAACTTTATTGAATGTCCCATATAAAAAAAGAGTTAGTAAAACTATCACTTTAAAATGAAGAAAGAGAAGTACAATGGTCACCCGAGTTAACCCATACCAAAATTCCATGAAATCATAGATATGGAGGAGAAAACAAAGGGTCATGTTCTGACGGAGAGTGATAGGAAACATGATTAGGAAAAAGTTAACCACAAGAAAATCACAAACTTATGATGTGTGTAAACCGTATTTGATTACCCAAAAGGAAACGTAAACCAACAACATTTTTGTTTTACATTTATTTTCATCATTTTGAGGAATTTATCTTCTACATAGAATAAAAACATAAGGAAATATACTTGCCTTCACGTAGAGTTTCATCTTTTAATAAGTTTCTACCAAAACTAATCATTTCTCTAAACGATGAGCGTTAAAAAAGGCTTCGTCACATCAAAAGCACAAGAATCATATTCTACAGAATCTCATAATCCACAAAAGGAGAACTATCTATTTCCCTTGTATTTAAACATTAACTAAAACCAAAATCTTTAGTACAAGATCAGATAATCACCAAAAGGATAATCGTTTATAAAAATAAATACAACTCATAATCTCCAAAATTCAACAAAAATAACTCAAGGTTCCAGACAGAGCATTAAATAAACAGTTATCCTTAAAATTATTCAATGTAATCCAAACTAAGATTGAAACCCAAATCTCTGAAATATTTAATCACATAGTCTTCCAAGGTAAATCTTAACATTTATCTCCAAATAACATCAGTTACTCTTAAAGTATCGTACTGAAAAGTAATTAAACTAATAACATATCCTCCATGATAGGTTAATCATTTCCATCAACTTATTCTTAATTAATATGATCATCAAACTAAGAAGAATTAGTCATACTAACCAAGGACTTAATGTAGTCCAGTGGTAGGTGATGAATACTAGTCGTACATTGGTTGTGGGTTCAATTCCCACAGCTTTGTCCGACGCAACGGGTTGTCACACAGTTTGCGTGTTGTCCGTTTTCAAAAAGTACATAATTTTATAACATTCCCAAAAATAGATAAATTCATCAAAAATAACCATAACATATGTTAACCACAAAGGTTATCTAATAACTATCGTTTTTCATCCCAAAATGTATTAATAGGTAATTGCCTCAAATTCAAGGATCATATAAACCCAAATGGTTCTTTATAACTATATCCTCAAAAGAGAATATAATTATTTCTTGAATAAAATTTTCATATATCAAACATCAAGGTTAAAAATACTATAAAAAGTCATCTATTGTAATCCCATCATCAGAAGATCTTTAATACTTTTAAGCATTTCACCCTCCTAAATTCTACCATAACTCTTTAATCCCTTATATACTGACTTCTTACACATTCCACATTCTTCATGATCCATTAACCATTCCTATATAACTTATTCTGAAATACTTCGTTCCTGCAAACAAAGTCATGAATCATATCCTAATAATTCAATAATAGGAAAACATATGTTAAGAAATAATCCATACCTTTCATTGATCATTTTTAGTTTCTTCATACTCAATCTAAATGGAATTAGGTATTGGTAAATGAATATTTTTATGAACCTGGTGATCCCATTCCCAAAACCTCTTTAGAGGACATGTGTTTGCATAATGACCATGCACACCACATTTAAAACATTCAAATGATCCCTCGGAAAAGACTTCTTTCCATTTCCTAGAGTCAACTAGATGCTTCCTTTTTCGATGGAATGTTATTGCTTTATGACCTTCATTTCCACATCTATAGCATCTTTCTGTCCCTTTGAAATTTTTCCTAGATGTTTCTTTCCACATCTTTGACACAACGTTATTTGAATATACTTACCTTTATGATTATTACCTGAACTTCTGTAGGAATTTGTTTCTCTCATATAATACGCCTTATAAAAATCACCAATGTTAAGGATGTCAATCATGACTCCAGATAGTTGGTTGAGAATAATCACAAGAGTTCTCATTGCAGCTCCCATTTCATTCAATTTCTCATTCAAAAAATCTTTATAGGTTTCTTCACATCTATTGTTACTTTAATTCCTACTAGATCTATCCATTAACTAAAACCAAAAATTTTATTGTGAGTATATCTATAAAATAATCATATAATATCTTACGGGGAGGGTAAACACTAAGATATACTAATTTATGTTATCTTAAACTCATTCAATTTATCTAAAGAAACTATGACTCTTTCTAAAATCCTAACCGTTATGGTATTGTCACTTATGCTTAAATAATTCCCTATCCTCTAAAGTTATCTTAACTGACCTATGTTTCCAACTATAAGGACCCGGCCTTAAACATTACATAATATTGAATTAATTTAATAATTCACATTGAGGATGTTTTCAAGTTTATAGATTTGGAAATTAGGACATAACTATTACATCTCAAAAGATTACAAGGTAGAAATATCTTCATAGATTCCATTTTTTTCATAAAATAAAAACTCTTAAAAAAAGGGCCATGTCTAGTTCCATGTTTTAGATAGCATGAATTTTTCTTGATCCCATCCTTGACCTTATTCTTCTTTAAGTCCTGTGAAAACATTTCAAAACGTGGGATGAGCATAAAAATCTCAGTAAGGTTTTTAAAAAAAAAATAATTTTTTTTTCATAAATACATACAAAACATGAACTATTTTAATTACCTCATGAAATCATAATATTTATGAAAGACACATATAAATCATAAATCATAAAGTTATCTTGCGGCATCCATATCATACTTACATTATAACTATCACAGATACATAGGGAGTTACTTTGGAATACCCATCACATTATATTTCCTAAATCTCTTAGGAGAAATATTCATGTTTACCTCCGTAACGTTAACCAATTCATTGGAGAGCTATCTCGGGTTCACCCGGCCTAGGTTTATCACGAAACCACCCGTATACGTAAATAATGCCCAAGAACCATAACATGATCATAACACAAAACATAAGCCTAAAGAAAAGATAACATTTCCACATTGCAATAATAAAATATAATTTCAAGATATTGAAATAATAAATCCATTCTCAAAATCATTTTCAATTCCAATATATGTAAAAACAGTATATGGTATTTATTTTTCCATTTAAAAAAACATTCCAGCTTGTTAAGGAAGCCAAAGATCAAATAATACTCACGACGGTGGAAAGGTCATTGTCACTGCTTACGTTAAAAAAATTACATTTTTCATTTAGTAAAATGATTTGTTTAAAAAGATTCCATTTGAATAAAATGAAAATTCAAAGGGTTTTATACACCATATAAAATAAATTCATGTATAAAAATAAAATTGCCTCAATGAAAGGTGATTGAGACGAAGTCCCTTACCTCGCGTCGGACTTGACTCGATCGTTCATTAATCTCCAGAATAATAAACTAAAGTTAATTTATACTTGATTAAGAACCCTTTTCAAGTTTATTATTCCTTTTATTTCACTTATTACAATGTTATAAACATTATTCAATCATTTAAGTTAATAACATTCATTTTGTCGATATTTGGTACTTGAGTAAAAATGAACAACTTATATTTATAAGTTGTCCATGTGGTCAATGATTCATTATATCCAGAATTATATTCATGATTTTGATATCATATATATCATATATATCCATTATATACATGTTTATATAATAGTACATAACATTTAGAGGTAAGAAATGAAATGCACTATTCATGGAGATGGTAAGCCATACGTACGCATGAACACTACTTTCATTTCTATTTCTTATTTTAATGGAAATAAAACATAATGATACATAGATATATTATAATTAAAATATAATATCATATATAATATCATTCACACTATCCTTTATACATCCAACATAAGGCACTAACGACTCACATCACTTTAAGGGGGCGGTAGTCCGCACTTCCTCAAATGAGATTATCGTATTTACCCACAATGGAAACCATAAAGGCATGATATAAATGGGAAGTACAGAAGCATAAGGAAATCATAAACATAATATATATCATATATAAATATAGTTCCATCATAATGGCCACCCTGAGAGGTGGTAAGATGTAATTTAACAATCATCGTTTCGTGAGGCCTTAGTTTTTCATCCACAGAAACATAATGTTCTTCATCCATTAGATAGAGGTGTGTGTATGTGTAGTTCAAATAATTCTAATAAAAACATCCTAATATATTCAGGATACTGGTGTTGTTACAAAAGAAATGAAATAAAAATAGTTTAGGGGTTGGAGAAGTAAAATAAAAGAAAACAAATTAAGAGAAACTGTTACCTTAAATTTGGGTTACTTCCTTTGGTTTGAACCAAAAGGACTTCTTTATGATTATTCTGCCTAAGGTAAGGATTCTAGGTAGAGAATCAGGATGCAAGGAGATTAATTGGGCTGAGTTTGGATGATCCAAATGGCTTGAGAGGTGTGATGAATTGGTTATAAGTGGTCTCCTTTTATAAGGGAGAGGAGGGGATCTTTAGGAAAGTGTGATGATATTATTTTATTATATAATGATATTCGGTTTCAGAAGGTCCAAAAATCATTAAAGTTTAAGATACGATGACTCAGGGTCGAAATAAAATCATCCAATAATAATTGGACATGTTATGGATAATATTTTAATCATTATATTATTATTTATTTAAATCATTTATTAATGAGGTAAATACTGCATCATTATTGTGTCATAAATAATTTAATTTATTAAATGTCTAAAAATTATTAAAAAATATCATCATATAGGAAATCGTTTTATATGTCCATATAATATTTATAGTCGAAAATAGAACTTATATAACACCATATAAAAATTAATTACTAAAAGATTTTTGTTTTTGTCATTTTGGCCTTTACTTTAAATTAATTAATCTAAATTGTCATTATCACATCCAAGTAGATCAAAGGGGTCCCAAAATAGACCCAAAGATGCAAATGGTCGTTACTGACTCAACGAATAATGTTATGACAGGTTTTGATGTAATTTTTAATTATTAAAATATTTTTTTAACCTTGAATTACCCTATTTTCTTTTAACCGCGGTAAATAAAAGTCAAAAGTTACTATTCACCAAAAATTATTTTCATCTTAGTGAACCACATTTTAATTCTTGATAGCAACCATGTATGTCGGATTTTTGAAATTCAATTCACAGAAGTGGTAAAATTTCATTTAAATGAAAGTCTATTTTTTTAACTACCACTAAGTGGTGTCACTATTCATCAATAATTGATGTTTTTCAGAAAAATACCAAAAATGCATCCTAAGCATTATTTGATATTTCAAATTCAAAATTGATGTCTATTTTTCCAAATTCAAAACATAGAAGTGGAATTAATTAATTTAAAAATTAATTCCTATTGTTAAAATAAATAGCGTGTTTTTAAGAAACAATAACTATCAAAAGATTGATACATGTTTATGTCCAATTTCAAAGTGAAATTAATTTAAATGATCAAAATTGGATTAAATGGTAAAAATATATTTTAATTTAACTTTAAAACCAATTAAAAGGTTAATCTAATCATATAAATAAATTAGATTAAAAGGAACTTATGAATTAAAATACAATATTTGTCACTATTCATTTAAAAAATGAACTTTATCGGAAAAGTTCCAAAAATTTACACAAAGTAAATTTTGATGTCCCCATTATAAAAAAGGATTTCAGTTGGTTATATAGAATGTATTAAAGTGACCAAAACTAGATTTAAAGAGGGTTCACCATTAAAAGGCGGTAAATTGGCCTTTTAATGTAAAGTATGCTTAAAATTAGATTTATTCACATTTTAAGCCTCTAAAATTTATTGGATGAATGTAAATACATTTAACAAACATGAATAATCATATTGTAGTTAGTTTTGTTCATTCACGCCAATACAACGGCTAGGAGTTAACTACCATTTAAAATAATAAAATTTTATTATTAGTGTGAAACGTAAGATTTCAAAGAAACACGTTGTTGCGTATCGGGTACGCTATCGAACATAGAAAACCATTTAAGTAAAATTAATATGTAACTCAAACATATTCATATATATAAAATATGTCTTATTCGTTATTTATCTGGGATGTTACAGTATTAAGTTAAATTATTAGGGAATGATATTTCATTAGCATTAGAGGATGTATTATGTTGATAAAGAATCCTTAGGTGTTGTTCTGTTAGCTGAAACACATTATGGATTTCTGTTGGTTGAATTCTTTAACGGTGGGGAGAATTGTCACACCCTATTTTGTTTCTTCATGCCATAGTTTTGATCCTGTTAATTGAATGTCCTGATACTTTTATTGGGTGTTGGGTGAGATTTATTTTGAGATTTTATCTACCTTAAATTTCTAATCACCCTAATTTGGGTTTCCCTTTACTTGTTTAGGTGTTTTTGGAGAGAGTGTTGTTACTTCATGAATTTTTCCAACGATTAGCCCATTTCTGGTTTTAAAAACAAAATTTGTTTATTTTTTAAATCCTTTTTTTTTCAAATATTTTCAGCCATTGCACTTCATAAATTTCCTACACTGACATATTCAAACCTCCATATCATTTTTGCCCCTTAAAATTTAATAATCATGGTGATTTTGGGTTACTTATTTAGGAATTGGGTTGTCCCATGGGCCTTTTTCCTGTTTTAAGAAAATAATATGTTTCTTTTATTTATATTTTATTGATTTCTATTTTTTTATGATTCCACATCTCACTTGCACCCAAATTACCTAGCCTCACCCCCATTATTGAGTTAACCTATTGGTAGCTCATTTGAATAGAATATTACGATGAAAGCTCTTAGGTTTGCTAAAATCGTCCCCAATTGAGAAGGTAAAATGATTCATAAATAAAGCATTCAATTCGTGCTATTTTTTTAACTATTATTTAAGAGATTATACTAGACTTTAGGAGACTTTCCATGAAGTTACAACCCATTCACTTTTATATAAGGGTACAGATCTAATAGAATGTGGAGAATTTTATAGTTGAAAAGGTGAGATTACTTATCCTCTATCCTCCCTCTTTTTCAAACATTCTTTATTTCATGGTTTTATAATATCCTCTAGTGATGATAGTCCTATGGTTTTTTTATCCCATGATTTTTACGGGGGTTTTATTCGTTTGGGGTTGTTTTTCATAGGTTTAGGGTTTGTAAACCCTCGGACGGTGATATTGGGTGTGTGCTTCCATTAGGCTAAAGATTTGAGGTAGTATATCTCTTGCACATGCCATTATCATTTATGGTCCATCATTTTATTATTGTTAAAATATGATATATGTGTTTACTATTTTTTTTATTCCTTTGGAAAATTTTCTTGGTGTGAAAATTAGTTTTTTGAGCCTTGTTTTGTGAAAGGTATTTTTATTTTGTCATAAAAGTGCACATGAGGTGTTTGTTTACATGTTCAGCTATACCTTTCTACTATAGTGTGTTTTAGAACCTATTTTATGGAATTTTATACATGTTACAGTATATTGAATAAAATATGGCATGAAATTGGTGTTTCATACCTTGTCAAGTTCTTAAAATAAATTGCTTTGTTCAAAAAGTGCATGTCTTATGTTCGGTAAATTGCTCGGTTGGCTTTTATGTGTTATGTGTGATTTAAAAATTATTTGTTTTTAGTTTATAAATAAATTTCAGTAATGATAATTTTTATTTTGGGGTCATTATTTTTATTCACAATTTGTATTTGGTTTTACAAAAAAATGGGTTTTCGTTTACAATATGTTTTGGCATGAGTTGTTAGAAAATGGCATGTTTCACATCCTTATGAAAATGGTTGTGGTTTAAATATTTAACATGAGTGTTTTAAGGTATTTATGAATATGGATAGATATTTTAAATGGTGTGAAACCCCCTCCTTAATAAAAGGTAAATTCATACCTTGGTCAAATGTTTGTTTTGAGAAAGACTTAAAGGCCATTTTAGCTTTCTTTTGTAAAAATGGTTTCCATGTGAATTTTGTGTTCTATCTTATGGGGAAATTATATTGTCAATGAAATTGGTTTATTATTGGTCTTGGGGCTGAAAAATAATAATTTTTATATTATTTATGTGTTTATGGCCTAAAAAGAGAATTTTTTAATGGATTTTATGTGCAAATCCTCATTATAGTCCTTGAAAATGTTTTACAAAACTTTTTAATGGATTATTGATTCGTCAAAGAAATATGAAGCATGTTTGAAATATATTTGTGTGTTAATAATTTAGTAATGGAATTTTGATATGAACAGTGTATTTGATAATCTGTGTAACATTACTGAGCAGTAAAGGGAATCATGAGTTTCTTGGTGGGCGGACGTGTACTAGTATGCCAAGGATCATGTGGGGTTTGTCCCCTGTTTCACGTATCAATATTAACGATTAAAACACTAACTAAACTATGATGGTGATGTTGTTGGGGGACCACTGGGTTATGTGTATTCTCTCTATATGTGACTTGTGTTCATGAGAATAGATATTTATTATAGTTACTTTCACCGAGATATGAGGTACCTAGGGATCACAACTAACTAGTACATAGGGGTGTTCCTATGACATGTACTCATGGGCTATTTTGTACTAAAAATAGACATACGATGTTAGTTTGGTAAATTATGTAGTGTGTGTGAATTATTTAAAAGTTTACATTCTTTAAAACATCCCTCTTGAAAACTATGTTCATTTTGAAGTTTCACCACATTGAAAATTGTTGATAGAATATTTGTTTATAGAAAAATCATGTTTTTTTGTGGTAAATTTTCATATAGCATGGGTCCTCATTTGGAAAACATAACATTATATGTTGTATTTAAATCTTGAAATTTATGTTTCATTTATTTGCAATGATGTGCATTGGGAATAGAATATTAGGCTAACTAACTATGTTTTAATACTCACGCCTATAACCTTCATTTTTTTTCCTTTGGCAGGTTTCAGCTTGAGTTCGATCACCTTGGGTGACGTGTGATCATTGACTTAGAGAGAAAACAGTGGGGTCACGTTGGGTTATTTAGTTAATGGGTTTGGTCAGTTTAGTTGTTGGTTTACTTGTACATTTAGTTTCTTGTACAAAAAATGTTCAGTTTAATTTTAATATAAATTTATGTTTGGCTGTCAATTTATTTCTGCTGTTTGTTTGATTGTTTATATATGCGAGAAATCATTTCATTGTGTACTGTATTGATGCCATTGGTTCTTGTCGCCATCCTAGGAAGATTGGGAACGCGTCTCGGTACTTTTCGTGAGCTAGCATGGGTGGCCGGATTAGGTTCCACACATGTTGGTTTGTGACACTTTATAACAAGGATATTATTCTTTCCTAAAACATATTTCATTACTACATATAGTTATTTAATTGTAATGCCATATGGATGACTAGGGAATTATTTGGTATTTTTATTCTTTACTACATACCAAAATTTTAGTATAAAGATTATTTCTCCATAATTATACAAATCATTCTACAAATGAGTAATTCAATGGTAAAGCACTTATGATAGGGTCAAATAATTATATATCCCATTGATTCATCGATAGGTCTGATTAGTCAAATTATTAATCCAGAATTAAGTATTTATTTAGTGTATTCTTACCCATTGTTTAAAATATATTAGTGAATGTTATTTTTGGTAGTAATATCATGATCACTAAAATCATGATGCATAATATTAATCATTTAATTAATTGAGAATTATGTAATTATTATCAAGAAAATTAATTCATTGATATTATCCATATATTAATTTTTTTATCAAATTATTGATTAAATTTCATGTTAATCAATTTATTTACCTTGAGAAAAAAATTTCCTTATTTACAAATAATAGATTCCACGTTATTTAACCCTTATTTAATGTTTTATATCACCCTTTATTTTTTCCCTTTTGATGGGATATAATGAAGGAATATTTTAAGGAGTTCAAGGGTACAATATAATTTCTCTAATTAAATTATATATTTTAATTCCAATTTAAAATGGCCAAATTTATGTATCTATGTATTCAATACTAACACACTATTCAGTCCATTGGTATGTGATCACTAGTTATCGAAGAAATATTAAAATAGAAGACAATGGATCTAGGTTACTGGATTTGGGTTTGATATATATTATTTATTCTTCTTATGTATACATTCAAATGATATTTTGATCGTAATGATATATAATGATGATATAATATTTCACTAAACAAATTATTTACATTATAATGGATTTTATAAACTAATTAAAAATGAGTATGATATGTAGATAATGAGAAAACTAAATAAATATCTTGGTGTACAAATTAACAAAAAAATATTTAATTTTCATAAATGAATTTATATATGCAAAAAAGAAATTTTTAAAAGGATTGGAAATGATTTTTTTACTTGTATAAAAATAATTCAAGAGTTAAATTTAAAATTTGGCTTTATATGAGTCTAGAAAGTGTGTCAATTTTAACATAAATAGAGGAATTTTATGAAGATTACGTTATTTGACTACAGCAAGACCAAATAAAATGTTCTAAAATATTTTTCCTAATAGGTTTAGTCAAATCCTAAAAAAATTAATCTTGATACAAAAATGATATTTATTTGACTAATTAATTGAAATTAAACTACTTGTATATTTTTTTCTTACAATACATGTTTTCATTTTTAATAATATTATAATGCTAATTTTTGATGTATTAGGTTTGACTGAAAAAACACCACATGTATGTTTGATAAATATTATATGAATTATATTTCCTAAAGAACTATGAATAAAATATCTATTTCATTGTCCATAGCTAGGTATATGTATGTTTTTGCACCTATTTATTATTATTTATGTATATGGATTAGAAAATATTCATGAAATTCAAATATTATCTTTTCTAAAATTCTAATATTCTGTGATAATTGTAGTTAAATTTTTATTTCCAAAAATTCTCTTCCATAGTCCCTAATAAAACTTATAGATTTTTTATTTCATATTTTGCGATATAATTGTAATATGAGAAAACAAATTTAGGGTTAATACCTATAAAAAACACCCTTTTCACATATATATCTCAAACAGTTGATTCTTTAATATTTGGGAAAATGAATTTTTAATTTGGTATCTTAGAAACATAAGTTTTTTTATTATGATAAATAATTTTTTATAATTTCATGTAGATTTATTATTACTCAAATATCTGGTTTCATTGGTACAGTTATAATGTAATTTAATTTCTTAAAAATCATCAATATTGTGTTACAATTTATTTGGTGTTTCTAATTCTTTTAAATGATGTCCACATATATGTTTTAATATTTTAATTTATATATATGGAGATTTATTAATTTTATAAATGTATTTTTTTTACAAAATGATAATATAAATAAGGAGAGAATATTTTGAAATTTTTTTAAAACATTGTTTTTTGAAATTCAAATTTTGATGTGATTTTTAGTGTTGGGATAATTAGAAATGTATTTTTTAATTTTCTTGATAAAATCAAATTTCATTTAATTGATGAAAATTATTTTGTATTTTATTTTAATTTTTGGAAATATATTTTTCGATTTATTTTTAATAATAATTTTGGTTAATGTAATTTTATTATAATTGATTATCATTTAGGATTTTTATTATTTGATAAGTTAGTTTTCTATATATTTTCATTAATTTCCATGTGAATGATTATTTTTCTAAGTATATTCACTACCATTATGTTTTATTTGTAAAACCTACACTCGTGCTTTTTCCAATTTCATTCTACCCTTATACAGCTTCTCTTACACCAATATTGTGGTCATAGAATGTCGTTTCAACCTTTAGGTAAGGTCACTCAATCCAGACACAATATTCATTATACCCTTTCACAACTAGTTCATAATACATTTTATCCGTGCATATGAACAAATGCCCCTCTTCCAACATATATTAATTTCCTATTACCCTTATGTTTAATTTTTTAATATTGCCTCAAATTCACGTGACATTAAGAAATTTATGTTTTTTGTTAATTTCCCTTAAAAATTAATTATATAACACTATCTAGTTAGTAATATTTTTAGTTATCCTTATAGAGAATACATCCCCCATTACACAATATGAATCTACCATTATATATTGACAATGTATAGGCATAGTAAATTATCTAAAAACTGATCTTAAATTAACATATAAAGATTAAATATCAAAATAAATTACATAATGAGGGATATAGAACATACAGAAGAATCTTCTGAATCATGTCATTTTCTAATATAGTTTGGCAGGTCTCTTTAATGAAACTAGTCACACACTTCAGTATTCATGAACTAATATTGAATGATATTCTATTAACCTACCATATAATATATTTTGATGTTTTTAAATGTTATTTTATGATCCTAAAATATGGTAATTTATCCAGTTACCACATGATATTTTTTGAATTTACCATATGTATAAATTTATAATTTTATTTTAGGATGATATCTGAAATAGACATACGATTTTATTTCAATTTTCAATATTATTATATCAGATGTGACATCATGATATATTATAAAAGTGACTTCATAAGAAATTTTCATTGTTACTGCTTGAGTTATTGTCAAGATACCACAATTAAGTGTCTTCATATTGAAATTTCAACCAAAATTAATTAATACATCTTTTGGGACAACAAACATTGATGACATGATATCTTTACCTATAGAAAGGATTATACATTATGTGAACAAAGTACTCATAGATAGATAATTTCTTTATATATTATTTAAATATCAATATTTTATAGATTAATATATTTATTAATTAAATAATTAACTGATTAACATCCATTTTATACAATTCCTTTTAATCATTCTATTTCATTATAAAACAAAAATATAATATTTAAACTATGTGTAAACTATTTGATAGATAAAATATCAGGGAATTTTTTAAATTATCATTCAGTTATAACCTATTTTTCTTATAATATAGTTTTAATATTGTTCAATCCTAAAAAGTTTTCAATATTATCATAATGTTTTTTAATTATTTTCAGAGTTAAAAAAATTCTAATTTATTCAATTGAATAAATTAGAAGTTATTTTGTTTCATTTAATGCAGAAATAAATTATCATGATAAGTATTTCTTAATGAGTGTAATAATTCAAATTAATAAAAAAAAAATTTATAATATGAATTAATATTATATAGCCCATGGAATTTTATGATTGGGCATTTAGAAGAACCTTTGTAATGATGATTATACTAGTGATAATGATTCAGGATAATCAATAAGAATTAAATCAAAGTGGAACTAATTAGATAAACTACACACTGTTAATTCGAAAAAACGTATATTATAATCTAGTTAAAATCCATGGATTGACTATTATTCTATTAGTTTGGTAGTGATGAACATTTTATATTCAGCATCTACTACAAAATTGATTAACAATCTTGTGTTTCGTCAATATTAATAATCATGTGATTTACTAATGTTTTTAATTTCATTATTGGTTTCTTTGTCAAATCATTTATTCTATCTTATTTTTATCACCAAGAATATGTTTACATTCAATAAAAATGAAGCTAATATAGGTTATTTATCTATCCCATGGGATAGTTCTTGGGTTGTGACTCCAGGAAAAATTTCATGATCATATTTCTTATGACTGATGTAAAAATTATTGTATTTGTTATGTCCCCATATATTATAAATGATATATCCCTTAAATAGTCTATCAGTCCATTAAATGTGAATATTCATAGTGTGTTAAGATATTCTCCCCATGTAAAGAATATTGATTAATAATCTAGGATCTTGGTTATCACAAAAACTATTAGAATATCATTTTCATATTATAATTTTCAAAATATAATATTTTTTAACACTACACATCAATATTTATTTACATGAAAATAATCAAAGATAAATTATATTTAAAAAATAAAAATAATATATTAACCCCAACTATTTAATTATATCATTTTAATCCCTATAAAAAATGCAATTTTTTTATTCCATTATAATATATACCAAAATTTATTCCCAAAAAATCATTCCCCTCTATTGGGATAACTTTGCTAAAAATAATGGGCTCCAAATAATTTTTTTCATGGATGGTATTATATAGTATATTTTAGTTTTTAATGTAAGTAAAATAATTTCATTAACTATATTATTTTTATTCATAATAAACATACTAATAATAAAATATAAAATTTTAATAAATTTATTAATAAATCATTTTTAATATGTAAAAGTAATTTTTTAAACATAAAATGAAATATTCTTACTCGTTCAATTGTCTTTTTTACACTAGTGAAATTTTATATTTAAAAATATTTTTTGGTTCCTTTTAGGAATAGTGAATTTTTTTTTAATTTAGATGATATATAAATAAATATATAAGGTTTGTTTTTTTTAATTCCAACAATGATTATTATTATAAAAAATTGCACATTAAAAGGCATTCAGGGATGGTTTTTTGAAAAACAACATTAAAATTGTTCATATATTAATTGGCACATCTAATTTAATTAAAAATTATATTGTAGAAACTAATAATGGAATTACATTATTATTTTTCCAAAAACAAAAATTTATAGTAAAAAATATAATAAATATTCAGTAATACATTATTTTAGACATATACCACTACAATACTGGATAATAAACAACACAACAGCTGCAAAAATCACTGAAAACATTTATAAAATAAAATATAAATATATATAAATGTGAAATATATCTATACATTATCCAAATACAATTATGTAAATATATTTTAAATTTTTTTAAAACCATTTGGTACACATGGTGAAACATCCAATAAATAGTGAAGAAACATAAAGTTTTAAGATTTTAAAAATGAGAATTATTTGTTAAATTTGAATGTTTTATTATAAAATGATCAAATTAAAAATATATTATCACTCATGTCTTGATTATCTGATAAACAAATCACAAAACATAATGTGTACCTTCAACGCACCATTTTTGAAAAATATAATCTGTTTATTTAAGAATAATTATAAAATAAATGATCTTGATACATGGAAAAAGTATGTTTTTACTATTATGAAACTTATCTACCAGAAAATTCACATGTTCAATTTTTTATTAGTCTTTTATTATATAGTGACACCGTATGATATCAATTCATGTACAATTTTAACATTATATATTAGTTAAAAAATATTTGTTTACTTTAAATATTTATCTTACAGTACTAAAAGAGTATAATTTAACATTGTCCTTTAAAACATTCTAAAACTTCTTAGAACACTGGCCAACAAAGAGTGTAACCAGTATGTCATGAATTTGTTATGGAAAAATATTAATTACATAAAATTACAATTAAAATATAAATATTCCCCCATAATAGTAGTATAGTGAATGGTTGTTCATGCTATATATGTTTCTAAACTATTTTAGAATAGAATAAATAATCTATTTTATTTTTAATCTTTTTATTAATAGTGAATTTTTCTAGAAATTTGAAAATTATGAAAATGTTTTATATATCTATTAAATCATAATAATTATTGAATATTTTTTGTATTTAAAAATTGTGGAGTTAAACGATTTAAAATTTTATAATTTATTTCAATTTATCATATGATTATATCAATAATAGATATTTGTAACATTAATGTTCATACATAGAAAAAAAAGCATAAGAATTGAATGAGATCCTAATTAGTTACAATGTCAATGATTTAATGTGTAAATATATTTAATGTGTATTTTATTAAATAAAAATTAAATTAAATTTAAAATGTATTATAATTAAATAATATAGAATAAATAAGTGTTACCATTGATATATCATCAAGATCAAAAGGAGTATTACAAGCTACCAGTCCATGAAATTTTCGCGTTGTTATGAATGATTCATTCGATTGTTTATACCAATATAAAAGTAAATTCTAAAAAAGTGGAATTAATATTAATTTAATAGTATATAAAATTTGAAAATCACCCATACCTCATATATTACCTGATGATAATGTTAGTAAAAAAATATTTAAAATGACTAGTACCCTATCAAAATATGGTCACCTCTATTTTAGGTACTGGTACTAGGGATTTTAGGTCAATAATTTAATTTACCACTACCCGGACCTAACCCAGATGCATAATCTAATAATACACATAATCTAACAATGAATGTAGAAAAATTTATTCTATATTTCGTACATGGGGATCCACAGAATGCAAATCATTGTACACGGTCATGAGTGATCAATAAAGTTAATTATCTGGGTTTATATGCTTAATATCTTGTGTTTCCATCATTTTCACAAAAAACTGCTAGTATAGATGATTTTATTCTCCCATATATAAATTTAATCAAATATCATCAACCATCCATCACGGAAGCAATGTATACCTTGTATCATGTCACCCATGATACAATAAAATGGTGTCTAATAACATATGTAAAGAAAATACCATGATTATATCATTAATGTGGATAAGATGTTCTATCCTTCCAAAAGAATTATTAAGAATATAAATCTAACATTCCAAGATAATATTCCCATATTTATATTTTCATAGAAGGGTGTCAAAAAGTAATATTTTTAAATGTTATATTACTAGAATGATGTTTTAAAATATTAATATTTATGGAAAATTATAATTAATTACACACGATTATTTGACCTAATACATTCTTACGATTGGTAATTAATATAAATTCTATCCATCGTTGAATTTTTATATTTTAAAAAATGAGTGGGAATAGATATATGCTCATATATATAATCTTTAGATCCACTAATAATCATTCCTCTTAATTCATTAAAATTTTCCTCTTTCATTTATACCTCTAACTAAGAATACACTGTGCATGAAAATGTATGAGGGTATAAATTCTTAGACTATATAACAAGGATAGATAAAGTAGATTCTGGTAACCATAGAAAAAATGGGTAATCTATGAATTCATTGTGATAAATTATATTTATACACAGTACAAAAAAACAATTAAAGAACACAATGTCATCCTCATAATGACTAGAAATAAACATCGCCAATATTTCTGTATTTACGTTTCCATAAGGAATAAAGGTGTGTTTATTCAAATTACTCTTGAAAATATATTAAAAAATAAAAATTTACCTAAAATCTATCGATATCGATTCATCAATGGATATATTCCTTTTTAGAAATAACTTTTTTTTTCACATGAAAGTCATATGTCATCAGAAATTTCATAGATTGAAAATTATTCATAGAAAATTTATAAGTGATTTCCTAGAAATAGAATCCCATACGATGGATATCAAAAACACATTATTTACATGTTTCCATCTAAATCAACCAAATAATTATAATCAATAACTTTCATAATTACTATATCACTAAAAAATAAAAATTCATATTCAATTTAAGGATATTTTAGTTTAATGGTGGGAGAATATTAGGAAAATAATTTTTAAAAAAATTATCATATCATTTAAGTGGAATGACATTTTTTCCTATTATTCCCAAAATTCTTTATTTGACACTATAACATAATAATATCCTAAAATGTTTTCCACACATATTTTGATTTTATACATTCCATGTGTAAAACAATTTTTCATAAATTGTTGAAATAAAAATATTTTAAATGTGATATTATATAGTTATTAAGAATTAACATATATAAAAATTACTATAGAATAAATAAATCATAAATAATATTGAAATAACGAATAAATTTATTTATTTTATTTAACTGATCACATTGGGTTGAAATTAAATATTTTATTACAAAATAATTCAAACAATAATATGTTTAATATGAACTGAATTCATGGTTATGTAATGAATATGTGCTGAAATTATTTATATTTTATTGAATTTTATTTAAAATAGACACTTTCCCTTAAGGCCATATCCTAGAGATAATTTCCATCATGGTCACAACTGATAGATACCTTCCATCAAGTCCATAACATAGATTTTATTTTCTATTATGTAATAATAAAGAAATACCCACAGATTTATCTAAGGAGACCACCTGATGCATCAATGGTCTTTATAATTATATTCCTCTCATATCATTTCATTATAGAAAATTCATTCTCCATATTAATATATCTAATAAAAATTATTTTTTTAATTATTTTCCTTAGTAAAAAATAAATATTATTGTTGAAATAAAAACTTATGTGATGTTAACACATTCTTAGTTTATAAATAGGGTAACAAGGTCATCATATATCGAATGAAACATGATGGGTTCTTAAATAATATAGAATAAATCTGACATAATATTCATAACCTCTATATTAGAATAATTATAAAATGGATTCGAGTAATTAAGTAGTCAATATAAGAGATAACATGATAATAAATCAACAAGTGAAAAATAGTTCATAGTAAATAATTAAATACAAAATTATCTTTAGTAATACATGAAATACATATGGTAATAAGAACTTACTTGTTTCCAAATTTTTCATACTCACTACATAGGATTAAACATCTTAATACATCAAGATAAATAAGTTGGACGGTGAAACAATTCATAAAAAGTTTTCATATAAATCCAAAACACATATATTTATAAAATAAAATATCAAATTTTAATATCATCCAAGATAATAAATGGAATAAATAATCAATGTCTGTCATCATAAAGGGGTCGTATGGTCCAAAATTAAAAAATCATTTTTTAATAGTAGTCCATAACATCTATATAAAAAATAAATATGGTATTTCAATAATTTTCTAGTTAATAAATATTATTAAAATATTATAATCCATACATAGTTAAACAAAACACAATCCATTTTCAAGTGTAATAAATTACACAAAATTTGAAATAAAATCATATATGACGTAAATATCGTTAGTGTTAATTTGGTGGGAAAAAGTCCATAATTCATTTTGAGAATTAAAGTTGTTGGTCGAAAAATATAGAATCCATTTTTACATTGAAATAAATATGAACTATATTTGAATAACCAAAATCTGGATGTCAATAATTTGAACTCTCAATAAAATTGAAGGATATGATCATAAACAATCCATATTTTGAGTGTTGATTTTATATATAAGGAATATCAAAAGTGTAAAATGATATATTTAAAGGATGTTGATATATAAGAAAAAACCATAATATTATGAACACATTTAATGAGTATAAAACAATAATGTATAATGATTTGAATTTTTTAATACCATTATATTTCTACCAAAAAAATTGATAGCAATTTAATATTTAAAACATTATTTCAGAATTATATATATCTTGAAGATAATATATATTTATCATAACTTATTTAATTGATGTAAAATCATTAAATCATCATTATCATTTTCATCAAACATGATGTTATGATTAACTTGAAAAATTCATGTTTTAGGAGGTATCATGAAAATACTTATTTAACAAAACATTAAAAATAACCCCAATAATATATCCTATAAAATAAAACAATGTTTTTACATAGGAAATGGGGATTTATAAATAAAAATTTGGACAATAAAGGGAATCCCATATTAATATTTTGAAAATAAAAATATTATAAACCACATAATAAAATGATTTATAAAATATTAAAATTAAATAGTGTTATAGAGAAATATAAAGTGTATGTCAGATAAAAACTATTTTAGATTAATAATTTTAATTTAAAACATTTATTGATTTAAATCACATGCACATGGATACAAATATTCATAAAATAAAATGTGTATTATTCATTAAGAAGCATCATTTTTAAATAAAAAATCTATTAGAGGAGATGAATTAATGAAACAGTACATTAAAATGAGTTCATGGGCTAGAAATTTTATTGCATATTTATGGATATAGACGTAAAATATAATTCAATTATGTGGTATAATTATCCCATTTTATAAGAATAAATTTCATGGAAAAGTAAATAAACTCATTGAATAGAAATTTTGTTTCAAAAATGCATATGGAGTTAGTAACATATATATGAAATGTGTTAGAAGGATGGATTCAATAAAAGGATTATTTAATCCCAAGGAATAAACATTAATATTAATAATATATTCATTTATCTTGTTATTTACACCATATAAGAGAAAACATGGCACATGATATCAATTATGGTTTTACGAATTGAAAATTGAAACCAGAAACATTACGTATTTGGAAATTTTTTTTCAAAGAATATTTACAAAAGGATCATTTAATGTATTTAAAAATAACATGAGTTAAAATTAGAATATGGTACTGTACAATAATGTGGTATTATTTACGTCACATAACGAAAGCTATTTTTGGATATGAAATAATTGTCAATGAAAAAAAATTGAGGTGAGACACCCCTTCCTTTTTCTCATCATTATAAAAAATTATAATTAACCAAATGTACAATAATCATATCCAATATATTTAATAGTTGTTTATCTTAATCATATATATTACCCTTTATAATAATTAATAATAGTCTTTCCTTATACATTCATTAGATAGTTAGGTTTATATTCATCACCAAATGTATCATAAGGAACTGATGCCACACACTAGTGCCCAGAGCCATTTGGTTACATGACCATAGGCACTCTATCCTGTATGCGAGATATTGCAAACTAGTAGAGAGGGTCTAATATTGATCATGGGGAGACTATATCATGCTGCTGAAAATGACTTTTTATTTAGGTTCCCACCAAGTCATGGGGGCCGAATGTGATGCAAGCATAGTGCATCGTTTCTTACATGGAGGTTATAGTCACTAGAAAGAGACCTGAGGCTATCATAGATAATACAACGATTATCAGGGATTCCCTTTCTAGCAAGACAGTCATCAGAAAAGTTTCCCTCCCTCTATGAGTGTGTGATCGTCGTGTCATGGAACAGTAAGAGTTTTCATTTATTAATAATTTACGATAGGAACCATGGGGTCTTGGTTGTGTTATGAAGTAATTTAACCAGGTGATGAGAGTCTTATTCGATTGTAGAAATGTGTTTGTGGTGATCATGACAAATGGATAGACCGCTGTGTAGGGCTCTAAATTCAGCTTCAATGGCGGTGCCCGAACCATAATATGTGCTGAAACCGATGACCACAGATACCTTGATGTCTCGAACTAACCCTCTTCCTATAATAATGCCTTGAGAACCGGCGCCATCCACATTGAGTTTGAGGCCAGAACTAGGGGGGTTCCACTTAACCCACCTCCCTTGTCCTGTGCTAGGTCCATCCGGGGGCAAAGGCGCCATCAGCGTCCCTCCATAAAGAAGATAGCTAAGCTCTTCCAGCAAGGCAAGAAAGAGGACCTTGAGAAAGGTATAAAACATATGACAGCCTCCACGTTTTGTGTTCCTCATATCCCAAATGACCCAGAAGATTGAAGTGCACGCCATGCCATGAAGATTATGCGCCCTGGGTAGGTTCTTAGATCCCTGAAACCACCAAGTGAAGAAATCAGATTCTCTGCCATGATGCCCATGTACTACCATCTGTCGGCCATCCAAGTCCCATGAAAACTTAGCCTAGCTGCTATAAAAAAAGAGGTGCCATGCTGACTCGGTGGTTAGATTGGTGCAGCACAAGTAGCGAGAGGCAATCTGAATGCCATTCTTATGGATGTTATCGTCTCTTAGGATGGCTCTGTTACGGATCCACCAGACCAGAAAGTTCATCTTTGTTGGGATCATTTTACACCAGAGGTGTCATGCTCATATATCCTCTCCATTTCTGGAGTAGGTGGATTCAATGAAGGATCGGGTGCAGAAGTTACCAGATGCAGAGTCATAAAAAATACACTTTTCTGGCTCATCAGAAGGGGTAATGATAGTTAAAATGTCCCTTTTTTATGCATCTAGAGTTGTGTTTGTGAAGGTCGAAAAAAGCCTAGCCTGTTTGAAAGAGATCTCTAGCACGGGGCACCCTGGGAAGTGGAGCTTGAATTCCACATAGTTGTCTTTCCAGTATCAGACGTCACCTCTCCCAATCACCCATCTGGTCTTATTCTCAAGCACCATAAGATCTTCTCTCATGCATTTGGAAAGAGCCGAGAGACTATCCGGACGGTTCCCCTAGTTATCCAATCATCCCCTTACCAGCCATGAATGAATCTTCCCCACAGAGACATATCTTCAATGATGTCCCAGGAATGTTTGGCGTGCATGCCCTGTATGCTCTTCGTCGCATTCTGAAGGTTCATACCACCTTCGTCAAGTGGTTTGACCATCTGAGGACATGTCGCCCAACGACATTTTCACTATTGTCTGTTTTCCCATATAAAGGAGATCAGGATTTTACCAATATGTGAGACGGTCCCTTTTTGAGGAATAATAGAGGCAAAGCTATGCATTGGAATCGACGTCAAAATGCTATTGGCCAGCGTGATTCTTCCCCCAAAAGAAAGAAACGTGTTCTTCTAGTTGTAGACATGGGACATGATTCTGCTTATTATGTTGTCGAACTCCACATTCTTGATTCTCCCATTAGAAATGGGAACACCGAGATATTCCATCGGGAAGTGTTTCCTAGAAAAACCCAGCCTATCTTGAATGATATGAGTGCACCGATTGGAGTAGGATCTTAGGAGATGAATGTTGCTTTTAGAGTGATTCACATGTTTCCCACTCCAGCTACTATAGGTTTCCATGATCTGTTTGAAGCCATTGATTGATCAAAACCTACCGTTGATGAATATGAGGATATATTCCGCATACATCAAAGCTAAAATAGTAGATTTGGCCTACCAAGTAAGTGTCTGGTGTCTATACATAATACCTAAAATCAACCAGGAAACTGAAAACTCCGAAAAAGGTCCCAAACCATGTGTAGTTCCCTTGTACATGTTTTTTCCAGACTCAGCTATTTAACATAGGGATCATACCCCTATCATATTCTACAAACATAAAATTCTATCTGGGTAATGATAAGGTGTCCTATATTGGGTGTGAGTAATACTCAGTAGGCTACCACCAATTATGTCAAAAAAAATTGCATTGAATGAATTTTTATGATGTTGTGTGATGA
This sequence comes from Viscum album, assembly GCA_963277665.1. Lineage (NCBI taxonomy): Eukaryota > Viridiplantae > Streptophyta > Magnoliopsida > Santalales > Viscaceae > Viscum > Viscum album. The sequence goes on from OY728163.1 coordinate 691,948,289, forward strand.
TTAATGTACATTTCATAAGAAAACTATTATCACATTTCAAAATTCTCTAACGAACCACATAAACCCATGGGTTCATGGGGACACCGAAACTCTGAATTCCTACATAAGCCCATGATGGAGTATGAACCATATCACATATTGAATTCATAATTTATTATAAAAAATGTCATTTCATTATCCATTTTACATAAAATAATCATCACAACCAAATGGAATCATATTCCATTACCAAATTTTTTTTTATAGATTTCAATTCATTGGACCTTGTGAGTGTTTAATGATAAAGAATGCAACTCAAAAATCATTTATCAAATAGTCACAGAAGTGTGATTTTGGGGCATCATTTTTTGTACCTCACTAATTCATGACTATGGTCTTTTGATGCAGCACACCATATCCCGGACATGTTTATCAATCAATTGATTACTATGGGATATTGATGCACAAGACCGTATCCCAGAAAAAAATCTCAATCAATCATAATATGTAATATTTCAAATCAATCAATGGTAATCAACATTAACCCTATTTTCACATTTCACAATCACAACATATATTAATAAATTCTAAAATTAATTTATTGAATTTGATAATCTAAATATCCAAATAAGTAATTAAAAAGTAAATAATTCCATTTCAATCAATTGTATAATGAAAAAAATCACATTTTTTAATTCATTGATTAATTTATACAATTCATCAAATTAAATAATCACAATATTTATCATTAATTATTTAAGTAATTAATTAATGAAATCCAATAATATCAACATCCCAATAATTAATTCAATAATTAACTATTACAAATTCCAAAATCTCAATATCCCATTAATTAATTGAATAAATTATTATTCATATTTAAGAAATTAAATTACTAATCATTCAATAGAAAATGTATAATTGCATTCACATAATTGAAATCAATATTTGAGAATTTGAATAATAGACCATGTGCATTAAATCATTGATGTGTGACTTCCCAACATAAATTACCCAAATTGAAATGAGAAGGTCTAACCCAAGATGAAGAATGAGATATTGAATCAACTCCCAGAATGAAGACCAACTTTATAATGATGCATCAATTCTAGATCTAGATGTATTAACAATATGAGAAAACATCCCTTCAAATGAAGGGATAAGAATGAGAGAACATGATGAAACTACAGAAGATGATATTATCATACTATTATAGTGGTTAATCTTTAATACATGCTTATAATAACCAAGAAAGGATATCAATAGTCTTATGAATTAATTTGTGAACCTCCAAAAAATAATAGGAATAGTTTATGGCCGAAATAGGGTTGATTGTTTCTTAATATCAAGGGGTTGGGAAATCAAAATATAATTTTCAGGTTAATTATATACATGTGTACAATTTCCAAGGTTAGAGAGTAAGGTTTTTCAAATTGGGGGCTATAATCATATGCCTCTTCGAGGTGGGGCTGTTGTGGATTCTCATAATAGGTTGAATAGTTTAAAAAACATGTTCTAGATGTGTAAATACCATCTATTTTGGTTCATACAGTTTGCTGGGACGGGAACAAGGTTGGAAAATTCCATTTTCCAACAATGAACTACCTCTCCCCCTTCCAAAAACATTAAATTTTCACCAAGAAACAACCATGGTAATGACCATAACAATGGTATGCAAGTAATAAAAAAACTATTCATGTTATAAATCTGGATACATTACATGAAAATTTTGGGATCTTACAGTATCACTACCATATAACATGTCATCCTAGGGTCATATAACCAAGTATCTATAATCTTAGTAATGACCCAGGTATTTATAGAATAATGCATTTTCATATCTATTAAAAACTATGGATAAGATGTTAATTATCTGTTAAATAGAACACATTTTTTTTATAATGTAATCAATACACAACAATTGGTTCCTTTGAAATCATATGTTGCAAAAAACTTTGAGTTATACTGAAAAATAATACAATAATAATAATATTATTTTAAATGGTAATTAATGCCTAGACTTTATATGGGCAGGAATGAACTTATCAAACTACATTATGATTACACATGTATTTTAAATGTTTTATTATTTATCAAATAAATTTTAGAGGCTTAAAATAAGAATGAATCTGATATTAAGTATCAAATACTCTACCATTTTCAAAAAGGACGTTTTACCACCTTTAGAAATAGAATCCTTTTTAAATATAGTTTTTGTCACTTTTATATGTTATATTTCACAAAATTAAATTCTTATTTATAAGAAGGTCGTCAAAATTTACTTTGGATGAAATTTTGGATTTTTTTGGTAAAGTCCATTTTTTAATGAAGAGTGAGAAATACTGCATTGTAATTCAAAACTGCATTTTCAACTAATTCAATTATATAGTATGATTTTTCATTTAATTGGATACAAATTATAATTGGGTTATGTTTTTCTTTTAATCCAATTTTGGTCATTGGATATAATTTTAATTTGAAATTGGACATAAACACATTACAATCATTTGATAGATTTTACTTCTTAAAAACCCGCTTTTTGGTTCTGTCAAAAGAAATTAATTTTAAATTAATTACTAAATCTTATGTGTTTTAAATTTGGAAAAATGGATTCCATATTTTAAATCAGATGGTCCAACCGATTTAAATATTTTATTTTTATCTTTAGACATTATGAATAATAACTTCAGTAATTATTTTTTACCATTGTTAAAGGGTATGTCTATTAAATATGGGAAAAATAATACTATAATAATATTAAAGTACCCTAACACGTGTCATAATCCTATTGGATGAAATATGTCCGACCATGGGCATCCTTGGGTCGATTTTGGGACCCAATGGAGCCACTTGGATGTGAAAATTACATTTGATAACAATTAATTTATATAAATGAAAAATAGAACATATCCAAGTACATTTTAGTAAAACCGTTTTTATATGGGGTTATATGAGTGATATTTTTCCTATAAATAGTCATTATAAAGAAAAAAATATTTCATACATCAAGGTATTTTATTTATAAATTTTAAACATCAAATAAATAAATTTATTTATTGTCACGACCCGCCCTCGGGGTCCGTGCCGTGACTACCCCAAGCCCGCCTTCCATAGGCCAGGGGCTGGCGACTAGCACCAAGGCGTAATTCCCGGTAAAAGGGAAGGCATTGCCTTTGAAAAGTAAACACACACCACAGAGTAAACAAGCGGAAAGTAAACACTAAGCAAACAGAGTACGACTGAAAGTGCGGAAAAGTAAATGGGCCAGAATACAAACCCAAACTGAAAGTAAAGTACAACTCGAAAAGGGAAAAACAGCAACTGAAAAGTAAAGCCGCTACTCCGAGCTGTCCACTGGAAATCCCACCTGAAGGGGGGGTACAGATAGCTCCTCTGCTCCACGGGTCCCGCCGTCCGCTCCGAGCACGTCCCGCCCAGTGGTCCACCTCCGGGTACCGTCCCGCTCTGCAAGCCTCAGCTAAGGTCAACGCTGTCCGTCGTCTGCAACCAACACAACGAAGTGCGGGCAAAGCCCGTGCAGGGGTGAGTATAAGCTACTCAGTAGGGACCCCGAGACCCCTGAAGGTCTCTCAAATCCACAAAGGATAAACCACGAAGAAAAGTACAATCACGAAGTAACAACCGACACTGCTTAGGTATATGCCCATACATATACCTAAGTCATCAATTCAAATACGCTCCAACCTCCGAGCCCAAGTACAACTCAGTCCACGCAGGAAAGTATACGTATTCCACATAGGAAAGCAAAATATAATCCACACAGGATTGCACAACACAATCCACACAGGAAAACAACAGGATTCAGCTCACACAGATATACTTCTTCAAGGACGATAAAGATGATCACTGATCCATCTAAGTCGTCGGACCCATGAAGGATCGATAGATAACTAACCCCCGCAGAAGACCCACACAGGATCGGGCTCACACAGAACCTGTAGGCGCTGGCTCACACAGAACCGCTGAGCGCAAGGACCCACACAGGATCGGGCTCACACAGAACCTGTAGCACTGATCCACGTAGGATCGCTGAGTGCTGTAGTCGTCGTCGTCGAATCCACACAGGATCTCTGTACTGTCGTCGTCAAATCCACACAGGATCTCTGTACTGTCGTCGTCAAAGTCACAGTAGCAGTCGTAGCAGTAGAACAGTCGCAGCCAGCACTAGGGTTCCCGCACACAGCAAGCTCGTACGGAGGGTCCGCTCCACGAGCCGAGAGGCTGATACATCAACTGTCACGAAGACCGAAGTTGATGTATCCAAAAGTTCCGTATCGTCAACAGGAACTCAACGCAACAGACGGCGCTTCGATCGGACGCCCGGTCTGAGAGTTATGGCATTTTCGTCTCCGGGGCCCGGTTGGTTTTTAAGGCAAAACCAACCCGACCGTACTCCACCTGCGTCCAAACCTCGGGCGGAGTATGCCAAAAGATCCGTCTCACTAAGAGGAACACTACGCGACTGACGGCACGTCAATCGGACGTCCGTAACTCAAGATATGAGCGTTTCCGCTCCGAAGGCCCGGTTGGTTTCGTGAACGAACCAACCCGGCCGAACTCAAAGTAAACCGAAACCTTGAGTGCGATATACCGAAACGACCGTCTCGATCCAAGGATCGCGTTTCCGCAGACGGTTCGTCATTCGGAGGTCCGAGGCTCATGTTATGAGCCAAAAACCGAAATCTGGTCCGAAACGGGGGGTCCGGGTCCGGGCCGACCCGGCCCGACCCCCCCCTGGGCGGCGCGGCGGCGGACGGCGGCGGCGGCGGCGCGGCAGCGCGCGGCGGGCCGCGGTGGCGGCGGCGGCGGGCCGCGGTGGCGGCGGCGGCGGCGGGCCGCGGCGGCGGCGGCGGCGGGCCGCGGGGCGGCGGCGGCGGCGGGCCGCGGCGGCGGCGCTGGGCGCCGCACGTGGTTGGCACACGGGGCTATGCCCCGCGTTTTTCTTCAAGGCGGCACGGGCCTTGAGCCGGGCCTTTGCCAAAAAAACGGCCCCCGCAAATGGGGGCCGGCTTGATAAAACCGGGGGGCTGTTGCCCCCCCCCCCCTCTTTAATTGAACCGCCCCCCCCCTCATTAAGAGGGGGGTTTATTGAACCGGCCGGGGGTTTTATTCCCCCGGTTTTTAAGATATCCGGCCGGCCAGCTGGCCGGCCGGTTTTTACCAACGGGACCGGAATTTCCGGTCCCGCCCTCGACTTCCGACGCCGGCGGCCCGGCCGCCGGTCTCCTCTTCCGCCGCGGCCCGGAACCGGCCGCGGTCTCCTCGTCCCGCCGCGGCCCGGAACCGGCCGCGGCGTTCGTCGTCCGGCGCGGTGCGACGGCACCGCGCCCCTTTCGCCGTGCCATGAATCCTTTCAACGCGGCGCGACGGCGTCGCGTTCTTGAAGACTCTCCTCGGCGTAGCGCGACGGCGTTGCGGAAAGAAATAAGCATGTTCATCCGCGTGGTGCGACGGCACCACGCCACTTGCTTCCACCCGCAAGAATAAAACGAGAACTAAGGAGGGGGGGTTCGGCCGTGTTCATGCGGTCCGACCCCCCTCACGTTAAATAATAACATAACTAAGAATATCCAAAAGCCTCACGTTTAGTCATGCTAAAATCCACGATTCAAGAATGGAATAAAATAATCAATAAATAACATCCCCTACCTCGGGTTTGAGATTCAAAGAATCTTCTACGTTCCGCGGAAGACGGCGTCGCGGAAGTCGGGCGTCGCGGTCGACGTTCGTCAAATCGTTGACGAAGAGTTATGCCCGAAAAGACACGTCGCTCGGATCTTCGATTGCCGACGAAGGAGGTTCGGGGGGGAAGAAGAGGTCCGAAGATACCGGGTCGCCGAGTCGATGATCCTTGACGAAGAGTTGTCGTTCTTCGTTGAGGATGAAGACGTTCTTCGTTCTTCGTCAGAGCTTGGAGATGAAGGGAAAGCTCTCCAAAGACAAACAAAGAACTCTCAATAAAATAAGAATACCACTTATTTTATTAACACAACACAAAAGAATTTCAAAGCTTTGAAATTCAAAAAGACATAACTCCCATAATTAAATAAGAGTAACATAAGCCAATTAAAAGAGACGTTAAAGATGTTGAGAGAATTTGAAAAGAAAAGGGGTTCGTGTGGGCCCCACCACACTTAATCCTCCCAAGGGAGGTTAAGTGGGTGTGGGTCCCACTTCCAACCTCCTTTGATAGGTTTTTAAATAAGTTAAAAATAAAATTTGTCTTTACACAAATTTTATTTAACTTAACTGAAAAACCCCAAAACGTAACTTTCAACCCGCAACAAACGCAACTCCCGAAAAGGTCTCTTTAAGCGAATATCGGCGCTGCGAGTTCATCGGTGCCCTCGGATTTCAATTCCGAGCACCGGATCAAAAGTTAGGAATTCCCGCTCGTTCGTTCACTGAACGTACCCGAGCCAAACTTCGGAAATTAATTCCGGGCACTCCGGGCCTCGGAATCAGGTGCCGTCTGAAACCGCGCTCTTGTAAAATTCTAAAGAAAATTAAGAAAAAAATTTCCCTTGAATTTTACGGGTCTTTACATTACTCCCACCTCAGGGCTTTACGTCCTCGTAAAGATACATCAAAACTAGGGACACAAATGAGGGTACTGAGCACGCATCTGAGCCTTCCGCTCCCATGTGCTCTCCTGGAGATTCCCGTGCTGCCATCTGATGCGCACAAGAGGAATCGATTCGCCCACGCAGGACCCGCTCCTGTCGATCCTCTATCTCCACCGGGACATCCGTAAAAGTCGCCCCATCGTCAACGTCAAGCTTCCCATGGTCAAAGATGTGCGTCGGGTCGTGCACGTATCTCTTCAGCTGAGACACGTGGAAGACGTTGTGCACCCGGTGCAACTGAGGTGGTAGAGCCAGGCGATAAGCCACCTCACCAACCCTGTTGAGGACCTGGAAGGGTCCGATGAAGCGCGGAGATAACTTGTCGCCTTGGCCAAATCTCCGAATACCACGTCGAGGTGAGACCCGCAAGAAGACGTGGTCGCCATCCTCGAACTCCAGTGGCCTCCGCCTCTTGTCAGCGTATGACTTCTGCCGGCTCTGAGCTGTCCTCATCCGCTCCTGGATGACCTGGACCTTCTCTGTCGTGGCCTGGACCATTTCCGGTCCCATCAGAGCTGCAAGATTTCTCCTTTGCCGAAAAGAGAAATCTGGTCTCATCCCCTGGATGAACCACATTCTTTGCCTAAAACAGTCAATCCTAACATGGATGATACTAATCCATACTAAGGATGACGTCGTAAGGCCTCGACGCTACTACTAAGAGATTCAACCGTTACTCTCGCCTCCAAGGGTTGTGTCACACTGTCGGCATCAGTGTGTGGTATCTGGGCCTCCTCCAGTAGATGTCTCACAAGTGAGGGTCAAGTCAACAGCCAAAACTGGAACCTCTTAGTAACATTACGATAGAGGACAGGAACGAAAACATCACAAGGTATGCGTCTTTTATTATTGCAGCTCGTAATACAAGACGCTACACAAAAGCAACAAGGAACCAGAAGTACAAAGGATGTAACCACTAGTTCTGCTCCTGTCCATCGGCTCCCAGAGCTCCATGATCGAAGGCCTCGGCTGCCTGAAGCTGAGCTCTCCCCTGCGGTCGGGGTGGGCCTCCTGGTGGTGGTGGTGGTAGAGCCTCAAAGCGTCGTCCACCACCTGCTGTTCGGCCAGCTCCTCTGCCTCGTCCGCCTCCTTCCTGCAGACCGCCACGGTCGAACCTCTGCCTCTGCCTAGGTGGTTCCTCAACCGTCTGCTGCTCCTCCGCATGGCGGGTCGGGCAGTCACGAGCCATGTGGCCTCGCCCGCCGCATGCATAGCACTGTCTTCCACTCGAAAGACTGGCTCCGCGTTGTGTGCCCTGCACTGCTGAGCCAGTGCCCTGAGGTCTGGTCTGTCTGGACCCCTGAGTCAGTCGTCGACTGCCAGCTGCAGATGACTCTGCCACATGCCGCCCTGCGGTGGGTCGCTGTGCTGGTGTAGACTCAGCAAGGAAGCTCTCGATCAGAAGAGCCCGCTCCAGTACTCCTGGATGCGCACCGCTCGGAGGGTGGCTGGGACGAACTCCGAGCGGAAGATGCTCTCAAAGTCCGTCCAAAGAAGAGATGCCTCATCGTGCACCTGGAGCATCAAGCTCCACCATCGTCCTGCTGCTGCGTGTAGTAGGATCGCAGCGAGGATCACCATGAGGTCTGCTGGTGTCCTCACTAGCCTAATCACTCGAACCACTGCCTCCAGCCAGTCCTCTGCTGCCTGGGGATCCGTCTCCCCGCGAAACCTGGGCGGTCGCTGGCGCTGAAACTCATGCAGTGCGCTGAGGCGACGTGCATCGTCAGCGGCTGCTGCTGGAAGCATCGGGGAATCGGCGGGTAAAGCTACCGCCGGTGCCACTGCTGACAAAGGGCCCTGCACCGAAGCCTCGTCGCTCGGTGGGCTGTCGTCTCGCTCGACTCTCGGAACCCTAGCTGGCTGCCGTCGTGGGGCCATCCTGAAAAGGAAACAGGTGCGCCACGGTTAGAACAGTATACCTGGTGAGCTGGCACAAGAAATCACAAGGAAAACTTGAGACTTTCATAAAGCAGATCAGTATACCCGGTGAGCTGACACAAGTAATCACAAAGAAAACTTGAAACACACACGCAATCAATGTTTTCGTGCATTAAGTCGGAAATCAGAAGTCAGGGTCCTGGTGTACGGATACGTCGGCCGCCGCACCAACACTGGACTCCCTGGACTGATAACCACACTCAATACGCTAAACATTATTGCTTCACATAGAAAAGATCAGAGTTCGCGGTAGAACCGACCACCTCTGATACCAATTAGTCACGACCCGCCCTCGGGGTCCGTGCCGTGACTACCCCAAGCCCGCCTTCCATAGGCCAGGGGCTGGCGACTAGCACCAAGGCGTAATACCCGGTAAAAGGGAAGGCATTGCCTTTGAAAAGTAAACACACACCACAGAGTAAACAAGCGGAAAGTAAACACTAAGCAAACAGAGTACGACTGAAAGTGCGGAAAAGTAAATGGGCCAGAATACAAACCCAAACTGAAAGTAAAGTACAACTCGAAAAGGGAAAAACAGCAACTGAAAAGTAAAGCCGCTACTCCGAGCTGTCCACTGGAAATCCCACCTGAAGGGGGGGTACAGATAGCTCCTCTGCTCCACGGGTCCCGCCGTCCGCTCCGAGCACGTCCCGCCCAGTGGTCCACCTCCGGGTACCGCCCCGCTCTGCAAGCCTCAGCTAAGGTCAACGCTGTCCGTCGTCTGCAACCAACACAACGAAGTGCGGGAAAAGCCCGTGCAGGGGTGAGTATAAGCTACTCAGTAGGGACCCCGAGACCCCTGAAGGTCTCTCAAATCCACAAAGGATAAACCACGAAGAAAAGTACAATCACGAAGTAACAACCGACACTGCTTAGGTATATGCCCATACATATACCTAAGTCATCAATTCAAATACGCTCCAACCTCCGAGCCCAAGTACAACTCAGTCCACGCAGGAAAGTATACGTATTCCACATAGGAAAGCAAAATATAATCCACACAGGATTGCACAACACAATCCACACAGGAAAACAACAGGATTCAGCTCACACAGGTATACTTCTTCAAGGACGATAAAGATGATCACTGATCCATCTAAGTCGTCGGACCCACGAAGGATCGATAGGTAACTAACCCCCGCAGAAGACCCACACAGGATCGGGCTCACACAGAACCTGTAGGCGCTGGCTCACACAGAACCGCTGAGCGCAAGGACCCACACAGGATCGGGCTCACACAGAACCCGTAGCACTGATCCACGTAGGATCGCTGAGTGCTGTAGTCGTCGTCGTCGAATCCACACAGGATCTCTGTACTGTCGTCGTCAAATCCACACAGGATCTCTGTACTGTCGTCGTCAAAGTCACAGTAGCAGTCGTAGCAGTAGAACAGTCGCAGCCAGCACTAGGGTTCCCGCACACAGCAAGCTCGTACGGAGGGTCCGCTCCACGAGCCGAGAGGCTGATACATCAACTGTCACGAAGACCGAAGTTGATGTATCCAAAAGTTCCGTATCGTCAACAGGAACCTAACGCAACAGACGGCGCGTCGATCGGACGCCCGGTCTGAGAGTTATTGGCATTTTCGTCTCCGGGGCCCGGTTGGTTTTTAAGGCAAAACCAACCCGACCGTACTCCACCTGCGTCCAAACCTCGGGCGGAGTATGCCAAAAGATCCGTCTCACTAAGAGGAACACTACGCGACTGACGGCACGTCAATCGGACGTCCGTAACTCAAGATATGAGCGTTTCCGCTCCGAAGGCCCGGTTGGTTTCGTGAACGAACCAACCCGGCCGAACTCAAAGTAAACCGAAACCTTGAGTGCGATATACCGAAACGACCGTCTCGATCCAAGGATCGCGTTTCCGCAGACGGTTCGTCATTCGGAGGTCCGAGGCTCAAGTTATGAGCCAAAAACCGAATCTGGTCCGAAACGGGGGGTCCGGGTCCGGGCCGACCCGGCCCGACCCCCCCCTGGGCGGCGCGGCGGCGGGCCGCGGTGGCGGCGGCGGCGGGCCGCGGTGGCGGCGGCGGCGGCGGGCCGCGGCGACGGCGCTGGGCGCCGCACGTGGTTGGCACGCGGGGCTATGCCCCGCGTTTTTCTTCAAGGCGGCACGGCCTTGAGCCGTGCCTTTGCCAAAAAAACGGCCCCCGCAAATGGGGGCCGGCTTGATAAAACCGGGGGGCTGTTGCCCCCCCCTCTTTAATTGAACCGCCCCCCCCTCATTAAGAGGGGGGTTTATTGAACCGGCCGGGGGTTTTATTCCCCCGGTTTTTAAGATATCCGGCCGGCCAGCTGGCCGGCCGGTTTTTACCAACGGGACCGGAATTTCCGGTCCCGCCCTCGACTTCCGACGCCGGCGGCCCGGCCGCCGGTCTCCTCTTCCGCCGCGGCCCGGAACCGGCCGCGGTCTCCTCGTCCCGCCGCGGCCCGGAACCGGCCGCGGCGTTCGTCGTCCGGCGCGGTGCGACGGCACCGCGCCCCTTTCGCCGTGCCATGAATCCTTTCAACGCGGCGCGACGGCGTCGCGTTCTTGAAGACTCTCCTCGGCGTAGCGCGACGGCGTTGCGGAAAGAAATAATCATGTTCATCCGCGTGGTGCGACGGCACCACGCCACTTGCTTCCACCCGCAAGAATAAAACGAGAACTAAGGAGGGGGGGTTCGGCCGTGTTCATGCGGTCCGACCCCCCTCACGTTAAATAATAACATAACTAAGAATATCCAAAAGCCTCACGTTTAGTCATGCTAAAATCCACGATTCAAGAATGGAATAAAATAATCAATAAATAACATCCCCTACCTCGGGTTTGAGATTCAAAGAATCTTCTACGTTCCGCGGAAGACGGCGTCGCGGAAGTCGGGCGTTGCGGTCGACGTTCGTCAAATCCGTTGACGAAGAGTTATGCCCGAAAAGACACGTCGCTCGGATCTTCGATTGCCGACGAAGGAGGTTCGGGGGGGAAGAAGAGGTCCGAAGATACCGGGTCGCCGAGTCGATGATCCTTGACGAAGAGTTGTCGTTCTTCGTTGAGGATGAAGACGTTCTTCGTTCTTCGTCAGAGCTTGGAGATGAAGGGAAAGCTCTCCAAAGACAAACAAAGAACTCTCAAATAAATAAGAATACCACTTATTTTATTAACACAACACAAAAGAATTTCAAAGCTTTGAAATTCAAAAAGACATAACTCCCATAATTAAATAAGAGTAACATAAGCCAATTAAAAGAGGCGTTAAAGATGTTGAGAGAATTTGAAAAGAAAAGGGGTTCGTGTGGGCCCCACCACACTTAATCCTCCCAAGGGAGGTTAAGTGGGTGTGGGTCCCACTTCCAACCTCCTTTGATAGGTTTTTAAATAAGTTAAAAATAAAATTTGTCTTTACACAAATTTTATTTAACTTAACTGAAAAACCCCAAAACGTAACTTTCAACCCGCAACAAACGCAACTCCCGAAAAGGTCTCTTTAAGCGAATATCGGCGCTGCGAATTCATCGGTGCCCTCGGATTTCAATTCCGAGCACCGGATCAAAAGTTAGGAATTCCCGCTCGCTCGTTCACTGAACGTACCCGAGCCAAACTTCGGAAATTAATTCCGGGCACTCCGGGCCTCGGAATCAGGTGCCGTCTGAAACCGCGCTCTTGTAAAATTCTAAAGAAAATTAAGAAAAAAATTTCCCTTGAATTTTACGGGTCTTTACATTTATGACACAATATTGATGTAGTGATTACCATATTAATGAATTATTTAAATAAATGATATTATAAATATTCAAATAATTTTACTTTGAAAATTTTTATTCATTCCATGAATTTCAGGGATGGTTATGACTTTTTATATTGGAATTAATGATGTTTTTTTGGAAGTAATCAAGTTATTATTGATTTTTTATAAAGTCATAATATGAATTGTATAAAATTTTACATAAATGAGTTTGTAAAACAAAGATTATTTTTAAAAATTATATAATAGTCTTAAAAATAAAATATTCGGCCAAATGTCATAGATAATGTTTAACCTATCATTAAGGAACCACTTGGCGTTTCTATTTTCATTTTATAGTAACTATATTAACCATATTGTATAAATATATTAGAAGACATGTTAGGAGTCAAATTAGTTAACAAAGGGTTAAAGATAAAAGATAGGGTTAAATTTGTGACCTAGAATTGTCTAAAACCTATTGGATGATATTTTTTTACCCAAAACCTTTTAACTTTGAAAAAAAATTGGGATTATTTATAACCGATAATAATTTTATAATAAAATAACATTTCAATAGATTCCTAAAGTGCCCCTCCTCCCTCTTATAAAAGGGTAACACCTTTATGCATTTAATCGCACCTCTAAATGTCCTTGGATTGGCTAACCTATTCCCAAATAATCTCCCAATATCCCTCTATTACTCCTAGAAGTCATTCCCTGGGGAGAGGGAAATTAAAACAATATTTTTTCCATAAAAAAAATTTAACCCGATTTTGAATTAATGTCTTCTTCCAAGTTCTTTTATATTATTTTACTTCTCCAATACATATGCTCTTATTATTATTAGATTACATAAAAACACATGTATGATAAGACTACTCAGATTTTGTTATGATATGGATTCTAAATACATGTAAACACACCACCATCTAATGGATTCGAACATCCTGTTTCTGTGTATGATGAATTGATACCTCACAAAATGATGATTGTTTGATTTTCTCCTACCACCTCTCATGGTAGTGAATATGATGGAACTGTTTTTATATATGATATATATTATATTTATATTTTCTATACGATACTGTATCTTTTATTTACAAACATACTCTTACACTTTTCATGATGGGTAAATACGATAATTTCATTTTATGAAGTGCGGACTGCCGCCCCCTCAAAGGGATCTGACTAGTTCATTCCAAACAAGAAACATATAAAGAATGTAATTAATGAATTTATGTATCATATATATAATATATTATTATAATATAATTATATTATACCTATTTATCATTTAGTTCTCATTTCATTCATATTACAAATAAATGAAAGTAGCATTCATGAGTACATACGGCTTACCATCTCCATGAACGGTGCATTTCATTTCATATATCTAAATGTTATGGAATATTATATATACATATATAATAGATATATATTATATTTAAATCATCAATAATATTCTAGAGATAATTTAATTTTGACCATATGGACAATTTTTAATTATTACAATATCAGTTTCAACTCAAGTACCCAATATCGACAAAATGATAGATATTAAATTATATAATTAGGTAATTTTTAAAATGAGGTAATAAGTAATATAAAGGTAAAAATATACTCCAAAAAGTTCTTAATAATTAATAAATTAACTTATATTTATTTTTCAGGTAGAATAAGGAATATACGTGATGAGTAGGATGCAAGGTAAGAGATTTCATCTCAATCTCCTTCCATTCAGGCATATATTGTTGTCATTCAGATTTATGATCCTATATTTTGTATATTAAAACCTTTTTACTCTCTATATTAAGAATCATTATACAATAATTAAATTTATAGATCATTTTAATTTTATTCATTATTTTTTTCAAGTGATTCTCATGTGGTAAAGGACTCATTAACTAAAACATCATGTTAAATGTTTTAATGATTTATTCATTTGAAACCTTCTATTTCATGTCAATGTATTCAAATTTTTTTTGGGAATTTATTTATATTGAAATGAATATTTTAAAATGATAATTTATTTCAAAAAATTTAATGTGTTATGGGACACTTTAATTCAAATTTCACTTTATTAAATGTTTTAAATGGTCTTAGAGATGGGTTGAATATTTCAATATCTTGAAATGATTTCTTGTGATTGAAAATGAAATGTTAGTAGTGAAATGTTAATATTTGAAATATTTTTTTGTTTTGATTATATTAATGTACTTGAAAATTTGACGGTTGGTTACATGATAAAACAATGATGAGTGGTTTAGTGATTAACCAAATGAGGGGTGGTTTAATGATAAACCAAAGATAGATGGTTACATTATAACATCCAATGCATTGGGTATGGAAGTCAGTCCTATAACTATTTCATTTAGTGATATGTCTAGAAGTTGACGGTAGGGTTATTCCATTTATGTATGTTTATGTCCCATGTTACCTTTATATGATATATGTATCTTTCTATGGGATTTATGGTAATCATCTGGTCACAAAAATGGTATGTAGTAATATTATATTTAGGGAAGTATATTTACTATTTCTTATAGATGAAAATTATTACATTATGTTAAAGAATTAATAGTTTTCATGTTATCCCAATACTAAAAGTTTTATTTATTTACATTTCCCTTAATGAACTTTTTGTGCTCATCCCATGTTTTGAAATATTTTTCACAAGACATAAAGAAGTATATAGTCATGGATGTGATCAGGGAAAATTTATACTATTAAAAAATGAAACAATGTTAGGTTTCTTTTTAAATATTTCTTGTTTTATAAGAAAGTGTATTGAGTAGAAGTGTCTACTTGTAATATTCATGATTTTATGTATATGTTATGACCTAATTCATTAAATCACTAAACCTTAAGAGATCCTTGACATGAATTAAAGTCAAATTATTGAAATATCCCAAGATTAAGCATTTTTTATAGATTGGGCCTTATAGTTGGTAACAGAGATCAGTTTAGATATGATTTGAGGTTAGGGTGTTATTCAAGAATAAGTGACATAACCCTAATGTTGGGACCACTTTGTGTATGCAGATTTTATTTGCTGTCAATAGTTGTCAATACTCGTCAAAATGAAGAAGGATGTGAAGAAGTACTAAAAAGTTAGTCGATATTGGCTGAAGTGAGGTTGCCTAGAGAATTTTATGGAATCATAGTATTGGATGTCATACTTGTGCCATTATATATGAAGATTAATTCAGAAAATTATTGAACTGATAATATGTTCAATGAATAATTGTAAAATGAGACACACTGTTTACAAAAATAAAGAATGGTGAAGTATCATTCATCTAAGTATTATTGAAGAAGAATGGGGATTTAAATAAGACCATTCAATGATTCACGATTGCATGAGAACCATGCAAGATCATAATTAAAGAAAATAATCATATGATTTGAATAAACTAGAGAATAATGGATGATGAAGAAGAGAGACTGTGGAAGGGAATGCCATTCTAAAAAGGTCATGAATTACACATTCCCATTAAATATCCAAATACATGTATCAATGGTGATACATTTTCTGCAACATTGAAGGTATCTGAAGAATCTTAAAGCCTCCACTTTTGGATGAAGAGAGATTATTGGAGTTCTTTGTAATTAACACTCCAAAATGAATTGAATATTTTATGTGTGGATGAAATAAGTACATTGGAATTTATATTCCAAAAAGAATGGAAAAAACTATGATTATGCTTTTCTGATTTGTATTTCACAAATATCATAAGTTTGGAGAACTTGAGATGAAAACCTTATGAAGGATAGGGAGAGTAAAGAAGGTTTTTTGGAAAAGGAAAGAAAGCGGTGAACAAGTAAAAAGTGGCGTGCAAGTGTGTCACTCAAGTATAAGTAGCAAGAAAGTATATGTTGTGCGAAAGTAATATTTCAAGATCATCACATCAAAATATCACATAGGAAATAAAGTGGTGCACAAGTTATAGATTGGCACACAAGTCAAAAAGTGGTATGAAAGTATAAGCGGCACACAAGTGTGGCGCACAAGTATATTTGGATCACAAGTCTATGTTGCACTTAAGTCATATTTCAACATCATCATATAAAAATTTGAAACAAGAAAGAATGTGTTGCGCAAGTACTGGAGCGGCGCGCTAGTGTATCCAGTGCGCAAGTCACCAAAATTCCTATAAATAGACAACTAGTCTCCTCATTTTTTAATGCTCAACACTTAAGAAAAAATTAGAGCTCTGATTGTAGAAGTAGGAGAGGGTTCTCTGATGGTGCAAGTAGCAGAGGGTGGCATGCAATCTAAAGTGGCGTGCAAGCTGAAGGTAATTTATAAGGAACACAAGTAGTGTGTCACACAAGTTTTGTCATGCAAGTTTTGTTGTGAAAGTTGACAGAGGTGCGTAAGAAGGGAGGTGATTTCAATAAGTGGGATGTGTATATGCCAAAGGTGGAAAACAATTTGTGAGCTGGGCTCAACAGTGGCATGCATGTAGTGATTAGGAGCGCATGGAGTGAGGCGTGCAAGCAGGTGGCGTGCAAGCAGGGAGGCGCGCAAGCAGGTGACTCCCAAGCAGGGAGGTGTGCAAGTAGAGTGGAGTGCAAGCTATGTGTTGTTCTAGAAGTTCTTACCCTCTTCTGATTAACATTGATGGTGCTAAGTTGATCTAGAATTAGTTGTTTTTACAATCACAAAGTGATCTTGTGATTCTATCAGGAATAAGAAGAAGAAGAAGAAGAAGAAGATCTAGGTGGAGAGGGTTTTGCACTGAAAGAGTATGTTTGAAGAAGAGTAGGTTTTATTGTAGGTATTTTTGTGTTGAAGAAGAAAAATAAGAAGAATAGGAAGAATAAGAGTGTGCGGCTTACAGGTTTTCTACATAGAAAGAAGATAAGAAGAAGAAGAAGAAAAAAAGTGTATGCCTAATTAAAGCCTAAAATATTTTAGGGTAGTTTAATTTAGATGATGTTATGTGAGCGGATCCCCAGTGTTTGAATAATCACATTGGTGTATGTGATTCTAGGAAAGAAGAGAGAATAATTTTTAGTTTAGTTGTTTGTTGCATTAAGAAGAAGATATAAGAAGTCTAGTGCAGTTGGTGTTGGGCTAGAAAATAAGAGAAGGATACAATGAAGAATTGATTGCCTACTATTTTTCATGTAATCAAGTGAAGAGCACTGAAGAAGAACAAGAGAAAAACCTACCTTATCAAAAAGGAAGAAGACTATCTCCATAGGCAGTATAAAGAACCAGCTATAGGCTGCAAGTTGGACTAGGCTATTACCAGTCCAAGGAAGAGGATTGTTTCTTACCCCCCTCTATAGTGTAGGGACTGACACTATCTAGAGGATTGTTTTCCTATCCACTCCACTGTAATAGCATATCACATCATAGTGGAGAATCCATGCACTAGTCATATACCTAAATGGCAAGGACGTAGCTACTCTTATTGAGTGGTGAACCTTGAAAAAATATAGTGTGCATATTTTTACTGCTTTCTATTATTGCATGCGACATGGAAAAAATAATAAGACAATCAAGATCCTAACAGAGCAATATGTAGATGGATGAAAAGTTGAAATTGGTTTAAAAAGTCCCCAACACTAATTCTCCCCCCTCTCAGTGTAAGGTTTATCCCAAACTAGTCCTCTCACCTAATGGTTAGCATATTACAAAGAGTCATAGTTATTTTAGATAAATTGAATGATTTTATGATAACATGAATAAGTATATATTATTTTATACTCTCCTATTAATATATTACATGATGAATTTATTGATATACTCCCACTGAACATTTTTGTTTTATAGTAAATGGCTAGATGAAGAAGGCACCAATGTAACAATGGATTTGATGGGAATAGTGGAGTTTTTCAGAATATCCAACTGAATAAAATTGAAGATGAAATGAGAAATCTTGTGGCTTTTCTCATCCAAATATCTAGATAAATTATTGACCACTTTAACATTGGTGATTTTTATATGGCATCTTATATACGAGAAATGATTCTCTATGGATGTTCAGGTAATAATCATTATGATATGTCTATTAAAAAACCTATGTTTCAAGGATGTGGAAAGAAACACCTTGGAATATATTTCCTTGGTACAAGAAGATGTTATAGGTATGGAAATGAAATTCATAAAGCAACTAACTACCATGGAAAATGGAAGCGTTCAGTTCACTCCAGGAAATGGAATGAAGGCCATTCCGTGGGATCAATTAAACGTTTTAAATGTGTTGTGCTATTACATTATGTAAATAGATTCCATTTGAAGACGGTTCAAGAATTGGATTTTCAGGAAAATAAATATATATTTTTACCAATACCTAATGCCATCCAATTAAAGTTTTTGAAACTAAAAATTTCCTATGAAAGGTATGTATTTATTCCTAACACAAGTTTTGACATTATTTTTATCTTAGGAAATTATTCATGATTTTTTTGTTGGAAATAAGTATTAAATAATATGTTTGAAAAATGATGAAGGGATCATAAAGAATACATGATGATTATGATTTCTACATTTTATAAATTTGAGAGTTATTCTAGATATCTGGGTGATGAAATGTTTAATATAATTAATTCTCTATTGTTGATGGGTTTAAATTGGAAGACTTTTCTCTTGTTTGTGTAACCCTGATGTTTGTTTTGTGAAAATTCTATTTGAGGAGGAATTATCTTTTGTATTTTGGATATTGCTATAAAAAACCATTTGGGTTTATATGATCCTTGAATTTGAAGAAATTTTATGTTATTATATTATGGGATGTAAATACGGGGTATGATATAAAATATTAGGTAAAAATATGTTATCTTTATTTTTGAAAACTTTATCTCATTTTTTGGAATGTTATAAAATTGTAGTGTTTTTGAAAAAGGACAACACACAGACTATGTGACAACATGTCACATTGGACAAAGCTATGGGAATCGAACCCGCAACCACAGTGCGAATTTTATTTAGGGTATACGACTAACCCATTAGAAGTCCATGGTTAGTATGAAATATACTTTTTAGTTAAATGGTTTTTTGGATCAAGAAAAAGTTTATTTTTGATCTTATGTTTCATAAAATGGATATACTTAATATATGAAGATTATTATTTTATTAAGTGATAAATGTTATTTTGGAAGACATTTTCTCTTTTGGGAACTTTATATGCCTAAGGAAAATATAATACTATGGGATTTAATTTGAGGATTAATTGGTTAATTTTATTATGGAAGAATATATGTTTTTATTGTGGAATTATAGTGATTTGGGTTATTTATAGAAATTATTAACCTATCATAATGAATGTGTGATTAGGTTAATTACTTTTTAGTATGATACTTTTAGAGTAGTCAATGATATGTGGAGATAAATGTTATAATTTATCGAGGAAGACAATGTTTTCAAATTCATCTATGTTTTAGGTTTCAATATTAGTTTGGATTATATTGAATAATTTTAAGGACAACTGGGCATTGAATTTTCCTTTTTGAACTTTGGTGTATTGTTTTTTGAATTTTAGAGATAAAGAGTAATATTTATTTTTTGTAAATGATTTTCCTTTTTGGGGATTATCTAATATAGTACTACCAATTTTGGTTTTTGGTTAATGATTCAAGATAGGATGAATAGATATTTAATCTTTTGAGGATTATGTGATTCTTATAGATTTTGATTATAGAACTTTAGGTGTGACCATGTCATCTTGAGTTCTCATCGTTGGGAGAAAATATTAGTTTGTGGTAGAAATTTATTAAAGGATAAAAGTATTCTTGAAAGGTAAGTATATTTACTAATGTTCTTAGTAAATTGAATAAATAAATTCCCCATATTTATGAAAATGATCTTAAAATAAATAAAAATTCTTCTTACTTTTCTTACTGGGGAATAAAAGAAAAATTAACCCATCAAAATTTTGTGGTATTCAGGTGGTAAACATTCTCCTGGTCATTTTCTATGAATCTCTATTATAACATGATGGTTAGTTTTTCATCCATATCCATGTTTCCAACATTAAAACATAGTATGTATTATCTTGGGTGACCTTTGTACTTCCCTTTCACTCTTTAAAAGTAATTGTTTTATTTAATCTTTTTCTTAAGTCTTACATTCAATGATGTTTCCAAGCCCAGTTTTAAAATTGTGAGGATGTAATTTCTAAAAGGGGGGAAGGATGTCACGACCCGGGTCTTTATAAAATAATACATTTGATATCGTTTAATATTTATTAATAATATATTGATTTTATGTTAAAGATAACAAATTGTATGAAAACTTACTCAATACACAACAATGGGATTTTTTGAATTCTTACTTTCCACACAACTTTGAGTTATACAGAAAAATATTATAATATTATTATTTTTATTCGAAATGGTAGTTAATGCTACGTTGTTATATTATCGAGAATGAATAAAACTAAATACATTATTATTACACATGTTGGTTAAATGTTTTTATATTTATCTGACGGATTTTAGAGGCATAAAATAATAATGAATATGATTTTATGCCTAAAATACTCTATGATTTTTTAAAAAGCCAGTTTACTACGTTTTGAAAGAAACCCATTTCTAAATATATTTTTTAAACATTTATATGTTATATTTGAAAAAATTAAATTATTATTTATAATTGGGACATCAATATTTAATTTGGATAAAATTTTGGTATTTTTCTAATAATGTTCATTTTTCAATGAATAGTGAAAAATACTGCGTTTTAATTCAAATCTACAATTTTACCTAATTTATTTATATTTTTTATAATCCTTTTATTTATTTTAAAAGTGTAAATGGATTTTTTTATCATTTAATTCAATTTTGGTCATTGGATTTAATTTCACTTTGACATTAGACACGAACACTTGTCAATATTTTGACAGATTTTATATCTTTGAAACTAACTTTTTGGTTTTGACAATAGGAATTAATTTTAATTTATTTAAAACAAATTATGTATTTTGAAATTGGAAAAATGGTTTCCATATTATGAATTAATTTTTCCAATGTTTGTAAATAGTTACCTTTTATTTTGAGATATTATGAACAATATCTTCAGTGATTATTTTATTTACCATGGTTAAAGGGAAAATATTGTAAATGAGGGTAAAAAATATTATTATTTTAATATTAAACTACCCTAACACATGTAATAATACTATTGGATAAAATATTTCTGACCAAAAACATCCTTGCGTCGATTTTTTTCCCCATGGAGCCACTTGGATGTGAAAATGACATTTTATAAGAATTAATTTTAAGTAATGAAAAATGTAACACGTACATGTATCATTTACAAAAAAAATTATTGGGGGTAATATAAGTGTTATTTACAACTATTAAATTCCTTTATAAAGATAAATATATTTCCTAAATAATGGTATTTTATTTATAATATTTATTCCAGAAATAAATAAATTTATTTATGACAGTGTAATGATGAAGTGATTACCTCATTAATGTATGATTTAAATAAATGAGATTATAAATATTAAAATAAGTTTATTTTGAAACTATTAATAACATTAAGAAATTTTTGGGATGATTATATTTTTTATATTTTCATTAATGATGTGTTTTTGAAATAATCAGGTTATTATGGATAAAAAAATACAAGATATGATTGGTATAAAAATTGTCATAAATCAGTTTTTAAAAAGAATACTATTTTATTAAATGATATAATAGTACTAAAAATATAAAATTTGTCCAATTAAATTAGATAATATTTCCCATATCATTAATGAACCACTTTAGGTTCTATTTGAATTTTATAGTAACTATATAAAACATATAGTATGAATATACAAGAAGACATGGTAAGAGTCAAATTAGTTTACCGAGGGTTAATTATATAAGATAAGGTTTAATTTGTAACCTATAGAGGAAAAAACATATTTTATGAGAGGTTTTCTACCCAAAAGAATCTTATCTTGGAAATGTATTACTTTGGGGCCTTTTGAAAACGAAAATAATAAAAAAAAAATAAAAAGATATTTCAATACCTTCCTAAAGTGCACCTACTCCCTCTTCTAAAAGGGAGTATACTATAGACATTTAATCACAATAAATCCTGTTGACTTGTCCAAACTCTACCGAAATAATCTCCCCACATCTCTCATATCCACCTAGATGACTTATTTGGGGTAGAATCGAATTCAAAAAATCATTTTTTCTCAAATCAAAAAATGTAACCTGATTCAGAGGTAACATCTTCTTTGAAGTTATTTTCTTTTAATTTACTTCCCCACTTCCAATGATATTATTATTATTTTATTAAATAAAAAACCCCAGTATCCTCAATATAATTGTAATTTTTTATGATAACTATTCAAACTTCACTTACACACACCTCCATCAAATGGATACGAATATATTGTTTCTGTGTACAGTGAACTACTACCTCACGAAACGATGATTATTCGATTTTCCACTACCAATAATCATGGTGACCATTATGATGGAAATGATTTTATATATTATGTATATTATATTTATATTGTCTCTATGATAATATAATTTTAATTTATAATCATACCTTTATGATTTTCAAGATGAGAAAATACAGTAATTTTATTTGAGGAAGTGCAGACTACCGCCCTCTCTTTGTGATATGACTCGTTCATCCCATACATGAAATGTATAAGGGATGGAGTTAATTAAATTATGTAACATATTTATCATATGACACTATAATATAATTATATTATATCTATGTATCAATTAGATTTTATTTCATCAATATGACAAACAAATGAAACTTGTGTTCATGTGTACGTACGGCTTACCATATCCATGAATGGTACATTTTATTTATTATATTCAAATGTTATGGAATGTTATAAATACATATATACTGTATATATAAGATATTTATATCATGAATAATATTAAACATATAATTTAATTTTTACCGCAAGTTTAATTTGTAATTATAACAAGATCATTTTAGACTAAAGTACCCAATATCGACAAAAAGACCGATGTTAACTTAAATAACTGTGTCATTTTTATAATATGGTAATAAGTGATATAATGGGAACAATAAAATTTTAAAAGGATCATAAGAAAGTTTAAATTATCTTATATTTATTATTTATGATGAACAAGGAACATATGTGATGACTCGGACGCAAGGTAAGGGATTTCGTCTTAATCTTCTTTTATTGAGGCATATCTTATTATCATGCACATTTGTTACTATATAATGTGTATGTACAACAAATTTTATATTTATATAATGAATTAATATAGTATAATGATATTTAAATTTATTTTTAATTTTATTCCTTTATGATTTTTATTCATGTTTTTCTCAAGTGGTAAGAGACTCTTTAAATAAAACATTTTTTAAAATTTTTTAATGACTTATTCAATTAAAACTCATATTTCATGTTCATGTCTTCAAAATAGATTTTAATAATATATTTATTTAGAAATTAATATTTCAAAATGATAATTTATTTTATATGATTCAATATTGTATGGGACACTTTGATTCAAAATTTTTTATTAAATGTTTTAAATTTTTTTCGAGATGCGTTGAATATTTCAATATTTTGGAATAACATAATGGGATTTCAAATGAAATGTTATGAATGAAATGATGGTATTTGAAAAATGTTATGTTTTATGATTATATAATGGTACATTGACATTTGAAATTTGGTTACGTGACAAACCAATGACGGGTGGTAACATGATAAACCAAATGATGGGTGGTTCTATGATAAACCAAGGACGAGTGGTTACGTTATAACCTCTAATGCATTGGGTATGGATGTTAGATGTATGGATATTACATTTTTTGATATGTGTGGAAGTAAACCATATGATTATTCCATTTAATTATGTTTATGTCCCAAGATAAATTTGTATGTTATGTGTTTATTCCAATGATATTTTTGGAAATATTATGGTTACAAAAAGTGTATGTAATGAGATTATATATAGTAAAGTATATTTAGTAATTCTTAAAGATCAAAATTATTAAATTATGATAAATTATTAATTGTTTTTATATTATTCTAAGAATAATAGTTTTCTTTATTAATATATCTCGTACTGATCTTTTTATGCTCATCCCACATTTTGAAATATTTTTCCCAGTACATAAAGAAAAACAAAATAATGGAATGGATTAGGGAAAAGCTATGATGAAAAAACATGAAACATTGTCATGTTTCTTTTTAAAGAGTTTTTTATAAAGAAATGGGTTGTGAGTAAAAGTTTCTACTTGAAATATTCATGATGTTATGTAGAAGTTAGGACCTGATTCTCTAAAGCACTAAACCTGAAAAGATCCTTGATGTGAATTCAAGTAAAATTATTGAATTATCTTAAGATTTTGTAATATTTATGGTAGGGGAATTATAATATTTATAGGAATATTGATTAGGCCACTAAGCCAGTTTATCTACTTATATCTCTCATTATTCCTTCCAAACATGGTCATGATTCCAAAATACATGAAATAGTTGCACAATCTTTTCCCGTAACACATTATCACTCTAATCTGAAACAATTATTAGATGTTCCTTAAAGGATTCATCGATATCAAGATGAACATCAACCCCATTGATTAAAAAATAAGTGTTATGATGATACCTCCAAAGTTATAACACATAAAAAATCTTTTATAAAACTATACTAATGTGGAAGGTCTAATCATTATGTCACATGTTTGATTCTCTCCACAACCACACAGACTAAAAAAGTGGCTGTAAACATTCTCGTTCACTATATCATACGATGACCCAATCTTGGTGACACCTAAAGGAATACATTATCAACCTATGTAACTACTTTATGACATCAATTTCTATCATCATATGAATTCTTCCAACTCTGATCTATATCCATATTCATTCAAATCAATAGATCCTGCTTTTATATCTCTCATGTAAGACTCGATCACTACAACTCTAACTCACTTTCCTCCATCCAACATAGAGGTGATCTACATGGCCTACCATAAAGATAATTGTATTGTTTCATTTATATTTTTTTCCTAATTTCTATTGTTATAGGAAAGCTCTACCAAATTATGGTTCTTCTCCGAGTACCCAAAAATGTATAGAGAGTACACATAAATCATATCCTCGTGATCTTGTATAGTATGTTATGAATTTCCATCTATATATGGGTGGAATTCCATACATTGAAAAAACTTTATACCAAGAGCCTTCTATAGGATATTCCGGAAGCATGAAGTAAATAATGCAGTACATTCAGAAACAATAGTCTATGTAACCGAGTGTAAAAAACATTACCGTGAACAGAAAAGTCTCATAACTGATAAATTGATAATTTCTTCCATATAATAATGAAATATTCCACATTATTCAGTCATTCCTCAAACAAACAAATATATTCCTTCTTCTAAGGAGTTATTGGGAGACCCACATGGAAATCCATTGTAAAAACATCAATCTTCAAATTTGGAATGGTAAATGGATTTAGTAAACCACCTGGTTATTTATTATTTTACTTAAATTTTTTATCGGTGTACAATCATTTCATAAACCCAGTTACCTTCTTCTTCATGCTCAGCCACCAAAACTTTTATCATGAGTCGTGGAACATTTTTCTTACAGATCGATTCACAACCCAATTTGAGGCATGAAATTCTCGCATCATCTTCGTCCACATACTCATAGTAAAAAAAATATATTCTAGACATAGATGATCTCATCTTCATCAACGATCAAATCTAATGGTATCTCTAAAATATCACAGTTAATTATAGAATACATCTTCTTGAAATTTATAAATATTTATGAATTAGACATTTGTTTTTATTTAATGGGGATGCTATGTGTGATATCATACCAAAAACACACCAATGGATTTCGGAAAAATATTATGATTCACACAAGACTAAGTTATACTGAAAATTAATACATTATTAATATTATTATTTTAAATGGTAGTTATCAAATAGCCTTACTATTTGAGGGAATGAATATAACTTACTATAATATGTATACACATGATTAAAAAATGGTATAATATGAACCGATAATCTTTATAGGATTAAAATGGGAATAAATCCAATTTTTATGCATAAAAGCTAAAATATTTTTTAAATGGTTGTTTCACAATCTTTTGAAGGTGAAAAAATTATAAATCAAGTTTCTTAAAAATTTATATTTTCAAATTTACAAAATTTTCATTGTAATTTGACATGGGATATCGAATTTTAGTTTGGACAAATTTTTTGGTATTTTTCTGATAGCTTTCGTATTTTAATGAATATTGTATAATACTACATTTTAATTCAAAGATACATTTTATTCTTTGTTATTTATATAGATATGTTGTAATTTTATCTATTTATAGTGTTTAATTAAACCCATTTCAAATAATTTATTCTAATTTAGGTCATTGGAATCAATATCAAGTGGGAACTATATGAAAACACATTTCAAACTTTTCAACGTTTCACTTTAAAAACATGTTTTTTAGTTTTGTTTCTAATTTTAAATACAATTTTCCAAATTATATGAATTGGAATATGTAAAATTTATTCCATATTTGGAATCAGAAAAAAAATTATGTTATATGGTAAATTTAGTTTTTAGGTAAAAAAAGTCACTATGTTCAAAATTTATTTACCATACTAAAAGTACAATTTTTAAAAGGGTTTAGGATAAAAGTTAAAATCATAAAATACATAAAAATAAAAAATTAATGGTTTTTTGAGGTGTAGATATTCAAGAGGTAATTTCCTCAATGTACCTCTCCTAATTTATTTACTTTTCCACATCATTATCCCCTTCATCCATCAATGCATAATTACTCCAGAATAATGAATATAAAATAATATTACATTTATAATTGAATATATCATATTAATTTCAATGATCACCTCTTCTTATTCGAATAAATTAAATTATTTTTCATGTTATGCTTGTTAATCACCTCTGTGAATATAGTTTTTGTAGTTTTTTTCTGCTACCACTTTCTTAGCTTCTATTAAAACCATTCTTCTGGCCAGGTAATATTTTCAGACATATATTAGAACCTATTTTATAGTCTAGATATTTTATATTAATAATAATATCATGATTTCCACACTGCTATTATATGATATCTTGGTTTGGGGGTGTGTGGACTACTGCCTCCTCAAAATTATATGATACGTTCACACATCACATGGAATGTAATAAGGATTGTTTTAGTAAAAATATATGATATAAATGACATATTAATGATATTGTAATGATATTATATATGCATACATATTTATATACGTTTCTTATAATTTGAATATGACAATAAGACAGAATAACTGAAAACAGTGTATATGCGTAAGCAAGACCTACAGTCTCAGTGAATGTTGTTTTTTACATTGTATTCAAATATTATTATAAATACTTATATAATGAATATATGAGGTGTTTATATAATTTTTAATATTTTTTTGATGATGGAATTATTACCACATGGACTATTTACATCATACCGAGTCCATTTTCAACTCAAGTACCGAATATTGACAAAATATCTAATATGAACGTAAATAACTATGTAATTATTATAACATGGTAATAAGTGAAATAAAATAAATAATAAAACTAAAATATTTTCCCAAGAATGTTTTAATCAATCAATGGTTTATATTCATCGATATAAATATTGTACGTGATGAGTCATACTCGTGGTAAGGGAATTTCATATCCCAATTTCAATTCATTAGTTTAAACATAAAATCATTGATTATGGCGTTTATCTCTAACATGTGAAATAAATTTTTAATGTTATATCATTTATTTATGTCATGAATTAAATTAAATTTATTTTATAAAATGAATCTTTTTATATGGTGTATTTGAATTTCTGTAAAAAAATGACAAAAGGGGATGTTTTTTATGTATACGATGACAACAACATCTTAACCGCTATAACTACTATTTAATATTTGGTTTCCTCTAAAATCATTAATTTTTTATAAAGTAAAATAAAAACAATATAATATTTTTATTTATCTTGGTAATAAAAATAGTTTTGAGTAGAGATTGTTTATATAAATATTTAGAACTGATATCTTGTGATTGAAATGTCAAAATGTTATTTCTCCTTTATGCATGATTTATGTGTTGTGATTACATTTTTGTTCATGTGAATTTATAATTTATATGGGTGGTTCTGTGATAAACCGAGTGTGAGTGAGCTTGTGATATCTCTCTAATGCAATGGGTAATGAGATGATGTTAAATGATACTGCTTATCATATGTCATTTAGGGAATATACTATAATGGGTATTCGAAACATAACCATGAAGGATACTCCCAATGTATATTTGAATTCTTTAATTTATGTATGATATGGATTCTACAAGTTATAATTATGTTTTTTTATTTCTATGCAATTTTAGGAATGTTATTATTTCATAAAGGGGTGTTAAAGAGTTTATGATTTAAGGGTGAAAAGTATTTTTTCATGGGTTTATAGTATCCATGGTCTATCACATTACATTCCTTATTTAATATCCCGTACTGATAGATTTTTTCAAATCCCATGTTTTTAAAAAAAATTCATAGGACATAAGGATGAGTGAGAGAATGAAATATATCATCAATATTTTTATCAAGAAGTGAAATCATCTTTAATTTTTCAAAATGGTTTCAATTGGAAAAAATTCATACTATTTTGGTAATATCCTCTTGTATGATTATGGGATGTTATGTATTAATGATGGCATAATATCATAAAACACTAAAACTGAAAATATTATCAATGGAAAAAACACGTAAAATATTGACTAACCTTAATATTAAGTAATGTTTAATGTTGGGGCCTTATAGTTGGAAATAGTGGTTGTTTTAGATAAATTTATGGGTTATGATATTTTTAATATAATTATAATAAATTGTTTTTACTTTATTATCCAATTTAAAGGATATAGAATTCTAAGATTACCTTGTTTCTTCTTCTATAAAATGTTTGTTCAAAATGGTTTTCTATAGAGGAAACATGGAAGTTATGCTAGGATGAAATCCATAGCAAAACAACCTTTTAATTTAGCATCCTGAGATGCTCAGAACAAAAACTGAATAGTTTTTTCAGTGATGTAACATTTGAATTAGGTTAAAAAATATAGCATTATCCATGAAAGAGATCTTCTTTATCAACCATGGAGGAACATGTCGGTAGTGGATCATTTCATGGGGAAACAACCCCTATCATTCAGAGGATAATATAACCTCGGGAAAGATGAATTGTAGATAAAGGAATTATAAAATATTTTTGATGTCGGGTGTTAAAAAAATAAAAAACATTGTCTTTATGTTTACAATTTTGAAGTTAAATCCAATATGTGGTGTTCTGTGGTTAAGAATATTTTGGATAATGAGGATATTGATTCTCTTGATTATGAAAAATTCAAAAATACGTTTCTTGATAAATATTTTCCTATGGTGGATTGACTTAGGCAAGAAAAATAATTCTTGGAATTAAGGTCGGAGGATGACTTAGTGACTAAAGGTGAAGAAAAATTCACTCGACTAGAAATGTATGATCTAAAAATTTGGAGGTATCATATTTCTGTAGTAAAAGAAGAAATATATAATGACCAAGAAAGTTTTCTTTATATTTTCACTCAAAAATAATTGATCATGTGACAGAGAAGATATTTTGAAATAATCAAATATTATCATTTCATGATTTAGTACCATACCAGAAAATAAAATATAGAATATAATGATTTGATTCAGAAAAGTAATTCTAAATTAACCATGTTATGATTGGAATTTGATGCTTTGATTAATTATGTATTGAACTTTGGAATGGATGTTGTTGGTGTAGGAAAGTCCATATTTTCAGGTTTCAGTGAAAGCATTACTATTATACCAAATTAAGAAAGTGCATAAGGAAGATAGTGAATTAAAGAAAAAGGTAGAATTGGTTTTGAATCATAAGTTTCATGGATTTAACATTGATAATGATCATGTTTTGAGATTTTGGAAGAGGTTATGTGTACCATGTGATTAATAGTTTAAGAAAGAGTTGTTATGTTAGGCTCATAGTTATCTCTTTTCATTTATTCCATGAAGTATTAAGATGTATAGAGAAAGTTTAGTCTATTACTTATGGGAGGGAATGAAAATAGATATTTCAGAATTTACTGGGAATTTTTTTTGTAAGAATGTTAATGAATAATGAAAGTTTCCAAAGGGGACGCTTCAACCATCTCAAGAGAAAGAATAGAAATGGGAGAATATTTCCATTGATTATGTACTGGGATTAACAAATACATCTTTAGGTAACTATGTGATTGGGTTATTATTGATCAACTGACTAAATATGATCATTTTTTTCTTATTCAAGATACATTATTTATATATCAACTTCTTGGAATATTTCTTGATGAAATTTACTGGTTACATGTAGTTCCTCTCTCCATTGTATCTGATCAAGATCTCATGTTTACTTTTATCTTATAGAATGTTCTTCAAAATCTATTTGGTATTGAATTAAATCCTAATACAACATCTCATCCTCATTCATATGGGAAGTTAGAATGAACAATTAAGACCATAGAGGATATGATACATAATTGTTCAATGCATTTCCAGGGAAGTTGGGATCAACATATTTTTTAGTTTTGTTTTCGTATAATAATAGATTTCATTCTAGTATACATATGTAACTATTTGAGACATTATATAGAATGTTTTGTCAAACTATATCTTTTTGGGATGTAGTAGGTGAAAGAATGTTGAGTGAACTAGAATTGGTAGAGGAGAGGGAAAAATTGTCCAGTCGATTGATAATAACTTGATGACATATCGGAACATGTAGAAACGTTATATAGATAACCGGAGGAATAATATTTAGTTTTAAGTAGGTGATCATTTATTTCTTAAACATTACCATTGGAAAAGTGTGATGTGTTTTGGTAGTAAAGGGAAGCTGAGTCCATAGTTCATTGGACCATATAAAACCATAGATCATTTTAGATCATTTTTTTGCTGAGAAGGTTTACCCATAGTTTATATTTTTTAAACAATGTTTTTCATGATTCAATGATAATTAATTATATGATAGATTCATCTCATGTTTTGATTCTAGAGGTAGTTCGGTTGGAAGAGAATATTTATTATGAGGAATAGCCAGATTAAATTCAAGACCCTAGAGAGAAAGTGTTGTGAAATAATTTGACTCATAATATTATAGTCTTGTTGAAAAACCAAATGGTTGATGGGGAAACATGGAAATCTGAAAATTCAATGAAGGAAAAATACCCCACTTATTTTATAATTGAATAAAATTACGAGGAAATAATTTTCAAAAGGGATGAAGGATGTAAAAACCCATGTAATTATAGAATAATACATTTTCAAATATATTAATAATTATGAATTAGATAATAATTTTACATTAAATGGGGTTTTATATCCGATATCATACCCAACACACAACAAGGGGTTTCTCCAAAATCTTATGTTCCAAAAAGTATGAGTTATACTGAAAAATATAACATTATTATTATTATTATTTAAAATGGTGTTCATCGCCTAGCAGTAGTATTTTTTGGAATGTATTGAACAAACTATTTTATTTTTATAAAAAAAATTTAAATGTTTTTACTTTAATCCAAAAAATTTCATAGGCTTATATTGAGAATAAATTTAATTTTTGGTCGAAACGTTCTAATATTTATTTAAAATGTAATTTTACCGCCATTAGATGGAGAGCCCATTTTTAATATCGTTTTAACAAATTTATATGTAATATATGAAAATATATTAATTTTATTTGAATTTGGGACATAAAAATTCAGTTTCCTGTTTTTTTTGTTTTTTTATGACTTTCATATTTTAATGAATAGTACAAAATACCCCATTTAATTCAAAATTGGATTTTCGTCTAATTTATTTTTATAATTATATTGTCCTTTTATTTTTATTTATAGATTAAATAAACTAATTTTCTATCATTTAATACATTTTAGGTAATTATAATCAATTTCATGTTGAAAATAGATATAAAAACATTTCAAACTTTTGAACGTTTCACATTACAAACTTGTTTTTTAAGATTGTTTGCAGAATTAATTTTAAATCCAAATTTTCCAATTTTATGAATTTAATTAGATAAAATTAACTCTATATTGTGAATCATAACCTATAAATTAATATTTACTATCAATTTCATCTAAGTTATAAAAATGATACCATGGTAAAAACATTATTTACCCGAGTAAAAGTAAAATTTTGACAAGGGTTAATGTTAAATGTTAAAAGCTTATCATAACTAAAAAATAAAAAATTTAATGGTTGGTTGATGTTTGGATATACCCTAACCATAATATAAAACATTAATTACAAGAAAATGTCTTGGATATTAACACCACCTATATATTGAGGGATTTTAATATAAAATAATCAATAAATTAATCACTTGAACCCACCTTTCCTCAAGTATAAATACATCCTATCGACCACCTTATATACACAAAAATGTATTATAGCTCCTAAAATATCTTCCTAAAACTATCTTACTCACTCTCCGCACATTCAATTTCTTATGGTATCACTAAAATATCCCATCCAAGGTTCTCAAGTGTCTTTCACGTAGGGGATATTCAAGAGGTATTTTTCTCAAAGTGCCTCTCTTAATTTCATTCTTTTTATACTTTTCCCTCACATTATTCATCCATAAATGAATGATTAATCCTGAATCATGTATATACTATAGTGTTATTTTTCAAATGTAATATCAAAAATCCATTTCATTTCTCACTTGATCATATTCAAAAAAATGAAATTGTGGTCCATATTATACAGGTTAATCACCTCCTTGAATAATGTTTTTTTTAATTACAACCAACATGGTTCGTCATAAAACCATTATTTGGGCCAAAAAAAATTTTAATATATATATATAATAAACCATTTTATATGATGGATATGTTATATTAAACATTCCTTCATGCTTTCCATATTTTTTTATACGATAACTTCATTTGGATACGTGTGAACTACCACATCCTCAAAATGATGTTATACATTCACACATCAAATGGATTGTATTGAGGATTGTTTTGTTAAAAATATATGATATAAATGAAATATTAATGATATAATAATGATATAATATATTTATATATATTTATATTCATTTAATTTAATTTAACTATTTTAATATGATAGGAAAAATGAAAATAACATTCATGTGTACATACGGCCTACCGTAACAATATACGATGTCTATATTTTGTCTTAAAAGATTATTATAAATACATATATAATGTATATATAATGTATTTATATCCTATTTTATCTTCTGGAGATTATGGACTTATAACCACATAGACAATTGAAGTCATACGAGGTCTATTTTCGATTAAAGTTCCGAATATCAATAAAACATCTGATATGAATATAAATGATTGTGTCATTTTTATAAAATTGTAATAAGTGATATAAAATAAATAATAAACATGAAAAAAAATTTAATCTTGTAGAAATTAATAAAAGTTTATTATTCATGAATACAGGGATTTTACCTTACGAGTCAGAATCACTGTAACGAAATTTCTTAAAGAAAATTTCAATTTATTTGGTTAAACTTCTACTTCATGATTATGCCATTCAACTCTTAAGTGTGAAATTAATTCTGAATATATTATATCTTATGTATATATTTAATTATATTCAATTTTTTTATAAAATTAATATTTTTTATGGAGTGTTTTAATTCCCGTACAAATTGACAAAAGATATATTTTTTTACATATACGGCGACAATGAATTATTTTTAGATGTATCTTATATTTGATATTTGGATTCCTCTATATTCCACAATGTTTTGAAAAGGAAAAAAAATACAATATTCAATTTTAATTTAATTTGTTATTGAATATGGTTTTGATAATGGATTTATTATGCCACTAACTTTAAATGATATATTATGATTGATGTATTATAAAGTTATTTTTTTCCATTATGCAGGATTTATGTGTTGTGATTATGTTTTGGTTCATGGGAATTGGTTGTATATATAGTTTTTTACATTATAAAAAGAGGGTGGGTGATCTCATGATATCTCCCCAATGCATTTTGTAATGAGATGGAGATAAACAATATGGGATATCGTAAGATATTTAGGGAATACATTATGATGGGTTTTCCAAAAATAACAATGATGTTTACTCCCTATATAGTTGTGAAAGCTATAATGGACCCATCATATGGATATTCAAAGTTACCATTATGATTTAATATTTTTATTAGATTTTCTGGAATCGTATGATTTAATGATGTATGTTAAAGAGATTATGTTTTATGGATTAAAAGTATGATTTCATGGGTTTATATTATTCAATGTATAATTTTATTCTTTCTTTATTATATATCCCTTACTAAACTTTTTGTTCTCATCCCATGTTACTGGAATGTTTTCATAGTTTATATTAATTATTTAGAGATAGGAATAAGTCAAGAATATTTTTATCAATAAAATAAATCATGTTTTATTTTTAAAAGTGTTTCGATTTCTGTAAAAAAGTTGATAGTTTCATTGATGTATCCACTTGTATGATTCAGTGATGATATGTAATAATGATGACCAAATTATCTAAAACTCAAAACTATAAAGTTATTTAATGTGAAATCATGTAAATTTTTTACTAAAATCAATATTGTTTAATGTTTAAGGTTGGATCTATATATTATCCCCACCTTTAAGGGTTTCCATCAACTCAAAACATTCTAGATCCGGATACTTCCTATTTCTAATATGGATCAAAAAATGTGGATTCCACTTAAAATAAAATGAGAGTCCCCTGCTACTGATTCTCTTGAAAAATAACATGCATATTATCCAGTAAGGTCATCATCTTCAACAATTCACTTTAATCCAGAACTTCTAGAGTATGAATTTACCTTCTTAAAGAATTAGCTGCACAATGTACGTTACCGATAGTATTTTCATTATCATTTTCTAATGACTACAAATACATAACAAATATCCCACTATATACATTAAAATCTCTATGTGAAAATATATTATTTAATCTCTTGTGATCTATATACATGGTAAAATTTTTACCCAAAATATATTTTTTCCATAAATTCAATGAATAAACCACTACTTCTAACATGAGGTAATGCACATCGTAGTTCCATTAATGTGCCCTCAACCGTTGAGTCCCATACAAAAATACACAATATCCTTGCATCAACATTTCTCCAAGACTGATCCAAACATCATAAAAAACACCATATATTCCTCACTTTCCTCTAGTTGGATCAAGGTCGGTGTCATAATCAAGTGCTTCATCAAATCTTGGAAGGCATTCTCAAATTATTATTTCCATTAAAACATTATACCCTTCATGTTCAAGCCCAAATTTTTTTCTGCCAATCATAAAAATTCCTTGATAAACCCTAATTATATCCATCTTATCCCAAAAATCACTAGATATCAAAAACATTTATAGGATGATCCCATGAAACCACATCCTGGGCATTCTATGCGTCAACTGACACACCTTCCTCTGATATGACGTGACCCAAGAAGTGTAACTGATCAATAAAAACTAAACATGTAGATAGTGTGGTGTATATGTGATTCACTCTCAACAAACATAGGATTATGTGAAGAGGTTGGTAAAAATCATCATTAGTCTTGAATTATAAAAGGATTTCATCTATGAACAAAACCACTAACTGAACCCGGTATAGATGGATGATTTAGTTCATCAAGTATATAAACACTTTAGTAGAATTTTTCTACACACAAAAAATCACTAAAGACACATATAGCCCATACGTACTTCGGAATGAAGTACTTAATATTACAGAATTTCAAAATATCAACTGATGACATGCTAATCTCAACTAGATCTTGTAGAAACGCAAGATCCCCCCAACAATTTAAAATAGTCATTGATATGCAGATGATTAAATCTGATCTTCCCATTCATTGAGTTAAACTTCTAGTAAACAACACATAACCAAAGAGTCACGTCATCCTTATATGAAAACAACACTAGAAAGTCCCAATTTTACATAATTGGAGCTATAAAACCTCTAATCTCTAACTCCTCTAGTTGAGTCTTAAGATCTTCAATCACTGTATGTTCCATTATGTACGGTGGCATAAGAACTAGCTCAGCTCGCGACATGAGCACAATAGTAAATTCCACATGTCTCTTAGATGGAATCCCTAAAAAGGATTCTGGAAAGGCATCCGAAAATGGGTTCACTATAGATGGAAGTACATCACGATTTAAACCTCTATCATCCCAAATAAAATAGAAGCCTATACTGTGATCTCCCCCAGTTACTGATGAAATTGCCTTGCACATCCCTCCTAGGAATCCTACTCTCCATTGTGAATATATATGGCACCCCATGAGAAATAAAACATAATCTCATGTAGTAAAGATCAATGTTGGATTGGTAAGCTGCAAAATAGCCTATAACCAAAATTATGTTAATTCCTGCCATGTCATGAATGTAAATATCCCAAAGAAAATTCTATCCCCAAAATCAATGGAATACACCTTTCTTAGTGAAATGTCCCTTGAACATACTCCCATAGGTTTATCAATCATCATAACCCTACTCACAAACTCCACTATCACACTCAACACATTCATAATTTATAAAGTAACAAACAATGAGATGATCCATTATAAAAAAAATTCACTAACAAGAATATGATATATAATAATAATTCATCTAACCATAGATGGTCCAAATATGCTACCCACAAGTTCATGTTAAACATAATGCAACTCTAATACCCCATATTCCCCGTAATATAGTCTGACCCCCTAAACTACATGACTATATTAATACATGAGATATTTCCTAGAATTACCAATTCCATTTCCATGAATAGCGCATCCATTAGAACTATAACATTCATACTGGTATAGTGTAGAATTTACCATTCATGTACTGTGATAATGCCCAATTTATCCTTCATTCCCCATCTGTCATGGTTTCATGAAAAACCATTGTATATGTCCCATCCTTTTGAAGCCTCAGTAATCTACGGGTGGTTTGGAGAATAGTCTATGAATGTTTCATGATCTACCACACTGATCATAGATCACTCAACCATTGTTCTATATAACCGATCCCTCTTTATAGACATTGTACTTCACACTTCTTGGTCTAATATTTTTATAATGATGGATCGTTCTCTCGAAATTCAAACCTACTAACAATCTAGAAGAAACCACATATCATAAAATGTAATCCCAATTCATATTCTCCATAGATATAGGACCCTAACTTTCCTCTTCTAAACATTTCTTTAGCCAGCTGTGATTCAACTGGGACTTAATATCAAATTTATGACCATCCTAAAATAAATTTGATGTAGTATAATCATCATCCTCCAACAATGGAAAAAAGCATGCCAAATCCATAAAGCGTCCAACATAGTCTTTCAAAGACATCCTCCCATGATTCAATCATATGAATTCAAATTAATCCTTATACATGATCATCAAAGGGGACACATAAACCAAAAACTTCTCCTAAATGTATATACACTCCATAGTCTCTAGATATCCATCTCAAGTTTAGATGTCCCATCATTGCTTCGCTTGAACATGTTATATGGATGTAAAAGGTATTACAATTCATTCCCCCTTTCACCTCACCACATAGTCACAATTGAGGCGTTATCACTACCCTTAACCATCTTACATCTTGGTCATGGTAAACAATGTTAATTCATTCTC
Source organism: Viscum album (assembly GCA_963277665.1). Classification (NCBI taxonomy): domain Eukaryota; kingdom Viridiplantae; phylum Streptophyta; class Magnoliopsida; order Santalales; family Viscaceae; genus Viscum; species Viscum album. The sequence goes on from OY728163.1 coordinate 691,986,247, forward strand.
AATACTGGTGGTTAAGATTTGACACACATTTAGTCATATATTTCATCATATTTAAATTAATTTTTTACATTATCTACCTTTTATTTATTTCAATTTCACAATAAAAAATCAAATTCATTAAAAAAACATACTCAAATACTATATTTTCCCATGAATTCCTCGAATGATGCATGTAATAATAATTCATGGGTTACTATAATGATGCATGAATACTCTACTATCATGCCTTACAATTCCACTAGTCAGATATCAGAGAGACTCAGAAACAATAATCAAATTAGACAACATGTTCATCCCTCTAGGGGAAATACAATCAACTGTATCCGAAGACAGCAATAACAACAATTCCACCATATGTTCTTGTCTTTTACCCGATGCATGGGTTTACTACTCCCATGCATGAGATCCTACTCATGTATTGCATCATCCTATTCTACTAAATACCTTTCCCAAATTATAAGATAAATGAAAATAAAAGAAATCATATTTGATACCACATAGTAATGTCCCGACCCAGGTGCTACACACCAGTGCCACGATCCAATCAATTATATCACCTAATGCATGACTACATGTATGACCGATGATTTGGACTTGAATCGAGGGTATAATATTGATCATGGGGAGTCTATACCATCATTATCAAAGTATCTCAACCATGGAAAATAAATATTAATAACCAAATTATATAACCAATATCGATATCGAACCAGTATCACAACATGAAGAAAATATGAAATAAAACATGATAACTAAAACAATAGATATGGTATTCCATGTACATTTCAATTGTCAATATAGAAAACAAATAAATATTTAATGAAACCGGAAACTTATAATAGGCCCCCAAATAATTTTAGGTTCCATCATCCATTCTCTATAGTAACATATCCATATGACACCAGACCGTTTTAAATATATTATACATCAAACATGAAGCTTATTTAGGTACCTCATTTGGCAGCTCGAGTAGGGTGTGCTTACAACTTAGTGGGCCACCACAAATGTCATATAAAATAATATCTAGTAAACAACAGTTGTTGCAGTTGTATATTGAAGAAAGAATAATGAAAATGTAAAAATCTATCAGATTTATATATTCCTTAATTAACCACATAAACTCATGGTATCCTCAGGAAACTGGAAATATCAATACCTACTTCGACCAATGCAATATACTGATCTATATCACATATTCATTTGTATATTAATTATAACACACATTATTTCATTATCCTATTGATCTCAAATTATTAACATGACGATGATAAACCATGGGCTAATGCAAGCATTTCGGGTCTAGGTCAAATTTCATAAGACTCTGTGGGTATTTGAAGGATACCTTTAGGACCCACAACTCATTAATGAAAGAATCCATGAAGAGGAATTTTAAATAATCACACATTTTTCCATTCTCATTCATCACTATGGGCTTTTAGTGAATCAAACAATTTCCCACACACTTTAATAAATTAATTTATTAAATTGGGATTATCGGGTAGTAGAGCATGGTATAGACACAAATATGAAAAAACCGCAATAGAAAATACATCACATAAATCAAGGTTAATCTAAATTAACACTCTAATCACATTTCACAATAAAAAGATTTATTAAATAATTTAAAATTTTATTAACCAAATTTATTAATCACAATATCCCAATAATTTATTCAATATATTATTATTCAAATTTTTTCAATTAAATTATCAAAGTAACTAACATTAACTAAATAACTAATTTATTAATCACATTCAACCATATTATTAATCACAAGTGTTCACATTTATTAATTCAATATATTTTTTTTCCAATTTTACAATCTCAATATCCTAATAATAATTTCAATAAATAATTATTTCAATTTTAAAAATATTAATATCCTATTAATTAATTCCTCAATTAATTAATCCAAATTGATAAATACAATTTAAATGAATTCAATAGATATTATACATCTATATAAATATGATTGAAATCAAGACCAATGTATTTTAAAAATAATCCATCTACCTCATATCATTAATGAGTGATAACCCAACATAAATTCCCCAAAATGAAATAAATATCTCAAACTTATGATGAATAAAAATATCTTGAAACAATTAATTGAAACAAGATCCAATGTATCATGATACGTTAGACCTATATCAAGATATATTAACAATTATGTAAAACATTATTTGAATAGATGTAAGACAAACAATAGAGTGAAAGAAAACTAAATGGGTTGATATTCTCTTACTCATAGAGGTAAAAATCATCTGATTGGGTTCCTAATAGAAAATAAAGGAGTCTAGGAGGATTTATAAATCCTCTAAGAACCACTAGAAAATGATAGGAATAGGTTAGGGACAAAATATGGTCAATTTGGTGTTAATACTATGGTTTTGGGTATTCAAAATCAATTTTATAGGTTAATCAAAATACCACACATGGTTTCCTTTGAAGATGTGCATGGTTTTCCAATTCGCACAACTTAACTGTACACCTATTCTAGGGGAGAGGGTGCATGGTTTCTCCAAATAGGGAACGTGTATTTAGAAACCATGCTGAAATTGTGAAAATCACCTCGGTCTCTGTTTTCACAAATTTTTTGGATGGACGCACGGTTTGGGAAAAAAATTTCTGAACATGCACTGACTCTCCACCTTCAAAAAACTGCATGTTTTCTCCCAAACATACCCAAGGTAAACCAAAAAAAATGTTACTCAAGAAAATAAAATGAGTACCTATAATTTATACCTATATATCTTTCGAAAAGGTTATGATCTTACACGTGATCTTAGAAATTTTGAAGGTTTCACTCAATTATCATAACTGTAAACGAATTAACCATTCACTGGAAAAATATCATCATTTCTTGATTATATATGGTACTACAATATTTTTTTTTATAAATAATTATAATTCTATAATATAATTCCAGGATAATTATAGTCATGATACATGTTGATAAAAATGGTGATGATCTCATTTTAGGTAATTTACTTTTATAGAATGATTACATTATAATGATCACTACTTTTCAAGATATAATTTTAGCAAAAATATTCATGAAATATATTACTCAATAATATCATAAATACATATCATTTAAATGTTAGAGTCTTCATTTTAAGGAGTTGAATTTTTTTTGTAATTTTTGGAGGTGGTAGTGGACTCATACGCACAAGAGACATTTTTAAGATCCATATAAAATATTGAAATTAAAAAAAATTCATATGTATAGAATTATATTAATTCTATTAATATAAAATTATATAAAAAATACCCCTTCAATCTATTCATTTATTGTCGTTATGAAAAAACAAAACACATTCCACATGGGGGGAATAGTTAGCCTATCAAATAAAGGGCATTTTCAATTTCTGAATGGCTAGGAAGGGGATAAATAATTCATGAAGTATTACTATAATATCAATTAATTATAGGGGTGATATTTATATTATTATGTGAATATTTATATAATATGATTATAATATCATATTAATGAATAAATGGCATGGGATATTGAATTACTCTCGTTGGGGACATGATTGTTGTCTCGAAATAAATCTTAGTAATAAAGATATTATCAAATTTACATTCATAACAGGGATTACAAATATATGATATGGATCTTGGGGATGTAAAAGTGGATTTTTTTTATAATTCAAATTTTATTGTTTTTATAAATTTGTGGTGGAAGTCTACTCCCATGAGTGTGTTGAGTGTAATTATTGTTATAGTAAAAAAAATACTTGTCATAATTAAGAGACTTGTATATTCAATAAATTAAAATAATGTAGAGGGGTGAGGATGTGTTCATCATCCTCACATAGCTTCTTGTGATGAAAAGGTTGGTGTGACATTTAGTAATTTCTATTTTCTTTCAAAAATGTATGAGAATTTACCTTTTCTACTGTAATTATTTTTGCACCGAGTAAATTATTATCATTAAAGAAAATTTAACATTGTTAGCTAAATATGGTTTTATAAATTACATAATTAAAATAATTTAATAATTATAAATTAATTTACATGATAAAATTTTTATTTCAAAAAAACAATTTTATTACGCATTATTAATCACTTTTTAAACAATAGTGATTAGCTTCCTTAATTTTTGTCATGTTTTTATAAATTTAAATTTTTTTTAAATATATATCAATACCTATAAAATAAGTATTCTATTAAAAAAATACATTCCATCACATATTTATTCTATCCTTATATAAAAATTATTTCAAAATCGTAGTGATATATTTAAAAGTTTTATTTTGAACTATTCACAGAAAAATTACATTAATCAGAAAATATTCAAAAATTCTTCTTCACATAATATTTTCATTCAAAAAAATGGATTTCAGTTTTAAAATGTTTTTCATATAAATTATGAATCATTATTTTAAATGGAATCATAAAACAAAATTAAAAAAAATTAAAGAATATTTTTTAAAATATTAATTATTTCTATTATAATTAACATTCAATTACTGATTAAATTAGTGTAATTATATTATTCATATCTATAATATATTTTACACTAATTTTATCATAATTAATTTTTTCTATTAAAATATAAATACATTTGTCCTAAATTTTAATTTTTGGAAGAATACAAAAATGATATTGTTAGATGTTATCCAACACAAATTAAATTTTGTCAATAAATTTTGATTCATACTAACCTTTATTTATTATTTTAATGTTTAAATATAAAATATACAAAAATAACTTTGATATTTGTTACATTGAAAAATAAATATTTATATCATCCTAACCTATAAATAGGTAACCCTTCTAGATATTTTTATAATACGTCTGGATATGATAAGTTATAGAGGCTCTTGGGAGTGGTGATTCAGGTAACATGGATATCGTTGTGATTTCCAAAACTATAAAATTATCCCATAGATATTTTCACTAATGCTATTTTTATTGTATTTTTACATGGAAATGGTCTAGGGAAAACACTAGTGATGCTAAAAAAATTGCAAATCCCAGAAAAATGGGACTAAAAACAATACATCTATTACATTATTCAGTAAAATCTAATTGTCATATACATGCCATACTATGGTAACTTCTATTTATACCAAAAAAATATATAAATATCTTACAATGGTAATATTATAATTTTAATAAAATTCATTAGTCACCACATATATTTTAATGTTACTAAATTTTTTTCCATTACATTGTCAAAATCTAGTGTCTGGGGTGTCCTGGGATGAAAAGTGGCTCATTTCAAAAGTTCTAGATTTCGAGTTTTTCTATCTATAACTCGTGTCAGTCACTCAAGGTGTCGGTAGGTCAAGGTGCCATTGAGTTGTGGCATCAGTAGATTGATTCATTGGTTAGTCAGGGAGTTGGTAGGTTGAGGAATTATTGATTCAGTGCATTGGTAGGTAAAGGCGTCTGTTAGTCTAGGTGTTGGAGATAGATTAGTATCTTGAATTCGTGATAGGGTATTTTCCACCTCTCTGATGTCACTATCAAAAGGGTAGAATTATTCCTTACACAACTACTTCATATTTTCTTTAACTAATTTCAGTTTACAACATAAGATCTGTGAGGAGCTCCCCATGTAAACACTTTTCTAGGAATCCAAAACAATCTCTCCACACCCAGGGATAACAAGAAAAGAATTATTGAATTTGTATAGGATAAGGGCGAACATTAATTTATTGTGACATAAATCAAGAATTATAGGATTGTGATTCGAATGTAGTCATAGTAGAGTTCTTTTATCCACATTAATCACCATGTTCCTATCATCCACTTGCACAAAACAACTGTCTAATTTACATGTTTTTCTCCCATTAATAGTGTATATACTCCATGTATAGTCAACACCAGAAATGGGAACCTTAGTAAGAAAACATTTATCAATGCGAGATAAGAAGTCAGAGGCTAAATCACAAAAAATATAGTCACCATTATTTTCATAAGGCCTGATAACCATATTAAAATCACCAAGAGAAACCCAATTGTTCATCATACTCTTAGAAATATCCACAAAACTTCTCTACAATGCTATTATTCTTGTATAATGATTAAAGGAATAAAAAAATTCCATTAAGAGAGAGACATTACCAATGTAACAAGAAATAGTAAGTTATTAGAAATCAGTCAAATCAGAGTTAACAACAACACTATCATGCTTCAGCACCCACAATGATTTAGAATTCCCTAGTAAACTGATTCCTTGCATGAAGTGAATATCCTAGAGAAGCCCATTTAAAGTATATCTAGTTCTAAAATTTCAATATTGGATCTACAATACCAACTAATAATGGCCTATTGATCATAATAAGATGTATAAGGGATCTGACTGTGGGAGGATTCCAAATTCCTTGACAGTTCTAGAAAATATTCTTCTTTTTTTTGACCTGAGCCTAGTGCTAGGCCCACCATTAATATGTATGGAATCTTTATCAGAGAGAAAAATTATAATACTAATAGAAATAACATGAATTTGATCATCAAATTCCGGTCCAGTATCTACCCCAATAGATTTTAGCAAGGATAATATGTTTGTTGAACTAGCTTGTGTAGACAACAGGCTTGTAGGTAGTTTTTTTGTAGCCTTTTCATTTTGGATCTACGAGAAGTCCCCCGGGTAAACATAAGCATAAAGTGGATCTACATCATGATAAGCATCTATAATAGGATCTACATCGCGACCTTGAGTCACAGAATGATCTAGATTTGTAGCAGGTTCTGCATCATGTTCTCCACCAATCACATCATCAACATCAAGATCAGCAGGGGTAAAGATAGGGACATCAGCCAGGTTGTATGAATCCTAAAATTTTCTCCCTTCACAAGGTTATGCACCATGGTCTTCATCAAACACTATAGAAACATCAGGATTATAAGGGGTAATGACCGGGACAACAACCAGATTATCTGCATCCTGAAGTTTTCTCCTTTCACATGCCTTCAAAACTACTCCATTGGAAGGTACCATAGAAGTAGTTACTAATAATTAAGAAATATGAACCCCAGCAAGACCCAAGACAGGTTCTTGAGAGCATGAATCAATATTAGCATTGATCTTATCACCATTAGTAGTAGTTTACTCCAAGACATTCTTATCCATAGAGCCTACATCACCCACCATACCACCTTTGTCAGAGGCTCTGGATGGATCATTAAGAGATTCCTTAGCAGTATTGGGATCACAAGCATCCTTGAAAGCCATTGTCTTGTTCATGATATTCCAGCCATTTTCTTCATCATCCATCCAACAATACAATTTTTTTTTTCAAAAGAGACAAACAAAAGTACAACTCAATCACAACACGTGAGACCCCATCTCAGGAGGCTGAAAATAATGAAGACCTAGGGTATCACCCCTAATCTAATTTACCCCCTCCGGCTTAAAATATGAAACATTAGAGTAAAAAATCACAAGAACTTCAGGGACCCTAAGGGAGGCCATGTAATCTGCCACTTTGTACCCTTCACACCAAGTATGAGTGACCAATACATTGTCAATGAAGAGATCATTACATTATCTAATGGTATAGGTGATAGACTAAGGATTGGTACCCCACCCAGGATAAGGATCATGGATAAACATTGAGTATGTTTCAACCAATGTGGCATTAAGGTTCCTCTATTTACACACAGATAGTCCTATGAGAACTATAAGAGCCTCTCCCCGGACCTAACAACTACTACTAGAGTGAGCCGATAATTCCAACACCACACTTCCATTATGATCATGTAAGACCTCACCATCATGCATGACATCCGCAACATAGGACCCATCAGTATTCAACTTGAATCCTTCCTTAGGAGGAAACCAACAGATCCAGCTCCCCTACACCCTGGAACCATTCCTCCTAGCCTCAAATACTAGGGACTACAAACAACCAAACGAACATGCATCCTTTCCAATACCCGCCGCACCAACTAGATCGATTATCATTCACCTTGTTCTAACCTCCACCGCCCTCCCTGTAGAAAACATCCCTTTATACCTAGCACAGTTCCTAGGTTGACATAACACCCAGTAGCCTGTGTTGTAATCCAACGTATATGCCTCTGCCTCCCTCATATTATCACTGCTTCCTTAAAAACATTGCTCTTTGAACTGCTCATGATTTCCAGCATGTGATGAACATCCTAGGAACCCCGCCAAATAAACTCCAAACATCACGGGAACAATCTCCATCGAAAGAAATTATGATTCATGCTCTCCTACTCCCTATATTCAAAACTATGGAAACATAAGACCACACTAATTCTTGTCCTTTTGAAGTTATCATCTGATGGAATAACATTGTACTACATCTACCAAGTATGAAATTTATGCTTTGTGGGAAGATTCTTCCATCACACCACTCTATTCCATCTCCCCTGAGGGACCCTATCCAAGGTTCTTCTTTGAATGTCTTTGTAATTGAAACTTTTTGATGATGAGTGGGTAAACACGCACCTATCCTTATCCGAGTTGAGTAGGACAAAGTCAAACACATTATGTTGAGAGGAATGTAGGACCAATCTGAAAACAGGGGGCATGAACTAGCCTCTCTAAAGTAAATAAATGGTGTCGGGCACCCTGGATAACCCAGCACCTTCCTTAACCAATTTTGATGCCAAAAGAGGGAACTCCCCTCCTCTATAATCCATTGAGAATGAGGAAGGAGCATGGGAACGATACTGCACACCGCAGCCCATAGAGACGTGGCCCTTGCCAAAGGATGATCAACAGCTGTGTTGTATCTCTGAGACATGCGTCTCCCGCACAGGGTATGTTCCACCATGATTTCCCATGCTTGCTTCGCACGTACCCCATGCAATGTCTCCGACATGCCCCAAACAATGATCCCTCCTTCCCCAAGTGGCCAATCTAAATTCCCCCACGAAACCCATGACATTTTCCTTTCTAACAAGGAATCCAAGATAAACTAGGCCACAATTCAATACAGGGACATGATGAACTCCTTCAGCACACTCATAGAAGCCATTGCATGCACCGACATCGTAGACAACTTGCTATTCACTAATGTGATACACCCCCAAAAGATAGGAAATGACAATTCAAACCGAATTTGGGATTTCACTCATAGATTATACCAAGTTTGAGACTATTAACATGATTAGTTAACACCACTTATTCAAATAAAGGGGCAGACATATCAACATCAATGAGTATTCTCGCATAATGTTTAATGGTACGATTATCTGTCTGTTTATCAGGTTGAATGTGATTTCCAACCGATGAGGAAATGTCCCAATGAATTTGAGGATACCAATGAAGACAATTCATATTGTATACATGAATCCAAATTTGTGTAACAGTTTTTTTAACTATGTTGGGATCCAAATTACGGTCCCATTAATTAATTCGATGGAAACCTGACTTGGGAGGGACAGAGCCAAGACTCCAGGAGTGCCTCTTGAAGTCATATGATCGGAAGATAATATGATAAAACCCACTACCCATCAATGTCATCTTCTATTCAGTACAACCCCAAATATCACCAATCCTCATCGTGTACTCATTTCTTCACCCTTTTATGGATTACCACTCATGCAATATTTGAGTACCTTCAGTGCTTAATCCATTCTTCAACCGCATTCTAATTCACAAAGACATGTGCAACACATCCTTTATATATAATTCATCCCGAGGTCGTAGATTCACAATCAAGAAAAGAGATATTTCCCCACCATTAACAACATCTGCGAAGCTCCTATTTGATTTTTCCTCTCGAAGCATATCAGACTTTTTCTTTGGAAAAAGACTAAAAAGATCCTTATGTCCAACACAATCCACAACCCCTACCTGATGACCAAATAGCTTTCCTAATTGATCAATAGGGTATAAGTTCACCAAATTTAATGTTCACACCCCCTTCATCTTCAAACTCCACCCTCCTAAATCACATAACCAATATATTACCTAACATGACTAATTAAATACTAAATTATCTAAATCAAATTAAATACATTATTATGGGTTCCAATAATAATTGGAATCACTAAATCGTATACTCTATGAGGTTAAACCTATTTTTGAAAGTAGGACCCTTTTCATACACCTGATTATTATCAAATTAGTATATAATCATTATTTTTAGGATAATTTTCCCTAGGTGAATCTGTCCATAAATAACATCAACTTATTTTTTTCCAAATAAGCATAAAATTTCATATAAACCACAAACAATATATTATACCAAAAAGTTTTAGGACTATATATATATATATATATATGGTTTTCAATTATTCTAGTTTTAGTAAATTTGTTATGATATTCATTACTATATCATAAGAAAGAACAATTAATGGTAACTGATGAACCTTGAATTGAACATAACATTTATCCACTAAAACATTAATTTCATAATAATAAATATCTAAAATTTTCAAGTGCACTAACAAATAAAATTAATAGTATACCCATGTAACGCGAATTTCCTTGACATAAAATCATATAGGAGCTATAATGGGATAACTATAACGTGATCCTATGAACTTCCTAAATCCCAAATAACATTTTTCCATAATTAATTTATATAAGATAAAAATTATTATGTATAATGTTAAACATATTATCATCCATAAATTAATTTAACAATGATAGTATTCCAATATCAAATAATATCTTCATATGATAACATCCTAACATCTAATTTTATCTAAACAATGATTTGATATAATCTATTATTCCCCAAACTCGCACTATAAAAATCTGACTCTCATAAATACTTTCATTAGATATCATGATTGAAATTAACCAAACTAAACAAAATACAATTATTTATAATTAAAATATAACAAAATAATAATAATCCACACACATAACATGGAAATTTTTGATTTCGTGTTTCAGTTTTGAGGGAGAAAATTTAACTAAGGAAACGTATATCATGTCAATTAAAAAGGATATTTTCTCATTACACCAAATATTTGTTTTAAAATACATTGTTTTAAACATGCCCCAAAAAATTAGTCATACATTGTAATCTTCTAAAAATATAAACTTTAATAACTTCTTTCAAAACACAAGGAAATAGAAACATAAAAGGGAGAGGTAAAAATCTAATTTAGAAGTATTATATATCAAAATATATCCTATTATACATACGAAATGAGTAATATATTAGAAATAAATATATTAATTCCATATAACTATTCAAGTGATGTTTACATAATGTCTTGGATATCATACCGTTGTAAATAATTAAATCAATGATAATAAATGAAATTTTGTGATGGGAGGAATAATGTCACGAATTTTAATCATTCTTTAATAGGCCACATTGAAGATATTTTTCATTCAAGTTCATTTCCATCACATACTTTCTGTCAAGGATGCAACCAAGATATTTTTTTTACAAATAAAAACACTAAATTCAAAAACCTTTTATCTCACGATAATGACTAATAATTAAAGGAGTTATATAGTTCCTAACGTAATCCATCACATCATTAAGTACAATTAATTAATCATGGGAAATTCATGATAGAAAATCAAGGATTAATATAATTTTCTTAATATTAAACAATAATCCATATTAAAATATTAACATATTATATTACAATAATTTTCAAGTCGATAAACGAAATAAAAATATCATAACACATCATGGTAAATATGGTGGATGGATAAAAAATACATAATAAATATTCATTTTTAATCTATAACTTCCATAATAGAATGGAAAAAATTCGATATGAAAAGTTTCCCAGTCAAAAAAGGGAGAAAAATATCATAATACATCCATAGAAACAAGTTGAATAGTTAAAAATACATAATAAAATTGCCTTAATAATCCATAAAAACCATATTTTAACAGAAAAATTTTGATGTCCATAATTCTCCATTAAAAAATCAACATAAAATTTTCATAAGATATCAAGAAAAATAATATGGATGGTTATATAATAAAAATGTATTTTTTTATAGTAATCCCTTACATCAGTCTTGGAATATTGACATATGATATATCAATATCATCCTAGTTAATAGATTGGATAAGAAGATCACTAGCTATCCAAAGAAAAAAGGTGTATAGGTAAACAATAAAAAATAATTTTATTAGTAATATTGAACATCCATATTAGAATAAAAATAGATATGATATCAATACATTCTAATAAATAAAAAATATAATAAGGTCATAATCCATCCAGAGAAATATGGGGGGTGGATATAAATTACATATTCAATATTTCTTATAAATCCATTGAATCCATATTAGATTAACCAAATATGATATTTTAATAATTTCCATGTCAGTAAATGATATTAAAAGAATATAATATGTCTAGATAATTAGTTTTATGGATTAATAATATATAAAAAATCTTCCATATTAGTCGATAATATCCATATTAGAATAAAAATTTACAATATTTCAATACATTCCCATGTAAATAAATTGAATAACTGGATTATAAGACATCTATAGAATGGTGATAGATTATATCATTAAGGAATACCACTAGTGAAACATAATATATTTCATGGATGTTGGAATAGATGAAAAACAATATTATAAGAAGAAAATTTTTAATCAGTTGCACATAATAAGGTGTCATGAATTGGATTATTTGACACTATAATTTTAATACCTAAAAATAGTATATTGTACATGACGGCTTGTAAGCAAATTAATGAAACAATGTATGCATGTAGATAGAGTATTTTAATCCTAAATTCATAGAATTTAGGTAAAATTATAACATAAATTTTCTAAAATATTTTCAACAATGATGTAAAAAGGGGATGTTTCGAGTTACGTTTAAAATAATTTTTTTAGGATTTAATTATAAGATGCATTAAAAAATACTTCTTAAGAAATCTGAAAATTATATCCATGAAAATTACACAATAGTTTTATATTTGAAATGTGCGGTTAGTGATACATTCGAAGATATTAAAGTTAATATATTTTTTATATTTTGAAGTTGAATTTTAGGAAAATAACATCACATAATGGTTCATAAAACATTCCATCGAAAATATTATTGGTGGATATATGGAGTTCATGTGAGACGAATAATTTTTTATTTTTATCAAAATAAATGAAGAAAATGGAATGAAAAAAGCAAAAGATGGAGGGATATTATTCCTTAATTTGAATAGGGCTTGTTTATAGATGTGTTTCATTTTTTATGATGAAATAATATATCAAATATGAATAATTAAAAAAGTAATTAAAAAGGAGTTCATTAGATAAAATATAAATCTATAAAAGAAAATTTAAAGGTAAAATATAATTCAAACATAGGGATTAATGTTCCCAACAGTTTGAAATAGTGTTTAATAATAAATATTATAACTCAATGACAATAAATTGATATTGAGAAAAACTTTTTAATGTTAAAAAAAATCATAAAATGGATTCGTTGAATAAATTCACCGAATATATATTGAAAATAACATGGAATAAAAATTGATAACAAGAATTTAATACAATGGGTTAGTAGGTACAAAATATAAAAGATAAAATGGTGTGTGATATGAAACATGTCTCATAGAGTTGAAAATTGAGACTAGAACCCTTATGAATAAACTAATTATAAAATACATGTAAAATGAATAAAACACTATTGTATTTATATATAAAAAAAATATTACATTTATAATGTTGTATAGTAATTTTTGGTGAATGGAGTATCTATATTATGTAATGAATGAAATTATTGTACCCGACATAAGTATTAAATAAAAAAAAGGTCCTGAGAAACACAAACATTTTTATATTAAATTTCAAAAATATATATTTGAACTCAAATATAATAAATATATAAAACATATCCACTCATTAAAAATATTAATAATATAGATTATTATTAGGTTATTCTATTTTAATTATTCATTATACATCCATTTTATAGTGATGTTTCTTTTTATAATTGGTTGTTTTCAATTTCTAATATTTTATTTTTTTAATGATACAAAAATCTCCATTAATTTAAATTAATTTATGTATGAAAAGAATAACTAATTTACTAGGTATGTTGATGAAATTTGTTTGTTCCATTATAATCTTATTCATGATCCATGAATGCGATGTTGGCGATGTGATTTTTTAATATAATTTAATTGTATCAAAAGATTATATTATAATGATCATTAATCATCATGAAATACTTAAGGCAATATTTTTGAATCATATTACTCCTCAATATCATATATACTCAAAAAATATAATTTATAATCAGTTATGTAAAATAATGATGAAAAATATAACATATAATCCCACGAATAATAAGTCTTCTTGTTCATAAGAGAAAAGGATTATTTTTAAATAGAAAAAGTAAATAAAGAACTATATATATATATTTAGAGTCATAATAATGTTATAAATATAATATTCAATTATTATATGGTCTTTAACCATACATAAAATGAACATATGAATAAAATACCACATTTCTCATGGTGGTAGTAGTATGCTAACGGCCTGAGAGATATTTTTAATATTTTTACTTGTTATAAAGGGGATAAATAAATGTTTTACCACTAATATAACAAACTTACTTATTCAATTTATATTTATTAAATTATATGGACATGGTTGACTTATTTTTGTAAGAAGAACATATGGAATGATATATATAGGGATAAAATTACCCACATTGATGAATTTATTCTTCCCTGGAATGACATCATATATAAAAAGGACATAGGGACTCTCCATGGATAGGGGTGTTAAAAAATATAGATTAATTATCTAGGTGTGGTATAATTGATATTATATCATGTGGGATTTTATTTTTATAGTTTATTTGTTGGGGTAGTGGATTTATCATTGTATATGTGAGGTGATGGGAATTTATATAATTATATTAAAGGACGTGTTAGTATATATGAGACATTTGGATAAAATGGTTAATAATTGAGAGTGTTAATATATATTGAGTTTGATTTTTAAAATATTCTAAATTTTTTAATCATATTTTATTTATGGAAAATTAGTTGATAAATATTATAACATGTGTGAGCTTTGGCTTGTATAATTTTAAAGTAGGATTTTTGGATCCTCAATGATTATAATATCATGATTACTATATGGTTCTCATGATTTAGGTATTTATTAATGATTAGAAATCGATTGTCAAAATATGATGACCTAAATAGAAAGAATTGAATACTATATAATGTCCAATGTATGGAGATATACCAGATATGGATGTCTTAAGTACATTTAATGGAGAGAGTTCTGATGGTTGTGTTATATTTATCATATTTATTTTGTACTATGTTAAATATATGATGTGATTAATCTACATTAAATGATTGGAAGATGTTTTAAAATGAATATCAGAATATGTTTACAGGTTTGTGAATCGTTTGTTAAAGATATTATATAATGGTATGCTTATGATTGTACCAAATAAAGGTATCCATTACTATAAGAAGATTTTTATTGATTATTTATTGAATATAAATCATTGGGATCATGAGCTAGATGAATATCAGAATGTGGAGTGTGATTTCATTCGAGGAATATTATAAGATGTTCTACATTGTAAAGAAATATGTTGATCATATAATGATGTTCCATTAATATGACTCACGAATGTTCATATGATATATAATGTTTCCATTTAGTATATTGATCTAACTTCATGACGTTAATAATATAGATTTTTTTCATAGAGTCTATGGATGAAATATTACATGCCAATTCTATAAGATATTGAAATATCCATGAAAGTCCTGTTATGCATTAATTTTTATTATAAATTCAAGATTCAATAAAATGTAGATATTTTCATTCAGTGTTTCTAATTATGGATGATATTTATGAAAAATTTAATAAATAACATTATTGTTGATTTTTAAGGAATCATTGATGTGTAATGTTTACTTTTAGGTTCCATAGTCTTTAAATGATTTCAAATGAAAGATTATTTGAGAGAAAAATTCTAAAATAGTATCTCATAAATCACCCTCTATTTTAAGAGGATGCATGGTTATATAAATTGGAGGTGTCTCATTTATTGTTTTAGTTATAATTGAAGAATAATTAAAATAGAATATTATTTTTTGAGAGATATTAATGTGAATTTCCATCCATGTATATTGGGTTGAATAAGAGACACTCGACATAGATATTAGATCAAGGTGCATTGGAAAAAATTTCATCGAATAGAAGCACATTGTATATAGGTTCTTCAGATATTGGGATACTAGATAGAGACTAATATGGATTAGATGCAGACACACATGATGAATATATACTATATAGAGTGTTATCAAATAGTGATTATATATATATTTTTTGATCTATTTTCAATGAATTATTATTTTGTTTAGTCTAACGTATAAGGAAATATTATAAGTGTTGTGAGGTACTATAATTAAGAGTAAGTATATACAAGTAATTGGATATGAGCTATCTAACATTCATTTAATTCATTATATAGTCTATTTAATGTACCTATATTAAGAGATATGTTATGAACATATTTACTCAAATTATGGGTCAACCTTGTAAAATATTGTGTCCATTTTTATAATTTTTTTATGATTTCATATGACTATGGTTGAGTTATATTGATTAGAGGATTGATACTATAACATCTTGTAATGGATAACATCATGGGAATGAAAATTTGATAATACCATAACTAATTCAACCACATTAATATTTTTGTAGACATTTCTACTAACGTCACATGGTATCTTAGTGAAAATGATTCCTATATAAAATAGTGATATTAATCATCCTGGATAATCTCAACTAATTATAGCATATGAATTTGTAAATTCTATGGAAATCATTTCCATGGTAAAAATAACACTATGATACCATATCTTATATCTCTTGGCCCCGATGTGAACGATGATGCTACAACTAGGTATTAAAATATAGATAACTATTCTCTTATAACACTCATTGAAAAACTAAATCTTGAGGATGATATGAAATTTTTGAATTATAGTCTAATATCATTTTTGAAAAATTTTATATGAAGGCAATGGGTCCTATGAGAGTAATGAAAATTTGGGATAAACTATAATTAATAATAAAGGGACATATAAATTTTAATGAAGAAAATATTTAAATATAGAAAACCATGAATGAATATATTAGTATTGAATAAGGTGATGTTTTTTATAATACTTAAATAGAGTAAATGAAATTGTTATAAATATAATAATAATTTGGAATCTATTAGAATATTAAATTTTAAAAAAAATTGTTGAAAATTTCAAATATGCTTCACCCCAAAACACTACATTATAAGATGATTATGATTTATACCTTATTGAATTGCATGAATTTATTATTGAAAATTTAATAATGAATGTTCAAGGATTCAAAACTATGATTATTGATGAGGAATATTTTAATTATTTGAGGGGTGATAAAATATAATATATCAAACATGAGATAATGGGCCCCTGTGAATTATAATAAAAATTGGATGTCGCTAATGGGAATGACAAAATCACGTCGCCTGTATCTAAATAATACAATAAAGGTGGATCTATGTGAAAAGAAAATATAACACTTTAATATTTCAACTATTGAGTTATTTGAACGTTTTCTATTAGGAATCCAAAGAATAATTATATATAATATGATGGTGATAGTTACTAGTAAATCATTTTTTGGAATACATGGTGAAACATCATCCAAAGAAGATATGAAAATTTTCATTGGAATAAACAATAGATTTATGTTCATTAAAAGGGAAGTATGTAAATCATATAACAATAATTACACTAAAGATTGAAATATATAGATGATGAAAACCCTTATGGATAATTATTAATTAAAAAATGAAATTTCAAATATTAATAAATAATTAGGTTAATAAATATAAAGAGTATATCAGATAAGATCAAAAATCTTTTCCATTCTTGAGGAAATAAAAAAATTAAGTTACAATATTATAGATATATAATGAAAATTTGAATGGTTTAAATGAATAATATATTATGTATAAATATTACTAAATATAATAAATTAACAATCTCTAAATCAATGTCATAGAATAATTGAAATGGTGAAATATCCTGACGAAGAAAATACCTCTAAATATGACGTTCTTTGTATGAATAAATCAAGATGACTCATGGTTGAATGTAACTAGTTAAAATAAAATAAAATATGATTGACCCACTATTTTTTATGTTGGTATAGTTTTCCTTGGTATATGTTTGTTGGGATATATAATATATAAAAACAATATGATTTCACCTAGAATGGTGAATAATTAATTTTATAGCATCACTTAACTTCCATTATTGTAATTTGTTCCTCACATCCTCTCTCAACCTCATATCTCCCATTACTGATACATGAACTGGAATGTGTGGTAATATCTAAAACATCTCAATCTATTTAAATAACTAATCCTAATAATTAGTTCAAATAAACACATAATAAACATAAAAGTTCACTTGATTATACCACACATTCCAGTTCATGTATCAGTAATGGGAGATATGAGGTTGAGAGAGGATGTGAGGAACAAATTACAATAATGGAAGTTAAGTGAAGCTATAAAATTAATTATTCACCATTCTAGGTGAAATCATATTGTTTTTATATATTATATATCCCAACAAACATATACCCAGGAAAACTATACCAATATAAAAAATAGTGGGTCAATAATAATTTTTTTCATGAGTTATACATGATCACAAGAAAAAACATTATTGAAATGAAATTTCAGTCTGTACAAGTAAAAATGTATAAAGGGGGAAATATTGGATAATAGGATGAATCTCTATAAATATGCGAGATCGAAAAACAACAAATTTCAAAAAGAAAAAATGATCTAATTAAAAAAAATTGGCCACTAAGATTATGTTCCTGGAATGTATGTCCAACTAGGTGAAAATTCTTGTAATATTATGTAAATACTTCCTTAAAAATTCATTTCACCTAAGAAAAATCTAAGTTCGAAAATAAAAATTGATGAAAAATATTTTGTTGTTCCAACTAATCTAATGGATTTATAAAAGATTGATAAATGGATTCTTTATAACCTTTTATCCATTCATGATACTTGTTATATAAAAATATTTAGATAAAATTCAACAATCTAATAGAGGTGAAGTCACTTTTGGAAATTAATATTCCATAAAAATATGACGAATTAGTGCCATTGAGATGGAAGATCAAAAGATAATGTAAAAAAGAATATTTTTTAACGGTAGTCCTAGGAACAACCTATTTAGTGTTATAAAAAAATGTGATAGTGGTAAGGAATATATCTTCAAAATAAAATATTCATTAATCATATGACATCTAAATTTTAAAGAATTTATATCAAATATAAAATAGACCATTGTCAATCTATTCATGATTATATATCTTTAGTAAATATTTTTTATTTATGTAGTATATATGAAAAAAATATTTGTTAAGTAAGACACATGAATTATGGATAGATGAGTATGACTATGATTTCAAAGAAAAATGTTGCAAGAGACATAGGTCAACTAAAATAGAAAAATGTTTTCATTTTCAAAACATACCCAAATTTAAGGATGGTCAGTGGAATACATAAAAAAGTAAACATTAATCGACCATAAATATTTATCTTATAAACTTTAATATATGTTGGTTTATGGGATATAAATTAATAATTGGTAATTTAATTTTATTAATTTAATTAATGATTTACTCTGCTGGCTAGAGTATTATTCACTATGTAAAAATATAAGTTTATAGACTTGCATAATATTTTTAGAAGGGATTATGAAAAAGATATTGATTTCTATATATTAATTATTTGGAAAAAAAATTTAATAGAGTAAACTATCAATTCATTAAAGTCCCATATGAAAAATATTATTTAAACAATAATACAATTCTCTATACACTTCCTAAAAAATTTAGTTGAGGAAGGAAAACACATGATGATGAGATGAAATAGGAGAATGTATCATCACTAAATATATTATTCTAAAATATTTCATGATATAAACTCTAAATATATCTCAAAATGATCAATGTAAATGCTTTCTTTAATAGAAATCAAAAATGACTCGCAATGAGATATGGTATAAGAAAATTCCTATAGTGAAATAACTTATTTTCTTCCGTATTCCATTCTTTTAAATTTATTTCATGAAATTTTTGAAAGAAAATCACAAGAAGGTGGTTTAATGGGATAATAATCAAAGTGAAAATCACTATATTTTTCAATAGATGTTTTCATAAATATTTTTATTTTTTTGATGTAAATTTCATTAAAATATAATCCACAAAATATTTTTTTGTTCAGAGTTTGGTGAAACGGTTAAACTAAATATAGAGTGATGAGTTCTAGTGATGTTAATGTGACAGAATATGACTATGATCCTAAAATTTTATATAATGATTCATATTTTACATATAATAATGAAACTAAGACTACAAGGACAAAATAATCAATATATTAGAAAAATAGGTTAAATTAAAAAATATAATATGTGATTTAGAAGCTCCATTTCAAACCAAATTAAAATTTGGGTTTTATAATAAACTATAACTTATATATTATGTGGAAAAAAATTCCATTATATAATCATTTGAGCATAAATAATGGTCAAATGTGACAAAGGAAGCGTCTCGTCACATTGAGAAAAATGATTCTTGGTATTCCTATTCCTTGACTAAAAGGAAATAATTTTTTTGGAAAAAATGGGTGATTATAAATAACATCAAATAAAAGTGAAAAAACTAAGGTAAATCGATAGTTGCACATTTAGAAATGAAATAAATTGGGTTTTGTTGTGGATTTATAGACACATTTTCCAATAATTTGGTTATTATAAATATCATATTATTTTAAGATGCTTAATCTCAATGAATATAAATATTTAATAAGTGGATGTTAATTCAAAATTATATAATAGACAAATTAATGAGTAATATTATATTATGAAACCTAGGAGGTTCTAACACAATAATGGCAGATCCATGGTCTGTAAACTAATGAAATTTTTGTATGGTTTGAAATGTGGTCCCCATGACTGGTATTAAATGACCTAACCTTCCATGAGTTGTTTCAAATTATCTAATGGTAATGATGATATAAATTTATTTTTGAAAAAATGGGTATGAGAACCATGATTTTACTTTTTTTACATTGGTAATATAAATTTATATGGTCACAAGATTAACCATTGTGAATAATTTTGTTGACAAATAATGAATGAAATTGTGATGTCAATTTTGAAATATGTTTATTACATTTTGGGCTTACAATATAGATAATATGAAACGTAAATCATAATGTCGCATGAAAAATATTTCATAGTTTTATTATAAAAATATATATGGTATATAAAAAAAATGTTTCTATATTTATTTCTATTAGTTTTATACTATTTATATATACTGATAGAAAATTTTTAAATTAGAAGGTTTTTTGTAATCTACATTGATGTTTACTCCTTATAACTTTTAGATCAGAAATTTAATATTTTTTGACAACAAGTTAAATATATATTATTAATTCAATGGAATCACACATTATGGAAAAACAAATAATCCTCATTTATTTTAATGTAATAACATTTTATGGCCCGATGTAAAAAGAGGGTAAAAAAATAACCATTATTAGAATCACTGATTCTAATTGGTCTAGACATTGTAATTATGAAATGATATCCTTATAAAGAACACTATCTATGTTATAGTGTTTTTGGTCTATCAAAGATAGATATAATGTCTATATACCTTTGATTTAATTGGAATATGAATAATTTGTTAGCACTAATGAATTTATGGAAATGATGTTAATGAATTTTATATTAATTCATAGGGGTCAAATGTGGGAAAATCATTGTTTATTTTTAGTGATAGATATAGTTATAATAATCTGTATAATTTTTTTTACACATTAGAAATTAACGAAAATTTATATTAAATATCATTTCACTAAGGATAATGATTTTTGTGGAGCTTTAAAGATTGAATTTAATTTAAAAAAAGTCAAAATTGCTACAATATTCCCAAAACCAATACCATGGGAAGGTTTAATTAATTGAGGATGAAACTATATTTTCATCCTATATTAATGATTTAATAATGTTCTCATGGTTACCCTCATGATCCTATGGATTCTCTTGACTATAGTGGAGAACATGTGTAACTATGTACCCTATCTTTTATGAATCCGATGATGGTGTTATCATGGAATGATGGTGTAAAAGATTTCGGGGGAGTGAAATATTATAGATGAGTTTATCAATATCATGCCTATTGTATCAATGGGAAACATTATTAAAAGCACTTTTTGAAAATTTAATCAAACCCCAACCCATCTCGGATAGAGTCTCACAATATAATATTTTTTGTTTCTATTGATAAAAAAATATATTAAAAATACAATTTTAAATGACTATTTATTAATCCTCAACGAACCGAATAATAATAATGGCTAAAAGGTTATCATTATTTATGAAATTGTTTTTAGAATGTTATATTATATACAACTTGATGTATAAAAAGACAACATTTCAACCTATAAAATGTTGGTAGTCGAAATTTGTAGTAGAAAAAGAAGTATAAAGTACATAATATATAGTGAGTGATGATAATTGATTTTAAAAGTAAGAGGTGTGGTAAACAATGTTCATGATATGATGTGAAGATTGCACAACTAATGATTGTATAGAGATATATAAACGAAAACACAATAAGTCGATCAACAATAGAAAGGAACATACGTTATACGAAACTAATGGGAGATATTGTTTCTTTGAGAAAGTGAAGCCCATTACCATCAAATCTAATATTATTGAAGCTTGAAAAGATATACTTCTGAGGGTTCATCAAATAAAACATTACCAGAAATAAATGTTATGTTATAAGATGGAAATATTAGAACAATATATTCAATGGTGAATGTAAATGATATCATATTAAAATTCCATCATATATTATCTTTAATTACCATCAGATAGTGAAGTTATGACTACACCCTACTAATATGAGAATTAAAAAAGTATCAGATAAATACGTTTTGTATATTTTCTATACAATGGAATAAATTTAAAGGTTACCAGATGGAGAGTCATTAGACACATCGTTGAGGAGATTTTCCTACATTTTTTGTTGTTAATAATCATGATGATGCTGAGTTCTTTCATTAAAAAACAATAATTATATTTTAGATTATAGGATGATATCAAGAAGTTCATGGACCCTCGGTATTATGGAAAATATAATGGGGAATGTAAAAGCTTATGTTTCATCGGTGTTGAAGGTAGTCATACAAAAGCTGACAAGATTAGGAAATTCAAAATATGAGATCACACATTCTAAAAAAAATCAAGAGTTTTTCCTATATAAATAAGTGAATTCTCATTAATTGTATTTTTTCAATATTTCAAAGGTATATTAATTGATAATCATTTTCTATGAAAAATGTGCGTAATTTTCCAATAGTGATTATAATGGTCGAAGAAAACATACAAGATATCGATTTATGAAGGAGGGGAATTGGAAAAAAATCATTATATAGAGGCTCATAGAATTATGGAACATAAGATGAAGGAATGTCATATAGCGACTAAGATATACTGAATGAAGGTCAACTAGATAAAGTGACGCTCGACCTAGTGGTAATGGATAGAGATTATAGTAAATATTTTGTTAACTAATTTCAATGTTTTGTTGTAATGTATGATCCAAATTATTTGTTTTCATTTTAATTGGTGGGAGCCACTATAATTACGAATCAAGAGATAGAAAAATATTTATGGGAGATTGATCAATTTTATTCAAGTTATATATAGTGTATATATGTTGACTGATGATATTTGACACATTATGGATGTACTCACCCACATTGGGGGATGAAATTTTAAAATTATAGGATCCATTATTTATTTTCATTCTTCTATTATGAGTGAGGATGAGTTATCCAGATTATATGATTGATATAATATCATATTATAGAGATTAATTTACATAGAAATGAAATAATTAATGAAATTTTATTTTCATAACCCCATATCAGTTTTCCAAACATTATTGATCTATTTAGAGTGGATGAGTATGGGTTAAAATTCCACTAATAAACTAATTTTGTGAAAAATTTGTAGTGATTTTAGGATTTTCTATGTTGTTTTTAACTTTTACCAGAATCTACATTTACCATGGTACATCTTTCTTAGCCTTTATAACTTATTTTATGACTAAAATAGTTTTGTATTTATTATTAAATTTTGGTATTATAAATTTAGATATGGGAATAATCTCATAATATTATAATTTTGAAACTGATTAAATATATATATATATATTCAACGCATTAAAAATCTGAAAAATATTAACAATGTTCTACCATGTTAGTCAAGAGGTTTTTAATTTAAACACAATATATTTAAATGTTTAATTTTACCTATAAAATAAATATTTTATTAATATAAATGTTTTTAAACAATTAATATACTGATTTTATCCTAGTGATGTCATCAAATTTACAGTATTTCTAAAATGACATATTCCACAATTCAACTAAATGATAACATTATTTAAAAATACAATAAATGTATATAAATATTATTTTCCTATTATAAATTTAAAAGTTAATTTCATTTTGAAAATTCATATCCAACATATTAGGACGATATTTAATCAATCGAATCAACAATAAAAAAAATAACCAAATTAAAAAATGAATTTTAAAATATTAACTACTCTTATTCTATTTTTATCAATTATTAATTTTATTTTTTAAAAAATATTACTTACATAAAGTTCATATTTTTATTCATATAAAAATAATTTATTTTCTTCTTAAAATATAATTACATTAAACGTATGAGGGATGTTTCCTGAAAATACATAATATGATATTAATATGTATTCTACATTATTTGAATTATTTTAATTAATATATAATGAAAATATCAATCATTTTAAATGGAAAGTAGAATATTTAAATTCATTAATGTAAATGTTATATTAATGTAACCTAAAAACCATATTTATATCATCCAGAAATCTAATTACATAACCACTTAAAAATTCCTCAGAAGTCCATATGATAAGATTGGTAGTATGGGGTCGTCCAGGGTGGGGGCTCAACTTTTATGTATCTCTAAATGATTTCATCAACCATGAAGTTATCTAATATATTATTTTACTCGTTTTTCATAAGTTATAGATCAGTTAGGTATTGGTCTACGAGATTCCAAAGTGACACCACCTCCTTCCAATGATCATAGAAATCAGCCTCACATGGAAGAATTATACAACATGATTCTATTTCATCTAATAGTGAAATTGATTTTGTAAAATGATTACTTATATTTATACAACCAATAAAATAGCTACATTACAATGATCATTTTATAATGTTGTTTTATATTGTTTTTAATTGTTTGTAAAAAATATCGTTTTCTTTATGCTGTTATGGATTCTTTAATAATACATAATATATTTTAACTATTATAAATAAAAATATATAGGTTTCTAAATTATATATTTATTCACTCTAAAAACTAATATTTTATTGACTTGTCAATTCATCTCCAAAAAGTGAATAAAATACATATCCCATAGAGCATTTTTATGTGCTTAAAATACAAAAACTCCTTGGATAATGGTCCAATTGGGAGGTTGTTATCATCACACTCAATTATCAAACTTATCTATCAATGTTGGGGTGAATTATTTGGAATAAATGTAATCCTAATACTTTAAAAATTATTTATCATCACTTCATTAGATTTTGAACCAGTAAATATAATTTCATAAATATACATTTAATTTCATTTAATATTTTCCTATTAATAATATATTTATTTTAATTAATATAAAAAGTAAGTTAACCTTCCTATGTTTCCATCATTTTGAAATAATTATGTTAAATGAATAAAATATTTTATTCCTTTCATGAACCCATACTTCCAAATTGTTTCCCTCCTGGGTTGGAAATAAGGAAATCTAGATGATAACCCCATAGTTCCGCCACTAGTATGTCCCAAGTTGGAGAACATTACCAGGGGTATAAAAATCAGATGATAGGGAGGCATTACACTTAATAAGAAAACATGATCATGAGATATAATAAAATAAACATGAAAACACCATAACTTAATATTAATAAACTAAAAACCAATAAAAACTCATTTCTAACTAAAATAGGTTCATATAAAAGTCTCTAAAAACTGAGAAATATATAAATGAGAAAGGAATGATACAAAAAATATCGAATGATATGATCTTTTAATTTATAAATAAGTCCATGCAGTAAACATAAGAACATGAAAATCAGTTTATATATGCAGTGTCATCATACATGTATACTACGTTGGGTATCCAATGTCTCATGTGTATAATGGAAATAAGAATACTAATGCACTAGTGAGAAAATATCAGAACCAAATAACACCAAAATAGGCCAGCTAAACAACACTATCCACACTAGTGCATTCTCCTGGAATAATGAAAATGATTATATTAACATAATATTAATCAAATCGATGTAGTGTCCCCATACTACTTTCAGTGTGATTTTCATCTCTCACACCAAAACATCATTTGTCCTTATGATTATATATATTTTATGTAACTTATACATCCACCCCATGACTCAGTCACATCCCATCATTCCCATATACACCATGAACTTACCCATATCACCATTACATCACATCTCAACTGAAAACACTGGGGCCACCACCTCACAAACCGATCACATCACATATTTCCTACAAACACCCGATCCACATCCTCGTGACCCAATCCGAACACATATATCAAGAAGACACATAGGATATCACTTAATGCACTATCATGGTAGTATCCATCACATCCTACAAATATCTACTCAATGGGATGATTGGAAATAAATTACTGGGTAGTGACCCATCCATCCTCAACAATGGGATTTTGGGAATCTCAACCCTGTATCGATATAAGAGTGTTGGAAAATGGTGATCGACGTGGATCAAGTGAGTATTGAAAATCATAATGATCACACACACACACACACACACACACACACACACATATATATATATTATTAATAGTGAATCCCATATTAGGGGTTCATAACAAGTCACTGACCAACTCATAACATTACAACATTCACTAGCACCACCAAATGAATAACACAACACATTCCAAGAACCATATTTTGAATTTCAAATCAAAAAAAAAATTAAAACATCTCATTAATTTCATTATTTATCAAAAACAATATTTAACTACACAAACAATTTTTAGCTCATTTAATTTCCATTTCCAACCACATAGAAATAAAAACAACAACAATTTAAATAATTATTTTGCAATTCCAAAATTACGTACAAATACTGTTTAAAATAACACATAACAACAATAAACAACTCTACAACCTTATTATAACAATCCCACACATGAACCATTATAGTCGCATCAACCCCCTCATATGAAACATTATATAAACACTGCTTTCGATCCCAAACATCCCACAATAACGTATCATCACCCATCAAACATCCACATAACAAAAAAATTCATTCATCACATCACATATACATTCTCAAATTTATCATGGTTCTTTTTGACAATTGTACAACACTTAAGTGTATTATCGCACAAAAATAATTTTTTAGTGGAAACCACTTCAATAAAATGATTTAATAGGGCTGAAAATTTCTAATTACGGTGATATAAAACTAGAAAATGGGTTTTATAACACTAAAAATACAATATAAGGGAAGACCCCCAATGAAAATAATTTCATTGGTGAATTATCAAGTATATTTCAAAATATCAATAATAATATAAAAGCTATAAAAAATGTGATTTCATTCCCATACCCCCCCCCCCAATTTAAAAAATAATAATTTATCATTGTTAATATGGGGTAATCCTTTTTCCAAAATATTAATAAATTCCTAAACCTCTCCCACATGATACAGCTATTCAGAACTGATGTTATCACTATCACTAGAAGAAAGAATCATTATAGAATTTGTTGCACCAATAACATGGGGTGTGTGCATAGGTGGAAACCATATTTTGGGAACCCAAACAAACTGCATCACCAATGTTCCATGAATCTATGTTAAATGAAATCATAACATCCTATCTGAAGAGAGAATAAGTAGGAAAGAATAATAGAAATATCTTCACTATAAAATGAACATTTTTTAAAACCAGTATGATTTTATGTGGTTTCAATTAAAAATTAATGTTTGGAATCATAAATCCATGATATATATCCATTTAATGATCTCCTTACATTTTCAAAATAGAAGATATTATTACAATCAATTAATATTGATTTTAATTCTATTAATTATTGATTTAAAACCATTATTTTTAAAAAATGAGGTCAAATGTCAAAAACTAGAAAATCTAAAACCTGCTTCAATTTGGATATATTATAAGGTGATATAGATATAAGCTACCATCATGTTTAACCATCGGGTGGTTTGAAGAGTGTGATACTATCTATTTCTACCATCAATATGAAACCATCAAGTGCTACCACTAGTACACTACCATTAGGTGCTACCGTTATGTTCTACTACTAGTCTGATATTGTTAGGTTCAAATGCTAGTATGAAAAATTTAGGTTATACAAGTATTGTTCTACAATCTTGTGTTACCATCAGTGTGCTAAAATCAAGTACTAATTCTATTGTATTATTGTTATGTTCTATTTTCAGATGCTACCTCGAACATTATTCAACCTTAGGTGATACCTCATGTTTTCTACCATTAGGTTCTTCCACCAGTATACTACAATACGGTGCTACTGTAATCATCAAAATACCCATTTATCCTCCCAAAATCCACAAAAACCACCCTTATATCCTCCACCCACCTATGGAATTCCCACAAAAATCTCAATAACTATATTTCTAGAATATTAATGGACCCAATGTACCATTTCATTACATTAAATACATCTCAAAATATTATAACCATCATGAATCAAAAAAAATGAGGATGTAAATATGGATGTGGTCAAAACAACCATCCCTCAATATACCTCTCAATTAAATGATTATATCAAAATCATTGTCTCTATCCTATCTCATCATCCAAGATCAACATTCACAACACCTCACTCATGAACCACATTACCATCTTAAACTCCATATATTATAATCCAATAACTTCTATAATCATATCACAATATATCATAAATAACCTACATCAATAAATTTCATCTCCCTTGTAATGATATTATATGTTTTCTATAGCACAAAAAAACTCTCATGGTTTTAATCACGTCAATTTATAAAATGTATTGATTATGAATATGGTGTTCCCAAATTCTTATAAATCGATGTCTTAATCAGACATCATAACAATAATAAATGTACACATCTAATATAAAATATGAATCCCAAAACATCATTTAAAATAATAATAATCCCGGAAAAATCATAAAATAACACAAAATAACTCATGGTACAAGGAACACATCTATGTCTCACGCTCCCATGTACTCTCTTATATGAATCCTTTTTTCTAAAACACAAAAAAATTAATGGTTAATCCTTTATTAACCTTATAATTTTGATACGGTGTCTCTAAAATCTACTCCAGGAATGTCACGTCATTATTGATACCCAAATATACCCAATTAATTACATGGATGTTATCTTGATGATACTGATAGTGTTTAGATATGTTGAAGACATCATGGATCAGGTCCAGTCATTGAGGATGTACCAATCGGTAATCCAACTTTACAATACTCCCAAACACCTACAGTGGCACAAATATCCATGGTGAGAGCTTAGTCCCATTAACCAACCAAATCTTACCTCATTGATAGGAAACCTTCAAAAAAATGTGGCCTCCAACATAGAACTCCAAAAAAATCCTCATTTTATTAACATATTAATTAAGCATTATTTTTCTAATTTCAACATATCTCAAACAAAATTAACCTTACCTTTCATGATCTATACCACATTAGGTCGCATAAATATTGACTAGCCTAACCCAGCACAACACTTTATAGAATGTCACTTATGACCATATAAAGAATAAAATGATGCTATAGTGATGGATGAGTGATGAGATTTTTAAATTTAAAAATAAAAAAAAAGTTATATTTATTTTCCATGATCCTCCAATGTCCAAGATTCATGTTGTCAATATATCCTCTAGAATCTGAATAGGCCATTCTATTTTCCCATCCATCTAAGGGTAAACATTAGTTTTAAATCATAACTATGTGCCCAAAGAATAATGCAATACCGTATGGATTTTTGAGGTAAAAAATTTATCCTGATCATAAAAAATAGAAATTAGATAACTATAAAACTAAAACACCACATCCATGTACCTTTTAACCAAATAATACATGGTTCATGACTCCCTGCTCATTATGAGGCGATATCATTTTTGAAAATAATCCAAAATTAACCAGAAAGAATAGAACCATTCAAGATCTTAATGTTATCTAGTGATCAATTCCATTTATTTATTTTCCCAATTCATCTTATTTAAATCCATGGGATGGAAAAATTATTTGGATAATGATTCTAAGACATTACTTATAGGAAAAAAAGACATCAAGCCACATGATTTCCCCCCTGTCATTTCATATTGTACCACAAAAAATGAAACCTAAAAATAAGGAACATCATATAATTTCAATGTCATACCACAAAATGAAATATATGAATCATATGGTTGAATCCATTAGACATTATAACAAGAAAAAACAACCTTTCATGAGACACGATCTAGTTATGTCTTTCCTTCGACTATCCCTCTTGAGGATTACTATTGGAAACATGATCTTGCATCACCTCTTCTTCTAGGTTTTCTAATAGATATTCCTAATAATTCCACATCATAGATGAATAAATATTCAAATGAAACATGAAACAAACTCTATCAAACACTATCATATCAATGTGTAGGGCTAAAAACTCCTCCATAACATTCTATTCATCCCCTAAATCATTTTAAACATCCTTTCATGACTTCATACATTAACAATTTTCCAAAAGATTCCCCTTTAATGAGGTTTAAGAAAACCCAAAATCAAAATCCTAAAGAAAATCTGTACATATCTATTTTAATTTATTTAGAACATGTGGATAAAATATATACATCATGAACATATTATATGTACAGACCACAAAGAGATCCCTAATATGGTAATATGACCACAAATTCATCACAAAAAAATAATAAATACTAGCTTCATATCATGAATGGAATATTTATGATCATCATGAAACAATTTACTACACCCATAAGAGATAAATTCCTTATAATACATCAAGACACATACTAATACCATGAAATAAGCCTTAAAACCCTCAAACATAACCCCTTTCATTTGGAATTGATGAACTAGATCATTGAAAAATCCCCCATATGGTGGTTAAACTAATTCTAGTTCGAGTGACTTGAGATAAAATCATAGTCATTCAGAGAAGAAGATATCAATGTGGCTAAAGTCCAAGAGAAAACGGATACAACCTCTATTAATATCATTCATGTCTTTGGAGAATGTGGATATATTCCATGTTCGTGGGTTATAAAAAATGAATAGGTGTGTTATACATCAATGGGTCTATACAAAATCCCTATTAAAAAACCACATTCATAGGAATTTGAACTATTATGTCAAAATAATACACATGGATGTAATTCCATATAGCGTGTGGTGTCTATCAACATTTAGGACATCACTAAGATGATCAATATTCTCCTCCTCTATAATGAAATAAATCAATATGTATTAGATAAACATTACTTCAAACTAGATCTTGAATTAATGGAACATGATGTTCATGAGTCTCAAGAATATAGATGATGTGTTCATGACATTTTACAACATGACCACAAAATCACACTTCCCATACATGAAGTTCGAGGTAGTCATATGGATATCATCCTCCTTAAACCTCAACTGGTGATATCCATAATACAAAACAATATTAAGGAACTAACCATCACCCCTAATATGGTTGAAATGATCACTGATCCGTAGAAGATGATGGTTATTATTTATCAATACTTGGGTCATCCTCCAGTAGTCTATTCCCATAATCAATCTACCTTCCACCTTCTTGGAGAATAACAATGGAGCAGCCCATGGTGAGACATTATGATAGATGAATCGACTCTACATCAGGTCATATATCTAAACTCTCAACTCTGGAAACATATAGGGTTCCATATAATAGGGATTCATTGAAATCATAGAATCATTGTACAACAAATATATCTGAGACACAATATCACATCTACTGGATAGTGTAAGAACCTCCCTAGAAAAAACATCCAAAGGTCCCAGAAAAAATCAGGAACCCCATCCCTCCTAGCGTTGTCAAATTCAATAGATAATTCAGCCGCCAATTAAGTAAGAGGATATACACATCCACTACCCACATAATGACTTCTCCCATCCAAAAAGCTTCACATTATACATCTACGTTTATGAAAATGACTAACCTCTTGAGGAAGCTGATAAAATAAAGAAAATAAAACCATTTTATGTTGAGGATCAATCATATAGATTCATATACACTAATAAAAGTTATCCCCATGACATTTTTTGAAAATTCATTAGTCTACATCCCCTACACACATCAAATAAACTGGTGTTTCCTTAAACATGAATTGTGAACACCAAGAGATTAAATAGTCTTTCTATGTCTACTTATAATGTGTGGACTTGATTAGGTGAAATAACTAATTTTGAAGATCCATAATCTAATTAGGAATGCACAAGGGCATTAAAAATAGTGATCCTACCTCTTCAGATATATAGCTCCTCAGTTGTTTCATCTTCCACTATATTCAATTGACCACTCGACGCTCCTCTATCATTCCACCAATGGCTACCTCCATGAGCACACTTGTGTTTAAGACATTTAACATAATAGATATCATCATTATGACCAATAATATATTATTTTCATCTTAGTGTGGAATATTTATTCTACACCTGCAATGGAAATAGCTTCCCTAGAAATTTTTTCTGAGGATAACACTAAACCTAATTGATTATACCAATCTTAGTTCAAATATATATTGATTATTTGATTTGTAGATTACCATGAACCCCTAAGAAAAATAATTATATACCAAAAACCCTATTAAATGAATATAAATCACTAGCTCTAGTCGTTTTTAAAGGAAGCTGATGATGTCATCTCCCAATTGGAAGAAGACTTGAAATCCTTGGTTGATGAAATATAATTCTAGAAACTATTTCCCACATCAAACCATGTTTTCCCCTATATTGGAGTAATACTCTTTGAATGCGAATATACTCTATCAAATCCACTATCTTATGAACTTAAAGATACAACAACAACGTATATGGAGTGACTGGATACTGTAAATTATAACATAGAGCCTCCTCCAGATGATGAGAATGTGACTCCTCATTAAAAAAATCAAGGGGAGAAAAACAGTAGATTATATTAATTTATCCCAATTTCTAACAATAAAATTCTCCACTATTTAAGAGAGTGTAACTCCACAGAATTCATTATATTCATGTTCAATGAAAGAAACATGGAAACAAAGGGACATTGTAAACATAACCACAACACGTCTACCTCTTTTTAATAGTGTAGAAACAATGTCCACCACTAACGTACAGTTCTTAAAACACGAATAACTGCTATATGGGATTAGTAATCCATTATGGATTTGATGAAATTGAAGTAATCTCAAGATACTATAATGGACTCTCAACCAAGAAAACCAAAACACTTCCCTCACACCTTCCCAAATCACAATGCTAAAAAGAATTCAATATACTTGGTCATCGATCATCCTCCCCGAACGGATCAACCATCCGGAGCCCAACTGTATCATAATTTTTATCGTCAAAAACCTACACCACATTTAGACAAAAAAATTGAACCAAAACTAAAAGGAGAAAACTATACTTCCAAACTATAATAGTATATGATTTATTTATTTAATTAATTTTATCTTCCCAAACCACTGAAATTCATAAGTAAAAACAGGTCATCTTGATGAATATTCCTTTACTTATTCCTAAACATATTTTTGGTTCTTCAATAGATGGTAGTTAAATAATATCATAGTCTCTAAACTGGATCACGAAGAGTGGGGGCCAAAACCACATGTCTAAGTCAGTATAACAGGCCTTTGTCAAATACCACAATCATCTAATAAAATTTCCTTACCAACCCATGAAATCCTCATATAGACTGAATCCAAAATTAATACAATATCTCAACTATATCCCATAATACTAAAATTTCATTACTTCTTCTTTATTGTGGTACCCCTAATGGGCCAGTAATAAATAAATGGATATGAAAACCCCTCACCCCCTCCTCCGGTAGGTCCCGGTATAAAAACCAGCATCAAGGGTATAAAAATATCATTATAAAGGAAGAATTAACTCTATAATAAAAAAATATTAACAGATAGTATAAATTAAATAAGAACAAACCCATGATATAATTTAAATAAACCCAAATACAACCAATAATGCATGTTTAAATAAAAACAAGTCATATAAAAGTCTCCAAAAAATACCAAAAAACTATGGATTTGACACATCAACTGTTAAATGTTGTGAGATAATAATGACTTTCATGGTACAAATAGTCCTCAATGAAACCTACAAATAATTTTAAATTTGTAAGGTGATCATAAAATTAAATTTAGTAGGGTAACCAATGTCTCTTTTGTAAATGTGAAAGATGAATAGTAATTTACTATTTCTCAAATAGAGGAAAAAACAAAACCTATATAGGTGAACTAAACAATATTATCCTCTACATTCCATGATCACCAAAAAAAATCATTTATAACTGCATAATATAGACCATATCAGTACATGGTACCCAAAACCACCTTATATCTAATTTTTCACTCTTAGAACCTAACATCATATGTCATGGCACTTCAAAATTATTTATACAACATTATACTACCTTCACACATCATAGTCATGTCACATCACACATGAAGACACTTGGTCCATCACCCCACAACATGTTTACATCACATATCAACTAAAAATACCATGGCAGATCCCCAATCCATGGTCATATCTCATGTCACCAGAAATCACCTAGGCCACTGACCTACAACACAATCACAACATGTATCACCTAAAGATACCTGGTCGATCACCTAGTTCCAAATAAGATAGTTTTATATCACATAAAATTAATATAGACATTATTAGTATATAGATCATAAAATAGTGCACTTCAATCCATCCATCCTCATCACATGGATGTTGTGAAAAAATCCATGAACCAATACACTATTTTTGGTACATGTTGTTAGAAGTGGGTGGTGTGTGGATAGGAAATACCAAGGAACTAAAATATATATATATATATATCTAATATGAACTCAGTCCCATGATATGGGGTCACAAAAACACCACTAACCATATCAAAACACTACTACTTTTACTATCATCACTAAGTGATTAAAATAAAACAAATCCTAAGTCACCTTTCACATTTCCAAAAAAAAAAATTCATTATAACATCCTATTAATTACATTATTTATTGATAATCATAGTATACCACACCACCCATTATTATTTATTTTGTTAACAATCTTTATAAAATGTTTCAAACCATACCCCATCCTTTTAAAACATTAATTTACAATTCAATTACTACTGTGGAAACTATCACTACACAACAAATCAAAATAACTAACAACACATCATCTTCATGGAATCAATACCACATTTCCTCCATCATAGCCACATCTATCTCATCATCATAACCTCCACGTCACCACAACTTTTCGTCCCAACCACCAAAAAACATGACCTCGCAACACACCACAAATTCACTTATCACATTAATTTCTACAGCACAACTCTTATAATTTTCTAATTTATCGAGGGGATTTTTATCAATTACAATTGAATTCTAAGGGTATTATCACACATGTATAATTACCGAAAAAACCTACTCATTCACTTGATATGATTTGTTATCCAATTATTGTTTAGGGTGATAAGAAAAAATCATAAAAATACGTGTTCCATAACAATATAAATAGATTTCATGAAAAGGCCACCAATATCCTTGAATTTAAATATGGAATTATACCATAAATTTCACAATATCAATAATATTTTAAAATTTGTACAAAAATGTGATTTAATTCCAATTCACCTTAAATTAAATTTAATATATTAATTAATCTTTTTTAAGTTGGATGATAAAAATGTTCCCAAATTTTATAAAATGTATATCCCCCTCCACTATGATACAACTCATTGGAAGTAGATGTATTCCCCAACCTGGATAATAGAATAATTACATAATTTCATAAAATAAAAATGTGGGAGCACACATAAGATGAAAACACCTATAGGGACCTTGAATCAACTGTAGTAACATAGTTCTATGACTCCACGAGATATGTATATAAAACCTCCCATATCTAGATAATGAATTTTAGAACTACCAAAGTAAATATATACACTATATAATAAATAGATCTATAACTAGTGTGGTTTTAGGTTGTTTTAATAGATCATTAATATTATATCTCATCAAACCCACATGGTATAACAGTTAAACCAACTCTAAAATTTTATGAATTTGAAGATATAATTTACATCATTTATAAAAAAATTAAATTATATCAGTTAGTTTTTATCAAAAAATTTATTAAATAACCAATCAAAAGGGAAAATTTGGAAAATTTGTAACATGATACTATTAGGTGAAACTATAAGGTTCTACCATTATAAGATTATGATAGTATCTAACATTAAGTTCTATCATCAGTGTGCTACCATTATGTGAAATTTTTTATTTATTATCCTTAGGTGATACCAAAAGTACGCAACTATATTATTCTACCACAAGATTTACCATTACTGTATGGCCATTAGGTGATACCTATAGTGTGATACAGTTAGTTGTTACCCCAAATGTGCTATCATTAGGTTCTATAGTATGTCGTATACCATCAAGTGTTACCAAAACTGTTATACCATCAAGTACTACAATCAGTTTTTGTTGACCATTTAATTCAATTAGGGGTTACATCCACTATGCTAACATCATGTTCTACTGTCAACATCTAAAACACACATTTTCCCTTAAAACGCCTCCAAACTCGTCTCTTTATAATCCTCTAACCTTTGGACTTCCCCTTACTTCTTAATCAAATTATTTATCACAATGTAATGGGTTGGATGGTTTAAATACATTTTTTTCTCATTTAAATGACATTAAATAATTTTTGTCAGTATAAAATTTATTTTTCATTATAAGGATATATAAATTTAATTTTAGACTATTCAGATAATAATATATCTAACTGTAAATTAATATAGAATCTAAGAAAAATTATATAAATGATTATTTTGTAAAATTTTGTTACATTGTGTTAATGTTTTCCATTAGATATAAATAAATCATTTTTATAAAATTATTATTTTCTATTATATAAAAAATATATGAAATATTTTTTTGAATAATATTTTTACATGGAAATAAATAATATAGAGTGAATAGTCAAATAAAAAATGTGACGGTAACCCTTTTAAAAAAATGATATATAAACATTATATATATAATAATTATTAATAAAATTGATGTAATTATGAAAAACCATACAATTAAATATCAATATTAAAAAAATTATTTAACTATATAATAATTTAAAAACAAATACTTGTTTGATTATGTTTTTTTTCAATGGATTGTTATCTTATCTCCATTATTTTCGATCATTTCTTATTACATGGACTATTTCATAATCATATTCAGTGTAATCATAAGGTAATTGTTCAATAGAAGATTTAATATCACATAAATATTCAATATCATCAACATTATCATCATCTAATTGAATTTAATTATATTATAATATAATGGACCATTTATCATTTGTTGGTTGTAAAACATAAACTATTTTTTCAAGTGTGACCAAGATAAATGATTTCATTTAAAAAATAATTATTCTCAATCGATTAACTGTAAATACATAATTTCCATGTATCACAATATAGTTATTATCAACCCAGATACACATAAACACTACTATTAAAAATTTATTATAATCACTATATCATATATCACCAACAACTATGAAATATTTTTTGATATAAAATTTTGGATTC
The DNA here is from genome assembly GCA_963277665.1 of Viscum album. Classification (NCBI taxonomy): domain Eukaryota; kingdom Viridiplantae; phylum Streptophyta; class Magnoliopsida; order Santalales; family Viscaceae; genus Viscum; species Viscum album. The sequence goes on from OY728163.1 coordinate 692,024,258, forward strand.
AAGCTTTGGAATTTGAAAAATAATGTTCTTTATTGACATATATTACTTGAAAATTTTGAGCATCACTCTAATAATCTGTATTGTTTTCTGTATAATGTGTAACTACTGATATGAAAACCAAACTATGTGATCTTATTAACATTTAACCCTACTAACCATTAATATATATCTTAAATAGATAAATTAGTGTTTAATCTCTCCTTAGAAAATGAGAAAAATATATTTTTATGTTTACTAATCAACCATTTTTTATTTCATTTTGAATAATGTACCTTCAATCATGAAATATGTGATTATATATATGTTTTTACATCACCTATATTTTTCAAAATGTATAAATTTGATTTCATCAATTCATCAGGTTGAATTAACATTGCCTTTAGTGTAAGGATCACTTTTCTATCAGTAATAACTAAAAACATTTTTGATATTGAGATACTAAAATGCTAAAATGTGTATATATAATACATAAAAAATGAAACACCATTTTTGATATATATTTTTTAGATAATAGTGGACAATAGATGATGTGTATTATTAACACTTCCAATCAAAATGTTAATATATATATTTTAAATATAAATCCACAATATTAATAAATGGGTTCATATATTCTTATATTTAACCAAAAATAAATCACTAGTTACACCACTATATAAAAAATGATGGAGAATACATTTCTAGTCGAAAATGTATGAGTAAAATTTTATTATAAAAAAACAATAACAAATTTACATTTCTGGAATTATGGGAAATTGATGTGAAAAAGTTACACATCCTCGTGATTGAATTAATAAAATGAATTGAAAATATATACCACACAATGAAAATGGTATTATATACTATATCAATAAATAAAATTTATTAGATTTCTAAAATATTGAAAATAGGTCATTCCCTAAAACAAAAATTATTACATTTAAAGAAAATATATTAACAACATTTCATCATTTGGAAATTGAGAACAATATTTCATTCCACTCTAATATAATGATTAAAAGTAAATGGAAAATATTTTTAGTTTCAATTAACTATGGTATATAAATCTTAATGCATTACTAAGATTATTTTTTCATGTCATTCATGAAATATATAGGATTTTGTTCCTTTAATGCCTTATAATATTCTGACATATCTACAGTATATTATTTTATAACCATAAAAATATCCAATTTATGTTTTATATTTATAAATATCTAATTATGTATCTTGAATATATTTTAAAATTTCTTCAATGATTTTTTTTAAAACTATAACTTCCTTTATTTCCAAATATGGAATATTTTTTAAAAAATTATTAATAATTTGTAGATGAAAAATGATAGGGGGAAATAATGTTCTTATAGACTTCTAAATTTAGTTTTACATATTTTATACAGATAATAAATTTTCCAAAATATCTAATTCCCTATGAAAACCTTCATTCATCAATCTTACAATTGAATAGATGATGTCCCCGCTTTTTAAATTAAAAATTCATTAGTTCCTTTAACCATATCTCAAGATAATTACTCACAAAGAGAAATGTAATTTATAGTGCACATTATCATAGAAAAAAATTAATATTCTCTAACAATTATAAATAAATTAACTAACTCTATTATCAAAAAAAATATCATATCCCCAATATATGGTTATAAACAAACATTAATATCTCTAAATGTATTCATTAGTCTAGAATTAATAAATATCATCATCAAGTATCTTTGTTTCTTAAATATGTATGGGGATATTTTTTTTACAACCTGGAAAATATAACACAAAATAATTTATAATAACATGGTGATATGTCTTTATTGCATTTATGAATTTTCGTATTCTACAATTTCAAATTGCATTTCCCAAATTAAAATAATTCTGATTATATCTCATAAATTGGGGTAAATAGGTATTGTTCCACAGGTTTCCATCAAATATATGCTCATTGTTATTATTTTGTATATATTTTTTTATTTTAATTTATAAATTGAAGCTTTAAATGATGAATTATTAGAATATACTATTATTATTTATCAATACATTCACCGTCAGTTCTTGAGAAAGAATAATGGTTTCATTTGTTATCTATTTTTAATTTCTTTTTCCCAAATTTAGTTCATTTTAAAAAATATTCATGAAAATTAATATTAAAAATTGTTATTTAGGTATATATGTATCTTTCTATAAACTAACCCCATTAGTAATAATGATATTTTTTTTCTTAAAATTGGATTCTAGATATTTTATTTCATATGGTACCAGGATTTTAAAATCATTTATAAATGTAGTTAATAATATATCATCCCACCATTTGTAACATTCTAGTTACATAATTTGGTACTATTTATAACATTTTAATCCTAGTGAAACCTTGTAATAACGGTTTCTTAAAAACCCTATAAAATTTTAACACTTGTTTTTATTAATGTTATTGATACCTACATCATTATTTCAATACATTATAGGATCATTTTTATAATATTGGACATCATCATTTTTAGACCGTAACATGATTATTATTTCCCCATTCTAATCAAACATATATGATTATGATTAATACCATATGAAATCATATGTAATTTATTTCAATGAAAATAAATTAATTAAAAAAACACCACTCATGGACAGAAAATCGTATATTTCATTTAATGATTTCATTTATTAAATTCATAGTACCTGAAAATCCCTTCCTCGTACTAACCAATTGTTATTTGTGTATTTATCAAATTTCAATATTTTAATTACCTAATTTATCAATGTAATATACAAATATCATAAAACATTTATACCTTTAAACATATGTGTATAAATAGAAATATTTGAAATATAGAAGAATAAAAAATATAAAACTATATTAATTACAAACATAGTGATTTAAATTATATAAACAGAAATTTTTTAATAATATAATTATAAACATATAATTTTTTTAATATAAATCATTCAAAAAATTGAAAATAAACATTTCAATGAGATATATTTTATGGCTGAAAATGATGTAAATCAAAAGTACCATATAAGTGAACAATTGATATAATGTAAAAACATAAAAACAAATTGTCAAAAGAAATTGTATTTAAAAAACGTTCCATAGAATATTTATAAACCTAAATCAGTTTAGAATCACCGAAAATTAAAACTATGAGAAAGGAGAACTATAAAAAAATTAACTATAATTTTTAATCATAAAATAATTATAGTCATGAAAATATATATATTAAATTTATTTATATCAATAAAATTTATAATCTAAAAATCTATCTATAAAAAGTAAATAAATTTATATAATTATTAATTATTAATTAATCAAATAATATTTTTAAAATCTCAAATAAAATATAAAATATAGATAATGATGGTTTTTTAGGAAATCCATGAAAAATATAACAAACATTTTGACTGAGAAACATAAAATTTCAACCAATGAAAAATATGTTTGACTTAGTCCCAAAATAATTATATAAATAATTTACTAATAACTATTTATATGTAATAAATATATTTGATAGGAATGGAGAACAACCATATATTGATATAATTAAGTTAAATAAACGTTCAAAAATAATATCCATGATAATGATTCTAGATTGTTAATGAATCACATGAAACTAATTTTATATCTCAAAATGAATAAATGACTAATTAAATGAGAAAAAAACTATAGACATATTAAATAATTAGGGGATTATGAACCGAAAAATGAGGAATATGTATTTAGAATGTAGATGGAGGTAATTATTTTACATGAGAGAATTGGTGTTTGAATGTTTTTATTTAAATGTAAGGAGTTCCAAAAATCAATGTTTTGGTGATTTTCAAATTTGTTTAGATTTTAATAATTTTGGTTTTATGAGAATTTTTTTAATTATTTGTTTTCTTACGGTAGTTCTTACTACTTTTTACATGAAAAAGCTATCTCTATCTTTTTTACCACCGATTATATTGAAACAACCACAAAAAACTCTAACTTAAAGGGTTTTCCATCTATTTTACAATTAACTGATGCATACACTATTTTTTTTAAAAACTGTTACATGGTTGAAATTAAACACCATATTAATAAATACTAAATATCTTCCATCTTGGATTATATGACAACATAAAAAAATATTAATAAAAATTATTCTTGTGGAATGAACATTTTAAAAAAATCATGAAGGCTATTATATAATTTTTTTACTATTATAGATTAAATTGGGTTTTGAATGGGATTGTTTGTGGAACTATGTATATTCAAAGACTCATATATCTATGATAATGAATGTTATTATATAACTACATTCCATTAGTATATGTTAATTTAGGTTTTTATGAGTATCTATTAGAAATGTTCATTGGTCATGAGGATGGGAGGTTGGCCTCATCACAAACTTTATCGGGGAAATATGGCATACACTCAGAACCACATAAATAGTTAATATATATTTGTGAATACTTATAAAATCCCAGTGTATTACTTTTGATTCATATGATAATGATTGGATTTTATCATTCATTTATGCATCTACATATATTTTTCACATATTATTCATTGACATGAATATTTTTATTGCATATGATGTTTTCCCTATTTCATTTTTTAAATATTTTTCCTTTGTTAGGGGTGTTATGGATTAAACCTATATAACTAGGCAATTTTAATTTTTCCAATATCTAGGAATCCCATTATTATTTGGTTTTTTGGATGGGTTCCATAACATGTATACATATGTATCCCCAAGAATAGACACAAAATCCATGTATTTTTTACACTTAACAAAATAGGTCTTGTATTTTTCATGGTCATGTGAAAAACACCACATCATGTATTTTAATAACGCATAATAAGGATATCTATAGTTGAGTGGTTCAAAACAATGGTTGGTGTGGTAATTGTATATGATTATCCCTTTTAGGTCGATCTCAATGGGTACAATTTATAGGGAGGATATGTTTTTAGAGAATATAGTCCTATTAAATTGATATTAATATGTAACGAATATTTCCCTCAATAAGGGGGAATGATTTTATCTTGAATATAGAACATTAAGAGAATGATCCTCCTGGAATATTTCCCAATGTAATGGTTTTTGTACTTATGGGGAATATTTATTAGTGAGGGTGGACATAAGTAATCATGTGAAAAAAAATATTAAAAAATAACTATAGATATGAATGGTGGATGATTACTAGGTGTAAAACCCTAGAATCAATCATATATATGCCTCTTTAATGGAATCCTATCCTATATATCTCGATTTACATAATACAATGTTATGCGATATGAACATACCTTCTAGTATTCTATTATGTGGTAAGGTAATCTGCATCATAGTTTAATTTTCTATTTTGGGGATGTTTCTCTTGTTAATGGTGATGAAATATAGGATTATGCACCTCTTATAAAAAATAGGAACCCCTATAAATCATGGAAATAAACAGTTGTGGATAGGATATTAATAAAATAAGGATTTCATTGGGTTTAAATATAAGGAGGGAACCCGCATCAGAAGTATTCTTATTATTATAGTGTTATAGTCCAAAACAATTATAGACAGTTATATTTCAGGATTAATGTGATAAATAATACATAGTACAATGTTAATAAATTTATAAGAGAGTAGAAAATTTCATTTGAATGGGGTTTATATGTTGAGGCTTCCTAGGGATATCCAACTAAATATGTCTGATAGGTGAAAAAAGGAGAGTTAGGGATTTCATCTAAAATGAGTTCGATTATTATATCTTCATTATGATATAGATACCATTTTTTGAATTAAATCCTAGATGTTATATAAGGAGAATACACCTAAAATTATCCTCTTATAATAACCTAACACTATGTGAATATAGGATATTTCAGTAAACCTTATAATTGAACTAACACATGTGTATATTCCCATCATATACTCCAATCCAACTATATTTTAGTAGTCTTGGATAGATGATGGATTCCACATTAAAGTTAGTAATTTTATGTTTAGATAAATGTATTGTGAAAATTATTTCTGAATATCTCAGAGAATACACCCAGTAATATTCCAATCATAAGTGTCGATCAAGCTCAGTTATGGGTTGTCCATATTCAACCACATAATCTAGGGGAATTCCCACTACTACATTTAAGACTATAACCAACATTATGATGGGGATATATGATTGGAAACACTTTGAATCTGTTATATATTAAAGAGGATTGTATGGATAAAAATATAAACAAATGAATACATGCTCAAAAGAGGTCACCAAAACCGGGAACGACATTATTATATTCATATCATAGAATTAAATAAAAACATAAAAGTAAGTGGATTAGGTGGTATACATAGGTGTAGGGGATATCTATCTCTAGGTGTATCGTATGTATTTTACCTTGGTGAAGGAAGAAATAAGAGTTTTACATAGGTAAGGAAAATAAATGGGGAACACCCAAGAGAAGGATTACAATTGAGAGGATCATAGTATTTGGAGAAGATTGGAATAACAAATTCAATGTTGATAGGATATTCGGCGCTCCCTTGTAAAGGTACAGTGAAATATCTCTTCTCGGGATGGAGAATAAGGTGATGTGACCTAGTAAGAATAAAAAGGTAGTGTGACCCTATAAGTATTGATAGAATATCTCTCCCAAGTGAGGGAGAACTATAATATTCACAATATTAAAAGAGAATAATGGAAAATATCCTAATGAGAGTGAAGTGGTGGATTTGACTGAGAAATGGTTAAGAATGTATATTTTGTGGAAACCCCTAGGTTAAATATCCCCCCTATAGTAGGTAGTCCCCAATGATTCATTTTGATAAACGATTCACAATCACGATGCTATGTTTGGGTCCTAACCCCTATTGTTAGGGGGATTAGGAAGAAGTTGTCTCTCTTGAGGGAGAAATGTTTAAAAAACAATTAATTAACTGAATTAACAATATAATTCTTCAATATTTATTGTATTTATGAATAACCAATAAACATTAAGATATTCAATTACTTGTTTGACACACTTGATCAAAGAGATCTATAGGACACTGTTCTTTCATCTAAAAGTGTTGTAATATAGAATTCCAAGGTACTTATTTATACCCAAATTCTATTCTTGGGGAAAATGTATTGTCTAGTACTTGTGGTATGAATAGTAATGGCGTTCCTATGAATCATGAGTGTATCGGTGGTGTGGAAAAAATTCACCTACAGTTAAATTCTATGTGAAACATAATTATATGATAATTCCTATTTCAAAAGATATGTTATCTTAGGAACATAATATTGGAATGGAATGGACTTGAAAAATGATCCCAAATTTTATTTCTTCTAAGAATAACAAAATTTTACCTTTTAGTCATTTTGGATTTTTTGATCAGTCAAATGATACCCTACAAAGCTAACTACAACCCATGTTATGGGATATACCCACTATAATCGTGTATTTGGTTTCTAAATAACTTTTTAAAACCCAAAATTGGGTATTCCTCATCAAAATTAGTATTCATTAGTAAATTATGAAATCCAAAACCTATTATGATAGGAATTTTCTCACCGCCATGTCACTATATTTAGAATACATTTTTAGTAATCTTTATCCCTTAATGTGTAAACAGACACATGGTACATATAAATAAAATATTTGTTATGTTTAAAAAAGTTGATAATTTGAAATCATTACTCATTCCATCTGAGGGAGGATCATATCAATGTATATGGGGAAAACTACATGGAATATATTGTAATTTTAAGAATATCTTGGTTATTTATCATATGTACCCATATTATTTGATACCCAAATTTTTTTTATTATATACAAATTTAATTATAAACCCTCTTAAATATCACTCATAATTATCATTAATTCTATTTTGAAAAGAAATTTTTTTTCTATCATCTATTATAGTTATTTTAAAACATTATAAAAATTAATAAAAATGAATTAATCCAATTTTTTTACCTTGTCATAAATTTAGTTCACAATTTCTCAAATACTAACATTATTTATTTTCAAAGTTCCATTATTGGATTCATAAAATTAATTACATTTTTTTAAATTTTTATCAACTTTTCAAAATGAAATTGAGTGTATCATTCCACCAAACCTCATCATATCCCATGGGAAATGGTAAATGATTATAAATTATAATAAAACAATCATTAGACAATAAAACTCTGTAAATGTAGTGTTCTAATTGTAATCATTAAGGATAATCTATTAAAGATAAGAGGGAAATTAAGCTGATGAGCATTTCAATTTTTTCATTCTGGGGAATTTGTATCATCAAAATAAATGAAAATATATATTTTTTAAATAAATAATCAATTAATATAGGAACAATGGTAGTCAATATTTTTTACCTATAATTTATAAAAAAGTATCAATTATATATTCTAAATCTAGGTTTCTCCGGCTTATGTGTGACCAATTTATGCTTCCACTTCATCCCAAAAAAATAGAATCCTCAATCCAATATTGGGGTTCCATTTTCCACGACCCCATAACCCCCCCCCCCCCACCCCGTGGTTCCTTGGTTTTTCACTCCATCATAGAGTTTCCCTTCCCAACTCGATATTTACCTTTACTTGAGGTAGGGTTTCTGTTGACCAGCTGCGACATTTTGCTACCTGTCCCGATTTCCCATTAATGCCCCAATGCTTCCCGCTTAACACTGCCGACTTCGTAATCCCACAACCCTCCATGGAATTGTTCCAATTTCATTTACATCCCTTAAAACCCATTGTCTTCGGACTCTATAATTCCCCAACCCCAGTTACCCAGACTCAGTGCATTATTACATAACATTGGCATTATCACTAGGGATCAAATCCCGAAAGACCTATCAGTTTAATAGACGTGGAAGTACTATATACAATCCTATGTTTGACATTACATCATGAAATAAAACCATCAACAAAATATTTTCCCCATTTTAACACACTTATATCATTATCATATTCTTGTACGTCAACCATAAAATACTTCTTCACGTCTAGGAAAAATAGAACATTGAAAGTGGTGAGCTCAGATGCTCAGTAAGGATATCAATATGGCGGAAACATTCATAAATAAGAATATATATTTAAGGCAATATATAATACTAAAAAAGGAATTTTAAACATAAATTTCATCATAATATGGAAAACATAAAATCAAATAATTTCATTTACTTACTCACATGGATATTCTTCTAGTCGATTAATCACATGCCATATCAATAGCCACTTTCATAATGATGGAATGCATAATGCCATACTTTATAACCACATTGTCAAGGCATTGTGCCAAGAATACAAATAATATTTTTTTAGGTCCTTCTGAAATGACACTAGTATGTCTAATGAGACCTACCGATGCATCGAAGAGCTATAGCAGGATCCACCCATCACTTACCATGTTCAATGCATTCCTCATATGAATATGTTTAAACATAACATAAACATTTGTATTAAAAAGAGCATAAAAAATGTCAATAGTTTATCCATATACCATGAATGGTGTAAAAATAACACATCCATAGTCAAATATATCACAAAACCTTAAATATATTATGGATTATTTGTATCATAATAAATCAACTACAAACATGCTTCAAATCCATCAAAGGAAGTTGACATAGATGATATAAAATCTATTTATAGAGAAGTATATATTTCTATTTTGAAATCATTTAAAAGTCATATAATTATAAAATAAAACATTAATTTTGGAAATAATATTATATCCTTGTATAGGAAGCTTCGATGATAGTATAGTGGTTGAAAATAGTCGCACCCGCCGTATAAGTTAAAAAACAATTTTACCTAAATTTGGCGAAAAGGTTATCAAGTACATTGTTTGAAAAATGACAGAAAGATTCATTTAAAAAAATATAAGGTAAAATAATGGTATAAATGAATTTAACCCATTGTCTAGTAAATTTTAAATTTTTTTTTGAAATACATTTTTAATAAAACACATATGTTGATGATAAAGAGGTCCCAGTAGATACTTACATATTAAAAACTTCAAATATGTAAAGAGATTGACAAATTATCCATTACCTTATACATTTCCATGGTCGTCGGTACATTAGCCTACTGTATAATAATTAAAAATATTCATTAAATTATTAACGTACTATATAAATATATATTCCATCATATATGAACCTATTATATTTCTTTGTTAATAATATTTTAGTTGTATCACCGTTCCGGGTGTTAACTGACCTGTTTTCCTTTAAATGCTTGGTAATGTAAGCCATGTTTGTTAGCGATAAGATTTATTTTATTCATTTACAGAATGATATTAAGTTCTTAAACATTATTTTTAACCATAAAATAAAAATTATTCTTCAATGACTATGATGGGGAATAAATCTCATCGAGTTCGTAGAGATGGTAATCCGTATGTATGCATGTGCGACAATATGAATTTATTGATTGGGAAATAGTATTTAATTGGATGGTATATCATATCTAAATAATCATTAACAAGTTAAATTTATTATTTAAATCATTTATACTCATTATTATACCCATCAAAAATATGAAGTGGTTGAATAGAAAACTACACTACGACATGGAGACGGTAAGTCATACCTACGCACGTATGCTGACTTTTTCATTCATTTTATGGATAGAATAATTAATATGGTTATAAAATTTTTATAATAGAAAAAAAATATATAGAAGATACTGGAGTTATTATTTTAGAATGGAAACAACAATGAAAGTGGGAGTGGAAGAATAAAAGAAAATGAAAGTGTTGATGAAATATTTACATGTTCTTCAAGTTCTCCCTTCGGATTGGATAAAAAGGGCTCCACAGGATGGATTTATGACCAAAGTAAGGCCTCTAAGATAATTTTAGAAAGGTTATTAGGATATTTGGTCTAGGGTTAGATTATACAAAAGACATTGGAGGTGTTAAAGTAAGATAAGGGGAAGTTTCCTTTTAAAAGAGAGGTGAGGGTTACTTTATGAAAAGATTTAAATATTATTTTATAATAAAATCATTTATTATTTATAATTTTTCCAAAATGAATTATTTTGATTCTATGGTGTGGGAAGATCTCAAAACCCTCAACCAATAGGTTTTAGATAGGTTTATGTCACCATATTAACCTTATCTATTTTATTTAACTCGTAGTTAAATAGTTTTAAATTTACCATGTCTCTTTGTATATTTAAATAATAAGGTTAATAAACATACTATAACAATCCAATAGATCCCCAGGTGGTTCATTATTAATATATATTACCTTATCTAAGTCATTTTTGTAATCCTTATATTTTTAGGAATATTATATCAATTAATAATATCGTATTTGTTTTAAAAACTAAATTATGTCAATTTTGACAGTATTTAATATTTGATTTTTTAAAGCCATAAATACTTTATCACATTGAATATATTATTTTTAACTAACACTAACATGTAATATTAACCTATAATGTCTGTGTAATTCATCAGAAGTCTCATTTTACATTTATTTGGATATTTATAATTTCATTTATTTTAATATTTCAGTAAAAAAGTAATTATTGCATCATCATTGTGTCATAAATGAATAAATTTATTTAATATCTAGAAATGTTAAATAAACTTCCATTATTTAAGAAATATTTTTATCTTTCTAATAAATATTTATAGTCAAATTTATATTCAGTGTAAACATATATTAAAAATGGTTTAGTTATTAAACATTAAATTTAACTCTTTTAACTCTTCTTTAAATAAAATAATAATAAATGTCCTAATATAATACATCTGGACAAAAGAAGATCATATTTTATTACTATAGTTGTTTTTGGTAGAATTATAGTTATCCAATAGAATTATGACATGTTTTATGGTAATTATGATATCATTTTTCTCCTTAATTACCCTATTTACTTTTAACTGTTGTTAATAAAAGTCAAACGTTACAATTCACGTAAACTATTTTCATCGTATTGAACCACATTTTACTTACTTATATTAACCATTTCTCTTTTAATTTTTTTATTTAACTCACAGATGTAGTAAAATTATGTTTTATGAAAATTTTCAAATGCTTCACGGAGGTGGGTAAAACACATTAATAAGTCCATTAAAATTTTTATATATCTAACCATATTATAGTAGGACACCAATGAATTACATTGAAAATATATAAGTATTATGTAACTATTTTTACCTAAAATAAATCTAAATAAAATAAATAATTATTTAAATAAAAATTTGGTTTCAACCAATAACGCAGTGTCTTTCACTATTTATAAAAAATTGAACACTTTCAGAAAAATACCAAAAATTCACCCTAAGAAAATTTTGATATTCTGAATTCAAAAATTAAGTCCATTTTGAGAAATAAAATTTATAAAATTTCAAAAAGTGGGTATTACTATTCATAATGGGTAGTTTGATTGGTCATAGTGTGTTAGATTCTCGTAGTTGCGTACAATGCATGGTATTGCATTATTCAAAAGGAAATGTATCGTGGAAGTTTGGGGTGTTATATTCTCCCCTCCTTAAAATAATTTCATCCTAGAAATTTCTAGAGTATAACTACATTAAATGATTCGGGTGGTTCTTCATCATATGTTCCTAAGTTTCCCACGTTGCCTCTTCCATATTATGGCTTTTCCAAAGAACATTTACTAGATGAGTCATCCGGTTTCTTAGCATATGTTACCTAGTATCAGGAATTATCAAAGACTCTTCATAATAAAACAGATCAGGTTCCAGTTCTAATTCTTTATAGGTGAGTACATGCGTTGGATGAGGCATGTATATTTTCAATAGTGATATGTGGAACACGTCATTAACTTTGGAGATACTTGGAGGCATTTCCAAACGATAAGATATAAATAAAATTCTTTCTCCAATTATGGAAGGTCTGATGTACCTGGGAGACAATTTACCCGTATTATTGAATTGTATAACTCCATTCTTTGGAGATACCTTCAAGAAAACAGGATCTTCTACCTGAAATTTGAACTCTTTCTTTCTGTTATCAACATAACTCTTTTTCTTAATTTGAGGTTATTTGATGTGGGTTTGGATAACCTTCACCTTTTCCATCGTTTCCTCAACATGTTCTGGGATTATGAGTTTTATTTCACCAACATCATCCCAACAAGTTGGTGCATGAAATATCTTTCCATATATTGCTTCAAATATTTCCACTTGAATACTTGAATGGAATCTATTGTTATAGGATAATTATAACAGAGGTAAATATTGTTCCCACATACCATGAAATTCAAGTGATAAAGATCTCTACATATATTATAGGGTTTGAATAGTTTTTTTTGATTGTCCATCTATTTGAGGGTGGTAGGCAGTGCTCAAACGAAGTTTAGAATCCAAGTCTTTCTGAATACTTTTCGAGAATCTTGATGTAAAATGGGGATCATGATCATAAAAAATCGATAGGGGTACTCCATGAAGTCATAAAACTTCATTAATAGACAATCTTGTTAAATGATCAAGTAGTAAATATTCTCTTATAGCAAAAATATGTACTGACTTGGTAAGATGATCAAAAATGAACCATATTGCATCATTCCTTCTAAGAGTCTTTGGTAGTTCCATGAATAAGTCAATCATAATATCATCCCATTTCCACTCAGGTATGGGAATAGGTTGCATGACTCCACTTGGATGTTGTCTTCCATCATTCACTTGTTGTCAAACCATACCCCTCGACACAAAATCAGCATTCAATCTCTTGATGTTGTCCCACCAAAAATTTTATTTCAAATCACTATACATCTTACTGCTACCAAGGTGTATAGAGAAATTAGAGCTATGAGCATTATCTAACAATTCCTTTTTTAGATCAGGAATATAGAGAAAACAATGTCTTTTCCCAAATATCAAAATCCCATCTTCATATATGATGTCGATCAATCTCCCATCGTTCACTACTTTAATTTTCTTTCGAAACTTCTCATCAACAGCCTATGAACTTTTTATCCTTTATAGTAAATATGTTTTGGGAAAAATTTGAAAAAGTATAGATGTTTCACCTTCCATGATTATTCCCATGTCCATTTTTACTAGATCTTTGAAAATAGGATCCCTTTCAACTATCATCTTGTTCAAAACTCCATGATCCATAATACTCAAAGAATTTTCCACCTTATTTGACTTTTTCAGTGTTAGTTTATTGTGAAATCATAATCCTTGAGTAGTTCAGTCCATCACCTTTGCCTCGTGTTGATTTCTTTTTGTGAGAAAATATACTTCAAACTCTTGTGATATGTAACAGTCTTGATTTTTTCACCATAGAGATGGTTCCTCCATATTTGGAGAGAAAAGATTACAGTAGCTAACTCAAGATCATGAGTGGGATGGTTTTGTTCATGGATTTTTAGTTGTTGTGATGCATAGGAAATAACTCTATCATTCTTCATAAGGATAGAACCATTTCCTTACTTTGAAGAATCACTATAAATAATAAACCCATCGTTACCTGATTGTAGTATCAAGATAAGAGCATTGAATAATCTTCTCTTCAGTTTGTCAAAACATTCTTCACACTCTCTTTTAAAAACAAATTCAAACCCCTTTCATGTGAGACTGGTTAATGTGTTAGCCAACTGGGTAAAATTCTGGACGAATCGTCGATAATAACATGACTAACCAATAAAACTATGTACATCAGTTATACTTGTTAGTGATATCCATTCATGGATTTTCATGGTCTTTAAAGGATCAATATAGATTCCATCCATAGAGACAATATGGCCATGAAAAGAAATCTCTTGAATCCAGAATTCACACTTTCTACACTTCCCATATAATTAATTACTTCTAAGAGTCTTTAGAGTAATGCGCAAGTGATTTTCCTTATCTATGTAACATTTGGAGTATACCAAGATATCATCAATAAATACCACAAAAAAGTCATCAATATATTCCTTGAAAACTATATTTATTATATCCATGAAGGCAGAGGGTGCATTAGTCCATCCAAAAGGAATTATTTTAAATTCATAATGCCCGTACCTGGTTCAAAATTCTATTTTCGGAATGTCTTCTTTCTTAATACACAACTGATGATATATAGATTGAAGTCAATCTTTGAAAAATATTGATCTCTCTGAGGTTGGTCGAATAAATCAACAATGCGAGGTAGGGGATACTTGTTCTTCATTGTTATAGCACTGATCTCCCTGTAATGAATGAACAACCCCATAGATCTGTCTTTCTCCTCAAAAAAAAAGGACAGGGGCTCCCCATGGAGAAACACTTGGGAGAATAAATCCATTTTTACTCAGTTCCTCTAGTTTTTCATTTAGTTAAACTAATTCTATAGTGGGCATTCTGTAAGGGGTCTTCGATATGGGCCTTGAACCATGAATTAAATCAATAGAAAACTAAATTTTTCATTCTAGAGGATTTCCAGGCAAATCATCTCAAAACAAATCAACATATTCTTGGACAATAGGAATGTCATCTATTTGAACATTCATTTCCTCACCCAGAGTAATTTCATTCTCTAATTCCCTAATAATTGAATTGAGTAGAGCTACTAGGGGATGATCTAGATAAGAATCAGGTGGTGATGTTTCAGCTCTAAAGATAAGGTACTCTTTATCATCATCGAATATTGTAACCTCCTTCTTCTTACAATAAATTTTTCCATCGTGGTCCGAAATCCAATCAATTTCAAGAATTATATCAAATTAAATCATGGGTATAATGATGAGATCAATATATAAAAACATGTATATGCTTTAATATGAACTGATTCACAAAACATTGTTGCTATGATACTACCCCTATGAGTTTTGACTGACGACTCCTTTGTTAAGTCAAATTGAAAATATCTAATTTTCTTAGAAAACTGGAAATATATGAAACAATGCAATGATCCAGAGTAAAATATATCATTGTCTAAACTTGATGAAACCATTAAATTACCTGCCACCATGTCTTTCGGGGCTTCAAACTCAGCAGTAGTGATCACAAAAGCTTGTCCTTAATCTCTTGGAATTTTATAAAGTAAGTTCCCTTGGCGCATAGAACATTCATTTGCATAATTCCCCTTTTCTATACAATTGTAGCATTCAACATTGATGACCTCTTTCTTATCCTTTCAATCACGAGTTTGGTGGCCTTTTTCACCACAATTATAACAGACTCTCAGTCCCTTCAATCATTTACCAGGGTGTTTCTTCCCACATTTACCACATGATGGATATTCAACCTTTCCCTTAGTCCACTTATTTCCAATTCCAGGGTGTACAGTGGATCGTTTTTTCTCTTTCATTGCTTTAATGTCGTAAGACATAGAGAATGCATTTTCTATCATGATAGCGCATGAGACAATATCTTCGAAGGATGAGAAGGATTTTGAGACTAATGCTCAATGAGGAAATGGTTTTAACCCATAAAATAATCGATCAATATTACTCCTTGGGTTACATATATACTCTACTGCATGCCTTTATCACCTTGTAATGTTAGCCTCATACTTTGCGACATTCTCATCTTTCTTTTGCCTCAGACTCAGAAATTTCCCTTCCATATCACCTCAATGGTCATGAGGAAAGTATTTTTCTAATAAAATATATTTAAACTCCCTATATTCCATGTTTGATACTTCTTCTTATTCCTTTGTGTTTTGTATTAATTACAACCATTGATCTACATCTCCCGTGAGGTGATATACAGCCATGAATTTTTTTCCCTTTCGCTACTCCCCAAAGCATGGAATATTTTCCCTATAAAACTTATCCATTCCTCAGCTACTAATAGATTTGTTCTCACATAGAATTTTGTGGCCTCTTGCCTCATGAAGTGGTCTAATAATGATTCTCCATGTTTTGGATCAGGGTTCTCCATATGGGTAATGTTATTATTCATAACCTGTGTGAGTTGTCCCAGTATGGTGATAAGCTGATCAATAGCAGTTGCATCACCAGCTGCACTATAATTTTCCTATGTTAGAGGGAAATCACTATATGGATTACTTGTGTTGATATGGTTTCCATTCCTTCCACTAGGCGCTATTTCTAAACAATGGGATACAATAGATTAGTTTATGAATCATGAAACATAATTCCAAACTTGTAAAACAAAAAACATTAATTGAACTGTTTATAGATATAATCCATAATCATAAAAGTGTTTTCATTGAGGAAGTATATACTCATAAACCCGTTATAATGGTTTGTGAATAAAATGAGAGTTATCCTAAGCATATCCACTGGGAGTGTCGTAACCAAGAGTTCAACAAGGACAATAGTCGTGCACGAGTTCCCATTCGAGTCTAGCTCACTGCGGTGTTTTCAGGTTTTACCCCTAGGTAAATCTGTGAAAGAGCCACCTCTACCTGTTCGTATCCACACACTAATGTATTTCTTGGAAAACTCACAAAATCTATTCTTTACCAGATTTTAGGAAGTTCTTCTATACTAATCCTCCAAGTCTATCATAGGTTAATCTTCTCTAATCAGTGTTTTTTTAAATATTGCTTCCCAGTATTGTACTAAACTTTATCTGATACCAGTTGCCATTCCCCGACCCTAGTTACCCAGAGTCGGTGCATTGTTATATAACATTGGAATGATCACAAGGGATAAAATCCTGAAAGACAGGTCAATTTAGTATCCTTGGAAGTAGTAGATACATTCATAAGTTTTACGATACATAAAGAAATAAAAATTTCAACAACATTGTGTCCCCTTTTGAACACACTTATTTCCTTATCCAATCCATGTAGGTCATCCATAAAATACTTTTTCACATCCTGGAAAAAACAGAACATAGAAAGGGGGAGCTCAGATGCTCAGTAAGGATAACAATATAGCAGAAACATTCATAAATAAGCATAAACATTTAAGTCCATGTATAAGAATAAAGCAAACCCCTTTTAAACAAAAACATCCGGATAATATGGAAATTAATAAATCAAATAATTCCCTTTACTTATTCACATGGATATTCTACTTGTCGAATAATCTCATTCAATATCAATAGCAAATTCGTAATGATATAATGCATAATGTGAGACTTCATAACCACATCGTCAAGGACTTGTTCCAAGACTACAAATAATATTGTATCCAGGCCTTGTGACAAGACAGTAGTTTGTCTCATGAGAACTACTGATGCATCGAAGAGCTATAGCAGGCATCACCCGTCACATTCTAAGTCAAATGCATTTCTCATATGAAAATGATTACACATAACATAAACATTAGTATTAAAACTAGCCTACGAAATGTCAATAGTTTATCTATAAACCCTGAATAATTTAAAAATAACACATCCATAGTAAAATATATATCAAAAAATTCAATACAATATGGAATATTTGTATCATAATAAATCAATGTCAAACAATCCTAAAATCCATCAACGGATGTTTACATAGATTAAATCAAAACTTTTTTAGAGAAATATCTCTTTCTATTTTGAAATCATTTAATAGTAATATAATTATAAAAGAAAAATTTTATTTAGAAAATAATCTTATAAACTTGTATGAGAAGCTTCGATGTTGTTATAACAGTGGAAAATAGCTACACCCGCTATATAATTTAAAAAACATTCTTACATTAATTTTTTCGAAAAGGTCATAAAGTACCTTATTTGGAAAATGATAGAAAGATTCCATTCAAAACATATAAGGTAAAATAAGGGTATAAATGAATTTAACACATTTTCTAGTAAATACTAAAAATGTTTTTAAATACATTTTTAATAAAACATGGATGTGGATGATAAAGAGGTCCCAGTAGATACTTACGCATTAACAACCGTAGAAAAGTAAACAGATTGTAGAATTAACCCTTAACTTGTACTTTTCCATGGTCGAGGGTGGGTTAAACTAATATATAATAGTTAGAACATTGTTATTAAATTATAAAATAACTATATACACATATTTGATTTCATATATGATCCTATAATATTTCATTGTTAATAATATTTTACTAGTATCATCATTTCGGGTGTTAACTGATATGTTTTCCTTTATATGCTCGGTTTTGTATGACATGTTTGTTAGGGATATGATGTATTTAATTCAGATACATAATGATGTTATGTTCTTAAAAATTATTTTTAATCATAAAATGAAAATTATTCTTGAATGATAACGATGGGAAATGAATCTCATCGCATTCAAGGACACGATAATCCATAAATACGCACGAGCGACAATATCATTATATTGATGGTGAAATCGTATGTAATTGGATGTTATATCATATATAAAAAATAATTAACATGTTATATTTGTTATTTACATCATTTATACTTTTTATTATACCCATCCCAATAATTAAGTGCTATAATAACAATCTACACCACGATGTGGAGACAATAAGCATTATGTATGCATGTAAGGTGACTTTGTAACTAATATGATGGATAGAATAATGAGTGTATTTGAACCATTTTTTTAATAAAATCATGGAATATACAAGATAATAGAGTTATTATATTATAATTTAATCAATAAATAAGGAGTAAATGGACGAATAAAAGATATTGAAAGAGGTGATGGAATATTTACCTCTTCTTCTGGTTCTTCCTTTTTATTTGATCAGAAGGGCTCCATAGGTTGGCTTTCTGACCACTAGAAGGCCTCCAAGATGAATGGAGGAATTTTGGGAGGATATTTGGTCAGGTTTTTTCTAATCTAAAAGGCATTGGAGGTGTGAAATTAAGATAACTGGAAGTTCACTTTTATAAGAAAGGTGACCATCACTTTAGGAAAAACTTGAAATATTATTTTATAATAAAATTACTTTCGGTTTATAATGGCTCCAAAATGAATTATTTGGAGGATATGGTGGTTATGGGAGGAAAAAATAACCACAGATAGGTTTTATACTGATTTAGGTTACTATATTAATCTTATCTTTTATATTTAACACTTAGTTAAATAGTTTGACATTTACCATGTTTCTTTGTATTTTTATATTATATTGTTAATAAACATACTATAACAAGTCTGGAGAACCCCATGTGGTTAATTATTAATATATATAACCTTATCAATGTCCATTTATAGAACCTTATATTTTTAGGAATATTATATCTATTAATAATATAGTATTTGTTTTAAAAACTCAATTAAGTCAATTTTGATACTATTTAGTATTTGATTTTTTAAGCAAAAAAACAATATCATTTCGAATAAAATTTATTTATGAACCCCTAACATGTCTTATTAACCTAGGGATTTATTTTAATTAATCATAATTTTCAATTCAAATTTATTTGGATATATATAATGTAAATTATTTTAATATTTTATTAACAAGGTAATTACTACATCATCATTGTGTCATAAATAAACTAAATTATTTAATGTATAAAAATTATAAATAAAATTCCATTATTTAGAAAATCTTATTAAATTTATAATGAATATTTATAGTGGAATTTATATTGTGTTTATCCCTATATTAAAAATACATTAGTTATTAAACTTTGAATTTAACTCTTTCAACTCTTCTTTAAATAATATAATAATAAATGTCCTAATCTAACCCAAGTGGATAAAAAAGGATCATATTTTATTCCTATGGTTGTATCTTGTGAAATCACACTTATCTAATATAATTAGGACATGCGTTATGGTAATTATTATATCATTTTTACCCTTAATTACCATATTTACTTTTAACCATAGTAAATAAAAGTCAAAAGTCACTATTAACTAAAATTTATTTTCATCTAATTGAAACAAATTTTTCTTATTGATATTAACCATTTCACTTGGATTTTTGATATTTAACTCACAGAAGTGGTAAAATTATGGTTTATGCAATTTTGAAAATGCTTCTAGGAGGTGGGTAAAAGACGGTAAAAAGTTTATTAAAATTTTTATATATCTAAACATATTATAAAATCAGTCCAATGAAATACATTGAAAATATATAGTTATTATGTATTTATTATGACTGAAATATGTTTAAATAAAATAAATAATTATTTAAATAAAAATTCTATTTTAACCAATAACATAGTATTTTTCACTATTCATAAAAAATTAAATGTTTTCAGAAAAACACCAAAAATCACCATAAACTATTTTCAATATTCCAAATTATGTCCATTTTGAAAAATAAAATTTAAAAAATTTAAAAAATTGGGTATAACTATTCATAACGGCTAGTTTGATTGGTTGCGGTGTGTAAAAATCTCGAAGTTGCGTACAATGAAAACTATTTCATTATTCAAAGGGAAACGTACCATGGAAGCATTGGGTGTTACATGATCACACGCCCTCGGAACCACCTTCTCAGGTTCTACTACCTCCAACTCCTCTATATCCACTGGCTCTGCTTGCGCTTGCTCCGCCTCGGCCTCAACCTCTTCTATGCTCCGAGAAAAAACCCTAGGTTGGATTATTCTCTGAAAAATCATCCTCAGAAAAGGAAATATAGGTGATTCACAACTCTATATATGTATGAAATCAAATAATAGAGAGAACATCAGCTTTGTTTTCCATATTCCTTCATATTTTTCATACCAAACTGGTTCATAGATGGATTTACATTTCAACAGAGACCGACCATTATCTGTTGTTGAGCTTCTATTAGAAGATACAACTGACCTTCACCATTATTTACTTTGTTCTTGGTTTTATGTGTAAAAGCATCTATTAGACGTAAAAAGAATTTTACCTTTTTATGGAATATTATGTATGGGTTCTGTTAATATCTGGATATGGGTTTGCATGTAATAACAATTTTTCGAATAGTAATATGACGTTTCACATGAAGTTCGTACCAAGAAAAGTTGGACTACATTCTATGTTAGCTTATTCAAACTAATAGAAAGATTAACTTTTTTCACTTTTCATCACTTAATGTTATTGATTTAATCATTTCAATCGTGTTTGGGAAAGTGAGATGAATCTCTGCTTAGTTTTTTAATTTCATGTTCACGACTCTTGTCCATTTAATGTCTTCTTTTCCTTATCTGCATGTAGGAAATACATCATCGAATGATTATTATGAAAGTGAAGTTTTTATTGATTGCAGGGATGTCTTATATTTAAATGCAATGACCTAGAATTATCACACCATTCAATTTAAACTCTAATTCCATTTATTAATTTATAAACATGAAATATATGTTGTGTTACAGGAACATAAATTCTAGGGTTGTGAACTATATGATACAAGAGTTATCAGAGGACAATCGAAGACATCATGGAGATCATTGGGAATCATAGAATTAGGACGTATATGGGGTGCTGAAAGAGTGAAACATGGATCTTGATGAGATAGTATAAAGGCTTTGGTATATAGGTCACCCACGTACCACTTTTTTTCTTATTCTATTTTATATTTCTCTCAATGTTCATTTCATTTTGTTTTTGTCTCCGTTTTTTCTATTACTTATATATTTTTTGGGTATTGATATTCCCAGAATCCCATTGGGCTGATTTTAATATCTATTTTAAGTATGTGAGCGATATGCTTATTGTTTTTTATATTTCAATCATGTATTCATTAAGGGATTAGGATTATGAAAGCCTAATTTTGTGGGAATAATTATTGTTTTTAACATAGAACACCACATTTTCCTACCAATATGAATCATGGGAATATTTTTAATCGTTTGTTTTCTTTACTTCCCAAATGCATGTTCCTGTCTTGGGCCTTCATAATATTTTGTTATTAATGCCCATTACAAATCCTTTCCCATTGTAGTTTCATTTCCAGCCATGAGGTGCTTGCTTAATCCAAACATGGCTCATTGTTTGTGTCATGTTCTTCTAAGAATCTATCTAATATTATCATTTGGGCATTGAAGTTCAAACCTCTTTGATAAATTTTTCATGATAGTGACTAATGATAGAGATTAATTTTCAATGTTTGATTCATAAATCCCTCATGTGATTGCCTTGATTTTTCAAGAACATTTCATGAATATTGAAGAAATTCTCTCGCCGAAAAGAGGATATTTTTACTTTTACTTTTTTCTTAGATGTCATTATTCTCACTATGATACATATACACTCAAAAATCAGGAAATAGGGATACACAACGTTTGTTCATCCACCATTTTTATAAAATGTTTAGTCTTCAAAAACACTACAGATCCAGAGGTAAGAAAAAGGTGTGTTCCTCTCAATTTTTGGAAATTTTTTCCATTCTATCTAAGAATTTTTAATTTTAGTTTAATATTAATTTCGTTTGAATATTATTTTTAGTTTAATATTACTTCATATCAAAATTTTGGATATATCTCAATCCTCAGTGATTTGTCTATATTTTTCTACATAGCATCTCAATAAATTTCATTCAAGTAACATGTTTTTTCACTCCATAATGAACATTTTTTCCATTAGCATATTTATCTGGTTATAGAAGTGAGATGGTATTCCCCGAATATAATGAATTTTTTCCAATTGAATGATTAATATTTACATTAAAATAATTCTAAACTATATATTTTCATATAAACTGTTTAAATTGGTGATTTCTCCATCAGTAAGAAGATGTATTGTGGTGTTGGTTTGCATTCATCCTATAATCATTTATGAAATTATCCCAGGGAAATGTGGTCCATGTTAAGTAGTCATGGTACCCTTGATAAGTATATTTGTTTGAATCGCATTTTTAATTTTACCAAACACAGATACCATACAACCATGTTCTTGATTACCTCTATGTGGCTACACTGACCCTAAATGTACTCTACACTGCATATGGTCTATTATTCATACCTTTTGAATTAATTTTCCAGCTTCTATACAATATTTTTTATTTACCTTTTCTTATAATTTATTCATAGGTTATTAAAATTCATATAACTTTATGATTTATCAATTATGGATCCATGCTTTTTGTAATAAATGATTTTCAATTATGTTAATATTTTCATGTTGTTGTCCTACATCATTACATTAGGTGTGTGTGAGCTGTCATTATGTCGAGAAACTGAATTCTCTTTTAGTGAGGGAGGATATTTTTGGCATGGTAGGCATTAAAACCATAATTTAATGCGAAATATTAATCTTATCCTAGAAAACAATCTATCATGGTATTTATTTTAGGTTAACCTACTGTATTGGATATGTATCTGACCCAACTGACTTCTCTGTATTGTTCTGCATAGCATGTCAATAATGTTCTTCGATGTTAAATATTTGTGAACTAAAAAAGGTCCATTCCTCAAACCTTATGAAATAATTCTATCTCTAAAATATATTGTATATACTTTTTATTATAACTTTTTCATAGGTTATTACAATAAAACAAATTTTATGATTCAATAATTATGGTCCTATTCCTTTTGTAAAAATTGATGTTCGATTATGTTAATATTTTCTTGTTGTGGAATAACATCCTATCTTTAGGTTTTTTTGAGTTTCCATTTTATCTTATAATAGATTTATCATTTATTAAGGATGGATATTCTGGGCAATGTAGGGATACCATGTATAATGCACTGGGAAATATGAATCTTCCCCTAGAAAATCAGCTATCGATGAATGTCGTTTAGGAGAACCTACTATCTGGGATACATATACATCCCCAATGAGTTCTCTATATTTTTCTACAGAAAATGTCAATGAATTTATTATATGTAACATGTTGCTACACTGCATAAGGTCTATTCTTCATAAGATCTAAATTAATTTTCACTTCTCTAAAAATATTTTAAATATCTTTTTTCTTAGAATTTTTTCATAGGTTATTACAATACATATATATTTATGATTCATCAATTATGGTCTCATTATTTTAGTAATAAATGATATTCGATTATGTTATTATTTTCTTGTTTTTGTTCTGAATCCTCAATTTATGTTTTTGTGAGTTTTCATTCATTCTAGAAATTTAATTCACTTTTAGTAAGGGTTGATCTTCTTGGCATTATGGGGATGCCAACTATAATTTAGTAGGAAATATGAATCTTCTGCTAGAAAGTTAGTTGTCAAGGAATGTGTTTCAGTGGAGCCTCATATATTTGATATATCTACATCCCCACCGACTTTTCTATGTTGTTTTACATACCATGATAATGATGTTCTTGGAAGTATCATATTTTTGCACCTGCATTCAATGTTGACATATGTTTCCAGAATATCTTACAAGTTTTTGAATCATAATTGATGTCAGATTAGTTATATATAAATTCATTCATATTAGTTATAAATATATATTTATGGATTTATTATTTAATTTTATCCAAATTATGAAAAAATGGTGTTTATACATATATCTTATACATATCTATGGATTGATTATTTCAATGTTTACCTTTTAGTCATATATTTTATGTGTTATTCTGAAACATTACTATATGTGCAGATAAACATATTTGATGAATATGTAGCTGATCATCTCCAGGATTATTTCCTATTCTTAAACCACTATATTTCATTCCCACAAATAAAATATTAGGTACAAAACAACAATTTTTTATAGAAATGTTTTCATATTTTCAATAGAGCATTTAATAAAAACAAAAAATATGGTCATTGGATGATGTTTTCTTTTCCCTTCAAAGTTTAACATGAAATAATCAAGTCCATTTTTCTCTCATTACAGAACCATGGTTGTCTAGACTATTCATTTGGTTTTCCAAATGCATGTGATCAACATTAAAGATCACCCATTACAACCAATTGTATAATATTGCAACCATAGAGTAAAGAAATATTTGGATTTCAAAATATGTATTTACGTATTTGTGATTTCATATTCAGAATTCACTTATTATTTATAAAGGTTTGTAATTGTATAGAATGGTGATATTGATTCTCATTCTACAACAAGATTCAATCTGTCTTTAGATATATATTTTTTGAATTCAATATAATGTTTCCATTTCTACTAATGTGGTAGAGAGCTCTTTGTTGAAGATTCTTGGTATGGGTGAATGTCTCCAATAAGTTAAAACAAACATGTCATCCCCACCGCAAAACCATTATTTTAATATATTTAGATGAGATTTAAATCCAACAACACAACACTCTTGACCATGAGTTTCGAAACATCAAAATTTTATATGTCTTCATCTATTTTTTTGATTCAATTTCAGGTTGTATGGTCTTATGCAGTGGTTGAAGGCTATCTATAGATAATGCTTAGCATGGGTGATTATCTCCATTAACTGAAATAATATATGGCCTCCCCTCTACTTAACCAGGATTGGTCTCGATTCGGGAAAACTGTAAAAACAACACATGTTGAGGTTTTTTATCCTCATTTCCTTTTACTTCATTAAATCGTTGGAGTGGGAAAAAAATTTTCTTCCATTATCATTTTCATTGTATTATTAAAAACCTCTTCATTTTTTGTCTCATTTATTAATTTATAAACATCATATTACAATGAAAATGATTATAGTGGTTGGTGTTTTTTCTACTTTTTGATTTAATTCATTTATTCTTGTAAACAAATATGTGGAGTGAGTTTGGATTTTTCAATGTAGTATAATGAAGAATTACTATGTCTTGATAGGATGCGACATTAACAAGCCATGATAATGAATGAAATCCCCATTTATGTGGTTCATTTTCAAGGTACCACAACATCCTTATTGGACCTACTTTTTTGAAATTATCATATAAATCTATACTACAATTTTTAACATTACTATCATTAATTAATATAGGTTTCTTCTACAAACACATATAATGAACACACTAATCCTATCTAATTTTTATAGGTCATACAGTCTAATTTTTTTCCAATTTCCTTTATATTAGTTAAATTAAATAGCTGAAGGTTACTTCATTACATTCAACCACCATCCTGAAGTGTTCATCCAATATACCATAGATGCACAAATTTGGAAGGCATTAAGTAAGATGGATGAACATTTACATGTCAGTTTGATAGGCACACTAGATACAATAAATAACTGATATAATTGTTATAGTTTTCATAGTTATTTTATCATACAAATCATTCTCTATAAAATTAATGTTATTTTTCAATTGTTATAAAAAAATATTATTTATGTTAGATATTGAATTTCAATTAACATTTTCCAATGATTATTATTTTTATTATTTATTTGAAATGTATGACACTTAATGCATTATTTTTTCACTATGGTGAAAGTTAATATTCATTCCTTTTCATATAAAATTTTAATAAATTATATTGTAAATATGTGTCATATAAACCATAACTATTCCAATGAAATATTTTATTGGGTCTAATGCATGTAATTATGGACCAATCATTATAATAATGCAACAAAATAATTTCAGGATAATAAATAAGTCATGAAGGCTCAAAGGTGTTATCTAGTATATGATAATAATTTTTTCCAATATTAGAATATAATATTGCTCTCAAATTAAAACATTAAAATTTTATTGTTCTCTATAAATAATTATTTTCATTATATTTCATATACCTATATGGTTATGAAAAATTTCAATCACATGTTTCATTATATTTAATATACCTTCAGACTCTCTAATTCCATAATGTTCAATCTATGTCACCAATAGCCTTCACTTCATTAACTTTCATGAGTAACCCAGTTACTTCATTTTCATCATTAAATTCTAAATATTATATTAGGTACAATGACATTACACATTTTTTTAATGATGTAATTGAAAGGAAACTAATTAGCCTCATGCATTAGCACATGCGGGCGTCCACGAACCAGAGGGAGTATCCCTTCCTTAAGATATGGTTTTGTGATGTAAGAGGCCAAGTGGAGGAGTTAAAGGCTCGTGCTTTGGTCCTTGTCGTAGGCTGTTGCCTAATTTGGACTGCTCAGAACAAAGCTATCATTGAGGGGGCCACCTATTCCTAGCGGGTGGTTGACACAAGGGTTAAGTGTTTGTTGTTGGATCTGATCCGACGTGGAAAAGGCTGGAGGGGTTCCCCTGTAATGTCCCAGATTTTTCGTTGTATTATTTAATTTTTATCTGAATTATTTCGAGACCAAGCTCTGACACGGTGTGAAGTTCTGAGGCCCATTGAGCCCGGAACAAATGTTTGAATTTAATTTAATAATTAAATTATGCGCACGTACAGTTTTCCTGAAAAAGTGGAATAACACCCGAACGAGTGCTCGGATCAGAAATCTGAGGGCATCATTGCATTCAGAACAATGATTTTACCTTAGGCCGGGACTAACTTTGGTCGGCACAGGTTGGTGGTGAAATCTGCTTTTTGGACGCCACAGTGATAAAATATTAAATAAAAATATTTTATTCCTGCAATAAGATCTTTTAAAATCATATATCATTATCCTCTTTAAAAAGAGGCTTAGGCCAGGGGCCAGGGTTACAACCCCATAACTCTGAAAACCCTTGTAGACTCTGGAGGAAATCCCCAACGTGGCGTCAATGACGTTCTTGATGGGTTTCGACGTCGACGACGATGCGACGAGCGGAACATCTCCGACAAACATGGAAAATCCAGGTAGGGTGTTGTTTTGATTTTCCATTCCCCGTTCTTGGTTTCCAATGACGAACGCGGACTAATCCACAAACAGATTAGCATGTGGATCGATCGTATTTATGGGATGGGATTTTTTGGGGATTTTGGGGATGTGATTC
The DNA here is from genome assembly GCA_963277665.1 of Viscum album. NCBI lineage: Eukaryota > Viridiplantae > Streptophyta > Magnoliopsida > Santalales > Viscaceae > Viscum > Viscum album. The sequence goes on from OY728163.1 coordinate 692,052,688, forward strand.
TTGATATTATTTTGGTTTTGTTCAACCTTCTAACAGTGACGTACCAAGATCGAAACGAACATCGATCGAGGTTCGTCCCTCTCGATTTGATGTGTTCTTCTTCCCCAAATTCTCACGTTCTTTGTGAGTGTTCATCACGTTCTTCACGGGGCGATGAAAAACAGATCGTTGCACATCCGTTCCGCGACGCAACGATCCCAAATTGAAGGATCAACAACGAAGCAGTCTTGCGGAGGTGCGATGACGGTTTTGCCGGACGGATCGTAGCAGATCGGAAGAAATCATTCTTCGGATGATTTCTGATCGGATGGCCAAAATCGGATTTTGGAGGAGATTGAAGACCCAAAACCAACAAATTCGGCTTCACGAGGACGAGGTGACCCTACAACTGGAGTTTCACGGAGAACGGATGAAAGAATCGAGATCCAGAGAATCGGCCGAGGCGCGTGGAGGAAGACGCGGTTTTAGGGATTTTTTCGACTACACGCTGTGTAACATGGGATACACGGCGTGTGCTCGTCGGTAGGGTTACCCGGCGTGTACTCCGAGAGTACATGGACATGCGCAGTTTACACGGCCATGGACACGCCATGTATAACCCTCCCTGTCCAGACCCGGCCAGATTCACGGGATACCCCGTGTACTGGTACACGGGCAGGCGGCACGGACATGAGTAGAGACCGTGTACGGGCACATGGCAAGCATACACGGAGCGAGCCCAGGCACTCAAACACGGTATGTGTTTTCTTCTACATGTCGTGTAGTTTCTTTCGACAAGATGATTGACATGGGCCGTTTACATGGGCAGAACTCGGTGTCAAGGAACACGGCATGTATTTTTCTACACGCCGTGTAGTTTGGTTTTGCACGGCTTGAATAAAGGATGCGGGCCTTTTACACGGGCCGTACCCGGGGTCAAGGAACCCGTCGTGTAACCATAATACACGCCGTGTAACTTTTTCTTCATGGATTGAGACACTTTTCTTCTGTTATTTGGACTAGTTCTTAGGTTTCGTACCCTTGGTAATCCCCTGAAGGTTCTGGTATCAACTCATTCATGCAGTATGATCCCTTCAGCAGAACATCCCGAATAGAGTTTTTGGAATCCCCTCTATGAGACTTAGAGCCAAATACTCTATTCATTCATGGGACCCTAGGTAGAGTTCTTTGTATCGATGTGACCAACTTCACCTGGGGCGCCGATCCTCTACTTAGCGGAATAGCTCAGACTGAGTTGTCGGAATCACCACATGTCATGGTTGTGATCCTCATCTGAGTGTCTTGTTCCCCACGTACATGTGGAGTGTGTTCTCCCGGAACGAGTACTTTGTATCTCTCTCTTCAGACCTAGGAGTTTTTCCTCCCGATGGTATGCTTAGTGGAAATCATCTAGCTGAATCCTAGAGGCGGTATCACGATGGTCGTTAATGTATGGGTATATCTGGATATTCTTGTTATTTTTTCGGTAGACATATACAGTGTAGAGCTGACTGTACTTCTCTTTATTGCATTTTCCTCTGTTGTCTTTTCCTTTGTGGTTTCGGGGTGTCCTACTGGGTATTGTTATACTCACCCCTGCACGGGCTTTGCCCGCACGTGTCATGTCTTGTGCAGACGAGCGAGCCTTTGACAGGATTCTAGGCGGACCAGGACCGGACGGTGCTTAGTGAGATCAGGCAGTCCTAGGTGTGTGCCTTTGGAAATAGGTTGCAATCCCAGTACCTCTTTCCACAGGTTGGACTTGTTGCAGACTTTCTCTTGGTGGGATTGTACTTTGGGCCCAAGATTTTACTTTTCAGCTTTGTGGGATTGGAGATGTGTGTGCGTGTGTACAGGTTTATATGCAATGCCTCCCATGTTAGTATCATTCCCACTCGGTGCTAGTCACCAGCCACTGGCCTAATGGAGGCGGGATTGGGGAGTTGCGGCTCGGGCCCCACTGGGACGGGTCGTGACAGAGTGGTATCAGAGGATGGTCAGTTCTACCTTAGGACCGAGAGTCATTGAGTTGGTTCGGGGAAACAATGTTAAGTGTATAGAGTTTGCCTCTCAGGCTAGGGACCCCGGTGTTGGTGCGGCCACCAACGAATCCATACACCAGAACTCTGATAACTTTCTTTTCGACCCGGAACATGAAAACACTAGTTGCATGGGGAAAAATAATGGTACATGCATCATATAGGAATGGGTTGTGGTTTCCATGTCCTTCTTGAGTCATCTCTCTATATATACTCACTGAATGTGATACATCTTGTTTCTTGAACAGGATGCCTCCGCGATGCGCACCCGCTAGGATCCAGCAGCTCGATAATGGGGACGACCCCCTCAATGATGAAGCCTCGATACAGAGACCAGAGCCCCCGGTTCTACCACCAGGTGGCGTGCCAGTTGTTCTGCCCCTTGTGGAGCAGCGTTTAGTGCTTGCTGTACCAGTGGAGGAGGAGCGCAGGCTGAGCGCACTCCACGAGTTTCAGAGACCGAGACCCCCTCAGGTTTCGAGGTGAGCCTGACCCTCATGCAGCAGAGGAATGTCTTGAGGTAGTGACCAGAGTCTTCCGTTTGGTCACGACACCAGCAGACCAGATGGTGATCCTGGTAGTGAGCCTTCTGCAGGGCTCGGCAGGGCGATGGTGGAGTTTGGTCATCCATAATCACGACGACGCAACTCTTGCATGGTCGGTGTTTGGTCATCCAGACTCACGATGAGGCAACTCTTGCATGGTCGGAGTTTGAGAATCTCTTCAGAGAAGAGTTTTCACCGGTTACCCTGAGAGCAGTGTGTATACAAGAGCTTCTTTAGCTCCAGTAGGGAATCGCGTCGGTGGATGACTATTCATTGAGGTTTACCGACCTCTCGCCGTACTCGATGGACATGGTCAGAGATTAGTACTTCAGATCTCGGACTTTTGAGCGGGGCTTGCGCAGAGATATCCGAGCTAGCATCATCCCTATGAGCATTCCTACTTATGCTGGAGTGCTCGAGCGGGCTTTGGTGGTCGAGAGCTTCCTGGAAGAGCAGGGACAGCCGACAGTTGTCAGTAGTGGGAAAGTTGGAGCAGAGACCTCGGCGGCAGGGAGTCGACTTCAGGGACCCAGGTGTGGGAGACGTTTCTAGAGGAGATCCCAGGATATGGGATCAGTTGTGCATGGTTCATAGGGCGCTTCCAGCCAGCCTTGAGAGAGGCGATGTTACTCATGTGACGGCAGGGGGCATCTCGCCCGAGATTTCCCAACCCGTCGTACTCCTGACACGGGAGCATTGGATGGACCACCGAGGCAGAGGCAACGTGTGGAGTAGGAAGATCCGCAAGGCAGCAGACATGGAAGAGGAGCTGGGAGAGCGGCTGGAGGTGGTCGGTGTTTCGACCCTTTACCTCCACCACCCCTAGGAGGTCCACCCCGGTCACAGGGAGCTGGTGGACAGAGACAGGGACAACTGCAGGCGAAAGAGGCTTATGACCCAGGTACTCCCAGAATGATTAGAGGAACTATCTATGTCTTTTATACCTTAGATTCCGTATTGATAGACACAGGTGCTAGTCATTCCTTTCTAGCTGCTAATCTTGTTCGAGACCTTGAGATTCCACTTGAGCCGTTGACTCGACCCTTACGCTTGGAAACACCGACTGGAGAAGATTCAGAGATCACACACCTTTGCAGGCAGTGTGACCTGACCCTTGGAGGTGAGAGTTTCGGTTGGAACCTCTTGGTGATAGAGTCGAGGACTTACGATGTAATTCATGGCATGGATTGGTTATCCATAGTTCATGCCCAGATTGATTGTTTTAGGCGAAGGGTGCGGTGTGTCAGCAGTGACGGAACGAGGTTCTATTTTGTCGGTGAAAGAGAGACCCAGGTAGTGCAGGATGGACTCATGCAAAGGAGGGAACTACCGATTTCACATTAGCTAGCTAGCCTAGCCCATGGTGTGGCAGATGTTGCAAGTTTCTAGTTTCCAGCAATGGTGGCTGAGTACGAGGATTTATTTCCATAAGATGTCCCCGGGTTACCTCCCATACAGGAGATAGATTTCTACATTGAGTTGCTACCTGGGACGACCCCGATATCAGCATCGACTTATCGGATGGCTCCTGCAAAGCTTTGTGAGCTGTGGATGCAGCTGGATGACTTTCAAGAGAAGGGCTTTGTGAGACCCAGCGTTTCACCCTGGGCAGCCCCAGTACTGTTTGCCAAGAAGGCGGACGAGAGCTAGAGGCTGTGTGTGGATTACCGGCGCTTAAATCAGGTAACCATGAACAACCACTATCCACTGCCAAGGATCGACGACCTCTTCGACTAGTTGAGAGGGGAACAATGGTTCTCGTAGGTTGATCTAAGATCAGGCAATCACCAGTTGCGATTTCAGGAAGAGGATATAACGAAGATGGCTTTTAGATGTCGCTACGGTCCCTATGAGTACTTGGTGATGCCCTTCGGCATGACGAACGCCCCGAAAATGTTCATGGGACTCATGAACTGGATCTTTCAGCCTTACCTAGACCGGTTTTTGGTGGTCTTCATTGATTATATCCTTGTATACTCTACGTCCAAGGAGGAGGATGCGAGACACCTAATGATGGTTCTGGACACACTCCGAGAGCACCAGTTGTATGGGAAACTCTCGAAGTGTCAATTCTGGTTACATGAGGTCCACTTTCTGGGACATGTTATCTCAGCAGATGGTGTAGCAGTGGACCCAGCAAAGGTGGAGGCAGAACTAGCATGGGAGCCACCCCAGAGCGTGACGGAGGTGCGGAGTTTCCTTGGGTTGGCATGCTACTATCGTAGATTCATCCATGATTTATCCAGGATTGCATCACCCATGACAGCTTTGACCCGAAAGGGATAACCTTTTTCGTGGACCGAGAAATGCCAGTAGGCTTTCTAGCAGCTGAGACAGAGTCTGACAAGTGCCCCGATCTTGAGATTACCGGAGGAGGGTGTCGAGTATGTAGTGTTCTACGACGCATCAGGAACCGGGCTTGGTTGTGTCCTGATGCAGAGGCAAGCGGTGATTGCCTATGGCTCACGTCAGTTGAGGCCACACGAGCAGAACTACGCAACCCATGATCTTGAGTTGGCAGCGGTAGTCTTCGCATTAAAGATGTGGAAGAACTACCTGATGGGAAAGCGGTTAACCATCTACTATGATCACAAGAGTCTCAGATATATCTTTTCTCATAAGGATATAAATTTGAGGTAGAGGTGATGGCTTGAGTTATTCCAGGATTACGACTTTGAGATCGTTTATACTCCTGTGAGGGGGAACGTGGTGGAAGATTATCTCAGTATGAAATCGAGTTCGCAGTTGCTGGATGAGGCGACAAGGCAGTTGGCCTCTTTGTAGTTGTCTTTCATGGATGGAGAGGAGGGAGCTTACCTCCAGTCGATGATTGTTACCCCTCCACTCATACAGCGAGTCAGGGAAGCACAGCGTGAGGATGCTAGCTATGAGACTCTACATGCTCAGATATCCAAAGGTGATGCTGCTGATGGATATTCAGAAGGAGGGGAGCATGTTGTCCTTTTCAGAGGGCGCACAGTAGTACGAGTGATTTTGCGGGAGGAGGTTCTGAGGGAGTTCCATATATCCCCTTTGGCGGTACATCCGGGCATGGAAAAGATGTACTAGGACCTTCGACATCAGTTTTGGTGGTCAGGGATGAAGAAGAGTGTGGTAGAGTTTGTTTCTTGGTGCCTTACTTGTCAGCAAGTAAAGGGTGAGCACCAGGTGCCAGCAGGTTTTACTCAGCCCCTTGAGGTGCCAGAGTGGAAGTGGGATGGGATATCTATGGATTTTGTGACATGTTTACCACGCACGTCTAGGGGACATGATGCCATCTGGGTGATCGTTGATCGACTCACCAAGTCAGACCACTTCCTAGCCATACGGGAGCAGAGTTCGGTAGAGATATTGGGACGCCTCTACGTGCGGGATATAGTTCAGCTTCATGGAGTACCATCCACGATCGTCTCAGATCGTGATGCCCGTTTCACATCCCGGTTGTGGAAGGGATTGCAAGAAGCTTGTGGGACTCAGTTATGCTTGAGCATAGCATTTCATCCCCAGACTGATGGTCATACAGAGTAAACCATCCAGGTCCTAGAGGATATGCTACGAGCTTGTATACTTGACTTCGGTCGTAGCTAGGAGGATCACCCACCACTGTTGGATTTTTCTTACAACAACAATTATCACTCCACTATTGGTATGGAACCATTCGAGGCTCTATACGGGTGACCTTGTAGGTCGTCACTCTGCTGGACTGACCCGGGAGAGTCAGTACTCATGGGCCCAGAGATGGTGAGATCTACTACAGAGAAGGTGCAGGTCATCCCGGAACGGATGAAGACTACACATAGTCGGAAGAAGTCTTATTCCGACCGGAGGCGGAGGCCTTTGGAGTTCGAGGAGGGAGACCATGTGTTCCTTTGGGTCTCACCTCGATGGGGATTGCGAAGTTTTGGCTGAGGTGTCAAGCTATCTCTGAGGATCGTTGGCCCTTTTCAGGTTTTGAGTAGAGTTGGCGAGGTGGCGTATCGCTTGGCTCTACCTCCTCAGATAGACTGGGTACACAACGTCTTCCATGTGTCGCAGCTACGGAGGTACGTGCATGATCCATTGCACGTCATCGACTTGGGTGAGCTAGACATCGACTATGGAGCGACCTTTGCTGAGTACCCATTGGAGATCGAGGATCGGCAGTAGAAGATCCTTCGTGGACAAGCTATTCCCTTGGTGTGTGTCCGGTGGCAGCACGGGAATCTACAGGAGAGCACGTGGGAGCGGGAGGCTAAGATTCGCGTGCAGTACCCACATCGTTTTGGGTGGCCCTTGTTTTGGTATTTTGAGGACGTAAAATCCCTAAGGTGGGTGTGATGTAATGTCCCGTATTTTTCGTTGTATTATTTAATTTTTATGGGAATTATTTCGAGACCAGGCTCTGACACGGCGTGCAGTTCCGAGGCCTAGTGAGCCTGGAACAAATGTTTGAATTTAATTTAATAATTAAATTATGTGCACGTACATTTTTTCTGATAAAGTGGAATAACTCCCGAACGAGTGCTGGGATCAGAATTCTGAGGGCACCGTTGCATTCAGAACAATGATTTTACCTTAGGCGAGGCCTAACTTCGGCCGGCGCAGGTTGGTGGTGAAATCTGGTTTTTGGACGCCACAATGATAAAATATTTAATAAAAATATTTTATTCCTGCAATAAGATCTTTTAAAATCTTATATCTTTATCCTCTTTAAAAAGAGTCTTAGGCTAGAGGCCAGGGTTACAACCACATAACTCTGAAAACCCTTGGCGGCTCTGGAGGAAACCCCCAACGTGGCAGAAGTGACGTTCTTGACGGGTTTCGACGGCGACGATGACGCGGCGAGCGGATCTTCGCCGGCAAAAGTGGAAAATCTAGGTAGGTCTTTGTTTTGATTTTCCATTCCCCATTATTGGTTTCCTACGACGAACGCAGACTAATCCACGAACAGATTCTCCTGCGGATCGATCGTATTTGCGGGATGGGATTTTGCGGGGATTTTGGGGATGTGATTCTTGATATTATTTTGGTTTTGTTCAACCTTCTAACGGTGATGGACCAAGATCGACACGAACATCGATCAAGGTTCGTCCCTCTCGATTTGTTGTTTTCGTCGTCCCCAAATTTTCTCGTTCTTTGTGAGCGTTCTTCACATTCTTCACGGGGCAATGAACAATGGATCGGTGCGCATCCGTTCCGCAACGCAACGATCCCAAATTAAAGGTTCAACACCGCAGCAGTCTTGCGGAGGTGCAACGACGGTTTCAGCGGACGGATCGAAGCGGATAGAAAGAAAACGTTCTTCAGACGATTTCCGATCGGTTGGCCGGAATCAGATTTTGGAGGAGATTGAAGACCCAAAACCCACAGATTCGGCTTCACGAGGACGAGGTGACCTTACATCTGGAGTTTCATGGAGAACAGACGACAGAATCGAGATCCAGAGAATCGGTCAATCCACGAGGAGGAAGACGTGGTTTCTGGGAATTTCCCGACTAAACGCCGTGTAGCATGGGATACACGGTGTCTGTTCGTTGGTAGGGTTACCCGGCATGTACTCCGAGAGTACACGGACACGGGAAGGGTACACGACCATGGACACGCCGTGTATAACCCTCCCCAGCCAGACCCGGCCAGATTCACGGGATACCCCGTGTACTGGTACACGGGCAGGCGGCACGGACACGGGCAGAGACCGTGTACGGGAACATGGCCAGCGTTCACGGAGCTAGCCCAGGCACTCTAACACGGCATTTGTTTTATTCTACACGCCGTGCAGTTTCTTTCGACCAGACGAGTGACACGGTCCGTTTACACGGGCAGAACCAGTTGTCAAAGAACACGGCGTGTATTTTTCTACACGCCGTGTAGTTTGGTTTTGCACGACTTGAATAAAGGACACGGGCCGTTTACACGGGCAGTACTCGGGGTCAAGGAACATGGTGTGTAACCATACTACACGTCGTGTAACTTTTTCTTCATGGCTTGAGCCACTTGTCTTCTGTGACATGGACTAGTTCATAGGATTCGTACCCTTGGTAATCCCATGAAGGTTCTGGTATCAACTCATTCATGCAGTATGATCCCTTCAGCAGAACTTCCTGAATAGAGTTGTTGGAATCCCCTCTATGAGACTTAGAGACAGATCCTCTATTCATTAATGGCACCCTAGGTAGAGTTCTTGGTATTGACGTGACCAACTTCACCCGGGGCGCCGATCCTCTACTTAGCGTAATAGCTTAGACCGAGTTGTCGGAATCACCCCATGTCTTGGTTTTGATCCTCATCTGAGCGTCTTGTTCCCTAGGTACTTGTGGAGTGTGTTCTCCTGGAACGATTACTTTGTATCTCTCTCTTCAGACCTAGGATTTTGTCCTCCTGATGGTATGCTTAGTGGAAATTAACGAGCTGGATCCTAGTGGCGGTATCGTGATGGTCGTTAGTGTATGGGTATATCTGGATATTCTTGTTATTTGTTCGGTAGACATATACTGTGTAGAGCTAACTGTACTTTTCTTTCTGGCATTTTCATCTGTTGTCTTTTCCTATATGGTTTCGGGGTGTCCTATTGGGTATTGTTATACTCACCCCTGCACGGGCTTTGCCCGCACGTGTCGTGTCTTGTACAGATGAGCGAGCCTTTGACAGGATTCTAGGCGGACCAGGACCAGACGGTGCTTAGTGAGATCAGGCAGGCCGAGGTGTGTGACTTCGGCAACCGGTTGCAGTCCCAGTAACTCTTTCCACAGGTTGGACTTGTTGCAGACTTTCTCTTGGTGGGGTTGTACTTTTGGCCTAAGGTTTTACTTTACTGTACTTTACTTTCCTATCGTACTCTGTGGTTGAGTTTTAGTGTATGCATGCATCTTTTCCTTTTAGTATTTTTTTCTTTTCATCTTTGTGGGATTGGAGATGTGTGTGTGTGTGTGTACATGTTTATAGGCAATGCCTCCCATGTTAGTCGCATGCCTACTCAGTGATAGTCACCAGCCCCTGGCCTATTGGAGGCGGGCTTGGGGAGTTGCAGCTCGGGCCCCACTGGGATGGGTCGTGACAGCCCCCACCATAAGGCTTTTTACAAACCATATTCAATCAGCAACCCCCATCGGTGAGGGAAAGAAGCGGAAGTTTGTTAAATGGCACCCACATCCATTAGGACCTAGAATGAACATCGATGGATTCTGCACTATGTGAATCATGAGTGGGGGTGGTGTGATACACGATAAGAAGGGTGTATTTATGGATTATTTTGATGCCCACTATGGAATGGGTCATTCTCTACAAGCTAAATCCCTAGTGATGCTTTCTAGACTCCAACTGTCCAGGAAGAGGAACATTACCCTTAGTATAATGGAAATAAACTCCATCATTCTCTAAAACTCTCTGTTAGGTAAGTGCCCTATCCCATGGTCCATATCCAACATCATAAATAAATATCTCAGTCTATTGGATGCAAAAAAGGACATTTTTCATACGTGGAGTGAGGGGAATAAGGTCGCTGAAATTCATCCCTAATTGTCAACCCTTATGGTGAACACACTCTGTTCTCTACAAATTGTGTTATGTTTTCCAGAGGGGGAGAACTTGTTCAGAGGGGATGCTCTAGGGCTCCCCCATTTCAGACATCCAGTGTCTGCATTTTCATTGTTTTTATTCTTATTTTTTTTTCTTTTTGTGTTTTATGGTGTTTTAAATAAGATATATATTATTGATGTGTATTGGATATGAAAAATTCAGTTCATGAAATAAATACATCATCTCAATTAATGAATTATCCCCTTATTCTGGATTCACGCTTTATTAAAAAAATACTCACATATAATGGAATGATCGAAAAATATGAATGAAAAAATGTTCTTGGGTGATTCATTAAGTTTGATCATATAATAAAATTATAAGTATAAAAGTCGATGAATGGATGAGAAGATAACTACCATAAAACTATAATCATCAATCCCCGTGTGTAAAATCATCTAAAAAAAGTCTTATAATTTTTTTGAGTTCCCCTAGTAAGATTTTACTATTGATTAATTCCTTAATTCATGCAAAATATTATCCATTCTTTAATTTCCAAACTTAAAAATTTTGGGAAAATGAAAAAAAACATAGTCTAGTGAACGTCAGTGATGTAACTGGTTGATTTCATTGTTTCTCTTTATAATTCTAGATTTATCATTATGTGTTTACCATATTCACATAAAAAATGGACATGTTTGTTAGGTGGATTAGAATATCAAAATATAAGATATTTTAAATCCCATATACAATAGTTTTTTCCAATTAATTTAATAGTTATTGTTTGACACTATATACAGATTCTCTATGAATATTTCAACATAGAATGACTGATGTTGTGTGATTGAAATTTAGTTGAAATCCTGATGTTCTAGATCTGTTTGAAACTCCACATAGTCTTACATTTACTATAGTGTAATATCCTCTCATCTATCTTTAAGTCAATTTGATATAGATATATTTATAAGTTTTGTTTATGCCATGGTGATATTTTTCTATATATTTAGTTCATGTTATTCTTACATGATTTGGTTGTGGTTCAGATATTTTGACCATTGCATAATATTTCTTATTATTTATTTAATTTTATTTAGATGTTGCTTCATTTTTTTGTATGTATTATTTTTTAATCATGATATCTCCCTTAATAAAAAACATACTAATCTAATACTCTCCCATATTATATGTTACTCATACATATTGTCATTTTTATCCTTAAAAAGTAGTATATGTGGTGTAATCACATCATTATGAAATTAATATTACCTTATCTTTTCTTAATTTATTTAAAACATAATCATTTTGAACTTCAATTGGGGGATTGGAAGATGGTTTATATGACTTTTCTTGTGGATTATTATATTTAAATAATATTAAATTCCACCTATGTAAACAAAATTACGAATCCTGGGATTGTAATGTGGTTGGTTGAATTTAATTTTATAAAATTAAAAAAAAACTCTTTATTGATCTTGTTGTGTAATATACAATTAATCATTATAAAATTAAAAATATACATAATAATAAATCATTTAATGTAATCAAATAGTATAAATACCATATTCTTGAATTGTTTTCCTCAAACTCCCACAAACATAGTCCTTTTCTTTTCCTTCATAAAAAATAAAAAATTAAATCCAATAGAAATAAAACATCAACAATAATTTCACTTAGTCAAGGATATTCATAAACATTTAATCATAATCAATGTTCCAAAAAATCATATAACCCAGCAAAAAAAGAATGTCCCAATCAGGCCTCATCTATAAACATAATATAAAATATATATTAATTTCCATTCACATTTACCATATTGTTATTTTCATCCATTACAATTATGATAAAAAACACCAAAAGAATAATCACTCACCATTAAAAATCATTTGAATAGAGTTATACATGATATCAAGTATAAAAGAAAATTCTATAAGCATTCAATTCATCTCAATGAATACATAAAATTCAAACAAGAATTAGAGTTCTCTCATTAATGATATGATGACTTTTTTATGGTGTTTGGTTGGGAAATATATAAAACTATTGAATAATAGGATATAAATAATGATTCCATTATCAAAATTATAATGAATGATTCCTCAAATATATCAAATAGAGAAGAAATTATTTTCTTTCATAGTGAACTATCTCCCTCTCTCAATGATCTCACTTTTCTCCATCAGTACATTGATGTACCTAATTTTTTTATATTTTTTCATACATTTTATTTAGAATAAAAATGTGTTTTAACCAAATATATATTATGTTATGCTTAAAATGATTTATTTTGGTGATTATGATAATTTTTAGGTTGTTTCCATCCAAAATCACATATCGGGGATAATCAGAAAATAAAATTCACATATATATAGCATATACTCATCTTACATGCCATGTAAATTTTGACCCAGACACGGATCTACTAGACTGGATACATGCTAATAAGCGAGGAAAGACATTACACATCCTATACATGACTCTAACACATAGTGTACCACTCTTGCTGAAGTGGATGGTGGCCAAATATGCACAAACACACCATGTGTTGTAGCGCTACATGTCATGTACCCCAAAAACCGACCACAAACATATCCAGAGTTAGCAGGTGGTGTAGTTGATCACCTACCATGGGAGTAATCTTGGCCAAGTCAGCTTGACCCATGTACATGGTGTGTACTTTTATACATTAAATTTATTTTGAAAATGTATAAATATAGGTGATCACCACCCATATTGGCCAACCATGAAGGGGGAGAAGAATATAGAGATAATATGAGAGATAGAGAATAAGAGAGAAGAATAGAGAGAACGAGAAGGATATAAGGAAGTGGGGAAGTTCTACCTCTTTTCCTTCTTTGACAATCCTCAACCGAAGGCTTCTATGATGTTTCTGTTAGGTATTATGGGTTCGGTTTTCATGATCAACTTCATGAGTAGCTAACTTTCCCATGTGTTGGGTTGTGGATGATTATGGTTTGATTTTAATATATTGTAATTCTGTAATTTTTTATTCATGTAATTCATAAATTCCCATATTTTATCTTGTTTAATCCTACTGGAAACTCTGTATCGATCCAAGAACTTAACATTCAAGGGTCTTCATTAGGAATAATTTTAATTAAACTTATGATCATTGGGTGAATATAACATCTAAAAAATGTAAAAAACAAAAAATAATTAAAAGGAATCAATTTTTCACTAAGGAATAAATCCTAGGATGTTTTATGTGAAACTCAGTGGACGAAGGGGGTTACACTACATTCAATCCTAGTATGTATGAGTTATTATGAACAAAAATATCAAAAATCAACCGATTAATTAATGACCTTAAAAAAACATTTCCTCGATGCAGCTTCTCCATTTATCAGCAAAACTAGTCACCACACATTTCATTATCTTTTTAGTAATTAATAAAAAATTTAAGAATCAATATTTTTATAACTGAAACAATAAAAATTGACTCTAAATTCTTGAAAACCTTTAGCTAATTAATTTAAAACTATGGAAACAAAACACACCTCTATCTCCATGTGGTTTGACCCCATACATGCACTATACTGGTGGGGAATTACTATTTGGGTGGATTAACATAATACTTTGGGAAAAAAGGGCACAAAATTATGGCATCGTTGCCAGGGAGGCAGGTTAACACTGTTTTGTTAAATATAGTTTTGAACAATTAACATGAAAATCAAAATCATAATTTCTACAACTTTTGTTCCTCTTGAAATATATTTTTATCTTTTTTCTCCTTTTTTTGTGTGGTTTGTTGTTTTGTGTTTTCAAATTTAAAAGTGTATGAGTAGGTGAGTCACGCATTCCCAGAGTAGCAAATCATAGAAATTTTTTCCAATTGACCTGGTGATCGAACATATGATCTTAAAGTGATGACAAAAACTATTTCATACAAATGATGAAATCATCACCATGGAAAATAAGGGAGAGGAAGCACTGACTACTATAGCTAATCCAGGATATTCTGTTGGTCTTCATATCAACCAAGACCAACTACCTCTCGCTGATGGGGAGACAGAATAGCTTCCACATTCCTACATTATGGATTTCCTTTCATGGAACCATTAGAGGTGACCTGTGCAACTTATTCCAAATCATGGCCAGCCACGACAATATCCACAGTACTTTCCTTCAGAAAACCTACCATAGAACCACCAGCCCTACACTGTGCTAGAGCAGCAGTACATTCCTACTACTCCATTGGAATATCCTACATGACGTACTCATATAGAGTACATACTACCTTTATTCCATGGAGTGGATACAAGAATAATTCAACCATCGGTGCAGGCCCATCACATCAAAATCAAACTGGCCATTATGCAGCTGATCCAGAACACAATACAATTTGGTGGTTTACCATTTGAAGACATGAATGATCATCTATATAACTTCCCAGAGATCTATGACACATTTTGTTACCAAATTATTTCAGATGATACAATTCGTCTTCGCCTTTTCCCTTACTCGTTAAGGGATAAGAAGAAACACTGGATCAAAGGACTGCCGCAATGGTCCATCCTCACGTGGGATGCATTATCCAAAGAATTATTGTCTATGTAATTTCCACCATCAAATATGGTGACACTGTAGAACAAGATCCAAAACATCCATCAACATGATACAAAATCCTTATAAGAGCCCTGGGATATTTTTAGGGAGATTTAACACAAACTTCCGTTCCATAGACATTTGCAATGGATGAAAGTACAAAACTTCTATGATGGCCTGACCAAAAAAACTAAATCTGTGGTGGATTCCACCGCTGGGAGAACGGTAACGTGGAAATATATAGAGGAACTCTTTAACCTCCTTGAGGTCATGTTTTCCAAAATCAATGATGGAAACTCAGAGTGGGAAACTCAAAAGTAAGGTATGCACAACATTGATGACATTGCAATGCTCGTTGTCCAATTGGATGTGGTGTCCATGAAGATTAATGAGTTAAACCTAAATAACACATCACAATGTCAAGTACAAAAATATCCTTAATTCAAATAATGTGGTGACAACCACATCATTTGTGAATGCTTGGGGTCAACTATTGGATCTCCAATAAGCGAGGTGAGCTACACTTCTCAAAACTAAGGGCAAAATATGTACCCTCAGTACCGGATCCCAGCATGGCAAGAACACACGAACATGGGTTACTAGCAGCAACAACAAAATCCTCCACCCCAAAACCACCTGGCTATGGTCAACAACTATACCAGAACTCATATCCAAGACAACAATAGGCGGGGACTTACCAGTAGCAAGGGTGCCAAAACCCTTACTAACAAACACTAAAGTAGCCACCACCTCCACCAGCTGCACAAAAAACTCAGAAAGAACCCCCATAAAAACATGAATTGATGATGACAGAATATTTCAACATCGGTAATTTTTTTCCAAACCAGGAATCTTCCATTTGGAGCCTAGAAAATTAAATTGGTAAACTAGAAAACCATCTCTCCTCAAGGAAACCCAGTACACTACCAGGTAGCATTGTGAATAACCCAAGAGAATTGGTCCATGTAGTTACATTCAATAGTGGGAAGGATATACCTCAAAAACCAACTACAAATTAATATGGGGATGAAAATATAGCTCATATGTCACCCTCTTTGGATGAAGAAACCACAGTGAAGGACCCCTCCTCATCAATAGAACAATCAAAAGAGAAGGAGGTCATACATTTTAAGGGAAAAGAGGTGGTCAAGGATTTTGATCCCACCTTACCAATTTCCAGAGAGGATGATACAATGGAATCTGGACACCCAGTTTGGTAAATTCATGGAGGTATTATGATAGCTTCACATCAACATCCCTTTCATAGAAGCATTAACTCATATGCTTATGTACACAATGTTAATGAAGGATATTCTCTCAATCAAAAGAACGATGGAGGATATGGGAAGCATTTCACCGAATAAGGATTGATTCATAGTGGTATGACAATCAATTCCTCCAAAACTCTAAGATATAGGTAGTTTCACAATCCCATATATCATTGGATATTGTGAGTTTGGAAAATATATTTATGACATAGGAGATAGAATTAACTTGATTCCCTTTAGAGTCATTAATAAGATGGGGATCATTGATCTCAAACCCACACAAGTGTCCCTCCAGCTAGAATATCGGTCTATCAAATATCCCAAGGGGTAGTTTAAGGATGTGGTAGTGAAGGTAGGAAGGTTAATTCCCCAAAATGACATCATCATTCTTGATACAATGGATGATTAAGAGGCACCTATGATTCTAGGAAGAAATTTATTGGCAACAGTTAAGGTATTGATCGTTGTCTAGCAAGGAGAACTTAACATCAGTGTATGCAATGAAAGAGTATCCTACAACATCTTCAAGGTTGTCAAGATGACATCACTTCTAGAACACGAGTAATTTTAAGAGGTAACATCAATGGAAGAACACTTCATCTTCAATGGAAATGTTATGGTATGTACTTTTATCATTAATGGACCACTATTCATAGATATCCAAGATGCACCTGAGGTGTTTCAATTTATCAAGGGCTAGGGAAGTCATTACTGGAAACACATAGTTGTTCCAGACATTTTGGAGAAACAAGATGTTCAAACAATTACGCCACCAATCGTGAAGTCTCCTCAACTTGAGCTAAAGACTCTCACTTCATCTGTAAAATCTAAATATTTTGGGAGATCAAAAAACAGAACCAGTTATACATAATGCTACTCTGTCTCAGGATAATGAATAAAAACTTCTATAGTTTCTAATGAAAATAAAGAAAGCCATTATATGGATAGTCACAAATCAAATGGGAATCAGTCCCACCATTTCACCCATAAGGTACTACTAGAAGAAGAAAATACCTCTCAGTAACTGCAGATATGGATGAACCCTCCCATGAAGGAAGTATTGAAAATGTTTGTAATCAAATTTTTAGATATAAGAAACATATACCGCATTTTTTATAGCCCATGGGTGAGTCCTATGCATGTGGTACCCAAAAGGGGGTATCACAGTGGTCTCCAATTATAAAAATTAACTCATCCCTACATGGATAGTCACAGGTAGGAGAGTCTGTGTAGACTACTAGAAGCTAAATGATGCAACATGGAAAGGTCAAATCCCGCTGTCCTTCAAGGATTAGATGCTACAATGACTGTAAGGGTACGAGTTTTACAGCTTCCTTGATAGTTATTCTGGGTATAAAAAAATCTCTATTTCCCATTAAGATCAAAAAAAGGAACCTTCACATGCTCCTATGGTACGTATTCTTATGGAAGAATGTGTTTTGGGATGTGAAATTATCCTTCCACCTTCAAATGATGTATGTTGGAAATATTCCATGACATGGAAGAACAATCAAGGAGATCTTTATGGATTATTTTCTATATAGGGAAAATCCTTTAACACATGTTTGAAGAATCTGTAGATGGTTTTTAGAAGTGCGAGAAACTAACCAACTTTTTAACTAGGAGATTTGTCATTTTATGGTGAAGAGTGGTATTGTCAGTGGCCATCAGATCTATAGGAAAGGGGTAGAGGATGATCATGAGAAGATATAAGTCATTTAAAATATACACATTCCTACTTATTTTAGATCCTTTAGTAGGTTTCTAGGACATTTCAGTTTTTACAGATGGCCTTTCAGATAATTTTCCATGATTTCCAAGCCAGTAACCAATCTACTCTTCAAGGATACCATCTTTGAGTTTGATGATACTTATGCGACAATGTTTCAGCATCTGAAGCAAAGACTGGTGCAAACTCAGGTGACGATTAATCCAAATTGGGAAGCGCAATTTGAAGTCTTGTGTGATGCCATTGACTTAGCTGTGGGTGCAGTATTGGGGAAATAGCTGGATCGCATCATCCAACCAATTTACATTTCCATCAGAACTCTTAATGAAGAACATGTGAAAAACACTGCCATGGAGAATGAAATGCTTTTAGTGGTGTTTGAATTTGATAGGTTTGGTTGTTATTTCGTATTGCCAACGTTACTATATATATTGACCACTCAACACTAAAGTATTCCCTAAACAAGGGGGATAAAAATCCTTGACTCTCCCATTGGGTGCTTCTTGGAAGACCCAGAACTCATTTGGTCATGCGGCGATTGGATGATTCATTGTTTCATCCCTGAGAATGAATTTCAAGGAGTTATCGAGTTTTGTAACTCCTCACCAGTTGTAGGACATCACAGCCCAGACCGTATGATAGAAAAGATCATGTAGTCTAGATATTTCCTTCCTACCATACACAGGGAAGAAAGTTACATTATTATCAGGTGTGATCGATGTCATAGGATAGGTAATATGGGACAAAGATATGAGATGCCTCCACAACACATCCTAGAGGTTGAAATCTTCGACGTCTAAGGAATTGATTCAATGGATCCATTTACTCTATGATATGTGAACTATTACATGATCTTTGGTGTAGACTATGTCTCTATTTGTGTGGAAGTCGATGTTATAGCACATGACATGAATAAGGTAGTTGTGGCCTTTTTGAAGAAAAAAATATTCAACATATTTGGAATTCCTCCAATGTTGATGAGTGACAGGGGAACATATTTTTTCATTGTCTTAATGAAGAATGTGTAACATAAGTATTAATTGAAGCATCCCATTGGCACACATTATCATCCCCAATCTGGTGGATAGGTGGAATTATCAAATTGCGAGCTGAAACAACTCCTAGAGAAAATGGTGGGAGCATCGAAGAAGGACTGGTCCAAAAAGATTGATGATGCATTATGTGCATACCAGACTTCCTTAAAGACTCCTATGGGGATGTATCAGTTCTATATTTTCTATGGGAATTCATTCCACCTACCAGTGGAGCTAGAGCATAATTACCAATGTGCCATAAAGGCCCTAAATGTTGATTTAATGGATGCCGACGAGAAGCGCATGTTCCAGCTAACAGAGCTTGATGAGATCTGATGGGCGGAGAATGAGAACGCCAGATGGTACATAAAAAAGACACAGGTGATCCACAACCAGATGATTTCCCATAGAACCATACAACCCAGTTATCATATATTTCTCTTCAACTCCCATCAGAGATTGTTTCTAGGAAATTCGTTGTTCCGATGGTTGGGACCATTCCATGTGATCAATGTTTTCCACCATGGTGTGGTGGAAATTTTTGGAGAAGACAGATAATCTTTCAAAGAGAATAAACAATTCCCAATGATTTACCATCACAAGGAGGATATGGTGGATACAATATCGACCATTAATTTTAGGTAACTGTAGGTAGGTAGGTTGAGCTAATGACCTAAAACAAAGGCGATTTCTGGGAGGCAACCCTGAGATTACATGACATGTACCACTGGTCCACACAGCATGTACATGTCCTTCAGTGTATATATTCATAAAATCTATAATATAAATATATACATATATATATATTAACTATGTAAATAAATAGGGATGATACTGGTGCTGGTGGTAGGATCATTGGATTATATCCAAGATGTCACCGGTTCGAATCCCACAATACCTACCATCGGCATGAGGTTCATCCTTTTTATACCTGTGTTTAGTTACACAGCATGTGTGGTATTTTTCAAAATAAAATAATTTTTTTTATAAATACATGAAAACCCATGATAGGGACGGACTGGTTGGATGGGGTTATAAACTAGTTCCAAAAAGACCCGGGTTCAAACCTTGATAACCTTCCCATCTCCATCATCGGTCTATTTAACAAAACCACACGGCTTGCATTTCGATATACGTTGTGTGATCCAAGCTATCATTAATTATTAAAATAATCATTAAAATAAAAGAATAAATTTGGGAGATGTTGGCAGGTTGGAAGAGTCTTGATCCTAGCTTAAAAAGACTTAGGTTCGAACTCAGTTAATCTCCATGCTGCATCCTTTTTATTAAAATTCATACCACACACTATGAATTTACTTCATCCCGTGTAGAATTATACAGTTACATTAAATATTAAAATTAATTTGAAATGGGGATCACTACAACCTTTGCTCCAGTGGTTTAGTTTTTCATTCGGAGAGGCCGATTGTCAGTTCGAATCACTTCCCATACATCGAAGCAATGGTTGTAGTTCTATTTTTCCTATTTTAGAACACATGACATGTATTTACCTATACATTACGTGTATAGATTTATTTTTTCAAATAGTAATATATATATATATATATATTAATTTTAAATTTTAAATTATTAATATTAATTATTATATATTTTACTAAAATAATTATATTATATTATTAATTTTAAAAACATAGTGATTCACGGCATGTGGGTCCTGGTACACAGTGTACTTCAACTATAATGGTGGGGACCCAGCCTGGCTTGAACCCATGTTGCAACCCCATTTTCATCTTCTAGATGTCCTCACAACCACCTCCTCCAAGTCCCCCATTTTAGTTCAATTTTATTCATGATTTCTTCTAAATTGTGATCCATGGTCTAGGTATTCCCACTTACACACATTATTTTACATCTTTAAATCGATTTAGGTCTATTTTATGATTCACCAACTATTCGGTTACCGCATTATACATGGGTTGAGCGACGAAGACATGTTGCGTACAGGTTGTACATGGACACACATGGTATGTTATCACCATTTGGCCAATAAAGGATACGTACATTCGTTACATGCAGTGTACCATGCCTCCCCTCGCCATTCGTCCAAGACTGTGTCCTCTGGGACACAACCCCTTCCCATGTGCCTATGCACGACATGTCTATTTGGGAAATGTCGTGTCCTAACTTTTTTTATAGGAATCCATGTTAAAGAAATAAACACCACACACACCATGTTTACATACAATGCTAGTAGCCCTTTCCACTGGGCATTTCTATAGACGCATTACATGCCTTGTTGAATCCATGCCTGGCCACCTACATGGGAAACACTCCATTTTGTACTACAATGAATGAACACTATTCTACACACCTTGTATTGGGTTTTCATGACACATTCACATGAATCATGTCTATCCTAAGTACATGAGTTCTTACATATCTCTTATTACACGCTGTGTACCCTAGATCTACATGTTGTGTTCTAATATTTTTTCAATTTTCTCCCATTTTCTTCATTTTCATTTTCTCCCTCTTTTCTTTTGTTTTGTTTTATTTTCATTTATTTTCTTTTCTTCTAGGTAAGGCCGATAGAGATCATGCTATTGGGATGTGGCCCACTTTCACTATTGAGGGTGAGCGGCATCCTCACCATCAGATTCGTCATTGACATTATGAGCGGCCGGCTTTTGATTTCCACATTTTCCATCCCCCATCGTTGGCCGCTCTACCTCCTCTTCTGATGCTGCTTCCATCTGTGCCATATACTGATCTAGTCATTCTTGTGGAACCTTTTGAAGCTGTCACTAACACTCTAGAAGAGGCTTTTTCACCTTCTATAGTGGAAGACAGATCCGTTGCATCCACTCCTTCCAAATCCACACCCTCAGAGATACCATCCACACCAACAGTGGACCAGACTGAGCCGACACTTACACCCACTACTAGCCAGCCCTCAAATCCCTCTTTAGTTTCCACTGATTCACCTTCTATCACTACAGCAGGACCATATTCTCCTGTAGTAGTTGATCCACCATTTCCTGCCCCAGCAACTACCCTCCCTCCATCGCATCCATGTCTTATTTTTCTTGATGGTAATCCTATGATAAAGAGATTGTAGTGATTTAGTTTCCACACTATTCATTTGATTGGCCACTACCTACATGTGAATTTCCTCCAGTTTCTAGGAATATTTGAGGAGAATGAGGATCTCATGGGACATACACATCTCGTTGAGGCACTACATGATATCACTCTTACATACTTAGATTAATTATTGGAGTTAATGGCCACATTGGAGTTTTATGGACCTACCTAGCACCAGACACCCAATGATACTGCCCTCTCGGTTCACATTCAGCTAGGAGGACACCATTTTTCCCTCACCATGGTCGAGTTCGTCTGAGGGTCTGGCTTCTACCCCTATCATTCCACCCCACCTCCCACTTCAAACCTTACCCTCTTAGAAATATCCGACATTGTTTCAATGTGGCAGGAGATTTTCGGGCCTGACCATAGGTATACCCCCACATCATAGAAGATCACATTCATCATCGAACCTCCTCATTGTTTTCTTCACTAGTTCTTTAGAGCCAATATTTTTACTTTCCATGAGGATAAGGGTGTCTTTTCCAGTCTGGAAATGGAGATCCTTACTTCTATTTTCTAGAACCACTATCTTGACTTCAACATCATTGTCACCTCCTACTCTGACTCCATGATTCATGATCATCAGGGAAACATGAATGCAGGTTTCTATGCTACCCTCCTGACAAACCATTCGGGGGTTTTTGAGCCCTATCACCCTCACAACCCCTTATGCTCAACTCAAAATCTCAACATCCTCATTATTATATGCATGCGAATGGTCGAGCACCGGGAGAGAGTGTTATAGGCTTATTCAGGATTCCCTTGCTCTTGTAGGGGAGAGGGGTGACAATGCTTCTCATCTGGGTATTGTTAACCAGGACCCACCATATACACCTCATTATGTTCCCACCCCACTCCTCCCCCTTCTTCTAGCCTTCCATCTTCTTCCACCATCCCTTCTTCTTCTGAACCTTCCACCTTCCCACCTCTCTCTGTACCCTCGGTCGATCTCTCCTTCACCCTCTTCATTGCCATGGTAGAGCACCACCAATATTCTATGTCACAAACTCTTGGGTGGATCAAGCAGATGTTGGGGATTCTTCTTCACCACCATGTCCTTTAACTACTGGAAACCTTTCTGACACCTGCACATCCCTCTTCTCCTCAGCCTCCTATCGCACAACCACTTCTGAAAGCTTTGAACATAGATTGTATTATGTTATACACTACTGGTCTGACTACTACCTCCACTACTGAGCCTATTGGGCCTCATGTTCCTACTAATTAGATTTCTGAGCTCATTTCATCGTTCATTACTACGACTACATCACCATTTCCAAATTCTTCTATAGCGGATGATGCCTCTTCTGAGGTGACCCGATGACTGTTTGTTAGGAAGTTGTTTTTTCATTATATATATATATATTGATCTATTTGGGATATGTTGATGTATGTATCTGTAGATGTTTTCACTTCCCACCACTGTCACAGGTACACTAGAGAGACATGGGCACCTCTATTTCGACTATGTCCCCATTTTGTTGATTCACGATGAGGATAGTATTTTTCAATGTTTCCTTTTACTTTCATTTTGTGATTAAATTCTTCCATTTCTTCCCCAAATATTACATCCTATTGTTTCCCAAAAATCCCTCCCATTCCTTGGACTTTTACATGGGGGGTCCATGTGATGTATTATGTGTTGTGGCGGGTCTCTGATTACTCTAGTATTTTCCTTTAACAGAATTTTGAGACATCATTAATAGTTGAAATATTTTAAACTCTGGATAATTTTTTATTAATTATAATTGTACAAAATAATGGAATAAAGTGGAATTTAAGAAGTTACATGCTTATTTCAATTTTTATATAATTTTTAAATGATTCCTAATATTTTTTATTCTAGATTTTAATACATGGACATTATCATTTATTATATTAATCATTTGTACTTATTCCATGACTTGATTTACCACTATAATTTCTCCATTCCAGATAGGTATTTTAAAACATTGTTACATATTCTTTCATATACCATATTTCTCAAGATATTTTCAGGATATGCATAACTACCAAACCATGGTTGTTTTTCTATTAAAAATTAATTATTTTTGAATCATAATAAAATGATTGAGGTGTTTGATTATTTTTCATCCCCTTTGACCTCGAGACTTACCCTGCATATGATCTTCATAAACCCATAATAACCATGTGATTCCTTGATAGGAATCCACATTACAAGACTATTGTCCCTTATTACCCTAATTCTTTTCTAATTATGTGTGAATATTCACTTGATATTTAGAGAGTGAATTTTGTCCATTCATGTTATATTTTGGAGCAACCATGCATTTATGTGTAGGGGAGTGTATCACTTTTAAATTTTGGCTAGAAGGGCATCACAAACCACTATTCATTGTATTCTTAGTGGTCCATCATTAAAAAAATGAAAAATGAAGAAGAGGGGAACTACCTTTTATTACTTATTTTTGATGGTTTATGGGATCTTTTTTCAAGGTAATATACTGGTGATGATGAATTTGGGATATCTTGATTGGGGATATATTTTAATTATGTTTTATTTCAAAGATCATACATTATTTTTTAAGATTTTGGCCTCCTTTTCAAGCCTCTGAGATTGATTTTCATCATCACCTATCAACCATTAGCCTCAGAAACTTTAGACCTTACTGAAATCCCACATGATTTTTGTGATTTGGTGTCAAAAGTGGATAATAATAACACATGGAAGCCTATTGATAGAGTGAATATATTTAAGATTAAGAAAAAATATGATTAAATAATCTTGAGTGATGAGTGTAGTACTTATTGGCAAGGTAAATCATCATGTGGCATGTTTATTTATGAAATGTTAAATATTGTGGATGATAGAGGATGAATTTTTTTTTAAAATATATATGAGGCATGATTAGAATATCTTTATAAATAAAGTATGTTTTGTGCCTTTTAAAATCTTACGATATAGCTATATTATTTACAGTTATAATTAGTTAAATGCATCCCATTTTAGAGTATGTATTATATGGACTTGATGTTGAGATATTGCACGAGGAAAAGAAAATGACTAAGTGCAGGGGAGTTTGATGTACCAGATTTTTGTATACATTTTCATCCATTTTATTTAGCATAAAAACTTAATTTCACAAAATATCTTATATTTGGTGGGTGAAATGATTTATTTTGGTGATTGTGATAATTTTCAAGATTTTTCTCGCCAAAAGAACAAATCGGGGATGATCAGAATAAAAATTCACATATACACAGTGTGTACACTTCTTACATACTGTGTACATTTTGACACTAATACAGATCTTCCAGAGCTGATACCTAGCCATATTCTAGGGAAGACATTACACACCATGTACATGACTCATAAACGCCATGTAAAACTCTTCTAGAAGTAGTTGGTGGCCTAATCTGTACTTACACGCCCTGTGTGGTTACGCTACACGTCGTGTGTGGTGGCGTCACACGTTGTGTACCCCACCAACTGATCGTCGATGCGTTCAGAGTCAGGATGTGGTGTGGTTGATCACATACCAAGGTATAAAATATTGCTAAGTCTTATTGACCATAGTACACAACATGTACATTTATAAACGCAAAGAATTTTGAAAATTTATAAATAGAGGCGATGACCCCCCATTTTTGATAGACTAGAAAGGGGAGAATAATAAAGAGATAATTTAGGAGAGAGTGTAAGATAAAAAATAGAGAGAAAGAGAATGAAAGATGATAAGAGGGGATGTTCTACCACATTACCATCCCTGAATACCCTTAACCAAAGTCTTCCATGATGTGTGGATCAGAAATCATTTTTATTTGGTTTTCATGATATAATCCATTAGTAGCTAACATAACCATGTGTGGGGGATATGGATTATTAATTTTTTATTTTAATATATTCTAATTTGTAATTTTTTTATTCATTTTGATCATAAATTCTACTCTTTTATCTTGTTTAATGCTTCTGGTAATTACACATCGAACAAATAATAGAGCATTTTTGGATCTTCAAGAGGAATTATGTTAAGTATACCCATGATCACAGGGTGAAATTATCATCTGAAAAAGGGATAAAACATAACAAAACTAAAAGGAATCCATTTCGGGCCAAGGAATCGATCACTTAATGTTTTAATTGAAACTCACCAGACTATGTGGGTTCCACTACATTCAAACCAAGTAAGTATTAGTTATTATGAACCACAAAACCTCCAAAATCAATCAATTAATTAGTGAACTTAAAAATCCACATCCCCGACGATCCTTCTCTATTGGTCAACAAAACCATTTTCCACAGTTTTTAATCTTTTAAGTAATTAATCAAAAATTGAGGAATCAATATTATCATATCCGAAATAATAAAAATAAAATCAAATTCTAAAAAACATTCACATAATTAATTTCAAAACATTTAAAAAACATACCTTTGTCTCCATGTGGTTCGACCCCACACATGCACTATACTAGTTGGGAATTACAATTTGGGTGGCCAAACAGATTATTTCTGCTAAAAAACACCATACATATTTATATTATTCAAATCAATTGACAATTTAATTACATAAAAAATATACTAGCATTTTAAATGGTGGAATATGTTAAATAATTATATTAATATCCTTGGAAGTTAATTTTTGATAGAACCACCTTCTCTACCATCAATATACCACAGACACAGTTTTTCAAAGATATCTAACCAAAGTGAATGGGGTCAAGTATTGGTTTAACAAAATGATTCACATATCACATTCATTATTATCTCTCTATGAATAACTTTATATTATTTTCAAATTTATCATGGATTTTTGATGTCCAATGAAAATAGTATGTTACCAAAATTTCTAAAAATCGTGATTTCATGCCCCATATTATTTATTTTTTAAAAAAATTAATCATATTTCCATGAAGTTACCAAAATTTTATTTAACCATAATTAAAATAATAAAAATAAAAGCATCAACTATTTTAGGGTGAAAAAATAAACTTATGTTTTCCATCATATATGTATATTCATGGACACTATAATCTTATCAATATATTAAATATAGGGTTTTTATGATGATTATATGTTATAACAACCCTTTTATTTATTAAAAATTTATACCTGGTTTATTACATAATATTATACATAATACAACTAAGATAATTGAGTTGTATAGTGTCATTGGTAATTAGCTACATACTATAACATCATGAAAAATGAATACAACAACATTATTGAAAGCATCCTCAACAATAATCATAAGTTCCCAGGATTTCTAAACTGCACGGGATAACCTAGGGACCTTGATATGATAAGGGTGTGTTATAATACCCAGTAACGGAATGAACAAGGTATGAGGTCATACATGTTAGAAAATAGAAATATGAATAGGGAACAAAAGTAGAGAGAATCATAAACAAGAAAAAAGAGACATGATATGGAATGATTATCATAACCACAACATGGGAAATGTGGCAACAACTTAAAACATTGCATCATAAACATAGGTTAAGGATATGTGTCAATAAATCATGATGAAAAAATTATAATAAAATATTTAGGTTCACTTATTATCCCAAAATGAAATCTAATGATACTAAAAATTTCCCAATGAATTGGAGTGTTATATAATTGAGTGTGCATTTGTCACATTTATTATATTCTCATGCTTCTGTGTGAAACATAGATATTACAACATGGATTCAAAATTAATCATGCATTATTCCATAAAAATGTATTTTTTAATACAGACATGTTTATCCCAATTCAATGAAGAATTATTGTATAAGGTGTATCACAGTAGATATGAAATGGGTATGCTATTCACTATACAATTGGATTTTCATAGAAAATCTTGATTAAATTTCGGTAGCATAAGGACATCATATTAAAATTTATAAAATGAGATGACTAGAGGGAAAGTGTTATATAATAAATTTTAAATGAAATTAATATTAATACAGATATTGACATTTAAATATCAATATTATGAATTTGATATTAATGAAATAAGTTAATAAAGAAACTATAATAAAGAGGAAAATTATAGGATCCCTAACATGAGTGTGTGACTCCAAATGAATGGGAGGATCTTCATGAGAGCTTGGGGCACTTTGGGGGAGATCTAGGTAGGAGAGGGAAGATTAATGAAGTTATCTAAGTATTTTGAGTCAATATAAATAAAAACTTATGTGGGTATATATATTAAATGATGTGGGAAATTCTTTATCATTTTTAAAACATATGTTTCAGATTATATGTAATAAAATAAACAAATCCAAAAACCATCCCATTGGTTTTTCTTAGGGTTTCAAAATAATGGGGGTGGATTTATTTATTTTATACGGACAAGGGATTAAATTAAAAAAAATATCCTTTATTATTTAGTATTGATCCATACTCTTGAAGAAAATATTTTAAAACCATAAAATATGATTTATGTTTTGGAGAATTCATAATGGAATTATAAAATAGATCAGTTAATCTTTACATAAAATTATTTTAAAGGGAGAACATATATTTGTTCATGGATACATATATAGTATTTATTCATTATCTTTTGTGTTGTTACGATCTCATAATAAACATTAAATATTTATACGATATTTAATTTGTTGCACAAAAATTCAACTGGATTGGAAAATTTAAAAAAATCAGCACTACATAATTTCAACAATAGGATTCCAAAAAATATTTTTTTTATTAAAATAATTATCTAAATATGTTCATTTTCACTATTCAAATTATAATATACATTTATTGAAAAATTATGGTTTTATTTTTAACTCTAATAGATTATAAACCCTTATAAAAATTAAGATTAATAATAACATGATCGTTTATATTTCATAAAAATTATTCAATAATAATTTTTTATTAAAATATTATTTATTTCAAACACGCATTAATTCATAACAATAAATTTCATAACTGAAATTGAATACTAATTAAAAATACAATTTTTGTTTGATTGTATTAAAATCAAAATAATTTATAATTTAACGACAAGATAAAAATATGAACATTGTCCTGTTGAAAAATAAAATATTCATATTCATATTATACTGGTAGTGATAGATATCAACTTAATACACCCTAAAAATCTCTAATAGTATGTTGTGGGATGGTGAGACCATCATGGTGTGGTTTTTTGTATATGGTTCTGGTTCTGATCTAAAAGATTTATGACCCCTAACTTAAATAGTATAAGTCATGATTATGTTTCTGGATCACTTATTGATATTATTCAAGTGGAAGTCTATGTAATGATATGTCCCTTGGAAACTCTATTAAATGAGATTCATATGGTATGATCTTACTGGTTGAGGTAATCACTTACTTTGTCTATGTTAATTGGATTTGTAAAAATGATATTTATACTGATCAGGTGATCACTATTATAAAACTACATTATTAATAGTAATGATTATTAATGGTCATTGAAATCCAATTGGATATAATAATGCCAAATAACTGAATGTGTTTTCTATAACCATATTAATCAATAAGACACTTTGAAAAATCATAAAAGGAAATTTATTTATAATAGATTGGGACATTACAATCTTCCACCCATTATAAATTTCACACAAGAAATTTCCAATACATGCACTAAAATAGACTATTGTAATTTGGTTTCATCACATACTACAGTTCTGATATATCTTGTTCAAACATTTGGTTTATACGCAACATTATGACATGGCTCATAGACATAATTCATAGAGTTTTATCTTATCAAACTAAGAACATCACTGGATTCTCCTCATAGGAAATATTATTCTCCAAAGGAACTACCTATAGATTTAGAACTAGTGAGGGGTCTGGTATACAATTATGAGATACATAGAATACCATATGTAATTGAGAAAGGTTATGTTAGAGTTCTAGTGAATAGGCCATCACTCTAATGAGATCAAGGATATCAAAGGGACCTATGTATCTTAGAATATGATTTCCTTTCATTCCAAATACCATGAAAACATTACATATATATTTTTATAGGAATAACATTTCTCCATCATTAAACTATATACATATCTGACGATTACCCACATATCTCTTCTATAGATTTGGGATACCATGATGTTATAATAATTGGTCATAAACATTTCTACCATTTCTAAGACTATTTAAAGACCCATTAGATTTAATACCAAACATCATCCAAGCATGTAGGTGTTCTGATCCTTTTCTTTTAAAGGTATTTATATGGATCCATTAAGATGCTCAAGTGAAAACTATTGGTTTATGAGAACATGACCAGAAGTAGTTGTTGGTACATTTATCCTTTGAAGTGAATAAAGCATCTCTCAACATGTCTTTATCTATATGAGTTGTTATCTCAGGTTGAACATTAGTTTGAGGATTAAAGGCCATAATAAGGTTCATATCATGGTTTAGAGAATGATGGAGACTATGAAGAACATGGAGGTAAATCTTGGATCTCGATGGGATACAATTGATATTGGTACTCCATGTAGGCTCGCCAATTTATTAATGTATATTAGTGAAAGTAGTTCAAGTAATAATTAATCCCAAATTTAGTTAAACTGTGATATCTTTGTATAATGATACAGAAAACCCATATATTATTTTTTCATCTAATTATCTTTGAAGAAATAATGAAACAATTCATTGTGTTTTTTCTATTTCCATGTTGGTATGGACAATGGTTACATCATCCTCTAATAATTTTTCAATTTTGCCATTAATTTATTGCATGATATGAACATTATGTATATATCAGTTATCTCCTTCTTCTTATTATCCCATGAATAGTTATTTCAAATATATTAATACAAATTTTGTTTCCCTTGATAAATAGAGATGTGTGAGCTATGTGTGTCATTCAGAAGCCCTCTCTTTACTATATGATTAAATGGTTAACAATGTTGTGACCCAATTCCTTTTAATCCTTCCTCGTCAATTTTAATCTATTTGAATTTATATTTTCTTATATCTTCCACATTCTCTATTATTTCCACACCATCTCATTGAGTATCTATTATATTTTAAAAATGATACAGTTGAGCAATAATTTTTGAATGGTTTGGTGATATTCCTTAATTTTTGATTCCCATGTTCATACTCATCATGTTTATGAATATCAAACTCCCCCCAAATATCATCAATGATAGGATTGTTGGTTCCATTGTACATAAAGAATCTTCAAGTTTATTTCCATAACATGATGGTACAGTTTTG
Organism: Viscum album; assembly: GCA_963277665.1. Taxonomy (NCBI): domain Eukaryota; kingdom Viridiplantae; phylum Streptophyta; class Magnoliopsida; order Santalales; family Viscaceae; genus Viscum; species Viscum album. The sequence goes on from OY728163.1 coordinate 692,083,604, forward strand.
AACAATAATATACCTTGATAATCTCTAATAATCTTCATTGGTGAATATTCACCTCTATTAGTGTGAATATATACCGAAGGATTTTTTGATCAATATATATCCCAAAGTTATCTTAAAAAATATAGTTCCACCATATTTTCAATACTGAGACCACTAAATGAAACTCTAGAACATGTGTAGGGTAGTAATATTCCTGAAATTTACCATGAATTAATGAATAGGCTATATATTTTTTATTCTGAATCAGCAGACAGTGTAACATCCAGAATATTTTAAATTAAACACACTGTTCGATAGTATAAATGATTTTCCACATCATGTTTAAAAAAAATTGTATTTTTATTCAATTGTTTCTATTATAACATATTAATCAAAATTGGGGAAATGAATAGTATTAATTGAATTATGATTAATGTCTTTACATGCGATTATATAACGATACATTGTTTAGAAAATTAGTTATAAAATAAAATAATAACAAATTCAATATAAAGGACTTTTTTATGAAAAATTATTTATGCGCCAGTGACTATGTTTATAAAATAACAAAATCATTTTTAAGTACCTTTTTAATGAAATATAAATTTAATTTATTCAACACAATTTTTTTAATTCATCTTATTTGTTTTTTAGATATTATATAAAAAAAATTGGATAAGAGAAAAAAAAATTTAAAAAATGAATTTTTACCACCTTTTAATGGAAAACCATTTAAATCTAGTTTTGACACTTTTTTAAATTATATATGAATAATTAAACTTTTTATTTGGATCCAGAGATTGAAATATTACATTAGATAAATTTCTCATTTTTTTGATATTATTCATTTTTAATGAATTGTTAAAATACAACGTTTTAATTCAAAACTGCTTTTTTGTCTAAGTTATTTATATAGTAAAATCATACTTATAGTTGTTTTTAATTTATATTTATTTTAATTGTTTTTCATTTAATCCAATTTTTGTCATTTTAATCACTTTTACAATGAAATTTGATATAAAAACAATGTGATATTTTGAAAGTATTACTTAAAAAACCCCATTTTCTTTTTTCGTCAACGAGAATAATTTTTAATTAATTTCTTCAAATTATGTTTTTTGAATTTTGAAAATTTTATTCCATATTTTGGATCAAAAATTCCAAATTATTTAAATATGTCCCTTTTTATTTTTGAACATTTTTAACAGAAACATTGGTAATTATTTTAATTTCCACAGTTTCGGGTAAATTTAAAAACTAAATGTATAAAAAATGTTATAATATTATAAAACTACCCAAATAGTTGTCATAATTTAATTGGTTTATTTTATTCTGACCATTAGCATCATTGTTTCTATTTTTTTACTATTTGGATCCACTTGGAAGAATTTAATGCTTTTAAAATATTATATTAAATGAATAGTAAATGTTGTAACATGTTTTCTTAAAAAAGTAATGTATTTAAATATAGAATGATACAGGGGATAACTTTTTATGATTATAATATTTATAAATATAAAATTATAACATACAACATGGTTTTTTATTTATCATTTTTAAGAATTAAATAATTAAATTTAATTGTCACATAATGATGATGTGGTAATATATTTATTAAAAAAAATTAAAAAAATGATTTTAATAATGTTAAAATAAAAATAATTTGATATATTTCATGCCATACAAGAATTTTATGGATGACTATGAAATGTTAGGACTGAATAAATATAGTTTTTTATATGGAATCATGTTTTCATTTTTTTAAAAGTCATGTAATGAATAATGTCAAAATTGACATTATTCTTAACTTAAAAAATAAAATATATAATTAAATGATATAAATTTAACAAAAATATAATGTTTGGCCCAAGAATTTAGATAACACCAAAAATATCATTAATGACTAATTCATAGGTCATTTTTCATGGTTTGTTAATTATTATTACTCTCAAAATGTAAATTACTTAATAAAACAATAAGAGTTACAAGGGATTAAAAGATTAATGATTTAAAAATATTCATAACATTTATAATTTTAATTGTATGATGTATATTAAACCAAAAATAATACTATATAATAAATAAATCCATTTTGGGCCATCTGAAATTCAAATTAAATTTATATTAATTTTATATCGTTTATAATTCCAAGAGTGTCCATCCCCTCTCTTATAAATAGGAACCCATTCCAATCAATTACTCACAATTCTGAAAAATATTGGATTATCCATGATATGACAAAACCCCTTACTAGAATCCATCCTCAAATGCTTCTGACCTTATTTTAGGCATAACACCCTTCTTATATGTGTTAAAAGTGTGATCATCCAAAAGAAAGGTAATGTTTTTACTTAAGTGTTTCTATTTCATTTATTCTTCCACTTCCTTAAAATATACTCCAACCAGTATGAAATAATATCTCTAGTATACACAATATAATTACATGTTATTATGTAAATATCATCTCTTAATCCGTCTCCACTTCCATTAAATGGGAAAGGAAATAATCATTCATTAGTATGAGTATACTATAACCTCTACGAACTGATATTATTCATTTTATATACTTGTCTCTCATGCGTAGTTATAAAAAATATTAATTATCATATTTGATATTAATTAAAAATTAATTATTATATTTAAATAATATATAAATTTTTTTCATACTTTCCATGCGCATAAAAATGTTAATGTCGTTCATGCGTACATGTGAACTATCACCTCCATGAAGTGATGTGAATCATTTTTATTCATTACATCAACTATACAATATATAAATTTATTTAAAATATTGACATGATATTAATTATTTTATTATAATTTTATAATGATAAAATAATACTTACCTTCTTTCCCAAACGATCAACGATAAATAAAAAATGTAATTCATCTGTACATATGGTTTACCATCTCCTTGAATACAGCGTTGTTCATTCTTCGCAACCATAATTCACGGTTTTTTTAAATAATAATTTATGTATAAATATGATAATAATTTCATGAATATTTTTCTTGAGATTAATGACTTATGGACACATGGTCTATTTACATCGTACCAAGATCATTTTTACTCAAGTACCGAATATTGACAAAATGCCAGATAAGAACTTATATAATTATATAATTTCTATAACATGATAATAATTGATTTTAAAATATTAATAAAAATAAAAAAATGTTGTCAAGAAAATATAAATTAACCTACGTTTATTATTCAAGACATTAAACATAGTATGAGTTGATTCAGACTTGAGGTAAGGGATTTTTTTTCAATCACCTATCATCGATATAATTCATGATGATATGAAACTTTATTCATTTATAATGTGTATATATAACCCCTTTAAGTTTCCATGTCCAAATTTTACCTAAAAAATAACATATATTTTTTTGTTAAATGTCATTCCATGTCACCTGGGGCCCATGCCGTGACATACCCCAAGCCTTCCTCTTGAATGCCAGGGGTTGCCAACTAGCGCCGATGGCGTCAACCTGCAAGTCGGAGGAATTTTTATAAGAACATGTATGCACACAAACAATACCATATCCCAAAGCTATAAAAGTAAGAAATATTTTCACTAAACAAACACTGAGTACATGTACAACTGAAAGTCAAATGGGACAGAATTCAAACCCAACAAAAAGAATAACTAGAAAACAAGAAAGTATAAAAGAAACTCTAGGCAGAGATCTTCTGAAAAAACCCAAATGATGGGTAAGTACAGAGTAGTTGCTGGATGTCGTTTATGTATTCCCCACCGCCTAGCCTCACTGGGCACCAGAGAATACTAATATACCACGTCCTCTGTCTTGGTCATCTATAACAGACACAACATGTTCGGGTGAAGATAATGCAACGATGTATAACAATATACTCAGTAGGGACCCCAAAACACGAAGGAAAGACAAAAAAGAAATCCATAAACAAACTACAAAGCATGGTCACCAAGAATGATCACAAAGTAAGAAATCACACACCAGGTATATTCTATAAAAGGAATGTAAAACCATCAGTCATATTGTCGAACACCAAGGGATGCTGGAGAACTAGTCTTCAATGAGAACAGTTGGGCTGTTGGGGTCTTCCCACAAACATAGGACTATTTTGGTACTAATTCCTAATGTATACCATGGGTATGATGGGTTAAAAAAATTCACTCCCTACTTTTGGCATTTCGGGTCACATAGAAGCTGCTTCCCACTGGCCATTCTTAGGTACTCATCCTATCGAGTACCGTGAATCTTCATGTTCACATAGAAGTCTCCCCCACCATGATCTTTCCGGGTCACATGAAAGACACTTCCCCCTAGTCTATAGTATCTGATTCACCCAGGGTTGCTCGTCAGCAGTCATTAGATCTCATCAAACCGTTGGATTTCATCATGTAGCACGCCTTCTCTCAGTAGAACAGCTCCCCAATCCATTTTTTGAATTTCAGCATCCATGAAATCCTTGATAGAGTAATCCAGTAGACTTTCCTCATCACTATAGTTTTGACACTGCAAATGGATCGGCAATCGGACCCCATGTTTGCAAGTTATTAACATTTTTTTCAAAAAGGGGTCGATTGGGTCTGGATCCGCTAACTCGTCACAGACCCGGCCCAACCTTTGTCTGGCCTGGGTCTATCCTGGTCTGGCTCGTTCCCTACCCAGTCTACCATAGGATGATTGGTTCTTTTGGGATGGGACACGGCTTGAAGTCGCGTTGGGATCCCATCACCGTGCATGTCATCTGCGGGGCCACCTCTATGCATCAATAAAGTGACCACAGTTTGATGCTATGCAGCCGGACAGTCAATGTAGTTAGACTCCACTGATATGATCAATCGAATGCGTGCTCCCGAGAGGCATGGGTCGTGGTAGCGAGCCAATCCACTGACATGGTTAGGGGATCATGTCTCTATCGTCAGCTATTCTAGTTGCATTGCGGCCCGATCTGGCTGCGGAAGCTGACTCCGTCACACCATCGTGGCGTGCCGCCACACACCTGCGATCACGGTGGGACACAGTTGGTGGTTACCGACACAGTCGGGTCTTCCATGGGCCACCGAGTCTGCACATGTGGTCTGTTCTTCATACCAATTGCGTCTCCAGCCTCCATGGGTTTTCACCTTCCCTACGAATGCCTCGAGATTTCCTTGGTGCATTTTTTGAATGCTTCGAAACAAATAACTCACAAGAAGAGGAGATTGGTCCTTGTTCGTGTCGGCCCAAGCCCTCCGTGTGATTATTTTAAAATAGGGGGAGGTTTTGGAATGATATTCATTCAATCACAAAATATTAAATGAAAATGAAAAATTCCCAAGAAACAACACCATCTTGCAATAACGGATGATACGTGGATCATCCTATTAATGGGTTGATCTGTGTTCATCTTTTTAGAATAATAACATGGGAAAACCTAAAATTAATAAACCCATAACTCGATCAATGTTCGTCAATGAAGTCCTCCGCCCTTGAGGATTCATGCTTTGTTGGTGTTCGTCGGTTCCTGGTCCCATCCTTCATAATGCATCAACGTTGATAGTGATCATTCCAGGGTTCATTGTTGGGGGGGAATCCTTTCCCCATGTTAGTAAAATAAATTTTTAATAGTTTAATTCACATTCCCCCCATGCATTAGCTTATTAAAAAACATGTCGCAACGTTTCTGTTATGCTGTGACGGCATGTTGTTATGCTATTTAATTTATGAAACGACATACCTGTTACTCTTCAATTAATGCATTATTACACTGCCAAAAAATGATCTATTAATGAGAATCATTTAATGCACCCTGTTGTTGCACAGTAGCGTCGCCGCCCATTCCTCAATGCTGAGGGGAGAAAAATAAAATAACTTTTTGTGTTATTTTATTATTTTTCAAAATGTCCAAAAACTGTCTTTTATATCTGACCATTTCTGGTCAATGTTAAGTCCATTCACAATGAATCCTGATGTTTTGAGTTCAACTGTGGTGTTAGTTTTTTTATCCGAGAACCGGTTCAAAAGTTATAAAAATACGCTTTCACATTAACTTAATGGAACTAAAAAAGTTTATAATTTTTTTATGTGCTCACAGGGTCTCAGAATCATGTTCCTTCAAAGCATGTGGTCTTGAAATAATTCCATAAAATTTTAAAAAAATTATACGGAAATTCTAGGAAATTATATTCTCCCAACCATAGGGCTTTACATCCCCAAAATCCAAAATAAGGGATAATCAAACCAATGGGGGTACTAAGCACAAATATGAGCCTCCTATTCCCATGTACTCTCTTGAATATTTTTGTGATTCCATGGAACACACACCAGAGGAATCGACCTCCCATGAAGTACCCACTCATGTTGATCCTCTATCTCCACTGGGATCTCTGCAAACATCACCCCATCATCAATGTACATCTCTATCGCACGATGATGTGTGATGGATCATGTACATGCCTCCTCAGCTACGACACATGAGAAAAATCATGCACCTGATGCATCTGTGTGGGAATAACGATGTGGTAGGCCACCTCGCTAACTCTACATAGAATCTGAAAAGGTTTGATGTACCTCAAATATAACATTACTCCCCTTCCAAATCTCCAAAAACTTCGTCAGGGTGAGACCTGATGAAACACATGGTCACCCTCATCAATATCCAAGGGTCTCCACCTCCTTTCAGCATACGATTTCGTCTTTCTCTGTGCAATCCTCATATGCTCCGATATGATCTTCACTTCTTAGTGGTATCTCATACCAACTATGGTCTCATGAGTGCTGAATCCCCTTGGTTTGTCCAATATAAAGATGATCTGCATGGCTGCTCGTACATGGCCCCAAACGGTGCCATGACAATGGTGGAGTGATAGCTGTTGTTATATGAAAACTCGACACATGGTTGGTGTTCCTCCCAACTACACCCAAAATCGAGGAACTAGACACAATGCATGTCCTCCAATGTATTTATGGTCAGCTCTATCTAACCATCTGTCTGTGGGTAAAAAGATGTGCTCAAGCACAGATGAGTCCAAAACTCCTCCTTTAATCTTTTCTACAACTAGGATGTAAAAAATGCATCATAGTCTGAGACGATCATTGATGGATCCCAGTGAAGCAGCACTATCCCCAGGATGAAGATTCATCCCATGTCTTTTATCAAACTCTTCTCTCAGATTGGTAGGAAGTAAGCTGACATGATGGATCGGGAAATGATCACCCAGATAAAATCATGGTACTTGGATGTCCGTGGTTAACCTATTACAAGGTCAATGGAGATAAAATCCAACTTCCACTCTAGCACCTCATGTGGTTGTGCTAAGCCAACTGGGACCAGATGCTCATACTTCACTTGCTGACATGCAAGATATCACAAAAATAATTCTACCACTACTTTCTTAATCCCTAGCCTCCAGTACCAACATCGGATGTACGGGTATATCTTCACCACAATAGGATATACTACCAAAGTGGATATCCGGATTTACCTCAACACCTCCTACCGAAACTTCACTAGTAATATGGTGTATCCTCTGAAAAGGGTGACATGCTCCTCAGCTATCGAAAATCCATCATGAGTTGTCATTAGGATAACTGAGCACGTCGAGCCTTGCAATCAACATCCAAATGTTGTGCTTCCCTAACTTGTTGTAGGTGTGGGGGAGTGACAGTCATTCATAGAAGGTAAGCTACTCCATCATCGTCCATTAAAGGTATATGAATCATGACTTGCTACTCCTTCACCTCACTCAACAACTGTAAAATAGGCCTCCTGCTGAGCACGTCTTCCACCACGTTTCCCCTTACCAAGAGTATGTACTGTCTAAATTTCATTGTCTTTGATGAACTCCATCTATCGCTATAGTCTCATGTTCTGGTCATTCTGTGGGGAGATATTCCAAATACTCTTTTGGTCAGAGTATATGGTAAACCGCTCACCAATCAAGTAGTTCCGTAACATCTTCAAGGAAAAGACCTCTAGTGATAACATTAGGTCAGGGTTCACATAGTTCTGTTAATTCTGCCACAACTTCCGTGAGCTGTAGGAGATCACAGATCACTCCTAAATCATGGAACAACCAAGTACATTCCTTGATTAATCACATATGTATACATACACAACTACCTCTTCTGGTAGTCTCATGATGGAGGCTCTTGTTAGTCTCCACCTTAGATCATGGAAACTCTACTATAACTTTTTTTCCACACAAGGGATTGTTCCTTCTTTGCCAATGCTGAAAAGGGTGCTTCAACTCTGGAATAGTAGGGCCCGAACCACTGGTTGTATCCATCCAACCCCATGAAACTCTACAACTCAATTACAGTCTCAGGTGGCTCCCACGCAAGTACCACCCATATCTTTGTCAGATCCACTGCAACTCCAGCCTCTGAGATAACGTGTTCTAAAACGTGGACCTCCTGAATCCAGAACAATCACTTAGAGAGTTTACTATAATTTTGTGTCCTCGGATTATATCCAAAACTACCCACAGTTTTATAGCATGCCCCTCCTCCGATGTCGAGTAGACCAAGATTTCATCAATGAATACCACCACAAAACGATCAAGGTAAGGCTATAAGATCATATTCGTGAGTCCCATGACCATTTTTGGGGAATTGGTAATACTGAACGGAATAACCAAGAACTCATAGTGGCCATACTAGCATCTAAAGACCGCCATTGGTACATCCTCATCACGTACCTGAATCCAATGATAACATGATCTGATTTCTATATTCAAGAACAACCTCACACCCTATAGCTGATTGAAGAGGTCATAAATCCTCAAAAGTGGGTACATGTTGTTAAAAGTCACTAGGATCATGCACAAAGAGTCCAAGAACAACCTCAAACAAATTTCAGCCTTCTTGGAAAACAACTTTGGGGATTCCCATGGTGAAAATGGGCCTCACAAAACCCTTATCCTAACAGTCCCTTAGTTGTAACATTCATTCACGTAGCTCTGCGGGATCCATTCATTATGTCAGTGTGGATATCAGTGTCGTACAGAGCTACAAGTTAATGAAGAATTCTACCTCCCAAAGAGGAGGTAGTCCCAGAACATTTTCAAGAAATACATCCTCATACTCTTTCACCACTATAAGAAATCTGAGACTCCTATCATCCACAGCACTGAGGGTGGAGATAGACAACTGGTGATTGATCGTCTTCACCCTCCTCTGAAAAAGTCCCTCTTATGATTCAAAATATTCACTCTCATTGTTGAAGGAAAAACCGGTCCCATCCTCATGGACACACCACACGTTTCAACTAAAACATGCTATCTAATCAAGGATTTTGGATAACCATTCCATACCCAAGATGACATCATAAGGCCTCGACACCACCACTAGGGGTTCCTAGACGATTCTCTCGCCTCCTAGAGTAAACTCACATTACCTTAAATAGTGTTTAATCATCGAATCACATCCTGTTGGAGTCTCTAATTGTTGGGATCAAGAAAACAGATCCACCAGAATCTCTGAGCCATGAACGATGTTCGTGGAAAGGAACGAGTGACCGAAACTGGTGCCTATAAGAACTAAAACTATGCTGGGGAAGATAAATATTGTAGCTCTAATAATATATGGAGTGTCATGGTCATAGGGAATCATTTCTAGAAGCAGGCCATACCCCTGTCTGTTGGCTCTATGTGTATATGGTGGACCACCTAGGGGTTGTGGTAGCACCTCGAACTGTTTTCCACCGCATACTGCTCAAACTACTCCCCTACCAAATCAGCCACCCTACAAACCTCCTTTCCCAATCATCATCCTCTTCCTTGAAGGTCGCTCGATTGTATTCTACTCATCTGTGCAGTGGGTCGGGCAGTCATGATCCTTGTGTCTCTTCCCACCGAACGTGAAACACAACCTAGTTCCTTACTAACACCCTCTACTCTAGGAGCCCTATAATACCGACCCTAAGTAATGGGATCTCACCCTTGTAAGAAACTGGATCGTCGTTTCAGGTATGTTTTTCCTTTTCTGGTTGTTTTTTATAAAAAGAGGAAAATATAGAAATTTTCAATGTACACGCTGTGTACTTTATAAGTACACACCATGTACTCTAATGCAACACCGGGCCATGTGTTGGCCATGTCCGGGCCACACACACGGTGTGTAAGGGTGATGTGGAGGCCGTTTAAAGTGGAGTACGGAAAATTTTTGTACACACTGTGTACCCTAGAAGTACATGCTGTTTAGTTTCTTTTTTTTCATTAAACGGATTGCAGTCGCACCTAATTGATGAAAACACCTTCTTCTCTAGGTTACTCGACCATGAGCGACCCGTACAACCGCAAACACCCTCCGAGCCCCGGATCCTCCATATATTTTCTGAATAGATTGTCATCAATTGCAGGGGAACCACAGCAGTGAGCTCATCCTTTTCTTGATTTTCATTCCATGATTCTCCCTCTTTCTCAAGATATCATGGGTTGAACGTTTTCTGTTTTTTAGAATATCTTCACCATTCTAAGGATAATCAAGCCTCATGGTCAATGTTTATTGATATTCTAGCATCAAGGTAGGTGGTTTGTGCGTTAATTTTTTGAGTATTTCAGTTCTATGTGAAATTCCACCAATACCTGTGAATGGGTATTGTGTGTTTACCTTTTTGACCCTGTCGTTTTCTTACGTTGCTTGTATGCTTGTGTAGTGGTAAATTTGATCATGCTTGTGTCGAATTTCTATGCTTGGATGTTTTTCCCAGGCCTTTTTCTTGTTATAACCTTTGGGTTTTGTTAGCCTTTGGCCATTATACATAGTTTCCATGAATTGTGATCGTATGATGGAATGGTTCTTCTGGATATGCTTGTTATGTTGTATACTGGTTAGATATGTAGCTCTATAGGTGTACTTTGGCCTTATATCATTATTATGAACTGACCGGAACGGGACCATGTAAACCTGGGGCTATATACTATACGGGATAGACCGAGTGAGCTTCCCAGAGAGTCTTGGACATTACCGACTATAGGAGGGTAGACCGAGTGAGCTTCCTCAGAGAGTCTTGGACATTATAGACTATAGTGGATTGAACGAGTGTTCTTCCCAGAGAGTCTTGGATATTATAGACTACAATAGGGTAGACCAAGTGAGCTTCCTCAGAGAGTCTTTACTTGTTTTAATTTTCATTAAGACCTTTACATGCTAGAGAAGGAATTGACTGAGTGAGCTTCCTTAGAGAGTCTGTGATAGACATGAGACTGTAGGAGGAATTGACCGAGTGATCTTTCTCAGAGAGTTTCTATAACCTGGGGCTATAAGAGGGTTAGACCGCGTGATCTTACTCAGAGAGTTCCTGACTACCCTATACTATAAGGGTAATTTACCAAGCAAGATTCCCCAGAGAGTCTTATAAATTCATATGACCAAACCAGATGGGTTAGGCTGAGTGCACTGCCCAGAGGGTTGTGGGTACTTCTTGGTTACAACCAGAGGGGTTGGATACAAATACTTCCTAGAGGGGTTCCTGTGGTGGTTAGATGTTTTCTTCACTACTACTTAGTGTTCTATGGATTGATTATTGTTGCATATAATTTTGTGACTGCTTATTCTTACTGCCTACTGTTTACTGTTACTGTTTACGGCTTATTGTACTATTACCTGCCATATGCTCGCTGACTGTTAGGCACAGATCTTCGGGTGGTTTCCTACTAGGATTTATTATCACACCCTGTTGGGCCATGATTTTGGGCGCATGTAGACTATGTTGTTGTAGGTATATACAAGGAAAATCACCCTTTGACTTCTGGTACTTGATTGCTTTGAAGAAGGAGAGCATGGGATCAAGCCGAGACTTGCGATTCTAAAGAGATTCATATATGTTTACTTTTCCTTGTACATCAATTTAGTATTGTATTCAACATTGTGAATTGTTTGGATATTTTCCTAGACATATGTATTGTACAAAATTTCATATATACATGTGTGCTATATCTGTTTATTGTTTTAGTTTTCCATTGTTTATTGTCATTGGATAGTCACTGCTTCTGCTATTGCATGTCTTGTTTACTTCTGCTGTGTACTCTACCAACGAGGGCATAATTGCCCCACTATCACACCAAAGGCCATCCCTGCTAGTTGTTAGCCTCTCGCGTTTGGGAAAATGTGCTTGAGGCCCTATGACCAACCGAGTACGGGGTTACTCTGGGTGGCTTCTTGAACAAGGACGTTTGGTAGACCGAGTAAGATTCCTCCGAGAGACTTGGACATTATAGACTATATGGGATAAACCTAGTGTGCTTCCTAGAGAGTGTTGGATATTATAGACTACAGGAGGGTAGACCGAGTGAGCTTCCTCATAGAGTCTTTACTAGATTGAATTTTCAATAAGACCTTCCCAGGCTAGAGAAAGAATTGACTGAGTGAGGTTCCTTAGAGATTCTGTGATAGACATGAGACTATAAGAGGAATTGACCGCACGAGCTTCCTCAGAGAGTTTCTAGACCTTGTATCTATATGAGGGTTAGACCACATGATCTTCCTCCGAGAGTTCTTGACTTCTCTAGACTATAAGGGGAATTGACCCAGCAAGCTTCCCCAGAGAGTCTTATAAATTCTTATGACCAAAACAGAAGGGTTAGGCTGAGTGCACTTCCCAGAGGGTTGTGGGTCCATCTTGTTTAGGACGAGAGGGGTTGGCTACGGGTACTTTCCTGAGGGGTACCTGTTGTGGTTAGCTATTTTCTTCATTGAATCTTGTTGTTCTGTGGATTGATTACTGTTTCATATAATCTTATTACTTCTTACTATTACTGCTTTCTATTTACTGATACTGTTTACAGCTTACTATACTATTACCTGCCATATGCTCACTGACTGTTAGGCACAGATCTTCTGGTGGTTTCCTACTGGGATTTAGGCTCACATCCTATTTGGGCCATTCTTTTGGGCCCAATCAGACTATGTTTTTGTATGTATAGACAAGGTAAAGCGCCCATCGACTTCTGGTACTTGATTGATTTGGAGCAGGAGAGCATGGGGCCAAGCAAAGGATTTTGATGCTGAAGAGTTGCTTATCTGTTTTCTTTTCCTGGTACTTCGGTTTAGTATTGTATTTAGAATTGTGACTTGTTTGGCTGCTTTCCTAGACATATGTATCATGCATCATTTCATATATACATGTGTGCTCCAGCAGTTTATTGTTTTAGTCTTCCACTGTTTATTGTTCTTAGATATTCACTGCTTCTGCTATTGCATGTTTTGTTTACTTCCAATGTGTACTCTGCCTATAAGGTCATTGTTTCCCCACTATCACACCCAATGCCATCACTTCTAGTTGGCAGCCTCTGGCATTTGGGGAAATGTGCTTGAGGCCATGTGACCAACCGGGTACAGGGTACCTCTGGATGGCTTCCAGAACTGGGATGTTACAAAGTGGTATTAGAGGATTTATTTTCTCTTGATTTACTGTTTGGAGCATTTTTTCAGGGATAGGACGGATTCGGTACTTGGTAATTAGCTATGCCCAGGAGTATCTAACCCATGTACAGGAGAAAAACAATCAAGCTCTTTTATTTCAGTTTTCTGGTTTTGATATTTTACTGTTGATATGATTTCACATAGAGTGATTCACATGACTTGTGTTGTTATTGTTGCGCTATTGTGGTTCTGTTTCTGTCATAACCCGATGAGATGAGGGTATGCCATCTCATGCATCATATAGTGACTTCTTATAAATCACATTCCATGTATTCTTTCCATACCATCTTGGTTTTATTAGTGATTTCATGTTGTTTTGATAGATGTTTTGTAGATTATGCATGTTGTTGTGATAGATGCTTTGATAGAATCCATGCAGTTTGATAGAGAGACTGTTTGTATTGTACCTTGCTTAAATGAATGCAAAATTTTGGTTCTTGAGGTGTCATGGGCCCTCATGAATCGGAACCTGGTGGATCATTGACTTGATACCCTTGTTTTTGATATGTATGAAGATTTCAAGACATGATTCGCGGGGGGTATGGGCCCTCACGGATCAGAATTTGGCACCTCCATTTTTGTTTTTTAGTGTTTTTTGGGCATCAGGGCAGTTTCTAAGCTACTGCCTGGAAAAACCTAGAATACACGGCGTGTACTTGACTACACACCGTGTAGATTTAGACCGTGTCACTGATTGTGTGAGCAGAAACACGGGGTGGGGAAAAAGTTTTCAGGAACACGCTATGTACGGTAGTTACACGCCATGTAGTAGTAAGCAGTGTACCCGGCCATGTCACTTAAAAAATGGGTCGGGGAAGATCGTTTAGAACAAACCATGTTTGGTAAGAACATGCTGTATAGCCTTGTACCAGATACCTGGCCGTGTCACAAACAACACGGGTCAGTGTTATCTCTCATATACACGCTGTGTTTGTTTGGAACACGCTGTGTAAGGGTTCGCCGTGTATCCAGCCGTGTGACTAACAACATGGGTCGCCGAAAACTTTTCTAGTACATGTCATGTCCTTAGTGAAGAATGCCATGTAGTCTTGGATTAGGAGGACTGTGTGAGTTAGTCGTGTAAAGAGACTCAGGCAAGGGAATGGAGATAAATTACATTCCATGTGTGGGGGAAACACGCCGTGTAGTCTAGGGTGTTACACGACCAGTGGTGGCTGAAGTACACGCCCATGTGTCTGGCTTAAAGAGGACACGCTGTGTAGGTTTATACACGTCGTGTAGTCATGTTTTGTAGAACTTGTTTTTTCTTTTAACATGTTCCCTTTTTGTGCTACTGTGTTTTATGTCCTTGATAATCCTGGTATAAGGTGTGATTTTGATCTTTCAGAGCTATGCCTTAGAGACGTCCTCCGGTTATACGTCAGCTACCAGATGGTGACCAGACACTGGATATGGCTGATCAGGGATCTCCTGCAGAACCTTCTGCAGATCCTCCTGCTGTTCCAGCCTTGGCACCATCAGTTATACCCATTGCAGGCGCCGATGTGTAGTTAAAGGAGGACTTCTTGAGGATGATGCATACCTTTCAGGGAGTGCCACCTCATGCCCCATCGATGGCTGAGTTGATGCAGATTTTCCAGTAGCAGCATCCTCCTACATTCTCTAAGGATGGAGGATCCCAGGATATAGATTCATGGCTAGAGGCCATGTTGAAAATCATCGGGCATCTGGAGATACCTCCAGAGAAAAGAGTAAAGCTTGTGACTTATATGCTCTAAGACACCGCCAAGAGGTGGTGGGAGGTGATCTCACAGTCAGGGCGCCAGTAGAGTATGACATGGGATGAGTTTTGGTGCATCTTCTATGATTACTTTTATCCGGAGACCATGAGGGCCGACCGATCCCAAGATTTTATGTGTCTCGAGCAGGGTACTCTTTCTGTTTTGGAGTACTCGTCTCATTTTACCGAGCTACAGCGCTTCACGTTGATTCCAGCAGGTGATGAGTTGTTCCTTTCTAGGAAGATTGAGGAAGGTATTAGGTAGGATATCTGTTCCTAGTTTAATATCTTCAAGTCGACTTCGATCTCCTCTATCTTCAACCAGTCCATGATCACTAAGCGTAATCTGAGAGATTCTGGAGTAGTGAGCTAGGGAGGTTCGACATCCAGAGTCAAAGCTCCTACCACTGATAGCAGGAAGAGATGTAGAGAGTTTACTCGAGGAGATCATGGTAGGAAGAATGTATCTTCGGGTAGCCAAGGTTGTATGATAACAGTGTGGTAGGAGTGGGCATACTGGGCCTCATTGTCAGAGAGACCAGATGGGGTGCCGATATTACGGCAAGAAGGTCCATCTTCACCATTTTTTTCAGATATTCTCACCTACATATGTTGGTAGGGGATCTTCAATGTCCCCGCGTACATGAGATGTATCACTAGTTTCTCACCAGTATGGTAACTAGAGTTTTTCTGGCCATTTGAGCCGAGGTGGATGTCGCGGCCGTGGTGGTCAGTCACCGGGTTACTAGCGACAGCAGAGTGGATCAGCTCAGAGTGGTCATCCAGGGGCGCAAGGACGCAGTATAGGCCATACATTCACCATGGAGCAGACCTATTAAGAGCAAGATCATGGCCCTTCCACAGTTTGAGGTATGATCTTAGTAGCCTTATTTTTATCTTCATCTATTTTCGATACTGGTGCCTTGTATAGTTTTATCTCTTTTTTAGTTGTGGAGAGCCTTGAGCTCTATATCTTTACGTCTGCCGACATGTTGACTCTTGACACACCATTGTGAACGAAGACATCTATCGTACATCAATGTAGAGAGTTCCCTCTTGAGGTTTTATGGTATCACTTCTTATGGGACCTCTATGTCCCAGAGATGACAGGCTATGATGTCATTCTCAGTATGGACTGGTTAGTTCCCTTCCATGCATTAAATGATTGTTATCGCCATAGGGTGAGTTACGTATCACCATAGGGTGGATCTTTTCTTCATAGAGGCGAGTGGGATGTCAAAGTGGGTAGAGCTGGACCAGAGCTTCATGGTCTAGGAGGATTTACAACCCATATTTCCAGTCTTTATCTAGATGACAAGGGGACATCACAGTTAGACATTCATCCTATGGTGGATCATTTCAGGGATGTCTTTCCAGAGGACTTCTCAGGTTTACCTCCATAGCATTAAGTAGACATATCGATTGAGATCATGCCAGGTGCGGCACCGGTGTCCTTTAATCCTTATAGGATGGATACACTTGAGTTGGATGAGCTCAAGAAGGATTTTGAGGAGTTGTAGGAAAAGGGTTTCATCCAAACCAGTACTTCTCCTTGGGGTTCACCTATCCTGTTTGTGAAGAAGGAAGATGGAACCCTTAGGTTTTGCATGGATTATTATAAGCTGAACCAGTTGACGGTCAAGAACCGATATCCCTTGGTGAGGATCGATGACCTCTTTGACCAGCTTTGAAGATCCCGAGTGTTCTTGAAGATCGAATTGAGGTCTGGTTATCATCATTTGTGTGTCAGGCCATCATATATACCTCTTACAGCCTTCATAAGCATGTATGGTCTATACGAGTATACATTCATGCAATTCGGTCTCACGAATGTGCCAGCAGTTTTTATTTCACTGATGAACCGAGTGTTCCATCCATATTTGGAATCTTTCATGGTGGTCTTCATGGATGATATCTTGGTGTACTCTCACACTCAACACGACCATGCTACCCATCATGAGATCGTTCTGAGTACACTGAGAGAGAATCAGTTATATGCTAAGCTCTCAAAATGCCACTTTTGGATGGATCAGATTCACTTTGTGGGTCACGTCATCTCAGAGACATGAGTATCAATAAACAGAGAGAAAGTAAGAGTTGTAGTTTCCTTGGAGCAGCCGAATAATGTCTTTGAGGAGAGGAGTATTCTAGGGATGGATGGATACTACATGCATTTCGTACCAAACTCTTAACGCCTTGCAGCACCATTGATAGTTCTGAACAAGAAGGGTGGAATGTTCTTTTTGTTAGATTCCTGTGAGTCATCCTTTCAGGAGCAGAAAGGTAGGTTGACGTCAGCACCGATACTAGTCTTTCCAAAGTCGGGATAGAGCTTTACAGTCTAATGTGATGCTTTATGTGTCTGATTAGGAGGTGTACTTATTCAAGTAGATGGACTCATTGCATACGGGTCTTAGCAGTTGAGACCACATGAGAGAAACTACCCGACGCTTGACCTGGAGTTGGAATCTGTTGTTCATGTATTACGCTATCGGAGACGATATCTTTTGGTATATCACTTTGTAGTGTTTACCGACCACAAGAGTCTCAAGTATATCTTCAATTAGCGTGATCTTAATCTGAGACAGTGTAGGTGGGTCGAGTAACTTCAGTCCTTTGACTTTGAGCATTCCTATACGATGGGAAAGGGAAACGCAGTGGTTGATGCGTTGAGTAGGAGAACTCAGATTCATGAATTTTAGGAGGCCATTAATGAGTGGTAGGTTATGGCTCTATTATCTGAGATTCACTTGGAGGTCCATGACAGATAGGGAAAGACTTTTCTATCTTCTATAGTTGTTGCCTCTACCCTTCTTGATAGGGTACAGATGAGGAATCTGTCAGACTCATAACGCCTAGTCCTATGAGAGAGTGTGTTAGGAGATGACCCTCTTCTTGGATGGATAGTGGTCAAGGATGAGATCTTGCATTTCCAGGGACGCGTATGGGTGCCAATAGAAAAACGCGAGGAGCTGATGTGGGATTATCATTATTCAGTTTGGGAAGTTCATCCTAGAATCACTAATATTTATGGTGATCATCACCACTAGTACTGGTGGTCGGGTATGAAAAGAGATTTTGCTGGGTTCATCAAGAGATGTTCTACTTGTCAGCAGGTGAAAGAGGAGCATCAGCGACCAGCGGGGATTTTACAGTAGTTACCCATTCCCGAGTGGAAGTGGAACGATGTCGCGATGGACTTCGTGACTGGGTTACTGATGTCACCTCGAGGGAGTGATTCTGTTTGGGTTGTCATCGACCGGCTTACGACGGTTGGTCACTTCTTTCCGATCAGGGAGACCTTTAGTGTTGATGATCTAGGGAGGTTGTACATCCGAGAGATTGTATGTCTGGATGGAGTTCAACACTCCATTGTTTTAGACCGGGATACGTGTTTTACATCTCGGTTCTTGCAGGGGCTTTAGAAGGCTTTGGGTACATAGGTACTTTTGAGTACCACATACCATCCCTAGACAGATGGCTAGTCCAAGCATATTATCCAGGTGATTGAGGATATACTCCGAGATCTCATTTTAGAATTTATATGATCTTGAGTGAAGCATATTCCACTTGTGGAGTTTTCTTATAACATAAATATTCAGGAAACAATTGAGATAGAACCTTAGGATCATTTGTACAGTAGGCCATGCCGATCACCTTTGTACTGGCTGGAGGTAGAAGAGGCAGCATTGCTGGGACCTCGTCTTGTTCTGGAGACCTCATAGTAGATAGAGTTGATTCGGAAGATGATGAATACAGGAATGTCTCGATAGACGTCTTATGTTGATCATCGTAGAAGAACTATGGAGTTTGAGGTTGGGGATCATGTTTTCCTATGTGTCGCACCGAGGTTGGGACACAAGAGGATTCAGAGACAGGGTAAGCTTTCACCGCGGTACGTCAGACCGTTTTAGGTATTGGAGAGAGTTGGGATGGTTGCCTATTGGTTGTAGTTACCTCAGAGGTACCAATATATGCACGAAATCATTCACATTTCTCACCTTCGATGTTACTTTTCAGACCCATCTCATGTCTTTCAACTTAGAAGGTTGAGCTTGAAGCGGATGCGTCATTTGAGGAGCATCCTATCTGGATTTTCGATAGTAGTAAGAATGTTCTCTTTGGCAATTCTGTTCCTGTGGTACGGGTGCTATGGCAGCACGACCAAGTATAGGATGAGACATGGGAAAGGGAGGCCGATGTACGATCATAGTGGCCGGAGCTGTTCGGGGTTTCTTCTTCAACTCCTCGCTAGGGAAATTCGGGGAAGAATTTCTTTAAGGGAAAAAGTTTTTAAAAACCTGAATCTTCGTTTTAGGAATGTTTTTCCATTTTTGGTCATTTTTTAGAAAAATAGGAAAATCTGGAAATTTTCGAAGTACACGTCGTGTACTCTGATTCAGCACCAGGCTGTGTGCTGGTCGTGTCCGGGCCACACACATGGTGTGTAGGTGTGATGTGGACGCCACATAAAGTGGAGTACAGAAATGCTAAGTACACGCTATGTACCCCAGAATTACACACCGTGTAGTTTATTTTTTTTCATTAAACGGACCGTGGTCGCGCCTAATCGACAACGACTCCTTCTTCTCTAGGTTCATCGACCGAGAGCGACCCGTACGGCCGTGACCACCCTCCGAGCCCCCGAGCCACTGTCTGTTTCCCGAATCGATCGTGGTCGATTGCGTCGGAACCACAGTAGTGAGCTCTTCCTTCTTCATGACATCCATTCCATTATTCTCCCTCTTTCAAGTGATATCATGGGTTGAACGTTTTTTGTGTATTCATAGATCTACGCCATTCAAAGGAGAATCAAACCTCGTGGAAAAAGTATATTTATCTTCTAGAATCAAGGTAGGTGGTTTGTGACTTAATTTTCGAAGTCATTGAGTTTTATGTGAAATTCCTCCAATACCCATGAATGGGAATTGCGTCTTTACCATTTTGACTCTTTTGTTTTCTTGCCTTGCTTGTATGCTTGTGTAGAGGTAAATTTGATCATGATTGTGTGTAATTGCTATGCTTGGATGTTTTTCCTTTTCCTTGTTCTTGTTATAACCTTTGGGATTTGTTATCCTTTGGTCGTTATACCTATTTTCCATGCCTTGTGACTATAGGATGGAATGATACTTTCAGACACTCTTGATATGTTGTAGACTGGTTAGCCATGTAACTCTATAGGTGTACTTTGGCCTTATAGAATTATTATGCACGGACTGGCATGGGACAGTGAGAACCTAGGGCTGTATACTATAAGGGATAGACCGAGTGAGCTTCCCTAAGAGTCTTGAACATTATCGACTATAGGAGGGTAGACCGAGTGAGTTTCCTCAGAGAGTCTTGGACATTATAAACTATAGGGGATAGACCGAGTGTGCTTCCCAGTGAGTCTTGGATATTATAGACTACAGGAGGGTAGACCGAGTAAGCTTCCTCAGAGAGTCTGTACTTCATTTAATTTTTTTAAGACCTTTCCAGGCTAAAGAAGGAATTGACTGAGTGAGCTTCCATAGAGAGACTCTGATAGATATGAGACTATATGAGGAATTTACAGAGTGAGATTCCTGAGAGAGTTTTTAGACCTTGGGTATATAAGAGGGTTAGACCACGTGATCTTACTCAGAGAGTTCCTGAATACCCTAGATTATAAGGGGGATTGACCGAGCGAGCTTCCCCAAAGAGTATTATAGATTCGTATGACCAAACCGGAGGTTTTAGGCTGAGTGCACTACCCAGAGGGTTGTGGGTACTTCTTGGTTAGGACCAGAGGGGTTGGCTGGGAGTACTTCCCAGAGGGGTTCCTGTTGTGGTTAGCTGTTTTCTTAACTGCTGATTGTTGTTCTATTGATTAATTACTATTGCATATCATCCTGTTCCTACTTACTGTTACTGCCTACTGTTTACTTTTTACTTTTTACTGCTTACTATACTATTACCTTCCATATTCTCACCGATTGTTAGGCACAAATATTCGGGTGGTTGCCTATTGGGATTTAGTCTGACACCATGTTTAGGACATTCTTTTGGGCCCAAGAAGAATATGTTATTGTAGGTATAGACAAGGGAAAGTGACCTTCTACTTCTGGTACTTGATTGCTTGGGAGTAGGAGAGCATGGGACCAAGCCGATGCTTGTGATGCTGAGGAGTTGATTAACTATTTAATTTTCCTTGTACTTCGGTTTAGTATTTTTTCAGCATTGTGACTCGTTTGGCTGCTTTCCTAGACATATGTATCATGCATCATTCCATATATACATGTGTGCTCTAGCTGTTTATTGTTATAGTCTTCCGTTATTTATTGTTCTTGGATATTCACTACTTCCACTATTTCATGTTTTGTTTACTTCCGCTGTGTACTCTGCCAATGAGGGCATAGTTTCCCCACTATCACACCCAAGTCCCTCATTGTTAGTCGGCAGCCTCTGGACTTTGGGAAAATGCGCTTGAGGCAATGTGACCAACCGGGTACGGGGCACCTCTGGGTGGTCTTTGGAATCGGGACGTTACACCCCTGAAAGACTTGGAGCACATGGGACCCCCGTGTCAATTATATGCTACTCACCACTGACGGTTCTTCCACATGATGTCTCCTGCTGGCACTAGATTTCGGTGCCTGCACTGCCCGGAAGCTCTCTACAAGACATTCATGTTCCAACACTCCATCCTGAGTGGGTGTAACACCCCAAAATTTTATGAGAGATATTATTATTTTTAATTTCGTTGATTTCTTGTTCTTTATGATACACTATGATTATTTTTCACTGTATGCAACATCATGCTATATTGTAGTATATGCAACACTATTATATTATTGTGTTGCACACAATTTTAAGATATTTTGATAAAATTCATTTTAGGAAACACTGAGTATAGATTTTGTTCAATGAATAAATGTACTATGTTTGGATTATGTTATAAAAAACACCAATAGAAGATTTTAATACTAGAAACAATGACTTGGCTTGTGTTACACACAAGAGTGACCTTCCTCGACAACTTTTGTTGTACGTGATACAGAGTATCACTAAAAAATAATATATTATTAATATATTATTATTTAGTGGTATATAAACTAGCCATTATGAATAGTATTAACAACATTTTTAATTTTATATAATATTATAATTCTTATTAAACATTTTATAGAACAATGTGTGAGAATAAAAATCAATTTTTCTGATAAAAGAATGTTTTATAAAAAAAGGTAGTTTTACCACCTTTTGATGACACACCTATTTTAAATCTAGTTTTTCACAAGTTTATAAATTAAATTTGAAAAACATAAACTTCTTATTTATAAGGGGGATATAAAAATTTGCATTGGGTACTTTTTTGGTGTTTTTATGATAATGTTCAATTTTTAATGAATAGTGAGAAATACAACATTTTAAGTCAAAAAATAATTTTCATCTAATTTTATTATATAGTTAGATTGTACATTTTACTGAATTTAAAATTTAATAGGATTATATTTTTATGATTTAATCCTATACTTTTCATTATAATCTATTTCACTTTTAAATTAGTTATAAACACATGTCAATCAATTGTTAGTTTTTACATCATAAAAACATATTTTTGTTTTGACAATGGGAAATAATTTTAAATTAATTTCTTCCAATTCTGTATTCTGAATTTGGAAAAATTGATTCCATATTTGGAATCAGGAGGTCAAAATTTTATAAATAGGTTACTTTTATTTTTATAAATTATTAATAATAAATTTACTATTTATTTTATTTACCATGGTTATAGGGTAAATATAATAAGGGTAAAAATAATAATATTATAATAATATTAAATTACATTAACATGTGCCCTAACCCTATTAGATGATAAATTTCTAGCCATGGGAATCCTTGGGCTTATTTTGAGACCCCAGGGAGCCACATGTAAATTAAAAGGACATTTTAATACTTTTAATTTATTGTTGAGGAAAATATATACTAAACAATCATTTTTCACTAAAAGAATTTGTATATGGGGTTATATAAGTGATATCATTGACTATAAATATTAATTATAATGATAAAAATATTTCTGACGTAATGATATTTCTTTTTAATGTTTTGGACATTAAATAAAAAAATTTTATATATGACACAAGGATGATGATGTGATATTTTCGTTAATGGAGGATTCTAATAAATGAATTTATAAATCATAAAACAAAAGTAATTTTTTAATTTTTTTGTCATCCACATATTTTCTGGATAATATTGACATATTATCATTGAGTTAATGCCTTATTTTCAAGGTAATCAGGTTGTTATGATTTTTAAAAAAATGTAAAGCATGAATAGTGCCCATAATTATCAAAATTCACAACTTAAAATGTAATAAATTTTATTAAATGATATTAAATTAAAAAAAATATATAATATTCTTCCAAATGGTTAATATGAGTCCAAATATGTTATAAAAAACCATTTGTGGGTCGTTTGACAAGATATGGTAATTATATTAACCCACAATGTGTAAATAACACGATATCACAGTAACATTAAAAAGTATAAAATAAAGGTAAAAGCAAAAAGATAATGATAAAAAAAAATATTTAAAAATTTTCAAAAAAACTATTGGATGATGTTTATTCCAGAAAACATCATCTTATATTATAATTAAATATGTTTTTGTCCATTTTATATTGAAATTGAATTTAAAATAAATTAATATTTTAGAACATTTCTAAAGTGCCGCTCTCCTCTCTTATAAAAGGGAACCTCCTCCATCTCCTCTTCACTCCATTTTGAGTCTTAATGGTCAGCCAAACCCTTCCCATTTCTAATATAAAATTTCCTAGTGAAATTATAGAGGTTCTGGTCTCTCAATAGACCAATTGTAGTTCCCAAAGAAGATGTTTAAAGGAGGCACGTTGAGGAAGAGGTAATCTCTTCTACTGATTCATTCAAATGTATTTCTTATTCTAGAAACTCTTATTTAGTTTTCTCATTATAAAATAATAACATCAGTATCACTTATGTAATGATATTATATTATAAATATGAAACAACATGGTTTCACCATCTATACATCCTATGAAAAACGAAATCACCGCGTGTGGGTACGTATGAATTACCATCTCTAAGCCATGGTGTAATATGTTTTTCACCACCACCATACATAGATGGCTATAACAGTGGAAATAATAACTATATAAGATTATTATAAAATGATACCTTTTTCTGTGATATTATGAATCATCCAATTCAATACTGTTCAAAAATTTTGGGAACGATGTCACCGCTCATGCATATGTATGGCTTACCGTCTACATGACGCTATGAGATTAATTCTCCATGTTAACCATATCAGAATGATTATAAAGTATATGTAATAAATAATCCTGAAATATATAAAATTTTAATTATAATTTATTTATGTATAAATATGTTTCATTTCTTTACTACCATTCAATTCAATATGGAAACAAAAACAGCGTTCTAGCGTACATAAGGACTACCGTCTCCATGAACGGTGTATTCTATTTCATTTATCTATATATTTTATATGTATTTTTATATACTGAATATATGTGATATATTAATCATGTATTACATTATTGAAGTTTATAAATCATGATTAGATTAATAATATCAAGAATAACAACTGAAAACATCTATAATTAATAAAACGGTTATTAGCCAAACCGTTTCCTTAACATTGAATTGACAATTGAACGGGTAATATAATGTCATAAGTGAATTGTATATGATAACATTATTATTATTATGGTTTTGTTACAAGTTAATAATATGTTTATACCCACTATAGAGAAGTTTCGGACATGTATGGATGAAATTGGACCTACAGTAAGGGATAATTTTGCAATCTCATTTTTATCCAGTATTACCTATTCGTAATTATCTATTTGGGATATTTTAATCATCAAGGTCCATGTTTTCTAAAAAAATTCTCATAAAATTGTTATAATTCTTCTATGTATGTTTAAATTAAATTTTATTTAATTTTACTTTTACTACATGGTTTGGATGGAATCTTTCTTTTGTTCCATACGAGGTACTTTATGACTTTTCTTGAAAAAGTACGTGAAGAATGTTTTTTAACTTATATTTCATAAAAAGGTTTTTAAATATTCATGAATCCTTATTTAAAAGAAGCTTCCTATTCATGATTTCATGTTTATATTCAACTAAATTCTTTTTGTTTAAAATTGCATGACATTTTGTGAAATGAAATATTTTTTTAAGAATAAAGAATATTTTCTTCAAGAATTATGTTCAAGTGGTTTGTCAAAATTATTTTCCATATAAGATGAATCTCTTTAAATAATTTTAGGATTCGATCCCAATTGTTACTCCGATTTTATTGTTTTAATGATGAAATGTTATTTTATATGGATTATGTTATGATGGAATGATGTTTAAGAAACCCATTTTATTTCATGGGTTATGTTATGATGACTAGATTATGTTTTTGTGGAACATGTATGAATGATTTCATTATGATATGTATGTAGAAAATATCTCCATTCAATCCATTGGGTAAATATTTATATCTCATGATATAGATCTGACTAGAATGGCAGGTATATCTAGTTCAGTAATACATGGTTGGAACGACAAGAAATCCCGGTTTAGTAATAGACTTTTTCCACTCGGATGGTCTTGGCAGCAATGTATTGGCATTTATTCAAATCATAATATGTTCTTATTAGTTATCCAAAATTACATGTTTTATTCGAATGCTATTATATCATGGTTGACATTATTTTATGATGCATTCCGTACATTATGCCATGATTTATGACATCTCTCAATATTTTATGTTTAATCTTTATGTTCATGCTTATAAGTTCAAATGTTAATGGATTGTTTTATTTTCTCTATTTTTACCCTTCCAGAGTATTTGATCTCACCCTTTCAATGTTTTCATTCCCCAGTATATAAAGAATTGTTTTAGGTAGGACAAATGGGAAGAGATTTATGGGAGATATTGAATATCTTTCCCCAAGTTAGAATATTTTTATCTGAGTTTCCAAAGACACTAAACGAATACGGTCTTTGGGTGTCTGTTTTTTCATGTATTAAGTATTCTGAAAAAGTAATTTAATTTACATGAACATCAATCTTGGGTCCCTAATGTTGGTATTAGAGTGATGGTTTAGTTTATCCTTGGAAACTAGGATTCGAAAACTTTTGTGAGATCCCTAGAGATATTTCTAAGGAATTTTTAGGGGTGTCCTTAGGGTTATGTATGAGTATTGGTTATATTCATTGAATTTTTCTAATGATCATAAATTACCTAGAATTAAACCTAAGATATTAGAGATTGAATATACTCCCCCTTGATAATATTGTTTTCCTAGTATGATTTCTTCCTCTCATAATAATCTTTTTGGGTTTTAGATAATGGATGGAACCAGAAAGAATTGTGTTAACGATCAATGCATTGGAAACTGGAATGATTGTCCTCTTGAAGAACCAAATTTTATGGGAGATGGAGTGAAAAATATTATTTCTATATTTACACAAGCTATGAATCAAAATGGACATCAAAATGAACAGATAATGGAATAACTTTCTATTACGTCCTACATGAGGCAACATCTGCATTATTTCAGTGGGTCTTCTGATCCAGTTACTAAACAATTGATTAGTACCCTTGAAAAGATATTTTCCATACTTCACTGTTCATAACATGAAAAATTCATTTTTTATATTTTCTGTTAATAAGGTGAAGTAGACCAGTGGTGGACTCTAATTAAGAATTAAAGACACCAGGATGAAATTGAATCCATGGAATTAGATGAGGTCAAGAATATATTTTTCAATTAGTACTTTCCTTGTATTATTCGAAAAATGATGGAAATTGAGCTCGTTGAGCTTAAGAAAAAGGATGATGAATCTTTTTGTATATACGACGTGAATTTTTCAAGGTTTGGAAGGAATGATTCTATATTTATCATCCAACCTGAATGTAAAGTTCATGGATTCATCAGTGGCTTAAAACCGAGCCTTTGAATGGTATAAGATATAAGAGACTTCAGTAGATATAAAGAGATTATGCATTGTGCTATCAAGGTAGAACCGGGGCATGGTATTATATATCCATATCATGGTTTTGACAAGAAATGAAAGAATGAGTTCAAGGGAAAATCTTAAAACAATGGTTAAAAGAAGATGAGTGTTTCGTTATTCTCAATGTGTGGAATGAATCATGGGGGAGATAGTCTTAAAAGGAATAGAAAATGTTTCTAGTGTAAAAAATATGGTCATAGATTAATTGATTACCTATGTAATGAGAAAATGTTACTAATACTGTGAATAGGGAAAATACTACTAAAAATGAACCACCAACACTTCAATGCTACAAGTCCATGGAAATGGGGCATTATGCTAACCAATGTCCAAATCCAAGGGTTAATTATGATGATTGAAGTCAACAACATATTAAAGCCAAAGATAAAGGCAAATCACATGTGATCACTTTTTGGGATGTTCAGTATGAAAATGATGCGGTGGAATGATTATGTTTTTATATAATGGGATTCCAAAATAGTGTAGTGGAATCTCATTTATAGTATTATATAATATTAGATTATCTAAGTATTGGCCCCTTATTGATTTTCTTAATTATATTGTACCCGTGTCCAAGAAAATTTATTTAAATAATTTTGGAAAGCACATGAAATGAACATAAGGAAAGGATATATAGATAATGAGATGTTTTATAGTATTAATGTGCTCATGACTGATAAAAGGACATAGTGATATCATGGTTTGAATATATAGAATTTTTTGTATTTTTCATTTGTGGAAATATTTGATTTTGAAAAAAAGACTGTTTTCACTAAGGATATACAATAATTATTGTTATTATAATTTTTTAATTAGAAAACAAAATTATGAAATCCACGTGTTTGGAATGTGACAACTAAGAACTGCCAAATTAATTATAGGAGATAAATGTAATGTGGATTTAGTTCACCTATTTCTAAATTATAATTTCATTTATTTTTTGGAAGTATTGTAATGTTATCCATTTGTGGATATTATATGTTATTTTCTATTTTATGTTTCTTAGATTAATGTATTATCTCACTATAGGTGGACTGATGCATATTCTCTTCTTGTGCTAAATATTTTTTTAGACAGATGAAATGACCTATAATTCTATCACATGATCAGAAAACACTTTACAAATGAAAAATTCAACTTCTTTTCTATAAATTAGAGATGAAGTGGAAATTTTTTATGTCATGACCAAGGATGAGATTGAAATGAAATCAAATAAGTGTTTCTTCTCATGTTCTTCATCTTTTGGAACCCGATCTTGAAAAAAAATGTTAGCCTAATACTTTCTAATTTTATGAATCTGATAGTCCATTAAATCATCCATGATTTATGGCATTCACATGGCTAACTTTCTCCAAACCTTATTCTCTATCAATATCCATCAGAAAATGATCGTTAGATTTATCTTCCATATCATTGTTTTAACTTCTCACATATGTTTTCATATGCGGAAACCTATTGATGAGTTAATTTTGTTAACCGTTATGTTTCTAGCATCCCTTTATAAAATTAATTTTTAGTGTTCCTTTTTACGATGTGGGTTTCTATGAAATGAACTTTCATGTAGCAAACCATTTATATCCATGATGAATTTTGAAGGAGAAATTAATTTTTAGGGGGTAGAATATAACACCCCGAGATTAAATGAGATATGTTATTAATTAATTTCTTTTATATCTTGTATTTTATGATTCACCATGATTATCTTGAGCTATATGCAACAAGGTATTATCTTAGAGTATACGCAACACTATTTTAGGTTTGTTCTTCACATAATTTTAAGTTATTTTGATAGAATTCATTTCACATAACATTGTGTATAGATGTTATTTCAATGTATAAAATTACCTTGTTTGAATCATGTTATACGCAACACAAAAGGAAGCATGTACTACATAAAACACTTACATGGCTTGCGTTACATGCAAGAGCGACCTTCCTCAATAGCTTGCGTTGTACGTGATACTGAGTTTCACTAAAAAAACTATATATTATTAAAATATTATTATTTAATGGGATATACACTAGCTGTTATGAATATTATTAAATACATTTTTAATTTTACATATCATTATATTTCATCTTACACATTTTCTAGTACATGTTATAATAACAAAAATCAAATTTTCGGATAAAAGAAATATTTTAAAAAAAATGCAGTTTTACAACCTTTTGATGGAACACCCATTTTAAATCTAGTTTCTGATACTTTATTAAGTTAAATTTTAACAAATAAAACTATTATTTAGAAGTAGGATATAAAATTTACTTTGGGTAATTTTTTGTATTTTTTGATACAGTTCATTTTTAATGAATAGTGAAAAATACTCCATTTTAAGTCAAAACTATCATTTCATCAGAATGAGTTATATAGTTTGATTGTACATTTATTTAGTTTTAATGTGTAAATAGATTAAAATTTTACAATTTATTACAACTTTTTTCGTTGAATGTAATTTCACTCTTAAATTAGATATAAACAGATGTCAATCTTTTGATAGTTTTTACTTCTTAAAAAAACGACTTTTGGTTTTAACAACGAGAATTAATTTTAAATTAATTTCATTAAATAATCATTTTGAATTTGGAAAAATGGATTCCATATTTGGAATTAGGATTTCCAAATTTTTTAAATAGGTCCCTTTTATTTTTAGATATTATGAATAGTAACTCCATTTATATTTTTTTCCCATGGTTAAAGGGTAAATCTATTAAATTAGTGTATTCAAATAATATTATAACTAAATTAAATTACACTAACTTGTATTCTAACCATATTGGATGATACATGTCCAACGATGGGCATCCTTGGGTCGATTTGGGTACCCTATAGAGCCACTTGTATGTGAAAATGACATTTAATTACTTTTAATTTAATGTTATGGATAATATAACCTAAACAAGCATATTTTACTAATATTATTTTTTATAAGGTGGTTTATAAGGGACACATTGACCATAAATAGTCACTTGAGATATAAAAAGATTTTATACATCATTATAGTTTATTTATAATTTTTGGACATTAAATAAATATATTTAATTATGACAAAAGGATGATGCATGGATTGCTTCATTAAGAATGGATCAAATAAATTAAATTATAAATCGTAAAAAAATATAATTTGATTATTTTGATGTCATCCATGAATTTTTTGGATGATATTAACATATTATCTTTGAGTTAATTCCTTGTTTTAGAAGAAATCATGTTGTTATGAATTTTTTAAAAAAGTAAAGTATGAATAGTGTCCAAAATTGATACAATTCATAACTTAAAACAAAAAAATATCTTATTAAATGATATTAAATACATAAGAAATATAATAATCGAAAAAATGGTTCACACAAGTCCAAATACGTCATAAATATTTCTTTTTTGACGTTTTACATGATATAGTAATAAAATTAACTCACAATGTTTAAATTATAAGATATTTTAGTAAGATTAAAAACATTAAAAGAAGGGTAAAACAAAACAGATAAGAATAAAATAGATATTAAAAACATGTAATAAATTTAATAGTTGGTAGTTATTTCAGCCAAAATCACCTCATATTATATCTAAATTGGTTTTGAACCATTTTAAGTCAAAATTAAATTTATAATAAATTAATATTTTCATTTTTTCCTAAACTGCACCTCTCATCTCTTATAGAAGGGCACCTCCACCCTCTTCCCTTCACTCCATTTCTATCCTTCATTATCATCCAACCTCTTATAATTTCTCTTATTAAAATCCCTTTTCACATTATAGAGTTTATGGTCTTCCCAAAGGCCAACTCTAGTGCCCCAAGAGGATTTATAATGGAGGCACGCTCGGGAAGAGGTAATCTCTTCTACCGATTATTTCAAATTTTGTTCTTCTTCCACTTCCTATTCATTAGTTGTTTAATTATAAAATAATATCATAAGTATCACTCATATACTGATATGTTATTATATATATGAAACAACCCTATTTCACCATCTATCCATCATATAAAAAATGAAATCACTGTGTGTGCGTACTTACAGATTACCATCTCCACGCCGTGGTGTAATCTATTTTTCACCACCACCTTACATGGATGGGCATAATAGTGGATATAATAAATATAAATTATTATTATAATATGATACAAATTATGATATATTATACACCATCCACTTCAATACTGTTCTTCAATTAAGAGAATGATATAATCGCTCATGCGTAAGCATGACTTACCATCTCCACGTCACGATTAGATTCATTCTCCATGTTTACTATTCAAGAATGATTATAAAGTATATATAATAAATAGTAATGATTTATATGGATTAATATTGATAATTTATTTTGGTATATAAATGTGTCATTTACATACTACCATTCAATTCAATATGGAAATGAAAAAAGTGTTCATGCGTACGTATGGACTATCGTCTCCATGAACGGTGTATTCCATTTCATTATCTAGATATTATATATATATAAATACTAAATATATGAGATATATATATATCATGTATTACATTATTAAATTATTAAATCATTATATATATAATAGTATCAGGAATAACAACTCAAAACATGTATGATAAATAAAACTATTATTACCCAAAATGTTTCTTTAACATGGAATTGAAAAATGAACGGGTAATATAATTTATTTAGTGAATCACTTATGATATCATAAATATTATTAGGTTTCTGTTAAAAGTTAATAATATATATAAACCCAGTATACAATAGTTTTATATAGATACAGAAGAAATTAGGCCTAAGGTAAGGGATAATTTTGCAATCTCATTTTTATCTGATATTTTTATTAGTAAGTATATATTGGGAATATATTTTTCATCAAGGTCCATGATTTCTAAAAAATTTCTCATTAAATGTTCACTATTATTATATGAATTTCTAATGTCATTTTGACCCATTTTCAATTTAACTACATGGTTTGGATGAAATATTTCTTTTTTACCATACGAGGTACTTTTTAACTATTCCGGAAAATGTACGATGAGAATTGTTTTAACAAATATGTTAGGAACTAGTTTTTTAATATTCATGATTCTTTATTTACAGAAATCATCCACTACACTATTTATGGTTTATTTTCAACTATAATCATTTCTTTTAAAATTGCGTGGCATTTCTAAAAAAGAAAATGTTTTTGAAAAAGAAAGGATACTTTCTTCAAAAAATAGGTTCAACTGGATTATCAAAATTATTTTCCCTCTAAGATGATACACTTTAAATAGTTTCTGTTTCTATCCATATTATTACTCAAATTTTATTGTGTTAATGATGAACTTCTTTTTTATAAGGATTGTGTTGAAATATAATGATATTTAAGAAACTCATTTAATTTGATGGGGTATGCTATGATGAATTATTTATGTTTTTGATGAAAATGTAAGAATGATTTCAATATGAGATGTAAAGGACCTATATCTCCCTCCAACGTATTGGGTAATGAATTATATCTCATGATATAGACATAATTGGAATTGAAGGTATATTGGGTTCATCAATACATGGCTGGAAAGATAAGTAAACCTGGTTTAGTAATGGACTTTGTCCAAAATGATGGTCTTGGAAGCAATGCCTTGGATACTATAGAAGTAATAATATTTTATTTTTATTTTTCCACAATCAAATGTTTTATTCAAATGATATTCTATCATGGTTAATTTTTCATTATGATACATTCCCTACGTATGCCAATATATATGACATTGCTCGTGATTTTTATGTTTAATCATTATGATAATGTTTTTATGTTAAAATATTTATGGTTTTTTTATGTTCTCCATTTTTACCTTATTGAGCATTTCATCTCACACTTTCTATGTTTTCTTTCCCCAAGATATAAAGAATTGTTTTATGTTGGAAAAAAGGGGAAGATCATTATGGAAGATGTGGATGATCTTCCACTGTGTTTGAATATTTGGTTCTGAGTTTCCAAAGAAACTATACTAATAAAATATTTGGGTGTCTCTTTTTGAAATGTATTAAGTATTCCTCCAATATAATGTAATTTCCATGTATGTTAATTTTGGTCTCTATAATGGGGATACCAAGAGAAACCATGGATGCCCTGATCTCCCATCTGAGTCCCTGTTCAAAGGACCAAACCCAGAAAAAAGGGTCCCTCCCCAAGTCTATATGTAGCGAGAAATGTCTTTAAACATCACAGTGTACTCAACCAAAAACATGGTTCCCTGCTATAGGATAAGAATGTCTTGAATGTGCACATACCGCAATGTAGTGGTGAAAAACTCCTCCCAAAAAAGTTACCATAATTCTTTCTATGGGAGGGTTGCATCATCATGCTTCTAGATGGCCGAGCTCCACCATCTCCCAGTAGATCCCTATAAAAGGATCATGGAAAAGATTTCCATCTAGTCAAGCAATGTCCTCACTAAGTGCATGACCTGCTTCATTGCCTCCATCTAGTCCTCATTGACATGATAATTTGTCTCTCGCATGAACCTAAGAGGTAACATTATTTGAAACTCGAGCAAGGAATTGAGTCTGTGTACATCCTCTACCGGTAACGACGGATATAAATAATAAAAAAAGGTGGTGGAAACACCGGTGAACCACTCGACAGGGCCATCTCTAAGACATTTCCCAGAACCGACACCACATCGCTGGTTGGACAGTCCAATTGGACATGCATCAGAATCCGAACTGGCCATCTGCATGGATGCATCCTGATACAGATCAAGATATACCACAGTCAAAAGATTATACTTGTTGAACCATCTCTTATTCAATAATATCATAAAGAGACACTTTTTCAACTAGTGTATTCATGTATAAAGCCCGAAATTAAAATTCATGGTCATAGTGTATGAATACATCGACTGTCACACCTATAATAGATTCCTAAATCTGAAAGTCGAACATGAAACATTCAACAATTTTCTCAAAAAATTAAACCACAAACTCTAAATCATTGAGGTAGAACCAACCACCAATGATACCACTTTGTCATGACCAGTCCCTCGGGTCTCGTGCAGTGACATACCCCATGCCCGTTTCACAAAGGACAGGGGTTGGTGACTAGCGCTGAAGGTGTCAACCTACATGTGGGAGGCAATTTCTTGAGTACATGTATGCACATACATACAACCACGTCCCAAATCAAGAAAAGTAAATAAGGATTCCTCTAAACATCAACTGAGTGCATGTACAACTAAAATTCAAATGGGCTAGTATTCAAACCCAACAAAATACGTACTAGAAAACTAGAATGTAAAAAAGAAACAATGGATAGCCATCTATTAGAAACCCCACCTGATGGCTATATACAGAGTAGTTGTTGGAATCTGTAGAAGCCTTGCCCGCCTAGTCTCAGTGGGAACCACCGATGCCTGAGCCACCAAGTTCTCTATCAAGTTGTCGGTCATCTGCATCAAAAAAACATGTGTGAGAGAAACCCGTGTAGGGTTGTGTAACAATCTACTCAGTAGGGTACCCAAAACCCAAAGGAAATGCCAAAAAATAATCCAAAAAATCACATAGAATGATCACTAAGAATGAGCATGAAGAAAGATAGATTACACTAGGTGTATTATATATTAGGAAAGAAAGACCATTAGTCATATCATCAAACACCATTAGAAGCTGGAGAACTCATCCTTAATGAGCACAGTGGGCATGCCAAGTCACAC
This sequence comes from Viscum album, assembly GCA_963277665.1. Taxonomy (NCBI): domain Eukaryota; kingdom Viridiplantae; phylum Streptophyta; class Magnoliopsida; order Santalales; family Viscaceae; genus Viscum; species Viscum album. The sequence goes on from OY728163.1 coordinate 692,118,408, forward strand.
ACAAGATGCTTTCCACAACCTAGGACTTATGTGGTAATCATACCAAATGAGTATCATCGGTATGATGGGTCAAACAGAAGTCGCTAACAACCATGGGCATATTGGGACACACATAAGCAGCTTCCCTCTGGCGATACAGAGGTACTCCTCCAGTCAAGTAATGTGGGTCCCCTGGGTCACATAGAAGCCACTCCCCATATTGGGCCTCTGACGTCACATAGAAGCCACTTCCCACAAGTACAAAGTATTGGATCAACAAGGGGTCACTCACTAGCAGTATTTAGGTCGCATCTAACTATAGGGTTTCCACCCATGGCACACTTGATCTCGGGAGAACAGATCCCCATGGAATTCATCAAATTTAAACTTCTATGAAATCCTCCATAGAGTATGCCAAAAGGTCCCTCTCATCATGAGGGTTTCAGCGCTGCAAACAGCTCATCAATTGGGATGCCAAATTGATCCATTTTCCTTTATTCTTCTTCCCAAAATATTTACACTTATGAAGTTGATCATTCCTTCTATCACTATCTTTTACATATAAAATTCCATGAGAATACATACTTATCCTCTTTTATGTGTTTGGGAATTTGACTATATTTACATTGTTAATTACCAATCATGATCATTGTATTGATATAATAATATGATTTCTCAATATTGTTCTTATCCCAGAATGTTTTTATTATGATATTTTGTATATTTTACATGGAACCCAGTTTTAACCTAGTTATTTTAAGATTCAAACGATAGTAAAAAAATTATCTGACATGATTTGTGAAATATAAACTTTATATGATACTTATTGAATTATATTTTCCTAAAAATTTACAGATCAAAATGTATTACACTTCCAAACCATCATGGTCTTATTCAGTTCAACCTAAATACATTCACTATGAATAAAATTTTTTAATACTAAAATAATATTGATTTTTATTCAATAATAAATATTCGTTCTCATTATGGATATTCAAGAGTATATACTTTTAGAGAATAATTTTATAACCCAGATATTAAAAAACCATGAATTACAAAATGGACACATCAGATTCTATCCTACTTTTAGAAAATTTAATTCTTTTAGAATAATATTTTATTTATTTTTATATAAAATTATCATGATATTTAAATGTAATTCTCATATTCCCATATCCATTCTTAAATCCTATAAAGAACATTTTAATCCATTGGGTGAGAAAAACATTTCTAAGAAGGGACATGAAAATTGAGAAAATCATTATTTGAGTAAAAAACAATATAATTAATGAATCATATTCCATTATCATCAACGTTTTTTGAACATATGAAATAAAATAGTTTCACATGAAAAATAGAAAATGTTTTTCCTCAATGGTTTTATTTAGAATCCATAGTAATAAATTTAAAACTCATTTCTATAAAATTTATCGTCATGATAATAACATGTTTTCAACTCATTTCATAAGTAACTCTATCCTAGTTTAATGCATACGAAAAAAAATTTTGTAACCCATTTCATTCATATTAATATAATGAACATTACCTAATGGATAAAATCAAAATCCGAGAACATTGATCATATATTATATATCAGGTTCACCTAGCGCTCTCATGGATCACCCATCAACGAAATTATAATGAGCTCACATGACATAGTCTAGGTGAATCCATTTATCATTTAGAAATATCATGTATCATACCATGAATAATAAAATTATATTATTTCACATTTACATTAAATATATTTTTTAATAATATTTTAGAAAATTAGAAAATCAATTTTGGATATCAAAATTTCCATTCCTTTGGAAAACCCCATTTTCAAAAAAAATACATTTTAATATGACACCCCATTTTCAATACCAAAAATCATGTTTTATTTTCAAAAATTATTTCTAAAATTAAAATTCACTTTTCAGTTGGATAAATCATTATAATTACCATAATATAAAAAATAGAAGAGGTTTTTTATTTTTAGGAAGTAGAAATTATTTTAAAGGAATCTGAACATCAAAAAGGGTTATGGTGGTTGAAATTCCCTCATATGCATATATGGTAAAATAGAACATTTATTTCATAGTTTTTGAAAAATATTCATAAAAAACATGACATAATATTCCTCTTGGAAACCATTGAAATAACATAAAAAGAGGAAAAAAATTTACATTATAAGTATTTTATGCCCATAAAAATATTTATATAATCATTTTAAAAACATGGACATAGAAGATAAAGAGATGTAAAGAAAACACTAAAGTGGTATTATTTTAATGATAATTCACTCTTCACATGGGAATCATTTAAATCATATGATCTATGAATAAATAACATAAAAAAACTTTAAATATTCGTATAAAAGGTAAACTCATGGAATAACATTTCAAAGGGTATATATATATATACATATTATAATATAATATTGGAGAATAAAATCAACATATTATTCAATTAATGGAAATTGAGATGAAATCCCTTTCCTTGAGTCCAACTTGTCCTATATTTTATTTATATTCCTAAAGAATAAAATTACATTAATTATATACATTCTTGAGAATATTTTTTAATTTTATTATTAATTTTATTCTTCTTAATACAATTTTATATATAATTACATAATCAAATATGTTTATGTCATTTTTCCATGATATTAGGATTATGTTCCAAAAATTAAATTGATAGGGTCAGTATTGGTCTAAGAGGAATTTATTCAAAATCATAGAAATATTAATAATGATATAATTATAATATTTATATATAAATTATACTTTTTAAATTCAATAATGAAATATAGTTATGAAAAACAAACGATTTTATTATCATGGAGATGGTAGGTCATATGAATACATGTGTGACATAACATTTTTAAATGATCATTATGGAAACAATTTAAGAAATAATCAATCTTTAGTGAATGATAATTATATCAAAAATAAAATATTATTTCATTAAAAATACTTATATATATTATCCATGTTTTTTCGTGATGGAAAAATGAATCCCATCACTTCGTGGATGTGGAAGCCCCTATGTACACGAATGACATTATCATTTTTCAATATTTGAAATAAAATGATATATTTTATTTTTATAATAATTAATATCATACAAATATAGTTATTATATATTTTATACCCCATATATTAATTACATTTATCCTTATCACATTCCATGTAATTATTTTGGGAAAAATTAATGACACCACTTCGCGAGGTGATAGTTTGAGATACATAAAAGAGACTATATTGTATCACCCACAAAATTGAATGTAAGAAGGTATATGTGATATAATAACTCTAGAAGTAGAAATATGATACAAATTTATTATATATAAATTTAAAAAAACAATATATTATAAGTAATGATGGATTACAAATGACATCAGTTCGCGAGGCTGTAGTATGATGTACACCTGAATAGTTATTTCGTATCCATTTTGATAGAAGAGAAGATTGATTTATGTTATTAAATTTAGAAAAAAATTAATCTTAGTGCATGGGTGATAGTTTTTTTATTATATAATCATATTTTAAGTGTATTTTATTGTTGTGGAGGAAAACATAATACAGGAAAGTATAGTTAATAATTTTACATCTTCTAGAAAAACTGATTTTGGATTGTTCCTAATGTATTGCTATAATGAGTATATGATAAAAATGAAAATCTGGTATTATGGGAGATAATTTAAGAAGATATTTGGTATATTATGGGGTGAAACAACTGTTTCTTTATGTGTGATTATGGGAGGATATGGGGTATCCTTTTTTAAGTGTGGTGGGTGGTCATTGGTATTTTTTGAAATAAAAATGTATATCTAGGTTCTTTAAATAAAAAGCGATATAAATGGACTATTAAAGACCAATATTCATTATTGGGTATAAATATTTCTGTAAGTTAATTTTGTAATTGTTTTTAGGTAATTTCATCCCTTATCGTTTTAGTTTACTCTCTCATAAAACCAATTTCTATCTATACTATGGTAATTATTTTTTACAATTTTTCAAAATTCAATAGGGTAAAAAAAAAATTTTAACTTATTTTAAGAAATAACCTATTCTGATTCAAAATTTAGAAACAATTTTAAAAAATTAAATCAACCTATGTAGAAAAATAAATATTTAATTAAACTTGTAGACATGATGAAAAAGAGGGTTTCTTATAAGTGTATTATTTCAGGAAAAGTATTTTTATATTATCTATATAATTAAAAATCATAATACAATGAATTTAAATTTAAATTTATTTATATATAATATATATATTTAATTTAATTTTTAGATCATTATATATTATTTTTTTATTAACATAAAGTAATAATATTCACTTCAATTTTTTTTAGTAAAAGCTACTTTTTACACTAGAATATAAAATTATTCAATAATCCACAGTAATTTTCACTAAAAAGTAATTAATCCTTAAAAATATAACTACTTAATACATTTTTTAATTTAAAAAATATTAACAATATATTTGGTCATTTAAAAAAATTAATTTATTGAAATGTAATGAATTTTTAAACAAAAAATCCTCATTTTTTTCTATTCAATAAAATATAAGTATATTTCAAAAAATTTAAGAACATCAACCAAAGTAATTATTGATATGATGATTTCAAAACTAAAATTTATTTTACCAAATAAATTTTTGAAATGTGAAAACTATTAATTATATTATATTCTTATGTAAAACAATAAAAATCATTATTGAAGAAAACCACTTCTTTATGAATTAAATAACATTACAAAAAATTCATTGAATATTTACGATGATTTTATTTATAATTTATATTGAGTATGATGTATATATATATATAATAATGTATATAATATAATTCATACCCTCTATTTAATTGTTTTGTTATAGAAGTTAAATATTTCACAACTCATTTAAACTTAGTGTTGTGTGTCGAAGACACCATCAAACATTGTTTTAATTAAAAAAATAATGGTTTTACATCCTCCCTCAACCCCAAAAAAAATCTTCCTTATAATTTCATCATTATTTAATAAAATTGTTTTAAATTTTAAAATACCGTTTTGGGGAACCCACATCACAATAAGAGATAATACAATATCCTTTTGAAAAGAGATAAAAGAATATAAAGGTGTAATATGATACACATAGTAATTAGGTTTCCAAGAATTAGATCATAGGTAAGAAGTGATTGTTTTCCAATAGAAGTAAATTTTACTATAAAAAACAACTGGGAGTGATAGATATCAATGATCAAATGAAAGTGAATGGTCCATATAACATTAAGGACCACAAAACTGTACAACATGTTTTAGTTAAATGGCCATTTCATTCATCAGAAACGAATTTAATGAATTTAAATATTCATTTGGAAGATAATATAATTATATTTCATGATTTCATTTATCATATTAACTAAACAAATTAATAAATATACTTACTTTTCCAATAAAATTTACATAATTAATCAATTTCCACTACACTTTTATCATTTATCCAATGATGACTATCCAAGATAATTTTTTCATGTATCAAATAATAAAGTCAACATATAATTGATGAAAAATTCAAAATGATAAAAATATATTCCTTTTATATTTAGACATAACTGAAACCAAAATGGTTATCATAAAGAAATATGTTTCATAAAATTATGCTGATCCTCTTCTATAATAGCATTATCCTTCGAATCACCATATCACTTTTTTAATCCCATGGTTTTCTCTGTGAAAAAAATATGTTTAAGAGTTTAAATTTATCATTACCTTTCAAATAATTTAATTGAAAAAAATTATCTCATACTAACTAGGACATCACACATGACCATGGTCAAGATTTCACTTTTGTCTACCATTGGTATCGGGTTCATGCCGTACTTCCTCGATGGTTATGATGGGTTATCACCCAGCCTTCGAGCAATCATTTTTCATAAAATATCATCATTATAAAGTTCCAAAAAATATGTTGGGAGCCCTTAAAAGTAACAATAATCATTAAATAACTTATAAACCATAATAGTTATCAATAACATAATCCTCATGAAAAAAAATATTGTCATATTTCATGTTAATCCAAATAAATACATATAAATAAACCCAAAAAATAACATCCACAATGCCATTAATCACATTTTTATATCATCACATAAAACCTAAAATATGATTTCTTAAACATAAAACATTTAAACAATAAAAAAATTATTGATATCCATGGTTCTTATACCACTTCACCAGATAACCCATCATAAACTGTAATAGTGGAAAATTAATTTTTTCAAAATATTCTATTTTCAGTCATAATGACATTCACTCCGTGTAATAAACTCTGGTAAAAAAGTATCATATTTTTCCAAATCATTATAGCTAATAAATATTATCTTTGATTAGATATATTTTATCAGATTCATTTAATTTTTAGGTCACTATTCACTACAGTGAAGAACCAAGTTCCAATCCTATATAACATGTTACAAATTCAAATCTTGAAAACTATTAATCAAAATGGATTTGAATAAACATGAAACATGTGTTGGGATTGACTCTTGAAATATTATCTATTTTTACATATATTTTATTCAACCTTTATAGTTTCAAACACTTTACCCCTTGTGGAACATAAGTTTTAGGAAAATCAAACTCAAATTTCTCATCCTAATGAAAAACATCAAAATAACTTCAAAATTATTATACATACTATGATCTTATTTAGTTGGTTTCAATCCAAATTAAAACAAATTAATTTTAATATCATTTTCCTGAAATAAATCTGGAACATACATTAACAAGCATGAAATTTTTGTTTCATAAGTGGGCATTGAGTCTTTATCCTTATGATATAGTATGAAAAATTATTTCTCTATTATAATTAGTATTAAATTAGGGAGATATCTCTCAAGTAATAGATACTTGAACATTTACAAATCAATTCATCAAGATAATAATTTTCACTTGTGTTATTAACTAAAACCACCATCGATCAAATTCAACTTATAATGATAAATGGAATGTGTAACATATTAACAATATAAATATTCCATGATATAAAAATAATCTTCTCTTGGGTTCCTATAACAACCCGTACATTGCATACATGGTTATTACTTCATAATTGAAGCATACTTATTACACCATATAACAATACCATGATTGGACCGTATAGGTATAGTGTCTTTAGAAACTGGGAAACATAAAAAAATGGTTCATAAATCATATACATTGTCTCCCATTTATTTCATCATATCTAGAGTCCCTTTTGGCATATACTACTTAATACCCTTCTTCCTGACTTGGGGAAAAGAAGACATACAAAAGGGTGAGCTCAAATTCTCAGTAAGGGTAAACAAAAGAAATATCAATCATATCATATTTATAATAACATGATATTTTGAAAATCTTAACATGCAAAAGTGATCATAATATCAAAACATGGGATAAATCATAGTAGTGAAATGTAATCCCAATAATATCGTCTATAAAGACTACCAAAAGCTGATAAATATAGTCTCTAAAGACTCTATTCATTAGATCCATGAAGATAACATGAGCATTAGTAAGACCAAATGGAATCACTATAAATTCATAGTGTCCATACCTTGTATGAAAAGCCGTCTTTGGTATATCCTCCTTTTTTACTCTTAATTGATGATACCCTGAATGAAGTTCAATCTTCAAAAATTATTGAGCTCCGCATAGTTGGTCAAATAAGTCACCAATGCACGGGAGAGGATATTTGTTCTTGATAGTGATCTTGTTACATTCTCGATAATCAATGAAGAGTATCATTGATCCATCTTTCTTTATAACAAACAAAACAGGTGCTCCCCAAGGTGACACACTATGGAGTATGAATCCTTTACCAAGATTCCCTTGGAGTTTCTTCTTCACTTCATGCAACTCAATTGGGGCCATTCTATATGGTGTCTTTGAAATTGTCATAGCACCCAGTATGACTTCTATTGAAAACATAACTTCACGATTTGGTGGAAGACCTAGAAATTCCTCCATAAAGACATCATCAAAAACCCATACAATGGGAATATTTGTAATCGTGAGTTTCTCTCAAACCATTTGAGATAAATAACCTTCATTTATTAGAATCAAGACCCCTAAGATGGAATAAATTTCCACTGTAAGGTTACATTTATCCTTGAATCAATAGATTATAGTAGATTGATCGATAATATTAAATGTGATTTCCCTTCTTTGTCCATTGATATGAGATCCGTATAAATAAATCCAATACATGCCAAGAATCACATCAAATTATACTATAGGAAGGATCACAGTATTTGAAGGAATCACTTTCCCATAAACTTCAATTAGAGAATAGTTGTGAACTTTGGATGTGACTGTTGTTCCATTAGGGGTTGTCACAGCAAACTCAATATCTAACTGCTGAGGTAATATGGCGATACCCTTAGAAAATTCTTCAAAAATAAAATATTGGGTGAATCCAGAATCAAATAAATCATTTTCTACTTTATAGTGGATGGTAAGTGTACCTTTCACCACTTCGTTATCATACTCCACATCGCCGATAGAAATTGCATGTGACTTTCCTTTGTCTTTGGCCTTAAGAGTTTGTTGACGTCGATCATCATCAACAACCCTTGGATTAGGGCATTGATTGGCATAATGCCCCATTTCCTTGCACTTGAAACATTGAAGTGTAGGAGGTTAATTCTGTGTATCCCTTTCTTTGTTCGCATCATTAGACATCTTCCTCCCATTATTTCAACATTAAACTGCCTGATGACCTTCTTTTCCACACATAAAACATTAAAATTATACCTTTAAGACAATTACCTTTATATTTCATTCAACACTTTGAGAATAAGGGAAAACTCATCTTCTTTTCTGTGTAGTCTTTAGATTTTCCTTTGAATTCCATTATCCTCTTCTTATCAAACCCATATGATTGATGGGTTACTCCAATCTCCATATCAATCTTGACATCACATCGAACAATTTCCTCGTTGCTATTGAAGTTCTATATAGACAATGCCCTTCAAAGGCTTGGTTTTAATCCACTAAAGAATTGATCGATTTTACTCTCATGTTGGATAATAATTTCAGAAGCGTTCCTGTCAATTCTTGTAAAATTTGCTTTGTAGGTACCAACAAGTTCATCAGCCTTTTTCTTCAGTTCAAGAAACTCCTTCTCCATTTTTGTTCGAAGAATACGAGGGAAGTACTTATTCAAAAATAAATTCTTGAACTCGTCCCATTCCATGGACTCAATTTCATCCTTTTGCCTCATATTATTAATAAGAATCCACCATTGATTAGCTTCACCTTCCAAATGATATACTGCTATGATTACTTTATCATCATCAGAACATTGTTGAATTCAAAATAACTTTTTAGTGGTATTGCCCCATTGTTTAGCCACTAATGGATCAGAAGACCCGCTGAATGAAGGTGGACACTGCCTCATGAAGGATTCAACAAAATGTTGCTCCTTCCTTTGCTCATTTGGAAGTTCCTCATGATTCGTAGCTTGAGTAAGTTGTGTGAGCATGGCTACAAGATTTTTCATTCCAGCTCCCATAACGTTTCGTTGCTAAGGGGGAAAATCATTGCATTGCCTGTCGCATTCAGCATTAACACGATTCCTTCGGGTTCCAGCCATTGACTAAAACCAAGAAGCATAGTGTGAGAAACAGTAATCATAATAGGAAAACCACATAATCAAGAATTAAATTTCACACATAAGGTCTTATCTAGTCTGTTTGTGGACATATCTAAAACACTAACATTGTGTTATATGTTTAGACATATCCTTAGTGTTCTTACTAAGGCTTTCACGTCCTAGTTTCCAAAGGATGACTATACCTTTCCTTTGATACCAACTATAACGACCCATACCTTACAAACTTGGTTATTAATTCAGAATTGAAGCATTATTATTATATTATATAACAAAACCATGATAGGACCGTATATGTATAGTGTCTTAAACTAGGAAACATAATCAATTGGTTCATAAATCATCTAAATTGTCTCCCGTTTATCATATCTAGAGTCCCTTTTGGAATATCCTACTTAATAAAATTCTTCCTGACCTGGGGAAAAGAAAACATACAAAAGGGTGAGTTCAAATGCTCAGTAAGGGTAAAAAAATAAATATCAATCATATCATATTCATAAGAACACAACATTTTGATAATATTAACCTGCAAAAGAGATCATAATATCATAACATGGGATAAATCATAGTAGTGAAATGTAATCCCAATAATCATAACTTAAAACATGAAACTTTGTGGCACACACAAATAATCATTGAAAATCATTTCATATTAGTCAAGTCTCTTTTCCAAGACCATCATAGCGGACAAAGTCCATTACTGAACCGAGTTCACTCCTCGTTCTAGTCCTGTATCATTGAACCAGATTAACTTGTTGTTCCAGCCATGTCAATCTCATGAGATATAAATCTTTACCCAATGCATTGGATGGAGATTTAGGTCCCACCCATCTCATAATGAAACCTTTCTTATGTGTTCCACCAAATCATAAATCATAAATCATAGCATAACCCATGTAATTAAAATGGGATTCTTAAACATCATGCCTTCATAACATAAACCATATAAGATAAAAGGACATAATTCCCTCATAACATAATCAAGTCAATGTAAAAATAGGGATAGAAACAGAACCCTGTATTATCTTATATGGAAAATAATTTTGATAAAACACTTGAACTCCATTCTTAAGGAAAATATCCTTTCTTCTTCAAAAACATTTTTCCTTTCTTAACATGTCATTCAATTGTAAACTAAAATATGTTGATTAAAAATAATCTTGAAAATTTTTTAAGGAAGATTCATGGAAATAATGTTCTTTGATATCCTAAAAATCCATTCATGTCGTATAAGTTCAAAAAACATTCTTCTCATACTTTTGCCGGAAAAGTCAAAAAGTACCTCGTACTAAAAACGAAAAAAGATTCCTTTCATATCATTTACTAAAAACTCACCAATGGGTAAAATTGGAATTAAAAAATTGTAGGAGGATAGAAATAATATTACATATTGAGTAAACATGGATGTGGATGATAAATATTCCCCAATAAATTCTGAAGTATAAACAATCTCGGATAAAAATGAGATTGCGAGAGTTTTCCTTACCTTAGGTCTGATTTGTTTCGTACGTATCCGAACATCCTGTATAATGATTTAAATAATGTCATTGACTTATTAAAGAATCATGGTCATTGTTATGATATCATATATTGTCATATTATTATCTATTTATTAGTAATATTTCATTTCTACTTGTTATTCGGGAGTTCATTGCTTTATGTTCTTATGCTTGTCTTGTCGAATAAATTCTTATTCATATTTTTAGGTTATATATACCTTATTTACAGAATGTTATTACTGTAATATATATCATTTTTATTCATTCAATTAATTTATATAGTCATTATTCAATAAATATCATGTAGAACGAGTCGCATCATATCGTGAAGACGGTTGGTCGTACGTACGCAGGAGCGATGATATCGTTCCCATGAATGTGGAATTGTATTAAAGTTTATGTATACTATTTCAGAATCAATATCACTTTACAATAATCATATGTTGTTATTATTTACACCATTATACCCATCCAAGAAAGGTGGTGGTGGAAAACAGATTACACCACAATGTGGAGACGTTATTCCGTACATAGGCACGTGCGGTGATTTTGTTTTCCATAGGATGCATAGAAGGTGAAATAGGGTTGTTTAATATTTATAATAACATATCTGTTTAGGAGTGATACTGATTTTGTTACTTCATAATGAAATAGATGAATAAGAGGAAGTAGAAGAAGAAATAAATTTGAAAGAATCGGTAACAGATATTACCTCTTCTTCGACACACCTCTTTGAAACCTCCTCTTAGGGCACTAAAATAGGTCTTTGAAGAAGACCAAGACCTATAGTATGTTTCTAGGGAAGTTTATAAGGTAATGTGTCAGGTTTTGGCCGAGATTTAAGGCTCAAAATTGTGTAAGGAGGAGAGGGAGGAGGTGCCCTTTTATAAGGGAGGAGAGGGGCACCTTAGGAAAAACATAAAATATTATTTTATAATAAAGTCATATTCGGTTTATAATAGCTCAAAATTGATTTATTTAGAAGATAAAGTGGGTATGGGTGTATATAATCTCAACAAATATGTTTTAGATAATTTTAGGTTACTATTTTATCCTTATCATTTAGATTTAACTCTATGTTAAATAATTGAACTTTTACCGTGTCTTCTTTTTTTTCTTATACTATATAATTAATAAACTTACTATAACAGGAAAAACGAACCCCAAGTGGTTAATTATTAATATATATATCCTTATAGAAGTCATTTTTCCAAACATTAGATTTTTATGAATAGAATAACAATTAATAATATAATATTTCTTTTAAAAACTATTTTATGTCAATTTTGAAACTATTTGGTAATTGATTGTTGTGAATATCATAACAGCATGATTAGTTCGAAAAAAAGTTAATTAAATCAATACTAACATGTCATATTAACCTATAAAATTATTGTAATTTATAAAAAGTTTCAAATTACATTTATTTGGGTATTTATAACATCAATTATGTTAATATTTCATTAATAAGGTAATTACTACATCATCATTGTGTCATAAATAAATTAAATTATTTAATGTATATAAATTATATATAAAATACCATTAGGTAGGAAATATTTTTATCTTACTAATTAATATTTATAGTCGAATTTATCTTATGTAAAACCCTACATTAAAAATGTTTTTAGTTATTAAACTTTGACTTTAACTATTTTAACACTTCTTTAAATAAAATAATAATATGTGTCCTAATCTATTCCAAGTAGACCTAAAGGGTAATATTTTATTCCTAAGGTTGTTTTTGGTCTAATTACATTTATCCAATAGAATTATGACATGTGTTATGGTAATAATAATATCATTTGTACCCTTAATTACCCTATTTACTTTTAACCGTGGTAAAAAAAGTAAAAAGTTACTATTCATCAAAAATTATTTTTATCTTATTGAATCACATTTTACTCCTTGATATTAACTGTTTCTCTTGGATTTTTGAAATTCCACTCACAGAAGCGGTAAAATTATGTTTTATATAAATTTGCAAATTCTCCAGGAGGTGGGTAAAAGACGGTGAATAGTTCAATAAAATTTTTATATATCTAAACTTATTATAAAATGACTCAAGTGAATTACATTGAACATACATAAGTATTATGTATCTATTTTGACCTAAAATAAATTTAAATAAAATAAGTAATTATTTAAATAAAAATGGTGTTTTTAAATAGTAACCCAGTGTTTTCACAATTCATCAAAAATTGAACATTCTCAGAAATATATCAAAATTTCACCCTAGGATAATTTTGATATTACGAATCCAAAAATGAAGTCCGTTTTGAAAGATAAAATTTATAAAATTTTAAAAAGTGGGTATTACTATTCATAATGGCTAGTTTATATAATATTTTAATAGCATATCGTTGTTTAGTGAAACTCGTTATTGCGTACAACACACGCTATCATGGAAGGCCACGATTGTGTGTAAAGCAAGCCAAGCTAGAGTTTTGTGTAGTGAAAGATTCCTTTGATGTTGCGTATAACATAAGACATAAATGAAGTATATACTTCTCATAAAATATCAGGGTGTTACAGTACCAATATGACATTTAGCTACCACAGTGTTAGATGATTCACTAAATAATGGAAGTTCATAATTCATGAAATTCTATACCATGGGAATGATCATTCATGGTAGTCCGGGATACACTCTAACATAGATATAAACAATAGTTATTTATTTTTTTAACCGGTGAGTCTTCAAAACATATACTGTTTTCCAATTTTATACATCCTATGATGTTGATTAGGAACAATATTTTCCACTTCATTCCTTCCCGCTGTATCATACTTATTTTTTTTATAGATAAGCATTTTGAATAGACATATTTTTGATGATGTGATATGATAATCTTAAAATGAGACCACATTTCATCCTAAAAATAAATTAAAACATTTCAATTTAATTTTGTTAACACTATCCTAACCTCTATTTTTATTTTCACAATCTATTGATACTAACTATAATGATCCATGATTACACCTTGCATAATCTCACGATTATCCAAGATATATATTTTTTTTCATTGAGAATATTTTTTGGTTTAGAGTTTTAGATAATTTATCCATAACCTATACATTATAAACTATATAATACAAAATGGAAACATTCAATTAGTATCAATTGTTCCAATAATATACACATTAAAAAATAATATTGAATTGCTTTTATAGAAAATTTTCATGACATTTAACTTGGTTACATCCTCTACCATACACACCCTTTAACCATCTGAAAATAACATCTAAAATAGGATGAGAGAAAATCATAGAAAGGGACATAATATGAAAGAAAACACTTAGTCCAGTGAAAATATTAAAACACATGTAAAACATACCTTCATCTTAAATTTTCATTTATCATATGAAATAAATCATTTTCACATGAATAAAACAATTTTTTTACTCAATGGAATTATTTATACCAAAAATAAGGAAATAAAAAATCATTTCTGATAGCTTAGAGAACATCATTCATAATATAAAGATTTAACTATAACCATTACAAAATTTACTTAATTCAACTAGAATTGACATTTTTACATTCCCAAAGATCATTTTGCTTTATATTTTTAGATAATTAAGTCGTAATTCATTCATTAAAACCGACAATAATAAAAAGCGGGTAATACTTAAAAAAATATCCATTTCGACCAACATACAAGTGTTTACAATAAAAAATTTACTATTTTTATGAAATTCTACAAAACATTCATCTTTGCATATCATTTTATCATAACCACTCATTAACCCTATGCATTACTTTTTAAAAAGTATGATGAGATCAAAAAGCGTAGTATGGGATAAAAAAATATGCAAATAATGTCTTAGTCCTAGAATTTTGATAATCATATGAAATCATTTCAAAAATGATATTCTTTTCACCTGTAAAGAATAATATTATTACGTTTCGTGAAAATATGATTTCCATGAAACAAAATATATATAATTAATCCATTCGGGTAAATTTTTGAATCATTTTATTCCCATACATATATATTATTGTAACCCTTTGGAACCACATTATGAATTGTATACCTCATGGATACCATACAACGTAACCCTCACTGTTACCATTGGGTGAATCCATCACATTTACACTTGGAATAACCATTATTGGAAGAATCCAGCATAAAAATACACAATGAATTGGATGAATATCACTAAACCACCCATATTCAAAATAAATCTCCATGAACCAGAACATAATCATAAAACATGAATACTTTCCTCAAAAAATATTTTTGTTTGAATTTTGTAAAAAATATAAATTTAAAAGAGGCTTTTTAAAGAAACATTCCTTACCTCCTGTTTGAATTCATGAAAATGTGTTAAACATATTTCTATAAAGGACAAAATAGTTTTATTAATTAATTATAATAAAATATTCATATTTATAATAACTTATATGTTCCTTTTTTAACATCCTTCCACCCATTAATTAATAATATTTTGTTATTTTTGTTGTATTAAGAGCATTTATTTCGTTGTTTCCATTGGTGGTTCATTATGGAATTTAATTTCTGAATGGAATAAAAACTACAGAAGTATATTGGAAAGGTATTAATAAGTTTCCATAATTCCATATTTCATTTTTTCTGATATGGGTATGATTCATGGATGATACATTAATGAAAATGAGCTAATTTATTCTGGATGTCATCTACGACCATTACAATATTCTATCATTTTATTTAATACCATGTATATATATTGGTTCCATAACCTTATATTACTTTTAATATCTATAATAATACATTATTTAAACATAATAATGTTTTTATGACCATCCATGAAGGCAATAATGGAAAATGAAAACAGATTGTCCATGACGGTAGTGAATCATCACATAACTTGAGATGATTTCATTTTCTAGAATAAAATGATAAGTGTATAGGTCTGATGATGAATATTTCATTAAAAAAATAAAATTGTTGTTTATATATGATACTGGAGTTATCATTCCAGTTGAATGATGGTATCTGGTGAGAGGATAAAAAATATAAAATAAATTTAAAAGAAAATGAAAGAGGAATTTACCTCTGGAATTTTTTTCTTTGAGAATGTCTGTAGGAAATTGGATTTCGGGGTTTTTCAGACCAAATGCTCTTGAACATTGTGGAGAGGTTTGTTAAGGGTATTTGTAATAATTTTTACACGATTCAATATTTATTAAGTTTGAGGAGAATAAGTGGTGAGGGGAGGTTTTATAGTTGACGAGAGGGGTTTTTGTGAATAATATATTCATTATATTACTATTTTGGATCAGGACTATCAATAATTTGATCATTATCACAAAATATATTAAAATAAAGAAGTTTAGTTTTACATTTTGATGACTAAATTATAAGTTACATAAGGAATGGTTTATTTAACTTATAATGTAAATATACCCTAAATTATCGAATTTATCAATGCACAAAAAAAATTCATGTATTTTAGAAGAAACCCAAAAATTCACCACAACTATTTTTCAACATGGGAAATTAAATAAATAACTCTATTTTATGAAATTAATTATATATAAATGAAAATTTTACTTATTAATTAAAATCATAATTTATTCAAAAAATACTAATGTTAAATTTATTTATAATTTTATGAAACTTTGAAAAATTAATTAAGGACCCATAAAATTATCCTATAATCAGAAGACTCTATAATACTAATTTATGAATATAATTTATGAAGGTAAATTTTATTTTACTTAATTATATTAAAAATAAAATTATAAATAATTAATTATGCTTCAAAAAATACCAACAATTAATTTATCACATCCAAAACATTTATTTAAATATTTTATGATATGATTATATCATATTTTAACTTATTATAAAAAAAATTATTTACACTCTCATAGGAGTGGTTACTATTCTGTTTGTATAGAATCCTTTATTTCGATAAATACAATTAATTTTATTATACATTCATTATGAATTTTACTATTTAATTCCATAATGAAAAAAAATTAAGCACCTTGGTTGTTACATTATCCCCACATTCTTGAAATTGAATCCTCACAATTATTATTTATATAATAATCATGTGATGACACCTTTCTGTCATAGAATTTTTAGATTCCCACATTGGTTCTTCAACCATGTGGTTTCTCGACAAAACTATTACCTATTGAATTAACTTGTTCCAAAATAATAGCACTCTATGGTCATGAATTTGAATAGCTTTCACTTTATAAGAATGGTTTTGTTCAAGATGAACTAATTATGTGAAAAATGAGATGAATCAAGAACATACATTCTTTACATTGAATCATGAATAACATTATATACATAGAACAAACATAGAGGAAAAGCCACTCAGGTGGAAAAAAATCTCACATTCTCTATTATTACATAGTTTCCAATGAAACATGTACTCAATTTTACCTTCTTTCCAAAATGAATCACTCTATTCCCTAGAGAATCATTAATCATGACATAATCACCAACCACAAAAAGACCCTTTCTACAGTTATCTATATAAATTTTCTTCTTGCTCAAAGATTTCCTCATATATTACTGGATCACCATTACATTCTCTACCACTCCCCTCCAAAATATGGTCCCAAAATGATCCTTTCCAAAAATTCATTCCAAAATGATGGAGGTCAACACCACTTACCATATAAGTCCTAAAAAGGTAACAACTGTATACTAGAATGAAAACTATTATTATAGGAAAACTAAACTACTGAATGATGCAGATCACAAATACCCCGGTAATCTATTGAGAAGCTCAATGAATGTCCTCCACTGTCTAAGTTGATCACTCAACCTATCAATCCTATTGAGGATGAAAATTGGTGTTGAAATTTAATTAAATACCCATTGACTTATGATTCCTTTCCCAAAGTTTGAAGTGAACCCATGATCATGGTCAGATACAAAGGAGAGAGGAACACCATGTAACATATAAATATCATTTATGTACAAATTCTAATTTGAATTTAAATACATAGTATCTCAAATATAAATGAAAATTAAAGACTAAGTTAGTTGAAAAATAGTAACAGAAATTGCAATATTATCTTGAGAAGTATTTGTTAGTCCCACCATGATATCCATAGATATAATTTCAAATTCTACTTTAGCACTGGAAAATCTTGAAGAATCAACATTGTCAGTTTTCTCTATTCATTAACTAGTTTAAAACATAATTGTTTCATGGTAAAATCTGCAATATCTCTTTTCATTCGATCACACCAGTAATACACTTAAAGGTCCTTATACATCTTAGTACTGCCAAGATGAACAAAAAATGGGGAACTATAAGATTTATATAATAAATGTTCATTAAAATATGACTCAAAAGGAAAACGTAATCTCTTCCAAAAAAATAAAAATTCATTATTTATCAATGTTAAATTAGAGAAACATACCTGTTTCACTAATTATAGCTTTTTCTATAACTCAAAATCTTCTTTTTGTGCCTTCTTGATTCTTTATAACAGACATGATTACATTGACACCTAAAACCAAAATGTGGAATTTTCTGCACCAAAAACTTCTAATACAAAATTCATCAAATTATTAATCAATGTATTATGTTCCACACATAATATGGTTAATTTAGCATGATTTGTTTCACATAAGATATTAGTCAGATTGTTTTATTTTCATCAGTGGTAGATGGTCCTTAAATCGTGATCCTTAATCAGTTCCAACCATCTTCTTTACATCATGATTAATTCCTTCTGATCAAATATATATTTGAAACTTGTCAGGTAATCATATATATATATATATATATATCATATTGGTATCCATATAAATGACGTCACTAAAATTTGAAATTGAATACAACTTATGATAATTCTAAATAATTTATGGGATAATTAAACTCATGAGGTTTTTGTTGTCCTAAATCAAAAGTAATTACCTCATCATTATGCATTATAACACTTCCATTCCCCTTCCATAGAGAATCTTTATAGTTAAAAAATAACCATTTATGGAAGGCAAGTCTGGAAATAGAGTATTCACTAATCTCTTTTATAGTTCCGGAGAATAATCATCATTGTCATCTGTCCAGACAAATTGATCATCATTATTGTTAATTTAGTCATAGGGCTAGATTATGGTGTAATTTATTTAACAAAAAATAAAAAATATCCCAATTAATCCATAAAAAATATAAATATTATAAACATTTTTAGGTCTTGTCAATTCATCAAAAAAATTTATTTTAGAGAGATGAAATGTTATAATATCCTTTTTAAAATATTCCCATGAAATTAAATTTATTGGAAAACAAAATAATATATTCTGAATTCCCCGTATATTTTCTTTTGTTTTTGGGTTTGTAGAATAATCCTTATAATTTTTTCGTGATCCTCATAAATTTTTGAATGAAGAAAAAAAACATCAATAAAATCTAAAACATAATTATCCAAATATTCATGGTAGATTATATTTATAGGGTCCATAAAAATAATACATGAATTTTTCAAACCAAAGGGAATAATAAAAACCACATAATGGCCATTTAATGATTGGAACACTATTTTTGGAATTTTATTATCCTTCACCTTCTACTGATTGTACCCAGATCTCATGTAAATATTGAAAAAACACAAAGCTCCCTATATCGTATATAACAAGTCCTAAATATAATGAAAATGAATACGTATTCTTGAAGTAATTCTATTCAATGTTCTATACTCAATGAAAAGCCTCATGTAACCATATTTATTTTTAATGAAAATAGTAGAACCTATTGGTGAAGGTCTAACAGAAATAAAACCTTTATCATGGAACTCATGAAACTACATTTCCAATTAAAAATGTTCCACTTATACCATTTTATAAGATGTTTTTGAAATTTTCATATAATTGGGAACTATTTCAATGGTAAATTCAACTTTCTTATGAATTAACACATTATAAAACTAATTAGTAAAAACATATATGTATTCATTAACCACTAAACGTTATTAATATGAGAAATTATATTTTTTTCATCAATATAAGAAACATAACATTCATTTCCATATGTAAACATTTTCTCACCCTCTTGATATTTTATCAATGATATGAATTAATTCATGTATACTAACTAAAAATCAGTCTAAAAATAACTACTTTATCTCTATAATAAATCTCAGCATGGTAAAAAAAATCTAAACTATACCTAGAATAACATCAAAATATACCAAGTGAAAAAAACATGTTTTATGGTAATGTATTTTTAGAATTCCAATATGAAGATTCTTATAATGCCGTTTTTCTTCATTATTTCCCTAATTGTTTTAATTATAAGCTCCAGTTTCAATTTTTAAGGTAAAATTATCAATTTAATTGAAACCTTTTCAAAAATGAACGAATTTTTAGACCTTCTATCAAACAATACATTAGACAAATAGTATTAAGAGAACTGTGTACCCGATATCTATTAAATGGATGGATTGACATCTAATAAATTAGTCACAAAGGATTTCTATATATATTCCTACACATTGACTTGTTGTATCCCATCATTAAAATACTTTTATGGGAATATATGTTCATAATTGCCCATATCACCACATTTAAAACTCATTAAAATTTTCATATCATAATTAATCGTACTACCCCCAAGATCCTTTTCATTGTAAAATCATGACATATATCAAAATATACAACATTGTAAAAATATCCCATTTTTTTAAGTCATTGTTTAGGGTTCTTTTTTCCATAATTTTGAAATAATGGAATCTGGATTTTCTTACCTTCACAGTTTATTAATTTATTATTACACATTATGTTACATTTGGCCATTTTATTATACTTGTTTCCATGTACATGTGATCATTAGAACACTCCATTTATGCCCTCTCAACACATCAAAGAAGAATCTCATAACATTCTAATTCATGAGAATCCAATTCCCTTCGATATGTTGGAATTATAGCAGAGAAAAATTGATATGTTTTACCACCATGATCTTGAATAAGACATGGAGTATACCTTTCCAATGACGTGGATAATACATCATACACGACCAATGAATCGTCCTATTTTTTTTTCAATTCAGGTAATTTATTTTCCATCCTATGTCTATTTACAGTAGTGAAATATTTTTCAACCCAAATAATTTTTATTTCATCCCATTCCATGTCAATAATCTTTTTGTTATCTCTGTTATTCATGATCATTGACCAATAGTAGTCAGTGTCACTTTTAAAATGATAAATGGATAGATAATCCTTTTGATTATCTGAGCACTACATGACATCAAATATCATATCAAGGGATTTAATCAACCATTCACATGCCATTGGGTTAGAAGATACACTAAAAGCATTAGGGTGTTTCCTCATAACTTTTTTCACTCCCATCATGTTCAATTTTGTTTGAAATTTATGTTTACATCCATTGATTCTACTACCATTTATAGAATGTGTCAAATGATCTATCACCATCACCAATAGATCAGTTCTAATTCCAACTATTCCAGGTTGTCTATTAAAATGGATTTCTTCCTCTATGTTCCTTCCTACTTCTGCTTCTCAATTATTTCATTGGAAAACCAATCGTTATAGATATATTTTAGATGAAGAAAAATTGTAATATTCCACTTCTATATCCTTTATACACAAAAATAATGTAAAACTGATTTATTATATTATGTCAACAACATACTTACCTATAAATTCATCTAAACCTTTATATAATACTAAATATAAGGATCATCCCATAAATTTTACAAAATCTTATTAATCAAACTACAAATAAATTTCATAAATTCCAAGTGATATTTTTGGTTTAATGTTTTAAGGAATTATTTTTTAAATCATACATGACCACCCACATGAATACAAATATGATACTACTAATACAATGTCTATTTCTCCCAAATACAACAGATGTTAATAAAAATGAATTATTTTCAGGAAAAATCTACAAAACATTCATGTTGGATTATTATTTTCTCTTAACCATCTTTATACTCTATGAAAGGCATATAAAACATTGTATGAGGGAAAAATATCAATAGGGTATATAAACATATGGAATGAAAATATTAGTCCATGAATACTTGTAAACATATTAACTTATTTTCAAAAAGATATTCTTCTATCTTGTAAAAATCATATACTTACATTGTGGGATACTATAATTTCCATGAAACATAGAATATAATAATAAACCATTTCAAAAACATTGTGTATAATTTTATTATCATACATAAGTAGTATTATTAATTGTATGACTAAATTATGATTTTGACAATCATGTCTACCTTACTATATAAACCTTGCATCTACCTCATAGTGTACCCATGGATGTTACATTGGAAATAATAAGTATTGTCACCATAAAACATAAAAATAACTTATTTATTTAAATGACATCACAGAACCAACCATTATCTTAAAAAACTCCCATGAAGCAGAACATAATCATAAAATAGGAATACAAGCATCAAAAAAATATTCATTTTGAATTTTTTTTAAAATGGAAATTTAAATGACTCATAAAAAAATTTCCATTTATATGAGATTTAATTCCTTAAAATCTATTTAAACCACATTTATAAAAATTTAAATAGTATTTATATTCTATTTAGTAACTATATTCAAATTTATAACACCTTATATGATTCTTTTATAATTATTTTCCAAAAATGTTTAATAAAATATAATTATTTTCATTGTTTTTATTGTGTGTGGTTCATGGGTTTTGGGGATGGTTAATTATAGAAATTATTATTGAAAGGAAGAAAAAATCCATATGTGGAATGAAAAGGAATTAATATTTTTTCTATAATTCCATATTTTTTATTTTTTGTAATGATGTTGATTCATTAGAAAATCATTAATGGAAACTATCAACTTTATTTTGGTGGTTTTATATGAATAGTATAAACTTATATAATTTAATCTAATATCATGTTTATATATTGGATCCATAAAATTATATAACATATAATTTAATAAATGATAATTTTCTATGTACACTATGTGTACTTATGAGTACACACCATGTACCCGGGTACAACGTATAGCCTTGTACTGGCAATCTAACAATCGAGTACATGGACATGTAGGGGACCTGGATGACTTCCTAATGTGGGGACTAGTTGAGGCTGGTACATGGTGTGTACATTAAGGGAACATTCCATGCAGTTTTCTTTTTATTATATAAATTAGTGCGGGGTTGTGTCTCATGTACAGAACACCCTTCTTCTTCTTGTGTTTAATACAGGAGAGAAAAGAAATTTCCACAATCTTCTAGAAAATCTAGGATCTCCGTCCATTATATGATTGAGACACTGTGAGTTGCGTTGGATTCCAACTGGCGAGTTCTCTATTTACATGGAGCCTTTCTTCATGATTCATCCTCTCTCATGAGTATTTCGAGGATGAAAATTTTTCACCGTTTTGTAGATATACATCATTCTAAGATAATTTAAGGGCATATGATCAAGAGTGTTCATCATACAACATTATGGATGGTGGTTTGTGTATTTTCATTATTTTCATTGGATTATATATGCTTAAAGTTCCTAATATACATGTTTTGGGAATTCCTTGTTTTTGAATTTTACCCTGATTAATACCTGCATCGGTATTTTTATTTAGAAGGGGTTATTGCTTATGTGTAATGTATTATACCTTGTTATTGTGTGTGTTTCGCATGTCTAATTTATTTTTTCCATTAGGTCTAGAATTCTTATAAGGTATTATTGTTTTTCATGCCTCATGTTGTTCGGATGGAGTTAATTTTTATATGTGATGAATGTGTTTAGAATTTTGAAATTATTACCAATGATTATTGACTGTGAGAGCTTCCTGAGGTAGGGTCATTTATGCATAAATTGGTGTTATGTGGACCCAAAGGCATTGAGTGTGAGATCTGTCGGGTGGTCATAGACCAGAGGGTTTAGACCATGAAAGATACCTAGAGTGTCATTATTAAATCAATGTTGGACCCTGGAGAATTGACTATGAGATCTTCTAGGTGGTCATTACAATTTATTGTTGCTATAAATACTAAGAGGGTATTAACCTAGATGGTTGTCCATGTGGTTGTTTGGAAATTTTATGTTTTAATGTAGACCCAAGGGGTTATACTGTGTGAGATTTCCCATAGGGTCATTATTTATTGAATTGATGATATGTTAAACCATACAGTTTAGACAATGAGAAATTTAATAGGTGGTTTCCTTTGAGCAATTGAATGATTGTGACAAGTCTTTCATGACAAAGCACCTTCCTGGACTCGGTCTTACAAGATTGTTTATATGTCCTTCTGATACATCTGTTTCACTATTACACAAGGGATACAGGTCTTAGGCTAGATCTCGAGATTTCATTAATCAATAGTTTGAATAGTTAAAAAAATGTAAAAAAATGTAATTAAAAACAATAGGACTGTCTACTTTTCAGTTATTTATAGTTTATTGATTCATTTCTATATATTACATGCTATATATGTTCACTGATAGTTAGGAACATATTTTTGGTGGTTGGATACTGGGATTCATCACAGAATCAGTTCGTGTCAGGCTTTTGGGCCAAAACAGATTATATATTTGAATGTATAGATAATGTAAAACACCCTTCTTCATCGAGTACATGATTTCTATTGGAGCTGGAGAGCATGGGACAAAGCTGAGGCTAGTGATTTTGTTGGAGTTTACTTCATTTATGTTCCTTGGTTTTATTATTGTATTTCCAGCATTGGGACTTACATGGATACTTTCCTAGACACATGTGAAATACATCAATATATGTTCTCCAATTGTTATATTACGATTAGTCTTCTACAGTTTACTTTTGTTTATGGAATTATTGCTTAATCTATTTTATACTATTTGAAATTTTTTTCCATTCTCTTCCAATATGGTCGTAGTTTCACCATTATTAGATCTCGGCCCTCCCTACTATTCATATGCCTCTTGCATTTGAGGAAATGTGTTTGATGTCATGTGGCCAACCAGGAACGAGGTGCCTTTGGAAGTCACTCCGAACTAGGATGTTACAAAATGGTATCATAAGAGTTTGTTTTATACTTTGTCATGCTTTTTGGATTCTATCGACAGGGATAGGAAGGAGTGGGTAGTTAGTTATATGTTATGTCCAGGAGTAGCTAACCCATGTACAGGGAAAAGCCGATTTACCTTGAATATTTCAATTTTCATGTTTTTCAATTGTTATAGTTTATATGATTTCACCATTTGGTGAAACACTTGTATTGTTCTATTAGGATTTAAATCATTATGATTCTATTTTTGTTACAAACCAACGAGATGAGGGTATGACATCTCATAAATAATATTGGATCTTTCTAGAGATCACATGCCATGCATTCTTTTCATGCCATTTCGGATGAATTTCTGATTCCATGATGTTGTCATAGATGGTGTTCTATATATGCATGTTGTTGTCATATATCCCTTGATAGAATACTAGATATTTTTATAGGGTAATGTAAATTGGAATGTTTTATTTATATGGATGCCAAAATTTGTTCCTTGAGGTGTTATGGGCCCTCTTGGATCAGAATTTGTTGGATCGCGTTTGACTTTTAATAAATTATTGTCTAGTTATGATGTGAGGTTGGATGCCAAACATTTATTTTCTGGTAGTATAGGCTCCCAAGAGTAATAATTTTTCATGACACAAAAATTATGTTTTTAAGGGTTATAGGGAAGTTTTAGAGGCATGTTATCTAGAAACCCAGACAACACACACCACATGTTCTTTTGTTCAAGAAGAACTGAATATTTTTAAGTACATATCGAGTACCATATGTACATGCCATGTAGTCCATGACTGTGTGACTGACTATGTGAGAAGAGACACGAGGATGGGATATTTGGGTAGAACATGTTGTGTCTTGATTGTACATGTTGTGTTGTAAAGAAATATGTATCTGACAATGTGACCAACAACATGAGTGGATGAAACATAGGTATTAAATGTTGTGTCTAGATTTTACAGACCATGTAGTTATGGACCATGTATTCGGTCATTTGAAAAATGAGACAGGAGTCTGAGAATGAAGTGGTACATTCCATGTGTAGGGTGAACACACCATGTAGTGTTACACCAGGATTGAACCATGTAGTTCTCACTGTATTGAATAACATGGATAGGAGGAAAGATTAATGTACAAAACATGTCTTAGGAGGAACACTCCATGTTTATGGGTGTTACAAGACTAGGATTCAAATAGGAACATTCCATGTTAATGATTAAGGGAATAGGAAGTGTACTGGTTCTACACAATATGAAACCCTCTTTTGTAAAACATGAAACCTTTCTTATCTTCTTCCGCTCTTTCACAACTAAGTTGTTTTCAATGATAATATTAAATCGAGGTGTGCACATGAACATGTAGAGTCATTCCACTGAAACATCATCCGGTTTTATGCCAGAAAAAAGGCAATGATGAGACAATAGATATGGTACATCGGGGACTACCAGCAGATCCACCCATTGTTCCCTTCTTGGCACCAGATGTTATACCAGAAAAAGGTAATGATTCACAATTCAGTTAAAACATTATGAGGATGATGTAGACTTTCCATGTTAAACCACATTCTACCCTGAGTATGGTGGAGTTTATGAGGGTGTTCCAACAACAGCATCCTCCGACTTTATCAACGGATAGAGGACCGTGATCTATAGAGACATGGTTGTAGGATATTCATACTATCTTCGATAATATAGAGACTCCTTCAGAGGTAAGGGTGAAGATCACGATGTACATGATACACAATTCCACCAATAGATGGTGGGATGCTATCTCACAGGAAGGAAATCATCAGGATATGGGTTGGGAAGATTTTCATTGGACATTATTTGATTAAATATATCTTGATACATTGAGGGATGATCGAGACCGAAATTTCATGAACAGAGTGTAGGGATCTCTTTATGTGATGGATTAATCATCTCATTTTATAGAGCTTCAGTGCTTCACCCCTATTTTAGGAGGTGATGAGTTATCATTGGCTAGGTAGTTTGAGGATAGTCTCAGGTATGTAATCTGATCATAGGTGAATGTTTTTTGGATGTCTTTGATGACTGCTATAGTAAATCACTCACTTATTAATGATTGATATCTGAGTGAGTTAAGAGCTGTCAGCCATGGTGGTTGAGTATCGAGGGATAGAACTCATTCGATAGATAGTAGGTATTGTCGTAGGGATATTTAACGAGTCGGTTCTTCTAGTAGAAGGGTTGTTTCTTTAGGTATCCATGTCGTATGCTACTAGTGAGGGAAGAGTGGGCATATGAGACCACATTTTTTGAAGGACCCAATTGAGTTCTAGTATTTCAGCAAGTTGGATCACCATAAAAATGATTTCTAAGATTTCTCACCAGAAGCGAGTGACATGGGTTTTGTTATGACTCTACGTTCAAGAGAAGGACCACCAGCTTCCCATTAGTCAAGGATCTTTAGTTTGTCAGGTCATTCTGGATGAGGAGGTGGTCATAGACATGCTATCCGGATGGAAGGATTTCAGAAATAGTATGGTGGATTAGTTCATGGGAGTCATGAAAGGTCTCAAGGTCATGGTATAGGTCAGACTTTTCTAGTTGAGAAGACCCAAAAAGAGTAGGATCTCGAACCCTCTATAGTTAGAGGTACGATTCTATTTTTCTAGGTATTAGCTTCTTCTCTTTCTGATATTTAGTGCTACCAAATTTTTTTTATTGTTCTTATGAATATCCTTGGGCTCTTAATCATTACTTTGGATGATGTTATGATGCTAGAAACTCCATTGGGTCTTTGGAAGGTAGTTTGTGTCGCTGCCAGGAGTACCCTCTTGGGGTTTTTCGGTGTCACTTATTATAGGACCTATATGTCTTAGAGAGAAAAGTCATTGATTTTATTCTCATAATAGACTAGTTGGTCTCCTTCTATTCCATTGTTGACTACTATGTCTACAGGTTTAGTTTCACATCACTAGAGGGGAGGTATTTTCTATACATGGGAGAATGGGATGTTCAATCGAGAAGAGAAGGACTTAAGAATCATGGGTTGGGTGGAATTATTTCCCAAAGTGCTACGTTATATCTAGATGACTAGGGGACATCACATTTGGACATTCCTCAATTGATGGATCATTTTAGAGATGACTTTCCATATGACCATTCAGTTTTACCTCTAAAGAGAGAGAGGTATATTTCTCTATTAAGCTTGTTCTAGGATTGGCACTGGTTTCCATTCCTCCTTATATAATGGCTACACTATTGTTACAGGTGCTTCTGATGCAGTTAGAGGAGTTGAAGAAAAAGGGTTTCATCTGACCCAATACTTCTCCTTGGGGAACGCCTATCCTTTTTTCAATGAATGGAAATGATACACTCATTCTTTTGGTGGATTATCTAATGTTTTACCACTTTACAGTTAAGAACAAATATCCATTATCGAGGATTGATGATATATCTAATGAGATTCGAGGATCCTGAGTGTTCGTGATGATTTACTTGAGATCCAGTTATCATCAGTTGCACGTCAGAACATTAGATATACCTATTATAGCCTCTTGAAGTAGGTGTGGTATGTAAGAGTAATTGGTAATGCATTTTTATCTCATGAATGTGCTGGAAGTTTTCATGGCACTGATGATCCGAGTGTTCCATCCTTGTATTCTTTTGTTGTATTCTTCCTGGATTATATCTTGGCGTAATCTCATACTCAACATAGCATGCCTCCCATCTTGAGATCGTATTGAGTACACTGATAGAACATCAATTATATGCTAACCCCTAAAAATTTCATTTGTTTATGCTCCATATTCACTATATAGGACACGTTATCTTAGATATTGGAGTATCAGTATCACCATGTAATGTGAGTGTAGTAGTTTCGATGGATTAGTTGAAAAATGCGTTGGAGGTACGATGTTTTTTGGGGTTGTCTGGTTACTACTGGTGATTTATATAGGCCTTTTAAAACATATCATCACCACAAATGGGACTGATTATAAAGGTTGTGAAGTCCATATAGATAGATTCCTGTGATTTAGCATTTCATGATAGGAATAAGAGATTTAATTCAGCACCGATACTATTTTTTCTAGATTCGAGATAGAGATAAATCATTTATTACGATGCATCAGGTATCAGTATCGGAGTAGTGCTTATGCAGGGGGAAGGGGTCATTGTGTATGGGTCTCAATAGTGGAGGAGACATGAGAGGAATTACTAGATGCACGATCTTGAGTTACCTACATTATACAGGCTTCAAGCTGTTGGAGACATTATCTTTTGGGATAGAATTTTGTAGTATTCACTAACCCCAATAGTCTCATGTATTACTTTACTCAGCATTATCTGAATTTAAGACAACGAAGGTGGGTTGAGTTCCATCAATCTTTTGAAATTGATATTTTTTACATTTTGGGAATGAAACATAATGGATGATGCATCAAGCTGGAGGACAAAGATATTGGTAGTTCAGGAGGATAATAATGAGTGGAAACCTATGTCTTTGTCCTTTGAGATGAATTTGGAGGTGCATGATAGACAGGGGAAGACGTTTCACTCTTCTGTAGCTATTACCTGTACTCTACTGGATCAATTGTGAATGAGGTAGCTATCATATTTCGAAGACCTAGTATTATGGGAGAGTGTGTCAAGAGAGGACCTAACTCATGGGTGGACCATATTCGATAATTATAACATTATTTTTCATTGATGCTTATTGGTGTCAGTAGACATATATATGGATTTGATGTGATATTTGCAATCGTCGGTTTGGGAAGTTCATCCTGGTGCAACCAAGATGTATGGAGATGTACTCCATTAGTATTGGTGGCCATGTATGTAGATGGATGCAGCTGGTTTTTTAATGAGACATTCCACATGTCAGAAGGTGAAATCGGAGCATCAATGACCAGCTAAGAATTTATAGATGTTAACCATTACCGAGTGGAAGTAGAATGAAGTCACGATGGATTTAGTGACGGGTTTGCTGAGGTCGCCTTGAGGGAATGATGCAGTTTAGGTTTTAATCTACAGACTCACGAAGGTTTAAAATTTCATGAAATTAAAGGAAACATTCGGTGTTTATGATCTTGGAAGGTTTTACATCTAAGATATAGTATTTTTTCATGTGTATCCACACTATATCGTTTCAGATAGGGATTCCTGGTTTACTTCTCATGTCTTGAATAGACTATGGAGGGCTTTGGGTACATATGTACTTCTAAGTACAACTTATACCATCCCCATATTGATTACCATTCCATGTTCATGATTTAGGTTTTGGAGGACATATTTCGAGAGTGCATCCTAGATATCGGGGTATATTGTGAGATACATATACCCATAGTAGAGTTCGACTACAATAATAGTTTTCAGGCAACGATTCATATGGACACTTTTGAGGCTTTGTACGGTAGTCCATTCTGATCACTCCTATGTTGGCTAGTGTTAGCATAGGAATGTTGAGACCTCAGTCTATTCAAGAGACCACTGAGAAGGTGGAGTGGATTAGGAAGA
This sequence comes from Viscum album, assembly GCA_963277665.1. Classification (NCBI taxonomy): domain Eukaryota; kingdom Viridiplantae; phylum Streptophyta; class Magnoliopsida; order Santalales; family Viscaceae; genus Viscum; species Viscum album. Next base: position 692,148,954 of record OY728163.1, read on the forward strand.
GGATGGCTAATACACAGTCTTGGAAAAATATTATAATAATAGACGGAGATAACCTCTCGAGTTCAAGGACATATATTATTTTTTCTTAAGTGTCACATTGAGGTTATGATACAAGAGGATTAGGAGAGAGGGGAAGCTTTCACAAAGATATGTTGGGCCGTTGGAGGTTTTGGATTGTGTTGGTCAGTTTTCTATCGGTTGCATTTACCTCAGAGGTACTTGGATTATCTCGAGGTATTTTATTTTTCTCAGTTATGACGTCACTTTTTGGACCTGTCTCAGGTTTTAAAACATGAGGAGGTTGAGTTAAAGGTAGATGTGTCCTTTGGGAAGCACCCTATATGGATTATGCATCACAGCACGAATGTTCTTTGTGGTTAGACTATTCCTTTTGTACGGGTGCTATGGCAGCACGGGTGAGTACAGGACAAGACTTGGGAGATAGAGGCAGACATACTTTCCTAGGGGCCAGAGTAATTTGATGTTTAATTTCACCACCATTGGATGGTAAATTCAAGGATTTATTGCTTTATGGATGGGGGAGTTTGTAAGAACACATATATTCATTTCAGTTATGGATCTTTATTTAGGGTTGTTTTTTATGAAAAAGGAATAAATGTAAATTTTTTAACTACACACACTTTAATTATTTTTACACTCTATGCACTAGAATATATCATATTTCTATGTACTGCCCATGTAGCAGTCTAGTACATGGCCTTGTAGGTGACCTGGAAGACTGAATAAAGAAGGGGATAGTTGAGGCTATTACGCGACATGTACATGAAATGAAAACACTTTGTACTTTTATTTTTATTTGATTAATCGGTGTGGGGTCACATGTCATGTTTGGAAGACAATTTTCTCCCCATGATTCATACAGGAGAGCGACAGAATGGTTGTCATCTTAGAACCCCTACCAGTTGTCAATATGAACTCCGATTGAGATGTTCTTGTTTGTGTTGGATTCCCACTGGTTAGATCTCCCTTTCACTGGAGACTTTTTTCCTGATTCCTCCTCTCTCGTGAGTATTTCATGGATGAGTTTTTCCACATTTTTTTAAAAATACATCATTCTAGGCGGATTCAGAGGACACTGTTCTTGATTGTTCATCTTAAAACCTCATGGAATGTGGTTTTTGCCCTTCCTTGATTGAATTTTGATTATATATGCTTAAAGTGCCTAATACCCATATTTTGGGTATTGAGTGTTTTGGAATTTAACCCTCGTAAATACCTTCTATTTTTTGTTAGTTTGGTATGAGTTTATTTCTTATACATAAGGTTTTATACCTCCATATTTGGTTTACATCCCTTGTTTGATTGATTTTGGTCGTTTGGTATAGAATTCAAGTAATGCTTGCTTTGTTTTCAATGCCTTGGGTTGTTATGTCGAAGTTAGTGTTTATATGAGATGCATGTGTATCACATTGTCAAAGTATGACCAAGGGGAATTAACTATGAGAGATTCCTAACTTAGGTTCATTAATGAATTTTTTTTTGTTATGTTGAACCAGAGGTATTGATTGTGATATATGTCGGGTGGTCATAGACCAGAGGGGTTAGACCCTGAGAGCTACCTAGAGGGTCATTATTAAATGAATGTTGGACCCTAGGGAATTGACTATGAGTGCTATTGGGTGGTCATTATAGTTTGTAATTTCTATACAGACCAAGAGGGTATTGACTCTGAGAGATTCCCAGATGGTCAATGGAAAATGTTTTGGCTAATGTGGTAAAAAAGGGGTTAGACTGTGTGATCATTCCCAGAGGGTCGTTATTTATTGAATTGGTGATATGTTAAATGATATGGGTTAGACTATGAGAAGTTTCCCAAAGGATTTTTTTGAACAACAGAATGATTTTGAAATGTCTTCAAAGAAAAGGCAGATGCAGGGAATCAATCATACTAGATTTTATAGACGATCTTCTAAGATATTTGTTTCACTATTACATAGGGGATACATAGCATAGTCTAGTTCTCGAGATTTCATTATTCAACAGTTTGAATAATTATCAAATGTAAATGAATGTTATTGAAAACTATAGGATTGTTTACTTTTGAGTACTTCATATTTTATTGCATCATTTCTATATATTACCTAGTATATATTTTCACTAAAAGTTATAAATAGATAATTTAGTGGTATCCTACTAGGATTCATATCACACACTATTTGGATCATGATTTTGGGCCCAAAAATATTATATTTTTGTAATTATTGATATGGGAAATCTTCCGTCTTCATCAGGTACTTGATTGTTGTTAGATCTTGAGAGCATGATACCAAGCTGAGGCTTGGGATGTTGTTATAGTTTATTAAATTTCTATACATTGGTTTTAGTATTGTATTTATAGCATTGTGACTCGTTTTGATTATTTCCTAGATACAAGTGACATGCATCATTTATATGTTCTCTAGTTGTTATATTACTATTTTTCATCTGTTGTTTACTTCTATTTATGGTATTACTGATTCCACTTTTGTTTAATATTTGTGATTTCACTATGTATACTCTTCCAATGCGGGCATAGTTTCCCCATTATCAGACTTTGGCCCACACTGCTAGTTGGTATCCTCTAAAATTTTAGGAAATGTGTTTAAGGACATGTGACCAACTAGGTACAGGGAACCATTGGGCGGTACACAAAATCCGAATATTAAATATAATATCTATAATAAAATATAATTGAACCATAATAATTTATTTATGAATAGAATTGAATGAGTTAATTAGAAATCATACTTAATCATCCATGAAGGATATGAATCAACACATCACAAATTATGATTTCATTTTCATTAATTAATGGAGAAGTGTAGAGGTTTTATGACAGATATTATATTAACATAATAACATTGTAGTATATAATGGATATTATATTTATCATGTATATTTTATGAGAGTATGTGAGTATAATTTTATAAAATATAATAAATTAAAAGAAAATAATATAAAATGAATGTTGATTTCACCTCTTGAATTCTCCCCCTTGAAAATTTCATTAGAGAAATTGTATTTGGACTTCTGTTGATATCAAAGGACCGTGGATGGGGGGTTATAAGATTATTTGGTATAATGATTAAAATCATAAAGTATTTAAGGGTTTCAGTAGATGAGGTGGTGAGGGGTGGTATTTATAATGGTGGAGATGGGTAATTTTTAAATATTTTATTCCTTAGTTTATTATTTTGGATCATGACTAAGAATATTTTGAGAATTATCACTAAATATATTAACATAATCATGAATAGTTCTAGAGTATGAATATTAGATTATAAATTTCTCAAGTAATATTTAATTTAACATATAATGTATATATTCCATAAATTACAATATTTTACTTTTCCCAAAAAAATCAATTATTTTTTAAAAATTTCAAAAATTCACCGTAAGAAATATTTGACATGTAAAATTCGAAAATGAAATCCATTTTAAGAAAATAATTTTCTATATATTATATTTTTTTGATTATAACTAACATTATTTTGAAGACTACCAATATTAAAATTATTACTATTTTTATGACATATTCCAAATTTAATTATGGTCTCATAAAATCATCTTATAATCATAAGAAAACAAAATTTTAATTTAAGAATATATTATATTATAATATATTTTCTTTTATTTAATTTCTATTATTATAAAATTGGAAAAACCAATTCTGATTCAAAATATACAAAAACTTTATTTATATTCTCATAGGTGAGGTTACTATTCACTTATTTCAGATTCCTTAATTCAGATATATGCCAGTTATTTCATTTTACAATTATAATGAATCTAAATATTAAATTACAAAATGATAACAAATTATTTTATATGTTCTTGGGCTGCTATGCAGAACCCCTTCATAACCCGTGTTTGATGTAATTTGATCATAGTTGAATCAGCTGGATAAAATCATTAATATCTTCTACATTATTTCATATAATTAATGGGATTTATATCTTTTTTCACAAATATTATATGTTATATATGTATAATAGTATACTATATGATACCACCCATTTAATAATATTTAATAGGCTCACATGATGTTCTCTAGGTGCATATATTTATTTTATATAATGCCCAATTACCATATCACGAATAAAATATTTTTACTCAGGAAATTTACTATCATAATAAACATCAAAAACTATTTGAAACACATAAAAATGTAAATATAGGATATCAATATAAAATTTCTATTAAAAATCCTATATTCAATAACAAAATTAATTTTTTCTTTTATAAACCAAATTTTAATGTCAAATTACCCTTTTCTATTGAAAAACCAATTTCCAATAACCATATATCCTTAATAAATAGAATACTTTTTTTGAATAAAACATAAAATATTATTAAGGACCCAATGTTTGAATAGTGTTTATGGCTATAGAAAAGTATTTTTCTTTTTATAAGTTAAAATAGTACATACCTATTATTGTTTTTCAAAAAACTATATATAAAATCAATAATAAGATATCATTAGAAAAAACTTCTATAAAGTCAAAAAATATATATATAATTTAAATTATAAAAAGTATATATGCATATGAAAAAATTGAAAATATTATTTTGATAAAATTTACATGGGAGATAATTATTTGTATGAAAAAATGTAAAGGAGTGGTTTTTAAAACAAAAGTCCATTATAACATTGGAAACACATGAATCGTAAGCCCCTTGATACAATAACAATAAAAATTATCAAATATCATGAATTAATTTGTATTAATTATATAACATGTTGAACGCAATGAATATACATCACATAAATTAGAATAGGTGTGTAACATCAACAAATTACTCAGTGAAAGGAAATTGTGATGAAGTGCCTTAACTTGAGAATAACTTGTAATGTGAGTTATTTAACATCCCCAAGAAATTAAATTTAGTTAATTATTTATAGTATCAAGATCCTTTATCATGTTTAGAATACATTTTATTTTACATATTATCATATTATATACAATTTCAAAATCAAATAAGTGTATTTCATGTGTGTCAATAGTTTTGGGATTCTATGACATAAATAACATTGGTGGGATGAATATTACTTAGGGAGGAAATTATTAAAATATATTGAATAATAATACTAAAATTATAACATTTCAACCGGAAATATAATTTTTAAAACAAATCATGTAATATGGTTTTGAAAAATGAACAACATTACAATCATATAGATGGTAGGCGGTACTTATACATGAGTAACATTTACATTTTTCAATGATTATTATGTAAATATTGTAAAAAATATCTTATTTTTATATAATGATAACCAAATCCTCAATAACATATTATTTCATTAAATTTAGTTATATATTATCCATGATAGGTTATGATGAATGAAATAATCATATCGCTTCATAGCGATGGTAGTCAACACATTAATAAATTATTTTATGTTTTCTTAAGATGAGAACAATAATGATATATTATTATTTTGGAATGATAAATAATTCATTAATTTCATTATAATTTCATTTATATCACATATATTCATTAAATTTTTCTTTCTTTTATTCTATGTAAAGCATTAGTGAAAAATTAATCACATCACATCGTAAGGTTATAGTTCTCCCTATACACGTGATAAGTTATAATATCCCCAATGAAATGGAAAGTACATAGTTTTATGTGATTTAATTAATCAAGAATTATAAATATAATATAAATATAACACAACTTTTTTTAATCCATCATCACATCTATCCATGAGAGGTGATGATGGAAAATTATTAACATCTCTTCGTGATGTGGTAGTTTTCCATACAGATGAATTGTGATTTTGTTTCACATTAGATGTAATTATGTTATTCTTTTAAAAGTAGGGACTTCACTCAACAAATCGAGGAAATGCAAGTTAAAGTGATTGCCCAGTAAAAACCCACCTTGAACCCTCCATGTAGTGGGGTATCCATAGCTTGTAGACTACTAGGGGTGGTTCATGGATCCTTGCAACTAGAATTATCAAGCAATAGAGTATTCTGATTCTACCATAGAGGGTTTCTGGAATCCAATAAAATAGTGGGAGACATTAAATGATTTAAGTAATTAATTCGAATGTCAAAACTAGTAATCGAGATAAAAATCACTCATCTTCTAAAATTCATTTTTGTAAAAAATGGAATGATATACCAAAAGTTTAAAAACTACATATTATATTGGACAAAGTAAATGTCCACACTAAAACGAGTATTCATGAATAGTACAAGCATGTGTGAATAGTTCTATGATATTAGAAACTCAAGGTGCTAGTTTCTCCAACACTGTTAAACTACCTTTAGAAGCAATTGTTAAACTATTTACAAGAGACTAATATACAAAGCATATGATTGTTATATCATTATGATTTCATCAATGTCTGATGTAAGTTGCAGTCTCTACACTATGAAAGGGATGATATATACATGAAGTCACATCTCAAGTATAATGACCCATACTTTACATACATTGTTAATACTTCAAAATTGAAGCACACTTATTACAACATATGACAAAACCACAAAGGACCGTATAGGTATAGTGTCTTTATAAACTGGGAAACATAAACAACTGGTTCATAAATCTTCTACAGTGTCTCCCATTTATTTCATCATATCTAGGGTCCCTTTTAGCATATTCTACTTAATATCCATCTTCCTGACATGGGGAAAAGAAAACATAAAAGGGTGAGCTCAAATGCTCAGCAAGGGCAAATAATGGAAATAAAAATCATATCATATCTTTTTGAAAATCATATCCTGCAAAAGAGATCGTAATATCTTAACATGGAATAAATCATAGAAGTGAAAATGAAATCCCCATAATCATAACATGAAACTTGAAACTTTGTGTCATGCACACATAATCATGGAAAATCATTTCTTGTTAGTCATGACTCATTGCCAAGACTATCTTAGTGGACAAAGTCCCTTTCTGAACCGAGTCACCCTCGTTCTAGTCCTGTTTCACTGAACCGGTATAACCTACCGTTCCAGCCATGTCTATCTCATGAGATATAAAATCTTTACCCAATGCATTGGAGGGAGATATAGGTCCCACCCATCTTATAATGAATCCTTTCTTATGTGTGACACATAATCATACATCATCGTATAACACATGTAACAAAAATGGGATTCTTGAAACATCATGACATCATAAATCAATTCATATAAGATAAAGAAATTCATAAAAATAATTCCATCACAACATGATCAAATCAATGTAATAATAGGGATAAAAACAGAACCCTTTATTATCTTAGATGGAAAATAATTTTGATAAAACATTTGAACTCCATTCTTGAGGAAAATATCCTTTCTTCTTCAAAAACATTTTTCCTTTCATAACATGTCATACAACTTTAAAATAAAAGAATTTGATTAAAAATAAACTTGAAAACTTGTAAAGGAAGCTTCTTGGGAATAATGTTTTAAAAATCCATTCATGCCGTATAAGTTAAAAAAACACATTCTTCGTACTTTTGTCGGAAAAGTCAAAAAGTACCTCGTATGACAAAAGATTCCTTTCATAGATATTACTAAAAACTCACCGAAGGGTAAAATGTATTTAAAAAATAGTAGGTGGATGGAAATAATATTACATATTGATGAAACATGGATGTGGATGATAAAATACACCCCAGTAAATACTTACGAATAAACAATCTCAGATAAAAATGAGATTGTGATATTTCCCTTACCTTAGGTCCAATTTGCTTTGTACGTGTCCGAATCTGCTGTATAATGGTGTAAATAATGTTATTGACTTATTCCAGAATCATACATATTGATATGATATCATATATGGTCATATTCTTAGCTTCTTGATAGTAATATTTCATTGTTACTTGTTACTCGGGTCTTTATTGCCTTTTGTACTTATGCGTGTTTTGACGAATACATTATTATTCTTCTTTTACGGTTATAGATACCTTATATCAAGAATGGTATTAGTGTAACGTATATCATATTTATTCATTCAATTCATTTATATAATTACTATGTAATGATGATCACGTAGAACGAGTCACATCACATCGTGGAGACGGTATTCCGTACGTACGCACGAGTGATGATATCGTTCCTATGATCGTGGAACTGTATTGGAGTATATATATATTATTTCAGTATCAATATTACTTTATAATAATCATAAATAGTTACTCATTACACCATTATACCCATCCTTGTAAAGTGATGGTGGAAAAATAGATTACACCACGGCGTGGAGACGGTATTCCGTACGTACGCACGCGCGATGATTTCATTTTTCCGTGGGATGGATAGAAGGTGAATTAGGGTTATTTAATATTTATAATGACATAACAGTATTTAAGTAATACTGATGTTATTACTTTATCATGAAACAACTAAAGAAGAAGAAGTTGGAGAAGAATGAAATTGAAAAGATCGGTAATGGATATTACCTCTTCTTTGGAACGTCTCTTTGAATCCTCCACATAGGGAACTAAGATTGGTCTTTGAAGAATACCAGGACCTCTAGGATTATTCTAGGTAAGTGGAGAGGAGAAAATGGCAGGGGTTGGCCGAGCTTGAGTTCTCAATTTGGTGTGAGGAGGAGGGGGAGGAGGTGCCCTTTTATAAGGGAGGAGAGGGGCACCTTAGGAATATCTCAAAATATTATTTTATATTAAAGTCAAAATCGGTTTATAATGGTTCCAAAGGGTCTTATTTCGAAGCTAAAGTGGGGATGGGTCGAAATCCTATCAACCAATAGGATTTAGACAAGCTTAGGGTATTATTTTAACCTTATCAATTAGATTTAACTCTAAGTTAATTAATTTAACTTTTACCGTGTCTTTTTGTTTTCTTTCACTATATGGTTAATACACTTACTATATCATGACAAACGAACCCCAAATTGTTTATTAATAATATATATATCCTTATATAAGTTATTTGGCCGAAACATAGATTTTTAGGAATAAAATAACAATTAATAATATAATATTTTATTTAAAAACTATTTTGTGTCAATTTTGACACTATTTGATATATGATTTTTGTGAAAGTCATAACAGAATTATATGTTCGAACCAAGTTGATTAAATCAACATTAATATATCATATTAACCTAGATAATTATTTTAATTCATAAAAAGTCTCAAATTACATTTATTTTGGTGTTTATAACATCAATTATGTCAATATTTCATTAATAAGATAATTACTGCATCACCATTGTGTCATAAATAAATTAAATTATTTAATGTCTAAAAATTACAAATAAAATACCATTATGTAGGAAATCTTTTTAGCTTTCTAATTAATATTTATAGTCGAATTTATCTTATGTATAACCCCATATTAAAAATGATTTACTTATTAAACTTTGATTTTAACTATTTTAACCCTTCTTTAAATAAATTAATAGTAAATGTCCTAATCTAATCCAAGTGGGCCTAAATGGTCATATTGTATTCCTAAGTTTGTTTTTGGTAGAATTACACTTGTACAATAGAATTAGGACATGTGTTAGGGTAATATTAATATCATATTTACCCTTACTTACCCTATTTACAATTAACCGTGGTAAAAGAAAGTAAAAAGTTACTATTCACCAAAAATTATTTTCATCTCATTGAACCACATTTTAGTCCTTGATATTAACTGTGTCTATCGGATTTTCGAAATTCTATTCACAGAAGCGGTAAAATTAAGTTGTATGCAAAATTCAGTTTTTAACCTACCACTTAGTGGTTTCACTATTCATTAAAAATTGAAAGTTTTCAGAAAAATACCAAAATTTCACCCTAGGCTAATTTCCGTATTCCGAATCCAAAAATGAAGTCCATTTTGAAAAATAAAATTTATAAAATTTCAAAAAGTGGTTATTACTATTCATAACGGCTAGTTTTAATAATATTTTAATAGCATATCGTTGTTTAGTGAAACTCGGTATTGCGTACGACGCAAGCTATCGAGGATGGTCGCAATTGCGTGTAAAGTAAGCCAAGCTTGTATGTAGTGAAATATTCCGTTGATGATATAAAAAAAAATATTACTCATAAAAATCTCGGGTGTTACATTCTACCCCCCTTAAAAAGAATTTCGCCCTCGAAATTCGTCACTTTGTAACAAACAGATGAGGATACTTCTCCCTCATCATATCCTCAAGCTCCCATGTAGATTCTTCAAGTTGGTGGTTCCTCCATAAAACTTTCACCAAGCGAGTGGTCTTGTTTCGTAGGACTTTTTCACTACGATCCAGGATCTCTATCGGTTGTTCTTCATAAGAAAGATCTTGCTCCAGTGGTACAACTTCTGAGCTGAGTACATGTGAAGGATCCGGTATGTACTTTCTCAGGAGAGATACATGGAACACATCGTGAACTTGAGAGAGATTCGGTGGAAGCGCCAATCGGTAAGCTACCTTCCCAACACGATCCAGTATTTCGAAAGGACCGATATATCTAGGGCTCAACTTCCCCTTCTTTCCAAATCTCATAACCCTCTTCCAGGGAGATATTCGTAAGAACACTTTATCAACCACTTCAAACTCTAGGTCTTTTCTTCGGTTGTCGGCATAACATTTCTGTCGACTCTGAGATGCTCTTATGTGTTGTTGAATAGATCTAACCTTTTCTGCCATTTCATCAACGAGATCAGGTCCTAACAGCTTTCTTTCCCCAACTTCATCCCAGCAAGTTGGAGTCCTGCATTTCTTTCCATAGAGAGCTTCATAAGGATCCATCTGAAAACTGGAGTGAAAGCTATTATTATAAGAAAATTCCACTAAAGGTAGGTGTTGAGCCCAACATCCTTTGAAATCCATAGAGCAAGCACTCAACATATCTTCTAGGGTTTGAATTGTTCTCTCAGAATGACCGTCTGTCTGGGGATGATAAGCAGTGCTGAAACTCAACTCTGTATCCAGAGTATGCTGAAGACTTCTCCAGAACTTCGAGGTAAATCTCGGATCCCGATCAGATATAATAGAAAGTGGTACTCCATGAAATCTTACCACTTCCTTTACATATATCATGGAAAGCTGATCCAGAGAGAAATCCTCTCTAATAGGAATGAAGTGTGAAGACTTTGTAAGACGATCAACTATGACCCAAATAGAATTATTGCCTTTGGATGTTTTAGGAAGTCCTGTGACAAAGTCTATAGTGATGTTTTCCCATTTCCATTCGGGTATTGGTAATGGTTGTATAATCCCCTTAGACTTTTGTCTCTCAGCTTTAACTTTTTGACAAACCAAGCATCGAGAGACATATTCAGCAACATCTCTTTTCATGCCATCCCACCAGAAGTACTCTTTCAGGTCCCTATACATCTTCGTGCTTCCAGGATGAATAGAGAATAATGAACTATGAGCCTCATCCAGCAGCTCCTTCTTTAATTCGGGTATGGGAGGAACACAAACCCGATTCCTGAACATTATTATCCCATCACAATCAAGGTTGAACTCAGGAACATTTATCACCTTCTTTTGTAACTCGACATCTTCTTTCTGTGCCTCTTTAATCTTCACATGTATAGATGGTTGAACATTCATTTGAGAAAGATAAGATTTTTCCCCTTCCATTATAATTCCAAGATCCATCCTTTGTAAATCCATAAATATTGGATCCTTTGTGATCCTCATCATGGATAAACTAGCATGGTCTTGTCGACTTAATGCATCTGCCACCTTGTTTGCTTTCCCAGGGTGGTAATGGATTGAGCAGTCATAATCCTTAATCATCTCCAACCATCTTCTTTGACGCATATTCAGCTCCTTTTGTGTACAAATATACTTTAAACTTGTATGATAAGTATAAATATAACACCTTTCACCATAAAGGTAATGCCTCCAAATCTTTAATGCAAAGATTACCGCAGCCAACTCCAAATCATGTGTTGGGTAATTTTGCTCATGGATTTTCAACTGTCGTGAGGCATAAGCTATCACCATATCATTTTGCACAAGAACACACCCCAATCCCTTCTTGGATGCATCACTATAGATCACAAACCTTTCTCCACTACAAGGCAGTGTGAGCACAGGTGCACTGGATAACCTTCTTTTCAACTCCTTGAAATTCTCTTCACATTCCTCTGTCCAGACAAACTTAACTCCTTTCCGAGTCAACTTGGTGAGTGGATTAGATAATCGTGAAAAATCCTTTACAAAACGTCGATAATATCCAGCCAAACCAAGAAAACTTCGGATCTCAGTTACTGTTGTTGGTATTGACCATCTTTCGATAACCTCTATTTTTGCTGGATCCACATATATCCCCTCTTTTGAGATTATGTGACCCAAAAATGCAACTTTTTGAAGCCAAAATTCACACTTGGTAAATTTGGCATAAAGCTTCTCCTTTCTCAGGGTCTTCAATATAATTCTCAAGTGATCTTCATGCTCTTCCTTTGTCTTTGAATAGACAAGAATATCGTCTATAAAGACTGCCACAAATTGATCAAGATAGTCTCTAAAGACTCTATTCATTAGATCCATGAAGATAACAGGGGCATTAGTAAGACCAAATGGCATCACTATAAATTCATAGTGTCCATACCTTGTACGGAAAGCCGTCTTTGGTATATCCTCCCTTTTGACCCTTAATTGATGATACCCTGAACGAAGATCAATCTTGGAAAAGTATTGAGCTCCGCGTAGTTGGTCAAATAAGTCATCAATGCGTGGGAGAGGATATTTGTTCTTGATAGTGATCTTGTTATGTTCTCGATAATCAATGCAGAGTCTCATTGATCCATCTTTCTTCTTAACAAATAGAACAGGTGCTCCCCAAGGTGACGCACTAGGGCGTATGAATCCCTTATCAAGATTCTCTTGGAGTTGATTCTTCAATTCCTGCAACTCAATTGGGGCCATTCTATAAGGTGTCTTTGAAATAGGCAAAGCACCCGGTATGAGTTCTATTGAAAACTCAACTTCACGATTTGGTGGAAGACCCGGTAATTCTTCTGGAAAGACATCATCAAACTCCCTTATAATGGGCATATTCTTAATCGTGAGTTTCTCACCAACCATTTGAGATAAATAACCTTCATTTAGTGGAATCAATACCCATAAGATGGAAGAAATTTCCACTGGAAGGTTATGTTCATCCTTGCATTGGTATACGATCGTAGATTGATCTGGAATATGAAATGTGACTTCCCTTCTTTGGAAATTGATATGAGCTCCATGTAGAGAAAGAAAATCCATGCCAAGAATCACATCAAATTCCACTAAAGGAAGGATCACATGATTTGCAGGAAGCACTTTCCCACAAACTTCGATCGGATAAGAATTATAAACTTTTGATGCGACTGTTGTGCCATTAGGTGTTGTCACAGCTAACTCAACATCTAATTTTTTAGGTAATACGGTGATACCCTTAGAAAATTCTTTAGAAATAAAAGATTGGGTGGATCCAGAATAAAATAAAACATTTTCTACTTTAGAGTGGACGATAAGTGTACCTTTCACCACTTCGTTATCATACTCCACATCGCTGATAGAAATTGCATGTGACTTTCCTTTGTCTTTAGCCTTAAGATTTTGTTGACGTCGACCATCATCATCAACCCTTGGATTTGGGCATTGATTGGCATAATTCCCCATCTCCTTGCACTTGAAACATTGAAGTGTAGTAGGTTTATTCTGTGTATCCCTTCCTTTGATTGCATCATTAGACATCTTCTTCCCATTATCACGGCATTCAAATGCCCGATGACCTTCTTTTCCACATTTAAAACATTTACTTGTCCCTTTAAGACAACTCCCTCCATGTTTCTTTCCACACTTTGAGCATAAGGAAAAGCTCATCTTCTTTTCCGTGTGCTCTTTATATTTTTCTTTGAATTCCATCTTCCTCTTCTTATCAAACCCATGTGACTGATGGGTTACTCCAATCTCCATCTCGACTTTGAGAGAACATCGAACGATTTCCTCGTATCTATTGAAGTCCTTTATGGATAATGCCCTTCGAAGACATTGTTTTAAGCCACTAAAGAATCGATCGATCTTACTCTCAGGTTGGATAATAATACCAGAAGCGTACCTTTCAAGACTTGTAAAATTTGCTTCATAGGTACTAACAGATTCATCGTCCCTTTGCTTCAGTTCAAGGAACTCTTTCTCTATCTTTGTTCGGAGAATACGAGGGAAGTACTTATTGAAAAATAAGTTCTTGAACTCGTCCCATTCCATAGACTCAATTTCATCCCTTTGCCTCGTATTCTTAATAAGATTCCACCATTGATCAGCATCTCCTTCCAAACGATACACTACTAGGATGACTTTATCATGCTCAGAACATTGAAGAACTGAAAATATCTTTTCAGTAGTACTAATCCATTGTTCAGCAACTAATGGATCAGTAGACCCGCTGAAAGAAGGTGGACGTTGCCTCATGAAGGATTCAACAGAATGTTGCTCCTTCCTTTGCTCGTTTGGAAGTCCTGCATGATTCATAGCTTGAGAATGTTGTGTGAGCATGCCTACAAGATTTTGCATTCCATCTCCCATATCGTTTGGTTTCTCAGGGGGACAATCATTGCATTGCCCATCACATTCCGCATTAACACGGTTCCTTCGGGTTCCAGCCATTGACTAAAACCAAGAAGAATAGTGTGAGCAACACTAATTATAATAGGAAAACCACATAATTGAAAGTAAAATTTTCATGCTTAAGGTCTTATCCTAGGTTATTCAAGGACATTTCTAAAACACTAAGATTGTGTTCTATGCTTAGACTTATCCTTAGGGTTCTTACTAAGGCTTTCACATCCTAGTTTCCAAAGGTTGACTATACCTTTCCTCTGATACCAACTATAACGACCCATACATTACATACATTGTTAATACTTCAAAATTGAAGCACACTTATTACAACATATGACAAAACCACAAAGGACCGTATAGGTATAGTGTCTTTAGAAACTGGGAAACATAAACAACTGGTTCATAAATCTTCTACAGTGTCTCTCATTTATTTCATCATATCTAGGGTCCCTTTTAGCATATTCTACTTAATATCCATCTTCCTGACCTGGGGAAAAGAAAACATAAAAGGGTGAGCTCAAATGCTCAGCAAGGGCAAATAATGGAAATAAAAATCATATCATATCTTTTTGAAAATCATATCCTGCAAAAGGGATTGTAATATCTTAACATGGAATAAATCATAGAAGTGAAAATGAGATCCCCATAATCATAACATGAAACTTGAAACTTTGTGTCATGCACACATAATAATGGAAAATCATTTATTGTTAGTCATGACTCATTGCCAAGACTATCTTAGTGGACAAAGTCCCTTTTTGAACCGAGTCACCCTCGTTCCAGTCCTGTTTCACTGAACCGGTATAGCCTACCGTTCTAGCCATGTCTATCTCATGAAATATAAAATCTTTCCCCAATTCATTGGAGGGAGATATAGGTCCCACCCATCTTATAATGAATCCTTTCTTATGTGTGCCACATAATCATACATCATCGCATAACACATGTAACAAAAATGGGATTCTTGAAACATCATGACATCATAAATCAATTCATATAAGATAAAGGAATTCATAAAAATAATTCCATCACAACATGATCAAATCAATGTAATAATAGGGATAAAAACATAACCCTTTATTATCTTAGATGGAAAATAATTTTGATAAAACACTTGAACTCCATTCTTGAGGAAAATTTCCTTTCTTCTTCAAAAACATTTTTCCTTTCATAACATGTCATACAACTTTAAAATAAAAGAAGTTGATTAAAAATAAACTTGAAAACATGTAAAGGAATCTTCTTGGAAATAATGTTTTAAAAATCCATTCATGCCGTATAAGTTAAAAAAAACACATTCTTCGTACTTTTGTCGGAAAAGTCAAAAAGTACCTCGTATGACAAAAGATTCCTTTCATAGATATTACTAAAAACTCACCGAAGGGTAAAATGGATTTAAACAATTGTAGGTGGATGGAAATAATATTACATATTGATGAAACATGGATGTGGATGATAAAATACACCCCAGTAAATACTTACGAATAAACAATCTCGGATAAAAATGAGATTGTGATATTTCCCTTACCTTAGGTCCAATTTGCTTTGTACGTGTCCGAAGATCCTGTATAATGGTTTAAATAATGTTATTGACTTATTCCTGAATCATACATATTGATATGATATCATATATGGTCATATTATTATCTTCTTGATAGTAATATTTCATTGTTACTTGTTACTCGGGTCTTTATTGCCTTTTGTTCTTATGCGTGTTTTGCGGAATACATTCTTATTCTTCTTTTAAGGTTATAGATACCTTATATCCAGAATGGTATTAGTGTGACATATATCATATATATTCATTAAATTAATTTATATAATTACTATGTAATGATGATCACGTAGAACGAGTCGCATCACATCGTGGAGACGGTATTCCGTACGTACGCACGAGTGATGATATCGTTCCTATGATCGTGGAACTGTATTGGAGTATATTTATAATATTTCAGTATCAATATTACTTTATAATAATCATAAATAGTTACTCATTACACCATTATACCCATCCTTGTAAAGTGATGGTGGAAAAATAGATTACACCACAGCGTGGAGACGGTATTCCGTACGTACGCACGCGCGGTGATTTCATTTTTCCGTGGGATGGATAGAAGGTGAATTAGGGTTATTTCATATTTATAATAACATATCAGTATGTAAGTAATACTTATTTAATTACTTTATCATGAAACAACTAAAGAAGAAGAAGTTGAAGAAGAAACAAATTGAAAAGATCAGTAATGGATATTACCTCTTCTTTGGAATGCCTCTTTGAATCCTCCACTTACGGAACTATGATTGGTCTTTGAAGAAGACCAGGACCTCTAGGATTATTCTAGGGAAGTGTAGAGGAGAAAATGGAAGGGGTTTTCCGAGCTTGAGTGCTCAATTTGGTGTGAGGAGGAGGGGGAGGAGGTGCCCTTTTATAAGGGAGGAGAGGGGCACCTTAGGAATATCTCAAAATTTATTTTATATTAAAGTCAAAATTGGTTTATAATGGTTCCAAAGGGTCTTATTTCGAAGCTAAAGTGGGGATGGGTCGAAAGCCTATCAACAAATAGGATTTAGACAAGTTTAGGGTATTATTGTAACCTTATCAATTAGATTTAACTCTAAGTTAATTAATTTTACTTTTACCATGTCTTTTTGTTTTCTTTCACTATATGGTTAATACACTTACTATATCATGCCAAACGAACCCAAAATTGTTTATTATTAATATATATATCCTTATATAAGTTATTAGGCAGAACCTTAGATTTTTAGGAATAAAATAACAATTAATAATATAATATTTGATTTAAAAACTATATTGTGTCAATTTTGACACTATTTGATATATGATTTTTGTGAAAGTCATAACAGAATTATATTTTCGAACCTAGTTGATTAAATAAACATTAATATATCATAGTAACCTAGAAAATTATTGTAATTCATAAAAAGTCTCAAATTACATTTATTTTGGTGTTTATAACATCAATTATGTCAATATTTCATTAATAAGATAATTACTGCATCACCATTGTATCATAAATAAATTAAATTATTTAATGTCTAAAAATTACAAATAAAATACCATTATGTATGAAATATTTTTATCTTTATAATGAATATTTATAGTCGAATTTATCTTATGTATAACCCCATATTAAAAATGATTTACTTATTAAACTTTGATTTTAACTATTTTAATCCTTCTTTAAATAAATTAATAATAAATGTCCTAATCTAATCCAAGTGGGCCTAAATGGTCATATTTTATTCCTAAGTTTGTTTTGGGTCGAATTACACTTGTCTAATAGAATTAGGACATGTGTTAGGGTAATAGTAATATCATATTTACCCTTAGTTACCCTATTTACTATTAACCGTGGTAAAAGAAAGTAAAAAGTTACTATTCACCAAAAATTATTTTCATCTCATTGAACCACATTTTAGTCCTCGATATTAACCGTGTCTGTCGGATTTTCGAAATTCCATTCACAGAAGCGGTAAAATTAAGTTTTATGCAAAATTCAGTTTTTAACCTACCACTTAGTGGTTTCACTATTCATCAAAAATTGAAAGTTTTCAGAAAAATACCAAAATATCACCCTAGGCTAATTTCGGTATTCCAAATCCAAAAATGAAGTCCATTTTAAAAAATAAAATTTATAAAATTTCAAAAAGTGGTTATTAATATTCATAACGGCTAGTTTTAATAATATTTTAATAGCATATCGTTGTTTAGTGAAACTCGGTATTGCGTATGACACAAGCTATCGAGGAAGGTCTCAATTGCGTGTAAAGTAAGCCAAGCTAGTATGTAGTGAAATATTCCGTTGATGATATATAAAAACAAAATATTACTCATAAAAATATCGGGTGTTACATCAAGGATGTTTGAAAGGAAAAATCAAAGGAATGAAATTAATAAGCTGATGATTACACCAGCATGCATAAACTGAATGATAGATCATGATTGTTAAATGGATACATTTATCATATCATTTTCACCCTATTACTCAAGTCTCATTTTATGTTATAAAACAAGAAAGAATTGGGTAAACGCACCATTACCTATTTAGGTAAGGCTCTCCAAGAGGACAAGAATAAAATATAATTAAGATCTAATTCATATGGTGAATAAATTGAAAGAAAATCTGAAATGGGAAAAGTCATTTAATACAAATGACACATTCACAACTTCCTTCAATTAATGATGTATTAACAAAGGTTATTATCATTGAAAATTATAAAATAATATTGTGGAAGTTTAAAAGCAATAAGCTGATTTAAAAAATAATGTTTCCTCTTCTACATGACGGATATTCATCAATGTAATGGTTCCCTTTTAATACTTGGGTATTTAATACTGTATTCTTTTACATATGCGTATTTAAATACAATTACAATGTATGTATAGAAACATAACTAGAAGTTTGGTCTATTCTCCATGTGGATGTGAAACGGTGATAGCTAGGCCAATGGGGAGAAGTTCATGGCTTCATTAATTTCCTAGTGAAAGATTCGTTTTGAACTAATATTGCGTATAACCACAAACATTAATCACATGTTTCATTGGACGCAAGGAGATATTATTTCGGGATCTATAATAAATGGTTTTTTTGGTAAACTCAATCACTATTTCAGTAATACATGAATCATAATAAATTATTGATGAATATAAATGTACGACTTATACCCATTTGTGATAGGAAAATTATTTGTTACATAATAATAAAGTCAACATCATGAATATTCCAAATATTTTATTTTGGCTTGAAACAACTAAATACTTTTCGTATTATCGACATTTTTTGTTTTTACAATGGAGCCTTTAAAAATAATTGAATGTCATGATGCTTTTGGAAATAGTTATACAGGTATGCATGATCTATTACAATAATAAGATAAAGTTATGTATACTTCATAAGATTCCTTTACGTAATTAAGGAATAATAAAGTGAAGTATGTGAATGGTCAGGAGATATAAGTTGCCTTGGGTTGGGATACCGAAGAATATCTCGACCAAGAATTCATGAATCATGATAATGAAGCGTGGAGTAATTCCTAAACTCACATTAACTTATCAACATCATGATATATATGTAAATAAAGAGGATTGATTATAAAGTCTTACATATCAACATTAATCAAAAAACATGTATCGTGGAGAAATTCCAAAACACATATGTTATACATCAATATCTTGATGTAAGTAGTATCAATGTTGTAACTTTCCTAAACTTCCATAATATTTCATTAAATGATTTGAAAAAAACCGTGATATCCCATAACCAAATGCCAATTATAATGATAAATGGATATCATATGATTCATTGTATAATGGAAATCCATTGTGTCATAAGTACATCTATTTGGATGTAAATAGTTTGTTCGGATACAAAAAAACTTGCATCATGATAAACACATTGTGCATCGAAGGTAATTATCCTTACAACTTCTTAGGATATTACAAAAATCCTTAATAAAAGTTGCAGTCATGTGATATACTACATATCTATGTAATGGTTGACATCTCTAATAGAGATAGTGGGAGCTATATTGACTCGTGTTTAGTCAATTCTCTAAATGCACAAATAGTTGGAATAGGAACTAGTTCCACAAGTGCATATGGAACAAAGTATGTTCCAGAGATGCATACTGCATAGGAAGGATAAAACCATGGTGATGGTTTTTATATTCACCTTGGTGGATGATCTATTATTCAATGTGAATAATATTTCCTATATGTTAGCATTGTATCAAAATTAGATGAAATTGACAAGACCAACTAAAATTCAATTAACAGATTCCATGTATCAAAGTGAAAAAGGTCTTATTATTTTGAATATTATGGTCGGTATTCAAGTGAGTTTATATATGGAAGGTACAACTACGGTACCAATAAGGTTCGATTGGTTGGACAAAGTCATTACTCATAAATTCGTTAGAAGTTGACTTCTCATAGTCAATTTCTATGATCAAATTAATTAGGATTAGATTTCATGACCACCAATCATGGATGGTGTCTATAAGACGCAACCAAAATGGGATGGTCATGACATAGAATGCTAATAATGGTTGCAAGATACAGAAATCCAGTTTAGGATTAAAGAAAGAAACATGGTAATAGATTATACATGTGAAACCAATGATTTTCATGTGTCTACGTGTGGTTAGTGGGAGCAACAATGTTTTACAAGTGAAATATGTTCGGCAACTTATGAGAAACAAAAATTGGTCTTATAATTAGTTAAGATCAAGATGAAATTTATTTTCTAGTGACTGACTTAAAGTAGAAACCTATGTTGTAGGAAACATGATCTTATGAGGTAGATCTATATGATGTTTGGTCCTACTCAATCGTACATTTAGTGACATTTTATTGAACAATACATGTTAGAACAATTAAGGAGATGAATTGTTGCCTATGTCACAGGGCATAATCTCTTTAGGTTGACATGTTTGGTACATGAGATGAGATAAAAGTGATGAGTTAGATCTATACGTCAAAGCGATGAATAAATAACATATGCCATGATATGTTAAAATACTAATATTACCAAGATATTTTTTAGAGTGTGAAAATATGAGTTATATCGAGGAGTACTACAAGGGATGCAGTCATAATGATCTGATTATACATCAGAAAGTACAAAAGATAAGTACATGATAAATGGAGAAGAAAGATACATGTTTGTTGGGATACAAACAAGTATTCCATAGATCATTCTGACCTACTATTGTAGTTATTCTAAAGATGATGAGTGAGTCAAGCTCATATCAGCCAGTGGTTTCCCTTCATATAAAGACCGAGTACATTACAACTTATAAGGAAACTAAGAAGCAAATAACATTGCGATTTGTCCAGTTCCTGGAATCGCACCTAGTGAAAAAAGTATTATCATAATGTAAATTATGATATTCTTAATAGCCAATATGTCAGGTTATGGTAGTGGAAGAAGGGATATACACAGGATACCATCTCTTCATTATTTTTAATCAAGGAGATGAGGTCACTATAGTATAATAACCACACGGTGGAACCGTGGCTGACTCAATAGCTAAATCCATTACTCAGAAGAAACATGATTCTCATCATGTGAGTAGCTAACATGTTTGGTTTACAAGATGGCTCTAGTGAAAATGAGAGTGTTGAAATATTGGGTTCCCTAGAGCCAACTATTCAGTGATTTCGATTGCCATATCGTGTATATAGTTAGATATGCATGATTTCAACTTACCATAATAGTGTATAATTATTTGCATCCACTATTGAAATTGTAATGTCAAAACAATAATTGTCATATAGAAAGGTTATAGAAGTTCCCAGATGATAATGATAACCTCTATATACTATGACATTAATATTAAATATATTATCTATGATATAGATACATCTTACTGATTGGACATATTATATGATTGACTATCAAGTGTTGGGGGCTCATAAGCATTGATACAAATTCTCATGAAGTTCGCGCAAAGTGATCTCTATTAGTGAGATCATGAAGACTGACCCGCCAATAAGAACACCACATGTTTCATGTGTCTTTGGTTGTTCCAATATACGATCATGTGTAATGGTGTCCTGACATGAGGTCATTACTAATGTATGCCATTTGATTGGATACTTGGATACATGATGAAAACCATGGCAATGATGTCGTGGAGAGGTAGTTCGTGTTGGGTGCGTCATTGGTGACATGGCATTGGTTTAATGGTCACGAAAGTATTTGTCACTTCCAAGTTATGGATATAAGATATATCATCCCATGTAGTTAAGGATGGATGAACCTTTATAAGACCATGGAAATGAATGTCGCGGGTAAATATGTCCAGTTAAATCAACAAACAATAACACAAGAAAAGGGTGATGACACAAGAGTGCATCCTACATTATGATATATAACATACAAAGAGACTATGTTACACATTGCATGTTCGTAGGTTGGTTTTCACTTCTCTGACAACCCTTATATCTTCAGGGCACAGGATGGGTTGCTTGATCCCAATCTTGGTCTATAAATATTATTCATTGCTGTCAAGATAAGGGCCTAGAGGGTCACACACAATAGCATATTTGAGAATCAAACCTATCAAGTAGAATAAGAGTTTTGGACATGGCGGACCCCCCCACTGGGGTCCAAGTTTTTTCCAATGAAAAAAAATCTCCAATGCAATTAATAAATTCATATTATTTGAGTTTAGAATAATGAGCAGTGAATTTATATATTAAATGCAGTTACGAGTTTTATCTAAATTCATGAAAATCAGTAATTGAATAATATTAAATTTTTCATTGTTAAATTAATATTTTATGAGAGCAACGAGTCGAGTTAATGACTTAATTATTATCATGTAATATATTTTAATATATTTCCAGCGAGTGATAATAATAATAATAATGACTCTAAAAAGTAGTCATAATATTTCGTTGATCGTGTGTTGATTATTCAGGGGCCGGGTATTCATTTCCGAGTAATTAAATGACACTATAAATATTAGCGGAGATGAGATTAGAAAATACTATTCATGACACTCCTCTCTTTTCTCATCTCTCCCATGATCTAGAGAGAGAGGATCTGGATCCAAGAGGCATGGATCAAGCACTCTCCCAGATATCACTTGTGATGTGATGCAGTGATCATTAGAGTATCGAAGGTGTCGTCGAAATTCCGCACTAGCACCCAGATTACGACTAACGTCGCTCCCACATATTTCATGAATTATGTGTGGATGATATAGAAGACTTTGATGTCAGGTTTTTAGATAACTTATCATCAAAAACAAGAAGATGTTGTGCATGGAATTGGAAATAAACCTTGTGTTTTTACAGTTTATTTTCTACTTAAAACACTCCACGCGTAGTCCCACGGCATTGATAGGGATGCTCCTTGCCAACGTCGACAAGTTCACATCAAACATCAGTTGATTTTTTTAGAACCCATATTTTGGGGCGTCTCTTGCACGCCCAATTCCACCAAGTTCAATTAGAGAGACACATGATGATATTAATCCCAATAAATTAAATTTTCATCAATTTTAAAAAATTGTGTTGATACAGTACCAACACTGCACACGGATTCTGAATCAGACATAGAATGGTCAGTCTGCAACCATATAATGATTTGAATTGGGATTTGAGGTTGAATTCTGATGGAGTTTTGTATTTCAATCAAAAATCCCATGTTAAAAATACTCACCAGAAAATCAATTTTATTTATTTGATATAATGTTCTTAAAACTAATAGTATTATTATTATAATAAAATTATGATTTTTTCATAACAATAATATGAATTTTATTATAATAATTTTTTTAAATTATTATTATTACTTTTCCAAATCCTAATATAGGTTTTGAAAAATTTTCTAAAAGAGAAGACATGATTTGGTAGTCTTGGTAAAACAAAAGACCTTCAAAGAAGGTCTAATGAAAAAAATGGGGGGGGGGTTCCACCTTTATGTGTAGGTCAAGCAAATAAATACTTATGTTTTTTGGGGGTTGATCCCCCCCTGATGGTCTTCCATTGAAGTGCATCGGACCCAAGGGTGTCATTCCACTACTCTAGGTAGTGTGGTGGAAACCTGCACTAGGTAGCACACCACCAGGCTGCCTGATGCTGCCTCCCACACTGCACATGTGGAGCTGCGGCGCACCATGGCCACCCCTGCACTTCTACAATTGTGCCCAGCCAGGTGTTGCACCCAGCCCATCCGGCACCTCGGCACCCTGGTGGCTCCCTCATGGTACTTTCCATATACAGAATCTAGGCACCACACTTTAGTGGGCTAGCCAAGTGTCCCTTCACAAGGCGCCTTAGCCAATGGCCGCTCCACACTGGCCGACACTCCCCACCATGGGAGGCCCCTCTCCGAGGTGGCGTCCTGCACCACTAAGCCTGCAGCAACCCATCCACTATAGCAGCATAGCCCACCGTGCTTTATACTTCCCTACATGAGCCACCTCGGTTTGGAGTCCCCCTTACCTCCCACTATGGCACCGGCCGTGCCACACAGCATAGGTCATGGAACGAGCCTCTCCACCCTCAAACATCGGCCTCCACTATGCCAGATCCAGCAATGGCCCAATAGCCAGCTCCCTTCTGCACCCAACTCTCCACCTAAGGCTGGTGCCCCGGTCCTGGTACCCCACTACTCGAGGCCCTGACAATATCCAACCAAACCACCCTTCGCCTGAACCCACAACACGGCACACGCCACCGCTTCCGGATAGCCAGCTTCGCCATGATATTACCATGTTTCGACCACCGCCCTATCCTCCAAGCGAGCAGTTATCTTTAACATCCACTTTGGTCTGTGCGGGTCTGCCTCGCCCAAAACAGGCATGGGTGGACCTCCCGGCCTAGAATTCCCCTGAACGAGGTTGCTACCACCTATAATGGGCATGTGCAGGTACCCCCGACCTACACAGGCCATGCCTGAAGTAATACGGGCCCAAGTGTTTAAATTAATCAAAAACCAATTTAAATAATTAATCTAATTTTAGTTGATAATTTAATTAATTTCAAATAATTGGTCCGTTATTAAAATAGAGATGCATCGTAATTAATATAATATGGAGATTAATTATATTTATTTAATTTATTTATTTATTTAATTTTTAAAATTATAATTAAATTAATTAAATGTGACCTAAGGACGTGTTAATTCAAATAAAAATAATAAAGAATTTATAATCCAATTAAAATGCCCAAAAATTAAATTTAATTGATGTTCAATTTTTATTTGGAATTTATTTAATATACATGAGTTTAATGAATATATGACATATCATGAGTCTAAGGACCATCCAATGCCTATCTGGTGGTTGATTATTTATTTTTATTTATTAAATTATTTACTTATTGCTATGGTATTGTAATAATAAGTTTAATTGAATAAAATTTGATATATGTATCCTCTCAAGTGTCATTATATGTATAATTGACTACATTCCAATTCATAGAGTTGTATTTTATACCCCGAGACTCCCTCTCGTATGTGCGAGTACAATTGTATAATGATGAGACAAGGTACGATGAATGTCTATCCAAGTGATAGTGATTCACCAGACAGGAGATGGATGCGTTCTCTGAGCATAAATTTCTATTCCTGTTGCAAGCCATGAAACTAAAGGTATTGTCCATAGGGTCTCGGTTGGTCCGTTATTCACTCAATGGATTAATCATTAGAACCGACACATGATCAGATGTTCATTTTTTTCATGGCTTATTACTTTTTTCATGTGTAGTTAGAACACTATCACATAGAGTAATAATAAACAATCATGCAAGATAAAATGAACATGTGACGCGATATATTTTTATATTTCATACATGGTCATTTGTGAGTGTGATCACAAAGTACGTGATTATAAAATAGAAACTGATTTCTTTTGTCACATTAAAATAATAAAACCCTCAAATATATATAAATTCATAACCACCTTCCACCATTCATGTTTGAACAAAACCAACTGTTTGAGGTGCCAGCCATGCCATAGATGAGGGTTCCTCTTACTACTGGGGAGTACTAATATTAATTATGGGATGGAATAACTAAAATTTCAGCAATGAAATAGCCCTAGTTAGATTTTTGTAATTTGAGAGGCATGTTTGGAGTAAATGAAGTTCTAATTTTAGAAGTTGGTACTTCACTAAACAGATTAAAGAACCGCAAATTAAACTAGTCTGGCGGTCAAAATTCCACCTTGAACCCTCTATGTTTTGGCATAGCCATAATTTGTAGTCTATGAGGGGGTGGTTATGGAACCTTTCCACTAGAATACTCAAGCGAAAGAGTATTCTAATTCTAGAAATTAGGATGAAGACTTCATATAGACAAAAGATCATATTGCAATCTGTGTATATTTTCTAGGTTTTACAAAATAACAATAGGAGACTTATGCACTTCTTTACAACCGAAGTAATAGTACAATCCAATGATAGATTTCAGAATACCATTTTAAATGGATCCATGAAATTGAACCCGAACCCTTCATTATATCCTATGATAATTAAAAATACCATTAGTCTTATATTCCCAGTCTCATAGAATCACATGAGGAATTACAGCATCATGTTTTGATCACTATGTATATAGAATTTCCATCTATCCCATGGGATTTTACCACATACCACAACTATGATATACCATTTAATGAATTTTAGTTTGGGAATTGCAATTTTCTAATTTGATCATGCTTATAGAAATACAAAAATGAAATGCATAATAATCCAATTTTGGTGCAATTTCACAGGATTTGATCATGCATTAGAATAGTGTCATTCGATGCGAACCAAATATCACCTCACACACTATTTCCTAATTCGCCATTATGTATAAAAATTTTCATTTAGAATAGAATTTTCATACCTATTAATTTTTTTATGATTAATCCAAGTAACTTTGACTAATTCTATGTTCCCCAACGCTTATGAATTGATGGATTTCTGTCCATAAATTGGAACACATATTTATTTATTTTTTCATTTCATAATTGATGTATATTGAAATCGCAAACATATTATTCCCAAAAAAAATAAACATGTTCCGTCTAAATCGTGGGGGGATATTTCATAATAGAATAAGTTCAACATTATAGATTATTTATTTCCATAGATTAGTTGAATTGGGTACAACATCATTTGACCTCGTATCTAGAAAATTACTTTTGAAATCAATACCTAACTCATTCCAATGTTCTTGAATAAGGTGAAATTATATTGTCTTCATAACCTCGATCCAAATGACCATATTTCATTTCATAGGGGCATGATACACATTTTATACTTATGTTGTATCTTCATATG
Source organism: Viscum album (assembly GCA_963277665.1). Taxonomy (NCBI): domain Eukaryota; kingdom Viridiplantae; phylum Streptophyta; class Magnoliopsida; order Santalales; family Viscaceae; genus Viscum; species Viscum album. Next base: position 692,176,270 of record OY728163.1, read on the forward strand.
TAACCACACTCATGGTTTTCCCATTTTCTCTTCCTGATAGGTCCAAATAATGACTTTACATCCAATTTGTTAAGGCCAATATTACTATGGAATATGTTTCTAATAAATTAAAATCCTCTCATTTCCCACCTATATGAACTTGTAACCATAGAAAAAACATTTATAAGTTTACTCATAGATATGGTGAATTAACATGGGAAGCTTTGGATCTATTTAATGAACGAACTGAAAAGTTCACACATCACATAAGTGATTTGTGGATGAAACATTAAGCATTATGCAAATTCCTGCAAATAACATAATGTATAACTATATATTCCAATGCCGACGGTTGACTCATACATAAGAATCCAAAATATGGGTGATCCCATTTTGATGAAATCACCCATATTGAATGTATTTGAGAGAGAGATCGAGTACCATATTGATACATAATTAATCACGTGGAAGATACCAACCACCTTGAAGCACATATTGAATCCCGATAAAGGAAATGTATAATTTATTGGTTACATAACCACCATTATGACTACATTACCTTATTTTAAAGATTCAAGGTTCTTAGATGGGTGCCAGACCACACCCATGCCATCAATGTAGATATGGTATATAATAAACTACGAACCATTATTTCAATAATGTAAATTACAAATAACAATCCAATTAATTTCAACAACCCTAATAATTCCATATGTCTTATTACAAGAAAAGACATTTCTAAAAGTAGTAACCAAAAAATAAAAATTATTATCTACATAGTTGTGGATAAGATCCACCAAGAAATCAAGGACCACCTTGGTACCCAACTATGAATCCAACTACTAGGCCTCAATATCCATTTCGGTACTAACATTTTATAATTACAACTCTATAATTCCTACCCACTCAACAGTAAAAGTATCAGAATTATTTTCCTAAAAGCCCCAATAATCCCAACCTCCTCATCAAAACATTCAAAACATGATAACCACCTTTGATAAAAAAGAACACCATAGAATTAAAATCTAATTAAACAATATGAAAAATCAAGAGTCTTCTCTCTAAAACCTTGAGGATTATGAGGGACACATCTCCAAGAAATAATCAAAACCATTAGAAAATAATCTTCTCAGGGATACTATGAAAAATTATAGATATGATGTAGAAGAAATAGTATTTCATAGTGGAAATGATATGAGATTTCAATATCAATTCTTTGGTGATGAAAATAAACTAGGGGAAAATGAAATTCATTTTCCAATCATTAGTAATGATAGTGATGATAACACATAAAAAGATTGTCAAAATAGAAATCTTGAATTGAAAAAAATGAAAACGATATCATAAAAGCGTAAAATGACAAATATTATGTTTCTGTGGAAATCACAGTTTATAGGCCCCCATTTATATTTCATGAGATAGTGTGACAAGATAAAATAATTGGGTAATAAAGTGTTTTTAGAGTTGTTTAGGAAATTAAATATCAATATCCCCTTTACAGTGGCCATCAATCAAATGTTTTATTGTAAATATAATTAAAAGAGTTAAAATCCAATAATTGAAAAATTGAAGGTTTTGAGATATCTAATTCATTAATGAATGATATGAACGTTTTGTCTAAATATCCCACCAAATATAAGACCCCATAGATGTTTCTTAATTCCATAAACTATCATAATGTGAAATTAAGAAAAAATTGTTACTTGATGAAAATATTAATTTAATACATATGATTGTATTTTGAATGTTTTGGATCATCAATTTCAAATAATAATGAGTTTCACTAAATCCAGGCGGCTGATTAGTCAAGTGTCCATGATGACATCATGAGGGTGTTTTAGTAAATATTGGAATGTTTACTTGTCATTATGATTTTCTTATCGTGGATATAGAGGACGGATGAGATGTACCCATCATTAGAGTGAGATCATTTCTTCCCACTAGTAGGGATTTTATTTATATGAATCATGTAAGGATAATTATTGTAGTTGTTGATGATCATGTAGTATTTGATTTAGTGACACATTCTTGGAATAATGGTGATTCATTTGACTATAAATCCATCATTCAAAAAAATGGAATATATTAATACATTACAGTTGAGGATTAGTGAGAGAACCTATATCTGGATAATGATGGTTATATTAAATTAGAGGAAATTATATTCATTAAACCTCTGATGAGATACACCATCCAACCTTTCATTCCCTCTGTCATCAAGCCACCAATGTTAAAACTAATGAACCTACCAAGAACAATAATATAATAATTATTAGAAGTAAGATATATATTTCAAGGTATCAATAGACCATGTTTAAAATATTAAAATGTATACACAATAGTGGATGGCCTTAAAAGGAATAATAATTGATAGCATTGGAGGATGAAATCAAAGGACGCATACCCCTAATTTCTCCCAAAATGTTCTACTATAAGAATGTACATAACCAAAATGCTAGCAAAAGAAGATACTCACCCCACTCATGAAATAATTCATCTATGTAGATAATTTAATTCTCTATGATGATTGTAAAATATTTTCTATTTTTTACAATGATTCGGGGACCCCACTAAAAATCATCTTATAGAGTGGCGGAATGGCTGTTATCAAGGAAAATTATGGTCATTTATAAGAAATGTCTACCATTACTAGATGGATAGTATGTTTTTACATTATTAATCTCAGCATGGAGACTCAAAAATACCATTTTTTTATTCCATTCATGGATAAAATTATAGATATATTGGATGGGAATGAATTATACCATTTCCTAGAAGAATATTTTAGAAACCATCAAATCTCTATAAGCCAAGATTGTTTTTATAAAACCATGTTCACCTGTTTTTTAAGAAACAATTTTTATAGAATGATTTTATTTCAAATGTGAAATGAACCTGTTACAATCAAAATATTCATTACATAGAGTTTTCATGATATATTAGAGGTGTTTTTAGAGAATTTCATTGAATATTTTTCCATTTACGAAGGATCATTCAGTTATTTTGAGTCAAATTTAAAACAATATTTGTAATTTTGTGTAGATATGTTCCCAGTAAAAAATTTGGAAACATTCTATTTCATACCCCATGGATTGAGAGTAAATATTAATTAAATTAAAAATCACATCTAGAAAATCGACTCGAAATAAACTATTTTCTTAAAATACTAGCATGGACCCTCAGCCATGATAGGCATAATGAGTTTTCCTTTCCACGTAGGATTTTATTGTCACTTCATACATAATTTAGAAAAAATAACCAACATAATGACATGCCTATTTTCTATGGAAATTCCCTTAAATTGTATTGAATAGTGTCACATGACATTCAATACACTAATGAATATCCAGGTTACCACACCCGTCAAAGTACATCATGACTGTTATAAGGATTATGAGATGACTTTTGATGGAAAAGACTTCTCTATGAGTGATGTTTTAGGATTGTGGGTTGGATAAATTATCCACATAATTTATTATTCTATCTACACTATAAATTATTCTCAGATAAATTACATGACCATAGAAAAATAGATGCTCATAATTTACTATTATTTTGATAAATATTGGCCATTACTCATTCTCCCAAATTTTATTTTTTATATAGATAATTTAGTACAAAAGTTACTTATTAGTGAAAGGGATTTAAAGCTGACACTGATACGAGGTATCCTACTACATATATAATTTTATATATTTATCAATGATTGAAAAGGAAATGAAACCCCCATTACTAACCACTTATCTAGAATTATACATCCAAGTATAAAAGAAAATGATGATCAAAATATGTAGGATTATTTTTTCGATAAAATAATTGTTTAATGTTGATATGTATCAAGGTAATGGAATTATGATATAAAAAACTACCATTCCATAGGACCCATTATTCAAAAAATCACATATCAAGGGAATAAGATGTTCATTGTTGATGCTTCTTGTTATTACTAGTATGAGCCAAAATTATTTAAATGTTGTACTATAATTTATGGGTGATACTAAATCATATTGAATAAAATTCAAAGCCTAAATGAGTTGTGTCACACATCACTGGATAGAAAAACATCATGGTCTTGAACTCACTTTGTTTGTGATAAAAAATGGAATATTCAGGCCCAATGTCTATTAGGATTCATAATTTTGTTTAAAAATCTGTGATCAGTGCTATTGAACAGGCACCACTGGGAATTGAAATGAGATACCCCAACATTTGATCATATATATAGAAATATTTGATTTATGGTGGATTTATTTTATGCTGCCATTTCATTATTCTAAAGGAATGTCTTATATCTTTTTTTTCATTGAAAATATCTCAAAACCGATCTAATCATAATCCACTACCCTTGAAATAATCATCCTAGTCATACACCTTTTTAATAACATTTATCAGAATTTTGATTTCTCTAATTTCTCAATAGTCATTAGGGAATTCACATAAAAAATAAAAAAAATTGGCTTCATGAAATATCAGGGATTCAATCCAACACTAAAATCACTACCAATCATAGAATAGTGGTAATGTTGAATTATCCTATCATGTGATTAATCAAATATAGGAAAATATCGTTAATATGTATATATGAAGGATTGGATCCTCGTCTTGATAATGAGTTTTGGGTTTATCACTTAGAATATAAAATACCAATTATAACTACACCAATTTTTATTTTTTATGGGTATCCCTACTATTTTATAGTATAATTTGGACACTAATCATATTGGGAAATTAAAAATCTATACATGAATGCTAAAAATATTGGAAAATGAGGAATTAATTATATGAGATAGATGATATCAAATTGGGAGACTTTGAAAATTACAAATTTTATGAGGGAAAGAAATGGAATGATACATGCATTGATTGAATTATTTATACAAATTGGAATATAGTTATATAACTTAATTGTAATCTTAAATTTTTTCCCTAAATAATAAAATTATTATTTCCTTTTTTTGATGTTTTTACAGGTTTTCCTTATTAAACAATCAAAATCAAAAAATGAGGAGAACCACACAATAAAGACAATATTCAATGATTGAAAATTTATCTAGAACCACATAAGGAGGGGTGTGTTCATTCATTAAAATTTATTTTAAACAATGTTTTTCAAGAAATCAATCCAAAATAATCACTCACTTGGAGGCAACCCAGGATAGGTTCCATAAGTTAGAGTATGTTTCCTAACATTTTAGAATGATATATAATTTTTTTAGTACACCAACTAATTTATCTAAAAAAATAACTGTGTATGATATACATGATGTGACTTTTATATGTTAGGGAAAAATTTTATCCTACTATTTACATGTCATCAAAGGTATAGAACTGCATAAATTTTAGGGCCTCCATAAAATTCCATGAATCTTATTTTAACATTTGAAAATAATTGCTTTCACACCCCCAAACTATTGGACTCCCTACACTATCATGGTAACCCTGATAATCCTACTGAAATCATAATCCTCCTTTTATTCAAGTAAATCATCCATCTATGTGCTCCTCCCATCCCTACACATTCTTTCTCAACACTACCTCCCACAAAAATACAATCAATGAATCATCTTCGAAAATAGATGGACTACACAATTACCAAAAAATACCTAAATTCAAATTATTGGATCTTCCCCCAACATTAGAAGTCCATCCCCACCATCATCCCCATCTTGTTTCTACAATTCCATAGCCTCCATCTATTCAAACACATGTTCCATCATGTCTAAGGGAACTATATAGTAATCACAATTATAATCCACCTATATATTCCTAAGAATGATTATCATTATAACATGGTCGGTCTCTAGGATAAGACCATTAAGACGAATTAGTCAGTAAACCAAACCATCATTGAGATGATCTTCATGCGCATGGAGGTCCAAAATTTCATTATATGTATACACCATTAGATCATTGTTGAGGTATGTGAGGTAGTAAAATTAGAAATATTCATGGATTTTCTCACAAATTTTATAGCTTTATGTATTTAATGTCACCTTCCAGGTGGGTGTAAGGACATTAAATAATACACTAGGATAGTTATACATTGAATATATATTAATAACTTTTATTTTATTACCTATTTGGAATATTCCAATTTTTCTGTTGACCTAGGAAAGGTGGATACTACAATGATCTTAGATTGGACTCTCCACGACCCCAATAGCTTTCATCACATATATATGATAAAAAGTATCAATGTGTCAGGTGTTGCTTATGGGGTTGTTCATCGAGCCTTGTTTTATACATGGATAGATAAATGAGATTCTCATAACTCTTTCATCCATATATCGATTTTCTTTTAATAATCAATCATGGACATCCCTTCCATTAACATGAAATGGAAATTTAAATACAACCATGAGGCCCATGATAATATGGATTATCAAAATTTGATGAGAAGTAGTTTCCTTACACATCTAACATGTCATTTATACATTGGAGATTCCTATAATCCACTTTTACCTTTTGTTAAGAAGGAGTCAATTGATATCCTATTTCTCCAAAAAATAGGGATATTATGGTAGATGGAGAATAACTAAGAGTGAACTTATATATATTTCGAGGACTCATGTCATGACCCATCCTCAGGGCCCGTTCCGTGACTACCCCAAGCCCGCCTTCCATAGGCTAGGGGCTGGCGACTAGCACCAAAGGCGTAAATCCCGATAACTGGGAAGGAATTGCCTTAATAAAAGTATACAAAACACCACAGAGTACAAGCGGAAGTAAAAAACTAAGTACAAAAAGGAAGTGTTGAAAAGTAAATGGGACAGAATACAAACCCAATTGAAAGTACAGCTACAACTAAACAAAAGTACAACAGAAAAGTCAAACAGCTGGAAGAATGGAAGAAGCCCCTGGGTTGTCCTCCTCGGATCCTACCTGAAGGGTAAGTACAGATAGTGCAGCTCCTAGATCGTCCACCACAGATCCTACCTAAAGGGTAGGTACTAATATCCTCCACAACGTTCTCGCCTGTAAACCTCCTCCGAGTGTCGTCTCTTCGTGAAGTCCACCACCGGATACTGTCTCGCCATGAGGTCCACCTCTGAGTACCGTCCAGTCCTCGAACACTTGCCCTCTTTCTGCGTTGTCCGTCGTCTGCAACCAACTAAACGAGGTGCGGGCATAACCCGTGCAGGGGTGAGTATAAAGATACTCAGTAGGGACCCCTATTCCCTCAAGGTCTCATAAAATCCAACAAGGATAACCACAAATAAAGATCTCAACAGATAATCTCTACATAGGTATATACTCATACATTTACCTAAGTTATCAAGTAACCCATCTCAATCGTTAGGGAACACAAAGATTATGAAATCAACGGATAACCACTACATAGGTATATGCCCATACATATACCTAAGTTATCAAGTAACTCATCTCAATCATGAGGAAACACAAAGATCATAGACTCAGCTCAAACCAGGATTTTCATTATCGAAACCGTAACTACTGAAGAGCCTCGTCTCTAGAGTGTACAGTGGTCCTGTCACGACTTCGAGGTACTGCTCACTAACCAAATACTGCTGAGGTACTCCATATGTCGAGTACTGTGGGCCTGCTGCTACAACCAAGTGCTTCCCACCATTGGTCTGCCGCTACAACCAAGCGCTCCCCCTCATAGCCTCCAGAGGTACTCCTTCTCTTGAGTACCGTGGGTCTGTCGCTACAACCAAGCGCTCCTCCGCCGTGGGTCTTCCACTACAACCGAGCGCTTCCCACCATGGGTCTTCCACTACAGCCAAGCGCTCCCCTCATAGCCTCCAGAGATACTCCTGTTGAGTACCGCGGGTCTGACGCTACAACCAAGCACTCCTCCGCCGTGGGTCTGCCGCTACAACCAAGCGCTTCCCACCATGGGTCTGCCGCTACAACCAAGAGCTCCCCCTCATAGCCTCAAGAGGTACTCCTTCTGTTGAGTATCGTGGGTCTGCCGCTACAACCAAGTGCTCCTCCCCCGTGGGTCTGCCGCTACAACCAAGCGCTCCCCACTAGGCTATCCGAAACTCATCGAGTCGATCGATCAGCTGTCGTCAAGTCTCAGTTGGCTACACGATCTCCGTACTCCGCACGCTCATCTCTAGGAGGGTCCACTCCACAAGCTACTGGTCAATACTCTATGTATCACAATTTCCCACGAATAAGTATCTCAAAGGACCGCCTCGTCGTAGGGGTCCCAACACAACAGACGGCGCGTCAATCGGACGCCCTGTCTGTGAGTTATTAGCCTTTCCGTCCCAGGGGCCCGGTTGGTTTCGTGTGCGAACCAACCCGGTCATATCTCAACTGTACCCCAAACTCTCATAGGGTATACTCATAGGGTCTGTTTCTCAATGTGATCACCAACGCCACTGACAGTTCGTCAAATAGACGTCTGGTCTGAAAGATATCAGCTTTTCCGTTCCAGGGGCCCGGTTGGATTTCAGGTACAATCCAACCCGGCCATAATCCAACTGTATCCAAACCTCGGTCGAAGTATGCCAAACGTTTCGTCTCATCAAGAGGAATCCAAAAAACTCTATGGCACGTCAATCGGACGTCCGGAGCTCAAGTTATAAGCGTTTCCACTCCGAGGGCCTGGTTGGTTTCGTGTACGAACCAACCCGACCGAATCCAAAGTACTCTGAATCCTTGATTGTAGTATACCGAAACGACCATCTAGATCCAAGGATCGCATCACCGTTGATAGTGCATCGATCGGAGGTCTGCAACCCATGTTATGGGAAAAAGACCGTATTATTCCGGTTTTAGGGGGTTCGGGCCCGGTCCGACCCGGCCCGGTACCCCCTGGGTCGGCCCGAACCGGGCGACCCGACCCGGGTCCGGGTACGGCCCTCTTGGGAGCGGCCCGACCTAGCCTGGGCACGGCCCGGCCTGGCGGTCTGGCCGGGCGGCTCGGCCGTTTCGGCCGAGCAGTGCGGGGTGGCATGCTGCCCCCCCCCCCCAGCATGTAACTGCGGCCCCATGGGGGGCCGCTCTTAGTCAACGGACGTGGCCGAGCACTGTGTCCCACCTCCCTCGGTCCCATGCGGTCACGGGACCAGTGGCCTACCGCCGCGGTTTCAACCGCGATAGCCCTTCCCGGCGGCGCGCCGGGCACCGCCGTACCGGCAAGGCACACCGGCGAAGCGTTCCGCGGAGCACCGGACGAGCTCCGGTGGTCGGATTTTCCTATCGTCTTCTCCAACGGCCCTCCTGGAACCACTTCTTCACTGTGAAGACCTCACAACACTCATGCGGCCTGCTTCATCGTTGCCCGCCGATCCGCACACCAAGAACGAAGAGATGGTGGGTTCGGACTTGTTCGTTGGTCCGCACCCACACTACTACAAATATGACCTATAGCCACGGACCTATAGCCATGGTTCTATAGGTCCGTGACTATATCTTATATACTTCCACGTTAATATCTTCATCCGTGCCTATATACAGCAGCCCCGTTTTTTTCCCAAACCTATCGGGATACTTCTCCCCCCCCTCGTGATTCCTCCTCCTCGCCGGGCCCTCCTCCTCCCCGAAGCCTCCTCGCCGATGCCTCCTCCACGCCGCGCCCTCCTCACCGCACCCTCCTCCTCACTACGCCCTCCTCACTGACGCCTCCTCACCACACCCTCCTCCCCGACGCCTCCTCGCTGACGCCTCCTCTGCGCCGCGCCCTCCTCATCGCACCCTCCTAGTCGCGCCCTCCTCGCACAGGTGTGTTAATGATGGGTGCTTCGATTCTTCTATTTGTCGCAGTGTTTACTTGATAATAATTCTTTGATTCTTCTATTTGATAGCCCCTTAATGCATTTTTCCTACACTCGATACTACTCGGATGGCTGTAGCACTTCATCTATCTTCATTTCCATGAGTTATAATTATTGTTGAAACCATTCCATCATCTACTCTATCGAATCCAATTCCATCTCCATTATAGGATGCACTGACCATGATCCACAGACACTACCAAATCTCTAAATTAAAGCACCAAATTTGTTCTATTTTGAACATTAAATTTTATAAATTAATGTATATGTTTACACTTATAGGAGATGAAATTTTGGAAATCAAAGGTATTTAGTCAACAAGAAAAGAAGGAAATTTTGTTCCAATGATCTCAAATTAATAGAGTATCTACACCATGGGAGTAATAGTTTAAATTATGTGATTTTTCTACTTAAACTTCAAATTTCACTTCTTTTTTTTAGTTGAAATAAATGGTTGTAAGTTGCCTTTTAATAAATTTTTTATGCTGAAATCATCTTGTTAAATCTGTTGGTTGTTGCTTCCTTTTTTACTACCTTTGTGTATTGAAATTCTGGTGTGTATGCTTATTTTAATGTTTTACTAAAAATAATTTTTGAACTTCAAATTTTAACATGAATCTACTTTAAAAACCTTGAATATGTGTTAAAGTTTTTAATATAGTAACTAGTGGGTATCATTCAAGCATTTTGTGTGATTGTTTGAACTCTGTTCTTCATTTCTTTTGTTTTTAATATATTAGTTATATGCTTTGTTTGTAATTAGATAAAAAAATTCATTATTGTTACAAATTGATGCATATATCTAATTAATCAATTATACCATAGGACGAGGTGGTTGGTGTTGGTTCTAATGAGGGCACGTTGGCATGCAACCAACAAGGAAGGGGGAACATCCATTCTTGGTAATGGGCATCTATGTGAACTTCATTTCATAGTTATTGGTTTTGAATAGAGTGATATTAACATATTATTTTGTTCACATGTAGTTTTACAAACATAAAATAAAAATTTAATCATAGTTTTATGGTTGCAATTCGAAAATCTTTTTTATGAGCTGAATTCTATGGTACTCAATTGTTGTGCTCGATATGATTGTATCACCTTCTTTCTTCCATAAACCTTTTATAGTAAGATGAAGATAGGGTGAACCTGGTGATGAAATTTTGGAAGCTCTAGTTTCTAATAGTATCTTTTCAAAACAAAACATTTTCCTCTCAATTAAGATTTGATTTGTGGTTCTTGCATCTACTATTTTTGCAGTATACATGTTTGTATTCAGGCACATAAACACAAATATATTTCTTATCAATTATTTATTCTCTACATAATTACTTCTGATTTATTTTGATATTTTTTCTTTATTTCTTGTAGGTAAAATATAGGCTTAGGGTTAAAAAGAAATATGCACCCAAAGTACTCTTAAGGAACCATTTTGTATGATGGTAACATGTTGTTAAGTTAATTTATTTCTTTTTACCATACTACATCATGTATTTTGAGAGGGGTCTTTGATTTTTGGTTCTTGTATCATATATTTTGGCCTTTTTTTATATTTGTTGAAAATAGTCATTTTATGTCTTGAAGTGTTTTTGATAATATCTTCGGGATGAATTGAAGTATGATAGGGGGTTGGGTGGAGGGGGGTAGGGGGCAGGGTGGAGGGGTGTAGGGGGAAAGGTGGAGCGGGGGAGGGGGTAGGGGGAGGGGTGTCCGGGGGGAGGGGTTGTCCGGCAGGGGGGAGGGCTGTCCCGCAGGGGGGAGGGCTGTTCAGTATGTGGAGGGCTTTCCAGCAGGGGGAGGGGTATTCAGTAGGGGGAGGGGTGTCCAGGCAGGGGGAGGGGCTGTCCAGCAGGGAGGGAGGGGTGTCCAGGCAGGGGGAGGGGCTGTCCAGCAGGGGGAGGGGCTGTCCAGCAGGGGGGAGGGGTGTCCAGCAGGGGGGAGGGGTGTCCAGCAGGGGGGGAGGGGTGTCCAGCTGGGGGGAGGGGTGTCCAGCAGGGGGGGTGTCCAGGCAGGGGGAGGGGCTATCCAGCCGGGGGGAGGGGTGTCCAGGCAGGGGGAGGGGATGTCCAGCAGGGGGGGAGGGGTGTCCAGCAGGGGGAATTAAATAGGACATAGACTTGGTTCATGCTATGAATTCTTCCTTTATTTATGAAATTGTGGAAAGATCCCAAAACACTCTTATATATTTAACAGGGGTGAGTGGTATGTGAAAATCATCATGAAGATTCTATATACAGATGAACAAAAAATATTCTTGAGGAAAATGTTGGCTTAAGGAGTATCAACTCCTTTCACCACGAAATGAAATATAAAACCCTCTCATTATCCTACCATTTGTAGTTTGAGAGATTTAGTATGGTTTTCTTCTATATAATCAAGCTGAATTGGAATAGAAACATCCAATAGAGATCTTCCCAGCCTGTAATTGATTGAGTCGATGAACTGGTGTACCCTACAAATGTTGGTCACTATAATTTCTGTATAAAGATCTTGGGTTTCACTAATTATTTTTTAGGGGTCCCCATCATGGAATCACAACGGGACACAAAATGGGTCAAATTCTTCTTTGGGTCCCCTAAACCATTGAAAATTGGAAATTTAGTGTTTCCCAAATTTAGTGGGGAAAATTCAGATCACCCCCTTTAGGGTATGGCTTGTTTTATAGTTGTACCAATTCCCACTATACCTCTATGGATTCTAATCAATCCATTAGAGAATCAATAGTTTTTATGAGCCCTTGAGGAATGTGTAGCTGAGAAGGAGCATGAATAGGTGCAACAGCAGGTAGAGTAAAATATGGTAGCCCTATTAGTATATGTCATGTGTAACCTATAGGGTGATGTCTGTAATGATGCTCCTAGACATGTTTTGGTTGTGTAAAAAATGTTGAGAACTCTCTATTTTCTATTTCTTGATTCATGTATGTTGGTTGTTGGTACCCCATGTTGATAGGATGTTTCATCTTAATTCTAGTTGCAGTAGAGAACCCTCTTTGATAAGGTGCTCAAGTTGGGAGTACGAGTCGAGGATCTTCTAATAGAATATATCCGGCAGGAACTCTACCTCAGAGAAGTTATTCATTGATTCTTCTCAATTATTTCAAATCATCTACCTATTGAGAAAATCCTTCCTCATGTGTAAGGGGTTCAACCACTTATGTATGTGGTTGTAGTGTATCCTTAATTTTACTCTTTTCCTTGGTGGATAATATCTAAGGAGGTAATCATGGAGTTGTTGAGTGAATTCCAAATTTCAGTGAAAGCATCTGAAGGTTGTAAGAATTGGATGGTCCAAGAATTATTAAACATATAGGGAATTGTTAGCTTGTCCCCCTTAGCAAAGAAGGTTGTAGGAATTGGATGGTGATCAGAATTGTGCTTTACTAGAGTGACACAAGATATGGTTTTCCAACTTCCATGAAGAGATTGATTACCAAAGGCATGGTCAACCCTACATGCCCTACTTCCATTTAGATTCCTCCTATACCAAGTGTATTTGGTACCAATCAGATTGGTTTCAATAAGTTTTAATTCCTCAATACAAGCTCTGAAATATCTCATTGTGGTAGCACTGGAAACATGTCCAATATTGTCATCTTCATGTAAAATAGCATTGGAATCTTCCATTATAACTGAGGGATCTAATATAACTCTTGAAATCTCATTCATGTGTTTCTAATGAGTTCTTAGACTGATGTAATAGTAGAAAGCAGAAACCATTTAACAAAAAGAGATCTAACCCTCGTTAAGGAAGGTGCATGTGATAATTTGGTTGTCCACTAAAAAAATGGAAGTATTAGTAACATTATGATGGAAAACAAAGAAAATTATTTCAATACTAGTGATATCTTTCACAGAACATAGAAAAGAATTACCATTTTGGGAAAAAATAACCAGAAGTGATGTTATTAGATTTTAGCTCAGAGATGCCAATGAAATCAGGTTTCTGTTTACTCATAAGAATCCTAAGGCAACATAATGTTCTCGGTTTGGCAAGCCCCTGGAAATTCTAGAAGAGGATACACATCATTGTTTCTGAATGGGGGAAAGTCCCCCTTTCTGTTATTTCTCAATTTCACTTTTTTAATTGGAGCTTCTCAACTCTCTCTTGTTGGAATGGTTGGTAGAATAAAATTTCTTTATAGTGAGCTGTATCCCCAACCTAAAATAATATTCCCTTGTTTGTAATCCTTTCATTATAGGGTATGAATCTTTTATACTGATGTTTATATGTTGAGAATGTGTGCGCTGTGACAATTTCCTAGAGAGAGCAACCTGAGAAAATCCAGCTGCAAGTCTATCATCCATATCAACTGTTTTTAATAATTCTGAGGTAATGAACTCCAAAAGAGGGATTCAGACTGCAGATTTAAAGAAAAAGAGAAAATATAATCCGATGCCTCTTGGAAAATTAAGAATTCTTTAGGAAAATCACTTAGTATTTCCACACCATTAGAGTTACCAGTTTCAGCATGAACACATCCTTGGGATTCTTATTCATCTACTAAGTCTTCCTAGGATTTACTAGTAGAAGAATTGTTATCCCAGGTGTCCTCTTTTTAACCTTCTTTGTATTTTTTTCTAACATAGTGTTTGGTATTAATATTTTTCCTTTTCAGATCAACTTTCAAAGAAGTATTAATAGAGGATGGCTTGCAGAATTTCAGTACAATTCTGCACTTATCAGGGGGTCTAGGGGGGAGGGAAGGGTGTCTATGGGGGGGGGGGGGGGGGGGGGTTATGGGGGGTGTCTAGGGGGAGGGAGGAGTGTCTAGGGGGGTTTTCGAGGGGGGGAGGGAGGGGTTTCCAGGGGGTTGTCTAGGGGGGAGGGGGGATGTGAAGGGGGTGCAAGGGGGGATGTGCAGGGGGAGCAAGGGGGGATGTGCAGGGGGTGCAAGGGAATCTATACAGGGGGGTGGCATGGGGGTAGGGGGTGATCCTCGCATTTGGCATCTCTCAAATAAAGAGTCGTTAAACTCTTTTATTTTCTTAATCTTCACATCCAACTGAGCATCACTGACATTCATGGATACTTTATGCCATTTCTCCAAAGCATGGATCACTTTTTTAAAAACATTTTCAGACACTTTTCACATAAACTCTTTACAATTATTCATCATCTTGAAAAAATCTTTCATTGCAGGGGTGGGGGGTGTCCAAACATGCATTCTGTTTTCATTATTTTGTTTGTTCTATTGCATTCTGTTATTTGTATTCTGTTTTTGATTAGTTATTATTTTTGTTTGTTCTATTGCATTTTGTTTTTGTTATTTTATTGTTTTTTAATTTCTATTATTCTGGAAACGTGCATTCTATTTTTTTCCATGTTCATCAACAATCCCCATGACGAGATGTCAACACAATTCATCTTGTTGATGTATACAGGTGGGGAATGATATTTCTCTACCATTTCCCAACGAATATAGGATTCCTTGAAAATTACTAATCTATAGTCCAGGGAAACTCCATCAGCCCCAAGAAAAAATAGTGGGGGGCAGGTGTGATTGCATTTCTGATAAAAAGTTCTGGAATTTGAAACCAATGAATTATTCACGTGTAAAAGCTTTTTGAGTTTTCAGTGGAAATCTCTACCTTAGATACTGGTAATGTTTGTGTTTTCCCACAGGGTCTCAAGCAAGAAGTTATTGTTGATTTAGTGGAATAGTTCCATGCATACAAGTGAAGAGTGGTACACTTTGTTCGTTTGATATATCAAATTTGTTTTTCCTGCACATAGAATGTTATGTGTTATATTGTGCTATTTTTAATCATGGCTGCTACTAGAATCTATTCAGACTTACTATTTTGGTTCTTTATACTAGAATCCATATCCCTTGGGAATGTATATCTTGACTATGGTATTTTATTCTCATGATTTTATTCTATGTAATTGAATCGTTTCTATACAGAATTTCATTTTTGTTGCTATGAGGTTGAGGTAGGGTCCCTCTCCTAGACCATTTAATTCGAGAATGTTTTAAATTGCATTTAGTTTCCTTCTTAATTTTTCATGTTTATATTAAATTGCAATTCTTGAATAAGTGTTAGTTAAGATAATTGTTTCGTTTGATAAATAAGTCCTGGTTTTGTAATAAAACCCCTCCAACGGAGGTGCGCTATCTGCGAAAACTCACAGTGGTATACCTTGTTTAACATTATTGCATTGATGTTTTCCTTATACTTGATGTCATTGTTAGTCATAAAGCACACATCGTACTTGACCCTTTTTATATCCCTGTAGGGGGTTTCCCTCTTTTTATTAAAACATTTGTTTGAACCAAGACAATATTTAAGTGCCATTAGATTTTTAAGATGGGTCCCATGTTCTGTGACCATGTCACATGGCATGTGATATTTAAATCTAACCAAAAGCCCAGTTCCACAGCCCAAGGGTCCCACAGTACCAGTAATGTCAGATTACATGTTATGTAACCTGTGATTTTCCTGATCCCATGGGGTATTCCTCTAGGTATTCCTACACATTTCTAGATCTCCAAACCTAACTGAATTAGGTATATCAGGGGTCATCCAATCCTCTAGTCATCACAGATTAGCATTCATTTCTTTAAATCTTCTGAGAAAACATCCTCTCATTCCATCCATATCATCCTATTTGAAACTAAGTGGAAGATGTTGCCCCGCGGATGTCGATGGACCAGGCCAACAAGTAGTGGTCATGCTGCGGTCACACCGTGATTTTGCCCTACTCCAGGACGACACCCTGCGGCGGTTACTCATCCAGGACGACACCCTGCAGAGGTTACTCCTCCAGGATGACGCTGTCACACCGTGGTCACGCCGCGGTCACGCCGTGGTCACGCTGCGGTCATGCCGCGGTCACGCCGTGATTTGGCCCTGCTACTGGACGACACCCTGCGGCGGTTACTCCTCCAGGATGACACCCTGCGGCGGTCACGCCGCCGTCACGCCGCGCTCACGCCGTGATTTGGCCCTACTCTAGGATGACACCCTGCGGCGATTACTCCTCCAGGACGACACCCTGCGGATGTCACACCGCGGTCACGCCGCGATCATGCCGAGGTCACACCGCGGTCACGTCGTGATTTGGCCCTGCTCCAGGGCGACACCCTGCAGCGGTCATGCCGCGCTCATGCCGCGGTCACGCCGCGGTCACGCCGCAGTCACGCCGCGGTCACGCCCTGATTTGGACCTACTCCCGGACGACATCCTACAGGGGTTACTCCTCCAGGATGACACCCTGCAGCGGTCACGCCGCGGTCACGCCGTGATTTGGCCCTACTCCAGGATGACACCCTGCGGCGGTTACTCCTCCCGGATGACACCCTGCGGCGGTCACGCCGCGGTCACGCCTCGGTCACGCCGTGATTTGGCTCTGCTCTAGGACGACACCCTACGGCAGTTACTCCTCCTTAGAGAAACATTGAATGGTTAGCTCTATAATTTTTTGTATTTCCTCATTCCTAAACTATATCTCCTCTCAGCGCTGCCCCTCATCCATCTTTCCACAAAACTTGCATAGCAGGTGGTACAAAGGCTCAATTCAACTGAAAACATTTGTTTGGAATTGTCTGGCATATTTTATTGTACATGTATCACATTATATTTGTTCGGTAATTCTTTTTTTCCTCATCCTCTTCACATGTTGTCCGAACCAGATCATCCTCTTCCTCTGCACATGGTGTCTGAACCGGATCATCCTGTTGTGATGGAAATTCTATGTCTTCTTTTGGATATTTTAGATGAAATTCCTTCCATAATTCCCTCATCTCATGTAGCACTCATTGGAGGAGGATGATCAATGCCAAGTTGAGTTTTAAAGGCTACACAAAATCTGTTTTATGCAATTCCAAAGAGGTTGTTCTATTCTGAGGGCCTATTTCATGCTGGAGTTCCCACATTTCCCCCACAAGCTGGAAAAGGGAGGTCTGTTTGGGCCTATGCAAACAGGGCTTTTTTGTTATGGACAAAGATGCAACTGGAGACCTGGTTTTCTTGAAGAGTTTCCATGAAGGGTCTTCACTTTAGAGGAGACTAGCTCTAGTCTGTATTTGGTAGTTGCTTCCATGATGGTTCCCACAACCATTTGACTGAATTTCACACCAAACCAAGACCTTCTAGTGATTATATTCCGATGCACTATAAAAATACCATGGTCAACCCACCAAAATCAAACAAGCTATTCCAGGGCCATTTCCCCTCTCACTAAAAAATCCAAAATCAAGCCCTACTACAATTCCAAGCTCCCACATCAATTTAGCCACTATGAACTCCTTCCCAGTCCCCCACCATTTTTCAATCCACCAAGGAAACCCATCCACAACCTGACCACCAATCAGGCCTACCCACCTCTCAACATCTAAGCCACCAACCCCACATTTTCCACTAGGCATCTCACTTTAAAACCATTCCAAACCTCACCCAATTCTAACCAATTAAACCAGACCCCTTAAAATTGGAGTCCCTCATCTAAATTCCTGTTCCAACTCACTTATTTTAGACCCAATCAGCCCTGCCACTTCAGAAAAACAAGAGCAGCCTACTTAAAATCCAGTCCAACTTAGTTTCCTTCATGCTTTCCCCCATGAGTCCACAACCTCACCTCAACCAAATTATTAACCACCTGGACACCTGGAAGCCACAAGGGGAGGGAGAAGGTTTATAGATTGTTTTTGTATTATTTTATTCCATTGGAAGAGAATTTTTTGGATGCTGACACTTGTAATGAGGTACTTAATTTCCTCTCCCTCTTTCTTCCATTAAATATAATACAGATCCTATGTAAAAAAATCATTCTCCACCTCCTGGGAATGAACTCCCAACCACCGTTCTTCTTTTCTTCTTCCTGCTGATGAATAAAATTCCCCATGTATATTGGGAAAATTTTATTCATTTTTATTCATTTACCTCTTCTTACTTACTGCGGATTTCAGCTGCCGGATTCGGTCTTTTAGCAATAGCCCATGACATCCATCCGTTTTTTAGGGGGTCCAGTGGGGCGGGGGTCTGTCCTGGGGTGTCCAGGGTCTGGGGGGGGGGGGCTGTCCTGGGGGTCTGTCCATGGGGTGTCAAGGGGGTCCAGTGGGGGGGGGGGGGTCTGTCCTGGGGTGTCCAGGGTCGGGGGGGGGGGGGGGGGGTCTTTCCTGGGGGCTCTGGGTTTGGGGGGGTAGGTTCTGGGGGGGTGTCTATGGTCTGGGGGGCTGTCTAGGTTCTGGGGGGGTCTGTCCTGGGCTGTCCAGGGTCTGGGGGGGGGGCAGGACTGGCAGGGGTGTCCAGGGTCTGGGGGGGGGTCTGTCCTGGGGTGGGGTCTGTCCTGGGGTGTCCAGGGTCAGGGGGCAGGGGGGCAGGGGGCAGGGGGCAGGGGTGTCCAGCAGGGGGAGGGGTGTCCAGTAGGGGGAGGTGCTGTCCAAGCAGGGGGGAGGGGTGTCCAGCATGGGGGAGGGGTGTCCAGGTGGGTGGTCCAGGGGTGTCCAGGGGTGGTGGTCCAGGGGGAGGGGTGTCCAGCTGTGGTGTCTATTTCTGGTATTTTTTTGGACTTCAACAGATTATGTAAGGACTCGGCGAATGGTCCTTCAACAGATTATGAAAGGACTCGGTGAATGGTTCTTCCACTTCTTCCTCTTCTCCC
The DNA here is from genome assembly GCA_963277665.1 of Viscum album. NCBI lineage: Eukaryota > Viridiplantae > Streptophyta > Magnoliopsida > Santalales > Viscaceae > Viscum > Viscum album. The sequence continues at coordinate 692,195,607 of OY728163.1, forward strand.
CCAATCTATAACTCTCTCTTTATCTTTACTTCTTGCTCTCAATACAGAAATTTACCATTGTACCTTCTTGTTTTTCTCCTCTCTCAATTTTATTCCTAACAAAATGTGTGTCCTCTGTTTCTATCAACCTTCAGCACACCTTCTATACATCTTCAACTTGTATTCCTTCCACCTATTTTGCAAATAATATGTGTCAAGAACTGTATGTTAGGTGTTTTTCTCAGTGGCTATAACATGGTCATACCAACAGATGAAAATTCATCTGTGGCTATATGTGAGATTTGGCCAATATTCTCTCGGGCTCCTCCTACGGAAACCTCCCCAACTCACTCCCCTCCCCTTACTCACTCCCCTCCCCGGACGACCGCGCCTTCCCCCTCCCTGGACGACAGCACCTCCTCCGACGCCGATGGACTCCCCTCCTCCCGACGACCTCTCCTCCCCGGACGACCGCGCCTCCCCCGATGGACTCCCCTCCTCTAGTCACCATTAATATATTTGAGGGATAACTTGGATTCTCCCTTCATATCCATTTGGGGGATTATAAATATCATCTTATAACTGATGACCAGTAATCAGAGCCTAATAATTTACATCATCATCAGTGAAACCTTATAAAAATAGGAAAAAGTATGATTGGACGTCTTGTGTTGGTGTGATAAAGACAACCACCTGGCCTACTCAATTAAGATTGGAATTATTAAGCATTAATTCAGTCGATCTTTGAAAATCACCATCAAAATATGTTTCCTAATACTCTTTGACATGATCCACTAAGATGGTAGCCTCATTTGGGAAATCAACATTCATGGTTAGTTTTTCAGGGGTGGATGTGTGTCCAGTGGGGCTGTCCAGTTGGGGAATGGGGGCTGTCCAGTGGGGTGCAGGGGGCAGGGGTGTCCAGCAGGGGGAGGGGTGTCCAATAGGGGGAGGAGATGTCCAAGCAGGGGGGATGGGTGTCCGGCAGGGGGGGAGGGCTGTCTAGGGGGTGCAGGGGGTGTCCAGTGGGGCTGTCCAGTGGGGCTGTCTAGTTGGGGCATGGGGGCTGTCCAGTGGGGTGCAGGGGGGGCATGGGGGACTAAGGGGGGAATGGGGGTGCAGGGGGGTGTTCAAGGGGGATGTCTAGGGGGTTGCAAGGGGTGAAAGAGGGATATCCAGGAGCCTAAGCCCATGTAGGTTATGAATGTCTCTATAGAGAAAATGAAGTGCGGTCCAGATCTGGGAAATATCATTAAACATCCCACAGATACTTCACAGGCACCAGGTATAACTATTTCACCACCTATAGATAGTGAGAACAGTGCTATAAAATCTGGTAACTCTATTTCAAATCATAATTCCAATGTTTTGTTTAATGCAGTACTACATGAAATGCAAGCAGAATTTATCTGAGGATGAGCATGTGTGACCATGATTTCACCAAGCAGTTTGTTTATTTGATAAATAGTTTTTCTGGTAATGTTTTCTAATTTCAAATATGTTTTATTTTATTTCCATAAACATTTTATAGTTTATTCTGTTTTATTTTCCAGACTGATTATATGTATGTTTTCCTAGATTACTCATATATAGATACTTCTGAATTTTTTTCAAGTGTTTCCCAAGTCCTACTAAGAACCAATAGTATGGGGTGGTCCTACTAAGAACCTATAGTATAGGGCCAGTGTCTAGCAGGGGTCCAGTGTCCAACATGGGTAAATATGCAGGGGGAGTCCAGTGTCCAGGGGGAGTCCAGTGTTTAATAGGGGTAAATATGATTTTGGCATCCCACGAACTAGTTTCCAGGGGGGAGTCATGTGTCCAGTAGGGGTACAAGGGGGCCGGTAGGGGTGGGGGAGTATGGGTCCAATGTCCAGAAGGGGTCCAGTGTCCAGCAGGGGTAAATATACAGGGGGAGTCCAGTGTCTAGGGGGGCGGGAGGGGGGGTACTGTCTAGGGAGGGGGGGGGGTGCTGTCCAGGAAGGGGGTGTCCAGCAGGGGGGAGGGGTGCTAAACATGGTCTGTAAATCTGATGTAGTTCAATCTGTTCATGTCTTATCTCATGCTGCTAAACATGTCATAATTGGTGAATTGGTACCTGTTAAACCTGAATCTGGCAGTGCTGGAGATGTTGTGGTTATCAGATCAGATAAAATTGGTTATCAGATCAGGGGGCAGGGGGATTGAAGGGGACTGAAAGGGGGCCTAGTAGGGGAAGGGGGCCTAGCAGGGGGCAGGGGGACTAGCAGGGGAAGGGGGGCTGGCAGGGGGTAGGGGGGCTGGAAGGGGGACTAGTAGGGGGGACTGGCAGGGGGTGGCAGGGGGGACTGGCAGGGGCAGGGGGGGAAGGGGGGGCAAGCAGGGGGTGGCAGGGGGGGGGTCTGGCGGGGGGTGGTCTGGGGGACTAGCATGGGGCAGGGGGGGAAAGGCAGGGGGACAAGTAGGGGGTGGAAGGGGGGAGGGTGTCCAGGAAGGGGGGAGGGGTGTCCAGGTAGGGGGAGGGGCTGTCCAGAAGGAGGAGGGGTGTCTAGGCAGGGGGAGGGGCTATCCAGCAGGGGGGAGGGGTTGTCCAGCACGGTGGGGAGGGCTGTCCAGCAGGGAGGAGGGATTTCCAGCAGGGGGGAGGGCTGTCCAGCAAGGGGAGGGGTGTCCTGGCGTGGGAGGGGTGTCCAACAGGGGGGAGGGGTGTCCAGGCAGGGGGAGGGGGGTCTGGCAGGGGGACAAGCCGGGGGTGGTAGGGGGGGACTATCAGGCGCAGGGGGGGACAAGCAGGGGCAGGGGGGACTAGCAGGGGGTGGCAGGGGGCATGGGGGACTGGCAGGGGGGTGGTAGGGGGGACTGGTAGGGGGTGGAAAGGGGGGACTGGCAGAGGGTGGTAGGGGGTGGTAGTGGGGGTGGCAGGGGGTGGCAGGGGGGTGTCCAGGGGGTGTCCAGGGGATGTCGAGGGGGGTGTCCAGGGGTTGTCGAGGGGGGGGGGGGTTGGGGGGTATTTTTTTATGGATTTGGACACCCTATAGCCACAGTTTAAACTATGGCTATTGGTTTATTACCATGGTTATTAACTGTGGCTATAGACATAATGCCACGGTTTTAAAATGTGGCAATTAAGTTTGTCCGGCCATTAGTATAGCCATAGTTGTAACCGTGGCTATAGGTATACAGCCACGGTTTGAACCCTGGCTCTATACCTATAGCCATGGTTGCAACCGTGGATATAGTGTTAAAGCCACGTTTTGGAACCGTGGCTATAGGTCTAGGCCTATAGCCACGCCAAACTTTTCCACGGTTTGAGGAACCGTGGCTATTACCTATAGCCACGGTTTTAGGGCCCATAGCCACGGTTTAAAAGCGTGGCTATAGCACGAATTTCCAGTAGTGCGACCACGTTAGAGGTTTAAAAAGGCTTCCGACAAATTTTAAACATATACCGAGGGTGTAATCACATAGATTAAATTGAAAAAACCCCTAACTCGTCGAATTCGTTGAGCGGGGGTTCATCGCAGAAAGGCACGTCGTGGAAGAAGGCGTTGCGGATGGGGGATCGTCGCGTCGCGGAGAAGGAACGTCACGGAAGAAGCGTCGCAGAAGAAGCGGCATGGAAGGAGCGTCGCAGAAGAATCGTCGCAGAAGAAGCGTCGGGGTACATGGCGTCGCGTAGTCGATAACTGAGGATTTGGCATTCTTCGTCGGAGATCGGTGCGTTCTTCGCGTTCTTCGCATTTTTCACGTTCTTCGCGTTCTTCATTGAAGAAGAAGGATTTTCTCCAAATCCTCTCCACACAACAAGTTCCAACCCGAATAAAATAAGTGTTGTCTTATTTTATTAACACTCAAACCAACTCTTTGAAATTCAAAATTAAAATAAATGATCAATTAATTGGGGTGTTTAAAACTGCCCAATTAATGAGGCGTTTAATATCCATATTAAACTCAAGAGTTGAATTCATTAAAAAGGGGGTGTGGGTGCGTTACTTAATAAGAAAAGAAATGGTGGGGCTCGTATGGGCCCCACCTCACAAATATCCTACCAAATGGGTAGGATATTGTGGGTCCCACATCATCCACTTAACATAGGTTAAGTGACATAAAATAAAATAAATTGGTTGCACCATTTTATTTTATTCATTTACTTAACCCGAAAAATTAAAAACCACACCCGAGCAAACACAAATCTGGAAAAGGTGATTCTAAGCAATTACCGGCGCTACGATTCCATCAGTGCCCTCAGAATTTTATTCCGAGCACCAGTTCAAAAGTTACAAAAACCCGCTTGTTCATTCACTGAATGTACATGAGCTGAACTTCGGAAAATGATTCCGGGCACACCAGGCCTCGGAATCAGGTGCCGGCAAAAACTGCATTCTTGTAAAAATACAAAGAAAATTAAGAAAAAAGTTCCCTTGAATTTTTACAGGTCTTTACAACCCATGAGGCCTCAAATCCTCATTATCTTTCCCCACATCCTCCAAATCATGAGGAATCTTCTCTTTCTACAACAACCATAGATCCTACCATCCATCGTCCTCTATTGAAACAATGAATGATCCACCCTTTACTATAGATCACTACTAGTGGTACCATTATATTTCCATAATGGGACTACTAATCTTATTCATTCCATCATCAAGGAGGTGATTCAAAGGAATGAATTTGATCTCAAGTTTCTTCTTTAGAACCAGAGTTTAATTTTACTTTGCTTGAACATCCCCTTCACTGATCCTTCCCATATTCATCCCATTACACTAAATCATTATACATCCATTGATTCCTCCAACCCACAATCTTATACACCCAGTCCAACCTTAATATCTATTCCCACACCTTCCACTCTTTCCCCTACTATGCTCACTATTTAGATCACTCTTGGGATTACAAATTTTGCTACTTTTAAGAGATTTTTAGTATAGTTGGTTAGTCTATGTAAGGGAAAAATTATAACTTATACATATATTGTGCCACTTGTCTTTTTGTTTTCTAAACACATAGCCATTACAATGATCAACACCTCATCAGTTTTGAATGACAACATTACATGCTCTGTGACAATTGTTTTAGAGTTTGATTCATCTTCCCATCCCTGCATTATTTTTATTTATACATCATGGTATATCCAAAATATAACTATTATTAAGGGTACCTATTACGATGATAGAAAATATTATTTCAAAAATATTTTGTTTTCCTTAGATACACCTCCCTATTTGTACACTTCTTTTGGGAGAATATTTTTTTCATTTTATTCCCTTTAAATTGTTCTATTATTTATTTTATCTAGTGGAAGTGATATTATTTTTGAATACCTGTATTTCATTACTTGGAATTATTTTTTTTTTCATATGTTTATACATGTATCAATCTTCACACAATGATATAGTTATCATCATTTCTACTTGGATACCTTATAGAATTTCCCATGTTGTATATCCTCATATACCAAACATAACATGACATATCTAGGAGATTTGTATACACACTAAATTGGATCCTCTTTTCCAACCTATACGTATACCCCTACTATCAAATGTGATTTTTTGTGGACCCATTGTGGTGGTGGAATGACTATAAAAGAGACCACTAGAGACCGAGGAAAAGTATTCCAACGCATATAATATGTAGGGGATAGCTAATAAAATGGAAACTGACGATTAATATATTTCCATCCAAATGGATTATGACATAATTGATAGTTCTTTATGGGATGAAACTGATATCATTTGTTTAAAATTTTTTATTATGTTTCTTAATACCATTATTTTTTACTTTCTCATTCACGTTATATTTTTTAAAATCCTTCATTATTAATTAGTCTATGAATATATTTTAGATTACCTATATTTCTATCTATTGTGTGCACATATCCATTATTTTCATAGATAATGTTTATGGTTTTTGTATTGATGGATTTTCCATTGCAGGAATATTTTTCTTCTACTATTTTTAAGATCCCTTTCTCACATAAATATCATGAACTTTTTGTAATGGAATTAAAATTTTTAATGGTTGATCTTGATTCCTTATAATAAATTTTTAATTTCCATTTCAGTATTTCAATGCTATTCATATTTTCTCTACCACTTCACGAACTAAAAAGTAGAGATTTTTTCATTTAATGTGTAGGGGGAACATTATAGGGATTTATTGCATTTACACATGAACTATTTCTTGTTCTCATTAATATGTGAAAAATTGTACATTTGAATAATTCTTTAACATGAAATCGCATTGAACATATGAAAATAAAAAAAGATAATTACATGGAAATTGCTAAAATCTATAATTATTATGTCTCAGAATAGTTGTATGCATAATGAGTTGAGTAATTTAAATCTAATTGTAAAATATTTCTTTAAATTTCAATAAACCTATTACTATTTTTTATTCCCTAATAATTTTCCATAAATTATGTATTTTCATTATTTAGAAGATTTTGAACCTAAAATTTTCATATTATCTTTAGAAAGTATTTTTTAACACATTCTTGGGGCATGTAAACCTGTCATAAAATACATTAGTATCTTATCATGTCTACGATAGAAATATTACACTGGTAAAACTATTGAGTAATATTAATTGGGACATATGCCATGTGTCCTACCAATATGTATATCCTTATTAAGACCATAGAATCCATGAATGACCTTGTAAGGATTAATCCATGTTTCGTGGTCATTGTATTTATAAATTCCCTAATTTTGTAATAAGTAATTTTTTTCTCTTGAATAATTTTGGACGATATTTTAATTAATAATGGGGACATGATTTTGTAGTTATAGATATTTACAATAACTTTTCCGTAAAATCAATTGGATGATGTCTATGGTTATTTTGATATACCATTCATTATTATCCTATAAAAAATTAGGTTGTATATTAGGATCATCAAAAAATTCCATTATTAGACAGTTTAATCTTATTATGGCTAGGTGATGGATATAATATTATTAGTAGATATGAATTTGAAAAGAGAGAGAGAGAGAGGAAACATGATACATTCATTACAATTTTATTATGAATACATGGATCTTACATTATTTTTTAGGATTATGAAGATACTGATTTCTAATGGAGGTACATCAAGTCACAATTCTTGATAATAATGTATTATAAATTAGTGTTTACACTCATTTTTTATTGATTTTTATGTCTACCAACCTACACTCATACATAGAGTCATTTTAACATTATTTCTAAAACCCTCTTGATTTATTGTGGTTTTTTATTTACATATTAAAGATGCTATAAATAAAAAAATTATATAATATTAGATATGTAATCAAGTTATGAGGATAAATAAAATTTCATTTTATCTTGAGTGATGAGAGAAAATTCTTAGTGAGGAAAACTGAAACACATGTAGTGCTTCTATGGAACATTTAAAAACTTAATATGAAAGAAATAAATTATGTGACATAAGTACATGATTATAAGGTATGTTTTCTTATTCCTACATGAGTTATTTTTAAGGAAACTTTTTTCCACAATTTTCATGGTTGAAATACATTTTTAATGTTTATATGTTGTTTCATTTAGAATATTTTTATATTGTTTTTTTGTTTGAGGACCATAAATTTTTAAATTTTGGGGGAATTTGATTAGGTGAATTCATATATATATATATATTGGATTCATTTAATTATGATTTACTCTTGTATTACTAGTTAATTCCTTGGGTATTGTATTTTATAATGGAAAATATCTATTCAAATATCTGGTGATGTGATTTTTTTAATATCATCCATTTAAAACATTAAACATTGTGAAACCTTTTTATGAAGTTTATTACTAATGAAGAGAACTCCGACAAACTAATTTCCATCGTTGGAATCTAGAACATGTTATTAATCCTTCTCTCTAATATAATTCTGTATATAAATCAATTAAACACTATCAAGAATTCTATTTTTGTAAAATCTATGAGATATAATCCATGAAATCCAGTAGATGGAGGGATTGTAAATATATTCTATGATCTAATTACATTGTGTGAATTTATATTCCATGTCACGAATGATTTAAGAAATAATCAATTTAATGAAATATAATGATGTTAAAAATGTACACATCATAAGAGAACTATGAACATATATATTTTTGAGGTCAAAACTGGAAAAGTATGGCAATAAACATTAATCATTTTGATGATTTTTTTCAACACATTCTAGACATAGTTTATTAAAATTATATTACAATTTTATTTTTAGTTTTTTATGGTATATTATTCCCAGTAGTTATGGATTTCATGAAATATGTTTTATATGTTGTTTCAATATCAATTATTACTTTTAACATAAATGACTTCGTGTTCATCTATACCTTTATTTTGAGTAAGTGTATACAAGTTTTTCATATTTTTATTGGGAATTAAATAGATACCAATTATTTTTATAATTATTATTATCAATAAAAGATAATAATATAGGGTTTTGGGCTTAGATTAGTGGTAGATTAAACGTAATTAATCCTTAAATAAAAACTATTGTACCCCTTTGTCTAGGTTTTAGTATAAGAACTCGTGTTAATTACATTTCTTTTCACATCCCTAATAAAAGGATTTGCAATAGATGAACCATAACCATATTAGAGATAAGAGTAATAGGACCAATAGGCAATGATTATTTCCTCTCTTGAAGAAAATATTTTTACAATAAGTTTGATTACTTCATCTAGACCAAAGAGTTGTTTTGAATCCAGATAGATCAAATTTGTTTGACTAAAACCAATTGATGACCTCCACACTACTCTGCTGCGTAATCTATAGGACCATCTCAAGCTATATTTCACATTAACCATTACATATTTCCTTAAAATCTTCCTAAATCTCATTATAATATTTTTAAGTAATAACAAATCTTTTTACTCTTAGAAAACCAATATCAATGAATCCCTTGATGAATTCAATTCTATGTTCCTAATATTTAGGTTACTAGATTTTTTTAGCATGTTCTTATTGGTTAGGCCTTATACCACCATTGTGATACAACATTATTGCTAGTGTATTATGGGAATTATAATTTTTAAATAAGAATGAACCTATAAAAAAATCTTATTGCGTGTGTCGATCAGTACACCAAAAAAGTTTCTCATTAAATTAAAAATCACAAAACGTTAATTCCCTTTGAAATCATAGTATCAACTATGAGTAAAATTAAAAATTCTTAATATAAAGATTCCAAATAAATTCTTTTATATACATATCTAAATTTTTAAATTTTATTCATATAATGATATATAATATTCATCATTTTACACCATTTCTAAAATTTTTTCTCCATCCTGAGTTGAATAGACTTATGAATATATTGAAAATAATGATTTGTTCATGTATCCCATTCCATGGACTAAAACCCATCTATCCATATGGTATTATTAAACAAAAAACAAAATTGAACATATTGAAATTTAGGATAATTAATATAAAGGATTAGGTTTGGATGTTCTCAACACCACATGAATTCAATTTTTTTGTCTATGGAATAGATCCATCCTAAATAAGATCTGGATATTATGTTCCACCAAATACTAGAGTGTATTATTTAATGATGATACAATCTATAATAATTCTCTTATATTGTTGAATTAGGTTCAATTTAGAATGTATTAAATAAAAATTTATATATTGTTTTATTTAAACAATCATTGTAAAAAGGGTCTCATTTTTAATTCAAAACATTTCTTGTTTTTGATTTGGATGGATATAATCATCTAGGTGGCTTTATAGTATATATTTACTGATTCATCAAGGGAAAATCATTCAGATAAAATGTAATTTTTATGAAGCAACATGGAAATATTAAAATTATATATAATTTAAAATTATTTGTGAGGTAAAATATTATAATGGTATTCTATTATCATTATTATAACTCCTATAGTTATCTAAACCATTATATGATAGAAAATATTGGGAAAAATACTTAAATATAACATATTATAGTGACATTAAACAATAATTCACATTATTCCATTCCAAATGATATTTTTGGTATATAGTCTTTGGTATTTAGGTGATGACTATTACCTAACAATCACATATATTACAAATATGAATCAACTGTTCGATATACCCATTCCCAATAAAACATTTTGAAAAAGAAACATGTTTTCATTTCATTTAATATATTTCAAAAATTTATCTAGGATTCATCTTTGTACATCATCATTCATAAATAACTGTGAAAAAATTTATAACATGTTAAGGGGACAATAAGATTAGCATAGTACATACAAAGAAGATATTTTTCTGTCCAGTAAAAAATGTGAAATGATTGGAAAACTCATTTCATAAAAGCATAAATTTTTCTCATAATAAATAAGAATTTATTTTCTTTAAAAATATTATTCATATACATTTTGAAATAAAATAAATTTAATGATAAATCATTAAACGCAATTTCAATTCCATGTGGGTTTTGGGACATCTTCATTTTAAAAAACATATAAAACCATCATATTTGGAATAACCATATAAATTACAACTAATATAATTATAGGCATGAAATAATAATATCTCAATTCATTAATTTGTTATCTCAGAACCCTCATCATATAAGATATAATAGTATCCTCTAACGCTATCTGTACACACATATAATATATGTCATGTTAGAATAAATTAATATATATAACGGAGATAAACCCTTCTTAAATAATTTACATGGATCTCATTATGAATAAAAATCCTGATTAATTTTCAAAACTATCTTCCAAACCCATTCAAATATCAATATAAATTTTTGTCATAAAAAACCCATATTTGTACCAATAGTCATAGAAATTGAGACATAGGGTTTTTATTTAGAGAAATTGTGAAATCATGTAATGAAAGGAAAAAATAAAATAATTATTATGATGGTGTTAAATTTATTTTTCACCATATCTGTTGATATATAATATTACATCTATATTTTATTCATGAAATTAAAAGTATTCTATAATTTGTTTTAATCCAACTTAGAAAGAAAAATTTGTAAAATACACTTCATATTTCACCTATGTCCACATAAAAACAATAATAAAATAATTTTAATAACAATTACATTGAAGATAATAATTTTTAAAATAACAAATTATAAAATTTAATATTGGTTTTTAAATTAAATTTTCTATTTTGATCAGTTCGACTCATAACGTACATTCATTATATTCCACAAAAATGAAATATTGTTAATTATTTTATATCTTGTTAAAATTTCACATTTCCAATATTAATTTTAATTCACTTATTACCATGTCATATATAATTACTTATTCAATCATGTTTATATATGATGTTTTGAATATATTTAGTTCAAAATTTGAAAATCACATTGGATGGTTGACTAGGGAGAAGGATTTCATTATTCCAACATCATGAGAATAATAATCATGAAATAATTAAAAAATTTATTAATAAACAATACCTATAATTCAATAATGTTATATATTTGGAAAATGAAATTTATTATAAGAATGGAGATGGTATGTAATATATACCTAGGAGTAAATACTCAATTTTTCATTGATCATTACTGAAAGGATGGGGCTCTGGTTCCGTATTAGTGTTTGGGATGCTGCTTCCCCACTTTATCGGTTCTTTACTTGTTGCTGGAGAATGTGGATCGGCATGGGATGCAGGTCCATGACGTCCTAGAGGCAGTGTCGCTCAATGTGATGTCGTACGGGGAAAACTGAATGGTGTGGATCACGATGTACAGTGTGATGCTTGGGTGGGTGGTAGTTTATCTAGGCCAAATATATTTAATGCTTCGAAGGATGCTACTGAGGCTTTATATTCCCGATCTGTGCTGGACACCCAGAAAATCAGTGGTCTTCGCGGTAACATGTGGGATTCTTATGATCTATCATTGGGGCCGAAGAGAGTGACAAATTCTCCCTCTACTCAGGTGATTTCTGATCCGCTGTTGGTAAAATCGAAGGGGGTTTTGAAGGCCTTGAATGGCAGTGATATTTTGAAGGTCCCCACTAGAGAGGTGGATGAACCAGAGACACAATCGTTTGCATCTCTCTTTAACACTGGCTCTGGAAGGATTCTCTAAAAAGGGTCATCAGCCCATGTTGAGGCATATCCTGGTGTGTTTGTAGAAAGGATTTCAATTGGGAAGAGTTCTCTAATTGCGAGTCTTATATTACCTAAAGGTGAGAAGTCTTGGAGGATTGAGGTTCTAGTAAAGCATATCTCATTTTTTTGGGGTTCCTCCAATTGGTGATGTGTTTATCTTGGTCGTGGCATCTTTCATTGCATTTTCCCTTCGAATGATTTCAAAATACATGCATGCAACATCGGGTCTGTGTCTCTGAAACATGCATGGCTTCAACTACATGAATGGTATCTATATTTTAATGCCTCACATGCACGAAATACCTTTTCTCGGGATTGGGTTCATTTTCATGGTCTTAATTGGGTCCTTTGGAACCCAAAAATACAGCACGATATTGGTTTGGCAATTGGGACTCCTATATGCCTTGATAAAGAAACTGAGGTTGTTCGGTTTTGAAACTTTTCCAGAATGTTGGTGGAGATTGATCTGAGCTCTAATTTTATTGATAAGGTAAGTCTCTCTAATCCCTCTGATAATATCTATATTGATGCTGAATATGAAAGGAAGCCCCTTTTTTGTACAGAATGTATGGCTGTTGGGAACTCTTTGGCGTTATGTCTGAAGAGGATTTCTTGTGATAAATGTGGGATGAAGGGTCATTCAACTAACATCTGCAGAAGGAAGCCTAAGAAGAAGCATGTGGATTTGTCAAAGTCTTATGATCATGATGAAGATATCCTAAATACTCATCTTCCACTAAGGTCGATATTTTGGTTTCTGACAAATCTGATTCGCATGTGCCTATTTCAAAAGGCAATGTCCCTATGGTGGATAAGTCACCGATTAGTAGACCCTATACTGCTCGAGTTGGATTTCTTAATGATAATACATCCAATGATGGTCGTGTTATTTCTATCATTGGATTAGTTGGGACTAGAGAGAATGCTTTCCCAAATGTTGTTGGGTTTCCTACTTGCAACGACCCTCCAAACTCTATCACACATGATTGTCCCGGTGTAGTCCTGACACATGATGAGACTGGTGTGCCAGATTCTAGTTTGGATGGTCACATTGGGATCCCTCAAAATGTTAATTGTCATCATGAGATCCAGAATTTATTGAACTCCTATAGGATTGTTTAGAATTAGGGTGACATCTCTGATACGGAAGGGATGAAACCGGGCAGTGGTGGTTCTACCTCTTTTAAGGATGAACTCTTATATGAAAAAGGGAAGACAGCTGACACTCCTGTTCCTTCGAAGAGAAGGTCGAGGAAGGAATAATCTAACACACCTCGCACTGTGTCTACCCGATCTTCTTCTAAGTTTCCAGGCAAGTTTAATTCTGATGTGTTTAAGAGATTTAACCAGGGTACGTCCCAATATGAATGGGTAACATGTGATGATTCTGATTTTGGTAATGACATGTCTTATTATGATCTATAATTTTGTGCTTGATGGATGCGGGAATGTTCCATTGTTTGACCCCGATCGTCTCTCTTTTACTTTTTCTTTTATTTTTAATAAATGCTCATAAGCTTAGCTTATGGCTGGAGTTGCTGGTAAAATATTATATTATCTTTCCAGAATTATTATTATATCATAAATTCCATATTATTTCATTAAATGTACACACACACACAAATATATATAATCCATGTAATGTTTTTATAAAAATCTAATCACATATCTTCATAGAGGTGGAAATCCATAGGTATGCATGAATGACATTATCATTTTCCAATGTATGGAAAGGTCAAGAAGTAAATGAAATATTATATTTTAATAATAGAATATATGTATTGAATATCATATGTATATATGAAATAATTCAATTATTATAACCATTCAAGACAGAATGTGATTGTAAACTAATTACATAAGTTTTCCATGTGGAGGTTCACTATACAAATGAATGATGGGTTTGGTTCTGATGTCATGGAATATAATATGAATATAGTATATTAGATTAATATTAAAATACGTATGTGTGTGGAAGATACTAGGGTGGTTATTTAATTCTTCCTAAACAATATTTGAAGGATATTTAAGAATTAAAAAAACTAAAACATGTGGTTAAAAACTATTCACAATATTTTGAAAATCACAAATGATTAACACCTTCAGACATAAATGATTTTTATTTTCAAAATAATAACTCCTCTATAATATGTTTAGTTATGTTATTAATATATTTGGGTATATCATCGATGATTTGAATTTGTTTTGAAATATGACATAAATAGTTGAATTTATTCCCTTACAAACAAGATAATTGGGGTACATTCAGAGTTTCTTAAAAATTTAATTGATATAAATTAATAATGATGTTAATTTTTTCAAAATTAATAAAATGTTAATATAGTATTATTATGACTCTAAATCCTCGCATACAATTATATTTTCACTTATTTTTTCCTATAATTTTATCATTACCATTTTGTTTAGACAACGCATTAACCATTTTCACACATATCGGGAAAAAAATAGTAAAGCCCCGAAAATTTCAAGGGAAATTGTTTCTTAAATTTCTTTTAAATTTTACGAGTGCATTGTTTCTGGCAGCACCTGATTCCGAGGCCCGGTGTGCCCAGAATATTTTTCCATAGTTTAGCTCTGGTACGTTCAGTGAAAGAATGAGCGGGTTTTCCTAACTTTTGAACCGGTGCTCAGAATCAAAATCTGAGGGCACCGATGGAACCACATCGATGGTATTTTCTTAGGAACACTTTTCCTGGAGTTGCATTTGCTCAGGAGGAGATGTTAAAAATGTGAGGAATAAAAATAAAATTGTTTTACAATTTATTTTTATTTCTTTACCGATGGTTAAGCGTTGTGGAAAAGGAAGAGGCAAGGAAGTTGGGGTGGGGCCCACACAAGCCCCCACCTCCTTCAGTTTCCCCAACACCCCAATAATTTCCCTTCTAGAAATTAGATTTAAACTCCTCCTCTTTAATTTAAATGCCAATAAAATGCCTCATTAATTGGACAACACACGTTAATTAATTCATGAATTCAACTTGATTTTCAAATTAATGTTGGCATGTGTGTGTGTGAATAAAATGAGACAAGGTCTTATTTTATTGTTGGAGGATTTGTTGTGTGGAAAAAAGAAGAGAACTCTTGCACTCAGAAGAACATCTTCTTCCTCGTCGAAGAATGCAAAGAACGCCGAGTCTAAAATGAAGAACTTTGTCACCGCAAGGGGAGATCGTCGTATCGCCTCCTCTCCTCTTCGCAGCCAGTGAGAGACACCTTCTTCGGATAACGATGATGTGCCGCATCCTTCATCGGGCGAACACCGACGACACTTACGAAGCCTTGATCCGTGACACCATCTTCCGCGACGTCCTTTTCCCGCGATGATCCTTGTTTGATGACAACATCGAGGTAGGGGTTTAGTTTTGACTTTGTGATTATTCTTTTTCCATCCTTCGATAAAATCATAGCCGCTTGCTAACGAATTAACAGGAGGGGGCCAGACTGTACGAACATGGACGACCCTCCTCCCCCTTTGTTGTTGTACTTGTTGTGGTTCGAACGAAGTCGGCATGGTGCAACGGCACTGCACCGGAACGAGGAGGAACACGGCGAAGGAGTGCGGCGCCATTGCACCGCACCATTGAGGCTGAAAGAAACAGCGGTCGGAGTCAAGCCGCGGACGGGGCGGGGCCGTGGAGGATGGGCGCAGCGCCGCCACGCGGCGCCGGTCGGACAACGGCCGCGGCGGTGCAGGGAAGGGTAACAGGAATCACCGGCTATCGGTGCTTCGGAGGGGCGGGACCGCGGGGTCCCGCGGTGGCGGCACCAGCCAGCCAACCGGGCCGGCTGTTTCGAAAGAACCGGGGGTCGTAACCCCGGCTGGAAAAGTATAGGCCCCCCCATGTGGGGTGGGGGGGGGGGGCGCCGTTACAACAAGGGGTGTAGCGCCCCCCCCCCCCCTTCTCGCGTCCGCTCGACCAGCGCCGAGCCGCCCCACTCGGGCAGAGCCGAGCCGCCCAGGCCGGACCGGCCGCGCTGGGATGCACCACGCCGGCTGGGTCGGGCCGCGCCAGCTGGGCCGGTCTGTGCCAACCATTCCGGGTCACAAACTAGGGGGCCAGACCCGGACCCGGTTCGGGTAGACCCAGGGGGTCTCGGGCCGGGTCGGTCCGGGCCCAAACCCCCCTAAAAACGTACAGGTTCGTTCAAATGTCTGTACCTTCATCTACGAACCTCCGATCGATTCAACATCATTTGAGATGAGATCCTTGGATCGAGGCGGTCGTTTCGGTATATTAATCTCAATGTTTAGGAGAACATTGGGTACGCCCGGGTTGGTTCGAACACGAAACCAATCGGGCCCTCGGAGCGGAAACGCCTATAAATTGAGCACCGTATGTCTGATTGACGTACCGTCGACTTTTTTGGAATCCTCATAGTGAGACCAAACTTTTGGATTACACCGATTGAGGTTTGAACATAGTCGGAGTATGGTTGGGTTGGTTTTGACTTAAAAACCAACCGGGCCCCTGGAACAAAAAAGCCAATAACTCTCAGACCGGGCGTCCGATTGACCCGCCGTCTGTCGCGTTGAGTTCCTTTTGTCGAGATAGAACATTGGGATACATCAACTCCAGACTACGTGTCATTTTATGTATCGACCCCTTGGCTCGTGGAGCAGACCCTCCCGGAAACAAGAATGATGTGTACGGGAACCCTAGAGCTGGCTGCGACTGCGACGACGACTGCATTGAAATCCTCCGTGGGTTCGGCAGCGACGATGACTACACTGAAATCCTCCATGGGTTCGGCATTGACGGCAACTATACTAGGATCCTCGGCGGGTTCGACATCGATGATGACCGTACTGAAATCCTCCGTGTGTTCAACGACGATGACTACTGTTCTTGTATCCTACGTTGGTCTGGAAGTACTACTGTTCTTGTATCCTACGTGGGTCCGACAGTATTTGACCCTGTACTTGTATCCTACGTGGGTCCGGCAGAGTAGCTGGTCTTGTATCCTTTGTGGGTCCGACAATTTAGCTGGTCTTGTATCCTATGTGGGTCCCAAATTAGATGACTCAGTGGCTACATCTGATCATCTCTATCATCTTACGAAAAAGTATATCTGTGTGAGATGAGTCTCGACTTTCAATCATTATCATGGATATGATTGAATTGCTTTCCTATGAGGATTGGGTTGTGCCTTACTGTGTGGATTGTGTTGTGCTATCCTGTGTGGACGTGATCAAACTTGGGCTCAGAAGTTATAGCCGAACTGGAATTGATGACTTAGGTATATGTATGGTCATATACCTAAGTAGTGTTGGATGTTACTTCGTGATTGTATCTTTCCATTGTGGATTATCCTTTGTGGATTTCGGGAGACCATCAGGGGTCTCGGGGACCCTACTGAGTAGCGTATACTCACCCCTACATGGGCTATGCCCGTACTACGTTGTGTTGGATGCAGACAACAGACAGCGCATATCGTGGTTGAGGCTTGTGGAGCAAGTCGGTACCCGGAGGCGGGCCACTGGGCGGGACATAGACGGAGCGGACAACTGGACCTGAGGAGCTGAGGAGGAGGCTTTCTGTACCCACCCTTATTGTGGTATTCCCAGTGGACGGATCGGCATTGAAGCTTTACTTTTCAGTTGTTGTAATTTCTGTTCAGTTGTACTTTACTTCAGTTGGGTTTGTATTCTGGCCCATTTACTTTCCAGTACTTATAGTTGTTCCCAGTTTACTTATTGTTTACATCATCTTGCTTACTCTGTGGTGTTTGTTTACATTATAAATGCAATTCCTTCCCTTTTATCGGGATTTATGACTTTGGTGCTAGTTTCCAGCCCCTGGCCTATGGAAGGCGGGCTTGGGGTAGTCATGGAACAGGTCCCGAGGGTGGGTCACGACAAATTGGTATCAGAGGAGTTCGGTTCTACCGTAGAACTCAGGACTCTGATCTTTCATCTGTGTGAAGCA
Source organism: Viscum album (assembly GCA_963277665.1). Taxonomy (NCBI): domain Eukaryota; kingdom Viridiplantae; phylum Streptophyta; class Magnoliopsida; order Santalales; family Viscaceae; genus Viscum; species Viscum album. The sequence continues at coordinate 692,213,592 of OY728163.1, forward strand.
ATAGTGTTAAGGGTATTGAGTGTGGGTTATAGTCCAGGGAGTCCAGTGTTGGTGCGGCGGCCGACATATCCATACACTAGGACCCTGACTTCTGATTTCCGACTTAGTTGATGAAAACATTAATTGCATGTGTGTTTCAAAAGTTTTCTTTCTAATTACTTTGTGTCAGCTCACCTGGTATTCTGTTTTGACCGTGGCGCACCTGTCTCTTTTCAGGATGGCCCCAAGATGGTAGACAGCTAGGGTTCCGAGATTTGTGGGAGACGACAACCCACTGAGCAACGAGGCCTCGGTATAGGGCCCTTTTTCAGCTGAGGCATCAGTGGTACCTCTACCCGCCGAGCCACCGATGCCACCAGCCCCAGTCGTTGAGAGTGCACGTCGCCTTAGTGCACTGTACGAGTTCTAGCATCAGAGACCGCCCAGGTTTCACATAGAGATGGACCCTCAGGCAGCCGAGGATTGGCTGGAGGCTGTAGTTCGAGTTTTCCGATTAGTGGGGACACCAGCTGACCTCATGGTTATCCTTACAGCAAGCCTCCTGCACGCGGCAGCAGGCAGATGGTGAAGCTTGATGCTTCAAGATCACGACGAGCCATCTCTCCTCTTGACAAAATTTTAGAGCCTCTTCTGCTCAGAGTTCATCCCAGCCACCCTCCGTGCGGTGCTCATTCAGGAGCTACTACAACTGCGGCATGGCAGCCTGACGGTAGCCCAATACTCGGCGAGATTTACCGATCTCTCGCACTATTCGGTGGACATCGTATAAGACCCATTCTTCTAGGCCCAGACCATTGAGAAGGAAATGAGAAATGAGATCAGGGAATCGATGATCTCCCTCAGCATTCCGACGTAGGCAGGAGTACTGGAGCGAGCCCTTCTCATAGAGAGCTTTCTTACTGAGCCTACACCAACAGTGAGACCTACCGCAGGGCGGCACGTAGCTGAGTTGTCTACAGCTGGTAGTCGACGGATGTCATAGGGGTCCAGGAGGACTAGACTGTCAGGCGGACACCCTCAGGACACTGGCTCAGAGTTGCGGGGCACACGGCAAAGAGCCAGCCTTCCGAGGAGCAGACAGTGCTACGCATGTGGCGGGCAGGGCCACATGGCTCGTGACTTCCCGACCCGCCGTGCAGAGGAGCAGTATACGGTTGAGGGGTCACCCCGGTAGATGCAGAGGGTCGACCGTGGCATTCAAAAAAGATCAAGAAGACGAGGTAGAGGAGCTGGCTAAGCAGCAGGTGGTGGGAGATTCTTTGAGGCTTTACCACCACCACCACCAGGAGGTCCACCCCGACCACAGTGAGATGGCGGGTAGAGGCAGGCTCAGCATCAGGCAGCGGAGGCCTACGACCACGGCGTGCCGGTGATGATTCGAGGTACTATATGTGTCTACTCCACCATTGATGCAGTTCTTATAGACACGGGAGTGAGTCATTTTTTCATTGTCGCTTCCCTTGTTCGGAGTTCGGAGATTCCAACGAAGCCGTTGGACTGATCCTTATGGCTAGAGACTCCTACGGGAGCAGACTCGAAGATTACACACTGGTACCTACAGTGTGAGCTTACTCTAGGATGTGAGAGCTTTGTCTGAGATCTTCTTTTAGAGGTGTCGAGGCCTTACGACATCATCTTGGTAATGGATTGGTTATCTACAGTCCATGCTCAGATCAACTGTATTAGGTGCAAGGTGAGGTGTGTCCGCACCAATGGGAGAAGGTTCACCTTCACCAGCGAGAAGGGAGACTTTTCAGCACAGGATGAACTCTCACAGAGGAGAGGATAGATGATCACTCAATAGTTGGCTAGCCTCATCCTAGGAGCAGTTGACATGAAAAGTCCAATTTTTCCTGTAGTGGTGGATCAGTATGAAGACGTTTTTCCTGATGATGGTTCAGGACTACCTCTTCACAGAGAAGTAGAATTCTATATTGACCTGTACCCCGAGACAACCCCAATATCCACTCCAGCATATCGGATGGCCCCTGTTGAGCTTCGAGAGCTATGGGTACAGTTGGAGGACTTGCAGGGAAAGAGATTCATCAGACCCAGTGTTTCACCCTGGGCTTCCCCGATTTTGTTCGCCAAGAAGGCGGATGGAAGCTTGCGACTATGTGTCGATTATCGTCACCTAAACCAGGTGACCGTGAGGAAGAAGTATCCACTACTGATGATTGACTACCTCTTCGATCAGCTCAAGGGAGCATGGTGGTTCTCGAAGATAGACCTCAGGGTAGACTATCATTAGCTCAGAGTTCGGGATGAGGACGTGCAGAAGACGGCCTTCAGATGTCGGTATGGCCTCTATGAATTCTTGGTCATGCCTTTAGGCATAACCAATGCTCCAGCAGTGTTCATGAGTCTCATGAATAAGATCTTTCAGGAATACCTCGATCAATTTTTCGTTGTCTTCATCGACGCCATATTGATATACTCGACCACTAAGGAGGAGCACGCTTACCACTTGCAGGTTGTACTGGACACAATCCGAGAGCACCAGCTTTATGGTAAGATCACTTAGTGTCAGTTCTGGTTACGTGAGATCCACTTCTTGGGACATTTCATATCTGAGGCGGGAGTTGTGGTGGATCCTGGGAAGATCGAGGCAGTGCTAGCTTGGGAGCCACCCGAGAGTGTGACAGAGGTGCGGAGTTTCCTAGGTTTGGCTGGATACTACCGGAGGTTTGTGCCAGACTTCCCCAGAGATTCGGAACCACTTTTAACTTTGATGAAGAAGGGGAAAACCTTCGTGTGGTCAGATAGATGTCAGCAGTGCTTCCAAGAGCTGAGATAGATATTGACCAGCGCACCTATCTTGAGGCTACCAGAGGAGGGAGGAGGGTACGTAGTCTACTGTGATGCATTAGGGACCAGACTCAGATGTTTCCTGATGTAGGAGTGGGCAGCGATCGCCTATGTATCACGACAGTTAAGGTAGCATGAGAAGAACTACGCTACCCATGACCTGGAATTAGCCGCAATGGTCTTCACTCTGAAGATGTGAAGACACTATCTGATGGGCGAGCGCTTTAAAGTCTATTCGAACCCCCAGAGTCTGAAGTACATCTTCTCATAGAAGGACCTGATCCTAAGACAGTGACGATGACTCGAGTTCCTCCAGGACTATGACTTTGAGATAATCTATACTCCTGGAAAGGGGAACGTAGTAGCCGATGCTCTCAGCAGGAGGACGGGCATTCAGCTACTTGGGGAGGCGACGGAGCAGATAGCTGCTTTGTAGATATCCATCATAGATAAGGATGGATCATCCTTTATTTAGTCACTCACAACCACTCCTCCACTACTGCAGCAGGTCAGTGAGGCACAGCGTGGGGACGGTGACTATGAGACGCGACGTGCATAGATTTCTGCAGGACAGGCACCTGATGGTTTTTTTATGGGAGTACAGCACATCGTCTTTTTCAGAGGACGTACCATGGTATCATCTGCTTTACAGGAGGAGGTTCTAAGAGAGTTTCACACTTCCCCTTTAGCGGTACATCCAGGAGTGGAAAAGATGTACCAGGATCTCAGACGTCAGCACTGGTGGCTGGGTATGAAGAAGGCTGTGGAAAAGTTCGTTTCTCAATGCCTCACCTACCAGCAGGTGAAGGTGGAGCACCAGGTACCAGCACGCTTGGTACAGCCCTTGGAGGTCTCAGAGTGGATGTGGGACAGGATATCTATGGATTTTGTGACTGGACTTCCACGCACTTCTAGAGGTCACAAATCCATTTGGGTGATTGTCGACCGACTCACCAAGTCGTCCCACTTCTGAACCATCAGAGATCAGGGCTCAGTGGAGAGCTTGGGATGCCTCTACATTTAGAAGATAGTACGGATTCATGGTGTTCCATCATCCATCATCTCCGATCGAGATGCTCTCTTTACCTCCCTGCTTTGGAAGGGGATGCAGGAGGCATTCAGGATGCAGCTACATCTGGGCACCGCCTTTCACCCTCAGACGGATGGTCAGACAGAGAGGACCATTTAGAATCTCTAGGAAATGCTCCGTGCATGTGTCCTCAACTTTGGTTGCAGGTGGGAGGATCACCTAACCATAGTGGAGTTTGCGTACAACAACAGATACCACTCCACCATCGGGATGGCACCATACAAGGCATTGTACGGCCGACCTTCCAAATCACCTCTGTGGTGGACAGACCCTGGGGAGTCAGCACTTGTGGGACCAGAGATGGTCCAAGCCATGACAAAGATGGTCTAGGTCATCCAGGAGCGGATGAGGACAACTCATAGCTGGCAGAATTCTTATGATGATAGGAGGAAGAGACCACTAGAGTTCGAGGATGGAAACCACGTCTTCTTGTGGGTCTCACCTCGATGTGGATTACGGAGATTTGGCCGTGGTGGCAAGTTATCTCCGCGTTTCATCGGAATATTTCAGGTTCTCGGTAGGATAGGTGAGGTGGCTTATCGCCTGGCTCTACCACTTCAGTTGCACCAGGTGCACGATGTCTTCCACTTATCACAGCTGAGGAGATACGTGCACAACCCAACGCATATCATCGACCATGGGGAGCTGGACATTGACGATGGGGCGACTTTTGAGGAGGTCTCGGTGGAGATCGAGGATCTACAAGAGCGGGTCCTTCGTGGGTGGTCGATTCCTCTAGTGCGCATCATATGGTAGCACGAGAACATCTAGGAGAGCACTTGGGAGCGGGAGGCTCAGATGCGTGATCAGTACCCTCATTTGTTTCCCTAGTTTGGGATGTATCTTTACAGGGACGTAAAGCCCTGAGGTGGGAGTAATGTAAAGACCCATAAATTTCAAGGGAAATTTTTTCTTATATTTTGTTGGGATTTTACGAGTGCGCTGTTTCTGACGACACCTGATTCTGAGGCCTGGTGTGCCCGGAATCTATTTTTGAAGTTTAACTCGGGTACGTTCAATGAACGAACGAGTGAGTTTTCCAAACTTTTGAAATGGTGCTCGGAATCGAAATGTGAGGGCACCGATGGAACCACATCGCCAGTATTTTTTTAGGAAGACTTTTCCTAGAGTTGAGTTTTCTCAGGAGGAGATATTAAAAATGTGAGGAATAAAAATAAAATTGTTTTACAATTTATTTTTATTTCTTTACCGATGGTTAAGAATTGTGGAAAAGGAAGATGCAAGGAAGTTGGGGTGGGGCCCACAAGAGCCCCCACCTCCTTCAATTTCCACAAAACCTCATTAATTTCCCCTCTAGAAATTAGTTTGCAACTCCTCAACTTTAATTTACATTCCAATAAACGCCTCATTAATTGGACAACGCACATTAATTAATTCGTGAATTCAACTTGATTTTCAAATTAATGTTGGCATGTGTGTGTGTGAATAAAATAAGACAAGGCCTTGTTTTATTGTTGGCGGATTCATTTTGTGGAATAATGAAGATAACTCTTTCGCTCGGAAGAACATCTTATTACTCGTCGAAGAACGTGATGAACATCGAGTCTAGGACGAAGAACTCTGTCACCGCAAGGGGAGATCGTCATACCGCCTCCTCTCCTCTCCCCTGCCGGTGAGAGACACCTTCTTCAGAGAACGAAGACATGCCACATCCTTCATCGGGCGAACACTGACGATGCTTATGAAGCCTCGATCTGCAATGACGTCTTCCGCGATGTCCTTTTCTCACGACGATCCTCATTCGATGACAACATCGAGGTAGGGGATTGGTTTTGAGTTTGTGATTATTCTTTTTCCATCCTTCGAAAAAATCTTAGCCGCTTGCTAAGGAATTAACGGGAGGGGACCGGACCGCACGAACACGGCCGACCCTCCTGCCCCTTTGTTGCTGTACTCGTTGCGGTTCGAACGAATGCGGCACGGTGCAACGGCACCGTTCAGGAATGAGGAGGAACATGACGAAGGAGCGCGGTGCCGTTTGTAACACCCCGATATTTTATGAAAAATATTCTTTTTAATTTCATTATTGTATTTTGTTGTATGCTACACCAAAAGGAGCTTGCACAAAACACATCCTTGATTTGCATTTCATTACACACAATCGCGACCTTCCTTGATAGCGTGTGTAGTACGCAATACTGAGTTTCACTAAACAACGATATGCTATTAAAATATTATTAAAACTAGCCGTTATGAATAGTAATAACCACGTTTTGAAATTTTTTATATTTTATTTTTCAAAATGGACTTCATTTTTGGATCCGGAATATCGAAATTAGCTTAGGGTGAAATTTTGGTAATTTTCGGATAACTTTCATATTTTGATGAATAGTGAAAATTACTAAATTTTAATTAAAAACAACTTTTTCAATCGAAATAATTAATAGTGATAAATTATTAATTTTAGTGGTTTTAAAGTATATTTAGAATATATTTTTACAATTTAATACAATTTTGGTTAATGGATGTAATTTCACATTTAAACCAGTTATAAACAAGTGTCAATCTTTTGATAGTTATTATCTTTTAAAAACATGCTATTTGTTTTGACGACGGGAATTAATTTTTAAATTAATTAATGCAACTTATATGTTTTGAATTTGGTAAAATAGAAATCATTTTTGAGTTCATAATATCAAATATATCTTAGGCATAATTTTTGGTATTTTTCTAAAAACTTTCAATTTTTGATGAATAGTGAAACCACTATGTGGTAGTTAAAAAAACTGAATTTTTCATAAAACATAAGTTTACCGCTTCTATGAGTGGAATTTCAAAAATCCGACAGACACGGTTGATGTCAGTAAGTAAAATGTGGTTCAATGAGATGAAAATAATTTTTGGTGAATAGTAACTTTTTTACTTTTATTTACCACGGTTAAAAGTAAATAGCGTAATTAAGGGTAACAATGATACCCTAACACAAGTACAAATACTATTGGATAAGTGTAATTCGACCAAAAATAAGCTTAGGAATAAAATATGACCATTTAGGCCCACTTGGATTAGATTAGGACATTTATTATTATTTAATTCAAAGTAGGGTTTAAAGAGTTAAAATCAAAGTTTATTTACTAAAACATTTTTAATATAGGTTTATACATAAGATAAATTCTATTTTAAATATTCATTAGAACTCTAAAAAGAGTTCCTACATAATGGTATTTTATTTGTACTTTTTAGACATCAAATAATTTAATTTATTTATGACACAAAGATGATGCAGTAATTATCTTATTAATGAAATATTGACATAATTGATTTTATAAATGCCGAAATAAATATAATTTTAGACTTTTTATGGATTCCACTAATTTTCTAGGTTAATATGACATGTTAGTAATGATTTAATTAACTGTTTACGAACTAATCATTCTGTTATGAGTTTCACAAAAATCAATTACTAAATAGTGTCAAAACTGACATAAAATAGTTTTTAAAACAAATATTATATTATTAATTGTTATTTTATTCCTAAAAATATAAGGATCGTAAAAATGACATATATAAGGTTATATATATTAATAATAAACAACTTGGGGTTCTTTTGGCTTCTTATGGTATGTTTATTAACATTATAGTATAAGAACACAAGAAGACACAGTAAAAGTAAAATTATTTAACTTAATGTTAAATCTAATTATAAGGTTAAAATAGGAACCTAAACTTGTCTAAATTCTATTGGATGAGAATATTTCGACCCATCCCCACCTTAGACTCGAAATAAATCAATTTGGAGCTATTTAAAACCGAACTTGACTTTATAATAAAATAATATTTTTAGTTTTTTCAAAGGAGCCAATCTCCTCCCTTATAAAAGGAAACCTCCTCCCTCTCTTCCTCACACCACTTTGAGCCTTCAAGCTCGGCCAACCCCTGCCGAATTCTCCTCTCCACTTCCCTAGAAACATCCTAGAGGTTCTGGTCTTCCTCAAAGACCAATGTTAGTGCCCTAAGAGGAGGTCTCAAAGAGGCGCTTCAAAGAAGAGGTAATTTCCATTACCGATTCTTTCAACTTTATTTCTTCTTCCACTTCTTCTTCTTAGGTTATTTCATTATATAGTAATAAAATCAGTATCACTCACATAATAATATGTTATTATAAGTATGAAACAACCCTATTTCACCATCTATCCATCCTACGAAAAACAAAATCACCGCGCGTGCGTACGTACGGAATACCGTCTCCACGCTGTGGTGTAATCTATTTTCCACCACCACCTTACTTGGATGGGTATAATGGTGTAAATAATGACTATATATAACTATAATAAAGTGATATTTATTCTGAAATAGTATAAATATACTCCAATACAATTCCACGATCATAGGAATGATATCATCACTCGTGCGTACGTACGGAATACCGTCTCCACGATGTGATGCGACTCGTTCTACATGATCTTCATTTCATAATGATTATATAAATGAATTGAATGAATGAATATGATATATATTACACTAATACCATTCTTGAAATTAGGTATCAATAACCTAAAGAGAAGAATAAGAATTTATTCGACAAAACACGCATAAGAACAAAAAGTTATAAACACCCGAATAACAAGTAGCAATGAAATATTACTACTAAGAAGCTAAGAATATGACCATATATGATATCATAAAAATAATTATGATTCTGGAATAATTCAATAACATTATTTAAATCATTATACAGGAGGATCGGACACTTACAAAGCAAGTAGGACCTAAGGTAAAGGAAATATCACAATCTCATTTTTATTCGAGATTGTTTATACTTTGGTATTTACTGGGGTGTATTTTATCATCCACATCCATGTTTCCTCAATTTGTAATATTATTTCCATCCACCTACAATTGTTTAAATCCAATTTTACCCTTCATTGAGTTTTTAGTAAAGGATATGAATAGAATCTTTTGTCGTTTTTCGTACGAGGTACTTTTTGACCTTTCTGACAAAAGTACGAAGAATGTTTTTTTAAACTTATACGGGATGAATGGATTTTTAAAACATTATTTACAAGAAGAAATCTTTACAAGTTTTCAAGTTTATTTTTAATCATCTTATTTTAGTTTAAAATTGTATGACATGTTAAGAAAGGAAAAGTGTTTTTGAAGTAGAAAGGATATTTTCCTCAAAAATGAAGTTCAAGTGTTTTATCAAAATTATTTTCCATCTAAGATAATAAAGTGTTCTGTTTTTATCCCTATTATTAAATTGATTTGATTATGTTGTGATGGAATTATTTTTATGAATTCCTTTATCGTATATGAATTGTTTTATTATGTCATGATGTTTAAGATTCCCATTTTTATTACATGGGTTATGCAATGATGTATGGTATATGATTTTGTGGCACACATAAGAATGGTATCATTAAGAGATGGGTGGGACCTATATCTCCCTCCAATTCATTGGGTAATGATTTTATATCTCATGAGATAGACATGGCTGGAATGGTAGGTTATACCAGTTCAGTGAAACAGCACTGAAACGAGGGTGACTCGGTTCAGAAAGGGACTTTGTCCACTAAGATAGTCTTGTCAATGAGTCTTGACTAACAAGAAATGATTATCTATGATTATGTGTGTATGCCACAAAGTTTCATGTTTTATGTTATTATTATTATGATTACATTTCACTGCCATGATTTATCCCATGTTATGAAATTATGATCTCTTTTGCAGTTTAAGATTTCCAAAAGTTATGTGCTTATGTATATGATGTGATTGATATTTCTTTTGTTTACCCTTACTGCGCATTTTAGCTCACCCTTTTATGTTTTCTTTTCCCCAGGATATAAAGAAACGTTTTAGGTATAAAAAAAGGAAGATCTTTATGGGAGATGTTGAAGATCTTTCACCAGGATTAGAAGATTATATTCCGAGTTTCCAAAGACACTAAACTATTACGATCCCTGTGTGTGTGTTGTTGTTATGTACTAAGTATTCTGCAAAAGTAATGTAATGTCAATGTACGTCAAATTTCGGGTCTCTACAGTTGGTATCAGAGGAAAGGTTTAGTCAACCTTTGGAACTAGAATGTGAGAACATTAGTGAGATCCCTAGAGATATTTCTATGGTATGTATAGGGATGTCCCTAAGGATATGTATACATATAGGATAGTCCTAAAACCATGGTAACGATCTTAGAATTTAACCTAAGATGTTAGATATTGAAGTTACTCCCCCTTTATTATGATTTTTGCCTCTAACACTATTCTTTTTGGGTTTTATAAAATGGCTGGAATCAAGGTGATTCACAATAATGGAGGATATGATGGACAATGGAATGATATTTTTCATGAACAACCAAATGAAATGGGATTTGAAAGTCCAAACATCATTATTATGTCGAATCAGAAATCTCATAATATGATCAATAAAGTAAAATTTGGTAAGTTTTCTGACTCGGCTAATAAGAGAAAGATGGAGTTTCATGATGATCATAGAGGAAAGAATGTTCAATTTCCCCTATGTAAATCATGTGGGAAGAGGCATAAAAGAGAAAGTTTCAAAGGAACTGGATGATGCTTTGGGTGTGGAAAAGAAGGACACAAAGATAGTAAGTGTAAAGGAAAAGGTTCAGTTAACACCAGGGATGAGGATAATGGTATTGCTATGACATCAGCAATGGTTAAATGTTTTAAATGTGGAATGTACGGGCATTATTCAAACCAATTTTCTAAGGGAAAGTCTCATGAAGAGAACCCGTATGGTCGTATGGGTAGTATTTATGTGGATGATGATGAAGAGACTACAAATGATATGTGAGATGAAAGAATTGTTGAAGCTCGGTCAATGGTTTAAGAATGTAGTGGAATGATTTCATGTTTATCATGTGTAATGTTGTATAAGTAATCTCATGCTACTATGGAATAAAGAGACATCTATGGATTGTTACACTGTTGTCTTTCCTTGAGTTTTGAAAGTGTATGATTAATGTTACCAGTATCCATGAAAGGTTATTCAGATATTTTTGTAATGTAGATGATATGTGCATAATGAAGGGATAAGGAGAAAATTAAATGTTTGATAGTATTCATGAGCTCATGAATTATATAAGGAGAAGGTTATTTCATAGTTTGAGTATATAGATTTTTTGGATTTTGGTATGTGGAAAGAGTTAACTTTTGACAGCAATCATGTTTTCACTAAGGTTTAATGGGTATTCATTTTTCAAGAGAATACATCATTAAGGTATTCACATGATTGGAATGTGACCAACAAGATATATGGGGGATAAATGATGGTATTCACATGCTTGGTTGACGACATTTCAAGTAATCATTTTCTTTATACTATGAGATTGGACCGAAGTAATTTAGATAATCCTAAAGATTAGAATGGATTATGTTTGACATAAGTTAGGATAAAACATTTTTTTCGATATTATTGATGGGATGTTATAGTAATATAGCTTTAGAAAAAGGAAAACCTGCAGGACAGGCGACAACCCATCGCGTCGGACAAGGATGTGGGAATCGAACCCACAACCGAAGTGCAACTTGCCTTTATCGCCTACCACTGGCCTACAAGAAGTCCCCGTTTAGTAGAAACTAGTTTTATTATATTTAGAAGTATGATATATGAAGTATAAGTCCATTTTAGGAACCATATATGATTAATCTCACTATAGAATGACTTATGTATATTTAAATAACATTTTCTAACCTTTTGTTTGAGATAGATGGAATGACCCATCATTCTATCACATGATCTGCTAAAACTTCATGAATATCAAATTCAACTTCATTTATTTAAGAGATGAAGTGGAAATTGTTCAAGGCACGAACAACAATGATATTGTTCCAAAATAAAGTAAGTATTTATTCTAATTCAAATTCTTCAACTTTAGGGAAACGATCTTGAAAACCAAAATTTTTTTCCTAGTGCTCTTATATCTGATTAATTAGATGGTACCTTATATCGTCACAAATTTATGGATTTGTGATTGCTAGATTTTCCATAGCCATGATCTCTACCACTCTCCATCAGAACATGATGGTTAGATTTCTCTTCCATATCTATATTTTCACCTATGTGGAAACCCAATGATTAGTTTATTTGGGTAACCGTTACGTTTCATACTTTTTTTTAAATATTGGTTTTGGTATTACTTTTTACAATGTGAGTTTCGATTAAAGAAACTTTTGAATAGTAAACCATTTATAACCCCAATGAATTTCGAGGGAAAAATTCATTTTAAGGGGGGTAGAATGTAACACCCCGAGATTTTATGAAAAATATTTTTTTAATTTCATTAATGTCTTGTGTTGTACGCTACACCAAAAGGAGCTTGCCCAAAACACATCATTGACTTGCCTTTCATTACACACAATCACGACCTTCCTTGATAGCGTGTGTAGTACGCAATACCGAGTTTCACTAAACAACGACATGCTATTAAAATATTATTAAAACTAGAAGTTATGAATAGTAATAACCACTTTTTGAAATTTTTTAAATTTTATTTTTCAAAATGGACTTCATTTTTGGATCCAGAATATCGAAATTAGCTTAGGGTGAAATTTTGGTAATTTTCGGATAACATTCATATTTTGATGAATAGTGAAAATTACTAAATTTTAATTAAAAACAACTTTTTCAATCGAAATAATTAATAGTGATAAATTATTAATTTGAGTGGTTTTAAAGTATATTTTGAATATATTTTTACATTTTAATACAATATTGGTCATTGGATGTAATTTCACATTTAAACCAGTTATAAACAAGTGTCAATCTTTTGATAGTTATTATCTCTTAAAAACACGCTATTTGTTTTGACGACGGGAATTAATTTTTAAATTAATTAATGCAACTAATATGTTTTTAATTCGGTAAAATAGATATCATTTTTGAATTCATAATATCTAATATAGCTTAGGCCTAATTTTTGGTATTTTTCTAAAAACTTTCAATTTTTTGATGAATAGTGAAACCACTAAGTGGTAGTTAAAAAAACTGAATTTTTCATAAAACATAATTTTACCGCTTCTATGAGTGGAATTTCAAAAATCCGAGAGACACGGTTGATGTCAGTAAGTAAAATGTGGTTCAATGAATGAAAATAATTTTTGGTGAATAGTAACTTTTTTACTTTTATTTACCACGGTTAAAAGTAAATAGGGAAATTAAGGGTACAAATGATACCCTAACACATGTCCAAATTCTATTGGATAAGTGTAATTCGACCAAAACAAGCTTAAGAATAATATATGACCATTTAGGCCCACTTGGATTAGATTAGGACATTTATTATTATTCAATTCAAAGAAGGGTTAAAAGAGTTAAAATCAAATTTTATTTACTAAAACATTTTTAATATAGGTTTATACATAAAATAAATTCTATTTTAAATATTCATTATAAAGATAAAAAGATTTCCTACATAATGGTATTTTATTTGTAATTTTTAGACATCAAATAATTTAATTTATTTATGACACAAAGATGATGTAGTAATTATCTTATTAATGAAATATTGACATAATTGATGTTATAATTGCCAAAATAAATATAATATGAGACTTTTTATGACTTACACTACTTTTCTAGGTTAATATGACATGTTAGTATTGATTTAATTAACTCTTTATGAACTAATCATTCTGTTATGATTTTCAAAAAAATCAATTACTAAATAGTGTCAAAATTGACATAAAATAGTTTTTAAAACAAATATTATATTATTAATTGTTATTTTATTCCTAAAAATCAAAGGTTCGGTCAAATGACTTAGATAAGGTTATATATATTAATAATAAACAACTTGTAATTTGTTTGGCTTCTTATGGTAAATTTATTAACCATATATATAAGAACACAAGAAGACACGGTAAAAGTAAAATTATTTAACTTAATGTTAAATCTAATTATAAGTTTAAAATAGGAACCTAAACTTGTCTAAATTCTATTGGATGAGATATTTTTGACCCATCCCCACCTTAGACTCTAAATAAATCAATTTGTAGCTATTTAAAACCGAACTTGACTTTATAATAAAATAATATTTTTAGTTTTTCCAAAGGAGCCCCTCTCCTCCCTTATAAAAGGGCCCCTCCTACCTCTCTTCCTCACACCACATTGAGCCTTCAAGCTCGGCCAACCCCTGCCAAATTATCTTCTCCACTTCCCTAGAAACAACGTAGAGGTTCTGGTCTTCCTCAAAGACCAATTTTAGTGCCCTAAGTGGAGGTCTCAAAGAGGTTCTTCAAAGAAGAGGTAATTTCCGTTACCGATTCTTTCAACTTTATTTCTTCTTCCACATCTTCTTCTTAGGTTGTTTCATTATGAAGTAATAACATCAGTATCACTCACATACTGATATGTTATTATAAGTATGAAACAACCCTATTTCACCATCTATCCATCCTACGGAAAACAAAATCACCGCGCGTGCGTACGTACGGAATACCGTCTCCACGCCGTGGTGTAATCTATTTTCCACCACCACCTTACTTGGATGGGTATAATGGTGTAAATAATGACTATATATAACTATTATAAAGCGATATGTATTCTGAAATAGTATAAATATACTCCAATACAATTCGACGATCATAGGAACGATATCATCACTCGTGCGTACGTACGGAATACCGTCTCCACGATGTGATGCGACTCGTTCTACATGATCTTCATTTCATAATGATTATATAAATTAATTGAATGAATGAATATGATATATATTACACTAATACCATTCTTGTAAATGAGGTATCTATAACCTAAAGAGAAGAATAAATATTTATTCGACAAAACACGCATAAGAACAAAAAGTAATAAACACCCGAATAACAAGTAGCAATGAAATATTACTACTATGAAGCTAAGAATATGACCATATATGATATCATAAAAATAAGTATGATTCTGGAATAAGTCAATAACATTATTTAAATCATTATACAGGAGGTTCGGACACTTACAGAGCAATTCGGACCTAAGGTAAGGGAAATATCACAATCTCATTTTTATTCGAGATTGTTTATACTTTGGTATTTACTGGGGTGTATTTTATCATCCACATCCATGTTTCCTCAATATGTAATATTATTTCCATCCACCTACAATTGTTTAAATCCAATTTTACTCTTCATTGAGTTTTTAGTAAAGGATATGAAAGGAATCTTTTGTCATTTTTCGTACGAGGTACTTTTTGACCTTTCCGACAAAATTAAGAAGAATGTTTTTTAAACTTATACGACATGAATGGATTTTTAAAAAATTATTTACAAGAAGCTTACTTTACAGGTTTTCAAGTTTATTTTTAATCAACTTCTTTTAGTTTAAAATTGTATGACATGTTAAGAAAGGAAAAGTGTTTTTGAAGTAGAAAGGATATTTTCCTCAAGAATGAAGTTCAAGTGTTTTATCAAAATTATTTTCCATCTAAGATAATATAGTATTCTATTTTTATCCCTGTTATTACATTGATTTGATTATGTTGTGATGGAATTATTTTTATGAATTCCTTTATCATATATGAATTGTTTTATGATGTCATGATGTTTAAGATTCCCATTTTTATTACATGGGTTATGCAATGATGTATGGTTTATGATTTTGTGGCACACAAAAGAATTGTATCATTAAGAGATGGGTGGGACCTATATCTCCATCCAATTAATTTGGTAAAGATTTTATATCTCATAAGATAGACATGGCTGGAATGGTAGCTTATACCGGTTCAGTGAAACTGGACAGAAATGAGGGTGACTCGGTTCAGAAAGGGACTTTGTCCACTAAGATAGTCTTGGCAATGAGTCTTGACTAACAAGAAATGATTATCTATGATTATGTGTGTATGCCACAAAGTTTCATGTTTTATGTTATGATTATTGTGATTACATTTCACTGCCATGATTTATCCCATGTTATGAAATTATGATCTCTTTTGCAGGTTAATATTTCCAAAAGTTATGTGCTTATATATATGATGTGATTGATATTTTTTCGTTTACCCTTACTGAGCATTTGAGCTCACCCTTTTATGTTTTCTTTTACCCAGGATATAAAGAAAGGTTTTAGGTATAAAAAAAGGAAGATAATTATGAGATATGTTGAATATCTTTCACCAGGATTAGAAGATTATATTCCGAGTTTCCAAAGACACTAAACTATTACGATCCTTGTGTGTCTGTTGTTGTTATGTACTAAGTATTCCGCAAAAGTATTGTAATGTCAATGTACGTCAAGCTTCGAGTCTCTACACCGTTGAGGCCGAAAGAATCAACGGTTGGAGTCCGAGCGCGGCGGAGGGGTGCGGTGTTGTTGCACCGCGCCGGTCGTACAAGGGTCGTGGTGGTGCACGGAAGGGCGGCTGGAATCACCGGCCGCTGGCGCTTCGGAGGGGCGGGACCGCGGGGTCCTGCGGCGGCGGCACCGACCGGCCAACTGGGCCGACCATTTCGTAAGAACCACGTGTTGTAACCCTTGGCTGGAAAAGGAGTGGCCCACCCATGTGGGGTGGGGGCGCCGTTAAAACAAGGTGGGTAGCTTGCCCCCCTTCTCTCGTCCTCTTGGCCAGCGCCGAGCCGCCCCGCTCGGGCAGCGCCGAGCCGCCCAGGACAGACCGGTCGAGCCTTGCCCGGCTTCCCGCACCGGCCGGGCCAGGCTGTGCCAGCCAGGTCGAGCCATGCCCTAGTGGGCCGTACCCGGACCCGGTTCAGGTCGACCCGGTTTGGGCCGACCCAGGGGGTCTCAGGCCCGGTCGGTCCGGGCCCAAAACCCCCTAAAAACGGACAGGTTCGGTCAAACTCTTGTAACTTTGGCTACAGACCTTCGATCTACACAAAGTCAGTTGCGATGCAATCCTTGGATCGAGACGGTCGTTTTGGTATATTACACTCAAGGTTTCGAAGAACTTTTTGTATGTCCAGGTTGGTTTGAACACGAAACCAACCGGGCCCTTAGAGCGGAAACACCTATAACTTGAGCTGCGGACGTCCGATTGGCGTGCCGTCAACATTGTTGGATTAATCTTAGTGAGACTGACCTTTTGGCATAATCTGCTCGAGTTTTGGACATAGTCGGAGTATGGTCGGGTTGGTTTTGACATAAAAACCAACCAGGCCCCTGGGACGAAAATGCCAATAACTCTCAGACTGGGCTTCCGATTGACGCACCGTCTGTCGCGCTGAGTTCATTTTGTCAAGACGGAACTTTTGGATACATAAACTCCAGACTATGTGTCAGTTGATGTATCTACCACTTGGCTCATGGAGCGGACCCTCCGGAAAACAAGCATGCTGTGTGCGGGAACCCAAGAGCTGGCTGCGACTGCGACGACGACTGCACTGAAATCCTCTGTGGGTTCGGCAGTGACGACGATTGAACTGAAATCCTCCATGGGTTTGGTAGTGAAAACGACTGTACTAGGATCCTCTATGGGTTTGGCAGTGACGACGAATGTACTGAAATCCTCCATGGATTCGACGACGATGACTACGGTTCTTGTATCCTACGTGGGTCTGGCCGTAGTGCTGTTCTTGTATCCTACGTGGGTCCGACAGTATTCGACTCTATACTTTATACTACGTGGGTCCAGCAGAGTAGCTGGTCTTGTATCCTTTGTGGGTCCGACAACTTAGCTGGTCTTGTATCCTACGTGGGTCCCAAATTAGATGAATCAGTGGCTACATCTGATCATCTCTATAATCATATGAAGAAGTATACATGTGTGAGCTGAGTATTTACTTTCAATCATTATCTTCGATATGATTGACTTGATTTCCTATGTGGATTGGGTTGTACATTCCTGTGTGGATTGGGTTGTGCTATCCTGTGTGGAAGTGATCGAGCTTAGGCTCGGATGTTGGAGCCGAACTGGAATTGATGACTTTGGTATATGTATGGGCATATACCTAAGTAGTGTTGGATGTTGCTTTGTGATTGTATCTTTCCTTTGTGGATTATCCTCTATGGATTATGGGAGTCCTTTGGGGTTCTCGGGGACCCTACTGAGTAGTGTATACTCAGCCCTCCATGGGCTATGCCCGCACTACATTGTGTTGGATGCAGATGACGGACAACGCTGATCATGGTTGAAGCTTGTGGAGAAAGTCGGTACCTGGAGGTGGGCCACTGGGCAGGACATACACAGAGTGGACGGCTGGACCCAAGGAGCTGAGGAGGAGGCTATCTGTACCCACCCTTCATGTGGGATTCCTAGTGGACGGCTCAACGTTGCTGCTTTACTTTTCAGTTGCTGTACTTTCTGTTCAGTTGTACTTTACTTCATTTGGGTTTGTATTCTGGCCCATTTACTTTCCAGTACATACAGTTATACCCAGCTAACTTAGTGTTTACTTCAGCTTTCTTACTCTGTGGTGTTTGTTTACTTTATAAGGGAAATTTGTTCCCTTTTTATCGGGATTTATGTCTTTGGTGCTACTCGCCATCCCCTAGCCTATGGAAGGCGGGCTTGGGGTTGTCAAGGAACGGGTCCCGAGGATAGGTCGTGACAAAAATATTTTTTACTCTTTTAGGGTCATTATATTTAGTATAAAATGAATAAAATTCAAATAAATAGGCTTTAATTGATATTAAAAACCATATACTGATCAATTGGAAGAATTTAATTTTTTAATTAGTTCTAATATAATAAAATATAATTTATTATAAAATATCTATATTTTTAATTTTCAGACGTATTCATTACATTGAGTGTAAATACATTATAAAAAAATTAATTAGAATAAAAAATCTAATTACATCCTTAACCTTGAATATTTATCTATAATTTTTTCGTCACAATAATAATCTCAAATTATATTTATTTTAATATTTATAATATGATTTATTTATATTTTATAAAAATTAAATAATTACTGCATCTGCATTGTGTATACATGTATAGTAATCATTTGTTCACTAAATATTAAAATTAATTTATCATGGTCAATATAAATCGATTTTAATAAAAAAATAGTATTTTTAATCTAACATATCATTTGGGAATCCCATTGTGAAATATATTTTACATTTTTAAAACAAGCATGTGACATTGTTTTCATTTCTATTAATATAATATTTGAAATGGAATATAAACATTAAAATAATGAAATTGGTTATTTATTATAAATTGAGAATTTTATGGATTATATATAAACATATTATAAAATTTAGGCAAGTCTTGTGGTCATTATTTATTTATTATCTAATTATTTTTATCAATAATTACCCAAGTTACCCTTTAGTGTAGTAAAATGAATAAGAAATGTTATTATTAATATTTACTAAAAATAAATTAGACTTATTTCAAATATTTTGTCACACTTAGTAATAATATTCAATCTCATTTAAAAGATTCAATACAAATATTTTGGATGAATTTAATTATAAATTATCCCAGAAAATGTAATGACAAATACCTTTTCAAATGTATTCACATTTTATGTAAAAATGATTTTATAATACATTCATGTATAATATTCATTTAAAAAACTGTAATCATATTATATTAAATAAAAAGTTATTAATGAAATTTTAAAACAAATCAGAAATATAAATTTAATTCGTAAATAATTAAATAAAAATTGAACACTCTACAATGAATTCATTATCTTTCACTATCCACTAAAAAATTAAATCATTTCGATAAATTATTAAAAAATCCTTTTAAGAAAATTTTAACTTGACCATTTATGCTATTAAATTAATTTTTTCAAATTTGTATTATATAATCTTTAAATTTATCATCTAAATTTAATCGTATATTAAATTTTTTTAATAATAATATTTATTTATTTTATTAAAAATTTACATACTATTTTTATAATATATATAAATATCAAATTCATGAATTTTATAGATACGAAGATGATTTATTCTATTATAGCCTACATTTTTTAATATCACTTTTTCTAAATAATCTTATTACAAAATTAATTATAATTGTTCTTACAGAAAATGTGTATTAAACCAAGTATGTCACTAGTGAGTGTCAAAAAATGTGTGTAGTATGGGCACACTCATAGTGAACAATATTGATGTCTATGATATACTTCACCACCTCATTTTTAGTTAACTAGCATTAGATGGTTCTATTCGAAGGCCATTTCAACTTTTTTTATCCTAATACTGATGTATTTCTAGGAAACCAATTTAATATCTATTTTATTAAATAAATGATGTATTATTCTCTACATATGGTTATTCTCAAAGTTAGTATCATGGTTATTATACCTAATTCATTTTCCATAAATCCATTTCACAAGGATTCTACTAATATTTTTCTGATACCAACTATATAGACCCTAACCATAGTAGTCTAGTGCTAGTCGACAATATTTTATATTATTACTAAATAAAAAAATAACATCCAAATTGATAGAATAATTTAGTTGTATTGGTAATGTAGATGTATAATTGAATTCACCATTATATTTGACAAATTAAAAGACATTATATTATTTCCTCTAGGTTTATCATTATTCCATCTAAAATATATATTTATATAGAACATAATACATTTCCTTGAATCCTTGGGAAACGAAACATATTAACAGGATGATATAATATTCTAAGTAAGATAATTTCTTCACCTAAATACAATAAAGGAAAGAATAACATTGAAATAATAACTGATGATAAAATAATTAAACAGAAATTATTGAGTTACTTTGAAACATATTATTGGACATAAATATTATAAAAAATAATGGATATGAATAATTAATTTCATAATTTTGGAATGCATAATTATAGACATCTAAAACATACCATCGATCCCTTGTTCTCATACATCGAAAAATATAATCAATGAATAATGCCAAGAAATCTACAAAACATGTTAATGCCTTAGAAAAATACCCATTCTAGTTATTCTCATGAGACCTATAGATGAATCAAGGATATATTTAATTATAAGCCTCACCCATACCTTAATAGTTATAATTCATTAATCATTTGAATAAAATATAAAACAAAATAAATATTCCCCATAAAATCAATAAAATTATATTCATTGAAATAACTATCATTTGAAGTACCAACACCGTACACTATTAAGAATATCATAAAAAATATAAGTACATATAGAGGATGGTATAATAATAGTATAAAATTATTAAAACATAATATTCATCAAATAATGTTGACATTGGTGAAAGTAATTTCAAAGTAGTAATGTAAAAATTCTTCTGGAAAATACCATATTTCACATTGATTGTACATATTATAAATCTAGAAAACATTCCAAATATTATGGAAATTTCACTAAAATGATTCTCATAAAAATTTAAATTTATATTAAAGTCACATAGAAGTTATGATGATGAAAAACTCATTTAATGTGGTATAAGTTAAAACTATTCATTTCACAAATTTTTCATATGATCAAAACGTACCATTTAAAGAAAATGAAAATATGATTCGTTTAAAAAAATGAAAAAAATGAAAAAATGAATAAATAAATCATCAGAAAATATTTAGATAAATTTAAAATCATCCTCTTAGATATTTTAATTAAAATATATATAAATAAGATAATTATTTTCTACAAGGTCAAATTGAAAGGTTAGTTTTACTTAAACACATTACATTACTATCATGAGTAGACATTGAGATGAATATTGAATGAAAACTATTATTTATAGAAATGAAAAAAATAGAAGAAGATAAATTGGGTTTAAGATATAAATATCTAATAAAATCCCTCATAAAATTCATAATATCAATCATTTCTGAATAATGATGAGATTGCAAAATATACCCACACAACATTGGAAAATTATGAATCATAGTCCCCATGGTGAAAAAACATAAATGAAACATTAAAAAAAATGAATATAAATATATTCATCATATTTAATATAAAAATAAATTATATACAAAACAAAAAATACATAAGTTTTTAGTATGGAATATATCAAAAATATGTAAATGTGAGATAATAAATTCTTACCTTGTTTGATAATTCCATTGAATGTGTTCAAATATAATAGATAATAAATATGTATTTATAATACATATATTAAATAAACATAATCATGTATACCATAACATATTTTATTTACATATAATATTGTTATCACACAATTATTAACAATTATTTATAAAAAAGAATAGTTTTAGGTAATAAAATCATCATTTTTCAAGTAAGTTTTTGTTTCGTAGTTTCAGTCATTTTAAATTTTTCATGGTTGAATATTTTCAAGAATTTTACCCCTTATATTAATATAATATATATTCATTATAATTTAACCAATTTTAATATTAAAATTATATATATATATATATATATTAATTACATCGTCCGTAGGTAGAGTAGGTCATATGCATGAAAAAATGCTAATTTTACATTTTGAAGGATAAAATTAAATAAATTTTTTAAAGAATTAAAATTTAAAAATTCATTATTATAAAATATGTAACATATATATACATTATAACATTCAATTTTAACGTCAATACAAAATGGAATTGAAAATTTTATCACATTACATTGTTGATGTGGTAGTCCACTCATGTGCATGAGGGACATCATCATTTTAAAATAAATTAGAGGGTAATAATGTATATATGATAACAAATTTATAATAATATCCTAAATACCATATATAAAAATTAAACATTCCAAATTATCCTTCCATTTAAGATAGTGATAAAGAATTAATTCCATTACAATGTGGAAATTTTATATTGTACATATGCATGAGTGATTATTTCACTTTTCATTTAATAAAAAAGATATATCATAAATGTGATTTAATTATATTATTAACATTTTAATGTATATAGAATAAATTATTTTATATATTTTTATAAATATCATTGATTTAGAGTGGATAATTGATGAAATAAATTGAATGTGGTCTCCTTTGAAGATTAACTATTTTTTCAAAAGACCTCTTATAGATCCCATATCAATGAACATATGATTATTCATTTGAGAAGAATATAAATATTTTAATTTTTCTATGGGGGTTTATAATTGAATTAGGAATTTTTGGTTGGCCAATAAGGCTCAATGTAGTTTCATGAAGTGGAAAGCTGTTTCATTTTACAAATGATGGTAGGGGTAATCAAGGGATTTCTTTAATTATTAAACAAATATAATTTATTTTTTATTTCCAAATGGATCCATATTGATATAATTCAATTATAATAATAGTTTTACTGTCAATAGTCACATATACTAAAATTTTTACAAGTTTTTATTATGTTTTATCCCTTATATTTTATGTTTTTTCTTTCGTTAACCCATACGATAATTACCTCGATATAATTATTTCCCACACTTTAGGGATAATGAATGATTCAATAAAAGAACGAACAACACAAAAATCGATCCCAATTAATTTTTTCAGCCATATTAATATAATATGTAATATATTTATGAATTTTTAAATCTTATAATAATATATTATTTTTTAAAAATTATTAGAAACGTCAATCATGACACACTTCATTAAATAAGTCGTTAAATACATCATAATAATAAGGAAAATGAAATATAATCCTTTCAATATATCTATAAAATATAATTTATATCTTTAAAAATCATGGGACACATTAATCAATCCAAATTATATAATAGTTAATATTTTTAAAATCATTCATTTTATTTTTCTATTAATTGAGTAACTGTTATATAGATGTTGCTTAATCATTTAAAGTTACTATTTAATCACACAAAATAATAATTAAAATACAATTATAAAAAATTTTCATTCAAAAAAATAATTAAAATAGATCATATACCATAATTTTTTTCACATTTTCAAAAATAATTATAATAAAACAAAGACAATATCATTTTTTTACTTTTCCTTTAATAAATAATAAAAAGTCCAAAATCACATAGAAATGGGAAAAATCTGATAAATACAAATATTTGGTCACTCTTGTTGAAATAGGTTCACCAAATGAAATTAATGATAGTTTTATTTTCATTTATTAGTCTTTTTTATATAATTTTTAAACATAATAACCTAATATATCCTTACCATGTTGGCCATTATTTACTATGGTTTCTATTCATAATGACCCAAAATAAAACAAGCATATTTTATATATTTCAACATATTGATTCAAAATATGGAATCCATTTTTAATGAACCCATTGATATCAATATTAGTAATTAAATTAAAATACAAACGCAATACCCATTTGAATTATATTATTTAGAATAATGAATTTTTATTTATAAAAATGATTTAGACCCTAAATTAGTAGTAAAAATGATTATAATTAAAAATATACAAATCATAATAATGAAGGAAATTAATTTTAGTTATAAATCATTATAAATAATAAACCTTTTAAATCCATGAAACAAAACAATAGTTTCCGATAAAAAAAATTTCTTTCAGTATTCACTATAAAATTATTTTTTTCCTAAAATTTAAAAATTTCATACAATTATAATTTCGATAGGATAATTTTAAAAATCATAATATTTTTAAAATAATGTTTTCATTTTTTCTGGAAATTAAAAATATAAATTTCTCAAAAAAATTGAAAATCATTTCAGTGGATAATGCATTTCAGAAGGATGGAATAAAATGATTTAAAATATGAGTTTCTATTTGCTAAGAACTATTAAAGGAATTTATATTTATTAGATAAAATATAAATATTTCTTAATTTGGTTAATACTATAAACTTGTTTTATTCATGGGTAAGGATATAACCGACATATTTAAATAAAAAAATTTTATGGTTTGTTTTGGAATAGTGTGGTCTTTCATATATGCAATGGAACATAGATATATTTTAATACATTAGGGTGTTACACAATATCATCTAAACCATGATAAAAATTATCAACACTATTTGAACAATTATTACATATACAACCTAAAAAGGAGTGTTTCTTTATTTTGGTTTTATCAATATTATGGCGGATTCCACCATTATCCAATGATATAATTCACGATAACATAGAAATTTCATTTTATAACAAGAGACAGAAATAATATCCTAAATAATGAATATCAATATTCATCAAAAAAGAAATAATAAAAAATTACACATCTTTGATCACATATCTTATAATGAATGTACAACCATTTATTGTCACCTTGGCATGAACACACCACCATACATCCATGAATGTCTATGATAAATGAAGTAGATAATCAACTATATTATTCTATAAAATATTTAGAGAATAATAAATTGAATGGGGATAAATACATTCAAAAAGAGGGGATACTCATTTATGATTATCACATATTGATATCTAGAATATGACTATTGAATCTTATTCAATGGGATTAAAAATACGTTAAAAATCATCCTCGATGCCTAATTTTCGAGAAGACACATCGAAAAGAATAACGTTTCAAAGGGGGTTCTTGATTTTTTAATAAATCATGAACATAAAATCCCATGGCATAAGACCATACACCAAAACACAATGAAACTGATAAAGGGAAAACCCACAACCTATCACAAGACCCCAAACCACAATGTTTTTCTATAGATAATTTATCAGTGTAACTCCCCCACATATGAGCCTCATCTCAAAACACCCAACCCATGAGTGCAAAAATCTGGACACTATAAATATTTGGGACCTTAAATTGGATACCACTCAAAAAGCTCATTATCATGAAAAATAAAACATAACATTGATAGAATGGATAGAAAGATACACGTCTGAACAACCATCATACTAGATACCAATCATGAATCTCAGCATAATAGAAGCATAAAAATATCTCATATAGGTACAAGGTAAAAAAAATACCCAACATAATATTTAGTTAGATACATATAAAATTTGTGAAAGTCCATAAATAAATAAAAAATAAAGATAGAACAATCTACAAATATTGATAATGAATAAAAAAAATTCCTAACAAGAGATAAACTAATAAATGAATAAATTTGGATACTAATCACACACCTAAACCTCATATTTTCTAGTTCTTTCTTCCACACAACTATGATGCTAAATGACATGAGTCAAGGGATCATCACCCTAGTTAAACACTATCTCTTAAAAGTAATGGATACCGATCGATGGATCCTCAAAGGCCAAATAACTAAATTTTTTTATATTAACCTAATTGATTATGTGACAGTATTTATAAAGATACTAGAGAATATGCAACAAATGAAATACATCATGATTCTGGGTACTCTATTGGGAAGTTATATATGTAATGCAACGACTCCTATATGTTCAATCACTATAGAAATAACAATAATTTTTTTTTGAATGAATACTTCCAAAACTATTACATCACTACCCATGAAAAGGATTCATCTTCATTAACACATTATCTCCAACATAAATCTCAATAGGTGTTCTTCTATAGTCATCACATGTGTTAATATGTTTTTGTATTTACTTGATCTTCTCATGAGTCATGTAAAAATTTTATGTCATTCCATGTACAAATTCATGAAGGAAAAGTTTAGTATATCCATCCTTAGAAAATAAAAATGGAAAATGAAAATATTGGAACTAAAATTCTAAAAAAAATTCCATAACAGTGTTGGTGTGAAAACTATTATAGTAATATAAATCAACAAAAGGATTTTAAACACCAAAAAGTTTCAAAATATAAGACCCATGCATGGAACATGTCTTCTAAAGTCTAGATTATAAGAATTATATAACCATATATCTATAGATAATAATAATAATTCACTCATTATTAATGTCAAATATCTTGTTGATGATCTCTCCATAAACTAGATGAGGAACAAGGATCATAGAAAGAGATATCCATAATCTGAAACCCAAGAATCCTCACAACTACCTCCAAATAAAATCATTAAATAAACCTTAAATTAAATCAGTATCTTAATTGATATGAATAGAAGTAATTAGATAAAACAATATATGAATACCCAAATAAAATCAGAACACCCCTGAGATTGAGGTAAAGTTGTGATGAATTATATCAAAATATCCTCCAATAGATTTTGAGAAACATGTAATAACTAGGTTAAATCACCGAGAGAAAACATTATATACACCACCGTATGATTGGATAAAAAAAGATACAACTATAAAATTGAAAACTCTATCCCATTACACTAAAACAAACCTATCATAGCTTTTTACATGATTTTCATTCCTAGAAGTACAACTAAGGGTGATCTAGTGATATCACACAGAACCACATCTTGTTCCTATACAGGTATGAATAGCCTCTCCTAAAACCAAAGCTACTGTTGATCATCCTTAAATCATCCACATGAGAATTAACTATAGATAATCAACTCCACTAGACATCCACCTCTAAATCCACCAACTGATACTCCTTCACCATGTTCACTATAGTTGAATACATGATCATTTTAAAATGTTTTCCTCAACCACCAAAATCTCCCAAATAAAATAAATATGGGAGAAGTCCCATAATAATCTATATGAATCCCAAACTCATGAACTACACCACAACATGAATTTATTCTTAACTCATCCAACAAAACATTACCCTTTCCCTAGGTATAAGAAATATTGATGTTATTATCATGAAATAATATTATCCACTATAATATTCATATGTTAATGTCAAACTAGGGAAATAAATACGGTTATGATCATGGAAAACAATAATGTATTCTACAAATATGTGGTGCCTTCAAAGAATCATGGAACACTCAACATATTCTAACTAAATATATTCAGTTTCATATATACATTAATGGGGTCATTAATACTGAGAATCATAAAAAAGATCTTCTAAAAACTACATCAAAACACCGCCATATCCATGATGTAAAGAAACATAGTTACCCAAAAACTCAACACAGTATTTTGAAAATTTTGATTTTAATAGTTTATTATCTTCTCTATTAGGTAATCGAACGCTTCATAGAATTGGTTAGTCTATAAGATTGTCTGATCACTATTGAACAAGAATTTAAAGGGATTTATTATTAGTGAAAATTTTATTACAATACAACTGTATTTTATTAAATGAAATAGGGAAATCAACATATTAATAAAATTATTATGGAACTCCCACGAAACTACAACAATGATCATTAACAGATCAATGGATACTCTATTTTAGGAAACCGTATAGCCAATGAAACTATCATAACAATATAATAACTTACACATTATGTGAATCCGCAACAAATTCCTATGACGAATCACCCCAAAAATATAATGCATATTTTATATAATATCCCACATATAAAAAGGGTTCATAATTATGAGGTCAATAAAATTAACCATGAACCAATATAAAAACTCACAAAACACTATAGTCGAATGTCCAAATAAATCACGTACATAATTCATCACACTAAATTAGATTACAGAGAGCTCATAATTCCCATAACCAATTATAATGTTGTATTTTAAATGTATTGGTCAATCCAATACATTTAATTATATGTAATTTGTTTATCTATCTTTTATAACCAACAAGATCCATTCATATGATTATAAAAAAATAAATCCAATGATGTGTGTAGTCATTACTCAATAATTCCCAATGAATGTGAAGATATCAATACATTGATACAGTCTTCCATAAAAATTACTTGTAAAAACAATACTAGTGCTCAATAAGGTTAAATTCTATACTGAATAAGTATGCACTCAAATATATCAGAAAACAAAATCATCCTCTCCCACAACTCAAAAGGATCCATACTATATAGTCAAAATTATATAAGATAATTTACATATTATAGCTTAATCCCAAAATTGGTCACCCATTGAGGGGTTGTTCCATCACCACATTAATGAAGACATCTGAGTATAGATTCACAACACAAGGAAACCTAGTTTGTAGAAACACTTACAAACTATGTATAAAATCATCCATTATAGATGATAAGAGTTGGACATGCCTTAAAACCATTTAATTGTCCCACTATTTAAGGAACTGATTAGATTATCCATCAATGAAATCTAACAAAATCTGCCTCTAGGAAAAATACATGATATACTTCTACTAATAAAAGAATAATATACAAAGGATGATGTAGTCTGGATCCATCTATAATCACATTAAGTAATTCTATGAGTTGTGATAATGTATCACTTACTCAATGTATATATGCACATCATTAAAATTGTCTCCACAATAATAATTTTTAGTTAACACTAAGGGAACTGGATATATCTACACCTCATTTCCCAAATCATGGATTCAGGATGTTGAAATGAAGGATTTTAAATTCTTCAAACCAAATAAGTTTTACACCATAGTATATTATAAAAAATTTATACCTTGAATGATGTTTGGATAAGCTAGTGATGGAAACTCTAGAGAAATAACATATCTTCAACCTTCCCATTTGACTATATATCCCTAATGATGATCACCTCCATGATCAATGATAATCATTGGGCTATCCTTTTACTTCCCTATCACCCATATCTATATCATATGTTTGATCATAAAACTACTCATGCCTCATCTAATAAAACAATAATGGAAGAACATAGAGTAGAACACTATCTACACAGTTCCTTCTAACAAAATCAACAAAAACACACTACACTTGTCCAATTCCATCACAAGAAAAAAAATCATCTGAACCATTGTAAGAGGCATGATATCTTCCACGATCTATGAAATGATATAATGAGGGAATCTACCAACCATTAGAAATCCAAAAACAATTTTTTTCTAAATAATTGGGAACCACACACCACAAATCTCATATAAATAGAATCTTGATAATTACTCTTATTGAGACCTAGTCTTGACATGCATATAAAATACATCACATTCGTGGAATAATTAAAAAATTACCAAAATGGACTCTCAAATACCATATTAGTTTAGCGAATTTGGAGACATGGAAACAGAAAAAACAGTTTAGAAGTGAGCTACATTATCTCACACTAGGTTCTTCATGACTATCACCCTTCTTAGACACAATATAGTTAATACATATTTTCATAAAAATAAAAAGGGATAGTAAAAATGTGTTACTTTATATGCTCAATAAGGGAAAACAAGGGAGGAATTTAATAATAAACATGAGAATAGGGGTATGATAATGTTATCAAGAAATTAAAAGAGCATGCCTTGCATATCAAATATCATAAAAATGAATAATGGAATAATTCAACATAGTTAGTAAGACATGAATCATAATGAAAATAGAAAATAATCCCTTAAAATTTACAACATAAATAAGAAAAGGGATTTTTGGAATACACATAAAAAAATAAAATCATATTTCAAGGATACATACCAAGACCTTCACAACATGTTTGGTTTGCGCTACAACAAATGTACTTACATGTTTTTTGGGCATGTGATACAATATGTGTTCCCTATTACCTTCATCATTAGGATAGAACCCATGTGTGTTCATTTTCATTTGAATTGGGATAAAACTCATGTACCATATTACTTTTAGTCTTGGGCTACAACCATTGTAACTTTTTTTTGGGATGGGCTATAACTTGTGTACCATAATAATTTCAGTGTTGTGCAATAACAATTGTTAAATCTTATTTCTCTTGATACAATACATGTACCCTTTATGATAATATAAAACTTTTCTTTACCCAATGAATTGAAGAGAGATTTTGGTACCAACAATCTTATTATAAATTTATATATATATATATATATGCAACAAAATAAGAAAACAATCATCATATCCTAACCCATGAAAAGAGGTCATATCATAACCCTTTAATTGAATTGGGTTTCATAAATATTTAATCATTTCTTATATTGTGGAAAATATATAGGTTTTATAATAATTTCATCCTATAATAACGCATGAAAGGAATTGTTTTACAAAAGAATTATTATAGAACCTCCAAGTGAAGAGGAATAGGTTTTATAAGAATACTTCCCATTAATGTGGAATGTGATTCATAAATATATAACCCTTTAAAGAGAAATAGTCTTTCATAATCTTTAGGCCATCAAAACAAAAAAACAATTAGAGAAATGATATGAATATAAACTTTGGATCATTTTGCTAAAAAGAATGAGTAACATCAACATTTATCATCTTAGATGGAAAATAGTTTTGAGATTCGTTTTAGAATAATTTCTTGAAGATAATATCCTATATTATTTTAAAAAGAATTTTATAAAACATAAATTATTTTGAAAACCATATTTTTTGAAAATAAATTAATATCATTGAAATAAGTATGAAAATAATTTTAAAAACCATTTTCCTTAAAAATTATAAACTAATATTGACAACCATTTGAAAAAAATTTAATTGAATATATTTTAATAACATTGAAATAACATTGAAATCATTTTTATAATCATTTCATTCAAAAGTAAATAAATATTATAATGAAATATTAAAAACATTATCAAAAAAAATTTCAATTAAATCATATAAAATAAACATGAACATATTTTGAAGAATTTTTCTTTGAAAATACATAGAAAATATATTAAAATTACATTAAATATTTTAGAAAATATGTTTTAAAAGAACACTAATTTTTTTCCAAAGAGAATATAAAGTTGGCATTTATTAATAACACTTACAAAACTATCTTATATACCAAATAGTTTAGAAATGGTTTCAATACATTTATATATAAATAATAACCAGAGGATAATAAATTTCATGAGTTTTCTTCATTAATATATCATAATATTTAATAAAATTATTATTATTCATAAACAATTTTAAAAATCAATGAGATTTTTTTCAATAAAATATTACCACATAATAACTAAGAACCATACTCCAAATAAAATAAAATAAAATTATATGAAGATAAAAATATCATCAAAGAAATTATATTAATTATATATCATTTCAAAGGTAGTATATAAACATCATGGAAAAATATAGGGATATAACATGCAATTTGTATCAAATTAGTATATTGGGACAAACATAATTTACAGATTTCATAAATTTTGAAACATAAAACCCATGAATGAAAGGTCATAAAATTGAAATGTTAGGATCTAAATATTTAAGTATAATAATAATAATAAAATTAATACATTGGTATTATACACACCACTCAAAAAAATGGTTGGTGAATAAAGTATGTTTCTCGCAACAAATAAAATAGTGGGATGGAATTATCATACCTAATGTCTTGACTATCTTCGTAATCATAAAATATTTCTGTATAATAAATTTATGTTTATTATAAATATTATAATTATTCAATTTATTATATTTAATACTACATATTATTTTATTATGACCTTATATAAACAACTTTTTAAGAATTATATGTTAAGGTTTCACTTTTGGTAATATCACCGTTATTCTTCCCATGTTCCTTATTTTGTTATATACTTGGCCTTTATACCTATATCACAATCTACAAAATTTATACCATGATTTAAATATAACTTATATTCATAATATTTTTATGATAATAATCCGTAGGATATTGATGTACGAAATGGAACAAACAACATTGGGAGATGGAATCCCATATGTATAATGAACGCTATTTCACTTTTCTTGTCGTATTGGAAGAAAGAGATTAAATGTATTATAAGAATCTATATATGTATATATATAATTTCTATATAATCATTATTATCTAATATATATCATATAAGTTCAATAAACACATCACTAATACATTACCTGTAGTGTGTGAACGGATCACATCGCTTTGAATGGGTTGTTGTCCACAATTTCTCAAAAGAAATTATTATTTTTAAATGAAATTGTATGTATAATAATTTATGTTATAAATTAATTAAGTAATATTAAATACATAATAATTATAAAATATAACATATATAAATGGGTTTCCTATAAATATTTAGACCATGAAAGGCAGTATAAGAAAAAATAAACAATCTTTATCTCATGATGCATAAGTTCGTTGTACAGGTAAACAAATTTTTCGTTATCCATTGGATAGATTTGTAACACCACAAGCTTCCATGGTACGTTTCCCTTTGAATAATGCAATAGCTTTCATTGTACGCAATTTCGTGATTCTAACACACCGTGACCAATGAAACTAGCCATTATGAATAATAATACCCAATTTTTGAAATTTTATAAATTATATGTTTCAAAATGGACTTCATTTTTGGATTCGGAATATCGAAATTTTCCTAGGGTGAATATTTTGTATTTTTTCTGAAAACATTCAATTTTTGATGAATTGTGAAAAACACTGAGTTATTGGTTAAAACCAACTTTCTATTTAAATAATTAATTATTTCAT
This sequence comes from Viscum album, assembly GCA_963277665.1. Lineage (NCBI taxonomy): Eukaryota > Viridiplantae > Streptophyta > Magnoliopsida > Santalales > Viscaceae > Viscum > Viscum album. The sequence continues at coordinate 692,246,583 of OY728163.1, forward strand.
ATAAATTTATTTTAGGTCAAAATAGATACCTAAAACCTATATAAGTTCAATTTAATTCATTGGAGTCAGTTTATAATAATTTTAGACATATAAAAATTTTATTCAACTTTTCACCGTCTTTTACGCATCTCCTATGAAAATTAACAAATTCGCAGAAAACATAATTTTACCGCTTTTATGAGTGGAATTTTGAAAATATGAGAGACACAGTTAATATCAAGGAGTAAAATTTGGTTCAATAGGATAAAAATATTTTTTGGTGAATAGTAACTTTTAAATTTTATTTACCACAGTAAAATAGTAAGTAGGGTAATTAAGGGTAAAAATGAAATTATTATTACCCTAACACATGTCTTAATTATATTTTATAATTAAAATTCGACCAAAAAAAACCTTAGAAATAAAATATGAACCTCTTTGGTCCACTTGGATTAGATTAGGACACTAATTATTATTTATTTCAAAGAAGAGTTAAAAGAGTTAAAATCAATGTTGAATAACTAAAACATTTTTAATATAGAGTTATAAAAGAGATAAATTCGATTATAAATATTCATTAGAAATATAAAAATATTCCCTACATAATGGTATTTTATTTATAATTTTTAGACATTATATAATTTAATTTTTTTATGATACAATGATGATGCAGTAATTACCTTATTAGTGAAAGATTATAATAATTGATATTATAAATACCCAAATAAATATAATTTGAGACATTTTATGAATTAATATAATTTTCTAGGTTAATATGACATATTATTATTGGTTATATGAATTTTATTCTAAGTAATAATGCTGTTATGAAATTATGAAAAACAAAATACCCAATAGTGTCAAAATTGACATAAAAGAGTTTTTTAAAACAAATATTATATTATTAATTGATATTAAATTCCTAAAAATATAAAGATCGGACAAAGGACTTATATAATTATTGGTATATCATTAATGGACCTCTTGGGGGTCTTTTGGAAATATATAGTAATTTTTTTAACAATATAATATAAAAATACAAACAGACATGGTAAATGTCAAACAATTTAACTAAGAGTTAAATCTAAATGATCAGGGTAACATAGTGTCCTAAACTTGTCTAAAACCTATTGGTTGAGTGATTTTCGACCCATCCCCACCTTAGTATTTAAATATTCCAGTTTAAATCCATTATAAACCGAATATAAATTTATTATAAACTAATACTTTAAGTTTTTTCTAAAGGGCTCCACCTCCCCCTTATAATAGGACACCACTTCTAACCAATTCCTAACACCTATAAGGCCTTTTCACTCATCAAAACTCTGCCCAATTAAGCTCCCTAAATCCATATCCTCATACTAGAATCCTTACCTTAGGTAGAAGTCACTTCAAGAGTCCTTTTTGGTTCAATTCAAAGGGAGTTACCCAAATTAAAGGCAACGATTTCTCTTAGATTCTGTTCTTTTATTTTACTTCTCCAACCCCTAACATCTTCTTATTATATTATTTTGTAACAAAACCAATATCTTAAATATACTAGGATATTGTTATTAGAATTATTCTAACTACACTTACACAAACCACTATCTAATGGGTGAAGAACATAATGTTTCTGTGGATGGCAACCAAACGCCTCACGAAACGATGATTGTTCAATTATCTTCTACCGCCACTCATGGAGGCCATTATGATGGAACTATAATTAAATATTATATTAATGATATTTATTTATTATATAATATTATGTAATTCCATTTTATATCGTACCATTATTCATTTCATGTTGTATATATATGCGATAATTTCATTTGAGGAAGTGCGGACTACCGCCCCCTCAAAGTGATATGACTCGTTCATACCATACGTGGAACGTATAAATGATGGTGTTAATGAAATTAAGTAACACATATAAGATATTATATTATACTGTAATAATAATATACCTATGTATCATTTTGTTTTGATTCCATTTAAAATGAAAAATAAAATGGAAGTAGCGTTCACGCTTACGTACGGATTACCGTCTCCACGAATGTGATGAGATTCATTTCCCCATCATATCCATTCAAGAATAAGTCTCGTTTTATGATTAAAAATAATGTTTAATGACTTGATATCATTCAGTATATGTATAAGATACAACATATTCATAACAAACACGGCTTATGTAACAAAACATATAAAATAAAATGATTAAGTTAACACCCGAAACGACGATAATACTAAGCTATTATTAACAAAGCAATATTAAAAGTTCTTATATAATGTCATATTTAACTATATTATTCATGTATAATTTAATAACAATTATTTAACTATTATACAGGAGGTTATCCTACACTCTATCAAGGAAAAGTACAAGGTAAGGGGTTTTCATCTCACTCCTTATTCCCGTGAGATTCATGCCATATTGCCACTATTACCTTTTGTGTGGTGTATATATTGCCCATAATTGTATTCTTTGTGTAATAAACTTTAATTTATGTGTATTTACATATTCATTTTATGATACCTCTTTCATGGGGTGTATGTTTCGTATGTTACCAAATTGGTAAGGGTTAATTTCATAATCTATTTATTATCCGAGATTGTTTTTACGCAAGTATCTACTGGGACATATTTACTATCCATGTCTATTTTTCATAAAATAGTTTTAAAAGGGATTATTTTAGTATACTTTTTACTAAAACATCATTTTAAATGTATTAAAGTTTTATTCTTTTAATCCATTCTCATTAATGTCCATGTTTTCAAAATGGTTTTAAGGATTTATTTAAATGGACATAAATGTTTTAAAATCTTATTTGTAGTCTTGGCACGAGGCCTTGGATACGTGGTTATGATAGTCTGGAATTAGGCATTCCATCATTATGAATGAGGTTATTGATATTTCATTTGATTATTTGATTAGTATAATATCCATGTGAATAAGTTAATGGCATTATTTTATTTTATTTCTTCCATATTTTGCTGGAGTTCAAGTTTAAAAGGCTTTTTTTAGTTATACATTGCCTAAAATGATTATGATTATTTATGAATGTTTTTTCTATATTGTTATCCTTACTGAGAATCTGAGGTCACCCCTTTCTATGTTTTATTTTTCCCAGGATGTGATGAAATATTTTATGACCGACCTGCAGGGATAGTCTGAAGGGGATATGAGTGTGGACCATGGAAACTATATTATTGTAGTTTTTCACTTTATGATGTAATGTACCATATATGAATGTATCTAGTGATTCCAAGGCTACTAAACCAATCGGTCATTAGAGACTTGATCTTTTCTGATCATGCCAATATTATATAATAATGCACCGACTCTGGGTAACTGGGGTCAGGGCGTTACAGTTGGTATCAGAGGGAGGTTTAGTAAACACCTTGGAAGATAGATTTAGATATACTCTAATTATAGAACATATACCTAAGATGGAATTTGAGGATTAGTATAAAAGAACATCCTAGAATTTTGGTATTGTAGAGATTTTATGAGTTTTCTGAGAAATACATCCATCTGTGGATACAAGCAGGTAGAGGCGGTTCTAGCACAGATGTACCTAGGGGTAAAACACGAAAACACCGCCTTGATCTAGACTCGAATAGGAACTGGTGCATAACAATGGGCCTTACTGCATTCTTGGTTACGACACTCTCGGGGTATATTCTTAGGATAATTCTAATTTTCATTACAAATCATTATGAAGGGTTTTTGAGTATATAATTCCTCAATGAAAAGATCTTTATGAATATGGATTATATCCATAAACCATTAAATTAAAGTTAGGTATTTTACATGTTTGAAATTATTCATTTTAATTCATAAACTGACCTAGTTTTTGCTATTGTATAGAAATGGCTCCTAGTAGAAGGAATATGAACTCCAATAATATGTATGATCCAAAGAGTAAGAAGTATCATATCTTTCACAGTATTAATCCAACATTTAGAAGGGAAATAGTCTGCCATGTATTCTCAAAATATGAAGAAATAGTATCATGTTTTAATAAGATAAGTAAAGAATTGTCCATGTCCTATGGCTTTGAAGGGAATCAAAAGAGGAAAAAGATGGAAGAGTGAATGATGGATAACATGATGAGGGAAAATAAGAATTTTTCCATATGTGATAACTGTGGGAAGAAACACCCTAGAACATTTCTGAAGGGAATGGGAGGTTGTTATAAGTGTGGAGAAAAAGACAACATGTACGCGACTGCAAGGGTATGGAAAATGTTTTAAATGTACAATGCTTCATCTGAAAGGAGTTGGGACACTACGCGAATCAATGTCTGATTCACAAGACTATACCGCAAATGATGTTATTGGATAATAATTAGGTTATGATACTACCACAAATGAGAAGGAATGATTACAGTTCTTATGTTGTTATTAGGGAATTTTGTCATTTGAGTGTTGTATCAACAATGTTTTGGTTATAATAATTATGGAGTATATAAGGATTGTACTATAGTAATATTTCATTAAGGACATGAGGTCATGTAGAACCATGAAAAGTGACCCAATAGCAGGTTAAATTTTTGAAAAATATATGGTTGAGATAAAGATAAACCATAATATGGTTCTGATTCCGAGGTAGTGATTTTGGAATAATACATGATTGATTTGGATAAATTATATTGGATATTATTGATTACCTTGAAACTAATTAATGATTTGTATATTCCATCATTTTTGGAGTTTACATCATTTTTGGATAGAAGGATTATATCCAGTATTCTATAAGGAATAAGGTACCATGAATGTAATCAATAAGGTTTTATGGTAATTTAGGATGATGTAGTGTTTTAAAAGAATACACGATGAAGGTGTTCACATGTTATTACGTCGCAAAAAGGATCTTCATTGTGTTTACCTTCCTTATAAAGTTTGGACTGTGATCTTGGACCGAAGTATATTGGATAATTCTAGTTTGAGATTATTTTTGGATTTCCATAAAAGGACAACTCGGAGGTCAGGCGATAACCCGTCACATCCAGTAAGGCTGCAAGACTTGAACCCGCAACCGAAGGGTGACAAGGGTTTATCACCCACCACTGGCCCACGTGATATCCTAGATTAAATAAGGTAGTAATTTTTAAAAAATTCTGGAAGATGAATAATAAATTCATTTTTCTGAACCCCATACGAATAGGATAAATATAATATTATTTTTATGTTCTATTATCTTTTAGAGTGAAATATGAGTTTGTGGTATAAATTAGATAAAGGATGGGACTATACTTGTCAAGTATATATTTTTCTTCTTCTCATATTCTATGAAGTAATTAATTCTTATAATTTAGTGAAGGGATCTTAAAAAAAAAATTTTTTATCTTAATACAATATGTTTTGTTAAACCGATTGTATTTTAAATCATCATAGATTAATGAATTTAAGGCCCTCAATTTTACACTTGTTTTTGATTGATAACCTCAATCACTACATATAAATATTTACGTTTTTCCTCCAATTATATGTCTTTAATCATCACCAATGTTCTCTTAATAAAGATAATAATTTGGTGGGGACCCTTCTGTTTCCCTTTTCCTCTTATTAAGACTAAATTTTATTAACATAATTTCTGATGTGGGCTTTTCCCAAAGGTATTTTCTGTTTTCAATCTTTTATTTTCGAAAAATAATTTCAAACGGTGAGGATGAAATTTATTTAAGGAGGGGAGAATGTAACACCCCAAGCTTCCACGGTACGTTTACCTTTGAATAATGCAATAGCTTGCATTGTATGCAATTTCTAGATTCTAACACACCGTAACCAATGAAACTAGTAGTTATGAGTAGTAATACCCACTTTTTGAAATTTTATAAATTTTATCTTTCAAAATGGACTTCATTTTTGGATTTATAATATCGAAATTAGCGTAGGGTGAAAATTTTGTATTTTTCTGAAAACATTCAATTTTTGATGAATAGTGAAAAACACTGAGTTATTTGTTAAAGCTGACTTTATATTTAAATAATTATTTATTTTATTTAAATTTATTTTAGGTAAAAACAGATACGTAATACCTATATAAGTTTAATTTAATTCATTAGAGTCAGTTTATAATAATTTTAGACATATAAAATTTTTATTTAACTTTTCACCGTCTTTTACGCATCTCCTAGGAGAATTTGCAAATTCAAATAAAACTTAATTTTACCGCTTCTGTGAGTGGAATTTTAAAAATTAAATAGATATGGTTAATATCAAGGAGTTAAATTTTTTTCAATAAGATAAAATTTTTTTTTGGTGAATTGTAACTTTTTACTTTTATTTACCACGGTAAAAATGTAAATATGGTAATTAAGGGTAAAAATGATATTATTATTACCCTAACACATGTCCTAATTCTATTGGATAAGTTTAAATCGACAAAAAACAACCTTATGAATAAAATATGAACCTCTTTGGTCCACCTGGATTAGATTAGGACATTTATTATTATTTATTACAAAGAAGAGTTAAAAGAGTTAAAATCATAGTTTAATAACAAAAACATTTTTAATATAGGGTTATACATAAGATAAATTTGATTATAAATATTAATTAGAAATATAAAAAGATTTCATACATAATGATATTTTATTTATAATTTTTAGACATTAAATAATTTAATTTGATTATGATACAATGATGATGCAGTAATTACCTTATTATTAAAATATTAAAATAATTGATATTACAAATACACAAATAAATATAATTTGAGACTTTTTATGAATTACAATAATTATCTTCATTAACATGAAATATTATTATTGTTTATATGAATTTTATTCCAAGTAATAATGCTGTTATAAATTTATCAAAAACAAAATACCCAATAGTGTCAAAATTGACATAAAAGAGTTTTTTTAAAACAAATATTATATTATTAATTGATATTATATTACTAAAAATCTATGGTTCGGCCAAAGGACTTATATAATGATAGGTGTTTCATTAATGGACCACTTGGGGGTTGCTTGGAAGTATATAGTATGTTTATTAACAATATAATATAAAAATACAAAGAGACATGGTAAAGGTCAAACTATTTAACTAAGAGTAAAATATTAAATATTAGGGTAAAATAGTTAACCAAACATTTCTAAAACCTATTGGTTTAGTGATTTTCGATGCAGCCCCACCATAGACTTTAAATATTCTAGTTTGGAGCCATTATAAATTGAATATGAATTTATTATAAACTAATAATTTAGGTTTTTTTCTAAAGAGCCCCTCCTCCCCCTTATAAAAGAACACGACTTCTAGCCAATTCCTCGCACATCTCAAGCCTATAGGTCATCCAACCACTACCCCAATTAATCTCCCCACATACCTATCCTCCTCATATAATCCTTACCTTAGGAAGAAGGCACTTCCAGAGTACTTTTTGGTTCAAACCAAGGGGAGTTACCCAAATTAATGGTAACGATTTGTCTTAGCTTCTTTTATTTTATTTTACATCTCCAAACCCTAAACTCTTATTATTATTTTTTTTTGTAACAAAACCAGTATCCTAAATATAATAGGATATTTTTATGAGAATTATTCTAACTAAACTTACACACACCTCCATCTAATGGGTGAAGAACATAATGTTTCTGTGGATGGAAACCAAACGCCTCATGAGACGATTATTGTTCTATTATCTCCTACCACCTATCATGGTGGCCATTATGATGTCACTATAATTAAATATGATATTTATGATATTTATTTTATAAATAAGATTTTTTAATTCCATTTTATATCATAACATTATTCGTTTCTTGTTGTATATATACACGATAATTCCATTTGAGGAAGTGTAGGCTACCGCCCCCTCAAAGTGATATGATTCATTCGTACCATACATGGAACCTATAAAGGATGGTGTTAATGAACATAAGAAAAACATATAAGATTTTATATTATACTGGAATAATAATATTCCCGTATCATTTGATTTTGAATCCTTTTAAAAAGTAAAATTAAATGGAAGCAGTGTTCGTGCGTACGTACGGATTACCTTCTCCACGAACGCGATGAGATTCATTTCCCCATCATATCCATTCAATACTAATTCTCGTTTTATGATTAAAAATAAGATTTATGGACTTGATATCATTCTGGATATGAATAAGATACAACCTATCCATAACAAACATGACTTATGTTACAAATCATATAAAATAAAACGAGTAAGTTAACACCCGAAACGACGATAATACTAAGATATTATTGTCAATTCAATATTAGAAGATCATATATGATATCATATTTATGTAAAGGATTATTGTATAATTTAATAAAAATGATTTAAATATTATATAGGAGGTTAACCTACACTATATCAAGGAAATGTACAATGTAAGTGGTTTTCATCTCACTCCTTATTCCCATGAGATTCATACCATATCGCCACTATTAACTTTTATGTGGTGTATGTATTTCCTATAATTTTATTGTTTGTATAATAAAATTTAATTTATGTTTATTTACATATTCATATATAGTACCTCTTTCATGGGGTGTATGTTTCGTAAGTTACCAAATTGGTAAGTGTTAATTTCACAATCTATTTATTATCCAAGATTGTTTTTACGTATGTATCTATTGGGACATATTTACTATCCATTTCCATTTTTCATAAAATAGTTTTCAAAGGCATTATTTTAAGGGAATTTTTACAAAAACATCATTTTAAATGTTTTAAATATTTATTCTTGTAAACCATTTTAATTAATGTCCATGTTTTCAAAATAGTTTTAAGGATTTATTTAAATGGACATGAATGGTTTAAAATGTTAATTACTTCAGATATTTTCAATTTTTTATGGGACACTTTGATTCAAAAATTTCTGTAAATGTATTCCTTTTTAAATTTTGTGACTTTTAAATATTTTCATTAAAAAGGGATTTTTATCTCAAATAGTTTTACAAATCATTTTCATCTATGTCAAAATCCATTAATGGATTTTAAACTTGTTTTGAAGTTGATTTATTATGACACAAATCATCCATTTTGTATTGAAGATTTTGTGATATGTTTGACTGTGGATGTGTTATTTTATAACCATTCATGGTTTATGAGTAAATTATTGACATTTCGTATGATATTTTTAATACTAATTTTTATGGTATGATTAAACCTGTTCATATGAGGAATATATTGTACTTAGTAAGTGATGGGTGGAGCCCATTATAGCTCCTTGATGCATCGGTAGGCCACATGAGGCAAACTAGTGTCTTGGCACGAGGCCTTGAAAAAATATTATTTCTAGTCTTGACACGAGGCCTTGGGTATGTGGTTATGATAGTCTAGAATTATGAATTCCATCATTATGAAAGTGGTTTGTGATATTTCATGTGATTATTCGATTAGTAGAATATCTATGTGAATAAGTAAATTGCATTATTTCATTTTATTTTTGCCATATTATGCTGAAGTTCAAGTTTAAAAGGATTTTGTTTTAGTTATACATTTTTTTAATTTTTTATACTTATTTAAGAAAGTTTATTCTATAATTTTATCCATACTGGGCATCTGAGCTCACCCCTTCTATGTTTTATTTTTCCAAGGATGTGAAGAAATATTTTATGACTGACCTGTAGGGATAGTCTAAAGGGGATATGAGTGTGGACCATAGAGGCTATATTATTGTAGTTTTTCAATTTATGATGTAATATAACATTTATGAATGTATCTAGTGATTCTATGGCTACTAAACCTATAGGTCTTTCGAGACTGGATCTTTTGTGATCATGCCAATATTATGTAATAATGCACCGACTCTGGGGAACTATGGTCGGGGAAGTCCAAGATGTGTGGGTAATTTTTGGTTGAACCATTAGTATAATAAAATAATAATATATTTAACAAAATATATTTTTTATATAATCATTGAATTAAAATACAATAAAGAGTGGAGTATATAAATAACATAAAAGAAATTGAGGAAGACAGCTTCCTCTTATTCGGGAAACTCCTTTTGGTTTACACCAGATGGATTCCATTGATTTCACTATTCTAAGGGGAGGAATATAAATTTATAGGAGGTATTTTTAGGATATACTTTTTCAAATATCCGTAAAGCCAATGTGGCTTTAGATGTGTGAGGAAGTGGTAGGAGAGGTGGCCATTTATTGATCAGAACGAGTGACACACTTCTAAATATTGGGAAATGGAATTCCACCCCTGTTTTCCCCATGGAAATTGAATAAATAATTGTTATATTTCTATTAATTAGATAATAAGGAAAAAATATTTCCATTAAGATGATTTTATATATGTTTCTATGTCATTTATTCTCATAATGTTATGGTTTAATCCTTAGTTAAGATTAACTTTACCTTAATTGATTTAAGAAATGTTAATGAATCTCACTAGTATTTATGATCATATTGTTTTTGACCTTATTCTAAATTCTAAATTATTAATATTAAAAATATTTTACCCATTGTTTCCAAATTTCAATAATATATGTGATAGAAATAAATTTAAATTTAACCCCCAATCGGGTGGAAAATCAGGGTTTTAAACTAAAATAATCAAATGTTTGCTGTTATTTTATATTCCATTTCAAAATGATATTAATTATTATTACCCAATTTTGATATATTGATACAAATATTATCTAATTAATCATTTAAACCAATGTAATATACAATTTATCAGTATTAATAAATTAGATGATAAAATAGTTTGGAACTAAAATTCTGTATTTTTTAACTATTTACCAATAAATGAATCCATTCAAAAAAATACCAAATATTTACCCCAACTATTGTTTTATTTTTCTTATTTAATTATTAATTTTATTGTGACATATACAATCTATAAAATTCCCAAAAATTGGATTCGAAATAGGATCCCCATTAAATGGTTGTAAAAAATCTATAATAAGAAATATAGTATTTTATGTATGAAATTGGGTCTGTTTTTATCTAAAGACTATCAAATATATTGGATGAATATTAAATTTCTTTATTTAATATATAATATATTTTAAAAACTAATATCACTTAATTATAATAATTTATTTAATTTATTTCTTTAATTTAACTTTTTGGGTAAAATAATAATTTCATTTATAATCCATCAGATTTCATATTCATTTATAATTAATTTGTAACCAATAAATTTAATATTTTTTGGTTTAAAACATATATTTTGAAAATTTCATTAAACATTTTCTTAATTAATAATTTAACGTCTAGGATATATTAAGAAATATATCGTTATTAGGTAAACCTCGGATTTCTGAGTTACAGAAGTCATCAAATACAATTCATTGTTTCATATAACAAAAGATATCAATGGCGTTCCATATAAAACAATATAAAAGTTTATGTTCTTTTTATTGAAAAATTAACATGGTTTTTCATATAACAAAATCCAAACATAGTTCATTAATATAAAATAAACAATTTTTAATATTGTTTCAAATGAAAAATATAAAAAATATTAAATTAATTTAGAAGAAAATATTCATACAAACTATGGGTGTTATATTCAACCACCCATAAAATGAAATTTTTCCATGAAATTACTTGGTATTTATCAACTTATTAATACTTTAATGTTACTTTCATAAGATCAAATATCGTAATAATGATTACTAAAACATCCTTTTATAGGGAATGTCGGAAGCACAACAGTTACCCAATGTAACATATACTAATGGGAACATAGGTGTCAATTGAGAACATTGAATTCGATGAAAATAATAAATAGTCATAGGTATTGATTGAGGTCAAGTGTACCAAACAAGTGAATCATTACTGAAACGTCAAGGGCCACAATTTCACAAATCTATGATGATTTATATGGTCATCAATTTAACAAATATTAATGGAATATGATAAAATTTTATTTCAAGATTATTTTCCTTATGTCGAATAATTTTCATGTAAATATATACTTTCATGAATTTAGGAAAACATCACCAATTGTTGTTCCTTGAAAAAATTCACATATATCCCAAAAATTGAAGTTAAGTTTTTCACTCCTAAAGTACTAACAAAGCATGAAATCCATGATATTCCAACCCATGTGTCATTAGTTATCATAAACACTAATTTATTCTTATAGTTAATCCAATATGCATAAATCCTCATGTGGTGAGATAAACCATTAATCATATTGTCTTTATCCAAATTTTAAATAAAACATTCCATTAATGGTAAACCATATAACCCTTCTGAAAGTTGAAAGTCCAAAATATCAGAAAGAATTACACAAAATCATATTAACATTGATCCCCTATTTATAAAAATGTTTTTCATGGTTTTTATATTCCAAACACATGAATACCTTCATTGTATATTCCCTAGAAACATTTTAATAACTTAAATTTCCCTAAATCCATTTAGAAAAAAATAATTATTCCTTATTACAATGATTAATGAATAGATTATTTTAATATAAGAAGTTTTAAACATTATACTTCCTCTCATAGACCACTTTGTCAACAATGAGTTCCTCGGTTATCCATAATATCCAATTTAATTATTCCATCTGACATATCATTTTCCATAAATCATTATCTCAACATCAAACATTAATTAAGGGTTACCTTCACCTATTAAAAATATCACCTTCCCATTAAATCAATATTATATGTCATCAAAACCATTCAACATGTACATCTCAATATATAATGAAAACACATACAGGTAATACATATATGTTTCACAACTCATATAACATAATAATTTAATTCCAAAAGACGAATACTTCATTCAACTAACATTATTATTAAATAGTTACTCCTGCTACATAAACATATTCCTTAAATACTCTTTCTTAGAATATGAAATATGAATCATGTCTTAGGTTTTATCAAAATCCAAATAATAATTCTTCTTATGGTCAATGTTATAAATACTAGAAGAACATCGCATACCATTGACATGGTGTTTATGGTCTATTTATCTTACGAATTATAACCAATACTCAGACCACCTTCATGATTTTATTTCATACATTTTAGGTTTTGAAATAAATTTTATTAATATATTTAATTTCCAAAATTTAATCATTTAATGTTATCTATTTCCTTTCTAGATATCCTCATCAATTACAACTATAAAGCATAGTGTTAGAGGAATATATTATCGAATAAAACCTCATAATGATAAAACATTTCTTATGGGATGTCCAAATCAGGACACCTAATTTTTAATCGATGACACCAAAGGTTTATCCTAGGTTATTCATAGTAGTAATCCATTTTCATCCTTTGGGATGGTTAGTGATGAGTTTGTAAATTTCCAAGATAGAACCCTCCAAGAGTGTCAAATCAGGTGTATAGTAAGTCCCATTGTCATGTACTGATTTCCCTGAGTCAGGCTCGGTATATCTTGTCAAAGATGATACTCCAAGATACATATGTGCCAGATCAAAATCCACATGAAGTATTAATACTGAGATGTAATGATAGGAAACCACATATTCTATAATTACAAAAAATCCAAGACATTTTCATAAACATTTCAATACCCTTATACATATCCATAGACATGTTCTCATTGTTTTCACTGTGTTATTCTAATCCTTGCATACAAAGGATAACTAAACCATTTATATAATACCATATATAAAGACCATTCCTTGATTTACATATATGTTAAATCACATTTTTAGAATAATTAAATAATTATAAAAAGGATTCCCAAAGACCGTATTAGTTTAGTGCCTTTGGAAACACAGAAACCTAAACACTAGTGTATAAGTAAGATACATTAATACCCACTATGTTCTTCATGAATATATACCTTCATAGACACATCATACTTAATAAATATCTTCTTGACTTGGGGAAGGAAAAAATGGGTTGGATCAGTTTCTTAGGAAAGTTTATCAATGGAGACATGTAAGAATAATCATGAGAATAATGGAATTATAAAGTGATCTAAACATTAGAATAAAATTACCTATATTTAAATGATCGTATACATGAATCATGGCATAAATGATATCAGTTCATATTACATGAATTATATGGAAATACAGAATAGAATCCATGAAATAATAAACTATTATCAAGGAATAGGATTTTTGGCATACACAAAACCATAAAAAATTCATATGTCATGGCTACCTAACAAGACCTTTACAATATAATATGCCTAGGAAATGACATGTGTACCCTCTTACATTTATTATTGGGCTAAAACCTATGAAAACTCTTAGTTTATGTATTGGGCCCCAAAATGTGTGCATTTTTGTTTTTGTTCATGGTTTTACAACCCATGTACCATATTACATTTAGGCTTGTGATATAACCCATGTAATTTCTTTTTTTGGTTGGGCTACAACCCGTGTACCTGCATACATTTAGGCTTGGGATACTACCCATTTACCTTTTTCATTTTAATATTATGATACAACCTAGGAACCCTTTAATCTCATATGCGTCTTATCATTACCTAATGCATCATAGGGAGATATAGGTACCAACCATCTCATAATGATGTCATATAAACATGTTACACAAGATAAAAAACATTCATCATATCATGACCCTCAGAAATAGAGAATATCATAACCATTGAAATGAAAAGGGGTTCATAAACATTTAATCATATCATAACATATGGTAAATATATAGGTTTCATAATCATTTCATCCTATAATAACATATGAATGAAACCATGTTTCACAATAATTTATCATGTCATAAATCATTGAAGATAAATAGGTTTTATATGAATATAACCTCAGGAAGAAGAACATGTTTCATAAAAATATAACATGTAGAAGATAAATGGGTTTTCATAGAATTCATGCCATAAAAACCCATTCTAAGAAATAATATTTGTGGAAAATTTGTATCATTTCCCTGAAACTCATGTGAAACGTTAATATATTTCATCATATATGGAATATAATTTTGATATATCTTTTAAAAATATTTCTTGAGGAAAATATAATTTCTTATTTGAAAAATGTTACATTAAAATATAAACACATTTGATAAAAATTTTCATTAAAAACATATTAATGAATATTTAAACTCTTTTTAATTTTTTTTATTTGAAAATAATTTAAATAAATATAAATAATTTGATGAAAACATTTTGAAAAAATTTTATTTTTGAATTTTTTTAAATCAAATAAAGAATTCATGAAAATGATTTGGAAACCATTTAACATGAAAAAAATATAAAATAAACATAAAAATATTTTTATTTCCATTTCCTTGAAAATAATTAAAAAATATAATTACATCCATGTTGACGCTCCTTTCATCACAGAATCTAAAAATCGGAAAAGGGGAATATCTGAGTCCAATGTGATTCATCCTTTGAAGAAACATCAAAAATCGACAAAGGGATAAACAAGGAGAACATTGCCCATAGGCCGCGCAAGTTCCCTCATGGTCGCGCAAGTACACTTGCGCGCCGTCTAGTGGTCGTGCAAGTACTTGCGCGGTACCTAGTGGTCGTGCAAGTCTACTTGCGCGACGCCTTATGGTCTTGCAAGTGACTTGCACGACCTAAGTGGTAACCGCCCGGTAACCGCCTGGGGCCTTCTCCTGCCTATAAATAGACCATGTGGGCCCCCCATTCGAGAGGATTTTTTTCCAGAAATTCAGATTGAAGCTCCCGACGCCCAAGTCTCTTCTCAAAGATTCCGGAACACTTCTCAGGTAATTTTTACCTAGAACGGAAGATCTAAAGAGAGGGTGGAAGTCCTAAGTATTGAAACTCATCAACACTTGCGCGCCTGAATGGCCAGACCTTAAGAGAACTGGTCACACATGCGCGCCGCCTTATTCCTTCAATAGAATTTGTGCATCCCTTATCTGGAAGAACCTCAAGAGGATTCTAAAGGGTTTAATAAAGAGTTGCTCAAGTATTTCAATGCTGGTTGAAAATCGCGCAAGTACACCATGTGACGCGCAGGTATACTTGCGCGACCAATACTTGCGCGCCCATGCAAGACATTCACGCCTTTCAAGACTTGTGCGCCCCTAACTTTTTGGGTGCCCATCTTGACCATTTTACCCCTCTTAAGCCATTTCACCTTTCCTATTCAAGATTCAATCTTCAAGATACTCTTCAAAGCCATTTATGTCAAGATTTCTTGATTTGAATTCCTTATCTGAAGGGAATTCGATGGAATATCTCTCAAAACCTAGTGATTTATACATCTTTATGTCACCAAAGAATGAGAGTTCATTCATTAAAACTCATCCTTTAAGATGAGAGAATCCTTAACCTGGGTCTCCTTTTCAGGAATAATCCCCAGTTTTAAATCCTTTAATCTGGGCATCTTCCTCAGGAGTAAGCCCCAAATTCTTAAAGTTCCCAAGCTTATTTATCCTTCTCAGGAGTAAGCCCCAAACCTTAATCCCTAACCTGGGTCTCTTTTTCAGGAATAAGACTCAGTCATAATCTTGGGCTTCCTTTCCAGGAGTAAGTCCCAAGTCCCCTAACCTGGGCCTCCTTTTCAGGAATATGTCCCAGTCATAATTTTGGGCATCCTTCTTAGGAGTAAAACCCAATCATAAGTCCCCTCTTAATTTGGGCATCCTCCTTAGGAGTAAGCCCCAAGATTAGAGTATTAAAATCTCCATAAATCACATATACCATTATGGACCCTGTTCCTGGATTTTTTCCCAAAAAGTAAATCCTAAACCTTCATCTATTTGGGCAGTAATACATACATAAGTCCCAAACAATTTCTTATGATTGCATCTTTCATGGCACAATTGTCTAATTTTTTTACCAATACCTCTTGTTTCTCGCATCGAGCATGACTCATGTGATCTTAGAGTGTAAAAGTAATTATGACATTCTTCTTTGAGCCATCAATCATAAACATCACACCCTTACTCAAACTACGTGGGTTCTGATTCCTTTTCCAAAACAAAGGATACGTAGGTAGCCCATTTTTGGGTTCGATCCCAACTTTGAAATAATCCCTGTCCTTTTGAATGACGATAAACTTCATGTGCCCCACTGAGTGGCTTTAAAACCAGCCTGGTCATCATAATGACCAAGAGAATTTTATATAAATATTTTGAAGGATACTATTGACCAAGAATCTCTAAACAGGTATAGATGATTCTCTATTGATGAAGAACCTCAAATACATATAAAAGATTCTCTAAATTTCTTGCATATTTAATCATTGATTGTTAAAACTAAAGAAAAGCTCATTTTATACTTGGTAATGTAATAGAGATTCACGAACATAACTTAAATATATAAAGAGAGTCCCGGAGTAGACAATAATTCCCCTCAAAAAGGTGTGATGAGTCCGACCTCCCATCCTCTCGACCAATGCAAATTCCTAAGCCTTATTAGTCCACAAGATAATGAGTGCCTACCTTTGGAAAGTAGGTCCAAAAGGATGTGGAATCATTGGATGTTTCCAGTTCTATGAACAAACCCTCTAGAAACCGATCGGAATGTTTGAATCTCCAGTCCAGGAGGTCATCCCCAAAATCCGTGCGAAAAAAAATGGTGAACCCGACGTGAATTTTTAACCATGTTAAAGTGATGTTCTTCTTATTTGTTAGGCCCCTTGGGCCAACAAATCAATCATTGACAGGTGCTCATCCAAAAGATGCAGTGGACGGATTCATCTTGATATTGTCTGTTATATGGAATAGGCACTCTTTTCTCAAGATCTTCTGCAAAATGGATTTCGTTAAATTCGCCCCTGTGAATACTGCTGCTGTGAACACCTCTACTATGAGGTCTGCTGCTGTGAAAACCATTGCTACTACTCCTGCTGGAACGTCGTCCGCTCTGAGGATGACATCACCAACTCAGCTTTTTCAACGCTGGCTTTCTAATGCACTGTTTAAGGAGTACCGTTGCAACAGTACTATCCCAACTCTGGAGGCCGCTCGTCAAGCCCTCCAAGTTAACGACTCTACCTGGTCATCTGGACAACGGCGACCAGCGATCAAGAAGAAGGTGGTGCTGACTACCGTCTCCAACCGTTTCGGGTCGTTATCCCCGGAACGCAATTTCCATTCGTTCCCTTACTCTGAGGAAGTGAATGAACAGGTCCCGCAGGGCCTTAATTCAACAAAGACAGGATTCCTTCTTAAGGGCTCCCATCAACAATCACCGCCAGAATCGTGCGGTAGTGCTCCCTCAACATGATGGGGGTACCGACTCCAGGCATTCAGCTCAGGTTCCTCGAACCCGAGCAGGCAAGATGAACAACCAGAGACGTAATCCGGTTAACAATAGGCAGGTTGTCATCCCTGCCATCTCCGGAGAAGAACACCAACCTAACTTGGTGGCAAATAACGAGGAGGCACAATCACCTGTCCGTTTTAATTCCGCTGTCTAGCAGACACGTCTGGTAGCATCATGCCAATCCCGCCAGGCAATTCTGGCGGAGTACCATAGGCAGGAACATGCACCTGCTTATACATCAACAGTTAGTCAGCAGGCTCGTCTGACTACATATGATGGATCTCGTCAACCGCGTTTGGCGAAGTGTAATCAGCAGGCACATACACCTGCTAATACTAATCAAGCCTACCAACAGTCTCGCTTGGTAGCGCACGGAGATGTCAGTCGGAAAGCCCCGACGACAAACAGGAGGCAGACTCAACTCTCTGCCTCCACACTTGAGTACTGTCAGGATTCACTGACAGGAAAAGGAGGACAGGAGCAGGCACATACACCTACTCCAAGCCCGGAATGGACGTATATCCCCGTTCCGGCGGCTGAAGTCACCAAACATATTTTTTCAATGGTGAAAGAGCAGAAGCAAATTCCTGCTCATATTCTGGATGCTTTCCAGGATATCATAACAGCTTCAGCATCATCTCAGGGACAGACACATAAATCTATCCCTAGAAGTGGAGTGACACATCAACGATTCACTCCGGAACAGACACACACATCTGTTCCAGTCCAATAGGGTTATGGGGAATACTCCCCCATATCATACGGACAACCAAGTCAGGAACATACACCTGATTTGAGTGGAGATCGTCAGCCTAACCTGACCATCTTTCATGATCAGGAACATACACCTGCTCAGAGTAACCACTTTCGTCAACAAGTGGTTTCTAAAGTGAGTAAGAAGGCATCTAAGAAAAAGATCCGCCCAGCACAGTCAGGAGATCAAAGGCCAATCTGCAACAAGGCCTTGCTCGATGCTGGAGTTCTTGAAGCCCTGAGACATTTATCTGTCGAAATTCAAGATTCAACTCCCTCAGTTCCCAATAACGGGAACATTAATTTTGAAGGTCTTCAATAGACACTTCCTCATGAAGGCTTGCTTCATGAAAGTTCGGTCAATCTTGAAGTTTCTTCTTCAGATGAGAGCCACAGGAACCCTCTGTGTGGTCAGAAAACCAAGGAGTAAGAGATTTCATCTTTTGATGTAACCCATTATGGTGGTCCTCCCTATGATGATGAACTTCGCTGCGAAATTCCTCTCCGCAGTAGTGATTCACATTGTCTCGAAAATTCTTCAGAAGGCAATGTAGTGCTGAGAAAGCCCTCTTATCTTGAGGCACTTGCAAACGTGAAGCCAGTCATGTCTGATGCTTTACTATCGGCAGGTGAAACTCTTTCTCCATCAGAGGATAGCCTGGGGTTCAGGTTATTCTCCGAACCATCCCCAGGTCATTCATCTTCCAGCATGAATAGTGATCTCTCTACAAATCTTGTTTAATCTGATGAAGCAACAAGGAAGAACTAGCTCTGGTCCAAACAGGTAGAAGAATATTCATTTAATGATAAAGGGGAAATGCTGAACATGAGGAAAAAATTGGTAAAAGGTGAAGTACCAGACATGTTTTGGCCTTTGGCTGACTCCCAGTACGACATTCCAAAGATGTTGACGGATGATGGAATCCATGATATTCGTCTCAACATATGGAAGACTCTTTTTCAATTGAAGAAGAAAGTATTATCTTACGGTGATTATGAAAATCATATTAAGATAATAGAAGGGTTACAACACCAGATTGATTAGGCATCTCTATCAGTCTCTCGGTATCCGAAGGCTGAAAAGCAACAGAGAACCCTTCAACGTTCATGCCTTAGCACACTATGAAAATTGCGTCAGTTAATTGCCAATGCTCCATCTGATGTTCATATCAGAGGATGGGGTGTTCACGAAGCACTACATTTCATAGTGCTTTCTAGTCAGCAAATCCCACCGAAAATGGTCTCATGCAATGTTATTGCCCATGGCCGGCCACAATCAATGGGCTTTGTTCATAATCAAAGGTTTGGTCAAGAACATGTTTCAACTAGTTCCTCTCAAAATCATGTATATAGAGAACAAGTTGTTGAATTGCTCCTACATCAAGCAGGTGAGAGTATTGCACAAGCCTCTCGTCTGGAGAAAACACATCATCAAATGACAGATGTTTCGGAAATCATCCAACGGTCTATTGAACCAGGTGATAAAAGTGGATACAGGTTAATGCATTCAGCTAATTTCCGAACTAAGATTCGCAAGATCAAGAGAGATTTTAAGAAGATCTCAGACATAGAATGTCAAGAGACACCCCAGCTTTCCAGACTGGGGACTTCTCTAGCCCAACCCTCAGAGTCAATAAATGGGATTCGAGGAGTTGAGCGGAAGCAGCAGGAACATCCCCAGTCCACCGGACTGGGGACTTTTTCAAATCCTCAATCCCTCCCTCAGAGAAAGTCAGTATTCTCTCGATTAGGGAATAAGCCTCAAGAGGAATGAAGAGCCAAGATATCAGCAGATTCTCTCCAAGTGACGGTTCTCCAAGTAGTTCCTGAGGGATCAAGTCAACGGAATTCCATGTCTCATCATGGACATAGAAGAAGACAATATCACAGAAATGCTGATAGAAAGGATTCCATGCAATATGCATCCATTAATGTCATCAATGCCGTTGTTGCTGATTCACCAGATGAGGCTCAATCAGAGGGATCATACGAAGAGGTTCCTGCTCAAGAAGTTGCGCACACAGACCTAAATGAAGAAGGTGTGCGCACACGTAATCAAAGGCTTACCCAAAATCTGGGTATTCCTTCAAGTAAACCACTTCCCCCTCTCTGAAAAGGATCCAATAAGGGGAAAGGAAAGAATCAGGTTACTTCTCACCCTTCCTCTGAAGGAGGTCAATCTCTCTCATTAGAGCAAAGGATTGCACAACAGGAGGAAGAAATGAAACAATTAAGAAGGATGAATGCATAACTACTTCAGAGTAATCTTCTTCTTAAGAATGCTGAAGTCCGATAGCCGAAGTAATTTGTTGTAACTACTGAGATGGATCAGGAATATCCTCCTTTATCAGTACACCCTCAGAGGTCTAATCCTACGGGTCAAACGCAACAACGGTTGGCAGAACTACCATCAGTTGCAGCACCAACCACCACGTCTGTCCAAGCTCCATTCATTGCACCTACCCAAAACCAAGTTCAACCTGATGTTTCTCAAAAGTTAATAACTACTATTGAGTCATTAACAGCTCGGTTAGAAACTATGGAAGGGAAACGAGTGCAAGTTCAACCTGAAAAGAAAGTTTACCCTGAATGGGTAGATTCAATTTCTCCTCCATCTAGTTTTGGAAACCCTGTTTTCCCTACTTTAAATGGATCAGGTGACCCAGAACAACATTTGACGCATTACGTGTCTTGCTGTGATCCTATGATGGGAAATCCAGAGCAGCATGAAGTAGTGAAACTCAGATGCTTTGTGCGAACCTTACAAGGACCAACTTTTGTCTGGTATACAAGCTTGAAATCCTGGTCAGTCATCGGATGGGAGGATCTTCGTCAAAAAATCCTTCTTCAGTTTAGCTCAACTTTTCCAGAAACGACAGTTTTTGATCTTACAAACTGCAAGAAAAGGGAGAATGAAAGAGTCTCTGATTTCATTGCTCGTTGGAAGGGATTAACGTATTCCCTGAGTTTAGCACTCCCTCAGGAGGAATTGTTGCCAATCTGTGTGGCAAATTTGTGTGACGAATTACGCACTCCATTGATCCCTGTGAAATACAAAGGAGGGTTTCGAGACCTTACTTCAATCGCTCAACAGATTGAAGATTCCCTTATACAGGATAAGGTTAAATCTCATATAATTCCATCAGCTCCAGGAAGGAGAATGGGTAAAGTGGAAACTGCTACAGTTATGCTTAAACAAGCACCTGTACCTATTTCTACTTCAAAACCTTCATCTTCTCGAAGGGATCCACCTCCTGAACGCCAACAACAAAGGCTGTTTCGTCCAAATGATCAAAGAGATCAACGAAGAAAACAATTTGAGGATTTGAAGAGTAAAACATACTCTTTCCGAAGTGAGCAAGTTCCTGGTTACTTCATTTCAGCTCTGGAAAATAATTTAGTTCAATTACCAGTGCCCAAGAGGCCAAAAAAGGATGGAGATGAAGACCATCCCAATTATTGTCCCTTTCATCAAATGTTGGGGCATCCCATCCAGGAGTGTTTTGTCTTTAAAGACCTCCTGCAAAAGATGGTCGACTTGGGACAAGTCAAATTGAATGGTTCTTCAGCTCATGTAGCGTGTATTACCGATACAGATCCAGAGGAAGGAGGCGAGTGTCAGGAAGTCAAAAGAAAAACTGCGAAAAAATATGATGATTGGATGGTCAGAAAGACAATCAATCAGACCCATTCCATTTTGCGAACACAATTGAAGAAGCCAATTGTGTCTCCTACAAAAGCTGCAGTAAAGCCTCCATCAAAAGACAAATCCTCAAAAGGGCAGCACAATTCAAAGAAGAAAGAGGAATCAGGAGAATATGAGTATGTATCAAAGCCTAAATTGTCTTTGACTCTGGGAGATTTCATGCCATCTACTTCAGAGCCACGGGCACCGCCCCATCAAACGGCACAGCCTAAACAGGCTAACCAGGCAGAGACTTTATCAGACGAAGAGTTAATCTTTGGTTCTGTTAATATGATTCAATTAACAGATCCATATTCCAGTCTTGATGAGCCTGAATTCCCTGTATCAAATAAGGGAATCCTAGGAAGTTCTAGAGGTTCAGGATATAGGGGAAGACGTGGATCTTTCTGAAGCCACTACTCTAATTTTACCCCTGCTAGCACTGTATATGCAGTAGAAACTCGTGGTAGAGCCCTTCAGCGAGATCAAAAAGAACAAGCAAGTTCTTCTGCCAATGGCCAACTCAGTTTTGGCACAATTATTTTGGAAGACCGATTAAAGGTTCCATCTTCTTTATCTCAGTAAGTAAATGGATCTAATCAGTCTAATCTTCCAAAACCAAGGATGTTGCCATCTTCAATACAGGATGCATCAGCTTCCAAAGAATCTGCTTCCAAGGTACCTGCTAAACCGCATATTCCTATTGGGAAATGCAGACCTCTAGATCAAAAGTATGATATATTGAAACACTTGGCCCAAGTACCAGCCAAGTTATCAATTTTTGATGCTTTGAATCTGTCAAAAGATCTTCGGGAAGCACTCATCGAAGCTTTGTCAAGTCCTCCAGAGTTTGAAGCTGAAATTGCTGCAGCTGAAATATATCACATAGAGATTAATCCTAAAGAATTCCATGCAGTGATATCTTTTACTGATAAAGATGAAGATGATGTTGTGCATGGGAACATAAAACCTTTGTACTTATCTGGCAAAGTCAATGGTTTAGATGTTCGAAGAGCTTTCATTGACAATGGTTCAGGAGTCAACCTCATGCCCATTCATACACTTCGTCGATTGGGCCTCACGGAATCTGATTTATCTCCATCTACCATGATGATACAAGGATATGATAAAAATGAACAAGAACCACTGGGAGAAGTTACACTCAGAACTCAGTTTGGAGATCTTGTTTCCAATTCAGATTTCATGATTGTTGATCAGGACTCAACTTTCAATATCTTGCTTGGAAGACCCTGGCTACATCAGCATGCATCTATTCCATCATCATACCATCAATGTCTCAAATATTGTTTCAATGGTCAAGTTGGAACATTGTATGGTGATAAGGCCCCGTTCAAGACATGTGAGTCTCAATACAATGAAGCGGAATTTTATCACATGAAGGGAAGAGAAAAATCTACAATGAAGGAAATTACCAAAGATAAATCTCCATATGATTTGGAGAAAATTAAAATAAATCCATTTTCACATGTGAGTACAGATTATGTGTTACCTATCAGTCAAATTGACAAAATAGCCCCAAATCAAACTACTCTTATGGAAGGATCCATAATGTCAATTACGGTAATCGAGCCAGACAACATGGGAGAAATTGGTAACCTACCAAGCAGTGATGAAAGCATAAGTGGTGACGTTTTCATTTCATCTGCTGAAGTCCAACAAGTCTATACTTCGCTAATCAGTCCAGAAGAAGTTATAGCAGCACCAGAGGTGAATAATGATGTCGATTCTCAATCCATCATCTCCTCTTTATTTCCCAAAGAAGACCCTTTATCATCAATAGGGTCGGAAATGGAAGCTTCTTCTTCAAAATGTGAAAATTTTGACATCTCTTATGATCATGAGAATTTCTTTTTTTCATCTAGTTTGCAAGTAGAAACGGAAGAAATAACACATGATGAAGAGGAAGATGAAGATATTAGAGATTATCCTCCAGCATTTGAAGAGGGTATCTTTACCACTGTGGATGAACTCAGAGAAGTAAAGCTGGGTACAGAGAAAGATCCACGCCCCACTTTAATTAGTACGGCCATGACCCTTGAAGAGAAAGAGATGTATATTTCTTTTCTAAATCAAAATATAGATATTTTTCTTGGAATTATACTAAAATGCCTGGGCTTGATCCTGATGTTGTTACTCATCATTTGGGTTTACCAAAAGAACATCGAGGTTTTAAGCAAGCTGTGAGAAGAAAACACCCAACCTATGCTTCCAAAATTGAAGCTGAAGTGGATAAGCTGATCAAATCCAACTTTGTCAGAGAAGTTCAATATCCCAAGTAGTTGGCTAATATTGTCCCTGTAAAGAAGAAGAACAGACAAATTAGGGTTTGCATTGATTTCAGAGATCTTAATCGATATTGTCCTAAAGATGATTTCCCAGTTCCGATTACAGAACTCTTAATTGATGCGACGGCTGGCTATGAAGTACTTTATTTCATGGATGGATATTCCGGATATAATCATATCCGAATGGCCCTAGAAGATGAGGAATATACAGCCTTCAGACCTCTTCAAGGTGTGTTTTGTTACCGGGTGATGCCCTTTGGTTTAAAGAATGCAGGTGCAACATATCAACGTGCCATGCATCGTATATTCAATCCTCTTTTAGGGAAGTTTGTTGAATGATATGTAGATGATTTGGTGGTTAAATCCAAACAAAGTTCTAATCACTTGGATGATTTGGAAGTCATATTCCACATGCTTCGACAACATAATTTGAAGATGAACCCCTTAAAATGTGCTTTTGGGGTAACCTCAGGAAAATTCTTCGGCTTTGTTGTATGCCATCATGGTATTGAAGTCGATCCTGAGAAGACCAAATCAATCCATGGTATATCACCTCCTCATAATTTGAAAGAATTAAGAGGACTTCAAGGACACATAGCCTATATTCGGCGTTTCATCGCCAATTTGGCAGGCAAAAGTTTACCCTTTACCAAATTATTGAAGAAAGGAGTCACTTACCAGTGGGCTGAAGAATGTCAAGAAGCATTTGATGTTCTCAAGAAATACCTCTTGAGTCCACCAGTACTCATTCCATCTGTTGAGGGTAGACCGCTTATCCTCTATGTGACAGCTTTAGAGCGATCATTGGGTGCCTTTCTCTCTCAAAAGAATGATGCTGGGAATGAAAATAGTCTCTACTATCTCAGTAGAACTATGCTTGAAGCAGAAACCCGGTATTCAAGTATTGAAAAGTGCTGCCTATCATTAATCTTTGCATTTCAGAAATTGAGATACTACCTGCAACATCATGAGGTCCAATTGGTATCTCGTAATAATCCTCTCAAATTCATCCTTAGTCGTCCAATGCTTACAGGACGTCTGGCAAGGTGGGCGGTTATTCTACAGCAGTTCGACGTTCAGTATGTGTCTCAAAAGGCAATTAAGGTCCAAGCTCTGGCTGATTTCCTTGCTGAACATCCTTCAGTGGAAGACACATATTCAGATATCGAACTCCCTGATGAGGAAATTTTCTCTATTCAAGAGAGTCCTCAAACATGGGAAATGTATTTTGATGGTGCTTCTAGAAGTCCAACGGGGAAGAAAATGGAAAATCCTAAATTCAACAAAGATGGTTTAAGAATTGTGCTCATTTCTCCAGCTAAGGCATTGTTACCTTATTCCTTTCTATTGTGGGAAGGTGGTACCAATAATGAAGCTGAATACCAAGCTCTCATTACAGGCTTGGAGTTAGCGCTTCAGGCACAAGTGAATCACTTAAAGGTGAAAGGTGATTCAGACCTGGTAATCAAACAAGTCAATGGGGATTATGCCATCAGAAAAGAAGAATTAATCCCTTTGTATGATTACGTCAGAGAGTTAATGTCGTAATTCCCTTCAGAACCGACATTTTCTTATGTCCCAAGATCACAAAATGGTCAAGCTGATGCACTGGCTAATATAGCCACAGCTTTAGCAGATCCAAATCGGGACGAGACAACCATCTGTATTTCCCACCGTCGTTCAATTTCACCTTATGTTCAAGTCAGAACAGAGGAAATTAATGAAATTAATCCCATTCCTGAACCGTATGGTCATACTACAGGATGGATGTCACCTATCAGGGAATACCTTCAAAATGGAACACTTCCACCTGATAGAGCCGAGAAAGAACAAATCCGGCGATGTGTGGTCAATTTTACTCTTTATGATAGCCCAAACCACCTCGAGAAAATTCTCTACAAACGTGGTTTTGATGGAGTTCTCTTCAGATGTATTGATGGTGAAGAGACAATGGCTGTCATAAAAGAAGTGCATACAGGAGTCTGTGGTGCCCCCCAGTCTGGACATAGACTGTCTGATCAAATTCGAAGGCTTGGATACTTTTGGCCTTCAATGATACAAGATTGTGTTAATTTCACAAAGAAGTGTCATTCATGCCAAGTATATGCCAACTTCATTCATAAACCTCCAGAGTTGCTTCATACAACTAAATACTCATGGCCATTTTCCACATGGGGAATGGATGTGGTGGGACCTTACCCTTCAGCTACGACCAATCAGTTTAAGTACATTCTTACTGCTACTGATTTCTTTTCTAAATGGGCAGAGGCAGTACCTCTCAAAGAAGTCAGTTCTAAATGCATTGTTAGCTTCATCAAGTCTAACATCATTACTAGATTTGGTGTCCCTCATACCATATTGACGGACAACGACACCAACTTCTGTTCTTCTGAGGTAAAGAAATCGTATCAAGAATACAACATTAAGTCCAACCATTCATCTCGATATCATGCGGCGGCTGATGGCCAGATAGAAGCCTTCAACAAAACTCTTTAAAATATACTGCAAAAGATGGTGGATAAAGATAAGAGGTCATGGCCTGATAAACTCTTTCATGCTTTATGGGCTTATAGGACTACCACTCGCAATGCAACGCGGCCAACTCCATATTCATTGGTATATGGAACAGAAGCAGTCTTGCCAATCGAAGTTTAATTGCCTTCACTCAGAATAGCCATTTGTGATCAGTTATCTACAGATGAGCAATCCCAAAAGCGGTTTAATGAATTGGAACAGTTATATGATAAAATATTGTGCACATTCCACCACTTGGAAATCTATCAGAATCGAATATCACGAGCTTTTAACAATAAAGTTCGTCTTCGTTCATTCATTCAGGGAGAATTGGTATTGGTTCTTAGAGCACCAATGATACCTGGAAAGAAGCCTCCCAATCATGAACCAAAATGGGAAGGACCTTATTCAATACATAAGGTCTACTCCAATGGAGCGTATTCTCTAATCTCAATGGATGGAGAACACATCACGACTCCAACTAATCCCAGATTTCTGAAGAAGTATTTTGTATAAACACAAAATATTGTTCCCAGATCCAAAACAATCACATTAGTCCTTGATATGTCCTACATGACATTAAACTGTTATTTTGTCCCTGCTACATGACACTAAACTATGCAGCACCAATAGTCCTAACTGCAAGACTTTAAACTGCATAGTCCCTGAATATGTCCAACATGACACTAAATTGTATAATGTCCAACATGACACTAAACTGTATGATGTCCTATATACATGACACTAAACTGTATATATGTCTTATCTACATGACGTTAAACTGTACAGAAGTTCCTATATTTTTTCCGAGATGATATTAAACTATATTGTGTCCTAGCAACATGACATTAAACTGTGTGGCACTTTCATCGTCCAGCATGACGATAAACTGTAAAAAGTCCCAGAACTGATATCCTCATATTGGTTCACCTTAGTCCTAGCTACATGACTTTAAACTGTAAAGTAATGTCCTATTGTCCAAAATGATGTTAAACTGTAATAGTTACTTGTTTTTTCCTACATGACATTAAACTGTTATTTTGTCCCTGCTACATGACACTAAACTGTGCAACACCAATTCGTCCTTGCTATATGACGTTAAACTCTACAGCAATGGTCCAGTATGACTTTAAACTGCAACTTCGTCCCACACGACATTAAAATGTGAAAAAGTTCCCTAAACTGTCCAGCATGACCTTAAACTGCATCTTCCCTGGTCCATGTATATGACCATAAACTATTTGCAAATCCCTTACGTCCAGTAAGACGTTAAACTGTGACGTCCTAACTACATGACGCTAAACATTATAAAAGTAACTTACGTCTGGAAAGACGTTAAACTATATAATCTCAAAGGTCCATTATGACATTAAACTGCACCATTCACGGTCCATGCATATGACCTTAAACTATTCGCACATTCGTCCGACATGACGTTAAAATGGTACACTCTTTTGTCCTTACTGCATGACAATAAACTGCACAATCCCCCTTTCGTCCAATATGACGTTAAATTGTATTGTCCCTATCGTCTTAACTACATGACGCTAAACTGTACAGAAAGTCCTTGATATGTCCTACATGACATTAAACTATTATTTTGTCCCTGCTACATGACAGTAAATTGTGCAGCACCAATAGTCCTAACTGCAAGACTTTTAACTGCATAGTCCATTTATATGTCCTACATGACATTAAACTGTGCATCGTTAAGGTTATTGTTACCTCTTGTTTCTCACACCGAGTATGACTCACGTGAGCTTAGAGCGAACATCAACCATAACACTCCCTTTGGGCCACTAACCATGTGTAAGTCCCAACAACATTTTAATTAGATCGTTGTCCCCAAGAACAACTTGATCATTAATTCATTCTTTAATTGAACTACACGAACTTTGATCCTTTCCCTCCAGGCTGGGTATGTAGGCAGCCTCCCAAGGTTCAAGCCCAAAAACAATCTCTTCACATCGGTTCACCACCATCTCTTATGATGTTGATTCGTGAAACCTCCCCTGGAATCAATATCTTTACATTGATTCACTTTCGTCCTTGTTATATGACGTTAAACTATACAACACTTTTGTTCGGTACGACAATAAACTACAATATTCTTTGATTTCCTCATTTGAGAAGGAACCATTATTGACATTGATTGTTTAAATCACGTTTCATTTTCAAAAGACTACATGCATACATGGTAATGCCTAAATTTTTTATCTCAGGTTAAACCATCATTGCACTAAAGTCCCCTTTCACCTTTCACATGTACGAACCAAATTTGTACAAAGGGCATTTCAAGAACTACGTGGGATTGATTCCCATCCTTATGGGATACGTAGGAACGTTCGAGTATCCCTCGAATCCAGCCCCAAGTCTTTTGGGCCTAACCCCAAATTTAACTTTCAGTCCCGTAGCTGAAAAGTCCTCATGAAAACACACACTGTGTATTCATTATTATGGTCCGAATTCTATGACCCTAAACTAAGATTTCTCATACTTTCGTCCTGCACGACGTTAAACTTCATTTCAAGAACTACGTATGGCTTGATTCTCATTCTTATGAGATACGTAGGGAAGTCCAAGTTTCAATTCAGGACCCAGCCACAACATGAATATGGTTTTCATTTGACCTATGTATCTCTATATACATTAGACAATACCCATCTTTATGTGTTATAATCCTAACGTTAAATATTTTAAGATCTTCATAACCCTTTTTATGACTTCTAGTCACAAAAATGTCAAACTTCTGAGAATACTTTTGCCTGACTATGCTGCACGTACCCATAGGTGGCCTTCCATAAACATTCCACATAACAGACTTGTCAGCCGAAAGATGCTATTTTTTTGACCATGCAGCCAATGCCCTTAGGTGGCCCTGCATATTTCAACCCCCTAACAGGTTTTGTTAAATAATAGTAACTTCATTCTTGGGAAGAATGCCTCTTTTTTCCTTATTTGTCTTAAACGATAGTATGTAGGGATCCGCAAAAAATAGCCATCCTTATCATATTTGTCCCATATCCTTTTTCATGATCTGAAAGTATTCAAGTCTATGGTTTATTCTTCTTCCCTACGTTTGGGTCAGACCTTTGTAGGAGTGATATTCATCCAGTTCTTCAAGTTTCTTGTCTGGAAATATCTTTTCAATATTCAAGTACCACTTTCCATACAAAAAACACTATACTTTAGAAAATTTGAATCTCCATAAACTTTCACTGACTTTTAGCACTAGGAAAGTAAACTTCTGAGAATTCTTTTTCCTGACTATGCAGCACGTGCCCATAGGTGGCCTTGCATAAACAGTCCACATAACAGACTTGTCAGCCAAAAGAGTCTATTTATTTGACCATGCAGCCAATTCCCTTTGGTGGCCCTGCATATTTTAACCCCCTAACGGGTTTTTGTTAAAAAATAGTAACTTCATTCTTGGAAACTACTTCTTCTAATGCCTTTTAGATCTTTTTCATATCATTCCTTAGATCCAAATATTCTTAATCCATAGTTTACATATTTCCCTCATACTTGAGTATTGTAGTATGTTTTCAGATGAACTTTCAAGGAATTGTGTCAATTCTAATCCATTTCGGTCAAAGCTATTTCGACCATAAACATTAGCCCCTTTATGTCCGGCATGCATGACTTTAAACTGCCCACAAAAGACAAAGGAACTCTGAATAAAAGTCAAGTTCCAGCCCACTTGCGAACTACCCTCTGTTCCCTAAAGTCTTGCACGCCCCCTTTTCCATTGGATGGATTCAATTTCCTCAGAGTCAAATCCTCATTTCTTTCCGGATCCAACTCTGAGGGGGGACTTTTGTTGACGCTCCTTTCGTCACAGAATCTAAAAATCAGAAAAGGGGAATATCTGAGTCCAATGTGATTCATCCTTTGAAGAAACATCAAAAATCGACAAAGGGATGAACAATGAGAACATTGCCCATAGGTCGTGCAAGTTCCCTCATGGTCGCCCAAGTACACTTGCGCGCTGTCTAGTGGTCGTGAAAGTACTTGCGCGCTACCTAGTGGTCGTGCAAGTCTACTTGCGCGACGCCTTATGGTCATGAAAGTGACTCGCATGACCTATGTGGTAACCGCCCGGTAACCGCCCGAGGCCTTCTCCTGCCTATAAATAAACCCTGTGGGCCCCCCATTCGAGAGGATTTTTTTCCAGAAATTCAGATTGATGCTTCCGACGCCCAAGTCTCCTCTCAAAGCTTCCAGAAAACTTCTATGGTAATTTCTTACCTAGAATGGAAGATCTAAAGAGAGGGAGGAAGGCCTAAGTATTGAAACTCATCAACACTTGCGCGCCTGAATGGCCATCCCTTAAGGGAACTGGTCACACTTGCGCACCGCCTTATTCCTTCAAAAGAATTTGCGCGTCCCTTATCTGGAAGAACCTCAAGAGGATTCTAAAGGGTTTAATAAAGAGTCGCTCAAGTATTTCAATGCTGGTTGAAAATCACGCAAGTACACCGTGTGTCGCGCAGGTATACCTGCGCGACCAATACTTGTGCGCCCACGCAAGACTTGCGCGCCTTTCAAGACTTGCGCGCCCCTACCTTTTTGGGTGCCCATCTTGACCATTTTACTCCTCTTAAGCCATTTCACCTTTCCTATTCAAGATTCAGTCTTCAAGATACTCTTCAAAGCCATTTATGGCACGATTTCTTGATTTGAATTCCTTATCTGAAGGGAATTCGATGGAATATCTCTCAAAACCTAGTGGTTTATACATCTTTATGTCACCAAAGAATGAGAGTTCATTCATTCAACCTCATCCTTTAAGATGAGAGAATCCTTAACCTGGGTCTCCATTTCAAGAATAATACCTAGTTATAAATCCTTTAATCTGGGCATCTTCCTCAGGAGTAAGCCCCAAATTCTTAAAGTTCCCAAGCTTGGGCATCCTTCTCAGGAGTAAGCCCCAAACCTTAATCCCTAACCTGGGTCTCTTTTTCAGGAATAAGACTCAGTCATAATCTTGGGCTTCCTTTTCAGGAGTAAGTCCCAAGTCCCCTAACCTGGGCCTCCTTTTCAGGAATAAGTCCCAGTCATAATTTTGGGAATCCTTCTTAGGAGTAAAACCCAATCATAAGTCCCCTCCTAATTTGGGCATCCTCCTTAGGAGTATGCCCCAAGATTAGAGTATTCAAATCTACATAAAGCACATATACCTTTATGGACCATGTTCCTGGATTTTCTCCATAAAAGTAAATCCTAAACCTTGATCTATTTGGGCAGTCATACATACATAAGTCCCAAACAATTTCTTATGATTGCATCTTTCATGGCAGAATTGTCTAATTTTGTACCAATACTTTTTGTTTGTCACACCGAGCATGACTCACGTGAGCTTAGAGTGTAAAAGTGATTATGACATTCTTCTTTGAGCCATCAATCATAAACATCACACCCTTACTCGAACTACGCGTGTTCTGATTCCTTTTTCAAAACAAAGGATACGTAGGTAGCCCATTTATGGGTTCTATCCCAACTCTGAAATAATCCCTGTCCTTTTGAATGACGATAAACTTCAAGTGCCCCACTGAGTGGCTTTAAAACCAGCCTGGTCATCATAATGACCAAGATACTTTTATATAAATATTTTTAAGGATACCATTGACCAAGAATCTTTAAACAGATATAGATGATTCTCTATTGATGAAGAACCTCGAACACATATAAATTATTCTCTAAATTTCTTGCATATTTAATCATTGATTGTTAAAACTAAAGGAAATCTCATTTTATACTTGGTAATTTAATAGGGATTCACGAACATAACTTAAATCTACAAAGAGAGTCCCGGAGTAGACAATAATTCCCCTCAAAAAGGTGTGATGAGTCTGACCTCCCATCCTCTCGACCAATGAAAATTCCTAAGCCTTATTAGTCCACAAGCTAATGAGCGCCTACCTTTGGAAAGTAGGTCCAAACGGATGTGGAATCATTGGATGTTTCCGGTTCTATGAACAAACCCGCTTGAAACCGATCAGAACGTTTGAATCTCCCGTCCAGGAGGTCATCCCCGAAATCCGTGCGAAACAATCCATAAATAGTTTTTAGAATACTTGGTTGGAATAAATACATATTACAGACCCAAGTGAGTGTAGAATCAATATTTCTTAAAAACACCTTAATAAATATATTATGTACCAAATAGATAAAAATTGGTATAAATACTTGAATATATAATGAATAAAAATAGCAGAACAAAATTCATTACTATTATTTATATATGGATCATAATATTCCATCAAAGGAATTATTATCATAAACAATCTAGAAAACCAATAACATTGTTTCAATAAATTCTTTCCACACGATAACGTTGAAACATACTTCCCATTTTAGAAAATGAATTTATATAAAGAATAAAATACAGTGAAAATAATTAGATTCATAATATAACATTTCAATTTTATTATATACCCTCTCATGAAAAAATAGCTGCATAACCTTGCATCTGTTTCAAATAATGAAAAATTGAGAAAAAATTACTTTTTCAGTTTGTTAGATTTTGAAACATAATCACCAGGAATGAAATATAAAAAATGGATATGTAATTACCCCTAATGTTAAGTATAATAATCATACAATTAATCAATGGGTAGTATAAAC
Source organism: Viscum album (assembly GCA_963277665.1). NCBI lineage: Eukaryota > Viridiplantae > Streptophyta > Magnoliopsida > Santalales > Viscaceae > Viscum > Viscum album. Next base: position 692,280,576 of record OY728163.1, read on the forward strand.
ACCCGTAAACCGGAATGGGTGGTGAAAATATCATGTATCTCACAGGAATAAAAAGTAATATGAAATTCCCATACCTTATGTCTTGAAACTCATAGTTCTCATTCTGTATTCTTGTAAAATAAATTTAAGTTTATTATTAATATTTCAAAAAATCATATTCTTATTTTCAAAACCTTATATGGTTTTATTGCGACTTTATATTAAACACATGTTTACAATTTTATGTTTTTTTTTCACTTCAGGTAATATCCTCTATGTTCTTCTCATGTGTCTTGATTTGTTATATATTAGGTTCACATACTTATATCATGATTTCCATAATTTATAACATGATATAAATAAACTTATATTCAGTATATGTGCATTATAACAATCTATATGATATACAAATATGAAATAGAATACACCATTCATGGAGATGGTAAGTCGTACACATGCATAAACACTATTTCTATTTTATTTTCATAATAGAATAAAGAGAGTAAATAACTAATAAATATCTATATATGTATATATATCATTATTCTATTATAATTAATATTTCATTTATATCATATAATTTCAATAAACACAACCTTAATACTTTCCATGTAGTTTGTGAATAAATCACATCGCTTCAAGGGGGAGGTATTCCAAACATCATCAAGTTAAAATATCATATTTACACAAAATGGAATGTATAAAAATATATCTTCAATGAGAATTAATAAATATTATTGGCATAATAAATATAATATATAACATAGAAAAATATTATTTTTTCTAAATAATGTTCCCTATGATGGGTGGTAAAGGGAAACATGAATAATCATTTTTTCGATATGCAGTTCTCTAAACACATAAACAATATATTCATTACTAATTAAATGAATGTTTGTGTATGTTTAGGTCAACAAAATAGAATTGAAACACCCATGTACATTTGGGATACTTTTTTTTTGTTTTACAAACAATTAATAATAAGAGTTTAGTGGGTGTAGATTGTAAATAACATAAACGAATGCGAGGAATAATGTTACCTCTAATTCGGGTAGATCCTTTTGAATTTCATCAAAGGGATTTCATGGATTGATTTCTTCCCAAGGGGATAATCTTAGGAAAAGGGGATGGATTTTAGTAACTGATCGGTCAGAAAATTTTCAATACAATTTTTCTTTAGAGGAGTGAGGATGTTGGAGGGGGATACCTTTTTATAGTGGATGATGACTGGAAGAGTTGTATATTTTGGGAAGGGAAGTCAACCCACGATTGTTCCATGAAAGGTTGATCCAATAAAGATTAAACGTCAAGACATGTTTAAATATGGTCTAAATATTAATATAAAATGTCTTTTGTATAAGTTTCTAGGACATTCTGGCCCTTATATGCTTGGTTTCGTTCTTAGTTAAGCTTAATTTTACATTAATTGATGTAATTAAATTTATTTTTATTCACTAATATTTTTGGTCAGAAACTAATTTTAAAATACATTAAATTAAAATTTATTATTATTATTACAATAATGGAAACCATGTTTCAAAATTCCAATCAAATAATTGGTTGAAATTAATTTAAATTTTATCTCGCAGTTGAGTCGAAAATGAAGTTTTTTAAAGTAAAAACACTCTAAAGGATTATATTTTTTATATTATGTTTTAAAATTAAATTGAATAAAATGAACCAAAATGGGTTTCTTTATTAATATAGGATGTAATTATACATTTATAATAATTTAAATTATAATTTTACATTATAAACAAATTAGATGAAAAATTAGTTTGGAACTAAAATTAAGTATGTTTTATATATTAATTAAAATAAAATCATTGCATAAAAAATAATTTTTTTTACCATAATCTATTTTTCCCTGAATTAAAATATGAATTTTATTTTGAATTATATAATCCATGAAATCTGAAATTTTTTTATTCAAAATTGGTTATCTTTTAAAAGGAGTTAAAAATTCCTTCACAAGAGATTTAGTTTTTCATGCATAAAATTGGGATTGTTTTTATCTTGATCCAATAATGTCTATTTAATAAATATCAATAATATTTTATTGAATAAATTATATATATATAATTAATATAACCAGCTAATTTTAATTAATTTTATTTTTTTTATTTGAAATATATTTTTGTGTATAATAATATTTCCTTCTAAATGAAATTAAATTTCATATTCAATTCAAATTAATTTTTAACCAATGAATTCATTTTATATTTTTATAAACCAAATATTTTAATAATTTAGTTAAAACTTATAATAAATAAAATAAATAAAAAATAGAATATATTAAATAATATATCATTATTTGTTAAAATGTTGTTCAGCGTGTTATAGAATTCATCGAGACAAGTCATTGTTGCATGTAACAAAATTTAATATCGGTGTTCCTTGTAGGCCAAAAAAAACTTATGTAGAATTTAGTGCATAATTGACTTGTGTTTTCATATAAAATAAGCCAAAAATAGTTATTTAATATAAAATAATCCCCTTTTAGTGTTTCATGAAATGAAAAATATCAAAAAAATTAAATCAAAAAAAATTATTCACAAAATCTAGAGGTGTTACAAACCTATCCTGATGAAATAGAACAATTAAAAATCCTATCAAAACCCCATACTCTTACTACTAACATAGGATATACTAGAATCATTAAATGGGTGACTAATATTGTAACGCCCCGACCCCAGCTACCCAGAGTCGGTGCATTACTTTGTAACATTGGCATGATCACAAAAGATCAAGTCTTGAAAGACCGATTAGTTTAGTAGCCTTGGAAACACTAGATACTTTCATAAATGTTACATTACATCATAAAGTAAACAAACTACAATAACATGGTCTTCATAGTCCACAATCATATCCATTTCTGACTACCCCTGTAGGTCATTCATAAAATACTTCTTCACATCCTGGAAAAATATTAAAACATTGAAAGGGGTGAGCTCAGATGCTCAGTAAGGTTAACAATATAGCGGAAGCATTCATAAATAAACATTAACATTTAAGGAAATGTATAACTAAAACAAAAGCCTTTTAAACTTGAACTTCAACATAATATGGCAAAAGAAAAATGAGATAATTCCATTTACTTCTTCACATGGATATTCTACTGGTCGAATAATCACATGCAATATCAATAACCACTTTCATAATGATGGAATGCATAATGCCAGACAATCATAACCACGTAGTCAAGGCCTCGTGCTAAGACCACAAATAAGATTTTTTCAAGGCCTCGTGCCAAGACACTAGTTTGTCTCATGAGACCTGCTGATGCATCAAGGAGCTATAGCGGGCTCCACCAGTCACTTATTAAGTCCAATGCATTCCTCATATGAATACGTTTAAACATATCATAAACCATAACACAATCGTATCACATAAAACATGCATAAAGGAAACATAACATTTCCACATTTCAATCACAAGATATCCATACAACACATTGATATAATAAAAATGCTTTCAAAACCATTTTCAATTCCAAAATAAAAGAAAGTTAAAACATTGTATTTATTTTTCATTAAAAAAATGATGGCTTGTAGAGGAAGCCGAAACTAAAATAATGGTCACGGCGGAGGAGAAGTCGTTGTCGCCGCATAAGTACGAAAAAAAAACATTGCCTTTTGTCGTTTATCAAATCGCTTCGTATAAAAAAGATTCCTTTTGAATAAACGTAAATGTCAAAGGGGTTTATACACCGTATAAAAGAAAGTTGTGTATAAAACCAAATATGCCTCAATGAAAGTGGATTGATACGAAATCCTTAAATAGATCATTTTTAAAATAAAATAGATCTATTATGTGTATTCACTATAGGTACACATAAAGAAAGTAAAAATACAAAATAGGACATAATAATATCATGACATAATTTGAAAGTAGGAGATTAACCCAAAGAAAGGATATTGGGTTAAGAAATTCCCTTACCTTGTGTCCGACTTGACTCAACCGTTCTTTAACCTCCTGAATAATAAACTAGAGTTAATATCTACCTTATTAAGAACCTTTTTCAATTCCATTATCCTTTTTATATCACTTATTACAATGTTATTAATATTATGTAATTATTCAAGTTAATAATGATCGTTTTGTCGATCTTTGGTAACTTGAGTCAACAATAAACTTATTATAATTACAAGTTGTTCATGTGGTAGAATATCCATTATATCCAGAATTATATTCATTATTTAGATGTCATATATATCTTATATATCCAGTTTATACATTCATTTATAATATTACGTAACATTTAGAGGTAAGAAATGAAATGCACCGTTCATGGAGACGGTAAGCCGTACGTACGCATGAACGCTACTTTCATTTCAATTTCATATTTAATGGAACTAAATCATAATGATATAAATGTATAATATAATTCACATATAATATAGTGTATAATACCATTTACTCCATCCTTTATACATCCCACATATGGCATTAACGATTCAAATCACTTTGAGGGGGCGGTAGTCCGCACTTCCTAAAATGAAATTATCGCGTTTTACCCATAATGGAAATCATAAAGTATTCCATAAATGAGAAATACAGAATCATAAGTAAAACATAAACATATTATATATCATATATAAAAATAGTGACATCTTAATGGCCACCTTTTAAGGTGTTATATGAGTGTTGAACAATCATCGTTTCGTGAGGCAGAAATTCGCCATCCACAGAAACTGTATGTTTTTTAACCATTAGATGTAGGTGTGTGTAAGTGTAGCTCGAATACTTCTTATAAAAAAATTCTTGTATATTGAGGATACTGTTTCTGTTACAAAATAAATGAATAAAAAGAGTTTAGGGGGTTGGAGAAGAAAAATAAAACAAAACAACATTAGAGAAGACATTACCTCAAAATCGGGTAACTCTTTTTGATTTGAGCCAAAGGCTTCCTTGGGAAGAGTTCTGCCCAAATTAAGGCTTCTAGGAGTAAGAGGGGTAAGTTGGGAGAGTATTTGGGCAGAGGTTGGCCGATCCAAATGGCTTGAAAGTGTAAATGAGGTGGGAGAGGTGGGGTCCTTTTATAAGTGGAGAGGAGGGGCACTTTTGGAAGGATTGAAATATTATATTATTTCACAATGCTTTTCGGATTCTAAAGGTCCCACACTTATATAATTCGAGTCTAAGGTGATAAGGTTTCGAAATCTCCTCATCCAATAGGCTTTGGACAAGTGTAAGCCTTGTATTTTTCATTATCTTCTCATTTTATTTAAATCGTTAAATAATGAGGTCATCGCTGCATAATAATGATGTCATAAATAATTTAATTTATTTAATGTCTAAAAATTATAAAAAAAATACTATGATGTAGGAAATCTTTTTAGCTTTCTAATGAATATTTATAGTCAAAATGTGGACTTGTGTAACCCCACTTAAAAACTGTTTTAGTAAAATAACTCATGTTTGTGTCAATTTAATTTTAACATTAAATAAATATATATTAATGTCATTTTCCAAATAAAGTGGCTCCATGGGGTCCCCAAGTTGACACATGGGTTGTCTTGGTCGGCCATGACTCATCAAATAGGAGTAGGACAAGTTTCATGCTCATCTCATATTATTGAAACATTATTTGTATCTTAAACTACACTAATTACCTCTAATTGCGATTAAGAACTTAAAAGTTACTATTCACCAAAAAATTATTTTAATCTCATTGAACCACATTTTACTTCTTAATGACAACCATGTATGTCGGATTTTTGAAAATCAAATCACAGAAGTGGTAATATTTCATTTAAACGAAAAATCAGTTACTTAACTAACACTTAGTGGTTTCACTATTCATCAAAAATTGAAGTTTTTCAGAACAAGGCCAAAATTTCACCCTAAGCTATAATTGATATTACGAATTCAAAAATGATGTCTATTTTACAAAATTCAAAAAATATAAGTTTCATTAATTAATTTTATAATTAATTCCCGTTGTTACGACAAATAGCGTGTTTTTAAGAAACAATTTATATCAAAAGATTGGCAATTGTTTATGTCCAATTTCAATGTTAATTTAATTCTAATGACCACCATTGGATAAAATGGTAAAAATATATTCTAATTATACCTTAAAACCACTAAATAGTATAATTTATCACAATAAATTATTTTTATTAAAAAAGTTGTTTGAAAGTATTTTTCACTATTCATAAAAATTAGATGTTCTCAGAAAAATACCAAAAATTCAACATAGGCTAATTTCGATATTCCGAATCCAAAAATGAAGTCCATTTTGAAATATAAAATTTCTATAATTTTAAAAAGTGGTTATTACTATTCATAACAGCTACTTTGATTAGTCGCGGTGTTTTAGAACTCGAAGTTGCGTACAATGCAAGCTATTGCATTATTGAATGAGAAGCGTATCGTGGAAGCTCGGGGTGTTACATTCTCCCCTACTTCAATAAATTGCGTCCTCGCAATTTGAAAATTTTCTTTGAAAATAAAAGGTTGAAAAGAGAAAATACCTTTGAGGAAAACCCACATCGGAAATAAGGTTAATAAATATATAACATTAAAAGAAAGCAGGATAAGTACAAAGGTCACCCGATATAGCCCATTCTAGGATTATATGAAAATATGGATATGGAGGAGAAACAAACCATAAAGGTCTGATTGAGAGTTATAGAAAACAGGATTAGGAGAAAGTTTAACCACAAGAAAATCACAAACTTGTGATTGGTTAAACGGTCGTTGAATCCCCAGTTGGAAAAGTTAACCGACAACAATTTTGTTTTAAGTTACCTTTTATAATGTTGAGGAATTTATTTAGGAGATTTACTAAGAACGTAAGGGAATATGCATACATGTTATGTATACTTTCATTCGTTAATAAATTTTTACCACAAACCCAACTTTTACTCCAAATGGTAACAGAACTCAAAAATATTCTATTTATCCTAATTGTATAAGGTTCAAAATGTTAACACATACTATTTAGATTAGTAAAACTATTTTTTAATAACCAGGGACTTCCTGTAGGCTAGGGGTAGGAAATAAAGGCTTGTCGCACTATGGTTGTGGGTTCGATTCCTGCAGGTTTGTCCGACGCGACGGGTTATTCCCCACCCTGCAGGTTGTCCTTTTCCTAAAACTATAGTATTATAATATTCCAAAAATAATCTTCAGAAATTCTTTAACCTTAAACAATACTATCCATGGTTCAACTTAATCCATTCCAACCTTAATAGTTATCCAAAATACCTCCGTCCAGACTTTCTCTAAAAGGTCTCTAAATTCCAAAATCAATTGTAACATCAGATTCCCCAAACAAAGAAAATTTTCTCTTATTTTCACATACTAAAAATATGATTACCTTAATCATATTAAAACCTTACTGAAATCAACAAGTACTGCAGTAAAATCCATATATATATATATCACATTATTCTTATAACCAGAATATAATCCTTGAGTCCAAAAGCCCCAATACATTAATTATTCCACTTCAACTGTAGTCACAGCAAAAGATTGGCCTTGATCCCTTGGCCTTTTCTGAGGTAAGTTTCCCTGACGCTTAGGACATTCATTTGCATAATGCCCCGTTTCCCTACAATTGTAGCATTCAACTTTGACAGCCTCTTTCTTTCCCTTGCAATCACGAGCCCGGTGACCCTTTTCTCCACATTTATAACAAACTCCCATTCCTTTTAGGCAAGTACCAGGGTGATTCTTCCCACAATTATCACATAATGGAAAATTCTTCTTTCCCTTTTTCCCTTTATCTGTCTCTTGTTCCACCACTCTCTTCTTCTCTTGCTTTACTTTGTTGTCATAAGACTTAGAGAATTCCTTTTCTGTCTTGATAGCACACGAGACAATATCTTCGTATGATAAGAAGGATTGTGATACTAAAGCCCGACAGAGAAATGGTTTTAACCCATCAAAGAAACGATCAATCTTACTCCTTGGGTTACGTATATAATCGACAGCATGCTTCGCTAACCTTGTAAAGTTAGCCTCATACTTTGCGACATTCTCATCCTTCTTCTGCCTCAAACTCAGAAATTGCCTTTCCATATCTGCTCGATGGTCACGAGGAAAATATTTTTCTAAAAACAGATCTTTTAACTCCCTTTATTCCATATTTGATACGTCATCATCTTCCTTTGTGTTTTGAATCAGCGACCACCACTGATCGACATCTCCAGTGAGGCGGTAAACTGCCATGACAACCTTCTCCCTTTCACTACTCCCCAAGGCATGGAATATTTTCTCTAAGGAGTTTATCCATTGCTCAGCTACTAACGGATTTGTACCCCCATTGAAGGTTGGTGGTTGTTGCCTCATGAAACGGTCTAGCATTGATCCTCCACGTTGCGGATCAGGGTGCTCCATACGAGTAAGGTTATTATTCATAACCTGAGTAGGTTTTCTCAGTATGGTGATTAGCTGATCGGCACCAGTTGCATCACCAGCCCCACTATAATTATCTTGAGCAGGAGGGAAATCCCTACATGGAGTGCGTGCATTGATACGGTTTCCATTTCTTCCACTAGGTGCCATTTCTAAACAATTGCATAAACTAGATTAGTTTATGAAATAAAATACATAATTCCATATTTGTAAAATACTTTACATAAATTGAACTATTTATGTATATAATCCATAATCATAAAAAGAAATGTTTCCTTTGAGGAAGTATATACTCATAACCCTTCATAGTGTTTTGTAAAGAAAATGAGAATTATCCTAAGCATATCCCCCGGGAGTGTCGTAACCAAGAGTACAGCAAGGCCCGTTGTCGTGCACCAGTTCCCGTTCGAGTCTAGCTCAAAGCCGTGTTTTCGGGTTTTACCCCTAGGTACATCTGTGCCAGAGCCGCCTCTACCTGATCGTATCTAGACAAGGATGTATTGCTCGGAAAACTCACAAAATCTCTACAATAACCAAATTCTAGGAAGTTCTTCTATACTAATCCTCAAAGTCTATCTTTGGGCTATGTGCTCTAATTAGAGTTTATCTAAATCTAGCTTCCAAGGATAGTACTAAACTGCCTCTGATACCAACTGTAACGCCCCGAACCCAGCTACCCAGAGTTGGTGCATTACTTTGTAACATTGGCATGATCACAAAAGATCAAGTCTCGAAAGACCGATTAGTTTAGTAGCCTTGGAAACACTAGATACTTTCATAAATGTTACATTACATCATAAAGTAAACAAACTACAATAAAATGGTCTTCATAGACCAGAATCATATCCCTTTCTGACTACCCCTATAGGTCATTCATAAAATACTTCTTCACATCCTGGAAAAATATTAAAACATTGAAAGGGGTGAGCTCAGATGCTCAGTAAGGTTAACAATATAGCGGAAGCTTTCATAAATAAACATTAACATTTAAGGCAATGTATAACTAAAACAAAATCCTTTTAAACTTGAACTTCAACATAATATGGCACAAGTAAAATGAGATAATGCCATTTACTTCTTCACATGGATATTCTACTGGTCGAATAATCACATGCAATATCAATAACCAATTTCATAATGATGGAATGCATAATGCCAGACTATCATAACCACGTAGTCAAGGCCTCGTGCCAAGACCACAAATAAGATTTTTTCAAGGCCTCATGCCAAGACACTAGTTTGTCTCATGAGACCTGCCGATGCATCGAGGAGCTATAGCGGGCTCCATCCGTCACTTATTAAGTCCAATGCATTCCTCATATGAATAGGTTTAAACATATCATAAACCATAACATAATCGTATCACATAAAACATGCATAAAGGAAACATAAAATTTCCACATTTCAATCACAAGATATCAATACAACACATTGATATAATAAAAATGCTTTCAAAACCATTTTCAATACCAAAATAAAAGAAAGTTAAAACTTTGTATTTATTTTTCATTAAAAAAATGATGGCTTGTAGAGGAAGCCGAAACTCAAATAATGGTCACGGCGGCGGACAAGTCGTTGTCGCCGCATAAGTACGGAAAGAAAAACATTCCCTTTTGTCGTTTAGCAAATCGATTCGTATAAAAAAGATTCTTTTTGAATAAACGTAAAAGTCAAAGGGGTTTATACACCGTATAAAAGAAAGTTGTGTATAAAACCAAATATGCCTCAATGAAAGGGGATTGATACGAAATCCTTAAATAGATCATTTTTAAAATAAAATAGATCTATTATGTGTATTCACTATAGGTACACATAAAGAAAGTATAAATACAAAATAGGACATAATAATATCATGACATAATTTGAAAGTAGGAGATTAACCCAAAGAAAGGATATTGGGTTAAGAAATTCCCTTACCTTGTGCCCGACTTGACTCAACCGTTCTTTAACCTCCTGAATAATAAACTAGAGTTAATATCTACCTTATTAAGAACCATTTTAAATTTCTTTATCCTTTTTATATCACTTATTACAATGTTATGAATATTATGTAATTATTCAAGTTAATAACAATCGTTTTGTCGATCTTTGGTAACTTGAGTCAACAATAAACTTCTTATAATTACAAGTTGTTCATGTGGTAGAATATCCATTATATCCAGAATTATATTCATGATTTAGATGTCATATATATCTTATATATCCAGTATATACATTCATTTATAATATTACGTAACATTTAGAGGTAAGAAATGAAATGCACTGTTCATGGAGACGGTAAGCCGTACGTACGCATGAACGCTACTTTCATTTCAATTTCATATTTAATGGAACTAAATCACAATGATATAAATTTATAATATAATTCCAGTATAATATAGTGTATAATACCATTTACTCCATCCTTTATACATCCCACAAATGGCATTAATGATTCAAATCACTTTGAGGGGGCGGTAGTCCGCACTTCCTAAAATGAAATTATCGCGTTTTACCCGTAATGGAAATCATAAAGTATGCCATAAATGAGAAATACAGAAGCATAAGTAAAACATAAACCTATTATATATCATATATAAAAATAGTGACATCTTAATGGCCACCTTTGAAGGTGTTATATGAGTGTTGAACAATCATCGTTTCGTGAGGCAGAAATTCGCCATCCACAGAAACCGTATGTTCTTTAACCATTAGATGTAGGTGTGTGTAAGTGTAGCTCGAATAATTCTTATAACAACATCCTAGTATATTTAGGATACTGGTGTTGTTACAAAAGAAATTAATAAAAAGTGTTTAGGGGGTTGGAGAAGAAAAATAATACAAAACAACATTAGAGAAGACATTACCTCAAAATCGGGTAACTCTTTTTGATTTGAGCCAAAGGCTTCCTTGGGAAGAGTTCTGCCCAAAGTAAGGCTTCTAGGAGTAATAGGGGGAAGTTGGGAGAGTATGTTTTCAGAGGTTGGCTGAGCCAAATGGCTTGAAAGTGTAAATGAGGTGGGAGAGGTGGAGGCCTTTTATAAGTGGAGAGGAGGGTCACTTTTGGAATGATTGAAATGTTATATTATTTCACAATGGTTTTCGGATTCTAAAGGTCCCACACTTATATTATTCGAGGCTAAGGTGATAAGGTTTCGAAATCTACTCATCCAATAGGCTTTTGACAAGTGTAAGCCTTGGATTTTTCATTATCTTCTCATTTTATTTAAATCGTTACATAATGAGGTCATCGCTGCATCATAATGATGTCATAAATAATTTAATATATTTTAATGTCTAAAAATTATAAAAAAACTACTATGATGTAGGAAATCTTTTTAGATTTCTAATGAATATTTATAGTCAAAATTTGGACTTGTGTAACCCCACTTAAAAACTGTTTTAGTAAAATAACTCATGTTTGTGTCAATTTAATTTTAACATTAAATAAATATATATTAATGTCATTTTCCAACTAAAGTGGCTCCATGGGGTCCCCAAGTTGACCCATGGGTTGTCTTGGTCGGCCATGACTCATCAAATAGGAGTAGGACAAGTTTCATGCTCATCTCATATTATTAAAACATTATTTGTACCTTAAACTACAATAATTACCTCTAATCGCGATTAAGAACTTAAAAGTTACTATTCACCAAAAAATTATTTTAATCTCATTGAACCACATTTTACTTCTTAATGACAACCATGTATGTCATATTTTTTAAAATCAAATCACAGAAGTGGTAATATTTCATTTAAACGAAAAATCAGTTATTTAACTACCACTTAGTGGTTTCACTATTCATCAAAAATTGATGTTTTTCAGAACAAGGCCAAAATTTCACCCTAAGCTATAATTGATAATCCGAATTCAAAAATGATTTCTATTTTACAAAATTAAAAACATATAAGTTTCATTAATTAATTTTATAATTAATTCCAGCTGTTACGACAAATAGCGTGTTTTTAAGAAACAATTTATATCAAAAGATTGGCAATTGTTTATGTCCAATTTCAATGTTAAATTAATTCTAATGACCACAATTGGATAAAATGGTAAAAATATATTCTAATTATACCTTAAAACCACTAAATAGTATAATTTATCACAATAAATTATTTTGATTAAAAAAGTTGTTTTAAAGTATTTTTCACTATTCATAAAAATTAGAAGTTCTCAGAAAAATACCAAAAATTCAACATAGGCTAATTTCGATATTCCGAATCCAAAAATTAAGTCCATTTTGAAATATAAAATTTCTACAATTTTAAAAAGTGGTTATTACTATTCATAACGGCTACTTTGATTAGTCGCGGTGTTTTAGAACTCGAAGTTGCGTACAATGCAAGCTATTGCATTATTGAATGAGAAGCGTATCGTGGAAGCTCGGGGTGTTAAAAATATAAATACATATGGATTTAAAGCCTCCAAAATATTCCTCTCATTTACATATTCAATGAGTAATTATTATAAATTGTATTAGGAAAGGTTACTAAAAAATTATTTGGACTACCACATAGTGTGTCATCGTGATAAATAGGTAAGACAATTTTAGCAACTGTATTCCTTTTCAATTAAAGTAAAAACTCTTCTCGAATGTGATTTTCAGAATCTTGGTCACAAAAATAGCATATTACTCACAATCCCCATTGAATAAAAAACACCACGTTCTGGCTTCCACATGATCCATCATTTATTCCAAATAAACACGATGAACTTTTTGAAAATAGATATAATTGATGGTGGTGGTTGAAAATTCATACATATGTTTATCTCCACCCCCTCCAACCAGTCATCTTCCCCTAAATATGAGAATAAAACCTCTAACCTTTTTAGTCTCTGTATCTGAGACACTAATATTGTGATCATCTATGTTTCATTGTTGGCATCAACCATATGCAAATATGATATCATAACATACTAAATTTATTCAATATAACCCTAATATGGGAACAAACCAAATTACATTATAGTAGAATAAACAATAGCCAGTGACTCCTTAACCCAAAAAATGTAATTTTTATCATTAAATAATTATAGATCAACCTAACCTGAAAGTATACCCAATTCAATCACATGTACAAAAAAATAACTTTTTATAACACATTTCTATGTATCCAACCTATAACTAGTATCAATTATCTTAATAGTATATGTATACAAGAAGAGCCTTGATCCATATCACAATGGTCATGAAGAGACCCAATTCCAACATACCAAAATATTAAATAATTATTAATGACATTGAAATGTATTTTACCAATACACAATGGAGGACAATAATTTAATAATGTACTTGTATAATATATAAATAATCTTTTAATTTCATGAAATATCTTCCACACATCCTATAAATATCTTCTAACATTGTACAGTTCTTATACGTTGCATGTTAAGATCATTTCATCAAATTACAGGGGAAGTAATCATATGAATGGGTGATATCATCTTCCCATTAATGCTAAACATGGGAGGTATCAATATGTGGTGGATAATATATTTATAGGGGAATTATAACATATTTATTTCGAGGTTATCTATCTAAAATAATTATACCCCAAAAAAAGATCATAAGCATCAAAATAAGTTCATACATACATGAATTATCAATAAGGGAATGAAATCCAAAATCAATATCCAAGATTTATAATAAGTACATGTGGAAACAAAATCATACTAAATAAAAAGAATTTTACAATATCCAAATGATTTCATATCCATGAAATAATATCTGAAGAAAACCTGAAATTGATCGTACTCAGAAATCAAAATGTGAACAAAGATATTTTGAATCATGTCCATACATTTTATTGGTAGTATAACTACAAATAAATCAATATCATGCATCATTATGGGAACATAGGTATTCATAATCATTTAAGAACATATTATTATCATCTCAAAAGACATCAGTACCATTTAACCAAATTATTAAGAAGGAAATATAACTCCACATACACTTGTCACATAATTAAAAAAATAAACATGATTGACAAAGGATCATAAATTATTCAACATATAATCAAAAATTGTATTATGTATAAAATTTATTTCATAATTATTTTGTCAATTCATTATTGGAAAAACCATTTAAAATAAATGGGAGTTATGAAAATATCATATAAATAAATAATCAATATAAATAATGGGGATTTAATTTTTTGATCATATCTTTAGAAAATAATAAGTAACATTAAAGGATGTTTTCTTGGTTGGAAAATACAATACAAGATAACAATGAATTGTTTTGATGAAAATAACATTTTCTCGATGGTGATTCCCTAACAGAGCTGAATTAGGCTCTTACCTCCCACATACTATCTATTAGAAGGGTGGAGGATATCGCATCATCGATCATGGTATCGTCACTCTATCCCCTCTCCCCTTCCTAAATCCATGTTGATTATCCTTATTTCTTATCAATATCACTATGCATGATGGTTCTTGACCTATTTTATGGATATTTGAAACTTCAATTATCATTTATGGAGTTCAAGGATGCATCATGTATCCTGGATCTGACACTGGTAGATTGATTTACTCATCATAGACCCATTGTGAACGATTTGGACCTATTCGTCTTTATGTCACAGAGGCTTCATGATGGCATGATTTCCAGTTTTCTCGGCAATCAGCATATGATGTTTCTCTTCATCTTAGAGGTTTATTTTTTTTGTGAAATCTCCAATGATCCGAAAAAGTGTATTGGTTCAGGTTTTCCCTCTTCTGGTGGAAAAATTATTTTCACATTAAAGTGTGTCCCTCTTCAGTCCTGATTTGGATCAGTTTTCTTGAACACACATTTTCATTCCAGAACCATTCACCACATCTAATGTTAGGGAATATCGTATGTGTATATATGTGGTCCAATTATTAATCCCTCTCTATCATCCATCCAGTTAAACCACACATATGTGTGGAGGTCGATGATTCCAATACACTGATAGAGTGGGTGTGGGTTATTGTTAATAAAGAATTGTCGTGCAAAAAATAGGTGTTGTTTGAATCATGGGTGGATAATAGCATGATATGAAGAAAATTGGGGCACATTGAGTCATGTTTATAGTTAAAAACTAACTTATAGAGTATTTCTATGAGGGTTTAGGATGGTCCAATGTCTCAAGTGGGAGGTGATGCAATGATTCCTTACTATATTATGAAAAAAGTATAACAAACCTTGACCAAACAAAGGGATGCATTAATGTTTTCTCGCTATAAGAGGGATTTTGTTTTTTATAAGTAGACTGATAATGAAAAAGTGGATATAGGGAAGGCCAAGGGGACTTGTTGTGATGAATTCTTAACCTACCAGTCAGTTTCACCTCATCCGGAGGCAGTTATTAAATATTAGGAAATGCCATTGGAAGTAGGAGAAGAAATTAGATGTGATAAGGTTCATGGATTCTCAAAACAAGGATCATTAATTGGATGTTTATTTACTCAGATTAAATCAATGAAGGATAATCCAATCAAGCTAGTGGGCCACTGTGCAGGCCAACAAGAGACTCAGTAGGCCAACCAAACCTATAAATGATTTTATGGTATGGTGATTGAAGGGTTTTGTCAAGAACATGGCAATTAAATAGAAGAATATAAAATGTGCGGGACAATATATGATGAGTAATACCCATTATATTTTTTTAGAGGAAAATGAAGAGGAAAATATAGTAAAGGTATTTTCAATGAAATAAGAACTGTGCGACGAAATATAATTGGGACTCTATATGTTCCTTATTAACTAAAGATATGAAAAGGAAAGGGAGAAGGAATTAATCATACCCTACAAATATAATTTAATCATGGTTAGGTAAAAAAATTAAATTCAAGGATTTGGTGTGCATGCATGAATCTATTGTTAATATAAAGGGAAACCATGAAGAAATGAAGCCATATTTATTTTTGATACTAGTGTGAAAAAAACTATTTTGGAGGATTTCAACAGAGGGAAATCCATGGGACTTCTTTTGAACATGGAGGATGAAATGGTGGAGGATTTTCTAAGTATTAATGATAAAAAATAATAGGTTGACAAGATGATCGTAATGGAGATTCGTACTGTTACAAATAATTATCATGCGTTTTGAATTGAGAAATATGAACTTATACTGATAAGTGGTTTCAATGAATTGAAGATAATAAAGGAGGAGTATATTAAAATGTTGGATAAGATGGAATATTGATTTGAGGTCATTATTGATGATGATTTATATACATAAGTTCAAATTATCTATTATAAATTATTTAGGGAGGAACTCTCTGATATGATTATGTTTGGTTTCAATTTTTTTGATATTTTATGAGGTATTTCCTCCTGGTTGAACATATGTGGTATTTCACATTTCCATAAAGGGTTTTTCTAATAAAAAGATAATTTTTAGTTAGTAATATTAAAAACATTTATCGTTCATGATGAATTTTTATTTCATCCATTCAATATACGTTACAACATGGGTTCTTTTCCAATTTTCCTTAAAAAGAAGATCATCTTTTGGAAAATGACAATAAGATTCCATTAAAACATTTTTTTTTAAAATATAACATGAGTAAAAGTTAAATTAAACATTCATAATATAATATTAAAAAAATAATCAAAACATATTTTGAAAACGTGTTCATCATTGAAAAATTGTTTCACCCATTATGTCATGTAAGTAGCCCTTGTTTTATAAATTTTATGTATGTAAATGATTAGGGTAAAGTTTGGGAGGGTTTTGATGTTTTTTGGAATGTTTTGGGGGGGTTTTCAAAAGGTTCACTAATGGTGAATGGTTCGTGGAAACTGTGAAACATCCCTAGGAAACCATGCACAATGTGACATAGGGCTCTGGGTATGCACTCAATTAAAAAACACGGTTTGGACAACCATGTATCCACCCAATAGAAACCATGAAACACTAGATGGTGGGCTTCGACATGGTGGAAAAAATGGTTGGAAATCATACGAACCAATCATGATATTTTCCTACATGGGACATAATCCAACATAAGGTAGTGATATTTTTTCCTAATTGTGCCACTAATCATGCACAATTTAAAAACAACAACCCCAAAAATGTAGATATAGTTGGATATTAGGTATTAATTACTAATTTATCGAAAAACTGACTAAAAATCAAGAATTATTTCTCTATAAGTATAAGGAGGATTCAACCATCTATTAGGAGGCAATCTGAAAGCTACACATGGTCAGTTGAATCCATATTCTCATAGCCGATCATCGTTCGTAGTGGTTTTCCATTGTTTTACTTAGATATAATTCTCCCTCTTTCCCAGTTTATTTGATATACATCCATCATTTATAGATATAAGTTATTAGATACCAAGTCTGATTACATTTTTTTTCTTTTCTAGTAGGGGAAGAGATACAAGGTTTGTTTTTGGATTTTCAACACATTTTCATGGATGTTTTCATGCTATTTTCATTTTCTCCAATTTTTTAAGGTAGGTGGATTCAATATCAGAACCAATATTTATAATATAATTTTTTATTTAAAATATATTTTATTATTCTTATTATAAATGTAATTGGGGTAAAAATCCTAGTAGAAACTATTTTTTTGTGTTGGTTTGTAGTGTTTGTGGAAATTGAGGAATTGTTATGAAAAATGCTTTCATGAATGATTTTAAAATCATGTTTTTAAAATCAGTATTTTGGTTTGATGTAGGAATTATATTTTATTGAATTTCATTAAATTAAATGATATTTTATTTAAATAGGTTGGAACACATGGTATTGACATGGGGATTGACTTGGGTTTATCATGGTTGATGTGTGTTCATGTGTATTGGGATAAAGAAGGGAATGAGGTACCCTCTTAAAAAAGGTTGGTTAGATTTTGGAATGAAGTAACCACATAAAAATGGTTTAATAAGTGATAGCTTAATGATAGGATTACTCACCACTTGCGAGTATAGGTAGGTACAATGTTTCATGCATGGTTGGATGTGTAGTTTTGTGGAATGGATTGGGTTATTCCAAAAATGAAATTTACTGAAAGGAATTACATCATTATTTTGATTCTTTCATTGGAACGTGGTATTTTATTGTGAAAACATCTTGATATAGAACTTTTTTATATTCTGATATATATTTATTAATAATTTTTTTTATATAAACAATTTTAAATAAATGTGGTAACATATTCTATCCAAGTGGGTTGATTATGAACCTGATCTGGGGAAAGCCTACTAAGTTTCATTATTCACCCCTACTTCGGTACTTTGGTGATTTTATAGATTATTTTATCAGAACATGGGAACCGGTAATGTATCACACCTCTTTAGTGGTGGTTAGTGATACATGGGTTGTTTTTTGATTCATGGAAAAGTTTGGAACTAGGAGTAATGGTTATTTTTTATTCATATTGGTTTTTTATTCCTTGACTGTGTATATGTTTGTTTTTTAGTTTCTATTGTGGTACTCATTAATGATGTTTTTGATAAAAATTAAATGTTGTGTTTTCATTCAATGTCTTCTTGCACCATGTAGTGGTTTATTTAGTTATGGCATGTTTGGATGGATATTTTATTTTAAAAAGGAAAATCATACCAATATTATTACGTTATCTCACGGAATTAATTTACATCATTTGGTGTTAATGGAATGTCACATAATGCCAAGTAATGTCTTCCCACCTCCTCAATCTAATGAGGAGAGACAGACTTTTACAAGTGGTATCAGTCCTACTCTATCCAAAAAAATATTTATGAAAAAGTATTCATCTTTTCTTTCATTCTCGGAGTAGAAATTAATTCAGGTATATTCCTATTGTGGGTCTAGTACAAAGGATTTGGATTGTTGGTATATGAAATGTAGATAATAAAAAGACATAGTTATCCATTTTATGTTTAATTTCATGTTCCCATCGATTTGGGTTCATTCATTTTTTGGAGACACTTAAAGTATTTGGAAATCTAATTTTCATGGATTTAGTTAATGATATGAGCATGATAGGAATTATAGAAATCATTTCCCACAAGGAGTCCAAATATCATTTTGAGAAATTATTTCATGATTCTTTTTTTGAATAAATGTAATGTTTTTAAAATTCTTAGTTTTGAAAAGTTCACCAATGTGGTATTTTTTTATTTCAATAGAATGTCGATAGTTTTTCAAAACTGGTTGAATGTAGAAAATATTGATTTTGAAAACCACAAATTTGAATTTATGATGTGCTGGAATTTGAAATTTTTATCCTTCTGTTGATAGAGAGTGAACTTACGGTGTATTATGTGGTTCTAGATAAAATCACTTGCTAGAGGTCGTATGAATAAATATAATGAAGTTGATGAGAATTTCGTGACACCAGGTCCACCGGTGAGCCAAAACTAGTTCAGAGTGTTGTCCAATAGTTTCATGCTATGGGATGTTGGAACTGGAGGGATGAGTCAAGGAAAGTTTCTCATTACTTCCTATTTCTGAATGTGTATGAACCCATATTTCAGTGTGATTTTGATCCAGAAAAAATTATTTTTGATTGAATAGGTTGAATCATATCATTGATTTCATCAGTAGACTAGTAGAGATGAAAATACATCTTGCAAATTATAAACTGGAATATCATTCATGTTAGTGGTGTGATTTATCTATGTAGGATAAAGTAGATAAATGAAATCATTGCGATGAGTTTTTGCAAATTTTTAATCAAAAATTATGTCCTCTTACGTTAAGAATTCGTAAAGAAATAGAATTATTCATCTTGAAGTAGTAAAATAATTATTTCTTGGAGTATGTTGCAAAATTCCTGAATTTGGAGTTCGTTTCACGCAAAGTTGATAGTAGTGCGTCATTGATGGATTTTTTTTATTTGGGATAAGATATAAAATTCACTAAATGATTGATGTACATTGTATTATAGATTATATAGGTATGGTCAGTATAGATATTGTAGGTGAAAGAGGCATCTAAAAATTTTTGGGAGGTGGAAGTATGTTGGAACCCACATTAAACTGTTTAAACTATAATTCTGGGAGAAAGTAAAATATGGAGACATATTTCTATGGTGGGATCATAAATCAAAATTATAAGGCAAGATCCATGAATCTTCCACTGATACCCATGGCCAAATATAGATGTTTCCAATGATGTTTTTTGACCATATAAAGCGAGAGTGTACAACACCACCACGATCATCCCATGATTTCAATAAAAATCTTGAATACTCAGCATTATTATCATTTTACTCCAAGGTATGGTGTTTGGGATACTTTATAGGTGTCACTAATGTCATATGATTCGATGGGATGAGGGAATCAAAATCTATCTCAGATACAAGAAAAAAGAAATCCACGATGATTCTAGGAATACCATGACTCCTCAAGTATTGCAATCTCAATATAGAAATAATGAATAATGTGCGGTGAGAATGAAATTATATGGATATGAACATGTTATTGTGGAATATCAGTTCAAACCATCTATGGTGCGAGATAAAGTTCTATTAAATTTTAACCTTGAGAAATATTATTTTGATTTGGGTGAATCACATTCCTTTATTGCTTCTTGTTCTTTTTATTTTCTATGATTAAATGTTGAGATGGTGTCTTATGTTTGCAGAATTCAAAATCCTTTTGGTAAAATATAGTGTCGATCCTTTGTGTATAGAGTATGTTATACTACTATTGATGGAATCATGATGAAATGGGACTTCTATTTTCTTGATATGGATGTCTATGTCATAATCCAGGTTATGGATTGGTTGATAATGTTTAATGCTCACATAGATTATTATAAAATAATATTATTTTTCGCAACTAAATATGGAATCAAGAATCTCTTTCAAAGAGACCAGAATGTAAATGAATGTGCAACTAGTCTGTTGACAACAACAGTTGGAATTCTCTCATACCAATTAAAAGTGTTGTATTTGGATTTTATAGATGATATTGAGAAAAAAAGATATCCAGTAGTGGTTGATCATTTTTCTAATGTGTTCCCCAAAAATTTCTTAGGGATTCCACCTATTAGATATTTAGAGATGATGATTGGTCTCTTACTAATAACCATTCCTATGTCATTTTAACCTTTTCATATAGAACCAACAGATTTGAAGTGGTTGAATGTGTAGTTTTAGGATATAGAAAGAAAATGGTTCATTCGACCGACCCCTACTTCATTGGTAGCACTGGCCATGTTTGTCAAAAAGGTTGATGGAACACTGTATCAATGTAGGGATTATCTTAAGGTTAACCATGTTATGATAAATAACACGATCTACTTCCACACATTGATATTTTTTTTCAATTTAAGGGATCTCATTGGTTCTCTATGATTGACTTGCAATTAAGATATCACCAAATATGGATAAATAAAGAGGAAATTCCAAAGAAAACTTTCCAGATTAGATACAACCATTATGAATATGTGGTTATTCCTTTTATTCTTATAAATAAACCAGTAGTATATATGGAATTTATTAGTTGGTTATTTCATCAATATTTGGATTCTTTTTTAGCGGTGTTTATTAATGTCATATTTGTGTATTCAAGGATAAGGTCTCAGCATTAGAACATTAAAATATCATGTTGGGAATCATGGGGGAATGTCTCTTTTATGAAAAACAGTAAAAATGTGATATTTTGATTAAATAGATTTTTTTCCATGGACACTTACCTTTTTAAAAAGGTGTTTCTATGTGTTTGGAAATGATACAAGTTGTTATCTCTTTGAAACCACCAAAGAATGCCTTCGAGATTTATAGCTTCTATGGAACAGCTGGTTAATTCTCACTTATTGTTTGTGACTTATCACAACTATAAATTCATATGAAATTCTTTAAAATGAATAATCTTCCATTCCAATAGGGCATTAAATTGATGAAGTATTTTCAAGAACTAATGGATCTCCTTACATAAAAAACAATATTCAGTTTTCCAGAATCAGGAAAATGGTGCATAGTGTATTATGATCCATAAAAATCTAGATTGGTATGTTTTCTCATGAAGGGAGGTAATTTTGGGTTATATGCCTCAAGGAATTCATGAGTTCATGAGAATAATTACCGGACGTTTAATTTGGAGTTAACTTCCATAGTCCTTTCTTTGATGACCTAGCATCATTACCAAATTAATGAGAAATTCACTTGTGTTTTTAGATCATAATATTTTTGAACATATTCTCCCACAAAGGGATTTGAATCTGAGAATAATATATCAGATAGAGTATCTCAAAATATTTAACATAGAATTGAGGTATAGACTAAAAGAAACAAATTTAGTGGAAGTTCCATTGAGAAGAAATGCATATTCTAAGTTGAAAAAAGTAGTTTTAGGTAAGTGGTAGTTGATTTCAGTCCTAGATGACATTCAATTGTAATGTGATGTCCAAGGTGATGTCTCTGTTTTCATTCTAGATACATTTGTTCCTAATTTGATGATAATGGTTAAAGAGGAAAATACATCTAATGTAGAATTTTCAGATATGAAGTCAAAAATCAATGGTAGGGATAAAATAGAGGGTTATATAATAGTTGAGACTTCAGTTTTGTGGTTTTGAAATCAAATAGTTGTACCTCTGGAATGTGAAGAATACCTTTTTCTTTCTTACCACCATTCAAGATGGGATCTTCATACTAGAATATAAAATATGTATAAGGATTTTAAAGAGTATTTTGGTGGGGTGGTATGAAAAGGATGGTGGATGAGTTCATTTCGAGATACTTAACTTGTCAATAGGTTGTGGAAAAGCATCCGTGACTAGAAGGTATGTTTTTTTTCATTACATATTACTATATTGAGATAGGAAAAATAGCTATGTATTTTGTAATAGGTCTCCCATGAATAATTTGGAAACAGAAATCCAAATGGGTGATATTAGATTAGATCAAAATGTTTTCCCATCATTCGTATTTTTTAATCACATACGGTGGAGGACATGTCAAAAATCAATATCTTATAATTGATAAAGAGGCATCGCATAACAGTTTCAATAGTGTCATAAAAAGATCCGAGGATTACGAATGGTTTTGGAAAAACCTTCCAGAAATCCCATGGTAATTAATTAACAATGATCACGGCATTTCATCCTTAGACTTATGGTCAATCCAAATGGATGATAAAAATGTTTGAATACATGTTCTAGTCTTGTGTAATGGATTTTGGTGGCTCATTGAATGAGAAAATACTATCAGTGGGGTTATCATAGAACAATACTTATCAAGCCTTGATACATATGGATAATTTTGAAGCATTATATGGGCGTCCTTGTCAGTCTCCATATTGTTTGGTGGAAACATGTGAGACATCATTGGTTGAGACAAGAATTGTCAACGCAATTATTTTAGAGATTCATTTGATCATAATAAATATGGATATTTCTAATAATCAACAAAAATAATTTCTGAATTTGTATCAATGGTCATTGGCATTCAATGCAAGTGATCATGTGTTATTGAGGATCTCTTTATGCCTTGTAAAACAATGATTTTTAAGTATGAAATGTTATCACCTCGATATATAGTTCCTTTTGAGATACATGAATATGTTAGTGAGGAAGAATATCATTTGTAATTTCCAAAAATTGTTTAGTTTGGTGAATAATGTGTCTTATGTATCCTATTTGAAGAAGTATAGGCCTGATCCTAATCATGTGATTCATTGAGTTTCTGTTGAACTAGAGACAAATGCATCATGGGTGCACATTTAATTGTAGATATTGAATATAAAATAGAATGTATGGGGTAGAACAAATATCACTCTTGAGAGGGTATTATGAAAACATTGTCAAATCTAGGATGATATTTGGGAACTTGAGAAGAAGATGATCAAACAATAGCCCAAACACTTTTGGGATAGTGTTGGTTTTCTACATTCCATGGACAAAAAGTACAATGGTGGGGAGAATGTAGCACTCTTGGATTCAAATAAGTAAACCATATTTTATAATTTTTGAGGTTTTTAAAAATTGATGGTGATGTTTAGGATGGTTTGGATGTTGTTTGGAATGTTTTTGGGAATTTTCTAATTGTGCATGTTTGAAACAAATTATGTGGAAACCATTAAGGTTCCCTAGAAAACCATGAATATTGAGATAAATGGATATGAGTAGGTGTCGGATTATGAAGCACTATTTTACCTAACTATGCCCCAAATTGTATTAATTTTGAAAATCTAGACTATGGGATTTAGTGCAGATGGAATATGGTTTGGAAATAGTGAAATCCCACAATGTGAGGATCCTTCGTAGCATAGAAGATGCACGTAAAAACCCGTAAATTTCAAGGAATTTTTTTTCTTAAATTCATTGGGATTTTTAGAGTACGTAGTTTTTGAGGACACCTGATTCTGAGGCCCGGTGTGCCCGGAATAATTTTCCAATGTTTAGCTCGGGTACGTTCTATGAACGAACGAGCGAGTTTTTCTATCTTTTGAACCGGTGCTCGGATTTGAAATTTGAGGGCACCGATGAACTCGCAGTGCCGGTAATTTCTTAGGGGGACCTTTACCGTAATTGCATTTGCAAGAGAGGAGAAGTTAAAATTTCTAGTTTAAATATGAAGTGAATAAATTGTGGGGCAATTTTTTTTAATATCTTAAGTGGTTATATCCTATATGGGGGAGTTGGGATGGGACCCACAAGATCTTAACTACCCATGTGAGGATAATTGTGAGGTGGGTCCCACACGAGCCCCAATCATTCACATTCTCGAAACCCATTAAACCTCCCATTAAACTCCATTGTTTAATGTTGACACCCCCCTTGAATTTAATTGAGTAACTCTTCATCTCCCCTCTATCCCTCATTAATTCTTGAGAACACACACTATAATTAATTGATTGAACTTATTCAATTAAGTTAATTAAGTGTTTGAATTTTAAATTTTAAATGCTTGGCAAGATTAAATAAAATAAGGATAAGCCTTATTTTATTTGGGGGTTGGCACGTGTGGTGTTGAGGAAAAATTGGGAGAGCTCTTGGGTTTTCAAAGAACGATTCTTCTCCTTTGTTGAAGAACGCCAACTCTCTGATGAAGAACATCGACATGGAGAACCCGGTCTCTCCATCCTCTATTTCCTCCATGACAAGGGAGGAGGCACCGACGTGGGAACTCGCCAACAACGTCACATCTTATAATCTTTTCTCCGTGACAGAAAGGGGAGATGTCGCTTTCTCCTTGGGCGCTTTCCGACATTGCTTACGAAACCTCACCCCACGATGCCGTCTTCCGCGACGTCCGAATTTCAACATCTTTTTTTGAGTTATGGTGTTTTGCTCAAATTTTTATTTGAATAAAAATTGTTTGTTGTGATTTGTGAAATCTTTTACATCTTTGGCCGGATTTTATCTCCTAAGGAAGAGGGCGCGTGCCAAACAAACATAGCCCGACGACCCTCCATAATTTCTTGATCTTTATGTAATTGGAAACCATAGGAGGGGAAAGAACGATGTCGTCGCACCATGCCGAAAACGAGGAAAAGAAAACCGGCGTCGTCGTGCCGGCTGTGTGGGAGGATCCGCGGCCCGCTACATGGGCCGCTTCGCAGAAGAACCGGCAGGCCGGGTGGAGCTGGACCGCGGCGTTAGGAGGGAACCGTGCTGGATGATCGGCGGCCCGCACATGCGGGCCATGTGCGCTGAAGGCTGGCCAGTTTGGGGAAGGGTGGCGCTGCTTGGCGCCGCCGGTGCAGACAACCGGGGGGGCTTGGAACCCGCTCAGCCAGCCAGCTGAGCTAGACGCACGGCGCCGGGCCAAGCCACACAACTTCGGGCCAGGCCACGCCCCTTTGGGCAGAGTTATGTATTCCATAGGACTGGTCTGACACCCCTGCTGGGTCGGACCCATCAAATTGGGTTAACCTGACCCATCGACCCACTGTGCTAATCGGGGCATGCCCGTTATTCACTTAAACATGAATAACTTAAGGACCACGCGTCCAATCGATGCACCGTCTACGAAACTGGGACTCTTTCGATGAGACAGTACTTTTGCGATACTCTATGTGAGTTTTGGATGAATTTGGATATCAGTGGGGTTAGAAATGAGCTTATTTCTAACGGGCCCCTAGGACGGAAAAGCCAATATCTCTCAGACCGGGCGTCTAATTAACACTCCGTCTGTTGAATTGAGTTCCTATTGACGAGACAGTACTTTGGGATACATTCACTCTAGACCTTGTGACAGTTGATGTATCGACCCCTTGCCTCATGGAGTGGACCCTCCCGGAATCGAGCGTGTTGTGTGCAGGAACCCAGAGCTGGCTGCGTCTACGATGATGATGATAACTATACCTAGATCTTATGTGTGTTCGGTAGCGAGGGAGACTGTACTTGGATCCTCCTTGGGTTTGGCACAGATGACGGCTGTACTTGGATCCTACGTGGGTTCGGCAGTGAAGGTTACGGTACTTGGATCCTACGTGGGTTCGGTAGGGGAGATGATTCAGAGACTACATCTACCATCTCCACCCCTCTTCGTGAGTAGTATATCTGTGTGAGATGAGTCTAGAATTTTAGTCATTATCATTGATTTTATTGACTTGCTTTCCTGTGTGGACTAGGTTGTGGTTTCCTATGCGGACTGGGTTGTACTTGGGCTCGTGAGTTGGAGCCAAACTGGAATTCATGCCTTAGGTATACGTATGGTCATATACCTAAGTAGAGTTGGTTGATATGTTGTGTTGTATATTTACATTTTGGTTTATCCTTTGTGGATTTTGGGAGACCTTCAGGGGTCTTAGGGTCCCTACTAAGTATCGTATACTCACCCCTACATGGGATATGCCCGCACTACGTTGTGTTGGATGCATATGACAGACAACACTGATCGAGGTGGAGTCTTGTGGAGCGGGATGGTACCTGGAGGTGGACCACCTGACGGGACATACACGGAGCAGACGACTGGACCCGAGGAGCTAAGGAGACCATTTCTACCCACCCTTAAAGTGGGAAATCTGAAGGATGACTCAGTGGTTACTAGTTTACTTTACTGCAACTGTTCTTTCTTTTCTATTGTACTGTACTTTCAGTTGGGTTTGTATTCTGGCCCATTTACTTTACAACACATACTTTTGTACTATGTTTACTTAGTGTTTACTTCATCTTGCATACTCTAATTTGTTTGTTAACTTATATATAGGCAATTCCTTCTCTTTTATCAGGATTTACTCCTTTGGTGCTCATCGTCAGCCCATGGCCTATGGAAGGAAGGATTGGGGTAGTCATGGAACGGGCCCCGAGGACGGGTCGTGAGAAATTGGTATCGGAGGAGTCGGTTCTACCGCAAAACTCAGGACTCTGATAATTTCTTCTCTATGAAGCAATAATGTTTAGAGTATTCAGTGTGGTTATCAGTCCAGGGAGTCCAGTGTTGGTGCAGTGGTCGATGTATCCATACACAAGGACCCTGAATTCTAATTTCCGACTTAGTGCTAGAAAACACTGATTGCATGTGTTTTAAAGAGTTTTTTTTGTGATTACTTTGTATCAGCTCACCATGTATACTATGTTAACCATGGCACACCTATTTCTTTTTAGGATGGCCCCATGACGGTAGCCAGCTACAGTTCTGAGCTTTGTGCGAGATGTCAGCCCACCGAACTTCAAGGCCTCGGTGCAGGGCCCCATTACAGTGGAGGCACCATCGGTACATCTACACATCGGGCCACCGATACCACCAGCCCCACTAGCAGAGAGTGCACGCCACCTGAGTACGCTGCACAAGTTTCAGCGACAAAGGCCACCCAAGTTCCGTGGAGAGACGGACCCTCAGGCAGCCGAGGATTGGATGGAGGCTATTATACGAGTCTTTAGATTGGTAGGGACACCAACAGATCTTATGGTGATCCTTTCCACGGTTCTCATGCATGCAGCAGTAGGTAGATAGTGGAGACTGATGCTCTAGGTGAACGACAAGACATCTATACTATGGATGGACTACGAGAGCCTCTTTCGCACGGTGTTTTTTCCAACTACCCTCCATGTGGTGCGTATACAGGTGTTACTACAGCTGCGGAAGGGCATCATGACATGAGCCCAGTACACGACGAGGTTTACCGACCTCTTGCACTACTCCACAGACATGGTATGGGACCCATTCTTCCGGTCCCAGAACTTTAAGCAGGGACTGAGGCATGAGATCAGGGCTTCGATGATCTCCCTCATCATTCTGATGCAGGCAGTAGTACTAGAGCGAGCCCTTCTTGTGGATATATTCCTTGCTGAGCCTACACCAGCAGTGAGGCCTACCGCAGGGCGACACGTTGTGGAGTCTTCTGCAGCTGGTAGTAGACAGATCTCGCAGAGGTCCAAGCGGACCAGGCCATCAGGAGGGCGACCTCAGGATACTGTTTCAGAGTTGCGGGGAACACGTAGCAGAGCAAGTCATACGAGAGGCAGGCAGTGCTATGCATGCGGCGGGCAGGGCCACATGGATCGTGACTGCCTGACCGGCCATGCAGAGGAGTAGCAGATGGTTGAGGCGCCACCCAGGCAGAGGCAGAGGTTCGACCGTGGCGGTCCTCAGGGAGCAGTCGGACGAGGCAGAGGACCTAGATGAGCAGTAGGTGGTGGATGACACTTCGAGGATTTACCCCAACAACCACCATGAGGACCGCCCCAACCATAGGGAGTTGGCGGACAGAGGCATGCTCATCTTCAGGCAGTGGAGGATTACGACCATGACACACCTGAGATAATTCAAGGTAATATCTGTGTCTACTCCACCATTTCTGTAGTTCTTATAGACATAGGATCAAGTCATTCTTTCATTTTCTCTGCCCTTGTTCGGATCTCGGAGATTTCGACAGATCCGTTGGCTCGATCCTTATGGATAGAGACTCCTAAGGGAGAAGACTCAACGATTACCCACTGGTGCCAGTAGTGTGAGCTTACTCTAGGAGGCGAGAGCTTCGTCTGGGATCTTCTTGTAGCGGCGTCGATGCCTTACGACGTCATCTTGGGTATGGACTGGTTATCTACAGTCCATTCCCATATTGATTGTATTAGGCATAATGTGGGGTGTCTCCACACATATGGGAGAAGGTTCCCCTTCACTGGAGAGAAGGGAGCCTTTGCCACGCAGGATGGGATTACGCAGAGGAGAGGGCAGCCAATCACACATAAGCTAGCTAGTCTCATCCTCGGAGCGGTTGATGCGAAGAGTCCGAGTTTTCCTATTGTGGTGGATCAGTATGCAGACGTTTTCCCTGACGAAGTTCCAGGACTACCTCCTCGCAGAGAGGTAGAATTGTATATTGACCAATACCCCAAGAACGCACCGATATCTACACCATCATATCATATGGCTCTTGCTGAGCTTCGTGAGCTGCAGATACATCTGGAGGACTTGTAGTGCAAGGGATTCATCCAACCCTGTGTTTCACCCTGATATTCTCTGATTTTATTCACCAAAAAGGAGGATGGAAGCTTACGACTATGTGTCGACTACTGTCACCTGAATCAGGTGACCGTAATGAACAAGTATCCACTCCCGAGGATAGACGACCACTTTGATTAGCTCAAGGGAGCACGATGGTTATTGAATATAGGCCTCAGGTCAGGCAATCATCAACTTAGAGATCGAGACGAGGATATGCTGAAGACGGCCTTCAGGTGTCGGTATGGCCACTATGAGTTCTTGGTTATGCCTTTTGGTGTAACCAACGCTCTAGAAGTGTTCATGAGTCTCATGAATAGGATCTTCCAGCCTTACCTAGATTGATTTTTTGTAGTCTTTATCGATGATATACTGATTTACTCAACTACTGAGGAGGAGCATGCCTACCACTTACAGGTTGTACTGGACACACTCAAAGAGCACCAGATTTATTGTAAGCTCTCAAAGTGTTAGTTCTGGATTTGAGAGGTCCACTTATTGGGACACATCATATATGAGGTGGGAGTTGTGGTCGATCCTGTGAAGATCGAGTTAGTACATTCTTGGGAGACACCCATGAGTGTGACAGAGGTGCATAGTTTCAATGTTCTGGCTGGGTACTATCAAAGATTTGTGATAGACTTCTCCAGAGTTGCAGCACCACTTTCATCTTTGACAAAGAAGGGGAAAACCTTTGTGTGGTCAGATATATGTTAGCTGCACTTCCTAAATATGATACAGAGATTGAATAGTGCACCCATCTAGAGGCTACCGGAGGAGGGAGTAGGGATTGTAGTTTACTATGATGCATCAGGGACCAGACTCGGATGTGTCCGGATGCTGGAGCGGGCAGTGATCACTTATGGTTCACGACAGTTGAGGCAGCACGAGTAGAACTATGCTACCCATGACCTGGAGTTAGCAGCAGTGGTATTCTCCTTGAAGATGTGGCGACACTATCTAATGGGTGAGCTCTTTACAGTCTACACTGACCACCAGAGTCTCAGGTACATTTTCTCACAGAAGGACCTGATCCTGAGACAGCGGTGATGGTTTGAGTTTCTACAGGACTATGACTTTGAGATATTCTATACTATTGGGAAGGGGAACATAGTAGCTAATTCTCTCAGCATGGGATCAGTCATTCATCTACTTGGAGAGGTGACAGAGCAACTATCCGGGTTGCAGATATCTTTCATGGATAGAGATGGAGCAGCCTTTCTACAGTCACTCACAGTCATTCCTCCACTACTTCAGCAGGTCAGAGAGTCACAACATGGGTATGTTTACTGTGAGACCCGACGTGCATAGATATCCATAGGATAGGCACCTAATGGATTTTATACAGGATTAGATCATGTCATCCTCTTCAGGGGACGTACCATGGTACTAGTTTCATTATAGGAGGAGGTGCTGAGGGAGTTTCACACTTCCCCTTTGGCATTATATCCATGAGTAGCGAAGATGTACCAGGATCTCAGACGATAGCACTGGTAGCAGGGTATGAAGAAGGCAATGGCAGAGTTCGTTTCACGATACCTCACTTTCTAGCAAGTGAAGGCGGAGCACCAGGAACCAGAAGGTTTGGTACAATGCTTAGAGGTTCTGGAGTGGAAGTGGGACGGGATATCCATGGATTTCGTGTCGGGGATCCCACGTACTTATAGAGGACATGACTCCATCTGGGTGATTATCAACTGACTCACCAATTCGGCCCACTTTCTACCTATTAGAGAGAAGGGCTCAGTGGAGATATTGGGATGTCTCTATGTTCAGGGGATCGTACGACTTCATGGTGTGCCATCGTGTATCGTATCTGATCTAGATGATCTCTTTACTTCCTGGCTTTGGAAGGGTTTGTAGGGGAATTTGGGATGCAGCTACGCCTGATCACCGCCTTTCATCCTCCGATGGATGGCCAAAAGGAGAGGACCATTCAGAAACTCGAGGACATGATCCGTGCATGTGTCCTTGACTTTGGTCACAGCTGAGAGGATTAGCTACCCTTGGTGGAGTTTTCATACAGAAACAGCTACCAATCCACCATCGGGATGGCACCATACGAGGCAGTATACAGCCGACCATGCAGATCACCTATGTGTTGGACAAACCCTAGGGAGTCAGCACTTGTAGGACTATAAATGGTCCAATCTATGTCGGAGAAGGTGCAGATTATCCAGGACTGGATGAGGACTGAACAGGGCAGACAGAAGACCTATGTTGATAAGAGGCGGAGAACACTGGAGTTCAAGGATGGAGACCACGTTTTCTTATGGGTCTCACCTTGACATGGATTACAGAGATTTGTCCGGGGTGGAACGTTTTCTTCGGGCTTCATCGGACCATTCTAGGTTGTCAGCAGGGTAGGCGAGGTGGCTTATCGCCAGCCCTTCCTCCTCAGTTGCACCGAGTGCATGACGTCTTCCACGTATCTCAGTTGTGGAGATACATGCACGACCTGATGCATATCATTGATCATGGAGAGCTAGACATCGATGAAGAGGAGACATTTGCGGAGGTCCCGGTGGAGATCGAGGATCGATAGGAGAGGGTCCTAGGTGGACGATTGATTCCTCTAGTGCACATTTATTGACGACACGAGAACCTCCAGGAGAGAACATGGGAGCGGGAGGCTCAGAAGCATGCACAATACCCTCATTTGTTTCCATAGTTTTTGATGTAGCTTTACGGGGACATAAATCCCTGAGGTGGGGGTAATGTAAAGACCCGTAAATTTCAAGGAATTTGTTTTCTTAAATTCTTTGAGATTTTTCGAGTATGCAGTTTCTGATGGCACAAGATTCTGAGGCCAGATGTGCCCGGAATAATTTTCCAAAATTTAGCTCGGGTACGTTTAGTGAACGAACGAGCGGGTTTTTCTATATTTTGAACTGGTGCTCGGAATTAAAAACTGGGGGCACCGATGAACTCACAACACTAGTAAATGCTTATGGGGACCTTTACGGTAATTTCCTTTGCACAGGAGGAGAAGTTAAAAATTTGTTGTTTAAATGAGAGGTGAATAAAATTGTGGGAAATTTTTTTTATATCTTATGTGGTTATATCCTACATGGGGGAGTTGGGATGGGACCCACAAGCTCTTAACTACCCATGTGAGAATAATTATAAGGTGGGGCCCACACCATCCCCAACCATTCACATTCCCTCAACCCCTTAAACGTCCCATTAAACTCCTTTGTTTAACTTTGATACCCCCATTGAATTTAATTGAGTAAGTCTTCCTCTCCCCTCTCTTCCTCATTAATTCTTGGAAACACACACATTAATTAATTTATTGATCTTCTTTAATTAAGTTAATTAAGTGTTTGAATTTTAAATTTTAAATGCATGGTAAGATTAAATAAAATAAACATAAGACTTATTTTATTTGGGGGTTGGAAAGTGTGGTGTTGGGGAGAAATTGGGAGAGCTCTTGGGTTTTCGAAGAACGATTCTTCTCCTTTGTTGATGAATGAAAACTCTCCTATGAAGAACATCGACTCGGTGAACCCAGTCTCTCAATCCTCTTATTCTTCCGCGAAAATGGAGGAGACACCGATGCGGGAACTCGCCAATGAAATATCGCCTTATAATATTTTCTCCGTGACCAAAAGGGGAGACACCGCTTCCTCCTCAGGCGCTTCCCAAAGTCACTTACAAAACCTCACCCCGCGACGCTGTCTTCCGTGATGTCCGACGTTCAACATCTTTTGTTGAGGTAGGGTGTTTTGTTCCAATTTTAATTTGAATAAAAAAAATTCGTTGTGCTTCGTGAAATATTGTGCATCTTTGGCCGAATTTTATCGCCTAATGCGGAGGGCGAGGGCCGAACAAACACGGCCCAACGACCCTCCATAATTTCATGATCTTTTTGGAATTGGCAACCGAAGGTGGGGAAAGAACGATGTCATCACGCCATGCCGGAAACTGGAAAAGAAAAGGTGTCGGTTATGCGGGAGGAACCGTGGCCCGCTACACAGGCCGCTTCGGTGGAAGAACCAGCTGGCCCATCAGCCGGCCGGGCGAAGATGGACTGCGGCTCTAGGAGGGCACCGTGCAGGAAGACCGGTAGCCCGCCCATGCGGTCCGCGTGCGCTGAAGGCCGGCTGATCTAGCTGGCCGGTTTGGGGAATGGAGGTGCCACCTGGCATCGCCAGTGCGGACAACTGGGGGGGGGGGGGGGGGGGGGCGCCCCCTGGAACCCGCTCGGCTAGCCGGTAGGGCCGCGTGCCCAGGCAGGCCATGCCGGGTCGGGCCACGCCACACCGGTTCGGGCTGTCCCACTTTGGGCCGGGAGGCACCCCTTAGGGCTGAGTTATGTATTCCTTCGGATCGGTCCAAAACCCCTTCTGGCTCGGACCCATCAAATAGGGTTAACCCGACCTGTTGGCCCACTGTGCTAAACAGGCTGGGGCCGTTATTCACTTAATTGTGAATAAATTAAGGACCGCGCGTCCGATCGACACACAGTCTATGATACTAGGACTATTTTGATGAGACAGTCCTTTTGCGATACTCTAAGTGAGTTTCAAATGAATTTGGATATCAGCCTGGTAAGAAACGAGCGTATTTCTAACCGGGCCCATGGGATGGATAAGCTAATATCTCTCAGACCGAACGTTTGATTGACACGCCATCTGTTGCGTTGACTTACTAATAATGAGACGGACCTTTGGGATAGATCAACTCTGGACTATGTGATAGTTGATGTATTGACCCCTTGGCTCATGGAGCGGACCCTCTTGGAATCGAGCGTACTGTGTGCAGGAACCCTATAGCTTGTTGCGTCTACGACGACGATGATGACTGTACTTGGATCCTACGTGGGTTCGGCAGCGAGGACGACTGTACATGGATCCTCCGTGGTTTTGGCAGCAATGAAGACTGTACTTGGATCCTATGTGGTTTCGGCATCGAAGGTTACTGTACTTGGATCCTACGTGTGTTCGACAGCGACGACTTCTGTACTTGGATCCTACGTGGGTTCGGCAGGGGAGATGATTCAGAGACTACATCTATCATCTCCACCCCTCTTCTTGAGTAGTATACTTGTGTGAGTTGAGTCTTGAATTTTAGTCATTATCATCGATGTGATTGACTTTCTTTCCTATGTGGACTAGGTTGTGCATTCCTATATGGACTGGGTTGTACTTGGGCTCATGAGTTGAAGCTGGACATGAATTGATAACTTAGGTATATGTTTGGGTATATACCTAAGTAGAGTTGGTCGATACTTTGTGTTGTATCTTTCCTTTTTGGTTTATCCTTTGTGGATTCTGGGAGACCTTTGAGGGTCTCGGGGTCCCTACTGAGTATCGTATACTCATCCCGGCACAAGCTATGCCCGCACTATGTTGTGTTGGATGCAGATGACAGATAGCACTGATCGAGGTGGAGTCTTGTGGAGCGGGACGGTACCTGGAGGTGGACCACATGGAGGGACGTACACAGAGTGAACGACCAGACCCAAGGAGTTGAGGAGACCATTTGTACCCACCCTTTAGGTGGTATATCTAGAGGATGACTTAGTGGTTACTAGTTTACTTTACTGTAGCTTTTCTGTCATTTCTGTTGTACTGTACTTTCTGTTGTGTTTGTATTCTCGCCCATTTACATTCCAACACTTACTTTTTTACTCATTGTACATAGTTTTTACATCATCTTGCGTACTCTATTTTTTTGTTTACTTATATAAAGGCAATTCCTTCCCTTTTATCGGGATTTACACCTTTGGTGCTAGTCACCAGCCCCTGGCCTATGGTTGGCAGGTTTGGGGTAGTCACGGCATGGGCCCCGAGGACGGGTCGTGACAATGCACACAATTATCATAACCATGTATAGCTTAGAAACTAGATCTAAAAAATGTTGTTCTAGGTTGAAATTATGTTTTAGTCACTCATTTTCCCCAAACATACCCAAAATCTAGATTTCATCCTCTTGAAGTATAAATATTCTTATCCAATCTATCCAGAGGCAACCCGAAGGTTTATTTTGGTGTGTTGAATCTAGATTCTCCTGGAAAGTCATCGTTCTTAGAGGGTTTCCATACCTCTCCTTAGATATAAATCTCCATTTATCTTGATTTATTTGATCTACTTCTTTTTTGGATAGATATATGTCGTTGTTTCTCAATATGATTATATTTGAACTTTTTGTTTATACATGAGTAGATCTATTGCAGGTTTTAATATTTTCAACATGTTTACAAGCATGATTTTATGTCGTTTTCCATTTTCGCCATGTATTCCAAGGACAATGGCTTCACTGTTGACTTTTATATTTTGAATATTAAGGCTTTATTTCAAATTGATTATTTTAATAGAATTTTTTTTTGAAATTAGTGTGAATATAATGGTAGAAAAAATCTATAGTGATGGTTAGTATTTTTTGAGTAAATTTTAGAATTTTTGTGAGAAATTATTTATGGTTTGATTTTAAAATGATGACTTGTTTTGGTTTGATTTATTAAAAAGTTTTTTAGGAATTATTTTCTATAAAATTATGTTCAACTGAAATGTGTTGGAACACTAGTTTCTTCCATGGGTATGACACGATAAACTTGTGTTCATGTGCATTCGAAGGAATACGGGTATGAAGTACCACAATAAAAATAAATGGGAATGATATGGGTGTGATGTACCCCCATAAAAATAATCTACTATGTGAAAACACAGTGAGATAATTACTCACCTCTCACTGTTATAGGGTGTTCCATGTTTTCATGCATGGTTGGCTATGTGGTTATGTGGAAATGATTGGGTAATTAAAAAAATAGAATTTTTCGAATGGTTTTACAGAATTTTTTAGTTAGTCTACATGGAATGTTATATTGATTTCTGAAAGATGATTGATATCTGATTTGTTTCTATTATGATATAATTTTTTTTGGAAGTTTTCTTTTATAAACTGTTTTATAAAAATGTGCTAACATGTTTTATCCTATTGGCATGAGTACAAATGTCATTTCGTGAAATATTATCGTGCATTATTAGTGAAAATGATTTTTACCTTATGTGCTGTTGAAAATGTTGTTTATCAAGATATGTTAAAAGGTAAATTACCACACATCTCTTGTGGTGCTCAGTTATACATGGGTGTTTCATGGAGCATGCAGGAGGATGATGTTTGGAGTTATGATTTTCTCTATGTTTTTTTTGTTTTCGTATTCATTCCTTATGCTGATGGTTGTTTGGTAGATTACACTATAAAACTCATTATAGATGGGTTTGATATAAATGAAATATTGAGTTTTATTTCACTTTTTCACCCATCATGTATAGGTTAATTTTGTGATGACATGGTTGGTTGGTTTTATTATTTTCGAAGGGAAAATAATCCCCCATTTAAAATTGAATCCTTTGGAATTTATTTCCATACATTGGAATCTTAGTGTTGTCTCTTGAGGACAACTAACGTCCTCCTACATACTTAATCTAATGAGGAGGGGTGGGGTGTTAAAAAATTATTTTCAAAAATATAGATAAATAAATTTAGTTCTCCTAAAAACGTGCTTTTAGAATATAGAGTTTATAGAAAGATAAATGTTATAAGAAAAAATGTAATATCTTGAAATAAACATAGAATATGAAAATTAAGGGAATTATTTATATGTATGTTAGGAAATTTTTCATCTTATGGTATATGATAATAAATAACTATGAAAAATAATATTGGAACATAAAACCATTACCACTTTAGTATATTATTATTCACTTGCCCCATGAATGATTAATAAAAAATTAAAAAATAAGTATAATGAAATATAGGATAATCATGATATAACATGTGGA
Source organism: Viscum album (assembly GCA_963277665.1). Classification (NCBI taxonomy): domain Eukaryota; kingdom Viridiplantae; phylum Streptophyta; class Magnoliopsida; order Santalales; family Viscaceae; genus Viscum; species Viscum album. The sequence goes on from OY728163.1 coordinate 692,318,003, forward strand.
ATTGGTTGTATTTATAACTTAATAAACAAGAGTTATAAATTATATTTATGTCTCTTAGAAATATAAGTTCGACTATAAATATCTTAACTCATGAATAATAATTTATATTCCACTTTACAAGATAATGTATAACAAATATATATTTCTTATATAATTTTTTATAACTGAGAAATATTATATCAAACCATATATGAGTGTTTATAATATCTGATAACCCATTTATTAATAATTCCTTATTAAAATTATAGTTCTAATTGATTATAACTTCATTTTTCATGCGTATTTTTGTTCGATAGTCTCATTATTTAAACATTTATAACTATTCCGTCATATATATATAATTAAAAATTAAACTAATTTAATATATATCATTATAAATACAATTATATTAATTTATAAAAGGAATATATGAAAATTAATTACACCATTCATATAGACCATACTAATTATGTATGCATGAATAATATTTCAATTTTTCATTGGATGGAGTGATATAAATGAAAATAATAAATAAACATTAATAAATCATAATAAAATCATAAATTACATATTTATTTATTAAAACCATCTCTATAACACTATATGTAAATTGGTGATTCAATGTGAACTATGTTACTACGTTGAGACTGTATTTTTAACATTTATAACAGTACAGTTTTAACATTCAATTGGATTGAAAGATGGCGGATAATGGTTGATACATCATAATAATAATAATTCTATATATATAATATAATTAAATCAATATTTCATAATTTATTCCATTTATTTATATTATTTTCATAACAAAATTGAAAATTCATATTTCTGAATTATACAACTTCATCGATTAGTCCTTCATCATTGGTGTGCTTCATCTTGTTTTATGCTGGGGAGGGGCTGCTCTGGTTTTCAAACTGGTTGTATCTCTTTTTGTACTTTAGGTGTGATTGTACTATGTCCATGATGTCTTCATATCTACTTTTTATTCCCTTTAAAGAGGACATATCAATAATAAAAATATTTGAAGACCTCTGGGCCGTTCGATGGATAAGTGAGGGGGGGGGGGACTTTTTTAATTTCTTGAAATTCTAAAAAGTAATTGATTTATTCTCAATAAAAATCATAAAATGTTTATATAATTATATAATAGTTGTCCACAATCAAGATAATATTATCCAAATAAATCGGTAATGGGTTAGGTGGGATTTTAAACCACATCATTTTTATTATCCCCTTTGTTAACCAATTTAAAAATTAAACAGCATAACCGATTTCTCAATATTAAAATTTCTAAATTATATATACATATATACGGTAAAAATTTCTTATTAATGGTCATGGGATGAAATTTAGAAAAATATATTATTTAAAATTTAAATTATAATTATTCTTAATATGTTTAAATGATTTTCTAAAATATTACATTCAAAAAATATCATAAATGTAATTTCATACACTATTAATTTTATTTAAAATTGAATAAAAAAAGATATTAAATGAATTCCTATTTAAAACATTCAAAAAAAAAATAATATTTTATATTAATTTATAATGTTCATGAAAAATAATAATTCCTACTAATTTCATTACTTTTATTATTTTTATAATCATTTATTTTAAATCTCAATTAATATATTTTATATAATGTTGTTTTCGCCTCATAATTTAATGTAATTCTATAATCAATAAAAACTAAAAATAAATGAAATTGATGAAATAAATATATCCATCGATTAAATAAACATTTGGAACTGAAATTATCCTCTTTTTTACATTATGAAATAATTTTAGAGATTAAAATCTGAGTTAGGGACATTTTGTATATATTATTTTCCTAAACATTCAAACATTTCATTATCATTGAAATATAGAAACAATTATCCACAAATTCCAGAAGTAGATATAAATTGACCAGAAAACTGATAAAATAGTATAAATTCACGTGTTTGGATGAACTTGAATCCTCATCACATTATAATTAACCATATGTAACACATTTTACATTTTGTAAGGAAACTAAAATTTAATATGGTTACTATTCATATTGACCCCAAATAAAAGATACCAATTTTCCAAATATTGAAATCTTGATGAAAAGTATGTAATCCAATATTCATTATTATGTCTGTTTATTTATTGGATATTAATTAAAGATAAAAATGCAGATTCCAAAGAAGTACAATTTTCTAAAAAAATTCTGTTTAATGTATATGAATTCTTTTATAACTAATTCAATCATGAAATTTACCTAAATGAAAATATTTGTATTATTTATATAATTAGTGATCTAATATTACATTTAATTTTTAAATAAAATGGATCATTTAAAATTATTAGAAAAAATAATGTTTTCAATAAAAATACATATTTTTTATAACTCTCAATCAATAAATTGTTTAAAAAATTATTAAATATTAATAATAAAAAAGTATTTATATGTTAATTTAAAATATTATTTTAATTTATAAAATAATTTTTTAAAAGTTTCAAAAAATAAACATAATATATCCTTAAAAATAAATATATACCATTTGTGATGGAACCAATTTTTTTTGATACATAATATAACTTTAGTAAAAAATTGAATTGATATTTACTCTATATTAATCATGAAATTTATATTGGGAATGAACCATATATATATATATATATCATAATTATTGTTTCCCTATTCAAAGCCATCAATTAAAAATCTATGTTATAATCATCATATTATAATGTATTATGGTACATTTAAGATAAATGGTGTTTTCATATAAAATACAAAAACAATAGTGTCTGTAAAAATATTGGGGTGTCATATTCTACCCACATATTAAAAATTTTGTCTATATAATTGGAACATGTTCTTGTTAATTCATGGGTTCAACATTTTAAAATTAAATTATGGAGAATCTACATCATAAAATTGGTTAATTCAAAATCATCATAAAACTATGTAGAGAGAAATTATTTGATAAAATGGAGTAACATAAATCTAGGTTTCCAAATACGTGAACATAAATGGGATGCAAAAATATGGACAAGGAGGTGAATTCTAAAAACCACAAACTAAGAGAGAGTGACTAAGATCATGATCAGGAGAAAGCTAAGAACAACAATACCATAAAACTATGTTAGGAAAAAAGATAATTGATTCATTGAAAATTAATGTAATGTAAGTTAAATTTAATTAATAATATTTTAAATAAGGTATAGGTATTTTTTAAGAATCAATTTTTAGAAAAAAAGAAGAAAATGTAGTTACATTATTTCTTCCCAATTTATTAGATCAAAGTCATCCTTTGTGTAAGGACCTCGTTCCTAGTACCCCTGTGTCAGGGGATACATTATTTCATTATATATAGATACATGTAATTATAACATAAATGGCGAATAGTTTTGTAGACATGGGAAACTAGATACATAAATATATTTCATATTACATTTAAAAACATAAAATACAAGAAATTATATTATTTTAGAACATGATTATTATATTTATCATATTCCTTTATATAAATAATAAAATACTTACGGGTATCCTTTAGAAAGGAATGAAAGGAAAGATCTTCGATTCTCTATAAGGATTTGTATATAGTGGAATATAATTATACATGCATAATATTATATAAAATGAATGATATTCTAATAACTACACATACAACAATCACAAGAGATAAAAATGCATACAGTGATTAAAAAAAATAAAATAATCACATGGACATAAATAATGTATTTCATAATAATTGGATGCATAATATTTTACAACTAAAACCTAAAATTTAATCCTTAATAAAAGGCATCTTAAAAAATCCTTGAGGCCTCATTCTAAGACAAATTATTTAATTTTGTAATTCCTTGACCAAAAACCTACTAAATTTTGACCCATGAGACCTACACATGGATGACGGGGTAATTTTAATTCTAACCCCACCCATCACAAAATAAGACCAATTAATTCCTTATTTGATTAAATATCACAACTTAATCAATACGATTTATTTTTTAATATGTATCCATATTATAAAAACTAGAATTAAGAATATAAATACAACACTTTGTCAAAATGATCATTAACAATATATATAAATATATTAGATTGTATCACTAGAGTATATACATAGTGAAAAAAATGACACAACAATGGATGTTAATGTAGATGAAAATACATTAAAAATATAATGGGAAATAGTCTTGATAAAAACACCACTTTTCAAATTTAAATAAATTATCTAAAAAATTAAAATATATTGATGAATGTTTCAAAAAATGTTTTAAAACATAGAAAGAAAAATTCAGTTAAATAAGTGGCTATAAATGTAGGAAAATATATTTGTGATGTATAAGTTAAAAAATTCCTTCCACACTTTTTTAAAATGTCTAAAGTTTCCTTTTTCCAAAAAGACAAATGAGATACATTGTGAACCATTTTTTAAAAAGTAAAAAATGTTTAAATAGTTTTTTAAATATTAATTGGATATTATTAATAATACCGATGATTTATTTTGAAAACATTGATATGGAAGTAAAATGATATTATACATAAGAAATAAATAAATTAAATTTTGAATCAAGTAATTATTAATGTATAAGGATTAATAAAAGCGAAAAAAAGGAATGGAAAACAATTATCTAAATAAATAAAATTGTTAGCATGAAATAAATTGTGATATATATGAAATGATTAAATAATTCTCCCAATAGACACAAATCATAAAGAATCTTGAATAATGATCATATTGTGAAACAAAACTATACCTCATGTTCGAAATACTTTTTTTGAGTCCCAAAATAATAATTAATATATATATATATAATTATATAATTATTTTAAACATATTTCATGACAATAATGATTAATTTTACATACAATATATGACAAAATTTTAATATTTTATCACCATTAATTAATAATTCTTTGTAGAAATCACTGTTCCACATGATAACTACTTTGGTTTTCTTGAAGTTATGGTTTGTTAGTTTTGGTCCCCATATATTGATGATGGTTCCATCAACTCTATAATATTATCCATGATATAAATAAAAAATATATTTTTTATAATTTTATTTATTGTATTCCAAAAATAAGATAGTTATAAAAATGAATTACACCCTTCAATAGAGACAGTAAGCTATACATACACATGAATGATGATTTCACTTTTTGACCAATGTATTGAAAGTATATGATACAAAAATTTAAATTTGAAAATTAATTATTATTACACATAAATAATATATTATAATTTAATCTATCATTTTTATAATCTATTTAAAAAATATAAAAGAGACCGCATAACATTATTGAGGTGGTTGACCAAACATACACATGAGAGATGTTTTTATTTTAAAACAAATAGGCTATTATGAATGTAATTAAGATATTGTAATTAAAAACACATAAAATTTCATTAATATCTTATATTGACATTAAATACATCATAACACCCATTAATAAATTATTATAATCAAAAATCAATTCAATCACTACATCAAGATGTAATGTTATATGTGTGTATGAGTCATAGATTCCCTTTACATTTGTTGGAAAGAAGACTAGAAAAGTTTATCTTAATAATCATAGAAAAATTCATATTATTTTGGATTCATAATATATTAATTTATTATGAATATAAATTATTTATAGTTGGTATATAAATATTTATAAAGAAAGATTTTGGTTGAGGAGAATTCCACTTTTATAGATCACCACTATAGGTCACTAGGGTAGGTATTTTAAGAAGACCGGAACCTACAGTATATGTTTGGGGAATTTTTATGTAAAATTATTTAGGATATGGTTTATCTAGATGTACCAACATGGTGTGAATATGTTAGGGGATGAGGTACACATTTACAATTGAGGTGAGGGGCATGTTTAGAATCTATTAAACGATTAAAATATAAAAAATCAATTCTGATGATATATGATTCAATGTTTATATTTTTTCTAAAATAAAATAGGAAATTTTTAAAATATCATCAAAAATGAAATTTTCATTTGTTTTGTGGTATTTTAAATTATATTCTTCGGTGTAACCACATATGTATGTTATTTTTTCCTTAATCATAATAAGAATTTTTCATATGTAACAGGGTTATAATTTTAATTATAAGAAGAAAAGTAGATCATAAATGGATATTGGATTAAATTTTTGACCATATTTTTTCCTATTATCTTATATTAAATTTTATTTTTCAGTATTGTAATGAAGTGTTATTTTCATAAAATATCAATAATCTCAATTGAGAATTTTTTTTTTTTAATTTGAGTTTTAGTAATAAAGTTAATGATTTAATTTAAATCTAGTCATGGTAATAATAAATAATATTTTATATTTATATAGAATATTGGAACACTATTACTCAATCAAATTATTTTACTTTTTATGTTTTTAAAATATATTGTATTTATTTATAATAATTTAATAAATATTTCATTATCATTGGGAAATAGTTTATGGATATTATATAATAAAAAACATTTTAAAACCCCATAATTAGAATTATTTTAACATTATAAAAATAATATTCTATATTCATTCAACGTGTGATTTTTTCCCTATGTGTACACATTATACATATATATAAGTATAGATTGTGATTTTTTTATATTTAGTTTCATTAAATACTATCATAGAAATTCTCACGGACAATTTACTAATATAATAAATAAATCTCAATCCAAATATGATAATAATTGAACTACCTTGAACAAATAAGAATTTGTATGAATCATTGTGGACTTGTCAAATAATTCTAACCTAGATTAACCTAATTTACCCTTTATTGAGGTTATAAATATTCCATAGATCCTTTTACTAAAGCCTAGAATTGAAATTTCCATATTAAAAAAACATTGAACTTATTGAATTCAAATTTGTTTTTAATTTTTTCAAATTATATACAATTTTTTTACGAAACTAAATTTTTCATAATTGTGAAAATGATATAGAAATCGCTTTAAAAAGACATTTTAATCATAAAAAATTATTTATTCATTTAATATGATTAAAAAAACCATAGATGTATTATAAAACTATGCATTGAATATATAAAGAATTTTCTTCATTAAATTTAATCAAATATAAATATTAATTATTTTAATTAATATATAATCAGGTTGGGTGTATAAACTTTTTTAGAGAAAAATTTATTTTAATTTCAAAACAAAATTATTATAATTTATATTTAATTAATTAAAATTGATTAAATTGTTTACATTCTCTAAAACATAAATATTTATAATTTAGTTATTCATATAAATACTCACTAATTCAAGGACTATGAGGTGGATACATTAAAATAATATTTAAAATATATATCATTGTTTTTTTAAACTCATTGTACTGTGTAACACATGATATCAAAAAAAATCATTTTAATATAAATATGTTAAAAATTAATAGGTTGATACAATCTACCTGACATAAATGTATTTATCCCCCAAAATTTCACCACTCTAATAAATAATAATTATGATACATTTACTTCATCGCATCCTTTGTTCACATGTAGTTTCCTCAGAATGATTATTTGTGGATAACAATTTAAGCAAGTGAGTGGTCTTTTTTAATATTACTTTCTCTCTATGACCCATAATATCCATGGTTATATCCACATAATAAATATTTTTCTTTAATCATACAACAATTGAGTTCAATACAAGATAATGGTGGCTTATGTTCTTTCTCAAGATAGATTCATCAAACAAAATCATGAAAATGGGAGATATTCGATGGATGTGACAATCGATAAACTTTTATCCACATACGAAAATCAATTTTAAATGGAATAATATAAATTGTTTTTATGTTGACCATGTTTCTAAATATAATAAATATACTTTAAAAAAATATTCCATGTAATAACTTATCACTAACTTTAAACTCAATATAATTTTAATTATTGTAATCATAATTTTTTTTGACTCTAACTATATAGGTTATTTAATAGGATTAACATTATTTGATATTTTATTTTCTAAATATGGTGTCAATTTATTTATTCCTTAGAAAAAATTCATTCGCATTGTAGTTCAACAATTCCGGATTTATTGGCCTTCATAAGGACCGATTTTGATTCTGCATTGTAATTTATTATTGTGAGATTATTACAATAGTAAAAGATATTGATCTGAAACAACTTTTAAATCCATATAAAACTCTCTCAGCATGTATTATAGATCATTAATGGTGCACTCATACTGACCGTCTATTTGATGTTAATAATTATTCCTAAAACACAACATTGTATCAAGAGTTTTGTGGTGAATTTTTTAGATAGTTGACATTTACCTTAGATCCTGAAAAGATATAATAGAATGTGTTAACCCTTGAACCCTGTAATCATCCTAATTATGTGTTTTGGAAATATATCCAAGAGATTATCCTTTCATGATGGAAATAATTTTCACTAACTTTATAATAAGATCAAATTCATCTAATATACTATTATTCCCATTACAGGTTTCAGAGTGTCTGATGAAAAAATAAACATGAATAATTCCCATTTCCATTATAGTACATCTAATTGTGGTAAAAATCCCTTATGACTCTATTTTTCATCATTATATTTATGACAAAAGATGAATCATGATATAAAATTTTCAACATCACTCTTCTTGTAAACCTACCAAAAATAATCTTTAAGATCATTATACATCTTCATACTTATAGTATGAATATATAATTAAGTACTATGAGAATCATCCAATACATACTTGACCAGATGTAGTAAATATGGAACATATAAATGGTTCATGAACAATATTAATCGATAAAAATAAATATTTAATCTAGGAATACATACCATCTTCTTTTATAAATCTTTTACTTCTTTTTCCACCACATTAATTCATATATATATAGATGGTTGATGACTAATTTAAGAAAGTTAATATTTATCTAGTTATATTAATATTCCCATATCCATTCCATTAAAATAGATAAATATTGGAACTTTTTTTACTCGTTAAAGATAACGTATCATGGTTGTTTCAAATTAGATCATCTTCTACCATGGTAGGCTTCTCAGGGTTGTAATGTGTTGGAAATTCATATTTTTAAATCATCTCTAACCATCATATCTGGCATATTTTCAGCTTCTTCTATGAAAATATATATTTTTAGAAGTTATTATATATATATATATCACACATTTTTCCATACAAATAATTCCTCCATATATTTAATTTAAAAATTACTACTCCCAATTCAAATTCTCTAGTCGAGTAATTTTCCTAGTGAATTCTTAATTTGAATATAGAATATTCTATCAACTTTTTATTCTCTATGAGAACATATGACCATCACTTCATAGAATCATTACTAATGATTACAAACCCTTTTAAACATTATGTTTTTCTAATTATACCCTTGCTAACAAACCTTCTCTTCTGTTCTCTAAAAATAACATCACATGATTTTTTCTGTAAGAACATAACTGCCTAAGAATGAAACATGATATATGAGTTTCATTTTCATGAGAAATATCTCAAAAAACATCGATAGTAGCTAGCCAACCCATGAAAAATATGTATTTAATTTATCATGTGTAGACTTCATGATTTATAAATAGATTTTATATTTGAAGTATCCACAGATATTCAATCGCTTGATATTACATGACCCATATATGAAACATTATTAAGAAACAATTATCACTTTATAAATTTAATATTAACATTATCATTCATTTAGTAATTCAAAAAAAAATCCCAAATGTTATTTTTTATCTTCTATTTTCATTTAATATATATGAATAACATTTTTCGGGGATCAAAAAATTGATAAATATAATATCTAATATAATTATTCATTAAATAATGAATTGTAGATGAATAATTTGAAATTTGAATAAAATTTCTATAAATTCATAATTTATTTACCTATTATGCAAGGTTTTTTTGGGTATATCATTATTGATCATAAAATTTTTTATTGAGGTCAAAGATCAATGTTGGAAAAATATAGAGTGCATTATAATTGATAAAATAGATAATCTATGTGTGGTAGATGAATAATTTACCTAGTACTAATATTGTTATATTCTAAATAATCAATAAAAATAGGATATGTATTTTCTTCATTATAAATAAAAAGAATAGGTGAACCACATGGAGAAGCACGAGGTCAAATGGACCTATTATGTAGATTTTTAAATAGTTTATTCATCAATTCATGGAAATTAATTGGGACCATTTAATTTGAGACATTAAAATATTTTGAGCTCTAGGTATGATCTCCATTAAAAACTCATCATCATAATTTTGGGGATTAATAATCATTTTATAAGAAAATACACGAGGATTTTTTATAAAAATATAAAAATTTAAATATTTAGTTAATCATAGCCATCTCAGATATGTATCTTCCATGAATAGATTGAAAAATAAAACTAATAAAAGTAATTTTCATTGTGTTTTCATGTTCATACATTCAATGATAGATGATTAATTATATATTCAAAGTATCAAATAGAACCTCCATTTAGTTAAAATGAACATGTGTATTATAATTAGAGAGCCAATCCATACTGAAATTAATATAAACTCATTTAGAATATGTAATAAAATTTTATCATGAATAAAATTCCAATAATCTTCTTTTTGAGAGTAGTTATATAAATAAGATTTGGTAATCATACCAATAAGAGTTTCTACTTCCATATCAATATCTAATCATTTATAAGGCGAGTTCATACCCTTAACAAATTATTCATACCTAAAAGAGTGGGTTGAATAACAATTTAGTGAATAATTTTCAGTATTAGATTATAAAATATAAGGACCTTTCAAAACATATATATGGACATCCATGTATTCTTTATTAATTTAGTAAGATTATCCTTCTCCATTTGGAATCTTTCATGGTATGTTCCCATGGTGTTTCGTGAATGGGTTATAATAGTTCCCCATTTCCATATATTCAAATCAATTTACATTAATAGATTATCCTTAAGGTATACATTCATGAGAATGACTCCATTTCCCCCCCACACATCAAGTAGGCACCATTTCATTTTAATCATGTAACATTTTTTTTATTTCCAAAAGTATCACATGAATGAAAATTATTTTTTCCCCTCATCCACTTCTCTATATTTTACTTTATTGTAATTTTATACAATATATTTTCATTTATTTCCTATGTATTGGAGATTTATTTCCCTATTTTGATATTATATGAATATACATACTCATGTAAAGAGAATGTTTTGGAGACTAGTACCATTAAAAGTATTATCTTAAGAAATAAAATGAAACTAATAGTATTCCCATTTAGATACTATTTGTAATCCCTGGCATGACTATATAATCTTGTAACATTATCATCATATGTAGAAACCTTTTCCTCATAATTTTATATCAAACTCATGAATCAAAGATCAATATTTTTTCTTTGTTTATATTAAAAATAATATTCCATGACATATTCTTTAAACTGCATCCATTCTACAATTTAATATTCCTCAAAAATGTTAATTTTTTTAAATCAAGGATATCTATTGATCTAAATAAACTAAGACATGATAAGAACCCCTGAAAACCTTCTCCATTTTATTAATTCTAAAAAGTGTAAAATATTTTCTATAAGGAACATTTCCATTTCTCTTCAAAAAAAGGATTTATAGTTTCATTGAATGATTTATGTTCCTAATGCATAAAATTTTCTACTAATATCACACTATGGCTTAGATAAGTAGGCTTCTCTATAAAAGCATTGTAACAAAATATAACTTGATTCAGCATCCCCAATATATTTATAATCTATTATCCTTAGATATAGTTCCATATCTAGCTTCATTATACTTTATAGAAGTGAAATCCCAATAAGGATTTCATGGAATAGTATGGATTACATTATTTCCACTGGGATATATTTATAAACAATGGAATGCAATATATTAGAATATAACATTATTAAGTATAATGTATATTATCAAAACTACTGAAACACCAAACATAAATCAAAGAAATATTTATATCTAATCCTATATTCATAAAACCATTTTCATTGGGAATGTTATGAAATAATAAATTTTTTAAAATATGTCTTAATGGTTAGTGAGGAAAATGATAAAACAGACGTATATCCCCCAAGGGTCTAAAAACTAGGCTGAAGCATGGTGCAATTTTATTCACCATGTGAGGATCATATTAATTATGAATGTTCCTTTTTCTATGTTATTACCCCTACGAATAAATATTCTAGAACCATATCCACTTTTAGAATCAAGATATTGATGCATCTCTAAGAAATCCACATAATCACTACCATCAAAAAAATGATGATGTTATCCTAGAACTAGACGTATCTTTAAATTAAGTCATAAATTATATGTTCTCCAATATATAATTATGCAAATATTATTCCAAACAATTATATTAAACATCCTTTGATACCAACTGTAAGAAATCTAAACTGAGTACCCATGAGTCAAAGGATAATTTTATTAATGAACACACGATACAAGGAATCACATTTAAATTGAATGAATATTTTATTAGTTATAGAGAATTATATAGATATATAAATTTAACAATATATTTTAATATATAAAATAGAACATATTATTTTCATTGAGAAAATAAGTCTAATATTTAGAAAATCACTTCTTATCAATCATTACTCACTTCCAAGAGTCCTAGGGAAGGAAACATAAGAAATGGGCGAGATCATATGCATATAAAGGTTATGCATTCAGAGAATTCTAATAAGGGATTAATTATATAGAAGGAAACAAATAATATTCAAATAATTCCACATAAATAATCACATGATAAAAAAATGTCTCCATGAATATAATGACTTTTATAACAATTACATGGAAATATATAATTTATTTCATAATGACACAATTCAAAATTATGGAAATTGGAAACATGCCATCATGTCTTAATTACATGGAATTTTTAATATAATTTCAACTCATAGGGCCAATATATATTTCATTATTTGGTATGGGTTGTATGAAAAACCCAATATAGATTGTATCATGTGTCCTACCAATTAAACAAGAGGTTATGTAATTTTGGTCCCCCACCCTTCACATAATACGGTCAATGCATTCATCGTATGAATAAACAACACAACATAAACCAAAATGGCATAAAAAATAAAAAGTGTATATATTAGAATAAATTTATTCAAGAATATTAACATCTTTCATAGTCAAAATGATCAGAAAGCATCCATTGATACATGGTGGGTCACATCCTTATGGTGCATCCTCTTGTAATAATAATATTCAATAATTTACATTTACATAGTTAAAAATACATTTGTAATATTAGTAGAACATTTCATGAGGAAAACACACTTTTCGTATAAAAAATCACATATCTAAAAATTTAACAAATATTGATTGTTTTAAAAAACGATTACCATTTTAAGAATTATATAATCATGAAATCAATGAGAGTTAATTAAAGAGATAAATTAGGTTCATTTCGTATATGTTATAAATGTAATTCTTCAACAATTCTTTAAAAGGTAAAAAAAGAATATTTTGGAAGCCAAAAATTATATTCATTTTAAACTATTTTATAAAACATAAAATGTGGTAAAAATTCCTCTAAACAATAATTGGATTAAGTAAAAAAATATTGTTTTTTTAATATGTATATAGAATTTACAAGATTTTCGACCAAAGTGAGAAAAAAAATTTCTTCACAATAAAATTATTCTTTCGCGATATCAAGGTCAAAAATATAATAATATTTAAGTAAAATATGTATTTTCATGTAATAACTAGTTGACAATAACATAAATTTGGATAAATATAAAAATACCAAATAATTCTCTTTATAGAGAATTAAGAAATATCCAAAATAATGATAAAATCATGAAAAATACTGTGACCCATGATTGGCATTGATTGTATGTGGCTTAACGTCCTATATACTAAATATAAATTTACCATAAATCTATTACTTATCCATTCATGTATATATCATATAACATATTTTATACTTATAATATTTTATCACAATATTAAAAGAATTCATTATTAATGTCACCATTTTGGATAATAAATGCATGGTTTTTCTTGAATATTTTTGATTGTTGGTTTCATTCCTCGTACACATTTCCCACAGTAACGTCAAAAACAAAAATTTAAAGGTGATACATAACATATGTATTAATTGGACATATATTTATTGTATTCCACAAAATATAGAGATATAAAAATTAATTACATCATCCATGGAGGCAGTAAGTATTAAGTACACATGAACATTGTATTAGGTTTTTAATTTATTGAATGAAACAAAATAAAATAATAATTAAAATTTGAATTATAAAAATTATAAAATATACATCATTTATTATTATTAAACATAAAAATTTTAAAATTCATAGAAAATGTAAATGAAAACAAGATGTCATCATTTCTTAGAGGCGATGGTCTGTATAAATGCTTAACCAACATTATTATTTTCCAAAAAATTGTAATGTACAATGTAAATTATTGTATTATAATTATGGAATAATAACTATGAAATGAATATCTCACATAAAACGTAAATACATCATAATACACACGCATAAAATATAGTTTTTAAATTATGTTCCTCCTTATATGGATATAGTTTGATGTATGTATGCACGATTAAAACATTCACATTCAATTTGATTGAAAAGTTTATAGATAATTGTGACTCTATATTAATAATAACTTCAAAATATTTTAAGTATACTGAGTATATTATTTTATGATGAATATAAAAAATATATTAGACAAAATATAATAATAAAAATAATGTAGTTAGTAAACTAAATTGCACCTTTTTGGAAACAAATTTATGAGATCTCTTATTTAGGGTCATGGGGTTTACCATTTTCGAATTCCAGAACCTCTATAATGTATTTAAGGGAGATTTAAATATAATATTTAGGGATATGACTGAGATATATGTGTCATTTCTGTGTCAAAAATTTTAGAAGATGTTTAGAACTTTTATAATTGATGTGATTGGATATTTTGTAATTTCCAAAAATATTAAAATATGAAAAATTAATTACCAATAAAAATACATCTAAATGGCCATATATCAGAATATAACATGACATATAGTATACATATAATCAACTAATAAATAATGGATGTGTTTAAAGGGTATTTTAGACCTTATCTTTTTTTGATTAACAACTCAGATAACATATTTTATCCTTATCCCTGGTAACATATTTTTCAATCATAAACTATTATAATTTTATTTATAATAAAGAATTTAAATCATTAATGGTAAATGGATGAACATTTAGACAGGTATAATTTTTTTTGATTATTTTTATTATTTACATATTTTAATAATTTATTATTTTCATAAAATATTATTAATGTAAATTTTTAAATTATTAATTTATTTTGAATTAAAATAAATAATGACTAATTTTAAATTTGAAAACAATACTTGTTCATATCAATAATATTTTACATTTAATAAAAACTTTATGTAAAACTATAAATCTATAATAGTAATTTACTTTTTAAAATTTTAAATTTATTTATTTTTTATCATTTAATTGAATAAATACTATATTATCATTGTAGAATCATTAAAGATATCTATATAATTCCAAAAAAATTATAAATAAATTACCATTTTCAAAATAATTTTATTATTCTTGAAATAAAATTCAACATTGACTCACCACATTCATTATTTACAATGCTAACACGAAATACATATTTTAAAGTAATAGAGTGCCATTTTGAATGTTTCGTTCATTTAAATGTTATATAATTTTTTTTATTTAATTATATATATTAGAAATAGTTACAATGGTTATATGTATTTAATTAAATTTTCAAAAAAAAATTTAGGATAAATAATTATGTACTTTCACTTTGTATTAACCTAGATTAACTAAATTTACCCTGTACAAAGATGATAAATTTAAACACATTTATTGTTTATGATGACTAAACATAAAAGGGACCTATTTATCAAATATAAACCTCATAGGTGAAAATATAGAATCCTTCTTCTGAAATTAGATACGTATAACTGGAATATAATTATTGTAAAATATATTGATGAAAGATGATGAAAATTTGTTTTTATAAAAATATATTCTTAAGAATAAAAAATGATTTATTTTTATATCATTCTTAAAAACATTTTATAATTGTTAAAAAAATATTATTAACCATATAACATAGAAATATAATTAAAATCATTGATTAATAGTGATTAATTTATTTTAATAATAAACAAATTGGATGGGTTTAACAAAATTTCTAATATAAAATTTCATTTATTTTACAATGATTTTTTATTTTCATTTATAGGAAATTATTTAACAAAGAATTAATTTTATACATGATTGAAAAATATATTTCCATAATTTATTAAATATTCTTCATAACCTCTTATTCAAAAGATAAGTGATAACTATAACATAGTAATATATTAATAGTATATCCTGGTTCTTTTATAGTCATTATTTCCAATAAATCATGCTTTTGATGAAATAAAATTATATATAGAAATATATTTTATAAAAATGGGGTATTAAACATTGGTTACTCCTCAATGAATTTATACTTCATCTTTTACTCCTATGAATTGATATTCATGATGAATTTATCATGCATGGTGCACTAAAATTAAATATTATTATATAAAAATATGCATAAAAAATATTAAGGCATTCTTTAAATAACATATAGTCATCAAAAACCAAATTATTTTAAAAAGGTATCAAATATAGATTAATAAACCAAACTAAACTATAATCTAATATCAATAAATCCAATTTTTTGACGAAAACCATTCTGAAAAAATTAATTAAATTTAAAGATATTCTACAATATGTATTACCATGAATCGAACCCAAATGTTAAAATAATTTAATCTCATATCCTTCAATGATCAGTTAGACGATTATAATGAAACATTTTAATCACTCATAATTTACCTACCACTTTGGATACACAATAATAATATACAAGGAAAAAAATAAAAATAATTTCCCAAAATGAAAACATACCTGATTCTAAAAGATAAATCACCCATTATTCCTTATGTAATCTAATATATCATCTGACAATATTTATATAGGGTGTATCCATGTAGCATGAAATTATATTTGGTAGATTAGTAATAAATATTATTTCCATCTTCTGGAAACTTATATTGAATCTATGTGGAGGGTGGTAAAAAAATCATCCAAATAAAATATAATTTTACTGAATGAAAAAAATTATATTTTCATAGAGATATTTCATAAAAAATCAAAAAGGAATCCCCAAATCTAGAGTGGATGATAAGGTTTCCCTAATTACCATGGTTCACATTAGATACTATGATTGCATAAAGTTTCCCACAGTAATATTAATTCAACGATTTATTTGGGTTATTATAGTAATTTTTCTTTGGATTAAGGAATTTATTCCTATAATATCCAAACACATTACATCGATTACACTGATGTGGGAATAATTTATTTTATTAATATCTCTTATAATTCAAGTAATTGATTAGAGTCTTCATATATGATCAAAATTACTCTTCTTAATAACAATGAATCCCTCACAAGAAAAATATTCTTCTTCATTTTGTACATTAACCCATGTACTCCTCACCATATATATGGAAATTATGAGGTTGAAACTCTTTCATCCCTCTATTTGAAATACCACAAGAGTATCCATAAAACCCCATATTCATATTATTATCACTAGAACCAGTAGAGTTTAAATCTTGTATTTACACTTTAATTTAATTTAAATTAGTTTATTTGTAGCTTGTAGATTACCTTATGGATAATTTCATTTAGATAAAGGATTACACTCACAAATTAATATATCAATCATTTATTCTGGGTTGATAATAAAAACCAAATATTTCATCAAAAGTCTGGTGAAATAAGATTCATATATACCAATTTTATATTCATCGTTTTATTTAAACCCTATATAGTCCCTGTATATTTTAGTTTGATGTGGTACTAGAATGTAATTATTTAGAAATACATTCATAAATAAATCTCATTCAATGGAATTTATTTCTTCATCTTTCCCCGTAATCCTTATATGATTCAACTATTTATCCACACTTCATTCCATTGAATAAACTGCTAATATAATATTATCATGATTCGAGCACTAAATAATAGAAAATATAATTCGTAATGAATTAAAAATATTTTCAACAACCGGTGGATCAAATTACCCATATAAAGAGGGTGGACGTTTCCTCCTAAAATAATCAATGACATGCTTCCCCCTTTTTTGTGAATTTGGCTGTTTAATTTTATTTTTGTTACATCTCATTGAATTAGATATTGAGGGAGAATAGCCACATAATAATCTATCCCATCTCATAATCCATTTGGATACACATGAGGATAATAATTTCATTTTATGTCACATTGATTTTCCACATGATTACTTCTTATTCCAGCAATTGACTAAATACAGTAACATAGTATAGTTATCTAGATACCAAAACAAGAGAGAAAATAAAATTAATCTCATTCCATAGATTCTCTAAATGATAACACCTAGGTAATTCATGGTTTTTTTGTATTAAAATCCATTATAATGGTTCATAATGTAAATATAAAATATCTTTAATATATGTCAAAATAGTTAACTATTATGGTCACAAGCATAGTGCACAAAAATCATGGTCAATATTTTCATTACTGATTATTTTTCGGATTGTAACCCATAAATTCATCTATGATAAAATTCTATCTACTTATAATATACATATATAGATATATTTCGAGTAAAATCACATAATCTAGTTCTTTAAATATATTTTACAATGTTGTCTTATTTTTGATCTTTTACCAAGTGTTTTTTTACAAAAAACACTCTAATTATAATCTCTTAATGTTGAATACATATTGAATTTTTATACCAATTAATGATATTGTAGAACAAGATACATAAATTTTTCATCTTTTTATGTCAATATATATTGAATTTTACTAATACACACATAAAGAAGGTAAATTATTATTATGTTTTGATACTAGTTAAATAAACTAATTATATAAAAAATTATCTTCAATATCTCTAATAATGTTCTTCCTACATTATTCTATTATTTGATATACCATACATAAAACAAGTCTTTACAACCATTAGTGGGGAAACAATAGAAAGGTTTATCCCAGATCCACTAAATGGGTAAATATTTGAGATATCAATAATTAGATGATAAGATGATCATAATGATATGCTAAAATATTCATGTTCATGTAATCTCTATAATAAATCAAACCCATTTTTTTCAGAAGCTTCCAAATTATTTCATACTAAGAAAAATTATTAAAAAGGGAATCAAAGGAGTAATCAACATCAAATAATCAATATATATATATATATACATTTCATCATAAAAATATAAAATAATTATCTTATATACATCGATAAATTAAATCATGTTTATTCATAATATTGTGAGGATATTTTCAAAGTGATCGTACACAATCACAAAAAATGTGAAAGAACAATTTTCAAAACAATATATGAATTATCCTCTGAGAATAGCTAGAAATAATTCATACATACACTTCAATATGTGATCATATGTCTTCGAGATCATTTCCGCGCTTATCATAATGATTTCAGGAGAAATAAATATTACGTTACCCAATACAACGAAGTGATATATTATTCCGGTCACACCCTTCACAAATTGAAAAACATTCATATGTGTTCCATAAGATCATAAAAATGTTATCATATCATCATAATATAATAGGTTTATAGATAAATTGATTTAGGAACATTTTTTCTATAAAAAATATTATAAAATGGAAAATGAATGTGTTTCAAAAAAAATATCATAATCATGAACAATAAATAGAAATAATAAACATTGTATCATTTTTTCATGTCCCCAATAATTATTTAGTTTCATCTAATGATTATATATTAAATGTATGATCCTGGAAAATATATCACAATATATTTCCTGAATAAGATACCCGTTTCATTATAACATCCATTATATAAAATCTAAAATTTTCTAAAATAATATATAAAAAATTTTCATTTAAAGTATAAAGTAGATTTAATAAATCAATCTTAGAAACATAGATCAGTCATGATAGTTGGAAATTTTCTTCATTCAATGTACTTTAAAATAGAGGTTCATGCTATACTCTCAGCTAAAATTCACAAGTACTTTGTTGTTAAAATTATATGAGGATTCCTTCATATTTTATTATAAATTAAAAGAGGGTAAATAAAAATTTAAAAAATTAAATAATAATATTAAAAACATTCATTAAAACATTTATAGAAAATATTTCAATTAATGAAAAATGAATTTCGATCGTAGATAAATTTAAAGATTGATTTACTTAAAAATGATCCTTTAGTTTCATGAGAAAATAATGTGTGTAAAATAGATGGAATGAATTTAAAATCCCAAAATACAATTGGATAATTTTATTAAATGTATACTTGTGTGTTATTGTCAAAAAAATATTAACAATAATCGATCATAAAAAACAATTAGGAAATAACATAAATCCCTTACCGTGTTTATAAAATATGAATTATAATCCCAATAAAATAATTACATAAAATTGAACATTAAATTTTATTTAATTTAGGATATTAATGATATAATGTCTCTAAGGTGTTGAATATACAACATAAAACCAGTAAATTTTGATTATGGTATATGTCTCCCATAAATAAAAGTCATAGAAGAAATCTCTTGCCTCATGTCTCGTATTTCTTTATTCACATTTGAGACTGTTGTATATTAAATGATTGTTTATCAAAACATTATTCATGAACCGTAAATATTTTTATCCGAAAATATTTTTTTCATATGAACTATTATCACCTTTTTAATTTTTTTATAAAAACACTATTCTAGGTGATAACATCGTTAGTTATCACACATGTTTGTGTTCTCTAGTCTGTGTATTTATACATAGATCATGGTTCCATCATATCCAAATAGATAAAAATGAAATTAATATAATACATATTCTTTATATGTATATATACATTAATAAGAGGTATATATAAATAAAATTAATTACATGGTTTATGGAGGTGGTATTCATTACATAGGCCTGGAGAGTCCTTCCATTTTTTGATGGATGGAATGAAATAAAGTTAGTTACTTATTCATATTTCTGAAATAATAATAATATCATAAATATTACATATATAAATTTA
Source organism: Viscum album (assembly GCA_963277665.1). Taxonomy (NCBI): domain Eukaryota; kingdom Viridiplantae; phylum Streptophyta; class Magnoliopsida; order Santalales; family Viscaceae; genus Viscum; species Viscum album. The sequence continues at coordinate 692,339,138 of OY728163.1, forward strand.
TTATATTTTTTTTAAAAAACCATGTAAATATGTGATGAAAAATTAATTACACTGATATATAAAAATTATAACCCAAATGTAAGCGCCAGTGTTGTTTTTCCTTCCCTAGGATTTATAGATGGTGGTAATGGTTGTTACATACTCATAATAATAATTTTAGTATTTATGGTTGTTAATTATTTATTTAACAATAGGAAACGTGGATTTAAAAGAGGTTTTATTAGAAATAATATTATTAATGCTCTATTAATATTTATACATTTTCATCCACAAACCCTTCTTTTTCTTATTAAATATACGTTGATGTTATGGGCATTTGTATGGATGAGAAACTATTGGATTCTCTTAAGTAATATTGGAAGGTATTATGATAGTTTTAATTGATCATCAAGGCTGTAATGTTTAGAGTAAGAGAGGATAATGGTTTCACTTTTACAAGTGAGGGTTGCCGACTCTAGGAATTATTAAAAGATTATATTATTTTGTAGTCATTATTTAGATAAATGATTATAAATGGATAGGTATTAAATGTGAAAAATTATATTGTCAAAATATTATCAATCAATGAAATTTATACATGTTTTAGTGTAATTTTAAACAATATATTTATTATTAACACATTAGTTGATCAACAATGACCTTAAATGCGTTAACAGTATTTTCCAAATTAAATGGTTCTATATATTCACATTAGATGAAAATAATATACTAAACTAGAAATAAATAAAATTTAACACCATATAATATAAAAAATTCCCTCTTAAATAATTTCTTTATCACTTTTATATAATTTAATAAAATATTATTTCCATAAAAAATGATTATAGTCATTTTTACACTATTCATTTCATTTTCCTATAATGTAAATAATTCAGAGATATAATTAAAACATTAAATATTCATATGACTCCAATATGTTAATTTAACCATTAAAATTCAATGAAAAAAAAACAATTCATCCAAATTTTTTTACATTAATTCTTTTTAAAATCGTTTATTGAAATATCATATTAATAGATTTAATATTTTTTTTTTCGAATTGTAAAATTATTTAAGGTGATTATTTATTCAGTAAAATTTTATAATAAATTACTAAGTTAATAATAGGTAATTATAATTTTGAATAATCAATTATAACCGAACATATCCTATCTTTAGAGTTATTTACCAATTTTAACATTATTAATTTCAATAGTGTGACATTTTGTAATTATTATTTTCCTAAATTAAAATAAAGTTAATAAATTAAGAATTATGGAACTACATGGAATCATTTGTTCAAGATTAATTTTAAATAAGGGTATGAAATTCATTTAAGATTAAAATACAGAACATAGAGAGAAATTGTTTCTCAAAAAATGATTTTTAACTATAAAAATAATTTCATTGAAAATTACAAATAAAAAATTGATCACGATGAAAATAATTATATTATTCCTAATATTACCTGCCAGAACCCACACTCCAAGATCTTATGCTGAAATACATAAAGATAAATTTGCAGCAATGATGCATATATTTGTGGCAAAAAAAATACCTTAAAACCCTACAACATCCAAATGAGAACACATATCACTTATATACTAGATGAACTTTTTGATTTAGGGTTTTATATAATTTAGACACACTCATAAATAGATAGATCATAACAAAATGAACCCATAAGTCATAAAGTAAAAATTTGTTCCATTTAACCATGATTTTTTATACCATAATAGGTCAACGATATAATCCTTTTTTCAAATCCTTTATAAAAATAAAATGATTAACATTATTTATTAAACCCAACGGAAAATGAAACACACGAAGGGTGAGCTCAAAATATCAATAAATGGTCAGAGTAGGAATTAAAAAATAAATTTAATCAATGTGAATAAGAATAATATAATATAATAATGTCATAAAAAATTCATAAGTATAGAATAATAATATTCATTCAAATAAATACCCAAACAATCAAATATAAAAACATTGTAAATGAAAGTGTCATCAGAATAAATAATTAAAAGCCATGTAATATCAATCATGACCATTTAATAAAATTATAAACATATGTCAAGAAATTAAAACTCATTTTTCTAACATAGAACATCACTATCATTAAACTCTTTCAAAACCCTTTCAACACCCTTTCCATTTTAATATCTATATGACTAACTTCCAAGATTATCATTACCCAACACATCATAGATCTAGAATGGGGATCTCCCTTCGTATAAGATATATCATGATCACTGATTTTCGTTGATCTATAATTGGGTTCAACAATTCATATAAGATATATTGTGTTCACCTATTTCACATAATTCTCAAGTACTAAGAAGAAAACATTTTCTTCATAAAACTAAGAAATAACATGATAAAACCATGGAAAAGAAATGGGTACCATTATAATTTCCACGAAGAAAGATAATTAAAGAAAAATAAATGGATTCAATGACAACCTATTTGAAACATGGTTAACCCTTGTAAATGTAAATTTTTCACTAAAAATATATTTTAAACATGAGTAATCCTTGGAAATGAAATTGGTTCCTTAATAATCTAATCAAAACATTATTAGACCAAAGAAAAGAAACAACTTGTAGAAAAATATAATTAAAATAATATTATTCCATAAAAAAATTATGAAGATGGTATTAATAAAAAATATACGTGGAAGAGTATAAGTAACAAAAAATTGGATCTACAGCGATGAATATAAATTACCATAAAATATCATTCAAACATTTGTGAGGAATATAATCTCTAAACATTCCAAAACATCCCATACCACATTCAAACGTTTGAATCATTAACCCCATGAATGTAATTATAAAAATTGAAACATATAATATGAGGAGAGTAATTATATTCATGATAGAACATCTTAATTGAGATTCATATACAACTTCTAAAATATGATATGCGTATAACAAATGAAACATCTAAAAGAAGAAATATTGTAAAAAAATCCATTATCGCACTGGTAACATTGAAACCATAATCACCATGAAAGACAGATAATCAAAATGTTATGTAAAACCCAATAAATTTAAGTATATTAATCATAAAATAACTTTATTTGAAGTATATATAAAATATAAATTAATCTATGTTCATAAAAATATAATTAAGCCTCAATAAAATTAAAATTGAGGAGAAACCCCTTACCTCTTGTCATATTTTTCATGATTATTCACTATATAATTGAATATGAAACATATTTTAAATATAAAAATTCTTCATAAACTTTTCCATGGTCATTAATTTTATTTCACATATACTCAAGTAATTGAAATTATATAATTAGTAATGTTTATGCTAGTTTTTTTGAACAAAACTGGATTATGTGTCAAAAACAACATTGGTAGGTCAACTTTGATAAAAATGGATTATTAAAAAAAAATATTGAATAATTATAATGAAATAATTATAATATTTATATATCAGATATAAATTTAAAACTATTCATGAATGATTTTCAGAATAATGAACCAATAATACAATCATTTATATTATATATTGTGTGTATGCATGAGTAATGTTCCCATGTTTCAATGATCATTATGGAAATAAATAAAGTAAAATATTTAATACATAATTATAATTCTATTATTAATACCATATTATTTCATCATATACACTTATATATATTATTCTTGTGATGTTAATGGAATCATATCTCATTTAGGAGGCAGTAGTCCACAGGTCCACGAACAATGTTATCAGTTTTTTTGGTGTAATAAAGAGTAATAACGAAAAAGATATTTTATATTTATAGAAAGTAAATTATGTCATGAATATAATTTTTATTTAATTTATGTAAAATATTTTTAATAAAACAATTCCTCAATACATTGCACATAATGTGTAAACTTATTAAATCTCATTGATATAATTTTTAGTCCACATGTCTATAACCCATGTTGTCATCTTTAAACCAAATGGAACACATGAAGGTGTGTGTTATAAAAAAATTACTAAAGCATTAAGAAAAATTAAATATAATATAAATCATATAAAATAAAGGTTTTCCATCATAAGTCTAAACCATTAGAGGTTTTAATGGAAACAAGAATGACATTTTTCCTTGAGGCGGTAGTTCACTATACACGAACAACAATTTTGTTACCTATTTGATGGTACTTTGATAAATGTATATGTATAACCCATAATATTAATAAATATAAGTATATTTAATATACATACATTATTATATAAAAATTTAATAATAAAAATTTAATCTTTTCATAAATAAATAAAAATGCATTCATATTGAAAAAGTCTACCTTTTTCGAGTAACTCTTTTTGGGTTGAAAAAGGGCTTCCTTACCCGACTTTATGCCCCAATTTATTACCCTATATTGAGGGGAGGTATTTTGGGAGATAATGTTGGCATGTTTGGGATGATCCAATGTGTCTTGAGATGTTTCAGTAAGGGGAATAGTGAATGTATTTTCATAGTGGATGAGGAGTTCCATTCTTGTAAATATTAAATGGTAGACACATATGTGAGGTCTCTCTTACCTCATGAGCATCTAAAATAGAAAAATAATTTAATAAATAAGAAATATGTTATATAAACACAAAAAATATACTAAACTAAATGAATCTTTAATATATTTTTTTATTTTTGTATAAGTTTCATTATTTAAATCATTTTTTTATTTTTAATGTAATTATGTTTCTATCCAAATTAATATTTTCGTTAATACTAAATTCTAGTGATATTTTTTAGAATATATAGAACAAATGATATCAAATTATTATATATAAATTTTAAAAAATAAATCAAATTTTCATTAATAAGTAATTTTAAAACAGTCATATGTAACGTGTAAAAACAACATTTTAACCTAAGCCATGAAAAAATATATTTTTACTATATATGGGTACATATGATAATTATAAAATATCAATTGGTACATTAACAACCCATATTTTATATTTAATAAAAATTAAAAATCACTTAATATAAGATAGTATTATATAATTAATTCTAAATAACATAAAAATATATACTTTATTATAAAATAAAAATAATGTCAATTTATCAAATATTTATTCAATTTAAATTTCAAAACTTGCTAGAAAACCATGGAATTAAAATATTATAACTTATCAGATATGTAACATATAATAATCATTTAAAAAAATATTTAACATAATAATTATTTAAATTTATTTTCATTTTAATGATAATAACATTTTATATTTTATTTAATTATTATCTAAATAATCCATGCATTATAGTTTTTAAGCGTTATGTGATACTCATTAATTTACAAAGTTTGAATTTAAATTTTCATTGTAAATACAAAGAATTCATCTTTCAAAAAAAATTTATAACTTAATCTATATATCTTCTTTCTTAATCCGAATAATTATAGGAATTAAAATAAAGGAAGGTACGATATTTTTCTTTTTATTTACATAACTTTTTATATTGAAAAATATCCTGATCAATTGTACCAATAGATAATATACTAAAAACCAATATTATATATGAGTTAAATATGACCATAAATTAGATTATGGACAAGTGTCTAGGTCATTTTGGTCCACAATATTAAGGTTTAGTGCGATGTTAAGCTTAATTTTACCTTAATTACTATAATTAATTTGAGTTAAATTTAATAATATTTTATTTTTATAAACTAAGTTCATATTATTAGATAATAAATATTATACTCAACACAACTTTTGATATTCACTTTTCCATATTCTATTTATAGAATTGAAAAATTAAATTTAAATATAATCTCATAGACATAGTGAGAGAGAGGGTTTTTGAAGTGAAAATGTTCAAAAAATCTATTAATTATTTATATATAAATTAAAATTACTAAATTGGATTAATAGATATATTATTTATTTATTGTGCCTTTAAATATTAATTTTTTAAAAAAAATTTAATAAATATTTAAATGAAAATGATGTTTTCAACTAAAATGAGGTATTTTCATTATTCATCAAAAATAAACCTCCTCATAAAAATAATTTTTTTTACCCAAAGTAAATTTTGATATTAAAAAATAGATAAAAATGGTTATTAAATAAATTATAATTTTCAAAATATCAAAAAATTATTTTAAAGTTACTGCGTCATTAAACGGTGGTAAAATTTCCCTTTAAATATATACATATTTTTATTTTTCAAGTAAGATTTATTATTTTTATTACCCGATCATGAATATTATATGAATTTAAAAACATTTCAATAAAGTTATAACATTTAAATTTTATTATTATATTTCACTTATATGGATTAATTTAAATTTTCAATATAAAACCTAATTCTGTTTATATAAATGGTTTCAGTAAAAACACACATGTGAAATTCAATTACATTATTATAATTTCTAATTATTCAATAATTAATGTAAATGGTTTATAAACTTGTGTAAGATATATTTCTAATTCTGTTTATTATAATTTCTAATTATTCAATAATTAATGTAAATGGTTTATAAACTTGTGTAAGATATATTTTTATAATTTATTTTTATCTTATTCATTCTCTCCATTCCAATGTCAAGGTGATAACTGTTATAATAATATTTGTAGTATATTTTTGTCCAGTATGTCTCACTCTTGTGTGTAATAAAATTCAACAATGTAACTTGATGTTATGTGAAATTAAGGATAAAGTTTTTATAGTGTATGATTTAAGATAAAATTTGTAAGGCAAGTAACACAGTCAATTAAATAATTTAACTTAATTTAAAATAAGTTATTTCCTAAAATTATAGGATATAACATTATACGCACCATAAAATGAATTTCTTCCTCTAAATTCATATTGGTTATAAAATAATAATAATTTTTAAGCTTCCTTTATTATAATCCAAATAAAAAAAGGAAAATAAGACTACCACTTACATGTTAACGTTGGAAACATTATATTTAATGGATTTTACATATTACTATTATTCATCATAGGGGGAACATAAGTGGGAAATTAAAATATTGATTTGTAATGAAAATTTAATCCTAGTTGACTACTAACTAGTGGAAGAGAACAATGTCAAGAGGAAGTTGATGAAGAAAAAATAACAATCCAAATAGGTGTGTAAATTTTAATATATTTAATTTGAAAAGATAGTAATATGGTGATAGTATATTTCGAGATCCATTTAGAAATATCAAATAATTCTCTTACTATCTTTTCCAATTGTAAGATCCAAGCATTTTTAATGGTCACTTGGGGAGTGTTTTCAGGTACATTTTTTTTGTTTTGATGAACCATTGCTTTGGAAATATGGTTTGACGTGGGTTTGGGAGAAGTTGTAAAAAAATTATATGCATAGATGGGTTTTATTGGTTTGTTCGTGGTCTGAAAACTATGCTCCAAAACCCTCGTAACTGTGTAAACCGTGAGAATCTGTATAGTAATCTCCGCACGGATTGAACATGGTTTCCATAACTATGTGCCCTTTTCTACTAAAACCGTGTGCATGAACTAGTTTTCTATGAATATTATTTTTAAATCCACCTAAACCCCTGAAACCCATATATTTTGACCAAGGCATAAGCTAGAACAATTATTAGAGATCCTGGATATTTCTAGAAGGATTCCAAGGAATTTATAACAACGTTCCTCATGATCTAAAGAATGGATTGAAGATCTACTCTGTTACCAGGAATCAAATTTCATCCTGATGCATCTCATACTCTTTCCACTATCTTTCATTTATCCTTCTCCATTGACGATATCTACAATTTTCATGGATATAAACATATGTGTTGAGATCTAGATATGGGATTGTGGAGCTAGATCTATATTTTCATGATGTTGATGCCTTTGATCTTATTTTTGAGTTTATGGATTAAGATCTTTATTTTGATTGACATCGTTGTGCCGCTCAGATTTTAGGGATTTTCACAAAGAAAAAATATGTCAAAAATAGTGGATGGTGGTCTAAATCATACTCCCATTATTGTGGATTTGATATGTGCATGTCTTATTATTGATCTTTTAGCAACCCCTAATAATTTTTTTCCTAAATTGGAGTAAGATGGAATATTAAATTTACTTGTTGATTCCTGACTAATTTAATAGATGATTAAACTATGAAAATAAGGGGTTATCCAAATATTAGTTTGATTTAGAGAAATTTTTTACTTATTGAGATATTCTAATTAAGATATTGAATTTGGTTGGGTTCGAGGTAATTAATCACTGGAATTAATTTTGAGATACGTATTGGCTATTTGAGATCAATAATTCTGGATTAATTATTTCCCTTACTGTATCATTTATATAATTAATTGTGGGATACATTATTATTATTTCATATTTGATTTGGATAATTAATTATGGAGAATTAATTATGGAATAATATGAATGCTGATTAATTAATTAATTGATCAATTAATTATTGGGTTGTACACGTAGTTTAACATGTGATGAAAAATGGGTTTTTATGTTTTTAACTAATCATTGGATTAGTTTGTTATTGATGTGAATAATTCTATATTAATTAATAAATGGTGTATGTGATTGAAAATGTGGTTTCTAGGCATGGAATTCTAGACCAATGGATATTTTATAGTTTAGGTATGGCATTCTATCTCAACAGTTATTAAAGAGGTTGTGATGTTATGTGGTATACATGGAAATATACACCAAAGGTGATTTGCGGTGGTAGATGTGGAGATCTACAAAAGATGAGAATTAGGGTGTTTGTAATGGGGACCAACACCGAATGATATTGGTGGTGTTTAAAATTGAATTAAAAACCAAATGAATGACAATGATGAATTATGAAATTAATGAGAGATATAAATCAAACCTAATATTAATGTTTTAAAACAAATAATAAATGAAAATTCTATAACTTTTTTTATTATGAATTGTACATGTCTCTTTATATAATTTCATACAATTTATTTTTACCGGACTTGTTTTAGAAACCGTTCATGATGCCTTAAAGTGTCATACTCACAACCTAACTCAGGCCACCTGATCAGCACCCAAGCAGATAATATTGTTGCATTATAGTATATGGGAAAGGCCATGGGATAGGTTTCTGTTTGGGAATGAAGCATGGGTGAGGGAAAAAGACATGGTTCGGGACCCTCTACAGAGTCCTTTTTTCATTACTTTTAGTTTCATTATAGAAACTTGGAACTAGCATTGTTACATCATGTATTCCCTTTTAGTTGACTATGGTATTTTCTATTTTGATTAACTTGTGACCTTGGTAATATTATTGTGGGTTTTATTCTTCTCCACCTTTTTAATTTTTTTTCTTTTTTTGATACTTTACTTTACTAAAAGAGGGTACAAACTCCCCAAAAACGACTTACCAAACCCCTACAACTATTCGCAACCCTCTTTCATTTGGGGAGGCACACTTGAGGCATGTAACTAACCAGTTCGGGGCCTGCTACATGGATTTTGGGTTAGGACGTTACAAAGTGGAATCCGAGGATTTTTTTTCTTTATTTTTCTCTATTACTAATTTGAGAAATGTATAAAGGAGAATATGAAGATTTGGGGGACGTTAATGAGCCCAAGAAAGGGAGTTTCAAACTCATGTACATGGGAAAATTTGGGTACTCCTGGTGGAATTGATGGGATTGTTGTTTGCTATAATAGTTATATATTATTTCAACTTGGGTGACACACATGTGATGTGATGTGATAATTATTTTTGATAATTTTTGAGTATTTATTTGTGGCCTAAATAGGCATGAGATTTGAGTCTGCAAGCATCAATCTAGGCATACTGGGTTGTTTTGACATGCATCATTATGTACTCATGGGGAAATATCTAATGGGTTAGTTTTTGAACCTGAACAGATTTCCATGTTATGTGATTGAAATGAAAATGGTGCCTAAAATGAATTGATAAATATTAAAAAATGATAAATTTTGAGAATAATTGGGTGTCTAATTGAGAAACATGTTAATGAGAATGTGTTGACCCTTGTTAATCGAGACCTAGGGGTAGGATGGTTATGGGTAGTGATAGTTCTTCAATGTCGACCAAGTGGTGTGAAATGAGGGAAGAACATGTTAAGACTTGTTGAGTTTCTTTTTCATCGTACGTAATTGTTTACTGTTGTGGAATGAGACCTATGATGTGAGTTTTTAATTATAGAGATTATGACGCCGCGGGAAGTGATGCATCGGTTTTCCGCCGGCGGTGCGCTAGTGCGCCGCTGCCTCTAGGAAGCTGACCGGTACCGGCCGCCACCTCCGGTCGCCAGTGCCGCCGCGCTGGCGACCCACGCCGCCGCGATCTTCCATGGTCCACCAGAGCCATTCTGGTGGTCTTTTTTGCCTCCCATCAGTGCCTACGTCCCTCTTGGGTTTTTCTCTACACTACGATGGCCTCAAAACATAGTTTCCCTTCCTTTCACCCATCACCCAACAATTATGGCATTACAAACAAGTTGGCGGTGGGTCCGGACTTGTTCATTAGCCTGTACCCACCGCGTTAGTGGTTCAAACAATCACCCAAAAAATATTCTCCCAACTTCGAGGGTATAAATCACATATATAAAAATTATACAATATCCCTGTAACTTGTAATTGACATTGCACGTTGACAATCCATGAAAGATGAGCATTGCGGTAGTCGGGCGTCACAGAAGATGGCGTCGCAGAGAACGTTGTCATCCCGTAAACATTGGAGGAAGATTCATTGACATAGGCGACGGTTATTGTGAGTGGTGTCTTCTCCCTTGACACAGAGGAAGTATAAGTTAGGAGAATTCATGGAGTCTTCTTCGCCGAGGGAGGATAATGTTCTTCATGGAAGAATGAAGCTCCAATAATTCCCCAATGGTTCCCCAAAAAAATATTTGCTAAGGAAAATATTATAGTAGACTTCACCAATTTTAAAGAATTTCCATTAATATTAATTTAATTCAAAAGAGAGGTTCTAATTAATTAATAAGGTTATTAATTAATTGGGTTGGCATCATCAGTGTTTGGGAGGTGGAGAGGATCCACCATAATTAGGGGAGGAGTTAATTAATTAAGGGGGGTTTAAGGGAGTTAAGGGGAGATGAATGGATTAGGGATCATGTGGGCCTCACCCCACTAAATCCTCTCATGGGAGGTTATGTGGGTATGTTACCCACCTCTAACTCCTCTTGGGAGTAAATAACCGCCACTAAATAATATAATTGTGTACCAACAATTTTATTAATTTACTATGAATTCGTCAAAATATTACATTAAACATGAATAAAATGAAACTGCGGTAAAGGTGCCCTTAATAGAATACTAGTGCTGCAAGTTCATTGTTGTCCTTGGTTTTTAATTTTGAGAACCGGTACAAAAGATAGAAAAAACTGCACATACGTTTACTGAATGTATCTGATCAAATCTTCAGAAAATGATTTCGGGCACACCGGGCCTTAGAATCAAGGTCTATCAGAAAACACAAACTCATAAAAATCCAAAGTATTTATGAAAAAAAATTCCTTGAAATTTCCTGGCCTTTACATTACTCACACTTCATGTATTTACATATCCGTAATGCTTCAACACACAATATGTAAACAAATGGGGGTACTTAGATCTCATCTGAGTCTCCCACTCCCAAGTGCTCCCTTGGAGATTCTCATGCTGCCAACGAATGTACAATAGTGGAATCAACTGTCCACATAGGACCCGCTCTTATCGATCTGTGATCTCCACCGGGTCCTCCGTACATGTTTCCCTGTCATCGATGTCCAGCTCCCCGTGTTCGATGATGTGGGGTGGGTCGTGAACGTATCTCCGTAGCTAAGATATGTGGAACACGTCATGCACCCGGTGCAACTGAGGTGAAATGGCCAAGCGGTAATCCACCTCGCCTACTCTGCTGAGGACCTGGAAGGTCTGAAGAATCGTGGAGATGCCTTGCATCCCCTGCCAAATCTCTATAGACCTTGTCGATGTTGGAACCTTAGGGAAACATGGTCTCCATCCTCAAACTCCAGTGGTCTCCATCTTATATCAGCATAGGACTTCTGTCTGCTTTGTGCTATCTTCATCTGCTCCTGGATGATTTTCACCTTCTTCGGTTGCCACAAGATGGTCACACTGGTCAACCTCTACCTCAGCTCCTGAAAGCACTACTGGCATCACTCTAACCACACAAAGGATTTCCTCTTCTTTGCCAATGGTGAAAGCGGTGCAGTAACTCTTGAGAAGTCTAGCACAAATCTAAGTCTGACCGACTCATGAGTGATCGACTTCACCCACTTATGCATGATTCCATCTTATGCTACCTAGGGTTTCCTTTTCACCGACCAAGGAAAACCCATCCCAACGTTGTAGGTAAAGGAGAACCTTTTTTCCTAATATAGTCAATCTGTGTATGAACCGTGGTTACCCATTAAACACCCAAACTAACACTGTAAGCCCTCGATGCTACCACCAAGAGGTTCCAATTGAAACTCCCACCTCAAGGGTCAGATAACACCATCAGAGTAAGTGTGATTATCAAGTCTCCTCCCAAATGTATCTCTAGATGTGATGGTCAAGTCAATGTTCTAACCGGAAACTCTTGGTCTAGGACAAGATCTATGGTAGGAAGGAATGATTGGTACCTATGTCTATTGATACGACATCTAGTAATAGACATATATTGTACCTCGAATCATTCTTAGAGACGTTGGGTCACACTCCTTGACCGCATGCAGCTACTCTCTTCCCCTTCCCTCCTGCTCCCTAAGCCTAGCGGGGACTACAATGGCGGGTGGTTGTAACATGTCGAAATATATGTCACCACATGCTTCCCTCCTATCCCTGCTTCCACATCTGCTGCTCTACAAATTCATCTTTCCTTAACACTTCCTATTTTTAAAATATTTGACTCTCCCAAGTCCTTGAGACTGGCATTAGTTCCCTGCTTTCCCATGGCTAACATTCACTAGTTGTATCAGTTAATCCAAAGAACATTCAACCACAAAGATTCTCTCTACCACCGTGGCATAAGTAGTAATTCATAGAGGAAAAGTGTTGTCTCATATATCCTTTAAACACACCTCATTTGGTAGTCTGAGCCCCAAAGAACTGATCGTATCGTATTCATCAAGTACCTTAAACGATCGGTATGACTTGTTTAATACTCAGCTACCGACATGTCGTTCTGACGAAGCTGTATAAGTTCTAGAGAAGTCTCAACCACCTCCTCAAGCCAGTCCTTAGACGCGTGTGAGTCGGGCTCACCTTGGAACCTGAAGGGTATCTGATGCTGAAACACATGTAAGGCACTAAGCCTACAAGTTTCCTCTACCGGTACTTCTGGTCGCAACTATTGATCAATGGGTAGTGATATAGCTGTCACACTACTTGAAGGTACTATCTTAGGCATTGGTCCACGTACCTAAGCCTCATAAATATGTGGACCAACCTTGTGGTCACGTCCAGAAAAAGTCTAGTAGCTAAGATCACCATCTGCTCTACAGGTGTCTCAACTAGGAGGAAAACTCTAGCATTCACCTTCATCCTGTCCTCTACTACTTGGGAATCTGTCTCGCCTCGAAACCTCAGAGGCCTCTGCGGCTGGAACTCATGAAACACGCTAAGTCGTCGTGCACCGTTTTCCAGTGAAGCTGGTGGTATCTTCTATGCAACAGGTGGTGGTACTGCTGGTACACCACCCAAAAGTGCCAACAGAGAAAGAGGGATCTGAACCGGAGCCTCGTTGCTCGGTGGACCGTCATCGGGTACTCTCTCAGAACTCCAACTCACTGTCTATGTGGAGGTATCCTGAACAAATGCGACACGGTCGAAAGAATATATCTGGTGAGATGACCTGGTTGAGCTGACTTAAAGAAAACTTTTGAAAACACACATGCAATCAGTTTTTTTGTGCACTGAGTTGGAAAACAGAAGTCAAGGTCCTGGTGTATGGATACGTCGACCGCCACACCAACACTGGACTCCCTGAACCGAAAACCATACTCTGTTCCCTTAACACTATTGCTTCACAAAAAGGAAATATCAGAGTCCTAAGTTTTGCGGTATAACCGACGCCCTTGATACCAATTTGTCATCACCCATACCCAGAGCCTGTATCATGACTACCCCAAGCCTTCCTTCCATAGGCATGGGGCTGGAAACTAGCACCAAAGGCGTAAATCCCTAGTACTGGGAAGGAATTTTCTTTAAATTGGAAAAAAAACACAACCAGAGTACATGAGAAAGAAAAAACTAAGTTAAAATTGTATTATAAGTGTACTGAAAGTAAAGGGGCTAGAATACAAGCCCAACTATAAAGTAAAAATACAATTGAAAGCCAGTACAACTAAAAAGGAAAAAATAACTAGAAGGTGGAAGTAACTCCTGGATCATCCTCCAGGGTTCCTACCTGAAAGGTAGGTATAGATATCCTCCTCTGTGCTCCATGTCCATCCGTCTCCTCCAGGTACCGACTCGTCGTGAGGTCCACCTTCGGGTACCATCCATTCCTCGTACACTCCACCTCAGTCAGTGTTGTCTGTCGTCTGCATCCAATACAACGACGTGCGAGCATAGCCCGTACAGGGGTGAGTATAATGATACTTGGACTGCTAAAGTACTCCACCTGTCGAGTACTGTGGGCCTACTGCTACAACCAAGCGCTTCCGACCATGGGTCTGCTACTACAACCAAGAGCTCCCCCTCATAGCCTACAGAGGTACTCCTTCTATTGAGTACCACGGGTCTGTCACTACAACCAAGAACTCCGCCGCCATGGGTCTGCTGCTACAACCAAGCGCTCCCCACTGGGCCATCTAAATCACTCTGAGTCAATCGATCAGCAGTCTTCAAGTCTCACCCAGCTACTAGGTATCTGCAATATGCTCGCTCGCCACCGGGAGGGTCCACTCCACATGCCACAAGACGATACACCAAGTGTTAATAAGTCTCACACATAAGTATCACAAGGACCTCCAAGTCATAGGGGTCTCAACGCAAAATATTGTGCGACAATCAGACACACGGTTTGAGAGTTATTAACATTTCTGTTCCAGGGGCCTGGTTGGTTTTAATGTTAAACCAACCCGATCATACTTCAATCTCATATGAATCTCCCATGGAGTATGTAAAAAGAACCGTCTCATCAAAATGAATCCAACATAGTTGACAACACGTCAATCAGATGTCTGGTCCTTAAGTTATAAGCATTCCCTCTCCAGGGGCCCGGGTGGTTACGGGATCGAACCAACCTGGCCTTATAGAGACATCGCGAAATTCTTGACTGTGATATATAAAAACGACCTTCTCAATCCAAGGATTCCAACGCAACTGACGTTGCATCGATTGGAGGTCAGTAGATCATGATATGGGCGAAAAACTGAAAACGGTCCGAAGAGGGGAGTTTGGGTCCTGTCCGACCTGGCCCCACCCGCCCTGGGTCAACTCGAACCGGGTCGACCCGATCTAGGTCTAGGTATAGCCCGGTAGGGCATGAAGCGGACTGCGAGGTTGGCGTCTCGGCCCGCGTGTATGTGTTCCAGCTTGGTGGCGGGCCGCGGCTGGGCCATGCTGGCCGGGCGGGGGGGCAGGGGGGTGGGGGGGAGGGATGGGGGCTCCCCGGGTTCTTCGTAACTGCGGCGCTAGGCTGGCGCCGCCCAGACTCCTCGGAACCCGCGCGATGCGGGTTCCTCTTCACCATCGCCACGACCGAGGCCATGTCTGTCTTCCGCCGGCGGCACGCTAGGGCGCCGCTGCCTCCAGGAGGCCGGCCGGTGCCGGGCCCACCGTGCCGGCGACCCGTGCTGCCGCGATCTTCCTCGGGCCACCGGAGTCATTCCGGTGGCCCGTTTTTCTTCCCGTCAGTGCCTGTAGCCCTCTCGGGGTTATTTCGACACTACGATGACCTCAAAACGTCATTTCCCTTCCATTCACCCATCGCCCAATAATTCGTGCAACACGAACATGTTGGTGGTGGGTCCGGACTTGTTCGTTAGCCCGTACCCACCACGTTATTGGTTCAAACAATCACCCAAAAAATATTTTCCCATGTTCTAGGGTATAAATCACATTTATAAAAAATATACAATATCCCCTACCTCGTAATTAACGTCACATGTTGACAAGACACGGAAGACGAGCGTCGCGGTAGTCGTGTGTCGCAGAAGATGGCATCGTAGAGAATGGTGTCATCTCGTCGACGTTGTAGGAAGAGTCATTGACGTAGGCGACGCTTCTCACGAGCGGTGTATTCTCCCTTGACATGGAGGAACAAGAAGGTAGGAGAAGTCATGGAGCATTCTTTGCCGAGAGAGGATGATGTTTTTCGTGCAAGAATGAAGATCCTCTAATTATCCAAAGGATCCCCACCAAAATATTTTCTAAGGCAAATATTATAATAGACTTCACCAATTTTAATGAACTTCCATGCAAATCAAATAAATTCGAAATAGTGGTTCCAATTAATTAATAAGGTTATTAATTAATTGTTTTGGCATCATCAATGTTTTTGGGAGGTGGAGAGCCTCCACCATAATGAGGGGAGGAATTAAATAATTAAGGGGGGTTTAAGGGAGTCAAGGAAAGATGAATGGATTAGGGATCATGTTGGCCCCAACACACTAAATCCTCTAATTGGAGGTTATGTGGGTGTGCGTCCCACCTCTAACTCCTATTGGGAGGAAATAACCACCACTAAATAATAAAATTGTGTACCAACGATTTTATTAACTTAGTATGAATTCCTCAAAATATAACATTCATCCCACATAAAACGCAATTACAGTAAAGGTCCCCTTAAGCGAATACCGGCACTACGAGTTCATCAGTGTCCTCAGTTTTCAATTTTGAGCACCAGTTCAAATGATAGAAAAACCCACACATACATTTACTGAACCTACTTGAACAAAACATAAAAAATTGGTTCTGGGCACACCGGCCCTCGGAATCAAGTGCTGTCAGAAACCATAGACTCGTTAAATTCCCAAGTATTAATGAAAGAAAAAATTTCCTTTAAATTTCCAGGTCTTTAGATTAACGACTTTGATATTAATTTTGGATATACCAATTTATATCTGGATTTTGATCGACATCATTGTGCCACTCAGATTTTGAGGATATCCACTAGGAAACATCCATCAACAAAAAAACATATGTGGTATAAATAAAACACCCATAGTCATGGATTGGATATGTGTATGTGAGATTATTGATTTTCTATATACCCATAATAACATATTTAATAAATTGGAGTAATTTTGAATGTGAAATTTACTTGTGGATCCCTTAGTTATTTGATATATTATAGAACCATGAGGATATGTGGTTGTCTAAAAAGTTGATTGATTTGGGGAAATTGTTTATAGATTGAGATATTGTAATTGAGTTATTGAATTTGGCTGTGTTCCGGGTAATTAATCCAGGGGAATTAATTATGAGATACGAATAATATATGTGAGAAATTAATGGTGGATTAATTATATGGATTGTTGTTTCATTAGGATAATTAATTGTGGGATTTATTATTATATGTTTTTATTTTACTTGAATAATTAATTACGGAGAATTAATTATGTAATGAGATTAATATTGATTGATTAATTAATCAATGAATTAATTAAATGGTTGTGCACTTATTTAAAGATGGGTTAACTAATTAGTTTTTATATATTTAAATAATCTTTTGATTAATATGTTATTGATGTGAATAATTCATTATCAATTAATAAATGATGTAAAATGTAACACGCTGAGATTTTATGAGAAATGTTGTTTATGTCTTATGTTATACGCAACAACAAAGGAATCTTTCACGTCACACAATATGGACTTGGCTTGCATTACACGCAATCGCGACCTTCCTCGATAGCTTGTGTAGTATGATATATTATTATGAACTAGCTTTTATGAATAGTATTAACTACATTTTGAATTTTATTATTCATCTTACACATTTTCTAGAACATGGTAAGAGAACAAAATAATTTTTTCGGGTAAAATAAGTGTTTTTCAAAAAATGAAGTTTTGCCGCCTTTTGATGGCGCACCCACATTAAATCTATTTTTGAAATGATTATATGTTAAATTTGAAAAAAATAAAATTCTACTTTTGAATCAGGGTATAAAAATTTACTTTGGATAAATTTTTGATATTTTTATGATAACATTCATATTTTGATAAATAGTAAAAATACACTAATTTTTAATTAAAAACAAATTTTTTCATTGAGATAATTTATATGGTTAAATTATTATATTGAATGGTTTTAAAGTATAAATAGAATATATTTTTACCATTTAATATAATGTATTTCATTAGCATTAATTTCACATTGAATTCATAGGTAAAAACATTTCAATCTTTGGCAAAGTTTTAACTGATAAACTCGTTTTCTTAACAACGGGATTTATTTTAAATTAATTACTGCAACATATATGTTTTGAATTTGGAAAAATGGATTCCATATTCGGAATCAGTGGGTCCAAATTATGTTAATAAGATACTTTTTATTTTTTAACATTATGAATAGTAACTACAGTAAATTTTATTTACAATAGTTAAAGGTAAATTGGGTAATTAAGGTTAAATATAAGATTATAAAATTACCCTAACACCTGCAAAAAACCTATTGTATGTCTAAGAGTCGACCCATATCACCTAAGGGTCGGATTAGATTCATTTAATGGACTTTTTCCATGAAAATAATTTAATTATTATTAAAACCAAATAGTATGAAAACATGTCACTTTCTTTAATATCATAAGTATAATAATTTTAATTTAGTGATAAACTTAATGAAACTACAAAAATTAATAGTATCCAGAAAGATAATAAATTTATATACATCATAGGAATTTATTTAGAATTTTTAGGGATTTAATAATTATCATTAATTATGACACAATAGCGATGTTGAAATTATTTTGTTAATTAATATATCAAAATATATGGTTTTAAAAATATTAAAATAAATATTATATGAACTATTTAAAATGCTCCACTAATTTTATAGATACATGTGACATTTTATGAATCTAATAAATCTTTTATTTTGAACATATCTTCTGTATATAGTTTATTTAAATTCAAATAAATGAATAGTGTCAAAATTGACACTATTGTTATTTTATAAAAATTAACATATTATAAAATTGTTTAAAAATCACAAAAATATTTAAAAATTATAAATTTAAATTTATATGGTCTAAAATTTCATGAAGTGTCAAATTATGGAAAACTCAGAACACATGTGTAATTATTTGTAATAATTTAAAATTTAGAATATTATTACCACAAATAAACCTAAATTGATAAATAAGGATAAATCAAGTTGATAATGTTTAAAATAAATTCCTAACATGTCTAAATTTTATTGGTTGATGATATTACAACCCTATCCCATTTAATCTTCGGATATGAGTCATTTTTGAAGTTTTTAAGTGGGGTTGGGATTTAATATAAAATAATATTTCTTATATTTCCAAAGGTGCCCCTCTCCTCCCTTATAAAAGGGCACCTCCTCTTTCTCCTTCTCACACCAATTTGAGCCTTCAATATCGGCCAATCCCTGCCCATTTCACTTCCCCACTTCCCTAGAAACATCCTATAGGTCTTTGTATTCTTCAAAGACCAATTATAGTTCCCTGAGAGGAGGTCACAAATAGGCGCTTCAAAGAACAGATAATGTCCGTTACCGATTCTTTTAACATTATTTATTCTTCAAATTCTTCTTATTTAGTTGTTTCATTATGAATTAATAACATCAGTATCACTCATATACTAATATGTTATTATAAGTATGAAACAACCCTATTTCACCATCTATCCATCCTACGGAAAATGAAATCACCGCGCGTGCATACGTACGGAATACCGTCTCCACGCCGTGGTGTAATCTATTTTCCATCACCACCTTACTTGGATGGGTATAATGGTGCATATAAATAACTATATATGATTATTTTAAAGTGGTATTGATTCTGAAATAGTATACATACACTCCAATACAATTCCACGATCATGGGAATGATATCATCGCTCGTGCGTACGTACGGAATACCGTCTCCACAATGTGATGTGATTCATTCTACATGATCTTCATTGAATAATATAAATGAATTGAATGAATAAATATGATACATAGTACAATAATACCATTCTAGAAATGAGGTATCTATAACCTAAAGAGAAGAATAAGAATTTATTCGACAAAACACGCATAAGAACAAAAATTAATAAACACCCGAATAATAAGTAATAAAGAAATATTACTAATAATAAGCTAAAAATATGACCATATATGATATCATAACAATAAGTATGATTCTAGAATAAGTCAATAACATTATTTAAATCATTATACTGGAGGTTCGGACACTTATGAAGCAAATCAGACCTAAGGTAAGGGAAAATATCACAATCTCATTTTTATCCGATATTGTTTATACTTTGGTATTTACTGGGGTGTATTTTATCATCCACATCCATGTTTCCTCAATATGTAATATTATTTCCATCCACCTACAATTGATTAAATCTAATTTTACCCTTCGGTGAGTTTTTAGTGTAGGATATGAAAGGAATGTTTTGTCATTTTTCATACGAAGTACTTTTTTGATTTTCCAACAAAAGTACAAGAAGAATGTTTTTTTAACTTATACGACATGAATGGATTTTTAAAATATTATTTCCAATAATCTTCCTTTAAATGTTTTCATGTTTATTTTTAATCAACTTCTATTAGTTTAAAATTTTATGACATGTTAAGAAAGGAAACGAAATTTGAAGTAGAAAGGATATTTTCCTCAAGAATGGAGTTCAAGTTCTTTTTATCAAAATTATTTTCCATCTAAGATAATATAGGGTTCTGTTTATTTCCCTATTATTACATTGATTTTTTCATGTTGTGATGGAATTATTTTTATGAATTCCTTTATCTTATATGAATTATTTTATGATGTCGCGATGTTTAAGAATCCCATTTTTATTACATGGGTTATGCAATGATGTATGATTTCTGATTTTGTGGCACACATAAGAATGGTATCATTATGAGATGGGTGGGACCTATATATCCCTCCAATTAATTGGGTAAAGATTTTATATCTCATGAGATAGACATGGATGGAATGGTAGGTTAAACCGGTACAGTGAAACAGGACTGAAAGGAGGAGTGAACTCGGTTCAGAAATGGATTATGTCCACGAAGATAGTCTTGTAAATGAGTCTTGACTAATAAGAAATTATTCTCTATGATTATGTGTGTATGCCACAACGTTTCATGTTTTATGTTATGATTATTAGGATTACATTTCACTACCATGATTTATCACATGTTATGAAATTATGATCTCTTTTTCAGGGTAAGATTTTCAAAATGTTATGTTCTTATGAATTTGATGTAATTTATATTTCTTTTGTTTACCCTTACTAAGAATTTGAGCTCACAATTTTGTATGTTTTCTTTCCCCAGATCAGGAAGAAGGGTATTAAGTAATATATGTCAAAAAGGGACTATAGATATGATGAAATAAATGGGAGACAATGTAGATGTTTTATGAACGAGTTGTTTATTTTTCCAAGTTTCTAAAGAAACTATACCTATACGGTCCTTTCATGGTTTTGTTATATGTTGTAATATGTATGATTCAATTTTGAAGTATTAACCATATATGTAAAGTATGGGTCGCTATAGTTGGTATCAGAGGAAAGGTATAGTCGGCCTTAGGAAACTAGGATGTGAAAGCCTTAGTAAGAAACCTAAGGATATGTCTAAGCATAGAATACAATTCTAGTGTTTTATAAATGGCCATGAACAACCTATGATAAGACCTTAAGTGTGAAATTTTATTCTTTATTATTTGGTTTTCCTATTATAATTAGTGTTGCTCACACTATTCTTCTTGGTTTTAGTCAATGGCTGGAACCCGAAGAAACCGTGTTAATGCAGAATACGACGGGAAATGAAATGATTTTCCCCCTGAGAAACCAAAGGTTATGGGAGCTGGAATGCAAAATCTTGTAGCCATTATCACACAACTTTCTCAAGCTATGAATCATGCAGGACTTCCAAATGAGCAAAGGAAGGAGAAACATTCTGTAGAATCCTTTATGAGGCGGCATCCACCTTCATTCAGCGGGTCTTCTGATCCATTAGTGGCTGAACAATGGATCAGTACCACTGAAAAGTTATTTTCAGTTCTTCAATGTTCTGAACATGATAAAGTCATCTTAGAAGTGTATCATTTGGAAGGTGATTCTAATCAATAGTGGAATCTTATTAAGAATACGTGGAAAAGGGATTAAATTGAGTCCATGGAATGGGATGAGTTCAAGAACTTATTTTTCAATAAGTATTTCCATCGTATTCTTCAAAAAAAGATGGAGAAGGAGTTTCTTGAATTGAACCAAAAGGATGATGAATCTGTTGGTACCTACGAAGAAACTTTTACAAGACATGCAAGGTACGCTTCTGGAATTATTATCCAACCTGAGAGTAAGATCGATCGATTGTTTAGTGGCGTAAAACCATGTATTCGAAGGGAGATATCCATAAGGGACTTCAATAGCTACGAGGAAATTGTTCGATGTGCTCTCAAGGTTGATATGGAGATTGGTGTAACCCATCAGTCACATGGGTTTGATAAGAAGAGGAAAATGGAATTTAAAGGAAAATCTAAAGACCACACTGAAAAGAAGATGAGTTTTCCCTTATGCTCAAAGTGTGGAAAGAAACATGGAGTAAATTGTATTAAGGGGACAAGAAAATGTTATAAGTGGGGAAAAGAAGGTCATCGGGCAATTGAATGTCTAAATAATGGTAAGAAGATGTTTATTGATGCAAATAAAGGAAGGGATACACATAATTTACCTAATACACTTCAATGTTTCAAGTGCAAGGAGATGGGGAATTATTCCAATCAATGCCCAAATCCAAGGGTTGATGATGATGTCGATGTCAACAAACTCTTAAGGCCAAAGACAAAGGAAAGTCACATGCAATTACTATCGGTGATGTGGAGTACGACAACGAAATGGTGAGAGGTACACTTACCATCCACTCTAAAGTAGAAAATATTTTATTTTATTCTTTATCCACCCACTCTTTTATTTCTGAAGACTTTTCTAAGGGTACCACTGTATTACCTCAAAAATTAGATGTTGAGTTGGCTGTGACAACTCCCAATGGCACAACAGTCGAATCAATTGTTTACAATTCTTCTCCTATTGATGTTTGTGGGAAAGTGCTTCCTGGAAATCTAGTGATCCTTCATATAGTGTAATTTTATGTGATTCTTGGCATGGATTGTCTTTCTTTATATGGAGCTCATATCAATTTCCAAAGAAGGGAAGTCACATTTCATATTCCAGATCAATCTATGATCATCTATCGATGCAAGGATGAACATAACCTTACAGTGGAAATTTCATCCATCTTATGGGTCTTGATTCCACTAAATGAAGGTTATTTATCTCAAATGGTTGGAGAGAAACTCATGATTAATAATATGAACATTGTACGGGAATTTGATGATGTATTTCTGAAGGAATTGCCAGGTCTTCCACCAAATCGTGAAGTTGAGTTTTCAATAGAACTTGTACCGGGTGCTTTTCCTATTTCAAAGACACCATATAGAATGGCCCCAATTGAGTTGCAAGAATTGAAGAAGCAAATCCAAGTGAATCTTGATAAAGGATTCATACGCCCTAGTGCGTCACCTTGGGGGGACCAGTTCTATTTGTTAAGAAGAAAGATGGATCAATGAGACTCTGCATTGATTATCGAGAACTTAACAAGATCACTATCAAGAAGAAATATCCTCTCCGACGAATTGATAACCTACTTGACCAACTACGCGGAGCTCAATACTTTTCCAAGATTGATCTTCATTCAGGGTATCATCAATTAAGGGCCAAAAGGGAGGATATACTAAATACGGCTTTATGTACAAGGTATAGACCTTATGAATTTATAGTGAAGCCATTTGGTCTTACTAATTCCTCTGCTATCTTCATGGATCTGATGAATAGAGTCTCTATAGACGATCTTGATCAGTTTGTGGAAGTCTTTATAGATGATATTATTGTCTATTCAAAGAGAAAGTAAGAACATGAAGATCACTTGATAATTGTTTTAAAGACCCTAAGAAAGGAGAAGCCTTATGCCAAATTTACCAAGTCTGAATTTTGGCTTAAAATATTTGCATTTTTGGGTCAGATAATCTCAAAAGAGGGGATATTTGTGGATCCAGAAAAAATAGAGGTTATCGAATGATGGTCGAGACCAACAACAGAAACTGAGATCCGATGTTTTCTTGGTTTGGCTGGATATTACCGACGTTTTGTGAAATATTTTTCAAGGTTATCTAACCCACTCACCAAGTTGACTCTAAAAGGAGTTAAGTTTGTTTGGACGGAGGAATGTGAAGAAAATTTCAAAGAGCTGAAAAGAAGGTTAGCCAGTGCACCTATGCTCACACTACCTTGCAGTGGAGAAAGGTTTGGGATCTATAGTGATGCATCCAAGAAGGGACTCATATGTGTTCTCATGCAAAATGATATGGTGATAGCTTATGCCTCACGACAGTTTAAAATCCATGAGCAAAATTACCCAACTCATGATTTGGAGTTAGCTACGGTAATCTTTGCATTAACGATTTGGAGGCATTACCTTTATGGTGAAAGGTGTGATATTTATACTGATCATAAAAGATTAAAGTATATTTTCACACAAAAGGAGCTGAATATCCATCAAAGAAGATGGTTGGAGCTGATTAAGGATTAAGACGGTTCAATCTATTACCACCCTAGGAAAGAAAAAAAAGTTAGCAGACGCATTAAGTCGACAAGACCATGATAGCTTATCCATGATGATGATAAAAGAAGATCAAATATTTATGGATTTACAAAGGATGGATCTTGGAATTTTAATGAAAGGGGAGAAATCTTATATTTCTCAAATGAATGTTCAACCTTCTATACATGTGGAGATTCAAGAGGCACAGAAAGAATATGTCGAGTTACAAAAGAAGGTGAGAAATTTTCTTGAATTAAACATTGATTGTGATGGGATAATAATGTTCAGGAATCAGGTTTTTGCTCCTCCCATCCCCGAATTAAAGAAGGAGCTGCTTGATGAGCCTCATAGTTATTCATTCTCTATTCATCCTGGAAGCACGAAGATGTATAGGGACCTGAAAGAGTACTTCTGGTGGGATGGAATGAAAAGAGATGTTGCTGAATATGTCTCTCGATGCTTGGTTTTTCAGCAAGTTTAAGCTGAGAGATAGAAGTCTAAGGGGATGTTACAACCATTACCCATACTAGAATGGAAATGGGAAAACATCACTATGGACTTTGTCACTGGACTTCCTAAAACATCCAAAGGCAATAATGTTATCTGGGTGATAGTTGATCGTCTTACAAAGTCTACACACTTCATTTCTATTAGAGATGATTTCTCTCTAGATCAACTTTTCATGATATATGTAAAGGAAGTGGTAAGATTGCATGAAGTACCACTTTATATTATATCTGATCGGGATCTGAGGTTTACCTCACAGTTTTGGAGAAGTCTTCAGCATACTCTAGATATAGAGTTGAGTTTCAACACTGCTTATCATCCTCAGACAGATGGTCAGTCTGAGAGGATAATTCAAACTCTATAAGATATGTTGAGATCCCTCACTATAGATTTCAAAGGTGGTTAGGATGAACACCTACCTTTGGTGGAATTTTCTTATAATAATAGATTTCACTCCAGTATTCAGATGGATCCTTATGAAGCACTCTATGGAAAGAAATGCAGGACTACAACTTGATGGGATGAAGTTGGGGAAAGAATGCTATTAGGACCTGATCTCGTTGATGAAATGGCAGAAAAAGACAGATCTATTCAACAACACATAAGAGCAGCTCAGAGTCGACAGAAAAGTTATGCCGACAACCGAACAAAATACCTAGAGTTTGAAGTGGGTGATAAAGTGTTCTTACGAATATCTCCCTGGAAGTGGGTCATGAGATTTGGAAAGAAGGGAAAGTTGATCCCTAGATATATCGGTCCTTTTAAAATTATGGATCGTGTTGGGAAGGTAGATTACCGATTGGCGCTTCCACCGAATCTTTCTGAAGTTCACGATGTGTTCCATGTATCTCTCCTAAGAAAGTAAATACCTGATCCTTCACCTGTACTCAGCTCAGAAGTTATATCACTGTAGCATGATCTTTCTTATGAAGAATAACCGATAGAGATTCTAGATCATAGCGAAAAAGTCCTACAAAACAATAACACTCACTTGGTGAAAGTTTTATGGAGGAACCACCAATTAGAAGAAGCTACATGGGAACTTGAGGATATGATGAGGGAGATGTATCCTCATCTGTTTTTAATGAAGTGACTAATTTCGAGGGAGAAATTCATTTAAGGGGGGTATAATGTAACACCCTGAGATTTTATGAGAATTTTTTTATGTCTTATGTTATACACAACACCAAAGGAATCTTTCACATCACACAATACAGGCTTGGCTTTCATTACACGTAATCACGACCTTCCTCGATAGCATGTGTAGTACGATATATTATTATGAACTAGCCATTATGAATAGTATTAACTACATTTTGATTTTTATTATTCATCTTACACATTTTCAAGAACATGGTAAGATAAGAAAATAAATTTTTCAGGTAAAATAAGTATTTTTCAAAAAATGCAGTTTTGCTGCCTTTTGATTGCGCACCCACATTAAATATAGTTTTTGACATGATTATAAGTTTAATTTGACAAAATAAAATTCTTCTTTTGAATCAAGGTATAAAAATTTACTTTGGATAAATTTTGGATATTTTTTTGATAACTTTCATGTTTTGATGAATAGTAAAAATACGCTAATTTTTAATTAAAAACTACTTTTTTCATTGAGATAATTTATATAGTTAAATTATAATATTGAATGGTTTTAAAGTATAAATAGAATATATTTTTACCATTTAATAGAATTTATGTCATTATCATTAATTTCATATTGAATTCATAGGTAAAAACATTTCAATCTTTGGAAATGTTTTAACTTCTAAAACTCGTTTTCTTAACAACATGATTTATTTTAAATTAATTACTGAAAGTTATATGTTTTGAATTTTCAAAAATGGATTCCATATTATGAATTAGTGGGTCCAAATTATGTTAATAGGCTACTTTTTATTTTTGGGCATTATGAATAATAAGTACGGTAAATTTTATTTACCATAGTTAAAGGTAAATCGGGTAATTAAGGGTAAATATAAGATTATAAAATTACCCTCACACCTGCCAAAATCCTATTGGATGACTAAAAGTCGACCCATATCACCCAAGGGTCCGATTAGATTCATATAATGGACTTTTTTCCATGAAAATAATTTAATTATTATTAAAACCAAAGAATGTGACAACATGTCACTTTCTTAAATCTTATAAGTATAATAATTTTAATTTAGTGATAAAATTAATTAAAATACAAAAATGAATAGTATAAAGAAAGATAATACAATCATATACATTATAGGAATTTATTTAAAAAATTTAGGGATTAAATAATTACCATTAATTATGACACAATAATGATGTTGAAATTATTTTATTAATTATAATATCTAATAAATTGTTTTAAAAATATTAAATTAAATATTATATGAACTATTTAATGTTCTCCTATAATTTTATAGATACATATGAAATTTTATGAATCTTTTAAATATTTTAGTTCGTACATATCTTCTGTATATATTTTATTTAAATTCAAATAAATTAATAGTGTCAAAATTGACACTATTGTTATTTTATAAAAATAACATATTATAAAATTGATTAAAAATCACAAAAATATTTAAAAATTATAAATTAAAATTTATATGGTCTAAAAGTTCATAAAGTGTCAAATTATGGAAAATTCACAACACATTTGTAATTATTTATAACAATTTAGAATTTAGAATATTATTACCACAAATAAAATTAAATTGATAAATAAAGATAAAACAAGTTGATAATGTTTAAAATAAATTCCTAACATGTATAAATTTTATTGGTTGATGAGATTACAACCCTATATCATCTAATATTTTTATATGAGTCATTTTGGAAGTTTTTAAGTGTGGTTGGGATTTAATATAAACTAATATTTCTTATATTTCCAAAGGTGCCACTCTCCTCCCTTATAAAAGGGAATCTCCTCCCTCTCCACCTCACACCAATTTGAGCCTTCAATCTCGGCCAATACCTTCCCATTTAACATCCCCACTTACCTAGAAACATCCTAAAGGTCATGGTTTTTTTCAAAGACCAATTGTAGTGCCCTAACAGGAGGTCTCAAAGAGGCGCTTCAAAGAAGAGGTAATGTCCGATACCGATTCTTTCACCTTTATTTCTTCTTCCACATCTTCTTCTTTAGTTTTTTCATTATGAATTAATATCATAAGTATCACTCATACACAGATATGTTATTATAAGTATGAAACAACCTTATTTCACCATCTATCCATCCTACGGAAAACGAAATCACCGCGCGTGCGTACGTACGGAATACCGTCTCCACACCGTGGTGTAATCTATTTTCCATCACCACCTTACTTGGATGGGTATAATGGTGAAAATAAATAACTATATATGATTATTTTAAAGTGTTATTGATTCTGAAATAGTATACATACACTCCAATACAATTCCACGATCATGGGAATGATATCATCGCTCGTGCGTACGTACGGAATACCGTCTCCACAATGTGATGCGATTCATTCTACATGATCATCATTGCATAATATAAATGAATTGAGTGAATAAATATGATATATAGTACACTAATACCATTATGGAAATTAGGTATCTATAACCTAAGGAGCAGAATAATAATTTTTTCGAAAGAACATGCATAAGAACAAAAAGTAATAAACACCCGAATAACAAGTAATAATGAAATATTAATAATAAGAAGCTAATAATATGACCATGTATGATATCATAACAATAAGAATGATTCTGGAATAAGTCAATAACATTATTTAAAACATTATACAGGTGTTTCAGACACTGACGAAGCAAATCGGACCAAAGGTAAGGGGAAATATCACAATCTCATTTTTATCCGAGATTGTTTATACTTTGGTATTTACTAGGGTGTATTTAATATTCCACAACCATGTTCCCTCAATATGTAATATTGTTTCCATCCACCTACAATTGTTTAAATCCAATTTTACCCTTCGGTGAGTTTTTAGTAAAGGATATAAAAGGAATCTTTTTTCGTTTTTCATACAATGTACTTTTTTACTTTCCGACAAAAGTTCATGAAGAATGTTTTTTTTTCTTATACGGCATGAATGGATTTTTAAAACATTATTTCCAAGAATCTTACTTTACAAGTTTTCATGTTTATTTTTAATCAGATTCTTTTAGTTTAAAATTGTATAAAATGATAAGAAAGGAAAAATGTTCTTGAAGTCGAAAGGATATTTTCCTCAAGAATGGTGTTCAAGTTTTATTTATCAAAATTATTTTCCATCTAAGATAATATAGGGTTATTTTTTTATACCTATTATTACATTGATTTGATCATGTTTTGATGGAATAATTTTTATGAATTCATTTATCTTATATGAATTGTTTTATGATGTCACGATGTTTAATAATCCCATTTTTATTACATGGGTTATGCAATGATGTATGATTTATGATTTTGTGGCACACATAATAATGGTATCATTATGAGATGGGTGGGACCTATATCTCCCTCCAATGCATTGGGTAAAGATTTTATATCTCATGAGATAGACATGGCTGGAACGGCAGGTTAAACTGGTTCAGTGAAACAAGACTGAAACGAGTAGTGAACTCGGTTCAGAAATGGACTACGTCCACTAAGATAGTCTTGGAAATGAGTCTTGACTAATAAGAAATGATTCTCTATGATTATATGTGTATGACACAAAGTTTCATGTTTTAATTTATGATTATTGGGATTACATTTCATTACCATTATTTATCCCATGTTATGAAATTATGATCTCTTTTGCAGGGTAAGATTTTCAAAATGTTATGTTCTTATGAATTTGATGTAATTGATATTTCTTTTTTTACCCTTACTGAGAATTTGTTCTCACGATTTTGTATTTTTTCTTTCCCTAGGTCAGGTAGAAGGGTATTAAGTATGATATGTCAAAAAGGGACTGTATATATGATGAAATAAATGGGAGACAGTGTAAATGCTTTATGAATCAGTTATTTATGCTTCCCAGTTTCTAAAGACACTATCCCTATACGGTCCTTTCATGGTTTTGTTATATGTTGTAATAAGTATGCTTCAATTTTTAAGTATTAACCATGTATTTAAAGTATGGGTCGCTATATAAATGATTGAGAATGTGGGTGCTAGACATGGTGTTCTAGACCAATAGAGAAGTTGTGGCGTAGATATTGTGTTCCTTCCCAATTGTTATTCATGCCTTTGAGAGGTGGGGTGGTATATGTGGAGATCATTTATATATGTGATTTTGGGTGGTAGACATGGTGAACTACACCTGATTATATTTGGGTTGATGGGCATGTTTTCCTACACTGAATAAGAACTACAGTTTTTGACATGGTTTTGAACATCAAATGAATGAAAATAAAATTTTTTGACATGATTGAGTGACACGAATCAACCAAATGTTTAATGTGATCAAACAGAGAATAAATGAAATTGTGATATTTATTTAATTATCCGTTGTATTTTTTTATTTATAGAATTCCATACACTGAATATGGACTGTAATTTTTTTTAAATGTTTGTGGTGGCCTATTGGGATGTACTCAAACCCCACTCGGGCTGCATGATCGGCACCAGAGAAGACTTCATTGTTGTAGGACAGGATAAGGGAAATTCTATAGGATAAGTTTTTGTTTGGGAAGGAAGCCTGGGTGAGGGAACCAGATGTGGTTCTCGACCAACAATGAATTCATTATGTCTTTACTTTTAGTTTTATTATAGATACGTGGAACTTACATTGTTACAACATGTTTTCCCTTTCACTTGAGTATGGTATTCCCTGTTTTGACTATCTTATGACATTGATATTATTCTGGTGATTTCTATGCTTCCAAACTTGTTTATTATTGGTTTCTAATACTATTACTTTACTATGATAAAAGAGGGTATAGTCTCCCCACTAATGATTTACTAAACACTTGCTACATGTTGGAACCCTCTAGCTTATCAAGTGGTGTGCCTAAGGGAATGTGAATGACCGAATCAGTGGCCCATTACATGGTACCTAAGTTTGGGAAGTTACACTATGAAAAAAAAGGAAATATACATTCTTGATGAGAATAATTTCATTCAGTAATCCAGTTCCTCCAAAATCACAACTTTCCTCCAAACGATGACTATTATAGATGAATTTTTTATTCCCAAAGAACTAAAATAAACCTTTAATTACAAAGAATCAATAAACGATATATTCAATATATTCATACAATCATTAGACATTAAATAATACAAAAATATCTATCATAGGGTAAAATAATTCCCATGATTATTAAACAACAAATTGAAAAAAAATCAGAATAAAATAGTAATACCCAATGTTCATGATAAATTATTCTATAAATTATCTTTATAAAATCCTTGAAAACATTTACTGACTAAGAGAAAAACCTAATATTCGAAAGATTTTATCATATATTCATCCATGCTAAATAATCCAATATTCCTCAAATAAAATATCTTATTTTTTCCAACTATGAATAATCTTCCCCTGAAAAAAAGGAAATTCTCACCTGGACATAATGTAGGTCAGTGGTAGAGTTTGAAACCCATTTCATCCATTGATCAAGTGTCTATGACCCACCATCTTCTAATATTTTAGGAGTTTTCATCTGAAATATGAGTTTTCCCATTTTTCATTAAACATGAAAACTAATTCCTCCTTAAAAAAGTTTCATTTTGATCATTGGGGTTAAAAATACCTCATCCCAAATAAAATGATTCCAGAAATATAATAAAAATGTCACCACTTAAGACCAAAATGGTTTGTCTAATACTTTGAACATATGATCTTAACTGATCTAATTGACTTTTGATGGTACCTGTAACTAGTAATATATCATCACATGGAAACATCTAAATATCTAATTTTATCTAAATGTACATTCAATACTGACATTATCAGCTCTTATCCCACCAACTTATATCCTATGTTCCAAAACATAACATTACACTTCCATATTTAATTCTGATAATTAATAATCATATTTTCCCATAAAAAAATGAATACATCAAAAGGAACAACACTGATTACTTATAAACTAGATGAATATTTTGGTTTATATATTTCTTTCAATTAGGACCAACTATTATATAAACAACTCATATCAACGTGGAATCATAAGTTTTCAGAAAGATATTTCACCCTTTTAACTTAGATTTTATTATTTCACAATATTTTATCAAAATAATGTTTGGGAAATCCATTTTAGACATAAATCATTCAACATATTTCTGTAAAAATTGTGGAAAAGTAACCATAATAAGGTTATTCCCAAACAATCATTAATGGTAAACATAAACATTAACAAATGAATTTCATCAAATAAAATAAGAAGTGAAAAATAGTAAGATGGCATAATAAAATTTCATGAGTATAAAATAATTTTATTCATAATCATCAATTCCTAGACCGTCAAATATTAAATTAGGGAAAATTTGAGAGTCATGAGAATCAATAATTAAAAGACATGAGATATCAAATCATAATCATTTTAAACATTATAGTATCATAACAAGTAATCAATACACTTTTTGGAAACATGGATCATCAATTTCATTAAACCCATTGAAAAACATTTCAATCCCCTTTAAATTGGGATAAACATATGGAATACATCCAAAATTATCATTACCCAATTCATCTATGATCTCTAATAGGTTCCCCCTCGTATAAGCTATATCAGGCTCACCCATTTTATGTTAGCATTAATGGGGGGTGAACCCACTTCGTATAAGAAATATTGGGATCAACCATTTTGTATTAGCTATAAATGGGGGTAAAATATTCATATAAGATATATAAGGATCTCCCGTTTCTTATAATAATAAACTACCAGGAATAAATAAAATTCATAATAAGACTCATAAAAACATGATAAACCCATGGAATTCAATTGGGTTCCACAACAATCTGTTCAAAACATGATTAAATAAATAATAAGAAATGGGATCAATAAAAAACACTATTAAACATGATTAACCCATGGAAAATAAATGAGTTCAATAGTAAAAATTCAAAACAAGATTTACATATGGAAAATAAATGGGTTCCACTTTAATCACATCGAAACATAGTTAATCCGTAGAAAAGAAAATTCTTCCATAAAAGTATCGTTGAAACAATATTAATACATCAAAAGATGATGATGGTAATCTTAAAAATACCCCCATTGGAGGATATTTAGAAATAGGGTTTATTGACATTGATGAATGGAAATGACATTAAAAATCATTAAAACATTATTGAGAAAATAATAGTTATACCTTCAAAAGAATCCCATACCACAATGAAACATATTAATAATTAACCCCATGAATGTAATAAAAAAATAAAACTTATAATTTCATTAGAATAAGGATATTAGTGATAAAAAATTTCAATGGATATTTTTTTAAACCTTCTAAAAAAAATTGGTATATAACATAACGAACGTATCCATGTAAGGAAATTGTGACAAAAATGCATTACCTGTTTGGTGACATTGAAACTATAAACCCATTGAAAGATAGATAATAATCCGGATATGT
This sequence comes from Viscum album, assembly GCA_963277665.1. Lineage (NCBI taxonomy): Eukaryota > Viridiplantae > Streptophyta > Magnoliopsida > Santalales > Viscaceae > Viscum > Viscum album. The sequence continues at coordinate 692,372,840 of OY728163.1, forward strand.
AAAATACCGTATATATAAGGAAAATAATAAAAAAATTAATTTATTGGAATTATATATACCATATAAATGTTAATATGTTGATAATAATATAATTAACTCTCAATGAAAATTAAATTAAGACAAAACCCCTTACCTCATGTATGATTTACCAGGATTTTCGTCAATCTTAAAAAATCATACAATTTCATTAATTATATTCTATGTTGATAAAAATTTCCAATATTGTTTATATTATTTCACTTAAAAAAAGTTTATATATTATTACTTAATCAATAATGTTAATGTTGAATGTTTTCAACATAATGGGTTTGTGTGTCAAAAAAAACATTGGTAGGACAATGTGGTCAGAAATTATGATTATTATAACTTATAAAGAATAATAATAATGAAATAATTATTAAATTTATACATCAATTATATCTTTATAACCAATCATTAATTATGGTTACAAAAAATTAACATAAATTACAATAAAGGAAATGGAAGGTCGTTTGTATGTATGAGTAACGTTCTAACATTTCAATGAAAATTTTTTGAAGAAGGAAATTAACCTAAATATTTCACTTATTATAATTATATCCTAAATTTAATATTTTTTATAATATATACACACATATATAATTCTTGTGATGTAAAAGAAATCACATCGCGTCAAGGTGGAGGATTTCTAGACATCCACAAATGACGCAACAAATTTATTGCTGTATAAAAGGGTTATAAAGAAAATTACATATTATATTTACATACAATTAATTATTTCATTAATATCATATAGGATTATTTTATGACACAATTTTTTAATGAAACTCATTTTTAATGCATTATTTGTAATTTGTAAATGAATCACCTCATGTTGAGCAGGAAGTAGTCCACACATCCAAATACAATGTAATCATATTTACACCAAGTGGAAGGCATAAAGTTATGTGTTATATTAAAATTAAAGAATTATTAATACAACATCAAAACCAAAAATATTATATAGAATAATGGTGTCTTCCATAATTCTAAACCAAGAGATATGAGAGAAGAAAAACAAACAACATCGTTTTACAGGGTAGTAGTTTATCAGACATGAACTGTAATTTTGCTACCCATATGAATGATTTGTAGGAAGTATTAGGTCAAAATATTAACACAACAATATATAAGAATATTTTGGATACTGAGGTTATTAAATATTAATTTAATAAGAGTAATTGAATTGGCGGAGAAAGAAATAATGCATAAATTTCCAATGAATAATGTTAAATCTTTTTTCGGGTTACTCCTTGTGGTTTTCACAAAAGGGATTCCTTAGTTTTCATTATTATATACTTGAGGACACTAGGATGATGATATGGATTTTGAGAGATTATTTTTTCATGTTTTAAATGATAAATGATTATTGAAAGGTGTGAGGAATGGAAATAGTGAATTTCTTTTCTATAGTAGAGGAGGATTTTCATTCTTGTAAACACTAAAAGGTAAACACTGTTTGGAGGTTTCCATTTCCTAATGTACATAAAACATAAACAAATATTGGTGTAAATCGGTTGTAAATCCCAGAAACACTCACACTAAACAAAAATAAATGAATTTTTTTCATATTTTATATAATGAATATGTTTCATTATTTATATCATTTTAGTATTTCTTAAAGTAAAAATAATTCTAGAAAAAAATTTCTCCCAATTTATACTATATTAGGGTGATATTTTATAGAAAATATTAAAAAACCGAAATAAATTTGTTTTACCTAATTTCCACAATATAAATTCTAAGTGCGTTTGAAAATAATTTTAATTAAAGAATAAGTAACGAGAAAAAACACCACATTAATCTCGAACTGTGCTAATAATGTTTTTTTATTTATGGGTCAATATATTAATTATAAATGATAATATGTTAAATTAATTAGACATATGTGATATTTTATATAATTAAAAATAAATTGGAATAATTAATTATTTTTTATTAACATACAATCAATTATTTTAAAATGAAATTGATGACAATTTTGACCACATTTACATAATTTAAATTTAAAAAATATCAAGGAAATCAGGGAATCGAAATATATTAATGTCACCTATATGTAATTTTAAATATCCATATAAAAAAATAATGTCACTCAATAATTCATTAATTTTTATTTCATTTTAATTTTTTTATCATCATTTATTTTATATTATTGTTAACTAAATAACCTACGTGTTAGAGTTGTTTGAAGTGCTTAATGCTACAAATTATTCTATAAAAAATATTTTAATTATCATTATAAAATACTAATTTATCATTTTAAATAATTTTTTTATCAAATCTATGCTGCTTCTTCTATACTAATTTTTATAAAAATTATAATCAATGAAGGTATAGTTTTTGTCATTTTCTCTAATTAACATTTTATATGGATCTATTTCACGAAAATGACAATTAATAACTAATAAAATTATAACAATGTGGAAATTTGGTTGAAGTAGGGGAATCTAATTTATTTTTGAATGTTTCTATGTAATTTTGGACCTTAATTTTATGGTATAATTCAGGGTTAAGTTTATTATTACCAAAATTATTATAATTAATTTTAATTACTTTCACAAATATTTTTTGAAATATAATTTGAATTTTTTTAAATATAAATATCATACTAACTAAAATATTTTTTATTTAATTTTTAAAATTTAAATTCATTGAATAATAAAAAATAAATTTAAAGTTAATCTCCTGGACAAAGAGAGAAAGCGGGGTTTTAAAGTGAAAATGTTCATAAGTTCAATAATTTATTATATCTAAATTACAAATAAAATTAATTGAAATGACCAAAATTATTTAAATTAATATATATAATCTTACTATTTTGAATTTAAAAAAATTTTATATATAATATATAATTTTTAATCATTTAAATGAGATGGTACTTTTTAAAAAAAATGTAGTATTTTTCAATTGTCATCAAAAAATGAATCTTCTTAGGAAAATACCAATAAAACACCCAATTTAACTTTTGATATTAATATTTATAAAGATATGTTTATCATTCAATTACAATTTATAAATGTTCCAAAAATTAGATGTCAAATAGTTGTGCCACCAAAAAGTTGTAAAACTACCCTTTTAGAAAATAGAAATATTTATGCATAAAATTAGATTTATTATTACATTTACCCTATAAATCATATTAGATTAATTTAAACACATTTGATTAATTATATAAATTATAAAATTCATAAATATCCTTCAATAATTTCGATTAATATTATTTATTAAGATATAACATCATTCTAGTCATTAAAATTCTTTCCATAAAAACATAAAAATTATATTCAATTGGATATTAATTTAATTTTTAATAAGTTGAAAACCAATGAATTAATTTTATAAAAATGTGTAACAATTTTTTTTTTATAATTTAGTTTACCTCATTCATTCTCTTTATTCCAATGACTATGCATAAACTATCATAATACTATTAAAAGCTCTTGGTTTCTGGAAAGACTCCTGGTTTTGTGTTATAGAAGTCATAAATAATACCCAATGTTGTATACAATGAAAAAAATATATATGTGTTGTGTCTCTAGCAAGAAAAACTATGCAATGCGTGCAACACAATATATTAAAGAATTTAAATTATTTTGAAGATGATTTTTATTAAAATTCCAGGTTGTTACACATAAAAGAATAGAACCATTTTTATTTTAATCCATTTCAAAACAAAATGGATATCTATAAATATTTGGATAATAAATACAATTTTCAATAAAATTATTTATCATTTACTATTCTTTGAAAAATCAATATTTTCAAACACGTTTTTATAAAAGAAATGAAGATAATTATTAAATGTGCATTTACAAAATGAAATTTTATTTAATGAAATACATTTGTAAAATGGATTAATAATTAAAAATAATATTTTTTCCTAAAAATCAATAAAATTAATGCTGGAATGAAATTTATTTTTTGAATCATAATATAACTTTACAAAAAAAAATCAAAAACTTATTTCCTATGATTTAATAAAAATATTTTTATTGATTAGAACATTTATATTTATATATATTATAAATTGGTTATTCCCATTAATTATTTTCAATTCAATGATTATGTTATAATGATCATAAAATTATCGGTAGTGGTGTGTTCAAGCTCAGTTTTGTAGATAATATGAGAAAACAAAAATAATATTATTCTTTGAAAATTGTTGGGAGTCATAAGGACTTGTATAACATTTTCTAAGAGGTTATCCCAAATTAAAATCTCATACTACATTTAGTTTACACTATTTCCTTATAAACCCTTGTAGACATTACCAGTTCCTACTTCCAAACATCAGCCAATACAGCAACTGATCACTGATACTACTCTATCACAACCCCTCTCTATGTTGAGGTTCTCCTGGGATAAAATGGGGGAAGATATAATATGATTTATTAACCCAACCCCTAATAGGCCATGGGTTGGAGACTACCACTAAGGTGACATAATAAACAAAAAATGTGAGCCATTACTTGCTAATTAAAAATGAGGAATGATAGCTTAGATGAGACCACAAATCATGATAATTTTAATGAAAAAGAATATTATCATCTCTGTAATTTCATACATAAATACTAGTTTTAAATGATTCTATATGTTCCAATTAAAATCCTCAATAACAATCACGATGTAAAAAAATATCCTAAAAAACTCTAAGAGATATTACTATCCAACTAGTTCACTAAAGAACACATATAATGAAAAAAAATATTATATAGATATAGGTTGAGAATAAATAATAAACTATATATGCTCCACCAAGAATACTCTCATGAAATTTAAAATAAATCAATATAAAGTATTGTTGATAAATAATTATGCTAACATATCACCAAATAATTAATGAAATGTTACTATCCTCACAATGTCATTATCTCTATGTATCATATAATATTAATGTGATAATATTTTTCATATGTTTAGAAGTGACAATACCCCTTATCACTTCTACCCTATGTATTGTTCTCTCCCCATAATATCTCTTGTCATTAGAATTGTCTGTCCAATTTATCTACATGAAAAAAATGAAACATCATGACAACCTGTAGCCAATGTAACACATATTATCATCATCATCATCACCACCACCATATAATAATTGAGTATTTTATATTATATAACACAAATAATAAATTTTTTATTATACATAATGTCATCACATCTAATACAAAACATTCCAATAACAATCCTTAAGATACTATATGTCTAGATATTTATCTATGAAGTAGAAATAAATTATTATACCCATCTGTATAGTTATATGGGAAAGATAAAATTTTTGAATAATAGAATTTAAAAATACTCATATTATAATAGAGTAGGGAAGAGGGGCTATTCATCCATCCATCATCTCCACCCTACATAATGGGGGATGTACCATCTTATAGTCTATTTGGTGTGGGTCACCCTACCAAAATGGGTGGGGTAGCCTATGAAATCGCATGATATATATTATATATATACATATCAAAAAATATACTAATGTAAACTAATTTGACATACCATAAACCATTTCTATCATCTCTCAAACACATGGATTCCAGTATTAATGATTTTATAACCTATTATCATGGAAAAATTTATGATTATATTGTAATGAAATATTTTTGTTAGACATTCAATTATGCATTATTACTGGAAAAGTTTCTCATGTTTTTCATCAATATCATAACCCAATAGGATAAATTAATTAAAATTCATTATGAATATATATTTCTTGGTAATATGGGATGTTTATTAGGCTTATATAAAAGACTTATAAACCATGCACATGAAGGTCCATCATATTGAAGGGAAAAGAAATACATAAATATGAGGCCTATAAATTAGAAAATTAATAGTGATTAATTTTCAAGGGATCATCTAACTTTTTATCATAAAAATCAATTATAAATCTCATCCTTCACACAATACATATTCCTCAATTCCATATATGAAAAAACATTGAATATCACCATCCAACAAGCCATCTAAGGTAAAAACTACAACAAAAAAATGCATGAATTCCCACCCATTTATCTCTAAACAATAATTCATATTATACTCACATAATTTATCCTATAATGGATCACATCCATTAAAAGAACAAATAGGAGAAAAAAATAATTAGGAATCCAGTTCCTAGATCCAAGGCCACGTTATTTAATAGAAAATGAGCACTATTAGCCCTAAAAAATTATCATTCACAAACAATAAATTTTTTACAATCTATATTAACTGATTAATTTTTCATAGGTTACAAAAATATGAATCCATAGAAATAAATATCAGTAGATATATAATATATAAAAAAATTTAATATTCAAATAGATTTCTATCAAATATACTGAATAATGATACAAATTAAAAAAGTTATATTAAATATTTAGACAGAAATTTATACAAGCATTCTATTCATTATCTAATTATAAATAGTAATAATTATAATAAACCATTAAATAAACAAAATATATAACAAAATATATAAAATTAATATAAATACCATTAGAATGTTGTAAACATATACGGTGGCTATAACCCAAAACACATAGTTACTTTATTTTGAGTTATGTCATTATTAAGGTTAATTCCACAACTTCAAAATAAGATATTGCCTGGTAACATCAAAACATAATATTCAAACAGAAGTGGAAACAAATATCCTAATACAATTCATTCAATTTTATTTGAATAAGAATGGATCATTTAGCACAAATCAAAGTTCTTGTCTCCCACAACAAATCTATAACCCTTAAATATGTTGTTTCTTGATCTCTACAATAAGAATCAAAATATATCAATGAGAAATTAATAATGTAAACAACCATAAATTTTTGATGGAAAATAAGAAAAAAATTAATGATGAATATGCAAGAATATAAAATCATATAAATAACATTTGATAATCATTGTTCGATCTCTAGATTATAGAGGGTAGATTTGGTCAAAGGGGAATCAATGTCCTTAATAAGAACTCATGGGAACCTAGGGTTTGACATAATATATTAAGATAAAGATAAGATCAAAGGTGGTTTGGTAAAATATATGAAAATAGGAAATTATAATACCATGGTGAAACTACCGAGATAATATTCCAAATTGACAGACACTTAGAAAAACTATTTTATACTACATAATTATGACAAAAAATATGAAGCATATACAAAAACTAATATCTATGACATAATAAACCAAAATAAGGTAGAAACACTAAAACTTATCTCCAAATATTCTTCACCACATCCTCCCTTCAATTTCATAGCCTTATCTCACAACTAGACTCAATGAAATATCATAGGCCTGAAAACCAAAATCCCTCTATACAGTAGATGTTTTATCCTAAATCACATCCTTCATTTCTTGGTGGCTCCACTTATAACATCCGAAAAAAAATCTGGCCATGGAAAACTTTTATAGTGATCTTGGAAAATATATTAAGGGTATATGACCAAGTTTATTATCATGTAAATGATGTTATTAATTTATATAATTGTAATCTTAAATACAAATTTATCATATATATCCAATTGATCATCTTTATATTCCATTTATTACTTTTATTAAAATTATATAAATATATTGGTAAACATGACATTGAAACAAAATCACAGTAATGATTATGGGTAACAACTCAATGTGGGGATAAAACAATAAAACTGAAACAATAAACATATTCTAATTAATTTAATGAGGTCAAAGACATATTATATATATACTTAAATATTTTTTATAGGGAGGTATGGAATGAAAAATAAATTTTTTGTTATTACCAGCTGATTAAAACATTAACAAATAATAGTATTCCTATATATATATCGTACCACATAATGTTTTTCATGATTTTTAGTAACTTTTATAATATAAATAAATTGTGGGTAAGATATATAAAGTTATTTGAGAAGTTTGTTTTGAAAATATGTCATGTTTCTAGACACTGAACACCTATAGTTTCTTGTGATCTTATAGAGATATATTAGTATTGAGAATAATGAGTAATTCTATACGATGTTATTTTTTATAATTAATTCCTTTGAGTGGAATTAATTTTGGGACACACTTTTAGTAATGCTGAGATAAAATTGGTTTAAAATGTTTTCAAAAATAAAATTTTAAAATTTCAATACACACATTCTAAATTGAAACTATTTTAAAATTATATATCTCAAAATTTTCCTAAATAACCATTATTTGTAAGGGGATTATATTTTTAAAATTTTGCATTATTTTCATATATTTTTATGTTTTCCAAACTAAAATCCATCTTAACATAAATTTCACTTTAATTGTTATTTAAATTTGTGTTTATAGTTTTTTGGGTTTTCTTTTTATGATTAATGTATTTATTTATTTTTTGTTTTATGTTTTAATTTAAATTAACAAATCATTCCTATTTTAAAATTAAAATGTTGTTAAATTAATGTGTTTCAACTCCCTATTTAGAATTATCTATTTAGGTGTCAAATGATTATTTATGCAATTAAATTATTCCTATTAATTTTCATATCCCATTTATTTCATTGTCGTTTAGTGTATAGTACATATTGTCATTATTTTATAATATATTTACCACATGTGTTCATTGAATTAAATTTAAAGATATATATTCTTTAGGAAATTGTATTCAATTATAAGTCATGAAAATTATTATTTTAAATTATTCATTATATATATATATATCTATGAATTTTTAATATAAATATTTAAAACCATGTTGTTAGTATTTTTAAAAAACTATTTTGATGAAAATATCCAATATAAAATGCAAAGATAAATGATTTTATTGAATTTTGAAACATGACCTTTTAAACATTATGATTGATACGGAGTGAACCCAAACATCAAGGTATTTGTACACTAAGTCAATATTAGTACCTAAATATCATTCAATTCCCCATGTTTAATCATTTAATTATTTTTTAATCTTATGAATAGATGTTTTGAAAAATCAATTGACTTATTATATAGGGTAATATTTTGAAATTATATTAAAAAATTGAATTTTAAAAGATATTTTTTGAGTTTTTAATTATTAATGAAATTTCAAGGAAAATCATTTTCCAAAATTATAAAAATCATTTGAGTTATTCTTTTTTCCAATCGATACATATGAAATATTTGTTTTAAATATTTTAGGAATCTAAACGAAAAAACAGGATTTTAAACTTAATAATGTTTTATTAAATTAAATTTGTTTTATTTTCATGAAAAATAATTTCAAAGAGTATTAAATTATCTTACAAAAGGACTATTTCTAATACATATACAATTTTTTTTCATCCTATGATGTCCCAAAAAATCATGGTGATTATAGATTAGTAATTATAATTAAGAAGATAGGAATAACTTGTGGAATGTTATAATAAAAATTAAAGTGTTATATAAATTCAAATTTATGTTTTCAAAATCAGTGTTACATTGTATTTTATGTTTCAAATTGTATAAAAATAATGAAGAAAATATATTATCTCGAATGTAAGTGACTGAATAATTTCATTTGAAATTGTAATTTATATTGTTAATATTGATTCAATTCACATAATGAATTTTAATAAATAAATGAAAAAAGGGAAAATGATATTTTTAGCACTAGATTTTGGATTTAAGATCTGAGTATTAATTTTTGGTATCAAAATATTTATTACATACATTATTAGATTAGGATTAAATGTTTTAGAGTAATTTATTAGTTTAATGTATCTTTTTTTTTTGAATTTTGTAATTAGGTTTTATGTTGAAAAAAGGTATTTTAGATTGAAATGATGTGTTAACAGATAAAAAACATATATATCTTTTTCATATTATTGTGTTTAATAATTATTAACAAAACCATGTTGTTTTTACTACTTGTTTGAGAACAATTAGTTAAAAATCATTATAGGAATGGTATGTTTCTAGAATCCATTTTTTTCAAAACTATAGACGATTATTTAGAAAAACAGAATGTGAAAAAATAAAATATGGACATATTATGAATAAAATGGGTAATAATTACCTAGGATTTTAGGATTAAATGAAATTATATAATATACCTCTAATAATATATGTAATTAAAATATCATAGATTCATTAAATTTTAGTGATATAATGCAACATTATGATATTCTAGTATAATGTTTTAAAAAAATAAGTGATTATTTAATGATTAATTTCATTGAAAAAAATATTATTTGATATATATTTTCAATAATGTGACTTTAATAAAATTAAATTCTTTTCTCTACTCACACTATAAATTATGGAATAAACTTGTCCAGGTTAAAAAAATACTTCTATAACAATATTTTTATTTTAATTCCATAGAATTATATTAATAATTTAAGTTTAACAATAAATATAATTGTAATAGGTTAACCTTCAAAAAATAATATTTTTTTAAATTTAATATTATATTATGAATAATCATTAAATATATTATTCATTATTATTAGTGAAATATGTTTTAAAATAATAGGAAATGAAGATATAAATATTAGTATTAATATTAAAATTTACTGGAAAATATTAATATTATTATGGAAAAAGTATTAATTTAAGATAAATATTATTATTATTGTATTATTAATTGTTTATGTGAAAGAAATATTTTTTATAGTACATTATATTGAAATGAACTTATATATGATATGTATTTTTATAGGTGGAATGTATTATATTGAAGTTATTAAGTGTGTGTAGATTTCAATAGGAATATAATATTAAATTTATTATATGAATATATTGATAAATTAAAATGAATGTTTAAAATATATAAGAAATTGAATATATTAATATGTTATGGAAAAAATGTATTGTATGTATTATATTAATTTATATAATTTTTATTTTAATATATATGCTATAATAAGTTACTACATAATGATACTAAGAATTATTAGTAGTGTAAAGGTCATCCTTTATCCATATTTGAGTTAATAAATTGTATTAGGAATTTATTTTAGGGTAAGAAGTACAACACATATGGGTAGATTTGTAGCTTAATTATTGAATAGAGGACACTATTAAACTATGTATGGTCCATTTAACATCTCCCATTTAACATAATTGTGTATATAAACTTATCAATATTGTATAATAAGAGTTCAATATAATGAAAAATAGTATAACATATAGACGTGTAGTCTAATATTTCACATAAGGGTAGTGTATAAATCTCATATTATGGTTATCTATCATAATAAAATTTATTATGTAATGGGAGTATTTATTTTCATAAAAACACATAAAGGTTGTATAGTTAATTTTAAATTTATTTATGGGTATAACAACAGATTTATACACATGAAAGTTTCACTCTTCATTCATATAAGGTTAATTTTAAAAATAAAATTCTAATGTAGTGGTCAGTGAACATAATCTTAGATGACTCTATAATACAATACATATAATATATAAATATTTGTTTTTATTTTTTTAAATATATTGTATATTAATATTATGGTCTAATTAAATAGACATGAGTCAGAAACTATGAAATAAAAAACAATATCTTTTCAATTCTATTACGAGTTTGAATGTATATATATACACACACATATACATGTCTTACATCAAGAATAATAATGTGTGATGTAAATTAGGAATTATATTTTTTGATTAATATAGTATAAAAAACTATTTAGTGTTCATATGTCGTTACACACTTAGTGTTAAATGATAATTGAAGATAATTTTATATCGAAATCCCAGTGGGGGTTGGCTATATTATGATATTTGATAATTCAAGAGAGTTACATGACCATCTTCCGTTAGTGCAAAGAATTTTAATTTTCTTATATCACAATGGTAGATTAGTCAGTAAAATGAATGAAATGATGGTACTTAGGATAATCATTATGAGACTGTAGACCTTCAACGATATTTTATTTATGATGATACATTCAATAGTGTTCAATTAAGATTAGGGGAATAACATTTTTAAATAATAAAATTTTAAATATTAAATCAATATATATAATGTAAAATATCTTAATGTTCTCTATTTATATATTTTTTAAATAAAACAATAATTGATTGATTATTACTCATTTTAATAATTTTTCATATTTTTTACATTCCCAATGGTTTATAAGTAATACTCTATCATAATTGATTTTTTTATATTATAGTTTCACTTTTAATATATGTATTTATATGGATATCATTATATGAGTAAAATAAATAAATTTTAAATATGTGTGTCTTAAATTTTACAAAAAACTATTCATGTCTTCCAATTACAAGACCTCAATACTAAGGGGTTTCAACTCCCTTTTTATAATTAACATTTTATGTAAAAAATAGATCTGTGAAAATTTAATTATAATTTATGAATTAGAATATCATATTAACATAATTTATGATTAAAATATTTCATGTCCATTAACTATTTTCTAATCTATGTTCAATGTGTTGTCTCGTTTTTCAATTTAATTATATATTATCCCAGAAATTGTCTCATTCTTTGTTTACATAATATTAATTCATTATATTTGGGTATTTGTTGAATATATATTTAATATATATATATATATATTATTCTATTTAAAACTAAAAATTTTTAAACACCATTTTTAAGTCTTTGAAATTAAGGTATTTATAAAAAAACTATTGTAAATGTAGTGAAATCAATAAATGATTTATTAAAATTTGGAAGATGGAAATTATAAACACTATGTGTGGTGGGGAGTGAACCGAAAAAAGGAGGTATTTTTTCCACCATGTGATGGGTAAAAACAATAATGGATACAATTTACCATGTTCTTTCAAGGCTATATTTTTAATGAATCTAAAAAAATTATAAATGATTACTAGTTTTAATATATATTTAAATATTTAGATATAATAATCCACAATAAAAATCTGTAAATTAAAAACACATATCGTGAATTTCTAAATATTCAATATTAGAAAATGAAATATTGCAATACGTTTTAAAATATGTTCTAGATAAATCATTGTTCTCATTGAATCTTATAAATATTTTTTATAGAGATTCACATTTGATTTTAAAATGTAAAGAATACTTTTATATGAATTAAATTTTTTATTATATTTTTCATTTTTTATTTTGATGAATTTTTTTGTACTAGTTATTAATTATGATATAAGAGTTCTATTTTAGAAACCCATTATAAATATTTTTTCATCAACTTATGTTTTTGAAAAATATAATTTTCATAGAATAGAAACGAGTAAAGGTAATTATAAATTAAACATTATCATAAAGAAAACTATAGTGAAAATTAATGAATTTTGTTAATTCTAAATTAAATTTTTATCATGTGTGTGGTTTAGTATTATAAAATCCCAATTCTATAGAAATTTACACAAAAAAATATTCTTCGAGATATAAGTTACTCAAAAATTTCATTTGAAATTTAATTTTTCTATTTTCAATTTTGAGAGAATTCATCTAATGTTTATTAAAATTAAATAAATGAAATAAAAATTTAAATATTGATGTTTCCAACATCAATTTTCTGGATTATCGGTTTGTGGATTCAAACTGGGTATCAAATGAATGGTTTTTATGTCGTTGGATATTATTATGATATAAGTTTAGAATAATTTAAGAGATAATAGTTTCTTTTTATATTTTTTGTGATTATATATTATGGTGATTATGATATTTTATGATGTAAATGACGTGTTGGTAGATAAAATACATATGGATTATATTAATAATAATGTATTATTAGTTATTATCATATAACCATTGATGTTACTACATGGTTGGGAACAAGATGGTTATAAAAAACATGAAATATGTGTGTTTCAATAATATTATTTATTTCACAACTAAGAGATTATATTTGTCATATATGAAGGAAAACAATGAAATTCTAAGTAATTTATGATAAAACCAAAAAATCTTACCCAATAAAGTTATATTGATAGAAATTATATAAGATATATCTAATAATTAAATTAAATAAAACTACTATGAGATAATTTCATTAAGGAGGATAAAAAGAAATATCTATAGATTCTTGTAAATTTTTTTAAACAATTAATTTTTAAATGGCTCATTTTCGGACATAAATTCTGTTATATATATTTATTTAATATAATAATATTTTGTAAAATTTCGTTCATTTATCCATAAACACCATAAATTATGGAGTAAATTAATAAATGTTATTCAAACACTAATATAACAATACTTATAGTTTCCCCCAAGGAATAAAATGAATAAATTTATAATAAACAAAAAATAAATTTTGTAGAATCATCATAAAAACATTAAATTTTTTATCCATTCAATATAATATATAGATAATATGTTATAAAAATAATTTATGACTATTTTGTAACTATTTATTGAAAAATTATAATGAGTTGAAAATATAAATATAAATAGTAATATAATATATTCTGAGAAAAATAAAAATTAAGGTAAATATAATATTAATTTAAATGAATATGATTATGAGTTGAATATATTAATTTGATGTTACTTTTATATTTATTATAGAACATTAATTTCAAATAATTATTTATAATAAAATGATAATTTGAGTGAATAGTGTTTAATTAATGTTAATATATTTTGTGGTAGGTATATATTTTAATATTAACCTAATATTTATTATGGAATATGATCATAGTGATAAAGTAAATATTATTTATTGTATACCTATGAATTGAAATATATTAATATGTTATGTAATATATATATTGTATGTGTTATAATATTTTTTATATTTTAATGATAAAATATATGACATAGTATAAATTTGTGTAAAGGTTTTTCTAAAAGATAGCTATGTAAAGGTCATCTTATATTCTTTAAAGTGTAATAAAGTGGATTTTGAAATTTGTTAAAGGGTATGATGTTTCAATAATTGTGTAGATACCATGATTCATTCTAATGTAAATACTCATATATCACTATGTAAGGGTTATTTAGAATATCTCAGATTACATGTGTTACAATATTAAACACACATTAATATTGAGTATCTTTTTAATATTTTTTTAAATGGTAGGACTTGTGTAAGTGTATTCATTATTTTAAAATAAGGGTAGTTTATAAATAACAGGAAATTGTTGTTAGATAGTGAAATGGTCATCACTTAATAGTAATATTTATTTTACAAAACTACTCTAAAGGTCCCATGGTAAATAGAAAAATGCAAAAGGATAAAAACCCATCATTTTCTGGACATAAGTATTCCTATAATTCCCATAAGGGTTTTTTGAAATTAAAATTACCATATAAAATTCATTTATCATGTTCAACCATCGCACTCTACTATTATCAAAAGAACATAAAAATATATTTATATATATCATGATGATAGGATCTCTATAATGATTATAGAGTATAGATTGAATGAGTAATAAAAAGAGAATGATAGTAAAATTAAATAGTAATATTAATATTATTTTTATGAGGTGTAAACAATATTATATATATAATTATTGTTCTGTGAAGAAGAGAGTGTGATTTAAATGATGATCCATTCTTTAGTGATTAAAAA
This sequence comes from Viscum album, assembly GCA_963277665.1. Classification (NCBI taxonomy): domain Eukaryota; kingdom Viridiplantae; phylum Streptophyta; class Magnoliopsida; order Santalales; family Viscaceae; genus Viscum; species Viscum album. The sequence goes on from OY728163.1 coordinate 692,388,298, forward strand.
ATCAAAATAAAAACACATTATTGTCCATAATCTATTTGACACTGAGTGATAAATTATTTTTCAAAAACAAAATTTGTTTTAAAATCCTCCAATAAGTTGTATATATATGGAGAATTGAGTATCTATTAGATAAAATATACCAGGGTCATTCACATATAATACATGTAATCACCTTATTTTAGAAAGCGATAGATGGATAGATATATGAGTAACAAACTTAAAGCACATGTTCTTAAGAAATTATTAATGAAGAGAAAATCTTATAAAGAGATTATGATTAGAGAGAACTAATCATTATGGTTTAGAAAATGTAGGAGAAATGTTTTTCTAAGGAAACTATTTTAAACAATATTTTATTGGGAATTTTATTTAAAAAAAAATAAAAGTTATCTATTTATAAAAAAATAACTATTTTTAAGGTGACTACTAATTTATATTAAACAATGTTTCCTCTATTTATATGTTTTAAAAAAAACACATTATATTAATTTTTTTCATATTATAGATTACTATTTTATTTAAGGGTTCATTGGGTTATTATTTTATTTATAAAGTAATTTATTTTTAAAGATGTTTTTTAAAATTTCAAAAAAAATCATTCATATTTTTAAATTTCATGGTCCGTAAATTATGTAGTTTTAACTGCTTTTGAAAAATTATGATTTCATGTTTACACTATTTTACTCTAAAATTAATTAATATATATAAATTATCTTCTCTAATAAATATAATCTATATGAAATTTATTCTATGATAATGAAATATTTTCTATTTTATATTCTATGTCAATCGACATCATTCACCTTATCTATATATATTTACTGAAATTTATGCTTCTTATAAATGATATTAATAACCATATTATGTATCATATATATTGAATATATATATATCCAAAATTTTCTAAGATGACATTTCAAAAAATAATTATTTAATATTGTGAAACTATAGATTTCTGTGAAATCATATAAAGAAAAAACTAGAATACTAAATATTTTTTACTAAATTTGGCACATAGAAATTTAAAACATAATATTGTATTGATATCGAACCCAACATAAATATACTTCAAAATATAAGTGATGAGTAGTCCTTAAATATCCTCCAATATCCTAGGTTACCACATTATTTTGTTCTCTAATATTTTAATGAAAAATATAACAAACACTAGATTTATTCGACATGGGAATATTTTTAAATTATATTCAGGATTAGTTTTTTGTATTTTAAAATATATTTCATGAATTTATTAATATTTAAGATCTTAAATTTAATTTTTTTACAAATTTTTAAATTTTTTAAAAATATCTAAGTTGACCTATTCAAACATATATAATTTCATTCAAAAAATAATATTGCATTTTAAAAAGTAATGTTTAATTTTCTACTAAACCAATGATTTTTTAATTTAATGTGTTTTTATTGTGAAAATAATTCATGTATTTTTAAATTATTTTAATGGGGTTCTATTTCAAATATATTTTTGATAAATTTTATAACGACCATATTTGTTTTTTCAAAAATAATTACATGAAATTGTAATGAGTAGAATAAACTATAAATTATTTATTTAATTGACAAACATTATTGTAAAAATTAATAATTTGAGATAATTCTCATTTAACGGATAAGCATAAGTATTAGTTTTTATTAATTGTTTCTAATTCATTAAATTGTTATACCTATATTTTTTTTTCTTGGATGTGACTAGGTTGATTATTGGATAAAGAATTCTAATTTTATACTATTATTTTTAGTAACATTATATAATGTCTATTCTAAATAAATAATGAAATAAAAGGGTGCCTTGAGGTTTTCAAAATTAGATACATGGTTTATCATCTACAACTTTATGTATCACATCATCAATTCCAATTTTACATTTATTTTATTCATTTTATTATCTTTTCTCATACCTAGAGTTATATATCTAACAAATTTCAATATTTGAAATTTGGTATTTTAGTAGACGGTCCACAGTTAGCTCACTCAATCATTACTATTGTGTTAAAATAGGGTTATTGGTTATAAAACATTGATAGATAGATTATTATTTATTTTCAAATGTTTTTTAACTCTTCCAGCCAACCATGTGGGGTTATGTTTATCTCCATGGAAGGCTGAAGAGTTGATGCAGGGTTTCGAAAATTGTGCGGCCCAACCATACAGATCATTCAGTTTTCATATTTTTTTTATATAAAGTACACTAAAGATTTTTAAACACCTAATTAACTCAACCCTCAACCCTCTCTCATGAATCAATAGTGGAACACCAAAAATTTCATCCTCTTATACCCCTTAAATTATTTTCTGGCCTCTCAAACTTATTTTAGTTGTTTATTGCATGGTCGGGGATTTTGAACCATTATTCTTATATTATTTTATTTTTATATAATACCTTGCGTTTATTTCATTTTATACAAAACCTATGGAGGTATAGTGAAAAAACGTTTTATTTCAATTAATTTTCGGGTTTGTGGAAGATTCTTTACTCCTCACATCATCCATATTTTAGGGATTAATTTCTTCTTCACATGTTCATGGTTAGTATTTGAATATCTTTCCTTTATAATGTACATAATGAGATTTATGTTTTTTTGGTAAATTAATTATTAAATAATTAATATTACATATAATGACTATAAATTTTTTAAAATGAAAAGACTTCAAGATTTTGAATGCTTTTTCTTATATGTTAATAGTATATGCAAGTTATATAATTGTAAATATGAAAAAGTGTCCCTTTTAAAATATTATTTTCATCATGTGTGGATTGGTCATAAATATTATTTTTTTAATTTTTTAGATTTAATTATCATTTAATTTGTATATATCCACTTTTTATTTTTTTATTTTAATTGAATTTTTATGCCATGATATGTGTCTTTGATTATGTCCCATCATTTGATCACTAGAAATTCTAATGGATGTATATAAATTAACATAGGAGTGATATGTAATAATTTATATTTACATGTATTTTTATATTTTTATATTGACATGTAGATATACGTAAATTTCCTCAATTTCCATAATTCTATATATGATTTCTCTTTTATTAATTTTATTAAAAAATGATTTATTGAACATATTTATTATCAGATTTTATAAATATGATTATATGTAATGATACAATTTCATTCAATGGAATTTTGATTTCTATAAATATGTCATATAGAATAGAACACATACATCCCATAGAGAACAAAATAAAAATAATATTTTGATATATTATGAATTTAATAAGGGTTATTTATAGAAAATAAAGAACCAATACCAATGGAACATTAACTTGAGCTTTGTAGTGGTAATGTGAGCCTTAGGAATAGAATGCTAGCTAGAATAATAGTAACCCCACCTATGAAATTTTGACCAAATTTTATTTATTTTATGAGTGAAAATATAATATATTTATATAATAGAATATTTAAATTAATTATTTAAAAATAATATTTTACTTATTTCTATTTTTTCGAATGATATATTTTTATTTATGATTTTATTATCATTATATTGATATATCGGAAATTTTATTTTCATAAAATGGATTCATAATTTGTTATTTTTTTATTATTTGAAGAAAATTTTATGGGACCTTAATTAATTTTTCAACGTGTGATTAATTTTTTTCAAAAATTAAAATCATTGTTTTTGGAATAAATGAGGAATTTAATTTAAAATTTAATTTATAATATTTAAAAAAATATATTTTCATAAATTGTACACCATTTTTTAATATACACTTTGACATTTTGTTATAGTGAATGTTTTTGGAATACTAACATATAGTAATATATGGTATTTATCATTATAATAAAATAAATAAATTTTTAGTTCTGATTGAGTCATGGATGATGTAATTGGAAATTATCTCAAACTAACATTATCTATTTAGTTTACATAGTCATTATAATTAACACTATATATAGTCTTGTTCCAAAATAAAAAAATTGAATAAAATAATTAAAAAACCCATCTCCTCCCACTATAAATACCACCCATCACAACATCTTCTTCTCAAATCATCTAATCCATTTATATTTCTTATATTATGACCAATTCGACTCTTAAATAGATTCTATTAATCTGGATATTCTTAGTCTCACGAAATGTCCTTTTCCAAGTGCCTTTAAGAGGTTCACAAGGGGACGACACTAAAGAGGTAAAAAGGTTCTCCTTCTCTTTTAATTTCATTTCATTTATTATCATTCTCTCACCTACCCCATCCATAGATTCAATATTACTATATTATCATATAAATATACTCTAATTTTATTATTTAAATGGTGTATTTATCATCAAATCACTTATCCTCCCTTTTCTAAAAATGAAAACATCATTCATATGGTTTAGATTTTCCACCTTCATAGATGATGAGTTAGGGATTTCATTACATCATACAAGTATAGTCAAAATACCATTTTATGTTTCAAAAATACTATTATATGCGCACTAAAAATTATTTTATGGTATGGAACCATTATATTAATATATAATTAAATAAAATGATACTAATATGTGATGGTTTTAATAAATGCCAAAATAAAATATGCATTTTCATCAACATTTTATCAAATATAAAATCCTCATATAAGAAATTAAATTAATTTATCATTCCATCTAAAAATATAGAAAAAATATAATACCATATCATTCTAGTTCTAGAGTTTTTCATCCATTTGAAAAAATCTTTCAAAATTATGGACAAGTGAACTGACCTTGAAACTATGAAATGAACACTCCCAAAATGATGAAATTAATCACTATTAGTACATAAAACAACCATAACTACTTCTAATAGAAATATAATAAATTAAATAAATATATAGTAGGTTCTGAATTAATTAATTGAATTATTTAATTTAATTATCCATGACATTAAGTGAAAATGTAGAATTCATTCCGACATAAGGTAAGGGATTCCCTCCCAACCCCTATTTTTTCACATCGGGTTACTCTATCACTCTCTTTACAAAAATTTATTTAATAACTCATCATAAGTAATTCTACAGCATTATTTTTCCATTTTCCAAAAAAAAATTATCCCCATAAATACATCCTTCTTTGATGGATAAATAAATATTTTATACGGTTCCCTTATCAATTCCACCTTATAAGTAGTCCTAGATGAAAGGAATATCTTGTTTTCTAAATCATTTTGATGTACCATCCATAATCTATTATAATCTTCCATTTTTTTTCTAAAATTTTTAATTTCTTCATGAAAATATATCTTTATTCATTTCTGGTACTATACAATCTATTATTCCTTTTTCAATTTTAATGTATCTTAAATATTTTCCAATAAATTTCCCTAAGGATTATTATTTCTAATATTCATAGAAAAATATTACATGTAGTCACTTTAGTTGGACAATATATATCATGATATATTCCTTATTTCCCTTATTAATGTCAATTTAGGATTTTGATCCATTATTTTTGGGACATAATTAGGATACACTGATTGTTTATGACTTATGACAATGATTTTCAAACAAATTTCATTCCATATCAAACCCATTATGTTCATAAATTATGTTTGATTATTATTCTGGAAAAAATATTCATTAATATTTTATGATGGATGATACCATATATATCTCCAATTTATTGGGTAATTTTTAGTCTCAAGGTACATCATGTTGTGTTAGGTACTAAACATGATGTCTTCATTGGATATTGTCCACAATGTGATATAGTATTTCCAGTTATCATTGAATCTTCTCTGTGTCAGGTTATAGGATATTGAAAGATTAATTTATATTCAATGAATATATTAACCCATGTACTATCTGTTATGATTCTATATATTTATTAAGGTTCCATGACTTTTTATGTCATCACATTATGTCTTCTACCTGATGTTCTAAGATTTATTTATATGTTTATTCCCTTACTGAGATTTGTAGTCCATCCCATTGTTCATTTAATTCCCTAGATAATCTTATACAGTTGTAAGATCTCAAAGGAATTTAAGATCTCATTATATAGTTAAATAAGTTATGTCTTTATTTTGGTTGAATTCATTCGAATATTTACAGGACACTAGATATTATGTTCCATGGTACTTATTTGATGATTAATTATACTTAAAATAATTTACTAATATGTTTATAAGATGTGTTCTTAGTAAATGGTATTATATGATGGTATACTTATTTCAACAGACTTATAGTAGAAAACATTAGTTGGAACCATTGGAATAACTCTATCACCGTGGATATGCTGAATTGAAACATTGGTAATCACAATATATGATGTACAATTCATTTTAAGTTAATACTTCTATGTTCAACATTCATTTTCATATGGTCATTTTATTTAAATTATGACATCCTAATTAAGATTTATTTTCATTAAAAAATTTGGAATTTATATGATCAGTAAAAACCATTCTCTCTATTTCTAAAGAACCACATGTGAGGAATATCCCTAAATCATGCTCAAATGATGTTAAAACATTATCTAATATACATGTTACATGAAAAAAAATTATGATGGATTAAATACGACTACAATTTCCTAATTTTTATAATGACCTTCTATCATGTATTAGAGAATATTCTTCTCCCAAATTTTGTAACTTTCTAATTATGGAATATTCCAAAAGGGTATTTTCAAATTCTTCTCTTTATGTCAAACACATTTAGTACCCAATGATTTCAAATATGATGGTGAAGAGGGAGACCTCTGAGAACCCTATATATATCTAATTATAATTTTCAATCATTGATGAAATAATGAAATCTATTTAACAAAACCCTATTTTGAAATATTCAAATATGAATACATAATATTGTTTTATAAAGAACATATTCAAGAAGATGTTTCAAAATTATAAATTTGAAATTTATATTCAATAATTTATTGATCCATCCATAGATATTATCCATTATGTTTGAATTGTATTTGGATAAAGGAATAGATGATTTTGAAAATATCATGAGGTTTTATTGTGGAACATGAACCCTTTATCTGTAATGGAAATTCAAACAAGGAAACCTGAAGGTCCTATTTAGGTGATAAAGAATATATAAAATAAAGGCTATAAAGTGATCTTTAGGTTTATCTGTTGAATGAAAAATATGAGGGATAAATTTCATACGGAGGGAAGAATGTAATGACCTAGAATTTAATCATTTGAAATTCCTTTATTAAAATTAAATTTATATAGTTTAAAACACATAAATCACATATAGAACCTAATTTTTTTTCATAAATTAATAATGGAATAATCTAAGGGGTTATTTGTATCAAATATAAATGCATGAAACATATTTTTTAATGCGAACCATGATACATTTAATATGTAGTGACTATGTATAATAAATTTATATTACCATAATAATGGGGTTTAAAAATATATATAGTTTACTTTATTTATATTTCTATCAGTTAAAAAGTTACACAAGTTGAAATTGGTTTTGATAAATATATCTCTCAAACCATAAGGTCTTCATGGACAATCTTATTTTCAAATCATGTTTGTTTCAAAAGTAAATATATACATACTTATATATATATAATTTTATAATTTATAAAATGACTCATCATTTTCATTTTCCCTTTATGGGGTTTTATATGATAATTTTATATTTTATTTCCCCTTTTCCCCTATTTTACCCGATATGTTCCTTGTTTATGTAATTGATCATGTCTCTTGTTTTGTATTATGATCCTCTAAATATAATTGTCCAAATTAATTATATTATTATGAAAAAACATTTTTAGTACCTAAATAATTGTTTAGGAACATTTTATATTACATGATATTGTTCAATAATTTATAAATAAATTTATCAGATTTTCATTATATCACATTTTCATCTCTGAGTGTAAAAATAATAACATTGTAACATTGTAGAAGTGAACACATCCTTTAACCATATTCAAGGCACCATAAAATGCTTCTATTTGTCTCACCAAATGCTTACAAACATGATCCCAGATCATATCTCGTTTAGTTGGCTTTGATTTAATAGGCTGTGGGGCTCGAACAAAGTCATGGATCAGATGTTTTGGTCATTCAAAGTATGACTACTGAAAATGGCCATCCTAGACGATTTTGGGGAAATGTATGGTTTGACGTGCAAGAATTGCAATATTTCACACAGGAAAGAAATATTTGAGTGAAATAATGTAATCTTGCATTCAATTGAAGAATGTTGTGAGAATTGTATCGCACAGACCTTTTACACACACAATGTGATGTTATCTTCCCCCATGGCCACCCAAAAAACGGAGAAGTAAGGTGCTCACAAGATTCGAGATGGGCACACAAGATCGACATTTTGGCCTCGGAATATTACACGCCCAATGCGTCTCATTTATGGAAGGTTCTATGAATTCTATTGAAAATTTATATGGAATGTGTGCACAAGTTTGGAGATGAGAACTCAAGATTAGAATCAAGACTACTGATTCTTACATTCCCACTGCAACATCAGAATCCATTTTTCGTGTGCACCATTGCAGGGTGAGTGTAAGATCACTTCTGAGCCCATAATCTTACGTGTAGCAACTCTCAAGTTCAACTATCAATACATGTTCTCCCTACTCCTTAGGTATATCTCTAAAGGTCAAAATATTCTTTAATGGGACGACATCTTCTACAACCACATTGAAGAATGGAACACACCATTTGAGATATTTTGTGACAGGTCCCATATCAGTCAACTTTCATCTGGGCCCAATGTGGTTTAATCGTCACAAAACCACTTTTTCTTCCTACTTCATATGCATGTAAGATTTTATTATTGCGCTAAAACATCTAATATTGCGTTAAATAGTGCCAATACACTCAATATTTCATGAACTTGTTCCGCATAGTGAAATCTTACATGCATCACATCCTTAATGTAGTGCATCTTACATGAAACAATAACAACACCTCCACTTCCTGGTCCTTACCATAGGGGATGTGCCCCCACACCATCGCACAAGATCTCTACTAGGCTTTGACCCTTGTCTGGTCTCTTCGCTACCCTTACTAACCACTCTAAAATAAATAGAGTCCCACGATGAACTTTTCAAGCTGGGACACTGAAATTTTACATTTCACCCTTATACATATCCCCCTTCCACCTATGAAATTGCAGTATTTGATATAAATCTCTACACACCATGAAAGACCTTCAGTCGACATATTCCTCTTAGTTTGTTTCTAATTTCTTGAGTTTGAGAGTCTCATCATCAATTCCCCAAATACTACGAGTCAAAAAATTCCTCAAGAAACTAATCCAAACCCCATCACTAAACTTCTATACCAGGATGAACCTGAAATGGTCTCTCTAGCGTAAGTCCCAACACCAGACTTTTCAAGGTGACTTATTCCTAATAATCATCTATACATGAACTTAAACTATATTAAACCCTATGTGACACACACAGGATTCCTCTTGCTCGAAACAAGATATGCCTTCTACACCAAGCATAAGATACCAAAATTTCTCTCTTTATGACTTTAAATAGTAGTAAACCATATGTTACATTCATAGGATGCCTCATATTCCAAATAAGATATGCCTTATCAACTATAAATATGATTCCAATAGTCCTCTCTACATGAATTTATACTTTAGAAAACCCTATGTGACAAACATAGGATGCCTCTTGTTCCAAACAAGAGATTCCTTATGTCCCAAACATAAGATATCAACAGTCATATCTATATGATATTATACCATAGTAAACCCTATTTGAAAAACATAGGACTCCTCTTGTTCCAAAAAATATATTCAATATGCGCCATGCAAAAGATACCAACAGTCCTATCAACATTACTTCAAACAGTAGTAAACCCTTTGTGACAAACATAGGATTCCTCATATTAAAAACAAGATATAACTAATGAGCCAAGAATAATGTGTCAATAGGCCTCTCTACATGACTTTAAATTTTAGTAAACCCTATGTGAAAAATATATGATTCATCTTGTTCAAGAAAAGATATTCCTTATGTGACATGCCTAATATGACAACGGTTCTATCTACAAAACATTAAATAGTAGAAAACCCAATGTGACAAACATATGCTACCAATTGTTTCAAATAAGAGATGCCTTATGCGCTAAGCATAGGTTTCTGACAGGTCTCACTACACGACTTTAATCTTCATAATTCCCTCTTATTCAATAATAGGATGCCTCTTGTTCAAAATTAGATATGAATTATGTGAAAAGAATAAGATGCCTCATCCCATGACTATAGTGGCGTAATTTTAGGATTGTTGGAAACCTTTTGTCAATTAAATAACTCCTCATCGAGCATCATGTGTCCTTAATTTGGATATTCATCTTCTTTCATGTCTAAAGGGACCCCCCTAATGGCCTAGTCCATGCCACATCAGCTCAACTACCATTCTAGGCCAACCCCCCATTAGAATTTCAACGAAAAATCATGCCAGGTCCTTTGTTTAAGACACTGTAAATAGTCAACCCTCATTTTTTATCACCATTTCTGGATAACATGATATGGATACTGTGTTTCGAACATAGCCTATAATTATCCTCCACTGTCACACCACCCTCACCTCATTCCGAATGGTGGACATGTGATTCAAACTTTTCGTCTCCCTTTGTTTGGACTGATTCTAAGGACCTTGGGGTTATTCCCCTTGTACACTAGATTATAGGTTTAGGCCTCATTTATATGCCTCATCCCACCATAGTGATGGGATTCCCTCATGACTAGACATGAAGAAGACACCCGAGAAACTTCAATGCGTAATCCTCTTTCACCATTGTCGGTTCATAGAGGCACCCATGAAACATCAATGCGTAAGCCGCTTTCACCATTACTAATTCATAGCGGCACCCAGGAATCAAGCCATGTGTAATCCCCATCCGCCATCATTTGTGGATAGACCTCCACTCCGCAATTGTAAGGTCTATTGTTGCCTCTCCTTTCTCACACCGAGCATGACTCATGTTAGCATAGAGTAATCATCGACCGTGGGCCTAATCATTGGGATACCTAAGTTCATAATCCCCAAGAACACATTCGGAACAATTTGGACTTTATTCCTTTCCATTTGAAAACAAGGTACGTAGGAATCCTCCCTCAGGTTCAAGAATAACACTAACTTGTCCTAAACCCTTCACGTTTTTTGACCTTCATCCCACATGTCATTAAAATATATCCTCTCTCCCAAACCACACAGACTATGATCCTTTTTCTTTTCTGAGAATGGTATGTTGGAAACCTACGTTAGGTTCAAGACCTAAACTATCGTTACCTTCATTATGGTTCCATCTCAGTCCCCATGCACTTCATTCTACCCTCCATCATCGATCTTGATTCTTAACCTAGCCGCCACATCCCAGTGAGATCATTTTATCCATCCCATCACCTCTCATTACGGCACCAAGGCAGCTAACCAAGAATAATCATCCAATCAAGAGTATCCCTCATGTGATGAGCCACTAACCACGTGTATACACTCGCATGTCTCTGGGTTGTTGTCCTTTGTGTACACCCTAATTCCATGTCTTTCCCCATTGATAAATGTGGGTTTTTGATCCCTATCGTCTACATAGAGAATGTGAAAAACCACAATGATGTTAAATCCTAGCCAACAGTAAACCTTGGAGTTTCCCATTCTGGGGTGAACTATCCCTGATCTGCCCTCGGGCATTCCAGATCAGCCTTCATGGAGTGACATCTTCCCTTTATGGGACACACCACCTTGGGTCTGCTCTCATTGAGAGTTTTGATCTATCCATCCGGTGTTCCCTATTCTGGGGTGCACTCTTTCTGATCCTCCAACCGTGGTGTCCATATCATCTTTCAAGGTTTTATATCTTCCCACTTTGGTACACACCACCCCGGATCCATCCTCATTGTGAATTCTTATCCATCCATCTAATAAACCATCCTTGTTCTACCTATTAGGTATTTCCCATTTGATATTCCTCTATGGGCCTGATCACTATAATTTTGCTTCGCAATATGTTAAAATCATGACCTACCTCATGTTAAAAATGAAATTCCTGAGGAAAAACACAGAATACACGCCTTTGGAAAAACCATATCATCTAGACATTAAAATTGAGGATACACCATGTTAAACATCAGAATCTAAAGAAAACATCAGAGACATGCCTCTAGAATATGACACCCCGTGATCGACATGGGATTCCTTGGGTCTTACGCCCTTAAGATGCTATTAATGGAGGAATAATATATGTCTTCTAATGTCCATGCATCCAGAGATGACTTGAAAAGAATGGTGTTACTAGCTACTCTGATCGAAGGTTGCAACCGAGTCAGGACCCTTTGGAATGACCAGGATAAAGCAGAATAATTAAACAGAATCCAAAAAGATATGGCATCGAGAAGAGTTTCACGAACAACTTCTTAATATTTTCGGTGGACCTGAAGTAGATAACAAATTCAGATGAGGAATCAACGGAAGGAGATACCAACTTCCAATAATTCCATTTCTATCTAGGAGAAAATATCATTGATAAGTGAAAGATATATCCTACCTTTAGAAAGAAGTAATGTGGGGTAAAAATTAGTGCTCCATCCCCAGACAGATGCATGCCCCATCGAAAGTGTGGGGATCAAAAATGGTGAACCCAATGTGAATTCACTTCTCATTCAACAATGAGTAGACCAAATATGTTGGGAATATTGAGGCATCACTCATGTGAATTCCCTATCCATTATATGAGAGAGGTTGAGTACCACCAGGTGCGTGAAGACTTATGGTCCTTCAGCTCCTTGCCAACTCCACCACCATCACATGCCGCAGATGGTGCATCAACCCTCAACTCCATCGGACCCTTCCCATCCTCACCATCATCACAAGACACACAGGGGGAACCTCCCCCTGACTCTATCTGCTCCTCACTGACCCCTTCCCCTTCACATGCCATGTAGGGGGCCAAATCCCACAACTCCATTGACTCCTTTCTGACCCAACCACCTTCAGATGCCACGCAGGGGGCATCCGCCCCTAGACTCCATCAGCTCTTTACCGACCCTACCGCCTTCATAGGTCGTATTGGTGGAATAATCCCCACAACTCTTTCAGGTCCTCACCGACCATACCGCCATCATAGTACATACCTGGGGCATCGTACCCTGACATCATCAACTCCATGACGATACCACCGGCTTCACAGGTTGCACTGCGGACATCATCCCATGACTCCATCAAATCCTCACAGACATGACCACATTCAGAGGCAATGTTGGGGGAATCCACTCCGACTCCATAGGTTCCTCACAGAGTACACTACATTTACACGCTGTGCACATTGAATTATCTCGTGACTCAATCTACTCCTCACCGACCCCACATCCTTCAAGGTTCATATAGGGGGAATCCTACCCTGACTCCAACATCTCCTCACCGACACTACCGCCTTCACAGGCCGCGTCGGGGGCATCAGCCCCTGACTCCATTGGCTCCTCGCCATCTTCGCCTCCATCACATGCCACATTGGGGGTAACATCCCCCAACTCAATTGACTCCTCACCGACCACGCCGCCTTTACAGGCTATGTCCAGGGTAGCAACCCCCCCTCCCACCAACTCCATCATCTCTTTGTGGACCTTGCTACCTTTAGAAGAAACTATGGGGGGAATTTCCCCCCTACTCCATCGGATCCTCATCAAGTGTGTTTCCTTCAGTGGCCACACAAAGGGAATCCATCCATTACTATGTTATCTCCTCGCCGACCCTACCGCTTTCATTAGTCCATGCTAGGGGCATAATCCCTTAACACCATCGACTCCTTGCTGACCCCTTGCCTTTACAGGCTACACCGGGGCATCCACCCTAGACACCATCATCTCCTCACTAACCCTGCCACCTCCATGTGGCCGCGCCGATGGCATCATCCCCTAACTCCATCGTCTCCTCACCGACCCCACCACCTTCACAGGCTACACTAGAACATCCTCCCAAGACACCATCAGCTACTTGCTGACCCCACCGCCTTCACAGGTCATGCCCAGGCATCTGCCCCCAACTTCATCAGCTCCTCACTGACCTCACCACCTTCACAGGAAATGGAAGGGCATCCGTTCGGGACTCCATCGACTCCTCAATAACCCCAATTCCTTCATAGGATATGCCTGAGGGATCCCCCCTAACTCCATCAGCTCCTCGCCGACACAACCACCCATATAAGGAATACATGGGGAAACCAACCCCAAAACAATGGTGAATCCACAATAGAAATATATTTCACTGTGGAGGTCCTCCTCACACTGCTAGCATAATGAAAAAAAAGTAATCCCTACCACCATCATCATCCACTTTGGAGGTCCTCACCGCACTTCTATCATTAGGCTTGTGATTTACTCCCTATCCCCATCATTAGCCACTGCGTAGGTGGTCCCTACACCGTTACCATTTGGCATGGAGGTCCTCCCCATTCCTAACATCAACCAGCTTTGAGGACCTCATCATGAGTCCAATAAAGCTATCACAAAGGCCCTCCCCATGTCTAATCCATGCATTTATAAGAAGAACTAGTATTGGGTTTAGTTTGATCATATCCCTAAAGCTAATGATCTACATTGTGAGATGACTTTCCAGGATTCCACACCATCTGGGATCCATTTCCCCCATTGTTCTAATGGTCCGGGCATCCATGCCATCTAGGCTCCATCACACCCATTATACTGACGCTCCAAGCTTCAACACATTTCAAGATCCATTGCTCTCATCATATCGATCCTCCGGGCATGCATTTCTTATGGGATCAATCACCCCTATCATACTGAAGTTCCTGGCTTCCTTTCCATCGGGGCTCCATCACCCCCATCGTACAAATGCTCCAGGATTCCACGCCATCTGGGATCTTTTTCCCTAATGGTACCGATGAACAATTCTTCCATACCTTCTAGGACCCATCACCCCCGTTGTATTGGCGCTCCAAGAAACCATTCCTTCTGAGCTCCATCTTCCCCATTATAGCAACTCTCCAGGCTTCCACGAATTTTAAGTTCCATCGCCCTCATTGTACCTACTCTCCAGGGTTCCCCACCATCTAGGATCCCTCTCCCTCATGGCACCAATGCTTCGTGCTTCTATGACTTCTGGGCTCCATCACCCCCATCATACAGATGCTCTAGACTTACACACCTTTCAGGATCCATCTCCCCAATCATACCAATGATCCGGTATTCCATGCCTTCCGGGATCCATCACCCTCATCATATAGAAGCTCCAGACTTACATGCCTTCTAGGCTCCACCACCCCTGTCATATGGATGCTCCAGGATTCCAGGCCATTTAGGCTCCATCACCCCTGTTTTACCAACTTTTTAGGCTTCCATTCCTTCTGGGCCCCATCGCCCTCATCGTACTGATGTTCCAGGCTTCCAAGAATTTTGGGCTCCATCCCCCCTACCATAGGGATGTTCCAAGATTCCACACCATCTAGGCTCCATCGCCCACATCGTACCCATGCACCAGGCTTACACACATTCTGAGCTCCATCCCCACATTACACTAACACTCCAGACTTCATCACATTCATTTATCCATCACCCTTCTAGACCGAGTACATGTTATTAACACTACTACCCTTGCGACACATTGTGTCATCCCAAATGCTGCATTTTATCATGAAAAGAGGTCATTTCTGATGTCTCCACACCATCTCATGTAATGTTCACCGTGAGGTAGCCCAGTACAAGAATGGATATCATTCATGCATATGTTGGGGTTAATTTTAGGGTAATCCAATCATAGGGATTCCCCCTAATCCTCAAGGATCCCAAACAATCAGAATAGGGTAGATATGGCCATCCCTCTATAGACACAAACCTTATGGTCCCATGTCCTAGTTGCATGATGTTAAAATACATAACAACCATTGTCCTGGGAACGTGATGTGAAACTGTACAATATTTTGGTTAAAGATATGCAACATAAAACTATAGTAACCATGGTCTATGCTACATGAAAAAAAAACAATTGAAACCATGGTCAAAGCATTGTGACCCTAAATTTCATCCATCACTCATCCAAGTTACTTGAAGTTAATCTATGCACCAGGTATGAATTCATTGATGTCAAAAAAAGAACCTTTAGTCCAAGCAATAAGACCTTAAAATATTTGCAGCACCTAGGACTGTTACTCTCAGTCATAATGTGTCTTCCCACTGACATGCTCTGATACGTTGTGGTGTAGAACCCAGAGTGCTGAAATCCAAATTTGAATAATACCAATTCATCTCCACACTGCACATCATCCCATTATTTGGATCCATACCTTCATTCATTTCTGAAGGGACCCCCTTAAATGTCTGGTATCATGCAAAATTGGGTCACCTACATTCTTGGGCCAATTCCCCGAATGGCTTACGATTACATTTTGTTATAGGACCTGTGTTTGAAACATGGCCATCAGATAACCCTAATTTTTCTATCCTTATTATCAGTAGCATGATATGGATGCTATGTTTCTAAAATTGTCAATAGGTATCCTCTATTGTTAGACCACCATCATTGTGATCCAAATATCGGACGCCATGAGTCACCCTTTTCACCTATCTATGTTTTGGTGGATCTCCAACTCTATTGTTGTTACCCTTACATGCATCATTTCACGTTAATTAGCTGAGATAGTGTCAATAGTATATTCTCAATCTGACATCTCCATTACACTTTATGTGTTCTTCCATGTGTTAGGAAAAACCAATCACTACTTCTTGTTTTCCACCCAGAACATGAATCAAATGGGCTTGGTAGTTTTGGGAGGGTTTGTATTGATATAGTTGAGAAACAAAGACATCATCATACATCAGGGTGATAAACTGCATTATCATATTATATGACATTAAACAACTCTTCTTCGTCTTGCATGATGAAAAACTGCATTATCATCCAACATGATGTTAAACTACTCATTATCACCCTTCATGAAATTAAACTACTCATCTTCATCCTACATGAGGTTAAACTACATTATCGTCAAGCATGAAATTAAACTAATCATTATCATCATCTTTATCTTGATTGATGTAAAAATGAATTATCGTCCTGAATGACATTAAGTTGCTCATCTTCCTCCCACATGACATAAAAATGCATTATCATCCTGCATGACATTAAACTCTTCAACTTCATCCCTCATGACATTAAACTACATAATCATCCTTCCTGACATTAAACTGCTCATCTTCATCCTGCAGAACGTTAAACATTAGTATCGTCCTACATGAAATTAAACAACTCATCTGCATCCCTCATGATGTTAAACTGCATTATCATCCTAGGTGACATTAAACTGCTCATCTTTATCCTGCATGATGTTAACTGCATTATAATCCTACATGAATTTAACCAACTCATCTTTCTCTTTCATGACATTAAACTACATTATCATCATGAATGAAATTAAAATTCTCATCAACATCATGCATGACGTTAAATTGTGTTATCACCTGTCATGATGTTAAACTACATTACCACTACATGACTTTAAAATGTGCATCAACATCTCTCATGATGT
This sequence comes from Viscum album, assembly GCA_963277665.1. Classification (NCBI taxonomy): domain Eukaryota; kingdom Viridiplantae; phylum Streptophyta; class Magnoliopsida; order Santalales; family Viscaceae; genus Viscum; species Viscum album. The sequence goes on from OY728163.1 coordinate 692,405,780, forward strand.
TAATCAACATTATCATCCATCATGAAGTTAAAATTCTCATTATCATCATTTTGGACATTAATCATCTCATCCTCATCTGTCATGACATTAAAATTCTCATTATCTACCAACATGACATTAAACTATTAATAATCATCGCACATGACGTTAAACTGTATTTTCATGCTGCATGACTTTAAACTACTCATCTTTTTTATGACATGACATTAAACTTTACATCGTCCCAGTTGATGTTAAACTATATCTAGTCCTACATGACATTAAATTGTCCCATCATTGTTGCATGACGTTAAACTAGACAAAATTTTCAAGAACTATGTACATCTTGATTCCCAGTCTCATGGGAAACGTATGAATACTCAAACGCTTCGTCCTAGAGTCCATACAGTAACATTGAATACCCCCTAGGTGTAGTTACCATGGTGGATCACACACAGTGTATTGTAGACATCATTGGCCTCATCTTTGCAGGGTTTTTAATAATCGCACCATGTGTCCCTCCCATTCTTCTATCTTCCCATATCCTTACCGCGTGACGTTAAACTATATGGAACTTTCAAAACAATGTATGGCTTGTATCCCATCCACATGGGATATGTATGAATTAATATAATATTTTTCCATATGCCCAGCCCCAAATTTCAAGATCTCCCTATGGGTCCGGCCCCTTGGCTAGAATGGTTCTGCAATACATATTGTGGTGCTCGCATTGATTTATTTCATTCACGTCAGGTATATCATGACCACACCATATATCCCCCATTGGATATCTCCACCTCTTTCTCAACTATCACCTTGTCGTTAGACCATAGTAATGTTCAAGCTTCAGGCGATACATTTATTTGGGTCTCCATTAGCATCCACATCTGAAATGACCCCCTAACGACATGGATTCCATGCCTTATGGATCCCCTACCCTTCCGGGACAAATTCTTGGAGTATCGTGAACAACACTTTGATACAAGTCTTGCATTTAGAATATGTACATCAATTGATGATCATTTTACCATTTCAGGTCACACGATATGGATGTAGTGTTTTGAATATGGTCAACATCCATCCTCTATTGTCATTACCACCCCTATATTTCCCAAATATTGGGTGTAGTGATTTATTTTTTCATTCTATCCCTTTAGAACGTTAGAATGCCTCTAGAAAAGATGTTGGTCTGGGTGGGATTGACCCCAATCAACCACTTTCGTTTATTTTCAAGCCCTTATTTTCTGGGTAGAACCAGATCCCATTATTTTTTCCAAAACCAATCATTTATCGCGTTGGATTATGAGCATTAGTAGGGCCATACCCACATAAAAGTTCATGGAATAATGGTACATGATTTATGAACATAAAATAATATCATAACCATCCTCACCGCACGAGGTTAAATTGCATGATACTTCTGGGATGATGGACATGAAACTACCAAGAACTCGTCCCACGCGATGATAAACTGAAAACTAGATGTGACTTTCAATCTGTGGCGCAGACTTAGGTCCCTCGACCTCTTCAAGCAAATGGACCATTTTCACACCAATAATTTTGTAGTGTGGTGTGGACACTATGTCCTCATTCACATTGAATATTTTAGCTATGACGCATACATTCCCTTGAGACACACTTCAATCACTCATCCTCCCTAGGATATGTTAAATTGCATATGTCCCACCATGATTTATGCATCCCATCATTTGGGATTTCATCATCATTCTTATCAGGAATCACCCTTGAACGTCATGTATGCAAGGACATAGTGTTCTCCTACCCACTTGGGAAAATCTCTCTAAGGATTATGGATAAAAAAAGATACATGTCCCATGTTGTGAATATGTTCAGAGGTCGACACTAATGGTTTTCCCCATTACAGGAAATGAAAAATGTACTGTGTTGAGAATATGGTCAGCAGTTATCCCCAATCATTATTGTAGTTCAATGTTCTTTCACATGTATGGTGATATGATTCACTATTTCCCCTCATATATCTTACGCATGTGACAAAAAATTGGGAATCTACAGTCCATGCTCTTTGACCTTAAACTAAGATATACCACGTACTTTTAGAAAAACGTTAAACTGCACCACATCTCCCAAAACTACATTTTTCATGATTCCCATCCTCATGGGATATGTAGTAAACCCAAAATTTTTCTTTTGTTCCAAACCTATTTCATTAAAACCTCATCATCTTTATGCCTCCCCCAACCTGAGTCCCCTGGGAAGGGAGGGGGTATGTGTTGTGTTATGGGATTATGACCTTATTCTCATTGGGTTCAAAATATCCACACCACATACCTACCTCTTGAGAGATCTTCATCCCCCATCCCTTCACTCATCTTCTTGAGATGTATTCTATAAAATGGTTTCCTTTGACCCTATTTGGAAATTCACCAAAGTTTCTAGGAGCAGTATAGTTTAGAATATAGAGTGATGGGTTCTATATGGACATGTTTCCATCTATTTCCATGCTTCATTATTCCCTTTATTTGTGCATTCGTCATCTTTCACATTCGAATGGACCCTCAAATGTCATTGATGCTAGGCCCAATGGATCTTCTACCATCTCGGACCAACATCCCCGACGATTTTGGATGAAATTTTGATATGGTTCATGCATTTTGAATATGGTAAGTGGTTGATAATCAATTGCTTGGTCCCATTTTAGGCCATACAATATGGATGTTGTGTTTTTAACAAGATCAATAGTTATCCTCTATTATTATTCCACCTCTATTAATCCTTAAATTAAGGTTGCATGATTCACATCATTTTCCACTCCATCATGTCTATGTGGAATTTCGACACTTTTGATGTTATCCTTTAGTGTCCATTTGCGCGTTAAGAAGACAAAGCCATGGTGAGGTGTCATTTGAGGCTCCGCACCATTTCCCCCTTTCTCTACATTCCACGTGTTTTGAAGACCTACTCCACCCTTTTTTCCCACATCGAGCCTAGCTCAAATGGGCTTAGGGATTTGGCCATGTTTTATGCCCTTATAGAAGAGTCTCACTTCCCATGGTCCATGTTCTGGGACCATAAACTGATATCTCATTATGTTATTTCCATAGGATGCTATACTTGTCGACATCAACCAAAACTACTTACGACATGATTCCCATCCTTGTGGGATACGTAGGAATTCCTAGACGTTTTGTCATTGGGTCTAGCTCTAGTTCCACTAATTTCCCCCTTTGATTGGACTTTTGGACCTAAATCATATAATATTGCATGGTGTGGAGTATGTGGGTTATATACCCATTCACATCATGTTTCCAATAGCTACACTACGTAATCCCTTCTATGAACAAGACTCTGAAACCTCTTGTCCTGCATGATGTTAAACGATGCACTATGAACTACGTATGTCTTCATTCTTATCCTGATGTGATATGTAGGAATGAAAAGACCTTTTTTCTTTGAGTTGAACCCCAGGTATCTAAAATCAAATCCACCTTCACGCCCCATAGCCTGAACTCTGTTGGGAGCATGTGGTCATGAGTACTTATTGGGTCCTTAATCATTTCATTTCATTGCAACAACTTCACCATGTGTCTCCCTTGTCATTGAAATGGGATTAGACTCCCTATATCTAACATGTCTCATTGGGATACTCAAATTCATCATGGAAAAGTGTTCAATGTGTGGAATTTGTTGATGGACATTCCCTCGCTTCATTTCCAAGCTTCATGAGCCTTTTATTTGGATCTCCATCCTCTTCCATACCTAAAGTGACCCCCTTTACAACCAAGTCTCATGCCATATTGGCTCACCTACTGTCTTGGGCCAATGCCTCGTAAGGCCTCAGAATACATTTTGCGACTTGTCCCATATTTCAAACATGGTCAGCAGATGACCGTCATTTATCTATCCCCATGCAAGGCTTACATGAAACAGATTATATGTTTTGAATATGGTCAACAGTTATCCTCTATTTTCATGCCACCATCATTGCGATCTATATATTGGGTGAAATGATTAACATAATTCCACTCCCTTATGTTCATGTTGATGTCCAGAACACTTGGTTTTCCCCCTCGATGAACTTATGTTCATTGAGTAGGGAGGTTATTACTATTGTCATGTCATTCACCTAACCATCCATTACACCTAATGTGTGCCTTGATGTACCAGAAAAATCCCATCACTACTCCTTGTTTCCCATATCAAGCAGGACACACGTGGGCTTATTAGTTTTGGTAAGGCGTATAATAGTGTTTCCGAACCACACATGACTCTCTTCCAACATGGAATTAATCTGCTACTTGAGAACTACATATGGCATCATTCCCATCCTCATGGGATATATAAGAATGCCCAGAAACATTGTCTTGGTCCTAGACCAAACATTGTCACCCTCGGTCCCCTGGACTATGATTTCCCAGGGGTTTACATGGTGTGGTGTGGGCTTATGTACTCATTAAATTTGGGTATGTATTGGACTCAATATGTATTCCATACTTCGGGATCATGCCTTTAACTCTCTATCCTACAATATGATGTTAAACTACATGGATCCTCCAGAACTACGGATAGCCAGATTTTCATCCTCATGGAATACGTAAGACGCCCAAGCATTTCGCATTGGGCTCAGCCCTAGGGTCATTAACCCTTATGGCCCCTCGGTAATGATCATGGTCCATTCTATATAAAATTAAATGAGGAGACAAAATTCTAGTCAACATTACTTTAAACTATTAGCCATGGTCTATGTTTTTTGACATTAAAACTACGTGCAACATCCTAGTCATATGAAGGTTAATTATTCCATATATCGTTATCACTATACGACTCTAAAATACGTGTATATATTCCTCATTTTCATGTTGTAAAACTGTGTGCTACTCTAGGTTCTTTACAGATAGACCATTCAAAAAATAACATCGATCCCCGATCAGACTGATGCACTTTCCTAATGTGTTTCATTATGGTAGCATAATTTCAAGAGTTTTGGACTCCATTCAAACAGCCCATCACTCCACCCTCCCCGCATTGTGTGCCCTTCATTGGATTCTCATTCAACATAATACCTGAAGGAACACCCAAACAGTATGGATACCCATCCAATGGCTCACCTACAATCACGGGACAACGTTTCAGAAGACTAGGGATGATATTTTGAGTGAGGCCCCATGTTTCAAACATGGTGAGCGGTCATCCCCTAGTTTCTCTCCACACATTAGGACAACACAATAAGAATTCTGTGTTTTGAAAATGGTCAACAGTCAGAATCCATTTTCATGATACCCCTACATTGTTCCAGGTTTTTGGTATCACAATTCTCAAATTCCACATCCTTTTGCTTAGATTTATTTCAATACTTATGGTGCCATCCCTCATGTGAACTTGAGCACATTGGGAATGGAATGTTGGTTTTTTTCAAGAATCATGTTCTCTAGTTAAAACCTCTCTCATATAAGTAAATCGTCAAGGTTATCAATGTCACATTTTCATCCCAACATATCTTCCACTATTTAGCTCTCTCGTACTATTGAATGACCTTCTATTGTCTCTTGTTTCACACACCAAGAATGAATCACAAGGGTAGAGAGACAAATTTGGTTATTTCCTTTATGTGATCGATATATAAAGCCTTTAAAGTAGGAATTTCCCCTAATGGTTTCCTCAGGATGTGGTTTGGATCACCCTCCTCATCCTCATTAGACCCCACTCTTAGGGGGGGGATTTTCGGAACCAGAAAACACATCCATGTCTTTTACTGAATTCTTCAAGACATGATATTAGAGCATATTTCATTTAATAGTAGCACTGATCAGGAATAAAATAATGATTTGGATAAATTTTAGGATACCATTAAATTAACTTCCACCACATCATTTGGAGCTTCAACCTCAGCAGTAGTGATCAAATCAACTTATCCTTTATCCATTGGACTTTTTTAGGTTAGTTTACTTGTCCCTTTATACATCCATTTTCATTATTTTCCATTTCCCTACAATTGTATCCTTCAACATTGAAAAACTGTTTCTTTCCATTGCAATCATGATCTTGGTGCCCTTTTTTACAACACTTGTAATAGACTCCCATTATAATCAGTCTAGTAATACGGTGTTTCTTCCCACGTTTACTGTAGGATTGAAATTAAAATTTTCCCTTATTCCCCTTATTTCCATTTCCAGAGTGTTCAGTAGATCTCTTCTTCTCTTTCTTTTCATTAATGTTGTAAGTCATAGAAAATTAATTTTTTGTCTTGATAGCACATGAGAAAATATCTTCTTATGATAAGAAGGATTGTGAGACTAATTCTCGATGGAGAAATTTTTTTATCCCATAAATAAATCAATGGATCTTACTCCTTGGGATACATATGAAATCTGTTGCATTCCTTCATTACCATGTAATGTTAGTCTCATACATTGCGATATTCTCATCCTCATTTTTCCTCAAACTTGTACATTTCCATTCCATATCCGCCTAATGGTCACGAGGAAATTATTTTTCTATGAAATTATCTTTAATCTCCCTCCATTCCATATTTTATACTTCTTCATCCTCCTTTTTGTTTCAAATCAATGACCACCATTGATCTACATCTCCCGTGTGGTGACAAACTACCATGAAAACTTTTTCCCCTTCGCTACTCCCTTAAGAATAAAATATTTTCTCTATTGAACATATCTATTGCTCATCTATAAATGTATTTGTATCCCCATTTAATGTTGTTGGGTTTTTCCTCATGAACCAGTCTAACATTGATCCTCTACGTTGTGGATCAGGGAGCTCCATATGGGTAAGTTAATTATTCATAACCTAAGTGTGTTTTCCCAGTATGGTTATAATTTGATCTGCCCCGGTTTCATAACCATATCTACTATAATTATCTTCATTATAAGTGAAATCCCAAATCATATTATATACAATGATACAGTTTCCATTCTTTCCACTTTTTTCTAATTCTAAATAATTTCATACAAAAGTTTAGTTTATGAATCTTAATGCATAATTCCAGACCTGTAAAATACCTAACTTAAATAGAACAATTTATGCATATAATCCATAATCAGGAAAAATTGTTTCTTAGAGGAGGTATTTTCGCATAAATCCTTCGTAATGGTTTGTAATGAATATTTGAATTATCCTAATCATATCCCCCAGGAGTGTCATTAGAAAGACTGCAGCAAGGCCCGTTGTTGTGTACTAGGATACCCCAAGTTATGTCTTAATCTCTTTGTGAGAGTTTTCTCTCCTTGGTACATCTGTGCCACATCCACCACTACCTGATCATATCTTGATAGGGACATATTTCTTGTAAATCTCACAAAATATCTACATGACTGAAATTTTAGTATGTTATTATATACTAATCCTTACAGTCTATCATAGGATCATGTTCTCTAATAATAGTTTTTCTAAATCTAGTTTCCATGGTTTGTACTAAACTTCATCTGATACTAACAGTAACACCCTAAACCTATTTACCAATGAGGTGCAGCATTATTAAATAACATGGGCATGATCATAATAGACCCGACCTTGAAATAATGACTAGTATAGTATACTTGGAAATACTAGATACATACATATGTTTTAAATTACACCATGAAATGAAAAAAACCACAAAATTGTGTCCCATTTTAAAAAACTCATATCCCTTATCCTATTCATGGGGGTTAATCATAGTATACATCATTGAATTTTGGAAAATTAATACATAGATAAAGGTGAGATCAGATTCCAGTAAGGATAAAAATATAGCGGAAACTATCATAAATAAGAATACACATTTAAGGAAATGTATATGAATTAATCCCAATACTTTTAAACATAAAAATAATCATAATATGGAAAAGATAAATCAAATAATTCCATTTACATATTCAAATTTATATTCTACTAGTCAAAAATCACATGTAATATCAATAAATAATTTCATAAGGATAGAATGCATAATTCCTGACATCATAACCACATAGTAAAGATCTCGTACCAAGACTGCAATTTAGATTTTGTCAACACCTTGTTCTGAGAGACTAGATTGTCTAATGCGACCTTTTTATGAATCAAGAAGCTATAGTGGGCTCCACCATTAACTAACTAAGTCCAATTCATTCATCATATGAAAAGGATGAAACATAACATAAACATTCATATTATAGCTAGCATAAACAATGTTAATACTTTAAACATAAACCTTGAATTGTATAAAAATAGCACATCCAAAATTCAACATATCACCAAACCTTCAATATAATAAATCAACTTCAAACAAACTTGAATTGCAACAAATGATGTTGACATAGATGATATCAAAACTATTTTAATTAAATATTTCTTTCTATTTTAAAATTATTTAAAAGTAATGTAATTATATAAGAAAAAATTTATTTTAAAAATGTTCTTAAAACCTTGTAAGAGATGTTCTAAGGTGTTATAATGGTAGAAAATAGCTGCAACCGTCGTATAAGTTACGTAAATATTCTTTCCTTTATTTATCAAAAAGGTCATAAATTACATTATTTGGAATGTGATGTAGGGATTCCTTGAAAACCATTTTATAAAAAGTAAAATTAGGGAATAAATGAAATTAACACATAGTCTACTAAATAGAAATATTTTGTTGAAATACATTTTTTAGAAACGCATATGTGGATGATAAAGAGGTCTTAGTAGATACTTATATATAAAAAACCTCAGATAATAATGTGATTATAAAATTAACACTTACCTTATACTTTTCCTTGTTCAGGGTAAGTTAAACTCGTATATAATAGTTAAATCATTTTTATTAAATTATACAATAACCACATACAATAATATGATATCATATATGATCTTATAATATTTCATTATTAATAAAATTTTAGTAGTACCACAGTTTCAAGTGTTAACTGATTTGATTTTCATTATATGTTTTGTTATTTAAGTATGGGTTGTTTAGATAAGATGTATTTGAATCATATTTAGAATGATATTATGTTCTTAAAAAAAAATTTTAAAAATAAAAAAAAAAATTTTCTTCAATGGATACGATGGGGAATGAATCTCATCGTGTTCATGGAGATGGTAATTCGTACCTACGCAGGAGCAACAATATCATTTTATTAGTGGTGAAATCATAGGTAATTAGATAGTATATCATATATACAGAATCATTAACATGTTATATTTATTATTTACATCAATTATACTCATAATTATATAATCCAAAAAATGATGTGTTGAATAACAAACTACACCATGATATGAAGATAGTAATCCATACGTACACACGTATGGAAACTTTATCATTCAGAGGATGGATATAATGATGAAAATGGTTGTAAAATATTTATAATAACATCACAATAAGTATAAGTTTTTGGAATTATTATTTTTGTTATAGAAACAACAAAGAAGGAGGAAGTGTAAGAAGAAAATAACTTTGAAGGAGGTGATTAAATTATTACATATTATATTGGTTCTTCCTTGTTATTTGATTGAAAGGGCTCCATAGATTTGATTATGATCAAAGTAACGCATCTAAGATGAAGTTAAAGAATTTGGGAGGATATTTGAGCCGGGTTTATCTGATCCAAATGGCTTTGGAGGTGTTATTTTGAGAGAAGATGAAGTACCCTTTTGTAAGAGTGGTGAGGGTCACTTTAGGAAAAGCTTCAAATATTAATTTATAAACAATTATATATGGTTAATAATGGCTCCAAAGAGATTTATTTAGAGGCTAATGTTGGGATGGGTTGAAAACCTCTTAACAAATTTGTTTTATAAAGGTTTAGGTAATTATATCAACCATATATTTTAGATTTAACTCTTAATTAAATACTTTATCTTTTACAATGTATTCTTGTATTATTATAAAAAATTGTTAATAAACATACTGTAAATAGAAATAAAAAAACCAAGTCATTCATTATTAACATATATAACCTTATCTATGTCCTTCGGATGATCCTTTTATTTTTAGGAATATTATATCGATTAATAATATATTATTTTCTTTGAAAACTCATTTATGTCAATTTTGACACTATTTGGTATTTTGTTTTTGTGAAATTCATAACAACTATATTAGTAAAAAAAATTAATAAACCCTAAAATGTCATAATAACCCTATAAATTTATTTCATTCATTTAGATATCAATAACATCAATTATTTTAATCATTCATTAATAAGATAATTACTACATCATCACTATGTGATAAATAAATTTAATTATTTAATATTAAAAAATTATAAATAAAATAATATTATGTAGGAAATATTATTGTCTTTCTAATTAATATTTATAGTTGAATTTATCTTTTCTATAACCATATATTAATAATTCTTTAGTTATTAAGATTTGATTTCAACACTTTCAAGTCTTCTTTATATAAAATAATAATAAATGTCCTAATATAATCCAATTGAATCAAAGAGGATCATATTTTATTCCTAAGATGTATTTTGGTCTAAATAAACTTATCCAATAGAATTATAACATTTGTTACAGCAATTATAATATCATTTTTACCTTTAATTAATATATTTACTTTTAAAAGTGGTTAATATAATTCAAATATTACTATTGATCGAAAGATATTTTCATCTTACTGAACCACAATTTATATTATAATTTCAACCACGTCTATTAGATTTTGGAAATTAAATTCCATGAAATCGTAAAATTATATTTTATGTAAATTTTCAAATGTTCTTAGAAGGTGGGTAAAAGACATTAATAAAATTAATGATATTTTATTTATAAAATTTTATTATAAAATGACTCTAAAGAATTAAATTGAACACATATATATATTATATATCTATATTGACATTAAAATTAATTTTTTTAAAAAATAATAATTATTTAAAATATAGTAGATTTTAAACAATAATGCTGTGGTTTTCAATCTTCATCAAAAATTAAAAGTTTTCAGAAAAATACCAAAAATTCACCCTATATCTAATTTTTATATTTCAAATCCAAATAAGAAGTACATTTTGAAAAATAAAATTTATAAAATTTCCAAAATTTGGTACTACTATTCATAACGGCATGTCTGATTTGTCATGGTGTGGTAGAACATGAAATAGTGTACATCACAAGTTATTGTATTATTCAAATAGAAAAATACCATGGAAGGTTGGGGTGTTATAGAAAGAATAGTAGAATACGTGCAAACAAAATGAAACCAACATTGTTAGTGCATAAAAATCATCGTCCGCCACACCAAAACCCAAAACTGCTTTGAAACCTCTACTCTATCATTGAACAGTATAGTTGCAAAGAATCATGAGGTTAGATTAGGATTAGGGTGTCCAACGGAATCCACAACATACCACAAGAAAATTACATCAGATGAAAAAGAATACAAAAACCATAATGGAGGATGGATTAGGAACAAGAAGATAAGGGGAAGATCCATCTTTCTAGGAGGGTTGTAAAAACTCTAGGGAGAAAGCTAAGAGCGATAGAAGGAAATCCACATCTGAAAAAAGAAAATTTAACTATGTTCTTTATAGTTCTCTGTATTTATTAAAAAATAATGAAAAGTTTTAGAAACATTTATCATATTATGATAACATATAATCATGAAAAATTACATGTAGGGTGACTAAATCATGGAACCTACACCACTAATCTATGAATCCTAAGATTTATCCTCAGTTATTCATATCCAACTACAATTTAAATTATTAATTATGTATTGTGAAGGGTTTCTGAATTCCCACGGTATATCACCTATGGGTGTCATACTAGATTTACTGTAAGTCCAGTTGTCGAGAACTGGATTACCTCGAGTCAGGATTGAGGCATCATTTCGGAGTTTTTACACCTAGGTACATATATTCCAGATCTAGATCCCCATGTAGCATCAATATATGGATGTATTTATATGAAACCACACACCCTATCCTTTACCAAAGTTCTAGGACATTTTCCTAAACATTTACTCATCCTTATTCTAATCCTAAAATAAATATCTTGACAAATCCTTAGAAATATTCCTAGGGATCTCAATAATGTTTACTCATTCTAGTTTTCAATGGTTAAATTAATAATTAATCTGATACCAACTATATAAACACTCAATTTTCAAACATAAACATTACATTATATATGTGTAATACCTAAAACCTTACAAAAACAAATTCATGAAGATAATATTAGTTTAGTTCCATTGGAAACATAGAAATTAGAACACTAGTACATGATTGAGCTACATTATCTCACACTATGTTCATAATTAATAGATCCCTCCTAATACACATCAAACATAATACATATCTTCATATCAAGGGGAAGAAATAATAACAAGGGGCAGTCTCAGATGCATTGTAAGGGTAAAAAATGGAGACATGTAAGCATAAAAAAGCATTGTGGTGTGGGAAACTCCTCATAACATTATAAGACTATACCCCATATATCATAGATCATAAAAATGAATTATTAAATAAAACAAGGTAGTTTATAATTCATGAGTAATAAGGAAATAAAAAAATAATCCCTGAATGCATAACATAGGAATAAAACATGTAATTATAGAATACACAAATACCTAAAAAATCATATGTCAATGATACCAATCAAGACATTGATAATATGATTGTATTGTGTTACAAACCATCTACATGATTCAATAAAGCGATAAAAACCAGTGTAACCTCTTATTATTGTGATTATGCTACAACGCGTGCACTCTATTTCTTTCACGCATGAGCTACAACCCACAAAACTGCATATCATTAGCCTTTGGCTATATCTTGTGAACCTTCTTATTTTAAGGTTTTGGCTACAACTAGTGTGTTTTTATGTTTTCAAGCTTTAGAAAAAACTTGTGTACCCTTTTATCTCATATATAATTTATCATTACCCAATTCAATATAGAGAGATATAGGTCTCACCCATCACATAATAATATCACATATACATGATCCACATGCTAATAAAACATCCATTATATCATGATCCATAAAAAGTGAGGGGTTTAATAAAAATCAATGAAAACACATGAAATTAAATGGGTATCATTAACAATTCATCACTTCATAACCTATGGAAAATAGATAGGTTTCCAAATCATTTAATTAAAGAATAACCCATGAGAAGATGTTGGAATCCAATATATATAACTTGTGGAAGAGAAATGGGTGTCATATGAATCATTCCATAAAATCATAAACCATTCCAAAAATAATATGAAAGGAACAATTGGATCATGAGTACCATCAACGAATATCAAAATAGACATCAAGTATATTTGAAACATCTTTTAAAAACATTTCATTATAAAAATATCACTATTTCATTGAAAATTATTTTTAAAACATAAAAACATTTGAAACCCATTTTTTATGAAAACATAAAAAATATCATTTAAAACATTATTAAAACAATTTTTTTGAAAAATATTAAATTAAACAAGAAGTCATATTGAAAACAATTTTCTTGGAAAACATATAAAATTAACAAAAAATATTTCGAAAACAGTTTTCCTTGAATTTTTTTAAAATAATCTTCTAGTAATTTTAAGAACCATTTTATTTAAAAAATTACATTAATAAAGAAATCGTGTAACTTTCTTTAAAATCATATTATTTATAAAAATAATGATTCATAATTTTATATTGAAAAGATTTTTAATTGTAAAAATATGAATGATTCTTAAAAACGTTTATGGAAATTTCATTACATGAAAAACATTAACAGAATCATGAAATTATTTTGAAATCCTTTTCCCAACAGTCTTATAAAAATTCCTAAAAAATAAATAAAACCCCTTTCGATGAAAAATAAATTGAAAATAAATAAATAAATATTTATATTTATTTAAAAAACATTAATTTAAATATTATTTAAAATAAAATTCCAAAAATTAATCTATTCAAAAATGAAAAGGAAACATCATATATATAACTAATGTTATATCTGTACAAGTCATATGAGGTCAAAATAACATTACATTAGCATGGTAAAAAGGTTAGAAAAATTTCTTTTTATAAACTAATAAAAAGATTCATTTGGAAACCTTGGTAAAAGACAAATTGAGGAAAAATTTATTTTAATGACTATATGATAATAGTATAATATTCATGAAAACCATTCTATAGAAAAAATTTTATTAACAGACACAAATTTCTGAACAAAGAGTGAGGTAAATTAAGACATTCTTAAAATTACATTCTTTATTATATTATGTTCCAATGTGTGGTGAAATGGTATAATTACAATGGTATAAACTAAATAAACATATGGTAAGAATATTCATTATATTTCTTGAGATATGGATCATAATATTTAGTCAATGAAAAAATTATCATAAACAATCTCGATAAATGATGAAATAGTTTCAATAAATACTTACTAAATGGTAACCTTGAATCATACTTCCCATTTAAGAATTTGAAATTAAATTAACCTTAGAATATCTGGAAAATAAAAAATTCATCATATAAAATAAAATTTGGATGTATATACACATCGAAAAATAATTGAAAAGCATAATGAAAGATATCTCCCAAATAAGAAAAATTAATGCAAAACGGTCTTGCTGATTTGGTAACATTTGAAATATTATCCCCATGAAATAAATAAAATATAATTGATATATTATAACACATATATTAAAAATAAGAATCTTATAATACATTCATGAGAATTATATACACCACAACAAATAATATAGTGGTGAACATGGAATTTATCTCACGTGTTTAAAAAGTGAGATGAAATTCACTTACCTTATATCTTGACTCTCATTGTACTCATTAAAACCGCCTGTATAATTAATTTGTGATTATTATAAACCTTTTACATACATCTATTAATATATTAAGTATTATATATGGTTTATTATTATTTTATATTACCCTCTTGTTAACAATTTGATGTTAATGTTACACTTCGTGTAATATTCGATTTGTTTTTCGATTGTATCTTATTTCTTATATATTTGGTCCTTATATATATATATCATTATTTCAAGAATTTAAACCATTATATATGTTTTTTTATATTTGATACATTTGTATTGTAATAATCTATATAATATACAAGAATGAAATGGAATACATCTTTTATGGGGATGGTAGGATATACGTACGCATGGAAACTGTTTCTTTTTTATTGATTTATTAAAATAAACTAAGTGTCATATATTTCTAAATGTAAATAATATAAATAAATTATAATTATAATCTTAATAAATCAATTTATTTCACAAAAAACATTATCAATACATTCCATGTTGTGTGTGTACAAATCATATATCCTTAAAGGGATGGTAGTCCACACTTCCTCAATCTAAATTATCATATTTACAGAAGATGGAATGCATAAAGGTAAGTTATAAATAAATAATACAAAAGAATAAAAAAATAAAATATAATAAATATCATATATAAATCATGTTTCTACCATAATTTCTACCACAACTAGCGGTAAATGAAAAAAGAACAATCATTATTTCATGGGGTTTTAGTTCATCGTACATGTAAATTGTATGATTGTCAGCCATAAGATGGATATGAGTGTATGTGATGGTCAATACCGTATTATAAAAACATATTTTTTATATTGAGGGAACAATTTTTTTTATTCAATAATTAAAGAATAATATTTTAGGGAGTGGAAAATGGAAATAAAATTAACGGAGTTTGAGGGGGGTGTTACTACTTAATTGGGTAAATATTTTTGCATTGCACCTATGGGATTCCTAGGATGTCATTAGGGCCAAAGAGAGACTCAAAATGGTAATATAGTTTTTATGGGAGTATATTTTAGTAGGTATTGTATGAACCATTGTGGTTTGAGAGGATTGAAGAACTTGGATGAGAGGAGGCCTTTTATATTGGAGGGGGAGTGTCACCCTTATAATATTTTGGAAATTGAATTCCATAAAATTTTTCCACATGTTATGTGTATCCAATAATTGAAAAAATTCTATATAATTGATTATATGGAAATAATATTTCTATAAAATATCTCTTTGAATAGTTACATGGTCATTTTTCCCTTATTCTTAGATGTATTACCTTATTTACCTTAAATTTACTTGAATTTCTGTGATGAATTTTAATTAATTTCAATAATATTTTTTGTAGAAAACTATATATACATTATTAAAAATTATAAAATTTCCTTTGTCTAAATATTGAATCCATTTTTTCAAAATTCATGTGACAGAATTCATTGAAATTAGTTTAAATTTAATCATGTTGATGGGACGACACTACATGTTTTTAAAGTCGAAATGATCAAAAAATTCCATGTTATAATATCCAATTTCATTGTGAAATTGGTTACACTGAAATAAATCGAATAAAATGATAAAATTTTTATCTAAATAATCTTTATGACCAATTTAATAAATAAATTTTCTTTATAAATATATTATATTAAAAAATAGTTTAATGTAAAATTTACTATTTTTAAATATTCATTAAAAATGAAACATTAAAGAGAAATAACAAAAATTTATCCTAACCCCATTTTTATGTTTATATTTCAAAGGTAATATTTGTTTTAAATATTATATCTATAAATGTTCCAAAATTTATATTAAAATGGGTTATCCAGTAAAAGGTGGTAAAACTGCATTTGTGAAAATATACGTTTTTATGCATAGAATTTGGGTTGTTATTATATAATGTATGTCAAGAATATTTTAGGAATATAAAAAATATTTTAATGAAAATATAAAACAAATTTTATATTAATATCACAGACTAATTTTAATTGATTTAATTTATTATGAAAATACACCATTTAGAGAATAAGAATAAAAATACATCCTTTAGATTCAATGTTTCCTTATATTTTCAATTCAAATTAATTGGTAACCTAAACATTCATTTTTTATTTTTTGTAAACTATAAATTATCCTATGTTATTTAATACTATTCATAAATGCTAATTTACTGTAAAGGTTTTTTATTTTAATGTTAAATGACAACATTTTGATAATATATTATTGCTCTGTAAAACTCTATCTTCTGCGTTACACAAGGAATTGTGGAACGAAAATGTTTTATGTAATGCAAGAAAAACATTGTGTTCCATATAGACCCAGAAAAAATTTATATTTCATTTTTTTAATGATTATCTTGGTTTTTTATATAATTAATGAAAAATATAGTGCATTAATATAAAATAATTAATAAATAGTGATGCGTGAAATAGAAAATATCAACAATAATAAATTAAATAAAACAAATTATTTCCCAAAATTTCAAGGTGTTAGAATACAGTTCACCATTCTACTAAAATAAAAGTATTTTTTGGAAATTTTGAATTCTGGATAAACTGATGCCCTTCTATATTTTGGATTTAATCTTGACAAAAAATGATTGATTTTTTAATCAAGATCCCGAATGAAATTTGGACCATAGGTTTCCTGTTGAGTGGAGTTTTCTTCATATGCTACCATTTATTCCCCATTATTCCTCAATTCGATGAGTTGTTTTTCTATACTAAATCAAACATACATAGAAAAATAACTCCTAAGAATTGTTTTTGAATTTTACCCGCTACAAACAAGGAATCAACTCACAAACCCGGATATTCATTACCATTAACTAAAATTTATTGCCTTCACCTTCAAAATATCAAATAGAAATACTGACTGTTTGATTTTTTGAAATCCCTGTGACATCAAAAATATTTTCTGAGGCATTAATCCACCCTTAATATTTTATGTGTCCACTACAAAAACATTCTGAACAGACGTATCAAAGATGGAGAAACATTTTTATATTCAAATGTTGTATCATTTCAACTTAACAATAAATTCAAATTCATTTATAGATATTCTATTAATAATATAATAACCCTGAATGTTATCTAATGATACATTTGATACGAACAATATGGCATAGGCCATAAATAATACATAATATCGTGTTTTAGGAAATAAATTATTTCCTTCATATTGAATATAATTTAAGGATTAGAGAATTTGATAAAATATTTATAATTAATACATAACATCCCATATTTATTCAAATTGGATACTAACAAAATATAATCTATTTTATAAAAAATATAAAATGTTTATAAATAAAACAATATTTCTTTTTCATGAAAAATAATTTTATCTTCCATATTTCCTTCCTCCTTTTTCTTACACATCACAACACAATGTAAAAAAACATTATAAAACATGCAAGTAGTGAAACTATATAATTATGTAACATGAAATAAATGAAGAAACAAGTAGTAATTGAATACTCTATACCCATGAAAAACTTTTCACAATTTTATTCATTAATACCATAAAACACAATCTCTTTTGATTACCTCATGAAATCATAAGATTTCTATAAAAATACGTATAAAACAAAAATAATAAAGCTAATGTGAGTAATTAATTACATACAACTCTTATAGTGACACTAGTTATCACATAGATATAGGTAATATCCTTCCTAATTACTTTTATAATACCCACAACAATATATTCTATTAATATCTTAGGAGAAACCCTATCGATTAACTCTTTATCCTTACCTAATGCATTTTACAACTATAATTGGTGCACCCGCCCTCATTTTATCAAGGAACTACCCATACTCATAAACAATTCCCAAGCCCCATTACATAATCATAACACCTAAACACACACAGTGGAAGGAAGATATTTCCACTTTAAAATCTCATTTCTTTTTTTTACAATGTTGTGCACTCAAAAATAAAAACACATTATATGAAAATATAATTGTTAACTTTTAATTAAATAATCCAAAAATTAAAGTGGCTTGAAATATGGGAATTCCATTTAAGTCATATATTTTATTAAAAAATTTATTATGGCATTTTTAAATGTATTTAAAAGTTTACCTTTAAAAGATATTTTTATAAGAATATTATTACCATGAATATGACTATTCACATAAAAAATTTATTATTCAGAATAATAAACATAGGATAATTATATTCATTATTGGAAAAATTTTACGTATTATTATTCTTTTATATCACTTATTTGCATGCTATTACAATTACATAATTATTTAATTTTCTATTTAAATGTTAGTCAGTATTCAATACTTTATTCCAAAATGAGATTGTAATGATATCTATATTCAAATCACAATAATTCAATCATCTGCATACTAATATTTAAGAAACAAAAATAACTTTTATAAATAAATTATTCTTCAAAAAAACCATCATTGTATTATTATGAAATATGAACAATGTTAAAATCATAGAGAAAGTATGGCGTATATATGCATGAGTGGAATTTCCATTTTTGAATGATCATTATGGATTTAATGTAATTATTAAATTTTGTTTCCAAAAATTTAATTATATCAATAAATTATAATTAATAATTAAAATATATTTATTTATATCATCAATGTGATATAGTGATGAGAAATAAATCACATCGCTCCATGGAGGTTATAATTCACCAGTACGCATGAAAAATTTTATCATTTTTATATGAACAAAAAGGTAAGAATATAAATTATATATTATTGATTTATAATCAAAAATATTTTATGAATATCAAATATGAATATTAATTTCATCATTATAACTACTCATAATAGTTGGTTATGGAAAAACAATTATACCAATTAATGGGGTGGTAGTTATCCATATATATAAATGATTAATTCCATCTTCATTTGATGAAAGTAATGATATATTTATGAGATGATATTAAAATGAAAAAAATTATTTATATTAAGTATGTTTGATTTATTATTTTATTATAGTTCAGGAGTAATTTAAATAATAAATATAATATATAAAATGAAACACCTCATTTAAAATGATACATATTCTTCAGACGATATCCATTAATAAACTCTATAAAACCACCAACGATGGTGTTCTCCCAAAACTATGAGCTCTAGGATGTGAATATGGATTCAAGGAAGGGATATTGAAAATTATTTTCCAATCCAAATTGGTTTTTTTATTGAAATGAGATAAATTGGAATCCTTTTATAGGAGATTAGTGGGAAACGTTTGGAATTATTCAAAATATTAAATTAATATAAATTAATATTCTATTCAAAATGATTATAAAGTGATTTACATAAAATTTATGATTTTTTTGGGTCAATATACATTCATGCAATTAAAATTATATAGAATTATATTATTTTGGAATATCAAATTCCTTTTGTTTTAACTCATTAAAAGCTTACCATCATGTTATTTACACATTAGGGGTAATTTAATTATTATAAATTTCTAAATAACCAATAAATGAGTCATTGAGGATGTTTTGTTACATATTCCAAATATTTATACATATTATTTACTTTTTAAAATTTTATATCATATAATAAAATATTTTATATTTCATAATATAAATAATGTCAATTTAGACAAAATTCATTACCTGACTTTTTAAATAAGTAATAACTACAAGAAAAATTAAAAAAATCATTATAGAACACAAGAATCATGTAAAAGAAACCTAAATAATTTGTGGACGAAATTAGTCATCTAAAATAATATTTATTTTAGTATTTTAATTAACATTTATTTGATATTTCCATTAATTACACATTTACATCATCATTATTCTAAAATCTAGTACTTAAATTATTTATTTTCTAAAAATTACAAATAAATTATCATGATGAAGATAAATTTTTTATATTTGAATGGAATATTTATATTCATCCAAATACCTTATATAAACAAATATTAATAATATATCACTTGTAAATAAAAAATGTTTGAAAAATTTGAATTTTCATTGAATATAATATAATAAATTCTATACTCGAAACATAGTGCTTCATATATTTTAAAATTTCATCACATGTATGATTCTGGTTTCCACAAACAAATCCAATAAAATTAAGACAAGTGTAATGGTAATTTTATTATATTTATAATATTATGTTTACCTTTAATTAGCTAATTTACTTGTATCTATGTTTTGACCAAGTTAATAATGTTACTATTCATAATATCCAAAAACAAAAGGGCCATATTTAATAAATATTGAAATTATTATTAAAAATATAGAGTCCAGTTTTTAATAAAAAAAATAAACGATATAATTTAATTTAAAAATAATCTAATAAAATGAATGAGAAAACATTTTTTAAAATTTAAAAATCGTTAATAGAGTGCAGTGTTTTTTATCCTAACTCAATATAAAATTAATTCCAATAACCATAATTATATTAATTATCTATAATATTTTCTAATTATAAATTAAAACAGATTATATATATAATATAACCCTTTAAATTAATTTTATGAAAATTCAATCTTCAATTAAAAACCCAATATTTGTTCAGTACATATAAAAAATAGAAATTTATCTAAAAAATTATAAAATTAAACCAAAATAAATATTGATTTTATAAATACAAATAAAATTTTTATTTTTTCGAATAAAATTTATGAAATTTTTAAAAATAGATTTTATACAAGTGTTCCATCAAAAGGAGATAAAAATAAAAATAAAAAAATGTTTTTAACCATAATATTTTATTTCTAATATATGGTCTTAAACATATTGAATATTTTAATTTCAAAAAAGTTTATAAATATTTATAAATATGAAAAATACTTATCCTTTCATTAATATGGACATTTAACCATTTTAGTTAAATGATTATAGGGGTTGTAAAAATACTTTATTTTTTGTCTAGACTCTAATGAAATTAATCAAATAGATACCTTTTTTGTGTGATTATTTTTTAGACATAATATATCAAAATTTTCATGAATTAATCATTAAAATTATTTAATATAAAATTTATAGGGGTATGTG
The DNA here is from genome assembly GCA_963277665.1 of Viscum album. Taxonomy (NCBI): domain Eukaryota; kingdom Viridiplantae; phylum Streptophyta; class Magnoliopsida; order Santalales; family Viscaceae; genus Viscum; species Viscum album. Next base: position 692,427,468 of record OY728163.1, read on the forward strand.
ATTACCCAAAAATTAATCCTACCCTACACTCAACCATATTTGATAACACTTTGTCAGCCTTGAAAAATTTAATGAATGGTGAATCCCTTACACAGTATAAAATATAACTGATATATTTTAGCACCATGTATTAATCATTAATTATTAAATCCTCAAAGTCGTAGGTCATATTTTCCAAATTTTGAATACATTTTAATAGATTTATTTTCCCCAGTTAATTTTGTGTACCTTTATTAAAACCTGTTTTCTAATTTAAAATTATTTCTCATCACTAAGATCAACAGGAATAAAACTCTCAAACATTATATCACTCATATCCCCTAAATCATTAATATTTAAGGACTCCCCCAACATATCTTCTTTGGTGTTTATTAGAATAAATGATTAATTTTATTTTTCATCTACCTCCATTCCTACATCCTCTTAAGTATCATCAACTAACTCCTTTTAAAGAGACTATCTAGGGTCAACCATCTTACCATGATAAGGATAATCTATTTAAACATGATGTGATCGAATATTCACACTCTACATAACTATATTTTTTAAAACTTATTAAATTTATAATTCTACTAACCTCACCTCTACCTCAATTTTCATAGGTTTTCGGACGATATGGTGGCAATTTTCATGGGTAAGATTGAGGTTTCTTTGAATTTCCATGTCCTTTTCTCATTTTTTACTAAAAAGTTTCCAAAAAAGTAACTTTTCTCCCTATTTATAAATACACACTTGATTTTTAGTATTTTCTAGTGATCTTACTTGTTGTTTGATGATAATTGGGTGTTTTTTATTTTTTACTCAACTAAGTGTCCACCTAGGTCTTTGACTATGTCTAAATTTTTTACTATCATAAAAATACAATTTACTATGTTATAATACCTCTACCCTTATTTTCATTCAAATTATGAGTAGTGAATCATTTTTTCATCTTAATGGAGCGTGGAAGAACTAATGGGTCCACATACCCATGAATCTGATAATTATTTTCATTTAAACTATTGAATATATGAAATGAAGAAAGAAGGTCCAAATGATCCATAGTTCATAGGCATTTCACGCATAAGTGAAAAAATCACTTACCATACATATTCCATAACCCTTAATAGTTACACTATCCCCATTTCATGCATACAAAGTCTATAAAAAATAAACAAAGAATCTAAGGTTCATTTCCCACCCTCTTCCACGATTTCAATTGCCTTCTTTTCACAAAAATGACCTCACCACAAGATTAAAAAAAGTATAACCCTCGTATCCCAATAATGAGGATACATATCATTAATTTGAGAGCTAAGAACATCATTAACTTTCAAATATATAATATTTTTAGGAGTCCCAAACTAACCCCTTTATATAATTCCAAAAGAAAATAGTCCATGTAGATAAATGTCAAATTGAATGGGACCAACTATTCATAAAAAAAATATTCCACTAAAGTTCACCTTAAGTCTCATTGAATATAAAACGGAGAGGAGGAATACAAATATAAACTTCTATATAGATCCAAGGATCAATTGGATCAAATATATAGATGGTACGATCATTGGAAAAGAGAAAATGCACCACCATGTTATTAATTAGTTGAAGAATCACCATGTTTTAGAACAAAATAGAATGTACAAGAATGTAGATACAAATAATCGATATGGGGGGGGGGGGTCCAATTTAAAGTAGATATCAAATAGACATATAAAAAGGTAAATGACTAAGTTGGAAATTGATAATTGGGTATTCACCAAGGGTATGGTATAGTTATCTTCCATCAAAAAATAAATCAAAATATTATAAGGTACTAGAATAAAAACTATCACAGGATCATGCAATACCTATATATTGAAAACAACTGAATCTATGAAATCCACTGAGGGGTGTGTCATACCAAAAAAAATAAACTAGGGATAATTTCAACACTAATGATGAAAATAAATAATCCATAGGGGTTGTCATAATCCAGGTAATACTACATTCTAAAATCAATAAATTAATGAAGACATCTATTTTGAGGATGATATGAACATGGATAGACTTAATAAAGAGATAAATACCTAAAAATATGACAGAGAACTGACTCCATAAACACCCTAATTCATGATTTTTGGGCATAATACAACATGATTGTATAGAAACTCTAAGGGGATAAGCATGGATGACCACATAAAATTTATGATCAAATATAATGGACTTATATCCTAGGTAAATTGAGGGATTAGGTTTATAATTATCTAAAACCCCTATTTAATTCATCATAGGATAAACTATATTAAATATGTGCTATGATAAAGGATCAATTTACAAATGTAATAATATAATAGGATAAGGGGTTTTATGGTGGAAATTAATTTTAAAATTATGATAATTACCACATATTTTTATAGATTTCACTTAGGTAAAACCTTATCATTTTTGAATGGATCAAACAGGAATGAACCATGGGTTCAAGGCAAAAATAAAATATTACCACAATGCCCAACATAATTGAAAGGGAGTTGAGATGAGAAAATATATATTAATCTAAACCAACTATGTTAAAATATGATTGACATTATGAAATTTTTCAACATCCAAAACATAAAAAAGAAAATAAATTTTTTTCTCATGAAAGATCAAGTAACAAAATGTTTAATTTACTATACATAAAAAATACTGGGTGATAAAAAAAATTGAATTAACTTAGGGGGAAGAGAATATACATTAATTTTGTATTATGGGGTTAGTTACAATTAAATATTTATGTAAATTAGATGTGTTATATTAACATGATTGAGGGAAATAGTGTTTTTTTTGTTGTAACATTAATAAGTACTTGCATTATATTTTGGGAAATCCGGAATTATCCAAGATAATGAAATAAAAAAAGAAAAAAAATTAAAATGATAATCAATATCCTACAAGAAATAGGGAAAAATTATGTAATATTACAATTACAACTCAAGAATTGGATAACAATATTTTCGGTAAACATACCATCTATTCCATAGTATTAATTTGTTATAAGGTTATTTTTTGGAACTAAAATTATATTTAATATGTTTTTTATAATCATAAAATATAATATCCCATGATTACATAAAATATATTATTTCAATTTTTTTAAATTCATTAATAGAATGTGTTAACTGCAATAAATGTTTGGGAATAAATCACACGCAACAACGATTTTATATTACATTTTGTGCAACATCGGGTTCCTTTAATGACTTCTGTTACACATGTGCCCAAGTCATAATAGGAAAAATGTATTATAAATATTATTTTGATATTTATCACATAGATATTTGTGTTGAAGTAATGAATATTGTTAACTAAATTTGTGAAATTATTGTTGAAAAATAATAATAAAATGATTTCATTAGAAACAATTTAATTCGAAATGAAAATAATTGACAATTGAATATAAACTATGTAAAAGCCAAAATAATGATTGAATATTTACTTTTCATATTTATTCGTATTTATTAATTATATTTTATAGTAACATTAAGAGGTACTTTATATCTAATATTGTACAATACAAGAAACAATGTGTTTCTTAAAAATATTTTGTTAGAAGAAAAAGTGTTTAATACTGAACAATATTATACTATTTATATTATTATTTTAAATGGAAGTTATTTCTAGATGTAATATTGTAATGTATTAATAGTAATAAATATATTATTTTTATGTACATTTATAATTTTTTACAGTCATCCAATTTATTTGATAGTTACAAGATTAGAATATGTTAGGTTTAACGATTAAAAAAATGTTTCTAAATAAGAGTTTTACATAATTTTATTGGAACATTCGTTTTAAAACTACAATTTTGAAACAGTTATTGATTTTTATGATAAAATAAAATATAAATTGTAATGGGTAAAATCAAAATTTACATTGGGTGTATTTGTTTTTTACTTATCTAGGGATATTCAAATTTTGATGAATATAGAATGACAAAAAAGATTAATTGAAAACTTCATTCTGATCTAATTTATTACAATTGATAATTTTTTTTTAAATTTATATTTATGCTTTATTTAGATAGATAAAAAAGAAAAAAATCTAATAGAGTTAATTTTAATAAATTGGACACTTAAATTCAATATAAAAACATTTCAAGCATTTGATCTTTTCAAAATAAAAAAATTTCTAATCTCATCTACTTGATTAATATTAAATTAATTTATAGAACATCTATTACTAAAATTTGGAAGAATCGATTCCATATTTTTAATAACAATTATCTTTAATATTCAATATGTTTAAATTATTCATTCACCAAAAATATTAACAAAGGGAACTAAATTTAATTTCACTGATTAATTTAAAAAATATGTTTAATTAATGACTAAACGAAAAATGAATGTTGAAAAAAAGACCCTAAACATTTACATCAACCATTTTAATGATATTATTAATTGGTAACCTAAACATTCATTTTTTATTTTTTGTAAACTATAAATTATCCTATGTTATTTAATACTATTCATAAATTCTAATTTAATATAAAGGTTTTTTATTTTAATGTTAAATAACAACATTTTGATAATATATTATTGCTCTGTAGAACTCTGTCTTCTACGTTACACAAGGAATTGTGGAACGAAAATGTTTCATGTAATGAAAGAAAAACATTGTGTTCCATATAGACCAAGAAAAAATTTATATTGCATTTTTGTAATGATTATCTTGGGTTTTTATATAATTAATGAAAAATATAGTGCATTAATATAAAATAATTAATAAATAGTGATGCGTTAAATAGAAAATATCAACAAAATTAAATTAAATAAAACACATTATTTCTCAAAATTTCAAGGTGTTAGACTACAGTTCACCATTCTACTAAAATAAAAGTATTTTTTGGAAATTTTGAATTCAGGATAAACTGATTCCCTTATATATTTTGGATTTAATCTTGAAAAAATGATTGATTTTTAAATCAAGATCCCGAATTAAATTTGGACCATACGTTTCCTGTTGAGTGGATTTTTCTTCATATGCTACCATTGATTCCCCATTATTCCTCAATTCGATGAGTTTTTTTCCATACTAAATCAAACATACATAGAAAAATAACTCCTAATAATTGTTTTTGAATTTTACCCGCTACAAACAAGGAATCAACTCACAAACCCTGATATTCATTACCATTGACTAACATTGATTGCCTTCACCTTCAAAATATCAAATAGAAATACTGACTGTTTGATTTTTTGAAATCCGTGTAACATCAAAAATATTTTCTAAGGCATTAATCCACCCTTAATATTTCATGTGTCCACTACAAAAACATTCTAAACATACGTATCAAAGATGGAGAAACATTTTTATATTCAAATGTTGTATCATTTAAACTTAACAATAAATTAAAAATCATTTATGGATATTCTATTAGTAATATAATAACCCTGAATGTTATCTAATGATACCTTTGATACGAACAATAAGGACTAGGCCATAAATAATACATAATATCTTGTTTTAGTCAATAAATTATTTCCTTCATATTGAATATCATTTAAGGATTAGAGTATTTGATAAAATATTTATAATTAATACATAACATCCCACATTTATTCAAATTGGATACTAAAAAAATATAATCCATTTTCTAAAAAATATAAAATGTTTATAAATAAAAAAATATTTCTTTTTCATGAAAAATAATTTTATCTTCTATATTTCCTTTCTTCTTTGTCTTACACATCACAACACCATGTAAAAAACATTGTAAAACATGCAAGTAGTGCAACTATATAATTATGTAACATGAAATAAATGAAGAAACCAGTAGTCATTGAATACTCTATACCCATGAAAAACTTTTCACAATTTTATTCATTAGTACCATAAAACACAATCTCTTTAGATTACCTCATGAAATCATAAGATATATATAAAAATACGTATAAAACAAAAATCATAAAGATAATATGAGTAATTAATTACATACAACACTTATAATGACAGTAGTTATCACATCGATATAGGTAATGTCCTTCCTAATTACTTTTAGAATACCCACAACAATATATTCTATTAATATCTTAGGATAAACCCTATCGATTAACTATTTCTCCTTCCCTAATGAATTTGACAACTATAATTGGTGCACCCGCCCTCATTTTATCAAGGAACTACCCATACTCATAAACAATTCCCAAGCCCCATTACATAATCATAACACCTAAACACACACAGTGGAAGGAAAATATTTCCACTTTAAAATATCATTTCTTTTTTAACAATGTTGTTCACTCAAAAATAAAAACACATTATATGAAAATATAACTGTTAACTTTTAATTAAATAATCAAAAAATTAACGTTTCTTGAAATATGGGAATTCCATTTAAGTCATATATTTTATGAAAACATTCATTATGGCTTTTGTAAATGTATTTAAAAGTTTACCTTTAAAAGATATTTTTATAAGAACATTATTACCATGAATATGACTATTCACATAAAATATTTATTATTCCGAATAATAAACATAGGATAATTATATTCATTATTGGAAACATTTTTCCTATTATTATTCTTTTATATCACTTATTTTGATGCTATTACAATTACATAATTATTTAATTTTATTTTTAAATGTTAGTCAGTATTCAATACTTTATTCCAAAATGATATTGAAATGATGTCTATATTCAAATCACAATAATTCCATCATCTCCATACTAATATTTAAGAAAAAAAATAACTTTTATAAAGAAATTATTCTTCAAAAAAACCATCATTGTATTATTATGAAATTTGAACAATGTTAAAATCATAGAGAAAGTATGGCGTGTATATGCATGAGTGGAATTTCCAATTTTGCATGATCATTATGGATTTAATGTAATTATTAAATTTTGTTTCCAAAAATTAAATAATATCAATAAATTATAATTAATAATTAAAATATATTTAGTTATATCATCAATGTGATATAGTGATGAGAAAGAAATCAGATCGCTCCATAGAGGTTATAATTCACCAGTACGCATGAAATATTTTTATCATTTTTATATGAACAAAAAGGTAAGAATATAAATTATATATTATTGATTTATAATCATAAATATTTTATGAATATCAATTATGAATATTAATTTCATCATTATAACTACTCATAATAGTTGGTTATGGAAAAATAATTATACCAATTAATGGGGTGGTAGTTCGCCATACATATAAATGATTATTTCCATCCTCATTTGATGAAAGTGATGATATATTTATGAGATGATATTAAAATGAAAAAATTTATTTATATTAAGTATGTTTGATTTATTATTTTATTATAGTTCAAGAGTAATTTAAATAATAAATATAAAATATAAAATGAAACACCTCATTTAAAATGATACATATTCTTCAGACGATATCCATTAATAAACTCTATAAAACCACCAACGATGGTGTTCTCCCAAAACTATGAGCTCTAGGATGTGAATATAGATTCAAGGAAGGGATATTGAAAATTATTTTCCAATCCAAATTGGTTTTTTTGTTTATTGAAATGAGATGAATTGGAATCCTTTTATAGGAGATTAGTGGAAAACTTTTGGAATTATTCAAAATATTAAATTAATATAAATTAGTATTCTATTTAAAATTATTATAAAGTGATTTACATAAAATTTATGATTTTTTTGGGTCAACATACATTCATGCAATTAAAATTATATAGAATTCTATTATTTTGGATTATCGAATTCTTTTTGTTTTAACTCATTAAACACTTACCATCATGTTATTTACACATTGGGGGTAATTTAATTATTATAAATTTCTAAGTAACCAATAAATGAGTCATTGAGGATGTTTTGATACATATTACAAATATTTATACATATTATTTACTTTTTAAAATTTAATATCATTTAATAAAATATTTTATATTTTAGAATATCAATAATTTCAATTTAGACACAATTCATTACCTAACTTTTTAAATAAGTAATAACTACAAGAAAAATTAAAAAATCATTATAGAACACAAGTATCATGTAGAAGAAACCTAAATAATTTGTGGACGAAATTAGTCATCTAAAATAATATTTATTTTAGTATTTTAATTAACATTTATTTGATATTTCCATTAATTACACATTTACATGATCATTATTCTAAAATCTAGTACTTAAAATATTTATTTTCTAAAAATTACAAATAAATTATCATGATAAAGATAAATTTTTTATATTTGAATGGAATATTTATATTCATCCAAATACCTTATATAAAAAAATATCAATAATATGTCACTTGTTAATAACAAATGTTTGAAAATTTTGATTTTTCATTGAATATAATATAATAAATTCCATACTCGAAACATAGTGCCTTATAGATTTTAAAATTTCATCACATGTATGATTCTGGTTTCCACAAACAAATCCAATGAAATTAAGACAAGTGTAATGGTAATTTTATCATATTTATAATATTATGTTTACCTTTAATTAGCTAATTTACTTGTAGCTATGTTTTGACCAAATTAATAATGTTACTATTCCTAATATCCAAAAATAAAAGGGACATATTTAATAAATATTGAAATTATTATTAAAAATATAGAGTACAGTTTTTTTTAAAAAAAATAAATGACATAAATTAATTTAAAAATAAATTTCATAAAATGGATGAGAAAACATTTTTTAAAATTTAAAAATCGTTAATAGAGTGTAATGTTTTTTTTATCTTAACTCAATATAAAATTAATTCCAATAACCATAATTATATTAATTATCTAAAATATTATCTAATTATAAATTAAGATATATTATAAATATAATATAACACTTTAAATTAATTTTATGAAAATTATATCTTCAATTAAAAAAAAAATATTTGTTTACTACATATAAAAAAATTGAAATTTATCTGAAAAAATCGAAAATTAAACCAAAATAAATATTGATATTATAAATACAAATAAAAATTTTATTTTTTCGAATAAAATTTATGAAATTTTTAAAAATAGATTTTATACAAGTGTTCCATCAAAAGGAGATAAAAATAAAATTAAAAAAATGTTTTTAACCATAATATTTGATTTCTAATATATGGTCTTAAACATATTGAATATTTTAATTTCTAAAAAGTTTATAAATATTTATAAATATGAAAAATACTTATCCTTTCATTAATATGGTCATTTAACTATTTTAGATAAATGATTATAGGGGTTGTAAAAATACTTTATTTTTTGTCTAGACTCTAATGAAATTAATCAAATAGATCCCCTGTTTGTGTGATTATTTTTTAGACATAATATATCAAAATTTTCATGAATTAAAAATTAAAATTATTTAATATAAAATTTATAGGGGTATGTGATTACCCAAAAAATAATCCTACCTTACACTCAACCATATTTTATAACACTTTGTCAGTCTTGAAAAATTTAATGATTGGTGAATCCCTTACCCAGTATAAAATATAACTGATATATTTTAGCACCATGTATTAATCATTAATTATTAAATCCTCAAAGTCGTAGGTCATATTTTCCAAATTTTGAATACATTTTTCTAGATTTATTTTTCCCCTGTTAATTTTGTGTTCCTTTATTAAAACTTGTTTTCTAATTTAAAATTATTTCTCATCACTAAGATCAATAGGAATAAAACTCTCAAACATTATATCTCTCATATCCCCTAAATCATTAATATTTAACGACTCCCCCGACATATCTTCTTTGGTGTTTATTAGAATAAATGATTAATTTTATTTTTCAACTACCTAAATTCCTACATCCTCTTAGGTATGATCAACTAACTCCTTTTAAAGAGACTATCTAGGGTCAACCATCTTACCATGATAAGGATAATCTATTTAAACATGATGTGTTCGAATATTCACACTCTACATAACTCTATTTTTTAAAACTTATTAAATTTACAATTCTACTAACCTCACCTATACCTCAATTTTCATAGGTTTCGGGACGATATGGTGGCAATTTTCATGGGTAAGATTGAGGTTTCATTGAATTTCCATGTCCTTTTCTCATTTTTACTAAAAAGTTTCCAAAAAAGTAACTTCTCTCCTTATTTATAAATACACACTTTCTTTTTAGTATTTTCTAGTGATCCTACTTGTTGTTTGATGATAATTCGGTGTTTTTTATTTTTTACTCAACTAAGTGTCCACCTAGGTCTTTGACTATGTCTAAATTTTTTACTATCATAAAAATACAATTTACTATGTTATAATACCTCTACGCTTATATTCATTCAAATTATGAGTAGTGAATCATTTTTTCATCTTAATGGAGCATGGGAGAACTAAGGGGTCCACATACCCATGCATCTGATAATTATTCTCATTTAAACTATTGAATATATGAAATGAAGAAAGAAGGTCCAAATGATCCATAGTCTCATAGGCATTTCACGCATAAGTGAAAAAATCACTTACCATACATATTCCACCACCCATAATAGTTAAACTATCCCCATTTCATGCATCCATAGTATATAAAAAATAAACATAGAATCTAAGGTTAATTTCCCTCCCTCTTCCACGATTTCAATTGCCTTCTTTTCACAAAAATGATCTCACCCCAAGATTAAAAAAAGTATAACCCTCGTATCCCAATAATGAGGATACATATCATTCATTTGAGAACTAATAACATCATAAAATTTCAAATATAGTATATTTTTAGGAGTCCCAAACTAACCCCTTTATATAATTCCAAAAGAAAATAGTCCATGTAGATAAATGTCAAATTGAATGGGACCAATAATTCAAAAAAAAAAAATATTCCATTGGAGTTCACCTTAAGTCTCAATGAATATAAAATGGAGAGGAGGAATAAACATATAAACTTCTATATAGATCCAAGGATCAATTGGATCAAATATATAGATGGTACGATCATTGGAAAATAGATAATGCACCACCATGTTATTAATTAGTTGAAGAATCACCATGTTGTAGAACAAAATAGAATGTACAAGAATGTAGATACAAATAACCGAGATAGGGGGGGTCCAATTTAAAGTAGATATCAAATAGACATAAAAAAAGGTAAAAGAGTAAGTTGGAAATTGAGAATTGGGTATTCACCAAGGGTATGGTATAATTATCTTCCATCAAAAAATAAATCAAAATATTATAAGGTACCAGAATAAAAACTATCAAAGGATCATGAAATACCTATATATTGAAAACAACTGAATCTATGAAATCCACTGAGGGGTGTGTCATACCAAAAAAAATAAATTAGGGATAATTTCAACACTGAAGATGAAAATAAATAATCCATAGGGGTTGTCAAAATCCAGGTAATACTAGAATTTATAATCAATAAATTAATGAAGACATCTATTTTGAGGATGATATGAACAGGGATAGACTTAGTAAAGAGATAAATACCTAAAAATATGACAGAGAACTAACTCCATAAACACCCTAATTCATGATTTTTCGGCATAATACAACATGTTTGTATAGAAACTCTAAGGGGATAAGCATGGATGACCACATAAAATTTATGATCAAATATAATGGACTTATATCCTAGGTAAATTGAGGGATTAGATTAATAATTATCTAAAACCCCAATTTAATTCATCATAGGATAAACTATATTAAATATGTGCTAAGATAAAAGATCAATTTATAAATGTGATAATATAATAGGATAAGGGGTTTTATGGTGGAAATTAATTTTAAAATTATGATAATTACCTCATATTTTTATAGATTTCACTTAGGTAAAACCTTATCATTTTTGAATGGATCAAACAGGAATGAACCATGGGTTCAAGGCAAAAGGAAAATATTACCACAATGCCCAACATAATTGAAAGGGAGTTAAGATGAGAAAATATATATTAATCTAAACCAGCTATCTTGAAATATGATTGACATTATGAAATTTTTCAACATCCAAAACATAAAAAAGAAAATAAATTTTTTTCTCCTGAAAGATCAAGTAAAAAAATGTTTAATTTACTATACATAAAAAATACCGGGTGATAGAACAAATATAATTAACTTAGGGGGAAGAGAATATAAATTAATTTTGTATTACAAGGTTAGTTATAATTAAATATTTATGTAAATTTGATGTGTTATATTAACATGATGGAGGGAAATAGTGTTTATTTTGTTGTAATATTAATAAGTACTTGCATTATATTTTGGGAAATCAGGAATTATCCAAGATAATGAAATAAACAAAAGAAAAAAAATTAAATTGATAATCAATATCCTACAAGAAATAGGGAAAAATTAAGTAATATTACATTTACAACTCAAGAATTGGATAACAATATTTTCGGTAAACATACACTCTATTCCATAGTATTAATTTGTTATAAGGTTATTTTTTGGAAATAAAATTATATTGAATATGTTTTATATAATCATAAAATATAATATCCCAAGTTTACATAAAATATATTCTTTCAATTTTTTTAAATTCATTAATAGATTGTGTTAACTGCAATAAATAGTTGGGAATAAATCACACGCAACAACGATTTTATATTACATTTTGTGTAACATCGGGTTCCTTTAATGACTTCTGTTACACATGTGCCCAAGTCAAAATGGGAAAAATGTATTATAAATATTATTTTGATATTTATCACCTAGCTATTTGTGTTGAATTAATGAATATTGTTAACTAAATTTGTGAAATTATTGTTGAAAAATAATAAAAAAAATGATTTCATTAGAAACAAATTAATTCGAAATGAAAATAATTGACAATTGAATATATACTATATAAAAGCCAAAATAATGATTGAATATTTACTTTTCATATTTATTCGTATTTATGAATTATATTTTATAATATCATTAAGAGGTACTTTATATCTAATATTGTACAATACAAGAAACTATGTGTTTCTTAAAAATATTTTGTTAGAAGAAAAAGTGTTTAATACTGAACAATATTATACTATTTATATTATTATTTTAAATGGAATTTATTTCTATATGTAATATTGTAATGTATTAATAGTAATAAATATATTATTTTTATGTACATTTATAATTTTTTACAATCATCCAATTTATTTGATAGTCACAAGATTAGAATATGTCAGGTTTAATGATTAAAAAAATATGTTTCTAAATAAGAGTTTTACATAATTTTAATGGAACATTCATTTGAAAACTACAATTTTGAAACATTTATTGTTTTTTATGATAAAATAAAATATAAATTGTATTGGGTAAAATCAAAATTTACATTGGGTGTATTTGTTTTTTACTTATCTAGGAATATTCAAATTTTGATGAATATAGAATGACACAAAAGTTTAATTGAAAACATCATTCTGATCTAATTTATTAAATTGATAAATTATTTTTAAATTTATATTTATGCTTTATTTAGATAGATAAAAAAGAAAAAAATCTAATAGAGTTAATTTTAATAAATTGGAAACTGAAATTCAATATAAAAACATTTCAAGCATTTGATCTTTTCAAAATAAAAACATTTCTAATATCATCTACTTGATTAATATTAAATTAATTTATAGAACATCTATTACTAAAATTTGGAAGTATAGATTCCATATTTTTAATAACAATTAACTATAATATCCAATAAGTTCAAATTATTCTTTCCCCAAAAATATTAACGAAGAGAACTAAATTTTATTACACTGATTAATTTAAAAAATTTGTTTAATTAATGACTAAACGAAAAATGAATGTTGAAAAAAAGACCCTAAAAATTTACAACAGCCATTTTAATGATATTATTAAACATTACCCCAATTGTTTCAAAAAAATTTAGTAATGAAAGCCTATTGGTTTTTAAAAACATTGGGACACAAAATTCATTTCCAAAATTCTACGTTCATCATTTCCTATACATATATAACATAAATTACCCCCTGTCCCCACTAAACACATCTAACTCCATTTGTATATTTAATGACCATAAAATAATACATTTTAAAATACCTCCCATAATCATAGAAGCCTAAATTTTGTTAGAAATTCAACCAAGGAAGTTATTTGGTGAAACCCGAAGGAGCTACCAAGAGAAGAGGTAACGTTCACCAATATAAATTTTAATTTTGTTTCCTTATCCACTCCATTACTTTTCATTTATATCATATTTTTATGATGAAATATTTATATTATATAAACTTATTTATTATAATGTTAAGGTTCAAACCTACACATACAAACACATCCAATACATTTTAATTAAATCACCATTTTAGTGTAGAGAGAACTACAACCTTGCAAATTGATGCCCTTCATTTTTTCATTACATCCACTCATGGTTGAGAAATATGATATAAATATTTTATTAATATTATAATCATATATATAATATTTATTACATCGTCATTCTACTATAATTATTTCAAATAAAATCATGCTTGCTTTCTATTTTTCAAGAATATGAAAACAACATTTGTGGAAGTGTGGACTACCGCCTTCTCAAAGTGATGTAACACAATCACACATTACCTGAAATGTATTAAGAATTGGTTTAGTTAAAAAATTTAAATTTATTAAATATTTATGATATTATTGAAATTAGTACCTTTCTATAAATATAATATATCATTTCTTTAACACATTTTAATATACAGATAAATTGATAATGTCATTCGTACACTTGTTGACCACTGCCTTCTCGAATCAATGTGATTCCTTTAAAAACACGTAAATTCAATGTATAATTATATATGATTAAATAATATTATATTTATGATATAATTATAAATATGGAATGAAATTTTTTAGTTATATTCTGTCTATAATTATCATTAACAAAATAGGAATGTTACTCATGCATACATTCAACCTACATTCATCATGCTTGTAATATTGGTTAATTATTCATAATAATCGTTTATGATTAGTTTTAAAATAGAAATTTATTTATAAAAAATTAAGTATTTAATTAATATTATTATGGTAATTATTTAATAATGAACCTGTGGACCATAGCCAAATAACAATTGTCATTTTGACATATAAGCTGAATATGGTCAAAACATCAAATGTAAAAAAATTAGTTATGTAACTGTATAAAAAATAATATTATGGGAAATAAATATAATGAAAAACATTTTTTGTAGCATTTAAATAATTAACACAATTTTACTATTTAGGAAGATAAAGACACATGTGACAAGTCCGACTTAAGGAGAGGGACTTTATCTCAATATCCTTTCATTGTGGCATATCATGATGTTATGAATGTTTATTTGGATATAAGGTTTATATAAAACACTATTTTATTTATTATATAATGAATTTTCCCTATACTAATGATATTTGTTTTTTATTAATGTTATTCATTATTGGGTTTTATGATTCAAATATTTGAAAGTGTTATGATATAATTTGATTCAAACATTTATTTCTAAATGTTTGATGATTTATTTTAAAAAATATTTGCCTATATTTAAATACATGTGATATTATATTATACATTTTCATATAAATGGATTATAATATAATTTTATTTCTTTTTTATAATTTCAATAAATGGGTTTTAAACATGAATCTTTTATGTATTTTACCAGAAACGTTTTAAAAAATGACAAAAGAAGTCTTTTATTCATAACATTCAGGGAGACAAAAAATTGTTCACCACCAAAAGAATTATTTTTTTCTATACCATTTATATATTTTCTATTCCATTTTATTAAAATATGAATTTATATTTCTGGTAATTTTAGAATTGAATTTTTTTTCAACGAAAATTGAGTTTTAGTGTTGAAAATGTGTTCTCAAAAGGAGAGGGTATTTTAATGCAACTATGATTTTAAAATGGGTTTAAAAAGAGTTTTAATGGCTTTAATGATGAGGTTGTTTTTATATTTATATAGTTCATGAGAACTCTATTAAACGAGTTTAAATAAAAAAACATATATGAAGGGTTTATCCCCATTATAGCACATGGTTGAACCTGGTATAGCCTATACGAAGGGTTTAGAAACATTATAGCTCACAGGTGGGCCAAATATATCTTATACATAAGGTTGAGCCTCATTATATCTCGTGTGAATTAGGTGATCTAAATATAAATTATCCAAAGGGTTTATCCTCATTATAACTCATGGGTGATCCTGATATACTTTACAAGAATAATGATCACCATTATAGAACTACAATTCATTGGTTAATGAAAATGTTGGATGTTGGACTAAGGGTTATTCAAATTAAAATGATATTGAAAGTTATTTATATATATTATTTTCAATGAAACTAAAAGAGGTTTGATTAATAAATTTATGGGTTTTAAGAGTTTTTCTTTCTGATAAATGTGTCATTTTTTATCTTGAAATGTATTATTTCATATTTCAAAGGCCATTAAAGTTAAATTTAGAATTAATAAGATTATTCTTGTTTTTACGAAAGTAATTGAATCCATTATTTTTATATCCCATATTAGGTTTTTTCTCATCATATGTTTTTAATATTCTCTTTTGTGGATTAAGTATGGTTAAGTGAAATGTATTAGTCATGTGGGATGTCATAGAGATATTTCTATGAAAATAATTCATTCAATATTTTGAAAGTTATATGTTATGGTAAAAATATGTACTAATCTGAATTGTCAACTTTTTATTTATTGTTTGGTTATTTGTGATATATGGACTAATTATCTAAAATTACATACCTAAAAACATACTCAATTTGAATGAAAGTAATTTCTTGTCTAAAGCTCAATATTATGTTATTTTTAACTAATGGGACTTATATATTGTATCAATATAAATTTTTAGTTAACTTTAGAGGTTATGTTAGTGTTAATATAATTCCCTTAGATTATTTTACATTCTGTTTACGTTGAAGTAAAATATCATTTTAATACTAACATGTTTCTTCATCTAGTGTTTGTTTTTTCAAAATGGTTTTCCATGAAAGAAAAAAGGAATTCTATAATGGAATGAATTTGACATAAAAACATTCTTATAAATCAGTATACCATCATGGTTAGAATTAGAAGATAAATATTTGTGTGATGGGTCAGCATACACAAGCGATAAATGGTGGCAGTATGCATGGCAGGGAAGAACCTGATCTACCATGAAGGGACTTGTTAATATCATAAAATTCACTAAGGTAGTAACCCTTATCATTAAATTGATCACCTGGACCAATGGTAGAATAAGGATGGATCAATTCCCTTGCGATTATATTTGAATTCATCGAATATTTGGAACATCAAAAGGAAACTATTTCTATCGATCATTTTGAAGGTGAAGCTGATGGTTGGTCATATTTGAATAATAATTCAAGCAAAAAAGAAGATATTTATTCCAAGTAATGAGAACAATTAAAAGATATTTTCGTTGAGAAATATTCACATAAATATATTAGGATTTGGAATGAAAATATTTCTTGGAATTAATGAAAAATGATGAAAATTCAGTTTCTAGGAATGTAGAAAACATCACATGATTATATAAGTATGTTAAAGATTTTATTTGATACATTGAGACTACAATTTTATGATTTTACATGGTATTGAAACCACATCTATGAAGGGATTTGTTATCTCAATCCTTTAAATGTTATGAGAATGTTGTTGATTATGATGATAATATTGCGATACATTTTTTTTTACATTTATGTACCATGAGATGAAAAGAGTAAGAAATGGTCAAGGTTCCGGGAAATAGAGAAGAACCCAACTAAGAATATTAGAGATAAGCATTAATTGTGTATCAAGTGTGGTAAAATAATTTTTTTTTAAAGTATGTCAGGATATAGAAAGTTTTATTTGTGTGATAGGTTTGATAAAAAGGTTTACTACTGCATAGAAAAGTGTACTGAAAAGTCAAAAAATGTGATGATAAATACCAAATCAATATTATGGTGCATTAACTATATATAGTTGGTACATTATGATAAAATGTTTCCTAATAAACATACTCATGGTCGAAATCATCATGATCAAACGAAAAACGGGATTACTAAATCATTTGTGACGTATAGAGTTTATGTTGGTCCTTCTAGTTAGGTGGTGACATATCCAAGGATCGTGGTATATTTTAATGTATGATCATAATCCCAATCCTTCGTATAAGACATTTTGTGATCAACTCATAGGTATAATGGAGCTCAACCCTTTGTATAAGCTATATCTGGATTAATCATTAGTTACAATGGGGATAAACCTTTTTTATAATCAATATTAGGCTCAGCTATTTCAAATAAAATGCTCAAGTAATGTTTCAAGAATGACACAATTTCATTGTAATAGCATTTTAAAAACACTTTTAATCTATTATCAAAATAAATCTTATTTAAAATATTCATTTTAAAACCCTTTTTCAAAATCCAAAGACCAATTCCATTGAAAAGCAATCTTCAATTGAATAATACCAAAATAAAATAAGATTTTAATTTAATAAATCAATTTTCTTTAAAAATTAGTATAGAAATTATATAGTAGTCATGGAAGTGGAAATGTTCCATATAAAACACATAAAAATACCTTCTAAAAACCATTAAATGAAATTATAATGATAAATAATATTTCCATTATAATTATTTTATATTCATATTAATCAAAATATAAAATAATTTATGATTATTAATCAGAAGGAAGTTATTTTAAAATTATATCATTAAAACAATTAAAAGGATATTTTAAAATCATAGTGTCAAATACCACATTGAAATATCTTAATAATAAAGGCAATTAATAAATTAAATTTAGTAAACATTAAATAACCTAATAATAAATTAAATAATGATATAATATTTTATATGGGTTTAACACAAACTTCATAAAAACAGGGATTTATAAAATCCAAAAAACACCTCAATTAGAAGAGATTGTGACAAAGTCCTCTCTAAACATCGTATCTCTGATGATTAAATTAATAAAATGAATTGAAAATTTATATCCAAAGTAAATTTAAATAAAATAATTGTAAGTAAAATAAAATATATTCATATTTTATTTGACACAATAATTTATCTGGACATAATTTGGAAGTTGATGTGTAACACAAAGAACGAGGGTTCAGATAAGAAATTCTCTTACCTCACGTTCTACATCCCTAAAACATGTTCAAACCTAAAATATAATTTTTTAAATAATTTTATTATATCATTAATAACATTATAAATATCTATAATACCATATTTTATTATTTTATTACATTCAATGACATATCCATTAATAATATTTCATATTTTTTGTGGTTTTGGATGTTTTTATTTCTTGGGTTCATGATCGATTTATTAATGTTTCATTATAGATGTTCTGGTAAAATGTGATAAAACTCTGGAAGTGTAATTGAAGAGTTTTAATGAACTTATAGACTTATTAGTTGTCCCATATATCAATTTTATTTATTTCATAATGATTATTCATTAGATATAACCTTAAAGATAAATCCTTCATTTATTTTGAAGGGTTTTCCGAAAATTATAAACTACTTTCAACATATTTTACATTATGTCTGTATATTAGTTCAAGATAAATAAATATGTTCTAATATACATATTTAAATTTTATATAACTACAATTAAACTAATATGACCATCTATGAAGGTGGTAATAGAAAATAAAAAATCATTTTTCATGGATACGGTAAACTGAAATAACATATACATTAGTTTCTTCTCTTTAAATAAGAGGGCATGATAACTAAAAGTGTTATAGGATATTCCATTATAATAATAAAACAATTTTATATAATATTTGATGTAGTTATAATGAATTTAACGATGAAATATGTGAGGAGAATGTAAAGATTAAAATAAATTAAATCTGGTTGTTCGATAAAATTACCTCTTGAATATCATCTCCTTGAGAGGCCCTTGAACACTTTAGATTTTGTTATTTGATGAAAAAAACTGAATTATATCATTGTTAGAATTATTTTTATTAATTTTGGTGGATATATTTCGATCTATATGGCTTGTGAGTCAAAATTTGGTGGTTAGGGTTTATATATATACTTGAGGTGAGTGGGATTTAATACTAAAATAAGGATTACTTTATATTTAAAGCCATCCACATTGGGGAGGAATTAAATTTTACAACAATGGATGATAGTTAGTATTTAATATTATTTTTATGGTCTATAAATGACTTAAAAATAATTATTTTTTTAATTTCTATTTATGTTAATCATATACGTTTTGACATTAACACCTGACATTATTTTACCTATAATGTGGTAAATTATATTTTTTTACCATGGAAACGTTTTTATACCTAAAACTAAAATTTATACTAAACCCAATTTTTAACATATAAATCTAAATATGGAAGAAATTTTACATAATTCAATTCATAGCGTTCGAATTATTATATTTAATATTAATCCTATAGGCAATACAAAAATGGTTTTTAAAATAAAAGCTCAAAAGAATGATTTTTTATGAACTTTTTAATGTGAAGTTAATTGAAATGACCTAAGTTATAATAATTGATTCAAAATGTTACTATATATCCATTAAAAGAAATTTAACATATAATTTAACTATATAAATAAATTTTATTGAAAAAGAGTTTTAAATTAAAATGCATTGTATTTTTACTATTCATCAATAATATTAAACTTACTAAATATATTACAATAAGTTACCCAAATTTAATTTTTATATTTCTAATTAAATAAAATATGTTTTTCCCGAAATAATTTATAAAATTATCAAAATTTATATTTAATACAATTGCGCCATAAAATGGGAAAAAATTACCTTTTAGAAAAATAAAGCATTTTATACCTGAAATATGAATTATTTTTACCATATTCTTATAAAACATATTCTATTAATTAAAAAATTTAATTTAAAACATATAAATTTCATTATTACATTATAAAAATATAGATTAATTTAATTCATTATGATAAAATATCGTTGTGGAAATAAAAATATGTTGTTTTATAAAAACACATCATTTATATTCAGTAGGATTTTATATTTATTTCAAATTAGTTGGTAACCATTTAATTATTTTAATAACCATTATAAAACTATGTTTTCATAATTTATTTAATATCATTTATTTCAACTATTACATAGGCTATGTGATAACTGTCATATTAAAATAATAATTTTTATTCATTTGTTTATAATCGATGTGGCGTATCATTCTTGATATTATCCATAGTGTTTCATTAAAAAATATCAAGGTGTTACAGTAAGGATTAGTTTTATTAAAATTATGTGATGTAAATGATATATAAATTTTATTAATAAAATAATTATTTTTTTGTGAATATAATATATCATTTTCATTATCAACATTTCTCACACTAAAAAAGTGATAACATCATTTGTGGACTTATGGACTACTTCCTCCTTGAAGGGATGTGATTCCTTTTAAAAAACAATAATTAATATAATTACATATGATAAAATATTATTTTATTTATAATTATATTATTTTTATGCAAATATAAATGATACTAACCTACTTTCTATAATGATCATTGAATAATGGGACTATCACTCATGTGTACGTACCACTTACTATATCAAGTATTTTAACATTCGATGATTTTTCATAACCATATTTTATGATTGGTTTTAAAAATACAATTTATTTCTAAATATTATAAAAATATCATGATTATTGTTTTCTAAATTTATTAATAATTACCCCTTTGACAATAGTCAATAAACCTTAGTTGTTTTGACATGGTAAGAAAATTTTTCAAAACATTAAAATATAAACATAATTAATTATGTATTACTATACAATATTTTAAAAATTGATATATATGTAATTATATAATTAAAAAATTTATTTTAGGAATGTAAATAATTAATATTATTCAACAATTTAGTCTTATAATGACACATATGAAAATTCAGGCTCAAGGTAATCGACTACATCTCAATAACCATTAATTGAGGTGTAACTTTATTTTATACACCATTATTCTATTATAAGGGGTATATACACAACAATTTACATGTATTATCAGGAATTTTATTTTATTATCATGTTATTTAATGTTTTTATAATTTTATTCATTATTTATTTTTTGGATTCAAAATTTCAATGTGGAATGATACACTTTTATTTAAACTATTTTATTAACTTTTTAATAATTAATATGAAAATCATTTCCTCGATGAATATTTTATTGATGTTATTTAGCATTTTTATTTATGTTAAAGTATTATTAATGAAATTTTATATCGATTTTGAATATAATTTTATGTTTATCTTTGATGAATATTTTTATGTGTTTTACACGGACTATTTCGTCAAATGACCAATGGAATGTTCTATTAACAACGTATACTGTGACAAAAATTATTTTTCAAAATGGAAACTATTTTTCTTATGGATTCATTTCTACGATATTTTTTTCTTAAAATAGAGAAAAATTATTATATTTTTGGGTGATTATATATTTAAATTGGTTTTCATTGAAAATAGAGCATTAGTATTGATAATAGGTTCCCGAAAGAAATGGATATATTGTTCTGAATATGATTTCATATGGGATTAAAAATAGTTTTTAATGGGTTTTATGATGTTATTGTTTTACTCTTATTGTGGTACATGTGAATTATATTATATTAGTGAGCCCAATATAACTTATACAGTGTTTTGGGGTCCACTATAGCTCAAGGGTGAGCCCAATATAGCTTATAAAAAGGGTTGACCTCCATTATTGCTCATCGGGGTGCCCGATATAGCTTATATGAAGGGTTAAGCCACATTATATCTCATGAGAAGTGGATAAAATTATATATTTTATATGATGGGTTTACCAGCATTATAGATTATGAGTGAGCTTGATATAGATTATAGGAAACTTGATTCCCATTATAGATCTACAATGCACCAGTTAATGATAGTTTTGTATATTGACAATATGGATATTCAATTAAACGTAATTTGAATTCTTTTTGTTTATATAAATCTCTAAGTCACCAAAATAGTTGTACTTTCTAAATATTTATTTAAATTATTTTTCATTGAGATAAATTTGTTATTGTTTTCATATGGAAATGCATTATTTAATAATCCCAGTGGAATTGTAGATAAAGGTAAATGTTAAAAGAGTTTACTTGTTTATACAAAAATAATAATTTCAATTACTTTGATATCCTTTATTGATAAGTTTTTTTATCATCCTTATTTATAAAAATGCTTTCCATTGGTTTTAAGGATGGGTAATGGAAATGAATATGTGAAGTTGGAATTCGTTGAGAATTTCGATTAAACAAATTCATTCATTACTTTAAACTTTAAATATTATGGGAAAATTGATACTGGTTCGAATTACAAACATTGTATTTATTGTTTTTGATATTTATGAGTTGGGAAATAACTATCTAAAATTATAGAGTTTAAAATATCCTCAATGTGAAAGAGAGTAATTTATTGAATAAAAATGAAAATTATGTAATGATTAATGACGATGCCTTATAATAAATCACCACCCTGAGGATTAGATTGTTTTTGTTCATTATTAATTGTTTAACTAAATTTATATCTATATTTAGGAATTAAATATGTTCATTATAAATATTTTCAATTCAAATAAGTTCATTTAAAATAATTTCATTTGTCTTATATCTAATATCTAAACATATTTTTTATACTGTTATGCAGTAAATTTAATATAATATTTCTCACGATGAAATAATGATTTGATACCTAAAATTTATAAATATATATCTATTTATTAATTACATATTCAAATTAATATCAATATAATTAATATAGGATATGATATATATATATAATTAATATATTGACTTTAGATTCAATGGAGCAGTAAAATTAAAAATTAGATTATGAATAATTAATTTAACATTTATTTTTCAAATGGAATTTAGTATAAAATTAATATTAACTTTTTATTAAGTAATATATATTTTTACATATTTGATGAAATTTAAAATATATAGATTATTATTATACGGGAACTAAAATATTAACATATTTTAAATTAGAAATTGATATGAAATAATATAAGGAATAAAAAATGTTAAAAACATCATTTTTGAATAATGTTTTTCATTATTTCATTTATTTTTTCTAAAAAGTTAAAATTCAATATTTAAGAATATAAATAATATAAATATAAATTATTTTTTGATATCTAATTTCCAAACTATCATTCCATGTAATTTATTAATTTTTCTATGAAAATTGATTTTAGGTGAATAGTGGAAAATACCAATATTGCAAGTTTTATGGGATAATTCTAATATATGAAATAAATAAGAATATATAAAAATTCATTCAATTATAAAATATTTATTTAAAATATTAATTTATAATTTGAAAATATTTTTTTATTATGTAATCCCATTTTTAAAATTTTTGAATTTATGTATAATTTTTACAAAAAAAATTTTAATGCATTATACAATGTATATATAAAAAAGAAAGATAAATAGTTTCAAAAACTAAAAAAATTAATTAAAATTTAGAATTTATATCTATAGAATATATAATAATGAGCATTATATTTATCTTTATAAATGATAAATTAACAAGATGAAAAATTATTATCGTGGTGAAAACCAACGTTGTAAAAATAAGAACCCTATGATGAGAATGGCCTATCAATATAAAAATGGTATTATTTGAATTTATGAGATATTTATCAACCTTATATCATATTATATATATTATGTTTCAATTTTTGATTAATTTTACTTGATATTAACTTTCTATTAATGAAAAGATTTCAGTTTTTACAAAATGCCGCTAGTTTTCACGTATTTAAGGGTTTATCCTCTACTCACTTCCTCTAACATAAAAAACCATTATATCTCCAAAAAACACCAAAAAAACTTCTAAAAACTAATATCCACCGTATTGTGAATATTATATTCTTCAAATACCAAGAATAAAACGTTTCCCCCCATCACAAAGTAGATATCTATATAGTGAGCAATAAATTTATATCATTCGTTCTTATATTTGTTTTCATTATAAGAAATTATTCAATCAAATTTTTTAACCATATAAAACTGATATAACCAAAAAAACTTAGTATACCAACATGTTGTTTTAATTATGTTACATGTTTTATCCATCCATCCCCTTTAACTATAAAAACCAAAAATGGATTTTTTGTAAGCATATATTTCTTCCTCCAAAAAATGTCATGTAGTTTTCTTCAACCCATTAAATTGATGGTCTTAATGTATTGTTTAAAATAGAATTATGATATTTTTATTCTATTCTGTATTATATATTCACAAACCTACTTATTCCTTTCTCCAGCACTATGGAAAACCAAATCATCAACCATGTCTGCATATCGACTACAACATCCATGGGATGATTGATTTATGTTCTTATTTTCATAACTCCTATCATTGATGGTCATGATAATTGGATTAATGTATTATTATTTTGTTTTTAAAATATTATGGTTATGTTATAATTTATTAGATAAGATACTTATGATATTATCAATAAATGAATAACATTATTTTAAGTATTGAAAAAAACATACTAAAGGAAAATCTTATTTTGAAAAATATGTAATATTTTTATATAAATTAATTCTATTATCCACCCATTTTAATTAAATAATATTAAACTAACAAAACAATATCATTATTCTACTATTTTTATAATATTTAAAATAAATCACCTCATAATCAATAGTAAAATTGGAATAACCATGTTTTGGTTGGTTCGAAAAAAAACTTGAACAATTCAATGAAATTATATCATAAATGATTAGAAAAATATAACAATGGGATTAATATAAAATAAAAATGTAAATAATTATTTTCTACTCTAGAATGTATACATTTATATTTTACACATTAATTAATAAAATTTCCTTCCTTGGATAGTAATCATCAAAAATTGTTTTTTTTTCAATTTAATATTTTAGACTATAGAATATAGTTCAAAATGAAGGTAATTTAAAATTAATAAAACATGGTAATAAATATATTATAGTAGAAATATTAATATTTAAATTAGGAATATTGGGATTGAAATGAATAAAAAATGCTATTACAAAATTAGTTAATAATGATCAATATTTTTCAAACCTAACATTAAAAATATATATTACTTATCTAATATTAATATATATAAAAATTATAAATGATTTTATAAAGTTGTTTTTTGTTTTAGCATAATTATAAATTAGTTTATTAATATTTATATGTTTATATATAAATGTTTTTATAGAGAAATAGTCTAAGAAGGGAAACAATGTAATTTGTTTTTAATGAGCACCATGATAAATTTTATATGATGTGATTATTGACTAATGAATTTCAAAATTAAGGTTTTTTAAAAATATATATTATTTATATTCTTTAAACATACAATAAATAAATTTATATTCATTGTTGATGTGTTTATAATCTTAATGTTATTCAAACCTAACTAGTTTCATTACCAATATTATATTATAAATCATACTTGATTCAAAAAGATAATAAAACTATGAAATATGTATTCTTTATAAAGCCTAGAATTTTAGTTTTTATATAAATGTTTTTTATTTGTTTCCACATTATTACACTTCCCCATGAATCATATTTTACCAAATGTGTTTGTATTATGTTGAACGGACCTCATCTCTTGTTTTCAGTCAAGAACCACTCATTTTCCATGACCAAATTAATTGGTGATTTTCAAAATGAAATTATTAATAAAAAAATTAGTACATTATATATAATATTATGTTATCCAAAATGTATTAATGAATGTTTTACAATTTTTTTTCAATATAGTTTTCATCAAAGTCTAAAAACATATTATTAATCATTTCCATATGACCCACATTTTCCTACATCATTTTCATTTTATATGATATTTTTTATATGATAAAGTATTTTTATAAAATAAAATAATTCTTGAATTTTATTAAGTATATCAATATACAATAGTTTCAAAGAGATCATAGATATTTCATATTTCTAATTTTATATTTATCAAACACCCAAAATAATAATTTAATTCTATATTTTTTATGTATCTTTTTCTTTATAGGGTAAACATTAAAAAAATCAATTGACATTAATTATTTTTATCCCTTATCTATTGTACATGTATTTTAAAGAATAAATCCATCTCAACCTCTTTATTTCTTAAAAAAATTTATGTATATCCATCTTTTATCTTCTAATAAAACTACACATTGACTATCATATTTTCCCCATTGATAAAATGTAGTTCATGACGATTTGATACGTTGATTGTGCGGGGAAATTATTTTCTTAATGATATAAATTTTTTATACACATTGTAAATTTTAGATTCTTAACTATCATTATTGAAAGGTATTTACAAAAAAAATTTAATGTATTTTGGTTCCCACATTTCACCGTTTGGATTGTCATATTATGAATAATTATACAATTATGAATTATTTCATTAATTGTATTCATATGAAATGGATATAAACCCTATATTACTTCCACGTGTTCATTATGAGGTGTTCCATGGAACCCATTTCAATCTATGGGTCCTTTATGAAATAGGGAATTTGTGATTTCTTTTTGGAACTCGTAGTTACATATTTTAATGGGTGGGGCCTTATATGTTACAATAATTTAGTCTTTTATAGTCTATACATCATGTGATAGGTAATCGTGAGTACTTATATTCTTCTTGTAGGAAAAGGAACTAACAGTGTGGCTATTAAAAGTGATGAGACATAAACTTATAATAATACCAATGTTGAAATATTTTTACTTGTTTGTTATTATTATTATCATGAATATATATATATCTCATGGCTCTTATTTTATGACCTAGGTTTCTACACACTTTTGATTAATGAATATTACTATTCGAAGTCACATTCCATGATATATGATCTATATATTATTTTTTATGAATTTTAGTATGTATATTTATTATACACTAATTCTAATCAATTTTAAATTTTTGATTTTCAATTTTTATTTCAAATTACATCCATTACTGAGTATTTGAGATCACTATTTTATTATGTTTCAAATAACTGGGTTATGAAGATTATTATAAAGTATATGAATTATACGTTTGAGTCTATAGTTTCTCAGTTATGTGAAAATGATAATAGTGGTTGAAAAAGTGGATTGTAATATGTACATTCCCTAAATGCAATGATCCTATATTCCCAAAGTTGTGAGACTAATTTTGAAATGTATTAATTTAACTATGGAATTAATATAGTTTTTTATGTCATATGTATCATTGGTTTCAATTGTATGTTTTCAATAGACCAAAAATGGAATTATTATATATATTGGTGTTAGCTAAAATGTAATTTCCAGTAATCCGGATTACATGAAATCTTTTCAATCTATCATTATTAAAATTATTTTTATGAATTGAAAATTTTGGAGAATATATTGGGTATCATTCTCACTTGAGTTAGAATGTGGGATTGTCTTTTGGTATGTTGTAGGGGTCTGGGTATGTATAGATATGGCATGTGGTATTTGATGTGACCCTATTTTTGAATTCATGGGTGTTCAAAATAGATGTTTATCAAAACACTCAACTTCCTAATAACACTTATGATTATAGACCAATTTTTATAAATACTGATATAAAAATAAATAAAAACGTATATTAGATTATTTATAGTGGTATTTTATAGGATATTAGTGATGGTATGAGAAATGATTCAATGCTATATGTGAAAATATGGGAATAGATATAATGGGAAAGAAATAGGTCCACATTTAGAGAGTAATAAATGTGATAAAGGATAAAAAATTGAATGAATGTGTTTTTCATGCGATA
The DNA here is from genome assembly GCA_963277665.1 of Viscum album. Classification (NCBI taxonomy): domain Eukaryota; kingdom Viridiplantae; phylum Streptophyta; class Magnoliopsida; order Santalales; family Viscaceae; genus Viscum; species Viscum album. The sequence continues at coordinate 692,456,124 of OY728163.1, forward strand.
CCCTCAAAATATGACATGTAAGTGATCAATATGAGAAGGATATGGTCCAGGAATTAAAAAGACTAATAGAGAGGTATATTTAATGGCCACGAAATTACTACTTAGTTGTTTAATTATATTATTGATATTTTTTTGTAATACTACATTATCTCATGATGTATTAAAAACGTTCTTTTTCACAAAAAATTTTATTTCTAATGGTTTTGAAAAAAATGAATCAGGAAAAAATATTAAGAGATCACATCATTGTTTTTATTATGTAATTATTATTTAAAAAATTTATGTTATTAAAAATATAAATTCTGTAAAAATAAAATAGTTTCAATATAATTGTTTAAACATTTGGGTTTTATGTTTTAGTATATGATCAATAGGTTATTGAGAAATTTTATTCACATATTTATAACATTATTAGAATTTAAAACATTGTTTGGTTGAACTGTTGTGTTGTTTGTACATAGTAAATATGAGCTTACATCATTATTCAGTTTTGCTTAATATGTAGATACTATTAAAGTGTTGTGTTTTATCTTGTATATTAGCCTAATATGAGATCATTATATAGTATGATAGGGATGTCCTAAAATATTCAATCCAGGTTATCAATTATTTATAATCAATAATTCCATTACTAATGGAGGTAATTTTCCAAATACAATTTACCCATTATTTCACAAGTTTCCTTATTGATTAGTGTAGAAACTATGAAATGTTTGGTACTATTAAATCACTTGTGGTATATTTATTTTTATGTTGTTATATGTAAAATGTCTTTCAAAATACTATTATGCTTTATTCATAGACAATGTTTTGATGTAAAAAATAAAATGTATTTTTCTATTATCTATAGATTATTCATCACAATAGGATATAATATAATATACTCCATAGTGTTTTTAGAACAAAAATAAAAATATTAGATAATAGTGACATATGAAATAATTCTTCTTATTACACCCTAATTAATTAATCCTCTGAAAAATATAAAATTTTGAACATTTACTGATATCCAACTATATATATACATCTTTTCTACTTTTTGTACAATTTGGTATTGTGTTTTCGATGGATTATGTATAAATATTGAATAAATATTTCCTCAAAAGTCCATATGAAGTCAAATTCACAATAATGGTTATTACATTGATCTAAAATTAAAAAAAATAGGTATATAAATGAGTTTCTAATGAAGTTGTGATTTAAATAAAATAAAATTATTAATGTAATGTTATTTTCTTAAATAAAATTATGGGGAGAAATTTTTAATAAATTAATAATGTAAAATATTTGGTTTTTGGAATACTAAATTATTCTTGATTTTTTTTTTCTATTTATACTAGAACACCACTATTATCTTTGGATGAAACATTACAACCTTGGCTGGTTCTGGCTATATTAATGAAAGATTCCCTAGAAACAAAATACAAAATGAGTTAAAAATTATTACAATGTAACCTCACTGTACATTAATTCAATTAATTTATTTTTTATTCTAGTTATTTTATATTTCCCTATAAAATTAATATATTTTAATATATTAATCTCTTAATCACATTAACATCATCATTCTTTTGTTATTATATATTCCCAACATAATATTCTCTTTAATTCATAGCATTGGAAACCTAATTAGACATATGAGAAATATCAAACAAAAAATATTATTATTTCTCGAAAAAAATCAAAATGTGTTCAGGCCTAGAGTAATTTATTAGGATATTCTGTAGGAACAAAAAATAACAGCATGCTTCACATAAAAATCATTATTCATTTCATTTCATAAACATTATTATACTCATTGTTTTTTATCTCATATTGTACAATCATTCTGTTGTTTTATGTTGTTATTGTTTTGAATGAAACATCATATTTATCCAAATATACCTGGAATAAATAGCCATTTAAATTTCAGAACCATGTTAATGGTCTATATATTATTAAATTCATATTAGTAGTAGATAGTTTTCTTGATAACTATATCTATTATCTTTCATGTTTTAATTTTTGTTTATTTAGATACCACCCATTATAAATTTCAATCGAGACACACCAGAGTGTGTATTTGACTGAAAGAATTTATAAACTGACCCTTAAAATTGTTTCCCAAAATAGAAAACACTTAACCTCTATTGATACTTTCTAGGTTTTATTATAAAATTTTCAAGTATTTTTTACATTTTCAATGTTTTAAAATATTATTTTCCTCGTTGTTTGACTATTAAGGGTTTCCTAAAACAATTCACATTTAAAATGAGAAGACACTATTAATTTTAGAACATGATATCCTCATATCCAGGATTAGTATAATAATTTCTAAAAGATATTAACATTATTTTTTAGAATATATAAATAATTTTACCCATTATAAATTTCATGAAGTGAAAAATTAACATATGAAAATGTAGTTTTCACAACATCCAAGAGACCTTATCTCTTCTAAGAAGTGATTTTTGAGAGATATGTTAGATTATATGTAATTATTTATTCATTGAAACAGTTTTTATTTATTCTATTCTGACAAAAATAAATTTTCATTTAAAAATATATATTTTATATACATTTTTTATCTCCACATTAGATTTTTACTTATTTCACTAAGATATCAGCATATATAATTCCTTAAAAGTCATATTTTTTATCTTAATGTTGATCACATGGTGAAATTAGATCCTTATCATCAATATTCTCTATAATAGTAAAATAAAGCATTTTTATCTTAGATTAATTATCATATACCACGACTATGTAGATATTAAGAAATAGTATAATATGAACATATAATATAAAAATAAGTAATTTTTCTTTATCCTTTAAGAATTTAATTGAGTCTCAATAATAATAAATATAGGATAGTACATCAACTATAATGATTATTTTATCAACTTTCTATCCACATCTATCATTGTAAAATATTTTTTTATAATCATGATCAAGAATGTGTCTACCGTATTTTGAAGTTCTAAAATTAGATTATGATAAAATATTCAATAAATTTTTTAAATATATATTTTCATTTTCTATCAAAAATAAAAAAAATTCTAAATTATTATATGTGATGAGGTATTTTTTTAAAATTTCTAGGAAAGTGTTTTTTTAAGAACCAAAATCACTCAAAATTTATAGTGTTGGCATCACTTCAAAGGGTTCTAATAATTGATTACTTATAAATATTTTTGGGATATCTCTCTAATATATCACATGAATTTTGGGGGATGTAAAGTGTTACAGTATTCACTATAATCTTGAACACCCTTATATTCATTCCAAGACTATCCACATTATTTAATTATAAAACCATATATTTATTCACGATATATACATTAAATTTTCAACAACAAAATGTGAAATCATATATATAAAAGTCACAAAATTCATTTAAAATGTTCATGTATTTGGGACATACAACATTGAAGAGGTGGATATATTCCTCAATACCAATGATATTCATCAGTATGTGATTTTTCTCTATGGTCATGAACAAATGGTTCTTTATTGATATTTGTTCCCATAAAACATCATTATACAGAGAGTATAATTAATTAAAAAAAATTGTTTTCATCTCTTTCTCTACAATCTTTAATTTTTTCAATGAATGGGAGGGGAAAGTTATCCTTCAATTTTTCATTGATTAGTGTCCTATTATGGAATCAAAAATTCAATCATATAATATCTATGTTGATGAATAACACATTATCAGTTATAAGAAAAATAATTTCATCTTTATTTGGTAAAAAAATGAAAGAGGTTATCCATTCAATGTTACAGATTTTATAAATGAACCTATAAAAAAAATGGTATCCCCATTTATATTACCACTTACATCATAGATGTTTTAAACCTCATTTATAACATCATGACCCGCCACACTCTGTAAATGATTATTGGAAAGATTCTCTATGTGACCTCAATTGTATCTCCCTATGAACCAGTTAATTATAACTACAAAGATGTCTGGTGTGGTACTATGGGGAGAGTATAACCTTGGTATCAGAGTGCACTATAAAAAAATAAGAAAACCATATTAGATAGATCAATAATTAAATTGAAAGTGGAAGAAATAAATATAACCATATTGGTTAAAATGTAAATTGATATAAGGGCCTAATTATCCACGTTATACATACAAAAATGGATCTCCCATGTGTCAGATCATTTAGAAAAACAAATCATAATAAAATATACTAGTAACTATTGAAAACTCTTAGTTATTCCATATAAAATGTCTGCAATTCTCTGTCGAATTGCACTACCAAAACGGTAAAACTAAACATGATATTAACATCTCTAAAATAAAACCTTACTAATCCAACCATTCCATCTTTCATTTATTCATGAACTTAAATAGGATATAAGGACTGCATGTAAATAGAGTTTCATCTATAGGGTGGCAAAAATTTCCCTTAGTTGGAACTCCCAATGAAATCCCTACACCCAACTCTTGTATGTTCATGATCAAGAAATATACCCATAAAAAAGAATAGTGAAGTGAAGTAAAATTAAAAATTAACCATTTTTTATCCATAGGCACATTTCTCCAATACACCACACATGTACCATATAGTTTCATGTTTTTTGAGAGTATATATAAATGACAATGCATACCATGAAACAAGTGAGATCCAAATACATGGATTCCACAAAAAACACCTTGTTAATCTTGGGATCCACCGTATAACTTTCATATAATGTGAGAACCAAATTAGTGGAAGTAACTATCATTCTCATAATTAATCTAAGGATGTACATATTGGTGACCTAACTTCGGTGTTCAAAATCCACGAAAGCTTAAAAAATTATCCTCATGAATCTAGGTATGGAAACAATGGTAGACATATCATATGGGTTCCAAATACATTGAATCCCATATTTGAATCTTTATAACTACATGGATGTAGATAATGGATGTCATATCAACCACCACCGTATCAATTATTTACCCTTATTAGTATACCAAGTCCCAAATCCATGGATTCACTATCATTGAGATATATCCCATGGAAATAACCAACCACAAAAATCCATGTTCACAGAATCTCGAACACACATGTAACACAAATTCATGGAATCCAAAATATATAATTTAATTAATTATTGATTTACAAAGATAAAAAATAAATAAAATTAATTAAAAACTAATAAAGGGTTCAACCATCACCCATAACCATCACTATATTTCAAGACCCCATTTGGAATACACATCTAATCTAGTTTTAGGGAAATATTTTCTTCCATATCTACCCAAATAAATTCACTAGATCTGGGTCTAGAAAAAAATAAGTATCCCATATGTTTAAACTAATTTTGTTCAAAAGATGAGTAATTCGTCTAGGGATCCTCAAAATTGAAAATAAATTATATATATCTCTCATGGGATTCTATATGAAAATAAAACACACAGTATTCAAATTTGGGATCTTCAGTCATATCAAGCCTCTAAAAGAATTATTGACTCTCTAAGGTAACACATCACAAACCCTTGTATATAAAATCACATTGAATCTCCCTCAATAAAGGGGAAACCTCATAATTTTGGTAGTCTCAAGTGAATCCTTCTTCCATGATATTATAGATTGTCTCCAACACCTATCCAATATATCTCTTTGAAACCTAATGAAGCCCCCAAAACGATTTATAGTGTTATAAATAAACCAATCGAGGACATTACAGAATCCAAGAAATTTATTCCAACCATTTTCAACGCACTCATCTAGACTGTATCCCATGTGTCACTCTTAAGAGACAGTTTGAATCAAAAAATAGATGAAATCCTCTTTACCCCTTTCAAATCTCCCTGAATCACCTCATGAAAATACTCAAAATACCATAAGGATTCCACCATCTTGTTATATTTATAGAAATAATCAAAATTTACTCCTTTTCTATAAAATGACTACCCCAGGAAACAAAATATTCCAAAACCCCATAATTTTTAGAGTATAATGTATATACATTTGAGTTGATGACATGTACATAAGAGTATACAACATGTTCTCCCATATCTGTACATGAATAGAAACCTTAGATCGAAATGGAATGTTAAACTAAAGTGAATAAAATATCTTAATTCCACACATCATGGACCCTACATGAGGTACCTTCAAAATTCATAAATAAGACCTATCCAAGAAACATGCAAAAGAAAGAAATCCCATAGTTCATGCATCTAACTTGGGTACTTGTTACGTAACCTATATGAAAATGTACTCAAACATAGGGTGTATGTCCAAGAACTTCTACACTAAACTAGAAGCATTATACATAGACTGTAAATGGACCTAACACCCTATTTTCCTAAAATTCAGTTCTTCATTTTATAGTATTAACAAACAACGTATCATCTTGAATCCACATGTCTTGTGATCAGGTTTATCAAATAGTAAACCCCTTTGATGATCCAAAAATCTAATTACACCCTACAATAACCCCATGTTTAGTACCATGGGTTCCCCATTTATATGAATTTTTCTAAAAAATTAAAAACAATAAAATGTATTGGGACCATAGTACAATGTTAAAAAAATTCCAAAGGTGTAGTGATAACATAAAATGTTCTGGGTCAAGAAGAATTCTTGGAGACACTACCACTTTATCTAATCTCAGTTTCGATTATTCATGAATTGGGATGGTACTTTACTAGCCCTTCCCTTTTACATTATCCATCTCATGCAAGGTAATAACCAATTTACATTATTTCATTCATAAGAAATAATATTCAATAGATTATTAAATTTAGTTAAATAATTAAAAAAATTCCCATTTATAATACTTATCCTGAGTAAAGTAAATAGATGAGGGTTTAAAACTAGAAAAATTATAAACCTCGATTATATACAAAACCAAATAGTTAGAATATATTTCCATTTTTTTAAAATTAAATCACCAATGGAATGTGAAAGAATAAACTAATATTTAATTAATTAAGTGCCAAATAGTATACCAAAATTCGAAGGTATATTATTTCCATAAAACTAAGGTAAATGATAAACACCCCATATTATGACCAAAAGAGTAGTCAAAATAATTATCTATGAACATCATATATGGGAAAATTTAACATTTTAGATTCCCCAAGAATCGGAAATAAAAATTAAAATTTTCAATCATTTTAACAACCCAAAAAAACATAGGGTTTTCCAATATCCCTTATAGAATACATATCATTATTAAGAAGAATCACTATTCAACCAACCAAAAAATGGTTCTATAATAACTAGTTGCATCTATGAAATAAGTACTATAAAACAACAAATCTCATAGCATCTTGAACTCCCCCATCACGATATACATTCAATCATAGCCAATATGATTCTACCCACCATAATAGTATCCTTATTGTCACCCAAAAAATGATAGTATCCATTGAGAAATATCATTCCCTCACATAATACATTGAGTTACCATTTCCAAACCACTCACACATGAGAACCAATATAAAAATAAATACCCCTCATCCTTGACTCACGAGTAATAGAAATCTCTACTCCCAACAAAAAATATAAAATTAGGCTAGCATCCTCAAAATACTTACAGTGTGCTCTTTAGAGTATAAATTTATATAAATTTCTCCTAGTGATCCAACCATATCATGTCCACCACGAAAACACTTCTATATTTCCTTTGGACCCCCACATCCATAATGAGAATGAACACCATCCAATGAGAATTTTACAACATCCAAATACACATGCCTTCACTCAACACGGGATTTTTTCCAAATAAACACACTAAACACCACTATCTTCTCCAAGGCAGTGTAATTATAATGAACCTATAATAATATATCCCACTCAAAAAATCCCCAAACATAAGAACATAGTCTCATATTTCTAAATCCTAGAAAATGATCATCACAAATGACAATTCCAAAATTCATGCTCCCAAAACAATCCATTTCAAAATTGGGTTTATCTCATTTGGATATATTAAAAATACTCTCAGATTATTCATGGTGTCATTTCATATTATGTGGGTCCATCCATTATCTACCAAATATACTAAAATATATCCCATAAAAAGATTTAGGTGTCCAACCATTTCTTCCCTCAATTGCTATCCCTAATTCCAAGGAACCCCTAGTGCCCCACATTCCATGTATCCTGAACTGAAAGTGTTTCCTAGAAAATAAAAAATTCATGTAATCACTATTACTATTCCATAACTTATTTTATTACCCCATATGTTGACTTCAAATGGTATCACCTACCCATTATTTAAAACACCAAGGAACTCAAAAATCCATGCTAACTCCGCAAACTAATTTCTATTTATCATTCAAAACACTAAATCTATATACAGTTTTTCATTTATCAAGACCTCTAGGTCTCCCACCAATACCATAAGAAAAGTCTCACATTATTTTCACAAGGTTTGAGAACCTAGACCTTGGAAAAAATTAAAAAAATCCATGCCACATTGGATATAATACCCACAATCATCTAAACCCATGAATCATATAAGACAAAATTCCCACTCATGGGGGCTCGAAGACGAAATAATAATAAAAACCATAATTTGGCACTGTCTTCCTCGAACAAACAACTATACATCAAATATCTCCTTAGAGGATCATATTTAACCATTCAAATCATTATATAACTATTAGCATCATCCTATATGATATGTATAGTGGAAAAACACAACCATGGTTTAGTTATGTATAATTTCATCACATGAAACATTTTAATATAGAAAAAGAGTTTTCAATCATCACATTAAATAACTAAACTAAGAAAAACCAAACAATTCTAAAGGGTCAAATTCATATAAACCATGTTCAGTCCCAAACACATTAGGATTACAAAACAACTTATGAACAAGGATACAATCATCGTCCACTTTTTAAATGAGCATATAATCATATATCATCATAACCTAAAATCAGAGGGAATTTCATATGCATGTTAGAACTATTGAGTTAAATTATTACTTGTACATGTAATGGAATACAACATATGAGTAGTTTTTGAATCATCAAACAAAAAATCCTCATAAATTAGTAAAACCACACAGTATAATCTGTATATCATCTGATTCCAACATTCCTTATATGGTTCATGAGATTCCCCATCACTATGTTGGCCATGTGTGAATAGATAATAATCATGCTATTGAAAGTGGTCTGTTATCCAGATTTCCATAATTTTTATAAGACCTCAAATACCCTTGTACATCTATCAAGAAGAAAATCATTTACAATAATTCCATCTACAAATAAAATTTAAATACCATCACATATGAACTGAACTTTTTTTCAGAACAAGTGTTCCCATTGGGCCAACATTATATCCACCAGAGGCTCTGAAACATTTCTATATATTCAGTATAGTATAAATGCTTGGATTGAAAATGGATCTTGTCGACATGCCTCTGCCATTGAAGTAGAAATTCTTGGTGTGATTATAATAGTTGAGCAGGCAGAACGACGTGGTTGGAAAAATCTTTGGCTTGAATGTGACTTTACTACTGTTTTTCTGGCCATTCGATCAGGTTCTATTCATATTTCTTTCATCCTACCCAATATATGGATTAGATGTTTGGATTATCTTTACTCTATGGATCATATATTAACCCATATATATAGAGAGGATAATGTTCTTGCTGATGGCCTTGCAAGCAAAGGTGTCAATGGTCTTGTCTTTCAATGGGACTATCAGGTTCGGGATGATCTCCTTCCCCTTCTTAATAGGGATCAATGTAAATCTCCAATTTTCAAACTTTTGTAATGTTTTCATTTAATAAAGGGGTATTTCTTTAATGGGAAAGGTCTCAGTTTACTATTAATAAAAATCATAAATAATAAATATAACTATGTTATATTTTAATGAACCATATCTTCCATAAAATAATGGTTCCACCACAGGGTTTAACACATAATGAAAATTACCAGAAAATACACCAGACTGCCCTTCTAACTTTGTGTTATACCAAATTCATGGTCCTTAATTACCTTCCATGATTCAATTTCCCAATCATATTACACTACATGGGAATGTGTAGTCGATCATGAATCCATTGGAATCCTCTTTATATAGTGTGTATTCATCCTCAACCTTAATGTATACATAAGGTTTTCATGTTTGATGATGTGAAAATTTATGGGGTGAGAACAAAATGTCTATATGAAAACATTGTTATGATCCTATAACCAATATTCATGAGTGAATTATAATGTAATATTCTCATCCTATCTGAGATTCAATAGGAATAAAAATTGAATAAAACCACTATCATTTCATATATCTTTGACCACGATTGACCATACATGATTATTCCATCATTTAAGTGTATCTGATCACATCGTGATGATAGTGGACCCCATCTAAAATACAGTCTCCAAATCCCCCGCGAAACCATCCCATCCACATGATTTTGGGATTTCAATCTTTGAAAATCCATTCATCTAGGTTCTAAATCCTTGGAATCTCTATTTAGTATCATCATGACTCTTAGAACATAACCTAGTGTAGCCATACCATCGTTGTTCCAAATACATGTCATACGTTATACATATATCATACCTCGAGGTATGTAACCCACGAAATATATATATTCTAATATTAAAATTCAATGTTTCCGTAATTAGTATCCTCGAAACATCAGGTATGTAACCCATGGAATTCATATCATTTGGGATACAAATCCATGGTGGTCTCTATAAGTATAATGATGACCAAAGGAACATGAATTACGTTTTTCATGTCACAAAAGATAAAAATTCATTGTATCCACTTATCAATATACCGATCCTGAAATCCACATAAACACTAGAACTGAGCTCGATCACATGGAAGATCCAAACACTATGCCTTATACATGTGTCATTTCCCACCAAAATCCGTCTCTAAATCATAATATCAGTTCTATTAAATTTCAACCATTATTTATCATTAGACATACATAAAAAATAACATAAAATATATGGAAGAAATTTTTATAAAAATGATTATATCATTCACAAAAATATCTACTCCATTGTTCTTACATATTGGTTTTGGTTCTAGAGTTATACACACAAACATCACTATCCAGAAAAATTAACCATCTTAAATACATTAAAACATTGAGGAACCCCATGTCTCCCCCAAAATTATTGTTTATGTGTGAAACCACATAATGTGATCTTGATAATCAATATTCAATTGGAGAAATATCTATTTTGATCCATAGGTTCAGAACATATGCCAAGGATTCTTTTATTAGATCCTTTTCTTAAAACAATCTAATATTTCCAATTCCCTTATCATGGGTATAAATTATCTTATAACCCTATATATTACATCCCATTTCAAAAAATATAAAAAATAAAAAACTTTATAGGGGTAGTAGTCTCAAGAAAATCCCCATTCCAAGTCACTCTATATTGAATAGAACAAAAAACCAATCCATGTCTTCAAAAAATAACCATATCCCAAAAAACTCAGACAATATTATGATAACACCAATAGAGGATATCAGAAAACACATTCCACATCATGAAACCATTTTAATAGACCTCATATATGTCCCTTAAAAAACCATAATCTTAGGGTAATTCATTATTTACTTTATAGAGTAAAACCTCTACAACAATAATTGATTTCCCTTAATCACCTACAATAAATCCTCCAACCAATCAATGGGTGACACAATTATGTTTGATAAGAAAAAACACTAAAAGTGTACTCAGCTTATCTCAAATTATAAATCTAGGGAGAAAAAATTCTCAAATCCCTCAAAGGGGATAATACACATCATGACATCCATACATACGATGTGCAATCCCATAACCCCACCAAGGTGTATACCATAGCTATAATGGTCTGTACAAACTATATATGTGGCGTATCATCTCTCTACTTGGTGTATCATTTTTCATCATAGAATATACCATATATGGGGTACATTCCAATGTAATACACATGACTTGACCACATGTTATGACTTGGTATGCACTCCTACTTTTCATATATCCCTTATAGGGACTACAAATGTTCCTCCCACGGTCATGTACACCCACTTGAGTTGTCTATAAGAGTACTCAACTACACCCCCAAGATGCCACTACATAGTATGTACAAGGAAAACACACCTTTTGATCCTCAAAATAGGTTCCTAGCAAAATAAGAAGAATACACGGTATGTGTTTTTTAAATCACATGTCGTGTGATTAGGTTTTCCAAACAGAATACCCCTATAATCATCCTAAGAAACATGTTTAGCCAAAAATAAAATAAAATCAACCACCACGTGGTCCCCATTTCTGATAATTATCCATTACAACTAGACATAAATAATTCTACAACAATTTTAAATAAATTATAAAAACTATATTTCTTTATGAGGAAAATAATGATATTCCAAGTCTAAAACCACGCTTGGAAGATGCAGGACCTTGATCTGGTCTCAATAATTTCCATATAAAATTTATGAAGGCCCTACCTCCCCCCGTCACTATAAATCATTTGAACTTAGTAATGGGAGGATCCATCATCCCCTATATCATGAATATCATGTAATATGGGGCATAATTAATATACTTTAACAAATTAAATAAATTATAAACATAATTATAGAATACTTCCCAAGTTCAAGAACTAAAACAATGGTTAACGTATTCTTATATAAATCCACAGTCTAGAATCAAATAGGAAGTATTAATCACATTATGAAACATAATTCAATTTATAACATTCAATGAATGTTCGTGAATAAATTAATGTTTTATTAATTAAATATAATATATTCTTCAAAAAAATAAATATCTTGTATTTAAACTGAACATCTATTGAAGTGTAAAATCTATATTCTATGAACAATATCACGGGTATTAAAATTTATGGGGATCATCTTGCAGGGTAAAATGAAAATTCACTCATCATTAACATCTGAAACCCAAAAAAAATATAATTCTCTATCAATTTCATAACCCAATAAAAATGAATTTTTAACATTTAACATCCTATCAAATTCTCATCCTAGAGAATCTTTTTTGGCCAGTCTACTTCCATGATTTCACACCATACACCGGAACCACTAACATTTTGAAAATTATCTTAAAATGGACTCACAGTTTCCAAACCTCTCCTTGTATGAGAGACACTCAACCATGACCAATATGAATCTAATACCATTATAATATTATTTACATATCATGAAAATCAATGTTATTGTTTATGGACCATGATTTTTCCAACAATAAAGTTATTTACTAGATGACTCCAAACCACAATCATCTATGGGAAAATATGAAAAATATAACCACCCATCCAAATCACACTATTAATTCAATCATCCACACTCATAAAAACAAAATAAAATTTTCATCACAACCTCCAATGGACTATGGTGTGCTCCCCACCAAAGGTAATTCCATATATATCTCATCGAGTTCTACCCTTAGGAGGACCTCCATGGTTATGCCTCTTGTGATTTCTTAGGAACTATATATCCTTAGTGGGACCATACATAGTCCAATAAGCATTGAGCATCAATAGCGTTCACCTGCATCCCCAATAGATGGTTTCACCGAAAAAATAAATCCCAACTACAAAACTACTAAAAATTCAAAACTATTTAAAAATAACCACTAATTATCTTCCATATTCACATTATTGAAAAACCTAAATCCTTGGCTGAAACACCTATACAACCAATAATTCTCTTTTCGAAGTGTAGCTCTAACAAATCTGTGTATACATGAAAATCCATTTCAAAATTGGTCTTACATCCAATTCCAAAAATTAAAACCCTCTTGTCACCCTTATGGTGTCAATTCATGTCCCAATCATCTTTAAACACTCTCACCCTGATAATAAGATGCTTCCCAACAATATGGTTAGGCATACAATCATCCTAACCTAAACAATATAACATTGATACTAGACCACCCTTGGTGATATGACTTACATAGAAATAAATCTCATGGTTCATCTAATGTAATATAAATCCATGGAATCAGTCTTTCTATAACATAAATTCACTACTCCTATCATGGATTAATCATAAAAGTGAACATGTACCCATGAATCCTTCCTCGATGAAAACCTAAATCTCAATCCAACCCCTAAGGTGGAATTTCCTATATCAAATACGTGTCAAATCACTAAACACTAAATTCCATATCAACTCCTCAATTTCACCCACATTTTAAAAAAAATCAAGATTTACATTGGGGTCACTAGGTCTAACTAGTTACCCCATGAAGAAAAATCTCACTATGAAATAGAATCATGGGATATAATGAAAGTTATTATCTCATACAATGATATTGAAAATTTCAATGACCTACTCATGGGGTCCCACATATGATAAAATATCCTGAAGAACACCACCCACAACAAGGAACCAACCACATCATGTGTCTACAGATTAAAATTATCCATCAATGATGATATCTCACTAGTAAACTATTCCCATAACCAATGTGTTCTTTATAGATAATTTATACCAAGATAAACACACAACCATTGTTTGGTTTATTATAATTACATTCAATGATATATAATAAAATTCTATATATTTGGTTAATTGTCACATTAATAAAATAGACAATTAAAAACAGACACCCGTGACGGGTCCAACTCATATACATAATGTTCCCACCAAAACCCACTAGGGTCACTAATAATACATTACAACTAGATTCTGTCTTTATCCTCATTTTCAACAATCATGTCCTAATAGATCCATATGAACATAAATCATAGGGTAATACAAAGAAATATCATACTAGATTAGTACAATTACAACATGTACTTATACATAACTATTTTCTAAGAGTATTTGATGAAAAATTAAAAATCAATGCTTTGATCATATATGAACCAAAAAAATAATAATATTCAAAGATCATATGATTTCTATAGGCCAAATATTTCCCATTATATGAATCTTCCATCTATTTTACATGAGTCATAATAAAATAATTGAAATCATTCCAATGTTCTATGATCAAGAAATCTATTAGATATAAAAAACATCAAACACACATGTATGTCACTCTATTAGAAAATCATATAAAACTATAACATTGCATACCAGAACATCAATACCATCAAATATTTCCATTAATTATTATTAGAATAGGTGTTACTGGAAGACAAACCTGAAATCCCTCATAGGCTCTAACACATTCCAAAATCGTAGTTCTACTAAATCAAAAAATAGTAAGACAAAATAAATGTAATCCTTTGATACCACATTGTAAAATCTCATAAAGGCTCCCTATATTAATTGTAACCATCCTGGTTCAGTACATGACCACCTGTGTTCCACTTTATATTCCATAGGTAGCTAACATATAAAAAGGTTCTACTATTGTAATCTAGAAACAGTATACCATTTTTGATAGTGTATTCAACAATAAAATGAAAAACATGATATAATACATCCCAAAATAAACTAAAAGTTAGTTGAATAATATAAAAAAACTGAACAATAAATATAATTATGAAATGTCCCCAACAACCTTATCATGTGTATAATAATTTATCTTCACCAGGAAGACAAAAAAATTAGACAACTAAAAATGAATGCTCCTTTATATATTTCAAACTATGAGCCAAGAAACATTCATTGACGACAACACCATATCAAATGGATCCTCCCTAAACAGAAGTCCACACATGACTCGATCAGATTTATAATGCAATGTTACAACTTTTCCATATCCATTGTTCATCAGTTATCAACTCAAAATAATACTTATGGATTGAACATACACCACAATGCATGTACAGAGGGTTAAAAATTAATCTCAATAGGCCACCCCAAAGAGGTAAACATTAAATTTATGTTATCAGTGTATTATCTGGATTTATTCCCATCCCATCTGATAAACAAAGGAAAAACCAGCATAGATTATTAGTTTAATGACCTTGATCGATCCTAACTGATTCAGATACTTCTAGAATGTCTCAAAGTATGGATTGATGATCATTAATCCCATTTTACAAGTTGTTCCAAATCAATTGCTTCCCTAACCGATCATCAATACTATAGGGACTCATCAAATGGTAGTCTAATCATTAGAGCTCCAAATCCCTAGTAACATCTATCAATATCCTCTTGACTGTAGGGATGTAACCCATGATAGAATAATCATTTGGGATAAAAAAACAACAACACATATCAGTATCTCTATTACTTGAGGGATGAAACCATTATAATAAATTTGATTAGAGAACCAAATAAATGGAATCTCGTATAAATTTTCCCCTAACTCTATTAATATTATCAATCATATGCCTATACTCTATGTACTACATCTAGGGAATCTGTTATAATTATCTTCACGACTATAGTGATATAACCCTTATAAGTCCTATTAACAAGGATCTAAATCCATGTAGGTTCCATATTTGTATACCAAGTTCCAAATCCATGGAGACTCATGCACTAAAATCCAACCCATGTAATCTCTCAACATCGAGCTCTACGTCTGTGGTAGGTCGCACCCGAATCCGACTCGAAATCATAGATTCTCCTCTGTATGAATTCATCCTCATAGGAATAAATCATGTACCTACATAAATAAAAATATATAAACACACAATTTTATACTAATGTCCCATTATAATCAACGTCATTTTATCCCCAATGGTATTACATTCCATTTCAGGTTGCAGGGAGACACATGAAACCATATCCACCAAAAAAATAATATGCCTATGATATTTTAAAAAATTGAACATCTCATGGGATTATTTAATTTAGATCTCAAGTGGATGAATCAATATAGGGATCCTTAGAATTCAAACACGTGTAGCGATGAATCACTTTGGATCTTATCAGTCTAAACATACATAGAGACAAACCTCTTGGGATCCTCCATTACAACTAGCCACTCTAGAAAACACAGGTATCTCAAAGGTAATAAAAACCAAAATGTAGCCTCTAGAATCCCTTTTAAATACTATATAAAATGTAAATAATCCCGGGGGATACATTCCAAATATAACCTCCTTTTATAGACATTCTATGTTAGTCAAAACACCCAACCTATTTATCTCATCAAAACATACCCTTGTCCCATTAATTGAGGAAAATTGTTTTCTGACACCAATAAAGGACATTGGTGAACCCATGAAACATACTATAATACCCACGATGACCATAATATGGGTCTCATTCCATGTATCACTCTAGTGAGACTATTGAATTCAGTAACTAGGTGAAAACCACTTTACCCACATTTTCTCACCCAGAATAACCTCATTCAGAGACTCAAAAATGCTAATGTTTAAAACAAAATGATCTACATAAAAACACTCTAAATGGAGTTATATAATGTAAAATTCTGTAAAAGAGTAAAAAACCCACTGAACCCCTTTAGTGGAAATAGTAAATAGTGTTTACAGTTGAGTGCATAATGTGTACTCGAAAATCCCCACCTAGGAATGTACCTCAACAAGAGATGGTATGGAAAAACCATGTACAAAGTGTGACATCAATTCACATGGATTATACATTAAATAATGTCCATACTCACATACCACACGTTTCTTGAACATATTTTATAATTTTCATTTAATATAACATGTTATTCCTCACATATTGGGGGTTTTTATGTACCCTACATTTCAATGTAATATCATATTGGGTTTTTGGTCTATTACTAGACCACCCCACCAAAATCCTTATACATGAAACATATATGTAACAAATACCATCTGGCCATAATATTAAATTCTTTAATACAATTATAATTAAAAAACTTCATTTTTTCCTAAAACTTCATGTCATTTATTCATGTTATCAGGAAAGGAAACACATAAGCACCTCCAGAAACACCTTCTCAATCTAAAATAAATCCAAATAAAACTCCATTGGTTTCCCAAAAATAATAATAGGGGTATCAAAATATAATAAGTAAAATATTTAGGGATTTATATAAAAAAATAAATTGAACTTCATAGTATAAAAAATGATAATGCATTTGGTTTAAAACCATGCTCAGAAGCCACTACACATTGAATGGGTCTCGATCGAACCCATAGATGAATATGTCCATCAAATCCATCCATAGTCCCTTTATTTATGTGTAATATCCTAGGTAAATAAAGAAATAATACATTTTCATAATTATTCATATTTGTGAATTAAATTTTAATTTTACATTAAAGGGGTCGATATTCTCTATGGAATACCCGATACACCACAGCAGGTTTCTTAGAAATCTTACATTGCACACTAATAATATAACAATATTATTCTAAATGTAGGTAAAGACTTGTTTTTGTTTTGGAGAGAATTAATATAACTAACCAAAATATGATTATACATGTTTGTTAAATGTTTTTAAATTTATTCAATAAAATTTAGAGGCATAAAATGTTAATAAATCTAATTTTAAGCGTGATTTACTATAAAAGGTTGATTTACCGCCATTGAATGGAGAAACCTATTTAAATATTATTCTAGTCACCTTTATATATCATATTTGACTAAATATAATTCTTATTTAGAAACAGGACATCCAAATTTACTTCGGGTAAATTTTTGGTATTTTTCTCATTAAAATCAGGTTTTAATGAAAACTCAAAAATACTGTATTTTAATTCTAAACTGAATTTTCATCTAATTTATTTATATGGATAGATTGTATTTTTAGTTGGTTTTAAAGTGTAATTATAATAAATTTTAACCATTTAATCCAATGTTGTTCATTGAGTTTAATTTCACATTGAAATTGGACATAAACAAATGCCATTAATTTAATAGTTAATATTTCTTAAAAACACGCCTTTTGTTTTGACCATAGGATTTAATTTTTAAGTAATTAATCCAACTTATATGATTTTAATTTGGTAAAATAGAAATAAATTTTTAATTCATAATATCAAATATAAATTAGACTGAATTGTTGGTATTTTTTTAGAAAATGTCAATTTTTGACAAATAGTTAAACCACTTAGTAGTTCTTAAAAAATTGACTTTTTCATTTAAATGTAATTTTACCACTTCTATGAATTGAACATTGAAAATCAAACATACATGGTTGTTTTATGTAAGTAAAATTTGATTCAATAAGATGAAAACAATTTTTGGTGAATAATAACTTTTGACATTTATTTACCACAATTAAATATAAATAGGATAATTCAATGTAAAAATAATATCATAATAATAAAATATTACCTTAACACTTGTACTAACATTAATGGATAAGTCATGGACGACCATGGGCATACTTGGGTTGATTTTGGGACCCCATGAAGCCACTTGGTACTGATAATGAAACATTAGATTAATTAACTTTAAGTAAAGACAAAAAGGACATAAAAAAATATCTTTTTGAAAATTAATTTTTACATAGAGCTATATAAGTTATAAATTAGACTAAAAATATTCTTTAAAAATATAAAAATATTTCCTATATTACGGAATTTTTTTATAATTTTTAGACGTTAAATAAATTAAATTATTTATGACACAATAATGATGCAGTATTTACCTCATTAATAAATGATTTAAATAAATAAGATTATAAAGATTAAAATAATACCCAAAAACTGTCCAATTCTTGTTGGATGATTTTATTTCGAACATGAGTCAACATATATTCAACTTTAATTAGTTTTGGATCTTTAGAAACTGAAAATCATTATATAATAAAATAATATTTTTACACTTTCTTAAAGAGCCCTTCCTATCACTTATAAAAATCCCTAACTTCTAACTCATTCCTCACACCTCTCAAGCCCCTTGTCCCATCCAAACCCTACCCAAATAATCTCTCAATACCCCTATATTCCACCTAAAATCCTTACCATAGGTAGAAGTCACTTCAAGAAGTCCTTTTGGTTCAAACCAAAGGGAGTTACCCCAATTAAAGGTAACTGTTTCTCTGAACTTCTTTTATTTTATTTTACTTATAAAACCCATAATGCTTTTCATTAATTTATTTTATAACAACATCGGAATCCTTACTATAATAGTATTTCGTTACGATAAGGATTTTAAAATACACTTACTCACACCTCCATCTGATGGGTGAAGAACATACAGTTTCTATGGATGGAAAACTAACGCCTCACAAAATGATGATTTTTCAATTATCTCCTACCACCTATAATGGCGGACATTATGATATAACTGTATTTATATATGATATATATTATGATAATTTTTTCATTATTATTCTATATTTTTCTTTTATAGCATACCTTTATGGTTTCCATTATGGGTAAACCCGAAAATTTCTTTTGTGGAAGCGCAGACTACCGCCCCCTCAAAGTGATATAGATCATTAATTCCATATGTGGGACATATAAAGGATGTAGATAATGATTATATATATGATATAAAACTATAATTATAATATTCATATTTATCATTATGTTTTAATTTCATTAAAATAAGAAATAAAAATGAAAGTAGAGTTCATGCTTACATACGACCTACCGAGTCCATGAATGATGCATTTCATTTATTATCTCCAAATTTTATGTACTATTATAAATACATGTATATTCAGGATATATATGATATATATGATCTCTAAATCATGATTATCATTCTGGATATAATGGACTTTTGACAATGTGAACAAGTTCTAATTATAAGAAGTCCATTGTTGACTCATTACCAAATATCGACAAAATGACAATTATTAACATAAATTATTAGACAATGTTTATAACATGGTAATAAGTGAAATAATATGAATAATAAACATTAAAAGGTTCTTAATAAAGTATAAATTACCTTTAGTTTATTATTCAAAATATTATTAAATGAACGGGTCTTGTCGAACATGAGGTAAGGGAATTTATCTCAATCTCTGTTGACTGAGTCATATTTTTTTAATAAAAGATTTTATTTTATACGCTATATAATCACCTTTTACTTTTTATTTCATTAAAAGTTAATATTTTCTACGAAGCCTTTTACTAAATGACAATAAAGAATGTTTCTTTTAACATATGCATTGTCAACCACCTTTCCACCGCCGCGAGTATTATTTGACCATTTTCTTCCTTAACAAGATGTATTATTTTTGAAAGGAAAATAAATACCATATAATAATTTACATTTTTTGGTATTTAGAATGGTTTTTATAATGGATTTTTTTGTTTCAATATATTTAAGTCATATATTGTGATTGAAATGTGGAAATGTTATCTTTCCTTTATGATTGTTTTTTGTGTTACGAATAAGTTATGGTTCTTGGAAATTGTTTACGTATATAGGTGGCTTCATGATAAACCTAGGGTGGGTGAGCCCGAGATAACTTTCTAATTCCCTGGGTAACATGACAGAGGTAAACGTGAATGTTTCTCCTAATATATTTTTTGAATATACTATGATGGTTATTCTAAATGTGACTCCCTACGTAGCTATGAAAGCTGCAACTTCAGTATTTTATTAATTCCAAAAGTTACCTTTATGATTTATAATTACTATGTGTTATTCATAAATCTTATGTTTTCACGAGTTACGTAAAAGATTTTATGTTTTGTATGTATTAATGGACTAATGATTTATTTCGTTATTTTATAATTCATAATGATATTTTTATGCTCATCCCATGTTTTGAAATGTTTTTCAATGGACATAAAGATGAATAGGGTCAAGGATGGGATCAAGGAAAAGACATGCTATCTAAAGCATGGGACTAGACATGACTCTTTTTTCAAGAGTTCTTATTTAATGAAAAAAATTGAAACTGATTAGAAGTGTCGGCCATGTAATTTTTGAGATGTGATGTAATAGTTATGGCCTAATTATATAAAACTCTAAACCTGAAAGGATCATCAATGTGAATTATTAATTTAATTAAATATTTTGTAATGTTTAAGGCTGGGTCCTTATAGATGTATCCGTTGTTAGTTTTGATTACATTATGATTTAGGGTATTGTTAAATTAATATTCATAATTTAGGTTATGATAATATTGAAATGATATAGCATTTACAGATTACCATGTTTCTTCACCTAAGATATTTTTATGTTCAGAAAGGTTTTTTGTAGAATAAACAAGGAAGTTATATTGGGACGACATCAATAGGATGACAACCTTCCAAATCAGCAACCAGAGATGGTCGGAATCAGAACTGAACAGTTGTTTTGCAGGGATTTCACAGTTGAATCATGATATAAATGGTGGTGGTATCCATGCATGAGAACATCTAGGTCAACCATAGAAAAACATGTTAGTAGTGTAGCATTTCATGATGAAACACCCCCCTTCATTCAGAGGATCATCTGACCATGTGCTAGCAGAAGGGTGGATTAAAGCACTAGAAAGAATTGTTGATGTCATGGGGTGTTCAGAACATCAAAAAGGTTAGTCTTCTTGTTTACTATTTTGAAGGTGAAGCTGGTCAATGGTGGTCGATGGTGAAAAATATCATGGAAGTTAAGGAGATTGATTCTATATATTGGGATGAATTCAAAGGTATGTTTCATGAGAAGTATTTCCTTAAGTTGGTTTGTCTTAGTACGGAAAAACAATTCCTATAATTGAAGAAGGAGGATGACTCAGTGGCTTCTTATGAAGAAAAAATCACCCAACTGGAAATGTATGCTTCAAATTTCATATGAGATCTTGATAGTAAAATCAAAATTTTTTACTCAGGATTAAAGCCAAAGTATCTAAGGGCTTTAGCTTCTCGTGAGTTCAAAAGTTATGAAAAACATGTTCATTGTGAGGTGATGATGTAAATGAATTTTGCTGATGATTATGTGTTCATTGACCAACAAAAGAATAAGTGGGAAAGGTGGCAGGAGAAAGGTAAGAACTCATCAAAAAAGTCTGATGGTAAGAAACATAATTTTACAGTTTGTGAAAATAGTGCTAAAAAACATGCTGGCGAATGTCTTTTGAATTCTAGAAAGTGATACTGATGTAGTTAAATGGGACATAAGTCTCGTAATTTCACTGAACAATATCAAAGTAATTTTATGAAAAAAATATGATTTACAATAAGAAAAATGTTTCAAGTGAAATTAAAGGGCCCATTATGAAAATGAGTGTCCAAAAAAGAACTCAACAGAGGGAAAGAAACCAGACAACAAGAAGAAAGGGGTGGTGAAATCTTTTTCAACTACTTCAACAGATGTTGGGCCATCAAATAAAGTATTATCAGATACACTGTTTTCTTGTTCAGATTATGCCAATGTGTTTTTTGATTCAGGGTCTACACACTCTTACTTTTCTGAGAAGTTTTCTAGTAAATTGGGAATTCCATCTAAAGATATGAATACAGAACTTCTGGTAAAAACACCTTCATGAAATTTTGAAAGAAAATGAAAACATAAGAACCTTTCGGTCATTGTGTGTGGAAATAATCTACACTGAAATGTTATTTTTTTGCATCCATTATATTTTTATGGTATTTTGGGTATGCATTAGCTATTTATTTATCATGCTATGACTGACTGCATTGCTAAAGAGGTTTCTTTTCACGATGATTATCAATTTTGTACAAGAATGAACCCTTTCTTTTGATAATATATCAGGAATCTGTGAAATTGGTAAAATATGGAAGTGAATGTTACCTTGCACATATTGTTGAAAATAAAGGAATAGTTCAGATTAATGATGTGCTAGTGTTAAATGTGTACCATTATGTTTTTCATGATGCGTTTTTAGGTATTATACCTGATTATGAAGTTGAATTTACTATTTAAAAAGTTCACAATGCTAAGCTGATTTCAAAACCCCCTTATCAAAAGGCTCAAATTGAAATTTTAGAGTTATGGAAGAAATTGTGGGAGTAATTAGATAATGGTTTCATTCAACCTAGAACATCACTATGGGGTTCTCTAATCTTATTTGTTAAAAAGAAAGATTGTTTAATGTGACTTTGCATTGATTATAGAGAATTGAATAAAATCACTCTTAATAACATGTTTCATTTGCCTCATATCGATGGTTTTTATTATCAGATTCTAGGAGCTCAGTACTTTTCAAATATTTACTTGAGGTCAGGGTACCATCAGTTGAAAGTAAATGAAGAAGATATTACGAAGAGAACATTTTGTACTAGATACGGCCATAATGAATTTATAGTCATGCCTGTTGGGTTAACCAATGCACCTGTTGTATTCATGGATCTTATGAATATAATTTTCTGAGAGGTTTTGGATAAGTTTGGGGTTGTGTTCATAGATGATATTTTGGTTTATTTTAAAATTAAATAAGAGTAAGATATTTATTTAAGGGTTGTCTTGAAAACAATAAAATAAAAGAAACTATTTGAGAAATTTTTCAAGTGTGATTTATGGTTACAATAATTTATTTTCTGCATCACATTGTTTAAGAAATAGAATAAATATTGATAATTCTAAAACAAAAGTGGTTGAAGAATGGCCAAGACCCACAAATAAAACCAAGATTCATAGTTTTCTTGGTTTGGAAGGTAATTACTGGAGGTTTGTTGAGCATTTTGAGCAGTTATCTAGTCCAATGACTATATTAACACAAAAATATGTTATGTTCATTTGGACTAAAGAATGTGATGATTCTTTTTAGCAATTGAAAATAAGATTGGTTAATGATATTGTTTTGGCACTGCTTTCATAAAATGATGAGTTTGTTATCTAAATTGATACTTCACTTAATGGACTTTGTTGTGTCCATATGCTGAATGATTAGGTAATTTCTTATACTTCCTGTTAGTTGAATCCTAATGAGATAAATTACCCTACACATGATTTGGAAATAGTTTCTGTTGTTTTTTTATTTAAAAATCTAGAGGCATCATTTGTATGGATTAAAATGTGAAATATATAATGACCATAAAAATATGAATAATATATTTATGCAGAAAGAAAATGAACAAGATACAGAGGAGATTGTTCGAATTAATCAAAGATAATGATTTCGTGGCTTTTTATCACCCAGGAAAGGAAAATAAATTGGCTAATGCTTTGAGTTGAAAAGGTAATGCTTCATTGAATATGCTACATTAGGAATGATATCCTTTGGTTTTTGATTTGATGAACTTTGACATAGATGTTGTTGGTGCGGGAAATTCTTCTCTTTTGTTTCATGTGGCAGTGACATCATCTCTATTAGAAAGAATTAAAAGGAACAGAAAGAAGATAGTGAGTTACAAAAAAGTTAGAGTTGGTTCATACAAGTTAGTTTCCTAATTTTAATGTTGATAATGATTGTGTTTTGAGGTTTGGGGAAAGATTATGTGTTACTTGTGATTCACAGTTGAAGAATGAGTTGTTATGTGAAGCTCATAATTCTCCGTTTTCAGATCATCCTGGTAGTACTAAGATGTATAGAGGTCTTTGGGAGTATTACTAGTGGGATGGAATGAAAATAGATATTTCTAATTTTACTGTGATGTGTTTGACTTTTCAACATGTTAAAAGAGATTGGATGTTACCGAAAGGGACACTTAAGTGTTTACAAATGCCAGAGTGGAAATGGGAAAATATATCCATGGACTTTGTTGTGGGATTACTGAAGTCATCTCGAGGTAATAATGAAATATTGTTTATTGTTGATGGATTGACTAAATCTTCTCATTTCCTTCCTATTCGAGATACATTGTTTCTAGATCATCATTTTCAGTTGTATGTTAATGATATAGTCAGGTTGCATGGTGTTCCCCTCTCCATTGTATCTGATCATGGTCCCATGTTTACTTTTATCTTTTTAATAGTCGTTCATAATTCGTTGGGTACGAAATTAGATTTTAGTATAGCTTTTAATCCTCAATCATATGGGTAGTCAGAATTAAAAATTCATAACATAGAGGATATTCTATGTTCTTGATCACTGGATTACAAGGGAATTTGGGACCAAATTCTTTCTTTGGTTGAATTTTCATAAAATAATAGTTTTTAATCCAGTATACAGATGGCTCCATTAGTGGCATTATATTTAAAGCATTGTCGAACTCCAGTTTTTGGGATGAATTATGTGAAATAAAGCTGATGGGACTAGAATTGGTAGAAGATATGGAAGAAAAGGTTAAGTGGATTTAAAAGATCATGAGAACAACTTAGAGTATGAAGAAATGTTATGCGGATAATCGGATGATGGATATCTCTTTTGAGGTACGTAACCATGCCTTTCTCAACGTTTCTCCCTAGAAAAGTGTATTACGTTTTGGTAAGAAGGGAATATTGAGTCCGAGATTCATTGGACTATATGAAATCCTAGAGAAAATTGGATCAGTCTCATACATAGTGGATTTACCTCCATTTTTATCGCAGGTACAAATTTGTTTTAGGTTTTTATGATGAGAAAGTATATACCAGATCCATTTCACATTTTATGTCTAGAGGTATTTCATTTGGAAGAGAATCTCTCCTATGAGGAACAACCAGTCCATATTCTTGATAGAAGAGAGCAAGTGTTTCAAAATAGGGTAATTCAATAGGTATGGTTTTTGTTGAAAAACTATATTGTTGAAGAGGCAATGTGGGAATCTAAAAATGCTATATGGGATAAATTCCCCCATTTATTTGATAAGTGAATAAAATTATGAGGATGCAATTTCCAAAATGGGGAAGGATGTAACATACCGTGTATATAAAGAAATAGTAAATTTTCAAAATTATTCATATTTTTGAATTAAATATTAATTTTACTTTAAAGCAGTCGATATGCTCGATGGGGTACCACATACATGACAATGGGTTTTTTAGAAATCTTATGTTGTACATTAATAATATAATAATATTATTCTAAATGTAGTTAACGCCTAGCTGTTGTATTATAGGTAATGAATAAAACTAACAACAATATGATTATACATTTTTGTAAATATTATTACATTTATCCAAAAAAATAGAGGTTGGAAATGTTAATGAATCTAATTTTAAGCATAATTTACTTTAAAAGGTTGATTTTCTACCTTTTAATGGAGAACCCTCTTTAAATAAACTTTTTGTCACTTTTATATGTTTTATTTGGCCAAATAAAATTCTTTTTTAGAATGGGTACATCCAAATTTACTTAGGGTAATTTTTCTTATTTTACTCATAAAATTCAATTTATAATGAAAAGTGAAAAATACTATATTTTAATAAAAAACCTCCTTTTAATATAATTTTTTTGTATTGTAATATTATCTTCTTAATTGAATTTAAATCTTAATTAGATTATATTTTTACCATTTATACAATGTTGTTCATTGAAATTAATTTCACTATGAAATTGGACATAAACAAGTGTCAATATTTTGATAGTTAATATTTCATAAAAACACGCATTTTGTTTTGAAAATGTAAATTAATTTTAAATTAATTAATATTTTGATAGTTAGTATTTTTCTGAGGTACTTCAATTTTTGATGAAGAGTGGAACTACTGAGTAGTAGTTAAAAAACATGCTTTTTCAATTAAATGAAATTTTACTGCTTTTGTGAATTTAATTTCAAAAATAAGACTTACATGGTTTTTATTTGTATGTATAATTTTGTTCAATAAGATCAAAATAATTTTTGGTGAATAGTAACTTTTGAATTTTATTTACTGTGATTAAAGGTAAATATGGTAATTCTAGGTAATAATAAAATCATTATAATACACAATTACCTTAAAACAAGTCTTAACCTTATTGGATGAGTCATGGACAACCATGGGCATCCTTGGGATGATTTTGGGTCCCCATGGAGCCACCTAAGTGTGATAATGACACTTTAAATTAATTAATATAAAGTTAAAAAAAATGACATAAACAAATATCTTTTAGTAAACTAATTTTTACATAGGGTTTTATAAGTTATCTTTTCCACTATAAATATAATTTGGAAAAATAGAATTATTTCCTACATTATCATATTTATTTATAATTTTTAGACATCAAATAAATTAAATTATTTATGACACAATAATGATGCATTATTTACCTCATTAATAAATGATTAAAATAACTAAGATTATAAGGATTAAAATAATATACAAACCCTGTCCAATTCATATTGGATGATTTTAATTCGACCATGTGTCATTTTATATTTGACTTTAATTAATTTTCGATTTTTATATGCCAAAAATAATTTTATAATAAAATAAATTTTTCACACTTTTCTAAAGAGCCCCTCCTCTCCCTTATAAAAATCCCTCACTTATAAATCATTCCTCACACCTCTCAAGCCCATTGGATCATCCAAAAACTACCCAAATAATCTTTCACTATTCCTCACTTCCACCTAGAATCCTTACTTTAGGAAGATTTCACTTCAAAAAGTCATTTTGATTCAAACTAAAGGGAGTTACCCAAATTAATGCTAACACTTTCTCTTAACTTATTTTCATTTATTTTATTACTTCAACCCCAAAACATCTTTATATTACTTTATTTTTTTAATAAAAAATTCATCCCCAATATACTATGATGTTGTTATTAGAAGGACTTGAGCTAGACTTACACACTCCTCCATCTAATGGGTGGAAAACATAATGTTTCTTTAGATGGAAAACTAACGCCTCACAAAACGATGATGGTTCGATTATCTCCTACTGCCTATCATGGTGACCATTATGATGAAACTGTATTTATATATGATATTTATTATGTTTATTTTTTCTTTATAAATATGTATTTTCCATTTATATCATACCGTTTTAGATTCCAATATGGGTAAACGTGATAATTTCATTTGAGGAAGTGTGGACTACCGCCCAATTAAAGTGATATGACTCGTTACTGACATATGTGGGACATATAAAGGATGTATTTAATGATATTATCTATGAAATTATATGTAAATTATAATATTACTTCGTATAATTATGTTTTAATTCCATTTAAATAAGATATAGAAATAAATGTAGCGTTCATTCGTACGTACGGATTACCGTCTCCATGAACGACGAATTTCATTTCTTATCTCCAAATGGTATTTACTATTATAAATACGTATGTATAATAGATATATATGATATATATGATATATAAACCATAAATATCATTCTGGATATAATGTAATTTTGACCACTATAACAACATGCAATTATAAGAAGTCCATTTTTGATTCAAGTACAAAATATCGACAAAACGATCATTATTAACTTAAATGATTATATATTGTTTATAACATGGTAATAAGTGATATATAAAAATAATAAACTAGATTAAGGTTATTAAGTAATTAGTAATTAAATTTAGTTTATTATTCAGGATATTGAAGAACAACCGGTTCCAGTCAGACACAAGGTAAGGGACTTCGTCTCAATCAAATTTCCTTGAGGCATATTTTGTTTTAATACACGATTTTCATTTTTACCCTATATAAAAACCTTTTTATTTTCATTTCATTCAAAGAGAATCTTTTTATACTAATTGTTTTACTAAAAGATAAAAAAGAATGAATCTTTGAACATACGTGGTTACAACGTCCTTTCCATCGCCACGAGTATTATTTAATCTTTGGATTCTTTAACAAGCCGTAATGTTTTTAAAAAGAAAATAAATACAGTATACATTTTTATGTATTTTGGTATTGAAAATGATTTTGATAATGGATTTGTTATGTCAATATATTTATATGATATATTTTGATTCAAATATGGAAACGTTATCTTCCTTTTATGTTTGTTTTGTGTGTTATGAATAAGTTATGGTTATTGAGAATTGTTTACATATATATGGGGTTACATGATAAACCTAGGGTGGGTGAGCCCGAGATATCTCTCCAATGCATTGGGTAATGTGATGGAGGTAAATGTGAATGTTTCTCATAAGAGATTTAGGGAATATACTGGGACGGGTATTCCTAATGTGACTTCGTACGTAGCTATGAAAGCTACTACATAAGTATGTTATGAATGCGACAAGTTACCTATATGATTTTTGATTACTATGTGTTATTAATAAATATTATGTTATCATGAGTTATGTAAAAGAGTTTATGTTTTTTATGCATTTATGGACTAATGATTTCATTCTTTATTTTATAACCCTTACTGATCTTTTTATGCCCATCTAATGTTTTGAAATGTTTTTCATAATACCTAAAGATGAATAAGGGAAAGGATGGGATTGAGGAAAAGTCATGATGTATAAAACATGGGACTATACATGACTCCTTTCTTCAAGAGTTTTTAATTTATGAAAAAAATGAACCATAGTAGAAGTGTCTAAATTGTAATTTATGAGATGTAGTGTAATAGTTATGGCCAAATTCTCTAAAATTATAAACCTGAAAAGATCCTCAATGTGAATTATTCATTTAATTCCAGATTGTGTAATGTTTAATGCAGGGTCCTTATATTATGTCCATATAATAAAAGGTGGGATCACTTAAACATTATATACAACACTGATTTTTTTAGTTCAATTAGTACAGTTTAATTAATTTAATTAATTCCCCATTTAAAATTTTTATCTTCAGTCATACAATAAAATGTGGGATTAATCATCACCTAAGAATAAATCATCATTTCATACTCAACACTAGTTTAAGAATATCATTATTTCAATCCATTCATATTATATTACCACACTAACATGCATAATTAAACTAATATTTAAGTAATTATTTATATAATAATTTTCAAAATTTTGAACGACTTATATTTAACTCAACCACTTTCCAGGGTTATAAACAATATTAATGGGAAAATAAAGTGTTCAATAAAATTATATGTGATTGTATGTTAGGGGAAATTACTATTTAAAACCTCATAAGAATCCGACACAAAGAAGTAAAATTTATTATCATTTGGGAAACTAATAAAAACATAGGGATTACATCCATCATTGTTTCATCGTTGGAATTAATTTTAAATTATATTGTACCTCATGTGTATAATGTTTAATTGTATAAAATATTTATATTATAAACCTTTTGTGAAATATCCATATTCGTTGGTTTAAATACATCTATGAGAATGTTGACTAGATAGGGAAACTATGTTATTTTCAATGATTTTTTAGAGCTTTCAATTGATAAATTATTCCAAAATTATAGGGTTAAAATATATAAAAATTGAATATTTAATTTACATTGTGTATAAAAATAATTTTTAAAAATTCATTAATTTATGACCCATTTTATAACACAATGAAATTCAGTATCTTGTATTTATTTTAATTTTATTTTTTTGGAAAAAATTCTAAATAATAATAATAATTTCATCCCCCTAAATAAATGAATTAATTTGAATGTATAATGGATATTTTTTTCTATGATTCAATAACATTATAGGTATAGAAAATATGATGACATTGAAGTTGGTTGGATGGGAATCCACAAAAAATGGTTAATGAATTTGTATGTAAAACTCTATATAAAGGATTCCATGATAAACATTTCTCCAAACTATGTCCCGATATATTTAGGATTATTTCAGGATGATCTAGATATACCAATATGGAGATTTTTTCTTGGTACTTATTTACTTGAGAAATTATATACTAACATTTTTTTCACAAATAAATCCTAGGAATCCAAAATTTGTAGATTTTTATAACCTTGTAGAAGACCTATCAGTCTATATTTTTATCAATAAGTGATTAATAAAAAATAAAAAAAACTTCAATGCCATGCATGGAAATTAACATGGACATGTAAAATATTTTATTCAATCTAGGTATTAATTGTACATTTAAATTTGGAATTATGTTTCACCATAAATTTTAATTAATCAATAAATTGTAATAATTCCACATACATATAGTGAACATAATTATCTTAAATTATCTATCTGTGTTATATTTATGGAAGGAAATTGTAGGAATATTTTTCAGGTTCATCGTTATTATTTTTGGAAAAATATTTTAGTTTTATGATTTTTATTCATTTGAATGCTTTTCAAAACAATTATATTATTCAAAATAAACGGTTTCTATATTCATTATTTCAATTTCTTTATACAACACTATGATATTTTCTTATCATGAAAAGATATCATCAAAAATCATTGCATGAAATTCATCACACAAATATGAAGTGTTCATTATTCGGTTATTTTATATTCTTTAATCGTGCTTCTATGAATCGAATTACATTTCTATGGAGTTTTTTTAAAATAACGAAGGTCAAAAAATATTATAGGATTATATTAAGAAGTTTTATGTTCATTATTAAATGATGATATAAGATTTGTAAACATCTAAATAATCCTTTAATTTTATATTTCCATCTATTTAACTATTTTTTTCTTTCATATGTAATAAATTTAAAGTATATATTTTTTGTGTGAAGATATGATATTATAAATTGAAGGACACAATAAAAATTATTTTTTAGGGTTATATTTAATTAGACATGGAATTGTGTAGTTATTAAATTAGTGAATGATAATGTATGAAAATAATTATTTAAAATTAATCATCACCCATAAATGAAGGATATATTTTCTGAATAGAATATCTATCCAATCTAGACCTATAAACAGTTAAGGTTCAACCCATCATCATTAATCACTATAATCTGATTCTTCAACTATTATATTTATAATGGAAATATTTATTAATATGTAACCCAGTTATATAATAACCCCCCAATAATGACTTTATATGATCACATTGTTTCATTAATATATGTGGAATCATCACCACAACAACATTATAGATAATTCTTCAACCCCTAGGGTAAATTAGGGGGTAATAATCATATCCCTTCCATTTAACTAATAATATTTTATTTATATGTTCACATTTTATTTCCACCATGTTATGCCTTATACGCCTTATATCTCTTATCTTTTCTTCATTTAGACCATTTATTCCCTCTTACATCTAGGACAATTAGAACTACTCGATATGGGTGGATTAAACTAGGAATATATATTCTAGAAAAACCAATATTCATTTACATATAGATTGATGTTACCCTTATAATCAACAATATAAAATTAATTTAAATAATATATATGTTCATACACATGTATTAATATTAAACCCATATAGGAACTAATTAGTAATTTGAAATGATATGTCCCCTAACATGGGAAATGTTGTGGATCAAACCATGAATGACTAACTCACTACTTTATAGATGAATTCCCCATCCCATGTTTCACATGATACATAGGAATAATAAAAATATTCCATAAAACCACATTTCCTAATCCATTTTCTCACCATTCATTTCATGGAGTCAGCGATTCATTACATCTATATAAAATAGTATAATGACTTCATTGAGGATATTTTACCCCTCATCAAATCGAGTCGGGTATGTCAGCGATATTACATATTTTATAAATTATATATCGATATTGATTAATTGAATTATTTTATACAATTATTTATCCATTTATGGTACCAATTATATTGTTTTATTCATGAAAAATATGTTTTAATCCACAAGATAATCACACATAATATGTGCATTGAAAAACTGTTGAAAAGTGAGGAATTAAATTTTAGAAAATTGTGGAATATTTTAATGAAAACATAAACATGTCACCTAATAATTTTTCTCCAATAACTAAAAAAATCAAATAAAATATCTCATGTTAGTTATTTTAATATACCAATTCATGGAAATTATGTAAAATTATTCCTTTATAAGCAAATACCTCTATGATTATTGTGAATATCGTGAAAGTATTATTGAAAAAAACACGGGGAAACCCTCCCTATTATAAGAATCTTCTAAAATATATGGCCATTAAACAGTACTGGTCCATAAAATATTTAGTCATAAACATCCAAAATTATAAGGACATGGCCATTAACATTTCATAATGTAATAAATACCTTCATAATTCACATTATTACTTTCCCATGTATCTTTTTAGTTTAGTGTTTCAGAGAATTAAGACATAATACATGTTAGACCACATGAAAAGAAGTTGATACAAATAAAAAATGATCAATTTTTTCCATATTAAAACACTTTTAAAAAAACATGAGTTCTTTTCATGTTTTTTTTCACAACATTCCACTTAGATTACTCTTTTCTTATACCAATCCCTAAACCCTTTGAAAAACATTTAAAAACACTAGATGAGAACAAAAAAGATCTACAAGGGACATAATATTGAACGAAACTATTAGTATATGAATAATTATAAACATATGAAATCATATTCAATATATATACTTCTCACCATTAAATTACCATATTATTACATTGTAAAAATATGATATTTCAAAAAAACCCTAGAAATCATAACGAAAACAATATTGGTAACTAGGGGAATTATGTACATAATATTATAATGCTCTAAAAAACATATGATATCTAAAACTCAAGTATTCTATCTAATTAAACCATCGCATCTACCTTATGATGTGACACTCATGGATACCTTAGAGTGTGACCATCACATTTACACTTGGAGTAACCATTATGATCGACCACAAACATAAGCATACTCAATGAAATATATGGATATATAGATCCCACCATCCATAATTAAAAATTACCATGAAAGAAATCATAACTCTTAAAAATAATTCTTACATAAAAACACTCCTTTTGAATTTTGTAATAATAGAATTTAAAAGAGGATTGTTAATGAAAAGATCCTTACCTCGCGTTCTTATGACATAAAATGTGTTTAAAACTCCGGTATAAAGGGTTATAGAGTGTTTTAAATGTGATTAAGAACAATATTAAAACTTTTAATTCCATATAATATCTTATTATAACATCTTTACACGCATTTATTACTAATATTTTGTTAGTTACTTTGTTTCTGGTGAATTTATTTCATGGTTTCCATTGTTGGTTAAAAATGGATTTTCTGGTTTAATGGAGTAAAAACTCTTGAAGTAAAATTAAATGGTGTTAATATGTTTCCATAAATTTAAATGATACCATATATCATTTTTTCTGACATGAGGATTATTTACTTGATAAAACATAAATGATAAAAGTTTAGTTCATTTTTTTTTTCGACCATCACAATCAAATTTCATTTTATTTAATTTAATGCCTATACATGAGCTTAAGAATTTTAAACAAGCTATAATATACATATTAAATATTTTGTAGGCATAATGATGGATTTTTGATCAATATTGAAGGTGGTAAATGATAAAAATATGACAACCACGTAGGTGGCGAATCGATACGTCACAAGTGATGCTATAGTTTTCTTGAATAATAGGATGAGTGGAGATGATTGATGATGGATAATAAATTAAAAAATAAAATTCAATTAAATTAAATATATTGTTGTTATCAGGTCACTTTGGACATAGTATGTGAGGAGAGATTAAAAAAATAAAATAGATATAATAACAATAAAAAAAATATAAGATTATTTTGCCTCTTGAATTATTTTACTTAATATCCTCATTACAACAATTTTCCCAATTAGTTATTACATGAGGCCATGAACTTGGGGAAGAGGCTTATAAATGGAATTTTATACAATTTGAACAATAAATGAGGATTTTATGTGCGAGGAGAAGAGTTTGTGAGGTATGGTATATGTTGTGGATGATAGGAGTGTTTTTGATTATTTTATTCATTTTTTATTATTTTCCATCAAGATAATGCGTAGTTTAAGAATTATCACAAAATATATTAAAATACTGAATTATAGTTTCATTTTATGTGACTACATCATCCATACATCAAACATGTCTAAATACTTCTTGTATTTATTTTATAATGTAAATTACAATATTTCACTATTCATTAAAAATTCAAGTATTTTAGAAAAAACCCAAAAACAGACCCTATTAATTTTTTTATTTGTAGAATTAAAAAATGAACTGCATTTTTTGAATTTTTTTAAAATATGAGATTTTTATATATTTTGTAAATAAATACGTATTGAAAAAAATACAAATTTTAAAACTAGAACTGATATTATAACACTTTGAAAAAATTTATTAATGTCTCATAAAATTATATTATAATCTACATACAATAAAATATTAATTTATGATTCTATTTTATGAAAAATTATTTTATTTCTAATCATTAAATTAATCATAAAAATATAAACAAACACTTATGTTTTACAAAAATACCATCACATAATTTATCATTTTCAAAATGTTTATTTACTTATTAAATGATATAAATATATCATATTTTAAATTTTAATATACATAAATTGTATTTATACATTCATAGGTAATGTTATTGTTCAATTAATATAGATTCATTAATTTCTGTAAATACCAATTATTTCATTATACATTTATAATAAAAAAAACTACTTAATTCTACAAATAAAAAATTATTTTATAAGTACGTAGGTTGTTCTATTCTCCCAACATTCTAAAATCTAGCTCTTTGAAGTTTTTAATCACTCATTAAAAATGTAAGGTTACATTTCCAGTAATATCATTTTTAGATTCCCATGTTGCTTCTTCAACCATCTACTTTCTCAAAAGAAACATAAACTATTGAAATACCACTTTATTTATTAATTTATCTCTCTGATCAAGAATCTTCATAGTTTTCTCTTCATTAGAAGGTTTCTCTACCATATGAACTAATTATGTGCTCAAAAATAGATATGAATCTGGGAAATTATTTCTTAATATCGAAACGTGAAAAAAATTATGTACCAATGATAAAGTAAAAGGGAAAGCTACTCGGCAGGAAATTAGTTCATATTTCTCCAAGATTTCATAGGGTCCAATGAAACCTATACAAAGATTTCCCTTATTTCCAAAATGCATCAAACTTTTCCATGGAGAAACATTGAGAATAAAATTATCGCCTATATTTAATGAAAGTTCCTATCATCGGTTATCTAAATATCTTTTTTTCCGGCTCTGAGCTATTGTTGTATATTTATTGATCGACATCACTTTCTCAACCACATTCTCAAATACTGGAACCATCAATTTTGGTTCACCAAACTCATCTAAAAATTTTAATGTTTGACCCCACATTAAATGAAATTTCTCAGAAGGATCTATCTATATACTGTAATGAATACTGTTATCATACAAAAATAATGAAAAAAATTTCACCAACATCCTTGTTAATCCATTGAGCTTGCATGAAGCATTTCCTCCAATGATTCAATTGTTCACTCTATCAGTTAATCCCATTGAGGACGGTAAGCAGGGCTAAAATTCAATTATATTCCCAATGACTTCATAAGGACATTAAAAATGATATATGTTAAACTAGGATCACATTCATATTCAATGGAGAGTGTAACACAATGTAACATGAAAACCTATATTAGGAATAGTCGATAAAGGTAATCCAAAGGCAGAATATTTTGAATTGGTATTAAATGTATAGATTTATTTAGTCGATCAACAATGACCAAAAAAACATTGTTACCGCAATAATTAAATGCTAATACAACCAAAAAATCAATGTATATATTTTTCCATTTCCACTATGGCTCCAGAAAATCTTTAATTACCCCCTTTAGAAGTTGTCTCTTTGGTATAATGCATTTAGATGTCAAAAATTTCACTGTAAAATTAGAAATATTGATTTTCATTCCATACCACAATTAATAATATAGAAAGTCCATGAACATTATAATTCATCCACGATGAACTGAAAATAGATAATTATGAGCTTCACATAATAGATCATTCTTTAGGTAGGAATCATAAGGTGCACATAATCACCTCCCAAATCTCAAAAAAAATCTTTAACAACATTAAATTCAGGATACATAACATCCTCAAAAAATTATTCATTTATTAATAACTCAATACCTTCCTTGGGAACATTATTAATTCAGTATGTGATATATGAATTCACTAACACCTTACACAATATAGTTTAATTTACTTCACAAACAATATACATGTAAAAATTCATCAAATCATTAAAGAATGGGTCGTGTTCCAAATGTTACATAGTTAATGTAGCCTTATGATATTGAATCATGTAATCCACTACATTATTTTCTATTACATGGTGGTAGTTTATGATTAAATAACAATCCATTTTAAGATCTATCCATATTTTGTTCCTCTTTTTCAATTCCATTTGAGTGAATATATACATCAAACATTTAATGTCTTTACATATTTAACATTTGGATCTATATAAATGATGCATCAAATTTTAAAAATAGAAAACCAATGCATCTAAATCAAAATAATATGTGGGATAATTTATGACATGAGGTTTCAATAACCTTGAATGATAAGAAATTACCTAGTCATTCTTCATCAAAATTGAATGAAATATCCTTAAATGAAACATTAATATAGGTGGTAAACACTATATTTAAGGAAGTTAGATCCTAAACTAGGTCATTAAGAAATATTATATTCTGTTCAGAGAAAACAAATCACTTTCATGCATCGAAATACATTTTACGCATTTTCGTGTAATCATAGATAGAGATCTATAAAAGATTTATATTTTTTGAATGACCATCATTAATAGTCTTCAAAATTAAGAAAAATATTCCTATGAATAAGATATTCATGTTTTTTCCTTTCATCGTTAAATATTTTTACAAGAAAAATAATTAATCCAACCTTATTTAAAATATTATGATAAAATGAAATATATTGTAGACCAAAATCACATTAAAATAATTTCAAATATAACCTATATTAATTGGGAGTTTTCAAAAAAAACATAATTGTTTTTCAGGATACACATAGAATTTTGAAAACCACAAAATATCAATAATTAAAAACAAGAATCATATACAAGTATTTGTGAAATATTTTATTCAAAAGATATATAAATATAAAATGAGAACTTTTTAAACCAAAGGTGTAACAAAAAACTTATATTTACCATATCATGTTCAGAATATTATTATAAGAAATCCATCTTCCATCACCTTTATATGATTTTACCCAGATCTAAACTCAATATTGAAAAAATAATGGTATTCCTAGAGATGATCAAACTAGTCATCGATATAATGAAATTGATAATTACTATAAAAATTAGTGTTATTCAGATATACATAATCAATTAAAAGAATCATGGATCCATTATTCTTTTAAAAAAATTTGATCACCCCATGGTGAAGTTCTAGATTGAATAAAACCTTTATCAAGAAACTCATGTAACTATTATTTCAATTATATAAGTTTTTCCTCTGCTATTAGATTATGAGGTTTTCAAAGTGTCTTAGCATTAGAAACTATGTAAATAATAAACTAAAATTCTTGATCAGTTTTTACAATAAAAAATTCATCAAGAAAAAAATTATGGTATTTATTTACCATTGGAACATAATTATTCGGAATAGTTCTTTTCATTTTAACAATATGTGAAATCTATATTTATTTTCATTCTTTTAAATATTCCATAGATTCATAATTTTCTATTAGTGTTATCATTTAATTAATTTATACAAATTGAAAATATCTATATATAAAATAATTGTCTCTACAATTAAATATTCCATGATAAAAATTAATCTATTCCATACCGTGAATAATATCAAATTGTACCGTGCATAAAATAACATAGTTTTCATGTAATTTCTCACCACAGACAACAATAAAAAGATTTTTATAATTTCATTTTGCATTAATATTTCATCCTAGAGTTTTAATCATAATCCCCTATTTTATTTCTTAAGTTAAAATCTACAATTTACCAGAAAATTTCACAAAAACATTGGAATGTGTAGACCTCGTATTAAATAATACACTGGAAAAAAAATGTGTAAACACAATTAGTTCTTGATAACTCATCATTGGATAGATCAACATCATTTGACGTAGTATCAATGGATTTCAATGAACCTTTATGCTTATAATCTATATTCATTCCATCATTCAAGTATATTTGGGATGTTATTTTCATAATTCCCTATCTCGCCACTTTTAAAACACTTTACAATTATCTTATAAGAAATATATTTACTACCACCAATTTCTATTTCCATCCAAAATTTACCCAAAAAATTAGTTCCTGTATTTATTATGGAATTCATCATATTTATTTTTACCAAACTAATCACAAACATAAAACCGTATTTTCTAACCATTAGATTTATTTGGATTATTCTTACCCATTTATTATTATTTGTACCTTTTCATGTTTTTCCATGGTAAATGTGATCTTAAAAAACACCATTTATACCCTCTAATAATATCTTACATGATTTTAAAATCATTTTAATTCATGAGGGGACAATTTCCTTTGAAATCATGGATATTAATATAGAGTAAAAATAACTGATTTTACAATTATGATCCTAAATATGATTTTAGCATACCAAGACAATTGAGGGAATTTTGACTCATACATAGCCATTGGATCTTCATTGTTTGTTCTAAATTCAAAAAATTTCTTTACATCTTTTATAAATACTTACAAGGAATATATTTTTCTAGGAACATGTTCCTATATTCATTCCAGTCCAACGCATAAATATCCTTGATATCCATGAAATTCCTGACCATTCACCAACAATGGTAATATTCAAATTCAAAAAAAATATATAAAGACTGAAATTTAGATTATATGAGAACCCCATGACACATAATAACTTTTCAAGTGATTAAATGAAACCTTTAGACACCATCAGACCATATTATCCACTGAAAATTTGAGGGTATTCCTTAAAAAATGTTCCATTATCATCATGTTAATTTTGTGGTAACTATGCCTATTCTCTATCATGGATATCACAACCATTTATATCCTAATTCAACTAATAAATTACCATCATCAACTGCTCCATTCCAATTCCCAACATTCTGGTTATAGATTTGGAAATATACCTTCCTCTTGATGCCTTTCTACATCAGCTTCAATATTTCTTATGTAGAAAACCATTCTAAAAAGACATATTTTTTATGAAGAAAAATGTAATTGTTTAAATTCTATGTAATTTCCAATTAACCATAAGGTAAAAATAACTAAATTTAATCTATTAAAATCCTCTTAAAACATTATGTTATTTAAATAATTCTATGATACCATCATTATGGACCCTGCCAATAACAATACATAATCTATAAAATTCATTCAGATTTCAATGTCATTCATTCCCAAAGATCTTTTCAATTTAAATTTTTATATAAAAGGACAAAATAATTATCAATAAAAAATATTTTAAGGTGTATAATAATTTATATTTTTCTATTTCTTCCATGATAAAAAATTTAATTAAAAAATTCAGATCTTTTCATGGATAATTTTCATGATGTTCATCTTGGCGTCTTCATTTCTATTACCAAACCATAAACCCTGTGAAATACATTTAAACAAACGGTATGAGCACAAAACATCCAAATAATGGACATGAAGGTGAAGTAATCAATTAGTACATTAATTATTATCAACATACGAAATCATTTTCAAAAGATATACATCTCACCCTTAATGAATCATATAAATACATTGTGAAAAAATGAGATTCCCAAAAAATATTGATATCATAAATAAAATCATATAGGAGACATGGGGAATTAATTAATTAAGATTGTAACCATCATGGATACCATATAATTTTTTACCCTCACATGTACCTTAAAATGTAACCCTCACAAGTACCATATGATTCAACCCCCAAGGATATCGTATGGTGTAACTATCATAATTACACTAGGAGTAACCATTACGGTCAACCTCCAACACAAACATACCCAATTAATTGGACTAAGAAATTGGTCTGAAAAATTCATCATAGAAATTTCCCACGAACCACAACATAATCATAAAATAATAATAATTTCATAAAAACGTTCCTTTTGAATTAAAAAAAATAAATTTCAAATGGGATTGTTAAAGAATAGGTCCTTACCTTAAGTTCTTCTTACATAAAATTTGTTCAAACCTCTTGTATAAATTTATAATTATAGTTATTAATATATTTCAGAACCATAATAAAATTTATAATTACTTATATTGTCATCCTATAACAACTTATCACCAATTTATTTATAATAGTTTGTTATTATCATTATTTTAGGGGTGTATATTTCAGGGTTTCCCTAGTTTGTTCCTTATGGATTTTTATATCGAATGGGTGAAAAATAGAAGTGTAATGAAATGGTGTTGATATGATTTCAAAATTTTAAATGATACCATATATAATTTTGTTTTCTGATTTGTGGATGATTTAATAGAACAATTTTTAATGATAAAATCATCGTTCATTTTTTGTGGGTTTTTCCAACCATCACAATCTAGTTTCATTATATATAATATTATGTCTATAAATTTAATATAGAACATGAAATAAGTTATAAAATACATATTAGAATCTTTTTAATCTACAAAATGGTTTTTTGACCATCCTTGAAGGCATTAAATGCAAATTAAAACATGATGTCCAAGAAGGCGGTGAATCAACAAGCCACGAGAAATGATTTCATTTTATAGAAAAAGAGGAAAATATGAGAGGTTTAATGATGGATATTTTGTTAACAAAATAAAATGTAATATAATGTAAGATACAAGTGTAATCAAATCACATTGGACAAGGTAGGTGATGAGAGAGAAAGAAAATAGATGAAATCGAAAAGAAAATGAAAGTGGATTTTACCTCTAGAATTCATTACAATGAGATACTCCTTAAGTCACATTTTATTGTCTTTAAGGGAGAAAATGAGGTTTTGAACATTGTGAAGAGGCTGGGAATTTTAATTAGGTATAAATTTAAAAAAACTACAAGGATCAGAGGTGTGAGGATGAGAGGTGGTGTGGTGTGGTATTAATAGTGTAGCGGAAGAGTGTATTTTGATTTTTTATTAATTTAATATTATGTATCAATACTAGGAATTGTTTGATATTTTTAACTAAATGTATTAAATAACTAAAAATATATTGACATAATGGCATTACATCACCCATACATCGTCCATGACATAATAATTCATTTATTAACCTGATATATAAATTACAATATTTTACTATTAAAAAATCTTGTATTTTAGGAAAATCCAAAAAATACAGCCTGAACATTTTTTTTACATTACAATTAAAAACCCAACACCATATAATGAAACTAATTTTCTAAATATATGAAATTTAATTTTTAATTAAAATCAAAATTTATTTAAAAATTACCAATTTTAAAACATTACCTTATTTAATAGAAAACTGAGCAATTAATTTACGCCTCCTAAAAAACATTACAGTAATATAAAGATATATTATTAATTTATGAATCTATGTTATTAAAATAAATATAATTTATATAATTATTTTAATAAAAAATTAAAAATAAACATTTAGGATTTACAAAAATAGCAACACCTAATTTTTGGTTTTATAAAGAATTATTTACTTATTTGATGATATAAGAATCATCAAATTTTCACTTATAAGATAAAACAATATTATTTATACATTCATAGGTAATGTTAATATTCTATTAGTATAGATTTTGTAATTCCTCGTAATAAAAAATAATTCATTATACATTTGTTATGAATTTAACAATTTAATTCTAGAATTAAAAAAAATTACATTATAAGTACCTAGGTGTTGCAAGAACTCTATAGGATGTTCAGTAAAAACATATATGAATCTCCATCAAGACTCATTTCAAATATATTTATATAATTTTGTACAACTATGATCATTGGGAAACAATTTTACAAATCATTTCATCAATCTGGGATGTTACTCTTGACAAAATATTTTTGCAGTTTAATGATATAAACAATCAAATGGATCAATACCTAAAAATTTGAATCTAAGGAATTTTGACCACAAAAGAATTCATCATTGGATTAATCATTATTATAATAATTCATTGGGTATGAACATATACCATCCCCAAATATCAGTAACACATAACATGTTTAACAGAAAACATGTCTAATTAGAATGTACTCTAGTACATTTCATATGTCTATAATATCCTCTATGAATAACCAAACCAACTCAAAACCTTGTACAATATGTTCTTATACCATGAAATGAACAACTATTTACTCAAATAGGGGATATGAATTTTTAGGTTAAATATATAATATTTAATTTTTACATTATTAATATTAGTATGTTACCCATAAAATATTAGGATGTACCTACCCTAACCATAATAAAATAATCCAGTCTCACACAACACCCTCTTGAATGACTTGAAGATGTGACTATCAGATGGAGTGGGACATCATTTGAGAAACATAAACCAATAAATACTAAAACATGAAAAACCTAAAACAATAATGCTCATTATAATGAATAACATTTTGTGTCTATAAAATCTATAGATAATGTGGAAGAAACACACAATACAGAAAAACTCTTGAAATAATGTATATTTTATTTTAATAAATAGGTAAACATACAAACCTAATCACGAATAAATTTTCATGGAATTTTTATTTCATGTTAATACCAATATTACCATTAATGATGGATTGATAACCATAC
This sequence comes from Viscum album, assembly GCA_963277665.1. Classification (NCBI taxonomy): domain Eukaryota; kingdom Viridiplantae; phylum Streptophyta; class Magnoliopsida; order Santalales; family Viscaceae; genus Viscum; species Viscum album. The sequence goes on from OY728163.1 coordinate 692,500,232, forward strand.
ATTTCTAATCAATTTACATTAGAGATTTGTTCACTATCAAGAAAAAAATTGTCCATATAAACTTTTTCCTTATAACTACTAACATAGCCCCCACCATACATACAATAATTCCATATAAGTTAATAAACCTTTTTCTTCCATAAAATAATTTATAAAAAAACTGAATATTTTTATAATATGATTATTGAATCTAAACTAATATTTTTAAAATAATTATATATATATATAATTAATATTAGTTTCATATTTTTGATCTTTGACATATATAGATCACTCTCAAAATCTATCATCAAAGTATTCGAGTAACTAATGGTATCATGAAAATTAATTTAATTATATTTAAAAATATAGTTATCTTAGTTAACTTCATTACGATTATTGATCACCAAATAAATATTTAGAGAAAAATACCTATCATCCATTATCATCCCATTCTCGATAAAACAGTCTCATCCTTCAGAGTTAGGATTGGTCATATGAAAATAGCCATAAAAAACCTAAATCTCATTCTTAGAAATTAATGTGGAATATCTCAAATTTATGAGTATGTGAATTATCCTGATTAAAATTGAATAATAATTATTGAAATTAAACCAAAGGGATAATATGAAAATATATATATATGTAAAATTCATGAGGTATGATCCCATCCTTCAGTTATATCACATTAAAATATTTGTAATGATAATCTTTTATTAGCAAATGTATTGAAAAAATGGAATAAATTAAAAAAATTATCAATGTTATTCAATTAAATGCACCATCATTTTTGCATCTGAACAATATAATTAATTGAAACAAATATTTCATGCAGTTTCGAAAAAATATGTTCTTACGACTAAAGGATAATTTTTATCTAGTAATTATAGGAAAAAAAGAAGTTGAATTCAAGGACTTTCCATTATCACTCATGTGAAGATACTTATGGGAGTTCTAAAAAAATTATAATTTATTCTCCCATACAAGCTGAAATATATATAAATATTCTTTATATATCGAATAAAACTATGAAAAAATTAAATATACCCTTTCTTTTCTGTCTATGATTAAACTATATATTAGGATCCATATTATTGTTATTCAAATTGATAGTAATCCATTCTGACAATTCTGGTGGAGGATTGAAATAATTTAAATAATGTATTCATGAAGGAAATCCATTTTTAAATATTGTAAATTATTCCTGATCTAATATTCTTGGTCAGGAAACTCAATTCATGTTTTATTCCCTTATATTTTTCACCCTATTATGGTTTTCTATTTCTAAATCGATTCTAATGGAGTTGTTCACGAAACTATAATCATCTAAAGGGTATGTATCCACGAGGACCTACATTTAAAAGGAATGAACTTTCTAGGTGTTTTTAACCTATGATGCATAATAAAACACATTGGTCAAGATGATGGATGGTCAGGCTCATCACACCATTTTGAGGGAATTATCGCCTCCTCTATGGATCTCTTATAGATTTAAAAAATGCTTATAAACCCTTAATTAATTCCCAAATATGATTTTGGTCATCCTAAGACTATAAATTGATTATTATTATTTATAGATCTTATAACCACCTATATGTATTCAAGGTTCATCATAAATGGACATATATTTATGTATCTGTGTGTTTCCATTGATGGTATCCTATTGTATAACACATAGTTATTCGTTGGTCATTGTTACGATGTTGATGGATTCTAAGCCACTCAGTCGGTAACTTCGGATATTCCCATCATATAGGTAGATGGGGGTAACTCTGCTATTTATTGTCATCCATGGATAAATGATATGTTTGGATATCTGGATTAAACAATGGGATGAGATTCCTATGTATCCTTCGGAAAGGAATTAGAACCCACATAGTTTGGTTTCATACAATGGAACACATCATACCATTTATGGTCATGTGATGAGGACTTATCCATTTAGTTTATCATCACTTGGCATGGAAATCTTCGAGGATGGTTCCTAGTCAATGATTAGTGTGGGACTTATGTCGAACCAGCCCAAGGAACATGAGAGAGATACTAGTTCTATAGTTGAATTAGACCCAACAGGGAATGTGGCCTAGGGAAAAACCGAGTTGATTTGGGGTGATGGGTTTGAATCTGAAGGTGTCTTAAAAAAATATCCTATTTTTATGGTAATAAAAGCCCACATATTTTGATGATGAATACCAACTCTAATGGAGTACCTCAAGGGTGTGTCTGTAGGGGAGTATATCCCTTCGATATGATTGGTCATGGCTTACTCATGAGATGGGTATCCCATATAAAGGGAGCATGAGGGATGGTTTAACTCATGATGATTTGGGGGGCCTAACTAGAATATTAATCCCAAAGAGGATTCCCGGATTAATGAAATTATGATTGTGGGTTATTTATAAGGAGGGAATATATTGATCTTTTGACCTAGGTGGGATTCCTACGTATTATGGTTAACAGGAATTAGAGTTCTCATAGTTCATTACTTCTGGGTGATCATGTAGGAATTTGGATCATCACAGACCTTTAAGCTCACACAAGTCATGATTAGTATGAGAAGCAAGAGGAAGAATAAGATTCAATGACCTACACAGTTTTACTCCTTCACTAGTGGAATATGTCAGGGCTATAAAAGAATAGGCCAAGGATATGGAACTTTTATCCCTTTGTATTACATTGAATATGAGTCCAAGGTTTGTAATAAATTGAGGTTAAGGATGTGGTAGTAGAGAATATAAAAAGTTAAACCTCTTACATGAAAAGATAGGGGCTTACTCTATGAGGGGTTCCCTATAATTAGTTTAATGGAGGGAGGAGGATATAACCCCTTGTAGAAAGGAAAAGAAAGTGTGATCATTGCCTTCCCTCTTGAGAGATGGGGGCTCCATGTCTCAGAGAGTAAAAGGGATGGACATGGTCCTATTACCTGAATCAGAGAATGGGAAATCCTCAATACTTTCCTGGGGTAAGAGTTCTTTTGATGGTCGATATAAAAAAATATAGACTCCATGAGGATCCAGAACCTCTAGTATGAAATGCTCTATAATCCTTGGACAATATAAATCACAAACCATATGGGAGATATGATGGTGTTCCATTCCCTATGGGTTTTCACATCAGGAGGTCTAGGTGGAGGTGTCAACAAGGTTTCATTCATACAAGGGATCCAAAGGAGGAGAGGCATTTCCATGAGTGGTTTAGAAGGAGGCATAATGGATAACTCACTAAAGTTAAATGGTGAGGTGAAGTAAGAAAGATCATATATGGGGTTCTCCACACTAGTAGGATTAGAAGAATTGGTGGAACCTTAGGTGATAAACAACCTAGGTGACTACCCTTGGGTGATCATTTTCTCAAGCCAACATGGCACTCTACAAGTATTCCAAAAAGTGATTAGATCATGTTCTTATTTGGGTATGGTTTAATCATGCATGTATTCTTAAATTAGGGGGTTGGGGGAATTAATTGTGTAATTTTATATTTATTTTAAACACTATATGGGTTGAATTTACACTATTCCACTTTTATTCACTCTCTTTAGGTCTAATTTAACTTCTTTATAGGTTTCATAAGGCTTGAGATAAATACAAGGTTGATCAGAGTAGTAATAGGCCATCCATAAAATTAATCTATACAAATAAATACCTTATAGATTATTTATTCAAAAAAATGGATCCTTGGGAGAAGGGATACTTTCACACAAGTTTGTCATTCACTATCCTCATGTGCAATTTTCGTGTGCTCTGACGGTGCTTTGTGGTTTCTAAGGTGAACATCTATTTTATGGATTTTTAATTTTTGGATTTACTCATCTATATTCTCTCTTTTTTCTAATTGTTTCCCCTTTTTAATTTTTACCCATTTCATACAACCTAGTTTCAAAAATGACCCCCACATCAAGATTGGATCTGATTGACGAAAGAGGGTCTAATCATGAGTAAAAATGATGAAAAGTATTATTTAATCTAAAAGGAATCTGTACTAAGTTGTTTTCTCAAGTATATCAAAGAATCATGTTACACAGGTAGGATTCCTCTTCTATAAATATGGCATTGATTTTGCCAAAAAATTGTATCAACCTTGAATATTCATCTCTCCCCACCCAATTCTTCCGAACACACATCGTTAACACTTTCATTACTAAAGGATTCATTCATGATGATATAGTATATTTTTTTCTATGTGATAAAAAGGATTCGGTGGGATTCTTGTTCAATTTAGTATTATTATAATAGGAACATTCATGATGATCATGTGAAAAATAATTGTGTGAAATAATGTGTTTTCCATATTTTTTTGTTTTTGTGATTTTCATCAATATGATCATATGATAAAAAGAATACAGTATTTCTTTGTAGGTTTGAAAAAGGCCAAGAGGGTTTTAGTTTCTAATGAACTGTCTAGTAAATGGGTACATGAGATGATTAAAATCATAGTGCATTATTACTGTGACATCTATAACACCACCCATCAAAATATGGTCGGGTTTCTAATGAAATATCAATGGGATTTTGAGAAAAGTGTGTACCTATAACTTTATGGTTATGGGAATCTGTAGTCAGACCATACATTGGCTCCAACAAACTGCCTCCGGAAGTTTGGGTTTCAATACTATTTGAACATTCTATAGACTAACATTTCTTTTGTAGGTACATATATTAATTATTGGATGATATCCATGACATGGTTTATACATCACATCCCATGTGCTCGAGATCTAAAACCACACACAGTTTAAATAAATATTCTCTTTTATTCATCCATTTTTCTACATTCACATATAAAAAATCATTGGGATTTGAGTACGGTTATGATATTCACACACGAAGGGGTGTTAAGCTTTAATGAAAGTGAGGGTACAAGGTTCTATAAACCTATACATAGTTTAAAAAGGATCTGAAAGGGCTTGGAATTTATGAGCCTATGAGGGTAGGGAATACCTCTTCATATCAGAATATTGAGCCTATTACAGAGATTTTTAGCTGTTGGAGTCCATTTACAAATTCTTTACATCTATAACATGGCGAGGTTGGTATAAATTTTTGGGATATTCACATGATCTTTGGTGCTCCAATCCTTGGAGATATGTTTGATAAATTCATACCTCTGAATGAAATATTGTATGGACAACATATTTAGAATGCGGGATACTAAAAATAGGTAATGATATCAAGGAAGAAGGTCCTAACATAAATCGTGATATTCATATGTAGGCATGGATGAAAATATTCTTCAAGAAGAAGCAGGAAGGCCCCTCTTTATAGAGTATAATGATATATCCCAATGCGTCGAAAAGAAACGCACCAAGAACCACCCAGACAACATTTGATGAGAGGGAATTTGACCAGTGGGGATATAAAATCAAATCCAAAATTTACAGGAAGTTGTATCTTGTGGGTATTTTGGATATTTGAATTAGCCTCTATTTTCTACCTATATGTGATCCCAATATTGGAATAAAATAAGGAAAACATATTGTTGTGGCCAAGCTAGTGGAGAAAAAGTTCATGGGGTTGGACACCCCCATTTTAGAAAAAGTCCACTATAAACTATGGAAAATTCATGGAAGTATGGATCATTTCATAATTGAGAAAAAATCTATGTTTCATGGGGTATGATTGTAGCTCGTTTCAAGAATTAGGTCTTGTAGAGTGGGATCCAAATCTTCAGGATCACATTTCAACCTTATGTCTAGGTTGTATCTGGAATTTCAAACCAAACCATTATGTCTCATTAAATTTAGACAATATGGAGTTTTTTTATGGTTTTCAAATTCATTCAGTATTAGAATATTTTTACTAGATGGTTTATTTATGAAGGGATGACCATCATTGAACTGAGGTCATAGTTGCATGACTACTAGTTAACTGTGTTGGTGACCATGATTGATGGTGAGATTATATGTGAGGATTATTCTCTTTTCTAGTTTTCACTCTATTTCATGTGAATTAATCTAACATATGTGTCCCCTCATCTGAACATTATAATAGAATAGTATATGATGGTATCTCGACAGCTGTGGATGTTCACTCCCATGTTATCGATGAAGATGGTGATTAACCTGCCTCCAGTGGATGAAAAAAGTGGGTTAACTTCCTATCAGGAAGCATCATTGATTTAATCATACCTATAAGGGGTGTTGGACAATGTTATTCATTAAGATATGATAAAGGGATGAATTTTGAAAGATCCTTCTTTTTTGGGAGGTACTTCATCTCCTTCAGAGATTGCAATTTCTGAGTAAGAGAGTGAGGATGATGGGGCTCCTAGATCCTCAAAATTGGCTAATACATGATATAATCCACCAACCAGAATCAAGAGGGATACACCAATATATGACATTAAATATGCACTAAGGATATCTAGTTTCCATCGCCATGTAGATAATCTAGTTCCATTTTGTCATCTATTATCAATGATGGAAGGAGTATGAAATCCCATGAAGTCGTGGGATATATGATCATCTTCATAATAAGATGAGTTTTATTAGGAATATGTATGATTAGGGGTAGGTCAAACAAGTAAAGACATTTCTTTTAATTCTAGTATTATGTGGGTGGTCCAATGTTTGGGGTCAAACATTCTTTGAAGAAGTCATCTTCAAGCCCTACCTAGTATTCGCTTTCAGAATATCTTGCTGAAGTGGAAATCCATATTCAAGGGCTAGAGATTATAATCTATGAAACATATAATATTTTCCCTATCACAAGTCTTTTTAATGATATGATATTGAATCAGACTTATAAGTGGATCAATCATTCATCTTTTGAGGAATTTTGGGACAATGTCAAACCCAAAATCATGATTTTTCTTCTTCTCAAAATCTTTTCATATTTTACTTTATATTTATGTAAAAACATTATTTTTAAATTGTAATACCATATTAATTTTTAGTAGGAAGTTGGAAAATCACATGAGGTTCTGTCGTCTAGGTATAGCCCCGGTGGTACTCTGATAAGAGCTATTGGGTCTCCTCCCGAATGCAGAAAGGTATCTCTTGAACGACATGAAATGTTGGAAGATATGGAAATAGGAATAAAACCTATAATACCTACTTTTGGGTAGGTTTATACTAGTCCTCCTTTGAATAAGATGATTAAGAAGGGACCCATAATGCTAGAATTCTTTTTTACATGCTTTGTTAATATCAGTAAGTCTCCCTGACCACCTTAATTTTGGAGTCATCTAGATAATGTATTTAAACATATTGGGATTACATTAATTCCTTTTATTTATTCCATTAAGGATGTTACAAAGGATTCCTGGAGAACCAATGGGGGCAGTTTGAACCGAAAGGAAATTCCAACTAGTGAAATGGCTCTCTCAACTGAAATGGTAGTGAGCGTCGTGAATGAATCATCATGTCTAATCATTTATCCTTGCACTATAGAGAGGGTGGATGAATATTCAATGTTAGTGGTATTCCATAATATTTACAAATAAAATTAATGATTTCCACATCTTAAGTATTTCAGGTTCATCTTGTGAAATATAGAATCCTCTTAAGACTAATGTTGACCCACTGGATTCCACCAAGAAGGCATTTTGGGGTATCATGTTTCCAAAGAAGGTTCATGAACCAACTCCTCCATTTTATCCCATGTGTGATATTAACATGTGGCATGTATGCTAATAAAAAACATGAAAAATTTTGTAATTTCGTTTTTTTGAAATACAATAACATGTTAATATTCCAACCACATTAGATAAATTTGGTTCACTATATAATGAATCAAATGGAAACAAGTAATTATTTTCCATCCAATTAACCATTTGTATGCCTTATTACACAACTCAAGGTTGGTTAGAATTAACAGATCCATCCACAGAACATTTTGAGGCGATGTTGTAAGGGATAGTTATTGAAAGCTATTATAGTCTCACTTTTGACTGGGGAAAACTCATTTGGATCGTGAAATGGGAAGTCTTCCGAAGATTCATCTGGTAGATATTTGGTTAACACAAGGGAGTTACCTCATCCATAGGTGTAATCCCAGACTGCTAACGCTAGGATTTCTTAGGAGGAATCCACCTAGGTTGCTGACCTGTTATTATATAGGGATCAAAACCTATTATGATTGTGTCTTATTCCTGTTATTTTTATGAAGATGACAATATTTCTAATTCATTTGATAGGATTGTGAGATAAATTTACTAGACCAAAGGGAACATATTATACATCAACATGACTAGAAATGGAAGGAACATAGGCCACAGTTTAGGGGGGTGTAGAGTTGGTCACTTCTATAGAATATGGAACTTCTATGAGTACACTGATCACTAAGTATATCAATCCTTATGAAAGTGATTTTAAATCAAATCTAGAGTTGGGGAACTCTCTCCTCCTCGAAAATTGAAAATCCATGTGATATATTTTTAAGATAATCATTGTTATTCCCCTTTATGACTTCCATCAAGAATATATTGGCTTTCAGTTCTCCTTAGCATGTAGATATTTATTGGGATTATATACTGCATAACCCACGTTGAAGTGATGGAAACTATTCGTAGGTAGGAGAAAGAGATGAATCATAATTAGTATCACCTAATGTGAAAAATACTCACCAATTTTGATGATTTGTTTGGTATATTATTTCAAAAAGAGTCCAGTTATATCACAAAACTAGATTAGATCATGCAAAAAATCAAGGATATGATTGTTCATGTTTCGCTCCTTCATCAAGAATTAACTACCACTGAAGGGGAACTCAAACAACTCCAACATTAAAAATGTGAAGAATAAAAATATTGTGAAACTACAGTTGTAGCTTTTATGGAAGGTCTTCACTAGGATGAGGATACAGAATCTGGTTGACTGATGGAGCATCCACATGCGGATGTTGGGGATCGGGAGGTTGCTCGATAGATGAAATGTTATGTAGAACGCTTCTTGTAATATATGACTAATAGAGTCCATCTTGTGGATTTTCATTTAGGTTTGTTTTTTAAAAATGAAAATATTTTTGTTTCTAATCATCAATGTATAAATACCTACCTTTTTATTTTAAAAATAATTTCAATGCTGATCATCATAGCATGATATCTTCATACCATCTAATAAAAATTACAATGATAGGGATGGGGTGGTATATTTTTTTACGCAAGCCAAGCATCCTAGTGAGTGTAGTTTAAAACATTCTATGGTCATATGGAAAAAACCTACAATCATTGTTTCATTTGTTTCATCGCCCTATTTCATATCTATGATCAATATGGAGGAGTATGAGTGGTTGATGATTGGATTTTTCGTAAGATTGCCATTTTTGAGTTTTGAGCCTAACATGCTATGTGACTTTTAACATTTTATTGATCGATGTTTCCTAAACCATATATAATGTAGTCCTAGTGAGACAATACATGAATCTTTTCTTGAGTTCACTTTGTAGGTTTTCAAATATTAGTAATATGACCCTTTTTGTGGGATGTTTAAATTCATGCATGTTCGACTAATAAAGCTATTGTTTTATGTCAAACAGCTTTCACCATGAATTTTGAGATGAGAACCCAAACTAGGATTAATTATCACGGATATTCCATAATTCTTCAGATACTTCCATCTAGAATATTGAGATTAAATTATTTGGTTTCCAAATGTATAAAATTTTACTCAAGAATATAGAAGGTCTCTCCTCAGAATGAAGTTACTAACGGTTGAGAAACCCTTTTCGAGGACTATTTTATGAAATTCTTCTTGGAGAACATACTACATAGTAAAGTTGCTACATCCTTTTCCTGACATGACGATTATTTGGAAAAAATATACAAGGCCAACTGGGGTGTATACTACATTGTCAAGTAAAGGAGTTATGAATAATTAAAATATTATATTTTTGATGGATAATAGAAGTTTAAGATTTTGATGTCTCCTGACCAAAGAGGGTGGTTTTTTAAAGGAATGATGCCTGAAAGTGAAGAGAATATCTGTGTCAGAATAGGCCATGAATGGGTTTCCACTCGTACACCAATTTTTTTGCTGGATAAGGGTAAATTTTTTTAGATAACCAATGTTAGGGGAGATTGATTCTTTCTAAAAACAACGAACAAATAATGATTTTTTATTTCATTTGACTAATACATTGACTATGTAGTTTAATTTCATGTAACAAGGGAATAGGGTGTGAAGTTTAAAGTTATCCAATAACAAAATTCTGATATACAATTTAATTTCATAAAAAATTGACATCATGGGGGATTTAATTTAAGGTCTTTACCTTGGACGTAATATTTTATGATTGTCAGTTTTTTGGTAATCTATCTAGAAATGTGATATTATACTTAGGTATGGATGGAGAATGTTATAAACTATAATCTAGTGATCAATGAATTCATATAGAGTTGCAGAAAAAAAATATTATGGAATTATAGGATGTATCTCATTAGAATGAATTTTCCACTTCATAAAAAACATTTTATGGGGTGGTATTATGCACGAAAAATTGTGGTATATACAGCATGGTCAATAGTTGAATCCTTGGGATTCGAGATCCATTATGGGGAGAAATTATTCAAGGATTATTGGGGAATGTACTACATATTCATGAAACGAGCTCTTATGAATTCTAACATTTTATTTCTAAAGGATGATGAATGTTTATGGAGATCTGAATATCACCAAATATAGAGTTTTGATTGTAGAGAGAAGTACCCGAATACAGAATGTGTATTTTATGTTATGAAATTCATTGAATTGAAGGAAAAGGCATTATAAAAAGGTAAGGCTCAGGCACAATAAGTATGGTTCTTTTAGTTATAGATAATATGACTATGACTATAGATTATAGAATGTATGGATATTAAGTTGTCAAGTGTCCCTAGACCATTCTAGTATGATTTCAACATATAATGTGAAAAATGTAAACCATGGCCTTAGAGAATTTCATGTCAATGGAATTAATATAAGAAAAATATATAGAAGAGGACAAGTGATTTTGAATTATGGGTTATGGAAGGATGTCATCAAATACTAAAGGGACAGAAGAGGCTTCTCCAACGGGTCAAGTTACCACTATAATAAAACCACAATATGAGCGATATATTATGAATAGATCACTAAGGAATATACTACATAGCCAGATAATGTCATCCATTGGTTTTCCATCCCATTTGGTGGCATCTTATGCTAGGCCAACTGGGGTTCATGTTGCATGTTCAAGAAAAGGAGCTCTAAGGTATTAGAAATTCATCCACCAAAATTCGATAAAACATTGTGATGATCTAAAAGTATTCAAGAATAGGAGTATGAAATGTGAAATGAGAACTGTCCAATGCAAAAATAAATTATTTGGACTTTTATTGTACAAGAGTGTGGGTTCTGTTTCAGGGATGTAATGTATATGTAGATTGGGGACATATCTTGTTTACGTGGCGGCCTTTTTCATGAGAGGACCCAAAATAACAGCTCCTTCATAGATTTATGATTGTATGTCGGAGAAGGGGGATATTATTTTACACTATGTCTTGGGAAAGGATCTAAGCCCTTTCCTTCACTACATATCCCAATATGATGAAAAACGAAGCCAAATTTTGTTCTCTGGGTACTATGATGTTTAATGTCATGTGATATGGCCATCAGCCATGCAGTTTTAATGTCATTCATTAAGGATATTAGGTGTCTTGATGTGTATAAAAATATAATAAAATGTATTATCCATTTAATAAGGCCCATGAATCATTATGTATCTTTTAGATATATGAATCAAGTAACATGTTTATCTAATAGGTAATAGTTCATTCATAATATGGGAACTTCTATTGGATCTCTTCATGAAGATCTGACTTGTATACGAGAGAGTAGTGATTTTTTAATGTTGTGATGAGGTTGAGCCCATGATTGAAGATCTAGACATCACTAAATATCTCATTTTGGAGAAAAACAATCCACACATTGTTTTTAAATGATGTCCCCCACCATGAGTGAATTAATAAGTAGATGATAATGGTATTTTTATTTGAGCTCATATTAAATCTCCTCATATTGATTTGAATCATACAAAGGGTAACAAAATTGGGGTTTTTATTCCAAAATCATGGTTAGAACTACGATTTTAGATCTAGGGATCACTATGTATCTCAGTATGTTACGTATTCAACTCACATGTACTTCTTGGACTCCAATGCAGTTTAATGTCATGTGGTATGGATGAAGATAAGGAGAAATGAATATATGGAAATATCTTGACTGGGATAGGGTATAAGACTCGGGCATCACTACATGTGCTGCTTGAGAAATAATCAAGACACATGTAGTTCTTGATTAAATGTTCTCTATATTGGTTTTATTCATACACACATGGGAAAAAGGTGATTTTTTTAGTCATGACTGAATTTAAGATTAATGATTTGGGAATCACTACATATCTCATTAGAATGAAAATCAAACCATGCATAGTTATTAAGAAGGTTCCCTAAACCAATTGAGATTGGATGTGGGGAATGTGGATTTAAGTTTTTGCAGACTAATGGTTGGGATTAACGTGAAATATGGTTTGATAATCAAGGAATATGTTCTATAAGAGCGTATTGTATAGGTTTGGTTCATATACTATGAAAAATTAAATTGATAATTATTTTCATGGATGGGCTAGAAATTTGAGATCGTAGAATCAATACATATCTCACATTAATGGGAATGAATCCACAATTAGTTCTTATCATTAGTTCCTCATAAAAATATGATCTATATATATGGAACAATTATATTCATTTACCAATATAGAGTGGAGATGATTTGATTAAGGTATACACATGGACGCTACTCATCTTCTGAGGAACCACAACAAGTATCAACTAATGGTAACCTGTTGGATTTCATAATGAAGAATTAGGGATATGAAAATCATTTAGATTTATGTTATCCTGTGAGGATAAATGGTGTTTTTTGTTTTTAGGTCATGTGACTAGGACCTCATGTCGTGTAGTTATTCTTCCTATGGCAAGGATGATGATGTTACAGAGTTTAATTTCATGTAACATCATTGTACATTTTACTATACAGTTTAACATCATGCATCTAAGACAGAGTGTATGTGTTTACACAATGTTCTTTTTTTCGAACCTTGCATTGTTTGAAGTTGTAGTGAGTTCTCCGCCCATTTTTATAATGGAATAAGATTCAATAGAGTGGACCCTATGTATGGAGTAATTTCCTTACCACATTGGATCAATATTTGGAGGCTCCAGTCCTTGTATCATTGGATTTCAAAGGACCAATTCCAATTCTCTCGGGAAAATGATTGGAGGAATACATTTTAATTAAATGAACATAATATACAATTATAATACACTTTTAAATGTTGAAAGGTATGAAATATCTTTTTGTGTAGTCACTCTATGTCATCCAGTAATTTTTTGGACTACTCATCTATGGATAGATAATCACAGATGTAAACTCAGAGCGGTGGAAATTGATCCTTAATGAGATGTACTTCTTCTGTCATGCACACCAATGAGCATAGGGATCTTGGATTCACCATCGAAATACATTTCATATGTTTGCGGTCTGCATGGAATGATTCAGATTTCTTCATCAGGATATTTAGAATTTAATGGAATCTCTTTTGTAGATGGATGTTCAAAAATAAACTCTTCTATGGATTTTCCTTTCCCTACATTTTGAGGCACAAAATCTATATCAAACTACTAAAGAACAACTTCCCACAATTATAGAAACCCTTTCACTATAGGATGACACAATATAAATTTTAGTAGGTTATTATTAGAAACCAAGTAGATTTTATGGTTCTATAGGGAGTGCCTCAACTGTTGAAAAGAAAAATATTAATTTTAGATAACACTTTTCGATATCTGAATAATGGATCTCAACATCATGAATGGTTTGACTGAGATAATAAAATATTTTTTTTCATTATCAAAATCATTCTCTTGTACAAGAAAACCACCCAGTTATAATTCCTATGCCATTACATATAGAATGATGGGATTTACATAAACGTGTACCCACAATACTCGTAGGATCAAGGGGCATTTCATGAGGGAATAAAATGATTGTTGATATCCATTGTTCCAATGATATTTGACCCCATTATTGATCAATTGTTTGAAGGGTAAACACTATACAGTGAGGTATATATGAATTCCAAAATATAGGACATGTGTCTTTTAAGGCCTATTGACTATTTTAGTATTCAAGGAGGTGACATGGAAACACTAGATTTGGTATTATCAGGATAAAAATATATTCCATGATTGGGTATGAAGAAGCTGAAGAATTTCCTAAGTTTACCCCGAAAGCACATATCAACGGGTTCATTTTCAGATTATGTTGACAATGCTTGTTGAATATGGTCCCCATCCTAGCAAGGTGGTTAGGATGTTTCTATTATTTGACCACTAAATCATCAATGTAGAATTCGACAAACATTCCCTGATAGGATTTAAGATGTGGTACATTTCACATTAGTATGTGTCGCCAGCATTAATCATGAAAATTTGAATTTCCCAATAGAAAAATACACCATGACTGGATCTGAAGGCCACTGGTTTTTCATTATACAGTTCCATGCAGATTTGATTTTATTTGTAATGTCCCGGTTCTATAGGCTACCTAATGGCCCCTGGTACAAGGTTGGTCAGATGGCCTCAAGCGCATTTCCACGAACGCTAGAGGCTGCCAACTAGCAGTGAGGGCCTTGGGTGTGATAGTGGGGAAAATATGCCCTCATTTTCAGAGTACACTGCGGAAGTAAACAAATACATACAAGAGAGGAAAGAGTAATAATATCATACAAAAATAAGTTGTGGATAACTGATAGACTAAACTGGAGCACATATATAATATGATTCCATATACATATGTCTAGGAATGTATTGAAATAAAGAACAAAGCTAATATTCATTAATAATCAAAGTACAAAAGAAAAACAGTAATCATCTCCACAACATCGCAAGATTGAGCCTGGTCTCATGATCTCTAGCACCACAACATGTCATCTACCTGAAGTAGAAGGGAACTTTTCCATGTCTATACCTTCAACAATAAAATCTGTTTGGGACTAAAAACATGGATCAAATAGGGTGTGAGGCTAAATCCTAGTAGTCAACCACCATGAGATCTATGCCTAAAATTTAATGAGTATATGGTAGGTAAAAGTACAGGAAACAGTAAACATGAGGGTACTCAATCGCAAACAATGCACATTTTCAATAACAAGCAATAGCTAAAAAAAAAGTTAAACACAAACAGGTAAACCTCTGGTAAGTACCCACAACCTATCCCCTCTGGTCCTACCAAACAAGTACAAGAAACCCTCTAGGAAGTACAATCAGTTTAACCCCTCTGGTTTAGCTTAAGAATACACTCTCTGAGGAAGAACTTGTCGTCAATTCCCCCTATATTATCATATCGTATCTAATGGCACTCTAAGGAAGCACTTAAAGCACATTCCCTTTGTGGACCATGTTGAGGAACTATAGAATTTCCAAGGAAGCACTCAATGTCTATTTTCCATGTGGTCTCGCATTGTAACTAGGAAAGACACTCTGGAGAGGCCCTTACGTCCATTCTCTCTATGGTCTATACATTAGGTTTTCACAGCCCTATGTAAGTCATGCATGTGTTGTAGCGCATATCAGCCAAGGTAACCCTCAAGAACTACTTGGATAGAATTCTAAAAATAACATCATTACAGAACAATAGTCACACCATCCTACAATACTGGTCATGAAAATGTAAACAGCCACCTAATAGGAAAACAAGACCCAAAGGGTGAAAACTGTCAAAACATGCATGAGCACCACATTCAAAGCACATCAATTCACCATATTCAAAATTGAATATCATATACTTAAGAATTCAAGAAAAGTAAACAAAACATAGGGCTAAAACAGTAAACTCGTAAAACCCCATTCATGGGTAATGGGAAAATTTGCACATAAATCTCAAAGAATTTCAACAGAAGGGCACAAACCACTTACCATGGCATTGGGAGATCAATATACATGAACCTCGAGGATTGAATCGCTTTAGAAAATTGTAGATCTATGAAAACGTATAAAAATTTCAACCCACCATTACTCACGAAAAATGAGAAAATATAAGATGATTCTCTAGGAGAAGAGTGAACTCACCGATGTGATTCCAACACAACCGACGATGTTCAATTTGGAGGACAGATGCTCGATCAGGGGTTTGTCGAAGATCTGGAGCCATATGGAGCAATATGTCGAACGAGACCTGGAAGAAGATCTTTTTGGCGATTTGACGCGACCCGGTGCATTTAATGAAAAAAAGAATGTACAATACATGTAATTTTTAAGTACACGTCATGTACTCTCGGTTTTCGTACTCTGCTTAAGGCATCCTCCAGGTCACCCTCACATGGCCGTGTGCAGGGCTGCTACACGGCTAGAAAATGGCTACCTATGGTAACCGAGTACATGGCGTGTACTTCGAAAATTTCTAGAAAAACCACTTTTCATAAAAAATGACCCGAAAAGGATAACATAACTGAAAAGAAGATTCGGGATCTTACAAACTTTCCCATTTAAGGAAATTTTTCCCTGAATTTCCCTAGAAAGGTGTCATATAAGAAGAAACCTCAAATAACTCGGGTCACTACACTTGTACATCAGCCTCCCACTCCCAAGTCTTGTCTTGTACTCGCCCGTGCTTCCATAACCCTCGTACAAGAGGAACAGACCAGCCCCAGAGAACCTTGTAACTATGATAAAAAAATCTGGATAGGATGCTCCTTGAAATATGCGTCCAATTCCAACTCAACCTCCTTGGGATGGAAAACATGAGACAGGTTTGAAAAGTGACATCGAAAGTGGAAATCGTGGAAGTTGTTGTTCATAGCTTGGAACCTCTGAGGTAACTACAACCGATAGGGTCCCAGTCCACCTCTCTCTAACACCTCAACTGACCCGACGTTCCTCGATGAAAGCTAAACCTATCTCATAATCCTTTTGTGTCCCAAACTTGGTGTGACAGGTATCAAAACCTAATCCCCAACCTCGAACTGCAAAGGTTGTCTCTGTTGATCAGCATATGAATTTTATCGAGACTCCGTAGTAGCCATCCTCTTCTAAATCAACTCTATCGGCTCTATGGTCTCCTAACCAAGGTGAGGTCCCAGCAAAGCTGCCTCTCTTGCCTCCATCCAACATAAGGGTGATCGGCCTGGCCTACCATACAAAGCCTCATAAGGTTCCATCTGAATAGTTTTTTTGGAAACTATTCTTGTAGGAAAACTCCATAAGATGTATATTCTTCCCCCAAGAACCTCAAAAATCAATGATAAATGCTCGTAGCATGTCCTCAAGCACCTGAATCATACGCTCGGACTAGACATCAGTCTGGGGGAGGTAAGTTGTACACAAAAGCACCTATGTCCCCAAATCATTTCATAGCCCCTGCCTGACCAAAAATAATAAATGCGCATCACTGTTTGAAACAATGGAGTGTGGAACTCCATGCAGACGTATAATCTCACAGATGTACAACTATCCCAACTTATCAACATAGAATGTCTCTTTGATAGGAAATAATTGATCATCCTTTGTAAGTCTTTCAATGACAAACCATAATGCATCCTTCCCCCGAAGAATCCTTGACATCCCTGTTAAGAAATCCATCGGAACATCATTCCTCTTCTACTCGGAAATGGGTAACTACTGTAAAAACCATGTTTTTCACTGATGCTCCACCTTCACCTGCTGACAGGTGGAACACCCCAGGAAAAAACCTTCAATGTCTCTCTTCATACCATGCCACCAATATTGATGGTGTATATCACGATACATCATGGTATAACTAGGATGAACTTCCCAAACTGAGGAATGAGAGTTCCACATCAGCTCCTCGTGTATGTCTGTTGGAACCCATACATGCCCTTGGAAACACATGACCTCATCCTCGCCTATGGTACATCCATGAATAGAGTCCTCTCCTGACACACTATCCCACATGACAAGGCCTTTAGAATTTAATATATGCCTCATTCATACTAGATCAATAAGGGTAGATGTAACAGCTATAGAAGAAAGGAATGTCTTCCCCTATCTGTCATGCACCTCCAAATTCATCTCAGAAAACAGAGCCATAGGCTTCCACTCACTGCTGCCCTCTTGAACTGCTTGTATCTGATTCTTACTGCTCAACGCATCAGTTACTGCGTTTCCTTTCCCAGGCGTGTATGCAAGCTCAATGTCAAAATAAAAAAGGTACTAAACCCACTTTCACTTTCTCAAATTCATATCAGGCTGAGTGAAGATGTACTTGAGACTTTTGTGGTCGGTGAAAACCAAAAAATGGTCTCCTATAAGATAATGTGTCCAACAATGTAAGGCATGAACAACAACTGCTAACCCATGATTGTTCGTCGGATAGTTCCTCCCATGTGGAATCAACTACCGAGACCCATATACAATGACTCCACCTTGATGTATAATCCCAACCTCTAGCCTGATACATGATGCACCAGAATAAACAATATAGCTAATTACCAGCTCCAGAAATACTAGTATCGGTGCTGAAGTCAACCTCCCTTTGATACCACTTTGTAACGTCCCGGTTCTGAAAGCCACCTAGAGGCACCCCATACCCGGTTGGTCACATGGACTCAAGCGCATTTCCCCAAACACCAAAGGCTGCTGACTAACAGTGAGGGCCTTGGGTGTGATATTGGGGAATCTATTACCACATTGGAAGAGTACACAACATATGTAAACAAATACATAGAAGAGTGGAAGTAGTAATAATATTATACAAAAATAAACAGCGGAAGACTGATAGACTAAATTGGAGCACATATATAAAATTAAGCATTATACATATGTATATGAATGAAGTGAAACGAAGCACAATGGTGAAAAATTGTACTAAACCATGTACCAAGTAAAAGCAATAATCAGCTACTCATGATCGCAAGCCTACGATTGGTCTCATTCTCTCCAACTCCACAACATGTCAATTTCCTTCTGTATAAGGGAGTTTTTCGTTGTCTATGCCTGCAACAATATAATCTATTTTGGAAAAAAGCAAATCCCAAACTGGGTGTCAGAATAAATACCAGTAGTTATCCACCACGAGATCTATGACTAATATTCAATGAGTATATGGCAGGAAAAAGTACAAGAAACAATAAACATGAGGGTACTAAACTGTAAACAATGCACAATTTCAATATCAAGGAAAAACAAACCAAGTAGATAAACACATACAGGTAACCCTCTAAAAAGTAACCATATCCTATCCCCTTTGGTCCTACCAAACTAGTACAAGAAATCCTATGGGAAGTACACTCAGTCTAACCCCTCTGGTTTAGCTTATGCATAGACTCTCTGAGGAAGCACTCTCCATAAATTTCCCCCAATAGTCTCTTATCGTAAGAAAAGGCACTCTAGGGAATCACTTACATATCATTCCATATGTGGACCATGTCAAGGAACTATAGGCTCTCTGAGGATGAAGTCAACATTAATTCCCCATGTGGCCTCATATCGTAACAAGGTAAGACACTCTAGAGAAGCCCATATGTCCATTCTCTCTATGGTCTATACATTAGGTTCACACAACCCTATGTAAGTCAAGAAAGTGACTTAGCGCGTATCGGCCAAGGTAACCCTCAAGAACTACTTGGATATAATTCTACAATAGAACATCATAACAGAAGAATAATCAAACCATCCTACAATATGAGGCATGGGAAACAAAACAGCCACCTAACAGGTAAACTAGACCCAAAGGGTCAAAACTGAAAAAACATTCATGGGAAAAACATCCATAGCATAGAAATTCACCCTATAAACAGTCAAATATCATCTATATAAGCATACATGCATTGCAGAACAAGAGTAGGGATAAATCTGTAAACGTTCAATACTCCCTTCATGGGTATTGGGTAATTTTTTACATAAAACTCAATGAATTTCAACAAAATGTAACAAACCACCTACATTGGCGTTGGGAGATCAATATAGTTGAACATAAAGGCTTGAATCAACGTATAATTCTATAGATCTATGAAAACATATAAAACATTCAGCCCACGGTAACTCACGATAAAAGAGAAAACAGAATAAGATGCTCTAGGAGAAGAGAGTACTCACTGATGTGGTTCCAACGCAACCAATTGTGTTCTATTCAGAGGATGCATGCTTTCTCAGGGGTTCATTGATTATCTGCTTCTGTATGGAGCTCTCCATCACGGTAGACCTAGAAGGAGATCATTCTGGCAATTAGACACGTCCTCAGTGCATTTAATGAAAAAAAGAAAGTAGACAGTGTGTACTTTTGAATTGCATGGTTTGTACTCTCCATTTCTGTACTTTGCTTTAGGCGGAATCTATGTCACCCCCACATGGGCTTGCGCATGGCCACTACATGACCAGAACATAGATACCTTTGGTAACTATGTACATGGAGTGTACTTTAAAAATTTACAAAAAAACATATTTTCCTCAAAAATAACTTGAAAAGTAAAACATACCTGAAAAGAATATCCAGGTTCTTACAATAATTATAATATCCACCAATAAAGTATACATCTTGTTAACCACCTATATAATCAATCAAGAGTTTGTTGATCGGATCCATGAAGTCATCTTTACGAAAAATTCAGTTGAGATCTATGAAATCAACAAAAACACTGAATTACATTTTCTTCTCCATTACATGGACAATGCTGGTGATCCTTTTTGGATATTTCACATCTAATATGAAATCATCCTTGATGATATTGTCATAATCTGCCTCAATTTATAATTTGTGGTTCAGGTGTGTTAATCTGTCTTCTAGATTGTACCCATAATGCTCATCTTGAAAATAAAAAGGATTGATGGCTCCCTCAGGGTCAAGGCCTGGAATCTCTGTGTAATTCGATGAAAAAAAGTACCGATGTTTTTTTTGAAATTTCATATATAACTCTTGTTCTTCAAGAGTCAAGGACACCCTAATCAATGTGAAGGGTGGATGTTCATGTGTACCCAAATTTATCTATTTTACATCATCCATTGTTGTGGAGACACCTTCCTCAAATTCTATAGGAAAATTCATGAGAACCTCTTCTTTCTCCAATTTCTACTATTGTACTTCTTCTGCTTCCTCTTGGATTGAAGGTGATGATGTAATAATTTTAATGTTATATGATGAGTTATTATTAAGACATATAGAAGAGGAGGAATTTTTTTTTCATCCTACCTGATGATGATGGGTATTCATGAATCTCTAAAGGGAAGGATAATTGTTTAGAGTCATTATACTTATCAATATTTTATGATTTAATCACCGTATTCAATGATGACTAATAAATAATAGATTTTTTATGTTTGGGTATGAAATTAATTCATTTTCATCATGTATTTCATTCCGGATTAGAGCGTTAATGACTTCTCATGTACCATTAGGCTCACATACACAACTAACATTATGGAATCCACTGAACGGGTTCTTGTATTTGGGTTCACCCTTTCAATTTTATTAATGGGAATCCCATAATATTCACTTTGATTCTCAAAAGGGGATTTTGTGATATATTTCAAAACCATAGTAGAATTGATTCATGTAACAACACCCATTAACGAATGGTTTTACCACTTTTTATAGAACTCTTCCAAAATGTACTGATATTCCCATGATTTGAATGGAGCGTTTTCACCATGAAATGTCCCAATTTTACCATTGATGCAATATTTAGGATATTGTTTTTACGATGAAGGAATTGACACATGATGATGTAGACATGGTCTTTCGAGAACAACATTTAATATTTTATGATGTTGGAAAACCATGAAATCCGAATTAAACACATGATGCCTGAATTGGGTTCTATGTGTAACCTTGATGAGGGGTTCTTACTCATTTTTATCATAACCCAATAAAATTATAATGGAGGTATAAATTTTGGATTCTATGATATCCGATCAGAGAATTTTCCAGATAGAATTGAAATTGACCCTGGAAAAATTTGTTATGAAGGACATTCTGATATCGTATTCATTAAACCTACTGGATAACTATAGTGGCTTAACATGGCCTTGGAAAATAGAATCCTCATCCCGATTCTTGAAATATATGACTACATGGAAATTTTTCATATCCTTCTCTATATGTATACCTCAGTGGAATAAACCTCGACCTAAAATGTTCGAGGTCTTGAAAAAGCATCTATGAGTTATTCCTAAAAAAACTTTTAATATACTAATGGTATCCAGAATTATATCTTGGCTGATAAATGGGAAAATTGATGCAATAAATAGTAATTTTGATTTAGAGGTCTGTGATTCCCATCATGGAGATTCTTTTTGAAGGTTCCATAAGAGATGATTTTATTTATGTGGATGAAAATAAATTTTGGTTATGAACTAGATGATCTTATTGACATGGTAGATGAGGCTATCTAGATATGCCTACACACCGGGGAGGTGGGGGTGTACCATTTAACTGGTCTTCCAATATGATCATATCAAGGTAGACCATGTCATGTGTGGGAGATTATCCTTATTCCAATGGATCTCACTAGAGGGCTCTCCAATCAGTTTCAACTACATATTTATATTGAACAAGGTTGTTGTTGAAGTAGTGACGTATGACATGACCATGACTTCCTCTATATTGTTGACCTCAACGACCCATTACATTATTTTTCCGATAAAACATGGGGATATTAGGATTAAAATCACACTAATAACTTTAGATGTGACACACTAAGTGAATTAAAGTAATTGAACAAATGATTAACTCTTCATATGATGAAGATTATTCCTTACGGGTCGACTATTGTTCGACCCTTTGGAGAGGCATGTCCCATGTTTTTGGGATGGTCTGCATGAAATTTTCAATGGAAAAAATAATTTTTGGACAATACATGACCCCATATTCTTATGATTTCTCCTTATCCTTCTGGACATGTCACTTTTTTTAATATTGGCCTTCATGGGATTGGGCTTTTGAAGAAGCCAGGTTTTTTTGTAGAATAATAAAGAGGCATACTCAGTTGTTTCATTTTTTGGTAGAATTAAATTAGTCTGATTGGTTGTTATTATTCTATCGTATCACTAAACTTATGAAAAATCAGGATTTTAACATCCGTCCACTAACCATTCTACGTTGGATTGGTAGAAAAAACACACTCTACCAGGGCTACATAATTACTCAATTTCACTTTCCTAGAGTCCAATATCATTTGTTGGAAGACATTTATGACCAAAAACACCTACATGGGATGCCCAGACATTTGATGGATTGGAAAATAGTTTGGGAGATCTTCATTTATTGTTACTTAGGTTTCATCATCCTTTTCAAAATTAGTAAGTTATTCTCTAGAACATAGATAATGTAGTTTGGTACATGTTTATTTCGAAAATAATATAACTTATATTTTAACTCCTCAAACTATTTCCACCTCTGATCTATTTGATCATCATAATGAGGTGGTCATTGTTTCTGAGTCTTAGGAGGTCATTCCCTGCACAATGAGGAGTGTATAGATTTAAGACTTGGTTAAGGTGTCTATAGAAGTGTTAATATAGTATCCTCCACATTCATGTTCTTCTTCTATGAGATTATGTAATTACCTGAGACATGGATTTTGTCTATCTGATTGAGATCTGAACCTACGGGGATATTTAAGAAAGATCTCAAATCCCACCTTTGTATTTCATAGGGATCAATAGGGTTCACAACACGTCCTAGGTAATTTCTAAATAGATAAGAAACAACAATTCTTGAGGGACCGGTGAGTTTAAGTATTATGTCTATAATTTCCACCAAGTAATGAAATATGATACTCCTTAATTTTCTATTAACATTTAGTTCATGATATTGTAGAATGTATTCTTCTTCCACAATGAGAGAAACTATATGAAGAACTTCTGATGGAGATCTTTCAATCCATTTATCGATCTAGAATGGAAACTCATGTACCCTACAAAGGTTATCCCCTATAATGTTTTCATGATGAATATGAGTTATAATGAATCCATTTCCTTAGGGTTCCCATAATTGGATAACAACAAGAGATGAAATTCATTAAATGATGCACATGATCTCCTGATCCCTTGATGACTGGAAATTTGGGATTCTCAATGTTTGGAGGGGGGAGCAGTGAGATATATCCATTCGGGGTAGTCCTTCTTTTTTTGGCTATACAGGGAATGCCTTATTTTCATGAATTCTAATCATGTTGTTATTGACTTAGTAGTGTTACTATAAATTTGAGGAATATCTGGAAGAGTCAGGAAAAGAGAAATTTTTATGGCTATAGGCTGAACTGGTGTAGTTGCTGTTAGGACAACAAGTGAAGGCACTACAAGTATATTCCTTGGGTAACCCAAAGGGACATGCATGAACATATATGCATAATCCATCTCTATATGTGAACACAATAGATGGAATTATTGAACTTCTATTTGGGGATCCAAATATAATGGTGGTTGATATCCCAGGGTGAATGGATGTTCCCTATTTACATCAGTTTATATAGTAAACCCTCTTTGTTGAGGTGTGACAACTAGAGTTATGAGTAGAGGATCTAAATACAGAGCATATCTAGAAGGAATGCTTCCTTGGAGTAACTATACATTGAGTCTCCTCAACTATCTCATTTCTTCCTCTTGTTAAGAATATATTTCCTCTATATAAATGTATTTACCCACTTCGAGTGGAATCTAAGTCAGGGTATAACCCTTATATTTTCCACTATTAGTTGACTTTCAAGGATGTATATTTATGTTTGTTGAGGGGATTCCAAATTATTGGGTGGGCCTATTGTTTTAGGGATGTACACCTCCATTATTCTCTTTATATAGACAATCTCGCGAATATGAACTTTGTCTCCACAATTTTATAAGATGGGCTCATGTTTAAGAGGGACTTCAATGATGTAATTTATGGAATTTATAGATGTGTAGTGCATAATAGGAATTCTGTAGATATCTCTAATATATATCCTTATATGGTCCCTCTATGAGAACATTACCACTTATTTTATTATTTATCATGATCTGTTCGATGGACAAGGGCCCAGTGGGAATCCATAGAATTAGCATTCATGTGTGTTCAAATTAATTTTAATACATCCCAGGATGTGAAAAATTGAGGGGATTATGTTTGTGGATTCTTCCCTAAATTGGATAAAACATTATT
The DNA here is from genome assembly GCA_963277665.1 of Viscum album. Classification (NCBI taxonomy): domain Eukaryota; kingdom Viridiplantae; phylum Streptophyta; class Magnoliopsida; order Santalales; family Viscaceae; genus Viscum; species Viscum album. The sequence continues at coordinate 692,525,316 of OY728163.1, forward strand.
CTCAATAAGAAGGGGATTGATAAGGTGAAAAATCCTCCAGCCTTGTGGGGTGGGTGTTCGTGTTTCTCCTTCAAAACCACTCAGGAATAGATCGATGATCATGAGAGTTGGGTTAAAAATTTCCCTTCCCTGTGGGAAAGTGCTCTTCTCCATCTACTGTGGGTGAAATTACCTTAGCTTCCCCACTGAATTTACATATTCTAGTTGTAACACCCTGATATTTTATGAGAAGTATATTTTTTTATGTAATATGATATACGGAAATGAATCTTCCACTACACACAACACTAGCTTGGCTTGCGTTACACGCAATCATGACCTTTCTCGATAGCATGTGTAGTACGGAATACCGAGTTTCACTAAACAATGATATATTATAATATTATAAACTAGCCATTATAAATAGTATTAACTGAATTTTGAATTTAATAACATTATAATTCATCTTTTATATTTTCTAGAATGAGGTATGAAAACAAAATCTGGTTTTTAGATAAAAGAAGTATTTATAAAAAAATGCAGATTTACCGCCTTTTGATGGTGCACCCACTTTATATCTAATATTTTAAAAGTTTATAAGTTTAATTTGAAAAAATAAAATTCTTCATCAGAATCAGGATATAAAAATTTACTTTGGATAAATTTTTTATATTATTCTGATAACTTTCATATTTTAATGAATAGTAAAAACACGCTATATTTTATTTAAAAACAAATTTTTTTATCACAATACTTTATATGGTTAAATTATAATATTTAATGTTTTTTAAGTATAAATAGAATATATTTTTACCATTTAATATAATTTATGTCATTAGCATTAATTTTACATTGAATTAATAGGTAAAAACATTTCAATCTTTGGAAATGTTTTAACTTTTAAAACCCGTTTTCTTAACAGTTGGATTAATTTTAAATTAATTACTGAAACTTATGTGTTTTGAATTTTGAAAAATAGATTCCATATTTGAAATCAGTGGGTCCAAATTATGTTAATAGGTTACTTTTATTTTTTTTATATTATGAATAGTAACTACGGCAATTTTTATTTACAACGGTTAAAGTTAAAAATAGGGTAATTCAATGTTAAAATAATATTATAACAATTCCAAATTACCATTATACATGTCCTAACCTTATTTTAGGAGTAGTGTCCGACCATTGGAATCCTTGGGTCGATTTTGGGACCCCATTGGGCCACTTGGTAGTGACAATGACAATTTGGATTAATTAATTTAATTTAAAGACAAAATTGACATTAACAAACATATTTTAGTAATTAATTCTTATAAGGGGTTATATAAATTATATTTTCGACTATAAATATTCATTATAAATCTAAAAATATTTCCTATATAATGGTATTTTATTTGTAATTTTTAGACAATAAATAATTTAATATATTTATGATACAATGATAATGGAGTAATTATCTTATTAATGAAATATTGACATAATTGATGTTATAAATACCCAAATAAATGTAATTTGAGGATTTTTATGACTTAAAATACTTTTATATGTTAATACTACATGTTAGTATTGATTTAATTAACTTTTTTCGAACTAATAATTCGGTTATGAGTTTCACAAATATCACTTACCAAATAGTGTCAAAAGTGACATAAAATAGTTTTTAAAACAAATATTATATTATTAATTGTTATTATATTCTTAAAAATATATGTTTCGGCAAATATACTTATATAATGATAGGTGTATCATTAATGGACCACTTGGGGGTCTCTTGGATGTATATGGTAAGTTAATTAACTATATAGTATAAAAATACAAAGTGACACAGTAAATGTCAATCTAATTAACTAAGAGTTAAAACTAAAAGATAAGGTTAATATAATGACCTAAACTTGTCTAAATTCTATTGTATGAGAGGATTTATACCCATACCCACCTTATATTTCAAATAAAACAATTTGGATATATTAAAAACCGAAAATGTCTTTATAATAAAATAATAGTTTTAGTTTTTCCAAAGGTGCCCCTCTCCTCCCTTATAAAAGGGAACCTCATCCCTCTCATCCTCACACCAATTTTAGCCTTCAATCCCGTCCAACCCCTGCCCATTTCACTTCCCCACTTCCTTAGAAACCTTATAGAGGTACTTGTCTTCTCAAAAGACCAACTATTGTTCTTTAAAGAGAAAGTTTAAAGGAGGCACATCGAGAAAGAGGTAATACCTTCTACAGTTTTCTTCAAGTTCCATTCTTCTTATACTCCATCTTCATTATTTGATTAATTATGAGGTAATAACATCATTATACCTTGTATACTGATATGTTATTATAAATATGAAAAAATCCTATTTAACCTCTTATCCATCCTACAGAAAACGAAATCATCGCGCGTGCGTACGTACAGAATACCATCTCCACGTCGTGGTGTAATCTATTTTCAACCACCACATTACATTGATGGGTATAATGGTGTAAATAATAACTATATATTATTATTTTAAAGTTATATTGATTCTGAAATAGTATACATACTCTCCAATACAATTCCATGATCATGGGAACAATATCATTGCCCGTGCATACGTACGGAATACCGTCTCCACGATGTGATGCGACTCGCTCTACATGATCTTCATTGAATAATGATTATATAAATGAATTGAATGAATGAATATGATATATATTACACTAATACCATTCTGGAAATGAGGTATCTATAACCTAAGGATAATAATAAGAATTTATTCGACAAAACACGCATAAGAACAAAAAGTAATAAACAGACGAATAACAAGTAGCAATGAAATATTACTAATAAGAAGCTAAGAATATGGCCATATATGATATCATAACAATGAGTATGATTCTTCAATAAATCAATGAAATTATTTAAATCATTATACAGGAGGTTCGGACACTTACGAAGAAAATCGTACCTTAAGGCAAGTTAAAATATCACAATCTCATTTTATCTGAGATTGTTTATAATTTGGTATTTACTGGGGTGTATTTTATCATACACATCCATGCTACCTCAATATGTGATATTATTTCCATCCACCAACAATTTTTTAAATCCAATTTTACCCTTCTTTGAGATTTTAGTAAAATATATGAAAGGAATCTTTTGTCGTTTTTCGTACGAGGTATTTTTTTTCTTTTCTGACAAAAGTACGAGAAGAATGTTTTTTAACTTATAAGACATGAATAGATTTTTAAAACATTATTTCCAAGAATATTCCTTTACAAGTTTTCATTTTTATTTTTAATCAACTTCTTTTAGTGCAAAATTGTATGACATGTTAAGAAAGGAAAATGTTTTTGAAGTAGAAAGGATATTTTCCTCAAGAATGGAGTTCAAGTGTTTTATCAAAATTATATCCCATATAAGATTATATTGGGTTATGTTTCTATCCCTATTATTACATTGATTTGATTATGTTGTGATGGAATTATTTTTATGAATTCCTTTATCTTATATGAATTGTTTTATGATGTCATGATGTTTAAGAATCCCATTTTTATTACATGGGTTCTGCAGTGATGTATGATTTATGATTTTGTGGCACACATAAGAATGGTATCATTTTGAGATGGGTGGGACCTATATATCCCTACAATGCATTGGGTAAAGATTTATATCTCATGAGATAGACATGGCTGGAATGGCTGGTTAATCCGGTTCAGTGAAACATGACTAAAACGAGGAGTGAACTCGGTTCAGAAATGGACTTTTTCCACTAAGATAGTCTTGGCTATGAGTCTTGACTACTAAGAAATGATTCTCTATGATTATGTTTTTATACCAAAAAGTTTCATGTTTTAAGTTATGATTATTGGGATTACATTTCACTTATATGATTTATCCGATGATATGAAATTATTATTTCTTTTGCAGGTTATGATTTCCAAAATGTTATGTTCTTATGAATATGATGGGATTGATTTTTCTTTTGTTTAAACTTACCGAGCATTTGAGATCACCCTTTTGTATGTTTTATTTACCCCAGGTCAGGAATAAGGTTATTCAGTAGGATATTCCAAATGGGACTCTAGATATGATGAAATAAATGAGAGACAATGTAGGTGCTTTATGATCCAGTTGTTTATGTTTCCTAATTTCTAAAGAAAATATACCTATACGGTCCTATCATGGTTTTGTTATATGATGTAATAAGTGTGCTTCAATTTTAAAGTATTCACAATGTATGTAAAGTATGGTTCTTTATAGTTGGTATCGGAGATATGGTATAGTCAACCTATGGAAACTATGATGTGAAAGCCTTAGTAAGAACCCTAAGGATAAGTCTAAGCATAGAACACAATCTTAGTGCTTTAGAAATGGCCATGAACAACCTAAGATAAGACCTTAGGTGTGATATTTTATTCTGGATTATGTGGTTTTCCTATTATAATTATTGTTTCTCAAACTATTCTTCTTGGTTTTAGTCAATGGCTGGAACTCGAATGTACCGTGTTATTGCGGAATGCGACGGGCAATGCAATGTTTGTCCCCCTGAGAATACAAACGTTATGGGAGCTAGAATGAAAAATCTTGTAGCCATGATCACACAACTTTCTCAAGCTATGAATCATACAGGACATCCAAATGAGAAAAGGAAAGAGAAACATTCTGTTGAATCCTTTACGGGGCAGCGTCCACCTTCATTCAGCGAGTCTTCTGATCCATTAGTGGATGAACAATGGATCAGTACAACTGAAAAGATATTTTCAGTTCTTCAATGTTCTGAACATGATAAAGTCATCTTAGCATTTTATTGTTTGGAAGGTGAAGCAGATCAATGGTGGAATCTTATTAAGAATACGAGTCAAAGGGATGAAATTGAGTCCATGGAATGGGACGAGTTCAAGAAATTATTTTTCAATATGTACTTATCTCTTATTCTTCGAAAAAAGATGGAGAAGTAGTTTCTTGAACTGAAGCAAAATGATGATGAAATTGTTGGTACCTATGAAGAAAATTTTACAGGAATTTCAAGGTACGCTTCTGGTATTATTATCCAACCCGAGAGTAAGATCGATCGATTCTTTAGTGGCTTAAAACCATGTCTTCGAAGGGCGTTAGTCATAAGGGACTTCAATAACTATGAGGAAATCGTTCGATGTTCTCTCAAGGTTGAGATGGAGATTGGAGTAACCCATCAGTCATATGGGTTTGATAAAAAGAGGAAAATGGAATTCAATGGAAAATCTAAAGAGCACACTGAAAAGAAGATGACTTTTCACTTATGCTCAATGTGTGGAAAGAAACATGGAGGAAATTGTCTTATGTGGACAAGGAAATGTTATAAGTGTGAAAAAGAAGGTCATCGGGCAATTGAATGTCGAAATAATGGGAAGAAAATGTCTAATGATGAAATCAAAGGAAGGGATACACAGAATGAACCTACTACACTTCAATGTTTCAAGTGCAAGGAAATGGGGCATTATGCTAATCAATTACCTAATCCAAGGGTTGATGATGATGATCAACGTCAAAAAACTCTTAAGGATAAAGACAATGGAAAGTCACGTGCAATTTCTATCAGTGATGTGGATTATGATAACAAAGTGGTAAAAGGTACACTAACCATCCACTCTAAAGTAGAAATTGTTTTATTTGATTCTGGATCCACCCACTCTTTTATTTATAAAGTATTTTCTAAGGGTATCACTGTATTACCTCAACAATTAGATGTTGGGTTAGCTGTGACAACTCCTAATGGCACAATAGTCACATCAAAAGTTTATAATTCTTCTCCGATTGAAGTTTGTGGGAAAGTGCTTCTTTCAAATCTTGTGATCCTTCATATAGTGGAAATTGATGTGATTCTTGGCATGGATTGGCTTTCTTTATATGCATATCATATCAATTTCCAAATAAGGGAAGTCACATTTCATATTCCAGATCAATCTATGATCGTCTATCGATGCAAGGATGAACATAACCTTCTAGTGGAAATTGCTGCCATCTTATGGGTCTTGATTCCACTAAATGAAGGTTATTTATCTCAAATGGTTGGTAAGAAACTCACGATTAAGAATATTCTCATTGTACGGGAGTTTGAAAATGTTTTTCTAGAGGATTTTCTGGGTCTTCCACCAAATCGTGAAGTATAGTTTTCAATAGAACTCGTACCGGGTGCTTTGCCTATTTCAAATACACCTTATAGAATGGCCCCAATTGAGTTGCAGGAATTGAAGAAGCAACTCCAAGAGAATATTGATATGGGATTCATACACCCTAGTGTGTCACCTTGGGGAGAACCTGTTATGTTTGTTAAGAAGAAATATTGATCAATGAGACTCTGCATTGATTATCGAGAACTTAACAAGATCACTATCAAGAACAAATATCCTCTCCCACGCATTGATGACTTATTTGACCAACTATGTGGAGCTCAATACTTTTACAAGATTGATCTTTGTTCAGGGTATCATCAATTAAGGGTCAAAAGGGATGATATACCAAAGACGACTTTCCATAAAAAGTATGGACACTATGAATTTATAGTGATGCCATTTGGTCTTACTAATGCCCCTGTTATCTTCATGGATTTGATTAATAGAGTCTTTAGAGACTATCATGATCAGTTTGTGGAAGTCTTTATAGACGATATTCTTGTCTATTCAAAGAGCAAGGAATAACATGAAGATCACTGGAGAATTATATTGAAGACCCTGAGAAAGGAGAAGCTTTATGCCAAATTTACCATGTTTGAATTTTGGCTTCCAAAAGATTCATATTTGGGTCATATAATCTCAAAAGTGGGGATATCTGTGGATCCAACAAAAACAGAGGTTATCGAAAGATGGTCGAGACCAACAAGAGTAACTGAGATCTGAAGTTTTCATGGTTTGGCTGGATATTATCTGTGTTTTGTGAAAGAATTTTCACGATTATTTAATCCACTCACCAAGTTGACTCAGAAAGGAGTTAAGTTTTTTTGGACGGAGGAATGTGAAGAATATTTCACGGAGTTGAAAAGAAGGTTATCCAGTGCACCTGTGCTCACACTTACATGTACTAGAGAAAGGTTTGTGATCTACAGTGATGCATCCAATAAGGGATTTGGGTGTGTTCTTATGGAAATGATATGGTGATAGCTTATGCCTCACGAGAGTTGAAAATCAACGAGAAAAATTACCCAACTCATGATTTGGAGTTCCCTGCGGTAATCTTTGCATTAAAGATTTCGAGGCATTATATTTATGGAGAAAGGTGTGATATTTATACTAATCATAAATGTTTAAAGTATATTTTTACACAAAAAGAGCTGAATATGCACCAAAGAAGACGATTGGAGCTGATTAAGAATTACGACTGCTCAATTCATTACCACCATGGGAAATAAAACAAGTTGGAAGACACATTAAGTCGACAAGACCATGCAAGTTTATCCATCATGAGGATCCCAAAAGATCCAATATTTATGGATTTACAAAGGATGGATCTTGGAATTATAATGGAAGAAGGAAAATATTATCTTTCTCAATTGAATGTTCAACCATCTATACATGTGAAGATTAAAGAGGCTCAGAAAGAAGATGTAGAGTTACAAAAGAAGGTGAGAAATATTCCGGAATTCAACATTGATTGTGATGGGATAATAATGTTCAGGAATCAGGTTTTTGTTCCTCCCATCCCATAATTAAAGAAGGAGTTGCTGGATGAGGCTCATAGTTCTTCATTCTATGTTCATCCTGGAAGCACGAAGATGTATAGGGACCTGAAAGAGTACTTCTGGTGGGATGGCATGAAAAGAGATGTTGCTGAATATGTCTCTTGATGCTTGGTTTGTCAGCAAGTTAATGGTGAGAGACAGAAGTCCAAGGGGATGTTATAACCATTACCCATACCAGAATAGAAATGGGAAAACATCACTATGGACTTTGTCACTAGACTTCCTAAAATATCCAATGGCAATAATGCAATCTGGGTCATAGTTGATCATCTTAAAAGGTGGACACACTTCATTGCTATTAGAGAGGATTTATCTCTAGATCATCTTGATAGGATATATGTAAAGGAAGTGGTAATATTTCATGGAGTACCACTTTCCATTATATCTGATCGGGATCCGAATTTTACCTCAATGTTCTGGCGAAGTCTTCAGCATACTCTGGATACAGAGTTGAGTTTCAGCACTGCTTATCATCCTCAGACAGGTGGTCAGTCTCAGAGGAAAAAATTCAAACTCTAGAAGATATGTTGAGAGCTTGCTCTATGGATTCAAAGGTGTTTGGGATCAACACCTACCTTTGGTGGAATTTTCTTATAATAATAGCTTTCACTCAAGTATTTAGATGGCTCCTTATGAAGCTCTCTATGGAATGAAATGTTGGACTCCAACTTGCTGGGATGAAGTTGGGGAATGAAAGCTATTAGGACTTGATCTTGTTGATGAGATGGCAAAAAAGGTCAGATCTATTCAACAACACATAAGAGCAGCTCAGAGTCGACAAAAAAATTATGCTGACAACCGATGAAAATACCTAGAGTTTGAAGTGGGTGATAAATTTTTCTTACGAATATCTCCTTGGAAGAGAGTAATGAGATTTTGAAAGAAGGGAAAGTTGAGCCCTATATATATCAGTCCTTTTGAAATTTTGGATCGTGTTGGGAAGGTAGCTTACCGATTGGCGCTTCCACTGAATCTCTCTCATGTTCGCGATGTGTTCCATGTATCTCTCCAGAGAAAGTAGATACCTGATCCTTCACATGTACTAAGCTCAGAAGTTGTACCGTTGGAACAAGATCTTTCTTATGAAGAACAGCTGATAGAGATTCTGGATCATAGTGAAAAATTCCTGCAGAACAAGACCACTCGCTTGGTGAATGCTTTATGGAGGAGCCACCAATTAGAAGAAGCTACATGGGAACTTGAAGATATGATGAGGGAGAGGTATCCTTATATGTTTGTTACGAAGTGACGAATTTTGAGGACGAAATTCATTTTAAGCGGGGTAGAATGTAACACCCTGATTTTTTATGAGAAGTATATTTTTTTATGTAGTATGTTATACGGAAAGGAATCTTACACTAAACACAAAACTAGCTTGGCTTGCGTTACATGCAATCATGAACTTCTTCCATAGCGTGTGTAGTACGCAATACCGAGTTTCACTAAACAATGATATATTATAATATTATAAACTAAATGTTATAAATATTATTAACTTAATATTGAATTTTATAACATTATAATTCATCTTATACATTTTCTAGAATGGGTTATGAAAACAAAATCAGTTTTTTGGATAAAAGAAGTATTTTTCAAAAAATGCAGTTTTACTGCCTTTTGATGGCACACCCACTTTAAATCTAGTTTTTGACAATTTTATAAGTTCAATTTGAAAAAATAAAATTCTTCCTTAGAATCTGGATATAAAAATTTAATTTGGATAAATTTTTCATATTATTCTGATAACTTTCATATTTTAATGAATAGTTAAAACACACTATATTTTAATTAAAAACAACATTTTTCATCGCAATACTTTATATGGTTAAATTATAATATTTAATTTTTTTAAATTATAAATAGAATATATATTTACCATTTAATATAATTTATGTCATTAACATAAATTTTACATTGAATTCATAGGTAAAAACATTTCAATCTTTGGAAATGTTTTAACTTTTAAAACTCGTTTGCTTAACAACGGGATTAATTTTAAATTAATTATTTCAACTTCTGTGTTTCGAATTTTGAAAAATGGATTCCATATTTGGAATCAGTGGGTCCAAATTATGTTAATAGGTATCTTTTATTTTTTTGATATTATGAATAGTAACTACGGTAATTTTTTTACTGCGGTTAAAGGTAAATAGGGTAATTCAATATTAAAAGAATATTATAATAATTCAAAATTACCTTGACACTTGTCCTAAACTTATTTTATGAGTAGTGGCCGACCATGGGAATACTTGGGTCGATTTTGGTACCCCATTGAGCCACTTGGTAGTGACAATGACAATTTGGATTAATTAATTTAATGTAAAGACAAAATTGACATTAACAACAATCGTTTAGTAATTAACTCTTATAAGGGCTTATATAAATTATATTTTCGACTATAAATATTCATTAGAAAGATAAAAATATTTCCTACATAATGGTAGTTAATTTTAATTTTTAGACAATAAATAATTTAATTTATTTATGATATAATGATGGTGCAATAATTATAATATTAATGAAATATTGACATAATTGATGTTATAAATACCAAAATAAATGCAATTTGAGAATTTTTATGAATTCAAATACTTTTCTATGTTAATATGACATGTTAGTATTTATTTAAGTAACTTATTTAGAACTAATAATTCTGTTATGAGTTTCACAAAAATCAATTACCAAATATCTTCAAAATTGACATAAAATAGTTTTTAAAACAAATATTATATTATTAATTGTTATTATATTCCTAAAAATCTAAGGTTCAGCCAAGATAATTATATCTTGATAGGTGTATAATTAATGGACCACTTGGGAGTCTCTTGGATGTATATGGTATGTTTATTAACTATATAATATAAAAATACAAAGTGACATGGTAAATGTCAATCTAATTAACTAAGAGTTAAAACTAAAAGATAAGGTTAATATAATGACCTAAACTTGTATAAATTCTATTTGATGAAATTATTTGTCCCATCCCCACCTTTTCTTCGAAATAAATCAATTTGGAGCTATTAAAAACCGAATATTACTTTATAATAAAATAATATTTTTAGTTTTTCCAAATGTGCCCCTCTCCTCCCTTCTAAAAGGGAACCTCCTCCCACTCTTCCTCACACCAATTTGAGCCTTCATGCTCGGCCAAACCCTGCCCATTTCACTTAACCACTTCTTTAGAAACATACTAATGGTACTGGTATTCTCAAAATACCAACTCTAGTGCCTTAAACAGAAAATTTAAAGGAGGCACTTCAAGAAAGAGGTAATACCTTCTACCGTTTTCTACAAGTTCCATTCTTCTTATACTACCTCTTCTTTAGTTGTTTAATTATGAGGTAATAATGATAGTATACCTCATATAATGATATGTTATTATAAATATGAAACAATCCTATTTCACCTCTTATCCATCTTATGGAAAATAAAATCACTGTGCGTGCGTACGTACGGAATACCGTCTCCACGACGTGGTGTAATCTATTTTCCACCACCACCTTACTTGGATGGGTATAATGGTGTAAATAATATCTATAAATGATTATTGTAAATTGATATTGATTATGAAATAGTATAAATACACTCCAATACAATTCCATGATCATGGGAACGATATCATCGCTCGTGCGTACGTACGGAATACCGTCTCCACGATGTGATGCGACTCCTTCTACATGATCTTCATTGCATAATGATTATATAAATGAATTTAATTAATGAATATGGTATATATTACACTAATAACATTCTGTAAATGAGGTATCTATAACCTAAATAGAAGAATGTGAATTTATTCGACAAAACACAGATAAGAACAAAAATTAATAAACACCTGAATAACAAGTAGCAATGAAATATTACTAATAAGAAGATAAGAATATGGCCATATATGATATCATAACAATGAGTATGATTTTTGAATAATTAAATGGCATTATTTAAATCATTATATATGAGGTTCAGACACTTGCGAAGCAAATCGGACCTCAGGTAAGGGAAAATATCACAATCTCATTTTTTCTGAGATTGTTTATACTTTGGTATTTATTGGGGTGTATTTTATCATCCACATCCATGATTCCTCAATATTTAATATTATTTCCATCCAACTAAAATTTTTTAAATCAAATTTTAACCTTCGGTGAGTTTTTAGTAAAAGATATGAAAGGAATCTTTTGTCGTTTTTCGTACGAGGTACTTTTTGACTTTTCCGAAAAAAGTACGAGAAGAATGTTTTTTTAACTTATACGGCATGAATGGATTTTTAAAACATTATTTACAAGAATATTCCTTTACAAGTTTTCAAGTTTATTTTTAATCAACTTCTTTTAGTGTAAAATTGTATGACATGTTAAGAAAGGAAAATGTTTTTGAAGTAGAAAGGATATTTTCCTCAAGATTAGAGTTCAAGTGTTTTATCAAAATTATTTTCCATCTAAGATAATATAGGGTTCTATTTCTATAACTTTTATTAAATTGATTTTATTATGTTGCAATGGAATTATTTTTATGAATTCCTTTATCTTATATGAATTTTTTTATGATGTCATGATGTTTAAGAATCAAATTTTTATTACATGAGTTATGCAATGATGTATGATTTATGATTTTGTGGCACACATAGGAATGGTATAATTATGAGATTGGTGGGACCTATATCTCCCTCCAATGCATTGTGTAAAGATTTATATCTCATGAGATGGACATGGCTAGAACGGAAGGTTAATCTGGTTCAGTGAAACAGGACTAAAACGAGGAGTGAACTCTGTTTAGAAATGGACTTTGTCCGCTAAGATAGTCTTGGATATGAGTCTTGACTAATAAGAAATGATTCTCTATGATTATGTGTGTATGCCACAAAGTTTCATGTTTTAAGTTATGATTATTGGGATTACATTTCACTTATATGATTTATCCCATTATATGAAATTATGATTTCTTTTGCAGGTTAAGATTTCCAAAATGTTATGTTCTTATGAATATGATGTGATTGATTTTTCTATTGATTACCCTTACTGATCATTTGAGCTCACCCTTTTGTATGTTTTCTTTCCCCCGGGTCTGGAAGAAGTTTATTAAGTAGGATATGCCAAAAGGGACTCTAGATATGACGAAATAAATGGGAGACAATGTAGATGATTTATGAACCAGTTGTTTATGTTTCCCAGTTTCTAAAGACACTATACCTATACGGTCCTTTCATGGTTAAGTGTGATTAAATTTTGAAGTATTAACAATGTATGTAAAGTATGGGTCGTTATACTAGACGAACATGGGTTTTGTGAATTATTTAGATGTAAGATAAATCAACCATTTTATAAGAGCATTGAGCTATTTCACCCAATTGTGAAATATGAAAGATAAAAACCTCTAAAAGAGGTTCTTTCTAGATGTTCTCAGATGCATGATGAAAAGGTATCACAACAACCTACTCTATTCTGGGCTGATGTTAGTGAGTGTCTATTAGGTCCTACAATAATTGAGAATATTTTCAGTCTTGAATAGATTTTGTTTACTGTTTCCATCCTAGGGAAAACAAATTTCATGATACCACATTTAGTTGTATTTTCTAGCTTAGAAGAATAGTGAAATTAAATTATACTTATATACTCCATCCTTTAATATAAAAACAAGATGGGGAATCTGCTGTCAGATTTTCGAACCACATTAATGTGATGGGGCAGGCACATTGAAATGCTCCTCGCTGTTTCTCGATATTTGGATTCCATGTAGATAGAAGAGATTCAAATCAATTTGGTGTTTCAACCCTAATATTACCTTGATGTGATTTTGATACTCATCACATGGAAATACCTTTTTATATTGGGGGAAAATATTTTTCCATATGTTGAGGTGGTTTCAATGCATACAATCTTACACCAAAATCATTGGAATACAGAATTGAGAGGTGGATAAAGTCTATAAAATGACTTTTATTTCATCCTTGTCAAGGTATTTACTCATTTTTAGTATATGTTCTTCAAATTTAAATAGTGGTTCCTCACCTTTGTCTATACATGGTGGAATCTTCCCAATCGATTTATTATAAATAATGGGATTTGTTGGGATTTACCCAACTATATTGGAAGGAATGTGACCCAAGGATAGTTTGAAGAATGAATGAAACATTGGGAAGTATTATAGTTGAGAAATGGGTTCACCATCCAGTGATATGTAATTATAAATGACTGGCCTTATGTTTTCAAATTTCTCCTAATAAGTGGGTTCTATCATCACGGTATTTTTAGTTGGAGGATTTTTTTTTAAAATGATAATTACTTCTACAATGTTAACATTGAAAGAGAATTGCTTCATGGGGAAGACCACCTTGCTAGAATATATAAATTGAAATACCCTCATGTTACATGGTATTTTGGCCACACTGAGGGTTTTCAGGGATCTTATCAAGAGAGAAGATGTGAAGATCAACCAAATTTTTCCCATAGAGCAATATTTCATTGTGATGTTTCTAGTATGGACCATAAAAATTAATGTTAATGCTCCCATAATTTTGTAATAGGGTAGTAGGATCTTGAGCTGTAATAGATAAACGTGTGAGTTATTCAAGAACACAAGTGTCAAAAATATTCTGATCATAGACATGCTCTGGATTTTCAAATCTTTTTTGATGAGGCTTCATTATTGATGCATTCTTATAAGCAATTGGGGCCATTTGTTGAAAGAAGTGGTCATCAAAGAAACCTCTTTATTCCTACTTTAGAGAACCAACTATAATTGGTATATTACCAATGATAGGAGTAGGTGTATGTTCTTTATTTTTTTGTCCTCATAAATGGTGTGTGTCATCATTAAAATCATATATTGAAGACACATACATTTTCTCTAGGCTAGGAGTTTCATGGGGTTTTTTTATCCATATTTTGTTCCCCCATTATAGTTTCCTATTCCCAAATGGTTTTAAACATGTTTATTCAAGGGACTAGAAACAACCAATGGTTATATATCCATGTGGGCCTACACTCCCAAAGGGAGGTAGTCATTAGTTATTTTGACCAATGATTCATAATAAATCGCATTGGTCATGTGGATGTGTGGTCAGAATCATTACATCTTTTTTGGGGGGAATTATCTCCTATTCGGAACCCTCTTATAGATTTAATAAATTTTGAAGAATCCATCATCAAATCCCATGAATGATATCAATAATAATAGGAATAGAAATCAATTAATTTCATGTATAAATATTATATTCAACTATATGTATCCAATGATATCCATCTATAGAGATATATATATGTATTTGAGATCTCCATCAATGGTATCCTATGATATACTATACATTGATTCTTTGGTCATTTTTACAACAATACTAGTTTCTAAGACACTCACCAGGGAACCCTAGAGTTTATCATCATCCAGGTAGATGGGAGTAACTCTGGAGTTTATCTTCATCTAGGGAGACACAATTTCTATTTATATTGGGATCAAACACATAGATGATCTTCATACATATACTTATGAATGGAATCAGAACCAACATACTACAATGTTACATAATGAGTCACATCATACCATTTATGGTCATGTGATGAGTACCTAACTATGAGGTTGAATATAGAGTGGAAATGACTTTTGGTGGAAGGATCATAGTAAAATATTTGTGTGGGACTTACGCCGAAGTATCCTAAGTAACTAGATAGAGATATGGGTTCTTGGGTTTAATTAGAACCTTATGGGAAGGGGTCCTAGAAAATAACATGGTTGATTTGGTTTGTTGAGTTTGAACATTTGGGAGGCCTCCTCAATATACCATTTGGATGGGGATATATAGGATTAGGTTTGAGAAACAACACATCCATTATATCACATTACATTTTATGTGAGTCCATGGTCAAGAAGTAATGATGTTTAATGATTTGGGGGTAGAGTGTAGAAATATTGAAAAATATTATAGAAAAGGATAGGGGAATAACACAGTATGGATTCCAAATAATCATTTCTCTATCGAGAGGAGGATCTAATCCCATATCTAATGGGATAAGAGTGTGATCCTTAACCTCCATGATGGGAAACAGAGGCTTCGGGACTTAGTAAAAAGAAGGGGGAGTCATGGTACTATCCCAACAATATGATATAGGGAACTCCATAACACATTCCATGGGATAAGGTTTCTCATGACTATAGATATACAAATATAAATATGCAACAATGATCCTGACACACTCGTAGGAAAAATGAAGGAAACTTGTGACCTTAGAAATATAAATACAAATGGGAGATGAATTGATGTTACTTTCCACAAGGTTCTAAATATCAGGAGGTGTATATGGAGGATTAAACATGGTCTCTTTGATACATGGGTGAAAAATATGGAGAGGCACTAACATGAGTTGTTTTCAGAGGGATTAATAGATTACTCTTATTGAATGATAAGTGTGGGGAACCAGGGAGGATCGTGTTGAGGGTTCTCTCTTCAAGTAAGCCTAGGAAAATAGGTGGAACCTTAGGTGATGAAAAAAACTATTTGACTAATCATGGGTGAGTATTTTCTTATGCCTTCATGGGTATCCACATGTATTCCTAGATTTGATTAAGAAATGATCTTGTTTGAGGAAGGGAGGCTCATAGTACACTTCCAATATCAGTGGTTTGGGTGAATGAACCACACATATGTTTATTTATTTTATAAAATTGATGGACTAAAGTCCCACTATTACCCTTTATTTACCTCTCTTTATCTGATATAAAACTACCTAGGTGGTTTCAAAGGGATTGAGCAATGTACTATGACGATCAGAGCTGAAACCAGTCTTCAAGAAAATCTATATTTACAAATGAAGAACCCAAGGGATTATTTATATGAATGTATGGGTCCTTGGGGTAATGTGTAAATTATTGATTTCTGATCATTAATAGGCCTCATGTGCAAGGTTCTGGTGAATAGATGATTTTTTGGGGTATCACGGGGGAATGGATCTTTTGGGGATTTTCGATTCTTGGCATTCTTCATCTAAATTCTCCTCCATTTCTATGGTATTTCCCTTGGTTTCATTTTAATCCATTTGATAAAACAGAATCTGAACAATATTGATACAAAAAATACTATAATTAGTTTGATAACACAAGCACCCGAGTGTTGCACTTCTTCTTATACCCTTTATATCTAAATAAATTTTATTTTCACTAAATATTTATGAGGTATTATGTAATAAATTTATGTTTATTTATCTATTTTTGGGTACACATTTAATATTTTGTTAATAAGTTTCTATGATGGTATATTGGTATTTGTGAGAAAAAAATATATTATTAAATTTATAGAAGTGAAATTTCATTATAATTGAATGATGGGTTATCATGATTAATATGTATGGTAAAGGGATTAATATTGATAAACATGAAGTAAATATTATTTCATTCAATCCATTTATAATAATTATTGAATAATGTTGATCTATTTCAAAGCAAGAAGGTTTGTATGGAATAGATGTTTTGCATTTTATCACTATTTCATGATCCATGTGAAGTGATTTTTTAAAAGGCATTTTTTAAATTGATTAGAATTTATAAAATATCACTATAAACATGAATTTAATTTCTAATGTCTCTAATATTCCAGGAATCTCTAAATTTGAACCTTCCTTTTATACTCATTTGTGAAGTGAGTGATCGTTCTATTGGATTATCATAGTAAAATTGAATGAAAAAGAACCATTTCCCATTGTGTATAATAGAATATCCTCAAATGATGTATAAATCAATAACAACGCCACTAAATAGAAATTATTATTGTATTTATGTCTATTGAGGTAGTTATATCATATCTTTTAGGAAACCGCATTACTGATTTTATTAATCATTTTCAATTGAGAATCATTTTTAAAAGATAAGATGACAACATATAATTTATTAGGTGGGTATTTGTCATGAAATTGGATAGTATTAAAAAATAGAAAATTACTATAAATTTTTTAATATCTTACTAACATTGTATTTTATAATTCATAGAATATATGTCCCATATTACAATATCCAATTGATTTCCCAAAGAGAATATCAATTTTAGGATTGATATCATATGGTATAATGATATAAAAAGAAATCAGTAAAGGAAATCATTCCATAATTCTAAAGGAATTATGAAATGTGGAAAATAATTTATTATTTGAAACATAAGGTTTCATATGATCCCTATGTCTATAATATTTTTCATGATCATGTTATCAATAGATTATTCCAAAAGCTCTAGCAATATGTTGTTTGAAATTTCTATCATATATAGAAATATGGAGGCCACTTTTTACAAATAATTATAATTTAAATTTTTAATAATGATATTTATTTTTACCAAACATCATTATAGATACATACAATTTTTTCCAAACTATTAAACTATGTGAAAAACAAGAACACATCATTTTAAGTAACCAAAATCCACTAAATCATCATTGTATTGTGTATTTTTTTTTATTTTTTGGGATTTTATTTTAAAAGGCCCTTCCCAAATAGTGGTTTATATCTTACAATACGCATATTCATGGATTTCATTTCAAAATGGGATCTTGAGATCCTTACTATATATAATGGTCTATAATCATCAATACACTACCTTAATGAAAAAATAAATTTATGATTTTTAATGTCTAGTTATATCATTTTTTACTAAAAAACTATTTACACAATCTTCATATAAAAACACATATGAAACATATCATTTTATTACATCATTAAAATAATTATATTCATTACTTCTCATGACAATCTCACATAACATGTTGAACGTTTTGATTTAGTATTTTTTGAGAAATAATTACATATGTTATTTATTTTACAAAACATGTAAACATTTATCCTTAATAAAATCATTATTGAAACCCTTTCTAGTCTTCATATAAGTAATATTATTCTCCAATACCCGAGTAATTCTTAAAAATAAATGGTGAGATCAAATTTTTAATAAGGGAAAAATAACATGACGATATCATCAATGGTTAGATCATAGTAATATATGAAAACATGGTAAATTGTTAAATTTATAATTAATTTTATATAAAAAACATTAAACTTACATAAATAATACATAATTAATATGTGATTAAAAAATAAAAATCATATTCCAGGAAAATGTTTTTTTGATAATCATGGAAAAATGGAAAATTGATATAGATTGTCAAGATCTTTGAATCATAGAATATGTTCCTATAACATTATACATTTCATCATAAACATATTCTTAGGGTCACATAGAATTCCTAATAAATTTTTTTCCAATGTCTCATAGTGGATTATGATCCCTACTAATTCCCATTTGAATAAAAAAACATGTCCCGTGCTGCATTATGCTTACTTCTTAATCCCTTAAATTGAATATCATGATATATAAAGCATTACCCAATGCATTAGAGCGAAGTATCATTTTAGGAACACCAATTACATAACATTTCATGCATAAGATAAATTACCCTACACTATAAATAGTTCACAGTATCCCATAGTGGATTATATTCACTCCATAATCCCATATATAACATCCTATGAGATATAAATAATTATACAATATTTTAGAGTGTTATAACAGACCCACAAATTACAATATTGGTTAACATCTATTGGGATAAATACGTACATATTTGTTCCACATAAATCATCATATCATAAAGAACCCATGGAAATAAAATGTGATTATAATTCTTTTTATATGAATTAAATTAATCAACCAATTAATGAAAAGAAAATGTGTTCTAATAAAACATTTATACAATGAAGTTATGTAAATTTTTTTATAAAATCATTCAACGAAGATAAAAAACATTTTTTATTTATTCCTATTTTTCTAGGATATATGGATGATTAAATACTTTCTAAAATCAATTCATACAAGGGTAAATGGGTAAAATTATTAAATAAATGAACTGAAATAGGTTATTTTTGGGAGAACATAATTTGGAGAAAAATTAAATGATTTACCATTGGTTTTTTTAAATACAACGAAAATGTTGGAGGATCATTATAGACATCACAGTGGAAGCTATGAAATTTCTATAGGAATATTAAAAACTTAGTTGTAATTTTTTTTAATATAGTGAAATATTATTTAAATTATAATAAATAAAAAAATGAGGTATATTTCATCAAAAAATTCAATTGAAGTGGAATGATACATTCACACATTAATATAAAATTAAATTCATTATATGAAAAATAAAACCTTCATAATACATTAAAATAATTTAATTTCCAATATTTTGAGGGTAAAGTCAGTGAATTTAGAAAATGAACTTTAAAAATTTTAATGTAATTCTCCTTTTAATCATCAAAATTTTATGTATAAGGTAAAATATTTAAGCATGTTAAAATAAAATTTAAATATATTGAAAGGGATTTTTTGAAAAACCCTCCAAAATATTTGAATATTTTTAATCATAGTGAATTGATCATAGAGAGAAATAAAAACAATACATGGATAACTCATTGACAATAAAACAAACATTTATTCATATAAATTGACTATATGGGTTATCATCCTTTGAATAAATATATTTTTATTAATTAAATGTTTGATGTTCCACTCTTTTGGATTGAGTGACCATCGAATCGTAATGGAAAATCGGTAGAGCATGAAAAAAACTTCAGAAAACACATCAATATATAGGAAATTATTTGAAATGTATTTTATGTGGTTGATTATACACCAATAAAATAAAAAATTATTGATTCGGTGATGTGTCAGAGAGTAAGGAAATTGAGATGAAAATGGTTATGCATTATGAAAAATTCAAATAAAAACCCCAAGAAAAGAAGAAAATAATAAAGTTGAATTCTAAATACCATTAAAATGGTTAATAAATAATATTAAATTTTTACTATAAGTATATACAACATTAAAATAATATTAATAGGAGTAATGAACTTCTTCCTTAATGATGGGTGTTTTGAGGTGAAAAATTGAGGTGTGGCTGAAAAAGTTCATAACATACATTTAAATTATGAAATAAATAAGTTAGACTAATTACATATACAATATAGAACCATATTATTCTACATATTATATTACATTTTCCTTTAAATATCATCAGTCAATTATTTTTTATTTAGTTTTCCTACCAACTTCAGTTACTGTAGGCTATTCGGTGAAATAATTTACATGTCTCTTTTAAGGTTAACCATTGTAGACTGGATTATAAAATTGTTTCATAATATCAATAAATTTAATTCTGTTACATTATTTATTTTATATATTAAATATATTTTGAAATA
The DNA here is from genome assembly GCA_963277665.1 of Viscum album. Classification (NCBI taxonomy): domain Eukaryota; kingdom Viridiplantae; phylum Streptophyta; class Magnoliopsida; order Santalales; family Viscaceae; genus Viscum; species Viscum album. Next base: position 692,546,197 of record OY728163.1, read on the forward strand.
ATACCATGATTATTGGTTGTGACAACTAAACCTCAGTTCATATGTAGGTAATATTTCCCACATATGCATGATTAATGCTTTCATTTGTCAATGAATTTGGTGGTATATAGGTAAATAATAATAAAAAATATATTATTGATGTTAATATTATATATATATAATTTAATTAACCATTAAATCCTTTTTATCAACCTTTAATGTTGGATCACAATATTGTAGACTTCACTTCGTGTATACAGCAGTCTCTTCAATGCACTGATGATGATTTAATTTTTCTCAGTAGATAAATAGGAATAAATAATTCTTATTGAATTAATATAATGACATATCATTGTAACAATTATTAGAATTAAATTAAATATTTATGGATATAATAAATTTGAATGTGGATGATTAATGACAAAACATAAGAATGGGATAGAACATATGTTAGAGACTTGATCATTTCATGGAAAATCCTTCAATACTAAGAGGGTATAATAAAATAGTCATTACAAGGAATTAGAATGCATCAGGTAAACAATAGATTACATATTCTTGGAGTTTCAAGGAAATTTATAAGGGTAGGTCTATGTTTTAATGTGTCCAACGTACCTAATTATATATGACATGTAAAATAAGAATTTTGAAACACTACTAATATTTTAATAATAATACAAAACTATTCAAAGTTAAATGGAATAAATGATTATAAATATTATAGATTTAGGTGTATTTAGTAATATATATACATCAAAAAAAAAATTCAGTAAAGAAATAATTTTTTTACTTGGATTTTACAATTATTATTTTCCAATTTACTCTATTTTTAAACAATGTAACTTGTTTTTAATAAATACATTTTATGTTTTATTAGAAAAATAACTTCACACATTTTTTTAAATTTATTTATAAAAAATGTAAATTAAATCCCTAAAAAATATAATTAGATTTCTCTATAGTATATAATTACTATATAAATTAAAATAGGTAATGTATATTGAAGTTATTTTAGTAGAAAAATATCATTTTTATAATTACAGTTTCTTATTCATATTCAAAATTGATTAAAAATAATATGAGATTCAACATATAAAAATATTATATTTAAAATCATATATGATTGATAAATCAATAGTTTTTTTGTTAATTTAAAAAATAAAAATTCATTGAAAAATATAATTTTAATACAAATATTTCACCATAATTTTAATAATTACAAAATATCATAATAATATATCTTTTAACCTAAAATATATAACAGACCATGGATTTCAAACATAGATATTAAATCTAAATAGAAATATATTCATTAAACTATAAAAAAAAACATGCTATGACTGTATAGGTTTAGAGTCTTTTCAAACAAGGAAACATAAAACTATTACATCATCTTCATCAAATTCATTCATATCTTGTACACTTTTTAACAATTCTTATTAAATACCGTTCATTATATACTAGGGAAAAGAAACATTATAAAGTGTGATCTCAAATGATCAGTAAGATATTTATCAATCATATCATACTAATTTGATATAATAACAAATACATTACATTAGAAAAATTATTCATGTATATCAGTCATCATGGGATAAATTTTATAAGATAACCAAATTAAATATTCAAAAAAGTGAATAATAGAAGATATATATTTTGTGGAATACACATAATCATAGAAAATAATTTCCATATTCGGTAAAGGCTCATTAACAAGACCATAAATATAGAAAAATTACATTATTCTTTCAGTTTCACTCTCTATTCTATCCCTACACTACTGAATTGATATCATTTCCCCTTCAAACCTTATATTACTAAACAAATATAAATTCACATCCTATCCTTCTATATATCATTTGATATAAATTTTTAAACAATTAATATGATTGAGATATTGGACTCACCAATCAAATAATTAAAACCAAATATATTTCATATATAAGAACATAAATAATTCATCATATCATAACCCATGAAAAAACGGGTTTCTTAAAAATTACACAATCATATAATAACCCACATAAAATATATGGGTTTCATAGTTATATTTACATTATAAAACTAAAACAACCATATGAATAATATCAATATTATCCTTGAAACATAGACCTATTTAAATATGATTAACATCAAGGAATGTTATTGTAGATGGAAAGTAGTTTTGAGAGATCACTTGAAAATATACTTTCTTCATTAAAAGGGTTTAGTATTTTTTTAAATCTAGAATATTTAAAGGAAACAATTTTCTTTGTAAATAATCTAGTATTATTTTAAGGTATTATCCAAATAATTAAGGCTTCATGAATTCAAAAAATATGTTCATGACATATATTTCAAAAAAATATATCCTTGTGCTTTTGCAGGTGAAGTCAAATAACATCAGTTTAGGAAATAGAAAAAATGATTCATTTAAAACTATTTAGTAAAAATTGAAAAATGATAAAAATGAATAAAAAACATTATAAAAATAGTATTAATATTTTTCAATAACTTTTTATGAAACATAGGCATGGAAGATAAATAAACCGAACTAAATACATTTGTGTAAACAATCATGGATAATAATGAGATTGAAAATTAACTATTACATTAGGTATGATTTTATATATATTTATATGAAAATCAAGTACAATGAATTATGATATTCTTATTGAACAATTTTTATATTCAGGATCTCATATATAGTTATCGTATGACATGTTTGTTAATAATATTTCATTATTAGTCTTCTTTCGGGTGTTAACTGCTCCATTTTCCTATACAAGTTTTGTCAAATAAATCTTGTTCATGTGTATAAGATATAGTGATTTAATTTCTATTAATATATTAATTGATTTGATAAATTATTATTTCATAATATAAATTTAAATAATAATTATTTAATGGTGATCATGGAAATGAATCACATCGCATCTCGGAGATGGTAGAACGTACGTATGAAGAGTGACAATATCATTCCTTTAATTGAGAAATGTTATTGATGTGGATGGTGTATATAATTTTTCCAGAATAAATATCATATTTTACCAATAATATATATATATATTATATACACATATTAGTTATATCATTAGAACCATAAAAGTAAAATGGAAATGAAAAACTGCTTACACAACAACATGGAGACTATAAACCGTATGTATTCACGCATGGACCATTATTTTTTCATAGAATGGATAAAACATGGTTTTTAGTTCTTACATAATCATAATAAAATATAATAATATATGTTATGATATAGATATTAATTAATATTGGTAAAACATATGAAGAAGAAGTAGAAGACGAAATAATCTTGAATGAGTCTCTGAAAGAGATTACCTCTTTAACGACGATTTTCTTATAGATCTCATATTATAGAGACTAGATTTGGTATATTGATAAATCCATATCCTATATAATGTTACTAGGTAATTTTATAAGGGATATGGTTCGGGTATGGTTGATCTTGAAGGCCCAATGTTATGTGAATAAGTGTGTAATGAGGTTCTCTTTTATAGATGAGGTGAGGGGCACTTTTAAAATTTCTCAATATATTAATTTATTATAAATTCAATATCAGTGAAAATATCACAAAAAAATATTGATTCTAATATAATATAATTTTATTTTATAATATTATCAACCAATATATTTCTACATGTTTAGATAATTTTTCCATCCCAACCATTTTGATTAACCCTCTGTTAACTGATTATATGTTTTACTAATGTAACAACAATATCAATATTAAAAGATCATAATCTTTATTTATGGGGAGTTAATTAGACCATAAATGGTAAATTGATAATATATAAGTCTATATTATAATTATTATTTCTTTTGAAATACGATTCCATTATTATGAAATAATTTAATAAAAAATTATTTTGATAAAATATCAATAGTGTCATTTTCTAAAACTCTTAATTTCATAGATTATTAAAAATATCAATATTAAATGTTAAATATATTAAAAATATTTTATTGTATCTATAATAGTTAAATTTCATCTAAAATTTCATTTATCACATTAATTTTCTATAATTATATATATTTTAATATTTTCAAGACCATTTATTTGATATTTCCAATAATAAAATAATTAATACTCTCACATTGTGAAATTATGTAATATACATATTTATTTTCAAAAAAAATTAACCTAAATTACTATAATGACACTAAATATGCTATCATTTTGATGATAATTTATGTTGGAATAAATATTTAGTATAACACTTTAATGAAAATGATGTTTTTATTATGAATATGACTATGACATCTTAAAATTTTCATTAAAAAACTATAATAAATGTTATACTCTCATCCATGTAGATTAAATAGTATATAATTGTTGACCAAGTATTATTTTTATAGATTCATACTCATAAAATTAAATTAGGTAATGTTTTAAGAGAATTTTAGAATATCTATAATATTATATTACCCTAAATTACATGATTTACCATTTACCGAGCTAAAAAAATTAAATAATATTACTAATATTATTATACAAATATAAAATCAAAAAAGGTATATAATTTGGACCCAGTGATCAAAATTATTATAATCTATTTTTCAAAATTCAGAAAATAGATGTTTTTTTTAATTCATTTAACACATACGTTTTTTAAAAATTCTCAACACATACGTTTTTTATATCAAAATTCATTGTGAAATTGTCTATAAAGACCTAAATGTGATTCAATGATAAAAACGTGATATATTTCTCCCTTAAAAAATTTAAAAATATAGTTTACAAATATAAATTATTTAGAAGAAAAAAAATTTCAATTAAAATGAAATATTTTATTAATATTCATTAAATCGTGAAACATATCCTAAAATTACCAAAATATAAACCAAATTAAATTTATTTATCCCAAATTCAGATAATATGTTTATTTTTCTATATAAATTATATAAATGGTTAAAAGTTTTGATTTTAATTGGTTTTTATGTTAAGAGAATGAAAAATTTACATTTTCAAAAATATATGTTTCTATGCATAAAATTGGGCTTGATCTTATATTATACATATAAAATATTTTGGATGAATATAAAAAAAATTCAATCAAATATATAACATATTTATTTCATCAATACCATTCAATAACATTAATTTATTTAATTTATTACGTCAAATTTTCTTTTGGATAATAATGAAAATATATTTATCATTACAATAAACTAGTATATATATTCATTTCTATGTAATTTTTAACAAATTGATTCATATTACATTTATATGAACCACGAATTTTCCTAAATTATTTAATACTATTCATAATCATTAATAAAATGGGTAATTTATAAGCTTCATTTAATTCTAATAGTGACTCACAATTTTTTTCAAATTAACAGTTTCATACAATAAAAGATATTGAATAATTAATTTTTTTAAAGTGTAACATTAATTATAATATGAGAAATCTAAATTCTACCCACATTAAATGGATTTATAACTTGATATTTTTCACTTGGTTACAAACATATGAAAGGGCTTCCACCTCATCACATCCTCATTTTGCCACATAACATCCTCATATTGGGGGTTCTTCCATAAAACATAATCCAAATAATTCGGTTTGTTTTACATATATTTTTCACTATGATCCAAAAAATATATATTAGTTGTTCTTCATAATAGATATCGTTCTCTAATGATAATACTTTTGTGTTTAATAGATGTGAATGATGATGTATATAATTTCCCAGGAGAGATACATGGAACATGTTATGGATTTGAGGGTGATTAGGTGGAAACACCAATCTATAAGCTATCTTCCAAACATGAACAATACTTTCAGAAGGACCGATATACTGAGGGAAAACCATTACTTTTTTTACAAATCATAATATAATATTGAAGGGATATATTAATAGAAATACCATAACACACATTTTAAAATCATGGTCATTTCCTCAATTGTCAACATAAATTTTCTATCAACTCTGATCTAGTCTTATGATATTTTGAATAGATCTATCCTTACCTACCTTTTCCTCATTAATATGAGGTCCCAAAATCAATCTTCCCAAAAGATCAACCCAACATGTAGAAGTTTTAAACTTCTTAATATATATGGATTTATTAGGTGGCATCTAAATATTAGAGTGAATGATATTATTTTAACAAAATCAAACAAAAGGTGTTGTGTCAAAATGGATATGATACTGAACAAATTAAATAGGATGGTAAACTATATATAAAAAAATTATATAAAACCTTTAATGAAAATTATTAATTTAATATAACATAAACAATTAACAATGCCTCTTATAAAAAACAATTGGACTAACTTTCTATCTGATGGAATTGTTGTGTTACCACAGGTAATGAAACAATTATATTCGAATTGAATAAAAATATCAGAGTAATAAAGAGTGTAAATGATTATACCATATAACATATAGAATCAATAATAAAAGTATAATATGTAATTAGAAACAATTACAATAGAATACAAACAGAAAGAAGAAATAAAAAGATTGCTGTCTTTTTTAATAAGCAGTTGACATGTAAAAGGTATTATAATTATTTTATCCCAAAGTGTTTGGTATCCTTTCACCTAGAATAATAGGTCTATCTCACCAACACAGGTACGACCTCGATATTATGATCAAGAGGTCCATCTTGCTATCCCCACAAGCCCTATATTTTAAAAGTAATCAACACCTCTGTCTTTCAAAAATTATAACTCATTCGATATGATGATTGGTTGAAAATTTTTGCATGTCCCCAAAAGCCCTCAATCATAATCACCTGATCAGACAATCAATGGAAAACAAATCACTTATTTAAATAAAAAAACTAAGAATAATTTGTTCACTCTCTTTAATTTCAAGGATTTAAAATGAAGAAGAGAGAATTCATACAATCTATCTCTGTAACATGATGAAGCTTATGTTGATCAAAGACACTTCTCTACATAAAATGACCTCCTATTTATTGAAATCAGGTTCCAATTATCTTATTTTCTCTAATGGTACTATTTTTCTAGAAAACTCGGAAGTACATGGAAATCTAGTATTGTAATAGTTATATTGCAACAAAAAACACGATGTCATTGTGATTAGTTTATAACTAACTCCTTGACATAGTTTTGGTTAAAACAATAGGTATTTGAAACTGATAACAAGAGTAAAATATGGGTTTTGAGAAAATCAAGTATGTTATAAAAGTAACACATTGAAACAATTAATATCACTTAGTGTAAAATATTGTTAGTATACATAGTGGGTATGATGCATAATGGGAGTATGATGCATAGTGTCAATAATATTGACAAATTCAATATGGTATATAGATTCAATATGATAGATATAGTCATTACGATTGGCATAGTCATTAAGTTGGAAAGAGGCAATATGATAGAAAGATTCAGTACAAAAAATAGTTTGAGTACCATGGTAATACTCAACAAGAAAAACATAGCCAGTCTAATAAACATAGATACCATATTCAAAGAAATTCCATTATTTGAGAAATGAGTGTAAAATGATTTTTGATTTAAAAAAAACACATCAATTTCGAAATAATACTTTTTACTTATCAATTTTCCCCTTTTTGTAATGAAAAAAACACGAAGTAATTTTATAATGAAATACTTATCTCCCCCTGAGTTATGTAAACTTTACTGAATTTGAAGTTTAATACTACTAACTCCCCATTAGGTATATACTTTCCCAAGGATTTTATTCCTATATTTTCCTTGATTAAGATTTATTACATTTGAGTAAAACATTAACAAATATCCCCCTTTGGTAAACTTTCTCCCCTTTTATAAAACATTCTCTCACATTGTGATTTACAAAAATAATGGGGTAGTCTTGAGTTGCATGATAAGGTTAGAGAGAATTAAAAAAAGAAAAAAATAGGAATAGAACCATACAGTTTATTGAATTTAAAAAGTTCATATATTTTAAAACATTCATTTGTTGTCTTAATTTATCATTCTTGATTAACTCATGAGGCACTGACTTCATCTTCTTTATCACTTTCTTGTATTCTAAGATAGAAATAAGTTGAGATTTCAGAAGCTCTTGTTGGTCTTCAAAAATATGATCCTAGTTATTGATTGTCTCTTCTTGAATTATGATCACATATTCAAGAGTATTAATCTGTCATTCAAATTCTTATTTTCTTTATTCAACATAGTATTTTGATTCTTTAAAAAAACCATTTATTCTTTGTAAGATGAAAAAGTTGTAAAATATGATTTGAAAGCATTCATCCTTTATTGAAACACTTTTACTGAAGGAACATCAGCACTATAATATTATTAATACTAAATAAACCTATCAATACATTCCTTATAAAGCCTATTAAATGAAATGGAAATATCATTTGAAAGACTCCATAAGTATTCAGTTGATTACTCATGTTCATTTACTATGATTTTTTATGACAATTTTCTCATCCTATTGTAATACAAAATATAAACAATAGAACTATCACTCAAAACTTTTTGACGAGCCTCTATTTTCATTACTCTTTATTTGAGCTCTCTTACTGAACCAAATTTCTTTCTATGATTTTCAATAATAAAACAAGTCAGTCATTTAATTCTATGAAGTTATGGAAGAGTATTCTCAATTATTCTTAAGACATGAACAATGTAATCACTTTTCTCCAATAAAATTGTATGTTCTGAATCAGTATCATGTTCATGCGATTAATGTTCATTTGATCGGCTCGAGACTTCATCGGGATATTTTACTTCCACAATATATTTTTTGGAAACCATTATTCTTATTTTTTAGCTCTTTATTCTTTAACTCTATCACTGATGAAAAGTAATTTTTCGGCATGAGAACATTGAGCCCCATTCCTTCTAGGAGAGGGAATTCTCTCAGAGTGGTTTTCTAGGTAATGAACTAGAGCTCGATCGACATGAGGATATTTTTGTTGTATTCTTACAATTTCTTTTCAAAGATAATATTCTACTATACTCATCTTGGAACTCTAAAGTTACTCCAAAATAAATTCATCTTTACCTTGTTAACCTTTATGTTTTGATGTTTATTGAAATCCTTCTTTCACTATTTATTTCCCTTTTTCTATCATTGGAAAATACTGTACAATTGGTTCTTGTTGAACTTCTTCTATCAGTTTAGTACTTTATAACTCGCTACTTTTTAGAACTTTGGAAACATAAAAATCATGATATTATCTCTTCAAAAAAATTATTTTTCTTCTCACCCTATATAGAATCTCTTATTCTTATCTTCTCATCTCGAACTCTAGCTCGATCAAGACCAAATTCTTGATCACCTTCTATTCATTTTTATTTCTTCTTTCTCCCCTTATATATGACCAATTTCTTGTATTTTGTTTTCTTCTTAGGGTTTTCAATGATTTGAGGATCTGATATCTGAGAAGCTATAACTGCTGGAGATAATTTGGTTAGAAGTGGTTCCAATTGATTTGGTGTTGTTTCTTCATCATTTCTGACAAATAGTTTTTACCTTTCATTAAAAAGACATTCAATTTCATTATCATATTCTTATTTATCCATGAATCCTTTAACTCATTAATTTATCTTTCACTATAATATAACAAAATTTCAAGCATTGATGAATGAACATTGTCAGAATATATGTATACATGATAATATAGGACATGATTTCTCTATACATCACATTCATTATTGTTACAAAAATGTAACCCATGAGATTTACCTTTCCCATATTTACCAGATAATTTAACATAAAGATGACAAAAACATTAAGATTTTCTCTAACCCCTTTCCATTGAATTAGAAATCCATTCATCCAAATGACAACAAACCAGTTGTCTACATAGATATAGGATACATTTCTTATTTCTCCATTCGTAGGAAATAATTACTTTTTAGGTCTTCCCTTATTAAACATACCAATGTCATCATCTAGCTTATGATATAGACAAAATGAGTCACATTTAGTCAAACAATTGAGGAAATGTGTTGCTTGTTTTTTTGAAATTTAAATATTTCTATTGTAAAAAATAAATGGTAGTCATCATATCATTGTCAAAATACACTATATTATATAATTTTCTTACCTCTTCAACAATAATAGAATATAGAGAAATGTGTTTCTCAAAAAAAAATATGTTCCCAGCTTTGGGAAAAGATAATCCTTTTGATTGTTGAGTCATATCGGTCAAAGAAATCTCAAGATACTAATCATTATATGAATAATCCATTTTTTAGAATGTCTTTGATGAAATATCAGCAAGGTTATTGGTAGAAAACTGAGACATAATGATTATCGAGAAAAGAAATGATTGTATCAAGTCTTAAGAAGGGAGGAAAAGCTTCAACCAGAAATCTGAAGAAACGTTATGGGTTTGAGAAAGGGAGACCTCTATTTATAGGTGAAATTTTAATGATTGTTGTTCTTTTACGGTTGAGATTTTTTGATAATTAATCAAACGGTGAATAATTAATGGATTTTTTTAAAAAATGAATTTTTTTTACAAAATATTAAAAAGATTAAAAATGAGAAACAATAACACTAGATAAAGGAAATACAAAAATATTATAGAATATTCATGTCAGATAAATCATGTAATTTGTTGGTTTAATATTATTATGAAAGTAAAAAACATAATACAATACAGAAAATAAGTTGTTGGAATAATGGAAAGATAATACAATAAAACATTTGAGCAATGAAAAATAATGTAAATATGATCGGTTGTTAGAACGGTGGAAAACAATCATTACCATAGGTTGTCATGCTGATGGAAAACAATGCCATTACCATAGGCTGTCAATACGATGGAAAACAATGCCATTACCATAGGTTTTCAAGCTTATAGAAAATGAAGTCATTACCATTGGTTTTCAAGTAGATGGAAAACAATCTCATTACCATATGATGTCAAACCGATGGAAAACAAGTCATTACCATAGGTTTTTATGATGATGGAAAATAAATTCATTATCATAGGTTGTCATGACAATGGAAAACAAAGTCATTGCCATCGGTTATCAAACTAATGGAAATACATTTAGGCCGATATTTAGAGTTTTAATCCAATTAGTAGAAACTATAAACTAACAATGGTTAGGCCGAATGACATGGCATAAAAATAAAACAACTAATAAATCTAATAAGAAAAATAAAACGATAATATTAAATAATTAATGTATGATACAAAATATTAAATCAATTTAAAAATTAGGTAAAACAATAAATAATAGAGAAATGTTCTCCCCCTAAAAAAGTAGTGTATTAATGTAAGGATAATTATAAAAATATAGAGTAATTGTGATTGATTATTTTAGTGTAATCATTCTTAGCATATTTTTAATAAATTAAAATATTTTGGAAGATATTGGGATTGTACAAATATCAGCAAGTTGTTCTTGCATTATAATGAATTGTAAAATGATATATCCTTTTTGTGTGTGATCCTTAAGAAAGCGATGCCTAATATCTATGTGTTTTACATGAGAGTGATTTGAAGGTTTTTACTTAGATCAATTTAACATATGTTATCACAAAATATTTTAGTTTTAGTAAAACTCATACCATAGTTTGTGAGTGTGTGTTGCATCCACAACACTTGAGCGCAACAACTTCCTGTGGCTACATATTATTCTTCAATAGTGGAGAGTGAAATTGAGTGTTGTTTTTATCATGAACAAGAAACTAAATAATTCCCTAAAAAGGAAAAGTTCTAGAGGTAATCTTTCTATCCATTTTACAACCACCAAAGTCAGCATCACAAAACTTTTTATTTTTAAATCATTTCTAGAATAATAAGAAAGGCCTAAATCTAATGTTCCTTTTAAATACTGGGAAATTATTTTTATTGAATTTAAATGGGATTGTTTAGGATTTTATTGATATCTTGTACTGAAGAATATAGAAAACATTAAGTCTTGATGAATAGCTATGAAGTATATTATACTTCCATTCATACATTTAATTTTTTTTGATCAACTGGTTTCCCAGCTTCATCAATATCATGAGTGTTAGAGGTTCCAATAAGAGTACTAATAATTTTAGTATTGTCATATTCATTCATTTTTATTATGTCTTTTATATACTTATGTTGATATCTTTAAGCACCTTCTTATTTTTATGAAATTTCAAAACCAATAAAAAATGTTAATTCACACATCATACTCATTTGAAACTCAGACTACATTAGATTAGTAAATGAATCTGTTAAAGGATTTTGAGTTGATCCAAAAATGATATCATCATCAAATATTGGAACAATCATAAATTTTTGGCCTTTATTTATAAGGATATTTTCATTTTTTCTTTTAATGTAATTGTTTAGTATCAAAAATCATGTTAACCTATCATACCACGCTTTATGGGCTTGTTTAATTCCATAAAGGGCTTTGGTATATTTTTAAACATATTTGGGATGTTTTTTATCTTCAAAACCATTGTGTTTGTCTAAATAGACTTCCTCTTGAACATTTCCATTATGTAAAGAACACTTCAAATACATTAGAAGGAGTTTCAAATTAAAGAATGATGAACATGCTTCTAGATTTATAATAGATTCGCGTCTTTTTTCTAGAGCATAGGTTTCTTCATTGTCTATTCCATATTGTTTACTATAAATATTAGTAAAAATAGATTAAATAAACAAAAAAACATATGATTTTTTAGCGAGAAAATATACCCATATAAATCTAGTGTAATCATCAACTATGAAAATTACATAGTACTTGCCTCTAATATGTTCAGTTTCTGTGGGACCAAAAAGATCCATGTGCACTAACTATAATAAATTGGTAGTTGTGAGTACACTAATTGATTTAAATCTTGTCTTATGTCGGTTTACATATTTAAAATAGTTAAAAATATTAGATGAACCAAATAAATGCACTAGTATATATTTAACTAGTCCTTTCATTTAGGGTTTATATAAATTATTAAAAGTAGTATATCATAGTCTTCTATACCGAAACCATGATTAGTCTTCCATTTCACATAGCCAAGGTATGTCTTGTCATTAAAGGTCTTCTATGTTCAACGTGTAAACATTATCATGCCTTTTGGGATGACATAATGAATTCATGATTGGAATTTTGAACTAACCAATTATCATTCCTAAAATTCACTAGGTAAACATCATCACATAATTGGTTTAGGCTAATTAGGTTATACATAATACTTTCAATAAGAAAAACCTTAGAAATTATTTTTTTACAAGGAAAATGATATTACCTATACCAACAAAATTTCCTAGAGAATTATATCATAAGGTAACTTTTCCTCCTTCCATCATGATATCTTTTTCAAATAATTTTATGTTTCATGTCATGTTCCTGGAACATCCAATATCCATGTACCACATATTGTTATTGTTTCATGTTTTGTTTTACTAAAAAAACAATTAATCCTTTGGAATAAAAACATGTTTGGATCTAGAAATGTTAGAGAGGATAATTTTTGGAATACACATTTGTTTTGAAAAGTGAGATTTACAAAAACCTAAAGATAAGGATTTATTAAGAGACCAATTTCCTTCCAAATGTCCACCACATTGACTTTTGGTGAATAATGGAGCACATTGGGGAAAATATTTATTATTAAAAACTGGTTTTGAATGAGTACAACCAAATATAGATCTATTTCATAAAGGCAGGATTTGACAAAACATTTTATCACACTCTTTTCGTAATGTAGTGAATTTATATAAAAGTTTCTTAAGAGATAAAATCTATAATTTTAGTCTGATGAAAAAAATTCTTATCCTCATTTGTATTAGTTTTAGATATATTTTTTTTCTAAAACATTTTTTCACATATCATAATACCAAAATCATTAAAATGTTGGTTCATCTCAAATTTCTCTTTTTCAATATTTTTTGGAAGGATTTCGATTTCAAGGGTTTATAATCATGATCTTTAGAGATATATGATATTTATCTTCTTATAATATCAACACTAGTATTTTCCTTTTCATATTTTCTGAAACATTATAATATTAATTTTCTAAATGTTTTCAAAATATAGAAACATTTTTATAAGAATGCAAAGAATTAAAATTTTCTGATGAAGATGTTTCATCATCAGAAGAATAATTTTTTCCATGATAATTGTTACTCAGAGAAATATTAGTAAGAGGTTCATAAATGTGTACCATGTTCATTAATCAATGATAAGGAGTTTTGGTAAGGAGTCTAACATTCTTGTGATTTTTGATATCACTACCAGAAGAGTCCTCGGAGAATCACCACCACTTTCACTCCAAGAGTCATTTACTTCTAAGAAATTATTTCCCTTGGACATCCAATATTTCATCGTATACATATTTGAATGTCTTTCATTTCTATCCTTTTTTTCAATATAGGAAAATCATGTTGAATTTTTCCTCAACTTTTACATTCATTGTATGTGACTTTAGAATAATTCTTTTCCTTGTTACTTGTGCAAGTATGTTTATATCTATATTGCAAATCCCTCTTTCCAAAAATTTTATTCATTCTTCTAGAAATATTTGAACTATCATTCCATAAATTACCCGTATCAATAGAATATGATAAGACTTCAACCTTCAATTTTATTGACATAATTTTCACTTGATATTGAGACTTGGTAGGATTTGATGTAGTAGTGAATTATACTCCACAATTTTTATTTTTCACTTTATATGAATCTCTATTAATTCATCGTTAATATTTCAATAGTGTTCCAAAGATATCATCAAGAGTATGATTAGTAATATTTCTACATTCATCAACTGCAGTACTCTTGGATTCAAATTCATTTGGCATAATATCTATTTACATTTTAACATGAAATTATTTTATAAATTTTTCTCTCCCATAGCTTGAATACTGTTTAATATTGTCATGAATAATTTTTGAAACTCAACTATTGGTTCACCATAAGAAAATTCCAAAGCTTAATAGTCAGCACTTAGAATTTCTATTCATGATTCAAAAACATTGTATGTTCAAAAATGTGTAATCTCTAATATCTTACAAATACTATTTTCTGCATCACATGAAGAGATTGGCTATAAATGTTCTTGGTCATAAAACACAATAATGTATTGTTTACCTTATATTTTAGTTGAAATTCCTCTTATTCTGGAGTAGTAAATGTCCTCACATCTTTTTCGGGGATTTTATAATCACTAATGAATATAAAAAAGATATCTACCACAGTTGTTATGATAATGGTCTTCATTTGACCTCTAAAATATTCAAAATAATTACCAAAAAATGGGTGGTATTATAAGGGTAAGATTTACAAATGGACAGACATTCATTATGTCTTCCATTATAATGAATCAAAATCCACATTTCAAAAATATAGGTTAGTTTATAAAAAACAACATAGTGGAAAAACCTTCTATGATAACAATTGATGGAAGAAATGGATACGAGACGACACATATAAACGAGAGGGGTGAATTCTATATTAAAAATTCAATAAAAACCATTAATGAAGGTTATTAGTTTATTATAATGTAAACAATTCACAAAGACTCTTATAAAATAATACAAACAATTATAATGATCTTTTGTTTGATGGAATTGTTATTATGCTAAAGGTTATGAAATAATTTTATTCATATTGATTAAAAATATCAGAGTAACAGACTGTGTAAATGATTCTACCATATAGTGTATAGAATTAACAATAAAAGTATAAGATGTAATTTAAAACAATTAAAAAATACAACAAGAAAGAACCAACAAAAAGATTCTATTTCTTTTTTAATAAGCTGTCAAAATATAAAAGGTATTACAATTTATTTATCTAAATGAGTAGGGTATCCATTAACCTAGGATAATATGTCAGTCTCACCAACACTGTTAAGCACTCGATATGATGATCGGCATGTCCATCTTTTTATCCCCGCAATCCCTCGATATTACAAGTAATTAGAACCATTATCATAAACATACTTGAAATCCTCGATATGATGATCGATTGCACCATTTGCCTATACCCGACATCCCTCAATTGTAATCACCTGATTGGATGCACAAAGGAAAAAAAGAACTTATTGAAAAACAAAATCTATGAACAATCCATTACTGTTTTTTAATTTCAAGGCTTTCTCACAAAGCAGAGAGAAGTCATACAATCCCTCTCTAGAACATAAAGATGAATATGTTTATCAATGTCACTTATCTACTTCAAATGACATCCTATTTATAGGCCTTTGGATCCAATAGTCATTTTTTTTCCAACGGTAATATTTTTCTAAAAAACTGGGAGGGACATGGACACCTAGCATTGTAACAGTCATATTGAAACAAAAAACATGACAATGTTTTGATTAGATTATAACTAACTTCATGACATAATTTTGGTCAAAGTAATAAGAATATTAAAAGGATAATAAGAATATAATATGTGTTTTGATAAAATCATTCATGTTATAAAAGTTACACATGGATATGATTAATATTACATAGTGTAATATACAATTTTGATTCAAAGTGGTTATGATGCATATTGTGATTATGATGGACATAGTCAATATAATAGACAAAGATAATATTATAGATATAGTCAATATGATAGACAATGTCATTATGATAGACATAGTCATTACTATGGATAGAGTTAGTAAGAGAGATGGATTCTGTATGAAAAACAAAGTGAGTATGATGATAATAGTCAATACGATAAATAAGTCATTGTGATAAACATTGAAACTTTATTAACAGTAAGTCCTTTATTTTAGAAATGAGTATAAATAGAATTTTTATTTCCCAAAAAAATACATAAATGTCAAAAGAATACTTTTGACTTAACAAATGGTAGGCGTTGATTCCCAAAACCATTTATATACATAGAGAAAGATCTTAATGTCTTCTATGATTTGAAATGAACTCTCATGCTGACAATATATCTTAGGATGCTATTTAATGCTAAAATATAACTCTGTATCCAGTTCCTACTAAAGAATTATCGAGAACATTGAGGTAAAATTCTTATCCCAAAAAGATATAATGATAGTGGTACTCCATGAAATGTGACCACTTCCTATATATATATATATATCATGAAAGTCTAATCAAAAGAGAAATCATATATAGTATAAATTGATTGTTCTTATTTTGTATGGATATTAACAATAACATGTATTTAATTATGGTATTTTTATATTATGGGATGTCCAAAGACAATGTCTATGGTGATGTTTTCCAATTTTCATTCTTGTATGGGTAATGGATGTAACATCACCTTATATTATTTGTATCATCGTTCACTTTGCTGAAAATCCAAGCATTGAGAAACATATTCTATAATATTTTTCTTCATTTCATCCCATAAAAAATTCTACATCAAGTCTATATATGATTTTGTAATTGTAGGACGAATTGATAATATTGAACATTAAGAATCATCCAACAACTCCTTATTTAATTATAGTACGTAGGAATACAAAATTAGTTCCTGAGACTTATTATTCCATCATAATAAATGTTTAACTCAATAATGGTTTTCACATTCTTTTGTATCTCCGCGTCTTCCTTCTACACCTCTTTAATATCCACTTTTATAGATGGATGAAAATTCATTTGAAACAAATAGGATTCCCCCTTCCTTTAGAAATTCTAGAACCATCCTTTTCTTAAACATAAATATTATATCTTTTTCATATCAGCATCATATAAAGGATAACATTTTCCTTTGAATCAAATCATTTTAATCCTTGTTCAGTATCCTATTTTGGTAATAAATTGAGCAGCTGTAATCCTTAATAAATTCCAAACATCTTCTTTTGAGCATATTCATCTCATTTTGAGTGAAAATATACTATAAAATTTTTGGTTTAGAATATGTTTTTCACTATTCTCCATAAGTATAACACCTCCATATTTTCAATTCAATGATTATCACAACTAACACCAAATCATGAGTTTAGTAAATGTTTTCATTTATTTTCTATTTTCAGGGGGAATAAGGTATCACAATATCATTTTATATAAGAAAACATCTTAAACCATTATTATATGCGTTAATTTAGATTAAAAACCTCTCCACTGTATGGTAGTGTGAGCACATGTTCACTGACTAACTATCTCTTCAACTCATTGAAATTATCTTAACATTCCTTAATCCATTTGAAGCTAAATATATTCCATGTCAACTTGGATAGGGGATTATATAATCATCAATTGTTTTTAAGAAAATTCTTATAATATCTAGATAAACCAAAAATACTTTGAATTTGAGCCATAAATGTTTTTCTAGGATAATGAATGATTACTTTTGTTATTGATAGTTCCACAGATATCCCTGGAATGAAAATTATGTGACAAAAAAATGAATCATTTTAAATATAAAAATTAAAAATTGATAATTTTTTCATAATGATCTCTTTTCATAGGGTATTCAGTATAATCCTTGAGTGATATTAAATTTATTCAATTCCCTTTTAATATTCAATAATATATTCTATGATCACTACCAGAAACTGATCAGGATAATCATTAAAGGAACTTTTCAATAAACCCATGAAGATAGATGGGGAATTAGTAATCCCAAATGGGATCAAAATAAACTCATAGTGTCGATACCTTGTACATACTGATTTCATGGTTATATCATTCTTTTTTACCCTTAATTTATGATATCTAGAGAAAAGATAATTCTTGGAAGTGTATTGACCTCCATGTAGTTGGTTTAATAAGTCATCATATCATTGAGATGATATTTCTTATTGATAGTGATAATTTTATATTTTCTAAAATAATTATAGACTCACATAAATCAATATTTATTTTTAACAAACAGAATAGGTGAACCGCCTGATGATGCATTATGTTATATGAATCCCTTGTCAAAATTACACTTGAGTTTCTTCTTCAATTTTTGCAACTCATTTAGGGCCCTAATATATAGAGACATTGAAATAGGCATCACACCCAGTATGAGTTCTATTGAATACTCAACTTTAGGATTCAGTGGAAGACATAGATATTATTCTAGAAATCCATCAAAAAAACACCCATAAAATAGGTGTATCATTAATGGAGTGTTTCTCCCCAACCATCAATGATAGATAAACATCATTTAAATGAGTCTATACACATAAGATGGAATAAAATATCCATTGAAGCTCATATTTATCCTTTCATCGATAGTTGATCAATGATTCATTTGGAATATGAAATATGTCTTTCCTTCCATGGAAATTGATATGATCTCAACATAGATAAAGACAATATATTCCACCAATAACATAGAATTCCCCTAAAAGAAGTATACCATGATTTATAGGAAGGAATTTTCCACAAAAATAAATCATAGAATAATTATATGCTTCTCATGTGAGAATTGTTATATTAAGATTTTTCACAAGTAACTCATTATAATTATTAATGTAATATAGATATAGCATTATAGAATTCGTTTAAAAAAAGTGGATAAATCAAGAATCCAATAAGACATTTTTAATTTTAGAATAGATGGAATGTGTATGTTTCACCACATAATTAACATACTCTAAATCACCAACAATGATAACATGTGGTACACCTTTTTCTTTGGACTTTTGAGGTTTCTAGATTCTATCTTAATTGAAAAACCTTGGATTTGGGCCTCGATTATCATAATTCCACATTTCATTTCACATGTAGCATTGAACTGTGGGTGGTTTATTTTGTTTGGTCCTATCCCAATTCGCATTCTTAGTAATATTTTACCCATCACATAGGCATTTAACTGTATAGTGGCCTTCTTTCCCACAGTTAAGATATTAACTAGTCCCCATAATATCGTTTCCTTTATGTTTATTTCCACTAATTTAGCATAAAAAATCACATATTCTTTTCACTATGGTTATCAGATTTTCTCTACAATTAAATTTTTCTCTTCTTTTCAAACCCATAATACTGATGGGTAACTCCAATCCACATATCAATCTTGAGATATCATAGAATTATTTCCTCATAGATATTGAAGCATCTTTGTGACAACTAGGTCCCGGTGACAGCACAGCCACACCACCTTTAACATGGCTGTCTGGTCCTAGCCCACCAGATATCACCAGTTGCCCCATAGACATGTGGGGCCCACCCACATGTCCTTTCTAGTGTTCTTTGTCCTCAGTCACACACATCCTGGGAAACTTCCCAGAAGGCCACCCATCCAGATCACTACTCCAGGACGATCACGCTTAACTATGGAGTTCTAATCAGATAGGCTCCCAAAAAGGAAGGTTCACCTTATTGACATGAGTCATATCATTTAGTCATTTAACCCTTTATCATTTGGGGGTGTTACAATCACACCCCCCTTTAGAGAACTATGCGCTCGTTGTGGGCCCTACATCTCAACCCAGGCAGTGCACCACACATAAGGGTGGGTACCACCTCTGATACCAATTTGTCACGACCAGTCCTCAGGGCCCATGCCGTGACTACCCCAAACCCGCATTCCATAGGCCAGGGGTTGGAAACTAGCACCAAAGGTGTAAATCCCAATAAAAAGGGAAGGCATTTCATTTATAAAATGTAAACAAACACAACCAGAGTACAAGCGGAAAAAAACTATAAATAAAACGGAAAATAAAAGTAGTGCTGAATGTAAGGGGTCGGAAATACAAGCCCAACTGTAATGTAAAGGTAAAAGACAAAATAGCTTGATGGTGAGAAACAACTCATGGATTGTCTACCACAGATCCTACCTGAAGAGTAGGTACAGATAGCGCAGCTCCTAGATCGTCCACCACAGATCCCACATGAAGGGTAGGTACAGATAGCCCCCTCGGTGCCCTCATCCTTCCATCCTCCTCCAGTTACAGACTCGACATGAGGTCCACCCCTAGGTACCATCCAGTCCTCGCACACTCGGCCACCGTCAGCGATGTCCGTCGTCTGCATCCAATACACTGAGGTGTGAGCATAGCCCGTGTAGGGGTGATTATAACGATACTCAGTAGGGACCCCGAGACACTCAAGGTCTCACTAAATACAACAGATACAAACCAAAAAGAAAGGTCTCAAAAGATAACATTTACTTAGGTATATTCCCATACATATACCTAAGTTATCAAGTAACCCATCTCAGCCATGAGGAAAACACAAAGGTCATTGACTCAGCTCAAAACAGTATTTTTATTCACGATGACGAAAACACGACTACTGGATAACTCCTCCTCTATCGAGCGCAGTAGTCCTTCCACGACTCCGAGGTGACACTCACTAACCTTAGACTACTGAGGTACTCCTCCTGTCGAGTACTATGGGTCAGCCACCTCACAATGTAGTGCTCCTCCGCCATGGGTCTGCCACCTCACAAAGCAGTGCTCCCACTCATAGCCTAAAGAGGTACTGCTCTTGTCGAGTACCATGGGTCTTCCACCTCACATAGTAGTGCTTTTCCGCTATGGTTCTTCCACCTCACAAAGTTGTGCTCCCCACTGGGCTATAGAAGTCACTCCGAATCGAATCGGACAAGCAGTCATCAGGTCTCAGCCAGCTACAAGGTCACCGTACGATGTATTATCGTCTCTGGGAGGATCCAATCAACGAGCTACTGGTCGATACTTCCATGTGTCACGTAATCTCACATGGAAGTATCTCAAAGGACCTCCTAGTCTTAGGGGTCACAACGCAATAGATGACACGTCAATCGGACGCCCGGTCTGTGAGTTATTAGCATTTTCAGTCCAGGGGCCCGATTGGATTTTGGGTACAATTCAACCTGGGCATACTCCAACTGCGTCTAAACCTCAGTTGAAGTATGAAAAATGAACCTTCTCATCAATAGAAATCCAACATAGTTGACGGTACATCAATCAGACGTCCGGTCCTCATGTTATAAGCGTTTCCGCTCTAAGGGCCTGATTGGTTTCGAGTTCGAACCAACCCGGCCATACCCAAACTTCTAATAAACCATGAGTTTAATATACGAAAACGACCGCCTCGATCCGAGGAATACTATGCTACTAACGTTGCATCGATCGGACATCTGTAGATCAAGATATGGAAGTTTAACCAAATATAGTCCAGAAATAGGGGGTCTGGGCCCGGCCCGACCCAGCCCAAAACCCCGGGGATGGCCCAAACCGGGTCGACCCAAATCTGGTTGGGGTCGGGCCCGATAGGACGCAGCCTGGCCCAGCCTGCGGCTGGCCGCGGCTCGGCCGGCCTGGCGGAGCGTTACTCGGAGCTGGTGAGGAGCGGCCTCCCTGCTAATTGACGCCTACGGCGCCAGCGGGCGCCGCCCCCGGGCGTCCCGAATCCCGCACGACTGCGGGGTCCATTGCACCACCACCGCGGCTATTTCCATGGCGGGTTTCCTCCGATGGCGCGCTGGGGCTCTGCCACCTCCAGGCGGCCGGCTGGCCGCCGGCCGCCACCTCCGGTCGCCAGCGCCGCCGCGCCGGTGAGGTGCGCCGACGACGTCTTCCACAGACCACCGGATGTGCTCCGATGGTCCGATTTTCCCACCGTCTGCCCATGCGGCACTCCTGAGAACCATTTTTCACTGCGACAACTTCCATATGCTCTTGCGGTCCCATTTTATCATTGCCCATAAATACGCATACAGACAAACAATCTGCAGATGGTTGGGTTTGTTCTTCAACCTGAGCCCACCGCGTTAGAAGTTTTCAATCATGATTTAAGAATAAAAACTCAAATCCAAACCTGAAAAAGAACGCCGCATCCAACCAGCATATACGAGCGATCTGCAGATCAACCGGGCAACGGTTGGTCCGCTCTCATCATTCTTTCCTCAAAAAGGTAAGGTGAAATTCAAAACAATACCCCTACCTCAAGGTTCGTTCTTTGTTGATGATATCATGAAAGGGTGGATGTCAGCTCGTTCATGTCGTCACAAGGGAGGAGATGAAGGTGATGACAATCGTTATCATTCATCACTTCCACAAAGGCCTTCGATCCCGGCTCTAGTTTTGTTCTTTGGAGATCCGTCAGAAGGAGAACCGTTCTTCGTGGAGGGTGGGAGCTCTTCTATTTCTCCGGGGTTTCTCCACACAATATTTTCCCAACCAAATATTAAAATGGGATTTTCCCCATCTTAACAAACATTCCATCTCAATTCAAAATAATTTAAACTCATTAATTAATTTAATAGTTGGAAAAAAATTAAATGATGAGTGAGAGATGGAAAGTGGAGAGGCTCCACTCCAATAAATGAGTGGAGGTATCATGTTTTAAACATGGGGTGATTTATGGGGAGGTTAAGGGGGGTTATGGGGGAGGTGAGGAGTTAGTGTCTCATGTGGGCCCCACCACACTAAACTCTCCCATGAGAGGTTAGGTGGGTGTGGGAACTACCTCTAACTGCCCCTTTGTAAGATAATAACCACCCTCAACAAATAAAAACATCAAACACATATTTTTATTTATTCCTTAAAAACATATAGAAATTTAACCTCTTCTCCCGTCAAAACGCAATTTTGGTAAAGGTCCCCTTAAGAAATTACTGGCACTGTGAGTTCATCGGTGACCTCAGTTTTCAATTCCGATCACCGGTACAAAAGATAGAAAAAATCGCTCGTTCGTTTACTGAACGTACACGAGCTAAACTTCAAAAATTGATTCCGAGAACACTAGAGTAGTGATCCGGATGGGTGACCTTCTGGGAAGTTTCCCATGGTGTGTGTGAGTGAGGAAAAATAAAACTAGAAAGGACATGTGTTGGCCTATGGGGAAATTCATTAGTCAGATGACCCGTTCGGGCATGTGGGTGGGCCCTAGGGTGGGCCCCACGTGTCTGTGGGGAAACTGGGTGTACCTGGTGGGCTAGGAGCCGACAGCCATGTTAAAGGTGGGGTGGTTGTGCTGTCACCGAGACCTAGTTATAAAAAATTGGTATTAGAGGAGTCGGCTGAAATGCAGAACTTATGACTCTGATATTTTATTTCTATGAAGCAATAGTTTTAAGGGTACAAAGTGTGGCCTTCAATTCAGGGAGTCCAGTGTTGGTGTGGGTGGCCGACGTATCCATACACCAGGACCCTGACTTCTGATTTCTGACTCAATGCATGAAAACACTGATTGCGTGTGTGTTTTCAAAAGTTTCTTTTTTAAATCAGCTCAAACCATGTCTGCTCACCAGGTATAGTCTTTTGATCGTATCACATCTGTTTCTTTCAGGATGTCTTCACACAGTCTGTTCGCGTGGGTACTGAGTGGAGAGTGTGATGATATCCCACCGAGCAGTGAGGCCTCAGTACAAGGCCCTATTCTCGTTGAGACACTAGCGGAGAGTGCACGCCACTTGAGTGTGTTTCACGAGTTCCAGTGACAGAGGCCTCCGACGTTTCGAGGCGAGTCGGATTTTTAGACAGCTGGGCACTCGCTAGAGTTTGTAGCATGTGCTTTCCACACAGTTGGGACACCCGCTGACTTGATGGTGTACCTAGCTGTTAGTCTATTTCAGTGAGCAGATGATAGGTGGTGGATCCATATGTTCCAGTTTTGCGATGAAATGACCTTCACCTAGGAAGACACCGAGACCTTATTCAGGGTGGAGTTTATTCTGGTGACTCTAAACTTAGAGCATGCTCAAGAGCTGATACCTTTGTCTCAAGCTTATCCTTCAGTAGCTGGGTCATCTGTAGGCAGTAGACAGATGATTCAGAGGTCCAAGAGGACCAGTCCAACAAGTGTGAGACCTCGAGTTATAGGTTCCGTACTACGGGGCACCCGAGGTGGAGTCAGAGCCAGGAATACCGGGAACGCAGAGTGTTTCTACTACGGTAGGCTTGGTCACATGGCACGTGGATGTCCGACACCCTGCACAGTTGTTCTATAGGTGTTGAAGGAGCCACCGAGACAGAAGCATTAACGGGAGCTTGAGCAACAGCAGAGCGGTGGACAAGGCAGCGGAGATCCGGAAGAAGGTTTACAGGAGCAAGACTAGTTCCAGGAATGGAGGCCATTATTCTTGGTGCTTTTAGTTTCCAGGTTGTTATTGTTTGTGTTTGTTGTGCGTATTTGTACTTGAGCGCAGTAATAAAATATAATTATCATTGTGGCATTTTCTATCCTTCCTTTATGTGTTTTCTAAGAGGTTCTAGTTTAAACTTTTGACTTGACCCTCACTTGCGGGATTCCTACCGGAGGAGACCCAGTAACCATGCATTTATGCCGACAGTGTGAATCAACCATTATAGGTGAGAGTAATGGTTGGATCTCTTAGTATTAGCTTCGAGGCCTTACGACATCATTCAAGTCATAAATTATACCGTTCATGTTAGGAATGAATATATTAGGAAAATAGCAGGGTTCATCCAGGGGATGAGACCAGATTTCTCTTTTTGGAAGAGGAGAAATATCAGCAGCTCTTTGGTAGAACGTAGATGAAGAAGGTTGGAGATGAGTTCTTTCATTTGGATAGTATCACCCATTGTTCGTTGAGTGAATGGATTAAGGTTCTCTCCATCTCAATAGTCTCAGGTGTATCTTCTCTCAGAAGGAATTGAACCTGAGATAGTGGTGATGGATAGATTTCCTCCAGGACTATGACTTTGAGATAGTTTATACTCTTGGGGAGGGGAAAGTTGTAGCAGATGATCTTAGTAAGAGATCGGGCATTCACCTATTAGGAGTGGAAAGAAAGCAGTTGGATGCGTTACAGATATCCTTTGTGGATAGTGATGGAGTCAGCACGTGTAAAACCAGGGATGGTTCGGGCTATGACGAAGAAGTTGCAGATCATCCCGGAGTGGATTAAGAATGCACAGAGAAAATAGAAGTCCTATGATGATAGGAGATGAGACCACTGGAGTTGGAGGGTGACGACCAAGTCTTCTTATGGGTCTCCCCTCGACGGGGTCTACGAAGTTTTGGACAGGGTGGAATGTTATCTCCACATTTCATATGACCTTTCCACCTCAAATGCACCGGGTTCACTACGTCATCCATGTATCTCAGCTGAGGAGATGTGTGCATGACCAATCTGTCATCATCGACCATGGAGAGCTAGTCATCGATGACGGGGTGAATTTCACAAGGTTCTAGTAGAGGTTGAGGATCGACAGGAGCAGGTCCTACAAGGATGGTTGATCCCTCTTGTGTGCTTTCACTGGCATCACGGGAACCTCCATGAGAGCACATGGGAGTGGGAGGCTCATATGCGTGCTTCGTGCCTCCTTTAGTTTCCCTTGTTTGTGTTGTAGCTTTACGGGGATGTAATTACCTGATGTGGGACTAATTTAATGACCTAGAAATTTTGAGGAATTTTTTTTCTTAATTTCTTTGGAATTTTACGACTATGTGGCTTCTAACGTCACTTAATTCCGAGGCCCGGTGTGCCTGTATCAATTTCTGATGTTTAGCTCGGGTACGTTTAGAAAACGAATGAGAGAGTTTTTCTATCTTATGAACCAGTGCGTGGAATTGAATTCTGAGGGCACCGATGAACTCGCAGCGTGGGTAATTACTTAAAGGGACCTTTACCGTAATTGAGTTTTAACGGGAGAAGAGGTTAATTTTCTGTTTGCTTTTAAAGAATAAATAAAAATATGTTTTTGATGTTTTAATTTGTGGAGGGTGGTTATTATCCTACAAAGGGGGAGTTAGAGGTGGGTCCCACACCCACCTAACCTACCATGGGAGAGTTTTGTGTGGTGGGGCCCACACGAGACCCTAACTCCTCACCTCCCCCATAACCCCCCATGACCTCCCCATAACTCACCCCTTGTTTAATACATGACAACTCCACTCATTTATTGAAGTGGAGACTCTCCACTTTCCATCTATTTCTCATCATTTAATTTTTGACAACTATTCAATTAATTAATGAGTTTGAATTAATTTGAATTGAGATTGAAATTTTGTTATGATGGGGAAAATCCCATTTTAAAATTTGGCTGGGAAAATATTGTGTGGAGAATCCACTGAGAAATAGAAGAGCTCCCACCCTCCATGAAGAACGGTTCTCCTTCTGAGGGATCTCCAACGAACGATGCTTGATCCGGGATAAAAGGCCTTTGCGGAAGTAATGAATGCTAACGATCGTCGTCAATTTCATCTCCTCCCTTGCGACGATGTCAATGATCCTACGTCCACCCTTCCGCGATATAGTCAATGAATGGAGAACCCTGAGGTAGGGGTGTTTTTTTGAATTTCTCCTTACCTTTTTGTGGAAATAATGAAGAGTGCTGAACAACAATTGCCTGGTTGATCCGCGGATCGCTCATACATGAGGTTTGGATTAGGGGTTATTTTTCAGGATTGGATTTGAGTTTGAATTCTTAAATCATGATGGAAAACTTCTAACGTGGTGGGCTCAGACAGAAGAACAAACCCGACCCTCCGCAGATTGTTTGTTAGTGCGCGTATTGACCGGAGATGATGAAACACGACCACAATGGTGTATGGAAGCCATCGCAGTGAAGAACGGGTCCCGGGAGAGCTGCAGGCGCAGACGACGGGAAAATCGGACTACTAGAGCGCGTCTGGGGGTCCGCAGAGGACGCCGCCGGCGCGCCTCGCCTGTGCGGCGGCGCTGGCGCCCCAGCCCACCGCCAGAGGAAACCCACCGTGGAAACATCCATGATAGGAGTGCGACAGACCCCGCAGCAGCGCGGGATCTGGGACGCCCAGGGGGCGGCGCCAGCTGGCGCCGCCGGCGTCAATCAGCGGGGATGAAACGCCTCCACCATTTCGCGTAATGCTCGGCCCGGTTGGTCGAGCCGCGGCCTGCCGTGGGCCAGGCCACACCAGCAGGGCCAATCTTCGCCCAAACATGCTAGACCCCGACCCGAGTTGGGTCGCCCTAGTTCGGGCCGACCCAAGGGCTGTTGGGCTGGGTTGGACCGGGCCGAGACCCCCTATTTCCGGACCGTTTTCGGTTAAATGGCCATTTTGTGAGCTACGTAATTTTGATCAACGCACCGTCAGTTGAGTAGGATTACTTGGATCGAGACGGTCATTTCGGTATATTACACTCAAGGTTTCAAAGAAGTTTGGGTACAGCCGGGGTGGTTCGAACTCGAAACCAATCGAGCCCTTAGAGCGGAAACGCTTATAACTTGAGGATCAGACGTCCGATTCACGTTCCATCTACTATGTTGGATTCCAATTGATGAGATGGTTCTTTTGGAATCATTCACTTGAATATTGGACGTAGTTTTAGTATGGTTGGTTTGGATTGTACCCAAAATCCAACGGGCCCCCTGGAATAGAAATGCTAATAACTCATAGACCGGGCGTCCGGTTGACGTGCCGTATGTTGCATTGTGACCCCTATGACGAGGAAGTTATTTGAGATATTTCCACATGTGATTACGTGACACAAGGAAGTATCGACTAGTAGCTCAAGGAGAGGATCCTCTTGGAGATGAGCATACAGAGTACGGTGACCTTTTAGCTGGCTCAGGCCTGATGACTGCATGTCCGATTCGATTCGGAGTGACTTGTATAGCCCAGTGGGGAGAACTACTTTGTGAGATGGAATACCTATAGCAAATGAGCACTACTTTGTGATTTGGATGACCTGTGGTTCTCGACAAGACGAGTACCTCTGTAGGCTATTAGGGGGAGCACTACATTGTGAGGTGGAAGACCCATGGCAGAGGAGCACTACTTTATGAGGTGGAAGACCCGCAGTACTCGACAGGAGGAGTACCTCAATAGTCTAAGGTTAGTGAGTGTAATCTCGGAGTTTTGGAAGGAATTTTGTGCTCGACATAAGATGATTTCTCCAGCAGTTGTGTTTTCGTCATCATGAATAAAAACCATGGTTTGAGATGAGTCAATGACCTTTGTGTTTTCCTCATGATTGAGATGGTTTACTTGATAAAATAGGTATATGTATGGGAATATACCTAAGTAAAGCTTATATATTGAGATATTTCTTTTTGGTTTAACACTGTTGGATTTAGTGAGACCTTGAGGGTCTTAGGGTCCCAACTGAGTATCATTATAATCACCCCTGCATGTGCTAATCTTGTACATCGTTGTGTTGGATTCAGACGACGGACAACACTGACGGAGGCCGAGCATGCGAGGTTTGGACGATACCTGGAGGTGGACCTCACGAAGAGTCGGTACCCAAAGTAGGATTGACGTATGGGGGCGCTGAGGGGGCTATCTGCACCTAACCTTCTAGTAGGATCTGTGGTGGATGATCTAGTAGCTGCGCTATTTGTACTTACCCTTCATGTAGGATCTATGATGGACGATCCATGAGCTGCTTGACACCTTCCAGCTGTTTTGTCTTTTACCTTGTACTTTACAGTGGGGCTTCTATTTCAGGCCCCTTACTTTCCACACTACATTTGTTTTCAGTTTTACTTCGTGTTTTCTTCTGCTTGTACTGTGTTTGTGTTTGTTTACGTTTCATAAAGGCAATGCCTTCCCTTTTTATCGGGATTTACTCCTTTGGTGCTAGTCGTTATCCCCTGTCATATGGAAGGCGGGCTTGGGGTATTCACGACACGGGCCTCGAGGACGGGTCGTGAAAATATTGTTGATAAATCCCTTAGAATAATTGGTTTTAAGCCACTAATGAATCGATAAACCATACTCTTAGGCTAGATGATGATTCCATAAGCATACGTTGCAGGTCTTGTATAGTTTTCCTTATTGGTACAAATAGAATCATCATCCTTTTTATTTAGCTCAATGAATTACTTTTCCATTTTTTAAAAAATAATTTGAAGAAGTTACTTATTCAAAAATATGTTCCGGAACTCATCCCACTCTATGGATTCAATTTCATATTGTTTCCTAATATTATTGATTAGATTATGCCATTTGTTTGCATCGCCTTCAAAATGATAAGCTACCAATAAGTCTTTATCATGTTTTGAACATTGGATACTAAAATATATTTTCAGTGGTATAGATCCATTTGCATGCCACTATTTGATCCAAATACCCACTAAATGATGGTGGAGAATGCCTCATAAAGGAGTCAATAGATTTTTGTTCCCTACTTTTCTCATTTTTAATTCATCCATGATTCGAACATTTAGAATGTTATGTGAGAACAGAAACATGTTTTTTCATTGCATATCTTACATCATTAAGATTATCATGAGGTAAATTGTTTCATTTCCTATCACATATAACATTAATCTGGATCCTTTTTGTTCTATCTTTTGTCTAAAACCAAGATGCATATTGTGAGAGACAATAATCATAATGGTAAAACACATAATTATGAAACATTATATATAAAATTTCAATTAAATAACCCTTATATTTTATACTAGGTTACTAATTGTTGTTACTTAAATTATTGTATTGTAACCTACAATTAGGCATATCCTTAGGGTTCTCTCTATGGTTTTTTTATATTAGTTTCTAAAGGTTAACTAAACATTTTCTCTATTACCAACCATAATGTCTTATACATTTCATATAAAAATATTAATTTTAAATAGATGAATATTGATTAAAAAATTTATCATAACCACACTATGATAGTATAGGTCTAGAGTCTATTGAAATTTGGAAAAAACAATGGGTTCATAAAATATATATGTCGTCTCCAACTCATTCCTTCATATCTAGAACCCTTTTTAACAAAAACTACAAATACACTTCTTCATATCATAGGAAAAAACATTAGAAAGGGTGATCTCGTATGCTCAGAAAGGGAGATATGAGTCATATAATAATGAGAATACATAATAACATAATTTTAAAATTATATAGTTTAATCCTACATATCAAATATCATGATATCATGTCATGGGATAAATAATATAATTTCACAAAAGAACGTTTTCCCAGAGAGAATAACTTATGACATGGAATTTTGGGCATTAACATAAACATAGAATATAATTTGGATTATAATTGAGGCACATTTACAAGACTATCACAGTGGAAAATTGCCTTTAACAAACTGAGTTCACTCCCCATTCCATCCCTATATTACTGAACCAAGATTATTTCTCATTTCAACCCTGTATTACTTAATCGACTTCATTTCTTGTCCCTTCCCAATCTATCTAATGTGAGTGAAATCCATAATAAATGAATTGGAGGGAGATATATGCACCACATGTCACTTAATGGAAATAATTCATATGTGTTCCACAAGAACATAAATCCTTCACCATATCATGACCCATGATAATAAATGGGTTTCATAAACATCATTCAATCAAAATATTATCTACGGAAGAGAAATAAGCTTCAAATTTACCATTACATCTCAAATATAAACCAACCATAGGAATAATAGGGATAATATCCCGGAAATTTTTCAATTAAAACATATTTTCTATCAATAAATGTTATAGTATATGGAAAATTATTTTTAGAGCTCGCATAAAAATAATTATTGAGAAAAAGACTCATTCTTCTTTAAAATATTTTATTTTCAACAAATACAATGAAACATTAGAAGAAAAAACATTACCTAAAAATAACACTATAATATTCTATTGGAATATTAAAATCACTAAGACAACATGATTTCTGAAAAACCTATTGATGATGTATAAATTTAAAATATTATCATCATATTTTTCAAGATAATTAAAAAAATACATCATTTTTAAAAAATATTACTTTCAAATAATTTATTAAAAATTTAAAAATTGGTAAAAATTACATTTCAAAATTTAATAATAATATTAAAAATATTTTGGAATGAACTTTTATGAATAGAATTCATATAATATAAATATACCCCTATAAATAATTACGTATAAATAATCTCAAATTATAATAAGGTTGTCATATTAACCAATACATTCACTATGATATACTTTATATGTATCTAAAACATTTATATAATGAATTAAATAATGTTACTAAAATAATATAGAAGAATTAATATATTTATGATATCATATATGATTATCTTCTCAACCGTTTATTAATACCATTTTATTATTACACTTCATTTCAGTGTTAATAGTTTCATTTTCCTATGAATGTTTTGTCGTATAATTCCAAGTTTATGCACATAGGATATAATTATATCTTTTAAATATTTATATTAATGTATTAGATAAAATATGTATTTGATGTGGCCTTGAAAACACAAGTTTTCCCACATATTTTTAATTAATTTTTATCAATTTAATTATTTATTTTGACACATTTTAATTAAGAAATTATTTTTTTGTATTTTTATTCTTAACTTTAATAAATAATCAATTTTATAATTAATTGTGTATTATAAGCCTTAAAATAATCAATTTATTTCTTACTTTAAATTTATAGCATAATTTATTTTTATTTAGTTTGTTTTTGTTGTCTGCATATCTAATAATTTAACATTAATTAATTAATTAAGTCTTCTTTTTCATACAGTTAATGTAGTTTTAATTTAATATTTTATGTACTTAAAAATTAATTATCATATGTCTTTTGATTATTCATTTATTTCTAATTAATTTTTTGAAAAGAAATAAATTTATTCAAGCTCTATGATATTATGTCTTAACATAATTCAATTGTCCAATAAAATTATAATTATTAGTCTATTTTAATTAATCTAGTTTTTTAAAGTAGCATTAATTTAAATTTTCAATTTAAATGGTTAAATGTTATATTTAATTTTAATAATTTAATTTCTTTATTATTTTATATTTAGTTTATTAGCAATTTAATTTTTACTAATTTAAGTTATTAATAATTTAACTCAAGTGAATTTGGTTTTAAATGTTTATTTAAGTTTATGAGTAACTTTATTCTCTTTTATTTTAACTATATTTTAGTTATTTTTAGTTATTACATTTAGTTTAATTTAAGTTTCAATTTATTTTATTTTATTTTGTCTATTTAATATGCAGGTTACCCCTTTTCATTGACACATCGTGTCTATTACGGTCTCACCGTGTCCCTGCCCCTCTTTACGGTCCCACCATAACCCAACTCACGGTGCCACCATTAATCACTATTTATGTATCTCTGTTTTATCCTGAAACTGTGATCTCCCTCCACCATAACCCTCTAAATTGTCGCACCGTGATCACTTTTCACAGTGCTACCGTGTCATCTTGGCTATTATCTCACCATTTTAGCTTCTCGCTGTAACCTCACAGTCTCACACAGTTACTGTGATAGACATTTTTTTTCCACGCACTGGTTTAAAACTGTCTCACCATTTGGTCACGGATTGACTACCACCATATCTTGCACCGTATCATCACAGTGCCATCGTATCATCACGGTGCCACCATGATTTTCATCACATCGTAATGCCATTTCTGCCACCGATGTTTCTTCTTCTGCATCACACTACCTTGTATCTTCCAAATCCCTTAACCCTATCTATATCCAACAAAATTGCACTACCTCAAGAATCAGTTCTTCTTCTCATCAGTTCACATTCACCAAAAAAATATACAAGGAAACACATTGAAAACTCAAATTCAAACTTAAATATCTATATATGAAACACAAGATCTAGTTTTCTATTATTGAAGGAGATTTGTGACTAATCGAAAATCTAGATACTGACTTTTTGCTTGCTCGAAGTTGGAGTTTCTGCCTTTGATGTTGTTACCCTTACCCAAATAGAGCTCTGTCATGTTGGATGCTTACTATGTCATAGTGACAAAAGAATGCCTGGATGTTGAACCCTCATTGTTGCATCAAAGTGGTGGAGCCGCGGACATGATGAGTGGAAGGGAACTACCTCGCTGTCACGGAGAAGGATCCGATCGAGGATAAGACCACTTTTCGCAGCGCCGATTGAAGGAAGGGAAACTGAGATTCCATTGTTACAGAAGTTCGATTTTCCATGGGAAGCCGCTGAAGGTCGTCGTGAGGAGAAACCACTAGAGGTGAGGAGGAAGTCAATACAGGTCTCCTGCGGAAGAAACAGAAAACCCTCCCCCTTTTCTGACCTGATTTGGGGGAGGAGGAGGGAAGTGAAATATAATAAAATAAATAATAAATATAATAATAAAATCAATAATAAAATTAAAGTTAAAAGAAAAAAAACTAATAAAAAAGATAAAGTTAAAATTACTTTAATTAGTCAAAACAATTTATTAGAATTTAGTAAAGTTATAACATTAATAATTTGATAAATTATAAATAAAATTAAAAAAGTAAATTAATAATAAATATTAATAAATTAATATGCAGATTATAGTATAATTATTAATAATTGTAAATAAACTATAAAATATATTTTTAAAATTTTAAAACCTATGTTATAAATTTATTTACTTAATTAAAATTAACTAATTAATATATTAATCTAGCAATTTAATTTCTTTAATAGTAATAATTAAATATAAAATATTAACTTAATTTTTTAGTTATATTCTTAATTTTTATTAACATAGTTAAAAAATGGATAAAATTAATAAAGTAGAATTTATATTAAGTTAATATTTTTTTTAATTAAATTATGTTTTACCTTAGAGGATGATTGTATGAATAATTTTAATGTTAATTATTATCAATTAACTCAAAGTTATCTTTTAATGAGTAATTTAATACTTAACTCTAAAAATAACTTTTTATCTTTTTTTAGGTATTTATTTATTTATTCTGTTGTTCTAACTTCACAGGTTTATTCAAGAGACGGGAGGACGTCAATATACACTAAACTAACTCATACAGAGTTAGTTACGTGAGGAAAACACGTGTGCCCTGCCTGTCGCGGATTAAACGCATGTGTGTAGTACGTTGGTGAAGGACAATTAATGTCGGTGGAAGTTATCGGTGGCATGCAGTAGATGACGGAGGATATAAAATAGAGCAGCGTCAGAATTTTATGGGGGGACTCTCATGCTGATTCCAGGAACACACATTAGACGAGAGCAAGATTGGTAGGAGATTAGAGAGCAGACATGGTTGCAAGTGGGGCCGAAGGCAGAGCATCACTTGGGGAGTTCATCTTTCCCCTTTCATTACTTCTTTTAATCTGTTTTCAGTTGAATTTCACCATATTAATCAATATGATCAAAGGTTGAATTTTTCAGCACTAGAATTCAATTCTGCTAGAAAATCTTTTAGACTTCTTCATTTACTTACATTTTTAGAATCAGGATCAATCGACGAGGTTGATTATTGACTCTCTGTTTAGTTGTTTCACACCTCAATTGTTTTAAAATTCATAAATTCATGAACTACTCGTGAAGTAATTCTTGAATACTTTTATCAAAGTATTAATGTCTTAAATAGTGGACATTTACGGCGAGATTATTTTTTATCTGTTATCATTTTCTTACTGTCAAACAGTTTGACTGATTTTGGAGTGGTGAACTCCAAAAATCAGTTTCTCTGTGTGTGTAGTTTCCTGTAGAGGGATATTTTTCCCCTTTTTTTCTTGAGGTCTGACTCAATAAAGTGTAGTGGAGTAGTTATCCATTAAACCAGTAGTCTGGAATTCTTGAGTGTTACAAATTGATCATTGTTCATTGTCTTCCTGCTTTATATTAGTATATTGTATATCCCTAGTTTGTCTTACATAGTGTAAATTTTAGTTTCTATAATAAATACTTGTTTCTTCATCCTATTTTAAATTCATTTTAATAAAAAAAATATAAAAAGTAAAAAATGCACACTCTCTTCACTGCTGACAATAGTGGAGTTAATCTTTTAATAAAACCTAGAATTCTCGCCTGCCATCTCTGTGGTTCGACCCTCCACTACTATACTAGTGTTGGTTAATAAATATTATTTTGTGCGTCGTGACGACCTTGGGCCTATATAAAAATTTT
The DNA here is from genome assembly GCA_963277665.1 of Viscum album. Taxonomy (NCBI): domain Eukaryota; kingdom Viridiplantae; phylum Streptophyta; class Magnoliopsida; order Santalales; family Viscaceae; genus Viscum; species Viscum album. The sequence continues at coordinate 692,581,726 of OY728163.1, forward strand.
GTGCCATTGCCATGGAAGGAATGCACTGAGAATATATGGTTTTAATAAAAAAGACATATAAACACACCTAAAAATTCATATAAAAAAATCTACAGATTTTTTTTTCAAAAATAAACTTCTTTGCACTTGAACCAACTGTTTGTGTTGCTTTTGAAAAAATCTTCTTCACTGTGATTTGTTGTGTGTTTAATATCATTTGATTTTGAATTAAAAATGAATGTTAATAAGAACTGGAATCAACCAAGACCTAACTGTGTTTGTCGTGGTGATTATGGAAACACTGCTTGGCCGTGTGTCTATAACCATCCACAACAAGATTTTTACATTGAAGAGAATGATCAAAAAATTGAATCTAGTCCTGACACCCTTGCTAAAATTGAATTAATTGATTCTAAACTGGATTCTAGGGTGGAATTAATAAACAATTGGTTAACTAAAACCCATGAAATTCAACTTATAGATTCTCAAGAGTGAGATTGAAGAATGAAATGATTAGAAAATATGCTTTTGGAATTACAAAAAAGGGTTAAAGAACAAAAATAATATGATGAAAATGTAAAAGAAAATGTTTATAGAAGATTTGAAAATCAATTGAAAGAAGAAAGTGATAACGGAACTGGACAAGAACCCATTCACATTGAAAAATTTGACTCCGTTAAACTAAATCTGTAATAACCAACTCTCTAAGTAAAGAACACATCATTGAAAATCCAATAAAGAACTTTAATGGAAATGAGTTGGACAATTTTGAATATGAATTGAAACAGATTGAAAAAGACAACCCGGTTCTTTTCATAATTCCTACACTTGAGAAAAATCACTATTTTAGAAGCTTTGAGAATGAAGTCACTCAGGTTGAAGATATACATGAAACTGAAAACATGAATGTTAAAAACAATTCACCTAATTTTTCTGAAATTCTGTACAATGAGCCTGAACTTGAAATTGGTAACACTTTGGAAGCGAACCTTATGCTGGATAACATGGAATCTGAAATATTTGAACTTCAATTGAAAACTTCTCTTCCTTGTTTTGAACCTATAAATCCAATAATTTCAGAAATGTTGTTGGATGATGAGGATAAGGGAATGATATTTGAGAAAAGACTAACTTATGAGTTCTCATATCCCTATTCTCATAGTAATGATTTTTCTGAAACTTTTTGCAATGAAATGGAAAATAGTGTTAACAAACTTGAGGAGAATTGTCATAATTTGAACATTCTGGAACCTAAATTTATTGACACTGAATTGAACAATTCTTCTATTGAAATTGATTTTCAATACTCAATTGACATGGTTTTAAAAATTGAGGCTTTTGAACATGAACTTAATGTAGAGGATGAACACACACTTAAATTAGGCAGAGTAGATCTGTTAGAAGCAGTATATGTTTAATTTGAGTTCACTGATGAGGAACTTTCGGAAGATATTTACAATATCGTTAAACCTAATTTTGTTACTGGTCAAGTAAATTCTCTTCCTTGTTTGTCACTTTCATCCTCAACTGTGAAGGGTGCTGAGTCTTCTCACGTTACTGATAGTAGTCCATAGGGGGAATCACACTTGAGATCCAATGATCATAAATATGTTCAACATGTTATAGAATCTCATTTTGAACCTACTATTTAGTATTTACCCATTTTCACCCTTGATTGTGAACCTGTTAGTGTTGAGGTTATGATAGATAGCTCTGAGGTCATTGCTACACCCTTTGAAGCACCTAGATTTATATTGTCCCTTCTTGAGTACTCAAATTTTGAAATGTCTAAACCTATTCTAGGAGTGGACAACAATATACCCACAAATGTTAAAGGGTTCTTCTTATGGGATAATATAATCTATGAGAGTTTGGTTGTGTTTAGATTGAGATCCCACAATTTTCATTATTCTTTTCAAAACATATGGGCCAAACAGATGTGGTGGTTCTTATTAAGGAAACCACATCCACCTAGTTACTTCGGTTAGTTGCTAGGTAAGTCTGGCTGGGGACATTAAACCTAGCGTTATATGGGAGGAAACCCATGGTTCTACTTTTGTGTTAATAAATAAATAAATTGTGATTAAATAATGTCTAAATGAAGACTTTAAAATCAGTCCTTCATGGGAGTCAACCCAGGATCTTTCTTTATTTTCATTTTTGTACTATTTTGTGCTGAATAATGTGAAGCTTTTCTACCTACTGTCTGCTCTGCCTCTACTGGGTATTTGTTCTTGGTTTACATATTCTGTGTTTCTAGGATGATGATGTTGTGTCATTTAAGGAGTGGAATTCTCATGCTGAAGGAGTAATGGAAAACTTAGTCAGGGAAGTTTCTCACTGTTATTGTTGCATTTCATTTTACTGCTCCTTAATGATTTAGAAGAGGAAATTCGGCTCACTTAAGAAATACTTTTTGTATTAAAAAACATTATGTCACTTATTTGCTGAATTTTTTTTGCATAAATTGCATATATAATAAATTCTTTTTGATGTCACTGTTTAGACATAAAATATGTTTGTTCCTCTTGCTTAAAAAACTGAATTGATTTTTTGTTAAACACTCATTCACTACATGAAATTAAGTGTGTGGGGATACATGCTACTGTTGTGTTGAATCTGCTTTAGGTTGGGGTGTTTTTAACAATCATTTTGTCTTCTGAGTTGATTATCCAACTGAATTAATTTTGTTAAAACATGTTTTCATCCCTATCCACTGTGCACCTACAAACTACATGATATATTTTGAGCTGAAATGAAAATCTTTGTCACTGGACTGAATGTTAATGCATGTACTTGGATATGAACTTGTTGTTAATTTATCCTTTTTGGTATACAACATTTTTGAACTTCATTGAGACCCTTTATACATGTCACATATGTACATAATTGAAAAACATTTTGAACCTTAATTGAATAATTGTTCTTCTACAATTTTAGAAGTCAACTTTGGGGTCATTGTTGGATTTTATGTGTGGGGGAGCGGGTCAATTATTGACTGTGCTAAAATGTGCTTAATTGGAAGCCCATCAATTTCCACTGCAACATAAAATTTTTTGTAAAAAATGGATAAATATTTTCAAAATTCTTGCATAATTTTAGGCTTTACACTTTTCTCAATTGTATCTTCCCTTATGATAAGTTCCTTTTTCGTAGTAAAGGGCTACTTTGAGTCAGAAATTAATGATAATGGATGATTCTTGAGTGGTCTTTCTTTGTGATTTGATGGAAATTCGGTTTGGTAACTACCTTTGGAAGTGATATGGGTTACATTTTAATGGAGTTATGGTCATAACCATTGTAACTGGACGTTTGATTCTGATTCTTGGGGCCTCAATATTTTTCATTTAAAGTAGTAAAATTAGTTACTTTAATGACCCAATGTAAATGAATTTCATATAAATATTTTGAAACTGGAGTAATTTGGGCATCTGGGATCCCACTGTGAGTCTCTGAGACCCTAGTTTCTTGGTGTGTTTCTATTTACATTAAGCCACACTTTGAATAAGTGCATTGCATAGTGCTTAGCACAATGAAACATGGCTTGGAAAAAATAAATAAAGTATCTAGGGTCAAAAATGATATCATTAAGGTGAGGGGAATGATGAACTCCTAATGAAGAAGGGGTTAATTGATTTATATGGAAATAATTTAGGGTGTATCATTGAGGTGATTCAAAAAAAATTTATTTCTGGAACCTAGATGAAAAGGTCAAAGTTTAAAGTTCATTTTGTTAAGTTCTTAATTCCACTAAAATTTTACTTTCTGTCATTCTTGGATTTAGAACGTGAGCCTGGATTGAAATGAGTCACTAACTAGTATCACATATGAGGCATGACACTTTCATTTCTTGTTGATTCATTTCTCTTTTTGACTACCATTGAGTATTTTTTCTAAGAAAGATTCATTTGAGCGATTAATTTTCTAAGCCTTTTGACATGTTATTGTCCTTTGTTTCTATTTGTTGGACAAGTTACATTTTGAGCGAAATCATGAATATCATAATTCGATTTTCAAAGATAATAAAACATGGGATTGTTTGAGGACAAACAATGATTAAGTGTGGGGGAATTTGATGTGGCCTTAAAAAAACATGTTTTTCCACATCTTTTTAATTAATTTTTATCAATTTAATTATTTATTTTGACACATTTTAATTAAGAAATGGTGTTTTTGTATTTTTATTGTTAACTTTAATATATAATCAATTTTATAAATAATTATGTATTATAAGCCTTAAAATAATCAATTTATTTCTTACTTTAATTTTATAGCATAATTTCTTTTTATTTAGTTTGTTGTCGTTGTCTGTATATCTAATAATTTAACATTAATTAATTAATTAAGTCTGCTTTTGCATATAATTAAAGTAGTTTTAATTTCATATTTTATGTATTGAAAAAATTAATTATCATATGTTATTTGATTATTAATTAATTTCTAATTAATTTTTTCAAACAAAATAAATTTATTCAAGCTCTATGATATTATGTCTTAACTTAATTAAATTGTCCAAAAAATGATAATTATTATTCTATTTTAATTAATCTAGTTTTTAAAGTAACATAAATTTAAAATTGTAATTTAAATTCTTAAATGTTATATTTACTTTCTATAATTTAATTTCTTTATAATTTTAGCTTTAGTTTAGTAGAAATTTAAATTTTACTATTTTTTGTTTTTAATAATTTAACTCAAGTTAATTTGGTTTAAAAGTTTATTTAAGTATGAGTAACTTTACTCTCTTTGATTTTAACTATCTTTTAGTTATTTTTAGTTATTACATTCAGTTTAATTTAGGATTCAATTTATTTCATTTTATTTTGTTTGTTTAATATGCAGGTTACCCCTTTTCATTGACACACCGTGTCTATGATGGTATCACCATGTAACTACCCCTCTTTACGGTCTCACTGTAACCCAACTCACGGTGCCACCGTTAGTCACTCTTACTATCTCTTTGTTTTATCCTGAAACTGTGAACTCCATCCACCATAACCATCTAAACATTCGCACCATGATAACATTTCACAGTGCTACAGTGTCATCCCGGCTACTCTCTCACTGTTTTATCTTCTCGCTGTATCCTCACGGTCTCACACAGTCACCGTGACACCCTTTTTTTCCATAAACTAGTTTAAAACTATATCACGATTTTCTAATGGATTAACCGCCACCATCTCTTGCACCTAATCATTAGAGTTCCACCGTATCATCACGGTTCCACCGTGATTTTCATCACACCGCAAAGCCATTTCTTCCACCAGTGTTTCTTCTTCTGCATCACACTTCCTTGTATATTCCAAATCCCTTTACTGAATCCTTATCCAACAAAACCGCACTACCTCAAGAATCTGTTCTTCTTCTCATCAGTTCACATTCACCACAAAAATAAATAAGGAAACACATTGCAAACTAAAATTCAAACTTAAATCTCCATATATGAAACACAAGATCTAGTTTTCTTTTATTGAAGGAGATTTGTGCCTAATCAAAAATCTGGATACCGACTTTCTGCTTGCTCGAACATGGAGTTTCTGCCTTTGCGGTTGTTACCCTTACCCAAACTGAGCTCCATCATGTTGGAAGCTTATGATGTCATGGTGATGAAAGAAATCCTGGTCGTTGAACCCTCATTGTTGCATCAAAGCGGTGGATCCGCGGACATGATGAGTGTAAGGGAACTACCTTGCTGTCATGGAGAAGGATCTGATCGAGGACAAGACCTCTTGTAGCAGCGCCGATTGAAGGAAGGGAAGACGAGTCTCCATTGTTGCAGAAGCTCGATTTTCCTTGGGAAGCTGCTGAAGGTCACCATGAGGAGAAACCACTGGAGTTGAGGAGGAAGTCGTCGTAGGTCTCCTACGGAAGAAACATCAATCCCTCCCCCTTTGCTGCACTGATTTGGGGGAGGAGGGAAGTGAAAAATAATAAAATAAATAAAAAATATAATAATAAAAACAATAATAAAAGTAACGTTAAAAGAAAAAAAGTAACAAAAAAAGATAAAGTTAAATTTACTTTAATTAGTCAGAAGAATTGATTAGAATTTGTTAAAGATATAACATTAATAATTAAATAAATTATAAATCAAATTACAAAAAAAAATTAATAATAAGTATTAATAAATTAATATGAGGATTATAGTAGAATTAATAATAATTGAAAATAATCTATAAAATATATTTTTTAAATTTTAAAACCTAAGTTATAAATTTATTTACTTAATTAAAATTAATTAATTAATAGTTTAATCTAACAATTTAATTTTTTTAATAGTAATAATTAAATCTAAAATATTAACTTAATTATATATTTATATTCTTAATTTTTAATAACTTAGTTAAAAAATGGGTAAAATTAATAACATAGAATTTATATTAAGTTAATAAATTTTTAAATAAATTATGTTTTACCTTAGAGGATGATTGTATAAATAATTTTAAAGCTAATAATTATCAATTAACTCAAAATTATCTTTTAAGAAGTAATTTAATAGTTAACTCTAAAAATAACTTTTTATCTTTCTTTAGGTATTTATTTATTTATTATGTTGTTCTAACTTCACAGGTTCATTCAAGAGGCGAGAGGATGTCCAGATACACTAAGCTAACTCATCCAGAGTCAGTGACGTGAGGAAAACTCACGTGACGTGCCTGTCGCGGATTAAACTCACGTGTGCGGTACGTTTGTGAAGGACAATTAAACTCAATGGAAGTTATCAATGACATGCAGTTGATGACGGAATATATAAAACAGATTAGTATCAGATTTTTAAGGGGGATTCACATGCCGATTCCACGAACACACTTTAGACGAGAGAAAGAGTCGCGGGAGATTAGAGAGAAGACATGGTTTCAAGGGGGCCCGAAGGCAGAGCATCACTTGGGGAGTTCATCCTTCCCCTTTCTTTAGTTATTGTACTATTTTTTCGGTTGAATTACACCGTATTAATCAATATGATCAAAGGTTGAATTTTGTCAGCTCTAGAATTCAGTTCTGCTAGAAAATCTTTTAGACTTCTTCATTTACTTACATTTTCATAATCATGATCAATCGGTGAGGTTGATTATTGACTCTCTATTTAGTTGTTTCACACCTCAATTGATTTAAAATTCATAAATTCAAGAACTACTGGTGAGGTAATTCTTGAATACTTTTATCGAAGCGTTAATGTTTTAAACAGTAGAAATTTACGACGAGATTATTTTCTAACTGTTATGATTTTCTTACTGTCAAACAGTTTGACTGATTTTGGAGTTGCGAATTCCTAAAATCAGTTTCTCTATGTGTTGAGTTTCCTAGAAAGGGAGATTTTTCACCATTTCTTTCTTGAGTTCTGACTCAATAAAATGTAGTGGAGTAGTTATCCATTAAACCAGTAGTATGGAATTCTCGAGTGTTACAAATTGATCATTATTCCTTGTCTTACTGCTCTATATTAGTATACTGTATATCTCTAGTTTGTCTTACTTAGTGTAAATTTTAGTTTCTATAATAAATACTTGTTTCTTCATCCTTCTTTAACATCATTTTTAAAAAAATATAAAAAGTAAAAAATGCACACTTGCTTCACTGCTGACAACAGCGGAGGTCATCTTTGAATAAAACCTATAATTCTCGTCTTCCTTCTCTGTGGTTCAACCCTGCACTGTTATACAAGTGTAGGTTAATAAATATTATTTTGAGGGTCGTGATGACCTCTGGCCTCTTCAGTATTCATTATAAATATTTATATAATCAAAGATTAGTAGTGATAATAGATAATGAATTGCATTCCGTCGAGGATACGTTTCACCGTACAGGCGCCCGAGTGAGTATATCAATCGCTTACTTGTAAAATGGTATAAAATATGATAGTTTAGAGTGTTTTTTCTAAGATCAAAATCATATTTTGAATATCCTATATATCTATTATTTCCAACATTAGTAATATTCATATTAAGTGGTAATGAAAACCATATTACCCCACGACATGGATACAATATATTGTACTCACACATGTATGGTACTAATATTATTCATATGATAGATAAAATATTGATTTTTTTTGTTTCATAAGAAAAATAAAATATATTAATATATGTGATACATGATTTATTAATTTATAAATGGAGCAACATATGATGAATAATTAGAAGAAGAAGTATTCTTGAAAGTGTTGGTGAAGGAGATTACCACTTCTTCGGTAAGCTCCCACAAGATCGCCTCTTAGGGACACTAATGTTAGTCTTTTGAGAATACCAAAACCTCTATAATGTGACAAGAGATGTCTATTGGAGAAATGGATTGGTTATGGTCATGTTAGATGGATCAATTATATGTGAATATGTAAGTGGGGAGGTTCACATTTATAATTGAGGTGAGGGGATCTTTTGAAATTTCAATATATAATCATTTATAATAAATTTAATATTAAAAATAATACATAAAGAAGTCCATGGATTAGATGATAATATAAGATATTTCAATATTATAATCAACTAAGATTTCATTGACATGTGTTAATATGTTTTTAAAACATATCATTTGGATTATCCCTTAACTAAATTTACTTTTAAATAAATTAACATCTAGTTCAATATTAAAAAGGTTAACTTTTTTTACATGTGATGTTAATTAGACCGTTAATATAAAAATTATAACATACTTGGCCATATAATAATGATTCTTTATTTTTTAGATATTTTTGATGAATTTAAAATAATTTAAAAAAATTATTTAGATAAAATATCTATGGTGTGAATTTTAACTATATTCATTTATAAAAATATAAAAATATCAATATATGAATTTAACATGGAATGTTTTTTTTATACATCTAATAGGTCATGGTAATATTGAAAATTCGTTTATTACATTAATTATCTCAAATTAAATTAAATTTTTTATTTTAATAACACTTATTTTATATATCAATTAATAAAATATTCAAAAAATTAGTGTTTTGTAGTTTTTTAATAAAAACATTTCATTACTATAATCTAAAATAAAAATATATCGATCAAGATAAATATTCAATATGAGTATGGCATCTTAAAAAATTCATTAAATAAAATATAATAAATTCCATACTCTCATAAGAGTGGCTTCAAAAGGAAATAATTTGTGGCCAAGGATAATTTTTTTAACTATACACACATAAAATGAAATTAAGAACGGATTTAAGGTAATTTTATAATATTTGTAATATATTTGTTACCCTTAATTACCCTATTTTTCTGTTATCATGTTTATAAAAAATATTACTATTACAGTTCATAACACCCACAAAAGAATATTATTAACATATTTTGGAGCCACTAATTCCAAATATTGAATAAATTTATAATAGTTTGAAAAGAAAAAGATCAATTAAAAAATTTAAATTTAAACTCATGGAGAGAATGGGAAAATGATTTTTAAAAGTGAAAATATTTATAAAATCTTAATAGTTTTATACCATAGTTTATTTTGATATTGATTCTATTGACCTAAATTGGAATAAATGAAAACAGATTAACTAATTATACATTTAAATCATTTAAATATATTTTTTTAACAATATAAATTATTTAAATGAAGTAGTTTTTTTCAATTAAAAAGATTTATTTTATTATTAATTATTAAAATAGAAACCTATCAGAAAAATACAAAAAAATCACTAAAGTTGATTTTTATATTGTGGTTTCAAATAGTATGTGTAGTTTTTATCTAATAAATATAAAAATATAAAAATATTTATTTAAAATGGTTTCTCCATTAAATGGTTGTAATGATCTGGAATTTCCATGTAATTTTTTTACTTAAATGGGAATTTTCACGTCATAGAAAATTGATGGCTCATGATTCCGAGGCACGGTGTGGACAGAAATAATTTAGATTTTTTTTCAGTTAAGTTCAGCAAATGTGCAAGTGGGTTTTTGTAACATTTGAACCAGTTCTCATAATTGAAATATGAGGGCACCGTTGAACTCGCAGCGCCAGTATTCACTTACGGAGACCTTCACCTCGACCGCAGTAGGTTGAGGGTGAAAGATAGATTTTGGGTTCTCATGAAAGAATTAAATAAAATAAAATTGTGTAACATTTTATTTTCTTTGGAACTCCCATGTGGATGTTAAGACGTGGGGACAACCAAAACATAACCTTCCATGTGAGGTTATGTAGGTGGGGACCACCAAAACTAAACATCCCATTTGAGGTTATGGTGGTGGGGACCACCCGAGACCAAAACCCCTTGAACTTCCTCTTAATGAGTGATAACCGATGGACTCCCTCTAACATTGAATTTTGCAAACACCAATAATTAATTAGGACAATTAATTATGCCAACATGCCAATATAATTAATCTACTTAATTTAATTATATTGGAACCTCTTTGTTTGGGAGGATTTTTGACTTGGGAAAGAAGTTCCTTGGTGGGAGAATTTTATCCAATGAAGAACACCATAGAAGAACGTTCTTCATAAACCAAGGATGTGGACGACGTTTGATCCCATCATCTAAGTGTGGTTTTGCAAGCAACGATCATTGGCACACCCTCTTCCTTCATCGAATTCTTTCTCGCGCCAACGTCAACGAACAATCGAGGTAGTGTGGTTGTTGGAATATATTCTCCTTACCCGTTCTTGATAATTCATTATAAACTTAAGAAGAGTTTATAGACGATTTATATTTCTCTGACATGAAGGGTGTGGGCCAAACCAACATCTCCCGGCCCCTCATCCATTCTTCATTGATGGTTTGTTCTTCATGATAGTGATGGCGACCGCTGTCAGCATTTGGAACCAGTGTAACTCAAGAACGACGACCGACACAACGACGCAGCCCCGCTGACCCAATCACACCGCGGCCTCTGTCGTCTGTGGCCACCACCACATGTGGCCTCACTGCTCAGCCCCATGGGCTCTGACGCTCCATAGACCTCCTAGGCCTATTCCCTACAACCTCATTGCACCACCACGTGGCCTTCCGTGCCGCCCCACGGCCTCGCTGACTCGAGGCCTATGGCGCCGCCCCGCAACCCCCCCTCACAGCCTCCGTAGCACAAGCAGCCTCCGCACCGCCCCGTGCCACCCAGGCCAGGCCACCCAATGCAGGCTGGGCCAGACCCAGTGAATCAGGCTAGTATGACCTAAACTGGGTCGGCCCAGACTGGGTCAGGCTGGGTCGGTCTGACCAGTTCCGGACGGACCCAGACCCACTTCGACCCATTTACGCACATTCATCCATATCATTGGCACCATGAGTCTATTTTATGAACTGTCTATGGCTCCAGAAACCTTTGAGTGTGACGGTATCTTTGGTATACCCTACATAATATTTGGATAATGTTGGGGAACGGTCGGATCATATCGAGAAAGAATCAAACTGGGCCCTTAGGACAAAAATGCTAATAACTTACAGACTAAGAGTCAGATTTAAGCCTTGTCTGTTTCATTTATACCATTATGGTGTGGCAGTCCTTTGAGATACTCAGTTGTGAGAATTCATGGTAGTTGGAGTATTGACGATAGGATTGTGGAGTGGGCCCTTCCGGAGACAAGCGAGCGTAGAGCGGGAACCCTGTAGTTGGTTATGACGTGATGAATGAAGAGTGATACTGTGTGGGTCAGCACCTAGCAATCATGTGTGGGTCAGCACCTAGCAATCCTGCGTGGTTCATCATGTTGCGATCTTATGTGGGTTAGTACCAAGTGATCCTGTGTGGGTCTGCCTCATAACATAGTTATATTATTCAGCAGTTACATCTAATAATCTCTACTACTGTACTCAAGTTATTCCGGGTGTGAGCTGAGTTTGTACTAGAGCAGTACATTCCATTGTGGTAATACATTGGTGGTATTTTTCTGCGTGTCCTACCTGAGTGGTACTTTCCATCATGGTACTGCTTCTTTTGTGGAACAATTGAGCTTTGGGATTTGAGTTGGACTCTGTGTTTTCCCTGTGATTGAGATGGGTGTGTTTGATAACTTAGGTATATTTATGGGAACATACGTAATTAGGATTGTCGGTTGATTTCGTGACTTGTGGTTTATCCTTGGTGGGTTTTGTGTGTCTTTGAAGGTCTCGGTGTCCCTACTAAGTATCGTTATACTCACACCTACATGGTCTATTCCCATGCATTGTTGTGCTTGGTGGAGACAAAAGATAGCGCTGACTGAGGATGAGAGTACCAGGACTGGAGTAGTTCCGAGTTGGACTTTAGATGAGGTGTACCGCAAAGATGACTGATCGAGAGCTGTAACTACCATTCAGGTAGGATCCTTGGTGGTGTTCAGAGGAGTTGTTCCAGTTTACGTTTACTTTAAGTTTCTTGTACTTTCCTATTGGGCTTGTATTCTGGCCCCTTTTACTTACATTATTCACTCTATTTACTATTTAGTTTACATGATTTCGTATCTTTTTGTGTGCTTGATTCTGTGTGTTATAGGTTATAAATGCAATGCCTTCCCCGTTTTAGGAAATATTCCATTGGTGCTAGTCGCTATCCCCTGGCCTAGGAAGGCGGGCTTGGGGTAGTCATGGCAAAAGCCCCAAGGGCAGGGTCATGAACAATTAGTATTAGAGGATTCAGTTCTACTGTAGAATATTGTACTCTAGTATTTTAAACAGCAATATTATTATTTGTATTGAGTGTGGTTATCAGTTTAGGGAATCCAGTGTTGGTGCGACGGCTGACATATCCATACACCAGGACCTTGACATCTGATTTCTGACTGAGTGCATGAAAACATTGATTGTTTGTGTATTTCCATGACTTTTCTTTGTGATATCATACATCAGCTCACCAGGTATAATTTATTGATCGGGGAATACCTGTTTGATTTTAGGATGCCTCCAAGAAGTCTGCCATCTAGGGTTCTGAGAGAAGTACGCACTGATATCCCACAAAGTGATGAGGCATCAGTGTAGGGCCCTCATCCAGTTGAGGAACCAGCAGAGGCACAAGAGATACCATTACCGTTGAGCCACCGATTCCATAAGCCCCAACAGCAGAGGGTGCATGCCGGTTGAGTGTGTTGTACGAGTTCCAGCACTAGTGGCCACCCAGGTTCAGGGGGTAGAGGGACCCACTAACGGCTGAGGATTGGCTGGAGGCCATGGTGATATTTTTCTGACTGATAGGGACACCAGCTGATCTCATGGTGATCCTTGCCGCTATCCTTCTACAGGCAGTAGCAGATATATGGTAGAGATTGATGCTCCAGGTTCACGACAAGGTGACGCTTATCTAGGTAGACTTCAAGAGCCTATTTCAAGGAGAGTTTTTCCCAATGACTCTTCATGCAGTGTGCATTCAAGAGAAACTTCATCTGTAGCAGGGCAACATGAATGTCGATCAGTACTCAGTGAGGTTCACTAACCTGTCATTTTTCTCCACATATATGGTGGGGGACCCATTATTCAAGGCTCGGTCTATCAAGAAGGTAATTAGGTGGGAGATCATGGATTCGATTATATCACTCAGCATATAGACATAGGAAGGGGTGTTAGAGAGATCCATTTTATTGGAGACTTTCTTTCATGTGAAATCAACAACAGTGAGACCCTGTAACAGTCATCACGTAGCGGAGTCTTCTAAAACTGGAAGTAGACAAATGACAGAGAGGTAAAAAAACCTGATCTATAGGTGGAAAACTGCATCATTCAGAGTCAGTTGTGCGGGGAACCCAAGGTAGAGCTAGTCATGCCATGATCAGGCAGTGCTACACATGCAGCAGGTAGGGTCACATGGCTCTTGACTATTCGACCCGCCGTACGGATGACCAGAAGACGGTCGGAGAACCGCCCAGGCAGAGATAGATATTCGACTAAGGGGGTCCGTAGGGAGCATGTGTACATTGAAGAGGAGCTGTTCGTGCAGATGGTGGTGGGAGACGATTCAAAATGTTACCACCTCCACCACCAAGAGGTCCACCCCGACCGCATGGAGCAGGCAGACAGGGGGGAGCTCTACTCATGGAAGCTAAGGCATACAATCACAATTCTATGGACATGATATGAGGTATGATATGTGTCTATTCCACCTTAGCTGTATTACTTATAGACTCATGTTACAATCATTCTATTTTTTCCATTACCCTTGTTTGGAGCTCAGAGATTCTGATGGATATGTTTGCTCAATCCTTACGGCTAGAGACTCCTACGGGAGAGGATTCGACGATTACACACAGGTGCTGGCAGTGTGATCTTACTCTAAGAGGAGAGAGCTTCATCTAGGATCTCGTAGTAGAGTCATCAAGGCCTTATGACGTCATCTTTTTTATGAAATAGTTATCTACAATCCATGCTCATGTTGGCTATATTAAGTTCCAAGTGTAGTGTGTCCACTTGGATGGGACCAAGTTTATCTTCACCAATGAAAAAGGATCCTTTGAAGCACATGATGGGCTTACCCAGAGGAGAGTACAACTAATAACTCATCATTTGGCTTGCCTTACCCTTGGATCAGTTGTTGTGGAGTGTCTGAGTTATCCTGTAGTGGTCGACCAGTATGCAGATGACTTCCCTGATGATGTTTCAGGTCTACCTCCTCAAAGAGATTTGGACTTTTACATTGATGTGTACCCTGAGATGACACTGATATCTACACTAGAGTATCAGATGGCTACCATGGAGCATCGTGAGCTGCAGGTATAGCTAGAGGACTAGCAGGGGAAGCGATTAATTCGGTCCAGTGTTTCACTTTGGTCAGCCACGATTTTGTTCGACATGAAGGCAGATGGGAGCTTGAGACTTTTTGTTGACTATCAAGGCTAGAATTAAGTGACTATAAAGAACAAGTAACCACTTTTGAGGATTGAAAACCTCTTTGATCAGCTGAAGTGAGAATGGTGGTTCTCGAAGATAGACCGCAGATAAGTCTATCACCAACTTAGAGTACGATATGAGGATGTTCAGAAGACGATTTTCATATGTCGGTATGACCATTACATGATCTTTGTTATTCACATCAGTGTAACCAATGCTCCAGCAGTATTCACGGGACTCATGAACCAATTATTTTAGTCATAAAATGATTTCTTAGTAGTATTATTGATCGACGACATACTGATCTACTCGACTATTGAAGAGAAGCATGTCTATCATTTGTAGGTAGTACAAGACACACTTTGAGAGCACCAAATTTATGGTCAGCTCTCGACATGACAATTCTAGATCCATGAGGATCATTTTCTGGAAAATGTTATGTCAGAGGCTAGAGTTGCAGTGGATCCAGAGATGATTGAGGCGGTACTTTCTTCGAAGCCACCTAGGATTGTGACATAGGTATGAAGTTTCCTAGGTTTGTATAGATACTAATGAAGATTTGTGCTAGATTTCTCTAGAGTTCAGCACCACTATCAGCATTGACGAAGAAGTGGAAACCCTTCGTGTGGTTAGTGAAATGCCATCAGAGTTATCAAGCGCTAGGGAATAGGTTTACTAGTGCCCCCATCTTGAGGCGACCAGAGGAGGGTGTAGGTTATGTAGTCTACTACGATGTATCAGGGACTAGGCTTGAATGTGTCCTGATGTAGGAGAGAGCAGTGATCACATATGCTTCTCGACAGCTAAGTCAAAATGAGCATAACTATTCTACCAATTACCTGGACTTAGTAAGAGTGGTCTTCGCCTTTAATATGTGGCGACATTACTTGATGGGAGAGCATTTTATAGTGTAATCTAATCAAAAGAGTCTCATGTATATATTGTCTTAGAAGGACCTGAACCTGAGACATTGATGATGGATAGAGTTCCTCCAGAACTATGACTTCGAGGTAGTATATCCTCATAGGAATGGTAATGTTGTAGCAGATTCACTCAGCCGGAAATCTGGTATACATATATTAGGTGTGGCGACGGAGCAGCTGGAAGCCTTGTAGATATCCGTTGTGGATCGGGATGGAGCAGTTTCTATTCAGTCCTTTATAGTCACTCCCCCTATTTTTTAGTTAGTCAGGGAGGCGCAACGTGGGGTCACTGACTCCGAGACCCGACGTGCTTAGATATCCACATGACATGCAACAAATGGATTTTCTGAAGGTGGGGGTGTGCGTAAACCTCTTCTGAGGACGTACCATGGTACCAGTGTCACTTTGAGAGGAAGTGATGACAGATTCCCACACATCCCCTTTATTGGTACATCTAGAAGTGTCAAAGATGTACCAGGATCTCCATCGACCACACTCCTGGATGAGAGTGAAGAAATCAGTAGCCAATTTGGTATCTTGGTGCCTCACATGTCTGCAAGTGATGGTGGACCATCTGGTACCAGCAGGCTTTTTTCAGCTTTAAGAGGTCCCAGAGTGGAAGTGGGATGGGATATTCTTGGACATCGTGATAAGAAATCCATGTATATCTAGGGGTCATGAATCGATTTGGGTGATTGTTGACCGACTCACCATGTCATTCCAGCTCTTACCGATCAGAGAGCAGGGTTCAGTAGAGAGAATGGGATGCCTCTATGTACAATAGATTGGGTAGATTCAAGAAGTACATTCGACGATTGTATCCTAACTTGATGCACGTTTTACTTTCTGGCTATGTAAGGGGTTTTAGGAGGCTTTCCAGACATATCATCATTTGAGCACGACCTTCCATCCTCAGACGGATGGCCAGAATGAGCGGACCATACATACCCTTGTGGACATATTGTGTTCTTGTGTCCTCAACATTAGTCATAGATGGGAGGATCACTTTCCTTTGGTGGAGTATGCATAAAACTACATCTATCACTCCTCCATTGGGATGGCACATTTTGAGGTGCTGTATGGGAGACCTTTCAAATCACCATTGTGTTGTACTGGCACAGGGGAGTCTGCACTAGTGGGACCAGAGATGGTAGGGGCCACCACAGAGAATGTTTAGATCATCTAAAAGTGGATGAAGACTACACAAAGCAGGCAGAAGTCTTATGCCGACAAGAGACAGAGACCTCTGGAGTTCGAGGATGGAGACCACATCTTTCTACGGGTCTCATCACGACAAGGATTACAGAGATTTGGATGAGGTGAGAAGTTATCTCTGAGATTCATCAGACCCTTATGAGGCATCATCAGAGTTGGTGAGGTGGATTACCGCAAAGATCTAACACCTCAGTTGCACCAGGTGCACGACGTCTTCCACGTGTCCCAATTGAAGAGATACGTGCACGACCCTTCTCACGTTATCGACAAGGTGAGCTAGACATTGATGACGGGTAAATGTTTTTGGATGTTCCAGTTGAGATTGAAGATCCATTAGAGAGGGTCCTTTTTGGGAAGTCGATACCTCTGGTGCACGTTCGGTGACAGCATGGGAACCTCCAAGAGAGAACATGGGAGCAGGAGGCTCAGATACATGCAATGTACCCCCACTTGTTTTCCTAGTTTTGTGATATGGCTTATGGGGAAGTATTGTTCTTAGGGGGGGAGAATGTAAATTCTTGAAATTTTCAAGTGATTTTTTTTAATTAAATGGGAATTTTATGAGACTGTGAAAATTAACGGCACACGATTCTAAGACCCGGTTTGCCCGAAATGAATTTATGAACTTTTTTTTGTGGTACGGTCAGTAAATGTGCAAGCGAGTTTTTTTATCTTTTACACAGGTGCTCGAAATGGAAAAATAAGGGCACCATTGAACTCGCAGCGCCGGTATTCACTTAAGGGTACCTTCACCTCGGCCACAATAGTTCACGGGTGAAAGATAGATTTTGGGTTTTCGTGAAAGAAAAAAATAAAATAATAATGTGTAACATTTTATTTTATATGGAACTACCATGTGGATGTTGAAATGTGGGGACCACCGAAACTAAACCTCCCATGTGAGGTTATGGTGGTGGGGAAAACCTCAGACCAAAACCCCTTGAAATCCTTCTTAATGAGAGAAATCCCATGGACTGTCTCCAACAATGAATTTTTCCATTACCATTCATTAATTGGGCCAATTACTTATGCCAATGTGATAACAAAATTAATCTACTTAATTTAATTATATTTTCACCTCTTTGTTTGGGAGGATTTTTGGGTTGGCAATGAAGTTCCATGGTGGGATAAAGTTATCCAATGAAGAACTCCTTCGAAGAATGTTCATCAGAAATCAAGTAAAAGGATGACGTTCGAGCCCATCATCGAAGCGTCGTTTTGAAATTAATGATCATTGGCACCCCCTCTGCCTTATTATAATTATTTCTCATGCCAACGTCAACGAACAATCAAGGTAGGGTGGTTGTTTGAATTATGTCCCCTTACCCATTATTGATAATTCATTGAAAATTTAGAAAGAGGATATAGACGATGGCCACTACTGTAACGCCGAGGGTGCGGGCCAAACAAACATGGCCCGACCCCTCCCCAATTATTCTTTATGGGTGTGTACTTCATGATAGTGACGATGACCGGTGCCAGTGTTTGGCACTAGTGGAACTTGAGAGTGGTGGCTGTCACCCCAGTCATCCACGATGACAGCTGCGGAACAACGGTACCACCCCACAACCACCACCGCCCCACTGCCTCACCGCTCCACACCACGGCCTTCGCTCCCCGCTGCACCCCACCGCCCGCAGCGTCAGCCGCTTCACATCCCCCCACAACCTCCACATATTGGCCTTGCTGTGCCGCCGTGTGGCCTTCCACGCCACCGTGTGGCCTTGCCGACCCACGGACTGCCATGCTGCCCCACAGACAACTATGGACCCCCTCGAGGCCTATGTTGCTCTCGAAGCCTTCGCGCCGCCCCGTGCCACCCCGGCCGGGCCGCCCAGCGGGTGCCGGACCGCCCATAGCGGGCTAGGATGCCCAATGCGTGCTGTATCACCCAGCGTGGGCCAGGCCAGAAACATCTTGTCGGGCTGGGTCGACCCAAACCGGGTCCACCAAGGCTGGGTCGGGCCAGGATGGTCTGAGCAGGTTAGACTGGAATCGTACCCACTTCGACTGATTTATGTACTTTAGGCCATATCTTTGGCACCAGGAGTCCGTTTGACGAACCGTCTATGATGCCAGAAACCTTTTACTGAGACGGTCCCTTTGATATACCCCACTAGAGATTTTTATAAAGTTAGAGGATGATCGGGTTGGATAGAGCATGAATCCAACTGGGCCCTCAGGACAAAAAGGCTAATAAAATACAGACCGGGCATCTGATTAATGCACCGTTTATTGCATTGATACCCCTATGGCGTGGAGGTACCTTGAGATTATTCCTAGTGAGACTCTTTCACAGTTGTTTTATCGGCAAGAGGCTTGTGGAGGGGACCCTCATGGAGACAAGAGAGCATAGTTTGGGAACCCTATAGCAGTATGTGACGTGAAGAATGAAGAGAGATCTTATGTGGGTCTGCACCTAGCGATCTTGTGTGGGTCAGCACTTTGCGATCATATGTGGGTCAGCACCGAGTGATCCTGTGTGGTTCACCACATAGCCATCTTGTGTGAGCCAGCACCTATTGATCCTGTATGGGTCAGCACCGAGCAATCCTTTGTGGGTCTGCCTGTAAACATAGTATGATGATTCAATAGTTACATTAAATCATATCTACTACTATACTTAATTATACCTGGTGTAAGCAGATTTCGTACCTGATCAGTACTTTTATTTTGTGGTAATTCCTTGGGGGTATTCTTCTGTGTGTCATTCCTAAGTGATACTTACCATCGTGGTACTCCTTCAATTGTAGAACAATTGAGCTTTGGGATTTCAGTTGGACTCTGTGTTTTCCAAATGATTGAGATAGATATACTCAATAACTTAGGTATATGTATGGGAATATACATAGGTAGGTTTGTCAGTTGATTTCATGTCTTGTGGTTTATCCTTGGTGGATATTGTGAGACCTCGAGGGTCTCAAGATCCCTACTGAGTATCATTATACTCACACCTACACGGGATATTCCCACACATCGTTGTGCTTGGTGCAGACGACGGACAACGCTTACTGAGGACGAGAGTACCAGGACTGGATGTAGCTCATAGTTGGACCTTAGAAGAGGAATATCATAGAGATGACATGTCGAGAGATGTAGCTACACTTTAGGTAGGATCCTTGGAGGTGTTTATAGGATCTATTCTAGTTTACTAGTAAATTCAGTTTCTTGTACTTTCTTGTTGGGATTGTATTCTGGCCCCTTTTACTTACATTACTCACTCTGTTTATTATTCAGTTTACATGAGTTCGTATCTTGTTGTTTGGTTGGTTGTGTGTGTTACAGGTTATAAATGCAATGCCTTCCCAGTTATTGGGAATACACTTTCGGTGCCAGTGGCCAGCCCCTGGCCTATGGAAGATGGGCTTGGGGTAGTTACAACATGGGCCCCGAGGGGACGGGTGGTAGCAAAGGTTATAAAATTACATCTTTGAAAAATATATGTTTTGATTCAAAAAAATTTGTTTGTCTATATCTTATACTGAGAAATTATATTGGATAATTATAAGAATATTCAATAACATATATAATATATATATTTAATTACTGGGAAATTATTTATTAATTTATCATTTTTAATAAAAAAATGAATTTGGGGTACTATTAAAAAAATATATTTTTTATAATCAATTGATATATATTCATTTCAAATATTTTGGATATCAATGAATTCATATTATATTCTTTAAACCATATATTTTCATAAGTTAGTTAATTCAATTCATAGTCTATAATTTAACTATTAATTTATAATGGTCATTTGATTCTAATAGAATGTAATGGTTTCCTTTAAAATCACAATCGCATGCAACGCAAGAGATTGATGAATTAAAACTATTTAAATAGAATTTGTTTTAAAATAAATCATCGTGTTAGAAAAACTGAATTGGAAATATTAAAATTTTTTATCATTATTATATAAATAATCATAAAAATTATTTAAAATTTTTATTTCTATGTATAGAGAAATTGATTATATTATTACTGCCTGTAACAGGTTAAACCTTGTTATTATGAATATATTATTTTTATTCCCAAATTATATGTTTAGGAAACAATTATCAATTTTCTTGATTATAATGATATGATTTAGATTATGATTTGTTAGATATCATTTATTTGAAGTTAAAATGAATAAAAAAATAAAATTTATTGATATATATTTTATATTAAGGAAGTAACTGAAAATTGGATTTTGAAAATTTTTATTATTTTTTTTTAAATGACATTCATGGGTTCGATAAATATAATTTTTTATTAACATTTATTTATTTTAATTTCACAATAATATTTTTTATATGACATTTTTTTCAAAAATATATATTTCAATGAAAATACATAGTAATAGAAAAATCATTATTCGACATTATTCACCTAAAAAGTTGTTATCTGTAAAAAATCATAAAAAATAATTTTAATATAATATTTTATTTCTCAATAAAAAAATAGTCATTTTTAAAAGGTAATATTTTGTAATTTATACATTCCATTTTTAATTTATATCTGAAAATGATGGGAAAATTCAATTTTTATAGGAATATGACTCTTTCTATAATAATAATTTATTATATTGATAATTTCATTGAAAACCAATAAATTTGTCTTTTTCAACTATAATTTATTAAATTCATCATTTAATAATTATATAAATATTTTTCTAAAAAAAATGAATAATTCATAAAAAGTATGTTTAATAATAACAATAATGAAATAATAAATATTTCATAAAATTTCATTCATATAAACAAATAAATTAGTATATTTATCTATTTAGTTAGTATTATTTATATATATTAATTCAAATGATAGTTATATTGGTATAAATATATCTTTAATTTTGTCTTCAAATATTATTATTTATAATGTAATCAAAAAAACTACATATATATAGGAAAACACATATAAAAATCTCAATTCATTACATCCCCCCCCCAACACACGCAAAAATAAATTTACTAATCTCAATTGTAAAAATCGTATGATGGGAATAATTTCCATATGGAGATAATAATTGACTACACATTGATATTTGATCATGGATCAATTATGGATATGAAATAATATTTCACTATAAGAAATTTGATATGATCACATTGGAAAAATATATTGTAAATACCTAATAGAATAATAATAAGTGAAGATTATATAAACCAATATGGAATAACATTCCTCAAATCATTAATAAGTTTATTATACCCTTGATAGAGTAATTTTAAAACCAGTCATTTTTAATTCATATCTCAATACATAATGGGTGAAATATTACATGACATGAGACGCTGGCACATCAAGAGTGAAAAAATCACTATCAACATCAATAAAAGTAGTTTTGTAATAATTTTCTTGTTTGCATGTCCTAGTAGGTGGTTGGGGAATGTCATCTACTATGTCCATTAAATTCATGTATTGGGTTTCATAGTGACCATATTCCTCATATCTAAATCATTTATTCCTTAGTGGATCCTTATAAATAATGTTATCTTCCTTCATTGTGACATTAGTTTTCCCATAATTGTTTATTGCTCAATGCCCTCAATTAAAATATGTATTATATATTTAGTTCCCTTCATGTAATACGATTAGTTATTCATCCCACATTTTTTATATGTATGTGTTTCAGTATATTTTAATTAATCATATCCATTTCCTATATTTTGATGAGTCTCCATCCATCGAATCTTTAGTGCACTCATGATTTAACCAATGGTAACATTGTTAATAATGAATCATATTAGTTCGTTACTCATAAAAAACAAATTTATGAGAGTATATACCATTATAATGGGTTTATAATTGATCTAATAATTTCATTTTTCCTTTTAACCCTAGGTTAACTCTGTTTCATCACGTTCTATCCCTAAAAAACCTAGTGTTTAACAAGAGTTGTGAATAATTATCATTATAAGAGAAGTTCCCAAGATGACTTAATAGATGTTTATCGTGCATATTTATCATGTTATAACACCCTCAGGTTACCATATTAATATTTTTTTTCAATAAATATTACAATTTATTTTAACCTATATACTTCACAGTTTAATATAATTCATTATTCAACAAAAGTTTAAAATCATGAATCAACCTATAACATTCAGGATTTATCCTATTGGACCTTAACATGGGAATATTATATTTAACATTATATTCCGTAACAAAAAATATATAAATAAATCATTTCTAGATTGTTTATAAATATCACATGATTAACCAATCATATTCTATGGGTGTGTAAAACCTAGTGGGCTATTAGTCATATGTTTCATACACAAGTTGAGGATTAATTTAATAACCAAAATTCCATTTCTATTTTTTAAACCCTAGGTACACCAATGGCACAAAAAAATAATTTTTTTATCAAATAACAATGTATTTATGCGAAAAATACATAATCTATTCTTATGAAAATTTGATGGCAATTTATTTTATTTATACTTATCCCTTAAATTTTTTTACTTATTTCACTGATGATATCAAATCATATTTCCTAAATAATTTCACAAACACCAAAAACTAAATCCTACATTTACACTAAATATGATAACCCAAAATTAATATATTAGTATTTTTTTATTATATAAAAAAATTTATCCATTAAATCTCATAAATTTTATGTATCTCGAAGAATCATTTTGTTTAGTCTCTTTGACAACTTATTACATAGGAAATTGTTTTTATAAAAAATGTGAACATTTCTCTAAAATTTAGCTTTTCTTAACAACTTATAGACGATTCATTATCTATAATTATGTCTTATACAAAGGGAAGGGAAATATAATAAATGAGTGAGATCGTATAGTTAGTAATGGAAACATATCAATATTTAATCAATGGTCATATCATATTAATATGTTAAACATGATCATGTATTAATATCCAATTATTTATACACATTAAAATAATATATGTCCATAAATCCTTAAGGAATCATGTATAATATCAAAAACAAATTAACATAATATAAGAGTATGACATAATAATGGAAACACCATACAATTAAATAAAATAATATTAAGCTGATTTTATTAATATATGGATACAAAATTACAAATAAAATCATATATATGTATCAAAGATCACTCCTAAGAACATCATGGGAATGTGTATAATGTCCCCTAGGGGATTAGGTTCACACCCCATTCCCATAAACAAGTTCGATAAAGTCCCACTGTTGATTTTTTTGACTACATAGTCCCTTAAGTTTAATTTTATGAAATATAATTCATTACACATCTCATTATAGGGCTTTATAATTCTGATCCCACCAATCACATGACAAAATGTTCTTAGGCTAACAGTATAAGCACTAAATATAGATAAAAAACCCATAGTGTATTAGTTTCAATCCCAAATCCCAAACATAACAGCAAATAAGATATAATGATTTATCTAATACATTAGAGGGCTATAAATAATTAGTTATCATGACACATGATGAACACCATCATAATTTGTACAAGCATATATATTCATTATTAATAATCATATCATAAGGAACACAAGGAAAAAATTGTCTTTAAAATCAGATTAATTTTAATTTTATTCATTAATCCAATAATAGCATGATAATACATTGAATAAAAAAGGGATATTAAATGAAATTTATAATATTTATAGGAAATACCAATCAATTAATAAAATGAAACATATTGTAGTTACAATTTATGATAATATAATAATAGATATATTCAATATTTTCCCTAATCAACAAATAAATCAGTATCTATGTGGACACCCACAGAAAATAATTAAACTTGGGTGTTCATAGGGGAATACAAAACTTGGAATAAACATGTTTTTAAAAAAATAGATTTTTTGGAAACAACAATATTATTTTAGGTTTATAAAAAGATAATTTTGGGAAATAATAATATATCCTTATAAAATTTTAAAACAAGAATATAGAAATATTATGTTAATATAGTTGGTAAATTATTTCCTTTATAATCCATAAAAATTTAGGCAAACAATTTCATTAAAAATTAGATGTACATTGGAAATAGAATTTCACATGAAATCATTTAAATATATTATTCTTGTCAAAATTGAAAATCTAGAAAACATTAATAAATTTATTTGAAAAAAATTTAGATTAAGGATAAATAAGTCAAAATATAAATTTTTTATTTTTTCAATTAAATAAATTTTTAATCCTTTAAATTTCAAGTGGAATGCAAAATAAATATGAGCATGTATTAAATCATATTTTAATTATTTTACTGAACTTTTCTTCAGAAAATATTTTTCAAACATTTAAAAACATAAATTTAAATAAATTCTAGAAAGAAATAGAAAATTTCAAATTATAACCAAATCAATATTAAATGAATTTTGTTCCATAAAAATTCAAAATAAGTTTTATCCTCATTATTAATGCTATATTTTTAAATAAAAAAGTTTGGAAATAAAACTCTAATAGATTGCACAATGATTGAATCCGAATAGAAATGAATGTTTCATGATAATAATTTGGATAATCTAATAAAACTATATAAAAAAAATGATAAAATACATTTATATGATATAATATAACCATTCGAATGTAAAAAGTTGTCGATTAGGTCATCTGTATCATAAAAAATAATTACAGATGAAAACAATTACCACCTAAGAACCATTCAAATAAAAACCACATTAAAATATTGTAGAATGATATTAATGATTAAATTTCATGAATTAAGATAATATAAAATTTTAAATATCCAAACTAGTAGAACCTAAATCATTAATAATAAATTATGTACATAAAAGAAAATCTTTCATAAAGAATGATATTTTGTGATAAAACTCATACATATGTCTAAAATCATTCATCACGTGCACGTAACTTCTAGTATAATTAATTTTTAAGTCTATTAAATATATATAAAAAACCATGTTTATCAATTTTCATCTTTCATATTTTTTAACTATGGTTTGTTAATTATTTATAAAATAGATTTCTTTCTTATATTAGTAACATGAGGATGTTCGACCACTTTATTTACAACTCTTTATTTATGTTGATAATGGTAAAATGAAATGAAAAATGGTTTCATAATATGTAAAATATTATCATTTTCATTTAAAATTTTATATAAATTAAATAAATTTTAAAAACCAACCATTATTGGTGGTGATGAAAAAGGAAGCCCTTTAGTGGTGGACACAACTGTTCTAATATATTAAGGTTAATTTTTTATTCCTTGTTATTTTTTTACATGTATTTATATTTTATTAAGAGGATGTTTAGTTAAACCATTTGTGATTTAGAGTTTAAAAATTATTTAAATTTCCATCCTTCTATTTCTGAGAAAATTTTTAATTTATGAGGGTGAAAATTATTATAAGCAGGGTGGATGTAGCACCCCACAATTTTAATAGAAGAAAATAATATTTTATAGATTACGTGATAGGGAACATTAACCTTATATGATAATGCAACTCCAAAATAATTTAAAGTATATTTATTTTTTAAATAAATTTAATCTGTTTAATATAAAGAAGTATAAAAAACCCTAATAATTTTTTTCTGATAGTTTATTCATGAGGAAACACCGATCATAAATGACCCATGAAATATATTACTATTAAAACGTATTAGTTAATTTAGATGGAATTATTTATAACAATAATTTTATGAAATATGTTAATATATTTATTTATTTAAATTTCCTACACAATATAAATTCTAGATTAATGATTACTAAATAATCAATCAATCTTCTATAATGTGATTTCACTCATCAAAAATATGTTTTCATAAAAATAAATTGTTATTAAATTTCTTGAAAAAATATTATAATATGTTTTTGGAACATTAATAAAATTTAATTTCTATAAATAGCTTCATTTTTTGTATTAGAATATCAATATTTTTTTGGGAGAAATTTTGGTAAATTTAGGAATATTTTGATATTCAACTAATAGTGAAAACAAAGATTTTTGTAAAAAATAAATTATTTTTAATTAAATAAGTGATTAAAAAGTCCTAATATTATTATAATATATATTATTGTAAAACATTTAAATATTTATTTATATTTAATTCACATAACTAACAATTAATCATCTGTATATTTTCGTTTAGTGTAGCTGTATATTTTGGGATTAAATACTGTTTTTTTATAAAAATGGTTATCCAATTAATAATGTTCCTCCATTTAAATTCCTTAAAATAATCCATAATGGGAAATGTTTTAATGGAAATAAATATATTATATATCTTTATTAATTAATTTAATTTCATTACATTATTATTATTATCCATAGATGTAACAGTGAATCAACTTTTTCTAAAAAAATATTATTCCTAAAAACCTACTCTCTCCCCTCATTTAAGGTTTTAATTTTAAATAAATTTTTCATCTTTATGAATTGAATTTGAGAAAATGGATTCAAAATTTTATTAAAAAATAATTTATAATGTCTAATATGGTCAACTAAATTTTTTCTAAAATGAATACTAAATGATGTAAAAAAATTATACACAATATTTAAGGTTCAAATGAGTCTACAATGGGGTTAAATAAGAATGATATGAGTGAAATGAAATACAATTTTATATTTCTCATATTTGAGGAATTTATTTCATCCATGATAATATAATTCTCTGATATTATGAAATTACTTTCAAATTTACTTTTAATATGATCCCTATATGTAGTATGTTATAAAAAAATTATTTCTTTAACTTATAAAATCCTTTGGGATAGGAAAAAATAACATTTGGTCAGTTCCAAATATTATATTGATAGATGAATTATTATTTCACCATAATGGTTTATCTTGAATTTTTATATATTAATTTGTTACATATAATTCATAAGAAATTCAAATGTAGTATTTATTTAGTAAATTACAAAGAAAAAAAGTCCTAAAAATAATAAAAGTGAACAAAATTGAATGAATTTTTCTACTCTATTTTTTTACATATATATAATGTTAATCTGTTTTTTAAAATACTAGATTCAAATTCTATCATTGCATTGATATTTTTTAAAATTCAATATAAATGAATAATGTAAAAATATGAATTAATATTATTTTATGATAAAATAAATTTAATTAAATGATTTAATATTTAAAAAAATTATATATCAAGAAACTTTATTAATTATTGAAAATAAATATCAATTACATTCCACTCACTGACCAATTATTCTTTTGAAATCACTCTCACGACCTGATATTTATATATATATATGTTAGTATAGTGATTGCAAAAAAATATTTTTTTACAATCTTATGGATGAGTCAAAACTAATTTTTAACACATATAAGATTTTAAATTTATTATTTGGGTTTAATATTTAAAATTAGTGGGTTTATATTTTCTCATGATTCACACTTTACATGAGTCTTGATTGATAAATTTCATGTGTTAGAGAACTAATTGTCGTATTGAGAACACAAAATGGTAAAAATATAGAATCATATGTTATAAAAAACCAAATAATCAGAACATTTGTTTAGTTTAGTATATTTGTTATTTATGGAACATACAATACTTAACAATAAATAAGTATCAATACTTAATCCAATTTAGATATTATTGGCTTTCCAATAGTGAATACATTTGAGTATTTAAGGGTACTCATTCCCATACTTATTCACACATATAATGCCTTCTATATAGTCCAAAATCTACCAAAATTGCGTCTAAAGTTCAATCCATTCATCCTACAATACACAAAATGGTAATAAATTATTCCTTGTAAGGGAATTGGTGAAAACCAAAAGGCGTTACATGAGAATAGGTAACATTCACCAACCATCGTTTTTGTGTTATTTCCTTCTCCACCATTCAATTAATCCTATACAATTATGATATGATAACCACAATATATTCCCTATGAAAAATATAATTTTATGTTAATATTATGATATACTTTAAACCAAACAAACCTAAAATGGGATACAAATCATTATTCGTGTGTACGGTGGACAACTACCTCACAAATCGCCATCATTCATTTTTTCCATCGACACAAATAATAGTTGGTATTGATTAAAAGTAAAATTTATATAAATTATAATTATAAAATAATTATATTTACAGATTAATTATATCAAATATTCATTTTTTAATTCAAAACTGTAATGGATATTATAATGTCACTAATATTTACGGTGGACAACCGCGTCATGAAATGAAGTGATTCTTTTTCACTAATGCATAAAATGAAATATAATAAGGGTAAATATTATAAATTAAATTTATATAAATGAAATATTCATGGTATTAATGAGATATTTATTATTCTAAAAATATAATATATTATTTTATTATTAAAACATCATGTATTAAAAGTCGATAATGCCTTTCATGGATGAGTGGACTACCACCTACTCGAAGAAATGTGATTCCTTTTATCATACCCACATAACAATAATTAAAAATATAAGTGTATATAAATAAATAATATTTTATGTATTATAATATTATAATTAAATAAAGAGAAAATATTACTTACCATATTTACATAATGATCATTGGAAAATTGTAATGTTTCTCATGCGTACAAATGATTTATCGTCTCTATTATTGCATTGTTACTTCATTTTTCATAAGAATGCTAAATTATTGATTATAAAAATATAATTTTCCTATAATAATCAAAATTATTTCATGATGATTATTATTTATATTTTTAAATAATGGCATATTTTACCATTTTCTTCCTACTTAATTCATTTTTTACATATTTGAGGAATATGGTGAACACATCTGATAAAAATATATTTTACTATATAACCATATATAATAAAAATAAGGAAAATAATACTAATAATAAAATTTAATAAAGTTATATATTAATTAAATAACTAGCATATGTCTATTATTATGTAAACTAAATATACATTAGGCAGTTTGGACATAGGGTACACGTTTTTCTCATCACACTTTTAGTTTTTTGATATATATCCCATGTCTACCAATTATTTTCATTCTTAGGTGTATATATTTTTTATGAATGTATTTTATTTTTATTAAATTTCAATTAATTGGGATTTACAAATACTATTTTGGATATATATTTCTTGGGGTCTACAGATCCATAGTTTTCAAATAGGTAAGATGTCTTTGTCTTAGTTTTCCTTCATTGAGACGTATGTTATGTTATAACCTACCCTATTTTAAGAGGTGTATATAATGAACCTTTGACATTTTATATAATGAATACTTTTTTTCATGACACTATATGTTGTATTTAATATTATTCATTTATAGGTATTATTATTCAAAGTTATAAAAGATGCAATAGATTTCTGTTACAACCTCATCATTTATGGGGATTATGTCAGATTAAGTATATGATTTTGAAACATTGTAATCAACATGAATTATATTATCCTATATTTGTTAAATTTATTTTCAGGTAAATTTACTTTTTATCACACTTTTGAATATATAATGAATGATAATTTTTTTAATAAAATTTTACTTTGTTTCTCTATTTGGTTGGAAATATGTTTCTTCAAAAATCATGTTTTATAATTTTTTTTTAAATTTTTTAATAAAATTTATTTTAAAATATGATAGGATATTTTCCCCAAAATATTTTTTAGTATATTTTTAAAATAATTCCTATAATAATTGAAGGTTATTTTAAATGAGTACGATTGTCAATTTTTTTTATTAAAATGTGATTGAAAAATGAAAAGTGTATTTTTTTAATACAATTTTAATAATATTTTAATTGTATTTTCTTTCATAAATTTTAAAACTCCTTCCTGTTAATTCTACATAAATGGGGATATTTTTTTATGGATAACATATTTATTTTTTATTTGGGTGGATTAGGATTTATTCAATGATATTTTTATAGAATATGTTGGTTTTCAATGGGATGACCATGTTTCAAAGTGATTGTTATGGAACCCGTTTCACTTCCATTGGTTAGACATATTTAAAAGAGATTTTAATGAAACCTGATTCATTTAAATGGGATAATAATCTATCAAATAAATTTATGTAATCCAATATCATTTCCATGGTTTGATATGGTTATAAATTAATAATGATGGCTTAGACAATTTTTATGATGAATTATCTATATAAATTATTCATGATTATGTAAATTTATATTATATATATTGGGTGCACCCATATAACACAGAGTGAGCCCGTTATAAATTACAGGATGTTTGTTCCAAGATATCCTTCTTATAAATAGGAAAGAATTATGTTTTCAGATGAAATATATTGGATGTTTAATGTTTAATTATTTAGATATTTATGGATTTTGTAAAGGTTATGTAAGGGTTTAAAGATTTGATGTTCTAGGATACATGTCTATTTTATGTATTATTGATATGGGTTAATGATGTTTAATTTAGTTAATATTTATATAACATGGCTTAATATTATTGATTCTTATAACCATTTCCTTTTTTATGGCCTTATGCAATGATTTAATGTTTTCTGACCTAGTTATTGATGGGTATGAATATTCAAGCGTTATATTCATGAAAATTGAAAATGAAATCATACTATAATTATATTCTAATTATCATTGATGAAATTCGGTTTTTAATTCTAATGTTTAACCTTATATTGATTTTTATCTCTCCCTTCAAATTTTACCTTTTCTGTTATCTATATATAATGAGGTTGAATGAGTTATGTCCATATGTGATTTCATATGGATGATGGTGATGTCTGAATTTGAGAAGAAGACGGTGGGATAAGTGTGAGAGATTCCCAAATAATTTCATGTGATTTTTATATAGGAGTTTCTCCTAATTCACAGAAACTGTAAAACTGAAGTTTCTTTGAAATTACCACCTAATAGTATAATTTTAATCTCATTGGATGATAGATTTATTTATAAAATATTTATTATGAAAAGTTGACAATATATTTTCTTTGGTGGGTGACATTTTCCATCCATGTCCACGTTGTTTATGTTGTTTCCACGAATGTTCATTTCTATGATCAAATGGTTATATAATATAATTTCTAACAATATTTGACTTATTTTCAATTTTTTAAAAATAATGTTATTTTATTTTTTTAAATATAGTATTTATAATTTCTATAATATTTTTGAAAAGAAATTTTTCAATGGTTACATATTTATTGCATTTCCACGAAATAATAAATATTATTTTTATTGAAAATTCCATTATATGGTTCCAGAATTATTTTTCAGGAAATAAATATTATAAATATTCTGAAATTTGTTTTAATTAAAGACAATGAAAGAAAAATAATATTTTCCATATTTCTAAGGAGATATTTAAATTTTCTTATAAGATAATTTTTGATCAATGTAAAATGAATTTATGGATAGTTTATCTTCATTGTGGATATTATCATTTTATATAATCAAATTTATTTCATTGTTTGCATCATGATTTCAATGATATATCGATAATTTTATGAAACCTATTAATTTATCCAAAGTTAGTTATCGTATAATTAAATATATATTAATTATTATTCTTTTTCAGGCATTACATTATGATGAAATGATTAAATAAATATGAAACCCATTTTCCATGCGTTATCCTATGATGAGTTGGTGGAATTTTTTATGATATTTTAGTGTACATATGTATTTTTTTATTGTGTGTTGGGTGGGATGGAATTATATTTCCCTAAAATGTTTTAGAAAATATTGATATCTCATGCAACAATATATACTAGAAAGGGGAGTGAACTTAAATTAGTAAGGGACTCTATAAACTATGATAGTCATGTGAGTGAACTATGACTAAGTAAATGATAGAATGTGGAGTCAACCTTGTATAATATGTGAATTTATTGACTATTATAGTCTACTATGTTAAACTTTACTAATGAATTTATTTCATATTCCTTTGTATTATAAAAAAACTTCCACCTTATATATATGATAAGTTATCATGGAACATGATTTATTATTCATGATTCTTTATTATTATGACATAAGAAATTTTTTTACAAATCCTTATTTCATTATTCATAATTAAAAACATATCATTCAATTTTAGGACATTTGTACGTTATGGTCATATAATCATTAACACATTCTTATCATGTGCACACATAGGATCCTTTATTTAAATATCTTATATTTTCCCATTCATATAAATTTAGCTCACCCTTTTCTATATTTCCTTTACTCCATGTTGTGAAGAAAAGTTTTACACTCGGAATGTATATTATGTGTTTAATGTTAGATGAACCTTAGTTAACATTATCAAATCACTTTCATTAAATTATATGTTTATGATTCATGTCTCTAAATAAATTAAAAATTTATGGTGTTGGTTTAATTATTATAATTGGATGTGTTAAACATTCACCTAAAATGATGAAATGATTATTTATATAACATTTGGTTTGTGTCAAAACCTAACCCACTAGGGAGCACCCAGATAGTGATAATCTAAATGTAAATACCCCAAGAACGTGACTTTTAGGCATGGATATAGAGACCATTATGAAGTTTGAAATTTTCATACATGGGATGAATTATCCTATGTACATGTTCCCTGAATGACATCTCCATAACCCTGAAATACTCAAATGTAAATTGGAAAAATAGATACCAATCCTTGTGTACCCCTAAATACCAAAACAAGAGTTTCAAATAAATACATACATGGATAAAATTGTTTAAATAGAAGCCCATTGAAAATAAAAAATATTGTCCATATTACTCAGAAGGAGGGGACTACTGTCAAATTTAATAATAGAAAGAACATAATTCTTTGAAGCCCAATAATAAACTATCCATTTTCCCAATCCTCCCCAAACATCCTCAAATGTATTTTCTTCTTAATTAGTCATGAAATGTGTAGTAAAATATAATGCATGGATTAGAACAAAAAATCCTAGTAAGACACCCCAAAATAAACAGACATAAAACATCAAAAGTAGTCAACTAATTAGTATGATGGAATGGAAATCAATATATAAAAAATAAGATAAATAGAAGAGACCTAGATATACTCAATAGACTCTAATTATTAAAGGAAAAATTAATAAATATTATTCATATGATTATAATAAAGGATTCAATGTAATTTTCTTTTATGAGGACTTTCTAAACGAGACATAATTTCAGTGATGAATCTCATCTGAGAGGTCATTACCATCTGGCCTCAATAATATTTACTTCATGGATATCTAATGATCATTTTATCCAGAATGTGTATCACACATTGGACTATTTTAGGGTTCCACCATCAACACATGATTAAAAGAAATTACTGCTAATTGATTCCATCTATATGATGGTCAAACTAAAACCACAACCCCACACTAGTAATGTAATAATAGATGGTCATACCCCATGACTCAATGATCGATACCACAAACTCTACCTCAAGCATAAACTATAGAGGGGAAAATAATACTATCTTGAGGATTTAATACCACACTATAAGATCATACAGATGGAACAAGGAATCACACTCAACTAAATGTGGTATATACTAACAAAATGAAAGAATCTATGATTTCTCAGAATAATTAAACAACATATATATTGGGTACATGACATGTAACATGAATATAAAACAATTATATTTCCATTCTAGTGTTCCTATACCCTTCCCATAAACACATATACATTCACTTATACTATGGTCATGTAAGTCTACCTATATTTACATGAGTACAAGTTAATGCTTGTGTATTCTACATGATATCATGTTTCTGTTCGGGTCTATAACTGTTTACCATATGAGATACATTTAGAGCCACTATAAATAGGTCACAATGAATTAGAAACATGTCACATGGCATGAGATAATATTTTTATCATGTATACCATGGCACCACAAGAGATTTAATATATGACATGTGTTCTTTTACCAACACACCATGTAGTTGGAAATTTAAATGAAATTCCATTTTTTTATAAACATGTTTAACAAAAATAAAACCATAAATGTATATATCAATCACATTGATATTAATTTATCTAGGGCTGAATGTCCTCTCCATTATCGGTGGTCTGGTCCTGTCCATACAATGAACTTATGAATCCACCACCGTCACCCCATGACAATTCAACACATCCAACTGGAAAAACCCAAATATCAGAAACGATCCTAAATCATCTTTGAGAATCCACCACTTTTATTCCTCCTTGATCACCCCATTGATCATGAACTGCAACTGTAGTACTGATCAATCTTTCCAATAAAAATTCATGCATTAATTTAAAGATGAGTATTCAATGGACTATCTGCCATGGAAATAACAGCATTAAATCGTGTGAAGAATAGAGAATAAATAAACAATCTAGAAAGGAGGAATTATAATCATCCATTTTTTGGTTGGACTCAAATAATTTCCATTATAATTATAAAGGAAGAGTTATAATCAAAATAAAATCAGTTCATATGAATCCCTTAAATAAATAAAAATGAACAAGAATGAATGATCGATCTAAGAATAAAAAATTTAGTATAATTAATTTATTTTAATTATGGGATATAAAATAGGGAAATAAAAAATGAAAATTGATCCCTGCATGAGGTTTTGATCGATTTCTATCATATAATGGAACTATGTATTCATTGTTAGTGAGATCCCCTAACAATATTGTTGTTGGTGATCCTTATGGTATACTGATAATCAATACATGATTTCATCATAAGAGATGCCAAGGATATGATTTTTTGTTAAATTAAATAAATAAATTTTAAATGTCTTTAATTATTTCACCAATAGGGGAACTCAATCAAAATACAGATGTCATCATGGATTGTTCTGGCCTACGGTAAAACCCACATTCCAGAATTAATATAGGACTCATATTTCCCATCTAAATAACTATTCTGAGTTTTTAATATATTTCATGAAATGTATGGTACTGTGATACTAATATTTTTAATACTTTAATGATTTAAATTCTAGTTTCCCAAGGCCCCATAATCTCACATCGCCACATCACCTTGATCTAAATATATTATTATATATAATTCAATGTTCTATAGTGGAAAACATGATACATAAAATTATTCGCACATTATGAATTTTCATCTTGAAAAGTGAAATTGGATACCAAAATATGTGTAGGCACTATTCTACCATTTGGATTTCACAATCTCATGTGATCTCCACACCATTCCCATGCTACCTAAAGACATAAACCAAATAAATCACCCACCCATAGTGGATCCTTTCAGGAAAATATTCAATATCCACCAGGTACTCCACAAAGGTATATCTATCCTCAAGGTCCATCTCACCCTAGCATATACCATATGATGGGCATAGAACATATATTCTCATCCAAAATGTGTGGAATATTTCGTGTACCCAGTATAACAATGAAGGTTGGTCCAATTGGTACACCACCATATATTTATTAAAGGGATAATGAATCAGAGAGATAACTTCCCACCCTAGACAAATATCTATAATCCATGTTGATGTGTTACCCTCAGGAATAGTTGGCCTCCCTTATCTAACTTAAAAGGCCTCTATCATCATTTCATATAATATTTATTATGTATCTGAGTATCCCTATTCCTATACATAATGATATACAAATTGTTGGCCATATCTCACAGCAACTATTTGTGTATGAGTTTTTATTCCCCTGGACTTTTACAACATAATGGTGACATATAGGAATGCTATTACAAAGCCTAGAATAGTTCTTTATTGACAACACAATGGTATATTTTATAATACATAACTCTAACCAGTGTAGGATTCCCTCCCAATTATGGTCAATTTCCAACATGTAGGCCCAAATCCAGTCCTTTGGAACTAAAAGTGTACTCTAAGTCTTGCAATTTTCTATAGGGGTGAAATGTTTCACTAAAATTAAACATAGTCCCAAAGAAACATAAATATTTTCAACATCATCTAAAATTGAGGTGACCATCGTGAGATGAAATGATCATCTTTGAAACTCTATAAATCCATGGTATATACTTCATATAATGGTGTTAAAACCCCTCTACATAACTGTGATCTTATATTTCTAGTATTTGGGATGACACAGTTAGTGGTTCTAGGATCACATCTATGGAATTTTTCCCTATTGAAGTTCATGGAATCCCTATCAATTATTTCATAAATATACAATCTCACATATACATTGACAATTAAAGGGTCTAATCAAATCCCAATGGAACCTAGTGGATAGTCTTAACATACTGTTAACTGAGTAAATGATAGATAATCACTTCTACACACTTCCATAAACATGGATGATAGATTTAACGTAGGAGGTAGTGGAACGCCGTTTAGACACCCCTATCTACATCCAAAGGAATGTGTGAATCTCCCTCATCACATTTCTATGAAACATCTCTAGAACCATCATTTTCCCTCTAAAAACGACAATATTCTCCCCACCATTAAAGAATTTATCCATATTTCTTACATGGATATCGCATAACGTAAAGTATCATAGTTTGTATCATTATAATAATCATCCCTATCATGATACTGATGGTTCGTAGTAATAGCCATCAATTTTAGATATGATGCACAATCCTTTTCCACGATGGAAAATTATAATAAAGCTAACTACATCGATCAATCAAATAATAGGAACCAGATATCCTACTAAGAGAATCTTCCACTATATTCTCCATTATAGGATTATATAGTATATTGATGTCATAAACATGGAGGAAACCTAACTATTTCAAATTTCACATGTTATGATCCTTTTAAGGGAAGATATACTTAATACTGTGATGGTTAAAATTTAAAACAAACTACTAACCAAGGAGTTGTTGTTTCCATATCATATGTAACATCCCATGTAAGTAATGAATAATAGATATTTTTATCTATGTATATTAATGAATTAGATGGTGTTTTATTGGCTTAAAATGAAAATTAATCCAATCTTAAGCATGGAATACACTAATATTTTTAAAAGATTGTTTTACTACCTTTAGATGGAAAACTAGTTTTAAATCTATCTTTTGACAATTTTATAAGCTATGTTTGTCAAAATAAACTCATTATTTATGATTGGGATATCAAAATTTACTTTGTGTGAATTTTTGTTATTTTTCTAACAATGTTCATTTTTTATGAATAGTGAAAAATGATGCATTTTACATCAAAACTGCTTTTTAATATAATTTATTTATATGATTAGATTATCTTTTTAATTGGTTTTAAAGTGAAATTAGAATATATTTTTATAATTTAATCGAATAGTGGCCATTGGAATCAATTTGACTTTGAAATTGAACTTAAACTAGTGTCAAGCTTTTGATACTTATTGTTTCATAAAAACACACAATTTGTCATGACAGTGGGAATTAATTATTAAATTAAATAATGTAACTTATATGATTTGAATTTTTGAAAATAGACATCATTTTTTAATTCTTAATATCAAATATAGCTTATGGTGAAGTTTTGGTATTTTTTTGAAAAACATCAATTTTTGATGAATAGTGAAACCACTAAGTGGTAGTTAAAGAAACTGATTTTTCGTTTAAATGAAACTTTTCCACTTATGAGATTTGATATTCAAAAATCCAACATACATGGTTTTCATTAATAAGTAAAAAATGTGGTTCAATTAGATTAAAACAATTTTTTGGTGAATAGTAACTTTTAGGTTTTTAATCGCGATTAGAGGTAATTAGTGTAGTGTAAGGTAAAAATAATGTATCAATAATATGAGATGAGATTGACACACATCCTACCCTCATTTTATGTTTCATGGACTACCAAGACAATCAATGGGTCAACTTGGGGACCCCATGGATCCACTTTGGTTGGGAAATGACATAAATAACTTTTTATTTAATGTAAAAGTAAAAATGACACAAACATGAAATGTTTTACTAAAACAATTTTTACATGGGTTTATACAAGTCATATTTTTGACTATAAATATTAATTAGAAATATAACAAGATATCCCACATCATGATATCTTTTTGATAATTTTTAGAGATTAAATAAGTTAAATTATTTATGACATCATGATGATGCAGCAATTACCTCATTAATAAAGGATTTAAATAAAATGAAACGATAATGTAAAATCTATGACCTAAACATGTCCAAAACTTATTGTATGGGTATATTTAGAACACTTATCACCTTCGCCTCTAATTATATCAATGTGGGACGTTTTGAATCCGAAACTAATTTTAAAAAAAGTATCATTTCATTACTTTCCAAGAGTGCCCCTCCTCTCCTCTTATAAAAGGCCCCCACCTCTACCTCCTTACCCACACTTCCAAAGCCTTTGGCTCGGCCCAAACCAGCCCATTTTGTCTCTCCACTTCCATATCTTATTCCTTTAAGCCTCAATTTGGGCAGAAGTCTTCCCAAGGAAGCCTTTGAGCTCAAACTAAAGGGAGTTACCCGATTTTAAGGTAATGTCTTCACTTGAGTCCTTTTGTATTATTTTGCTTCTCCAACCCCCTAAACTCTTTTTATTCATTTATTTTGTAACAACTCCAGTATCTTAAATAAACTAGGATGTTTTTATAAGAATAATTCGAGCTACACTTACACACACCTATATCTAATGGTTAACGAACATACTGTTTCCGTGGATGGTGAATTTATGCCTCCCGAAACGATGATTGTTCAACATTCTTTTAACACCTTCAAAGGTGGACATTAAGATGACACTATATTTATATATGATATATAATATGTTTATGTTTTCCTTAAGCTTCTTTATTTTCCATTTTGGGCATACCTATATGGTTTCCATTATGGGTAAACGCGATATCTTCATTTAAGGAAGTGAGGACTATCGCCCCCTCAAAGTGATTTGATTCGTTAATACCATATGTGGGACGTATAAAGGATGGAGTTATGATATTGTATATGATATTACACTAGAATTATAATATACCTTTATATCATTATGATTCCATTTTATAAAATACGAAATAGAAATGGATGTAGCGTTCATGCGTACGTACGGCTTACCATCTCCATGAACGGTGCATTTCATTTATTACCTCTAAATGTTATATAATATTATAAATACATGAATGTACTGGATATATATGATATATATGATATCTACATCTTGAATAAAATTCTGGATATAATGGATAAATGAACAACTTGTAATTATAAAGGGTTTATTTTTGACTCAAGTACCAATGATCGTTAAAACGACCGTTATAAACATAAATAATTACATAGTGTTCATGACATGGAAATAAGTGATATAAAAGGAATAATGAACTTGAAAAAGGTTCTTAAACAAGTAGAAATTAACTCAAGTTTATTATTCATGAGATTAAAGAATGATCGAGTCAAGTCGGACCCATGGAATGGGACTTCATCTCAATCTCCTTTCATTGAGGCATATTTTGTTTTATACAAAACCTTTTTTTTATCCGGTGTATAAACCCATTGGAATTTTACGTTTATCCAAAAGGAATATTTTTTATACGAAGCGTTTTACTAAATGAAAAAATGGAATGTTTTTGTCGTACGTATGTGGCGACAACTACTTCTCTGTCGTCGTGACCATTATTTGAGTTTCGGCTTCCTCAACAAGCCATACAATTTTTATAAAGAAAAGTAAATACCCTGTTTTACTTTTCTTTTATTTTGTCATTGAAAATGGTTTTCATAATGTTTTTATTATATCAATGTGTTTTATTGATATCTTGTGATTGAAATGTTGAAATGATATGTTTCCATTATTTATGTTTTATGCGATACGATTATGTTATGGTTCTTGGGCATTGTTATGAAGACGGGTGGTTCTGTGATAAACTAAAGGAGGGTGAGCCCGATATAGATCTCCAATGCATTGGGTAACGCAAAGGAGTGAAACATTAAGGTTTCCCCGAAGAGATTTAGGGAATATACTGTGATGGATATTCCAAACCTAACCAAGAGGGTTACTCCCTACGTAAGAATGTTATGAATGCCTCAAGTTACCTTTATGTCTTATGATTTCTATGATTTATTCAGGATTTGATGAGGTATGTTAAAGTGCTTAAGTTTTATGGGAAAAGTATGATTTCATTCTTATTTATATATGAACTTATGTTTCCTTTCCATATTTTTATAACCCATACTGAGCTTTTTATGCTCATCCCAGGTTTTTTTGAAATGTTTTTCACAGGTCAAGAGAAAGGTACATGATATGATGATAGTGTTAAGAAAGTGTCAAGAAAGTGTCAATAATGAATCCACGTTTTTTTTAAATATGTTTCCATTGATGGGAAAAATGAATACTATCTTTATGTAACCACTTTGTTTATATGTGTAATGTAATGAAAGTTTTATGTTCTAATTCTCTAAAACTCTAAACCTGAAAAGATCCTCAATGTGTAATCTTGTAATAACTCAAGATTAAGTAAGGTTTAAGGCTAAAACCCTATAGTTGGTATCAGAGGGAGGTTTAGATAACTTTAGGAGTTAGAATTTTATTAAATTATTATCCAAAAATATTTTCTTATGGTCAAATTTATGTGATGTAGAATTTGAAGATTACCATGTTGCTTCATTTAAGACATTTTTGTTCAGAATGGTTTCCTGCAGAGGAAACAGGGAAGCAATGCTTGGAAGGCATACAGAAGGAAATAACCTTCCGAATCAGCATCGTGAGATGGTCGGAATTGGAACTGAAGAGTTTGTTGATGTAATGGCGCAGTTGACTCATGCGATAAATGGTGGTGGTATCCATGCACGATATCATCCAGATCAACCGCAGAGGAACATGTCAGTGGTGGAACATTTCATGAGGCAACATCCCCCATCATTCAGAGGATCATCTGACCCTGTGCTATCTGAAGAGTGGATTAAAGCACTAGAGAAGATTTTCGATGTCATGGGGTGTTCAGACAATCAAAAGGTTAATCTTTCTATTTACCGTTTAGAGGGTGAAGCAGATCACTGGTGGTCGATGGTTAAAAATATCAGGGACGCTGATGAGATTGATGCTCTTGACTGGGATGAATTCAAAGGTATGTTTCTTGAAAAGTATTTTCCAAAGGCTGTTCATCTTAGGATGGAAAATCAATTCATTGAATTGAGGCAAGAGGATGACTCAATGGCTACCGATGAAGAAAGGTTCACTCGATTGGCAAGGTATGCTCTAAATTTTATCCCAGACCTTGATAGTAAAATCAGTCATTTTTACTCAGGA
The DNA here is from genome assembly GCA_963277665.1 of Viscum album. Lineage (NCBI taxonomy): Eukaryota > Viridiplantae > Streptophyta > Magnoliopsida > Santalales > Viscaceae > Viscum > Viscum album. The sequence continues at coordinate 692,623,625 of OY728163.1, forward strand.
TTAAAGCCAAAATATCGAAGGGAATTAGCTTCTTGTGAGTTTAGAAGTTATGAAAAGCTTGTTCAATGTGCGGAGAAGGTGGAAATGGAGGTTTCCGATGATCAAGTGTTTTATAACAACCAACAGAAGAAGATACCGAGGTGGCAAGAGAAATGAAACAATTCTTCAAAAAAGTATGATGGTAAGAAAACTAAGTTTCCAGTTAGTGATAATTGTGCTAAAAGTCATGCTGGGGAATGCCTTTTCAATTCTGGAAAGTGCTACCGATGTGTTAAGATGGGACATAAGGCTCGTGATTGCACTGAAAAAGATCAAGGTGAAGGTAAGACCAAATTTGATTTACGGTTAGTGAAATGTTTTAAGTGCAATGAGATGGGTCACTATGCAAACGAGTGTCCGAAAAAGAGCTTGAGTGATGGGAAGCAGTTAGATTACAAGAAGAAAGGGGTGGTGAAATCCTTTGCAACTACATCAGAAGATGTCGGGCCTTCAAATTAAGTTTTATCAGGTACTTTGTTTTTTCGGATTATGCCAGTGTGTTGTTTGATTTAGGGTCTACACATTCTTTCATCTCTGAAAACTTTTCTAGTAAAATGGGAATACCATCTCATGAAATGAATCCTGAACATTTGGTAAAAACACCTAGGAAAAATGTTGAGGCAAAAAGAATTTATAAGAATATTCATATCCTTATCTGTGGGAAGAACCTACTTGCGAAACTTATTGTTTTAACTCTAGTATAGTTTTTTGTTATCCTGGATATGGATTGGCTCTCTATTTACCATGCTAAGATTGACTGTAGAGCTAAAGAAGTTTCTTTTAAGAAAGACTTTCAGTTTGTGTATAAGAATGAACCCTTACTGTTGATAACATATCAAGAGGCCAAGAAATTTGTAAAAGATGGAAATGAATGTTACCTTGCACACATTGTTGAAAATAAAGGAACTGTTTAGATTAATGATCTGCCATTGCTAAATGAGTATCCTGATATTTTTCTTGATGAGTTTCCTGGAATAATACCAGATTGGGAAGTTGAGGTTACTATTGACTTAGTTCCTGATGCTAATCCAATTTCAAAACCCCCTTATCGAATGCCTCAAATTGAACTTTTAGAGTTGAAGGAGCAATTGCAAGACTTATTAGAGAAAGGTTTCATTCGACCTAGTATGTCACCATGGGGTGCTCCTGTTTTATTTGTTAAAAAGAAAGATGGTTTTATGAGACTTTGCATTGATTATAGAGCCTTTAAAAACATAAATGTTAAGAAAAAATATCCTTTGCCTCATATAGATGATTTCTTTGATCAGCTCCAGGGAGCTCTGTATTTTTCAAAGATTGACCTGAGATCGGGGTACCATCATCTGAAGGTAAAGGAATCAGATGTTCCGAAGACTGCGTTTCGTACAAGATTTGGCCATTATGAATTTGTAGTAAAGCCTTTTGGGATAACCAATGCACCTGCTATATTCATGGACTTAATGAATATAATTTTCCATGAGTTCTTGGATAAGTTTGTGGTGGTTTTCATTGATGATATTTTGGTGTTTTCTAAATGTAAAGAGGAGCATGAAAGAGATTTAAGGGTTATTTTTCAAACCTTAAAAGAAAAGAAATTATATGGGAAATTCAGAAATTGTGAGTTTTTGTTGCAAGAAATTTCTTTCTGTGGTCACATTTTTTCTAAATATGGGATAACTGTTGATCCTACAAAAACAAGGGTTGTAGAAGAATGGCCAAGACCCACAAATGTAACAGAGATTCATAGTTTCCTTGGTTTGGCAGGCTATTATAGAAGGTTTGTTAGAAATTTTTCACGGTTATCTATTCAAATGACTAATCTAACTCGGAAGGGTGTTAAGTTTATCTGGACAAAAGAATGTGATGATTGTTTTCAGGATTTGAAAAGAAGATTGGAGAATGCTCCAGTTTTGGCACTTCCTTCAAGGAATGGTGAGTTTGTTATCTACAGTGATGCTTCATTGAAAGAAAATGGTTGTGTCCTAATGAAGAATGATCAGGTAATTTCTTATACTTCACGATAGTTGAAAAATCATGAAGTAAATTACCCTACACATGATTTGGAATTAGCTACTGTTTTTTTCGCTTAAAACATTTGGAGGCATCATTTGTATGGACTAAAGTGGGAAATATATATTGATCACAAAAGTTTAAAGTATATATTCACTCAGAAAGAGTTAAAAATGAGACAGAAGAGATGGCTGGAATTAATCAAGGATTATGATTGTAAATTCATTACCATCCAGGAAAAGAAAATAAAGTGGCTGATGCTATGAGTTGAAAAAGTAATGCTTCATTAGCAATGTTATGTTTGGAACGTGATCCTTTGGTTAAGGATTTGATGAAATTTGGCATAGAAGTTTTTGGTGCAGGATGTTCTTTTGTTTTGTTTCAGGTATCAGTGAAATCTTCTCTATCAGACAGAATCAAGCAAGTACAGAAGCAAGATAGTGAGTTACAGAAAAAGGAAGAGCAGGTTTAGAAACGTAAGTTTCTTGAATTCAACATTGATAGTGATTGTGTTTTGAGATTTGGGAAGAGATTGTGTGTTCCTTGTGATTCACATTTGAAGAGAGAGTTGTTGTGTGAAGATCATAGTTCTCCGTTTTCAGATCATCCTGGCAGTACTAAGATGTACAGAGATCTATGGGAGTATTACTAGTGGGATGGAATGAAAAGAGATATTGCTTATTTTAATGTGAAGTGTTTGACATGTCAACAGGTTAAAGAAAAGTGGAAGTTACCGAAAGGGATGGTTCATCCTTTACCAGTGCCAGAGTGGAAATGGGAGAATATATCCACGGACTTCGTTGTTGGATTGCCGAAGACCCCACGAGGTAACAACGAAATCTGGGTTATTGTTGATCTCTTGACTAAATCTGCTCATTTCCTTGATATATGAGATACTTTTTCCCTAGATCAACTTTCCCATTTGTATCTTAAAGAGATAGTCAGGTTACATGGAGTTCCTCTCTCTATTGTATTTGACCGTGATCCCAGGTTCACTTCTAACTTTTGGAAAGGCCTTCAGAAGTCGTTGGGTACTGAATTAAATTTGAGTAAAGCTTTTCATCCTCATTCAGATGGGTAGTCAGAACGAACAATTCAGACCTTGAAGGATATGCTACGATCTTGTTCGATGGATTATCAGGGAAATTGGGACCAACATCTTTCTTTGGTTGAATTTTCATATAATAACTGTTTTCATTCCAGTATATAGATGACACCCTTTTAGGCGTTATATGGGAAGCGGTGTCGAACTACAGCTTTCTGGGATGAAGTGGGTGAAAAGAAGTTGATGGGACCAGAATTGGTAGAAGTGTTGGCAGAAAAAGTTCAGCTAATACAGAAACACATGAGAACAGCTCAGAGCAGGCAGAAGAGTTATGCGGATAACCGGAGGAAGGATCTATCTTTTGAGGTAGGTGATCATGTTTTTCTCAAAGTCTTACCATGGAAAAGTGTGATGCGATTTGGTAAGAAATGAAAGCTGAGTCCAAGGTTCATTGGACCATATGAAATTCTGGAGAGAGTGGGATTAGTTGCATACTAGGTGGCTTTACCTCCAAGTTTATATCAGGTATACAATATTTTTCACGTTTCGATGTTGAGAAAGTATATGCCAGATCCATCTCATGTTTTGAGTCCAGAGGTAGTTCAGCAAGAAGAGAACCTATCTTATGAGGAACAACTGGTCCAGATTCTTGACCACAGGGAGAAAGTGTTACGGAAAAATGTGATTAATCAGGTAAAGGTTTTGTGGAAAAACCACATGATGGAAGAGGCAACATGGAAATCTGAAAATGCAATGAGGGATAAGTACCCCCATTTATTCGATAAGTAAATAAATTTTGGGGACGCAATTTTCTAATGGGGGGAAGGATGTAACATCCCTAGTAAGTATTGAATAATATATATTTTTATCTTTGTATCTTAATGAATTAGATGGTGTTTTAGAGGCTTAAAATGAAAATAAATCCAATCTTAAGCATGGAATACACTAATATTCTTAAAAGATTGTTTTACTACCTTTTGATGTAAAACCATTTTTAAATATATCTTTTGACAATTTTATAAGATATTTTGGTCAAAATTAACTTATTCTTTATGATTGGGATATCAAAATTTACTTTGTGTGAATTTTTGGTATTTTTCTGACAATATTCATTTTTAATGAATAGTGAAAAATAATGCATTTTACATCAAAACTTATTTTTAATCTAATTTATTTATATGATTATATTATCTTTTGAATTGGGTTTAAATTGAAATTAGAATATATTTTTACCATTTAATCCAATACTGGTCATTTGAATCAATTTCACTTTGAAATTGGACTTAAACTGGTGTCAATCTTTTGATACTTATTGTTTCATAAAAACACGCTATTTGTCATGACAGCGAGAATTAATTATTAAATTAATTAATGTAACTTATATGATTTGAATTTTTTAAAATAGACATCATTTTTGAATTCAGAATATCAAATATAGCTTAGGTTGAAGTTTTGGTATTTTTCTGAAAAACATCAATTTTTGATGAATAGTGAAACCACTAAGTGGTTGTTAAAGAAACTTATTTTTTGTTTAAATGATACTTTTCCACTTCTGTGATTTGATTTTCAAATATCCGACATACATGTTTTTCATTAAGAAGTAAAATGCGGTTCAATGAGATTAAAATAATTTTTTGGTGAATAGTAACTTTTATGTTTTTAATCGCGATTAGAGGTAATTAGTGTAGTTTAAGGTAAAAATAATGTTTTAATAATATGAGATGAGCTTGACACATGTCCTACCCTCATTTTATGTGTCATTTCCGACCAATAAAATCCATGGGTCAACTTGGGGACCCAATGGAGCCACTTTGGTTGGGAAATGACATAAATAACTTTTTTTTAGTGTAAAAGTAAAAATGACAAAAACATGAGATGTTTTCCTAAAAACAATTTACATGGGGTTATACAAGTTAGATTTTTTACTATAAATTTTAATTATAAAGATAAAAATATTTCCTACATCATGATATTTTTTTTTATAATTTTTTGACATTAAATAAATTAAATTATTTATGACATCATGATGATGCAGCGATTACCTCATTAATAAAGGATTTAAATAAAATCAAAAGATAATGTAAAATATATGACCTACACTTGTCCAAAACCTATTAGATGGGTATATTTCGAACCCTTATCACCTTATCCTTGAATTTTATCAATGTGGGACCTTTGGAATCCGAAACAAATTTTAAAACAAAGTAACATTTCTTTACTTTCCAAGACTGCCCCTCCTCTCCTCTTATAAAAGGCCCCCACCTCTACCTCCATACCCACACTTCCAAAGCCTTTGTCTTGGAAAAACCCAGCCCATTTTGTCTATCCACTTCCCTCTATTACTCCTTGAAACCTCACTTTGGGCAGAAGTCTTCCCAAGGAAGCCTTTGAGCTCAAACCAAAGGGAGTTACCCGATTTTAAGGTAATGTCTTTACTTGAGTCATTTTGTTTATTTTGCTTCTACAACCCCCAAAAATCTTTTATTCATCTATTTTGTAACAAATCCAGTATCTTCAATATACTAGGATGTCGTTATAAGAAGGATTCTAGCTACACTTACACACACCTACATATAATGGTTAAAGAACATACTGTTTCCGTGGATGGTGAATTTATGCCTCCCGAATCGATGATTGTTCAACATTATTTTAACACCTTCAATGGTGGCCATTAAGATGACACTATATTTATATATGATATATAATATGTTTATGTTTTCCTTATGATTCTGTATTTTTCATTTTGGTCATACATTTAGGGTTTCCATTATGGGTAAACGCGATATCTTTATTTAAGGAAGTGCGGACCACCGCCCCCTCAAAGTGATTTGATTCGTTAATACCATATGAGGGATGTATAAAGGATGGAGTTATGATATTATATATGATATTACACTGGAATTATACTGTACCTTTATATCATTATGATTCCATTTCATAAAATACGAAATAGAAATGGAAGCAGCGTTCATGCGTACGTACGGCTTACCGTCTCCATGAACGATGCATTTCATTTCATACCACTAAATGTTATATAATATTATAAATGCATGCATGTACTAGATATATATGATATATATGATATCTACATCATGAATACCATTCTGGATATAATGGATAAATGAACAACTTTTAATTATAAAGGGTTTATTTTTGACTCAAGTACCAATGATCGTTAAAACGACTGTTATTAACTTAAATAATTACATAGTATTAATGACATGGAAATAAGTGATATAAAAGGAATAATGAACATGAAAAAGGTTCTTAAACAAATAGAAATTAACACAAGTTTATTATTTAGGAGATTAATGAATGACTGAGTGAAGTCGGACCCGAGGTATGGGACTTCGTCTCAATCTCCTTTCATTGAGGCATATTTTGTTTTATACAAAACCTTCTTTTATACGGTGTATAAACCCCTTCGACTTTTACGTTTATCGAAAAGGAATATTTTTTATATGAAGCGTTTTACTAAACGACAAAAGGGAATGTTTTTTTCATACGTATACAGCGAGAACGACTTCTCCGCCGCCATGACCATTATTTGATTTTCGGCTTCCTCTACAAGCCATACCATTTTTTTAAATAAAAATAAATACCCTGTTTTACTTTTCTTTTATTTTGTCATTGAAAATGGTTTTCATAATGTTTTTATTATATAAATGTGTTTTATTGAAATCTTGTGATTGAAATGTGGAAATGTTATGTTTCCTTTATGTATGTTTTATGCGATACAATTATGTTATAGTTCTTGGGCATTGTTATGAGGACGGGTGGTTCCGTGATAAACTAAGGGCGGGTGAGCCCGATATAGCTCTCCAATGCATTGGGTAACGCGAAGGAGTGAAACGTTAAGGTTTCTCCAAAGATATTTAGGGAATATACTGTGATGGGTATTCCAAGCGTAACCAAGAGGGTTACTCCCTATGTAAGAATGTTATGAATGCCTCAAGTTACCTTTATGTATTATGATTTCTATGATTTATTCATGATTTTATAAGGTATGTTAAAGTGCTTATGTTTTATGGGTAATGTATGATTTCATTCTTATGTATATATGATCTTTTGTTTCCTTTCCATATTTTTATAATCCATGCTGAGCTTTTTATGCCCATCCCAAGTTTTTTTGAAATGTTTTTCACAGGTCAAGGGAAAGGTACATAATATGATGATAGTGTCAAGGAAGTGTCAAGAATTAATCCATGTTTTATTTTTAATATGTTTCCATTGATGGGAAAATTATAAAATCTTTATGTAACCACTTTGTTTATATGTGGAATGTAATGCATGTTTTATGTTCTAATTCTCTAAAACTCTAAACCTGAAAAGATCCTCAATGTGTAATCTTTTAATAACTCAAGATTAAGTAAGGTTGAAGGCTGGGGCCCTATATCATCAAAGAGAATAATATCACTGAAAACTACAGATCATGGTTCTTGTAGTTATGATTATGTGTTTTCAACATCCTATGTAACAACGTCATATTTTAAAATAAGAATTTTTTTTGATATCTCATATGACATGAAACATTGATCATAAACATCCCATAGAATATATTATATAATAAAACCATTAAAACAAATCTATTAAACTGTTGGATTTGAAATATGTTATGAAATTTATATCATTTTAACATGTATAATATAAATTCATTTGTAATTAATTTATTGAAAATGAAAATTAAATTATTTTAAGAGTAAATGAATTATTTTTCTGAAATTATACATTTCTATATACAAGGTGTTTTTATATTAATAAATTAGGTAAAAAAATATAATTTATATTTATATATTATATACTCAATAATTTTGTTTTTAATTTATCTAATATTTTTAATAAGCATTTTATAATAGAAAACCATGTTTTAGGTCGACAAAATGTGTTTATATAATAAGTGGGTTGTCATATCTTGTGAAATTATTTTAAAATTAATTTCAAAAATGTTTACAAAAAAGGTTATAAAAATTAAAATTAGTATATATATATTCATTTAAATATTATCTAAGAGTAATTCTTATAAAATCATTATAAAATATTTTTTAATGAATATTGAAAAATACTGAATTTTATTGAAAAATGATTTTCTACTAAAGATGAAGAAAAGATAAATTTTATTTTAAAATTGATTAAAAGTACTAAATTTTCAATTATATTAAAATTAATCTATCATAGGTAATATGAATTAATTATATGATTAATTTTAATATAAATGTATTTTATACTAATGAAAAATATTCATTGGAAACATATTTTTTCCATCACTTATGTAGGATTAACATTAAATTAAATTCAACCAAATTAGTGTATTGAGTTTCAATTAATGGATTATTTATTTTAGATTACGATAAATAATATTATATTCATTAGTCTACAATTATTTATCTTAATCAATAGTAAAAAAAATTTATTTGTATAATTGATAAGGATAAAAAGAGTTTATCATGTGGTTATGGTAAGAAGATCAATGTTAATATGACCTAAAAATTAGTCCAATATAAAATATCAATCAATATAATGAAAGTATCACATATATGATTCTATAATGCAAAATTTTGGGGCCTTATAAGACATGAAAAACGGTTATCATTTAATACTTTAATAAATTCTAAGAATTTCATGTCACCCACTTATAATAGTGAACCCCATCTCCACCCTTATTCACACATCCAATTATAATAGGTGTAAAACCAAAATATGTTTATGAGATAGATTGTAATTTTAATTTCATTAATGTCTTCTATTTTACACTACACAAAGATAAACTTGCGCTATACGCAACACATGCTTAGCTTGCGGTATACACAACTCTATGATTATATTGTGTTACACAAAATTTCTTGTTATTTTTATATAATTCATTTCATGCAAGACCCATTTTATGTGATCAAATGAATATTATTATTATACCTTATAACATATTCATTATAATGGCGATATGAATAGTATTAAATTTCTTCTAAAAAACAATTCAAACGAAAATACGTGAGTCTATAAAATAATAAAATCACTCTTGATTGATTTTATTAACAAAAACTATAAATTATATATTCAATATTATATTTTAAATTCATCTTATATGTTTTGTAGACGTGATATAGGAAAAGATTAATTTTTTTAGATAAAAAATGTATTTTTCCCAAAAATTTAGTTTTGTCTACTTTTGATGGCACACCCTTTTAAAATCTACTTTATACAAGTTTTTATATTATATATTACACAATAAGATTATTTTTTTAATTTGGATTATGAGAAATTACTATTGTTTAATTATAGGTATCATCATGGTACGTTTAATTTTTAATGAATAGTGAAAATAATGATTTTTATTGAAATCCTTATATTCTATTAAATTCATTAAAAATATTTTTTTGATTATATTTTTGGTTACTTTAATTATTCCACTCAAATACAATAATTTTTTTGAAATTATTTTTTACATGACATTTTTATAATATAATTTTCATTTAAAAAAGGGGCATATTTCCAAACAAACTGTTTTTCATGACATTTTACATGTTTTATTTCAAATTTAATTCTGAACCATCAATGTTTTGAATTTTTTAAAATTAATTTAAAATATAGATTTATAAGATCAATATTTTTATGTTATTTCCATTTTTTACCAATATGAATTGTCACTGTGGTAAATTATGTTACCACAGTAAAGGATATGTTAAGAAATTTAGCATTAAAATAAAATCATAATGAATATAAAATAACTAAAATAATTGAAAAACGTTTTATTTGATTAATTTAATTATACCTTTATCACATAAAGATCTAAATAAATTCATTTAATGAAAGAATTTCAATGAAAATTACTTATATAATATTTAAATCAAAGAAAGACACAAAGTGTCATTTTCATTTCATTAATATATATTATGTCTCCACGTATAGAAAAATAGATGGTTTAAATAAATTTAAATAATATTTTTTTTATAAATAAACATATTTCCCTAATATAATTTTTTATATATTTTTCGAGACCATTTGGGAGATATTATGGTATTTATAAAATTTTATTTATTGAATTTTTAAAGATGTCGCATTCATGTTTTAAATAATATATCATTTTTATCATATGGATTTATTGAAGATAAACTAGACTCTAAATTCTCATATAAAATGTAATTTTTTTTATTTATAAAATGTAATTTATTTCAAATTTTTAGGAAATAAACAACTACCTTTAAATATTATATATTTATGATTAACAAATTATTTAATTGATTAAAAATTAGTGAATTAATATTTATTCAATTAATAATAACCATTAAAAGATACAAACACTTGACCAAATCTTATTTTTAGAGAATATATCGACTATAATCATAAATTTATTTAATTATGGGCCATTTTGATACTTATATATATGATACAATAGTACTAATATTATTTTATTTAAATTGATGTTAAACATGTCACACTCTTGCATTAATAAATATAATTTTTTAATTATTTATTTTCCAAAAGATATAATCATATAAAAGTACTATAGTAAAATATATTAGATTTATCTTCATAATTGTATTTTATATTAAAATTATAACTAAAAAATAAGTATTTATAAAAAATTACACAAAACTAATATAGTAATTATTTTATTAGTTGAAATATCAAATTAATGTTACTAAAAATATTAAAATAAAAATTATTTTATGTAATTAATATTTCTAATAAATGTTATAGACAACATAGTCCCTATATAGATATAATAAAATATTTTTTTTTCAATGATAACATTTTATAATGGTATTTTGTAAAACCCATGAATTGAATAGTGTCAAAATTGACACTATTGTAGTCTTGTCAAAAAAAATGCTTTATTAAATTATTTAAAAATCATAAAACATTTTTAAAATGCATATTAATTATGTCATGGTCCAAAATGATCAATATTTTTTATTTTAGATGTAATATACATAAAATAAGTAAATATTTTACCATTTTAATATTGAAATCATTGTTACCCTAGTTAAACCAAAATAGAATGAATAAGTGTTTTGTTAAAATGATAAGGATTAAAATGACATAAAAACTTGTCCAAAAATTAATGGTTGATGATATTATAACGTTATCTCATGTCATATTCTAAAATATTTCATTTTTAGGTTTTTGGATGTGGATTTATTTTATTATAAATTAATATTTTTAGAGATTCAAAATGGGCCCCTCACCTCAATTATAAAAGGGCACATCCTCACTCAAAATTTAAATAAACAATGAGAATAAAATATATCTTCATAACCATCCAGTTTACCTTTTAAAATTCATTAATCACATTATAGTGGTTCTGGGAATCCCAAAAGACCAACTATATTGCCTTAAAGTAGAGATTTAGAGTGAGCTCACTGATGAAGAGGTAATATTCTATGTCGATGATGTCAAATTATTTATTCTAATACTTCCCCTTGTTGAGTTTTGATTCATTATAAATTAATTATTATAGTTTAAATTTTATACTAAGATGTTATTAAGATTATTTAACATCCATATTCTTCCTTATATCTATCCTATGAAAAATGAAATCACTAAGCGTGTGTACGTACAAATTATAGTCTCCATACCACGATTTCATCTATTTTTCACCGACACATGACTTGGACAGGTATGATTATGGAAACAATAACTATATATGATAATTATAGCAGGGTATATTTTCGGAAACAATATATATTCCATCCATTTCGATACCATTTCACAATTAATGGAATGTGATCATCGCTCGTACGTATGTATAGCCTACAGTCTCCATGATGTGATGGGATTCATTCCACGTGATATATTGTAAATAGTGATTATAAAAATGTACATAATTAATAAATATGACATATATTATTTTAATAACATTTTTAATGATATAACTATGACCTAATAAGGAGAACCAAAACTTATTCAACAAACAATGTATGAGAAAATGATGATATTAATACATAAATAATGAGTAATAATGAAATATTATTCAAAAACAGATAATAATATGAACATATATGATAATGGTGAATTAGATACATACATCGGTTAAGAGACCATTGGTAAGGGATAATTTTTCAATTCCATTTATATCTGATAATGTTTATATGTAAGTATTTACTTGGTTATATTTATCATATGTGTCCATGTTTTATACATATATTTTATAATATATTCTTCATATCCATCTACTATTGTTTAATGTAACTTTAACAGGTTAGTTAATTTTTACAAAATGATATCAAAATAATCTTTTGTCATTTTCTATATGAGGTACAATTATACTTTACCTCAAAAGCACTAGAAAGATGTTCTTTTTAACTTACACGACATGAACTATTTTTTACATTTTCATAACGAGTTATATCTAGGTATCTTCCTTTACACGAATTCATTTTTATTTTTAATTATATTAATTTCTTTTAAAATTGTGTTTCATTTAGAGAAATGAATATTTTTATGAAGAAAAAAATATATTTTTCATAAGAATTCATTTCAAGTATATTATCAAAATTATTTTCCATCTACGATAATGTTCTCTAAATAGGGTTATTTTTATATCCATATTATTAATATGATTATTTTGGGTTCATTATGTAATTCTATATATGAAATATATTTGTTTTATATGGATTATGTTTTGATGGAATGATCCTTAAAAAAACCATTTTATTCCATGGGATATGCTATGATGAATGATTCATCTTTTTGTGGAACACAAATTTATGGGTTTCATTATGTAATGGGTCAGACTTATATCATCCACCAATTAATTGGGTAAATATTTATATCCCGTGAGATTGAAGTGACTAGAATGAAAAGCTAATCTGGTTCAGTAATATAGGGTTGTTATGAAAAATAAATTTTGATCGGTAATATAGGACATGAATGGGGAGTGAACATAGTTCAATAATGGAATTTGTTATTTTTGTTGGTATTTAATATTAACCTAGTATAATATGGTCACAATTTGTTATGCTCGTAAGATTACCTCAATTCCATGTTTATGGAAATGCTAATTAAAATGGTTCATGGTACATTATGATTTATTCCTTACAAACATCCATGATTTATTTTATGACTCATGATTTTGATATTCAGAAAATTTTTATCATGTTTTTACATTCTTATGTTTAAGTTTTGTTTTATCTTATCCAAGTTTACCCATACTAATAAATTGAGGTTACCCTTTATAGGTTTTCTTTTCCCTAGGATATAAAGAACATTTTTTGTAGGGAAACTATAGTGGAATATATTTTATGGGAAATGTTGAATATTATTCACAAAGTTAGAAGAATGTGTTTCTTGTTTCCAAAGAAACAAAACTAATATTTTATTTTGGCATCTATTTGTATAATATATTTTGAATTAAACTAATGAAATTTAATTTATATGTATGTTTATCAGTGTTCATTAGAGTTTGTATTCGATAAAATATTTTGGTAACCTTTGTAAACAATGATGTGAAAACATTTTTGAGATCAAAATATATATTTATAAGGATTTGTCTAGGGACGTCCCTAAGGATAAGTATAACGATAAGATAAAATCCATGAATTATGGTAATGTTAATCAACATACATGTATTAAAACTATGATGTTAGATATTGAATGTTATCCCCCTTGATTTTTTTGTCTTCTTTGTAAGATTTTCCATCTTACATTATTCTTTTTGGGTTTTAGAACATTGCGGAACCTAATAGAATGTTGTTAAGGATCAATGCAATGATTGTCCTCCTGAACAACCAAATGGTATGGGTGCTTTAATTGAAAAATATCATCTTTATACTTACATGAGATATGAATTATTCTATACATCCAAATGACCAAAGAAGGGAACAAAATTATATTGAGTTCTTAATGAGGCAACATACACCCTTTTTCAGTGGGGATTATGATCCACTTGCTGCTGAAAAATGGGTAAGTACTATTGAAGATATATTTTCCATCATTTTCTGTCCAAATTAGGAGAAATTGAAATTTTTTTATCACTAAGAAGGAGAAGTAAAATTGTGGTGGACTATATTAATGAATACAATATTTCAAGATGAAATTGAATACATAGAATGACATAGGATTATGAAATTATTTTTCTATAATTACTATCCATATATTCTTCCAATGAAGATAAAAAATGATTTCCTTCTGATTTTAAAAAATAATGATGAATCCATTGGTACATATAAGGAAAATTTTACAAGACTTAAAAGGTATGCTTCAGTATTTATCATCTAACGTGAAAGAAAAGTTGATCGATTCATTAGTTGCTTAAAACTGGGCCTTTGAAGGGATTTAGTTATATGTGACCTTAGTAGCTATGAAAAGATTATGTATTGTGTTATAATGGGAAAAATAGAACTTCTTGGTACATATGAATCTCATGGTTTTAAAAATAAATGAATGATGTCGTACAAGGGAAAATATATAAACAATTATTAAAATACGGTTACTGTTTCATTATGCTCAATGTGTAGAAATAAGCATGGTGGATATATTATTGAAGGTTCTAGAAAATGTTTTTTTAAGTATGGAAAGTAATTCCATCGAGAAGTTCAGTACTGAAGTAATAGAAAAATGTTATTTAATGATATAAATATAGAAAAGTCTGTATAGAATGTACCACCAACACATCAATGATACAAGGAAAAGGAAATGGGGATTTATGTCAATAATTTCTATAATCTAATGGTTATTTATTAGGATCAACATGAAAATCCTCTTAAGGAAAAAGAAAAAGGAAAATCACATGAGATCACCATTGTAGATGAGGAGTATGATAATGAAGTGATGAAATGATTGAGTTTTTATGTAATCAGATTCTAGAATAATGTTGTAGATTCTATTTTATATCATTTTGGAATAACAAAATATCTAGGTATTGTTCCATTGTGGTTTTACACAAGTGTATGGTACCGTTATCTATGATGAGTGATTAAAATATTATTAGGAAACAGATTATATGTGAATAATGATTAGATAATGGAGAATGAGAAGTTTGATTGTATTAATGACCTCATGACTGCTATAATGACAATGTGATATCATGTATTGAGTATATAGATTTTTTCTGGTTTTTTGGTATGTTGAAAGAGTAAACATCAATCAACAATGTTATTTTCACTAAGGCTTTATGATATTTCAAGTTATTACCATGTTTAAAGATATTAAATTATTAGGGAATTAACATGTTTGGAATGTGACAACCAAAAACTGCATTATGATATATGGGGATAAAATTTAAACTGATTTAGTTCACCTCTATATAATGTTTTTCCTTTCCAGATTTCAGAAGGATTGTAAAGTTATAAATTTTTGGAAAGTTTTAGGTCAAATTCAGATGACGTTTGTTATAATAAAGTCGTATCTCGCCTTATGGTGAATTATGAATTATTGATATCTTATTCTAGCTATTTTTTTGATAATGAAAAATTGAAGGACATATCATTCAATTTATGGATCACACGTTCTGCAAACACTTTAGGAATAAAAAATTCAACTTCATTTCACTGAATAATATATGAGGTAGAAATTATTCACGGCATAACCAATAGTGATATTGTTCTGAAATCAAGTATGTATTTATTCTAATGATCATAAAATTTTGGGAAAGGATCTTGAAAACCAAAATATTGTCTTAATACGTTTTTCTTCGATGAATCAAATGAATACAAAATTCATCTCATATTTATGGATTTCTAATTGATATCTTTCTTCTAACTTTGTTCTCAATAAGTATCTAAGAAAATTGGATAGTGAAGTTTTTCTTCAATATCCATGTTTTTAGTTCTCAGTTATTTCCTCATATTTGGAAACTAAGGGGTGAGTTACTTTGGGTAATAGTTTCAATTCAAAAATTCCATTTTAAAACAATGGTTTAGAATTCTATTTTATGATGTGGGTTTCTATGAATGAAACATTCAAGTATTAATCCTTTTATATCCCATATGAATATTATGAGATAAATTAATTTTAAGGGGGTTATATTGTAACACCCAAAGATTTTAAAGAGAGATAATTTTTTAATTTCATTAATGTCTTGTGTTTTACGCTACGCCATGACAAGAAATTGTTATACACAAAACCAGCTTATCTTGAGGTATATGCAACACTATGCTTGGATTAATTTATAAAAAATTTCATGTCATTTTTATATAATTTATTTCATTCAAGACCTAGTTTTTGTTAAAAGATAAATATTATTATGTTACCATGTAATCTAATCATTATAATTGTAGTTGTGAATATTATTAACATTCATTTGGAAAAAAATTTAATTAAAATTAGTGACTCTATAAAATAATAAAATCACTATTGATGAATTTTATTAATGAAAAATATATGAATCAAATTCAACACAATGTTTAATATTCATATTATATGTTTTATAGTCATTATATAGGAAAAGGGTAATTTTTTTGGATAAAAGAAGTATTTTTTATCCACAATAACAAAGTATTAAATTAAAATGATATGGATTAAATTAATAGAAAATATTTTCCAAATTTTTTTTCCTGATGATATTACGACTATTTAACATCTTACCATTGAAACTATTACATTTTTGAGATTTTTTGATGTATTTTGATTTTAATATAAATAAATATTTCTATTGATTCCAAATGTGCTCTAACTTAGTAATAAAAATGAACATCCTCCCTCAAAATTTCAATTCACATTGAGACTTCATGATCAACCATACCCTACCCATATCCCTTATAATCTTCATGAATCACATTCCATAGGATCTTTTTTACCAAAATACCACACTCTAGTGCCTTTAAAATGATATGTAGAGTGAGCTTGTTGAATAAGAGGTTATCTCCTCTACCGATTCATTCAAATTATTTATTCTTTTACTTCCTATTAGAGAGTTTTTTGCATTATAAATTAATTATTCTAGTATAAATTGTATAGTGAGATATTATTAAGGTTATTTAACAACCATATTCTACCTTTTCTCAATCCTAGAAAAAAGAGATCACCAATCTTGCATATATAAGACTTATTATCTCCACGTTGCGGAGTAAACTATTTTACACCACCACAGGACATGGATGGGTATAATTATGGAAATATAAACTATATATGATTATTATAACAAGATATTTCTTTGGAACAATATATATAACATCCAATATGATTCCATTTCATAATTAAAGAAACAATATCATCCATTGTGCCTACGTACGACCTATTGTCTCCATGATGCAATGTCATTCATTATACATGATATCCATTAAATAATTATTATAAAAATATAGATAATTAATAAATATGATATATATTATGTTAATATATTATATGAATGATATAACTTTGTCATAATAAGGATAACCAAAACTTTTTTATTAAAACATGATTGAGAAAATAAAGTTGTTAATACACAAATAATGAGTAATAATGATATATTATTACCAAACTAATGATAATATGATAATATATAATATAAAAAAATTAAAATTATCCTTGAATAAGTAAATAAAATTATTTAAATCATTATACATGAGTTTTTAATACATAAAAAAGATAATGGACCTAAGGTAATGGATAATTTTTCAATCTCATTTTTATACGAGATTGTTTATACATAAGTATATACTATGTCTTATTTATCATTTGTGCCTAGTATTTATATGTATATATTATAAAATACTCATCATATACTTATAAAATTTTTTAAATTTAAATTTACCCATTTCTTATTTTTTATGAAATTGTATGAATAGAATGTTGTGCAGTTTTTAAAAAAAAGTTGTTTTTGAATTTACAAAAAAATTATAGGAAGAATGTTCTCTTTTAACGTATATGGATTGAATGGATTTTTAAATTTTCATAACTCATTATATCCATGAATCTTCCTTTAAAAAAATTCATGTTAATTTTTTTTAAAAATTATTTTCATTTAATTTTTCATTGCATTTTTCAAAAATAAAACATTTTTGAAGAAGAAAGGAAATTTCCCTTAAGAATTAATTTCAAGTATATTAAAAACAATTTTCCATATATGACGATGTTATTTAAATAGAGATATTTATATATCACTATTGATAATTAAATTTTATTCATTTTATTATGTAATGGAATTTATGAAATACATTTGTTTTATATGAATTATTTTATGATGGATAAATGTTAAAGAAAACCATTTTATTCCTTGGGTTATGCTACTATTAATGATTTATGATTCAATGGAACACATATGTATGTGTTAAATTATATGATGAGTGAGACCTATATCTATCTAAATTGAATTGGGTAATGATTTATATATAATGAGATAGAGATGATTAAAATGATAAGTAAATCATGTTCATTAATACATGGCTGGAATGACAAATAAATCTGGTTAAAAAATACAGGTCGGGAATGAGGAGTGAACTCGGTTTAGTAATGTAAATTGTATGATATAATGGTATTAGAAATTAGACTTGGATAATATAGAAATATTTTTTATATGATTATGTTTTTTCAAAAATTCCATGTTTATGATAATGCTAATAGTTCTTGGTTCGTGTTCCTTTATGATTTATTACTTACAGACTACCCAGATTTATTTCATGGCTCAAGATTTTAAAATTCATAATTTATATTCACGTTCTTACATTATTATAAGTATGTTTCTTTGATGTTATTCAGGTTTATCCTTCTAAGAATTTGATCTCAGACTTTTTATGTTTTATTTTTTCTTAGGATATAAATAAAGGGTTGATGTAGGAAATCTAATGGGAAATATTATTATGGGAGATGTTGAAGATAATTCCCCTAGTTAGAATAATGTGTTCCATGTTTCCATAGACTCTAAAAAAATTTGGTCTTTGGGAGTAAATTTTTGTAATGTATTAAATACTCCATAAAATATATATAATTTTAATGTATGTTAAACATGGGACGTTATAATTAATATATAATATTCCTACCAAAATACCTTTATTAAATCTCTATACATGACATAGTGTCATTTTCATGATAATAGTAACAATATAATTGGGTTTTAATTATTAACAAAAAGTGGATTTTCAATGAATATGTATAGTTCATAAGCATACTTTTATATTTATTATCCATTTAAATTTATCAAATATAAATCAAATATGACAAAATTATAAGAAAATTTTCTCCCATATATTTATATTTTTTTATGATAAGGGAATTAAATATTCCTATTTACTCTTCAATCAATTGGGAAATGGAACTGTCAATCATGTGTATGATGGACAACCGCTTCATGGACCCATTTTATTCATTTTCCCTAACCGACTCTTAGTGATGGATATAATGATTGATTTAATTAATATATATAATTTTTTTGAAATAATTATAATTATTTAATTACAATATAACATCTATATTATTAGTTTCCAATCCATTTAAGGATGATAATATTTCTCATCCATATATGTGGACTACCACTTCATTGTAGAGATGTGTTAAATATTTATTTTTATTTTTACATGCAAGTTAATAAGGGAAGATTTGATGAATATATATTTTATGTATAATTAAACAATTCATGTATAATGTTGAAATACTATTTATAATTATTTTTTTCTATTCTTTAAAAAATTGATAATAGAGATCATGTGTACATATGGCCAACTCATCTCCACGAATTCTGTAACAAATTTTAATATATCTATATTATATTGATTATTATAAATACACATATATATATATATATAGAATATATATTATATTTTTATGATGAATGTAACAACCCGACCCCAAAATCTAGTATCTAAGGCATTACTTATTACATTGGCATCATTAAGAGGAATGAAATCATGAAGGAACTATTAGTATAGTAGTCTTGATGAAACTATATAAATATATGAAACTTGTCTAACAATGATAAAGGTAAAAAAATATAATTCATAATAATAACTAATAAACTGTATCCATGGGAATATAATAAATGGTCTCCTCTTCATAACATGTTTAAGGTAAACAAATGAAAGGGGTGAGCTCCAATGCTCAGAAAGGGTCAAAAACAGTGAAATCACAAATAAAAAATAATTGGATCACAATCATATTCAAATAGTAAATATGGCATGGTTAATAAATGAAGACCACATGGTATTATTAAATAGATAATAAAATTGCAGCCAAATATTTTTTCATAGTGAAAATCTCATGGATAGTAAAAACTAGAAATGAAAAAAATATAATTATTATTAATTTTAATTCATATATATGGCTCATGATTCTACTATACTATCAAAATTATTTAATTATGTGGGAATAAACATGTCTGATTTTAGGAAAAAACTCGAAGGGTTTTTCGCTAACTAATTTGTCTCATGAGACCTGTCAATGCATCTAGGGGAAATAGCAGGCCCCACCCATCAATGCTTGTCCAAATCATTCTTTATACATACTTTTAATACAAATCCAACCCGCCTTATCAATATATGCATACATTAGATGATATAGATTCATCAATATACAGTAGATAAAAAGACATTCCGAATAAACACTATATGTAAAGGGAAATACGAATTGTGAAAATAATCATATCGATGAATCCATAATTTGGATATATAATATATTTAAAATTTTAAATGAAAAATAATATCAAATAGTATGTCTATACACAACATAAGAATAATTAGGTACACAATACCATGTAAATGACAATGAAATGGAAACTGAGACAATGTCCATTAAAACGTTCTAATCAATCGAGTCGTTTGACCAAAAATTAATAAACATCATATGAATCATAGAATACCATTATTATATTGCTAATAATGATAATTTATATATATATATATATATATAATGTTTGCACACAATATACTACTTTCATGAAATAAGTGGCGAATAATTGAAAAAATTTTGAATTAAAAGTGAGATAAGATACCCCTTAAAAACATTTTGGAATGTTAACAGAGTTCTTGTGAGGTTTTAATGAGAGGTATTGGGGTATAAAATCATTTATATATCACAAGGTAAGTACGGGAGAGTTTTTAAACACTACCTTATCCTTAGTAATTAAAAATAATTAGACACAACATATGGAGGATTCTTGAATCAAAGTGGGAGAGAGGATCCCTTACCTTATCCCCGATGGTGTTCTCAATTGATCTTAATGACCTGAATAATCATATATAGCTTCATTAATAATTAATTATTTAACCTAATAAAGATTTAATTGATTTAGTACAAAATTATTAGGTTCAATAATGACCTTTTTATGGGTTTTAGTGGTTCAATTTTATTGTTTCAGAAGCATTTTCTTCCTTGATTTTCAAGATCGGTTTACTTGTATTCCCGAAATGAAATTTGATTGAAATGTGGTAAAACGTCTAGAATTATTAATATATAGTATAGGTTAAATTATAGATATATAAATTATCTTATAATAAGTTCGGGTTATATACCATAAGGGTGACTCATTAGTTAAAATTTAATTACAAACGCTTGGATTAACATAACCGTTTTGTGCATAATGAACTTGTTTTGTATTGTAATTTTATATTATGAGTATACAAGGATTCCAGAACATTTAATATAGTAAAATACATATAAAATTATCTATTTCAACCCTTATAAATTATTCATGACCATTCCAGAAGATAGTAATAAAATTAAAAACTTGCTGTCCTTGAATGTGATAAATTAACACATCTTAGACGGTATTTTCATGTTTAGTGTAAGAGGTGGAGAAAAAGAGAGATGATGATGAAATATTAAATTAGAATAATAAAATAAAAATAAGTGTAATTTACTAGAATTATCCAAGAATTTGGATTTGGGTAGATGACGAGATATCAAAAAAAATAATTGTACGAGTAAAATAATTTGAAAGAAAAGGAAAGAGAAGTTTACATCTTGAGTACTCCTCCTTGAGAATCTCCTTAAAGCCTTTCTTATTGGAATTTTAGTGTGAAAATTTGATCTTGGACGTGGGGGAGGATATTAATATGGTATTTGAGCATAATTTAGGCATGGATTGAATCTTGAGAGGGGTGGGAGGAAGAGGTTGTGAGGGGTGGTTTATATAGTTGTGGGGAGGAGGGATATTAGATTATTTTAATCATTATTTTAATATTTTTTCTCCTTAATATGAATAGTATTGATTCATGTTATCTGAAATTGGAATAATTGAATTATATTTATATCCAAGTGGTCTTAAATCAGCCCTGCAACACCTATTATGTAGTAAAAAAGTATTTATCATTTATCGTAATTTATTGTATTTTACTATTTATCAAAAAAACAAGAATTTTAGAAAAATTGAAAAAATTCAACCAATCCAGTTTGCATTTTGTAAAATTTAAAATTGAATGATATATTTAAAAAGTAATTTTAAAATTATGATAAATATAATTTGTGATTTGAAAAATTATTTAATCGAAAAATACCAACACTTAATATTTTCATCTTCATTTTCAAGGTTCCTAAATTTTATTAATGGATTCCTGAGTAAGGTTACCATTCATACGTGTCTTATTACTATTCATAAGGGTAGGTAACTATTAATAATGGTTTGTAACAATTCATAAGGGTAAGTTATTATTCAATGAAAATTAACTCGATTATATCAGACTCCATATATCAGCGTGATCACAACCATGTATGATTGATTTTCAAAATTCAAAACACAGAAGTGGAAAATTTATGTTTAATGGCTAGGTTATGACTATTTACTAAATAAACAAGTTTTGTTTCACTGAAATTTAGTGCTTTATGAAATATCGTATACGAATAGAATGTATCTAAGAGACACAAACCATAATATGTCAAGGGTGTTATATTATTCCAACCTTCATAAATTATATCCTCGAAAATTTTTATTTATAAATCCATTGAAAATATATAGGTTGTTTGTATTCATTACAATCTCATGTTACCACATTTATTCCTCTAATTTATGGTTTCTTTAAAGAACCTTGACTAGACGAGTTGTCTGTTATCTAAATACATACTCTATTGGGTCACGAATCTTGATAGGATCTTCACAGTATAATTAATAATGTTTCTATTATATATCTTCATAGGTGAGTACATGTGTTGGTCCTATCATTTATTTCATAAATAATGACACATGGAACATATTATGAACTTTAGAGAGACTTGGTGTATTTTTTAAATGGAAAGATACAGCTCTGATCCTTTATAAAATTTCAAATGTATGATGTAACTAGGGCTTAATATCTGTTTCTTATCAAACCTTAAGACAAACTTCCAGGGAAATACTTTTAGAAAGTCATTATCTCCTACTAGAAATTCCAAATAATTTCCCCAGTTGTCAGCGTAAATCTTTTTCATATATTGGTATTCTATAATATGGGGCTTAATTTTCATTACCTTGGTAGTTGTCTCGTCTATATGATCTGGGATTAATGGTTTAATCTTGCTAACTCAATCCCAACAAATTGGAGCTTGACACTCATAAAATATAATGCTTCATATAGATCCATTTTAATTCGAGAATAGAAATTATTATTATAGGAAAATTTCACCAAAGGAAAGTATTTATCCCTCATACCTTGAAAGTCAAGTGACCATTACCTGAAAATGGCTTCTAATGTTTTAATTATCCTTTAAAACTTTCCGTCCGATTTAGTGTGATAATCAGTACTCAAATGAATCTTAGTATCCAAATCCTTCTAGAGTCATTTCAATAATTTTTACATATACATGGTATCTTGATCAGACACAATATTTAGAGGTGTACCATTAAGTCTTACAACTACACTAATATAAAGTATTGTTAGGCACTTAAGAGGTAAATCCTCTATTATAGAAGAGAAATTTTATGATTTTATGAGATTATCAACAATTAACTATATTGAATCATTATTTAAAGGATGCATCAGTAGTACTATAACAACATCCATCGTAATTTTATCCCACTTCAACATAATAATTGGTAGAGGTTGCATAACCTCTCTAGGATGTTGTCTCTATGAATTCATTTATTGACAAACTAGACACCATGATAGGTAGTTAGAAATTTATTACTTCATAGTATCCCACCAAAAATGTTCCGTAAAATCCCTATATATCTTAGTGATACCATGCTGCATAAAAAAAATTTGAGTGATGAGATTCACCAAATATGTCCCTTTTTTAGCTTAGGTACTGATGGAATGCATAAGTTCTTCAGAAATTTTAAAACTCCTTCTTCATACACGAAGTCTGCCAATATCCCATCCTTAACAACATTAATTTTAATATATAATTTCTCATCATCATATTGATAGTTTTTTATCTTCTATAGTAATTATAATTTAGCACGAATTTGAAAGGGGAAAGATGATTCCCCTTCATTAATAATTCCCATAACCATCTATATTATTTCAACGAATATATAACAGGTCTCAATCCTCATTTGGGTCAGATGCACATTATATTTCCTTCTTAATTAATCTGTATCGTTATATTCCTTTTTTAACTGGTAATGTGTTTAACAATTGTAATCTTTGAGTAACTTGTGCCAACTCTTTTGTCTCATGTTTAGTTCCTTTTGTGTAAAACTTTATTTCAATCTCTTATGATATGTATATATATCACATCTTTCACCGTAGAGATAATGTCTCCATATTTTCAGAACAAATATTACTGATGCTAACTCAAGATCATTGGTTGGATAATTTTTCTCATGATACATCAACTTCCTTGATTTATATGCAATAACATTATCATTTTTAAAAAAGACGCAACTTCGTCTATTCTTTAATGCCTCACTATATATCTGAAATATGACATTTCCAATTGGAATAGTCAAAATTTGAGAATTGAACAATGTTATTTTCAATTCTTCAATGAATTCGGTACATTCTATAATCCATAAAAACACTACACATTTACCTATTAGCTTTGTTTGCGGGTTAGACATTTGGGAAAATTCTAAAAAAAACATCAGTGGTAACCTACTATGCCAATAAAACTACGTACCTCAGTTATATTCGTTGGAATGGGACATTATTGGATTAACTTTGTGTTCATAGGATCTATTAAGATTCCAAACTTTGAGATAATATGGCCAAGAAAAGATACTGATTGATGCCAAAATTAACTCTTTCTAAGCTTCTCATATAATTAATTTCTTCAAAGAATTTTCCAAATAATCTACAAATCATTCTCATGGTATTTATATATTTTGTATTATACTAGGATATCATCGATAAATACCAAAAAAATGTTAACGTGATATTACATTAAAATTATATTCATTAGATCCATGAAAACATATTGTGAATTAGTCATTCCAACAAGAATTACTATAAACTCGCAATTCCCATACCAGGTTTATAATGTTGTCTTTGGAATGTGTTCCATCATCACACACATCTGATGATATCCGGATCGAAATTTAATCCTTAAAAAATATTGTTCTCCATGAAGGTGATCAAATTAATCATCAATTTTTGGAAGAGGGGACATATTCATTGTTTTTATAGAACTAATTTCCATGTAATTAATGCATAGCCTCATGGATCCAACTTTCTTCATGACAATGTGGATAGGGGATCCCCTAGTGAAACACTTGGTCGAATAGATAATTTTTACTCAATTCCTCTAGTGGTTTATTCTGCTCCACCCAGTAGACCATGTCCATTATATAGGGATTATTTGATATAGTTATTAGAGAAGGAATTAAATCAATAGAGAACTCAACTTCTTGCTCTGGAAGATGTACAGGTAAATCCATTGGAAATAGTTCAATTTATTCTTGAAGTATATGAACATTTTAAATTTTAATATTTCTTTACTCACCCATAGATATTCGGTTCTCATTAACTCCTATTATTTCATTCATTAAAGATATTATGGGTGGATATATATAAGAATTAGATGGTGAGGTTTCTGCTTTAATGATAAGGGATTGTACACCATTTAAAAAAATAATAACTTCCTTCTTCTTAAAATAGATCGTCACATCATATTTTGTATGGAAATTCATAATTATAGTTCTATGAATGTCAATAATTGGTATGAGGATAAGGTTAAAAAATAAATCGTGTTTAATTTTCATGAGGGGGACTGATCGACATGCCTTTGATGCAATGAAACATTCCTTAAGAGTTTTTACTGACAACTCCTTTATTAAATCAAATTAGACATGACTAATTTTCATGGAAAATAAGAATGATATAAATGAATGAAATGATACAAAATAAAATAAATCATATTTTATGTTTAATGAAATAATGAAATTACTTTCTACCACATCATTAAGAACATTAATCTCTGCGGTTGTAATCTCATTAGCTTTTCCTTGCTCCTGTGCCCTTTTCAGAGGAATGTTTTCTTGGAGATTATGAAAATAATTTGCATAGTGTCTCATATATCTACAACTGTATCATTGAACATCAATTATTTTTTTCATACCCATGCATTCATTATATTTTTGAACCTTTTCTCCACACATATAGAAGATAACCATCAATTTAAATCATTTCCATGGATGATTCATTCAACAGTTCATGCATAAATGGAATTTTTTTATTCCAGTGTTGTTCTTTATCACATAACCTTTTCAATTTTTATCAATGTACCTATTCTTATATTGGTATCACATGAAAAATTTAATCTTGATAATTCATTCTGTTATTTGATGGAATTCAATACAATTTAATCATATCAAGAAAATGTTTGAGAATCCATTTCCCTTTGAAGACATGGATTTGGACCATAAAATAAATTTTCATTCTTGTGTTATGAGTCACGTATGTAATCTATGGAATACATGGCTAGTCTTTTTAAGGTATCCTCATGCCCTGCAACATGGTCTTCTTCGCTTTTCTTTAAAACAAATAACTTCCTCTTCATTTCATTTTGTTTATCACAGGGGAAATAATTGTGGAAGAATAATTATTTTATGGTCATACATTCCATATATTATATTTCATCCTCCTTCATGGTATTCTAGATCAAGGACCACCATTGATCTGTGTCACCTTTGAGACAATATAGTGCAAACAATACCTTTCCATTTTCAATTCATCTCAATGCCATGATTGAATTTTTAGGAGACATAATCCACTACTCATATACTACTGGATTATTAGTCCCACCAAAAGATAGGGGAATCTTCTACATGAAATGATCTAAAATAGGTTTATCATGGTTATTAATCACAACCACAGTTTTTTTTCCCAATATGATCATGATATGATCTGCTGCAACATTGACTGTGTTGACATGCTCAATGGGGAAATCTATAAATTTTCCATGAGTATTGATTCTCCTTCTTCCATTAGGCAAAATTTATGAGTAATAGAATACAATAAATTAGGTTGTGAATCATTATTTATAATCTCAATTATAAAAATACTTAGCATAAATTGAAATTTTTTCATATCTAATCATATCATCGTGGTTTCTCGGAGGAAAATTTTACAATCAAATCCTTCATAATGGAACGTAATAAAAATTTCAATTATCCTAATCATATCCCATTGGAGTGTCAAACCATGTGTGAAGAAAGGCCTATTTTATTGAACATGGATACCTCGGGTCAAGCCCAATACTCCTTTTGGGAGCTTTCATTCCTAGGTATATATGTTCTATAGCCACCTCAACTCGTTTAAATCCAGATAGGGATGTATTTTCTAAAAAGATTCAATTAATCTATTTTATACAAAAATTCTAGGGCGTTCTTATGTATTTATCATCAAATACTACCATAAGTAATTTTTTACTAATCTACATTTTCTAATCTATTTTCCATATTTGCAACTAAACCTCAATTGATAACAATTTTAACACACCAACCCCAAAATACCAGATCCGCTGAATTACATATTACATTAACATGATTAATATGAATGAAAGCCCCAATGAATGATCAGTTTAGTAGATTTTAAGAAACTTGATACAGACATGAAAAAAATATTTCAATGAGAAAGGTAACGAAATAAAAAACATAACAAACAATATTAAACTACATCAATGGAAACTCAATAAATGATATCCTCTTCATAACCTTTTGAAGTTAATGAAACGAAATGGGTTATATCAAATGATTATTAAGGGTTAAAAATATCAGAAGCATGAATAAAATATAATTAAATCACAATCAAATTGGCATAGTCAATATGGCATGGTGAATAAATGGAAAACCCACGCCACTAGTAAACTGATAATAAAAGTGCATCCAAACATTTTGTCAAAGTGAAAAACTCATGGATATTATTAACTGAAAGTGAATAAACAGAATTATTATCAATTAGATGTCATGTATATAGAAGAAGATACCAATATCCCATCGAAATAGTTTATGTATCTGGGTAGAAACCTGATTTACATTTTGAAACAAACTCGAAGGTTTGTCACCAAATGATTTATCTTAGGATACCTGTTGATTCATCGAGGGGATATATCGGGCCCTACACATCACTATGTGTACAAGTAATTCTTTATACATAAATTTAATACAAGGAAAATATTCCTCTCATTATCTTTATAAAGTAGAGGATACATATTCATCAATATTTCTATAGTTAAAACAACATTACAAATAAACACTGTATGTAAAAGGGTATAAGACTTAAGACAAAAATCATATCCAAGAAAATGCAATATGGATATATAATATATTTTCAGTTTTAAATGAAAAATTATCTCAAATGGGTAGTGGATACACCACATAAGAATGACTAGGTGAAAAAGACCATGTAAATGATAATGAAATTGAAATTGAGACAATGTCTCTTACATTGTTGTAATCAATTGAGTCGTATAACCAAAAATTAATAACAAATAAATGAATCATCAAATAATTAAAATTTAAATAGAATCCTGATAATATATATATATATATATATATAATGGAAGTAAACAGTACTCCACATTCAATAAATAAGTGGTGAATAATGGAAATCTCACTGAATTATATGTTAGATAAGAAATCCCATACAAACATTTCGGCATGGTAACGAGTGTTCTGGTGTGGTATTAATGAGAGGAAAAGGGGAGTCATGTATTTTATATATCATAATGGTATTATGTGGGAGGTGTGTAAAAATACCCTATCATTAGAAATAAAAATAAAATGACACAAAAAGGGGAATTCTTGAATAAAAGTGAGAGAGATTATCCCTTACCATATGCGCGATGGTATTCTTAATTGATCTTAAGGACCTGAATAATTATATTTACATTCATTAATTAAGATTAAAATAACAACATAATAATTTATTCTAACATATTATAACCTTATAAAGTTCATTCAGGCCCTTTTTTAGGGGTTTAATATGTTCAATTTTATTGTTTTGGAAGCATTACTTCCTTGGTTTTCATACTCGGTTTACTTGTATTCATTAGTGGAAGTTCATTTGACATTTTTTCTAACAGATAGAATTTTTAATATATATTATTAGTGAAATTATGGATATATAAATGATCATATAATGATTTTGGGTTATATACAATGAGGACGACACATAAGTTAAAACTTTATTACAAACACTTGGATTAACATGTTACTTTTGTTAGTAATGAACTTGTTTTGTAATATTATATTACATTATGAGTCTATAAGGACTCTAGATCATTTCACAAGGTAAAATAATTATATAATGATCTGGTAAGACCACTAATAATTTTTCATGACTATTCATCATGATACTAATATAAATTGAAAACCTATCGTCCTTGAATATGATAAATTAACACATCTTGGGCAATATTTTCACTTTTTGTGTACACTACTAGAAAACCGGACTATACCCACATTTAAAAATCGTGGGTATAACCCCCAAAACTGTGGGTATAGTCTAGACCCACAGTTTTGGGAACAGTGGTATGTAAAGGCATCACAATAGAGGTCCTCACCTATACCCACGGTTTACTAAAATGTGGGAACACTAATAGAACTGCGTGGCATAAGGCTGTTTTTACGGTTTTTAAACCGTAGGTAAAACATGATAAAAAATCGACCCTTGGCGGATTTTAACTCGCACCTCGTGCATCATGCACAAATGGGTGACCAACCAAGATACTATTTCTATTCGTATATATAGATGCTTTTATTTTAATATATTAATATAACTCCTATAATCTTAAAAATTGGAATCACAAGTTTCGAACCCACGACCTGTGTGGAAGGCATGTACAGACTGACCAATAAACCTAAGAATATTATTCATTTATTTATATATGTCTATTTAATTATATTAATATTACTCATATATTTGAAAAAATGAAGTAGCGGGATTCTATCACTACACTTCCACATGCAACCCTAAGATTTAAACCAACCATCCTAACAAATTTATATGATTTAATATTTCTATCCTTATAATTTTATTATCCAAGATCATCTTCCAACGAAAATATTTTTATGTCCCGCAAAATTTATTATCCCTTCCATAATGCAGTAAAGTTATACCCATGATTTTTCAAAACCGTGGGTATAGGTATTTGAAAAAAAATACCATCTATAACTATGGTTTTCAAAAATCGTCGGTATGGGTTTGAAGAACAAAACCTATACCCATGGTTTTGGAAAAACCGTGGGTATGGATCTTAAAAAAACCTATTCCAACTTTTTTTCCATAAACCATCAGTATAGGTCCTCATACTACCTATATTCCCACGATTTTGGGAAACCGTGGGCATAGGGGGGAACTATACCCACTGTTTTCCACAAAACCGTGGGTACAGACCCATTTCCCATTAGTGGTAAGAGGTGGGGGGAAAAGTGAGATGATGATAAAATAATACATTATCAAAATAAAATTAGAGTCCTTAGAAGTTACTAAAATTTTCATATCATTTGGATGTTCCGAGGTGAGGATAGAGAAAAAAAATGGAACAAGTTAAATAATTTTATATAAAAGGAATAAGAGGTTCACCAATTCAGTACTCTTTCTTGGAAATATTCAAAAGGCCTTTGTTTTTTTCATTTTAGTGAGAAAAAATTGTCTTAGAAGTGGGGTATGATCTTAGGAAGATTCTTTTTTGTAGAATTGAGGTATATTATGAAGCCTGAGAGGTGTGGGGGGAAGAGGGGGTGAGATGTGGTTTATAGAGTGGAGGGGAGGAGAGATTATACATTATTTTAATCATTATTTTATTATTTATTCTCAAGATAATGAATGGTCTTCATTCATGTGACCATAAATAGTAATAATTTCATGTGGGTTTGTACCAAGTGGGATTACATTATCCTTGCATCATCTATGGGGTAGTAAAACAAGTATTTATCATTTATCATAATTTATCGTATTTTACAATTTATCAAAAATTAATGAATTTTGGAAAAATATCAAAAAATCACCCTAAATTTTTTTTCAGCATATAGATTCCAATTATTAACTCCAGTTTCAAAAATAATTTTCTAAATATGATAAATTTAATTTTTCTTTAAAAACAACATTTAATAAATAAATACCGACAATTTAAAAATTCATCTTTATATTCAAGGTGCCTAAATTTTATTTATACATTCAAGAGTAAGGTAAACATTCATATGGGAAGTATTGCAAATCATACGGGTAGTTTACTATTCATAAGGGTATTTTACTATTAAAAATGGCATGTTAATGTTCAAAAAAATTATCTTGATTCTATCAGAATTTAAATATCACCCGGATCACAACCGTGTGTGACCGTTTTTCAAAATTTAAAACACATATGTGGAAAATTTAGGTTTAGTGGCTTGGTTATAACTATCTCAAAAATATCCAAGTTGTGTTTCAATGAAACTCAGTGCTGCATTAAATA
Organism: Viscum album; assembly: GCA_963277665.1. Lineage (NCBI taxonomy): Eukaryota > Viridiplantae > Streptophyta > Magnoliopsida > Santalales > Viscaceae > Viscum > Viscum album. The sequence goes on from OY728163.1 coordinate 692,655,357, forward strand.
TAGGATATGAATACCAAGTATTTAAGAGAAACATACCATAAATATTTTTTCTTGTTATAATGAATAACATTGTAGATATATTTTAACCAAGATCAATGTTTACAAAATGAAACTAAAAAAACCAAAACACACATGAAAAATGATCTTTTTATTTCCCGAAATAGTCATCTTAAAAAATAATTTCTAATAAAGGTTGATAAAAGGTTATAAGAAAATAATATATGATAGGATATATATTACATATATTCAATAATTAACTTATAAAAAATATATAAATATTATTCATTTTTATTATCTGATAAAAACGTTAAATCAGAACTATGGTAAGCCATTCTTACTCAATTTCCCATTATTATGGTATATTTCAAATTTTGTCAAATAAATTTTTATATAGTGTATATAATTACGCTTTTATTTTTTATATAAAAAATAAATCATAATTTATGTTATGATTAAATATGAATTATTTGTTCCAAGAATCATTGACTTGATTGTTAACAAGTGTTAATGTGTTTCTTAACTGTATTTTGATCAATAAGTTTAAATAACTTATTCTTATATGGAATGATTGTGTTTGAAATTACTTCTAATCTAATTATATTTTACTCCCATATTTATTTTGGATTTAATTTTATCACACTAAAATACATTATTTATTATTTATCACATTTGAGATATGACTTATGTACATGATTATTGTAACATCTCGTTACCTTCTTTCTGATAATTACATACAATTTTCTTGTTTTTCTCTATAAATTGGTTCATTTTTTGGAAGACCAGTTATATATAACACTTTATAAAAATGAACTAAATATCTCTGATATATACCTATTTAAATTAATATTTACTTGGTATAAATGTGTAATGGATTAGTAGGATTATCCTCAAGTTCACTGATTTCCTATGTTGTTTTGTATTATCTATAATAAATTGGTGTTTTTGAAGTCTAAATGATAAATAGAAAACATGTAATAGGTGTAAATGATATTTAATTATTGCATGGAATATTTTTTGAAACAATTATATAGTGTGAATGATTACACTCTGTATAAGGGTTACCTATAGTTTAATGATAAACAATCTATTTTTAAAAAAATGATTTTTTACCATATGTGAGATCTATGGGCTAAACTAAGTATGATGACGTTAAAATCCATGTAAATTTCATTATTTGTAGATTTAGTGAGGTTAAAATCTTATTATTATGTCATTCATCCATATCTCTCTCACATATCGATGTCTGGATCATCTCGGGTGATATAGGGAGTGTCTATTTGATCCATATTGAATGTTTTAGCATTGGATCATAAGGAAAGTAGTGTTTCATCTCACAATGTGTGATAACCATTCTACTTATTCATTTCCTTTAATGATTATAATTCCATTCATTTCTCTATTTCATTATTTATCCATGGTGACGTTTCTAGGGTGTTCAGATGCACTGTATACTTGATTCAAATGTCTATTTATATGATTCAAATGCAATTTTCTCGGGCAAGTATGAGGGTCCAAACTATCCTAACCAAGAGTCATATTGAGCAAGATGATAACTTTGATTTTTCAATTTTGGGTTAATATGGATTAGTTTGTTTTGATTATACATCAATGGTTTTTATATGATATGTGATTCATGATTTTGTTTGACATGATATATCTATTTTGATGTATTAATATAAAGATCATCGAAATTATTTTTTCGACTTTATTTGTAAATTTGGAAAATGGGAAATTAAATTTTCTTTCAGTGATTCTGATTTTCAAAATTCAAAATTATATATCGTAACTTGTTTTCTTAAATGTTGTAAAATATTATATTATTGTTCTGATACAAGATACAGAATTCCAGGGTGAGAAACTAATGATCTTGTTAGCTCACACCCTATGTACCCCTTTAAAGCTCGATAAACCGAGTTATGTATTTTGATTTAGGGAAATAAAATGTGTCATAGTGAAGCAGTGATATTTTATATCATTTGGGGTTGGGTATTAGGAATGTGATATGGAGTGGGTTTTCCCACACTATCACATTGATACTATGGGAGTATCTTTTTTTGATTTGTTTTCCTTATCTGGTGGACTTATATCTTATGGAATATATTTCAACCTTTTTTGTTGTATCTCTTTCATTGTTATATTTATATTATGATATATATATATATATTAATTTCTTATTCCTCTATTCATTTTTTACATGTATATATATTTCATATTTCTTCATCGGGTGGGGCGAAATAATCTTATCTGTTTGTTTGAAGCCCATGTGTTAGTCGCCAGCGCATAGAGATCTTGAATTATAATCATGTTTTTTGAGTAAAGGGTTTGGCCATAGTGTTGTGAGGGTTTCTAGGATATTTTTATACAAAATAATATCATGGTGTTTTTCATCATGGGTCCTTGTCTTGGGATGTTTGGAAGACATGAAATTGAATTGTTAGAACATGAGAGGTAGATTTTAGTGAGTGTCTGGCCCACTATTACAGTGATAAGACTCATGTTTTCATTGTATGCTGGTATTTATGTATCCTATATTTATTTCTTAATTTTAATATCATTTTTTTATTTTTGGTTTCTTTTATAAACATGCTTTGTTTCTATTTTTTGATAATTTATTTTGTTTCAGTGTTTAATGGTATGCCTCTGAGATATGTTTTGCGAGTTATGTAGGAGATTATAGGTAATTATCCTCATGAGAATAATCATAAGTAAAATAAAATTATCAAGGATATCACGTGGTAATTTTTTACTACTTACTAGAATTTACATCAAGCTCAGAACGTAGCGGTTGAGATACAACTAGTAGCTACGGGAGATAAAGATCTATTGTAAAATCCGGAATTTTTAAGAAATATCATTATTCAATATAATTTAAATTATTTAGTATATTTTTAACATGAAATACATATTTTATATTGCATCACACACATTACCAATTTTATATTATGTTTCACACAATATATAGTTATTTTTTTGACTTCTGTTACACACAAACCCGAGTCATTATGGACAACAATAAATTTTTAATATTATTGGGATATTTATCCCCTAGAAATTTGAGTGATGATAATTAACGAGTTTAAATAAATTGTAAAAAAATATCATAAAAATGTTTATAAAATAAATTCATTGGTTATCAATTAAATTTAAATGAAAATAATATCTAATTAAATATAAATGATGTGGTTTTATGAAAACTATTTTTATTAAAAGATTGACTGTTCTTTTTATAAATAACATTTATCTCTATAAGTGAATGAAATTAAAGAAACTAAAATGCTATATATTTAATAAATTCAATTGAAATTCATATTATGGGGTTCATTGGGTAAAGGCAAAAATAAATCAAATTGTTTTTCCTTAACATCTATATATTTGAAAAGGACAGTTTTACAATTTTTTAAAACCACACATATTTTAAAAATAATTTTTAAAAAACATATATTTGTTATTTAGAAAATTGAAATTATTTAACTTAATATTAATATCAAAATTGTCACTATGTAAATTTTCGGTAGATATTTTTGAAGGTTCATTTTTTGATGAATAGTGAAAATACGACATTTTAGTTGAAAACTACCTTTATATGAATATAGTTATTAATGTTAAATTAAATTATTATTTTTTAAGTGAAAATTGGTGATATATATATATATATATTCAATTTAGTTCATTGGAATTATTTTTATATTAATCACATGAAAAATATTAGTGATTTTTGGAACATTTTTACTTTAAAAACCTTTGTTCCCACCACATATACGAGATAGATTTAAATTTTATATTTATAGTAATAAGAATTTAATTTTTAAAAATCGAAATAAATTGTTTTAATTAGTATAAAATTCATAGTCTAATATAATAAAATTATTTTTTTAAAAAAATAGTAGCCAATGTATTTAAAATTTATTACAACGATTAAGGTAAAATTAAGCCTTACGCAGAACTAAACCATACACTTAATGTCTAAAATAACCTAGAAACAGGTCCAAATTCCAATTATATCCAATATTTATACCATATACTACACTTTTTATATGTTTATTAGTAATTGGGAGTCAATTTCATGAAATTGTCCCATATAAAAAGTTAAGTATAGGAAAAGACAAAAATTATACCTTTCATGCATTTAATTTTTAGAAAGTATTAGAGTATGGAAAATATTACATTTCATTGATTATAAACATAATTCATAAATGAAAATGAGTTTTTATTAAGATAATTTGACTATAAATTTAGAGATTCGTTTTTATCATTAAATGTTTAAGAAATTATAAGGTATGGATTATTTAGCTAATAATTAAATAAAATAAATGATGCTAAAAACATAAAAATTAAAGTAAATATAAATAATTACCATTTTCCAATATTTAAGTAGGTGACTATTTTTATTTATTTATATTTTAACTTAAAATATTTTAATTCCATTATTTTTTTTCTATTTTTTAAATTTCAATTAAGTAAATACTATAAAAATTGATATTAATGTCATTTTAAAATAAACAATTTGTTATTAAAGGATTTAAAATTAATAAAAAATTACAAATAAAAAAATTGATTTTAATGTGTTATTTAATATAAAATATAATCAATTAACATACCAAATAATCATTTATAATTAACATATCGACCCATTGATTGTAAAAACATTGTACGCACAGTTTGAATTAAATCAGTGTTTTGGTGCGCTACATATTCTGGTTTTAAATTTAATTTCCAATCGACATTGGAATTATATTATTTAAATTGGTTATCATATTTATAATTTTGTAGTTCTATATTTTCTAATAAATATAACTATAGTTTACTCTTATCTTGTTAATTACTTTGTATAGAAAATGAGTAACGTTATTAATAATTAAAATGTTAAAAATAATGAAAATTAAATTCTATGGGGAAAAACATAAAAATGATATTTTGTTTTCTTAATGTTCTTACACCATTAATTCGATTTAATGCATTACTTTTCCATTTTGGAAGCACCTGATTTAAGAGAGACCTCCCAACCGTGTTTACCTGTTGGCATTTAGAATTATACCACTCCTTCTCAATTAATAAAATAAATTTACACATCCCCTTCCTCACACATATTAAGACACATTGGATGGAAAACCCACCCAAATAACATCCAATAATATCTCCCCTAAACCATGAGTCCTCAATTTTTGAAGAAATCCATCCTTGGAAATCCTTTGGGCCTGTCAAAAATGAGTTACCTAAAAAGGAGTTAACATTCATCAACTTGAATTTATATTTTATTTTGTTTCACCACTCATTAAATTATTCTTATTAAATTATTATATAACAACATAAGTACCCACGAAATACTTATAAATTTTTATGATAATGTTTCTACCTACACATACACATTCTTCCATAAAATGTGTAATGAAATTACCATTTGTGTAAAATAAACTACCACCACGCAAAATGATGTTTTTCATTTTTCTGTCACCACTTCTCATGGTAGAAAATTGTGATAGAGAACCAATTTTTATAGGATATATATGGTATAAATGTTTTCTAAATACTTTTATAATTTTTATATAAAACATAACATTATGATGTCCATTTGGTGTAAATATGATATCATTGTTTATAGACAAGTGGACTACCAACACCTCAAGTGATGTGATATGTTCACAGATTACATTGAATGTGTTAAAGAAAGGATTAATTTTAAATATGATAAATAATTTAAATATATATGATATTAATGAAATAATTATTTTTATGGAAATATAATATATAATTTTTATTATTAACCTTTCATACACATAAAAAGTGGTAACATTGTTCGTAAATGGGTGGACTACAACCTATTTGATGTGATGTGACTCATTTTACATCACAGGAATCCTATATATAATATTATATGATTAAATAATATATTATATATTAAATAATTATCATTCTAGAAAGATATATGTTTCATACCTTCTTTCCATAATAATCATTGTTAAATGTTAACGTTAATTATGAGTATGTATGACCTACCATCTCCATGATTGTAATTTTAGTAAATTTTTCATAATCATTATTCATGATTGGTAATAAAATAATATTTTATGTTAAAATATGATAATTATTTCATGATTATTATTTTTTAAATGATTTAATAAAAATACTTTTTTACCATAGTAGACTTACCAAATATGTTTCAACACACATATAGATATTGTAAAAATAGCGGAGTTACAAATTATTGTTTATATTATTGTATATAACATGTTTATAAGTGAAATATAGGTTATTAACATGAAATAATATATAAAAAGTATATAATTGACATATTTTCTTTATTTAGGATGATAGAGAAGAATCATGAAAAATGAGACATTGAGTAAGGGGTTTCATCCATATTTATATCTCTTTCAGACGTTATTTTATTTACACACACCAAGTTTATTTTATACTCTATATATAAATCCCATGAATGTATTTGATGATAATTACAGAACCATTTATCATGTTTTACCTAATTTTTTAATATCTATCTTTCATTGGTTTTACCATTTTAATGTTACCAAACTGGTAATTGACATTTGTCTCAATTTATATTCAAGTCATGGGTTTATTGATTCAAATGCTTCAAAGTGGTCTGGGATGCATTGGAATGTTTATATATTATTTTCCTCAATATTTTTTAGTGATCTCATATTTTCAATGTTAATGTTACTTATGAGTACGTATGACCTACCATCTTCATGATTATAATTTTGGTTAATTTTTCATAAACATTATTCATTATTGGTATTAACAGAATATTTTATATAAAAATATGAAAATTATTTCATGATTATTATTTTGGAAATTATTTAATAAAAATACCTTTTTACCATCGTAGATTTACCAAATATGTTTCGACACACAAATAGATATGGTGAAAATAGTTGAGTTAAAATTTAATGTTTATGATATTGTATATAAATTTCTTATAAGTGACAAAGAAGTTATTAACAAGAAATTATATATATAAAGTATATAATTGACATATTTTCTTTATTTAGGATGATAATGAAGATGAATGAAAAACCAGACATTGAGTAAGGGGTTTCATCCATATTTATATCTCTTTGAGACATAATTTTAATTTTACACACCCAGTTTCATTTATATTGTATATATATATATCCCATGAATGTATTTGATGACAATTATAGAAATATTTATCATGTTTTCCATATTTTTTTTAATATCTCTATTTCATTGTTTTTACAGTTTCAATGTTACTAAACTTGTAGCTGACTTTTCTCTTAATTTACCTTCATGTCATGGGTTTAATGATTCAAAAGTTTAAAAGTGGTTTGGGATGCATTAGAATGTTTATATATTATATTCCTCAATAATATTTTAATGATCTCTTATTTTAAATTTTTTTAATCAATGCCAAAAAACCTTGTTGATACATATCCACCGCTAGGAATAATTATTATTGATAAATTGTTCATTTATTATTGATTTATTAATATTGTTTGAAAGAGATTTTTTTGCAATCCTTTTAGTTTCTACAAGAAAACACTGTTTTGAACATAATTTTCTGAAATTAATTTTTAGGGGGTAATGGTGTTTTGAAGGGAATTTTATTAAACCCATTTTTTCCATTGGTTATTCATGATTCAAAGATTCTTTTATTTATCCCATTTCCTTTCATTGGTTAATCATGTTTTTATGATACTATAGTTGAACCCATTTCTTATCCAGATGTTTATGATTCTTTTACGAGTTTTATTATAGACCTGTTTTATTTAGGGTACTTGATAATTATTTGAAATGGGTGAACCGGATATAGATTATATGAGGGGATGATCCCCATTATAGCTCATGGAAATTTGGTGAGACCAATGTAGCTTATACTATGGGTCATCATTATTATTGATCTCAGATGCATTGAGTAAAGATATTGTTGGATGTTTGACATATGTTTAATTCTAATTTAAATTGATTTAAAATTATTTTTAAAGGGTTTAATGAAAGTGATAATCCATGTTACAAAAAAGAGTTTCAATTTCTGTTTATGAGTTTATAATTTTTCTAAAAATAGAGATTACCATCGCATAGAATTATAATTTTGATTTTTATGACTCATGACATCTCAATGTTTTATTATTTTATTATTCTGGTATTGATGTGTATTAATGTAATTATTTTATACACAATCATTTTTGTTATGTCATAATACTCTTAATATATTATTATTTCCATTGATGACATTCATTTGTTAATGATTATGTTTTCACTTAATGTGTGTTTAATCATACCCATGTTATGTCTCATTTTCCCTATGTTTTAATGAATGATCATGATTGATTTATTATTATAATGGATTTTATAAGGATTTTTTGATGAATTACTTTTAAATATTAAAACGTGGGTTAAATGGATATATATTCTTTTGAAGACATATGAGGAAAAGATCATATGACATGTTTATTTAAGATTATTTATAATTATATAAAACACTAAACCTAAAATTTCATATTGTATAAATTTGATCTATATTTTCCGTTTTATGTATTATGGTTTTGATGAAAAAATATTGCTCAAAGGTATCACCATATAAGAAGAAAATGTAATTTTATTGGTTTTAGAATTGGATCCGAGAGTGCAGGTTTATGGCTATTATAGTGGGTATCAATGTTCTATTAAGATAATATTAGAATATAAGATGTTTTCATGTGGGGAAATACGATGAGTTATGGATACCTCCATAGGTCTACAACCTCACAGAAGATCATCAGTTCAATGTATTGAACACCTTATTTAGGTTTTAAGAAATGATATCATAATGTTATTTTTTGCGTGTTTTTGGATGAGTTATTTTTAATCCCTAGAATCAACATTAATAGATTCTTTGGGATGAAATAGTATTTTTTCTTAACGAAAAAAGGGTAATGACATATTCTCATTGAGAAAACATCACATCCTAATATATAAGGGGGTTTAGATCCCTGATTGAAGGATGATAAGGTTTTTTTGCATTATGATTGACCTACATGATTTCCATGTTATTGTGTATGTTTTTCAGGTAAATATTAAGTTTATTTGGAAAACATGTTATGGTTTATTTGAGGAATAATGGTTTGTTTATCTCAGATGAATATGTCATAAAGTGATTTTAATATTTTTGTTTCGTTCTTAATCGAGAAATGATTGATTGATTTTTTTATTAGTTATATATGGAATATATTAGTCGAATCTTTTGTTATTACTATTTAATTTTGATGATTATTGTATCTCTTTGTGGATTATGTATTCTGGGATTTATCTTACCATGTGCATATAATTTCGGTATTGTTTAATTTATACAAATAGAAGGAATATATTAAATATAACTTTTATAGATGTGTGTTCTATAAAAGATGATTTAGTGCTTCAAGATTTAGAAATTATTCTTTAATACTCATCATTTTCATAAAAAGATGGAATTTGGTGAAATTTTATTATAGGAAAAAATTCATCTCTTCATGTATGTATATTTCAGTTTTCTTTTTTCACATGGATTGGATGGCAAGAGAATTAATCATCATTAGGAAAAAGGTCATGAAATAAAATGTTTCCATATTACCATATTTTCTAGTGAAATCATTTACATATTCCACACATTTTTCACTAGAAATTTTTTCTTCATTGACATCATCTTGATCATTTTCTCTAGCACATACTAATTCTCAATAATAAATTTTTCCGAAAAAATCATTCTTTTAATTTTACACCTATGGACTCCTAATATTGATTAATTATTTTGCATAACATCGGGTGACATTGTGTATCCCCCTTCACATTCAATATGTTTTTTATCAACAGTTTTTTCAATTATGATTGTGAAAATGAAATTAATAAAATGTTACACAATTGATAACCAAGAATAATTTCGAGGAAAAATTCATTTTATGGTGAATAAGATGTAACATCCCCTTGTTTTGGAAATAATTTAATTCAAATTAATTTAAATTTTTAAATATATCATGTTACAAGAAATATATATATTATATTCCATTACATGCAAAACCAATTTTATCTATCATTTCACGTAATATTGAGTTCAATTATAATATCATGTGATATAGAAGCCTGAGTCATACTAGAAAAAAATGTATTATTAATATTATTATGATAGTCGTCACCAAGCCTTTGGAATTGAGATAACGAATGAGGTTATCTAAATTTTAAATATCATTTATTAAAAGTTTATAAAATTAATAAATTTGTAATAAATTACTTAGAAAATAAAAATAATTTCTGATTTAATATCAAGGATTTGTTTTTATGTGAACCATTTTTTTAACCAGGATGAAATTTTATCTTAATAAATTAAATTAGTCATTTTTAGTAAAATATTTTAATTAAATTTATATTTTATATATTTAATGAAATGTTTTTAAATTCATCCAACAATCATAATTGGTTTATAATATGAATAAATCGAATTTTTATCATTTAAGATGTGAATTTTTAATGTCAATTGTACCACCTTTTACATGGGAATCTATTTGAAAAATAATTTTTAGAATATTTAACATTTTTATTTATCAAAATAAACTTATTTTTATTAATCATAATATCAAAATTTACTTTGGGTAATTCATTGGTATTATTTTGAGATATTTTTCAAATAATAGAGAAAAAATAAATATTTTAGTTGAAACATGTGTTTTCATTAAAATAATTTATAATGTTAAATACATTATTAAATTTGTTTTAATGTAAAAATTGATCAATTTTATATCTATTAATTCAATTTAGTTCACGGGAATAATGATTATTTTTAATTTATTTTTAAAGTAATAATGAATTATTAAAGACTTTCATTTTGTAAACGTTCTTTCTTTCCATATCTTCTATATTAGCGTTGAATTTATTTTATCAACTATTGTGAATTGAATTTTGAAAAATTGATATAAAAGATTTTAATAAGTATAATATTTATATTCTAATCACATCATCTTAGTTTTTTTAAAAAAATTATTAGTGAATTTATTTAAAATTAATTTTTGAAATTATGGTAAAGTTAATAATAATAAGGGACTATACCTTAAATGTATGGTATAAAATATCCGATAATATTGTACACAATAAAATTTATTATAGTATTTCTACCATATACCCTCATGGTTTTAATTTATTTTGTTATTGGAATAAATATCCATTAATGTGACCCATATAAAATGTTATGTATCGAAAAATACAAATATTGTAACTTCCTTTCATTTAATTCCTATAATAATTTAGAGTATGGATGAAGCTACATAGTTTCTGTTGTAAAAATTATTTGGAAAGGGAAATTATTTTATATCATGAAAATTTAATTATAATTTTTATAGATTAAGTAGTAATATTACATGCTTAAAAATGCTACAAATTTATTATTTAGTTAATAATTAAATAAAATATAAGATGTCAAAACATTAAAATTAAAGTAAATTTAATGATTTATTTTGTTTAATTATTTTTTTGATGAATATTTCATGGTAAATATATGTGAACTTAATATATTTTGATTTCATCATTATGGTGATATTTTTTATATTTAAATTATGTAAATATTTTTAACATTGACATTACTTTCATTTTACAACAAATGTTATTTTATGAAATGATTTAAAATTAATAAAAATCATATATTATACCATTTTAATTTAATTTTTATTAAATATCATTTATGTTATAATGATTCAATAATTTATCTTTTATAATAAACATATTGACCCATATATTTTAATAACATTTTTTGCACGATTCGGGTAAAAGTTGTGGTTTTGTGTATTACCTACATTTGTTTTAAAATTAATTTTCAAAAAACATGTAATTTTATTTTTTAAAATTTATGTATAATATTAATAATTATTTGTCTCTATATTTTATAATAAATATCACAGTTATTTTCTCTTAATTATTAAATTTTATATTATAGAAAACTAGTTACCTTAATAAGCACTAAAATGAAAAAATAAAGATACTTAAAAATATGGAAAAAAGAAAAAAAATGATTTTATTTTAGTTTTGTTTGGGTTTTTTCTCATCCATAAATCTAATTTAATCCATTATATTAGAATTTCTAATGCACATGTTTTGAGGAATATCCCTCAATAGTGTTTACCTTTTGGCATTTACTAGAAATCCACTCCTCCTCCACTATAATAATGCATTCAATATTCCATTTGCTAAAAAATGTCAAGAAACATTAACTAATTGAAATGATTAAATAAATAAGTTCACAATGTCCCTATGATCAAAAAAGAGTCCTCGAATTTGGCTAAATGAAATCCAAGGAATCCCATTACTGCAAACCAAAAAGTGTTACACGAGAAAATATGTTACATTCTTCATCTATGTTTTATTTCATCTTCCACCCATTAAATTTTTCTTATTATTTACATAAATAATGATGTAAGTATTATTAATATAATTATAAATTTTCATTCTAAGGGTTTGAACTACACATATACACACTTCCGTCGAATGGCTAGAAAATTACAGTTCGTGCACGGCGAACTACCGCCTCGCGAAATGATGTTGTTCATTTTTTCATTACCACCTCTCACATTTTGGAATTATGATACACGACATGATTTTATTTAAAATATATGATAAAAATTTTATATTAATACTTATTTAACTATTTTATTACACATACCTAAATCTGTTTCATGTGGAGTAAATTCAATAACATCATTTGTGGACGTGTGGACTGCCGCCTCCTCAAAGCGATGCGATGCGGTCAGACATAAAATTGAATGTATTAAGGATGGATTTAATAGTAAACACATGAAATAAGTTACATACATAATATATTAATGAAATTAGTAAATTTTAATAATTATAACATAACATTTTTTATTCAATGAATGGTGATAACACCATTCATGGAACTTGTGGTCTTCCAACTCCATGACGTGATGGGATCCCAATTACATCAAAATAACTATATATATAAGTATATATGATTAAATAAAATTTTATATATGATATAATTATCTAAATGTAATGATATATGTTACATTCCATCGTTCCATAATAATCATTGATCATTGAAAATAATACTCATTTGTATGTGCTTCCTACCACCTCCATGATTGTAACACTGATTCATTTTTCATAACCATAATTTATTATTGGTTTTAAAAATATAATTAACGTATAAATATGATAATAATTTCATGGTGGTAATTAATTATATTTTTTAATAATTATTCATTTTGACGATAGTTACCTTGCCAAATTCTTTTTTGACAAAAAAATTGATTATGGACAAAACATCCTGCTTAAAAATTATTCATTAAGTAATTGAATATAAATGTATTATAAGTGAGATAAAATTAATATAAATGGAAAATTTTCTAAATAAATAATATAATGAAAAAAATTAGTATTCCTCTTGATAATGGATAACCATTACAAATATGAAAAGAGGTAGGTGGTTTCATCTAAATTAACATTTCTTTTAGCCTTAATTGTATTGTTATACACCATGTTTCATTTATATGGTATAAATATTGACCTTGAATATATTTTATTATTCTTATAATTATTTTTATGGGTTTTTACATTCATTTTTACTATCATTCATTCATGATGATTTCATTTTTAATATTATTAAATTGAAATTGCATTTTTGTCACAATTTTCATTCTTTGAGACAATAGTGATTTTATATGGATATATTCTTTTATTGCACATATATACAGCTGCTATGATTTGTTTCAATAGTATACCAATCCATATGATATTAAATGGTTAATTTATTGTAATTCCCTTCATGGGGTTAATAATACAAATATTTCAAGGTGGAATCAGATGGTTCACAATGTTTAATGATTATTTTCCTAATGAACGTTTAAATGAAATTTTAAGAGAATTTACATTAAAAATTATAATCAAACCTTGTTGTTATTTATACTAAACTGGGGATATTTTTTATTTATACCATCATCATTCTTTTATTGATGGAAAAATATTTTTTCCAAATTGATCATTTTGGAAGTCATTTCATTTCTAGTGGCTAACAATGTTTTGAAGTGATTATAGTGAAACACATTTGTTTTCCATTAGTAACTCACTTTTCAATGTGATTTTTATTGAAACCATTTATTTTCCATGGGTTAATAACTTTTAAAATAGTTTATTATTGAACCCGTTTATTTTTCAAAGGTTAATCATGTTTCAAATAAAATATTTTGGATCCCATATCCTTTCTATGGGTTTATCATATATTAAGAATTTTTATTATTAATGTGTTTTATTCATGGTAATTGACCATTATATGAAGCTAGTGATCCCCAAAAAAATTTATGAAGGGATGTAACTCATGATAAATCATAGAAAATGGGTGATCCTGATATAGCTTATATGAAAGACGATCCCTATTTTAGACTTTTAATGCGTTGGGTAATGATAATGTTGGAAGCTATCCCTATAATTATTCCAATTGAAAGGGTTTAGAAAGTGGTTTTAAAGGTTTTAATGAAGGTGATTCTCCAAGATACCAAAATTATTTATAACTAAATTATATGAGTTTATAATGTTTTTAATAGTCGATATTGATATCGCATGGCTTTTAATTAATGATATTGATGACTCTTTAATTTTCCATGTTTTTATATTTGATTATCCATTTATTGATGGGTATAGACGTTCTTGTTTTATAATCATTAATTTTTGTTATTTCATCATACTCTTATACTTTTCTTATTCTCATTCATTACATTTATTTGATAATTCTAAAATTTACTCTTACTAATCATTTGATCTCACCCAACTTAGGTTTCTATTTCCCTAGGTTTTAATGAATGATAATGAAATATTTAGGTCTATAAAGGAATTCACAAGGATGAGGATGATGACATATTTTAAATTAATAACAGCTGGTTTATATCAAATAATGTTCTTTTGACAACTTATGATCCAATTTTGTTATGATATGGTTTTCAATGTGTTTTTCGTAATTCAAAAAAAAATATAATCCTAAATATTAATCCATTATGTAAGTGATCCATGTTTTCTTTTTGATGTTGTTAGGATATTATTGGAAACTTTTGGTCAAAATTATCAGCACGATATGCATAAATATAAACTTATGTATTTCAGTAAGGATTCTGAGAGTCTGTTTTCTGGGCTTTTATAACCATCAATATCATTCTTGTTTGAAATGTCTCATATATAATGTATATGAATGAACCTCGACAGGAGGAGTACACGCTTGTAAATATCGATCAAATAATAAAATTCATGGATACACCTAAGAGTATGTAAATGAACTTTAAATTGTTTATACCCTAGGATACTAGAAAATGATGGTTTTCTTACATGATACATGTGGATTTGAATGTGGGTTTACAATGAAATGGTTTTAGGGATTTTTTATTATAGTAGTTTTATATAGTGGCATTCATGATATTAGGGTCTATAGAGATATCATATTAATTGGAAGTGTACTGTTTACTGTTAGTGTACACCAATCTGTTTACTAAGATGGTTTATTCCATTATATAGGTAGTAATAAATGTCTTGTTGAATGTTTAGATGTATATGTAGGATTTAAAAGTAGATATTAGATCATAGATATTTATATTGATGTTTTCAGACTATGGGAAGAGGGTTTATAGAGGTATGATTGATGGGACGAATATGGAAGTAAGAGATGATATTATTCCCCTTGTCTTCCACCTATTGGCAGCATAAATGTTTTGTTTGGTAAAAAATATGAAGTGTGAGGATAATCATCAGATTGGGGGATTTTTTTTCTTGTAAACATGCCTCTTCAGCACCTGTAGTTGCAGCTAGTGGTGTTCCATTGAATAATAATCAATGTGTAATGGTCACACACGCATGGACATATTGTCATTCAACATCAATGATGTCAAATAGTTTTGGACATTATGGGTATCTACATCATTTCTATCAAGCTATTTTTGTACCTTGATTTGGTCAAGGTTCATCGACTAAGAAGGCTAATGTGGTGTGGTTAGTTTCTTCAAAAACTACAAGGCTTCACCACATGCCTTATAAGTGTACCACCATCGCTTGGTAGTTGAATTTATAAAATAAGTTGATGATGATGTAATGATGTTGAGAGGTACTATATTTATTGTATCTTCAGTAACTATATCATTATTTGATACTAGTTCTTCTAAAATTCTTATATCTAATTGTTTTGTTGATGGTATTATTCGTCCAGCAGATCTCATGTACTTTTTTTATAGATTCAGTGACATATGTTGGGAAGTGGAAAGAGTATGGGGTTTTAGTGTCCTACTATTACACTATCAATAGATGATGTAGAGTTATTACAGGTTTTGTTATTCTGGATCATGATTTATTCGATGTCATCATCAAGATGGATTTCAGTATTTCACATTATGAGATGGATGATTATTATCATACTTGTATAAGGACCCATCCTTAAACCTTACTTAATCTTGAGTTATTACAAGATTACACATTGAGGATCTTTTTAGGTTTAGATTTTTAGAAAATTAGATCATGAAACTTGCATTACTTTCCACATTTAAACAAAGTGGTTACATAAAAGACAGTATTCATTCTTCCCATCAACGAAAACATATTTAAAATAAAACATGGATTCATTCTTGACACATCCTTGACACTATCATCACATCATGTACCTTTCCCTTGACCTGTGAAAAACATTTCAAAAACATAGGATGAGCATAAAAAGCTCAGTAAGGGATATAAAAATATGGAAAGGATACATGAGTTCATATATACATAAGAATGAAATCATACTTTACCCATAAAACATAGGCACTTTAACATACCTCATCAAACAATGAATAAATCATAGAAATCATAATACATAAAGGTAACTTGAGGAATTCATAACATTCTTACGTAGGGAGTAACCCTCTTTGTTACGTTTGGAATACCCATCACAGTATATTCCCTAAATCTCTTCGGAGAAACCTTAACGTTTCACTCCTTCGCGTTACCCAATGCATTGGAGAGCTATATCGGGCTCACCCGCCCTTATTTTATCACGGAACCACCTGTCTTCATAATAATGCCCAAGAACCATAACATAATCATATCACATAAACCATGCATAAAGGAAACCTAACATTTCCACATTTCAATCACAATATATCAATACAACACATTGATATAATAAAAACATTATGAAAACCATTTTCAATACCAAAGTAAAACATGGTATTAATTTTTCATTTAAAAAAAGGGTATGGCTTGTAGAGGAAGCCGAAACTCAAGTAATGGTCACGGCGGCGGAGAAGTCGTTGTCTCCACATACGTACGACAAGAAAAAAAATCCCTTTTGTCCTTTTGTAAAATGATTCATATAAAAAATATTCCTTTTGAATAAGAGTAAAAGTCAAAGGGGTTTATACACCATATAAAAGAAGGTTGTGTATAAAACAAAATATTCCTCAATGAAAGGATATTGAGATGAAGTCCTATACAAAGATGGTATCCTTGGATTAAGGATAAATCAATTACATAATTATGTGTGAAAAACTAATACACCAAATATAAGTGGATATTATGTGTAAAATAATCAGAGGTCATTCACAAATATTCAAAGGATGACATATTCAATAACTACATGTTGAACCCAAAGAATTCAAAATTGGGTTAAGAAGTTCCCTTGACAGCCTAACGACGTCACATCAAAATGAGTTGATGAGAGATAAAAAGTGTATCTCATCACTTGGACATAAAATTTACATCAATAAGGATATATGATAACATATCCCAACATAACAATATGTAAATTAAAAGACCCAACAGAAGAAGTCTTTTAAAAAAGAGGAGGGTGAAAGGTTCCCTTACCGACTTGGGTATCTTTCAAATCATACACCCCATGAAAGAAGGACAATAAATCATTGATGTAAATACTCACAAACGAAAGTATATTACACAAAGAGTAGAATAATGGGCAGTACATACACCACTCAATGGAAATTGTGGAAAATGTAGCATAAATCTCATGGGAATAAAAGTGAGATGAGAAATCCCTTATGAAAACTCGGCAGCCTAACGACGCCACATAAAACATACAAAAATGGATTGATGAGATCAAATAGGATATCTCATCACATTAACTTAAAGTTTATAGAGAGATTAATATAAAATGACATCCCCCAGCATAACAAAGAGGATCTTAAAAGAAGTGACATAAAGGAGAGTACTTAAAGAGAAAGAGAGAGGTTAGATCTCTTACGAAAATTCGGCAGCCTAACAGCGCCACTCAAAACTTCCAAAATGGATTGATGAGAGAGAATAGGGTATATCTTCACATGAACATAAAAATTACAGTAAGTGTAATATAAAATAACATCCCAATAACAAGAAAGATGAGATTTAGAGGGAATGACATAAAAGAGTGTACTTAAAAAGAAAGAGAGGAGTAAGATCTCTTACCTCAAGTCCAAATTGACTCGATCGTTCTTTAACGTCCTGAATAATAAACTTGAGTTAATTTCCACTTTATTAAGAACCTTTTTTTATAGTTCATTATTCCTTTTAGATCACTTATTTCCATGTTATAAACATTATGTAATCATTTATGTTAATAATGTTTGTTTTGTCGATATTTGGTTCTTAAGTCGAATGTGGACTTCTTACAATTACATGTTGTTTGTGTTGTCAAATGTTCATTATATCCAGAATTATATTCATCATTTGGATATCATATATATCATATATATCCAGAACATACATGTATTTATAATATTACATAATCATTTAGAGGTAATAAATGAAATGCACCGTTCATGGAGACGGTAAGCCGTACGTACGCATGAACGCTACTTCCATTTCTATTTCGTATTTTCTGGAATGGAATCATAATGATATAAGAGTATATTATAATTCCAGTATAATAACATATATAATATCATTAACTTTATCCTTTACACATCCCACATATGGTATTAACGAATCAAATCACTTTCAGGGGGCGGTAGTCCTCACTTCCTAAAATGAAGATATCGTGTTTACCCATAATGGAAACAATAATGGTATGCCATAAATGAAAAATACAAAAGCTTAAGGAAAGAATAAAAATATTATATTTAATATATAAAAATAGTGACATCATAATGGCCACCTTTGAAGGTGTTAAATGAGTATTGAACAATCATCGTTTCGGGAGGCAGAATTTCGCCAACCACGGAAACCGTATGTTCTTTAACCATTTGATGTAGTTGTGTGAGAGTGTAGCTCGAATAAATCTTATAACAACATCCTAGTTTATTAAAGATACTGGTGTTGTTACAAAAGAAGTAAATAAAAATCGTTTAGGGGGTTGGAGAAGAAAAATAAAACAAATGAACATGAGAGAATGAATTACCTTTAAAAGTATAATCCTTTTGATTTGAGCCTAAAGGCATCCGTTGAAAGGATTCTTCCCAAATGGAATCTTCTAGGATTAGGAGAGGGATGTGGAGAGATTAAATGGGAAGGGGATGGCTGATCCAAATGCTTTAGGAGTGTGTGAAATGAGGTAGAGGTGGGGGCCTTTTATAAGAGGAGAGGAGGGGCACTTTTGGAAATCATGAAACTATTATTTTATTTTCAAACGTTTTTCGAATTTATAAGGTCCCAAATTGATATATTTAGAAGATAAGATGATAATGATTCGAAATATTTCCATCCAATAGTTTTTGGACAAGTTTAGGTCTTAGATTTTATATTAGCGTTTCATTTTATTTAAACTGTTCATTAATGAGGTCATCGTTGCATCATCATGATGTCATAATTAAATTAATTTATATAAGGTATAAAAGTTATAAAACAAATATCCTGATGTAGGAAATCATTTTATCTTTCCAAAGAGTATTTATAGACAAAATTATGATTAGTATAACCCCTTCTAAAAATTGTTTTAGTAAAACAATTTATGTTAGTGTCATTTTCACCTTTATTTTAAAAAAAGGCATTAAAGTCATTATCTCATCCAAGGGGCTCCATAGGGTCCCCTAAATCGACCCATGGGTTTTCTTGGTCGTCCTTGACTCATCCAATAGGGGTAGGAAAAGTTTCATGGTGTTTTCACATTTTTATAATATCATTTTTACCTTAAATTACGATAATTCCCACTAATCGCGATTAAAAACCTAATAAGTTACTATTCACCAAAAAAAATATTTTTTTCCCATTAAACCACATTTTACTTCTTAATGACAACCATGTATGTCGTATTTTTGAAATTCACAACACAACGATGGAAAAATTTCATTTAAACAGAAAAATCAGTTTTTATAAGTACCACATAGTGGTTTCACTATTCATCAAAAATTGATGTTTTTCAGAAAAATCCCAAAAATTCACCCTAAGATATATTTGATATTCCGAATTCAAAAATGAAGTCTATTTTACAAAATTCAAAACAAAGAAGCAACATTAATTAATTTAATAATTAATTCCCGTTGTCAGAGAAAATAGCGTGTTTTTATGAAACAATATGTATCAAAAGTTTGACACTAGTTTAAGTCTGATTTCAAAGTGAAATTAATTCCAACGACCACTATTGGATTTAATGGTAAAAATATATTTTAATTTCACTTTAAAACCAATTAAAAATATAATCTAATCATATAAATATATTATATTAAAAAGAGGTTTTGAATTAAAATACAACATTTTACACTATTCATTAAAAAAATGAACTTTATCGGAAAGATACCAAAAATTTACACAAAGTAAATTTTGATGTCCCGATTCTTAAGAAGAGTTTTATTTGGTCCAATAGAATGTATAAGAGTAAACAAAACTATATTTAATGACGGTTCGCCATCAAAAGGAGATAAGTGAACCTTTAGTGAAAACTAGGTCATATATGCCTAAAATTGAATTCTTTCCGTATTTTAAGCCTTTATCTTTTATTGGATAAATGTAAAAACATTTAAAAACATATATAATCAAATTTTAGTTATTTCTATCCATTCCCGACAATACAAAGGCTACATGTTAACTACCATTTAAAATAATATTATTTTATTATTAGAGTGCAACGTAAGATTTCCAAGAAACTCGTTGTCGCGTGTTGGGTACGCCATCGAGCATAGTGTCCCCTTTAAAGACATATTAATATTTTATTCAAAAATATGGATAAATATGAAAATTTCATATTCTTTATTTACCGGGGGTGTTACATCCTTCCCCCCTTTTGGGAATTGCGTCCTCTCAATTTTTAAAATTGAGCTTGGAAACATCCTTGAAAGTCCCTCGTCGGAACAAGAGTCGGTAAAACAATCACTTTAAAAGAATGGGAGAGAAGTACAAATGTAACCCGAGTTAACCCATACAAGGATTCAAAGTATGAAAATATGGATATGGAGGAGAAAACAAAGGGTCATGTTCTGATGGAGAGTGATAGTAAACATGTCTAGGAGAAAGTTAACCATGAGAAAATCACAAACTTGTGATGGGTTAAACGGTATTCGATTCCCTAGTAGGAAAAGTTAATAGACAACATTTTTGTTTTAAGTTACTTTTTATTGAGGAATTTATTCATACGGAAACATAATCACTTATCATGTTGACTTTCAACTTTTACTAGATTCCTTAATCAAACTCATATTATTTTCCAAAAGACGAGTATTTAGGGAGACTTGTTCGCATTAAGAGTACTATAATCATCTTCTAGCGAATCAACTAATAAACCAAAGAGAACTATATACTTCCCATGTCATTAGGCTTTAACCAAAACCAAAACCAAAAAGGATAGTACAAGGTCAGATAATCCAGAAAAGGATAACCCTTTAAAAAGAAAATCTATGCTTAATCTCCAAAATTTGTCCAACAAAACCCAAAGTTCAACGAGGACCATCCGATAAACAATTTTCCCATAAAATTCTTCAAAGTAAACCAAACTAAGAATGAAACCCAATTATTTGAAGGATTTAGTCACATAGTCTTCCAAGTTAAATAATAACATTTATCTCCAAACAACATCAGTTGCTCTTAATGTCTCGTATTGAACAGTACTTAACCTAATCACATACCCTCCATGATAGGTTAATAAATTTCCATAGATAACCCAAAATCAACATACTCTTAATTCATAAAATCATATAACTAAAAGGAATCAGTTAAACTAACCAGGGACTTCACGTAGTCCAGTGGTAAGCGATAAATACCAGTCGCACATTGGTTGTGGGTTCGATTCCCGCAGCTTTGTCCGACGCGACGGGTTGTCACACGGTCTGCGTGTTGTCCTTTTTCCAAAACTATATAATTCTCAAATCATTCCCCAAAATGAGATAAAATCATCAAAAATAAATATAACATATTCCTCAAGTTTATCGCATGCCTTCTTATTCCATCATATCATATAATAACCCATAATTACCTCAAAAGTAAGGATCATATAAACCCAAATGGTTCTTTATAACTAAGTCCACAAAAGAAAAGATAATTATTCCTTGAATAAAATTTTCATATATTAAACATTAGGGTTACACATAATATAAAAAGTTTTATAATGTAACCCCATCATCAAAAGAGACTTAATACTCTTAAGAATTTCACCATAACTCTTGAAGCCCTTATATGTTGATATCTTACTCATTCAACATTCTTCATGATCCATTAACCATTCCTTTCCAACTTATTCCAAAATACCTCTTTCCTACACACAAAATCATGAATCATATCCTAAGATTCCAAAATTGGAAAACAATAGGCATGAAATAATACATACCTTTGATTGGTCATTGTCAGTTTCTTCATCCTCAATCGGAATGGCATTAGGTATTGGTAAACGAACATTTGTACGCTCTTGGTGATCCCATTCACGAAACTTCATCATAGGACATGTGTTTTCATAATGACCATGAACACCACATTTAAAACATTCAATTGATACTTCAGAAAGAACTTCTTTCCCTTTCCTCGAGTCAACTGGATGCTTCCTTTTTCCATGGCAGGTTCTTGATTTATGACCCTCATTTCCACATCTATAGCATATTTCTGTCCCTTTGAAACATTTTCCTAGGTGTTTCTTTCCACATCTTTGACACATAGGTTTTTGAACACACATACCTTTATGATTATTACCTATACTTCCGTAGGGATTTGTTTCTCGAATATATGATGCCTTAGAAAAATCACCAAGGTTTAGGTTGTCAATCATGACTCCAGATAGTTGGTTGAGGATAATCACATGAGTTCTCATTGCATCTCCCATATCATTCAGTTGTTTGCTCAAAAAACTGTCACAGTTTCCTTCACATCCACTATTACTTTGGTGCCTGCTAGATCCAGCCATTTACTAAAACCAAAAAGGTCAGTGTGAGTATATCAACAAAACCATCATGTACTAATGTGGAAGAAAAACACTAAGATATACTTACTCATTCACTTTATCTAAAATTAGGACTCTTTCTGAAATATTAACCATTATGGTAATGTCACTTATGCTTAAAGAATACCCTAACCTCTAAAGTTATCTAAACCGACCTATGATACCAACTATAAGGCCCCAGCCTTAAACCTTACTTAATCTTGAGTTATTACAAGATTACACATTGAGGATCTTTTCAGGTTTAGAGTTTTAGAGAATTAGATCATAAAACATGCATTACATTCGACATTTTAACAAAGTGGTTACATAAACGACATTATTCATTCTTCCCATCAACGGAAACATATTTAAAATAAAACATGGATTCTTTCTTGAAACATCCTTGACACTATAATAACATCATGTACATTTCCCTTGACATGTGAAAAACATTTCAAAAACTTGGGATGAGCAAAAAAACCTCAGCAAGTGTTATAAAAATATGGAAAGGAAACATGAGTTCATATATACATAAGAATAAAATCATACTTTACCCATAAAACATAGGCACTTTAACATACCTCATCAAACAATGAATAAATCATATAAATCATAATACATAAAGGTAACTTGAGGCATTCATAACATTCTTACATAGGGAGTAACCCTCTTGGTTACGTTTGGAATATCCATCACAGTATATTCCCTAAATCTCTTCGGAGAAACCTTAACGTTTCACTCCTTCGCGTTACCCAATGCATTGGAGAGATATATCGGGCTCACCCACCCTTAGTTTATAATGGAACCACCCATATTCATAATAATGCCCAAGAACCATAACATAATCATATCACATAAACCATGCATAAATGAAACATAACATTTCCACATTTCAATCACAAGATATCAATACAACACAATAATATAATAAAAACATTATGAAAACCATTTTCAATACCAAAGTAAAACATGGTATTTATTTTTCATTTAAAAAAAGGGTATGGCTTGTAGAGGAAGCCGAAACTCAAATAATGGTCACGGCGGCGGAGAAGTCGTTGTCACCCCATATGCACGGCAAGACAAACATTCCATTTTGTCTTTTTGTAAAATGCTTCGTATAAAAAAGATTCCTTTTGAATAAGCGTAAAAGTTAAAGGGGTTTATACACCGTATAAAAGAAGGTTGTGTATAAAACAAAATATTCCTCAATGAAATGAGATTGAGACGAAGTCCCATACAAAGATGGTATCCTTAGATTAAGGATAAATCAATTACATAATTATGTGTGAAAAAATAATACACAAAATATAAGTGGATATTAAGTGTAAAACAATTAGAGTTAATTCACACATATTCAAAGGATGACATATTCAATAACTACATGTTGATCCCAAAGAAATCGAAATTGGGTTAAGAAGTTCCCTTGACAGCCTAACGACGTCACATCAAAATGAGTTTATGAGAGATAAAATGTTTATCTCCTCACTTGGACATAAAATTTACATCAATAAAGATATATGAGAACATATCCAAACATAAAAATATGTAAATTAAAAGACCCAAAAAAAGAAGTCTTTTAAAAAAGAGGAGGGTGAAATGATCCCTTACCGACTTGGGTATCTTTCAAAACATACACCCCATGAAAGAAGGAAAATAAATCATAGATTTAAATACTCATAAATGAAATTATATTACACAAAGAGTAGAATAATGGGAAGTACATACACCACTCAAAGGAAATTGTGGCAAATGTAGCATAAATCTCACGGGAATAAAAGTGAGATGAAAAATCCCTTACGAAAACTCGGCAGCCTAACGGCGCCACATAAAACTTACAGAAATGGATTGATGAGATGAAATAGGGTATCTCACCATATTAACGTAATGTTTATAGAAAGAGTAATATAAAATAACATCCCCCAACATAACAAAGAGGAGATTAAAAGAAGTGACATAAAGGAGAGTACTTAAAGAGAAAGAGAGAGGTTAGATCTCTTATGAAAATTCAGCAGCCTAACGACGCCACTCAAAACATCCAAAATGCATTGATGAGAGAGAATAGGGTCTCTCATCACATGAACATAAAAATTACAGTAAGTGTAATATAAAATAACATCCCAATAAGAAGAAAGATGAGCTTTAGAGGGAATGACATAAAAGAGTGTACTAAAAAAGAAAGAGAGGAGTAAGATCCCTTACCTCAATTCCAAATTGACTCGATCATTATTTAACGTCCTGAATAATAATCTTGATTTAATTTCCACTTTATTAAGAAACTTTTTTTATAGTTCATTATTCCTTTTAGATCCCTTATTGACATGTTATAAACATTATGTAATCATTTAAGATAATAATGTTTGTTTTGTCGATATTTGGTTCTTATGTCGAAAGTGGACTTCTTACAATTACATGTTGTTCGTGTGGTCAAATGATCAATATATACAGAATTATATTCATGATTTGGATATCATATATATCATATATATCCAGAAAATACATGTATTTACAATATTACATAATCATTTAGAGGTAATAAATGAAATGCACCGTTCATGGAGACGGTAAGCTGTACGTACGCATGAACGCTACTTTTATTTCTATTTCGTATTTTCTAGAATGGAATCATAATGATATAAGAGTATATTATAATTCCAGTATAATAACATATATAATATCATTAACGTTATCCTTTACAGATCCCACATATGATATTAACGAATCAAATCACATTCAGGGGGCGGTAGTCCGCACTTCCTAAAATGAACAAATCGTGTTTACCCATAATGGAAACAATAATGGTATGCCATAACTGAAAAATACAGAAGCTTAAGGAAAGAATAAACATATTATATATCATATATAAAAATATTGACATCATAATGGCCACCTTTGAAGGTGTTAAATGAGTATTGAACAATCATTGTTTCGGGAGGCAGAATTTCGCCATCCACAGAAACCGTATGTTCTTTAAACATTTGATGTGGTTTTGTGAGCGTTTAACTAGAATAAATCTTATAACAAAATCCTAGTATATTGAATATACTGGTGGTGTTACAAAAGTAGTAAATAAAAAGAGTTTAGGGGGTTGGATATGCAAAATAAAACAAATGAACAGGAGAGAATGAATTACCTTTAAAAGTGTAACTCTTTTTGATTTGAGCCTAAAGGATTCCGTTGAAAGGATTCTGCCCAATTGGAATCCTCTAGGATGAGGAGAGGGATGTGGAGAGAGTAAATGGGCAGGGTATGGCCGAGCCAAAGGCTTGAGGAGTGTGTGAAATGAGGTAGAGTTGGGGGCCTTTTATAAGAGGAGAGGATGGGCACTTTTGGAAATCATGAAACTATTATTTTATTTTCAAAAGTGTTTCGAATTTCTAAGGTCCCACATTGATATATTTCTAAGATAAGATGATACGTCTTCGAAATATTTCCATCTAATACTTTTTGGAAAAGTGTAGGTCTTAGATTTTATATTGTCGTTTCATTTTATTTAAACTTTTCATTAATGAGGTCATCATTGCATCATCATGATGTCATAATTAAATTAATTTATATAATGTCTAAAAATTATAAAAAATGTATCCTGATGTAGGAAATCTTTTTATATTTCCAAAGAGTATTTATAGACAAAATTATGATTAGTATTGCCCCTTCTAAAAATTGTTTTAGTAAAACAATTTATGTTAGTGTCATTTTCACCTTTATTTAAAAAAAGGCATTAAAGTCATTATCTCATCCCAGAGGCTCCATAGGGTCCCCTAAATCGACCCATGGGTTGTCTTGGTCGTCCATGACTCATCCAATAGGGGTAGAACAAGTGTAATGGTGTTTTCACATTTTTATAATATCATTTTTACATTAAATTACACTAATTACCTCTAATTACGATTAAAAACATAATAAGTTACTATTCACCAAAAAATTATTTTTATCCCATTAAACCACATTTTACTTATTAATGACAACCATGTATGTCGGATTTTTGAAATTCAAAACACAAAGACGGAAAAATTTCATTTAAACGGAAAAATCAGTTTTTATAAGTACCACTTAGTGGTTCCACTATTCATCAAATATTGAAGTTTTTCAGAAAAATCCCAAAAATTCACCCTAAGCTATATTTGATATTCTGAATTCAAAAATGAAGTCTATTTTAAAAAATTCAAAAAATATAATCCACATTAATTAATTTAATAATTAATTCCCGTTGTCAGAGCAAATAGCGTGTTTTTATGAAACAATATGTATCAAAAGATTGACACTAGTTTAAGTCTGATTTCAAAGTGAAATTAATTCCAACGACCACTATTGGATTTAATGGTAAAAATATATTATAATTTCACTTTAAAACCAATTCAAAATATAATATAATCATATAAATAAATTATATTAAAAAGAGGTTTTGAATTAAAATACAACATTTTACACTATTCGTTAAAGAAATGAACTTTATCGGAAAGATACCAAATATTTACACAAAGTAAATTTTGATGTCCTGATTCTTAATAATAGTTTTATTTTTTCCAATAGAATGTATAAGAGTGAACAAAACTATATTTAATGACGGTTCTCCATCAAAAGGAGATAAGTGAACCTTTAGTGAAAACTAGGTCACATACGGCTAAAATTGAATTCTTTCCGTATTTTAAGCCTTTATCTTTTATTGGATAAATGTAAAAACATTTAAAAACTTATATAATCATATTTTATTTATTTCTATCCATTCCCGCCAATAAAATGGCTACACGTTAACTACCATTTTAAATAATATTATTATATTATTAGAGTGGAACGTAAGATTCCCAAGAAACTCGTTGTCGCGTGTTGGGTACGCCATCGAGCATAGAGTCCCATTTAAAGACATATTAATATTTCATTCACAAATATGGATAAATATAAAAATGTCATATTCTTTATTTACCTGGGGTGTTACAACTTGTGTCTCATTTCATTATGAATATGTGATTTGAAAAGTGTTTCTAGGATATTTTGATCGAAGGTCTAGTCATGTATGACTTCCCTACCAAGAGCATAGAAATTTTTTGTTTATAGTATTAGTAGATGCAATGTAATTTCTTTTGTTATTGATCATCCATCTATTTTTTCATTTTTCCTATCATTTTCCCAGATGACTTATTCAGCCTTCCATCATAGAAGTGGGTGATGGTCACAAGTTTCATGGTTCCTAGATGTCATCAAACATTGATACATTCCTACCATATGGTTCTAGGATAGATAAAAGAGATAATTATTATTTTGGATGTCCTGATGGAAGATATATTTTTTCACCTTAGTGCTTTCCCTTGGTCTGGCCAATATGATTTACCATGAAGGTTGATTTTTTTACATTGATTTTGTGTGTAATATCTAACTTTGAATTAGGTAATAGTTATAAACATGTGTCCTTTTACTTATAAGGATTATTTTTTTCGTAAGTTAAAAGGGGAAAAGTGTTTTTTGAATATTAATCATTGGTCTAGTTATCATCTTTTGGGAGTTTCCAAATCCAGTATACCAAATATATATTTTAGGGGAAGGTATATCGATTTTGAATATCTTGAAATGTGTTTGTTCTAAATAAATCTCCTATAGTTTTTATCAATCCCATGAACTAGATAATCCATTAATACATAGAAAATTTGGTGCTTGTTGTCAGGGATGATATATTGGTTTATTCCAGATCCAAGTATAAGAACGAGTTATATTTCAATTTCATTTTGAAATTCAGGAGAATTGTAAAAAATTTATTGAAATATTTATAAATAATATATTTCAAATCAATACATGATGTTTTTAAAGAATGATATTTCATATCTTTGATTATTAATCTATTCTATGAAGGTGGAGGAAGTTTTCCATTGGGAGAAATCATGAAATGACATTGAGATTTTAGGATACCTTAGTCTTTCTAGATTGTATTTGCAGTACATCAAGGATTTATCAAATTTGGAGTCACATTTTACTTATATTTCTTAGAAATGGGTTTAATTTATTTGGGATGTGATGTTCAAGTTATTTATCATTGAAAAAAAATAAATTCTTACATAATCTCTTATTCTTATATTACCAATGTATGGAAAGGGGATTTTTTTCATTTATGTTTCTAGTAGTGTTTTCAGTTTTGTTCTCATGTAAGAAGATCATGTTGAAGTTGATGGATGTACTCAGCTTCACCCACAGGGGAATTACTACCCCACTCAGGATTTAGAGACAACTGTAATCTTCCTTTCACTTAAGTGATGGTGGTACTATCTTGTTTTGTAAAGGATCACATTAAGTTATGACTATAAGTGTTTGAGATATATCTTTTCTTATAAATAATTGAATCTATGGTAGATACAATGGGTGGAATACATTCATATGTTTGATATCAATATCACTTAAACCATCATAAAGGTGAATATTTTTCAATACAATTCTTAAAGAAACGATCCACTAGAGGCACTTTTGGAATCGAATAATGTGTTGAACCTTATGGGGATTTTTTCATAGTTTTATATATATGTCCAGGATGATGTTTAATGTATGGTTCTAACCTGTGTTTAGTTTTAAACATTCCTCGATAAATCTATTCTATAAGGTTACTAGTATGATGAAGAGTTTATTGGAATATCAGAAGTCCATTATGGTGGGGAGATCATTTTGGGTTAGTCCATCTCTTAAAATGTTATTTCGATTTTATCGGACCATTTTGTCATTCTAGCGCCATTGAGGAGGTCTATCGGGATTTATTTTCGTAATCTTCATGGGATTCTCATCTAGTATGTACGAAGATGTATTTTGACATGAGATGACGATTATGGTGGCTAGGTATGAAAAATGAAATTTACAGTTATGTATCCAACTATTACACCTTCCATCAATTAATAGTATAGAATCTGAATCCTTTTAGTTTACATATTTTATCTTTCGAATCCAGTTTTAAAATGTGATGATGTAACCGTGTATTTGGTTATTGTATTATCGTGGACTCCTCGATAGAGAAATTTTAGCTATTCAGTAACTGATCAGTAGCTAAAAGTAGCTAATTTCATTCTAATCAGAGACATCATTAGTGTAGAAGATATAGGTAAAATTTATATGAATGAAATAGTGAGGATAAATATAGTTCCATCTATCATTATTATATATAGGTATCCTAGTTTTATTTCTAGATTCTATAGAATCCTCCATGAGGTGATGGGGACTGAAGTCATATTTATTACAACTTATCAACTATAGGCAAATGGTCATAAAAACAATCAATTTAAATTATAAACGATATACATTGTGTATGTGTCTTGAATTTTTATTCATTAATGGATAAACATTTGGGATTTTTTGAGTTTTTATATAAAAGTAGTTATCAGTCATTGAATAGAATGGTTCCATTGAAGGCTTTGTATGGTCACCCATATAGATCACCTCTTATTTGTTTAGACGTATGAATATATTATATGGTTGGACATAGTTTTTTCAAGATATGTCTATAAAAATTTATGATATACATCTCTATATAGTTTTAATATAAATTATATAAAAATATTGTGCTGATTAATGACATCATCTAATAGTGTTTTTGGTGGGTTACGAGGTTTTCTTCAATGATTATTATTGGTTGGGTCACCATCAACTTGGAATGTACAGTATTATTAGTCCATTATATGTTATATCATTCAAGGTCATTAATATGATTGATAATGTTTTCTTATCATAGACGTTTTATTGTTTTTTTGATAGGAATTATTTTTTTCAACATATCACAACTCATGGAATAATATCCTGATTCCTCTCATGTTTTGAGATGGGAATATACTGAGTTTGATCCGAACATGAATATTGTTGAGTATCTAGTATAGATCATTGAATCTAAAGTGAGGATCCTTTTTTCTAGTAGGTTTTGTTGGTTTGAGTGTTATAGCATCACATATTAGATTCTCATGACACTTGGGAGTGTGAACTATTGTAGAGTGATAAGTGTAATCACTTTTATACCATAATTCATTTTTCTCGATGACATTCTAGGGACTATAAGTCATATAGAATAGATTTTAACACCTCATGTTACCTATATTTAGGTAATTAAAATCTATTTAATTATTTTACAATTTAATTGGGCACGTCTTTAGACTCACAAGGATATACATTACATTCTAAGGAAAATGACCTAATATTCATGAATGTATGTCTTTTTTATTTAATGGAGTATCGGTATAAACATGAATTCTATTAATGTTGTTCTCTAGGAGTTTGGAGAACAACTATGGTGTTTAGGATTTTCTATATTAAACTAATATATTTTTAGTATGTTTGAGAAATAAGAACCATGTAATTAGAGTACATGATATATAATTACTACTGGGTAGATTTCATGAATCTAGTGCGTTACATAAATCATAACTCATAATGTAATGTTAAAAGGTCATTTTTATAAATGTTGTTTGGGTTTTTTTGGAATATGTGATCCACAATGATTACATAGAATGTAATGGGGTTACTATCCAATTAAAATTCACAATTTTTGGGCGTAGGATGTCACATCAATAAATTATATTTCATTCTTCTACCGTTCTCTCCCCTCTCATCATAGGTATCTTCTATGATGATTTGGGGAGCCTTTTTTATCTAGATAAATTATTTCAGTTTCAGATCATCAAGGATATTGTGGTTTATCTCTCAGGGTAAAATATCCTTTGTTATTAATAACTAGCCCTGATACTGTTAGAACCATAACATTTCTCTATTATATGTTTTATTTATAGTGGTGTTTCACCTTGATTAAATTTGGATCCACTTTCAGATATTTTTCTAAGACAATATCATTTTATTGTTGTGGTGTAGTGGGCAAGAATTACTAAGGTGTTTCTTGATTCATATTCTATACCATCCATTTTATAAATATCATGAAATCTTAGGTTTGTAGATTTATTTTAGTACCTCCACTATGATTTTTGAATCCTCTCTTAGTTTGATTTTTTTTTGCGAAAGTGTGTGACCAATTTATTGATGTAGGTGGTTCCATTTCAATATTTTTTGGTTAATTACATTGATCATATTATTTATAAAAAAGTATGTTAATTGAACTTGAATGTTATTATTGATTTTGTTTTTGTTTGTGGAACTATGGTTTTGATAAAATATGGGTTTTACTAGGTTTTAAAAAATGAAAAGGATATTCAGAATCCTTCTGAAGTGGATTTATGTAATTGGTTTTCTCAAAGCATGATATGATGACATAGTTTTGTAAATTGTTTTCGAAAATAGAGAACTTGGGAAACCTTGGGTACTTGTATGGATGTTGTAGAAATATGGATCGTAAACTATTATGGAGTTTTCTCACTGGTATTTCCTATGATCCATAGGCCTATAGTTCTAGGTACTTGTCAGGCTTGTTCGGTGTTTCAATTTCTAGGGCCTTATTATTATCTATCAAATAAATTAATATGTCTAGTATCTTGATGAATACAAGATTTTCTATGTTAGGTACACGTTCTCTATATATCCAATCCTATTTTATCACTTGGCATCATGTTAGCTATGATTTTGGCTGTTTTGTGATGTTTTTCATGTAAAGTTTTTATTTCATTGTTGTGGATTTGATAAGATATGAGATACATGATTTGGATTTACATTATATATAATTTTCTATATATGTATATAAAATTCATTGGTAGGGACCAATATACTATATTTATAAAGTGGCGTACCTAAAAATTAAAGTGTTACTCCATTAATTTGATTTAAATATTGCCAAAAATATATATCATTCCTTGTATTATTTAATGTTGATCTTGATTGGATTATTATTCAGAGACTCGATATGGAACTCCATGGTCAGACCCAACTAATATTATTAGCTCACACTCTATGTACCTCTATAGTGGAATATAAAACTGGTTATGTCTTTCAATGCATGGAATGTAATGGTGCCAAATTGAGGGAATGTGGTTTAATATCATTAGGGTTTTAGTAACTAGATTGTGACATGGTGCGGGGTTTTTCCACATTATAACATGGATACTTATGGACTAGCTCTATTTTTAATTTTCCATTATTGTTAGACTTGTCTATTGGAGTTTTTTTATAGTTTTTTAAATTATTTCACTTATTTTATTCTATCTCTTTTATGGCATATATCTAATTAATTTAATGTCTTCTTCAATTTTTTATTTTTCACATGTGTGTATACGCCAGGTTTTTGCTTATGGCATGGTAAAATAATTCCCTTTACTTTCTGGTTGATTCCCATTATATAGTCAATATCCCATGGGGATTGGGAACTTCTTAATGTATCAAGGGAATCAAATTAGTTTCCAATATATATAGGTATTCTGGGTCGGTTCATTAAACATTTATCTCAGTTTTCCTTACACGAGACAAATGAAACTCTCACTAGTTATTTATTTTTTGTATTCTATATAATAACTATTTGATATAGAATTATGATTATATTTTTATTAATGTTATTTTAATTGTCAATTGATGTTATTTAATTCACAGGGGTAATAATTCAAATATTACCAATGTTATAACATTTTATTTCACAATCTTATCCTTTTTTGGGATTTTTAATGTTTAAGTCTCCATTTGGAGAATTATTCCATAATTATATTTAAAACCCGATATATTTTTATTCTACATATTCTATTAATGATATGATCAAGTAATTCAACAATTTTTTTCTTTTGGAAATAGTAAAATTATTTGGAAGATGAATTTAACAAAAGAATTCAATATTTATATTTTCTGTTAAAATGTCTTATTATTCCATGTCATTTTATTGTAAATAATATAAAAATAATTTTCTCTATTTTACTATTAATGTTTAAGGTCATATTTATCCCTAATATTCAATTTACAAAATTTCATAAAGTAAATATTCATTTTGTTTTATAAATGAATAACTTTTTTAATTTGTTCTAAAATGTGAAAGTATTTTTTTAAAATTCTCAGCATGAAAAACATTTCCCACAATTATGACCACTCATTAGATCAGAGATTCATTTTCATGCCTTCATGATTCTATTAAAAGAAATTTTTTTCAATAATATTTTATATATCGTTTTAAAAAACGTTTTTTATGATTAATAGGATATTTTCTTGAAGAATATTTAAAAAAACTTATATGGTATTTCTATTTATAATTTATAAATACCATAATTTTATTTATTCTCCATTTATTATATGTTTTAAATGATACCAAAC
Organism: Viscum album; assembly: GCA_963277665.1. Taxonomy (NCBI): domain Eukaryota; kingdom Viridiplantae; phylum Streptophyta; class Magnoliopsida; order Santalales; family Viscaceae; genus Viscum; species Viscum album. The sequence continues at coordinate 692,689,801 of OY728163.1, forward strand.
ATATTATTTCATTGAAGTATTTATGAACATTTTGACTGGGGACGTACAATATTGATATCATTATTCATATTATTATAGATGGTTTATGATTATGTTTGTTTTTAAGGAAACAATTAACATTTCATATGCATGTTCCAGTACAAATTTTATGTTTATTTCGTATATTAATTATAGAAATTTTTATCATATCATATGATTATTTCCCAATGTGATGTTTTATATTATTATGTTAGTCCCCTTTTATAATTGGGGGGAATTTTGTCTAAATAAGTATTGGGTGGTGCCTCATTAAGCCCCTTGATGCATCGATATACATCATGATAGAAACTATATAATGTTTTATGTTGTGGCCTTAACCATTTTACTAATATATCCTAATATGAGGCCTTGAAAATATTTATTTGTTGTCACTAATTATATATTACATAATTTTGAGATTACTTATTGATTTTAATGAGATTATTTCAAAATTTAGAATATATATCGTTATGTATCAAAATATTATTTTTATTTATATAAAATTATATTACTGATCATTTATTCCTACCATATTATTCTCCAAGTTCATGTTATTTTTTAAATTGTATGTGGTTCATTTATTTACCCTTTCATATTGATTTTTTATCATTTTTTATAATATATTCTATTGTATACATACCCTTAACTCAAATTAGGTCTCTCCAATTTTCTATGTTTTCATTCTGCATGATTCCAAAGAGATTATTATGATTGATATATAGGCATATTTTAACGGGAATAGTGGTGTTCTCATAAAATCAATTTTTTATTTTTTATTTCTAATTATAATGTGATATTAAAGTACATATCTAACTAAATAAGACCACTAAACTAATTTTTCCTCGGAAATTTAATACCTTATATCTAGTGAAAATGTATTATACTAACCCTCAACTCTTTACTATAAGGGTTGGTGTCATTATAGTTGGTATCAAAAAATATTTATTAGAAGCCCTTGTAAATTTATTTAGTAAAACATTTATAATGCAATATAGATCTATGACTTCCAAGGATTATAGGAATATATATATATATATGATGACATCATAATATATTGGTAAGGTAGAGATTATGTTTTTCTTCTAACAATTCATCCAGACTAGATTAAAAATGGATGTGGATATATAACATTTATACCAATATGTAATATTTCATAAAAGGTTACATTGTTCTTTAAATTTTCATCACCATGTATATAATAACTGGGCTTTTTGCGCACATCATTTGACAGTTCAAGGGGATATTTTTTGGTTAATTCCCATTATGTTTAAAAACAATCGTAAAAGAATTTGAATATATTATAAAAGTGAATGATCTTGGATAAAACTGAGGTTCATAGATTGAAAAGAATGTGTCATGATTTGGACATCCTATAAATAATATTATTTATTTCCATTTTTTATATCTCACACTATGAAATTTGTTTTATTCTTTAGACCTACACAGAAAGAATCAAGATAACATTGTATATATAGAAAAACGATGAAATTTTTAGAAACAAAATGGGTTGATGAAATGAGAAATAAATATAATGATTATTCCTAATCAGTTATATTGATATATGACTAACAACGTACACTTTCACCAACTCTCATCCTCCCCAATGAAGGGAATACTGGAGTTCATTATTAGCTTATATTGTATAGACTAATTCGGAATGTGGGATCAATTTTATTCATGTAAAACATGTCAAAGGAGAATCCCTAGTGGATGATTCAAAGACACATAAAAAATAATTTGAGTGGAAAATAAGGGAATATATCAGTTAATTTTCAAGGAAATAATACGAGATAAATGGAGAGAAATAAATATAATCCTAGAGATATATTTTTGGTATGTTGGATTAAATTTTGTGAACATGGGAATTATCTGATTCAATATCCCCCTTTTATAGGATAACTCATTAACCATGGATGGTCATATCATTGATGAGAAGCGGTTTAAGTATTTATGTTTTTGGATTTTATATTTATGTTGTAGATGAATTTTTAACAATGTAAATTATTTATAAGAATCATGAAAAATATATTGATTGAGATAAATTTTGACGCATATGTATTTCAACCATAGTTTATCCTATTATTTTTGGATCCCATAATGTGTTTACGAGTGTAAAACATATCATAATTTAAAATTATTTGACACAAATTTTGAGGTTTTATGTGATGGAAGTCCATGATTATTATGAAAAGTTTTTGATAAATTAATGGAAATATAACTCTAGATATTTTAATGGATATTAGTGAGAAAATTATTTTAAGAATAATGCCTTTACATTTTATAGAAAATTTTTAAAGGTATTTTAAACCTTTTTCAAAATATGTTAATTGATGTTCACATAATAAGAACCAATTATGATTTTAAGAATTTTTTAAAAAAATATTCTATATATGAAACAATATTTATTAAAATTAGATTTGATGATTAATTTTTATTTTTACTGTGTCAATTATATTTTTGAGAACATTTTTTAAAATATGTAAATGTAGTTTTAGAAATATTACAACCCACATAATGGGTGTAACCCCATCTAATCCAACATGGTTTTGGGGCCTGAACCCCTAATTAATGGGTGACTAGCATGAGGTGCCTACTAGTAGCTTATGTGATAAAATCATTAATATGACATGTTTTTACAAAAGGTATTTACAGATAAATATTAAGTTGATCATATATTTTCCAAATTTTATGATTTTTAGTTTATTAATTATGTTTTGAGATATGTTTAATTTGGATGACATATATATGAAACTAATGATAGTATTCCATGCATTCATTTTAATGTGTTTTAATATATTAATTTCTGTATTTAATTGATTATTCTTCTAATGTTGTGAGTGATTTGACTTAGTTAATGTTTTATGGAAGGATTCAATTAAAATTTTGAAAATTAATGAAAATATGATGATATTGCATCTAAAAGGCACATCATTCCATGAGCGATGTGAAACAGTACAACACTAGCTTTTAAGGATGATCATGGATCACTTTCGGTGCATACAACTAAAGAACCAAGTAAAAACGATGATGGTAAGGGAAAAAATGACTGCACACATCATTTAATAATTACGATAAATGTGCTGAATAATTTTGTTAATGGAAGTGTTTATGGGATGAAAATAAAAGCATCATGGAAAATTAAATGTATTGTTGCTCAATTAACACGTGGTTTAGTTTACTTGAAGGGGATTTTTCACAGAGATTCACAAAATCATCATTTTTAACAAAATCCCCAACTTGAGACTCACCCCCGACAATTGTGGGACAATAAAATTTTGGATTCATTAATTTCATATCACAGATATAGAAAATAAAAGGATTGCTGGATTTTTATTATTGGATAAATTCATATCCATATTCACTAGATACAAAAGCTCGAAGTTAGAGGATGCACCCTCCATAATTTTTTTTATCTTATTTATGATTTATTTTTCTTTTCCCCATATCTATTATTTTTTCAACACTAGGATGAGGTGGTAAACCAACTATTTTCTAGTGTCATGTAACTAAATTGGAAAGGATTCGTTGTAATAATTTATATTTTTTCCATCTGTTTGTTTTTCAACAATTTATTCTTCATCCTCCAATCCCTTTATTTTACTTTTATCATGAAGATTTATAATTGAATTAAAATAGAACATAAAAATTATAAAACTGATAATAATAAATGAAGATTTATCAATTTCCAATTTATGGGAAATCAAGTTTAAACATTGTATCGAGACAAACTCGATTTGGAGAAAGGGAAAAGTATTAGACCAAGGGAAATAGGAAATTTCCACTTTGAGAGAGGTATACCATGACCATTGGGTCTTTCTTGTATTTAATCTAGAACCAATCATGAATTAATCAATATATTTTCTTTAATATATTTTCACTAGAACCCTGATATTAAAAAAAACTGCATCACACTTTCAAAATCTGATGTCCAATAACCCAATCAATATTCTTTCATAATTTTCTTTTTCGAAATAAAATAAAGCCCAATTATTCTCACCTCTTTCATAAAATTTATAAAATTAAATCCATTTAAAACCTAATGAAAGTAATAGATTAAATTTTTGGATCAGCCTTGAGCATTCCTAATAATTTGTTTTAATTGAAGAAGTATAATAATGTGATTTTTATAAATTTGTGTTATTGCATAGAACCATAGGGAAATAATAATTCCCTATGGGAATATCAAACTGCAAGCATTTTCAGTGATGGTAACAAGATAGTTTTTTTGTTTCCAATTTTTTAATTTTAATTTTATTATTATAGTTAATTTAATTTTTTATTCTATTTATGTTCATGCTGTTAATTTTCGAATATTAATTTTTAAATGCATGCTCCCAACTCATGATCCAAAGGAAAATAAGTTTTCATCATCAATCCTAAACTAGAGAAATGTATAAAGAGGTGCAAGGAATATATATACATTGAAGGTTCATAGAAGAACCAACCTACTGGTGGTGTTTGAAGAGATTCCATTTTTAAAACACTCATAAAAAACGGGTGACCATGAAACATGGGATTGTAGCCATGAATCATACCCACTGATGAATATCACTTAAATATCAAGCCTATAAAAATTTCAATGTAAAAAATATCATTACATTCACCAGAATACCACGGGAATATTTGAACGAGAATTTCAATAACATTCGTAAGATATGTGACACATTCTAATTACAAAATGTCTCAAGCTATATAGTAAGAATTTTTAGCTTTTTATTTTCATTACCTGAGTGAAATCAAGAATGGATACAATGAATTAAAATACATTCCATTACTATATGGAATGTGTTAGAAAAACCATCTTCACCTGCTTCCTTCCGCTTTCAATGTCAACTGATATGTGGGTAAAAATTCAAAACTTTTTCAATTTGTGGATAAATCTATGTATTCCTCTTCATAATCATATAAATATATGACATGAAATTCCCTCATAATGAAATAGAGACAAAGATTATAATATGATCATTCCCTAAGGGTTTTCTTAGGGAAATAGTATAATTCTAGATGTGGCTACAGTAGGATCATTAATGAAGAATTCACCAGAATCAAGCTACAACATACCGAATGAGATGGAGATCAGCAGTTTCATGTGACAATGAGAAGTAACACAAGAAATAAAATTCATATAGTCAACAATATTGACTGGATGGTTGAACAACTGAAATCATTAAAACATAAGATGTAAAACAAGATGGTCCAGTAACAGAACACCCAATGTATGAATATAGAAGATGAAAATTATGACGATTACAAAAATGGTAATAAATATCATCTTAGAAAACCATGAAAACAACAAGGACCAGGATATGAACATATGACCCAACAACAAGAACCTAATGGGTGCACACTGAAAATAAATTTACATACATTAGAAGAGATATTGTCTACAATTATGACCACTTTGAGGGGGGTACACATTATAATTAAAGAAGAAGCATCAAACCAAAATGAATCAATAAGGAATATGGAGCTTCAATTTAAGAAAATTACAGATCACATTAGAGGGAGGCTAATGAGAATATTACCTAGATTCGTTGAAGGATGACCACAAAAATATCTGAATATTGTACAACTAATAATTTGGAAGAAACCCAAAGTATGTGCAATAGAATTTTAAGGATGAAAACCAGTAGATGAAAGTTAAGAGAGTGTAGAAAGTAGTATGGAAATTGTAGTTAAAGAAGAAAAAGATAAAACAACTTAGTATAATCCAATAATTCATTTTCTATAATGAATGGTGCAAGTAAAGAAGAATGTGAATAACAGTTAATTTTTTGAATACTTTAAAAAAGTACATATTAATATACATATTTCAGAATCTCTTGAAACAAGATGGATTATGAAAAATTAAAGAAATAGATTGTAACCAAAAAAAGAAGATAGAAGATATTGGTACCATTCCACTCACACAAGAGTGTTCAGCCAAGATATCTAAAGACCTACCAAAAAAGTGAAGTGATCTGGGTAACTTTTCAATTGTAATCATTATCAGAGATACAAATGTAGAAAAAAATTATTTGACTAAGGTGATAGTGCTAATATCATGTCATAGACAAAATTCATGTGTTTGGTACTAAATGGATTGATTCATATATGAGAACATCATAAATTATCAGACTCAAAATTGAAATCCACAAAAGGATCCATCGAATATATCTTAATCAATGTTGAAAATTTCATCTTCCCCGTTTATATACAGGTACAGGATATGGAAAAAGTGTCAATTACACTTATTCTAGGATGGGCATTTTTATCCACAGAGCATGCCATAGTAAATTTTCAATGTGGAGAACCCTGTATGATAGTTAGTAGTGATCATGAAAGATTCATTACCCACCAGGAAATGATGAACTAGATTGTGATTACGGAAAATGAATTTGGAGAAGAAAATACACCTGAACATGAGATTGATTCTAAAATTGATGTTTTACAATAGTTATAGTATATGGTGGAAGAGGATACTAAACTGAATAAGAAAACTAAGATGAATAAGAATACCACTTCAACCAAAATAGTGACATGCTCCTCTAGATTTTATAAAATAAAATATGTTTGGATGATAGATGAACTTATTTTAAGTTAATCGGGATTGATGAATAAATGGTGGGTATGTTAAATGGAGATCAAACAAGTACTACCATCATGTAGAATTAAACTGTTCAGAGAAGAAGGATAGAGTTTGACCTACATTGATCGAACACAACGTAGGCCATTTATAGATCCAGAATAGTTACAAAATTTTTGACCATCTATCACATTAGTTAGAACACTATAATATAAGTTCGATCCAATGCTTGAAAACAAAACCTCCATTGCGAATAAAACAAAAAAATTTATTTTTCCGTTATTTATATTCTGTTTTTAGAGGAATGCATTATTTAATTAAAAATATTTCAAAATACATCAATAATGGACTATTATTTCACCTATTTATTTTGAATTTTCAAGACCATCATGACCCAATGCATCATGAAGAAGTTGGTGTCAAAAGAGGAGGAAACAACGTAATTACACATCATGGAGGTCCTTTACACATCATGAATATGTTAAAAATCAGAACATGTAAAACCTTGATCAAACCATAATTCCAAATGGGAGTAATAATTTCAATTAAAATTTTTTTTACTACCCACATTTATGTAGAACTTTTAAGGACCAATTGCATTCCCACACTTAAGAATTTCTTTAATAAACTGAACATGAAGAAATAAAATATTTAGGATAATTATTATTTCATGCTTTTAGATTCAATTTTCAATAAATTTTAATTAGAAAAATCAGGAAAAGAATTAGTTTAGATAACCATGTGGGTTTGGATTTGAAAAATCATGATTTAACAGAGAATTTAGATCATTGTAAATGAATATTTTCTTAGATTTGGCCTTTTTTTATTTTCATATATTTTCAATAATTTATTTAATTAATTTTTTTCATTCCCATGAGGGATTTTTCCAACTTATAGTCTCATTCTAGGACCTCGATTAAGATAATATTTTCAATTCTTTATATAGTATATTTCATGAGAAACATGGATATTCTTAATTATACAACTTTTATTGCATCTTATTGAATCTATAACTGAACAAACTCACTTTCAAAATAATTTAGGAAATATTTTTTCCCCTTAGATTTAGAACCACCTTGCAGTAATCCATTTTATACCGGTAGAATCCATGAATTTCCTTGTTAGGAATTGATCTATGTTATAATCCCATCTTATCAATTCCGAACTCTTCTAAATATTTTTTATGACTATCCAAAATAATATTTAGAGAAATTAGAAATGGTGGAAGGGGTCAAAATTTTATAATGAATAAGAGTGGGGGAAATTTCATTGTAAAATGTCAAGAGGCAATGGAATATTTCATTTTATTTAATTATTCACCTCTCTTTCTTAAAAATATTTTTAAAAAAATATGTTTGTGTTTTTAGTGGATAAAAATCACCATTTTCTAGATCGAATATCTTTTGTTCATATGTGTTTAGGTGATGGATGTGATATTTTTCCTAAATATAACATTCAAACAGGATATATATAGAGAGAGAGAGAGAGAGAAAAAAATATCAAGAGAGTTTGATTTTATCATTTCTTTAACATGTAACATGATCCTATCTCTGAGATACTTTGGGATGAGGAGACATTTCTTGATCTATTATTGATTTTCCTGTAAAATACTCTATAATAAATCATCTTCATTGAACATTACATTGTATATATTTTACCCACCTTCTATAATGCATCATAGTGTTTGAACCTTAACTATGAATCCCACATGATTAATTCTGATTTTTACTTTACATGGTGGATATGTTTGATTCCATGCAAGCCTATGGAGTGTGACATGTTCTTGAGGTATGAGCATCAATATATTCATTTGTACCATAATAATGGTAAAAAAATAATGTGAGGTTATTTAATACAAGCATGCTTATTAATAATGAATTAAAAATGGAAATTCATTAATGAAAATACATGGATTTTTCAAAATAAGAAAAGTAAAATACATGGTCGACTTGTTTCATTGAAAAATAAAGCATTGAAAATTCTTCAACATGTGATGTTCATAAATTTAATTTTCCATTCAATCAATTTATTTTTCTTAAATTAATTTTGAATCATGGTATGTTGAGCGTCTTTTGTAGAATATTGATTTTCCATCCATGAAGAGATGTGTGAATACATGTGTGGGGGGATTTCACGACTGTATTCCATTCATGCTTTTTTGGGTCATTTAATATATTAATTAATTTATTTAATTGATTATTTGTTCTGATTTATGAGTGACTTGACATGTATTATGTTTTATAGTATAAATTAATAAATATTTGGAAATGGAATAAAAAATGGAAGATATTGTAGCTAGAACCCACATCACATCGTTTGAAATGTGAAGCTGCATGACAGCTGCTTTTTAGGATGATTATATAGCACTTATTGGGTATAAATCTTAAGAACCCTGAAAAAACGTGCCTTCTAAAGAAAAAACATGGCGTTAAAATCATATAATCATTACGTGATGTGTATCGATGCATGTGGTGTATAAGAGGACAATGATTGATGAAATAAATGAATCTTGGCAAATTATAAGTGGTGTATATCAATTACACATGGTTTATGTTGGTCGGAGTGGATACTCAATAGGGGGTGAATTGAGTTCCAATTAAACTTTCTATTAAAATATTATCTATATAAAATCCCCCAATTTATAAAAAAAGTTAAACTGTACTGAATTTATACAGATTTTAAATGTTCACTTAGCTTCTCAAAGATTGATTAGGTCTCAGTTAATCTAACCACAAGATTAAACTAACTTTTGTAACTAACCTGCTGATTTAAAAAAAGTGTAAACACTTGCTAATTTAACTATCAAAGTTGATTTAAAATATTTTTTATTTCAAAATAATATCAGCGGAATAAATAAGATATATGTATTATACTATAAGTTTAAACTAAAGATTCACAGAAGATATAACAAGAGGTTTAGTCTCATGCCAAGACCTAGTCCTTTCAAAATTATATAAATTTGATACACACCCTGGATCAGGGTAAACAATAGTTTACAAAACTGTCCAGGCCACGCAGGGACCTCTACCACTATTCTTTGTGGGAAAAAAATAGACCAGGACACACAAGGACCTCTTCCACATTTGATGTGGGTAAAAAAGAGTAAACAATTGTGGTTTGAGGATTTTTATATCCTCCAGTTCAGTGTAGGAGACAGTTTTTGTATAAGAAATACAGAGTACACCACACTGCTCGAATGTTAATAAAGAAATCACTTAGAGAGAACATATTAGAGTTTAAAAATCTCTAGTGATTATCAATGCAACTCTGGACTTGTTGGATTCAACAGGAATTCTTCTGAGTCCTTCTCTAGTTTTTCAGTTGAAAAAAAAGTGTCGTAGTTATGCTGGTGTTCTGCAGTAGTGAGAATGATCTCTTGATTCGTCATGTGTTCTATAGTGGTGTTTGATTGCATTCAAAAGAGTTATTTGAAAGTCTGGAAATCTCTTTCTTATTCGAGATTGATCTTCTTGTTCAGCACAGTGCTCTCGGGTGTATATAAGTTCTCCTCATTGTAAATTCACAATTTTCTTTGCTTCACCGCTTTTTGTGCATAGCATCTTAATCTTCCTTATATTCCAAGATTTCTGGCAGTAGGAATGATTCCCTTTTCATAGGTACGAGATACGGTTTCCTGACATGCCAACAACTATCATTAAATAACATTAATTGCATTAAAAACATCAAATATGACCGTTAGAATTATTTAAATAATATTGACAAAAAGTTAAGAAATAGTGCCACAATGATTATAGAAACGGTGTCTTCTTCACGGTATGTCCATGTCATAGAATGATCTTTACGTTATGTCCATGTCACGGTGTCTAGCTAACGGTGTCTGAGTCACGGTGATCCATCACGGTGTCTGGGTCACTGTGAGTTTTTCACGGTGTCTGGGTTACGGTGTCTGGGTCACGGTGTCTGGGTCACGGTGTCTGGGTCACTGTGTCTGGGTCACGGTGTCTGGGTCACGGTGAGTCCTTCACGGTGAGTCTATACTTAGACAAATATTTCTATTTTGGACTCAGACTGAATATGCAGAATTTAGATTACGTTTAATCGTTAGAGAGTAAGAGAACTTGAATCATAAACATAAAGGCTTGATAATATATGTGAGATTTGTGAGCATGCATAAGACTTGTAAATAATAAAGAGAGTAATTAACATCCATAAGATTTGTTATCATTTAAAACATGATGAGTAGTTATTATAGATATTTAAGAGCATTATCAAGATGTGCAATGAAGATCGCGATTAATTAACAGTAATAAGATTTGTGATCATTAAAACATGATTAACACATGAGGAGTCCAACAATCTCCCCCTTTTTGATGATCACAAATTAGATATAGGAAGAATATAAATGACATGTAATATTAAAGATACTAGCATAGTAAAAAACATTATAAAACTGAAACTTGTAGTTTTTCTCCCCCATTTATACTGGTAGAATTTTCTCCCCCTTTTGAGATTATCAAAAAGTAGAGAAAATGAAATGAAACTCGAAAGTTGTCATTAAACAAAGGGTTTAAAATACAAAGTACAGGAGAAGTACAAACTGTAAACAGGAAATGACATCCCATCAAAAAGAAAACAGTCTCTATACTCTTTAGGGATCCATATTTTCCTTGCCTTTATCAGTAGCAGGAGTTGGTGCTGAAGTAGAAGAAGTCATAGATGCATTAGACAAAGAGGGTGAGGGTAGTCCTTCAAAAATAGATGGAGCCAAAGTGGGAGTAGTAGAAGATATAGGCTTAGGTTGGTCAAGAATGACTGGTCGGATCTGAGAAAGAGCTTGGCTGACTGTCATGGCAGTTGAGGCTAAGGTAGGTAGTCCAGTTCTAAGGGGTGCAGCAGCTGAAGCAATTATAGCATTACTCTGCACATGAAGATACAACTTCAAAAGCTTGATGAAATCAGTAATGATTTCACCACCATATTGCATTGCATTTTCAAAATCATCCTTATTCTACATTAACTTGTCCAAAAATCTGGTGAACTCTGTATGTTTCTGAACTTGAGATTTAAAATCTTGAGTCAACGGAGGGATTCTCAAATTATCAACTAGATATCTAAAGTGATATGCCATATCACTTTTAGAGAAAATCCGGGATAGATAAAGATCTATTTTTTTGGTGATCTCTTGTTGAGCATCATTGGCTATCGTAGAGTTAATCCTAACCAAGTCCAATGCTCTATCACTATTCTTAACCACTTCTGATAAAGAAGATAGATCCAAGCCACTAAAGGCACTCTAAATTTCTTCCTTGATTATGGATCTCAGCATAGAATAATCCAAAGAAGATGTGGAGGTCTAACCAGAAGCAGGTGAAGCCTTGACAGCTTCGGTTAGAACTTTGAGCTATTTCATAACTTTTTGTAGGCTTTAAGTGTATTCATCTGTAAGCATATTCAGATTTCCCAGAAGCTCTCTCATGTGTTCTAGAATCTTGGTGTGTATTTTTCCAATCATTTCATCAAAGAAAGGAGGTATGGATTAACTTCAGACACAATTTCCCTAGCAAAGAGGGAATCAGATGGCTCAAGAAAAGCAGCAACAGGTGTAAGAGCAGAAACAGGAGCAGGCTCTGATCTCAAAGATAACTCATTATACAAACTTGCTATCATATTTTTCATATTTGACACATCAGCACTCAACATCTTATTTTCAACTCCGACTTATTGAATTTCTTGGATCATCCTTGGTTGAATATTCAAGATAATATTTTCCAAAATAATTGATGCATCCTCTTGACGTAACTGAGTTACTGGATGAGGTTGAGTGGAGACAATTTTCTCAACTCCAGCTAACAATGTTTCTCCAAAGACTTTCAGATCCTCTTTGGTCAAAAAAGAAGTGATGCTCAGGTAAGGGTTCAGGTAAAAGAAGTGGTTCAGATTTAGGTTGAGGTTCAGATTCATCTTCAGACTCAGATTCTAATTCGGATTGAGGTTGGGGATCTGGTTCTAGTTCTGGATGAGCTACAGATTTCAGTTGAAATAGAGAAGAAAGAACCATTTCAGTAGTAGACACTTTCTCTAACTCATTCACATCATAAATGCTTGGGAAAACAAACCGGGTGTGCACAGAGTATGAGAAATAAGGTTGAGAAGCTTCAGTTGATCCAGCTTCTGTAATCTCAAGGTTTTGAGGTTCCTCCCCCTCAAATTGTGCTTCCCTTTCAGATTATTAAGGCTCATGAACATGGAAATGATCCACAATATCATCCCTGATCTCTTCAAAAAACTCTTTCCTTACTAGCTGAAAGGCAATTTCCATCCTCTCTTCAGCAGAGGGAATTATCTCAGGAACCGATTGTTCCACTGGTTGAACTTCCAAACTTGCTTCTTTTTCAATAGAAAGATCCTCTTCAATAGGATCTGACTTTAAAGTTGCTTGCTGTTCTGAATCAGGAAAAACCAACTTCCTTGCAGCATTAGGATGAGCTTCTGGATTTACATCCACACTAGGATCAGGAGCTTCCTCTTCTCTCAAACTAACACCAACTTCCTCTTCGTGAGGTGTTTCAACAGGGATAACAGTTGGGATAACAGTCATTTATTTTTGAATAGGAGTTGTTTCCTTTTAAGGTCTTCCAGATTCTTCTCTAGGAGATACTTAAACTGTTACTTACTCTTCTTCTTCTTCTTCTGAATACTCACCCACTTCATCTAGCTCCAAACCAGGATCAGATAGATTTTTAGGCCTTCTTGCATAGTCAACAGGATTGAACTTTTTAAATAGTTGATCATTATCCTCAACCCACTGCTTCTTCCAGGGGTTCCGGCTAATCTTTATCCTTCTGATGATAGGCATGGATAGACAGAAATCAAGGGCCTCTATCCTTTCTTCATTCGGTCCAACCATCCCTTTGGCAACAAACATAGCTGAAATCATCCATTAGTAAAACAGGGAGGTGGATTTGGAAGTGACTTTGATCAGCTCATAGATATGATTGATAACATTCTTGCATAGCTTTATCTTATGGACATTCTTCAACAGATGAATCAGGAACACATCCTGATACATCATCACATCAAAATCTCTTTTTCTTGGACTAATCAAATTTTGAACAAATTTGAACAGATGTCTAGTCTCCCCATCTAATTCAGCAGTTATGGACCTTCACTTGGTTCCATTTCCAGTCAGGTTTTCGAAATCAGTTTCCAGGTCAAAGATGTTGGTTGTCGGAGGAGGGTCTCTCTGGTAATACTCACAAACTTTTTCATGGGGAATACCTAGGCATACATCCCACATCCTCGAAGAGAAAGATAAATTTTGACCATTAATCCATCTTGTCACCATAAATCTTTCTCCAAACTCAATAGAAAACATTACATACTGGTAAAATTGAGATACCAATCTTGGGTAGATCGGTTTATTCTATCCAGTGAACTATCCAAGCCATCTTTTATCTCTTAAAACTTTCAAAACTAAAGATCTTCTAGATAGCAACCACTCGGGGAAAACCTCTTTTTCAAGTAAAACTGTACGGCTTACCCGGTTTGGGTTTAGATGTTCTTCGAGAGCTATCCTTGGTATCCTCTTTTGTTTCTTAGAGCGGTGCTTCTCAGACGAGGGCGAAGATGGACGCTTCATCCATGGAATCCACTAAAGGTTCGGGCGAGAGAGAAGAGAAGGTTAAGGAGAGAGTATGGGTAAGGAATCGAATGAAACCCTTAAGTTTTATCATTTGGGAATGTCAAATGTCATAAAAACAAAAATGCGGGAAATAAAATAGCGGTAAAATAAAAATTACTCGATACGGGTTAAAATAAGAATAAAAAAATATTCACTGTGAGACCGTGAGTAGGCATTACGGTGTGATGAAAACTAGTCATCACGGTGAGACAGTTGGTAGTCTTCACAGTGAGACAGTAAGCATTCTATGTAGTCACGATGAGACCATGAGTTGAAAGACCGTGAGCATAAAGTCTTGATGGTGAGACCGTGAACATAAAACAGTAACTTAGAAATAGTGACCATGAAACTGTAAAGTAAAATATAGTAAAGTATTAATCATTAATATCATTAATATATTTACTTATGATTAATCATACCAAGATCATGTATGATGTAGTCTAATCTTTCAGAATTTAATGGTCTAGTGAATATATTAGCAAGTTGATATTCAGTACCAATGAATTCGAAAGTGATATTACCTTTTTGATAACGATCCCTCAAAAAGTTATGTCTTACATCAATATGTTTTGTCCTAGAATGAGAGACAGGATTCTTAGAAATGTTAATAGAAATTGTGTTGTCACAATTTATTGGGACATGTCTGAATTGATATCCATAGTCTAGTAATGTGTGTTTCATCCTCAAAATTTGTGCACAACTACTGACATCAACTATGTGTTCTGCTTCTACAGTAGATAATGCAACATAATTTTGTTTATTACTACACCATGATACTAGTGACTTGCCTAAAAGGTTACATGTTCCAGAGGTACTTTTTCTATCTAGCTTGCATCCAGCAAAATCATCATCCGAATAACTAACTAATTCAAATGATTGTCCTTTGGGATAGAACATTCCTAAATTGGGATTATGCATGAGGTATTTGAAAATTCTCTTTACAATATTTAAATGTGACTCTTTAGGGTTTGCTTAAAAACGAGCACACATACACACACTACACATAATATCAGGACGACTAGCAGTTAGGTAGAGTAGACTTCCAATCATTCCTCTAGAAGTGGTTTGATCAACAGATTTACCATCTTCATCAAGATCCATCATACTGGTGGTACTCATGGGAGTGTCACTACTTTTTGTGCTATCCAATCCAAAACATTTTAAAATATCTCTAGTATATCTACTTTGAGTTAAAATAATTCCATCATCATTTTGAAATATTTGAAATCCAAGAAAGAATTTATGTTCACCCATTAAACTCATTGCAAATTCATTTTTCATCATTTTAGAATAATCAGTACATAATGTAGTTTTTGAAGATCAAAAAATAATATCATCTACATAAATTTGTACAACTAAAACATCTTTAGAAATTAGTTTTATAAACAGTGTAGGATCAACTATTCCTTTTTTAAAACCATTAGAAATTAGAAAAGTACTTATTCTATCATACCAAGATCTTGGAGCTTTCTTTAAACCATATAAAGCTTTTGATAATTTGAAAATATGATTTGGAAAATAAGGGTTCGAAAATCTAGGTGGTTGTTCAACAAAAACATCCTCAGAAATATATCCATTCAAGAATGCACTCTTGACATCCATTTGATATAGTTTGAAATTTAGATGAGCTGCATAAGCAAGTAAAATCTTAATTGCTTCTAATATGTCTACTGGAGCAAAAGTCTCCTCATAGTCAATACCGTCTTCTTAACTATAGCCTTGTGCAACTAGCCTAGATTTATTTCTAACTATGTTTCCAAATTCATCTACTTTATTTATGAACACCCATTTAGTGCCTATTGTGAAAGTGTTATTAGGACTTTCAACAAGATTCCAAACTTTATTTCATTCAAATTTATTTAGTTCTTCATGCATAGAAATTACCAAAAATTCATAATTAATAGCATCATCAATGTTTTTAGGTTCAAGATGTGACAAGAAGGCTTGATGTTCAACCCTATTTCTAAGATAAGCTCTAGTCTGTGTCCCTCTATCATGATTTCCTACAACAGCATAAAAAGGATGATTCTTTAGAATTCTAGTTGATCTAGTAAAGGTAGGGATAGAAATTTTAGGTTCTTCTCTAGGTTTGGGTTCATTATAAACAGATTCTGGAATAAGTCCAGAACTGGTTGTCTTTATAGCAGGTTCATTAGATTTGTCATTAAGGTCCAGAAAAGATAAATCTTCTTCAAGATTTTCAAGAGAATTTTTAGGATCATGTGGATCAGTTTCCTCAAATTTGATGTGAACATATTCTTCCACACTCTTGGTTCTCTTATTAAAAACTCTATAGGATTTTATGGTTAAATAATATCCTAAAAATATTCCTTCATCACTCATAGAAGCAAACTTATCCAGATTATCTTTTGTATTGAGAACAAAAACTTTGCAGCCAATGACTCTAAAGTAACTAATATTAGGTTTTCTATTGTTCCACATCTCATAAGGGGTCATTTAAGAACAGGTCTAATTAAGACTCTATTAATGATATAACAAGTTGTATTGACAACTTCAGCCCAAATGTAAATAGGCAGGTCATATTCATTAAGCATAGTTCTAGCAATTTCTTACAGGGTTCTATTTCTCCTTTCTACTACACCATTTTGATGAGGTGTCCTAGGGGAAAAGAAATTGTGACTATAACCATTTTGTGAGTATTAGGATTCAAACTCATGATTCTCAAACTCACGGCCATGATCACTTCTTAAGGTTGTAATCTTATGTCCACTATGGTTTTCTATAGAGTTGGAGTATTTAACAAATTAAGAACAAGCTTCACTTTTGTGAGCTAAGAAGTATACCCAAGTATATCATGAAAACTCATCTACTAGGACACATGCATAGTGCTTCCCATTTATGCTAGAAACTCTAGATGGTCCAAAAAAATCCATGTGAACCAACTCAAGAGGTTGAGAAGTTGAAACTTCTTTCTTTGATTTAAAATAAACTTTATCTTGCTTTCCCTTTTGACATGGATCACAAAATTTGTCATTTGGAAACTCATGTATAGGTAGGTCTCTAACTAAGTGCTTCCTAGTTTTTTTCTAAGTGAGTGTAAATTTTAGTGTCCTAGTCTTCTATGACATAAACAAGACTCTTTATGAAAAGCATTTAAACAGGTTACATTTTGCTTAGCTAACGAATTTAAATTAACAGCATAAACATTTTCATTTCTTAGAGCAGAAAAGACTAAAACGTTTTTAGAATTAAAAACATTACAAGAATCATTTTCAAATTTGACATTAAAACCATCATCACGTAATTGAGAAATACATAACAGATTATATTTTAGTCCATCAACAAATAAAACATTGAAATCAAAACTGAATCAGTGTTACCAATTTAACCTAGGCTGATGATCTTTCCTTTAGAATTATCACCAAAGGTTACATGACCTCCATAAACCTTTATTAAACTTTTGAAGCATGAATAATCCCCAGACATATGTCTTGAACATCCACTGTCCAGATACCATGTCTTCTTGTCAGAACTCTTCAAGCAGATTTCCTACAAAACAGAATTAGATAGGAAATGATTTTGGTTCCTAGATCTTCTTCGGTCCAGAAAGGTTAGCCAATAAAACTTTAGGTACCAAAATATGTCTTATGGGTCTCATATAATTTACAGAATCAAAAGATTTTGAAAGATAAACTCTATTAGATTTATAACTAAATGAATAACTAGTTGAAGCATATAAATTTCCAGAACTAGAACTTGCAGTATTCTGTCTAGATTTAGGAATAAATATATTCTTGGTAATCTGTCTTTGTCCAGGTTGGTATCCTATACCAGTAGTATATCTAGGTGAAATCTTCTTACCAAGAATTTGAGTAAGATTATCTTTACCATTTGTGAACTTTTCTAAATCCTTCCTAAGTTGCTCATTTGATAATTTCAGTTCTGTGTTTTCTTTAAGTAACTGAGTATTCTTTTCCATTTCTATGTCAAGATAAGATTTATGTTTAATAGTTAAAGCATATTGTTTCTTTAAACATTTATATTTTTCTTTCAGCTCATTACAGGATTCTTCCAGCATATCACAGTATTTAAACAGTTCAGATTTTGACATATTTTTAGAATCCGAATCATCTTCAGAATAATAAGAGTTTAAAGCAGGAGTTTCAGATGTTACCTCAGAAGTGTTCGTCATGAAACACATGTTGGCATGTTTTCTTACAGAATCAGACATTTCAGTTCCACTTTTCCAGTCTTCAGAAGCACTCCACATAGCTTTCATGGATTTCTTATACTTATTATCCATATACTCATACTTCTTCTTGTATATCAGCTTTCGACAGTCTCCTTTTATATATCCTTTCCTTTTTCACTCATAGCAAAAAACCTCATCAGATTTTTCAAATTTCTTCCAATCCTTTTTCTAGTGACCCTTGTTGTCATCCTTACCTTTGTAATTTGATTTTCTGAAAAACTTCTTCTTACTATAAAATTTCATAAACCTTCTGGATATCTGAGCCATTTCAGCATCACTATCAGAGTCTGAATATTCACTGGTTTAACTCTCAGTTTGTATTTGAGCTTTATCTTTATCCTTACTCTTTGAAGCAGTAGTCTTGAAAGCCACAGATTTTCTCTTAGGTTCATCATCTTCCTCTTTATTCACCTTGAGTTCTTCCTCATACATCATAAGCTTACCAATGAGTTCTTTGACAGGTAGTGAAACAATGTCACATGACTCTCTGAATGAAACAGAAGTGCCCCTCCATCGGTTTGGTAGACATCTCAAGATTCTCATAATTTGTTCCTTTGTTGGAATAGATTTACTAAGTGAATTAATAGTTTTGACTATCTCATTAAACCTGAGATACATATCAGAAATAGGTTCATTAGTCTTAATTTTAAATTATCATATTTAATAGTATAAGTATTTAATCTCATTTCTTTAACATTGGTTGTTCCCTCATGAAAAACACCCAAAGTATCCCATATTTCAAAAGCAGTTTTAGAAGCATAAATTATATTAAACTCCTCATCTCCTACAGCACAGTATAGGGCATTCAGAGCTTTATAATTATTATTGTAGGAAATCATTGTAGGTTCATCCCAAGTTACTTTTTCAGTTTCTAGAATTTCATATTGAGAATCTATAGCAGTCCAGATATCAAAACACATGATTTCTAAATGAATTTTCATTTTACGTTTCCACTGAGCATAGTTTGTACCATTGATGAAATGTGGCCTGTTAGTTGCAGCACCCTCTAGTATATTGTCCATATCTAGGTTTTAGAAAGATAATTTAATGAGCTAGAATTTACAACCAACATAAATTTAAGATCTTTAAAGATGCAACTAAAATCATAGTTGAAAAACAGAGTATTTCAAAAATCCTTAAACAAAAACAATTCCTCTGATACCAAATGTTGGTCAGAGTGGATACTCAAGAGGGGGGTGAATTGAGTTCCAATTAAACTTTCTGCTAAATATTATCTATTTAATATCCCAAAATTTATAAAACAAGTTAAACTGTAGTGAATTTATATAGATTGTAAATGTTCACTTAGCTTCTCAAAGATTGATTAGGTCTCAGTTAATTTAACCACAAGATTAAACTAACTTTTGAAACTAACATACTGATTTACAATAAGGGTAAACACTTGCTAATTTGACCATCAAAGTAGAATTAAAATAGTTTTGTATTGCATATTAATAGTAGTGGAGTAAATAAGATATTTTTAGTATAATATAAGCTGAAACTAAATATGCACAGAATATATAACAAGAGGTTCAGTCTCAAGCCGAGACTTAGTCCTATCAAATTTATATAAATTTGATCCACACACTGGATCAGGGTTAACAATAGTTTACAAAACTATCTAGGCCACGCAGGGACCTCTACCACTGTTCTTCATGGGAAACAAATAGACCAGGCCACACAAGGACCTCTTCCACAGTTGACGTGGGTAAAAAAGAGTAAACAATTGTGGTTTGAGGATTTTGATAACCTCCAGTTCAGTGCAGGAGACAGTGTGTGTATAAGAAATACAGAGTACACCACACTGATCAAAATTTAATAAATAAATTACATAGAGAGAACATATAAGAGTTTAAAAAGCTCTAGTGATTATCAATGCAGCTCTGGACTTGTTGGATTCAGCAAGATTGCTTCTGAGTCCTTCTCTGGTTTTTCTGTTGAAAAACATAGTATCGTAGTTATGCTTGTGTCCTGCAGGAGTGTGAATGATCTCTTGATTCTTCGTGTGTTCTTCAGTGGTGTTTGATTTCATTCATAAGAGTTATTTGAAAGTATGGCAATATCCTTCTTGTTCGGTATTGATCTTCTTGTTCATCACAGTTCTCTCGGGTGTATATAAGTTCTTCTCATTGTAAATTCACACTTTTCTTTGCTTCATCGCCTTTTGTGTACTGCATCTTAATATTCCTTATATTCCACGAGTTCTGGTAGTAGGAATGATTCCATTATCATATGTACGAGATACGGTTTCCTGACATTCCAACTACTATCATTAAATAACATTAATTTCATTAAAAACATCAAATATGACCGTTAGCATTATTTAAATAATATTGACAAAATGTTAAGAAACGGTGTCACCGTGATTATGTAAATGGTGTCTTCTTCACGGTATGTCAATGTCACGGTATGAGTTTCACGGTATGTCCATGTCACGGTGTCTAGGTCACGGTGAGTCCTTCACGGTCTCTGGGTCATGGTGTCTGGGTCACGGTGTCTGGGTCACGGTGTCTGGGTCACGGTGAGTCCTTCACGGTGAGTCCATACTTAGAAAAATATATGTATTCGGACTTGGACAGAATATGTAGAATATGGATTAAGTTTAATTGTTAGAGAGTAAGAGAACTTGTATCATAAACATAAAGGCTTGATAATATATTTGAGATTTGTGAGCATCCATTAGACTTGTAAATAATAAAGACAGTAATTAACATCCATAAGATTTGTTATCATTTAAAACATGATGAGTAGTTATTATAGAGATTTAAGAGTATTAGTAAGATGCGCAATGAAGACCGAGATTAATTAACAGTAATAAAATTTTTGATCATTAAAATATGATTAACACACGGGGAGTCCAACATTTTAATTTCCCAAAATAAAAAAAATTTCACATATTCCCCAAATATTCAATTTTTACCAAATCTGGAAGGTGGGACTCACCCTAAAAAACTGTTGGGAAATTCCATTTCATAATTATATAATTCATGATCACATATTATGTTTATAAAAGGAGGTATAGGTTTCAATTGTTAGAGGAAGTTAGGTCCAGATTTTCCGAAAACCAATGCTAGAAGCATGGTGTTATTCCCTACCTAAGTTATTTCATTACTTTCATAATGAATTATTTTTATTTTATACTTCTATATTATTTTCTTATCACTATGATAAAGTGGTAATATTACCTTGTGATAAGGTAACTTAATTATAGGGGGATATCTTAATTGGATATATTAATTTTACTTTATTCATGTGTTTGGTTTTCTTCAATTTATTTGTCATCTACTAATCTATTTTTTCGTTTTATCATGAACATTGAAATTAATTTAAAAATAAACATAAAATGTGTTAAATTTATAACCATAAAGGAGGAATGATCATTGTAATCATTAAGGGAAATTATGTTTAGACATGGAATCAAGACAAACTTGATTTAGTGATACCCAAAATTACCAAACAAAGGGAAATATGGTATTTCCACATTGAGGAGGAGATACCAAGACCATTGTATATTCCCTTTCATGACTCTAACACCAATCATGAAATAATGATCTTATTTTCTTAAATCCAATTTCACTTGAACCTTAAAATTTAAAAAAATCAATGCACTTTAAAAATCCAATTTTAAACAATCTAATAAATATACATTGATATATTTCTTTTTTAAAATTGAATCAAACCCAACTATTCTCTCCTATTTTAAAAATTTATTAAAATTGATTAACTAAATTCTTATGAAAATTTAATAACACTAATTGGGTGTATCTATGGATCAACCATGAACTATCATTATATTTTGTTTTAAATAATCATGTAACATTGGTTGATTTGTATAATATTTGTCTTTGTATAGAACTATTGGGAATTAATGAATCCCTCCAGGCCTGTCAATAACCATTAGGTTTAATATAATAATTTTCTTGGGAAGAATTGTATTATCTTTTTAGAGGGGTGGATAAATTGTATTGGAGAACCAGTGAGGTTAAAAACTTCATTCATGATAAGGTTATTATAGTTTATTATGATTTATTTTTATTTTTATAAGGAATTATCTAAGTTAAACCCTTGTTTTTTTTATAAAATTTGGAGAGTAATAAATTATTCCTTCATAAAGAGGACAATGCTTTTTATGTGTCATATTACATTATGATAACCATTTTGGTTTTCCTGAAGAGTGGATAAATTGATTGTTATTATTTTGAAGAATATTTGATTTATTAAAATTTCATCTTAGTAGATCTTGCTAAAAAATTAATAATGGATATTGATTTCATGTAATAGGATATAAAGAATAAATCTTTCAAAGATAACAAAATGATGAAATTTTACTTATAAAATAAAAATATATTTGGAATATATATTTTATGGTGTTTTTTTATCTTTATATTAAAATACACCCTCAGTATTTGGAAATATGTATTGAAATTAAATTTTTATACATTAGAATTCAATTTTCATGAACCAGTGGTCATTTCAACCATCACATATTTATAGATTTGTGGTTATTATCAATATCTTGATCATTAATTTATTTTCCAAAATGATCTCTATCACACACTATAATTATTTTTTATTTTATTCCATGCCAATATTTACACTTCCAATTAATTGTTTCTCACATTGAAACCTAGTTATGTGTTATTCTAGATGACCTTCACACTTCCCTTTCTCTATTATCATTAGTATATTTTGTTAACCCTTCCTATGCTGTGATTTTTCAAAAATCGTATTTTCAAATGAAAATCATATATTTATGATAATATTTTAAATTTATGGGGATATAATTTGTTGAATGTGGTGATAATAAATCCTGCTATGATTTTAAAATGAGTACATTTCATTTGATAGATTATATGAAAAGGAATAAAATGTATAAGTATCTCATAGAATTTATTATTTAAATATCACATCCTTAACATAGATGTTAAATTGTTGAGTATGAATATAAATAATTATAATATAAAATTTATAAGCCTTTAATATGTATAAAATATATTCATTGGATTTCACTTATGTGGAAATGAAAATAAAAATTATTGAAATGAAAAAAAATTGTTTTTTTGAAAACATTTTTATGCAACCAATTTGTTTTATCTAAGTAAATTAAAATATTCACTATTGGTGAATTATTTTAGGGAAATTTAAATATATCAAACTCAATAAAATGTTTTATCACTCATATAATATTTTTACTATGAATATTTTAATAATTAAAATGTTTTATGCTTAAATGTGTGTTTTTCCAAAATGTAGTATCATCATGTTTTGAACATTTTTAAATATTAAGTTTCACCAATTATAGAATTGTTTTATAAAAACCTAACCACTGTGTTCAAATCCTGTTTAAAATGTTTTCTTGGAGATAATTTTTTATTATTAAATGAAATTAAAAATGTTTCAGTTAAAAGTGAAAAATACAATTATTTATTGAAACTTCTTTATTCATTATAACATTTAAAATCGTAATTTTTTCAGACTAATTTGAATTAAAAATAGTTAAAATGTATTATAAATAATAAAATATAGTTCGTTTTACTCATTTATATTTTCTATTTTATAATTATTTATTTTTTACTTATAAAAACATTTTCGTTGGAAAATCATATTTTTCATTCTCTGTGGGTTTAACTTTAAATTTAATTCATCCACATTTATGAATTGAATTTGGGAGAATGGATTAAATATTTAAATATGAATAATTAATATTGTATATGTAATTAAATTTCATTATTAATCATAATTTATATTATAACAATAAAAAATATTTTTGTTAAGGTTAATAATTTATTAACTTAGTGTTAAACTAAGAAGATATTGTTTAAAATGACCTAAAAATTAATATTATCTAATGGATAGCCATATTTCGATTTAATTACTTATAAAATTATATATAGTAAGTTTATCTTCCTTTTGGAATGTAAAAAATATGTGTATAATTTATTCCCTTCAATAATTCCATGTTTGTCCTCTCCCCCACATACAATCAGGATTCACTATCCTCTCCTCTTCACCCATCCAAATATGATTTGTTCATAAAATTAATTCCAAAATCCATTCCATAGGTCCCTCTATATAACATAGAGTATTTTTATTTTCATAAAACAATTCTTGTAATCCTTTATGTGTAAAGCACAATTTGTTTTTTTAAGAACATGTATAGTTATTAACCATACACATTATTTTTAGTTCTCTATTTTGTTTATTCAACTTTCCATAAAACATTATAGGTAATAACTCAAATAAATCACTAATACCAAGATGTTTTTAGGTTAATTTAATAATATATATCCAAATAAAATTATATAAAATATGAAAAAAAATCTATTGATTATGATTACGATGGAGTACCGCCACCCGAACCAATGTAATTAATTTCCCACCACCTCCTATCATCGATAGAAATAACGTTGGATTTAATTTATAAATTTTATTTTAAAAATATATATATAATTATAGAAATACAATAACACATCAACCTTATTAGATTTCAGTGCGTTAGAATATGTTAACATCACTCATGCATACATGTAGACCAACGCCTCTATATAGTGATGTGAAACATTTACCATATAATTTTTACATGGATGGTAATAAGTATTATTTATTGAATATAATATTTATATATATCATATAATAATTATTCATTAATTTTATAATACTATTTAACTTTCATTCATTTTGTCAATAAAAAATGAAAAGATAATTTTTTTGTATATACAGACTACCATATCTATGAAAAATGTCACTCATTATTACGTATCTAAAATTTATGGTAAATTATAACTATATATCAAAAGAATATATATTATATTTATTTATTTATTATTATTTGGTATAATATAGAACTAAAATCATGGTACAAGGAAAAATCTATCAAACCCAAATATACATGAAAAACAAAATATTTATTACATGAAGTAGTGATTTTAATAATGAATTTATAATAAATGGGGGAAAAGTTATAGAAAAATTATAAATGTTATGATATATATTATAATTATTTATAATATATGTAGAATAATTATATATTTTTTATACATGAGGTTTGAACATGTAGAATAGAAATCAAACCACATGCAAGGGATTTTGTCTTAATTTCCCTTTATTAAGGAATATATTATTGTTGTTTATCTAATACGATTTATATGATGCATATACTTTCTAATATACATGTTATGCTAGGAATAATTCATACATAATTGTATTTTATGTTCTAATCTGAATTATTTCATCCAAAAAGAGTTTTTATTAATGTTACCAATTGTTGAAGTGTTTTTTTAACTCAATTTCCTCTCATTTGGTTAGATCACATCATTACTGATGTCATGATTTTGTATGAAATGAACTATGATTTTGTTATTTTTTTCCAACATATATTTCTTATGGATATTAATTTTTAAAACATGGACACATCTTTTATTAATTCCAAGTTCAATTTTATAACTTCTATAAGTGTTTATATTATCACTTTTACTTCTGTCAGCCATATCTGATATTACAAAATTATTTATTTAGTGTGGGGTATATACTACCCATTTAATATATTATATAATGAATAAATTTATAATAATTGAATTGAAAATTTCATTTTATTTTATTTAATATATTGGTGATATTTTTTAAAAGATTCGAATGTGGTAAGGGTTAATTACAAAATACCATCCTTAATAAATATTTTTTTTATGTTTTTGTATACATTGGTGGAATTATTTTAAATTTCAATTGTAAACCAAATTTCTTTTCTCTGAATATAGTTATTCACGAAATATTCAATTAATGTTACCATTTTTCACTATTTGGTAATTAAATTTTCGATAATTTGATCCTAATGTAAGATAACATTATTTTTTCAGGTCAAAAATATTTTTCATTGATAATCATGTTTTTGAAAAATGTATACGAATATGTTATTACATACTTCTTGGTATTTTCTAATGTTATTTTTAATAATGAATGGATTTTAAAATATAAATTTAATATTCTTGTTTTTTATAGAAGAGGTACTTTTAGACTTTTTATCGAAAATGTGAATGGAATATTTTTTAATATACTTATTATGAATGGAATCCACTAACATTTTTACCACTCATTGTGTTGATGTTTCATTTAAATGTTTATATATTATTTTCAAATATAATATTTTCTCTAATATTCTATAATATATAAATTTTTTAATGTGATTTACAATGGTAAACAGTTATTTTCCTCAGGAATTTATACGGGAAATTTTCATGGTATTTCTATTTATCAATAACAAAACCTGTATTTTTTATATGCACCATTTGGAATATGTTATAATTATATCATCATAATTATTTCACGAGATTAATAATGATCATTTTGACTAGCTATGTAGTATTTTATACAATTATCCATATTAATTAATATGATTTACGATTATGATTATTCACTAGGGAAAATATTAACTTTTACTATGTTAATTTCCAGTAAAAAGTAAAAATTCCATTTTATATATCGATTAAGGATTATAAAAAAAATTATATAAGTTCATCAATATGAAATCATATTTTATTATGGGTCTATCCTTTCATATGTGCAACACATTAGTTTATGTAGGTGATGGGTGGGGCCCACTAAATCCCATCTATGCATCGATTGGTCTCATGAGACAAACTATATTCGGCTATTGGTTAAGGCCTTAAAAATTAAATTTTACTTAATCAGACAAAGGCCTAAAGGTAGTTTTATGATGTCAAAATTATTCATTTCCTAATTATCTGATTAGTTATTGATTTACATGTCATAATTCGATTAATTAAAATTTATATGGATAAATATCCAAATCATGTGATTGTTAATATGGAATTATTTTTAATCAATATTTATTCCATTCATATTATTAATAATTTTCATGTTATTCAATAAATAGAATGTGGTTCATTTTATTGGCCCTGCCATATTAATTTTTCTTCATTTATTTTGATTGATTCCACTATATGCATACACTTAATGTTCATTACTTCCCACCCCGTCCTTATTTTAAATTTCCATATGATGTTTGCGAGTGTATTATGATTGATATTGAATGATTCAATAATGTAAATAATGGTGTTTTAAATGAAATACTATATTCTATTTATGTTTTACAATTGTAATGTGAGATTGATTTATAAATATAGGATTCCAAAACAACAATACTATTAGTCCCTTTGGGATGAGTTTAATTGTGTATAGGGAAATTGTAATAAATTACAAAATAATAATGACTTATATTTTCTATGTCATTATAGTGGATACCCATATGCAATCACTGCCTTTCTTTATATCATAACATAAAAGTCATGTCCTATTGGAATCACAGAAGACTATATATAAGAGAGTCTACAGTTAAAATCTAAAGATGGGGGAACTTACAAATATTTATTTTAACCCCTTTACGACATACTATAAAAAACCATATCATTGAAAACACTACACATTTAGAAACTGTTTAGTAAAAGGTGCTGATATCTTTGAGAAACTGGGTAAAAATAACTTGAAATATCCTTCAAACTCAAAGATTCTCTACACATCTGTCATTCTATTTGGTGGATCACAATCTATCACAACCTTAACCTTCATCGAATCAACTATTACACCCACTAATATGATGATGTGTCCTATCTTCTTGACCTCAAAAATCTAAAGCTGACACTTTGTGAGCATCCTGTAAATCTAGTGATTTTATAATGATTTTGTAACAACCCAAAATTTATAAATCATATTTTTTTCTTAAAACTAATTTTTATAATAGTATACTATAAAATATTATACACATAAAATTTTTAGAGAGACCAATAACACAATATTTCATTAATGTAAATCTCTAAATTAGTAAATTAGTAAATATATTAAACTTCTAATTATTACAAGTTGAAAATAATTGAATATCAAAAAACTGAAAAGGGAAAATATATATTTACCCAATCTACTAGAATCATCCCACACATGAATGGAAAAAAAGAATTAGTAAACATACAATAATTATAGTCAATGGAAATATATAAACATGAAAGGAATTTGGTTGAACAATAAATGAGGAAATGTAGAGGTATTTAAAGGAGGGAATGTGACTCTTAGAATATTAACTTGACAATTTGGATTAGTATCCTAACCATTGGAATACTAATTTTTCATCAAAATAATTATTTTTTATATAAATAATACTTATAATGTTTATGTTAAAAAAAATAAATATTATATTTCTAGGAAATAAATTTCATTATTAGAAAACACAATTAAAATTAAATCACATTTTCAATTAAATATATTTTAAAATATTCTCTAAATGTCATTATTTTTATATTAAAAATTATAATTACCAATTTAGTAATTTTATTTGGATAAAATGAATATAATTTTTTTAAATTAAAATTTTAATGTTGTAAAGGGGGTTTTGGTAATTTTATGACATACTTAAACTTTCATATGAATAGTAAAAATATTGTTTTTAATGTAACAAATATATCTTAAATTACATTACACATAATATAATAGTGAATAAAACTATAAAGACTCGGCCTTAAACATTACATAATCGTGCATTAAATGAATAATTCACATTAAGGATCTTTTCAGGTTTAGAGTTTTACAGGATTAGGTATAACTATCACATTACAACTGGAATATTACATGTAGACACTACTACTCAGTATCCATTTTAAAAAAAAATAAAAACTCTTAAAAGAGAAACATGTCTAGTTCCATGTTTTAGATAGAATAACTTTTCCTTGATCCCATTCTTGACCCTATTCATCGTTATGTCCCGTGATTTTTTTTTAAAAACATGGGATGAGAATAAATAGCTCAGTAAGGGTTATAAAATAAGGAAAGAAAACATTTTCCCATCAATAAATACAAATCAATGAAACCATACTTTTCAATCATAACATACGTTATGAAATCATAAGAGTTATTAATAACACACACAAATAATAAATCATAAATGTTACTTATGGAATTCAAATCAATAATACATTGTAGATATCATAGCTACATAGGGTGTTACACTTGTAATACCCATCACAGTATATTACCTAAATATCTTAGGAGAAAAATAACGTTTACCACTGTCACGTTACCCAATTCATTGGAGAGCTATCTCGAGCTCACCCGCCCAAGGTTTATAACAGAACCACCCATATATGTAAAAAATTCCCAATAACCTTAACATAATCATAACACATAACACAATTATAAATAAATATATCATTTTCACATTTCAATATATCAAATCATTATATTGAAATAAACAATGGTTTATCCAATCATTTTCAAAATCATTTAAAATGTGATTTTTGAATCAATGTTTCCCATACCACTATGAAGATTTTAAATGAATTTTCATTGGAAAACATTAATGTCCAAATAAATAAATCATAAAACCCAATTTTAAGACATGGAAATTAATAAGAAATATTTATAAGAATAAATCTTTAAAACATTGAAAATAATATTTTAGTTAAAGAGTCTTTTTAACTAAAAGAGTGACATAAGAATACAAATAATTGATGAATAAAAATTTAATAAGAACAATATAATATCATGATAATAAAGGTATTAATGATATAATATGTCAATGGAAATTATATACAACATATAATAGTTAATTAGTTTATAACAACAATGAATTCTTAGTGGAAATGTAAATTGAGATGAAATCCCTTATAAATATGGTATCCATAAATTAAGGATAAATCAATCACATAATTATGTGTGAAAAATATAAACACACCCAATAGAAGTGGATATTAATTGTAAAAAATTCAGAGGTTATTCACACATATTCAAAGGACTATATATTCATGAAGTACAAGTTGAACCCAAATAATTGAAATTGGGTTTTGAAGTTCCCTTGTAAAAATTCGACAGCCTAATGACATCACTTTAAAATTCAGAATATGATTTGATGAGATATAAAGTGTATCTCATCACTGATAAATAATGTTTATATTAATATGGATATATAAGAACATATCCCAACATAATAATTTTAAATTAAAAGACATAACAAAAAGAAGTCATTTAAAAAGAGTAGGGTGAAAGGTTCCCTTACAGATTGGGTAACATAAAAAAGATGCACCACATTAAAGAAGGATCATTCAATAAAGATGTAAACACCCAAAAAAAAATATAGTGTATTAAACAATTAATACAATCATGGACATTACATACACCACAAAAAAGGAAATAGTGGCCAACATAGCATGAATCTCACAGGAATAAAAAGTGAGATGAATAACCTTTACATCATTGTAATCAATCGAGTCTTATGAAAAAAATTTAATAACCACAAAATTAAATGAATAATACCATGAATATAAAAATAATAATGTTAATATATATTAAATGGCCATACAAAATACACCAAATGTAGTGAATAAGTGGCGAGCAATGGAAATCTCACAGAATTGAAAATGGGATAAGAAATCCCTTACCTCATGTCCGACAGGGCTGGTTTGTTCCATGTTCTTCCTGAATAATAAACTAAAGTTAATTTTTAATTTATTAATAACATTTTTCAACATTATTATACTTTTTATATTTTTTATTACCATGTTATAGATATTATGAAATCATTTATGTTAATAATGATTGTTTTGTCGATATTTGGTACTTGAGTCAGAAATAGATATCTTATAATTACAAGTAGTTCACATAGTCAAAATTTCATTATATCCAAAATTATATTAATGATTTAGATATCATATATATCATATATATCAATTATATACATGTATTTATAATATTACATAACATTTTGAGGCATGAAATGAAATGCACTGTTCATGGAGACGGTAAGGCGTATGTACGCATGAACACTACTTTCATTTATATTTCCTATTTTTATGGAATTAAAACAAAATTATACATATTTATATTATAATTATAATATAATATCATAATAATATAATTAACTCCATCCTTTATATATCCCACATAAGGCATTAATGAGTCATATCACTTTGAGTGGCGGTAGTCTGCACATCATCAAATGAAATTACCGGGTTTACCCATAATTGAAACCATAAAGGTATGATGTAAATGTAAAATACAGAAGAATAAAGAAAATATAAACATAATATATATCATATATAAATATAGTTCCATCTTAATGTACACCATGAGAGGTGGTAGGAGATAATCGAACAATCATCGTTTCGTGAGGCGTTAGTTTGCCATCCACAGAAACAGTTTTTTCTTCACCCATTAGATGGAGGTGTGTGTAGGTTTTGTAAAACTACTTCTCATAAAAACATAATAGTATATTGAGGATACTCGTTTTGTTATAAAATAAATTAATAAAAATATTTTAGGTGTTTGAGAGGTAAAATAAAAGAAAATAAGTTAAGAGGAATGATTACCTTTAATTTTGGGTAACATCCATTGGTTTGAACCAAAAGGTCTTCTTGAAGGGCCTTCTACCTAAGGTACTACTTCTAAGAGGAGAAGAGGGATGTAGGGATATTAATTGGGCAGAGTTTATAGGAGTCTAAAGTCTTGATAGGTATGTGGAAATGGTTATAAGTGAGGGATTTTTATATGGGGCAGGAGGGGATCTTAAGGAATGTAAAACAATATTATTTTAATATAAACTTATATTCTGTATAAAAATGTAAAAAAATAATTATAGTTGAAGATAAGATGACTCATGGTCTAAATAAAATCATCCAATAATAATTTTACAATTTTTTGATGTTATTTTTATATTTATAATCTTCTTTATATAAATGATTTATTAATGAGCTAAACAATGCATCATTATTGTGTCATAAATAATTTAAATTATTTGATTTATAAATATTATAAAACATATAACATGATGTAAGAAATATTTTTATCTTTCCAATGAATATTTTTAGTCAAAAATATTAGTTATATAACACCATATAAAAATTAATTTACTAAAAGATATTTGTTTTTGTCATTTTTTCCTTTACTTTAAGTTATTTAATTTAAAATGTCATTATAACTCCCATGTGGCTCAATGGGGTCCCAAAATCCACCCATAGATTCCCATGTTCGTAAATGACTCATAAAATAAGTTTTGGACAAGTGTAAAGGTAAATTTAATTATTATGATATTATTTTTACCTTAAGATACCATATTGACCTTTAACCGTGGTAAATAAAAGTCAAAAGTTACTGTTAATCAATTTTTTTTCATCTTATTGAGCCAAATTTTAATTAATAATAACAACCACGTATGTCGGATTGTTTAAATTCAATTCACAGAAGTGGTAAAATTTCATTTAAATGAAAAAGTCAGTTTTTTAACTACTACTATGTGGTTTCACTATTCATCAACAATTGATATTTTTCAGAAAAATACCAAAAATTCATCCTAAGCTATATTTCATATTCCGAATTCAAAAATGATGTCTATTTTTCTAAATTCAAGACATAGAAGTGGAATTAATTAATTTAAAATTAATTCTTTTTGTTAAAACAAATAGCATGTTTTTAAGAAACAATAACTATCCAAATATTGACACTTCTTTATGTCCACTTTCAAGGTGAAATTAATTATAACGACCAAAATTGGAATAAATTTTAAAAATATATTCTAATTAAAGTTTAAAACCAATTAAAAAGATAATCTATAAATATAAATAAATTATATTAAAATGCAGTTTTGAATTAAAATACAATATTTTCACTATTCAATTAAAAATGACCTTTATTGGAAAAATTCAAAATATTTACAAAAATTAAATTTTGATGTACCCATTCTAAAGAAGGATTTTATTTGGTCAATTGTAATGTATTAAAGTGACCAAAACAATATATATAGAGGGTTTTCCATTAAAAGGTGATAAATCGACCTTTTAATGTAAAATATGCTTAAAAAAAGATTCATTCATATTTTAAGCCTCTAAAATTTTATTAGATAAATGTAAATGTATTTAACAATCATGTATAATCATATTGTTTTTAGTTTTTTTCATTCCCACTAATACAATGGCTGGTAGTAAACTAACATTTAATAACATTATATTATTAGGGTGCAACGTAAGATTTCAAAGAAACATGTTGTTTCATATCGAGTATGCCATCAAACATAGTGTCTCCTTTAATGTAAAATTAATATTTAATTCAAAAATATTAATAAATATGAAAATTTTCCAATTAATTATATATCTCGGATGTTACATCCTTTCCCCCTTTTGGGAATTACGTCTTCACAATTTTAAAAATGGGCTTCGAAACTTCATTAAAAGTCCCAAATCGGAAAAGAGTCAGTAATACTATCACATTAAAAGAAATAAATAGAAGTACAAAGGTAACCCTAGATAACCCATACTATGATTCCGTGTAGGAAAACATGAATATGGAAGAAAGAACAAATGGTAAAGTTCTGATTGAACGTGACGGAAAACATGATTATGAGAAAGTTAACCATCAGAAAATCACAAACATGTGATGGGTTAAACGGTAATTGATTTCCCAGTAGGAAAAGTTAAAAGACAATGTTTTTGTTTTAAGTTACTTTTCAAAAATGAAATTTATTTGTTCACTTAACTAAAAACATATGGAAACATACTTACATGTATTGTAAAATTAAATCCTTTACTATATTTCTAACACAAATTCATATTTTCTCCAAACGGTGAGTATTTAGGAAGAATTTTTCACATTAAATGTTATATAATCATCTTCTATAGAATCAAGTAATCCAAAAATGTTGAACTATATATTTCCGTTATCTTTAGAAATTAATGAAAACTAAAATGGTTAGTGAGAGATTAGAAAATACACAAAAAGGACAATCTTTTACAAGAAAAAAACTACTATTTATCTCAAAAATTTGTCAAAAAAACCAAAGATCAACAAATACCATTCAATAAACAATTTTCCCTAATATTATTCTAAAGTAATTTGAACTATGATTGAAACCAAAATCTCATAAGGATTCAATTACATAGTCTTCCAAGATAAACCTTATCATTTATAACCGAATAACATCAGTTACTCATAAAATATTATATTGAAATGTAATTAACCTAATCACATATTCTCCATGATAGGTTGATTAGTTTCATAAATAAACTAAATCATCCTATGTCCATAATAAAAACATAGATTCTTCCCAACTAAAATTTCAACCATTATTCGACAATTGAAATCCCATTTTATTCTTTTTTCCTTAGGTATATAGTGTTTCCTCAAAAGAGAGAACGTCATCCACTACAAATTTTATCACATAATCACCAAATCAATTTTCAATACTAAGTATACCCATTTGATAAAACATAAGTTCCAAAAATCAAAATATTATTGTCCAATAAAAATATTTTACTAAAATAATAAGTCATTATAACCAGGGAATTCATGTAGGCTAGTGGTAGGTGATGCACCCTTGTCTCCCTTAGGATGGAGGTTCGATTCCTGCGATCTTACCAGATGCGATGGGTTGTCACCAATCCTAAGGGTTGTCCTTTTTATAAAACTCAAAAATATTCCTTACATGTTTTAACATCAATTGTTTTCTTATACCTCTCAATTGCATCCAAATTCATTATTATCTCAACATCTTAATACTTGAAATCTTATTTCACCAACATATGATAAAATAAAATGATCCCCAAAATGAAGAACATCATACCTTTATCATTGTATCCATTTGGTTTCATCGTCATCTTGTCCAAATAAGTAGAAAGTCCATGCATTGCAACAATGATTTAGAGATCCTTTAAAATCATTTTATTCCTCCATCCAAATACACCTTGTACAACATCGGTCATATCGGTATTCACAGAAAAAGAGTTTTGGAAAATAATCAGGTATGACATATAAATTAAAAAAATCTGATAAAGTATGATTTCTATAAAATAGTCTCATCGAATTTGAGTTAAAAAATTCAATTAATGGTCCGTTTAAAATACCATAGGTATGCTCTGAGAGACTATATTGTAAAAGAAAATATAAATAGGTTGCACAAGGGTCTCCTTCATTAGCCCCTTTTTCAAAATCATAATACACTTCAAAATCTTGTGATAATGTAAAATATTTAAAAATTCCTTGATAATATTAATCATTCTTGAAAATATGAGAATATTGTAAAAATAGGATTTGATTAAATACAACCCATGATCCACGATGATAACGATGTATAGTAGAGGTTTTTGATATGTCAATCAACTGCTTGCCAGTGAGTTGTATGCTAGAAAAAGTTTCACAATCATCCGAACATGACTTTACAATAATTATTGCAAGCATGTCATCAGGAAGTTATAGTAATTTTGATTGAGACCCTCCTCATTCCAATTGTAACTGAATTTCCTTGATCATAAAAAGTTGTAAAACAAGGAATTAACTTAAATAATAGACATAGGGACTAACCATGTGTCTAATTAAAACTCGTATTCCCTAAAATTGCCTAAACCGACCTCTGATACCAACTATAAGGACTCATCCTTAAACATTACATAATCATGAAATAAATGAATAATTCACATTGAGGATATTTTTAGGTTAAGAGTTTTAGAGAATTAGGAATAAAAATTACATTACAATTGGAATATTACATGTAGACACTACTACTCAGTAACCATTTTTTCATAAAATATAAACACTTAAAATTGAAACGTGTCTAGTTCCATGTTTTAGATAGTATAAACTTTCCATAATCCCATCCTTGACCCTATTCATCCTAACATCTTGTGGAAAACATTTAAAAAACATGGTAAGATCATTAATATATCAGTAAGGGATATAAAATAAGGAAATAAAACATTATCCCATCAATATATACAAATCAATGAAAGCATACTTTTCAATCATAACATTCCTTATAATATCATAAGATTTTTGAATAACATATAAAAATCATAAATCATAAAGGTTACTTATGGCATTCATATCTAACATACATTGTAGTTATGACATCTACATAGAGAATTACACTTGGAATACCCATCACAATATATTCCTTAAATCTCTTAGGAGAAACATCACGTTTACTTCTGTCACGTTACCCAATTCATTAGAGAGCTATCTCGGGATCACTGTAACGACCCGAAATTTTGAATAAATCTTGTTTCCTAATTTTATGTGTTATTTTTATTTTATACTCAACAAAAATGTTTCATTTGATAACATGAGTATAATTAAAATGAGACCATTGGGTTTTGATTGTTATATGATCATCGGTTAATATGACCACTGTGAACAATTTTTTTTTGATTATTGTCTCTAAATACAAGTAATCTTGGTTAATTATTATAGAAAGAAGATTCGATGGCCTCACCTAATAGTCTTGGACCGATCGAAGCCCATCTAACAAAGCTTGGGAAGGAGGTAGCACCATTGGGCTTTGCTCTGGATCAAATCCAAGCCGAACTTCATCATGTGAATCTAGAACGGAATCGCCTTCGTGAGAAGTTCAAACTGATAGAAATTACTACTCGAACAATGTTGACTGAGCCGCCCCAAGATTTTATCACCCTAGCACACCTTACTCTTAGGTCCTATGCTGGTATTATAAGGGGCTATGTAACGAGACCGTAACTGCCTTGTGTAATCCTTGTTTTAAATAAAAATTGGTATTTCTTCTTATGATGAAGTTTATGAATTTTGAAATGAGAGGATAAATATAGTATGCATATTTTTGATGAATTTTAGAAAAAGGATATTTTAAAAATGGTTGTGTAATCCTTAAATAATTAAAAATATGTAATAATTTTCAAAAAATGGTCTTCTACAATTATGTTCAGTACGAAATTTAGAGTCTAATAAGATCAACTTGATTTTTGATGAATAGTAAAATATGAATAGTGATTTTATGATTAGGATTAGTAATGAGTCCAAATGGATTAGTAATCTCACTTAAATAATGTATTTGTATAATCTAAGCACCTTGATTTAAGTAATGTGATTCAATAAAATGGTTAAATAATGATTTCATAAATTATTAGTCACGTATTAGTTTTTTCAAGTGAAGAGTGTTTTTTAATTAAAAATTTAATTATAAATAATTAGAAAATTATTTTTATAAAATGGAATTTATTTTTGAACTCATAGCATCGATATTATGTTATGGTAATTTTTGGGGTTTTTTCTAAACAAATGAATTTTCAGTGAATAGTGTATTTATTTAAAAATAAAATTAAAAATATTTAAAAAATTATTTTTATAAAATGGAGTTCATTTTTGATATCAGAGCATTGATATTTGGTTAGTGTGAAATTTTCAGATTTTTCTGAGAAATTTGAATTTTCAGTGAATAGTAAAAATGCAGTTTTAGGGTTTCGGTATGTTTAGTGACATCATAGCTGTGTCATGATTATGTAATGAGATATTTTGGGGGGTTTTCCGGCCAAGGGTGATGCATTATTGTTGTGGGGGGCCCATGTGACCTAACTCCATGGTAAATGCCAAGGGAGAGCACATGGGTTTGAGAAAAGCACATGTGAGGTGTCCCTTGGCCATTAATGCATTGTCCCCTCACTTTCCCTATAAATACCAATCCCTCCTCTCATACATTCGACTCCCCACTCTTCCCCAATGACGTTCGGGTCTCATTACCTCCAAAGAAGTCCTCCCAAGGTGCCCCCAAGCCCTTAAGGTCCCAACCTTTGAGGTTTAAGAGTTACATATTAAGGTAAGGGATCTGACCTCTCTCTTTAATTTCAAGTAATCTCTTTTATTTCATTCCTTTTATGCTCCATGTTATTATGTTGGAGGATGTTCTTTTATACTCCTCTTACTTCCCTTTTCATGTTCACATAATGAGAGATCCCCTATTACTCTCATTATTTCGTTTTATGAAGTTTTAAGTGGCGTCGTTAGGCTGCCGAAATTTTTGTAACGGATTCTTTCTCCCTTCTCATTTTTCAAGATCTATGTCATTTAAGTATTTAAAGTTCCTTTTTATTATGTTGGGGTATTATCTCTAAATTTATCATACTGATATTTTATTTTCATATTATGAGAGACCCCATTTGACCTCTTCAATTCAGTATTTTGATGTTTTAAGTGGCGTCGTTAGGCTGCCGAATTTTTAAGTGGTTCTTCACCCTTCTCGTTTTGAAGTTCTACTTTCATGTCAATTCTTTCAAGTTCCTTTTTATTATTTTGGGGTATGATATCTAAATTTATCATACTTATCTTTCATGATCATATGATGAGAGACCCCATTTGATCTCTTAAATTCGGTATTTTGATGTTTTAAGTGGCGCCGTTAGGCTGCCAAATTTTTAAGTGGTTCTTCACCCTTCTCGTTTTGAAGTTCTACTTTCATGTCAGTTCTTTCATGATCATTTTTGTTATGTTGGGGAATTATCTCTATATCTATCATACTTAAATCTTATATTCACATGATGTGAAACCCTATTTGATCTTTTCAAATCATTTTTGTTGAAGTTTAAGTAACGCCGTTAGGCTGCCGAACTTTCATAAGAGAGATCTAATTTTTGTCTTCCTTCCATGTTCTTCATTTCAAATGGTATGTCCTTGAAATTTCATTACCATGATCATGTATCCTTCTTATTCTGTCCTTCTACTATTTTATGGGCCATTTATTAATGTTTGACACATTTTCCCTCTCTTTTTAATGTCTTCTAAAACCTCGTAACATAGCCGTTATGCTGCAGAATTTCCATCTCAAAATGTCTCTCTCTTTTTCTAATGTTCTTTTATATTATTAAGTGAATACTCAAAGCTCTTTCTTCTAAAGGGGTATTCACATATATACCAAAATTTTTTATTTTAAATTATGGGATTTACATACATGATACCCACCTTCCTTTTCTGTGGGTTTTGAAGTGATGTAAAGATCATGTCTTTAAAGCAGTTTTTAAAACGTTATGATTATGAAATGAAACCCTTTTATTTTATGCTATATGGGTTATTTATGAAATGTTTGATGATTATATATGTGGATCACATGATAATAAAGGCAAATTTAAGGGTGTTCCCTGATAGTGCTCCAATGCATTGGGTAAAGACTTAATCTCTATAGATGACCATTTTTAACGACGCCTTCGTGAATAACCTTGGTAATTTTTAACGACACCTTGGGGATGGACCTTGGTGAAACGAAACGATTGTAAATATTA
This sequence comes from Viscum album, assembly GCA_963277665.1. Taxonomy (NCBI): domain Eukaryota; kingdom Viridiplantae; phylum Streptophyta; class Magnoliopsida; order Santalales; family Viscaceae; genus Viscum; species Viscum album. Next base: position 692,729,298 of record OY728163.1, read on the forward strand.
AATGTTGCAGCCACATCTTCACGTTATGAAAAAGTTTTATTTTTATTATTATATGCCTCATGATTTCATTTTCACGCCTTAAAGTTCTTTTCATGACTTTATTGATGTATCTCAAGTTCATATGTAAAATGTTTCACTTGTTTCCCTTGCTGGGCCTTCTGCTCACCCTTTCTTTTGATGTATGTCCCCAGGTTATTAGATGCAGTAAGAAGCCTAGGGTGAACATGAGTAAAATCCTTTCAAGTGTTTAAGAATAATGTTTTATGTTTTCATGTTTTAAGTTCCTATTTTCCAAGACACTAAACCTAAAAGATCCTCAGTTTTGTAAAATGTAATGAAAGATTATGTGACAAAAGACGGGATGCTATAGTTGGTATCAAAGGATGGTTTAGTTATTTTTGGAAATTAGGATATGAAAACACTAGTAATAACCCTATAGAAAAGTTTAAATATAGGAAATATTCCTGGTATTTTGGTGAGGATTGAGTAAGGGGTTGCCAAACAAATACATCCCTGTCTGGATACGAGCAGGTAGAGGTGGCTCTGGCACAGATGTACATAGGGGTAAAACCCGAAAACACCGCTTTGAGCTAGACTCGAACGGGAACTAGTACACGATAACGGGCCTTGCTGCACTCTTGGTTACGACACTCCCAGGGGATATGCTTTGGTAAATTCATAAGCTTAGTATGAACCATTGTTAAAGGAACACAGTTAAAATAAAATAAAGATTCACAAAAAAATATTTGATCATTCATAACCTGGATGGGAACCTAGGAGATCACAAGTTAGGGTATACCTTTCATCTACAAGTTATCCTTATATGCTTTCAGTTCCTTTTCATGATTATTAGCTAAGTACTTAAGCCCCTGATTATGCTTTCTCTTCATAGTTAATGGTGGGAAATGGAAGAACATGTCCCGACAACCAATGTGATAGGAAATGCCACGATTGTCGTATTAATATGACAGGGATGATTAGGGGATTAAAATATGATTATTATTTTGGAAGACGTTCATTATTTTGGGAACCATATTTGATCGAGGTAAATAGTTTACTATGGTATTTTCATTGAGGAGTAAGGTTGACTTATATTTTTAAGAATCGACGAATTTAAGGTGAACTTATAGTAATTTAGGTTACTTATGGAAATGACTAACCTATCTTGGGTAAAATATGTTTAGGTTAACTACTTTTGTTATAAGATGTTAGGTGTGGTTGATGTTGTTTGGAGATTAACAATGAAGTTTATTTTGGAAGACTATGTTATCAAATACCTCTTGTATTTGGGTTTCAATTTTAGTTTGGTTTATTTTGAGGAAGTTTAAGAACCGTTATTTATGGGATGGTCTATGATGAACTTTGGGTAGTACCATGGAACGTTGAAGATTTAAAAATAGTTTCCCTTCCTATGGGATTATTTCTTTTTGAAGAGTTGTTTTACCTTACCCTTTCTGTTTTGGGATAATGTTTAAAGATAGAAGAAATAGATAGTTAATCTTTTGTGGATTATGTGATTCCCTAGAAGATGATTCTTGTGTTTTGATGAGACCAAGTAGTTTTGAATGCTCATCATTGGGAGAAAATATTATTGTTGGTAAAACTTATTAAAGGATGAAACTCTACATGAAGGTAGGTATATTTTCTTATGTTTTTGTTCTATGTAGTAAATGAATTCCTCAAAATTATGAAAAGGAACATAAAACAAAAACGTTGTTGGTTTACGTTTCCTACTAGGTAATCAATGACCGTTTAGACACATCATAAGTTTGGGATTTTCTTATGGTTAACTTTCTTCTAATCATGTTCTCTATCACTCTCCCTTAGAACTTGACCCTTTGTTTTTCTTCCATGTCCATGTTTTCCTACATGGAATCACAGTGTGGGCTAACTCGGGTGACCTTCATACTTCACTTTGTTTCTTTTAAAGTAATAGTTTTACTGAATCCTTTTCCGATTTGGGACTTTCAATGAAATTTCAAAAACTAATTTTAAAAATTGCGAGGATGCAATTTCTTAAGGGGGGAAGATTGTAACGACCCGAAATTTTGAATAAATCTTGTTTCCTAATTTTATGTGTTATTTTTATTTTATACTCAACAAAAATGTTTCATTTGATAACATGAGTATAATAAAAATGAGACCATTGGGTTTTGATTGTGATATGACCATCGGTCAATATGACCACTGTGAACAAAATGTTTTGATTATTGTCTCTAAATACAAGTAATCTTGGTTAATTATTATAGAAAGAAGATTTGATGGCCTCACCTAGTAGTCTTTGACCGATCGAAGCCCATCTAACAGAGCTTGGGAAGGAGGTAGCACCATTTGGCGTTTCCCTGGATCAAATCCAAGCCGAACTTCATCATGTAAAGCTAGAACGGAATCGCCTTCGTGAGAAGTTCAAACTGATATAAATTACTACTCGGGCAATGTTGAATGAGCCGACCCAAGATTCTATCACCCTAGCACACCTTACTCTTAGGTCCTCTGCTGGTTTTATAAGGGGCTATGTAACGAGACCGTAACTGCCTTGTGTAATCCTTGTTTTAAATAAAAATTGGGATTTCTTCTTATGATGAAGTTTATGAATTTTGAAATGACCGGATAAATATAGTATGCATATTTTTGATGAATTTTAGAAAAAGGATATTTTAAAAATGGTTGTGTAAACCTTAAAAAATTAAAAATGTGTAATGATTTTCAAAAAATGGTCTTCTACAATTATGTTCAGTACGAAATTTAGAGTCTAATAAGATCAACTTGATTTTTGATGAATAGTAGAATATGAATAGTGATTTTATGATTAGGATTAGTAATGAGTCCAAATGGATTATTAATCTCACTTAAATAAAGTATTAGTATAATCTAAGCACCTTGATTTAAGTAATGTGATTCAATAAAATGGTTAAATAATGGTTTCATAAATTATTAGTCAAGTATTAGTTTTTTCAGGTGAATAGTGTTTTTTAATTAAAAATTTAATTAAAAATAATTAGAAATTTATTTTTATAAAATGGACTTTATTTTTGAACTCAGATCATTGATATTATGTTATGGTAATTTTTGGGTTTTTTCTAAAAAAATGAATTTTCGGTGAATAGTGTATTTATTTAAAAATAAAATTAAAAATATTTAAAAAATTATTATTATAAAATGGAGTTCATTTTTGAAATCAGAGCATTGATATTTGGTTAGTGTGAAATTTTGGGATTTTTCTGAGAAAGTTGAATTTTCAGTGAATAGTAAAAATGCAGTTTTAGGGTTTCGGTATGTTTAGTGACATCATAGCTGTGTCATGATGATGTCATGAGATATTTTGGGGGTTTGCCGGCCAAAGGTGATGAATTATTGTTGTGGGGGCCCCATGTGACCTAACTCCATGGTAAATGCCAAGGGAGAGCACATAGGTTTGAGAGAAGCACATGTGAGGTGTCCCTTGGCCATTAATGCATTGTCCCCTCACTTTCCCTATAAATACCAAGCCGTCCTGTCATACATTCAACTCCCCACTCTTCCCCAACGAAGTTCTGGTCTCATTACCTCCAAAGAAGTCCTCTCAAGGTGCCCCCAAGCTCTCAAGGTCCCAACCTATGAGGTTTAAGAGTTACATTTTAAGGTAAGGGATCCGACCTCTATCTTTAATTTCAAGTAATCTCTTTTATGTAATTCCTTTTATGATCCATGTTATTATGTTGGAGGATGTTCTTTTATACTCCTATTACTGCCCTTTTCATGTTCACATAATGAGAGATCCCCTATTACTCTCATTATTTCGTTTTATGATGTTTTAAGTGGTGCAGTTAGGCTGCCGAGATTTTTGTAACAGATTCTTTCTCCCTTCTCATTTTTCAAGATCTATGTCATTTAAGTATTCCAAGTTCCTTTTTATTATGTTGGGGTGTGATATCTAAATTTATCATACTGATATTTTATGTTCATATGATGAGAGACCCCATTTTATCTCTTCAATTCAGTATTTTGACGTTTTAAGTGGCGTCGTTAGGCTGCCGAATTTTTAAGTGGTTCTTCACCCTTCTCGTTTTGAAGTTCTACTTTCATGTCAATTCTTTCAAGTTCCTTTTTATTATGTTGGGGTATGATCTCTAAATTTATCATACTGATCTTTCATGATCATATGATGAGAGACCCCATTGATCTCTTAAATTCGTTATTTTGAAGTTTTAAGTGGCGCCGTTAGGCTGTCGAATTTTTATGTGGTTCTTCACCCTTCTCGTTTTGAAGTTCTACTTTCATGTCAGTTCTTTCATGTTACTTTTTGTTATGTTGGGGAATTATCTCTATATCTATCATACTGAACTCTTATGTTCACATGATGAGAAACCCTATTTGATCTTTTCAAATAATTTTTGTTGAAGTTTAAGTAACGCCGTTAGGCTGCCGAACTTTCATAAGAGAAATCTAATTTTTGTCTTCCTTCCATGTTCTTCATTTCAAATGGTATGTACTTGAAATTTCATTATCATGATCATGTATCCTTCTTATTCTGTCCTTCTACTATTTTATGGGTCATTTATGAATGTTTGACCCATTTTCCCTCTCTTTTTAATGCCTTCTAAAACCTCGTAACATAGCTGTTATGCTGCAGAATTTCTATCTCAAAATGTCTCTCTCTTTTTCTAAAGTTCTTTTATATTATTAAGTGAATACTCAGACTCTTTATTCTAAAGGGGTATTAACATATATACCAAAATGTTCTATATTAAATTATGGGATTTACATACATGAGACCCACCTTCCTTTTCTGTGGGTTTTAAAGTGATGTAAAGATCATGTCTTTAAAGCAGTTTTTAAAACGTTATGATTATGAAATGAAACCCATTTATTTTATGCTATATTGGTTATTTATGAAATGTTTGATGATGATATATGTGGCTCGCATGATAATAAAGTCAAATTTAAGGGTGCGCCCTGATAGCGCTCCAATGCATTGGGTAAAGACTTAATCTCTAGAGATGACCATTTTTAACGACGCCTTGGTGAATAACCTTGGTAATTTTTAACGACACCTTGGGGATGGACCTTGGTGAAACGAAACGATTGTCAATATTAAATGTTGCAGCCACATCTTCAAGTTATGAAAATGTTTTATTTTTATTATGATATGCCTCATTAATTCATTTTCACGCTTTAAAGTTCTTTTCATTACTTTATTGATGTATCTCAAGTTCATATGTAAAATGTTTCACTTGTTTCCCTTGCTGGGCCTTCTGCTCACCCTTTCTTTTGATGTATGTCCCCAGGTTATGAGATGCAGTAATGAGCCTAGGGTGAACATGAGGAGAAGCCTTTCAAGTGTTTAAGAAGAATGTTTTATGTTTTCATGTTTTAAGTTCCTAGTTTCCAAGACACTAAACCTTAAAGATCCTCAGTTTTGTAAAATGTAATGAAAGTTTATGTGATAAAAGACGGGATGTTATAATCACCCACCCTAGGTTTATCCTGGAACCTCCTGTATGCGCAAAAAATTACAAATAACCATAACATAATCATAACACATAACACATGTATAATGTATAGATAACATTTCCACATTCTAATATATAAAATCAAGTTATTGAAATAAACAATGCCTTATCAAATCATTTTCAAAACCATTTATAAAGTGATTTTTGAATCAATGTGTTGCATACTACTTTGAATCTTTTAAATGATTTTTTATTTTAAAAAATTAATTTACATATAAATAAATCCAAAAACCCATTTTGATGAAATGGAATTTATTGAGAAATATTTAGAAGAATAAATATTTCAAACATTTAAAACGATATTTTAGTTAAAGTGTTTTTAACAAAAAGAGAGAATCTTGAATACAAATAATTTTGGAATAAAATTTAATAAGAACATTATTATATCATGATAATAAAGGGATTTATGATATAATATTTTAAATTACAGTATATAAACCATATAATAGTGAATTGGTTCATAAAAACAATGAAGTCTCAGTGGAAATGTAAATTGAGATTAAATCCATTATAAAGATGGTATCCTTAAATTAAGGATAAATCAATCACATAATTATTTCTGAAAAATATAAATACACCCAATATAATTCGATTTTAAGTGTAAAATAATAAGTGGTCATTCACACATATTCATTGGATGAAATATTCAAGAATTACATGTTGAACCCAAAGAATTATAATTGGGTTAAAAAGTTCCCTTCTAAAAATTCGACAGCCTTACAGCGTCACATTAAAATTAAGAAATTGATTTGATGAGATAAAGAGGGTATATCTTCACTTGGAAATAATTTTCACATTAATAAATAAATATAAGAACATATCCCAACATAATAATATGTAAATTAAAATAAATAACAGAAATAAGTCTTTTAAAAAGAGGAGGGTGAAAGGATCCCTTACAGATTGGGTAACATACAAAAGATACACTACATCAAATAAGGATCATTAAATGATGATTTAAATACCCGAAATAATTATAGTATATTACAAAATGGATACAATCATAGAATGTACATACGCTACACAAAAGTAAATAGTGTTCATCATAGCATGAATATCATGAGAGTAAAAACTGAGATGAATAACCCTTACATCGTTGTAATCAATCGAGTTGATTGAACAAAAGTTAATAACCACAAAATAAATCACAAAAAACCATGAATATAAAGTAAATAATTATAATATATATCAAATGGAATTACAGAATACACCACATGAAATGAATAAGTGGCGAGCAATGGAAATATCACGGAATTGAAAATGAGATAAGCAATGTCGTACCTTGTGTCCGACTGGACTTGTTTGTTCCTTGTTCTTCCTGAATAACAAACTAAAGTTAATTTCTAATTTCTTAAGAACATTTTTCATGTTTATTATTATTTTTATATCACTTATTTCCATGTTATATATATTATTCAATCATTTAAGTTAATAATGGATGTCTTGTCGATATTTGGTACTCGTGTCAAAAATAGATTTCATATAATTACATGTTGTTCACATAGTCAAAAGTTCATTATATTCATATTGATATTAATGATTTAGATATCAAATCTATCATATATATATAGTATATACATGTATTTATAATAGTACATAAAATTTTGAGGTAAGAAATAAAATGCACCGTTCATGGAGATGGTAAGTCGTACGTACGCATGGACGCTACTTTCATTTTTATTTCTTAGTTTATTGTAATTAATACAAATTTAAACATAGGTATATTATAATTATAGTATAATATCATAATAATATAATTATTTCCATCCTTTATACGTCCCACATATGGCATTAACGAGTCATATCACTTTGAGGGGGCGGTAGTCCGCACTTCCTCAAATAAAATATCGCGTTTACCCATAATTGAAACCAAAAAGGTAGGATATAAATGTAAAATACATAATCATAAAGAAAATATAAACATAATATATATCATATATAAATATAGTTCCATCTTAATGGCTACCATGAGAGGCAGTAGGAGATAATCGAATAATCATCGTTTCGTGAGGCGTTAGTTTACCATCCACATAAATAGTTTGTTATTCATCAATTAGATGGAGGTGTGTGTAAGTGTAGTTAAAATACATCTCATAAAAAAATTATAGCATATTTAGGATACTGGTTTTGTTATAAAATAAAGGAATAATAAGAGTTTAGGGGTTGGAGAAGTAAAATAATAGAAAAGTACTTAACATGAACGATTATCTTTAATTTGGGTAACTTCCTTTTGTTTGAACTAAAATGGCTTCTTGAAGTTCCCTCTGCCTATAGTAAGGATTCTATGAAGAGGATTGGTATGTAGGTAGATTTATTGGGCAGACATTAGATGATCCTAAAGGCTTGAGAGGTGTGTGTAATTGGATAGAAGTGAGGGATTTTTATAAGGGGGGATGGGCTCTTTAAGAAAGTGTGAAAATATTATTTTATTATTAACATTTTTTCTATTTAAAAATGTCCAAAAATAATTAGAGTCAGAGATAGGATGACTTCTGTTAAAAATATAATCTTCCAATATAAATTGGAAATGTTTTGAATGTTATTTTAATATTTATATTCTTATTTATTTAAATGATTTATTAATGAGGTAAACACTACATCATTATTATGTCATAAATAATTTAAATTATTTGATGTCTAAAAATTATAAATAAAAAACCATGATTTAGGAAATCATATTATCATTCCAATGAATATTTATAGTCAAAATTATTACTTATATAACACCATATAAAGTTTAATTTACTAAAAGATATTTGTTTTTGTTATTTTTGCCTTTACTTTAAGTTAATTATTCTAAATTTCCATTATCACTCCAATGTGGCTCAATGGGGTCCCAAAATCGACTCAAAGATGCCCATGGTCGTAAATGATTCATACATTAAGTTTTGGACAAGTGTAAAGGTAATTTTGAATTATTATAATATTAATTTTACTTTGAGTTATCCAATTTAACATTAAGCACGATAAATAAAGGTCAAAAGTTACAATTCACCAAAAATTATTTTCTTCTTATTGAACCAAATTTTACTTATTAATAATAAAAATGTATGTCAGATTTTACAAATTCAATTCACAGAAGCAGTAAAATTTCATTTAAATGAAAAATTCAATTTTTTAACTACTACTATGTGGGTTTACTATTCATCAAAAATTGAAGTTTTTCAGAAAAATACCACAAATTCTGCCTACGCTATTTTTGATATTCTGAATTCAAAAATGATTTCTATTTTACTAAATTCGAAACATATATGTGGAATTTATTAATTAAATATAAACTATCATTGTTAAAACAAATAGTGTGTTTTTAAGAAACAATATATATCAAATGATTGACACTTCTTTATGTCCACTTTCAAAGTGAAATAAATTCTAATGAACAGAATTGGATTAAATGGTAAAAATATATTCTAATTACACTTTAAACCCAATTAAAAAGATAATATAACCATATAAATAAATTAGATTTAAATGAAGTTTTGAATTAAAATACAATATTTTCACTATTCATTAAAAATGAACTTTATCAGAAAAATTCAAAATATTTACAGAAATAAAATTTTTATGTCCCCATTCTAAAGAAGGATTTTATTTGGTCAATTTTAATGTATTAACGTGACCAAAATAATATTTAAAGAGGGTTTTCCATTAAAAGGTGATAAATCAACCATTTAATGTAAATTATGCTTAAAAATAGATTCATTCATATTTTAAGCCTCTATCATTTTATTAGATAAATGTAAATATATTTAACAATCATGTATAATCATATTGTTGTTTGTTTTTTCATTTCCACTAATACAACGACTGCGAGTTAACTAACATTTAAAATAATAATATTATTTTATTAGTGTGGAACGTATGATTTCAAAGAAACACATTGTTGCATATTGGGTATGCCATAAAACATAGAGTCCCCTTTAATGTAAAATTAATATTTAATTCAAAAATATTAATAAATATGAAAAGTGTCCAATTCTCTATTTATCTGGGATGTTACATCCTTCCATCTTTTTGGGAATTGCGTCTTCACAATTTTAAAAATGGGCTTGGAAACTTCATTAAAAGTCCCAAATCGGAAAAGAGTCAGTAAAACTATCACTTTAAACGAAAGAAAGAGAAGTATAGAGGTCACCCGAGATAACCCATACTATGATTCCTTGTAGGAAAACATGGATATGGAAGAAAGAAAAAATGGTCATGTTCTGATTGAGAGTGATAGAAAAAATGATTATGGGAAAGTTAAAAACTAGAAAATCACAAACATGTGATGGGTTAAACGGTCTTTGATTTCCCAGTAGGAAAAGTTAATAGACAATGTTTTTGTTTTAAGTTACTTTTCAAAAAGGAAATTTATTTATGCGCTTAACTAAAAATGTATGGAAACATACTTACATGTATTGTATAATTTCAGCCTTTACTATATTTCTAACACAAATTCATATTTTCTCCAAACGGTGAGTATTTAGGATGAATTGTTCACATTAAATGTTATATAATCAACTTCTATAGAATCACGTAATCAACAAATGATGAACTATATATTTACCTTGTCTTTAGACATTAACGAAAATTTAAATGGTTAGTGAGAGTTCAGATAATACCCAAAAAGGAAAATCTTTTACAAGAAAAAAACTACTATTTATCTCAAATATTTGTCAAACAAAACCCAAAGATCAACAAATACCATTCAATAAACAATTGTCACTAAAATTATTCAAAAGTAATCTGAACTATGATTGAAACCAAAATCTCATAAGGATATAATTACATAGTCTTCCAAGATAAAACTTATCATTTATAACCAAATAACATCAGTTACTCATAAAATCTTATATTGATAAGTAATTTACCGAATCACATATTCTCCATGATAGGTTAATTAGTTTCATAAATAAACCAAATCATCCTATGTCCACAATAAAAACATAGATTCATCCCAACTAAAATTTCAACCATTATTCGAAAATTGAAATCCCATAGTATTCTATCTTCCTTAGGCATATAGTGTTTTCTCAAAAGAGATAACGTTATCCACAACAAATTTTATCACTTAATCACCAAATCATTTTTCAGTACTAAGTATATCCATTTGATAAAACAGAATTTCCAAAAATCAAAATATTCTTGTCCCATAAAAACATTTTACTAAAATAATAATTCATTCTAACCAGGGAATTCATGTAGGATAGTGGTAGGTGATGCACCCTTGTCACCCTTCGGTTGGGGGTTCGATTCTTACGATCTTACCATATGCGACGGGTTGTCACCAATCCTATGGGTTTTCTTTTTTATAAAACTCAAAAATATCCCCTACATGATTTAACCTAAATTTTTTCCTTATACCTCTCATTTTCATCCAAATTCATTATTATCTCAACATCTTCATACTTGAACTCTTATTTCACCAACAAATGATAAAATAAAATTATCCCCAAAATGAAGAACATCATACCTTGATCATTGTATCCATTTGGTTTCATTGTCATCTCGTTCAAAAAGGCAGAAAGTCCATGCATTGCAACAATGATTTAGAGATCCTTCAAAATCATTTTCTTCCTCTATCCAAATACACCTTGTACAACATTGGTCATATCGGTGTTCACAGAAAAAGATTTTTGGAAAATAATCAGGTATGACATATAATTTAAAAACATCTGATAAAACATGATTTCTATAAAATAGTCAGACCAAATTTGAGTTGAAACTTTCAATTAATGGTCCTTTTAAAATACCATAGGTATGTTCTGAGAGACTATATTGTAAAAGAAAATATAAATAGGTTGCGCAAGGGTCTCCTTCATCAGCCCCTTTTTTAAAATCATAATACGCTTCAAAATCTTGTGATAATGTACAATTTTTAAAAATGCGTGGGTAATATTAAACATTCTTGAAAATATGAGAATATTGTGAAAATAGGATTTGTCTAAATACAACCCATGATCCACGATGATAAAGATGTATAGTGGAGGTTTTTGATATCTCAATCAACTTTTGCAAGTGAGTTGTATGATAGAAAAAGTTTCACATTCATTCGAACATGACTTTGCAATAATTATTGAAAGCATGTCATCAGGAAGATATAGGAATGTCGATTGAGATCCTCCACATTCCATTTGTAACTGAATTTCCTTGATCTTAAAAAGTTGTAAAACAAAGAATTAACTTAAATAATAGACATATGGACTAACCATGTGTCTAATGAAAACTCGTAATCCCTAAAATTGTCTAAACCGACCTCTGATACCAACTATAAGGACTCATTCGTAAACATTATATAATCATGAAATAAATCAATAGTTAACATTGAGGATATTTTTAGGTTAAGAGTTTTAGAGAATTAGGCATAAAAATTACATTACAATTGGAATATTACATGTAGACACTACTACTCAGTATCCATTTTTTAATAAAATAAAAACACTTAGATGAGAAACGTGTCTACTACCATGTTTTAGATAGCATGAACTTTCCATGATCCCATACTTGACCCTATTCATCTTAACGTCTTGTGGAAAACATTTCAAAAACATGGTAAGATAATTAAAAGCTTATTAAGGGTTATAAAATAAGGAAATAAAATAGTATCCCATCAATAAATACAAATCAATGAAAGCATACTTTTCAATCATAAAATTCCTTATGATATCATAAGATTTATTAATAGCATAAAAAATCATAAATCATAAAGGTTACTTATGGAATTCATATCGAACATAAATTGTAGCTATCACAGATACATAGATAGTTACACTTGGAATACCCATCACAATATATTCCCTAAATATCTTAGTAGAAACATCACGTTTACTTCTGTCACGTTAACCAATGCATTAGAGAGCTATCTAGTGATCACCCGCACTAGGTTTATCCTGGAACCACCCGTATGCGCAAACAATGCCCAATAATTATAACATAATCATAAAACATAAAACATGTATAAAGGATATATAATATTTCCACATTCAAATATATCAAATCAATATATTCAAATAAATAATAACTTATCAAATCATTTTCAAAACCATTTAAAAAGTTATTTTTTAATCAAAGTGTTGCATACTACATTGAAGCTTTTAAATGAAATTTCATTTGAAAACATAAATTTCCATATAAATAAATCCAAAAACCCATTTTCAGGAAATGGAATTTAATGAGAAATATTTAGAAGAATAAATCATTAAAACATTTAAAACGATATTTTAGTTAAAGTGTTTTTTAACAAAAAGAGAGAATCTTGAATACAAATAATTTTGGAATAAAATATAATAAGAACATTATAATATCATGATAATAAAGTGATTTATGATATAATATATCAAGGTATAGTCTATAAACCATATAGTAGTGAATTGGTTCATAAAAACAATGATGACTCAATGGAAATGTAAATTGACATTAAATCCATTATAAAGATGGTATCCTTAAATTAAGGATAAATCAATCACATAATTATTTGTGACAAATATAAATACACCCAATATAATTGTATTTTATGTGTAAAATAATAAGATGTCATTCACACATATTCATTGGATTAAATATTCTATAAGTACAAGTTGAACCCAAAGAATTTAAATTGGGTTAAGAAGATCCCCTGTAAAAATTCGACAGCCTTACGACGACACTTTAAAATGTAAGAACATATCGCAACATAAAATTCAGAAATTGAGTTGATGCGATAAAATGGGTATCTCCTCACATGGAAATAGTGTTCACATTAATAAAGAAATGTAAGAACATATCCCAATATAATTATATGTAAATAAAATACATAACAAAAAAGAAGTCTTTTAAAAAGAGGAGGGTGAAAGGTTTCCTTACAGATTGGGTAACATACGAAAGATACACCGCATCAAAAAAGAACCATTAAATGAAGATGTAAATACCCAAAAAAATTATATTACATTACACAATTAATACAATAATGGAAATTACATACTCCTCAAAAAATAAAATAGTGGTCAACATAACATGAATCTCACGATAGTAAAAAGTGAGATGAATACCCCTTACATCATTGTAATCAATCGAGTCGTATGAAATAAAGTTAATAAACTCCAAATGAATCACATAATACCTTGAATATAAAGAAAATAATTATAATATATATCAAATGGCATTAAAAAATACACCACATGAAATGAATAAGTGGCGAGCAATAGAAATATCACAGAATTGAAAATAAGATAAGCAATCCCGTACCTAGTGTCCGACTGGACTTGCTTGTTACTTGTTCTTCGTAACTAATAAAATAAAGTTAATTTACACTTTCTTAATAACATTTTTCATGTTTATTATTATTTTTATATCACTTGTTACCATGTTATAGATAGTATGCAATCATTTAAGTTAATAATGGTTGTTTTGTCGATATTTGGTACTCGTGTCAAAAATAGATTTCTTATAATTACATGTTGTTCACATAGTCAAAATTTTATTATATTCAGAATTATTATAATGATTTAGATATCATATCTATCATATATATCCAGTATATACATGTATTTATAATAGTACATAACATTTTGAGGTATGAAATGAAATGCACCGTTCATGGAGATGGTAAGTCGTACGTACGCTTGGCCACTACATTCATTTATATTTCTTAGTTTATTGTAATTAAAACAAAATTAAACATAGTTATATTATAATTCTAGTATAATATCATAATAATATCATTAATTCCATCCTTTATATGTCCCATATATGGCATTAACGAGTCATATCACTTTGAGGGGGCGGTAGTCCGCGCTTCCTCAAATAAATTATCACGCTTACCCATAATTGAAACCATAAAGGTAGGATATAAATGTAAAATACATAATCATAAAGAAAATATAAACATAATATATATCATATATAAATAAAGTTCCATATTAATGGATACCATGAGAGGCAGTAGGAGATAATCGAATAATCATCGTTTCGTGAGGCGTTATTTTACCATCTACATAAACAGTATGTTTTTCACCCATTAGATGGAGGTGTGTGTAAGTGTAGTTAAAATAAATCTCATAAAAAAATTATAGTATATTTAGGATACTATTTTTGTTATAAAATAAAGGAATAATAATAGTTTAGAGGTTGGACATGTAAAATAATAGAAAAGTACTTAACATGAACTGTCACCTTTAATTTGGGTAACATTCTTTTTGTTTGAACAAAAATGACTTCTTGAAGTGCCCTCTGCATATAGTAACGATTCCATGAGGTGGATCATGATGTAGGTAGATTTATTGGGTAGTGTTTTGACGAGCCAAAAGGCTTGAGAGGTGTGTGTAATTGGATATAAGTGATGGCTTTTTATAAGGGGGAGGGGCTCTTTAAGAATGTGTGAAAATATTATTTTATTATAAACATTTTTTCTATTTGAAAATGTCCAAATATAATTAGAGTCAAAGATAAGATTACTCCTGGTAAAAATATAATCTTTCAATATAATTTGGAAAAGTTTTGAATGTTATTTTAATATTTATATTCATATTTATTTAAAAGATTTATTAATGAGGTAAACACTGCATCATTATTATGTCATAAATAATTAAAATTATTTGATGTCTAAAAATTATAAAAAAAATACCATGATGTAGGAAATCATATTATAATTCCAATGAAAATTTAATAGTCAAAATTATTACTTATATAACACCATATAAAGATTAATTTACAAAATGATATTTGTTGTTGTTATTTGTGCCTTTAGTTTAAGTTAACTAATCTAAATTGTCATTGTCACTCTAATGTGGCTCAGTGGGGTCCCAAAATAGACCCAAAGATGCCCATGGTCATAAATGATTCATCCAATAAGTTTTGGACAAGTGTAAATGTAATTTTGAATTATTATAATATTAATTTTACCTTGAGTTATCCTATTTACCTTTAAACACGATAAATAAAGGTCAAAAGTTACTATTCACCAAAAATTATTTTCATCTTATTGAACCACATTTTACTTACTAATAAAAACCATGTATGTTAGATTTTCCAAATTCAATTCACAGAAGCGGTAAAATTTTATTTAAATGAAAAAGTTAGTTTTTTTTAACTACTACTATGTGGTTTCACTATTCATCAAAAATTGATGTTTTTCATAAAAATATCAGAAATTCAGCCTAAGCTATATTTGATATTCCAAATTCAAAAATTATGTCTATTTTTCTAAATTCTAAACATATATGTGTAAATTATTAATTAAATATAAATTCCTGTTGTTAAAACAAATTTCGTGTTTTTTAGAAATAATATATATCAAATGATTGCCACTTCTTTATGTCCACTTTCAAAGTGAAATAAATTCTAATGAATAGAATTGGATTAAATGGTAAAAATATATTCTAATTACACTTTAAACCCAATTAACAAGATAATATAAACATATAATTAAATTAGATTAAAATGCAGTTTTGAATTAAAATACAATATTTTCACTATTCATTAAAAAAAATCTTTATCGGAAAAATTCTAAAAATTTACAAAATGTAAACTTTGATGTCCCCATTATGAAGAAGGATTTTATTTGTTCAATTTGAATGTATTAAAGTGACCAAAACTATATATTAAGAAGGTTCACAATTAAAAGGTGGTAAATCAACCATTTAATTTTAAATTATGCTTAAAATAGAATCATTCATATTTTAAGCCTCTAAATTTTTATTGGAAAAATGTAAATACATTTAAAAAACATGTAAAATCATATTGTTGTTAGTTTTGTTCATTCCCACTAATACAACGGCTTCGAGTTAACTACCATTTATAATAATAACATTATATTATTAGTCTGCAATGTAAGATTTCAAAGAAACCCGTTGTTGCGTATCGAGTTTGCGATCAAACATAGTGTACCCTATACTGTAAAATTAATATTTAATTCAAAAATATTAATAAATAAAAAATCTTTCTAATTCCTTATTTATCTAGGATGTTACATCCTTCCCCCCTTTTGGGAATTGCGTCCTCATAATTTTAAAACTAGGCTTTGATACTTCAATAAAAGTCCCACATCGGAAATGAGTCAGTAAAACTATCACTTTAAATGAAAGAAAGAGAATTAAAAAGGTCACCTGAGATAACCCCCACTAGTATTACATGTAGGAAACACATGGATATTGATTAAAGAACAAATGGTCATGTTCTGACTAAGAGTGATAGAAAACATGATTAGGAGAAAGTTAACCACCAAAAAATCACAAACATGTGATGGGTTAAATGTTCTTTGAATCCCCATTATGAAAAGAGACCAGACAATGTTTTTGTTTTAGGTTACATTATATAAAGTAAATTTATTTGTGGGATTAATTAAAAACAAATGGAAACATACTTACATCTCTTGTGAACTTTCATCCTATAGTAGATTTCTAACATAAATTCATATTTTCTCCAAACGGTGAGTATTCAGGTTAACCATTTCACATTAAATGCGCTATAATCAACTTCATGAGAATCACATAATCCACAAATGATGAACTATATATTTCCCTTGTATTTAGAAATCAACAAAAACCAAAATGGTTAGTGAGAGGTCATATAATACCCAAAAAAGACAATCTTTTACAAAAATAAAAACTACTCTTAATATCTAAAATTTGTAAAACAAAACAAAAAGATCAATAAAGACCATTCAATAAACAATTATCCATAAAATTCTTCAAAATTAATTCAAACTCAGATTTAAACACAAATCTCATAAGGATTTAATTACATAGTCTTCAAAGATAAATCTTATCATTTATTCCCAAATAACATTAGTTTCTCATAAAACCTCATATTGAAATGTAATTAACCTAATCACATATTCTCCATAATAGGTTAATCAGTTTCATAAATAAACCAAATAATCATTTGTACACAATAAAAACATATATTCGTCCAAACTAAAATTTCAAACATTATTCCACAATTTAAATCCCATAGTATTCTGTCTTCCTTAGGCATATAATGTTTCCTTAAAATAGAGAATTTCTTCACAACAACCATTATCACTTAATCCGTAAATCATTGTTCTATACTAAGTATATCCATTTGATAAAATATAAGTTCCAAAAACGAACATATTCTTGTTCCTTAAAAACATTTTACTAAAATAATAAGTCATACTAACCAGGGACTTCAAGTAGGCTAGTGGTAGGCAATTCACCCTTCTCGCCCTTCAGTTGTGGGTTCGATTCCTACAGCTTTACCAAATGAGATGGGTTGTCACCCATCATACAGGTTGTCCTTTTTATAAAACTCAAAAATAACCCTAACATGTTTTAACCTCAATGGTTTCCTTATACCTCTGATTTTCATACAAATTCATTATGACCTCAACATCATAATACTTGATGTCTTAGTTCACCAACATATGATAAAATAAAATGATCCACAAAATGAAGATCATCATAACTTGATCATGGTGTCCATTGGGTTCTGTCATTATCTTGTTCACATTGATAGAAGGTCCATGCATTGCAACACTGATTTAGAAATCATTCAAAATAATTTGATTCATCCATCCAAATAAACCTTGTACAACATGGGTCATATGAGGGTTCACAGAAAAACAGTTTTGGAAAATAATCATGTATGACATATAATTTCAAAACATCTGATTAAACATGATTTCTATCAAATAGTCAGACCAAATTTGAGTTTAAACTTTCAATTAATGGTCCTTTTAAAATACCATAGGCACGTTCTGAGAGGCTATATAGTAAAAGAAAATATAAATAGGTTGCACAATGTCTCCTTCCTCAGCACCTTTTTTAAAATCAAAATATGCTTCAAAATCGTATGATAAGGTAAAATATTGGAAAATACCTTGATAATATTTACATTTATTGAAAATATGAGAATATTTTGAAAATAGGATTTGTCTAAATACAACCCATGATCCACCCTGATAATGACGTATAGTGCAGGTATTTTATATCTCATTCAATATCTATCAAGTGAGTTGTACTCTAGAAAAACTTTTACAATCTTCTGAACATGTCATTGCAATAATTATTGCAAGCATGTCATCAGGAATAGATAGGAATGTCTTTTGAGATCCCCCTACTTCTATTTGAGATAGACATTCCTTGATCTTAAAAAGATATAAATCAAGGATTAAAATATAATAATAGACATAGGGTCTAACCATGTGTCTAACGAAAACTCATAATCCCTAAAGTTGTCTAAACCGACCTCTGACACCAACTATAAAGACATAGCCTTACACATTACATAATATTTAATTAAATGAATAATTCACATTGAGTATCTTTTCAGGATTATAGTTTTAGATAATTACGTATAATAATTACATTAAAAATTGAATATTACATGTAGACACTACTACTAGTATGAATTTTTTTCATAAAATAAAAACTCTTTAAAGAGAAACGTGTCTAGTTCCATGTTCTAGATAGAATGACTTTTCATTTATCTCATCCTTGACTCTATTCATCTTTATGTCCTAGGGAAAACATTTCAAAAACATGGGATGAGAATAAAATGCACAGGAAGGGTTATTAAATAAACAAGGAAAAAATTAGCCCATCAAATAATATAAATCAATGAAACCATACTTTTCAATCATAACATACCTTACAAAATCATAAGATTTATGAATAACACACACAAATCATAAATCATAAAGGTTACTCGGGGCATTCATATCATACTAACATTGTAGCTATCATAGCTACATACGGATTTACACTTGAAATACCTATCACATTATATTCCCTAAATCACTTAGGAGAAAATCATGTTTACCTCTGTCATGTTACCCAATGTATTGGAGGGCTATCTCAAGCTCACCCACCATAGGTTTATCCTGGTACCACCCGTATACATAAATAATGCCCAATAACCATAACATAATCATAACACATAACACAAGTATAAAGGAAAGATAACATTTCCACATTCCAATATATAAAGTCAAGATATTGAAATAAACAATACTTTATAAAATCATTTTCAAAACCATTTAAAAAGTGATTTTTTGAATCAAAGTGTCCCATACCACTTTGAATATTTTAAATGAATCATCATTTGAAAACATTAATTCCCATATAAATATATCCTAAAACCCATTTTGAAGAAATGGGAATTAATGAGAAATATGTAGGAGAATAAATCTTTAAAACATTTAAAATGATATTTTAGTTAAATAGTTTTTTAACAAAAATAGAGATGCTTGAATACAAATAAATGAGGAAAAAAATTTAATATGAATATTATAATATAATGAGAATAAAGGGATTTGTCATATAATATATGAAAGGACAGTATATACAACATATAATATTGAATTTCTGCATAACAACAATGAAGTCTTAGTGGAAATGTAAATTGAGATGAAATCTATTATAAATATTGTATCCTTAAATTAAGAATAAATCAATCACATAATTATGTATGAAAAATATAAATACAACTAATATAAGTGGATATTATGTATAAAACAATCATAGGTCATTCACACATATTCATAGGATGACATATTCAAGAAGTACAAGTTGTACCTAATGAATTGAAATTGGGTTATTAAGTTCCTTTGTAAAAATTCAACAACCTAATGACATCACGTTAAAAATAATAAAATGAGTGGATGAGATAAAAAGGGTATCTCATCACTTGGAAATAATTTTTACATTAATAAGTATATAGAAGAACATATCCAAACATAATAAGATGTAAATTAAAATACAAAACAAAAGGAAGTATTTTAAAAAGAGGAGGGTGAAAGGTTCCCTTACAGATTGGGTTACATACGAAAGACACACCACATCAATTAAGGATTATTCAATGAAGATGTAGAGAACAAAAAATATTATAGTATATTACACAATTAATACAATCATGGACAGTACATAGGCCACACAAAAGGAAATAGTGGCCAACATAGCATGAATCTCACGAGAATGAAAAGTGAGATGAATAACCCTTACTTTGTTGTAATCAATTGAGTCGTATGAACAAATGTTATTAACCACCAAATTAAACGTAGAATACCATGAATATAAAATGAATCATGATAATTTATATAAAATGTAAATAGAAAATACACCACATGCACGGAATAAGTGGTGAGCAATGTAAATCTCACTGAATTGAAAATGAGATAAGAAATACATTACCTCATGTCCAATTGTACTTGTTTGTTCCTTGTTCTTCATATCACGAACCATCCTGGGTACCATAGTAACTTGATAACCATCACGGACCTAACATAGCTTTATTGGTGTTCCTGATCCCCATGGGTCGGTGACTAGCACCTCGCATCGTACAAAATACAAGTGGGAACAATATTTTCAAAAGAATGCGGAAGAAAAAGAAAATAAAGCAGTATGCATAACATAAGAAACTCCACAGGGAGTGATGTACCAGAATACAACTTGGAATAAAAATCCCAATGTACTACAATCCAAGAACTAATAATGGGAAAACAGCCCAAAGGACCCTAAGGAAACAACTCACCAAGACCAAAGTTCTACAACACATGTACTAAAAATTGGAAAACAGCCCCAAGGTCCCTAAAGAAACAACTCACCAAGATCAAAGATCAACAACTGGATCCACCTCCAAGAGAACACATTACTTTTCTCGATCCTATATGAAGAATGTCTACAAACACCCAAACGAAAAAGTAGGGTGTGAGCCTAAGCCCAGTAGGATACCACCAAACACTACCACAAAACAGGGCAAGGGAATCACTTCTATTTATCAAAACTAAACAGATAGTGCTAATAAAGGGGTATGACTTTATCAACGCTATCTAAAAGCACTGATAAATGTTACTCTTATTCAGACTAAAATAAGCACTGAAATAGGTGTACCCTTTATCAGCGTTTTTTTAGCACTGATAAAATGTAAAATTTATTAGAGCTTTTATTTTAGTGCTGATAAAATATACCTTTATCAGTGCTTTCAATGAGAGCTGATAAAGGTTCTCTCGGTTTTTTATTTAATAACCCTAACAGGCCATCCTTGCTTGCATGCGGTCAAGCTTTCGCGGAATCTCATCCAGGCCCCTCGTCCGCCGTGACCTCATCATCATCCTCCTCCTCCTCCACATCCTCCTCCTACTTTTCCTTCCTCCAACTCGTCCTCCTCCTCCTCTGTCGCCACCGCTTCCGCCCCCACCTCTGCCTCCACCCCCACTGCCAAGAACGCCGCTGCCGCTACCATTGTTGATATTCATTTGCAGGTAATTTTTTGTCCTACTGCTTGAATTGAACGTGTGAAATCCTGACATGTGGTTTTATTGCAAGAGTCAATGGATGATATTGTTGATAATAGTTTTGGATTCAAGGTTCCTTATTATAGAATTACGAAGGAGAAATAGAGACCTGTGTGGTTGTTTTAGCCATTAAAAATTCCAGTATAGAAGTGGGGTTATATTTTCATTAATTTTTTTTGGTTGGACAAAAACTACTTGCAAGACGGTTGTGATTTGGGTGTTTGTTGATCAAATCAAATAATATTTGAAATTCCTTCATATTAATGAGGCGATGAAAGTGGAAAAACTCACGGACTTGTACGTTTTAGATTTTTTGAGACTACATGAGGTTCCCCCTATAATTCTTTCAGAAAGTGATCTGAGGCTGAAATCTAGGTTTTAGAAATCATTATAGGTTTCACTAGTTTTCCAGGAAAAATTATTAACACATTATCATCTATATATGGATATATATACAGAGAGGGAAGTCAATGTTCTAGATGTTACTCACTAGAATCATGCACATGATTTCATTGGATATTGGGAAATGAATTTTCCTTTTGTTGATTTCCCCTATAAAAATTGTTATCTGGATGTGATAAAGATAAATCCATACATTTCATTCTATGGGAATCCATATAGATATCCCTAGTATTGGGAAGAGTTGGGAGAGTGGTCCACAGTTGGTTCGAGTGTTGTTAAAGTGATGAAGGAGATGGTGTGGTTGATCTGGAAGAATTTAATCATTACACAGAGTTATAATAAATTCAATATGAACCATTGGAATCAACAGATGCTGTTTTAGGTTAGTGATTAGGTCTTTATCGTAGTTTCACATCACTTGGGACATCAGCGTCTAGGTTATCAATGTCTATTTGCACCGAGTAATGGGATAAACATTGTGATTTTTAGTCACTATGGAGTATTTATTTATTTTTTAGTCACCATCTGGTTTGATAACTATCCATGATGTTTTTAATATTTTCCATTTGAGTAGGTATATACCAGATCATTTACATGTGATTAGATGGGGGATGTTGATCTTGATCACGATAATACTAGGGTTCCCCAGCCAATTCAGATTATGAATATGGAGTATAAGGTAATACATGATTAAATGACCCCGAGTATAGTTAATGTGGTAGTTCAGAAAATATATCCATGATACATGGGGGAATGACTCATTGATGAGGTAGTAGTGTCCTTCATCATTAGAGGATACATGATCTTGAGGGATTTTTTGGGTAAAATCATTTATGGTCAGGAGATTATAATGTATCCTTACATTTTATATGAGGTATGTTTTAACATTTTTTTTGGATTTTATTTTGTTGAGGAATGCTGAGAAAGGATTTGGAGGACACATGTATTGGTAAATTTAGTGATCTTTAGGGATTTTTTAGAAACAAAACATCATTTTTAACTATATTATGAGAAATTAGAAGACATGTAAATGGATTATATGACATGTAATGACCTCCAAAAATTACACATTAATTGGATGCACAATGTGACAGTTTTACAAACACTGTAATGGTTACATATCATTTAAATAAATAATATAATGTTTTAAATTTAAAGTGATTTGTTTTTAGTGTATCTAAGTCAAGAGGATTAAACAATGTGTAAATCTAGTCCTTGTAGTGTCAATTTCATAGAAAATGTTTTTTGGGATCCATAGAGTTCATGAGGCTTCATATTTTTTTTCAAAATTATCCTCTTGGATAGATCTTTATTTTGATGATATTTTCGTTCACTACCTCTCATATAGTTCACATAGTTCTATGCTTGTTCACTATTATCGTTGGATTTCTTTTCTCAAGGTATGTGATCCTTCTGATTCCTATTTGGATTTGTTTTCACCTATGTTTGGGATAAAAATTAGTGATCAGATAGTGAATTCTATAAATAAATATAAATTTATTTTCATGCATTGTCTTTTGGGGTTTGTGGTATGTGGTAAATGGTGTACTCAGTTTTAGATTATTTTATTCTAATTGTTTTCCCCTATTTTATGTTTTTTTTTTCAGTTAGAAATCTCTTTTGTTGTGCTCCTCTCCTCTAACATGAACGTACCTCTGATGTGTGATTAACGACACCTTCGCGGTGAGTTTTCACTTATTAATCATTGGTTTCCTCTTGTTCAAATGTTATTACTATTTGATATTGATGGTTATAATGTGAAATGTATGGGCTAAACGCCGCACTGAAAATCGTGGCCTTTGGTGATCCATGTTTGTGCACTAAATGAATTGAATGTTGGTTGGTTATTGTTGAACATTGGAATATAAAAATTGGTAATTTACGTATACTTGACTTATGAATGAACACCCCAGGATGATAAAACATCTATGATAACCCCTGAATTAAGAAAAAAATTAAATAAGGGATGCTTTGTAAAATATAAAATTTTGATTTTTTGGATTGTATGGTGTTATGATTGTGATCACGATTGTGTTTTTGTATGGTTTTGTGGCTGTTGGCATGATTGATATGACATTATTTTTCCATGTTTTAGTTCTTCCACCATTAAATATCAATCCAAACATTAATCATTTCAATGGCCCAACCACTTTTTCCTAGTGCAATTCAACTGAATCCTAGAAAACCACTTCTACAGGACTCTATGAGACACATTAAAATACATGGTATGTAGTCTTGTTAAATGGAACATGCTTCACCATACATGGATTTCATATAGATTTTAATTCCACACAACATTTATCTCCAAAATATACACCACAAGACTAATCTTCTGACTCAAACTTGGAATAAGATTCATTTTAAATGTTACAGGTCATGTGAACCTAGGTCACACACAAGGTATCTCAAAGACATATAATTTATCTTGAAATCATGTACATGCCATGATATAATGTTAGAACCATATGACATGTGTTTTAGTTCACTCACACCATGTATAGATACCATAGAAATTTGATGTGTATAGTCTATACACCCGTAGTGGTCATGTAAGGACTACACACAGTGTATTCCACAAAAATTTAATGCATAGCTGGTGATGTGACTCAATATGTATCTAAAGTACACACATTTAGCTCATGTTTTTCTAAATGTCATGTATTTTCAATGGCATCATTCAGTCATTGTAAGACTAACTTGAAATGAATTTGATATATGTCAAATTAAGTCAGGTATTTTATACATACACGATGTTCACCCTACTGGAAACACCATGTATATGGATTTCACATGAGTTTAAAGTGATTTGAACAATGAATTGTTTTTATAAAACCAAAACAATGCTACCTGATTAATTAAAACATAATTTTCGGCAAGTTCGAGATTGACGCCATAAAGACGATGAATATGAATAAAGATTGGATTAATGCCAATCGGTTGAAAAAAGAGTATGAAGATGGCGTGAAGTAGTCTATCAAGTTTGCAGAAGATCATGCATGTGACCCTTCTCAAATCCTTTGTTCGTGTTTACGTTGTTGTTATTCGAGACAAATTAGTACATAAGTGTTCGAAGAACAGCTGATCTGTCACGGAATAGATCGAAGTTATACATGTTGGAATAAATACGGGGAAAAAACGAATGTAGGTAGTGGCTCAAAAAACACAACATTTTATAGATCATATGATATGATAGAAGTGTGAATAGTGAAGAAGATCTTATGGAGGGTGTGATTACATATGTGAATGATGATGAAGATCATATTGAGGAAATGAAAAGGACATTTAAAGATGAACTTCATGATTGCCCAAAATTGTTTGAGAAGTTAATGAGTTGTTAAAAAATGCCAGTGTTTGGTTGTTGCACTAAATATACAGCATTGTTAGCCGTATTGAAGCTGTATAATTTGAAAGAAGGCAACGAGTGGAGTGACACCAGTTTTACGGAAGTACTTGCTCTCATGAATGACATGCTCACAGAAGATAATTAACTCCCAAGATGAACATACTATGCCAAAAGAATGCTATGATCGATGGGTATGTTCTCTGAAACAATACAAGCATGTCCGAATGACTATATATTATTTCACAAGGACCACAAATCACATAAAGAATGCCCAAGGTGTGGTACTTCTCAAAACAAGAATGACGATTCTAGTCCTACGAATGTTGTATGGTACTTTCTAATCATTCTTAGGTTTAGGTGCCTATATAGAAGTGAGGAGACTGCAGGACAGTTGACATGGCATGCTGATACAAAAATTAAAGAAGGGAAACTACGTCACCTGGAAGAATCTCCTCAGTGGAAAAGAATTGATCATGAGTATCCTTAATTTGGGAACGAGTTGAGAAACCTCCATCTGGCGTTATCTAAAGATGGGGTGAATCCTTTTGGTTTTCAAAGCAGTAGTCGCAGTACATGGCCAGTTATGTTGGTAAACTATAACTTACAATCGTGGTTATGCATGAAACGAAAATACATCATGTTATCTGTGATTATATCAGGACCAAAAAGACCGGGTAATGATATTGAGGTTTTTTTGGCCCCATTGTTCGAGGATTTGAATATATTGTTGGATTCAAGTGTTACATTGTATGATGATTACAAAAATGAATATTTCACTTTGAAAGCCATGTTTTATGGGATGATAAATGAATTTCCTTCTTATGGAAAATTTTTCAGGATATAGAATTAAAGGAACTCAAGGGTGTCCTGTTTGTGAACAAGGTACACAGTCAATTAGGTTTAAACATTCATCGAAAACCATGTTTCTAGGACATCACAAATTTCTACCCCAACGACATAAGTTCCGATCATGGACGACATCATTCGACGGAAGTTCAAAAGAACGTACAACACCATCTCCACTAATATGAGATCAATTGTTTGAGAATGTAAAATATTTGGACACTACTTTTGGTAAACCGTTTTCGAAAAACCTTATGAAAACTGGTTGGAAAAAGAGATCAGTTTTTTTGAATTACCATACTCGAATTATCTGTATGTCAAAAAATTTCTTGATTTTATGCATGTTGAATAAAATGTATGTGATAGTGTCATCAGCACATTGCTAAATTCACCTGACAAAACAATGGATGGAATTAAGGCTACATTGGACATGGTTGAGATGGGAATACTAAAAGAGTTGGCACTAGTGAAGGGTGAAAAACGAACATTTCTTCATCCTGCTACTTACACACTTTAGCAACCCCTTTCATTAACACACATTATTATATTATTTTTAATATAAAAATACATTAATTAAAACTTAAATATCTTGAGGCCTAGTGTCTTTTTGTATTTTTCTACCTAGAAGAGATCATCAACATCAACCTAACATCCTCCCTCTGGTCGCCTTATCTTTTATAGTTCTTGAACGTCTCTCTTATATATTTAAAATATAATTTTTTATATCCTCATTAGGTAAGGTAGTTTTTACATCCTTTAAGAAGATTAGAGAGGTTTCTCTCCTTCATACCATCCTTTGGTTGGTCTACAATCAGGTGCTGAAAAACATCTTCCTTATATAAGGTGTAGGCCTTATAAAAGGCATAAATGGAGTCATTTTCTAGTTGGGTATCCTGATCGAGTATATTTAAGAGAAGGAGTCTCTTCTAGAATTAAATATCAATATAAGTACGAAAATTATATCTGAATCCATAACTATTTGTTTACCATAAGAGGTATTTCCCCTTTGATCCCAACTGAGCTACCAAAGTCCTCCCTCTCATGCCGCTGGTCAGGAATAGAGTGTGGTGAATCCTGTATGTGTCCTAAGTTCTTCTATTTCTTTTATCTAGGAATCTAGCTATGGAGGTCTTTTCCTACCCACCGATCTGAGTACTAAAACAATTGTGTAAGAGTCATGGTGCTTCTTTCTCTATGCTATCTTTTATAGGAATTCATTAGTGCATTTCCTTTGTAGGACTTCTCCCATAGTATCCACCACTCTTTTTATACAATCTCTTTTGGAATAGAATCTGTTTTTTAATATAATAGGATGTACATATCCCAAGATTTTATAAAATAATGATGAAACCATCGTTTAGGTATAACTAGAGTGAGTACGCTTCTACTATCTAGGCATCCCAATAGTTTTCTAGAAATCTGAGTAAATCATGGTCCTGTTTTATGAGTGTTTTTAATTTCTTATATAGACTAACATGAGCACATATATCTTGGTAATGTTTTTGGGTCCCCTATGTGTCATCATATCCTGAAATCCTAATGAATGTCCCATAATCCACAAACCATCCCACAAATATTTACCTACCCAGGTCATCACATCAACATGGGGAAGGAACTCTCGCTCTATAGTCATCTCACCTAGACCAATGAACTAATGAAAATTAATGTTGTAATAGGTAACAATTGAAATTTTATTAATGTATTATTTCATATTAATGTTTAATTTATTTCATTATTTTATTAATTACATAATATTTGTTTTCTTATGTAGGAGAAATCTTTTTCCTAAGTTTGAATGCTTTGTTCAGAAACCGCTGTCATGGATGACAATTTGTTAGTACGGATGGATGCAAAAAGGATGGAACATCAATTTTTTTAACTTTTTGTTGGATAATTGTACTTGTAACCAAATTAAACATTGTTTGAAATGTATATAGAAGTGTGTTGTTTTGTATTCATGATTTCAAGTAAATGTTTGTAGCATTTTTGTTCTCTATGCTTTTTTTGTGGGTGTTTTTTGTGCTGTGTGCAGCTGTCGTTTGTGCTGTGTGCAGGTGCTGTAATGTGTGCAGGTTCTATGCAGTTTTTGGTTGTGCACAGGATATTTGGCCTTTATCAGTGCTAGTTAAGCGACGATAAATGGATAATATATCAGCACTATTTTGAGCACTGATAAAGGTAGTTTTTATCAGCGTTCAAAATAGCGCTGATAAAGTTGGTGTTTATCAGCACTGATATATTATACATTTATCAGCGCTGAAAATAGCACTGATAAATACAATCTTTATCAGCACTTTCTTAGCGCTGAAAAAGAGGCACTTTTATCAGCGCTTTTTTGAGCGCTGATAAAGGGGACCCCCCTTTATTTTCACCGAGACTAACACTACTGTTTTAGCGCTGTTAAAGGCAGATTTTAGCGCTATTATAAGTCATATTTGTAGTAGTGAAAGATTCTGTAACAGGTGCTGAAAAATAAATTATCCAAAGAAAATATTTCAATTTTCAAATAAATAGGTTTGACAATTCCAAAAGCATATTTAATCCAAAAATGCTATACATTTTTAAATGATGGAAATAAAAATTTTAAGCAATGCTTTAACAAATGATGGAATATTTCTAAAACAATCGTTTATGTAAAAAATTTATATAAAATAGTTTATATAAATTCAGCAGGCATGTAAAGTAGTTAAAAAGCATTGACATAAAATTATATCTAAAATATAAATAAACAAGTTAGAAACATGGTCATCTGCCAAAAGGTACGATAGTATTAACCAGTTATAGGATTCTGCACACTCTATATGAACTTAGCAAAATGTGTATACACACGTCCCTATGAAACTCGCCAAAGGATACTCGTCACCAACCCGTCGGGGATATGACCTCCCATATGTATGTTTTAGAACGTTTTCGTAGCATAGAGTGTATGCAAATAACTAACTAACTACCTAAGGCTTTCATGTGCTCTTACATGATGGGAGAACTATTTTAAGACTACATAAAAATACGATCAATCCCATTCGTCCATTTCAAAAGATCCAATTTCTATTCACTTAAAACCAAAACTGGTTTAATTCAAAACATGCCTTTTCACTTGATAAAACCAATGGGTTTTTATCAAATCATTTTAATCCATTTTCCCCAGTTTGAAATCCATTCAAAAGCAATTCCATCATTTCACAATTTTTTTCCACAATTAAATTCATCAATTTAATTAAAATCATTTCCATCAAATCCAAAATTTAAATTAAACACACCAAATTCAATGGAATTAGGGGTTTTCCAAATTTCCATGACAAAACCTTTTCAAATACCTCTATTTATTGAAATAATTTTTTTATCAACATAATTGAAATAAAACTTGAGTAATTGAATTTATATAACCAATTGAAATAAATCAAGAAATACAAGGATAATAAATTTCGTTAAACAGAACAGAACCACCTACCTCAAGGTCACTGATATCAACAACAATGATAATCCACAAATTGTGGCCCAATACACCTCCTCATGATTTTTTTATCGCAAGCATCAACACACCAATGATCGACACTCAACAAGGGTTCCTAGAACCAAAATATCTTTTATATTTCATAATGAAGTAAAATATTACATGTGATTACATTTTCTCTCTCTTGAACAATCTCGGTATTATTATTTTAATTTATCACATGCAATGATAATTATCTTTCATTGATAAATTTTCAACATATAATTTAAATTGTCACATGCAATGATAATTATAACATGCGATAATATTTATCATTCATAGATAAATTTTTCAGTTTATCGTTATAACAATGCACGCACTAGCGATTAACCATCAGAGTAATTATCTTTGATAAACTCAATAATTATTTTTTATCAATTAACATATGATAATTTTCTTCTACAAATTATCCTTTGACTATTTGGTGTAATTATATTCTAAAATTATTCTCATGCAAGTAATCAATTCATAATTATATATGATAGCCATGGAATAATCCCTTAACAATTTGATATAATTATCATCTAACAACTCATAATTCATGTAATAATACATTGATAAATTTTCATAATAATTATTCATAGACAATTCATGTTTAATTATTTAATTCAAATTCCAACAATTATTTAAATAATTTTATAGTTTAGGAAAGGATGGAATAGATTAGATAAAATAAATAAATAGAAAAATAAAACATGAAGATCACCTGGGAACTGAAATAATGCAGAAGACACTGTGATCATTCAGGTGGAAGAATAATAATTAAACCTAAAGCGGAACTCGAATTTTCCTTCGAACGTTGGAACACAAGGGGTAATCTGAATCAAAACTACCATAAAAACCATAGGATCATGTATTTAAGCTACTCATGCATCATTCCACCGATCAGATTTGAAACCCCTATTTAAAACATCATTTTAGATGAATCTTGTTGATAGAGTGATTTATTTCATTCATTAATATAATTGAGGTTTCAAACGGTTAAATATAGATGGAGAACGAAGGTTTTGAAAACTTTCATCGATAAAAAAATGGTGTCCAGCGTGATCACACGTATTAGTAGGGGTGCGTGAACAATAACCTAATTTTTTAAATTAATTTAATAATTAAATGAATTAATTATTTAATGTAAGAATTAAATGACCACAAAATCCCATTGAGAATGAAATTGATACCCCTTATAGGTTAAACACCCCATTACGGACCCAACGGTGGTCTCAGATTTCTCAAACGATGAGAGGTTTGAGAGATATTAATGATTTTTTAATTAAAACCCGGAATAATTATTTAATTAATATAAAACATTTGAATTCTTTCGAGTGAGGCATTCAAACACCCGATGCGAACAAAATTTATACCTTTTCTAGGGTAAAACTATCCTTCTAGACCCATAAGTGGTCTCAGATTTTTCATAAGACTCGCCGTTTTAGAGATATTTAATTTTTAATAAATAATATATTAAATATTATTTAAAAACATTATTTCACGAGCGAGACATCTAAATGTTCGACACCTTTGAATTTTATACACCTTATAGGGTAAAAACTATATTTCAGAAATAACCATGGCCTCAAATGTTTCATACGACAGACCGTTTTGATGTTACTGAATTATTTTGAATAAATTTCTCAAGATTAAAATAATAAATTTAATATTTTTATTCTGTCCTCTTCGAGACTTTGCAAACCTCAAAAACTATTACTTACACAATGTTTAACATAGAAAATATTTAATTAAATATTTTGGACCATTAATTGGGAATTTTTCCATTCTTCGGCGTGTTTTAATAAAAACACAACTTTTTACTGGTAAATCATTTTTTCCCAATTAATATAATAATAATTTAACATAGAAAGAGTTTTGGAATACCTGAAATAGTAACGTGATGTTACAATTCTTGAATAATAAACTAAAGTTAATTTCTACTTGATTAAGAACCATTTTAAAGTTTATTATTCTTTTTATATCACTAATTACTATGTAATAGATATTATTCAATAATTTAAGTTAATAATGGTTTTCTTGTTGATATTTGGTATGTGAGTAAAAAATAGACTTCTTATAATTACATGTTGCTCACATAGTCAAAATTTAATTATATCTATAATGATATTAATGATTTAGATATCATATATATCATATATATATATATAGTATATACATCTATTTATAATAGTACATAACATTTAGAGATAAAAAACTAAATGCACCGTTCATGGAGACGGTATGCCATATGTACACATGAACACTACTTACATTTCAATTTTTTATTTTAATGGAATTAAAACAAAATGATACAAAGGGATATAATAATTCTAGTATAATATCATAATAATATCATTAACTCCATTCTTTATATATCCCACATATGGCATTAACGAGTCATATCACTTTGTGGGTGCGGTAGTCCGTACTTCCCAAATGAAATTATCACGTTTACCCATAATTGAAACCATAAAGGTTGGCTAAAAATGTAAAATACAGATGCATAAAAAATATAAACATAATATATATCATATAAAAATAAAGTTCCATCTTAATGTCCACCATGAAAGGCGGTAGGAGATAATCGAACAATCATCATTTCGTGAGCCGTTAGTCTACCATCCATAGAAACAATATTTTCATCACCCATTAAATGGAGGTGTATGTAGGTGTAGTTAAAATATTTCTCATAAAAACATCCTAGTATATTGGGGGTATTGGTTATTTTATAAAACAAAGGAATAAAAATATTTTACGGGTTGGAGAAGTAAAATAAAAGAAAAGATGTTAAGAAGAACTCTTACATTTAATTTGGGTAACTTCCATCAGTTTGAACCAAAAGGACTTCTTGATGTGCCTTCTTCCAAAGGTAAGGCTTTGAGGAGGAGGAGAGTTATGTAGGGAGATTAATTGTGGAGAGTTTGGACGAGCCTAAATGATTGAGAGGTGTGTGGAATTGGTTATAAGTGAGAGATTTTTATAAGGGGGAGGAGGGGCTCTTTAGGAAAGTGTGAAATTATTATTTTATTATAAACATATATTCGGTTTCAAAAGGACCAAAAATAATTAAAGTATAAGATAAAATGACTCATGGTAGAAATAAAATATTCCAATAATAATTGGACAATTTTTTGAACATAGTTTAATATTTTTAATCTTATTTATTTAAATTATTTATTAATGAGGTAAACACTGCATCATTGTTGTGTTATAAATAATTTAACATTTTTGATGTCTAAAAATTATAAAAAAAACCATGATTTATGAAATATCTTAGGTTTCTAATAAATATTTATAGTAAAAAATATTACTTATATAACACCATATAAATATTAAGTTACTAAAATATATTTGGTTTTGTCATTTTTGCCTTTACATTATGTTTATTAATCTTAATTTTCATTATCACTCCCATGTAGCTAAATGGAGTTCCAAAATATACCCAATGATGAAAATGGTCATAAATGACTTAACCATTAAGGTTTGTAAAATTGTAAACATAATTTTGAATTATTAAAATTTTATTTTTACCTTGAGTTACCCTATTTACCTTTAACTACGACAAATAAAAGTTAAAAGTTACAATTCAGAAAAAAACTATTTTCATCTTATGGAACCACATTTTACTTAATAATAAAAACCATGTATGTCAGATTTTCAAAATTCAATTCACAGATGCGGTAATATATCATTTAAATGACAAAGTCTATTTTTTGACCACTACTATGTGGTTTCACTATTCATCAAGAAATTGAGGTTTTTCATAAAAATAAAAAAAATTAGCATAAGATATATTTGATATTATGAATTCAAAAATGATGTCTATTTTCATAAATTCAAAAAATAGAACTAGCATTAATTAATATAAAATTATTTCCCATTGTTAAAACAAATATTGTGTTTTTATGAAACAATAAATATCAAAAGATTGACACATCTTTATGTCCGCTTTCAAAGTGAAATTAAATCTAATGACCAACATTGGATTAAATGGTAAAAATATATTCTAATTACACATTAAAACCAAATGAAATGACAATATAACCATATTAGTAAATTAGATTAAAATGCATCTTTTAATTAAAATACAATATTTTCACTATTCATAAAAAAATTAACTTTATCGGAAATATTCCAAAAATTTACAAAAAATAAATTTTGATGTCCCTATTATAAAGAAGGATCTTATTTTGTGAATTTGAATGTATTAATGTGACCAAATCTATATTTGAATAGGGCTCTCCATTAAATGTTGGTAAATCGACCTTTTTATGTAAATTATGCATAAAAATAGATTCATTCGTATTTTAAGCTTCTAACTTTTTATTGGATAAATGTAAATACATTTATCAAAAATGTATAATAATATTGTAATTAGTTTTATTCCTTCCCACCAATAAATTTTCTAAGATTAAACTACCATTTAAAATAAAAATATTATATTATTAGTGTGCAACGTAAGATTTCAAAGAAACCCATTGTTGCGTATCAGGTACGCTATCGATCATAGCATCCCCTTTAATGTAAAATTAATATTTAATTTAAAAATATTAATAAATATGAAAAGTTTATTATTCATTATTTATCTGGGATGTTACAAAACAATTTCTAGAAATTCTTGTTTAGTGACACTCTAATAATTTTTTAAAAAAATATCATTAAAATAAAAAAAAGATTATTTTAAAATATAAAAGCGATTTACAAAACCTAAATTCAAAAGTGATCCCTTAAAATTAAAATTTTCTTTTTTCCACATTCATTTTTAGTAAAATAAGTAAATGTTAATAATAAATATGTATGAAGACATAAAACTATTATATTATATTTATATATGATTTATATTGTCAAATATTCATACATTCAAGTTTAACATTTAATATAATATTTTTATTCAATATGTTATTCTATAAAAACTGATCTCATAAATCATTAATAACTATTATCCCCACTTGTAAAACCACCCACAATCATGTTCCAGTGAAACATTTCTACCAAAATCCCCATATAACGCCCCATAAGATACCTATCTATGCACTAGTGTAAACTAAATCCAAACATCAAAGGAGTTTTTATTTCATATGAGAGAATCCCCAATGAAGATATTGTATATTTAAATAAACTCGTCCCGTTTTTCCTATTCTCTTTATTTATTCAAATTCAATTCAAAATAAAATTATATAAAAAAATTACTTTTTATTTTAAAATTAAATTAATGATGTTATCCTACTATATTTTCATAATTATAAAATATATAAATTTCCAACATCCATTTTCTACTAGTTCAACAATATCAAGTCATTGGTCGGTCGGTCACCCATGAAGACATTGCAAATTGTTTTCATATCAGTGATACCATTTTTTGTTACAATAATTACTTATGTTATATTAATGTATTAATATATTTATTCTATGATTTTGGAATTAATTATATTAATGAATAAATTAGATTGATTAATATTACGAAATAGATGAAAATAGTAAATTTTAATGAATAAATTATAACAAATTGACTACAAAAGAACAATGGAACCTAAAAAGAATAATAAAATTATTATAATTTAAAATTATGGTTAAAAATTAGAATAATTAAATTCCATATCAATTGTTTTATAAGTCCAATTTTATTACTCTCGTGATGAAAAATCGATGAAATAAATCAGTATTTAATGTAAGGGGATTATCAATCCCATCTCTATTTCTTTATGTTATCCCTATATCTGGTAATTTTCATCATTGGTATTCATATAATGTTATTTAAATATAATTTAACTATTTTGACCATTCATTTGGGATATACATGTTTCTAAATAAATTTATTAGCTTAATAAATTGATTTTCAAAGAAGACTTTTCATTCCAAAACCCATCTATTACATAACATAGTAATTTATTTTTAACTCTTGAATAATGGTTTTAATACCAAATATGTCTTAAATTATTCATTTGGGAACACTATTTTTATTCATCAATTATTTATTTATAAAATCATTATGAAACTCATTCCATTTCATTTGTTATTTCATGAAATTAATTATTATGTGTTCTATGTGGCTTATATTATTATGAACATATTATGATCTGATGGGTAGGACCATAATTATATAGTCATCCAATTCATTGGGTAATGTCATTTATGTAATTAGAAATTGTCATTATTCATTAAAGTGATAAAATATTTCTCACAAGTATTATGGATTTATTATGGACATATCTTATATGAGAACATTACTTTACCATCGTCCACAACTATGTGTGAGATTTTACCACAATTACATGATGTTTTATTATTATTCATTTCCAAATTCCATGAATGTATTAAATTATTCCATAATTTCTAGGATTATTATCCTATGATTATGATGTGGTGACCATTTGTTTTCACACCCATGTTATTTTGATTTAGGTCTCTTATTCAACATTTTAGTGGAATATTAGCGCAACCATTTATTTGAAGTATATCATCATGAGACTACATGTAATAAATAGAATTTTAACGTTTAGAATCATGTTCTATAATTTATTAAATAAATCATTATAATTATTTTATTTTAGTGATATTTTATCCCAATTTTTCTAACATACAAAAACCATTTGATCCAATTATGTGTAATTATTATTTTTATTTATCTTCAAAATGAAATAAATTTAACTAAGAAAAACTAGTTTCTTAAAAGTTTTGATCTAATGTATGGTATATATAATTTCGGATTTAGGATTACAAGACATTAATGAAAACCATTTGGATAAGTCATGGTTTATGAAAAAAAATACAAAAGGACTTTTTTATGTAAAATGATAAATATACGAATCTAGTAGGATAAACATTTAGAGTAGGTTTTAAAAAATAAGAAATAATTTATTCATGATTTACTTAATTAATTTATGTTCAAACACTTTCTATTTTATAAAATGTTGGTAACTAAGGGAAACTAGGGAAAACCCATGCAAGGTACAATGGAATAATTTATTACATGAAATCCCCAATACCATAGAAAGTGGAGGTCAAAAGATTATGGAGATGGTTACCAAGTTGTCTCAATTTATGAATAATAACCTGAACTACGTGGACTGTCCTAATTCTCCAAATAATGAGAAAGTATCTATTTATAATTTAATATTGTAATTACCACCAACATTTAGTGGATCATCTTATCCACTGATCACAAAATATTGGGTTACATAAGGGGAGAAGATCTTTTCTATGATCCACTATTCTGATGAGGAGAATGTGACCATTTCTGTTAATAATTTATATGTATAATTTGATCAATATTCAATATTTTAAATGAACACCAAGATGAATAACTAATGGGTAAGTCATTATTCACAACAATCTAAAAATCCAAATAATTTTTCCCCTCTAATTCTTAGAACAAATCTGCAGAGATAATTCATAGATCTAAATACATATGAAGATAATTTTTTCATATCTTATGATAAAAAATTCAGAAATCTTATAAGACGCACCAAATGATTTTTTAGAAAAAAATTATTCAAAAATAGATATATTAGTTATTGGATTAAAAATCCAACATAGAAATGATCTATCTATCTGAGTCTTAAGTAGTTATGAATAAGTGCTTCATTGTTTTTCTCAATATATATATGTATCTTGGATACTAGAACATTAAAAATGATGATATAAAAAGAATAATGGATTTTTATACTATTGGGTTAAATGAAAATGGGTCAAATACAATCTATCCAACCACGTGTCAAAATTATGTGAATAAGAAACCTAGTAAATCCCTCAAATAGATGGTAGATGACAAATGTGTGAGAGAGATGTCCAATTATGTATCTAATATCAAAAAGACATGATAAATACATCCATAATGATGGGGGAAAATAATTAACCTCCAAATTCACCACTCATGGTTCAACACTTCACTTGTAGGGATAAGGGGAACTATAAAATCCAATTCACTAAACCACATGTACTTCATGGTAATGAGAGTACGTAATCGCCATATCGAAAGGAATAAGGGAAATATTATCCCATCAATACTGCTAAGTTGAAATGTGAAAATGATGTAGTAAGAGGTGCGAACCTTATTCTCTAAATGATTGAAATAGTTTGATATGAGTTGGTTTCTACACATTTCATTATATCCTACAGGTTTATAGAAATGTAGAATATAAGACCCGATAATATGATGTGAAAATATTTATAAAATCATATATTTGGTGGTTCAATGAAACTCGTGTTTTGGACAATTATATTTTTTTTTCTTGTGGAGGAATTTTTATAGTGTATCTTGTAATCCATCCCTTAGTGAAATTTTACTATTTATAGAGGACACACTAACTATCATTATATAGGGAACACAAAAACATCCTAGAAAATAAAAACCATTTTATTTTTTAGAACCATCCATTAATCCTCTATGATTGAATGGAAGATCATGACCATTATTTTGAAAATCCATTGATGGTTTGGGTGATGATTTCCTATGAAGAAGTATACCATGCCCAAATGATATGGTCAAATGAAAGTATTAACCTAGATGAAATTACATTTATGAGGGAATGCACTAGTTTATTTCCTCATGAGTTACCTAGACACCCCATAGACCGTGAGTTATATTTCATAATAGAAATAATAACTTGATCTACTAATTTATTTAAACTCTCATACAATATATCTCATATTTAACTATGGGATTAAAAGTAGATGATGGAATATAATATGAAATGGCGGTCATAAAACATATTTCTTCCTCTTAGGGTGTTATGGTACACTTTTTCATGACTAATGATTGATCAATGTTGTAGTGTATTGAATAGTGGGATCTTAAATAGATCCATATAAATAATAATAATCATTTCATAGGGATTTATTACTTTTTTGATCAACTATGAGGAGATCATTACATCTAAAAGGTGTAATATAATTCAATATATAATAAACATAAGCTATTTGGGGAAGATATTCATAATCACTATTTATATACAAGTTATGGAGAATACAAGTACCTAGTGATCCATTTCAAACATACTAACACCAATAAATGTTAATTGATTTCATGAATAGAGTCATTAAAAATTACCTCAAAAATGAATTGGTAGTGTTTATCAGTGATATTCTCCTTTACAATAACGACATGTTGGAATATAAAGAGCCTCTATGGATTATGGTGAAAAAATTAAGGGAGGTGAAAATTTAAGATAATATAATCAATTCTTTATTTTGAATGATGTAGGTCACATTCATTGCTAATGTGATGAAAAGAAAGATAATTTCTAGGGACCCATCAAAGTCAATGGAAATTTAGGAATGTCCCAAACACATGAATGTCGCAGGAATACATATATTTTCAAGGATTGATAGGATACTACCAACATTTTGTGTGAAATTTCATAGGGTTGTCTAGCCTACAGACTATGTTTACATAGAAATGGTTAATGTATGTATGAATATAATAATCTAAGGAATGATTTGAGGATCTCAATAAGTGAATAGTCACTATGAATGTAATCACTCAACCAATAATTAGATTAGGTTTTATTATATATAGAATTTCATATAATCATGTGATTGGTTGGGAAGTCATTCATAATTTGAAATTGATAGCTTATTCCTCATGAAAAATAAAAATCAATAAGAAAAACTACTATTAACATGATATGGAGTAATCGTTAGTTATAATCACCTTAAATATTCGACAGAACACTCTCTATAGTGAGAAAAAAGACATTTATACTAATCACAAGATTCTAAAATATATTATCAAAGACAAGAAGATAAACATGAATCAAATAAAATTTTTTGAGCTAATAAATGACTATTAATTCTATATTCACTACCATCTAGGAATGGTGTACAAGATAGATGAGCCTCTTAGTAGAAAATAAAACTCTACTCAATCTATAATGTGGATTGGGAAAGACCCTTTCTTTTTTCATATTAGAAAGATGGATCTAGAAATAATTACAACCAGATATATATATTTCCCTGAAAAAACATTTCCCCAACCATCTATGTAGGATAAGATGATGGAGGTAGTAACGAATGATTTATATATTCAAAAAATTATTAAAGAAGAAATATTAGGGAAGCAATATTAGTTATAAATCAGTGATGGTGGTTTCATTTGATTTAGAAAAAGAGTTTGTGTGACTGAATCACCTTAGAAAAAGAAGGTTCAGTTGGATGATTGTTATAACTAATATTTATATTTCCATATTTGGTGTATCAATATGTAGTTTGATCTTCAAGATCTCTTTTTGTCATGACAACGTATGGATAGATATTTGAGAGTATATATCATGGTGCTTCGTATGTTAGTAATAGATTATGATGTTCAATGGTTTGATTCATCCATTACCTATAACCAAATTTAAATGGAATAATAACACCATAGAAATTGTCATTGGACTACATAATACATCTAAATGAAACAATATGATATGAGTTTTCATGGATTGACTCACCATGACTACCCACATCATCGACATTCTGTATGATTTCTAATTAAGATACCATTCAATGATTTACATAAAGGATGTGGTGAGGAAACATGGGGTTCCAAATTATGTAATATTTTATTATTATAAATGGTTTACCTTTAAATTATTTTTATGTATTCAACAAAATTGAATATTTAATCAAATTTTGGTACAACCAATCACAATAAAATTGACAGCTATTCTGAATGGATAATTCACATGGTCAAGTATATATTGTGGTCCTCCTCAATAGAATTCAATGACAGATATGATCAACATATTTGATTAGTTGAACTCTCAATAAACATCAACTTCCACTCAAGTATTCAAATGAATCCATATAATTTTCGATCTGATAATCGATTTAGAACTCCAAATTTTTGGGATAATGTGGGGGAACTAAAGATAATTTGAACTATTCGTCTATAATAGATGATATAGAAAGAGAAAACCATCCAATAATATATAAAAATTTCTCAGATTTGGAAAAAGTGTAATGAAGACTAGAATTGAAGGAGCATTGAGTTTTTATATAGATAAACATATTACCATAGAATATCACAGTGGAAGAGAGTCGTGATTTTTTAAAGGAGGGTATGATTATACCAAAGTATATTTACATATTTTACTTCCTTGATCACATATGAGTAGTGGAATATCGACATCAACATCCAAAAAAATATGTATTAA
The DNA here is from genome assembly GCA_963277665.1 of Viscum album. Classification (NCBI taxonomy): domain Eukaryota; kingdom Viridiplantae; phylum Streptophyta; class Magnoliopsida; order Santalales; family Viscaceae; genus Viscum; species Viscum album. The sequence continues at coordinate 692,770,204 of OY728163.1, forward strand.
TTTGATGATGTGTCCCACCTATCTCTCCTGAGGATGTAAGCACATGATAAATCAAATGTATTAAATCTTATGTTTTTACAACAGCATAATGTCCTCTTATATCATGAGCATCCATTGATGATCATAGACTATAGAGACAAAGTTATAAAAAACATGGAAACCCACCTTGTAAAATTTTATTGGTAGAACCATAATTATATAGAGGAGACATGGTAACTATAGGTAAAACATATTTATATGCACCCTCACATAATATCTATCATGAATTTGAGTTGAAAGTTTTGGGAAGAATATCTAAAGGGGAGAAAAATGTAACAACACTTAATTTTTAAATTATATTTTTTTTCATGAAATGAATGTGTATTATATTATTATAAAATATTATACACATAAATATATGGTGATAAAAACAACACATTATTTCATTAATAAAAATCATTACATTTTTCAATGAGTAAACCAATAAATATTCCACTAATAATAAGGGGGAAAATATAAAATAAAAAAACTACAACAGAGAAATATGGAACACCCAAATATGTAATAATCCTCATTCCCATTAATGAAAATATGTAAAAGAAAAAAAAATTATCAAACCAATCAATATTATAAAAAATTGAATGGTAGAACCTTCGGAGGAATTGAGTTGAATTATAAATGAATAAATATAAAGGTATTTGTAGGACTGTATGTGACCATTGGGACTAGTAACATCACTATTTAACTAATAAATTTACCTCAAAATAATCATTTTAAAAGTAAATAATATTTATCGTAATTAATTTATGTAAATATATATTATAATAAAAAATAATTATTAAAAAAATAAATGAAAATATTTCTATATTTTTAATAAATTTATTTTAATGTATTTCATAAAAATAAATATATTAAAAATAGATATTAACTAGGTTAGATATTAATTCTGATTTAATTAATTTCATTTTGTAAATCATCACATTGAATGTTTAAATGGGTTATGTTATGATAATTTTTTGAAATACTTTAATTTGTTGGTGAATAATAAAATATAGTTTTTCACATAACTAGTGTATCTCAAAAGAAATAATTCATTAAGAAATCATGACCTAATAATTTCAAGTAATTGACCATTAGAAAAAATATATTTTTATACAAGATTAGTTAAAATATAATAACCATAATTTCCAAACAATAAATTAATTCTCCCAAACCTATTGTTTGAAATGATCCCTTAGAATAACATTTTTAAATTTTCTATATTATTTTTAATAAACTATTTGAATTCTAATTATAAAGATTTTTTAATGTCATAATACAATTAAATTATGTTGATATATGATCTATATTTTATGAAGCTAACTATTCGATGGTTTGCCTTAACAACAAGTATCAATACCCCTCTCCCTCCCCATAGAAAAGAACTCCCATAGCACTTTAGAAAACACAATTCTACCCAAATGATCCCACATAATCCCCATAGAATAAATAGGTATGTTTTGGAGTAAACCAACTCCAAACATTAAGGGAGTATTAGTGTTATATAAGAGAAGCTACACTGAATGAATAATTTCTATCTATCATAACTTCAATGTTGTTTTTTTCTTTCCATTATTGTTTTCTTAATATAATGAAAATTGAATCTTATAAAATTATTTATGATTTTTAAACATTATGTTAAAGTCATTGTTATAATTTCCCCTACCTAAAACCCACTAAACCACTTCTCCATTTTAGGTCACCACATGACAACAAGTACGCCTCCCTGTATACCAGAGGTTTCCAACTAGAAGTGAGGGTCTAATGGTTCATGTGGGTAAACTATATCAGCATAACTAGTGTATTGCACCTACTATATCATATGAAATAATGTAAAATAACGAAAATAAACCAAGGACATGCATTATGGACCATTTCACAAAACGATACAGACCACAACCAGAAAAAAATAGGTCATTCAATCATAATAGATCTAAGAGTATAGAAAACCCCAAAATAAATAGAGATAACTGAGGAATCAACAAAATATGTTCTAATCCAAATTATAGATCCTCAAATATTCAAATCCCAGGCCCAAATAAACTCCATAAAATAAGGTATTTTCCATTATCATCACATGAATCTATGAAATCTTCTCCATTATACAATGGTGGCTTGGGAAGTTTGTGAGTAAATCATAGTAGGACATGAACGAAAATTCCGAAAAAATATCTACTCTAAAAATATACTTCATGAAAGTAGTAAATAAAATACAATTTAACCAAAATACAACTTGAGTTCCATTAGTTAACAATATTCTCTTTTTTCATTTAATTAATTTAATTAATTTGAATCAATTGTCCCATGGGTTAGGTTTTACATCATATACACAATATCCTAATCGGTCAAATTATCATGCATAATGGTATATGTAAAATTATATATCTCACTAGGGACATATATTTAATATATAATTTCGTATCACTTAACATGGAACCTCAGTCCACTTACTCTCATCAAGTGATTACATTGGGGGTATAGATCCATAATATGACTCCAATACCTATGCATTACAATGGTGGGGATTAGAGCCCCAGTCCAATTTCACACAAGGGAGGAGCCTCAATCCATTATCCTACACCAGAAATCCATTCACACAATATTATTTATCCATTTATGACCTATACCACATCAATAATCATACATAATCAGTACACATAATGTTCACAATTCACATTTCATCCAACACATGAAATGTCATCAAAAAATAACCCATTGTCACATTTACCATTTACATAGCATTCCCCATTTATACAAATTTCATTTTTTACCTTAAATGATTTATAATCATCATTAATAACTATAAATTATCCCATTTAACACATACATCAATCCAAATACATTTCCATAATTATTAAATCCCAATACAATTTCATTTTCCTTTTTCAACACTCAACTTAATCAATTGATCGCATTTTAAATTCTTTCGAAAAATCCCTTATTCCATTGATAAGGACTACAAAAAACTACCATTATTTCCACTTCAAGATTTTAACTAACATGCCATCAAACCTATCATGGGCTCTACATCATCAAAAATTAATTCCTGGATTATTATTAAATGTTTTCATGTTCGAGAATATTAGTTCACCCCATTGTAAACCAACTACGGTTTAATAAACTTGAATTCATCCTATGAGGAACATGGGGCATTAAATTTATCATTTGTATATCCATTATATGAAATATTACAAATTTATTCAAATAAACATCAATAAAAAAGAAATGTCACAACTAAACATTCACAAATCGACAATAATACTACATGATATAACGTGTAGAACACATAACTCAATTATGAAGATGAACACTCACATAACCATAGTCATAGACACAAATTCAATAAGACTTCTAATCCCAAACCTATTATCTATTGGAAAATGATGGTTTTATGTGTTCAAAAAAAGTAGAAAGGAACCACAATCCCTAATATAGGAAATGAAGCAATATGAGCATTAGACATACCCAATTCATTGATTTGCACCCAAAGAATCTAGATACGTACAAGAAATGAAGGATATTATCCCATGGGAATATTTTGGAGATTTTGTTAATCACTAATAATGGATGAATAATAAAAGGGGGGATGAAATCAAGTATAAACATTAATACCAAAATTGGAAAATATAATGAACAAAATTTTAATACGGCTTATGGTTTGACAAAAAAAATTTCAAAACATTGCGTAAATTGTTCCCCCTATTCTTCCCAAGAGGGACTATGTTTCTTGGTTACCTAGGAATCTGAAACGGCTTACAAACCTTTTTTCATCTTTATGAAAATACTTTTTCCAAATTTTTATGGTTTTTCTATTCCACTCACATGATTTACACTAACCATGAAATAAATGTGAAAATTGAACATGATGGCAATATTTCCCTTAGATTTGTGTCTCGAACCATTAGAACACTAAAAAGCTTCATTATACACCCAATAAACATTTAATTATCACAGGTTACGGATCCAAATAAAAATTTAAATAAGGAAATACCTAAAAGAAACAAAAAATTATAAAGTTAACTTTCAATAATTATCAAAATAATGACTTAATTAAATTTTATACATCTATTTTTACTCTATTTTGACAGTTTCCCATCAATAGTCGGTTAATTTCCAATGAGTTAATTGAAAATCTATCTCTTATCAATAAACTATGGTTAGTTGCAATAAATTATTTATGATATATAGATGAATAAATGAATGTATTTTATGCTTATGTAATAAATTACACATTTGTATAAATGAATTTCTACAATATAGAGAAATTAATGAAAAATAGGATATTATATGAAATGCATGATACCAAAATGATAGTCGTATTCAGGTATTGACTTATATACCCATTGCATGAAAAGATTTTCATGGAATGGAGTAAAGCATCCATGGTAAACTGATGTGGAAGGAGTCTATCCAGGGCGCTATGCAGATTAGTTTGGTCCCTTGTGAGGCTTTGGTTGTGAGTGGTTTGACCCCTGGTGGTGGATCAATGTGGACTAGTTGGAGGTCGTGAGATGGTTTCCACAAAAAATATCACAAACAGGTTTTGGAGGCTCTGATCTTATGGGAATATGTCTAGGGGTGACCAAGCACAAGGACATTCTTCAGGACCTGAAATTTTCTGAAATGTTTTCTAGATAGAAGCACGATTTGGGAGTGGTTTGTTCTAGAAATACTATGGTGATTAAAGGTGATGTTCAAGATCTAGGTGATCGTATTGCATGAGAAGTTATAAATGCAATGAAGGATGAGGGAGTACGCTGGAATCATTCGTTTTCTTCATATGTCGAGTCATCTTAGTTGGGAAAAGGTACCTCTGAGGGTGTTCATGAGAAGGTTCATTACGAACAAATTAGTTCATGTCATAGACGGATGGTGGTTGACAATGAACTGGGAAACATTTTTGAGGGTTATTCAAACGATGATCATATGAAGGAGTTCGAAACTATCTCTCTCATGTTCTATATGGATGATCATTAGTCCACTAATAATGAATCTAGTGATGATCATTCTGTTCAATTAGCTGGCGATTCAGATGACTATGGTCCGAGCGACAGACTTCGATGCCTATGAAGAAGGAAGATCCATAGCGTAATGCACAAATAGAGAAAGAACTACTCATATTTTTCCACATACTATGGAGATTGTATCCATGTAGAATTTGAAAGCTAAACTAGTGTATAGTGAACCGAATAAGGTTTTCTACCAATAGACGGAATCTACTGTAGTGTGTGAGGAATCTTTTGAATTGCTTATGATCTTGGTAGATGAGTTTTTGGAATCGGTTTTGATGATTAAATCAACAGATAAAGATAAAAATAGGATTATAAGAATGTTATTAAAGGATTATTCTAATGAGGAGTAGTGTTATTAGATCTGTGGTAGGATCTTATAATTATTATGGGGTTTAATTATGGGAATATCAATTTATTGGAGTACATCCAGTCCTAGGACATGCTGTCACTCACGTTCTAATATATTTTAATAGATGGACAAGATACATAGTTAAACACTATCACAGAGAAGATATTTATGTAGCTAAAATATGATAGGCATAAATTGTTTTAGTGAATATTTGTTTTCTTTTTTTCATGATCTTTTGTATTGCCACTTTTTGTTCAAAATTTTTTGAAAATAAAATATACTAATTTTCAGTCATAGACCTATAACCAATGAAATTAAAAAATATAATCAAATTTTTATAATATATAAATAGTTTTAAAAATGACTATTATTCTATTATATATCATTGATTTAATAAATTTATGATTATAACTAGGAGGCACAAAATCGATGAAATAACAAAGGATTTCTGGTAAAGGGATTCTCGAACCAAACTCAGTTTATATGGGTTATTTCTCTTTCAAGTAATTTTCAATATGGATATTCCTAAAGTGTAAAGTGATTCTTACTTCATTATTTTAACATTTTATTTTTGGGGTATAAATGTTTCCACCTTGTTTTATATGAAAAATAAAATGACTTTTTTAAAATTTTATCTTTCCAAAATAAATCATTATTTCCCTTGAGTTTTTTCATAGTCACTCAATAATCATGATGTCTCTGGATAATATTTTTTACATTATTAATTTCATAAGACTAATTTTATTTATGAAATAATGATTTTTGAAATCCTTATGAACACCTTTTCGTTCCGTGGATTATTTCATGAATACAACTGTTATACATTATATTTGGAAAGCATGATTATGTAAATATAATTATGTGATTGGAGGGAAAAATTGATATATCCCTTCAATGAATTGGGTAATTTTATGTATCTCATGAGATAACATGTATTATGTGACACACATATATTTAGAGATATATATATTTTTAATTAATGTTATAATTTTTAATTTCATGAAAACCTGAACGTGTCTTGTGATTTATTAATTTTCCAATTTATTCATTAAGTGTACACTAAACCATGTTAATATTTCACTAAATGTAACACCGACTTATATCATGTCACCTGAAATATTGAGTATATATGAAAAAATATTTTCTTATTGTAATTATTTAAATAAGACAGTTATAACATAGCTATTAGAATGGAGGGCATGAACATGATTAGATAATCTATCAAAAATGGTTTAAACATGTATAAATAATTATTTATTTTGTTACCAAATTGATTATATATGGAAACCCCCATTTGGAATATAAATTGAAATATTTTTCGGAGAAACTATTTAATTGTGCACAATTTTTCTCATAATAATAAATTAAAAAAGAACTATTATTGGATTATATTAATTAAATATATACATAATATATTAAACCTACTATTTAACATTAATCCTATATTTTTTCAAGACATGACATAAAAATAAATCTAGTTTTCTTCTTAAAAGCTATATTATTCTAAAAAGGTTTTTATCATCTTTTAATTTTTAAATTGTTTAAAAACTAAATTCTTAAACTTTTATATATTATATTTTAAAAAATAATATTCATATTTCAAATAAGTATATGAAAACTTAATTCTATTTTATTTTTCATATTTTCTAATAAATATCATATTTCCATGAATAGAGAAAATAATAAATTATAATTAAAATAAGTTTTTTGGATAAATAATTTTTAATGTTTTATAATATATTTTCTTGGTTTTAGAGTATAGTTAGATTGATTTTTATAATTTAATCCAATCATGTAAATTGGAAAGAATCCATTTAATTTGGATATAAAAACAATTCAATCTTCTGAACGTATTTACTTTAGAAAACCATTTACTCACCCTTTCTATGGGATTGATTCACATTAATTTTAGACACATATATGTTTATAATTTCGAATAAATGGATTCCATTTTTGGAACCATGAAGTCATATTTTAGTAAATAGTTTTCTATTCTGTTTGGAAAACATGAATAGTAACATTGGTAAAGGTTTATACCATTATAATGGGTAAAATTTGGTTATTTATTTTCTAAATTAATAAGTAATATATAATGACCCAAAAAAATTCCCAAATATTATTGGATAAAGTAAATCAAACACTTAACACATAATTTTTGAAATTTAATAATTTAACATACACTTTTCAATGAGAATGAATTGGATATTAATAAAATCAATGGGAGTGACAAAATTTCAAACTCCTACATTAAATAAGTAAAATATTTTTATTATAAAGTAGAATATAATGTATTTTCAATAAGAATTATTTTTATTTTTGGACTCCTCATGTTCTAATGATCACATATTGTTACTCATGATTAATCTATCTAATATCATGTGTAGATATTCTTGGTTTCGTTGTGGTTCAAATAAATTTTCTCAAGATCTTGATTCTTATAAATCAATACATATTGCTGTAAACTATATTATTCTTTGGTATATAACGATTTAATTTATGAATGATTATGTCTGATTCATTCGGTGAATATTATATCTTATGTATATATACAGATTTTTGGAAAAGTCTGAGAAATCGTGGGGCTACCACCAGTTATGGTTTTCTAGAAAAGGACCCAGACACCGTCACCCAGACATGGTGACCTTGGCACTGTGACCAATAAACATTGACCCAGACACCGTAACCAATTACAGATCTCATGATGTCTGTGACACTAGTTCCTCGCTAAGACACCATTTGATGATTGGAAAAGGACCAAACAATGTGATACTAACACCTCATATGTGTTACCAGTTCCTGATCTGAATATAATTATAAAATAATGACTGTCACACTATTTAATGACATAGAAGAATACATCATCTCATGGTGAAACTTTTTCCAGGAGACACCATTTCTATATAGACTATGAAACCATTCTTTGATCTGTTTTTGTCTTTTCAATTTGATTTCTAATGATCATATTTGAGTCTTTTAAATGCACTGACATAATTAATATTTTATTGTAGACATGACATCTGATAGTATGAGGTATGAGGTGTGGGATACAAGCATCATGTCGGATCCCAAATATTTACTCCAACAATAAAAAGAAAATGGTGGCCCTGAAACAAGTGACAATGGATACCAGTGTGTAGCACAGGTGTGACCATTTTTGAAAATTCGACCAATACATGTACCAATATAAATCAGAAGAACACCCGAAGAATTCTTAAATAAAAAATGTTGGAATACCATTGATCAGATCCATGTCATCTTCGGAATATTAACACCACAAAGATCATGAGCTAGATCTAATTGGAAACAAGAACAGAAAACTTGTGATACGCTATTTCTCAATAGGACTCAATTATTATATCTTCTTCATCCTTGAATTATAATTCTACAAAGAATAATAATCATATAACTTCCTACCTTATATCATCATATTTTCTCTATTTTTATTGTTTTTAGCTTTCGAACAGATTGCCAGTATCTGTATTAAAAACAAACATTCTCTCATGAACTAAACATAATGATACAATATATACTTCTTCTCATATATTTTTAAACTTGTTTAATAACATATATTTGGGTGTAATAGGTTCTTATGTGACATGGTATTATTTTCCCATGAAGAAAAATGGAAGAGTTCATGTGACCTGGACAGTCCTGTGCACTGCAGTTTACCCTGATCTAGGGTGTGGATCATGTTTATAAATATAAACACCTTGGTGTCCGGTGATCACAAAGTGAAGTGGATTAGGTCTCTGTTTGAGTCTGAACCACTTGTTTTGCCCATTGTGTTGTTTAAATTAGTCTTTCACTATTTTACTGTATCATTCAGAAATCAATAGATTTACTTTGATAGTTAATATTGGATAGAAGTTATAATTGTTTTCCCAAATTAGAATAGCTCCAAAAGTAATATCAATGACTCATTCTGTTATTACTGAGAAGTAATCAACCTTCATAGAAGTTATTTGACCAATCCAACTTACATAACTATATTACCTTAATTGAATGGGTTGTACTTATATTCATTGGGGATACTTTTTAATATACTTTTTTATATCTAATCAATTCACCCTTGATTACTCTACTCCGACCAACAATTGGTATCAATTTAGTGTTTTAAGGCTCTGTTTTTGAACCTATTCAACTGTGATTTTAGTTGTACTTTAAATACCTATATGTTTTCATTAATTCAAAATTTATAGCTCTTTAAAATTATTTCTTTATTATAGTTGATATAATGGAAGGCTCTAAAACAAACATAACATTATTTTTTAATTGAAATAATTATGCCCAATGGAAGCTTAAAATGAAAATGCCTTTAGAATTTATGTGTTTTTAAATTTGGTCTTAAATTATAGATGATTATAAGATTTCTTCTACTGATAGAGCTACATGGGATGACCCTACTAAGAATTCGTATATTAAAAATTGAAAATATATGAAGACATTATATTTATCTTTAGTATATAATGAATTTAACATAATTTCAGAAAATAAAACTGCCCATGAAATTTGGGATGCTCTGTCTATTTCACATGAAAGAACATCAAGTATACAAGAAATGAGACTTAATAAATATACTATTAAATATGATAACTTTAATATGAATCTTGATGAGCCTATTTTGGACATGAATCTCAGGTTCAAAGAAATTGCAATCATAATATTTTCTCTTGGAAGACAAGATAATAACAAAGAATAAATCATGATGATTCTCATTTGCCTACATGATAGATGGAGAGGAACCTCTGTCTCTATTATAGAGTAACATGACATCAAAAAATTAACTATCAAATAACTCATTGGGAAACTAATGATGTATAAAGTGTAGCTGAAAGTCATCAAGGAAAAGGTGGATGAACTCAAAAGGAAATTTGTTGCATTTAAGACCAATAACTCTAAACATAAAGAAAAAGGGAAATTTAAGTCTCGGTATAATGTTATAGAAATGAACAATAATAACCTGATAGTGATTTGAAGATGGCTCAATTAGACAAAAGGTTTATAAAATATTACAAGAAAATGAAAATTTTCAGAAATCCTAACTTCAAAGGTAGGTATGATCAGAAGATAAGTTGAACGAAATATTGGAAAAGAAGTGACAAGTCTGATGAGATAGTATGCAATGAATATAAGCTAAAGGGATATATAATGGTTGATGGTATCAATATGATGTATAAAAATAAATATGAGGGAAAATATAAGATATATAAAATGGAAATGAAAGCAACATGGATTGCTTCTAAAGACAGTTCAAGTGACTCAGAGTCTTCAAATGATGAGCAGGATAAAAAATCCAATATTTGTTTCATTAAAAAGACATTTGAGGTAATCCTGAAATCTACTGTACAAAGTTCCAATTATTCTAAATATGAATGTGATTTTGAAAATATGTCTAAAAATGAAATTTTTTTAGTATTTAAATATTCATAATGAGAAATTTATTGAACTGAAAGATAAATAAAACTATTAAAAGGAAAATCATTCTCTTACCTCAACTATTAAATTTAATCTTACAGTAGAAAAAGATAAAAATGCAAAATTGATCAAAATAAAATAATTAACTAAATCTATATAATGAAAAATTGAAAAAGGAACATGAATGGTTAACTAATGTTAAAGATATTTCGGTCCAAATTATAGGTAAAGAGATTGCTCCTAAATATATTACTGGTATTGGATGTCAACTTGGAAAATGAAATTTTGAAACAAAAAATTTGATTTCTAAATATAGGACATACAACTTTACTCCTAATTCAGGAAAACATTCTACTAGTTCATGTTAGGATACACTCTCTACCATTTCATGATTTTCTAGACCAAATAGAGTTTGTCTTTCAATTACATTACATAATGCATATAGGAATCCTATGAGGCAGATGTGGGTTCCTAAAGCACTAGTCACTAATATTACTGGACCCAAACAAGTATCGGTACCAAAGACTATTTTTATTTGACTAATTTGTAGGAATATTTTTAAAAGAGATCCTATAAAAGTTTATGGCACATGGAAAATTAGTGTTCAAAACACATCGTAAAAGAATATTCATGCTTCAAAATCTTAACCAAAATTCTCGGTGGACATGTTACTTTTGGTGATAATGCCAAAGGAAAAATCATTGGACTCATCCAAATTGGTAACTCTAACGCAGATTTAAGTTCCAAAATACATTTAGTTGATGAATTGAAATATAATGTGCTTAGTATTTCACAACTCCTTGTTGATGGATTTCATGTTAAAATTGAGAATGAAGCTTGGAGTGATTTTATCTCTAAAAATGAATTAGTTTTTTCTACATTGATAAATGAAAATTTATATTTTGTTAAATTATATTATTTAGTGTCTCAAAATGATTCATGTTTAAGTATATTTCACAAAGATTTTTGACTTTGGAATAGGAGACTACGAAATTGTAATATTCACCCTCATAGAGACCTAACCATAAAGAGTTTATTTAAAGAACTAACCAAACATGAGTTTCCAAATAATAATGTTTGTAATCATTGTAAAAATGGAAAGTAGTAAAAAATTCCTTCAAATGAAAGAAAGGAGTGTCAAATTATCAACCACTTGAACTAGTTCACAAAGATTTCATTGGATCGTCTAGAGTTTCTATTTTAAATGGAAAGTACTATGTTTATGTTCTTGTAAATGACTTCTCTAGTTGTACTTGAACATTATTTTTGGATCACAAAAGTGATACCCTCCCTCAATTCAAAAAATATTCTAAAACTATAGAAAATAATAGTGGACATAATATTAATTCCTTAAGAAGTGATCATGGTCATGAGTTTGAAAATTAAGAGTCTGTATCATTCTTTTCAAAAAATAGCTATAGTAATAATTTCTCTACACCTAAAACAGATCCAATAAATGGATTTTTGGAATGAAGAAGTGGAACATTGTGATATATTTTTAAAACCATTATTAATGAATATGACATAAATATTTAATTTTGAGCTAATGTAGTAAATATAAAATGATATATTACTAGTAGAGTGTTATTATACCTATTCATAAAAGAAATTCATATAAGATATAGAATAATAGAAATCCCAATGTAAGCTACTTAAATGTTTTTGGTTGCAAAGTTTATATCCTTAATACTAAGGAAAATCATGAAAATTTATCATCCAAGAGAATTATTATAGGATATTCAATCTCTTGTAAACCATATAGAGTGTTTAACAAAAGAACTAAATGTGTAGAAGAATGTGTACATGTCATGTTTGATGAGGTAGATCCATATATGCATAATACCAATCTAGAGAACATGGAGGATGATATGTCAAATCTGGATATCAAAGCTAAATCCTCTAACCATCCTGTAATGGAATTTGGGAAAACTTCTAGTTTTGGAAATTTTCCCGATTCAAGTCATAATGAATTTGAACCAATAGATGAACCTAAAATCACTAGTCCCACTTTTTCTAGAGCTATTAGAACCCTTAAGAAAAAAAATTTAGATGTTATTGTAGGAGAATTGGATAAAGAACTCAAACTATGGATTCACTTAGAAATAAGGTAAAACATGAAGTTTTCTTATCATAGATTGAAGATAAAAACATTAATGATTTTATCAATGTTATATTTTGTGTGATGGATATGCAAGAAAAACATAATCAGTTTGAAAGGAATAATGTTTGGAAACTTATTGACATACCTAAAGAGGCATTTACCATATCCACTAAATGTTTTTTTATAAATAATGTAGATGAATATAGTAACATAGTTAGAAACAAGTCTATAATGATTTCACAAGAAAATAGTCACGAAGATTGAATTGACTTTGAGGAAACCTTTGCACCAGTAGCTAGACATGAAGCCATCAAAATTCTACTTTCTTATGCTGCCCATCTGAATTTCAAACTATATCAAATTGATGTCCAAAGTGAATTCCTAAATTGGAATATAGATGAGGATGTCCACCCGTTGTTACAAATCCTCATCTCCCTAATCATGTTTAAAAACTATAAAAAGCATTGTATGGTTTGAAACATGCTCCAAGAGAGCGGTATGCTAGATTAATTACATTTATTATTTCAAATGGTTTTATATCGGGAAAAGATGATCTTTCCCTTTTTATAAAATGAATTTTCAATGATGTTTTAGTAGTTCAAATTTATGTAGATGATATTATCTTTAAAACTTCAAAAATATCTTTATGTACTGAATTTTTTAAAAAGATGAAAAATGAATGAGAAATGAGTTTAATGGGTGAACTAAATTGTTTTCATGGATTTCAAATATTTCAAAATAATGATGGTATTATTTTAAATCAATGAAAATATACTAGAGAACATCTAAAACGTTTTGGCTTGGATAGAACTAAAAGGATTGATAGTCCAATGAGTACTACTTGTATGTTGGATCTTGATAGGGATAGAAAATATGATGACCAAACATCGTACAGATGAATGATTGGATGCTTACTCTACTTAACTGATAGTCGGGTTGATATAATGTTTAGCGTATGTATGTGTTCTCATTATCAAGATAAAACTAAAGGAATATCATTTAAATACGGTCTAAATTATTTCAAAATACCTCAAACATAGAACCAATATTTGTCTATTATATCCCAAATGAAAATCATTTATGGTACTTAGATATTCTAATAATGATTTTTCTGGATGTAATTTATATAAAAAAGCACTTATCGAACATGTCACTTTTTAGCCAAGTCTCTGGTATCATGGGGTAGTAATAAACAAAAACATGTTTCGTTATCTACTGCCAAAGATGAATACATAGTTTCTGTCAGTTATTGTGAAAAAATATTGTTGATAAAACCAACATTACTAGATTATGGATATCAATTCAGGAATGTACCTATAAATTTCAACTATACGAGTGATATTAACATCTCAAAAAATCTTGTTTCACACTCTAGGAAAAAACATATTGATGCAAGACATCACATTTTGAGAGACAATTATAAAAAAGGAGATATTAATTTGGAATTCATTGGAACTGAATATAATCTAGCTGATATATTCTCCAAACCATTATATTCTAAAATAATAGATTAAATCATACATGAATTAAGAGTGATAAATCTTAAGTAGAAAATCTTCTGATTTCAAAACATACTATTTTACAATTTATAGTTTCATGATGCACTTTATTAGATGTACTAACTCACTCTCACAGTTATGATAGTTACAATCTTAATTTTGTTTTCTCAGGATTAGAGTCTCATAGATACTGTCTCTTAGTTACCATTTTTCACTTACTGTTTCAAACCTTTTATGGTCAATCCATGATAATCTGTTATGGTCTCGCCTTGAAAATCTATTACGGTCTCGCCGTGAAAATATGTTATGGTATCATCATGAAAACTTGTTATAGTCACCCTATAATAACACTTTTTCCTTTTTTTACATATTATAACATGTATCTCTAGGATTTATTATTTTATTACTTTTCTTTCCAATTCTTTTGAATTTGCGACACTTGATATCCCTAAATGATAAAAACGAAGGAGGATTTGAACTTTTCTTCACTCAATCTCTCTTCTCTCAAATCGTATGTCCTTTAACCCTTTAACTCTCTCTACCTATCTCTTAAGCCCTCGATTGAATGAACAGAATGAAATTCCTGACTTCATCAACTCCTGAGAAGGGATAATCAGTAAAAATGATTAAAATAGAACCATAGATAGTGCCGGAAGGTCCTTGGAATTCGAATCTAGTTAATAGAATATTGGTACCCTAAATGGATACCTCCCCTAAGTGGTTTCTATCAAGTATGTCTTTATTTCTGAAAGTACATAAAGAGCAATGTTGGATATCCTGGTTCAAAAAGGAGTAAAAGTTGATTTACCCATAGTTAGTTGCTTAGTTCTATTAGTTCGTTCAATTATCTTTCAATACAGAAGATGATTTTGTTGTAAGAAGCTAGATCAATGGCCAAAGAAGTTACTTTTCTTCAAGGTTATAGGCTTCTTTCCTAGGAATCCCTTATGAAGGAATTTTTGAGGACTATCAAAGAGGTCCTCCTCCTACCCGGTATATCTTTGTTTATGAAGAAGCCTTGGGAAACTTGACTAAAAATAAAATAATGAGTAGATCTATTACTGCTGAGTTGGATAGTGAATCCTTATTGTCATTTAAGTTTGTTCAGAATTTCATTATCCTATGCAAAATATATTTTTGTACCCTAAAATATCAAAATATATTTTTGATACATTTTATGAATAATGCATACAAGATTAACCTATGCAAGTATGTTGCACTTCATATGTGTGAGTTGATAAAGACAACCTCAAAGTCAACTTCCTATTTCAACTCAAGGTTAATCTCTGTTATACTATATCCTAAGGGGTTGGATGTCCATAATGAATAAGTCTTCAATGACTGTGAATTCTGTATCTCAAATATTATAGTCAGAAGAATTAATATTAGTAGAAATACATGGAAAATGTCATGGATGTAGGATAATGAAATGTTTTATGAAATATTTAATCCACCTGATCATTGTTCAATACCTAAGGACATATCTAATACTTGTTTGGTACCTCATGAAATTATTGACTTTCCAGTTGAATATGAAGTATATTAGGTTGTTTCTCCTATAGGGAAAACTATCATGGATAGAGAAGACAATAGACAGGTTCCTCAGGACATAGTTGAGATGAAAGTACATGCACCTGAAGAAACTATTGTTTTGGTAATAGAATTTTCTTCTAGAGAAGAGTCTGTAGTCAATATAAGTGAAAAGTAAATTTTTGAAGAGCATATATAAGAAGAAATTTCTCTTGAAAAAGAAACTTCATTTGAGGAACAATTAGAGGAACAAACTGATCCTGAGATTATCCTATCTACTAAGGAGTGAATGGAGAAATCCCTTCGGTTGGATAAAAATAAATGGTTGAAGTTGTTGGGTATAAAATTTTGTACATAGATCAAATAACTGAATCTCTTAATTAGATAAGAAAAGCACTTATTAAGGTTGAGCAACACCCTAATCTAGAAAGTGCTAAAATTACTAATCCAGTTTCTTAAAGAACTATGGATACATGGTATAAGTTCCCTAGAAACATTGATGTGAATGAAACCCAGGAAGCCTTAGTTAAAGGCATAAACTTTTCTACTGTATATCAATTGAAACTAGTCTCTATCCTTGAAGTAATATCTACAAACGAAAATGATCCTATCTCAACTCGTGTCCCTAAACCTTCTCAAGAACCTCCTACATTCATTAGTCATAATGATTTGAATGAATTTAGAGCTACATTATTTGATGGCATTAAAAAGAACATTTAACCATCTCATGTGTCAAACATGAATGAAAGAGATTATATCCTACTATTAGAAATGATCATATAAAATATTCATCTAGAAATGCTTCAAGATATTTAATAGGTCTTAATCGGGAACAAACAACTGAGTGATGAAGTGAAGAATCTCATATATATGGTTGATGATATGTAGAAATTGTTGAAATCAGGACCAGATACTTTCTCATCCTATTAAGGATGTTATTGGTTAGATTCTAAAATAATTTGCCTCTCTCATTCAGTCAATCCTAAATTCCTTAGCAGACAATGTGGATGGGAGAAACAAGAAGATAGTTCAATAAATGTGTGAGCTTGTTATTGGTCTCAACAAATTGACTAATGAGTACAAGGGATATCTACAGAATGTTCTGAATCAACTAAAGTACCTCACTTAATCTGTTAAAGTCTCTAATACCTCTGGACAGTAATATCAACCCTCCTTTGATAGTGATATACTCAGAAATATCGTAAAGAATAACTTTAATCAGTGCTAAGTAGTTTTGACAAGGAGTGTCTATCTATGGTTGTCAAAAATAGAAATAGAGTCCTTGATTTTGAAAGGATCAACTCAATGATTTTAAATGACACTCAGGACAAAATTACTATGAATTGTATTTCTACATTAATTGGATTTTCTCTAATGATGTTATGAGAATCCATTTCATGTACCTTCTAGATATTTTAAAATTTCCTCATGTCACTCATGCTTTCAAAACTCAAGTTCAAAATATGAAATATTTCACTCCTTTTTTGGAAATTTTCACGGAGAACAATCATGATTTATTAAATGTGAGTAGGTACGGTGGTGAGATTATTTCTGACATCATCATGTTATTGAGACCTTATCGTCATGTTCAGAACACTGATCGTGTGGCTTCTACAGCTTCACCCTTGCGGAATGTTTTGTCTACTTCGTTATCCACTTCCTTTGTCTATACCTCCATGTTTGTCTCTCCAAATTTGAGTTAGATCCGACCTTTTTTCCTTGACAAACAATTAACTCAGTCTTCCACTAAACCTACCTTGGCACAATCTGTTTTTGAATGACTCCCACTTCCTTTTTTGACAGTTGGATCACATCCCACTTCCACTTCTATCTTTACTCCTCTCGCTCCTCCTTATGCAACTTCCATGGGTGAAAAGAAGACATCATGTACTAAAGAAAATATCACTCTACCTTTTGATATGGATACCTTTTAATTTTGTTGCATACTACTTGTAATGACACTTCATTCTCTATCTAATGCACTGTGAACTCTTATTTTCTTTTTTTCTTATTTAATTTTGTACTATTTTTTATAATACCAAAAGGGGGAGAGACACATTCACAATGGGAGATACATGTATAGTAAGAATATATATCTCACTATTATGATTTATGATCATCCAAAAGGGGGAGGTTGTTGGAATCCTCATGTTTTAATCATGTTTTAATGATCATAAATGTTTACTCATATATAATCTATCTTATATCATGTCTATCAAATATTACTTTTTTTATGGTCGAAATAAACTTTCTCAAGATCTTTATCCATATAAATAATGAATAATTATTGTAAACTAAATTTAATTTTTGTCTATAGTTATTTCTTTTATGAATGATTATGTCTATATCATTTGGTGAATATTACTGCTTAAGTGTATATAAAAATCTTTGGCAATGTCTTAGAAACTGTGAGTCTAACACTAGTTCAGGTTTTTTTTTGGCAAAGGTGTCAAACACCATGACCAAGACACCATGACCCAGACACCATGTCCCAAACACCGTGACATAGAAATCGTGACCCAGAAACCGTCACCAGACATTGTAACCAGTTTCAGATATCTTGAAGTTTGAGACATTGGTTCCTTGCTATGACATCAGTTGATGTTTTGGATTGAACCAGATTTCATGATCATAACACCGTATTTATGCTACTAATTCCGGATCTCATTACAATTATGTCATCATGAACATCTCATTATTCATAGGAACATAAGAATAAAATGTCTTGTGGTAACACTGTTTCCAAGAGACACCGTTTCTAGATAGACTGTGACACCGTTCATTAATACATTTTATATCATTATAAATTAAATTTCTTAACTATCATATTTGAGTCTTTTAAATGCACTAAAATAACTAATATTTCTTTGTAGACATGTCATCTGACTATACGAGGTATGAGGTATAGGATTCATGCATCCTTTTGGATCCAACACATGCACTAAGAGAATAAAAAGAAAAGTGTGTCCCTCAAAAAAGTATCGAGGAATAGTTGTGTGTAGCACTAGTGTTTTCATTTTTGAAAAGTGGACCGATAGATGCACCGAGACAAATATGAAGAACTCATGAAGCATTCTCAAATCAAAAAGATGGAATACCATAGATTAGAGTGAAATCATATTAACAATAACAAATTAACAAAGGTCATAGATGAGATCTAATTATAAACTAGAGCACCAGACTTGTGATACTCTTTTTCTCAAGAGGACTCAATTCTTGAATCTTCTTCATCCTAGAAGTTCAGAGCAGCATATGATAACACTCAGACCACTAATAATGTTATCTCATAATCTTTTCTCTATTTTGTATTTTTTTATCTTTTGAATAGTGTGTGTGTGTCTGTATTGAAAACACACATTGTATCCTACACTAAACTGAAGGATAAAAGATATTATTTTTGTCATATCTTTTTACACTTGTTTACTCCCACTGATAAGGGTATAAGTGTCCCTTCTACGACCTGATAGTTTTTTCCCATTACGAAATGTAGAAGTGGTCGTGTGACCTGGATAGTTTTGGGCACTACTGTGTACCATAATCCAGGGTGTGCATCAAGCTTATTAATATAAACTACTTGGTGTAAGGTGATCCCCAAGTGGAGTGGATAAGGTCTCATCTTAAAACGGAACCACATGTTTTATCTGAAGTGTTGTTTAATTTAGTCTTTATATGTTTTAATATATACTTCAATAATCACTTGATTTACTTTGATAGTTATTCTTGGATAGAATATATAATTGTTTTCATTATTATATTATATTCAAAGGTAATATCAATAACTCATTTTGATATTACTGATAGTTAATCAACCTTCTGAGATATTTTTTGAACAATCAAAATTTCATAAGTGAATAACATTGATGGACTAGGATATAGTTATTTTTATTGGGGATCCTTTTTAAGAAAACATTTATCCAAAACATTTATAGATACTCAATTAACCCCCCCCCCCCCTCTTGAGTAATCTAGTTCGACCAACAATTACGAAATAAAAATTGTTTATATGAATCATGGAAATTTAAATTCATTTTTTTAGTGAAAAAATAATTACCAAAAATCATTACAAAATGATGATGTAGTAAATATTATATTAATAAAAAACAACATTATGTGATATAAAAAATTTTAAAATCAAAATATATAGACTTACATACGGTGGTAAATTAATTTTATAGGTTAATATAATCAATTATCTATGTATTAAATGAATTTCTAAAATCCTTCTTTTTATATTGGTTTTTTAATGTTAATGTAATTAATAGTTTCAAAATTCTCATTAATGATATTTTATGTATTTTTTATTAAATTATATAAAGACAATAAAAATTATAAATATGAAAAAAATGGTACAAAATTTTGTGTAAAATATTAATAATTAACCATTTATGATTTAATTGAAAACTGATATATAAAAATATCCACATGTTAATGTTCAAAATATCTTTACCATAGAAAAAATTAAAATCATTTAATTAAGGGTTAATAAAAATTTTAAGGTTTAATATTAATAAAAAACATGTATAAAATATTTTTTTGATGGTATAACCACCCGATCCAATATTATAATCCATTTTATTTCATTTTTATGTTATTTTTAAAAATATTTTATTTATTATAAATTATTCTTTTTGGAAATTTAAAAACTTCCCCTCACCTTTGATATAAAAGGACACCTCCTCCCTCATCTCATTTGACCGCATTGAGTCATATATCAAGAAACAGTTGTATCCAATTCACTTCTCCACTTACTAATACATATTATATATGAGCTAGTCTTCCAAGAGGACAAATTATAGAACTCTTTACATGATAAATAAAGTGGATGTAACCAAGAAGATGAAATTCCTTTAACCTGTCAACCTCTTTTTAGAATCCTGAATACGTTCTCTAAATATAATCTATATATCATAAAATTATATCTTAATAATCCTAAATATGTTTAAATGTTATTATGATTATCAACAAACCACTATACATTCCCTTTCCCAATTAATAATAATTGAATATATCGTTCATGCCTACATGCGGATTATCGTCACCACAAAGTGATACAATTCATTATCCATAAAAATATTGTATGAGTTTGAACAATGTGGTGTTTAATTTTTATATATTAAATTTATTAAATAATTATATATCTAAAATTATAAAATCATATCTACCTTTTTACCTCAAAAACATTTGGGAAATGGTAATGTCACTCATGCATATGTATGGCTTACCATATCGATGATATGATGAAATTAATTTTCTATATATATTCACATGTGTGGTAGTAAGTATAAATTTTATGATATATATTATATATACAAAATAATAATGATTTTTTAATGATAATATATTATATAATTATATTTCTTTTAATTTTATATGAAAATTATATCGCGTTTATGCGTACATATGGCCTACCATCTCCATGAAAGGCGTATAATATTTTCTATCTCAACCATTTATGAATTACCAAAGATATATATACATATTGTGAACATATATATATATATATATCATTTATATATCATTTATATTCACTAGATATGATGAAACATGATCTATGTAAGAGGACTAAGAATAAAAAGTCAAAACCTATATGAAAGAGAAAACATTATTATGTGAAACATAACTTTAAATGATTATAAATAAATAATATAAATTCATGTGTAAAAAATATTTTAAATTTGTTAGATGAATATTTTATACTATTATAAATTATATATATTAATTATATAGTAGTTTTTAGTGTGTCATAAGGATGTCAAGCCTTAAGGAAATGGATTTTTATCTCACTTTTACTTTTATGGGACACATAGCCTATACAATGCATGTATCTTTTCAGTGTGGTATATAGTTCTCATGAGTTTATTTTAAGAGAAATATTTTTATGATTAATGAAATTTCATATATATATATATAATTTTTTATATTTCATGGGGAATACAGTTCTACTAATTATAATGTGGCACAATTAAATTATACAATATCATTTTTATTCGGGGTTATTCATATATTAGTATCTACTAAGGAAGAGTTATATTACCTATCTATGTTTCATAAAAATATATTATAATTTTTTTACTATTATTATACAATTGATTAAATTCAGTTTTACCCATGTTTGAATGTTTATGAAATGGTTTGTAATGAATCTTGTTTTCATTTTCCAAATGAGTTACATTATGACTTTTCCAGAAAAAGTGTGAAAATGATTTTTTTAATATATATGGGATGATTATATATTTATTAATTTATTATTAAATAATTCATTGAAGTATCCTTTAAATTATTAATATTTTATTTTCAATGATACTATTTTATTTTAAAATTTTGTTGCATTTTATGAAAATAAATAATTTTCAAATCATAAATGATATTTTAATCAAAAAATATATTCATGTGATCTCTCTAAATTATATTCCAATTATGATGATATTTTATTATGTTGCTCATTCTTTATTATAGAAACTTTTTTATATAGTATCCATATTATTTTTATGGTTGGTATATGTCATTATGAAATAATATTCTTAAAACCCATTTCCTTTTAGGGGTTCTCTTATGAAAAATGAATTTTTTTCATTGTGGAAGAAAAATGGGTGTTTTTGATTATGTTATGTGTGGGACTTATATCTCCCTCCAATTAATTGGGTATATATATATATATGGTGATAATTATGGGAAAAATGTTTATGGGAATCAAGTTTACATGCTTCATCCAATAAGGGATGTAAGGGAAACTCAATCCCTTATAAGAAAGGGATTTTGACTCGAGATGATGGTGTGTACCACCCTATAGGTTTCGTCCCCATTAATTGTCCTAATAATTTGTGGAAAATTATCCTTAACTTATATGGAATTATATTACATGTTTATGGTTCTTCCACAATTCTAAGTCTTATTTAAATGTTATTATTTCATGGTTTATATTTTTTACCCCCTTTTGTTTAATGTCTCATGTAATGACAATATTTAATCACATGATTTATTGTTATGATATTTAATATGATGGGTATTCTTGTAAAATGTTATACTCATATTTTTTTACCTTTATTATCATGTAATTATTACAGATCTTTCATCTTTACCCTTATTGAGAAATTTATCTTACCCTTTCTTATGTTTCCTTTTTAATATATTATAAAGAATGGTTTTTAGTATGAGTATAACGGGTACTAAAGGGTATGGATTTTATAGGATATGTCGTAGATGGTTCACAAAATTATAAGAATGTGTTCAATGATTGAAAATGCACTGAACAATTATGATCCTCAGACATATTTTTGTGTAATATAATGAATATTCAAATAAGAGAAGGTAATATACATTTTGAAAATAAAGGGAAATTATTGTTGGTATCATAGAAAATGTTATTTCAACCATTGAAACTAGAATGAGAAAACTTTATGGATATACCTAGGGATATTTCTATTAATATGTCAAGTTATGTCCCCACGGATAATCCTAATATGACATGGAACGAACAATATGTCATAATATTGAAATCCTATTGGTGTTTTGTTATGGATATATATTTTCAATCAATGATAAATGAAACTCATGATATTATTTATAGATTAATGATAATGGTGAGAACCATAAGAAACCCATTTAATATTGATTGTGACAAAAAAAATTATGATGAGAATTAAAATGGCATGATCACAGGAGTGAATTACATTGTGATCATCCCTAATCATTTTTCACAGAATGTGATTAATAATGTGTTATTGAAAAACAATCTAAAACTCTACCAAGAAGATATGGAATGTATTTTTTTGAAAATTCTAGTAATGGATACCATAGATTAAAGAAGAAAAATTTCCTTTTTGTCATGAATGTTGGAAGAAACATAGATATTGTTGAATTATGGGAACAATATGATATTTTAACTATGGAAAAGTTGGACACAATGCATGTAATTAAGTAATTGAAAAATTTTAGTTCACTCAATGGATTGTAATATTGGAAACCATTAGATAATATCAATTAATTAATGATTTAAATGAAGATGGAATGAGCATAATTAAAATCAATTTTCTATGTGTAAATCTCACGAAGATAATCAGCAATGTATTACAAGTAGTTGTTTTATTAAGGTTGCTGATAATAATAAATGTTAACAGTGAATATAAAGACGGGTTAAATAAAATAATGATATTGATTTTTCAATATATTAATGACTAAGTGAAATAATAAAATTATTTATATATTTGGAATGAATTATTATGTTATAAGAATTGAGGAAATTATAATTAATGTTTATTTTATTTTTTAACTAAGGATTTAAAACAATATGTTAAATGGTTCTGGTGGAGTAGAAAAGATATTTAATAGAAATATGACATTCAAGGGAGAAACATTATTCTAGAAAATATATCCCTTGATATGTTCATGATATTAGGATATGATGTTTTAGTAATGTAAATTTGACGGTACTTATTACTATGGAATTGATTAACAACTTGTTGAAAGTGAATTATGATATCGTTGATAATGTTTAATGTATTTTAGGATTCATATAATATATCAAACAATCATTTTAATTCATAATAACACATGTTTTCAATATTTATTTCTAGTAATTTAGTTTATTAACATGATTCAAGAGAGTACAGTATTCGGTATTCATGTGTTTGTGACAAACAATAGCTACATTAGGTTGATTTTGAGAAATTTAGTGACCTTCATGCTAATATTTTGGAATTTCGACTTTCAGGAATGTTAAATGGTAAACCATGTATCAAATAATTTATGTTAAACATCGAATGGGTTTTATAGATTCAAATTTTTATCTCTCTATATGATGATTTGTGTAGATTAGATAATTTTTGATAATTTGTTGTTGTGATAAATAATAAAGGAATGGAATATCATTATATGTATGGATATAATTATCTAATTAATTTCATTTAATATGATATGAATTGTAAATTTATTAAGAATAATAAATTTTGAAATCATATAAGTATATATTTTCATAATCACTCATCAACATTAAGAAAATGGTCTTTAAAGAAAATGTTGTCCTATTTTCAACATTTTTTACGCTATCAATTATGTTTTTAATACTATTTTGGTTATGGATATATGATTATTATAATTCTAATAAAAAAAATTTCTATCACCCTCCATCTGAACATTGTAATAATATTTCACTTCCATTTCCATTTGTTTTACATTCCACTAATGTTTTCTTATATGGGAACCAAGTTATGATTAAAATTAGGTAACCATTATATTTAAATATTTACCAAATTAAATGGAGTTTTATTGTTCATTTATTGATGTGGGAACTTTCCGGTATTAATCCTTTTGATATCCTAGACCAATTTCAAAGGTGAAATTTATTTCATTGGGAGTATAACGTAACACCGTGAGATTTTTTGAAATATTTGTTTTTCTAATTAACATAATTTTTTCATTAGTTATAATTTCATGAAATATATAATGTAAATTATTTATATAAAAGAACCAATTTTTTCTTTCATTATATCATATACCTAGTAAATATTTCACTATAATCAACACTAGCTTAGATTGGGTTACACACACCATTTTTTCTACAAAAAACCATTTTGTAATTATAATAATATAAATAAGACAATTATAACCTAGATATTAGAATATAAAAAATGAATGTGATTATATTAATAATAAAAATATATATTACACATGAATAAATACATAATTATTTGGTGACCAATTTATTAATAATGAAAATAAAAAACCATTAGACAATATAAACAATTTTTTTTCTAAAAACAATTAAATTGTGTAGAACATTTCTTAATGCTAATATATATATATAATAACTATTTTTTATTATATTAATTAAATATATATGTATTATGTTAAAACTAATTTTTAACATTCATAATATGAGTTATCTATTTATGATATAAAAATAAATCTACTTTTATATTTAGAAACTATATTAATCTAAATTTTATTTTATAACCTTTTAATGGGGAATATGTTTTAAATCAAAATTTTGTTACTTTTATAGATTTAATTTAAAAAACTCTTATTGGAAAAATAGATATCAAATTTTTATTTTGTTTACCTTTTAAATTTTTCTGAGTTATATTATATTTTGATGAATAGTATGGGGATATTAATTTAAAATAATTATTTTGTATAAATAATTCATAGTAATAGATTATATATTTTATTGGTTGTAATGTATAATTAGATAAATTTTATATCATATAATCCAAATTAAGTGATTTTAATCAAATGTGCAATGAATTTGGATATAAAATCATTTAAATATTTTGACCTCTTTTATTATAAATCTCATTTTGTTCCCCATCAGTGGGAATAATCTTAAATTAATTTTAGCTTTTTATATGTATTCAATTTTGAAAAAATGGATTAAATATTTTGAATCCTAAGGCCCCAGTTTTTAAAATTGTTATCTTTTGATTTTGGCCAATATGAATATTAACATTACTAAATTTTGTTACCACAGAAAAGGGTAATTTTTTTAATTTAGTATAAAATTTATAAGAATTATAAAAATACCCTAGAACACTACCAAATATTATTGAATGATTTTAATTCTACCTTATAAAATAATTTTATAATTTAAATAATTTAATGGGAACCATTCCCTGAATATGACATAAATATTATTAAAATCAATGAGAGTAACAAAATGTCTACTCTTACTTTTAACAAGTATAATATTTTCATCATTGGGATAAATAGATGATAAATTTGATTAAAAAATTATTATTAAATTTATAATGTTTTTCTAAATCGTGTAAATTTATTTTTAATTTTTAGTGAGGAAATAATTATAGTAAATAATTACATAATGATGATGTAGTAATTATTCAATTAACGAACAACTCAATTAAGTTATATTAAAAAAAATATTATAAAGTTATAAAAATGATATATATGTTAATAATAAATATTATTATTTCATTAAATGAAAATTTTCTATGTCATGATTTTGTATTTATTTTTTTAATTTCAATGTGATGAATTGAGTCAAAATTGACTGTCATTATAATTTATGAAAATGATATTTTATTTAATTTTATAAAAATAATTTAAATATAATATATTGAAAATGGTGATAAATTATTTCAATTATATCATAAATGGACAATTTATGGTTAAAATTACTGCATATAAGTAAAAATATTCATTGTTCAGTATTGAAAGTGTTTTACCATAATTAAAATTAAAATAGGTTAATTAATATTTAATAAAAAGATAATGTTACAAATTACCAAAAAACTTGTATAAAATATATTGGATGTTGGTATTACCAATATAAACCAATTTATATTCAAATAAAATAACTTATATATGTATTTTTACTTACATTTAATTTATTATAAATTAATATTTAGTGAAATTCTAAAATTGGCCCTCTCAATCATTAAAAAGGGAAAACTATTCGCTCATCTCATTTAACCAAACCGAGTCATAGAGATCAACAAAATTATACCAAATTATATTATAAAGTTATTTATGCACATTATTTAGGTTCTGGTCTTCCCAAAACACCAACTCTAGAGTCCATTAGAAAGTATTTAAAGGAAATATTTCGAAGAAGATGTTATTGTTCTAACCACTCAATCTCTTTTTCTAATCACCTATACCACCTATAAATCTATTATATATCATAAAATATTAAAATAATCAACATAAAGTTTCTAATATTATATTAGGATTATGAACATACATCTATGTATCCCTTTTACCATCAAACAAGTAATGCAAATGTTGCTCGTGCATACATATAGCTTAACATCTCTACAAAGCAATTCAATTAATTTTTCATTTCCATCTATTATGAGTGATAATTATAATGGTTTTAATGTTTACATATTTTATTTATTACATAGTTATACTTACATAATTATAATATCATATCTACCTTTTTTCCACAAAATATTTTTTGATGTGATAATGTCGCTCGTGTATAGTTGTGGCTTACCATCTCTACGATGGGATGTGGTTACTTTTTCCGATATATTTCACTTACGTGGTAATAAAGATAATATTTTTAATATATAGTAATATAAAAAATAGTAAATATATTTTATTTAAAATATATTTAATTAATTTCTTTTTTTTAATCAGAAAAGAAAATAAAAATAACGTTCATGCACACGTACGCCCTACCATATCCATTACAAGTGTATTTTATTTTCTCTCAAACATTTATGAATTACCATATATATTTATATATATAATATAAGGATTATACTTATATAATTTCCATCAATATGGAGATTATGAAATCATGATATATGTAAGAGGACCAAGAATACTTAGTAAAAACTTGTATGAAATAAAATGTTGTTATTACTCTAAACATAACGTTAATTGTTAACAAATGGATAATAAATATTCATAAGTAAATAATATTTAATATTATATAAATGAATATTGTTTTTGGAAGATTTATAACAAAATTATATTTATTATAAAGTTGTTTTTAATGTGTATGATGGAATTTAGGACTTATGATATGGGATTTTTGTCTAAATTTTATTTATGTTAGAAACATGAATTAAAAACTACTAGTTTCTTATGGATGGGGTATATAACTCCGATGAATGTATTTTAAAAGTATTATTATTAACGTATATTAATATACATGATGTTTACATTAATTAATGGGTTCTATGATTCTAATGATTATATATTGGTTATGATTAATTTCATAGACTCATTTTTATTTGGGATTGTTTATGCATATCTGATGGGGAATATTTATCTTCTATGACTATATTTCCTAAAAAAATATTTTTACTAATTTAATAAAAAAAATTTAAACTAATTTTAAATTATTTATTAATTTTTACTAAATGTTTTGAAACCACTATTTTTTCCATTATCTAAATGATGCACTTTGTGACTGTTTTGGGAAAAAGTATCAAAAGAATGTTTGTATGCTATATAGAACAAACATATTTTTTATGTTTTTATGAGACCATAATTCTTTCAAATTTATTATACAATATTAAAATTTTATTTTAAAATAAAAATATATAATTTAAAATTTTGATTCATTTTTAGAAAAGAAATCATTTTCAATTTAGAAATGATATTTTCCACAAGAATAATTTTAAAGTCTTCTCTAAAAATTATTTTCCATTTTATATAGAATCATTTTTATTACATATGATTTATTGAGGATATTTTTTACAGATATTGTCCTTATTCTTTTTTTTTGTTTATTTATGTTATGATGGAATTATATTTATGTTACACATTTATTTTTATGGGTTATGGTATGAAAAATTAATTTTTTTTGTGGAACACATATGTATGGTTTGAATTTTTTAACAGTGGGTCATATCTCTCCCTACAATTCATGGGTAAATATTTTTATATCATGGGATTATTGTGTGAAAAAATTGTTGGTCTTGATACCCTATGAGAATAATGGGAAACTCAAACCCAAATAATGTTAAGACTTTCACTAAGGGTTAAGGAATGTCCAGCACAGTAGGTGTAATCCACATTTAGTGGTCTAATAAGTTCTAATAATGAGGCTTAACTTATTTGGAACAATAATAAATGTGTATGTATCCACCATATATTCATGTCTTATATCTAACATATGATTTCATGTTTTATACTATTGATCCCTTGTAATTCCGGTCTTAAGAACTTCTAATCATTAATATCAGGATTGAATATTATGATCATTAATATGTATGGTACTCTTGTATAATTTTATTCTAATATTTTCATACCCTTATGATCATGTTATAATAGTGTGTCTTCCATGTTTACCCTTAAATAGTGTCCAAGATCACAATTTCTTATGTTTCTTTTCCCCATGTTATAAAGAATTGTTTTATGTTGCAACACTAAAAGGGGTAATAAAGGGGGGATACTTATGGGACATGTTCATGATCTTTGACCAAATTAGTTGAATTTGTTCATACATTCCAAATTCACTTCACTATTATTGTTATGAGGAATGTTTTTATATAATATATTTACTATTGTTTTGAAAATATTTAATATCCATGTTGAAAAGACAAGGTCAATGTATATTCTTTTTGAACATGATTCTACCTTTGTTCACTACAAGTATGTTATGATTTTTCACATATGTTACATGTGAACACGATTATATCATTATTCAAATAAATGTGTCAAATTTTACCAATATGGCCGGATGATTCATTTTTATAAATTCCAAAATTCAATGAATTTATCAACTATTTCCATATCTATTATAATGATGATCTCAAAAAAACGTTACAATATTGATGATTATGCTCCCCCATGTTATATTGATCCATGTCCCCAATTCCACATATAACTGGGAATTTAAATCACCCATTTCATTGATTTATATCCTCAAGTGAGTACATGTACTAATGAGAACATGATAATTTAGAATGATAATTACAATGTATTTAAATAATTTTTTTTGGTTAATTATGTAATACTAATGTGTGATACTAATTTTCTCAAGGCACTAAAAGTTTTTATCCTTGAATGTATAATTATTATGTTAATTATCATTAAAATTATGTAATACTCATTTATGAAAAAATTATGGTCATTATAATTTCTAGGACCATCATTAAGTGTATCATGTGCTCCTCCATGGACACGCAATACACCAAGATATCATCAATTAAGATCACTATAATTTTTTTTATAAAATGTTGAATGATCTACCTCATTAGTCCCATGAAAACTTTTTTTCATTGGTTATGATTAATGTAATCATAATGTATTCATAGTGTCTATAACTAAATTAGAATTTTTTATTTTTCATTTCATTAATACATACTCATGGATGATGATATCCTAGCATAAGGTCATTATTTGAGAAATCTATGACCCCTCTCAATATATCAAAGTGGTAATTAATCCTATTTAGTGGATACATATCCATTATGATCACTTGGTTTAGGTTCTAACAATACAAACAAAACCTCAATCTCCACTTGACTATATTGGAGATAAAAATTGGGGCTACCTAGGGGGAAACATTGGGTCAAATGAATCCCCTACATAGAATGTCCTATAACAGCACCCTAAGCTCCCGAAGTTCAGTGGGAGCCACCCAATATAAAATAGTATATATTCAGGATATCCACAAGAGTTAGTTAATTTAAAACTACATCTATCACTGGGGTTTAAACATTGTAATTGCCCTAAAAAATATGACCCCATACTCTTCCACAACTTTAAGATTATGAAATCCCCTAGAATCTACTAATCCAAGTGATATACAATACTAATAATTAATAATCTATAGTATCCTCTTATGTATGATCTCATCAATCTATTCCTAATATTTTTTTATCAACAATAAATTAAAAATTGATATATCACCACTAATAAACCACATCAACCAGGTTAAAATGCCAATCTAAGCATGAGAAATGGATATCTATTCGATACATATGATGAAATTATAAGGCCTCATCATTGGTACAAAGATAACCCAAATTATGTTGTATTGTATACTATTCTAGACACACTTTTGGATAAATTATATGATCACTCAGTCACCTCTAGTTGAAGTCTAAAACTGTATGGTTCAATCTTGGGGCTCACCAGAATCCCAAATTATTGAACTACTAAAGTTGTAAGATAAAATTGGATATCACCCATGCATATCAGTACTAATTATAATTTAGAAACGACATGTTTCATATAATCAATCATCTATGGAGCCTCAAGGTAAAAGTCCTCCACTCCAATAAAATATCCTAATACTGGAACAGTATATCCTAGATACTAGAATCATCCTCTTGGGGATGTTAGTGAAAATTTGTCAAACCACCTACCAAAATCAGTTTCAATTTCATCACTGTTTCATGTCTTTTCCATGAGAAATTTCCTACTATTACCTATACCACTATCTTGGAGTAATATTAATTATATCTCTATTAGCTGTGTGTTTAATTAGAAAACCCCAAGGAAGAGTTCCCCAACTATTACAAGAGTATCACTTCCTCTCCCCATCCGGACTCAAGCCATCATAATAGGATAAACCATTAATCTTCATTCCTAGGATCGTGATGGGAATTATCTAACATTAAAAGATACCTATTTATATAATATTCCTTTGGATTTTGATGCCTTATCTTCTCTGTAAACTCTATCAAAACCTACAAAATGTTTTTACTCTTTCAGTAAGATCACCACTATTAAGTATGACTCAAGCACTCCAACATAGTTGGGAGTGAAAAGTGATATCATTGTAGCCCTAATATCTAGGTGTAATCATCAATAAAAATAATTTAATCTAATGAAAAGGTCTATAAAATTATTTATACAGTATAAAAAAAATTATTGTTAACATCACGAAATACTTTTCCATGATTATAATTCCATTATGACACTATATTATCACATGAATGTGCACAGATTGTAGTGTGGAAAGATAAAACTACTCCATGGAAATACAGTAAATTATTTACAAGGACATAGTTCTCTTGTTCTGTTCTTGAGTTATTTGAATTGACCATAACTAAGTGGATCCATAAAGAATAATCATAGCTAGGACCACCATTTGATCTGTAGGTGTGCTCACAAAGAGATAAAATAATGCCACAACCTCTAGTAATTCCTTAGATATATGGGGGTCTATATCACCCTAAAACCATGTAGTATGCCGCCTTTAAAACTCATGCAATGTGCTGATTCTATGTGCATCATAAAATAGTACTTCCAGATAATATTTTCCTCAATTGGTTACAGAATAACTATCACTCAGCAGATCAACTACATGATAATGTAGTGTAATACTATTTATCCATCTTCATCGAGGAATCCAGAAATAAAAAAGACACATAATGGTAATTGAGTATATCTTTGGAGCTTATGTAAGAAGGATATGGAAACTAATACCCATTCCTATATGATTTTTGTAATAATAGTTTCCCTAAAGTTAGTTCCAAAATATACAGAGCCAACAAGTAGTTTATTAGAGGATTGGTGATTGGATACATTAGTCACTACAACTACTATAGAACTCATGTCTAAAATCCTGACTATAAACAAATTAATAATATATATATATAAATAAAAAACCACATCAAAACTAGAAAATCACAAAACATTGGCCTTGTCATTGAAATTAATCCTCTAATACCACTCCTCCACAGCCTAAACCATTAGGGTTGAGATATATGGTGATAAGATGAGTGTGAGAACCAAATTCCCAGCAGAAAGAAAAAGAGGGAATGGAAACCAACACAGACTATTAATATCCCATATATAAGAGTGATTACACCAATTACATGTCTCCACAGACACATTTCTAAATCCCATAAATTCTATAATATCGAACAAGAAAACTAATACCAATGCATGAAAACAACTATATCCCCAAACCAGAGTACAAAAAAATTTCTACATGTGATAATACAGAAAAATACATGACCATAAAAAACTATAAACAGGGTACACCATGCTTTGAAAGAGGGAACTACTATGAAATGAGAGACTAGATAAACCCTCAATATGTCATTCCATATACTAATCTCTACCTGCTCATGGTCCTCCCAAAAAGTATGTGAAATGGACCTACATATGTATAATGAATTACATGTGTTGGAAAATCACAGGTAAGGTGAGTGTAAAATCCCCAATAGGTTAGGTCAAATTAAAAAAATAAGGCATCATGAGTAGTCTGCTCATTATTAATGTGGTATTTCATTCAGGATAAGAATCATAATGATAAATTGATAAATCCAATATATACTATTAAAAGATTCAATGACTCAATGGTTACAACCAACACAACCAGAAATAAAAAAAATGAGGCTTCAATGTAATTCTCTTCTAGGAGGACTCATTCCACGAACCATGATATCACTAATGAAACTAAACTAAGAGGAAGTTATATTCTTCCATCAACATGCTGTAATCATCAAATCTCTGAAGAACACACTATCCAGATAGGGGTTCACACCTACTACCAAATGGGTATTCTAGTAACCAAACTGGATCAAACATATATATAGGGGGTTGACATAGTCTGTTTGGAGGTCATGATGATACTACACACACCAACTAGGAAATATACAAAAGAGGATTCCACCCACATCCTCATTGAGGTATACCAGGAAATATATTGAAAAAATCATAGTGGGGATCACAATCATATACGAAGGATGTAATTATACAGTATTCTATTATAGGTATGGACCATAGAATCACACTCAACTAAAAAAGTTGTGTACTATACAAATAATGGGCTATAAACTAATTATGATGAAGTATAGGGTCCATATAGAAGGGAACATGACATGTAATTTTAATACCATAACTGATCATGCATAGACCTTTGTTTCTCTTCTCATTTGCATGTACAACTTTTCATGCCCATATACTATGGTCATTCCAATGAACCTGGATGGGTCAATGTATGAGGTCATGCACGTGTACTCTACCCATGAATGTGTTCTTGGTAGTGTTTGTGCCCCTCGATTATTAGTAATACTCAATGATCCACAGAAACATGTTCACATGACTTACTCCGCTTGTAACATGACATGTAATTATTTTCTATATGTGTAAACCATATCACCATAGAATATGGACTACCCAATTTTCATTCGTCAGACTACATGACTTATACTTATTAATTTCAATGAAATTATAGGTTGTTCAACATGTCTTTTCTACACATCCAACCTTGAATAAATCAATGAATCCTACAGAGTATAGTGAAAATATATTTCATTGGCCTTTCCTTTATCGATTGTCAAATCATGGATGTTCATGTGCCTTCAATGCTTGTAAAACTTGAATAATTGGAATGTATCACCTAATCTCAATCTTCCTGTAATTTCCCACTATTCTCACAGTATGTCAATTACAACCTCTATCACTAATCATATTTATAGTGTTAATTCCATTACCTGTATAGTGGTAACATAAATATCTGATATTCGGTAATGATAAAACTTCTATCCATGTAAATACTAGTGATGAATCAAACTATGAAACGAGGTAGAAATTAATTAAGTACAATTTGGAAAAGAAATTCGATCATGTTTGTGTTGGAATATAATTTTTTCCATTAGAATAAATAGTCAAGAGTAATAAATGTCAATAAATAAGTTTCCCAAAAACCATTTAAGAAATAAATCATAAATTACAATCATGATCAACCCCTGACTCAAACTGATAGTTGAATTTATTCATGTTCATCGTGGGGTAAACAATACCTAAATAAACCACAAGGAAAAAATGCGCTATCATGGGTTGGTATCAATCATAGTTGAATAATATATCTATTTAATTATCATTGGTGTGATTCCCAAACTAAACTATAGTTGGATATCCTAGTTGTACACCAATCGTTGATAAACGATCTCAATATATACCAACACTCCTTCTTGCTCACATATATATTCACTGGGTTATGTGGAAGACCATTTAAATTTCATATATAGAATATTTATAGTCAATATCTATTTTATTGTTTTTAATTATTATAAATAAATATATATTTAATTGATTTAATTTTGTCACCCATAGAGGCAGTCAATACCAAACATAACAGAGAGAATGATTATATCATGATTAGGGTAAAACACACATTCAATACACAATATAGGTTTTAAATTTTCTATCTACTTCATCATGTTGTAGTTATTTCACTATTTCATGAATAATATACTCACTTGAAATTAATTTATTTATGATTGTTATAATGAAAATAATAGGCTCACTTGCCTTTGGAATATCATTCCCTCTCAGCTCCTATCCAAAAAAATTAAGATATATTAAAAATTATAACATGGAAAAAATAATAGGTTATTGGTTGCTTTAGTTGGTATAAGTGTACGATTTTATTATTAAACAATACATTGGCTAGAGAATATTAGTGAAAACCTAGAGATAATTCTACATGTAAGATAAAATCTTAACACTTTTTCCATAATAGATATTACAATACTGCCTATAAATTAAATCATTGTCAATATACTCATATATGGATATGAATATAGAATTGATTAAACTATATTTTAACACCTTTAAAATTGTTTTTTGAGTATCTACTTATTCATTTATTACCACACTATCAATGAGAATATGAATATACACCTGGCTAGATAATACTAGTTTATGTTTTTTAGTTGACTCACATCCTCTATAATATTATGAATTAGTGGGAAGAAGCTATAAAAACCAATGATAATACAGTATAATATGATATAATCATAACATTTCATGTGTTAAATGAATTTTTCATATTTTAAAACACTATAAGAATTATTTTCAAAATCATTTGTTTTCCTTTGATTTTTAAAGTATGATACTCAAAATAAGATTCTTTATTTTATTAAATGGTTGTTACATAGAGAAACTATGTGGTCAATTAATGTGATGACCAATACAATGATCTAACATGTGAATATCCAAATGAAATTGGATATAGAATGTTGACTCTTGATGTTATTCTATACGGTAACTTAGGATAGACATGCCATTATTTTACACAATCTAATTGAAATAAGGTGTTATATTAAAAAAAATCAAACCAAGGACCTATTGAAACAGTTTCATTGTATATTAGCTGTCTAATAAGCTTATTTGTCAAAACATATGATAAATTATATTTAACATCAATCATGATAGACCATATTATAGGCATATCATTATTAATAATCATAATCATAACAAGGGTAATGAAATAATATTATTTTTTATGCTTAAATACTCATTAATGAGTTAATAAAAGTTCCATAAGGGATTTGTTTATAGAAATATGTAAAAATATGATAACAACTAAAATATCTTAATAGAAATAGTGATAACAAAAAAAATTCATTTTCTATATATGGTATAAGAACATAAATCCATATAATGTAAACATGGGAACATTATAGATATAACATAGATAAGATCAATTTAACATAAACATTGAATTATGAGACTATATGACGATAATGAATAACATTGTTTAACTATTTCACAAATATTACAATAAGAATTGTTAGAGAAAACATGTTTAATATTCATTTCATAACCACTAAATCATCAATTTATGATATATGTTAACACATGAGATATTTTAATATGAACATTGCACGTTTGTTTTTCAAAAAAACAGGCATTGAAAACCCTTTTAGAAGGTGAATTATTAATAGAATTTGATATCATTTTTGTAAAAAAAAAAATTAAAAGCATGAAAAGAGTATTTTCCTAATTATTTTTTATTGAAGAGTAATTTAAATATGTTCGAAGACTTTAAACATTATTCTTTACTAAAAATCACATCCAAACCATAAAATTATTGATTTTCACATTTTTTTTTATATAACAGATGCGTGATGCCATCCCTGCAAGATTTCGATATCAGAGTTTACTAAAAATAAATATAAAAATCGTAACATGATATTCATACATTTAATTTTTTAATAAAACACATATTTAATATTAAGATGTTAATTTTGAAAAATATTAAATCATTACATAATTGGACAACTTAAAATTCAAAATGTAGAACTAAAAATCGTAAATAAATATCAAAAAACCGAACAAGAGTAAAAATACACATTGAAAATATATTCATAAACAATTAAAAACATACATATAAATGAAACAATAGAACCAAATTAATCAAACACACACAATATATCACAAATAAAATTATTAGTGTGATCATGTCATTACATGTATACAAACAATCATCATAAAAAACTACAAAATAGTATTTTTGGAATTTAAAAAAATATCATATTTTTAAAAATTATTTGGTTTATAATAATTTGTTCATTTCAACAGTTATTATTATTCTGGTCATTATTTTCTCAAAAATTAATTAGAAAACATATTATTTACATTAAATGAATCATTATTTATTATTACACTCTGTTTTTGGAACAATATTTAAAAAATAAAAATAGTAGATAGAATAAATACCATGTACTCAAAAATATAATATTTAACTACCTAAAATATAAGATAACCATTTTTTCTATTTCTACTATTGAATAGTGATCCCTATTGACTCAAATCCACCACTGTTTGTGACACAAAAATATTAATGATCAATATTTATATAAAATTACAATATTTTTTTATTGAACTAAAAGAATGGAATAAAACGTACAACTATAACAACATGTTGAATCATTTCTGAACACCAAAAAATATAGATCATAACCAATATTCATTAAATTCAACTGAAAAAATATTTGTAACATACATTTTCCACTAATATATAAAATATTCATCATCATTATAATTATAATGAATATTAATTAATAATTAAATATTCTTTCTTACCCATCAGGGGTTGGAAAAAATCTTGTGATATCCATGTATATTAGTCATTGAAGTATATATATTCAATTTTATATTCTTGGTTAAAATATTCTATCTCTTTTTATTGAATTCTAGGTGGATAATAAAATAATCCGAAGTGAAATTATATTGTATAAAAAGACTATGAGAGTGAATTTTTTATTAAATGTGTAATCCCAAGTATACTATCATTTTTTTATTATGCTCTATAAAAGATGAACATCTAAAAATAATTTTATGAAATATAGGTTAAATTTCATAAATAATTTAATTACTATAGACATATACTTTAAAAAATAGAAATACTTGAGTTCCCATGCATTAGTTTCTATCATTTCGAATGATGTATTCTACCTTAACAAAAGACTTTGTTACACTATTTTATTAAAATTAAATAATTTTAATATATTAATAATTAATAATTCATAATAAAAAAACAAAGATTCAATGATTTATTTTTCAACAAAAATATTTACAACAATAACTAGTGTATATGAAAATCATCAAAAAAATTAAATGAAATTATTTTCTTCTAAAAATGTGTAATTTTAGGTGCCTGTATTTTTTCTAAAAATATATTTAATTTTCCAAATCACAAACTTTAGTAGTTAATAATACAAAGAAGATGATAAATATTTTATATAATAGAAATGTATACCAAAAATGATGAATTTAAATAAAATATCTACAATAAAATAACGATAGAAAAACTGCCAACCAACAATTGATATATGAAATTAATATATATTATTATTATTTTTAAAATGAATCATTGGTAAACATCAATTTATTTAAAAATAAAAAAATTAAAATAACGTTTTTGTAATATCAAATAAATAATAGATTACCTCATTAATTAGAAGTGTAATTTATTATTTTATCAAATCCCTTCAATGTCAAAAATTCAGATTTCATAGAAAATGTCCATATCATAATCATTTTAATGATCATATAATCATAAATAGATGGATAAATATCAGATATGGATTCAATATTATTAATATTCTTAATATAGAAATAAAACTTTCCATAAAAAACTAAATACCCCTAATCATATTAGCGGGGGAAAATAAAGTAGTTTTTTTCTTATGTTAACTTCATAAATGATTCCTCATTGAAAATAAATTTTCTAAAATAAACATATATTAATTGATACTAAACAAGTTTCATACCACTTTTACTATCATCCTACATACATTCAAATTTTGGTACTAAAAAATTTATATAAAAAACCTCTAATGTATCCTCAACAAAACCAAAATTGATGTAGAGTAAAAAAATGGTTTATAGTCATTGTAACATGAAAAATGTTATTCTTCAACAACAACTATTTCTCTAGTAATTTGAACAGTACTATTATGGTATGGTTATTTGTTTAAAATATATAACCATTAATATCGAAACAAGACCATGTATAAAAATTAAAACTTAGTCACCCTACTAAACATTTCAATGTACCTGGTTATTATTCATCAATGATTATTTACTCCTTAAACAATGAAACTATTGTGTTTCTATATTAAACCATCATCCACTTTTAATTTATTTTGATATATCTTACCTTTAATCCAGTAATATGTGATGATATATATTGTTGAACATGAATAGTTTTGTTAAATTTATAAATTTGATTTCCTCAATTCATTACATATATTCAAAAATAAATTTATGCCTCAAATACCATTACCATAACTATCATTAAATAAAACTTTCAGTTATAGGGAGACAAAAAATCTCCACATTAAACAAGTAATCATTAACAGACTTAATTACCTCTTGTAATATGTATTTTTGAATAATAGAGTCATATAGTCAATACAGGTAATTAAAATATACCTTCTAATTATTCAATTGTCTTTAAAATAAATAAAACCAATATAAATAAATAGGAAATCATATAATTATATCTTACACTAAATAAATCGATATATTATCCAACATATTATATATTGATAGTGAAAAATTCAATTCTGGATGACAATGTTTGAGGATATATTTATTCTATAAAACATATTGAATAGATAGATCTATGAATTTACATCAAATTTAATTAAAAAGGTAACATGAAATGATTACAATTTTTTTGAAATATATTAACAATATTCCACAAAATGAAACTAGTAGGTACTATTGTATCAATACACGAATGTAATTAGATTTCATAACAATTAAATTTAAAAACAAAAATGAATTTTTTTTTCAAATTTTAGGAAAATCCAACAGTCACATTACTATTATATAGTAATGGAATAAATTTAGTCATATCTATATTTCTTAATTTGTAACTATATAGTGGAAAATATAATCTACTTTCCTTTACTATGGTTGTTGGATCCAAACTCATTCCCATTCTTGTTATGTTATTCAATTCCACCAATACTTATTCTGTATTCCCTTCATTGTCTAATAATTTTCCAATAAAAATGAATTTTTTTCATTATATTCCTATTAATAATATTATTTTATATATCAATAAAATTCCAATTATGTATCTCAAACTAAATGGAACGTTTCTCCCCTGAATTTGGTTTAAAACTAGAAATTATTTGTTTCAAATGGGGTACAGCTGTTTTTCAAAATTTCGTAATATTATCCAGAAGAAATAGGTTCTATGTAATATCCAATCTCATTTATACCTTTAAATTCCATTTATAATTTTTATGTATATGATTAATTCCAAAAAATATCCGATGTCCCAAATACATCATTTTTCAACAATTATATACTTGTTGATATGATTTGCCCTCTATGAAAATGGATTTTTTTATAAAATTTTACACTTTATCTTGATACGTTTTCTCAATTAGGAATTTCAATTAATGTATATATTATCAAATAATATAAATGAGAATAATTTTTTTTATATACATAAAATACTATAACACATGTCTCCCACAAAAAATTTGAATCATTGATAAATGTTTATAGATGATCATCATTCTCATTTCTAATATTTTTTAGACTAGAATGTTTCAATATCATCATCACATATTTCATTTTAACACATATCATAGGGGATAAGTTATAGAAACATTAAATAACATTCCATAAATCATGTTTAATACCTTGATTCAGATATAGATTCATTCCATTTCACAATAGATGCATTTGAGTATTTAAAAATTGATTTAAAATATAAAAGATATTTTTGATCATATAAATTCATTTGGGGTGAATTTGTTGAATGGAATAAGGTTACATCAAATTTGAGCTCATCTATATTCCATCACATCCTATTTTCATCATTTGGAAAAAAAACTGATAAATAATAAATGAACTATAAAATGATACTATATTTCATTTCTTAGAAGATTATAACATTTTCGTAAGAAATAATCATGGTAAGATTTTTCATACATTTTATATCTTGATGTCCAAAATTAAGGACATTATGAAAAATATAAATATTCCTTTCTATATATAACAATATCATAATGGTATGAATGTTTCCTTGTATACCCCAATCTCATTGGTATTAATAATTTATTTCCTCATAGTTTGAATCTAGAAGCTCGTTTCGTTATGGAATTATATAATAAAAATGATCTTGCATTAAAGTGAATATTTGATCATTCTAACCATTCCATATTTTCAAGTTAAATAATCTCTACCCTATAGATAAAATTATAGATTTAGTGTAACATTAGAATAATGGATTCATATTAAATCCATACAATTGTTGACAATCTTTTTTTAATGGTATCGAAATTAATATAATGAATTAATTATTCAAGTCGATCTTATATATGATATAGAACAAAATCATCTTCCTTAGATAAGTATATGTTTTTTTCACCAGGACAAATATAGAGTTTGTAATTATGACATAAATGATAGAAAATATGCTTGTATTTGATTCAAATGTACCCTAATTTACTTATATTCAAACATTTTCATACATGGAATAAAAATAAAAATAATAAACAATATTTATTTTGGAGAATTACATGAAACAATATTCTCATATTCTACTATAGGTATTTTTTATTTATCCAATTATAATCAATTAATTACCTAAAGGTAGAAAAATAATAGATGAATATATTTATACATATTAAAATATAGAAATGTATTTAATTAAATAATTATTTTGAAATTAAAAATATATAACTATAATAAAAAAACCTGAATATATTTTTAATAAAAAAATTATTTCATAAAAAATATTTATAAATGAAACAATGTTACCACATCATAAATATGTCAAAAGTAATTATAAAAAAACAATTTATAAAATAAATAAAATCAAAAGAAAAAATTATTTCAACCAAAATTGTATTATATTACTAAATTATATAAAAATACAATTTAAGATACAATCATTTAGAAATAAAAAATGTATCATCATAAAACGTTTATAATCATTAATAAATTACAAAATAAAAAAAAAGATGAAAAAAAATATAATTGATAAAAAATTCTAAAAACAGTGAATGCATAAATAAAATTTTAATCCAACAGATAATTAATTTATCATAAAAAATTACATATAAAATATAAGTGTAAATATTTCATAAATTCTGTTAAAATCCCTCAATGATGGTTGAAAGAGGGTGAAAACTTCATGATTAAAGATAAACCTTTTAAAAAAAGTTGGAAATAGAAAAAAAACATGGAGGCGTAGTTGTGGGGAAAGTATTTTAGGGTTTCTATAGTCTGGATAATATCGAGGTTCTTAGAAAAATTATTAAAGATTGAACATTAATTTGAATAAATTTCATAAGATAATAAAAATTGATTTAATGTGATGATTGATCCTTGTCGGGTGTTACAAAAGTTTGAGAGAATCAGGGTTCTTAAAAACTTTTGTCAATATATAAGGGTTTCGAGGGACCCTATTAAATTTTTAACACTTTTAAATTCCGTTTTATTGAAAAATACTATTAAAAGTTTTAATTTATTATTATTAACATCTGTTTATATAAAAACTATGTTAAATGTAATATTAAAGAGCATTTATCACTAATTTTATATAAACATATTGTCAAAATTTTCCCAAATCACATTTTCTGTCAATTTATAAAAAATAAAATAAAAACATGACATGAAAAACCTATTTTTCTACAATCGAGGGATGAATTTCATTCACGACGCATGCCATAATTTCCCATTATTGAGATAACGAAACATACATGTGAATACCTATATCATAAGATATAATCTCATAACAAATTCATTGAAGGGATATATAGGACCCTAATGTCCATTCTTCCATACATATCTGTTCCACATAAAAATCATTCACTCTTTACATTATAATGAATGTATTAAATAAAACGAGTTTTATAAAATATCCAAATGGAAATTATGGAAATTATCATCAAACCCATGAAAATAAAATAAGTTTAATAAAGAATAAAAATAAAAATAATTCAATTTCCATGATAAATTAATTGAAGGAAAATGGGTTTCATAACACATCAAAATTTTATGATATTTGATCATGAATTAAATCTTCTAATAAATAAAATTTGTTTCAAAAATGAATCAAATAATATATGAAACAATATTGGGGATATTTGATTTATAACTCAATTGATGAACAATACTTTATAAATGTAATATAAATAAAAGATTAATTTTCATCAAAAGTATCTCTCAATTTCACCTTAAAGAGAAAAACTTTTTAATTAACATCCCAAAAACCATTTTTAAGGTTACGAAAAAACAGATTTAAAACCATAAATTATATAAAAAATATAATAAATCGAGCCAATTATGAAATAAAATATATGAAAAAATTAAATATTAGAGGATATAAAATATTATCATAGAGAAGAAAATCTGTTTTTACTATTCTATATATCCTTTCTAAAAACCCCATTTCATTTACAAAATGATTATTTTTTTTAAATTTAATTTTGGGTAAAAAATTATAATTTTATATAAAAATAATTTATCTTACACTAGGTAAATTTAAATATTGGTGGGATGTTAAAATTTTGATATAGATGGGAAATCCATTAAAAAAGTTGAATTGTTCTTAACAAGAAAAATTAATTTCACAAAATAATAAAATTGTCATGGTTGAATACAATGGTTTCAGAAATAATTTCCTAAGAAAATATGTTGAAAATATTGTAAAAATTTATTAAAGGATTAATTAGTTCATTCTTGAAATAAAATAGTCATAGTTATGTTTTTATCATGAAAGGAAAATATTTGATTCAGGAAAACCACTTATAATTTAAAGAGCATTTAAATCAAACCCTTTTATAAGAGACATAGAATTAAATTGATCTTATATTAAAATAAATAATTATAAATATTGATTTAAAATCTGAAATAAGAATTATATAAAATCTGAAAATGTAAATATGATAAAAACAATAACTTTTTCAATGTGTGAAATTTGAGATGAAAACCATTAGATTATATTCAAGCATACTCAGACATGATATAAATTGTTATATAATGAGAAATACAATTTAAATCACATATATCAAGACCATAATATTTAAATAATACTATTTTAAAAAAAAT
The DNA here is from genome assembly GCA_963277665.1 of Viscum album. Lineage (NCBI taxonomy): Eukaryota > Viridiplantae > Streptophyta > Magnoliopsida > Santalales > Viscaceae > Viscum > Viscum album. Next base: position 692,814,877 of record OY728163.1, read on the forward strand.
ATTTTATAATAATATATTACATATAGGTTAATTTCTTTTTCATTATCAGATGTTAGTACTTTTGGATGTTTGTTTTGTACAAACAAGAAGATGATTGGATTGCTATTCTCTAAGGGTTTTAAATTTCACTATTAATAGATAATTAATTATAAGATATCAATTATTTTCAACGATTTCAAAACACCAATTTAAATTAGGTGAAATAAATTAATAGGTTTTGTGAAAATAAATATTTTGTTAAACTAGTTTGGATCGTCTTTTATCATAAAAATGTGATAAATAAATAAATATTCATATTTTAAAAACCACATTCCAAAATGAATAAAACATATTTAAATTATCATTTTTATATAATATTACTATTATATGAAATCCTAAAATCATTGATGACATGATTTATAAAATACCATTTACATAGTTCGTAAAACCGATACATATATTAATGTATCTTATTTGTTTCATGAGTAAGAGAATTTATTTAGATAATGATTTTATTACATATTCATAAGAATACCCATGTATTATTTTTCATAAATCCTCAAAAAATCTATCATTATAACAATCTACGTTGGGTGAAGATGAAAAATGAAAATTTTCATGTGTCGAGGAGATAGTCCTCATGTACACCTAAAAAATGATACCATTTATAAATGAATGAAATAAATTATTATATATGAAAACACATCATTTAATGGTTTCATTTGTGAAATCCAAAATATATTAATTAAACTAATCTATTTTTTATAATTTTTTTTAGGTGATGATTAAAAATGAATGGAATCTCATAATAGAGGTGGTAGTCCACACAAACACCCAATTAAGGATTTGGAATCCCTTATTGGTTAGGAAAAAAATAATTATTTTTAATATGAAATAAATAATTTTTAAGACACTAGTTATACTTATTTATACTTATTAAAGTGCTTAGAGAGGGTTTATCAATGATCTTAGTAAAATAAAATAGTAAGTGAATGTAATACTGTTTTTGAAATAGTGTGTTTTGTCTTTAAATAATCCTTGGGAACTAAGGACATAAGTAAAATAAATATGAAATTAAGATAATTTATTTATTATAGGTTTTTGGTAGGAAATATTTACAATTTTTTTAAACAAATTCAGTAGAGAGATGATTATTGATATTGTGTATGTGTTTTAATTTCATAGTTATAATGAATGGTAGTTTTGGTAAAAACATTATATTTTCACAAGAATATTATCACTATTCAATGTTCAATAGATTTAAAGTGGATAAATAGTATGAGTAATGTGATTTTGGTTTGAAATTCAACTCAAACGCTCATTTTTTCACAAAACCTTGAGAGTTTTATGTATTTTTTATTTAACCTTTTAAATTTTATCATAATTTAATTTTTCTTAGATACTAAATTTTGAACTTATATATCAACTTTTAATAGGAGAAATCCATCTTTACCCTTTTACCTAATTTTAATCTTCAGATTTAAAATGTCCAAATAATTTAATTAAATTAAATTTTTAATTTTTTGAAATGATAATTTTATTATTAGATTGTATAATGAATATACAAAATTTATAGACAATGTCATTGTTTATGCATAATTACATGACCCATTCCCATATAAAATATCAAATAGTGGGGATAGATATAATCACTATCGTGTCTAACTATATGTATACCATTAGATGTTGACTAACAATGAGTGTATAAAAATACCCCATTTTATGATATTACCATCTATTGTAAAAAAGGATTTGTAGATAGGATGGATTAGTGTAAAAAACTCCATAAAATAATATAAAAAGGAAAAAAATCATATAAAAATTTACATATAAATGAATATTTATAGATAAAAGTATCCATGGTAAATACCTAATATTAAGCTAATTTAGTGACCCATCAACTATCCAAGGGTTTGAGCTAATAATCTCTAGTGTGGACTATTTATCCTTCCTATAAAAATAAAAATAGTTCATGAATATAGGGTGAGTACACATTTATACTCTGTAACATTCTCAAGTTTTTTGTAAATGAAACACTATGTTTGATAGTGTACATGATATGCCACACCGATATTATGTTATAAAACTAAAAATTATTATTTAAAAGATACCTTTATAACCTATCAATTAAAATGGATGGAATGGATAGTATTAACTAAATTATCTATATATTGTTTAAACATGTTTATATAATGATTCATTGGTTCCCAAATTAAATATAAATGAAAATAAATACCAATTCAATATAAAGTTTGTTTTTTTAGAAAAACAATTTAAATGGGAATAAATTTTTTATAAAAAAATAAAATATTTTTTTGGATTTATTAAAGAAATATAAATTCAATTTGGGTTTTTAAAAATCATCTTATAGGTATTCATGACATGATATAAGAATTAATTCAATTTTAAGTATAAATGAACAATGTTTTTTTCAGAAAGAATATTATTACCTATTTTTGATGAAGAACACATTTAAAATAAACTTTTTGTCACTCTTATAATTTATATTTGACAAAATAAATGTAATCTATTTTGTAGAGAAATAAAAATGTAATTTAATTTAATTTTTGGTATGTTTTTGATAAAATTTATATTTAAATGAATACGGAAAAATGTTGCATTTTAATTCAAAACTAATTTTTTATCTAATTTAATTATATAGTTATATTATCTTTTCTCTGGTTTTAAATATGTTTATATTGGGTTTTTATCATTTAATCTAATGTAGGTCACTAAAATAAATTTTATATTTAAATTTGATGTAAAAACAATGTGGAATTTTGAACGTTTTACTTTAAAAACTCATTTACTCATTCCATAAAGGATATTAATTTTCAAATAATTTATTCAAATTATGTGTTTTAAATTTGAAGAAATATATTTTATTTTTGGAATAATAATTGATAACTTATGTAAATAGATCCCTTTTATTTATGGAAATTATGTATAGCAATTTCATTAATTATTTTTATTACTTCCCTGAAGGGTTAATCTGGTAATAGAAAGTTAAATTAATATTATAAATATTATAAAACTACTATAACACATTTAATAGTCTTATGGGATCAGTTATTATCGACTAAGACAATCAATGTGCAAAAACATTTTCCCTTGGAATCCACTTTGTTGTGATTATGACATTTATAGAATATTATTTAAAGTAATAACCATTTTTCGTAATCATTTTTCTCATTAATATAACAGTTTTAATATGGGGATATATAAGTGATCTATTCAAATATAATTAATATTTTGGTATAAATAATGAGTACCAACATCATGGTAATTTATTAATAATTTTTAGGAAATCTATAATTATCCTAAATGGTGACATAATGATAAAGGGATAATTTCTTAATTAATGAATTATTCAAATAAATGATCTTATAAATATTAAAATAAATATATTTTGACATACAATATGCCATAAACAGATATTATGGAGTATGTTTACATTTTTGTGATGATTTAATGGATTTGGTTCGAACATATATAGTTTGTAAAGACTCGGAAATTCGATGTAAACTTTTTTAATATATGGATATTTTATGAGTCTACGAAAATTGACAGTGCGTGATTCTGAGGACCGGAGTGCCCAAAATGAATTTCTGAAATTTTTTCGGGTACATTTAGTAAACGTGTGAGCGGTTTTTTCTAAAATTGGAATCAGTGCTCGGAATTGAAATATTAAGACTCTGTTGAACTCGCAGCGCCAATATTCACTTAAGGAAACTTTCATCTCGATGGAAATCAGTCAAGGTTGGAAGTTATTTTTGGTTATTTGGGAATGAATAAAAATAAAATAAAATAGTGTAACAATTTATTTTTATTTTATTTTGAAACTCCCATGTGGATGTTTCACAGGTGGGGACCACCTAAACTAAACATCCCTTGAGAGGTTAGGAATTTGGGGAGCACCTGAGTAAAAACCCCCATGAACTCCCCTTTAATGGGAGAAACCCTCAAACTTCTAATGAAATGTGGGGGAGCCTCCTCAACTCCTCTAAAATTTATAATGCCAACTCAGTTAATTAATTAAGCATTTTTGAATATATTCCAACGAACTAAATAGAAAACATAATCTATTATGTTGGCTACATGGAATTTTTGTGGAATTGTAAAGATGGAACCCTAGGAGAACGTTCTCCAATAAATAATGCCATCGAAGAACACCGACTTCGACACCGACTTCTTCCATAGGACATTCGTTGGTGAGTAATGTCTTCAACGTCAATGAACTGATGATCGAGTAAATGTCGACGTCACCAACGTTTGTCTATTACCAAAGACATTGTATCCTTCCCCACAGACAATCTTCAACAAATCAAACGAAAGAGGTGGGGAGGGTGTTTGAATTATTTACCTTACATGTTCTTGTTATTCTTGTGATTCAAGTATTATAGCTTCTTGCTACCACTCCAATGCAGAGAGTGTAGGAAAAACAAACATGGTCCATCTTCTTTGAATTTATTAGGATAATTCGTGTGTTCTTCATGATGGATGAGGACTACTATAAACCACGATGAAGGAAACAAAGGTGAACTAGCTAACTGGGTTGGCCCGGGCTAGGTCGGGACTGGTCGGTCCGACCGGGTCAGACCGGACTCGGACCCACTTCGACCCATTTACGCATTTTCGGTCATAACATTTTCACCGGGCGTCCGATTGACAAACCGCCAATGATGATTGAAATCATGGAGTGAGAAGGTCCCTTTGGTATAACCCACTAGAGTTTTGGATAATATTGGGGAATGGTAGTGTTGGATCGAGAATGAATTCAACAGGGCCCTTGAGACAAAAAAGCTAATAACTCACAGACCGGGCGTCTGATTGACATGTCGTCTATTGCGCTGTGACCCCTATGACATATCAAACCATTAAGATACCTCTTAGTGGGACATCATGGAAGCTACAGTATCTACTAGTGGATTGTGGAGGGGACCCTCTTGGAGACAAGCGAGTATTGTGCAGGAACCCTATAGCTGGTTGCAACATGAAGATGGACTAGGATCATATGTGGGTCTGACAACTTATTCAGGATGTACTAGGATCTTATGTGGGTTTGAAAATTTATTGGGGATGTACTAGGATCCTGTGTCGGTCTGACGACATAATGGAGATGTACTAGGCTCTTGTGTGGGTCTGACGATGTACCGAGCGATCCTGTGTGGGTCAGCACCTAGCGATCCTATGTGGGTCAGGACCTCACGATCCTGTGTGGGCCAGCACATAGCGATCTTGTATGGGTCATCACCTAGAGATCCTATGTGGGTTAGCACCTTGAGATCTTGTGTGGGTCATCACTTACCAATCCTATGTGGGTGAGCACCGAGCGATCATGTGTGGGTCAGCACCGGGCGATCTTGTGTGGGTCTGCCTCTAAACAGTGTAGGATGATTCAGTAGATACATCTAATCATATCTATTATTGTACTTTAGTTATACCTTGTGTTAGGTGAGTCTTTACCTGTGTGGTACATTCATTTGTGGTAACACTATGATGGTATTAATATGTTTGGCCTACCTGTGTGGTACATGCCTTTGTGGTTTTCTTTCCTTTGTGGAACAGTTCATCTTTGAACTTTTGGGTTAGTCCATGTGATTCCTCATGATTGGGATGGGTATACTTGATAACATTGGTATATGTATGTGCATTTAACTAAGTAGGTTTGGCAGTTGATTTCAGGCTTTGTGTAATATCCTCTGTGGGTTTTGTGTGACCTTGAGGTTCTTGGGGTCCATACTGAATATCATTATACTCACCCGTTCACGGGTTATGCCTGAACGTTGTTGTGTTTTGTATAGATGACAGTAAACATTGATTGACAATGAGGGTACCCAGATTGGACGGTGCCCAGAGGAGGACCTTACGGCATGTCGGTATGCATAAAATATGGGTGGATGTGGAGTGTTGATGAGGCAATATATTCCTACCCTTTATGTAGGAACCTCGTAGGATGACCTAGTAGCTATCATTCCCTTTCATCAGTTGTATTGTATTTTAGTTGTACTTGTACATTCCAATTGGGCTGGTATTCTAGCCATTTTCCTTACAACACTCACTCTATTTACTGTTTAATTTTCCTTAGTTTCTATCATGTTGTGATCTTGGTTGACTGTGTTTACAATATATAAAGGAAATGCATTCGAAATTATAGAGAATATGACTTTAGGTTCTATTCACCAGCCTCTAGCCTATGGAAGGTGGGAAGGGGGTAGTCACGACACGAGCCAAAGGGGACAGGTCATGAAAAATTGGTATCAGAGGAGTCGTTTCTTCTGTAGAACATAAGACTTTGATCATTATTTTTAATGGAAATAATGTTTAGTATAGTGAGTGTGGTTATCAGTTTAGGGAATCCAGTGTTGTTGCGGCGACTGATGTATCCAAACACCAGGACCGTGACTTCTGATTTCTGACTCAGTACACGAAAACACTGATTGTATGTGTGTTTTAAAGAGTTTTCTTTTTGATCTATTTGAGTCATCTCACGAGGTATATCTTCATGAATGTTTCACACCTGTTTCTTTTCAGGTTTCCTCCACGAAGACAACCATCTAGTGTTCCGAGAGTTGTATGCACTAACAGCCCACCGAGTGGCATGGCCTCAGTGCAGGGCCCTCTTCTAGTAGAGGCACCAGTGGAGGCACTGGCGTTACCATTACCAGTTGGTCCACTGATGCAACCAGCCCCAAAAATAGAGAGTCCATGCAGCTTGAGCATGTTCACGATTTCCTGGGCAAAAGGGCAACCAGGATTAGGGGAGAGACAGACCCACAAGCGGCTGAGGATTGGTTGGAAGATGTAGTGATAGTATTACAACTAGTAGGGACACTAACTGATATCATTTTGATCCTTACCTCCAAACTTTTACAGACATCCGCATGCAGATGGTGGATCATGATGCTCCAAGTTCACGACGAGGTGATGGTTCTTTGGGCAGACTTCGAGAGCCTGTTTCGGGCAGTGTATGTCCCAGTGACTCTTTGTGTTGTGTGCATTCAAGAGCTACTTCATCTGCGGTGGGGCAGCATGACTATGGATAAGTACTCAGTGTGGTTTACTGACCTCTCACTTTACTCTACAGATATGGTGTGGGACCCATTCTTCAGGGCCCAAACCTTTGAGTAGGGACTCGGATGGGAGAGATCAAAGATATGATGATCTAACTTAGTATCCTGATGTAGGTGGGGTGTTAGAGAGAACCCTATTTGAGGAGTGTTTTTTTCTGAGAAGTCGCCAGCAGTCATACCCACCACCTGTAATGCTCGGACCACAATTACTCAGAGTCGGTGCATTATTAAAAAACATTTTCATGATCACAAAAGATCAAGTCTCGAAAGACCAATTAGTTTAGTATCCATGTAATTACTAGATACATTCCAAAGGTTTAAATTACATCATAAAATGAAAAAAAAACTACAACAAAATTGTTTCCATAGACCACACTCATATCCCCTTAGACTATCCTTGTAGGTTAGTCACAAAATACTTTTTTCATCCTGGAAAAAATAAAACATTGAAAGGGGTGAGCTCAGATGCTCAGTAAGGATAACAATATAGCAGAAAAATTCTTCAATAAGTATAAACATTTAAGGAAAATTATAAGACTAAAAAAATCTTCTTAAAAATTAACATCATCACAATATGGAAAAGATAAAAAAAATAATTCCATTTACATACTCATATAGATATCCTACTAGTCGAATAATCACATAAAATATCAATAACCACTTTCATAATGATGGAATTCATAATGTTAGACTTTCTTAACGACATATTCAAGGCCTTGTTCCAAGAATACAAATAAACGTTTGTCAAGGCCTTATTCCAAGACACTTGATTGTCTCATGAGACCTACCAATGCGTCGAGAGGCTATAGCGGGCTCCACCCGTCACTTACTAAGTCCAATGTATTCCTAATATGAAGAAGTATAAACATAACATAATCATTCGTATTAAAACAAGTATATGAAATGTCAATAATTGATCCATAAACCATGAATGGTGTGAAAATAACACATCCACAGTGAAACATATCACAAAACCATCAATACAATATGCCAATTTTGAATCATAATAAATCAACTTCAAATAATCATAAAATCCATCATAGGATGTTGACATAGATGAAATCAAAACCTTTTCTAGAGAAATATCTTTTTCAATTTTGAAATTTATAAAATTCATATAATTATAAAAAAGAACATTTATTTTTGAAATATTATTATAATATTGTAATGGATTCTTTGATGATGTTATAACGGCGAAAAATATCCGCTCCTGCTGTATATGTTAAAAGAAGACATTTTTACCTTAATTTTTTCGAAAAGGCTATAAAAGACATTGTTTTGAAACCAACTGAAAGATTACTTTATAAACATCTTATAAAAAGTCAAAAGTGTATAAATGAAATTAACCCATAGTATATAAAATAATAATAATTCTTTGAAATATATTTTGAAGAAATATGGATGTGGATGATAATGAGGTCCCAGTAGATACTTAATTAAACACAACCTCGGATAATAAAGAGATTGTAAACGTAACCCTTACCTTGTACTTTTACTTGTTCTAGGGTAGGTTAACCTCCTTTATAACGGTTAAATAATTGTTATTAAATTATACATTAATCATATACATTAATATGATATCATATACTCTCTTTTAACATTGCTTTGTTAATAATATCTTAGTATTATCGTCGTTTAGGGTTTTAATGGATTCATTTTCCATTATGTTCTTTATTATATGAGTCATATTTGTTTTGGATGGGATGTATTGTATTAATATCCATAGTTATATCAAGTATTTAAAAATTATATTTAATCATCAAATGAAAATTAATCGTTAATGGATACGATGGAGATGAATCTCATCGCGTTCGTGGAGACGGTAATCCGTAGGTATGCACGAGCGACAATATCATTCTTTCGATACTAAAATAATATATAATTGGATGTTATATCATTAATAAAGAATAATTATCATGTTATATTTATTATTTACATTAATTACACATCATAATTATACCTATCCAAATAATAATGTATTGAATATTAATTACACCATGACGTGGAGACGGTAAGCTGTACGTACGCATGTATGGTGACATGTCATTGAATGGATGGATAAAATAATGAATATGGTTGTACCATATTTATAATAAAATCAACGTATATATAAGATACTGGAGTTATTATTTTATAATGGAAACAACAATGAAAGAGGAAGTGGAATAAGAAAGGAACTTGAAAGAGGTGATGAAATATTTACCTCTTCATCGGGTTCTTTCTTTTGATTTGATCAAAAGGGATCCCTAAGTTGGATTTTTGCCAAAAGTAAGGCCTATAGGATGAAGGGAGGACAGTTAAGAGGGTATTTGGGTAGGTTTTGGCCTAGATAAATGACTTTTAACGTGTTTATTAGAGAGAAGTGGAAGTGCCATTTTATAATAGGGGTGATGGAGACTTTAGGAAACATTAAAAATATTATTTTATAATAAAATATTTATTGGTTTATAATGTCTCAAAAATGGATCCCTTAAAGGATAAGGTGGATATGGGTCCAAATCCACTCAACCAATATGTTTTAGATAGGTTTGGGTTACTATATTAGCATTATTATTTTGATTTAACTCTTAGTTAATTAGTTTGTCTTTTTCAATGTCTCTTTTTATTTTTATATTATATGGTTAATAAACTTACTATATACTTCCAAGAGAACCCCAATTGCTTCATTAATGATATAACTATCATTATATAAATCTTTTTTCTGATCCATAGATTTTTAGGAATAGAATATCAAATAATAATATAATATTTGTTTTAAAAACTCTTTAATGTCAATTTTGACACTATTTGGTATTTTGTTTTTTCAAAATTCATAAAAGAATTATTAATTCAAAAACGATTCATCTAACCTACCCTGATATGTCATATTAACCTATAATATTATTTTATTTCATAAAAAGTCTCATATTACATTTATTAGGTTATTTATAATTTCAATTATTTTAATATTTCATTAATTAGGTAATTACTGCATCGCCATTGTGTCATAAATAAATTTTATTATATAATGTCTAAAAAAAGAAAAAAATTACCATTATGTAGGAAATATTATTATATTTATAATGAATATTTATAGTTGAATTTATCTTTTGTGTATCCGTATATTAAATATTTTTTAGTTATAAAACATTGATTTTAACTCTTTTATCTCTTCTTTGAATTAAATAATAATAAATGTCCTAATCTAATCCAAGTTGACCAAATAAGTTCATATTTTATTCCTAAAGTTGTTTTTTGGTCGAATTAAACTTATCCAATAGAATTAGTACATGTGTTATTGTACTAATAATATCATTTTTACCTTTAATTACCATATTTACTTTTAACCATGGTAATAAAAGTATTAAGTTACTATTCACCAAAAATTATTTTCATCTTATTGAACCACATTTTACTTACTAATATCAACCATATCTCTTTTATTTTTGAAATTAAACTCACAGAAGTGGTAAAATTATGATTTATGTCAATTTGCAAATGCTCATCGGAGTTGGGTAAAGGACGTTAAAAAGTTCAATAAAAATTTTAAATATCTAAAATTATTATAAACTAACTCCAATGAATTACATTGAACATATATAGGTATTATGTATCTATTTTTACCTAAAATATATTTAAATAAATTAAATAATTATTTAAATAAAAATTCGCTTTTAAACTATAACTCGGTGTTTTACACTATTCATCAAAAATTGAATGTTTTCAGAAAAATACCAAAAATTCACCCTTAGATAAATTTGATAGTCAGAAACCAATAATGAAGTCCATTTTGATAGATAAAATTTATAAAATTTCAAAAATTGGGTATTACTATTCATAAAGGGTAGTTTGATAGGTTGCAGTGTGGTAGAACTCGACATTACGTAGAACACACACTATTGTATTATTAAAAGATAAGTGTACCGTGGAAGGTTGTGGTGTTACATTCTCCCCTCCTTCAAATAATTTATTCCTCAAAATTTCTGAAATTCTACTGCATAAGAAGACTCGGGTGGTTCTTCATCATAAGTTACTCGGGTTCCCATGTTTCTTACTCCATCTTATGGTTTCTCCACAGTACTTTTACCAGACGGGTCGTCCAGTTTTTCAGCACTTGTTCTCTTGTATCAAGAACCTTGATAGGCTCTTTGCAATATGACAGATCGGGATCCAGTTCTAATTCCTCATAGGTGAGTATATGCGTTGATTCTGGCATATATTTTCTCAAAAGTGATACGTGGAAAACATCGTGAACTTTGGGGAGACTTGGCGGAATTTCGAAAAGGTAAGCTACAACCCCAATTCATTATAGAATTTTGAAAGGTCCAATGTACCTGCGACTCAATTTTCCTTTCTTACTAAAATTTATAACACCTTTCCATGGAGACACCTTCAAGAAAACAAGATCTCCTACCTGAAATTCCAAATCCTTCCTTCGGTTATCAACATAGCTCTTCTGCCATCTTTGAGCTGCATTGATGTGGGTTTGGATTTCCTTAACCTTTTTCCATCATTTCCTCCGAAAGTTCTAGGCCTGCATGTTTTCTCTAGCCAACATCATCCCAACAGGTTGGTGTGTGACATCTCTTTCCATATAACACTTCATATGGTGCCATCTGAATACTTGAATGGAAGCTATTGTTATTGGGAAATTCTACTAGAGGTAAATACTGATCCCACATACCTTGAAAGTAATGTGAACATGATCTCAACATGTCTTCTAAGGTTTGGATAGTCTGTTCTGATTGTCCATCATTTTGCAGGTGGTAGGAAGTTCTCAAACGAAGTTCAGTATCCTGGGATTTCTGAAGTCTTTTCCAGAATCTTGATGTAAAACGGCGATCACAATCCGAAATAATAGATTGGGGTACTCCATAAAGTCTTACAACACCATTAATATACAGTCTTAGTAAACATTAAAGGGGTAAATCTTCTCTTATTACTTGAAAATGTGCTTACATGGAAAGATGGTCTACAATGACACATATTGCATCGGTTCTTCTAGGAGTTTCTTGTAGTCCCATGACAAAGTCCTTCATAATATTATCCCATTTCTAGTCAGGTATGGGTAGAAGATTCATAACTCCTCCATGATGTTACCTTCCAACTTTCACTTGTCGACAAACCATACATCTTGACACAAAATCAGAAATCTCCCTCTTCATGTTGTCCCACCAAAAATGATCCTTCAAATATCTATACATCTTAGATCTAGCAGGGTGTATAGAGAAATTAAAACTGTGAGCCTCATCCAACAATTCCCTTTTTAGATCATGTATATCGAGAACACAAAGTATCTATCCAAATTTCAAAATTCAATCTTCATACAAAACACAACTCAATCTCCCATCATTACAAGGCGATTCCCATATCCATCTTTACTAGATCCATGTTTGTTGGATCCATTCCAACTCTCATATTTTTCAGAACTCCATGATTAATTCTACTAAAATCATCTTCTATCTTAATTGCCTTCCTCAGGTAGTAGCGTATCATGCAGTCATAATCCATGAGTAGTTCAAGCCATCTCCTTTACCTCATTTTGAGTTCTTTCTGTGGGAAAATATATTTCAAACTCTTTTCATTAGTATAAATCTCACATTTTCACCATAGATATAGTGTCTCCAAATCTTCAATGAAAATATTACAGCTACTAACTCAATATCATGAGTAGGATTATGACAACCCTGCTTTTATTACAGACTTAAACATGATTTATTACATAAAACATCACTTGATATAACAAAAAAGATCGAGATGTATAGTGTCTTTGGGGATTAGGATCATTACATAAAAACAAGAAACATGGAATACAACATCTTTATTGAAAACATCCTTTACATGACCACTACATTCCCTTGTACTTAGAATTTCATGGGATAACCTGAGGACATGCATAAGAAAAGGGTGAGCTATAAAGTCTAGTAATGGAATACATATGGAATAACATTAGGAGTAAAATACATGTTAGACATTATGAATATCAATATATCACAAGAGAAACATGAACATAAAGGCTTGATAAAGCATGATAATCATAACATGGAAATGTGGCAACAACACTTAACATGGAATTAGAATGAGCTAAGGCTCATTTCACATGGAGCTTGAGTAAATCCTCATTGCACATAAAGCATGAGTAAACCCTCGTTCTAATTGAATTATCATGATTCAACACTCATTGCACATGACGTATCATGATACTATACTTTACCCAATGCATTTTAGCGCTATAAGGGCTAACCCTTCTTAAACATTTCATTTCATGCATAAATGTGCCACATGGATCATAAAACATGGATTCATAAAAAATAATCATTTATTCCATGATAAAGGAATAGGGAAATTCATACAAGAAACTTTATAATAAATATGTAAATTTTCATAATTGTGAATACCCTTTATGGAGAAATGGGAATGGTATTTACTACACAATGGCATTGGCTTAGAAAATCGGTGTTATTTCAGCAGCGTAATGGCGTGACATAAGAATTCATAAAAATAGTTAATGGGAGAGAAAGGGATTCTTCATCATATTTACATGTAATGGACAGTAATGAGGTCATATATATACATGTCCCAAAAATTTTAATGTAATTTAGATTCATGATACAAAAGTATTTCTTGAATGTAAATAAGGAGGGAGAAGTTCCTTTCGGAATTTCTGCACAGTAATGGGTGTACATGGGAGGAATCTAATGAGTGAGAAAGGGGTGTCCCATCGTTCAAAAATTTTAAGTGAAGTATGAGGGAGGTGAGAAACCATACCCCAACATTCATAATTGAAATTAAATGGGCAAAACAACTTAAAGAAAATTGGACAAAAATGAGAAAGGAAGAAAAAACCCTTACTTGGAAGTGTGCTTCCAAAGGCTAGAGAGAGGCTTGTGAGAGGATTCTTGGGAGCGTGGGGAACCTTGGTAGGATTATAAAGAGATTAGGGTAGAGGTTGGACGAACTCCAAAGGCATTGAGTGAGAAGGATGTGGGAGCTTGTGTGGATTTATATAGGAAAGGTGAGAGAATTCTTTATTATTTAGGTTTGGGTCCCTTTACATTAAATTAATCCAAACCAAAAACCATACCATGGATTTTGCCCATGTTTTTTGGAAAAGGTAAGCGGAAAACAATATTTTATAAGTCCAATGTCCGAACATTTTAAAATAATAGGGTTTCTTATGTGGAGGTGAGTAACACTCCCATGAAAAACAATTCAAAAAGACAAGGTGTTTAATAAGTCTTGAGGGGTCCATTAATGCTTTGAAAAGTAAGTCAAAAAACCCAAAATCACATTATTTTAATAGAAAAAACACACATTGGGAGAACATAAATATTATAGTATTTTATTACATCACTATCGGGTCATTATGATGTCATAAAACACATTATATATTTAAATGGTATTTAATTTTTTCACAAAAATTTGACAGTCTCAGAAAATTATGAAAATTTCACTGTTGGATAATTTAGACGTCCTTATTCTAGAAAAAAAATTTATTTTATCTAAATATTTCTCAAAATATGTTAGTTTTTACTTTTAATATAAAAACCGAAATTTATCGAAAATTCAAGGGTTTTGACAAAAATGGCTTTCAAACCTTAATAAAAATTATAATTTCATTCATAAAATTATAAGATCATTTATATTTATTAAAAATTAATTTAATAATAATAATAATATTTTATTAAAATTTTATTTAATTTACAAATCCCATAATTTTATAAAATAGATTTATTAATTAAATAATATCTAAAAACACTATTTCACTTTAAAACTATTTACAATGTATCAATAATGACAAGAAAGTATATTCATTATTATATACAAAAAAATAATGTACATGAACATAATACTATTTATTTGTTACATAACCCCTTAAAACAGCCATATAAGACCTAAGGGTAAGGTGTGCGATGGTGACAGAATCTTGGGGTGGCTCGGATAACATTGCTCGAGTGGTAATTTCAATCAACTTCTACTTCTCCCGTAGACGGTCCCGTTCGAGCTTGACATGATGAAGCTCAGCTTGGGCTTCGTCAAGAGTGAATCCAAATGATTCAACCTCTTTTCTGAGCTCCGACAAATGGGCTTCATATGGAGATATTCTAATGGATGAGCTCATCGCTTCTTTTTTCTGAGTAAATTGGATTTGTTAAAGCCCTATATTTATACTAATCATGTCATCACTGTTCAATGGATATATTAGAAACAGTCAAAATTCATAACATAAAACCAAATAATTTGACATTTTATATAAACATAAAGAGAAATTTAATTAGATCATGAGGGATTTCCATTAATGAATCTTTGGGTCGTTACAATACTCCCCCTTAAGAAATTTCGACCTCGAAATTTTCCTTTTCCCACACTAAAACAGATGTGGGTAACTCAGCTTCATCATTTCCTCCGATTCCCAAGTCGCTTCTTCAATCTTGTGGTTTCTCCATAAATCCTTGACGAGGGGCATTGTATTATTTTGTAGATCTTTTTCTCTACGTTCTATGATCATCACTGGTTTCTCATTATATGAAATATCATCTTCCAATTGTACCACCTTAGAAGAGATTACATGTTAAGGGTATGGTATGTACATCCTTAAGAGGGATACATGAAATACATCAAGTACTTTGGCCGTGGTAGGTGGAAGTGCTAGTCGATAGGCCACAGCCCCAACCTGATCAAGAATCTCGAAGGGGCTGATGTAACTTGGACTTAACTTCCCATTCTTTCCAAACCTCATCACCTTCTTCCATGGAGATATGCATAGAAAAACTATGTCACCAACTTTAAACTCAAGGTCTCGTCGACGGTTATCTACATATCTCTTCTGTCGACTCTGGGCTGCCTTGATATACTCCTGAATTGTTTTCACCTTCTCCACCATTTCTTCGACCATTTCTGGTCCAACCAGCTTACGTTCACCGACCTCGTCCCAACATGCCGGGGTTCTGCACCTTTTCCCATACATTGCTTCACATGGTGCCATTTGGTTTCTGGAGAGGAAACTTTTATTATAAGGGAACTCAACCATAGGAAGATGTTGATCCTATCCTCCTTTAAATTCTATGTAGCATGATCTCAACATGTCCTCAAGTGTTTGGATAGTCC
Source organism: Viscum album (assembly GCA_963277665.1). Taxonomy (NCBI): domain Eukaryota; kingdom Viridiplantae; phylum Streptophyta; class Magnoliopsida; order Santalales; family Viscaceae; genus Viscum; species Viscum album. The sequence goes on from OY728163.1 coordinate 692,831,016, forward strand.
GCTCGGATTGGCCATCAGTTTGAGGATGATAGGCCGTACTAATGTTTAGTTCAGTATTCAGAGTATATTGAAGACTCTTCCAAAACATAGAGGTGAATCTTGGATCTCGGTCAGACACAAAAGATAGTGGTACCCCATGAAACCTTACCACATCCCAGATATATATTTGTGCCAGTTGATCCAAAGAGAAATCCTCCCAAATAGAAATGAAGTGTGCTGTATTTGTAAGATGATCCACAACAACCCAGATTGCATTATTGCCTTTGGATGTCCTTGGAAGTATGGTGAAAGAGTCCATGGTGATATTCTCCCATTTCCATTTTGGTATGGGAAATGGTTTCATCATCCCCTTAGACTTATGCCTCTCTGCCTTCACTTGCTGACACACTAGGCACTTTGATGTATACTCGTCGATATTCTTCTTCATATTATACCACCAAAGGTTTTCTCAGAGATCTTGATACATCATTGTGCTCCCTGGGTGAATAGAGAAATTTGAACTATGTACATCATCCAAAAGTTCCTTCTTCAGCTCCAGACTTGATGGAACACAAAGCCTTTTCCCAAATTGAACAATTCCTTCTACATTAACATTAAACTCCAAGGATTTCCCTTTTTCGATAGCTTCCACTTTTTCCTGAATTCCCACATCATCCTTTTGAGCATCCTTTAACCTTTCCAAAAGAGATGGTTGAGCAATCATTTGTGAAAGTATTGATAATGTTCCCTTATTTATGATTCCCATGTCCATATTCATCATGTCTAGGAAGATTGGATCCTTCTCAATTCTCATCATTGATAGAATTGTTGGGTCATTTCTACTTAGGGCATCTTCCACCTTGTTCGCTTTCCCAGGGTGGTAATGTATTGAGCAGTCATAGTCCTTGATGAGCTCTATCTATCTTCTCTCGCACATAATAATCTCTTTCTATGTGAATATATATTTAAGAGAGGGGGATGGCGAGACGGGAGGCGAACCGAGCGACGGCGCGGAGTGATGGCGCCTGCTAGGGTTTTCTACCGAGATGGTGATTCCGCACTTCCTTGGATTCAATCGCCTCGACATGCGAACGGTGGGGAAGGATCCGGTTCCGAGCGGTATTTCCTCTGTGCCGAGTTCTGATTTCAGAAAACCAGCTGCTTCCTCTTATGATTTACTCACGTCGGCTGGTGGTGTTGTCTCCTCCGGCGAGCAACGGCCTTCTGGGAAGGATGCGGACCCGAGCAGCTTCAAAAAACTGGAGGCTTCCTCTGCTGATGTTGCATCGGCTGGTGGCGCGAAGGTCTCCTCTTGTGAGACTGCATTGCTGAGATCGGAGGATGGTGCGGCGAGGGTGGACCGGTTTAATCGCGTTGCTGCGAAACCTCCGCCCTGCAAATCCCGTAACCAGTGTGCATGGGATTCTTCGAGGTCCAATGTAAAGGATGTTTTGAAGATTTCCTCTTCCGATGTAAATATTGGTCAGTTTCAGGAATCTGTGAGGGTTCCATCTGGTGCCACATCATGTGGTCAACGTTCCTTTGTTGATGTGATGAAGGATTCTTTATCGGATCAGAAAAAGATTGAGAATTCCTGCTTTAGAAGAATTCTCCAAAAGGGATCTTTGGCTCACGTTGAGGCGAACCCCGGTGTGATTGCTGAAAGGTTGGCATTGGGTGAGAACTCATTGATTGCTCGCATTGTTCTTCCTAAAGGTGCGCAACCCTGGAAATGTGAAGATTTATTCCGTAGAATTTCGATGATGTGGGGCTTTGCTAGCTGGAAATGTGTCTCCCTTGGGCGGGGATTCTTTCACTGTTTGTTTCCATCAGAAGATCTCAAGATTAGGGCATGGAGTTCTGGTTCCATGTTTCTAAAACTGGGATGGCTTCATCTGCACGAATGGTCACTTGACTATAATGTCTCGAATGCAAAAAATGTCTTCGCTCAGGTATGGGTGTGTCTTCATGGTCTTAATTGGGTTCTTTGGCATCCAGAGATCCTGCATGATATTGAAACGGCAATTGGAACTCCCATCCGCCTTGACAAGGAAACAACTGATGTCAGATTTGGGCACTTCGCTAGAATGCTGGTGGAAGTTGATCTCAGATCAACTCTCATTGATACGGTAACTCTTTCTATTCCGTCTGATCAAATTCAAATTGAGGTTGAATATGAAAAGATGCCTCTTTTCTGCACTAAATGCATGACCGTGGGGAACTCTTTGGAGTTGTGTCGTAAAAACAACTCTTGTAAAGAGTGTGGGAGGCGAGGACACCCCTCCAATCTCTATCGAAAAAAGGATACTTTGAAGGAATCGTCCTCTCCAAAGCATGTCATCAAGGACAGCGACCCTCCTATGAAGGCAGTCCCTGATGTGCCGACTCCTTCAAAGGGAAAAGATTTGATTGTTGATTCTACTCCGACAAGATCTTATAGCGGCCCTTCTAGAGATCATGAGGTTATCACTTATGATAATTTGATCCCTGACTCTCACCAGGTTGATGTCTATAATTAGGGTGATGTGCAATTACATGTTGATTATCATCATGAAATCCAGAAGCAATTTCAGATATCTGAGTTACCTGAGAAATGGGGGAACATTTCTGAAGATGAACAGGGGAAGGTGCTTACACCGATCAGGGTCTTGGGCAATGGTGACAAGTCAAAGACTACTGAGAAAGGAAGGGCGGAGGAATCCACTCCTGGAGTTGGGGACCTAACCCTCTGCAAAGGGGGTGCCTCTCATGTTGAGACCAAGGGAAGAGGTATGGATGCAAATACGATATCATATAGTGATATTGTCCGAGGAGAAAAGAAAAGAGGCTCTGACAATGAGGGTGTCAGATCTGCCCCTATTTCAAGGAAACCAAGGAAGGACTACTCTGCAGTTCCGAGGACCGTGACCACTAGGGAATCTGCCAAGAAGGAGATTGAGAAGCTATCGAAGGAGCAGCTGGACAAACGGAAGTTCTATAAGAAGCTTCTTAAACAATACGAGACCCAATCAGAATGGGAATCAGCAAATGATGATGACACGATCGGGTATGGGGGTGGTGACTATGAATGTTTTGACTTGTAATATCTCTCTTCCTTCTCCTATTTCTGCACTTTTATTTTATTAATAAATTTGGTGGTCCAAGCTTGCTTGGATCAGACTTTCTGGTATTTAAGACTCTTGTGGTCAGTATATATCTCACATTTCTCTCGATAGAGATAATACCGCCATATTTTCAAGGCAATGATCATAGCCGCCAACTCCCGATCATGCATTGGATAGTTTCACTCCAGGATTTTCAACTTCCTTTAGGGATAGGATATCACTTTATCATTCTGCATCAGCACACAGCCTAATCCCTTCTTTGAAGCATCACGAAATACCACAAAAAATTCCCCACTTGTGGGTAAAATGAGCCCGGGAATAGTGATAAGCCTCCTTTTCAACTCCTTGAAACTTTCTTCGCATTCATCACTCCATGAAAAATTTACTTCTTTCTGATTTAGCTTGGTAAGATGTTTGGAAAATCGTTATAAATTCCTCACAAATCGTCGATAATATCCATCTAACCCCAAGAAGCTACAGATATCTATTACCGATGTTGGCCTCAGCCATCCCTCAATTGCATCTGTTTTGGAGGGATCCATAGATATCCCATTTCTTGTGATGATATGGCCCAAGAATGGGACCTACTTTAACCAGAACTCACACTTTTTGTACATGGAATAGAGATTCTCCATGCGCAAAGTCTCTAGTAATGTTCTTAAATGATCCTCATGATCCTCCTTGGTTTTGTAGTATGTTAGAATATCATCTATAAAGACTAGCACAAATTTGTCGAGGTAATCTCTAAAGACTCTATTCATTAATTCCATGAAGATTTCTGGAGCATTAGTGAGTACTAAAGGAATTACTATGAATTCACAGTGCCTGTATCTTGTACGAAAAGTAGTCCTGGTGACATCTTCCTTCTTCACCCTTACTTTATAATATCTCGACCGCAAATCTACCTTGGAGAAGTATTGTGCTCCACACAGCTAATCAAACAAGTAATCGATTCATGGGAGATGATACTTGTTCTTTATCGTGATTTTTTTGAGCTCATGATAATCGATGAAAAGGCACATTGACCCATCCTTCTTCTTGACGAAGAGGACTGGTGCACCCCATGGTGAAGCACTTGGGCGTATAAACCCTTTATCCAGATTCTACTATAGTTTTTTCTTCAGATCTTTAAGCTCCACGATATCCATTCTATATGCAGTCTTGGATATTGGTAGAGCCCTTGGAATAAGTTCTATTGAGAATACAACATCTCTTCTAGGAAGAGGACCAGGCAGTTCCTCGGGAAACACTTCAATGAATTCCCTCACAACAGGAATTTTTCAAGGATGGTTTCTTCCTTAGACTCAATCATATGTGCCAGATACGCATGATCATAGGGCAGTAATATCCCTGATTGAGATTATGTAGCTAAAGGAGATTCATCTTACTCCGTACACTTGTAATGAATCGGGGGTCGATTCTCAATATGGAGTGTGATTTCACACTCCCGAAAATTTATGTTGGCACTATATACCGAAATCCATTCCATGCCATGAATTGCATCAAATTCCACCAGAGGGAGTATGAAGAAGTTCGCTGGGAAATTCAATCCATATATTATAACAGGGGAGGACTTATATTCATTGGATGCAATGATTTCCCCATTTTCCATACTCACCGACATCTTCACTTCCATGATTGGTGGTGGTGTTGGGATTGTTCTACTAAAATTTAGAGATATAAAATAATACATAGAACATGAATCAAAAAGTACATTCGCTATTATTGAATGAATAACTAGCATACCTGTCACCACTTCGTTGTCGGGGTTGACTTCGGCAGAAGTGATGGAAAAATCTCTTCCTTGCTAACTTGGAGGTTGTTGGTTGCCTCCTAAAACCCTTGGATTAGGGAAATAATTTTCAAGATGCCCAGGATCTTTGCATTTATAGCAATTAAAAACTCCTTGAGGTTCAAACGGATCGTTACTCTCCTCTGTTGCATCCGCGGGTCTTTCTAGCCGATAGTTATTAGCTAGGTGACATTCTATTCCACACCTAAAGCATTTCGTCGTCCCCTTAAGGCTATTTCAAGGGTGCTTCATTTTTCACTTTCAGAAAGTGGGGTGCTAGATCTTCTTAGCACCATTGGATTTATCCATCGGACCACCAGCATTGAATTCATCCTTACGCTTCTTATCCCCATGATACCCCTGTGATTCTATGATCTCCATTTCTACCTTGAGGGAACATCAGATAATTTCCTCATAGCTGTCGAAGTCACAGATTTCTAATGCTTTCAGTAGGCTAGGCTTCAACCCACCAAAGAAGTGGTCAACATTGCATTCTGGGGTAACGACAATGCCGGAAGCATATCGTGCAAGCCTTGTGATTTTTTCCTCATACGCTCCAACATATTCTTCATCTTTTTTCTTGAGGGAAAGGAAGTCCCTTTCCATCTTAAGCTGGAGGGTGCATAGAAAATATTTATCGAAAAACATCTTCTGGAAATCCATCCATTCCAATGCCTCTATCTCCTCCATAAACTATTTATTTTTGATCGATGTCCACCATTGATTAGCTTCACCCTCCATATGATAATGCACCAGAAGAACCTTCTCTTGTTCAGAATATTGAAGGATGGAGAAGATCATTTCAATCGAGTTGTTCTATTGTTCAGCGATTGTGGGATCAGATGATCCACTAAATGTAGGAGGCCTTTGTCTCATGAAGCTCTCGATAGGGACTTGTTCCTTCATAGGGGTGTTTGGACGTTCCTCTTGACTCGTGTTTCTATTCAATGATTGAGTTAGCTGAGAGAGAAGAGTGACAAATTTCACTATTCCAGCTCCCATTGGATTGGGCATCTCATTAGTACAGTCATAACACTAATCTTCACACCAGTTGTTACCCCGAGTCCTTCTATTACCGGTCATTGGCTAGAATAAAAGGAATGTTAGGGGGTAAAACATAAATGGTAATCCAAAGACAAATGTTTATGACTTATAAATAATGTTTTATTTCCTTAACTCATGAGTCTATAGGCTTCAGTCTCGGTTTTTCATGATCTACTTTCTAAAATATATTCTTAGGGGCATTTTTTTAATTCCCTTAATAATGGTTCATACTATGCTTGTGAATTTATCAAAACATATCCCCCGGGAGTGTCGTAACCAAGAGTGAAGCAGGGCCCGTTTTCATGCACCAGTTTCCATTCGAGTCTAGCTTAAAGCAGGGTTTTCGGGTTTTACCCCTAGGATACATATGTTCCAGAGCCACCTCTCTCTGCTTGTATCCATACAGGGATGTATTTTCTTGATAAACCACTTAAATATTACTTACAAAAACATAGGTATGTTTTTTTTATACTTATTCTTGTCTCTAATGATTTACTAGGGTTTTCTATCCAAAATCCAAAAAATAACTAATCCTATCCTCTGATACAAACTATGACAACCCTAATTTTATTACGGACGTAAACCTGATTTATTACAAAAAACCTCACTTAATTCAACAAAGAAGATCAAGAGGTTTAGTGTCTTTGGGTCTTAGGATCATTACATAAAAACTGGAAACATGAAATACAACATCTTTGTTGAAAACTTCCTTTACATGACTACTACATTCCCCTGTAATTATCATTGCATGGTATAACCTAAGGACTTGCATAAGAAAAGGGAGAGCTATAAAGCCCAGTAAGGGAATAAATATGGAATAACATGAGGAGTACAATACATGTTATACATTAGGCATATCAATAGATCAGAAGAGAAACATGAACATAAAGGCATGATAATGCATGATATTCATAACATGGAAATGTGACAACAACACTTAACATGGAATTAGCATGAGCCAAGGCTCATTGCACATGGTGTATAAGTAAATCCACATTGCACATAAACCATGAGTAAAACCTCGTTGAACTTGAATTAGCATGATTAAACACTCATTTCACATGACGTATCATGATACTATACTTTACCAAATGCATTGGAGCGCTATAAGGGCGCACCCTTTTTAAAAATTTCATTTCATACATAAGTGTGCCACATGGATCATAACACATGGATTCATAAAACATAATAATTTATTCCAATATAAAGGAATTTGGAATTATTAAATGAAACTTTAAAATCAATAAGTAAAATTGCATAAAGGTGAATACCCATGATGGAGAAATTGGCTTGGTATTCACTAAACAATGGCATTGACTTAAAAATTGGTGCGATTTCGGCAGCGTAACGGCGTGACATAAGAATTCATAAAAAATGTTGATGATAGAGAAAGGGTTTGTTCATCATATTTACCTATAATGGATAGTATGGAGGTCATATAGATACATTTCACAAAAATTGTAAGGGAATTTAGATTCATGATACACAAGTATTTCTTGAATGTATTGAGGAGAGAGAAGTTCCTTTTGGAATTTCGGCATAGTAATGGGTGTACATGGGAGGCACATAATGAAAGAGAAAGGGGTATCCCATCATTCAAATGTAAATAGGGATGTAGTAGGGAGGTGTGAAACCGTACCCCAATATTCATAATTGAAATTAAATTGGAAAAACAACTTAAAGAAAATTGGTCAAAATGAGAAAGGATGAAAAAACCCTTACTTGGAAGTGTGCTTCCAAAGGCTAGGGATAGGATTGTGAGAGGCTTCTTGGGATCTTGGGGCACCTTGGGAGGATTATAGAGATAGTATAGAAGATTTTGGAAAAAATACAAAGGCTTTGAGTGAGGAGGAAGTGGTTGCTTGGGTGGGTTTATATAGGAAAGGTGAGGGAATTATCTATTATTTAGGTTTGGGTCCCCTTAAATTAAATTAATCTAAAACACAATCCATCACATAGTTTTTTCCCATGGTTTTTGGAAAAGGTAAGAGGAATAAAATATTTTATAGGGAAAAAGTCCGAAATTATTAATATAATAGGGTTGCTTATGTTGAGGTGAGTCACACTCCCATAAAAAACAATTTAAAAAGACAAGGTGTTTAATAAGTCCTGAGGGGTCCATTAATGCTTTTAAAAGTGAGTCAAACAAACCCAAAATCACATTATTTTAATGGTAAAATATATATTGGCCGAACATAAAGATTATAGTATTTTATTACATCACTAGTGGTTCATTATGATGTCATAAAACAGATTATATATTTAAATGGTATTTAATTTTTACCCAAAAAATTTAACTGTCCCAGAAGATTCGAATAATTCACCGTTGGATAATTTAGATGTCCTGATTCCAGAAATAACATATATTTTATCTAAATAATTTTCTAAATAAGTTAATTTTCTATTTTAAAATAAAAACCAACATTTATCGAAAATTCTGGGGTTTTGACAAAAATGGCTTTCAAACCTTCATAAAAAGTTTAATTGCATTCAGAAAATTATAAGATCATTTATATTTAATAAAAATTAATTTAATAATAATATTATTATTATTATTTTATTAAAATTTTATTTACTTTAAAAATCAATTAATTTAATAAAATATAATTCTTAATTAAATAATAACTAAAAACACCATTTGTACTTTAAAAACTATTTACAATTTATCAATAATGACAAGAAAGTATATTCATTATTATATACAAAAAAATAATGTACATGAATATAGTACTATTTATTTGTTACATAACCCCTTAAAAGAGCCGCAAAAGGCCTAAGGGTAAGGTGTGCAATGGTGATAGACTCTTGGGGTGGCTCGGATAACATCGCTCGAGTGGTAATATCTATCAACTTCCACTTCTCTCGTAGACGGTCCTATTCAAGCTTGACATGATGAAGCTCATCTTGGGCTTGGTTAAGAGAAAATCCCAAGTATTCCAACTCTTTTACAAGCTCCGACAAATGATCATCATATGGAGAAATTATACTGGATGAGGTCATCGCTTCTTTTGTCTGAGTAAATTGGATTTGTTAAATCCCTATATTTATACTAATCATGTTATCATTGTTCAATGACTATATTAGAAACGGTCAAAATTCTTAATATAAAAACAAAGAAGTTGATATTTTATATAAACATAAAGAGACATTTAATTAGATCAAGAGGGATTTCCATTATTGAAACTTTGGGTCCTTACAAGGATAGTTTTCCTCATGAATTTTTAGTTGTCGTGATGTATAGGAAATTACTTTATCATTCTGTATAAGGACACAACGAAGTCCTTTCTTCACTGCATCACTATAAATAACAAAACCATCATTCCTTGATGGTAGAGTCATTATAGGAACATTGACTAATGTTATCTTTAATTCTTAAAAACATTCTTCACACTCTTTTTTTAAAACAAATTTAACTCCATTTTGTGTGATCTTTGATAATGGGTTAGCCAACCCTGAAAATTTCTAGACGAAACGTCGATAGTAACCTGCTAAACCAATAAAACTTCATACCTCAGTTATACTTGTCGTTGTTGTCCATCCATGGTCTTCCTTAGTCTTAGAAGGATCAACAAAAATTCCATCATTGGAGAAAATACAGCCATGAAAATAAATCTCCTAAAGCCAGAATTCAGACTTTCTAAACTTCCCATATAATATATATCTTCTCATAATCTTCAGGATAATGCGCAAGTGACTTTCAGTATCTTCGTAGCTTTTGGAATATACCATGATATCATCAATAAATACTTCTACAATGTCATCATGATATTCCTTAAAAACTTTATTCATTAGATCCATGAAGACATAGGGTGCATTAGTCAATCCAAAAGCCATTACTGTAAACTCATAATGCCCGTACCTAGTTCAAAATTCTGTTTTCAGAATTTCTTCCTTCTTCACACACAACTACTGATATCTAGATTAAAGGTCAATCTTTGAAAAGTATTGATCCCCATGAAGTTGGTCGAATAAATCATCAATGCTATGTAGGGGATACTTTTTCTTTATTGATATACCATTGATCTCCCTGTAGTCCATGCACAACCTCATAGATCAATCTCTCTTCTTAACAAAAATAATAGGGGATCCCCATAGAGAAACACTATGGTGAATAAATCCTTTATTACATAATTCTTCTATTTGTTTTAATTAGTTACACTATTTCCAGAGTGGCCATTCTATAAGGGGTCCTCGATATGGGCCTTGAACCCAGAATTAAATCAATGGAAAACTCAAATTCTCGTTCTAGAGGATGTCGAGGTAAATCCTCTAGAAATACATCAACATAATCTTTAAGAATAGGCACATCCTCTATTTGAACATTCTTTTCCTCACCCACAGCAATATCATTCTCTTCCTCCCTAATAATTGGATTTAGTTGAGCTACAGGGGGTGGATCTAAATAAGAATTAGGTGATGATGATTCTTCTCTAAAGATGATGTATTCCTTGTCATCGCCATCAAAAATAGTAACCTCCTTATTCTTACAATAAATTTTGGCATCATGGTCCGAAATCCAATCCTTTCTAAGGATTATATAAAATTCAAACATGGGTATGACGATGAGAATAGCATATAAAGAACATTTATATTCCCTAATGGGAACTGATTCACAAAACATTGTACAATGATACATCCCATAGTATTTTTGACTTACAAAACACTTGTTAAATAAAATTGGAAATTTTTAATTTCATAAAAAAATGGGAAGATATGAAACAATACGATGACCCAGAATCAAATAAAGCATTACCTAAACACGAGGAAACCATTAAATTACCTTCCACCACGTCTTTCGAAGCTTCAACCTCAACAGTAGTGATCTCATAAGCTTGGCCTTGATCCCTTTCCCTTTTATGATGTAAGTTTCCCTGATGGTTAGTACATTAATTTTGCATAATGTCCCATCTCCCTACAGTTGTACCATTAAACATTGGTAACATCTTTCTTTCCCTTACAATCACCAGCAAGATGGCCTTTCTGAGAAAATTTTTAGCATACACCTTTTCCTTTTAGACTAGCACCAGGGTAATTCCTTCTACAATTATCACAGGGTAGAAATTCAAATCTTCCATTCTTCCATGTTTCCTTTTTTCCTTTCACAGAGTGTTGATCATATCTCTTCTTCTCTTGCATTTCTTTAAATTCATTATACTTAGAGAATTCATTTTTGTTCTTGATAACTCACGAGACAATATCATCGTATGATGAGAAGGATTTTGAAACTAGTGATCAATAGGAAAAAGGTTTTAACCCATCAAATAAATGATCGATCTTACTTCTTGAGTTATGTATATAATCTGTAGCATGCCTCACTAACCTTGTAAAGTTAACTTCAAACTTTGAGACATTTTCATCCTCCTTTTGCCTCAGACTCAGAAATTGTCCTTCCTATCCACTTGATGGTCCTGAGGAATGTATTTTTTAAGAAAATTTCATTTAACTACCTTAATTCCATATTTGATACTTCATCATCTTCCTTTGTGTTTTGAATCAATGAACCCCATTGATCAGCATCTCTAGTGAGACAGTAAACTACCATGGCAACCTTTTCCCTTTCGCTACTCCGCAAAGAGTAGAATATTTTCTTTAAGGAATTTATCCATTCCTTTGCTAATAATAGATTTGTACCTCCATTTAATGTTATTGGTTGTTGCCTCGTGAAGTGGTCTTACATTGATCTACTGCGTTGTGGATCAGGGTGCTTCAAATGGGTATGGTTATTATTCAAAACCTGTGTGAGTTGTCCCAGTGTGGTGATAAGATGATCTGAACTAGTTGCATCCCCAGATCCACTATAATTATCTTGAGTAAGATGGAAATCCCTAAATGGATTACGTGTGTTGATACAGTTCCCATTCCTTCCAATAGGTTCCATTTCCAAATAATTTCATAAACTAGATTATTTTATAAATCGAAATGCAAAATTCCGAACCTATAAAACACTTAACATAAACTGAAAAGTTTATGGATATAATCCATAATCATAAAAAATGTTTTCATTAAGGAAGTATATACTCATAAATCCTTCATAATGGTTTGTATTAAAATGAGAATTATCCTTAACATATACCATGGGAGTGTCGTAACCAAGAGGGAAGGAACGCCTGTATTCGTTCCTCAGTTCCCATTCGAGTCTAGTTCAAAGCATATTTTTCAGGGTTTACCGCAAGGTACGTATATTCCTGATCAACCTCTACCTGCTCGTATCCAGATAGGGATGTATTTCATGTAAGACTAAAAAAATCTCTATTATACCAATTTTCTAGGAAGTCTAACTATATTAATCCTCAATGACTGTCTTAGGGTAATGTGCTCAAATCAGAGTTTATCTAAATCTAGTTTCCAATGTTTGTACTAAACCTCCTCTGATACCAATTGTAATGCCACAACCCTAGTTACTCAGAGTCGGTGCATTATTACATAACATTGTCATGATCACAGAAGATCATATCTCGAATGACCAATTAGTTTGGTAGCATTGGAAGTACTAGATACATTCATACAGTTTACATTACATCATAAATGGAAAAAAATACATCAACATTGTTTCCATAGACATCACTCATATCCCCTCAGACTATCCCTGTAGGTCGGTCATAAAATACTATTCACATCCTGGGAAAAATAAAACATAGAAAAGGGTGAGCTCAGATTCTCGGTAAGGATAAAAATATAGCGGAAACTTTCATAAATAAGCATAAACATTTAAAAAATGTATAATACTAAAACATAAGCCTTTTAAACTTGAACTTCATCATAATATGAGAAAGATAAAATCAAATAATGCCTTTTACTTGCTCACATGGATATTCTACTAGTAGACTAATCACATGAAATATCAATAGCCACTTTCATAATGATGGAATGCATAATGCCAGGCTTTTATGACCACATAGTCAAGGCCTTGTGCCAAAAATACAAATAAGATTTTGTCAAGGCCTTGTGCCAGGACACTAGTTTGTCTTATTAGAACTACCGATGCATCGAGGAGTTATGCGGGCTCCACCTGTCACTTAATAAGTCCAATGAATTCTTCATATGAAAAGGTAGACATGGATGTATTGCATGGAAAACTCACAAAATCACTACAATAACAAAATTCTAGGAAGTTCTTCTATAATAATCCTCAAATTCTATCTTAGGGTAATGTGCTCTAATCAGAGTTCATTTAAATCTAGTTTCCAAGGTTTGTACTAAAATTTATCTGATATCAATTGTAACGCCTTGAATCTAGTTACCCATATTTGGTACATTAATACATAACATTGGCATGATCATAAGGAAATATTATCTCGAAAGACCAAATAGTTTAGTATTATTGTAAACAATATTCATACATAAGTACAACTTTAAAACCCGAGAAGAAATACAACATGAATTTATTCAATTAGAAAAATCCATGCCTGTTAGATTATGTCTGAAAGTCACTCATAACTAACTGGTTCATTTCCTAGGAAAATTAAACATAAGAGAAAGGGGTGATCTCAAACTCTTAGTAAGGGGAAGCAATACAATGGAAGATAACATAAATGATAAGAATGGTGAAAAATTTAGACCACATGCCTTTACAAATAATAAACATGAATACTATCATTGAAGGAATATGAGATGATTAAATAATGCCATAATAAAACATAATCACGGGTATTATACTAGTATAATTACCACATGAACCATCAATATTATTTTCATAATGAGTTAATGTATAATGTCAGACATTCAGAAACATTTTGTCAAGGCCACGACCAAGACGTCTCAAAATGATTAAGTCACCGGCCATCACCATATATAAAATTGGGAAAGGCCCCATCCAATTCCATGTCTAGTTGTCTCATGAGACCTACCGATTCATCGATGAGCTATAGTGGGCTCCACTCGTCTCTTACTATGTCCAATACATTCCTCATATGAAATGTTTTAAATATAACATAAACATTCATATTAAAACTAGCATAAGAAATGTCAATACTTTATCCATAAACCATGAATGGTGTAAAAATTACACTTCTAGAGTCAAACATATCACAAAACCTTCAATACAATATGGAAGTTTTGTATCATAATAAATCAACTTCAAATAAAAAGAAATTTCCTCAAAGCATGTCGACATATATGAAATCAAAACCTTTTTTAGAGAAATATAACTTTCTATTTTTAAATAATTTAAAATTCATATAATTATAAAAGAAAACATTTATATTGGAAATATTCTTATAATCTTGTAAGGGAGTCTTTAATGACGTTATAACGGTGGAAAATAGCCGCACCCGCTGTATATGTTAAAAAAATACATTCTTACCTTAATTATTTCAAAATGGTTATAAAGAACCTTGTTTGGGAAACAATGGAAATAATCCATTATAAACATCTTATAAAAAATCAAAAAAGGGTCTAAATGACTTTAACCCATAGTCTATAAAATAATATGAATGTTTTGAAGTATATTTTTAAGAAACATGGATGTGGATGATAAAGAGGATCGAGTGGATACTTGCGAAAAAACAACCTCGGATAATAAAGAGATTGTGAAATTAACCCTTACCTTGTGCATTTATTGGTTGAGGGTAAGTTAACCACCTGTATAATGGAAGAATATTTTTTATTAATTATAAAATAATCATATAAATTAATATGATATCATATATGATCTTTTAACATTGCTTTATTAATAATATCATAGTATTATCGTCGTTTCGGGTGTCAACAGATTCGTTTTCTTTTATATTATTTGTTATGTGAGTCATATTTATTATGGATGGGATGTATCTTATTCATATCTATAATGATATCACGTCTTTAAAAATTATTTTTAATCATCAAATTAAAATTAGTCCTGAATGAAAATGATGTGGAATGAATCTCATCGCGTTCATGAAGATGGTAATATGTATGTACGCATTAGCGACAATATGATTATTTTGATATTAAAATAATATATAATTGGATGATATATAATATATATAAAATAATTATCATGTTATATTTATTATTTACATCAATTAAACATTGTTGTTATAACCATCCAAATAATAATGTATTGAATATCAATTACACCATGATCTGGAGACGGTAAGCCGTACATACACACATATAGTGACATGTCATTCAAAGGATGGATAGAATAATTAATATGGTTGTACCATATTTATAATAACATCACATTATATAGAAGATATTGGAGTTATTATTTTATAATGGAAACAAAAAAGAAATATGAAGTGGAAGAAGAATAGAACTTGAAAGATGTGATGAAATATTTACCTCTTTTTCGAGTTCGTCCTTTAGATTTGATCAAAAGGGCTCCTTGGGATGGCTTTCTGACTAATGGATGGCATATAAGATTAAGTTAGGATAGATGAGAGGGTATTTGGAAAGGTTTTTGGCGATCCAAATGGCTTTGAATGTGTAAATTGGAGAAAAGGGTAGTGCCCTTTTATAAGAGGGGTGTGGGACATATTAGGAAAAGTTAGAAATATTATTTTATAATAAAATCAATTTCGGTTTATAATTGATAAAAAATGACATATTTAAAGGATGATGTGGTTATGGGTCAAAAAACACTCAACCAATAGTTTTTACATAGGTTTGGGTCACTATATTAACTTTATCATTTAGATTTAACTCTTAGTTAAATAGTTTGACATTTATCATGTCTCTTTTTATTTTTATATTATATGGTTAATAAATATACTATATACTTACAAGAGATCCCCAAGTTGTTAAGTAATTATACACCTATAATTATATAAGTCTTTTCTCAAATCCATAGATTTTTAGGAAAAGAATATCAATTAATAATATAGTATTTGTTTTAAAAACTCTTTTATGTAAATTTTGAAACTATTTGGTATTTTGTTTTTTTGATAATTTCATAAAAGGATTATTACTTCAAAAAAAATTAATCTTACCAACCCTAATATATCATATGAACCTAGTAAATTAGTGGAATTTATAAAAATTCTCAAATTACATTTATTTGGATATCTATAATGTCAATTATTGTAATATTTCATTAATTTGGTAATTACTGTATCATCATTATGTAATATATAAATTAAAATATTTAATGTCTAAAAAATAAAAATAAAATTCCATAATGTAGAAAACCTTTTTATCTTTCTAATTAATATTTATAATCAAATATATCTTATGTGTAACACTATATTAAAAATGTTTTAGTTATTAAACATTCATTTTATCTCTTTTAACTCTTCTTTGAATTAAAAAAATTATAAATCTCCTAATATAATCCAAGTAGACCAAAGACGTTCATATTTTATTCATAAGGTTGTTTTTGGTCGAATTATACTTACCCAGTAAAATTATATCATGTGTTAGGGTAACAATAATATAATTTTTACCCTTAATTACACTCTTTGTTTTTAATCAAGTTATATAATAGTAAAAATTTACTATTCCAAAAATATTATTTTCATCTTATTGAACCACATTTTACTTACTGATATCAACTGTTTCTCACTGATAATTGAAATTCAACTCATAGAAGCGGTAAAATTATGTTTTATGTATATTTGCAAATGCTCATAGGAGGTGGGTAAAAGACGGTAAAAAGTTCGATAAAATTTTAATATATCTAAAATTAATATAAACTAACTCCAATAAATTATGTTAAACTTATATAAGTATTATTTATCTATTTTTAACTAAAATAAATTTAAATAAAATAAATAATTAATTAAATAAAAATTCGGTTTTAAACTATAACTCGGTGTTTTTCACAATTCATCAAAAATTGAATGTTTTCAGAAAAATACCAAAAAATCACCCAAAGCTAATTTCGATATTCAGAATCTAAAAATGGAGTCCATTTTAAATGACAAATTTTATAAAATTTCATAAAATGGGTATTACTATTCATAATGGCTAGTTTGATTGGTTGTGGTGTGTTAGAACTCGAAGTTGCGTACAACACATGCTATTGTATTATTCAAAGAGAAGCGTACCATGGAAGCATTGGGTGTTACACCACCAGTCGTCACATAGTGGAGTCTTCTGCAACTGGTAGTAGATAGATGTCACAGAGGTCCCAGAGGACCATACCTACTAATGGACGACCGCATGATAAAGGGTCAGTTGTGCAGGGTACACGAGACATAGCCAGTCATACCTGGAGCGGACAGTGTTACGCATGCGGTAGGCTGGGTCACATGGCTCATGACTGACTAACCCGCTATACGGATGATCAACAGATGGTCAAAGGACCGCCCAAGAAGAGACAGATATTCGACCTAGGAGGTCTGTAGGGTGCAGGCGGATTTGGCAGAGGAGCAGGCTGTGTAGCTGGTGGTGGGTGACAATTCGAGATGTTACCACCACCACCACTAGGTGGTCTACCCTGATCATAAGAAACATGAGGATAGGGACGAGCTCAGCTCTAGGTAGCTGAGGGCTACGATCACAGAGCTGCGGATATGATTCGAGGTATGATCTGTTTCTAATCCACCTTAGCTGTAGTACTTATAGACACAAGTACCCGTAATTATTTTATTTCCATTGCCCTCGTTCAGAGCTCGGAGATTTCGATGGAGTCATTGGCTTGATCCTTACGACTAGAGACTCTTAAAAGAGCATATTCGATGACTATATTGTGGTTTCGGCAGTGTGAGCTTACTCTAGGAGGTGAAAGCTTTGGTTGGGATCTCCTTGTAGCAACGTCGAGGCCTTACGACATCATCTTGGGTATGGATTGGTTATCTACATTCCATGCCAGGATTGATTATATTAGGCACAAAGTGCGGTGTGTCCACACAGATATGGCCGGGTTTACCTTCACCAGTGAGAAGGGAGCCTTTGTAGCAAATGATAGACTTACGCAGAGGAGAGTGCAGCGGATCACCCATCAATTGGCAAGCCTTACCCTCGGAGCATTTGATGATGAGAGTCTGAGAAATCTTGTAGTGGTGGAACAGTAGGTCGATGTCTTCCCCGATGGTGTTCTAGGTATACCTCCTCACAGAGATGTGGACTTTAATATTGAAATTCACCCCGGGATGACACTAATATCTAAACCAGCATATCAAATGGCTCCCGCAGAGCTTCGTGAGCTGTATGTAAAGCTAGTGGACTTGCAGGGGAAGGGATTCATTCGGCCCAGTTTTTCTCCTTGGGCAGCCCCGATTTTGTTCGCCATGAAAGAGGATGGGAGTATGATAATTTTTGTCGACTATCGGCGCCTAAACTAGGTGACCATGAAGAACAGGTACCCACATCCAAGGATTGACGACCATTTTGATCAGATGAATGGAGCATGATGGTTCTCAAAGATAGACATCAGATCTGGCTATCACTAGCTCAAAGTACGAGATGAGGATGTGTAAAAGGAGGCTTTCAGATGCCAGTATGACCATTATGAGTTCTTGTTTATTCCATTCGGTTTAAAAAATTCTTTAGCAGTGTTCATTGGGCTCATGAACATGATATTTCAGCCATAACGTGATCACATTGTAGTATTATTCATTAACGGAATTCTGGTCTACACGACTATTGAGGAGGAGCTTGCCTATCATTTTCAGGTAGTACTTGACACACTCCTAGAGCACCAGAATTATGGTAAGCTCTTGAAGTGCTAGTTTTGGATCCGAGAGGATCACTTTCTGGGACATGTCATATTGGAGGCTGGAGTTGCAGTGGATCCTGCGAGGATTCATGCGGTACATTCTTGGGATCCACCCGGGAGTGTGACGGAGGTATGGAGTTTCTTGGTTTTGGCTAGATACTACCTGAGATTTGTGCCAAATTTCTCCAGGGTTTTACAACCTCTATCAGCGTTGACGAATAATGGGAAACCCTTTGTGTGGTCGAAGCTATGTCAGCAGAGTTTTCAGGAGCTGACGTAGAGGTTAACTAGTTCCCGAATAATGAGGATTCTAGAGGAGGACGTAGGGTACGTAGTCTACTACGATGCATCAGGGACCGGGATCGGAGGAGTCTATATGTATGAGAAAGAGGTGATCGCATTTGGTTCTTGACGATTGAGACAACAAGAGTAGAACTATTCTTCCCATGGCATAGTGTTAGAAGCAATTGTCTTCACCATGAAGATGTGGCGACACAATCTTACGAGCGAACGTTTTACAGTGTACTATGATCACAATATTCTCAGGTATAACTTCTATCAGAAGGACCTGAACTAGAGACAATGACATTGGCTTGAGTTCTTCCAGGACTATGACCACGATATAGTCTGTACTCTTGGGAAGGGGAAGGTTGTAGCAGATGCACTCAGCAGAAGCACTGTTATACAATTGCTAGGCGAGGCAATGGAGCAGCTGGCTTCATTGTTGATATCCTTTGTGGGTAGAGATGGAACATATTTTCTTCAGTCTCTTACAGTCACTCCTCTACTTCTTCAGCTTGTCAGGGAGGCGCAGTGAGTAGACAATGACTGCGAAACACGACGGGCTTAGATATCCACCGGACATTCACTTAATGGATTTTTTGATGGATGGGAGCATGCCATCCTCTTAAGCGGAGATATCGTGGTACCCGTGTCTCTTTAGGAGGAAGTGATGAGGGAGTACCACACATACCCTCTAGAGGTGCATCTAGGAGTGGTGAAGATGTACTAGGATATCTGACGACAGCACTGGTGGCTGGGAATGAAGAAAGTAGTAGTAGAGTTATTTTCTCGGGGCCTCACTTGTCATCAAGTGAAGAAGGAGCATCAGGTACCAGTAGGCCTGGTTTAGACTTTAGAGGTCCCAAAGAGGAAGTGGGATGGGATATCTAAGGACTTCGTGACTAGAATTCCACACACATCCAGGGTATATAACTCTATATGGGAGATCATCAACCGACTCACCACGTCGGCCTACATCCTACCAATCATAGAGAAGGTTTCAGTATAGATCTTGGGATGCCTGTATGTGTGATGATTGTGTGGCTACATGGAGTACCCTCGACAACATTCTCTGATCATGATGCATACTTTACATCCTGGCTGTGGAAGTGGATGCAGGAGGCTTTTGGGACATAGCTTTGTTTGAGCACCGCCTTCCTTCCTCAGATGGATGGACAGACTGAGCGGGCCATTTAGACCATCGATGACATGTTGTGTTCTTGTTTCCTCGACTTCGGGCACAGCTGGGTTGATCACTTTCCTTGGGTGGAGTTTTCATACAACAATAGTTATCACTCCAACATTGGGATGTCACCTTTCTAGGCACTGTACGGGAGACCATGCAGATCACCTTTGTGCTGGACTCACCCAGGGGAGTCCGCAGTAGTGGGACCAGAGATGGTACAAGCTACCATAGATAAAGTTTAGATCATCCAAGAGCCGATTAAGACTAAACAGATTAGGAAAATGTCTTATTCTGAAAAAATACGGAGACCTCTAGAGTTTGAGTATGGTGACCATGTCTTTCTACAGGTCTCACCTCGAAGAGGTTTGAGAAGATTTGGCTATGGTGACAAGTTATCTCCATGGTTCATTGGACCTTTTCAGGTCCTCAGCAAAGTTGGTGAAGTGGGTAACAACTTAGATCTTCCACCTATGTTGCCTCGGGTTCATGACATCTAGCATGTATTCCAGATGAGGAGAAACGTTCATGACCCTTCTCACATCATCGACCATGGAGAGATGGACGTCGATGATGTGGTGAATTTTATGGAGGTTCTAGTTGATATTGAGTATCGACAAGATCAGGTACTTCATGGATTGTCGATACCTATGGTGCATGTTCACTAGCAGCACAAGAACCTCCAGAAGATCCCATAAGAGCGGGAGGCTCAGATGTGTGCTCAGAACCCCCACTTGTTCCCTTAGTTTGAGTTGTATCTTACGAGGACGTAAATACCTGACGTGGGGAAAATGTAAAGACCCATAAATTCAATGAATATATTTTTATATATGGGAATTTTACGAGTCCGTGATAATTGAGAACGCGTGATCTTGAGTCCCAGAGTTCCGGAAATGAATTTCTTAACTTCTTTTTAGGTATGTTCAGTAAACGTGAGAGCAGGTTTTTCTAAATTTTGAACTGTTTCTCGGAATTGAAATCTGAGGACATCGTTGAACTCACAACACCAATAATTACTTAAGGAGACTTTCACCTTGACTACAATTGTTTGAGGGTGAATGTTAATTTTTGGGTTATTCGTGAAAGAATAAAAATAAAATAAAATGGTGTAACATTCTAATTTTATTTTATTTTGAAACTCCCATGTAGATTTTTCGCATGTGGGTACCACCTGAACTAAACCTCCCTTGAGAGGTTATGGTGGTGGGGACCCTCCTAGTATAAACCCCATTATACTCCCCATTAACTGGAGAAACCTTAAAACATCCTATTAAATGTGGGTGAGCCTCTTCAACTACTCCAACATTTATTATGCCTACTATGTTTATTAATTATGTTTTTTTGAATTAATTCCAATGAACTAAATAGAGAACATAATCTATTATGTTGGCTACCTGGAATTTTTTGTGGAATTGGGAGGAAGGAACCTTGGGAGAAAGCTCTCTAATGATGAACACTGATTTGACTTTGACTTCTTCCATGAGACATTTGTTGACGAGAAACGTCTTCAACATCAATGAACCGATGATCGAGGAAATGATGATGTCACCAACACCTGTCTATTCCCAACGACATCATCTCTTTCCCCGTGGACAATCTTCAACGAATGAAACGAACGAGCTAGGGAGGGAGTTTGATTTTTTCCCTTACCCGTTCTTGTTATTCTTGTGATTCATGTATTATAGAAGCTTGCTACCAATATAATGTGGGGAGTGCATATCTAAAAACATGGCCCGTCCTCTATGAATTTCTTCGGATGATTATTATGTTCTTCGCGATGGAGAAGGATGGCTATCAACCGCGACAAAGGTGATGAAGGCAACGACGCCATCCCGCGGCCTCCACAACCCATGGTGCTCTGCCGCCCACAGTCTCGATACCCCATAACCCTCTGACGCCCACAGCCTCCTTGCCCCATAGTGCTCCGCCGCGATTGGCCTCAGCGCCCCGCGGTGCTCCGCCGCCCATGGCCTGTCGCGCCGCCCCGACCTACCAGCCCCGCGGCACCCACAGCCTAACCCCCCCCCCCCCCCCCGTGGTGGATCCACTCAGGCCGTGTCGACCTGCGACCGCACGCCCTCATGGAACCCCTGAAGCTGATCTGTCTCGCTCCCTCGTGGCACCACCGCGGCCGAGTCTCCCTGCATTGTCCATGGCCGTACCACTCCACGGCCCCTCACGACACTCTCGGTCAGCCGGACCGCCCAGCAGGCCAAGCTGCGTAGCACAGGCTGGGCTGGACCCAGTGGACCATTCCACCAAGGGGGTTGGGCCGAACCCGTGGAGCCGGGATGGACCTTGTGGGTCGGTCCATGTCAGTCGGACCAGGTCGGACCGGACTCGAACCCACTTCCACCCATTTACGCATTTTCAGCCATAAATCTGTCACCGGACGTCAGATTGATGAACCACAAATGGCGATGGCAATCTTGGAGTGAGTGAGTCCCTTTTTTATACCCCACTAGAATTTTTAATTATTTTGTGAAATATTCACGTTGGATCGAGCCCAAATCTAATTGGGATCTTGGGCCAAAAAAGATAATAAATCACAGACCAGATGTCCGATTAGCGTTTTGAATATTGAGTTAAGACACCATTGATGTGGCAGAACATGAGATATTTCATCACAGGACTTTGTGGCTGTTGGAGTATCCACCAATGTCTTGTAGAGTGGACCCTCCCGGAGAAAAGTGAGCATAGTGTAGAAACCTTAGAGCAGGCGGTGACATGAAGATGTGTTAGGATCCAGTGTGGGTCTGATGATGTACGTGGGATATAATAGGATCATATGTGGGTATGAAACATAAGGGGAATGTACTTGGATCCTTTTTGGGTCTGACGATGTACATGAGATGTACTAGGATCATGTGTGGGTCTGATGATGTACCGAGCGATCATGTGTGGGTCAGCACCTAGCGATCTTGTGTGGGTTAGCACCTTGTGATCATATGTGGGTCAGTACATAGAGATCCTTTATGGGTCATCACCTAGTGATCTTTTGTGGGTTAGCAACTTGCGATCTTGTGTGGGTCAGTAAATAGTGATCCTTTGTGGGTCAGCACTGAGTGATCCTTTGTGGGTTAGCACCTAGTGATCATGTGTGGGTCTGCCTCTTAACTGAGTAAGATGATTCAGCAGTTACACCTATTCATCTCTTATATTATACATTAGTTATACCTATTGTGAGATGAGTTCGTACTTGTGGGGTACTTTCCTTCATGGTAATAACATGATGGTATTCTTTTGTGTGGCGTACCTATATTGTACTTGCCTTTGTTTTTTTCCTTCCTTTATGGAAAAGCTGAGATTTGGTCTTTTGGGTTGGACATGGTGTTTCCTCATGATTGAGGTAGGTATAATTGATGACTTAATTATATTTATGGGCATCTACCTACGTAGGGTTCACATTTTATTTCATGCTTTCTGGATTATCCTTTGTGGATTTTTTGAGACCTTAAGGGTCTCGGGGTCCCTACTATGTATTTTTATACTCACCCCCGCATGGGCTATGCCTGTAACATGTTTTGATTGGTGCAGGCGATATATAGAGTTGATCAAGACTGAGGGTACCACGACTGGTCGGTGCCCAAAGGAGGACCTTACGGCGTGTCGGTACGCAGAGGAGACGGTTGGATGTGAAGTGATGAAGAGGCGATCTGTGCCTATGCTTCAGGTATGAACATCAAAAGACGAACCAATACCTATATTTCTCTTTCATCAGTTGTATTTTTTTAGTTTTACTTTTACTTTCTAGTTGGGCTTGTATTTTGGCCCTTTTTCTTACTTCACTCACTATGTTTACTATTCAGTTTACTTGTGCTCGTATCTTATTGTGTTGTTGGTTGAGTGAGTTTACAGGATATAATATAAATGCCTTCACAGTTATAGGGAATATTCCTTTCAGTGTTAGTCATCAGCCCCTGGCCTATGGGAGGAAGTCTTTGGGTAGTCATGGCATGTGCGTTAGGGGATGGGTTGTGAAATTGTTGTTACGGTATTTTTAATAATCGTATCTAAATAATTGTGTCAAATTTGACACTACTGGTATTTTAAAATATACAATATTGTATTAAATTTTATAAAATTTTAAAAAAACAATGATTCAAAAAAATAGTTTTGAAAAGATCTGATATGTAATAAATTACTATTTTATTGGTCGTTTTTCATGTTATGATAATTATATTAACCCAAAATGTGTAAATAACATGACATCATGGTATGATTAAAAAGGGGCAGGATAACTGTTAAGTCAAAAAGATAAGGATTATAAAATAATTAAAACATGTCTAATTTTTATTGGATGAATGGATTTATGGCAATAATCATCTAATCAAAACTCAATATATTTGGACTAATTTTTAAAAGGAATATAATTATATAAATTTATTACTTTTGATAATTCAATGTGTAACCCTCCCCAATCCGATAAAAATTCACCCATTCATCTCTAATACTTACACTTCTAATAACTGTTTGGTTTGATAGATAACTACCTCAAAACAATTCTATAATCCCTCCGAACCTTCTTTAAGCCTTGTTTTATGAGTAATGTAGTCTTTCTAGGTGTTAAGGTGTTATGGAACAATGATCCTTTGATGAAAAGAAAATGTTTGTATTTAGGTTTTTTATTTTATTTATTCCTAATTTTCCATAAAATATATTTCAAAAATGATTAAATAATAACTAAAAATATTCTATATATATTTATATTGTAATATGAGAATATAATCACTTAAATCCATCTCTAATTTCATCATATTTGAAATGAACTTTATGTTCATGTGTACGGTGGACTACTGGCTCAGAAACTAATAAAATTATATTTTCAATAACATCTCCCATGAATGGTCATAAAAATGGAATTAATGTCTCTATATTATATACAGGAAATATTTATCTTTATAAAAAAATAATATAAGAATTATGTTCTTACTTTCCATGTACAAAAAAATGATAATGTCGTCCGTCCATACATGTGAACTATCATCACCATGAGGTGATGTGTATCGTTATTATTCACTAAATCACTTGAATGAAATATGTAATTATATTAAAATAATTAATATTATTTTAAAAATATTATGATAATTATATGAAGATAAAATAATAGTTACCTTATTTCCATAGTTATCAATGATAAATTGAAACGTTACTCATGCGTACATAAGAATTACCTTCTTCATGATTACAACATTATTCATTTTCCATTACCATATATAAAGTATGTATTTAAAGGTATAATTGATATATAAATGTGATTATTATTTCATTAGTATTATTCTGGAGATGATAGAATTATGTCCACATGGACTATTGACATCAAACAAAGTTCAATTTCAAATTTTGTATCGAATATTGACAAAATAACAAACATAAACATAAACTATTAATTAATTTCCATAACATGGTAAAACTGATATAAAAGGAGTAATAAACATTAAAAAATTTCATGAAATTATAAATTAACCTATATTTTATTCCAGATGATAAATAGTGTATATGATGAGTCAGACTCAAGGTAGGGGATTTTGTCTCAATAATCACTCATTGAGATATTACTTGATGATATAGACATTTATTTTTTTTCTTTGAATTTTATATAAATCCACTTTGAAATTATATATCCATATTATATTAATACTCATGATATTTAATATTTGGTAAAATATTCTATATTTATGTGGAATATAATTAAAATGCTCAATGTGGTAAGGGATATTTTAACTCAAATCACCATTTTAAGGTTTTAATGATTTATTATTAAAAATATTTATATTTAATATACATGTTCTAAAAATTGTTTTTATGAATTTATTTCAATGGATATTAATGTATTAAAATTTACACTTTAGAATGTATCTCAGAAATTTTAATAAAGGAATCCTTCTAAGGGCCTTCATCTTAGTGTCCATTCATCGAGGCATATTTGATGTTATACACCTCCATAATTTATAAGGTGTACAATAAACCCATTTTACATTTAATTTCATTAAATGGTTTTAAAAAGTAATATTATTTTTTCAATAATTCTTACACTCTTTAAAAAAACATACAAGGACTATTTTTTAATGTATGCGGTGAAAATCACTTCTCCGCTCCTGTAACTGTTAAATGATATTTCGATTTCTCATTAAGGATTAATGGTTTTCATTGGTAAATGAAAAATAGAATTAAATTTTTTTGGCTATTTAGGTATATAAAATGGTTTTGGAAATATATTTATTATTTTAATATCATGAAATGATTTCTTTTTATTAAAACTGTGTATTTTTTAATGAAATTTTGATAATTGCACTCTTTTTTTGTTATGATTATGTAATGGTACAGAGAAATTTGTAGGGTGGTTATATGATGAACCATATATGATCAGTTCCTTAATAAATGAATGATTAATTTTTAAGTTACAACCTCAAATGAGTTGGTATGGATTTCAGTTATATGGAAATTCCATTTGTAAGAGTTATATATATGGAGGATGACCATATGGTTATTCTATTATATATGATATTGTCACATGTTACCTATATATGTTATATGTTATTTATATGGGTTTTATGGTAATATTCTTATTAAAAAGGTATGAAATGAGATTATAATGAATGTAAATTATTTACTAAATCCTTTATGTGGAAAGTTTTACTTTATTATAATGTATTAGTGGTTGACATGTTCTTTAGAATAAAATAGTTTTCCCTCATTGTGTATCCCTAACTAATATAATTGTGATAATCCCTTGTTTTGTAAATTTTTCATAGGATTTATGTGAGAATTGATACAAGGATTGGATCAAGGTAAAATATGTGATAATTGATCCTAAAAAAGAAACAATGTTTATTTTTAATAGTATTTGTTGTTTGATAAAAATGATAGTGGGTAGAAGTATCTAATTTTTAATATTTGAGTTTTTATGTAAGTGTTATGGCCATATTCTATATGTATCTATAAATTAAAATATTCTCAATGTTAAATAAGTTCATATTTTTATGTAATTTTTAAAGATGTTTCATTATTCTTTTTATTATGGAATGGTTTATACAATTTTGGAGAATAGGATGATTTTTTAAGTGGTATAGATATCACAATGGACATATTATTAATAGGTTGGTCATTTTTTTAATGTCTTAGAAACCATTTTGATGATTTATATTATAAAATATTAAAGTGAGTAATGGTATTTTTTGAGACATTTATTTTTTAGTTAATAATGGGTTATTACTTTTTGGAATGAAAAATGAAAGGTATGAAATAATATACAACGTTAACATATGTAAGAATTATTTTTTTAAGGATAATATTTTTTCAATGTTATAATTATTATATAGTTTTAGAAAAAGAAAAACCCACAATATGGTGACACCCCATCACGTCGGAAAATGCTACAGGAATCGAACCCACAACCGAAGGGAAACAAAGCTTACTCTCCCACTACTTGCGTACTTGAAGTCCATGGTCTGTATGAATTTTTTATTTTACTTAAACGAGTTGATGAATTAAGAATAAATTTATTTTGGGAGTGATGTTTAATTAAATGGATATCCTTGGTATTGGAAAATGATTTCAAAGATTAAGTGATGAATGTTTGTTCAGATGAAAATTTCTATTTTAGGAATCATATATGATTATGTGAAATAGAATACCATGGTATTTTATGTGAGTAATGATTCTTGAGTTTTATTTTTAATGAAAATATGATGTCCTTTTTGTGATTCAGGATATTTATGGAAATGATAAACCTAACATGAATATTATGAGATTAGGAAAATTTATTTGGTATGAGACTTCAAGAGTAATGAATGTTATTCGAAGATAAATGTTAAAAAAATTTGCTGAAGATTATGTGATCAAGTCATTTTTTGGTATTATTATTGAATATTATATATTAAAATCAGTGATTCTTATTTTATTGTCTATTTAAGGCGTTTTCTTTTTTTATCGTAAACATTTTTGTTTTGGTTGACATTTCATGATTGGATGAATATAGAGTTAATCATTTTTTTGATTATTTGATTCTCAAGAAGATTATTCAGGCATGAATATTCTCACCTTAAATACTCATTTTTTTTGGAGGAAAAGACGAGTTTGTGGTGAAAAATGATTAAAGGATTAAACCATACTATTCTATTAAGTATATTTAATTATGATCATCCTCGAGGAAGTGAATAAATTCCACAACTCTAAGAAAAGGATCTTAAAACAAAAATGATTTCTGTTTACATTCCCTACTCTGAAATCAAAGACCATTTAACCGATCAAAAAAATTTTATTTTGTAATTTTTGACACCATCTAAACCATGTTTTCTATTACACTCTATCAGAAAATAAATGTTATATTTTTTTTTCATAACCAATTTTTGAAACACGAAACCCTAGTATGTGTTATCTGAGTTAACCTTCTTAATTTACTTACTTTCTTTTAAAGTGTAATTTTTTTATTTCTTTTTCAAATATGGAATTACAATAATGGTATTTTGAAAATTCATACCTTAGTTACAGACCACGAATTAAAATTTCAAGGAAGGGATTTCCAATAGGGGAGTAGAATGTAACATTCATAATGTTTTTTTTAAATTAATACTATGTTGGATAACATACATGATATTCTACATCGATCTTATGTAAGAAAACTAAAAATATTTATTTAAATAAAACCATTAAAACCTATCTATTAGAATAATATGAATGGGTAGTATTAACTAAATTATAAAATTTAGTTTTACACATCTTTATATAATAATTTATTGGTTACCAAATTTATAAAAAATGGAAATAAAAACCAGCTGAATCTAAAGGATTTCTTTTTATGATAAACTGTTTTAATATGAATAATAGTGTTTATAAAATAATGAAATCACTATTTTTTTATTATATTAATAAAATATAAATTTAATCTAATTTTTAAAATTCATATTATATATTTTCTAGATATAATATAGGAACAAATTCAATTTTATGTATAAAAGGAGATTTAATTTCAAAATACAATGTTTTACGTACTTTTGAAGGATAACCCCTATTAAATATGATTTTTCACTTTAAATATTCTTTTTGAAAAAATAAAATTCAATTTTCATATAGGTAAATCATCATTTACAACTGATGAAGTTTTGTTATTTTTTCATAAAATTTATATTTTAATGATTAGATAAAAATACTTTGTTCCAATTCTTAACTTTTTTCAACTAATTTAATTATATATAGATATACGATCATTTTCCATGGCTTTAAAGTAAAATTTGGTTATTTTATATAATTTAATATAATTTACGTCATTTAATTAAATTTAATATTGAAATTAGATGTAAAAACACTATGATAATTTTAGTATTTTATTCATTAAAAACCCATATTCTCATTCCCTCAACAAGATTAATTTTTAATTAATTTCTTCCAATTATGTGTTTTGAATTTTGAAAATGGATTCAATATTTGGAATCAAAATTTCCAAAAAAATTTAAATAGTACCATTTTATTTATAGACATTATGATTAGTTACATTAGTAATTATTTCCATTACCATGGTTAAATGTAAACCCATTAATTAAAAGTTAAAATAATATAATAAATATTATATAACCTCCATGAAACATGTCCTAATATTATTTTATGAGTTATATTGTACCAATAAAACCCCTGGGCCGAAATATGGGCATTTGTAAGACACATGGATGTGATTATGAAATTTGTAAAAATTTATTTAAATGAAAGACCAAGATGTCATAATCATGCCTCTCATATATAAAACAATTCTAATATTTTGATATATAAGTGATATATTTAACAATAAATTTTCTTTTGAAATATAGAATTATTACTTATATCATGATAATTTCTTTATAATTTTAGAAAATAAATAGTTAGATTAAATAGTGACATAATGATGATTGAGAAATTCCTTAATTAATGAAATAATTAAACAAACGATATTATAAATATAAAAACATATATGTTTTGAAGTAAATGATTATATCCACAAATTTTATGTATAATATGACTTATGAGTGATTATTTTAATGTATTTTTAATAATATATTATGTTATGATGTTTTAAAAAAACAAATAATGAATAGTGCCATAATTGACACTACTGGTAATTAAAAATATAAAATATATTATTAAATGTTATGAAATTTATAAAAATCATATACTAAGAAAAATAATTTTTAAATGTACTAATAAGTCATAAGTTACTCTTTTATTGGTCGTTTGGATTGCTATGTTAATTATAATAACCCACAATGTTTAAATAACACTATATCACTATAAGATTAAAGTTTGTAAAATAAGGGTTAACAAAAAGCTAAGGATTAAAAAATAAAATAATAATATAATATTTATATCATTGATTTATTTCAGCCTATACACATCCTAACTTCAAACGAAATAATTTTGGACCCATTGGGAAGTGATAAAATATCATATAAATTTAATATTATTGATATTTATAAAGGTGCCCCTCCCCTCTCCTATAAAAGGGAACTAATTCATCTCTAATCCATAAACATTAAGAACATTTTTTCAGCCACGATATACCAAAAAACATTCTTATAATACCTACCCACTTTCTTTAATCCTTATTTTCTTAATAACAACTTCCTTATTGGGGTATAGGTGTTAAGCACTTGTGATCGTCCGAAGGAAAGGTAGCATTTTTATTTAAGTGTTCCTATTTTTTTCTTCTTCATCATCTATAAAATATATTTCCAACAAAAAGACATAATAAATATATTATCCTAAATATACTAAGATTTATTATCTTAATATGATCACATAAATTCATATCCAATTTCATCAAATGGGAAATGAACATATCATTCGTGTGTACGTCACACTACCACCTCATGATCTGATATAGTTTGTTATTCATTACCATCTCTTAATAATGATCATAATGATGGAATTAATGTTTATATATTATATTAATTACAAATTTATTACTATAAGATAATAATATATCAATTACATTATTACTTCCCATGCAAGTAAACATGATAACGGCGTTCTTGTGTACGTGTGAACTATTACATATACTAAGGGATGTGAATTTTTATTATTCACCACATAACCTGCAACATATTTGAAAGTATACATAAATGATTAAAATTATTTTCATAATATCATTATAATTCTGGAAATATAAAATAATATTTACCTTATTTCCATAATGATCAATGAAAAATTGAAACATTACTCAAGTGTGCGTACTGGTTATTATCTCCATGATTGTAAGGGTGTTTATTTTTCATATATATATATTTATGGGATGTATTTAAATTTCTAATTGATATATATATTTGTGATTATTATTTGATTAATATTATACTAGAGATTATGGAAATATAACCACAAGGATTTTTTACATCATACCACGTTCATTTTTGACTCAAGTACTGAATATCGATAAAACATCCAACATGAACTTAAAACATTGTGTAATTTTATAACATGGTAAAAAGTAATATAAAATGAATAATAAATATGAAAAATTATCTCATTAAATAATAAATTAATATAATTTTATTATTCTGTAAGGTAAATATATTACATGATGAGTCATACACAAGGTAAAGAATTTCATCTCAATATCCTTTAATTGAAAAATATTATGATGATATGAACAAATATTCGTTATTAATTTTATATGAATCCCCATTGAGATTATAAATACATATTATATCTATTATAAATATATTTAATGTTTTATTAAATGTTTTACTTACAAGTGTATTATTATTTAAATGTTCAAAGTGGTAAGAAACTTTTAAACTCAAAACATCTTTTTAATGTTTTGTATATTTATTCTTATAAATAATTATATTTAATGTGAATGATTTAAATATGGTTTTATGTATTTATTTATATTGAAATGAATGTTTTAAAATAATGTTTTTTAAATTTCTCTCCAAAAATATTTATAAAGGGTTCTTGTAAGGGACTTCATTTGAATCTCTTTTTCATGATGCATATTTGATGTTATATATCACCTTATTTTATGAAGTGTATAATAAACCCCATTGACATTTAATTTAAATAAATGGTCATCAGTAGTAATATTTCTTATATGAATCATATTTCTTTCCTTACAAAATGAAAAATTAATGTTATTATAACATACATGGCGATAATGACTTCTCTACTGTCGTAACCATTATCTGATATTTGACTACATCTATAAGACTTATGTTTTTAAAAGGGAAAATAAATAACTCATTGTCTTTATTAGGTATGTTGGTATTGAAAATGGTTTGGAAAATTCATTTATTATTTAAATATATTTAAATTATTTCTTATGGTTGCAAATGAATTTGTATAAGTGAAATGTTAGAAATTACAATTTTAATATGTTATGAATATATATTTGTACATGGAATGATTATGGGTGGATACATGATGATACATATCTACGTGGTTCCATGATAAATGAATTATGGTTGGTTATATTATTATATCTAATTATTTGGGTTTGGAATTTGGGAATATGGTTATTCTACTTGTATAAGTTATCTGTATAGAAGTTGACCACATGTTTATTCCATTTATGTATGATAATGTACCAAGTTACATTTATAAGCTATATATTTTTCTATGGGTTTTATGGTAATATTTTTATTAAAAAGTGTATGCGATAAGAATATAATCAAAGGAAATTATTTACTAATTCTTTATGGTTAAAATTATTACATTATGATTATGTATTCATGGATTACATGTTTTTTTACAGAAAAATAGATTTCCATTTTTGTGTATCCATTAATGATCTTTTTTTCCTCATCCAAATATTTGAAATGTTTTTCACAAGATTTTATGGATAATAAATACATTTATGGTATCAAGGTAAATATTGTGATAATTGAACATGAAAATAAACCGTGTTTGATTTTAGTATCTCTGTTTTGTGAAAAAATAGATTGTGAGTATAAGTATATACTTTCTAATATTTGAGTTGTTATGTATGAGTTATGGTGTTATACTATAAATATCTAAACCTGGAAGGATCCTCAATGTGATTTAAAGGAAAGTTATAGAATTAACTAATGGTTATGTAATTTTTAAGGTCGGGTCCATACATTCTAAATTGGAAATCCGATGTCTCTTGTGGATAAGTGAAAAGAAAATATTATCGCACCAATGAAAAAAATAATAGAACCAAAAACACCAAAAAATCAACCAACCAAACCATCCCCACCATGACATGATCACCAAATAACACATCCCATAATAATGACATAATAATAATCACATTTAAAAAGGTCACATGACCTGCTTTCCACTTGATTTTTACCCTTACACCCCACCATCATACATCCTAGTGCTCCCATTTAATCCATTTGAAATATCAAAAATCACCACCCCATAGCATGGTCATATCACATATAACTCATTGAAACATAATCCATCACACCATATCCACAAAAATAAGTATATTAGTAGGTTGTAATGAATATAAATCAAATCTACCTAGTTCCATCCTCATACCATGCATGACGCCTACAAAATGTTTCCCCGTTGTACGGTCACATTACATCTCACCTCTTAAAAGACTGATCATTTCACATCACAGCTTCAAAAACCAGGTCCATCACCTAGGGTGCTATTTTATCTCCACCCATGGTAGCCTATGCATATCTACTCTATTTGGAATATGATTTATAAATTAATGGTATCCAACTATCCATTCTCAATGCTGAGATGTTTGGACATACACCCCCATATAAACAATAATATATATATATGAGTGTCTACTAATTGTGAGCATAATGGGTGGGGTGTGTATATAAAATAATAATGAGAAGAAAATTTATATATATATATATAACCATACAAAATCCAATAATATTTGTTCACCACACAACAATTACCAGCTCACAATGCTACCATTCAATACCACAGTGTCTCCAATTTCACTTCCACCACTAAATGTTGAACCCCAAAAAATACATAATAAACATTTTGCATTAAAAACATATTACCATTTTAAAATACTATTCATTTTATATTTCCATGAAATTTCTAAAAACCATTCCATGAAATTTTAATTCTGACCATATCATTTAATTCCAATACTATCGAGGAAATTATCACAACACAACACCACACAAAAAACTATTACATCATCCTCCCTAGGAAAACAAATATGACATCACCAACACATATCATGTAACACCCTGAGATTTTATGTGAAATATATATTTTATTATGTATAATGTTATACAAAACACCAAACAAATCTTTCACTACACACAACACTGGCTTGTCTTGCGTTACACGCAATCGCGACCTTCCTTGATGGCGTGTGTAATACGCAACACCAGGTTTCACTAAACAACGATATATTGATATAATATTATTACGGAATAGCCATTATGAATATTATTAACTATATTTTTAATATTATAACATTATCTTACACATTTTCTAAAACATGGTATATGAACAAAATAAATGTTTTGGGTAAAATAAGTATTTTAAAAAAATTGCAATTTTGCCTCCTTTTGATGGAGCACCCAAATTAAATCTAGTCTTTGAAAAGTTTATAAGATAAATTTTAAAAAATAAAATTCTTATTTGGAATCAGGATATAAAAATTTTCTTTGGATAATATTTTCATATTATTCTTATAGCTTTCATATTTTAATGAATAGTAAAAACATGCTAAATTTAAAATAAAAACAAATTATTTCATCACAACAATTTATATGCCTAATTTAAAATATTTTTTTATTTTAAAGTATAAATAGAATATATTTATACCATTTAATATAATTTTGTCATTAGAATTAATTTTATATTGAATTCATAGGTAAAAAAATTTCAATCTTGGGCAATGTTTTAACTTTCAAAACCCGTTTTTTAACAATAAGATTAATTTTAAATTAAGTACTGCAACTTCTGTGTTTTGAATTTTTAAAAATTTATTCCATATTTTAATTCAGTGGGCCCAAATTAAGTTAAAATGATAGTTTTATTTTGTTGATATTATGAATAGTAACTATGGTAATGTTTATTTATTGCTGTTAAAGGTAAGTCGGGTAATTAAGGGTACAAATAAGATTATAAAATTACCCTAACACCTGCCAAAATACAATTGGATGACTAAAAGTCGACCCATATCACCTAAAGGTTGGACTATAATAATTATATGGTCTTTTGACCGTGAAAATAATTATATTATTATTAAAACCAAAGAAAGTGACAATATGTCACTCTCTTAAATCTTATAAGTATAATAATTTTAATTTAGTGATAAAAATAATGAAACTTAGAACATGAATAGTATCAAGAAATATAATAAACATATCTACATCATGTGAATTTATTTATAATTTTTCGGAATTAAATAATGATCACTAAATGTGACACAATAGTGATGTTGAAATTATTTCATTGATTGAAATATCACATAAATGGTTTTAAAAATATTAAATTATATACTATATGAACTATTTAATGTTCTCCACTAATTTTATAGATACAAATAACATGTTTTGAATCTATTAAATAATTTTTTTCGACCATATCTTTTGTGTGGATTATATTTCAATTCAAATAAACGAATGGTGTCAAAATTGATACTATTGTTATTTTAGAAAGATAACATAATATAAAATTGATTAAAAATCACAAAAAAATTTAAAAATTATAATTTAAAATTTATATGGTAAAAAATTTCATAAAATATCCAATAATGGACAATTCACAACACATATGTAATTACTTATAATAATTTAAAATTTATAATCTTATTACCATAAATAAAATTAAATAGATTAAATAAGGATAAATCAAGTTGATAATGTTTGAAATAAATTCCCAACATGTATAAATTTTATTGGTTTATGATATTACCACCCTATAGAATCTAAGATTCGGATTTGAGTCATTTTGGAATTTTTTGTGGGGTTTGAATTTATTATAAATTAATATTTTTGAGGTTTCTAAAGGTGCCCCTCTCCTCCATTATAAAAGGGCACCTCCTCCCTCTCCTCTTTACACAACTATGATCCTTAAAGCTCTAAAACCCCCTAAAAATTACTATTCCAAACTTACCTAGTAATATTCTTGAGGTTATGGTCTTCTCAAAAGACCATCTCTAGTCCATTAAGTGGATGTTCAAAGGAGGCACGTCGAGAAAGAGGTAATCTCTTACACCGATTATTTCAAGTTTCTTCCTTCTTCTACTTATTCTTATTTAGTTTTTTCATTATAAATTAATAACATCAGTATCACTAATATAATTATATTTTATTATAAATATGAAACAACCCTATTTCACCTTCTATCCATCCTATGGAAAATGAAATCACCGCTTGTTCGTACGTATGGAATTCCGTCTCCACGTCGTGGTGTAAACTGTTTTCCACCACCACCTTACTCGGATGGGTATAATTATTTAATGAAGAAATATATATTATTATTATAACATGATACTGATTTTGAGATATTATATCATCAACTCCAATTCCATTCATATAATTATGGGAACGATATCATCGCTCGTGCGTACGCACAACCTACCGTCTCCACGATGTGATTCGACTCAATCTATATGAATTTCATTGAATAATGATTATATAAATGAAATGAATTAATATATATGATTTATATTACATTAATACCATTCTGTAAATGAGGTATCTATAACGTAGAAACAGGAATAAGAATTTATTCGAAAAAACACGCATAAGAACATAAAGCAATGAACACCCGAATAACAAGTAGCAATGAAATATTATTAATAAGAAGATAAGAGTATGACCATATATGATATCATAATAATTAATATGATTCTGGAATAAGTCAATGACATTTTTTAAATCATTATACAGGAGATTCGGATACGTACAAAGCTTATCAGACCTAAGGTAAGGGAAAATCTCGCAATCTCATTTTTATCCGAGATTGTTTATACTTCAGAATTTACTGGGGAATATTTATCATCCCCATCCATGTTACATCATTATTTAATATTATATTCTATCCTCCTACAATTTTTTAAATCCCCTTTTACCTATTGGTGAATTTTATTAAAATATATGAAAGTAATCTTTTGTCGTTTTCATTACGAGATACTTTTTGACTTTTCCGGCAAAACTACGAGAATAATGTTTTTTTAACTTATACCACATGAATGGATTTTTATGATTTAATTGAACATTATTTCCATGAAGCATAATTTACATGTTTTCAAGTTTATTTTTAATTAACCTCTTTTAGTTTAAAATTTTATGACATGTTAAGAAATGAAAAATGTTTTTAAAGTAGAAAGGATATTTTCCTCAAGAATGGAGTTCATGTGTTTTATCAATGTTATTTTCCATCATATATAATATAGGTTTCTGTGTCTATCCCTATTTTTACTTTGATTTTATTATGATGGAATTATTTTTATGATGTCCTTTTATCTTATATGATTTATGTTATGATGACATGATGTTTAAGAATCCCATTTTTATTACATGGGTTATGCTGTGATGTATGATTTATGATTTTGTGGAACACATAATAATGGTATCTTTATGAGATGGGTGGGACCTAAATCTCCCTCCAATTCATTGGGTAATTATTTATATCTCATGAGATAGACATGGTTGCAATAGAAAGTTAATCCAGTTCAGTGATATATGACTGAAATGAGGAGTGAACTTGTTTCAGAAATGGACTTTTTCCCCTATGATAGTCTTGGGAATGAGTCTTTACTAAAAAGAAATGGATTCCCAAAGATTCATGTTTTATGTTATGATTGTTGGGATTACATTTCACTACTATAAGTTATCCTATGTCATGATATTATGATCTCTTTTACAGGATAATATTTTCAAAATGTTAAGTTCTTATGAATATGATATGATTGATATCTCATCCATTTACCCTTACTGAGAATTTGAGCTCACCCTTTTGAATGTTTTCTTTTCCCCAGGTCAATAATAAGTATATTAAGTAGGATATTCCAAAAGGGACTCTAGATATGATGAAATAAATGGGATACAATGTAGATGCTTTATGAACTAGTTGTTTATGTTTCCCAGTTTCTAAAGAAACTATACCTATATGGTCCTATCATGGTTTTGTTATATGTTGTAATAAGTATTCTTCAATTCTGAAGTAATAACAATGTATGTAATGTATGGGTCATTATAGTTGGTATTAGAGGAAAGGTATAGTCAACCTTTGGAAGCTAGGATGTGAAATCCTTAGTAAGAACCCTAAGGATATGCCTAAGAATAGAACAAAATATTAGTGTTTTAGAAATGGCCATGAATAACCTATGATAAAACCAAATGTGTGAAATTTTATTCTTGATTATGTAGTTTTCCTATTATGATTACTATTTCTCACACTATGTTTATTGGTTTTAGTCAATGGCTGGAACCCGAAGGAACCGTGTTAATGATGAATGTGATAGGTAATGAAATGACTATCCCCCTGAGCTACTAAAAATTATGGGAGCTGGAATGAAAAATCTTGTAGACATGGTCAGACAACTTTTTCAACCTATGAATCATGGAGGACATCCAAACAAGCAAAGGAAAGAACAAAAATCTATTGAATCCTTCACGAGGAATCGTCCACCCCCATTCAACGGGTCTACTGATCCATTAGTGGATGAAAAATGGATCAGTAACAATGAAGAGATATTTTCAGTTCTTCAATGTTATGAACATGATAAATTCATCTTAGCAACATATCGTTTTGAAGGTGAAACTGATCAATCGTGGAATATTATCTAGAATATGAGGCAAATAGATGAAATTGATTCCACGGAATAGGACGAGTTCAAGAACATATTTTTCAATAAGTACTTCTCTCGTATTCATCGAATAAATATGGAGAAGGATTTTCATGAACTAAAGAAAATGGATGATGAATCGGTTGGTACCTATGAAGCAAGTTTTACAAGGAATGCAAGCTACGCGTCTAGGATTATTATCTAACCTGAGAGTAAGATCAATCGATTCTTTAGTGGCTTAAAACCAGGTATTCGAAGGGCGTTAGCCATAAGGGACTTCAATAGCTACGAGGAAATTGTTCGATGTGATCTCAAGGTTGAGATGGAGATTGGAGTAACCCATCAGACATATGGGTTTGATAAGACGAGGAAAATGGAAATCAAAGGGAAATATAAAGACTACACTGAAAAGGAGATGAGTTTTCCCTTATGCTAAAAGTGTGGAAAGAAACAAATAGGGAATTGTCTTAATGGTATTGGTAAATGTTTCAAATGTGGAAAAGAAGGTCATCGGGCATTTGAATGCCGCAATGATGGGAAAAAAGGTGTCTAGTGATGCGAACAATGAAAAGGCTACATAGAACGCACCTCCAACACTTCAATGATACATGTTCAAGGAAATTAGGAATTATGATAATAAATACCCTAATTCAATGGTTGATGATGATGATCAGTGTCAAAAAACTATTATGGCCAATGAAAAAGGAAAGTCACATGTAATTTCTATCGGTGATGTGGAGTATGATAACGAAGAGGTGAAAGGTACACTTACCATCCAATATAAAGTAGAAAATGTTTTATTTGATTCTAGACCCACCCAATCTTTTATTTAAAATGAATTTTATAAGGGTATCACCATCTTACCTTAAAATTTTGATGTTTAGTTAGCTGTGACAACTCCTAATGGCACAACGGTCGCATCAACAGTTTACAATTATTCTTCGATTAATGTTTGTGGGAAAGTGCTTCCTGCAAATCTTGTTATCCTTCCTATAGTGGAATTTGATGTGATTCTTGGCATGGATTGACTTTCTTTATATGGAGCTCATATCAATTGCTAAAGAAGAGAAGTCACATTTCATATTCCAGATCAATTTATGATCGTCTATCAATGCAAGGATGAACATAACCTTCCAGTGGAAATTTCTTCCATCTTATGGGTCATGATTACACTAAATGAAGGTTATTTATCTAAAATGGTTTCCAAGAAACTCATGATTGAGAATACACCCATTTTATGGGTGTTTGATAATGTATTTCCAGAGGAATTTCCAGGTCTTCAACAAAATCGTGAAGTTGACTTTTCAATAGAACTCATACTTGGTACTATGCCCATTTCAAAGACACCTTATAGAATGGACCCAATTGAGTTACAGGAATTGAAGATGCAACTCCATGAGAATCTTGATAAGGGATTCATATGCACTACTGCATCACCTTGGGGAGTACCTGTTCTGTTTGTTAACAAGAAAGATGGATCAATGAGACTCTGCATTGATTATTGAGAACTTAACAAGATCACTATCAAGAACAAATAACCTATCCCACGCATTGATGATTTATTTTACCAACTATGTGGAGCTCAATACTTTTCCAATATTGACCTTCATTCAGGGTATCATCAATTAAGGGTCAAAAAAAGGATTTACCAAAGACAACTTTCCTTCCAAGGTATGGACACTATGGATTTATAGTGATTCCATTTGGTCTTACTAATTCCCCTGATATCCTCATGGATCTAATGAATAGAGTCTTTAGAGACTATCTTGATCAGTTTGTGGTAGTCTTTATAGATGATATTCTTTTCTATTCAAAGAGCAAGGAAGAACATGAAGATCACTTGAGAATTTTGTTGAAGACCCTGAGAAAGGAGAAGCCTTATGCCAAATTTACCAAGTGTGAATTTTGGCTTCAAAAAGATTCATTATTGGGTCACATTATCTCAAAATAGGGGATATCTATGGATCCAGCAAAAATAGGGGTTACCAAAAGATGGTCGAGACCAACAACAGTAACTGAGATCTGAGGTTTTCTTGGTTTGGCAGGATATTATCGATGTTTTGTCAAATATTTTTAACGATATTATAATCCACTCACCAGGTTGACTCGAAAAGGACTTATGTTTGTGTGGAAGGAGGAGTGTGAAGAGAATTTCAAGTAGTTGAAAATAAGGTTATCCAGCACACCTGTGGTCACATTGCCTTGTAGTTGAGAAAGGTTTGTGATCTACATTGATGCGTCCAAGAAGGTACTGGGGTCTTTTCTCATGAAAAATGATATGGTGATAGCTTATGCCTCACGACAGTTGAAAATCCATGAAAAAAATTACCCAACTCATTATTTAGAGTTAGATGCGGTAATATTTGCATTAAATATTTGGAGGCATTATCTTTATGGTGAAAGGTGTGATATTTATAATGATCATAAAAGTTTAAAGTATATTTTCACACAAAATGATCTGAATATGCATCAAAGAAGATGGTTGGAGCTGATTAATGATTACTACTCCTCAATTCATTATCACCCTGGGAAAGCAAACAAGGTAGAAGACGCATTATGTCGACTAGACCATGCTAGCTTATCCATGATGAGGATCAAAAAATATCCAACATTTATGGATTTAAAAAGGATGGTTCTTGGAATTATAATGGAAGGGGAAAAATATTATCTTTTTCAAATGAATGTTCAACCATCTATACATGTGAATATTAAAGAGGCACATAAAGAAGATTTAGAGTTACAAAAGAAGGTGAGAAATTTTTCTGAATTCCACATTGATTGTGATGAGATAATAAGATTCATGAATTGGATTTGTGTTCCTCCCATACCAAAATTAAATAAGGAAATATTGGATGAATCTCATAGTTCTTCAATCTCTACTCACCCTGGAAGCACAAAGATGTATAGGGACCTAAAGGACTACTTCTAGTGGGATTGCATGAAAAGAGATGTTGCTGAATATATCTCTCGATGCTTGGTTTTTCAGAAAGTTAAAACTGAGAGACAGAAGTCTAAAGAGATGTTAC
Source organism: Viscum album (assembly GCA_963277665.1). Taxonomy (NCBI): domain Eukaryota; kingdom Viridiplantae; phylum Streptophyta; class Magnoliopsida; order Santalales; family Viscaceae; genus Viscum; species Viscum album. Next base: position 692,872,730 of record OY728163.1, read on the forward strand.
AACTATTTCCCATACCATAATGGAAATGGGAAAACATCACAATGGACTTTTTCACTGGACTTCCTAAAACATCCAATGGAAATAATGATATCTGGGTTATAGTTGATCATCTTACGAAATCGACACACATTATTGTTATTATAGAAGATTTATCTCTTGATCATCTTTCCAGGATATATGTGAAGGAAGTTGTAAGATTTCATGGAGTACGACTTTCTATTATATCTGATTGGGATTCGAGGTTTACCTCGATGTTTTGGAGAAGTCTTTAGCATACTCTGGATACAGAGTTGACTTTCAGCACTACTTATCATCCTCATATAGACAGTCAATCTGAGAGGACAATTCAAACTCTAGAATAAATGTTGAGAGTTTTCTCTATGTATTTCAAATGTGGTTGGGATGAACACCTACCTTTGGTGGAATTTTCTTATAATAATTGCTTTCACTCTAGTATTCATATGTCTCCTTATGAAGCTCTCTATGGAAAGAAATGTAGAACTACAACTTGTTGTGATGAAGTTGGGGAAAGAAAGCTATTAGGACTGCATATTGTTGATTAGAAGTAAAAAAGTTAAGATCTATTCAAAAACATATAAGATTAGCTCAGAGTCGACAAAAAAGTTATGCCGACAACCAAAGAAAATACCTAGAGTTTGAAGTGGGTGATAAAGTGTTCTTACGAATATCTCCTTGGAAGAGAGTAATGAGATTTGGAAGGAGTGGAAAGTTGAGCCTTAGGTATATTAGTCCTTTTGAAATATTGGATCATGTTGGGAAGGTAGCTTATCGATTGGAACTTCCACCAGATCACTCTCAAGTTCATCATGTGTTCCATGTATCTCTCCTAAGAAATTACATAATTGATCCTTCACATATACTAAGCTTTGAAGTTGTGCTGCTGGAGAAAGATCGTTCTTATGAAGAATAGATGATGGATATTATGGATCATGGAAAAAAAGTTCTATGAAAAAAAACCACTCTCTTGGTTAATGTTTTATCGAGGAACCACCTATTAGAAGAAGATACATGGGAACTTTGGGATATGATGAGGGAGAGGTATTCTCATCTGTTTGTTACAAAGTGTCGAATTTCGAGGGAGATATTCTTTTTAAGGGAGGTAGAATGTATGAAACTGCGATTTTATGAGAAATATATATTTTTTATGTCTTGGGTTAAACGCAACACCAAACTAATCTTTCACTACACACAACACTTGCATGGCTTGTGTTACACACAATCACGACCTTCCTCGATAGCATGTGTAGTACCCAATACCAAGTTTCACTAAACAACGATATATTGATATAATATTATTTCGGACTAGCTGTTATGAATAATTTTAACTACATTTTAAATTTTATAACATTATCTTGCACATCTTCCAAAACATCGTATGTGAACAAAATAAATTTTTCGGATAAAATAATTATTTTTCAAAAAATGCAGTGTTTCTCGCCTTTTGATGGTGCACCCACATTAAATCTAGTTTTTGACAGGTTTATGGGTTCAATTTTACAGAATTAAATTCTTCTTTGGATTCAGGATATAAAAATGTACTTTAAATGAAATTTTCATATTATTCTGATAACTTTCATAGTTTAATGAATAGTAAAAACACGCTATATTTTAATTAAAAAAATGTTTTTCATCACAATAATTTATATGGTTAAATTATAATATTGAATTGTTTTATAGTATAAATAGAATATATTTTAACCATTTAATACAATTTATTTTATTACCATTAATTTTACATTGAATTCGTAGGTAAAAACATTTCAATCTTTGGTAATGTTTTAACTTTTTAAACCTGATTTCTTAACAACGGGATTAATTTTAAATTAATTACTAAAACATCTATGTTTTGATTTTTGAAAAATGGATTCCATATTTGAATTCATTGGGTCCACATTATGTTAATATGTCACTTTTTTTTGATATTATGTATAGTAACTACAGTAAGTTTTATTTACTGCAGTTAAAGGTAAATTGGGTAATTAAGGGTAAAAATAAGATTATAAAATTACCCTAACCCCTGAAAAAATTGTATTGGATGACTAAAAGTGGACCCATATCACCTAAGGATTGGAATAGATTATTTTTATGGACTTTGTACCACGGAAATAATTTAATTATTATTAAAACCAAAGAAAGTGACAACATGTCACTCTCTTAAATCTTATAAGTATAGTAATTTTAATTTAGTGAAAAACTTCATGAAACCTCGAACATGAATAGTATCCAGAAAAATAATAAAATTATCTACATCATGTGAATTTATTTAGAATTTTTAGGGATTAAATAATTATCATTAAAGGTGACACAATAGTGATGTTGAAATTATTTTATTGATTGAAATATCAAATAAATTAATAGTATCAAAATTATCTACATCATGTGAATTTATTTAGAATTTCTAGATAAATATGAAATGTTATGAATCTATTAAATATTTTGGTTTGAACATATCTTCTGTGTGGATTTTATTTATATTCAACTAAATGAATAGTATCAAAATTGACACTATAGTTATTTTATAAAAATAACATAATATAAAATTGTTTAAAAATAACAAAAATATTTAAAAATTATAAATTTAAATTTATATGTTTGATATATAATAAATTATCTAATAATGGACAATTCACACCACATAATTAATTATTTATAACAATTTAAAATTTAGAATCTTTTTACCACAAATAAAATTAAATAGATTAAATAAGGATAAATCATGTTTACAATGTTTGAAATAAATTTCCAACATGTTTAATTTTATTGGATGATGAGATTAAAACCCTATATCATCTAAGCTTCAGATTTGAGTCATTTTGGATGTTTTTATATGGGGTTTTAATTTATTATAATTTAATATTTTTGAGGTATCCAAAGGTGCCCCTCTCCTCCCTTATAAAAGGGAACCTCCTCGTTCTCCTCATTACACAACTTTGAGCCTTAAAGCTCAGAAAAAACCTGCCCATTACACTTCTCAACTTCCCTAGTAATATTTTTGAGGTTCTTTTCTTCTCAAAAGACCAACTCTTGTCCCTTAAAAGGAAGTTTAAAGGAGGAACGTCGAGGAAGAGGTAATCTCTTCTACTGATTCTTTTAAGTTTCTTCCTTCTTCTACATCCTATTATTTAGTTGTTTCATTATAAAGTAATAACATCGGTATAAAAAATATAATGATATGTTATTATAAATACGAAACAACCCTATTTCATCTTTTATCCATCCTACGGAAAATGAAATCATCGCGCGTGCGTACGTTCAGAATACTGTCTCCACGACGTGGTGTAATCTGTTTTCCACCAACAACTTACTTGGATGGGTATAATGATGTAAAGAATAAATATATATGATTCTTATAACATGATACTAATTATGAGATATTATATCATCAACTCCAATTCCATTTATATAATTATGGGAACGATATCATCACTCGTGCATACGTACGGCCTACCGTCTCCACGATGTGATGTGACTCGTTATACATGATCTTCATTGAATAATGATTATATAAATGAATTGAATGAATATATATGATATATATTACACTAATACCATTCTATAAATGAGGTATCTATAACCTAAAAAGTGGAATAAGAATTTATTCGACAAAACACGCATAAGAACATAAAGCAATGAACACCCGAATAACAAGTAGCAATGAAATATTATTAATAAGAAGATAAGAATATGACTATATATGATATAATAATAATTACTATGATTTCTGAATAAGTCAATGACATAATTCAAATCATTATAAAAAATATTTGTATACATACAAAGCTTATTGGACCTAAGTTATGGGAAAATCTCGCAATCTCATTTTTATCTGAGATTGTTAATACTTAATAATTTAATGAGGAATATTTATAATCCACATTCATGTTTCCACAATATGTAATATTATTTTCTTTCCGCCTAAAATTGTTTAAATCCATTATTAACTATTGGTTAATTTTATTAAAATATATGAGATGAATATTTTTTTGTTTTCAGTACGAGATACTTTTTGACTTTTCCGGACAAAGTACGAGAAGAATGTTTTTTTAACTTATACAACATGAATGGATTTTTATGATTTCATAGAAAATTATTTCTATGAAGCATAATTTACTAGTTTTTAAGTTTATTTTTAATTAGCTTCTTTTATTTTAAACCATTATGACATGTTAAGAAATGAAAAATCTTTTTAAAGTAGAAAGGATATTTTCTTCAAGAATGGAGTTCAAGTGTTTTATTAAAATTATTTTCCATAAAAGATTATATACAGTTTTGTTTCTATCCTAATTTTTTCAATGATTTGATTATGATGGAATTATTTTTATGAATTCCTTTTATCTTATATGATTTATGTTATGATGGCATGATGTTTAAGAATCCCATTTTTATTACATGGGTTATGCTATGATGTATGATTTATGATTTTGTGGCACACATAATAATGGTATCATTATGAGATGGGTGGGACCTATATCCCCCTCCAATACATTTTGTAAATATTTATATCTCATGAGATCGACATGGCTAGAAAGGAAATTTAATCCGGTTCAGTGATACAGGACTGGAATGAGGAGTGAACTCGTTTCAGAAATGGACTTTGTCCACTATAATGGTCTTGGAAATGAGTCTTGACTAAAAAGAAAAGATTTTCTATGATTATGTGTGTATTCCACAAAGTTTCATGTTTTATGTTATGATTTTAGAGATTACATTTCACTACTATGATTTATCCCATGTCATGATATTATGATCTCTTATGCAAGATAATATTTTCAAAAATGTTATGTTCTTATGAATATGATATGATTGATATGTTCTTCGTTTACCCTTACTGGGCATTTGAGCTCACCCTTTGGTATGTTTTCTTTTCCCTAGGTCAGGAAGAAGGATATTAAGTAGGATACTCGAAAAGGGACTGTAGAGATGATGAAATAAATGGGAGAGAATGTAGATGCTTTATGAACCAGTTGTTTATGTTTCCCAGTTTCTAAAGACACTATACCTATACAGTCCTATCATGGTTTTGATATATGTTGTAATATGTATGATTCAATTTTGAAGTAATAACAATGTATGTAAATTATTGGACATTTTATATCATCCTCATCATACCCACACCTCAGTGACCTATACCACATGCACATCCTAATACACATCTCTTCCCCACTACGCGGCCAAAAAACCCCATCACATTGACTCCCCCAAAATAGAAAATAAGAAACCCATCTCATCACTTCCCCACAACATTTCAAAATAAAAAAACTCATTCCAAATAAAATTCAAAATAAAATATTTTAGATTTAAAAACGTATAATTGTTTACAAATTTAACTTTTTTATTTAAGATTATTCTCACAGAAGCCACAAGCCTCACGCCAAAAAAAAATTAATGTATAAATATAAGTAGATAGACAATATTCTTTTTAGAACGATTCCAAAAAATCATTTGAAATAATTATTATAAAAATACTCAAATAAGGTGAAACTGAATCCCCCAATATCTAACATTATTAGTGGGGATTTATGCTAAACAATCACATTATAATAAATAATATCAAGGTGATAAAAATTTTCAATTCCAACCCATTACCTTTTAATTTAAATTAAACATGATCATTTTTCAAATTAAGGGGGTGGGAAACATATTCCCAAAGATAAAAAAGAATAAACCCCTCATGTATAATACAAAAAAATGAGACATGAGGAGTTCCCTACCTCAAACGAAGATTTTATAACTCTCCATGCACCACAAGGTGAAGATCAATTGTTTGGAAACCACAAAAAAATATAAGAAAACATGGATAACCCAACATCCACCTAGTTATCATCAAAACACTACTAAAATCTTGCAAAAACATAACCACAATTTGGAAGTGGATCTATAAAAGATGAATAAAATTAAGAAATATTGATAAATGAAGACAATAGAACTGGTCGCCAATGATAAACAATCACAACATGCAGATAGGAGGAGAATAACAAGGGTTCCATAGTCACCCCAAATTGCAGAGCTTTTCTAGAGATTAGAGGTGGATGTAAATAACCAATTGATTTAGAATCAGCTGAACAAAATAATTAAAATCAATGAAAACATCCCTTGAAAATCAAAAATTTAACCTTCATGATGTGAATTCCATGAGTTCCATGGTTTACAACCCTTGAATTCAATACATGGTGTGAAACTCACATACTATTGGTTTTCAACAAAAATAATGCCATGAAAACTTTTATTAATTAAATTTCATCGATTAAACATTCATGATGGGAATTTGACTAGAGAACTCACCATTATCCCACATGAAATCCTTAAAACAATTCATCTTTAAAATATATAAATAAAAAAATCATGATGGTACTCCAGTTCACATCTGGAAGCACAAACTATAGTACTCTTATTGCATCATCCTCCACTAAACAGTAAAAATTCTCATCATGACTACTCTGAAAAGTCTCCAACTACAGAAATGAGAATATAATAGGCTAATAAGGTGTATAATTTTACATAATAAACCATTCATGTTATTCTTAGCCTAGTCAATAAAATTTAATACTTGTGAAAATAAAGGGGTCCAAAAACCCACCCCATTAGATACCTCTCATGGTTCATATTATCCTTACAATTCTACCACTACCCACACTCACAAAACTCAAAAAACCAGAAAAACAACTTGGATCAGAACATAATTGTCAAAAAACATCACCACATCTTACATGAAACAATGATACATCATTTGTTTCGAACTACAAACTAGCACAAAACCATCACGGCTCAAAACCAACCATTTCTACAACTACCACAACCAATATGAATCACCACCCTAAGTAATCACATAGATTAGGAAATATCATATTCCATTCAAGGATGCAATCTACATGGTAGGCCCTAAATTATGCATATGGATAAAGTTATTTCAGTGTATAATAAATCCTTATTAGGATTCAGTTCCTCCCTTTTTCATATACCAGAAACATTATCACACATCATGTATTATGGAAAAAACATCATCTATGAAAACAAAATGTTCTAAACACCACATCATATAGAATAACATATCCAAAGGATAAAACCCACAAAAATGGGGTTCTATTCACACATCGTTATCTTTCACTACCAAGTAATATTCTTGGGGACACCATGAAGCCACAACACTTGAACCAAAGTAATGTGTCCCCATATGACAACTTCTCTCCATGATCATGTATCTATGCTGGAAACTCAAAGGATGACGTTTAATCTTAATTATCAATCATATCATGTAAATGATGTGGTATTCATTATAGATTTAATAATGATGTTGAGATATGTGAATTTTTTCATGGATTCATTTGAGCCATGGAAGAAGTTCCAATCGATAATAAACCTCACCAACACATCCCAAAACCAAAAAAGGTTTATCATATTAGGGTGAGACCTTAATCTCCCCTTTCAAACCACAGCTTCCTATGTCGAGGAGAAACCTTCATGAAAATATTCTATCCAAACTGAAAAATGAAGGTCCTTTAATAGAGATCGACTTATGACTTATTTAAATGGTACACTACATTCATACCCCCATTAACGCATTTAAACTTCTCAATTTTTCTTCTCAATACATTGAAAACAATAACTTATGAAACACCAATCACTTTCCATCACAATGGATAATGACAAGGACTCATGTAAATCACCTCATATAGGGTCATACCAATGTACATGAGATATATTTTTTTTATGAAAATTTGAAAATATAAAAGATTTATATTTATAAACCCAAAAAAATTATATGTTGGACGTCCAAAACATATCCTCTAGTATTTCGACTTTCTTCTCGATTTGTCTTCTTGTTAAGGGTGGGATGCAGTGTGGAGATTTAACTATGTTCCCAAAACCATGTTGAATCCCATCTATATGGAAAAAGTAAAAAATATCATCCTAATATAATAAAATAGACCTCATAACATTATGAAAACAGACAAATGTATAAACTCACCTTCTCCCTAAAACCTCAATAATGCTCAGCTCACAGATAGTTTGAAAGTGAGCTGATTACATTAACTGATCATTGAATAACAATATAGAATCAAAATCTACATGATATTGAGTCAAAAATATGTATAATTCCATCAATATTTAGTCACATTTAAACACAGGAACATATAAAGGCTATAAAAATATACCAAGAACATTATTCACATTCATTACATTGATGAAATCCAAACACTAAGCTACAAACTCTTCCACTGTTGTTTCATTCTGAGCCCTAAAATTTGTATCATAAATACCTGGGACATCATAGAAACTCTCAGTTGTAGTATCATTAGAGAAATATGTAACTCAAAAAAGACTCCTCTATACATATATGTGGTAAAAAATATCCTCCCATGAACTGATATCCACATCTAACAATCCTCTAACCATCCCTACAGAGTATTACCATGGAAAAAATAGTCATAAATCACTTATACCTATGATTATCCCCACTAACAATTCTTCACATTATACATCATAGAATAATGTATTATTTTAAAAATTAAGAATCATCTACTATCAAACACCAAACCATTTAATCACATAATATCCAACTCTTCTATCACCCTAAAAGAGTCTCCAGACTCTAGATTGACATCATTATGTAACTTCCTTCATAAATAAACACCTAAAACATTTCCCTTTACAATGGACTAGAATATTTAGAATTTATAATCCTAGATAAATCTATCCACCTTCACTACCAAATATTTTATCACATTGATGAAATAAATGCCTCAAAATATTATGCTATATGGAGACCACAAGGAACTCTATGATGTTGCAATGTCAGAACAATTTTAGGATAAAAATCACCACTTCATCCAGACCTTGTGTGGAATAGTTATCCTCATGGGAAAATAACTTCCCATAAATAGTAGATATCACATCCCACTTATCAATCATGAGACACGTCGATCCAAAATTGTAAAAATCATTCAAATTCTAAAAAACACACCCTCCTTTGGAAAATTATTAACTAAAGTACTAACTGACATATCTTTTAGAAAAAATGAATGCTTCCAGACACAAACTAGCCCACATAATATCCACACACAACCCTATAAATACATAAGGATGGACTGTAACCATAAATAAATTAGACATAAACCTAGGATTATGGGTTCATGACCAATGAAATTATGAACCTCAATGACATTATTAGGTTATTATAATGAAGCAAATGTCTCAGCCATTGATGGGACCATGTCCATGCCTTGTTGAGACGCCAAATTGAAACATAAATTCACCTCTCATTCCTAACACTTATTCTGGTAAAATATTACATTCATATGGTAGCATTAATGACCCTTCAAGACTATACTATTGTTTTATCATCATAGTCCAATTAATTTTAATAGATCATTAGGTCATCAATGAAATATACAACACATATCCCAAGTAATTCACAAAACACATTGTTCGTGAGGCCTAGTAACATAGTTGGTTCATTTGGGACACTAAATGGAATGAACAAAAACTCAATGTACCCAAAACCATTTTATAAAAGATGAATTTGGGATATCACCCTCAAATAGAGATACCCATAGTACAGATCAATCTTAGAAAAAAATTGGACGCTATAATCAAGGTGAAAATAACTTATATATTTGGATGAGGGTGATGGTTTTTGACCATCACATGATTAAAAATCTAGTAGTATATACAAAAACATGGACAACCATCTGGATTCATTAAGAATAAATGTAGATAACACCACAATGATACACTATCCAGATGAAACACTTCCTCATCAGATGATCTATCTAAATCATAAAATATTATAAATTGCAATGTTTTAATAAATATAGAGTAATCTATATCTGAGAATCAATGGGATGTAGGTATTTGTAGAACTCGACATCATATTGATGGGGTAGTATCACAACCTCCTCAAGAAATATGTTCAAAAGAAATACCTAATTATAGTGTTAACTGTAAATATCCCAACATCTTCTGACTTCATAGACAACTCATCCATCAAATAAGGAAGGGATTTAAATGCCTACATCCCCACTAAAAAAATCACTCAGTAGAAAAAACCACAAACTAGCCGTCCACAACCATGAACATTACTCCTCTCCAAAAGCATTAAATAATAGAACATATGTAATAAAAAAAGTTGATTCTAAGTATGAGATATTATGTATTTATGAGAAGAAATAAAATATGTCAATATAACTTATTTGGGACCACCATCATTCTACACCCCAACAAAAATAAAAAAATATCTTCAAACCTCCATATAGAATAGTAAACACTATGGTCTTGGAAGGTGAATTTAGGACTTTTAAGAAGATACTAAACAAAATAGGTGATAAACATTTATAGTAATATCCTCATCAAAACAAGGAATAAACAAAGGTGGATGACAATATTATCATACCAATAAATATATTTGGACCGTCTAAATCTAACACCTATGTAACCTAAAATTGACATTGCCTTGCTCCCCTTCCTCTATGTTGATGGATAAATCAAAAAAATATTCTCTTTAAAGGGAACTAAAAACAACAAAATTCATGAAATCAACTTATACATACACAATCCTCTTTCATTGTAGCATTAAACTACTACCCCCATTACTGAAATGGCGTCACTGAAAACTACTGATAAGTATGACGTTAAACATATCCAACTCCATTAAATTGTTTCTAAAAACCAAATGTGGAATTGTATTGATGAATTCAAAAAACCCAATATTAAAAATACATTTCAAAAATCAACAAGAAAAACCATAGAAACAACTATCCCCAGGAGACTTGAAATGTAGATTCTAAAGTTGAATTATTTATGGTCAAAACCATACAGTACTTTGTCCATGATATCTGTTATTGAAATACCTACCTCTTGAGGAAACCTTTTGGGTCTCCTATCATAGAAGACATCCACATTATTTCATATTAATTACAACCTCTCACATTTTCTAATGTCTAGATAAATAAATAACATAAAATGATTTACTACCTACTATATCATGTGATAGAGTTACAACTCGAGGAGTATTATATTAGATTCCTCATATGAAAATATATATGTTTAAAAATGAAAAACATCATTGATATTGATTCCTTGATACCACATTGACACACTCTATTTCTGAATAGAGAGTATCTCTTTCTTAACCAATTCCTTCATGGTCAATGAAATAAACTCTTCATAGAATTGATTCTGAATGTTAACCCTGAGAACATATACCTCCTTCTCATCAACAAGATACAAATTACACCACTGAGATGCCACTCCACACATCTGACTGATCGTGAAAGGGACTAAAAATACTCTCTAGGGACCAAATTAGACTATAGGTTTTATCCTTCTCCTCCAAACAGCTCTATATCATCACATCATTAACACTACACTCAAAAATTCCTAAAACATGATGTTGAAAATAAAAAAACATCTTGAACCACTGATTATCTACCTCATCATGATCAACCATCTAAAGATCATCTAGATAATCATAATGAAACTCTATTTCATAATCCACATTAGGATGTTTCTCACAATGCATATCTAAATGAGAGACAAGGATTTCCTAATCCTAATAACTATGAATTTCAATAATTATTTTTATATCAAGGTTATTGTTACATAACCAATATCATCCAATTAAAATATAAACAAAATAAATCATGATATATGTGCCTCTTCTAGGTGTCTACTCTACAAATTGGGCCACACCACTCAGTCATTTAATAATATCATTGTATGTGTGTTGATTCAAGGTGTGACAAAAAATCCTATGTCCTAGTCAGTCTCCCTGGCCTATGTCATGCACCATGGTCATATAAAACCATTCACTTGAAAACCCATGAAATCCTCATTGTTCTTACCTATAAACAAAATAATATCTCTCAACTATAAACTTTGATACCACTCATTCAGGACACCCTCCCTACATTGTTACTTCAATGACTGTAGAGAGATAATATCCCCATATTCCCACCACTGGTAGGCCTAGAGTTGGTTGCTAGAACCAAAGGAATAAAAATATTTCATATGGAAAAAATTATCCTACATATTACAAAAATATTATGATATAGGATTTATCATCTATAAAAAACACAAATACATAATAAATAATGGAAACTACCATCTATCTCACAATTCATTTATAAATAAATAGATATAGATAAGATCTCTAATGTAAATACCCAAATGTAATGTTCATGTTGCAGCACATCAACAGTCTATGAGTATAGCATGTTAATGTCTATCATTGTCCATATTGTCCTCATATAAACATAAATATATGTTTATATAACAAGGTTGATCATATGACTATACTATTATGGAATAAAATGTTATTATTTCAAAGGTGGAATGAGCATACAAATGTACATGTGAGAAAATAGAATAAACAAATAACCCCTAAAAATGTCTAATTACCAAATACATCCTCACCGTGCGACACTCACTATATAATTCATAAAATTATAATGAAATTATAAGAATAATATATTTAATGGTACCTCATACCACTTTCCCACTAATTTTCTGACCTAACATCCCAATGTCATACGTACCGGTGCTCTTATAACTAATATATGAAATATTATAAATCACCCCCAAAACAGATTTTCATATCAAATATAACTTCTAAATATATAGGACATCACCCCATATTCAATCCCATAACCAGAGTAAAAGGGTATCATTAATACAAAGGGAAAAAACATAGGACCTCCTCATACAATGTGTGAACCCCACCAGAAGCCCCACCACATCATTGTTACATCCCATATCCCTACCCCACAACATGATCATATCACATCTTGCCTAAAAACACATGGTCTATAATTTAGTTCTATTTTTGAAAAACAAACATCAAATCCTTTTCATATATACATACATAGATGTGAGGGATGGAACAATCATGTATCCCACCAACCATACCCATTATAAGGATGTTTTAAAAAATGATATATATATATATATATGAGTGTAAGAACATGGTTCTCAATGCTGGTTTGGTGATTATAGAAAATAAAATGTAATATAAAATTTATAAATATATATAGCCATGAACAATCTCATATTATGGGTCCACCACAATGAAGAATAAAAATCACTAAATAAACACCCAAACGAATAGTTTTTCCACATTCAATGCCACCAATAAATTCAAAACACCACACAATAAAGAAAAAAATTTACATTACTATTCAATTTCTCTTTAAACCACCCATTCCATAAATATTTCTAAACAATTCAATGAAACCATCCATAGAAATTTGAAATCTAGTATTATCATTGAATTAAAATACAATAAGAGAAACTATCACAACCTAACACCACACAAAAAATTTGTCTATAATTATTTATAGTACAACCATTCCCACATTACTTCCAAATAACAGTTACATCTTACCCACACCACCCTTCCCCACTAAATCGGTACATACCAACACACCTCACCACTGAAAATCATTTCATAATACCCCCATCACATTAATTCCGACATTATGAGAAAACAAACCCAACACAATAAATAACCATAACATCACTAAACAATAACACTCTTTAAACATAATATTCTATGTAAAATTATCATATTTACCATGTGGTTTTTTTATTAATTTGATCCCCTAATATATAAAAAATGTATTATACAATCCATAATTCCCATATAAACTATTTTATATGAAATATATAACTGGTTAGTAAATATTATTTTTAGAATGATTTCAAACAATAAAAATGAATAAATATTCATCAAATCATCAACTTCATTGAAAAAAAAATCCCCTAACTAGAACTATTTTCAGTAGGGCATTTATCCCATACAACTACTGCATAACATATAATATCAAGGATATGATATTATGTGAAATAAATTATTTCACATTAAATTTAAATTAAAAATTAAAAATTATCGATACTTTCCTCTTATAAACTATATTTCCATAGAAAATAAACTATAAACTCATCATGCATTTTACAAAAAATGATAAATATTGGGTTCCCAACCTTAGATAGAGATCTGCTGACACATTGTGCATCGCACGGTGAAGATGTAATGCCTAAAATAAGTGAGCACATGAAACTACTAAAAACCTACAATACATAAAAGGAACATCAAAACTTATCCCAAATCTATAATAAAAACAAAAACCCTAGATCGGATCTCTGATAAAAGAAAAAAAAAATTGATAAAGGAAGAACTCACCATTGATCACCAACGACCAACCACCAAAACATGTAGATCGTCATTGGAGAACGATTTCATGAAGATCCTCCAAAATAATCAAGGGCTTCTTTCATAAGATAATATTATATAAATAGTCTAATGAAAGAGTATCAGCCGAATAGAATCAAATCTCAGAAATTCCCCTTTCACATCTTCAATTCCACTTCCACGACATAAATTTAATGATGTCTATTTTATATAAGCTTTAAGTACTATAGATTGTGTGGAACCCCATATGTTTTGTTTTAGTTGAAAAGTTTTCCTTCTTGTCCTGAATTAAGTACATATTGTGAATTCTACATTAATAACATGAATTCATCTCGCAGGCTAACATTTATCCTGTATATAATGATTGAAACTAGCAGAAAAATGATCCATGAACCAAAAAATCATGATGTGAATCTATTTCATGTATTGAGACAACTTCTATACGACTCCTATAGCTTTATCCTCTAGCAGACACTACGAATTCTTCAGAAAAATCCATTGAACACTCCCCAACAACAAAAACTATTAATGTAATGCGTGAGAAATGCTTGGACAATTACACATAAAATTCATGTGTAATCCATAGAATTTCATATTATAAATTATATGGATATAATTTTTATTAATACAAAGAAAATATGTATGATGATTTTATGAAAAAAAAAATTTAAAATACTTGATTCAATGAAACAACTGAAATCTGTTTTTATTAAAATAACATTTCATTTTTATTCTTGATAATTTAGGTATATAATTAATATTATCTAATAATACATAAAAATGTATAATTCCGTACCATAAAAAATATCATAATATATAAATGGGTTTTCAAAACAATAGGATAGAATTACATTTTGGTAAATTTCAATGAAATTATAATTTTTTCAGAAGATGTATGGTAAAAAATTCATTTTCTTGAAGAGAAATTATATTATAATAAGAAATATATTTTTACTTCTAATGTTAAGCTACTTTTATCTACCTTATATGTTGAAATTTTTAAATTTTATTTTTAATTTAGATCTTAAATTATGTTGGACCAAATACTTTTTTGGAAAATACCCCTTGGTCTATTATCTATTACTTTTCCTAGGAATTTCTAATTAATAAATTATTCATCTGTTATTATTAAAATAAATTAATAAATATATATATATATATATATTAATTATTCAATAATATTATTATTAGTTCTATGAAATAAAAAATATATTTTTATTAAATTTTAAAGAAGAAAGGGAATAGAGAAAACATAGCTTTCAAAATGTATAAATTTTATTGATGTATATGAATATTTTAAGTTTTGTTTATATAATCCTAATTTATACACTCGTGTACTCTTCATATATTTTCATAATACAAAATAATTAATTGAGGAATATTTTAAAATTTGAGTAGTGGTTCACCTAGCTAGGATCATGTGTTAATCCCCAAGAGTTTGAACTTGTCCCATATACAGTTTTCCACAAACTATTGTTGATCGATTTCATCTTCTTCTTCTTATAGGGGAAATCGTGGTGAAGTTAACTACCTTCTGAGATGATACTAATTGTATTTACAGTGAATAGTTTTCCATCAAGATATCAGTTCTTCATACATCTTATCTTGATCTTACAAAAAAATTCATTTTGTACAAGGTAATTTGATGGTCATGTTCTTTGCTGACATATTTTATATTAAAAAAATATCAATTTATAATCATATTTGTTTATTTTGTGGAAAACACTATTAAATTTATTATTTATTAAATGAAATATATATAGTGAAGTATCATATTTTCAGATCACCATTAAATAAATATTTTCTTCATAATTTTGTGTAGTAATTATTAAGGAAATTAGCTAATGATATCTGTAAGATAGAAATGGATTTAATTTTAATGATGAATATTCAATAACATAAAATATATAATATTAATATTAATATTAATTTTTGTTTCAAACTGATCATTGGTATAACATATCACTCATTTTTTTCTGATGACATATTTTATATTTCCTTATATTATTATTTAAAAACAACATGGGCATGATATCATGATTTTTTTTATAGTATGAAATTTTTTCCCATATCATTACAATAGCTTCACCACAAAATACTATATCACTTCCACTAGGTTTCTCTAATTTTGTTGTGTTAATGAGAATATAACCATGAATGATGTATTGATCTAATAATAGCCCCCTTCGCATAAGACATAATGATGTCCTTGTTTAGACCCCTTCCAAGGATATTTGTAGTGTCTATCCATAATGTGGTAGATTAATCACATTGTATCATATCACAAAGATACTTATCGATTGTTGATAGATAACCACCCACACCCTCTCCCATTTATTGCATCATTCCATGAATTTAGTGCTCTTTAGAACCAACCGAAGAAAATATTTATGCGGGATGGATTCCTTAATATATATACATCAAGATTCAATTCATGTTCCCAAATAGGTCCTTCCAAGACCTAAACATCTTCCCATGTACTCAATATGGGTTTCTTCATTTAAGGAATCAATATTTATTCTTTAACAGCTCTTATCCCTAAGATAATTGTGTAACTTATACCTTTTCCACCTATCCACCATGTTTTACTAAAGTTGAAAAATGATTAGGGTATATATTCTACATCCACCATCATAATAGTTTTCTCAACATTTGTGGAAACATAAAATCCTATAGATAGTTGTGAAAAAATGATGGATAATGATGAAGATAATTTTTATTCATTTTCTTCTATTGTAGTGATTCTAAAATCACTCGATGGTGGTTATGGGTTATTATTTATATCACTATAGAATTTTAATAGAGAGGATTATTGTAATAGTTTAACCATGATAAGTGAATATGGATTTTATTTTGATATTGGTAATTCATTACAAAAATATTTTAAATCAATATAAAGAGACAATAAAAATGTATATTCTAAAAATTATTGGTACCAACATGCAACTAGCCTGAAAAAATATATTTTATTTGATAAATAAATCCCCAATTGGGTACACCTAATAATCAATAAAATCGACATATAGTTGAAATAAATAATGATCCAATATTAATAACTTCAATATGTAGGATTTAATCATAAAAATCCATCTCATTAGTAGTCATTCCATTATCTCCACCATGTTCTAATATTTTCAATGTTTGTTATGGGATATATCCCTTAACATCCTTTATAAGGCCCCGACCTTAAACCTTACTTAATATTGAATTAAATGAATAATTTACATTGAGGATCTTTTCAGGTTAAGAGTTTTAGAGAATTAGGACATAACTATTACTTCTCAAAAGATTACAAAGTAGAAACTTCTACTAAGTTTCCGTAAAATAAAAACACTTAAAAATAAACATGTCTAGTTCCATGTTTTAGGTAGCATGACTTTCCCTTGATCCCATCCTTGACCCTATTCCATGTTAAGTCCTGTGAAAAACATTTCAAAAACTTGGGATGAGCATATAAAGCTCAGTAAGGGATACACGAAGAATGAAAACTGTTAGTTTTTCAAAACAACAAGTAAACCATGTATACTTTATCAAAGTAATACTTTTCACCTTTACGAAGTAGTAAAAACTCTTTACTGAATAAAAGTTCATTACATACCCTTATGTAACCAAAATATTACCATAAAACCCATATAAAGATCACATAACATATAAAGGTAACATGGGACATAAACATACATAAATGGAATAATCATACGGTCGACTACCACACATATCACTTAATGGAATAGCCATACGGCCGACATCCATACCCAATGCATTAGAGGTTATATCGTAACCACCCGTCCTGGTATTCACGGCACCACCCGTCATACAGTTTATCACGTAACCACCCGTAAACTATCCAAGTACCATCATTACACATAAAATATTGAAAATATAAACATTTTAATAACAACATTTCATTTGCAATCATAATAAGAAATTCCATGATATTGAATTAATCGATCCATTTTCAAAAACCATTTAAAAGAGATTTTTGAATCAAAGTGTCCCATAACACTTTGATGATTTTAATGGAATTATAATTTTAAAACATTAATGTCCATATAAATTAATACTGAAACCCATTTTTAAAACATGGACATTGATGATAAAGATTTAGAATAATGAATCTTTGAAACATTTAAAACGATATTTTTGTTAAAGAGTTTTTAACAAAATGAGAGACACTTGAATACAAATAATTGTGGAATAACATTTAATAAGAGCTTTATAATATCATGAGAATAAAGGGATTTATGATATAATATGTCAAAGGATTGTATACACACCATATAAGAGTGAATTTGTGCATAACAACAATGAAGTCACAATGGATATGTAAATTGAGATGAAATCCATTATAAAGAAGGTATCCTTAAATTAAGGATAAATATACCACATAATTATGTGTGAGAAATATAAATACACCCAATATAAGTGGATATTAAGTGTGAAACAATCAGAGGGCATTCACACATAATCATGGAAAAACAAATCCAATGACATAGGTATTTAACTCAATGAAATGAGATTGGGTTATTATTTCCCATACAAGTTTGTATGAATTTATCAATGAGATGATTATGTGTACAAATTGTATATCTAAACAATGGTTTGTGGGAATTACAACATAGATATTCCACAAATAATCATGGAATAATAAAATCAAGATGTATAGGTTTAACCCAAAAAATTGATAGTGGGTTAAGAAGTTCCCTTATAGAAATCCGACAGCCTAACGACGTCACTTTAAAATTTAGAAAATGAGTTGATGAGGGTGAAAATGGTATCTCATCACCTGGACAAAAAATTTACATAAATAAGGATATTGAATAATATATCCCAACATAATAGTATATGAATTAAAAGACATAAGAAAATAAGTCTTTTAAAAAGAAGAGGGTGAAAGGTCCCCTTACCGAGTTGGGTAACTTTTGAAACGTACACCCCATGGAAGAAGGGTCATACAATGAAGATGTAAATACCCATAAATGAAATTATATTACAAAATGAGTATAATAATGGGAAGTATATACACAACTCAAAGGAAATAGTGTCGAATGTAGCATAAATGTCACGGGAATAAAAGTGAGATGAAAAATCCCTTACAAAAACTCGGTAGCCTAACGACGCCACCTAAAAAATCCAAAAATGTATTTATGAGATAAAATAGGGTCTCTCATAAAATGAATATAAAAATTATATTATTATGAATATAAAAGAACATCCCCAATAATAAGAAATATGAGCTTAAAAAATGATATAAAAGAGAGTACTTAAAAAGAAAGAGAGAGGTTGGATCCCTTACGAAAATTCGGCAACCTAACGGCGCCAATCAAAACATCCAAAAGGTGTTGATGAGAGAAAATAGGGTCTCTCATCATATTAAAATAAAAATTACATTATGATTAATATAAAATAACATCCCAATCATAATAAATATGAGCTTAAAAGTAATGACATAAAAGAGTGTACTTAAAAAGAAAGAGAGGGGTAAGTTCCCTTACCTCGTGTCCGACTTGACTCGATCATTCTTTAATCTCCTAAATAATAAAATTTGGTCAATATATAAATTCTTAAACACCTACTTTAAATATTATTATTCAGTTCATATCACATATTATAATGTTATAATAATTGGTTAATAAAGTGAGTTCATATCAGACGTTTTTTTCGATGTTCGGTACATGAGTAGAAATTGAACTTGTTGGAAAAGATTTTACCATGTAGTTATAGGTACATGGTCTCCAGAATTGTATTGATGTTTTAAATGTCATATATATCCAGTATATAATCATTTTATACTATTCCATAGCATTTGGAGATAAAAAAATTAAAATCATTGTTCATGGAGACGGTAGGCCGTACGTACACATGAACGCTACTTTCATTTTTTGGTCATATTAATGGAATTAAAACAAAATGAGAGATATAAATATTATAATTCCAGAATTATATACTTAATTTAGATGTAATATATTACATATATATCCATTATATATATGTACTTATAATAGTACATAACATTTGGATATAAGAAATGAAATGTACCGTTCATGGAGACGGTAAGTCGTATGTACGCATGAATACTACTTTCATTTCATTTTATTTTGTATTAAATGGAATTAAATAATAATGATATAAAGGTATATTATAATTCCAGTAGGATATCATATGTAATACAATTAATTCCATCCTTTATACATACCACATATGGCATTAACGAATCAAATCACTTTGAGGGGCGGTAGTCCGCACTTCCTAAAATGAAGATATCGCGTTTACACATAATGGAAACCATAAAGGTATTCCATAAATGAAAAATACATAAGATTAAGGAAAACATAAAAATATTATATATCATATATAAATATTGTTACATCTTAAAAGCCACCTTTGAATGTGTTAAAATAATATTGAACAATCATCGTTTCGTGAGACAGTAATTTTCCATCCACAGTAACAGTATGTTCTTTAACCATTAGACGGAGGTGTGTGAAAGTGTAGCTCGAATCCTTATTATAACAACATACTAGTATATTTAAGATACTGGTGTTGTTACAAAAAATCTAATAAAAAGAGTTTATGGGTTTGGAGAAGAAAAATAAAACAAAAGAACACAATGGAAGACATTACCTTTAAATCAGGTTTCTCTCTTTGATTTGAGAACAAAGGATTCCTTGGAAAGGATTATGCCCAAAGTGAGGCTTCAATGATTAATATAGGGATGTGGAGAGATTAAATGGGCAGGTTTTGGCCAAGCCAAAGGCTTTAGATGTGTGTGTAATGTGGTAGAGGTGGGGGCCTTTTATAAGAGGAGAGGAGGGGCACTCTTGGAAAGTTAAGAAAAGATACTTTGTTATAAAATGATTTTCGGATAAAAAAGGTCCCACAATAAGATATTTAGAGGATAAGGTGATAAGGGTTAGAAATCCCCCCATACAATAGGTTTTGGACAAGTGTAGTTCTTAGAGTTGACATTATATTTTCATTTTATTTAAATCGTTAAATAATGAGTTAATTGTTGCATCATTATGGTGTCATAAATAATTTAATTTATTTAATGTATAAAAATTATAAATCAAATATCATGATGTATTAAATCTTTTTATAATTCTAATTAATATTTATAGTCAAAAATATGACTTGTATAACCCCATTTAAAAATAGTTTTAGTAAAACAACTCATTTTTGGGACATTTTAATTTTAACATTAAATAAAAAGGTATTAATGTCATTTTCCACGAAAAGTAGCTCCATGGGGTCCCCAAGTTGACCCATGGATTTTCTTGTTCGTACATGACTCATCCAATGAGGGTAGGACATGTGTATATGTCATTTCATATTATTAAAACATTATTTTTATCTTAAACTACACTAATAACCTCTAATCGCGATTAAAACTTAGAAGTAACTATTCACCAAAAAAATTATTTTAATCCCATTGAACCACATTTTACTTATTAATGACAACCATTTATGTTTTATTTTTGAAATTAAAATCACAGAAGTGGTAAAGTTTCTTTTAAATGAAAAATCAGTTTCTTTAACTACCACTTAGTGGTTTCACTATTCATCAAAAATTGAAGTTTTTCATAAAATTACAAAAATTCACCCTAGGCTATATTTGATATTAAGAATTAAAAAATGATGTCTATTTTAAAAAATTCAAAACATATCAGTTACATTAATTAATTTAATAATTAATTCCCATTGTCAGAGAAAATAGTGTGTTTTTATGAAACTATATGTA
The DNA here is from genome assembly GCA_963277665.1 of Viscum album. Taxonomy (NCBI): domain Eukaryota; kingdom Viridiplantae; phylum Streptophyta; class Magnoliopsida; order Santalales; family Viscaceae; genus Viscum; species Viscum album. Next base: position 692,894,674 of record OY728163.1, read on the forward strand.
TCAAAAGATTGACACTAGTTTATGTCCAATTTCAAGATGAAATTAATTCCAACGACCAATATTGGATTAAATGGTAAAAATATGTTCTAATTTCAATTTTAAACCAATTAAAAAGATAATATAATCATAAAAATAAATTAGATTAAAATGATGTTGTTAATTAAAATACAACATTTTTCATTATTCATTAAAAAATGAAAATTATCGGAAAAATACCAAAAATTTACACAAAGTAAATTTTGATGTCCCGATTCTAAAGAATAATTTTATTTTGTAAAATATAACACATATAATTTTCAAAAAGTGGATTTAAAAGAGGTTCGTCAACAAAAGTCGGTTAATCGACCTTTTAATGAATATTAGAATGATTATGCTTAAAATTTGATTCATTTGCATTTTTAATACTCTAACATTTATTGTAAAAAGTAAAAATATTTCCCAAACATATATAATCATTTTTTAGTTTGTTCTGTTCATTCCCCTTATTGAAAAGTATAGTCGTTAACTACAATATTATTTTATTATTAGAGTGCAACATAAGATTTCCAGGAAACTCGTTTTTCTGTATTGGGTACGCCATTGAGCATAGCGTCCCCTTTAAAGTTATATTAATATTTTATTAAAAAGTATGGATAAATGTGAAAAATTCATATTCTTTATTTATTTGGGGTGTTACATCCTTGGTATCAGGTTATTGACATGTATAATTTCTATGTTTTCCACTCGTAAGTCATGGGAACATTATTGTTACTTTTGTATTCAATGATTTCACTCCTACCATTATAATAATCCTCTTCCATTTATTATGGTAGTTTAATTATCAATGACCCCCTCTTCGACAAGTAAAACATCTTCTAATAAACTGGTGGCATTTTTCATGGAGATTCGTTCAATATATTTTACATATAAGAAATTGAACATTCAATCCATAACTATCATCATCACTTGACCTTTGATAATACTCCTTAATTATCTTGTTTTGTGTAATTAGGACATAATATATATTCATATTGTTTATAATATATATTTATCAGTGGTTATAAATTATCCAACATTTCATGTCACATGCCCTCATTACGATGTGTGGTTCGTGGAGATAATATTTTCATTTTCCCTCACATCCATAGTTCCTTATAATTCCAAAAATACTATAAGTAAATGTAAAAAGTTAATGTTGAATCATTTAAAATATGGTGAATTAATTTTATATACTAAATTAATTCAAATATAAAACTTCTTATTATTTTACATCATTACGTTGACCAATAATTTTTATAGCATAACCTATATCAATATTGGTTAGGAGATTGGTTGAGTATTATAAAACACATTAAAGTAATCCCCAATAACACATATGGAATAAATCAATAAAAATAATTGGAAAATATTATTTGAACAAACATTATATATGTCTCATGATTTTATAAAGAGGTGTCATGTAATACATCTTTATCATGCACTAGTCTACAGTTGATTTGATAAATTGAATTTCCTATTCACAAATATTACCCCTCATTACAACTATTCAAGACCCCATATTTACTTTACAATATCTATAAATGTATCATTTTCTATGGAAAGTACGTAATGAATTAAATACCAAAATTATTTGGCAGTCATATTATACTAAAGTCTTCTCTAGGGGTTTTCACTAAGTTTCTGTTACATTAATTTTCAAAGTAACATCTCTAATCTCCAAAAATAATAATAACCATTAATTTCATACAAAATAAATCGGCATATTCTAAAAATATATATTTATTTTAAATCATTTAAATGATTTAATATGTAACACATAATTATTAACAAGATCCCTTGGACCTATAAGATTGTAAATTTGGGTGACTAGATAAATAAAATGATGGTTTTACAATACTCATTATCATTTCTCTGCAAAGAAATCATACTAGGCCATCCCATAGATATCTCATTAGTGAGACTCATTTTCATAACATGGGGAATAAAAACATCATAAAGGGTTTATCTTAAACTCATGATAAAGGGGGATATTCATATCATAATAGAAGTGTTCAAAATAATATATAAAATATGGGCATAAGATAAATTTTTAACATCATGAGTAATAACAAAAACATATGATATATTACATTTACATGGTATGAGAACTTGAATCCCAAAAATATCCACATGGAATCATAATTTCTATAGCATGATGTAGAATCATTTTACATTATCCTAGAATTATGATACCATACAGTCATAATGAATAACATCCTTTGAATTTGATACAATCATTAACATTGGGAGACATTACATTCAACAGACAAAACATTATGATTAATGGTTATGAGAAACTAAAATATTCTCTGGAAGAACTCTAAAATTAGATATAAACTCTGAACAAATAGTTGGAATGGGATATGACACCCCACCCTCGCTTCTTCCAAACTATCATTTGGAAATAAAAATTTATTCCCTTTTCACACAATAAAAAAACCCATGGATGAAAAATGTGTTTCATACACATCAAAATAGAAATAATTCAATATTCGTAAAGATCATATGAAAATAAAATGGGTCTCATAAAACATCCTAGTATAAATAATTCACTTTAATAAAATATACATTGAAAATAAAATGGGGTTTATAAAAAAATCAATTGTATAAAATAAAATCCTGAATTAAATCTCTTGATGCGAAAACAATGTTCACAAAAAATAATCAAATGCTAAATAAAAGAATATAGGCTTAAACATGAGACAATACTCTACTGGAAATGAATAATTTGATAAAGGAAGATATATCTACATATGAATTTTTATTTAAAAGAATAATACTATTGTAAATATAAATGACATGTAAGTCAGATTCCCAAACTATTTTATATCATCATCAACAATATATTTATTTAATTTTATACATGAGTCAAAAATAAAGACAAATACAAAGAGAACTGAAAACTGAGGACAATAAAAATTTAGGGGGCCTAAAATTATGAAAACTAGGTTATTCCCCTTATATTGAAAATCATATGTTCTAGTAAATCATGAAATATTAATTGGTTGATTATGGAAAATAAAACGATTTTTAAAATTTTAAAATTCCTTTTGAAAAAACCCACATAATTAAATGAGTAATGAATATTTTATAATAAATAAATCATTTAGAATAAAAGAGTCATTAGATATAATAATAATTGAGTTTCCACTTATAAAATGAAAACATTTTGTGGAAGTAAAAAACATTAATATGGAAGAAAAATCCTTTAAAATGAACATGAACTATTCATTAAAAAATAATTTTTGTAAATAAATTTAATGGAAATGGTGGAAGATATTGATTCTAAAAGTGTTTCCAAATAAAGGTACAATTTTATATTAACATCATCATATCATAGAATAGATCAATATTTAAAGATAATATTCATACAAGTGTTACTAGGACCAATGGAAAATATTTCCGTCCCAAATCCCCCATACATTTTGTTAAGAATTTAACTCAAAACCTATTTACAGATATAGTTAATTAATTGAAAATAAACTAGCATGAATAATGTAAATTAATGATATACTATCTAAAATTTATAGTATATACACTATATAAATGGAATTAGGTTCATAATTCCAAACCTGAATTAATGAGATGAATTTAGGATAAAGAACCCTCACCATGTATTATCTCTTACATGAATAATATCAAACCACATGTATAATGACCCCAAATATAGTAACAAAATATTTAATGACCATAATATAAAATTAATAATATTTTTATAATTTTTATATCTATATTTTTTGTACATAATTACTTGTTATCATATATTTTTATTATTTAGTTTCAAAATATTTGGATTTTTTATTTCATAAAAATATCATTATAAAATGATTTATTTTTACTAAGGGGTTCCGTGTTAATAATTAAAAAATAATTAATAGTATAATAATTATTAATTATATATTATTTCTTTTTTATCATTTCCAGTAAGTGAATGAAATGAATACGTATTCTGGAAATAGAAATCACAAAAAATTAGTATTCAAAGTGTTTAAATAGGGATATGTTATATGTTAATAAATATTTTACATAATAAAAAATTATAGAATCATTTAAAATTATTAAATATATAATTATTAATTTATATTTCCATTATATTATGTTCTTTAATCATTAATGGTAATATCATTATATAATCATTTACATTGGTTGTTAAACTAACCCAAATAGTAATGAAAAAAGAAATTTAGCATTCCTAAAGGCGGTATTCCTCACATACATATGATTAATGACCAATTTTCTAAATATATGGATAAAATAAATCTATATGAAATTTTTTTTTGATATTATCTTAGATATATAAATTATATTTATTCATAAAGCCATTCATCAATATTATCCTTTAGATATGGTGATGAAAAAATGAACCATGTCGCATTGTAGAGGTGGTAGTCTGCATAGACACATGATCATTGTTTTTGTCTCTCCTAAGGATAGAGAAGTTATGAATAATAATTACTAAATTTATATAATTAAGATTTTATATAATAGTGATCATAATTAAATTATATTAAAAATATTATAGATTATTTTGTATGTATTAGTGTAAAATGATGTTGTTGCAAGGTGTAATACTCCCATCGGATGCTTGAGTTTTCTCTTCGGAATATTATTTGATATGAAAGAAATAAGAATAAAAATAAGAATGTAAAAATAATAATGTGGAATATTGTTCGAGTAGGTGAATATTGGAAGATATAATGCATTTATTTTAATGGATATGGCATTCTTCAAGAAGTGCACATGTTACCTTCTTAAAAATGAAAGGGATGGTGGTTTTTTATGTAACCACTACATTTTCATTAATTTCATGTTAAAATTCGATGTAAAATGAATAAATGGTGGAAAATGTTTATTGGAATGAGAACATAGTTTTAAAAAACCTAAATAACACATTATTTTTACCTTATTCAGTGTTTAAGTGATTTTTCTTTTATATTTTAAAATTTTACTCAAATTTAAAATTTCCTTGTATAATAGTAGGAAACCTGAGAGGGAAGGGGTGAATCAAGTTAACAATATTATGTCTTAATGTGATGGATTTTGTCCCCATGTTAGTAGGAAATCTCTAAAACTATATGATTGATATGACCAGTATTCAGTCACTCACATGAAAGGAGACGACACAACACTTTTACTTGGTTCACTCCTAAGGTTTGCATCCAAGGTGCATACACTGACAGTGAGTCAGTTGGACCAAAATACACTAATTTTCACTAGCATTGAAATTGAAATCTTCAGTCACATGCTCCTTATTCCAGGTACACTGCGTTTATAAGAATTTAGTGATATCTCAATGCATCCATCAAAACACTTCCATCGAACCCCCCTAGATCACATTCATTGGGGAAGTCTTACTCAGTTTATCGACATGAATGACTCTTCAATAGATTTGAATTGATGTATTTTTCTTTACGCAACATGATACACTAGTAGAATAGATGTCCTAAATTTATGGACTTGAAAGAACTGATAAAAAAACTAGTTATCAAAATACTATTAGAATTATAAAAAAACACTTGTGCGCAACAACTTATCCTGCACACAAGATTTGGGATTCATCACGCAAGATTAATTTTGTGAGAACCCTAAATTCCACAAAACACTTATCATTCATGCAACTACACCAAAGGGTATACGTGGTCATTTCATACTAAAGGCACAACTTTCTCTCAATATAACAGTGAAATTATTTCCCACGGTAGAACAACTAGTGTTTTCATTGAAAATCAATAAATCTTCCATGGGGTAGCCGCCAATTTATGGGCCACAAAAATAATGTGTGCATGATTCAAACGTGTCGTTGTTGGCTCTATAAGATTCAATCTGAGCACACAAATCCCTTTTTACAATGTATTGGGAACATAAGATTCTTCTACACATCATCATCTTTCGCGCACAATTAAATTTTGTGTGAAATTTTTTCATTTGTCGTATTCTAATGCACTGTTCCCCAATAAATATGTACACACATGTTTCCATTCCTCCATCAATATTTTTCACAACTAACGCTTCCAAAAATAATCTTCCCCATTCTCTATTTTTGGACCCAGAAATTTGGAAAGCACTGTGGAATGACGCAACCTTCAATACAGTTGTTTAATTAATCTATATGATCCCTTTCATTTCAAACGTCGTCATCTTCTATTGAGTATTGTTAAATAACACAAAACCTAATCCATTTCCAAAACATAATTTCATAGGTTTCGACAATATTCCCCATTGGGTTTATTGGAAATCTCTAGATAAAATCAATAGAGTACTAGCCACTATCAAAACCTAACACACAGTATTCAACTCAGCCAACACTCAATGAATACATGATCAACGATCGGTGTAAAAAATAGGACGTGATGCTTCAATTGATTTCATGTGTTTTGTAATTCTTAATGATGTCTATGATATTCTCTTACCATGTTAGTGAAGCATCAATAAACCTGAACTATATCCTCATAACATTGAATGCCTGTCATTATCCATTAACAATTATCCTATAACCATATAACACATCATCCTCATCCTTCGTAAAATTGAATTTTGTACATCACCCACATTGTAAATAAATTTAATGACTAGTATTTTTATATTTTAGAGCTCCAAAAACACTCCCATATATCATATATCCCCCATTAACTTGCATCACTTCCACAAACAGATTAAAAACATTTAACATAAATGGGGATAGGGGACCACTCGTAACCTTCTCATGCACTTAGAGGTAGTTGAACCCCGAGGATCAAACTATGATTCTCAAACACCTATGGTGATAGTGGGTTAATTAGTATGTCAACCACTTGATCATTAGTTCCAACCTGTTCCATTTTAATCATTCATTGTTAAAAATTTACCATGATAAAGTGATATCAGATTTTAATGTATTTTGTTCAAGAATGATGAATAAGATTATAGGTAAGATAAATTTATGTATTTTTATCACTTTGAATCAAAACTGGATGTTTTAGTTCTTCTCCAATATCTGTCATTAGATTCTTCATCCATCGTAGCTGAGTACATGCCTTTTTAGTGTATATATACTCCGATTCAGCTATGCAGAGAGAAGTGATTTTTTATTTTCATACATAAATAACCCGCACATTTATTTCCAATAAAGGATGATCCAAAACATGTGGAGTTTCTATCCACTACATCTCCAGCATAGTCATTATCATAAAACAGTAATTGTTCACTATCTCTTCATGCAGAATTATATAAGCCATAATTTTAAGTACTGAAAATGCACATCGTGATTCTTTTCAATACCTTCATTTGTTCTTCATTAAGATTACTCTGAAATTAGGCCACTAAAAATGTTTTAAAGAAAACATATATCCATGTCACTATAAGGTATTATAATCATCCAATGATTATTTTTTTACATTTTTTGATTAACAAAGTCCCATACTTATTCTTTCTATGTTTCATTCCCACCACAATCAGAGTCGACATTGGTGTGGATTCATCTAAATTAAAATTCTTCAGCCACTCTCTGGCATAATTTTCTTGGGAGACAATCATGTAATCTATCTTTTGAATCAATTTCATCCCAAAAAAATATGTGAGTTCACCAATCATGGACATTTCAAGTTCATATTTCATGCGATTGGAAAATTCATCCATGGATAAATGTATACTTCAACCAAATATAATATCATACGTGTCCACCAAAACTATAAATTTATCTTGATTTCAATTATTCATATAGTGGATGGGGTTGCAACATCTTATTTTAAACAATATCATCTTCATATATGAATCCATATGAGAATACCAATCTCGTGGTGCCAACTTTATACCATAGAGATCCTTTTTCAATCTATAAACCTTTGTTTCATCATTTCCAATTAGAAAAACACCCATTTGTTTGATATATACTTCGTCTTCAAGAAAACCATTAAAGAATGTTGTTTTGTTATCTATCTGATAGACTTTATATCATATTTTAATTTCTATACCAAGTAAAAGTGGGATCTACTCTGGTCTCTCCATTGGCAAAAAATGTTTCTTTATCACCAATGCCTTTAATCTGTGAGAATACATTAGACCCAAACCATTCCTTATTCATTATCACATTACCATGATCATCGTATTTATTCTTAAAAATACTATTTTTACTAATAACATTGTGCATATTGAGACTCTTGACTATATACCATGTTTGGTTCTTGTCGATTCGATCCAACTCTTCATTCATGTCCTTAACCCATGAATCATCTATTACATATTCATGAAATGAGGATGGTTCGCCATCATACAAGAATACTGATTTTTCATTATTCTTCATTCTCATTATCTGAGTGGGAGCTGTCATATCCCAAAAGATATTGGATTTATCAATTTATTCTTTTCAATTTCTCCTGTGAGGTTCATGATGATTTTCTTCAACCACATATTCTGCATTCAATTCTTTATCTGAATCCATGTCATTTTGCGACCTATGAATGTTTTTTAGACCTTCCTCTACTTCTTCATTTTAATTTCTTCCATGTTCACTATTTTATGCATATTCAATCACATCATAATATAATCCCCTCATCAATTTGTGGTCTTATCTTAAACAATATTAGCACCACTACTTTGCAAAATAAATATGGAGACAATTATTGAAAAACATGCTATATTTTCAATTCATTGAATATCATAGGAATATTTCATCATCAGCTATATAATCAAACATTATTTTATTTACTTCTATATTTATGATATAAAAATATACTTTTGAAAACATTTATATAATTCAAAGATGGATTCTTCCGATAACACAACTCATACGGTGTCGTATTTTCTCCTATATATAGCACTATTCGATTTTGAATATACATCACAGCTTGAACATCCTCTTTCCTAAAATATTGAAGGATATGACTCTCAAAAAGCATGGTTCATTCCATTTTGTTAACTTGTCAATTCCTATGCTCAAGAACACAATTTTATTGGGGTTGTCCTAAAAAAACCATAGGTTGTATTCTGTGCATCACAATGTAATTTTCAAAGTAAAAGAATGTATATTCCCATCTATTTTTAGACTTTAGAACATGGATTTCCTATACATTATCATTCTCAGTGATTTACTGATATGTTTTAATGCAGTCAAGAAATTGTTGATTCCAATGTATAACCATCACCCAATACATTCAACTATAATCAACAATGAATAGAAATATGTACCTTTCCCCATGTGTTCTAGAAATATTTATCAGGCCACAAACATCTGTATGGATGAGATAAATAATATTTGATTCTCTTTTCTTCTTCATTGGATAAGAACATCAAAAAAACATTCCTTGCATATAGGAATTAGACGCATTTTCCCATTCACTTTTTATATTGGGGATATCTATGCCTATATTTATCTTAGATACCATTTACATGTTCTTTTGATTAATGTGGCCCAACCACTGGTTCCATATGTCATTTTTTTGAATAGTTAGATAGAAAATATTATCTCCACTATCAACCAGGTACATGTTTCCATATGTTCTACAACCCTTCCTTAGAGAATTGCCTATATTTCTATTTATAGTATAGCCTTTTTGATATAAATTTTCAATTATTCAAGAGTCACTGAGTTGACTCACACTAAGGAGATTCTGATGAAAACCATCCACATAAAGAACATCAATTTCATTAAACTCTCCATTAGCTATCACACTACTTCTACTACCTTTTATATTCAACGTACCATGATTACTAAACCTTATAGTCCCATCAACCATTTTCTAAACATTAATTAATAGGTCTATATTTCCAATCATATGGGATGGGAACCCATAGTAAAGAATCAAAGTCGTGTTGTTCTTTTTAGGTTTGAGAGATAATTCTTCAAGGTTGGATTTTTCATTTATCCTCTTTTCCTTTCATGAAATATTAGATTGAGTGTAGGATAGGGATAAGCATTAAAATATTTTTTCACTATGCATGGGTTCTTCGTATTTACACTTTAATTCTAAAGGAAAAAAACTCTTTGAAATAGAAACACTATCTAATTAGAAAATATTTACCTGTATCTGAGTTTTGTATGAATTTATCATGTCATTACACTTCCTATAATACACCTCTTTATGTTCAATGTTAGAACAACAAAAAAACATCCATATAAAAAATTTCTTCTATATGATGTTGTATATGAATTTATCACACTTTTTCAAACTTCTAACACTTCCCCATTCAAATATCTCCTTGCCTCTTCACAATATGACATGGTATGGCTCAGATAGCCACCGAATTGACATTTTATAATTAGAAATGTCTTCTTATATAGATTTACACTCACTAATCCTTCTATAAGAGAATAATTTAGTGGAATATCATTTATGGATGTATGATGATAGTTTTCATCACTTCATACAATTTGAATTGAGGGTTTCTTTTTTCGCACATCATTTGACTTTTCAACATGTCCAACATTCATCATTACTTTATTCTAGATAGTTTAATTTTCATAATTTTATGTTTCAGACTCACAAATGATTCAACTCATTCCCATGCATGAAGTTCTTTGATCATTTAAAATATTTTCAGCTTCATCAGAACCCCAATTTTCACTCTCCAGTAGCTCATCATCTAAAAGCCTCCCAAAATGTATTTTCTTCTTTGTTTCTTTTGAAATTGATTCACTTTCATAAATACTCCTACAAATATCAAATTCTTCTTCAATACCCACGATGGTATTCTTATGGTCTTCTAGTATATAGGTGAGGTCATTGATGACCTTTTCATGTTCCTCAATTTTCACCTTCAGTTCCACTACATATTCTATGCTTTCATGGGTTTTTTATACATTCACTACTTCTTCCACTCATTCTATTCCATCATCAAGTAGGTCAACATATTCTAATGATTCCTCCACAACTGTTGTCCACTTTTTTCATCTATTTCTTTTATTCTAAATCTTAACATGAGAATCCTTGAGTTGTAACATTAGATCAAAATCAACACTTAACTAACAATCTATAGAATAATATTTTGATGGTTATGACTTCTACGAAGAATCCATCGTAGATTCTAGTTTTCCATATTTAAACTCTGGCTCTTCTTACTCAATGAATTCATTATCGTCATCTTCATCTTCACAAAAAACCCAATTTTCTATAGTTTTATACAATATTTATGTTTTCCCTTTTGAGGAAACATCCTCTATGGATTCTATGAGTTTCTAGCTTCACCTTCATCATCAACAAACCTCCTTGAAAACTTATAAGAAATGTTTATAACTCCCCTACAATGAAAAAAATGCCAAGGCTAGATTTCAATCATATCTGCCTTTTCATCTATTGAAATTATTTGAAAAGGGGTAGAGGAATTAATCTTCCTTATTGTCATAATTAACACTATATCATGAAATATAGAGTTCTTACATGGATTTTAATTCCATTTCCTTTACATCTTGTGTCATGACATCATCTAGCTTGACCCTCGTTTCATAGGCGACCATACTACATAGCATATCATCCAGAGAATGTTTAGAAAACTCCCATTCCTCAAGGGATGAAACTTTTGGATTTTATAGGGGTGGAATCCATTTTAAAATCTTCTTCACAACATATATATATATATATTATTTCTTCACCAATCCCTTTAATTTATCCTACGACTTTATAAATACAATTGAAGAAGGAATCTATATTTTAACGAGGATGCATCTTTAGATCATCGAAACTGTAGTGAAAATCATGGCGATTCACCTCCTTCACATTAAGATCTCCTTTATAAATAATTTTGAGTATTCCAACATATACGTTTTTGAGGTACATATCATCACCTTTAAATAGATCTGATCAGACAGTGTTGCAGTGACATAATTCTATGCATCAGTATATGCATCAAACATCTTCCTATTTATATGAGTCATAAATAGCCATGTTGGATCTGTGAAATTGAATTTCTTGCGTTGTAAAAAAATGATATTCCATTCAAAGAAATCCTAGATGAGATGTCATCATATTCATTGAGATCAAAAAGTTTCTTCTATCAATGAGAGGTAATTCCCTCACATTCACATTGTTCTACATGATAAAAAAGATGTAAAAATTTATCCCTACAAATTTTTATGCTCTAGTATAACTTGTAGAACCGTGGGACACCTTGAGAGGGGAGGGATGTATCAGGGTCTCAGAATTTTCTTTTAATGTCATTGATTTTGTTCCCATGTTTATTGGAACTTTTGATATATGTAAGATGCATATTATTACCAATCAAACATTCACATTAAAATATATTACACATCACTTTTACATGGATCACTACTAAGGGATATGTCCAATGAGCATACGCCAATAGTGTTTCGGTTGTACCAAATATCAATTAATCATAACTAACCTTGGAATAAAAATGTTCATTGAAAGTCGCTATATTCTAGGAATGTTTCCATGACATGAATTTAGGGATAGGTCATTGCATCCCTCATAACAGTTTTGTCGACTCCCCCTAGCTCACTGCCTTATGAGAAGCCTTAGTCAGTTTATCAACATGAAGGTCCCTTCTATATATTTTCATTGAAGTCTTTCTCTCTATCGAGCATGAGACACTACATTCATAGAACCCCTGAATTGATGCACTTGAAGCACTGATCAAAAAACGAGATATCAAAATCTTGTTATAAGCTTAACGATACGCTCTTTAGAAACACCTAATATTTCCCACAACATTTGGGATTTATTGTGCAACATTACTTTCACGCAACCCCAAAATCTCTTGTAACCCTTATGCTTTACACAACAACACCAAAGGATTCACATTGACTTTTCAGACAAAAGGAACACATTTCTTGAAACATTAACACTCAACAATTCTTTCATCAGAAAATTTTTCTTGTGGTAGGGAAAGAGAATTTTCATTGGAATATTCTGAGTTCTTCCATGGGGTAGCCTCCTATTTATAGGCCATGAATGCTATGAACACATGTTCCTAATGTTTCTTCTTCTGTGCTTGTAAGATTCATTCTAGGCGTAAAAAAACCCCTCTTAACATCACATTGGGGGAATACTTGTTTTCGTGCAACCTCATCTTTCACGGTAATTTAAATCATACACATACTTTTTTCCTTTTCAATATTTTGATGCACTAATCCTATTTAAATATTTGCATGCATGTTTCCAAACCTACTTCAATTTTGTGCACAAAATTCTTTTACATAAACACTATAATCCATTCTCCAATTTTTGGATCCAAAAATTTGGAAAAAAATGGGAAATGATGCCACTTTCATCATTTTTGTCTTCCTGAACTATATGATCTATTTCATTATAAACATCTTGATATTATAATTTTTTTTGACAACAAACACAAGCCATACTTCACATCCAATAGATAACAGCCTTGGTCCCAACATACCTTATTTATTAATTTTTGACCATAGTACTTAATTATAATAAACTAATTAATATTGATCATTTTACATAATTTTATTATTTGATTTTATATTTTTATATAATTTTATTAGAATAAAATCCTATTTTTTATAATACGAATTTTTTTAGAACATATAATGTGTAAAAAAGACTTTTTGGAAATATTTTTTCCCTTAGTTAAAAGTCATGTATATGTAATTGTTGTTAAAAATTAGAATTGACATTACATATATTGGTTTATTATAAATTAAAAAGAAAATCATGATACATTAAGGGATTGATGATGTCAAATATATTCATGAAGATAATTATATCGATGAATAGACTAGAACTATTTTTTATTAAACATATATTTTAATGTAATTAAAAACATTCAGGATATTTGATTTATAAGGTGAAAGAATATATTAACATGTAAAATTTTCTTCTACTAACACATTTATTATTACTAAAATGTTCTTATAATCTTTTTGGCCATTATTATTTAACGATAAATTCATAACAATTAATAAAATTTCCAAAACTATTTTTTACTAAAAACAATACTTTATTAAAAAAAGTAAATCATAATAACTAAATATTGATATTTTTATTTAAAATGTGATGTTAATATTATCATAATAATAAATTTAAATTCCCAATCACATTTTTTAAATAATAATTTATATTATACTAAAAACCTGTTTTTTATATGCAAACCACTCACGGTATATTATCTATTCTTTCCAACAAATTAATAATTAATCTACTGTTAAATTTTTAATGTTATAATAAATATATTTTATTTTTATTCAATAATAATAAACCCAATTCCTTTAAATAAATCTCTATTTTCCAGTTAACATGTATTTTAATAATAATTTTATTAGAACAAAATTGATTATTCAAAAACTATAAACGTTCATGATATATAAAATATTACATTTTAATATAATCATAATTTCTACTTTCATAACCCCATATTATATTTCCATAATTCTTAACCATCAGATGATATATTATTTTTTAGGCAGTGGTTCATCATTCAAGAATATTATAGAAATTTCAAAAATCATTATATTCTCTAATATATAGTATTCCTCACACCATAATTGATCATGTTTGTGTTGAGACTAGTTTAAGGAACCCCCATTTTAAATTCACAAAGTATAAACTCTAGAACAATGTTCTTAAAAATAAATACTTCCGCTCCCAGATGCTATTTCATCCTACTATATTTTCTGACCATGAATCATGGCTACTTCAATTTATACAGTCTTATTTCATAGTTATGTTTTTAAAGGATATATTTTATATTAAAAATATATCAAGGTTTTTTTAAATTAGTATATTATTTCAAATAAAATATAAAATATATTTATTAAGAGAATATATAGTGAAATAATTTTCAGTTACATGCTTTCACATCTCTCTTAATCAATAAATAGTATGTTGAATCATGCTGAACTTCCAAATAGCCAAAATAATGAACATATCACTATTGATTATTTTATATAGAAAAATACTCCTTCATTTAGTCGTTCATACAGTTAAAGTATTTTAAATTAATGGGTGAATAATATAAAAATGTAAACTATCTATTATACATATCATGGACCATTATAATATTTTTATTTTTTGCGTATCCTTTTGATGGTAAAACTGCTAAATTGTGGACTCTTATCAAGAAAATGATGCAGAATGAGGAAATTTAATCCTAGAAATAGGTAGAGATTTAAAATGTATGTTTTAACATGTATTTTTTTACACTCTACAAAAAATACATATATGGTATTACATGGTTATATGTATAAGGATTAGGAAGAAATAATTATATATGTGGAAACCTATAGATGATTTTATTTGTTCCTATGGTTTTGACATTAAAATAGAAGGAAAAGTAGACTAATAAATTAGTGTCTTATTAATTAGTCACAAAATATATTTTGAAATAATCTACATTGATAAATATATAGAAATATAGTGATGTTCTACAAATCTAGAAATGGATATTGGTGACTCTCATGGCTCTCACTATTTTGGGGAAAAGAAGCAAAAGATATAATTTTATTGGAATTGTAATAAAATACCTTATAGTAAAGAAAATTTATCATCCTTAATTATAGAATTATATAAGTAATCATAGACAAATTTAATTTATGATTTTCATAAATGTTTTATATGTTATAAATAATTCCATTGGGAAAAAATTTAAAAGAGATGTGAAGTGGCTAACTAATAATGATGAGATAAATCCACCAAATGTGCCAGAGATACTCTAATTCAATAATTTCATGGAGTGTGATAATTATTACATATAAAGCACAAATATAATGGATAATGATGATATATTATTCTGTTAACCTATAATTTCCATAGAAAAAGGGTATACCCATATGATAACAACTGTTGATGTTGGCCTTCTGAATAATGTTATGAATGTTCAATGTAACACCCTATCTGGAATTGAATATTCCTAATTTGATTATAGATATAATCCATTTTTTATATTTTAACAGTTTTTATGGTTATCAAATAATCACATAAATAATTAAATGTTGAAATATTTGTGAAATATAATAATGGTTCTATAATATTATATCACATATGTAAATCCCCTCCATTAGAAGATGGTGGGAATATGATTCTAGAAAAAACAATTGATAATATTGCTATTTGAACATTATATTATCACACAGATTTTATATGATTTCATCATATAGATTCCATATACATATTTTATGAAGATAAGTAACATTTGGTATTTGGAATCAACCTTTGGCCATTTTTTGGAGTGGCGATGCATATGAATATCCAATGGAAATTACTTCTATTCTATGGTTATTATAACATATTTGTGACTGATATTTCTCTCAAGTGGTTGGGGATGAACTTAATAATGAATATATATATATATATTTTTGGACTATGCTAATGTATTTTCAAAATACAATCATGGTATTATCCCAAAATTTTATGTTGTGTTTTTAATAGAACTGATAACTTGGGAAATACCTATTTCAAAAACTCTAGGAAAAATTTACTCGATTTAGTTTCACAATTTCAATTAAAAACCCTAGGAGAATGTTTATATTGGATTCACATGACCACGTGTTTCATGTTGTCACGACTCGTGTTCACCAAAAGGAGGGAAGGGTCAGCAGGTTGCCAAGCCCTTCATTCTTTAAGTTGATGGAGAGATAATGACCCCCAAAACCCGCCTTCTATAGGTCCTGGAGTGGTGACTAGCACCAAGGGTATGGAAATCACACACAAATGGTAGGAATTACCCTTTTTGTTTTATAGGATCGGGAGATAAGATGATGAAACCCAACAACACCAAAACTAAAATAAAAGTAAAGCCAAAAGTAAACCATTCCCAATGAATGTTCCAAAAGTAAAATCCACAAGGTACAAAAGTGACTACAAGGGTATGTACCAAAGAAGGAAAAACAACAACTGCAACTACCCTGAAGGTCCGAGATAGTATGGTCTTGTGTGACCCCTGAAGTCCTCCTGGAATCCTGAAAGTAGTTTTATATACGTAGGGTAAGAATACAAGTACACTCAGTAGGGAAAACCAAAGACTCTCGTGCACCAGTGGGAGAACGTACTAAAGTTCCGTGTGAAGAAAACAACAAACATTATCAAGGAGTTCACCCATCCCACTCACCAGATACACTCACCAAATAACGCAAGTCATGTAATATATATAATAAGAGCACATCGATGTTTGGGAACCCCGCGCCACTTTTCCACTAGTTATTGAAGACATCCTACCCATCGGATCAATCCTGCCATTCTCACTGCAGTCCCACTGCCACACCCACCCGCACACATCTGGGCCACAACCGCAAGCAGTCCCAATGCTGAATCCCACCCACAAACACCTGGTCCAAAAATGTCACACGTAACCAGGCCTGCAAACACCTAGGCCAAAACAACCACCGCCACACCCGAAAAAACCTGGGCTAGAAGATCCACTGCCATGCCTGATGACACCTAGGCCTCATCCCGAAGACAATTCGGAAACCACCTTCCCATAAACACCTGGCCCAACCACCACACTACCCTGCCCGAAGATTCATGGGCTAATAATGGACCTCAGGACATCATAGCCTGCCCAACGATACTTGGGCTATCCGGGAAATGGATCAGAAAAGGACCTAATAACCAGCCACTAATAATAGTGTTGGGAAAAACACCCTCCCCATTTAAATGGGGGTGTTAGGAACTAGGTGCTCATCTTTGGTGGGGCGCGAATAAGAAACACAAAACTACAAGTATATATATAGGTAACAAGCACTCTTCCATGATTAGGTTTTTCTTCAACCAGCCTAAGGAAAACAGACAACACTCAAGTCCGAGTCACAACTCTTGCCAATAAAACCCATTTGTCCCATTCGTTTTCATGTTCAGTAATGATTTTTAATTAAGTTCTTCACCTACATGGGTAACTAACACCATTAGAAAAAACCAAGGAAAAAAATCCCGCCAAACATCAATTTAGACATTCACACCTGGTTCTCTTGTAAAGTCACAACAACAAAGGAATAAGTGAGATCCCTCAAAGTACCGGAACCTAAGAAACCCCCAGATACACTACCCCGTGTCCCCCCAAAATGGTTTCCCATCAACAGAGGATCCCACCCCAATTCTTGATGTAAACAAGGTAACCACCCGGTCTTATGACTCACAACCACTGAGAGTATAAAAACAGGGGATCCCATCCCCTCCCACATCTTCCAGCAATCGGCCAGTAAAAGAAAACATACAAACCACTACCACCAACATAAAGCAGGGCCATAGCGGTATTTTCAGATTTATAAGATTTAACACACTCCATGATTTCAATTTCTGTGTACTTTAACAGGGGTTATCACAGAAATGGATTGATCCTACTGCTTTCAATTTATTTAGTCGGATATACGTGATTAACCAATTTCCGTTTACATAGTAAGGGTTATCCACCACAAACACGATCCATTTAAACATCACCAGAAGCAGGGGTTCCTTAGTGCACAGACAAAAACCACCAACGACCTCGATTTTCAGTAGTGGTAAGCTCGCACAATTCAGGAATCATAAATCATGGAAGATCATTAAACAAAGCAACATCATCAATCACAACCCTCCCCCTTTATTCTTTAGAATCGGTTTATTATCTTCATTAAGGTTTGGTCCATCCAATTCTACAAAAAAAGCATGCCCACCCCTACATGATACACAAAAGAGAGAGGCAAATGAGAAATTCCCTACTTGTTGATCAACGATCGATGATATGGTCGGGCACAGAACATCATGTATAGCGATGCGGCTCGCCTGAACGAAAAGTTGTTCATGAACGAAGGGTACTCCCATCTGTGATCGAGGAAAGAAGAAACCAAGGATTAACCTTTAGTTTATAAGGGTCGGGGACGGTAGAGATAAGAACGTTAAACCACGTAAGGAGCGGGGTTGTGGGTTGACCACGCGTCCCCACACGTTATTAAAGGGGTAAACTGATGCACACCAGGTTATTTCATTATATATTTAATTAAAACATTTATGGGCATTACCCGAATTTAAAACAAGCTTAAAAGAGTCAAAATAGTGTTTAAAAACCCAACTCGCGCAAAGAGAGCGCTACTCGAAAGACCCTGCGGGGTAGGCGAGAGCCACCGGTAGCTGAGAGCCACTAGTGGCTGATAGAAACCAGTAGACGAGCTACCGGTAGGCAGAGCTACTGGTAGGCTGCGGCTACAGGTAGACCGAGCTACCAGTAGGCCTGCTACCAGTAGGCTAAGGCTACCGGTAGGCCTACCATTACGCCAACTTCATAGATATTCCCAGACCAAAAACCCAACATGAGATTTTCAAAAAGTAATGGACCCCAAAAACCCAAGCCATTACATCAGATACCTCTTAAACGATTCTTGTCCTCGAGAATCAAAACAATCCAGAAGGAAAGAGAGGGTCTGAACAACAACCTTTAAAGATACCTCTTAGGAGTGAACCTCATTGTTAACTAAGAACACTTTCCTATCATGAACCAAGCCTCATACTATGTCAAACTACCCAGGCATGTGGTTTAGGGAGTCTCCTCCCCCATGTCAAGATACTATCTTCTTTGGGAGGCACTGACTCTCTCGCACTGGTTTAATCGCATCCACTTTAATGTGTCTTGATTAGGGGTCGGTTTCTCTCCTCCCCGTAGCCAGGGCTTTTGACACACATTCAGAGGAAAGAAAACTAGTATTTTATGGCCAACAAGGTAAAACGTTCAACTACAAAAGCTATAAACCGAGCAGTACAAAACTCAAAACAACTCTGGGTACTGGGCACGCATATGTGCTTCTGTCTCCCACATACTCTCCTCAATCCCACCATGTCTCTATAACACACGAACCAATGGAATTGTTCACCCATGAAGCACCTTCTCCTTGAGATCCTTGACCATCACTGGTCTCTCCACAAAAGTCACATTGTCCTTGATGTCCATCTCTCCCCAGCCATGGACGTGTGAATCGTCGTGCACATACTGACAGAGATGGGACATATGGAAGACAGCATGTATCCTCAGTAGCTTCGGTGGTAACACTAGTTGATATGACACTTCGCTAACCCTCCACAATACTTCGAAGGGCCCGATGAACCTGGGAGAAAGATTACTCCCCTTGCCTAACCTCTGTTGTCCACGCCAAGGGGAGACCTTCAAGAACATGTGGCCTCCAACCTGAAACTCCAAGGGTGTCCTCCTAGTATCATCATATGACTTCTGTCTATCCTGGGACGCCTTCATCCTCCCCCATATTAGCTGAACTTTTTCCGTCGTGCTCTGCACCACATCCGGGCCAAGGATACCCGCCTCTCCGACTTCAGTCCAACACACAGGTGAGCGGCATGGCCTCCCGTACAAGGCTTCAAACTGGGCCATACCAATGGTAGAGTGATAGCTATTATTGTAGGAGTACTCTACAAGAGGGAAGTGTCGCACCCATGATCCTCTTGAGTCGAGAACACATGCCAGCAGCATATCCTCCAAGGTCTGAATAGTGCGCTCTGTCTGTCCATCTGTCTGGGGGTGGAAAGCAGTGCTACAACATAGCTGGGTGCCAAAATCATGCTTTAAACCCCTCCAGACTGGTGAGGTAAAACGTGAATCCCTATCCGAGACTATAGACATAGAAACTCCACGAAATCTCACCAACTCATCCACGTACCTTCGTGCCAAAGCATCCACTGCACTCGACTCCTTGATCGCCAGAAAGTGTGATGATTTCTTCAACCGGTCCACTACCACCCAGATGTCATCGTGTCCCCCTGGGAACTTAGGTAGTCCAGTGATGAAATACATCGAGATGTCGTCCCACTTCCACTCGGGGACATCTAGGGACTGCAGTAGGCCGCCTGGAACTCTATGTTCAGCCTTCAGTTGCTGACACACTAAGCACTTGGCCATAAACTCTGACACTGCTCGCTTCACTCTGGGACACCAAAACTGTCTCTTCAGTCCCTGGTACATCTTGGAAACTCTTGGGTGTACATCTAGGGGTGATTTTTGGAACTCACTGAGGACCTTTCCATGCATTACTTTTGGAAAAAAACAACCTTCCCTGGAAAAGCATCTGGTTCTGACAATCCTCCGTCCACCCTTCCGGAGCATCCCTCTGGTCAACTCGGTCACACATCACTTCGCACTCTGGGTCTCCCCACTGAGACTTCTCCACATGCTATAATAGAGATGACTACACTGTCATTTAATATAGGCAGCCTCTACCGCTATCCATCCATGTATCCAGGTTTAAGGCAGCCATCTCCTCCATCACATTCTAGGCGTCCACCGACTCTCGGACCGCATCATTCTGCGCCCTTCTTCTCAAGTCATAGGCCACTACATTTCCCTTTCCCTCAGTATAAGAGATCTCAAAGTCATAATCCTAGATGAACTCCACCCATCTCCGTGGTGGGAAGATTAGGTCCCGCTGGGAGAAGATATACCTCATGATTTTTTGATCTGTGAAGACCACAAAGCGTTCTCCGATGAGGTAGTGCCGCCATAACTTTAGCGCAAAAACGATCGCTGCAAGCTCCAGGTCGTGGGTGGTGTAATTATGCTAATGATGGCGTAGCTTCCTAGACCCATAAGATATCACCCCTTGTCGCTGCATCAACACACACCCCAGGCCTTGTCATGAAGCATCACAGAACACCTCATACGCTACCCCTTCTTCTGAAAATCTCAGCACTGGGGCACTGACCAACTTCTCCTTTAGATAGCTGAAGGCTGACTCGCACTACTCAATCCACACGAAAACCTGTTCTTTCTTGGTCAGTGCTATCAAAGGGGATGAAACTTGAGAGAAGATGGGTACGAACCTCCGATAGTAACCTACCAGCCTGAGGAAACTACGGACCTCTACCACATTCTTGGGTGCTGCCCAAGAAACAACTGCCTCAAACTTTGATGGGTCCACCGCTACCCCCTGCTCGGACCCCACGTGCCCGAGGAAGTTCACTTCTCGTGTCTAGAACATGCATTTTGACAACTTCCTAGAGATCTGATGTTGTCGGAGGACCTCCAAAACCATCCTCAGGTGCTTCTCGTGGTCCTCTTCTGACCTTGAATAGATCAGGATATCGTCTATGAACACAACCACAAACCGATCCATGTACTCCTGGAAGATGGAGTTCATAAGCCCCATGAACACATCCAGCGCGTTCGTAACACCGAAGGGCATGACCACGAAATTGAAGTGTCCATATCTGCACCTGAATGTCATCTTCGGGATGTAACTTTCCTTCACTATCAGTTGGTGATACCCAGACCGCAGGTCGATCTTCAAGAACCGCCCTTCCCCTTTCAGTTGGTCGAAAAGATCGTCTATCCTCGGAAGAGGGTAGAGATTCTTGATCTTCACCTGATTCAGCCTCCTGTAATCTATGCACAACATGATACCACCATCTACCTTCTTTGCGAACAAGACTGGAGAACCTCACGGTGATGCACTCGGTCGAACATAACCCCTCTTCACAAGAGCATCAATCTGAATCCGCAACTCCCGTAGCTCTGAAGGTGCCATCCGGTAAAGAGCCATCGAGATCGAAC
Organism: Viscum album; assembly: GCA_963277665.1. Classification (NCBI taxonomy): domain Eukaryota; kingdom Viridiplantae; phylum Streptophyta; class Magnoliopsida; order Santalales; family Viscaceae; genus Viscum; species Viscum album. Next base: position 692,917,102 of record OY728163.1, read on the forward strand.
GAGTGTCAGGTTGCAGGTCTATCCTCAACTCGATATCAAGTCGAGGGGTAAAGTCATCACCTCCTTAATAAATATGTCCATAAACTCACAGACGATCTCTAGCACTTCCACCATCTCAGCATCTACTGACTCCGTTGACAGCTCGGCTAACAAGGAGAGGAGGGGTTCCTCTCGCCTACTGCCCTTCTGATTGCTTCACTCGCCAGTGAAAGTAACACGCCGACCGTTCAAGTCTGATAACACAACTCTTCCTCAGAAGCATTCGATGATGGTACACACATCGAATAGCTAGTTTATTCCTATGATGAGATCGTTTGGCTGTATATGTAGTAGAAGAAGACCCCTAACCGACTGATGTGGCCCTATCATCAGTCTGCATCCTCGACAAACAAACAACAAGTCGGTCAGAACTACGACTGGTGTGCTCAGCATCAAGGGAACTGAAAGTCTTTCAGCATCTAGACACAAGGCATGGTCTAGAATGGGTGAAACAAAGGAGAGCTAAGCTCCGGTATCGAACAAGGAAAAAGAAAGGTTACTGAACAAATTGATCGTACCTCGAACAACCTACGGCCCTACTGGAACTGCTTCCTCCACAGCGTGTAGCTGTCCACACCCAGCTCCTCTGCCCCTCGGCTGTCGGCCACCTCCCCGACCACGCCCCGGTCAAGGTCCCTGAAGAGCACCCTAAGGTCGGCCTCCTCCTCCTATGTCTGTCCTCAGAGGAGCGGGAGATCGTTGTCCCTAATTCTGCTGCTGGAAAGGCATGGTTGGAAGCTGCTGCTGGGGAGGGTGTTGGGGCTGTCTGCCACCACCATACTATACCTGGTCTGGGCATTGACTCTAGAGATGTCCATGGCCCCCATAGATGAAGCATCGTGGTCCCGGGCCCGAACGAAAAGGGCGAGGACCAGAGGATCGAAACGGAAACTATTGTGGCCTGCTCCCTTCGGGTCGGAACCTGGAGGGTCCTGACGCAGGAGGCCTGTTACTGACAGCCTTCCCCTTCGATGGTCCTAGCTGGATACCCTCTCGTGGCACTCCTCCTAGAGTGTGCATCCTCTCTACCACTCTGGCCTTCTTCTGGACCTCTAATTACATCAGCAGGGTAAAGGGGGAAACATCATACTAGAGGGAGGGTCGGAGTGCCTCCTCCAAACTTCATGCCCGAGACTCCTCGTCAGGAAAGAGGCCCGGAGAAAAATGCAGGAGGTCCTTGAACTTGATTCCTAGCTCCCTTACTGACATACTCCCATGATGGAGGGAGAGTATCTCCTGTCTCTTTTCCTCCTTCATCGTCGAAGAGAGGAATTCCACCCGGAACTCCCTCTCGAAATCATCCCATGCCACCTCAGCCTCTCTCCTCTCCCCTAGGTAAAGAGTCCACCACTAATGCACCGCTCCCCACATCTAGCTAACGGCCATAGGAACCCATTAATCGGTCGGAGCCCGGATCAAGCCGAAGGATATCACCAACTCCTCTAGCCAGCTCTCCATCTTCATGTCAGAGGTGCTGACCTCATACTTCTCGAGGGTCTGTCGCTGGAAGGCCTGAAGTGTCTTCTGCCACTGGTCATCCTCCTCCTCTCGATCATCTCTCTGCCGATCGGCCAAGGTAGTCTATGGGGCCTTGATCTCCTGTACCACACGTGGTCGCCTTCCAGGGGTCATAACTGCAAGGTAAACAAGGAATGCCTAAGCCTAAGTAGTGCAGAATATTGTCTTTAAAACTTCTTAAATTTTTTTGTTTATTATTAATTCCCAAAACACCCTAGAAACACGATAACACAAGTAATTATGATTCATGTACCTTTTCTAGGGTCTCTACCCTGCAATCAGTGTGGCCTCACTTAATCGTTCGGTAGGTCCAGAGTCCTTGCATCAGATCAGGGGGGTCCCTAAAATCTCGTGTCCTAGCCAGTATTCCTTGGCCTAATTCACGCACCAAGGTCACCCAACACGATTTCCCTACCATCCCATGCAATTGTCAATGTTCCTAACTCCATACTTCATCCTATCTCTCAACCTCCTATAATACCATTCTGTCACGACCCGCCTTCACCAAATGGAGGGAAGAGTAAGAAAGTTCCCAAGCCCTTCCTTCTTTAAGTTGAAGGATAGATAATGACCCTCGAAACCCGCATTCTATAGGTCCTGGAGTGGCGACTAGCACCAAGGGTATGGAAATTACACACAAATAGAAGGCATTAACCTTTTTGTTTTATAGGATCGGGAGATTAGATGATGAAACACAACAACACCAAAACTAAAATAAAAGTTAAGCCAAAAGTAAACCATTCCAACAAGCATGTTCCAAAAGTAAAATCCACAAGTTACAAAAGTGACTAAAAGGGTAAGTACCAAAGAATGAAAAACAACAACTGCAACTGCCCCAATGATCCGAGCTAGTAAGGTCATGCACGATCCACAAAGTCCTCCTGGAGTCCTGAAATTAGTTTTATATATGTAGGGTGAGCTTACATGTACACTCAGTAGGGAAACCAAAGACTCTCGTGCACAAGTGGGGGAACTTACTAAAGTTACATGAGAAGCAGACAACCAACACTATCAAGGAGTTCACCCATCCCACTCACCGGCTACACTCACTGAATAACCCAAGTCACGTAATATATATAATAAGAGCACATCGATGTTTGAGTACCCCATGCCACTTTCCCACTGGTTATTGAAGTCATCCTACACATTGAACCAATCCTGCCATTCCCACCGCAGTCCCACTGCCACACCCACCAGCACACACTTGCGCCACAATCGCACGCAGTCCCACTGCTGAATCCTGCCCGCAAACACCTAGGCCACAACTGTCACATGTAACCACGCCTGCAAACACCTTTGCCAGAACATCCACCGCCACACCCAAAAAAACTTGGGCTAGAAGATCCACTTCCACGCTCGAAGACACCTGGGGCTCATCCCGAAGACACTTGGGAAACCACCTGCCCACACACACCTGGGCCAACAACCACACTACCCTGCCCGAAGATTCTTGGGCTAATAATGGACCTCAGGCCATCACAGCCTGCCCGAAGATACTTGGGCTATCCGAGAAAGGGAGGAGAAAAGGAACTAATAACCATCCACTAATAATAGTGTTGGGAAAAACACCCTCCCCCATGAAATGGGGGTGTTCGGAACTAAGTGATTAACTTGGGTGGTGTGCGAATAAGAAACACAAAACAACAAGTATATATATAAGTAACAAGCACTCTCCCAAGATTAGGTTTTTCTTCAGCCGGCCTAAGGAACACAGACATCACTCAAGTCTGAGTAACAACTCTCACCAACAAAACCCATTTTTCCAATTCATTTTCATGTTCAGTAATGATGTTTAATTAAGTTCTGAACCTAATTGGGTAACAAACACCATAAGCACAAACAAGGAAAAAATCCCGCCAAACGTCAATTTAAACATTCACACCCAGTTCTCTTGTAATGTCACAACAACAAAGGTATAAGTGAGATCCCTCGAAGTACACGAACCAAAGAAACCCCCCGATACACTACCCCGTGTCCCCCCAAAATGGTTTCTCATCAACAGAAGATCCCACTCCAATTCGTGATGTAAACAAGGTAGCCACCCAGTCTTAAGACTCACAACCACTGAGAGTAAAAAAACAGGGGGTCTCATCCCCTCCCACATCTTCCAGCAATCAGCCTGTAAAAGAAAACAACCAAACCACTACCACCAACACAAAGCAGGGCCATACCGGTATTTTCAGATTTATATGATTTAACACACTCCAGGATTTCAATTTCCGTGTACTTTAATCGAGGTTATCACGGAAAGGGATTAATCCTGGTGCTTTCAATTTCTTTAGTCGGATATAAGTTATTAACAAATTTCCTTTCACACAGTTAGGGTTATCCACCACAAACACGATCCATTTAAACATCACCAGAAGCAACGGTTCGTTAGTGCACAAACAACGACCACCAACGGCCTTGATTTTCATTAGGGGTAAGCTCGCACAATTTAGGAATCATAAATCATGGAAGATCATAAAACAGAGAAACATCATCAATCACAACCCTCCCCCTTCATTCATTAGAATCGGTTTATTATCTTCATTAAGGTTTGGTCCATCCAATTCTACAGAAAAAGCATGCCCACCCCACATGATACACAAAAGAGAGAGGCGAAAGAGAAATTCCCTACTTGTTGATCAATGATCGATGCTAAGGTTGGGTACAGAACATCATGTATAGAGATGTAGCTCGCCTAAATGAAAAGTTGTTCGTGAACGAAGGGGACTCCCAGCCGTGATCGAGGAAAGAAGAAACCACGGCTAACCCTTTAGTTTATAAGGGTCGGGGACGGTTGAGATAAGAACGTGAAACCACGTAAGGAGTGGGGTTGTGGGATGACCACATGGCCCCACACATTATTAAAGGGGTAAACCAATGCACATCAGGTTAATTCATTATAAATTTAATTAAAACATTTATGGGTGTTACTCGGATTTAAAACAAGATTAAAAGGGTCAAATAGGGTTTAAAAACCCAACTCGCGCAAAGAGAGTGCTACTGGAAAGACCCCGCGAGGTAGGCGAGATCCACCGGTAGACCGAGCTACCGGTAGGCTACAGCTACCGGTAGACCAAGCTACCGATAGACAGAGCTATTGGTAGCCAGAGCTACCAGTAGGATGTAGCTACCAGTAGACTGAGCTACAGGTAGGCCTGCTATCGGTAGGCTAAGGCTACCGGTAGGCCTACCGTTACGCCAACTTCACCGATATTCCCAGACCAGAAAACCCAACACGAGATTTTCACAATGTAATGGACCCCCAAAACTCGGGCCATTACACACCTTTTGGTAAAACTATTCATTTTTCTAATAATAATTCTTAGACAATATAGCATTTCACTGATTATCGTGAAGTTATGAAGGTCATTATTAAGGAAAAGTATCATCTACCCTATATTAAGAAATAGTTTCATCAATTTTTGTAAGACTAATTTGTATAAAAAATTGATTTTTGATTTTATATCATCGACTAACAGTCAATAATGGGGATATACCCAAGGCAACATTTTTAATGAGTTATGTTCATTTCAAATAAATAGTAATCCATTGGTACATATATATTCCCTTTATTTCATCTTGTATATAATGAACAGAGTGTGTAGAGATTACCATATGAAGTTTATACTAGTGTTTATTGAAGATATTTATATATATATAAAGATAATGTAAGATCATTAGGTTCATTTGATGAATTTAATGAAGACCTTGTGGAATGAGATACAATATTTCAAATTCTACAAGTTTTAATTTTAATTATATAATGTTTTATTTTTTGGTCATATGAACATAAGAGATGGTATATAGGGTGGTTATTCAATGATGTTTTTTGATCCACATTGTGTTCCTTTTATTTCATCAATATTAAGGAAGTTTCATTATTTTTTAGAGCCTATATGGCGAAAGGATATTCATTTAGTATTATAGGTATTTCGAAAAATTTAGGTGCATTTTATTTTTCCTCAACATACACGTAGATTAATTATTGTTTTAGGTAATAATTATAGAAGAAAATTCATGGAGGATTACATGTATTCCCAAGAACTTCATTGGAAGTAGTGGTTTGAATATTTTTTAAATTTTCTCTATGTTGTTTAAGATACCTAATATATATATATATATATATATATATATGGATGAATAAGGGTATTTTAGGTGTTCGATGAAAAAATATTTCATGAAGATATGGTAAATCTAATTTTTTTTATTTTGGTAAAAATTTTTGACTCCCTCAGAATTATATGGGGAAATTAAACTGTATATAAGGGATATCTTCTCCCCAAGTCAATTCCATACTAGAATATTTATCATGAAATATAAGGTGAGTATAACAATGTCATATCAAATGCATGGGATGGCCTTAACTCATGCACTAGGTGAGAGGAGGCGTTATAGAGAGCCTTCATGAGAAGAATCAAAGTGTTGGGTGAAGGGTATTCTTGGATAAAAAAATATATACTCACCATAGGGTGTCTAAAAGGTGTGATTTTTGGAATAATATACAATATTGTGTTGTGGGATGAACTCTCATTGAGTCTGATCATTCATATATAGTATTATATGTATAAAACATTGGAGCACCACATGTCCCACCAAATAAAATCATCTGAGACTTATCACATCAACATTATTCATGCTTAATAATAATAATTTATTAACAATGGGTTCATAGGAGTTTACTGTGATTGTGAGATTCTGTATGAGAAAGGATTTTCTATATTTATAATCATGGATATTCTTGGAAGTTATTTTTCAAAAATTCCATGAAGAGATGAGTAAGGAAAATATATTCAATGGTATAAAGTGAAAATTATGTTAATTATAGGGATTATATTATTATAATGTGTATCTATGACAATGAACCATCCATTAGTATTTTCTTGGTGATTCCAATAGTATATTTCTTCTATGAAAACAATATTGTGTTCATGTGTTCCAAGATTATAAGATAACCCAATGGATCATTTATGAGGAGCACAACATTTTTCTGGGATAAAAGAGATCTATCATTACTATCACTTAAAAGAATGATATTTATGGGGTAGGAGTTCCAATTATACAATTAACATACCACATGTGATCCTAAGAACACAAAAGTAGAAAAAATGAGTGATATAGATAAATATTGGAAAATCATGTGATCATGTGTTAAGATGAGTGAGAAAATATATGATCAAACATTGTAGGTAAACAAGATCAATATCGTTTTAATGCAGGAAAAAGGTTTTCTAAGGTACATGTTGAAAAAAAAGTTTATAATTATTCCTCATTTCATCAAGAATATTGATGTATTTCTACAATACATATCACATAATGGGGATATAGATAAAATGATGAAGGTAAATATATATTCTAAATACCTAGATGATGTGTGGAATGATGTGTAATACTCCATATTTCTTTTATGTGATAATCAAACATAAAGCCTTATTTGAACATGCATAAAAAACATGTGAGAATAAATTATGAGATGGTTATGGAATGAAATATATGGATACTGAATTATATCTGGTATTATAATCAGTTCATTATAGGTGTTTCATTAGTAAAAGATAATGTAATTATAATAAATTATTAACTCAGGTTGTTTCATTAATGGAATAACATGGGAATTTTTTGCTACCACAAATGAAGCCTATCAGATTATCATGAATTTATATTTTTATGAAATAATAAATTCATGTGATTATCATACAGATATGGAGTAGAAAAATCTGATATTGAAGGGTGAATACCATGTTAGTTATTCTTACATCATTAAAAATTAAATTAATAATTGAATTTTTCTATATAAATATTTAAGAAGGGGGTAATTTTGAATCTATTCAATGGTGGTAAATATAGATATTGGAGGATTTTAATTATAGTATAAATTATTAATTCAACATTTGATTTTATATAGTCTTTTAAATAATGTAATGTTTAATATAATGAAATAAAACATAATTGAAATTGAATTTATTATAATAATAATCACATATATATATATGTTGATTGTTGGTGAAGAGGAAAATTATTAATGATCATATATTCAATATCAAGATAATAATAGATGGTATTAAAGAATAATATGGAGACCCAAATCTAGTCATTTATATAAATCATAATGATTTGATTAATAAGTAATAGGCCATGTTTCATCATTTATACACTAAAAAATAATATAAGAAAAATAATAGAGGAATATAATATTATCTATTGAAATTCATGCACACATAATAAAGATGTGGGAAGAATGAAATTTATTCTTAAAATCAATTTCACATAAATAATATTAGAATAATAATTTGTTAAAAAGAGGAGAATTTTTTGTGAAAATATTTTTCCATAACAAAATGAATAGGATGGAACAACACTTAGACATCCAGATTTTTAGAGTGTTTTTGTATTTTCAGGAAAGGTAACAAGAAGAGTTAACTATATATTGTTGTTAAAGTATGAGAAGTTGATTAGAGAAACATTGGAAAACTGTGAAAATCAATTAAGGTCACACCATTTCACAACATTACCTACCAAGGTCCTCCGAAATAGAAATGAATCAAGTGTACTGGACTATACCAAACTTAAATAGACAATGTTTTAGAGACCAGTTATAAGTAGGCATAACATACAAATGATGGCCTCCTCTAATGATAACTGTAAAATCGATCACATCATCAACCACAACAATTTTTGGGAAATTAATGACATAACTAATAAACTAATTCATTCATACAACTAGTACCCCTAATTACAATATCCTATAAGTGCGAGAAATAAAAAGGGAAAAGTGAAACCCCACCAATGATATAAAACATTCCAACCTAATATAAGGGAGGGGAATATTAATAAATTAATCATTTAGAACCAACCACTATTTGCCTATAAGAACAATTCCCCACCTAGTGCACTTCCTGAAACATATTTATTGGAATTCTTATCATATATATCGGATTACACAAGCGTGGGTTGATCTCATATAGAGGGGCTATAAAAATACATATTATGAAACCCCAAATCACCAATCATATAACATGAAAGATATGTCACCTCATAATCAAGAAGTTATTTCAATCAGATTATGGATAAAATATAATCCTAACCGCATTAATCAATATATTCTCATTATATAGATGACGTATCATGTTTAGTTCCTAGAAAAATAACTAGTAAAGTATTCAAAATGGTGATTTTGGGTAACAGTAATATGAGAGTATTAAGTCCAAACATATTGAAAATATTGATGGATTTTATTCGAGATGTCATTTACATCGAGGATTTACATGATGTAAACACTAGAAGTCTATGATATAGTTAAAAAATAGTGGATCACTTATAGGTCCCTTGGGGTATTCATGAACCTAAAAATATAACCACTGGGTAGGGGATCAAATGACTACATATAATGTCTATGTGATACCTCAACCTTTCATTAGAAAAATTGAAAAATGGGGATCCAACCGTGTTCCTCATTGATTTACACCTTCTCAAATTCATTGAAGATAACATATTTTGAATACCAAAGATTTTATATATAATAAATCCCCCATGGATGTGAAATCTAATATATATAATGGAATGATGGAACTTTCCCACAATACATTGGAAATATGGAATTTACCAAACTATTGTTCGGAAGAGGGAATGTACCCAATTAAATAGAATAAAATCCTCCAACAAACTCATATGATGTGAAGGGACCATAATGTGTATATATAGTTTTTCTTGGATAGACTGGGTATTCATCTTTCCTCCATCTTGTGCCTAAGTATTATGGTTTTTTCCCATGTACTCTAGTTTTTCAAATGTATGATGGCCATGTCTGAGTACTCTAAAGAAGCCAACATATCATGGAAGTGAAAGTGTACCATGCCATGCTCATGTTTGTAGCCATGATTATCCATGTGTACACTAATGGTTCCCATTTTTTCACTAGATTTGGGTCATGAAATGTGTCCATAGGCTACATAATGAGTCATATTTAATTACGTGTGAAACCATATACGTCTCATTTGGGGTCCAAAAGTTGTGTGTTTATCAGACCATCAAATTTGTAGTTTTTACTAGTTCTCATAGAACCAACAAGTATTCAATAAGACCCACTCATTCTACTGATACCTACACTATAGGTATAAATTATACAAGTGAACTTTGGATACTAATTAACCCAACTCAAGTCATTTTTGATGGATGGATTTTGGACACCTATTTTCTTTAGGAGTCATCCATCATTTCATCGTATAACCAAAATTATTGATCCAAGGAAATGAGGACTCTCATATTGATATTATCCCTTTTATAATCAGCACATGTCAAATTGTGAAATAAATCATGATTTTGAACTAATTGGTAATAATCTATTGGGAAAATAAATCATTATGCATTGATCATTCATAGCTTATTTGTCCAACCATTTCCAAATGGAATACTTACAACGATCATATGCAGGAAAAGATGATAAAATCATCAAACAAAAATGTTATAAATGAACATAGACCATTGAATGGACAATCCTTAATCATTTATTTGGGAGTTTAAAAAGAAATTGGATAATCATGAATTACACCGACATAAATTGATGAAGAAAAACTCATCATCTATAATCCAAAATGGACCAAGGAATAATATTTTATTGAATTGGATCATGTTCAAAGTTGGTAAAATAAATATGTGATTAAGGAAATTATAAAAAAACTCAATATTGGATCAATCATTGATTTTTAATGGTTCTACATCATTATTTTCACTGAGATTCATGAACTCCATGGTGCACAAATAATTGGTCATGGATCTGGTCATAATTCCTCAATGTTAAATACTATCATACCATTAAAATCTATAGGCTTATATTGATAAGACTTTGGTTTTTCCATTAAAGTGTTTGTAAAATATGAGGATAGGTACTGAAAATTAACTTAAAAATATATTAATTAAATTAATTTATTATATTAATTGTACCTGCAACTATATTAAAACAAAATAACTTATACCGATATATATGGTGATTCAATTGGGGTAGAGAACTCATATATTTTTTATTGTGGAATTATAATAACTATCATCTCAGAAACCATTTGGAAGAAAATTATTATTCCATAAAAATTTACCTCCCATGATACAATGTATTTAATATTATTTATATATCAATCATAGTGATTCCTAGGCCCTCGAATCCAAAAAAACAAACAATGTGTCTCTATAAATATTCCTAAATACATTTTAAAGTCTTAATAGGAATAAAATAAGTTTTTATATTATCCAAAACTATAGCCTTTCCATCTAGAGTAGATAAATTCTTAAAAAAAATATGAGGATATTGAGATTGAATTCTGTTCACCTACTCTTAGGTTCTCTCCTAGATATTCTCATGTTTCTCTCAAACACACACCAAGGGAATCACTCACCTACGAAGAAAATTATATTTTTGATCATGGTTCTCTGAATGTTAATCAATATATGTGACTAAAAATTCTATTTACAACTCTCTGGATTTGATAAAATGTGATGGGGCATGCCCATACCACCTCATCTAATACAACTTGGAATAAATCATACTTTTCATCTATCTGTGTCCATAAGGCTAAGAGGTACACCACAATGTCAACCCTACATAGTATCTCAAAAGGTATAATAAATCATGGATATAGATTTCCACCCAAAACAATATCTATAATCCTCATCATGGTGAGACTAATAGAAACACAATGTTTAAGTCATCGAACTCCAAAGGTCCCAATCATGAGTCCTCGTAAGACATCTGAGTGATATTGTAAATCCTATACTACTCTTATATCAACTGTATATTATCTATCCTTGCACTCTCCAAATCCTAGACCATGAGTGTTGACTCCCGTATATTATTCCCAAACAATTTTAACTTATTGGCTCCCCCTAAAAGGACATGAATGGTTCCATAATTATGGTATAGTAGTAGATATTGATGAACAAAAACACCAGTAAAGGTAAGTGATCCTTCCAACTAATGGTCAGGTACAACAAGAGATCCTGATACATGTCATCCAAACCATGAATAATATACTCAAACTAGTCTTCCTCTTATAATAATTAATGTATTTTATATTATTTATTTGTAAAATATAACTATAAATACAATAACACGGGTATTCTAATGAAATACACCATGTGTCAAGGAAAGTTGAAAATGAATACTTATAAAAGGATAACATCTCTAATACATTGGGGGGGATATTACATCAAATATAAAATACCAGATACCATTTTAAAAAATCTTTGAATCTTTTTAGGAAACTCATACAAGAATAATGGAACTCAACGACACAAAACTAAAATGTGGGAACACCCCCAACTTTTACAAGAAAGGGATAATTTACCAAATTGAAGATAAAGAGGTCTTTAGATTACCCTATAATAAGTATGAAATAAATAAAATGGTATATACATTATGTATTCACTATATTAGGTTTTCTCATTTCCTTTAAAACATTACCTTTGAATATGGAAGGTGAAAATATTTATCATTCTGACCAGGGTGCCACACACCAATGTTGATTGGTCACATGACCTCTGGCATGCTTCCCGTATGTCATAGGGTACAGACTAAGATTGAGGGTATAATAAATCTGTCATGGGGAGACTATACCCTCTTCAATTAGTTTAATTCATAGTTTGAAATAAATAATCTATATCTAAAGAATATATATCCCCAAACAATACCAAGATATCAATACAATCAAAGAATGAAACAAAATGTCTAACTAAATACGAAAAAATACCACACTAATTTATGTTTCATGTCTCTAAAATGCCAATGAAAAATAATGAATTTTACGAATCCCAATACGGTCTCAAACAACATATGTATCACTCATCCATGTTACATCTCCATATCATTCATCAAACTCAGGGCCTTATTAGATAACATGTCCTGTAATAATAAATTCTATTCAGGTACTAATCAGGATACCCAATTTGGTGTGAATACAACTTAGTTCTCCACCCCTAATCGTTTCTAAAAAAAATCTAGTCAATAAATTTTTCAGAATTAGTATAAATAATTAATCAAAATTAAAAATAATATAGTTATTCACAATATCAAATATTCTCCATTTAACCACAAACCCCCTAAGGTTTTCGAGGATACTCAAACATCAATTCTTGCATTAACCCATGCTAGAGTCTGATCTATCCCTATGGTATATCACATTTAGATGTCCAAGTTACCATACTTAATAATTATCCAAATATCTATGTTATCATTTAATGTTTTGAATCACATAATTGAATGAGAATGTTTCCATTCATAATATATAGATGAATGTCCATGTTACCATTCACCCTTTAACAATACATAGTTGAGTGAGCATGTCACCACTCTTAATAATTCACAATCTAATGAACATGTTTCCATTCTTAATAGTCCACAATAGAATGACCATGTTACCTATCATCAATGCGTAATTAGTTTTTCTATTAATTATCCACACCAATTCCATTACCAATTTGATATTTAGTTAAACATAAAAAATCCATTAGTTAACTAAATAATTAACTACAAACATCAATTACATTAATTAATAAAAAAATTAAATAATCATATAAGTTTTTCCTAGTTAATAAAAAAATTAAATTATCAGATAAATTATATTAATTAATTGAAAAATTTACTAATCACATCAAATAAATTAACTAATTCAACAATTAATTTATAACATCAGTTATATTATTCAATTCGATAATTAACTAATCTCCAAAATGTCATTATGTATTCAAAAATTAGTTTATCACATTAATAACCTTAATTAATTATTATATTATTTAACTATGTCAAAATTATTTATTTATTCATCAATTAATTAATTGAAATCTACATCTCAAATTCCCATTATTAATTCCACTATTAATTATTTCATTCACTATACCAATATTTCATCCTAAATTCCACAATAATTGTCTAACATCTCATATCTCAAAATATCATAATTAGTTAGTCAAATGATTATGTCAATTCAACAACCTCAGTATATCATTAATATATCCACAATTTATTATCTAATTCACTCAATTGCATGTACACCTAAATCCAAATTAATTAATTCATGAATTATTAAATCCAACTCATTCAATTGAATCAACACAACCGTCTCTATTAATTAATTCTATAATTAATTAACTATAACCAAAAATTAAATATCTAAAAACTAATTTCCCAAATAATAATCTCAACTCATAATAAATATTTCCCCTAATCAGTTCCACCATTAATTATCTCAATTAAATATATCATTATCCCATTATTAACACCACAATTAATTATCTAAATTTAATCTATCATTATAACATATTTAGCTCCACTATTAATTATATCAAATCAAGATGTACTTCTCCCATAATTATTTCCATAATTTCTTATCACAATTCAATATATCAAAATCCTATAATTAACTCCACCATTAATGACATCAATTCAAGATATCATTATCCAATAACTAACTCAATAATTGATTTTCTTAATTGAAGATTTCATTATCCAACAATGAAATCCACCATTAATCATCTTAGTTCATGATATCATTATCCCAGAGTTAATTCCACCATTAGGTATCTCAATTAAATAGGTCATTATCCCAAAATTAACTCCACTGTTAATAATCTCAATTCATGATATCATTATCCCATAATTAATTCAAAAATTATTCATCTCAATTCAATATATCATTATCCCATAATTGATTCTAGAATTAATTATCTCAATTCACGATATCATGTTCCCATAATTAATTCCACAATTAATTTTCTCAATTCATAATGAAAATATCTCATAATTAATCTCACAATTATTAATCTAAAATAATAATACCAATTTAATGATACAATTAATTATCCCCAATTAATAACATAAATATCTCATTATTAATACTAAAATTAATTATTTCCATCTTATGATATTAATATCCTACAAATAAATATACAATTAATTGCTCATGAAACACATGATTTCTTAATTATGTCATTAATTAATTCACCTAAATTAACTAATTAATCAAGAACAAGAAGAATATACATTTCTAAACAACTCTAAAAATTTTAAAATTTTCATAAATGTAATCAGAATCAATATTATGGTACTTCAATATTAGACTACGTACCTCAAATCACTATTGAACAATCGCCCAAGTGATTTCCCCAAAAATCGAGCTGCACAACGAAGTAGATCTAGATCCAAATCATAAAACCCTAAAATACAATTAAATAAATCAATATTGTAAAAAATATCTATATCAAAAATTTGTAGATGAAGATATTAACAAATATATTTACATCAAACTATAGTTCAATATTACATCCTTAAAAGAAAGCGAGAAGAACAGGAGAAGCATGAGGGAAGAATCACGATATGATTCACATACCAGAAGAGGTGTGGATATTTTATTTGTGCATCAAATAGTGAATAATAGAGGTCGATAAATAATGGAATTTTTTAGGATATCTCCAAAACATTAAATACATCATAGGTTTCAATGGATTTCGAAATGGGAATGTTTAGGTGGTTTGAGGGACTTTAAAATTAAAAAAATATTGACTTTTGAAACCATGCAAAGTTTTATGGGTAGGGGAACATGGTTTTACCAAGCCATAAACCCTAACTGTATTGTCCCTTCCCTATAATGCTAGAGAAAATGATTAATTTATTACCTTGGAATGATTTTAGTGTATCATGTCTCAAAGTACCGATCAATTTAGGAATCTTGGAAACTAGATTACATACATCATCCTTTCATTAGAATTCAATGCATAATGTAAAACCTAGTAAATAAATTTAAAACCCCATTATTCTAATAGTGTAACCCTAAATAACAATTATTAGACACTTATTGGAATATAGAGAAATAAAACATATGAAAGCGGTGAGATCAGACGCACAGTAAGGTTAAACAATATAGTAGAAGATTTCATAAATAGTCATAAACATTTAAAGAAAGGTATAAAAATGAAACATAATCCTTTTTCACATAATATTTAGCATAAAAGGGGAATAATAAATGAAATAATTCAATTTAAACATTCACATGGATATTGTTATAGTTTAATAATCCCTTGTAAAATAAAAAACTAATCTCATAATGAAGTAATGCATAATGTCAACCATTTTTGACATACCGTCGAGGTCTATGCCAAGTCATATAAAAAATAGTTAAGGACATGGAAAAATCCATGTATTTTTTGTCTCATTAGACATTATGATGAATATAGGGCTATAGAGGACCCCACCCATCACTTAATATGTAAAATACATTCATCATATGAAAAGGATGAAACATAACAAAAACATTTGTATTAAAAATAACATACAAAATGATAGTACTTTAACCATATCCCACGAAAGGTATAAAAATAGCAGATGAATGGTCAAAAAAATCATAATTATTTAAACAAATAATCCTCAATTAAGCATAAAATCCAACAAAGTATGCTAACTTAAATGAAAATAATGTAACAAAATCATTAAAACTTTTTATAAAAATATCCCATGTTATATTGAAAACATTTGAAATTCGGGTAATTAGAAAAGAAACCATTTATATTGATAATATATATATATATAAGATTTTAAGGGATCCTTATAAATGATAAGGTGAAATAACAATGTACAAAGTCACTCATGTTGTATAAGTTAAAAAAATCATTCTTTCATTAATTTGTCAAAAAGGACACAAAGTACCTTGTTTGGAAAATCATAGAATGATTCTGTTCCAAACTTTTTAAAAAAAGACAAATATGGGGATAAATTAATTTAATTTTTTTTTTAGAAAACATATTTTAAATTTATTATGAAACATGGATATGGATGATAAATAGTCTCTAGTAGATAAATATATATAAACAATCTCAGATTAAAATTAGATTACAAAATAAAACATTACCCAATACGTACCTTTAGTCAAGAGTAGTTAACCCTCTATATAATTATTAACGTATGTTATAAAAATATACTAGAACCATATCCTTATTTATGATATGACATATGATCCTATTATATTGTTTTTTTAATAATATTTATTTATTACCACTATTTTTGTACTTAACTACATCATTTTCCTATTCTTAATTTTTCATTTAAGTCATGTTTTTTGTGCATAAAATATATTCAATTTTTATACAGACTGATATTATGTTGATAAGAATTATTTTTACTCATAATATAAATTTTATAACCATTCTTTAATGGTTAATATAGAGAATTAATCTCACCGCATCGTGGAGATGGTAGGTCGTACGTACGCACGAGTGACGATATCATTCCCTTGATAGTTAAACGGTATGGAATTTAAGGGTATAGTCTTTATACCGAATCATAATTATTTTATATTAATTTTATTATTTTTTAGACTCATCATTATACCCATCCAAATAAATTAGTGTTGAATATAAAATTATTCCACGGCTTGGAGACGGTAAGCCATACGTATGCATTCATGGTGATATTATTATTCATACGATGGATAAAATGAGAATTATGGTTGTAACATGATTATAATAACAACATAGTATATTCATCATACTAAATTTATTACTTCATTATGGAAAGAACATATAAATAGAAAGTAGAAGAAGAAAAGATCATTGAAAGAGGTGATAAAACTATTACCACTTTTTTTGGGTTTCTCCATTTGATGTTCGGAAATGGACTCCATAGGATGGTGTTTTTATCAATTTGTGGACTCTAGGATATAGTGACGGGATTTAGGAGAGGAATTTTTTAGTTTCGTCTAGTCCAAATGGATTTGGAGGTGTGAATTAAACAGAAGGATAAGTTCTCTTTTATAAGTGCGTTGAGGGGAACTTTTGAAAGATCGTAAAATATTAATTTAGTATAATTTTATTTTTTGTTTGAAATGGGTACAAGGTGATTTATTTATAGTATAATATGATGGTGGGTGTAAATCCCATGAAAATTTAGTTTTAGTGTAGTTTTCCTCCTAAAATTAACATTTTGTTTTGAATTTAACCCTTAGATAAACAGTTTCACTCTTAACATGTCTTCTTGTATTTCTACACTACATGGTTGATAGAGTCACTATAAAATACCAAATGAATCCAAACAGGATCCTTAATTAAATCATTAAAATTATCTATGTTAGTTGGTTGAACCTTATAGTTTAATGACATTTATATCAATTAATTAGAATAGTATTTATTTTAAAATATTATATATCTCAATTTTAATACTATTCAATATTTTTATATTTAAAAATATTAATCCAAAAAGATAACTTCAAAACAATACATCCAAAATTTCATCAACAATCTAAGTTGTAAAATAAATTAGTGTATTACATTAATTACATAATATAATATTTATATTAATATTTTTAATATTATTTATTTGATATTTATGTTAATAATATAGTTCCCAATTCACTATTATGACATCATTGATGGTAAATATTTAATCTATATAAATTTTAAATAAACATATATATGATTTAGTTAATCATTTTAGATTTATATAAAAAAAATTATATTTTATGTTATCTCCTTCAGATCTCTATATTAAAATTATTATAATTGTATGAAATGAGAGTGTGATATTTTGTCGTATTCAGTAATTTTAATAACATTCATGTCATATTCATAGAAAAGGGTCCAACAAATGATTCAATTTCGAACAATAGATATTAATGGTAATATTTTGTCATCCAATAGGATTTTTATAGGTGTTATGATAGTTTTACAATATTATTTTTACCATTAAATACCTGATATACCCTTAACCGCGGTAATTTAAAAAATTACTAAATTCACTATTCATAATGCCAAAAAACAAAAGGAATATATTTATATAATTTGAAACCAATTATTATTAATATAGAATCCATTTTTAAAATTAACAATACCTAAAATTTCTGAAATGAATTCGAAATTAAAATATGAAAAGTTATCATAAAACATAAAACATTATCCATACTAATAATTGATGTACTTATTCTATAGAATAATTTTATTTTTTTAAGATTGAATATATAATAGTTTCAAATATTGAATTTTAAATGGTTTCCCCATTAAATTTTGGTAAAATAGTATTTTTTAAATACTTTTTTATTTAAAAAAATGAAATTTATTCTTATATCATGTCATTTACGAAGAATATTAAAATTATATATAAAATTCATAACCTAGTCTGTATTATTCATAACAGCTTATTTAATAGTTATATTATATCAACAAAATATTTTATTAAAATATTTTTTTCTATAAAATTAGGCCTTGTGTGTAACTAAATCCAACTCATTGTTGTGTGTAGTGTAATCATAACACGGTGTAATGTAAAACGAAAGAAAGAAAAAATTTAAATTTTTTGAAAAATTAAAATATTTTAATTTCTCGAGGTCTTGTATTCACCCCTCCAATAAATTATGACCCCACAATTTAGACTCTGGATTTAAAAATTGTGGTTTTCATTTAGAAATAACATTCTAATAATCCCACATTGTAAAATAGAATAATGAGACTAGTATTTTCAAATAAAAATGAAGTATGAAAATCAGAAGAGATAATTCATACTAGGGTTTTATGTAAGACAATATGGACATGAATGGAAATGTTACCATCATTTTCTGATGGATAGTGATATATAACATGAATAGTAAAAACCTTTAAAACCACGAAGCTATAAATATGTGTTGATCCTGGAGGCCATTTGATTCATCATGAAATAATATACTGGGAAAATCTTGTTGGTTTCATGATGCATTAATTAGAGTATAACAATTCAGATACTTCTTAGATTTAGAATTAAATGAAACATACTTACAGGAAAAGTATAGTTCCATCCTTTAACAAATTCCTCCAACAAACTCATCTTTTTTGTTCAAAATAATAATAAAATTTCAAAATTAACTATTTATCTTAATCGTATAAGGTTTAAAAATGAACTTATACCATTTTAATAATGGAAAAAATGATATCCTAACAATGGAATTCCCATAGGATAGTGGTAGTTGATAAAGGAATATCGCATATTCATTGTGGGTTTGAATCCCACATCCTTTTCTGACATGATGGGTTGTCACCCAACCTAAGAGTTGTCCATTTTCTAAAATAATAATATTATTACACTCCAAAAATATCCTAAAGAAATTTTTTCACCATAAAAATTCTATCAAATGTTTAAGTTAATCCATTCCATCCTTAAGGCTTTTCACAAATATGTATGTCAAAATTAACATTCGAAAAAGTTCTCTAAATTTTCAAAATCAAACATAACATCAAATTCCCCATAAAAAATAATGTATCTTCTATTGAAAAAAACCTTTATACCCTTAAATAATTTAATGAAATAATTCATGATTCAAAAACATTAAAAAATTAGTAATTCACCTCAATCCTAATATATCACATTCATTTTTATCCAAAATATAATAAAATAATTCTTGAATCAAAAAACATAATTAAAATAATTATTCCACTTCGACTATAGTTACATAGTATGCTTAAACATGATATATTTGCTTCTTCAGAGCCATATTTCCTTGACTCTCTAGAAAATCATTTCTATAATGTCCTATCTCATAAAAAATATTTCATTTCACATTTGAAGCTTCATTATTTCCCTTACAATCACGAGCATGATATCATTTATAACCACCCTTGAATGTAACTTCTTTTTATTTTCAGCTGGCATAAGGGTGATTCTATACACAATCGTCACATTTGGTAAAATCCTCCTTTCCCTTATTCCAATTATCTTCTTATTTCTCAACCATTCTATTCTTGTCTTTCATTCCCAAAAATTCATAAAACCTAAAAAATTATATCTCTATCTTAATAGCACATGAGACTATATCTTATTATAATAAGAATTCTTTGGAGGCCAAAGAATTTCTATGAAATGGATTTTACCAACAAAATAAATGGAAAATTCTACACCTTTGGTTATTTATGTAGTCTACAACATGACTTTCTAACATTGTTATGTTAGCTCCATTCTTTGAATCATTCTCATCCTCCTTCTTCCTGAGATTCATAAATTTTATCCCCACATTAACATGATTTTCACATAGAAATTATTTTCCTAATAAAAGTTAATTAAATTACATCCATTTGATATTTTCTACATATTCATCATCCTTTCTTTTTTTAATTAATGTCCACCATTTATCCACATCTCCTGAGAGATAATAATCTGTCATGAGAACTTGTTTCCTTTTTTAACTCCCCAAATAAAGAAATTTCTTCTCTATAGAACTTATCCATTCCTCACCTACAAATTTATTTTTAGATCCTTTGAGTGAAGAAATTTATTTTCTAATTAATTGGTCTAAAAATGTTATTACACATTTTGGACCACGGTGCCACTTATGGGCAAGGTTATTATTCATAACCTGAGTTAGTTTTCTTAGTATAGTTATAATATGATCATTACTAGTTGTATCTCTCACTAAATCAACATTATATTTCATATAAGTGAATTACCTAAATTTCTTATATGTGTTGATATGATTTCAACTTCGTTCACTAGGTTCCCCTTCGGCAATAGTGTTTTTGAAGACCAGATCTGTGGTCACTATGATCATTTTGCTGCCTGTGGTGGTGGTCGTGTGGCTTGGTAGAGGAAGTTGATTGTGGGAAATCGTAAGGCTGAAGATGAATCATTTAATATGTATAGAAATGGAGTTTTGAAGATGGAGACTGGATATGTCATACCGATGACGAAGGCTGGAGATACAGCATCGAAAGTGGTGGCTGGAGATGGAATCCTGATGGCGGTGGTTGGCCATGGAGCCTTGATGGAAGTGGCTTGTAACGATGACTCGAAGGAGGTTGTTGAAGATAATGCCTCGACCAATTGTGGGTCGCGATATTGACCAACCTACATGCAGAGATGGATGGGGTTGATCATGGGATGCTTGAGATGCATTACAAAAGAGATGTCGAGATGTGGGTTTTACTGGCAGAGATCTTATGGTGTGACTGGGGGTAAGATGGGGAGGAATATTAAGTGCACGACGTTGATTTTGTTATGGGATCCTGGTGGTGGATCTCGATTCTGGTTTTTACTTGAGATGTAGTTTTGTGTGTCTGGTTTTTTGCAAGAAATGGAAGATCGTGCATCTGTTCATCCATAGCACCACAGGGTTGGGGAAGTTCTCACACTTCCGGTGTTAGGTGTTTCATCTTGACATCAGGGTTGGCGATGGATTAGGGAGCATGGATGATGCATCGTTGCTGTAGGAGGACTTTCACAGCAGCGGGCCCAGTGATGTTTGATTATCTGTGCTTTGGTCGTACAATTAAGGGGCCCTTCCTAGAGTGTCGGGTTACTGGATAAACTGAAGAGAGGCCTATCATGGATGATGGGTGGATGACGATGGAGACCTGCAGGGTGTAGGGAGGTGGATCAGCGCTCTATGCGGTGGTGGACTAGTTATTCCATATTTCAATACATTAAAATAAAAAGGTTATAATTAATTTTAAAATATACATAAATCCTCGTATGGAGAGAAAATGCATTAATATAAAAAACCACATCCAAATTTCAATTTCAAATTTTCCATAAATTTTTAGCTTTAGTGTCATTAGAAAGGACATAAATAAAAAACATGCTAATTAAATTAATTAAACTTCCAAAATCAACTTATAATTAAACTCCCAAACAACATTACACATATCTTAATTTCCTCACTCCAAACATATGATGATTATTGTTGTGAATTATATTAATATATATTAATAACATAAATTACAAAAAGTCCTTACTGAGAAAATGTATTCATTAAAAATATTTCAATTTACTCATAACATAAATCAATTAATTCTACATAGTCAATAAATGAAATCATAAACCACTCTTCCATCATATTTGTCCAAAATTCATTACTATTATCCAATTTATTTCATCACAACAAAACATATTTTGATTTCATTATCCCAACATCATGAACATATTAATTTTTATCTTTCCTATAATATTTAATTCTCTGAAAATATTACCTTACCACCTAAATGGGTATTCATGGATACTTTTACCATACAACATATACATTAAAATTCTTATGGAAAACTATATTATACCCATTTCATTAATGTTTCATTACATAAAAATACTATGAAATAAATTCTAAAACATTATTATTTAATTCCATTACCGAAACACCCAGTCATTTTACTACTTAGTTTTCATACTACATATCACCAATTGAGATCACATGAGATTTTCTATTTTTTTGTCTTTAAGAGGTTGCATCTGTCGACCATCATTTTTAACCAATATATATTGGCACTGATTATCATATTTCATGTTTTTCCTACACTTGAAGAATTACTATGGGGGTGATACTATGTATTTGATTCATGGTTCTCATCATTAGATATATTTTTCCCATCACTTTATAAGTCAATTACCCAATACAATTCTTACCCACACATAAAACATCTACCAGTCCCCTTAAAATAATTTGTTTTATGTTCATTTCAAAACATTTATCATTATGGAAAGACCATATTATTTTCTCTATAATTTAATAATTTCTTTCAATATCATTCTTTTGTTTCTTTTCAATAATATGGGATCAATATGTAACTCCAACATTCATTTCCCCCTTGATAAAAAAACTCACAATATATTTATGGGTACTGAATTATCTTGTGGATAACTCCCATCGAATACATGTTTTCAAGACACTAATGATTCTATCAACCTTAAATTTAGATCAGATGGTAATAATAAAAGAAAACAATTCATGACTTAGAGAATTTTACTTGTAGGTACTAATATATTAATTATCCTTTTACTTAGGGTTATGAAAATCCTCTTCCATCATGATACAAGGATTATGAAGAAATTACATAGTGGATTATATGTTCTTTATCTCATCTCATTTAATGGATTAATTTTAATCTAGATTCCATGTATTCATGAATAGAGTCCACCATTGGTTCACTTCACATTCTAATGGAGAAATATCCAAAAAACTATTTCATGTTCAAAACACCAAAGGATGGAAAATATATTTTCAATGGAATAGATCCATTATTCATAAATAAGTGGATCATAAGACCCACTAAATGAAAGTGGATGTTTACTCATAAGGAACTCAATATAAATTTTTTTCCCTCCTATACTCATTTGGAAGTCCAGCATGATTCATTTATTGCGTGGGTATGACAATAATATTTTTCCTTTGAGATCCCATAACATTTGGTTGCTTAAAAGGATAATAATTGAATTTACCATAACACTCGTCATTAAGGTAGTTCCTTTGGGTATCATCCATTGACTAAAACCAACAATATGGTGTGATTAACACTAATCATAGTTGTAAAACCACATATTCATTGGAAGGTTATTTTAATTTATAAAACCAAAGGTTTAATTCTTGGTTATCCATGATCATTGCCACGATTATAAGATGGTAAAATACACATTGAATTATACTTATATATCATATCATGGGTTTCCCATTCTAGTTTCCAAACGGTGAGTAAAAATTTTCTATGATACCAACTATAACAACCATGTCTTTTAAACATCGATATTACATATTTTTATTTGATAACTCATTATGTTACAAAAAAATATGGTCATGGAAAATAATAGTTTAGTTTCTTTCGTATCTTGTAATGTATTCTTCATATTTGATAAAAGATATTCAAAATCCCCCATAAATTTCTTCCCCATCAGTACTCCTATATAAAACATTTCTTTATAACCTATGTAAAGTAAATAGAATTATGGGTGAGCTCTAATTCTCAATAAAGTAAATCATTGATGGTACATAAACATGATATGTGTATAAGTTTATTAATATAGGAGCTTAAAATTTTACATGAATAACCTAAATATCATATTTCATAATTGTTAATCATTGTTAGAAGGATTAGAATCTAATAATGCATGAATCATAATGGGTGAAGAAAATAAACCAGGAAATCATAATATAGAAATATGAAATTGTATTTTTTCATACACATAATCATGTAATATCATTACCTATAAGTCAAGATGTATTTCCAAAACAAACTAAGGGAACTTATAACGGATAGACAAAAATGGTGGGCCACACCACCATCCCTAGTCATAGTTATTTCCATATAAGTGATTGATTTTCCCCGTCTTTCTATAGTGGATCAAGTTCATTAAATTATTTCTCTTCATATTCCACTGAGATATAAATCTGTATCAAATTCATTGGAGGGTGATATATGTCCTACCATTCACAGAATGAAAACCATAAAAATGTCTTCCATAAGAATATAATTACTTCATTATATCATAAAAATAAAAATAAATGGGTTACATAAACATTATTCCATTATAACACAGACCTAGGAAATGAAATCGGTAACCTAAATATAATTCCAAAATTAACATAAACCGACCATAGAATGAAAAAGTCATAATATCCTTGAGAAATATCCCAAATAAATCATTATTAAATTCAAATAATTTTATCATAAATGGGAAAATATTTCGAGATATCACTTGAATATAATTGTTTAGGAAAATAACCATTATCCTCTGACAACATTTTTATTTGTTAAAATATAAACCAATTTAAAAAGAAAAACATTTATTTAATAAAGATATTTTATTATTTTAAGGGATGATTCATGGAATTACGACATCAACAAAGCTAAAAAATATATTCATGTCATATAACCTAAAAAACATTTCTATCATACTTTTTTTAAAAAAAATCACAAAGTACCTTATTAAGAAAACGACACAAAGATTATTTTCAAATCATTTAGTAAAAATTCATACCTCGGTAAAAATGAAATTAATAAATTTTATTATAATGGTACAAATATATTGGAAAAAGAATTTAAGAAACAATGACATGGATGACAAATATTTTCCAACATATAGTTATTTATAAATAATCTCGAATAATAACAAGATCGTGAAATTAATACATACCCCATACCATTAGTTGAATCATATGCACAATAAATAAATAAAAATTTATGTGAATGAAAATAAAATAATAATGAGAATAATAAACATAAAATATATTCATTGTTAGTATATAAAGAACAAAAATAAACAAGTTGCGTATGAGGCATGTTTCCCATAGAAATAAAAGTGAGAAAAAAATTTCTTACCTTAAATCTTACCTTCCATTGTATATGTTAAAAAATACTATATAATAAATATATTTTTATTAAAAATTTACCATAAATTCATATTCATATGTATAATAACATATATGATATACACATTACTATATATTACTCATTTATTAAAAATTCAATGTCAATGTTTTGTTTCATGTAATAATTGCTTAGTTTTTTGATCAAATATTAAACTATTATACTTGGTAATCTAACATAGATCATGATTTCCACATTTCCATAATGAGAATCATGAAATAAATAACGAATATATGTGTATATATTCATTATAAATTTATTCATTGTTATTCGTAAATGTAGGAGATATAAAATAAAATACTCCATTCATAGAGATTGTAGACCATATGTATACACGAACGTTGTTGTCATTTTATTTTTTTATTAGATATAAGAATAATATAAGATATATTATCATTAGTGAATAATTTTTTTATTATATATATCATATATATTTATGAAGTTCATCCTTATTAAAATCCATGTGAAATATATATATGAAAAAATAATCACATCGCATCACATAGATGGTAAGCAACACATACGGAAGAGAGACTTTATCTTTTCCCAAATGATTTGATTGAAAAGGTATATATTTTATTATCATTCCAATTGTATATTTATTTCATAAATATATCATATAAAAATTAACCCCATAATAATTCCCACATATGAAATATGGTGAGTGAAAATTAGTTTTATTTCAATTTGAAAATAGTAAGTTGTACGTACGCATGAGCGATACTTTCACTTATTATTTGATGGGAAAGGGAATATATAATTGTTTGTTCATAATAATAATGAAATTTAAGATTATTTAGGATTATTAATTTATTAAATTTTTATATATATACTTTATATAGGGTGGGTATATTAATGTAGAAAAAAAGAGTGATCAATTTGACATATTACCTCTACTTTAAAATGGCTACATTAGATCTCCTCTAAAGGTCAATAGAGTCGGTCCGTTGGTAATGCCAGAACCAGTAAAATTTTGATTGTTAAGTGGATAAGATAAATTTTGTAGAGTTTTTAAAATCAAGAAGACTAAAAGTGGTGAAATAAGATGAGGGATGAGTTGTCCTTTTATAATGAAGGTTAAGAGCACTTTTCATATTTCTCAAGAGCTTAATTTATAATAAATTAATTATAAATCTAAATACCACCAAATGTTATGTTATTCGAATATAATGTGTAATAAGGAGGAAATTCATTAAAAAATATATTTTTGACGATATATTGTGAAATTTTAAACCTTATATATTTTATTAACCCGTAATTACACTATTATAATTTGAACCATGGTAAAACCATTTTCAATATAAAATGGGGGATATTTTTTTATAACGAGTCCATTGAATAATAAATGGTCAATTTATTATATTTTAGACCATATTTTATCTCCTTTTCCTTATCTTGTATTTTTATGAATTTTAAATAATTCAATAAAATATTATTTTCATAAAATATTATCACATTCAACAATGATATTGTTCATTACATTGACATTAAGAAATTATATATAGAATGATATCCTTAAAAAATCCTTTTGTACACCAATAATATGTAATATCTATCTATAAAATTATTCTAGAACAATATTGATTTCAAATTATATATCGTTTAATATTTTTAATGTCACATAATTGTGTTTTCATTAATTTAAGTATTACCCCATCATCATTGTGTAATTATATAAGATAATTGTTTATTCACTATAAAAATAAAATAAATTTACAAGATGTAGATAATCCTTTTATAGTTTTTAATAATATATGTTGTTGATCATATCTTCTATTTATTCCCTCATTAAAAATAACATAATTATTAAAATTAAGTATGTTTCATTTTGTCACTGTCTAAGATTTTAATTATATCATTATAATTATCAAGGAAAATTATTCAATATAATATTAAATTTTTATCCTTTTTGTTAATAGTCTAATTACATTAAAACAAGATAATTTTGTAAAGTATTAGGGTAATTTTATAATATATATAATATTATGTCAACTGTTAATTACATGTTTTCCTTATAACTATGGTTGTTGAAACTTCTAATGTTTCTCTTCATATTGTCCATAAATGATAGGGACTTATTTTTTAAATTTGGACCTTCTTATTACCAATATGGGATCTGTTTTGAAAAATTTAAATTTCATAATTGCCTAAATGTAATTTAAAATTAATCTCATTTGCAGAATGAGAAAAACGGTTTTTAAAGCCAAAATATACAAAAATCGTAAAGTTTTTATATCAAAATTGAATTTGAAATTGATTCATATGACTAATATTATATTAAATGTATTAAAATTTGACAAATTATACATTGAGTCAAATAAAAAATATAATTTTACACTATAAATTATTGAGAAAATTATTTCTTTTTTCAAATAAAATTTAGTAATTTATCAATATTCATCCAAACAAGAAACTTATAAGAAAAATACCAAATATTCAAATAAAGTAACATTTTATATCCCAATTCATAAAAATATGTTTATTATTTAGAATAAATTTTATAATATATTCAAAAATATATTTAAAATAAGTACTCCAACAGAAGACAAAAATCTGATTTTTATAAAAATAAACATTTTAATCAAAAAACTAAATTTATTTTTTATGTAAAACCTAGAAAAAATAGGATTAATGTGAAAAATTATATATAATGATATATATATATTATTTATTTCATTTATATGACTGAAAAAGACTAATTTTTTTATCCATTTGGTATAAAACACACTTTTTTGAATTTAAATCGTTTTTCAGAAAATGGTTTCCTTTTAAAAAGGGGTTTACATGTACAAACCAAAGATCCTTAATTATGTAAATAAAGTTCATACATACCGTTTTAATGGATTGGATAAAATTATCATATATAAATAATTATAATATTACAATTATGTTTCCCAGAAACATGTTGTTGTGTGTAACACAATCTATGCCACAATTGCTTTGTGCACTTTCATAACTCAGTGATGCATACAATGCAGGGGTAACATAAGTTATATTTATTTTTGTGGGAAATGAAAAATATTTAAAATATTAAAATAATTTTAAAAAAATTCAACAAAACATCTGGGTATTACGAACATCCTCATATAGTTAGTACATGGGTACATCTTAAGGGATCATGGCAACATCTGCTACTTGTGAAAATCAATGATAACAAACCCACCCCATTATGAGAGAGTTTTTACCAACAGTATAGAGGATGTAACATGGACCCACGAACTCATGAAAACCCATAGAGTGGAGTCACCATATAAAATGGAACATGACCACACCTCTAATCCCTTAAAGGAATCCCTCCAACCAAATATGGTAATAGAGAACAGGCACACAGAAACTCCATCCTGCTTCCCCCAATCATGTTAGCATACTTTGAAATAATCCATAGAAAACTTCTGAAAACATAAGTTAGTAAAACATTAGTTGGAATTCAGGGCATCAAACATCAATCAATTGCACCAATCGAATATGGCTTTATAGAACACGAAAAAAATACAACATCTTTAGGGAAGTAAATAATTTCTCAAATATAGTGGGAAACCACACGTAGGTGTATAAACCTGCTTGAATAAATTATGATTGACAGACCACTCTAGTAGTATTTTAATAAACCATCCTAAAAGATCCATTTTTTTGAAATACTATATCTCTTCCACCAAATATGAGTTTTATTAGTATATACTGATGAAAAATAGAGGACCAATGCAAGCCCAAACCCCAAGTCCAATCAAGGAATGTGATTATATCCTTCTTCTATTCACTGAAGTGACCTATAATATATTGATTATAGTGAAAAGGTATACAAAATTTTCTTATGACATCCTATAAATTTCCCATGATATATTATGGGAAATGAGAGTGGTTGAGGGGTGGATTAACAACATTATACCCACTCTTGGGGTGACTCCTCAACCCCACACGAGGTCACTCCAGAGAATAAACACATCTCGTAAACCATCTATATGCGGAGTGGTCGAAATTCCATGACATACAGAAAACCAAATTGTGACCATATCCCCATTTCAATTGGAGTTCATTGGTCTAACCCTATAGACACTTCAAGGAAGTAACATGTCCGAGTAAAAATTGAAGAAACATAAAAGTTAATTATTATTGGTAAACATGATATATTTTAAAAAAGTTTTTATATATGAATGACAATGTTCATAATAAGAATCCATACATTCTAATAAGAAATCATCTAAAATAATCCTCACCAAATATGATTTTAAAATGAATATATTTTCTCAAATAATTCTTAATTTGATGATAGAGTTCACGAATCCCTTATATATTTATCTATGGTGGATATGAAAACATTATTAAATTATAAAATTAATGAAATATTATTAGTGGTTTTGGCCATACTACCTGAATATCTTACCATGATGTCATACTTTATGTCCAAAATATGATAGATCATGATATCCCATCTCAATATGAGTGTCCCGAAAAACCACATTCTGTATAGAATATTAAATAGTAAAGATGTAATCACCTGATTATCTTCAACCCTATATTTTCTCACAAGGGAATACATTATAGGAATATTCGTTATAGTACGATTCCATTGTCACGACCCGTCCTCGGGGCCCGTGTCGTGACTACCCCAAGCCCGGCTTCCATAGGCCAGGGGCTGTCAACTAGCACCAAGGTGTAAATCCCAGTAAAAAGGGAAGGAATTGCCTTTGTAAAGTAAACAAACACCACTGACCAAGCAAGCAGAAGAAGTAAACACTAAGTAAAAATTGAGTACAACAGTAAGTGCGAAAAAGTTAGTGGGTTAGAATACAAACACAAACTAAAAGTAAAGTACAACTGGAAAGGGAAAACAACAACTGAAAAGTAAATCCTCAACGTTGAGCCCTCCACTGGAAGTCCCACATGAAGGGTGAGTACAGATAGCCTCCACAGCTCCTCAGGTCCAGTCGTCCGCTCTGAGTATGTCCCTCCAAGTGGTCCACCTCCGGGTACCGACCTGCTCCGCAAGCCTCAACCGTGATCAGCGTTGTCCGTCGTCTGCAACCAACACAACGTAGTGCGGGCATAGCCCATGCAGGGGTGAGTATAAGCTACTCAGTAGGGACCCCGAGACCCCAAAAGGTCTCCAAGAATCCACAAAGGATAAACAACAAAGGAAATATATAATCACGAAGTAACATCCGACACTGCTTAGGTATATGCCCATACATATACCTAAGTCATCAATTCCAGTACGCTCCAACATCTAAGCCCAAGTACAACCCAGTCCACACAAGAAAGAAAAAGGTAAATCCACACAGGATAGCACAAGACAATCCACATAGGAAAGAAAAACAGGATTCATCTCACACAGGTATACTTCTTCGTATGATGATAGAGATGATCAGATATATCTACTGATTCATCTCAGCTGTCGGACCCGCAATGGATCGATAGGTACTAACCCCCGCAAAAACCCACACAAGATTTGACCCACCCAGGATTTGTAGGCACTGGCCCACACAGGACTGCTGAGTGCGGACCCACACAATATCAGACCCACACAAGATCTGTAGCACTGATCCACGTAGGATCGCTGAGTGTTGTAGTCGTCACCGTAGAATCCACTAAGGATCTCTGTACAGTCGTCGTCCTCCTCGCAGTCGCAGCCAGCTCTAGGGTTCCCGCACTCAACAAGCTCGTTTGGGAGGGTCCGCTCAACGAGCCGAGAGGCTGATACATCAACTGACACATAGTCCAGAGTTGATGTATCCAAGAGATCTGTATCTTCAACAGGAACTCAATGTCGCAGAAGGCACGTCAATCGGACGCCCGGTCTGAGAGTTATTGGCTTTTTCGTTCCAGGGGCCCGGTTGGTTTTTAAGGAAAAACCAACCCGACCATACTCCACCTGCATCCAAACCTCAGATGGAGTAAGCCAAATGATCTGTCTCACTTAGAGGAAACCAACAAAGTCGTCGGTATTTCAATCGGGCGTCTGGGGCTCAAGATATAAGTGTTTTCGCTCTGAGGCCCCGGTTGGTTTCATGTATGAACCAACCCGGCCAAACACAAAGTACTCCGAAACCTTGCATGAGATATCCCTAAATGACTGTCTCAATCCAAGGATCACATCGCCACTGACAGTGCATCGATCGGAGGCTCGTAGCTCAGGTTATGAGTAAAACACCGAAAATGTCTGAAAACGGGGGGTCTGGGCCCGGACCGACTTGGCCCAACCCCCCCTGGGTCGGCCCGAACCGAGGAGACCTGACCCAGGTCTGAGTCCGACCCAGCCGGCGCAGCCCGGCCCGACCTCAGTGCGACCCGGCCCGGCCGGCGCGGGCGTGGCCCGGTCGCCAGGTGGGTCGGCTAAGCCGGTTACGACCGAGCAGAGCAGGGGGCGTGCTGCCCCCGCGTGAGGGAACCACGACCCCACGTGGGGCTACCCTTTCCTGTGGATGCGGTCGAGCTGCCGCTTCATGTTCCCCTCTGGTCCCGCGCCGTCGTGGGACCGCGTGCAACCGTCGCGGCGGTTCCTTCCAGCGGCGCGCCGGGTGCCGCCCCCCTTACCGCTGGCGCCGTCGTGCCGGTGAGGCGCGCCGGCGGGCTTCTCCACAGACCACCGGACGAGTTTCGGTGGTCATAATTTCACTTCGTCTTCTCCAAAGGCCCTCCCAGGGTCCTTCCTTCACTACGAGGGCCTCTCATCGCCCGTGCGTCTTGTTTTGTTGAAGTCCGCCATTTCGCACACCAAGAACGAAAGTGGCGGTGGGTTCGGACTTGTTCGTTATTCCTCACCCACCGCATAAGCGGTTTTAAAATACTAACAAAAATTTTAATCATATGTCGTGGGTATAAATCACAATGATTTAAAAGAATCAACCCCTACCTCGTCGTAGTCGTCGAACGTGAGTTCTTCGCGGAATTGACCGTCGCCGAAGAAGAGGATCGTCGCATCGTGGAAGGGGCATCGAATCATCGCAATACATGGCGTCACGTCGACGATCTCCGAAGGTTAAAGAAAACACACAGATTTAATTTCACCAATTAAACCCATGTTGAGGATAAAATCCACAAAGGAAATTAAAAGTTCTGTAATCCCCTACCTCAATCGGTTGATGATCGAAGATTTTCGGGGGATGTATTGTCGCGGAAGAAACGTCGCGGAAGGAGGATCTTCAGCGTCACAGTACACAGCATCGCGTCGTCGATCTCCGAGGGTTCGGCGTTCTTCGCGTTCTTCGCGTTCTTCACGTTCTTCACGTTCTTTGCAGAGGAGGATGAAGAACTTAGGGTTTCTCCAAATCCTCTCAACAATCCACCCACATGTGTTGGTCTTATTTTATTCCTATGACAACAAACAAAAAAACAAGGTTAATAAATGAACCATTAATTCGATGAATTAATGGTAACAACTTAACTGCCCAATTAAAAGGGGAGTTTAGAATTTAAGAAAACACATCGATTGACTTTCATTTAAAAGAGGTTTTCGTGGATGCGTTACTTATAGGGAAAGAAACGGTGGGGCTCGAGCGGGCCCCACCTCTCAAATATCCTACCAAGTGGGTAGGATGTCGAGGGTCACACCTTATCCGCTTAACATAGCTAAAGAGGCTTTAAGTGGCTTTTAAGTGAAATAAAATTAAGTTGTCGCACCACTTTATTTTATTTCTTATCTTAACCCCAAAAATTAAAAACCACACCCAAACAAACGCAACTCTGGAAAAGGTGTTTCTAAGAAAATACCAGCCCTGTAATTCCATCGGTGCCCTCAAAATTCTATTCCGAGTACCGTTTCAAAAGTTAGAAAAACCCGCTCATTAGTTCATTGAACGTACCCGAGCTAAACTTTGAAAAATGATTCCGGGCATAACGTGCCTTGGAATCAGGTGCCGTTAGAAACTGCATTCTTGTAAAAATCTAAAAAAAATTAAGAAGAAAAATTTCCTCGAATTTTATGGGTCATTACATCACTCTCACCTCAGGTCTTTACGTCCCCATAAAGATACATAATGAACTAGGGAAAAAAATGTGGGTACTGAGCACCTATCTGAGCCTCCCGCTCCCATGTGCTCTCCTGGAGGTTCCCATGTTGCCATCTGATGTGCACAAGAGGGATCGACCGTCCCCATAGGACCCACTCCTGTCGATCCTCGATCTCTATTGGGACCTCCGCAAAAGTCACCCCATCATCAACGTCCAACTCCCCATGGTCAATGATATGCGTCGGGTCGTGCAGGTATCTCCTCAGCTGAGATACGTGGAAGACGTAGTGCACCCGGTGCAACTGAGGTGGTAGAGCCAGGCGATAAGCCACCTCTCCAATCATGTTGAGGACCTGGAATGGTCCAATGAAGCGTGGAGACAACTTGCCGCCTCGGCCAAATCTCCATAATCCACGTCGAGGTGAGACACGCAAGAAGATGTGGTCGCCATCCTCAAACTCTAGTGGCCTCCGCCTCCTGTCAGCATAGGACTTCTGCCGGCTCTGAGCTATCCTCATCCGCTCTGGGATGATCTGGACCTTCTCTGTCATGGCCTGGACCGTCTCCGGTCCCACAAGTGCTGACTCCCCAGGGTCTGTCCAGCACAAAGGAGATCTGCATAGTCGGTCTTACAACACCTCGTAAGGTGCCATCCTGATGGTGGAGTGGTAGTTGTTGTTGTACACAAACTCCACCAAGGGTAAGTGGTCCTCCCAGCTATGACCAAAGTCGAGGATACATGCGCGGAGCGTGTCCTCAAGAGTCTGAATGGTCCTCTCCCTCTGACAATCTGTCTGAGGGTGAAAGGCGATGCTCAGATGTAGCTGCGTCCCGAACTCCTCCTGCAACCCCTTCCAAAGCTGGGAATTATAGCGATCATCTCGATCGGAGATGATAGATGATGGGACACCTTGAAGACGTACAATCTCCTGAAAGTAGAGATTCCCCAAGCTCTCCATTGAGCCCTGCTATCTGATGGGTACGAAGTGAGCCGACTTGGTGAGTCAGTCAACAATCACCCAAATGGAGTCGTGACCTCTGGAAATGTGTGGAAGCCCAATCACGAAGTCCATAGATATCCCGTCCCACATCCACTCCGAGACCTCCAAGGGCTATACAAAGCCTGCTGGTACCTGAGACTCTGATTGTTAGAAAATACTGTAAAGCACTCGCCCATCAGATAGTGTCGCCATGTCTTCAGAGCGAAGACCACTACTGCTAACTTCAGGTCATGGGTCGTTTAGTTCTTCTCATGCGGACTCAAATGATGTGATCCATAGGAGATCACCGCCCGCTCTTGAATCAGGACACATCCAAGTCTGTTCCCTGATGCATCGCAGTAGACTATGTACCCTACTACCTCCTCTAGAAACCTCAAGATAGGTGTGCTGGTCAATCTCTGTCTCAGCTCCTAGAAGCTCTGCTGACATCTATCTGACCACACAAAGGGTTTCCCATTATTCGTCAAAGATGAGAGTGGTGTCGCAACTCTGGAGAATTCTAGCACAAATCTACGATAGTATCCAGCTAGTCCCAAGAAACTCCGCACCTCTGTCACACTCATGGGCGGCTCCCAAGCTAGCACTGCCTCGATCTTCGCAGGATCCACTGCAACTCCCACCTCAGAGATGAGGTTCCCCAAGAAGTGGACCTGACGTATCCAGAACTGACACTTTGAGAGCTTTCCATAAAGCTGGTGCTCTCGGAGTGTGTCTATTACAACCTGCAAGTGGTAGGCGTGCTCCTCCTCAGTCGTCGAGTATATCAAAATGTTGTCGATGAAGGCCATGAAAAATCGATTGAGGTATGGCTGAAAGATCTTGTTTGTGAGGCCCATGAACACTCCTGGAACATTGGTTACGCTGAATGGCATAACCAAGAACTTATAGTGGCTATACCGACATCTGAAGGTCATCTTCTTCACGTCCTCATCCCGAACTCTGAGCTGATGATAGCCTGACCTGAGGTCTATCTTTGAGAACCACTTTTCTCCCTTGAGCTGATTGAAGAGGTCATCAATCCTCGGTAGCGGATACTTGTTCCTCACTATCACCTGGTTCAGGCAACGATAGTCAACACAAAGTCGCAAGCTCCCGTCCGCCTTCTTGGCGAACAATATCAGGGAAGCCCAAGGTGAAACACTGGGTCGGATGAATCTCTTTCCCTACAAGTCCTCCAACTGTACCCGTAGCTCTCGAAGCTCATCGGGGGGCATACGATACGCTGGAGTGGATATCGGGGCTATCCAGAGGTACAGATCAATATAAAAGTCTACCTCTCTGCGATGAGGTAGTCCTGGAACGTCATCAGGAAAGACGTCTGCATACTGATCCACCACTGCAGGAAAACTAGGACTCCGCAAATCAACTATTCCTAGGATGAGGATATCCAACTGATGAGTGATGGGTTATCCCCTCCTCTACGGAAGTCCATCCTGTGCTGCAAAGGCTCCCTTCTCACCGAGGAAGGTGAACCTGCTCCCGTCGGTGCATACACATCGCACCTTGCGCCTAATACAGTCAATCTGAGCATGAACTATGGATAACCAATCCATGCCCAAGATGACGTCGTAAGACCTTGATGCTTCTACAGGAAGATCCCAGTCGAAGCTCTCACCTCCTAGAGTAAGCTCACACTTCCGGCACCAGTGCGTAATCGTCAAGTCTGCTCCCGTAGGAGTCTCTAGCCGTAAGGATCAAGCCAACGGCTCTGTCGGAATCTCCGAGCTTCGAATAAGGGCAGCGGATATGAAAGAGTGTCTCACTCCTGTGTCTATAAGAACTGCAGAAATGGT
Source organism: Viscum album (assembly GCA_963277665.1). Classification (NCBI taxonomy): domain Eukaryota; kingdom Viridiplantae; phylum Streptophyta; class Magnoliopsida; order Santalales; family Viscaceae; genus Viscum; species Viscum album. The sequence continues at coordinate 692,953,501 of OY728163.1, forward strand.
GTAATAGACACAGATAGTATCTCGAATCATCTCGGGCGCGCCATGGTCGTAGGAATCCGCTGCCTGGAGTTGTGCCTATCTATGCCCGCCATCTCCCTGTGGTCGGGTCAGACCTCTTGGTGGTGGCGGTGGTAGAGCCTCAAAGTGTCGCCCACCACCTGCTGCTCGGCCATCTCTTCTACCTAGTCCGCCTTCTCCCTACGGACTTCCACGGTCGACCCTCTCCCTCTGCCTGGGTGGCCTTTCAATCGTCTGCTGCTCCTCGGCGTGGCGGGTCGGGCAGTCACGAGCCATGTGGCCCTGCCCGCCGCATGCGTAGAACTGCCTGACTCTCGAAAGACTGGCTCCATGCTGTGTTCCCCACACTGCTGATCCAGTGTCCTGAGGTCGTCTGCCTGAAGGTCTGGTCTGCCTGGACCCATGAGTCATTCGTCGGCTGCCTGCTGCAGAAGACTCTGCTACGTGCCGCCCCGCGGTAGGTCTCGCTACTAAAGAAGGCTCAGCAAGGAATCTCTCGATCAAAAGGGGCTCGCTGCAGTACTCCTTCCTGAGTCAGAATGATGAGGGAGATCTGCGATGCCCTGATCTCATGACTCAATCCCGGCTCAAAGGTCCGGGCCTGGAAGAATGGGTCTCGTACCATGTCTGTTGAGTAGCACGAGAGATCGGTAAATCTCGCCGAGTACTGGGAGACTGTCAAGATGACCTACCACACCTAAAAAAGCTCCTGGATTCCCACCGCACGAAGGGTGGCTGGGGAAAACTCCGAGTGGAAGAGGCTCTAAAAGTCCGTCCAGAGGAGAGATGCCTCATTGTGCACTTGGAGCATCAATCTCCACCATCGGCCCGCTGCCGTGTGTAGTAGGCTCGCTGCGAGGATCCCCATGAGGTCTGCTGGTGTCCTCACTAACCGGAAAACTCGTACCACTGCCTCCATCCAGTCCTCAGCTACCTGGGGGTTCGTCTCCTTGTGAATCTTGGGTGGTCGTTGGCGCTGGAACTCATGCAGTGCACTACGACGACATGTATCGTGAGCGGCTGGGGCTAGAAGCATCGGTGGCTCGGTGGTTAGAGGTACCGCCGGTGCCTCAGCTATCAAAGGGCCCTATATCGAGGCCTCATCGCTCAGTGGGTTGTCGTCACGCTCAACTCTCGGAACCCTAGCTGGTTGCCGTCATGGGGCCATCCTGAAAAGAAACTGGCGCGCCACGGTCAGAACTGTATACCTGGTGAGCTGACATAAAGTAATCACAAAAAAAACTTGAAACACTCATGCAATCAATGTTTTCGTGCATTTAGTCGGAAATCAGAAGTCAGGGTCCTGGTGTATGAAGACATCGGCCGCCACACCAACACTGGACTCCCTGGACTGATAACCGCACTCAACAGGCTTAACACTATTGATTCCCTTAGAAAAAAGATCAGAGTCCAAAGTTCTGTGGTAGAACTGAACCCCTCTATTAACTATTTGTCACGACCCGTCCTCGGGGCCCATGCCGTGACTACCCCAAGCCCGCCTTCCATAGGCCAGGGGCTGGCGACTGGCACCAAGGCGTAAATCCTGGTAAAAAGGGAAGGCATTTCCTTTGTAAAGTAAACAAACACCACTAAGCAAGAAAGCAGAAGAAGTAAACACTAAGTAAAAACTAAGTACAACAGTAAGTGCGGAAAAGTATGTGGGACAGAATGCAAACCCAAACTGAAAGGAAAGTAAAACTGGAAACGGAAAACAGAAACTGAAAAGTAAATCCGCAATGTCGAGCCGTCCAATGGACGTCCCACCTGATTGGTGAGTAAAGAAAGCCTCCACAGATCCTCGGGTCTAGTCGTCCGCTCCGAGTATGTCCCGCCCAGAGGTCCACCTCTAGGTACCGACTTGCTCTACAAGACTCAACCTCGATCAGCGCTGTCCGTCGTCTGCAACCAACACAACGTAGTGCGTGCATAGCCCGTGCAGATGTGAGTATAAGCTACTCAGTAGGGACCTCGAGACCCCCGAAGGTCTCCCAGAATCCACAAAGGATAAACCACAATGGAAAGATACAATCACGAAGTAACATTTGACACTGCTTAGTTATATTCCCATACATATAACTAAGTCATCAATTCCAGTACGCTCCAACATCCGAGCCCAAGTACAACCTAGTACACACTGGAAAGCAAAACGTAAATCCACACAGGATAGCACAACACAATCCACATAGGAAATCAAAACAGGATTCAGCTCACACAGGTATACTTCTTCGTATGACAATAGAGATGATCAGATATATCTACATATTCATCTCAGCCATCGGACCCACAAAAGATCGATAGGTACAAACCCCCACAATGACCCATACAAGATTGGACCCACAGAGGATCTGTAGGCGCTGGCCCACACAGGACCACTGAGCGCTGACCCACACATGATCAGACCCAAACAGGATCTGTAGCACTGATCCACGTAGGATCGCTGAGTGTTGTAGTCGTCGCCGTCGAATCCACTAAGGATCTTTGTACAGTCGTCGTCGCCGTCGTAGTCGCAGCCATCTCTAGGGTTCCCGCAGACAGTAAGCTCGTTCGGGAGGGTCTGCTCCACGAGCTGAGAGGCTAATACATCAACAGACACATAGTCCAGATTTGATGTATCCAAGAGTTCTGTATCATCAACAGGAACTCAACGTCGCAGACGGCGCGTCAATCGGATGCCCGGTCTGAGAGTTATTGGCTTTATCGTTCTAGGGGCTTGGGTGGTTTTTAAGCAAAAACCAACCTGACCGTACTCCACCTAGGTCCAAACATAAGTCGTATTAAGCCAAAAGATCCGTCTCACTTAGAGGAAACCAACAAAGTTGGCGGTACGTCAATCGGACGTCCGGGGCTCAAGATATAAGTGTTTCCGCTCCGAGGGCCTGGTTGGTTTCGGGTACGATCAAACCCGGCCAAACCCAATGTACTCAAAAAACTTGAGTGCGATATACCGAAAAGACCGTCTCGATAAAAGGATCAAATATACACTGACGGTGTGTCGATTGGAGTCACATAGCCCATGTTATGAGTAAAATACCGAAAAGGTCTGAAAATGGGGGGTCTGGGCTCGGGCCGACCCGGCCTAACCCCCCTGGGCCGGCCCGAACCAGGTAGACCCGACCCGGGTCCGGGTCCAACCCGGCTGGCATGGCCTGGCCGCGACCCGGCCCGACTGGCACAGGCGCGGCCCAGTCGCCAGGTGGTTCGGCTCGGCCAGTTACGGCTGAGCAAAGCGGGGGCGTGATGCCGCCGCGTGAGGGAACCACGACCCCACGTGGGGCCGCCCTTGCCAACGGACGCGGTCGGGCTGCCGTGTTCCGTTCCCATCCAGTCCCGCGTGGTTGCGGGACCGCGTGCTGCCACCACAGCTTTAGCCATGGTGGTTCCTTCTGGCGACGCGTCGGGCGCCACTGCCTCATGCCGCCTGCGCCGCCGTGCCTGCGAGGCGCGCCGGCGGGCTGCTCCGCGGACAACCGGACGAGTTCTGGTGGTTGGAAATTCATGTTGTCTTCTCCAAAGGCCCTCCTGGGGTCCGTCCATCACTACGAGGACCTCTCATCGCCCGTGCGGCTTGTTTTGTTGACGTCCGCCGTTTCACACACCAAGAACGAAAGGGGCAGTGGGTTCGAACGTGTTCGTTAGTCCGCACCCAACGCGTTAGCGCTTTTAAAAGACTCACAACAATTTTAATCATACGCCACAGGTATAAATCCCATAGATTTAAAATAATCAACCCATACCTCGTCGTATTCCTCAAATGTGAGTTTTTCGCGGAATTCATCATCGCGGAAGAAGAGGATTGTCCCGTCGCGGAAGGGGCATCGCGTCGTTGCGGTACACGATGTCGCGTCGACGATCTCCGAGGGTTAAAGAAAACACACAGATTTAATTTCACCAATTAAACCCATGTTGAGGATAAAATCCACAAAGGAAATTAAAAGGTCTGTAATCCCCTACCTCAATCTGTTGATGATAGAAGACTGTCGCGGGGAAGGATCGTCGCGGAAGAAACGTCGAGGAAGGAGGATCGTCGGCGTCGCGGTACACGGCGTCACGTCATCGATCTCTGAGGGTTTGGCGTTCTTCGCATTCTTCACATTCTTTGTGTTCTTCATGTTCTTTGCGGAGGAGGATGAAGAATTTAGGGTTTCTCCAAATCCTCTCAACAAGCCACCCACATGTGTTGGTCTTATTTTATTCTAATGCCAAAAAACGAAAAGCATAGTTAATAAACGAACCATTAATTCGATGAATTAATGGTAATGACTTAACTTCCCAATTAAAAGGGGCGTTTATAATTTAAGAAAACGCATCGGTTGACTTTCATTAAAAAGAGGTTTTCGTGGGTGCGTTACTTAGAGGGAAAGAAACGGTGGGGCTCGTGTGGGCCCCACCTCTCAAATATCATACCAAGTGGGTAGGATGTCGTGGGTCCCATCTTATCCTCTTAACTTAGCTTAAGTGTCTTTAAGTGGCTTTTAAGTGAAATAAAATAAATTTGTCGCACCACTTTATTTTATTTCATAAATTATCCCCAAAAATTAAAAACCACACCCGAGAAAACGCAACTCCGGAAAAGGCGTTTCTAAGCAAATACTGGGGCTGCGATTCCATCGGTGCCCTCGGAATTCGATTCCGAGCACCGGTTCAAAAGTTAGAAAAACCCGCTCGTTCGTTCACTGAACGTACCCGAGCTAAACTTCAAGAAAATGATTCCGGGCACACCGGGCCTCGGAATCAGGTGCCGTCAGAGACTGCGTTCGTGTAAAATTCCAAAGAAAATTAACAAAATAAATTTCCTTTATTTTTATGGGTATTTACATCCATATTATGATGGTAGTCCTCCCCATGATTGAATTCATTGTGAAGGTCCTCCCCATAATGTTATTTTATGTCTTCAAGAAGGTCCTCGTATTGTTGAATAAATTGATCAAAAAACCTCATATCACAATTATCTTTAGAAAATGAGGTAATTCATGCCTCATTCTTCATCATTAATAGGTGAAATACTTTCTCAATCTGAAGACAGCCCAAGGAAATGATCTTTCCTCAATACCCAATTGGATGGCCTACCTTCCTATGTGATGGATTAAATCACTATTGATCCTGCAATTTACATTATAGTGAAAAATATACATCCATGTTGGTTGGACTAGGATTGGGGTGATGTGAAATATAAATAAGGAATGTTTCACATGAAGAGGTAGTTGGCTAAAGATGATAAATCAAATGTGTTTTTAATATTATCCACTCCCCAATATAGTATTCAAAAGTCATTGTCGAATGAATGTGTGCAAGAAATGCACCTGAATATATGGAAGTCTCTTTATCACATAAAAATTAATGTATTTTCTTAAGATTAATATCCAATACACATCAAACTAATAGAAAGGATATGTCATAAAATTTACATGTTGTAACTCCTAGATGGATGAGAACAAAAATTGGGAAAATAAAAATGATCTCTTCAATGTCCATGTATTGAGGAGTTAAAATATTGTCTTGTTTAGATCACCAATGCCAAATCCAGTATTAATTTAAGAGTAATGGGTGAACATGGGGTGTTTCATTTCCCTTCACTCCCAGAGCAAAAATGATCGTCATTGGTTATATCAATAAATTTCACAAACTCATAAATTATTTAATAAATGGTCACTGTTTAAAACGGACAGTATGCTTAGAGAAAATCATCATTGGATAACAATCAATGATTTTAGGCCGGAAGAGAGAGAGAAAAAAACACCTACATCCAGAATCTAAGAGTATTGGAAAATCCACTTACTTAAGAGATACAAATTTTAAGGTATCACCAATATCATTATAATAAGGTGGATTATATTTAAACTATACTATGCACCCATCCCATGTTTTAACATAGATATGTAGATCAATGAGAGTTTCCTATGAGGAAGAATCCATGGCAATCCATGAGAAACCCCAATATAAAATTCTGAGGTCCTTTTTTACATATCTATTTAGGTTAGAATATATGGATTGAGTGGTTGAGGAAAGGGAAGAGTAATATCCCATCCCCCCAGGGAAGGAGGATTTATTTACCACAACATCCTCCCGAATGGAATTCAGTCATCCCCGAATTAGGGGGTGATGAAAATGGATCCTCCCAGATCGTCCAATCCTATGAAATTGTATCCCCATGTGGAACACTCTAGAAAATGTTTTCTACTGATTCAATTCATATCCCATTTTCTCAAACAATTCTTAGAAATCCAATGAAGGATAAGAAAAGGAATCATGGAGTGTGTAATCAAAATATGTCTTTCAAGTATGGTTAGTAAAATACTGAAATTCATTTTTCATCAGTAAACATTGGTACAACGACCCATGTAGATATTATATACCATGATGTCAATATAGTGGAAAACGTATAGATGTTTCAATTCATAATATGGGACACAATGAAATGACTAAAGAAGGTGTGTGTACAAAAAAAAAGGATTTCTATGAATTCAGCGATCCAATCAGCTACTCCATTACTATTTTCTCTATGACCATCCTCCATGGAGAATGATAAAGGTAACATTACACTCCACATGCCTCCCAAAGAGGTTTAAATCTTCTCATGATAGGAAATATCTTCTCACTAGGATGAAGAGATAAATGGGTTGAGAGAAAACAACAAAAACTACTCAGAGGAACCATTGGTAAAAGAATTTTTTTATATATAGATCTTTATCTAGTGCACCCGGCTGATACACCTCAGCAAATAGGGGTTTTCTTGATAGATAAAATCGAGTTAAAACATTAACTAAATTCAGTGTACTATAAAACAATATACTTGGACCACATAGTAGAAAAATTTTAGGAGTTCCCTTTATTGTGTACACAACCATTGTGTGGTTAGACACATCCACAAGGACCATCCCCTAATGGATACCCCCATAATATATAAAAAGAGCTAATACAGATGGTCCTACCATTTTCAACCTATGTTGGACCCCATTTTCAACTAGACATACCTCAAGGAATTATCAGTTATATTGAGTCGTTATAGTAAACTAGGCTAATTATAAATGGATATTACACCATTTTAGATGAATATTCAATACATTAATGTAAAATAGGATCGACGACCATAATAGTTTGGTTTCATTGGTAACATGGAAGAAAATATTCGATCTTCTATGAAATAAATTCAACATATCCCATAAATTTCTCAACCTTTATTACTTATAACTAAAAATATTCATTATAACTTGTGGAATGTAAACATAAGAAGGGGTGAGCTTAGATGCTCAATAAAGGTAAATAATGGCAATGTGTAATCCTTACATGAAAAAATGGTATGTAACATGATCATAACATTTAATGATCATAAAAATCATATTATAGGTCATAATAAATATTGAAAATTCATAAGGCATGGATCATAATATAATCATGGCATAAGTCATGATATCACAACATATGAATAATATAAGGAATTGTGCCATACACATAAGAATGTAATGGGATTTCCATAGTAGCCAAGGCACCACGGCCAAAATCATCTTGGTAGTATGGGTATACTCATCATACAATCTTGGTAGTCATGGTTCACTCCCATTGTCTAATTAGTAGTCAAGATTCATTCACAAGCCCATATTATTCTCTCTCATGAGATATAAATCATTACCCAATGCATTGAAGGGAGATATATTTCTCTCCCATATCATAATTAAATAATACATACATGTTCCATAAGATCACAAATAATAAAATCACAACCCATGAAATTAAATGGGTATTATTGCCATTTAATCATATAATAACATGCTGAAGAAGATATGATTCACAATCATTTCATTAAAATCATAACTCGTAAATGAGAAACAGATTTCATAAACATATAACCCGTGAACAATAAATGGGTTTCATAATGACCATGAATATAAAAATAACCAATTCATAGAAAGAATAAAAATAGAACCTTTAAATAATTTACTAGAATGGAATGAGTAATATCAGAAGATTTCGTCTTATATGGAATTTTTTTTTTTAAATATCATTCAAAAATGTTTCTTGAGAAAAATATCATTTCTTCGTTGAGAATGGATTTTCAATACATGAAACTATTTGAAAATAATTTTCATAAAAAAATACCTTGATATCCAATAAATAAAACATCAAATCATTTTGGAGAACTTTTTCCTTAAAAAGTTATAATATAATAATCTAATCATTGTAAGCCCCTTTTTCCGTGAAAACACTTTGAAAAGATATAATGAAATTGTAAAAATTATTTGAAGAACTTTTTACATTAAAACATATAAATTTATCTTGAAAATGATTTCAATATAATTTATTTTAAAATACTTCGAAAACATATAAGGAAATTTTGAAAATTATTTTAAAATAAAACTATAAGGAAATTGGTCGATGATTTTTTGAAAACAATTTCTTTGAAAATACATTTAGAATATTTAAATAATGGTTTAAAATAGGTTGAAAACATTTTTCATTAAAAACATGTAAAAGAATATTTAAAAAACATTTAAAAACATTCCCCATGACACTGATAAAAGAAGGTTGAATATCTTTTGAAAACAATTTTACATGAAAGTCACTTTTAATAACACATTCTAAAAAATTAAACTTTTAATAATGCAAAATATATTTCAAATAAAATATGACAGGTAATTCTATACATAAGTTATGAGGTAAAAACATTCATTTTACAAAGAAAAATGTATAAAAAATCATTATTCTAAAAGCAGTTGGAATATTCAATTAATGAGATTCGTAAAATGAAAAATTGTAAAAATTTATAATAATTGTTTTGGTATAATGGTACAATATTCATGTAAGACCTTATTATAAATCCTGGTTTTGATGGAACATTGATTTCCAATCGAAGAGAGGGAAAACACAAGATCTCATAAAAAAGATTTATGAACTATCTTATATACCAAAAAGTTGTATAAATAGTACCAATATATGAATAAAACATTAAAAAATAGAGGGTAATAAATATCATTAACTTTCTTGATATATGGATAATATTATTTCATTGAAGGATGTATAAACACAAAAAATAATGAAAAGCGATGATAATGTCTCAATAAACTCTTGTAATTTGGTAATTTGTGTTCATACCCTCTACGTGTGAAAAAGAAATTAAATGAAACATAAAATATCTTGAATATAATTAATATCATTATATATCTTGTATAATTGATGTATATAAATGTATAATGTTAATTAAGGTACATAACAAAATTTGAGTCTCAAAGAATCAAAATTGAAACAAAACCATTTAATGGATTTGGTAACTTTTTAAACCTAAACCCCGTAAAGGAAAATCATAAAATGGATATGTGAATACCAATAAATTTATTTATAAGATACATATAATAAAAAATGGGTGGTACATACACCACACAAATGTAAAGAGTGGTGAACATAGCATGTATCTCATGGAAATAAAAAGTGAGATGAAATACCATTACATTGTGCCATGACTCTCATCATGTTAATTCAACACACATATAAAATAAATATATATTTATTAAAAAAGTTTTACATAAACATATTTATATATCTAATAACACATATTGATTGATTACAACCATATATTACCCACTTTTAAATAATTGTATGTTTAATTTTCACTTCGGATATGTTCTCATTGTTCTTCGCATCTGTCTTAATTTATTATATCGTTGATCCTTATAGATATATCATGAATAATGAATATATAGAATAGTATAAGTTCCATTTATATCCATTTTATTTATAATATAATAATATATATATTTTAAAATTATGAAACTGAATACACTGTTCATGGAGATAGTAAGTCTTATGTATGCTTGAACATTGTTTTTGTTAATATTGTCATGTTCAAACAAATAAAAGAAAATTAAATATATAAATATATGTATATAAATATCATTAAATTATTTTTATAATGTCATATATATTATATAATTTCACTAATTTCATCCTTAAAACATTCTATGTTGTGTGTGAATGAATCACAACGCTTTGAGGGGTCGGTAGTACACAATTCCTCAAATGAAAATATCATATTTAGACCAACTAGAGAGTTGGAAAGATATGTTCTGTAAAGGGTAATAAAACAAAAAAAATATTAAATGTAATATTTAATTTATATACTATAGTTTACATTTTAATTTTCACCATGATAGGTGATAAAAAAATTGATCATTCATAGTTTTGTGAGGCGGATGTTTGTCGTACACATAATGAGTTTGTTCATTACCAATTAATGAGTTTGTGATGATAAATTTTTTTATTTATTAATGGGAAAAGAGAGTGGATGATTAGAAAAGGAAAATAAATTAATGGAGCCTGAGAGAAGGCATAACCTCTTAATTGGGTAACTCATTTTGGTTTGTGCCAAACAGATTCCACGAAAGAATTTATGACCAAAGATGGGATTCAAGGAGAAATTGAAGGATTTTTTAATATTTTTTTATTGATAATTGGCGAACCTAACTTATTTTATATTTCTGAAGAAGAGGGAGAGGTAGTGGCCTTTTATATGGAATGGAATGGATAATCATGGAATATTTAAAATCTAGATAGGTGTACCCATTATTTGTTAAACAAAGTCATATAAACCAAAAAATATCAATACTTTTATATTAATGGACAAATAATTGATGGAAAATTGGTGTTATAGATGTTTCTAGGTTTTTTGGTTCCTCAATATATGATACAGTCCTTAGGTATGATTAATTTTACCATAAAATATTTAATTAATATTAATTAATTTCATAAATCATTTTGGTTAAAAACTAATTTTACCTTATTATACATTATAAATTATGATGATAAAAAATATTGATTCTATTTTTTCAAATTCCTGTATCATGAGGGATATAAATTATTTGAAAATTAATCCTCCTCATAGTATGACACTGTGGGTTTTTATTTTTAAACAATGATCAAAAGTTTTCTATGTTTTTATATCCCATTTCAATGTCAAATTCGTTCCAATTACCTAGATTGTATTAATTGAAACAATATTATATAAAAAACATTTAAACCAATTTTAAATTTAATTTAGCGATATATATTAAATATATAAAAATCTAATATTTTTACATATTACATAAAAATTATAACCATAGAGAAAATACCAATAAAATATTCTAACTTAATTTTTATTTTAATATCCCAAATATAATTCTTATTTGTTGTATATTAAATATATAAAAGACCCAAAAAAAAGTATTTAAAATGGGTTCTCCATTATAATGCATCAGAACTACCTTTATAAAAAATATAGGGTTCCTTGTATAAAATTAGGTTTGTTAGTTTCTTATGTCTATCCAATATATTGGATGAATTCCCAAAATAATTAATTAAATATATAAAATTTATATTACATTAATATTACTCTATAATTAAATTTAATTTAATTTATTAGTATAAAATAGCTTTTTGACCATTCAAATAGTAATATTTTTTTTATATTCTATCAGCTTTCATATTTATTTTTAATTAAATGATAACCTGATAATTCATATTATATATTTTAATACACATATTTTAGTAAATTATTTAATACTATTAATAAATTATAATTTATCTACTAGGTTATACCATATTATATTAAATAATAATATTTTAATAATATATTACTATTTTGGAATGCTCTATCATGCATATTATTAAACTCATTGAGGAAATTTATTGTTTCATGTAATGCAAGAAAATCACCATTATTCTATATAAAGAAATATAAAATTTATGTTGTTTATAGTTCAATATTAAATAGGTTTTGCATATAAACAAATCCAAAAAAGTGATTTAATATAAAATAATCTATTTTAAGTGTTATTTGAATTGAAAGACATTGTAAAGGTTAAATTAATAAGAAAAACATTAAAAAATCACAGTGTGTTATGGACATTGATAGCTCATTTGGAAGACATGAAAGAATGGAATGCACTAGTGTAGATGTATTGGAAGCCTTACCTTGAATGGGTTGATCTGACCCCTCCCACGCTATATTTTAGGAAGCATACATTTACAATATTTAATGCCTTGGGGGAACTTGAGTAGCATTTAATGCATTTCATGTCCCAATGTGATCCCGTGATAGAAACCCCAAACAACAATAAGTGGTCAAGATCTGGTTCTTCATGAATACACTACAAGGGCCAACTATCATATTTTATACCAGTTTACTGGCTTGTTCAATCATGGGTTGGGAAGATCTCTATCAGTAGTTTCTCATTCAATTAAACTCAATGATGTAGAAGAAGAATGTCCTTGAACTCTCAAACCTCAAATAATGTGTGAATAATAGTGTCATATATTATATATGTTACTGAAAGGGGTTTACCACCTATATAAACTGAAAAATTACACTATCATATTTTTATATCATTTTTATAGATATTCATTACGACGTGTTGCACAATCCTACCACCCCTAAGTAATATACTAGAGGGTTTTGGGGTCTTGATTATGTTTTTCAAATAATAAAAAACTAATCTTGGAAACCATTTCCTTTTTCTGAGTAATTAAATTAGCTCAAGAAGAGATAGAGGTGAACATTTATGCTTCTATATTAATTCATTAACTATCCCCTACAATAGCCCCTTCTCCAAATCCTATAAAATTTCATCCCACACACCCTTATGATTTTCATCATCAATGACTGCCTGTTTGAGAAGAGTGAACTATGAAGAGGCCAAAATAGTTTTAGGATCTAAAGAAAAATCATTATTCATTTTGAGATGATCAAGTCTCTAAATACATCATTATTGCCTCATAGGAAAACAAGCTCATGTTTCCAAATCCCAAGATGCCCGATTATGATTATCTTGAAAATCTCTAAAATTATTTTCCATATCAACATAAATTGAGTAAATCCATTAAATAATGGATTTTTTTAAACAAGTCCTATAAAATGGTAAAAGTTTGGAATGTTATGCTGGGAAAATAAGATTCAGAAGTAGCATGTGTTTTTACCACAAACCTGGACGAAGTGGGATAATAGCAAAAAGTTACTGAAAGAGGTACATTTAAGTTTAATGATTGGATGACTCAATAGAAAAACGTCTAGACACATTATATCATTATATAACTTTTGAAGATCCAAAAATCCCTCCATCCACTTATGTTGTGTCACAGTCAACTCCATCATAATAAAAATGCTCCCAAACCAAATCTTTTAAAAAATAAAATTGTGAGACGGGAGAGAGAAAAAAGAACTTAAACAAGTTCCAAGGAAAAAAAATTTCTTTTTTAATTTCCTGAACATTAGTCATTCAGTACGAATAGCGTGAGAAATACCCCACTAAACGGTAAGACAAGAGTTAACCCCTGATGCGAGATCCCAATTAGAGGAATAATTGATATTAAATTCCATTAATGTCATTCACTAAATGAATCACTAATCTGATGATGAGAATGGATATGAACAAGGTTTCCATGTATCTAATATTTATATTAGTGGATAGGGATATAAAGGATGAGGATATTGTGGAAAATGTTGTTGTAACTGAAATAAATACTCCAACCACATCCCCAGTTCCACCATATATATTGTTGAAACTCATGGGAGAGCCCTGCAACAAGCCTATAAAGAGAAGGAAATTTCTTCACATAATCTAATCATTTCCTAATATTATTTATCCTAGAAGGTTAATCAGACAAATTTTCATGATTGTATAAACCTAGGTTTATAGAAAGACATAGTAAATCTAACCTACCAAGTACATGAGTACATTCAACTCCTCCAATAAGTGAAGATATTGCAACATATTGTGAAATAGTTCTTAAAGTCCCTATGAGAGAGAATCATCATATTCAGATGTTCATGAATTTATTCTTGAATTATTTTATTATAATTCAATTATTTTTATATCTTTAAAAATGGTTGATCTTATTTTATCTAAAACAATCTAAAAAACTTACGATATTCACTCATATAGGCTTTGTTTATCCCTCAAGAGATTGATGATCATGTTTCCACTACTTGAATTTATTATGAAATGAATGATCCCACGTTGAAAGTTGAAGGTTACATCGAATAGGGACACACAATACCTAATCATGTATATAAAAAATAGATGATGTTGATATTCTTTGGGCTTTCATTAATAATGGCTCTCAAGTTAACCAAATTATTACCCACAAACATCATCTTGTTGGTTATTCTGAGGCCCACAAATACCCTTATACTCTAAGAATATATGTTTATGACAAGAGTGAGAATCCCCTGGTTGAATCATGATTAAGGATCAATTTTGAAACATCGTATATAACTCAGAATTTTTAGATTCACAGAATAAAAAAAATCATTGTTTTAGTCATTTACTTGATTTTATCTGCATGATGCAGTCACATCCTTATAACACAAATACCTCAAAATTTTTATTAATGGTCAAATTGGGGCATTTAATAGTATAAATTCCCCATTACAATTATTCGAATTAATATAAAATGATGCATGGTTGTACCTGACTGAAGGGAAACAACTTAGTATAGGTTGTATTGCATATGTCACTGTTATGAATAGCCCAGAAATTACCACATTAACAGTGGAAATATATATTTCAGGATTGTATTTTTTTCACTTTTTACCATTAGCTTTTAACTAATGATTATGTATTGGATGATATAAATTATATTTTTGTCATCAGTTTCAATAAAATAGATTTCTAAATTGTAACTAAAAGTTTAATTTAATGTTGTTCTCAACATCATTTTTTTATAAAATAGTGTGGTATAGAGAGCATATAAGTATTCATTCCAGTTTTATAGTAAAAATGATATTGAATGTAATAATATTTAACATAGAGAAACTATAAAAACATTTTTACATTATTTTTTCGGTAAAACCCTATGTCGAAAACCAAATTTATTTTTCGTTATTGCATAAAACCGATGTTGAAAGTATAAATTAATGGCTTCATATGTCTTTCAACATTTGATTAATTTAATAACCATAATTTATTTTTTTATGTCAGTTTTTTTTCATAAAATGGATGATGAATGTCTACCTTGAAAAATCAGGTAGACATTCCATATTGGTTTTAATAAACAATCGATGTTGAATGTCACTATGATTACATTCAACATCGAAATTTAAAAATACTAATGTTGGAATTTTTAAGTTTCTTTATAAAAAATAAAAGATAAAATACCCTAAAATAGAGAAACATTTACAAAGATATAGTACAATGAAATGAGTAATATATAGTATAGTATATACTTTTAATAAAGAAGATAATATGAAAATAAAATCATGTATAGAGTCATACCAATTAGAACTATCTATATACCTCATGTATATTAGAGGTGTTTAACTATATGAAAGGGGAAAATGTAAATATAATATTTAATTCCACTATCATTAAAAACATTGACTCATTGTAATAATAATATTCCATTTATATTGGAGAACTCAGACTGCCCTATTTGAGTGACATCTATATCATGATTATCATTGTATATATTTATGTTCATTAGAGAATTATATTCTAGATGAAACGTAAATCCATATTGTAATGTAATTCATCACCAAAATGAGACAAAAGTTTCATATATAGATTATAAAAAATAAATTTTTATATAAAATTGTAACATCCCCACCCATCTCACCACTAAACCAGTGGTCGGACTAGTCTCTACAAGACCTCAAGAGCATCTCCATATATGATAGTGGATACTGACTAGTAGAGAGGGTCTATGGATAGATAGTGGGGAGATTGTACCCTCATATTAGAGTTCAATAATAGAAAATGGAAATAACTAGCAGAATCTGTATAAAAAATGATAAAGTAGTGAAAGGTAAATTTTCTAAATATCAAACAAAAAAATTTCCAATGCTATTTATACTTCAGATGCATGCATGACATTCTAATGATACAAAAATGGAAAACCATAAACAAAATATAATTCTTTATATTCAAATACAAAAAATTTACAAAAAATGAATCAAAGGCATGAGAGAAATCTCCTCGAGCATCCTGAGCTTTCACTCGGTCCTCTGGTCCTATCTCCAAAGTAAATACAAACAACACAATCCTACAACCAAATAGAATCTACATGGGTACCCCAGTGCAATGCTGGTCCAAGTAGGGTGTGAGATATAAATCTCAGTAGTCTGGGACCACTGGTGTCTACCCCAAATATGGACATTCAATAAATAATTTAAACAATGTAAAAGCATGCATAAATAATGTATCCAGAATAATGTAACTATATACCCATGTACCTGCTTCAGCCCTCAACTGGTGTCTGAACCTATATTATACATTTGACATGAATACACAATAGTCATTACAGATTAATTTTCATTTATAAATTATTCAAACATCATCAAATAATGTAATTCTTGTGATACGGTCTAAGCCTAAAATCCCTTGTATCAGTCTCTCACCAGAGATGTCTCTAAAGACAATATAAGTAATCAAAGTAAAGACCAATTCAACCTAGTGATTTGGTGTGGATAACACTTCGTAAGATATTAAATTTAATATTTCAAATACTATATCTGATCCCATCCACTAAAAATAGTGATTCTATCTTGGCCCGTCCACTAACAGTGATTCACCCATTTCATTGATAAGTCTGAACCCTTTCTCATATTGAATTCACCAATCATAATGTCACAACAGTTTTCATTAACCAATTAATTAATTTCATGTACATCTAATTGGACCCACAGTATAATGTCAATTAACTGGTATAGAAAATCAAGTCTAGAACCCTCATGTGTATTTGGAGCCTATGTCCTTGTCTCACAACCCATGGGTATTTGGAGAATCTGTCCCTTACCAGAAAAGAATATTTTCATCCAAAATGAGTGTATAACATCATGTCT
Organism: Viscum album; assembly: GCA_963277665.1. Classification (NCBI taxonomy): domain Eukaryota; kingdom Viridiplantae; phylum Streptophyta; class Magnoliopsida; order Santalales; family Viscaceae; genus Viscum; species Viscum album. The sequence goes on from OY728163.1 coordinate 692,970,323, forward strand.
TGAACACTGTGAGTATTTGGAGCACTAGTCCATGTCTAATAACCTGTTTATCAATCATACATATATATTTATCATTGGTGTAGAATTCCGTGTCTAACACCAAAAACCATCCATTAATTAATTCATAAATTAATTAATCCAAACTGTTAATTAACTCAACATCTAATTAACAACAAAAAACCTCCCATCAAATAATTATACAATTAATTAATAACTCTACATCTCAATAGTTAATTATTAAATAAAAAATAATTATTCTTATCAAGCCAACTAAATAATTAACTCAACATATAATTATCCTAATTCTTTAACAAGCCTAAAACCTTTCACTCAAACAGTGGTTCGTCCATAAATTAAACAATTTACATGCATGTCATAATCATCTCAAAACCAGTCGAAAAAAGAACCAGATATTTAGCAACCATCTTACATAGCATATCATATTTTTAAACAACCCCAACCTTAAAAACATAAGGCATGGAAAATAAACACACACGCAAAGGTATTATTTTCCAATAGGTATAACAATCAATCGATTTACAATGTTAAATAAATGCATGCAAATTAATTAATTCAATAACTAATTAATTTAATCATATCATTTTAACCATTTTATCAATTAATTAACCATTAACCATATATCATGTAATAACTAATCCTTCAATTAATTATAACCAGTTTTTTTATTAATATTCCAAACATGTCAAAATATTAATTATGAAAAATATTCAGTAATAACCATTACCATCATCCAACATTTTATCATTAATAATTGTTTAATGAAAATATAGCAATTCTATAATCAACAAAACATGTATTCTAAATTTATTTAAACAAGAACCTAATTATAAAATAAGGTGAAAGATATTTGGGTCCCGACCTTAGGGTAGAACCAATTTAAAAATTCAAAATTTTGATAAACTAGGTGTAAAAAAATACATATATATGTGTGTCTGCGCCCCACAACATTAATCAAAATTTTACTAAATCATTTATTGGATACCATAATGAGTGTTGTAAGGGTCAACGGACCTATAGTTATATACTAGGGACTCAGATAATTCATCATACCAAAATTCAACCACTCCAAAAAAAACAGCGGGATTTAGAAGCTTACCAGAACCAACATATTCAAAGAGATTATAGATCATCTGCATCACCTTTAGAAGAGGATTAACGTGTCCTTAAAATTCAATTGTATATCCTATTAAAGGATGAACATAATAAATGGGTATTATTACAAAAACCTAAAATTATCGAAAACCAAAAAAGGTGTCGAAGCAATGTCAAATTTCAAAAACAATGAAGGAAAATATGATAGAAGACCACACCTCAAGAAATAAGACCCTAATAGTGAAGAAGATAGGAAAATAATCTATAGACAGAGGACCCAGAAAGGGGGTGTCATGTAACACCCTGACCCCAGTTACCTAGAGTTGGTGCATTATTACATAATATTGGCATGATCACAAGGGATCAAACCCTCAAATAATGATCAGTTTAAAAGCCTTGGAATCACTATATATATTCATAAGTCATACATTACATCCTAAATTAAAAAAAATACAACAGAATATTTTCTCCATATCCCATCATACTATCCTGACAGTTCATTCATAAAATACTTATTCACATCCTGGGAAAAATAAAATATTGAAAGGTGTGAGCTCAGATTCTCAGTAAGGATAACAATATAGCAGAAACATGCATAAATAAACATAAACATTTAAGGCAATGTATAACTAAAACAAAATACTTTTAAACATTAACTTCTTCATAATATGGAAAAGATAAAATGAAATAATGACATTTAATTATTGACATGGATATTGTACTATTCGAATAATCACATGAAATATCAATAACCACTTTCATAATAAGGGAATTCATAATGCCCAAATTTAATTTCTGTGTCCAGGCCTTGTACCAAGACGTAAGGGATAACTATAACTGAACCCAAACCGGAGATCCTCTGTAACCAGACTCCATCCCATAGAGCCTCTGTGATTGGACTCCAACCCAGAGTGCCTCTAATGACTGGACACCAACCTAGAGTGCCTCTAATAACCTTACACCAAGACGGAGTGCCTCTAAGAACCGAACACCATCCCGTAGGGTCTACTATAACCGGACCCCAACCCGGAGGTCTTACTTTTACTAGTCCCCAACCTGGAACATACTAGTCCAACACATTCATCATAATAAGAGGATGAAATATAACATAAACATTCGTATTACAACTAGCATACGAAATTACAAAACATTAATCATAAACCGTCATAGGATTAAAAATAACTCATGCATAGTAAAAAATATCACTAAACCTTAAATACAATATGGAAGATTTGTATCATAATAAATCAGCTTCAAACAAGTGTAAAATTTATCAACGTATGTTGACATAGATGAAATCAAAACTATTTGAGAGAAATATCTCTTTTTTTTAATCATTTAAAAGTCGCATAATTATAAAATAAATAATTTACGTTATAAATATTCTTATAAGATTATGAGGGAAGATTCAAAGTTTTTATAAAAGAGGAAAATAGCCTCACCCTCCATATAAGTTTGAAAAAGACATTCTTACCTTAATTCTGTCGAAAAGGTTAAAAAGGACCTTCTTTGGAAAACAACAGAAAGATTCCTCAATAAACATCTTATAAAAAGTCAAAAAGGGTATAAATGACATTAACCCATATTCTATAAAATAGTATGAATGTTTTGAAATACATTTTTATGAATCATGTATGTGGATGATAAACAGGTCCCATTAGATAATTACGTTTAAACAACATCGGATAATGAAGATATTATGAAATAAACCCTGACCTTGTACTTTTCCTTAGTAGATGGTATGTTAACCACCAGTATAATAGTTAAAACATTGTTATTAAATTATAAAAGAACTATATACATAATTATGATATCATATATGATCTTCTTATAATGCTTTGTTAATAATATTTTAGTATTATCACCGTTTCGGGTGTTAACTTAGTCGTTTTCTTTTATATGTTTTGTTACATAAGTCAGCTTTGTTATGGATAGGTTGTATATTATTAATATCCAGAATTATATAATGTTCATAATCATTACATTTAATCATAAAATGTTAATTATTCTTGAATGGTTATGATGGGGAATGAATCTCATCGCGTTCGTGGAGACGATAGTCCGTACGTACGCACGAGCGACAATGTCATTCTTTTGATATTAAAATAATATATAATTGGTTGGTATAACATATATACAGAATCATTATCATGTTACATTTATTATTTACATTAATTAAACATCATTATTATACCCATCCAAATAATAATTTATTGACTAACAATTACACCACGACGTGGAGACGGTAAGCCGTACGTACGCGCGTATGGTGACATGTCATTAATGGGATGGGTAGAATAATAAATATGGTTGTACCATATTTATAATAACATCACATTATATAGAAGATATGGGAGTTATTATTTTAGAATGTAAATAACAAATAAAGAAGAAGTTGAAGAAGAAAGGAACTTGAAAGAGGGTGGTGAAAACATTATCTCTTCTTCGGGTTCTTTCTTTTGATTTGGTCAAAAGGGCTCCTTAAGATAGCTTTCATATCAAACTAAGGCCTCTAGGTTGAAGTGAGGAATGTTTAGAGACTATTTGGGTAGTTGTTGGCCGATCCAAAAGGCTTTGAATGTGCGTATTAGTGAGAAAGGGGTGCCCTTTTTTAAGAGGGGTGAGGGGCACCCTTGGAAAATCTAGACATATTATTTTATAATAAATTCATATTAATTTTATAATGGCTCCAAAGTCAATTATTCAAAGGTTATGGTGGGGGTGGGTCGATTTCCTTTCAACCAATAGATTCGAGAAAGGTTTGGGCCAGTATATTAACATTATAATTTATATTTAACTCTTAGTTAATTAGACTGACATTTACAATGTCACTTTGTATTTTTATATTATATTGTTAATAAAATTACTATATACATCCAAGCGACCTCCAAGTGTTCCATTAATGATACACATATTATAATATAAGTCCTTTTTCTGAAACGTATATTTTTAGGAATAGAATATGAATTAATAATATAATATTTGTTTCAAAAACTCTTTTATGTCAATTTTGACAATATTTGGAATTTGATTTTTTTGAAAATCACAACATAAATATTACTTAGAAAAAAGTTAATTAAATCAATCCTAACATGTCTTAATATCATATAATATTAGTTTAATTCATAAAAAGTCTCATATTTCATTTGATGGGATATTTAAAATATCAATTATTTTAATATTTCATTAATTTCATAATTACTGCATCACGATTGTGTCATAAATAAATTAAATTATATAATTTATAAAAATTATAAATAAAATACCATTATGTATTAAATATTTTTATCTTTCTAATAATATTTACAATCGAATTTATCTTATGTATAACCCAATATTAAAAATGTTTTAGTAATTAAACATTGCTTTTAACTCTTTTAACTCTTCTTTGAATTAAATAATAATGAATGTCCTAATCTAATCCAAGTATAAATAAATGATAATATTTTCTTCCTAAGGTTGTTTTTAGCCGAGATAAACTTTTCCAATCGAATTAGGACATGTGTTAGGGTAATATTAATATCATTGTTACCCTTAATTACCTTATTAACTTTTAACCGTGGTAAATAAAAGTAAAAAGATATTATTCACCAAATATTATTTTTATCTTATTAAACAACATTTTACTCCTTGATATTAACCGTTTCTCTTGTATTTTCAATATTCCACTCACATAAGCGGTAAAATTAATTTTTACGTGAATTTCCAAATTCTCCTAGAAGGTGGGTAAAAGACGGTGAAAAGTTCAATAAAATTTTTATATATCTAATATTATTCTAAACTAACTTCAATGAATTACATTGAAAATATATAGGTATTATGAATCTATTTTGAACTTATTTAAATTTAAATAAAATAAATAATTATTTAAATAAAATTTCATTTTTAAACCATAACTCAGTGTTTTCACTATTCATCAAAAATTGAAACTTTTCAGAAAAATACCAAAAATTCACTCTAGGATAATTTAGATATTCCAAATCCAATATTGATCTCCATTTTGAAAGATAAAATTTATAAAATTTCAAAAAGTGGGTATTACTATTCATAACGGCAGCCTTGATTAGTCGCAGAGTGTTAGAGTCTCAAAGTTGCGTACAATGCAAGCTATTGCATTATTCAAAGGGAAACATACCTTTGAAGCTTGGGGTGTTATATTCTCCCCTCCTTCAAATAATTTCATCCTCACAATTGGAAATTGTTTTTTGAAATTAAAAGTTTGAAAATATACAATACCTTTGTGGAAACCCCAAATCAGAAATAGGGTTAATAAAATTTAGGTTTAATAAGGGGGAAAGGGAAATGAGAATTTCACCAGAAAATTAGCGTTTTGAATAGGAGAACATTGGTGGAAATTATAGACACGTAATTATAGGAAAAAGGTAAATATTTATAAAGAGTGATTGAGGTCATTAATCACAAACATGTGTAGAATTGAGGGCCTCAAAGCCATCAAACTTAGATGATTTAAAATATCATCAGTTCAACAAAACATAAGGAATTATGATAACACATTTTTGGTCTTAATATACCTTCCATAAAGTTTAAGAATTAATTTCATCAAAGAATAATATAAACATATATATATATACATCTTGACAAGTAGAGTTTTCATCTTGCAACTAATTTCTACCACAGACTCATCTTTCACTCCAAAAGATAATAGAACTCAAGAATATTATATTTATCCTAATAGTATAAGGTTTAAATCATTAAACCATACCATTATAATGAAAAAATATTTTTAATAACTGGGGGCTTATTGTAGGCTAGTGGTAGTTAATAAAGGCATGTCGCACTATGGTTTTCGTTTCGATTCCTGTAGCTTTGTCCGACGCGATGGGTTATCGCCCGACCTGCAGTTTGTCCTTTTTCTAAAACTATAGTATCATAATATTAAAAACATAATCATAAGAAATGTTTTAACCTTGAACAATACTATCCAATTTTCAACTTAATCCATTCCAAAACATTATAGTTATCCAAAGTACCTCTGTCCAGACTCTCTATAAAAGGTATATAAATTCCAAAATCAATCGCAACGTCAGATTCTCCAAACAGAGTAAAGTTTCTCTTATTGTCACATACAAAAAATATGATTACCTTAGTCATATTAAAACCTTAATGGAAACAACAAGTACTATAGTACGATCCTTATATATATCACGTTATTCTCATAACCAGAATACAATCCTTCAGTCCAAAAACACAAATACATTAATTCTTCATCTTAAACTATAGTAACAGCATAAGATTGGCCTTGATCCCTTGACCTTTTCTGAGGTAAGTTTCCCTGATTCTTAGAACATTAATTCGCATAATTGCCCACTTTTCTATAATAGTAGCATTCAATATTGAAAACCTCCTTCTTTCTCGTGCAATCATGAGTCTGGTGACCTTTTTCTCCACATTTGTAACAAACTCCCATTCCTTTTAGGCAAGTACTGGGGTGTTTCTTCCCACAATTTTCACATAATGGAAAATCCATATTTCCCTTTTTTTCCTTTATCTGTCTCTTTCTCCATAATTATCTTCTTCTCTTACTTTACTTTATTTTCTTAAGAGTTAGAGAATTCCTTCTCTGTCTTGATAAAACATGAGATTATATCTTCATACGTTAAGAAGGATTGTGAGACTAATTCTTGACAAAGATATGGTTTTAACCCATCAAATAAATAATCAATATTACTTCTTGGGTTACATATATAATCTCTATCATACCTTTCTAACCATGTAAAGTTAGCCTCATACTTTGTGACATTCTCATCCTCCTTTTGTCTCGGACTCAGAAATTTCCTTTCCATATCAGCTCGATGGTCATGAGGAATGTATTTTTCTAAGAAAAGTTATTTGAACTCCCTGTATTCCATATTTGATACTTCCTCGTCATCCTTCTTGTTTTGAATCAAGGACCACCATTGATCAACATAGCCAGTGAGGCGGTAAACTTCCACGATAACTTTTTCCCTTTCACTACTCCCCAAATCCTGAAATATTTTCTCTATCGAATTTATCCATTGCTCAGATTCTAAGGGATTTGAACTCCCATTGAACTTTGGTGGTTGTTTCCTCATGAAGAGATCTGACATTGATCCTCCACACTGCGGATCAGGGTGCTCCATACAGGTAAGGTTATTATTCATAACCTGAGTGAGTTGTCCTAGTATGGTGATTAGCTAATCAGCACCAGTTGCATCACCAGCTCTACTATAATTATCTTGAGCAGGAGGGAAATACCTACATGGAGTGAATGCATTGATACATTTTCCATTTCTTCCACAAGGTTCCATTTCTAAACAGTGGCATAAACTAGATCAGTTTATGAATCATAATACATAATTCCATATGTATAAAAAACTTTACATAAATTGAACTATTTATGGATATAATCCATAATCATAAAAAGATGTTTTATTTGAGGAAGTGTATACTCATAAACCCTTCATAATTATTTCTAAAGAAAATGATAATTATCCTAAGAATATCCTCCCTAGAGTGTCATAACCAAGAGTGCAGCAAGTCCCGTTGTCATGAACTAGTTCCCGTTCAAGTCTATCTCAAAGATGTGTTTTCGGGTTTTACCCCTAGGTACGTATGTGCCAGAGCCGCCTCTATCTGCTCATATCCAGACAGAGATGTATTGCTCGGAAAACTCAAAAAATCAGTACAATACCAAAATTCTAGGATGTTCTTCTATACTAATCCTCAAATTCTATCTTAGGGCTATGTGCTCTATCAGAGTTTATGTAAATCTAGATTCCAAGGTTTGTACTAAACTTCCTCTGATACCAACTGTAATGACCCGACCCAAGTTACCCAGAGTCGGTGCATTATTACATAATATTGGTATTATCACAAGGGATCAAATCATGAAAGACCGATCAGTTTAGTAGCCTTGAAAACACTTGATATATTCATAAGTCATACATTACATCATAAATAAAAAAACTACAACAACATATTTTCTTCATATCCCCTCATACTATCCTTGGAGGTCATTCATAAAATAATTCTTCACATCCTGGAAAAAATAAAACATTGAAAAGGGTGAGATAAGATACTCAGTAAGGATAACACTATAGAAGAAACTTTCATAAATAAACATAACATTTAAAGAAATGTATAACTAAAACAAAAGCCTTTTAAACTTGAACTTCATCATAATATGGCAAAGATAAAATGAAGTAATGACATTTAATTATTCACATGGATATTCTACTAGTCGAATAATCACATACAATATCAATAATAACATTCATAACAAGGGAATGCATAATGATGAACTTTAATTTCTGTGTGCAGGCCCCGTTCCAAGACCTAAGGGATAACTGTAACTGGAACCCAAACCGGAGAGCCTCTGTAACCGGACTCCATCCTAGAGAGCCTTTGTAACCAGACTCCAACCCGGAGTTCCTCTAATAACCGGACACCAACCCGGAGTGCCTCTATTAACTGGACACCAACCCAGAGTGCCTCTAATAACCAGAAACCAACCCGGAGGGTCTTTTGTAACCAGACCCCAAGCAGAAGGGCTTACTTTTACCAGTCCCCAACCTGAAACATATTAGTCCAACACATTCATCTTAAGAAGAGGATGAAATATAACATAAATATTTGTATTAAAACTGGCATACAAAATGTCAAAACATTAATGGCATAAAAATAACTCATCCATAGTCAAACATATCACAAAACCATAAAAAAATATGGAAGATTTGTATCATAATAAATCAACTTCAAACAAGTGTCAAATTTATCAATGGATGTTGACATAGATGAAATCAAAATAATTTGAGAGAAATATCACTATTTTGAAATCATTTAAAAGTCACATAATTATAAAAGAAAACATTTATATTGAAAATATTATTATAAGATTGTAAGGGAATCTTAAAGGATTTTATAACTACAGAAAATATACGCACCCTCCGTATAAGTTAAGAAAAAGACATTCTGACCTTAATTCTGTCGAAAAGGTTAAAAAGGGCCTTCTTTGGAAAATGACAGAAAGATTCATTTATAAATTTTTTATAAAAATTAAAACCAGGGTATAAATGACTTTAACCCATATTCTGTAAAATATTAAGAATGTTTTGAAATACATTTTTAAGAAACATGGATGTGGATGATAAAGAGGTCCCAGTAGATAATTACATATAAACAACCTTGGATAATGAAGAGATTGTGAAATAAACCCTTACCTTGTACATTTCTTTAGTCAATGGTACGTTAACCTCTTGTATAATAGTTAAAACATTGTTATTAAATTATAAATGAACAATATACATAATTATGATATCATATATGATCTTCTATTAATGCTTTGTTAATAATATTTTAGTATTACCGTCGTTTAGGGTGGTAACTAACTCGTTTTATTTTATATGTTTTGTTACATAAGTCATGTTTTTTATGGATAGGTTGTATCTTATTCATATCCAGAATGATATAATCTTCTTAAACATTACATTTAATCATCAAATGATAATTAGTCATGAATTGATACGATGGGGAATGAATCTCATTGCGTTTGTGGAGACGGTAGTCTGTACCTACGGAGGAGCGACAATATCATTCTTTTGATCTTAAAATAATATAAAATTGGATGTTATATCATATATAAAGAATAATTATCATGTTATATTAATTATTTACATTAATTACACATCATTATTATACACATCCAAATAATAATATATTGAATAACAATTACACCACGACATGGAGACGGTAAGCTGTACGTACGAACGTATGGTGACATGTCATTCAAAGGATGGATAGAGTACTGAATATGATTGTACCATATATATAATAATATCACAGTATATAGAAGATACATGATTTATTATTTTAGAATGTAAACAACAAATAAATAACAAGATGAAGAAGAAAGGAACTTGAAAGAGGGTGGTGAATGCATTACCTCTCCTTCGGGTTCTTCATTTTGAGTTAGTAAAAAAGGATCCTTCAGATTGCTTTCTGATCAAACTAAGGCCTCTATGATGAAGTGAGAGATGTTTAGAGAGTATTTGGGAAGGGTTTCGACGATCCCAAAGGCTTTGAATGTGTGAATTAGTGAGAAGGGGGAGTTCCCTTTTATAAGAGGGTTGAGGGGCACCTTTGGAAAAGCTAGAAATATTATTTTATAATAACTTTATATTCGGTTTATATTGGCTCCAAAGTAGATTATTTAAAGTATAAGGTGGGTATGGGTCGAAATACTTTCAAGAAATATACTTTATACAGGTTTGGGTCACTTTATTAATCTTATAATTTTTATTTAACTCTTAGTTAATTAGATTGACATTTACCATGTCATTTTGTATTTTTATATTATATAGTGAATAAACATACTTTATACATCCAAGTAACTCCCAAGTGGTCCATTAATGATACAAATATCATTATATAAGTCTTTTGGCCGAACCATATATTTTTAATAATATAATATGAATTAATAATATAATATTTGTTTTAAAAACTCTTTTATGTCAATTTTGACACTATTTGGAAGTTTATTTTTGTGAAAATCACAACAGCATGATTACTTCGAAAAAAGTTAATTAAATCAATAATAATATGTCATATTATCTTATAAAACTATTGGATCTCATAAAAAGTATCAAATTACATTATTTTGAATATTTATAATATCAATTAATTTAATATATCATTAATTTGGTGATTACTGCATCAGCATTGTGTCATAAATAAATTAAATTAATTAATGTATAAAAATTATAAATAAAATTCCATTATGTAGGAAATATTTTTTTCTTTTTAATGAATACTTACAATCAAATTTATCTTTTGTATAACCATAGATTAAAAAAAATTTAGTAATTAAACGTTGATTTTAACTCTTTTCACTCTTCTTTGAATTAAATAATAATAAATGTCCTAATCTAATCCAATTGGACCTAAATGATAATATTTTATTCATAAGATTGTTTTTGATCGAGATAAACTTGTCCAATAGAATTAGGACATGTGTTAGGGTAATATTAATATAATTTTTACCCTTAATTACCCTATTTACTTTTAACCATGGTAAATAAAAGTAAAAAATTACTATTCACCAAAAAATATTTTTATTTTATTGAACCACATTTTACTCCTTGATATTAACCATGTCACTTGGATTTTTTAAATTCCACTCACATAAGCGGTAAAATTATGTTTTACGTGATTTTCCAAATTCTCTTAGAAGGTGGGTAAAAGAAGGTGAAAAGTTCAATGAATTTTTTATATATATAAAATTATTCTAAACTAACTTCAATGAATTAAATTGAACATATATAGGTATTATGTATCTATTTTGACCTTAATTAAATTTAAATATAATAAAAAATTATTTAAATAAAAATTCATTTTTTTAACCATAACTCATTGTTTTTCACTATTCATCATAAATTGAAAGTTTTCGAAAAAATAAAAAAAACTCACCCTATTCCAATTTCAATATTCCGAATCAAAATATTAAGTACATTTTGAAAGATAAAATTTATAAAATTTCAAAAAGTGGGTATTACTATTCATAACAACAGCTTTGATTAGTCGCGGTGTGTTAGAGTCTCGATGTTGTGAACAATGCAGGATATTGCATTATTAAAAGGGAAACATACCGTGGAAGCTTAAGGGGTAACACGTCGCGCCATGTGGGTTGCTCTATTGGGGTCGTGCCATGGGGGTCGCATGATACAGGAGCTCCGCCCGGGGTGTTTCACTACTGGTGCAGGTTATCCGGGGGTCCTTCTCGCCTGGTGATGGTCATGCCAAAAAGGCAGAGGAGGTCCAAAGGTGTCGTGTAAAGTGATGTTTTCTTGCTACAGTGATGTGCCTGATAGTTTCCGCCAGGTGAGTTTGTGTGCCTGCTGTATCGGGCGAGCTACAGGGTAAAGACACCTTGGGAAAGCTAGCAATGGGAGTGAGAGAAGAAGGATGCTCGTTGAAGCTCCTGTGTCATGCATGGAGGATGAGAAGAAGGGGGGTCGTGCCTCTCGGGAAAAGAAGATGTACCTGGAGATTCGTGCCTCCCTTCTACAACCCCTCCCCCTTTAAAAAAAAAAATTTTATTTTACTAAATATATTAAAGAAATATAATAACAATACATTTAATAATAATATTAATGATAAAAATTATAATATTATTATTGTAATTTCTATTTATATAATTAAAACAAAAACACCCCATTTAATAAAAATAGTGCATTGATGGAACCCATAATTAAATTGCATTTTATTTATTAAAAATAATTTGTCATAATAATAAATGTTTTTATTATTACCACCCCTTTGAACATTTATTCCTTTCTATCCAAAACACCCAAAATAGATTATTATTAATAATAATTATAAAACAACCATATTATGTTAATAATAATAATCATCATAACTATAATAATATACATAATAATAATAATAATCATAAATAATAATTAGTATTTCCATCAACATTCATTTATTAAGATCATAAATTCCAATTAACCCTTCTTAAAGGAAAACATTTCACTGAAATTATTAAAACACACATTAAATTCATTTAACATTTACTTAATTATACAAACACAACCATAAATATGACATTATTTTTATTATTATCCAATACTCATTTAATTAAAACAAAAAAAACCATTTTATTATGGTATCATTAATATGATATTTATGATAAAAACTCTTAACCATAAAATCCATTTAATAATAAATGGTCATTCAATAATTCTAAAACTCTTAATTTAATTAAAATGGTTCTTTGATAAACTGAAAATCCACATAAATTTCTTCATCCATCATTTAATTAATTATTTATCATTAATTTAATTAACAACCCAATGTTATAATAATAATAACTTCATTATTATTATTATTATAAAAATTCATTTAATTAATCACAATATCTCATATAATCATATATAATTAAATTAACTAATTTATTAAACAAGGTAAACTGCATGGGTTGGACCACAACTGTGTGATGCCCATTGAGATCCATTTATGTTAACTTTTCTAGATACGGTGCTCCAAATACTCATCAGCACACCCGCTAAAATTATAGGGTATTTATGGTAGTCTATAAATGACACATATAGCTATTCTAACACTCAGAATAAAAATATATACCTCTTTTTAAAAAAATACATATTGATAAACTGAAAAAAAAAATTAGAAAACCCTTTTATTTTAACATGGTTCAAAAATAGAGGACTTTACAATCTACCCACCTTAAAAACTTCTCATCCTTGATAAGCCATCGGGAACCACTACTAAAACAACCGACCTGCCAAGGTCACATAATATCATTCAAACTAACGTGTTGTGTTCCCAACACCAACCACATCTTTAACCATTTACATGCCTAATATAATGTCCTTTAAAACCAGATCCAAATCTCATTTATAGCTTAAAAATCAATTCAAACCTTATTTATGAGGCCATTACAGGGACCTCATCAATGAAAACGGTTGAATATCAATCAACCAAAAAAATAGGTTTCACAGGCTTCCCTGGAAAGATGTCATAGACCCAAAACCCGCACACTCCTTTTATCTGATGACGTTCCATTAAAACTATTCCATAACAATCCGCATGTATATCAAATTCCTTACCCGACCTCTAGTGAAATTTCTAAGTCACGCAATTGCAACGCAATTTTGAAAACATTCATGCCCCAACACGAATAAATTAGTATCCACGAGAAACCATGCATCCCTTGTACTAACTAGATAACAACAAATCATATGCTCAACAACATTAAAAACATTAGTGCATCGTAAGACCGACGCTATCTTAGTGTCTCAATGATGAGGTCAAGATAGGGTACATGCTCGTTTTATTAAGAATAGTTCACTAAGAGAGAACCAAGGTCATTAAGAAGACCAATAGGACTACTACGAGAAAACTAAGTTCCAAAAACTCAACATCTCATGCCGACACATTTACAAAAAAGAATTTGAAACTACCCACCATAGGATAGACCATGACTTTGAAATAAAATACCAGCCTCTCCCCGGCATGCTATTCCAGAACACATAATGCATAATTGTGACATTCCTCAAACCACGATCACCACAACAAACATTGATCATATAAGCTATAGCATTAACCTATCAACGTGCCATAACATCCAAGTACTAAGAGGTCCTCCCGAACAGCGGGATGAACATACTATAATGGTGTAGAGAATTCTAAGGGTACTAACTACCATGGGTTAATCCTTTATGAAACATAAACTTCCACCATCCATCATGTTCACCCAAAACCAAATTCACGAGGTTCAAAAGCCCCTTTTTATTTCTTATCATTTTAATTAATTAATTTCAACCTTTTTAAACACAATCACTTTTTCACAACAACTCCCTTGGTTTTCCAAAAAACACCCTATAAGAAAATAGGCGTGATATCGAAAACATCACCTTTAATCATTTAACAATTAATGTTATTCAAATATAAATAGGAAATTTATCATCTAAACTCGTATTACCAAAAAGGTGACCTTTGATGGTGCCATTTATTCAATATGGGTTCTTCAAAAAGCAATCCAACCACAATTCATTTAAATCAAAAATCAGATGTTTTACATTGATAACCATTTTCGAACATACTATGGTTATATTGGGTTTAAAGACATGAGTTTCCACCAACCAATCGATAAGGGCCCCATATAACATATCGCTAGAATTTTTCTCTCATTTATCACAGAAACATTCATTTAACATTTTAAATTCTACAACCCTTTAATAGATCAAAACATCTCAAGCATGTTATCATATGCAATAACACAACAACATGTTATAACATAGAAGCATGGAACAACACCAAAACATTCTAATAACTGAGGCAGTATGGCATATAATCACTCATGCATGTTAAATCTATCACTAAAACATAAAATCTATAGAGGAATGCTAAAGAAGATCAAAACATGGAATCGAACTGAAGGATCACAATCCTACATTACATGAATCCTACTAATGAAACTACATGGAATGTTACATGCGTGGAATTTTAATCTCTATGTGTCTAAGATTATACATGTATGAATTTGAATTGCCCTATTAGGCCAAGAAATATTTCTCCCTTCAAAATTCTCAAAATTAATAAGCATTATAAAGTACACCAGTAACTCTAGGTGAAATCACATCAACCATAACCTCAAATATTATAGACATCAATTACCATCCCTGCCAAGTGGACATTTTTCATACATGGTGTGATCAGTCCCAAGAACAGCTATTAACCTAAGGGTCTAATCTTTCCAATTCTCCTATCTCCTTCCCCAAAATTGAAAGACAAATGGAAAATAACCTCCTTCGATACCACTTTGTAACATCCTGACCATGCACACTACCGAACTGGTAGCCAGACCGGTTGTTACATGACCTCAAGCAGGTCTCTATAAATTCCAGAGGCTACCATCTAGTAGCAAGGTTATATGGATAGAATGTGGGTAGAAAATACCCTCATAATAGTGATCAATAATAGACAATGTAAATAAATAGTAGAAGTAGTCTAAAAAATTATAAAGTAGCAGAAGGATGATTTTATAAATCTTGAACAAAACAAATGGCCACTGCCAATTATACAGAAGATTCATGAATGCCATTCTTATGGTTCAAAAAATGCAAAATAGTAAAAAAAGAAGCATGCATTATAGTCCAAAATAGTTAATAAATAAACAATTACTCAAATCCCTGAGGGAGGTCTCCTCAAGAATCCATATCTTTCGCTCGGTCCTATGCTCATATCTCCCATGTAAATTCTAACAACACAAACATGAAACCAAATATAATCTACTCTAGTACCCTAGTGCAATTGAGGCCCAATTAGGGTGTGAGATATAATCCCAGTAGTCTGGTACCACCTGTTTCTACCCCAAATTCGGACATTTAATAAATAATTTAAACAGTGTGAAAGCTTACTTGAATAAACTAGGCAGTACAATGTAAAAATGTACCCAAGTACCTACTTCATCCCTTAGCTGGTGTCTGAACCATTATTATACATTTTTCATGTATACACATATTTCCTTACACAAGCATTTTCATTTATCAATTATTCAATCCTCATTAAAATACATAATTCTCCTGATCTGACCGAATCTCGACATCCCCCATATAATTCACTCGCCATATATATCAATAAATATCATCTAAGTAATAAATGTAAATAAAGAATCCAAGTTTGTGCTTTGTCTTGGATAACATGTCATAAGATATTCAATTTAATATTTCATATACTATATCTGATCCCATCCACTAAAAATTCTGATTTTATCCTTGGTTCGTCCATAAACAGCGATTCATCCAATTCATTGATAAGTCTGATCCCTTTATCAAATTCAATTCACAAATCATAATGTCACAACAATTTTCACTAACATATTAATTCATATTATGTACGTCCAATTGGACCCACATTCCAATGTCAATTAATGGGTGTAGAACATCATGTCTTTCACCCTCAAGAGGATTTGGAGTGTTAGTCCTTATCTCACAACCCGTGGGTATTTAGAGCATCAGTCCTTATCCCATAAAAGAATATTTTCATGCATGTTGAGTGTAGAACTCCATATATAGAACCCCTTGAGTATTTGGAGCATCAGTCCTTATCTCAAAACTCGGCTATCAATCATTCATATATATTTATCAATGGTTTAGAACACCGTGTCTAACAACCCAAAACCATCCGTTAATTAATTTAGACATTAATTAATTGATTCCGTTAATTAATTCAATAACTACTTGACAACAAAAAAACACCCATAAAATAAGTCAACAATTAATTAACCACACAACATCTCGGTAGTTAATAATAAATTAAAAAGTAATTATTCTTAGTAGGCTAACTAAATAATTAACAAAAAGTTTTATTATCCTAATTCTTTATCATGTCTGAACCTATCCACTCAAACAGTGATTCTTCCGAGGCATAAAATATTTACATTCACATAATAATCATCTCAAAACATATTAAACAAGGCCCTAATATTTAGAAACCATAGTACAAAGTATATTATATTTTTATGCAACTCAGTCCTAAAAACGTATGGAATGGAAAATAAACACACACCCAAATTTATTTTTGTCCAAAAGTCATAACAATCAATCAATTCACAATCATAAATCACTACATGATAACTAATTAATTTGGAAAATAATTATTTAAATCATATCAATTTCACAAGATCATCCATTAATTAACCATTAACCATTTATCATGTAATAATTAATCTAACCATTAATTATTAATAGTTTCCAATTTATATTCTGAAAATGTAAAAATATTCGATATTCACAATATTTAGTAAATGCTTCTACCATCATCCTACATTTTTTCTTTATTCATCGTTTAAAGAAAATATAGCTATTTTATAACAATGGAAACTCGTATTCTCAAATTATTTAAAGAATAAACTAATTCATAAATAATGTGAAATAGATTTGGGAGACTTCCTTAGGGTGGAACCAATTATAAAAAATTCATTACTTCGAGGTACTAGGTGGAAAACAAATAAAATCGGCCCACAGTCGCAAGAACACACCCTTATATATATATATACATATATATATATATATACACATATATGTGTGTATGCATGTGCCCTAAAAAATTACTCAACATTTTACTAAATCACTATCAGGAGACCATAAAGATGGTAGCAAGGGTCAACATACCTAAAAGGGTGCCGAAACAGCATCCAATCACAAAAGAAATGATGTAAAACATGAGAGAAGGCTTCACGTTGATTAATCGGACCCTAAACAAGAAGCAAATATGAGGAATAATCTGTGGATGTTGGATGTGGAAAGGGGGGTCGTTCCATGAGGGTCGCGCACTGTAGGATCACCGTCCGGGGTGTCGTGATGCATGTGCAGTTTATCCGGGGGTCCTATACCCTAGGTGACGGTCATGCCACAAGGTGAAGGAGGTCCAGAGGAGCTACGGAAGAATATGGTCTCATGCTATAGTGATGTACCCGAGGGATTCTGCCCAGTGAGTTTGGGCAGCTACTGTATGGGGCGAGCTGTAGGGGAAAGACACCTTGGGAAAGCCAGCCATGGGAGAGAGAGAAGAATGTTTCTCATTGAAAATTCTGTTTCACACAAGGAGGAGGAGAAGTAGGGAGACATGTATCTTCGGAAAAGTAGAATAACTGGTGCGGGGGGGGGGGGTTCATGCCCCCTTGTTCAGTGCCTCCCCCTTTAAAAAATATATTTATATAATACTAAATATATTTTAAAAAATAATAATAACAAACATAATAATAATATTAATGATAATAGTAATAATATTATTATTTTTATTTCCATTTATATCATTAAAATGAAAACATCCCATTTAATAAAAAGTGTTCTTTGATAAACCCTATAAATAAATTGCAATTAATTGATTCAAAATCATTTGTGATAATAATAAAATCTATTATTATTACCACCCCTTTCAACATTTATTCTTTTCCAAACAAAACCCCCAAAATATATTATTATTATTATTATTAATTATAAAAAATCCATAATATTTTATTAATAATAATAAATATAACCATAATAATATGCATAATAATAATTATAAACCATTATTATTATTTCCATAAACCTTCATTTATTAAGACCATAAATCCAAATTAACCCTTCTTATAGGAAAATGTTTGTTTGAAAAGTTCAAAAGCTACATTAAATTCTTTTAACATTTATTTAATTAATTAAACATAAACATAATAATAATGACGTCATAATTATTATTATTCCATCCTTCATTAAATTAAAATGAAAAAAAAAATTATTTCAATGTCATTAATGTGATATTAATTATGAAAACTCTAAACCATGAACTCCATTTAATAATAAATTATCTTTTAATAATTCTTAAAATATTATTTTAAATAAAATATTTCTTGATTAAACCCAAAAGGAACATTAATTTCTTCAACCTTAAGTTAATTAATTCATTATCATTCATTTAATTAAACAACTGCAATAATAATTATAATATCATTATTATTATTATTATTATTATTATTATTATTAAAACATTATTTTCATTAATCACAATCTCTCATATAATCCTATTTAATTAAATTAAATAATTTATCGAACAAGGTAAACGGCACGGCTAGGACCGCAACAGTGCACTGCATGTGAAGATTCATTCAGGTGAAATTTTCTGGATACGGTGCTCCCAAGACTCATCAGAACACACACTAAAATTATAGGGTAATTACAAAAGCCCAAAAACAACACATTTAGCTATTCCAACAATCAAAATAAAATTACAAGGATCCATTTAAAAACAAACCTGTATATAAACTGAAAAAGAATTGAAAACCCTCATATTTTAGCATGCTTCAGAAACACGAGACATTAAAATAATGTCCAAAAATTGTTAATATAAACCACATATCACTTTCCATAATGAATTAAAAAATATACCCTCAAAATAATTACGTAAAATATTGAAATGAATATTTTTAACTAATTTTAAATGTAACATTTATTCCTAAAATATACTTATATTTCTGTTTTATTTGTATTGAAACATTTCACACTCTAGAAAATGTTATATAACAAAATAAGTTCTGAACAAATATATATATTAATCAAAACAAAATTATGACTATTATTCGAATATGTATTGAGGAAAATAGTGATATTTTTTAAACAAATATTAGTTCTCAATTAATATTATTATCAATACATATAGTTAAAAATAATTCTAATTAACTCTCATAGTACATATTAGTTATCAATTATATCTCATTCATTAAATAAGTAATATTAATTCATAAAATATATTAAATTTTATATTCTATGTAGGAATGAAAATTTTAGGATTGGTATGTACATTTATCACAATATATATATTTTCTTGGAGTTTTAAATTAATTCTAATACCATTTAAAGTATCATTCAAATAAAAAACCAATAAAATCATAAAATCAATATAAGAAAAATTTGGACATGATGAAAATTTTCTTCATTACAAGAGAAGGAAATAGATATGATGTCAGTATTATTTTATACCCCTCCTGTACTAGTTAACATTAATGTAAAAAGAAATGTTAACAATGGATTTTTTAAAGAAGATGAAAATGAAAGTAAATAGGTAAAGGGAATTTTTTATAAAGATTAAACGGAATAAATAAGATAATGATATTAAATTATTTGTTATTCATCATTATTAAGGTCATTCAAGATTTAACATGAAACACATATAGGGAAGAACCATTGAACATAGAAGCCAAATAAAACCACAGAAACAATATTAGAGTTATAATAGAGGTTTAATCGCATAACATTGATGTTCAATTAAATGAGGTTTAGAAAATTATGTTTTCATTAATATAATAGAACAAGGACTGAAGCCTATGATTTAATTTACTATGGAAGAGTTATAGTTTTATATGTATGATGAAAGATTATTATGATCATCTCTAGTTCAATTTTATGAAAAATAAAAAAAATTCAATTATGAAACATTAAAATAAAAATATAAAAAAAACACATATATATAGATAATAAAAAACATATATTTTTTAATATAAAATAAATTTGTCAATAATTTCTTCAATTTTATTTTTTTCTTATTTATAGACAACTGATATTCATTAAACCCTTTCATTAATCAATTTTTTTATAATTTAACAATCAGGAAATTATTAACAATAATAAAAGTTAATAATGGACATATAAAAAGAATATGACATTCTTCGATAAGTATTTCCCAAATGATTTACAAACTTGGACTAAAACATGATCTTAAGAAAAAGAAAATCCATTTAAAATCAAAAAATATATATATGAACTAAAAGTAGTAAATTTTTTTATAAATATAAAATTATATAATATTCATTAAAATAGAAATAGTTAAAAAAAATCAAAAACATGTAAAAATAAATAGAATATTGAAATATTGAAATAACAACTCTTTATAATTACTCATTTTCTAATCCTTAACTAAAAGTGGCATACCTTAAAATTTAATTTCTTATTTAGTGTAGAATTTTTTTTTAAATCCATATCCCTTTAAAAATTAGATAAAATATATTAAAAATAAAAATAATATACCAACCTATCGAAGAGATTAGTTATATAAATACTAATTTCTCAAGCTTTTATTAAAATATATATACTAAATAATTTGAATCACAATCATGAATAAGAAATAGTTACATTAAACTTATTATATTGGTAATTTAATCATTCGTATATTACTAAGTGTCATTAAAAATATACAATACCAATGAATGTTATAAGATTAAAAAATAGAATATATTTATATAAAACAGAAAATAAAAAATATATAAAACCATATCAAATTCAGTTATTGACCTGGTTGGGATTATCTCACACATTAATCTTAAAACCTAATAATCATATTCCACACTTCCTTTTTAAAGATGATACTAAAGTAAAAAAGAATTAAATTGGAAATAAAAAATGAAACACACACACACACACACACACACACACATATATATATATAATAGAACCCAACTATTATAATGTATAAATTATTTTTACCATTACTTCCACATATTTGATTGTATTTGGAATATTTATCAAAAAGTTGTCTTTGTGAAACAATTTCCATGAACTTCATTTTCATATATAATAAATAAAAAACAATTATAAACCATAATAATTAAAAATAAACTTATAAAAAAGAATAAAACGTACTTTTCTAAAAATATACTAATTTTTTACAAACACAACCTAATAAATAACCGAAAATAATAATTTTCATTAATTTTGGCTGAATATGCAAAACATCCTACTGACTATATAATATAAAAAGGCTCTAAATAAATAAAATTGTAATGAACATTACTTAATAATAATAATAGTGTTCTAACAAAATAATTAATGAAAAAACCATCATCCAATCTCTATATTTGGTAATCTACAATATATATATATATTAAGTCGGTGTTTTTAGATATTTCACAACTATTGGAATAATGTCCGAATATATAGGACCATAAACACAATATCTCATTTTGAATAAGAAATGTGTGTATATACCAAAAAAAATTAGTAATATTTCAATTCACATGAAATCAACATTATTTAATGAAATAAAAATGTAAAAATAATTTATATACCTAATAGAAAACAAAAAAACTGGAACATTGATATCATGAAAAATAACTAGATCACTGATATAATTTTTGTATATTCTTAGTGTATAGTCTCTTTATCATATATTATATTTCATCTGAAACCCATAAATATTATCCATGTAAGAAGGAACCTACCATAATCTTTTTCCCCCATTATAAATCTCAAATGTATCTGAAGTTTTAGGTTCCTAAAACATTTGTTTCTTCAGTAAAAATTTGTTCTTAATTAGATGCACCAGTATAAATTAAATGTAAAGTAAATTATATGTAATTTTTAATAAAATTTATATAAATTTTAATATAAAATGGATACCATGTATTTCAAATAACAATTATGGTCATCTTAATAATGTAAAAAATTACACTTATAATTTCTAACTCGGGTAACAGACATGGTCAGTAATGGAATAAGACTAGTTTGATAAATAATAACATTTACATGTGCTATTACCTAAACCAACATTATACTCTGGTTATGTACATGATATCAAAAAATATATATGGAATTTTATGTTACAACAATTACTTGGGAATAAACAGTTTACACCACACAGTATATGGTCTATTCTGAATGATGAGGTGGAGGATCTGAGTAGGCATGATAGGGAGGCTGGCTAGGCTATACATGATACACATACTACATAGCCTATTCATGTTGTGATTGTCTCATACATTGTTCAAATATATCATTATCTTTTGATTTAATTATACTATCTATATACCGTTTGAGGTTATTCAACTAAACCATTATGGAATCCCTTTTGGTTTCTCCTGATTTCTTAAATTGATGATCAAAACATCTCGTAACACTAAAAACCAACTCATATCCTCTTACGTGGATAGAGTGTTTTGGATTCCATAATGTTTTTTCTAGGATTTCTATCCAACCCTCAAGGAAAAAATTAACATACATCGCTTCCTCTTACGGGTTATAATGAATTAAAATTTTGAAACATATTATTACTGTAAATTTAAAAAATAAAACCATGCATCAAAAAAATATTTCACGTAATTTTTTATATACATACTTATATTAATCAGTAAGATTTTTTTTAGTTATTTTCATCTTGTTATTGTCCACTTTTCATGGTAATTTGGGTGAGATGGAGGAGAAAACCGGACCTCTTCGAATCCACAAATAGAATGATCCTGTATTTTATCAACATTTTCAATAATAATTTTATCCACAAATAAATGATACCTTCCATTTGATAATGTAGAAAGGTATATTTTCTTCAATGAGATCTCTTCATAAGATCTAATAAATTCATATTACTTAAAAATAAATGAATATTTAATCTTGTATTAAAAAAATCAAAATTATATATTAATCATAACATAAATTCCTCATCAAATCTTTGGGTGAAAAATATTTCCCCTGTATGTGAATATGAAAACTCATACCTATGACATGGGATTTAATTCTATTACCTTCCAAAAACATATTTTCTTTCAAATATTGTTTTAAATTTTATACATAATACCAAAACTAAGGATAAAAAATGTTTTCTTTATTTTTTTATATTCAAAAAATTGAATTTCATCTGTAATCTTATATATTACATATTTTTCATTTCTAATATATAAAATTTAATAATTTTGATGAGAATAAATAAGATGAGAAATTTTACCATTATGGACTCGCACATCTACTATTTCACCAACTTACGGATAGAGTTCTAATCTTCATTTAAAATTATAATCCTATAAGGACTATGAATATTTATATAACTAGTAAACTGCATTGAATTTGGGAAAGTAGGGTTATTAATATCATTAATATGAAGTCTCTATTCTCCTCAAATGAGTGAAATATTATTTGAATTTTTAGTCTCAATTTTTACAACTCTAAAAATCTATTTATCTATCAATGAAAGGGAAGACAAATCATTGGAGGCACATTAGTAGTATGATAATTTTTTGTTGAAAAATAGACATTTTCTATCCTTAAATGATTATATCACAAAATAATTAATAATATGAAAAAATACATATATCTATGTTAATGATCAAATACCTCTGTATCTTTCACTAATGTAGAAAAATGTATTGATGTTGCCTGTACCCACATATTATTAGAAAAGTGAATAGTTAAAAATACTAATTACAAAAATCTAATTAATGAAATTGTGTCACAAATGTTTATGTGTCAAAAAAATGACATCATGATTCGTAACCACTATATATTCAATTAAAACAATTAAATTTAAAAAAATTATAAAGTTATAGAAAATTTTATAGATTAAAATATCACAACTAATAAAAGGGATTTCATATGTTTAAATTTAATGAAAACATAACAGGGTAAATCAATTTTTTCAATCAAAAAATGTATAATAGTAACTCTTTAATAGAAAATTGTATAGATAAATCATAAAACAACTAATATATATAATAAATTATTTAATATGTAATAAAATTTAATGTTTTTTTATAATTGTTATTTAAAAGAAACTAACAAAATATAGAAATTTACCTTGAAAATTATGACTGTAATTTAGTTTTTTCCCACATCCCCTTAGAAATATCATTTAATACTTCATTGAATATGTCTACATTGTAGTAATTATTATCATCTAAAAAATAAATAATAGATGAATAAGGATCATATAAAATCATAACAGCGTCATCATCCCTATCACTTAAAATAATTATTTTCCCTTGAAAAAATGGACCACTGATCATTTGATAGAACAATGACCTAAAATATTTTCTTCTCATGTTTCACAGTGATAGACAGTTCCTATTTGGAATTAAATAAATTCAAAACAAATAGTGTAAAATAATAGTCATTTTGTTTCACTTCACTATTAATATCAGCCCCATAAAATAAAAACATATTCAATCAAAATTTCATATAATCAACGTCTCATATATCATCAAGAACACTGAAATATTTCATTAATGTAGTAATATGATTTCTATAATTTTCTCTCAAAATATTCATTTCTTTAGAAAAGGCCATTACCCCCCAAAATTTTGAATGTTACTCTTGTGTTCTTGAATTTTGTTTAAAATGTTTACCTGTAACATCCCAAGTAAGTAATGAATAATAGATATTTTTATCTAATGATTAAGATAGTGTTTTAGAGGCTTAAAATGAAAATAAATCCAATCTTAAGCATGGAATACACTAATATTCTTATAAGATTGTTTTACTGCATTTTGATGGAAAACCATTTTTAAATCTATATTTTGACAACTTTATAAGCTATTTTTGTCAAGATAAACTTATTCATTATGATTGGGACAACAAAATTTACTTTGTGTGAATTTTTGGTATTTTTCAGACAATGTTCATTTTTTAATGAATAGTGAAAAATACTGCATTTTAATTCACAACCAATTTTTAATCTCATTTATTTATATGATTAGATTATCTTTAGATTTGGTTTTAAAGTGAAAATAGAAAATATTTTTACCATTAAATCCAATAGTGGTCGTTGGAACTAATTTCACTTTGAAATCGGACTTAAACTAGTGTCAATCTTTTGATACTTATTGTTTCATAAAAACACGCTATTTTCTCTGACAGCGGGAATTAATTATCAAATTAATTAATGTGACTTATATGTTTTGAATTTTTTAAAATAGGCTTAATTTTTGAATTATTAATATCAAATATAGCTTAGGGTGAATTTTTGATAATTTTCTGAAAAACTTCAATTTTTGATGAATAGTGAAACCACTAAGTGGTACTTATAAAGACTGATTTTCCGTTTAAATGAAATTTTGACATCATTGTGTTTTTAATTTCAAAAATCCGACATACATGGTTGTCATTAAGAAGTAAAATGTGGTTCAATGAGATTATAATAATTTTTTGGTGAATAGTAACTTATTAAGTTCTTAATCGCGATTATTGGTAATTAGTGTAGTTTAAGGTAAAAATAATGCTTTAATAAAATAAGATGAGCTTGACACATGTCCTACCCTTATTGGTTGTGTCATGGCCGACCAAGAAAAGCAATGGGTCAACTTGGGGACCCCATGGAGACAATTTGGTTGGGAAATGACATAAATAACTTTTTATTAAATGTAAAAGTAAAAAAGACACAAACATAATATGTTTTACGAAAACAACTTTTACATGGGGTTATAAAGATCATCTTTTTGATTATAAATAGTCATTGGAAAGCTAAAAAGATTTAATACATCATATTATTTGTTTTATAATTTTTATACATTAAATAAATTAAATTATTTATGACATTATAATGATGCAGCAATGACATCATTATTTGACGATTTAAATAAAATGGAAAGATAATGTAAAATCTATGAACTACACATGTCAAAAACCAATTGGATGAGTGTATTTCGAACCCTTATCACCTTATCCACAAATTATATCAATGTGGGACCTTTTAAAACCGAAACACATTTTCAAATAAAGTAATATTACTTTACTTTCCAAAAGTGCCCCTCCTCTCCTCTTATAAAAGGCCCCCACCTCTACCTCATTTCACACACTCCTCAAGCCTTTGGCTCGGACAAACCCTGACCATTTACTCTCTCCACATCCCTCTCCTCATCCTAGAGGATTACCTTTGGGAAGAATCCTTTCAAACGAAGACTTTAGGCTCAAATCAAAAGGAGTTACACTTTTAAAGGTAATTCATTCTCTCATGTTCATTTGTTTTATTTTGTTTTTCCAACCCCCTAAACTATTTTTATTTACTTCTTTGGTAACAACACCAGTATCGTCAATATACTAGGATGTTGTTATAAGATTTATTTGAGCTAAACTCTCACACAACTACATCAAATGGTTAAAGAACATACGGTTTCCGTGGATGGAAAAATTCTGCCTCCCGAAACGATGATTGTTCAATACTCATTTAACACCTTCAAAGGTGGCCATTATGATGTCACTATTTTTATATATGATATATAATATGTTTATGTTTTCCTTAAGCTTATGTTTTTTTCATTTTGTGCATACCTTTATGGTTTCCATTATGGTTAAACACGATATCTTCATTTTAGGACGTGCGGACTACCGCCCCCTGAAAGTGATTTGATTCGTTAATACCATATGTGGGATGTGTAAAGGATAAAGTTAAAGATATTATATATGTTATTATACTGGAATTATAATATACCTTTATATCATTATGATTCCATTCTATAAAATACGAAATAGAAATGAAAGTAGCGTTCATGCGTACGTACGGCTTACCGTCTCCATGAACGGTGCATTTAATTTCTTACCTCTAAATGATTATGTAATATTATAAATGAATATATGTACTGGATATATATGACATATATGATATCTACATCATGAATACCATTCTATATATAATTAATACATGAACAACATGTAACTATACAGGGCTTATTTTTTACTCAAGTACTAATGATCGTTAAAACGACTGTTATTAACTTAAATAATTACATAGTGTTCATGACATGGTAATAAGTGATATAAAAGGAATAATGAACATGAAAAAGGTTATTAAGAAAGTAGAGATTAACTCAAGTTTATTATTCAGGAGATTAAAGAACGGTCGTGTCAAGTCGGATACGCGGTATGGGACTTCGTCTCAATCTCCTTTCATTGAGGCATATTTTATTTTATACACAACTTTCTTTTATACGGTGTATAAAACCCTTTGAATTTTTTGTTTATTCAAAAGGAATATTTTTTATACGAAGCGTTTACTAAACGACAAAAGGGAATGTTTTTGTCGTACGTATTCGGCGACAACGACTTCTCCGCCGTCGTGATCGTTATTTGAGTTTTGGCTTCCTCTACAAGACATACCTTTTTTTTAAAAGAAAAATAAATACCATGTTTTACTTTTCTTTTATTTTGGTATTGAAAATGGTTTTCATAATTTTTTTATTATATCAATGTGTTGTATTGATATCTCGTGATTGAAATGTGGAAATGTTATTTTCCTTTATGCATGTTTTATGTGATATGATTATGTTATGGTTCTTGGGCATTATTATGAAGACGGGTGGTTCCGTGATAAACTAAGGGCAGGTGAGCCCATTATAGATCTCCAATGCATTGGGTAACGCGAAGGAGTGAAACGTTAAGGTTTCTCCGAAGAGATTTAGGGAATATACTTTGATGGGTATTCCAAATGTAACCAAGAGGGTTACTCCCTATGTAAGAATGTTATGAATGCCTCAAGTTACCTTTATGTCTTATGATTTCTATGATTTATTCATAATTTTATTGTGGTATGTTAAAGTGATTATGTTTTATGGGTAAAGTATGATCTCATCCTTATGTACATATGTACCCATGTTTCCTTTCCATATTTTTATAACCCATACTGAGCTTTTTATGCTCATCCCAAGTTTTTTTGAAATGTTTTCACAGGTCAAGGGAAAGGTACATCATATGATGATAGTGTCAAGGAAGTGTCAAGAATGAATACATGTTTTATTTTAAATATGTTTCCTTTGATGGGAATGAAGAATACTATCTTTATGTAACCACTTTGTTTATATGTGAATGTAATGCAAGTTTTATGATCTAATTCTCTAAAACTCTAAACCTGAAAATATCCTCAATGTGTAATCTTGTAATAACTCAAGATTTAAGTAAAGTTTAAGGCTGGGGCCTTATAGTTGGTATCAAAGGGAGGTTTAGATAAATTTAGAAGTTAGAATTCTATTAAATTATTATCCAAAAATATTTTTTTTTCAAATGATATAGCATTTAAAGATTACCATGTTGCTTCATCTAAGACATGTTTGTTCAGAATGGTTTTCCGCAGAGGAAATAGGGAAGCAGTGCTAGGAAGGCATACAGAAGGAAATAACCTTCCGAATCAGCATCCCGAGATGGTCGGAATTGGAAGTGAACAGTTTGTTGCAGTAATGGTGCAGTTGACTCAAGCGATAAATGGTGGTGGTATCCATGCACGAGATCAGCCTGATCAACTGCAGAGGAACATGTCAGTGGTGGAACATTCCATGAGGCAACATCCACCATCATTTATAGGATCATCTGACCTTGTGCTAGCTGAAGGGTGGATTAAAGCACTGGAGAAGATTTTTGAAGTCATGGGGTGTTCAGACAATCAAAAGGTTAGTCTTGCTATTTACCGTTTGGAGGGTGAAGCAGATCAGTGGTGGTCTATGGTTAAAAATATCAGGGACGCCGATGAGATTGATGCTCTTAACTGGGATGAATTCAAAGGTATGTTTCTTGAGAAGTATTTTCCTAAGGCTGTTTGAGTTAGGATGGAAAAGAAATTCTTGGACTTGAGGCAAGAGGAAGACTCAGTGGCTGCCTATGAAGAAAGGTTCACTCGATTGGAAAGGTATGCTCCAAATTTTATCCGAGACCTTGATAGTAAAATCAATCGTTTTTACTCAGGATTAAAGCCAAAATATCGAAGGGAATTAGCTTCTCGTGAGTTTAAAAGTTATGAAAAGCTTGTTCGATGTGCTGAGAAGGTGGAAATGGAGTTTTCCGATGACCAAGTGTTCTATAACAACCAGCAGAAGAAGAGACCGAGGTGGCAGGAGAAAGGTAAGAATTCTTCAAAAAAGTCTGATGGTAAGAGAACTAAGTTTCCAGTTTGTGATAAATGTGGAAAAAGGCATGCTGGGGAATGTCTTCTAAATTCTAGGAAGTGCTACTGATGTGGTAAGATGGGACATAAGGCTCGTGATTGCACTGAAAAAGAATCAAGGTCAAGGTAAGAACAAATTTGATTTACAGTTAGTGAAATGTTATAAGTGCAATGAGATGGGTCACTATGCAAACGAGTGTCCGAAAAAGAGCTTGAGTGATGGGAAGCAGTTAGACTACAAGCAGAAAGGGGTGGTGAAATCCTTTGCAACTACTTCAGCAGATGTCGGGCCATCAAATGAAGTTGTATCAGGTACTTTGTTTGTTTTTTCAGATTACGCCAGTGTGTTTTTTGATTCGGGGTCTACACATTCTTTCATCTCTGAAACCTTTTCTAGTAAAATGGGAATACCATCTCAAAAAATGACTCCTGAACTTTTGGTAAAAACACCTGGGGGAAATGCTGAGGCAAAAATAATTTATAAGAATCTTCCTATCCTTGTCTGTGGAAAGATCCTACTTGCAAACCTTATTGTTCTACCTCTAGTAGAGTTTGATGTTATCCTGGGTATGGATTGGCTCTCTATTTACCATGCTAAGATTGACTGTAGAGCTAAAGAATTTTCATTTCAGAAAGACTTTCAGTTTGTTTACAAGAATGAACCCTTAATTTTGATAACATATCAAGAGGCAGAGAAACTTGTAAAAGATGGAAATGAATGTTACCTTGCACAAGTTGTTGAAAATAAAGAAACTATTCAGATTAATGATGTGCCAGTGGTAAATGAGTATCCTGATGTTTTTCCTGATGAGTTGCCTGGAATAATACCAGATCGGGAAGTTGAGTTTACTGTTGACTTAGTTCCTGATGTTAAGCCAATTTCAAAACCCCCTTATCGAATGGCACAAATTGAACTTTTAGAGTTGACGGATCAATTGCAAGATTTATTAGAGAAAGGTTTCATTCGACCTAGAACATCACTATGGGGTGCTCCTGTTTTATTTGTTAAAAAGAAATATGGTTCTATGAGACTTTTCATTGATTATAGAGCCTTGAATAATATCATTGTTAAGAACAAATATCCTTTGCCTCATATCGATGATTTGTTTGATCAGCTCCAGGGAGCTCAGATTTTTTCAAAGATTGACCTGAGATCGGGGTACCATCAGCTGAAGGTAAAGGAGGCAGATATTCCGAAGACCGAGTTCTATACGAGATATGGCCATTGTGAATTTGTAGTAATGCCTTTTGGGTTAACCAATGCACCTTCTGTATTCATGGACTTAATCAATATAATTTTCCATGAGTTCTTGGATAAGTTTGTGGTGGTTTTCATTGATGATATTTTGGTGTTTTCTAAAAGTAAATAAGAGCATGAAAGACATTTAAGGGTTATCTTGAAAACCTTAAAATAAAAGAAACTGTATGGGAAATTCAGAAAGTTTGAGTTTTCATTGCAACAAATTTCTTTCCATGGTCACATTGTTTCTAAAGATGGAATAACTGTTGATCCTGCAAAAACAAAAGTTGTGGAAGAATGGCCAAGACCCACAAGTGTAACCGAGATTCATAGCTTCCTTGGTTTGGCAGGCTATTACCGAAGGTTTGTTAGAAAATTTTCACGGTTATCTAGTCCAATGACTAAGCTAAATCGGAAGGGTGTTAAGTTTATCTGGACAAAAAAATGTGATGATTGTTTTCAGGAATTGAAAAGAAGATTGGTGAATGCTCCAGTTTTGGCACTACCTTCCAGGAATGGTGAGTTTGTTATATACAGTGATGCTTCATTGAAAGGACTTGGTTGCGTCCTAATGCAGAATGATCAGGTAATTGCTTATGCTTCACGACAGTTGAAAACTCATGAGGTAAATTACCCTACACATGATTTGGAATTAGCTGCTGTTGTTTTTCCATTAAAAATTTGGAGGCATCATTTGTATAGAGTAAAGTGTGAAATATATACTGATCACAAAAGTTTAAAGTATATATTCACTCGGAAAGAGTTATACATGAGACAAAGGATATGGTTAGAATTAATCAAGGATTATGATTGTACAATTCATTACCATCCGGGAAAAGCAAACAAAGTGGCTGATGCTTTGAGTCGAAAAAGTAACGCTTCATTAATAATGTTGTGTTTAGAACATGATCCTTTGGTTAAGGATTTTATGAACTTTGGCATAGAAGTTGTTGGTGCAGGAAGTCCTTCTGTTTTGTTTCAGGTATCAGTGAGATCTTCTCTATCAGATAGAATCAAGCAAGCACAGAAGCAAGACAGTGAGTTGCAGAAAAAGGTAGAGCTGGTTCAGAAATGTATGTTGCCTAAATTCAACATTGATAATGATTGTGTTTTGAGATTTGGGAAGAGATTGTGTGTGCCTTGTGATTCACAGTTGAAGAGAGAGTTGTTATGTGAAGCTCATAGTTCTCCGTTTTCAGTTCATCCGGGTAGTACTAAGATGTATAGAGATCTGCGGGAGTATTACTGGTGGGACGGAATGAAAAGAGATATTGCTGATTTTACTGTGAAGTGTTTGACATGTCAACAGGTTAAAGCAGAGCGGCAGTTACCGAAAGGGATGCTTCAGCCTTTATCAGTGCCAGAGTGGAAATGGGAGAATATATCCATGGACTTTGTTGTTGGATTACCGAAGACATCTCGAGGTAATAATGCAATCTGGGTTATTGTTGATCGCTTGAAAAAATCTGCTCATTTCCTTGCTATACGAGATACTTTCTCTCTTGACCATCTTTCCCTTTTTTATCTTAAAGAAATAGCCAGGTTACATGGAGTTCCTCTCTCTATTGTATCGGATCGTGATCCCAGGTTTACTTCTAACTTTTGGAAAGGCCTTCAGAAGTCGTTGGGTACTGAATTAAATTTTAGTACAGCTTTTCATCCTCAATCAGATGGGCAGTCAGAACGAACAATTCAGACTTTGGAGGATATGTTAAGTTCTTTCTCTATGGATTATCAGGGAAGTTGGGACCAACATCTTTCTTTGGTTGAATTTTCATATAATAACAGTTTTCATTCCAGTATACAGATGGCACCATTTCAGGCATTATATGGGAAGCAGTGTCGAACTCCAGCTTTCTGGGATGAAGTGGGTGAAAGGAAGTTGATGGGACCAGAATTGGTAGAAGAGATGGCAGAAAAAGTTCAGCTGATTCAGAAACACATGAGAACAGCTCAGAGCAGGCAGAAGAGTTATGCGGATAACCGGAGGAAGGATCTATCTTTCGAGGTAGGTGATCATGTTTTTCTCAAGGTTTCTCCTTGGAAAAGTGTGATGAGATTTTTTAAGAAAGGAAAGCTAAGTCCAATGTTCATTGGACCATACGAAATTCTGGAGAGAGTTGGATCAGTTGCATATCGGGTGGCTTTACCTCCGATTTTATCTCAAGTACACAATGTTTTTCACGTTTCGATGTTGGGAAAGTATATGCCAGATCCATCTCATGTTTTGAGTCCAGAGGTAGTTCAGCAGGTAGAGAACCTATCTTATGAGGAACAACCGGTCTAGATTCTTGACCACAGGGAGCAAGTGTTACGGAATAAGGTGATTCACTAGGTAAAGGTTTTGTGGAAAAACCACATGATTGAAGAGGCAACATGGGAATCTGAAAATGCAATGAGGGATAAGTACCCCCATTTATTTGATAAGTAAATAAATTACGGGGACGCAATTTTCTAAAGGGGGGAAGGATGTAACATCCCAAGTAAGTAATTAATAATAGATATTTTTATCTAATGATTAAGATAGTGTTTTAGAGGCATAAAATGAAAATAAATCCAATCTTAAGCATGGAATAAACTAATATTCTTAAAAGATTGTTTTACTGCCTTTTGATGGAAAACCATTTTTAAATCTATCTTTTGACAAATTTATAAGCTATGTTTGTCAAGATAAACTTATTCATTTTGATTGGGACATCAAAATTTACTTTTTGTGAATTTTTGGTATTTTTCAGACAATGTTCATTTTTTTAATGAATAGTGAAAAATACTGCATTTTAATTCAAAACCTCTTTTTAATCTAATTTATTTATATGATTAGATTATCTTTTGAATTGGTTTTAAAGTGAAAATAGAAAGTATTTTTACAATTAAATCCAATAGTGGTCGTTGGAATTAATTTCACTTTGAAATTGGACTTAAACTAGTGTCAATCTTTTGATACTTATTGTTTCACAAAAACACGCTATTTGCTCTGACAGCGGGAATTAATTATTAAATTAATTAATGTGAATTATATGTTTTGAATTTTGTAAAATAGACTTCATTTTTGAATTCGTAATATCAAATATAGCTTAGGGTGAATTTTTGGTAATTTTCTGAAAAACTTCAATTTTTGATGAATAGTGAAACCACTAAGTGGTACTTATAAAGACTGATTTTCCGTTTAAATGAAATTTTTCCATAATTGTGTTTTGAATTTCAAAAATACTACATACATGGTTGTCATTAAGATGTAAAATTTGGTGCAATGAGATTATAATAATTTTTTGGTGAATAGTAACTTATTAAGTTCTTAATCGCGATTAGTGGTAATTAGTATAGTTTAAGGTAAAAATAATGCTTTAATAAAATAAGATGAGCTTGAAACATGTCCTACCCTTATTCAGTGTGTCATGGCCGACCAAGAAAAGCCATGGGTCAACTTGGGGACCCCATGGAGACACTTTGTTTGGGAAATGACATAAATAACTTTTTATTAAATGTAAAAGTAAAAATGACACAAACATAATATTTTTTCCGAAAACAATTTTTACATGGGGTTATAAAGATCATATTTTTGATTATAAATAGTCATTGGAAATATAAAAAGATATCCTAAATCATAGTATTTTTTTAATATTTTTTAGACATTAAATAAATTCAATTATTTATGACATAATAATGATGCAGTGATGACATCATTATTTGACGATTAAAATAAAATGGAATGATAATGTAAAATCTATGAACTACACTTGTCCAAAACCAATTGGATGAGTGGATTTCGAACCCTTATCACCTTATCCACAAAATATATCAATGTTGGACCTTATAAAACCGAAACACATTTTCAAATAAAGTAATATTTCTTTACTTTCCAAAAGTGCCCCTCCTCTCCTCTTATAAAAGGCCCCCACCTCTACCTCATTTCACACACTCCTCAAGCCTTTGGCTCGGCCAAACCCTGAACATTTACTCTCTCCACATCCCTCTCCTCATCCTAAAGGATTCCCTTTGGGCAGAATCCTTTCAAACGAATCCTTTAGGCTCAAATCAAAAGGAGTTACACTTTTAAAGGTAATTCATTCTCTCATGTTCATTTGTTTTATTTTGTTTCTCCAACCCCCTAAACTCTTTTTATTTACTTCTTTTGTAAAAACACCAGTATCTTCAATATAATAGGATGTTTTTATAAGATTTATTTGAGCTAAACTCTCACACAACTACATCAAATGGTTAAAGAACATACGGTTTCCGTGGATGGAAAAATTCTGCCTCCCGAAACGATGATTGTTCAACACTCATTTAACACCTTCAAAGGTGGACATTATGATGTCACTATTTTTATATATGATATATAATATGTTTATGTTTTCCTTAAGATTATGTTTTTTTCATTTTGGGCATACCTTTATGGTTTCCATTATGGGTAAACACGATATCTTAATTTTAGGAAGTGCGGACTACCGCCCCCTGAAAGTGATTTGATTCGTTAATACCATATGTGGGATGTGTAAAGGATAACGTTAATGATATTATATATGTTATTATACTGGAATTATAATATACCTTTATATCATTATGATTCCATTCTATAAAATACGAAATATAAATGAAAGTAGCGTTCATGCGTACGTACGGCTTACCGTCTCCAAGAACGGTGCATTTCATTTCTTACCTCTAAATGATTATGTAATATTATAAATAAATGTATGTACTGGATATATATGACATATATGATATCTACATAATGAATACCATTCTGGATATAATTAATACATGAAAAACATGTAACTATAAAGGGCTTATTTTTGACTCAAGTACTAATGATCGTTATAACGACTGTTATTAACTTAAATAATTACATAGTGTTCATGACATGGTAATAAGTGATATAAAATGAATAATGAACTTGAAAAAGGTTTTTAAGAAATTAGAGATTAACTCAATTTTATTATTCAAGAGATTAAAGAACGGTCGGGTCAAGTCGGATACGAGGTATGGGACTTCGTCTCAATCTCCTTTCATTGAGGCATATTTTATTTTATACACAACTTTCTTTTATACGATGTATAAACCCCTTTGACTTTTACGTTTATTCAAAAGGAATCATTTTTATACGAAGCGTTTAATAAACGAAAAAAGGGAATGTTTTTTTCGTACGTATGCGGCGACAACGGCTTCTCCACCGTCGTGATCGTTATTTGAGTTTCGGCTTCCTCTACAAGCCATACCTTCTTTTTAAAAGAAAAATAAATACCATGTTTTACTTTTCTTTTATTTTGGTATTGAAAATGGATTTCATAATGTTTTTATTATATCAATGTGTTGTATTGATATCTCGTGATTGAAATGTGGAAATGTTATGTTTCCTTTATGCATGTTTTATGTGATATGATTACGTTATGGTTCATGGGTATTATTATGAAGACGGGTGGTTCCGTGATAAACTAAGGGCGGGTGAGCCTGTTATAGCTCTCCAATGCATTGGGTAACGCGAAGGAGTGAAACGTTAAGGTTTCTCCGAAGAGAATTAGGGAATATACTGTGATGGGTATTCCAAATGTAACCAAGAGGGTTACTCCCTACATAAGAATGTTATGAATGCCTCATGTTACCTTTATGTCTTATGGTTTCTATGATTTATTCATAATTTGATTGTGGTATGTTAAAGTGCTTATGTTTTATGGGTAAAGTATGATCTCATCCTTATGTACATATGTACCCATGTTTCCTTTCCATATTTTTATAACCCATACTGAGCTTTTTATGCTCATCCAAAGTTTTTTTGAAATGTTTTCACAGGTCAAGGGAAAGGTACATGATATGATGATAGTGTCAAGGAAGTGTCAAGAATGAATCCATGTTTTATTTTAAATATGTTTCCTTTGATGGGAATGAAGAATAATATCTTTATGTAACCACTTTGTTTATATATGTAATGTAATGCAAGTTTTATGAACTAATTCTCTAAAACTCTAAACCTGAAAAGATCCTCAATGTGTAATCTTGTAATAACTAAATATTTAAGTAAGGTTTAAGGATGGGGCCTTATATTACCAATAAATATAAATACAAGAACGTATGATCTGATTAAGTGATGGTCCCCTAAAAAACATTTCAATGCTTCTAAAGTGGATATAATTGTTTAAAACTATATTTAATCTAGGAAGAAAATTTATTTTATGCTCAATAACTGACCACTTTTCTTTTCATTCATGATATAATATATTAAATTTTGAAATATGTGATAAAATATATAGGTGAACCTCATCTAAATTGTTCAAAATGTATTACTGTTGATGTATTACTTCATTACATGAAATAAATTGTATATTTATTTCATCGCATCCCAATACCTATACTATCATCTATCATATGATGAGATGTATGGATACTAATGTTGTAACACCCCTATTTTTTAGGAATTAATATTTTTGGAATAAATTATATTAATTTTATGGATTACCTTATACTCTACACTAGGGTGTGGTTCCACTAATCTCAAAAAAAGTTATGATTTCACTTCCTAGAAACCATAGATTATATTTTTTTACACGTAACATTATTATTTTGTTACCAAAAAATTCCATGTTCATTAGATATATTGTCTTACACGCAAGATAGAGTTTAACCAAAATATATTATACTATTAATAATATTGTTAAGATAATATAATTGTGATAACCAAGATATTGTTATCGAATATATTTATATATGATTAATTAAATTATAAATATATGGTTGAAACATTCTTATAAAATTAATTCCTTGGTTATCAATTATTTATAAATTATATTACAAACCAATAGAATATAAAGAATGATATTTTAGGGAAAGATAATTTGATTACCACAAAGAAATATATCTTAATAAATTATCAATATTTATGAGAGATATTAATTATATTTAAATATTATAAATAAATAAAAATATTTTTATATTCATCCAATAAGTATTGTTGGAAGAATATTAGAACAAAATCAATTTTATGCATAAAATGCTATATTTTTTAAAAAGGTAGTATTTATGAATTTTAATAAAAGAAATATTCTAAAAGTAATTTTTTATATTTATTTACATTTATCTGAAAAATAAAAATTCATTATTGAAATAGGAATATCAAAAAAAAATTGGGTTAATTTTTGGGTATTTTCCTATAAGGCCCTAGCCTTAAACAATACATAATATAGTGTTTAGTCAAGAATTTACATACATTCTAATTGATGATATTTTTTGGTTTATGGTTTTAGAGAATTTTTCCATAACTATTACATAAGATACACATGCAATATATTTGGATAGTTTTACATGGTGTCCAATATTTATGCCAAAGGAATCCCTTTTAAAATAAAACATTTTTTCTTTTTCTTGTTAAAAGTATTCTCGACTTCTTATTTTTTTTTACCCGTCTATATACCTCAGGAAAAAACACTATCAAAACATGGGATGTGAAAAAAAAATATCAGTTAGTAATATAAATCAAGGAAGAAAACTTCAAGTCCATGAATATCTTATGCTCAACAAAAAAGTTTCCAAAAATAAATCTTTTTCGCCATAAAAACATAATCTACCTAACATACATCATGAAATAGTAAGATTATTGAAAATGATTCATAGAAATAAAAAATCATAAAAGTAAATTGTGTAATCAATTTCATACTTACATTGTATCTTTCATAGCTACATAGGTAGTAACCTTCACGGTTACGTTTAGAATACCCATTAGAGTATATTCCCTAAATCGATTAGGAAAAACCTCATAATTTAACTAGGTCTCATTACACAAAGAATTAGAGATATATAGTGATCTCACACACCCTCAATTTATTGAAAAATCACCCATATATAAAAGTAGTTCCCTATAACTATAAAAAAATCATAAACTATAAATCAGGCATAAAAGGAAAATAACTTTCCACTTTGAAATCACATTTCATTTTTTCCACATTCGTACACTCATAAATGATAAAAATTTATTTGAAAATAAAAGTTTAGAATTGTAAATTAAAAATAAAAACATTAACGTAAAATTAAAATTTAAAATTTGTTTTATGAATTATATTTTAAAAAAAACATTACAATTTTTTAAAATAATCATTCCAATTTAAAACACATTTAAAAAATTAAAATATATGATTTTTGAATAAAACTGTCGAATACCACATTGAAAATTTATAGATTATTTAAAATTAAAATTTATTTATTTCTATATAAATAAATCCTAATTTTTTTTGAAAATTTGGACATTAATGGGAATGATTGAGATGAATAAACCTTTAAAACAATTATAATGATGTTCTAAATGAAAAGTATCGTACCAAATGATAAATAAATAAATAAAAACACTAAAAAATAACATTAAATAAAACATTAAATATCATGAGAATATATGAATTCATGATATAATGTCTATAAAGGGTTTTATATACACCTTATTTGATAATAAAGGTGCATATAATCAATATATGCCTCAATAAAAGGAGATTGAGACGAAGCCCTTTAAAAAGAACATTTGGTCAGTAAAATAAATTTTTTATGTGCTTTCACTATAAATATACATAAATAAAGTATAAATACAAGATAATATATCTAAAATATATTTCTCACAGAATCATAAAATTACATAATTAGGAAGGAGATGTTGAATCCAAAGATTGAAAATTGGTTTATGAAATTATATTACAATGTTTTTATCAATGACAAAAGAATTTATCAATGGGATGATTATGTGTCTAAAAATTATATACACACAAATGAAAGTTTAAATTACAACATAAATAAATAAATAATGATTCCACATAGAATATTTGAATAATTTAATCAAAAAAGTATCCATAAAACTCAATGAGTAGAAATTGAGCTCAAATTTTCCTTACCTCAAGTCTAAGTTGTCTTGTTTATTCCATATCATTATAAATAAAAATCATAAGTTTATTTATACATGATTGAGAAAAGTTTTTATTTTTATTATTCTTTTAAGTAACTTTTTACCATATTATATCAATTACCTAATTATTTATGTTCAATCAGACTGTTTGGCGATATTTGGTTATTGAGTCAAAAATGAACTCAGTATGATATCAACAGTCCATGTGGTAATAAGTCCATAATATATAGAATATTAAACATGGTATAAATATCTTATATATTAATTATATAAAAAAACTAAAAAAACCATTCATGGAGACTGTAGGTCGAACGTACGTATGAATGATATTTTTGTTTTTCATGTAACATTGAAAGAAAAATGTTAAATGGGATGTATATAAATTTTATACATATATAATATAATTAAAATAAAATAAATATTTCATAAATAAAATATATTTTTAATATAATATCATTAATTCATTCCATGTGATTTATGGATGGACCACATCATTTTGAGGAGGCGGTAGTCCACATGTTCTCAAAGAAGGTTATCATATGACTAAAATTTGGAAAGCATGAAGGTATGTTTTATATAAAAGTTATAGAATATTAAAAATGTTATAATATACTAATTAAAATATTATTTTATCAAAATAATAGTTTTTATATGATTCAATAAATCTGTAATGGAAAAAAGAAAAAAATCATTCACAAGGGAAATTAAAAGACATAACATGGAAAAAAAATTTATTCCATTGATTAAGAAGAGGTGTAAAATGAAATAGATATTAGTTATTACATAATAAAGATAAAAATAAATTATATAAATTATTCCATATTAATCAATAATTGATGGATTAATGAGGCGAGGAGAATGTAGGAAATGGAAAGAAACTAATAGATATACTTTCAGAAAATTACCTCTTGAATATCCCCTCAATGAAAGACCCTTGAGGACCATGGATTTGGTATTTTATTGATATAGAAGAACATGGAAGTGATAGAGTGAGGATTATAATTTTTTGCATATATTTTAGGATATGAAAAGCTATTTGGGTCAAAATAAGGAAGTGACGGTTTTTATTTATACATGAGAAGAGGTGGGTTCGAGTGATTATTTTATTGATTATTTTATTCTAAAATATATCCATATAAACGAGGAATTAAGTTCCACAAATTTGGATTATAATTACTGTTTTATATATTGTTTATAGTCTAGAAACACCTCAAGCACCCTTTAAATGTTTTTGTTTTCTTGGTATGCTAAGATTTTAAATAATAACTTAAGCCCTTTTCATAATTTTACTTCTACTATGGTAAATAATAATTTTTTACCTTGGTAGTTTTTTTATACCTAAAAATTAAATTGACCATAAAAAATAATTTGGATCTTCTAATTAAAAATATGGAATCCATTTTACCAAATTCATTTCACATAATTGGAAAAAATATATTTAAAATTAATTCTGCATAAAAAACTAAATGAGGGGTTTTGAAAGTGAAATGTTCATAGATAAAAATGTTTTTATATCTAATATCAATTTGAAAATGATTATAATTAAACAAATTTAATTAAAAAATAAAATGATTATCGAATTATATTTTAAAAAATATACAAATAATATTATAATATAAAATTAAATTTGATGAAAAAGTAGTTTTAAATTAAAACAGAGTATTTTTCACATTCATTAAAATATATATTTTTGTAGAAAAATACAAAATACTTATAAAAAAAATGATGACCCGAATCCCAAGAATAGTTTATTTGTTTCAAATATAACATATTAATGTGTCAATATATATATTTAAAAAATTCCATCATCGATTGCGGGTAAACCTGTATTTTTTGAAAACACTCTAATTATCTTTGAAATTATATTTAATCTTTTCAC
The DNA here is from genome assembly GCA_963277665.1 of Viscum album. NCBI lineage: Eukaryota > Viridiplantae > Streptophyta > Magnoliopsida > Santalales > Viscaceae > Viscum > Viscum album. The sequence goes on from OY728163.1 coordinate 693,012,089, forward strand.
ATGTCTAAAAACATATAAGATGAATATTAATGCTTATATTGAATTCATTGTTCATTAATATATTACAAAAAATATTAATTTTATTATTTTATATATACAATTATTATCATTTAAATAGTTATTCATAAAACCACATCTTTTATATTCAATTGGTTTTTATTTAATTTATTAATTAATTTGGTAAAAAATGAATCATTATATAAATATTTATAAACTATATTTTAATAATTCAATTAATACTTTTCATTCCCACCATTATAATGGATTGGTTATAATGGTAACATTTAAATTATAATATTTAGTTGTTCACTAATGCTCGATGTGGCATATCCATCATACTATCGAACAATGTGTTTCATTTTTAAAACTTAGGTTCTTTACATTCTCCCCACTTTTGGAAAATGCATCCTTTAAATATGAATTTTTTTTCAGAAAATAATGGCATGAATTGGTAAAATTTCATTATTACAATCCTACATTCAAAAAAGGGGTTAAAAAACTACCACTTTAAAATAAAGTAAGAGATGTACGAAGATCACCAAAGATAACCAATAATATGGTTGGATGTATGAAAAAATGTATATGGAATGTAGGACTAATAATAAAGATCTTATACAGAATAATATAAAATATTGTTTGGAAAAATTTAACAATTATGAAGATATAAATTTGTGAAGGATTAAACGGTCTTCAACATCGCAGTAGGGAAAAAACAAAAAGAAATTTTTTATTTAGATCATTTCATAATTTAGTGGAATTCATTTTTGAAATTGACTAAGAACATATGAAAAATTTCTTGATTGTAATGTAGGGTTTCATCATTTAATCAATTTCACCCACAAACTCATCATTTTATCCAAATGATGATTATTCAATATGAATTATTTGCCCACCAGAAACAAAACAATATACTTATAGAGAATCACATAATCCCAAAAAGATTAAATAACTATTCATCCTATATTAAAACATTAACCAAAACCAAATAATATAGGATATTATTAAATTATTCGAAGAAATGAATAAATCAATGTATGCTAAAAAACTTCTTTTAATCTCCACAATATAAAAGTAATACCTAAAGTTCAACATAGAACATTTGATAAATTATTTTCCTTAAAATTCCACAAAATAATCAAAACTATGATTGAAACTCAAAAATTAGTAGGATTTGATTACATAGTCTTCCAAGATAAATTTTAACATTTATCTCCAAATAACATAAATCCCAATTTATTTCTCAGACCAAAAAGGTAATTTCCAAAACCACATATTCTCCAAGATAGGTAAATCATTTCCATAAATTACCTGAATTTCCATATATCTAGAATCAAAACAATGATTCTTCCAAAATAAATTTCAACCATTAAATCTAAAATAAAATCCCATAGTATTCTATTTTCCTTATTCATATAGGGTTCCCAAAATTGTGAACGTCTTCCAAAATAAAATTTATCACTTAATTCACCAATAATTTTCCAATTCCAAGGATATACATTTGATAAAACAAAAGATCCAAAACGAAAATTATTATTGTTATAAAATAATTTATCTAAAAAGAAATTTCATTCAAATCATAAATTTCATGTTGTCTAGTGGTAGGGGATAAAGCCTTATCAACCTTTCATTATGGGTTCGATTCCCACAGCCTTTCCAAACATGATGTGTTGTCACACATCTTGTGGGTTGTCCCTTTTAATAATACATAAAAATAACAATATCTTGTTTTAACCTTAATGGTTTTCTTATACATCCCATTTTCATCCTAACTCATTATGAAATAAACATCATAATTCATGAATACTTATATAAATTGTAACATTTTTCCCTTCCATATGATTTAATAAAACTATTATCGAATAAAAGAACCACATGGCTTGATCATGGTTCACAACTGGTTTTATCATCATTCTATTCATGTTGAAAGAAGTCCAATGCATTAGAACAATAATTTGAAGATTATTAATAATAACATTCTTCCTTTTTTCAAAAACTTCTTATACAATATGGGTCGTATGGGAGTTCATAGAAAAATAGTTTTAGAAAATAATCATGTATGACCTTTAATTTCAAAACATCTGACAAACCAAGATTTTTATAGACTATTTTGACAGATTTTGACAAGAAACATTAAATCAATTTTCCTCTTATAATAGAACATGTATTTTATGAAAGACTACATTTTAGAATCGATTGTAAATACGTTGCGCAAGGGTCTCCCTCTTGAGCAATTTTTTCGCAATCATAATTTGATTCCTGATTTTATGACATTGTAAAATATTTAAAAATTCCTTGATAATATTTACCTTTTTTGAAAATATAAGAATATTGAGAAAATATGATTTCACTAAAAAACCTAATGATCCATGGTTGTATCGAGGTATAGATGAGGTTTTTGATATCTCATAAAACTTTTTTAAAGAGAGTTGTATGTTAGAAATGTTTTTAGAATAATCCAAACATAACTTTGAAATAATTATTAAAAACATGTCATTAGGAATATAAATGGATATGATTTTAGATCCTCCTACTTCTATTTGTAACTAGAATTCCTAAATTTGAAAGTTTTATAGAAAAATTAATTTAAAAAAATATAATAGACAAATAATCTTAGAATATGCTTGACCAAAACTCATAATCCATTATGTTGTATAAAATATTCCGCAGATACCAAATACAATGCCCAACCTTAAACATTACATAATTCTGAGTTTAGTCAATAATTGAATTCCTTTCACATTTAGGATTTTTTTTCATGTTTACTATTTTATATTATTAGGCTATAACTATTACATAATATACCCATAAATTTCATGTGGATTGTTACAATCAGTATCCACTTTTCCACCAAAGGAAACCATTTTAATCTTATTCATGATTTCTTTTTCTTCACAGAATTCTTCTTGAATTTTTATTTTCTCTTGCTCATCCTTATAACTATATAAAACAAATAAAAATAGGATGAGAAAAAAATCTTAGTATGGAATATAATCGGAAAAATGAATCCATAAGTCCATGCTTATTTTAAAATCATGAAATCATACATTTCACCCATAAAAACATAATCTATTTACCATACCACGTTAAATAAAAAAATTACAGAGAATAATTATTAGAAATAATTAATCATAATGGTATCCATTGGGATCCATATTGTACTTAAATTGTAGCTTTCAAAGATACATAGAGTGTAACCTTGATGGTTATGTCTAGAATACCCATCACAGTATAATCTCTAAATATATTAGGAGAAACCTCACCGTTTAACTCTATATTATTAGAAAATTAATTGGAATGATATCACAGCCTCACACACCCTTTTTTTATCGTGGAACCCCAATATAAAAAAATTCTCAATAACTATAACATAATCATAACACATAAATCAAGCATAAAATAATATTAACTTCCCCACTTTGAAATCACATTTGATTTGTTTACAATGTCATGCATTAATAAAATGATAAGAAATTATTTGAGAAAAAAATTAGAATTTTAATGTCAACAGTAAAACATTTAAGTGACTTAGAAGAGAGAAATCTGTTTCAGGGACTATATGCTAAATAAAACATTCCATGTTACTGAAATAATAAATCCATTTTTTAACCCATTTAAAACATTTAAAAAAAAGATTTTTGAATAAAATTTTCTAATACTAATATGAAATATTTGGAAGGAATTAAAATTTTAAAGAAATCATGCACATATAAATAAATACTTAAATCCCAATTGGAAAATATAGACAGTAATGATAATTATGGAGAATAATAAATTTGTAAAACCATTAAAATGGTGCTTTTGTTAAAGAGTCCCTTCCCACAAGAGAAAAAAATGAATAAAAATAATTAAATAATAATATTAAAGAAAACATTAAATATCCTAAAAATATATTACTTCATGATATAATGTGTCAAAAGGGTTTTATATACACTTTAAATTATAATTAATGTGCATAACATCAATATATGCCTCAATGAAAGGAGATTGAGACGACGTCCCTTACAAAGATCATTTTGTTTATAAGAAAGAATGATTTTGTGTATAAACTATAAATACTCATAAAGAAAGTAGAAATACAAGATAATAGATCCAAATTTTATTTATCACATAATCATAGAACAACATAATCATTAAGTAAAATTTTATCCCAAAGACTAGAAACTGGGTTATGAAATTTAATTACCATGTTCATATCAATGACATATGAATTTATAAATTTGGGTGATTATGTGTAGAAAAAGTATATCCACTCTAATATATGTATAAATTACAACATATATATATAAATACTTATTCGAAACAAAATATTTTCATTATATAATCATTAATGTATGTCTAAAACCAAATGAGTGGAAATTGAGTTCATATTTCCCATACCTTGAGTATGAATTTTCTCAAACGTTATTTATCATCATGAATAATTAAATTAGGTTAATTTTTTATTTCATGAAAATATTTATCAATATTATTATTTATTTTATATCACATTTGAATATTCCATAATAATTACATAATTATTTAAGTTTATATCGGGTGCTCTGTCGATATTTTGTTCTTGAGTTGAAAATGAATATGGTATGATTTCAATAGTCCATGTGGTCATAAGTCCATCATATACAGAATATAAAAAATGATATAAATATATTATAAATTTTTTATAAATTTATTTAGAATAATATTTTAATACAAACTTAAAACACCATTTTGGGAGATTGTAGGTCGTACGTATGCATGAACGCTATTTTCTTTTTTCCCATCCCATTGTGTGAGAGAAATTAAATGAAATTTATATAAATATGTGTAAATATATAAAATACTTAAAATAGACATAATATGTAATTTACATAATATAATTATAATAAAACAAACATTAATACATTCCATGTGATTTCTGTATGAATCATATCATTTTAAGGAGGTCGTAGTCCACACACCCCCAAACAAAGTTATCGTATAAACATAATTTAGAAGGAATGATGTTATATTTAATATAACGTTTCAATAATATTAAATAGATTATAATATATTTTTTAAAATATTATTTTACCAGAATACTGTTTTTAGTACCATCCATGTATGGGGTAATGGATGAAAGAACAATACAACTATACATGGAGGCAATCAACCAGCGTAACTTGGACAACAATTTTATTTCATTCAATAAGAGTTGATGAGAAATGATTGGGATAAGAGATATTCCATTAGAAATATAATAAAACATTATATAAATTATTCTATAGTGATAAAATCATTGAAGGATGATGGAGATAATGAGATAGTATAAAATGAAAAGAAAAGAAAAGTGGTACATTTAGAAAATTACCTCACGAAAATTCCCTCCTTAAAATACTCTTGATTTCCGGAGGGTGAAAAGGAGAGGTTTGTATTGATATTTTTGGATCTAAAAATTTTTTTGGATCTAAATATGGAGGCGAGGGTTGTTATTTATACTTTAAGAGAGGTGGGATCAAGCGATTAATTAATTTATTATTTTATATTAAAAGCTAACCATATAAAGGGGGAATTAAATTACAATAATTTTTATTTTAATTATTGTTTTATAGGATTGTTAGGGTCTAGAGGAACCTAAAACATTCATTAATGTTTTATGTATGTTATGTTATTATATTTAAAATTTATGCCATGTAAAAATTGTACCTTTTCTTGGGTAAATTATAATTTTTACAATAGTGGATTTTTTTAAAAAAATGAAATTGACCTCAATACCTAATTTGTGACTTCCAATAAAAATTATGTAATAAATTTTATTAAAATTAATTAATATAATTTTGAGAATTATATATAAAATTAATTCTGGAGACAACACTACAAAGCTTGTTTGAAAATTGAAATGTTTAAATGTTTGAAATTGTTTCATATCAAATATCAATTTTAAAATGATTTCAGTGATAAAAATTGCATTAAATGATAATAAATTTATCAATAAATTCATCGAAACCATCTAAAATTATATTTTTTCAATAAAAATAAATTAGATGAAAAGGTAGTTTTGAATTAAAACAAAGTTTTATTCAATATTAAATAAAATATAAATTTTATGAGAAAAATACCAAAACATTACCAAAACTAAATTTTGATCTCTCGCTTCAAAATAAATGTTTATTTTGTTAAATATTACATATTATTATATCAAAAACTATATTTAAATTGGGATCTCTATGAAAATGTGGTAAAAATGTATTTTTAGAAAAACACTTATTTTATCAGTAAAATTGTATTTCTTCTTATACAAAGTCTAGAAAAAACATAAGTTTAATTTTAAAACATATATTCCATTTATATTTCATTAATATAATCCACAAATAGTGAATTATTTATTTAATATATAAAATTATTCTCATTTAAATAGTGTTTAATAAAAACACACCCTTTATATTCAATTGGGTTTTATTTAATTTCCTAATTAATTTGGTAACCAATGAATAATTATGTAAACATACGTAAAGAAATATTTTACAAATTCAGTTAATCCTTTTCATTCCATATGTTCTAATTCCAAGGTTATAATGGTAAAATTGAAATAATAATATTTATTTGTGCACTTCTATTTGATATGTCATATCATGCATACTATTGAACATAATGTTTCCTTTTAAAATCATGGGATTTTACATTTCCTCAGAACATTCATATTTTAATGAATATTGAAAAATATTAAATTCTAATTGAAAATTGACATTTCATCTAATTTACTTTTATTAATTGAATTATATATTTTTTTAAAATTATTTATTTTTACATAAATTATAAATATATTAATCCATTATAGGTTATTATATTGAAATAAACATTATAATTAGATATAAAAACATTTTAATGTTTTTACCATTTTAACTTTAAATCCTCATTCTCTCATCCCATGTGTGAAACTAATTTTAAATTAATTTCTAAGAAATATGTGATTGGAATTCTGAAAAATTGATTCAATATTTTTAATACTCATAATTTTTAATGTCTAATTATTTCAAAATAGCTTTTTACAATAAATATTATTGAGGTTAATTATAATTTATTAAAATGATTAAGGTAAAAACTAGTTTACATATTTGTTAAAAGTTAACTGAAGGGGCTAAATAAACTATAAACGTGTCCAAATGAAATCTTATGGACATGTATCTACTAGGTAATCTATTTTAGGTAAAATTTATCATTATTTCAGTCACATTATATAAGGTATACCTCTATATTTTGTTTCTTTTTTGAATTTATAAGAATTCCACTCCTCCTCCCCTATAAATAGGCACCCCTCCCCACTTATTCAATCTAATTAGTCCCTTTTTATTATTGTAAACCTTCTCCAATATGCTCAGAAATTCCAGCCTCTCAACCTATAACCCTATATTGGGAATAAGTCAAAAAAACTAAGACCTTTCGTTCAAAACAAAAGGAGTTACCCGAAGAAGAGGTAACGTTCTTCAACAAGAACTTCTATTTTTTAATTTCTCCACCCATTAAATTATTATAATATCAATATTATATAATAATATATATATCCTAATTATATTTAGATTTTTTATGATAAGGATATAACCTACACCTTTATACACCTCCATCAAATGAGATATGAAATCATCATTCCTGAGTACGGCAGAGTACTTCATCCCAAACTGATGTCGTTTATTCTTCCATTAACACATATCCCAGTTGGTTATATTGATTAAATTATTGTTTTTTTATTATATATATGTTAGTGATGAGGTATTTATTCTTATGATATTATTATATTACACTTACCTTCAAGATTTCAGTTTTTTTGGAAAACCTTATCTTAATTTTTGGACGTATGGACTACCACCTTGTCAAACATAAGTGATTCATTCACATTTTACATGGAATGTATTAGGGAAGGGTTTAATAAAAATATGTTATATATTTACAATAGGAATTTTATTTTAATTATAATTTACATATATATATATATAATTTGCATTTCTCTATTTCAAAATACAATAAAAATATGTGAAAGTGTTCATGTGTTTGTAAGGTCTGTTGTCTCCAAGAAAGATGTATTTTATTTCATTTTTATTCCTTCTATATATACATATATACAGAATATTAATGGAATTAATATCATGTTCTACATTATTTAAATATGTAGTTCATGATGAATGTACTAGGATCGACAACAAAAATCAAAACATATAAGAAAAACATAGAAGATATTACACGAAATGTATTTTTATCATGGAATTGTTAATAAATGACTAATATAAAGTCATAATATAATAATATATGATATATTATATAAAAATATTGTTTTTTGGTATATTTCTAATAAATATATATTTTATATATAGGATTATTGAATGTGTTTAAAGAAATTCAATACTTAAGGGTTTTCTCATATCATTTTTATTTCAATGAGACATATGATACATTCAGCATTGATGCTTGTTGTGTGGTGTATATACTAATATATGAATTTTTAGATTATTAATTTCGTTTATTTTAAGATATTGTATGTTTAAATATATGTTATTCTTTCGTGGTGATCACAATTCAAATGTAACTCATGTAGTATGTTGATTTCTTGGCTCACTTTTATTTGTGAGAGACTAAGGACATATTCACCACATATTTCTTTTATATCGTGCATATACTGAACAAAAATTTATGATATGATTGTTATCCTAAAACATATGGGTTTTTTAAAATCCAATTTCTGATATATCATTCATGGGGTCTATGGTTCAAAATTTAGCAAATCGGTACGGTATTTTAGTCTCAATTTTACTTCTTTGAGATACTTGTTATATTGTGCGGCTATACTATTTTATGAGATGTATATACTTAACATTTGACTATTATGTCATAAATCATCTTATTTTATGAAAAAATATAAGTTTCATGTAGTCTTATCTTTTCATGGGCTTTATTATTCAATGTTACAAAAGTGGTGAGATTTAATTTCTATAGTATCCTAGTTTATAAAGGTTATTTATGATTATGCTTCCACTGATTAAATATTATGACCCATCTCTCATGAATTCCTATAAAATATATTTTTATATACTTATTCATTACAGAATCAATTAACAGTGCCATTTTCAATTATTCATAACATAAGATGATTAATAAGATATTTATATGAATGCCTTTTTATATTTTTATATTCATTCAAAAATCTATTTTATTCAAAAACCATGTTTTCTAAAAATGTACAAAAATTGTTTTTAATTTATAATTTAAGATCAATATCATGAAAATGATTTTAAAAAAATTATTTCCCAATTATTTATTATGTTTTATTGAAATTTTCATTTACATGTTTTCGAGACTATTTCAAAGGAAAAGGTTTTCAAAATGAATTATGTTTCAAAAAAAATTCAAATAAGAAATGATTTTTTCCTAAATAAAGGTTTCAAAAGGATTTTTAATTCTTCTTTATGTGTTTAAAAAGTTGATTTCAAAGAAGAGTATTTTGAAATTTTTATATGTTTTAAAAATTTATTTTCAAAGAATGTTTATTTTCCAGATGGTCTTTCAAAATTCATATATATATAAGATGAATTAATTTGATATAGTTTCCACTTTACTTGGGATATGATATAAGGATTCCATTCATATTATTTATCTGAATGGTTTATGTTTTTGAGGGAATGATGTTTATGAAACCTATCTCCTTTACATGGGACAACCATGTATTAAATATTTTGTTATGAACCCCAATTCATTTCCATAGTTTAATCATGTTTCAATGAGATTAACATGAAAACCATCTATTTTCTAGGTGTTATTAATGTTAAGAGTGAATAATATATTTTACGTGTTTTTATGATTATATGAAATCTACTTTTACATTTTCATGTTGTGGATCATGGAAATTACATAAATTTGTGGTGGCCTAGACACCTCCAGGTCTACCAATTATAGATTATATGATGGCATGGAGTAGATAGTGGTAGATAATCTCATTATATATAATATGATGGGTTGTCCTAAATAACATCAGGTAATCCCTTTATAGCTTATATAATGAGGTGGCCCATAGAGCGGTGGGTGGCCCCAGTATACATTATATGATGGGGTGTCACACATAACACTGTGTATGAATGTTATATCATATATGACAATGTGGATAAGATAACATTGGGTAATCTCAATAAATATTTTAGGATGGGGTGTCCTAGATAGCATTCAAATACATTGGGTAATTTTTTATATCTCTTAAGCTAATGGTGGGAACATATTAATGGGATTGATCAACTATTGGAAGAATGTAAAACCCAATACACTATACAGAAAGGGTTTTTGCTATGGGGGGTTGTGTATCCCACCCAGTAGGTGTATCCCAAATGAAGTTCCATGCTATGTTTTGGAAATGGTCCTTGACATATATTGAATAATTTTACATGATTATAAATATTCCAAAAAATCCATGTCTTGTTATTTTGTTATTATTTCATATATTATGATCATTATAACCTTATGATTAATGTCTTATGAACTACCAATATTTATTCCACGAATATTGATTATCATCATTGATAAGGAAGGTATGATCTTCTAATGATATGTTCATGTTATCAAACCCTTATGCTCATGTTATTAATACCTATCTCTATTTTTTACCCATAATGAGCACCCAATATCATATGTTTATTAGGTTTCCATTCCTTAGTATATGTTGAAAGGTAATAATTATGAGTACTAAAGGGGAAGATCTTTATGAGAGATATTAAAGATCATTCACCAATATAAAATATTATATATCAATGCTACCAAATACACTAAACTATTAAGGTCCTTAGCCATTTAAATTATTTAATGTGCTTAATATTCAACTAAGATGGTTTAATATACATGTATTCTATGCCTATATCACTATAATAAATCACTATGTCATAAAAATAATTATTATAGAACTCTATCACGTCTTCTGAAATAGTTTTTAAACAATTGACGTATCTGGACTGTAACAGCCCGAGATTTTATGAAAAATATTCTTTTTAATTTTATTAATGTCTTGTGTTGTACGCTACACCAAAATGAGCTTTCACAACACGCATCTTTGACTTGCCTTGCATTACACGCAATCGCAACCTTCCTCGATAGCGTGTGTAGTACGCAATACTGAGTTTCACGAAACAACGATATGCTATTAAAATATTATTAAAACTAGCCGTTATAAATAGTAATAACCACTTTTTAAATTTTAGAAATTTTATCTCTCAAAATGGACTTCATTTTTCGATTCGGAGTATCGAGTTTAGCCTAAGGTGAAATTTTGGTACTTTTCGGATAACTTTCCTATTCTGATGAATAGTGAAAATTACTAAATTATAATTAAAAACAACTTTTTTAATCGAAATAATTAATAGTGATAAATTATTAATTTTAGTGGTTTTAAAATATATTTAGAATATATTTTTACAATTTAATACAATTTTGGTCATTGAATGTAATCTCACATTTAAACCAGACATAATCAAGTGTCAATCTTTTGATAGATATTGTTTCTTAAAAACACGCTATTTGTTTTAACAGCGGGATTTAATTATAAAATTAATTAATGCAACTTCTATGTTATTAATTTGGTAAAATAGACTTCATTTTTGAATTCGGAATATGAAATATAGCTTAGGATGAAATTTTGGCATTGTTCTGAAAAACATCAATTTTTGATGAATAGTGAAACTACTAAGTGGTAGTTAAAAAAACTGAATTTTTCATAAAACTTATTTTTACCACTTCTGTGAATGGAATTTCAAAAATCTGAGAGACACGGTTGATGTCAGTAAGTAAAATGTGGTTCAATGAGATGAAAATAATTTTTGGTGAATAGTAACTTTTTACTTTTATTTACCACAGTTAAAAGTAAATAGTGTAATTAAGGGTAAGATTGATATTAATATTACTCTAACACATGTCCTAATTCTATTGGACAAGTGTATATCGACCAAAAACAACCTTAAGTGTAAAATATTATCATTTAGGCCCACTTGGATTAGATTAGGACATTTATTATTATTTTATTTAATGAATAGTTAAAATAGTTAAAATCAATGTTTAATAACTAAAACATTTTTAATATGGGGTTATCCATAAGATAAATTCGACTATAAATATTAATAAGAAAGCTAAAAAGAGTTCCTACATAATGATATTTTATTTATAATTTTTAGACTTTATATAAATTAATTTATTTATGACACAACGATGATGCAGTAATTACCCTTTCAAGGAAATATTAACATAATTGATGTTATAAATGCTCAAATGAATGTAATTTGAGACTTTTTATGAATTACACTAATTTTATAGGTTACTATGATATATTAGTGTTGATTTAATCAACTTGGTTCGAACATATAATTCTGTTATTACTTTCACAAAAATCATATATCAAATAGTGTCAAAATTGACACAAAATAGATTTTAATTCAAATATTATATTATTAATTGTTATTTTATTCCTAAAAATCTAAGGTTCGGCCAAATGACTTAGATAAGGATATATATATTAATAATAAACAATTTGGGGTTCGTTTGGCATGTTATAGTAAGTGTATTAACCATATAGTGAAAGAAAACAAAAAGACAGGGTAAAAGTTAAATTATTTAACTTAGAGTTAAATCTAATTGATAAGGTTAAAATAATACCCTAAACTTGTCTAAATACTATTGGTTGATAGGATTTAGACCCATCCCCACTTTAGCTTAGAAATAAGACCCTTTGGAACCATTATAAACCGATTTTGACTTTAATATAAAATAATATTTTGAGATATTCCTAAGGTGCCCCTCTCCTCCCTTATAAAAGGGAACCTCCTCCCTCTCTTCCTCACACAACTTTGAGCCTTCAAGCTCATCCAACCCCTGCCAAAATACCTTCTCCACTTCCCTAGTATCATCATAGAGATCCTGGTCTTCTTCAATGACCATCCTTAGTTCTTTAAGTGGATGCTATGAAAAGGCGCGTCAAAAAGAGGTAATATCCATTACCGATCTTTTTCAATTTTTTCTTCTTCAACTTCTTCTTCTTTAGTTTTTTCATGATAAAGTAATAACATAAGTATTTCTTATATACTGATATGTTATTATAAATATGAAACAACTCTAATTAACCTTCTATACATCCTACGGAAAAAGGAAATCACCGCGCGTGCGTACGTACGGAATACCGTCTCCACGCCGTGGTGTAATCTATTTTCCGCCACCACCTTAATTGGATGGGTATAAAGGTGTAATGAGTAACTATATATGATTATTATAAAGTGATATTGATACTGAAATAGTATACATACACTTCAACAAAATTCCACGACCATGGGAACGATATCATCGCTCGTGCGTACGTACGGACTACCGTCTCCACGACGCGATGAGATTCATTCTCAATGATTAACCATTCATGAATGATTATAAAGTATATATAATAAGTACTAATGAAATATATGACCTAATAATGATACTGGAATTATTTATATTTATATGTATGTCATCTACTTAATTCCATTCAATTCAATAAGGAAACGAAAACAGCGTTCATGCGTACGTACGGACTACCGTCTCCATGAACGGTGTATTTCTTTCCATTTACTGATTTATTATATATGTATATTCTGAATATATATATATAAATCATGTTTTATATTCTGGAATTAAGTAATCATGATCTAAGTAATCATATGAATAATTACAAGTTAAAAACACGAACGACAAATGAGACGATTTTACCCAAAACGCTACTTTAACATGAATTTACAAAAGAACGGGTAATATAAAGTCATAAGTGGACCATATATGATATAATAACAATGAATATGATTCTGGAATAAGTCAATAACACTATTTAAATCATTATACAGGAGGTTCGGACACTTACAAAGCAAGTCGGACCTAAGGTAAGGGAAAATATCACAATCTCATTTTTATCCGAGATTGTTTTTACTTTGGCATTTACTGGGGTGTATTTTATCATCCACATACATGTCCCATAAATATGTAATATTGTTTCCATCCACTTACAATAGTTTAAATCCAATTTTACCCTTCGGTGAATTTTTAGTAAAGAATATGAAAGGAATCTTTTGTCATTTTTTCGTACGAGGTACTTTTTGACTTTTCTGACAAAAGTACGAAGAATGTTTTTTTTAACTTATACGGCATGAATGGATTCTTAAAACATTATTTCCAAGAATAATCCTTCACAAGTATTCAAGTTTATTTTTAATCAACTTCTTTTAGTTTAAAATTGTATGACATGTTATGAAAGGAAAAATGTTTTTGAAGTAGAAAGGATATTTTCCTCAAGAATGGAGTTCAAGTATTTTATTAAAATTATTTTCCATCTAAGATAATAAAAGGGTTCTGTTTTTATCCCTATTATTACATTGGTTTGATTATTTTGTGATGGAAATATTTTTATGAATTCCTTTATCTTATATGAATTGTTTTATGATGTCATGTTGTTTAAGAATCCCATTTTTATTACATGGGTTACACTATGATGTATGGTTTATGATTATGTGGCACACATAAGAAAGGATTCATTATAAGATGGGTGGGACCTATATCTCCCTCCAATGCATTGGGTAAAGATTTTATATATCATGAGATAGACATGACTGGAATGGTAGGTTATACTGGTTCAGTGAAACAGGACTGAAACGAGGGTTACTCGATTCAGAAAGGGACTTTGTCCACTAAGATAGTCTTGGCAATGAGTCTTGACTAACACGAAATGATTCTCTATGATTATGTGTGAATGCCACAAAGTTTCATGTTTTAAGTTATGATTATTGTGATTACATTTCACTACCATGATTTATCCCATGTTATGAAATTATGCTCTCTTTTGCAGGTTATGATTTCCAAAATGTTATGTTCTTATAAATACGATGTGATTGATATTTCTTTTGTTTACCCTTACTGAGCATTTGAGATCACCCTTTTATGTTTTCTTTTCCCCAGGATATAAAGAAAGGTTTTAGGTAAAAAAAAGAAGATCTTTATGGGAGATGTTGAAGATCTTTCACCACGATTAGAATATTTTATTCCGAGTTTCCAAAGACACTAAACTATTACGATCCTTGTGTGTGTGTTTTTGTTATGTACTAAGTATTACGCAAAAGTAATGTAATGTCCATGTATGATAAGCTTCGGGTCTCTACAGTTGGTATCAGAGGAATGGTTTAGTCAACCTTTGGAAACTAGGACGCGAAAACGTTAGTGAGATCCCTAGAGATATTTCTAAGGTATGTCTAGGGATGTCCCTAAGGATAGGTATACATATAGGATATAGTCCTAGCACTACGGTAACGATCTTAGAATTTAACCTAAGATGTTAGATATTGAAGTTACTCCCCTTTTATTATGATTTTTTCATCTCACACTATTCTTTTTGGGTTTTAGAAAATGGCTGGAAACAAGATGATTCACGATAATGGAGGATATAATGGACAATGGAATGATATTCTTCATAAGAAATAAAATGAAATGGGAATTGGAAGTCCACACATCATTATTATGCCGAATCCGAAATCTCATAATATGATCAATAAAGTAAAATTTGGTAAATTTCTTGACTCGGCTAATAAGAGAAAGATGGAGTTTCATGATGATCATAGAGGAAATAAAGTTCAATTTCACCTATGTAAATCATGTGGGACGAGGCATCAAGGAGAATGTGTCAAAGGAACTGGAAGATGATTTGGGTGTGGAAAAGAAGGACACAAAGCCAGTAAGTGAAATGGAAAAGTTTCAGTTAACACCATGGATGAGGTTAATGGTATTTCTACGACATCAACAATGGTTAAATGTTTTAAATGTGGAATGTACGGGCATTATGCAAACCAATGCCCAAAGGGAATGTCTCATGAAGAGAATCGGTATGGTCGTATGTGTAGTATTTTTGTTAATGATGATGAAGAAACTACAAATGATATGTGAGATGAAAGAATTGTTGATGCTCGGTCAATGGTTTAAGAAGGTAGTGGAATGATTACATGTTTATCAAGTGTAATGTTGTACTATAGAATAAAAAGACATCTAAGGATTGTTACATTGTTGTCTTTCCTTATGTTTTTAAATTTATGATGAATGGTATGAGTAACAATGAAAGTTTATTCAGATATTTTTTTGAAAGTGGATGATATGCGCATAATGAAGGGATAAGGAGAAAATGAAATGTTTGACAGTATTCATGAGCTCATGATTGATATATGGACTAAGTGATATCATGGTTTGAGTATATAGAATTTTGAGGATTTTGGTATGTGGAAGGTGTTAACATTTAACTACATTCATGTTTTCACTAAGGTTCAAAGGGTATTCAAGAGAATACATGATTAAGGACTTTGAATGTTTAGAATGTGACCACCAAAACATATCTTATGATATATGGGGATCAACGATGGTATTAAATATCTGGTAATCATTTTCACTATGTTATGAGAGTGGACGGCAGTATTATAGATAAGCCTAAAGATTGGAATGGATTATGTTGTACATAAGTTAGTATTGTTTAAGGATATAAGTTTTTTCGATATTATTGATGGGATGTTATAGTAATATAGTTTTAGAAAAAGGACAACCTGCAGGACGGGCGACAGCCCATCGCGTCGGACAAGGCTGTAGGAATCGAACCCACAACCAAAGTGCGACTGGCCTTTATCGCCTACCACTGGCCTACAGGAAGTCCATGTTTAGTAGAAACTAGTTTTATTATATTAAGAAGTATGATATATGAAGTATAAGTCCATTTTAGGAATTATATATGATTAATCTCACTATAGATCGACTTATGTATATAATTTTTTGCTAACCTATTGTTTGAGACAGAAGGAATGACCCGTCATTCTATCACATGATCTGCTAACACTTCACGAATAACAAATTCAACTTCATTTATTTAATAGATGAAGTGGAAATTGTTAAAGGCACGAACAACATTGAGATTGTACCAAAATAAAGTAAGTATTTATTCTAATTCAAATTCTTTAACTTTAGGGAAATGATCTTGAAATCCAAAAATGTTGTCCTAGTGATCTTATATCTGATGAATCAGATGGTACCTTAGATCGTCACAAATTTATGGCTTTGTGATTGTTGGATTTTCCATAGCCATGTTCTCTACCACTCTCCATCAGAACATGATGGTTTGATTTCTCTTCCATATCCATATTTTCACCTATGTGGAAACCCAGTGATTAGTTTATTTGGGTAACTGTTATGTTTCATACTTTTGTTTTTAAAGATTGGTTTTGATATTCCTTATTACGATGTGGGTTTCTATTAAAGAAACTTTCGAATAGTAAACCATTTATAACCCCGATAAATTTCGAGGGCGAAATTCATTTTAAGGGGGGTAGAATGTAACAGCCCGAGATTTTATGAAAAATATTCTTTTTAATTTTATTAATGTATTGTGTTGTACGCTACACCAAAATGAGCTTGCACAACACGCATCTTTGACTTGCCTTGCATTACACGCAGTCGCAACCTTCCTCGATAGCGTGTGTAGTACGCAATACTGAGTTTCACGAAACAACGATATGCTATTAAAATATTATTAAAACTAGCCGTTATGAATAGTAATAACCACTTTTTAAATTTTAGAAATTTTATCTCTCAAAATGGACTTCATTTTTGGATTTGGAGTATCGAGTTTAGCCTAAGGTGAAATTTTGGTACTTTTCGGATAACTTTCATATTCTAATGAATAGTGAAAATTACTAAATTATAATTAAAAACAAATTTTTTAATCGAAATAATTAATAGTGATAAATTATTAATTTGAGTGGTTTTAAAATATATTTAGAATATATTTTTACAATTTAATACAATTTTGGTCATTGAATGTAATCTCACATTTAAACCAGACATAATCAAGTGTCAATCTTTTGATAGATATTGTTTCTTAAAAACACGCTATTTGTTTTAACAGTGGGATTTAATTATAAAATTAATTAATGCAACTTCTATGTTATGAATTTCGTAAAATAGACTTCATTTTTGAATTCGGAATATGAAATATAGCTTAGGATGAAATTTTGGCATTGTTATGAAAAACATCAATTTTTGATGAATAGTGAAACTACTAAGTGGTAGTTAAAAAACTGAATTTTTTATAAAACATAATTATACCGCTTCTGTGAATGGAATTTAAAAAATCTGAGAGACACGGTTGATGTCAGTAAGTAAAATTTGGTTCAATGAGATGAAAATAATTTTTGGTGAATAGTAACTTTTTACTTTTATTTACCACGGTTAAAAGTAAATAGGGTAATTAAGGGTACGATTGATATTAATATTACCCTAACACATGTCCTAATTATATTGGACAAGTTTATCTTGACCAAAAACAACCTTAAGTGTAAAATATTATCATTTAGGCCCACTTGGATTAGATTAGAACATTTATTATTATTTTATTTAATGAATAGTTAAAATAGTTAAAATAAAAGTTTAATAACTAAAACATTTTTAATATGGGGATATACATAAGATAAATTCGACTATAAATATTCATTATAAAGATAAAAAGATTTCCTACATAATTATATTTTATTTATAATTTTTAGACTTTAAATAAATTAATTTATTTATGTCACAACAATGATGCAGTAATTACCCTTTCAAGGAAATATTAACATAATTGATGTTATAAATGCTCAAATGAATGTAATTTGAGACTTTTTATGGATTTCACTAATTTTATAGGTTTCTATGATATATTATTGTTGATTTAATCAACTTGGTTTGAAAATATAATTCTGTTATGACTTTCACAAAAATCATATATCAAATAGTGTCAAAATTGACACAAAATAGATTTTAAATCAAATATTATATTATTAATTGTTATTTTATTCCTAAAAATCTAAAGTTCGGCCAAATGACTTAGATAAGGATATATATATTAATAATAAACAATTTTGGGTTCGTTTGACTTGTTATAGTAAGTGTATTAACCATATAGTGAAAGAAAACAAAAAGACACGGTAAAAGTTAAATTATTTAAGTTAGAGTTAAAATTTAATTGATATGGTTAAAATAATACCCTAAACTTGTCTAAATCCTATTGGTTGATAGGCTTTCGACCCATAACCACTTTAGCTTCTAAATAAGACCCTTTGGAACCATTATAACCCGATTTTGACTTTATTATAAAATAATATTTTGAGATATTCCTAAGGTGCCCCTCTCCTCCCTTATAAAAGGGCACCTCCTCCCTCTCTTCCTCACACGACTTTGAGCCTAAAAGCTCGGCCAAACCCTGCAAAAATACCTTCTCCACTTCCCTAGTATCATCATAGAGATCCTGGTCTTCTTCAAAGACCATCCTTAGTTCTTTAAGTGGAGGCTAAGAAAAGGCGCGTCAAAAAGAGGTAATATCCATTACTGATCTTTTTCAATTTCTTTCTTCTTCAACTTCTTCTTCTTTAGTTGTTTCATGATATAGTAATAATATCAGTATTTCTTGTATACCGATATGTTATTATAAATATGAAACAACTCTAATTAACCTTCTATCCATCCTACGGAAAAAGGAAATCACCGCGCGTGCGTACATACGGAATACCGTCTCCACGCCGTGGTGTAATCTATTTTCCGCCACCACCTTAATTGGATGGGTATAAAGGTGTAATGAGTAACTTTATATGATTATTATAAAGTTATATTGATAATGAAATATTATACATACACTTCAACACAATTCCACGACCATGGGAACGATATCATCGCTCGTGCGTACGTACGGACTACCGTCTCCACGACGCGATGAGATTCATTATCAATGATTAACCATTCATGAATGATTATAAAGTCTATATAATAAGTACTAATGAAATATATGACCTAATAATGATACTATAATTATTTATATTTATATGTATGTCATCTACTTAATTCCATTCAATTCAATAAGGAAACGAAAACAGCGTTCATGCGTACGTACGGACTACCGTCTCCATGAACTGTGTATTTCTTTCCATTTACTGATTTATTATATATGTATATTCTGACTATATATATATATATATAATGTTTTATATTCTGGAATTAAGTAATCATGATCTAAGTAATCATATGAATAATTACAAGTTAAAAACACGAACGACAAATGAGACGATTTTACCCAAAACGCTACTTTAACATGAATTTACAAAAGAACGGGTAATATAAAGTCATAAGTGGACGATATATGATATAATAACAATTAATATGATTCTGGAATAAGTCAATAACATGATTTAAATCATTATAAAGGAGTTTTGGACACCTACAAAGCAAGTCGGACCTAAGGTAAGGGAAAATATCACAATCTCATTTTTATCCGAGATTGTTTTTACTTTGGAATTTACTGGGGTGTATTTTATCATCCACATCCATGTTCCATCAATATGTAATATTGTTTCCATCCAATTACAATAGTTTAAATCCAATTTTACCCTTCGGTGAATTTTTAGTAAAGAATATGAAAGGAATCTTTTGTCATTTTTTCGTACGAGGTACTTTTTTACTTTTCCGACAAAAGTACGAAGAATGTTTTTTTTAACTTATACGGCATGAATGGATTCTTAAAACATTATTTCCAAGAAGCTTCCTTTACAAGTATTCATGTTTATTTTTAATCAACTTCTTTTAGTTTAAAATTGTATGACATGTTATGAAAGGAAAAATGTTTTTGAAGTAGAAAGGATATTTTCCTCATGAATGGAGTTCAAGTATTTTATCAAAATTATTTTCCATCTAAGATAATAAAAGGGTTCTGTTTTTATCCCTATTATTACATTGGTTTGATTATGTTATGATGGAAATATTTTTATGAATTCATTTATCTTATATGAATTGTTTTATGATGTCATGTTGTTTAAGAATCCCATTTTTATTACATGGGGTACACTATGATGTATGGTTTATGATTATGTGGCACACATAAGAAAGGATTCATTATAAGATGGGTGGGACCTATATCTCCCTCCAATTCATTGGGTAAAGATTTTATATCTCATGAGATAGACATGACTGGAATGGTAGGTTATACCGGTTCAGTGAAACAGGACTGAAACGAGGGTTACTCGATTCAGAAAGGGACTTTGTCCACTAAGATAGTCTTGGCAATGAGTCTTGACTAACAAGAAATGATTCTCTATGATTATGTGTGAATGCCACAAAGTTTCATGTTTTAAGTTATGATTATTGTGATTACATTTCACTACCATGATTTATCCCATGTTATGAAATTATGCTCTCTTTTGCAGGTTATGATTTCAAAAATTTTATGTTCTTATAAATACGATGTGATTGATATTTCTTTTGTTTACCCTTACTGATCATTTGAGCTCACCCTTTTATGTTTTCTTTTCCCTAGGATATAAAGAAAGCTTTTAGGTAAAAAAAAGAATATCTTTATGGGAGACGTTGAAGATCTTTCACCACGATTAGAAGATTTTATTCCGAGTTTCCAAAGACACTAAACTATTACGATCCTTGTGTGTGTGTTTTTGTTATGTACTAAGTATTCCGCAAAAGTAATGTAATGTCAATGTACGTCAGGCTTCGGGTCTTTACATGGACGATTATGATTTTCAACATATCCCTTTAAAATATAAATATATATATCAAAATAACAAGTCTGATGAAAATAAATATTCCCATATATTCTTATCTCATACACTAGATGAATCACTAGATAAATCATTATATCAAAAAAATTGTATCAAATACATTTCAAGATGAAAATTTACAAAAAATATTGTTTTTGGTCAACATCATTTCTACAAATCGAATTCAAAAACTTACATAACATAATGATAGTATTTATAATTGGTATCTTTAATATACAACATAATGAAAATAGTAGCACTTGTTGCATAAATACATGTCAGCGAAGAGATTTCATACATATTGTTTTATAATCCATCATTGTCATCAAATTTTACACATTTTTTAAATATCCACTAATTACATTAATACCATGTAGAAAATGAAATAAAATTAATCTTCTCTCTTTTTCATAATTTTTTTCAAGTCAGAGGGAAAAAAATTATATATCCTTTCATTATAGTTGAAAAATTTGAACATATTAAAATTTATATCAAGACTATCCTAACATGAAATCCATATATTTTTTTATTCATTTTATATCTAATGATGTTCCAATAAAACCTTGACATTTTTTCTCAACATGAACATCGTCAATGTTTTGTATTTTCTATAGAAATATCTAATAAGGTAGCTAAAAGAGATATAATATTTCTTCCATCCTTTTTTTATGAATAGAACTTCATTTTTTCCCAAATGTCTAATCAATATTTTTTATCCTTTTTAATTTTTTTGTAGGAAATATGAATTTGGGGGATGATAATATTTGTATTAACCTTGAAATGGTTTTCTCAATATTGGATAATGATGGAAGATTCCAAAAACAACTAATGATATACCACGTACACATTTTCCCATCCATTTCTCAATTGATAATACAAAGTATATTATTATAAAATGATATATGCTCTATGGCTCATATCACTATATATGAATACGTCTCTATATGTAGAAAATTATTTTATAGAGAACATATTCATAAAAATAAAATGAATATACTCTATCTTGTATGAATAAAAAACTATAACACATGTCCCCCATAGAATTTTATAATCAACAATCAATGGTTAATGATTCCCATAAACATCATTTCCTAGAATTTTTTTTCCATAAATCACCAAATACAACATAAACTATTTTTTAATCACACATATCTATGAGGAAAAGATCTGAACTACAATGAAACAGGCAATGAACTATGTCAATTACTCATGATCCGATATGGAATCATTCCATTTGTACGTAGTCCCATTCTGTTACATGTAACATCAATTCTAAAATCAGAAAAAAAATTGATCATGTATCTTTCACTATATTTCATTAGTTGGTTGACAATTTTTATCCTCGGAGATGGTATCATCTATATCAGACCCCACATTTTTCTTCAATATAATTTTTGAACAAAAATTAAATTGATGAATTAATGGAAGTACCAATTTTCATTTGCATGAGGTTTCATTCTAGATCCTAAGAATTAATTAGATTTTAGTTATCAAAACTCTTTGAAAGAACTATTATAATAAATTCTTAGAAGGTAATGAATTGATTTAGTAAGATATTAGATTCCAATACATATGAATGAATCAAAGTTGAATTTTTCATCTATCTTATTGTGTGATGTCCAACATATAGGTTTTTTTGATAAATATTCATATTTCTTCAAATAATACACATAATTATTTGAGAATTAATGTCTCTTACTATAACCATAACCCATTTTGATTAATATTTTTCTTGCCTGATAATTTCAATCATAAATCAAGTTTCTTTCTAGATGTATCAAATTTAAAAGTTACTGAAATCGAGAGAAATATTCATCAATCCACCCATTTCATTATTTAAAGTTAAATAATCTCATAAATACTGATAGAACTGTATATTTAGTGTATCTTTATATTAATAGCTTCGTACGATTTCTATGAAATTGGAAATAGTTGGTATTTATTGATTGTTTCAACACCAACATCATAAATTAATTATTTAATATGATCCTCTATCTGATTATGAATAGATTCATCAACATTACATGTGGAATTTTTTTTTATCCTTGAAATTTCTAATATATATAAATTTGGTTGAAACTAATAAACAAGATGGTCCTTTATTTTGTGGGAATATAAATTTCTCATATTCAATGAATTCAAACAAGAAATAAACGTAAAAATATATGTTTTTATGTTTTGATTTATTAAATTATAAGAAATCATAAAATCATTTTACATATTCCCCATTGGTTCTTTATAAATTTATATAATTACAATCCATTATATATCTAAGACCATAATATAAATGATAAATATACTATATCATATTAATGATTAAATATATATATATATAAATAGATAAAATTTATACATAAAAACATTGGATAAAAATGATTAGTGATCTGGGGGTTTATCTGATATTATTATGAATAAAATAAGAAATAAATTACTCAAACAATTTATTTAATTAAATTATAAATATAAACCTATATTTGTTGATCTTAGTTAAGGAATTTTAATAATGTTATCAAGTTTATATACATTTTTTTAAAAAATTTATCATAAAACACTTATTTTGTCCTTCAGGAATCCAAAAAAATGCCATCAAAATTTATCTTCAGTTATCCGATAATAAATATTATTTAACATAAATTATAAATTTTCATCATCATAAACAAAGCTAAATTTTATAGGGTATAAAATAAAGGGAAAATTAATCATTTTCAATTATAATAATAAAATAGAAATAATCATAGATTTAAAGTCGAAAACACAATATGGTAATATGGGAGGGAAATAAATTAAAAATTAATTTTCACCAAATCATCATATGAATTCCTTTAGAAAAATTAAATCTTCTAATATATTTAACCTATAATTTTATCAGCCTTATTTTGATCATAAAAATCATCAGTAAGATACTTCTATTTAGAAATATGCCCCAATTTTACAATGAGAATAAAATAATCATATGACATCTATATATTTGACTTAAAATCCATAATTTTTTAGTTTAATTATTATTTACTTACATCAAAACTATTTTCATGTGATTTGTTTAAATAAAAAGAGTTATATAAGGTTGTGATGAATAAAAATGGGAGTGGTAAATATTAACCTCCTATATTTATTTTGGTTTAAATGAAAACAAAATGAGATGTATTAATTCATAAACATTTATCGAATTGTTATTAATATATTATGACATATATGAGTCTATAACTTTTTATCTTATCAGGCTGATCCAAAAAAGTTATGATCTTTTATAATATAAATTTAAAAAGTGAATTTATACTTTTTTAAAAATATATAAATAAATATTTCATTTTTTGAAATAATATATAACAATTAAATTAATTTAAAATTTAAAAAAATTTAAAAATATTGATAAACATTTTATAACTAAAAATAAACTGAACGAAACGAAGTGATAGGATAAATAAAATTAAAAAAACAGATATCAAAATTTCATCCAAAATAAAAAAAAGTATCAAAACATATTCAGATTTTATTAATAAAAAATTGATCATGTATATTGACGTACTTCCTAAAAGTTGGTGACTAGATGAACGCTGAATGGTTGAACAAATACAATATTAAAAAATGATAATTACAAAATAAAAAAAACATTCTTTCATGGTTTATTAGAAACCAAAATATGCATTCTGGGAACATAATACCATCATTGATAATTATAAAATCATTAAGTATAAAATATTGATGATTAATGAAATTGAAAGGTTAATTAAAATAAAGTAAAATAACCTAAGAAGACCATCAGGTGTCTAAGGATTCTGCTGTCTGCCAAAATAGGGTTCTCTAGAAACAAATCTATCCTGGGAATTTGAAAAAAATTCCAAATGAGTAGTGATCAAGGATCAATTGCAGTAAAAGAATGATTAAAGATTGTTAAAACTAATAAAATCTACATTGATGAATGTATTATGGCATCAGTGTCCCTAGTTTTTTTTGAGGAAATTGTGATTTGTAGAATATTGAATAAGCAATTTGGAAGGGTGTTATTTTGAAAGTGTTTCAATGTTTTTTAACTAACATTGAAATTTTTTTGGATTTAACATTGATTTTTGAAAAACCCACCACTGCACTATTTAATTTTTCTGAGTGGTATCATCGAATTATTTGAGAAATCAATGATAAAAGTTAATGTGTATCACCTTTAACCTTTTTTTATATAAAACCAATGTAAAAGTTCGTACACATGATATTTTAATATATGTTTCCTTATAAACTAACCTTAAGTATAAACAATAGAAACATTATCATCGTGTTATAGAGAAACAATTTTATAACTATAACGTTTTATATAATATTTATACAGGTAAATATAACCCCTTCAAATAGATATGTTAATAATATATTCTTCTGAGCAATCAGGTCGAACAAAAGAGCCATATTTTAGGGGAATATTCAACAACCATTGTGATATGAGTCTTGAAAACTAAGCCTGGAAGTATTGTATAGGTCATTGACTCTATAGATAGTTGTAAAAGCTCATATGGTTATTCACTCATTCCTTCTTCAATGCTTTAATTCATATATGCATCATTATAAAAGATAGAATATGATTTCACGAAACTATGAGGGAGTGGAGATAACTATTCTCTATCCCTTCTCTACCCTCTAGATCAATAAAGAATAACCACATCATTAGTTGGGTCAATGGAAGATACATCACCTTTAAAATGACAAAACGTTGACTCCTCTCCAAACTCTGATAAATTTCATTCATCACCCACTTTATATAATATTAAGGAAGAAGAGGAAAAGTAAAAGGAAGATAAAGAGGAATAGGAGGATGAGGAACTCAAGGATTCTACTCCACGGATTGAGGAAGGTGTATCAACCACCATTGATAAACTTAGGAAAAATAATCATGGGTATAGAGGAGAACCTAAATACCGCATTTATTAGTGTGTATATTTACTATAAATAAAAAAGGTATATAACTACTTCTTAAAAAATTATCATGATAGGTTTACAAATAATTACACGGAAATTCCAACCCCCATTCCTGAGGTTGCCACTGAACACTTGGGAATGAAAAAAAACCAATGAGGATACGAACAAGCTGCCAGGAGGAAACACCCATCTTGTGTAGTGAAAAGATAGTATGATTTTGAAAATGTTATCAAGGAAATTTTCATTTTTGATTTCTAGTACCCAAATGGATGTCCCACATAGTCTTAGTAAAGAATAATTGGGGGAAAATTTGTGTCTAATCATTTTTAGACATCACAACCGGCACATTCCAAAATATATTTTCCATATCCAATCATAGAGTTACTGATTGATGAAAAAATATTTATCAAGCCGTCTGTTTCATGGGTGGTTATTTAGGGTATAATAAAACTTGAGTGGAATATTAAGATGAAGCATCCATTTACTCCAGAGTGCCCCAATGAGTATTCTTCTATTGGGTGATTCCCTTTGGTATGAAGAATGTTAGTTTTACATATCAATGTACCATTAATCACATCCTCAATCACTTTTGGGATGGTTTTTAAAATTCGACTTTGATGATATGGTTCATAAGACTTGATAGAGATCTAACAAACTGGATAATCTTCAGACTTTTTTCAACAAACTACGATAGTTTATCTAGAAAATGATCCCCATGAAGTGCGCAATTGGGATTACCATAGAGAAAATAATTGTATTTATCATATTCAATCATGGAATTGATGTTTAACCTAATAAGAAAAAGATTTTCCTCAATATGGAACCTTTCCAAAACCTCACAGATTTGAGATTTTAACAGGAAAAACATTCTTACATTTGGAAATTTATAGATTAACTCACTGCATAAATTTATTTCTTTACCAAGTTGATAGAAAAGTGGGTCACATATGTCGGACTCCTTAGGTATTAATAATGTTTTAATGATCACAAATCCTATTCAGCCTATAAAAATTGTTAAATCTATAAATATTTCTCACATCAAATGCAATGTTGTTTAGTAAAAGATATCAAAATCACCTCAGTTTGGTTATTATATACTATCCGTTGATCTACTTAATAATAAATTCTCTGAAAAATTATTATGTTTAATCCATTAAATATATATCAAATCTTAAGTCTGAATACAGATATTTTCCTAAGTCTGAGACATCGTGAACAAGCAGACACAGGGAAATTGAGACACCATGATCAAGAAGACACTTTGACATCAAGACACTGTGAACATCCAGACACCATGACCACGAGACACTGTGACCATCAAGACACTGTGACCATGAGACACTGTGAAAATCGAGACACCATGACCATGAGACGCCGTGGACATCCAAACACCGTGACCATGAGACACTGTGAACATCCAAACACAGGGACCATGAGACACCGTGAACAACTAGACACCGTGACCAATCCAGACACCGTGTGATGGAGACACCATTTCTGTGACATACTGTGAAATAGTTTCTTAATATGTTTTTCATCGTTCAATTTAACATCAAACGGTCATATTTGAATATTTTAAATTCACTGACATAATTAATGTTTCGTTGTAGACATGTCATCTGAGAGTACGAGGTACGAGGTGAAAAATACATGCAACTTGTCGGCTCAAACACATACACATGAATTTAAAAGATTTTTGCGGCCCAGAAAAAAAATGACACTGAAAAGTGAGACAAGATGGTGGATGTGAGCATGATAATAAATAATACACTTATATAATTTTTAAAGAAATAATTGTCTCTTGCAAATGGACACTACTGAACAACACACGAAGCATACTTGAATCCCAAAATCGAGAACATCTTCACACTATCAAACATCACAAATAACACAAGTCGAATCTGTCTGGATTGCGGAACCTTGTTTACCATACGAGGACTTGACTTCTTCATCTGCTTCATCTCATAAGACTAGAGGTGAAATGTCTAACACATAGAGCACTTCTAAACCTATCTCAATATTTCTGTTGTGTTGTGTTTAATTTTATTAACTTTCAAGAAGTGTGTCTATCTCTATAACAACACACTCTATCTCATGCATCAAACTAAAGGATACAAAATAACCTTACTCAAACATCCTTTTACACTTATGTATACCCACATATATGTCTTGATGAGGTCCCTGTGTGGCCTGGTTGTTTGTACCCACAAGGAATAATGGAAGAGGTCCCTGTGTGACCTCGATAGTCTTGTGTACTATTGATAACCCCAATCTAGGGTGTGTATCAAGTATATTTTTATAAACTTCTTGGTTTCAGGTGATCACCAAGTGGAGTGTATTAGGTCTTGGCTAGATATTGAAATAGTTGTTCCATAACCATTGTACTTCTTAATTTAGTCTTCTCTACATTACTACTTTACTATACAATTCAAAAATATCTAAAATCACATTCATTTTTACTCTTGGAAATAAGTTATAATTGTCTAGTCTTAGTAGAATAGCTTCAAAATAATAATAATACCTAATATTACAATTACTAAGAACAAGTCAATATTTTAAGAAGTTATTTAAATAGTCAAACTCTTATAACAGTATAACCTTGATTTATTGGGATGTATTTAACCTATTACCGAAAACCTTTTTGAAATAATTTTTAACCCAAAAAATTTATAGATTCTGAATTCACCCCTCCCCCCCCCCCCCCTCTTGAGAAATCTACTCTATCCAACATTTGGTATCAAAGGTTGTTTATTAAGAATCTATTTAACCCTATTCAACTGTTATTGTAGTTGTACATTAAAGATCTAGAAATTTATGTTAGTTCTCAATTTCTAGCTCAGTCAAATTATTTGTTTATTATGTATAATAGACTGGAAGGTTCTGTAACCAATAAACCACCATTCATTATTGGATCCAACTATTCTCAATGGAAATTTAAAATAAAAATTCATTTAGAGTGTATTGGTTTTGAAATTTGGACACCCGTTATAGATGAATATATGATTATTGATACAGATAGAATCACATGAGATGAACCTATAAAAACTGCCTACAATAACAATTACTAAGATATTAATTCTTTATACTGCTCCTTAGGAGATGAGGAATTCAATATAATTTCTTCTTGTAAAACTGCCCATGAAATTTGGGATACACTGCCTATATCTAAAGAAGGAACATATAGTGTAAATGAAATGAGACTTAATATTTATACTATTGAATATGATAGCTTTAAAATGAAACCAGTTGAGCCTATCTCTGACATGTATCATAGGTTCAATGGTATTATCAACACAATGATTTTTCTTGGAAGAGAAGTCACTGCTTCAGAACAAATCATGAGAATTATCATATGTCTGCCTGATAGATGGAGATGAACCTCTATCTCTATTATATAATCATGTGACATCAGCAAGCAACCTATAGAAGAACTCATTGGGAAACTGATGATGTATGAAGCGGAACAAAAAGTCAACAAGGAAGAGGTGAATGAACCAAAGAGGATATTTGTTGCATTCAAGACCACTACCTATAAACACATAGAAAAAGGGAGATTGGACGCTTCTGTTTAATGTTTCAGTAGTGAAAAATCATCAATTGAAAGTGATGAGGATATTTCCAAATTATCCAGAATATTCATGATATATTACAACATGAAGAACTATTTCCAAAAGCCTAATTTCACGGGAAAATTTGACCAAAAAGGATGCTGGAAGAAGTATTGGAAAAGAAGTGACAAGACTGATTAGATTGTTTTCTACGAATGTAAGCGCAAAGGACATACCAAGGTTGACAGTCTGAATCTCAAGCACAAAAAGAGATATGAGGGCCAGAAAAAAAAAGCAAAAATGCCATGAAAAAAACCTGGAGTGCTTCTGAGGACAGTTCAAATGACTTATAAACATCACATGATGAATAGGAAAACAAATCCAATATATGTTTTATGAAAAACACATCTGAGGTAACACTCGACTCTTCTATACATAATTCATACTATTATAAAGATTAGAGTGACTCTAAAAATATGACTAATGACGAAATGATTGAATACTATAACATGATTGAAGAAACATACAATTTACTAAAAGACAAATATAAATCATTGAAGAAACAGTATGCTCTTACTGTGACAGTTAAATATAAACTGACAACTGAAAAAGAGGAAAATGTTCAACTTCTCAAAGAGAATAATGAATTACAAATGTCTAATGAGCAATTGATGAATGACCTAGAAAATTTTACCATAGGGAAAAATAACCTTACGCCAATTCTAAGTAAAAAAATTTCTCCTAAGTACAACACTGGCATTGGTTATCAACCTGGAAAAAGAAACCTTAGTAGAACACATTTTGTTTCTAAATCAAGTACATATAGTTTTACTCCTAGTTCTGGAAAAAATAAACTAATTAAATTTATGATACACCTTCTACTGTTTCATGTTATTTTGGACCAAATAGAGTTTATTTTTCAAATAATGTGCATAATGCTTATAGGAAATCTATGAGGAAGATATGGGTTCCCAAAGTACTTATTACTAATATTACTGGACCCAAACATGTATGGGTACCAAAATATGTTTTTTCTTGATCATTTTGTAGGAATGGTGCTTAAAGAGTTCCTATAAAATTTTATGGTAATTGGACAGTGGATGTTCAAGACACAAGACAGAAGACTACTCATTCTTCGAGAATCTAAAAAAATAGCTGGAGGACATGTCACATTTGGTGACAATGCCAATGGAAAGATTATTGGACTTGGCCAAATCAATAACTCTAACATAATATTGATTTACAAAGTACGATTTGTTGTTGGATTAAAATATATTCTTATTATTTTCTCACAATTATGTGACGATGTATTTCATGTTAGATTTGAAAATGATGCTTACAATGTATTTAATTATAAAGATGAAATAGTTTTTTCTTCATTAAGAAATGAAAATTTTTACTCTATTAACTTATATTCCTTAGCTTCTCAAAAGGATTCATGCTTAAGTGTATTTCAAAAAGAATATTTTCTCTAGCATAGGAGACTAGGACACTGTAATATTCACTCCCTTATAAATGAATCTAAGAAAATCCCAGTTAAAGAATTAACCAAACATGAGTTTCCAATGTACAAGGTGTGTAACCCTTGTCAAAAGAGAAAAAACATAAAATTTCCCTCAAACCAAAAAAAGAAGTCTCAACTTCTCATCCTCTCGAACTGGTTCACATTTATTTGTTTGGACCGTCTAATGTTTCTAGTTTAAATGGGAAGCACTATGTTTTGGTTCTTGTAGATGACTTTTCTAGATATACTTAGACATTCTTTCTGCATCACAAAAGTGAAGCCTGCTCTTATTTTACTAATTATTTCAAGTCTGTAGATAATTTTAGTGGACTTAAAATTAAATCCTTAAGAAGTGATCATGGTCATGAGTATGAAAATCAAGAGTTTGAATCCTTTTACTCACAAAATGGTTATTTTCAAATTTTTATTCCCCTAGAACACCTCAAAAAAATGGAGTTGTAGAAAGAATAAATATAACCCTTCAAGATATTATAATAACAATGCTTAGGGATTATGATCTACCTATTTATTTTTGGGTTGAAGCTGTCAATAAAGCATGTTATATAATCAATAGAGTGTTGATCAGCCCTATTCTTAATTGGAATCTTTATGAGTTATGGAAGAATAAAAAACACAATGTTAACTACTTCAATGATTCTTGTTGAAAAATCTATATTTTTAATACTAATAGAAATATTGACCAATTTGTATCCAATAGTGATGAAGTTATATTTTTAAGATTTCCCATGTCTAGTAAATCCTATGGAGTGTTCAATAAAATAACTAAATCTGTGGAAGAATCTGTCCAGGTAAAATTTAATGAAACTGATCCACATGAGCCTAAAACCATTCTATTGAACCTAGAAGATGTTGTATCAAATATAAAAATTAATCCAAAATCTTCAAACCTTTTTGTGAAAGAATCTATAAAAACAACTAGTTCTGGAAATTCCTTTAACTCAAGCCATTATGAACCTGGACCTGTTGATGAACCTGAAATCACTAGTACCTCCTTTTTTAGAGCTATTAGAACACTTAAGAACCATCCTTTAGATGTTATTGTAGGAGACCTAGACAATGGGCCTAAATCATGATCTTCTATTAGAAATCGGGTTGAACATCGTGTTTTCTATTCACAACTTGAACCTAAAAATATTAATGATGCTATCAATGATGAATTTTGGGTGATGTCTAAGAAATAAGAACACAATAATTTTTAAAAGAATAATGTTTGGAAACTTGTTCAAATCCCTAAGGACTCATTCACCATAGTCACTAAATGTGTGTTTTGAAATAAGGTAGATGAAGCTCGTAACATAGTTAGAATCGAAGCTTGATTGGTTGCACATGTGTATAAACAATAAAATGGAATTAATATGAGGAGGCCTTTTCACCAGTAGCTATACTAGAAGCCATTATAATCTTACATTTTTATGCTCCACATCTGAATTTCAAACTATATCAAATGGTTGTTAAGAGTGAATGTTTAAATGGGTATATAACTGAGGATGTCTCTGTTGAAAAACCCACTAGTTTTACAAACCCCCATTTCCAAAATTATATTTTTAAATTATAAAAATATATATATGGTTTAAAACCAGCTCCAAGAGCTTGGTATGATAGGTTGAGTATGTTTCATATTTCGAAAGGTTTTACCAAAGAAATTGCCGATCCTTCCCTTTTTATAAAATGAATATCTAAAGATGTTTTAGTTATTCAAATCTATGTAGATGAAATTACCTTTGTAAGAACAAGGATGTTCTTTTCATGTATTTTTTTCATTTCTTGTCATTTTTTAGAAAAAAAAGAAAATTCTTGGAATTTTCAAAGTACACACCATGTACTTTATGAGTACACACCTTGTACTACCTTGCCACAGGAGGCCAGGTGTTGTCCATGTAGTGGCCACACACACGGCTGTGTGGTGGTGATTTGAAGGCCACTAAAAGAGGAGTAAAGAAATGGTGATTACACACTATGTACTTCAAAAGTACATGTCATGTACATTTTTTTCAATAAACGCACCATAGTCGCATCTAATCAATAGAAACACCCCCTTCTTCTTTCGTCTCATCTAGGAGTGTTGTACGACATTGGATTATTGACAAACCCCCGAGAGTGTGTCCGTCCTCCAAATTGAACACCGTCGGTTGTGTTGGAATCACATCAGTGAGTTCATTATTCTCCTAGAGCACCATCTTTAGATTTATTTTCTCTTATGATATATCATGGGTTGAACTTTTTAGAGGTTTTTATATATCATCAATGTTATAAAAAGATTCAAGCTTATAGGTTCACATATAGTGATCTCTTAACACTAAGGTAGGTGGTTTGTGGAATTCTTTTCGAAGTCTTTGATTATTATGTGGAAATTCCACCAATACGCTTGAATGGGGCGTTACATGTTTACTGTTTTACCACTATTGTTTTCCTACCATTCTTGTACACCTGTGTAGTGGTTTTTTTGATATGAATATGGTTTATTTCTGTGCTTTGGATGTATTTATTCCCACACTTTTTCTATTTATGACTGTTCTGTCTAGTTTATCATTTGGCTGCTTTACTTATTTTACATTCCTATTGTTGTTGGATGGAGAGTTTGTGTTCTGGCATGCATGATATGTTTTAGACTGATTATCCATGTAGTTCGGCAGGTTTACTTTGGCCATATTGTATTACTATGCTCGATGACCTATATAGGGTTGTGATAACCCGGTGTAGTATACTATAAGGGGAATTGACCATGTGAGCTTCCTCATAGAATCTTTGAGAACATTGGTTGTACGAGGAATTGACCGAGTGAGCTTCCTCAGAAAGTCATTGACTTCATTAGTCTATAAGGAGAATTGAGTGAGTGAGGATCCTCAGAGAGTCTTCGAATTATTCTGAATTGCTTTAGAATGCAAGGGGAATTGACAGCGAGTGCTTCCTCAGAGAGTATATGAAAGACCTGTGCAATAATAGGAATTGACCGAGTGAGCTTCTACAGAGAGTCCTTGACCTTGGGGATATAAGATGAATTGACCGTCTGGGCTTCCTCAGAGAGTTTCTGACTACCTTAGAATATAAAGGGGAATTGACTGTGGGTTCTTCCTCAGAGTATCTTCATATACTAAACCATACGGGTTAGGCTGAGTGCACTATCGAGAGGGTTACCCGTTTTGGTTTAGATATAGGATTAGATATATCTTGATGTTGAAAATGTGTATTGTTTACTACTGGGTACTTTACTATTTACTTATTTCTGTACTTTACCTACCATATATTCACTGACTGTTATGAATAGATCTTTGGGTGGTTTCCTACTGGGATTTAGTCTCACACCCTATTCGGGTCTTGCTTTTGGGCCAAAATAGATTGTATTGATGCAGGAATAGATAAGAGAAAGCACCCTTATACTTCATTTACATTACTTTCTATAGAGTTGGGGAGCATGGGGCGAAGTATAGGCTTCCGATGCTGAGAATTTGTTTATCTTTTTCTTTGGTACTTCAGTTTAGCTCTGTTTGTATTTCTAGAATTGTGACTTGTTTGTCTGTTTTCCAGGACATATGTATCATGCATAATTATATATATATATATATATATATATATATATCTGTGTGTGTGTGTGTTCTCTAGTTGTTTATTATTCTGGTCTTCTACTGGTTACTATTGTTGGATATTTACTACTTCTACTATTGTCTGTTGTTTACTTCCGCTGTGTACTCTACCAATGAGGGAATAGTTTCCCCACTATCTCACCCAAGCCCTCACTAGTAGTGTCCAGTCTATGACATGAGGGTAAATTCCCATGAGGCCATGTGACCAACCAGGTACAGGGTGCCTCTAGGTGGCTTCTGGAGTCGGGATGCTACAAAGTGGTATTAGAGACAATTCTTTTCTCTTGATTGACTGTTTGGAGCCTTTATCTAGTGATAGGAAGGAATAGGTACGTGGTAATAAGTTGTGCCCTGGAGTAGCTAACCCGTGTATAGGGAAAAGCCAATCTACCTCGTTTATTTAAATTGTTTCCCGATTTTCATGTTTACGGTTGATAGGATTTTCACCGTTGGGTGACTCACGTGTTTTGTGTTATTACTGTTAACATTATTGTGGTTCTACTTCTATTGCAACACGATGAGATGATGGTATTCCATCTCATGCATCATATAGGAACTTGCAAGAAATCACATGTCATGCATTTTTTTCATGTCATCTAGGATGAATTAGGGATTTCATGTTGTTGTGATAGACTTTTTGTAGAATATGCATGCAATTGTGACAGATTCCTTGATAAGAATACATGTTGTTTGATACGGTATTGATTTGTATGGTTCTGTTTGAGTAAACGACATGCTATGGGTCTTGAGGTGTTATGGGCCCTCATGGACTGGAATTTGGTGGATCATTACCTTGTTTTCCTTGTTATAGCATGTAGAAGATTCCAAACTATGATTCGTGGGGAATATGGGCCCTCATAGAATAGAATTTGGCACCTTTAATGTTTGTTTTAGTTTATTTATAGGATCTGGAGTAGTTTCTGAGGCTTACTCTATGGAAAAACCTAGAATACACAACGTTTAGTTTTGAAAACATGCCATGTGTTCTTCTGTTCAAGAAAAACTATTTTTTAGGAAGTACAGTCGTGTACTTTATGTACATGTCGTGTAGTCTCTAACTATGTTATAATCCATGTGGGCAGAGGCATTGGATGGGGAAAGTATTTTGGGAACATGTAATGTACTATTCAAACACGCGATGTAGTGTTGACCCTATGTCCTCTTGTGTAACTAACAACACACATGGATAATTGTTATGTTTTGCATGCCATGTTAGGATTGAACAAGCCGTGTAGTCTGACCCAGGTACCTGACTGTGTCACAAACAACACGGTTCAGTGTCATCCTTTCTCATACACGCTATGTCCGTCTGGAACACGACATGTAGTGTGAGTCGTGTGTCAGGTCATGTCACTAACTACATGGTCCATGTGAAGCTTCTGCGGTACACACCGTGTCTACCATGAACATCACGTGTAGTGTTGTCTTGGGAGAGATGTGTGGCTTAATCATGTAGAAGGAACCATGAAGGGGAAGTTGATACAAGTATACGTTGTGTGTTAGGATAACACGTCGTGTGTTTGGGGTGTTTCACCACTAGTTTAGGTAGGAGTACATGCCCATGTAAATGCCTTAAGGGAACACGCCGTGTAGGAATTGTACACGCCGTGTAGTCATGTTTTGTAAAACATGAATTATTTCTTTCTCATGTTCCCTTCATATGCTTCTAATTTTCAGTACTTGATAATCTTGATATAAGTTGTGCGCTTGACCTTGAAGATTCATTCCACCAAGGCATCCTCTGGTTATGCGCTAGTTTTCATGTGGTGATCAGACACCGAACATGGCCGACCAGGGACTCCCAGCAGATCCTCCAGTTGCGCCAGCCTTTCTACCAGCCATTGTCCCTGACATAGGTAATGATTCACAGTTCATGGAGGGATTTTTGAGGATTATGAAAAACATTCAGGGAGCGCCGCCTCCTACCCTGTCAATGGTATAATTGACATAGGTATTTAAGCAGAAACATCCTCCTACATTCTCAGAGGATGGAGGACCCTAGGCTGCAGATTCAGTGTTGGAATCCACGCTGATGATTTTTGAGTATCTTGAGATACCACCAGAGAATAGGGTGAATCTCCCTACCTACATGCTTTGAGGTTCGACCAAGAGGTGTTGGGATCTGATCTTATGGGTGGGATGCCAGAAGAATATGGCTTGGGATGAGTTTCGATATATCATCAATGATTAGTTCTTTCCAGATACCTTGAGGGATGATCGAGCCCAAGAGTTCATGATTCTGGAGTAGGGTACACTTATTGTTATGGATTATTCCTCTCGCTTCATAGATCTATAGAATTTCATGCCTATTCAAGGAGGTGATGGGTTCTTCCTGGCACGAATGATTGAGGTTGGTATCAGGCACGACATTCGATCCTAGGTGAACATCTTCATGTTGAATTAGATATCTTATATTATCAAACGGGAGCTGAACACATAGAATAATCTGAGGGATTCTAGAGTGGTGATCTAGGGTGGTTAGATATCCATAGTTAGTATTCCTCCTACTGATAGCAGGAATCATCATAGGTATATTTCATGAGGAGATCAAAATATGCGGGATGAATCTTCTGGTAGCCATGTTGTGTGCAACCAGTGCGAGATATGTGGGCATATGTGGCCACGTTGACTAAGAGACCTAGTGTAGTTCCGATATTGTGGCAAGATGGGTCACCTTTAGCGCTTTTGTTAGTTATTTTCACTAGCAGCTGGTGGGAGGGGTTCTTCTATGACCCTTAATTTAGGAGCAGCGACACAAGTTTCTCACCAGTCTGGGAATTGGAGTTCTTCTAGCCGTTCGTCCCATGGTGGAGGTCACGGCTGTGGTATTCAGTCATCGGTTCTTCTGCGACAGTAGGGTGGATCAGCTCAGAGCGATCAGGCAGGCTCACAGGGTCGCGACATAGTACATACCATTGCAGTGGAGCATACCCATCAGGAGCAGGATCCCAGACCCTCCACAATTCAAGGTACAATCTTAGTAGCCTCAGTTTTATCTTTTGTACTTTTCAATATAGTGTATTCCTGTAGTTGTATCTATGTCACTGTTGTGGAGAGCCTTGGTCTCTGTATCTTTGTTATGCCAATATTTTGATGCTAGAAACACGGTTGGGGACTAGAACAGCTAGTGTATGTCAGTGCAAGGAGTTCCCACTAGTGGTTGGTGGATGTAATGTTCTATGGGACCTCTATGTCCTAGAGATGACTGGATATGATTTCATTCTCAGGATGGACTACATAGTTCCTTTTTAGGCAGACTTCGATTCTTATCATCATAGGGTGTGTTTCGTATCACAAGATGGTGGATCCATCATTCATAGGGGTGAATGGGATGTCGAGGCAAGAAGAGTGGGTCCAGAGAATCATGGGTTGTAATGAGTTACATCCTAGATTTCTAGTCTATATCTAGATGACTAGGGGACTTCATAGATGGAAATTCCTCTAGTGGTGGATTGTTTCATAGGTGTCTTTACAGAGGACTATCCAGGTTTGCCTATGGAGTGTGAGGTAGACTTCTTGATTGAGCTTGTGTTAGGAGTGGAACCAATGTCTATTGCACCTTATAGTATGGCAACACCAGAGTTGTAGGAACTCTAGAAATAGTTGGCGGATTTCCATGAAAAGTGTTTCATCTGACCCAGAACATCTCCTTGGGGTTAGCATGTCCTGTTTGTGAAGAAGGCAGACAACACCCATAGGCTTTGTGTGTAATATCGTGAGTTGAACCAGTTGAAAGCCAAGAACCTGTATCCCTTGCCGAGAATCGATGATCTCTTTGATCAGATTCTAGGAGGCTGGGTT
The DNA here is from genome assembly GCA_963277665.1 of Viscum album. NCBI lineage: Eukaryota > Viridiplantae > Streptophyta > Magnoliopsida > Santalales > Viscaceae > Viscum > Viscum album. The sequence goes on from OY728163.1 coordinate 693,051,024, forward strand.
TTCTCAAAGATCAACTTGAGGTCCGGTTACCATCAATTTCGCATTATACCATCATATATACCTCTTACAGCCTTCAGGAGTTTGAATGGTTTATACAAATATATGGTTATGTTGTTTGGTCTCATGAACACGCATGTAGTTTTCGTGACACCGATGAACCGAGTGTTCCATCCATACTTGGATTCCTTCGTTGTTGTTTTTTTGGAATATATCCTGGTGTACTCTCACACTCGACATGACCATGCCACCCATCTTGAGATCGTTTTGAAAATACTAAGAGAGAATTAGTTATATGCTAATCTCTCAAAGTGCCACTTTTTGATGGATCATATTCACTTCTTGGGTCACATAATCTCATAGACAAGAGTATTAGTTGATCTAGAGAAAGTGAGAGCATGAGTTTCCTAAGAGTAGCTGAAGAACTTCATTGAGGTGTGGAGTTTTCTAGGGATGGATAGATACAAAAGATATTTCATATCGGACTTTTCACACTTAACATCACCATTGACGGGTCTGACTAAGAAGGGTGTGAAGTTCTTATGGTCAGATTCTTGTTAGTCCACCTTTCAGAAGCTGAAAGGGAGGATTACTTCAACATTGATACTAGTCTTTCCAGATCCGGGCAAGAGCTATACTGTTTAATATGATGCCTTAGGTATTGGGCTGGGATCTTTGCAAATGCAGGGAGATGGAGTCGTTGTGTAGGAGTCTCGGTCGTTGAGGAAACATGAGAGGAATTATCCAACGCATGATTTGGAGTTGGTAGCTGTTGTTCATGCCCTACGATGTTGGGGACATTATTTTCTGGGAGAGAATTTTTTGGCATTCACCAACCACAAAACTCTCAAGTGCATCATCACTCTGTGTGATCTAAATTTAAGACAGCGGAGGTGGGCCAAGTACCTGATGTCCTTTGACTTCGAGCATGACTACACACCTGGGAAGGTCAATGTAGTGGCTGATGCGTTGACCTGGAGGACTCAAATACAGGTAGTTCAAGAGGCCAGCAGTGAGTGGCAGCTAATGGTTTTGTTCTTCAATATGCATTTGGAGGTACACGATAGACAGGGCTAGACTTTTCTATCATATTTATCTATTACCTCTACTCTTCTTGATCAAGTTCGAATAAAGAATCTATAAGATTCTGAAGGCCTAGTCCTATGGGAGAGTGTGTCAGGAGAGGACCCTATTCCTGGATGGACCATAAGTGACGATGAGATATTTTGTTTCTAGGGTCATGTATGGGTGCCAATAGACAAATGCAAGGAGATGATGTGGGAATTTCATTCCCCATTATGGCCAGTTCATCCTGGAATCACCAAGATGTATCATGATTTAACCTTCTGTATTGGTGGCCAGGTATGAAGAGGGACGTTGCTGGTTTTTTTAGGAGGTGTTCCACTTGTTAGTAGGAGAAAGTGGATCATCAGTGACCAGTAGGGCTCTTATAGCAGTTACCCATTCTCGAGTTGAAGTGTAATGATGTTGTGATGGACTTTGTGACCGGTTTTCCGAGGTCTCCTTAAGGGAATGGTGTAGTATGGGTTGTAATTGGAAGACTTGTGAAGGTTTCTCACTTCTTGATGGTAAAGGATACCTTCAGTGTTGATGAGATGCAATGACTAAACATCTGAGAGATTTTAATTCTTCATGGAGTTCAACACTCTATCATTTCAGACAAGGGATGCACGTTTTACTTCTCAGGTCTGTCAGGGGCTTCAGATGGTGTTGCGTACATAGGTAATTTTTAGTATAGCCTACCACCCTTAGACAGATGTCAAGTTCGAGCTTACGATTCAAGTGCTTGACAATATTCTCTGAGCATGCATTCTAGATTTTGAAGGTTTTTGGGAGAAGCATATATCTCTTGTGGAGTTTTCCTACATCAATAGTATTCAAGAAACTATTTATATGGTACCTTATGAGGTTTTGTACGGTAGGACATGGCGGTCACCCTTATGTTGGAAGGAGGCAGGAGAGGAAGCTTTGTTGGGACCTTATATTTTTTAGGAGACCACAGAGCAGATAGTGTAGATTCGGAAGAGGATGGATACTACAAAGTATCATCAGATTTCTTATGCTGATCAGCTGAGATGACCTCTAGAGTTCGAGGCTAGGGACCATGTTTTCCTTCATGTCACAATGAGGTTGGGACACAAGAGGATTATTAGATATGGTAAGACTTTTATAAGGTGTGTCGGGCTGAATGAGGTATGGGAGAGAGTTGGTCATGTTTTCTATCGGTTGTAGTTACCTTAGAGGTACCGAGATATGCATGACGTCTTCCAGGTTTCTCAGCATCGACATTACTTTTTAGACAAGTCTAATGTTTTCCAACTCAAGGAGGTTGAGTTGGAAGTGGATGAATACTATCCAGATTGTGGATCGAAGTATTAAGGTTCTTCGTGGCTGGTATGTTTCTCTGTTCTAGGATCTTTGGCAGCACAGGTGAGTACAGGATGAGACTTGGGAGAGGAAGGCAGGCGTACGATCACAGTGGCCAGAACTGTTCTGGGTTTCTTCTTCTATGTCACACTAGAGAAATTTGGGGATAAATTTCATTAAGGGGGGAAGTTTTTAAGAACCCGGATCTTATATAAAGATATTTTATTTCTTTTTTGGTCATTTTTTGAGAAAATAAGTAAATTATGGAAGTTTCCAATGTACATGTCGTGTAAATTATGAGTACACGCCATGTACTGCCTTGGCATAGGAGGCCATGTGCTGGTCATGTAGTTTCCATACACACAGCTATGTGGGGGTGATTTGGAGGCCGCTTAAAGTGGAGTATAGAAACGGAAAGTACACACTAGGTACTTAAAAAGTACACTCCGTGTACTTTATTATTTTCATTAAACGCACCGGGGTCGTGTCTAATCGACAGAAACACCCCTTCTTCGTTCATCTCGTCTAGAAGCGTCGTACAACCCTGGATATTTGACGAACCACCCGAGCGTGTATCCTTCCTCTGAATCGAACACCGTAGGTTACATTGGAATCGCATCGGTGAGTTCTTTCTTCTCCTAGAGCTCCATCAATTGATTTCTTCTCTCTCGTGAGATATCATTGGTTAAATTTTTTTTACATTTTTATAGATATTTGACATTACAATGACATTCAATATTCGAGGTTCCCATATAGAAATCACCTAACACCAAGGTATGTGGTTTGGTCCATTCCGTTCAATGTCTTTGAGTATTACGTGAAAATTTTACCAATACCCTTGAACGGGGTATTGAGTGTTTACTATTTTATCCCTGTTGCTTAACTACCATTCTTGTATGCATGTGTATAGGTTATTTGGATATGAATACGATTGATTTATATGATTTGGAGGTATTGTTTCCCACGCATGTTCTGTTTTCGACCATTTGGTCCTTTTTACACTTTGGCTACTTTACCTATTTTCCATGAATGTTGTTGTAGGATGGAGAGTTTGTGTTCTGACATGCTTGGTATGATATAGACTGATTAGCCGAGTTGTTTTTTTGGTTTACTTTGGCCATATTGCATTGCTATTCTCATGGACCTACATAGGGCTGTGAGAACCTGTTGTAGTAGACTATAAGGGGAATTGACTGAGTGAGCTTCCTCAGAGAGTCTTTGAGCACTTTCTCTATATGGATAATTTACTGAGTGAGCTTTCTCAAAGTGTCCTTGACTACTTTAGACTATATGGGGAATTGACCGAGTGATTGATCTTGCTCGGAGAGTCATTGATTTATTCAGATCCTTTTTATACTATAAGGGGAATTGATAGTGACTACTTCCTCAAGGAGTCTATGAACGACCTAGGCTATAAGGGGATTTGACTGAGTGATCTTCCCTATAGATTTATTGTCCTTGGGGCTATAACAGGAACTGACCTTTGGAGTTTCCTCAACGATTTCCAGAATACCTTAGCTTATAAGGGGAATTTACTGTGACTGCTTCCTCAGAGAGTCTTTATATACTTAAGCAAAGGGGTTTGGCTGAGTGCACTGCCCAGAGGGTTACCTGTTTCGGTTTAGCTATTTGGTTAACTATTTCTAGATGTTAAAACTATGTATTGTTTACTACTTAGTACTTTCCTATTTATTTCTTTATGCACTTTACCAGCCATATAGTCACTGACTATTTGGCATATATCTTTGAGTGGTTACCTACTGGGATTTAGTCTCACACCATGTTTGGGTCATGCTTTTGGGCCCAAAATTATTGTATTGTTGTAGGTATAGATAAGGTCAAGTGACCTTCTGCATTAGGTACATGACTTTCTATGAAGTTGGGGAGCATGGGACCAAGCATAGGCTTGAGATGCTGAGGGGCTATTTATCAATTTCGTTTGTACTTTGGTTTAGAATAGTTTTTATTTTCAGCATTGTGACTTGTTTGTCTGCTTTCCTAGACAAGTTTATCATGAATCATTATATATATTTGTGTGTGTGTGTGTGCGTGTGCTCTAGTTGTTTATTATTCCAGTCTTCTGCTGGTTACTGTTGTTGGATATTTAATGCTTCGGAAATTGTGTGTTGTTTACTTCTGTCATGTACTCTACCAATGAGGGCAGATTTTCCCCACTATCACACCCAAGCCCTCATAGTTATTTGGGATCCTCTGGCATGTGTGGAAATGCGCTTGAGGCCATGTGACCAACTGGGTATGGGGCACCTCTGGGTGGCTTCAGGAACTGGGACGTTACAACCTTTAGATCGTCAAGAAATTATTTATGGGTTGATTTTTCTAAAATGAAGAAAAATTAATTAGAAATGAGTTTAATTATGAACTAAAATTATTTCTCAGATTTCAAATCTTTCAATATAATGTCGCTATTATCTTAACTCAAAGTAAATATACTACAGATCTTCTACAAAATTTTGGATTGTATAACACTAAAAATAGTGACACTCCCATGAGTACCACATGTATGTTGGATCTTAATGAAGATAGAATATCTTTTCATCAAACCACTTATAGAGGAATGATTGGAAGTTTCCTCTACATAACGACTTGTCGACATGACATTATGATTAGTGTGTGTATGTGTGATTGTTTTCAATAAAATCCTATGGAATCTCATTTAAATGTTGTAAAGTGAATTTTAAATACCTCATGCATACACCCAATCTAGGAATATTATATCCTAGAGGAGAATAATTTTAATTAGTTAGTTATTATGATTCTGAATTCGGTGGTTGTAAGATAGATAGAAAAAATCACCTACGGAACATGTCACTTTTTAGGCAAGTCACTAGTATCATGGAGTAGTATGAATAAAAATTATGTTTCATTATCTACTGTAGATGATGAATAAGAAGATGTTGGCAGTTGTTGTGAACAAATCTTGTGGTTGAAACACACATTTCTAGATTATGGATATCAATTTAGGCATGTAATTATAAATTTTGATAACACAGGTGCTATTTACATTTTGAAAAATCATATTTCACATTCTAGGAAAATGAATTTTGATGTAATACATCACTTTTTGAGGGACCATTATCAAAAAGATTATATCACATGGGAATTCATTGGTATAGAATATCATCTCACTGATATATTCATAGAACCATTAAATTATGAAAGAATAGACTACATTATATGAACTAGGTATGATAAATCTTAAGTAAATGTATTAATATTTTATGTATTACTATTTTATGTCTTACTATTTTATTTCTTACTATTTTATATCTTACTATTTCATGTTTATGGTCTCACAGTTAGTATATCGTGATTACTGGCTGATAGTCACTGTCTCATCGTAAAGTTCAATCATTATCTCACCGTAATGTTCAGTCACTGTCTCTCCATAAAGTTAAGTCACTATCTCACCATAAAGATCAGTCACTATCTCACCATAAAGATTTTTATTTACGAATTAAAAACCATATCGAGGTAATTATTCATTTCACCTTTTTTACTTTCCCGCACTTTTATTTTTTTGGCAACTATTGGCATTCATAAATGAAAAAATAAAGGAAATGTCACTTGTCCTTCACTCGAGCATTCTTTTATTCACTCAATTTGTAACTCTTATTGAACCCTTAAACCCATCTCCCTCTCGAACCATTGGTGAATTCATAGGATGAAAAACCCTTCATCATCGACTCATGAGAAATGTAGCTCAAAGATAGAGAAAATCACACCCAAGTGAACACCTGAAGGTCCTCTAGATCTAAATATGGTGAACTGAGTAGTAGTACCTGAGAAATTGATTTTCCCTAAGTGGCTTCTATCGAGTAAGTCACTAGTTTTTATAGTTATTTAAGATCAAGGCTGGTAATAATTGTTTTATGTGGATGATAGACCTATCTACCATAATTTACTGTCTCAATTTTATCAGTATGTTCAGTTCTCCTTTGATTCTGTAGATGGTTAGATTGTGACAAACTAGATAAATGGACAAGAATTCACATTCGATTCGAGTTTATGGGTTTAATTCCTTAGGATACCTCATGAAGTGATATGTGAGAACAATAAAAGAGGACCTCCACCTTCTAGTGAATTCTTTTTTTAGAAGATGCTTTGAAAATCTTAACCAGAAATGGAACCAAGAGGAGAGCCATTACTGCTGAACTAGATGGAGAAACTAGACATCTGTTTATGATTATTTAGAACATTATTATCCCCAGAAAAAGTGATTTTTCTATACTTAAATATCAAGACGTTTTTTGATTCATCTTAGGAAAAATGGCCACAAGATCAACTTGTGTAAGTAACTAATACACCATATGTGTGAGCTGATCAAAACCACATCCAAGTCAACATCCCTATTTTATTCTCGGCTTATCGGAGACATAGTTCATACAAAAGATATGGTTAGACCTAATGATGATGTTATCAAGGATTGTGATTAATGCCTTTCAAAAGTCGTTATCAAGAGGATGGAAATCAATTGGAATCATTGGAAAAAGCCATGTGTGGAATACACTGATAGGATTTATGAAATGTTCAATCCAGTGGAACATCCCTCAAGACCAAAAGACAGTTTTCATCCTATTTTGGAACTAGATGAAGTTGTTGAGTATTATGAAGAAGAAGAAGAATATTTTTGTGTGCCTCCCTAGGAAACTGTTTATGATATAAAAGATAGTACGCATGTCCCTCATGTAGTAAGTGAAAAAGAAGTCCATACTTCTTAAGATGTTGTTAATCTATAAGATCAAAACGAAGATGAAATAGAATCTATTTCCAAAGAAACTGAATAGAATTATATGGAAGATCCTATTGAAGAAGAATTACCTACTATTAAAGAAGCTAACCTTGAGGAACTCCCAGTGGAACAATCTGTTCCTGAAATCATTCCTTCGACTGAGGAATGTTTGGACCTTTCTTTTTAGTTGGATAGATAAGAAATGGGTGAGGAAAAAAGAGATTAATTTGTGGAAATAAACCAATTCCATAATCTTCTCAGTCTTGAGAAGGATTCAACTGTTGAGGGGGAGCAACCCCAAATCTATAATCTATTGAAATACCAAACCCGATTGATCCAAGCCCAATAGACCCTCGGTATAAGTTCCCAAGTTTTTTTGATGTGAATAACTCTCAGGAAGTCTCATTAAAAGGCCTCGACCTTTCCACAATGTTCCAATTGAAAGATTTCTCTAATTTTTCCCCTAAAAAAGAACATGATCCTATCTTAGTCCATATCTCTGAACATTCACTAGAACAACCATCCATGGTGAGTGAAGATGATCTGAAAGATTTTGGATCTACCCTTTTGTCTGAAGTTGAAAAAACTATTGAATACCTAACCAAATCCTATAACAAATCTATGTGAGAGAAATTCCACACTATTATTGGAAAAGGTTATTTGGCATATTCAACCAAAAATAATTCATGAGATTTTGGAAGTCATAGTTGAAAATAGACTACTTAATGATGAAGTGAAGACACTAAGAGGTATGATTGAAGACATGCAGAAAGTGATGAATTCGAGATCAGAGCTTGCTTCACATCCTATGGAACATGTTGTTCCTCAAACCCCACTTCATATTGCCTCTCTCATTAAAACTCATTTAGCTTCCTTAGCTGAAAAGTTCACTGAAAGGAAAAAATAGATTTTGACTGAGATGCGAGAGCTTGTTGTTAAGCTTAACAAGCTCACTGATGAGTATAAGGGGTGCCTTCAAAATGTGCAAAATCAACTGAAATCTCATACCTCAGCTGTCACTGCTTATAAAGAATCTGTTTAATCATCTTAACCTTCCCTAGATAGTGACCATCTTAGAGCCCTAGTCACAGAATAACTTCATACATTTCATAGTGGTTTCAATAAAGATTCTCTATCTGCAGTTATCAAGAACAGTGACCGAGTTCTTGATCTAGTCTGAATCCATTCATAAATATCTAATGATGCTTTGGAAGAAATTTCCATCAATGTGGATTTAAAAATCAACGTAATTTTATCAAATACTGACATGTCCCATCATTTCAAATATCTTGTAGAAAATATGAGGATTCGTCCTATTACTCAAGCATTCAAGACTCATGTCCAAAAGCTCATAGATTTCACTTGTCTATTGCATAACATTATGGAAAAAAATGATGAATTTGAGAAAGATATGCAGTATGGTGGAGATATCATTGCTGATTTTATCAAGCTTATGAGGCCATATCATCATGTACAAAGTACAACCATTGTTTCTCCTGCGACTACACCTAAGAGACCTGGTTTGCCTATTTTCACCTCTGCCATAGAATCCACTTCAATGTCTGCCAGTCAAGCACTGAGATAGATTAGGCATATGATCCTTGATCAACAACTTCCTCAGTCTTCTACTACACCTACCCTATCTCCCTCTATCTTTTAAGGTCTTCCTTTACCTTCTCTATCAACCAGCTCACTCCCTTATTTTACCTCAACCTCTACTCGTAATGATTACTCTTCTACTATTGTTTATAAGGGAAAAGTGAATACCATTCAGTGAATAAGGACATCGCTTACTCTCTTTTTATAGGAATCTTGTTCCATTTGTTTTACTTTTTGTAATGCCCCTCATTTTTATCTAATCTATTTTGCACTATTATTTTGTCTTTTATTTTTCTTTTTCATGATACTTTTTATAATCCCACAAGGGGGAGAAATCACTATATGAGAACACTCACACTATATATTTTATATGCACATTTGAACTATGTTGTTAGAACACATATACACTCTAAATTTACATGATTTTTGGTCATCAAAAAGGGAGATATTGTTGGACTCCTAGTGTGATAATCATGTTTTAATGATCAAAAATCCTATTCAGTCAATAAACCTTGTTAACTATATGTAATATATCTCACATCAAATGAATTGTTTTATATTAAAAGATATCCAAAGACCCTCAGTTTGGTTATAATATACTAATTATTGATCAACTTTATAAATACTTCTCTGACAAATGATTATGTTTAATCCATTCCATAAATATCACTACTTAATTTTGAAAACAGATATTTTCCTAAGTCTATGATACTGTGAACAAGAAGACACTGTGACATCGAGACACCATGAACAAGTAGACACTATGACATCGAGACACCATGAACATCCAGACATTGTGACCATGAGACACCATGAACATCCAAATATCGTGACCATAACACACCATGGACATCCAGACACTGTGAACATCCAGACACCATGACAATGAGACACAGTGAACATCCAGAAATAGTGACCAGGAGACACTAGAAAAAAGTAGACACCATCACCACAAGACAATGTGACCAATCCAGACATCGTGTGAAGGAGGCACTGTTTCCGTGATATTCTGTCACACCGTTTCTTAATATGATTGTGATCTTTCAATTTAATCACTAAAGGTTATATTTGAATATTTTAAATGCACTGACATATATAATGTTTCTTTATAGACATGTCAACTGACTGTACAAGGTGTATAACACATGCAACATATTGGATCAAACACATGCACTCTAAGATAAAATAGTTGTGCGGCCAATAAAAAAATGACACAGAAAAGTGAGAAAAGCTGGTGGGAGTGAGCACGACAATGAAAAAAACCCTTAGATAATTTTTAATGAAAGAAATGTCTCATGAAACTCGACGTTGTTGAACAACCCACAAAGAATATTTGAATCCCAGGATTGAGAACATATTCGCCCTATCAAACACTATGAAGAATAGAAGCTGAATCTGTCTGACTTGCTAGACTCTGTTTTTCATACGAGGACTTGATTTCTATATCTGCTTTATCTCATAAGTCCAGAGCTGCAAATACTGACACTTATAACACTTATAAATCTATCTCAACATTTCTTCTCTATTGTGTATCATTTTATTTACTTTTGACCATTGTGTGTATCTGTATAACAACACACTCTTTCTCCTGCATCAAACTACAGGATACAAGATATCCTTACTCAAATATCCTTTTACACTTTTGTATACCCACATATAAGTGTGGAAGAGGTCCATGTGTGGCCTGGTTGTTTGTACCCACGAAGAACTGTGGAAGAGGTCCATATGTGACTTGGATTGTCTTGTGTACATTTGTTAACCCCGATCTAGGGTGCAGATCAATTTTATTTATATAAACTGCTTTAAGGAAGGTGATCACCAGGTGGGGTGGATTATGTCTTGGCTTGAGACCGATCCCCTTGTTTCATATCCATTGTGCTACATAATTTATTCTTATCTATTTTACTACCTTACTATATAATTCAGAAATCTCTAAATTAACATTGATAGTTACACTTGGAAAGAAGTTATAATTGTCTTGTCTTAGTACAATAGCTTCAAAAGTAATATGAATAAGTGATATTAATATTATAGAGAAATAATCAATGTTTTAAGAAGTTATTTAAATAGTCAAATTCTTATAACAATATAACATTGACTAGATGGGTTGTATTTATCCTTTTGGGTAAAACCATTTAGAAATACATTTTAACCAGAAATTTTTATAGACACTCAATTCACCCCCCCCCCCCTATTGAGTAATCTACTCCAAAAAAATATTATTAGACTAATGAATGTAAAGATGAATTTGAAAACCTTATGAAATATCTATTGATTCCACTGGTGTTAATGACACCTTTTGAGGGAAAATAGCTCATTGTTTATGTGAAAACCTCAGAAAAATCACTGGGTTTCTTCCTTGACAAAGAAATAACTATTGAAAAAATAAAAATGGCCATTGTTATCTATGTTAAAAAATGGTCAACATCATAAATCATTACTGAGATATTGAGAATATCTATCTTGAATTAATCTTCACATTTTAGAAGTTAAGGAACAACCCACAGATAAAGAGGTACATTATTCGATCTATGAAACCCACACAAATACATGAAGATTCATCCTATATTGAAGTGAAATTTGGAATTTTGGATAGTAATAATAACATACATTGACACATATTTTATTACTTAGAAAACGGTAATTGGGTAGGCTTTGACAGAGTTCCTTTCAAAACATCCATCTGGAAAAACAACGTCATTAATGTCACACCCTGAACTATGTGTTTAATTTATTTAATTATTTTTCTTCATTAAAAAATCTTTTATGGGGTTCATATTCAGCCCCAGATTAATTTATTTTCAGTTTATGTTAAAAAAGAACAGATTTTGTTTCGATGTCTCTGGGTGCACTCGCGAAGCTCGATTCGGATGCCGCATAACATCACCTAGGAATCTACATGAACATACATTATGGGAAAATGAAAATAAATAAATTTTTTAATTAAAACAGTCATTAATATTAGTTTTTTAAAATTCATGTTGTTAAAGATTCTATTATTATTAAAATGAATGTATGTTTTTATTTCTTTATTTTTATTGTTATGATTATTATTATTATTACTATTATTATTATTACTATTCATTTTATTGTTATTATTATTAAGATATTAATACTACAGTTAGTTTTAATTTTTTTTATTAGTTTTATTTTTTTTGCATTTCCCAGTTGCACCCCCCCCCCCATTCGTCCAATTGTTTGTGGTTCGACCCTTGCATCCATCACCTCTTTCCTTTGTAGAAGCCTTGTCATCCTAGAACCCCCCCCCCCTCCCTGTCATAAACCATTCGTTAGGAACAACTACTTCCATGTAGATTCCATCTATCGATCGCTTACGATGGATTCCCTCCGGTAGGTAAATCCCCTGCTAATGGGTGCATGGCCAGCGACTTCCTTCTTGGTATGCGAAGCCCCTTCTGGTATACCCTCCTCCCTTGGGGTTGTGTATTTTTCATAGTTTAATAAGGTTTTTATCTACTAAGGTTTATCTTCCTTTGTTATGGGTTTTGAAACCCGCATGAAGCATTTCTGATTGTGAGTTTTTTCCTCGAACCATGGTTCTGAAGATATTTCTCATTGCAATGCCTTTTAAAATTTATGTTTCATCTATTTCCTACTTTTCACACCTTATATATGTACAGATTATTATTGTCAAACTTGTGGTAAATTTATTTATTATGCTAATGTGTAGTTCAATTATGGTATTTTGAAAAATAAGGTCATTTTATTATAATTATACTCACTATTTTTTGAATTAACTGATTCATTAGTTTTTCCTCTAGTTTGTGACTCTTAAAAACTGATTTAACATTTTAAACAAGTTTGTGGGATGGAATTTTTTTTGGAACACTGTTGAGTGTTAATTAGAAACTATTTTAAAAAATATTTCATGTGCCCATGATAAATGGCCTGGTTGGCATTTTTTTTAATGAATGTTTCATTTCAAGGTGTTTTGGTGTTTTTACACCCCTTTATAAAAAGAGCATGGGTAGGTTTATAAATGTTTTTATAGTGTTTTTAAATAGTTTCAAATTAAATGGAATATTTTTGTGGATTTAAACTAGATTGATGTGAAATGGTGATCTTGGGTTTCTTGAAACTATTCCAAGTATTTTTACGTTTAAAACAAGTGTCTATTTTGATTTTAAAGTGGTTTGACATGTGATGATGGATTATTACCTATTGGAATTTACGTTCTAAATGTAATAGAAATTTTTTTTTCTGAATTTATCTAGGTATTGGTAGTGTTTGAAATGAAAATTTAGGGGTTCTTTGTTTTTGGATTTTCAAGGTGGGTATTGGTTTTATAAATAAATGGGCATTGAGTTTTAGGGTGTTTTGAATGTATTGTCTATAAATAGCCATTTGAATCTTTTATAACAAAATTTGTGTCCCAAGAAAAGTAATCTGAATATTTTTAGAGAATTTAGCAATGTTTTGGTGTGGAGATGATGTGTTTTCCCTATTTAGAAAATGTGTATTTTTTGTTATTGATAAATGTCATTTTTTTTAAAAGGAATAGTTTAAGGCCCATTTTTTATCCTTATGAAAAATGGTGAAATTTTTTGTTATGAAAACCTAATGTGGATGTTTCTCATGCCATGATTGTATGTATATAATGGATGGGATGTCCTTACTATGGAATCCTTGTGATCCATTATGAGGGTTACTCATATTGAACTCATTAGGTTGTTTTGATTAATGGAATGAGATCGGTCCTTAGAGTGACTCTGGGAGATGCATGTTGTGCATTATTATTATATATATGTGGTTGGATGCTCAGATGGCATCAGTTTTCTCACCCTCGTTAAATACTTGATACATGGGAATATGGCATTTTGTGAGAATATTCTGAGAATGATTGTTTCACTAGTAGGTTATGGTATTTACCAGTGGCCCATAGTAGGTTGATGTATTGGGTATATTGCTATGGAATTTTACCTCATCCTTCCAAAGAAAGGATGTCTAAGTCTTTTGAGCATTTTCATTTCATCATGTGTGACATGTTAATGAGGATGAGGTCTCATATATTTTTGTCTTCTGGATTATTCTTCATCTCCCAGGTTCACCCATGTCTATTTGTATTTTTTTTCTTGTAGTAGTGTTTATGATAATTGTATGTACACCAATATTTCCCTTTCAATGTGATTACTATTGTACCTTCTTGTCTTTTCTCTAGTAATGTGGTGAGATAACTTTGATTAGGTTTCAAGAAATGGTTTTCAAATGAATGTGTTTTATCCTCTTTGTACAAATATGAAAACGTAAACATCACATTCCCTTTGAAAATGTCATTGATACTAATGAAAAGACACTAGATTTGAAAATGATTAAGTGAAATGGTTCATACTTTGTTTTTAATTAAAATATTTAGAAAAACATTCTTTTATAGATTTTAGTTCAAACATGAAATAGTGTTCTTTTATTATAAAGGTAGTGCATTAGGAAATAGTTGATCGGGTTTGCCTTATATTATTTAAGACTCACACCAATAGTTCTTTTCTATTTTTATTTCTTGTGCAGGTTCCATCTTGGGGGAAATTTGCTTGTGTGATGCTGGATCATTGATTTGGGGAGTGACCTGTGGGGTCACACATATATAGTGTATTTCTGTTCAGTTAGTTTTATTTCCTTTAGTTAATTTTTATTCATTTTATTTTGTTTATTTATTCTATCTTTATCTTTATTATTTCCTATGCTTTTATTTATTTGTATTGGGTTAAATCTTTCCCATATTCTATGTCGAAGCCTTGGATCTTGTTTCTATCCTGGGAGGATCGGGAATGCATCTTAGGCCTTGTTTGGGATCGGCTCGGGTGACCGGTTTAGGTTCGATCCGAGTTGGTTCGTGACTATTACATATATAATATATGCATTAAGATATATTATCTATTCAACATATACCATGTATATAGGATATGTATTTTATTTTTTCATCTATAAGTAAAGTTGGAATGAGAATATAAGACCCCAAGCTCAACAATGATAATTTTTTTGTCATGATCATCCCTCCAGCAATGGTAATCTTGCCTTAATCCTTTCAGTTTTCTCAAGGTTACTCAACAAAAAAGGTATAATATCATTCCCTCATAGACGGGCTGGAATAAGAAATTCAAATTCAAGTGGATCACATGATTTTGAAATATGTTTTACAGTTGGAAATAAGGTATATCAACACTAATTATTCTATAAAAAAAGGAAGATCTAATCCTCCACTTGATAATGTATAAGGAATAATTTATGAATTACTTTTAGAGGAAAAAATTAATCACTTACCTTAATGAAAAAATTCTTAGGACAGTGCCTTGGAAAATAGAGCATTGGATTTTGAATATCCATATTATGATGGAATAGTCATCAACATTTCGCACGGTTGAATGGCATTATTGTTTGTTAATGTTGACATGGAAGAATTCAACGAGGTTACATCCATACCCAAACTATATAGTCCCACAATTAGTTAGATGATACCCATTTTAAAATAACTTCAAAATATGAGTTCTCTCATTAGACAGATCCAGAAAAGAGAAAATGAGATGAAGAGGGACTAAGTTTAATTTTTACAATGGCCCAAATAACTATAATGTACTCTATAGATCAGGTTTGGATAGAGTCATTCTCAGGTTCATTGAAGGAAAATTGACTATTAAAATCATGAAATGCATACATAAATGATCGTGTGTTTCCCATTTTGTAGGGTTCGATAATTCTATTCATATCTGATGGAATGGATACTTATAACGTTCAATGACGAAGGATTGCACAAAATTCACCAAGTAGTATTAATAATTCCAAGTGTATTCCAAATTCACCAATCAACCTTCCTATTTTATAAACATTAAAAAATACTCAATTCCATTTTCCATATTGGGAATGGATATTTTTTTTCTACATCATCTATTTACGGCCATGTAGTTCAAATAATTCCACAATACTACTAACTTGTTATCTAAATGGACTGAAGCCGAACCCCTCAATGACGTTGAGACCAATATAATTTATATCTTCCAAAAGTCCAACATAATTAATTGAATTTTTTTCCTCATAAAATACTAATAGATAATGGAACCAATTTCAGTTATGTTGAGTTTTGGAAGCCGTATCAAGAGTATAATATCGAATCACACAATTAGTCTAACTATCATTCAACAGGTAATGGATTGATAGAGGCATTAAACAAGACCCTATAAAAAATACTCTATGAGATAGTGGATAGAGATAAAAATAAATTTCTTGAAAGATATATTTTTCTAGTTGTGGGAAAACTATACTACAACCTTCATCACTACACTGGTGTCCCCATATTCACTATTATAAGGGATAAAGAAATCCTTTCCATTGACATCCAATTTTCATTACTTCATGTTTCCTTATGTGATTAACTATCCACATATAAGAATTCCAAGAAACTATTTGATGGATTTGAGTGACGTGACAAAAAGAGACGATATACATTGCATTACATGTAACTACACCCAAATCAAACGGAATGGGTTTTCAAGATGAAATCCCACCTCGTCTCATTTCATAAAATAGAGTTTTTACTGGTCATCAAGACTCCAATGATAGTAGGAAGGAAACTTATGAAGCTTGATTTGGTATATTAGGACCCTATTTAATACATAAGGTCCTCTCTATTCAATATTATTCCCTAATATTGATTAATTTTGAGTTCAGTACATCTCCTTCCAGTGAAATATTTCACAAGAAATACATTGTGTGGTAATGATACCTTCATCATTTCCATATAATTTTAAACTACATGGTTTCCCTTATAGTTTTAGAATGATGTTAAAGTGTGTACCATGATTGGTCTTACTTTCATATCCATAAAAGTAACACACTATTATCCTTGTTAAAGGATGATAATATGAACATCATATGAACCTGGATGTAAGGCCTTAAAAGGCACATATGTTGGTCCAATAATCATGGCATTGAAAGTCTCATCATATCGTCCAATTCATATGACCTAGAAATAAAATACACAATAGTCCATCATGTAAGACATTGAACATCATAGCCTACCATGTTTTTTTAAATACGTTAAACTGTATGAAATTTTACATTCCAAATGATGTAAAATTGCATGGATCGCATCCATGTTTCATGATGTAAAAATGTATTACATTTCTTTGTATTCATTAGTGGATCATAATATTTTGTACTTGTATCTGATCAAACCTCCATTATATAACTATTTGAGGCTTGATTCCTATCTCAATGGGATACACAGTGATTCCCAAGTCCTATGTCTTGGGCCCATCAACGAATGAATGAAGATTCCCCATTTCTTCCATTAAAACATGATCTGTGAAGGATATTGTAACTATGTTTCCAACATTGAGGATCCAATCAGTGAAACAACAATATCCCTCTCTTAGATGTGAGTATGATTCTATGTAGGGAACTTCGCACTTCATGGAAATGATGGTCTAAATTTTACCTTTATGATCGCAAACATTACTTCCAAACATCATACTCCATGTCCTAGGTAATTTTGGATCACTATAAGATTTCACATTCCATTGGAAATAGAATGTTAGATACCTGAGGACACCTATGTTTTGTCTATTAATTATTATGATAAATCTTTTTTTTCTATGATTCCCACAGAAGGTCTTGGTAACCAGAGGAAAATTCCTCATTAACCTATACATATTAAATATCTCTAAGGATTGAAAAAATTATTATTGGAATTCAATTTTATGACATTGTTCCATGGTAATTTCTAGTGTCCTCGTCCAATACCACTTCCAATGATCCTAGAATCCTCAATACCATAGTTTAAAACATCTTTCGGGCATCTCAATTATGTCGGGACACTAATTGCCTTGTAAGCCTCATATTAATCATTTTTTCTCTGATGTATAGTCCTATAAGTATGAATGGAAACAACATGACACCATCATCCTTTACATATGACGTTAAACATGTATGGTTCCCTAGAACTACATGATGATTGGTTCACATTGCAATGATATATGTTGCAACACCCTGATCCTACATCATAGTGTAACCACCCCAAGATTGAATACACTATGTATTTATGTTAAATACCCTAGTGTGGAGAATGAAACCTTTTCAACTCGTTTTTATCATAATGACCATAGATCATGAGGGATTAAGAGTTTTGGTGAAGGATTCCCAATATGATCAAGGAATATCTATTGATGGAAGGGTTAATAGGGTCTTAGATTCAAGACCATAAAAAGAACATCAAACATCCTCACTACATGATATTTAACTGCTTTGTTGACTTATTTTACATGATTTAAGTTAAAAAAATACAAGTTTCTAGATTTTCACTTTCATGGGATAGACAATGATTCTAGATCTTACATCCTTGTCTAGTTGTAATAAAAAATAAACCCACTCTCCTATATACAATACATATCTACATAATAGTTTCTAATATGGACTCTCACCCCATTCATGATCCAGAATTAAAAACCCCTTATCCATAAAATAAATTGATCAGTATGCATATTCATTCAATGAACAACAAGTATCTAGATTCACACCCAAATTAAATACCTAATGATTGATGATTACAATGACTTAGGCCCATCCATAATTTCAGAAATCATCATTTCTATGTAGGGTATTATCAATATAGGGAAACATGTCCCCCCACTCATGGGTGATATTGATATGAAATTATCATTCCAAATTCAAAAAACATCCCTGTACAAAGAAAAAAATTACGCCTGATGAAATTTAACTACCCATAACCATTCTCTATACATCAGGAGTAGAATTTCAGATTCTAGAGGATGGATTTATATTATTATTCATTGAGATTCTCAATTTTGTATTTTCATAAGTCTCTCGCAAAAAGGGAATTTCAATAATAGGATATTGTTGTTTGTGTAACGACCCAAACATTCATTAATGGAAATTCCTCTTGATCTAATTAAATGTATTATTGTGGTATTATAAAATGTGAACATCATTGGTTTTATGTTCCTGGATTTTAAAATACCATTACGAATTGTGATTGTTTCTAATATAGTTTTCGAACAGTGATCATATGATTAGTATAAATATAGGGATTTGAAAAATCCAACTTACTCATAAAAAGGAAGTGATGGCCTCATTTAGTAGACATTCTCCATATGAAGTCCATTTGATAGAGATCAGAAAAGTGGTGGAGTCATTGGGCTTTTCTCTTGACTACGCCCAAGCTGTGCTTGAAGACATTAAGATTGAGTAGAATTGACTACAGGAGAAGTGGATGTTAATAAAGATTACCACCTGAGCCATGTTATCCGAGCCACCCCAAGTGTCTGTCACCATCAAACACCATACCCTTCGGTCTTGTGTGGGTGTCATAAGGGGTTATGTGACAAGACCCTAGAACTATGACTATGTACATTATTTTTGTATAATGAATGTGCATTCATTTTATTATTGTTACTCTGTAAATAGTTTTTAAAGAAGAAATAATATTTTTGTTTAATATTAGACTAAGAAATCTATTTTGATGAATTAATGGATTTTTTAATTAAATATTATTTTAATAAAATATTATTTTTTTTTTAAATTTATTCTTATTAAATATAAAATTTTATAAAATTTTATTAATTCATTTGTAATTTTTATTAAGGTTTGAAAAAAAAATTTCAAAACCCATGAATTTTCAATAAATGTTAGTTTTTATTTTAAAAGTATAAATTCACCTAATTAGGAAATAATATAGATAAAATGATTATTATTTTTCGAATCAGGATGTATAAATTATCCAATGGTGAATTTTTCATAAATTTCTCAGACAGAAGAATTTTTGGGTAAAAATTAAATACCGTTTAAAAATATAATAAGTTTTATGACATCATAATGACCCAATAGTGATGTAATAAAATACTATAAAAATTATGTTCTTCCAATATATGTTTTATCATTATAATAATGTGATTATAGATTTGTTTGATTTATTTTATAATGATTTAGTATACCCTCGAATACTTATAAAAGATTTGGTCTTTTTAAATTGTTTTCCTTGAAAGTGTGACTCGCCTCTATTTAAGCAACCCTACTATTTTAAGACGTTAATCCATTTTCCTTAAAAATATTTTTTTACACTCCCATTTGGAAAAAACCCTATGAAAAAACCATGGGTTGGTTTGTGGTTTTTTTTGTTTAATGTGAGGTGTCCCAAACAAAAATAATAAAACAATTCCCTCTCCTTTCCTATACAAACCCACACAATCTCCCACTTATGCTTAAATCAATTCCTCTAGAGTTTAAAACCCCCTAAAATCCTCTCTCTAGATTGTTACCATGTTTCCCCATGCTCCCAAGAATCCTCGCTCGAGCCTCTCCCAAGCCTTTGGGATCACACATCCCAGTAAGGGTTTTCTTCCTTTCTCATTTTTGTCTAATTTTCATTAAGTTGTTTTGCTCTATTGTTTTCAATTAAAAATGATGGGGTGTGATTTTTCAACTCCCCCATACTGCCCTATTTCTGTTTGGATGATGGGATACCCCTTTATCTCTCATTAATTCCACCCATGTACACCTGTTACCATTCTGAAATTCTGTGAGGGATTTCTCTCTCCTCTTTTACAGCCAAGTAATTATTTTTTATTATACATCTAAATTCCATTAAATTGGTTGAGAAATGTATCTATATGACCCCATTACTGTCCATTTTATTTCCATATGATTATTTACCCATTTATCTCTCATAAACCATTTTCATGAGTCCTTATGTCACACCGTTATGCTGCTAAAATTGCACAACATTTTTCCAAGCCGAGATCATTGTATAGTGAATACCATACCCATGTCTCTATCATGGGTATTCACCATTCATAACATATACATACTGAATGGTAATCTCATGTATTTATTCCACATTATATAATCATTTTAATAACTTATGATGTTGATTGATTCCATGTTTTATGATCCTTGTGGCACACTTATGCATTAAATGAAATGTTTAAGTAGGGTGTGCCTGATAGCGCTCCAATGCATTGGGTAAAGTATAGTATCCTAATACATCATGTTAAATGGGTGTTGGATCATGATAATTCAAGTTCAAAAATGTATTACTCGTGCTTCATGTTTAATGAGGGCTTAATCAGGCTCCATGTGCAATAAGCCTTGGCTAATGCTAATTACATGTTAAGTGTTCTTGCCACATTTCCATGTTATGATTATCATGCATTATCATGATTTTATGTTCATGTTTCTCTTGTTCTCCATTGATATTCTTATTGTATGACATGTATTTTATTCTTTATGTTATTCCATGTTTATTCCCTTACAGGGCTTTATATCTCACCCTTTTCATCAGCATATCCTCAGGTTATCCCATGCAATGCTAGGTACGAGGAAATGTAGTGGCATGTAAAGGATGTTTTCAATAAAGATATTGTATTTCATTTTTTAAGTTGTTATGTAATGATCCTAATCCCCAAATACACTATACCTATTGATATACTATGTTCTTTCAAATGAATTTTATGTAATTAATCATGTTCTAGCATGTAATAAAGAACATAGTTTCTATAGTTTGACTATGTATTGATATACCCATGTTTGGAAATTCATATGTCTTCCACAAAAAGGGAATGTCTTGTAGAGGAACATTATTCCTATGGAGAGAACTATTTTTTCTCAATATGTCTTAATAAGCCCCAAAAAATATGTTGGAAATGACTTTGTGGACATGGTCCAAAATTATTCCTTTCAAACTCACCATGTATCACTTTTTATACAATGAAACCACCAAATTACATCTTTCAGCCCCCCACCCATCATGGTTTAATTTGATGGAAAATTCATGGAATGATTACTATGAAAAGGAAAATCACTAATATTTCAGTCCAATATAAATGACCATAAACATTATCCCTCAGAATCCTCTTAAAAAATACTAAACAACACTGTCCATTTCCTTGTTTGATAGCATTCAACTCCATGATGATTCAACCATTTTCAAGGAGGATCTTATCAACATGATTTTGATAATCCACCACATTACACCGATTTTTTTAAATGATACTAAATTCCTCAAGACTGGTATTGATTCCTATATCCTCTGTTCTAGTTCCGGAAAATAATGAATCAAAAACATGTGTGTTCATCCATTCATGCGAACAACCGTAATCTAGGATAGAGGTTTAGGATTTGACCCATGAACCCTCCCCTGCAAGAGTTTTGTGAAAATATAATTCCACCATCTTTATATACACAAAAACAATTCTGTAGGAGTGGTTCATCTTTCATATCATTCACAAACCCAGAGGCTCCATTTATTATCGAAAACATTCCCATAAAAAATCATGTTGTGGTCTTGAGAAATAAAGATCATTATATACTCCTTGTCCATTGGAAATATAATTTCTCATACCTGATGACACATATTTTGACTGTGAATTGATATGCCACATTTTTTTTACATAAATCAATAAAAAAATGTTAATGTCACCCAGAGGATGTTTTTTTCTCTGAATTGATACACCAATGTTTGGATCCTCACAAGTCACACATCCAAAGGTCCTATAAACTAGAGGAACATTTTTCCGAAGGAAAAAACATTTCTCCTACTATAATCCTAAACAATATCATGATGCAAACCAATTTTTGATCCTAGTTCATGAAAATTCATAATATATTTTTCTCACCTCATGATCTAAATTTTAAAATAATTAAATAATGAATCAAAATTATCTTTTTGTGTATTTGAAGAATTTTGTAATATTCCATTCCAAATATCCATTCTCAAGTCATCATTGTATAAATTATGGTCATATAAATTCCTTCTAAAAATGATTCATTATTCCTAATTCCAAGATACTAAATCATCACATGAAAAGATATATAGTACTCTCCAGGTTGAAAACCCTCAAAGGTAACCCTGGTTAAAATATCATTATTTCCATGCCATACTTTCACTCTTTATGGTCAAATAAAATAAATTTGATATGTTATAATAGAAAATGGTAGGATTAAATCCCACATAGGCCCACCAATGAAAAATTCAAGTATCTCACAAAATGAAATCATCATATATGACCTAGGAAAAAATTAGGTTAATGACACAAACATGAACAAATTTCATAGGGTTTATCATGTGACACTATAAATTATAGAACTATGATCACAGGGTCCAAGGACCAATGGAAAACATAGATCACCCTCATGTTATTATCATTGTGACTGTAACACCTTGATGCGAGAATTATTAGTTAATAAAACCAGATTCAATGTTATGTAATAATTATAGGTGAAAATAGGGATAAGGTCATAGATGAATGTAATCAAAATCCTTCTCATTTATGGAGAAAATAAATCTTAGGAGCATCTGAAAATTGGTTTCACACCTTGATATTCTACAAAAGTACATCAGAAACACTATTCAGTTATTGAAGGGTCTCTTGAGACCCATAAAAATATAATTATAACTAGGATAGTTAAATTGACGAAGTCTCTATGGCGAGGAAGAGCTCCTCTATCATGGTCAAAATTAAATTCAACCCATTTTCTTGAACCCCTTAAAGAATGTGATGAATATTTATAATCTCCCTTTGGTAATAATTCATATCTTATTTGGAGGTATGATATTTGATTGTATATATCATCAACGACCTTTTTACACAACACAAATTTATTTGAATTTTTATGCACCACTAGGGATATTGAATCATGTATTTCATTAGTTTTGATGAAAATTTGTTCCCTTTCGAGGAATTTTTGTAATTGATACTCTTGTTCTTATCATTGAATGATCTCATTCATGGTATCATGGATCACGAAGTATTAAAATATACCATATACCAATGTCATAAACATTGAATGGGGATATAATGTCTTTAAGGTAGATATTGCATGGGTTTACTCAATGCTAACTCCCAGATGTCCTGCCAAATGAATCAGAAAAAATGCCAATATAGTATGTCGAGCCTCCTAGATTCACATGGATCTAGTATTCAGAGGAGTGGTGTACACTAGAATTATCTCACTTTTGGAAAATAAATTTGTGGTATTTCTTGGAGCATTGTTATCTTATCCTTGTGTTTATATTTTTACTTTGGGTGGATGCCTCTCATTCATTTCCAACAATTATGACTATCTGTACTAAAGAAAAAAAAGAAAATTATTCATCAGCATTACCAGAGAGTATGGGATAAATACAAAGGGCCATATAAATTGATCTTGGAATTCACCCATTGATTGCTCAGCTTCAAATCAAGATTCACACAAAGAACCCTTGGTCCCAACACTTTTAAATATTTTTTCTTATATGGAACATTCCACTATGTTTGCCTAGGGAATTATATGTAATGATCCTAAAAATATCTATCTTCAAGGCCCCTCAATTTCAATTTTACATCATCAGGATTAGGATGGAAATCAATGCCTAGGTCATGGATTTCCATGATGAAATTTTGTATAGACAGTTCTATAACATTGAAAATCATTGATTTAATGTATTATATGTAAGATGGTCGGATGTAAAAAAAAGATGAAAATTCATGTCTGTATAAGTCCTTATTAATGTCCGAAAACTCTTCCCAATATCTAATAATATAAATACCTTGACAAAATTAATCTATTATTTCATTATATGTGGCATAAAATATAACTTAATCCTCACCAGTATGGGTGTTCAAGACTCTTGGATGTGGACCCGAATTTCTCCTCCTTTAGTAGGATCAATTGTCCTCTCAGTTTAAACAACCAATTCATTTCCTAAAATATTAATATAATCATTATAATACCTCATTAGATAGTCTAAATAATTAATTTCCACATCAATCTAAATAGGTTCGTCTCTATGACCTATAATACATGATATGTGAGTGGATTTCCATCCTATTGTCATTATAAAAATTTATTCTAGAAAAATCGATAATTATTTGATGCTGGGATAACTCACCCTAATGATTAATGTTCTTGGATAAGTGATTAAATATCTATTATTCAATCACTTTGAACACAATAAGGCTAGTAAATAACTCATCAAATACATGTATTAGGGGTGGTTTTCAGGAAGACTCTCCCACCTTCTACTCTTTCCTCATCCTCTATCTTGAATATAGCTCTCCTGATTCTATTTCTGATTAATTAGCACCCATAGAGGTACCTATCAGGGAATATTTTGGTGATGAGGTCCGAGCTGATTCTACCACTACCGAATTAAAATTCATGCCAACATTTCATCAATAATAAAAATTTTATAAAAATGGAATAATTGGATGAACCATGAAATTAAGAGAATGGAACATTACATCATGAGGATTGATAAGGTTGTCTCATTTTTTAGTTGATGTTTTATGAAACCCTTCAGTAGCCCCCTGATTATTTATATATATCTATCTCTCTCCTTGAATAAATTATCTGATTATAAATGGCATATATTTTTATCTCTAAGACGTTCATATAGATTCCTTCCTCAGTTGGGACAAAATCAAATAATAGGTAGTATGGTTCTCGAGAATCCCAATATATGTAATTCATAATCTATAATGGAGGAGTTTCCATGGTGGAATCAGATGGAATTCCCTTCCAAAATGGGGCTACCACTTATCAAATGAATTAAGAAATTGTTCCATCATTCTATGAAGAATACCCAATGATAATTTATTTCAATAGTCTTATGTATCTATCCTTTGTGGTCGATGGATCAGAAATTGGATTCCATTTTTCATCTCGGTGTTAGAGGTCGGACCATCTAAGAACAACCTCAGCAACAACATCCCCTTTGACCATGACTAGAAGACTAAAACATACATGGGGCCATATGGACATTCTTGGGGACTCACCATTATATCTCTCTAGAATGGGTGTATCCTTTATACTATGATTCTCCCTCTTAGAATTTGATAGGTCCCTAAAAATGGGACCACTTAATATCAATTTTACATAGGGATAAGATGAAATAGAATATTCATCATACTATTGATTCAACCCATTGGATGAACACATTGGAGGTAGTGTAATGGAAAATTGATCCCCCTCTGTAGTTATAAGAATCCAAATTATTTTAGGCACCATTTAGGGGCCTCTATAAATAATCTTGAAAAGGTTATTTTTTTGTATTTATAGTCACTTGAATTGATGTGAAAATCTATGTGGTTCTTAAGAGTCACAAATAAAAACTTCATCAGTTTGGGATTCTAGCACTCCGTACCTAAGAGAAATAATATACAATCCTAGTTCATCTCTAGCTTAGACATCATTAGTGAATGTCCCAGTAGGTGTATCTCAATATTGAAAGAAGTTAAATTCCTTGAATTGATTAATTTTCATTAATTCTTCCACTTATTTCAATGACATGGGTTGGATTCCTGTAAAAACATGAAAAAATAGTCAAACCAGTCCCATATGAACATTTATTATAGTAAACATGTCATATGAGGAAAAATGTTCATCAATCCATTCCATGGTATTGGAAGTTACCCTACAATTCTATATGGGGACTTCCCTATGTTCATGTGAAACAATAACTCGTGACTCCTCTCAAATATATCGGATTATAACACTATGTGATTCCCCTATGAAAGGTATTATACAAAGATAAATGTTCCAAGCCTCACAAAACCCTTACATTCAAGAAACAATAATAAATAGATGTGTATCTGCATCACTTTGAATCCATCAAGATGTGTCCTGGTGGGTACATAATACTTGATTATGTAACCCCATTATTTATACTCACCCAATTAAAATGTGGTCTATAATTTTTATTCATGTTATTTATCTTCCATTGTGGTACATCCTGTAGGATGTTCATATATGAGGACCTCTCCCTTATGATTCATTAAATTATTCATCCACACTTCTGAATGAACAAAACCCCTTAGGAAGATGTAATCATTCTTGTTGTCTCAAGATATGTTCATATTTTAAATAGAGTAATATGACAAAAACGCATCACTAAATAGGTCCATATTGAGAACAACCAGTACCACACAGGTCCATATGAGTGCTAGTTCCCCCAGGAAGGCCCCATGTATGTGCACTCAGATGTACCACTCTGGTCACACCTTCATGAAGACCACCATGATACATATTAATGGTTAATAGTGTTACACACCTATGATTTTAATATCATAACCCCATAATTTTTTCCTCATCCTCCACCTAGGGTCAAGATAATTATTATAAATAAGATCCTTGGGATACCCTTTTAAACAAAAAAGAAAATAGAAATAATCATTGATTCTCTACTCACATTATTCATTTTCCCAGGCCCTTATAAACGTTTCTGGATGATTTCTAAGCCTTGACAGAATACGAAATTAATGGTTCAGTGTGATTAGAGTTACAATTGTCATTTAAATGAAATTTTTTTTGTTTTCCATATAAAATTGTCTAAGAGCTCTAAAAAGAAACCTTCTTTATCACATTACAAGAGCGCCAATCGTCCATAGATACCTGAGGAGACCCTTGAAGCATAGATAAATTCCCCACCCATGTGTTTGTATTAGGTTATCCATAACAAATTGATCTCTTTATCTCACCTTGGTCATCCCTTCATAATAACCCCCATCTATCTGAACCATCACCTATGTAATCCATCATCAGATCACCCAAACATTATTTATGGAATCCATCCATAGATCCCTGTTAACATGACACCAATGGTGTGACACCTCCTTCCTTAGGACTTATTTCTGATGAGGAAAACCAAAAACTATGATGATACTTGGATATTTTCATGATCATTTTGGAAGACACGCCAACATGTCTCCCATTAGGTTTTTCAGTCCCTCGGTAATATTTTTTATACACATGTCCTACATGATCAGTATGCCCTTGGGGTATGAACAATTTTGTATCCCATAAAAATTGAGGACCCCAACCATAGTGATGCTTCCAAGGAGTTCATATTTCAATCAATGAGGGTGATTTCCTTGACCTTCCCTATTCATCTATGAATTAGGG
The DNA here is from genome assembly GCA_963277665.1 of Viscum album. Lineage (NCBI taxonomy): Eukaryota > Viridiplantae > Streptophyta > Magnoliopsida > Santalales > Viscaceae > Viscum > Viscum album. The sequence continues at coordinate 693,078,661 of OY728163.1, forward strand.
ACTTACCCATTTTAGATAGTGATGGGATCAAACATCTATTCACATTGATGAGGGATAGAGTATAATCCTCCTATTATATTCTCCAAAACTGATAATATGGAATCCCACCCAGAGTAAGTCCCATGTTTTTTGTACAGGAGGTCATACCCTTCCTTACATCTATTACCTATTGTTAGGGAAAAAAATATATGTTGAGAACATCAATGAAAATTCCTTCTCCCACCATTGCCCTAGCTTGAACTATTTGTGGAATAAGGATATTAGGTGGTTTTCAAAATCATACAGTTCCTCTTGTTCTTCACACTGAGAATTACTCATATAGTCTTAGTGGTTAGAATTGATAATGACTTTTTCATGTTTATATGCATGTATTTCCATATAATTATTTTTTATATATTACTATTTCTTCCTTCAGAATTCATCCATATGCATGGGTCCCCAAATATATGTATCAATCTCAAGGATACATATCGCCTATGAGAAAACCATGAGATTAAATCCATAGGCATGGGTACTAAAAGGTATATGTAGATATCAAAAATGAAACACCTCGTATGAGATAAACCGTCATTAGGCCGCTATATGAGGCGGTCCTCAACACCACTAAAATATGTGGGATTTAATTCCCATCAATATAGGATACATAGGAATCCTCCATTAGGTCCATACCTAGAACCCCAAATTTCACCACAATTTTCATGGGGAAACATTCCCAATAGGGAGATATCTATCTTGGTAGGACACATCCCTTTTAGGGACCCTAGTAATATTTAGAGTAATTCACACACAATCCTTTGACTGGGAACCTTTCTCATGTATATCTGTGTCATATGTCGGTAGTCTACAAGGATTTTCCCTCTTAACAAGACCTTAAAAGGTATGATGTGTCCCATTAAGTGAAACCGGTCTAACTAGGTTTTGATCAATTTAATAGAGATACGTAGGAATCCCAAATCCTAGGCCTGATCTCAAAATAAAAACAACTCATGTCTACATGAATTATGATAAATTCTAGATTTCCCCAGTTTTGGCAGAAAATCATCCCTTTAATAATAATAAACATAGGAATCTATAATCTCTTCATAAAAGGATACCATCGATGGGGAGCCTCAGAAACATAAATTTATCTCCATCGATGAAGAACCACATATACATATAGAAAATTATATAGTCCTTACATGATAACAATATATTATTAATTTATGGTTGGATCATGTTATTTTTTGGATTTAATAATTGAATGGAGAATATAAATTAAATCTATCAGAGAGCTCTAGAGTAGAAAACAATTCCCCCAAAAAGGATTTATGATCCCAACCTCCCATCCTATCAATCAATGTATATCCATAAGAATCATTGGATCCATTTCACAATGACCACCTACCTTTTGAATGAGGGTTCAGGAATCATCTCAAATAAGGGATATATTGGGTGTTTTTGGATCCATGAACAAAAAAACTAGAATCATCTTGAAAATGGGGAACCAATATGAATGGTAGTGAAAGATTCAAATAACCTTAATCAAATTTCACGAAACCTCTGATTTTTTGTTAGAAACAAACCCCTCTCAAGAGATGTTCCTTGATTTTTGAATAAAATCTAATGCATGATATAATATATTTGATATTTTTAAAATATAAATAATGATCCTCCTCATGCCAGGATATTCCATGTCATCCTAATTCCTAACACTGCAAATATTTCATAAAATATTCCAAATCATTATGATAGAAAACATATTTATTACACATTTTTTAGAGGATTGTCATTATATTGTAAAATATTTTTAGAATATGAATGCATTTTATGTAGGAACTATAGTTATCCTGTAAGAAGAAACATGTTGGGATATATATCACCAGATTAGGGACTTAAGAATGTTTTATGTCCTTCCCTTGAGTTTTTGGTACCATGGTTCCTCTTTCAAACAATTTTATAAAAAAACAAATTTATATGTATCTAATTATATAGGAATTTGTGATCAAGGATTATTTCTCAGTTTCGCAGAACACTATCCTATTTTATTTAATGATGAACCTTTTAAATATCCTATCACTTTATGTGTATGCTATCAAATGATAAAAAAGGTATGATAATTAGATAATCAAGATCTGAACTATTCCAAGATGTAATTTTATAAACATATTATATTGGATAAAATACTACCAATAATGATTCACCACCACAATAAATGTTGATTATATCCAATGTTGACCAAAAAAATTTAACCAAAGAGTTGTTTTACTCTAATATATTTTATAATATAAATATGTTCTCTATTGAGTTTTTGAGAACCTTTTCTATATGGATTAATAATTTCATTTTTAAGGTTTATTTCTCTAATAATCATTGTTTAATTTCTACCAATACCATGATGTACATGAAAAAAGAAATAGAAAAAATGATGAAGTACTTTTCCCATTTGAGATTGGAAGAAGAATTATCAGTATCTATAATCCATTAAAATACATAAATAAGACTAGGATTAGATAAATATTATTAGTGTAAAACATGGATGTGGATATATCCCCAATAATGAACCCAGATTTTATTATACATTTTTTAAATAAAAAATTTGTTTCATAGCATTCCCCACACAAACACTAAACTATAATTAAATATTAATCTATTTTGACCATTAAAACCTACCAATGGAATTATTAAATATTGATAAAATTAAATTAATTAAAATATATATTATATGTATATATATTCATATTTATTTTAGAAATTATATTTTATACAAATTAACATAATTCTGTATTCTTTTTCAGAAAAAACCATTTTATGTGTTTTACTTTTTAATGAACAATAATTATATTATTTGTGAATGATAATTTTAATAAAATAGAATATATGATAATTATTTAAATATATATTCGGGACTAATTATAATTTTTAATAATAAACAAAAATAATTTATTTTATTAATAATATTAATATTATATAAAGTTGAGTTTTTTGGAATTTATCAAAAAAATGGGTCATTTTCAAGGATTCATATTGATATCTGGTAAGAAACCCCCTCCAGTGCCTTGCACATATATCCTAGAGGTCAAAAACATCAAAAATACAACACAAGAAGTCAACTCGAGTTTTGGATTCGACTTGATCCACAGAATACAGCCCCCACCGACAAATCTATTCTTTGATGACTGCATGGGAGGGAAGGTGGTTAGCGTGATGCGTGGGGTAGTGGGTAAGGATGATGACCAAAATCCCCTCTTTAATCCTCATGATCCTACTCTTAATTAAAATAAGCATACTCCTCGTGGTAATCCCATGTTTCCTCTAGAAATGGGGATGACCTCGTTTGATTAAGGATCAAACATTCCAATCGGTTTCTAACAGGCTTGTTTGTAGAACCGGATACATCCAATGAATCTATATCCATTTGGACTTACTTTTCAAAGGTATGTGCTCATTAGTTATAAACTAATTAGGATAAATAATTTTTAATGATTTAGAGGATTGGAGGTCACACTCATCAAACCTTTTGGGGGGAAATTATTGTCTACTTTGCGACTCTATTTATATATTTAAGTTATGTTTGTGAATCCTTATTACACTACCATGTATCAAAATGATATTTCCTTAAGATCATACAATGAATTATTAATATGTTTGAGATTTAGAGAATCTTTTATATGTATTTTAGGTTCTTCATCGATAGAGAATCATCTGTATTTTTTAGAGATTCTTAGTCAATGGTATCCTTTAACACATTATATAATGATCTCTTGGTCATTATGATAACCATACTGGTTTTAAATCAACTCAGCGGGGCACTTGAAGTTTATTGTCGTTCAGAAGGTCATGAAGTATTTTAGAGTTGGGATCGTATCTGTAGATGGGCTACCTACATATCCTTTTTAGAAAAGGAATCAGAACCCACGTAGTTCGGGAATTAAGATATAGTTTAACGTCATATGGTACAGATGTGAATTAATGGTTGATGAGATTGAACCTCAGGAAGGCTTCCTACGTACTCTACTTTTAAGGTAGAGATAAACATCCACATAGTTCGGTTTGTTATTGTGGGGATTACGTATGATTAACGGCCCGAAGTGATATGTCGTGGTTACTTTTACACTCTAAGCTCGCGTGAGTCATGATCGGTGTGAGAAACAAGAGGTATCAGTAAACCTGATAATTTGTGCCACAAAATATATGGTCATAAGAAATGACGTGGGGCTTATGTATGTATTATTTCCCAAATAGATACAGATTAGGACATACATTAGAGAAGAATCCTGTGACCAGGGTCTTTAAAGGTATATGTGCTTTATGGAGATTTGGATACTCTAACTTGGGGCTTACTCCTAAGGAGGATGCCTAAATTTGGAGGGGACATATGATTGTGTTTTATTCTTGAGAAGGAAGCCCAAATCAAAAAGAACTTAAGACTGGTTAAGAGAAATTATAACCGAGGCTTATTCCTGAGTAGGAGGCCCATGTTAAAGGGACTTGAGAACAGGGGTTTCCTTTTAAAAAGGAGGCCCAGGTTTAGGGAATTATGAATGAGGCATTCTCTTAAAGAGGATGCCCAAATTTAAGGAACTTGGACTGGGACTTAATCCAGAAAAGGAGTCCCATGTTAAAGATCATCTCATCTTAAAACATGATGTTGAGTGAATGAAATATCTAACCTTAATGACATAAAGATATGTAAGTCATTAGGTTTTGAGAGATGTTCCACAAAATTCCTTTCAGATAAGGAATCCAACCAAGGAATCATTCCATAAATGGATTTGAAGAGGATTCTAAAGGCTAAATCTTTAATAGGAAAGGTTGATTTGAAGAAAAGAGATGAATGAACATGAGGGGCATCCAAAAAAAGATAGGCACGCAGGTCTTATTTGGTGCACAGGTCCTGGTCGCGCAAGTATACCTGCGTGACAAGGGTATACGTGTGCGACGGTCAACCCATAGGGTAAAACATTGGGGAATCTTGGCTCAATCCCTTAGTGTTATCCCTAAATAATTTTAAATGAGTGGCATGCAAGTTCTGTTGAAGGGAAAAGGTGGCGTGCAAGTGACTTCAATTCCCTGAAGGGTTATACACTTAGATGCGTAGGTGTTGATGAATTTAATAACTTAGCCCTTGTTCCCTATCTTTAAACCTTACATTCTAGGTAATAAATTACGTTATAAGTGTTCTGAAGGCTTTGAGAAGAGACTAGGGCGCTGGGAGGTCAAATCTGAGTTTCTGGATTTTTTCTATCCTTGAATTGGGGGCCCACAAGGGGTATTTAAATTCCTTTGAAGACCATGGGAGAAAATAACATAGGTCATGCAATCCACCTGCATTACCAATATGAGGCACGCAAGTATACTTGCGCGACCATGATGAAAATTCACGACCCAAGAGTAATCACATCCATGTTCATGCCTTTGTCAATTTTTGATGTTTCTTCAAAGGATGAATCAATTTGTGTTAAAGTATTTCCCTTTTTCATTTGTTATATTCTGTGATGAAAAAGAGCTTCAACAAAATACCCCCCTCAGAGTTGGATCTGAAAGGAATGAGGATGTGACTCTGAGGAAAAGAGGAAGACCAAGGAAGGGTAGCACGCAAGTTTTGAGCATGAAGATAGTGGTGCGCAGGTGAGAGGCGCCCAGACTGTGGCGTGCAGAGGAGAGGTGTGCAGACTTCGGTGCACAGGGGTGTGGCATGGCCTATAAATATGCACCTCATTATCATGCAAAGCGCCCGGATTTCAAACTTTTGAGCTCTCGTCATGCAATTTTCCTTTATTGTGCAAGTTACTTGTTTTCCACTAGTTTATTTTTGTCGCGCTTCTGTAGAGGTATTTGGACTTTCTGGGTGATACCTGTGGGCGCAAAACTTTCACGACACAACTATACTTGCGCACCAAAATAATACTAGTGTGCCTTAATTCCTTAGCCATTTTTTTCATTTTTCTTTAAAAATATTATAAAAAATAAACTCATTAAAGAGTTAATTATTCAACCTTTGTGATGATTAAATGGATCCTAGAAGAATCGGAAATGCAGATGAACTGGCGAGCAAGCAGATTGATGATATGATGAACATTTTAGGCCATGATTACTATGACATCTGCAAAAGAACTCATCTAGATTTGTCCAGGCACTTGAAGAAGTATCATTGTGAATTTCCACAGAGCCTTCACCTTCCTCTGTATGGGCATGGTCATCTGCAAAACGTCAACATTCCAGAGGCAACGAACTATCTCCCAAATTCTTGTTTTCATAATTACACCAACTTTGCTTCAGCACATATCTCAAGTGGAGGAGAATTTGTAAATAATTAAACAGTGGATAAGGCCTTTATGATGCATCATAGACCTTGTTCTCTAGATATGAAACCTCATAATCCTGATCTGAAACCACATTTTTATCCTTCAATATTCCAAAAATTCTCAGATGGATCAATCCAATGGCTGGAAGAAGAGTTGGGACTTCCATCCTGGAGGAGCTGTGAAGCCAAATTTGATGTGGGAATACAAGGTGCGCCAATCATGTGCGGAGTTTTCGAGGATTTGAAAGGAGTTGCGATATATGAAACCATCTGGGCTGGGAAGACATATGTCTACAGAAATGATGAGTTTTTGTCGGATCTAATCAGTTGCTGGATCCCAGAAACAAATTCATTCCATCTGAATCATGGAGAAGTAGGCATCATTTTGTGGGATGTCTACAAGATCTTAGGGGCTCCAATTCTGGGCGACATGTATGATGAATTCATCCCCCCTAGGCGACTTGTAATGATTCCGAGAAAACTCCGGCTTTGGCTTGGGAGTTATTGAAAATCTTCCACAAGCTCAAGAGTTCAAAGACCTACTTAACTCATTCTATAAAGGATATTAATCCTGAAAAGTGGATGAATATGTTTCTTACCAAGAAGGAGGAGAAGGGTTCAAAGGCGAAGGGGCCCACCTGTACTCACCCTACTACTTTCCCCAGAACAGAGAAAAGGGGTTCTTTTGGCATGTTCTGGCTGACCATGGAAGTAGGAGAATTTGAGAAGTGGGGATATGAAGTAAATAGGGGAATCCCAAAAAAGACCCGTCTGGAAGGCTTCTTAGCCTTGTGGCTCAGTGTTTATCTTCTGCCAGTTTGGGATTCGAAGGGAGGCGTCAGGCCAGGGCCCTTCTTTGTTGCAGCCAAGTTGGTTGAGAGGAGAATTTTTGGGTTGGCCACCCCCATTTTGGTGATGATTCATAGTATCTTACTCCATGTCTTTATGGGTAAGTCTCCTTTCAGATTGGTGGGACCATTCCAAGTTTTGTGGGGATGGATCGCCACTCATTTCAGGACCTATGCTATACAGAACAGAGTATATGTTCCTGGAAGCTCTTCCAGGCCATTAGTGTAGGCATATTCTGGAATTTCTCCATTATCCCTTAACCCGTATGATTTGAAGGTGAGGTTGAGCATGATCAAGGAATTTAATTTCTTTCCTTAGGGAAACCCTCCAACCGGGCGTTTTGTTGATGATGGAACTGCCGATCTGGAATTGAGGTCGTACATACTGGATTTCAGAGATGGTGTACTGGCCACCAAGATTGAAAAAGAGATTATATGCAAGGCCTATGATCCATATAGATTTGAACGCCAATTCAAGTGTCTTTAGCAGACTATTGTATCCCCTCCTATGCATGTTAGGTCAGAGCAACATCCGATGGTTTCCCGAAAACTATGGTTGCTGACATTTATAGGGAAGATTGGGGCAGTGTTTGATCTACCAGTTCATAAAGCGGCGAGTAACTTGACTACATGGTATGCCGAGAACTGGATAGAATCATACCCTGAAGGTGTGTTGAATTATCCAGTTTATTATCTGGGGAAAAAGAAAATAATTGTAGAGAAAGAAACCCTTCATCTGGAAGGTGATTCTTCCCCACCTAGAGCTGATTCGTCGGATTCCCAATATGGGGATGATGAGGCACAACATGCGGAAAAGCGGCATCATGCGAGATATAATCCTCCTTTCAGAATCAGGAAACCAACTCCATCAACTCCTAGTGAGTTACTTCATTGGGGAAATTTAATAATCTTTACTTTATATAGCAAAAAGTCTTATTTTCTTATCCTTTATCTGTAGTTGCAGGAGCTGGGAAGAACCTGAAGTCTAAGATTTTAGGAGCCTCCTTGCAGCCTTCTGGTACACATGTTGAATATCTACGACCAGAGGTTGTCCATACATGGTGAAGTTTATATTGCGATGCTGAAACTGCCTGGCTGGATCTATATGAGGGGCTACAAATTCATGTAATAGGGAATCATTGATCTTCAACAAATATGTGTTTCCAGGATAACCACGATGAATTGTGTGCTTACATCAGAGATATGGAGATGCTCATATATTCCATTGACGATTCCATTACTGTCATCAAGAGGGGGAAGGAGATGGTAGATCGTGGTGCCACTGAGGGGACTAGTGGTTCTAGAGATAATAAGTGGCATGATTATGTGTCTGCTAAAGATGTAATTTTCTTTCCTTATTTTATTTTCAATTTAATTTCAGTCAATGATTTGTTACTCAAGGAAATTATTTTCTTCATCCTGCATTTTGCAAAGAATGGAACTACTGAGGTTCCTTCACCACAGTATAGCCCTGGTGGTACTTCCCTCGGGGCTAATGAATCTCCTCACGAGCCGGGCGAGATATATCCATGACAGCAAGCCATGGAGGAGGAGTTAGAAATGGATTTTTAATCTCCAATTCATGTATTTGGAGATGATGATGTCAACACTCTTAAGAAGCCAAATAAGAAAAGGCAACAAAAAAGGAAGTCCAATGAAAAATGTTTCATCAATAGTGGTATGTCCTTTGGATAGTCATGAGTTTTAACCCATGAAAAGATTGCTTATAATTCTTGGGATTGTAGGGGCTTCTTCAATTTCGCCTCTGAGGGAGAGGAATGATCCTCCATTGAGGAGGATGGAAGTTGCTGGTGAACAATCACAAGTTCAGGCTGACTTGGTTGCTCCTGGAGAAGAGCCGACATCTATTCCCAATATCTCTCCTGCTATTGTTGCAAGGAGAGAAGAGCCTTCTTCTGGTAAATTAAAAATGCTTCATAATATGTTGAATGAAAACATCAACTGACTTCCATTCTGTGATACTTGAGGTTCAACCCCTACACTGGAATAATTAGTGGCCACTGTAACTGATGCTGCAATTTTATCAGAAGACGTTGTCCAGGATCAGAGGCCGCATCATGAAGGTCGCCAAGAATATGTATTGAATGCACCCACTGGTGAGACTAACCTTGAATTTGAGATAACATTTGATGAAATGATGGAACCTGGCTCATCTTTTGAATATTTTTTAGATCATCTTAAATTACAATGTGCTTAAAAGATTTTGGACGCGAGTTCTATCCTTCATCCTGTTAAAATAACTTTTTATTACATCTCTGACCATGATTGGTTCAAATGTGTAGTTCCATATGAACAAGCTTTCGAACCGTCAATGCCTGAAGGGAGTACAGATAACCATACTATTGCAGAGACACTGGCTCAAGAGGAGCTGAACTTGGTAGTGCTTCCTTAATCTCGTCCTGAAGATCCTGTTGAAACTAGGAATGATGGGGATGAGCCTTCTCTTATTACTGATCTACCATTGGGTAAGAGATAACAATATTTGTGTCTGGTTTCCAATCAAATTTTTTTATCCTTCGAAACTAACCAAAATCTTTTAATTGAATATGAAAGGCCGTCAATTTCAGTGGCTAGAACTGGAGGTGAAGCCTCAGCCTCTGTCCCAATGGGAATATAAGTAACAAGGGTCAGGGGGAGGAGCAGAACATGAAAATTCTCTAAGTTCATTAATCACGGATTATATTCCCCCTTGTGAGAGTGATGCTGAGTCAGAACCGGAAGTACAAAAGGTGCTCCAATTTTCACGACACAAGGCATGACAAAACATATAGAAGATCATATCTGAAGTGCCTCTTGAAGAGCTTTCATCGAAGATCCAGCAACTATCATCCATATTTGTCATGTTGGGACTTGGCGGTTTCAGATATGATGACATCCATTCCTCGGTAAAACAAGTCATCATAAGAAGGGAGCAGGAGTAGAAGTACCATCAAGAATTGACCAGGGTCAGGCTGTCATCCAATATCAATGAATTTTAGGCTACAGTATCCTGAGCTGAGGCTGATCATGCTTCCAAGTTAAAGGAGATAAAGCATAAGATCAAAGATAAAAATGTTCCATCAGATGCACCTTCAGCAACAGTTAGATGTTGTTACTAGGGAACTTGACCCTCTTAATAATTCATTGGAAGGAGTTAAAACTGATGGTATGAAATCCATTGCAGATGCCCATAAAGCACTCCATCAAGCTGAAAAGCATGAATCTGGTCGAGTGCATAAGCTTCAAGTGGCTGCTGATGAATCTCAGCATGCCTTTAATCAAATAACGATTTATGTTGATAGCCTTTTGTAATTCTTGGAAATGTGAAGAGATTAAAGTCCATGGACGTCCTTCTAAATCTTGTGCATCAATGAAATACACTTTCATCTTCAATCATTTCTGAATGACTTCTTTTTCTAACTGCTTTAAATTATTACCTTAGCTAATGGCCTAGTAAGTATAGTTTGATTTTTACTAGGATTTTTATAAATAAACCTACAAACATTGAATATTTTTAATTGATCAATATTACCTAAACCATACAAGTTATATGTTTAGTGGGATGGGACATGACTTTTTTTCAGAGTTCCCTTTCCTTTTGGGGGTAGTTTAATGTAATGCACATCAGACAAAAAAAGCTAATGTTTAAGGTCAAAATATCTTTGACCGATGGATTAAAATTGACACAATTCCTTGAAAATTTATCTAAAAACAGATTACCAAACTCAAGTATGGGGGAAAACATTTAATCTAGGACTTAAGAAATTTTAAATCTGAGGAATGATACGAAAAAGGTCTAAAATGCATTAGAAGAATTATTTCCCAAGAATGAAGTTACCACTATTTAACTAACACATTAGGGGGTTGAATTATACAGGACCGCCTAAGGGCATTGGCTGCATAGTCAAATAATAGCATATTTTGGCTGATAGGTCCATTATGTAGACTACTTTTGCAAGGCAGCCTAAGGGCACGTGCTGCATAGTCAGGCAAAAGAACTCTCAGAAATTTTCTTTTCTACTGCTAAAAAGTCAGTGGAAGTTTATAGAGATTCAAATTTTCCAAAGCACATAGTATGTTGTATGGAATGAAGTACTTGAATATGGATATGATATTCCAATCAAGATTATCAATGAATTGGATGAATGTCACTCTGGCGAAGGTCTAACCCAAACGTTGGGAAGGAAAATTTAAACCATAGACTTGAATGCTTTCAGATCATGAAAAAGAGAATGAGACAAATATGCTAAGGATGGCTATTTTTGCGGATCCCTACATATTTTCATTAAGACAAATAAGGACAAAAGTGGCATTCCTCCCAAGAATAAAGTTACCACTATTTGAAAAGCCCATTAGGGGGTTGAATTATGCAGGGTCACCTAAGGGAATTGGCTGCACAGTCAAATAATAGCGTCTTTTGGTTGAAAAGTCTGTTATATATACTATTGATGCATGGCCGCCTAAGGGCATGTGCTGCATAGTCGGACAAAAGAATTCTCAGGTATCATACATTTTGTGACTAGATGTCGATAAAAGGGTTACAGAGATCCGGAAGTATTTAAGGTTAGGAGTATGATACATTAAAATGGTCATTGTCCAATGCATGTAGAAGATACACATGACAATTCTAACCATAATCATGTTGTGGATGGGTCTTGAATTGAGGTGCAAGAATTCACTACGTTTCCCATAAGGATGGGAATCAAGCCATACATAGTTCTTGAAATATAGTTTAACGTCATGTGGGATGAGAGTCTAAGAGATCTTAGTTTAGGGTCATAGATCTCAGACCATTAGAAGGAATACAATGTGTGTGTTTGTTATAAACCTGATGTGAATGAATACCAGGGTTTTCATACAACATTCATGTTTTCACAACGGAATTTTTTTCAGCCAAGGGATTGAAAGTGAAATTTGGGTTAGGCCCAAAGAATTGGGGCTAGATTCAAGGGATGCTCTAACGTTACTATGTATCCCATAAGGATGGGAATCAAGCCGCACGTAGTCCTTGAAATACCCTTTGTACAGATTTGGTTCGTACAAGTGAAGGGTGAAAGGGGACTTTAGTGCAATGATGGTTTTACCCAAGATAAATGGTTCTGGCATTGCCATGAAATCACATAGTCTTTAGAATATAACATGATTGGAGATAAATGTAAATAATTATTCCCTCTTAGGTGAGAGTGTAAAATAATGTTTTATTTTATTGTCATACAGGACAAAAAGTGTAAATAGTTTAACGTCATATAGCTAGGACGATAGTGAACCAATGTAAAAAGTATTGGTTCTGGGGATGCTTCACAGATCAACATTATATTAAATGGAGGTGAAACGATGTGAAGAGATTGGTTTTGGGATTGAACCTCATGAGGTTGCCTATGTACCCAGCCTATAAAGAAAGGATCAAAGTCCACGTAGTTCAATTAAAGAATGAATTGGTGATCAAATTGTTCTAGAGGACAACGACCTAAAAAAATGGTGTCGGGACTTACACATGGTGAGAGGACCATAGGGGGTGTTATGGTTGAAGTTTACTCTAAGATCAAATGAGTCATACTCGGTGTGAGAAACAAAATGTTGCAACTACCTTAACGATTCATAGTTAAATTTCATGTAGGATGTATTTAGGGACTTTGTTCAGTTTTACGTCATGTAGGACGAATGAGCAGTATAGTTTAACATCATGTAGGACAAATATAGGGACATAGTTTAACGTAATGTTTGACGTAAGGGTGCTTTACAGTTTAGAGTACTATAACTAAGACGATGAGGATAATAGATTTTAACATCATGTTGGACGAAAGGGGGACTGTCCAGTTTAATGTCATGCAGTAAGGACAAAATAGGACATTGTTTAATGTCATGTTCGACGTATTAGGGACTTTTTTACAGTTTAACATCATGTTGGATGATGGCATGGTTTAACGTCATGTTGGATGATGGTGCAAACAGTTTAAGGTCATATCCATGGACCAGAGATTATGCAGTTTAACTTCTTGTTGGACGTAAGGGACTTCTGTAGAGTTTAGCGTCATGTATTTAAGATGTCACAGTTTAACGTCATGTTTGACGTAAGTGCAAATAGTGTAAGGTCATATTCATAGACCGTCAAATTTATTTATATTATAAAAAGTACTTCTTCCGAAATCTAGCACTGGTTAGAGTAGTTATGAGTTCTCCATCCATTGAGATTAAAGAATAAGCTCCATTGGAGTATGCCTTATGTATTGAATAATGTCCTTCCCATTTTGGCTCCAGCTTGGGGGGTTTTATTCTTGGTATCATTGGAGTTCTGAGAACCAATACCAATTCTCCCTGAATTAATGAACGAATATGAACTTTTTTGTTGAAATCTCGTGCTATTCTATTTTATAGACTTCCAAGTGGTGCAAGGTGCACAATCTTTTCTCATCTAATCATTCCAATTTATCCAATCACTTTTGAGATTGTTCATATGTATATGATTGATCACAAATGGATACCCTGAGTGGGGGTAATTTAACCTCAATGGGAAAGACTGCTTCTATTCCATATACCAATGAATATGGAGTTGATCGCGTTGCAGTGCGGGTGGTGGTCCGATAAGCCCATAAAGCATGAAAGAGTTTATCAGGCCATGATTTCTTATCATTATCCACTATCTTTTGCCGTATATTTGAAATAATCTTGTTGAAAGATTATATTTGGCCATTGGCCGCTGCATGATACCGAGAGGAATGGTTGAATTTGATTTTGTATTCTTGATACAACTTCCTTACCTCCGATGAATATAAGTTAGTGCCATTGTCAATCAATATGGTTTGAGGGACACCAAATCTGGTAATGATGTTAAACTTGATGAAGCTAACAATTCTTTTAAAACTAAATTCATTGAAGGTTATTACCTCTGCCCATTTGGAAAAAAGTCAGTATCAGTATGAATGTACTTAAACTTCTTGGATCTAGCTAAAGGATGAGGTCTTACTATGTCCATTCCCCATGTGGAAAATGGCCACGAGTATTTAGCTATATGAAGCAACTCTGGGGGTTGATGAATGGAGTTTTCATGCACTATTAAATAATGACACTTCATTGTGAAATCAACAATATCTTGTATCATTGAAGGCCAAAAGAATCCAAGCCTTCGAATTTGATCAGATAGTCTATGTCCAGACTGGTGGGCACCACAGACTCCTGCATGCACTTCTTCCATGAAAGCCATTTTCTCTTCACCATAAATGCATCTGAAGATAATTCCATCAAAACATCTTTTTTTGAGAATTTTATCTAGGAGATTCTGGCTATCATAATGAGTAAAATTGACCACACGTCACCGAATTTGTTCTTTCCCAGCTCTATCGGTTGGAAGTGTTCCATTTTGAAGGTATTCCCTGATTGGTGTCATCCATCTTGTAGTATGACCATATGGTTCAAGAATGGGACTAATTTCACTGATTTCCTCTATTCTAGTATAAACATAAGGTGAAACTGTATGATGGTGGGAAATAACGATGGATGTCTCGTCCTGATTGGGATCTTCCAGATCTGTGGCAATATTAGCCAGTGCATCAACTTGAGCATTTTGTGATCGCGGGACATAAGAAAATGTTGGTTCTGAAGGAAATTCCTCCATTAACTCTCTGACGTAATCATAAAAATGGATTAACTCTTCTTTTCTGATGGAATAATTCTTATTGACTTTTTTGATTACCAGGTCTCAATCACCTTTCACCTTTAAGTGATTCACTTGTTCTTGAAGCGCCAACTCTAATCCTATGATGAGAGGTTGATATTCTGCTTCATTATTTGTACCACCTCCCAACAATGAGAAGGAATAAGGTAGAACTTCCTTTTCTGAGGAAATGAGAATATTTCCTAACCCAACTTTGTTGAATTTAGGATCTTCCATTTTCTTCCCTGTTGGACTTCTAGAAGCACCATCAAAGTAAATTTCCCATATTTGAAGATTATCATGAATAGAAAAGACTTTTTCATTAGGATTTTCAATATATAAAGATGTATCTTCCACTGAAGGGTCCTCAGCAAGGTAATCATCCAATGCTTGGCCCATTATTTCCTTTTGAGACACATACTGGATATCAAATTGCTGCAAAATAACTGCCCATCTTTCCAGACGTCCTGTAAGCATTGGACGACTAAGGATAAATTTGAGCAGGTTATTATGAGATACCAATTGGAGCTCATGATGTTGCAGGTAGTGTCTCAATTTTTGAACCGCAATGATTAATTCTAGACAACACTTCTCAATATTTGAATATCGGGTTTCTTCTTCAATCATAGTCCGACTGAGATAGTAGATGTTGTTTTCATTTCTAGCATCATTCTTAAAGGAAAGGAAGGAACCCAATGATCGCTCTAAAGCTGTGACATAAAGAATCAATGGCCTTCCTTCAACAGGTGGAATTAATACTGGTGGACTCTAGAGATATTTCTTGATAATATCAAATGCCTCTTGGCTTTCTTATGTCCACTGGTAAGTGACTCCCTTCTTCATCAATTTGGTTAAGGGTAAACTTTTTCCATCCAAATTGGCGATGAAATGCTGAATATAGGATAAGTGTCCTTGAAGTCCTCTTAATTCTTTCAAATTTCGAGGAGGTGAAATACCAAGGATTGACTTTGTCTTCTTAGGATCGTCTTCGATACCACAATGGCGTTTAACAAAGACGAGAATTTTTTCTGAGGTTACCCCAAAAGCACGTTTTAAGGGGTTAATCTTCTATTTATGTTGATAAATTTTGTGGAATTTGATTTCCAAATCAGCAAAGTGATTGGAACGTTGCTTGGATTTAACCACCAAATCATCCACATAACATTCAACAAACATCCCTAAAAAGGGTTTGAAGATACGATGCATGGAACGCTGATATGTTGTGCCCGCATTCTTTAGGCCAAAGGGAATTAACCGATAGCAAAACAAACCCTGAGGGTCTCTGAAATATGTAGATTATTCATCTTCTAGAGCCATTTAGATTTGATTATACCCAGAATATCCATCCATGAAAGAAAGTGCTCCATATCCAGCTATTGCATCAATCATGAGTTCTGTAATCGGAACTAGAAAATCTTCCTTAGGAAATTTCTAATTAAGATATTTGAAATCAATGGAAACTCTAATTTGTCCATTCTTCTTTTTAACCGGGAAAATATTAGCCAACCATTTGGGATATTGAACTTCTCTAACAAAGATAGCATTGATAAGTTTATTCACTCTAGCTTCAATTTTGGAAGCATAAGTTTGGTGTGTTCTTCTTGCAGCTTGCTTAAATCCTCGATGTTTTTCTGGAAAACCCACACAATGAGTAGCAACATCAGGATCATTCCTGGGAATCTTGGTATAATTCCAAGAACATATATCTCGTTTTTTATTTAAAAATGAAATATTAATTTCTTACTCTTCATGAGTCATGGACGCACTAATTAATGTGGGGTGTGGATTTTATATTGTACCGAGATTTATTTCTCTGAGTACATCCATAGTGGTAGAGATACCCTCTTTAAATGATGGAGGAGCATCTCTGAGATCTTCTTCTTCTTCTTCAATATGTGTTATCTCTTCTGCTTCTACTTGCAAATTAGATGATGAATCATAGTTTCCATGATCAGTAGAGATTTCAAAATTTGAACATCTTGAAGAAGAGGTTTCCATTTCTTACCCTAATAATGATGAAGGGTCTTCCATGGGTAATAAAGAGGATATGATGGATTGAGAATCGACATCATCATTCAACTCTTATATTTCAATAACTTCTTCTGGCCTAGTCGGCGAAGTATAGACTTTATATATTTCAGCGGATGAAATGAAGACATCTCTATTTTAGCTTTCATCATTGCTTGATGAATCGCCAGTTTCTCCCATTCTATCTGGATTGATTTCCATAATTGATATTATGGATGTTTCCTTAAGATTATTTGGATTCGGGTCTATACTATCAATTTGACTGATAGGAAACACATAATTTGTACTCACATGTGTGAATGGGTTTACTGGAATCTTTTCCAAACCATATGGAGCATTAAGTATGGTAACTTCCCTTATTGTGGATTTCTCCTTACCCTTCATGTTATAGAATTCCGCCTCAATGTATTGAGATTCACATGTTTTGAAGGGGGATTTTTCACCGTACAATGTTCAAATATGACCATAGAAACAATATTTGAGACATTGATGGTATGATGAAGGGATAGTCGCATGTTGATGCATCCAAGGTATTCCAAGAAAAATAGTGAAGGTTGTATCGTGATCAACAACCATGAAATCTGAATTAGATACAAGGTCTCCAAACTGAGTTCTGAGTGTAATCTCATCCAGTGGTTCTTGTTAATTTTTATCATATCCTTGTAATATCAAAGTAAAAGGAGATAAATCAGATTCTATGAGGCCCAATCAACAAAGTGTACGAATGGGGATAAGGTTAACTCATGAACTATTATCAATGAAAGCTCTTCGGATGTCCACACCATTGACCTTTCCAGATAAATACAAAGATATGATATGTCAATGCAAAACATCATCTTCATCTTAATCTGTGAAAGATATCATTTCTTGGAATTCTGCAGGATTATTCTCTACATGGAAGGATTTGGCCGCATCAATTTCGGTTTCAAATTCCTAAGGACTTGAAAAAGCCTCAATGAGTGCCTCCCTAAGATCCTTGGATAGATTCAAGGCATCCAGAACTGATAACTTGGCAGGTACTTGGGCCAAATGTTTCAACACATCATATTTTTGATCCCAAGGTCTGCATATTCTAACAGGAACATGTGGTTTCGCAGGTACCTTAGATGTTGATGCTTTAGAAGTAGGTGCTTCTTGTATCGGGGTAGGAGTTGAAAATACTTCAGGATTTGGAAGATTAGACCAAATAGGTCTATTTTTTTGTTGAAAGGAAGAAGGTGGAACCTATAACCGATCCTCCAGAATAACTGTACCAGGGTTGAATCTGCCTTGCATGGAAGAATTTTCTTTTTCTTGTTGAGCCCGCTAAAGGGCTCTGCCACGAGTTTCTACTGCATACACAGTTCTAGAAGGGGTAGAATTGGAATAGTGTTTTCTAGGATATCCATGTCTTCCTCTGTATCTTATAACTTTTGAACTCCCTGTATTTCCTCTGTTTGATAGAGGGAACTCAGGCTCATCCAAATCGAATCTGTGACTGGCATAAGGATCTATTAAAGGAATCATGTTAACAGAACCAAAGATTAATTCTTCATCTGATGAATATTCTGCCTGATTAGCCCATTTAGGCTATGTCGTTTGGTGGGGCGATGCCCGTGGCTATGAAGTACATGGAATAAAATCTTCCAGAGACAAATATAACTTTGGCTTCGACACGATTTCATCTTCTTCTGATTATACCCCTTTCCTTGAATTATGCCATTTCTTTGAGGATTTTGCCTCTGATGAAGAGGGTTTCGCTGTGGCATTCATAGCGGAAGACACAATTGGTTTCTTCAATTTCATTTTCAAAATGGCATGAGTTTGGTTGATCGTTTTTCTAACCATCCAATCATCATATTTCTATGCATTTTTGTTTTTGACTTCTTGACACAGGCCTTCTTCCTCTGGATTTGTAGTAGTAACACATGCCACCTGAGCTGAAGAACCTTTCAATTTGACTTGTCCTGAGTCCACTATCTTTTGTAGGAGGACTTTGAAGACAAAACATTCCTGAATGGGATTCCCCAACATCTGCTGAAATGGGTAATAATTGGGATAGTCTTCATCTCCTTCCTTTTTTGGCATTTTGGGCCTTGGTAATTGAACCAAATTATTTTCTAGAGCCAAAATGAAGTAACCAGAAACTTGTTCATTTTGAAGAGAGTAAATTTTGACCTTTAGATACTCAAATTTTTTTCATCTTTGATCTCTTTGATCATATTGATGAAAGAGCCTCTATTGTTGACGCTCAGGAGGTGTATCCCTTATAGAAGATGAAGCACTTGATGTAGAAGCAGGTACAAATGCTTGTTTATGCATAATAATAACAGTCTCTGCTTTACCCATTCTCCTTCCTGGAGCTGATGGAATTACACGATCTTTATCCTTAGTCATTATAGAAGTGTATTCAATCTGTTGAGTGATTGAAGTAAGGTCTCAAAACCCTCCTTTGTATTTTACAGGGATCAACGTCATGTGTAATTCATCACGCAGATTTTCCACACAAATTGGCAACAACTCTTCTTGAGATAGTGCTATGCTCAAGAAATATTCTAATCCCTTCCAGCGAGAAATGAAATCTAAAACCCTTTCATTCTCCCTTTTCTTACAATTTTTAATATAAAAAACTATTTTATTTGGAAATGTTGAGCAAAATTGAAGAAGGAATTGTTGAATAATATCCTCTGACTCAGTAATTGACCGGGATTGCAAGATTGTATACCAGATAAAAGCAAACCCTTGTAATGACTATACAAAACACCTAACCTTAACTACTTCTTGTTGCCGAGGGGTTCCCACCATAG
Source organism: Viscum album (assembly GCA_963277665.1). Lineage (NCBI taxonomy): Eukaryota > Viridiplantae > Streptophyta > Magnoliopsida > Santalales > Viscaceae > Viscum > Viscum album. The sequence continues at coordinate 693,098,257 of OY728163.1, forward strand.
GATCACAACGAGAAACAAAATGTGTTAAGTATTACTCTGGGTCTCCCGAACCATTAAATATTGGGAATTTGGTACTTGAAAATTTTGATGGGGGAGGAATTGTGTCTACACATTTAGGGTAAGCACTCTTCTCTGGTTGAACTGGTGCACGCTTTCATTCCATAGCTTCCAATAGAGTTGTTAATGACTCAATGGTAGTCATTAACTTTTGAGAAACATCCGGTTGAGCTTAGACCTGTGTAGGTGTAATAACTGGAGATTGGATAGGTGTGGTGACCGGAACTGCCACTGATGGTAGTATTGTCGGTTGTTGTTGCGTATAACCCATAGGATTATACCTTTGAGGGTGTACTGGGAAAGGAGGATACTCTTGATCCATCTCAGTAGCCGCAACAAATTCCCTTGATTGACTGACTCCAGCACACTTAGGAGGAAGACTACATTGAAGTATTTCTACATTCAACCTCCTTAATTCCTTCATTTCTTCCTCTTATTGTGAGAATCATTGCTCTAGTGAGAGTGATTAGCCTTCTCCATAGGAATGTTATGTAATCTGATTCTTCCCATTCACTTTTTTGGACACCTTTGGAAGAGGGGGAAGTTGGTTATTTGAAAGAATACCCAGATTCTGGGTAATCCTTTGATTTCTTTTACACACACCATCTTCATTTGTGCCTGTGTGTACAACTTCTTGAGAATAAACCTCTTTATTTGATTCCTCTAAGTGAGCCTCATCTGGGGAATTATAAACAATGAAATTGATGACATTAATTGATGCATAACACATTGAATCCCTATTATCAGCATTTTTGCGATATTGTCTTCTTCCATGTCCTTGTGGAGACACTGCCTTTTGAGGATTTTATCCCTCATGAAATTGTTGAAGAACCGTAATTTGGAGGGAATATCCTGATAATTCGGTACTTTTTTCCTATTGGGGCTTTTTCCCTAATCGAGAGATGACTGAATTTCTCTGAGGAAGAGATTGAGGATTTGAAAAATTCCCCAGTCCTGTGGAATGGGGCTATTCCTGCTGTTCCTACCCAACTCTTCGAATCCTATTTGTTGATACTAAGGGTTGAGCTAAAAGAGTCCACAGTCTAGAAATCTAGGGTGGTTCATGAGTTTCTATATCTGAGAACTTCTTAAAAGCTCTCCTGATTTTACAGAAATTAGTCCGGAAATTGGCTGGATTAATTAAACTGCATCCACTCTTATCACCCGACTCAAAATACCGTTGGATGATTTCTAACACTTCTATCACTGGATGATTTTCATGCTCTAAACGAGAAGCCTGTTCGATGTTCTCATTTGCCTAATGCAAATATAATTTGAAAAATTATTCTCTGTATTTCTGATTTTGAGAAGAACTAGTTGAGGCATGTTCTTGAGTAAGGCATTCATTACAAAAAAAAACCAATTGGTTATGGCCAGCCGTGGGCAATAACATTGCATGAGACTACTTTCGGCAGTCTTTGTTGATTGGATAGTACAGTGAAATGCAGTACCCCATGAACACCCCATCCACTGATATGAATACTAGATGGGTCACTGGCATTTAACTAGTGCAATATTTTTAATGCACCAAGGCATGAATGTTTAAGGGATCTTTGCTACTTTTCAGCCTTCGGATATCAAAAAACTGAGAGAGATGCCAAATCAAATTGGAGTTTTAACCCTCTTATTATCATGACATGATTTTCATATTCATCATAAGATAATATTTTCTTTTCAATTGAAAAATAATTTTCCACATGTTAAGATGAATATCTAGAATAAAATATTCCATCAACATTTCTAGAATGTCATACTGAGAGTCAGCCAATGGCCAAAACATGACTAGCTCTTCACCTTTCGCCAGTTGCTTTATCATATTCAGTACTTCTTCCTTATCATTTGACGAAGATTATTCTACCTATTTAGACCAAAGCTAGTGCTTCTTTGTTGATTCATCAAATTCAACAATATTGGTAGAGAATTCATTTTTTAAACTAGAAGATGCATGACTTAGGGGTGGTTCTGAGAATGACCTAAAACCCAGGCTATCTTCTGGTTGAGAAATTATTTCATCTTCTAGCAGTAAAGCATCAGACATGACTGGATTCACATTTGAAAGTTCCTCATGATAAGAGGGAATTCTCGTCACTACATTGAACATTGAAGAATTTTCTAGGATATGTGAATTGTTACTGCGGAGAGGACTTTCGCATCTAGATTCATCACCATGGGGAGGACCACTATGGTGGGTTACAACAAAAGATGAAACCTTCTGCTCCACAGTCTTCTGGACATGAAGAGGGTTATCGTGGCTCTCATCTGAAGATGATACTTCGAGATCAAACGAGCTATCATGAAGCAATACTTTATACGGAAGTGTCTGATGTAGACCTTCGGAATTAATGTTTCCACTATTGGGAACTGAGAGAGTAGAATCTTGAGTTGCAACAGATAATTGTCTGAGTGCATTAAGAACTCCATCATCGAGTAAGGCCTTATTACAGATTGGCTCTTAATTTCTTGACTATGCTGGATGGGTCTTTTTATTATACGCCTTCTTACTCACTATGGGAACCACTTGTTGAAGAATGTGGTTATTATGGGCAGGTGTATGTGCTTTCTCTGGAGAAAGGATCCGGTTAGGCTGTTTATCTTCACTCAAATCAGGTGTATGTGTCTGACTTGGTTGTCCGTATGACATGGGGGAGTATGACCCCACAAACCTATTGGACTGGAACAGAGGTGTCTATCTGTTCTGGAGTGAATTGTTGATGCATCACTCCACTGGTAGGGATAGATTTTCATTTATTTACCTATGATTCTTCTGAAGCTGTTATAATATCCAGGAAGGAATCGAGAATATAAGCAGGGATTTGATTATTCTCTTTCACCATAGTTAGAATGTTCTTGGTGACTTCAACTGCCAGAATGAGAATATACATCCATTCCATGCTTGGAGTATGTGTGTGTTCCTGCTCATGTCCTCCTTTTCCTATCAGGGAGTTCTGACAGTACTTACGTGTGGGGGTAGAGAGTTCAGTCTGCCTCTTGTTTGTCATTGAGGCTTTCCAATTGAATTTTCTGGGTGCTACCAAACGAGACTGTTGGTAGGCTTGATCAATACTAGCAGTTTTATGTGCGTGCTTATTACACTACACTGAACGTTGTTGACAAACTTCCTTCAATTCTGGCAGACAAGACTACTGGCAGGATTGATGAGTGTAAGCAGGTGTATGTGTCTGTTTACCAGTCGTCAACACATTGGGTTGGTGGGCTTCATCGTATGCATCTAGATGAGCCTGCTGACTAGCTGAGGATTTATAAGTAGGTGTATGTTCAGGTCTATAGTACTACACTGAAATTTCCAGGCAGGAATGGTGTGTTGCTACCAGACGAGTCTCCTGGATATCCGAATTAAAACGGACAGGTGTGTGTGCCCGCTCGTTGCTTTCCACCAAGTTAGGTTGCTGGACTTCTCCAGAGATGGTAGAGATAAGAACCTGCTCACTATTGACCAGTCGTCACGTCTGGCGGTTCGTCTTCCCTACTCGGGTTCTAGGAACCTGAGACGAATTCCTGGAGATGACACCCTCATCATGTTAAGGGTGCACTGCTACACGAGTCTGGTGGCGATTGTTGGTGGGAGCCCTTAGGAAGGACTCATGTTTCCTTGAATTATGGCCTTGGGTGACCTTCTCATTCACCTCCTAAGAATATGTAAGGGAATGGTGATTGAGTTCTGGGGATAATGACCCAAAACTGTTGGAGACAGTGGTTAGCACCGCCTACTTCTTGATTGATGGTCGTCGCTGTCCGGAAGACCAGGGTGAATTATTTACTTGGAGGGCCTGTCGAGCAGCCTAAAAAGTCGTAATGGTAACATGTCGAAGGTATTCTTTAACCAGTGCATTTGATACCCAACATTGAAGATGCTGAGTAGGTGATGTCATCCTTAGAGCAGACGACGATCCAGCAGGAGTAGTATCATAGGTATTCACAACAGAGGCATTCATAGGTGTGAACTTTAGAGAAGCCATTTATATAACACAGAAGATCATGGAAAGGAGAGTGCATGTTTTATGAAACAGACATAATCAAGACAAGCTTGGCCACTACATCTTTTGGATGAGCACATATGTTATTGATTGTTTTTTTGTCCCTCTCATTGAGTTTAAATAGGGGCCTAACAAATAAGTAAAACATCATTTTAACATGGTTAAGGATTCATGTCAGGTTCACCATTTTTTATTCCCTCTAGAAATGGGGATGACCTCATTTTTTTAAGGTTCAAACATTCCAATCGGTTTCTAACGGGTTTTTTCGTAGAACCTGAAACATCCAATGATTCAATATCCATTTGTACCTACTTTCCAAAGGTAGGTTCTCATTATTTGTGGACTGATGAGGCTTAATAATTTGCATTGGTCGAGAGGATGGGAGGTCAGACTCATCACAACTTTTTGGGGGGAATGTTTGTCTACTCTTGGAATCTTTTTATAGATTTAAGTTATGTTTGTGAATCCTTATTACATTCCCAAGTATGAAAATGAGCTTTCCATAAGATCTAACAGTCAATGATTAATATATATGATATTTAGAGAATCTTCTATATGTATTTGAGGTTCCTCATCGATAGAGAATCATCTGTATTTGTTAGATATTCTTAGTCAATGGTATCCTTTAACACATTATATAAATATCTCGTGGTCATTATGATATAACTATACGGGTTTTAAATCCAGTCAATGGGGCACTTGATGTTTATTGTCATTCAGAAAGGAAATGAAGTATTTCAGAGTTGGGATCATACCCACAGATGGGCTACCTATGTATCCTTGTTAGAAAAGGAATAATAAACCACGTAGTTCGGGAATTTTGATATAGTTTAACATCATATGGGACGGATGAGAATTAATTGGTGATGGGATCGAACCTCAGAAAGGCTTCCTACGTACTCTACAATTAAGGTAGGGATCAAATTCCACATATTTTGGTTTGGTATTGCATGGATTACATATGATTAATGTCCTGAAGAGATGTTTTGTGGTTACTATTACACTCTATGCTCACATGAGTTATGCTCGGTGTGAGAAACAAGAGGTATCGGTAAACCTAACAATTTGTGCCCTGAAATATGTGGTCACAAGGAATGATGTGGGGATTATGTATGTATGATTACGCAAATAGATAAAGATCAGGACTTAATTTAGAGAAGAAGCCTGGGAACAAGGTCCATAAAGGTATATGTGCTTTATGGAGATTTGGATACTCTAACATGGGGCTTAATCATGAAGAGGATGCCCAAATTAGGAGGAGACTTATGATTGGGTTTTATTCCTGAGATGGAATCCCAAATCAAAATGAAGTTCAGACTAGTTAAGAGAAATTAGAACTGGGGCTTATTCCTGAGAAGGAGGCCCAGGTTAAAAAGACTTGAGAGCTGGGGTTTAATCTTGAAAAGGAGTCCCAGGTTTAGGGAATTATGACTGGGGATTACTCCTAACAAGGATGACCAAATTTAAGTAACGTGGACTTGGACTTACTCCGGAAAAGGAGGCCCACGTTAAGGATCTTCTCATCATAAAGGATCAGGTTGAATGAATGAAATCTCTAACCTTAATGACATAATGATATTTGAGTCATTAGGTTTGGAGAGATGTTCCATGGAATTCCTTTCAGATAAGGAAGCCAACCAATGAATCATGCCATAAATGGCTTTGAGGAGGATTCTGAATGCTAAATCTTGAAGTGTAAAGGTGTATTTTAAGAAAAGAGATTAATGAACAGGCGGGGCACCCAAAAGAAGGTAGGCGCACAGGTCCTGGTTGCGCAGGTATACATGCGCGACAAGGGTATACATGCACGACAGTCAACCCATAGGGTAAACCATGGTCAAAGCTTGGCTCAATCCCTTAGTGTTATCCCTAAAGACTTTTAAATGAGTGGCACACAAGTTCTGTTTAAGGGATAAGGTGGTGCGCAAGTGTCTTCAATTCCCTGAAGGGTTAGACACATTGGTGCGTGGGTGTTGATGAATTTCAACACTTAGGCCTTGTTCCCTCTCTTTAGACCTTCCATTCTAGGTAAGAAATTACCTTAGTAGTGTTCGAAAGGCTTTGAGAAGAGACTAGGGTGTCGGGAGGTCAAATCTGAGTTTTTGTATTTTTTCCATCCTGAAATGGGGGGCCTACAAGGGGTATTTATAGGCCATTGAAGAACTTGGTTGAAAATAACATAGGGCACACAATTCACTTACGCGAACAATATGAGGCGTGCAAGTATACTTGAATGGCCTTGATGAAACTTACGCAACCCAAGGGTAAACAAATCATTTTTCATACCTTTGTCAATTTTTGATGTTTCTTCAAAGGATGAATCACTTTGTGTTAAGTTATTTCCCTTATTAAGTCATTAGATTCTGTGACGGAAAGGAGCGTCAACATCCCATAGATTAATTTAGTATTTTTGACATTCCCATAATGTGGATAATGCTGGTTGGATCTTTAAATGGGGACACACATATCATGTTATTCCATGGCCAGATGTAGTTTTGGAATGACTTGACCTTTGACCCCACTCTATTAGGGATGTGTGGTGATCTCAAAAGGTATGAAACCATTGAAATTAGGTGATATGATGAGTAGAATATCTTCTATTCAGGGATTTTCAAACTGAATGAGCACTCCAGTGGGATGTGGATTCTTCCACCATTAATTTCAAAATTTATTTTTGATGAGTATGGCATACAGTTATGGTTATATTTCATTAATCCCATGTGTTCATAGAATTCAAAAACGGAACTATTTATTTATCCCCTTTGATTTTAGGAACTCTATCACTTAGGTATGTGATTGATTTTATTGTATTAATTTTATTTATTAGCATCCCAACATATTTTTCACCATATATTCTTCAATTGGAGTTCCAATTAGAATAGATAGCAATACAAAGAATCCTATTTGTGGTTATTTATCTAGAGTATTAATGAAAGTTGAATTGAGTTCAATTGTAACTATGAAATAGGTGTTATACACAGATAAGGAAGAAATGAACATTTTTGAAGTTTATGATAAGCTAGGTCATTTTTTCACTACTTATAAGGAATTTGGTCATTCTGAGTATTCTTATAGGAAGTCCCCAATCTCTGAAAATTTTCATTATATTGGGAATAATGCCTCTTTGTAAAAGAGACCACCTAGAAAATAAAAAGTTAATATCCATTTTGGGAATCTCATTTCTAGTGATAATATTTAGAAGATGTCATGAACCAACCTGGGTACCCTAGTAACCTAATAACGGAGTCAATCCTAAAATAGCTCAAATGGTGTTTCTGATCTCGATGGTTCAGTTACTAGAACCTAACATCATACTTCATGAATGTTGGAAATAATTTATCTCAAATCGTTGAAGAAGTAGGAAAATAAAGACAGTATGCAAACAAAATAAACTCGACTAGGATTATAAGGTTCCAAATGTCAAAAGAATATTATATCCCAAAGTTCTAAAACCCATGTAAAAAAATATGGAAATACTACCCAAGTCCACATTGACAGAACTCACCATATCTAATGTTCAACAACTAGATCCACCTCTAAGAGACCATTTCCCATTGCTCGACCCCAGATGGAAATAACCCACAAACACCTGATGATACAAGTAGAGTGTGAGCCAAATCCCATTAGGATTTCACCAAAGATTCAATATAAATATTCCAATATAAAATTATCAAGTAATGTAATTTCAATTTTCAAATAAATAGGTCTCAAAATTTAAAAAGGAATATTAAAAAACAAAACATTACACTTTAAAATATAGAAATACATATATTAATTCCTGATTCAAATTTTAATTGATTGAAATACATTTTAAAATAGAAAAAATTTACCCTTCATAAAAAGGGTACATTAAAAATTCATCTATTCAAAAATGGCATAAATAAACACATTTATATAAAATAGTTTATATAAATTTTTAATGCATGTAAACATGTTTATAATAATGAAATATACCTACATTCTAAATAAAAAAAGTGAGGAACATGGTCTTGTGTCATGTATGGATGATAGTTCTAGGATATCTTATCCCAACACTGTGAATACGAAAAGTTATGTACAGAATCTCCTTGATCCAAGGTCAATAGAATTCATCACCATCTCTTAAGGGATGTGATGTGCTGAAATTATGTTTTAGAACGTTGTATGTCATGATGCACTATAAAATATAACATACAAGATACCAATGGTTTTCATGTGTTCTATTACAAAAAAAAGATGAGTTATTTATTTTATGACTACTTAAAAAACCATAAAATCACATACTCCATTTTATTCTTCTAGTTTTCCCCTTAAAAACCCTAACGAGTTTTTAAAAAAACCTTATTTTCAAAAAGATGAAACAATGGGATCAAATAAAATATATTTTTTAAAATTTTTCATAAATTCAGATTTGAAACAAATTAATGAAATTTTTTAATCCATTAGAAAATATGGTCATGAAATTTAATTTTCAAACAATTCTATCAATTTCATCACGGACCCCCAATTCACAAGAATTGGGGTTTTTGAAAAATAGTTCAATCAATAAACTTTCTTAAATTAAAATCAAAAATTCAAATGAATCAGTTTTCATCCAAAAAAGAATATAAATCTATAAATTTAAATTACCACAATTTCCATATCCACACCACAATTCACTGGAATTGGGGTTTTCTTAATTTCAATAAAAAACCCATTATTCTAAAAAACCGCAATTTTCTAGAATTGGTTCTTTCAAGTAAAACAATTGAAAGACACATAATCTAAACCAACAAGTTAAATTTAATTAAAAATATGTTACATTAAATAATGAAATTTATTTTTAATAATGTTTGGGAATCCCAATGGAACGAAAAATCACAAAGCTAGTAGAACATTATGTCTAAACCTCTAATCATGATTTTTTTAGGAAGAGAAACATCAATAAAATCTGGGGAAAAGCAATCACAACCTAGGATTAGAACCATAAAATTAGTTATTGAATACAGAAATTAATCTAAGGATCCATGGAACACTATAGAGAATGATAGATATCATGGTAGATCATGAATGAGATGAGGATACTAATCGAGAGGAGATTATAGGTGTTCCTCTGGCTTCAGATCACATATATGTTGTATTTGAGGGGAAAATCAATCATGGGAGCTCTGAGGAAGGTATAAACTTATTATGGTCCGTACTAGTCTATCCAGGATCCAAAAATTTGGTTCATGAAAATTTTATAAAAAATCAGATCTCATAAAAACTCGTACGCATATTATCCTAGGACACAACGCATGGTTTGAAAAACTGTTTGCAGGACATGTGGATGTAATAAATGGGTCACATGATTTCTCGTATGAGTATAAACAGATTTCCAAGCCATACTGTTGCCTTTAAGATCTCTCTGTCTAAACAAAACCATTTTTCCTATATCATGGTACATAGTTTAGAAAACCATGCATAGTTCAGGTGCTATCCATGCACCATCCAAGAATTTTCAAAATTCCAAAATTTTAAGCCTGAAAAAACCCAAAATTAAACCTAACCAATGATAAATTTAATGTTATTTTTACGGATAGATAAAATAATAATATCATGTTACAACCTCCCCACTATAGAAACATTCTATCCCTAGAAAGATGATAATAAATCTTCTATGTTAAGAATATGAGGCCACTACTCCCTCATCAGCACCTCTCTCTCCCTTGTCTCATGATAATCCATGTGATGCTTCTATAGCACCCAAACCAAAGGTATCATCCTCAGACTAAGTACCTTGGATTGAGGATCAACTATCCTGATTAGTCTCATTGTAATGGATAAATCAGGCTTGAACAAATGATCATTGTAGCCTAGAACATGAGATGGATCAGATAGATTCTTCTTCAAGTGTTATACATGAAACATGTTATCTATCAACATCAAAAATATTGGTATTGATAAATAGTAAAAATCTTTCCCCACATTCTCAACAACCTCAAAAGGTCTAAAAAATGAGGTGCATGCTTCCCTTTCCTCTCATGCTGTCAATGACACAAAATGGTTGAAACTTCCATGAAAACCTAGTCAAAATTTTAGAACTCCAAAGGTATATGGTGAAAATAAACATAATATTTATATCGACTATGTTTCATTGGTATGCACTGAAAAATCAACTGAATATTTTTTTCATCTCGTACACCAAGCTCAGTCAAACCAAGTTACATTCACCAATCTCAGACTAGCACAATTGAGATTTATAAAGTTGGTCATACAAGGCCCCAAAAAGAGACACTATGATCAAGGAATGATAAATTTTGGTGTTAGAAAACCCAACAAGTCCCAAGTGATCATTTCATGGCCCACCAAAGTCGAGATCAAAAGCACGAAACATACCATTGAGAATATTTATAGCTCCTTGTATTTGAAATCTGACAACAAATGGTATGTCGTACTCAAACAGAAGTGAGATCATAGTTCCTTCTGATGGCATCTCCAAAAATGAAAATTTAACTGAGGGTCCCTATTAGAGACTATAACAGAAGAAAATCCATGAAAACAAACAATCCCTTTCACTTATAGATTTCTCAACCCCGCAACTTTGGTTGTATAATGAATGTGTATATATTGATCTGATTTTGTCAACCAGTCAATCACAACCCATATCGGATTCTTCTTTCTTTGGGTATGAAGAAACCAAAACACAAAGTACATAGGGATCTCATCCCACTTCCATGTAGGAAATAGAAGTGGATGATGAAAATATGAGGAATTATGATATTTGGCCTCAACCAATTTTCATGTATAAAAATGTAAAACACACTCAACAATTTTATGTCTCATACCTTGACACCAGAACTGCCTATTCATGTCCTAGAAATTATTTTTGGTTCCGAGGTGAACTGGACACTGTGAACTATGAAAATCCCACATCCCATATTTCAATATCGAATATGGTATTACAAAATGGATCTGAAAGAACAGAATGTCCTCCTTGGAGAATGACCAATCAGGTACGGAATTCCCACAATAAAGGGAGTCTCTAATGCTATGTAACTCATCATAAAGATACTTTTCCTGAAGAAACAACTCATGAAGAGCATACGTTAACTAAGCTCTAGCCAATAAAACATTGACCCCAGATTCTTGGACACCGATATTGAACTATGAAAAAAGATTTATCAAGTTCCATTATTCCAATGATTTCTTCACAGCTTGTGTTGTAAATTTTCTACTTAATGAATCAAAAATGACATTCCCATTCTCCAGGGTATAGGAAATTTTCAAATTGAAGGAATATAGATATTTCACTAATAACCTCTATAAAAGATTCAAATATTTTTTAGAAAAGATATAAGTGACGATATTTTGGTTAGAATACATGGTAAAATTCTCTATGTAATCGTAATGCCACCAACTCTTCAACTCGTGAATCACAGTTGGATGTTCATGGTCATGAGTTAAATAATTCATCACATGTGGCCTAAGTTGATGAGAAACATAAGAAACGATATGATCACCTTGAATAAATTGTGTCCCAAACCTGAATTCATCATAGAAACCACAAATCCATGCTTGATCTCTAGAAGAGTCAACACCATCACCTCATTTAAAATGCATTTCATCTTAACAAATTAAATCCAACATTTTAATCCCAAGAATACTTTACTACCATTTGATTTAGTACAGTCATCAGAGAATCTAACATAGATATGTCCATAACAAACTAGTGAAAATATGCAACTAATCCCAAGAAGGTATGAATCTCAAAGAAAATTATTAGTTGTTCCCATGTCATAACATCCTTAACCTTCTGAAGATCAACTAACATACCACATTCTGAAACCATGTTCCCTAATAACATCACTTCTGAAATCAAAAAATCTCATTTTCATAGTTTGGCATAAAGACAATGATAACTCATAAAACTCGGAATAGATGGGAGATAATGCACATGATCCTCCTCAATCATAGAGTAAACAAGTATTACATCCACAAACACCACCATGAATGTACGAAGATACTCATCGAAAATGATATTCATTAAATCCATGGAAAATTCTGATAAAATAATTAGGAAAAATGTAATTAAAATGTAATCTAATGATTTTACCTTCTCTGAATGGTAATATTTGGAAATAAAGATTATTTATCCTCAATTAATTGAAAATAAATCAAATGTCAATCTTTGAGAATACACTTTTAGAATTCCACTAATCAAAAAAATCATCAATCTATGGTGAAGGATACATGCTCTATATTTTCACTCAATTTTGTTTTTGATAATCAACACATAGGTGGAGAGAACCATCAAATTTATTTATAAGGAGAACTGGAACCGCCCAAGGTGACATAGTTATGTATATAAATAATTTCTCAAAAATATCGGCAAACTATAAATTCAATTCTTTCATTTCATGTGGGTCCATGCATTAAGAGGGAATAGAAACTGGTTGAGTACTAGGCATCAATTCAATAGAAAAATCAACCACCCTTACTGGTGGAAACCAGATATGTATGCAAGAAACACATCATGAAACATGACGATGAATGGAGTAAGAATACCACTCAATGATTACTAATCAAAATAGAAATCAAACATAGATATCACTTCCCCCAATTCCATGTAGGAAGGTTCAAATCTTCTATAACTCAAGTACCATTCTACTTGGAAGTCATGGTATACAACATAAGGTGTAGAAAAGGAGACATGTCATAGATGACAATCAATTTGGGATTTTTCGATAATGAGCCAATCCATCCAAAAAATGATGTCAAGATGTTTCAGGTATAGAATCAAAAAAAAATTAAAACATGGTGAACATATTATAGAGATAAAACAGAAGCGGGGATATGGAGACCCTGCTCACTCCTCATCCAATGCAAAATATTAATATCCATTGCATAAGATAGAAGCTCCATCTATAGATTTAGAATATTTACAATATGAGTTAAAATAAACAAATGAGATGAACTAATATAAAAATGAAGATTCACTAATGATGAAACTATAACAATGATACATATCATGGTTGATGGACACATAAAAGAATCCTATGTAGAATCATCTACTATATCAAGAAGATTAATTCCATATGTTTATTTATGGATCCCTTTTTTACATGAAAAATATTATTGATCCATAATTTTAGAAGGTGTGGATGATTTCACGACATTACCTTTAGTTGATTAAAAATAAAATAACCTCTTCAAGTGTATTTATCATCTGTTATAGCTATAGGTCTCCGGTGACTCGGTGAGAACCCTCTATGAATGTCCCAAATTTTCACACTTGTAGAAAACCAAAGGGCCTCTGACTTGAACTACATGATGTTTAGAAAACCCTTCCATTAGGAACCACCATAAGAGTCATCAAGCTTCCTCATTCCCATATATGAATGCACACTTCCACTATGAGGGAAAGAGACTTCCAAAAACATGGCGTCATAGCCATTTCCATCTCAATCATCAAAGATCTATCCATTACATTATCTTCTGAAGTAATATTCAATATGAAAACATGAGAATGAATATCCGGTCATAGTCCTAACTTGAATCATCAAGCCTCGTTCATCTCATTTGAAAATTTCTCAGGTTTGAAATATAAAATATCATCAAAATGGTGTGAATACTCTGTGATGTTCCATTCATCCATTTCTACTATCAAAAAATATATAAACATGTCCATCATCATAAAATCTGGATAGAACTGGTTGATAAAAAGAACCTTGATTTATTTACACATTGTTCCCTCATGTTCATTCTGAATGACCCCAGAACATCCTGAGAGTGGAGGGATGAATTAGGGTGTCAAATTTTTCTTTTAAAATGATGGATCTTGTTCCCACATTTTTAGGAACTTTTTAAACCTATCTCAAGAGGAATTGTAGAAAATAATCAATCACATGCGAAGTAATGTCACAACAATTTTAATTGGTTCACATTTAAGGGCTATGCCTAAGGAGAATACATTGATAGTGTGTCTGTTGTACCAAAAACCACTAATATTCACAAGTTTTGGATTACAAGAGTTTTTCATTGTCACTCTGTTCGAGGTGCACCGCCTATACAAGGTTTTATAGATAGCACACTATATCCCACGGATCACTTCTATTGACTCCCTCTTTCTCACTGTGTTGGAATAATATTCACTCGGTATAAGAACTTAAAGGTTGATTCAATGGTTTAGAATTAGATCACGAATCCTCAAATGTTACTGGATGCTCTGTTGAAGTCTTGTAATCACCTGAAAATGTAATTTATTTTCCCAAACACTGATATATTTTGGAAATTAATTTTGCAGACTGATTTGTTCAATTTTCAGGCTTCCTTTAGTGTTTTGCGTAATGCTGTTATTTCCTCATACCGCTTTTTTTTCATACCATCCAACTGTTTTCTCATATCATCCAGCTATTTCCACGTACCATCCAACTCCTCCATGAACTGTCCTTCTCCGTGTACTACCCTACTCCACATACTGCGACACTACCCCACACATTGTCCTGCTCTGTGTACATCCTTGGTCGGCCACGTACTACGAGAGCTTCCAGCACAAACCACACTTTCTTCCAAGAACTCTTTTCCTTATGGAGATTATTCTCTCTGTGTATTGTCTTCTTTTCTATGTACCACTTCAGATATATCCAAATTTAAACCAAAAATTTTAATTTCTAATCTCGTCACATAACCAAGGGGATAACTCCTCCTTAAATAGGCATATAACTCAGAAAATTTCAGTAATCTAATTGACACAAATTTTCAATGTGGGGAAATCGTCACTATAAACCAAACTACATATGTGTACTTTTAGAATCCACCTTTTACTACAATCCTCTGATCTTTGAACCATTACCACGTACCATTAACCTTCTGCGTAGTATTTTTCTTTCAGTCTGCGTACTACATCTCTTCACCACGTACCGTGGATGTGAACCATTTCCAGCATCATTTCATGTATCACACTCATTCACCGTGTACCGTCGCTATGAACTATATTCAGTTCTGTCCACCGTTCCTCACACTGAACACCTTCATCGGTTATAGTGCACCTTCACCATGTACCACACACCTTCACTGCATACTGTGCACCTTCACCATGTACCACACGCATTCACCGTGTACCACATGCCTTCACTACGTACCGTGCACCTTCACCGCATACCATTCACCTTAACTGCATACCGCATGCCTTAACTGCATACTTCTCACCTTAACCCCATACCTCTACTAAGAACCATTACCAAACTCATGAATTTTTATGCCCAAAAATTTGGAAAACACTAGTAAAATGTGTCACCTTCAATACTGCTTTTATCCCCATACGTATGGCCTTATTCATTGAAATCTCCCTATTAATCCATATGAAGATTGAAAATAAAAACAAGCCAACCTCTGTAATTACCAAAACGAATCCTTGGTTACAACGCTCACCCCCTTTGGGTTGGTTGGAAATCTCTGGATAAATTCCCTAACGAACTAGCCCCGATCATAACATGAACCTTCAAGAAACAACTCATCCATAACTCTAGTTCTATGTTAGTAGTGCTCTGTGTAGAAAACAAGAGATAAGGCATAAATTTAGTTCTCATCCTTTTGTTTTCTACCCCAGAGTAACATTTAAGGATTTTTCGGTTCTCTATATTTCATGTAACTATAAAAAATCATAAAACTCCCCATTGAATTTATCCATTCTCCCCCATTGGAAATAAGCTCAATGAACCAAATCGTGACATGTAGAGGTAAAAAAAATTATACCCCAGATTGTATCTCCCCATAAACCTTCATTATTTCCACAAATAGATTAAAAATAGTTAAAAATTGTGGGAGGCATATATCTTAACCTTTTTATGCATTAGAAGGTGGATTAAACCTGAGGTTAAACATATGTTTCTCAAACACTACCATTGTCACTGGATTGGTCATAATATCATCCACTTACTCATTAGTTCGTATATGGTTCATTTTGATCATGTATTTTTCAACTTCTTCATTGATGAAGTTATATCTGGTCTCAATATGTTCCATATGACAATGTTAAATAGGATTCTTTGTATGATCAATTACGCTCTTTTTATCATCGTAAATCAGCATTGGTCGTTTCACCTTGTCACCTATGTCACTCAGTTGTCACTTCAATCAAAGTAACTAAGTGAAATCCTTAGTAAGAGATATATATTCAGCTTAAGCCGTACAAACTGAAATATCTTCATGATTCTTACTTAACCAGCCTTCACATTTCTATGAAATATAGAATGCTCCAACACTGGTAGAATTTTTTTCCACTACACCTCCAACCCATTCAGCATCATAAAATTCTTATTGTTCACTATCTCTTCCTACAACAAAGTATAAACCATAATTATGTGTACCTAGATTGTGTCTCATGATTCTTTTCACTTCCACCATATTTTATACCTTTGGATTACTCTAAAAGTAGGCTGCCAGGAAAGTAGAAATGACAATACCTGGTTGTGTCACTGTCAGGTATAGTAGGCATCCAATGAATCTTTTGTACAAGGAGGGAACCACAAAATTCCCTTCCTCCTGATTTCCAAACATTGATCCAACTTTAATCAAAGTTGAAATTTGTTTTGTAATCATGTATATTGAATTTCTTCAGTAGCTCTCTTGAATATGTTTTGTGATAAATGAATTTTCAATCTTTCTTCAAAATAAACCTCAACTTTAAAAAGTATGTGAGTTCACCAATCATGGAAATTTCAAATTATGATTTCATGTGATTAAAAAATTTATCCACTGATCCATGTCTACATCCATGAAAAATAATATCATCTGCGTATCCTAATACCATGACCTATTCATATTGATATTTCTTCACATAGATATTGTGATCCACTCCTCCTCTATTAAACTCAAGCTTTCTCATATAAGATTCCAACTTAGAGTATCATTCCTGTGGCGCCTGTTTTAATACATAAAGAGATTTCATTAATTTTCAAACCATCAGTTCATCATTTTCAAGAAAGTACTCTACAGGTTGTTCAATATAGACTTCATCTTCTTAAACTCCATTTAAGAATGTTGTCATGACATCCATTTTATATGCTTTATAACATCTTTGTATTTACATGGCATGAAATATCTTAATTGACCCCAGCCTCCCTACGAGAGAAAATGACTCCTTATCAGCAACACTTTCGATTTGTGAATATCCTTTAAAGAACAAGAGTGCCTCATTTCTCATAACGTTTCCATGTTTCTTAAATTTGTCCTTAAAAATACACCTTGTACCAATCACATTATGATCTTAAGGTATTTTACAAAGATCCCATGGCAAAAAAAATTCAATCTGATCTAACTCATCATTTATTACTTTCACCCATGACTCATCCATGGAAGCCTCTTCAAATGAGGATGGTTACACAACTAATAGAAATTTATATTGTGCATTATTACTCATTCTCCAAATATTTGTAGTTGTATTCTGATCACCGATAATGTTGGTAGGATCAATCTCTACTTGTTGATTTCTCATTTGAGGGTTCAAGTGAATTCCCTCCAATTGTGGCTTCATCTTCTGATTCTTATTTAGTGTCAACATCACGATGTAAATCCTATTATTTTTCACACCTTCAACTACCTCTATATTAGAATTCATTTCATGTTCACATTCATACACATCAGCATAAGAATTCCATGAATCATTCGGGTTTTTCTCTTCAATGGTCATTAAAAACCTACATTCCACAATTCTTCCCAGGTGCTTACTGAAACATTTGTAGTCTTTGATATTCATTGAGTATCCAAGAAATATTAATTTTTTGTAATGTCTTCATAATTTCTTTGAGTTCCATCATTGTTTTGGAAAAAAACATTCTTTAAGAAAACATGAAAATATTTCAAAGAGGACATCCTTCCATGCCACAATTCAAATGGTTTCATTGTTTCACCCATATATAGCCCTGTTCAATTTTGAATATACAATGTTTCTTTATTTAATATTTCAAATGATGTTTAGGAATATGACTCTCAATCATCATAGTTCTTTCCATGTTGTTTACCTATCTATTCTTGTACTCAAGAACTCCATTTTTTTGTGGAATTCTCATAGCTGTGACCTCATTTTATATCTGGTGATTCTCTATGTAATTTTTAAATTCAATGGATGTTTATTAACCTACATTTTCATACCTTAAAACTTTGATCATCCATCAAGTATCATTATTAGTGATTCATTGATAGGTTTTAATGAAATCAAGAACATGTTTCTTCCTGTGTATAACAATCACACATGCCATTCTTCTGTAGTAATCTATGAAAAGAAACAATTACCTCCCTCCATGCATTCCAGCAACATTTATCATGAAATATAAATCTGTATGGATGAGATCAATGAAATTTTATTCTCTTTTCTTGTTTTTCCTGTATGAACAACGGGCCAGTTTCCATCGCATGTGATCATCACAACTCTTTTCTAGTTCACACTTCAGATTAGGGATATCCTGGACTATCATTAGATTTTATATATTTTCCTTGCCTTTTTCATTGATTTTCCCCAATCTCCAATGCTATAAGTTTTTTTCCTCTCCAACTTTTAGGTAGTAAATGTTCTCTTTGTTTACAACCTGATATATGTTTCCTTCAGTTCTACAGTCTTTCAAGAGAGAATATCAAGGAATTCCCCGTATAGTAAATCCATTTTGATTAAATGTCACAATATGACCTGAGTCACAGGGGTTACTCACAATAATAATAATTTGACACTGACCATCCATATACATTAATTCGGTTTTCATCAGCTATAGATTAGAGAGCTCAATACTTCCACTACCTTTTATCTTCAAAGCACCACATTTACCAAACCTCAATGTTCCATCGATATTTTTATTTAAAATTTTTAATAGTTCTGCATTACCTGTCATGGGGGATGAACATCCACTATCAAGAATCTAGGTGTTGTTTCTCTTTGTATCTTTTAGGGAAACTTCTGATAAATTGGACTTTTCAATTTTCCTCTTTTCATTCTATGTGATATTGGACTGAACATAGGACAATGATGGTCTTTCAATACCGTCTTCTTTGTACATGAGATCTTCATATTTGAATTCTTCAACAAGAGGAGAAAACATGTTTTAAATTGTAACATTGTCTTATTGATAAGTATTGACCCATCTCAGAGCATTGAAAGAATTTCTCCTATCATACCTCTGCCTCCAATACACATCTTTATGTCAAATGTTAGAATAGTTAAAATTATATCCAAAGAAATTATTTCTTATTTTATAATTAGGATATGAATATGTTCTCCTTTTTTGAACTCCTAAATCTTACCCATTCATATAGCTTCTTTCCTCTTCACAGTATGACCTGGGATGGCTTAGATATCCATAAAATGAAACATCATGAAAGGAAATGTCTTCTCACTTCCATTCCTCCTCATGCCTTCTTCCTTGGGAAAATAGTTTGCTAACATATCATTTCTGGAAACCTGAGGATAATCATTAGTTCTCCTTTCTATTTGATTTATGGGTTTTTTTAGCACCTCTGGTGGATTTTCGACTTGATCAAATTTCATAATGACTTTATTCTCGCTCACTTTAATTATAGCATTTTACGTTTTGGCATCACAACTAATTCCACTATTTTCCAATCATGTGGGACTTTGACCACTAAACATCTTTTTAACTCCATCAGATCCATGTTTTTCTCTATCTAGTAGCTCATCATCCGAGAACCATCAAAATTTTATTTTCTTCTTTTCTTATTTTGAACTTGATTAAAATTTAAATTTACATCTCAGAGTAACAAATTCTTCTTCGAGTCTCTCAACGGTCTTGGAATTCTACTCCAGTCTGGAGGTAAGACCATTTATGACATCTTCTTGTTCTTAAATTCTATGTTTTTGTTCTAAAACGTCATCACTGCCTTGAAGGACTGATTATTGTACTTTCACCAGTTCTTCCAGTCGTTCAATGTTTTCTTCCAGCTGATCAATTTTTTCTGATGATTAATCTACCATTTCTTTCCACTAATTAAATCTCTTACATTTAATCCCAACCATACAAAAAAATCCTTATGATTTAACATGGAATCAGCAGTAGTAGTCAACTGATTATATCAATATTTATATTTCAATGGTTCTGAATTTTCAATGGTTTCCATCATGGAGGCATGGTTTCTAGTATTAAATTTTGATTCTTCTTCCTCATAGAATTCATTATCATCATCTCAAACCTCACAGAGAAAACTATTATTCTATAATATCATTTAAAATTTGTTGACTCCCTTCTTGAAGAATCATTTATGGGGATTCTCTATGTTTCCAACTTCTCTCTCTTCATCATCAAATTTTCTGGAGCACTGAGAGGAAATGTGCCCATCTCTTCCACTATGAAAACAAGCTAGAGGTTGCTTGCCTTCAAATTTCCATGTTCCCTTCTTGAGCTTCTGGGTGATGAAAGTGTTTATTTTTTCTCATAATCATCATCACTATTATCTCCTAAATAATTTAGTTTGTTCATGTCTTTGAACGCAATTTCATTGCTCACATGAGTCGTTGCATCTTTGGGTTTTATTCTCATTTCATAAGAAGATAGATTGTTCAAGAGATCATCCCCTAAGAGTTTGGAGAGATATCTTTCCTCAAGGTCTGACACAATTACATTATATTATAGGGGAATTCTCTTCCAAATTTTCTTCACTATGTCAATTTAGCTGATTTATTTTCTCAGACCTCAGATTTCTCCTACAACATTAGTAATTAGATTGAAAAAGGAGTCTGAATTCTCATCAGGATGCATCTTCAGATCATCAAACCTATTATGTAGTACTTCATGTTTTCCTCCTTTATGTTTCTATCTCCTTCATAAATACTCAACAGTTTATCCCACATTGACTTGGTATACGTGAAACTCATTACCATTAGATAAATCTGATCTGAAAGTACTATAGTGAGATAATTTTTTGCTTTTCCTTCAACATCATGCAATTTTCTATTTTTATCCATCATCGACAGTTGTATAGGTTCCGTGAATTATATTCCCTAAACAGTAGAAAATAAGACATCCATTCTAAGAGATCATAGGTGAGAGCTCATCCTATTTTTTCATATTTGAAAATTACTTCCATCGAAGAGGAGAACCCCCCTAACATTTTTTGGATTATCCAGGACAAAAATATTCAATACCAGCCACCTTTATGCTCGGATACAACTTCAAGGACCCTAGAACACCCAGAGTGAGGAGGGGTTAATCAGGGTGTCAAATGTTTCTTTTAAACTAATGGATATTGTTCCCATGATGGAAGGAACTCGTTAAAACTCTTTGAAGAGGTAGTGCATAAAATAAACTATCACATTCAAAGCAATGACAAAAAAAATTATTTGCTTCACCACTAAGGGCAACGTCCAAGGAGCATACAATGACAATGTTTCAATGATACCAATAACCACCAATCTTCGAAATTTGTGGATTACAAGAGTTTAGATCAGTCACTATATTCCAGGAGCACTTACATTACATGGTTTTAGGGATATCACACTGCGTCCCTCAAACCACTTCTACTAACTCTCCCTTGCTCACTGCGTTGGAAGAATCTTTACTCAGTTTATTGACATGAAGGTCACTTTAATGGTTTAACATTAGATCATGCAACCTCAACTATAAATGGATTCTAGGTCTACGTCTTGTAATAACATACAGTTGTTATTTATTTTCACCAACAATGATAAGTTATAGAAATTAATTTTTCAAATTTATTTTTTCGATTTCCATGCTTCCTTTAGTGTTCTGTGTACTGCTGTTGTTTCTACATAATGATGATGTTTTTACGTACCATCTAGTTCTTTTCGCACATAGTCCATTATTTTCTTTGTACCTCCTAACTGATGTGTGAACAATACTTATCCACATACATTCATAGTCCACATACTTCTCCACTCCTCCTCATACCATCCTAATCTATGTACTTCTTTACTTAGTCGCAAAGTGAGAGATCTTCCTATGCGAATTGTGCTCTCTTTCGCGAATTGTTTTCCTTACACAGATGATTCTCTCTACATACCATCTTTTCCTC
Source organism: Viscum album (assembly GCA_963277665.1). Classification (NCBI taxonomy): domain Eukaryota; kingdom Viridiplantae; phylum Streptophyta; class Magnoliopsida; order Santalales; family Viscaceae; genus Viscum; species Viscum album. The sequence continues at coordinate 693,120,282 of OY728163.1, forward strand.
TACATACAAATTCAAACATCACCGAATTTCTCCCTAAAATTTTAACTTCCAATCTCTTCACTTAACAAAGGGGATTACTGATCCATAAATAGAAACATAACTCTGCAAATTTCAGTAATCTAATTTTCCCAAATTTTCAATGTCGGACAATCTTAACTGTAAGTTGAACATCATCTACATACTATTAGCCTCAACCACATACTACAATCCTCTGAACTGTGAACCATTATTCCATAACATTAACTATACATATGCCATATGTTTTTTGATCCACGTACTACATCTCTTCACCACGTATCGTTGTTGTAAACCATTTTCTATAGTATTTCGTGTACTACATAACTTCACCGCGTACCATCATTGTGAACTGTTTTCAGTTCTACGCTGCATTCTGTGTGTCGCATGCCTTTAGTGCATAATATGCACCTTCAACACATATTGTGTGCCTTCACTACATACAGTGTGCCTTCACCACGAACTACACGCCTTCACCACGTACTGCACACATTCACTGTGTACCGTTGCTTCAAACCAATACCAAACTCCCAATTTTTTTTCCCCATAAATTTTATAAACACTTCGAAACTATGGCACCTTCAATACTACTTTCAGCCTCAATCTTATGACCTTATTATTTGCAAACTCCCCAGACATCCAATGAATATTGAAAATAAATACAAACAAAAATATATTATTTTCAACGAGCAGAATTGGATCCTATATATTCTCTATTACCATCTTGTCCCTCCATCTCCTACATGGTTCTTTGAGAACAATACTGGAGCACTTCAGCTGGATTTCATTGGGTGTCCCAATAACAGAAACAAACATTCCATTCATCTCATCCATTACTAAGCCTTTTGAGGGAAATTTCATCCTTTGAATCGTGTAGGATTCTAGTTAACGAACTCTTGAGAAATATTCTTGACAATTTCCCTCTAAGGATCCAAAACTATTGACTGAACTGGAACAAGAGGTGGTTCATGTCCCAGAGCATGGACAGTGCACACGATCACCTCAACAAGACTCGGGTCCACAAGAGGTTTCCATCACTATGTTCCATTAGTATCAATATTGAGTATTTTATTTTAAAGTCTTCCATGAAGAATTAGGCAACAAAACATCAGCCATCAATTGGGAATGTGTTATATTAATACACAAATTGATGGGTAGGGAAATTAAGCCCAATTGAGAGACAAAAAATATTTGGTTTTCAATGCATTCAAATCATAAAATTGAAAATAAAATCCCTAAAACTCAAGGAATCATTCCCTAATGACCCCTACGGACTTAAGGATCATCAAAGTGAACGTTGTCCAGACACTGAATCACAACTACCTCTTAATTCATGACAAGATTTCAAAAATCGATATTGACTTCAAGAAAAAAGATGAACCAATTAATGATACCACTTTTTCATGAACGAAACATGGTACTCCAGTAACCCAATAACTGATTCGGTCCTTACATATCTAGAAGGGCGTTCTCGATCCCTATAGGCCGATTACTAGAACTACGAATTATATAGCATGGAAGTGAAAATGTATTTTCCCCAAAACAAAGTGATAGTAAGATAAGCAAGAAAGTATACATAAAAAATAAATTCCACTGGGAGTAAAGTACCAGAAGTCAACAAGACATTAAATCCCAATGTACTACAACAAAAGCACCAAAATAGGAAAAAAAACTTCACTAGTCCCTAAGTACATGAATCAAAAAGTCCATAAGAACATGAACCACAACGTTTAAGGTTCAACAACAAGATCCACCACCAAGAGATCCTTTACCCTTTCTCGAACCTGCAAGGATATAATCTACAAAATCCAGAATGAACAAGTAGGGTGTGACCAAAAGCCCAGTAGGATTTTAGAAAAGCTTCTGTAACTAGATTCAAATATAAAATTATCTAGTATTCTGATTTCAATTTTCCAATAAATGGTTTTGACAATTAAAAATTAATATTTAAACAAATCATTCTTTACAACATAAAAAATGAAATACATTTAAAAATTAATGCTTCATAAATAAATTCATTGAAATAAATTTCAAAAGATTAAATTTACCATTAGTAAAAATGTTACTTTATACAAATAGAAATTTTCTCAAAATGTCTATAATAAACACATTTTTATAAAATAGTTAATATAAATTAATAACGCATGTAAAATAGTTTATAACAATGAAATACACCTATATTGCAAATAAAAACAAGAAATAAACATGGTCATGTACCAAATATGTATGATGGTTATAGAATATAAGGACCCAACACTTTGAATAAAGAAGTGTATGTACATGTTCCCCCTGAACCAGAACCAAGAGAATTCAACACCATCTAATAAGGGATAAGATGCACTGATATAATGTTTGAGAACATTCTATGTCATGAAGTGTTATCAAATATATCACACTAACTACATATGTCTTGTATGTGTTGTAGTAAAAAACAATTAAGTCCATTTTATTTTATAAATTATTACTTTAAAATTAAATCTCATACTCCAATTCAATATTCCAATTTACCATTTAAAACCCATAATGGGTTTTTAATAACAAAACATACATTTATCAAATAGTTTAAACCGATAGGTTTCCATAAAATCCATTTCTAATTTTTTTTCATAAACAAGGATCTGAAAAAAATTCAAAAAAAATTAAAATACATTACATAATTAAATAAAAAAAAATTAATTTTCAAATAATTATATAAATTTCATCACAAGCCACCAATTTACGAGAATTGGAGTTTTTCAGAAATCTTTCCATCAAAACAGATTAACCCATTAAATTATACAATTCAATTTATTGAGTTTCAATACAAATTAGAATTTAAATATAAAAATTTAAATTACCACAATTTCAATAAAAACACCGTAATTAAATGGAATTGGGTGTTTTCCAAATTCAATCCAAAAATCAATACTTCTAAAAAACCCAATTCACCAAAATTCGTTCTTTCTAATAATAAAAATTATAGTCACATAAACTATAAAAATCGATTTCATTTAATTCAAATCATTTGAGATGACATAATAAAATTTGGTTTTAAAAAATTATGGGCATTATAATGGATCCACCTTCCTCGAAGCCGCTATATCATGAAGCATCAAACAATAATCAGGATTTTTTGAGGAATAACAACAAAAATAAGATCAAGAAGAAAAATGAATTTAAATGTAGGTTTAGATCCATAAAGATGGAATTAAATCCATAAATTAACATAGAGATCAATGGAACCATAATGATATATAAGGAGATCATAGGAGATAAAGAATGAGGGGAGGAAACTAACTAAAAAGAGATCAGATGGCATTTGTTAAGATTTAGATCACTTCTGGGAGGGATTTGAGGAGCCAAAAGTCAAATTGGGGAGATATGGAAATGTTAGAAATGGATCATGGTTCGCACCAATGCATCTAGGGTCTAGAAAGTGGGTTCTCGAAAATTTTATAAAAAATACTATCATATAAAATCCAGTCTGTACTGTTTCCTAGGAAACATTGTACATTTTATAAAAACCCACCTGCAGATCGTGCACTCATTATAGATAAGTATCATGGTTTCTATAAGGAGGATTCAAGGATTTATTAACCATGATCAAGCCATGTGTTTCTCTCTATCCAAAATAATCTATTTTTTTATAGTAGAACACACTATTTAGCAAACTGTGCATATGCCTTGTGCTAACTATGCACCAGTCTAGAATTCTCAAAATTCATAAATTTTCAAGCCAAAACAACCCCAAATAAAACAAAACTGAAGAACAGTAAAAGGATGGATTAGAGATACCTAAAAACAGTAACAGGATGATATAGAAGACATTTGAAAAGTTTCCTGTTTATACTGACTCTTTAGCTAAGGATCCTTTGAATCCGTATGGGTTTACTGGTTTTTAGGATCCTCTTAATGAATAAAAATATTCTTTTGGGTATATAATGAAATCATAGGAGTTGAAATATCTCTATCTATCTAATCAATTAGTAGATCTAAGACCCTTGATTCCCCCCATGTGATGTTGATGATGGGATTCCGCATGGAGCTGGGTTGATTATGGAGAGGGAGGATTTCATACATATGTTTCTATATTCTTAGACCCAGGTTGAGCGTAATCAATAAAGGAACCCACTAGTTATTGTTCTCAATCAATCTACTAATCATTTTCAATAGGGAATTCAAAAAATATTAACTTCTTTAAAAATGACTACTAAATCGGGAACGTCTCGAGTGATGAAATGGTGAGTGATATTACTCCCCTTCAAGATATAGATAATATTCACACATTTAATGATTATATCACTCATGGAATGAAATATATAGTTTTACTTTTTGGGTTTCACACATTCTCCTTCTATCTAAAATATGTTAAAGGAGTAATCTAAAATACCAATAATAGTGACCACCAGATCATCCTCTAAGGCCTTAAGAAGGAATAATGAATAGATTATTATGAATTTAAATTGAGTTAATTTTCAATATGAATGGGAAACTATAGATGAAAATGAATATGATTTTACATATTATGATATATAATTCTATTGTTTCTTAGATAAGGAAACCCCATATTGTTTGACCACATCCATCTCTTATCTACGTTTTATTTTATTTCTAATTAATGGTTAATAGATTTTCGTCATATTTGACGTGTTGGGTAGTATGTAAGTGTGAATTAAAAATTTGAAAACCCTTTTTATGAGAAAATTTTATATTTTATAAGTTAATTTAAAAAAAATAAAAAAAATTCTTAATTTAAAAAACAATATTTCACATTTTAAAATAGAGAGTATATTTTTCCAAAAAAATTCCTCATACACTATAAAATTATTATTAAAAAATTAATTCTTATAAATATTATAAAATTTATATAAAAGCCTTGATTTTAATTTTTTATTTTGTTGGTAAAATTAATATAATAAGGGATAATTTTTTTTCATAAATGGTATGTTAACAAAATAATAAAATAGTAACAACTGTAAAAATGAAAATGGTAAAAGTTAATAAAATATAGTGAGTTGAACGCATGTTCAAAACATTTGTCATAATGGTAAGATGGGGCCTATGTCGTCCTTATCTATCCCCATCTATATTATTTTTCAATTTTGGTTCCATGTTCCTTCATATTTACTTCCCATTATTAAAAATTATTTATTATTTTCAAACATATTATCCCCTTTCACTTATAAAAGGCCTCTCCTCACCTCACATACCGTAAAACAAAAACACAATTACATCAGACAAAAATATTCCGGCACATATAGCAGAAATCCCAAAACTCTTCAAATTCTTTTCTATCCATCTCAAAAGAACATCCCTCATAGTATTCACCTCTTCTACAAAGAATATAATCAAATAATAGAGGTATAAATTTGTAATCACCCCTTTCTCATTTATATTACATAATGTGAACATATTCTTTCTAAAATCACATCAAAAAATCATAAAATCATAAAATTATTTGTATTAATATATTTTTATGTAAGTATTGTAATGGAACAATCCTTTAACCCCTTTCCATTTTACTTTAGGTATTGTGAAATCATTATTCATGTGTTGTGAGGACTACCACCTCCATGAAGTAGTGTGCTCGTTTTCCTTACCCACCTAACATTAGTGGTATAAAAATTTAATTTAATACATAAATATAACATCAAATTTATATTTTATATTCTAAAATTAGAAACCATATTAGCCTTTTCACATTATCTATAGAAAATAAAATCATCATACATGCATTGTGTAGACTACCACCTCAATGGAACAAATTATTTTAATATTTATTTTTATCACCAAATTAAATTAATTAACATTGGAATAATCGTTATGAATAAATTAGAGACTAATAACATTATAATGGTTTTATAATGAAAAATTGGAAACATGTTAACAATATGAGCAATATAAAACATTATTAAATTTTAAAATCCAAGAGATCATGTTTGAAAAAAAAAATTGTTTCATCCTACTAGAATATAACTTCATATATGTTATTTCAATCATATAAATCATTATAATTATGATATAACACATTAATGATCACTAAAAAAGTTAATTAAACAACTAATGTAATTTTTTTTAAACTAAATCACATCATAATTGTCCATTAGTTATGTTATGCTACTTTTTGGGTTTTCATAACCACATACATGATCAATCGTATGAATTTATATCATAGATGAATATGGAATCATAACTAATAGTATTATATAAATATGTGAATAATTATTCATTTTTCCTTTTTTATACTTTTCATATGAATATATTATTCAGTACTAAAGAAACCACACATTTTTGGATATTAAATCAATGAAATGTATATTTTTTATCTCATATTTAATGATGATTAACGAAACACTCATGAAAAGAAGATAAAAAATGATAAATCATTATAATTAATCACTTATCTTATATTTTGTGACCTGTTAGTGGTTAAATGTAGACTATTATTGAATATCATCACTATTGTTGAGAAATTAGTTCAAAATGATAAAAATTAGTCATGCCCAATATTAGAAAGAGGGAAAACATAATAATATAATATAGATAATTAAGATAAATGACGGTTATAAATTGACATAATTATGAAACGACTATTAATAATTTATCAATATACTCATATTTGTTATAAAATTTGTTATAACACGTTCAAATTAGAATAAATATATTAGAAGCATTCTCTTGGTTTTATTTATTATTATTTGAGACATGTTACATGTTACGAACCATGTTTCCTAATTTTGGTGTTATAATGACTTAATATCCTATAATTGTATTATAAATCATTGTCTTATAATTCTTGGTATATACTAATCCAAATAATTGTCTTTTAAACAATATTATTTTGACTCAAGTGTTACCCCAATTAAAAGGTAATTCGATTTTCATTCTTTGATTAAGGATCATTATATTGATCATGTTTCATATGCATTGGGAAAATTTTCAATTTGATTTTATTATGTTGTTTTGACTCAATTATTTTATTTTCACCACATATAGAATGTTTCAAATATTCATGCTTCCTAGTTTACATTTCTCGTATGATATATTAATAACTCAAATATTCATCCTTTGATTAATAAAGTATTTTTATTAAAATTTATCTTATATTCATGGTTTCTATTACATAAATATCTTATTATATCATAATTTATAATCCACTTTATGAAACTATTGGTTAACACAATAAGGGTTTTATTACTCTTTTAATAGTGTGGATTTTCAGAAAATGTAATTGCATTATATTTAAATGGTTCCTTTCACAGTCAATTGTTTTATCTTTGTCTCAACATTCCCTATAGAAATGTTTCTTCCGTTATCAATTCACCAGTATTATGGATTATTTTTTAAAATTAAATGTTTCCAAAATATTTCACTTTAACTTTCCAAATATTACCTTCGATTTCAAAATTTATGTTTTTATTTTACGATAATGTTAAGAATGTTTTAAAAGAGATATTTTATTTTAACATATCCATTTTCTTTTTAATAATCAAAAAGTAATTACCCAAATTGGATTTATTATAAAAATTTATTATATATATATATAATTCGTGGTATTGAACTCATGGTATCAAAAAAATTGATTCTTGATCCATTCTTGTGTGATTAAATTTTAATCATTATGTTAAATATGTGAGCTTCATCAATGTCATTATTATTTAATCATTAAAATGATATAACGATACCATTGGAAACACCCTACTTCCTTGAATCATAAATCATTTCTTAGACCATCAGTCACTAAATTACCTCATGTTCCCCTCCCCATGTTACATAGGCTCCGGACTAGTACTTTGAGTCAAGGGGGGTGTGGGTTTGGTGGGGAGACTATGACTACATATCATAGTTAACACAATAGGGGAAATCGAATAAAATAGAAAAAACATCCATAAAAATATTTATAATTCAATATGAAATTTACTCATGATACAATGAATAAAATATATGCAATACTGGGTACGAACATATCTTCTAATCATAATCAATATCCTATAAAATAAATTTTTTAAATAGGAAATCCATCATAAAGGCTCTATGTTATAGCCCAATCCTGACCCCATTCTCTATCATAGGTACTAGGTAATCAAAATCATTAGGTGCTTTCCCATCACTGAGCTTGTAATGTAATGAAGAGAGGTACATGGTTAATCAAGTTGCATAGTGTCTTGTGTAGACTGTGAGTATAAATATTAGGACACCATCAATGAAATACCTAAATTAACCAGCCTATAACAAATTGTGTTTGAAAATTCAATAAATATTATTTTATACCTTTTAGACTTATAAATATATGAAAATATTAGTAACCAAGGATTCTCAGGATCCACAGTGACACAAAACATCAGTCTAATAACATCTTCACTCAGTGTATATATGACAGAAATCATGGTATAGACTATATCTCCATTGGTTCCTAGGTATTCAAATAAAGAGACCCTATACATAATAATCCAAGAGAACCCCCATGGATCAACAAATCATTCCCTATAAAAAAAGTCTTATAAATAATCAATATTGTATGACCATCAGATTCATTATATCTAGTATACTAGTCTAATATGAAGATATTTTCCTCCACATTTAGAAACATGGATTCATTTCAATTCATGACATATGCTGGATTTATTCCCCCCAAAAAGATCAAGAATAATTTAGGGAGTTCATCTTGTAAAACATGACTAGGATACCCAGCATGAATACATTACATTAATTCATGGAATTTGTTACAATATTATTGACCCTAAGGGGGACCCTATGGATTTTTCAGTTTACAATCTATGTTGAATCCAATGGATCACTCAATTCATTATATATCACCGGAATTCAATGAATCATCATTTGTCTTATCACCCCATCATTCATTTGAGTACCATATCAAAAAATAGGTATTTTGTGAAACATTATACACTAATCATGTTCATATAGAATCTATGGAATCACTAAATTAAATTACTGGAATACAATAAAAATATAAAAAACCCAATTTGATCCACTAAATTAACTAGATCATTTTATTACACAATAATCCTCCATAATTTATAGGGAAACCCTATCCCATAGTTCTCATTTACCATTAGACTATCACGGAAATTAATCAATTCAAAATACATTACCCTTTTTATTATCTTCGTAAGGTCACTTTTAATTAAACAAGAATTAAAAAGCTTCTCGTATTTTCATGGATTTTCTATTTAGACTAAAATTAAAAGACATTAATGTAACACCCCTCCCCCATTAGTATACGTATAAGATCTATATTTAATAAACACATCGATTACTAATTATCTTTTAAACATGCTACATATGGACTCTTTAATGGATCATTTTATCAACTAATTATGTTTAGTAAACACCAATGTCAAATTCCATGTGGAGAATTCCAATGGCACTACCCTTCATAGAGTGTCTCTCAAACATATAAAAAGGAATGGAACTAATGAAAGTATATATGGGTTGAGACCAAAAAAATATCTATAGTCACACTCATGGATATAATGAGTCTTCTAAACATATTCAAGTAAAATATATATATGAATTTGGGTTAATTAGATTGACAACATACATTCTACATATTGTTTTCTCCTTTAACTCTAACTCTAGATCCCACCGCTCGAGCTCATTAGTGACTAAATAACAAAACACAAACCATTGGTTCCCTTATCTCACTTCCATTAAACAAACATCAATTGATTATAATGTTTTTATAAATAATTAACAACATCAATCTAATTAAATTAAATGAAAAACATAGGCTATCAAGGCCCATCCCAATGGGGAAGATGCCGCGACTAACCCATGTTCACCTCTAATAGGCCCACGGCTATAGACTAGTAATGATTAAGAAAAACCACAAACATGAGAGGCCTTATGATAAAGTACATGAACATATGCACACATATCCATGCCCATAAATGATGCAATATAAAACAACTGATATACATGCAAGAATTAAACTAAAATCCCACCATCTGAGAATGAAAAAAAACTACTGGAAAGAAAAAGTGACAATAATGTCCCACCATAAAGAAACTAAAAACCAGTATATCCTGAATTCTATAGAATGGTACTAAATTCCAGGTAACTAAATGACCACACCATGATCTTTCCAACACAATAATCTCCTCCCAGTCCTGGTCCCTCTTGGACTCAATAAAAAGGATGATCACCTAAACAAAATATTACATGTTCATGAAAATACTATGTAATATTGAGTATAATATTACCCAGTAGGACATCCCAAAATCACCAATAAAATAGAATCAATAATAATAGTCATCTCATTACCCAAATAAGTCAGAAAAACATATAACAACAAAACATATATATCCTTGACTTAGAAAACCTCTCTTAAGTAATGTATGAACCATAATTTCATCACAAGATTACTACCACAAGGTCAAAACTAGCCCTCTTCCAAGATAACACCCTCTACTATTCATATAACACTAATGGAATTCCTCTAATATGACACGCTCGTTGAGAATAACCATGTAAATCATATGATGGAAATTTAAATAGATTGATACATTGAAAGAGGATAACCCCGAAATCCTTGGGGGTATTCCAAATTACCAAAATGTATTAACCAACTAACTAGGGGATATATGCCCTCATAGTGTTAGTCATGATGTTACCAAGAACCCCACAGAGTGGATATCACTTTGAGACTCATGAGTGGATTCCACAACTCTATCCTCGTATAGATGTTTTCTAGAAGAGATCACCATGATATTAATAAGATGTGATTTCAAAATAGCCCCATCAAAATGAACAGACGAATATAACCAAGTGAAACATTTTCTATGTTTTAGAGGGAATGGTCTCCAAGCCATATTTGATGGAGCACAAGATGTGTACTGCTAACACATGTTGAGTCCCTTCAACAACTAGTTTTACCCATGTATCATAGCTCAATTCCATGTCAATGTCCAGGTACAAGGTCTGTCTCAACCCATTAACGTCTATCCATTTACTTCTACCCAATAAGGTACATTTTTTTCCATTAGGTAAGGGCCACATATCGCGTGACAACTATCACAGGCGGTGTGATATTTATCCCCTGTAATGAAAACTTGTTGCCACTACCAAGGCCCCACACAATTTGTTATTCCCTAATACTCACCATGTACTTCAATATATCATAGAACCATAGACTATTACACATCATATTCCCATTCCACCATCTCCATCTGTTTCTCTTCCAATCTCTCCTAAAGATCATGAAATTGGTCCGACTAAGCCTTGTCATCACATCTCATCAGAATCTGGTTACCATATTTCATGGTAAACACTTTATTATATATCTCTCAATAACTTTCACATAATATCCACCTAAATAAAACTGACTATGTCATTTCCTTTCATCTCTACTCTATATCTCATCAATATGAACATGGATCTAAGTTATATGTCCTTTTCTCGATGAAATGGGTTTGAAATGATTGATTATCGGGTATTCATCAAACTCCTGGTCAAAAATGATTGATGGAGATGATCTCAAGAATAATTTTTGAATAAAACCAAAAAAAATAAATAGATGAAACGAAAAACTTCCACTTTCTAATTGGCCTCTATTCGTTTATGTTAGAATGAAATATGAAGATCCATATTAAATAATCAATTCTTCTAATTTCACTATAATTAATCCTTTACCTACAATAAGTTCCACCGATAAATAAATGAGAATGTTGATTGACTCTATTAATTCAAAAGAGAAATCAAAAGGATATAAATCCAAAATAATACAAATTTCCTACCTCATGGTGGATCAATCTATATTAAATAATGAGACAACATTGTTTTTTATGGTGATGTCCTTGAATTTTATTTCACTCTAATCATAAATCAATGATCATGGTTTTCTTAATCTAGGAAGTATCTTCCAATTCCCTCTATCAAAACTATAAGTTCATATGGCTACCCATTGTAATTTTTCGTACAAGCGTATATATTGAAAAAAACCATGTAATGGTAATTACAAAATTATATTAATTTATTCAATTTGTTTTTTTAAATGTACTCACATGACCGCACCCATCTAGAATGTCTGACCCGATCAAAAGATATATCGCACCTATGGTAATACCCATGCCCATAACTAAATAGTAAACTTGGATTTATTATGTGTTACTATATTTAAGACACAATCATTAATTTAGGAAAATATTGATGAATGTATATCTAATATATATAATATATTTTTAATATTAATCTTGGACACACCGGACCTCAACATCTCATGTCGTATCTAGACGTAGCTCCAAATATAATCCATTTAAAATATCTAATAAATAAATTGAAAAAATAATGTTTTTAAAACCTCCCAAAATTGGTGCTTTATGTCAAGAAAATCAAAAACAATGTTCTACAAAAGGAGATGTGGTCATTGAGAATGCATATGCATATCCAACTCATTGGTGCCCTCATAAAGATTATGGTTCTTCCACCATACATAAAATAGTGGAATTTATCTCCAATGAAGGATCCTCACCCAGAGATCCTCGATCTCCTCACTATAATCAATGAAGGTAGATACATCTTTGATGTTATTGTCACCCAATTCACTATCATGTGATAGGTCATGCACGTACCTCCTCAACTGCGACACTTGGAATACATCATGTAATCAGTCAAATTGTGGTGGTATACCTGTGTAGTATGCCACCCCTCCAAATCCATGCAGAATATTGAATGTTCCAATGAATCTGAGAGATATCTTTCTACCGCAGCTAAATATCTACATCCCATGTTGTAGTGATACCCACTAGAATACAAGGTATCCCTCCTATAACTCGGAATTCTTTCATCATTAGTCCTGATAAGACATTTAATAGATATGTTCTGTCCTCGCCCTCTTCATGGTAATTCTCACTTTCTCTGAAGTAGATTCTACCAACTCGGGGACCATAAGTGTCGATTCACTTGGGTCAGTCCATCACAGTGTTTCCATGTTGGGTCTCCTATAAAGGGAATAAAATTGTTCCATACAAATGGTAAAATGGTATTTTTTGTTGTATGAAAAATATAAAAATGTTATGTGATCCTCCCAACTATAGACAATATTTAACATGAATGCTAGAAACATTTTCCTATTAGACATGAATGGTCCATTCAATTTGGACATCAATCTAGTGGCGGGAAGCAGTGGTCAAACACAACTAAGTACAAATAAATTCCTAAAATTGTAACACCCTTATATTTTTTGTGAAGTATATTTTTTATGGAATATTTTATACAGAAAGGAATCTTCCACTACACACAACACTATCTTGGCTTGCGTTACAGGCTATCGCGACCTTCCTTGATAGCGTGTGTAGTACGCAATACCGAGTTTCACTAAACAATTATATATTATAATATTATAAACAAGACATTATAAATATTATTAACTGAATTTTGAATTTTTAAACATTATAATTCATCTTATACATTTTCTAGAATGAGGTATGAAAACAGAATTAGTTTTTTGGATAAAAGAAGTATTTTTCAAAAAATGCAGTTTTACTGCCTTTTGATGGCACACCCACTTTAAATCTAGTTTTTGACAAGTTTATAAGTTTAATTTGAAAAAATAAAATTCTGCCTTATAATCAGGATATAAAAATTAACCTTGGATAAATTTTTCATATTATTCTGATAACTTTCATATTTTAATGAATAGTAAAAACAAGCTATATTTTAATTAAAAACAACTTTTTTCATCGCAATACTTTATATGGTTAAATTATAATATTGAATGTTTTTAATGTATAAATAGAATATATTTTTACCATTTAATATAATTTATGTCATTAGCATTAATTTTACATTTTATTCATAGGTAAAAATATTTCAATCTTTGGCAATGTTTTAACTTTTAAAACCCGTTTGCTTAACAACGGAATTAATTTGAAATTAATTACTGCAACTTCTGTGTTTTTAATTTTGAAAAATGGATTCCATATTTGGAATCAGTGGGTCCAAATTATGTTAATATGTTACTTTTATTTTTTTTGATATTATGAATAGTAACTACGGTAATTTTTATTTACTACGGTTAAAGGTAAATAGGGTAAATCAATGTTAAAAGAATGTTATAATAATTTAAAATTACCTTTACACTTCTCCTAACCTTATTGGATGAGTAGTGGCCGACCATGGGCATACTTGGGTCAATTTGGGGACCCCATTGAACCACATGGTATTGACAATGACAATTTGGATTAATTAATTTAATGTAAAGACAAAATTGACATTAACAAAAATATTTTAGTAAATAATTCTTATAAGGGGTTATATAAATTATATTTTCGACTACAATTATTAATTAAAAAGATAAAACTATTTTCTACATAATGTTATATTTCTTGTAATTTTTAGACAATAAATAAGTTAATTTATTTATGACACAATGATGATGTTGTAATTATCATATTAATGAAATATTGAAATAATTGATGTTATAAATACCCAAATAAATGTAATTTGAGAATTTTTATGAATTACAATAATTTTATATGTTAATATAACATGTTAGTATTGATTTAAATAACTTTTTTATAACTAATAATTCTGTTATTATTTTCAAAAAAATCAATTACGAAATAGTGTCAAAATTGACATAAAATAGTTTTTAAAACAAATATTATATTATTAATTGTTATTATATTCCTAAAAATCTATGGTTCGGCCAAGATACTTATATCATGATAGGTTTATCATTAATGTACCACTTAGGGGTCTCTTGGATGTATATGGTATGTTTATTAACTATATAATATAAAAATACAAATTGACATGGTAAATGCCAATCTAATTAACTAAGAGTTAAAACTAAAAGATAAGGTTAATATAATGACCTAAATTTGTCTAAATTATATTGGATGAGAGGATTTAGACCCATACCCTCCATATATTTTAAATAAATCAATTTGGTGCTATTAAAACCCGAATATGACTTTATAATATAATATTATTTTTTAGTTTATCCAATGGTGCCCCTCTCCTCCCTTATAAAAGGGCACATCCTCCCTCTCTTCCTCACACCAATTTGAGCCTTCATGATCGGCCAAAACCTAACCATTTCACTTAAACACTTCCTTATAAACCTTCTAGAGTTACTGGTCTTCTCAAAAGACCAACTCTAGTGCCTTAAGAGAAAGATTAAAGGAGGTACTTTGAGAAAGAGGTAATACCTTCTACCGTTTTCTTGAAGTTCTATTTTTGTTCTACTCCCTCTTATTTAGTTGTTTCATTATGAGGTAATAACATAAGTATCCCTCATATACTGATATGTTACTGTAAATATGAAACAACCCTATTTCACCTCTTATCCATCCTACGGAAAACGAAATCACCGCGTGTGCGTACGTACGGAATACCGTCTCCACGCCGTGGTGTAATATATTTTCCACCACCACCTTACTTGGATGGGTATAATGGTGTAAATAATAAATATATATGATTATTGTAAAATTATATTGATTCTGAAATAGTATACATACACTCCAATACAATTCCACGATCATGGGAACGATATCATCGCTCGTGCGTACGTACGAAATACTATCTCCACGATGTGATGCAACTCGTTCTACATGATCTTCATTGCATAATGATTATATAAATGAATTTAATGAATGAATATGATATATATTAAACTAATACCATTAAGGAAATGAGGTATCTATCACCTAAAGAGAAGAATAAGAATTTATTCGACAAAACACGCATAATAACAAAAAGTAATAAACACTCGAATAACAAGTATCAATGAAATATTACTAATAATAAGTTAAGAATATGGCCATATATGATATCATAACAATGAGTATGATTCTGGAATAAGTCAATGATATTATTTAAATCATTATACAGGAGGTTCAGATACTTATGAACCAAATCGGACCTAAGGTAAGGGAAAATATCACAATCTCATTTTATCTGAAATTGTTTATACTTTGGTATTTAATGGGGTGTATTTTATCATCCACATCCATGCTTCCTCAATATGTAATATTATTTCCATCCACCTAAAATTTTTTTAATCCAATTTTACCCTTCGGTGAGTTTTTAGTAAATGATATGAAAGGAATCTTTTATTGTTTTTCATATGAGGTACTTTTTGACTTTTCCGACAAAAGTATGAGAAGAATGTTTTTTTAACTTATACGACATGAATGGATTTTTAAAACATTATTTCCAAGAAGCTTACTTTACATGTTTTCAAGTTTATTTTTAATCAACTTATTTTAGTTTAAAATTGTATGACATGTTAAGAAAGGAAAATGTTTTTGAAGTAGAAAGGATATTTTCCTCAAGATTTGAGTTCATGTGTTTTATCAAAATTATTTTCCATCTAAGATAATATAGGTATATGTTTCTATCCCTATTATTACATTTATTTTATTATGTTGTGATGGAATTATTTTTATGAATTCCATTATCTTATATGAATTGTTTTATGATGTCATGATGTTTATGAATCCTATTTTTATTACATAGGTTATGCAATGATGTATGATTTATGATTTTGTGGAAATCATAAGTATGGTATCATTATGATATTGGTGGGACCTATATCTCCCTCCAATGCATTGGGTACAGATTTATATCTCATGAGATAGACATGGCTGGAATGGAAGGATAATCTGGTACAGTGAAACAGGACTGAAACGAGGAGTTAACTCAATTCAGAAATGGACTTTGTCTGCTAAGATAGTCTTGGCTATGAGTCTTGACTACTAATAAATGATTCTCTATGATTATGTGTGTATGCCACAAAGTTTCATGTTTTGAGTTATGATTATTGGGATTACATTTCACTTCTATGACTTATCCCATGATATGAAATTATGATTTCTTTTGCAGGTTAAGATATCCAAAATGTTATGTTATTATGAATATGATGTGATTGATTTTTCTTTTTTTTACCCTTACTGAGCATTTGAGCTCACCCTTTTGTATGTTTTCTTTCCCCCAGGCCAAGAAGAAGGTTATTAAGTAGGATATGCCAAAAGGGGCTCTAGATATGATGAAATAAATGGGAGATAATGTAGATTCTTTATGAACCAATTGTTTATGTTTCCCAGTTTCTAAAGACACTGTACCTATATAGTCCTTTCGTGGTTTTGTTATATGTTGTAATAAGTGTGCTTAAATTTTTATTTATTAACAATGTATGTAAAGTATGGGTCATTATAGTTGGTATCAGAGGAAAGGTATAGTCAACCTTTGGAAACTAGGATGTGAAAGCCTTAGTAAGAACCCTAAGGATAAGTCTAATCATAGAACACAATATTAGTGTTTTAGAAATGGACATGAACAACCTAAGATAAGACCTAGAGTGTGAAATTTTATTCTTGATTATGTGGTTTTCCTATTATAATTAGTGTTACTCACACTATTCTTCTTGGTTTTAGTCAATGGTTGGAACCCGAAGGAACCGTGTTAATTTGGAATGCGACGGGCAATGCAATGATTGTCCCCCGGAGAAACCAAACTTTATGGGAGCTAGAATGCAAAATATTGTAGACATGCTCACACAACTTTCTCAAGCTATGAATCATGCATGACTTCCAAACGAGCAAAGGAAGGAGAAACATTCTGTTGAATCCTTCATGAGGCATCGTCCACCTTCATTCAGCAGGTCTTCTGATCCATTAGTGGTTGAAAAATGGATCAATACCACTGAAAAGATATTTTCAGTTCTCCAATGTTTTGAACATCATAAAGTCATCTTAGCAGTTTATCGTTTGGAAGGTGAAGCGGATCAATGGTGGAATCTTATTAAGAATACAAGGCAAAGGGATGAAATTGAGTCCATGGAATGGGACAAGTTAAAGAACATATTTTTCAATAAGTACTTCCCTCGTATTCTTCAAAAAAAGATGGAGAAAGAGTGTCTTTAACTGAAGCAAAAGGATGATGAATCTGTTGGTACCTATGAATCAAATTTTACAAGACTTGCAAGGTATGCTTCTGGTGTTATTATCCAACCCGAGAGTATGATCGATTGATTCTTTAGTGGCTTAAAACCAAGTCATCGAAGGGTGTTAGCCATAAGGGACTTCAATAGCTATAAGGAAATCGTTTGATGTGCTCTCAAGGTTGAGATGGAGAATGGAGTAACCCATCAGTCATATGGGTTTGATAAGAAGAGGAAAATAGAATTCAAAGGAAAATCTAAAGAGCACACTGAAAAGAATATGATTTTTCCCTTATGATCAATGTGTGGAAAGAATCATAGAGGAAATTTTCTTAAGGGGACAAGCAAATATTATAAGTGTGGAAAAGAAGGTCATCGGGAAATTGAATATCGAAATAATGGGAAGAAAATGTCTAATGATGCAAACAAAGGAAGGGATACCCAGAATGAACCTACTACACTTCAATGTTTCAAGTACAAGGAAATGGGGCATTATGCTAATCAATTCCCTAATCCAATGGTTGATGATAATGATCAACGTCAACAAACTCTTAAGGCTAAAGACAATGGAAAGTCAGATGCAATTTCTATCATCGATGTGGAGTACGATAATGAAGTGGTGAAAGGTACACTTACCATCCACTCTAAAGTAGAAAATGTTTTATTTGATTCTGGATCCACCCACTCCCTTATTTCTGAAGAATTTTCTAAGGGTATCATTGTATTACCTAAACAATTATATGTTGAGTTAGTTGTGACAACTCTTAATGGCACAATAGTCACATCAAAAGTTTATAATTCTTCTCCGATTGAGGTTTGTGGGAAAGTGCTTCCTGCAAATCTTGTGATCCTTCCTATAGTGGAATTTGATGTGATTCTTGGCATGGATGGGCTTTCTTTATATGGATCTCATATCAATTTCTAAAGAAGGGAAGTCACATTTCATATTCCATATCAATCTATGATCTTCTATCGATGCAAGGATGAACATAACCTTCCAGTGGAAATTTCATCCATCTTATGTGTCTTGATTCCACTAAATGAAGGTTATTTATAACAAATGGTTGGTGAGAAACTGACGATTAAGAATATGCCCATTGTACTGGAGTTTGACGATGTTTTTACAGAGGAATTTCTGGGTCTTCCACCAAATCGTGAAGTAGAGTTTTCAATAGAACTCGTACTGGGTGCTTTTCCTATTTCAAAGACACCTTATAGAATAGCCCCAATTGAGTTGCAGGAATTGAAGAAGCAACTCCAAGAGAATCTTGATAAGGGATTCATACGCCCTAGTGCGTCACCTTGGGGAGTTCATGTTCTATTTGTTAAGAAGAAAGATGGATAAATGAGACTCTGCATTGATTATCGAGAGCTTAACAAGATCACTATCAAGAATAAATATCCTCTCCCACGCATTGATGACCTATTTGACCAACTACACGGAGCTCAATACTTTTCCAAGATTGATTTTCGTTCAGGGTATCATCAATTAAGGGTCAAAAGGGATGATATACCAAAGACAGCTTTCCGTACAAGGTATAGAAACTATGAATTTATAGTGATGCCATTTGGTCTTAATAATGCCCCAGCTATCTTCATGGATCTGATGAATAGAGTCTTTAGAGACTATCTTGATCAGTTTGTGGTAGTCTTTATAGAGGATATTCTTGTCTATTCAAAGTGCAAGGAAGAACATGAAGATCACTTGAGAATTATATTGAATACCCTGAGAAAGGAGAAGCTTTATGCCAAATTTATCAAGTGTGAATTTTGGCTTCAAAAAGTTGCATTTTTGGGTCACATAATCTCAAAAGAGGGGATATCTGCGGATCCAGCAAAAACAGAGGTTATCGAAAGATGTTCGAGACCAACAATAGAAACTGAGATCCAAATTTTTCTTGTTTTGGCTGGATATTATCGATGTTTTGTGAATTATTTTTCACAATTATCTAATCCACTCACCAAGTTGACTCGGAAAGGATTTAGGTTTGTTTTGACGGAGGAATGTGAAGAGAATTTCAAGGAGTTGAAAAGAAGGTTATCTAGTGCACCTGTTCTCACACTTCCTTATAGTGGATAAAGTTTTGTGATCTACATTTATTCATCCAAGAAGGGTTTGGGGTGTGTTCTTATGAAAAATGATATGGTGGTAGCTTATGCCTCACGACAGTTGAAAATCCATGAGCAAAATTACCCAACTCATGATTTGGAGTTAGCTGCTGTAATCTTTTCATTAAAGATTTGGAGGAATTATCTTTATAGAGAAAGGTGTGATATTTATACTGGTCAAAAAAGTTTAAAGTATATTTTCACACAAAAGGATCTGAATATGTGCTAAAAAAGATGGTTGGAGCTGATTAAGGATTACAACTGCTCAATTCATTACCACCCTGCGAAAGCAAACAAGGTGGAAGACACATTAAGTCGACAAGACCATGACAGTTT
The DNA here is from genome assembly GCA_963277665.1 of Viscum album. Classification (NCBI taxonomy): domain Eukaryota; kingdom Viridiplantae; phylum Streptophyta; class Magnoliopsida; order Santalales; family Viscaceae; genus Viscum; species Viscum album. The sequence goes on from OY728163.1 coordinate 693,140,626, forward strand.
ATCCATGATGAGGATCACAAAAGATCCAATATTTATGGATTTACAACGGATAGATCTTGGAATTATAATGGAAGGGGGAAAATAGTATCTTTCTCAAATTAATGTTCAAACATCTATACATGTGAAGATTAAAGAGGCGCAGAAATAAGATGTCGAGTTACAAAAGAAGGTGAGAAATGTTCGTGAATTCAACCTTGATTGTGATGGGATAATAAAGTTAAGAAATCGGGTTTGTGTTCCTCCCATACCAGAATTAAAGAAGGAGATACTGGATGAGGCTCATAGTTCTTCATTATCTATTCATCCTGGAATCACGAAGATGTATAGGGACCTAAAAGAGTACTTTTTGTGGGATGGCATGAAAAGAGATGTTTCTGAATATATCTCTCGATGCTTGGTTTTTCAGGATGTTAAAGCTGAGAGACATAAGTCCAAGGGATTGTTACAACCATTACCCATACCAGAATGGAAATGGGAAAACATCACTATGTACTTTGTCACTGGACTTCCTAAAATAGCCAAAGGTAATAATTTTATCCGGGTCATAGTTGATCGTCTTACAAAGTCGGCAAACTTCATTGCTATTAGAGATGATTTCTCTCTGGATCAGCTTTCCAGGATATATGTAAAGGAAGTGGAAAGATTTCATGGAGTACCAATTTCCATTATATCTGATCGGGATCCGAGGTTTACCTCAAAGTTTTGGAGAATTCTTCAGCATACTCTGGATATAGAGTTCAGTTTCAGCACTGCTTATCATCCTCAGACAGATAGTCAGTCTGAGAGGACAATTCAAACTCTAGAAGATATGTTGAGAGCTTGTTCTATGGATTTCAAAGGTGGTTGGGATCAACACCTATTTTTGGTGGAATTTTCTTATAATAATAAGTTTCACTCTAGTATTCAGATGGCTCCTTATGAAGCTCTCTATGGAAAGAAATGCAAGACTCCAACTTGCTGGGATGAAGTTGGGGAAAGGAAGCTATTAGGACCTGATTTTGTTGATGAGATGGCAGAAAAGGTCCGATCTATTCAACAACACATAATAACAGCTCAGAGTCTACAAAAAAATTATGCCGACAACCGAAGAAAAGACCTAGAGTTTGAAGTGCATGATAAAGTGTTCTTACGAATATCTCCTTGGAAGAGAGTAATGAGATTTGGAAAGAAGGGAAAGTTGAGCCCTAGATATATCGGTCCTTTTGAAATTCTGGATGAATTTGGGAAGTTAGCTTACCGATTGGTGCTTCCACCAAATCTCTCTGAAGTTCACAATGTGTTCCATGTGTCTCTCCTGAGAATGTACATACCTGATCCTTCACATGTACTAAGATCAGAAGTTGTACTCCTAGAACAAGATCTTTCTTATGAATAACAACTAATATAGATTACGGATCGTAGTGAAAAAGTCCTACAGAACATGACCACTAGCTTGGTGAAAGTTTTATGGAGGAACCTCCAATTAGAAGAAGCTACATGGGAACTTGAGGATATGATGAGGGAGAGGTATCCGCATCTGTTTGTTACGAAGTGATGAATTTCGAGGGCGAAATTCATTTTAAGGGGGGTAGAATGTAACACCCTGATATTTTATGAGAAGTATATTTTTTTATTTAATATGTTATACGGAAAGTAATCTTCTACTACACACAACACTAGCTTGGCTTGCGTTACACACAATCGCGACCTTCCTCGATAGCGTGTGTAATACGCAATATTGAGTTTCACTAAACAATGATATATTATAATATTATAAACTAGACGTTATAAATAATATTAACTGAATTTTGAATTTTAAAATATTATAATTCATCTTATACATTTTCTAGAATTAGGTATGAAAAGAAAATCAGTTTTTTGGATAAAAGAAGTATTTTTCAAAAAATGTAGTTTTACCACCTTTTGATGGCACACCCACTTTAAATCTATTCTTTGACAAGTTTATAAGTTCATTTTGAAAAAATAAAATTCTTCCTTAGAATCAGGATATAAAAATTTACTTCGGATAAATTTTTCATATTATTCTGATAACTTTAATATTTTAATGAATAGTAAAAACACGCTATATTTTAATTAAAAACAACTTTTTTCATCGCAATACTTTATATGGTTAAAATATAATATTTAATGTTTTTAAAGTATAAATAGAATATATTTTTACCATTTAATATAATGTATATCATTATCATTAATTTTACATTGATTTCATAGGTAAAAACATTTCAATCTTTGTCAATGTTTTAACTTTTAAAACCTGTTTGCTTAACAATGAGATTAATTTTAAATTAATTACTGAATTTTATGTGTTTTGAATTTTGAAAAATGGATTCCATATTTGGAATCAGTGGGTCCAAATTCTGTTAATATGTTACTTTTATTTTTATGATATTATGAATAGTAACTACGGTAATTTTTATTTAATACGGTTAAAGGTAAATATGGTAATTCAATGTTAAAAGAATATTATAATAATTCAAAATTACCTTGACACTTGTACTAACTTCATTGGATGAGTAGTAGCCGACCATGGTCATCCTTTGGTCGATTTTGGGACCCCATTGAGCCACTTGGTAGTGACAATGACCATTTGTATTAATTAATTTAATGTAAAGCTAAAATTGACATTAACAAAAATCTTTTAGTAATTAATTATTATAAGAGGTTATATAAACTATATTTTAGAATATTAATATTCATTAGAAAGATAAAACTATGTCCTACATAATGGTATTTTATTTTTAATTTTTAGACAATAAATAATTTAATTTATTTATGACACAATGATGATGGAGTAATTATCTTATTAATGAAATATTGACATAATTGATGTTATAAATACCCAAATAAATGTAATTTGAGAATTTTTATGAATTAAAATAATTTATATGTTAATATGACATGTTAGTATTTATTTAATTATTTTTTTCTAACTAATCATTCTGTTATGAGTTTCACAAAAATCAATTACCAAATAGTGTCAAAATTGACATAAAACAGTTTTTAAAACAAATATTATATTATTAATTGTTATTATATTCCTAAAAATCTAAGGTTCGGCCAAGATACTTATATAATGATAATTTTATCATTAATGGACCACTTGAGGGGCTCTTGGATGTATATGGTATGTTTATTAACTATATAATATAAAAATACAAAGTGACATGGTAAATGTCAATCTAATTAACTAAGAGTTAAAACTAAAATATATGGTTAATATAATGACCTAAACTTGTCTAAATTCTATTTGATGAGAGGATTTATACCCATCCCTACCTTAGCTTCGAAATAAATCAATTTTTAGCTATTAAAAACCGAATATGACTTTATAATAAAATATTATTTTTTAGTTTTCCAAAGGTGCCCCTCTCCTCCCTTATAAAACGGAACCTCCTCCCTCTCTTCCTCACACCAATTTGAGCCTTAAAGCTCCACAAACCCCTTCCCATTTCACTTCCCCACTTCTTTAAAAACCTTCTATAGGTACTGGTCTTCTTAAAAGACCAACTCTAGTGCCTTAAGAGAAAGTTTAATGGAGGCACTTTGAGAAAGAGGTAATACCTTCTACCGTTTTCTTCAAGTTCCATTCTTCTTATAATCCCTCTTCATTAGTTGTTTCATAATGAGGTAATAACATAAGTATCCCTCATATATGGATATTTTATTATAAATATGAAACAACCCTATTTCACCTCTTATCCATCCTACGGAAAATGAAATCACTGCGCGTGTGTACGTACGGAATACCGTCTCCACGCCGTGGTGTAATCTATTTTCCACCACCACCATAATTGGATACGTATAATGGTGTAAATAATAAATATATATGATTATTTTAAAGAGATATTGATAGTGAAATAGTATACATACACTCCAATAAAATTCTACGATCATGGGAACGATATCATCGCTCGTGCGTACGTACGGAATACCGTCTCCACGATGTGATGCGACTCGTTCTACATGATCTTCATTGAATAATGATTATATAAATGAATTGAATGAATGAATATGATATATATTACACTAATACCATTATGGAAATTATTTATCTATAACCTAAAGATAAGAATAATAATTTATTCAAGAAAACACGCATAAGAACAAAAACTAATAAACACCCGAATAACAAGTAGCAATGAAATATTACTAATAAGAAGCTAAGAATATGGCCATATATGATATAATAACAATTAGTATGATTCTGGAATAAGTCAATGACAATATTTAAATCATTATACAGGAGGTTCAGGCACTTACAAAGCAAATCGGACCTAAGGTAAGGGAAAATATCACAATCTCATTTTATCTGAGATTGTTTATACTTTGGTATTTAATAGGGTCTATTTTATCATCCACATCCATGCTTCACCAATATGTAATATTATTTACATCCACCTAAAAATTTTTAAATACAATTTTACCCTTCAGAGTGTTTTTAGTAAAACATATGAAAGGAATCTTTTGTCGTTTTTTGTACGAGGTACTTTTTGACTTTTCCGACAAAAGTACGAGAAGAATGTTTTTTTAACTTATACGGCATGAATGGATTTTAAAAACATTATTTCCATGAAACTTCCTTTAAAAGTTTTCAAGTTTATTTTTAATCAACTTATTTTAGTTTAAAATTGTATGACATGGTAAGAAAGGAAAATGTTTTTGAAGTAGAAAGGATATTTTCCTCAAGAATGGAGTTCAAGTGTTTTATCAAAATTATTTTCCATCTAAGATAATATAGGGTTATATTTATATCCCTATTATTACATTGATTTGATTATGTTGTGATGTAATTATTTTTATGAATTCCTTTATCTTATATGAATTTTTTTATGATGTCATGATGTTTAAGAATCCCATTTTTATTACATGGGTTATGCAATGATGTAATATTTATGATTTTGTGGCACACATAAGAATGGTATCATTATGAGATGGGTGGGACCTATATCTACCTCCAATTAATTGGGTAATGATTTATATCTCATGAGATAGACATGGCTGGAATGGCAGGGTAATGCGGTTCAGTGAAACAGGACTGAAACGAGGAGTGAACTCGGTTCCGAAATGGACTTTGTCCGCTAGGATAGTCTTGGATTTGAGTCTTGACTACTAAGAAATGATTCTATATGATTATGTGTGTATTCCACAAAGTTTCATGTTTTATGTTATGATTATTGGTATTACATTTCACTTCTATGATATATCCCATGATATGAAATTATGATTTCTTTTGCAGGTTAAGATTTCCAAAATGTTATGTTCTTATGAATATGATGTGATTGATTTTTCCTTTGTTTACCCTTACTGAGAATTTGAGCTCACCCTTTTGTATGTTTTCTTTCCCCCAGTTCAGGAAGAAGGTTATTAAGTAGGATATTCCAAAAGGGACTCTAGATATGATGAAATAAATGGGAGACAATATAGATGATTTATGAACCGGTTGTTTATGTTTCCTAGTTTCTAAAGACACTAGACCTATACGGTCCTTTCATGGTTTTGTTATATGTTGTAATAAGTGTGCTTAAATTTTGAAGTATTAAAAATGTATGTAAAGTATGGGTCATTATAAAAATCCCATCAAAAACCTATATTTCAAGGGAGAATCAAGGTTACTAACGTTCATCAAGGGGAATTCATGTATCTACATTATATCCTATAGGTATTTGAATCCAAGGGTTACTAGTAAACATTACTCTCAAATATCATATAGGTGGTCAGAAATTTGTGTTATCATATGATCACCAACATAGTATAGTGTTCGCTGGACTTATAAAGTATCCCAATCATGATGTGCATTGATATAACAACCTACATCCACTATGTAACCTGAAGGGTTTGAGATAATCTTTCTGGAACCTTGTTCTCATCCTTCACTTATTGAGACATAATGCATTAATAGACAAACTTTGAAACTTACTTCTTCATCCCTGTCCACTAAAACCACTTCAGAAGGTCTTGGTACATCACCTATATACCGTCATGAACATCTAAGGGTGAATTATGAAACTCACTCAATGCCTCCAATCTCAATTGACATGGTACCATCATTATTCCTCTGAAAATGAAAATATTCTCCCTTCTATCATAAAATCAATTAGGAGATTTTTTAAGGGATATCTGAGTACATAGTGTCTCACAAGTGGTATCCTCATGTTGTGACTACCTAAATCGATGTAAATGGGGAGGGGTAATAATAATTAACTAGAGGTTAGGTGCTCCAATACCATTCCATAAAGGTTATCATTAATGTTTCTAAATACTATTATACCTCACCCAGGTATTATGATCTCCTACATAGATAATTTGATACCACATTCCCCTTCCCATGAGTATAGAATATTTTGATGTTATAACACAGAAGGGACTCCTGCAATTTCCTCTGTATCAACTTCAGATCCTTATGAGATAAGAAATACATGACACTCTTGTAGTCATAATAGATGATAAATATCTCCCCTAATAATTATTGTTTCAAAATACTCATTTTGAAGACTACCACAATTAACTCAAGATAGTGGGTAGAATATTTATACTCATTTGATCTCAATTAATGTGATCCATAACAAATCATTTCATTCCTCTACATCAAAACACCACCAATCCCTATCACTAATGAATTGAAAAACATTATGTACTCAACTACCTCCTCTGGAAATCTCAAGATGGGAGCGCTATTCAATTTTTACATCAACTCTAGGAAAGCATATTGGAACCTCTCATTCCAAACAAAAGAATTACTTTTTAGGTCAAATCATTCAAGGGAGATAATATACAAGAGAAATAATATATAAATCCTTAATAATATCCTTCCAACCAAAGAATGTTTTGTACCTCTATCATTATCTTGGTTTTATCCTAAGATAACAATTCCACGGTCTTTTCCGATCCCACTAATAAATCATCTACTAAGATAGGATGTCCTAGAATGTGGACATCCCAAATATAATACTATCAAATTGAGAGATTCCCTTAAAATTGGTGGCCTTCGTGTAAATCTAGAGCAATCGTAAAGTATCTTGACTGATCCTCCTTGGACACTGAGTAAACCAGCATATATTTAATTCATATTATGGAAAACAAATGTAATAATGGTTTAATTTTAAACTTATTGTTCCCCAGGACCACTTATATTGAATTTAAATACTAAAATAAATCATTGAGTACACATAGTGACCATGTAGAATCTAAATGTAGCCTTTGGTATATACTTATATCATACTCTCAATAAGTGACGGCTTGATCTGAGGTCCACATTAAAGATTATTTGATCCATGGTATTGGATATGTTTTTATTATGATCAACTGATTTAGGAGAAGGTGATATAAAAACAATCTCATGTTGTCAACCACCTTCTTGTGAAAAAACTGGGGATTCCCTGGGTGGAACACTGGGTCATTCACATGGCTTTTTCTGCAATTCGTCTAACTTCGCCCATAGCTCACAAAGAACTCTGGGACCCATATAATGTAACAGTATAGATATTTGAATAATCCCTTCATATAGATCAATGTAGAAGTCTATCTCTCAGTGGGGAGGTAAACATAACACATTCTTAGGTAAGAAATCATCATACTCTTCCACCACTATATGAAATTGACATCTCATAAAATACCCTACACCAAGAGTCGTGATATCCAATTGTTGTGTAGTTGTATTCCCCCCCCCCCCATTGCATGAGTCCATTTTACAGTTTCTAGGATTTCTTTTCATCGACAATGGAAAACATTTTCCCATCACTAATGACACACAAAATCCTCCACCTGAAACAACTTATCTTGGAATGATCATTATATAACCAGTAAATACCAAATATGATATCATAAGGTAGAATCATGGATACTTGGAGATATCAAATGAAAATATAACCTCCAAATGTTAGGTCACATCATCAGTAAAAGTATGTGATCACTGAGCCACCACCATTATGAGTCTCCAAGTATAATGGTCGATCTAGAGGAATAATAATAATATATTTTCTTCAAACAAAATAAGTGAATATCAATGAATGAATCATACCTATTCCTATAAGATCTATAAATATGGTGTCAAATACATATATCACACACCATATCATCCTGATATCCTATAGGCCATAACCCCTGATAGCCTTCACTTTCCATCAACCATGTTCCCCTAGTCCCTGAGCCCATTGTGGACCACCTTGGGTGGTCCTGAAGACATTTCATGATAGTTTCCACCTATATCTACTCTCATGTATCTTCTACAATTCATATAATCATATAAAACCTCTTTCTCCTCCATTTAAATCTACCTTGTCAACCCATCATATTCCTCTATGTTATCCATACATCTTGTTGGACAATCTCATGCATGATTCCCAAAACCATCAAAAGAGCATGACTACCTTTATCTAGGTTGATTGTATCCATCATGTGAGCAATAAAACACATAACCTCTATCATAACATCACCTCCCGATATGTTTCACAAGTCCATGTCCCTGATTTTGAGGTAAGCTACCACCTGGTATTGAATCAACACATGTGTACCCACTAAAGAAACCCATTGTCTGCATTTACTCACCCAGGAAACTATTGACCACCGAAGCACGCTATGACACTTAATTATATGTATGAATATATACAGGTACTGTGAAAGATGATATTTCATTTTTTATTTTTCTTTTGAATGTATTATATCAAAAGAACAAATAAACAACCATATCCATTGAGTATCGGGAGAGTTTGTGGACCTCAATGAATAAACATCAACAGTCATAGTTCCAAACGAATGTTGTAGAAGCTCATGGATGCGTAATAAACTCAATATAGATAGAGAAAAATCTTATATGAACTAGAGGTCAAACTATAGCAATGATAGAGTTTCTTCATCATATGACTGGGTGACTAACCCGGAAATAATCTTATAGATCCATAGAGAAGCCTTACTTCCAAGTCCACTGTCTCATTAGCTGGTGTCTTGAAAATATGGAAGACTCACATTACAACCTCAGTCTTATACTCAACTTAAAATGTGGGTTGGGATCACCTCGGAACCAATGGTGTATATGTCACAAAAACCCTTGAATCATGATCAGCATCCACACCTCAACTATTAGTAATACTGATGCCATCTACTTCTTGATAAGTGATGGTATGAATGGTGAAACCCCTGGAGATAACACCCCTAGAATAGGTCCTCTATTCAAAGACTCATAGATGAGGGGAACATCCATGACTTACTACAACTAAATCTAAGTTGTAAAATGTTGTGGATACATACAAAAAATAATCAAGATATACCATGTTAAATGATTATATTTGGAGAGTTTATCGAAGAAGGAAATTGAAACCAGAATCCATTCCTATATGATGCATGTAACAAATGTTTCAACACAACCATTGAATACATGTATTGAGTCATCAAGAAGGTTTTTTTATCCCTAACGTTTGAATACATTTGACACCACACTAATACTATTGTATTTGGACAAATATCAAAACTCAAAACACCCAACATCGTTTCTCCAGACCAATCTCACATTCTCTAGTCCTAGTGTATTACTAACTCCACTAATAAATTTATTCTATGAAATGACCCAATGGGGACCATGATGTGACTAACCAAGCCCCCCTCCAACATGATAGGGATGAGAGACCATTGATGAGTAGTCATATCACACTGATGGGAGGCCTTTACCTAAACTAATTGTTCAAATGAACACATATTCAAACCCATAATGTGATGAAATGTAAAAAAATGAGAACCATGCATACATACAAGTAAAATCCCACTATTATAGTATTTTTGGAGGTACATGAATGAAAAAGGGACATATAAAATCCCATCAAAAATAAACTTAAACTAGTAAAACCAGAAATGTATGAAAGGGGACTACATTCAAGGTAACCATAGGAACACACCTCGGTCAATGTGGGTCAATTAGATTTTCTAGTTCTAATCCCTATTGGACTTCATAAAATGACGGATCTTCGGAATAAGAAATTAAATGTGCCTGAAAATCCCATGTATGGGTCAGTATAACCATACCGAGAAGGACAATCAGAAATCACAAAGCATATAGAATCATTAATAACAGTTAGTTCATCATAGGTATATGGAGGTTTCACATATAAAAAGAATATCTATATTTACTCAACATAGAATCAAAGTCTCATGTAATGTCACAATCATAATTCTAGCATATCAATATTCTTCAAAGGTTCTAAATACAAATTGTTAGTGAGAACACACTACATTTGTCATATAGCACAAATGAAATTCATCCAGGATGTCATAGTCATCAGGTCATGCCATATGAAGCCCATGATTGAAATTTGAAGAGATTAGTACTCCAAAAGGGGATCACTCCAAGATCCTTGATGTATAATAACAACCCAATATGGATTGACACACAATGTGGGGGATAAAAACTTGGGTATTTTTAGTCATGATGATACCAAGAACCCCACATATGGAAAATATTGATAGGGGGTCTCACTTTATCCCTCACAAAGGGATTTTATGACTCAATCCAAGACAGAAGTTCCTCAATGGGGATCACTATCCTATGAAATATACATGATTCCCAAGAAACCCCCAGTGAAAAAATAAGGGAAACATAACCTAACAAACAATTCCAATATGAGGAGGAAAAGGGCTCCAATCCATATTTGAGAGTGTACACGGTGTTTCCCTTTGGAACTGAGTTCTTATCATGAATCACAGCCTATGACTATGTTCATGTCGGCATACAGGACTTGTGAGAGCCCATGTACTCTCATCTCTGTTCATGTAACCTATATGGTATAAGGAGAGACTCTATTTAAGGGTCAACAGACATGTGACAGTTTTCATAGACCGTGTGATATTTATCTGCATCATGAAAACCCTAGCTCTATAGCTAAGGCTCTACAAGGAAGGTAACCCATTAATAAACTATATATATAATGATATTTCTCTAATCCAAGATATATTCCTCCCCATATGATCATTCAACAATCATCAATTTTCCATGGATAATATCTCCTAGATATTGTAAATCTAGTCTAACCGAGAATTTCCTTCACCACCGTCCACAATATGGTCCCCATATTACTCATAAAAAACTGGTGACAAATTTATTAGTTTCCATAAATCAATATCCACATAATACTCTACGATATGTTCCCCTCCCAACATCATTTATCAATCGCATGATCAATCTGAACATTGATATGTGATATTAATAATCTCTCTAGGAAATGAGTGTGAATTAATTAATTATTAGTTATTCATTATACCACTAGAAAACAATTGTCAGTGTTCAAAGCATGATGAACTGTGGGGAATATATAAAAACCAAAAAGAGGAATGATCCATGGTTTTTTTGGGTTTTCCTTGATCCATTTTCCTTAGAATGAAAAATGATGATCCAAATTAATAAACCAATTTCCCCAAATTCCCTACAAGTAATCCCACACCCACAATATGATCAACCTATTAAACAATCCATTTTTTATTAAACATAAGTTAATTGAATGAGAAATAAAATGGTGGTAAATCAAAATGAAAAAATGTCCTCCCTCAAGTTGGATCGATCACTATTGACGAAAAAGACCTAATCATTGTTGCTGGAGATATCCATGAATAAAATTACATACTAATCATTGATGCAAAATATGATGATGAGATTTTAGAAACTATCCCACAATAAACCCTTTCCAAACCCCATGTTTAGGATGATAACCTTGGTATTTGTCCATGGTAGCGTATCTATAGAGAAAAACCAAGTCATGGTAATTAAATAAATAAATAAATAAATTCAATAAATGTATTTAAATGCATTCCCATGACTATTCCTGACATGATCATCTGATCTGCTCTAAGGTTATATCACACCTTGGGTAAAACCCATGCATGGAACTCAATGGTTCCCTCATATTTCTGATTAAATACTCCATTTAAGAGTTATTCCACTTTTTTAAGAAAACAGAACAGACATGATCATTAATATATTTAAAATTTTAAAAAATTAATTATTTTTACACCATGACACCGAATCTAACATCGTCTTAGCACCTAGACCCAAAAATAATCAATTTAATATTGAAATGAAATAAGTGGAAAAACAATCGTCATTTCATAGTAATTGTGTAAAAAACACCATTAGGTGGTTCTATTAAATTTAAACTATAACAAATCCTCATCTAAAGGTCTATTATATAGTATGGGAACTCTATAAGGTAAAATATATATCAATAATAAGAAGAAACATATGTTCTAATAATTAATTATATAAATAAATCCTAAGAATGTACATAAAAATTCAACTTAATTAAAAAAATCTGGAAAATTCTTTCTGGAATTACCTCGAGAGATAATCATTATTTCCAAAATGGATGTCCCATAATTTAAGGACAATTACACAACTATCCAGTGGAATTATATCTAAAATACATAAATATAATGATAATGAAATTAGTGACTGTCACTAGGGGAACGAAAAAAAGTCATAGAAATTCCATAGAAACATTATCACACATGATTTTTCCGTATGTTCTTGTGAACCATTTGGAATCTCACATACCTCAAATATAAGATGAATGTGGTTTCAGGGATACGTCTAGGGGAAATTAAACCTAATATCATATTTGGGGTTGGGGTGGGGTGTTGAAGAATCATACAAATAATATTTTCTGGTCTCCCCAAATTCAAAAATGATAACATAGGTTATTATCTTTCTAGTAGCCTCCATTGATAATCCCACAAAGTATGAATTGGTACATCCATTTATATCATATATCTGATGACCATTTACTAGATAGAGGGTTGCTGCATTCTAGCTCTATTCTGAAAATATTCTAATTCTTTTGGCCACCACATGATACCAAATTTTCATCCAAAAACACTATACAGTGGGGTGCATGCCATCAAAGTACCCTTCAAAACATGGGTTAATGAAATGACACATTCTGTAATTCAGAATTTCAAACCTATCCATGAAATTAAAACTCACCTACACAAATTTTTTATAAAAAAACTCCACAAAATTACACTACACAACCCTAATATGTTCATGTAGCCATCCAAAAGGATCTTTATAAAAATGTCGATTACCAATTCCCCCCTCCATGATCATTTTAATCCTAAATGATTAATGAACCCATAGTTCCCAACTTTAATTCCATTATATTTAATTACCAAACATACTCCATTTCTTAACCAAATTGTCTAAACAAATGATGCAATGGTTACATACACATGTCTACACTGATTTAGTATAGGTCACTTCATCCCACAACTCAACCATCTCAGGGTTCACACCAATGGTAAAATGAGTTAAAAGTGGAACATTCACAACACATCCATAATTAGTAATACATAATGGAACCTAATCATATTGGTCCAATGATGACCCTCAATGTGGTTCCCAAACCACTGCACATATCATTCATATAAACACTAGTCATATTTCATTACCCATATCATTCTTAATATATAAAAAAATGGATAAATGTAATTCATCTCATAACCATTCCAAATGTAACCTCGTATCTCAGGAATATTTAGCCAAATCTTTTATACATTCCCAAAGACCAAAAATATGGAAACCATTCTAGTTTCTGATATACCTAATGAAATTGCATGAATATACACAATTCAATCCTCTATTGGATGAATTTTTCCAAAAAAATCTCCATCCAATATGATGCTACCCCACTGAACCATGATGTCCTAACACAAATTGAATCCACAAAAGAATGAGAAAACCAAACAAATTCCATAGTAGACATACAGTTACATTCCATGATTAGAATATCAACCATCTGTTTCCATTACTAACTCTGCACCCACCTTATACAATTAACATTGTTAGAATCCATCCCAAGATCAAAGAAAACACTCAAACATCAATTGATACAAAAACACAAGTTAGAACCCATCAATAATTGAATAATCCAATGAATTTAAAATCTTTAATCCATATAAATCAAAATAACATGATGGACACCCATCAATCAATCCCATGTACAGTTTTTCCACCACACACAATAACTATATCACATGTCCAAAATCATTATTCCCACTAGAGGAACATAATTATTCCCTAAACCTTTTCAATATCCATGGCCCATGATCCATCCATAAACAAACATGATGGTTTTAAGGCCCAATACCTCATCCACATGTGTTCTTGAAAATTTTTACCCAACCATCCATCCTAGTTTATGGTAATGTCACCCATGACACCTATCATCAAACCTGAAAAAGAATAGGTTCACATTTTTAAACAACCTATTTTTCACTATACACTATCTGAACCATCCTTTACTACTCCATGAGATTTTACCTTAACGATAAAATTAAACCATAAAAAATGTCTCTTTTATTGATCCATGTTTCGAGATATTTCACATTGACATCTTACGAATTCCTACCACGTTACATATTGATTGTCCATGACATCCAACCCAATCTATATAATGTTTCTATTAAAACCACCAGGGTGTCACCAATCATACTAGGAGGCCTCGAGACACCATGATCACATGTCTCCTATAAAAAACACAATAGTACTCATACTATACACATGACTGCATATTAATAAATAATTATAGTTGTATACTCACATTATACCAATCAATGATTAACATGGAACTACACATTTCCAAAATTGTAACACCCTAATATTTTTGGAAATATTTCTCTGTAGATTAATTTAATATTTTTGATATTCATCATTTCATGAAACAATAGATGTATAAAGTGATGTATGAATGAACTATGTTTGGTTTGTGTGGCATAAAATACCAAGTTAATATTATTCATCTTGAATCACATAAATTAGATTTTTTTACTCACTACTCACCATTTGTCTTATATTACTAAAAATTCATAGTTCCTTTGATAGCATTCGTTATAAGCATGACTAAGTTTTACCATAAAAAAACCTACTATAACAATTATTATTAAAATATTATAATAGTTTTCACCTAGGAGTTCTAATTTAGGTTATGAATATTATTACATAAATAGATAAAATAAGATATAAACACTTACATAAAAATAATCCATTGTTTATAAATTATCTAGAAAATAAATGAATGTTCTTTTTGAAAATAATGAAAATCTTTTTCCAAGAACACTATTTTTCGATGTAGAATAATTAAATTATCTCAATTAATTAAAAAAACAAATATTGATGAATTTTTTAAAAATAAAAAATATAAATATATAATATATTCCATAATTTGTTTGAATTTCATCTCATATGTTATGTCTGCACAAGATAATAATGAATCTAATTTTGTGAATAACATGTTGATTTTTTCAAAAAGTCAATTTTAGTTCCAATAATGGTGAACCCATTTTAAATCTTATTTTTAATATATTATAATTTTTATTTGAAAAAATAAAATTCATTTTGGAAGGGATGATATGAAAATATAATTTTGGAGAATATTTTGTATTTTTTAGAGAAGATTAATTTGTGAGGAATAACAAAAAAAACATTTTAATTCAAATTTCAATGTATCTAAATTATTAATATAGTTAAAGTATATTATTTTATTTTTTAAAACTATATTCATATACATAATTCATATATTACTTAAAATAATATAATTTGAATCGATTTCACAATGAAATCGCCGATAAAAACTATTCAAACATTTGAACATTTTCACTTTAAAAGCTTATTGTTTTGTCATGTCTTCTATCTTATTTATTAAATTACTAGCCCTGAATTATCTTACTGGAATTTTGAAAAATTCTTTCCATTATTTTGTTTAGGATAATTTATAATTTCTCATATGGTTAACTTATTTATTGACGAAATATAGTAGTGAATATAAATAAAATTAAATACATTGATTATGGTAAAAAGAGATAACTTAATTGTTAAAAATTATCTTAAGGAGCCAAATACCCTAGAATCATGTACAAAATCCATTGGATGTCCATATTTGTTCGAAATAAATCCATTTTCATGGAAATTTAAAATTATTTTAGACACATGATTTAATTGAGATGTCTCAATAGTGTTTATCTTTTTATACATTTAAGAATGTGACACCTCATCCACTATAAAAGGGAAATCGACCCCTAATGTATTGACATATATAAAGCTATTCGAATCATAAAAAACATGAGAAATTATGCTCCCAACTTCCCTAATATAATATATTAACACTCAATTTTGGCAGAATAAAAACGAAGTTAGTCCTTTAGTGTAAACCAAATCGAATTACCCAAAGAAGAGGTAACATCCATCCACAAGCACTTTTGTTTAATTTAATTATCCACCAAAAAAATAATATTATTCCATGATTATATAATAAAAACATTATCATAATTATACTTAGATAATTTTATTTAAATGTTTATACTAACACTCAAACACACATCCCTCAACTTTGATATGCAATCATCATTCCTGCATAAGGTGGACTAGCGCCTAACAAACAGATGTCATTATTTATTCAATTACCACCTCTCAATGATGAAAATACTGATGGAATTGTTATTTTATATTACATATATATTATATTTATGATGTATTTATACATATATAATTATTATATAACAAATACATTCATGATATCTATTTGTTGGAATGTGATAACATAATTTTTGGACAAGTGGACTACCACCTCCCCAAAGATATTGTATCCATTAAAACATTACATAGAATATATTATAGATTGGTTTATTACATATATAATTTATTTAGGAAATAATAATTCTTCTGGAATGATACTATATCTATATATACACATATAGTTAATTTACTTTATTTCATTCAATGTGATAAGAAAACAGAGATAACATTCATGTGTACATACGACCTTCCAAATCCATGAACGATGATATTAATTTCATATTCCTATATTATATATATTATAATAAATACCTATATATGAATATATATTCTATTTATATCATATTTTATGTTCTTAAATAATTAAATCATGATCTATAAAAGATGCTCAAGAATTAAAAATCAAAACATATATGACAAATAATGTGGATATTATCTTAAATGTATCAGTAACATGTATTTATTAAGTAACAGGTCATATAAAGTCATACTAAAATAAATAATTGTATATGATATAATAATATGGTTCTTTGGTAGGTTTATAATAATATTATATATATCATACATGAGTTTTGAAAGTGTATGAATAAATTAAAGACTTAAGGTAAGGGTTTTCTCATCTCATTATCTATGAGATACAACAAATATTCACTACTCATTTATTTTATATGATGTATATACTACAATGTGAAATTTTATGTCATTATTTTTCGTTATTTCATGATTTTAAATGTTTTTATTTATTTTATTTTTTCATTTGTATCATGATTTAAAAGTTAATCAAGTAGTAAGGGGATTTATATTCAATCTATTATTTTTTGTGAGACTTATTTCATATCACCACTCTTTTCTTGGGTGTGGTGTATATAAAGAGAATGAATTAATTCTGTTATTATTATCCCTAATGTAATGGTAATTTACATTTCCATTTGATTATAGCTATTTTATAGGGATTACGGTTTAAATGTTAACAAATCGGTAATGTAATTTTGTCTGAAACTTCCTTCTTTGAGACCCATGTTATGTTATGAACTTATATCTTTTAAAGGGTATATATAATGATATTTTTCATGTATTATCATGAATATCATTATATTAATGATATTTTAAGCTTTAGGTAATATTATTCTCTCATGGGTATTATTATTCAATGTTACCAAATCTTAAACATTTTATTGTTGTAACCTCATCATTTATCAAAATTGATTATAATTATGCTTCCATTAGTTCAAAATTATGATACATCTCTCAAAATACCTCATGAATTATATTGTACTATATTAATTAATTATATATTCATGTAATGGTTCAGTTTTTCCAATATTTTGTACTTATGATAATAAATAATAATTTTATAATGAAATTATACATTATCTCTCTCTTAAGTCGGAAAATTGACTTCCTTCTAACCCATGTTTTCTAAAAATGTATTAAAAAAATGTTATACCATTCTTGAATTATATTTAGATGGAATTTTACACTTTTATTTCATTTATAAAAATAGTTCTAAAATGAATCTTTTTATCATTTTCTGATCAAGTCACTTTTCTAGACATTTTATAGTGAAAAGGGAATGTTCAACACATATAAATTTACTTGTCATCAGTACTGTCATTTCCATGAAGCTTCTTTTTCAAATTTAGAGGGTTTTTTTATTAATAAAATTTTAATATTTTCAAAATTTATTTTTTTAAGTGGTTTTTAAAAATAAATATTTTCAAAAAAATTCAAGGATTATTTATATATTTTTAACATATTTTCAATGAAAAGGGTATTTGTTTTTTTAATATTTAATAATAATATTTATAAAAAATTTTAGATGCTTTTTTTCAAAATTGATTATGTTTTAATAAATGTGTTTTAGAAGATTATATAATTTATTTTCCTCTACAAATGTATTAATTGAATATTCAAATCCTTCTTTATAAAAAATAATTTTTAATAAAATTGTTTTCTTATGGGTATTTAGAAAGAAAAGATATTTTCCTTATGAAATGTTCCAAGTTCTATTTCAAACATATTATCCCACTAAGAGAACATAATTTGATATACTTTTTGATTTATTATGGAAATTATCCAAGGATACCATTCATATTCATCCTTTGTATGATTTATGTTTTGATGGCATGATGTTTATGGAACCTGTTTCTCTTCCACGTGTTATACCATGATTAATTATTATGAAACCTTATTATATTAATGGGTTATTTTAAAATGAAATGCCTATAAAACCTATCTTGTTTTCATATTCTATGATAAGTTGAAATGTTTATGATACCCATTTCATTTCATGGGTTATGATATGATATTTATGAAACCCAAGGTTTCTTATGAATCATGATATTATAATATTTTTATCTTTGTGGAAAATGAATGTATGATTTCCTTATTTTATTGGTGGGACCTATATCTCCCTCAAATTCACTGTCTAATGATAGATGTTATATGTTCCCAAAGGGTTCACTAGAGGTCATCATGAGCCTGGAACAAGAGGATTCACCAGAGGGAATCCTAATAATGAAAAAAGTGGCTACATGAGAGGGCATCCCATTCCTTAAACAATTCATTACATTAGAGGTAATCCAAATCCTGGAAAATGAGTGTACATTGGGGGAAATTCGAAGACAGATATAAGATGATATATAGGATATAATCGCATGCATTCCATAAGTGGGCACATAAGAGGTAATCTTATGCTAGAAAAAAGAGGGTATGTGGGAGGGAATCCCAAGCTCGAAAAATGTAAAATGGTGACTAACAAAAGCCTAACATGTTGTAATGGTCTTCGTAGGTAGTCTTGAAGTTAAATTTTCTATGATTATGTGTATGACACAATTCTTTTTCTTCTTCCTATGTTATGCTATCATGGATTATACTCTTCAATATCTTAAGATTCGTGTATTATGAACATCTAGTCTTTATTACAGGATTCATTTTTATTGTCTTTGATATATAGGGTCTAATATTCTTATGTTATTCTTGTTCTACAATACCATTAGGTTCATGTGATTCTTATGTATCTATTTTATTTACCCTTACTGGTCATCCAAACTCCCCATTTCTTTTGTCTATATTCCACAGGTTAGGAAGAAGGGGTTTCAGTATAAGTATTAATGAGAAATATATTTGAGTGTTATGTTCAAGATCATTCACCTAGATAGAATATTAGGTATCCATGTTTCCAAATCCACTAATTTTTTTTGGAAATCCGGCATGTACTTTTATAATGTACAAAAAATTCATCTAAAATGATTTAATATCCATGTTTGTTAAGCTTGGGTAGATACAGTTGATATCAAAGGAATGGTTTACTCAACCATTGTAAAATAGTATGGGAAAACATTAGTTAGATCCCTAGGCATATATCTATAGAAATGTATAAGAATGTCTCTAAGGATAAGTTTAAGGATGAGTTAATGTGTAAGAAAATGACCTGGAAATTTGGTAAAGGATAGAGCGATATGTTTTCTTGCAACAAATTTTTGTCTGGATAATATAAGTATATGTAGCTTTGTATGAAATATACATAGGTTTAATAACCCCGAAAACATTTTATTGAGATTGACTCGATTAGGGACTGGTGCATGACAATAGGCTTTGCATCAAACCTTCTTTGACATTGTCAGGTGATATGATTTAAGAATAAACAAACTCTTTTTTAACCAATATGAATAATCTAAATATAATATGACTATGAATAAAAAAGTATTATCCTAAGGATTTATTGATTAAAGATGTATGATTCCTGATTTAGACTTCATATAAGTATATTTTCATTATTATATTGTTTTTACTATTTTAATTGTTTCTCACAATATTATTTCTGGTTATAGTCAATAAATATAACTAAAAAGTAATAGGTTAAGGTTTAATGTTTTAGATGTAGAAAATATGATCTTTATGGAAATTGATTTCATATGCACAAATTTTATGAATATAATTACGATGGTTGTATGGGTGTTGGTAATATTTCGGAAGAAAAAGAAACTGAAAACATTATGTGAAAGGTATGGGATTTTCTAACTGTATTTATTATTGTAAACATATGAAGCATTATAAAATTGAGGTTGAAGAAATTTAATATATTATTAATATTACATATTCTAGGAAAGGGGTACTATAGAACATGATTATGAAGCCTATGTAGTGGTTAATGAATAAAGTTGGATGATTAAAAAATATATATTATAATTCAGTAACTATCCTATTAGAATCAAGAAGTATATGTTTTCGATAAAGTATTTACAAAAATTATATTTAATGGTCATTATGTACCTGAAAATTTATTTACTGGAATTCTGATATTTTGATTAAGGGATGGTATACCTTGATTTATTTTAAATGTTGTGAAAATTGTTTTTGTCTTGGGGTTTCCTCTAGAATTGAGGATGGCCTCATTGATTGAAGGTTCAAACATTCCAATCGGTTTCTAACGGGTTTGTTCGTAGAACTGGGAAACATCCAATGATTCCATATCCATTTGGACCTACTTTCCAAAGGTAGGCGCTCATTAGTTATGGACTGATGAGGCTTAGGAATTTTCATTGGTTGAGAGGATGGGAGGTCGGACTCATCACACCTTTTTTAGGGGAATTATTGTCTACTTCGGGACTATATTTATAGATTTCAGTTATCCTTGTG
Organism: Viscum album; assembly: GCA_963277665.1. Lineage (NCBI taxonomy): Eukaryota > Viridiplantae > Streptophyta > Magnoliopsida > Santalales > Viscaceae > Viscum > Viscum album. Next base: position 693,161,810 of record OY728163.1, read on the forward strand.
AATCCTTATTACATTACCAAGTATAAAATGAGACTACCTTTAAATATGACAATCAATGATTGATATGTAGGAGATTTAGAGAATATTTTATATGTATTCGAGGTTCTCCATCGATAGAGAGTCCTTTGTATTTGTTAGATATTCTTAGTCAGTGGTATCCTTCGACACATTATATAAAAGTCTCTTGGACATTATGATAACCATGCAAGTTTTAAAGCCACTCAATGGGGCACTTGATATTTATTCTCATTCAGAAGGACGTGGATTATTTCAGATTTGGGATCGTACCCGTAGATGGGATACCTACGTATCCTTTATTTTGGAAAAGGAATCAGAACCCATGTAGTTTGAGTAAGGGAGTATGATGTTTATGATTGATGGCTCAAAGAAAGATGTCATAATTACTTTTACACTCTAAGCTCACGTGAGTCATGGTCGATATGAGAAACAATAGGTATTGGTAAAACCAGAAAATTATGCCATGAAAGATACAATCATTAGAAATGATGTGGGACTTATGTATGCGTGACTTCCCAAACAGATGAAGATTAAGATATACTTCAGGGAAGAAATCTAGGAACAGAGTCGATAAAGGTATATGTTCTTTATGAAGATTTGGATACTCTAATCTTGGGGCTTACTCCTAAGGAAGATTCCCAAGTTAGGAGAGGACTTATGATTGGATTTTACACCTAAGAAGGAAGCCCAGATCAAAAGTAAATTAGGACTGGTTAAGAGAAATTAAGACTGGGGCTTACTCCTGAGAAGGAGGGCCAGGTTAAGGGATTTGAACAATTAAGCGACTTGGGGCTTACTCCTAAAAAGGATATCTATACATGAGACTGGGGCTTACTCCTGAAAAGGAAGCCCAGGTTAAGAGAATTATGGTTGGGGCTTAATCCTAAGGAGGATGCCCAGATTCTTGAAAACTTTGAAACTGGGGCTCACTTCTGAAATGTAAGCCCATGATAAGGGTATTATGACTGGGGCTTACTCCTAATGATGATGCCTAGATTAGGGGACATAGGGCTTACTCCTGAAAAGGAAGCCCAAATTAATGAGGGCTTGGGGCTTAATCCTAAGGAGGATGCCCAAATTAATGAAGATTTGGGCTGGGGCTTACTCCTGAAAAGGAGGCCCAGGTTAAGGATTATCTCCTCTTAATGGATGAGGTTGAATGAATAAACCCTATAACTTTAGTGACGTAAATATGCATAAATCACTAGGTTTTGAGAGATTTTCCACATAATGCCTTTCAGATAAGGAACCAAAAAATAAATAATGCCATAAATGGATTTGGATAGAGTTATGAAGGCTTAATCCTGAAGAGGAGAGGTGGATAGGTGTAAGAGGGGTGAAATGTGAAGGAAGGGCACCCAAAAAGAGAGGGAGTGCAATTAATGTGTGAACGCGCAAGTACTGTGTGGGCGTACAAGTACTGCGTGGGTGCGCAAGTCCTGGTCGCGCAAGTATACATGTGTGACACATGGGTACTTGCACACCGGCCAATCCTTAGGGTAGAATTTGGGCGAGGCTTGGCTCAAGCCTTATATACTATCCCTGGAAACTTACAGAAGAGAAGCACATAAGTTATGTGGAAGGAGTAGGGCGGCGCGCAAGTGTGGCCATTTCCCCTAAGGGCTGGCCACCTAGGCGCGCAAGTGTTGATGAATTTCAACACTTAGACCTTCCTCCCCCTCTTTAGATATTCCGTTCTAGGTAAGAAATTACCTTATAAGTGTTCGGAGGGTTTGAGAAGAGGCTAGGGAGCCAGGAGCTCAAATCTGAGGTTCTAGAATTGTTTTCATCTTCAAAATGGGGGGCCCACATGGGGTATTTATAGGCGGGTGAAGACCCTAGGTGAAATTCAAATAGGGTGCACAAGTCACCTGTGCGACCACCGGGTGGCGCGCAGGTATGCTTGTGCCATCTTGGTGGAACTTGTGCGACCTGTTTTCAAATGATCCTCTGTTCATGCCTTTAGAAATTTTTTATGTTTCATCAACGGATAAATCACTTTGAGTTCAAGGTATTTTCCTTTTCATTCCTTTGGACTCTGTGACAAAAAGGAGCATTAACAAAAGTCCCCCTTAGATTTGGATCCGAAAGAAATGAGGATGTGACTCTGAGGAAAAGATGAAAACTAAGGAACATGTGTCGCGCAAGTGTTGAGCACACAGAGGGAGGCGCGCAAGTGTGAGACGCGTAGGTGTCGGCGCAAAAGGGTGCGTCCGGGCCTATATATACGTGGTCATTCCTCGCGCAAAGAACCAAATTTATAACTTTCGAGCTCTCGCCGCGCAAGTTGCTTCCGTCATGCATGTTACGAGTTTTATGTTGTTTCTTTGATGTCGTCCTACCGTAGAGGTATTTTGACTTGCACGGTGACACCTGCACACCAAGAATTGCATGGCACATCCATACTTGCGTGCCAAAATTAGAATTGTGCGCCTTAATGCCTTAGCCTTTTTCTTCGAATTTATTCACAAATTTATGAAAAATCAACTTACTTAGAGTTAATATATTCAACATTTGTGCAGATTCAATGGATCCCAAGAGAATTGGAATGGCTGATGAACTGGCTAGCAAGCGAAATGATGATATGATGAGCATCATTGGCCATAATTACTATGATATCTGTGACAACACTCTCCAATTTTTGGCTATGTACTTGAAGAAATATCATCTTAATTTACCACAGAGCATCTACCTGCCTCTGTATGGCCATGGTCATCTACAAGGATTCGATGTTCCAATTGAAAATAACTATATGCCCAAGATGCATCTGCACTGTTACTCCTCTATTTCAGTTATGTTTTTCATTAAGAGAAACAAAAATGGTGTGAACTTTCAAATTTTTCCTTCATGCCATTTCCTTGCAGATATGAAAATGGAAAACCCATGGGATGAAATTTTTTCTGCCGTTGGTTGGTGGAGAGATGAATATTGTGGAATACACTATATATAGTAAAGCTGGGTTCTTCAGGATTGACGTGTTGCCTCTAGAAATAGCCACATCACCAAAAACATAAATTTCTCCCATAGTTACCCCCAGTATATCGGGCTACTGTTGTGAGAATATTTCTCCAAGCTCCATGAACACCTCCCGCAATGTTGTGTTTACATCCTCCTCCGTCATGCCTTAGGTTTTCGTCTCAATGGCGTTCATTCTCAGAAATCATCTTCAATCATCTCTACGAGCTCGACGGGCTGCTGTTGCGAGAATATTTCTCTGAGCCACATGCTGACCTCCAGCAACGTCGTTTTTACCTCTTCCTCCGTCCGGGTTTAGGGTTTCGAATCAGCGGCGTTCAATCGCGGACTTCATCCTCATTCATCTCTACGAGCTCAACTCCTTCCATTACGCTCGATTTCCAGTGGCAGTTACGGTATCCAGGAATCTCAGTTCATACACCGTCGTTCGATTCCTCTAATCTCCCCCTTCATATCGTTTGCCGCTTCCTCTGAATTCATCTCGTCCGACTATGATTTATCATCGTCCAACAATTTCACCAAGATCTAGCACCCAAATCTACGGTTACTTCTGCTACTCGAAAGTATGTCTTCGGATCCTCCACCTATGCCTTCTCCGCAACTGGTTACTCCGCCTTCAGCTCTTTCACAACCGGGTCCTCTGATCCACCTACCGTTCCCACTCTCTCGAGCACACAGCGAGTAAGGACAGGTATAAACAACTTTCAAACATATAAAGCCTGATTTTTTGTAATATATTGAAGATAAATATCTTCTATATTCAGTCATGATGGCATTGCAAACTTCAATACATATGAATCTCTAGAAAATCAAGATTCAGGTTGATCCTCGAGCCAGGTCAGTATACATGGCATCCCTTGCTTCTCTAAGAAATAAATTGTTTTTTAGAAATCATGCCGCACTGTCCATTCCAAAGTATTTAAACTGGTAAATCATCCTATATTGATGCAGTCTGCATAGAAATTTAGTAATATTAGATTATTAACAACTTACTCTTTTGTTTATGATTCATTTTCTCTATTGGTATCGGATAAGTCTGCTAATATATTTCCAGTACTTCTACTCTATGAACAATGGATACTTACTATCAGAAATTTTAAACAAAGTATTATTCATGGATGATGAAATCCTTCATAATAGTAGGCTATTTAAATTCTTTTCAGAGATAATCTTTGGTGTTTGGATCTAAATCCAAATTCAGTCATCCCATCCAAAGTAAAATCCTTCTGCATGCCTCCATTTTACTCCATATTTCTGGTTTATAATGAACATTGATTTAAACAATTTAAGATTGGCAGTTAGTTAAGAAATTTATAACCTTGGGATCTTGGGAGTTTTCGGATTATTCTATGCATCGTATTGGTTTAATAAGAGGCTTAAGACACTTTCCAGTGTCCACTTGATTCTATTTTTGAACCTATTTTTTTCTTTTAAAGGGTTTTTAACTTTAATTATTGATTCATAGAACATATTAATTTATTATAATAACAATATTATTCTTAATAATGATTATTAAGTTCATGGAATCATTTTTTATGTTTTATCATTAATTTGTGTTCCGATCATTGTTTATGTTTTATCAAAAGTTCACATTTTATAATTGTTTTCTTCATAATTTAAGGATCCGGTTCAAGAGGCTCTATAAAACCTAGGATATCAATGTATAGAACTTGAAAAATATTTCAATTTCATGAATGGATGAAAAAGGTAAGGGTCTATTTGAGAAAACTTTCCAAAAACTTCTTACAACTCATATTCCTGTTTGTATTCATAATGTATATTTCCTGCCCAAAATATATCTTCCTACCCAAAATATATTTATTCTTTCCCAATTTAAATATTTTATGATCCACAGTCTATGATATGTGGTCTCAAGAAGTGATTCTTCTTCTTTTTGGTATCTGGTATGAAAACCCAACTTCCCTAGATAATAATTTTTTCTAATTACAATTGCTTCGATTATAAACTCTAATCGCATTTCATTCAATTGATATTCTCTGAGATCACATAATATAATAATTCTTCTGGGTAGTTTTTTTGTGTAATTTTATTTGTTCTTTTCATTTAATATTTTCATTTGTTTGTTTAAAATGCAGGTATCTGATTTCCATATTGTCATGCCAGCGTTTTATGATAAAAATAATGGTCATATAAAGTGTTATATGTTTTTTAATTTTAAATTTGTTTATCATTAATTTGTTTAAAATATATCTGAATGAGGGCACTCCATTAATGATTCTACTTCTATATGGTTTCATGTATGAAAAAATAATTTATTTTTCTAAACTAAAACTAATTTTTTTTTTCATTTATTTGTATAGTTATCAAATGATGTATGCAATTTAATTATATGATTGTGTATTTTATGTCATGTGTTTGTTATACAACATGTTCTTTAAATATTACCATCTACAAAACTCTTATGATTATAGTTGATACTTTGTTTAGATATAAAATCTGTTCTGTTTTAGTTTAGATGATATACCCAACATGCATTTTGTATTGATTTTGTTGTTTCAAACTGAAAATTCAGTTAATTTTATTAATGAAGTCGTTTGCATCTGTGTTTTATTATTTTCAACTATAGATTCCATTAAAAAAATTTATTACTAGTTTGATTTTTATGTTTTTTTTGTTAATTTAGTTCTTTATGTTTCTATTGCATCGATTTTTTATTTCTTGAAATAGATCTATATGTTTTTCTTTGGGAAAATAGGTTTTGGGTTTTAGGTTTATAAACAATGAATATTCAGGTTGTCATTCTTAAATGAACATACTTCCAGTTCTGAGAATGTTCATGGGTTTGTATGTAACCATGTCACAACATACATGGTATCCATATTAAACTCTTTGAAATCATCATTTCCAGAATTCAAATTTTCAATTTTGATCACTTTTTTGTTCTTTTTTTCAATGATTTTTAGGAATACAATCCCAAACATATTGGATTTCGCATTTTACCATTGGGTTTGATGTCTTGAATACACATATTTTCTGACTAAACAAGCAACATGTGAGTCATCACCACAAGGTATATGTGGCCTACTAAAAACTAATGGTGCCACCTTATGGGACCATATGATGATGCATATCAAGAAATGAAATAATCAGGTAATGTTTTAGATATTTTGAGTTATGATATACATATTTCTTATACTATCAATTGTACATAGACTCTACTAACAATACTAATCCTGAGTAACCTTGCTTGACACATGTCACATTTGTTACTATTTCTCCAATCAACTTCACCAATCAACTTCCATTGATTTTCATTTTCCTTCATTTCCTTTTTTAATGATTTTATTATCTTCCCTATAGTCGTTCATCAAATGCATCGCCAATGTTCATTGACTTTGTTTTTGTTGGATGTGAGGTATGAGTTCTTATTTTATCATCTTGATGACAACATAGTTCTCCTTAATTATTTTCATGATTAATGACAATGGCTTTTTCCTACAAGAAAAAAGAAATGACCGGGGTCTACTATTTCAGCCTGATCACTGCCCGTGATTTCATAGGCTCCTGAAACATTGTTTAAAATTTTATATTATGGACAAATATAATTTTTGATTCATTATATATACATGCTTACCGGTTATGTTTAAAATGAGCCTGATTGAAATTAAGGTAACATTAAAATGTGTGAATGGTTTTTTCTTTTTTTAATTTTCAAGAACATTCAGGTTGTCTCTATTTGCATGGTGGTGAGAATTTTCAAGAATAACAGAGGCTAAAATTGGTGCTATTGTGACTGTTTTATATCTAAAAATGATGTTTGTATTTGTAACCTACTTTATATTCATTCTTTAACTTGAATTTCATTATGATGAATATGCTTTTGCAGAAGATGAAGTATCATTCAACTAGATATATTCAAAACTATTCCATTATTGACACACCCACAAGATGTTACCAAAAGGTAATTCGAGTTGTTGGAGGGACAAGGTATTTATCTTTATACACTTTATGAAATTTTATTCATTTTTTAAATTCATTAAACAATTAATTCAAAAGTTATATTTGTTTAAATCTGATTTGCATTTCCTATTTTTATTTTCAATTTTTCTTCAGGGGAACATTTCAGTTTATATTGTTCAAAGAATGAAACGAAATTAATGTAACATTCAAATGGATGAATGGTTTGTTTGTTTTTTAATTTTCAGGAACATTTTGGTTTTCTATATTTGCATGGTGGTGAGATTTCTCAAGAATAGTAGAGGCTGAAATTGGTTCTATTGTGTATGTTTTATAACTAAATATGTTGTATGTGTTTCTAACCTGCTTTGTATTCATTCTTTAACTTGATTTCCATTATGATGTATACTCTTTTGCAGATTATGAAGTCTCATTCACCTTGATATCTTCAAAACTATTCCATTCATGACACACCCACATGATGTTACTAAAAGGATATTTGATTTTTTTGGAGGTTAAATGTATGTCTCTTTATACATTTTATGAAATTGTAGTCATTTTTTAAATTCATTAAACAATTAATTCTAAAATTTTATTTTTTTAATTCAGATTTGAATTTTCTTTTTTGATTTCCAAACTTTCTTCAGTGGAACACTTTAGTTTATATTGTTCTTCAAAGCATGAGTTGAGCATATGGCACTGAACGAGTAAGTGCCCAGCTTATGCATATAATAACTTCTGACCATCTAAACTGTTTCTAATTATGGCTGAAATAGCATTTAATGCTTTTAGTGCTTCTTCAATAGAACTGTAATTTACCATTTGCATAGGATGAACCAGTTGCATCTTCATATACATAAGTTGTGAAACATTAAGAAACATTTATTTTATCCTTTTAAACTAAATTAAAAATTGTTTAGAAGATGAATGATTCAATCTACTTCTGAATATAATATATATATGTGTTTCTACAAGACGTTAGTCCACTATAATACTTCCTGAAATAAATATATTTAATTATGTTTTTTTGGGAGACTGGATGTTATAATGTTATTGACTTATATTTCTTCCCAGATTGGTCTTGCTGCTTTTGAATTTAGATTAGTTTCCATGCATATTTACTAATATGCTGAAACCAGAAGGTCATAGAAGAATAAAAAGGCATTTCTGGATTATTATGGCCGCCTTTGGTTTCTCAATTTTCCCAATAGTTCAAAGATGTTAAGTTGGAGTTCAAGAAACCATTCATTCTGGCCAAGTCAATAGCCACTTAAATAAATAAAAGGGGTGATATCAATCCCACATTCACTCACTATGTCCATTTCCCATATATGACTGTTGATGTTCCATGGAATAGAGTAGCAACATGGGCCTTGGTATTCAAGGCTCCTGAGAATGTTTCATTACATATTATTCCATTCATTTCTGTTAATGTAATCACTTCTTGTCTTCTGTGGTCTGGACATAATAGTGTTTCATTTATTTTCATCTTCTGATATTTCTTCTCATTCAGGTTTTCTACAATGAAACAAACTCCATAATCAATAATAGGAGTATAGTTTCTATCAAATGATGTGATACTTCTCAGTTAACTACTATCTTTATCTTAAAATAACAAGAATAATGGGTTTGTAGCCTTGATGCTGGTTTGGGGTAGGGGAGGGGAGGGGATGGGTAGGGGGAGGGGATGATAGGGGAAGAACTGGACAGGGGGAGGGGGCTGGTGGGGAATGGGTCTAGGTAGGGGGGAGGGGCTGGTGGGGGAAGGGGCATGGCAGGGGGGAGCAGCTGTTGGGGGAAGAACTAGGCAAGGGGGGAGGGGCTGGTGGGAAATGGGGCTGGGCAGGGGGAAGGGGCTTGGCAGGGGGATAGGATGTTGGGGGAAGGGGCTGGGCAGTGGGGAGGAGGAGGTGGGAGGGGGATGTGCTTGGAAGGGGTGGGAGGACATGCTGGGAAGGGGGGAGGGAAGGGGAAGAGCTAGGTAGGGGGAGGAGGAGGGGAGGGTAATAACTGGGAAGGGGGGCTGGTGGGGGATGGGGCTACGCAGGGGGGATGGGGCTGGGTAGGGGGAGGGGCTGTTGGGGTAAGGGGATTGGCAGGGGGAGAGGCTGCTGGGGGAAGGGGCTGGGCAGTGGGGAGGAAGAGGTGGGAGGGGGGTGCTTGGAAGGGGTGGTAGGACAAGCTGGGTAGGGGGGAGGGGATGGAAAGAGCTGGGTAGGGGTGGAGGAGGGGAGGGGAAGAACAGGGAAGGGAGAGGGGCGGGTGGGGGATGGGGCTGGGCAGGGGGGATGGGGCTGGGCAGGGGGAGGGGCTGGTGGGAGACTTCTTAGTTACCTACTATCCTTATCTTAAAATAACTAGAATAATTGGTTTGTAGCCTTGAAGCTGGTTAGGGGGAGGGGAGGGGAGAGGTTGGACATGGGGGATGGGATGAGAGGGGAAGAACTGGGCAGGGGGGGAGGGGGCTGTGGGGGATGGGGCTGGGCAGGGGGGATGGGGCTGGGTAGGGGGGTGGGCTGATGGGGGAAGGGTCTGGGCAGGGGGGATCGGATGGTGGGGGAAGGGTCTTGTATTAACATTTGGAACAGATTTTTACATATGTAATGTTGAATATGAAAAAGATTTTTAATTCCTTAACAACTTATATAATAGTGTATTGAATATAAAAAATAGGATTGGTTATGTATTCCACTCTAGATGCCTTGATAATTATATTGATAGAAAATATGTGATAATGACATTTCCTTAATAGTTTATATGAAAATTACATATGAAAATATAATTTGATAATATAATTGAAGTTGAATTGAAAATTTTTAATATCATAGTTAATTACTAGACTAATTATTCTTCCAACATAAAATGCATCTCCTCGCTTTTAATTATGTATCATGCATCATAACAGAAATCCAATCAGCACTTCGGTTTAGAGTATTCGAGTCAAGCTTCATCTCTAGGAGTTCGAGCACCGAGATTCGACTGTGGAGATCTATGGCTTCAGTAATCCAATCAGCGGGGCATCTATGGGAGGAAGGCTCAACTGCGGCCGCAATGATCGCTCTCAGAGAAATCAACCATGGATGAGGATGAGAACCTAGCACTGGTGGTGGAGATTAGAGCACGGTTACGGTTTCAGTCATCGAGGAGGTATGCAATCAGTTCATAGTCTTCGGATCTGAGTTGGGTTTTTGTTTTCTTGTTAGGTGTTGAATTTATCTGGTTAATCTTTAATACAAAAATTATATTGTTAATTCTTTCTTGACTTTATTCTTCCACAATCTCTATCTAAAATCCCATGTCACTATTCTGTGGTTTGAGTTTATCAATTTCCTATCATATTTTATCTGTATTGTGATCTAGTCATTTTAGATTATTTCTGTCATTTTATGAGATGGTTTTTCTTTAGAAGAAGTTTATGAATATATAACCTAAATGGTTTCTGCACCAATACATTGAGGTAGCACGGCAATATTGAATCAATCATGGTTATAAAATCTGTGAACATCTTCTCTGGTCTATGTGTTTATACAATTTCTTATATTTTTATCGCTACACAGTGGAAGTTCTAGCTGTAAAATTATTATACCACCGTGAAAATGAAAATTAGATAAACCATCTATCAGTCCAGAGTGAAAGTGAGAGTGTGTGCAAATTAGGAGCAGTATAGGATCTTCATAATGTATTCTTTAGATCATGTAATATGTAATAATATTTATTTATTTTTATTAAAGTATAGAATTTATATTTAATCTTTATATGTAAGGGGTTGTATTTATTTTATGATTTGATAGTATCTTTTAAGGGATATATATATATATATCAATGTTTCTGTTTGAATTGGATTTCAAATTAATTCTTCCAAGTGATATTTTTATGTCTCACTTTTAATTATGTATCGTGCATGATAACAGAAATTTATATTAATTATCTATATTGTTCTATCTTTATCCATGTTTTTTTGACGTGAATAATTAGAATTAATCATTCATGTTGTGATTTATTATTTTATTAGACTAATAAAACTATAATTTCATATTTTCTTCATATTGGACCCTATAAATTATAATACTGAAATGATTCTTATTTTTTGGGGTGTTACTGTGATGTTTATTCATATCAATTCCTTTGTTTTTTTTTCAAAATTAGAATTATCCTTTAAAATTAATGATCTCGTTCATATCTTTAATTTTTTCATCTTGAACATGTAACATAAATATTCGTTTCTTATTAATTCCACAAAATATTTTCAATTATTTCTATGATGTCTCAACAAATTCTCCACTACAACAGTATTCCAATATTATGTTCCCCTTATTAGTGATTTAAATATATAAAATATTATGAATAGAGTCGTGCGAACGCACAGGCGAGTACTAGTTATAACAATATCTGAAAAGAGTATTCTCTCCAAATGGATCTTTACATCCAATGCTCCATTCTCAAATCCATGAATCCATCTTCCAAGTCTCTTGGAGATAAATAGAGTAACTGTTTGATCTGTAGAAAATTTTCTCAAACCGCACTCAAGAACATTCTTTTACAATTTTTCCATGAAGAGCTGGTATCACTGCATATCTTATTGTATCCAGTTGAATGAATGAATTCCAAGTGGTTGCTGATGATGCTCGGGATGCCACAAATCAAATGAAGAGTTATGTTGAAAGTCTTTTGTAATTACTGAAAAAAGAGAAGAAACTCCAGTTTTTGGATTTCCTTCTAACTCTTGTGCATCAATGAAGAATACTTTCATCTTCCATCATTTGATTCTTTTATTCTTTGATACCTAATTTAAATTTTACCTAAGCCAATGGGCCCAGTAAGCATAGTTTTATTTTTTTCTAGGATTATTATGAATAACCCTACAAACCTTGAATCTTTTATTTTCTCAATATTACCTGAAATCATACAAAATGTATGTCTATTGAGATGGGACCTGACTTTTATTCAGAGTTCCCTAGTCTTTTGTCGGCAGTTTAGAGTCATGCATGTCGGACATATAAGGGCTCATGTTTAAGGTCGAAATAGTATGACCGATTGGAAGAGAATTGACTCAATTACTTGATAATTTATCGGAAAATATATTACCATGTTCAAGTATGAGGGAAAATATGTAAACGATGACTTAAGAAATTTTTAATCTAAGGAATGATATGAAAAATGACTAAAAGGCATTAGAAGAAGTAGTTCCCAAGAATGATGATACCATTATTTAACAAACCAGTTAGGGGGTTAAATTATGCAGGGTCGCCTAAGGGAATTGGATGCATAGTCAAATAATGGTATCTTTTGGCTGATAGGTCTGTTATGTAGACTACTCATGCAAGGCCGCCTAAGGGAACATGCTGCATAGTTAGGCAAAACCACTCTTAGAAATTTACTTTTCTACCGCTAAAAAGCCAGTGGAAGTTTATGAGGATTCCAATTTTCCAAATCATAGAGTTTCCTATATGGAGAGAGGTACTTGAATATGGAGAAGATATTTCCAAACAAGATTATCCAATAACTAGATGAATTTCACTCCTATGAAGGTCTGACCCAAATGTAGGGGAGAGAAATATAAACCATAGACTTGAATACTTTCAAATCATGAAAATGGACGTGAAACAAATATGTTAATGGTGGCTATTTTTTGCTGACCCTTGCATACTTTTGATAAGACCAATAAGGACAAAAGAGGTTTTCTTCCCAAGAATGAAGTTACCATTATTTAAGAACTGGTGAGGGGGTTGAATTATGTAGGTCCGCCTAAGGGCATTGGCTACATAGTCAAATAATAGTATCTTTTGGCTGACAAGTCAGTTATGTAGAATACTTAAGCAAGGCCGCCTAAGGGCACATGCTGCATCGTCAGGAAAAAGAACTCTCATAAATTTGACATTTTTGTGACTAGAAGCCAAGAGATGGGTTATGATGATCAGAAAATATTTAAGGTTAGGATTATGACGCATAATTATGGGTATTTTCCAATGCATGCAGAGATACACAGATCAATGGTAACCATAATCATGTTGTGGCTGGATCCTGAATTGAAATATTGGACTTCACTACATATCCCATAAGGATGGGAATCAAGCCATATGTAGTTCTTGAAATACAGTTTAAAGTCGTGTGGTATGAGAGTACAAGAGATCCTGGTTTAGGGTGATAGAACTTAGACCATTATATGAAATTCACAGTGTGTGTTTTCATGGGGACTTTTCAGCCAAGGGACTGAAAGTGGAATTTGGGGTTAGGACCAAAAGACTTCGGGCTGGATTTGATGGTCACTCAAACGTTCCTATATATCCCATAAGGATGGAAATCATGCCCATGTAGTTCTAGAAATACCCTCTGTACAAATTTGGTTCGTACATGTGAAGGGTTGAAAGGGGACTTTAGTGCAATGATGGTTTAACCCAAGATAAAATGTTCGGGCTCTGCCATGTATGGACATAGTCTTTGGAATATAACATGATTGAAAATCAATGTAAATAATTATTTCCTCTCACGTGAGGCTATCAAAGAATATTGTAGTTTATTGTCATATAGGACAAATTTTTTGTACAGTTTGACGTCGTATAGCAAGGACGAAGGTGAACCAATGTAAAGATATTGCTTCTGGGAGCAGTTTCATGATTCAACATCATATGAGATGGAGGTGAACAGATATGAAGAGATTGGTTTTGGGATTGAACCATGGGAGGTTACCTATATACCCAGTCGAAAGGCAAGGATCAAAGTCTGCATAGTTCAATTAAAGAATGAATTAGTGGTCAAGTTGCTCTTGGGAACAAAGACCTAAAAATAGTGTTGTGACTTAAGCGTGGTTAGCGGCCCAGAGAGGGTGTTATAGTTGATGTTTTATCTAAGCTCACGTGAGTCATACTCAGTGTGAGAAACAAGAGGTATCAACAACCTTAACGATGCACAATTTAAGGTCATGTAGGACACATGAAGGGACTATGCAGTTTAAAGTCTTCCAGTTAGGATTATTGGTGCTGCATAGTTTAGTGTCTTGTAGCTGGTACAAAATACAGTTTTACATCTTGTGAGATGTATTAAGTGATTTTTGTACATTTTAGAATCATATAGTTAGGATGATGGGGGCAATAAATTTTAATGTCATGTTGGAAAAAAAAGGGGACTGTGTAGTTTAATGTCATGCAGTAAGGACAAAAGAGGACACAGTTTAACGTCATGTTGGACGTATTAGGGTCTTTTTCACGGATTAACGTCGTGTTGGATGAAAAAGGGACGATACAGTTTAATGTCCTATTGGACTATGGTGTGAATAGTTTAAGGTTATATGCATGGACGATTTCTGTATAGTTTAACATTGTATAGGACGATGAAAGGTACATAGTTTAACGTCATGTTGGATGAAAGTGAAAATAGTTTAAGGATGTATGTATGGACCATTGGTTATGTAGTTTAACGTCTTGTCCGACGTAAGGGAATTCTATATAGTTTAACATCATGTAGTTAGGACGTCACAGTTTAACGTCATGTTGGACATTTGTGCCAATAGTTTAAAGTCATATGCATGGACCCTTGGTGTATTTTGTGTTCATACAAAATATTTCTTCAGAAATCTGGCATTGGTTGGAGTAGTGATGAACCCTCCATCCATTGAGATTAAAGAATAAGCTCTTTTGGAGTAGACCTTATGTATTGAATAAGGTACTTCCCATTTTGCCTCAAGCTTGGGAGGTTTCTTTCCTGGTATCATTGGAGTTCTGAGAACTAATACCAATTCTCCTTGAACGAAAGAACGACGATGAACTTTTTTTTTGAAAGCTCGTGCAATTCGATTCTGATAGACTTCCATGTGGTGCATGGTGCAAAATCTTTTCTCATCTAACTATTCCAATTCATCTAATAGCTTTTGAGATTGTTCATCTGTAGATAACTGATCAAAAATGGATACTCTAAGAGAGTGTAGTTGAACCTTAATTGGAAATACTACTGCTGTTCCATATACCAATGAATATGGAATTGACCACGTTTCAGTGCGGGTGGTAGTTCGATAAGCCCATAATGCATGAAAGAGTTTATCAGGCCATGAATTCTTATCTTCATCCACTATCTTTTTCAGTTTGTTTGAAAGAGTCTTGTTAAAGGCTTCTATCTGGCCACTGTCCGCTGCATGATACCGAGATGAATGATTGGATTTGATGTTGTATTCTTGATACAACTTCTTCACCTCGGTTGAACAGAAGTTGGGTCCATTGTCCATCAATATGGTATGAGGGACACCAAATCTGGTAATGATGTTAGACTTGATGATGCTAACAATGCATTTAGATCTAACTTCTTTGAGAGGTATTGCCTCTGTCCATTTGGAAAAGAAGTCAGTAGGAGTAAGAATATACTTAAACTGCTTGGCTGTAGCTGAAGGATAAGGTCCCACCACATCCATTCCCCATGTGGAAAATGGCCACGAGTATTTAGCTGTATGAAGAAACTCTGGGGGTTGATTAATGAAGTTGGAATGTACTTTCACGAATGACACTTCATTTTTAAATCAATACAATCATGTATCATTGAAGTCCAAAAGAATCCAAGCCTTCGAATTTGATCAGACAGTCTATGTCCAGACTGGTGGGCACCACAAACTCTTGCATGAACATCGTTCATGACAACCATTATCTCTTCACCATCAATGAATCTAAAGAGAACTACATCAAAACCACACTTTTAGAGAATTTTCTCTAGGTGATATGGGCTGTCATAAAGAGTAAAATTTACCACATGTCACCGGATTTGTTCATTACTGGATCTATCCGGTGGAAGTGTTCCATTTTGAAGGTATTCCCTGATAGGTGTAATCCATCCTGTAGTATGACCGTATGGTTCATAGATGGGACTAAATTCAATTATTTCCTCTGTTCTGGTTTGAACATATGGTGAAATTGTATGATGGTGGGAAATACTGATTATTTTCTTGTCTCGATTTGGATCTTCCAGGGTTGTGGCTATATTAGCCAGTGTATCAGATTGAGAATTTTGTGACCGTGGGACATAATAAAATGTTAGTTCCAAAGGGAATTCCGCCAGTAACTCTCTGACGTAATCATACAAAGGGATTAGTTCTTCTTTTCTGATAGCATAATCCCCATCGACTTGTTTGATTACCAGGTCTGAATCACCTTTCACCTTTAAGTGATTCACTTGTGCTTGAAGCGCTAACTCCAAGCATGCGATAAGAGCTTGGTATTCTTATTAATTATTTGTACCGCCTCCCAATAATGAGAAGTAATAAAGAAACACTGACTTTTCTGGAAAATGAGCACAATTCCTATGCCAACTTTGTTGAATTTATGATTTTCCATTTTCCTCCCTATTGGAATCCTGGAAACACCATCAATGTACATTTCCCACGTTTGAAGACTTTCTTGAATAGAGAAGACTTTCTCATCAGGGAGTTCAATATCTGAAGATTTTTCTTCCACTGAAGGGTGTTCAGCAAGGAAATCATCCAGAGCTTGGCCCTTTATTACCTTTTGAGACACATATTGAATATCAAATTGCTGCAAGATAACTTCCCACCTTTTCAGACTTCTTGTAAACATTGGACGACTAAAGATGAATTTGAGCGGGTTATTGCGAGATAGAAATTGAACCTCGTGATGTTCTAGGTAGTGTCTCAACCTCTGAACTGCAAAGATTAATGCTAGGCAGCACTTCTCAATATTTGAATATCATGTTTCTTCTTCAAGCATAGTCCAACTGAGATAGTAGAAGTTGTTTTCATTCCCAGTATTATTCTTCTGAGCAAGAAAGGCACCCAATGATCGCTCTAAATATTTCACATAGAGGATAAGTGGTCTTCCTTCAACATGTGGCATTAACACTGGTGGACTCAAGATATACTTCTTAAAAATATTGAATGCTTTTTGATATTCTTTAGTCCACTGGTAAGTGACTCCCTTCTTCATCAATTTGTTGAAGGGTAAACTTTTTCTTGCCAAATTGGCAATGAAACGCCGAATATAGGCTAAGTGTACTTGAATTACTCTCAATTGTTTCATATTTCAAGGAGGTGACATACCAAGGATTGACTTTGTCTTCTCAGGATCGACTTCGATACCACGATGGCATACAACAATACCGAGAAATTTTCTTGAGGTTACCCCAAAAGAACATTTTAAGGGGTTCATCTTCAAATTATGTTACCAAAGTTTGTGGAATATGACTACCAAATCACCAAGTGATTAGAATGTTTCCTGGATTTGACCACCAAATTGTCCACATAACATTCAATGAACTTCCCTAAAAAGGGTTTGAAGATAAGATGCATGGCACGCTAATATGTTGTGCCTACAATATTTAGGCCGAAGGAAATTAATCGATAGAAAAAGACACCCTGAGGGGATCTTAAAGATGTAGATTCTTCATCTTCTGGATCCATTTAGATTTGATTATATCCAAAATATCCATCCCTGAAAGAGATTGATTCATAGCCAGCTATTGCATCAACTAATAGTTCTATAATCGGAACTGGAAAATCATCCGTAGGAAAATTCCAATTAAGATCCCTGAAATTAATGCAAACTCTAATTTTCCCATTCTGATTTTTCACTGGGACAATATTATCCAACCACTTGGGATATTGAACTTCTCTGAAAATGTTATCTTTGATAAGCTTATCCAATTTAGCCTCAATTTTGGAAGCATAGGTTGGGTGTGTTCTTCTAGCAGCTTGTTTGAATCATTGATGTTCTTCTAACAAACCAAAACGATGAGTGGAAACATCAGGATCATTCCCTAGAATCACTGTATAGTTCCAAGAAAATAAATCTATATTTTTATTTAAAAAGGAAATATACATCTCTTTCTCTTCAAGAGTCATAGCCGCACTAATTAAAGTGGGGAGTGGATCTTCTTTTGTACCCATATTTATTTCTCTGAGTTCATCCACAGTAGTAGAGATACCCTCTTCAAATGCTAAAGGATCATCCCTTAGATCTTCCTCTTTGTCTTCAGCATGTTTCATTTCTTCTATTTCTACTTGCATAGTATATGATGAAAAAGAATTTTCATGATCAGAATAGACGTTAAAATTAGCACATCTTGAAGAAGAATCTTCAATTTCTGACCCGATTGATGATGAAGGGTCTTCTTTGGGTAATAAAGTGGAGGTGATGGAATGAGAATCGACATCATCATTCACCTCTAACATTTCTATAACTTCTTCTCGCCTAGTTGGCGAAGTATAGACTTACTAGATTACAACAGATGAAATGAAGACATCTCCATTTGAGCTTTCATCATTGCTTGGTGGATCACCACTTTCTGCCATGTTTTCTAGCTTGATTGACGTGATTGACATTATGGAGGTTTCCATAATAGTATTTTGATTTGGGTCTATCCTATCAATTTGACTGATAGGCAGTACATAATCTGTACTCAAAGTTTCTAATGGGTTTACTGGAATCTTTTCCAAACCATATGGAGCATTAACTTTGGTAATCTCCTTTGTTGTGGATTTCTCATTTCCATTCATGTAATAAAAATCTTCCTCAATATATTGAGATTCACATGTCTTGAACGGGGCCTTATCACCATAAAATGTCACAACTTGACCATAATAACAATATTTGAGACATTGATGGTTTGATGAAGGGATAGACGCATGTTGATATAGCCAGGGTCTTCCAAGTAAGATGTTGAAGGCTGAGTCCTGATCAACAACCATGAAATCAGAATTGGATATAATATCTCCAAACTGAGTTCTGAGTGTAATCTCACCCAGTGGTTCTTGTTAATTTTTATCATATCCTTGTAACATCATAGTAGAAAGAGATAAATTGGTTTCAGTAAGGCCCAATAGACGATGTGTACGAATGGGCATGAGGTTGACTCCTGGACCATTATCAATGAATGCTCTTCGGATGTCTACACCATTGACCTTTCTAGATAAGTACAAAGTTCTAATACGTCCATGCACGACATCATCTTCATCTTCATTATTAAAATATATCACTACATGGCATTCTGCAGGATTATTCTCTACATGGTAGACTTCAGCTGCAACAATTTCAGTTTCAAAATCCTGAGGACTCGACAAATCCTCGATGAGTGCCTCCCGAATATCCTTTGATAAATTGAAAGCATCCAGAATTGATAACATGGTCGGTATTTGGGCCATGTGTTTCAATACATAATTATTTTGATACAAAGGTCTGTGTTTCCCAACAGGAATATGTGGTTTAGCACGTTCCTGGAAATTGATGCTTTGGAAGTTGATGCATCTTGTACCGGGATAGGAGTGGGTATTACTCTTGGCATTGGAATATTAGACCGATTAGGTCTATTTACTTGCTAAGAGGAAGAAGTTGGAACCTTCAACCGATCTTCCAGAATAATTGTGCCAGGACTGATTCTACCTTGTGTGAAAGAACTTGCTTGTTCTTGTTAAGCTCATTGAAGGGATCTACCACGAGTTTCTGCGGCATACACAGTTCTAGTAGGGGTAGAATTGTAATAGTGGACTCTGAAATATCCACGTCTTCCCCTGTATCTGGAGCCTCTGGAACTTCCTCTGATTCCTCTGTTTGATACAGAGAACTCGTGTTCTTCAAAATCGAAACTGTGACTGGCATACGGATCTATTAATTGAATCATATTAACAGAACTGAATATCAACTCTTCATCCGATGAAGACTCTTCCTGATTAGCCTATTTAGGTTGTACCGTTTGTTGGGGCGGTGACCGTGGATTTGAAGTAGATGGCATGAAATCTACCAGAGTGAAAGACAACTTAGGCTTTGAAACATACTCATCTTATTCTGATTCTTCTTCTTTATTTGAGTTATGCTATTTAATTTAGGATTTTCTTTATTATTAAGAGGGTTTTGCTACGACATTCATGGCAGAAGGCACAATTCGTTTCTTCAATTGTGTTCGTAAAATAGCATGAATTCGATTGATCTTATTTCTGACCATCCAATCATCATATTTTTGTGCATTTTTGTTCTTAACTTCTTGCCACTTGCCTTCCTCCTCTGGAACTGTAACATTGACACACGCTACCTGAACTGAAGAACCTTTCAGTTTGACTTGCCCCAAATCGACCATTTTTGGCAGGAGGTCCTTGAAAACAAAACACTCCTGAATGGGATGCCCCAACATTTGCTGAAATGGAAAATAGTTGGGATAGTCTTCATCTCCTTCCTTGTTTGGCCTCTTGGGCCTTTGAAATTGAACAAAATTATTTTCCAGAGCCGAAATGAAATAACCAGGAACTTGTTCATTTCGGAAAGAGTAAAATTTTATTTTCAAATCCTCAAATTGTTTTCTTCTTTGATCTCTTTGATAATTTAGACAAAACGACCTCTGTTGTTCATTCTCAAGAGGTGGATCCCTTTGAGAAGTTGAGGATTTTGAATTAGAAGTAGGTACATGTTCTTGTTTAAGAATAATTGTAGCAGTATCTGCTTTACCCATTCTCCTTCCTGGATCTGATGGAATTACATGAGATTTATCCATAGTCTTTATAAGAGAATCATAAATCTGTAAGGCGATTGAAGTAAGGTCTTGAAACCCTCCTGTGTATTTCACAGGGATCAACGGTGTGTGCAACTCATCACATAAATCCGCCACACAGATTGGCAACAATTCCTCTTGAGGGAGTGCTAATCTTAGAGAATATGTTAATCCCTTCCAGCGAGCAATGAATTCTAAGACCCTTTCATTCTCCCATTTCTTACAGTTTGTAAGATAAAAAACTGTTGTCATTGGCAATGTTGAGCTGAATTGAAGAGGAAATTGTTGACGAAGATCCTCCCATCTAGTAATTGACCAGGATTGCAAGCTTGTGTACCAAAAAAATGTGGTTCCTTGCAATGACTGTACAAAACACCTGAGCTTAACTGCTTCTTGTTGCTGAAGGGTTCCCATCATAGGATCGCAATGAGAAAGAAAATGTGTTATGTGTTGCTCTGGGTCTCCCGAACCATTAATGATTGGGAATGTGGTACTTGTAAAATTTGATGGGGGAGGAATTGCATCAACCCATTCTGGGTACGCTCTATTCTCTGGTTGAACCAGATCACGCTTTCCCTCTATAGCTTCCAACCAAGCTATTAATGACTCAATAGTAGTTATTATCTTTTAAGAAACATCTGGTTTAACTTGTACCTAAGCCGGTGCAATAACTGGAGCTTGGACAGATGTAATGGCCAGTGATGCAACTGATGGCAGCACCACCAACTGTTGTTGACCTTGACCCGTAGGATTAGACCTGTGAGGGTGAACTGATAGAGGAGGATATTCTTGATCCATCTCAGTAGCTTCAACAAATTCCCTTGGATGACTGACTCCAGCATGCTTACGAGGAAGACTACCTTGAAGTAGTTCTGCATTCAACATCCTCAATTCCTTCATTTCTTCCTCTTTTTGTGAAAACCTTTGCTCTAGTTAGTGTGATTGGCCTTCTCCAGCGGAATTGTATGTAACCTGATTCTTTCCTTTCGCCTTGTTGGATCCCTTTTAGAGAGGGGGAAGTGGGTTACTTGGAGGATTACCTAGGTTCTTGAGTAATCTTTTGATTTCATGTACGCACACCTTCTTTATTTGTGTCTGTGCGTATAAATTCTTGAGCCGGAACCTCTTCATCTGATCCCTACGAGTGAGCCTCATCTGGTGGATCAGCAACTATGACATTGATGACATTGATTTATGCATAATGCATTTCATCCCTTCTATCGGCATTTCTGCGATATTGTCTTCTTCTATGTCCTTGATGAGACATTTCCTTTTGTTGATTCAATACCTCATGAACTTCTTGATGAACCGTAATTTGGAGGTAATCTCCTGATAATTTGGTTCTTCATTCCTCTTGAGTCTTCTTCCCCAATCGAGAAAAGACTGACTTTCTCTGAGGGAGGGATTGAGGATTTGAAAAAGTCCCCAGTCTGGTGGACTGGGGTTGTTCCTGCTGTCTTTTCTCAACTCCTCGAATCTTATTTTTTGATTCTAAGGGTTGGGTTAATAGAGTCCCCAGTCTGGCAAGCTGGGGTGGTTCTTGACATGCTATATCTGACACTTTCTTGAAAGCTCTCCTGATCTTGTGGACCTTAGTCTGGAAATTAGATGGATGCATCAAACTGCATCCACTTTTATCACCCTGCTCAAAAGACTTTTGGATGATTTCTAAAACATATGTCACTTGATGATGTGCTTGCTCCAAATGAGAGGCATGTTCAATATTATCGTTTCCTTTATGAAGGATTAATTAAACAAATTGTTCTCTGTATGATTTATTTTGAGAGAATCTAGTTGAAGCCTGTTCTTGGGAAAGCTTTTGATTACAAACAAAACCCATTGATTGTGGCCGGCCATGGGCAATAATATTGCATGAGACCATTTTCGGTGGGATTTTCTGACAGGAGATCATAGTGAAATGTAGTTCTCCATGAACACCCCATCCCCTTATATGAATAGCAGATGGGGAATTGGCAATTAACTGGCGCAATGTTCTTAGTGCGCCAAGGCATGAACGCTGAAGGGGTCTCTGCTGTTTTCCAGCCTTCAGATATCGATAAACTGAGAGAGATTCCAAGTCAATTTGGCATTGTAACCCTTCTATTATCTTGACATGATTTTCATATTCATCATAAGATAATATTTTATTTTTCAACTAACAAATATTTTTTCCATATGTTGAGACGAATATCATGAATTCCATCTTCCATCAACATCTCTGGAATGTCATACTGAGAGTCAGCCAGAGGCCAAAACATGATTGGCACTTCACCTTTTTCCAGTTGTTTTCTCATATTAAATATTTACTCTTTATCATTTAATGAAGATTCTTCTAACTGATTAGACCAGAGCTACTTCTTCCTTGTTGGTTCATCAGAGTCAACAAGATTGGTAGAGAAATCACTGATCAAACTACAAGATGCATGAATTAGGGGTGGTTCAGAGAATGACCTACACCCTAGGCTATCTTTTGGTTGAGAATGTATTTCACCTGCTAATGGTAAACCATCAGACATGAATGGCTTTATATTTTCAAGTGACACAATATAATAGGGCCTTCTTGTCACTGCATTGTCTTCTGAAAAATTTTCCAGACAATGGGAATTACTACTGTGGAGAAAAATTTCGCAGCAAAATTCATCATCATGGGGAGGACCACCATGGTGGGTTACAACAAAAGATGAAATATTTTGATCCATGGTATTCTGACCACACATAGGGTTCCTGTGGCTCTCATCTGAAGATGCAACTTCGATATTGACCGGCTTGTCAGGAAGCAAGCATTCATGAATAAGTATCTGATGCAGACCATCAGAATTAATGTTCCCACTATTTGGAACTGAGAGAGAAGAATCTTGAGTTGCAACAGATAGTTGTCTGAGTGCATCAAGAAATCCAGCATCGAGTAAGGCCTTGTTTCAGATTGGCCCTTGATTTCTTGACTGTGCTGGGCTAGAATTCTTATTAGATGCCTTCTTACTCAATTTGGAAGTTTTATGTGCCTGCTCAGGAAAAATGATCAGGTTAGGCTGATTAGCTCCGCTCAAACTAGGTGTATGTTCCTAACTTGGTTGTCTATATGATATGGGGGAGTACTCCCCATAACCCTCTTGGACTGGAACAGATGTGTGTGTATGTTCCAGAGTGAATTGTTGATGTATCACTCCCCTTGTAGGGATAGATTTATGTGTCTTTCCCTAAGATTCTACTGAAGTTGTTATAATATCCTGGCAGGCATCCAGGATATGAGCAGGGATTTGCTTCTGCTCTTTCACCATTCATAGAATATGCTTGGTGACCTCAGATGCCGGAATGGGGATATATGTCCATTTTGTGCTTGGAGTAGGTGTGTGTTCCTACTCCTGTCCTCCTTTTCCTATCAATAAATCTTGACAGTACTCAAGTATGGGGGTAGAGAGTTGATTCTGCCTCCTATTTGTCACCGGAGATTTCTGACTGACTTCTCCGAATGCTACCAAACGAGACTGTTGGTAGGCTTGATCAATACTAGCTAGTGTATGTCACTGCTGATTGCAATACGCCGAAATTGGTTGATGAGCCTCCTTTAACACTGACAGAGGAGGATGATAGAAAGATTGATGAGTAAAAGTAGGTGTATGTGCCTGTTTACCAGTTATCAACACATTGGGTTGGCAGACTTCATCGTATGTAGTTAGACGAGCCTGCTGACTAGCTAATGATTTATAAAGAGGTGTGTGTTATTGTCTATATTACTCCATCGGAATTCCCTGGCAGGATTGGCATGATGCTTCCAGACGAGTTTGTGGGATAGCAGGATTAAAATGGATGGTTGTGTGTGCCCGCACGTTGCTTTCCACCATGTTAGTTTGGTGGACTTCTCCGGAATCGGCAGAGATAAGAACCTGCTCACTGTTAACCGGTTTTCTCCTCTGGTGGTTTGTCTTGCATGCTCGGGTTCGAGAAACCTGAGGCGAACGCCTGGAGATGACACCCTCATCATGTTGAGGGTAGACTGTCGCATGAGTCTGGTGGTTATTTTTGATGGGAGCCCTCAAGAAGGACTCATGTCTCCTTGAATTAAGGCCCTGAGGTACCTGCTCATTCACCTCCCCAGAATACGGGAGTGAATGATGATTGTGTTCCGGGGATAACAACAAAAAAAGGTTGGAGACGGTGGTTGGAACCACCTACTTCTTGATCGCTGTTCATCTTTGTTTGGATGACCAGGTTAAATTATTCACTTAGACGGCTTGTCGAGTAGCCTCCAGAGTTGGAATGGTACCGTGTTGACGGTACTCCTTAACCACTGCATTTGATACCAAGTGTTGAAGATGCTGAGTAGGTGATATCATCCTTAGATAGGACGAAGATCCAGTAGGAGCAGCAGTAGATGCATTCACAACAGAGGTTTTCACAGTCGTGTACTTAAGAAAATCCATTCTTTTAATGCATAAGATCTTGGAAAAGAGTGTATGTTTGATATAACAAACATAATCTAGATAAGTTCGGCTGCAACAACTTTTGGATGAGAAAATATGTTATTGATTGCTTGGTTGGCCCTCTCATTGAGTTTAAATAGGGGCCTAACAAATAGGTAAAACATCACTTTAACATGGTTAAGGATTCACATCGGGTTCACCATTTTTTGTTTCCTCTATAATTGGAGATGACCTCGTTGATTGAAGGTTCAAACATTCCAATTGGTTTCTAACAGGTTTGTTCGTAGAACCAGAAACATCCAATGATTCCATTTCCATTTGGATCTACTTTCCAAAGGTTGGTTCTCATTAGTTATGTACTGATGAGGCTTAGGAATTTACATTGGTTGAGAGGATGGGAGGTCAGACTCATCACATATTTTTGAATGTAATTATGGTCTACTCCAGGAATCTCTTTATATACTTAAGTTATGTTCTTTAATCCTTATTACATTACCAAGTATAAAATGATCCTTCCTTTAAATTTGAAAATAAATGATTGATATGTAGGAGATTTATATAATATTTTATATGTATTCGAGGTTCTTCATTGATAGAGAATCATCTTTATTTGTTAGAGATTCTTAGTCAATGGTATCCTTCGACAAATTATATAAAATTATCTTGGTCATTATGATAACCATGCTAGTTTTAAAGCCACTCAGTGGGGAACTTGAAGTTTATTGTCATTCATAATTACATGGATTATTTTATAGTTGTGATCGTACCCATAGACGGTCTACCTACATATCCTTTATTTTGGAAAAGAAATCGGAACCCACGTAGTTCAAGTAAGGGAGTATGATGTTTATGATTGATGGATCAAAGAAAGATTTCATAATTACTTTTACACTATAAGATCATGTGAGTCATGATTGTTATGAGAAACAAGAGGTATTGGTAAAACCAGACAATTTTTTCATGAAAGATTCAATCATAAGAAATGATGTGGGGCATATGTATGTGTGACTGCCCAAACAGATGATGATTAAGACTAACTTCATGGAAGAAATCCATAAACAGGGTCCATAAATGTATATGTGCTTTATGGGGATTTGGATGCACTAATCTTGGGGAAAAATCCTAAGGATGATGCCCAAGTTATAAGAGTACTTTTGATTGGGTTTTACTCCAGAGAAAAAAGACCAGATCAAAAGTAAATTAGGACTGGTTAAGAGAAATTAAGACAGGGGCTTACTCCTGAGAAGGAGGCCCGGGTTAAGGGATTTGAAAAATTAAGGGACTTGGGGATTACTCTTAAAGAGGATGCCCATACATGAGACTGGGGATTACTCTTGAAAATATTCCTAGATTAAGAAAATTATGGTTGGGGCTTACTCATAAGGAGGATACCCAGATTCATGGGAACTTTGAGACTGGGGCTTACTTCTGAAAAGGAAGCCCTGGTTAAGGGAATTATGACAGGGGCTTACCTCTAAGCAGGATGCCTATATTAGGGGACTTGGGGCTTACTCCTGACAAGGAGGCCCAAATTAATGAGGACGTGGGACTTACTCCTAAAGAGGATTCCCAAATTAATGAAAATTTGGACTGGGGCTTACTCCTGAAAAGGAGGCCCAGGTTAAGGATTCTCTCCTCTTATAGGATGAGGTTGAATGAATAAAATCTCTAACTTTATTGATGTAAATATGTGTAAATCACTAGGTTTTGAGAGATGTTCCACATAATTCCATTCAGATAAGGAATCAAACAAAGAAATCATGCCATAAATGGCTTTGGAGAGAGTTCTGAAGGATTAATCCTAAAGAGGAGATGTGGATAGGTGTAAGAGGGGTGAAATGGGCAGGAAGGGCACCCAAAAAGAGAGGGGCGCGTAAGTACTGTGTGGGCGTGCAAGTCCTGTTCGTGTAAGTATACTTGCACAACACATTGTTACTTGCGCACCGGCCAATCCTTATGGTAGAATTTGGGCGAGGCTTGGCTCAAGCCTTTTATACTAACCCTGGAAACTTCTTGAAGAGAAGGGCGCAAGTTATGTGGAAGGAGTAGGGCGGTGCATAAGTGGGGCCATTTCTCCTAAGGACTGGCCACCTAAGTGCGCAAGTGTTGATGAATTTAAACACTTAGACCTTCCTCCCCTTCTTTAGATCTTCTGTTCTCGGTAATAAATTACCTTAGAAGTGTTCAAATGTTGTGAGAAGAGACTGGGGCACCGGGAGCTCAAATCCGAGGTTCTGGAATTTTTTCATCCTCGAAATGGGAGGACCACAGGGGGTATTTATAGGCTGATGAAGACCTTGGGATAAATTCAGATAGGGCACCCAGGTCACCTGCGCGACCACTGGGTGGCGGGCAATTATTCTTGCGCGCCCTTGGTGGAACTAGCGCGACCCAATTGCAAATGATCATTTCTTCACACCTTTATCAATTTTTTATGTTTCTTCAACAGATAAATCACTTTGAGGTTAAGGTATTTCCTTTTTCAATCCTTTAGACTCTGTGACAGAAAGGAGCATCAACACTTGGATAAAGATATTATTGATATTGATAATGTAAATTGGATAGTAAAAATTACCCTCCAACTCATAATTTTTTTATTTTTAAAGTGGTATGTGTTATCATGAATGAAGTAACGACCTTATTTTGTGTTAATGAAATTTATCCAATTGTCTTCAGAAAAGTAAATCATGTGTGCTTTCAATAAGGATTAATAGTAATTTAGGTTATTAAAATGTTTCAAGATTAAACATAATGAAGGTATTCATATGTTTGCTATGTGGAAATGGAATGATACTTTATACAAGGGATATATTCTATGATGTTTTTATGATATTTAGTCAAATACGTTCTAATTTTTTGGATTTTTAGATTTCCGAAGGATTTTATGTTTACCCATTTTATGAAATTTTTTGTTATGATTTGCATGATGTTTGTGAGATTAATGTATTATCTCAACATATGACAATTTATGAATATTTGATAAATACTTATAACATCATTAATTTTATGATTATGGAAAATACATGGGATTACGTTTTATGGATCTTAAGATGTATTATTTATTTTGGAATGAAAAATTAAACTTCATTTATAGGGGAATAGATAAAGATGATACTGACCAAGGAAAACACAACGAGTGACATTGAACATATAAAAAGTTGTAAAATAAAGTAACATCATCTCTTTGTGAAAAGTAGTCACCTTTAGGAAAATGATCTTGAAATAAATTTTTTTCATATATTCATCATTATTTATAATATCAAATACCTCTTTAAGTCTTCTTGGGTTCATCGTTTTCTAATTGTTATCTTTCTCTAGATCACCCAATTTGTTGTGATCAATAATCTTTATGAATCACTTTGATTATTTATTATTTTCATCGATTTCCATTTTTTCACTTCACATGTATGTTCTCCTATCTGTAAATCGTAATTATGTGTCGCTATGGGTAACCATCATGTTTCCAACATTCCCATTTTAAATGAATTTTTTATCTTAATTTTTTCAATTTGGGTTTCTATGAATATAATATTAATGTATTAAACCTCTGATTACATATATGAATTTTAAGAGATAAATTAATTTAATGGTTTTTATAACGTAAAACCACAATATTTTTTTAAATGTATTTTGTTGAATTAATTTAATCATTTTGAAACTATGAATTTCATGCAATAATGAATATAGATTGTGTGATATGAAATCACTAGGTATGGTTGGATCTATATGAAATACCAATATAATCATTCACTGCACATAAAACCTAGATTATATTTTGGTACATTCAACAATATATTTGGATTGTGTTAAAAAAATTATGAGTTCCTTTGAATTCTTGTGTTACACACATGACATAGTTATACCACACTACAATATACTATTAATATTAATATTTTTTATAGTTTTTACATAGATAATTGAATGGAACCTATCAATAAGATTAACAAATTTTCAAAAATATGATTAAATATATATATAATGAGTCTTTGGTTATAAAATAGCTATAAATGAAAATAATAAATCTTTTAAGATAAAGATATTATTTTTGCAAGAAATCTATTTTAATATGTATAATCATTTCTTAAACATGATAAATTAAAAATACCACTATTGATGATTTTTTTAAAATTCGTATATTATATATTAAATAAATATTTTTGAAACTAATACAATCGGTTTTATAGTCCTAAGATAAGAATAAATCCAACATTATTAATAAAATGATGCATTTTACGAAAAAGTAATTTTACCACCTTTTGATGGTCAAAACATTTTAAATCAAATTTCCATAATTTAATACTTTTTAATTTGAAAAAATTGTAAAATTTATTTTTAAATGTGGGATATCAATATATAATAAGGGTGAATTTTAGATATATTTCATAAAAGTTTTTTATGAATAGTTATGAATGCTGATTTTTATTTGATGACTTGTTTTTTGTCTAATTTATTTATATAATTAAATTATATTTTAACTAGATTTTACTGAATATTTATATAAATTATAAATATATTAATAAAATATAGGTAATATTAATCAATTTATAAATTATATTTAATTTAAAAACAATTAAAGATTTTAAACATTTTCACTTTAAAAACCAACTATTTCATCCCATTTGTAGAATTATTTTTTAAATTAATTTCTAAATCATCTATTGTGAGTGTTTTTACAAATGGATATTTATTTTTAGTCATAATAATTTATAATTTCAAATAAGGTAAACCTATATTTTACACACACAAAATAGTGGTCATAATTAAAAATAAATATGATGATTAAGGTAAATACATGTTTACTTAGTGGTTAAACATTAACTTAATATGAAAAATACCATATACACGTGTAGAAAAAGACAATGTATTGACATATTTTGACACTATCCTCACAATTATCAAATAGGGATAATTATTGTAGGCACATTTTGTAAGGGATCCCTCTCTATAGTGTTTACCTTTTAAAATTTACAAGAATGTCACTCATCATCCAATATAAAAGGGCACACCCCCCCCCACACACACACTTATTCTCACCTATAAAACTCTTTGTCTCATCGAATAACTTCCCAAATAATCTCCAAACTTCCCCCCATATAATTCTTAGGCCCTCATTTTGGGTATAATGAAATAAAACTTAGTCCTTTGGTGCAAACCAAAAGGAATTTACCAAAGAACACGTAACATCCTTTAATAAGATGTTTTGTTTAATTTTCAATCTCCACAACCTCAATTATTATTATTAAATTATTAAATAATATCCTCATTATCCTAAATATAATTAATTATTTTATGTATTTTTCTACCTATACTTAAACAAAATTCCACCAAATGGGATACACAATCATCATTCGTGTGTACGGTGGATTATCGCCTCATGAGATGATGTCGTTCATTCTTCGGTTACCTCATATAATGGTTAGAGATATTGATGGGATTTTTATATTTATGATATTTATGATTTATTTATAATTATTTAATTATTATATAATATATACCTTTATTCATTCCATTTTTTAAGATTATTATTACATCGTTTGTGAAGGTGTAGACTACCACCTCATCAAATCAATGTGATTCATCAGCGCATTATGTGGAATTTATTAGGGATGATCTTAGTAAAAATATATTATATTTTTTACAAAATAATTCTACATGGTTGATTATATATATACATATATTCAATTTATTTTCATTCTTCCAATATGAAAGGAAAATAGAAGTATTATTCTTCTATACGTAGAGCCTACTATCTCTACAACTGTTTAATTTAACATCATATTAATATATTTTATTTACAATTTTAAATACATATGAAATGAATATAAATCATATTTTTATGATTTTTACCTTCTCTAAATATGTATATCATGGTCTATGTATGATAATCATGTAAAAATTACAAACATATGTGAAACAAGTGGATATTATCTAAAACTTTATATTAACATGGAATTATTAATAAAATTGTAATATAAAGTAGAAATAAAATTATATGTGGTATAATATATAACAATATGGTTATGTGTTACATTTATAATAAACTTATATTTTTTATAAATAATTTTTGAAAGTGTGAAAAATAATGTAATGACTTAAGCTAAGGTATTTATCATCTAACTTTTTATATCTATGAGAAACCTTTCTTATTCAACACATGTTTCATTTATGTCTTTTATATTCATACCTATGAAATTTTATGTCCTTAAATAATATTATTTAATGATATTTTATGTTTTTATAGATCTTATTTTTTCATTGGTTTCATGATTAAAATGTTTCTCAAGTAGTAAAGGGATTTATAGTCTCACTTTTTTTCTATGAGACTTATTATATATTCAATAATATTTTAATTTTTGTGGTGTAAATAGAGCCCCTAAATTTATTCTATTATTATTATTTTTAATTTTATTTGATTTTATATAACAACTTGATGATATATATTTCATGGGGATTACAATTAAAAGTTACCAAATCTGTTAAGTAATTTTTTTCTAAATTTTTCTTCATTGAGACACATGTAATATTATGCCTCTTTTTTGTTGTCAGGTGTATATATTTTTCATTGAAATGTTTTATGATGAATATAACTATTTCCATGATATATTAAGCATCATATAATGATATTATCTCAAGAATATTATCATTTAAATTTTCCGAAGTTGTAATAGTTTATTGTTATAATCTCATCATTTATATGGATTGCTTATGATTATGCTTCCATTAATGAAATATTATGTTATATATCCCAATATATCTCATGAATTTTCTCAAAAACTGTTTATTAATTATATATTCATGTAATGGTATTATTTTTACACAATTTAATAATTAATATAATTAGGAAAATTTTCTCTAAAAAATATGAAATCATATCTCTCTTCTCTTGGAAATATATTTTCCTTCAAAACCATGTTTTATAAAAATCTTTTAAAATCTTATAATAATATCCCAATATTTAAAATGAATTTTTAACCATGTCCTTATTTTTAAAATCAGTTTTAAAATAATATATCATGTCATTTTCTAATCGAGGCAATTTTTTAAATATTCTCTAGCGGCAAAAGGAATGATTTGCATGTATGGATTTACCTATTATCATGGACCTCATTTCATTTATGTTTTATGTACAACCTTAAAAAGTAATTTTAAATAAAAATTATTTTATTAATAATATATATATATTCATTTTTTTATTTTTTTTCAAATAGAAAAATTCAAAACAATTTCAAGCATTCATAATAAGTTTAAATCTTATTTTCAAAGAAAAAGTTTTCAAAAAGTTTTCAATATTTCTTTATACATTTTCAAATCAATTTTCAATGAATTTTTTTTTTAAAAATATTTATATTTTAAATAATTTTTTTAAAAACATAAAATATGTTTTCCTTAAGAAATTTTTTCAATGAAAATTAAATTCATTATTTTTATGAAGTGGATTTCTTGAAAAAAATATTACAAAAATGATATTGAACGAAATTGTCTATTTAATAATAAATGTTCCAAGGGATCATTGAAAATTATTTTCTATAAAATATGAAATCCATTGATATAGTTTATGATTTAATAGATATATTATCCATGCAAAACTTTTATATTCTTTCTCTGAATGGTTAATTTTTTGATAGAATGATGTTATTGAATTGCATGTCTCTTAAAAGGGTTATACCATATTAAATGATTTGTAAATCATCTTACATTAATGGGTAATTCTAGGATGAAAGGATTGTGAACCCTATCTCGTTTACATAGGTTATGATATAATGAAATATATATCATATCCATTTAATTTCATGGGTTATGATTGATTATTATAAAACCCATCTCATTTTGTGTGTCATGATGAGATGATACTATTGTAATCATGCCACTCACACATGTATAATTTCATTATGTTGAATGTGAGACCTATATCTCCATCCATTGTGTTATGTAACGATAAATATTTTATGAGAAAAAATGGTGTGTGGGAGTGAAACCAAAAACCTAAACAATTGATGATATAGAAGGACATAACAAGCCTACCACATGAGGGTACAGATGAGGGAATCTCAAGCCCAAAACAAGAGGGTACATGGGATGGCATACCAAGATAAAAACAAGACGATATATTAGAGGGAATACCAATACCAAATCAATAAGGTAAATGTAATGGAATACCAATCCAACAATAAGAGGGTATATGGGAGGGAATCCGAATCCCAAAATAAGAGGATTCATTGGAGTGAATCCCAATACCAAAGCAGGTAAATGGTTGATAAAACATTTCGATAATGTTATGAGGTAATTGGTCGGTAGCCTTCAAAATAAGAATTTATTTGTTCAACTGTATGAAAAATTCTATGTCTTATTATTATGTTGTTCTCTCATATCGTATTCTCTAGATTATCTAATGATTCATGTATTTTGAACTACCACCATTTATTCCATGATTCATGTTTATGATCTTTTATATGCATTGTATGATCTTTTAAAGGTATTAACATGTTCTCATAAACTTATAGTCATCTTATTCTTACATATCTCCTTTATTTACCCATATTGATCATCTAAGCACACCATTTCCTATTATTTCTTTCCCCATGTTAGTAAAAATCATTTTATGTAGGATTACTAAAGAAGAATACATTTGAGGGAGATGTTCAATATTTTTTTTAGATTGATGATTATGTTTCATTTTTTATATGGAAAATAAAAAATATATAGTCCTTGACCATGTAATTTTTTGATGTGTTGAATAATCATATAAAATAATTTAACATTCATTTATATTAATATTGGGTCGTTGTAAACATGTTATTGCCTCCCATATTCCATTGGAAGACAACAGTTTCATGTTCCTATGAAACCTGATCATAATAACATGACTATACTTCCTTGATTCACATATTACTAAAACTATGCTCAAAATCCCAAGTGATTATCCATGACTCATTTTAACGAACCAACATGGGATAACAATCCTTTGAACTCCATAGCATGCATGCCACATACCCGTAGAGCATCCCAAGTCCCCCTGGGAGGACCAAAAGTATCAACGGTATCAAACAAAAAAACATGGGGGTGGTTTTACCCTCATGGAACCAAATAAAACATTATAGAAAAACATAGAATGTTGAATATTAAACAAAAAAAGATCCAACAAGATCATCTCATTATATCATCACATTTCATAAAATGTATATCAAACTACAGTGTAATCCATGACTCTAAAGAGTTTAAGAACAACTTGGATTAATAAAACTAGGTCTAATTGGTTCCATAAATCCATAGGTCCGATCTCTATATCC
Organism: Viscum album; assembly: GCA_963277665.1. NCBI lineage: Eukaryota > Viridiplantae > Streptophyta > Magnoliopsida > Santalales > Viscaceae > Viscum > Viscum album. The sequence goes on from OY728163.1 coordinate 693,195,897, forward strand.
ATGTTATTTAGAATTCCCCACAATAATCCTAAAAACCATGTACTTCCTAGGGAAGAGGGAACCCGGTTAAAGATGAAAACAATGACCTAATGAATAAATATAGACATGGGGTCCATATTCCCACTAACATGACTATGTGGGTGTGATTTAAATCCCACAGTATACCACCATGAGTCCACTTAACTCCATTTAAGAAAGTATCAAAAAAAATTATCATGATAATAATGTAGATAAAAAGGTTCTAAAATAATTTACAAGATATTAAGGTAAATAAATTTAGTTCATTTACTTTCTCAAAGAACACTATTTGTAAAAAAGGACATAACATATTTTTATCAAAACCATTCCAATTCAAAATTCAATCATTTATTCATACAACCTCATGATTTTAAAAAAAATTCACACATGGTTTAAATATTTCAAAAGAATGGTAACCACACATTTCTATTCAAAAACCATTTCAAAGTTTTCCCAAAAAATTATTTTACCCTAAAAATTAAAAGGTAATCAAGGAGGGGTAACTATAATTAATCAAAATAAAAAAAGGTCACAAATAATTCCAACAGGTGGATGGAACATAACTAGTCAATATGTCGACTATACCATGGGAGGATAAACACATAAAAAATCATCCATGAAATCACCAAAACACATGTCATTATATAAAAGCAAAGGCATAACATGACAAACATAGAATGAGACAATTCCATTTGGACTAATGGGATATCAAAATACATGAATAGGTGGACCTAATATAAATAAGGTAATGTTATAAATTCCATAAACTGTATCACTCTAACTAGTCTCCTAGGTGACCGTACCAATATCCAAATATCACATATAACTAGGGGTGCAGTTCATAAACCTCAACAAGCATAGAAACGTCACAATAATTTCCACTAAAAATCCCTTGTTCTTCATGGAATAACTAATGTGGGCCGGCCACGAAGAAACAATTTTCATCAAATGATAATAATAAATTTACCTGAGATAACACCAAAATCAATTCCTTCAATCCAGATGTAAATCCCTCAAAAAGAGCCTAATATATATTCACAACATAAATCCAATCGTAAAAATATACCAATTTAATTAAATAGAATCATCAATATGGAAAAGGGTGTTAAAAATGGAAAAAAAACATTCAAAACATCATAAATTTCCCAGTCATCCTTTATATTATCATTTATAGATTATAGATTTGAAAATACATTTTTTATAAAATTTGGAATCTATAAATTTTTTGAATAAATCATAATCAATAAAAATCACAACAAAATAGAACACCAGAAGCCTCAATTAATTTCATAATACACACTACCCCTGTTCAAGTCTTGAAAACGTGCTATACGAAAAGGGAAACCCACTTTGAAATCCCCAATAGTCATAAAATCCAATGAAAACGTGTTTTCATAATGAAACACAAATTTGGAATTTTATAAAACTTGTAGAATCCATACAATTCCATTTTACATCAACATACAATGTAACCTAAAATCCAAAAAAAATAATACAAATGTGGACCAAGTGAAGTTATAGAAACATTCAGAAATCCAATAGTGCTGACCTATATCACAATTATCTACTTTTAAAACGATTTTATAAATCTAATCAACCATGGAAATATTAAATAAATTCAAAATAATTGTAAATACCTACCCTATGTGGTGGAATCAAATCCCGTCAAATGAATTCTACTAGGTTAGGTTTCAATATATGGATCATAACCCCTAAGAAATAAACACATCCATTTTAAAATGACCCAAGGTATGAAAATCACCCATAAAATGCAACTTGGTTTAGAGGAGAAGGGTAAAATGAATGAAAACCAAAGATGAAGAGGAAGGTAACCCAATCATTTGAAACCAGGTGACTAATCACCAATAAAGAATATCAAAATATATTCTATGGAGAATTGGATAGGGGTTAATGTAGCTTACCAAGGATATAGTAAAATGAATGGGGAATCCATGGGATGAAAACCCAATTAATAAAAATGAAAAATGGAAAAATCAATCACTTTGAGTGCCTTGCACTGTTTACCTACAACATTAAACAATTTTTCAGGTAATGTTCCATATCTCTAATGTTAAGAGTTTCATGGGATAAAAAATTAGGCAGCATAATCAGTTTAGTTGTGTTTCTTAATCATGAATCAAATAATATGTTCTAAAATATTACCCTTTTCATCATAAAGTCCCTATAAAAATAGGGTATAAAAGATACATAAAATTCACATAGATAAAATTTTCACTTTTGGTGAGACACTATTCTACTTGTGATCCTTAAAATATTAATAGCATCAAAAATTTCCTTAAAAACTAAAGGTCTCTCACCCAACCAAAACCATATTCCCGGTCACTAAAAAGATGATCATTTTTATGATATATACTATAGTTCATTTACAATATCTCCATGCTCTTGATATCACAACCTAAATCAATAGGTTCCGACACCTAACCAACATTTCCTTGAAAATCAATAATTTCAATATAAAAACTATCTCTCATGGTGATTATAATTTCATAAAAACCAGTAATTTTCACATGCCACCAACCAATTCCCTTTCAATGATGTCATAATCAAGGCACCTTAATCTTGAACCATATCATAGTCACTAGATTTATCAAAAATGTATTATTAAACCTATGTAATCTCACATACCAAAAGAAACATATTTTTTAGTAAATCATATTAAATAGTTTCGAAAATATAATTTAGAATCACCTTACTTGACCTAAGTTTAACATCCATATTTATCATTATCCACCCTTCTAGAAAATATATATAGGATCAAACAGTTTCAAGATTCTGAATGAGCATGTCTGTTTTCAATGATACATAAAAATATAGATTCCCTGGAACACTAGTTCATATTTACAACCTCTCAATGGATTCTAACATGATAGTAATATCTAACTGGTAACACCATTTTTGTATGGATCTTATTCACTGAAGAATCCAACTAGGACAAAATAATGTAACAAAACTCAAAAACTCACCCAACCACTCAATCTAGTCTCCCTCAATAGACACCAAAAAAACCTCAAATACTTTATCCACATATAATATTGTCACTAGACACTCATACCATAAAAAAACCCCTTATCACATGATTCAAGAACCCGGATATGAAACTCACACCACCTCATTGTCACTAAAAACCAACCTCCTAAAAACCCACAACAAGGACCCATCACTTTTTTGGATCTAACATGTATATCTAATTATAGAGATGGGAACAAACAATTATGGTCAAAATAAGTGACCACACATCATTGAGGTTCTCACATGATGGACTCTTTATCATGCACTTTCACACAATACCAGGGTATAGTCACATACACCGTCTCTCACACCATATTACATTCCAATTAGAAATAATATCTCCAAAATCCTATGTATATCATATATCATGGGCACTCTCCACCGGGCCAGACCCCCATAAATAAGATACACATCAACTAAAAACTATGCCCACATCAGATATAAATAAGATATTCACAACATTACACATTTCTATTTAAGATTATCCTAAACATTGAAATCAGGTCTCAGAAAAATATAAATCCCACCAATATGTTATAGTGGGAAATGATATTTAAGTTATGCTTTATATTTTTTTTTTTAAATATCACATATTAATCAAGAAAATTTATCATGTAATTTCCTTTTAATCATGGTGATTATATGAATCACTATCAAGATAGGAACATTTTAATGAAATATCATTTTAATTTCATAAACAAAAACATTATATAAAATGAAATTAACATTTTAATTAATAGTTACCTCAAATAAATCAAACCAAAATAATCTCAAAATATGTATTTTAGGAATTTAGAGCATTATTTATATATTATTAAAGCATATTCTTATACAGAATCACCATGTAATTTTTTGTTGACATATTAAGTAACTCACCGATGTCACATTCTAGGTAATAAGATATTGAATTATTGGATATCACAAAAATTACATGTGAATCCAATGTATTTGAAAGGGTACATTAATACACCCTCTATTGGTTACTAGGGAAAGAGATAAAATAACACATATTAAGAACCATATAATCTAGTGAATCAATCAATGTGAAATCATATCCACTATAGAACGGAACATTATGAACAACAATATTATCTCAAGTAACATTATAATTCCCAAAATGTGTGGTATTTATTCCTATATATAAGCTCCATACCATGACTCAACACATTCAAATCCTTCTATATACCATTCCAAAAATTTATGAAAATGGATATAACTATGATACCATTTTTAATTTTCATGCCTTCACAAACAACTAATTCGTTCCCAAACCTACAGTCTCTATATGGCCAAAACCACACTTACACATACACTAGTGGTATTCAAATAATATTGTGAGTCTAGGGTCATATTTTGGGACAACTATTAATTCATATCTAAGTTATACCAATGGTGGAAATCTAAAAAAAATAGATATAACATACCATTAAATACTGATTAGCTAAAAACCAACAACTCAAGCTACAATGAATGGACCATGAAAATTTTCATTAAACAATACATATAAAGATTTTAAAAAAATTCCAAAAACCTAAAAAGGAATGACATGTAATACCTAATAAAGGCTCTGAGTTCGATGCCTTACCTCACCCCATGATACAAACAATGAACTAGAAGATAAAAAATATTATGCACCGAGCCATACCCGAACAATAAAAGTAATGATGAAATATTGTTGAGTGCCCACGTTCTATGGAGCTCCCAAAAGTGTGTAAATATAAATCAGTAGGATTACCCTGATGGTGTTCATGGAATATGAATTCTATTTCCAATTACATGATGAAATTTTATATATAATTATTTATACATTTTGAAATTATAAATTAAAAATAGTAAATCCAAAAAATGATTCTTGTTCTATACAGTGACATAGATAATTAGTTATATACAATAATTAGTCATCATCAATTAGTCTCTTATCGTAATAAAAATATAGCTCAACTAGTTTCAATGTATGTAACTAAGGAATGCATTTTCATATTAATCTAACGGAACCGACATGTCTCTACATAGAATTACCTTTCTATATATCATATAGGGAATACATGGGGTATGACCCGTGGCATCCTAATATATATTTCATTACATTTTTACCTCAATGAACCATCCTAGACATTCAAAATGATATCTTAATTGGAATCCATGTATTTGGCTAGAGTTATCCTTGAAAAAAAATCATGCACAATATGGAGATTTCATTTTAAAGAATTTTACTAGGGTAACCATATTAAATCCATAGAATTATTCTATGCCAGTCTATACAAAAACAATACCTGATTACAAGGGTTTTTAACTTAATTACATAGTAGTAAAAAATAATAATTGAATACAATGGCTACCTAATGTCATTTCATAGCATCAGGCCTCATGAATCTGATTATTCGATCACACATAACTATTAATCCGTGTCTCTTATCGAAATACAAGGCATGTTTATGAAATTCTACACCAATTAGGTTCATATAAATTTCAAATAATCAATACATTGTATTCATAAAGTATTATCCAAATAAAAACAACATTCTATTCAATTCATTTAATGTCAACATTGATCCTCGTTAATGGTCTGGAAAACCTAGTCACTTATTTCATATTTACCATCCTACTATAAAGGAAAAATAATCATTTAAAATATATTACCCTTTGTACTATCTCCCAATTTTCACTTATAATCCCTTAACATTTAATAATAATAACATATTTTAAATCCTTCCCTTAATAGGATTTAATTGAAAGGCTAAAATGGGTAATACCTTTTATGTTTCTCACTACCTCTTTATTTAATCAATGTTTTCCTTTATCAATTCCTTATTAAACATGATACCTATATATATCTTAATGAACCATCCTATGAAAAAAATATTTTTTTTTAAACTAAGGTAAAACATTATGTAGAGAATCCTACTGGGACCTCCCAATATGAAATTTCTATTTGATATTTAAAATGTATTTAAACTTGGGAAATGGAATAAGGGTAGGGTACAACTAACTTCTATGTTCTTCACATTGGGTACTACTTAGGCAGCAGAGCAAGTACATTTAAAATATTAACATCAATATGGGATATCTATTGGGACCACCTACACTATTTAGAAATAATTTTCATCTATCTATATCCAAACATCCCACCACTCATGCTCATCTGATACCAACATTAAATGATCAAACCTTCAATGTCCTTATATCAAATTCAACAAAAAACAGTAATTAGGTGTAATAAAATTTTAAAACACAAAAATGAAAATATATTTAACTTAAATGAAACATTAATGAATATGTATAAATTCACAGACTTGATGATCCCTCCATAAAAACAATTGTACTCAACCCTCCTACGGAGTTACATTACAAGGTTTGGGAACATACATAAATTTTATCCCTATCAAAAGGAACTAAAAATATAAGAGAATATAATTTTATGAAAAAACCTGGAAAACATCACAAAAGAAGATACCTCTAACCAAACTACTCGAGGCAATATCTAGGATCCACTAGAGATACCCTCTCATAGGGTAATATGTGAATTCCAACATCTCAGGAATATTACTACAATATATAATTAAATCTATACTAAAATCACTATATGTATCAAACAGGATTTTAGAGAAATTATAGTGAGTAAGGAAATATATTTGTATCCTGACTATAGTCTCAGGATCCATGTTATTGTGTCTCCATCGGTGATGAACCAATATAGACCTCTCATTTTTCAATGATAAGAGGAATGTCATTTAGCAAATAATTCCTAGAGAAATAAAAACAAAATCCCAAGGGTAGGGGTTATATTTGTGGCCTTGTGAAATTTCAATTAATAAACTTATTTAAAAATGAATCATGGGGCCACTATCTGGATGGTGTCTCCCATCTACCAATTGATGGATCTTTTTGGGAAAGCCAGTGATACTAAAACCACTAATTATATCCCTAGATCAATTATGGATTCTTACTGATTCTTCCATTCATCACATGACTTTTAAATATCATCTAAAAATACATAATATATGGGTTTAAATGATTAGATTACCCTTCCAATCCTCGGTTATTTAAATATACCTCTCAATAATTCATGAATTAAAACATCTCCTTGAAATTCAAAGGTGACTTCATATCAAGGGTACTAAACCATACTCATTATTTCCTAGGATAGTCTATGATCAAGTTTTAAAGAAGTAGTCATGTAAAACATTTCATTAATAAGATAAATATTCATTGAAAAAGTTTTGAATGAATTTATTATTGGATGTCATATTCATTTTTATAATTTGATGTGGCATTTGGTCCCAGAATCATGCTTCCATCTAATGAATTGGATAAATTATTAGATATCATGGGATTTTATGTTTCAGATTATTGAGTGAACGTAATATATTATTTTATATGTTTCAAATATTATATTGTTATTGGGCGTGAACACAAATTTATAGAAATGTTTTGATATATTATGTAGCGGTCCTAATATTTCGAATCTTCGATTATTTAGTATTAGTGAATTTATAATAAAATCCTAAATTATTGGTTATTGGATTATAATCCTTGAGTTATTTTTTATTAATTCTTTAATTTATGTTCATATTACACACATACATTATTATATAGACATGTTTATCTTATTCTCAAATTTGATCTTTTATTTTCAATGCTTATTCATTCCCTTAGTCATTGTTTGAGATTACCCATTTTATGGGTCATTTCCCCTAGGTAATAATGTTATGTAATATTATGGTATATCTCCAATAGTATGATATATTACTAATTTTTGGGAGATATGGGTAGAATAATTATAGATTAAGTTGTTTCATATTTAATAAGAAATATTTCCCATTTATACAATGAACCAGAGTTATTTTACTTAATATTTTGTCCTAATTGACTAAAAATATAAGAATAAATGGTATTGGGAAAGTATTTTAATGAAATATATTTATTTAGTAATTTCGATGAGATGTTAAAATTTGTGGGTTTCAATAGTTGGTATCAATTCAAGGATTACATATCTCTAAATATTAGGATGATATTAGTTGATGATAAAATGGGAGGTAGAAACACAATCGATGGATGATAAGTTATAGTAGATAATACATTCAATGGCATGCATAACCCTTCATGCCGATTTATGTAATATTATATGAATTAGGCTAAGTGAACTATAGTGAATTCCCTATTGATAAATCTAATGTATTTGTCCATGTATATGATAACATTGATAAGTTTTGGTGTTGTTGAGATTATGTGGTTTTTTGTGAAATAATATCACTTTTTTTATAGTATAATTTGATTAATGTTATTAAAAACATATATCTATGATTAATAACCATTAAAATGGAATACTAGGTATAAAATCAGTCATTACCTTTCTTGTACCAATGGGGCCTAACTTGGGACATCATTTGATGCTCCTAGGGTATATGCTTTAGTCGGCCACATTATTTTTATGAACCATTATGAAATATTTATTTTAAAATTAATTTAATGGATTAGGGTAAGTAGTTCAATAGAAAATAAACATAATAGAATTAAATCTTAATATGAAAATACCACTTGTAATTGAGTTAGTAAATTCATTTGGTTATTTACTCTGCTTTTTTAGATATTAACCTAGTCATTTTGGATATATTATTTGGTAGAAGACTGATCATAGAAATGGAGATAATAAAGGTATGTATCTATAAACCTCATTTTATTATAACTCAATATGGTAGTATAATTAAATATATCATAATAATATTATATTCCTCTTAAGATAGAAAAGGTGAGTATACAAGTCTTACATATTCTATTGAGGATGACATAATAAAAAAATTATTTCATGATACAATTTGATATAATCATTGGCATGTGAAATTTATTGATAATATTCTTTATACTATAAATGATATATGGATTGTGTGAATCATCTATGGTTTTTTCATCATTAGTAACAATTTAAATAATTTTAATTTCATATTAAACAATATCAATATCCATAAAAATAGATTTTATGATGAGGTTATATTTTTGTAGACAACTATTGGAGAATATGTTATTTTGGGATAGACAAACCTTTGGTTTAATTTGCGCTTAATGATGGGATACTAAAAGGATAGTTGATGTTTGAAGAGTATTATATAAATTATTTGTAACCATCTTGTAACGCCCCGACCCCAGCTACCCAGAGTCGGTGCATTACTTCATTACATTGGCATGATCACAAGAAAGATCAAATCTCGAAAGACCGATTGGTTTAGTAGCCTTGGAAACACTAGATATATTCATAAGTTTTACATTACATCATAAAATGAAAAACTACTACAACAACATAATGTTTCCACAGTCCACACAATAATCCCCTCATAATATCCCTGCAGGTCATTCATAACTTACATCTTCACTTCCTGGGGAAAATAAAACATAGAAAAGGGGTGAGCTCAAATGCCCAGTAAGGATAACAATATAGCGGAAACTTTCATAAATAAGAATAAACATTTAAGGCAATGTATAACTAAAACAAAAGCCTTTTAAATATGAACTTTCAACATGGTATGGCATAAATAAAATGAAATAATGCCATTTACTTATTCACATGGATATTCTACTAATCGAATAATCACATGCAAAAATCAATAACCACTTTCATAATGTTGGAATGCATAATGCTAAACGTTAATTTCATTGTCTAGGCCTCATCCCAAGACCTAGGGGTTACTTCTAACCGGAACCCAACCCGGAGTGCCTCTAATAATCGGACTCCAACCCGGAGTGCCTCTAATAACCGGACACCAACCCGGAGTGCCTCTAATAACCGGACACCAACCCGGAGTGCCTCTAATAACCGGACACCAACCCGGAGGGCATACTTTTACCAGTCCCTAACCTGGAGGGCTTACTTTAACCAGTACCCAACCTGGAGGGCTTACTTTTATCGGTCCCCAACCCGGAACATACTTGTTTAGCACATTCATCTGAAGAAAAGTTTGAAATATAACATAAACATTCGGATTAAAACTAGCATACGAAAAGTCAATAGTTTCACCATAAACTATGAATGGTATAAAATAGCACATCCACAGTCAAAAATATCACAAAACCTTCAATACAATATAGAAGTTTTGTATTATAATAAATCAACTTCAAATAAGCGTAAAATCCATTAAAGGATGTTGACATAGATGAAATCAAAACACTTTTTAGAGAAATATCTCTTTCTATTTTTGAAATCATTTAAGAGCCATATAAAATAAAACATTTTCTTGAAAATATTCTTGTAAGCTTGTAAGGAAGGCTTTGACGATTTTATAACGGCGGAAAATAACCGCAGCCGCCGTATAAGTAAAAAAAAACATTCTTATCTTAATTCTGTCGAAAAGGTTAAAAAGGACCTTGTTTTGAAAACGACGGAAAGATTCCTTTATAAACCTCTTACAAAAAGTCAAACAAGGGTTTAAATGAATTTAACCCATATTCTTGTAAATAATAAATATGTTTTGAAATACATTTCGATGAAACATGGATGTGGATGATAATGAAATCCCAGTAGATTATTACGTATAAACAACCTCGGATAATGAATAGATTTTGAAATAACCCTTACCTTGTACTTTTCCTTGGTTGGGGTAGGTTAACCTCCTTTAATTTAGGTAACTCACTTTGGTTGGAACCAAAGGACTGGTTGAAATGCTTTCTTCCTAAGGGGAAGCTTCAAGGAGGAGGAGAGGTATGTGGGGAGCTTAGTTGGGCAGAGTTTGGACGAGCCAAGTGGCTTGAGAGGTGTGAGGAATGAGTAGAAGTGGTCTCCTTTTATAAGGGGGAGGAGGGGCTCTTTAGGAAAGAGTGAAAGTATTACTTTATAATATAATTATATTCGGTTTATAATGGTCCAAAAATAATTGAGGTCGAAGATAAGATGACTCATATTCTAAATAACATCAACCAATAAGAATTGGACATGTTTTAGATAATATTTTAATCATTATAATCTTATTTATTTAAATGATTTATTAATGAGGTAAACATTGCATCATTATTGTGTCATTAATAATTTAAATTATTTGATGTCTAAAAATTATAAAAAAAATATCATTATGTAGTAAATCTTTTTAGCTTTCTAATAAATATTTATAATCGAAAATCCAACATGTATAACCCTATGTAAAAATTGTTCTTCTAAAACATGTAAGCTTATGCCATTTTTATTTTTATTTTAACTTTATTAATATAATGTGTCCCTACCACATACAAGTGGATCCAAGGGGTCCCCAAATTGACCCAAGGATGCCCATGGTCGGGTGTGTGTCCACCAATAAGGTTAGGGCACGTTTTAGGGTAATTTTGTATTATTATAATATTATTTTTTAACCCTTATTTACCGGATTTACCCTTTAACCATGGTAAATAAAATATTTACCACAGTAACTATTCAAAATGTCTAAAAATAAAAGTTACATATTTACACAATTTGAACATCCTGATTCCAAATATGGAATCCATTTTCCTAAATTCAAAACACAGAAGTGGCAGAAATTAATTTAAAATTAATTCCCGCTGTCAAAACAAAAAGCGTGTTTTTAAGAGGTAATAACTATCAAAAGATTGACACTTGTTTATGTTTGGTTTAATTGTAAAATTATGTCCAATGACCAACATTATATTAAATGGTAAAAATATATTCTAAATATACTTTAAAACCACTCAAATTCATAATTTATCACTATTAATTATTTTGGTTAAAAAGTTGTTTTTAATTAAAATTTAGTAATTTTCACTATTCATCAAAATATGAAAGTTATCCGAAAAGTACCAAAATTTCACCTTAGGCTAAATTTGATATTCCGAATCAAAAAATGAAGTCCATTTTAAAATATAAAATATATATAACTTCAAAAAGTAGGTATTACTATTCATAACAGCTAGTTTGATTGGTTACGGTGTGTTAGAACTCGGTGTTGCGTACAACACACGCTAGCGTACCGTGGAAGCTTGGGATGTTTCATTTTAAATTTTTGATGTCCCCATTTAGTCAAAAAGTTTAAAATATAGTATCTAAAAAGGGTTCACTATTAAAATTTGGTAAAAGTGCAATACTGAAAATGAATTTGTTCTTACATTATGTCTAAGAAACTCATAATATGAATTCTAAAATTATAAGGATTATATAAAGTTTAAAATTTAGTTAACACTATTCATAACCTCTTTTGAATGGCTTTTTCTTAAGTCATGGTGTGATTGAACTCGGTGTTGCGTGTAGTGCAAGTTATTGAATTATTTTGAAGAAATAACACACTATGAAATCTTGGGGTGTTACATTCTCCCCTCCTTCAATAAATTGCGTCCTCGCAATTTGAAATTGTTCTTCGAAAATAAAAGGTTGAAAATAGATAATATATTTGTGGGAAAACCCACATCGTAAATTGGGTTACTAAAATTTAGTCTTAATATGAGGAAAAGAGAAATTAAAGGGTCACCACCAAATTATGATCTTGATTAGGAGAACATTGGTGGCAATTAGAGACATATAATCGGAGGAAAAACGTAAATATTTATAGGTAGTGATTGAGGTCATCAATCACAAACAAGTGTATAATTGAGGTCCTTAAATTCATCAATCTATGATGATTTGAAATACCATCGGTTCAACAAAACATAGGGTATTAGGATAACACATTTTTGACGTTTCAAAATATCTTAGTTGAAATCCCACATCGAAAAATGAATTAATGAGTCCTCTATTTAAAACAAAGAGTGGAAAGTATGAAGATTACCGAAAATAACACATACTAGGGTTCCATGTAGGAAAATATGGATATGGAAGAAAAATCTAACCATCAATTATCTGATGGAGAGTGGTAGAGAACATGGCTATGAAAAGGCCAACAATCCCAAATCCATAAATTAGTGATGATTTACGGTACCATCTAGGACAACATTTTTGTTCTAAGTTCCTTTTCTTAATGTTGAGGAATTTATTTATGAGATTGGCTAAGATCATAAGGAGATATAGTTAAATTATAATTAGAGTTTTATCCATTAATAAGTTTCTACCACAAACTCATCTTTCACTCTAAAAGATAATAGAACGTAAAAATTCTATTTACACTATTCGTATAGGGTTTCAAAATAAACGAATTTATAATTAATCTACAAGATCTTTTAATAAAAACTACATTATTTAATCCAGGACATCTCGTGGGCCAGTGGTAGGTGATACACCCTTGTCGCCCTTTGGTTGCGGGTTCAAGTCTCGCAGCCTTGCCGGACGCGACGGGTTGCCGCCCGACCTCCGGGTTGTCCTTTTATGGAAATCCAAAATAATCCAAACTAGAACTATCCAAAATACTTCTATCCAAACTCACAGTCCAACATTTATAAGGAAGGTAAACATAATATAGATCCTTTTTACCCCGTAATAGCATATGAATACCTTCATCATGTATTACCATATTCCTTATTGATTACATTCATGTTCCCTTATTCCATATAGAATGCTGGATATACTTCATTAATCCAAAAATTTTTTAAACCCCAACAATGATGGAATATACAAATCATTAATCAGCTTCAAGGTAGTCAATAATATCCAATATAATTTATCCAAAACAATCACATATTATTCCAAAATCACTATCTCAGTATCAGAACTATATTATGATTTATCATTCTCTCAACCATATATTTTCCAAAAATTTATCCTGTTATTGAGTCACTTTTCTTTGTTCCACACAATCTCAAGTCCTTAATGAAATACTACTGCAGTACAATCCTTATACACTCCATAATTATTATAACAAGTACATTGTTGATACAACACTCAATTGACATAATCAACATAAGAACTCTAATCATTCTTCTTCATCTGTGGTAGTATCATAACTTGATTATTATCCAATAGCATCATTTGTGGCATAGTCTGATGACTGGGACATAGGTTCGCGTAGTGTCCAAACTCCTTGCAAATGAAGCATTGTACATTTGAAACCATTTTCTTACCCTTGCAGTCACGTACTTTGTGCCCTTTTTCTCCACACTTATAACAAACTCTCATTCCTTTCAGGCAAGTTCTAGGGTGTTTCTTTCCACAGTTACCACATATGGGAAAATTCTTCTTTTCCCTCTTCCCTTTATCCATTTTTCTCTCTTCCATCCTTTTCTTCTCTTGCTTCCCTTCAAAGACATAGGACTCAGTAAACTCTTTACTTATCTTATCAACACATGATATTATTTCTTCATATGATGATAATACATGGGAGACTATTTCTCTTATCAATTCTAGCTTAAAACCATGAAAGATATGATCCTTCCTTATCTTTGGATCATGTGCATTTCTGGAGTTCTCATTCCTTCTACTGGGCGCCATTTCTAAACAATGGCATAAACTAGATCAGTTTATGAATCAAAATACATAATCCCATACTTATAAAACACTAAACATAAATTGAACTATCTATGGATATAATCCATAATCATAAATATGTTTTCTTTGAGGAAGTATATACTCATAAACCCTTCATAATGATTTGTAAAGAAAGTGAGAGTTATCCTAAGCATATCCCCCGGGAGTGTCGTAACCAAGAGTGCAGCAAGGCCCGTTGTCGTGCACCAGTTCCCGTTCGAGTCTAGCTCAAAGCGGTGTTTTCGGGTTTTACCCCTAGGTACATCTGTGCCAGAGCCGCCTCTACCTGCTCGTATCCAGACAGGGATGTATTGCTCGGAAAACTCACAAAGTCTCTACAATACCAAAATTCTAGGAAGTTCTTCTATACTAATCCTCAAAGTTCATCTTAGGTCTACGTGCTCTAATCAGAGTTTATCTAAATCTAGCTTCCAAGGTTTGTACTAAACTTCCTCTGATACCAACTGTAACGCCCCGACCCCAGCTACCCAGAGTCGGTGCATTACTTCATAACATTGGCATGATCACAAGAAAGATCAAATCTCGAAAAACCGATTGATTTAGAAGCCTTGGAAACACTAGATATATTCATAAGTTTTACATTACATCATAAAATGAAAAACTACTACAACAACATAATGTTTCCACAGTCCACACTATAATCCCCTCATAATATCCCTGCAGGTCATTCATAACTTACATCTTCACTTCCTGGGAAAAATAAAACATAGAAAAGGGGTGAGCTCAAATGCCCAGTAAGGATAACAATATAGCGGAAACTTTCATAAATAAGAATAAACATTTAAGGCAATGTATAACTAAAACAAAAGCCTTTTAAATATGAACTTTCAACATGGTATGGCATAAATAAAATGAAATAATGCCATTTACTTATTCACATGGATATTCTACTAATCGAATAATCACATGCAAAAATCAATAACCACTTTCATAATGTTGGAATGCATAATGCTAAACGTTAATTTCATTGTCTAGGCCTCATCCCAAGACCTAGGGGTTACTACTAACCGGAACCCAACCCGGAGTGCCTCTAATAACCGGACTCCAACCCGGAGTGCCTCTAATAACCGAACACCAACCCGGAGTGCCTCTAATAACCGGACACCAACCCGGAGTGCCTCTAATAACCGGACACCAACCCGGAGGGCATACTTTTACCAGTCCCTAACCTGGAGGGCTTACATTAACCAGTCCCCAACCTGGAGGGCTTACTTTTACCGGTCCCCAACCCGGAACATACTTGTTTAGCACATTCATCTGAAGAAAATTTTGAAATATAACATAAACATTCGGATTAAAACTAGCATACGAAAAGTCAATATTTTCACCATAAACTATGAATGGTATAAAATAGCACATCCACAGTCAAACATATCACAAAACCTTCAATACAATATAGAAGTTTTGTATTATAATAAATCAACTTCAAATAAGAGTAAAATCCATTAAAGGATGTTGACATAGATGAAATCAAAACACTTTTTAGAGAAATATCTCTTTCTATTTTTGAAATCATTTAAGAGCCATATAAAATAAAACATTTTCTTGAAAATATTCTTGTAAGCTTGTAAGGAAAGCTTTGACATTTTATAACGGCGGAAAATAACCGCACCCGCCGTATAAGTAAAAAAAACATTCTTATCTTAATTCTGTCGAAAAGGTTAAAAAGGACCTTGTTTTGAAAACGACGGAAAGATTCCTTTATAAACCTCTTACAAAAAGTCAAACAAGGGTTTAAATGAATTTAACCCATATTCTTGTAAATAATAAATATGTTTTGAAATACATTTCGATGAAACATGGATGTGGATGATAAAGAAATCCCAGTAGATTATTACGTATAAACAACCTCGGATAATGAAGAGATTTTGAAATAACCCTTACCTTGTACTTTTCCTTGGTTGGGGTAGGTTAACCTCCTTTAATTTAGGTAACTCACTTTGGTTGGAACCAAAGGACTTGTTGAAATGCTTTCTGCCTAAGGGGAAGCTTCAAGGAGGAGGAGAGGTATGTGGGGAGCTTAGTTGGGCAGAGTTTGGACGAGCCAAGTGGCTTTAGAGGTGTGAGGAATGAGTAGAAGTGGTCTCCTTTTATAAGGGGGAGGAGGGGCTCTTTAGGAAAGAGTGAAAGTATTACTTTATAATATAATTATATTCGGTTTATAATGGTCCAAAAATCATTGAGGTCGAAGATAGGATGACTCATATTCTAAATAACATCAACCAATAAGAATTGGACATGTTTTAGATAATATTTTAATCATTATAATCTTATTTATTTAAATGATTTATTAATGAGGTAAACATTGCATCATTATTGTGTCATTAATAATTTAAATTATTTGATGTCTAAAAATTATAAATAAAATATCATTATGTAGGAAATCTTTTTATCTTTCTAATGAATATTTATAATCGAAAATCCAACATGTATAACCCTATGTAAAAATTGTTCTTCTAAAAGATGTAAGCTTATGCCATTTTTATTTTTATTTTAACTTTATTAATATAATGTGTCCCTACCACATACAAGTGGATCCAAGGGGTCCCCAAATTGACCCAAGGATGCCCATGGTCGGGTATGTGTCCACCAATAAGGTTAGGACACGTTTTAGGGTAATTTTGTATTATTATAATATTATTTTTTAACCCTTATTTACCGGATTTACCCTTTAACCATGGTAAATAAAATATTTACCACAGTAACTATTCAAAATGTCTAAAAATAAAAGTTACCTATTTAAACAATTTGAACATCCTGATTCCAAATATGGAATCCATTTTCCTAAATTCAAAACACAGAAGTGGCAGAAATTAATTTAAAATTAATTCCCGCTGTCAAAACAAAAAGCGTGTTTTTAAGAGGTAATAACTATCAAAAGATTGACACTTGTTTATGTTTGGTTTAATTGTAAAATTACGTCCAATGACCAACATTATATTAAATGGTAAAAATATATTCTAAATATACTTTAAAACCACTCAAATTCATAATTTATCACTATTAATTATTTTGGTTAAAAAAGTTGTTTTTAATTAAAATTTAGTAATTTTCACTATTCATCAAAATATGAAAGTTATCCGAAAAGTACCAAAATTTCACCTTAGGCTAAATTTGATATTCCGAATCAAAAAATGAAGTCCATTTTAAAATATAAAATATATATAACTTCAAAAAGTAGGTATTACTATTCATAACAGCTAGTTTGATTGGTTACGGTGTGTTAGAACTCGGTGTTGCGTACAACACACGCTAGCGTACCGTGGAAGCTTGGGATGTTTCATTTTAAATTTTTGATGTCCCCATTTAGTCAAAAAGTTTAAAATATAGTATCTAAAAAGGGTTCACTATTAAAATTTGGTAAAAGTGCAATACTGAAAATGAATTTGTTCTTACATTATGTCTAAGAAACTCATAATATGAATTCTAAAATTATAAGGATTATATAAAGTTTAAAATTTAGTTAACACTATTCATAACCTCTTTTGAATGGCTTTTTCTTAAGTCATGGTGTGATTGAACTCGGTGTTGCGTGTAGTGCAAGTTATTGAATTATTTTGAAGAAATAACACACTATGAAATCTTGGGGTGTTACATTCTCCCCTCCTTCAATAAATTGCGTCCTCGCAATTTTAAATTGTTCTTCGAAAATAAAAGGTTGAAAATAGATAATATATTTGTGGGAAAACCCACATCGTAAATTGGGTTACTAAAATTTAGTCTTAATATGAGGAAAAGAGAAATTAAATGGTCACCACCAAATTATGATCTTGATTAGGAGAACATTGGTGGCAATTAGAGACATATAATCGGAGGAAAAACGTAAATATTTATAGGTAGTGATTGAGGTCATCAATCACAAACAAGTGTATAATTGAGGTCCTTAAATTCATCAATCTATGATGATTTGAAATACCATCGGTTCAACAAAACATAGGGTATTAGGATAACACATTTTTGACGTTTCAAAATATCTTAGTTGAAATCCCACATCGAAAAATGAATTAATGAGTCCTCTATTTAAAACAAAGAGTGGAAAGTATGAAGATTACCGAAAATAACACATACTAGGGTTCCATGTAGGAAAATATGGATATGGAAGAAAAATCTAACCATCAATTATCTGATGGAGAGTGGTAGAGAACATGGCTATGAAAAGGCCAACAATCCCAAAGCCATAAATTAGTGATGATTTAAGGTACCATCTAGGACAACATTTTTGTTCTAAGTTCCTTTTCTTAATGTTGAGGAATTTATTTATGAGATTGGCTAAGATAATAAGGAGATATACTTACATTATAATTAGAGTTTTATCCATTAATAAGTTTCTACCACAAACTCATCTTTCACTCTAAAAGATAATAGAACGTAAAAATTCTATTTACACTATTCGTATAGGGTTTCAAAATAAACGAATTTATAATTAATCTACAAGATCTTTTAATAAAAACTACATTATTTAATCCAGGACATCTTGTGGGCCAGTGGTAGGTGATACACCCTTGTCGCCCTTTGGTTGCGGGTTCAAGTCTCGCAGCCTTGCCGGACGCGACGGGTTGCCGCCCGACCTCCGGGTTGTCCTTTTATGGAAATCCAAAATAATCCAAACTAGAACTATCCAAAATACTTCTATCCAAACTCACAGTCCAACATTTATAAGTAAGGTAAACATAATATAGATCCTTTTTACCCCGTAATAGCATATGAATACCTTCATCATGTATTACCATATTCCTTATTGATTACATTCATGTTCCCTTATTCCATATAGAATGCTGGATATACTTCATTAATCCAAAAATGTTTTAAACCCCAACAATGATGGAATATACAAATCATTAATCAGCTTCAAGGTAGTCAATAATATCCAATATAATTTATCCAAAACAATCACATATTATTCCAAAATCACTATCTCAGTATCAGAACTATATTATGATTTATCATTCTCTCAACCATATATTTTCCAAAAATTTATCCTGTTATTGAGTCACTTTTCTTTGTTCCACACAATCTCAAGTCCTTAATGAAATACTACTGCAGTACAATCCTTATACACTCCATAATTATTATAACAAGTACATTGTTGATACAACACTCAATTGACATAATCAACATAAGAACTCAAATCATTCTTCTTCATCTGTGGTAGTATCATAACTTGATTATTATCCAATAGCATCATTTGTGGCATAGTCTGATGACTGGGACATAGGTTCGCGTAGTGTCCAAACTCCTTGCAAATGAAGCATTGTACATTTGAAACCATTTTCTTACCCTTGCAGTCACGTACTTTGTGCCCTTTTTCTCCACACTTATAACAAACTCTCATTCCTTTCAGGCAAGTTCCAGGGTGTTTCTTTCCACAGTTACCACATATGGGAAAATTCTTATTTTCCCTCTTCCCTTTATCCATTTTTCTCTCTTCCATCCTTTTCTTCTCTTGCTTCCCTTCAAAGACATAGGACTCAGTAAACTCTTTAATTATCTTATCAACACATGATATTATTTCTTCATATGATGATAATACATGGGAGACTATTTCTCTTATCAATTCTAGCTTAAAACCATGAAAGATATGATCCTTCCTTCTCTTTGGATCATGTGCATTTCTGGAGTTCTCATTCCTTCTACTGGGCGCCATTTCTAAACAATGGCATAAACTAGATCAGTTTATGAATCAAAATACATAATCCCATACTTATAAAACACTAAACATAAATTGAACTATCTATGGATATAATCCATAATCATAAATATGTTTTCTTTGAGGAAGTATATACTCATAAACCCTTCATAATGATTTGTAAAGAAAGTGAGAGTTATCCTAAGCATATCCCCCGGGAGTGTCGTAACCAAGAGTGCAGCAAGGCCCGTTGTCGTGCACCAGTTCCCGTTCGAGTCTAGCTCAAAGCGGTGTTTTCGGGTTTTACCCCTAGGTACATCTGTGCCAGAGCCGCCTCTACCTGCTCGTATCCAGACAGGGATGTATTGCTCGGAAAACTCACAAAGTCTCTACAATACCAAAATTCTAGGAAGTTCTTCTATACTAATCCTCAAAGTTCATCTTAGGTCTACGTGCTCTAATCAGAGTTTATCTAAATCTAGCTTCCAAGGATTGTACTAAACTTCCTCTGATACCAACTGTAACGCCCCGACCCCAGCTACCCAGAGTCGGTGCATTACTTCATAACATTGGCATGATCACAAGAAAGATCAAATCTCGAAATACCGATTGGTTTAGTAGCCTTGGAAACACTAGATATATTCATAAGTTTTACATTACATCATAAAATGAAAAACTACTACAACAACATAATGTTTCCACAGTCCACACTATAATCCCCTCATAATATCCCTGCAGGTCATTCATAACTTACATCTTCACTTCCTGGGAAAAATAAAACATAGAAAAGGGGTGAGCTCAAATGCCCAGTAAGGATAACAATATAGCGGAAACTTTCATAAATAAGAATAAACATTTAAGGCAATGTATAACTAAAACAAAAGCCTTTTAAATATGAACTTTCAACATGGTATGGCATAAATAAAATGAAATAATGCCATTTACTTATTCACATGGATATTCTACTAATCGAATAATCAAATGCAAAAATCAATAACCACTTTCATAATGTTGGAATGAATAATGCTAAACGTTAATTTCATTGTCTATGCCTCATCCCAAGACCTAGGGGTTACTTCTAACCGGAACCCAACCCGGAGTGCCTCTAATAACCGGACTCCAACCCGGAGTGCCTCTAATAACCGGACACCAACCCGGAGTGCCTCTAATAACCGGACACCAACCCGGAGGGCATACTTTTACCAGTCCCTAACCTGGAGGGCTTACTTTAACCATTCCCCAACCTGGAGGGCTTACTTTTACCGGTCCCCAACCCGGAACATACTTGTTTAGCACATTCATCTGAAGAAAAGTTTGAAATATAACATAAACATTCGGATTAAAACTAGCATACGAAAAGTCAATAGTTTCACCATAAACTATGAATGGTATAAAATAGCACATCCACAGTCAAACATATCACAAAACCTTCAATACAATATAGAAGTTTTGTATTATAATAAATCAACTTCAAATAAGCGTAAAATCCATTAAAGGATGTTGACATAGATGAAATCAAAACACTTTTTAGAGAAATATCTCTTTCTATTTTTGAAATCATTTAAGAGACATATAAAATAAAACATTTTCTTGAAAATATTCTTGTAAGCTTGTAAGGAAAGCTTTGACGATTTTATAACGGCGGAAAATAACCGCACCCGCCGTATAAGTAAAAAAAACATTCTTATCTTAATTCTGTCGAAAAGGTTAAAAAGGACCTTGTTTTGAAAACGACGGAAAGATTCCTTTATAAACCTCTTACAAAAAGTCAAACAAGGGTTTAAATGAATTTAACCCATATTCTTGTAAATAATAAATATGTTTTGAAATACATTTCGATGAAACATGGATGTGGATGATAAAGAAATCCCAGTAGATTATTACGTATAAACAACCTCGGATAATGAAGAGATTTTGAAATAACCCTTACCTTGTACTTTTCCTTGGTTGGGGTAGGTTAACCTCCTTTAATTTAGGTAACTCACTTTGGTTGGAACCAAAGGACTTGTTGAAATGCTTTCTGCCTAAGGGGAAGCTTCAAGGAGGAGGAGAGGTATGTGGGGAGCTTAGTTGGGCAGAGTTTGGACGAGCCAAGTGGCTTGAGAGGTGTGAGGAATGAGTAGAAGTGGTCTCCTTTTATAAGGGGGAGGAGGGGCTCTTTAGGAAAGAGTGAAAGTATTACTTTATAATATAATTATATTCGGTTTATAATGGTCCAAAAATCATTGAGGTCGAATATAAGATGACTCATATTCTAAATAACATCAACCAATAAGAATTGGACATGTTTTAGATAATATTTTAATCATTATAATCTTATTTATTTAAATGATTTATTAATGAGGTAAACATTGCATCATTATTGTGTCATTAATAATTTAAATTATTTGATGTCTAAAAATTATAAATAAAATATCATTATGTAGGAAATCGTTTTAGCTTTCTAATGAATATTTATAATCGAAAATCCAACATGTATAACCCTATGTAAAAATTGTTCTTCTAAAAGATGTAAGCTTATGCCATTTTTATTTTTATTTTAACTTTATTAATATAATGTGTCCCTACCACATACAAGTGGATCCAAGGGGTCCCCAAATTGACCCAAGGATGCCCATGGTCGGGTATGTGTCCACCAATAAGGTTAGGACACGTTTTAGGGTAATTTTGTATTATTATAATATTATTTTTTAACCCTTATTTACCGGATTTACCCTTTAACCATGGTAAATAAAATATTTACCACAGTAACTATTCAAAATGTCTAAAAATAAAAGTTACCTATTTAAACAATTTGAACATCCTGATTCCAAATATGGAATCCATTTTCCTAAATTCAAAACACAGAAGTGGCAGAAATTAATTTAAAATTAATTCCCGCTGTCAAAACAAAAAGCGTGTTTTTAAGAGGTAATAACTATCAAAAGATTGACACTTGTTTATGTTTGGTTTAATTGTAAAATTATGTCCAATGACCAACATTATATTAAATGGTAAAAATATATTCTAAATATACTTTAAAACCACTCAAATTCATAATTTATCACTATTAATTATTTTGGTTAAAAAAGTTGTTTTTAATTAAAATTTAGTAATTTTCACTATTCATCAAAATATGAAAGTTATCCGAAAAGTACCAAAATTTCACCTTAGGCTAAATTTGATATTCCGAATCAAAAAATGAAGTCCATTTTAAAATATAAAATATATATAACTTCAAAAAGTAGGTATTACTATTCATAACAGCTAGTTTGATTGGTTACGGTGTGTTAGAACTCGGTGTTGCGTACAACACACGCTAGCGTACCGTGGAAGCTTGGGATGTTTCATTTTAAATTTTTGATGTCCCCATTTAGTCAAAAAGTTTAAAATATAGTATCTAAAAAGGGTTCACTATTAAAATTTGGTAAAAGTGCAATACTGAAAATGAATTTGTTCTTACATTATGTCTAAGAAACTCATAATATGAATTCTAAAATTATAAGGATTATATAAAGTTTAAAATTTAGTTAACACTATTCATAACCTCTTTTGAATGTCTTTTTCTTAAGTCATGGTGTGATTGAACTCGGTGTTGCGTGTAGTGCAAGTTATTGAATTATTTTGAAGAAATAACACACTATGAAATCTTGGGGTGTTACATTCTCCCCTCCTTCAATAAATTGTGTCCTCGCAATTTGAAAAAAAATTTCGAAAGTAAAAGGTTGAAAATAGATAATATATTTGTGGGAAAACCCACATCGTAAATTGGGTTACTAAAATTTAGTCTTAATATGAGGAAAAGAGAAATTAAAGGGTCACCACCAAATTATGATCTTGATTAGGAGAACATTGGTGGCAATTAGAGACATATAATCGGAGGAAAAACGTAAATATTTATAGGTAGTGATTGAGGTCATCAATCACAAACAAGTGTATAATTGAGGTCCTTAAATTCATCAATCTATGATGATTTGAAATACCATCGGTTCAACAAAACATAGGGTATTAGGATAACACATTTTTGACGTTTCAAAATATCTTAGTTGAAATCCCACATCGAAAAATGAATTAATGAGTCCTCTATTTAAAACAAAGAGTGGAAAGTATGAAGATTACCGAAAATAACACATACTAGGGTTCCATGTAGGAAAATATGGATATGGAAGAAAAATCTAACCATCAATTATCTGATGGAGAGTGGTAGAGAACATGGCTATGAAAAGGCCAACAATCCCAAAGCCATAAATTAGTGATGATTTAAGGTACCATCTAGGACAACATTTTTGTTCTAAGTTCCTTTTCTTAATGTTGAGGAATTTATTTATGAGATTGGCTAAGATCATAAGGAGATATACTTACATTATAATTAGAGTTTTATCCATTAATAAGTTTCTACCACAAACTCATCTTTCACTCTAAAAGATAATAGAACGTAAAAATTCTATTTACACTATTCGTATAGGGTTTCAAAATAAACGAATTTATAATTAATCGACAAGATCTTTTAATAAAAACTACATTATTTAATCCAGGACATCTCGTGGGCCAGTGGTAGGTGATACACCCTTGTCGCCCTTTGGTTGCGGGTTCAAGTCTCGCAGCCTTGCCGGACGCGACGGGTTGCCGCCCGACCTCCGGGTTGTCCTTTTATGGAAATCCAAAATAATCCAAACTAGAACTATCCAAAATACTTCTATCCAAACTCACAGTCCAACATTTATAAGGAAGGTAAACATAATATAGATCCTTTTTACCCCGTAATAGCATATGAATACCTTCATCATGTATTACCATATTCCTTATTGATTACATTCATGTTCCCTTATTCCATATAGAATGCTGGATATACTACATTAATCCAAAAATGTTTTAAACCCCAACAATGATGGAATATACAAATCATTAATCAGCTTCAAGGTAGTCAATAATATCCAATATAATTTATCCAAAACAATCACATATTATTCCAAAATCACTATCTCAGTATCAGAACTATATTATGATTTATCATTCTCTCAACCATATATTTTCCAAAAATTTATCCTGTTATTGAGTCACTTTTCTTTGTTCCACACAATCTCAAGTCCTTAATGAAATACTACTGCAGTACAATCCTTATACACTCCATAATTATTATAACAAGTACATTGTTGATACAACACTCAATTGACATAATCAACATAAGAACTCTAATCATTCTTCTTCATCTGTGGTAGTATCATAACTTGATTATTATCCAATAGCATCATTTGTGGCATAGTCTGATGACTGGGACATAGGTTCGCGTAGTGTCCAAACTCCTTGCAAATGAAGCATTGTACATTTGAAACCATTTTCTTACCCTTGCAGTCACGTACTTTGTGCCCTTTTTCTCCACACTTATAACAAACTCTCATTCCTTTCAGGCAAGTTCCAGGGTGTTTCTTTCCACAGTTACCACATATGGGAAAATTCTTCTTTTCCCTCTTCCCTTTATCCATTTTTCTCTCTTCCATCCTTTTCTTCTCTTGCTTCCCTTCAAAGACATAGGACTCAGTAAACTCTTTACTTATCTTATCAACACATGATATTATTTCTTCATATGATGATAATACATGGGAGACTATTTCTCTTATCAATTCTAGCTTAAAACCATGAAAGATATGATCCTTCCTTCTCTTTGGATCATGTGCATTTCTGGAGTTCTCATTCCTTCTACTGGGCGCCATTTCTAAACAATGGCATAAACTAGATCAGTTTATGAATCAAAATACATAATCCCATACTTATAAAACACTAAACATAAATTGAACTATCTATGGATATAATCCATAATCATAAATATGTTTTCTTTGAGGAAGTATATACTCATAAACCCTTCATAATGATTTGTAAAGAAAGTGAGAGTTATCCTAAGCATATCCCCCGGGAGTGTCGTAACCAAGAGTGCAGCAAGGCCCGTTGTCGTGCACCAGTTCCCGTTCGAGTCTAGCTCAAAGCGGTGTTTTCAGGTTTTACCCCTAGGTACATCTGTGCCAGAGCCGCCTCTACCTGCTCGTATCCAGATAGGGATGTATTGCTCGGAAAACTCACAAAGTCTCTACAATACCAAAATTCTAGGAAGTTCTTCTATACTAATCCTCAAAGTTCATCTTAGGTCTACGTGCTCTAATCAGAGTTTATCTAAATCTAGCTTCCAAGGTTTTTACTAAACTTCCTCTGATACCAACTGTAACGCCCCGACCCCAGCTACCCAGAGTCGGTGCATTACTTCATAACATTGGCATGATCACAAGAAAGATCAAATCTCGAAAAACCGATTGATTTAGTAGCCTTGGAAACACTAGATATATTCATAAGTTTTACATTACATCATAAAATGAAAAACTACTACAACAACATAATGTTTCCACAGTCCACACTATAATCCCCTCATAATATCCCTGCAGGTCATTCATAACTTACATCTTCACTTCCTGGGAAAAATAAAACATAGAAAATGGGTGAGCTCAAATGCCCAGTAAGGATAACAATATAGCGGAAACTTTCATAAATAAGAATAAACATTTAAGGCAATGTATAACTAAAACAAAAGCCTTTTAAATATGAACTTTCAACATGGTATGGCATAAATAAAATGAAATAATGCCATTTACTTATTCACATGGATATTCTACTAATCGAATAATCACATGCAAAAATCAATAACCACTTTCATAATGTTGGAATGCATAATGCTAAACGTTAATTTCATTGTCTAGGCCTCATCCCAAGACCTAGGGGTTACTACTAACCGGAACCCAACCCGGAGTGCCTCTAATAACCGGACTCCAACCCGGAGTGCCTCTAATAACCGGACACCAACCCGGAGTGCCTCTAATAACCGGACACCAACCCGGAGTGCCTCTAATAACCGGACACCAACCCGGAGGGCATACTTTTACCAGTCCCTAACCTGGAGGGCTTACTTTAACCAGTCCCCAACCTGGAGGGCTTACTTTTACCGGTCCCCAACCCGGAACATACTTGTTTAGCACATTCATCTGAAGAAAAGTTTGAAATATAACATAAACATTCGGATTAAAACTAGCATACGAAAAGTCAATAGTTTCACCATAAACTATGAATGGTATAAAATAGCACATCCACAGTCAAACATATCACAAAACCTTCAATACAATATAGAAGTTTTGTATTATAATAAATCAACTTCAAATAAGCGTAAAATCCATTAAAGGATGTTGGGATAGATGAAATCAAAACACTTTTTAGAGAAATATCTCTTTCTATTTTTGAAATCATTTAAGAGCCATATAAAATAAAACATTTTCTTGAAAATATTCTTTTAAGCTTGTAAGGAAAGCTTTGACGATTTTATAACGGCGGAAAATAACCGCACCCGCCGTATAAGTAAAAAAAACATTCTTATCTTAATTCTGTCGAAAAGGTTAAAAAGGACCTTGTTTTGAAAACGACGGAAAGATTCCTTTATAAACCTCTTACAAAAAGTCAAACAAGGGTTTAAATGAATTTAACCCATATTCTTGTAAATAATAAATATGTTTTGAAATACATTTCGATGAAACATGGATGTGGATGATAAAGAAATCCCAGTAGATTATTACGTATAAACAACCTCGGATAATGAAGAGATTTTGAAATAACCCTTACCTTGTACTTTTCCTTGGTTGGGGTAGGTTAACCTCCTTTAATTTAGGTAACTCACTTTGGTTGGAACCAAAGGACTTGTTGAAATGCTTTCTGCCTAAGGGAAAGCTTCAAGGAGGAGGAGAGGTATGTGGGGAGCTTAGTTGGGCAGAGTTTGGACGAGCCAAGTGGCTTTAGAGGTGTGAGGAATGAGTAGAAGTGGTCTCCTTTTATAAGGGGGAGGAGGGGCTCTTTAGGAAAGAGTGAAAGTATTACTTTATAATATAATTATATTCGGTTTATAATGGTCCAAAAATTATTGAGGTCGAAGATAGGATGACTCATATTCTAAATAACATCAACCAATAAGAATTGGACATGTTTTAGATAATATTTTAATCATTATAATCTTATTTATTTAAATGATTTATTAATGAGGTAAACATTGCATCATTATTGTGTCATTAATAATTTAAATTATTTGATGTCTAAAAATTATAAATAAAATATCATTATGTAGGAAATCTTTTTAGCTTTCTAATGAATATTTATAATCGAAAATCCAACATGTATAACCCTATGTAAAAATTGTTCTTCTAAAAGATGTAAGCTTATGCCATTTTTATTTTTATTTTAACTTTATTAATATAATGTGTCCCTACCACATACAAGTGGATCCAAGGGGTCCCCAAATTGACCCAAGGATGCCCATGGTCGGGTATGTGTCCACCAATAAGGTTAGGACACGTTTTAGGGTAATTTTGTATTATTATAATATTATTTTTTAACCCTTATTTACCGGATTTACCCTTTAACCATGGTAAATAAAATATTTACCACAGTAACTATTCAAAATGTCTAAATATAAAAGTTACCTATTTAAACAATTTGAACATCCTGATTCCAAATATGGAATCCATTTTCCTAAATTCAAAACACAGAAGTGGCAGAAATTAATTTAAAATTAATTCCCGCTGTCAAAACAAAAAGCGTGTTTTTAAGAGGTAATAACTATCAAAAGATTGACACTTGTTTATGTTTGGTTTAATTGTAAAATTATGTCCAATGACCAACATTATATTAAATGGTAAAAATATATTCTAAATATACTTTAAAACCACTCAAATTCATAATTTATCACTATTAATTATTTTGGTTAAAAAAGTTGTTTTTAATTAAAATTTAGTAATTTTCACTATTCATCAAAATATGAAAGTTATCCGAAAAGTACCAAAATTTCACCTTAGGCTAAATTTGATATTCCGAATCAAAAAATGAAGTCCATTTTAAAATATAAAATATATATAACTTCAAAAAGTAGGTATTACTATTCATAACAGCTAGTTTGATTGGTTACGGTGTGTTAGAACTCGGTGTTGCGTACAACACACGCTAGCGTACCGTGGAAGCTTGGGATGTTTCATTTTAAATTTTTGATGTCCCCATTTAGTCAAAAAGTTTAAAATATAGTATCTAAAAAGGGTTCACTATTAAAATTTGGTAAAAGTGCAATACTGAAAATGAATTTGTTCTTACATTATGTCTAAGAAACTCATAATATGAATTCTAAAATTATAAGGATTATATAAAGTTTAAAATTTAGTTAACACTATTCATAACCTCTTTTGAATGGCTTTTTCTTAAGTCATGGTGTGATTGAACTCGGTGTTGCGTGTAGTGCAAGTTATTGAATTATTTTGAAGAAATAACACACTATGAAATCTTGGGGTGTTACATTCTCCCCTCCTTCAATAAATTGCGTCCTCGCAATTTGAAATTGTTCTTCGAAAATAAAAGGTTGAAAATAGATAATATATTTGTGGGAAAACCCACATCGTAAATTGGGTTACTAAAATTTAGTCTTAATATGAGGAAAAGAGAAATTAAAGGGTCACCACCAAATTATGATCTTGATTAGGAGAACATTGGTGGCAATTAGAGACATATAATCGGAGGAAAAACGTAAATATTTATAGGTAGTGATTGAGGTCATCAATCACAAACAAGTGTATAATTGAGGTCCTTAAATTCATCAATCTATGATGATTTGAAATACCATCGGTTCAACAAAACATAGGGTATTAGGATAACACATTTTTGACGTTTCAAAATATCTTAGTTGAAATCCCACATCGAAAAATGAATTAATGAGTCCTCTATTTAAAACAAAGAGTGGAAAGTATGAAGATTACCGAAAATAACACATACTAGGGTTCCATGTAGGAAAATATGGATATGGAAGAAAAATCTAACCATCAATTATCTGATGGAGAGTGGTAGAGAACATGGCTATGAAAAGGCCAACAATCCCAAAGCCATAAATTAGTGATGATTTAAGGTACCATCTAGGACAACATTTTTGTTCTAAGTTCCTTTTCTTAATGTTGAGGAATTTATTTATGAGATTGGCTAAGATAATAAGGAGATATACTTACATTATAATTAGAGTTTTATCCATTAATAAGTTTCTACCACAAACTCATCTTTCACTCTAAAAGATAATAGAACGTAAAAATTCTATTTACACTATTCGTATAGGGTTTCAAAATAAACGAATTTATAATTAATCTACAAGATCTTTTAATAAAAACTAAATTATTTAATCCAGGACATCTCGTGGGCCAGTGGTAGGTGATACACCCTTGTCGCCCTTTGGTTGCGGGTTCAAGTCTCGCAGCCTTGCCGGACGCGACGGGTTGCCGCCCGACCTCCGGGTTTTCCTTTTATGGAAATCCAAAATAATCCAAACTAGAACTATCCAAAATACTTCTATCCAAACTCACAGTCCAACATTTATAAGGAAGGTAAACATAATATAGATCCTTTTTACCCCGTAATAGCATATGAATACCTTCATCATGTATTACCATATTCCTTATTGATTACATTCATGTTCCCTTATTCCATATAGAATGCTGGATATACTTCATTAATCCAAAAATGTTTTAAACCCCAACAATGATGGAATATACAAATCATTAATCAGCTTCAAGGTAGTCAATAATATCCAATATAATTTATCCAAAACAATCACATATTATTCCAAAATCACTATCTCAGTATCAGAACTATATTATGATTTATCATTCTCTCAACCATATATTTTCCAAAAATTTATCCTGTTATTGAGTCACTTTTCTTTGTTCCACACAATCTCAAGTCCTTAATGAAATACTACTGCAGTACAATCCTTATACACTCCATAATTATTATAACAAGTACATTGTTGATACAACACTCAATTGACATAATCAACATAAGAACTCTAATCATTCTTCTTCATCTGTGGTAGTATCATAACTTGATTATTATCCAATAGCATCATTTGTGGCATAGTCTGATGACTGGGACATAGGTTCGCGTAGTGTCCAAACTCCTTGCAAATGAAGCATTGTACATTTGAAACCATTTTCTTACCCTTGTAGTCACGTACTTTGTGCCCTTTTTCTCCACACTTATAACAAACTCTCATTCCTTTCAGGCAAGTTCCAGGGTGTTTCTTTCCACAGTTACCACATATGGGAAAATTCTTATTTTCCCTCTTCCCTTTATCCATTTTTCTCTCTTCCATCCTTTTCTTCTCTTGCTTCCCTTCAAAGACATAGGACTCAGTAAACTCTTTACTTATCTTATCAACACATGATATTATTTCTTCATATGATGATAATACATGGGAGACTATTTCTCTTATCAATTCTAGCTTAAAACCATGAAAGATATGATCCTTCCTTCTCTTTGGATCATGTGCATTTCTGGAGTTCTCATTCCTTCTACTGGGCGCCATTTCTAAACAATGGCATAAACTAGATCAGTTTATGAATCAAAATACATAATCCCATACTTATAAAACACTAAACATAAATTGAACTATCTATGGATATAATCCATAATCATAAATATGTTTTCTTTGAGGAAGTATATACTCATAAACCCTTCATAATGATTTGTAAAGAAAGTGAGAGTTATCCTAAGCATATCCCCCGGGAGTGTCGTAACCAAGAGTGCAGCAAGGCCCGTTGTCGTGCACCAGTTCCCGTTCGAGTCTAGCTCAAAGCGGTGTTTTCGGGTTTTACCCCTAGGTACATCTGTGCCAGAGCCGCCTCTACCTGCTCGTATCCAGACAGGGATGTATTGCTCGGAAAACTCACAAAGTCTCTACAATACCAAAATTCTAGGAAGTTCTTCTATACTAATCCTCAAAGTTCATCTTAGGTCTACGTGCTCTAATCAGAGTTTATCTAAATCTAGCTTCCAAGGATTGTACTAAACTTCCTCTGATACCAACTGTAACGCCCCGACCCCAGCTACCCAGAGTCGGTGCATTACTTCATAACATTGGCATGATCACAAGAAAGATCAAATCTCGAAATACCGATTGATTTAGTAGCCTTGGAAACACTAGATATATTCATAAGTTTTACATTACATCATAAAATGAAAAACTACTACAACAACATAATGTTTCCACAGTCCACACTATAATCCCCTCATAATATCCCTGCAGGTCATTCATAACTTACATCTTCACTTCCTGGGAAAAATAAAACATAGAAAAGGGGTGAGCTCAAATGCCCAGTAAGGATAACAATATAGCGGAAACTTTCATAAATAAGAATAAACATTTAAGGCAATGTATAACTAAAACAAAAGCCTTTTAAATATGAACTTTCAACATGGTATGGCATAAAAAAAATGAAATAATGCCATTTACTTATTCACATGGATATTCTACTAATCGAATAATCAAATGCAAAAATCAATAACCACTTTCATAATGTTGGAATGAATAATGCTAAACGTTAATTTCATTGTCTATGCCTCATCCCAAGACCTAGGGGTTACTTCTAACCGGAACCCAACCCGGAGTGCCTCTAATAACCGGACTCCAACCCGGAGTGCCTCTAATAACCGGACACCAACCCGGAGTGCCTCTAATAACCGGACACCAACCCGGAGGGCATACTTTTACCAGTCCCTAACCTGGAGGGCTTACTTTAACCATTCCCCAACCTGGAGGGCTTACTTTTACCGGTCCCCAACCCGGAACATACTTGTTTAGCACATTCATCTGAAGAAAAGTTTGAAATATAACATAAACATTCGGATTAAAACTAGCATACGAAAAGTCAATAGTTTCACCATAAACTATGAATGGTATAAAATAGCACATCCACAGTCAAACATATCACAAAACCTTCAATACAATATAGAAGTTTTGTATTATAATAAATCAACTTCAAATAAGCGTAAAATCCATTAAAGGATGTTGACATAGATGAAATCAAAACACTTTTTAGAGAAATATCTCTTTCTATTTTTGAAATCATTTAAGAGACATATAAAATAAAACATTTTCTTGAAAATATTCTTGTAAGCTTGTAAGGAAAGATTTGACGATTTTATAACGGCGGAAAATAACCGCACCCGCCGTATAAGTAAAAAAAACATTCTTATCTTAATTCTGTCGAAAAGGTTAAAAAGGACCTTGTTTTGAAAACGACGGAAAGATTCCTTTATAAACCTCTTACAAAAAGTCAAACAAGGGTTTAAATGAATTTAACCCATATTCTTGTAAATAATAAATATGTTTTGAAATACATTTCGATGAAACATGGATGTGGATGATAAAGAAATCCCAGTAGATTATTACGTATAAACAACCTCGGATAATGAAGAGATTTTGAAATAACCCTTACCTTGTACTTTTCCTTGGTTGGGGTAGGTTAACCTCCTTTAATTTAGGTAACTCACTTTGGTTGGAACCAAAGGACTTGTTGAAATGCTTTCTGCCTAAGGGGAAGCTTCAAGGAGGAGGAGAGGTATGTGGGGAGCTTATTTGGGCAGAGTTTGGACGAGCCAAGTGGCTTGAGAGGTGTGAGGAATGAGTAGAAGTGGTCTCCTTTTATAAGGGGGAGGAGGGGCTCTTTAGGAAAGAGTGAAAGTATTACTTTATAATATAATTATATTCGGTTTATAATGGTCCAAAAATCATTGAGGTCGAAGATAAGATGACTCATATTCTAAATAACATCAACCAATAAGAATTGGACATGTTTTAGATAATATTTTAATCATTATAATCTTATTTATTTAAATGATTTATTAATGAGGTAAACATTGCATCATTATTGTGTCATTAATAATTTAAATTATTTGATGTCTAAAAATTATAAATAAAATATCATTATGTAGGAAATCTTTTTAGCTTTCTAATGAATATTTATAATCGAAAATCCAACATGTATAACCCTATGTAAAATTTGTTCTTCTAAAAGATGTAAGCTTATGCCATTTTTATTTTTATTTTAACTTTATTAATATAATGTGTCCCTACCACATACAAGTGGATCCAAGGGGTCCCCAAATTGACCCAAGGATGCCCATGGTCGGGTATGTGTCCACCAATAAGGTTAGGACACGTTTTAGGGTAATTTTGTATTATTATAATATTATTTTTTAACCCTTATTTACCGGATTTACCCTTTAACCATGGTAAATAAAATATTTACCACAGTAACTATTCAAAATGTCTAAAAATAAAAGTTACCTATTTAAACAATTTGAACATCCTGATTCCAAATATGGAATCCATTTTCCTAAATTCAAAACACAGAAGTGGCAGAAATTAATTTAAAATTAATTCCCGCTGTCAAAACAAAAAGCGTGTTTTTAAGAGGTAATAACTATCAAAAGATTGACACTTGTTTATGTTTGGTTTAATTGTAAAATTATGTCCAATGACCAACATTATATTAAATGGTAAAAATATATTCTAAATATACTTTAAAACCACTCAAATTCATAATTTATCACTATTAATTATTTTGGTTAAAAAAGTTGTTTTTAATTAAAATTTAGTAATTTTCACTATTCATCAAAATATGAAAGTTATCCGAAAAGTACCAAAATTTCACCTTAGGCTAAATTTGATATTCCGAATCAAAAAATGAAGTCCATTTTAAAATATAAAATATATATAACTTCAAAAAGTAGGTATTACTATTCATAACAGCTAGTTTGATTGGTTACGGTGTGTTAGAACTCGGTGTTGCGTACAACACACGCTAGCGTACCGTGGAAGCTTGGGATGTTTCATTTTAAATTTTTGATTTCCCCATTTAGTCAAAAAGTTTAAAATATAGTATCTAAAAAGGGTTCACTATTAAAATTTGGTAAAAGTGCAATACTGAAAATGAATTTGTTCTTACATTATGTCTAAGAAACTCATAATATGAATTCTAAAATTATAAGGATTATATAAAGTTTAAAATTTAGTTAACACTATTCATAACCTCTTTTGAATGTCTTTTTCTTAAGTCATGGTGTGATTGAACTCGGTGTTGCGTGTAGTGCAAGTTATTGAATTATTTTGAAGAAATAACACACTATGAAATCTTGGGGTGTTACATTCTCCCCTCCTTCAATAAATTGTGTCCTCGCAATTTGAAATTTTTTTTCGAAAATAAAAGGTTGAAAATAGATAATATATTTGTGGGAAAACCCACATCGTAAATTGGGTTACTAAAATTTAGTCTTAATATGAGGAAAAGAGAAATTAAAGGGTCACCACCAAATTATGATCTTGATTAGGAGAACATTGGTGGCAATTAGAGACATATAATCGGAGGAAAAACGTAAATATTTATAGGTAGTGATTGAGGTCATCAATCACAAACAAGTGTATAATTGAGGTCCTTAAATTCATCAATCTATGATGATTTGAAATACCATCGGTTCAACAAAACATAGGGTATTAGGATAACACATTTTTGACGTTTCAAAATATCTTAGTTGAAATCCCACATCGAAAAATGAATTAATGAGTCCTCTATTTAAAACAAAGAGTGGAAAGTATGAAGATTACCGAAAATAACACATACTAGGGTTCCATGTAGGAAAATATGGATATGGAAGAAAAATCTAACCATCAATTATCTGATGGAGAGTGGTAGAGAACATGGCTATGAAAAGGCCAACAATCCCAAAGCCATAAATTAGTGATGATTTAAGGTACCATCTAGGACAACATTTTTGTTCTAAGTTCCTTTTCTTAATGTTGAGGAATTTATTTATGAGATTGGCTAAGATCATAAGGAGATATACTTACATTATAATTAGAGTTTTATCCATTAATAAGTTTCTACCACAAACTCATCTTTCACTCTAAAAGATAATAGAACGTAAAAATTCTATTTACACTATTCGTATAGGGTTTCAAAATAAACGAATTTATAATTAATCTACAAGATCTTTTAATAAAAACTACATTATTTAATCCAGGACATCTCGTGGGCCAGTGGTAGGTGATACACCCTTGTCGCCCTTTGGTTGCGGGTTCAAGTCTCGCAGCCTTGCCGGACGCGACGGGTTGCCGCCCGACCTCCGGGTTGTCCTTTTATGGAAATCCAAAATAATCCAAACTAGAACTATCCAAAATACTTCTATCCAAACTCACAGTCCAACATTTATAAGGAAGGTAAACATAATATAGATCCTTTTTACCCCGTAATAGCATATGAATACCTTCATCATGTATTACCATATTCCTTATTGATTACATTCATGTTCCCTTATTCCATATAGAATGCTGGATATACTTCATTAATCCAAAAATGTTTTAAACCCCAACAATGATGGAATATACAAATCATTAATCAGCTTCAAGGTAGTCAATAATATCCAATATAATTTATCCAAAACAATCACATATTATTCCAAAATCACTATCTCAGTATCAGAACTATATTATGATTTATCATTCTCTCAACCATATATTTTCCAAAAATTTATCCTGTTATTGAGTCACTTTTCTTTGTTCCACACAATCTCAAGTCCTTAATGAAATACTACTGCAGTACAATCCTTATACACTCCATAATTATTATAACAAGTACATTGTTGATACAACACTCAATTGACATAATCAACATAAGAACTCTAATCATTCTTCTTCATCTGTGGTAGTATCATAACTTGATTATTATCCAATAGCATCATTTGTGGCATAGTCTGATGACTGGGACATAGGTTCGCGTAGTGTCCAAACTCCTTGCAAATGAAGCATTGTACATTTGAAACCAT
The DNA here is from genome assembly GCA_963277665.1 of Viscum album. NCBI lineage: Eukaryota > Viridiplantae > Streptophyta > Magnoliopsida > Santalales > Viscaceae > Viscum > Viscum album. The sequence continues at coordinate 693,232,643 of OY728163.1, forward strand.
TTTCTTACCCTTGCAGTCACGTACTTTGTGCCCTTTTTCTCCACACTTATAACAAACTCTCATTCCTTTCAGGCAAGTTCCAGGGTGTTTCTTTCCACAGTTACCACATATGGGAAAATTCTTATTTTCCCTCTTCCCTTTATCCATTTTTCTCTCTTCCATCCTTTTCTTCTCTTGCTTCCCTTCAAAGACATAGGACTCAGTAAACTCTTTACTTATCTTATAAACACATGATATTATTTCTTCATATGATGATAATACATGGGAGACTATTTCTCTTATCAATTCTAGCTTAAAACCATGAAAGATATGATCCTTCCTTCTCTTTGGATCATGTGCATTTCTGGAGTTCTCATTCCTTCTACTGGGCGCCATTTCTAAACAATGGCATAAACTAGATCAGTTTATGAATCAAAATACATAATCCCATAATTATAAAACACTAAACATAAATTGAACTATCTATGGATATAATCCATAATCATAAATATGTTTTCTTTTAGGAAGTATATACTCATAAACCCTTCATAATGATTTGTAAAGAAAGTGAGAGTTATCCTAAGCATATCCCCCGGGAGTGTCGTAACCAAGAGTGCAGCAAGGCCCGTTGTCGTGCACCAGTTCCCGTTCGAGTCTAGATCAAAGCGGTGTTTTCGGGTTTTACCCCTAGGTACATCTGTGCCAGAGCCGCCTCTACCTGCTCGTATCCAGACAGGGATGTATTGCTCGGAAAACTCACAAAGTCTCTACAATACCAAAATTCTAGGAAGTTCTTCTATACTAATCCTCAAAGTTCATCTTAGGTCTACGTGCTCTAATCAGAGTTTATCTAAATCTAGCTTCCAAGGTTTGTACTAAACTTCCTCTGATACCAACTGTAACGCCCCGACCCCAGCTACCCAGAGTCGGTGCATTACTTCATAACATTGGCGTGATCACAAGAAAGATCAAATCTCGAAAGACCGATTGGTTTAGTAGCCTTGGAAACACTAGATATATTCATAAGTTTTACATTACATCATAAAATGAAAAACTACTACAACAACATAATGTTTCCACAGTCCACACTATAATCCCCTCATAATATCCCTGCAGGTCATTCATAACTTACATCTTCACTTCCTGGGGAAAATAAAACATAGAAAAGGGGTGAGCTCAAATGCCCAGTAAGGATAACAATATAGCGGAAACTTTCATAAATAAGAATAAACATTTAAGGCAATGTATAACTAAAACAAAAGCCTTTTAAATATGAACTTTCAACATGGTATGGCATAAATAAAATGAAATAATGCCATTTACTTATTCACATGGATATTCTACTAATCGAATAATCACATGCAAAAATCAATAACCACTTTCATAATGTTGGAATGCATAATGCTAAACGTTAATTTCATTGTCTAGGCCTCATCCCAAGACCTAGGGGTTACTTCTAACCGGTACCCAACCCGGAGTGCCTCTAATAACCGGACTCCAACCCGGAGTGCCTCTAATAACCGGACACCAACCCGGAGTGCCTCTAATAACCGGACACCAACCCGGAGTGCCTCTAATAACCAGACACCAACCCGGAGGGCATACTTTTACCAGTCCCTAACCTGGAGGGCTTACTTTAACCAGTACCCAACCTGGAGGGCTTACTTTTACCGGTCCCCAACCCGGAACATACTTGTTTAGCACATTCATCTGAAGAAAAGTTTGAAATATAACATAAACATTCGGATTAAAACTAGCATACGAAAAGTCAATAGTTTCACCATAAACTATGAATGGTATAAAATAGCACATCCACAGTCAAACATATCACAAAACATTCAATACAATATAGAAGTTTTGTATTATAATAAATCAACTTCAAATAAGCGTAAAATCCATTAAAGGATGTTGACATAGATGAAATCAAAACACTTTTTAGAGAAATACCTCTTTCTATTTTTGAAATCATTTAAGAGCCATATAAAATAAAACATTTTCTTGAAAATATTCTTGTAAGCTTGTAAGGAAAGCTTTGACGATTTTATAACGGCGGAAAATAACCGCACCCGCCGTATAAGTAAAAAAGAACATTCTTATCTTAATTCTGTCGAAAAGGTTAAAAAGGACCTTGTTTTGAAAACGACGGAAAGATTCCTTTATAAACCTCTTACAAAAAGTCAAACAAGGGTTTAAATGAATTTAACCCATATTCTTGTAAATAATAAATATGTTTTGAAATACATTTCGATGAAACATGGATGTGGATGATAAAGAAATCCCAGTAGATTATTACGTATAAACAACCTCGGATAATGAAGAGATTTTGAAATAACCCTTACCTTGTACTTTTCCTTGGTTGGGGTAGGTTAACCTCCTTTAATTTAGGTAACTCACTTTGGTTGGAACCAAAGGACTTGTTGAAATGCTTTCTGCCTAAGGGGAAGCTTCAAGGAGGAGGAGAGGTATGTGGGGAGCTTAGTTGGGCAGAGTTTTGACGAGCCAAGTGGCTTGAGAGGTGTGAGGAATGAGTAGAAGTGGTCTCCTTTTATAAGGGGGAGGAGGGGCTCTTTAGGAAAGAGTGAAAGTATTACTTTATAATATAATTATATTCGGTTTATAATGGTCCAAAAATCATTGAGGTCGAAGATAAGATGACTCATATTCTAAATAACATCAACCAATAAGAATTGGAGATGTTTTAGATAATATTTTAATCATTATAATCTTATTTATTTAAATGATTTATTAATGAGGTAAACATTGCATCATTATTGTGTCATTAATAATTTAAATTATTTGATGTCTAAAAATTATAAATAAAATATCATTATGTAGGATATCTTTTTAGCTTTCTAATGAATATTTATAATCGAAAATCCAACATGTATAACCCTATGTAAAAATTGTTCTTCTAAAAGATGTAAGCTTATGCCATTTTTATTTTTATTTTAACTTTATTAATATAATGTGTCCCTACCACATACAAGTGGATCCAAGGGGTCCCCAAATTGACCCAAGGATGCCCATGGTCGGGTATGTGTCCACCAATAAGGTTAGGACACGTTTTAGGGTAATTTTGTATTATTATAATATTATTTTTTAACCCTTATTTACCGGATTTACCCTTTAACCATGGTAAATAAAATATTTACCACAGTAACTATTCAAAATGTCTAAAAATAAAAGTTACCAATTTACACAATTTGAACATCCTGATTCCAAATATGGAATCCATTTTCCTAAATTCAAAACACAGAAGTGGCAGAAATTAATTTAAAATTAATTCCCGCTGTCAAAACAAAAAGCGTTTTTTTAAGAGGTAATAACTATCAAAAGATTGACACTTGTTTATGTTTGGTTTAATTGTAAAATTATGTCCAATGACCAACATTATATTAAATGGTAAAAATATATTCTAAATATACTTTAAAACCACTCAAATTCATAATTTATCACTATTAATTATTTTGGTTAAAAAAGTTGTTTTTAATTAAAATTTAGTAATTTTCACTATTCATCAAAATATGAAAGTTATCCGAAAAGTACCAAAATTTCACCTTAGGCTAAATTTTATATTCCGAATCAAAAAATGAAGTCCATTTTAAAATATAAAATATATATAACTTCAAAAAGTAGGTATTACTATTCATAACAGCTAGTTTGATTGGTTACGGTGTGTTAGAACTCGGTGTTGCGTACAACACACGCTAGCGTACCGTGGAAGCTTGGGATGTTTCATTTTAAATTTTTGATGTCCCCATTTAGTCAAAAAGTTTAAAATATAGTATCTAAAAAGGGTTCACTATTAAAATTTGGTAAAAGTGCAATACTGAAAATGAATTTGTTCTTACATTATGTCTAAGAAACTCATAATATGAATTCTAAAATTATAAGGATTATATAAAGTTTAAAATTTAGTTAACACTATTCATAACCTCTTTTGAATGGCTTTTTCTTAATTCATGGTGTGATTGAACTCGGTGTTGCGTGTAGTGCAAGTTATTGAATTATTTTGAAGAAATAACACACTATGAAATCTTGGGGTGTTACACATCTTCTAACAGTTTGGTGATAATTTTGGTAAATCTCAAGACATTATTTTGGTATTGCGATGTATATTGGCTGGTGTGTGATTTTTTACCATTTTATGGTAAAATATTGAGTTTATTTCTTGAGAATAAATTGTTTTAGGGTGGTTAAATTTTTGAAATATTAAAATTGTTGTGAGATAGTTACGACATGAGGAATATATATATATAGGGGTACTTGATTGAATAAAAGAATATTATATTTATGGATAGATAAGTAGATTAATATAGCCAATGTCAGTAAGGTACATGTCATATTTCAAATTATATGCCCAATTGTGAATGTTTATTAAATACCCTCACATAAATTGTTAAATAAGAAATAATTAAAATTTTGTGGGTGAAATTTATTTAAAGGCTAAGTATGATAAAAATATATCTCACTGTACATTTTCCATAAAAACAATTTGTTTGATAGATTTTTAAAATGCAATAATAAACATAACAAATCATATGATATTTATAAACAATTAAAGCATATCTATTTAATTAGTATGTTTAAATAAGAGTTAATAAATTTAAAAATATAAATATTAGAATATATATTTACATATATGGTATTATTTACATATTTACTCAATTCATTACTATGTTTAATAATATATATTCTTATGTATTATTAGTTTAAATAAAACTAATAATATTATTTGTAAATGATAATTTTAAGAAAATATTTCATTGATGGATTAATTTTTTATTTCTTTTTTGTTTTATATAAATTAATAATAAAAGGACCTACTATTTGGAATCTTCTTTTGTATAATAACATCTTGTATTTTCATTTTATAATTTGATACTAAGGATATAACAAAACATTTAATTAATTAGAATTTATAAAATTAACATCATAACATGGTATCTCATATCAATTTTATTTTAAGATGAATTTTTGGGTTATTTCAAATTTGATGGAATCTTATGTGAATAGTAAAAAATAGTATATTAATAAATAAGAAAATTTTTTACGAATTATATGTACATATGTTTGAATTAATAATTCATGAAAACATTTTCTAATACCAAATATTTATTTTGTGAGTTAATTTATAAATGAAAAAATATATTTATTTACAAACCCATATTTGATTTTTTATAATATAAGTTATATTATCCCAAAAATCAATTCTAATACATTATATATTTATTATTTTAGAATTAATTTTCCACACATTTATAATTTTGATATAATAAAATATTTTTATATATTGGGATTGGAAGGTAAATATTATATAATATAGACATATAATTTTCCATCACACATGATAATTTAATTAAGGTAAAATCTGGTTACCAAAGAAAAAATGGTAAATGGAAAAAATATGATTCTAATGAGTTGAAAATTTTATAAAATATCTTCAGGAATGGTTTTTTGAAGCCTATATGTACATTATATATTCCCTCTAAATTATTTCTTAATTTTTAGATACTTTCCTTGTGAGTAAAATCCCATTATTAAAAGAATCAATATCAAAAAAATGCCATCCATTTTCATATATAATAGGGTATCTCACCACCCAAAATCTTTTCACCCCACAAACAACTATTTTTGGCACAATACCTACCCAAAACACTCCTAAAAATTACTATACACCATAAATATTTTATATTCTTCTAAAAATTACATACCTTAAAGCATTAACCCACTTAGTACTGGATATAATCCATGAAGTGGTGTATAAATTCATTACAACCCATTTCTCATTTAAATATCCATATATTCACTTTATATTAATTAATTTATAAAATCATATAATGATAACATAAGTATCATTAGTATTCTTTTACATCATAATAATTATTTTTCAAGCATTAACTACAGTTACATATTCTATTAAGGAAATGAAACTATATTTCATGTGTTCTTCAGACAACCACAGCCACAATGAAACATGTTCATTTTTATGAACCAAAAAACCTTGATGTTTTCAGAATGCATTTTAATATAAAATTATGATATATATAACATATTTTATATTATTAAATGATAAAATAGTTTATTCATTTTCCCCATTCTATGGAAAATTAAATTATCATCCACGCATATGTGTGGACTATCACCTACATTGAATAATTGATTTTGGTTTTTCATTTCATCATATACTTACATGGATGGTCTAGAAAATTGTATTAATGTATAGATATTTTTATATGAAATTAATGATATTTTATAATGAAAATTTGAAAACATATTCACAATATGATAAAAAACCATAGTAAATTCAACTATCGAGCTGTACATTCTTTGATAAAAAATGATATATTCATACTATAAAATTACATTGAATATGTTATATTAATCATCTATATGTTATAAATTATGACATTTCGCACTAGTAGCCAGTAAATAAAATCAATATTTTTTTAATAATTATTATATTTCTACTAATTCACTTTACAGTTATGCATTAAATATGGAAATTAGTTGCTTTGGTTGGTTTAACAACCTACCTATAAAATTCCATAAATTTATATAATGGATTAATGTGGTAGAATATTGATAGGTATATTATGAAATAAATAAGAATATAATTATATATTTTCTATTAAAACAGTTATACCAATAATTAAATAATTTTTTACGAAATCACCCATCATTGGTTATGAAATCACTAAAATGTTCTTATTTTTCATCTCATATTCCAGGATAAAAAAGTAAAAACTCATGAAATTAAATTGATACATCATAAATCAATAACATTTTAATTTACAATAAACATAATGTCTTATAAATGTTGATTTTGGATGTTGAATGAATACTTTTACTGTTCTTATAAAATTAAATCAAATCAATCAAGATTACCCCCACTCAACATTGAAAATAGGGAAAAACTAAATAATATACATGTAGAAAATAAAAATAAATGATTTTTGTAGAAGTTTTTAGTTATTTATATGTTTTTTAATAATTTAATATGATAATTAGGGTTTTTATACATGGTGTTAGAGATTTTTCAACTATATAGGAATACTAGATAATGATTTTCTTCGAACCTTTTCAAATTTGATGAGTCATTTTATTTTTATTAAATATATTTCATTTGTATTTTTTTCCTATCATTAAATGTCCCATGAATGTTGTATATTTATTTTTTATTTAATTATTAGTATATAATAAGACAAGTAATTTTACATTCATAAAATGTATTCTTCCTCATGTTTTACCCTAGTGGTATGAGTTTTTAGTAGCATAGTTTTCATTAATTATGTTATCATCTATAACATAAAATTATTTCATTTAATTTTGGGAAATTTTATTCTTGGATTTTATAATTTACTATTCAATAATATTTCCATTTTTACCATACAAACCCTTTTCAAAAATTTCAATCTTTATTTAGTATGTTTCCCGTAAGGGATATTGATATCTCAAATTTCCTTTCATTGAGTTATAATGTTCTTCAAAACTAGTTCGTCCTATTTTGTTTTCTCCCACAAAACTACATATTATGTGGTACATCATAATACCCTTTGGAAAATAATTATTATGTGAAAATACTTTTTTATTTATCTTTTTATATTATATGATTTCAACATTTGAAGTTTGATATTATTAAAATCGATCATTTAATAATCAAATTTATTCTATTTAGAACCACTTATCCTTTGGAGCACCACATTTAATTATCATGGATTTTTTATTGGAGATATTATTTTGATTTAAAAAAATTAAAACCATTTATTTTAGTTTTTCATAAGTTACTTTTTAATTTTACTTGTGTTTATGTATTTTATATAAAAGGTATAATTATTTTCCTATGATATTTTATGTTTTCACTTAAATTTTAAAATTAATAATAAAAATATTTACCTTACTGTAAAATTTATTAAATGATCTTCCCTATAATAAATATACATATTTAAAATTTGGGGTTTTGAACTCATAATATCGAACAATTCAATTATTGATCCCTTCTTATGTAATAATGTTCGATGATAAATTTTCAAGGAAGATTTTAATATAATTCATTTCCTAAAATCACTAATATGATATAAAGATAAAATATTCATTCTTTATATTGATGACTTAAGAACATGATTTTTGGAAATAATTAGGAAACTCGTTTAATTCTCTTGTTAATAAATATTTTATAAAATTATGATTTTATTCCCCTAAATTACATACATATTAATTTACATAATATGATATGATGGGTGGGCCTATAATTTTATATAATTTTAATATATTGGGTAAGGATTTATATCATCTTACATGATATTTATGTGATTAGAGAGTGATCATAATCATCTATGAGACATTTCAACCTACGTGATGATGGTTTTTGGAATGTATCGTGATCAATATTTTTTTTGATATGTGGTTTATACGGTATTTCCTATGGGATATTAAGACATCTACATTTGAAGGATCAAAGATGATAAGTAATCTAGAGGTATGTTAGAATTCCTATAAAAACAGTCCCATAGTTGATCCATGAATGAGAGGGAGTGATAATATAATGACCCATAATTTACACACACACACACACACATATATATATATATTACATTTTATTATATTATAATTAATTATATTTCTTAATGATCCTTTCAAAAATTGTATAGGTATAGTATTAGTGGAAACATGGATGCATAAAAAGATGATTCATAGGAGAAATACTTAATCTCTTAATAATTTCATCATAACGAAAACCCTTCATAGACATATATTAACTAATACATTTTTTTCATGACATGGGGAATGAAATCATAAGAAAGTTATGGATTAGAATATTACTAAGGGTAAACACGAGAGACGTTAACATAACATTTTCATAAGGGTATTAGAATCTATGCAGAACATTTTAAAAATTGTACCATCTATAGAATATGTCATAATTTTGAATAATGTAATAATTCATGGTAGTTCATATTAAAATAATCATAATGGAATCGAATAACATGATACATCAGAGTACATCATTTCCATAAGACATATATTTTTTGAATACTCAAAATCCTATAATATAATTTCCTCTGTATGAAATTATTAAAACTTCTATTATCTGTGTTTATTTCATAAACTCCCTAAACTATCATAGTTTTTATAGTTAACTCCCAATATTATCATTATACAGATAGTCCATTACATAAATTGGTTCACTCCGTAATCCATTCAATTTTATCTCCTAACATATCCATCTTTACCAACTTATAAGAGGGATACATTATTCTGGCCCAACAATCACATATTGAAAATAATACATATGTGTGAAAAAAGATTATTAAATATTTATAAAATCATAACCCCTAAAATTTACATGTGCTTCATATGTACTTATTCATTGAAAACCACATCGTAAAGAAATATGTTTCTTAAATATTAAATAATTACATCATAGCATACCCCATAGAAAATAAATGGGTATCCCAATCATATTTTAAAAATAATCATAAACGATAATATGAATTTATAAGTATGCAATAATTATATCATATCATCAATAATTATTTAGAAACATCAAAGGGTGTCACCTTAGATTAAAATAACTTTACTGGTCACATTGATTATTTCTTAAGGAAAATATTTTTTTCACTTTTAAATCACATCACAATAATATAAATAATTTTAAATTATAATGTAAAACAATTGATTTCAAAAAAATAGAAATTTTTAATGGAACCTTCAAATTCTTGGGTTATTGATATAGAGGGAAATTCAGTTCATGTTGTATAAATGAAAATTTAACATTCTTTGCATACATTAGTTTAAAAAATGAAAAACACCTTATTAAAAAAACAAAATGAGGACCCCTTTAGTTTTTTTTAAAAAAAAATCATTGGTAAAATTTATTTCAAAAATTCACAAGATAATATTTGAAGTATTCTTGAAAATTATTTTTTTAAACATAGATGAATATGATTTTTTTTGAAATTAAGAGATTATTAAATTATCTTTTTCCTTTAAAATATTAATTCAGTATCTTGTTTAATTAATGTAAGATAAATTAAAATAATTTTTATATCATAAAATAAAAAACCATTTCATTAAAAAAACGTGAGTTACTTGTGAGTTAAATCCTACGATTTCTTTATAGTAATTTTATTCAAAAACAATATCGATAAATCAAGATATTGTTAACAAAAAACTATTACCTCATGTTTGACTTCTTTTTTACATGATAAAACCTCATGTGTAATAAATATATATTTATCATACATATATTATATAACTATAATCATATATATCATATCATACTTTATTTAATTAAAACCAATTATCACCTATTTTTTATAATAGTTTATTAAAATACTGATTTAGGGTAATCACTACTTCGTACCTCATGTATGTTTTTGATAATTAGTTTTTTTCCTCATACATTGACCATAGATCCATCACCTAAAAAAATAAATAAGGATATAACTATAATATTTATTTATTATTTTTATATTTATAGCCATCAATAAATGTAGAGATAGAAAAATGAATTACACTATTCATGGAGATGGTAGGTTTTATGTTCACATGATCATTGACTTTACATATCAACGAATTCAAAGAAAGAAAGAACAAGAGTAATTCACCTTCAAAGAATCATTATTACATCATAAAAAATATTTATACACAAAATAAATTCTTACTACCTTCAATGTAAAGATGAAATAAAAAATCCCATTAAATATTAGAGGTGGAAGTACACACATATGTATGAGCGACACTATCATTTTTAAGGGATTAAAATGAAATAAATTAGTTATGATATTTTCATTCAAAATGAATAATTTTGTTTTAAATATCTTATATAAAAAATAAATCCATCATAATACTAATCCATAAAATATGGAGTTTAAAAATTAATTGTCTCTACGTGGAGATGGTAATCTCTATGTACATGTGAGATTTAAGATCACATCCTATTTGATGGGAAAGATGGTTGATAATGTAGGTTTCATAATCTTATTTACATTTCAATATATTTACAATAAATATTTTATTATTTTATGATAAATATAAAAAATTTATAGAAGTTTAACTGAGAAGTAGAAAATTTGTTGTTGATTAAAGTGATAACACTTTCTTTAAAAGAACAATGTTTTGTATCCTCAAAAAGTTATTTTGGTTAGTGTGTTGTGTTTAATAAAATATCTAGAATGTGGATAGAAAAGATGATAAGTTATTTACACCCCTATATATTTTCCATTCTTGGATTATCCAATCTTTTTTTTTATTAATCTGATCCTATTCTAGACATAGTTTGTAGACCGACATACAAGGATTCAGATACAGTGTGATGGGTAAGATTTATCAGGTCCAATTTGGTTGTTATAAAAAATGATTCGAATTAAAAATATATGTCTTCTAATAATACCCTTAAATATTCTCGATTAATAAAAACATTATTTACTCTAATGAAATTTGTGTCATCCCAAATTCTTACTTAACCTACTATACGAGAGAAAATGTTTTGTTGAAGGAGTTGAGCCAGAAGGCATATATTGTGAAAAGTGATATTAGAGATGATATTGGGAACAATCAGGATGAAATGGGTGAGATTATTTGGAGGTGAATTTTTCCTTATGTTTTTATCAAGGGAATGCATGTTGGGGGATCTGATGACACAATTGAGGTATTTGAGAGTAGAAAACTGGCCAATCATCTTCCTATAGCTATAAAAGATAGTGATGATCTATAATCTGAGAGGAGGATATTAGATGTATTTAAATAACTACATCCACAAACATTATATTTTCATTGAAAACCACTTGTGATCTAATTTATCGTATACATTATAATATGGATTTGTTTTTTCATGTTTAGAAGGAACATTTTCTAGGGTTGGGTATACTAGAAATCTCAATGTGGTGTAATAAGGAGGAATGATTAGGGAATTTTTATAAGGAATATAGAGGACATAGATAGAATTTAATAAAAGAATAAAATATAATAATTTCAACATCACAAAAAAATAAAATAGAAATGAATTTGAAAAAAAAAGATACATGGACTACTACTACATTTTCCAATTTGATTTATATAGGTTTTGGTGTCATTTTAAACCTTGTCATTCTTATTCACTTCATTATTATCCATTTTTAACCATAACCACAGTAACACCAATTTCTATATTAAAGGGTTATAAAATTCACCATATGTAGACATGTGACTTATAAGTGGACCATGGTTGATATGTTCAACCTTATTCAATTCACTGGTTCTACGATATGATTTTAATGAATATTAATCCATAAAAAATATTATTTATTGTAAAATATCCGTGATGAAGATTTTGGAAGTATTTATCTAATTTGAATTTATAGATATAATTAAAAATACATAATTAAAATATAACCCTTGAATATAAAAATACCATGTTATATTATTATTTAAAAATTGGAAGAATATAAATCACTCAAATTATATTAGAATAACATTTTTAATATCATTGATTAATTTTTTTTCTTTTAATTTATGATTTATTATGTCAATTATACACATGAATTAAAGGTAATTACATAATTACAACAATTAGAAATAATATTCCTTCAATAAAATAATTTCATTATGTTGAGAATAACCATTGAGATTCATCCACAACATTGTTGTGCACCTCTCTGAACACAGAAGTTATATTATAATGTAATAGAGTGATCTATTGAGTTTTTTTTAAATATTTCTAGGTTATTTTAATGGATAAGTACCAGATAGAAAATTAATTTTGATCCTAATTTTACATGGATCAAAAACAATTTATCTAATAATATTTATGATTAAAATTGATAACCTAATTGTTCATTTTTAAAATTGGATAAAATGCTTCTCCATTTAACGATGTGGTAAATTTTACCACAGTTACTATTCAAAATAACTAAAAAAAATTCTAGTATTTTAATAATATATAACTCTTGATTGAAAATAAGGAATAAATTTTCACAATTCATTTTCAATATCTGGTGGAAAATATTTTTAAATTAAGTGTGGAAAGCCCGATGATACCAGTTTTCATAGAAAAAATATATTTTGAAGTATATGATTGGATAGATTCTTATCCAATGAATAAAAAATTATATGAATTTTATAAAATTTTAGTAATGTATAATATATAAATTTAATTTAAATAATTTATAAATAGTGATTAATTATAAATAATTTAGAAAAAAATGGATTTCACAAATTAAAAGGGACTTTCATAAAGAAATATCCATTATTTTTAAATGATTTGTTATTTTCATTTATAATTCAATGATAACCGTTGAAATATTTTGAAATTTATCTAAACCATACATTATAAATAATTTATTTTTTCCATTTTTACACACCAATCCAATGTCTTGAAGTAAAATGTTATATTAAATAATAATATATTAACAATATATTGTAGTTCATTTATGTAACATATCCCCCCATCATTGGCTTGACAGTGTGGGGGGATGTTACAAGAACTTAAGTGAAATCCCAAATATGCCAAAGGTTGGAAGTAAATTTCATGTGGTTTATCTTCAATTGAGGGATGATTTTTTCTTTGAAAATAAAACAAAAACCCCAAAAGCTATATCAAAATATACTACTACATGATGCATGATATCAATGAATGTAAACTCTACAAAATACCATTTTATAAAATTAAAACACCAAAATAATCCCATAACTGATGTTTATGAAACAAAAAGGAAAAAATTGAATAAAAAAACAACAAAATATCATGAATCCATGACCTTACTGTATAGCTCCCAACATGATCAATTCTCTAACTCCATAATAATGCCCATGTATCACGATGCACCACTACAGAAGTGTGATAATTTTTAATTTCCATTTTCATGATGAATAATATCTACAAAATACACAATGTGACAAATTAGTGGTGATTAATGAAACTCAGTAGGTTTTCTCCATACCACATCCCCAGTTATTCCACTATGATAGAACAAGATTTCACTTTTATATAGAATAATTCATAAAAAACATTTAAAACAATTAATATCAACAATAAAAATATTTCTATGAAAAAAATTACATAAAAAATGCTATTTTCCATTAAATTAAACGAATCATGTTTTCCCAACAACCGCACAAACCATTATATATATCATATTCCAACCCATTCATCCACCCATCCACATGTGCAAGCTTCATTATGACAATTCCATACTAATGATCAGTTTCTCATCTTCCTAACATTTTGGCACAAGGTAATTAAATCTCCTGTACCATTACATCTTTTCTACCAAGAAACAAGTCATATTTCAGCTTTTCCTCATAAAAATACAATATGAGCATACCCCACCATGTATTCAGAAAAACTGTGCTTGTAAAATCAAGACAAAACTGTATCTATTTCATAACCATTTCAATAAAACTAAAATTTTATTGAAAATATTTTTCCATAAATCAAACAATGAAACTATTTATAAAATCAACATTTTAAAATCATTTATCAAATATCATTACATAACAACATCATAATTTTACAGAAAATGACGATCAATCACTAAAGAAGGATTCTACAATGATTTTCAAACAAATTCCTCAGTAAATTTCAATCAATTTAATCAATTTTTATATAATCCTCCATGTCATAAATAGAGGATTTGGTATTGAATCTATATTCCTTGGAAAACATGGTGAAATAGAGAATGGTTTAAAAACATCTGTGAAAATAGGTTGATACTTCAAAAATCCTCCATAGATATCTTACACTATAAAAAAGTCCAATATAATAATATTTAGCTTCAAATACCTTATATATATCTAAATATGAAGTAGATCTGAAAAACTAATAGATTGGGGGGAGTATATCTATGGAAAAACAAGAAAAACTACTAAGAATGTAGACTTGCCATGAGAATCTGGCATCAACGCACTAAGAGAAGCCTTTAGATCACCTCCGGGTTAAAGGTAGAAGCCTAATTATCCTTTTATTGGAATAAATATTTAATTATGGTTGGCTTGGGGAAAAAATAAGGGGTAAAAATATAATCCAAAAATAGAGCCACTTTTTGTAGATCTAGTTTATAAACCATGCATGGTTAGTCGCACAGTTAGTGAAACTATGCGCTAATCATTCACCAATATATGTCCTAAGAAGGAACTTCACATTATTTGGTAGTATTGTTTCTAAACCATGTATCGACCATGAAAAATCAAAATTTATATATTTTTAATGTTTCTTCAAGGTGGCCAAACTGTTTGGCTAATCTTTTCTCCTTTAATGTGTATAGTCCCAGGGCCCTCTAACACATTATACATGATTTCTTGGGGAAGCTGCATGGATTCCACTCACCTTTCACAAACTGTGCACCTTTATAAAAGCCCAAAAAACGTTCAATACTTCTTCCAAATACACCTATACTTCACTATATACTTTTACATACTTTAATACATAACTAAAAGGTTACTTAAGTGAAAATGGGGGTGCTTCATTCTCCCTACCATTGGCCATTCCATCCCTATTATTTAAAAACACAATGTTGTTCCAAAAGTATTTCGGCCATTATATGATCATCTTCATCGCACATTTCGAAGTCACTTCCTTGAACTAATCATGTTTACATAAAACCTACACCAAACCGATTCTTTTCACATGAAATAAATTCTCTTTCCTATCTAAAGTCTTCATTGGGATATGTTCAAATGAAGCATCATGCTCTAGTTTATGTGATATAATTGAATAACATAGTCAGAATCAGGATAATATTTTTTAACTGAGATAAATGAATCATATTATGCACAATAATAAACAAGTGGGGAAATAAAACTTGGTATTCCACCTCATGAAACCATTAATGTATCTCAAAATGGCCTATCTATTAGGGTGAAAACTCTCCCTGCCTCCGAAAACATCAATGTACAAGTATTGAAGAGATACCAAGATGACATTATTTCTCACCAAGAATGAAAATAGAAATTAACAATGATCTGCATAATATTTATGATGACTATGAGGCATCTCCATCCAATTTCTGATCAACAGATTCTTTTCCACAATTTCATATACAATGATTCGCCCAACTAGTGATGTCATACATATTTCTGCACAATAAATTGGGGAACATCATGGAAACCCGTACAATTCCTCAAAAGGATCCATATGTATTGATTATTTAAAACTTTTTTTATATGATAAATCCACTATTGGTATGTGCTCTTTCAAGGAGGCACCATAATCTTTTACATAAGACCTTAACATATCTTCCAATATCTGAATTTCTTATTCAATTTTCCCATATGTATGAAGATGATATATATTTCCCATAGTCAACTATGTCCCAAGGTATTTTCTTATTTATTTCTAGAAATGATATGTAAACCATAGATATCTGTCCGATATGATTTAAATTGGTATGTCATGCCTCTTTACCACTTCTTAGATTTTTATTTCTGACATATCCTCCCCTATATGTAATTCATAAATAGGGTTGAACTGATCCGAATTTAGGATATAATCTGCTATCACCTATATAGAATCATGTTTCTGAACCATTCATGGGAGACTTGTTACAAAATATATATCTATCTACTCCAATTTACACATTAGAAAAGGTAAAGACTGCATCATACCTATTGGTCACTAATATTCTCAATTATCTAGCTGACTAGTTAATCATCTCCAAATGAATTCAACCAAATTGATTTGCATACTAGACCACCAAAAATGTAGTCTAAACTACTAATACATATTTTGTATTCTAGGATTAAAAACTAATCTTGAATGGTGGTAATCATTAAAGATTTATTCTTGATACACCATAGGTATGCCTGTTTTATTTCTGAATGTCAACAAAAATTTCTCATCTAGCTTCCATCCCTCAATGAACTCCCCACAATTGAGTTTTGACCTCATCACCACACATTCTGCATCTAATTTCTTTTCCTCTTTAACCACCTTTACTAAATTAAGAACAAATTAAATTGGATAGAAGGCCGTAACTTCAAATTATTCTTCACATTTCAAGTAACTTTTACCTTGGACCAAAATTAATTGACACTCATCTGAAATTTCTTTTTCCAACATAGACAATGAATTTTTTCCTAATGTAACTTCCTCAAAATTTCATTTTCTACATTTATAGATGACATAAAATTAAATAATTTGGATATACTACATCCATATTCCGTATATCAGATTAAAATTCCATTTTGAGAAACATTGATTCAAGCTCTCATGATCTGTAGACATGGTAAATTTCTCACCAAAGAGGTAATGAAACCTTGTATTAAGAGAATAGACTACGATAGTAATCTCTAAATAATATATTGGGTAGTTATAATAATCCATTTTTAACTTACTTGATATATATTCAACAACATGATCTCCCAATACAAGAACACCTCACATCCTCGGTCCCGAAGAATCACAAAACACTACATACCAATTTCTGGAATCTTGAAGAATCATGATTGGTGATAATGTATAGGGAACTATAATCTATTAAAAATATTTCTGACATTCTTCATTTCTTTCAAATTCAACAGTCTTCTTTTTAATGTTTTTTATAGGTGAATCTAGTCATGATATGTCACAAAAAATGTTTCTATAATAACCAGCTAGAACAATGAAGCTATATATCTCAAACTCATTCTTTGGAGGTTTCCATGAGAAAATGAAATATATCTTTTCTAGATCCATAGAAACTCATTTTTCATAAATTACATGGCCAATAAAGAGTGACTCTCTTATCCAAAATTTTACTTTTATTGTTTTTCATATAGACTATTATACCTCAAGATTATCAACACTATCACCAAATGATTTTCATGATCATTCATTTTCCTTTAATAGAAAAATATTTCATCCACAAAAAACACCAAAAAATAATCTAAATATCTTTGAAATATTGTATCCATCAATTCCATACACAATTCAGGTGTATTCGTATGACCAAAAGGCATCACAACAAATTTATAATGTTCATATCATCTTTTCAATAATGAGTTTGGAATATCCTCCTTCTTAACCTAGATTTGGTGATATCATGGTCACAATTCAATTTTGAGAACCATTGAACTCCCTTCAATTGATCAAATAGATCATAAATGCATGGAAATGGAAAATTATTTTTATCTTAACATGGTTAAGATAAAGATAATGTACACATAGATGAAGAGATCCTTTATACTTTTTGATAAAAAGGACTATAGATTCCCACATATATTTTCTTAACTAAATGAACCCTTTTCTTTCCAGATATTCAGAGTAAAAATTCAGATCCCTTAATTCAATTGTTATCATTCTGTAAGATGGAAGGAAAATAGAACTTATCCCAAGAAGGAGATCAATAGTAAAATCTACATCCTTCAAAGGGGGAAACCCCAAAAATTTTCTGGAAACACATCTAGAAACTGATAAAACACTATTGGAAAACTGTTATTCTCAATCTCATCAATAGATGACAATGAAGATGCTTTAAAATGATATGTGATTTTTCTAACTACTGGTGCCTACAATCACATTTCACCTTCCCTTACATTAAAATCTCCTAAAAATAAATTCTCAACACCATGTTCAGTTGTAAAACTAAGCATTCTTTTATATGAGTATGTGGAAGCCTAGAACAATGTCAACCAATACATGCATATTATTATATCATAGAGATCCATATCATGAAAATAAAATTCCCACATCATCTCAGCGTAATCAACAGTTATAGAAAATTATCTACACATAAAGGCCTAACATTCTATTTGTACAAGAGGAGTTTTAAGTTTAATCAAGGAAGGCAGTATCTCAACATTTAAAAACTAAAAATAAAAAACATGATATGTAATAAAGGAATGAGATGATAACTTATAAAAAATATCATAAGGGTAGACTTAAAAATATCAATACTACATATCGTAAATGGTCTTGGATGGTCTTCCATAATAACCATTTTTTCTCAAAATAATTTTTTCTCACCACACTTTGATCACTATTTACCAATTATGATTGCACTACTTGTGGATTAATGGAATTCTTGTAATCAACATGTATAGATCTATTATACTGATGAGATTGATTATCCTTTCCTCACCACATCATGGATGACAATGCTTACAATTTCTAAGAAGTGTACAGAACACCTGACATCGGAGAACTTGGAAAATAACACTGAAGATACCCTATTTTATTCAGTGGTGTCATGTACTTTGTGTTGTCACATACTCTCTCATCATGTGGTAGAAGGAACCACATTAGAATCATACAACATTATTTGTGGGTATTAGATATAGATTCAGTGATCCTGTAGATTGATTTTGAGTAATACTCCCATCATGGAAATAGGTTTCCCCCTTTTTCATGCTTTAATAACTATATTTCCAATCATTTTTTATGGGTATCAACATGAATCCTCACCACATAGCTCTTTAGATGTCTATGTCAGATAATTTCTCTCTATTGACCATCTCTATATAATCCATAATAATGTGTATGAAAATCAACGAGTGAGTTTCCTATCCCATCCCTATTTTAAAAATTAATGTTTTCAAGGATGTACTACCTCCAACCATGACATAAATGTGCACAAAATTCATGAATTTTGATGCATAATCGTTGACATAATTATTTTCCTTCTTAAAGAAAAATAATTCCATTGTTTTCTTAATATTGAATGTATAATGATTGAATTATTTGTCAAAAAATTCATCAAATTCCTCCCATGTAGGGATATGGTCTAATTTATACTAAACATTTAAATATCACCACTTTATTACAATATTATAATGCATATACGTTTCCATCTATACATTCAACTTTCTTGGTGTGCTAATGAAATCAACGATTTGATTCTTCATATTCATCCACAACACTTATTTTTTTTTGGTTTACAATCACTCCAAAATATGGGTCAATTCTACATCTATATATATATAGAAAATCCACTTTAATTGGATCATCCCTCATGTTCCCATTTTCTATAAACTGAAACATTCGGACAATTTTCTAAACCAGCGGTCGGTTCACCTACGGTTCATGTTAAACCATAGTCTAAATGTCTTCCTTTGGATGGATTATATGATTCTTACCAGGTACCATTTTCTAGAAATAAGAAAATAAGTATCACTCCCTATCAACTGAATGTTTAGATTTCAGAATCAATCACATAAAATATTCAAAAAAATTATTTTCCAAATCAAACAATTCCAATTTTATCAATTTTTTAATAATCACTAGTTACTTTTAATAATCAATACATTTTCGAAATAACACAATGATTATCTTTTTAAAAATATTTCATTTGAATAAAACATTAATATTTTTAAAAAACAAACAATTAACATCTAATCATTACTCAAAATAAGATATTCACTCTTAGTGGGAAGCTATTTCTATAATGTATTCTATTATTATCCCATTCACTAAACCCTTGACAATTAGATTTCCAAATCCTATAAGTGTTCCCAAAATAATAATGCACCCAACTCCCTAGTAACATTATGTTCAACATAAAATGGTTAGGTATGCATTTTTATGCTCTACATTCCATATCCTGACAATCTTAATCTCTCGTGTTATCCCAACACCTAAAATAAAATAGAATTAATTTCAACTCCAAGACTGATTGAACTAAAGACCACTTGTTAGTCAAGGATTGAATATAATATTACCCCTTATTCCTCAAAGATAGTTGGAAGGACCAATAATGATCCCACTTGTAGCATCCATCCCCTAATTGTTATCTTGATTTTGTGGTATGGTGTTACATGGCCTTAAGAAACATCCCCAACAAAATAAAGGCTTGTAATAAATGCTAAGGGGATCAATTATAATGGGAGGATGATTCTCAAATTGAAAATAAAATGACCGAAAAAAAAATACAAAGCCAAATTAACTACTACATGATGTATCATATCAATGAACTAAAAATATAATCATTAAAGTTATATTAAATTCAATCTCCAAAAGAGTACCATAGCGTAAGTCTACAAAACATCATGTAAACGGCAAAAGATAAAACCAAAAAAAGTCAAGACTCCAAGACCTGAATCCAATCCTCCCAACATGATCCAAGATTTAACTCCAAAATACATCAAATGTATCATTAAACACCCTAAATAAGTTTTATAAGTTAATATTTTATGTGTCATGGTGAATAATATCTGCCAAACCCCCAAATTTACGAATTTGGTGAGAGTAATGGAACTCTGTAGGTTTTCCCCAAATGATTTCCCTACTCATGCCGCTATGATAGAACAAGTTAGCACATTTATATTAAAAAATTATTTAAAACATATGAAACAACTTTTCTCTATATTAGAACAATTTCTAAGAAAGATAATTTTCAGAACCAAAAATTTTTTCCATGAAAGGAAACCAACCACATTTTCCCATGAAAATCACAAACAATTAGGCATATCTCTTTTCAATACAGACATCCACCCCCAACACATGAATTCTTCATTATGATAGTCCCATAACCATCATTGTTTTCTTATCGATCTACCAAGTCATCACACGTTAATTAAATCACACGGGTTGTTACAAAATTACAACCAAGAACCGTGTCATGATTCAGTTGATCCTTATAAAAATGAAATATGAAAACACACCACAATTTATTCTAAAAAACTATTCCAATATAATCATTCCAAAAATATTTCTATCCAAAAACCATTTCAAAAAAAAATTATAACATTTTTCCTAAAATAAATCCAAGAAACTATTTTAAAATCCAAATTTTAAAATAAATTTCCAAAGAACATTGGAAAAAAAGTCACAATTACAAAAAAAATACACAAACCATCACTAATGATGATTTCTACCATGATTTCAAAACCAATTTACAAATTTATTTAAATAAATTTAACCTATATGAAACTAATAATTCATGTTATAAATATATGAGTTTAGATTGAATACACCTAGATTAAAAAATGTGATGAAAATGTAAAATTACCCAAAAGAATCTGTGCGAATGGTTTGATACATTAGGACCATGAATTATATCTCTTCCCCTATCAAACAAAAATCAAAATATAATAATATTTAGTATAAAATACCACAGATATATCCACATAAGATGTAGATATGTGAAATTGAGAGAGAGGAATGAGAATATCAATGTAGAATGAAGTATAACTACAATGAATGAAGACTTACCATGAGAATCCATCTTCAACGCATCATGAGAATCGTTTGGATCATGTATCGGTTTATTGGAGATGATTCAATTGCCTTTTAGGGGGGATAATTCGTATGTTTGGGTCAGTATGGATCATAAAGAATGGTTTAAAACATAATCAAAACATATATCAACATTTATTGGATAATGTTTTTAGCCCATGCATGGTTAGTCGCATGGTTACGTAAGACAAGTTTTAACTATGTGCCAGATTTTTTTCTAGATAGGAACCTCACATGGTTGGATCACATGATTTCCAAAATATCCGCTAACCATTACAAAGCCCACTATCCATATTTTAATTTTTTTGACTATGTGGCTACATGGATTGGTTAATTTGTTCTTGTTAACCATGCACCTAACTATATCCCTATGTCTCATTGTTCATGGTTTCTTGGGGATGTCGTATAGTTTCCACTAATCGTGCATCAATTGTGCACCATTAAATAATCCCAAAAAACATTCCAATATTATTCCAAACCCTCTCCAAAATAACCCTAATCATTTAAAAACATTAAAAACAAAAAATAATATTTACATAATTGAAGTCGGGGGTGGTATAGTTTAAACTCAACATTGTATGTAATGCAAGTATAAATGAAACAATGTTATATAAAAATATGTTATGAAATTTTTGGGTGGTATATTCTAAAACCCTTAAAATTTATTTATCCATTTACAGTTTATTACTCTAATATAAATAAATGAGTATATCATTATCTCATTTCAACCATGGGATCCCAAGTATCTTATTTGAATTTATGATTCCCCCATAGAACATGAACCACATGAGTTGACTTCTTCCATAGAACATTATCTCACTGATCCAATAATTATAATGATTCATCGTTATAAAAAAAATATAATCCCTTAGAAGTATGACCTATGAGTGTAGTAACTGTTAAGGGTCATGAATATATATTCATTGGAGAAATATATCGAATAAGGCTTGAACATGGGATAGGTTCAATGGTAGTGTGAATAAATATTCTACATTCCCTACTTGATTCAGAATATTAATATGACCAATATACCAATCAAATATATTTACATTATTTATGAATCTCATAACCTTATTATATATATTTATTCATATAAACACTATCTCTCCAACATTGAACTCTATATCTAACTGATTATTATCATTATAAATGGTTTACTAACAATGAGATTCTTTAATTTATTGTTCAGTATAATACCATTTTATACAATTTACTCATCTTGCTTATTCCCCAACAATGTTTTTCTCTAAATTCATCATATCACTTGGGATTCATACACTAATTTCCATATTGTTATTCATAATGATTTATCTGGGTTCCCACGTGAATACTATTTTTTATAGATACTTGAATAAATGAAGTTTTTGATCCAAACCACCATTCAAATACTTAGAATAAGATATTATCATATAATATAGGGTTTTTGTGGTCCTATGAGAAAATAAATCTAACTAAGGATGATAAGAGATACTGAAAATCAACTCTGTATCTAGAAATTTTTGAATAAATTTCCATAACATCACAGTAAACCTCATATTCAGATCAGATATAATAGAAAAAGGTACTTCATACAACCATATAACTTCATTCCTAATTTTTATAGAAATATGACCATGAAAAAAACACTTCTATGAAATTCATGAAGTGTGCTAACTTTTTATGTTGATAGACTACATCCCAAATACTATTATGGATTTTAGATGTTTTATAGAGCCCTACGATAAAAATCCTTACTGACGTTTTCATATATACATTCTAGTTTGCGTAATTATTGTAACATCCCCTTAGATATTGGACTATAATGATAAACCTAATGATATTCTATATATGAAAATATATACTCTATAGAATTTCTACACATGTTGTTTCAGAAGAAATACTATTTCATATACCTATACATTTTGGTACTTATATGATAAATAGAGAATGATGAACTATAGGCCTCATAAAATATCTCCTTCTTCACATATAATATGGATAGAATACATAAAAAGTCCCTAAACCATATCAATACCTCACAATAAAGGTTGATATTAGGAATATGTTTTACCTTACGCTACAATAATGTGTCTTTCATATATCACAGTTTAATCCTCAAAAGTATAGATGGCTGAACATTCATTTGAGAATGATATGTTGTATCCCATTCCATCAATATTTATGTATCCATCCTATGAAAATCCATAAATGTTGGGTCTTTATTGATCCACATTATAGATAATCAGGGATGATCTTTTCAACTTAGAGAATATGGTTACTTTTTCTATTTCCAAAGGTGTTAATGTATTTAGTAGTATTAATCATTAATAAACTCTAACCATATTCTCTGGTTCATGTTCATATCATTCTAAGAGAAAATATACATTTAAATTTTATGATTTGTATATATATCTCAATTTTATCCATAATGATAATTCAATTATATACTTCATGAAAAAAAATATCATAGCTACATTGAAATCAGAATTTGGGTAGTTTTGGCTCAGGAACATTCAGTTTTCATGTTGTGCAATCCATAACCATATATTTCTATATAAGAATTAATCTAATTCCCTTCTTTAAAGAATCACTATAGAATAAAAACTCTTCCCTATTGTATTGTGATGTATGTACAGGTTAACTAACTACCCTTCTATTTAGTTCATTGATATTTTTATCACATTCATCTCTCAAAAAGAATGTGGATTCCTTACATGTTTAAATCTTGAGGGGGTTGAAATTTATTAGAAACTCTCTACAATGAATCAAAAATTTCCATCCCAATAAGGATTAAAAAGAATCATAGTCATAGTGGTTCTTCTAGACTAACACACATTAACATTGGTAATTTATTGATCCACAAATATTCCCTCCCATGAGAATATATTGCAAAAAAAATTATCTATTTCTTTCCAAAATAAAAACTTTGTAAATTTTTCATACATTTCTCCTTCCATTGTGTCTTTTTTACAATCCATAAGTAATTTATAGGATATTCTTTTGATATATAATATATAATAATATATTCAAATATGAATTCCAAAAAACGGTTCAGGGTAAGAAGTAAAACTCTATTCATTAAATCCACAATGATATTTTGGGAATAATTAAGGAAAATGGAATCACTATATATTCATAATATCCATACCAATTACTAAATATTGTTCTTATTATATCCTCTATCATGACTCTTAATTGATGATATCTATAATGAGGGTCAATCATAAAAAATCATTATGGTCCATGCATTGGTAAAACAACTCATTAATGTGAGGTAAAAATAATTATTCATGATTACGATCTTGTTAAGTTTCTTATAATCAATGAAATTTATCCTAGAACAATTTTTTATATTAAAAATAGAACAATTTCTTCCCATGATCATGAACGTTTTTTAGTAAATCCCATGTAAATATTATCTTGGATTTTATTCATTGATTACTACAACTAAATATGGGTTATTCTATATGGAGTCTTTGAAATAAGTGTCGAAGAATGTAAGATTTATATTATGTATTAAACAACATGATTAATTAGGAGACTAGGAAACTAGAAAAATAATCATAAAACTGTAATGCAATAGACATATATTATATATTATATTTCTCCCCAAACATCTAAGATAAACACATCTTTTAATTAGATATAAATAATCATATAATAGATGAAATTTAAATTATACGTTCACAATTATCAACACATTGATAGATGTTCATATTTGGGATTGGAATATTGAACATGAATTTGTTTACCTTGAAATTTATGTTGAATATAAGTAATGAAATCAAATCCAGTCCCAAAAAAACATCAACATCAAAAAGATAATGAATAAAGATATTTATATGAATAAAATTCCCCCAAATTTGAATTGAAGAAGAGTCATAGACGCGTGATATGATCATCATATAATATGGGTATTTTAATTCAAATTAAACTTCCAATCA
The DNA here is from genome assembly GCA_963277665.1 of Viscum album. Lineage (NCBI taxonomy): Eukaryota > Viridiplantae > Streptophyta > Magnoliopsida > Santalales > Viscaceae > Viscum > Viscum album. The sequence continues at coordinate 693,258,674 of OY728163.1, forward strand.
TTAAGGTGGTACAGTGATACACTTAGAAATTTTATTATATATAAAATCATGGATTAATCTAGAATCAATTAAGTCATTAATGTAGTGTAAGATAAGTGTAACTTGAAACAATACATCATTATAATATACATTATCAATTGATATCAAATGATATTTCTCATTTTCATTAGGATTTATAGGTTACTGACATCAATTATCATCATAAACATTTATGTTTTGATAACTAGTTAGCAAAATTGTCATATTACTTTATTTCAATATAATTGATTCTTGGTTATGCATTCTATGGTTCTTGCCTTCTGTTGTTGAATAACTTATTCTCATCACTAATAAATTTAATAGTTATATAACATTTAATTCAACACAAAATAAATATACTAGTTCCCATATGATATTTTCCTTCATTTTTCTTTCCAAACCTAAAGTAAAAAATGAAATATGATCTTATTATCTCCATAGTTTTCAAAATATATTCTGATTTACATCTTTATTTTACTATTAAAATAATTATATATATGGGTAATTCCAATCCCAATTTCAACTATGACAAAACTTATAAATATTTCATTATAGATACTAATGTATCTTATTCCTATCTCCATTCGGAGACTTGGTTTTATGCCAGTAATGAATTGATCAGCCTTAAAAATAGTTTTATGATAATAAACAAATGGGTATATAAAAAATCTTGTAAATTTTTTCTCATATCTACTAATTAATTAATCATTCTTATAATTTTGATCAAGGTATTCCATATCAATTTTTGTATAAAGAATATGTGGAATGTTAATCGTGAAAAATAATATCATTAACTAATCCCACTCTAGGGAGTCGATTTATACTATTTTCTTCATGTACTTTATATGATTCCACCATTTATCACATTGTCTTATAAAATAAAAGAAAAAGTAACACTTTTATTTTCCATGAATTGGATAATTGAAAATATCATTTATATGGTACTAATCAATTTAACATAAACTATCCAATCATAATACCCACTAAAATATAGTATGTGTTTCTTCATGTACGACTCAACAATTTATTGTTTCCTTTTTCACCTATTTTAATATCAGTATAATACCTATGTTATAAATATTGGGTAATCATGGAAATGATATTTTTCATTCCTACTCTAATAAAATTTTAATTCTTTGGAAAATTGCCACTGAATTTTCCATTCGATTCATAATAAATACAAATCCATTAGCTTCCACCAAATGAAAAAAATATATATTTTTGTGTAAAATATTGATAATTGTTTATAACTACATAATTATGAAAAACATTTATATAATTCCGGAATCATAAATCCTTATTTTTTTAATATATGACACATTTTGTTTATCCTAGGTCATAAATTTTTATTACCGGAACATTAAGATATTAACCTACACATTTCCATAACCCAAAGGATCTCACTAATGTTTTCCAAACCATGTTTCTAATGGTAACTAAATCTTTCCTTGATACTAATTATAGTGACCCACACATTCCATAAATTGATATTACATAATTATTATATGCATATTCATTATAAAAAATAAAATCCCATCCATAATAGTGTAGGTTTATTACCACTGGAAACATGGATGCATAAAAAACTAGTTTAAAAGTGAACGATATCATATCACACTTATTTCATTATAAATATCACCCTTACTAGAAAAATAATAATGAATAAACTTCCTCATGGCATACATAATGTAAACATAAGAATGTGTGAGCATAAATTCTTGGGATGGGTAAACAGGGGTTAGATAAACATAACATTTACATATCGGAATCCTAACATGGGAATAAAAATTGAGAAAAAATCCCGGCTGATCATATATCATAATCATGAATCATGGTAAAAATATTGGGAGTTCATAAGACATTAATCATAATTGAATCAAATAACACGATCCGTAAAATAATAACACAAGAATAATATATAGATCAATTGAATAAAAATTACCAAAAAAATCATTTCCATTATAGTCAAGGATAATTTCAAATTATATCATAGTATATTGTGTTAACTACCTATTACATCATAATAGAAAAGGTTCTCCCACAAGACTACCATAATTGTTTGTTTTTTTATTGAATTGTTATAAAAATACATTCAATTCCTTCTTAACACCTAAGATATCCATATTTATCAAATGCATTGGAGGAGATTTTTTTTATAGAACCAAAAATAACATAAGTAAAATCATACATTTTTTAGTCATGGTATCATGAAACAGTCATCATATCATAAACAATTATATGGAAATACTTTTTATTAACATTTCATCACTGTATAACTCTTGTAAAAAAATAGATTTCATAAACATTTCATCATATCATCATAGAAAAATTCATATAAAATAAATGAGTTTCATAAACATATTATCATCATTATCATAAAAAATATATAGAAATAATATTTATCGTATTATTTGACCATAACCCCCTAAAATAATTATTAATATTAAAGGGTGTCATCTTATAGAAAAACTCCATTAAAGATCACATGGAATATTTATTATGGAAACTATTACATTAAATTTGAAATAAACACTTTAAAATCTAAAAATTTACATAAAATTATTTAAAATAGTATTCCTGACAATAACTTTAATTTAGTGTATAATTATCCTCAAATAATTGAGTTTTCAGGATGGTGGGAAATTTTTTTCATGTCGTATAAGTTTAATGAAAATATTACTTCTATTAAATTAAAAATAATAGTAAAAAGTTACTCATTCATAAAATGATTGGAAGATTCTATTTAATCAATTTTGTAAAACATAAATCATGTGTTTAAATAAATTTAAAAAATTATAAATAATATTAGAACCATTATATAAAAAAAATCTAATAATCAATGATATGAAATAAAATAAATAGGAATTTATTCTAATGAGAAAAATACTATTACTCTTTATTAAAATATTTTTTTTCAGTGTCTAGAGTAATTAAAAAGAGGAACATGATATAAAAACATTATTTCTAATCAAATGTCCATAGTATAAAAAATTTTAAGATATTCATGAGAGTTATATCATAGTATTTCATCATCAAAAATTGTAATCATAAAAAATCCCGCTAAACCGCGTGGTTGTTAATATAAAAAATATTATGTCATGTATTAACACCTTCCTAAATGATAGAACTAAATATATGGTAAATATATATTTATTATAAATATATTCCAAAAAAATATTCATATATATCATATAATATTAAATTTACATATGACCTTTTATAACCCATTTTAATCATATTTAATTTTGATAACAGTTTCTAGTGATAACTGGGTTGTTTCTCATTTATGTTTTAGTTATATAATATTGGTCCATTTTCATTGAACAAAAATACACAAACATCAAAATTTTAATCATGATTAAAATATAATATATATTCATTATTTATATAGATACTCATCCATAAAATAAATTATATCAAAATGTGTTACACCGTTCATGGAGACGGTATGTTGTACGAATTCAGTAAGGCTGTTTTCAATTTTCAAAAGATAAAAAAATAACTATAAATAATAAATCACTATTAAAATGTAATAATTAAATAATATACATTATATATCATCATAAAATTTATCGATTTTCCTATAAATGTAATGTAAAAATGAAACATGAATCATGCTACTTCATGGAGGTGGTTGTCCACACATATTTTTGAGTGAGGTTATCACTTTACAATGGAATGGACGGTAGGTATGTACATATAATTTTGTAATTTAATAAGAATAATGATTTTATTAACATATATTATAACATCAAATACAATATAAACCCCATCTATAAAAAATCGTTATTTAAAATGAATTGTATATTTATATGGATATAGTATGAAGTACGCATGAACAATAAATACATTCATATACCATTTTATTGTATAATGGGTTCAAAAAAGTGAATTCATGATGATATTAAAATTTAAATATATTGAGAAAACATAATTTATTATTTTATGAAAATTAAAATAGATTTATTCTTTGTAATATAATTTGTAAAAAAATGAAGTGATCAGTTGAATCTGTTATCCCTTTGATTGAAAGAACTCCTTTAGATCTCCACATGAGGATCATAGGTTTAGAATTTTTGGGAATCCCAAAGCATATTGAATGAGCCTTGGAAGTTGAAAAGGGATTTTTCTAGGGTATGATTGAGTAATAATATATCAAACCATTCTTTTCATACATAAATATTATATCATTTTAGTTTAATATTCAATTAATTTAACAATATATGACTGGTGACAATAACATTTTACTGTCTTTAGAGAATAGTTACATAATAATTTTAGGTACTGAAATATTTTCATCATCCCAAATAAAGATCATCTGTTGTATTCAAATTCATTAAAATACCATATATTAAACCTTTATTTATAACTATAGAAAATAAAACATATCAACATTTGATCTCAACATTCCAACAAGGGTAAACATATGAGATATCAACATATAATGAGAATAAGTGTATGAAAAAATTAGAATAGGATTTGAAAAAAAACCTATCATATCATATATTATAAACACTAGTAATGGGATAAATCTCAGAGTTTCATTAGACATAAATCATAAAGGGATCAATGATAAGATTTGAGGAGAACATAACAATTTCATTAGATATAGATTTATGGAATACAAAATGGCTTATAACATCATAAAGATATATAAATATTATAATGATACACATTAATTTAATGAAATAACATGGGTCCCTCACATAATCTAATTTAAAAAAAACTAGGTCCTATCATTACCTTCTGTACATGAAATAAGGTCCACACATAATATTATGGTCATGAAACCATATCCATGCATAACTTTATAAACATTAAAGAAGTTTCATCTATACTATTATGTACATGGAAGAAGGTCCCATAAAATTGATATATATAAAAAATAATATCCATACATAACCTTATAAACATGATAATTATTTCCATGATTATTCTTATGGATATGAAAACTAGGTCCATATATAATGTTATTAACATGAAATCATGTTCACACATAACATATTTCATTATGATGTAATCATCATTAAAAAATTCATTGGTAGAGTTATAGGTTCTACTTGACACGTGATTCATATATTTTTTTCTTGAGATAATAAACTATTCATCATATCACAAACTATTAAAATATAATTGGATTCATATGTATTTGATCATAGTAATACCCATGTAAAGAATCAAGTATCATGAACAGATATTCATCATAATATGAAACATAAAAAAATATAATGTAAGAATAAGGATGTTATAAACATATCTTATCCCCATTAAAACTTATAAAACAATAAATTTTTTATTTTTGATGGATATAATTTTATAATAAATATCATTATATCATTCATTTGAAAATTATTCATTCCATAATGAAATTAAAAATTGTAAAACTAAAAATAAAAAAAAGATTATAAATTTTTTTTGAAGGTACCCATGGAATGATATAATGTAATATCATAAAATTTTCATTTCCATGATGGTGGATATTTTATATCATATTTTATAAGTAAAAATAAAACACACCTTTCACATCTTGTTAAAAAAGTCAAAGAGTACCCCATTTAGAAAATGGAATGAATATTCCTTTTAATCTGTTTTCAAAACATATAAAACTAAGTTAACATATCATAAATATAATATGATATTAATTAAAACATTCTTGGATTCGTTTTTACAAAACATGTATATGTAAGGAAAAAATATTGCCACTGAAAAAAGAAATCAATTTTATTTTCTATGAAAACATATTTCTGTTTACAAAAATATTTAAAGAAAATAAAATTTTAGGAAAAATATGAATTCTCCAAAAATTACCATAGGATAATAATATTAATGATTTTATTGGGTGATATATCATAATTTTTCATCATCGTATTCTTAATCGTTGTCAATCCTTATATATAATGATATTGTTACATAAATCGTTTACCGTAATGGTATATTATGAATTATAATATCCAAGATAGAAAAAGACTTATATAGATATATATATTCCCTCAATTTTTTTATAATAATATTAAAATACATTCATGGGAAAAATATTCAGCAGTTATAAATAAACTAGTTCTTTTTAAGGCATAAGTATCCCAAAAACAAAAATAATATGAAAATCTATCCCAGGGTTTCATAATATTTGAAACATAATATCATTGATAGAATAACAATAAATAAAATATTATATATCATTAAAAAAAATACATGAAATAAAATCTCGGTTGGAATATATATAAAAATAACAAAATACGATAGGTGTATAATATAACATGTTCCCTAAAGAAGACAATTCGAGATTATAATCCATTACCTAATGTCTTGAATTTCATCACACATATTAAATAATTTGGTATAATAAATATAATTTTATTATAAGTCTATTCTAGAATTATAATAATATATACCATACAATATGTTATTTTATTAGGAAATTTTATTACATGATTATTATTAGTACCTTGTTAAAATCATGTCGTAGGTAATAACTACATTATACCAGAAAAGCCGTCAGAGGATAACCCTCTGACCAATTATTAAAAAGAGAAATAAAACCGGTTTAAGGGTTGCCGGTACCCATTACAAAACATCCCCGCGCCATACATTTCAAAAACCAGAACGAAAAAAATTCAAATTCACAAAACCCAAACTGCTTTCCATTTTTCCTGACCGCGTGTCCCCCTTCATCATTCCCAAGAGCCACCTCGAGACGCGAGTGTGGAAATCGTCACCCACCGCAGTTCAAGTCGACGTCGAAATCCCCATCCAGTCGCCAACCAGTAAACATCATCAACAATATCTCGGAACTACCATTGTCATCGTCGCCAGGGCACCTCACTGTCGTCGCCAGAGCACCATCACTAGAGCACCTCACCGTCATCACTGCCGTCGTCACCTTCCCAACATCCCACCGGTCGCCGGAAAAAACAAATCTGACACCGTCGTCACCGCCGTCATCACTCCAAAACTCATCCATTCGAAAAACCACAAAGAAAAACCATGAAAACCAAACAACCACACCGCCACACAGAGTGAAGAACCTCAAATCCAGCAAGGAAAATACAAAACCCTAAAACGGGAACCCCGACGCCACCGACTAGATCGACCGCATCAGACGCAACAGAGCCCCCCCTCACTCACCTGAGAAGAGTCGGAGCCCCCAAAACACCGACGCATGAGCGTAGACCTCAACCGCTGAGAAACACCCCAGAGGATGACAGCAAGCTGCATAGAACAGAACCAAAGGCGCTCCAGAGAGTATGCCGTCGACGGAGACCGGTCTTACAGCCGCAGATCTGAACCCGAAACCACCGTCGTCCTTAGTGCATCTCCACAGCCAGCGAGGAACCACGAAACGCAAGCCAGTAGCACGAAACCTCCACCAGCCCACCGAGATCGGGAAGGAGCGTCGCGCCCTCCGCTGCGGAGGAGCCTGTGGCGGCGAGAGGGAAACCTAGAGAGAGAGCCCCTTATGGGCGCATCTCCATAAGGTAGTTTATGCACTACACCAGTAATAACTACATTATATTTGATGTATGTTTTGTTTAGAATTTTCAGTACGTTAAAATTATTAGGATAAAATAATTTACATAATTTTTAACATGTTATAAATATAAAATACATTAATTTTATAAATTTTTAGTGTAATCCATAATATTTTCTTATAGATAATGAATTACACTGTTCTTAGAGATGGTAGGTCATATATACAAATGAAAGTTGCCTCCAATTTCTAGATGGATGGAAAGAAATAAAGTTAAATAATAATTGATCCTTAAAGAATTTTTTATATTTCTTATATATCATATATATTAATTATATAAATCATTATTATCATCCATTTAAAAAATAAATTGTTATACATATCAGTACCCTCCATGGTGGTGGTGGTCCACATGTATGCGTGAATGTCATTAATGTATTCCAAAAGATTGGATGATAAGAAGGATTATTTGATATAATAATTTTAGGATTATAAATATGTCATATATATCATATATATATATAAATTAAATATATCATTATCTCCCATATTTACAAGTGGTCTTCAAAAATGAATTATATAGGTTCGTGAGGTGATAGTCTACTGTAAAAATGATCAATGTATTTTATTCCTATTTGATTCAAGAGGATAAGACTATAGAATATTAGAAATACATAATAAAAAATTATATTATTATAATGGTATTTTTGTAATTTTTATTAAATTAATTATTTTTCTAAGAAATGAAGTAAAAAAGGAAGATCATACTGAAGTCAATTTCCTTAAATTAGAAAAACAGCCTTTGAAAATACAACTAAGGACACCAGTATTGTTCTATTGGGAAGACCATTAGTTCTAAAATGTGTACAATTATTTCATAGAGAGATTAATTTTTTTTTACCCAAATTACTTATGACTTCTCAATATGTGGGTGGAGATTAAAGACTTTTATAATTATGGAGGACTGGTAAATACCGAAAACTATTCAATAATGGAAATTCACTCTGATCCCATTATCCAAAAGAATAGAAAAATAATTTAATGAATGTAATATGTGGTTTATTTATACCACCACCACCCAGAAAAGTTAGTGAATGTTTAAAAAAATTGTTCCTTAACCTCTATGTTTACTAACTTTTACCATTTACATTTCCCAAAGGTAACTGGTTACTAATTTATATAAATATGTGATTTATCCTTAGTATAAAAATAAAATTTCAATATGATATAGTTTATAACCACTTATTATAAATATAAATTAAAAATTATATATTAAAATTTTTTGTGATTGAAAATTTGTTTTATCACAAGTATATGTAACTTGCACAAAATTTATTTAACTATAACCAAAGTATATACTTTTTTCACGTTTTATTATTAATTAAAACCAGGAAATAAATTGAATATTTTACCTAATATAAATTTATATAAATCAAAAAATGAAATAAATTTTAAAAAAAATTAAATTCACAGAAGTCACATAAGATAATGTTAAATTAAACCATAGACGTAATCAAGAAATAGTTTTCCAATGAACATGTTTTCATCAGTATAAAAAGTTTTATATTCAATTTTTAACATATAATTTATTCATATGAAATAAATTTTATTTTTTAATAATATAATTCAACTATTATTACATTCAATTCCATTATTTGAAAAATCTATCTTTGTATGTGATTAAACCAAAAGATAATATTTATTCAGATTCTATACTTTTTACTATTCAGTTAACAAATAATGTTTTCATAAAATTATTAAAAATTAACCCAAGGATAATTTTTTCCTAATGATATCAAAATACAATCATTTTATCAAATAAATTTTCAAAAAGTGGAAATAATTCAATATAAACTAAAAGTGTGTAATGTGATGAAACCACTTTTTAAAGGAATACATTTATTAAAGTAAAACATGGATTTCTTCATATCACATTCATTAAAAAATTTCGTGTGTGATAAACTAATTTATTAAATAAATAATTTATAAAATATCATTATAATCATTCACCTATAGTGGATAATTTAATTTATTAAGTTAAAATAGTTCACACATACAAAAATAGATTTTCAAGAAAACAATAATATTACATTCAAAAGTTTTTTATTTTCATTTCATATCAATTGAAAACAAATAAATTAATTTTACTAATCTATAAACCATATATTTTTTATAATTTATTAGTTTATATTATTAAACATTAATTTGATGCCTAGGTTATAATGTCCATGTTTAAAATTTTATATTAATATTATATTGTGGTTTGATAAATATTTATGTTGCATGTAATGCAACATATAGAAAAAGAATAATTATTATTTGAATGAATACTATTTCATAAATTTTTATGGGGTTACATTTTCCACCCCCACCATTTATAAATTTATTTGTTAAAATTATCCCTTGTTTCTCGTCGGTTTGGATTTTTAAAATTCTTTTATAGGAATCTAATATCATAAAATGGGTCAGTAAAACATCATATTGAAAAGATGGAAAATAAATGATGATGTCAATATATAATGACAAATAACTATCCTTTTAAATAAAAAACAAATGGTGGTAAGATAAAAATTGGTTATTAAAGAGAAAAATTAAGATTAGATGCTTATATAGAGTGACAGAGAACGTAGTCTTGAGAATGTTAACTACCAAAAATCCATAAATATGTGATGAGTTAAAAGATCGTTGACTGTATAGAAATGAAAATAATCTAAAAACATTTTTTGTATCAAGGTCCTTTTCTAAAAGATGAGTGAATTTTTTATATAATGATATAGAACTTCTGAAAATAAACTTCCATTATTTTTTCTAGTTCATAAGCACAATTTTATCATTTGTATGTGAATTACTCAATTTCTAGATAAACTCTTACTCCATGAAATGGAGATGAATTGTTTCCATTCCTGATGCACTAAAGAGACACAATATTAATAAAAGAATATAATGCAATTCATTCTCTCTATAGTTATCATTGAAATAAGAATATTAATCACAATTCATCTAATATGGATAAATCTTCCTATGATCAAATGATACATTATTCTATGAAATCTCATCGAATGTTCAACTAAAAACAGTCTAAAAATTGATTACCTTATGACCCTTTAATAATATATTTGTGAAAAAATTAATCACATAGATCAAAATTAATTGATCTCACCTCGTTCCATGAACAACATAATAATTATCTTGAAATAAATTTAGTCCCTCTAAAAGTATCACTAATAAATTTATATTCCATTATAAGTTTCAAAAAAAAAGACACAATAAAATTAGATATGCTTATAAAATATGATTCAACCTTTACATTTCAAATATTCCCCCATCATATATTACAAAATATATTCATTATTATCTTGGGATCTTCCTCATACTTATATATGATAATAGTTTTGTTTATAATATCGGACATGATTTTATTTTTTTGGAATCTATGTAGAGGAAGATAATAAATTCTCAGAATCACAAAAAATTTCACTATAGGATGAACAAAAAAAATTCTATATATCTAAATTATAGAGACAATGACATTAATTTCCAAAAACTATAGTGGAAGATTAGAATTACCTAATTTCCATAATCCACTTCAGTTGTTGCGATTTCATAAAAATTCCCTTTTTTATTGTCTTCATTGGTTTATTTGATTATTATACCCATTATCCCTAGGATTAGGAAATTGGTTCTAATAATTCCCAAAATCATAGCATCAATGGAACTAATTTGTCAATGGTATATTCTATTAAACACAATCTTCATTTCATTCATTGAATATAATCTTCACATTACTTCAATAATATTTTTCTTGAGGGCTAGGTATCCCAAACTTGGAACATATTATTGTTCCTATGAAGCATTCACCTGATTTTTTACATCCCTTATTTTTATCACATAAGAGGTTGAAAATGTTTTCATCCCCAATGTGACATGCCACTAGAGTATACATGATAATATATCTTTTTTTCTTATCACAAAATCCAAGATGGTTTCTATATTTTATTTCCACATTGAGTACACATTTAACAATAACATCATAGCTTCCAAATTCCATTATAGCTAGTTCCATTAGAGGAATTGGTTTCAAAGAACTAAATAATCGATAAATTTTTTTAGTAAAAACCTAGAATTATTCCTTTCAAATATTCTCAAATTTTTCTCACAGGTACCAATGGGTTCATCATCTTTCTTCATAAGCTCATGTAATTACACGCACATTTTTTACATAAAATATAAGGGGGACACAAAAAAATTCCCCTAAAACTCAAAATTTTCCATATAGTCAATTTCATCTAGTTTCCTCATATTTTTAATAATATCCCATCATTTATCTACTTCAGCTTCCTTCTTATAAATGGCTAGGATGACATTTTCTTGGTTTGAGAACTGATGAATAAACCATATATTATATTCAAATTGTTCCATTTCATAGAAAACCAGTGTATCAGATGTCTAGAGAAAATTAAGGTGGAAGTAGTCTCTTGAACATTTAATGAAATATTTTTTCCTCCCATGTAAATTCTAATTTTCAATGTGAACCAAGTTACAACCTATGGATTGTAAATTTATAGTGATTATAGTAACAAAATATCATATCCCAACATCTAATGAATTTGGTTACTCTTGACGGTGTACTTTATAATAGATATCACATTCACTTTTCACATTATTCATTCAGTATATAATTTTTTAATAAAATTAAAAGTTATAGTATGATAAAAAGTAATCATAGTGGAAAACTCAATAATAATGAAAAATCCATTATAGGCTATATAAATCATGAAACCTTCTTTTCAATCTATGAAATCGTAGGATTCTTCCTTTTCACTCATGGTTATCATCACATAAAATCATTCATGATGGTTTGTAAATAGTTTTTGAATTTACAAAACATATCTTGCAAAATATTCAAACTCGATGTGCAGCATGGTTTGCATTCATACACCCGATTAGTATCGATTCTAATCCCAATAAAACTTTTCCGAATTTATTACCCCATAGAAAAACTATGATTGATCTGCATACACTTTTATTATCTAGAAAGGAATGTAATTTATTGGAAACCACATTCTTTATCCTTCTCCAAACATCCAAGATATTTTACTCTACATAGAACTAACCATATATTTATCACTACAGTTTTCTAAACCTAGCCTCTAAATATTTACTTAAAATTTCCTATGATACCAACTATACTTACCCAATCTTTCCATACATAAATATCCTATATTTTTATATAAATATTAAATACATTAAACAATACATTCCCATGGAATTTAAAGGATTAGTTTATTTTGATACTAGACCCAAAATATTTTAATTTCATTAGAGATCTTAAAAATCTCACATATCTGTCTTGCTACACAATACAATTCATAGATATACCTTAGTTAATGTATTTACATATAACCTATGGAAATGAAACCTAATAAAATGTTATATCAGATCCTTAGTAAGGTACAAAATGGGTGATATAACCTATCATTAGCATAAGGGTATCAAAACATTATAATAGAATTTGGAAACCACACCTAATATGACATAGATCTTAAATATGATTAATGGAATAAATCATGGTCTTTCCTAAAACATAATTCCTAAATTGAATCAAAGAACTTTTCCCATGCGAATAAAAAAATTATAAGGCATTTATTTTTGGAATAAATATTAAATTATAAAATTTTGGACATCTATAAATAAAAATAGGTAAACTTATTAAGGTAAGGAAATTAAATATAGCTCTCACCAAAACTATTGGGACATGGATCACAGTCCTCACATAACCTCGTGAATATGAGAGCAGGTCCACCCATAACCATATGGGCATGAAAGAAAGTCCATTAATAAACCTATGGATATGAAATGAAGTCCACTACTTACCTTATAGTCATGAAATCAAGACCATGCATAAACTTATTTAAATGAAACCAAGTCCCTATGTAACTATGTGGACATTAAAACCAGACTCACACTTAATCTTATGGACATCAATACCAGGTTTATGCATAGTTTTGTGAACATGAAAAAAGGTTGATGGATAAAATATTTAATCAAGAGTTATCCATATTATACAAATTATTTAGAGGGAGATACATATCACACCCATTAGAAAATAAATACATTTTCTTCCATAGTATCATAATCATTAAAAATATCATAACCAATAAAAAGTAAATAGGGATACTAATTATTTATTAGTTTTATAACCCTTTTAATGAAATAGGGTTTATAAATATATTTTCATAATTATAATTAAAATAAAACATCCAGGAAATGCATAAGGATTCTAAAATTTTCTCATATCCTTAGTAAAACATAAAAAATCCAATAATTTTTTCTATTGAGGAATACAAATTCCTTAAAAATATCATTAAATTTTCATAGAAAAAAATATCCCTTCCATTTTTAAAATTACTTTTTTAAAAGAATAAATTAATAAAATTATTTAGTAAATAATATTCATTAAAATTATCCTTGTAATATTATAAATTAATCATTATGTAATTGAGTGGTAAATATGATATAAAATTTAGTTCATTTTTAGGAGTTAGAAGAAAATATTCCTTTCACATTATGGTTAAAAGTCAAAGAGTACCAAATTAAAAATATGATAGGATTATTCCAAATAAACCATTTTTTATTATGTAAATATTATTTAAATAATAATAGGATAATATTAATAATATTCAAGAAAACATTTCTACAATCCATTTTTTGGAATAAAACTTTTTTTCAGACGAAGAGACAAATAATGTCGAATTCCAATAAAAATAGTTTTTTGCATCTAAAGAACATAAAAAGAACATAATTAAAGAAAAACATGTATTAAATATAAATAAACATAATATAAGATGATTCATAAGTTTATTGAGAGATTTCTCATAATATTTCATGTTCAGTAACGTTAGTACAAACAATATCTACAAAAAATGAGATTGTAACATAATAGTGTTACAACTTTGGTTACATTAGAACCCTAAGTTAAATTAAATAATGATTTATATATAGAAATGTATTTAGACATAATCTTCATGATAATAATAAATAAATATAGTAATGTGTTTTATATACTCTAAAAAACTACATTTTTATAAGGCATGTGTCTCACGTACAAAAAAGTGAGATAAGAATCACTAACATGTTTCCATATATTTTTAATCATAATTACCCTCGAAAAATAAAATTAGTTGAATCCTTAAATATCATAAAAATAATTAAATTCATGATTTAAAATCTCTAATGGTCTGTATATACACCACATAAAATAAGATAGGTTCATAACATAACAAATATCTCAAAAAGACAATTTGAGACAAATATCCCTTACCTAAGTTATTGAAATTATTCATACAAATTAAAAACTCATTTAAAATAAAAATATGTATATTATAACTTTTTTTAAACCATAATTATATAATTCATAAAATATATTATTTAATTATGATATTTCATAACTTTTTTTAATTGTTCCTTGTTAAAATAACATTTCGAGTAATAACAACTTCATATTTAATGTTTGTTTGTTTTTTTGTAACTTTTGGTCCTTTTACATTAATCATGGTAAAATATTTTAATAATTTTAAACATGATATTAATATCATATAAATCCATTATATACATATTTGGAGTCATCTAAAAAATTTGGAAATTGAAATTTTGTTACACCATTCATGGAAATGGTAGGCCATATATACTCTGGAAATACATTTACATTTGTTCAATAGATGAAAAAAAAAAAAAATTAAATAATTTATATTATTTCCATAAAAATTAATATGTCATATATATCCTATATTTTTATTAAAAATATCATTATTACAATCCATCTCAATATAAACTGAAAAATGAACCACATGAATTCATGGATGTAGTAGACCACAAATACACACGAATGACATTTTCATTTTCCAACATATTGTAAGGTAACTAGGTACAAGTTATATTATAATTACACAAGTATAAAAAATTACTAAACATAATATATGAAAAATATATAAATCAATTTCTCTCTCTATGATATTTGGTTATGGAAAATGATTTACATCATTTTATGATGCAGTATTCTATTATCCCGATGATCGACAATTTCATTTACAATTCGATGGAATATTGGATAGATATAGGTTATCTCATATACATAATGACATATCATTACATGTAATATACAAGTGTTATTATATTGTAATTATTGTGAAATTAATTATTTTTTTAAGAGATTAAGTAACAAATAAATCGATTATTAAATATAATTACATTCTCTTAGAATAACATACTTTGGAAGACTTATTAATAAACCTAGGAATAATATTTCAGGGATAAAAGTAGCTATATATCATGGATAAGGATTTTTGAAAGATATGTTTTCAGGATTCTTTGATCCAAATAGTATTGATGTGTGAATACGTGTTGGGATATAGTGTCCTTTTATATTTGTAGAAGAGTGGTATTTTTGAAATTAACCAATAATATTTAACAATGGGAAGTCACTATTAACCCATCTGACTCCATTATTGATAATTAATTTATTAGATGGAATATATGTTCTAGCCATACCACCACCATAAAAAAAGACACATTTTATTAACTTTTTCACCTTAACCTCTATGTTTAATTAGTTTTTCCATTTTTCTCACTAAGGTAACTAGTTCTTTATTTACGAACATATGTGCTATTTCATTTAACACTAAAAATAAAGCATCCTTAATAGATTATTTGGAAATAATTATTCAAAATATGAATTCAAATTTATTAAATAATAGTCTTATGTGTGTTAGAAATTAATTTTATCACATGCCAATAAGAAGATCAAAAACTTTTTTTAATGATAAAATTTGTAATTAATTTCCTCTTTTTTTATTAATTAGAAAAATATAATTAAAATTAAATTTTTACAAAATATTAATCATTCCAATTCAAAATATGGAATCTATTTCAACAAATTCAATCAAAATATTTGGTAGAAATTACTTATAATTTAAACACATATAAGCGATGAAAAATTATATTTCAAATGAAAAAGTATTGATAATTTTAAGAAGTTTATAATTCATATTCGAACAAATAATTTATTAATATAATATCCCCATCATGAGTAACTCAGATCTCGTGAATAATTTATTCCACTAGCATTGATACAAGGGGTCAAATCCCTAAGGACCGATTGATCTTTCAGTTTGGTTGAACTTGAGACATACCTGATAACCATTTTACATAGGTAAAGAAAATAAAATACATAGTAATGGTAAAAATTTGGAATCATTGAAATTTTTCCACGAATTCTTCCTCATATCCATTGGAAAGGGAATAAAATTATGCTGAGCTCAAATAATCAGTATGGATTACATATAGTAGAATCCATCATGAATCTATATGGAATAAACAATATGTAATATTAAATAACTAGAAATACATGTTATTTTATCAATAAATTTACTATCATAATTGGATAAGGAACAATCAATATAGAAAGGTAAATAAATGAAAACACGATATATTTAATTGATAAGCTAAAAATGAAATAAATCTAGATATAATATGGTTATGTAAATATACTGTATAAAAATGATAACCTAATTATCAATGATATAAATTCCTTATTATTGGATAGTATGATATCATCCATCATGAATACCTCTATTGTCGCAACCTTTTTCAAGATAGTTTAAAATTATTGGGTAAAAATGCATCTGATTTGGCCAACTGATTTCTATCTTGAGAGCTGTCGATGCATAAAGGGGCTATTTATAACCAGTCCCAAACCATATCTTAATGTACAAAAATTCATAATAAATTGAATGATTGATTTAATTTAGGACTAATATGACTTATCAACAAATGTCTACATTTATTATATAATAATGATTTATCAATATTTCCCATATTAATCAAATGCCATTCAAGGTAAAAACCATTTGTACAAATGGTATATTTTCTTAAAATAATCATATCCTTTATATAAATTATATGGATATGTAATAGAAAATTAATTTTCAATGATAATTTATCACATTAAAGTGATTGTTTCAATATAATGTTAACAATCACAAACATAAGTGAGAATACACAATATTATTTACATCTTTGGTAACTTCTAAATTTTAACCACGTGAAGAATAAAATTATAAAAAAAATTATTCATTATGAATAAATATTTATTCATGTTAAATACATAAAAGGGTTAGTATATACACCACTTAATGGTGAATATGTGCATATTAACAAACATGACTCAATGAAATGAAAATGTAGATGAAATTCCTTACCTCATGCTAAATATTAGTCAAACATGTTTTAAAATCATTTATAATTTATTTATGATTATAATTATTTTATAACATAAAAATTATCAAATTCATAATATCATATTTTCTCATATTATACCATTTTACAACCCATTTGTAATTAATATTTATTATTTTTCATTATTTTGGGTGGTAATTGCCTTGTTTTCCCATATATGTTTTGTAATTAATGGTATTTTTCTTGTATATTGGATAAAAACCCTAAATATATTGAATTATTATAATTATATAACAATATTAGCTACTCGGTAGATGCATTATTAGAAATGTTGGAAAAATATGGGCAATGAAAAAGAATCACATCGCTTCATGGTGATGGTAGGACATAGATACACATAAGCAGTGTTATCATTCCCTTAACGGATGAAAGGGTAAGTAATTGTCTGATATAATGATTTTAAATAATATATATCGACTCATATATATCAAATATATTCATTAAAATTATTCTTATTACCTTTCAGGTAAAGTGTAATTGAAAAAAAATACTCACATCACTTTGTCTGAAGGTAGTCCAATGTAATCATTAGAGACATTATCGTATATTAAATTGAATGTATATTAAGATGGTAGATATGATATTATACTTCCATAAATATTATAATATCATAAATATGATAAACATTTGATAAATTTAATATTATTTCCATTCATGAAATGCAGGAATGGAAAATGAATTATAATGGTTCATGATGAGGTTTCCCACCAAAAATAAGATTGGTGATTTTGATTCAATTTTGATGGATGTTTGGATGAATATTTTTCATAACCCCCTCCTCCAAAGATAAATCACTGAGCTTGAGAGATAATGACACCTTATTAACACCTCTAGTAGGCCCTGGGTTGGCGATTATCACCAAGGGTATAATATCTAATGAAATTGGAGGCATTTACATATATAATAATATAAGATCAAAATATAAGATTAGTCATCCACAAAAAAATACTTATAATAATATAAAATAATCCAAAAACATCTCTCAATGCATGTATAAAAAAATACAAATTAATGTCTCCAAAGTAAGTACCTAAATGATAAGCTAAAGGAGTTACACAATATTTATCCAATAGTCAGAGTTAGTAATGTCCAACATGGTCCATGTAACCCCATTAGTACGATAAAAATGTATATATTCATACGGTGAAGAAAATAAGTATACTCAATATGAAAACCAACATCTCCCATTCATATGTGAAATAATAAAACTAATTCACCTTTGAGTAAACAGAAGAACCAACTTCACCAAAACATGTCAACTATCTAACCCACCCTCAAAAAGGCATGCACAAAAAATAACACAAGACAATTAATATAATATTATAAGAATTACATTGATAAGGGTACCCCTCACTACATTTATTCTATTATTCCTCTCCTACACACCATTGTATTCTGTTCTAGTACTCTCATCTCTAATATATAATGTGCATCCCTACAAGCATGGTCACATCACATAACACCTGCAAACCCCTGGCCTTGTGAGCTCACAAGCATGTACACATCACGTCTCACCCAAAAAGGAATGGGAAAAAACCATGACCATAATCATAGAAGTTGGGTATCATTATAATGCCCCAACCTGGGTGAGACATAATGGTACCAAGAGCCTATCGGCCAAAAGGCCTCGTGCACACCTCACTATATGCCATTGGATAACGACCATCGTTGAGGGTCTAATATTGATCATTGGTAGTCTATAACCTCTTTATCAGAGGTGTACCCCAATATAAATTAAGTAAGAAATAATAATAAAATGATATAACAGAACCAGATTTGTACCAATATCACAAAATGAAAAAATATTGAATGTAAAATATCAAAACTAAATAGTATATATGCCCTGACATTAAATATTTAGGGTTTGATGGGTAACCCCCAAAATAAAAAATTACATTGACAACTCCCAAGTGGGTTATGACACGAATTTGGGTTCCCTCATCCATGCTCCATTCCATATTATCCAAGTAATATGTGGTCATTGAACTTATCCTACCCTACAAACATGAAGTCTTTTAGGTTACCGATCAGGAAGCCATGTATGGTGTGAGTAGAACTCAGTAGGCCACCACTAATGGTTTCTAAAATAATATTCAATAAAAATAGTTTATGGATTTGTATAAATAAATAAATAAATAAAATAAGTTGAATATATTATATTTATTCAATAACACTTTATTTAACAATATAACATGCTCGGGTTCCCAAGGAAACCTAAACCATATCATATATCTAAATTTCATTGTTACCATTCTTCATTCATAATACATGACTAAATTCAACTATTACAATTCAATATATAATAATTGAAATCCATAATTACCAATCATATTTCATAATACATCACTGAATTCCATTGTTACCACTCCTCATTTCAAGACTCATATGAATTCCATTGGTACCATTATCCATTTCATGTCACGTTTGAATTCCCTTATTACCATTCACAATTTCAAGTTACATGTGAATGACATTCTTACCTTACATCATTTCAATCAGATATTAATTCTATTATTACCATCCATCATTAAAATATTTCATATATAACAATATCACAATACAATTTTAGTTAACTATCAAATTAATTAGTAAAATTCAATAATTTCATATTCACGTCACTCCATTAATTAATAAAACAATTAATTAATCACATCTACATCATTACTAGTTCAATAGTTAGTTTATCACAGATAACCTTTTAATTAATTCACTAATTATTTAATCAAAATAAACCAAAAAATTAATTGAATAACTAATTATCCCAATTCAAAACCCAAATATCCCATAATTTATAAAACAATTAATTTTTCAATTCAAAATCTCAAATATATAGTAATTAATTCTATATTTAATTATTCATTTCACAATCCCATTATCCCATAATTAATTTAACACTTAATTATTCAATTCACAATCTCAAATATCACATAAATAACTCAGCAATTTATTACTCAGTTCAAAATCAAAATATCTTCTACTCATTTAAATAAATAATTATTCGATTCACAATCTCAATATCATATAATAAATTCAAAGAAAATTATTTAATTCAATAAATTCAATATTCCCAATTTCAAAATTCACTAATAGTTTAATTCACCAAATTAAATTAATCTATGGAAGAACTCAATTTAAAATCATCCGATATAAATGTTATTGTTACATGAAAATAATTGAAATCTAGACTTTGGGATTTGAATAATATACCACCTACCACAATATTGACAAAGAGTCCTCACCAAAAGAATTCCCAAAAATGAAGCGGATCAACCAAGAAATTGATGAAGAATGAGATTTAGATCCAAATCCTTAATATAATGCCAAATGAATCAAGATATAATGAACATATATCAAGATATAGAACCAAGAGGGGATATACCCTTATTTTTATCTAGTAAGAGGAGCATTATATATATATATATGAACAATATGAAACTACATATTCAGTTAGTGAAGATCATTAATTTGGCAATGAATCTTTAGAAAAAAAGGTCAAGAAGGCTTGTAATCTATCTGGATAGCCACCAAAATCATGAATAGATGTTAGGGGTCGATTGGGGGTTGATTTGGGAATAATATGGGGGTTCGGGTGATTACAAGTCTAATTTTCGGTATAACTTAAATCTCTCTCATGGTTTGCCGGGAAGAGGAAAACAGTTTCCCTTAACCATATTCCATAACCATAATCCCATTTTAGGAGAGTTCATGGTTTCCACTTTTATGGTTAATGGTTTAGAAAACATTACTTCATTCGTGAAAGCCCTCTCTATCCAGGGATTCATCGTTTTTTGGGCTAGGGAATAGGGTTAGGGATGATCATGCGCCAATAGTGCACTACACCCTTTCTTAAATTATTCTAACATTTTTCTCCCAAACACAACCCAATGAAAGACCCAAATGAAACATACTCATCACACAGAAAAAAATTGTACTTATAAAAAATCATGAGTCATCTCCTTAGAACATTGGAATATTATAATATCCCCGCCTTATAACAACTCATCCTTGAGATGTAATCATTAGCATATCTATAATTTTGACTCAAATTGATCAATCCATTTGTCCCTCATAACTTCAGCTCTCTCCCAATATTCATCTTGGGCATGGACATGTTTCCAGAATACATGAACTTTTGGCATGAGCATTACCCATAATACTTTCTCACTATAATACAATACACTAATTAGATTCTTATCAAATAACATATCTCTCTCAATCTCAACAACATCCACATACATCACATGATAAGGTTCAAGGTCACACAAGTGAAGTTTTATAACATAGAAAACATCATGCATGACATTTTTTCTCTAGGGAATAGCTAATTGGTATGGCACCGGCTCGATTCTCTCCACAACCTCAAACTATCCAACAACATGGGAGCTATCTTTCTTTATCCCTTTATCTTGTGGTGACCCAATATAGGTGACACTCCATGGAATAAATGATCAACCATAGAAAACAATAGGGGTTTTATTCTTCTATCAGCATACAACTCTTATCTACTTTGATCCATATCCATACACTTTCTAATCAAATGCACTTATTCTAACATCTACTATATGAGAGTTGGTCCCAATAGTTTTTACTCACATGGCTTCATCCAGTATAGAGGTTGTAACATCCCTGGTAAATAAAGAATAAAGAATTTTCATATTTGTTAATATTTACGAATTAAATTTTAATTTTACTTTAAAGGGGTTGCTATGTTCGATAGCATACCCGATACGCAACAAAGAGCTTCATTGAAATCTTACATTGCACACTAGTAATAAAAT
Source organism: Viscum album (assembly GCA_963277665.1). NCBI lineage: Eukaryota > Viridiplantae > Streptophyta > Magnoliopsida > Santalales > Viscaceae > Viscum > Viscum album. The sequence continues at coordinate 693,281,231 of OY728163.1, forward strand.
AATATTATTTCAAATGGTAGTTAACACATAGCCATTGTATTGGTGGGAATGGTTGAAAAAACTAAAATATGATTATATATGTTTTTAATTTGTTTTACATTTATCCAATAAAAGATAAAGGCTTAAAATACGAAAAGAATCCAATTTTAGGCATATATGCCCTAATTTTCACTAAAGGTTCACTTATCGCCATTTGATGGAGAACCGTCATTAAATATAGTTTTTTTCACTCTTATACATTCTATTGGACTAAATAAAACTCTTATTTATAATCGGGACATCAAAATTTACTTTGTGTAAATTTTTGGTATCTTTCCGATAAAGTTCATTTTTTTAATGAATAGTGTAAAATGTTGTATTTTAATTCAAAACCTCTTTCTAATCTAATATATTTATATGATTAGATTATATTTTTAATTGGTTTTAAAGTGAAATTAGAAAATATTTTTACCATTAATTCCAATAGTGGTCGTTGGAATTAATTTCACTTTCAAATCGAACTTAAACTAGTGTCAATCTTTTGATACTTATTGTTTCATAAAAACACGCTATTTGTCATGACAGCAGGAATTAATTATTAAGTTAATTAATATGAATTATATGATTTTAATTTTGTAAAATAGACTCCATTTTTCAATTCGGAATATCAAATATAGCTTAGGGTGAATTTTTGGTATTTCTCTAAAAAACTTCAATTTTTGATGAATAGTGAAACCACTAAGTGGTACTTATAAAAACTGATTTTTTGTTTAAATGAAATTTTGCCACTTATGTTTTTTGAATTTCAAAATTCCGACATACATGGTTGTCATTAAGAAGTAAAATTTGGTTCAATGAGATTAAAATAATTTTTTGGTGAATAGTAACTTTAAAGTTGTTAATCGCGATTAGAGGTAATTAGTGTAGTTTAAGGTAAAAATAATGTTTTAATAATATTAGATTAGCTTGAAACATGTCCTACCCCCATTTGATGTGTCATGGCCGACCAAGAAAATACATGGGTCAACTTTGGGACCCCATGGAGCCACTTTAGTTGGAAAATGACATTAATACCTTTTTATTTAATGTTAAAATAAAAATGTCACAAACATGAGTTGTTTTACTAAAACAATTTTTACATGGGGTTATACAAATTATATTTTTGACTATAAATATTCATTAGAAAGATAAAACGATTTCATACATCATGATATTTTTTTTATAATTTTTAGACATTAAATAAATTAAATTATTTATGACATTATGATTATGCAGCGATTACCTCATTAATAAAGGATTTAAATAAAATGAAATGATAATATAAAATCTACGACCTAAACATGTCCAAAACCTATTGGATTGGTGGATTTCAAACCCTTATCACTTTATCCTCGAATTATATCAACTTGGGACTTCTTAAATCCGAATATCATTTTAAAATAAAGTAACTTTTCTTTATTTTCCAAGAGTGCCCCTCCTCTCCTCTTATAAAAGGCCCCCACATCTACCTCTTTACCCACACTTCCAATGCCTTTGGCTCGGCCAAAACCTGCCCATTTTGTCTCTCCACATCCCTCTCTTACTCCTTGAAGCCTCCATTTGGGAAGAAGTCTTCTCAAGGAAGCCTTTGAGCTCAAATCTAAGAGAGTTACCCGATTTTGAGGTAATGTGTTCACTTGTGTTCTTTTGTTTTATTTTGCTTATCCAACCCCCTAAACACTTTTTATTCATTTATTTTGTAACAACTCCAGTATCTTCAATATACTAGGATTTTTTTTATAATAATCATTCGATCTACACTTACACACATCTACATATAATGGTTAAAGAACATATTGTTTCTGTGGTTGGCGAATTTCTGCCTCACGAAACGATGATTGTTCAATCTTCTTTTAAACACCTTTAATGGTGGCCATTAAGATGTAACACTATTTATATATGATATATATTATGTTTATGTTTCCCTTATGCTTCTTTATTTTTCATTTGTGGTATACCTTTATGGTTTCCATTGTGGGTAAACACGATAATTTCATTTTAGGAAGTGCGGACTACCGCCCCCTCAAAGTGATGTGATTCATTAATGCCATATGTGGGAAGTATAAAGGATGGATTTAAAGTTATTATATATGATGTAATACTGAAATTATAATATACCTCTATATCATTATTTTTTTTCTTTCCATTAAAGTATGTGATAGAAATGAACGTAGCGTTCATGCGTACGTACGGCTTACCGTCTCCATGAACGGTGCATTTCATTTCTTATCCCCAAATGTAACTTACTATTATAGGTACATATTTATAATGGATATATATAATGTATGTTACATATAAATGATGAATATAAATCTGGAATTAAAATATACATACCTCTCATTTAGTTTTAATTCCATTAATATGAGAAAGAAATGAAAGTAGCATTCATGCGTACGTACGACTTACCGTCTCCATGAACGGTGCATTTCATTTCTTACCTCTAAATGATTATGTAATATTATAAATACATTTATATGATGGATATATATGATATATATGATATCAAAATCATGAATATCATATTTCATATAATTAACCATTGACCACACGAACAACATGTAATTGTAAGAAGTCCACTTTCGACTGAAGAACCAAGTATCGACAAAACAAAAAATATTAACATAAATGATTACATAATGTTTATAACATGATAATAAGTGATATAAAAGTATTAATGAACTTGAAGAAGGTTTTTAAGAAAGTACAAATTAACTCAAGTTTATTATTCAGGACATTAAAGAACGATCGAGTCAAGTCGGACCCGAGGTAAGGGACTTCGTCTCAATCTCCTTTCAATGAGGCATATTTCGTTTTATACACAACTTTCTTTTATACGGTGTATAAAACCCTTTGACTTTTACTTTTATAAAAAAGGAATCTTTTTCTACGAAACGTTTTACAAAACGATAAAAAGGAATGTTTCTTTTAACGTACGCGGTGACAACGACCTTTTCCGCCGCCGCGAGTATTATTTGGTCTTTGGCTTCCTGAACAAGCCGTAAGGTTTTTTTTTAAATGAAATAAATACCATATACTCTTTTATGTATTGTGGTATTGAAAATGGTTTTTATAATGGATTTGTTATGTAAAAATATTTATGTGATATATTGTGATCAAAGTGTGGAAATGTTTTCTTTCCATTATATTTGTTTTATGTCTTATGATTTTTATAATGGTACTTGGACATTTGATGGGTGGTTACATGATAAACCATATGACGGGTGGTGCTGTGAATACCAGGATGGGTGGTTACGTTATAACCTCCAATTCATTGGGTATTGAAGTTGACCGTATGGCTATTTCATTATGTATGTATGGAAGTTGGCCGTATGGTTATTCCATTAAGTGATATGTGTGGAAGTTGACCGTATGGTTATTCCACTTAAGTATGTTTATGTCCCAAGTTACCATTATATGTTATGTGATCTATTTATGGGTTTTATGTTAATCTTTTGGTTACAAAAGGGTAAGTAATGGTCTTTTATTCAGTGAATAGTTTTTACTACTTCATAAAGGTGAAAAGTATTACTTTGATAAAGTATACATGGTTTACTTGTTGTTTTGATAAACTAACAGTTTTCATTCTTTGTGTATCCCTTACTGAGCTCTTTATGCTCACCCCAAATTTTTTTGAAATTTTTTTCATAGGACCTAATGTGGAATAGGGTCAATGATGGAATCAAGGGAAAGTCATGCTATATAAAACATGGAACTAGACATGTTTCTTTTTAAGAGTTTTTTTTATTCTATGGAAACTTAGTAGAAGTGTCTACTTTGTAATCTTTTGAGATGTAGTAGTTATGTTCTAAATATCTAAAACTCTAAACCTTAAAAAATCCTCAATGTGAATTATTCATTTAATTCAATATTAAGATATGTTTAAGGCTGGGGCCTTATAGTTGGTATCAGAGGTTAGTTTAGATAACTTTAGGAGTTAGAATTCTATTAAATGATTATCCAAAAATATTTTTTTGAAATGATATAGAATTTAAAGATTACCATGTTGCTTCACCTAAGGTATTTTAGTGTTAACAATGGTTTTTTGTAGAGGAAACAGAGATGTTTTTTTGGTAAGGCATACTGAGGGAAATGACCTTCCAAATCAGCATACTGAGATGGTCAGAATATTAATTGAGTAGTTTACTGTAGTGATGGCTTAGTTGAATCAGTTTTCTTTGTTTGGAAGGTTACTACCGAAGGTTTGTTGAAAATTTTTCATGGTTATCTAGTCCAATGACTAAGCTAACTCGGAAGGGTGTTATGTTTATCTGGACAAAAGAATGTGATGATTTCTTTCAGGAGTTGAAAAGAAGATTGGTTAATGCTCCAGTTTTGGAATTTCCTTCCAAGAATGGTGAGTTTGTTATATACAGTGATGTTTCGTTGAAGGGACTTGGCTATGTCCTTATGTAGAATTATCAGGTAATTTCTTATGCTTCACGTCAGTTTAAAACTCATGAGGTAAATTACCCTACACATGATTTGGAATTAGATCCTGTTGTTTTTTCTTTAAAAATTTGGAGGCATCATTTGTATGGAGTAAAGTGTGAAATATATACTGATCACAAAAGTTTAAAGTATATATTCACTTAGAAAAAATTGAACATGAGACAGAGGAGATGGATGGAATTAATCAAGGATTATGATTTTACAATTCACCACCATCCGGGAAAAGCAAATAAAGTGGTTGATGCTTTGAGTCGAAAAAGTAATGCTTCATTAACCATGCTACGTTTGGAATGAGATCCTTTGGTTTTTGATTTGATGAACTTTGGCGTAGAAGTTGTTGGTGCAATAAGTTCTTCTATTTTGTTTCAGGTATCAGTGAGATCATCCCTATCAAACAGAATGAAGAAAGCACAGAGGGAAGATAGTGAGTCGTAGAAAAAGGTAGAGCTGGGTCAGAAGGGTAAGTTTCCTGAATTCAACATTGATAATGATTGTGTTTTGAGTTTTGGGAAGAGATTATGTGTGCCTTGTGATTCATAGTTGAAGAATGAGTTGTTATGTGAGGCTCATAGTTCCCCGTTTTCAGTTCATCCTGGCAGTACTAAGATGTACAGAGATCTGCGGGAGTATTACTGGTGGGATGGAATGAAAAGGGATATTGCTGATTTTACTGTGATGTGTTTGACTTGATAGTAGGTTAAAGCAGAGAGGCAGTTATCGAAAAGGATGCTTCAATCTTTACCAGTGCCAGAGTGGAAATGGGAAGACATATCCATGGACATTGTTGTGGGATTACCGAGGACATATCGAGATAATAATGAAATCTGGGTTATTGTTGATCGCATGACTAAATCTGCTCATTCCTTGCTATACGAGATACTTTTTCACTAGATAAAATTTTCCATCTGTTTCTTAAATAGATAGCCAGGTTACATGGAGTTCCTCTCTCCATTGTGTATGATCATGATCCTAGGTTTACTTATAACTTTTTGAAAGGCCTTCAAAAGTCGTTGGGTGCTGAATTAAATTTTAGTACAGCTTTTCATCCTCAATCAGATGGGAAGTCAGAACGAACAATTCAGACCATGGAGGATATGCTACGAGCTTGTTCGATGAATTATCAGGGAATTTGGGACCAACATCTTTCGTTGGTTGAGTTTTCTTATAAAAACAGTTTTCATTCCAGTATACAGATGGCACCATTTGAGGCATTATATGGGAAGCAGTGTCGAACTCCAGCATTTTGGGATGAAGTGGGTGAAAGGAAGCTGATGGAACAAGAATTGGTAGAAGAGTTGGCAGAAAAAGTTCATTTGATTCAGAAACACATGAGAACAGCTCAGAGCAGGCAGAAGATTTATGCGGATAACCGGAGGAAGGATCTATCTTTCGAGGTAGGTGATCATGTTTTTCTCAAGGTTTCTCCATGAAAAAGTGTGATGAGATTTGGTAAGAAAGGAAAGCTAAGTCCATGGTTTATTAGACCATATGAAATTCTGGAGAAAGTTGGATCATTTGCCTACTGAGTGGCTTTACCTCCAATTTTATCTCAGGTACACAATGTTTTTCATGTTTCGATGTTGAGGAAGTATATTCCATATTAATCTCATGTTTTGAGCCCATAGGTAGTTGACCTGGAAGAGAACCTCTCTTATGAAGAACCACCAGTCCAGATTCTTGACCGAAGAGAGCAAGTGTTGCGAAATAAGTTAATTCACCAGTTAAAGGTTTTGTGGAAAAAACATATGGTTGAAGAGGCAACGTGGGAATCTGAAAATGCTTTGAGGGATAAATACCCCCAATTATTTTGATAAGTGAATAAAATTGCGAGGATGCAATTCCCAAAAGGGGGGAAGGATGTAACATCCCAGGTAAATAAAGAATAAATAATTTTCATATTTATTAATATTTACAAATTAAATATTAATTTTACTTTAAAGGGGTTTCTATGTTCGATAGCGTACCCGATATGCAACAAAGAGTTTCATTGAAATCTTACGTTGCACACTAGTAATAAAATAATATTATTTTAAATGGTAGTTAACACATAGCCGTTGTATTGGTGGGAATGGATAGAAATAACTAAAATATATATATGGTTTTAATTTTTTTTACATTTATCCAATAAAATATAAAGGCTTAAAATACGAAAAGAATTCAATTTTAGGCATATATGCCCTAATTTTCACTAAAGATTCACTTATCGCCTTTTGATGGAGAACTGTCATTAAATATAGTTCTGTTCACTCTTATACATTCTATTGGACCAAATAAAACTCTTATTTAGAATCGGGACATCAAAATTACTCTGTGTAAATTTTTGGTATCTTTCCGATAAAGTTCATTTTTTTAATGAATAGTGTAAAATGTTGTATTTTAATTCAAAACATCTTTTTAATATAATTTATTTATATGATTAGATTATCTTTTTAATTGTTTTTAAAGTGAAATTAGAAAATACTTATAACATTAAATCCAATAGTGGTCATTGGAATTAATTTCACTTTGAAATTGGACTTAAATTAGTGTCAATCTTTTGATACTTATTGTTTCATAAAAACACGCTATTTGTCATGACAACGGGAATTAATTATTAAATTAATTAATGTGACTTATATGTTTTGAATTTTTTAAAATAGACATCATTTTTTAATTCGGAATATCAAATATAGCTTAGGGTGAATTTTTGGTATTTTTCTGAAAAACTTCAATTTTTGATGAATAGTGAAACCACTAAGTGGTACTTATAAAAACTGATTTTTCATTTAAATGAAATTTTACCACTTTTGTGTTTTGAATATAAAAAATATGACATACATGGTTGTCATTAAGAAGTAAAATGTGGTTCAATGAGATTAAAATAATTTTTTGGTGAATAGTAACTTTTAAGTTCTTAATCGCGATTAGAGATAATTAGTGTAGTTTAAGGTAAAAATAATGTTTTAATAATATGAGATGAGATTGACACATGTACCACCCTCATTGGATGTGTCATGGCCGACCCAGAAAATCCATGGGTCAACTTGGGGACCCCATGGAGCAACTTTAGTTGTAAAATGACATTAATACATTTTTATTTAATGTTAAAATAAAAATGTCACAAACATGAGTTGTTTTTCTAAAACAATTTTTACATGGGGTTATATAAATCCGATTTTGACTATAAATATTAATTAGAAATCTAAAAATATTTTATACATCATGATAGTTTTTTTATAATTTTCGGACATTAAATAAATTAAATTATTTATGAAATCATGATGATGTAGCGATTTACTCATTAATAAATGATTTAAATAAAATGAAATGATAATGTAAAATCTATGACCTACACATTTCCAAAACCTATTGGATGGGTGGATTTAAAACCCTTATCACCTTATCCTTGAATTATATTAATTTGGGACCTCTTAAATCCAAATATCATTTTAAAATAAAGTAACTTTTCTTTAATTTCCAAGAGTGCCCCTCCTCTCCTCTTATAAAAGGCCCCCACCTCTACCTCTTTACCCACACTTCCAAAGCCTTTAGCTCGGCCACCCCTATCCATTTTGTCTCTCCAAATCCCTATATTACTCCTTTAAGCCTCACATTGGGCAGAAGTCTTCCCAAAGAAGCCTTTGAGCTCAAATCTAAGAGAGTTACCCGATTTTGAGGTAATGTGTTCACTTGTGTTCTTTTGTTTTATTTTTCTTCTCCAACCCCCTAAACTCATTTTATTCATTTATTTTGTAACAACTCCAGTATCTTAAATATAATAGGATGTTGTTATAATAATCATTCGAGCTACACTTACACACATCTACATCTAATGGTTAAAGAACATACTGTTTCTGTGGTTGGCGAATTTCTGCCTCACGAAACGATGATTGTTCAATCTTCTTTTAAACACCTTTAATGGTGGCCATTAATATGTAACTATATTTATATATGATATATATTATGTTTATGTTTCCCTTTTGCTTCTTTATTTTTCATTTGTGGTATACTTTTATGGTTTCCATTGTTGGTAAACACTATAATTTCATTTTTGGAAGTGCGGACTACCGCCCCCTCAAAGTGATGTGATTCGTTAATGCCATATGTGGGACGTATAAAGGATGGATTTAAAGTTATTATATATGATTTTATACTGAAATTATAATATACCTCTATATCATTATTTTTTTTATTTCCATTAATGTATGAGATAGAAATGAAAGTAGCGTTCATGCGTACGTACGGCTTACCGTCTCCATGAACGGTGCATTTCATTTATTATACCCAAATGTAATGTACTATTATAGGTACATATTTATAATGGATATATATAATTTATGTTACATATAAATGATTAATATAATTCTGTAATTAAGATATACATACCTCCTATTTAGATTTAATTCCATTAATATGACAAAGAAATGAATGCAGCGTTCATACGTACGTACCGCTTACCATCTCCATGAACGGTGCATTTCATTTATTACCTCTAAATGATTGTGTAATATTATAAATACATGTATATGATGGATATATATTATATATATGATATCCAAATCATGAATATAATTTTGGATATAATGAACCTTTGACCACACGAACAACATGTAATTGTAAGAAGTCCACTTTCGATTGAAGAACCAAGTATCGACAAAACAAACATTATTAACTTAAATGATTACATAATGTTTATAACATGATAATAAGTGATATAAAAGTAATAATGAACTTGAAGAAGGTTCTTAATCAAGTATAAATTAACTCAAGTTTATTATTCAGGACATTAAATAACGATCGAGTCAAGTCGGACCTGAGGTAAGGGACTTCGTCTCAATCTCCTTTCATTGAGGCATATTTCATTTTATACAAAACTTTATTTTATACGGTGTATAAAACCCTTTGAATTTTACTTTTATAAAAAAGGAATCTTTTTCTACGAAGCGTTTGACAAAACGACAAAAAGGAATGTTTCTTTTAACGTACGTGGTGACAACGACCTTTTTCGCTGTCGTGAGTATTATTTGGTCTTTTGCTTCCTGAACAAGCCGTAATGTTTTTTTTTTAAATGAAATAAATACCATATACTCTTTTATGTATTTTGGTATTGAAAATGGTTTTTATAATGGATTTGTTATGTCAATATATTTAAGTGATATATTGTGATCAAAGTGTGGAAATATTTTCTTTCCGTTATATTTGTTTTTTGTCTTATGATTTTATAATGGTACTTGTACATTTGACGGGTGGTTACGTGATAAACCATATGATGGGTGGTGCCGTGAATATCAGGACGGGTGGTTATTTTATATCCTCCAATGCATTGGGTATGGAAGTCGGCCGTATGGCTATTCAATTAATTATGTATGGAAGTTGGCCATATGGCTTTTCTATTAAGTGATATGTGTGGAAGTTGACCGTATGGTTATTCCACTTAAGTATGTTTATGTCCTAAGTTACCTTTATATGTTATCTGATCTTTTATGGGTTTTATGGTAATCTTTTGGTTACAAAATGGTAAGTAATGATCTTTTATTCAGTGAAGAGTTTTTACTAATTCATAAAGGTGAAAAGTATTACTTTGATAAAGTATACATGGTTTACTTGTTGTTTTGATAAACTAACAGTTTTCATTCTTTGGGTATCCCTTACTGAGCTCTCTATGCTCACCCCATGTTTTTTTGAAATGTTTTTCACAGGACCTAATGTGGAATAGGGTCAATTATGGGATCAAGAGAAAGTCATGCTATATAAAACATGGAACTGGACATGTTTCTTTTTAATTGTTTTTTTATTCTATGGAAACTTAGTAGAAGTGTCTACTTTGTAATCTTTTGAGATGTAGTAGTTATGTTCTTATTCTCTAAAACTCTAAACCTGAATAGATCATCAATGTGAATTATTCATTTAATTCAATATTAAGAGATGTTTAAGGTCGGGGCCTTATAGAGGTGATCTACATATCCTAACATTTAGAGTCTTGTATGGTTCCATCTGTATCATATCCATATAATTGTTGTTATAGGTGAACTCCACTAAATCTATATACCTCTCCCAATACCCACCATGATCAAGAACACCTGATCATAACATATCCTCAAAAACCTCCATAATTCATTCTATTTTCCCATTTATCTATGGGTGGAATGTCACGGTCAAGAAAACCCATGTAATAACAAGATTATTTAAGACCTAATAGAATTGAATTGAAAAATATGAGACATGGTCTGAAACAACAGTCTATGTAATACATTCAAATGTAATATTCCATGAACATTTAAATCCCCCAACTCCTCCAATGATAAAGTATCATGTCCATGAAATAAATATTCTACCTTTCTCATCCATTCCAACTTTCAACTGATTATACTTCCTTCTAAAATAAATCATAGAGAAAACACAATCTCCTTTAACTGGTAAAATTGATCATAGATTCGTGGAAGAGGATAACTATTCTTCACTATCTCCTGGTTTAACTTCTTGTAATAGAGACATAAGCATCAACTCCCATAATACTTATTTTCAAAAAATATAGGGGAACCCTAAGGAAAATTACTTGGATGGTTAAACACCATATCCTCAAAATCATCCAGCTGAGTCATGAGATCTTGAAGCTCTATTGGTTCCATTCCATATGGTGGAAAAGAGATTGTCTCATCCCCTGACATGAGCTCAATTATAAATTCCATATATCTCTCATGAGGAATCCATGATAATTCCACAAGAAACACATCCTAATACTGTTCTACGATAGGTTTCTCCCCTTTTCTAGTGAATTGTCCCTACATGACATGGTAAGATGTACCACACCCCATGGAGAAAATAATTGTCACCATAAGAAGATTTAAGGGTTACACTATTGTGGTAATAATCGATAAATTATCGGTATGCTATTAACCATTATATGCCCATAATTTTTTTTATATCATGGAATTTCAACAACATAGAAATATCATAGAAAACTATGCAGGCCATCATTGAGAGAAAATTGATTTCAAAAGAATATGTCTCCATATCGAATACTAAATGGTGTATCTATCATCAACACCCCAATCAAGATCTCTACAACCAGGCTTAGACCCTTCAAAAGTTTTGTAAAAATAATGGAATGAGAGATACCAGTATCAAATATGGAACTAGAAAATGTTGAAGCTACAAAATAGTACCTCTCCTTGTAGATGGTTTACCCTCACTATAAATATTTTTAGGACAAATGGCACGAAAATAGCATTCCCCTCTTCCCTCCGACACTATCTGAGTCTCATGAGATGAACTACACAGCTAATATACTTTATATTTACCTGAATCTCTACATCAACTTCATTGAAAACCATTTCCCGTAAAACTCCATCAGCGAGACTGAAATGGTGAACAAAATCCCCTTTTTGAACTCTAGTTCTATCTAGCTCCTCCATTTCTATGCGTATGTCCGAGTTTCCTACATAACATATATAGATTTATCATCATTCCAAATTATTAGCACTCTACTGGTGGTTATGAACAATTTCTCATATAATGTCCTTATCTAAAACCCTAATGACAGAAAATCCGAATATGGTCCTGAGTAACTGACCCTTCCCCTAGCCATTGTTCCATCTATTAACTTGGAAAACACCAACGTAGCGATTCTTCCTAGGATCAGAATTCATAAAAATGGACCTCTTAAAATAATCCTTTTATCTAGTAATGTAATACTCCTTCAATTTATTTTCATCTATGATATCTAGATCCACCACCTCAGCAAAAAAATTTAATTTAATGTTTTTTACAAGGGAACCAATATATCATTTAAGTATATCCTATAAATGCCTCATTAAAGTTGTCTCACCCCCCCTCTAACACTGTAGAAAAGATTTATAAATCAATAAAGTGTCTAGAATTTTCCAGCATAGACATATTCCTCTTAGAAAACATCAACAACTCAGCATCTCTCTCCTTACTTAGTGTCTCTGGATAAATGTTCTCTGAGAACTTCCCCATGAATTCCTTCCATAACATAATGTCAGCATGTCCAGTACAAGTCTGATCATACCTCTTATCCATCATTGATCCTACCAGTATATAAGTATCCAACATGAACCTCTTCACAGCATGAGTCTCCAAATGGTCTTCTATAGACTAGATAGACTCAATCCATAACACTACCACCATAGGTCCACCCTCTTTAGTAAAAGTAGAATGGTTCTATAACTAAAAGCATCATGTATAGTCTTATAAACAATTCAAACCCAACTCTGGGACTCTTTCTAGGATTTTTATAAAGCAGGAAAATTTATCATTGAATTTATCACATTCTTCCTCACCTATCACTATTGGTTCCTTAGGTTCCACTACTAGTGGAGCATCTCCAACCATAACCTCCTTTCATCCCCTTAAAATGCATTGTTATGAAGGAAAAACACTAAAGTGAAAAAATCATGTCTTAGGATAAAAAAACCAAATTTTCACATTTATATAAGTGGAAAAAATGAAATAAGATACATCACATCCTTTTCCCAAGCCTGACCATAAGGTCAGAACCACTGTGCTAACACTACCTTGTACCATCTTATGTCTAGGTTACAATTCACAAAAGGGGTTAACTGATTCTAATTATTTATGTTTCGTATTAGACACTTATTTATTCACATTTTTCTATACTCTTGAGGTTAAATTTCACATTAGGAACCATTTTCCATTTCAATTATACTATAAAGAGAAAACATTTTTTTGTTCAACAACATACCCAAAACTTGTTATCTCATGTTTTTTCTAAATGGTAAATGTCACTAAATAATACTGAGTCCCTATAATTATGCATGCATACTCAACTACTGTGTCATTATATATACAAGTCAAATATTAGTAAATCTCTGAAACTATAATGTAGTCACACAATAAGTGCATCACTCGAGGTAAAATAGCATCAACTGTAACATCCCACATCAATACTAGAAATTACTCTCTAGGTACCTATCATTTACCCTCATAAATTATGTAGTTACTCCAATTGATGAGCTATTAACCAAATTTGTACTCAACCTATTATCCTTTAGACCATTCCCAAAAAGTAATATAAAATAAAAATAAAATAAACCTCCTTTGTTACCACTTTTTTGTGTCCCAACCCAGGTACCACACTTTTGTGCCCCAAGTCAGTTAGTCATATGAAGAACACCTCCACATATACCAAAGGCTACGAACGTGAAGTGAGGGTCTGATATTAACCATTGGGAGACTATACCATATTTATTAGTGTATTAAACCATCCTAAAATAAATACCCAATAATAAAAATTCATATAATATGACCAAAATACCACCAGTATCACAAAAATGTCCAAAACTGGATGTATAATATCAAAAATAAAAATTATATATTTCATGGAAATATGTTTCAAGTATCAATCTTCAAAAAATAATAAACAATGACATTGACAACTACCAATATGGTCCCAACACCATGTCTAGTTCCCTCATGCATTCTCCATCCCATATATTCCATCCAACACAAGGACATTACCCCTATCCTGTCTTGTAAACATGAACTCTATATAATTACTGATTAGGGAGGCCAAGTAGGGTGTGAGTGAAACTCAGTAGGCCACCACCAATGGCTTCTAAAACCATGTCCTATAAAAAAGGTTATGTTGTTCTATAATGAATAAAATACAATAGAAAATGTAAAAAAACTAATTTTACTCAATTACTGTTTTTTAAAAACATAACAACCCCATCTTCCTACAGACACCCAAACCATATCAGATATCTAAATTCCATTATTACTATTCATCAATCATAATACATTACCTAATGTAATTGGTATCATTCATCATTTCATAATTGACTTCCATTATTACTATTCATATTTCATAATACATGACTGAATCACAATGATACCATTAATCATTTCATGTTACATAGGTATTTCAATGTTACCATTCATTATTTCAAGTAACAAGAGAATACCATTATTATCATTCCCAATTTTGAGTCACCTATTAATGACTTTGTTACGAGTCACCATTTCCATCACATATGAATCAAATTTTTACCGTTCATCATTTGAATGTTACACATATCACAATAAAATAATACTAGATTAATTAGTTCACCATCTAATTAATCAAATTCAAAAATTTCATATGCACATCCCTCTATTTATTAATTCTAAAATTAATTAATCAAATATATATCATTACTAATTCAACAATTAGTTTATCACATGAATCCCATTAATTAATTCACTAATAAATTAAGCACCTCAATCCCATTAATTAATTCAATAAATAATTATCCCAATTCAAAACCCGAATATCCCATAGTTAATGAAAAAAATAATTATTCAATTCAAAATCTCAAATATCCCATAATTAATTCAAAAATTAATTATAATATTCAAAATACCAATATTTGATGTTAAATTATACAATAATTAATTCAATTCATAATATCAAATATCCCATAATTAATTCAACAATTAAATCTTCAATTCATAATCCCAATATCCTCTAATTATTGAAAAAATTAATTATTCAATTCATAGTACCAATATCCAATAGATAATTCAAATATTAATCATTAAATTTAAACAATTCTATATTTAAAATTACACAATTTGTTAATTAATTAATTCATAAAATTAATTAATTTAATAGAAGAACTAAATTTTTAATCATCCCATACAATTCGACAAATATGTAAACATAATTGAAATCAAGACATTGTGATTTGAAAAATATACCACCTACCTCAACGTTGATGAAGAAGACTCACCAATGGAATTCCCCAAATTTAAGAGGGTTAATAAAGAATGTGATTACTTACATGACTTATATCTGAATCCTAAATCCAAGATCAAGTTTATAAATATCCAAAATACATAGATCCACATCCACCTATAGATATACCTATCTTTTCTCTGCTAAGAAGTGTGATAGAGAGATAGATGGAGAGATAGATCAATACAAGACCAAAATACATACTTGGGTTGTGAAGATCTTCAGTCTAGGCTTCGAATTTCTAAGAACGATACTCAGGAAGGCTGGGAATCTATTTAAGAGACTTCAAAATCCTTAAAGGACATTACGGGTTGACTGGGGGTCAATTTTGGGATAATATGGTGCGTTTAGGTAATTGAAAATATAATTTCTATGTTAACATAAATAATATGGATGATTTACATGCCATAGGTGCATGGTTTTCCCTAACTAATCCCTTTAACTATGAGTCCCTTTTAGTTATGTTCACATTTTATTCTTTTATGGTGCACAGTTGAAAAAACCATCTTCCAGCTATGAAAAACCACAATGTCTAGGGTTTCATGGTTTTCTGGTCCAGGGTTTATAGTTAGGGAAGTATATGTGCCACCCATATACTAACCTATTTCTTCAAATTTTCCGAAATTTTTCACCCAAACACACTCTAAGGTAAGACCTAAATAAAATATACTCAACACAAAGAAAAATGTTACCTATAAACAAGAACGAAAAATCTCTAGAAAAGGTTTATATCTCACAATCATGAACCTGTAGGACATAAACATTGTGCCCTCCTCCTACTATGAAAGACACCCACCATAGATTCCCTATAAACACAGTTATATCACATATCTCCTATAGACACCTAGTATAGAACATAACTCTACAAAAAATTGATCTATCACAACCAACATATAATTCACAAACACACCTCCTTCCATGAATAATTTTTAGAATACCTTCCCTCCTAGAAGAGAAAGTTGTAAATAGACAGTACCTAGCCATGTGTCCTCCTCACTAGATTTTGATAAAGACCCCATCATGGTTGTGATGGTGTCAGCATACAATGCTTGACATGGGTGGGGTACATATAACCATCGCATGGAATATAAAAGTACATACCTAAATCTACACACAACCCAAAAATATTGATTCAAAATTAAACACTAATAAACTGACATCATAATCACTATTTCTACTATCTCTAAATGCATAACACAAAACAACATGCAACAAGTACCATTTCACAATCCCAACCAATAAAATTATCCAAGACATTTATTTCATTATTAAACATCATTCAACTTTGACGACACATACGATCATTTATTTATTCATTTATTATTTCCATCTTGTTAAACAAACCAAATCCCCATCTATTTAAATAATTATTAAATAATTATTTAATCCATCGCTAAATATTCATATAGTAAAAATAACTCACCATCTCACCACAATAGTAGAATGTATAAAAAACAACCACACCACCCCAAAATAATTTCAAAAAAATAGTATCTCAATATCCCAAAATCACATCAAAACAACCACAACCTTGCCACTAGGATATCATAGACAAAAAAAACACCCCCTCACCACCCCAAAATAAAATCCATACAACCAACATTTCACCTCCCCAAAAGTAAGTAAAAAAAGACACCATCTTGACACCCTAAAATCATAGACACATCTCACCCATCATCCCCCAATGATTCTAAAAACACATCAGCTTGCTACAAGCATGGCCACACACTAAAACACACCAAATATCAATTATATATTTAATAAAGTGAATTTTTTCATATTTTCCTATATGTTAGTTATGTTATCGCAAAATCAAACGTCATAGAGAAACAGTTTAATTAACCAAATATATGTTGTTAATAGAATCGAATTTTAGGATGATATCAAAAATATCACAACATACAATGAAGTCATAGATGAATCATCCAAAAAAATAAATCCTCATATAGAATCAATTTTTAACAGGGAATTAATCCCATATGACCCATAATATGAAAATAATATCAAAGTATAAAAAACATGGGAATCATTTCCCTTTACCATTTCAATTTTAATTTACCCAATTTTTTATCTTTTATTAAACTACCATAAACAAAAATCAAATGTAAACAAGAGAATACTATTATCCCATGATACAAAATATATATAAATAAGGGACTTACTACCTTAATGAATCCTCCCAACATGGTCCACACCAAAGTGTGAAGATGAAATTATCATAACCCAAAACCACACTATTAGAAATTATGGTTCAAACTAAAATTCATTAAAGGATCTTTAAAACTAACCCCAACATGCACCCCAAACCAAAATTAAATATCTGAAAAAATACCTCTAGATTAGAATAGATTTGTTCCAAAAAATAATGGGTGAATAATCTACCATGTATTTCCAACGGTGATCTACAAGAACTGACAGCTCAATCTGGAAGGATGCAGGTTCGAAGAATTCTTTTGGGCACCTAGGGTTTACCCAGAAAGATGGAGAGGGAGGGTGGAGCCAAATTATTGAATATTAATCTATAAATTATCCTAAAACCCTTGATCATATAGTTCACACAACATCTTACCATTACACTATGTGTAATCCTTAGGCTTCTGAAATTTTCAACATTCTCAAAAAAAACATTGCCTTAGAGGATATAAAAAAAATAAACCTTATGAACCATCCTCATACAAAAAATGAAACATAGATTAACATTTTGTAATATTTACATGGTGTTTATTTCATTATATAATATAATTTTTCATCCAAACCCATGCCCGCCCTAAGCCTCCTCCATCCACCTAAAATACCCAAATCTGGAAATATAACTGACAAGGAAAGAACACACCATTACTAATATAGGTTATTAAAATGGATATGTAAATTAACAGTATATGATAGATTCTTGTGTAATATATTATCATGATTTAATAAGGTTTTATGGAGTTTTAAGAATAAAAAATGAAAATTTCTATTTAATAATGTTATCACTTCATTGAGGAAATTTGTTAGGTTTTCAAATAAGCATTCCTATGATGGATTTTGGAAGAAAATAACTCTTTCATGTTAGGATATTAATAATGAAGTGATTTTCTTAGGTCTTGGTTGAACAAATGAGAGTTGGGTGTGTGTATATGGGTCGATTGGGGTGACCTTTTATACATTGGGGAGAGGACATTGTTTAATGTTTTGAAAATATTCATTTATAACCATGATTTCATTATTTAAAAATCCTAAACAAATTTCCATTATCAATACATAGTGAATATAATGTCGAAATATAGCCTGAAATTGGGTTTTGGAGAAGTTTAAGTTCATTATTAAACCTTTTTATCTTAGTTTGATCCCCTGGTAAATCAATTTTGTACCTTTACTATAGTAATAAATTTTGAATTATTTTACTCTTCATAATCATAAAAAAATAAGTTGACATTATTAGAAAATACAAATTATGAATACTAAAAATATGGAATTCATTTTTCAAAAATAATTTCATAGAATTGGAAAAAACAATTTAAAATTATACCTATAGAAATGACGATAAAGATTGTTTCCCTAGAGGAAATTCACATAAGTATAAAAGACTTTAATATAAAAACTAATTTTGAAATTGATTACTCTAACCTAAATTTTATTGAAAATAATATAATTTAAATAATATTACATTAAAACCAATCTAAAATATAAATTAATTTTTTAAATAATCTAAATGAAAAATAACCCATTCAATTAAAATCACTATTTTTTAATATTCATCAAGAAAAAAATATATATCCAAAAAAACTCCAAAAAATTCATTATAATCTAATTTTTAGTTTATTTTTTCAAAATATAAGTTTTTAATCAAATATGGTTCCTAAAAAATTTTGATAATTAATTTTAGAATAAGGCTCTATGAAATGATGAAACATCTCTCTTTTAAAATATTACAGTTTTTCAGAAAATAGTTATTTTACATTCAGATGATTCTTTTTTACTTCTATTCAATTTATAAACAATGAATTTTGGTAAAATATATATTTTTCATAATCTAGTTATACCTATTCATACCATCCAATTTAACATATAGGATATTATGGTCATGTTTAATTAATATTTAATAGAGTGTCTTATTTTGATTAAACATGATGTTTCATGAATCACATAATTTCAAAGATATTTAATTTATTTTGAAGAAAATAAATTTATATGCCTTTCTAAGTCACATTATCCCCTCCCACAATAATTACATACATAAAATTCTTTGGTTATTACTATCTAAATAGATGTGGGTAACTATTCCTTATTATAATATCTTCTTCCTACATTGCTCCATCCAATTTATGATTTTTCTTAAATACCTTAATTATATTAGTCATCTGATTCCATAATTATTTATCTATTGTATCAATAATATCAATTGGTTATAAACAGTAAGATGGATCAAGATCCAATTCTAGTTCATAATAGGTGAGAACGTTTATTTAGCCCAGCTTTTGCTTCCTTAACTATGATATGTTGATCACATGATGTATGTTTGAGAGACTTTCTAGTATTTCCAAAAAATTAGAATCCTCTCAATTTTTTTAAATGATTTCATGTGGTTTGAAGAGTTTGGGTGGTTATTGTTTCTTTCATACAAAACCGTATCGAACCCTTCCATTGATATAATGTCTAGAAAACATGATTTCCAACATGGACCTCCAAATCCTTCTGCTAATTATTGTGATAACTCATTTTCATACATTGAACTACATTAAGTGGTCCTAAATCTGAATTTTTTTATGTTTCAACATGTTATAAGACTACATGTTTCATTTCACAAAAATCCTTCCAACTAGTTTGATTTTGACATGTATTTCCATATAATTCATTTTATAGAATGAATTCAGTACTTGAATGGAAGATATTATTATCAGAAAATTCTAGAAAATATAAATATTGATCAAACATTCCTTGAATGTCAATTTTTCTTGAGATCAACATGTATTCCATAATTTAATTAATTTTTTCAAATATTCCTTCAGTTTGAGGATTGTATGTTGTTCTCAAGTGAAGCCTCGTATCATGAGCCTTATAAACACACATCTATAATTTAATGTTAAATGAGGATCATAAAAACGAAAAAATTGAATGTGGTGTGGCATGAATTCTTATAAATTCATCCATATTGAGCCTTATGAGGCAATAAATAGATAAATATTTTACTATATAGATAAAATTTATATTTTTTTTAGGTGATCAATAATAACCCAAATTACATCATTCTTATTAGAATTCATTATTATTAATTTGTAAAAATTACTAAGTAATGTCATACCATTTTTATATTGGAATAGAAAGATGTTACATGAAAACTCTGGGATGTTTTCTCATTGAATTTCTTTGTTGAAAAACCAAACTTTGGAACAGATATTCATGAATTTCCCTCTACATGTAGTCCAACAAAAAGGGTCTCTAAAATCCATATAAATATTTATAATACCATGTTGTATATAGGAATTTGATATATCAACATCATCCATCAATTCCATTTTTAACTCAGGTATTGATGAAACACATAATCTCTTTGAAAATTGTTGAACACATTCATCACAAACAATGTCTGCTAATTTCCCATAATTGATAAAATTTATTTTCTACCAAAATTTATCATCAACATATTGAGAAATTTTTATCTTCTCTAATAAATATGGTTTTATGATCACATGAAAATTCAATAATATATATCCTTCCTCAGTAATTCCAAAATATATTTTTACTAGAACCATGAATAAAGGATCCCCCTTGATCGACATTTAGGTCATAACTCCATGAATGTTCATGCTCAATTATTATGTTTCATTATTTTCTTTTCATCAGTTATATTGTATTGAGTAATCATAATATTTGAGTATCTCGATATATTTCTTTTTCCTCAGGTTCATATCTTTCTATAAAATGATATATTTTAGGATTTTATGATCCATGTATATCCCACATAATTCACCATAGAGATAATGTCTCTAAATCTATAAATAAAAGATGATGACTTCCAACCCCTGATCATTGGTTGGATAGTTCATCTCATAGTTCTTCAATTTCTAAGATGCATGTGTAATAGAATTATCATTTTCTATTAAGACACAACAAATTTCATTCATTGATTCATATCTATATATAAAAAACATAAATTTTCTTGTTGTTATTTTAAAAAGTGGAGCATTGAACAATCTCAAATTGAGTTCATCAAAACATTATTCAATTTTGTTTAACTAAATGAACTTTTCCCATTACATGTATGATAGTATAATAAGTATTATAATTGAGAATCCTTAAAAATTAATTTCAAATAATAAACATCCAACCCAATAAAAAATATACCTTCGTTTTTTTTAGTTTAGAACTTTCATTGACTTCCTTTTTTTACATGATTATCCAAGATTCCATGCTTGGAGAAAATGTGGCTATGAAAAACAAATCTTGATGAGAAAAATAAAACATACTTAATTTCCCATATGACTGTATCTTTTTATGAGTCTCAATAGTTATAAAAAATTGATTCTCATGGTCCTCATAGATTTTAGAATACCCCATGATATCATCAATGAATACCACAAAAAATCATTTATATATTCATGGACTACTATGTTTATTTGATCCATAAAAAATTTGGTCCATTAGCCAATCCAAATGGCATTACTGTGAACCCATAATTTCCAAACATCATTCAATATGTTTTCTTCAGAAATCATAACTTTTTCACTCGAAATTGATGATAGAAAGAATGAAGTTTAATCATTGATAAATATTTGTCTCTATGATGTTTATTGAATAAGACATTAATGTGAGGTAGATGATAGTAGTTATTTATCATAATATCATTTATTTCTCTATAATAAATACACTACATCATAGATATGTCCATATTTTAAGGAAGACAACATGGGAAAACACGGTTAATCACTAGGGTGAATAAATCCCTCATCACACAAATCCTATAGTAGATTTTTCAAATCTACTAAATCCATGTTGTCTATTCTTTAGGTTTTCTTTTATATTGGCCTTTTTCAGGTGTTAAATTAATGGAAAACTAATCCTCACACTCTAATTATGTAATTCATTAATAAATGCATCAATATATTCTAATAAAATAACTATATCCTAAATAATAATATTTCTGTCTCCATATACATATTGTTTATTCGTTTTTACCGCAATAAACTCATTTGGCAGAGCTACATGGGGTGGATTTACACATGTCGCAATGAAGATGTATCCACTATTAAGATAAAGAACATTTCATAATAATAAATAATCATAATTTCTTTCATTTTACCATAAATGATTACATCATATTTTTTATTCTCATCCATAGAAAAGATTATGTCGAATTCAACCACAACTATGTTAATATGGTCATAAAATAATAAATATTTATGTGTAATATTTGGACTACCAGACAAATTCTTATTGTAGTGTGCCTTATACTAGGATATTTTACAAAAAACTCCCATCTTAAAGTTCTAGGTAAATATCTAATTTTCATTGAAAATGTTGATGATATAAAATATTGTGAGGATCTACAATAAATTTAAAAATTAACTAAACTTGAATCTATAATTAAAGTAAATACCACCACATAATTAGGTACTTTAACATTGACTATAGGGATCATATAAGATTTTCCCTCTACCCATAGCCTCTTCTATTGTGGATTTACTTTCTATATTGGGAACTTA
This sequence comes from Viscum album, assembly GCA_963277665.1. Taxonomy (NCBI): domain Eukaryota; kingdom Viridiplantae; phylum Streptophyta; class Magnoliopsida; order Santalales; family Viscaceae; genus Viscum; species Viscum album. The sequence continues at coordinate 693,304,121 of OY728163.1, forward strand.
GTTCCATATTTCCCCTCTCATATATATTTAATATAATGAATTACAATATTTTATTTCATCCATTACATTATTCATTTTGATGACCCTTTCTCCACACATATAAAATATTCATATTCCCTCCAATTGCTTCCCAATATGATTTTATCCATAGCTCATATAATATGTAATTTTTTGTATTCCATTCTTATTCTCAGATGCATTCTTTTTTTCATAGTTCTCATTTGAACTCTAATTTTGCATGATTTCCCTTGAACTTTTAAGATATATAAAATGAAATCTCCTTTCTGATGGAAAATAAAACTATTTCATCATATGTAAAAATCTTTTAGAAATCATCAACCTTCAGAGATTTGGATTAATATTTTCAATGAAATGGAAAATCATGCACTCTGGGTTTAATATATAATTTGAAGAATCCTAATATAACCCTGTGATGGTTTCCAAATACTCTGAAATGATTTAATTTTTCCATTTTTCATTAAGATGGAGAAATTTCTATTCATTTTATTTTTTTTATATTGAGGGAAATACTTACCCAATAATTTCTCCTTAAAAGATTTCAATTCCATGAGTTATATTTCCAATTTCTCTCTAGTATTTTGGATCAATGACCACTATTGAACAGAAAAACCTTTGATATAGTACACCATAAGTGTATAGTTTTAGTTTTCATCAGATATCATGTCCATAAATATCTTTTCTAGATACATAACCCATTTATCAAATACCATTTGATTATTAGTTCAATAAAATGATTGGGACTTCTTTCACTTGAAGAAATAAAACCTAAAATAATCATGTTGTGGAACTAATTTCTCTATTTGTAAAGGTAATTCGTTATATCCTAATTATTATTCCCTAATATATCCATAAAATAATATGTTTTAATACTAGCTATACTTATTTACTCAATAGGGAAATATATACATCATCTATGAGTTTTGATACCCTTTTTCTTTATAGGAACCATTTTTATGCAATATCATTTTTTAAATTAGATCATTAAATTATTAATTTTAAATCATAATGGGTAATTATAAATATTTTTTACCACTTAAAAAATTTTAAAAATTATGCACTTTTAATATCAATATCAAAAACATGGGTTCTTCGGGGATATATTTATTTTAAAATATTTTATATTTTTTATAGTGAAAAACTAAATTATCTTAAGAATTTCCTCTAGGAATGTAAATCCTCGGGCAGAGTAAGGCTCATTATCCAAAACCATGTGATGATTGGGTTAAACATAATTAACTCATTTCAGAGTTATTACCCCTGTGTAAATCTATGATATATAAATACACACTAGTAGTACCTAGATAAGGATATACTTCTATGAAAACCCCCATAATCTCTTCTTTACCAATAATTTAGAATTTTCTTCTATACTTATCCTAAAATTCAATCATAGTTTTATGTCTCGAAATATATGTTTTTATTAATCTAGTTCCCAGGGGTTATATTAACCTTTTTATGATTCCAACTACAATGAACTCAACTCCAATTACCCAAAGTCATATTATAATTTATTAAACTGGTATAGATTCAAGGGGTAAAATCATGAAGGACCAACGAGTTTAGAAATTTTGGGGAACCAGATACATACATGATTCCCATTTTAAAAATTGAAATAATATAAAAATCATTATAATGGAAATCAATTTTCATACATGAACTTATTAAAATAATTCTTCTTGATTTACTACAAAAATGAGGAAAAATAAATTTCATCTCAAATTCATAGGGTGGGTATGATAATGAAGAATAATTCATAAATCAATAAGGAATAATCAATATTGAAATGTATATAATTGAACAGACATTCAATTTAATCAAAAAATTTACTACAATAATTGGATATGGAATAATCAATATAGAAAGGAAAATAACTGAAATCACCTTCTATTTAATCAAAAAATTGTCATTGAATAGTGTATATAGATATTTTCATTACAAAAAACACATAGATAATAATTATGACTAAAATAAGAATGAATTATGTTCTTAATTGTGAGACATAATGATATCAGGAATCATGAATACAACTATGGTAAAGACTTTTCATGATACAATTTAATATTTCTATGTAAAATCCATCTGATTTGACATACTGATTTGACTCATGAGACCTGTCGATGCATCAAGGGGTATCTATAACTGGGTACATTCTGTATCTCATTGTACAAATCATTACTAATATATCTTATGTTCGATTTAATTCAAGATATATATTCATTATCAATAAATATCTGTATAGATTAATGAATACAGGTTTGTCAATATTTCCCTCATTAATCCTATAACATTCACAGTTAACACCATATGTAAAAGATGGAATAAGGTTTATGAAATGATAATATACATGATAAAAATTTTATGGATATTTAAGAAAATTTTATTTTAAAATGAAAAAAGATCACATGAAGGTGACTGTTAATATAAAAAGTTTACATTTACAAAATAAAGTGAATGATCAAAGAAATTACAAAAATTGAATTTTTTTAAATTTAAACACCGTGAAGATTTAATATCTAACAAAAAAATAAGCATATTAAATAAAAATATATTCATTTAAAATATATGAAAGGGGATGTATATATACAATATTAATGTTAAAAGGTTCATATTAAAATTTTTGTCTTGATGAAATGGAAATTGATATGAAATCTAATACCACACACTTTCCTTCAGTTTAATGTTCATAAACATCTTATATAATGTTTTTAATAAAAAAATTTATTTATTAAATTACTATAATCATATTTATAATATCAAATATGATCCTATTATAAGATTTAACTTTATGTTAGTTAATAATATTTCATTATTTTCATTGTTTTGGATCTTTATTGCCTTGTTCATCATGCATGTTTTGTAAGTAATATCATGGTTATTTTACATAAGATTTAAATAAATAATATATAGAATGATAATAATTTTATACATATCATATTTACAAAGTACATACATTATTTTAATAATTCTTGAAAATTGGTCACTGGAAATGAATCAGATCGCTTCATGGATATTGTTTCCCGTACATACAGACGATCGACAATATAATTCCCTTAATGGGTAGAGGGGTTATTATGTGTGTTATATATTAATTTTAAAAGGATTATACCATTGAATATATATCTCATTTATTTTTTAAATTTATCTTGATTTCGTTCGTTATAAATTGTTTGTGAAATCCTATGCACATCGCTTAGTTAGGCGGTAATCCTCCGTACATACGATCACATTATCGTAATTTAAATGGATTAAAAATTAAAAATTTATGTGTTATATTATAATTAAAAAGAATAATAATATTATCAATTTTGTATAAATTTTTTAAATCCATCATTATATCTAATATTCAAATTTGGGGATTGAAAATAAATTATATTAGCTCATGAGGTGGTAGTCTGTACTACAAATGTTCAATGAATTCATTTCCATTTTTTTAGAAGTGGATATGGATATTGGTTATTATAATAACTTAATAGTATATTTTTATATGGTTTATATTGTTTTTATTTTATATCCTTATTTAATAACATTATAATGATGTGTAATAAGAAAAAAAATAACACCCATTTGAGTACCTTATTCATTGAGTACTTCATTAGGTTTTCACTAAATTACCTCTTCTGAAGGATTTATGACCAAACCACAGGCTATAGGATATTGGGAGAGGAATAATTAATGTATATATTTCAGTTATTTTCTGAAAAATGGGCTTTTAATGTGTGAATAGTGGAGGACATGGGCTGTCTTTTTTGTAGGGGAGAAACACAATTTGGTTTTTCATAAAAGAATCAATTATACCCACAATTTATAATTTGAAAATCCTAAAAAAAATAGTCACACGATAAAATTATATGTAATAGGATCTAAATGGGGTCATAAAATTATTTTTGGACATGTTTTATGTCTTTTTTAACACTTATCATCATAGTTCTACACTCGGTAAATCAGTTTTTACAGTAACATTGATAATTATTTTTTTCATCTTTTTCTATTAATAAAAGTCAAAGAATAAGTTGAAGTTATTAAATAATAAAAATTATTGTTATCAGAAATTTTTAATCCATTTTTACAGATTCTATTCAAATAATTTTCTTGATTAAATTAAATATCATACCCACATATATGATGAATAAGTGGGTCTCCAAAGAGAGAATTCTTATAAATATTAAAGGTTTTAATATCAAAATTTAATATAAAATTGATTACAATAACCTAAAATTAAATGAATATAAGATATTCTAAATGATATTACATTTTATTTAATATAAAATATAATTTCACATTGTAAACAATTTAATCAAAAAGGTAGTTTTTATTAAAAAGCATTTACTCTTACTATTCATCAAAATAAATGAAACATTTCCTAAAAATATTAAAAAATCAAAACAAAGATAATTTTTATAATTCTATATTCAAATATTAATCATATTTTATCAAATAAATTTTATTAATGTTTCAAATAATAATTTTATCATATGTATTCAAGAACTGATTAAACCATTCACTTTAATAAAATAATGGTTTTTTGGAAAATATTTCATTTGCATTGAAATTTTTTAAATTTTTATTTATAATAAATAGAGAATCAATGAAGGTGTGTAAAATATATATTTTTTATAATTTATTTATTATTATTCATAATATCTAATTTAATATCTAGTTTATAATTTTTAGGTTCACGTAATATTTTAATAGTGTCATGTTTAATTTAATCACGGTGTTGCGTGCATCAAAAACTATGAAAGAGATTGAATTTATTTAAATTGAAATAAGTCATAAATATCAGGGTTTCATAATTAATAAGACATAAATATTATTATTAATAATATAATTAAGCTGATTTTACATTAAAATCAATTTTAAAACAAAATGGATCTTTTTATGTGATATAAATAAAATTAATAAAAATAACTATTTTTCGCTACACAACAAAAAATTATAATTTTAGGAAAATTGTAAAAAATTAAATGAAATATATTTTTTAAATTATTAATTAAATGTGTAAAAAAACTCTTTCAAATACATTTTCAAAATCAATAAAAATAGTTTTAAAATAACTAGGCAGAACAGGTCGCAACCAGTTTTTATTAAAATATATTTCTTAAACCAAAAACTTGATTTATTCTTCTCTTATACCTAGAAAAAATATTAGAAGATTGATAATTCATTTTAATGAATATTTAATATATAAATTTCATTAAAATTATTCACCAATAGTAATTAATTTATTTTATAAATATAAAAATAATTCATGGCATAATTTATTTTTTCTAAAAATCATTTCTATTAACTTAAAATGATTTATATATTCATTTATACTATATTTATAAAAAATTAATTTATTTTATTCATTTTTAAACAACATAACATTCATAATTTATTTAGTCATATTTGTAACTATAAATTTTATGGAAATTTTATAATGGTTAGGTTATAAAATAATATTAATATTCTATTTTGATTCTCTAACGCATGGTGTTGTGTGCAACACATGGTATAAATGAAATTATAATTAGTTTTGAAGAAATGTATTTTAATAAATCTCAAGTTGTATATATAATTCTCAATTTTTTGTAACGAAAAAAAAGAGGGGTGTCTGTTTATAAGGGAGGTGGAGGATACACTTGGGATTTCTAATAACATTAAAATATAATAAATAATTTTCAATAAAATTACTTTTAAATTGAAAAAAAATTGAATAAAAGATATTTAGTGTATAAATAAAATCACCCAATTTGATTTAGATATTTTTTTATGTCATATTAATCCATATCCTTTTAATTCACCCCAACATAAACCATTTCAGTCCTTAACTGTGGAAACAATTATATTATTATTTAATGAAAATAAATGTTATATAAAATGGATTAGAGGCTCATAAATGTAACATTTTGGATATTTTAATCCATATTCTATTAACTTTCTTGATGATAAATTTTTAAATAATTTTATATTATTTTTTATAAAGTATCACTATTGATATCTTTGGAACTATTCATTTCATTTGACATTACAGTCATAAAGACAAATAAGTAATTTGAATTTAATTATTTAAAAAACCCTAATATGTTTTACCATCCTATAAAAGGTGTTTAACACTATAAATCGCTAAAATTATATTTCATTTAATATTTTTAAATATATTTATTTTATTTTTCTTTAACTTATTAAATTCTTTATCAACATTATGTCCATGTTTATGGAAAATATATAATTAATAAAAATTATAAAAAAATAATATCATTTAAATAATTAAGATATTGTAAAAATATTTTTTAATATTCATATTAAAATTATTTGTTCAATATCTGAACACATAGAAGATATTTAAAAGTGAGTGTTATATTTTGTAAATTTTTTTAAATATTATATAGTAAATTTTTATTGAAAAAATCCACATGAACAAATTATTTTAGATTTTATGGAGATAAAGGGTGAATTAAAATCAACCAATAATTATTATTTTTCAAAATACTGACCTTCATATTTAGTTTTAACCTATGTAAGCCTGATTTACCCTTTATTGTGGTATTAAATTTAATCCTATTAACTTTTAAAAATGATCCAAATAATAGGGACCTATTATCCAAAAAATTTCCTCTTTATTCAAAATATAGAATCAATTTTTCTTAATTTAGTTGTTATATGAATAAGAAAATAATTTGATAAATTTTTTTCAAAATTTGAAGAAAACCATTTCATTATGAAATACATTTTTAAGCACAAAACTGTATTTATTAATATCATATTCTTAAAATCATTATATTGATATAGAAACAGATGATTTTATATATAATATATAAATATTTTTAAAATCATTCACTAATAGTGTTTTAATAAATTTATAAAGATAAAAACACATTGTATAAAAATTGTATTTGAGAAAAACATCCCCATTATTATTAAATGCTCGTATTTCCATTTATAATTAATTGATAAACATTGAATTAATTTTATAATTCTGTAAAATATAAATATTCTAAAATTAACAATTCATATTCATTCTTGAAAATCCAATAGCTAGGTGATAATTTTAACAATTAAAACCCATATTTTAATTGTATATCACAATTTTTTAAAACTCGGTGTGCATGTAATGAAATCTATCATGAAAAAAATGATGGGTAATTGTATTATAAAATCATTGAGTGTAATATATACTATTATAATTGAATTTTAAATTGATTAATTAATGGAAATTATGCATATTATTTCTTGACAATTACACACTATTGTCTATGGGATATTTAAAATCAAGTAGAATTATATCACTTGGCTTGAGGGGAAGTTAAAAATATATGTGAAGGATAAAAATGATAATATTATAGCATATGAAAATTCCTCGATGATTTTTTAATTCATCTAAACCAAAAATATTATTTTTTAGGAATGTTACACTAAATTTGAAGAATTTTTTCTCAATATTGTCTTATAAAATAGTAAAGATAAAAAATAATTTGATAAAATAATATCAGAATAAAAAAATTATTTCAAAACATCATTGATTTCAAAAAATTACAATTGGATATTAAATAAATGAAAATCAAGGAACTTGATAATTGTTTCAAGACCAAGATAAATTATAGGAAGAAAAATTTGAATAAATTAGTGAGTATAGGGAAAAATTAAACGATATTCAAAAATGTAAAAAACATTCTCGTATTGAGGTTTTTTGAGCATGAGATCAATTATTAAAATATAAATGATTATAAAGATATTAATTTACACGGAATTTATGGAGAAGGATCTTATCATATAGATTATTATAAGGATAAATATCTTTCTAAAATACCACTTTTATGTGAAAAGAAATAATCACATCATTTCATGATCTATCTTAAGTAGTCATATATGAAGAGGTAACAGTCATACCTTTTGTTAAAAAATTTCCAAAATATGTTTCCTTAGAGTGAATAGATTTGAAAAAAATAAAATTATAGATGAATAAAAACAGTGAGAGTCTTTCCAAAATAACTATATAGGATATAATCATGAGCATAGAATTTCCTCCCTATCTTTATCATGATAGATAATTATAAAAGGACAAAACAGTTGTTATTATACTAGAAAATACTGATATCATGATCTAAATAAAATAAGGCCAATGTTTGTTGTATTTTTTTATGAAATATTTTTGGGAATTATGAATTATATTATTTGAACGATACACTAAATTCGAAATCACATAGGAAGCACATTTTAAGGGGTGAAATCCAGAAAATGAGTAAAATAATAGAATAATGGAAATCTATATATTTTAATCAGATTCAATGAACGTAAATATTTATGTGAAGTAGTTGGGTGTTTTAAAGACTTATGGGTTTTATGTTCATCTAAACCTATACTAAATGAATATGGGAATAAAATAGCATATAATTTTCAAATTAATATAGAAATAAAATTTATGGTAATGGAAGAGGAAGATGCATATCTTAATTTTCCAATGAATTCTCAAATTAAGATTCATTTTTTCATGGACAACAAGAATAATAAAGAACAATGAAGAAAAATCTATGAATTTTATAAAGGATAAAATTCTATAGGATTTCATGTTGTTAAGATATATCAAAAGATTCTATGTCGAAAATACAAACTATCAATATTCCAAAAGGGGTTCTTGTAACATGTAGAGATGATTTTTAGAGAGAGAGAGAATACTAAAGAAGCATTATAAAATGATGGTAGTAAAGGGATGAAGAAAATTGCACATAATGATATAAAATTTTATCTCAAAATGTATTAAAATAACATGGGAATTAAATACCATAGGAGTTTGAAATGAATGTAGAAATATCCATGGGGAATGTGAAAATAATCTTGTGTATCTTAATTCCCCCTATTAAAATCAAATTAATAATTATTTTTCCAAATAAAAAAAGAATAATAAAATTACATTAAAAGGAATATCTTAGAATATCTGAAAGACTAAAATTCTTGGAGAGATTGTACGAATAAAATCTCCCATGATGTTCTATGCAGAAAATACAAAATACTAATGTTCCTTATGGAATTCATTTAACAAAAAAAAAAGATTTTGGGAGATCAGTGATGATAGAAGAATCATAAGAAAATATTGGTACTAAAGGGATGAAGATAATTCCACCTATTGATATCATATTTCATGAGATGGTGTCAATAATGGAAAACTCTTATTAAATTTTTTGAGAGATGTAACAAGAAAATACACAGTACAAGAGGTTATTTAACAACATTTTCTTCATCAGAAGAATCCATAAAAGGGATTAATCATACACAATAATGTTAAAATTATTTAATATTTAATAAAATAATAACTAGACCTTAAAAAGAAATTATTGTACTTATGATATCCATGTTTCCAATAGTATAACCATCCTGACAACCCGAAGTGTATTTGTAAAGAGTATAGAAACCTAGTTGTGAAACATCTCTCATCTGTTCTATTTAAATTTTGAAACAGTAAATCCAACCATTTCCATTTAAATTTCCATTTTATTTATGATTTTAATATATAGAATTGAATACAATGAATTAGCTAAGGGGGGAACCTATGTATGATTTATATTATTAATATTAGAAATAAAAGTGAATATTTTTCCATCAAGACAAAAGTAAAGATCCATTATGGTGTAATATAACCCTAAAACATAAAATAATTCATCCTTATAAGATATCAACCATTATAAATATCATTATTACTGTATCCTTGAGAGGGAGACATGTGAATAATAGACAACAAGTTGGCAAAATTTTCAATTAAAACAAATTTGAATAATCTAAAAGGTCCATGATGTTCAAGTCATTGACGTGTTATGTGTTCTTTATCAGTAATACTTCATAATTAATATTTGATTTTAAAATAAATTGGTTAAAATTAATTAATCAGTTACATAGAAAAATTGTAAGGATGGGGAACTTAAAAGGTGATTAATACTACTATTTTTACATTAATTATATTAATGTATTTGTTGAAGTGAATGTATGAGTTTCAAGTTTTTATTTTTGAGAAAATGGTATGAAATTTATCTTTAATCATTTTTCTCATCTTGATATTGTTTATTCATCCCCAAAAGATAATTTGTGTAATTATTTTTTCATTTAGAATCATGTTAAGTTTGAAAATGGATAGATTTATTATCCAAATAAAATCTTTTTTTTTTCCAAACCGAGAATGGATCGTATAGACATAGGGTGAGATAATTGATGGATCATTTGATGAGACTGAATTAAAGATATATTTCCTGTAAAGACCCGTAAAATTCAAGGGAAATTTTTTTTTTCTTAATTTTCTTTAGAATTTTACAAGAGCGCGGTTTCAGACGGCACCTGATTCCGAGGCCCGGAGTGCCTGAAATTAATTTCCGAAGTTTGGCTCGGGTACGTTCAGTGAACGAACGAGCGGGAATTCCTAACTTTTGATCCGGTGCTCGGAATTGAAATCCGAGGGCACCGATGAACTCGCAGCGCCGATATTCGCTTAAAGAGACCTTTTTGGGAGTTGCGTTTGTTGCGGGTTGAAAGTTACGTTTTGGGTTTTTTTTAGTTTGAGTTAAATAAAATTGTGAAGAAAAATTTTATTACAACAAGTTAAAACCTATCAAAGGAGGTTGGAAGTGGGACCCACACCCACTTAACCTCCCTTGGGAGGATTAAGTGTGGTGGGGCCCACACGAACCCCTAATCTTTTCAAATTCTCTCAACATACTTAACCCCTAATTAATTGGCTTAAGTTACTCTTATTTAATTATGGGAGTTAAGTCTTTTTGAATTTCAAACATTGAAAATCTTTTGTGTTATGTGTTAATAAAATAAGAAGTAGTCTTATTTTATTTTGGGTTCTTTGTTTGTCCTTTGGAGAGCTCCTCTTCATCTTCAAGCTCTGACGAAGAATGAAGAACGCTCAAACTCCGACGAAGAACGACGCCCCTCTTCTTCGTCCTCTGTGTCAACAAGAGGGAACGCCGCACCCTTCTCGGACCTTCTTCGTCGGCAAACGAAGATCCGCCAACGACGTGTCTCTTCGGGCATAACTCTTCGTCAACGGATTTGACGAACGACGACCACGACACCCGACCTCCGCGACGCCGTCTTCCGCGGAGCGTAGACGAATCTTCGAACCTTAACCAAGGTAGGGGTTGTCGATTTCTTTTGGTTTCCTTATTTTATTCTTGATCGTGATTTTATCAAGACTAACGTGTGACTTGATTTTATTTTGAGTTGCGTTATTATTTTAACGTGAGGGGGGCCGGACCGCACGAACACGGCCGAACCCCCCTCCATCGTTGTTGTTTAATTCTTGCGGTGAAAGCAAGTGGCGTGGTGCCGTCGCACCACGCGGATGATCGTGCTTATAATTTACGCAACGCCGTCGCGCTACGCCGAGGAGAATCTTCAAGAACGTGACGCCGTCGCGCCGCGTTGGAAGGAATCATGGTACGGCGAAAGGGGCGCGGTGCCGTCGCACCGCGCCGGACGACGAACGCCGCGGCCGGTTCCGGGCCGCGGCGGGACGAGAAGACCGCGGCCGGTTCCGGGCCGCGGCGGGACGAGAAGACCGCGGCCGGTTCCGGGCCGCGGCGGAAGGGGAGTCCGGCGGCCGGGCCGCCGGCGTCGGAAGTCAAAGGCGGGACCGGAATTTCTGGTCCCGTTGGTAAAAACCGGCCGTCCAGCTGGCCGGCCGGATGACTTAAAACCGGGGAATTTAATTCCCCGGCCGGTTCTTTAAAACCCCCCTCATAATGAGGGGGGCGGTTCCATGTAAGGGGGGGGGCAACAGCCCCCCGGTCTTTTTTTTAAATCGGCCCCCACGTGGGGGCCGTTTGTCTCAAAGGCACGGCACAAGGCCGTGCCGCCTTGTCAAAGAGCGGGGGCTTAGCCCCCCGCGTGCGCCGCGGCCCGCTGCCGCCACCGCGGCCCGCCGCCGCCGCCGCCACCGCGGCCCGCCGCCGCCGCCACCGCGGCCCGCCGCCGCCGCCACCGCGGCCCGCCGCCGCCGCCACCGCGGCCCGCCGCCGACGCCGCCGCCGCCGCCGCCGCACCGCCGCGCCGCCGCGCCGCCCCGGGGGGGGGGGGGGGTCGGGCCGGGTCGGCCCGGACCCGGACCCCCCCGTTTCGAACCAGATTTGGTTTTTGGCCCATAACTTGAGCCTCGGACCTCCGAATGACGAACCGTCTGCGGCAACGCGATCCTTGGATCGAGACGGTCGTTTTGATATATCTCACTCAAGGTTTCGGTTAACTTTGAGTTCGGCCGGGTTGGTTCGTTCACGAAACCAACCGGGCCTTCGGAGCGGAAACGCTCATATCTTGAGCTACGGACGTCTGATTGACGCGCCGTCAATCGCGTTGTGTTCCTCTTAGTGAGACGGATCTTTTGGCATACTCCGCCCGAGGTTTGGACGCAGGTGGAGTACGGTCGGGTTGGTTTTGACTTAAAACCCAACCGGGCCCCGGAGACGAAAATGCCAATAACTCTCAGACCGGGCGTCCGATCGACGCGCCGTCTGTTGTGTTGATATCCTGTTGGCGATACGGAACTTTTGGATACATCAACTCTGGTCTTTGTGACAGTTGATGTATCAGCCTCTCGGCTCATGGAGCGGACCCTCCGAACGAGCTAGCTGTGTGCGGGAACCCTAGTGTTGGCTGCGACTGTTCTACTGCTACGACTGCTACTGTGACTGCGACGACGACAGTACAGAGATCCTGTGTGGATTCGACGACGACAGTACAGAGATCCTCTGTGGATTCGACGACGACGACTACAGCACTCAGCGATCCTACGTGGATCAGTGCTACAGGTCCTGTGTGGGCCCGATCCTGTGTGGGTCCTTGCGCTCAGCGGTTCTGTGTGAGCCAGCGCCTACAGGTTCTGTGTGAGCCCGATCCTGTGTGGGTCTTCTGCGGGGGTTAGTTACCTGTCGATCCTTCGTGGGTCCGACGACTTAGATGGATCAGTGATCATCTTTATCGTCCTCTGAAGAAGTATACCTGTGTGAGCTGAATCCTGTTGCTTTCCTGTGTGGATTGTGTTGTGCAATCCTGTGTGGATTATGTTTTGCTTTCCTATGTGGAATACGTATACTTTCCTGCGTGGACTGAGTTGTACTTGGGCTCGGAGGTTGGAGCGTATTTTAATTGATGACTTAGGTATATGTATGGGCATATACCTAAGCAGTGTCGGTTGTTACTTCGTGATTGTACTTTTCTTCGTGGTTTATCCTTTGTGGATTTGAGAGACCTTCAGGGGTCTCGGGGTCCCTACTGAGTAGCTTATACTCACCCCTGCACGGGCTTTGCCCGCACTACGTTGTGTTGGTTGCAGACGACGGACAGCGTTGACTTAGCTGAGGCTTGTAGAGCGGGACGGTACCCGGAGGTGGACCACTGGGCGGGACGTGCATAGAGCGGACGACGGGACCCGTGGAGCAGAAGAGCTATCTGTACCCACCCTTCAGGTGGGATTTCCGGTGGACAGCTCGGAGTAGCGGCCTTTACATTACAGTTGTTGTTTTTCCCTTTTTGAGTTGTACTTTACTTTCAGTTTGGGTTTGAATTCTGACCCATTTACTTTTCCTCACTTTCAGTTGTACTCTGTTTGCTTAGTGTTTACTTTCCGCTTGTTTACTCTGTGGTGTGTGTTTACTTTTCAAAGGCAATGCCTTCCCTTTTTACCGGGATTTACGCCTTGGTGCTAGTCGCCAGCCACTGGCCTATGGAAGGCGGGCTTGGGGTAGTCACGGCACGGACCCCGAGGGCGGGTCGTGACAAATTGGTATCAGAGGAGTTCGGTTCTACCGCGAACTCTGATCTTTTCTATGTGAAGCAATAATGTTTAGCGTATTGAGTGTGGTTATCAGTCCAGGGAGTCCAGTGTTGGTGCGGCGGCCGACGTATCCGTACACCAGGACCCTGACTTCTGATTTCCGACTTAATGCACGAAAACATTGATTGCGTGTGTGTTTCAAAGTTTTCTTTGTGAATACTTATATCAGCTCACACAGGTATACTGTTCTAACCGTGGCGCACCTGTTTCCTTTTCAGGATGGCCCCACGACGGCAGCCAGCTAGGGTTCCGAGAGTCGAGCGAGACGACAGCCCACCGAGCGACGAGGCCTCGGTGCAGGGCCCTTTTCAGTAGTGGCACCGGCGGTAGCTTTACCCGCCAAGCCCCCGATGCTTCCAGCAGCAGCCGCTGACGATGCACGTCGCCTCAGCGCACTGCATGAGTTTCAGCGCCAGCGACCGCCCAGGTTTCGCGGGGAGACGGATCCCCAGGCAGCAGAGGACTGGCTGGAGGCAGTAGTTCGAGTGTTTAGGCTAGTGAGGACACCAGCAGACCTCATGGTGATCCTCGCTGCGAGCCTACTACACGCAGCAGCAGGACGATGGTGGAGCTTGATGCTCCAGGTGCATGATGAGGCATCTCTTCTTTGGACGGACTTTGAGAGCCTCTTCCGCTCGGAGTTCGTCCCAGCCACCCTTCGTGCGGTGCGTATCCAGGAGCTTCTACAGCTGCGGCAGGGCAGCATGACGGTCGCTCAGTACTCGGCGAGATTTACCGATCTCTCGCGCTACTCGACCGACATGGTACGGGACCCATTCTTCCGGGCCCGGACCTTCGAGCAGGGTTTGAGACACGAGATCAGGGCATCGCTGATCTCCCTCAGCTTACCGACTCAGACAGGAGTACTGGAGCGGGCCCTTCTGATCGAGAGCTTCCTTGCTGAGTCTACACCAGCACAGCGACCCACCGCAGGGCGGCACGTGGCAGAGTCATCTGCAGCAGGCAGTCGACGGATGACTCAGGGGTCCAGACAGACCAGACCTTCGGGCCGACGACCTCAGGGCACTGGCTCAGCAGTGCGGGGCACACAGCGCGGAGCCAGTCTTCCGAGGGGCAGACAGTGCTACTCGTGCGGCGGGCAGGGCCACATGGCTCGTGACTGCCCGACCCATCGTGCCGAGGAGCAGCAGACAGTTGATGGACCACCGAGGCAGAGGCAGAGGATCGACCGTGGTGGTCCGCAGGGAGGAGGCGGACGAGGCAGAGGAGCTGGACGAGCAGCTGGTGGTGGCCGACGCTTTGAGGCTCTACCACCACCACCACCAGGAGGTCCACCCCGACCACAGGGAGCTGGCGGGCAGCGACAGGCACAGCTCCAGGCAGCAGAGGCCTACGACCACGGCGCACCTGAGATGATTCGAGGTACTATCTGTGTCTATTCCACCCTTGCTGTAGTTCTTATAGACACAGGAGCGAGTCACTCTTTCATAGCCGCTGCCCTTGTTCGGAGCTCGGAGATTCCGACAGAACCGTTGGCTCGATTCTTACGGCTAGAGACTCCTACGGGAGCAGACTCGACGATTACGCACTGGTGCCGGCAGTGTGAGCTTACTCTAGGAGGCGAGAGCTTCGGCTGGGATCTTCTTGTAGCAGCGTCGAGGCCTTACGACGTCATCTTGGGCATGGATTGGCTGTCTACGGTCCATGCACAGATTGACTGTTTTAGGCGCATGGTGCGATGTGTACGCACCGACGGGAGCAGGTTCACCTTCACCGGCGAGAAGGGAGCCTTAGCAGCACAGGATGGACTTCCGCGGAGGAGAGGACAGCCCATCACTCATCAGTTGGCTAGCCTTATCCTTGGAGCAGTTGACGTGCGGAGTCCTGGTTTTCCTGCAGTGGTGGATCAGTTTGCGGACGTTTTTCCCGACGACGTTCCAGGGCTACCTCCTCGCAGAGAGGTAGACTTTTATATTGACTTGTACCCCGGGACAGCCCCGATATCCACTCCAGCATATCGGATGGCCCCCGCCGAGCTTCGAGAGCTACGGGTACAGTTGGAGGACTTGCAGGGCAAGGGGTTCATCCGGCCCAGTGTTTCACCCTGGGCTTCCCCGATATTGTTCGCCAAGAAGGCGGACGGGAGCTTGCGACTTTGTGTTGACTATCGTCGCCTGAACCAGGTGACAGTGAGGAACAAGTATCCGCTACCGAGGATTGATGACCTCTTTGATCAGCTCAAGGGAGCACGGTGGTTCTCAAAGATAGACCTCAGGTCAGGCTATCATCAGCTCAGAGTCAGAGACGAGGATGTGCAGAAGACGGCCTTCAGATGTCGGTATGGCCACTATGAGTTCTTGGTTATGCCCTTCAGTGTAACCAATGCTCCAGCAGTGTTCATGGCTCTCATGAACAGGATCTTTCAGCCATACCTCGATCGGTTTGTCGTGGTCTTCATCGACGACATTCTGATTTACTCTACGACAGAGGAGGAGCACGCCTATCACTTGCGAGTTGTCCTTGACACACTCCGAGAGCACCAGCTTTATGGTAAGCTCTCGAAGTGCCAGTTATGGATACGTGAGGTCCACTTTTTGGGACACGTTATCTCTGAGGCGGGAGTTGCAGTGGATCCCGCGAAGATTGAGGCTGTGTTAGCATGGGAGCCACCCAGGAGCGTGACTGAGGTTCAGAGTTTCTTGGGACTAGCTGGATACTATCGGAGATTTGTGCCGAACTTCTCCAGAGTTGCGGCATCACTCACAGCTTTGACGAAGAAGGGGAAACCCTTCGTGTGGTCAGACAGTTGTCAGCAGAGCTTCCAGGAGCTGAGGCAGAGATTGACTAGCGCACCTATCTTGAGGTTGCCTGAGGAGGGAGTAGGGTACATAGTCTACTGCGATGCATCAGGGACCGGACTCGGATGTGTTCTGATGCAGGAGAGGGCCGTGATCGCGTATGGATCACGTCAGTTGAGGCCGCATGAGCAGAACTACGCTACCCATGACCTGGAGTTAGCAGCAGTGGTCTTCGCTCTGAAGACATGGCGACACTATCTGATGGGCGAGCGCTTTACAGTCTTTTCCGATCATCAGAGTCTCAGGTATATCTTCTCGCAGAAAGACCTGAACCTGAGACAGCGACGATGGCTCGAGTTCCTCCAGGACTATGACTTTGAGATAGTATATACTCCTGGGAAGGGTAACGTAGTAGCCGATGCCCTCAGCAGGAGGACGGGCATTCAACTACTCGAGGAGGCGACAGAGCAGCTAGCCTCTTTGCAGATATCCTTCGTGGATAGAGATGGAGCAGCCTTTCCTCAGTCTCTCACAGTCACTCCTCCACTACTGCAGCGAGTCAGGGAGGCACAGCGCGGGGACGCTGACTGTGAGACACGGCGTGCACAGATATCCTCGGGACAGACACCTGATGGTTTCTCCCTTGGAGCAGAGCACGACATCCTTTTCAGAGGACGTACCATGGTACCAGTCGCTTTGCGGGAGGAAGTGCTGAAGGAGTTTCACACTTCTCCTTTGGCGGTACATCCTGGAGTGGCGAAGATGTACCAGGACCTCATACGACAGCACTGGTGGCCGGGCATGAAGAAGGCAGTAGCAGAGTTCGTTTCTCGATGCCTCACCTGTCAGCAGGTGAAAGCAGAGCATCAGGTACCAGCAGGCTTGGTACAGCCCTTGGAGGTTCCGGAGTGGAAGTGGGACGGCATATCTATGGACTTCGTGACTGGACTTCCACGCACTTCCAGAGGTCACGACTCCATCTGGGTGATTGTTGACCGACTCACCAAGTCGGCACACTTCTTACCCATCAGAGAGCAGGGCTCAGTGGAGAGCTTGGGACGTCTCTACGTTCAGGAGATTGTGCGGCTCCACGGCGTGCCATCATCTATCGTCTCCGATCGAGATGCCCGCTTTACTTCCCAGCTTTGGAAGGGGTTACAGGAAGCGTTCGGGACGCAGCTACGTCTTAGCTCAGCTTTTCACCCTCAGACAGATGGTCAGACGGAGAGGACCATTCAGACTCTCGAGGACATGCTCCGCGCATGTGTCCTCGACTTTGGTCGTAGCTGGGAGGACCACCTACCCTTGGTGGAGTTCGCATACAACAACAGCTACCACTCCACCATCGGGATGGCACCGTACGAGGCGTTGTTCGGCCGACCATGTAGATCTCCTTTGTGCTGGACAGACCCTGGGGAGTCAGCGCTGGTGGGACCGGAGATGGTCCAGGCCACGACAGAGAAGGTCCAGGTCATCCAGGAGCAGATGAGGACAGCTCAGAGCCGGCAGAAGTCATACGCTGACAGGAGGCGGAGGCCACTGGAGTTCAAGGATGGCGACCACGTCTTCTTGCGGGTCTCACCTCGACGCGGTATTCGGAGATTTGGCCGAGGCGGCAAATTATCTCCGCGCTTCATCGGACCCTTCCAGATTCTCAGCAGGATTGGTGAGGTGGCTTATCGCCTGGCTCTACCACCTCAGTTGCACCGGGTGCACGACGTCTTCCACGTATCCCAGCTGAGGAGATACGTGCACGACCCGACGCACATCATTGACCATGGGGAGCTTGACGTTGACGATGGGGCGACTTTTACGGAGGTCCCGGTGGAGATAGAGGATCGACAGGAGCGGGTCCTGCGTGGGCGATCGATTCCTCTTGTGCGCATCAGATGGCAGCACGGGAATCTCCAGGAGAGCACATGGGAGCGGGAGGCTCAGATGCGTGCTCAGTACCCTCATTTGTTTCCCTAGTTTTTGTTGTAACTTTACGGGGACGTAAAGCCCTGAGGTGGGAGTAATGTAAAGACCCGTAAAATTCAAGGGAAATTTTTTTTTTCTTAATTTTCTTTAGAATTTTACAAGAGCGCGGTTTCAGACGGCACCTGATTCCGAGGCCCGGAGTGCCCGAAATTAATTTCCGATGTTTGGCTCGGGTACGTTCAGGGAACGAACGAGCGGGAATTCCTAACTTTTGATCTGGTGCTCGGAATTGAAATCCAAGGGCACCGATGAACTCGCAGCGCCGATATTCGCTTAAAGAGACCTTTTTGGGTGTTGCGTTTGTTGCGGGTTGAAAGTTACGTTTTGGGTTTTTTTTTAGTTTGAGTTAAATAAAATTGTGAAGAACAATTTTATTACAACAAGTTAAAACCTATCAAAGGAGGTTGGAAGTGGGACCCACACCCACTTAACCTCCCTTGGGAGGATTAAGTGTGGTGGGGCCCACACGAACCCCTAATCTTTTCAAATTCTCTCAACATACTTAACCCCTAATTAATTGGCTTAAGTTACTCTTATTTAATTATGGGAGTTAAGTCTTTTTGAATTTCAAACTTTGAAAATCTTTTGTGTTATGTGTTAATAAAATAAGAAGTAGTCTTATTTTATTTTGGGTTCTTTGTTTGTCCTTTGGAGAGCTCCTCTTCATCTTCAAGCTCTGACGAAGAACGAAGAACGCTCAAACTCCGACGAAGAATGACGCCCCTCTTCTTCGTCCTCGGTGTCAACAAGAGGGAACGCCGCACCCTTCTCGGACCTTCTTCGTCGGCAAAAGAAGATCCGCCAACGACGTGTCTCTTCGGGCATAACTCTTCGTCAACGGATTTGACGAACGACGACCACGACACCCGACCTCCGCGACGCCGTCTTCCGCGGAGCGTAGACGAATCTTCGAACCTTAACCAAGGTAGGGGTTGTCGATTTCTTTTGGTTTCCTTATTTTATTCTTGATCGTGATTTTATCAAGACTAACGTGTGACTTGATTTTATTTTGAGTTGCGTTATTATTTTAACGTGAGGGGGGCCGGACCGCACGAACACGGCCGAACCCCCCTCCATCGTTGTTGTTTAATTCTTGCGGTGAAAGCAAGTGGCGTGGTGCCGTCGCACCACGCGGATGATCGTGCTTATAATTTACGCAAAGCCGTCGCGCTACGCCAAGGAGAATCTTCAAGAACGCGACGCCGTCGCGCCGCGTTGGAAGGAATCATGGTACGGCGAAAGGGGCGCGGTGCCGTCGCACCGCGCCGGACGACGAACGTCGCGGCCGGTTCCGGGCCGCGGCGGGACGAGAAGACCGCGGCCGGTTCCGGGCCGCGGCGGAAGGGGAGTCCAGCGGCCGGGCCGCCGGCGTCGGAAGTCAAAGGCGGGACCGTAATTTCCGGTCCCGTTGGTAAAAACCGGCCGGCCAGCTGGCCGGCCGGATGACTTAAAACCGGGGAATTTAATTCCCCGGCCGGTTCTTTAAAACCCCCCTCATAATGAGGGGGGCGGTTCCATTTAAGGGGGGGGGGGGGCAACAGCCCCCCGGTCTTTTTTTTAAATCGGCCCCCACGTGGGGGCCGTTTGTCTCAAAGGCACGACACAAGGCCGTGCCGCCTTGTCAAAGAGCGGGGGCTTAGCCCCCCGCGTGCGCCGCGGCCCGCTGCCGCCACCGCGGCCCGCCGCCGCCGCCGCCACCGCGGCCCGCCACCGCCGCCACCGCGGCCCGCCGCCGCGCCGCCCCGGGGGGGGGGGGGGGGGGGGTCGGGCCGGGTCGGCCCGGACCCGGACCCCCCCGTTTCGAACCAGATTTGGTTTTTGGCCCATAACTTGAGCCTCATACCTCCGAATGACGAACCGTCTGCGGCAACGCGATCCTTGGATCGAGACGGTCGTTTTGATATATCGCACTCAAGGTTTCGGTTAACTTTGAGTTCGGCCGGGTTGGTTCGTTCACGAAACCAACCGGGCCTTCGGAGCGGAAACGCTCATATCTTGAGCTACGGACGTCCGATTGACGCGCCGTCAGTCGCGTTGTGTTCCTCTTAGTGAGACGGATCTTTTGGCATACTCCGCCCGAGGTTTGGACGCAGGTGGAGTACGGTCGGGTTGGTTTTGACTTAAAAACCAACCGGGCCCCGGAGACGAAAATGCCAATAACTCTCAGACCGGGCGTCCGATCGACGCGCCGTCTGTTGCGTTGAGTTCCTGTTGGCGATACGGAATTTTGGATACATCAACTCTGGTCTTTGTGACAGTTGATGTATCAGCCTCTCGGCTCGTGGAGCGGACCCTCCGAACGAGCTAGCTGTGTGCGGGAACCCTAGTGCTGGCTGCGACTGTTCTACTGCTACGACTGCTACTGTGACTGCGACGACGACAGTACAGAGATCCTGTGTGGATTCGACGACGACAGTACAGAGATCCTATGTGGATTCGACGACGACGACTACAGCACTCAGCGATCCTACGTGGATCAGTGCTACAGGTCCTGTGTGGGCCCGATCCTGTGTGGGTCCTTGCGCTCAGCGGTTCTGTGTGAGCCAGCGCCTACAGGTTCTGTGTGAGCCCGATCCTGTGTGGGTCTTCTGCGGGGGTTAGTTACCTATCGATCCTTCATGGGTCCGACGACTTAGATGGATTAGTGATCATCTTTATCGTCCTCTGAAGAAGTATACCTGTGTGAGCTGAATCCTGTTGCTTTCCTGTGTGGATTGTGTTGTGCAATCCTGTGTGGATTATGTTTTGCTTTCCTATGTGGAATACGTATACTTTCCTGCGTGGACTGAGTAGTACTTGGGGTCGGAGGTTGGAGCGTATTTTAATTGATGACTTAGGTATATGTATGGGCATATACCTAAGCAGTGTCGGTTGTTACTTTGTGATTGTACTTTTCTTCGTGGTTTATCCTTTGTGGATTTGAGAGACCTTCAGGGGTCTCGGGGTCCCTACTGAGTAGCTTATACTCACCCCTGCACGGGCTTTGCCCGCACTACGTTGTGTTGGTTGCAGACGACGGACAGCGTTGACTTAGCTGAGTCTTGTAGAGCGGGACGGTACCGGGAGGTGGACCACTGGGCGGGACGTGCACGGAGCGGACGACGGGACCTGTGGAGCAGAAGAGCTATCTGTACCCACCCTTCAGGTGGGATTTCCGGTGGACAGCTCGGAGTAGCGGCCTTTACTTTACAGTTGCTGTTTTTCCCTTTTTGAGTTGTACTTTACTTTCAGTTTGGGTTTGTATTCTGACCCATTTACTTTTCCGCACTTTCAGTTGTACTCTGTTTGCTTAGTGTTTACTTTCCGCTTGTTTACTCTGTGGTGTGTGTTTACTTTTCAAAGGCAATGCCTTCCCTTTTTACCGGGATTTACGCCTTGGTGCTAGTCGCCAGCCCCTGGCCTATGGAAGGCAGGCTTGGGGTAGTCACGGCACGGACCCCGAGGGCGGGTCGTGACATTTCCATTAAAAAAAATTTCTTCTTTAATAACGGGGAGATAAAATTAAATAAATGACTGAATAGAATAAAAGGGAATATTAATATGAAAAATCATATTAATAATTATTTCAATTTCTATAATGAAAAAATTACATCAGGGAGATTGATTTTCACACATTTTTTGTGTTTTATTTACTATATTTATACATATGTTGTCATTATTTTTTGGTCTAAATATACTAAAAGAATATGTTTTCAAGGATATATGTTCCCCTAAACACTTTTGTGTTTTTTACTCATTACCAATATATGTGGTGTTTTATTAATTTTTTATTAAATATGGTTGATAATATTCTTGTAATACTAAAAGTATTACTAATATTTTTATTAGAATATGTGGTTTGATGATATGATAATTTCAATACATATTGTTCAAGAGACAAAAAATATATATATGGATGAAGAATAATATTTAAATAGTTCTATAAAAATATTACAAGAGTAGATTGTAATTATGATTCTATGAGTTCGGTTGAAATGTGTCAAATGCCATGAAAAGAAAGTAGGTTGATCCACCTAACTTCTTAGTGTATGGCTCACCATGCAGGAGATACCCCATCATAAAATTCCTGAGTAAGAAATAGAATATTATTAAGCAATAAAACCTATTGGGGTAGGCCTAATAATCTTCACTAGGATAAATGTATAGTTTCAAAGAACAACCTGTTGGGGTAGCATGTCAGTGGCGTATTAGTAAGCCCAGAGTAGACCTTGATACTATGAATTGAATTTTTGATGATGAGGTATGGGTTATTAATAATTTGTATCATTTATATGGATCTCATGCTAGGTAACCTCTTTTACTATGAAATATTTTCTCTACTAAATTATTTGGATAAATCATGGGAGAACCACATTCCATAAAGAATGAAATAGAGTAAAAAATTTCATGTCAACCACATCCATTATTAACCATAACACTAAATTGAGGTTAGAAACAATATAATCACCGAAAATGGTGGGAGTTCATAATTATAAGACTCTTCTATCTATGGAATAAAGATCTTCAAGGAACATATGCATTGAACTTCCATGAAGAATAAAATTATAGTCAACTAATCCATGGTATGAAGAGGAAATTTCAGGAGGTACAGAGATTATATTCATATAAAGTGATCCCATGGGAATATATCATCCATGAGAAAGTACATTTGTATTTCATGATCATCTTGCATAGACATAAACATTTTCACATCCATGAGTTTATTAATTCTTTGATAACATCACATATCTACAATGAGGAACATGAATCAATCATATGAAAATGGGATATTCCATTACTTTCACATATATTTTTGATCTTCAATGAGTTAATGGAGAGACTATGTATTTGTCTTACCATGTCTGATTCTAAGAAGATTCATGTATTATGAGTATGTGACATAGATATAATGTGATTGGATCGGGTGGTCATGAGTTAAGATAAGGGATTGTAAGTGTGATATACCATATCATGTTAGACTTGATCAACAACATTTACATCAATGTAATATAAAGGATCAAAGGTTACGTGTTAACCAAATAACATATGTTTACTACTAAATTTTTCATTTATAAGATAGAGGTATGTCCAGAATAAACATCATGTATAGAATATATATATATATATAATGATTATTGTTGATCCATATTCGGAATTAATGTATGTCATGTATAGTGATGGAGAATGCAGTTTATATGGTCAAATTGATACACATTCACATAACCATGCATGAACATGAATACAAACTCCATGATAATAATTTGTTTAATCATAATTAAAAGAAAAAAATGAGAGATCTGAGTCCTTCAGGTATTAGAATCAGCAGATGGAATATATTGTAATCTTTATGGAATAATAAATATCATAGTAATGAATTCAGGATTCAGGTAGTCATTTTAAGAGAAGAATAAGGGAATATATTTTAGCATAGAAACAGTAAATAAATTTCACATATATTATAGGACTTAATAGATGTTTTGAAATACATAATTGTGTGTATTTCTATCTATAAATGAAGTTTAAATATTCATCAGAATATTTCTTATTATACTAGTATATCACCAGCCCGAGGACAAAATATTTTTCATCATCACCCACGCACTATATTTTATTATACCACACAATAGGTTTTTTATTGTATTCTTGATGGACCCATATAATATGAATCGAATTATAGTTTCTTGTGTGAATGATGATTTTTCCTTGTTTCAAAAATGACTATATATTCCAATTTAATGGTAAAAATTTTAAATTTCATATTTTCATTTTGTGTGTGATAAAAATACAAGAAAGGTAAGATATTGAATGAATCAGTATCATAAATCATCTATGAGGTAAAAAATATAGAAATTGAAAACTATACCAACACAAATTCACCACTCCCTCTCCTCTTAGGGTCGAGTGTATCGTATTCCATCCTAACAGATGAATTTTGTATTATAATGATCCAGACTGACCATCATGACTAAGATATATTAGGTTTTATAAATAATATGTAATATTTGTGATAGATTTATAAAAATTACAAAATCTAATAAAAATTTTCACTCAGATGTGATACAAGTTCCTTTGTATTGACTAATGTTATTCAAATTTCTAAGTAGTTAATAGAATATTCTTCAACACAAAAGGTATGAACCCATCATTTTTTGGATAAGTTTTTTTATCGATATTTATTCATCAATGAACTAAAATCATAATTATACTATTTTAGAATGATAAGTTGAAAGATTGTACCTCACACTAATTGATAATTCAAGATACATATTTCCCTACTCATGATTTTTAGTTGAGAACTGTAATTTTGGAAATTTAATAAATAGGTCATTTTATAGAAAATAATTTCATATAATTTATCATAAAAAATAATGATTTATAAATTCACATAAAAATAGTTAAATATTCACCAATTGTGATGTATGATGTTGAATAATAATTATTACTTCTCAATAAATTACCACCCTTTGATGAAATGGAATGTTGTTGTTGATGTAACTAAGAAATTATATGATATTATTCCATGATTGAGATTAAAAGGGATCAAATATATAGGGTTTTATAAAATTTATTTCAATAAATAATGATTAATGGGGATAGATCATATCCTTCCAGTATGGATGTTTAAACATCTATCCATGTGAGTATTAAAGAGGGATTGAAGGAAGATGTAGAACTAAATAAGAAGGTGATGAATTTTCCTATTTTATAAAATAGTTTTTTTAAAATATAATTCTTAGAAACCTGGAATGAATCCCATTAAATATATAATTTATGGATTCATTGGATGATGAATATATTTTATCATTATTTGTTCATCTTAGAAGTGGGATGTAGTTTTGAAATTTGATTGAGTGATTCTAGTGGTACAACATTAAATGTAGTATTGTAGAATATGTATCATATTTACAAGTATATCATAATGATATGGCTGAGATATAGATATTTGATGTAAGATTATGGACATTACTCATAGTAAAATGTAAGTGGGAAAACATCAAGATGGATTTCATCATCAGGCTCCTTAAAAAATATATAGCACAAAATGTTATTTTTTATAGTCAAAAACCATGTGAAATTAGCACATTTAATTTAAATCAAATAATGTTTTCCTCTTGTTAAGCATTATATAATATATATTATGTAAATTTTATGATTTCATGGATTTCCATATTATGTTGTGTCTAATTGAGATTCCATGTTTAACTAATTGTTTTTGGAGAATATCCAAAAATCATGGAATATAGATTTAACTGTATCACATTGTATAATCCTAGCATATAGAGTCAATATAAGAGGACGATTCAAACCCTGAAATATATTTTTGAGATATTAATCTATGTTTTTCAAATGTATTAGTTGTATACTAATTTCACATGTCATGTATTCATATAAAAATATCCTTCACGTGATTATTCGGATAGATCTTTCTGAATCTCTACATCGATAGAACTTTAGAAACCCATTTTGTTGTGTAAAATGAAATTGATTATATATTATAGGATAAACACTTGTTGATAAAATAGTTAGAAGGTAATTTCCATTTAGCAGTACATTTGACGAGCTCATAGTTGACAACAAGGTTTGGCTTCTACTCATAAAAAAGATCTATAGTTTGATGTTGATCATAAGGTATGACTTATAATATCTACATGGTATAAGGTTATGATGTTAAAAAGGAAGGGAAATAACATCCCTATATATATTGGACCCTTTATGATTCTTGATAATATAGGGAAAATGTTTTATTACTTGTAAGTTCCACTAGTTCTCTCCCAAATTCCTAATGTGTTAAATGTACATATCATATAGAATTACATACATGATACATTACATATACTTATCATAGAGTTCATAAAACTAGATCTTGATCTCCCATACAAGAAAACACTAGTAGAGAATTTTTTTTATTTTGGGGAAAGTGTCGTAGAGTAAGAAAAATCACCTAGTTAATGTTTTATTATGACACCAGAACTTGAGGAAGCTACATGTGAACCTAAGGATGTGATGAGAAAAATGTATGCTTAGTTGATCATATACGTTTGATGGAATATTCATGTAAAAATTCAAAAATACGGGAAGAATATAATGACCCTGTATTTTATTATATGTTTTTTTATATATATGTTTTTATGTCATCGATAACATTCAATATTAGAAATAGTGAGTTTAAATAAACTGAGATATAATATTAAAATATTATTATTTAATGTTATTGTAATCGCGTAGCTATTGGATTTTTTTTATAAATAGTTCTAAGAAAATTATGAATGATTATTCTCTCACATGTATTAAATTAGTTATTTTTTATTATTTTTTAGAAATAGAAATAAAATCATTTGATGGTAAAAGTATATTTGTTTATGAAAAAAATATTTTTATCGGTCTGATATGTTATTATATAATTAATTAAATTATCACTATTTAGGAATTATATTAATGAAATTTGAACATAATCATCTAAAAAATGTGTTTTAACATTCATCTAATGTTTTTTACTGGCCAAAGAATTTGAATAATTATAGTTTTATATATATAAATCTCTGTTCAAAAAATGGTTTTCATTTCATTTGGAACTATTATTTTAAAATAAGTTTATTCAAAATGAAGAAATTTATTCTAATATTTTTTTTAATTTTATAATTAACATTTTAAAATTGTATAATATAGAAAACTACATTTTTTGTCATTATGAATAATAATTATGGTAAAAAATCATTATTATAGTAATGGTTAAAAAGGATAACATGGTGTTAAAATAAAGAGATATCTATTAAGATAACCAAAATAATTTTCTAAAACATTCAGGTAAATTGTATTTAGACCCAAAAATATCTTATCATTTAATATTTATAACTTTTTTCACATTTCATTTATTGTTACTTTATTATATTAAATACTTTAATTATTGACATAAGTGACAATCGCCTCACTTATAAAGGGAACATTCTATGCTTTATTCTCTACACTACTTGATCCCATTATATCAACAAAAATATTCCTAAATAATAATTTAAATTTTTTTTACACAACCATGAGGTTTTTTTATTTCCATCAAACCTTCCAAGAATCCTTCTTATACTTTTCAAATAAGGATACCTGAATAAGAGTTTTATGATCTTACTAATGTTCTCATGGTAAATACTGTAACACCCTAGGTAAATAAAAAATATGACATTTTCACATTTATCCATATTTGTGAATAAAATATTAATATAACTTTAAACGGTATGCTATGCTCGATGGCGTACCCAATATGCAACAATGAGTTTCATGGGAATCTTACGTTGCACTCTAATAAAAAAATAATATTATTTTAAATTGTAGTTAATGCCTAGCCGTTGTAATGGCGGGAATGAACAGAACTAACTAAAAAATGATTATATATGTTTTCCAAATATTTTTACTTTTTACAATAATTGTTAGAGGATTAAAAATGCGAATGAATCTAATTTTATGCGTAAACATTCTAATATTCACTAAAAGGCCGATTAACAGACTTTTGATGACGAAACTCTTTTAAATCCACTTTTTGACAATTTTATGTGTTATATTTGACAAAATAAAATTCTTCTTTAGAATCGAGACATCAAAATTTACTTTGTGTAATTTTTTGGTATTTTTCCGATAATGTTCATTTTTTAATGAATTGTGAAAAATGTTGTATTTTAATTAAAAACCTCTTTTAAATCTAATTTATTTATATGATTAGATTATCATTTGAATTGGTTTAAAAGTGAAATTAGAATATATTTTTACCATTTAATCCAATAGTGTTCGTTGGAATTAATTTGGTCTTGAAATTGGACTTAAACTAGTGTCAATCTTTTGATACTTATTCTTTCATAAAAACACGCTATTTGCTCTGACAGTGGGAATTAATTATTAAATTAATTAATGTAACTTATATGTTTTGAATCTTGTAAAATAGACATCATTTTTTAATTCGGAATATCAAATATACCCTAGAGAGAATTTTTGGTAATTTTCTGAAAAACTTTAATTTTTGATGAATAGTGAAACCACTAAGTGGTAGTTAAAGAAACTGATTTTTTGTTTAAATGAAACTTTACTACTTTTGTTATTTGAATTTAAAAAAAACTGACATATATGGTTGTCATTAAGAAGTAAAATTTTGTTCAATGGGATTAAATTAATTTTTTTGTGAATAGTAACTTTTAAGTTTATTAATCGCGATTAGAGGTAATTAGTGTAATTTAAGGTAAAAAAAATGTTTTAATAACATGAAATGACCTAGACACATGTCCTACCCTCATTTTATGTTTCATGGCCGACCAAGAAAATCCATGGGTCAACTTGGGGACCCCATGGAGCTAGTTTGGTTGGAAAATGACATTAATACCTTTTTATTTAATGTTAAAATTAAAATGTCACAAACATGTGTTGTTTTACTAAAAAAATTATATGGGGTTATACAAGTCATATTTTTGACAATAAATATTCATTATAAATCTAAAAGTATTTCCTAAATCATGATGTTTTTTTATAATTTTTAGAAACTAAATAAATTAAATTATTTATGACACCATGATGATGCAGCGATTACCTCATTATTTAACGATTTAAATAAAATGAAAAGACAATGTAAAATATATGACCTAAACTTGTCACAAACCTATTGGATTTGTGTATTTCTAAACCCTATCACCTTATCATCAAAATATATCATTTTGGGACCTTTAAAATCCGAAAATCATTTTATAATAAAGTAATATTTTAGAACTTTCCAAGAGTGCCCCTCCTTTTCTCTTATAAAAGGCCCCCACCCCTACCACCTTACACACACCTCTCAAGCCTTTGGCTCGGCCAACCCCTGCCCATTTCATCTATCCACGTCCCTCTCTTCATCATTGAAGCCTCACTTTGGCCAGAACTTTTCCAAGGAAGCCTTTGATCTCAAATCCAAGAGAGTTACCCGATTTAAAGGTAATCTCTTCCCTTGTGTTCTTTTGTTTTGTTTTTCTTCTCCAAACCCCTAAACTCTTTTTATTACTTTGTTTTGTAACAAAACCAGTATCTTAAATATACTAGGATGTTTTTATAATAAGTACTCGAGCTACACTTTCACACACCTCCGTCTAATGGTTAAAGAACATACTGTTTCTGTGGATGGTGAATTACTGCCTCACGAAACGATGATTGTTCAATATTATTTTAACACCTTCAAAGGTGGACATTAAGATGTCACTATATTTATATATGATATATAATATTTTTATGTTTTCCTTAATCTTCTGTATTTCTCATTTATGGAATACCTTTATAGTTTCCATTATGGGTAAATGCAATATCTTCATTTTAGGAAGTGCGGACTACCGCCCCCTCAAAGTGATTTGATTCGTTAATTCCATATGTGGGACGTACAAAGGATGGAATTAGTGGTATTACATATTATATCCTACTGTAATTATAATATACCTCTATATCATTATTATTTAATTCCATTTGATAAAAAAAGAAATGAAAGTAGCATTCATGCGTATGTACGGCTTACCGTCTCCATGAACGGTACATTTCATTTCTTATCTCCAAATGTTATGTACTATTATAAGTACATATATATAACGGATATATATGTAATATATTACATCTAAATGAATTATATCATTCTATATTTATAATATATATATATCTCTCATTTTGTTTTAATTCCATTAATATGACAAAAAAATGAAAGTATCGTTCATGCATGTGTACGGCCTACCGTCTCCATGAACGGTGCTTTTAATTTTTTTATCTCCAAATGTTATGGAGTAGTATAAAATGAATATTTACTTGATATATATTATATTTAAATCATTAATACTATTCTGGAGATGGTTTACTCATAACTACATGGACAATCATTTTCAAACAAGTTCATTTTTGACTCATGTACCAAACATCGACAAAAACGTCTGATATGAACTCACATTATTAACCAATTATTATAACATTATAATACATGATATAAACTGAATAATAAGATTTAAAATAGTTAATTAAGAAACTATAAATTGGCCAAAGTTTATTATTCATGAATATTAAGAAACAAATAAGACAAGTCATACTTGAGGTAAGGGATCTGACCTCTCTCTTTCTTTTCAAGTACCCTCTTTTATGTCATTTCGTTTATGCTCCATGTTCTTATGTTGGAGGATGATATTTTATATTAACCAAACTGTAATTTTTATTTTCATTTGATGAGATACCCCATCTTACTCTCATCAATTCATTTTTAGAATTTTTAAGTGGCGTCGTTAGGCTATCGAATTTTCGTAAGGGATCCAACCTCTCTCTTTCTTTTTAAGTACTCTCTTTTATGTATTTTCTTTTATGCTCATCTTTATTATGTTTCGGGATGTTATTTTATATTCCTAATACTTTAATTTTTATGTTCATATTATGAGAGACCCTATTTGATCTCATAAATCCATTTTTGGTAGTTTTAAGTGGCGCCGTTAGGCCGCCGAGTTTTCGTAATGGATTTTTTCATCTCACTTTTATTCCCATGACATTTATGCTACGTTTGACACTATTTCCTTTGAGTGGTGTATGTACTGACCATTATTATACACTTTTTGTAGTATAATTTCATTTATGGGTATTTACATCATCATTGTATGACCCTTCTTCCATGGGGTGTACGTTTCGAATGTTACCCAACTCGGTACGGGGACCTTTCACCCTCCTCATTTTAAAAGACTTCTTTTGTTATGTCTTTTAATTAAAATCT
Source organism: Viscum album (assembly GCA_963277665.1). Lineage (NCBI taxonomy): Eukaryota > Viridiplantae > Streptophyta > Magnoliopsida > Santalales > Viscaceae > Viscum > Viscum album. The sequence continues at coordinate 693,335,394 of OY728163.1, forward strand.
TATTATGTTGGGATATGTTATTCTATATCCTTATTTATGTAAATTTTATGTCCATGTGATGAGATACCATTCACTCTCTCATTGACTAATTTTCTGAATTTTGACGTGACATCGTTAGGCTGTCGAATTTTTACAAGGGAACGTCTTAACCCAATTTCGATTTCTTCGGGTTCAACTTGTACTTCTTGAACATGTCATACAATGAATATGTGTAAATGACCAATGATTTTTTCACACTTAATATCCACTTATATTCGGTGTATTTATATTTCTCACACATAATTATGTGATAGATTTATCCTTAATTTAAGGATACCATCTTTATAGAGGATTTCATCTCAATTTACATTTCCATTGAGACTTCATTATTGTTATGCACCAATTCACTCATATATGGTGTGTATACTATCCTATGACATATTATATCATGAATCCCTTTATTCTCATGATATTATAAATCTCAGATTAAATGTTATTCTGCAATTATTTGTATTCAAGTGTCTCTCATTTTGTTAAAAACTCTTTAACAAAAATATCATTTTAAATGTTTTAAATATTAATTACTCTAAATCTTTATCTTTAATGTCCATGTTTTCAAAATTGTTTTCAGTATTTATTTATATGGACATTAATGTTTTAAAATTATAATTCCATTAAAATCTGCAAAGTGGTATGGGACACGTTGATTCAAAAATCTCTTTTAAATGGTTTTTGAAAATGGATTTATTAATTCAATATCTTGGAATTACTTATTGTGATTGAAAAAGAAATGTTGTTATTGAAATGTTTATATTTTCAATATTTTATGTGTAATGATGGTACTTGGAAATTTTACGGGTGTTTACGTGATAAACCATATGATGGGTAGTGCCATGAATACCATGACGGGTGGTTATGTTATAACCTCCAATGCATTGGGTATGGAAGTCGTCCATATGGATATTCCATTAAGTATGTTTGGAAGTCAACCGTATGGTTATTCCATTTAAGTATGTTTATGTCCCAGGCTACCTTTATATGTTATATGATCTTTATATGGGTTTTATGGTAATCTTTTGGTTATAGAAGGGAAAGTAATGAACTTTTATCCAGTGAAGATTTTTTACTACATCATAAATGTGAAAAGTATTACTTTGATAAAGTATACATGGTTTACTTGTTGTTTTAAAAAACAAACAGTTTTCATTCTTTGAGTATCCCTTACTGAGCTTTTTATGCTCATACCAAGTTTTTGAAATGTTTTTCACAGGACTTGACGTGGAATAGGGTCAAGGATGGCATCAAAGGAAAGTCATGCTACCTAAAACATGGAACTAGACATGTTTCTTTTTAAGTGTTTTTATTTTATGGAAACTTAGTAGAAGTTTCTACTTTGTAATCTTTTGAGATTTAATAGTTATGTCCTAATTCTCTAAAACTCTAATCCTGAAAAGATCCTCAATGTCAATTATTAATTTATTTCAATATTAAGTAAGGTTTAAGGAATGGGCCTTATAGTTGGTATCAGAGGTTGGTTTAGATAAATTTAGAGGTTAGGGTATTCATTAAGCATAAGTGACATTACCATAATGGTTAGGATTTCAGAAAGAGTCCTAGTTTTAGATAAAGTTAATGAGTAAGTATATCTTACTATTTATCTTCCTCATTAGTACATGATGGTTTTTTTGATATACTCATACTGACATTTCTGTATTTAGTGAATGGATGGATTTGGCAGGAACCAAAGTGACAGTAGGTTTGAAGGAAACTGTGGTGGTTCTCTGATTAAGAGACTGGATGAAATGGGGGATTCAATGAGGAAACTCGTGGTTGTCCTAAACCAACTATCAAGAAGTCATGATCAACCACTTGTACCTTGGTGTGTTTTGTGATGCATCATGTACCAGATTACCAATCGATGTGGAAGTTCCGGGAATAATTATAAAGGTAACCATTAGGGTTTATAGGATCCTAACTTTTTAGCTAATTATGGTTTCTTATATATTATGATGGAAAATGAAAGGCATGAGATAAAATTGGGGTTAAAATATGTTATGATTATTTTTGAAGATTTTATCTTGTTTTGGGGAATGATTTAGGAATTATATATTTTTGGAAAAAGGACAACACGCAGATGGTGTGACAACCCGCCGCTTCGGACAAAGCTGCGGGAATCAAACCCACAACCATAGTGAGACTGGTACTTATTGCCTACCGCTGGACTACGTGAATTCCCTGGTTAGTTTGAATAATTCTTTTTAGTTAGATGATTTTAGGAATCAAGATTAAGTTTATTTTGGGTTATCTATGGAAATGATTAACCTATCATGGAGGATATGTGATTAGGTTAATTAATTTTCAATATGAGAATTTAAGAGCAACTGATGTTATTTAGAGATAAAAGTTAATTTGTACCTTGGAAGACTATGTGATTAAATCCTTCAAATATTTGGGTTTCAATCTATGTTTGGTTTAATTTGAATAATTTTATGGACAATTGTTTATCTAATGGTCTTCGTTGAACTTTGGGTTATTTTTTGGACAAGTTTTGGAGATTAACAATCGATTTTATTTTTATAAAGGATTATACTTATGTGGATTATCTGATCTCATACTAATAATTTAGCTTTTGGATTTTGTCTAAAGACATTAGAAATATATAGTTCTCTTTTGTGGATTAGGTAATTCTCAAGAAGTTGATTATAATACTCTTAATGCGAACAAGTCTTCCTAAATACTCGTCTTTTAGAGAAAATATGAGTTTGATTAAGGAATCTAGTAAATGTTGAAAGTCTACATGACAAGTAAGTATGTTTCATTATGATTTAGTTATGCTCAAAAATAAATTCCTCAATGAAAAGTAACTTAAAACAAAAATGATGTCTGTTGTCTTTTCCTGCTGGGGAATCAAATACCGTTTAACCCATCACATGTTTGTGATTTTCTTATGGTTAACTTTCTCCTAGACATGTTTACTATCACTCTCCCTCAGAACATGACCCTTTTTTTTCCTCCATGTCCATATTTTCATACTTGGAATCCTAGTATGGGTTAACTCGGGTGACCTTTGTACTTCTCTTTCTTTATTTTAAAGTGATTGTTTTACTGATTCTTGTTCCGATGTGGGATTTTCAATGAAGTTTCAAAGCCCAATTTTAAAATTGTGAGGACACAATTCCCAAAAGGGTGGAAGGATGTAACACCCCAGGTAAATAAATAATATGACATTTTCACATTTATCCATATTTGTGAATAAAATATTAATATAACTTTAAACGGTATGCTATGCTCGATGGCGTACCCAATATGCAACAACGAGTTTCTTGGGAATCTTATGTTGCACTCTAATAATAAAATAATATTATTTTAAATTATAGTTAACGCCTAGCCGTTGTAATGGCGGGAATGAACAGAACTAACTACAAAATGATTATATATGTTTGTCAAATATTTTTACTTTTTACAATAAATGTTAGAGGATTAAAAATGCGAATGAATCCAATTTTAAACGTAAACATTCTAATAATCATTAAAAGGTCGATTAACTGGCTTTTGATGACTAACCTTTTTTAAATCCAATTTTTGAAAATTTTATGTGTTATATTTGACAAAATAACATTCTTCTTTAGAATCGGGACATCAAAATTTACTTTGTGTAAATTTTTGGTATTTTTCCGATAATGTTCATTTTTTAATGAAAAGTGAAAGATGATGTATTTTAATTCAAAAACTATTTTTTGTCTAATTTATTTATATAATTAGATTATCTTTTGTATTGTTTTCAAAGTGAAATTAGAATATATTTTTACCATTTAATCCAATTTTGGTCGTTGAAATTAATTTCATCTTGAAATTTGACTTAAACTAGTGTCAATCTTTTGATACTTATTGTTTCATAAAAACACGCTATTTGTTATAACATCGGGAATTAATTATTAAATTAATTAATTTAACTTATATGTTTTGAATTTTGTAAAATAGACATAATTTTTGAATTCAGAATATCAAATATATCCTAGGGTGAATTTTTGGTAATTTTCTGAAAAACTTCAATTTTTGATGAATAGTGAAACCACTAAGTGGTAGTTAAAGAAACTAATTTTTCGTTTAAATGAAACTTTACCACTTCTGTGATGTGAATTTCAAAAATCCAACATACATGGTTGTCATTAAGAAGTAAAATGTGGTTCAATGGGATTAAAATAATTTTTTGGTGAATAGTAACTTTTATGTTTATTAATCGCGATTAGAGGTAATTAGTGTAATTTAAGGTAAAAATAATGATTTAAAAATATTAAACGATCCAGACACATGTACTACCCTCATTTTATGTGTCATGGCCCACCAAGACAATCCATGGGTCATCATGGGGACCCCATGGAGCCACTTGGGTTGGAAAATGACATTAATACCTTTTTATTTAATGTTAAAATTAAAATGTCACAAACATGTGTTGTTTTACTAAAACAATTTTTATATGGGGTTATAAAAGTCATATTTTTTACTATAAATATTCATTAGAAATATAAAAAGATATCCTACATCATGATATTTGTTTTATAGTTTTTAAACACTAAATAAATTAAATTATTTATGACACCATGATGATGCAGCGATTACCTCATTATTTAACGATTTAAATAAAATGAATAGATAATGTAAAATATATGACCTACACTTGTCACAAACTTATTGTATGGGTGTATTTCGAAACATTATTACCTTATCCTCGAAATATATTCTTTTGGGATCTCTAAAATCCTAAAATCATTTTATAATAAAGTAATATTTTATAACTTTCCAAGAGTGCCCCTCCTTTTCTCTTATAAAATGCCCCCACCCCTACCACCTTACACACACCACTCAAGCCTTTGTCTCGACCTAAACCTGCCCATTTCATCTCTCCACATCCCTCTATTCATCATTGAAACCTCACTTTGGGCAGAATCATTCCCAAGGAAGCCTTTGAGCTCAAATCAAAGAGAGTTACCCGATTTAAAGGTAATGTCTTCCCTTTTGTTCTTTTGTTTTATTTTTCTTATCCAAATCCCTAAACTCTTTTTGTTACCTTTTTTTGTAACAAAAACAGTATCTTAAATATACTAGGATGTTTATTAAGAAGGATTCGAGCTACACTTTCACACACCACCGTCTAATGGTTAAAGAACATACTGTTTCTGTGGATGGAGAATTACTGCATCACGAAATGATGATTGTTCAATATTATTTTAACACCTTCAGAGGTGGCCATTAAGATGTCACTATAGTTATATATGATATATAATATTTTTATGTTTTCCTAAATCTTCTGTATTTTTCATTTATGGCATACCTTTATGGTTTCCATTAAGGGTAAACGCGATATCTTCATTTTAGGAAGTGTGGACTACCGCCCCCTCAAAGTGATTTGATTCGTTAATGACATATATGGGATGTATAAAAGATGGAATTAATGGTATTACATATGATATACTACTGGAATTATAATATACCTTTATATAATAATTATTTATTTCCATTTAATACAAAAGAAATATAAATGAAAGTAGCGTTCATGCGTACGTACGGCTTACCGTCTCCGTGAACGGTACATTTCATTTCTTATCTCCAAATGTTTTGTACTATTATAAGTACATATATATTATGGATATATATGTAACATATTACATCTAAATGAAGGATATAATTCTGGAATTATAATATATATCTCTCTCATTTTGTTTTAATTCCATTAATATGACAAAAAAATGAAAGTAGTGTTCATCTGTACGTACGGCCTACCGTCTCCATGAACGGTGCTTTTAATTTTATTATCTCCAAATGTTATGGAGTAGTATAAAATTAATATGTACTGGATATATATGTTATTTAAATCATTAATACTATTATGTATACTATTTACTCATTACTACATGGACAATCATTTTCAAACTAGTTCATTTTTTACTCATGTACCAAACATCGACAAAAACGTCTTATATAAACTCACATTATTAACCAATTATTATAACATTATAATATGTGGTATAAACTGAATAATAATATTTTAAAGAGGTCCTTAAGAAATTATAAATTGACCAATGTTTATTATTCGGGAATATAAAGAAACGAACAAGACAAGTCAGACTTGAGGTAAGGGATCCGACCTCTCTCTTTCTTTTCAAGAACCCTCTTTTTTGTCATTTCATTTATGATCCATGTTATTATGTTGGAGGATGATATTTTATATTAACCACACTGTAATTTTTATTTTCATATGATGATATACCCCCTCTTACTCTCATCAAATCATATTTATAATTTTTAAGTGGCGCTGGTAGGCTGTCGAATTTTCGTAAGGGATCCAACCTCTCTCTTTCTTTTTAAGTACTCTCTTTTATGTATTTTCTTTTAAACTCATCTTTATTATGTTTGGGTATGTTATTTTATATTCCTCATACTATAATTTTTATTTTCATATTATGAGAGACCCTATTTGATCTCATAAATCCACTTTTAGAAGTTTTAAGCGGCGTCGTTAGACCGCCGTGTTTTCGTAAGGGATTTTTCATCTCACTTTTATTCCCGTGACATTTATACTACGTTTTCCACTATTTCCTTTCAGTGGTGTATGTACTTCCCACTATTATACACTGTGTAGTATAATTTTATTTATGGTTATTTAAATCTTCATTGTATGACCCTTCTTCCATGGGGTGTACGTTTTGAAAGTTACCCAACTCAGTACGGGGACCTTTCACCCTCCTCATTTTAAAAGACTTATTTTGTTATGTCTTTTAATTTACATCTTATTATATTGGGATATGTTCTTCTATATCCTCATTGATGTAAATTTTATGTACGTGTGATAAGATACCATTCACTCTCTCATCGACTAATTTTCTGAATTTTGAAGTGATGTCGTCAGGCTGTCGAATTTTTACAAGGGAACGTCTTAACCAAATTTCGATTTCTTTGGGTTCAAGTTGTACTTATTGAACATGTAATCCTATGAATATGTGTGAATGACCTATGATTGTTTCACACTTAATATCCACCTATATTGGGTGTATTTATATTTCTCACACAAAATTATGTGATAGATTTATCCTTAATTTAAGGATACAATCTTTATAATGGATTTCATCTCAATTTACATTTCCATTGAGACTTCATTGTTGTTATGAACCAATTCACTCGTGTATGGTGTCTGTACTGTCCTCTGACATATTATATCATGAATCCATTTATTCTCATGATATTATAAAGCTCGGATTAAATGTTATTCCACAATTATTTGTATTCAAGTGTCTCTCATTTTGTTAAAAACTCTTTAACAAAAATATCATTTTAAATGTTTTAAAGATTCATTATTCTAAATATTTATATTTAATGTCCATGTTTTCAAAATGGTTTTCAGTATTTATTTATATTGACATTAATGTTTTAAAATTATAATTCCATTAAAATCTTTAAAGTGGTATGGGACACTTTGATTCAAAAATTTCTTTTAAATGGTTTTTGAAAATGGATTGATTAATTCAATATCTTGGAATTACTTTTTATGAATGAAAAAGAAATGTTGTTATTTAAATGTTTATATTTTCAATATTTTATGTGTAATTATGGTACATGGACATTTTACGGGTGGTTACGTGAAAAACCATATGACGGGTGGTGCCGTGAAGACCAGGATGGGTGGTTACGTTATAACCTCCAATGCATTGGGTATGGAAGTCGGCCATATGGCTATTCCATTAAGTATGTGTGGAAGTCGACCGTATGGTTATTCCATTTAAGTATGTTTATGTCCCAAGTTACCTTTATATGTTATGTGATCTTTATATGGGATTTATGGTAATCTTTTGGTTACAGAAGGGTATGTAATGAACTTTTATTCAGTGAAGAGTTTTCACTACTTCATAATGGTGAAAAGTATTACTTTGATAAAGTATACATGGTTTACTTGTTGTTTTGAAAAACTAACAGTTTTCATTCTTTGTGTATCCCTTACTGAGATTTTAATGCTCATCCCAAATTTTTGAAATGTTTTTCACAGGACTTAACGTGGAATAGGGTCAAGGATGGGATCAAGGGAAAGTCATGCTCCCTAAAAATGGAACTAGATATGTTTCCTTTTAAGATTTTTTATTTTATGGAAACATAGTAGAAGTTTCTACTTTGTAATATTTTGAGATGTAATTGTTATGTCCTAATTCTCTAAAACTCTAAACCTGAAAATATCCTCAATGTGAATTATTCATTTAATTCAATATTAAGTAAGGTTTAAGGTCGGGGCCTTATAAATACTTCTTAGATAATCATCCAAATTTTCTTTAATATTATTAAAATCATGTAATCATTATATTTACTATAATAGTGAATTTTTATGTAAATGGTATATTCATAATTTATCTCCTTCCAATCATTTGTAAATGATCGCCTCGCTTATCCGTATTTGTAGAATACTACCACCACAAAGAGATAAAAAAATTTATTCATTTCCATATTATATATGTAGTAATAACTATAGTTAAAACAAATATATTTGATATTTGTGATATAAGTTTCATTATTTAATGATTAATTACTGTATGCCTATCATTTCATCCATCATAAATTGGAAATATTGCTCACATGTAAGTACTGGCTACCACCTCTATTAAGTGATGTATGTCATTTTCCATCACTGCAATATATTAATGGCTAATTAGTCTATAAAATGAATAAATATCAAGAATTTTATATGATATGTATTCTTTATATTATTAATCCAATTTAAAGGTTCAATTGTCAAATCTTGTAAACTAAATCATGCATGGAAAATAAACTTGTTTTCACTCGAATGTTCATTTTAATTATGAATTGATAATGATATTGTAATTTGAAATTACAAGGTAATGACATAAACCATGCCCTATTTTATTATGTATTTTAAATAAATTTATAATAAATATATATTTATTAAAAAAAAATTTTGAATCTGTAAAAAATAAAACAATCACTGAGTAGGGATATATGTTATAATCTAATTTCTATTCAAGCATTTATATGCTAAATACAGGTTGATTGAAAATATATGGATCATATACTTTAATATTCATCTATATTAATATCGTATATTTACTCCTAGAAAAATCATGTATGCTTTTTATTTCCCTATAATTTGTACTTACATTAATTAAAAAAGTTTTTTTGAAAAGATGACCATGGTTCCACTTTAGTCGACAAACATTTTCTTCCATATCCATGTTCTTTAAAAAAATAATTAATGTTATTGTACATGATCTAATTATTAACTGATGTAAATTTTTTAAAACCAATGAATTTCTATTCAAAATTTTAAAAGAAATCTTATTTTCATTTTCGGAATGATGGACTTTTGAGATTTACCAAAAAGGGTGAATAAATGTTTTTAACATTTACAAAATTAATATAAATACTCGATTATAAAAATATTATTTGCATTGAAGATTGAATTATATTTTTATATTATTATATTAAATGAAAATAATGTTTTTAATATTCATTTCATTTATAGAATTTAGGAATACACTAAAAGTGGTTATATTTCTTATTTTTTAAGAAATTTCCAAATGAACATTGAAGGTTCTTTTTCACCCATGTCAAAATCCATTAAGTATTTTTATTCATCAAATGGTATATGATAATGTGATTTTACCTATATTGTTTGTACAGATATCTTATTATCATAATGATATAACTATGATACTTTATAATCCATTTCTTCCCCACTAGGTAATTATGTTAGGGTGAAATCATAATGAAAATCATTTCATTAGCATGGGTTATTCTATGATAAATCGATAAAATGTATATGAAATAAATTCTCATTCCATTGGTTATGATTTGATGAAATGATGAACGTATTTATGATATTTGTTCATGCATATACATATGGTTTTCATTAATCTATAGGTCGGTATATAATTATATATTCCTAAATTGATCTAGGTCATTTTTAATATCTCATGAGGTAATATGGGAAGGAATACGAAGTGAATACTGTTTAGTAAGAGACTATTTCAACTATGATAGTATGTGAGACTTGAATAAGTTAATAATAGAATATGATCTACACCAAATCCAATATGGGACATTTTTATCTAATATAGGCTTCGAAGGGAACATTGACTAAATATATTATTTTTCTATGCTTATCAATATGACACAACCATATCTCTTTAGATTATGATATGTTATAATTGAATATGTTTGATTATTGAGATTTTACACTATTATAACTTCAATTATTTTATGGGAATTTATTTTTCCATAATTCATTATTAAATATCTTATAATGAATATGTATGAATTTTATAAGTAATGATAATGTTCTCAAATGATTATTCTTATTTTATGCTCACTTTTGATCATTGATTGACAATTCTATCTTAACCCATACTGAACAACTTAGTTCACCATTTATAATGTATAAGTTTACCTAGTTTATAAGGAAATGATTTATGTATGTTATTTATAATATGTGTGTTAATTGAGAATAACTTTTTGGTAGATATTAAAGATCATACCAGAAATAATTTTTTTATTTATCTAGTCTCTATATAAACTAATACATTACAGTTTTGGGGTGTTTAGTATAATGATATATATTGAATTTTATTTCAAGATTTTATAATATTAATTTCTATAATTATTGTGTCTCCTTAATTGTTATCAGAGTACTATTTAATAATTTTTGGTGATTTCTATTAGAGAAATTCAGTGAAAATCTTAAGGATAATCTAGGTATCTAATAACATCCTGAAATTTTTGAAACATAATGATTATGTGGTTTCATATAAATTAAATTATTTTATAAATACTAGAATGTGGATATGTATTTTAGATATTTTCTCCTAGGTAAAAATCCTTAAAATGTTTATTAGAGTACAAAATTGATATTTAATTGGTGAATTATGATTGGGCCATAGAAATCAATCATATCTATACACACACATGGGATATTATTTTGTAAATTTACATTATATTTATAAACAATTATGTTGAGTCAGATGATATAATCTATTAAAAGCTATTATAAGACATAGTGATATTATATGAACATAAATTACATGGGTAGAAATTTTTTTCTTTATTTAAGACATAATCAGAATGACTTAATTAATATATTACTATCCAATCTGATTATTGATGTTTTTTTCTAACACAATATTGTTTGGATCCATTCAATTGATGGAACCATGGAGAATCATGTGAATAATAAATGTGTAATAAAATACAATAAAAATGATTTTGATAAATGAAATGAAATTGGTTCTGAGATATAAAATTATGTTATTTTAGTAAACAAACTCTATCATTTTATGCATTATAAATTGAATCATATGAAACTTTAAAATGTATAATGGATTAAACAGATCACTAATTAGAATTTTATATAAAAATTTCTAACACATTTCAATGTTTCCTATGATAAATATATTACTATGAAATGGATCGAGACTAGAGAAAATATATTCAATGTTCTTCAGGGATCATACCATTAGATTGTTATTTATATATATAATATGGATGTTAAAGATGATAAATGGTGGATCCTTGTCAATAAAATCAGGAAATGAGAGAAAATTTAATCCATGAAATGAAAAGTGATAATAAAGTTATTTTCTCTGGGGTATTTGGAAGAATTTATTTGAACTAATAAAAAATGAGAATTTATTAAATTAAAGAAGAAGGATGCAGAATCAATTAGTACCTATAACGAAAATTTCATTATACATGAAATGTATGATTCTATTTTTATCATCAAACCTGAAAGAAATGTTTATTTATTTCTTAGTATCATGAGTTAATGTTTCTTAAATTCATTTGGAAAAAACTTTATCAATATATTTGAATAGATCTTAATATATGATCTCAGGAAATAAATTGAGATTGGAGACACTTATGATTCTCATGATTTTGTTGAAAATAATTAGAAAATATATTTTTTGAGAAATTATTATAATAAAACCCAAGTAGGAAAAAAAGTTTGACATACATCATATGAGAAGTGTAGAAGAATTAATCAAGTAAATTTTATTATGTGGTCTAGTAAATTTTCTATTTGTGGAAATGAATTCCATTTATTAAAAATGAGAAACTGGTTTGAATAGGATATCCAATGACTATTAGAGAGAAAAATTGAATGTTCCACTAAAAATATAGTGCTATTATTTGATGTTATGTCGACATTATGCCAATAAGTTCTCAAATTCAAGGATTAATAATGAAAATCGGTTTTAGTGACCCACCAAGGAAATATAACAAGGGAACTCTCATATAACTGAAAGTACTTAAGTGGTTAATGATAATTAAATGGTTAATTTTATACTTATAATTCACTCTATTATCTAAAAATACCTCTTTATTCTCATGATATGTAATTTATATTTCTAATCAGTTTTCTAATGGTATCACATCACATCCATAATGACTAAATACAGAATTGTTGGTGGAAAATATTAATGGTATGATAATCAAATCTCAAGTAAAACTAGACTCCATTTGATTTCTGTGGGAATATTATTTCATAAATTAATAAAATTATATATCTTGTTAAATTTTTTTAATTTTGGAATCGATTGAAATTTTAATATAAATCTCATATCAACTTCCAAGAAATCAAATTAACATTTAATAATCCAAATCATCCTATAATTTCATTCTAGTGTGTGGGTGAATTTTATATTTTATTGTAAATTAATTCTATTTTATGGGTGTCAGCATATACAAATGAGGAATATTTATCTCAAATTATTTTGGAAAAATTAATATTAAAAATAATCCTATATTTAATATTATGTTAATCTATTTCTTGAATAAATTTCTATTCTTCGTCTTATTTGTGAAGTTGAGTTATCAATAGAACTAAAACCTTGTTCACCACCTATTTCATGGACTCCATATAGAATAGTCCTTAATGAGCTTCAATAATTAAAGTTAAAACTCTAGGAAAATCATGATAAGTTATTCATACATCTCATTATATCACCATGAGGTGTACATATTCTTTTTGATAAGAAAAAAGATAGACCAAATTCATCTTTAAAGTAATTATCATGAACATAACCTCGTAACTATTATAAACATGTATCATCTACCCAATTTCAATTATCTGTTTGATCATATATATTGTACTTAATAATGGTCAAAGATTTATATAATATTTTTATTTCATCAATTAGGGGTCAAGAAGGATTTTATATGATGTTGAATCTCAAAAGGATCGATATGATGAATTCATTTCAAGACTTATTTCGGGGTGGATGCCTCTCTCTTGTGGTATATGCAACCACCTAGTGTTAATTCCCATGATTGAAGACCCTAATCCAACCATAATTATTTTCCGGTTACCCTGTGAAATTTTCCAATAATGTGCTTGAAAGTGTGATAAATAGAATAATATTCATACGTCGCCCATAATGGATATCTGATGAACATTATGTGCTTATAGAGGGGTAATATCCAATGGATTATAGCTTTGGATCGGGAAGTTATTAGTAACATCAATGTGTATGTCACCTTCTCAAGGAGTTCAATTATTCTAGATATGGATATAGAATATAACCTAGTAGAGTGGAATATTTTCATCATGTTTTTAGATGGAATTTGATTTTCTTCTCGGTCCTCTGATCTTATATACATGTGATTTAGATCCTCTTGGTAATCGATTTCATTAATGGGGGAAATTGTAATTTTTTTATGTAATATGTTGTCTACGACATGGTATTCCAATATCCACTGCCATCTTCATTATCACCAATGATGTCATCTTCCGTCTCATCAATATGAGTTTTATTTGGTTGGATGTTCTTCCATATAGATGCAGGTTTCCGTCATGTGCGATCTCTAACATTATATTGGTATATGGGACGATAATCTATGAAAACTATAGAATAAGATTACTGTTTGGATTCAAAAAAATTATTGAAGGCTATTTAAAATGGAGTTGAAATTTTTTTCAAACGACACAAAACTTGCTTCTAAATTTATAGAAGATTCTCAAAAAGATGGACCTCCACCATAAAAATGGTTGTTTTATGTAGAGAATATATTTTCTTCTGGAATACCTTGGTGCGTCCCTTTCATAGAGTAGGGATTGAATACATCAATTTGGTAAAAATATTATAGGATCACTCGGATAATTTTGAATTTGAAAAAATTATACTTATCCATTAGTGGTAGATTTACTCTGGTAAATAGAGTTCCATACTTCACTATAGTCCATTCCCATTATTCGATTTAGGTACCTAAGGTAGTTTTCTCTCACATAGAGAGCATAGAAGAATCGTTCTTCTGGGATTCTCCTTTTGAAGGCAATCATCACCTGTCCTCCTATGAAAAAATCGATAGGCCCAAAGGATGGATTCATCAATGTGAAAAATCAAAAGTACATGCTAGAATAAATGAATGAGAAATTGTTGAGGGAGGTCCATAAGGAATAGACTAATTGGGGTATGTTTATAGCCTTGAAATGTAGAAATGATATTTTCATGGAGAGGGGAAACTCATATTCTCGATTGTCTATCATTCACCCTCATACCTCGATATTTACAATACATACTCTCTTGATTGTGTCATGGGTGATATAACGTTTTGGTATCATAGCAGGGTTGGATCCAATCATGGGTTCCCTCGATACCATGTTCCGAGTATTACATTCATACATACAAGCATTCACCAAAACATCATCAACAGAATTATAAAAAAAATAGTCTATTTTGACCTCATTAAGATAAATACTAAAACTGACATGTGTGTTTTTATAAGATCCTCATCGGGTGAATTCTTAGTGACAGATTTTTAGAATTGTGGCACCCCCCCCCCCATGAGGATAGTGGGGGTGAGGATCTATGTTATAAATAGACTCCAAGAAATTATAATTTTCTCTTATGGATGACCTCGAACCATGAGATACCAACCAATTAGTATAAAAATGAATAGTTATCCATCATTAGTCTTGATTCTCATGTTATAAAGAGATAAGTGAAGAGAGCTCAGGGAACCTTTTCTTCAAAGGGGTATTGGTATATATATTGTTGAACTGAATTGGAAATTTCACTTGAATTTCCTCCCAGGACATATAGGGATCCAATTTTCATGAATTCTGATTCTAGGGAGTGCTAATAGTGTGGGTAGAAAGGAAGGATGGAGAAATGATCCTTTATAAGGATACTATTTCATTTAGTACGAATGGAGGAATTCTCAGGTTGGTGGAATAACTTGAACATGTATATTCTTTGTTATCAAATCAATAAACCTCTTGGTTGATATGATATTCCTATTAAAAACAAGGTTGACATCCAACCCTACAAACAATCGTAGATAGAGATGCCTACATACACTCTAACAAGAATTCCAATCATGGTTGTTGGTTTTATTGGTATCCCCCCTTTCTGGTTTTAAACTCAACACAAATATTACATATTGAATTGGCACACTGTGGGGAGGAGGTGTGGTCTAGGATCCTTTCGGGATGTCATTTTTCATTTATAGTGTATTTTGGTAGTGTGGATTCCCTCAATGAAGAGTAAATGTCAATGGAAAAAGGGTTCCTCTTATATAGGTTGAAATAATATTTGTCTATTGGTAGCTAAAATGGACACCATAACACAATACAACACCTTATATGGTTCGGGTACCACCCCTTGGTCAAATTCCAAAATTATTATATAGTTCATGTGTCTTTTAAATAAATATATTAGTTCCCATAACACCTAGATTGAGGGTAAAAGAGATTAGTATTTCTATGAATCAAAGACTGGACGAGGAGTTATGATATATTCCTTTCCAAGAAAGACATCTCTATCTACCAGCGGGTGAACTCTGTAATACCATATTATCATAAGATACTTTATTTTTTGCCTTCGTGGTTTTCTTATTGGTATTATTACATGTGTTCTTGTCGTCCCACACCAACTATTTTTTGACCTAAAATTTTCATAAAATTGAAATATGATTATGATGATTGTCTAATATTTTTACAAATCATGGCATAATTATAACTCCAGTTTCTTGCTCAAAATTATTATTTTTCAAAAAATAGGATTCATTTAATTCTGTATAATTATTTTAAAACTAATTTTTTCTAATTTTATAAATTTTATTTTAAAAATTGAACATAAATTTTGAAATCATATGTTAAAAAAAAATCTTATATTGAATTATTCATAATGTTCGGAAAAAGGTAATTTTACGATCTGTGGAAAACAATGATGATTTAAATAAAAAATCGTATTTTAATCATTCACAAAGTTTCAATTTTTTCATAAAATATTTCTTAATATAAAACTAACATATTTATATAATTCACAATCAAATTTATTTCATTTTAATTAATTCTATATTCAATTTTATTTTATAACTATTTATATTTATGTAATTTTTTTCTTTGGGAAATTTTATTTTCATAATGTCAATGGATTTTATTTGAAATTAAATTATGCCACTAATTTGAATTAAATTTGGTAAAATGGAATTATTATTTTGAATAAAAATATTTAATATTTTGTAAAAAATTTAATTTAATTTTTTATAAATATGAATACTAAAATAGAAAAAATTATTTAGAGTGGTTATTGTTAAAATGAGGCTTTGTGAATTAAATGCCACTGTGTAAAAATTACACATTCCCAAACATATTAATTTTATTTGATAAATTGGATTTCATATTTTGAATCATTGGGTTGAAATAATTTAGTAATTCTCTAATATGGTTAGTCTTAAATCATATATTATGCAAGTATATAAATAAAAAACTAGTTGTCGAGGTTAAAAAAAATTTAAAAGTAAGTAAATGTGGAAATTAAGAAAAAACATGTTCAAAACAAGAATATTATTTATGTTATAGGTTTGGATTTCCATTATTTTTCTAACATTCCATTTTTAATTGATTTTTGTGGAACATGGGTTGATATTGACTTCCCATTATTGAATCATTTTGGTTATTTACAAAAATGATATTCCACCTCACTTATAAAAATCTCACCACCTCCCCTCACTTATTCACACTACATGAGCCATTTTTCTCATCCAAACCCTACCAATTTATTTCCCAAAATATCATTTTCTACTTTTTTACTTTGGTTAATCCAAAAATAGAAACATGTATGTCCCTAATAAAAGATCTATATAAGGTTGTTCTAAGCGAATGTGACTTTCACTACTAAGTTCTTTCATTTTTCATTCTTCTCTTATGACCATTATTCATGTCTTAGTAACTCCAATATAATAACACCAGTATATAAAATATACTATTATTTTGTTATTTTTATGTACAAATCAATATTGATATCCTATTCAATATAATTGTAAATAAATCCATTGATCATGTCTACAGTGTGCTACGACCTTATGAACAAATGTAATTAATTTTCCATCACCCCATTTCACATGCAAGGATAATTATGGATTTATTATTTATATATTATATTTATGAAAGTTTAATACTCCAATAATTATTATATTACATATAAATTTTTCCTGCAAATATATTTGAAAATGATATTGTTGTTCGTGCGTATGTGTGCACTTCCACCCCACAGAGCAATATGATTCTTTTTTTAATTTTATTTTTCAATGGATGTTAATAATGACAGATGTAATGAATATATATTATATATATTAAATCAATATTAATATTTATAGATGATATATAATTTATATTTCTTTCATTCCATGTATTAATATAATAGATACAATGTTTATGCATACGTTCAACCTACAATCTCTATAAACGGTGTAATTAATTTTATATAAATAAGTTTTATAGATGACTCAAAATTTCTATTTAAGTATTTTATATTATATTTATATCATTTATATAATTTATAACATTCTATATATTATATAAACATGATAAAATTAATATGTAAAAATATTCCAAACAAATATAATCATGAAATATGAAGAAGTTGTTACCTGAAACATCACATTAATAATGAATTATTAATTGAGGGTCAAAATAAAAGAATATAAATTATGATAAATTATTATAGTTCATAAACTAATTTATAATTAACCTCTATTTATTATATAGAAATTTGAACCATGTATGCGTAAATTTAAAAACTAGGGTAAGGGATTTATAGTCTCTCTTATTTTTGGGAGACATATTCCATATTCACCGCTCATTTTTGTAGTGCATTTACAAAATGTTTAACATTTTATATATTAAATATCTTTATTTTGATGATATTTAATTTTTTATTTTATTTTATTCATTAACATGTCTTATGATTCAAAATTTCACTAAGTTATATGGGATTTTTGTCTAACTTTTATTTATTTGGGACATGTGACATATTCACCATTTATTTATTTTATGTGGTTTCTATACTACCAATGAATGTAATTTATGATTCTTATTACAAATACTATCATAGTTAACATGTTAATATATTTTTATTTATTTCATGGGGATTATTATTCAAATGATACAAAAGAATTAAATAATTTATGTTACCATCTTATTGTTTATTGGGATTGTTTTCTATTATTCTAAAAATGATGAAATTTTATGATCTATACCTAACGAAACAGATTTACTTTATTATTTTATAGTTATTACATAAAACTAGAAGTGTTACATTAATTTTTAACTCTCTCTGTACTCAACGGTTAAAAATATTTTTGTAAATAATATATACATTATTGTTTTCTTTATTTAAAATTATTTTTCTCCTAAATAAATATTTTCTAAAAAAATTGATTAATTTTTTAATATTATTCTTAATAATAATTTTTACCAATTATTTTATTTTTAGAAAATAAAATTTAACGGAATATTCAAGAAATTTCCCAAAAATGTACTTTTTTACTTTTCTGACAAAAATGTGAAAATCGATCTTTTTTTATCATTTACAACATGAATGGTATTTTACACGATCATGGTCGGTAGATGATTTAATTATACCTTTATTATTATCCAAGGTAATTTTAAAATTAAATATTTTCTTAAAATTATTGATGTCTTATAATTTTAATAAACAGATTCAAAGGGAAAAGTTTATTTTCCTCAGGAAATGTTCCAATTAATATTCCAATATCATTTTCTACACATGATGACCTTCGTTGACATTAAATATAATTTACTGGGGAAAAGACCCAATGATATGATATTTATTCCTTCCTAGGATGGTATGAGTATATGATGAAAAAAAAATTATGGAACTCATTCCTCTTTAATAGTTTATGTTATATTGAAATTCTTATTAAACTAATTTCCTTTCATATGCCTTAATATAATGAAGGTTTTATTATCTTGTGGAACAAATATGTTTGATTTGCATTATATGAAATGTGGGATCTATATCTCTCTCTAATGAATTGGGCAAATATGGATAACTCGTGACTAAATTATGTCATGTGTGAACCTGGTTTGATATTCACTATGTTGTGAGTGTATCTGGTTTCATGTCTACTAGGTTATGTGAATACCTTGATTAATGTACATAATATAATGTGCAGACCTTATTTATTTTCCATTAAGTTATGTGTGGACCTAGTTTTGGGTCCATAAGGTTATGTGTAGACCTAGTTTGATGCCCATATGTTTATGTGTGGACTTGGTTTCATGTCCATAAGGTTATTATTTGACCTCATTTATTATCATATTGTTATGTGTGCCCCTAGTTTCATATCCAAAAGCTAATATGTGGACATGGTTTCATGTCCATAAAATTTTTTGTTGACTATGTATAATTACTATATGATTATGAGAGGTCCTTATTCCATATACATAATTTAATAAGTAAAAATGTTTATATTTATACATGTTCACAACATTATTAGCTTACATTTTCCCCCATTTCTATGTCTATTATATGTACACATGGATTATGTTCTTTGACTCTTTTATTGTTGAGGTCATATAAACTACAATGTTTATGACATGTCTCAAAATTATAAAATCTTTTATATATTGTTTGGTTTTTTAATGTTAATATCATGTTCACATACCATCATGCTCATGTTATACATATGTGATCATTTATATAACAATTTTTTACCCTTTGTGAGCATTTGAGATCACCCTACTTATTTTTAATTTTCCCATATTATAAAGAAATATATTAGTTAGAGTATGTCTGATAAGACTACTATATAGGAATATCTCATTGAGTTATGTTTAAGATCATTTATGAAATAATAATACTGAGTATGTAGTCTTCAATGAAATTAAACCTATATAGTCATCTGGCATTAATTTCTTAATTTTATTGAATATTCATCTAAAAGGATGTAATATCTATTTATGGAAATCATAGCTCACTATAGAAAAGATAAGAATAAAATATTATCTATTTTGATATTATCATTAAAAAACACTAGTGATAACAATATTGTTATGTCTAAGTACAGTAAAATGTCATGGAATTTTGGTAATGAATATATTGAATAGTTTCCATGAAATTACATCGCAATCTAGAAACTACAGGTAGATATAGATCTGGATTTTTTTTATATAGGGGTGATAACTCTAAAAATTGTGAATAGGGATTTGACTCAATCATCACCCAGTGCATCACAAAAGTACTTGTTTCACACTGTGTTAGACACTCCTAGGAGATGTTTTTTTAAATTCCCAAACATGTTAGAAACCATCATGATAAATTTCATTACATTGTAAATTTGAATAAACAAGGTGAAAACTAATTATTCATTGTTTTAAATAAAATGGGACATTATTTAGACATACTATATAGGATTTTGTAGTTTCTAATATTGATAATTTTTCTCACGCTATGTTTTTTGGTTTTATTCAGTGAATATAACCTAAACAAATTGTGTGAACAAATAATGTGATGGGAATAGAATTATTATCCTCATGAGAAACCAAGTGTATTTCAAGTTGGGAAAAAATATTTGGTCACTAGGATCAGTATACTATCTCATGCTATAAATTGAATCAATGGTAATGTTGAACATTAAAATTAGCCAAAGGGAGAGGATCATTCCATAGACTCTTTTTTAAAATAATTTCCACCATCCATCTATGGGAATTACGATCTACTATTTTTTGATTAATATATCAGTGTGATGTAAATGATATTTTCTATTAAATAGAGATCTAAATATGAAAAAACAATCCATGTCATTTATAATTTGAAAGGAGAAAAAATTAAATAGTGGAATCATAATATGAATACAATAGTAGAGGATATAATTGAACCTATTTAGTGGGATGTGTATAAGGGGATATTTTTTAGTAACTAATTTCCTTCTAACTTGCATACAAAAATGTGGAATGAAATATTTCCCCATAATCAAAAAGATAATGAGCCCATTGGTACCTAAGATGAATTTTTTACAAGACATACATGGTCTGCATCAGGTTAATTATTATCCCTAAATGAAAAATATATCTATTTTTCAATGGTATAAACTATGTCTTCAAAAGGAATTAGGTATAATGGACTTTATAATATATTAATAAATTGATCAATGTGAATTCAAAGTGTAAAAGGAAGCTGGAAACACACATCATTCTGGTGACATTAAAAGGTTGGAGTTTCCTAGAAGCTTTAGTGGTACATATAAATGTGGGAAGAAAAAGTTATAATAATCTATTTTCTCAAAGTGTGGTAAAGAGTATATAGATGAATATGTGAAAAAAATAAGAAAATGATTCAAATGTGGGAATCCTACAAATTAATATATATAATATCTATGTGTTATGAAGATTCCATTGAATAAAATGAATGGAATGGGAGCTCAAAAGAATACACCCCTCAAATATTAAATCTATAAATACTATTTTTTTGGGAATTATGTGAATAAATGTTATAATATAAAGGATAATGTGGTTGATAAGCCTAAAAACCTCTGAATACATTGGTAAAATTCAAATTTTATTCAATAATAACTGTTGTTTTGAATCATGATAATTAGAGAACACGAATCCTCAGCGCCTGTCTTATAAATTTCATAATGAATATTTTATGAATAAATCATATGAAAAAATTATTGTTCATCATTTAGTGGACTTTGATGTTATTTTGGAACATTTATTTTATCCCAATATATTGACATAGTAAAAATGAAATTTTATATTATATTCCAAAACAACCCATAAGAATATATAAGTGCAAGGATGAACCTGAATTTCTGACTGGATATTTTTTATCTCTAACACAAGATATTATTTTATTAATAAATGGGGAATCATATTTTGTAAGCATCTATGATATTCTTGTGACATTATTTTGTAAAATAATTAGGGTATATACATATTTTTAAGACAGTTAATGAGTGAGTAAAATTATTTTAGGATAAGTGTTATGTTGATAATCCATCAATGGGAGATAAAATCATCCCAATAATTGGGATTCAATTTTGGTCAGTCATTTTTTAGATGGGTTTTAATGATGAAAATTTATGGATTGGTTTTTGTTGAAATTTTTATGAGTTTATATAGATTAATATATTATTTAATCATTTGACGATTTATCTATATTCCATAAATTGGTTTATACTTTTTAGTTTTGATGATTACTGGAGTGATAAGGAATTACATATCATTCTTTTTTTGGTCATTTGATCTATTAATTAATTTGGAATTAAAAAACTTATCTTCATCTATTTGAGTAAGAGATGAAGTATAAGTTAATCAAATCAGAACCAAGGGATGATATTTTACTTATTAAATGGAAATAAGTCCAGTAAATATATATTCTGATGTACTCTATCTGGATAATAAAAAGTACCTTCAACCTTGTAAAATATCTTGATCTAAAAAAAATATTCCTACGAATTTTATTTATGATGAATATATGGTATTTTAACTCACCATATATTTATTTTTGTGTGGCGGTTAACTTTCTTATGATTATGTTCTATATTACTCTGAATTGTTATTTGTATGTTAGTTTTATATTCTATTTCCATATTTTAACTTCCCAAAAATGTACCCCAATTTTGAAACCCAGTTATGTGTCATCCATGATGACCTTTGTAATTTCTTTTCCCCCATTTCAATAGTATGTTTTATCAACCCTTTTTACAAAGTGGGTTTTCTAGGAAGGAATTTTCAAATTTTAATCGGGCTGACCATAATTTCATATTGTGATTTCATAATTTATTAAAGGGGGAATGTTACACCCTAATATTTTATGAAATATATTTTTTAAAATAAATTTAACATCATTGAAAGCTTATGTTACAATAAAATCTTTGTTTTATCGAAATATAATATAATTTTAATATTATTATATAAACCTAATAATCAAAACCTATCTATTAAATTATTCAGTATGAATTGGAAAAAATAAATTATGAAAATTATTTTGTTCATCAGTGAATAATATAAATTCATTTGATATTAATTTCTTTTAAAAATAATAAAAAAATTTAAAGGTAATAGAAGCATTTTTTAAAAGATTTTTTAAGCATATGGATATTTTTATCTAAATAAATTATATTATTCATTATTGGTGGTGGATTTTAGTTAATTTTTTACTTATATATTGTCTAAAATGTTTTAACATTCATCTAATAATTTATTTAATCATGGATATGAATAAATCCAATTTTATGTTTAAAAAATGTATTTGACAAAAAATCATCATCATCACCTTCGTAGTAGTTATTTTAATATTATTTTTTATACATGTAGAAAATTTATTTTATGAAATTAAATTCAAAACATAATTAATATTTACTAAATTTTTTAGATTTAATTTTTTAGATTTATCATAAATGATTAATTCTTCAATGAATAGTGGAGATACTGATTTTTATTACAAAAATTCTATTTGATAATAAGTCTCTTTTATTTTCAGTATTAAATAATAAATTAAAATGGAATATAAAAAAAATATTTGATACCATGGTGAAAACTAAAATGGTAAAATTAAAAAAACAATAAAGTTAAGAAATAAAATGTTTTCAAAATGCATCTTTTTGTGGATTAGGTTTGGATAGACCATATATTCCCTTAGTAGTATTATTTTTCCATTTTTCAGAATCTTGTATTTAGTGTGAATTCCCATTATTTTATATTTTTCTCTTATTTTCAAAAATTCAACTCCTCTACCTTTAAAAGGCTACCACTCTCCCTCCCTTTTTCACTAAAAATAATCCCTTTTCCATGAAAAACACCTCCAAAAATACATCAAAAATATTGATGGACACATTCTAGAGTCACTAGAATTCATAATAGATGAACCCTAAGGTCCATATTAAGTTTTCAAATGGATTTTATTCTAGTATATTGTAATATTATTCACTAAGTTATTTATTTTTACATCATCTCTTATAACCATCACTGATGTCTTCGTAATTTCAATATAATAAAAAAGTGTATTTTTTCATCACATCCTCTCATGTATGGAAATAATTAATTATTTATTTTTACTACATAATATTTATCAAATATTCATACTCATAGAATTATAATATTATTACTAACATCTTACATTTGTAAAATGATAAAGGTGCACATGTGTACATATTGACTATCTCCTCCAGGGAGTAATTTGATACGTTTCACAAGGTATTTTGACATAGATGATAATAATGATATATTAAATGAATATATATGATATATATTGAATAAACAATTTTTTTAACATTGATATATTATTTACCTTTATTTTATTCCATCCTTTGTGAAAATTGAATCAATGTTCATGAGTATGTTAATCCTACCATCTCCATGAATAGTGTAATTAATTTCTATCTCGAAATTTTAGGGATTAATCTAAATATGTACATAATGAATGTATATGAAATTTTTACCATGGTTAAAATTCTAAATATTTTGAAACCAATATAAGAGTTAATGGACTGAAAATATCAAACCAAAACATTCATGAAATATGATGCAGTTATCTACCAAAATGTGTTTTTGAGAATGAATTATTGATAAACATGTAATAAAAAATTCAAAATAAAATATAATATGTTATGATAATATATACATGTGGTTATATATTAAATTTAAAATAATCTGATATTTACTTTACCAAAGTTTCGAACATGTATGATGAAATTTGAGACTTAAGGAAAGGCATTTCTCACCTCTCTCTTATTTATGGGAATCATATTCCTTAATCACCGCTAGTTTATTTTCATAGATTATATAAAACCCATTTGACATTTTATATAATGAATATCATTTTATTAATTATATTTTACGTTCCATTTTATGTTATTATTTATTGGGTCTTATGATTCAAAGGTTCTATTAAGGTAATGTATTTTCATCTTACTTGTATTTCTATGGGACACCTTCCATAGTCACCTATTATTTATTTATTTTGGTGTATATTTTATCCATGAATTTATTTCATGATAAATCATAGTTATTTTATATGTATTTACATTTAAAATTATTTTAATTTATTTTATGGGGATTATGAATCAAAATTTACCAAAATGGTACTGGTTTTATGTTATAATTTCACTGTTTATCTATATTGTGTATGATTTTTCTTCCAATGATGACATATTGTGATTTATATCTCATAAAATTCATGAGTTTTTTTATCCTCTATTTATTTTTGAAAATGACATGTGTTAATTTTATTTTCCTCTCTTTATGTACTAAATAGTTTAGAATAATTGTTTTTAATGAAAACCAACTTCATTTCTCACTCTAGCCAAAAATATGATTCCTTCTAAATATGTTTTTTCTAAAAAAAGTTTTAAATAATGATTTATTAATATAATTTAAATTCACTTTTAAGCATCATTTTTTCCAAAATAATTATAAGTTATATTCTTGTCATTTTTTAGATAGGGTAATTTTTTAATTTTATTCACTATTATAAAACAAATCTCTGTTTTAAGGTGTCTAACAAAATCAATTTTTCTATCCATCATGCATGATAACTGTTTTAAAGATCCCATTTTTAGTTCCCATTTTTATTTGTAATTACAATTATTTCATTGAAATTTATTATGTATTTATATTTTTAATAAATTATTTTAAGTTGAACAGTTTTTTTTCTTTAAGACATGTTCTAAGAGATCTTTAAAACTCATTTTCTATCTAATATGGAATCTTATGATGTTACTTATGAATTATAAGATATATAATCCAATGATACCATACATTTTACTTCTATGGATGTCTTATGTTTGTGATTAAAATATTTTTATGAAAGTCTTGTCTTTTCCATGAGTTATTCTATGATAAAATGTTTTCGAAGTCCATTTTATCTTTGGTTTTGATATAATGAATGTTTTATGTTATTTTGGAACACATATATATGATTTTAATTATTTGATTGGTGGGATCCATATATCCCTCCATTGTATTGGTAAAATATGGATAACTCAAGAGTTAATTTTGAAATGTTGAACCTGATTTCATGTTCACAATGTTAAGAGTGGACTCGGTTTCAAGTCCATTTAGTTATGTCGGGACCCAGTTTAATATCCACAAGGTTATGTGTGGACCCAGTTTCATGTCAATAAGGTTATGTGTGGGCATGGTTTCATGTCTATAAGTTTTTGTGTGGACATGGTTTCATGTCCATACTATTATGTGTGGACCTGGTTTGATGTCTGTAAGGTTATATGTAGACCTCATGTTATATCCATAAGGTTTCATGTAGACCTAGATTCAAGTACATAAGATAATGTTTGGACATGGATTCATTTCTATATGTTTATGTGAGTGTATTATTCAATGTCCTTTATTAAATGATCATTCTTGTTTCTATTTATACATGTTCAAAATGATATCATATAAAACTTTTCACACATTTCAATGTCTATGTTACTCTCACATGGCTTATTTTCATTTTTCAATTATGAATCATGACTTCTAAACTACCATGTTTTATAATTTTCCTCCATATTATGATTTTTATTATATTCGGTATGGTTTTAAAATGTTACACTCATGTTCATATACCTTCATTCACATATTACGCCTATGTGATAATTGATATCTCCCTTATTAACGATTACTAATAATCTGATCACACACTTTATTATGATTCTTATCAACTATTTATGGAAAAAGGTTTTATGTATGGTATGAATAATAATAGTACTACATGGGAAGCTATTTTTGGTAGATGTTGGAGATATTTCATGACATAAAAATATTATGTATCTAGCCACCAAAGACAATAAACCTATATGTTCCATGGGTCTCTATTTGTGAATTATACTGAATATTCGTCTAAAAATATATAATATCAATGTAATAAAATCATGGTTAGTTATACTAAGTTACCAGATAAAGGGACAAATCCACTTAATATACCATGACATGTGATTGTAAGGATTCAAACCTACTACATGTTTGTAATCATTTAATTCACTAAGAGTTGATGATGTAATATATAATGAGTACTAACCACACAAAAAAATTAAACTGATTGTGCCAGTTAATATGACCATGTGTAATGATGGGGAAAGTGACCATTACAGAAAAAACCTATTTTTCTATGATTTTTAACACACCTTCAGTGAATACCCCAAAATTCCATTCCCTTTCAATATAGTTGAACGTTCTCTAATCAACCTACCATGTCTCTTTCTCACCTCAAGTATAATAACTATGATATCCCATTTCCACTAACCTACCAAAATCCATTTTATTAATGGG
Organism: Viscum album; assembly: GCA_963277665.1. Lineage (NCBI taxonomy): Eukaryota > Viridiplantae > Streptophyta > Magnoliopsida > Santalales > Viscaceae > Viscum > Viscum album. Next base: position 693,362,944 of record OY728163.1, read on the forward strand.
AGGAACCCTTCTATGCCACTAAGATCTTATTTCACCTAAACGTACTAATAAGGGAAGACTAGTGAAATATTTATATAATTTTCATGTTACCGTGTAAGTTTTAAGAGACACCAAAAACCCCTTTTCAAAAAACATGAATCTTAATTTTTAGATAGATGATGATATGAATCTCCACTAAGATCAATTATAGAATGTGATGACTAAACAAAACTAAAACCTAAATAACTGAGAACCTGGGGCTAAATAAGTTTTCATAACCAACATTTTTTACATCAATACAAGCCAAGCCGAGTTCCCCACCATTTAAAAAGATGAATCACTCACTGAAACCCCTGGAAGAAGATCATGTGAATTAAATAAAAACTAATAGTTTCTAAAATAAATTTTTATCTAGGCCAAAGATGTAAAATAATACAATGTTTTACTACATAATATTACATTTAATCCATGATACGGTAAAATAAATACCCTTCTTAAACCATAAAAGGGTTTATATGCTTGAATAATTAAAATAATGGTAGAACAAGCACGGCCTAGTTGAACATAGTAGATTATTTCTATTTGATAATTTCTTTCATTAAAACATTGAGTCTGAAGATGATCTTCCATTGTTGTGGGGTTTTAGATAAATCAAATTAAAGGTTTTTTGTTTAATTATTTTCAATGAGATTTAATAATTTAATGAAAAGATTTTCAAACCATCCAATATGAAACTATTTGAGCATAAGATTTATGAGGATGAAACCAAATAAATCTTGAGGGTGGATATACTTAATTATTCAAGTTGTATTTCTTATATGAAACTCATTTTATAAGAAAATAGGATTTAAGATATAACTGAAACCAAACAAGAGATCTCAGGATAAGGCTATGAGTTGATTGAAATTAATAAGACATTATCGATTGGTTATTTGTTTCCCTTGAGAATATAATGGTAATAATTGATGACATTTTATGAGAACAATCATAGACATGTGAAATCAAGATGTTGTTAATGCTCAGTAAAATTTGAGGTTCTAGATAATTTTAAAATGATCGTGGGAATTCATTTTCTATATCTCTATGTCAGGTTCATGTTGATATGTTTAATTTATTTTGAATAGTCTTTCTTATGTCTTGTGAAAAATATTTTCAATGATAAAGGTTTCTATATGGAGGAAGTATAGGCTAAATATAATGATTATTTTGCTGATTTGGGTGTGAAATGAAATTTTAGAGTGTAACTGTATTTCAAAAAAATAGAATCAGACACAGATTCATTGGATGAAGAAACCATCATTCAGAACTGATGATCCAAGATTCACCCCAGAGCACACAGAGAAGTCCCAAATGACTAATTTGGGAGAAGAACCAGATCTAGAGGTAGATCGTGAGGAGTGAGAAAACCTCACTAGATATATTTCTTCTTTTCTTTCTACTATCTTTTAGATTTTTAATTTTTCTATAATGGGTATCTAAATAGGTTAGGGGATTCAAACTACAAAGTGATAGAATTATTTTATCCATTATTCATTTTTTAAAATATTTTTTCAACCTAATTTTATGTTCAATGTAATTTTATTATTTAATTATGAGTTACATTTCAAACAACCCAAGAACATATGGGTGATGATAGAGAATATTTTCACCAAAAAATCATCATGTGATGTAATGATATCAGAAAATGTAGATGAATAAATTTTATATAATGGATTTATTAATTATAATGTTAAGATCAATAGATAAATTATAAAAATGGAACACCAAGCCTTGGAAGGTTACTAAAGCAATAGCTCAGTGAATATCAACATTTTTTAAAAGAGTAATATAACTGACTGTGTTTCAGTAGTATAGGATAATATCTTTTTTTCAGTTCAGAAATACTCGAGGACACTAATTTGATCTATTATTTGTTTCAGACTCTATGTTTTTATTCTCCTTTCATAACATCAATACCTCATTTAATTGTTACACACTTATCATCATCATATCCTCATTACCAAATCCTTTTCTATTTTTTTATTTTTTTAAGTTTTTTTCAGAAAGAAACATAAATCACCTTCCATATGGAATTAACACCCCCAAAAAAATTATAGTAATATTTTATAGGGTTATTAAATAATTAAATTTCACCAAAGTAAACTACATATGTCCTAACATTTTAGTGTCATTTATAAGAAAACATGAAGCACCAATAAAAAATATATGAAAATTTTTTGAAGATTATTTCTATATTATATTCACACTATACCATCTACATATGAAAATTAAACTCACATATAAGACATCTATAAAACTTATTCTAAAATACAAAACTATATAATAAAAAAATTAAACAAATTAAAAGAATTAAAATATTGCTACAAATGAAAATTTTAACAATTTAAAATCCTTATTTCCTACCCCAGGGAGATATTAACATATTATTTTTCAACTACTTATAGTATCAAATAATCTGGCATGCATCATGTTATCCCCATGTCTTGGAAATATGAGTTCCAAAAATTTCATCTGTCAATGCATGAATCATTCAATAAATTTCCCATAGAATAGCCTTTATAATTTCTAGGTGTTTTATTATTTTTTACAAAAATATCATCTTTGAGGTTTGAGTGAAGATGATATTATATTGGGATTTTTTTTATTCATACATAAGTGGTGGTCTAAGACAAGGTTCTAGAACATATATAATGAAATTATTGAAACCTAGGTTGAGTTCTTCGATGGAATTGCAACCAAATTTGATCCAAGGAATAACACCCTCAAATTTGGAGATAAGTTAATATGGTTTTTCATGGATTATGGGCAGTTTTTTTCATGTAATATGATAGTGTTTTTGTCTTATTAGGGAGATTCTAGATCATCAGTTAACTCCTCACATGCTTATGGATACGTTTTATAATATCATCACTCCTTGAATACATAACATAGTGGACTAATCATGTGGTTGTAAATTATTTCATATAAAAGATGATAATATTTAAAAAATGATTTGTAAGTTATCCAAGAAGTACCTATGTGAGTTTAATGGGAAGATAAAATTTTATATGAAAAAAACTAACAATGCATGAACAATTATTAATGATAGAGTTCATAGGTAATATATTTATCACTTGGGGTGGCTGATAACAATAAAAAATTATATATATTTTTACCTTTCTATAGATCCCAAAGATAATTCACAACTAGAAGATTATGGAGATTGAAAAGAATCATCCAATGATATGTTCTCTATTTAATACAATACTTGATGTAAAAATCACCCAAATATATATTGGAGATATAAGGGGGTGTGGAAACCTATTTTTCCCCATGGTTATTGAAATCAGACTAGAAATAAATTTCAAAATAATATGGTACCTTCATATTCTAATTCTTATTTAGATGGAATGGTTATGAAATTGAACTCTATGGTAGATTAAAAAAATTCTATAATCATAAAAAAATATTATTAAGTTGGCTCCAATAGAAATCAATTTTGATGGATAAGTTAAAGGAGAACTGCCCAGTACTATAGAACTAAATCTACGACATATTTTACATGTTATAACCACTATATATGACCTTAAAATATAATAGTATGTAATGTAACAACGAATTTGTGTAAAAAATAATGTATAAGATGCTTTTTATAATTATAATATTGAAACTCTAAATTTATAAATATATAAATAAAGTTACAACATTAATAAAATAGTGATTATTCAAATAAAAAAGGAATGTAAGACAGGAAAATTATTTGGTAAATAATTTAAGATGGATGAAAGAATGTAATATTTGAATTTGAGAATAATAATCAACCATTTTTGAATAATTATTCTCCTCCCATCCTTTTCCACCGATAATTTAAACATATTGATCAGCATTATTTTTTGAAATTACATTATTTGTTCAGGACCTTCATAAAAAATGTTCCATTTTTTGGATTCCTTGATAGGCATTGAATCCTATGTTATCTTTTCTAAAAGTTAATTATCAAATAAGATGGATTGAGGATATTTTACAACCATAAATCTCAGTGAATATTGTAGTAAAATTTTTTATATATGTTACCTCAAAAATAAATGACCCTATAAGAATTTTCATTTCTTGATGAATGTGAGAATATTAGGGAATAAACTAGCATAAATGATATTCTGTACTTATTGTTTAAATGTTTATCACATAGGTATTTAAATCCAACATAAATTTTCTTATAGTTTGACGATTGGTCACCATATTATCTTTATTTTTTGGTGGATAGTCTATTATTTAATGAATTAAATATCATAATTCCTATATATTTTCTTATTCATCAAATGGAGCAAGACAAAAACGTTATGAGTGGTCTAGGGAGACCTTTCTATTATTCTATTGGTGATTTTATCGATGTTTCAAAGTGTATGGTCACCCTTCATTATGGTGAGGTCCATGAGGAATTTCTTTTTTTTATTAGTTATCCACATTTCATGTGCATTATGTTGATTGATGTTTCATATGGAGTGTTTAGAGGTCAAGTTAAGAGGGAAAATCATTATCCATTTTATATTATTATCACTGAATTTCACAATGAACATTTTGAATAATTTTTTTATTCAACAATCATTCGAAAAATTATTTGTTAGTTTGGTAGTATAATTGTGAAGACATTATTGAAGACTATGAATTTATCTCTCCAATACCAATCCTCATTGTTGAAAGTGTTTTTAAGGTGCATGTTAGTAGAATTATTTTTTTTTCTTTGAATCAACAATAAGAAATACGCAATCATCAACCATTTGGAAAGAGGTGCCACATATTCTGGGAGTACCCTGGAACAGCTTGTGGGTACTTGATCACATTTTAGTACCTGAGTATGGCTAGGTATAGGCTATAAGATGAAGTAGGTCCACACATTGTGTGGGACTCCCACATGTCATGTACCACATTAAAAATCTTCTACCTCTCGTATCTCTTTTCTCTGATCTATGATTTTGTCCTATGAGTAGCATATCTTTGGTGTTTTCCCTTGTAGAACGTGATGGTGCCCTCTGTTGTGGCCTTTGGGATTCGATGAGAGATTCTCCAAGCATGATATCTGTCTGAGGAAATGCTTGATGACAATAGTGATGGAAGTGATGTTTTTAGAATCACCCGAGTAGTACAAGCTTATCCTCCAATGAGGCTAGGTAGTGAGTTTCACTGATTACTCTTTATGACTTACCAACTAGTGGGGTAGAAAGTGAGGTTCTTTGTTTACTCTTCAGGACATACACTCCAGTGGGGCTGGGTAGTGAAGTTCATCATATACTATACAGGACATACCCTCCAGTGGGGTGGGGCATTAAGGTTCATCGTTTACTATTTTGGGCTTACCCTCCAGCTGGGTTGGGCAGTGGGTTCGCCGATGAAACTTTTGACCATACCCTCCAGCAGGGCTGGGAAGTGGGTTCATGACTTTATAACATGATCTATCAACCATGTGACACAGTTGTGAGATGTGATTGATGTGGCTTTGGACTCTCAAAAAATATAGGGACATTTCCCACCATGGTATGTCCTTTTGACGTGACCTAAACCCATTCAGGGGAGACAAACCCACCCAAAGAGGATGGTATCAAGGTGTGATGATTAACCCCCTTTGACTTGCATTTCAGAGCAGATGTGTGGGATTCTAAGCATCAATGGTTACTCCTGGAAGTATTGGAAGCTCTTTTACTGGGTTGAGTTATGATATATAAATCCTCTCACTGAAAAAAACCATTTTTATTGACTTTTGAAAGAAAACACACTTGAACAATAGTCACGGAGGTCTGAAAAAATGAAATCCATGGGCTCATTAACCTCATGATGAAGCCCCTACCTTGGGATGGTCCCTAAAGTAATCAAAGAGGATATACCTAGATCCAGTGAAGCCAAGGATTCTAAGAAATCCATAACCCTGTTCCCCTCCCGCCATCTGTGGATGATCTCAATGTGATTGTACAAAATATGTCTACAACTTTTAATTAAATAATCAATTTTTCATGGATCAGACCGTATTCCCAATATAGCATGGTGTAAAATGAGGGTGTCCATCTCCACCGCACTTAGATGAATTTTTCCCTACTGACACTGCTCCAGACTAGTGACCATTGCTTGTGCTTCGTCCTGTAGTGCGTCACCCCTGCCATAGAAAGATGTAAAAGCTGCAATGACAGCCCCCTCGTGATCTCTGATAACACCATGGCCTCTCATATCCCACCCAAGGAGAGACCTGTATATATTAATTTTCAACCCAGTGCATGGAGAGTTCCAGCAAACCCAGGGACCCTATCCTGAAACATAAGTTCTATTGAGAATGGAAGAGTTCAGAATGATAATTCTAACTGAACGATCCTCCTTGCATGCAATGCACAGTCAAACCAGGTCTTGAAAAATGTTTTGCACTTTGAAGATGAGACTAGTCTGTGGTCCTTTTATGTTCTTGTGTCTTGAATCATTTTTAGTCATCTATAGAACCCAGCACCCCTCCAGTAAGAATATGGAATTTTCCTTCATCTCAAACACCTTAACTTCCACTCCTTGAAACCAGCTGCTGAGAAACGCCTCCAGCGATCTCCCCTACCTATTCTACCCAGCACCATCCTTGAAGGCCTGACAAACCCAATTTTACCATTCACTATCAAAAAATAGATGATCCGCTGATTCTGTACTAGGATTGCAGCAGCACCAACACATGGAGGAAAAACTCACTCCTATACAAGGGATATTATCCTTAGTGGGTAAATCTTGGTTCCTCACTCTCCAAAGCAGGAAATTGAATTTAGTTGGGATCTCCTTACACCACAACATCACTCCCCATGGTTCTTCCTTAAAAATACCCCTCCTTGAACGGTTAATGTTATTAATTGAGAACAACCCCAACACACTATCCATGAAAGTATGTTTTTCCAGATCCTCATTGAACACAATATTATTTAGAGTCGAGTGATGATCCTTGTGAAGGATGGATGAAAGAAATGCAGGATGATCACAAGCCTATTTAAGATAATGATTCATAGTGGGGTAGCCTGGAAACCACAAACTTATGTCCCCCCCAGTTTTGGAGCCCAAAATTGAGTTCCCCCGTCCCACCATCTAGATTTAATGTTGAAAAAGGAATTACAAATATGGTTGAACCAGCTTCCAAATCATAGAAGGCCTCGTCCTTCGACCCTCCACATTCAGCCCATATCTTCCATGAATAGTCCTACCCCAAACTATTCTCCCTTCCAAAGCTTCCCATGCATGTTTGTCATGAAACCCATCCATGGTCATTGATACACTCCACATGATGATGCCCACCTCCACAAAAGGTCTGTCCAACCACTTCCCCGATTCCCAATGATGTCGACCTCCCATTTTCTCATCCCAAATAAAAGAAACAATGATCCTCTCCAAAGTAGCTGCCATAGATTTGGGAACCTTCAATGTGGACATGATATGCATGGGAATGGACACAAGGACACTATTCACGAGGGTAATTCGACCTTCAAAGGAGAGAAATCTGTTCTTCCAATTTAAATTGTGCCATGTGATCTTGTTTACTGGTTTGTCAAAATGATGGATTCTAAGAGATAAAGGAATCACCGGAGCCCCGAGATAATCCTATTGAAACAATCCCCTTATCATTGTTAGACCTACTTCCAGACCCCTGACCCTTATCTCCGAGACATTCCTAGAAGTATAGAAAAGGCTATTTTCCTTATCAACCACCTTCCCACTCCACTTACAATACTCCTCAATGAGTCCCAACATCCCCTGCACTGACCTTCTACATCCATTGGAAAACAAAATTTTATCATCCACAAACATTAAATGAGAAATGTCACTGATATTATACCTAGTATGAAAGGGTGGGACCTTACCCACATGAAGACCCTGATTAGTATAATAGCTGAGCACATTTTGGGATAGGATGAAAAGAGATGGGGAAGGGGGTCCCCCTGCCTGAGTCCACGACAGGCCTTGAAGAACCCAAACTACATCCACATGAACGAGGTTGAGATCCAAGCTGAGATGAAGCAATGGAATAGGAGATCACTATTCCAAGTAGAAAATCTTATACAAGCCAACATCCTAAGGATAAAATGAAACTCCATTCAGTCATAAGCCTTACTCATGTCCAGATTAACCACTAGATTACCCCCAAAGGACCTGTTATTAATATCAATGATTAATTCTTACACCACACCAATTTCCCCTTGAATGGACATTCGTTTAATAAACCTGTGTTACTCTGGGGCCACCTAGGAATTTAAGTGAGGGTCCATCCACTTATTAATGATTCTAGAAAGAACCTTATAAGGTATATTGCACATATTGATCGTTTGGTATTGATCAATGGACTGGGGGTTGCGCACCTTAAAAATCATAACCATCTTCTTTGTACAAGAAATTTGGGGAAAATTCCAACCTATGAAGAAATCATGGACTGCCAGCACTAAATCTCCCTTGACAATAACCCATGATTCCCTATAAAATGACCCTGGGAATCCATAAGGTCCTGGAGAACTGTCTAGTTTCAATGTACAAATCACCTCGCGCGCTTCATCCTCCTCCAGAACCCCTCTTAAACGAGAATTAAAATCCTCTGAGACACTGATTAGGATCTCCTCAAATAAATCAGCATTACAGCTCAAAAATCCCCCAACCATGCTAGGAATAGGGTCTTCCAACAAAGATTTGATACTCTAATTTTCCATTCCACCAACTTCATCTGAATCACTAGAAAATAACCCATCATCCCTGAGAATATTTGGCCTTCGGACACATCACCTCCCATTAAATCAAGCATGGAAGTAGCTCATATTGCAGTCCCCATAACACAGCCAGTGAAACCTCACCCTTTCTTGAGCCACCCTCTCTTGCCTTAGAAGAGAGACAGTGAGTAGATCTTTCTTATTCTTCAACTTAGAAAATGTGTTCTCATCCCACCCCTACTCCATATTAGACTTCAGTCACCCAACCTCAAAACTGACCTCCATCATATCCTTGTCCCAAGCGAGGACGTCCTACCTCCAGCGCCTTAACAGATCCTTTAACCACCTACGTTTATTGTGAATGGTGATCCAAGGGTTTCCCTGGTGATGAATACCCAAGACACCCGAACCACTTCAAATAAACCAAGATCCTCCACCCATGTTTCAGAAAAACGAACACGATCCCCCTTGACACCCCTGAATTTAAACCAATACAAAGAGGGGAATGATATGAGAGACACCTCACAATATAGATGACGTTGGAATCTATAAACAAGTATAAGGAAGCCTCACTCATCATAAAATGATCCAGAAGACACCACATACACCTCCCACCATGCTGATTATTGCAACAAGTAATGGCATCACCCTCATATCCCACATCTAGCAGTCCATTCTTGGTCATGAAATGAACATAGGATAGACTTTCTCCCCTTGGAAAAGTATAGCCCTCTTGTTTTCCCTCAGGAATTGCTACTACATTAAATTCCCTATAGACAATCCATGGATCATTACCTGGGTTTATGCCCTGTATATACATCCATAAGACCTTGCTATCCTACTCATTACAATGTGCATATATGAAAGAGAAAATAATAGAATGATACCCTACCACAATCGTAATGATGTGGAACTAATCTGACATGCTATGAACATTAACCATAATATGGTCCTTCCAAAACATCCAAATATGAGAATTTGGGGGTCCCTATGCAATATACCACAAACTCTCAGCCTCTAAGCATAGTACTTCATCTTGCAAGACATCATATTTTCTTAAAGAATCACTACCATGGAAACTGAATTGTTCCTAATCTCATTAGAAATGAAATCTGATTTCACCCAGGCTACGAGAACCAGGGTGTTCCAAATTAAGGCATTAAACATAGATACGCACATTCCGGGCTTTAACCCAGACACCTGGCCCTTAATAGAAATTTATTGTGTCGGGGAAAGGCCCTCACCAACCCTCAATTGCGACCTATTACAAATTTTACTCTGCACCAGCGAATGGACACCTACTGGGGATCGCGAACCTACAAGAGTTCCCTTGTGAACAACCTCTGGATAATCGCAACTCTATTGATCCAACTTGCTCTGCTAAACCCCATGAAATTGATGAGACACTTTCAGGGACAAGGGTGACCGACCCATGCCAGGTGATGATGCTGGGGGTGACACCACTAGCAGCACATAAGAGTCCCTGTATGAAGAAGACACAAAAGCACCACATACCTCACTACCTTGATCCAACAAGCAACCCTCTGAAATCTGAATGTAGAAGCGAGGCCCAAAATCCATTAATAGCGGAATAGGGCGACAAGGCACGCTCAGAACATTCCCTTCAAATAGAAAGATCCCCTCTCTCTACAAAGGAATGGATGATCCCTTCCCACCAGCATTGAATAGAACCAACTCGCGAAAAGGAGATGCAAACCCTTCGAACTAGGGAGACTGCTTGTACAAGGAAGCCACGGACGCCAAGACTAGAGATTCCACACATTGGGCACTAGTTACTCTCTTTCCTGGAGAGGAGAAGATGTGAAAGGTATGCCACATTCTATCTATGTCTAGATTCTCATAGCTGGACTAGTCTACTCTCCTACTATAGGTAGAGAAGACTCGATGGGAAGTTTTTATTTTCACATTTTCTAAATCCTTGTGTTTGGATGAACATTCATCAATATCTAGTTGGGGTGAGCTATACTCTATTTTTTTTACCTTGTTCATGCTACTTCTCCCCTCTTCTGGACATCTTTTTCAGCACCCTTGATCCTTCAGCGAATCCTAGTAATTATTTTTATACTTACCACTCAATAGTATTTTCCCGCACTTGGTGTTCCCTTACAGATGATGGAAAGTTTGATCATGACTTCTAATGAGCATATGGATATGGGTATCTCAGACCATGTGGGGTGTTCGTAGTTTGGGATTTAGGAGTACAACCCTATCAGTTGTTTTACTTTTCCACTTTTTGCTGGGTTGTGTAACTTCTCTGGTTGGGAGTGCATTTTTTCCCTTTCCCATTTCAGTTACTTTTTTTCTATACTTTTACAATTTAGAGGTTGATTTATATTGCTAGTTTATTTATATTAGTGTTGTATCTTTTCTAAACTTTCAATATGAACTTCTATGTGGATATGGTCATTTGTGTATATAAAGGTGCCTAAGAAAAGGCCTATGTGAGTTTGTTAAGCATTTTTCACTAGTCTCTATCCCCTGGCCTATGGAGGCGGGCTTGGGGTAGTTGTGACTCAACCCCAGTCAAGGGTCAGGTCATGACAATGGCATTATTTCCTAGTGTCTCCCAAATTTTTGGGGAACAAAATTTAGGGGATAGAAAAAGGTTTTTTTGGAAAAGTATTAAATTTTGATTAAAATAACATTGTTTCACAGAAGGGTGATGGTAATTCCAAAATTTGTGTACAATTCATGATTTGGGATCGCCCCATCAAAATATTTCTAAGGAAAAATTTCTGTGCGAGACCATAAATTGTGCAGAAGAAAGTTTCATTCACAACATAGGATTTTCACGTATTATAAGGTTCACAAGAATCATACACACCAAAATTTGATGTCAAAATTTAATGTTATGTTCTCTGTGGAAGTTTTCTCAAGGAAGGAGTTCCATGAAAAAATGGATTTCTTCTACTCACAATGGAAGATGAGAATAGTTTTTTCATGTAGGTTTAACTCGGTCTATAAAAAGGTGGCTACCCCCCCCCCCCTAATTTTTGTAGCTCGCTCCATATAGATTATTAGGACTATGAATCTCATAAGAGTTTCTTTAAAATCATAATATTTGCATGCAAAAGAGTTTCTTAAATTAATTACTCAATTGATTTTTACGTGTAGAAAAATTCATTTTTATGTATGCCCAAGGGAGTTTCATGAAAAGTGTAAGACATGATTGAAAGTGGATGTTCTCAAACAAAGAAAAATGTATGAGAAAGTTGGGAGTTTTATGAATAAACTTAAATGTTTCATGCAAGGTGGTAAATGTTCATGCAAGCCATCTAAAGGTTTTATAAAAAAAAATTGAACCAAAATGAATTTCCTAGTAAACTGTGTTAAAGTTATACTCGTCAAGTGGATGAATGTATAACATCAATAGAGCATCTATCTTAAATGGAGGATGCACTCATAATTTATAATGAAGGGGCCTACATGTCTATTAACTATGGTTGAATTCCTTCTAGATAAGTGAGAAAATTAAGATTAAAAAGGTATAATATAATTCCCTAGATGTTGCAATTTGGAATTCAAGTCTATGTGATTGCATTGAAATTACTAATTTGAATTAGTTATATATAAAACACTAGATTTACTATGCTCATCCTCTTAGGAATCTAATGTATACCTAATGTTATAATGGTTTCTGTGAAATTACCCTTGGAATACTCCCATTAGTTTGATACTATTAAATTTCATAAGGATATCCCACTTGGAATTGGTGGTTACACTTTCAATTGGATAGACATTGATCTAGATAATGGTTATAACAGTCATGTGTTGTACGTTGAGACACTCCAGTACTAGTAAAAGTAGGTCTAGATGATCTTGGGTGTCATATTAGAACATGAGGATCTATAGTGGTTATTTTATTTATGCTTGCAGAGTTATATTATTCATCCATTAGGGTATCTATGGTGTACTCACATTGTATTACAAGATATGTTCGTAAAAGTGTTGTTAGTTCCCTATGGATAAATACTCAGAACCCTCTCGGGTGCTCATAGCACAAGGGTATCCAAGTAGACTTCATTGTTCAATGTTTTTTGATAGGCAAAGGTATAGTATTTCATGATTGAGAGGGATAGCTCAAATATAGTTAAAGAAAATGATTATAGTATGGTGTCGGGAGGTAGTGGAACCACTAATACATTCTATTTATTTATATCATTTAGGATATTTATATTAACCTGATGGGGGATTGGTCACTATATGTTTTCATCACCATGAGTATGTATGACATGAACCAAATTAGTTCGACCCCAAACCGGTCGCTCGAGCTGATCTATGACATGAACCGAAGGGTATTCTGGATCCCCATGTGCTAGAATTCCAAGAATCAATAGAGTAAACCAAGGAAATGATTTATCCCAATAATAAATAAATAAATGAACAACATGAACATGAATAAGAATCCAAATACATAAATAATCATCTGAACATATTTTACATAGCATAACAATATTCAACAAACATACAATAACCAAATAAAACCTACCAACAAAATAGTCTTCATGTAACCCCAAGGGTCACTCTTTGATACCAAATTTCCCATAGCGATCAATACCAAGCTGACAACATACACAAAAAAATAGAAACGAACTATAGGCATGAGTATTAAATCTTAGTAGGCTAGCCCAATAATCTATTCATAATGTGCATAATTTAAAATAGAAGAATCATCATATTCAAGTTTAAGATATAATATATGAAGATAATATTTTATTAAATTTCCCAATGAAAACCAAATCGGACTTATTTCCTTAATTTACCTTGTAAACCAACTATATTTTTTAAAAGAGGAGCCATATGAATTTTTGAAACATTTCCAAAACCTTTTCTAGAATACATTAATACAATTTATAAATTTTTAGGAGAAAATCATCTTTCTCCATGAGAGAAGTACAAAAATCATACAATAAGGGAAATTGAAGTAATAATATAAGGATAACCAAGCAACATGTGTCAAATTTAAACAATGAAAGAAAATAATGTTCAATATGTATGGGTGAACCTAAAAGATAATGAATAATCTATAACATAATAATACATGAGACCCATCCCTAGAATCATGCCCCATGTGATGAAATTAAAAATTCACTAAATACTCCCAACCACCCTAACTCAGGACAGACTGAGGGGGAAATCACATAGTAATAAAACCAGTATATCTAGCTTCTATGGGTCATCAGCTATGCATAATCTTTCCAATGTGTTAAAAATGATCATAAAATTCTCTCACTATACCAGGTTATCATGTATCTTGTATAATGGGGTTGATCCAACTGATTGTAACTAAGTTTCAAACCATATGAGTATATAATAATAATTTAATAACATGACCCACCCTAATCCATGCCAATATTCATCTCTTTCATTAAAACACATAGATTGAAAATAAGTACATACAGAGAATCTTACACCCCTTAAAAGTAAATGGTTCACAATGATTACACAATGAGGAAATCCCACCAATTCACATAAAAATACAATAGAATCATACAATGGGAGATTTCATAATAAACATTTTCACCACTTTCCTAAAAGTTTCCAAAAGGGACTTTAGCACATTTCATGAAAATCATTATTTATAAAACAAGAAAATGCATTTTATCAAAGGGGGATGAAACAACCTATGTCATTTCAAAAACACTTGGAAGAAAATTTTATGAAAATACTCATATTTCATTTTTAATACAAAACCATTCATATCAAATTCCAAACCGTCCACTAACCGTCAACAAATTCCAAACAGAATTTGAAATCCAAATATACATTACATAAATACAAACCCCCTATAGAACTCATTCTAGGATCCCAAATCACCATGTCAAACACCATGAATTCATTTAAAATTTAAAAACATGCTTTTAAAAATCACAAAACACTCCTAAAATCCATTCAGTCATTTTATGAATCACATGGTGTGAATAATTTAAACAAAAAATATGATTAATAAAAAAACACAGAAGTAAAAACCATTTTTCACATCCAATAACTGTTCCATGGAACACATATCATTATTTAATATTCCAGTAAAGTGAGAAAAGATTTAAATAAGTGACTCTAAAATTAAAATGTCAAGTGAATGTGAAACCTACCACAAACTCATGACACTTCAACAATGCTCACCCAGAAGAACATGAAAAGGGTTAGAGGAATAAAGGACATCCATGTTGGACCATAAACAAATGAAACCAAATAATAAATTCAGTGGAAACCAAACCCTAGTTCTACATGACCATAGGGGGAGAGGAACTCTAAATAAAGTGTAAAAATAACAATGAGGGATTATAGGATAAAATATTACAATAATAAAACACCAAAAACCCTTGAAGAAACCCTATATTTGCACCAACAGTGGGAGGAAGTGGCTTGAAGAAACAAGGAGGAACCTCTTTTGGGTAACACGAAATAGTAGAATGGAGAGAGGGGCATATTGGGTATAAAACATAGGGTGGGAAAAGGGGTAATTATATTATTTTTACGATCTAGGAAGCTTTCATGGTTAGGTTGCACGGTTTGACCAAATGTGTGCCAACCATACACCCCTCACTGGACACACCTGGGAACCAACATCGTTTGGCCCCCATATTTTTCAAAATATTTCCCAACCATAAGAAATATTTTTTTCTAAAACCAGCAGCTTCCCGCATGGTTTTACAAATTGTGGGTAGGTCGTGTGCCATGACACTGCCTTCAAAGCTCAACTACATGGATACCTAGAGCATACCGCATGGTTTCCTCTACCCATGCACAAATAATTCACAGAATATTGTGATGCTTGAAAACCTGAATGTTCACTAAAAACTCTTGAACAAGCAATGGAATAACTACAGGGTCAAAACTAAACAAGATACACCTCAAATAATTAATCATCGTCACACCTTGAACTCAATAGAGAAACCAAGATCCCCAAATGAACCAGAATTGATGATGAGAAATGAAAAATTGGGGGTGACAATTATCCCCATAATTAATTCTTTCCTCCCTCATAAATCCACAAAATTTATAGTTTATCGATCGAAGACTAATAATTCCACAACCACATGATCCAACCTCTTAAAACATGAACACCTAAACCACTGCCAAATAGAACTCATGTATTTTTCCCTAAACAAAACAAAAAAACAAACTACTTCTCCTGAAATAATAGGAAATTCAAGCCACAATCTTTATAAAAATTCTTCGAAAAAATATATTGGGAAAACTAAAATAACTCCAACATTTTCCCAAGACAAAATAACTCGAAGTTTTTCTATCCTCAAATAGATCCACACGACTCCCAACCAACACCGATAACCATACCAAATTTATCAACACATTGGGCCCGAACAAACTCCCAATCATAAAAACCCAGATTCACTGATTATTTCTAGAGAATTGTCAATGAGAACCATGGTGGGTCTCCCCACAATTATGAACCAAATAGAACCAACCAATCAAACATTCCACAAAATCCAACACAGGGCCTTTCCCAAATAGGCCAACCAAATATCTTCCACACTTGACTACCGACCACGATTAATAAGAACACAACAACATCATTTAGACCACCAAATACAGAACATAGGGGATAATAACTGATCCAAATCTTCCCACACACTTGGTGGTTTTCTGACTGTGTGAAAAACTTCACTCTGAGACCTCTGTATAGAGTTTTGATGTTTGAAGCATCTGATGAACCCCGGTAAATAGTAGATAACTCCAACAAGGAACATGCATCCTCCAATTAGATTAAAAGAAAAATAAGAAATCCAAACTGACAAGAACACGCCTATTTAAAACAGGGCTTCTTTAAAAGGCATACAACATTCCCTTACATCTCAAAATGAATAAAATAATAATAACCAAACCTCCACAATAAGAGAACCCTTAACACATGAAGGATACTTACAACGATAATAATATTTAAATAAGTCCCCAAACAGCACCTTACTTCTGTGAATTGACTTCATGATGCATTCAAGAAATACCTGTAAAAAACCACTACATGTGACCTAAGTATCCACAATAATGTTAGTGCTTTAGAGAATTTGAACATAATGGATTCTTATCAAACTTCTCACCACACTAATAACGCACCATCACCTCATACCTATAAGATATTTCCAAAAGATCCTAAGTCCTTTTTATTCCACGACCAGCACCAACAGTTTTAGGTCACTTCCCTAGTTCCATATCTGAACTCCCATAACCACTCACGTGGATTATAAGAAGTTCGGATGCATCACGAATTCCTTCTAGGATAGCTTTAGTATCGAGATCATTCTTCCCCACTTCAGAAATATAAGTTAGTTTGGGCCTTTACACCTTGGACCAAAGATCCGGATAAAGTCCACACTCAAAATTCCATGCCTTCATGGAATCATATGCGACATACTCTGAATGTAAGGAACTCGGTCCCTAAAATAATGGAGGTATTCCAAAACTGATCTACTACTTTTCTACAAATAGCACATCTCATTCACCTTTCTCAAAATTTCTATTTTAGATAAGTAATGAAAAATAAATAAAGCCTTCAATAAATCCCAAGTAATTTCTTAACAAGTCTTATTTCGAGGAACATACTTCCTCCACTTCCATGGAGAACCCTCTAACATATAGGTTGCAAGATCCACCTTCGACAACTCAGGAAGCCCAAGGAAATCGAAGATTCATTCCATTTTCCCCATCCACTCTTATTCTATGCATGGGTTTACTTGATTTTAATAAAATTGTGGATTTAAATTCCAAACTCAATAATGAAATCATTAGTCTGATCAACTTGAAGCCCTGCTAATAGGAAACCACCCATATCCAGACCACTAATTCTATCAAATATTTTTGGGGGTGAACAGAGAGATATAATAAAAATGAAAGATTTATCAAAACCAACTCATCAACTAAAGTTCTCAGACTCAAAACATCACATATAAAATACTTCCAAATTATTAAAACAAGAATCACAAAACCAATGTATTTTAAAAAAAATTCATAACATTAAATCTCAAAACATTTTTGAAAGAAGAAAAACAAGGTGGGTTTCACACTCACCAATTGTATTCCGTGGAGTCTCACTCACATTAATATTCTCATTCAATTCTGAGCACCAATAAATCATTCGATATCTGCACTTATCTGGACTTCCATATATAACCATGAATGTGAGAACCCATGAGAATACCAAAGTCCATAAAAAATCATTCCATTTCAAATTGAACAAAAAATTTCAAATTCCACCAACCACCAAGTCAAAAACAGTTTTCCGATTCCAGGATAGAATTCATTTCACCATGCTTAAATATTAACATCCAATGATTTTTCATCAAAAAAATTCATCTTGTTTCATGAAAAACATTTTCTAGAATATAAAAAACCTCATTCCATAAAAAACCAATTGATTAAAACACACTCAATTTCATTCAAAAAAATACAAAAAAAATTCCACTTTCTGACAACCATTTTCCATAAAACGCATGTTTTTATTATAAAAGTCAAATATCCTTAAATCCTTCCCATTTCTACCCAAGAGTTAATTTTATAAAAATTCATGTTTCTAAATTATTCCAAATGGTAAATTTTAAAAATAAATTATCCCACTTTTTGCAATCTAACCATTACCACCAAAACCCCATTTCCACTATTCTAATATAAGGGTCTTCAAAAATAAAATCCGAAGTCAAATAAGAATAAAAGAAACTCACATGGGAAACTAGTGTTTATGGGTGACTTGGTCATATGGTTGGAGGCCAAATTCCAAACATCCCACCACCACAAATAGCAATCTATGACCATGTCCCTGGATCCACATGGTTTTTTAGGCCCTTTGATATCATGGAGACCACTAGATCGAATCCCATTTTGTATCTCAAACACCAAACAATCCACAATAACCCAAAGAAACCACCAAAACCATACATCCCATGGAAACATAAGAATCAAAAAGAGAAAGGTTTCATGACATCATTCTCATTCCAACATCTCGAGTCCTGAATGTCTTACTCCATATACCTTTACATCCCCAAGAAATGAATGGAACTCATAAAATCAAGGTCCTACAAATAATTAACCTCCTCTAATAGAATTTTTTCATGAAACAACCATGGTTGACCTAGAACCGATCAACAGATCCAATATTTGGTATGGATTGAAGGGAGTTCTCAATCCCCACGGGCTAAAAACTACTATCAGACATCAACAGAGTAATCCAAGGTAATGTTTTCTCCCAATGATAAATAAATAAACAAATAGTATAAAGATGAACAAGAATCCCAATACATAAATAATCATCTGAACATCTTTTAAAAATATAAAAAATTACAACCAAACTATATAAAATGCAAACTAAAACTGATGACCACATCATCTTCATGTGACCTTGAGGTTCACTCTCTAATACCAAAACCAACCATAGCCAACATTGATCAATACCAACATAAGAACCTCACCAAAGGCTAAATATTGAATAGATCTATATGTGTGAATATTAAAACTTAGTAGGATATTTCGATAACCTATTCCCAAAGCACATCCTTTAAAAGAAAAGAACCATAAAAATTATGTTTTAGATAAAATATATGAATATAATAATTTAGTACATTTTCCTAAGAAAAAAACATGTTCCATTGCCATCCTTTTCCATTTAAACCCACACTCTTTTTTAATAGAAGAGGCATATATATTTCGGAAACATTTCCAAAAACTTTTCCAAAACACATTAAAACGTTTTATAATTTTTTAAGGAAACCATCATGCTCAAGGATAAAGGAACCACAATCATACAATAAGGGAAATGTAAGTAAGTACATAAGGATAACCAAGAAAAATGTGTCACAGTTAAACATTATATGAAAGTAAGTGCCAATACACATGGGTAAACCTAAGAGATCATGAATGATACAGAACATAATAATACATGATATGCATCCCTAAAATCATTCCTTGCATGAATAAATCAAAAGAACCCTAAATATTCCCATACAATTTGTGTCGGAACTAATCGAGGGGGAGACCCACAGAAATAAACCCTGTATATCAACCTAGTATTGTCCACCAGCTAGTGAATAATAGAGCTAGTGCATCACTCATTCTAAGAATGTTTTATCATTATTATGGGTTCCCACATCTCATGTATAAAGGGTGTGAGAAAACCAATTCCATCTTAGCATCCAATCACATGAATATATAATAATAATTCAACAACATGCCTCACCCCGAGCCACCCCAAAGTTTCATCTCTTTTCTTAAAACCCATAGATCGTAAATGATTCCAAAATGTGTATATTCCACTCCAAGAAAACGGTTCTGGAGGATTACATAGTGAGGAAATCACACCCATTCACATACATAGGATTAAAAAATTCATCCAAGGATATTTTTCATAATAAAAATTTTCACCACTTTAGAAAATGGTCCCATTAGGCCTTAATCACATTTCATGAAACCCATTATTTATCGAAGAACTAAATAAATTTCATAGAACTAGGATGAAGAACCCTTTTCCATTTCATAACCACATGGAAAAATATTCCATCAAAGTACAAAAATTTTATTTTTATGGAAAAATCATTCTTATCAAATGCAAAACGGGCCACTAACTGCCAATACATGCCAAACCACATTTGAAATCCAAATACACATTCCAATTAAATCCAAAACCCCTTGGTAACCAATTCAAAGAAGATAAATAATCATTTCAAATACCATGAATTTATTTAGGATGTCAAAACATGATTTTAAAAACCAAAAACCACTCATAAAATCCAATTGGTCATTTTCTCAAACACTTGGGGTGCTCAATATAACCAAAAAAATACAATTTATCACAAAACATAAATTCAATAAACATTTTTCACATCCAAAAATTATTCAAAGGATCACATATCAATATTTAATATTCATAGAAGGTGTGAAAATGTTTAAATCTATGATTCTTATATAAAAAATGAAATTTGAAGGGAAACCAACCTCAAACTCATAACACTTTTTCAATGCATTCCTGAAATCACACCACAGGTGTTCAAAGAAGCAAGGAAATCAAAGAGGGGCCTTAATGAAATAAAACCCCCATAATAAATTGAGGGGAAACAAATATTTAGTTATACAAGACCATAAGGTGATATGAACTCAAAAGAAAGTTGAATAATATTGAAAATGGATGAGTGGAGAGGAGAGGATATTACCTTGAGAAATCACCCCAAATCAATCAATAAATATAAGATCCATGCCAATAGGGGGAGGAAATATATTGACGAACCAAGGAGGAGCATATTATGGGTAGAACAAACTATGAGAAGGGATATATGGGTATATTAGGTCTAAAATCATGAGATGGAAAAGAAGTAATTTTACTCTTTATAAGACCTAGAAATCTGCTACAGTTTGGCTACCCAGTTTACTAAACCATGCACAAACCATGATCCCCTCACTTGATAGATCTAGGAACCAATTTGGGTTGGCCGCACAGTTTACAAAATGTGTGCTAACCATGTGAAGGTTATATCCAAAACTAGTAAATTCCCACATAGTTTCCGCATGGTTTTAAATATAATGCACAAACTGTGCACTATGCCACTACATCCAAAGCTCCACTACATGGTTACTTTGATCATGCTATACAGTTTCCTATACTCATGCACAAACTATTCCCATGATATTTTCATGTTTTAAAACCCAACATTTCTACAAGAACTCCTGAAAAAACAATGGAATAACCATGGGTGAGAACTAAGAAATATACACCAAAAAACATTAAACACTGTCACACTTAGAAATCGAGAGGAAACCCAAGATCCACAAATGAACTGGGGAGGATGATGGGAAATGAAAAATAGAGTGTGAAATTGTATGAATGCATACTTATACATGTTAAATTGATATAAAATAATGGTGTTTTATTCCTTTTATATACTTTTCATTAATGTTTATTATTTTAGATGATTTTTGGATTATTTTATGATGTCATTAAACACTGATATAAGGGATAGTATACCCACAATAACCCCATATACCTTTACTACCAGTTTTCACCCTCTACCATAAGGGGAGGTGTGCCTGATATCGAGTAACTATTTGATCTAGTCCATCATTGAGTGTTCAGGAATAGGGGACATTTCAATGTGGTGTCATATCACCATTTTATTTTTTTTCTTTATATTTTGGGTATGTTATAATTAAATTTTCTACATTTTAGAGCTTCATATGGGACTCAAAATAGTGTGTTATAGACACATATTCTGATTGGAAGACCAAATTTCTAGGGATATGGGTTTACATATCTTTTTTTCAGTTTTATAGTTGTATGATTTAACCAAGTATATAGTTTTTTATTTTTTTTGTGGAATTTTTCTAAGAACCACATTATATTATCTTATGATGAAAGTTCATGTGGATATATCATGACAGGATTTTTGATAGATACAAAATACCTTTGTTAAAGGGATGTATAGTGATTATAATGGGTCAATACATGAATTAGAAAACAAGATATGCAACCCTTGTATGTGGTTATAATACTGGTTTGGAGATGGAATGGGATCAATTATTTTAATTAAAAACAACAACCAATATAGTGTTTTCTGATAGAGCTTCTTAGTGGAATTCTACTTAGCTAAACTACAAATCTATGGTGAACATGTAATTGATCACGGTTGGGAGATTTTATTATATATATTTGTTTACCATTATGAGACAATGTTTCATAAAGGGTTAGTCCCATATATGGTTTCCTTGTGAGAATCAGTCTGATAGTAGGAAAATTACTTGGCATGTAGTGTCTGTAATATATAATTGAGAATTCCATATTGACCATTATGAAATGTCATGGTGTTTATAATATAAGAGATTCGATTCCCCATGAGATACGACCATGTGATATATGATATATTGGATAGGTGGTTGAGGCTAGTGTAGTTGAGATGTGTCTCAAGATATTATCAAGTCAGTTATTATTAATGAGATTAGTAGTGGTATATATATATATATATATGAGGGTAACCCATGTAAGGTGTTAGCTGAGAATTGTGATTTCTATAATGGAAAAAATTATGGTTAAATGCTTCATGTTTGATATTTATGAATGGTTAGTGTTATCAGATATGTGATAGAGGAATAGAAATTCCTTTTGTTTGGTGTTGAAAATCATTAGATTATTTAGTATTTATGTTTGGTTTTAAATGGATTGATTGGTATAATTATTGTCCATAATAACTTCATGAATGGTTTCAGATGAGATAGAAAATTTTTATCTTGGGTAGTTAGATATATGATGGATATATCTTGGGTATATTATCCTAGTTTAGTGACGATTATCAAATTTATGTGGTTGTTTGATGGGCCTTGGCATGGGTAAATTCATAGATTATGATGACGATCACCGAAGGAGTTTCAGGATTGATCATAGTGACTTCTATGGGTCATGGTAAGGGATTTAAGCACCTAATCCTAGGTCTTATGTCCTACTAATCATGTGATCGAGCGTTTTTTGTTGCTAACACATGGTACGAGAGCATACACACATTGGTTTGGATGAAATAAAGATAGCACACTCTAGTTGTGCATGGTATCATTGATTTGGAGATCGATATGAGGTTATGTAAAGTATAAGGATTGATGGTTTTGAAGAAATTGTGGTTATATTAGTTTCCTAAGAGGATTGATGAAATGGTAAATGTCAATATATAGAGTGAGGAGGCATCGATGATAGATCAAGTTCAATGATACGAATGAATATATTTTTTTTTCCTATTTTGTATTTATAGGGTGGAATGAAAATAAAACCTATTCATTTCAGACACATAATGAAATTTATATGGAAATACATTTGGTTATAAATGTACAATTATTCATTCGATGGTGTGAACCTCATTGAAAATGGATTTTCACCAGGAATCACGGATGAAAATCTTATGAGATGGGTATGGGTTGTGACTAATGTTTCTCTTCAACACTTGTGCATAATAGGTTTGTCCATGCCCATTCGTTACATATAGTAATGGACAGAGCATTGGACATGGAGGTATCTACATCATGTTGGTGGGTTCATGGGCACGATGAGGCTAGAAATTGGACATTCTAGGGTGTATTTGGATGCCAGTGAGTTGAAATATATGATTATATATGGTTCTAAAGAAAATAAAAAATTTAATATTTGGATGTTCTTTTGGATGGATTCCATGCATTGGAATTTGGGTCACGGTGTCTTTTAATTGAACATTGAGTATATCGGATCGATATAGAATCGATTCATGGGGAAAGGTAAAGACATAGGATCTGGTTGGTTGGTGATTCAACCATTAAATTACACCAAATTTCATGTTTGTACCTCATTGTTGGTTCATCGATGGTCTCATGATTCCTTTGGGAGATAATATATTGTGATCGGATTGTGTGAGAGTGAATTAGTGGCTATGACCAATATCTATTTAGAATGGTTAGGTTAAGGAGGTTCAACAAATGCCTTTAATGATAATGGATTTAGTAACATTGAAATAGAACTGATCAATCATTGGAACATTAAGAATTCATTTTGTTTGGAGAAACTAAGGTTGGGGAGCCAAGTGGACTGAAATTAGCACTGATGTATTGAGTATTATGGTAGGGGAACTATAATATTTAGGATTAATTTGATAAAGACATTTTAATGCCTCTAAATTGATGGTAAATGTTATATTCCATCTTAATTTTTTGAGTATGATGGTGAGAGATCTTATTGGGTTTTGATAAGTAATGTTTCTCATGTTTGGAGTTATACAGTGGAATCTCATTCAATGTTCCTTGAGAAGAACACTTTTAAATATGCCTAATGTTGAGAGGGTGTGAATCAATTTTAGGATCTTTTTAACATTTTTTAACATTTTATCCCTTTACATCTTTGACCTATTAGGATCTTGATTCACTTATTCAATTTTCCTTATATCAAGAAAGTATACTAAAGAAAGTAAAAAAATGACATATAATATTTTTACAGGGTTCTCTACTCGATAAGAGAAGTTGACCCTTGTAATGTAAGGTGTTGAATACTATAAATATTCTCCACTATAATAATTTTCCATGTATAGTAATTTTCATTGAAAAAAAATGTCATCCGTTTTTGAGTCACTACACTTCTGAAGGGGGGATGGAAACAATCCACTTACCTAGAATTTAAAAAACCTCATCCAACATGTAACTCCATGGCTGTTGTTTATACAACCTCTAAATATAGTCTTAAAATTTATTATTAATGTAATTTGTAACAACAAAAAACGATTACACTTATAGATACTTCTAATTGATCACACAGTTTTTATTTTTTTCTCCACTTATTTCTCCTTCACTTTGTTACTTTCACAGAAACAACCAAGAAAAATTTCATTCCTCCATATAAAACTTGTTTATATGGACTTATTTTCTATATTTTTTTAATTTTCTTTTGTATCCAAGGAGTTCTATTTTTTTAATTTCTAATTGGTGAAAAAAAATTAGATCCTTCTATTTAACATTACTAAATTAAAATATGATATTTCATTCTTCGTGCTTTATCCAAAACAATGTCTATATGATTCATATATATGATCTATATATCCAATTAAGTTGAATTTGTTTTACTTTAGTTTTACCTATATCTACAAATTCTTTCACACTAGTTTTTATAGTAATATCCATCTGAGGAATTTTTTCCATTGATTTTCTATCTATTCTAACTTCTTTTCTTAATCTGTTTATTTTGATCAAAATGTTTCATTAGTTTTGTCTGTTACCCCTTACTCCGTCCAGTTCCTCTTCAACCAATAATCCAAACATACTAAGTATGTATCTCAATGAATTTATTTAGAACTATATTATAGAACAAATTATTTCTAAATTCAACTCCTTCACAATTGAATAGTGTCACACTCTTTATATGAATTTTTGAAACCCTTTATATCAGTGCCCTTCCATGGAAATTCAATTATCGTTTCCTATATTACTATATCTTGAATTTTGAAAATCCTTATCATTTACATTATTTTGGAGATCTTTTTAAATCCTATGAAACATTTGAGACCTTAACAAACATCCTCAAACTTCTTATACATTAGGATTACAGAATGTTTTTAGAAATACATAACATTTCATGAATCATAAACATTGTTATTTTATTATTCAAATGTTTTGTGTTCATCTCAATGTCCCCATAATTAAATAAATATAAAATGAATCATAAATTTATTCAAACCATAAAACCAGTAAAACTTCATAACATTCTATCAATCCAATTAAACATCATCCAGTGTTATATTAATAAATGATATAATCTTTTTAGAAATGTTTCAAAATATACTTCCTTTGATATATGAAATTCTTAAAAATATTTTCTTATAATAAATTTGTTATTTTGAAAATTATATTTTGATATTTTATTAAAAAAATAAATTAGAATGGTTTCATGTGGATCTTATTTCATATTACGGATTCAATGACTTTTATTAACTTTATTATGTCTATTAATCCCTTAGAGATCATCTCTACATCCTCTATTTGAGGGTTTCATAATATTCTATCAGTTGAAATTATAATAATCATCCTAATGTCTTTATAATACTTCTTCTAATGAAATCATCCAGAAACATATATTCGATGAAACTATTTTGGAAGCTCTATAACCTCTGTCTAATCAGAATTCATGGAACATAAGTTTGATTCAACATCACTAAATATTATGTCTGATGACATCATGGTTTTTTATCCAATTATAATTTGTCTGATAGAGGATTCTTCATCTATTATACTTTCATACATCTATCTAGATTTATTCTTTTTGATAAAATTTAAAAACCTATCTTCAATACATGGAAACTCAAGTAGATAGTTCATTTTTGGGTTATAACTTATTCAGTACTTCATTATAAATTCTTTAATTCACATCATGTACATTGTAAATGTCTATTTCATGGACTTATTATTGTTCTACATTTCATATCATCTTCAAATAGTATTTCTTATAGACTTAATACTCCCCTTTTTACTAGTAGATATTGAAATATCTTTTTATATGATTTTCAATTCCTATAAACTCTATCTTGATTTACATTTATAATGAACTATAATATTTGATCAATAAAAAACACTTCTTTTGCTCTATAATTAAAACATTATGAAATTATGTTTAATGGACATTTTCTCTAATGGAATTTTAAATAAAACTCTATATGATATAGTTACTTAAAATCCTTTTCTCGATAGACCTCAATCTGATAATATTTACTATCTCCAACATTTCATCTTCTTCATGGAAATTTTGCAAGTTACGCTTCTGAAACCATAGGATTAACCTTATATAGGTAACAAAAATATTTTGCTACTCTTATGTAGGGATGAATATACTCTTACACAGCACAATATCTACTCAAAATTCCCTATCTAATTTCCTATATTTTATTATCTTTATTTCTTAGTCCTTTTTTCACTTCCTTATCTGTTTGATAACATTATAATAAAATTCTTCTTAGTAAAACCCCTTAAAGAAAATTACATCTATTCATATTTGGAAAATTAATCATTCCATTTTGTCATTCCAAACAACATAAATAAATACCTTAATGGAATTTTTATCCATTATTTCTTTCTATTTTGTAACATATGTTAAAAATTTTCAATTTCAGAATAAAACTCTTTAATGAAACTTCTTCAACATTTAAATTTTGATAAAAAAATGTGATTTTCCAAAACTAATAGCACATGTCCATGAAATAAATAACAACTCATCAGTCATTATGGGTTAACTCAATGTCTGCAAAAGAAAATATTTAATATTATAATACTTAAGAAACATCATTATTTCATTATCCAATATATATAAACTATTTTATCATGGTTGGGAAATTCAGTTGGAAAAATTTACTGCATTGGTATCTTAATATCTACTTCAGCATATTAACATCAATGAAATCAGTCAATTTCATTGAAAAATATTAACATCCAAGGATATCCAATGTAAAAATATACAACTCTTACAAAATGTGGGATCTATAATCTCCTTCATTTTATTAGTTCTAAATACCATTTATATTCTTTCTAAATGAACATATCAATATTTGTACCATTCTCTAATTTAGTTTCTTCTAATATTTTGTCCACTATTGTTTTCCTGAACAGTAATTTCACTTTTTATCCCCCTTAATGACTAGAATTACAAAGTTAATGGGAAATTTGTAACAAGTAATATATAAGAAATGTGTCATCCATAACTTCACTCTAAAGTCTATATGAGACATGATCGTTGTAAAAAAATAGGATTTGATTTAGACAGTGAAGTTTGCACTTTCTAATTGATTATGATTCCACATAGAATGAAAAATCATAATCTTTTCTTCAATGGTTTTCCACATTTATTCTTGGATTAAGATAATTATTGATATTAGAATCTTTAGAAAAAAATTTCAATCCAAAATTAGAGAACATACATAAAAAAGAATAAAAATATTAAACTAATATAAGTAGGATAAGTGTCCTTGGAAGACTTTTTTACTTTTACATTTCTTATTTCATATCTTAATTTAAATTTTCCCACCTCGTATAAATTTTTTCCTTAATATTTATTAACCATTTATACCAGATTAAGAAACACCTACTTTTCAAATCACATGATCTTCAAGGATATTTCAAAATAGAAAGGTTTATATTATTCAATTATTATTCAAATTTATTAAATGTTCAACAAATGTATTCCCCTCAATGTAAAATTCCTTCCAATATACATAATGATAAATTGATTCATGGGTATTCTTTAGAAACATCATGTGTATAAAGAATCAAAATGGATCATTCTTTTGTGTATGTTCATGATATAGACAATTTCTTCATCTTCACCAATAAAGAACCTTTCATATGTTATATACCTTAATCATATTAAGAAACAATCCAAGATGGATACTTTCTTATCATAACTATTCATCCTTTTAATCCATTCAGTTTTCTCTAGTTCTACCCCTGATATTATTCCTCACCTTAAATTCTCCATTTTGAAATAGAATAAAAAACCCAAAGTTTAAAGGAATAATAAGGTTCTTCATTGCTTCATTGATATGAAAACTTACGTTGAGATGGATTTATCAACCCTCTTATACCATTTTATCTATTCTTCATCCCTATACATATAAAAATAACTTTTGATTTAGACTTCATAGATATTATCACTATCTCCCTCTCATTGTATTTGAAAATTATATTATCAAGTTATTTTAATGGACTTGTAAAATCCGATGCAACATTAATATTTATTAAGAAATAATTTTTTAATAGAATGTTGTAGAAAAAAAATTTAGAGTGTGTTCATACATGTTTCACTTCACAAAAATAACTTCATTATCTTGGTATAGAATATTTTATTTTTCATTTACATGACTGATTTCTAGTGATTCTTCCATTTTCCTCAACCTTTCCAAATATTCCTTTAATTTAACCAATAAATACTTAGTAACTTGGGAAATAATTATATATTATTCATATGGATTATTCTAAGTGACATCATTCTTATTTAATCTTTTTTATGTAATACTTCTGTTCAACTTCTTGGATTTTAAATCCACGGTCTTCTCACCATTTTTTACTTGAAATAAAATTAGGTGAATTTTTGTTTAAAACAACCTCTTTCTTACTTACCAAAGTAGCTTTTAGTACCAAAGCTTTTGTGAAATAGTTTTTGAAATAAATTTAATCTTTTTTATATTTTTTATTTCACGCAACACTAGATATAGTTTTTTATATAGAAGAATTAATTTTGGCTTGAGTTTTATGCAACACCACATTAATATTTCACTACCCGGAACACTTAGATTATATTTTGGTAAACTAAAAACTATGTTCTTCTTATATTACACATACTTATTAATCCTTTCAATTTCATTCATTACACGCAAGGCTGAGTTTTTACCAAACTATAGTACTCTGTTAATATTATTATTAAAATACTAATACAGCTACCATCTAGCCATTGGAATGAAACTTGTGGATAATATTACCCAAATTGTAAAAATATGATCTAAACATGTATATAAAATGAATAATTTTATCATAAATTAGAATATGTTAATGAAACAAATGTTTGAAAATAAATAAATTACATTTCTAAGATATTTTTTTCAATATACATACACAATTTTATCCAAATAAATTATAAATAAAATTTTGATTAATATTTTCCTGATAATTTATATATTACATATTTAATAAATATTTTTTATACACATACAATATATTTTATGTGTCTAGTATGAGAATAAATCCAATTTTATGATGAAAAATATTTATTTTTCTAAAAGGTAATTTTACCTCATTGTAAGAGAGAACCCATTTTAAATATAATTTTTTAAAATATTATAATATTGATGTGAAAAAATAAACATAATTTTTTAAATATAAATATCAAAATTTACATTGGGTGAATTGTTTTTATTTTTATGAGAAGTTTATTTTTTTGATAAATTGTTAGAAAATAGTGAATTTATTACAAAAATTTGTTTTCATAAATTTTATTTATTTTGTTAAATATTACTTCTAATTGGGTTTTAAGTGTAATTAATTAAACTTTATATCATATAAACCAATGTAGTTAATTTTAAAAAAATTCATATTAAATTTGGATATAAAAAATTGGAAAACATTCGAACATTTTTACTTCAAAACCCAAATTTATCGTCTCATCTGTGAGATTAACTATAAGTTAATTTATTTCAATTCTATGACTATAATTTGGAAAAATGTATTATAGAATTGGAATTACAGTAATTTATAATTTCTAATAATTTATTTTTTGTTTTGGACCAAAAATATTAGTGAATGTAATTAAGATTAATTATAGTGAATAAAGTAAAATAACAAGCTTACATAATGGTTAGACTTTAATATTAAGAAGACAAATGACCTAGAAACCTGTACAAAATCCATTTTATAGAAAACTTTACACCAATAACTATATTGTATCAATTTTTTTAAATAAAAACTAGGCATGTGATGTGTGGGGGCCTCTCAATAGTGTTTAGCCTTTTATATTTACAAGAATGACATTCCTCCTCTATAAAAGGGATCTCCCCCACTCACTTCCTCACACATATCGATACACTTTTTATTGGAGAAACCCAAAAAAAATATCCTCCCAAAATACATATCTTCAAAATAGAATACTCTAATTGGGATGAACTCCAACCAAGGAAGCCCTTTAGTTCAATCTAAGAGGAGTTAACCAAATAAGAGGTAACATCCTTCTTCAAGATCCTTTTTTTTATTTTCATTCTCCATACCTTTAACTCTTTTTATTACTTGATTATATAACAACTATAGTATCATAAAAATACATATATGTTGTTATTATATTATTTAAACCTATACTTACACACACTTCCATCTAATGGGTGGTGACCATTCCATTCTTGTGTATGATGAAATACCACCTCACTAAATGATGTTGTTTATTTTTCCTTTACCACCAATAATGGTAGAAAATTATGACAGAAACTATATTTTATTATTATATATGGAATATTTATTATTTATTTGTTTTCATTAATTATAATATAAGTTATACCTTCATACTTCGAATTTTTTTTAAATGTGATAACATCGTTTTAGGAAGTGTGGACCACCACCTCTATAAAGCGATGTGATTCATTCACACTACACATGAATGTATTTAGGATGGTTCTAGTGAAATTAAATGATATATATGACATATAAATATAATAGAATTATGATATACATATAAATATAAATAAATTTATTTCATTTAATTTCATAGTTTCAATACGACAATAAAACTGAAACAATGTTCATGCACACGTTTGACCTAC
Organism: Viscum album; assembly: GCA_963277665.1. Taxonomy (NCBI): domain Eukaryota; kingdom Viridiplantae; phylum Streptophyta; class Magnoliopsida; order Santalales; family Viscaceae; genus Viscum; species Viscum album. The sequence goes on from OY728163.1 coordinate 693,394,403, forward strand.
CATTTCAATCAATGGTGTATTCCATTTCATATTTTTATATTTTATAAATTATTATAAAAATTTATATAGATAAAATATATTATATTTAACCATTTTTTAAATTATTTATAATGTAAATAATGATCTATGTTATAGGATCAAAAATAACAAGTTAAAACATTTACGAAAAACAAAGCAGATATTACCTAAAGCGTAACATTAACATGGAATTATTATTTAAAATATAATAAAAAGAAAAAATAGAATCATATATGGTATTATATAAAATAATATGGTTATTTAATATATTTATAATATACTTATATTTAGTATTTTATAGGTTTCTACATATACGAATAAATTCAAGACTTAAGGTAAGTTATTTCTCATCTCATTTTTTTCTGTGAGATTTATGACTTATTCACCACTCATTTATTTTGTATGGTGAATACAGTACCCCTAAATATATTCTATATCTATGATAATTAAATTTATGGTTATTTACATATCCTTTTTATTATCTCTATGTCATTGGGTTTTACATTATAAATGTTTCCAAATCAGTACTTGGTTTTTTTCTCAATTTTCCTTCTTTGAGGCACATGTTTTATTATTAACCTATATTATTTTAAGATGTGTGTATAATTAAATTTAAAATTTAATATCATTAAACGTTTTATTTTCAAGATATCTTATTCTTCATGTAATTTCATTTTCTTACATGGGGATTATGATTTATAGTTTCCAAGTAATATGATTTTATTGAAATAATCTCATTATTAATAAAAAAAATTATTGATTATTCTTACATTGATGAAACGGTATTATCGATATATTAATAATGCTCATAAAATTTCTTATAATATTTTTATTAATGATATATCCATTTATTGGTATCATTTTTCCACTCTTTGGTACATAAAATGATTAAGAAAGTGTTTTTAATATATTATGAGTTTACCTCTCCCTTAGGTCGAAAATCTATGTTCCTTCAAACGAATTTAATATAAAAAGGTATTCAAAAATGTTATAATATTATCCTATTCTATTTAAAATAATTTTTCCCATTTTTTACCTTCTATAAAAAAGGGTTTTCTAAAACGGAATCACTACTGTAAAATGGGCCTATACCCACGGTTTTGCAAAAAACTGTGGGTATAGGGATAATATGGGGACCTATACCCACGGTTTCAAGAAAACTGTGGGTATAGGTCACCTATACCCATGGTTGTTCCCAGAAACGTGGGTATAGATTATTTTTAAATACATATACCCACAATTTTGGCCAAACCGTGGGTATAGGGTTTTTTCAGAATACCTATACCCACGATTTTGAAAAACTGTGGATATTTGGGTATTTTGTTTGAAGAACTATACCACGGTTTTTCAAAACTGTGTCTATAGCTAGCGGCAGGAAAACAAATTATGTGGGGTAATGAAAAAAAATTGGCGGGAACATGGTTTGGGTTAATATAATTACAAATATAAGTAAACAGATATATGACAATGTTAAAAAAATATTTCCATCTCAGTTGGTCAGGTCACGAATCATCTTCGCAGTGGTCATGGGTTCGAATCCCGCATGTTTCATTTTTTTGATAAGTGGTAATATTAATATATTTATAAAAATATATATATAGATATCAAATGACTCGATAGCTTGGTTGGTCAGGGAGGTTGTTCTGTCAGTGCAGCGTCCCGGGTTTGAGTCCTACCTGCATTGATTATTTTCGCGCGTTTGATTTTTCGAAAACCGGTAATATTACTATATATATATAAATATAAACGTATATACCAAATAAGTTGATAGCTCGGTTGGTCAGAGACATTGTTCTGCCAGTGCCGCTTCTTGGGTTCGAGTCCCACATGTTACTATTTTTTGAGATATAAATTCCAACAGTTTTCAAACCATGGGGGAAGTCCTATGCCACCCATACAGCGGCGTGGTACACGGTGACCCCTATATATACCCACGGCTTGGATGAATCATGGGGATAGCCTAAGACCCCTATTGCGATGCCACTCGTCCCCACGATTCCCAAAACTGTTGGTATAGGCTATACCCATGGTTTTGGGGGCTATCCCCAAGGTTTTGAACCGTGGGTATAGGTAGTTTTTTCAGTAGTGAATCCACTTTACATTTTCTGATCAAAGCACTTTTTTAAACTTCTTAAGATTTAAATGGAATTTTAAGCATATGGATTTATATTCCCTGATTATTTTCCCTTCTTTGACCTTCTTTTTATAATTTTAAAGTTTTTTTAAAAAAAAATCATATTTTAGACATTCAGTGTTTTGAAAAGTATTTTAAAATAAATATTTTTTCAAAAAAAAATATGATAAAAAGTGTTTTAAATGGTTTACAAAGCTCCCTTTATATGTTTTCATGATGTTTTATAAAATCAAAAAGGACTAAATAATTTAAAATATTCTTTTACATGTTTTTAAATAATTTTCAAAGCAAATTGTTTTAAATGTTTTTTCAATATTACTTTAAATTTTTTAAGAGAGAAAGGTTCTCAAATATGATTTCAAGATTCTTTTATAAGTTTTAAAGTAAAATGGTTTGCAAAACGTTTTCAAGATTATTTAATAATATTTAATGGAAAATGTTTTTTCAATATTTTTTCAGTCTTATTTTATATGTTTTCCAAGAAAATGGTTTTCAAAATTGTTTAATGTTTCTTTTATAAGTTTTGAAGGAAATGTTTTTTCAAAATGTTTTCCATATTCTTTTATAAGATTTCAAGGAGAACAGTTTTCAGAGTAATTTCAATCTTATTTTATAATTTTTCAAATAAAATGGTTTTAACAAATCATAAAAATCTTAATTTATATTTTTTAAAATATATTTTTAAATAAACTTATTTTCAACATTTTTTCAATGTTTGTTAATATGTTTTCAAATATAATGGTTTCCAAAAGGGTTTATGTTTTTTAAAATAATTTTTCAAATAAGAAATGATATTTTCTTCAAGAAATGTTTTCAAAGGGTCTTTCCAAATTATTTTCCATCTAATATGACATTTTTTTGTGTTTTTAATACCTTATATGAAATGATAAAAAGTTACATTCATATTCATTCTACAAATGGTTTATGTTTTTATAGATTGATGTTTATTAAAACCATTTCTTCTTTATGGGTTATATGTTTATGAAACACATTTCTCTTTCATGGGTTATATGTTTATTAAACATGTTTCTATTTCATGTGTTATTTTCTTATGAAAAACAGTTCCTTTATTGGGTTATTCTTTGATGAAATGATTATCAAACTTTTCTATTTTCCACAAGTTATAATATGATTAAATATTTATGATACAGATTTCATTTGATGGGTTGTGTTATGATTATTTATGTTCTTGTAGAACTTCTATGAATGATGTAATTATACGATGTTTGGGACCTATATCTCCATCCAATACATGGGTCAAGATTTGTATCTCCTTAGATAGACATGGTTGGAATGGAGAGTGAACTCAATTCAGTAAAGGACTTGGAATTCTATGATGGTCTTGGGAGTGAACCTTGACTACTAATATGGCCATGGAAGGGAACCATGACTACCAAGATTTTATAGGGAGTGAAACCATACGAAAAATATGTCCATGGAAGTGATTCCTCAACTAATATGGAAATAATTTTATATGCTTAAGTTTTTGCCAAAATTTCATGTCTTATTCTTATATTATGATTTCATGGCATATGCTCTTGACTAAATTTTGATTCCTAACATATTAACTACCAATATTTATGCCATGAATCGTGGATATGATCATTGATATAAAGGGTTTGATCTTCAAATTTTGATTTTATGTTCTCATACCCTTATTCTCACATTATGATTATTTATATCTTTTGTTTACCCTTAATGAGCATCCAGTCCAACCCATTTCTTATGTTTCCTTTCCAGTGTTATGAAAAAAGTTTTTAAGTAGGATTTATAAAGGGGAAATTATTTGTGGTAAAAATTGATGATATTTTAATATGTTATAATATGTTTTCTTAAGTTTCCAAATACATTAAAATATTATAGAAGTCTAGCATATAATTTTTTAATGTTTTGAATATTCATCTAAAATGATTTAATATCCATGTATGTTAAGCCTAGGTCGTTATAGTTTTTATCAAAGTAAGGGTTTGTTCGTCCATTGGAAACTATGATGAGATAAACATAGTGAGATTCATAGGGGTATTTCTATGCATTTTTCTAGGGTTGTCTCGAAGGATAAGCATAAGGTTTCATCAGAAGGTTCCATAATTTTGACATCATGGAATTGATTTTTCATGGTTATGTGGATTTCCACTATGATAAGTGTATCTCAGACTATGATTTTTGGTTATAGTCAATGGATGAACACTAAAGAACTGGGTTAATGGTGAATTTGATGGACAATGTTATAATGAGCTATCAAATGCGATGATCACTAGAGTAAAGGATGTAGTGATCAATCTGAATTAGTTTTCATAGAAAATGATTAACAACATGTACCTTGTAAAACCCTATGACACAAAAAATAAAAAAATGAAGGTATTTTCTATGATTTCAGGTAAGGGAGACCATGGAGGAATGAATATTTATTTTCTTTTATGCCCATAATGTGGAAATAATTATTTAAGTGAATTTCTAAGAGGAACAAAGAGTTGTTTTGACTATGGAAACATACACAAAGCAAGTAAAATAAAATGGAAAATGAATGGTTATATCAACATAATGGATGAGAATATTGGCCACCATAAGACTCCATATAAGGTTATATTATTTATGTATATAATGAATGGGAATTATAAAAATTGATGTCCTAGGAGGGAAGATCATGAACAGAATCAACAAGGTGGTGCGAGTGATACCTATACTACTGATGATGATGGGACTATAAATAAAATGTGAAAGTAAAATTGTATTATATAATGGGTTGAGTTATCCTTATTAATGGATTAAGGTTACAGTAAAATAATTGAAGTGTTTATGTAATTGGATTCAAGAATTATAAATTGTGAAATATAATGATTGTTCGTTTCATGGTTTTTCTATGAATTTAAAATAACATGTTTAATGGTTTTGATATAATATAAAAGTTATTTAATGGAAAGGTGATTTTCATGGGAAACACGTGAATAAGTTAAATATAACTATTAAAAGTTCTTTTTGTTATGATAATGATGTTTAGATAATGATATGTTGGATAACAATAAGTAAATTGGACTGTAATGTTTTCCTTGGAAGAAATTGTGGATTTGTTGACAATGTAGTTGTGATATCATAGATGGAGTTTACAACATTTATGGATTTATGGAATATATCCAATAAACATTCGAATAAGAAAACATGTTTGTTTTCCACAAGTATTTTTGGTAATTCTTGTTATCCCCATGTTTCTAGAGAATACATGATGAAGGTATTCAAAACTTTAGTATGTGAAAAGAAATATATATTTTATGATATATAGGGAATCAATGATAATCTATTTTTGAGAAATTTTTTGATCTTATTTCTAATGTTTTGGAATTAGATATTTTTTAGGGGTTATGTGGTACCCATCTGTGTAATGTTTTATGTTAAAAATTGGATGATCTTTTGCGATTCAATGTATTATATCCCTATATAAGGATTTATGCATATTTGAAAACTTTTGAAAACGTTTTTATTCTGATAAATATAGATGTAATGAACTATTAGTCTATTTGTGGATATCATGATCTGTAAACGCTTCAATAAAAAATTCAAATTTATTTTCTGGAATAAGAGATTATGTGTATGTTGATGAAGGTGCAGAAAAGGGAAAGGTTTTCATGAAATCATGTAAGTATATCTTTTCATGAAATTTATTCAACTATAAGAAAACAATTCTTGAAATAATATGTTATCAAGTTAGCATAATTTTTTATGATATCAATGGAAACTTCCAGCCTCTTTGGGTTATGCCTTTGTGATTATTGGCATTCTTATATCCATGTTCTTTATCACTCTGCATCAGAACTTGGTAGTAAAATTTCTCTTCCATGTCTATGTTTTCACTTTCCATCTATGTTTTCCTTTGTGGAAACCTTGTTATCAGTAACTTTGGGTAACCATTATGTTTCCAACCTTTCTTTTTTAAAGGAAGCATTAGTATTTATTTTTATTATTTGGGTTTCTATGAAAGGGACATTCAAGTATCAAACCATTAATAACCCAAATTAATTTCAAGGGATAATTTAATTTTAATGGAGGAATGATGAAACCTCTCATTATTTGGTGGAATTTTTCAAATTAATTTAAATTTTTGGATATTTTTTATGTCATAAAACATTGAATATAGTTTTCTATATATAAAATCACTATGTTATGATTAGGTTATATTAAACCCCATTTTAATCTTTCACTACACACAAACCATAGATTAGTTTTCAGTATAATAAACACTATAGTTGGTTTTTATTACATGAAATATAGAGTCCCTTTGATATCCTGCATTAAAGGAAAGGTTGACTTTTTATCAAACTATAATACAATATTATTATTATTATTAAAATACTAATATAGCCACCACCCAGCCGTTGGAATGAAATATGATAATAAGATTACCTAAATTGTGAAAATATGATTTACACATTAATATAAAATGAATCTTTTAGTTATCAATTAGTACAATTTAATGAAAAAACTATTTGAAAATATATAAATTAATTTATAAGAAAATATTTTTTCTACGTACAAACACAATTTTATCTCAATAAATTAAAGATACCTCTTTTTATTAATTTTTTTAATAGAATTTATCTATTATAAATTCAATAAATATTTTTGATACTCATCTAATTTATTTTATTGGTATAATAATAGAATTAATCCAATTATATGAATAAAATGATGTATTTCTCTAAAATTTAATTCTACAACCTTTTAATAGTGAACACATTTTAAATCTAATTTTTGACACTTTGAGAATTTTTATTTGAAAAATTAGAATTAATTTTATAATATTCGATATCAAAATTTACTTTGGGTGAATTTTTTGTAATTTTTCGAGAAGTTTCATTATTAATGAATAGTGAACCAAAAAATGATTTTTAATTCAAATCATCATTTTCATTAATTTCCTTTATATAGTTAAATAATGTTTCTAATTTGTTTTTAATTTTAATTAGATCAATTTTATATCATTTTACCCATTTTAGATCATTTGAAACAATTTAAAATTAAATTTTGATATAAAAACTTATTAAACCTTTGAAAATTTTTACTTTAAAACTACACAGTATCATCTCGTCTGCGAGATTAAAATTAAATTAATTTAAACCAATTATGTTATTTTCATTTTAGAAAATTGATTCCATATTTGGAATAAGAATAATTTATGTTTTATAATAAGTTTAACATTGATTTTTAATTGAAATATTAGTGAAATTAATTAAAATTAATTACAATGATTGAGGTAAAAATAAGATTACGTAATGGTTAAACTATAATATTAAGAAAAAAAATAACCTAGACACATGTAAAAAATAAATTTTATGGGAAATATATAGATCAAGGTATCTATTTTATATAATTTTAACAATTATCTGAGGAACATATGTAAGGTAAACCTCTCAATTGTGTTTACCTTTTTATATTTACAAATATTCAACTCATCGTCTATAAAAGGAAACCCCCCACCCCCTCGCCGCACACAAACACATCATCATCATCATCACACCTATCAAGACACATTGTATTTGACATCCACTGCCCAAATATCCTCAAAATTTTCCTCCATTAATCCTAGAAGCCTTTTATTGTATATATCCAACCAAGAAAGCCCTTTGGTGAAAACCTGGATGAGTTACCCAAAGAATAGGTAACATCCTTCCTCATGATCCTACGTTTTATTTTCATTCTCCACCCCATATTATATTATTATTAGATTATTATATAATAACATAAATATAATCAATATAATAAGATTTTATTATTCTAATTGATCAACCTACACTTAAACACACTTCCATCTAATGGGTGACAAACTTACCATTCTTATGTACGGCGAACTACCACCTCATGATATGATGTTGTTGGTTTTTACTTTACCACCTCTAGTGGTTGGAAATAATGATGAACACTATGTTTTTATATGATTTATATTATATTTATTTTCTATTTATTATTATTTAATTATTATATAGTATATACATTTAAGCTTTTGATTTTGTGTAAATAAGATAACTTCATTTGAGGAAGTGTGGACTACCACCTCCTCAATGCGATGTGTTTCATTCACACTACCCATGGAATGTAACAAATATAGATTTAGTGAAATTATATGATATATATAAAATATTATTTATTATTTAATGCAAATATACACACAGATATATATATATCATTTAATTTATTTCCTTCAAAAGGAAAATAAAACAAAAACAGCATTCATGCGTACGTACGACCAACCATGTCCACGAAAGGTGTATTCTTTTTCATATTTATATATTTTATATACTATTATAAATAATTATGTACAGAATATATATTATATCTAAATTATATTATACATTATATAATAAGGTAAATTATGATCTATTTAAGAGGATCAAGACTAACAAGTTAAAACATATACAAAAAACAAAGCGGATTTTACCTAAAGCGTAACATTAGAATAGTAAATAATAAGTTAATATAAATTCATAATAAAATAATATATGATATTATAATTAATAATACTGTTATTTAATTTATTTATAAAAAACTTATATTTATTAAACATGAGTTTTGAATGTGTATGAAGAAAGTCAAAACGTAAGTTAAGGGTTTCCTCATCTCACTTTTATTTCTATATGATTTATGCCTTATTCACCTCTCATTAACTTTTTTTGTGGTGTATATAATGGCCATGAATATATTTTATGAATAATATCCTTATATTTATGAATATTTCCATATCCATTTTATGATCTCTCTTTCATGGGGTTTTATGTTCCAAAAGTTTCCAAATCTATAAGGTAGTTGTGTCTCAATTCTCTTTCTCTGAGGCACATGTTTTCTAATGCACATATATTATTTTATAAGCTGTGTATACTTTCATTTTACATGTTATATCATGAATATAATTATTTTAATGACATATTAATCTATAAGTAATTTAATTTTCATATATAGGGAGTATGATTTTAAGTTACCAAGTGGTATGAGTTTATTGAAATAGCCTCATCGTTTATCAAGATTATTTATGATTATGATTCCATTGAAGAAAACATAAGATACATATGTCATGAAAAATCATTAAATTTATTTTACTAGGGGTTTTTATGATATATTTATTTATTATTTCTATTTTAAAACTCTTTGGTACATAAGATAATTTCGAAAGTGTTTTTAATAAATTTTGACTTTACCTCTCTCTTTGGTTAGAAATATATGTTCCTTAAAAATAATGTTTTCTAAAAATGTTTTCAAAAATTTACTAACATTCACCTATTATATTTAAAATAATATTTTTCCCATGTTTTATCTTTTAAATGAAAGTGGTTTTTAAAAAATGAATCTTTTTATCATTTTTTCATTGAGGAGATTTTCAATACATTTTATTATGTTAAAGGAATGTTTTTCATGTATGGATTTATCCATTATCATGAACATACTTAATTTTAGGATTCCATTAATTGATTAAAATATTCCTTTTTTTAATAGTTTTCCTAATAAAATGGAATTCATTGTATTTAATACGATTTTCAAAGAAAATTTTTTCAAGAACATTTATGTATAAAAGGTGTTTTAAATGATTTTCAAAGATCCCTTTATTTGTTTTCAAAATTTTGTTTTAAAAAAATAATTTTAATTATTTCAAATCATAATTTATATGTTTTCAAATTATATTTAAATAAATTTTTTTTAAATAATTCAAATTATCTTTTATATGTTTTCAAGTAAAAAAATTTTGATAAATGTTTCCATGATTATTTTATAAATTTTCAATGGAAATCATTTTTAGAATGATTTAAAGATTCTTTTATAAGTTTTCATGGAAAATGATTTTTCAAAATGTTTCTAATATTATTTAATATGTTTTCAAAAAAAATTAGTTCTAAACATTTTAAATATTCTTTTATAATTTTTCTAGAAAAATAGTTTTAAAAAAAATTTCAATGGTCTTTTATATATTATCAATTTAAATAGTTTTCAAAGTAATTTCACTCTTTTTTTGTAAATTTTCAAGGAAAGAGTTTTTTCAAAAAAAAATAAAATATCCCATTATAAATTCTAAATATATATTTAAAGAAAATAAATTTTAAAATTTTTTCAATATTACATAATATGTCTTCAAAGAAAATCTTTTTCCAAAGGATTTATGTTTTAAAAATCGTTTTTAAAAAAAGAAAGGATATTTTCCTCAAGAAATTATTTCAAAAGATATTTCCAAAATATCTACCATATAAGATTATATCAATTGGTGTTATTCATGTATTATAAGATATAATCCAAATCTATCATCCACATTCATTCTTGGAATGGATTATGTTTTGATAGCATGATTTTTATGAAACCCATTTCACCTTCACGCGTTATATGTTTATGAAAACCCATTTCTCTTCCACAGGTTATTTAATTATTAAACTTATTTTAATTTTTAAGGTTATATGCTTATTAAACTCACTTATTTTCATCGGTTATGATTTGATAAAAAATATTGTGAAACATATCTCTTCTCCACTGGTAATGATATGATTAGATTTTACTGATGCCCATTTCATTTGATGGGATATGATATGATTGTATATGAACTTGTGAAAAATTGATGTATGATTTAATTATGAGATTTGTGAGATCTATATCTCCCTCAAATTCATTGGGTAATTATTTATATCTCATTAGATGGACATGGATGTAATGGGTAGTAATCTCAATTCAGTCAAGGACTTTGTCTACTAAGATGGTCTTGGGAGTGAACCTTGACTACTAAGATGGTCTTGGGAGTGAACCATGACTACCATGATGGTATAATAATTGATCCCTTACTACTAATATGGCCTTGGAAGTGATTCCTTGACTAATATAGAGATAATGGTATTTGCTTATGTGTTGGACACAATTCTATGTCTTGTTCCTATGTTGAGCTTTCATTCCTTAGGTTATTGATTACCATATGATTCATATCTTGTGAACTAATAATATTTATTTCATGAATCACTTATATTATCTTTGATTTGTACAGTATGATCTAGAAATGTTTTTCTGAGGTTCGCATACCCTTAATCTCATGTTATGGTTATGTATCTCATTTGTTTACCCTTATTAAGCATCTATGTTCACCCATATCTTATGTTTTCATTCCCAAGTTATGAAGAAATATTTTAAGTATAAGTACTAAAGGGGAATATCTTTTTGTAATCATTGAAAATATTTCACTATGTTATAGGAGTTGTTTCATGTTTCAAAATACACTAAACTATTATGGTCCTCAAGAATGTGCTTTTCTAATGTGTTTATTATTCATCTAAAATTACGTAATATCCATGAATGTTAATCATGGGTCCTTATATAGCTTATAAATTATCTAAACATATATTTTATCCATTTTATATCATTTATATATATATATATTGAGATGATCATAACCTAATATTTTTACCATTAAATTTTCAAACATCATTGGTATTTTCAATTTTTCAAATATATTGGATTTTTAATAGATTTTTATTAAGTTGAGGATAATGCTTCTTTATCTATGCCATACTCCCCCTCATATAGGCATCCATTATTTCTTTTAATTTAGGGGATTTGACTAAATATCTAAGGTGGAATGCATGAATCTTTTGGGTCACCAATAATTCACCCCAAATTATAGCTTTCTAATATATTCTATAAAATGTTTTTAAGTATTATTTATAATATTTTGTTCTCTTTTTTTGGAACTAGATTCCACACACTTTTTTATATAAACCCTTTTCACGATGGTAGGTTTCTTATCACCTTTCATCATACATAAAGTTTCTAAATTTCACATCCATCGTACACTTTTCAATAAATATACAATGAAACATTTATAAAATATGGAATAAATGGTACCTTTTTCTTAATATATACTTGAGGAATATCATCAAAAAAATTCAATATATTCTTATCATAATTCTATAGATATCATATTGGGTTTTTTTTGATATTATGTCATATCCACATTCTCTACACAATTTTTTTTTATTTTTTAAATTTATTTACCATGCACCTTAACATTGTTTTATAACAAGGAGATAAGTTCTGTTATCTTCTCAAATTATAATTAAAATTTTAAATAATTGAAATATATGATATTTATTAACATTATTTCAATTAAATGGATATTTTCCTCTAGTGTATTATTGAATCCCTCTTTCACTTAAACTAAATTTGGCCATTTTTATTCAAATCATGATGAACTTATTTCAAGATCCACTTTTCTTACTGTAAAGGCTCTATGCTATCTTGAGAGCATAAGAAAATCTAGAAATTTTTTATGAATATATTTATATATATAATCTTCATATTTATAAAAATAAGTTATTTCTTTCTACATCTTTCTAAAACTCAAAAAACAGGTTATACAATTTATTTCAAAACCTAGAGCATAATATTTCTGGATTTATAAACTGATATGTTATGAGATTTTATTGATTGATCGTCATTATTATTTATTCTAGGAAATAATTATTCAAGATATTATGGACAATAATTTTATTATACCACTTAATCATATAGAATTAAATATTTAATTGAGGTGGAAATGTTTAAATTATACTCGATAGAAACATCATGCTCCTGTTTTTCTCTTTCCAAGACTAATATATCTTTATTGTTGTCTATGAATGTATAATTTTAAACATCCTCCTATTTATATAAAACAATTAATTTCAACTTCCTTTTTAAATTCTTCTTCATATTCATCATCACATTTTTAGAAATATAATTTTCCTCATAGAAAACAAATACTTCACCAAAACTATACTTCACTATTAAAATAAGAAAGAAAAATATATAATTAAACTAGAATAGTTGAAACATATGTAATCCCAAATAGGTATGACTACCCTATGATTCAAATATAGAGGACCACATTGGGATATTCTTAACACTGAGAGGGGGATGAATTAATTTTAAAAACATTTTATCCTTTTAATAGATTTTTATGACTTTACATCTTTGACCTATTAGGATCTTGATTCTCATATTCTATTTTACATATCTCATGTAGATATATTAAATAATTTAAATAATGTTTATGTTATCTTTAAAAGGTTCATTACTCAATAGAAGTATTCATTCCTTATCATGTATAGATTCAACCAGTATGTGGATTCTACAACATAATATTATTCCAATTATGGTGGTTTTTCTAGAAAATAATCCTTAGAAAACTGTGAGTCCATAAATTTTTGTTAGGGGATAGATACAATCCTCTTCAATAGATTGGTGAAACCTTATCCAAAATTTAGATACTCACTAGTTATTTATATACCTTTGAAAATATTCTCCCCTTTTTCTTAAGGTTTATTATAACAACAAGTAATTCTTCTATATATTGAGAATTTTGATGAATATCACAATGTTGTTTTATTCCCGCTTATTTTTTCATAACATGGTTAAATTTATAGTATAAGGAAATTAAAATTTATTTTTTATTCTTCCCTTTTGAACCAATCTGTTTCATCCCCATTTTGATCTTATCCACCTATTCACATCCATCCAATGATTTCTTCTAGTGAAAATTTGACAGATCCTACTACATTGAAACAAATAACTAAAGGTTGATATTACTTTCATCTTCCATCATTCAAAAAATTGTTTTTCAGATTCTTTTATTCAATTTATCTGTGTGATGATGTTCATCAGGTTTAATTTTGGTGTAAGATCCTTCAAATTATTCATAAAAACCTATTAATCTGTTGCAATTTTTTTCTATATTACTTCTTAGTGATGTTCCATATATTATTTCTTCAATTATTCATATAGTGCTTTAGTTGAATCAATGGTTTTATCTCTATCCATTACCCACTTCTCTTTTAAACCCAAATTAAACAAATATCATTTGAAATCAAAATGTCACTCAAAATTTTTTGTTGCCATTTTCATATGGAAAACATTATTCAGAAAATGTTTTCCTTCTAACATGAATAATATCACACTTTTTCCGCTTATAGGTGAAACCATTGATATAGGTGTACTTCCATGGAAATTCAAATATATTTTCCTTCAAGTTCAATCATTAATTTCTTACTTCCAAGTAATCTTGATTTTGAGGGATTTATTATCAACTCTTATAGAAACATTGTGACATTAAAAAATCCTTGAATTCACCAAACATTATCATTAATGTACTTCTTCCCAATTCCTTAACCTTGTGTAAATAATAATCTTCATTAAGATATTGTTAAAAAATTAAATATTCATCTCAGTATCACAAAATTAAATAACTTTACAAAACATCATAATTTTTTTTGTATTGTCCATTTGATACAACTTCATAAAATGCCTTTTGTATAGTGAGACATCATTTGATTTTATATTACACCATTATAAGATCATTTCAAAAAACTAATGCAATATACATCCTCTAAATAATTTTTTTCTTTACATGATTTTAGTCTAATATTTTATTTATTCATAAGAATCTATTCTTACCATCCCACAAAAAATTATCATACATTTATGTGGGTCCTCTTATATCTAATAGATTAATTGATTTCAATAATTTTTCCTATGTTCATTGAACTCGTCAATATCAACACTGGTTATTTTTTTTATGTCTTAAAAGAACACTATCATTCATCTATTCAATACTCATTGTGATTTCATTGTAACAATTATTAAAATGTCATCATCCAAATACATCAATCATATACCATTAATTAGAACCCTCCAGTCCTCTGTTAGATCATATTTCCTAGAAATTTTATTTTTATACAGCATCACTGAATCGTATGTATGATGACATCATGATTATTTTTCTGATTCCCATCCATCCAATGGATACTATTTTTCTTTCACCTCCTTATATATGTCTAAATTTTCTCCCTCTTATAACTATATCATGCTATCACGTGTACTTTTTAAAATAATCATATGGTACTATATTTGATTACAACTACTTCAGAACATCATTGAAACTTATTTACATATCCTCTTTATCTTTTTATAAGTATGTTTGAAGGACATCATGTATTTCTTCATTCCACATAATGTTTAATAAATACATCCAATGTATTTTATACTCCCATTTTTACTTGTGCTGATTGAAGTCTCTTTTAGAGACTTTTCACTTATTCTAAACTTCATCTTGAGTTACATCCATAAGGCTTTGTGATATTTTATCAATGTATAAATATTCTTCCCTCTGTAATAAAGCCTTCATAAAAGTATATTTTATGGAAATTCCAACCAATAAAACCATGTAAAAAAATCCATCATATTGAGCTACATTTAAAAATTTGTCTGATGGACCTTGGTTTAGGGATCTTTACTATATTTATGTGGTCATCTTCTTAATGAAACTTATATGAGGTACCCTTTAAAAATCATCATATTAACCATATGTGGTTAATATAAATCATGGAATATCTTTAAGTAGATCTTGGTGTTCTCATATATGGCATATTATCCACTAGGATGTCTTCATCCTTTTTCTTTTATTTTATTATCTCAATTTATCTTTCTATTTCCCTCATGGTTTGTTTATTTGGTAACATTCTAAATGAAGTATTCTTAATAAAACTCGATAGGTGACCTTATATTTGTTTCAATTTTAAAATCTATTTTTTCTATTTTTTCTTTAAAAAAATTTTAAGCATAGACCTTATAGAAATTTTTTTCAATTTGGTTTTGTTATCTTCCTCCATCCATTTGAATTTGAAAACTATTTAAGAAAACTCCTTAAGGAATCTATATCAAATTTTTAATTTTGATAAAAAATTATTTTCCAATAATGATGGAACATGTTCTAAACATCAAGAACAACTCATCAATAACTATGGGTTAACATAAATTACTCAAAATAACTTCTCTAAGATAATAAATTTTGAGAAACATCATTTATTTGGAATTCAATCTATATGAACCTTTTTATCAATTATGGTAACAGGAACTAAAATTATTTATAGTAGGTTCTTATTTATATCTTCTTCTATATATTGAAATCATTGAAATATTTTTATTTCTCCTATAAACATTAATATCTAATGAAATACACTGACATTAAATATTACACATTAACATAGTGTAATCTACATTTATAAGTGGAATCTATATTCCCGAGTGGAATGTGGAGAATTAATATTATATTTGTGATTAGAATATGTTTCGAATTTTGGTTAAGGGATTTTCGGGATTCTTACAGGTGATAATTTCTTTGGTGGGGTGGTTGTAAAACATTTCCCCTCTTTTAGTTGTGTAATTATAAAGGATTTTTAAAAAAAAAATTAAATAAATGGTCATTGCAGAACTTGGGATCAGTTCGATGTTCCATAACATTAAGCATATTGAAGAGATATTTATAGGTATAGAATGAGGATCATGTAGTGGTATGGTTCTCTGTTGGATAGATGAATCAATCTGGGTGAACCTGTAGTGAGAATTAATTATACGTTCACCACCATGGGGTGGACAACATTGTAGAAGACCCCATGATGGATGGATAAATTACCAGGAAGGGGTAATGGTTCTGGGGGTATCTGTGAGGTTCCTATGAATCTTCTCAAGAAAAAAAAAGAAAACAAATAACTTTTAGGTGGGCATATTTCATTTTCAATGGATTGGGAGATGGCCTTATATCATTGGTCCATGTCATGGTGAAGAAGGGTGAGTAATTTATTTTCATTCCATTTCTAGGTGTGGGATGATTATTAAATGCAGTTCATAGGGTTTTCTCCATATGAAACATACAGGTAACACACAATGTATTTGTTTTTTAATTTAATTAGATCCAAAGGGGTTCCATTTTTTGGAAACATAGGTTTCCTAAATATTAATTTTTTCCATTTCTATTGTCATGGTCAATAGAGATAGGTGACCAACACAGAAAGCAAGAACCCAATGCTTTATCTAAGTTTTGGGGTGTCCTAGAGAATTTGAAATGGAATCCACCATATAATAGGAATATATACCAAATAATTTTTCACATATTAATATAATATTTTTAATCTAAATTTCCAATAAATACAAACCAAGGAATAAGGGGACTAGTTTAATAATAAGAATATTTTCATAATAAATAAAAGAACTAAAATAAAAAATGATTTATTCTAATCTTCATAATGATCATATAAATCCATTTTATCTCATAAAAATAAATATTTTAATATGGGTATTTCATAAACAATAGGAGTTATCTAAAATCCCATTAAGGGACTAAACATGACAACAAATATTAACATATTATTTAAAAGGAAGAACAGGATATCATAAAATAAAAAGGCTAATGAATAATCATATGTGAGCATATAATAATGAATAAGAATCATAAATTCATGGGGAAAAAGAAATTTTGAAACAATATAAAACATAAGTTAATGTCTAGGATAACTACTGAGAAAAAATCACATGGTGGATAGAGTCATATTTTAGATTTGGTTTTCTCCATAATCATAAAAATACAATCTCATTATAAAAATATATTACCCAGTTCATTGGAATAATATTTGTTAACACCCATCGTAACATGATCATGATTATGTGTGTCATAAATTTAAATCATTCATAAGTTGTAAACATAATAATTACTCATGGAATGAAATGGGTCTCATAATCGTTCCACAGATCATAATCAATATATAATTAATAAATATTCTATAGAGAATAATGAATTAAATGTTTTGTATGTTCATAAAAATATATATAATATTCGGTCTCAAAATATGGGTTTTTTTGGAAAAAACATGATCATAAAAATTATATAATTGGGTATAGAAATAATCTTTCAAAATGGTGTTTTAAGGAATCATTTGACTAATTTTGGAGGAATAATATATATGGAATTTTATTTTTAAAAACATAGGTGAGAAAAAATGGTTTTACCAAAAATATTCCTTTATCTAATTATATCATGGGTGGGAATAAAGATTTTAAATTTTCAATTACTTGGAAGTATTATGGGTAGAAAAATTTCCCCTTAATCTAGTTTGATTTTAAAGTTGGAATTTGAGAAATTAAATTAAGGAATATATTACCCTTTAAAAAGAAAAGGAGAATAATATAAGTATATTAACAAGAGAAAAGTATATATAATTTATAATCACTATATAACATTAAGTAGAAGGAGAATATGAGTTAGAGAGAGGTTATAACCTAAAGAGAAAGGTTGGTTTGTAGATATATCTTTCTTTATGTTCCAAAGTCCTTCTGCGCATGCACTTAACATCCTAAAGAATAAAATTAAATTTATTCATTACTAAATTAAAATAATTTTAATTAAATTTATTATTTACTATCAGTATTTAATGTTTATTTACAAACATTTCACTGAGAAATTAAGCATAATTTCATTGTTCGGGGGGCGTTCATTCCATGGTTCCATGGTCTCATCACTTATGTATAATTATTAATGTTCTTGTAAAATAGTAAAATAACTATAAAAGAAAAATTAAATAATAATAATTTTATTATTTAAATTTTAATGGTACTAAATACACATATTTGTTCTATAATTGGGATGATTCATTTAGCAATAGAGTTGATGTTATATGATTAGTTTATACAGGCGGTTTTGTTGATTATCATGAACTATATTTTTTAAAAAATAAAATGATCATTAAAACATTAATTTACTTGAAATAAGTTATAATATACATTTTATAGTCATATTTGACAATAATATTTTTTTCTATACCCATCATTAAAGGCAGTAGAGAAAAACGAAGTGTGTTGTTCATGGAGGCGGTGAACTAACCATATTGTCAAAAAAGTTTACATTTTAGAAATAAAATAAGGGTGTTTATAAGATTGATGTTAAAACATAATAATAATATAAAATTACTTTTAGGATGTTGTTGATAATATGTTTAGGTGTACGGATAACATATGGGGGTGGTATAAGAATAATAAAACTAAAATAAATTTAGTGTAGATTTTATATCTTCCTTTGGTTGTCTCATTTTAGGCTACCCCTTAAGAATCCTTTAAATGGTATTTGTTTTGAACAATGAGGAATAATCAATGAAGGATATTATTTCGAAGGGAATTTGGAAGAAGACTTTTATGATCTAAGACTTATAATTTTTGAATAGAAGGGGTAGTGATGGGTGATATTTATAAGGTAGGACAGGACTATTTTAAAATATTATATTTTTTAGTATATTATTTGGATCAAGAATACCAATAGTATTTATCATAGTTACTACAGAAAGTAAATAAGGAATGTTAATTTTAAATATTGGGTTCTTACATATCCAATGAAACAAAAAACATCATGTATTTATCTTATAATGTTAAATAATGTATTTTACCATATTCTATTATTCACTGAAAATTAAACTATTTTAGAAACATACCAAAAATTAACCATAAACATTTTTCAAAAATTTGATTATAAAAATTAAATACATTTTATAGATATAATTTTCAAAATATGATAGATTTAATTATTAAATAAAATTTTCATTTATTTGAAATATAAAAATTATAATATTATGATCTATTTTCTGACCCCTTAAATATTTACATAATCTCTCATAAAATTATATTATAGTTATAAAATAAATATTATTAATTTACAAACCTGTTTTATGAAAATATAGTGTCTATTAAAACATTATATTTTTCAAAAAAAATGGAAATAAAACATATATGATTACAAGAATATGAACACTTATTTTTTTCATTATTAAAACATTTATTTACTAGTATCATGATAAAAATTTTCCATTTTTTCATTTTTGATGATTAATAAATATTATTGTAAACTTTTTTAAGTGGTTATACTATTCTAACTACCATGTTATTATTCTAAAGTCTAGATTATAATGGTGAGATTTCTATAAAAATAGTCAAATCTATGGTGGTCGTATAGGTTCCCTAATTCTTATAAATTCATAATATTTCATTCATTATTCATTAACATCTATTTTTCACAAGGAAATATATATATATATTCATTGACAATATTAATAATTTATTAGTAATATATTGTTTCATTTCTATTTTTTCTTGTGTGTGGTTATTTCATTGGATCGATCAAGTCTAAATTTTTTATTTTATTTATATTATTTTCTATTTTTTCAAATTTTAATATATTAAGTTATTATGGGCATGTTTATTCTATATATTTAATTTTAAAATATTAATATTAAAAAAAATCTGTTCTATCATGTGGTATATGTTCTTTATATTATAAAACATTACTAAGTATTAAATTTGTATATAATAAAATGGAAAATTGCATTAATAATATTTTGGGTTGTTACATTCTTCTCCATTAAGAAATATTTTTCTATAAATATCATTTTACATACTATAATTAAAAAAAGTGATGGTACATCTACTTAATGGCTTCCTCTGATTCCCAGGTTTCCTTCTTGTACATATGGTTTTCCATTATACTTTGACAAGGTGGGTTTTATTTTTCCATAAAACATTATCTCTATATCTATGATCTTTATCAGTTGTTTGTCAAAAGAGATGTCATTTTTCAGTTATACCAACTATAAATTCCTTACATGTGATGGATCTAGTATTTTCATCATCAAGAGGGACATGTGGAATACATCCTGTACTTTATATAGGGTGGGTTGGAGTACTAGTCAGTAAGTCATGACTCTAATGTGATCAAGATTAATAGAAGAGTCTATATACCAAGGACTTAGATTACCCTTTATTCCTAAATAATATAAGCAAATTCCATAGATAAATGAAGTTGAGAACTTTATCTGAAAACTAAAACTCAATGTCTCATCAATTATTATAAGAAAATCTCTTTAATTGACTCCAAGAAACCCTAGTGTGCTGCTGAATGGCATTGGGAATTTTTACCATTTCTGAAACCAATTAATGTATTGGATACTTACCTTCACCCATTTCATCCCATAATATTAGTGTTTTTCATTTATTCCCATAAATTTATTAATATATATAAATTTGGATTCTTGAGGTCTAACTACAGTATGATGTTGATCCAATCCTCCTTTTATTTCCATCGAGCATGCTCTAAACATGTCGTCAAGTTTCTGGATAGTCCACTCAGATTGGCCATCAGTTTGGGGGTGAAAATGTATACTTATGTTCTACTTACTATTCTAAGAACATTGGATAGTCATTCATAACTATAGGTAAACCTCAAATCATTATTGGGGATAATTGATAGGGTTATTTCGTGCATCCGAAACACTTTTATAATGTATAACCTTGCATGTTTATTGAGTGAGAAGTCCTCTAAAATTGGTATGAAGTTATCAATATTTATATAATGATCCACCACAACCCATATAGAATTATATCCTTTTGATGTATTCATTAGAAAACTAAAAACATTAATGGTTATGTTTTCCCATTTCTATATAGGTATGGGTAATAGATACATTATTACCTAGGATGTTTTACTATCCTACTTCATTAACAAACATACGAAGAAATGTTTTTGTATATTCCATGATATCCTTTTTAATATTATCCCTCCATAGTTCTCTTGGTGATATAAATACATTTCCAGGATCCTTGGGTGGATTGAGAAGGTTGTGTTACGTGCATCTTTCAACAGATCATTCTCTAACTCAAGATTTGATAGTATATAAATTTGTGACCAAAATCTTATAACACCATCATCATTTATTTTCAACTCAATGTATTTCACAATTCATATATATTCCACCTTCTTCTAAATTTATCATCATCTACTTGAGAACCTATTATCTTCTCTAGAAGGTTAAGTTGAGAAGTTTTTTTATAAACTAATTATTATCTTCCTTTATTTATGATTCCAATTTCCATCCATTTCATTTTTATAAATTTCATATCCTTCTTAATTCTAATCATTGGTATGGTCCCCTGACCCTTTCTATATAAGGAATATTATAAATTATTAGATTTACTATGATTATAGTGGATTGAAAATTTATAATGCTTGATCAGATATGAAAATTTTAATTGGTGAATATTCATCTCTTTTTGTGTGAATATATATGAAAACCCTACATTTTTTACATGACTATTACACCATTTTAATGATAAAAAAACATATTAGTTATATATTCAAGGATTTAAAGGTTTAGTACATTGGGAAAATTAGGATCACACATCATTGTTATATAATAATAATAATAAATTAATTAAACCATTCCTTTCTTATCCCTCTAAAATCCCATATTCCTTTATGTATATGTATTCACCTGAGTATATACATCAAAGAAATGGGTGAGCTAAAATCCTAGTAAGAGGATGAATATGGGATATGAATAAATATGAAATGGATGATCAAAATAATAATCATAACATAATAAAAACAAGGTCATTATTATAATTGTGAGGTAAATATTTCATAAATTCCAGGAATGTGGAAATGTATAAGAACGAAACACCATGTCATAGTGGTAAAATACCACACATATTTGTTAAAAAATCTAAACTCATGTTTAAGAATAACTGTTGTGAATAATCATAACATCATCATTATGAAAAAAATATACAATAATTATAATGAATTATACACATTATCTCATATGATTCATCACATTACCTAATCCATTTGAAGTTTATATAATTTTTTTCCCACCCATAACATATTAATATTTAAATAATCTTGACCGACACATAGAATGTATAAAAATAGGAGTCATAAAATAACTAATGTAAAATAATGGGTTTCATAAGGATTTTATAAATAATTATTTCATGAATAAAAATGGGGTTCCTAATTGAAAAATTGAAAACATATTTGGCATAAAAATCATCATTTGTGAATAAATAAGAAACAACTCAAAATAAATAAAACATGTGTTTTGGAAAGAAAGGTCTTTTTGGAAAATATTTTTATTTGGATTATAAATAATTGTGGAAATGTTTATATCCCTAAAATAAAATGGAATAATAGTTAATGTATGTTTAAATTACATTCTAGTAATATCCATACCAAAAATGTTGTGAAATATGGATAATGCAAAGAAAATGATTTGGGTTCGAGAATCCACTAACCTTAAATCCCACTAAATTGCTTTGATATTGCACCTCCGGAATAGTAAACATATATTTAATAAAAAATTGACACGAGGTGAATTATTTTAATTTTCTACCACAAACATAATCATTTGATTATATTTTTTAATTTCTTTGGTTTTAGGGATGTCATTTTGATATCATGGTTTCCTTAAAATTTCATGTTTTTCTTAGATTTCGCTATTTTTTCAAAGAAATTTATAAATAAGTATGATTAACTATAGAATAATTAAATACATATATTTATATATTTGTATATCATAAATAATTTATTAACACTAACCATAGTTTTGTGGTTAAGAAAAGGATTTCCAATGTCTTTGTTAGCGATTAACAAGTCGTTGATGGGACATTTTTAAATGAGCATAAAAATAGATGTTTGATATTTATATATGTCATAATTATGATACATGAAGTTCATTAACATCACTAATATAAAGTTGAGATACTGAATAATTAATTTTATAAGTTTTTTTTTGAAGGGAACTTGAAAAAATATATAAAAGTTGAACAAAGATAAGAATTGATAGAAACACATTCTTCGATGTAGCGTATCTTTTATGACACTATAACTCCCATTATGTTTGGAGTTCGTTTAATCTAGAAAACACCAATATATTATAAGGGGATTTGGAGGGATTATTTGGTTAGAAACTCTTTTTTATAAAGTGAGGGAGGAGTGGTTTTTAAAGGGAATGGAGAAGAGTTATTTATACATGAGGATATGGATATTTTTCAAATAATATATTAAATAAAAATATTATATCAAAGGTAAAACATGTAATACTTAGTTTTCGAAAATATAAAAAATATATACCTATAATAAAATATTTTTAAGAATTTAAACCACCTTATAATTACAATTAACTTAGTTTATTAAAAATTAATGTGGGAAAAAGGAAGAACTTTTTTTAAGGCATCACTTTTGGCCTTAGGTTTTGGAAAATTATTTTTAAGTTTTGAAAATATGTTTATTATATTTAAATGATTAATTTACAAAATCAAATATATTTTGGTTGAACATAATGTTATATAAACTATTATTTCAGTAATATATTGTGAATGATGTAATTGAAGATACACCAGTTGTGTGAAAAACAATATTTTTACTATTTAAATGAAAATTGAAGTATTTCCAAAAAAATACAAAAATATAACCCTTGAAAAAATTTCACATGACGATCTCAAAAAAATTATTGATTTTATATAATTACTTTTAAAACATTGGTAATTTATATTTTTAATATAAAGAATATGATTTTTATAAATTATATTAATATAACATTTAATAAAAATGTGCTTATATTTTCATTGAGTTTTTTAATCATGATATTTATTTTTTGGTGTTATAATATTTATAGTTAATTAAATTAATCATGATAAATATTATTTATTTCATAATTTATTATGTTTAGCTAATATTACTATTCCAAAGGTTATGTTACAATTCCTAACAATTGGGTTACAATTCCAATGGTCACATTGCCTCCTATAAATACCTCTCAATTCCATCATTCGTTGTATTGGATTAATTACTCTCAATGTTATATATTTACATTTTATATAATTTTTATTGGTTAAATAATATTTTTTCTATAGTATTTTTAATGTGAGGTATGATTCTAGAATATTGGGGAAAACCATATTTTCCCATTTTAGTTTTTCTATTTTCTATTTTCCCCTTGAAATAATTGGACTTTTAATGGGTTTATTCATTAACTAATGTGACAATTTTAATAAATGAATTAATTTTTTGTTGGTTTCTCTATGTTTTTTATATGTATAATGATATATATTATAATATATTACCCATTAATTTCAAGAAAAAAATATAATTTATTAATTATGGGTTTTTTAAATATATATTTTAGGCTCTTATGATATGTACATATCTCAGAATTCTATCCATAGTGATAATGCTGCCATATTTTCAATGATAAGTTTTATACTGCCAAATCAAAAATAAATTGGATAATTGTTCTCATGAAATTTCAAATTCATTTAGTCATAGGCTATAACCATTTAATTATAAATTAGTAAAAAGCTAAATAAATTTTTTGATTTGCCATTGTATTCCATAAAACATTCCCCACATGATGCTAGTGTATAGACTAGTGTAGTGATAAGCCTTTTTAAAATTCCTTAAATATGAATTAATATTAAATGGTATAAATAATATTTACTCTTTTCTGTGATATCTTCACCTGTGGGTTTGAAAATATTGAGAAGTTTCTCACAAATCATCGGTAACAGTGATTAAGTCCAAGGAAATAATAAATCTCTATTACAGATTTTGGTGTGGGTCACTCCTCAATTAAATTTTTCTAAGAAGGTTCCATGTATAACCCTTAGATGGTTATAATACTCTCAAATAATTATACTTCCTCTATCAATAACTCATATATTCTCTAAATTTCATATAGTTAATCATTTCTTAATGTATTTAGAAAAGTTTTCAAATTCTTCTCAGGTTCCTCCTGGATTTGGGAGTATATCATAATATCATCTATAATGACTTCCATAATTTTTTCATGGTAATTTATAATGACTCTATTCATAAATTCCATGAATTTTTCTATATCATTATTGACTATAAATGGAATCACAATGAACTCGTAGTGCCCAAACCTCGTTTGAATGGGAGTTATTGGAATATCTTCCTCCATCACCAATAATTGGTGATATACCAAATAAAGGTCTACCTTTGAGAAGTATTGGGCCCCAAATAATTTATTAAACAAGTAATAAATCTATTTTAGAGGATAATTTATAATTATAATGAATTTTTTGAGCTCACGATAATAAATGTAGAGGCTTATTAACCCATCCTTCATCTTGATGAAGAGAACGGGCACACCACGAATTGAAGCAATCCGGTGTATAAATCTCATTTCTAGGTTTCCATATAACTATGTTTTTTGATATTTTTTATTAATGGTGTCCATCTCTAAGGATTAATTAATATTATCATAGATTTTGTAATAAGTTCACCTGAGAACTCAACCTCTCATTTAGTAGGAAGAGCAGAAAACTCTTCAAGGAATACATCTGTATAGTCCCACATAATGGGCATGTATGTAAGAATGATTCCCTACTATTTATAAATAATTTTTTATGGATATGATTTCTCATAAGGAAATAATATCCACAATTGCGATAAATATTCCAAAGTATATTCATCCTCTTCCTTATACTTTTATAGAATCATAGGATGACTCAGGATGTGAAGAGGGATCTTCCTCTCTCTATAATTGATGTTTCCTTTATTTTAGTCCTTCAAATACATGCCTAATATATTATCAAATTCCACTAAAGGATTTATTAAAATTTTATTTGTAATTTTCATCCAAAAATAATTACTATGGAGGAGTTATATACATGGGATGAAACAATTTAACCATTTTTTATTCTCATAGGTAGCTCAAATCCCATGTTTTGTGGTGGTGTTTGATTTGTTCTACTAAAATTTAATGATATGAATGAATATAAATAAACATCATTATATAGAAAATTTGAAGCACATGAAAGGATAATGATCTCTTATTTTATGATTTGATTCTAGTTCCAGTCGTTTATTATATCCAAAAAACATAGGGATGAGCATTCATTAAAATACATAGAATAAAAATATGTATGCTATTATTATAGAAGTTGTAAATAATAAATTAAATTTAAATCCTAAATTATTAGTATTCGGGTTTCAATATGGTTTATACATGGTAATTTTTCCTATTGGGTTTTTGAACCTAACAATCTATTCAAGTTATTCATAATTGTTTATAAGGAGTTTGTGAATTTTCTAAATCCAATCCTCTAAGAGTGTCGAATGAGGTTCGAATCAAGGACTCTTTATCAAGCACTAGGTGATGATTAATTTAATACCCAATACACACTTTTTAGAGTTATTACTCATAGTTACAACTGTTATAGATCCACTTCAACTTATAGTTTCTAGAAAAGTATGTAATTTCTTGAAAACCACTCACTATAAAATTAAAAATAAGGATATTTCACTATATATAGACTTATCCCTATGGTTATCAAAAAATTATCCAACTCCTAATCCCTAAAAATAACTAAACATTCCCTCTAATGACAACTATATTTACACAAGACATTTTTACATATTATTAAATTATTTTAAGCATAAATATAAAATTAATACAAACCAAGGATCATGTAGCCTAGTGTCATTAAAATTATGGGTCCATATCACATAAAAGTGAAACTAAAATAAAGTAACATCATTTTTAATCCACATAATGAGATCCTAAATCAATTTTATCACCTAAAACTGCATAGGATAACCTTTAATAAAAAATAAAAAATGGTCATTCTAAAAATCTTAGTAATGGAATAAATAAGATAACAAGGCATTGTATATCAATCAAAGGAAAAACATGAAATCATAAAATTTAATGGTCACAAATAATCATTTTTAATAGAAACATATAAAACATTGAATAAAAATTTCATGGTTACATATGAATTTTTAAAAAATACAAATCATTACATAAGAACATTTCAATTCTAACTACTAAGATAACATCACATGGATGATATAGTCTAATCATTGATATAGTTACTATTTATTACCATAAATAGCATCTCATGAAACAAAATTTACCAAATTCATTGGAGTTTTATCTTGGATCACCCATCAAAACATGTACATTTTTATGGGTTCTAAAAAACGAAATAAATCTTAATTCATAATCATAAGAATTGCCCACAAAAATAAATGGGTTATATAATCCTTCCACAAATCATAATAAAAGGATAATTCATACATATTCCATAGAGAAAAGGTAATTATATATCTTGGATGTTAATATGTTATAATATAAGCATAGGACTCAAACATAGTTCTCATTTTCAAAAAAACATGAGAAAGTGTAGATAACTGGGAATATAAATGAACATTCAAAAATGTGTTTTAAGGAAATAGATAATGAATTTTGGATAAAGAATAATTATTGAATTATTTATAAAAAACAATGGTAGAACAGAATGGTTATTTATAAAATATTCCTTTATTTAATTAAATCATTAATTGTAAAAAATAATTTAAATGTATCTTTACATAAAATGATTAATTTGTAGAAAATTTCTCTTTAATTGGTTTTGATTTTAGTGCAGGCATTTGAGAAATAAAATTTAGTCCCATATTACCCTATAAAAGGAAGGGATAAAAATTGTTTATATATTTCCCATAAATATATATATAATTTAAAAATCATTCCATAACATTATGGATAGATAGAAAGTGAGTTAGAGAGAAAAAAGTCATAACCAAAACAAAAAGGGTGGTTCAGGGAGATCCCTTACATTAGGTTCACGAATCATTATGAACTTTCACTAAATTACCTTAATAATAAAAAATAGTTTAATACTTACCTGTTAACATTTTATCTATATTTTATTTGTAATACTTATATTATGTTCATTTACATCTATTTCAGTGATATATAAATCTTAATTGCACTTTTCTGGAGTTATTTGTCTCAAGGTTTCAAGGTCACGTCTCTTATGTATAAATATGGATATTATTTCTAAATGGGACTAAGAAAATAAAATTTAAATTAAATAATACTAAGGTCCGTCCAAAAATTTCAATGGAAAAAAATACCTATATTGTTTTACATATAGATGATTCATTTGGTATAAAAGTTAACATAATATGGTTAGTTCATTTACGTGGTTTCCTAAAACATCACAAAATATATTAATTTTAATAAGTTAAATGATTTTTAAAACATTAAATGACTCTAAAAAAGTTAAATTATTCTTATTATAATCCTATTTATTTATAATTTTGTTAATATAACCATCCTTGGTGATTTTGGAGAGAAATGAAGTGTGTTGTTCATGGAGACAGGGAATCAACCATAATTTGATCAGATTTTTCATAATATAAATAAATTAACGTAGTATATAGGATATATATTACACAATAATAATAACATATTATTATATTTAGGGTAAATATATTATTATTAATAGGTTTATAGAGAATATATGGGGGTTGTATAATCAGAATAAAATTAAACAAAAATTTAGTTTAGAGATTACCACTCGTTTTGGTTGTATCCTTTTAGCCTACCCATTAAGGATCCTTGAAATGGTATCTAGATAAGACTAGTATAACTAAGATTTGTGGGAGGGTATTGTGAAGGTAATTTGGAATAAATTCATCAAGATACAAGACAACGAATTTGTGAGTAGAAGGTCTCATTTGGGGTGGTATCAATAAGGGGTGGAGAGGGGAGTTTTGAATATTATATTCATTATATTATTATTTTGGCTCAAAAATACCTATAGTATTGATTTAAATGAATATATATGTAAATGGTACATGTGATTTAGAACTAGGGGGTACTTACACCAACCATGACAAAAAAATTCTTCTATTTTTTTATAATTTTAAATGCTTTATTTTATGATATTTTCTTATTCCACAAAAAAAATTAAATTTTTTATAAACAAATTTAAAAAATTATCTATTTTTAAATTTATTTAATAAAAATATTATGTTCATTTTATGAAAAATATTTTTCTAAATATGAGAAATTATAATTTTATATAAAATCCTCATTTATTTGAAAAACACCAATTTTGGTATTATGACCAACATTAATTCCCTCTGAGGAAATAATAATGCTCCCATAAAATTATATTATTATTATAATAAAACATAATATTAATATATAAACTCATTTTATCTAAATAAAAATTATTTTAAATCATTACATATATTATGAAAATGTAAATTCAACATATATGTTTTTAAAAAATATGAACACTAATTTTTTTCACTTTTTAAATATTTTTTAGATGTATAATTATATTAGTATATAATTTTTTGTTATATAGGATTAATAAATATTATTTTAACCTTCAAAAATTTAAGATAATATTCTAATTTTCTTCTTACTATTCCAATGGTCATATTACTATAACATAGATCATATTTTTAGTGGTCATATGGGTTCCTTACTTCCTATAAATACCTGATAATTCATTAATCATTCATTCACATATATTTTATATCAAGGTTGTAAATATTTTCATTTATAAAATTAATGTTGATTTGTTAATAGTATTTTCCATTATCAAGTTTTTATCATGAGTGTGGTTATTCTAGTGGGTTGAGTATATCTAAATTTTCATATTTTATTTATCATATTTTATATAATTGTAATACTTTCAGTTCCTCTAGAAATCATTATTCTCTTAAATTAATGTTAAAATTATTATAATAAAATTTCATTGGTTGTATCATATGGGTCATGTAATTTATATAATACTAATTTACCAATTATAACATAATTATATCATCAAGGAACTTTTCCACGGTGTCCAAGATATGAACTAACCAATGGGACTATAAAAACCTAGATCTTTATTTCAGGTATGCATATTATTTTCAAGCTGTTTTGAGGAAAAAGGAAGAAATGAGGATTTTCTGAGAACACATAATATACATCCATGTACATTCCATGTAGCTAGTTGCCGCACACAGCCATGTACTAGCTATGTAATGGCCGAGTACACGGTCATGTGATGACCTGGCTGACCACTTAAGTTGGGGTCTGTTAAGGCTACTGCATGGCGTGTATGTTTAATTAACACCTCATGTACTTTTCTTTTTATTTGATATATCATAGGGGGGAATGTCTTATGTCCGAATACATATTCTTCTCCCCATGGTTTGTATAGGAGATAAATGGAACAGCTAATGAACTTTGAACCCCCCCCCCCAGATTCTCGGTCTGAGCTCCGATTAAGACATCGTTAGGTGAGTTGGAATCCAACCAGTGATTTATCAAAAACCCTAGATCCTTATTTTTTTGATTCCTTATCTCAATTAGGTTATTCATGGTTTATATTTTTCCTCCTTTTGTTATATTTATACTGATCTAGGATGATTCAGGGGAATACATTCAAGTATATCGATTTTACAACATCGAGGTAGGTGGTTTGTTCTTTTCATTGTTTGTCTTTGGATTATATATGCTAAAAGTGTCACATACCCATGTTTGTGGTATTTATCGATTTATAATTGAATCTTGTTATTAACCTTCTTTTTTTTATTTAATTGATAAATGGTGGTTACTTATGTCTAAGGTTATGTACAATGTTTATGTGGAACCTATCGGTGTGTTTCCTTTATTTGACTGTTTTGTGGCCATTTGGTCTAAGATTCCTATTGGCCTTTCCTTATTTCCCATGGATTTATTTGTTAGGACAGAGTTTATGATTTTGTGAGATGCCTTAGATATGAATTGAAAAAGATTGACAAAGGGGAATTGACTATGAGAGCATACCATGGTAGGGTCATTTATTTATGTTTTACTGAAATGTTGAGCTAGCTGTATTGACCGTGAGAGCTATCAGGTGGTCGTTGACCTAGGGGTTAGATCGTGAGTTCTTTACAAGGTGGTTGTTTATAGTTTTTTGTAGTATAT
Source organism: Viscum album (assembly GCA_963277665.1). Taxonomy (NCBI): domain Eukaryota; kingdom Viridiplantae; phylum Streptophyta; class Magnoliopsida; order Santalales; family Viscaceae; genus Viscum; species Viscum album. The sequence continues at coordinate 693,425,972 of OY728163.1, forward strand.
TATAAGAAAGGGTTTAGACTGTGAGAGCTTACCCAGGTGGTTTTTCATATTTGTTTGATAGTTATTAGAAAAACAGGGTTAGAATATGAGAGATTTCCTATAGGGTCATTATCTAATGAATTGATGTTATGTTAGATCATAGGGGTTATACTGTGAGAACGTTCCCTAGGGTTCCTTTATGAATAATTGTATAAATGTAATGATTCTTCCATGTTAAATCATAATCTTGGACATGGTCTTACATGATTGTTTAGATGGCCTTCTGAGACATATATTTTGTTAGAATACACAAGGGATACATATATCTGACTAGATCCTGATGATAGATGATTCAACGGATTGAAAAATAAATATAAATGAATGTAATTAAAACCAATAGGATTGGTTAATTTTGATTAATTCCTAGTTTATTGCATCATTTATGCATATTACCTTTTATATATGTTCTCTGATAGTAAGGCTCAGATATTTTGGTGGTTGCCTACTGGGATTCATCTCACACCCTCTTTGGGTCATGTTTTGGACCCAAATGTTTTATATTATTGCTGGTATAGATAAGGGAAAGTGCCCTTCTTCATCAAGAACTTGATTGCTGTAAGAAATTGAGAGAATGGGACCAAGCTAAGGCTTGTGATGCTACTGGAGTTTATTTTTTTCTTTTGTAATTTTTTTTATAATTATATTTCCAGCATTGTGACTTGTTTGGATACTTTCCTAGACACCTGTGAAATGCATCATTTATATATATATATATGCTTCAATTGTTTTATTACTATTAGTATTCCACTATTTACTTCTGTTGTAAGGTTTTAGTTCATATATTATTGTTTAATATTGGTTTTATCATGTGTATACACTTCCAATGAGGTCATAGTTTACCCATTATCAAACCTGGGCCCTCATTACTAGTCAGCAGCCTCTAGAATTTGGGGAAATCTGCTTCAGGTTATGTGACAAACCGGGTTCGGGGCACCTTCCCTGAGATCCGAGACTTTACAAAGTATTATAAAAAGAGTTTTATTTTCCAGTTTTTCTTACTTTTTGGCGGCACTAAAAAGGGGTAGGAAGTAAATGGAGTTCGTTAATTAGTTTTTCATGGGTGTAGCTACCCCGTGTACAAAAAAAACCAAATTACGAAGAATTGAATTATAATTTGTTGATTTTGGAATATTATAATTTATTTAATTTTACCATTGGGTGAAAAACTTCTTTTGTGATATTATTGATATCATTGTGGTTTTATTTTGTTGAAACATGATGAGATGGGGGTATTCCATCTCAAGCATCATATAATTACTTGTTAGAAATCACATTCCATGCATTCTTTCAATGCCATTTAGAGAGAATTAACTATATACATTCTATTCTGATTGATGTCCTGATAGAAATACCTGGTATTTTGATTGGGTATTGGTATATGTAAATATCATTTGGATTGAGGAAAATATTTTTTCCTTCAGGTGTTATGGGTCCTCTTGGATAAGAATTTGTGGGATCATGTATGTACTTTAATTGAATTATGTTAAGATTTGATATGAATTAGGATGCCAAACCTTGATTCTCAAGGAGTATGGGCCCTCATGGATCAAAATTTGTCATACCTTTGGCCATATTTTAAGATTTTGGGGGTTCTTGAGAAGTTTCAGAGGCATAATGTATGGAAAACAAAGAAAACAAGGTGTGTTATGTTATGAACACATGCCATGAGTTCTTCTATTCTAGAAGCAATTTCTTTTCATAAGTACACACTGTGTACCATATGTACACGCAGTGTAGTTGATAACCATGTGACTGACTGTGTGATCATAGATATAGGGATAGTAAACTTTTGGTAGAACATGATGTTTACTGGGAGTACACATAGTGATATAATCGTCCATGTATCTAGCCATGTGACTGATTACATGGGTGGATAGAGCATTGATTGTACATGTTGTGTCTACGATAAACACGGCGTTCAGTGTTACACTACAAGAACCAGGTTTTTCAAGATGTGTAGAAGCACATGGGAAGAGGGTATATTCAAATACATGTTGTGTCTCGAGAGGAACACACCGTGTGTATGGGGTGTTACATGACCAGGTTGGCAGAGGTACACACCCAAGTTATGGATTAAAGGTAACACGTTGTGTACCCTATTTTGTAAAACATGAATGTTTTCCTTCTCTCGTTCTGTTCTTTAACTCCTAAGTTGAAGTCATTGATAATATTGTATTGAGTTTCATGCTTGACCTTACATATTCATTCCACCAAGAAGTTCTACGATTGTATTCCAGGTACCAAGAAATGATTAGACACTAGAAATGGTATATCAGAGACTAACAGCAGATCCTCCCATCGTGCTCGTATTGGCACCAACTGTTATACTGGATGCAGGTACTGATACATATTTCTTGTAAAGGCTTTATGAGGATAATAAAAACTTTGTACACTTCACCACATCCATCCCTGACTATGGAAGAGTTGGAATGGGTATTCCAGTAGTATTATACTCCCATTTTTTAAGGTATGGAGGACAACAGGCTGTAGAGTCATGGTTGGAGGCCATTATTTCTAGCGTCGAGCATTTATAGACACTTCTTTAGAGGAGGGTGAATCTAACAACTTACATGCTATGTGATTCCACCAAGATATTGTGGAATGTTATCTCAATATTAGAAATTAATTTGGATATGGATTATAAAGTTTTCCATAGGACCTTCAATGAGTATTTATACCCCGATACGATGAGGGATGATCGAGCCTGTGAGTTCATTCATTTGGAGTAGGGAACTCTTTTAGTGATGGATTACTCTTCTCGCTTTATATAGCTTCAGCACTTTGAACCTGTTTTGGGAGGTGATCAGTTATCATTGGATTGTTGATTTTAGGATGGATCTCAAATACTCCATTTGATCATAAGTGAATATTTTTAGGTTGACTTTGGTGACTGTTATAGTAAACTAGGCACTAATTACTGAGAAAAATCTAAGTGAGTTTTGAGTTGTGAGCCTGGGTGGTTCAGCATCCAAGGTTGGTACTCATTTGACTGATATCAGGAAGCGTTGTAGGGATCTTTCATGGGATGTTTCTTCAGGTATCCCAGTGGTATTTTACCAGTGTGGGAAGAGTGGGAATACGAGACCACATTTTTCAAGGGACCCAATCGAGTGGCAATATTTCAGAAAGATGGGCCACATTCGGTGTTTTTTAAAGGATGTTCCCACCTGAAGAAAGTGATAAGGTATCTATTATAATTCTACATTCAGAAGGAAGACCACCATTTTCTCATTATTCAGGTAACTAGAGTTCGTCTGGGTGTTCAGGCCGAGGATGTGGTCGTCGTTGTGGTACCTAACAACAAGTTTTCAGCAACAACAGTGTGGATCAGCTAAGGGTACCCAGGTAAGGTTTCTGGGTCGCAGAATAGGATAAACGTTTTTTAGGGACCAGACCCAGTAATAGCTAGATCCCAAACGCTCTACGTTTAGAGGTATGATTATAGTTTCGTCATTTTTATCTTCTTTACTTTTTTATATAGGGGATTCCTATAGTTTAATATTTTTTTCTATTATGGAGAGACAAAGGTCTCTATATCTTTACTTTTGAAGAGTTTATGATGATAGAAACTCTATTGGGGATTAGTAAGGCTAGTGTATGTTTGTGTAAGGTGTTTCCTCCTGAGGCTGGTGGGTTTTACTTCTTTTTGTACCTCTATTTCTTAGAGATGAAATGATTAGATGTCATTCTCACAATGGAACGGTTGGTCTCCTTTCAAGCCTTTGTTGACTACTATCTCTATAGATGAGTTTCACTTTACCATAGGGCAGATAGTTTCTACAAAAGGGAAACTAGGATGTCCAGGCCAGCATAGTGGGACCCGGGCATCTCGATTTAGGGAGAATTACAGCCTAGATTACTATTTTATATCTGTATGACCAGGGGACATCGCATTTAGGCTTTTCTCCAATGGTGGATTGTTTCGGGGATGTCTTTCCATATATATTTTCAGTTTTACCTCTAGATAGAGATTTGGATTTAACTATTGATCATTTTCTAGAAGAGTCACTGGTGTCCATTCCTCCTTAAAGGATTTCTACACCAGAGTTACAACAGCTCAAGAAACAATTATATAAGTTATAAGAAAAAAGGGTTTTATATGACCTAGTAATTATCCTTTGGGTTCTCCTACCCTTTCTGTGAATAAGGAAGATAGTACCCTCATACTTTGTGTGGATTATCAGAAGCTGAACCAATTGATGGTCAAGAACCGATATCCCATTCCAAGGATTGATAATCTTTTTTATTAACTTCTAAGAGCCTGGGTGTTCTGGAATATCAAACATGAGTTCTAGTTATCATCAGTTGCGCGTTAGACCATCAGATATACTAGTTATAGCATTTCCAAGCAGATATGGTCTATAGAAGTATTTGGTAATGTAATTCGGTCTCACAAATGCACCTGCAGTTTTCATGGTACTGATTAACCGACTATTTCATCTTTACATGGATTCTTTTGTGGTAGTCTTTGTGGATGATATCTTTATGTACTCTCACACTCAACATGACCATGATATCCATCTTGAGATCATATTTTGTAAACTGAGAGAGAATCAGTTATATATTAAGATATCAAAAAGCCACTTTTGGATATACAAGATTCACTTCTTGGGTAATGTCATCTCGGAGATAGGAGTATCAGTACACCCAAAGAAAGTGAGGGCAGTTGTTTATTGGGATCATATGAAGAATGTCTTTGAGGTATAGAGTTTTCTATGGATCTATGGTTAATAGAGTCACTTTATTCCAGAACTTTTACACATAGAATCACCACTTATAGGCCCAACTAAGAAGGGTTAGAAGTTCTTGTGGAAAAATTCCATTGATTCTGCCTTTCACAAGATGAAAGGGAGATTGACTTCCCCACCGATACTGATTTTTCTAGAGATGGAAAAGAGTAATATAATTTATTATGACACATCAGGTATTAGCATGGGAGTAGTGCTTATGTTGGGGTGAAGGAGTCATTGCATATCGGTATCAGTATTTGAGGCTGCATGAGAGGAATTACCTGACCCACAATCTCGAGATGGCTGCAGTTGTTCATGATTTGTGTAGTTGGAAAAATTATCTTGTGAGAGAGAATTTTTTGGTATAACCGGTCCCCAAGAGCCTCAAGTATATCTTTAATCAAGGTGTACTAAATTAGAGATAGATAAGGTGGGTTGAGTACCTTATTTCTTTTTACTTCGATCATGCCTACTGTCTGGGAAAGGAAACATAGTGGCTGATGCATTAAGCAGAAGGACTCAGATACGTGATGTTCAAGAGGCCAGTAGTGAGTATCAGCTTAAGTCAATGTTCTCGGAGATTCATTTGGAGGTGCACGATAGACATGGGTATATATTTCTTTCTTCTATAGCTTTTACCTCTAATCTACTGGACCGAGTGTGAATGAGGAATCTATCATATTCCAAAGGCCAAGTCCTATAAGAGAGTGTGTTAAGGGAGGACCCTACTCCTGGGTGGACCATTGGCGAGGATGAGGTTTTTTATTTTCATGGGAAGGTATGGGTGTCAGCAGTCATACACGAAGAGATGTTACGAGATTTTCATGCCTCTCTATAGGGAGTTAATCCTATTGTCACTAAAATGTATCGAGATCTACATCACCGGTATTGGTGGCCAGGCATAAAGAGGGATGTAGCTAGTTTTGTTGTGAGATTTTTTAATAGTCATTAGGTGAAGGTGGACCATCAGCGACTGGTAGGGCTATTACAGTAGTTACCCATTCCTGAGTGGAAGTGGAATGATGTCACAATGTATTTTCTGACAGTTTTACCAAGGTCGCGTGTGAGGGAATGTTGTGTTTTAGTTTGTTTTTGATAGACTCATGAAAGTTTCACACTTACTATCGATTAAGGAAACCATCAGTGTTGAAGATCTTGGAAGGTTATACATCTGAGAGATTCTACGTTTTCATGTGGTTATACACTCTATCATTTCAGATAGCGATTCTAGGTTTACTTATCATGTCTGGTAGGAATTATAGATGGATTTGGGTATATAGGTACTTCTAAGTATAAAATACCATCTACAGAAAGATGGCTAGTTAGAATGCATAATTCTAGTTTTGGAGGGAATTCTTTGAGCTTGTGTCTTGTATTTTGAGGTCTCTAAAGGGAGACAGATACCCCTAGTGGAGATTTCCTACAATAATATTTTTCAGGCCACGATTTAGAGAGAACCTTATGAGGATTTTTATGGAAGGCCATGTTGATCACCCCTATGTTTACTAGAGGTAGGAGAGACAGCTATGCTGGGACTTCATCTTGTCCAGGATACCACTGATCAGGTGGTGTTGATTCGGAAGAGGATGGCTCTAGCACAGTCTCAACATAAGTTTGATGTTGATCGATGGAGATGACCTCTAGAGTTTTAGATCGGGGGTTAAGTTTTCCTACATGTCACATAGAGGTTGGGACACATGAGGATTATGAGATAGTTGAAGCTTCCACCGAGATATGTCAGTCTTCTTGAAGTATTGAAGAGAGTTGGACTGATTTTTTATCGGTTGTAGTTTCCATAGAGGTATTGGGATATTCATGATTTTATTCATGTTTCTCAGCTATGGATCTACTTTTCCAACTTCTCTCATGTTTTTTCAACCTGAAGAGGTTGAGTTGAAGGTGGATAAATCATTTGAGTAGAAACCTAATTGGATTTTGGATCACAACTTGTAGGTTCTTCATAACCAGTCTGTTCCATTTGTATGGGTGTTATGGAAACACAGCTGAGTGCAGGACAAGATTTGGGCTTGGGAGGCTGACGTATGATTGTAGTGGCCAGAGTTGTTCTCATATTCTTCTTTACCACCCTTGGAAGGGAAATTCAGGGATGAATTGCTTTAAGGGGATGTTTTTAAGAACCTGAATCATCATTTCAGGTATAGATCTTGTTTTCATGTTGTTTTTTATTCAAAAGAAAGAAAATATATTTTCTGAGTACATGTTGGGAACTTCCTTATACACACCATGTACGTGGTTGCTACGTAAAGTCATGTACTGGCCGTGTAACGGCCGAGTACATGGTCGTGTGATCTCCTGGATGACCGCCTAACTCGGGGTTCCAGTTATGGCTACTACATGTTGTATAGGTTTAATGAACACAGCATGTACATTTCATTTTATTTGATATATTAGTGCGGGGTCACATCTTATGTCTAGATACATCTTCTTCTTCCTGTGGTTCATACAAGAGAGTGACAGACCGATCGATGAACTTCAAACCCCTCCTGATTCTCTGTCCGAGCACCGATTGAGACCCTGTTAGGTGCGTTGCAACCCCACTAGTGAGTTATCAAAAACCCTAAATAATTTCTTCCTAATTCCTTCTCTCTCATGGGTTATTAAAGTTTGATATATTTTCATCTTTTGTAGATATATGCCTATATAAGTCGATTAAAGGTCCGACGTTCATGTATATCGATCATAGAACATCGAGGTAGGTGGTTTGGGATTTTTTCTGTTTTTCATTGGATTATTGATGCTAAAACTGATGTATACCCACATTTGGGGTATTGCTCGATTTGGAATTTAACCGTATTATTTACTTGATTTGGTTTATTTAATTGATATAGGGTTGTTTCTTATGTGTAAGTTTATATACCTTGTTTATGGGACACACATGGGTGAGTTTCCTTTATTTGAATGTTTTCTAGCCATTTGGTCAAGGATGTTTTTTATCCTTGCCTTGTTTCCTATGCCTTGATTTTTTAAGATGGAGTTGATGATTGTGTTAGATGTATGATATATAAATTGTAAAAATTTGTCCCCGGAAAATTGACCATGATAGATTCCTAAGAGTGGGTCATTTATTTGTGTTTTACTGAAATTTTGACCAAAGGGTATTAACTGTGAGAGATACCAGGTGGTTATTAACCTCGGGGTAAGACTATAAGATATTTCCCATGTGGTTGTTTATAGTTATTAATAGTATATTAGACCAAAGGATTAAGACCATGAGATATTTTCCAAGTTGTTGTTTATAACTGATTGGTAGAATATTAGACCAAAGGGGATAGACTGTGAGAGCTTTCCCAGAGGGTTGTTATCTAATGAATTGATGTTATGTTTTACCATATGGTTTAAACTATGAGAACTTTCCCAAGGGGTATTTTATGAATAATTGTATAATTGTGATGAGTCTTCCAAGACAAAGAATAATCTTGGACTCAGTCTTATTTGATTATTTAGATTTTCTTCTAAGTCATTTCTTTAGTTACATTACACAGGGGATACATAGCTCATTCCAGGTCATGGGGTTACATGATTCAATGGACTGAATAATAAATGTAATTGAATGTAATAGATAACTGTAGGATTGGTTAATTTTGAGTAATTCCTAGTTTATTGCTTCATTTCTGCATATTGCCTCCTATATATGTTCACTGATAGTTAGGCATAGATATTTAGGTTGTTTTTTCTAGGATTCGTCTCACATGATATTTAGGCTAGGTTTTCAACCCAAATAGATTATATGACTCAGGTATAGATCAGAGAAACCACCCTTCTTAATGAGGCACTTGATTGATGTTGGAACCGGAGAGCGTGGGACCAAGCTGAGGTTTCAATGCTATTGGTGTTTACTTGTTTCTTTTGTACTTTTTTTTTGATTTTCCTACATTGTGACTTTTTGGGTACTTTCCAAGACACATGTAATATGAATCGTTTATATATATACTATAGTTTCTTTTTTTCTATCATTCTTCCACTATTTACTTCAATTATATGGTATTATGGATTCCAATATTATTTAATATTTGTTTTCAGTTGTATATACTCTGCCAATGTGGTCATGGTTTTCCCATTATCACACATTGGCCCTTGCTTCTAGTAGGCAGCCTTTGGCGTTTGGGGGAATGCGCTTGAGTTTATGTTACTAACTAGGTTTGGGGAACCTTCACTGGGATCTGGGACATTACATGGACCCTAGTTGGGGCCCATGAAATTTAAAAACCCATCATTTTTTGTATGTGGTAATGGGTACTGATGATTCTATGTGTTATATTGGAACTTGAATTGATAATGTGAGACTTATTTGGTCATAGTGATAGTGTTATGGTTTGTGTATGAGATTCTAACCACTATTATGTTAGACAGCTTGGGTAGATGGAAACCCATATATTATTGTTAGTGTGAAAATATATTTGGGAGGGATGAACAACCTTTTTTGATATATATATGTTGTATTTGTATTGACAAGGTTATATCCTAGGAATCATCGTTTTCCTAATGATATGGAATTTCCTGGATATGCCCCTTCAATTGTGTAAATGATCCAACTACTATATTAATGCATTTTTTAATCCCCATTGATTGATACTATTATACTATTATATTTAGAATTCCATGGTAAGTACTATTGGTTTCACACTTTTTTCACCTTGAGATTTTATATTCCATTAAATGTATAATATGTTTGATATCATACACTACACATAACCCTTGTCTTAAACGAACCATTAAATAATATAATTTAAATACTACTATTATAACATAGTCATTTGGTTCGTGGGTAAGAATAGGAATAACAAAATAATGAAACATATGTGGAAATATTTTCTTTAATGAATAGTTAATTTTTTCAAATAAAATTACATTCATCTAATTATTAATAGAATAAAAATTATAAGAATAAATTCATTTTATTACATAAGAATACACTATTCATAAAAATGGTTGTAATCTGTTTTATGTTTGATTAATTTGAATTAATATTCTCTAAATTTTTGAATTTTTCATAAAAAATGAACATAATTTTTTATATTATCATCATAAAAATTAGCATGCATAGAATTTATGATATTTTTCAAAAATAGTATTTTTTCGGTTGAATGGTGAAATATACCAATTTTTAAAACACTATAAATTTTAAGAAATAAATATTATATAAAAATATCATCACAGTTTATAAAAAATAAATATATTTAATATATATTTAATATATAATATAATTCATATAAAAATATAATGTTTACCTTATATGGCTATGCATAAAATTTTGTAAATCTGTGTACACATTTTTATTAAAATAAATTTTTTCAGTTCTTCTATCTAAATATTGTATTTACAAGGTTTCTTTCAGTTATAGTTTTGTTTAAATTAAAAATAATCATCCTTTTAATAAAAATATTAAAATTAATACCATTTTAATAAATGTTATACTTTATTTTTATGTAAAATCATTTCTAGGTTTAAAACATTTTTTCTATTTAACAGTTATGTTTGAGTTTATTAAAAGAAAATTTTACCACTTATGAAAATTAAATATTATAAAATGGATTCTATATTTTGAAAATAACAAAAAATATTATTTAATAATTTAAAAAAATCTTCCTACTGAATAATAAAAATAGTAAAAAAATTGTTACCATAGTTATGGTTAAATTGGGTTTATCGGTGGTTAAACAAAGAGATAAGGGTAAATATTTCACATAAACATGTCAAAATATTGTTGTATGAATATATTTTAACCATTTCACGTCTTAAAATCAATTTTCAAAAACATTATCCAATTTTCCAAAAAATAAATTTAAATTATTTAAATATTTTAAATAATTTCATGTGTGTCCCTCCTCTCACTTATAAAAGGGAACCTACAATCCTCCATTATTTCCGAAAATTTTGCACCATATCTTAGAAATCACCAGCCTAAAAACCATCCTATATTATTTCCCTTAATTATTTCTCTTATTTTCTTAACTTAATATCGACCTATTAAGACTTAAAGTATATGTAGATGGCGGTCCCTCAAAGAAGAGGTAATCATCTTACTCATCTCTTTAAAAGTTTTTTTATTAATCTACATCCTATAAATAATTTATATCCCTCTTAAAATAATTAATATTGCATCATAAATATATTTATATTTTATTTTTATTAACATAAAACCATTTTCAACCTCCTTTCCGCCAAATGGGAAATGAATGTGGCGCTCATGCATACATGTGCACTACCACCTCCACATGGCGATATAATTCGTTTTCCAATACCATCTTTCATAATTGGTTATTATTATTTGTTTAATGTATATATATGACATATAAAAATTCATTATGATTCTATAATTATAATATCATATCTAACTTCTTATATTTCCATCTGTTGGTAATCGATAATGTCGCTCGTGAGTTTGTGTGGACTACCACCTCTATGAATCGATGTGATTCATTTTTTAATTATTATATATATAGATGTTAATAAGGAAATATTTAATGAATATATAAAATATTTATTACATAATAATCATTATTTAAATTTTAATTATAATTTATCTTTTTCGTATTCCATCCTTTAAAAAGTGGCAACATCACCCATGCATACAAAGGAATTATCGGCCCCACGAAAAGATGTAATTCATTTTTCATCACTGATATATATGAATTATTTTAAAATTGTATATATTGATTAAAAATAATGTGTATGTAATTATTATGGTTATAGAGTTGATGTAACAATGATCTAGTTTCAAGTATTAAAATTGTCAAACAAAAACATACATGAAAAATGAAGTAGTTAATGCCTGAAATAATTATGATAATGAAATATTATTAATGAATGGGTGTTATGATGTTATATTGAAAAACTTTATGGTATTATATATGTGAATATTATTTAAATATGTTATTATAATTATTTTTAATTTATTATATAAGAGTTTAGCATCACTTATTAAGAAAGTCAAAACTGAGGTATGTGCTTGTCGTCTCACTTTTCATTTGGTGAGACATATTTAATTTTCAACATATATTTATTTAATTTAGTATATATAAATCCATTTTGATATGATACATAATCAATAGTTATAATTTTTTTTTAAATTTTTTGTTTCATGTTATTTCTCTCATGGTAGTTTTTATTTGAATGTTTCCAAATTGATAAGGGTTTTAGTTACAATATCCATTTTTATCAAAATTATATATTGTTTAATTTTTTATGATAAAATTATATGAAATTTACCTCAGAAATATTATTAATTTTCCTCTCCAAAGGTTATTAATTAATTTTAAATGTTTTATTTTCATTTTCATATCAATAAGAACTCAAAATTATGAAAGAATTTTTTTTAAGGAAACCCAATATTTTTTTTATTTAGTCAGGAATATTTCAATTCCATTTCAATATTTTCAATAAAATGTTTTCTATAAATTTTTTAATATGCTTCAAATATTTAACAAATTAATTTTTAACTATGTTTTATATTATATAAAATTGTATAAAATAAATATTATTTTCAGTTATGGAATTAGTTAATTTTTACCAAATGTGTGTATGAAATCATTATTTTAACGTTTACCACATGAATGGGTTTCCCCTCCATCCCAACTGTTAATTTCCTCGAAGATTAATTTACATGATTCTATTTTTATTTGAAAATAAATTTTTTTCCCTAATATTCTAAAGATTTAATTATTTTAGATTACTAATTTCAAAATGAAAAGTGTATTTTTCTCAACAAATGTTCCAGTGATCTTTTAAATTTACTTTCATTCTATCAACATCCTTTGGTTAAACTTATGATTTAGTGGGGATATAATCTCATTATATCATTCAAAGGATTAATTTTTATAGATTATGAACATGATTCTCTACTACCATTTAATATATTACTCTTGATGGATTATGACTATATTTCTATGGTGATTGATAAGAAAAAAATTTATCATTGTGTTTGATAATTTTTCAATACAACTATTTATGTTTCTTATACATTGAATTACTACTAATTACATTCATATGGTGAATAAATTGGAATTATTAATTGACAAATGGTCTTTTTATATCACCTTGATGCATGTGTAGGTTTCATGTGATAAACTTGTTTCAGTATTTTCTATCTGTCTTACCGATTTTCATATTATATCTTAGAAGAAGCTAATGATGGAGATATTATGGTGTATAGAAATATTCATTAAATAATTTTAAAATAATTTATTTTCATCCATGTTATTATTTTTGTTTTTATGTAATCAATGGATATATTCCTATTTTATTATATTTTTTATATGTCATATTTTAATATTTTTTTCTCTTTATTATTAGTCATGCATTATTTATTATATGAGAGGTTATGTTATATGTTTTCCCTAGATAAGAATCTGATCTCCTACTTTATTACGTATTCCATTACCTATGATATAAAATAGGTACCTATGAATGGTTTTAGGATTATACTAGATAAAATAATAATGTTCTCACAAGAAATTTATGATGTATTAAATGTTTTCAAGTATATTTTTTGAATAGTGTATTCACATAGTCTTATGTGACTAATAAAGTATTTGACCCTTCATGATATGATCACTTTTATATTGTTCCAATAGATCAAGATAGCTATGGGATCTATGTTACAACAGTTTGTGTGTCATAGATGATATCAATGAATGTTCAGTATAAACCTTTTGAACTGGATATAATAAAATTATATTTGGTAACATAAACATATGACATATAATAATGATAAGTCTATGTATAGGATAATATCATAATTTTTTGGTAAGATATTTAAAGTGTGTTTTCCTGAAAATTTAATAGATGTTTGGATTGAGGAAAATTGATGGGTCTATATCACATATTCACCTGGGGTTAAATACCCTCATAATTGTTATTTCAGTATCAACTTGATCTTCACTCAGAGCATGACAAATATAGAGACCCAGCCTTTCCTCACATTACTATTAAATAATTTTAAATACAAACAACATAATAGTATTACACATAGACGATCCAAAGGTGTAGTTTCATTGGAAAACATGGACCCTACATAATAATTACAATATCCAGCATAAAGATTTATTTAATTCCTTCTTATTGGAACGTGACCTCTCCTTAGTACATGTAGAAATATGAGGATATACATTAAAATGGGGTAAGATAAAATCCCAGTAAGTGGATAGAGAATAAAAATATAGCATGGGTTGAAAATAATCATATCATAGTCAAAAGATCATGAACATGAGAGGAAACATTAATAAGAGACATGAAATGAGGAAATTCATAAAAAAATGAAACAACATGTCATAGTGGTTAACTACCACACATACTTGTGAACAAAGATAGAATATTTTTCACACCTCATTTCTATTAACTCGTGAGATTAATCACTTTACCAAATGCATTGGAGTGCTATATAATTCTGGGCGCATACGTCACATTGAAACTTTCATATTGCGCAATATAATATCAGGCGCACCTGTCAAATCATAACATTATCATTTATCATGCATTCCAAAATGATAATATATTATAACTAACCCATGAAATTTATGGGGTTCATATAATATGAAAACATTCATAAACATTGGGTATCCAAATTAAATATGGAATAACATACATGTTACAAGAACCGTCAACCTTGAATGAGAAGTAAAAGGTGTGTTTCTGAAAGAAGAGTTCTTTTGGAAAACATTTGTCTGACATAAACATCAGTAGAAAAAAATTTTATCCCATAAAAAGAAAGATAATGATGAAAAAAATATTTTTATGGAGTGAACATACCAAAAATGGAGTGAAAGAGGGAGAACCCAAAGAAAGAGAGTTGGGATCGATATTTTCCACGTATCATGAATCAGAATGATTTATTCACATTAATGTCATGTATAACAACATTAGATTCATTAATTGAAAATTCCAAAACCAAGTGTACATGAATATGGTTCATTATGTTTTATTAAATTATTTTATTGTCCTTTGGATGAGTTGTAGAGTTTAAAAAATATTGTTTAGGAATGGTTGTTTTTTTGGTTTTCTTGAGCGGTTGACATGTATTCATAAATGAATGTTCATGTAGAACATGGATAAACATACAGAACTTATATTTCATTTTATTAATGATATTCAAAAATATTAAATGATCTTATGATGAATTATATTATATAACATGTGGATGAATCATTAGATAAGAATTAAATGATGATTGTTTGTGTTAATTTATGGGTTTTTTCAACCACAACGAAATTGTTTTGTTTAATCATCTAGTAATATGTACATAAATAAGTTCTAGATCATCAAATATCAAATAATACATATAAAATATTCTGTTTCAACAATAAAAATGGTTTCATGACCAGATCGGAAGGTATAGATGGAAAAAGTAAAACATTTAATTCTTGAAGGTGATAGATAAACACCTCACGAACAACATTTTCTTTTATTAAGTAAAAGGATGGGGAGAAGGATTTCGGATGGTATAATATCACATTAGTATAATAAAATTATAGTATATGTATGATAATAGAGTTACTGTTCCATTTGGACAAATATAGGTGGGGAGATAATAAGAAAAGAACTTCAAATTGAATGGAAATTAAAGGAAAAGAGGGAGAGAAATTACCTCTTTAATCCTCCTTAAGGGACATAGGCTTGGTCTATTGATGAGACTAAAAGCTCTTGTAAATGGGGGAGGGTATAGGAAAGACTCTTGGGTAGATTTTACACAAGTCCTGACACTTGAGAGATGTGAGGAAATGAGGGTGTGAAGAATGGTATTTATAGTGGTGGGGAGAGGGGATTTCTGAATATAAAATTCATTAATTTATTATTTCCCTACAAGACAAGTAATATTGAGTATTCCATGAACAAGAGTATTAAAGAGGGAATGTGAGATCAATATTTGGGTTCTTACATCAATTGTGATTTCAGGAATAGTTTGTTTAAATTCTTATGTATTTAAACGGAAAATTTATGTATTTAACTATTCACCAAAAATTCAAGTATTTCTGAAAAATATCAACAATTTACCCAAACCATTTTCAATGTGAAGAAGCTGAAACTGAATTCCATTTTTCAAAAATAATTTTCTAAATATTATTATTTTAATATTTAATTAAAAACAAAATTTATTATCAAAAACCTGTCTTAAAACATTCATTTACTTATTCTAAAATATATTTATATTATAATTTCAACATGAATATTGTTTATATATTATCAAAGGTAAGGTTACTATTCATTAGGGTATATCATTATTCCTAATGCTATGTTACCATTGATTAGGGTAGGTTACTATTCACAAAAAATTGTGTTTTTCTTATTCGACTCCAAAAAACACACGGATTGCCACCGTGTATGTCAAATTCTCAAAATTCCAAACATAGATGTGACAAAATTATGTTTAAAGGTCACTTAGAACATAGTAGTTCATTATGTTTTGTTTTCATGTGAGTTTATGACATATTTATAAGAAGGAAATTTCTATTGAAAAACATTGAGTCATTACATCCCCCCCCCCCTATGAAATTTCACCCCTGAAATTTTACTTTACGCAAATAGGTTAGGGTACTTCTCCTTCATCGCCTCTTCCGATTCCTAAGTGGCATATTCAAACTTATGGTTCCTCCACAATAGATTGACATGTTGGGTTGTCTTGTTACATAGAACCTTATCTCTCCTTTCTAGAATCTCTACTAGTTTCTCCTCATATAACATATCATCTTCTAGTTGTACCACCACTGAGTTCAGTACATGTGGGGGATCTGATATGTACATGCTTAGGAGTGAAACATGAAACACATCATGAACATAATATATATTAGATGGAAGTTAAATCTCATTATCCACATATCCTATGCGATCAAGGATCTCAATAGGGCCAATGAACCTTGGGCTTAACTTCCCTTTCTTTACAAACCTCATGACCCTATTCTATGGTGATATTCGAAGGAAGAATTTATCTCCAACATCAAACTCCAAGTCCCTTTGATGGGTGTTTTCATAGATTTTTTTTCTAACTCTGAGCATCTCTGATGTGTTTTTGGGTGACTTGAACCTTCTCGGTCATCTCTTGCACAAGATCAGGTCCAAGTAGCTTTATTTCTCCAACTTCATCCCAACAGGTTGGATTTCTACATCTCTTTCCATACAGAGCTTCATATGGAGCCATCTGAATACTCGAGTGGAAACAATTGTCGAATGTGAACTTATCTAATTGGAGATTCTTATCCCATCCACCTTTTGAATTCATGAGAGTAGCCTCTTAGCATAACTACATGTGCCTGAATAGTTTTTTTAGATTAGCCATCAGTTTTGGGTGATAGGTCATACTGAAATTTAATTCAGTACTAAAATCATATTGAAGACTCCTCTAGAATTTAGAAGTGAACCATGGATCATGATCAGAGACAATCGAGAGTGGAACTCCACACAGTCTAACCACATCCTTCACATATATCTATGCAAGTTGTTCAAGCGAGAGTTATTCCCGAATAGTGATAAAATGGGTAGTCTTGGAGAGTCATTCAACCACAACCCATATCGCTTTATTTCTCTTCGACGTCTTTGGGAGACCCGTGACAAACTCCATAGTGAAATTCTCCGATTACCACATGGGAATTGTCAATAGATGTACCATCCCTTTAGAACTTTGTCTCTCTGCTTTAACATGATGACATACCAAGCACATTGATATATATTATGCAATCTCCTTCTTCATGTTATTCCACCAAAAGTGTTCTCGGAGATCATGGTACATCTTGGTACTCCCAGGATGGATAGATAATGTAGAGCTATTTTCATTTCCAATATCTCCTTCTTTATCCCAGGTGATGAAGGCATACAATTCCACATTCCAAACTAAATCACACCATCATTGTCGATATGTAACTGTTACAGCATCCCTTCCTTTATTGCATTCACCTTCTTTTTTATCTCTACATCATCCCTTTTTGATTCCATAATCATATCTTGGATGGATGTTTCTGAAATAATTTGGGCATGGTAAGATTTATCCCCTTCCCTTATGATTTTTAAATCCATCCATTTCATATTTAAGAAGATATGGTCTTTCTTAATCTTTAACATGGATAGAGTAGCAGGTTATTTTCTACTTAAATAATCAGTTATCTTGTCCGCTTATCCATGATGACAGTGAATAGAGAAATTGTAATCCTTGATTATCCTTAACCATCTCATTTGATTCATGTTGAGATCCTTTTTGTGAAGATATGATTTAGGCTCTTGTGGTAAGTGTATATGTCACCCTTGTCACCATAATTGTAGTGCCACCAGATTTTCAAGGCAAGAATTATGGCTGCCAGCTCTAGATCATGTGTTGGGTAGTTCTTCTCAGGGATATTCAACTACCGTGAGGCATAGGCTATCACATTTTCATTTATCATGAGTATGCAACCCAATCCTTTCTTTGAATCATCAATGTAAATCACAAAATATTCTCCTCTTTTCGGTAATGTGAGTAGAGGTGTAGTTATAAGGCCCCAGCCTTAAACCTTACTTAATCTTGAGTTATCACAAGATTACACATTGAGGATCTTTTTGGGTTTAGAGTTTTAGAGAATTAGATCATAAAACTTGCATTACATTCCACATATAAACAAAGTGGTTACATAAAGATAGTAATATTCATTCCCATCAATGGAAACACATTTAAAATAAAACATGGATTATTTCTTGACACATCTTTGACTCTATCATCTTATCATGTACCTTTCCCTTGACCTGTGAAAAACATTTCAAAAACTTGGGATGAGCATAAAAACTCAGTATGGGTTATATAAAAAAACATGGAAAGGAAACATGAGTTCATATATACATAAGAATGAAATCATACTTTACCCATAAAACATAGGCACTTTAACATACCTCATAAAATCATGAATAAATCATAGAAATCATAAGACATAAAGGTAACTTGAGGCATTCATAACATTCTTACGTAGGGAGTAACCCTCTTGGTTACGTTTGGAATACCCATCACAGTATATTCCCTAAAATCTCTTTGGATAAACCTTAACGTTTCACTCCTTCGCGTTACCCAATGCATTGGAGAGCTATAACGGGCTCACCCGCCCTTAGTTTATCATGGAACCACCCGTCTTCATAATAATTCCCAAGAACCATAACATAATCATATCACATAAAACATGCATAAAGGAAACATAACATTTCCACATTTCAATCACGAGATATCAATACAACACATTGATATAAAAACATTATGAAAACCATTTTCAATACCAAAAAAAAAGAAATGTAAAACATGGTATTTATTTTTCTTTTAAAAAGAAGGTATGGCTTGTAGAGGAAGCCGCAACTCAAATAACGGTCACAACGGCGGAGAAGTCATTGTTGCCGCATACGTATGACAAAAACATTCCCTTTTGTCGTTTAGTAAACGCTTCGTATAAAAAATATTCCTTTTGAATAAACGTAAAAGTCAAAGGGGTTTATACACCGTATAAAAGAAATTTGTGTATAAAATAAAATATGCCTCAACGAAAGAAGATTGAGACGAAGTCCCATACCTCGTATCCGACTTGACCCGACCGTTTTTTAATATCCTGAATAATAAACTTGAGTTAATCTCTACTTGCTTAAGAACCTTTTTCATGTTCATTATTCCTTTTATACCATGTTATGGACATCATGTAATCATTTAAGTTAATAATGTTCATTTTGTCGGTATTTGGTTCTTAAGTCAAAAATAGACTTCTTACACTTACATGTTGTTAATTTGGTCAAAGGTTCGTTATATCCAGAATGGTATTCATGATTTAGATATCATATATGTCATATATATCATGTACATACATGCATTTATAATATTACATAATCATTTAGAGGTAAGAAATGAAATGCACCGTTCATGGAGACGGTAAGCCGTATGTACGCATGAACGCTACTTCCATTTCTATTTCATATTTTATAGAATGGAATCATAATGATATAAAGGTATATTATAATTCCTGTATAATATCATATATAATATCATAGTTCCATCCTTTATATGTCCCACATATGGTATTTAACGAATCAAATCACTTTGAGGGGGCGGTAGTCCGCACTTCCTTAAAATGAAGATATCGTGTTTACCCATAATGGAAACCATAAAGGTATGCCAAAAATGAAAAATACAGAATCTTAAAGAAAACATAAACATATTATATATCATATATAAAAATAGTGACATCATAATGGCCACCCTTGAAGGTGTTAAATGAGTATTGAACAATCATCGTTTCGGGAGGCAGAATTTCGCCATCCACGGAAACCGTATGTTCTTTAACCATTTGATGTAGTTGTGTGAGAGTGTAGCTCAAATAAATATTATAAAAACATACTAGTATATTGAATATACTGGTGTTGTTACAAAAGAAGTAAATAAAAAGAGTTTAGAGGGTTGGAGAAGCAAAATAAAACAAATGAACAAGAGAGAATGAATTACCTTTAAAAGTGTAACTCCCTTTTGATTTGAGCCTAAAGGCTTCCTTTGAAAGGATTATGCCTAAAGTGAATCCTCTAGGATGAGGATAGGGATGTGGAGAGAGTAATTGGGCAGGGGTTGGCCGAGCCAAAGGCTTGAGAAGTGTGTGAAATGGGGTAGAGGTGGGGGCCTTTTATAAGAGGAGAGGAGGGGCACTTTTGGAAAGTAACGAAACATTACTTTATTTGAAAATGTGTTTCGGTTTCAAAAGGTCCCACATTGATATAATTCGTGGATAAGGTGATAAGGGTTCGAAATACACTCATCCAATTGGTTTTGGACATGTGTAGTTCATATATTTTACATTATCTTTCCATTTTATTTAAATCGTCAAATAATGATGTCATCGCTTCATCATTATTATGTCATAAATACTTTAATTTATTTAATGTCTAATAATCATAAAAAAATACTATGATGTAGGAAATCTTTTTAGCTTTCCAATTACTATTTATAATCAAAATTTTGACTTGTATAACCCCACTTAAAAATTGTTTTCGTAAAACATATTATGTTTGTGTCATTTTCACTTTAACATTAAATAAAAAGTAATTTATGTCATTTCCCAACAAAAGTGGATCCATGGGGTCCCCAAGTTGACCCATGGCATTTCATGGTCGGCCATGACACAACCAATGAGGTTGGGACATGTGTCTAGGTCATTTCATTTTATTAAAGTATTATTTATACCTTAAACTACCCTAATTACCACTAATCGTGATTAAGAACTTAATAAGTTACTATTCACCAAAAAATTATTATAATCTCATTGAACCACATTTTACTTCTTAATGACAACCATGTATGTCGGATTTTCAAAATTCAGTACACATTAGTGGTAAAATTTCATTTAACTGAAAAATCAGTTTGCTTGATTACCACTTAGTGGTTTCACTATTCATCAAAAATTGAAGTTTTTCAGAAAATTACCAAAAATTTACCCTAAGCTATATTTGATATTCCGAATTCAAAAATGAAGTATATTTTACAAAATTCAAATAATATAAGTCACATTAATTAATTTAATAATTAATTCCCGCTACCAGGGCAAATAGCGTGTTTTTACAAAACAATAAGTATCAAAAGATTGACACCAGTTTAAGTCTAATTTCAAAGTGAAATTGATTCCAATGACCACCATTGGATAAAATGGTAAAAATATATTCATATTACACATTAAGAACAATTCAAAATATAATCTAATTATATAAATAAATTAGATTAAAAAGCGGTTTTAATGTAAAATGCAATATTTTTCACTATTCATTAAAAAATGAACATTGTCAGAAAAATACCAAAAATTCACACAAAGTAAATTTTGATGTCCCAATCATAAATAATAAGTTTATTTTGACAAACATAGTTTATAAAATTGTCATAATATTGATTCAAAAATGGTTTTCCATCAAAAGGCAGTAAAACAATCTTTTAAGAATATTAGTGTATTTCATGCATAAGATTGTATTTATTTTCATTTTAAGCCTCTATAACACTATCATAATCATTAATAAAAATATCTATTATTCATTACTTACTTGGGATTTTACAGTAGTGATCATCCTTCTCTTTAGCTCCTTGAAGCTTCCCCCGCATTCTTCAGTCCAGGCATACTTTACCCCTTTCCTTGTTAACTTAGATAGTGGTCTTGACAATCATGATAAATTCCTCAAAAAACATCAGTATTACACATCTAATCCAATAAAACTACAGATTTCTATAACACTAAAGGTCTTGGTCCATTCCTCTATTATCTTTTTTTTTGAAGGGTCCATAGAAATTCCCTCACTTTTTCTCACATGTCCCAAGAATGTGACATTCTTGACGTAAAAGTCACAATTTTTGAACTTTGTGTACAACTTATCCTTTATCAATGTCTCCAACACATGTCTTATATGTTCTTCATGTTCCTCCTTTCTCTTAGAGTGGATGATAATATCATCAATAAACACTGCCACAAATTTGTCGAGTTAATGTATAAAGACTCTATTCATCAAATCCATGAATATTTCAAGGGAATTAGTAAGTCCTAATGGAATAACCAGAAACTCGTAGTACTTATTTCTTGTACAGAAGGTAGTCTTCTGAATATGTTTCCTTTTAACCTTTAGCTGATGATATCCAGAATGAACTTCCACCTTTGAGAAGTATTGAGCTCCTCTTAACTGGTCGAACAAATCTACAATCCTTTAAAGATGATACTTTTTCTTTATGGTGATCTTATTGAGTTCTTCATAATCAATACACAGATGCATTATTACATCCTTCTTCTTCATAAAGAGCAATAGCGCACCCCAAGGTGATGCACTACGGCATATGGACCCTTTGTCCAAATTCTATTGTAGCTGCTTTAACACCTCTAGTTTGATAGGGGCAATCCTATAGGTACACTTGGAGATAAGATTTACTATGTTAATGAGTTCTATTGATAAATATTCTTAATGATCCAGGGGAATTCTGGGTAACTCTTTAAGAAATAAATCACCATATTCTCTAATGATGGAAATTTTCTCAAGGTTGTCACCATCCTTTGACTCAACCATTTGGGTGAGGTATTCTTCTTCATAGGGAATCAAAACCCACACCATTGAAGGGTTTTTCAAAGGAGATTCATGATCTTCCTTGAATTTTCGGAGGAGCATGGGATGGTTTGGAATATGAAAATATATTTCCTTTTTCCCGACATTTGATATGTGCTCTATATAATGAGAGCCAATCCATTCCCATTATAGTGTTGAATTCCACCAAGGTATGTATTATGAAAATCACCAGAAGAATATTACCATGTATGCCAATAGAAGAAAAGTCAAACACTTGGGTCACAATGATTTCACCACTATGGTTTTTTACAGATATCTCTACTTCATGTTTTTGGGGCTTTGATTCTATAGTTATAGAAAACATTCTAGATATAAAGGAATGCGTAGAACCAGAATCAAATAAGACTTTTTCCATTATTAAGTGAATAATAAGTGTACCTTGTATGAATTCATTATATTGATCCACTTTTTCAGTGGTGATGGAATAACCCTTCCCTTGTTCCTTTGGCTTTGGTGGCTACTGATGCTGATTACCCTCGAGAACTTGAGGTCTAGTGCACTAATTTTCATAGTTCCCTAGCTCCCTACAGTTGTAGCATTGAACCATGGGTGGTTCCCTCCTACCTTCAACCACAATCTCCTTCATTTTCCTGTATTTTTGACACTCTTGGGCATGGTGTCCATCTTTCCCACACTTTAAGCACTTCCCTATCCCTTTGAGGCAGTTCCCATGGTGCAACTTCCCACATTTTTGGCACATGGGTCGTTACGATTTCTTCCCAAATTTATCATTAGATCTTCCAGTTTGAAACTCCATCATTCGTTTCTTATCACCATAGCCATGGGATCATTCTCTAAACTCCATCTCCACTTCGATAGAACATCTAAAAGGTTCCTCATAACATTAAAAGTCTTGAATTACAAGAGCCTTTTGAACGTGTGGTTTTAATCCACTATAGAATCTATCAATTTTTATATCACTGTTGATCACAAAGCCAGAAGTGTACCTTGAAAGCCTTGTGAAATTATCTTCTTAGGTTGTGACAGATTCACCTACTTTTTTCCTGAGCTCTGTGAATTCTCTCTCCCTCTTCGTGTGAATAGTCCTTAGGAAATACTTGTTAAGAATCATTATCTTAAAGTCTTCACATTCTATCTCTTCAATTTAGTCCCTAGGATTGGTACTCTTAATAAAAATGTTCCATTGATCGGCCTCTCTATCTAGATGATAAACGGCTAGAGTCAATATATTTGCCTCATAAAAATGAATCATAAAAAATATTTTCACAATGGAGTTGACCCACTGTTTTGAAACTAGTGGATCATAAGATCCCATAAACGTATGGGGTCTTTGGCACATACAACATTTGATAGCTTGTTTCTCCATCATTGGTGAAGGAGAACGTTCCCCATTATTATGGTTATTGTTCATAACCTGAGATATCTGGGTAATTATAATGACCCAAAGTTTCATTAATTGAAATCCCTCTTGATCTAATTAATTCTCTCTTTATGTAAAATGTTTATATAAAATGTCAACTTCTTTGGTTTTATGTTATGAATTGTGATCGTTTCTTTTATAGTCGTTGAATAGTGATCACATGATTAGTATAAATATAGGGCTTTAACAAACCCAATTTACTCAAACAAAGGAAGTGATGGTCTCATCGAGTAGAATTGCTCCATACGAAGCCCATTTGTCAGAGCTCAGAAAAGAGGTGGTGTCTTTGGGATTCTCTCTTGACCAATCCCAAGATGAGCTTCATCATGTTAATCTTGAACGTGATCGTCTATGCGAAAAGTGGAAGTTGATAGAAATTACGACTCGGCCGATGTTATCTGAGCCACCCCAAGATTCTGTCACCATCGCACACCTTACCCTTAGGTCTTATGTGGTTGTTTTAAGGGGTTATGTAACAAATATCTTGTACTATGTTCATGTACATTATTTTTTGTATATAATAATGAATATACTTTCTTGTCATTATTGATACATTCTAAATAGTTTTTAAAGTGAAAATAGTGTTTTTATTTATTATTTAATTAAGAATTATATTTTATTAAATTAAGGGATTTTTTAATTAAATAATATTTTAATAAAATATTATTATTATTATTTAATTAATTTTATTATATAAATGATCATATAATTTTATGAATGCAATTGTAATTTTTATTAAGGTTTGAAATCCATTTTTGTCAAAACACGTGAATTTTCGATAAATGTCGGTTTTTATTTTAAAAGTGAAAATTATCATATTTAGAAAATTATTTAGATAAAATAAATTTTATTTCTGGAATCAGGACGTCGAAATTATCCAACGGTGAATTTATCATAATTTTCTGAGATAGTCAATTTTTTGGGTAAAAATTAAATACTGTTTAAATATATAATGTGTTTTATGACATCATAATGACCCAACAGTGATGTAATAAAATACTATAAGCATTATGTTCGTCCAATATATGTTTTAACATTAAAATAATGTGATTTTGGGTTTGTTGGACTTACTTTTCAAATCATTAGTGGACCCTTCAAGACTTATTAAACACCTTGTCAATTTAAATTGTTTTCCATGGGAGTGTGACTCACCTCCAGATAAGAAACCCAATTATTTTAAGAAGATCAGACGTTGTCCATATAAAATATTGTTTTCCTCTTCCATTTTTCAAAAACCATGGGCAATAACCATTTGATGGTTTGTTGTTTGGATTAATTTATTATAAGGGGTCCCAAACCTAAATGATAAAGAATTCCCTCACCTTTCCTATATAAACCCACCCAAGCTCCCACTTCCTCCTCACTCAAAGCCTTTTGAGTTCGTCCAACCTATTCCTTACCCTCTCTATAATCCTTTCAAGGTGCCCCAAGCTCCCAATAATCCTCTCTCAAGCCTCTCTCAAGCATTTGGAAGCACACTTCCAAGTAAGGGTTTTTTCTTCCTTTCTCATTTTTGTCCAATTTTATTTAAGTTGTTTTTCCCTTCTAATTTCAATTATGAATATTGGGGTATGGTTTTTCACCTCCCTTATACTTCCCAATTTATGTTTGAATGATGGGAGACCCCTTTCTCGCTCATTAAATGCCTCCCATGTACACCCGTTACTATGTTGAAATTCTGAAAGGAACTTCTCCCTCCTCATTCACATTCAAGCAATACTTTTGTATCATGAACAAAAATTCCATTACAATTGTTGGGAAATGTATATATATTACCTCCTTACTATCCATTACATGTAAATATTATTAGGAAACCCTTTCTCTCTCATCAACATTTTTTATGAATTCTTACGTCACGCTGTTACGCTGCCAAAATCGCACCGATTTTCTAAGCCAATGCCATTGTGTAGTGAATACCATGCCCATTTCTCCATCAAGGGCATTAACCTTTATGCACATTTAATTATTGATTATAAATTTTCATGTTTGAATTCCACATTCTTTATCATTTAATAAATGACTATGTTTTATGATCCGTTCGGCACACTTATGCATGAAATGAAATGTTTAAGAAGGGTGCGCCCTTATAGCGATCCAATGCATTCGGTAAAGTATAGTATCATGATACGTCATGTGAAATGAGTGTTGACTCATGATAATTCAAGTGCAACTAGGGTTTACTCGTTCTTCATGTTCAATGAGGATTTACTCATGCTCTATGTGCAATGAGCCTTGGCTCATGCTTATTCCATGTTAAGTGTTGTTTCAACATTTCCATGTTATGTTTGTCATGCTTTATCATGCCTTCATGTTCATGTTTCTCTTGTGATCTATTGATATGCCAATTTTTTAACTTGTATTGTAATCCTCATGTATTCCATGTTTATTCCCTTACTGGTCTTTATAGCTCACCCCTTTTCTTATGCATGTCCTCAGGTTATCTCATGAAATGCTACGTACGAGGGAATGTAGTGGTCATGTAAAGAAAGTTTTAAATAAAGATGTTGTATTTCATGTTTTAAGTTATTATGTAATGATCCTAATCCTCAAATACACTAGACCTCTCAATCATCCATGACGTGTCAAGTGAAGAGTTTATGTAATAAATCATGTTTAAGTTTGTAATAAAAGCATGGTTGTCATAGTTGGTATCAAAGGATAGGTTTAGTTATTTTTGGGATTAGGATTAAAAAACCCTAGTAAACCCTTAGAGACATGACTAAGTATAATAAAAACATACCTATGTTTTGGTAAGTACTAAGTAAGTGGTTTATCAAACAAATACATCCTTGTCTGGATACGATCAGGTAGAGGCGGCTTTGGCACAAATGTATCCTAGGGGTAAAACCCAAAAACATGGCTTTGAGATAGACTTGAATAGGAACTAGTGCACAACAACGGGCCTTCCTGCACTCTTGGTTACGACACTCTCGGCTGATATGTTTTGATAAATTCAAAATATTAGTATGAACTATTATTAAGGTAATTAAAAAAAATTCCCCTAAGAATATATGTTATAAAGTAGATCATGAAAAGAATAGGTTGAAGCCTATAGACTCATGAGTTAAGGAAATAAAAGTTTATTTTTAAGTCATAAACTTTTGTCTTTGGTTTACCCTTTATGTGTTACCCCCTAACTTTCCTTTTATTCCATCCAATGGCTGGTAATAGGAGGACCCAGGATAACAACCGTTGTGAAGATCAGTGTGATCACTGTACTAATGAGATGCCCAATCCAATGAGAGTGGGAATTGTGAACTTTGTCACTCTTCTCTCTCAGCTTACTCAAGATTTGAATAGAAACATGGGTCAAGAGGAACATCCAGACCCCCCTAAGAAGGAATAAGTCTTTGTCGAGATCTTCATGAGACTAAGGCCTTTTACTTGTAGTGGATCATTCTATCCCACGATCACTGAACAATGGTTCAACTCCATTGAAAAGATCTTCTACATACTTCAATGTTCTGAACAAGAGAAGGTTCTCCTGGCGGCTTATCGTATGGAGGGTGAAGCTGATCAATGGTGGAAATTGATCAAAAATACAAAGCCTGAGGAGGAGATCATGTCATTGGAATGGAAGGATTTTTGGAAGATGATTTTCGATAAATATTATCTGTGCACACTCCGGCTTAAGATGGAAAGGGACATCCTTTCCCTCAAGAAAAAAGAAGAAGAATTGGTTGGAGCGTATGAGGAAAACTTCACAGGGCTTGCACGATATGCTTCCGGATTTGTCGTTACCCCTGAATTCATGGTTAACCGCTTCTTTGGTGGGCTGAAGCCTAGCCTGCGGAAAGCATTAGAGATCCGTGACATCGATAGCTATGAGGAAATTTTCTGATGTGCCCTCAAGTTTGAAATAGAGATCAGGGAATCACAGGGGTATCATGGGGACAAGAAGCGTAAGGTGGACTTCAATACTGGCGGTTCGATGGATAAATCCAACGGTGATAAGAAGATCCAGCACCCCACTTTCCAAAAGTGCAGAAAGAAGCACCCTAGAAATTGCCTCAAGGGGATGAGGAAATGCTTTAGGTGTGGAAGAGAAGGGCACCTAGCTGTTAACTATCGGCAAGAAAGACCTACGGCTGTGATAGAGGAGAGGAACGCTCCGTTCGAATTTCAAAACGTTGTTCATTTCTACAAATGCAAAGAACCGGGGCATCTTTCAAATAAGTTCCCTAATACAAAGGTTTTTTTAGGCAACCAACAACTTCCAAGGCAGCAAGGAAGAGATTTTTCCATCACTTCTGCTGAAGTGAACCCTGAAAACGAAGTGGTGACAGGTACGCTAGTTATTCATTCAAGAATAGAAAACGAACTTTTTGATTCAGGTTCTACGAATTATTTTATATCTCGAAAGTTTAGTAGAACAATCCCAGCACCACCACAAACCATGGAAGTGAAGATGTCGGTGAGTACCGTAAATGGGGAAATCATTGCATCCCAGGAATATAATTCATCCCCTGTTATAATTTGTGGATTGAATTTCCTGGTGAACCTCGTCATACTCCCTCTGGTGGAATTTGATGCAATTCTTGGCATGGATTGGCTTTCCTTATATAGAGCCAACATTAATTGTCAGGAGAGGGAAATCAAACTCCATATGGAGAATCGACCCTCAATTCATTACCAGAGTAAGGAGGAAGATGAATCTCCATTAGCTTCATCATCTCAAAGAATGGATATTACTGCCCTATGAGCACGCATATCTGGCTCAGATGATTGAGTCCAAGTAATAAACCATCCTTGAATAAATGCCTATTGTGAGGGAATTCGTTGAAGTGTTTCCCGAGGAACTACCTGGTCTCCTCCTAGAAGAGATGTTGAATTATCAATTGAACTTATTCCATGGGCGCTACCAATATCCAAGACTCTATATAGAATGGTTGTCGTGGAACTTGAAGAGCTGAAGAAACAACTACAGGAAGATATGGATAAAGGGTTTATATGCCCAAGTGCTTCACCATGGGGTGCACCAGTCCTCTTCATCAAGAAGAAGGATGGGTCAATGAGGCTTTGCATCGATTATCGTTAACTTAACAAAGTCAGGATAAAGAACATGTATCCTCTACCATGGATCGATGGCTTTTTTGATCACCTTCCTGGAGCACAATACTTCTTCGAGGTAGATTTTCGGTCAGGATATTATCAAGTAAGAGTGAAGAAAGAAGATGTCCCCAAGACTACTTTTCGTACAAGATACGGGCACTATAGATTCATAGTAATTCCTTTTGGACTCACTAATGTTCTAGTAATCTTCATGGACTTGATGAATAGAGTCTTTATATATTACCTTGACAAATTTGTGGTAGTCTTTATAGATGATATTCTAATATACTCCAAAACCAAGGAGGATCATGAGGAGCATTTAAGAACTGTACTAGAGACTTTGTGCAAGGAGAAGATCTATGAAAAGCACAGAAATTGTGAGTTTTGGTTGATGGAGGTCTCATTCTTGGGCCATATCATCACAAGTAATGGGATATCTGTGGATCCCTCCAAAACAAGTGCAATTGAGGGATGGCAGAGGCCAACATCGGTAATAGATGTCTGTAGCTTCTTGGGGTTAGCTGGATATTATCGACGATTTTTGAGAAATTTCTCATGATTTTCCAACCCTCTTACCAAGCTAACTCTAAAGGGAGTAAAGTTTTCATGTAGTGATGAATGCGAAGAAAGATTCATGGAGTTGAAAAAGAGGCATATCACTGCGCCCGTGCTTACTTTACCCACAAGTGGGGAAATTTTTATGGTATTCAGTGATGCTTCGAAGAAGGTATTAGGCTGTGTGCTGATGCAAAATGATAAAGTGATATCCTATGCCTCAAGTTAGTTTAAAATACACAAGCGAAACTATCCAACGCATGATCTGGAGTTGGCGGTGGTGATCTTTTCTTTGAAAATCTTGCGAAATTATCTGTATGGGGAGAAATGTGAGATATATACTGACCACAAGAGTCTTAAATATATATTCACACAGAAAGAGATTAATATGCACCAGAGGAGATGGATAGATCTCATCAAGGATTACGATTGTTCAATACATTACCACCATGGGAAACCGAACAAGGTGGTAGATACCCTAAGTAGAAAGGACCCAGCGATTCTATCAATGATGAGAATTGAGAAGTATCCAATCTTCTTATAATTGATGAAGATGGACATGTGAATCATAGAGAAGGGAACATCATCAATCATTTCAAAAATGATTGCTCAACCATCCCTTTTGGAAAGTTTAAACGATGCTCAAAAGGATGATGTAGGAATTCTGTAAAAAGTGGAAGCTATCCGAAAAGGGAAATCCTCAGAGTTTAATGTTAATGAAGAAGGAATTGTGGGATTTGGGAATAGACTATGTGTTCCATCATGTCCAGAGCTGAAGAAGGAACTTTTGGATGATGCACATAGTTCAAATTTCACTATTCACCAAGGGATTACAAGTATGTATCGAGATCTCTGAGAAAACTTTTGGTCGGACAATATGAAGAAGGAGATCGCTGAATATACATAAAAGTGTCTGGTGTTCCAGTAAGTGAAGGTAGAGAGGTAGAAGTCTAAGGGGATGATGCAACCATTTCCTATACCAGAATGGAAATGGGATAACATCACCATGGACTTTGTCACCATACTTCCGAGTACATCCAAGGGGAACAATGCAATCTGGGTTGTTGTGGATCATCTTACAAAGACCGTACTCTTCATTGTTATTCAGGAGCATTTCTCTTTGGATCAACTCGCACGGATATATATCAGGGAAGTGGTAAGGCTGCATGGAGTGACACTATCTATTGTGTCTGACCGAGATCCAAGATTCAACTCTAAGTTTTGGAAGAGTCGTCAAAAATATTTGAATACTTTAACTGAACTTTATTACAGCCTATCATCCTCAAACTGATGGCCAATCCGAGCTAACTTTCCAAAAACGTGAGGATATGTTGACATCATGCTCAATGGACTTTAAAGGAGGATGGGATCAACATCTTCCTCTTGTTGAGTTCTCTTATAATAACAGTTTTCACTCGAGCATCCAAATGGAACCATATGAAGCCCTGTATGGGAAAAGGTGTAGAACACCGGCATGTTAGGATGAGGTTGGTGAACGTAAGATTCTTGGACCAGAAATGGTCGAGGAAATGTTGGAGAAGGTGAAAACTATTCAGCAGCATATCAAGACAGCCCAGAGTCGATAAAAGAGTTATACAGATAATCGTTGATGAGACCTTGAGTTTAAATTTGGAGACATGGTTTTTCTATGCATATCTCCATGGAAGAAGGTCATGATGTTTGGAAATAAATGGATGTTAAGTCCAAGGTACATCGGCCCCTTCGAGATTCTTGATCGTGTCGGGGTTATGGCCTATCAACTAGCACTTCCACCTACTATGTCCAAAGTACATGATGTATTTCATGTATCTCTCTTAAGGAAGTACATACCGGACCCTTCACATGTACTCTCTTCTAAGGTGGTACAGTTAGAGGATGATCTTTCTTATGAGGAGCAACCAGTGAAGATCCTAGATCGTAGAGAAAAAGTTCAATGAAATAAGACAATTCCCCTCATCAAGGAGTTGTGCCAAAACCACAAGTTTGGAGAAGTGACTTGGGAATCAGAGGAAATGATGAATCTGAGCTAGGCACATCTATTTTAGTGAGGGAAAAGGAAATTTCTATGGTAAAATTTCTTAAGAGGGAAATATTGAAACGACCCAATGTTTCATTAATGGAAATATCTCTTGATCTAATTAAATGTATCTTTATGTAAAATGTTTATATAAAATTTCAACTTCTTTGGTTTTATGTTATGAATTATGACCGTTGCTTTTATAGCCATTGAACAGTGATCAGATGATTAGTATAAATATAGGGATTTAACAAACCCAATTTACTCAGACAAAGGAAGCGATGGCCTCATCCAGTAGAATTGCTCCATACGAAGACCATTTTTTGGAGCTCAGAAAAAAGGTGGGGTCTTGGGATTCACTCTTGACCAAGCACAAGCTGAGATTCATCATGTCAAGCTTGAACGTGATCGTCTACAGGAAAAGTGGAAGTTGACAGAAATTACCACTTGAGTGATGTTATCTAAGCCACCCCAAGAGTCTGTCACCATCGCACACCTTACCCTTAGGTCTTATGCGGCTCTTTTAAGGGGTTATGTAACAAATCACTAGTACTATGTTCATGTACATTATTTTTTGTATATAATAATGAATATACTTTCTTATCATTATTGATACATTGTAAATAGTTTTTAAAGTGAAAATAATGTTTTTAGTTATTATTTAATTAAGAATTCTGTTTTATTAAATTAAGGTATTTTTTAATTAACTAATATTTTAATAAAATATTATTATTATTATTAAATTAATTTTATTATATAAATGATCATATAATTTTATGAAAGCAAGTGTAATTTTTATTAAGGTTTGAAAGCCATTTTTGTCAAAACACGTGAATTTTCGATAAATGTCAGTTTTTATTTTAAAAGTGAATATTAACATATTTAGAAAATTATTTTCATAAAATAAATTTTATTTCTTGAATCAGGACGTCGAAATTATCCAATGGTGAATATTTCATAATTTTCTGAGACAGTCAATTTTTTGTGTAAAAATTGAATATTGTTTAAATATAAAATGTGTTTTATCACATCATAATGACATAATAGTGATGTAATAAAATACTATAATCTTTATTTTTGGCCAATATATGTTTTAACATTAATATAATGTGATTTTTGGTTTTTTTACTTACTTTTCAAAGCATTAATGGACCCTTCAAAACTTATTCATCACCTTGTCTTTTTAAATTGTTTTCCATGGGAGTCTGACTCACCTCCACCTAAGCAACCCTATTATTTTAAGAAGTTAGGACTTTGGAAATATAAAATATATTTTTACTCTTCCCTTTTCCAAAACCATGGGCAAAAACCATGGGATGGTTTGTGGTTTGGATTAATTTTATATAAGGGGTCCCAAACCTAAATAATAAAGAATTCCCTCACCTTTCCTATATAAACTCACCCAAGCTCCCACTTCCTCATCACTCAAAGCTTTTTGAGTTCATCTAACCTATGCCCTAATCTCTATAGAATCCTCTCAAGGTTCTCCAAACTCCCAATAAGCCTCTCTCAAGCCTCTCTCAAACCTTTGGAATCACACTTCCAAGTAAGGGTTTTTTCTTCCTTTCTCATTTTTGTCCAATTTTCA
This sequence comes from Viscum album, assembly GCA_963277665.1. Classification (NCBI taxonomy): domain Eukaryota; kingdom Viridiplantae; phylum Streptophyta; class Magnoliopsida; order Santalales; family Viscaceae; genus Viscum; species Viscum album. Next base: position 693,459,418 of record OY728163.1, read on the forward strand.
TTAAGTTTTTTTCCCCTTTTAATTTCAATTATGAATGTTGGGGTATGGTTTATAAACTCCCTCATACATTCCTCTTTATTTTTGAATGATGTGCGACCCCTTTCTCTCTCATTAAATTCCTCCCATGTACACCCGTTACTATGCCGAAATTTTGCAAGGAACTTCTCCCTCCTCATTTACATTCAAGCAATACTTTTGTATCATGAACCTAAATTTCATTAAAATTGTTGGGACATGTATCTATATGACCTAATTACTGTCCATTACATGTTAATATTATTAGGAACCCCTTTCTCTCTCATCAACCTTTTTGATGAATTCTTACGTCACGCCGTTACGCTGCCGAAATCGCACCGATTTTCTAAGCCAATGCCATTGTGTAGTGAATACCATGCACATTTCTCCATCAAGGGTATTCACCTTTATGCATATTTAATTATTTATTATAAGTTTTCATGTATGAATTCCACATTCCTTTATCATGGAATAAATTATTATGTTTTATGAATCCATATTTTATGATCCATGAGGCACACTTATGCATGAAATGAAATGTTTAAGAAGGGTGTGCCCTTATAGCGCTCCAATGCATTGCATAAATTATAGTATCATGATACGTCATGTGAAATGATTGTTGACTCATGCTAATTCAAGTACAATGAGGGTTTACTAGTGCTTCATGTGCATTGATGATTTACTTATGCTCTATGTGCAATGAGCCTTGGCTCATGCTAATTCCATGTTAAGTGTTGTTGCCACATTTTCATGTTATGATTATCATGATTTATCATGCCTTCATGTTCATGTTTATCTTGTGATCTATTTATATTCATATTGTCTAACATGTATTTTACTACTCATGTATTCCATGTTTATTCCCTTACTGGGCATTATAGCTCACCCCTTTTCTTATGCATGTCCTCAGGTTATCCCATGCAATGCTAAGTATGAGGGAATGCAGTGGTCATATAAAGGAAGTTTCAATAAAGATGTTGTATTTCATTTTCTAAGTTGTTATGTAATGATCCTAAGCCCAAAATACACTAGAAATCTCGATCGTCCATGATGTATCAACTGAATAGTTTATGTAATCAATCATGTTTAATTTTTTAATAAAAGTAGGGTTGTTATAGTAATCATTTCCATTATGTTTTGAAATCCACCTCCCAAATCATTGGGGATGTCGTTTGGGCGATCATTGCATTGGCCATCACACGAGTTGTTAGTAGGTTTTCTCATTGTTCCCACTATTTTCTAAAATAGAAAATGTTAGAACAGTACATAAGTCAACATTTCATGAATAAATAACTTATATTTTTTCACAATTTTCACTAAAATTATAACATATGGGATCCCTATGTTAAGATTCTTGTGTGCATATTTTTACTTAGTCTCAAGCTAGAGGATTTCTCTAGGGTTCACAAATCCTAATTCCCAAACTAACTAAACCTTGCCTCTGATACGAACTATAGCTACCTAGCCTTTTCTTAAATTACTATTACATCATTTTAATGATAAAAAACATAATAATATTACACATATAGGATCCAAATAATTAGTGTGTTGGGAAAACTATGACCCTACATAACAGTTATAACATAAAACATAAACATTTATTTAAATCCTTCTTATCTAGATTATTATTAGAACATGAGCTATCCTTAGTAAATGTATCCACATGAGGATATACATCAAAAAGGGGTGAGATAAAATCCCAGTAAGAGGATAGAGAAGAACAATATATCATGGGGTGAGAAAAATAATATCATCGGAAAAAGATCATGAACATGAGAGGAAACATTAATAAGAGACTTGAAACGTGGCAATGCATAAAAAATGAAACATAAGGTCTTAGTAGTTAACTACCCCACATACATGTGAAAAAATCTATCATCTTTCTCACACATCATTTCACTTAACACCTGAGATTCATCACTTTTCCCAATTCATTGGTGCACTGTATAATTCTGGGTGCACTCGTCACATTGAAACATTTATATTGAGCAATATAATTCTGTGTGCACCTGTCACATCATAACATTATAATTTATAAATAATTCCATAATGAACATATATCATAACTATCCTGTGGTAAGTAATGGGTTTAATATCATAAGACAACATTCATAAACTTTGGGATCCCAAAAAAAATAGGGAATAACATACAAGTTACAAGAACCGTCAACCTTGAATGAGTAGTAAAAGGTTTGTTTTTGAAAGAGGAGATATTTTGGAAAACATTTGTTTGACATAAACATCAGTAGAAAACATTTATATCTCATAAAAGGTAAGATAATAAAGAAAAAATGATTTTTATGTAGTGAAAATGCCAAAAATGGAGTGAAAGAGTGAGAACCCAAAGAATGAAAGTTGGTTTTGAGATTTTCCCCTTACCTTGTATCTGAACACTTTCTTCACATTAATGTCTTGTGTAACCAAATTAGATTCATTAATTGACAATTTCAGAGCCTTTTTTACATGAATATGGTTAATTATGGTTTCATTAAGTTATTTTATGGTCTTTTGGATGAGTTATAGAGTATAAAAAATATTGTTCGAGAATGTTCATTTTTATGGTTTTCTTGAGCAATTCACATGTATTCATAAATGAATGATCATGTAGAAAATAGATAAACATCCATAACTTATATTGCATGTTATTAATGACATTATATAAGATTAAATGATATTATAATAAATTATATTATATACCATGTGGATGAATCATTAGATAAGAATTAAATGGTGATTGTTTGGGTTAATTTAGGTGGTCTTTCGACCACAATGAACTTGTTTTGTTTTATCATTTATAATATGTACATAAGTTAGTTCCAGAACATAAAATAGTAAATAATGCATATATAATATTCAGTTTCAACCATATAAATGGTTTCATGACCATATCTGATGGTAGAAATGGAAAAAATATAACTAGTCGTTCTTGAAGGTGATAGATTAACACCCCACGAACAACGTTTTATTTTATAAAATAAAATGAAGAGGAAAAGGGGGTTGGGTGGTTTAATATCCCATTATTATTATAAAAGTATATTATATGTATGATACTATAGTTTTTGTACCATTTGGATGAATATAGGTGGGAAGATAATAAGAAAAGAACTTGAAATTGAATGGAAATTAAAGGAAAAGAGGGAGAGAAATTACCTCTTGATTCATCCTTTTGAGATCCTCCTTAAGGGACATAGTCTTGATCTTTTAATGAGACCATATGCTCTTTTACATGGTGTAGGGGCCAAGGAAGATTATTGGGAAGAGTATATACAAGGCTTGAAGCTTGAGAGATTTAAGAAAATGAGGGTTTGAAGGGTGGTATTTATAGTGGAGGGGAGAGAGGATTTCTTAATATAAAATTCATTAATTTATTATTTCCCAACAAGATAATGAATAGTGAGTATTCCCTGACCAAGAATAGTAAAGAGGGAATGTGAGTTTGATATTTGGGTGCTTACATCACTTTTGATGTTTGGAATAGTGGGTTTAAACTATAATGTATTAATATGGTAAATTAATGTATTTTATTATTCATCAAAAATTCTAGTATTATAGAAAAATCCAAAAAATTCACTGTAAACATTTTTCGATGTGTATAATCCAAAAATGAAGTCCATCTTTCAAAAATAATTTTATATATTTTTAATTTTCATATTTAATTAAAAACATAATTTATTATCAAAAACCAGTTTTAAAAAATTCATTTACTTATTCTAAAATATATGTATATTGTACTTTCAAGTTGAATATTATTTATATATTACCATAGGTAATGTTAATATTCATTAAGGTATATCAGTATTCATAAGGATATGTTAATATTCATAATTTTAGGTTACTATTCACCAAGAAATATGTTTTCTTTATTGGACTGGAAGTAACATATTGATTGCTACCATGTATGTCAGATTGTCAAAATTCCAAACACATATGTAACAAAATTATGTTTAAAGGTCACTTAGAACTTAGTAGTTCATTATTTTGTGTTCTCATGTGATATTATGACATATTTATAAAAAGGAAATTTCTATTGAAAAACATTGTGTTGTTCCATTCTTCCCTATTATGATATTTCACCCTCGAAATTTCACTTTACACAAAGAGGTGTGTGTACTTATCTTTCATTGCCTCCTCTGGTTCTGAAGTAGCTTCTTCAAAATTATGGTTCCTCCATAACACTTTGACATGGTGGGTTGTCTATTTGCATAGAACCTTATCTCTCCAGTCCATAATCTCTACTGGTTTCTCCCCATAGGAGAGATCATCTTCCAGTAGCACCACCACAGAGTTCAGTACATGTGTGAGATCTGGTATGTACTTCCATATGAGTGAAACATGAAACAATTCATGAACTTGAGCCATATTTTGTGGAATTTCAAGATGATAGGCCACGAATCATATGAGATCAAGTTTCTAAAAGGGTCCAATGTACCTTGGGCTTAGCTTCCCCTTCTTTCCAAACTGCATGACCATCTTCCATAGTGATATTCGAAGAAAGACTTTATCTCCAATATTGAACTCTAAGTCCCTTATATGGGTGTCAGCATAGCTCTTTTACTAATGTTGTGAAGATTTTACGTGTTTATGGATGACATGAACCTTCTTTGTCATCTCTTACACAAGATCAGGTCCAAGTATCTTTATTTCTCCAACATCATCCCAACAGGTTGGAGTCCTACATCGGTTTCCATATAGAGTTCAATATGGATCCATCTGAATACTCGAGTGGAAGCTATTGTTGTATGAGAACTCAACCAATGGGAGATGCTGATCCCATCCACCTTTAAATTCTATCGAGTAGTCTCTTAGCATATCTTCAAGTGTCTGAGTAGTCCTTTCAAATTGGCCATCAGTTTGGGGTTGATAGTTCGTATTGAAATTTAATTCAGTACTAAAATCATGTTGAAGACTTCTCCAGAATTTAGATGTGAACCTTGGATCACAATCAGAGACAATCGAGAGTGAAACTCCATGCATTCTCACCACTTCCTTCACATTTATCATTTCAAGTTTTTCAAGCAAGATTTCTTCTCTAATAAAGATAAAATGGGAAGCCATGGTGAGTCGGTCAACCGCAAACTATATCGCAGTATTTCTCTTCAACATCTTTGGGAGACCTGTGAAAATGTCCATAGTGACATTCTACCATTTCCAAATTGGTATATGGAATGGTTGTATCATCCCTTTGTACTTTTGTTGCTCTACTTTAACAAGGTGACATAACAAGGACCATGATATATATATTTTTCAATCTCTTTCTTCACGGTATTCAGCAAGAAGTGTTCTCAGAGATAATGGTACATCTTGTTACTCCTAGGATGGATAGAGAATGTTGAGCTATGTTCATTTTCTAATAGATACTTATTTATCCCAGGTGAAGAATAACACAATGTTGCATTCCAAAAAGAATCACACCATCATCGTCGTTATGGAATTCTTGCGGCTTCCCTTCCTTTACTTCATTCACCCTCTTCTGTATCGCTACATCATCCCTTTTTCCTTCATTAATATTCTCTTGGATGGATGGTTGCACAATAATTTGGGAAATGTATGATGTATGCCTTTCTCTTATGATTTCTAAATCCATCCTTTGTGTATCCAAGAAGATAGGTTCTTTCTCAATCTGTTACATGGATAGAGTAGTGGGTTCATCTCCTCTTAGAGTATTGCTACTTTGTTCACCTTTCCAGGATGATAGTGATGATATCAATCATAATCCTTGATTAGATATAACTATCTTATTTGATGCATGTTGAGCTCCATTTTTTTGAAGATATACTTTAGGCTCTTGTGGTCAGTTTATATGTCACCTTTCTCACCATAATGGTAGTACCACCAGATTTTCAAGGAAAAAATAACAACTACTAGCTCTAGATCATGTGTCAGGTAGTTTTGCTAATGGATCTTCAACTACCATGATACGTAGGCTATCACATTGTCATTTTTTCTTGAGTACACAACCCAATCCCATCTTTGAAGCATCACTGTATATCTCAATGCTTTCTGGACTTTTCAGTAATCCGAGTACAAGTGCAATGATCAGCATTCTCTTTAGATCCTTGAATCTTACCTTACATTGTTTTTTCTAGACATACTTTACCCCTTTCATTGTTTACATAGTTCTAAATCTTGAGAATCATGATAATTTCATCACAAAATATCGGTAGTACCAGCTAATCGAAGAAAACTATATATTTCAGTGACACTAGAGGGCCTGAGCCATTCCTCAATCACCTTTGTTTTTGAAGAGTCCATAAAAATTCTCTCACTTGTGATAACATGTCCCAAGAATGTGACTTGCTTCTTTCAAAAGTCACACATGCTGAAATTGGCATACAACTTCTCCTTTATCAATGTCTCCAACACAAGTCTTAGATGTTCTTCATGTTCCTCCTTGCTTTTAGAGTAGATGAGAATATCATCAATAGACACTCCCGAAATTTTGTTGAGTTAATGACTAAAGACTCTATTAACCAAATCCATGAAGATCTGAGGGGAATTAATAAGTCTTAAGGGCATCACTAGAAACTCACAGTGCCCATATCTTGTATAGAAGGCAGTCTTCTGAATATCTTCCCTCTTCACATTTAGCTGATGATATGTAGAAATAAGATCCACCGTTGTAGAAGTATTGAGATCCTCTTAATTGAACGAACAAATCATATATCCTTGGAAGAGGATACTAGTTCTTTATGGTGATCTTGTTGAGTTCCAGATAATCAATACACAGCCACATTTTTTCATCATTCTTTACAAAGAGCAGTATCACACCCCAAGGTGATGCACTAGGGTGTATGAACCCTTTTTGCAAATGCTCTTGCAGCTACTTCTTTAACTCCTCTAGTTTGATAGGAGAAATCCTATAGGGAAAATTTGAGATAGGATTAGATCCGAGTATGAGTTCTATAAAGAACACTACCTCATCATCCAGGGGAATTCTATGTAACTCTTCAGGAAATACATCCCCATATTCATTAAAGATGGTAATTTCCACAAGGTTGGCACCTTCCTTTGACTCAACCATTTGGGTGTGGTATGCTTCTTCATAAGGAATCAACACCTAAACCATTGAAGGATATTTCAAAGGATATTCATGATCCTACTTGAATTTTTAGAGGAGCATGGGATGGTTCAGAATATGAATATATATTTCCTTTTCCAAATAGTTGATATGTGCTCTATATAATGAGATCCAATCCATTCCCATTATAGCATATAATTTCTCCCAGGGAAGTATTACAAGATTTTATAGAAGAATCTTCCAACATACACTAACAAGAAAAGATTTAAACACATGGTTTGAATGATTTCACCAATTGGTGTTTTTAAAGATATCTCTTATTCAAGGATTTGTGGCATCGATTCTAAAGTTCTAGTAAACTTTCAAGATATAATGGAAACTGTAGAACCATAATCAAATAAGACTTTTTCCATTATTGAGTGAATAAAAAGTGTACCTTGTATGACTTCATTATATTTCTCCACTTCTACAATAGTGATGGAATAATCCTTCCCTTGTTCCTTTGGCTTTGGTGGTTGCTGACACTGATTACCCTCGAGAACTCGGGGTTTAGTGCACTGGCTTGCATAGTTCCCTAGCTCCCTAAAGTTGTAGTATTGAACAATGGGAGGTTCTCTCCTATCTTCCACCACATTCTCATTATTTTTCAGGTATTTTCAACACTCTTGAGTATGGTGTCCTTATTTCCCACACTTGAAGTACTTCTATGTCCCTTTGAGTTAGTTCACATGGTGTTACGTCCCTCATTTTTGGCATGTGGGTTGTTGATATTTCTTCACACCTTTATCAATAGATTCACCGTCTTGAAACTCCATCATTCATTTAATATCACCATTTCTGTGGGAACATTCTCCAAACCTCATATCCACTTTGAGATCACATCTAACAACTTAATCAAAACTCCCAAAGACTCGAATTCCAAGAGCTTTTCGAAGGTGTGGTTTTAATACACTATAAAATCTATCAATTTTTCTATCATTGTTGATAACAAAACCCAAAGCATACATTGAAAGCCTTATGATATTATCTTCATAGGTTGTGACATATTCTCCTTCTTTTAGCCTAAGCTATATGAATTCTATCTTCATATTCGTGCGAAGAGTTCTAGGTAAGTACTTGTTAAGAAACATTATCTTAAATTCTTCTCATTCCATCTGTTCAATTTTGTCCCTTGCCTTGGTGTTCTTAATAAAAGCCTACCATTGATTGGCCTCTCCATATAGATGATGAAAAGAAAGATTCTCCTTCTCAGTCTCAGAAAAATGAAACACAAAAAAAATTCTCTATGGAGTTAACCCACTGTTCCACAACAAGTGGATCATAAGACCCACTAAAAGTTGGTGTTTGTTGCCGCATAAAACATTCGATATCCAGTTTCTCCCTCTTTGGGGAAGGGGGAAGTTTCCCATTATTATGATTATTGTTCATAACCTATGATAGTTGGGTAAGAATCGCCATTATTTTTTGAACTCTATCTCCAAAATAATTGGGGATTTCGTTCAGTTAATGGTTTCATTGGCCCTCGCACGAGTTGTTGGCCTGGTTTATCCTGGTTCCCACCATTTTATATAATAGAAACAGTTAGAACCATACATAATTCAACAAGTCTTGAATAAATAACTTATTAATTTGCAAAATTTTCACTAAAATCATAACATATGGGATCCCAATGTAAATATTCTTGTGTTCATATTTGTACTTAGTCTCATGCTAGAGGTTTTATCTAGGGTTCACTAATCCAAATTCCTAAATAAACTAAATCGTGCCTATGATACCAACTACAGAGACCCTGAATTTTCTTACATTACTATTACATCATTTTAAAGATAAAAAACATAATAGTATTACACATAGAGTATCCAAAGGATTAGTGTCTTGGGAAAACTAGGACCCTATATAACAATTACAACATCCAACATAAACATTTATTTTATTCCATCTTCTCTAACTTCTTATTGGAACTTGACCTCTACTTAGTAAATGTCACCACCTGAGGATATAAATCATAATGTGGTGAGATAAAATCCCAGTAAGAGGATAGATATGAACAATATATCAATGGTTTATCATAATCATAGCATAATCAAAAGATCATGAACATGAGAGGAAACATTAATAAGAGACTTGAAACGTGGCAATGCATAAAAAAATAAAACATCATGTATTAGTGGTTAACCATCACACATAATTGTGAACAAAGATATAATATTTTTCACACATTATTTCACTTATCTCGTGAGATCCATCACTTTACCCAATGCATTAGAGAACTATATAATTCTAGGTGCATCTGTCACATTGAAACGTTCATATTGCGCTATATAATTTTGGGTGCACCCGTCACATCATAACATTATTATTTATTAGGCATGAAACAATGAACATATATCATAACTAACCCATGGAAAGTAGTGTAGGACCCTGGGTCACCCTCAGAGGGGAGGGGTGAATCAGGGTGGAAACTTTTTCTTCTTTTAGTTGTGGATCTTGTTCCCACGTTGGTAGGAACTACTTAAACCCGTATGATGGATATGATCAGAAATTAAACATTCACATGCAGAGAGATGACACATATATTTTTACTTGGTTCACCACTAAGTTCTATGTCCAAGGATCATACGCCGATAGGTTTTCGGTCGTACCTAAATCCACTATGCTTCACTAGCTGTAGATTACAAAGGTTCGGGTATGGTCACTCTGTCCCAGGCTCACTGCCTTTACAATTATTCAGGGATAGCTCACTGCATCCCTCGGGTCACTCCCGTTGACTCCCCCTGGCTCACTGCCGTTGGTGAAGTCCCGCTCAGTTTATAGATGTGAAGGTCTCTTCAATAAATGTGCATTGATGTTCTTTGTCTCATATTCAGCATGAGACTTTGCTTGCATCAGGGTTCAAAGTTGATGATCTTTATAGTTCAATCTTTCTTCTTTAGTGCAATGACTGAATGCACTAGATCCCCTCGTCTTCGTTTGCCTGAATCACAATCACTTATGTGATTTCTCAATAAATGATGTTCAGCTTACTCGACATTCTTCAGAATCAATTCACCATGTATGCATGAGATCAGGCATGTATCATTTAGATTTCTTCTTCAATCTCGCTTTGCACCGAAAGTATCAAGAAATCATTTGCTCTTGTGCAGCTCCAGAAAGGCGGGCGTGCTTCAACAATATTTGGCTCTCCTTTTCAAGCCCGGCGCGCAAGTCTCCAACTGGCGCGCAAGTCTTAGGCGCGCAAGTATAACCTGGCGCACAAGTGTCTCCAAAGCACCTGTGCGACTCTGCCTTCTTGAACTTCAAACCTGCGCGACTCACATCCTTCCTTGCCCAAATCACCTGCGGCGCGCAACCATAAATCGGCGTGCAATCACCACTTGCGCGGCTCAACCACCTGCGCAAAGAGAGCTCGAACAATCTCTAAGTCTTGAGCTCCGTGAGAAATGAGAAGGGGTGGCCCAGTATTTATAGGCAAACTGGACCCCCTGCGCGGCGGCGCGCAAGTCATCCATCGGCGCGCAAGTCTCATCCCTTGCTAGGCACTTGCACAATCAACATCCAAACTTGCACGAACATCTTTCCTTTTCCAAATTTGGATCTTATGATCTCGAAAAACCATAGGCGCGCAAGTTATAATGCATTCAAGGGGTCGGCGCACAAGTCTCTTCCTGGCACATAATTCACCTGCGCGACTTCACCAAAACTTGTGCGACCCCTATCCCTTTGCCATATTTTGATGCTTTGATCTTCAAAAACATATGGCGCGCAAGTTTCCTATCCTCCAAGAGTATGGCGCGCAAGTCCCTTTTCCAAAATCACTCTTCTTCATTTGTTGATTTTGAGGCCCTGAAATTTGGAAAACACTGGAAAACAGCGCCACCTTGTATCTTCTCTTTTTGTACCGCCTCCAGATCATCCAATCCTCTGTCGATGTTCTTGAATCAAACATAGATCGTTGACCACAACTCTTGAACTCGACATGTCACCATGGAATCTACTTTGTCAAAAAATTTGTATGTCGTTTGTTTGCTTTGTCGACAAGCACGATCACCTCAACAGCACTTCTTCTTGGTCATCTGTATCCTTCAGCAACTCTTTTGCTTTTATCACAAACTCCACTATTTTGATATGTATTCTTTAAAGGAACAACTTTAGTACCATCATCTTCTATGACAATTTGATGTGCATCGCTTCAATCCTTCAAGAAGTCTCTAGCATGGTTCTCACGAAATCATGAGTAATTCCATGGTATTCATCGAAACCCATTGTTCTCATGCAATAATGAGGAATTGCATGGTCTTCATCAAAGCCCATGGTTCTTATGCAATAAGGAGGAATTGCATGGTCTTCATCCAAAAACACCATCCTGCTTTAATCATCCTTGGATGTATTACCCCTCACATTCTTCATTGTTGTAAACAATGTATCACCTTTGACACATGTTCTTTGAACTTACGATCAGCACAACAATCGTCTAAATCGCTACTCCTCTACTTCATCGGAGTACTTCATGATCTCCTTCATTATGAGATTTCATTCCTCCATTTTATTGGAGTACTTCTTGATCTCTTTCATTTTGATATTCCATTGACAAATATTGACAACAAATACAAACCTATACACAAAGTATACACAAAGTGGTTCCAACAATCTCCCCCTTTGTATTTTGTTGTAAATACCTTATACATCTTCTGAAATGAATTTTTCAATGTCAAAATGAGAATCTTCTATTCAATGAACTTTTCTTTTCAAACGTTCATTTCACTTTCTCTCCCCCTTATTGACAAGAAATACAAAGCACATGGTTGGGAGGGTATAAATCCACACTTAAACAATGTTTCATTAATCATGTCACTCTAACTCTACTTGAGTAATGCTCGATGTAGAAAACAAGAGGATTTGATTAAGTCAACAAGGCTGTCCATTATCCATAGATCATGATACCAACAAGAGATGATAACTCATGTATCTTGTCTTCAAGGGTTTACCACTTTAATTCCAGGTAGAAGAAGATCAACTATGATAGAGAATAATCAACCTGAAACTCTTGTACTCATATCAGCAAATAGATCAAAAACATTCAAGTGCAATCGGAAGGATAAGTGACCTTGGGGCACTTCCATTCTCTTTATGTCACTGATCAATTCAGTTACTCCCCCTTTGTAAAATAATCTTTGATCTTAGTAACCAAGGGATAGTGATTGAGAAATGACATACCTTCTCCATTGGCGTGCTCTTCAATAAATTCACAGAGTAACTGTTTTTGAGTCCAGCTGGAGTTGATATTAATTGAAACAGTGATTATGGAAGATTCTTCATTCTTCTCCCCCTCAAGGGAAGCACTACTCATCATCTTAATCAAGATTGATCCTTCATCATCATAATCTTTTAATATCAATTGAAGAATATACTAAGGATGGAAACTTCTTCAGCTTGGATATCAAGAGTTGACAGCATTCACTACTTCTCAGGTTCTCCCCCTGAGAGCATGCTTCACCTTCAATTCCCTGCATTATTAGCACAAATACAATACACAAATGATTATGGGAATAAGCTGGTTCCTTCTTTCTTCATCAAGAAGACTTGCTTGGTTGAGGTTATTTTCTCAACCAAGTTCCTCTGTTCACTCCAGTCTTCATGCCTGCACATTTGAACATATGTTCTGACATCTGTCGGTGTGGCATGGCTCTGTTCACATTCTCTTCTGCTTTGTGTGGATAATTGTTCTGCTTAGCAGCCATCATGAATGATACATTCTTACTCCTCTTAAGGACTACCTCTTGCTCTGGTATTATGGTTAGACAACCTTTTGCAATGTGATCAGACTTCTTGCATCTCTCACACAGAACTTCTTTGACACGTGTGTTTCTATTTGTTTTCAATCTCTCCTGCACTGTGTCTGCATCATGTGAAAGTTTTCCTTTTCCTTTTTCACCAGCCTTGGCCTTCTCATTTTCAAGTTTCCTTATTCTTTTCAAATCTTCTGGCCAGATGACCAATATGTCATTTGGAACTTTTGCAGCTGGTTTAGGTCTTCCACATGGGTTCATCCGAGATTCATCCCACTTAGTGTTTCTTTTGGATGAATGACCATTTAATTTCATGGATCTAAAATCCTGGGTCTTCTCAGCTTCTCTACTTGAGATCTTCATGGGGAAGTGTGTGTTCACAACATTCTTCTGATTTCTCCCCAAGGTATTTGCTTCATTCTTTGACGGCATCAGAGGTATTCTTTTCTTTTCAACAGTGAAAGCATGTTGATATGAACATGTGCCTGCATTTTGACTGCTTCTCTTGCATACATCACAGATGTTATCAAGAATTCCAAATCTGTTTGCAGTAAACAGATGCTTCTGGACCTGCTGATGTTGCTTCTTTTTCTCTAGCTTCCTTATCTTTGATATAGGCATTCTCTGTGCTTTTCCATGTAAGGGATTATAAAGACAATCCAGTGCACAGTGCCCAAATCTGTTACAGCACCAACATTGACCCACAAATCTTTTCTTCTTTGTGTCTTTTGTATTAAGTTGTTGGGCCATCTGCTTAATCTTTTGTTCTCTATTTGAGGAACCCACTTCCTCCTTTTTCTTCCCATCCACCCTAGCCATGGTGGTAGGTTTCTTCTTCTCACCTTTCCTCATCCATACTTGTTTATAACTTTTCTTCCCACCTGCACTGATTGTAGGAGTGTATTTAGAAATATGAGTACAAGATGGTTTGGATGGTACCTTCACTTTCTCAGTTGCTTGTGATAGATCAAAGAGTGAAGTCATGATATTCTTATCACATGTTGGAGGTCTTTTGACAATAAAATCATCTCGTGAGCATTGAGTACCAGCAGCAACTGATTCTTGATGTGGATAATCAAGAGTTGTCATAATCTTCTTATCACATGTTGGAGGCATTTCAGCTTTAGACTCCTCCAACGAACATTGAGTGCAAGCATCACTCATTTCATTCTTTTTTGAAGTCTCAATATGTGTGTTCTCAATCTTGGTCAACTAAGCTTCCAATATTTTACCCACAATATTGAGGATGATATTTTGATCTTCAATCGTAATCATCTTCTCTTCACAAGTCTTCTTCAACCTTTCAACCTCATATTTATGCATCTTAACTTTGTTTTGTAACAAAGAGTCATGTTCCCTGAATTTAATGGATGTTTCTTCCAAACAAAAATTCTTGACTTCATTGCTCTTCTTCAGATCAGCTTCAAGTTCATGGATCCTTTCTTTTAAAGACTTATTGACTTCCACTTCTTCTTCAAAGAATTTCACCCATTTGATGAGCTTCATACTTTCCATAACTTTTTTTTCCAACCCCTTTTCCATATTGTCCTCTTCCCTTTCAAGTCTAGTGATCTCAACCTGCATAGATTGAAATAGGCTATAGATAATAACAGCCCTTTCTTCTGGAATATCATGCAGATATGTTTTGAGTTTTTCTTGAAAGCGTGAATTGGGTATGTCATCCTTTCCTCTGGAAGAATTCTGAGTCACCTGCTCGATACTTTCCTTGCCTGATGTTTCTTCATTTTTGGAATGGCATGGAGAACAAGACATTGCATCTTCTTTGGATATGAGGGACTTCTTTAGCTGCTTTTTCTCTTTCTTTTTCCTGTTTGTCATGGTCTTGCTAGATGTAGACGTCTGCTCAGAAACTTCATCAAGACTTCTCTTCATTGTTGACTCTAGGAAAGAAACTCAAATCCTCTTCTCAATAGAATTACTGTAGAATATCCAACATATGTTAACCTCCATCTGATACCACTTGTAGGACCCCGGGACACCCTGAGAGGGGAGGGGTGAATCAGGGTGGCAACTTTTTCTTCTTTTAGTTGTGGATCTTGTTCCCATGTTGGTAGGAACTACTTAAACCAGTATGATGGATATGATCAGCAATTAAACATTCACATGCAGAGAGATGACACAGCTATTTTTACTTGGTTCACCGCTAAGGGCTACGTCCAAGGAGCATACGCCGACAGGTTGTCGGTCGTACCTAAATCCACTATGCTTCACTAGCTGTAGATTACAAAGGATCGGCTACAGTCACTCTGTCCCAGGCTCACTGCCTTTACAATTGTTC
This sequence comes from Viscum album, assembly GCA_963277665.1. Lineage (NCBI taxonomy): Eukaryota > Viridiplantae > Streptophyta > Magnoliopsida > Santalales > Viscaceae > Viscum > Viscum album. The sequence goes on from OY728163.1 coordinate 693,474,536, forward strand.
AGGGATAGCTCACTGCGTCCCTCGGGTCACTCCCGTTGACTCCCCCTGGCTCACTGCCGTTGGTGAAGTCCCACACAGTTTATAGATGTGAAGGTCTCTTCAATAAATGTGCATTGATGTTCTTTGTCTCCTGTTCAGCATGAGACTTTGCTTGCATCAGGGTTCAGAGTTGATTCTCTTTATAGTTCAATCTTTCTTCTTTAGTGCAATGACGGAATGCACTAGATCCCCTCATCTTCGTTTGCCTGAATCACAATCACTTATGTGATTGCTCAATAAATGATGTTCAGCTTACTCGACATTCGTCAGAATCAATTCACCATGTATGCATGAGATCATGCATGTATCATTTAGATTTCTTCTTCAATCTCGCTTTGCACCGAAAGTATTAGGCAATCATTAGCTCTTGTGCAGCTCCATAAAGGAGAGCGTGCTTCAACAATATTTGGCTCTCCTTTTCAAGCCCGACGCTCAAGTCTCCAACTGGCACGCAAGTCGTAGACGCACAAGTATAACTTGGCGCGCAGGTGTCTCCAAAGAACCTGCGCGAATCTGCCTTCTTGAACTTCAAACCTGTGCGACTCACTTCCTTCCTTTCCCAAATCACCTGGGGCGCGCAACCATCAATCGGCGCGCAATCGCCACTTGTGCGGCTCAACAACCTTCGCGACGAGAGCTCGAACAATATCTAAGTCTTGAGCTCCGTGAGAAATGAGAAGGGGTGGTCCAGTATTTATAGGCAAACTGGACCCCCTGCGCGGCGGCGCGCAAGTCATCCATCGGTGCGTAAGTCTCGACCCCTGCTAGGCACTTGCGTGATCAACATCCAAACTTGCGCGAACATCTTGCCTTTTCCAAATTTGGATCTTCTGATCTCGAAAAACCATAGGCGCGCAAGTTATAATACATTCAAGGCGTCGGCGCGCAAGTATCTTCCCAGCACATAATTCACATGCGCGACTTCACCAAAACTTGCGCGACCCCTATCCCTTTGCCATATTTTGATGCTCTGATCTTCAAAAACATATGGCGCGCAGGTTTCCTATCCTCCAAGAGTATGGTGTGCAAGTCCCTTTGCCAAAATCACTCTTCTTCATTTGTTGATTTTGAGGCCCTGAAATTTGGAAAACACTGGAAAACAGCGCCACCTTGTATCTGCTCTTTTTGTACCACCTCCAGATCATCCATTCCTCTGTCGATGTTCTTGAATCAAACATAGATCGTTGACCACAACTCTTGAACTCGACATGTCACCATGGAATCTACTTTGTCAACAAATTTTTATGTCGTTTGTTTGCTTTGTCGACAAGCACGATCACCTCAACAACACTTCCTCTTGGTGATCTGTATCCTTCAGCAACTCTTTTTCTTTTATCACAAACTCCACTATTGTGATATGTATTCTTTGAAGGAACAACTTTAGTACCATCATATTCTATGACAATTTGATGTGCATGGCTTCAATCCGTCAAGAACTCTCTAGCATGGTTCTCACGCAATCATGAGTAATTGCATGGTCTTCATCAAAACCCATTGTTCTCATGCAATAATGAGGAATTTCATGGTCTTCATCAAATCCCATGGTTCTTATGCAATAAGGAGGAATTTCATGGTCTTCATCCAAAAACACCATCCTTCTTTAATCATCCTTGGATGGATTACTCCTCACATTCTTCATTGTTTTAAACAATGTATCACCTTTGACACATGTTCTTTGAACTTACGATCAGCACAACAATCATCTGAATCACTACTCCTCTACTTCATCGGAGTACTTCATGATCTCCTTCATTGTGAGCTTCCATTACTCCATTTTATTGGAGTACTTCTTGATCTCTTTCATTTTGATATTCCATTGACAACTATTGACAACAAATACAAACCTATACACAAAGTACACACAATGTGGTTCCAACAATCTCCCCCTTTGTATTTTGTTGTCAATACCTTATACATCTTCTGAAATGAATTTTTCAATGTCAAAATGTAACGCCCCGACCCCAGTTGCCCAGAGTCGGTGCATTATTACATAACATTGGCATGATCACAAGAAAGATCAAATCTCGAAAGACCAATTGGTTTAGTAGCCTTGGAAACACTAGATATATTCATAAGTTTTACATTACATCATAAAATGAAAAACTACTACAACAACATAATGTTTCCACAATCCACACTATTAACCCCTCATAAAATCCCTGCAGGTCATTCATAATTTACTTCTTCACTTCCTGGGAAAAATAAAACATAGAAAAGGGGTGAGCTCAAATGCCCAGTAAGGATAACAATATAGCGGAAACTTTCATAAATAAGAATAAACATTTAAGGCAATGTATAACTAAAACAAACGCCTTTTAAATATGAACTTTCAACATGGTATGGAATAAATAAAATGAAATAATGCCATTTACTTATTCACATGGATATTCTACTAATCGAATAATCACATGCAAAAATCAATAACCACTTTCATAATGTTGGAATGCATAATGCCAGACTATCATAACCACATAGCCAAGGCCTCGTGCCAAGACTACAAATAAGATTTTGTCAAGGCATTGTGCCAAGACACTAGTTTGTCTCATGAGACCTACCGATGCATCGAGGAGCTATAGCAGGCTCCACCCGTCACTTATTAAGTCCAATGCATTCCCATATGAAAAGGTTTAAATATAACATAAACATTCGTATTAAAACTAGCATACAAAATGTCAATACTTTCACCATAAACTATGAATGGTATAAAAATAGCACATCCACAGTCAAACATATCACAAAACCTTCAATACAATATAGAGGTTTTGTATCATAATAAATCAACTTCAAATAATCTTAAAATCCATCAAAGGATGTTGACATAGATGAAATCAAAATTCTTTTTAAAGAAATATCTCCTTTTATTTTGAAATCATTTAAGATCCATATAAAATAAAACATTTTCTTTGAAAATAATCTTATAAGCTTGTAAGAGAAGATTTGAAGATTTTATAACGGCGGAAAATAACCGCACCCGCCGTATATGTTAAAAAAACATTCTTACCTCAATTCTGTCGAAAAGGTTAAAAAGGACCTTGTTTTGAAAACGACGGAAAGATTCCTTTATAAACCTCTTATAAAAATTCAAAAAAGGGTATAAATGACTTTAACCCATATTCTTTTAAATAGTAAAAATGTTTTGAAATACATTTTTAAGAAACATGGATGCGGATGATAAAGATATCCCAGTAGATTATTACGTATAAACAACCTCGGATAATGAAGAGATTGTGAAATAACCCTTAACTTGTACTTTTCCTTGGTTGGGGTAGGTTAACCTCCTGTATAATGGTGAAATAGTTGTTATTAAATTATACAAGAATCATATATATTAATATGATATCATATATGATCTTTTAACATTGATTTGTTAATAATATCTTAGAATTATCGTCGTTTCGGGAGTTAACTTACTCATTTTCTTTTATATGTTTTGTTACATAAGGCATGGTTGTTGTATCTTATTAATATCCAGAATTATATCCAGTCCTTAAACATCATTTTTAAATCATCAAATGATAATTATACTTGAATGGATATGATGGAGAATGAATCTCATCGCGTTCGTGGAGACGGTAGTCCGTACGTACGCACGAGCGACAATATCATTTTTTTGATATTAAAATAATATATAAATGGATGGTATATCATATATACAGAATCATTAACATGTTATATTTATTATTTACATGAGTTACACATCATTATTATACCCATCCAAATAATATTATATTGAATAACAATTACACCACGACGTGGAGACGGTAAGCCGTACGTACGCACGTATGGTGACATGTTATTCAAAGGGTGGATAGAATACTGAATATTATTGTACCATATTTATAATAACATCATAGTATATGTGAGATACTGGAGTTATTATTTTAGAATGGTAAGAACAAAGGAAGAAGAAGTGGAAGAAGAAATGAACATGGAGAAGGGTGGTGAAATCATTACCTCTTCTTCGGGTTCTTCCTTTTGATTTGATCAAAAGGGCTCCTTAGGTTGGCTTTCTGATCAAACTAAGGCCTCTAGGTTGTAGTGAGGGATGTTGGTAGAGTATTTGGGCAGAGTTTGGCCGAGCCAAGAGGCTTTGAAGGTGTGAAGAAATGAGAAGGAGGAGTGCCCTTTTATAAGAGGGGTGAGGGGCACCTTTGGAAAAGTTAGAAATATTAATTTATAATAAATTCATATTCGGTTTATAAAGGCTCAAAAGTTGATTATTAAAAGGTTAAGGTGGGGATAGGTCAAAAACCACTCAACCAATAGAATTTAGACAGGTTTGGGTACTTATATTAACCTTATCTTTAAGTATTAACTCTAAGTTAATTAGTTTCACTTTTACAATGTCTCTTTGTATTTTTATATAATATGGTTAATAAACTTACTATATACATCCAAGAGACCCCCAAGTGGTACATTAATGATGAACCTATCATGATATAAGTCTCTTGGCCGAACCTTAGATTTTTAGGAATTTAAGATCAATTAATAATATAATATTTGTTTTAAGAACTCTTTTATGTCAATTTTGACACTATTCAATAGTTGATTTTTGTGAAACTCATAAAAGATTGATTACTTCGAACAAAGTCAATTAAATAAATCCTAATATATCATATTATCCTATAAAATTAGTTTAATTCATTAAAAGTTTCATATTATATTTATTTGGGTATTTATAATATCAATTATTTTAATTTTTCACTATTATAGTAATTACTACATCATCATTGTGTCATAAATAAAATAACTTATTTAATGTCTAAAAATTATAAATAAAATATCATTATGTAGGAAATCCTTTTAGATTTCTAATGAATATTTATAATCTAAAATCCAACATATATAACCCTATGTAACAATTGTTTTTCTAAAAGATATATGCTTGTGTCATTTTTGTATTCATTTTAACTTAATTAAAATAAAGTGTCATTATCACTTACAAGTGGATCCATGGGGTCCCAAAATAGACCCAAAGATTCCTATGGTCGACCATGTATCAACCAATAGGGTTAAGATACGTTTTAGGGTAATTTAGTATTATTATAATATTATTTTTTTACCCTTATTTACCAGATTTACCCTTAACCATGGTAAATAAAATATTTACCGCAGTAATTATTCAAAATGTCTAAAAATAAAAGTTACCTATTTACACAATTTGAACATCCTGATTCCAAATATGGAATCCATTTTCCTAAATTCAAAACACATAAGTGGCAGAAATTAATTTAAAATTAATTCCCGCTGTCAAAACAAAAAGCGTGTTTTTAAGAGGTAATAACTATCAAAAGATTGACACTTGTTTATGTTCGGTTTAATTGTAAAATTATGTCCAATGACCAACATTATATTAAATGGTAAAAATATATTCCAAATATAATTTAAAACCACTCAAATTCACAATTTATCACTATTAATTATTTTGATTAGAAAAGTTGTTTTTAATTAAAATTTAGAAATTTTCACTATTCATCAAAATATGAAAGTTATCCGAAATGTACCAAAATTTCACCCTAGGCTAATTTTGATATTCCGAATCTAAAAATGAAGTCCATTTTGAAATATTGAATATATATGATTTCAAAAAGTAGGTATTACTATTCACAACGGCTAGTTTAATTAGTTGTGGTGTGTGTTAGAACTCGAGGTTGCGTACAACACACGCTATCGCATTATTCGAAGGGAAACGTACCATAGAAGATTGGGGTGTTACACAAAATGAGAATCTTCTATTCAATGAACTTTTATTTTCAAACGTTCATTTCACTTTCTCTCCCCCTTATTGACAAGAAATACAAAGCACGTGGTTGGGAGGGTATCAATCCACACTTAAACAATGTTTCATTAATCATGTCACTCTAAGTCTACTTGAGCAATGCTCGATGTAGAAAACAAGAGGATTTGATTAAGTCAACAAGGCTGTCCATTATCCACAGATCATGATACCAACATGAGATGATAACTCGTGTATCTTTTCTTCAAGGGTTTACCACATTAATTCCAGGTAGAATAAGATCAACTATGATAGAGAATAATCAACCCGAAACTCCTGCACTCATACCAGCAAATAGATCAAAAACATTCAAGTGCAATCGGCAGGATAAGTGAACTTGGTGCACTTCCATTCTCTTTATGTCACTGATCAATTCAGTTACTCCCCCTTTGTAAAATAATCTTTGATCTGAGTAACCAAGGGATAGTGATTGAGAAATGACATACCTTCTCCATTGGCGTGCTCTTCAAGAAATCCATAGAGTAACTGTTTTTGAGTCCAGTTGGAGTTGATATTGATTGAAACAGTGATTATGGAAGCTTCTTCATTCTTCCCCCCCTCAAGGGAAACACTCCTCATCATCTTCATCAAGAGTGATCCTTAATCATCATAATATTTGAATTTCAATTGAAGAATCTACTAAGGATGGAAACTTCTTCATCTTGGCTATCAAGAGTTGGCAGAATTCACTACTTCTCAGGTTCTCCCCCTGAGAGCATGCTTTACCTTCAATTCCCTGCATTATTAGCACAAATACAATACACAAATGATTACGGGAATAAGGTGGTTCTTTCTTGCTTCATCAAGAAAACTTTCTTGGTTGAGGTTCTTTTCTCAACCAAGTTCCTCTGTTCACTCCAGTCTTCATGCCTGCACATTTGAACATATGTTCTGACATCTGTCGGTGTGGCATGGCTCTGTTCACATTCTCTTCTGCTTTGTGTGGAGAATTGTTCTGCTTAGCAGTCATCATGAATGATACATTATTACTCCTCTTAAGTACTGCCTCTTGCTCTGGTATTAAGGTTATACAACCTTTTTCAATATGACCAGACTTCTTGCATCTCTCACACAGAACTTCTTTGACACGTGTGTTTCTCTTTGTTTGCAATCTCTCATGCACTGTGTCTGCATCATGTGAAAGTTTTCCTTTTCCGTTTTCACCAGCCTTGGCCTTCTCATCTTCAATTTTCCTTATTCTTTTCAAATCTTCTAGTCAGATGACCAATATGTCATTTGGAACTTTTGCAGCTGGTTTAGGTCTTCCACATGGGTTCATCCGAGATTCATCCCACTTAGTGTTTCTTTTGGATGAATGACCCTTCAATTTCATGGATCTAAAATCCTGGGTCTTCTCAGCTTCCCTACTTGAGATCTTCTTGGGGAAGTGTGTGTTCACAACATTCTTCTGATTTATCCCCAAGGTAGCTGCTTCATTCTTTGACTGCATCAGAGGTCTTCTTTTCTTTTCAACAGTGAAAGCATGTTGATATGGACATATGCCTACATTGTGACTGCTGTCGTTGCATACATCACAGATGTTATCAAGAATTCTAAATCTTTTTGCAGTAAACAGATTCTTCTGGACCTGCTGATGTTGCTTCTTTTTCTTTGGATTCCTTCTCTTTGATATAGGCATTCTCTGTGCTTTTCCATGTAAGGGATTATAAAGACAATCCAGTGCACAGTGCATAAATCTGTTGCAGCACCAACATTCACCCACAAATCTTTTCTTCTTTGTGTCTTCTATATTAAGTTGTTGGGCCATCTGCTTAATCTTTTGTTCTCTATTTGAGGAACCCACTTCCTCCTTTTTCTTCCCATCCACCCTATCCATGGTGGTAGGTTTCTTCTTCTCACCCTTACTCATCCATACTTGTTTAGAACTTTTCTTCCCACCTACACTGATTGTAGGAGTGTATTTAGAAATATGAGTACAAGATGGTTTGGATGGTACCTTCACTTTCTCAGTTGCTTGTGATAGATCAAAGAGTGAAGTCATGATATTATTATCACATGTTGGAGGTCTTTTGACAATAGAATCCTCTAGTGAGCATTGAGTACCAGCAGAAACTGATTCTTGATGTGGATAATCAAGAGTTGTCATAATCTTCTTATCACATGTTGGAGGCATTTCAGCTTTAGACTCCTCCAACGAACATTGAGTGCAAGCATCACTCATTTCATTCGTTTGTGAAGTCTCAATATGTGTGTTCTCAATCTTGGTCAACTGAGCTTCCAATCTTTGACCCACAATATTGACGATGATCTTCTGATCTTCAATCGTAATCATCTTCTCTTCACAAGTCTTCTTCAACCTTTCAACCTCATCTTCATGCATCTTAACTTTGTTTTGTAACAAAGAGTCAAGTTCCCTGAATTTAATGGATGTTTCTTCCAAACAAAAATTCTTGACTTCATTGCTCTTCTTGAGCTCAACTTCAAGTGCATGGATCCTTTCTTTTAAAGACTTATTGACTTCCTCTTCTTCTTCAAAGACTTTCACCCATTTGATGAGCTTCATAATTTCCATAACTTTTCTTTCCAACCCCTTTTCCATATTGTCCGCTTCCCTTTAAAGTCTAGTTATCTCAACCTGCATAGATTGAAATAGGCTACAGATAATAACAGCCCTTTCTTCTAGAATATCATGGAGATATGTTTTGAGTTTTTCTTGAAAGCGTGAATTGGGGATGTCATCATTTCCTCTAGAAGAATTCTGAGTCACCTGATCGATACTTTCCATGCCTGATGTTTCTTCATTTTTGGAATGGCATGGAGAACAAGACATTGCATCTTCTTTGGATATGAGGGACTTCTTTAGCTGCTTTTTCTCTTTCTTTTTTCTGTTTGTCATGGTCTTGCTAGATGTAGACGTCTGCTCAGAAACTTCATCAAGACTGCTCTTCATTTTTGACTCTAGGAAAGAAACTCAAATCCTCTTCTCAATAGAATTACTGGAGAATATCCAACATACGTTAACCTCCCTCTAATACCACTTGTAGGACCCCGGGACACCCTGAGAGGGGAGGGGTGAATCAGGGTGGCAACTTTTTCTTCTTTTAGTTGTGGATCTTGTTCCCACGTTGGTAAGAACTACTTAAACCTATATGATGGATATGATCAGCAATTAAACATTCACATGCAGAGAGATGACACAGCTATTTTTACTTGGTTCACCACTAAGGGCTATATCCAAGGAGCATACACCGACAGGTTGTCGGTCGTACCTAAATCCACTATGCTTCACTAGCTGTAGATTACAAAGGTTTGGGTATAGTCACTTTGTCCCAGGCTCACTGCCTTTACAATTGTTCAGGGATAGCTCACTGCATCCCTCGGGTCACTCCCGTTGACTCCCCCTGGCTCACTACCGTTGGTGAAGTCCCACTCAGTTTATAGACGTGAAGGTCTCTTCAATAAATGTGCATTGACTTTCTTTGTCTCCTGTTCAGCATGAGACTTTTCTAGCATCAGGGTTCAGAGTTTATTCTCTTTATAGTTCAATCTTTCTTCTTTAGTGCAATGACTGAATGCACTAGATCCCCTCATCTTCGTTTTCCTAAATCACAATCACTTATGTGATTGCTCAATAAATGATGTTCAGCTTACTTGACATTCGTCAGAATCAATTCACCATGTATGCATGAGATCATGCATGTATCATTTAGATTTCTTCTTCAATCTCTCTTTGCACCGAAAGTATCAGGAAATAATTAGCTCTTGTGCAGCTCCAGAAAGGCGGGCGTGCTTCAACAATATTTGGCTCTCCTTTTCAAGCCCGGTGCGCAAGTCTCCAACTGGCGCGCAAGTCTTAGGCGTGAAAGTATAACCTGTCTCACAAGTGTCTCCAAAGCACCTGCATGACTCTGCCTTCTTGAACTTCAAACCTGCGCGACTCACTTCCTTCCTTGCCCAAAACACCTGGGGCGCGCAACCATCAATCGGCGCGCAATCACCACTTGCGCGGCTCAACCACCTGCACGATGAGAGCTCGAACAATCTCTAAGTCTTGAGCTCCATGAGAAATGAGAAGGGGTGGTCTAGTATTTATAGGCAAACTGGACCCCCTACGCGGCGGCGTGCAAGTCATCCATCGGCGCGCAAGTCTCGGCCCCTGCTAGGCACTTGCGCGATCAACATCCAAACTTGCGCAAACATCTTGCCTTTGCCAAATTTGGATCTTCTGATCTCGAAAAACCATAGGCACGCAAGTTATAATGCATTCAAGGCGTCGGCGCGCAAGTCTCTTCCCGGCACATAATTCACCTGCGTGACTTCACCAAAACCTGCACGACCCCTATCCCTTTGCTATATTTTGATGCTCTGATCTTCAAAAACATATGGCGTGCAGGTTTCCTATCCTCCAAGAGTATGGAGCGCAAGTCCCTTTTCCAAAATCACTCTTCTTCATTTGCTGATTTTGAGGCCCTAAAATTTGGAAAACACTGGAAAACAGCGCCACCTTGTATCTTCTCTTTTTGTACCACCTCCGGATCATCCATTCCTCTGTCGATGTTCTTGAATCAAACATAGATCGTTGACCACAACTCTTGAACTCGACATGTCACCATGGAATCTACTTTGTCAAAAAATTTGTATGTCGTTTGTTTGCTTTGTCGACAAGCACGACCACCTCAACAGCACTTCTTCTTGGTGATCTGTATCCTTCAGCAACTCTTTTTCTTTTATCACAAACTCCACTATTGTGATATGTATTCTTTGAAGGAACAACTTTAGTACCATCATCTTCTATGACAATTTGATGTGCATGGATTCAATCTGTCAAGAAGTCTCTAGCATGGTTCTCACGCAATCATGAGTAATTGCATGGTCTTAATCAAAACCCATTGTTTTCATGAAATAATGAGGAATTGCATGGTCTTAATCAAAGCCCATGGTTCTTATGCAATAAGGAGGAATTTTATGGTCTTCATCCAAAAACACCATCCTGCTTTAATCGTCCTTGGATGGATTACTCCTCACATTCTTCATTGTTGTAAACAATATATCACCTTTGACACATGTTCTTTGAACTTACGATCAGCACAACAATCATCTGAATCACTACTCCTCTACTTCTTCGGAGTACTTCATGATCTCCTTCATTGTGAGCTTCCATTCCTCCATTTTATTGGAGTACTTCTTGATCTCTTTCATTTTGATATTTCATTGACAACTATTGACAACAAATACAAAACTATACACAAAGTATACACAAAGTGGTTCCAACAAGTAGTGGGTTAAATATCATAATATGTCATTCATAAACATAGGGTTCCAAAAAGAAAGATGGAATAACATACATGTTACAAGAACAGTCAACCTTGAATGAGAAGTAAAATGTGTGTTTTTGAAAGAAACGTTATTTTGGAAAATATTTGTTTTACATAAAAATTAATATAAAAAATTTATATCTTATAAATGGTACTATAATGATGAAAAAATTATTTCTAAGTAGTGACCATACCAAAAATTGGGTGAAAGAAGGAGAACCAGGAGAATGAAAGTTGGGTTTGAGATTTTCCCCTTACCTTGTATCCATACTATTTCTCCACATTAATGTCATGTATAACCACATTAGATTCATTAATTTACAATTACATAACCTTTTTTACATTAATATTATTCATTATGGTTTCATTAAGTTACTTTATGGGCCATTGGATTATTTATAGAGTTTAAAAAATATTATTCGGGAATGTTCATTTTTATGGTTTTCTTGAGCGGTTCACATGTATTCATAAATGAAAGTTCGTGTTGAACAAGGATAAACATCCAGAACTGATATTTCATGTTATTAATAATATTCCAAAATCTTAAATGATCTTATAATGAATTATATTATATACCATATGGATGAATCATTAGATAAGAATTAAATGATGATTGTTTGGGTTAATTTAGGCGGTTTTTCAACCACAAGGAACTTGTTTTATTTTATAATTTTTTAATATGTACATAAGTTAGTTATGGAACATAAAATAGTAAATAATACATATATAATATTCTGGTTAAACCATAAAATTTTTTTAATGACCATATATGAAGGTAGAAATTGAAAAAAGAAAACATGTCGTTCTTGAAGAGGATACATTAACACCTCACGAACAACATTTTTTTTATAAAATAAAAGGAATAAGAGAAGGTGGTTGGATGGTATAATATCCCATTAGTATAATAAAATAATAATATATGTATGATACTAGAGTTACCGTACCATTTGGATGAATATAGGTGGAGAGAGAATAAGAAAAGAACATGAAAATGAATGGAAATTAAAGGAAAATAAGGAGAGAAATTACATCTTGATTCCTCCTTTTTTAGATCCTCCTTACGGGGCATAGTCTTGAACTTTTGATGAGAAAAAAATCTCTTGGACATGGGGGAGGGGCTAATGAAGATTCTTGGGAAGATTTTAGACAAGGCCTGAATCTTGAGAGGTGTGAGGGAATGAGGGAGTAGTGGGTTGTATTTATAGTGGAGGGGAGAGGGGATTTCCCAATATAAGATTCATTAATTTATTATTTCCCCACAAGACAAATAATTGTGAGTATTCCATGAATAAGAATAGTAATGAGGTAATATGAGTTTAATATTTGGGTTCTTACATAACTTGTGATGTTAGGAATAATGGGTTTAAATTTTAATGTATTTATTGGGTAAATTTATGCATTTTAATATTCACCAAAAATTCAGGTATTCCAAAAAAATACCAAAAATTCACCCTCAACATTTTTTTATGTGTAGAATCGAAAAATAAATTCCATATTTCAAAAATAATTTTATAAATATTATAATTTTAATATTTAATTAAAAACATATCTTATTATCAAAAACGTTATTTAAAATAATCATTTAGTTATTCTAAAATTTTGGTATATCAGACTTTCAACTTGAATATAATTTATATTTTATCATAGATAAGGTTACTATTAATTAGGGTATATCACTATTCATAAGGGTATGTTTCTATTCATAAGGGTAAGATTATATTCAAAATAAATTAATTTTTTCTTGTCAGGCCCCAAATAACTTACTGATTGCAACCGTGTACGCCATATTTTTGAAATTTCAAACCCAGAAGTGACAATCTTATATTTAAAGGTCAAATATCACTTATTAGTTTATTATGTTGTTTTTTCATGTTATTTTATGACATATTCATAAGAATGTAATTTCTATTGAAAAACATTGAGTCATTACAATGAATGGGCCTAATACTACACACCTAGAGAGCCATTCTCGGGGGATATTATTTGGTTCATTCACATTCTCATTAAGCGATACTATGAAACATTTGAAAATAATTATATGATTTAAAGATATTTTCAATGAAACTTACCATATGATTCTGAGATTTTCTAAGAATAAATTTTCAATATATGTTATTTATTGTACCATGTTCGAATTTAATTACTCTGAATCATAATTTTATGAGTTACACTTTTTTATTCCATTTTTTTTAAATTGTACCTCATAAAAGGAATAGAAAATGTTTCAATACCCCTAATTAATGTATTCATTTCCCTCATGATAAGGACAACACACCTGGAGGTTTAGTCTAGTATTTTTTACTATATTAAGACATTCAAATCATTTTATTTATAGTAACCATGCCTAAATGAAATAACATATTCCTTTATGGAATGATTCGTAAATGATAGCCTAAATCGTGTGGTAAAAACACTATCCTTTAATGAAACTATTAATAAATTGATATCTTAGAAATAATATAATTACTATAAAATATATTTAAGTATTTTAGATGTAATTAAACGGATATAGTTATTCTTGTAGTGTATTGTTTAATGGAATATGTTGATCGATGGAGGAAATTATTTCAAAATTTAGAGGAAGAAGAGAAAGAGAGAAAGGAATGGAATACTTTTAAGGATATATAATTTGAAAAATGGTTTCCTTAAGAATAATAACCTAAAATAGAAAAAAAAATACATAATCTAGGAAAGATCGAAGAGTGAAGTATTATTTATTCTGATTATTAAGGTTATTAAGGTATTTTGTAGAATATGTATGTGATTTAGAATGTAATATTTATTGTTTCTTTTATTAGATTAAGCCATGTCACAAAATAGAACTAGTCTCTCAAAAAAAATCAACATATGATTATATGGTATCAACCGAAATTGGATTACTAAAAGTTAACCAAGTCATATATTTTAAAATCATATCAACCAAATAAGAGTGTTATTGAAACCAAGAAAATAAAAATGAAGAAAATGAAAATAAGATAAGGATGTCACTTACCACATTTGATAATTATGGAAAGAATCACCATTTTTCTTTCTTTAAGGGAACGAGAGTATTATTCAAGTGCAAAGAGAAATTCCATCGGACATATGCAATAAAGGGAAATAAAGAATCATATAAGTCATAGTGTTTCAATTATATGGAGATGGGGAACTAATAGAATGGATTCCCCATGTATAAATAAATTTTACATTAGAAAATTCTAAAGGATCAAGGATATGCCTATGGAATTAATATATCTGAAGTTTAAATCCCTTATGTTATGATTTTAGGTACCTTAATCATAAACTCAAGCTTTATTTGATTACAGGTCTACACACTCTTATATTTTCTAGGGATATTTAATCATACCTTGACACATAATGGAATTAATTACCAATTAAGATAAATAGTTTTAATCTAGTTATTATGAGAATATATCGAGTGGTTTCAATTAAGATGATCATTTATTCCCTAGCTTCAAACATGTTCGTTATACCTATGTTTATCTTTGATAAAATCCTAATTTTTTGTGATTAATTATTTTTTAGGATTTTAGAATTAATAGCTTAATCATAAAATAATATATGTGGTTCTAGTGGTATTATAATTAAAATTTTAGTGTTTTATAATTTATATGGGTGTTATTATTTATGTTTTAGGAATTAATGTATTATTTCTTCACAATAAGGTTTATTCATATTTAGTATTTTCATAACATGATCAAACCATTTTTCAGATGATTGAAATAACATTTCATCCTTTTTTGGATATTATGATCCATTGAAGGATTATTTTCATCAATTTGGAATAAAAAATCCTCTAATTAATTCGTCATTATAATCAAAAGTGAAACCCCATTGAAATAATCAATCAATGAAAAAAATAATTCTCACCCTGAAAGTTAAAAAAAATCATTTAAGTTGTTTTATATAGTTTCTTAAACTCAGTAAATGGAATGTAAATCAACCATGTTTTTTGGTGGAAGTATCAATTAATTATTAAGTTAATCTTATAGAAACTCATTCATAAGTGTAATCCTTATAATTTTATACATATTTTTTATTTATAAATTGATAAGATCCCAGGTTTTAACCATGAAAAAAAATTGTTGATAAAATGTATTAAAATGACATGATACGCTAAAAATGAATTAAAATTGAAAGATTAAACTTATGTTATGTGGGGAGAATTTAACACCCCAATATTTTAGTTTTATATAAATTAATACTACATTTTATAGTTTTTACCATACGCAACCACATGCTTAAATGGACCGTGAAATAATATTACTTAAATATGATAGTTATAACCTAATTGTTGGTTTGGCGAGTTAGAATAAGAATTAAAAATTTATGAAATAAATATATAAATGATATTTTATAATAATAATTAATTCAATCAAAATAATAATATTTATCTATTTATAGTTACTTTTAAAAGTACAATAATAAATTCAATTTATTCTATCAGAATACATTCTTCATAAAATAGATTTTTAGGTGTTTTACGTGGGAATAATTAGAATTAATTTCTATAATTTATTTAAATTTTATTTAACCAAAAAATTAAATTCCCATGTCTTACTTATCTAAGGTGAAGTGTTTTGTATTTTTTAGAAATGTTTAATTTTTCAGGTGAATAGGGTAAAATATTGATTTTACTAATACTATCACTTTTATGAAATAATAATGAAATAAGAATAAATAGAATGTATATGAGTCATTTTCCCTATACCAAATAGATATTTTATATGTAATATAATTAAAATAAAAATATAATTTTGAACTTATAAATTTATGCTTAACATTTTTGAAATCAATTTACATGTTATTATAAAAATAAAAAACGATTTTTTTCCATATATATTAATAAATTATTTATAAGGTTTCTATTTTTTCTTCTTTTTTAAAAAAATAGTCTTTTTTATTTAAAATTAATTAATTAATTCCTTTATAATAAAAATTAATAATTGTCTTTAAATCATGTTTATACTTAAAAACATTTTTTCCAAAAACGTTTTCATTCAACATCTTGAACATATATTAAAATTAATTTTAACCTATTATATAAAATAAATATTCTAAAATAGACACCAAATTTATAATTTGAATAATTTGTATTATGTGATGAGGTCGAATTAATTTTTCTTCATAATGAATATAAAAAACAGTAAAAATATGTGACCACCGTTAGGGTTAAAACTGATTTACCATGGGTTAAATATATGGGTAAAAAATGTAAATTATACTTGTTTAAATCCAATTGTAAAAATATATTTAAACTTTTTAATATCTTAATTATAATTAATAGAAATATTTTTCCACTTTCAAAGGAAGATTACTTAATATTATTTAAATATTTTAAATAATTCTATGTATGTCCTTCCCCTAACATTTAAATGGGAACTTCTTCTACGACCTTATTCAAAAATATTTATCACTATATATTGGATAGGACCTGCCCAAAAACCAAAATATATTACTTTTTTAAATTACTTATCTTCTTTTATTACCCTAATAATATCTTAATAAGGCTTAAATTATAAGATAAAGGTTTTCTCTTCGAGAAGTGGTAGTCATCTTACCCGACTCATTCAATGTTTATGACTTCTTCTAATTTCTATAAAAAAAAATTATCTATACTAAAATAATTTTTATATTATCATCAATATAGTATGTTTTTATAGTTTTTATATGAAAATAATTTTCCTCCTCTATTAAAGTAAATTGGAAATTAAATAATCGCATGTGCATATGTATGGATTACCCACTCTTCTTACTGATGTGATTTATTTTCCATCACCATCATTCACCACTGGTTATTTTTATGGATTCAATGTTTGCATATTATATTTATGAAATAATTATTACTATATAATTATATTATCATAAACATCTTTTACCATCCAATATATTTCTAAATGAAAATGTCGCCCGTGTGTACATGTGGGATACAACCTCGATGATGTAATGCGATTCATTTTTCATTCCCACCTTACACAGATACTAATAAATATTAATTTCATGAATATATATAATATTCATTATATAATAATTATTATGGAATATTTAATTATTCTAATTCTTTCTTTTATTCCAACCATCAAAAAATAGAAACATCACTTCTGCATGTGTAGGAATAATGTCTCCATGAAGTGATATAATTAATTTTTCATAAACACATTATATAAATGGTTATTAAAGTGATTATATTGTTTAAATATGATACATATTACATAAATAAGTTTCTTGATATGATGGTATTGTGATCAAGATGGATGTACCAAAACTATCTAATCGAACTTGTAATGAAAAACAAAGTAGTTAACAACTGAACAAATTATGAAATTGAAATATTGTTAATTAATAGAGGATAATATGATGTAAGTAAATAATTAATTTTTTTAAAAGTATTAATTTTAATATTTTATAAAAGAAAAAAAATTAAATTTTTATATCGTAGTATTAAATCACTTATGAAGAAAGTTGGAACTGAGGTAAGGGTTTCTCATTTTAAGACCCTAGAATTCGTGGAGGTATGTACATGCTTAATTTTTTGTTTAATTCTCTTTTTTTGTTAATAAAATTAATACCATGATTATGAGGAGACTTGGGTGTATTGGGAGTTTGGGACACAAAAGGTGGAAAATAGGTCCAATCCAGGCAAGGCGCATGGTAGGCGCACTGTTAAGTAAACTGTTCATCCGTCACAAGAAAATCATAAAACCTCAGACATCAGCATATTTCATAGTTGGAAGATGGTTGGTCAAAACATGTGGAACTCACCAATTAACTGTGTGACCCAAATCCTCCTGAACAGTGTCTTTCTTAAGGTTTTTTCACAGTTTGTAAAAACCGTATGGCCCAGTAATGTTGCAAATTTTACAAAATTAGCACTATGGGGTTTTAAGTTCCCACTTGTTTTGCTTCCCCATTTCTTCCCTTTTAGTCATATTGATGAACCCTAGTGACAAATAATTCCCAATGGTGACTCTCATTCATCTCTAGGACATTTGAAGCACCATCATTTGTGTATTGAAGCTTTAAATAAGTCTAATCCTCGTATTTAATTATTTCATTTTCATGATTAGTGTTTCTATCTATAGATATATTCTTATAAATCCCTAAAAAACTTATTCTAGTGTAATCTATGTTAAGGATACAAATTTGGTTTGTATTGTAATAAAATTCAATGATTAATACTCTGTTCTTTAATGGATTCAAGGAAGGTGGTCTATAAGTTATATCCCATAGTTTTTGTGTTGATTTGTGCATGTTTGGTTGAGTTATTGGGTACTTTTTATTCCACCTTGAATAATTTTAGTGAGATTGGGTAAAATGATTAGATAAATAATGATTTGAACCCTTATTGATTCCTTTGGGATGTGTAGAGGATGTGTTGACTGATTTAGGGCCATCGGTGAGGTGCACCGACCATCCCAAACATGGTTAATCAAAACATTAGGGGTGAAATGGACTCGTAAATAGGTAGATACCATATGAAACATGAAAATTGGTTATTGTGAGGATTAAAGAAGCTAAAATGGAGAGTTATATCAAGATGTGGATAAGAGCTAATAGATTTTTTGGCTTGTCCTGTAAATGAGATAAATGGGATTAATGTGAGTGTGTCAAACGAACCGTGTCTTATACTTGAAAAGAATAAGTGGACTAAAAATGGTAAATGAATAATGTGTTACGTTAATTAACATAGGTGAATGGTTTTATGTTCCAAATGGGTTAGTTTTGGGGAACTAGTGAACATTCTTAGTTAGTTGGTCATAACAAATTGGAATGGAGATAAATGTCTATGTGATAATAATGTTAAACGTGTTAATAGATTATGGTAAAATATTAATTCCCTTTGGGGTAGTCATGGATTGTGAAATTTCTATTGGTATTAGTTATGTTTGGTTGTGATGAGGTTTGTGTGTGGTGATTGGATATATATATATATATATATATATATATATATAAGAATGTGCACATGGCTTTATAGAGTGGGGAATTGATATGAGGATCTAAACCCATGGATTGAGTTAGACTGATGCTCTAAACCACACCCCAAAATACATGGATTAGGGGAGGGGATAGAGTTGTATTCCCCTAATGGTTTCATTTTATGAGACCGCCCAAACTATAGCTTCAAAGACATTGTGTTGTATTAGTGATGATGTTTTTATCCCTAATCAGATAATGAGCTTGATTGTTTCCATTATTCATTGAGATTGATGAGTATGCCTAATCTGTCAAACGTGTGATGGAATTAAATTAAGTAATGAATATGGTATAAGGATTGAAATTTGAAAAAAAATCTAGGAATGTTTTAAGTGAATCTTGTTAATTAATGGCACCTGAACTGTCTTTTATTTAGTTTACCATTACTTATTACTTGTATGAAATATCTTTTTAGACTGGATATTTTGAAGACACCATTGGTTCTTGGTTACTGATTTGAACTCACATCCTTTTTGGGCCTCCATTTGGTTCCTAAGCAGACAACATGCTTGCAGTTGAGGATAAGAGAAAAGTACATGTGCTTGGGAGTTGATTCAGTCTTGGGATGTATATGGATGAGGTTTCGAACATGAATTCAATACTACTTTGGGATTCCTCTATTTTCTGATATTTTTGGATTTTTTATACTTGGCACTATTAACATCACATGACATATTTACTACTACTTATTTTTTGTACCCAACATCAGGAGATTCTTTTTTATGCATATCCATTAGTTATAATATATTGTTTCCACTTATTTATTTATTTTTTATTGTGTTGTACTCTAGAAAAGTTTGTATACTCTCCATGTGTGACCTTTCAGGCCATCACTGGTAGTTGAAAACCTTTGGCATATGGGGAGATGCGCTTGAGGACATGTGGTGACCTAGCTCCAGGCACCGGTTTAGTGGAACCAAAGTCAGGGACGTTAAAACGTGGTATCATAGGAGGTTATTTTATGTGGTCTTAATTTTTGGTATTGTATAAGAGAGATTATAATGTTTTGGTCATTGGAAATTATCTCCTTGGGAGTAGTTCAACCATGTATGAGAGAAAGCTCAAGTCACCACGGGTTGTAATTATTGTCCTTATTGCGTTCTTTTACATTTGATGATATTTTACCATTGGGCGATTCACTTGTTATATAACATGATAGTTTTATAATATTTAGTTCCTAGCCAGAATGAAATGGGATTTCACATTCATACATCATTATAGGCACCTTAGTATATAAGCAACATTAATCATGGTAGGCATACATGGGATTGGCGTGTGGGGCATGAAAGGTATTGTGCCCTTACTTCCTTTAAAATTTCAATAAAATGGTGTCTAATAAAGATAATGAAGATAGTTAAATAAAGATAAATTTGGGAATTTTTAGATAATAATGATTAATGAATGGTTTCATATGAATTAAAATGATATTTTTAGCAAGTTATGGAAAAGGGAAACGTGTCTAGGAGGAAAATATAAGTGGTATAAAAGTGTATATTGGTTTTGAAGGAGGGTTTCTAATTAAATATTTTTGTCTACATCAGTTTTTTTACCCCATGATGACCATGACTCATGGTAGGAATGATAGAGGGTAGTATTAAAAATATGTGATCACATCCATATGGATAGTGTAGGTGGAGTGGGTTGATTATAGAAGGTATTTTACATTCCATGTTGTCTTACACCAACTGGAATTTCCTCGAATTTTTTTTTGATGGAGTTGTTTTGAAGTATGAATCTGATTAATAAATTATTTTTTGAAATTTTAGGTTAATAAAACGTTATAAATAAAAAACCTTTGGATTTTTAAAATTGTTGTGTCAGTTATGAAGTAATGTGTAATTATGGAACTTCGGTGAAGACCAGTATAGAGTAGTCCATGCATTTTTTATCTACCCATTGGGTATGGGTGGTCTGGGAAGTAAGAGTTCCCTAGGATGAGACCTTTTTTATATGTTGGAGACCTCAATGAGTCTCAATGTGTGGATAAAGGGGTGTGCATTATTATTCTGTCAGTATGGACATGAACATGAGGTTTTGAGATGTTGTTGTTTCCTCTAGAATTGGGTATGACCTCGTTGATTGAAGGTTCAAACAATCCAATTAGTTTCTAATGGGTTTGTTCGTAAAACTGGAAACAACCAATGATTCTATATTCATTTGGACCTACTTTCCAAAGGTATGCACTCATTAGTTGTGGACTGATGAGGCTTAGGAGTTTTTATTGGTCGAGAGGATGGGAGGTCGGACTCATCACACCTTTTTTATGGGGAATTATTTTCTACTTCGGGACTCTCTTTATATATTTAAGTTATGTTCATTAATCCTTTTTACATTACCATGTATAAAATGAGATTTTCATTAGATCTGACAATCAATGATTAAATATGTAGGAAATTTAGAAAATCTTTTATATGTATTCGAGGTTCTTCATCGATAGAGAATCATCTGTATTTTTTGGAGATTCTTAGTCAATGGTATCCTTCAATACATAATAGTCTCTTCGTCATTATGATGACCATACTGGTTTTAAAGCCACTTAGTGGGACACTTGAAGTTTACTATCATTCAGAAGGACATGGATTATTTCAGTGTTGGGATCGTACCCGTAGATGGGCTACCTATGTATCCTTCATTTAGAAAAGGAATCAGAACCCACG
The DNA here is from genome assembly GCA_963277665.1 of Viscum album. Classification (NCBI taxonomy): domain Eukaryota; kingdom Viridiplantae; phylum Streptophyta; class Magnoliopsida; order Santalales; family Viscaceae; genus Viscum; species Viscum album. The sequence goes on from OY728163.1 coordinate 693,496,258, forward strand.
TAGTTCGAGTAAGGGAGTGTGATGTTTATGTATGATTGATGGATCAAATAAAGATGTCATAATTACTTTTAAACTCTAAGATCACGTGAGTCATGCTCGGTGTGAGAAACAAGAGGTATTGGTAAAACCCAACAATTGTTCCATGAAAGACGCAATTATAATAAATGATGTGGGGCTTATATATGTATGATTGCCCGAATAGATGAAGATTAAGATTTACTTCCACGATGAAATCCAAGAACAGGGTCCATAAAGGTATATGTGCTTTATGGAGATTTGGATACTCTAATTTTGGGGCTTACTCCTAAGGAAAATTCCCAAGTTAGGAAGCGACTAATGATTGGGTTTTACTCCTGAGAAGGAAACCCAGATCAAAAGTAAATTAGGATAGGTTAAGAGAAATTAAGACTAGTGCTTACTCCTGAGAAGGAGGCCCAGGTTAAGGGAATTGAGAATTTAAGGGACTTGGGGCTTACTCCTAAGGAGGATGCCCATATTTGAGACTGGGGCTTACTCCTAAAAAGGAATCCCATGTTAAGAGAATTTGGTTAGGGCTTACTCCTGAGGAGGATGCCCATATTTGAGACTGGGGCTTACTCCTAAGGAGGATGCCCAGATTAAAGATAATTTGGACTGGGGATTACTCTTTAAAAGGATTCCTAGGTTATGGATTCTTTCATCTTAAAGGATGAGGTTGAATGAATGGAATCTCTAACTTTAGTGATATAAAAATGTGTAAATCACCAGGTTTTAAGAGATGTTCCATAGAATTCTTTTCAGATAAGGAATCCAACAAGGAAATCATGCCATAAATGGCTTGGGATAGAGTTCTGAAGGCTTAATTTTGAAGAGGACAGGTGGATAGGCATAAGAGAGGTGAAATAGATTGGAGGGGCACCCAAAAAGGTAGGGGTGTGCAAGTATTACGTGGGTGCGCAAGTATTGTGTGGGCGTGCAAGTATTGGTGGCACATGAAACATGGGTACTTGCACGCTGGTGAATCTTTAGAGTAAAACTTGGGCGAGGTTTGGCTCAAGCCCTTACTATTACCCCTATACACTTCCAAAAGAGAGGCGCGCAAGTTATATGGAAGGGGTAAGGCGGAGCGCAAGTGTGGCTATTTCCCTTAATGGATGGACACCTAGGCGCGCAAGTGTTAATGAGTTTAAATAGTTAGGCCTTCCTCCCCCTCTTTAGATCTTCCGTTCTAGGTAAGAAATTACCTTAGAAGTGTTCGGAAGCCTTGAGAAGAGACTAGTGCATTTGGAGCTCAAATATGAGGTTTTGGAATTTTTTCCATCCTTTGAAATGGGGGGCCCACAGGGGTATTTATAGGCTAGAGAGACCCTGGGAAAAATTTCAAAGAGGACGTGCATGTCACCTGCACGACCACTGGGCGTCGTGCACGTATACTTGTGCGACCTTGGTGGAACTTGCGCGACACATGCGCATTTGAATCTTGGTTCATGCCTTTGTCAATTTTTGATGTTTCTTCAAAGGATTAATCACTTTGGGTTCAAATTATTTCCCTTTACATTCTTTTAGACTCTGTGATGGAATGGAGCGTCAACAAAAGTCCCCCCTCAAAGTTAGATCCGAAAAAAATTAGGATGTGACTCTGAGGAAAAGAAGAAAATCAACGAACATGCGGCGCGCAAGTTCTGTTGCGCATGCAAATTGTGGCACGCAAGTGGTGAGCCACACAGGCATCGACGCGCAAGGGTGCGGCCTGGCCTATAAATATGCGGCCATTCTTCCGCAAAGCAACCAGCTTTGAATAGTTTGAGCTCTCTCCATGCATGTTACTTTTGTCGTGCAAGTGTCTGTTTTCTACGGTTTCAGTGTTTTTTTCTGTGTCGCGCTGCTGGAGAGGTATATTGACCTACACAGTGATACCTACGTGCCAAAAATTTCATGACACACTAATACATGGGCGCAATATTTGGGACTTGCGCGCCTTAATGTCTTAGCCATTTTTTCACTTTTCTCCACAAATTTTTTGAAAAATCAACTCACATAAGAGTTAATTATTTGACCTTTGTGCAGATTCAATGGCTCATAGAAGAATTGTAATGGATGATGAGATGGATAGCAAGAGGATTGATGAAATGATGAACATTGTTTACCATGATTACTATTATATATGCCACAGCACTCTCCCGGATTTGGATAAGTACTTGAAGAAATATCATATTAATTTCCAACAGAGAATCTACCTGCCTCTATATGGTCATGGTCATCTGTAAGGAGTCAATGTTCCAGATGAAAATAACTATACGCCTGAGATGCATATGCACTGCTACTCCTCAATTTCGGTTATGTTGTGCATTAATTGCAACAACAATGGTGTGAACTTTCAAATTTTTCCACCATTCCATTTCCTTGCAGATATGAAACTAGAAAATCCATGGGATAAAATTTTTTTCACTGCTGGTTGGTGGAGAGAAGACAAACATGGAATTAGAACAATATCTGAAAAGAGTACTCTCTCCAGATGGATCTTTACATCCAATGCATCGTTCTCAAATCTGGGAATCCATCTTCCAAGTCTCTTGGAAAGAAATAGAGTCACTGTTTGATCAGTAAAAAATTTCTCGAACCGCACTCAAGAACATTCTTTTACAATTGTTCCAAGAAGAGCTGGTATCACTGCATCTCTTATTGTATCCAGTTGAATGAATGAATTCCAGGTGGTTTTTGATGAAGCTCAGGATTCCGTAAATCAAATAAGGAGTTATGTTGAAAGCTTGTTGTAATTCTTGAGAAAGAGAAGAGACTCCAATCTTTGGATGTCCTTCTATCTCATGTGCATCAAGAAAAAAACTTCCATCTTCAATCATTTGTACCTGCATTCTTTTGCAACATGCTTTATATTTTTACCTAAGCCAATGGGCCTAGTAAGAATAGTTTGATTTTTACTAGGATTATTATAAATAACCCTATAGACTTTGAATCTTTTAATTTCTCAATATTACCTAAATCATACAAATTTTATGTTTAGTGAGCTGGAACATGACTTTTTTTCAGAGTTCCCATATCTTTTGTGGGAAGCTTAAAGTCCTACACATATGACATAAAAAGGCTAACGTTTAAGGCCAAAATATCTTTGATCAAATGGATTAAAATTGACTCAATTCCTTGACAATTTATCGAAAAAATTTTTACCACACTCAAGTATGAAGGAAAACATGTAAACTATGACTTAAGAAATTTTGAATCTGAGGAATGATACAAAAAAGGCTAAAATGCATTGGAAGAAGTAGTTCCCAAGAATGAAGTTACCACTATTTAACAAACCCATTAGGGTGTTGAATTATGCAGGGTCGCCTAAGGGCATTGGCTTCATAGTCAAATAATAGTATCTTTTGGCTGAAAAGTCTGTTATATAGACTGTTTATGCAAGGCCGCCTTAGGGCACGTGCTGCATAGTCAGGCAATAGAACTCTCAAAAATTTAATTTTCTACTTCTAAAAAGCCAGTTGAAGTTTATGAGGATTCAAATTTTCCAAATAATATAGTTTTTTGTATGGAGAGAGGTACTTGAATATGGAGAAGATATTTCCAAACACGATTATCTAAGAACTGGATGAATGTCACTCCTACGAAGGTCTAACCCAAACACAGGGAAGAGAAATATAAACCATAGACATGAATTATTTTAGATCATGAAAAAAGGACATGAAACAAATATGATAAGGAAGGCTGTTTTTTTGGATCCTTACATATTTTTTATAAGACCAATAAGAAAAAAAGATGTTTTCTTCCCAAGAGTGAAGTTACCATTATTTAACAAACCCATTTGGGGGTTGAATTACGTAGGGACTCCTAAAGGAATTGTCTACATAGTTAAATAATAGTATCTTTTGGCTGACAAGTCTGTTATGCATACTGTTTATGCAAGGCCGCCTAAGGGAACGTGCTGCATAGTCAGGCAAAAGAATGTTCAGAAATTTGACATTTTGTGACCATAAGTCGACAAAAGAGGGTAATGAAGATCTGAAAATATTTAAGGTTAGGATTATGACACATAAAGATGGTTATTGTCCAATGTATGCAGAGATAAACAGATCAATGCTAACCATAATTATTTTGTGGCTTGGTACTGATTTGAAATATTGGACTTCACTACGTATCCCATGAGGATGGGAATCAAGCCATGCGTAGTTGTTGAAATACAGTTTAACTTCATGTGGGACAAAATTATAAGAGATGTTTGTTAGGGTCATAGAACTCTGACCATTATAAGAAATACACAGTGTCTGTTTTCGTAGGGACTTTTCAGCCAGGTGACTGAAAGTGGAATTTGGGGTTAGGCCCAAAAGACTTGGGGTTAGATTCGAGGAACACTCGAACGTTCCTAAATATCCCATAAGGATGGGAATCAATCCCACATAGTTTTAGAAATACCATATGTACAAATTTGGTTCGTACATGTGAAGGGTGAAAGGGGACATTAGTGCAATGATGGTTTAACCCAAGATAAAAGGTTCAGGTATTTACATGTATGGACATAGTCTTTGGAATATAAAATGATTGAAAATAAATGTAAATAATTATTCCCTCTCAGGTGAGGGTATCAAAGAATACTGTAATTTATTGTCATACAGGACAAAAGCGTTGTACAGTTTAACGTCGTATAGTATGGACGAAGGTGAACCAATGTGAAGAGATTGGTTTTGGGCTTGAACCTCAGGAGGTTGCCTACGTACCCATCCTAGAAGGCAAGGATCAATGTCCTCATAGTTCAATTAAATAATGAATTATTGATCTAGTTGTTCTTGGGAACAACGACCCAAAAATGGTGTTGGGACTTACGCATGGTTAGCGGCCTGGAGAGGGTGTTATGGTTGATGTTTTCTCTAAACTCACGTGAGTCATACTCGGTGTGAAAACAAGAGGTAGAAACAATCTTAAAGATGCATAGTTTAATGTCATGTAGGACATATGAAGGGACTATGCAGTTTAAAGTGTTGTAGTTAGGACTATTGGTGATGCCCAGTTTAGTGTCATGTAGCAGGGACAAAAATACAGTTTAATGTCATGTTGGAGAAAAAATGGATTTTTGTACAGTTTATCATCATGTAGTTATGACGATGGGTACAATATAGTTTAACGTCATGTTGGACGTACTAGGGATTTTTTCCATAGTTTAACGTCATGTTGGAAAATAAGGGACGATACAGTTTAGCATTATATTGGACGATGGTGCAAATAGTTTAAGGTCATATGCATGGACCATTACTGTATAGTTTAACGTCATATAGGATGATGAAAGGGACACAGTTTAATGTCTTTTTGGACTAAGGTCATATTCATGGCCCGTTGGTTATGAATTTTAACGTCTTGTTGGATGTAAGGTACTTCTGTATAGTTTAGTGTCATGTAGTTAGGACGTCATAGTTTAACATCATGTTGGACGTCACAGTTTATCGTCATGTTGGACTTCACTGTTTAGTGTCATGTTGGATGTAAGTTCCAATAGTTTAAAGACATATTCATGGACCATTGGTGTATTTTGTGTTTATACCAAATATTTCTTCATAAATCTGGCATTGGTTGGAGTAGTGATGAGTTCTCCATCCATTGAGATTAAAGAATAACCTCTATTAGAGTAAACCTTATGTATTGAATAAGGTCCTTCCCATTTTGGCTCAATCATGGGAGGTTTCTTTCCTGGTATCATTGGAGTTCTGATAACTAAAACCAGTTCTCCCTGAATGAATGAACAAATATGAAGTTTTTTATTGAATTCTCGTGCTATTCGATTTTGATAGACTTCCAAGTGGTGCATGGTGCACAAACTTTTCTCATATAACCATTCCAATTCATCCAATCATTTTTGAGATTGTTCATCTGCAGATGACTGATCACAAATGTTTACTCTAAGCGAAGGTAATTGAACCCCAATTAGAAAGACTGCTTCTGTTCCATATACCAAAGAATATGGAGTTTACCACGTTGCAGTGCAGGTGGTGGTTTGATAAGCCTATAAAGCATGAAAGAGTTTATCAGGATATGACTTCTTATCTTTGTCCACCATCTTTTGAAGTATATTTGACAGAATCTTGTTGAAAGCTTCTATCTGGCCATTGGCTACTACATGATATTGAGATGAATGATTGGATTTGATGTTGTATTCTTGATACAACTTCCTTACCTTGGATGAACAGAAGTTGGTTCCATTGTCCGTCAATATGGTATGAGGGACACTGAATCTGGTAATGATGTTAGACTTGATGAAGCTAAAAATGCATTTAGAACTAAATTCATTAATAGGTATTTAGTTTTCCCATTTGGAAAATAAGTTAGTAGCAGTATGAATATACTTAATCTTCTTGGTTGTAGCTGAAGGGTAAGGTCCCACCACATCCATTCCCCATGTGGAAAATGGTCATGAGTATTTAGCTGTATGAAGAAACTCTGGGGGATGATGAATGAGGATGGAATGTACTTGAGATGAATGACACTTCATTGTGAAATCAACACAATATTGCATCATTGAAGGCCAACAATATCCACGCCTTCAAATTTGATCAGATAGTCTATGTCCAGACTGGTGGGCACCACAGACTACAGCATGCACTTATTTCCTGACATCCATTGTCTCTTAACCATCAATGAATCTGAGGAGAACTCCATCCAAAACATTCTTGTAGAGAATTTTCTCTAGGTGATCAGGGCTATCATATAGAGTAAAATTGTCCACACATCGCAGGATATGTTCTTTCCGGGCTCTATTAGGTGGAAGTGTTCCATTTTGAAGTTATTCCCTGATAGGTGTCATCCATCCTGTAGTATGACAATATGGTTCAGATATGGGACTAATTTCATTGATTTCCTCTGTTCTGATTTGAACATAAGGTGAAATTGTACGACGGTGGGAAATACTGATGGTTTTCTCGTCCCGATTTGGATCTGCCAGAGCTGTGGCTATATTAGCCAGTGGATCAGCATGGGCATTTTGTGATCTTGGGACATAAGAAAATTTCGGTTCTGAAGGAAACTCCACCATTAACTCTCATATGTAATCATACAAAGGGATTAGTTATTATTTTCGGATTATTTAATCCCCATTGACTTGTTTGATTACCAGGTCTGAATCACCTTTCACCTTTAAGTGACTCACTTGTTCTTGAAGCGCCAACTCCAATCCTGCAATAAGATCTTGGTATTCTGCTTCATTATTTGTACCGCCTCCCAATAATTAAAAGGAATAAGGTAGCAATTCCTTTTCCGGGGAAATGATTACAACTCCTAACCCAACATTGTTGAACATAGGATCTTCCATTTTCCTCCCTGTTAGACTTCTGGAAGCACCATCAAAATACATTTCCCATGTTTTAGGAATTTCTAGAATATAGAAGACTTCCTTATCATGGGAGTTTAATATCTGAAGATGTGTCTTCCACTGAAGGGTGTTCAGCAAGGAAATGATCCCGAGATTGGAATTTAATTTCCTTTTGAGACACATACAGAATGTCAAATTGCTGCAGAATAACTACCCACCTTCCTAGACATCCTGTAAGCATAGGATGACTAAGGATGAATTTGAGCTGGTTATTGCGAGATACAAATTGGACCTCATGATGTTGCAGGTAGTGTCTTAACTTCTAAACTGCAAAGATTAATTCTAGGAAGCACTTCTCAATACTTGAATATCGGCTTTCTGCTTCAAGCATAGTCCAACTGAGATAGTAGAGGTTGTTTTCATTCCCAGCATCATTCTTCTGAGCAAGAAAGGAACCCAATGATCACTCTAGAGCAGTCACATAGAGGATGAGTGGTCTTCCTTCAACAGGTGGCATTAATACTGGTGGACTCAAGAGATAATTCTTGATAATATCGAATGCTTCTTGAAATTATTCAGTCCACTTGTAATTTACTCCCTTCTTCATTAATTTGGTGAAGGGTAAACTTTTGCCTGCCAAATTGGCAATGAAATGCCGAATATATATTAAGTTTCATTTAAGTCCTCTCAATTATTTCAAATTTCGAGGAGGTGACATACCAAGGATTGACTTTGTCTTCACAGGATTGACTTCGATATCATGATGGAATACAACAAAGCAGAGAAAGTTTCCTGAGGTTACCCCAAAAGCGCATTTTAAGGGGTTCATCTTCAAATTATGTTGCCAAAGATTGTGGAATATGATTTCCAAATCAGCCAAGTGATTAAGACGTTTCCTGGATTTGACCACCAAATCTTCCATGTAACATTCAACAAACTTACCTAAAAAGTGTTTGAAGATATGATTCATGGCACGCTGATATGTTGCGCCTGCATTCTTTAGGCCAAAGGGTATTACCCGAGAGCAAAACACACTCTGAGGGGCTCTGAAGGCTATAGATTCTTCATCTTATAGATCCATTCGAATTTGATTATATCCGTAGTATCCGTCCATGAAGGAAAGTTCTTCATAGCCAGTTGTTGCATCAACGAAGTGTTCTATAATTGGTACGGGAAAATCATCCTTAGGACAATGCCGATTAAGATCTCTGAAATAAATGCAAACTCTAATTTTACTATTCTTCTTTTTCACTGGTACATACTAGCCGACCACTTGGGATATTGAACTTCTCTGGAGAAGTTAGCTTTGATAATCTTATCCACTTCAGCCTCAATTTTTGAAGCATAGGTTGGGTGTGTTCTTCTAACAGCTTGTTTGAATCCTCGATGTTCTTCTGTAAAACCCAAACGATGAGTGGAAACATCAGTATCAAGCCCTAGTATCTCTGTATATTTCCAAGAAAATATATCTCTATTTTTTTAGGAAGGAAATATACATCTCTTTCTCTTCAAGAGTCATAGCCACACTAATTAAAGTGGGGCATGGATATTCTTTCATACCCAGATTTATTTCTCTGAGTTTATCCACGGTGGTAGAGATACCCTCTTCAAATGCTAGAGGAGCATCCCTGAGATCTTCCTCTTCTTCTTCAACATATATTATTTCTTCTGTTTCTACTTTCATAGTAGATGATGAAGCAGAATTTTCATGATCAGAAGAGACGCTAAAATTTTCACATCTTGAAGAAGAAGCTTCCATTTCCGACCCGATTGATGTTGAAGGGTCTTTCTTAGGTAATAAAGAGGAGATGATCAATTGAGAACTGACATCATCATTCAACTCTATCATTGATATATCTCCTTCTGGTCTGGTTGGCGAAGTATAGACTTGCTGGATTTCAGCAGATGAAATAAAGACATCTCCATTTGAGCTTTCATCATTGCTTGGTGAATCACCACTTTCTCCCATGTTGTTTGGCTTGATTGCCGTGATTGACATTATGTAGGTTTTCATAAGAGTATTTGGATTTGGATCTATCCTATCAATTTGACTGATAGGCAATACATAATCTGTACTCACATGTGCTAATGGGTTTAATGGAATCTTTTCCAAACCATATGGAGCATTAACTTTGGTAATCGCCTTTGTTAGGGATTCCTCCTTTCCCTTCATGTGGTAGAATTCTACCTCAATGTGTTGAGATTCACATGTCTTGAATGGGGACTTATCACCATAAAATGTCCCAACATGACCATAGAAACAATATTTGAAACATTGATGGTATGATGAAGGGATAACCGCATGTTGATGTAGCCAGTGTCTTCCAAGATAGATGTTGAAGGCTGAGTCTTGATCAAAAACCATGAAATCTGAATTGGATACAAGATCTCCAAACTGAGTTCTGAGTGTAATCTATCCCAGTGGTTCTTGTTCATTTTTATCATATCCTTGTAACATCATTATTGAAGGAGATAAATCAGATTTCGTGAGGCCCAATCGACTAAGTGTACGAATGGGCATGGGGTTGATTCCTGAACCATTATCAATGAAAGCTCTTCGGATGTCTACGTCATTGACCTTTCCAGATAAGTACAAAGGTCTAATATGTCCATGCACGACATATTATTCATCTTCATCAGTAAACGATATTACTGCATGGCATTATGCAGGATTATTCTCTACATGGTAGACTTCAGCTACAGTAATTTCAGTCTCAAACTCCTGAGGACATGACAAATCCTCGATGAGTACCTCCCGAAGATCCTTTGATAAATTCAAAGCATCCATAATTGATAACTTGGATGGTATTTGGGCCAAGTGTTTCAATACATCATAATTTTGATCCAAAGGTCTGTGTTTCCCAATAGGAACATGTGGTTTAGCAGGTTCCTTGGAAGTTGATGCTTTAGAAGTTGATGCATCTTGTACTGGGATAGGAGTTGGTAATATTTCTGTCTTTAGAAGATTTGACCGATTAGGTATATTTACTTGATGAGAAGAAGAAGGTGGAACCTCCAATTGATCTTCCAGAATAACTGTTCTGGGACTGAATATGCTTTATGTGGAAGAACTTGCTTGTTCTTGTTGAGCTCGTTGAAGGGCTCTACTATGAGTTTCTTCCACATACACAGTCCTAGCAAGGGTAGAACTGGAATAGTGGCCTTTGAAAGATCTATGACTTCCCCTGTATCCTGAGCCTATGGAACTTCCTCTGATTCCTATGTTTGATAGAGGGAACCCATGTTCATCGAGTTCGAAACTGTGACTGGCATATGGATCTGTTAATTGAATCATATTAACTGAACCAAAGATCAACTCTTCATCTGATGAAGACTCTGCCTGATTAGCCTGTTTAGGTTGTGATGTTTGGTGGGGCAGTGCCCGTTGCTTCGAAGTAGATGGCATAAAATCTACCAGAGTCAAAGACAACTTTGGCTTTGACACATACTAATCTTCTTCTGATTGTTCCTCTTTCTTAGAATTATTCCGTTTCTTTGAGGATTTTCCCTATGGTGAAGAGGTTTTTTCTGCGGTATTTATGGAAGAAGACACAATTGGATTCTTCAATTGTGTTTACAAAATATCATGAGTTCGGTTGATCATCTTTCTGACCATCCAATCATCATATTTTTCTGCATTTTTGTTCATGACTTCTTGCCACTCGCCTTCCTCCTCTGGAACTGTAGCAGTAACACATACTACCTGAGATGAAGAACCTTTCGGTTTGAATTGTCCCAAATCGACCATTTTTTGCAGGATGTCCTTGAAAAGAAAACACTCCTTATTGGGATTCCCCAACATTTGATGAAATGGGCAATATTTGGGATGGTCTTCATCTCCTTCCGTGTTTGGCCTCTTGGGCCTTGGCAATTGAACCCATTTATTTTTCGGATCCTAAATGAAATAACCAAGATCTTTTTCATTTCGGAAAGAGTAAACATTACTTTTTAAATCCTCAAATTGTTTTCGCCTTTTATCTCTTTGATGATCTTGATGAAACGGCTTCTGTTGTTGGTGCTCAAGAGGTGGAGCCCTTTGAGAAGATGAAGGATTTGAAGTAGAAGCAGGTACAAGTGCTTGTTTAAGCATAACTGTAGCAGTCTCTGCTTTACCCATTCTCGTTCCTGGAGCTGATGGAATTACAAGAGCTTTATCCTTATCCTTTATAAGATAATATTCAATCTGTTGAGCGATTGAAGTAAGGTCTCGAAACCCTCCTGTGTATTTCACAGGGATCAGCGGTGTGCGCAACTCATCACATAAATTTTCAACACAGATTGGCAACAATTCTTCTTGAGGGTGTGTTATACTTAGGGAATATGTTAATCCCATCTAGTGAGCAATGAAATATGAGACCCTTTCATTGTCCCTTTGCTTACAGTTTGTATGATCAAAAACTATTATCTTTGGCAACTTTGAGCTGAATTGAAGAAGAAATTGTTGATGAAGATCCTCTAACCCGGTAATTGACCAAGATTACAAGCTTTTGTACCAGAAAAAATCAGGTCCTTGTAATGACTGTACACAACACCTGAGCTTAACTGCTTCTTTTTGTTGAAGGGTTCCCATCATAGGATTGCAACAAGAAGAAAAATGTGTAAAGTGTTGCTTTTGGTCTCCCGAACCATTAAAGATTGGGGATGTGGTACTTGCAAAATTTGATGGGGGAGGAATTGCATCAACCCATTCTGGGTAAGCTCTCTTCTCTGGTTGAACCGGAGAACTATTTCCCTCCATAGCTTCCAACCGAGCTGTTAATGACTCAATAGTAGTTATTAACTTTTGAGAATCATCTGATTGAGCTTGGACCTGAACAGGTGCAATGACTGGAGATGGTACAGATGTGGCAGCTGGTACTGCAACCAATGGAAGCACTGCCGAGTGTTGTTGGACATGACCTGTAGGATTATACCTATGAGGGTGTACTGATAAAGGAGGATATTCTTAATCCATCTCATTAGCTACAACAAATTCCCTTGGCTGACTGACTCCAGTACGCTTAGGAGGATGACTACCTTGAAGTATTTATGTGTTCAACCCCCTCAATTCATTCATTTCTTTTTCTTGTTGTGCAAATATTTTCTCTAGTGAGAGCGATTGGCCTTCTCTAGAGGAAGGTTATGTAACCTGATTCTTTCCTTTCCCCTTATTGGACACCTTTTGGAGAGGGGGAAGTGGGTTACATGAAAGATTACCTAGGTTCTGAACAATCCTTTGATTTCATGTACGCACACCTTCTTCATTTGTGTCTGTATGTACAATTTCTTGAGCAGGAACCTCTTCATCTGATCCCTCTGAGTGAACCTCATCTGTTGGATCAGAAACAATGACATTGATGACATAGATTTATTAATAATGCATTGCATCCCTTCTATCGGCATTTCTGCAATATTTTCTTCTTCCATGTCCTTGATGAGACATTACCTTTTGTTGACTTGATTCCTCAGGAACTTCTTGACGAACCGTAATTTGGAGGGAATCTCCTAATAATTTGGATCTTCGTTCCTCTTGAGGATTCTTCCCCAATCGAGAGAATACTGAATTTCCCTGAGGGAGGGATTGAGGATTTCAAAAATTCCCTAATCCGATGGACTGGGGTTGTTCCTTCTCAACTCCTAGAATCCTATTTGTAGATTTTGACGGTTGGGTTAAAAGAGTCCTCTGTCTGGTAAGCTTGGGTGGTTCTTGACATGCTATATCTGAGACATTATTGATATATCTCTTGATCTTATAGACTTTAGTCTGAAAATTAGCTAGATGCATCAACCCGTATCCACCTTTATCACCCATCTCAAAAGACAATTGGATAATTTCTGACACTTCTTTCACTTGATGATGTGCTTGCTCCAAACGAGAGGCATGTTAAATATTGTCGTTTTCTTAATGCAAGAGTAATTCAACAACTTGTTCTTTTTATGCATTATTTTGAGAGGAACTAGTTGAATCCTATTAATGGGCAAGATTTTGATTACAAGCAAAACCCATTGACAGTGGGTATCCATGGGAAATAACATTGCATGAGACCATTTTCGGCGGGGTTTGCTGACTGGAGAGTACAATGAAATGTAGCGCTCCATGAACACCCCATCCCCTGATATGAATACCAGATGGGGAATTGGCAATTAACTGGAGCAATCTTCTTAGTGCGCCAATGCTTGAACGCTGAAGGGATCTATGCTACATTTTAGCCTTCGGATATCAAGAAACTGAGAGAGATGACATGTCAATTTGGCTTTGTAACCCATCTATTATCTTGATATTATTTTCATATTCATCATAAGATAATATTTTATTTTTCAACTGACAATGAGTTTGCCATATGTTGAGACGAATATCATGAATTAAATCTTCCGTCAACATCTCTGGAATATCATACTGAGAGTTGGCCAAAGGCCAAAACATGACTGGAACTTCACCTTTTGACAGTTGTTTTCAAATATTCATTACTTCATCTTTATCATTCAATGAAGATTATTCTACCTAATTATACCAGAGCTGGTGCTTCCTTATTGCTTTATCGGATTCAACAAGATTGGTAGAGAATTCACTTATTAAACTAGAAGATGAATGACCCAGGGGTGGTTTAGATAATGACCTACACCCCAGGCTATCTTCTGATTGAGAAAGTGTTTCACCTGATAATGGTAAAGCATCAGACATAACTAGCTTCACATTTGCATGTGCCTCAAGATGAGTGGTCTGTCTCGTCACTACATTGTCTGTTGGAAAATTTTCCAAGAAATGTCAATAACTACTGTGGAGAGGACATTCGCAGCTAAATTCATCATCATGGGGAGGACCAACATGGTGGATTACAGCTAAAGATGAAACATTTTTCTCATTGGTCTTCTGGCCACACAGAGGGTTCTTGTGGCTCTCATCATGAGATGAAACTTCGAGATTGACCGAATTGTCATTAAGCAAGCCTTCATGAGGAAGTATCTGATGCAGACCTTCGGAATTAATGTTCCCACTATTGGGAACTGATGGAGTAGAATCTTGAGTTGCAACAGATAATTTTCTGAGTGCATCAAGAACTCCAGCATCGAGCAAGGCCTTATTAAAGATTGGCCCTTGATTTCTTGACTGTGCTGGGTGGGTCTTCTTTTTAGACACCTTCTTACTCGCTTTAGGAACCACTTGTTCACAAAAGTGGTCAGTATGGGTAGGTGTATGTACCTGCTCTAGAGAAATGATCAGGTTAGGCTGATTATCTCCACTCAAATCAGGTGTATGTTCCTGACTTGGTTGTCCATATGATATGGGGGAGTACGCCCCCCCCCCCCAACCCTCTTATACTGGAATAGATGTGTGTGTTTGTTCCGTAGTTAATTTTTGATGTGTCACTCCACTGGCAGGGATAGATTTATGTGTCTTTCCCTGAGATACTGCTAAATTTGTTATAATATCCTGGAAGACATCCAGAATATGAGCAGAGAATTGCTTCTGCTCTTTCACCATTGATAGAATATGCTTGGTGACTTCAGCTGTCGGAACATGGATATACGTCTATTACATGCTTGGAGGAGGTGTATATGCCGTCTCCAGTCCTCCTTTTCCTGTCAGTGAATTTTTACAGTACTCATGTATGGGGGCAGAGAGTTGAGTCGACCTCCTGTTTGCCATTGGAGATTTCTAAATGACTTTTCCGAATGCTACAAAATGAGACTATGGGTGGTCTTGATCAATACTAGCAGTTGTATGTGCCTTCTGATTTTACTCTGTCGAACGTGGTTGAAGAGCTTCCTTCAATACTGACTGATGAGGCTGCTGGCCGGATTGATGAGTGTAAGCAGGTGTATGTGCATGTTTACCAGTTGTCAACACATTGGGTTGGCGGGCTCCATCACATGTATTCAGATGAGCCTGCTGACTATCTGATGATTTATAAATAGGTGAATGTTATTGTCTATAGTACTCTATGGGAATTTCCTGGCGAGATTGGCATGCTGCTGCCAGACGAGTCTACTGGATAGCAGGATTAAAACGGATGGGTGTGTGTGCACGCTCGTTGCTTGACACCAAGTTAGGTTGGTGGACTTCTCTTGAAACGACAGAGATAAGAACCTTCTCCCTGTTAACCGGTTGTCACCTCGGGTGGTTCTTCTTGCCTACTCGGGTTCGAAGAACCTGAGCCGAACGCCTGGAGACAACACCCTCATCATGTTGATGGTTCACTTCCGTATGAGTCTGGCGGTGATTGTTGGTGGGAGCCCTCGGTAAGGACTCTTGTTTCCTTGAATTGAGGCCCTAATCGGCCTTCTCATTAACCTCCTCAAAATATGGTAGGGAATGGTTGTTGTGTTCTGGGGATAACGACTAGAAACGGTTGGAGACAGTGGTTAGGACCACCTGCTTCTTGATCACTGGTCATCGCTGTCCGGACAACTGGGGTGAGTTATTCACATGGAGGGCTTGTCGAGCAGCCTCCAGAGTTGGAAGGGTACCGTGTTGACGGTAATCCTTAACCAGTGCATTCAATACCCAGTTTTGAAGACTCTGAGTAGGTGATATCATCCTCAGAGAGGACGACGATCCAGTAGGAGCAGCAGAAGATGCATTTACAATATAGGTTTTCACAGACGTGGACTTAAGAAAATCTGTTCTTGTAATGTAAAAGATCTTGGAAAAGAGTGCCTATTTGATATAACAAACATAATCAAGATAAGTTCGGCTACTACATCTTTTGGATGAGCACATATTTTATTTATTTTCTTGTTGGCCCTCTCATTCAGTTTAAATAGGGGCCTAACAAATTGGTAAAACATCATATTAACTTGGTTAAGGATTCAGGTCGGGTTCACCATTTTTTGTTTCCTATGGAATTGGGGATGTCCTCATTGATTGAAGGTTCAAACATTCCAATCGGTTTCTAACAGGTTTGTTCGTAAAACCAGAAACATCCAATGATTCCATATTCATTTGGAACTACATTCCAAAGGTAGGCGCTCCTTAGTTGTGGACTAATGAGGCTTAAGAATTTGAATTGGTCGAGAGGATGGGAGGTCGGACTCATCACAATTTTTTTAGGGGAATTATTTTCTACTCTGGGACTCTCTTTATAGATTTAAGTTATGTTCATGAATCCTTATTACATTACCAAGTATAAAATGAGCTTTTCTTTAGATCTGACAATCAATGATTAAATATGTAGGAAATTTAGAGAATCATTTATATGTATTAAAGTTTCTTTATCGATAGATAATCATCTATGTTTGTTAGAGATTATTAGTCAATGGTCTCCTTCAATACATAAAAGACTCTTGGTCATTATGATGACCATACTGGTTTTAAATCCACTCAGTGGGTCACTTGATGTTTATTGTCATTTAGAAGGACATGTATTATTTCAGAGTTGGGATCGTACCCTCAGATGGGCTACCTACGTATCCTTTGTTTAGAAAAGGAATCAGAACCCATGTAGTTCAAGTAAGGGAGTGTCATGTTTATGTATGATTGATGGCTCAAAGAAAGATTTCATAATTAAATTTACACTCTAAGCTCACGCGAGTCATGCTCATTGTGATAAACAAGACGTATTGGTCAAACCAGACAATTTTTCCATGAAAGACGCAATCATATGAAATGATGTGGGCTTATGTATGTATGTCTTCCCAAATATATGAAGATTATAATTTACTTCAGGGATGAAATCAAGGAACATGGTCCATAAATTTATATGTGCTTTATGGAGATTTGGATACTCAATTCTTGGAGCTTACTCCTAAGGAAAATTCCCAAGTTAGGAAGGAACTTATGATTGGGTTTTACTCCTGAGCAGGAAACCCAGATAAAAATTTAATTAGGACTAGTTAAGAGAAATTAAGACTGGGGCTTACTCCTGAGAAGGAGGCCCTGGTTAAGGGACTAGATAATTTAAGGGACTTGGGGATTACTCTTAAGGAGGATGACAATATTTGAGACTAGGGATAACTCTTGAAAAGGAAGCCTTAGTTAAGATAATTTGGTTAGGTCTTACTCCCAAGGAGGATGCCCATATTTGAGACTGGGGCTTACTCCTAAAGAGGATGCCCAGATTAATGAGAATTTGGATGGGGGATTACTCTTAAAAAGGAGGCCAAGGTTAAGGATTCTCTCATCTTAAAGGATGAGGATGAATGAATGGAATATCTAACTTTAGTGATATAAAAATGTGTAAATCACCAGGTTTTAAGAGATATTCCACAGAATTCCTTTCAGATAAGGAATCCAATAAGGAAATCATGCCATAAATGGCTTTAGAGAGAGTTCTGAAGGCTTAATTTTGAAGAGGATAGGTGGATAGGCATAATAGATGTGAAATAGGTAGGAGGGGAAACCAAAAAGGCAGGGGCACACAATTATTGTGTGGGCGCGTAAGTATTGTGTGGGCACATTAGTACTGGTTGCATATGTGTCCCTACGCGACACATGGGTACTTGCACGCCGGTCAATCCTTAGAGTAGAACTTGGGCGAGGTTTGGCTCAGGCCCTTAGTACTACCCCTAGAGACTTCCAGAATAGAGGCGCGCAAGTTATATGGAAGGGGTAAGGCAGAGCGCAAGTGTGTCCATTTCCCTTAAGGGTTGGCCACCTAGGTGCGCAAGTTTTAATGAGTTTCAACACTTAGGCCTTCCTCCCCCTCTTTAGATCTTCCGTTATAGGTAAGAAATTACCTTATAAGTGTTTAGAATCCTTGAGAAGATACTAGGGCATCGGGAGATCAAATATGAGGTTTTGTAATTTTTCGGTCCTTTGAAATGGGGGGCCCACAGGGGTATTTATAGGCTAGAGAGACCCTGGGAGAAATTTCAAAGAGGGCACGCAAGTCACCTGCGTGACCACTGGGCGTCACGCAAGTATACTTGCGCGACCTTGGTGGAACTTGCGCGACACATGTGCATTTGAATGATGGTTCATTCCTTTGTCAATTTTTGATGTTTCTTCAAAGGATGAATCACTTTGGGTTCAAGGTTTTCTTCTTTACATTCTTTTAGAATCTATGATGGAAAATAGCGTTAACAGTTTCCTAATAATTTGATAGTGGTAACCCTTGGGAGTTTTAGGTATGTTATTTGTGTATTGAACTTATTAATGAGTGTCTTAGATGTGGTGTCATTGGTGCTGTGTTTTTTTGTGATGGGTTTTGTGACTAATGTAGTTTCAAATCATGTGAGTTTTTTTTTTGACCCTAGAGGAGTGTTTAGGCATATGGTGTCATTGTTTATGTCCAAGAATGATTAGTGTGACACCTATGGTGGATGTTTACCATTGTGCTTTGAATGCAGTATTCTTGAATGGGGGAAGGAGATCCAAACATGAGTGGATAATTGTTGAAATATTTACATATATGTCCTAGAGAGAGAGCCTAGTGAATCATTACCCATAACCCTTGTTGGGATGTTGGTATTTTTTGATTCTCAAGAGAAAACCATGATAGTTGTTGGCCATTTTCTAGTGATATTGGATGTATGAGGAATGGATTTATGTTATGATTTTGGAGAGTGGAATATTATCCTGGAGGGATATGTGGTAACTTCAATGGTTTGGTATATGATACTCAAGTTTTGACATTGAGTTGATAGTTTAGGGGAATGTCAAGGGTGACCTCGTGGGAGTTCATCCCAATGTTGCATGTTCCTCATGATGTAAAGCATGGGAGATTCTTTAGAGGTGGAACTAATAGATAATGAGTAACATCATGTTTTGGTAAATGGTGTGCTACTACCTTGGTTCATTCATAAGGGTTCCTAAATACTGGTAGTTGGTTGTATGGTCAGTTTTGAATGATTGAATTGCTGGTATTTCTACCCTTTCTATCAGGATGATGATTAATTGAGGCCTTAATGTTGATTCTGGCAAGAAAGTACAAGGATGAATAAAGCATGGTTAGATGATTTTGTTTTAAAGGTGAAGGGTGGAGGTGGTCACATGGTTGGTATTGTTATACGTATGGTTTGATATTTGGGCATGATGTTTAGGATTTATTATGACTGATGGGTATAAGAAACTAGGATTCTTGGTCAAGTGTGAAAACGTGTGTTGAGATAGAATCTAGTGATGTTGGGATCATTTGATCTAAATTCATTTTAAGTTTGTTGTCATAGGAAAGTGAAAGACCTTGAGGTATATTTTGGGATACATATGTGGGAATGCAATGCTTAGGAAAGAGTCTGTTCAGAATGGGTGAACCAGTGACTCGATATAAGCACCTATTGACACTTTGAAACCAAAGTTGGAAGCATAGTTATATAGAAGAGAACATCTTTTTTATCGTTCTGGAGGACCTCTATGTTTCATGTGTTAATTGTCATCGTTTTTTCATAATAACTTGAGTGGTGTGTTGGTAGTAGTGGGTATGGAAATGTTATTTTACAACTGCTTTGTAGAGGGTCAGGACGCTACGGTGAGTTGGTTGGTAACCCCACATGAGTTTTGGTGGTTGGGTGTTGATGAGACATTACAGGTAGGGAATAGAGAGACTATAGATAGACCAAGGTGTCCCTATAGTGTGAGTTGACATTATTGTTGATACATTTTGTTGGTTGTCTTCGATAACTTCATAGCATACTTGTTTCTATTGATGATAATTCCCAACATCTTTAAATCACCCCTAGTACACTGAGAAAGCATTAGTATTGTGCCTAAAATCTCAATTGTGTTATGGTTGGGTATGGTACATCTTGTATTTTACTCTCTTGGGGTAGTATAGGTAGGGATGGATGGTAGGATATCCACCACCAACTGTTTACGAGTGACTTATTAATAATGGAATATGTTTCAACGAATGTAGTGACTTCTATTCATGGAATTCGAGATGGAGTACTATGAAATATTTATTTTGTTGACCTGAATAAATATAGATGGACCCATTCATGTTTTTGTGTATAGAACCATGGTAATTTAAATTTCATGAGAAAATTGATTTTAATTACCTTCCTAAGGTGGGGTATGATATGTCAGTTATATATATGTTGAGTAAAGCATGTAGTTGATGTCGTGGACTTGGGATGCTAGTGAGACAACTATAAGGTTAACTTCGGGACTCTGAGAGAGTCCAGACCGGCCTTGTTTTTTGTGGTTGATTGATCCATGCATTGTCTTTGGGGTCAGGGTGGTTCCAAATGAAATTTGAGTTCCATGTGTTAAATTCATTGATGGGCATCATAAGATATGAAAACTGTGCATGGAATGATAGTTTGTTTTCTAGGACCTCATGAGGGGATAGGTATGGACTCTGGTAGTGATGATTGGGTGACCATGGAGTTTCTGTAGACATAAATGTTCCTAGTTTAGGTAAGGTGGTGGTTTAGAAATAGTAAATCCAAGAGTCTCTAGTATGAGTTATCTAGGGATATCTTGACTCATCTTGGAGAAAAGAGTACATTTCGAATTTTTAAATGGTCTTTAGAAAGTACTTATCCATCTTTATTTAGTTTTTGAAAACTAGGGGTGCTTTTTTTATAATTGGGGATTTTTAATGTTGAGCAAGAGTATAGTTTATAGGATAGTGGATTTTGTGATGGTGGAGTCCTACTAGAAGTCAGGGAATGAAAATTGTAGAAGTGCTGGATGTTATTGATAAGAATTAAGTTAAGAAGATCCTTGGGAATATGGAAGGGGTAGTGTTGAAATGGTGGAGGATAGTTGTTCTATACAAGTCAGTCATGGGAGGTCTAATAGGTTGTGGTGACAAAGGAATGGATGTGGAAATTTGTGACCCACATCATGATTGATGTTCATGGTGAAAATTGAATTTCATCAAAGAATTCATTCATGGGGAATGTCAAGTTATTCTCAGTGTGTGAATGGATGGTTTAGGGGTGAACTTCCAAAAAATTTTGACAGCAAGGATGATTTCTGAATGGGTGAGTCCCTAATGATTGTTTCGAGCAGAATGAGTTGGGAACGTGTTTGGTTTTTTTTGGAAGTTGAGTCAGGGTTCTAGTGGTCTTCTCCTATAATGGAGGATCAAACCATGGGAAGATGATGGGTTGAGCTAAAGTGTGTGGTGGAATCTCCCTAGTGGATAATGGTCAGTTGGTGATGTGACTAGTGTTTTAGGTTGAAGGGGCTCAAGAAAGAACTCTTTTAGTGTTTTTTCCTAATAAATGAGTGTAGGTTTGTAATTTGACTAGTTGAGTGCCCTGAAAATTTTGGTTGTGCTTTAGATGTTTATTTATTGAATGGTAATGTTGGATCTCAAGCTGTGAATTGATGTAGGTAATCAATTATTATTTGGAAACCTGTGTGTTTCTTCAAGTGGAATCGAGTTTGTGGCCCTGTTGGAGTTTTTGAAATAGGGTAAAATGGATCCAAGTGATTTGGGCTTTGAGTTTCTAGGAGGATCAGACAAAAGGGATGTCGGTTGGCTCTTCCCCGAGGTTTTGATGTTGTTTTCAACATTTAATTATGTTTTGATCTAGGTACTGTTTTTTTGGCTTCCTTATAGAGCACAAGATGTTGATGTATGGGTTGAATTTGATGCTCCCTTGATGAGAATCCAGTTCATTTTTAGGATAGTAGTGAGAGGTTTTTTGGGTCAAGATCAGGATTTTAGTTCATGTTTTATATAATTGTGGTCATTTTAAAGAGGAAACTCATGAAAGGAATATTGATATATAGATCTATTTCGCTATTCTCTTTTCTTGGAAGTTCTGTGATGCTCTAGAAGAGCTTCTCAAGGATGGCCCATTATAAGGTTGGGAGGTTGTATGATTCTAGACATCATGGAGGTATATACATGATTCTATTTTGGTTTCAATCTTTATTTTTTGTTTAATGAAATTATTTCTATGAGTATGAGGGGCCTCGAGGGTGTTTCAAGAGTTCGGGACATGAAAGGAAAGCAAAATTGTGCGAATTTTGGCAAGGCTCATGGTTAGTGCATGGTTATGTAAATCGAGCGGCCTTCCTAGGAAGGTTGTTCATCCTTTAATAGTGGAATATTTTATGGTTGGATCATGGTAATCCAACCCATGTGGAACTCCCCATGTAACTATGTGACCAAACTCCCCTTGGAGAATGTCTTGAAAATGGTTTTCTCTCGGTTTGGAAAACTGTATGGGTAAACGATGTGGCCAAGTAATGTTGAAAACTTTAAAAAATTGTCAATATGTGATTTTATGTTCCCACTGCTTTGTCTTCCCCACTCCGACCCTTGAGACCCCAATTATGAACCATAGTGACCAATAATTCAAAAGGGTGGTTATCCATCATCTCTAGACCATTTATAGCATCATCAGTTGCGATTTGAGGATCCAGGTAATTCAAATCCTCTCTTTTCTTATCTTTTCTGATTAGGGTTTGTTTCTTGGGAAAGTGTATTCTGAAACCCTAAAACTATCTTTTTTATTGTAATATTAGTAATTTCTTGAAATAGGGTTTGTATTAGGATCTAATGAAATGATTAAGTGTGTGGTCATCAATGGGTTCGAGGTAGGTGGTCTACAAGTTATATCCCATAGTCGTTACATTGATTTTTTAATTTTTGGTTGAGTTCTTGGGTACCTCTTGTTGTACCTGGAATACGTTTAGTGAGATTTGGTAAAATGAACACCTAAATAAATATTTGATCCCATATCGATCCTCGTGGAACTTGTAAATGATGACTTGTATGATTTAGGTGAAACCATGTGGTGCGCCGACCCTCCCAAACATGGTTAATGAAAACATTTAGAGTGAAATGGGCTTGTAAATAGGTAGAGCCTAGGTTGAAAATGTAAATTGGTTAATGTGATGGTTAAAGAAGGGTAGAGGGTTAACTATGTCTAGATGTGGATAACTGATAAAGGATTTTTTGGATTGGATTATAAATGGGATAAATGGGATTAATGGGAGTGTAGAAAACCAATATTGTATTGTACTTGAATTGTATAAGTAGACTAAACATTAGAAATGAAGCATTTTTTATGTGAATTAACATAGGGGAACGATTTTATGTGCCAAGTGGGTTAGTTTTGGGGAACTATAGAATGTGATTAGTTATTTAGGCATAATAAATTTGAATTGGGAAAACTGATTATGTTATAATAATGGTAAATGTGTTAATGGATTCTGGAAAAATATTAATTTATATTGTGGTTATCTGGGATTGTGATATTTCTATTAGGATTGGTTATTTTTGGTTATGATGTAGTGTGTATGTGGTGACTAGATATATATATATATATATAAGAGTTTTCACATGGATTCATAGAGTGGGGTATTGACATGAGGTTCTATGCCCATGGGTCGAGTTATACGAAGGCTCTGAAATTCACCACAAACTACCTAGATTATCGAAGGGGTAAAGTTTTATTCCCCTGATGGATGCGTTCGATGAGACCACCTAGACTGAGGCATCAAGGTGAGTGTGTTTTATTTGTGATGAAGTACTTATCCCTACATAGATAGGTAACATGACTTATTTTACTTATTCAGTGAGATTGATGATTATTCCTAATCCATTAAACACATGACGAAAGTAAATTAAGTAATGAATATGGTATAAGGATTCAAATTGGAAATAATTCTAGAAATGACTAAAGTAAATTTTTTAACTAATGAAACACAAAATATATTTTATTTACTTTTCCTTTACTTTTTACTTGGATGAACTATCTTTTTAGACTATACATTTTTTTGACACCATTGTTGGTGGCTACTCAGTTTTACTCACACCCTTCTTGGGCTACCATTGGGTACTTAAGCAGACTTCCTACTTGTAGTTCAGGATAATATAGGATTGAAATAGTATATGTTGATTCTCAGTTATAAGAGCGGGTGAATTTTATGTTTAAAAACATTCTTTTTTAACCTTAAAGAAATTTATGTTTACGAATGTTAAATAAATAAATTTAGAAACCCTTTTTTGTTCATAACTAAGAAAAAAACATGATTAATGTAAAAAATAATAATTCGGAAAAGAAACTTAAGAATAGCTTACATAGAGAAGTATTCTACCTTAAAGAGTATATAATATTATTTAATAGAGTATGTAAAATTTCAACAAAGTATAATAAAGTTATACTTTATTAATATTATAAAATACAGTAGAAATAAAACATGAAACACCATTCAAGTAAACAATTAGAAAATATGTTAACCCAAATAGTAGGGTATCCAAAAACCTTGGATGAAGGTCCCATGATTTATAGTTTCATTAAAGTAAATATTACCCACACCAGGGTAAGTCCTCTATTGTACTCAGCAACAATCAGAGTCACACAAAGCAAGATGAACAATATATTCACGGATGAACAAGATGTTCATAAAACACACAATGCATGAGAGTATCTATCTCTCTAGAAATTACTTCACAGCATGTAATCTTTATAATAATCATTAGATAGATTGATTTTGAGATCTTTTAAATGATCTCTTATTTATAGTAAAAACATCAACAGTCGTCTCCCTCCTCCAACGGTCATATTTTTCTTTGAATCTCATAGGGACTTGTACATGTGTCACTCAAACAAAGGTTGGTTAGAAATAAATTATATGACATCATTTTATAGATAAAAATGCATGTGTAAGAAAAATTAAGTAACTTAACTAAATCTGAATATCTAGAATCTGTGGGAAAATAAATTCAGAATATATTTATATGAGAAACTCAATTCTAGATAGACAAATATTCAGATTCGGTTTTATAATGAATTCAGTGTCTGGATTCTATAGATTTCAGAGTTTGATTTCTAATGAATTCAATGTTTGAATTTAGAGAAATTCAGAGTCTGGATTCTAAAAAACTCGGAGTCGGAATTATGAGGATTTTGGAGTTTGAATTTTGATGAATTTTGTGTCTGAATTTTAGAGAATTCAAAGTCTAAATTTTAATGAATTTGGAGTCTGAATTTTAGAGAATTCAAAGTCTGGATTTCATAGAATTTGGATTCTAGATATCATATAATTCAAAGTCTGAATTTTTGAGAATTCGGAGTCTGAATATCATATAATTCAGAATCTAAATTTTATAGAATTTGGAGTCTGAATTTCAGTGAATTCAGAGTATGAATTTCAAAGACTTTGGAGTCTAAATTTCAAAGAATTCAGAATATAAAAATATTAAGACTAGGTAGCTAAAGGAACTATAAGATTATGATGTTTTTTAGAAGGATCTGAATTTTTTATATTATAAAAAATTATACATTCTTTTGAGAATAATTGGAATAAAACAACAAAAACCAATGTAAGGGTAAAACTTTCCTCAGAAAAAGTAAATTTTCCTTACGAAAAAAATTCTTCTTAAAAAATACGTTTCCTTAAAAAAATGTGTTTGTGATTTTAAAAACATAAAAGAAAGGAAAATTCATAAGGAAACCTTATGTGCTCAACAATCTCTCCTTTTTTGAAAAGCACAATTATCCTTTTGAAAAGCAATATAAGGAATAAGAATTTTTCTTTTATGTTTTAAAATAAATAAATATCTCCATTTACCTATGTGTTATGATGAATACGACTAACTCCCCCTTAGGTTATAAAGTCCCTAAGGATTTTAATCTTTTATTTAATAGAGAATTGTATTTTTCTTGCATAATAAAGTCTCCTTTACATAGACTCCCTCTTAATTAAACACCCCCTTACATAGGGAATTATCTTCTTTATACTTATTCATATTTTTTTAATTCTTATCTCCCCATTTTTTATTTTCAAAAAAAATAGTGTGAATTAAAAAAATTGTATTGGAAAGATTAGAAGTATAAAA
This sequence comes from Viscum album, assembly GCA_963277665.1. NCBI lineage: Eukaryota > Viridiplantae > Streptophyta > Magnoliopsida > Santalales > Viscaceae > Viscum > Viscum album. The sequence goes on from OY728163.1 coordinate 693,522,214, forward strand.
AACAAAACAATTTAAGGATAAAAAATTTCATTATGATAGGAGAAATTGTTACATGGTTAAAAAATAAAAAAAGGTCTGAATGACATGAAAATAATTAATCCTTCTTTTCCTTCAGCATGGTCTTCCTAAAGGTAACCTTTAAATTATAGATCTATTTATGATCATCCTCAAACCGCATGAGCAACTATTCTTGATCCTGTTTTTTCTTTTCAAGAACCATGATTTATTTCAGCTTGAAACTTTAGGAATTATTCCTAAGGATTTACTAATTATTATTACTGATTGAAATTTTCTTGTAACTCATACTTGAGCTCCCTTTCACTCTTGAAATTTAATGCCACTAAATTTAACTTCCCAATGAGATATTTATCCACTTTCTTCCTGGTTACTTGATCATGATTCAGCTTTTATGAAATACATTTTGAAATGTTTTTTATTTTATCATCTGACTTATCAAAATCATCTTTTACTAAATCTTGGAAGTCATCAAATATACTCATGTATTCAATCATTCTTTTAGGACATTTTTTTATTTCCTTACATGATCTCTTATTAGAATCATAATCAATATGAAAATATTTTAAATCTTCTTCAATATTGATGAATTTTTCCATGAGAATGCTTACTAAATCTGACATCTGATTAAAAAAATGTTGAATAAACAAACATCTCAAATCAATAATAGGGATCAAAGGTCTTATGTTTACTAACATCTTCATAGATTGAACAAAAAAATCCTAACCCATCAAAGATGAAGATTTAGAGTTTGATTACCTTGCAAGAGAGGATTCTTTGTCTAGCTCATCAGCTTTCCTCTTATATGATGCACCAACATCCTTCTTAGACTTAATAATCATAGCCTTTTTAGGTATTACATCAACCACTTTTTTCCTTTATCAACTTTGGAAATAACATTTTCATCCCTTGGAGACTCATTCTAACTATTAGAGATTTGGACTATCTTATCTTCATGAACCTCTTCTTTCTCATCATCTTCTTTAACATCATTCAGTTGGATAAAATCATAGTTTCTACTGTCATCATCAATAGGTTTATAACCTCTTCTTATCTATCATCCTCTTTTCTCTAAAAAACAATTTTGGTTGACTCAACCTGAGAAGTTCAAATTGAATGCTTTTTATAAGAACATTCCTTCTCATGGTATTATTTTACTTTCTTAACTACATCATTACTCTCATCTACTTCTTCCCCTTACTCTTATTTTACTCCTTCATGAACTATCGCTTCTCCCACAATAGGTTCTAGAATTGGAATTTTATTTCCTAGAGTCTCTACTAGTACTGATTCTTGGAGATGGATTCTGGTACCAGAATCTGTATAGAGTCCTTTTTGTATCTTTGATTAAGGCGTGGACAATTTTAGCTTCTAACATTTTCTTGTTTATCTTCTTACCATTTTCGTTTCATTCAAGTTCTTCCCCAACTTTAATTTTCAGGGCCTTTACCTCAATAAGATATAGCCTAAAGCATAGATCTCCTTCTTTATTCATCATTTTCTTCTCTCTCAATTTTTCTACCACTTCATTAAAGAATGTTTTTTTCTTTTTTGGATTTTGTGGAGCTGACTGGATTTCTAGAACTGTATATTTTTCTTTGGTTTTCAGTTCCTTCTCTTTTCCTTTCTTTTGAAGCTTATTTGTGGTTTCTCCTACTTCCTCTTTCATAATCAAAACTTCAATCTAACTCTTAGATAATTCATTAAATTCTCATTATTTGGTACTGAAGACAAATTTAATTCTCCTTATAGTTTCATCACTCGGCAACATGATCTTGGATTTTTTGGGTTTAGAACTACAAATAATATTGAAGGATTCTATGCAAAGAATTTTGATCTTTGAAAATATCATTAGATATATGATAATCTTTGACTTCAGGTTCCTATTTTTTAATGTTGGAGATTTTGAGAAGGATGTACTTCACTAGGTTTACCATTATAAGGTTAACCAAAAAAATCCAATATAAAGATATCACTTTTTTTAAAGAGTCCAGGTCACTCTTTTCGGGGATAAGGAAACATTTTACACACAAATCTAACATCCTTAAATTTACTGAAAGGTGGTTGATTTTAGGTGAATTTACTCCTTTGATTATGAGGCATTCAATTGCCTTTTCCTTCTCAAAACTTCCTAACTGATCTGGCAACATGTGAGAGCAAAAAATTTCCTCACCAATATAAGGGATACCAAGAATATATTTTTCCATGTTGAAATATAGAGAATAGGTTTTCCTATATCTTTTTAATGAAAATTATTCCCTCCCTCCTTTCTCATAAAAACATGTTGTACCATAGAATTAAAAATAAAATCAAGATAAACATAATCCTAATTCTTTGTCTTAGCAAGGCAAAAATTCTCTCATCCATTCAGCATGATATTTTTCATAATCAATGAATTATACTTGGAAAAGAAGTTTGGGTCAACTAACCTTTCCCTATAGATTTTCTAATCCATGACTTCTTTTTTATAATACATCTATTTCTAAGGGGAAGCATCCAGCGACATTTCAAGTTTAAGAAAACTTGTAAAACCGATTAACCTTTTGTAGAGGAGCAGATCTTTGGTGCACGAAGTCTTGAAATCAAATGTGGGACATGGATTAGGGTGACTTTATATAGGCTTCAAGGTAACATTTTGAATTCTTGATTTGATTAAACTGTTGTAAAAATCATGATCTAATATGGCAATTGAGATGGATTGAAAAAAAGGATTTGGTAGGTTCTGGTCTTTTTAGGATTTAATGAAAAATGGGATTTAAGGAATGTGAATCTGATGGAGTTTTCTTAAAATAGAATCAAAATCCCAACATGTAAACAATTCAATTCTGAAAATTCAGGTAAAGAAACATACCTTACGGATTTTACAAAAAAAAATCAGTAATGAAAATTTTTATTCTTCAATCATATTATATTTCAGAAAATTTTATTGATGAAAGAAAATTTTTGTATTTGGAATTTTATGTTCTGAAAAAATTTAAAACAAATTTGAATACAGGAAAAATTTTGATTAAGGGAAAAAATATTTGGATAAATAATAAATGTACTCCCCTTATGAGACAGAGTTTCTTAACGTAAGGAGATTTGTTTCAACCAAAATTTAAAATGGAATCTTACTTTATAGTTAACATTCCTAACTTTTGATTAATGTATGAAAATATATCAGATGGTAAAGATTTTGTAAAAATATCAGCAAGTTGATCATTCATTTCGATAAATTGAATAATGATATCCCCTTTGAGTGTGTGATCCCTCGGAACGTGAGGCCTAATATCTATGAGTTTTGAATGAGAGTAATGTGTAGTATTTTTTATTAGGAAAATGGATCATTTATTATCACAAAATAACTATGTTTTGGTAAAACTCATGTCATAGTCTGTGAGTGTGTGTTTCATCCACAACACTTGAGCACAACAACTTCCAGCTGCAATATATTCAGATTCAGTAGTGGAAAGTGAAACTCAGTGTTTCTTCTTTCATAAAATAGAATCTAAATAATATCCTAAGAAATGAAAAATACCAGATGTACTTTTTATATCCATTCTACATCCACCAATACTAGCATCTGAAAAAACTTTTAAAACAAAATCGTTTCCATAAGAATAGAAAATTCAAAAATCCATGTTTCTCTTTAAATAGAAACAAATTCTTTTCACTACTTTTAACAGAGATTATTTTGGTTTATATTGATATCTTGAACATAAGAATAATGAAAAAATTAGGTTTGGATGACTAGCTATTAAGTATAATAGACTTCCTATCATACCTCTAATAGATGTTTGACTTACTGGTTTCCCAGCTTCATCATGATCAAGTATATTTGAGGTACCGATTGGAGTGCTTATACTTTTTGTGTTTTCATATCCATACTATTTAAGAAGGTATCTAATATACTTATATTGAGATATATAGGTTGCTTAATGTTTTTGAGAAATTTGAAAACTAAGGGAAAAATGTTAACTCACCCATCATACTCATTTCAAACTCAGACTTCATAAGATTTGCAAACAAATAAGTTAAATATTTCTTAGTTGATCTAAATATAATTTCATCAACATATATTTGAACAATATAAACATTTTTATTATCTTTATTTATAAAAATAGTTGGATCAGGAGTTCCCTTAACATAATTTTTTTTGTAGAAAAAATCTTGTAAGTCTTGAATACAAGGCTCTAGAGGCTCGGATAAGTCCATATAATTCTTTGGTAAGTTTTAAAACATGTTCAAGACGTTTTGTGTCATCAAATATAGGAGGTTTTTAAACCTAAACATCCTCTAGAACATATCCAGTAAAGAAATCACACTTCACATCCATTTAAAAAAAATTTAAATTAATGAATTCTACAATGAAAAGTAAAATTTGAATAGATTTACATCTAGATACTAGAGAATAGGGTTATTCATTGTCTCTTCCTTCTTGTTGATTATAGCCTTTACAATCTAATCAAGATTTATTTTTTCCTATGATTCCATTTTCATCACATTTATTTCTCAAGACCCAATTTACTCTAATTATAGATGTTTCATTTGGTCTTTTAACCAAGATCCAAACTATATTCCTTTCAAATTCATTTAGATTATCTTGCATGGATTTAATCCAATCATTATCAACTAAAGATCCATCAGTGATTTTTTGTTCTAATTGGGAAAGGAATGATATATATTCTAATTTATTTCTTATAGTACTTCTTATCCTTATAGGTTTATTTACATCACTAATGATACTATAACTGGGGTGATTCTTAAGAAACAACTAATTTGGGTTTTGTAATACCTATTCATTAATGTATGGTAGAAAATATTCTAGGGTAAATACTTCAGAATCATTTTAGTTAATATTTTCCTTATTGGAAGAATCTTCAGTCAAATATTGATAACAAGTTTTTGAAATCACATCTGAGTATCTAGGTTGGGGTTGTTTAAAAACAAAAGGATAAGTTTTATCAAATTTAACATGCACTTTTCTTTAACTGTATTAGTATTTTTATTAAAAACTCTATAAGCCTTAGAAGTGGTGGAGTATCCAAGGAAAATTACTTCATCAGATTTGGGTGTGAATTTAGGTAAATTAACTTTAGTATTCAAAATTAATACATTTCATCCAAATACTTTGAAGTAATAACATCTAGTTTTTCGACCATTCCACAATTTATAAGGTGTTTTGTTAAGAAAATGTCTAACTAAAACATTATTTATAGTATAACAGGATGTACTAATATCTTCATACCAAAAAATTTTATCAATAGAATATTCACTCAACATGGTTCTACTTATATTTTGAAGAATTTGATTTCTTATTTCAACAACACCATTCCGTTTATAAGTTCTTAGAGCTAAGAAATTCTGAGTAATGCCTTTCTTACTACAAAAAGTTTCAAAATATGAATTTTGAAATTATCCTCTATGATGATGATGAAGAGTTATAAATCGAAGGTTTTTATAATTTTTAACTTGGGCTCTAAAAGTTTTGAAATAAGAAAAATCTTCAGATTTATTTTTTAGAAAATAAACTCATGTAAATCTGGTGTAATCATCAACTAAAACAAATACATAGTATTTTCTTACAATACTTCTTATTTGTGTTGGACCAAAAAGATTCATATACTCTAGATGAAATGCATCATAAGTTTAGACTTCACTAATTGATTTGAAAATTTATTTATATAGGTTTCCATAGGGAAAGGATCACAACATTCTGAAGAATCAAATCTTTGCTCTAGTATATCCTTAAAAAGTCATTTCTTTGGGAGTTTTCAATTGTTCCTAAGGTTATAGTGTCTTATCCTTCTATGTCATAACCAAGAATGATCTTACATTTCACTAAGGCAAGGTATATCATGACTCAAAATGTCTTCTAAGTTTAGTGTATATAAATTCTCATGCCTATGGGAAGAAAGAATAAACCCTTCCTTAGAAATGTGTACTAATAATTTATCATTCCTAAAAGTCACATGATAGACTTTATCACATAATTGGTTTATGATAAAGAGATTTTTATTAAGATATTTAAAAAATAAAACATTTTAAATAAAAGATTTTCCAAAAGAAAAATCTTACATATACCAAAAATTTCTCCCAGATCATTATCTCTGAAAGTTATTTTTCTTCCTTTTATCTTGATAATCTTTTCAAAGTAGTTTTTGTTACAATTAATGTGACGGGAACATCCAATATCCATGTACCATTTATTCTTGTTGGTACATTATTTATTTTCATAAAAATAAAATAGTTATACTTTCGAAATCCAAACTCTCTTAGATTTGTAAATTTCAGACATTAAAATATTAGGAATCCACATTTTCTTAAAAAAATAAGCTTTATGAAACCCTAAATATTGGGTTTTATTTAAAAAAAATTATTTCCCAATGTCCACCACATTAACATTTATTACAAAAGGGAGGACTTTGGGAACAAAATAATTATTACTAAAAACTGGTTTTGAGTGCGTATAACCAAATCCCAAACTATTCCATAGAGGACAAAGTTGTGAATACATTTTATCAAATTCCTTCTTTCCTGGAGTAAAATTTGACTAATTTTTCTCTAAGGAAATTTTTTGGATTTTAGTCTTATGACTTAATATTTATCCTCAAAGTCATTATTTTTATAACTTGGGTTAAATAATTTTTATTAGAAATAATATTTTAAAGATCCTTAAAATTTTTATCCTTCTTAGAATTAACTACCTTATGTTTTTTTGAAACACTTTCAAAATCAATAATTTTATATCATGATATTTAGAATGATTTGGTGATTCTTTAGTTAAAATAGATATTCTAGAATTTTCTTTGTCTATCTTCTTTTTTATCTTACAGTTTTCGGTTTTAAGAAGTTTAGAAAATATAGAAACATATTCAAATGAAGGTAAGGTATTATCTTTTTATAAAGAATATTAATCATCTGAAGATTTGTAATATTATTCTTTAGGAAAATTAGGATAAAAAAGAAATTTTGATTAAGGATTTATCATTGTGCACCTTATCCATTAGACAATAATTTTCAGTGGGTACTATGGCTATAAGACCAATATTCTTCTGACCATAAGATTCATATTCTAAAGATTCATATGAACAATTACCACCATTATCACTTGAAGTGTCCTTTTGTTTTAGTACTTTCGTAGCCTTAAATTTGTAGTACTTGTTTCTTTTTCATTCAGAATGCTTTTCCTTCTTAACTTTTCTCTTAAGAATATGACAATCAGTTTTGATTTTTCCATCCCTTTTAAATTAATAATAGGTTACTTCAGAATAATGTTTTTCCTTTCAATCTTTATTCATATATCTGTACTGAAAATATTTCTTTCCCAAAATCTTGTTCATCCTTTGAGAAAGATTGACTAATTAATTTTCATATTGTTCACTGTCACTTGATTCTAAAATAGCAACATCTTTATTAGATTTGGATCTAGTTACCCTTTGTAGAGTCTTGGCATTATTTGTAGTAGAGAAAGATACACTTCAATTATCATTCTTCTATTTTGTTGAAATCATCATCTCTTTGTTTCATACTGAATAACAGTTCCAAATAACTAATCAAGGGTAATGTTAGATACTTTATTATTCTCATAAATAGCATTCCTTTTAGATTCCCACTCATTAGGAATTATTTCAATTATCTTATCCACAGGAACTTCATCATCAATACCTTTCTCTCCTATATATTTATGACTGTTGACAGTGGTCATAAATATTTGTTATATTGTGCAAATAGTTTCTCCTTAAGGAAATAATAATCCATTATATTTAGATATTAACATAGTTATTCTAGTTTCTATCACTTTAGAACTCCCAAAATGTGTAACTTCATATTTCTTCCAAATGTAGTTGGCATCTTCACAAGAATATATTTGACTATATATCTTCCTGGTCACGAAACACAACAAAGTATTGCATACCTTGTAGTTTAGATGATATTCTAGTTTTTCCTGATTGGTGAAAGTTCTGACTTCCTTGTCTGGAATTTTCTGTTCTCTGATAAGAATTAAAATATTTCCTAGTCCAGTGTTAATAAAAAAGGTCTTCATCCAATCTATCCAATACATATAATCATTCCAATAAAAAATTGGTCGTCTGGTAGCATTAAGGTTTACAATGGAAAAAACATTCATACCTTCTATTCTATAAGAGAATTATTTTCCACAAGACTTATAAAAACTGAAAATTTATAAACAAAGATAAAAACACTTTAAGAAAAAACTTGAATAAGAAAAGTTAATCAAGAAGAATTTAGAATATGGAAAAATTGAGCAAGAAAACCAATATGTAAGTATAAGTATTTGAGATACCTTCCTCTAATACCAATTTTAGGATCAAAATAGTATATGTAGATGCTCAATTACAAGAGTGTGGGTGAATTTTATGTTTAAAAACTTTTGTTTTTCATATTAAGGAAATTTATTTTTATCAAATTTAAACAAGGTAAATTCACAAACCCTATTTTTTTATTAAATAAAAAACAAACTTGCTTAGGGTATAGAAATATGAATCCAAAAAAGAAACTTAAGAACAGTTTTCGTAAAAATAATATTATAAACATTACCAAATTACCCTAAAACTTGTTCTATTTTATTTTATGAGTTATTTCTAAAACAAAGATTCCTTTGGCCGATTTAATGATCTCTTGGAGCAACATTGATGGCTTTAAGTCATTTATATTATTTTATTTTTAAAGAAAAGTCAATGATATCATACATTTGTTTTTAATGAGTTCAATATTTAAATATGGGGTTGTCTAGGGGAGAAATAAATATTATTTTGAAATATAAAATACTTATCTTAATTATGGTACTTTATTTTTAATTTTTAGTGAAGAAATAATTACCTTAAATGATTTCATAATGATGATGTTGTAATTATTTAATTAATAAAAACATCAAATAAATGAAATTAAAAATATTAAAATAAATAAAATTTGAGATATTTAATGTAATAAATAAAATTTATATACTACCTTGAAATTTTATGGATGTATTAAAATTATTTTTTCTTGCATATAATGTTTTATTGACATTTTTAAAAGTCAAGGTAATGAATAGTGTCAAAATAAATATTAATAAGATTTTAAAACAAATATTTTATTAAATGATATAAAATTCAAAAAATCATAAATTTGGAAAAATGATGGTAATATTGTAACAAAAATTTTAAATGAACCATTTAAATGTCCTTTTTAATTTTATAGTAAATACATTAACCATCAAAGATTAAAAATTCATGTTGTCACTGTAAGAGACAAAGGGGTAAATAATGGTTAAAACCAAAAGATAAGAGTATAACCATGATCTAAACTTATAAAAAATTATTTTATAATAATATTAGACTCTTATCACCTTAGTATCTAATTTTAGTTGTTTTATTGACAATTTTCCATGAAAATAACTTATATATTATTTAAATCAAAGATAGTTACAAAATGTCACTCTCTTTTTATTTAATAACGTTTATGTGTCAAAGCAAGGAAAAAATCTAGATATTAATGACGCTATTTTTATATTTTTATATTAATGAAATTATTTGCATTTAAAATTTTATATTTAAATTTTATAAATTATTAATTACCTTAAATTATTCAGTAATGATAATACCATATTTATTTTATTAATAGAAAAATAAAATAATTGATTTTAAAAGTGTTAAATTTGATATATTTGGGATGATTTAATGTTTCTCATTAAATTTATAGATCTATTGGTTATATTAGATATTTTTTATAATATTATATTATAATTCACATTTTTTATTGATGTATTTGAATTCAAATTAAATTAATACTATTAAATTTGACAAAAAATGATATTTAATTAAATTAATATTTTATTAAATTATTTTAAAATCACCAAAATGTTAAATATTAAAAAATTGGAAAATATATTGTCTAAAATGTCTTACCCTATTCATTTATATGATTATTTCATGTATTTTTCTCTGGAGTATCCTTTTTATCTTTTAATATTTTGAGGATTCCCAAAGGTGCCCCTCATCTCAATTGTAAAAAGGCACCTCATTTGTCGCATCCTCACACCAATTTTATCTATCTAGCTTAACCAAACACTTCGAATTTATCTTCCCAACATACATATACTTGTTATTTAGGTTTTTATCTTTTAGAAATACCTACCCTATATCCCTTAGGAATATATTAAAGGAAGTCTTCCGAAGAACATGTAATTATCTATATCGATTCATTAAAGTTTATTTTATATTATACTTTCTCTTCATGTTTTATTTTCATTATAAAGTAATAAATATAGTATCATATATTTTATGATATTTTATTTTGATTATATAAAATTTATATGCCCCCTTTTATCCGTCCTACTAAAAACAAAACCATTGCGTGTGTGTACATACGTCTTATCATTTTCATGCCATTTTGTAATCTATTTTTATTCACCACATTAGTTGGATTGGTATAATGATATTAATAAAAGATATATATAATAAATATTACATGATATTGATTCTGGAAAAATTAATATACCATACAGTTACACTTTAACTTGTTAAGGGAATGATATTGTCGCTTTTTTGTACTTACGTCATACCGTCCCCACGACGCGATGCGATTCCATTTCCATATCCAACATTCAATAATGACTATAAAAATATATTTAATTAGTAAATATGGTATTTATAACATTTATGTCCTTATATATATGTTTTATCTATATTTTATACAAAATAACGAAAACAATCATGAAAAAATATTTATTTGAAAATGAAGAAGTTAACACCCAAACCAATGGTAATAATGAAATATAATCAACAAAAATGTGATAAAATAATGAAATAAGATCATATATTATGAAATAAATATAAATAAGTTCTGATATAAGTTAATAACATTCTTGAAAATTATATAGGATGTAAATTCATGCTCAACTGAAGGAATCTTAAGGTAATGGTTTTTCTCATCTCAATTATATTTCTCAAAGATATACCTTATTCCCCACTAATTTATTTGTGTTTTATAATTACCCTTTTATATATAATATCATGAATATATTTATCTTCATGTTATGAAATGTTTCATTATATTATTATTTACTTTTATGGGGATTATTATTAAAATATTTTAAATTAGTATGGGACACATTGATTTAAAAATATATTTTTAAATCAATTATTCGATATATGAGGAAGGATTTGGATGTGAGAGACATTGGATGGGAGCCGATTAATGAAATTCCCTCGATGTATAGGTTGTTATCGTGATCCAAATAAATTGTCCAAACCTAATTTTTTTGTACCATGTAGTTTTAAATAGTCTTATAAAAGGTATTGACGGTATTGGATCATGTGCCAGAAATGTGACGTCTATTAATTAAACATTTCGTGCATTTGGAATTTAGTAATTATAATATAGAATATTGTTTCTCTAACAAAATAAATGGATGAATATTTTTTAGTTTTTTTTTATTAAATTTATGGTGACATTGGTTATTTACATTTCCATAGTAATTATTCTTATTGATTCATAAGAGCTTTCAATGCACTTAACTCTTACTGAGCATTTGAGCTCACCCCTTTCTTATGTTTTATTTTCTTTAGGAATCCATGAAGTGTACTATAATTTTTATAAAATTATTTTCAAGAGGGAATAATTTTATTCTTGAAAAATAAAAATTAAAATAAGTTGTTGTTTTATTTTTAAGTATATGTGACAATTGTTTATATGCTTTTTTACCAAGACTACTAAACTATTTAGTCTTTTGGGGTGAGATTTCTTGTATCTTATTCCAATGAAATTTAGTATGGCATTGACTTTATCCTACTAGGGTCTGGGTCATTAATTTACGTTCTATCAGGTGTTGGGATGAATTTTTATCTCATACATCCAATCCTTCTGAATGTCATTTCTAGGAAGAATAAGATTGATGTGAATAATTTTACAGAAATTATCAGAGTAAGATAATACTATCATAGAACCCTATTGTAGCTCAATTAAATCATATTCTTGGTCAGGATTAAGTTTATTAGGAATTAGATCCTTAAAAAATATTTTTAAATGACACCCAAGTGAGTCCCATATGTTAATCATACTTTTCCATGATTCGCCACCAATACATGTTATGTTCCTACAACATGACCATTTCCATCTTGAATATTTAGCCAACCCTTATCTCAATGAGGTTAAAGATACCCTCGATGATATCCACCCAATAGTTATCATCCACCATTGTACAAAAATACTAGAGGATGATGAAACTGATAATCCAAAGCTTATTCAATCATTAATCATGGTGGAAGGACTCCCAGTTTTAGTGGGCCCAATGCTTGTACCACTAGGGAAGGTACAAGAACATGCTCTAAAGAACCCACTTATATATCAGGTGGAAGAATAGAGTTGTTAGGATCTCCTCAGGCCAAATCAGCTAGTTATCCCATCAGTATTCTAGGGGGTGACATATTCTCTAACATGAATTAAATCATTCAGAAAAAAATAAAGGTGTTAGTACAAACCATAATCACTCTATAGGATCACACTAGTATCTCTTAAGTGTCTACCCATAACCAATTGTATACCCCTGCTGGTACCTACCAAGGTATCATCCATATATGTTAGTCATAATAATATATATATAAACATAACATAATATCACACTTTTTTAAACTAGTTAACTATAATAGAGATATATCATAATTGTAGGGGTAACATATATATCCCACAGTAGAGAATATGTCTTGAATAGATAGAACAATTCAATTAATTTAATTAAATAACTATTATGTACCAAATAACAGGTATTATATGGAATGTGAACCTACATTCCTAATCATGATTCATGAACACACCCAAAATATCTTACAGATAATAATAATAATCTAGTCCATGATATCTTGGGATTCCATTACACATATGTTTTCCAGAAACATAGAAGATCCCTTACTTGAGGACCACATATCTATAGACTTTTTACCATTACAAATGTTTTCTATAAAGGAATGAAGAAACTATTCTCTAATAAAATTTTATAATATCCAACCTAGAACTATTAGGTCTGATCCAGAGTTCCACATGACTTCATGCGCGCTTCCCCATAAGTAAGAGGTTGTCGACTAGCAGTGAGGCTCTGTGTATGTTAGTGCGGAGACTATACCCTCAGTATTATATGAGATTATTAATAATAATATAATATAATATAAATAAAATAAAGGAAATTAAAAAAAACAATTGTAAATAAATGAAATATTTTTCTGAAAAACTATTTTTATGTGCAAAAACATTTTTTTAAATATATTAAATAAATAACTTTTGGTGAATTATTATTAATGATATTTAAATATTAAATATTCAAAAAAATATTTAACATTCATCTTATGCAGTTTTTAGGTATGAGATAATAATAAATCTAATTTTACGCTTAAAATTGTATTTCTCTAAAAAACCTTTTTCATGTTTTTCATAATTATTTAAAAATAAATTTATATACTTTTATAAAATTAATTTGAAAAAAGGAACTTAATTTTTTTAATTAGTTATTTTTTTATAATTTCATAAAAATGTAAATTTTTCAATGAATAGTGAAAAAATAATGGTTTTTATTAAAAATGGAATTTTCACAATAATACTTTACAAGATAGGTTTTATGTTAATATGGTTTAAAATATAAAATTAATTTAATTTTATATCTATTAATCCAATTTGTGTCATTTTAATTGATTCCATATGGAATTTTAATATAAAAATGTCATATGATTCTGAACATTCTATCCTTAGAAAATTGTTTTCTCATAGTGTCCACCAGTTTAATTTTAAATTAAAATTTTCCAATTCTATAGATTAACTTTTTAAAAATGGATTAAATATTTGGAATAAAAATAATTTATATTATATATTATTTTAAAATTAATTTTTTGTCAAAATTAATAGTAAAAATAGTAAAAATTAATTACTACAGTTGCGGTTAAAATTGGGTTATCGGGGGGTCAAACAAAAATGATAAGGGGTAAAATAACATATAAAAATTTACAAAACCCATTTTATATATATATTTAGTACTTTTCATTTATAAGGTTTGATAATATACTTTATTTAATCTTTTTTCATTTGAAAAATGTGGGCGCACATTATTCTTTTCAAAATATTCCTTGTGTGTACTCTCCACCAATTATAAAATCCCACCCACTCACCTCTCCACTCCACACATCCAAAACCATTTTTTTTAAAATACGTACCCAAATATATTCATTTCACCCCTCTCAACAACCTATAGTCATTTTTTAGATCATAAATACAATCTAGGAAGTCTTTAGGTTAAACATAAAGTGGGTGTCTAAAGAATAGGTAATGTTTTAAACTATGAATTTTTGAATTACTTCTTCTTAAAAATTCAAAAAATCTTTTTCAATTATTATGATATAATTAACCTAGTATATATAATATAATTATCTATTACTATGTTAATTTGATAACCTAAATACATCTCATATTCCATAAAATATGATACGAAATTATCTTTTGTGTGTGCGATGGATTACCATCTCGTGAACAGATGTTATTTTTTTCCATCAACACCTCTCAAAGTCAGATATAATAATGAATTTCATATTTATATAGGATATTTATGATATTATCATACCTTTAAAACTATGATACCACATATACCTTCTTACCTATCAACCATTTGGAAAATAATAATGTTGTTCATGTGTACGGTGAACTTCCATATCTCAAACTGATGTTGTAAACAGTGGACCCCGCCCACCAGTTGCCCCGCAGACACGTGGTCCCCACCCTAGGGCCCACCCATGTGCCCAAATAGGTCATCTGACTATTGATAGTCCTCATATGCTAACACATGTCATTTCTAGTGTGCTTTTCTCTCACTCACACAAATCCTAGAAAACTACCCAGAAGGTCACCCATCCTCATCACTACACCAGGCCAAGCACAATTAACTATGGAGTTCTAATCAGATAGGCTCTCAAAAAGGAATATGCACCTTATTGACATGAGTCATATCATTTGGTCATTTAACCCTTTATCATTTGGGGGTGTTACAATCACCCCCCCCCCCTTAGAACAAAACATCCTCATTGTGGGACCTACATTTCAACCCAGGCAGTGCACCGCACTTAAGGCTCGGTATCGGCTCTAATACCAAATTTGTCATGACTCGTCCCCCGGGGCTTGTGTCGTGACTACCCTAAGACCTCCTTCCATTGAACAGGCGTTGGCGACTAGCACCAAAGGCGTAATTCAGTAAAACTGGGATAGCATTACATTTATAATCTGTAAACACACACAACAGATACGATCACGAGAAAACTGAATAACCATCAAATGTGTACAGTAAATAAAAAGAGGCTAAAATACAATCCCAACTAGAAAGTAAAAGAAAATGAAAGTACAAGTATAGCTTAGGAAATAAGAAAAATAGATAATGAGTCATCCTCCGAGGTTCCTACCTGTTGGGTAGGTACAGATCTCCTCCTCATCACTCCATGTCCTTTCGTCTCCTCCGTGTATCAAAATGTCATAAAGTCTACCTCTGGGTACTGTCCAGTCCTGGTACTCTCAGCCTCGGTCAGCACTGTCTATCGTCTGCATCCAACTCAATGAGGTTCGGGAATAGTCTGTGCAGGGGTGAGTATAAAGATACTTAGTTGGGACCCCGAGACCCTCTAGGTCTCGCAAAATCTAATAAAGATAAACCAAAAGGTATGAAATCAACAACTAACCCCACTTAGGTATATTTCCATACATGTACCTATGTTATCAAGTAATCCATCTCAATAATGAGGTAAACAAAAAAGTTACCAACTAATCTCACATAGGTATACAACTTATGAAGAGTGATAGAGATTATTAGATATAGCCACTAAATCATATACTCTATCGAACCCACGTAGGATCCTAGAATAGAAAACAGAGCTGTCAAACCCATGTAGGATCCTAGAACAATAGTCAGAGTTGTTGAACCCACATAGGATCCAGGAACAGTAGTCAAAGTTATCGAACCCACATAGGATTCTAGAATAGTGGTCAGAGCTGTCAAACCCATGTAGGATCCTGGAAGAGTGGTCAGAGCTGTCGAACCCACATAGGATCCTGGAAAAGTAGTTTGAGCTGTCGAACCCACGTAGGATCCGGGAATAATAGTCAGAGATGTTGAACCCACGTAGGATTCTGGAATAGTTTTTAGAGCTTTCGAACCCACGTAGGATCCTAAAACAATAGTCTGACCTATCTAACCCATGTATGATCCTGGAAAGGTCTGATGAACCTCCAAGATAACTTTCCGCCTCGGTCAAATCTCTACAAACCTCAGTAAGGTGAAACCCATAGAATGTTGTGGTCATCATCCTTGAACTCCATAGGTCTCCGTCTCCTGTCATCATACGACTTCTACCTACTCTGGGTAGTCTTCATCTACCCCTGGATGATCTACACTTTCTCTATGGTTGCCTGTACAATCTCTGGTCCAAGGGGAGTCAGCACTCGGGGGACCAGAGATGGTACAGGCAACCAAATAGAAAGTGCAGATCATCCAGGAGTAGATGAAGACTGCACATAGTAGGCATAAGTCCTATGCTGATAGGATATGGAGACCTCTATAGTTCGAGGATGGTGACCACGTCTTTCAAAGGGTCTCACCATGACGAGTTTTGCGGAGATTTGGCCGAGGCGGCAAGTTATCTCCAAGGTTCATCAGACCTTTCTAGGATCCTATGTGGGTTCGACAACTCTGACTACTGTTCCAGGATCCTATGTGGGTTCGAAAACTCTGACTAATGTTCCAGGATCCTACGTGGGTTTGAAACCTATGACTACTGTTCTAGGATCCTATGTGGGATCGACAGATCTCACTATTGTTCCAGGATTATATGTGGGTTTGACAGCTCTGACTGCTGTTCTAGGATCCAAAGTGGGTTCGACAGCTCTGACTACTGTACCAGGATCCTACGTGGGTTCGACTGCTCTGACTACTATTCCAAGATCCTACATGGGTTCAACATCTCTGCTTTCTGTTCTAGGATCCTATATGGGTTCGACAGAGTATATGATTCCTTGGATACATCTAATCATCTCTATCTCTCTACATAAGTTGTATACCTATGTGAGCTGAGTCAGTAACTTTTGTGTTTACCTCATGATTGAGATGGATTACTTGATAAATTTTTTATATGTGTGGGCATATACCTTAGTGGGGTTAACTGTTGTTTTCATACCTTGTGTTTTATCCTTGTTGGATTTTTTGAGACATAGAGGGTCTCGGGGTCCCTAATGAGTATCATTATACTCACCCCTACACGGGTTATTCCCGCACCTCATTGTGTTGGATGTAGGCAACGGACAGTACTGACTGAGGCTGAGAGTACAAGGACTGGATGGTACCTAGAGGTGGACTTTACATCTTGTCAATACATGGAGGAGACAAATGGATGTGGAGTGCTGAGTAGGCAATCATTACCTACCCTATAGGTAGGAACCTCGGACGACGACCTAGTAGCTGTTTATCTTATTTCCTCAATTATAATTGTACTTTCAATTTCTTGTACTTTCTAGTTGGACTTGTATTCTGACCTATTTTTACTTACTGTACTCACTTGTTGGTTATTCATTTTACTCTTGATCATATATGTTGTGTGTGTTTATAGGTTATAAAGGTAAGGCCTTCCCAGTTTTAGGGAATTATGACTTTGGTGCTAGTCGCTAGCCCCTGACCTATGGAAGGTAGGCTTGGGGTAGTCATGACACGGGCCCCGGGGGACGAGTCGTGAGAGATGTGATGTGATTTTCATTTATATTTTACTTGTATAGTGATAAGGATTTATTAAATTAATATATATTATATTTGAAACATAATTATACTTCTGTATTATAATATCACTAGAATCTTTTTACTTTCCATTCTGTGGGAGATATGATAACGTCATTCGTGTATATGACGGACTACTATCTCAGGATGTGATGTTATTTGTTTTTCTCTAATGATTTAAATGGAAGGTAATTAGTGTAAATTTAATTAATATTTGTGATATATATAACATATAAATTATTCTATAGAGGTAATATATTATTTACCTTTCATTCTATTCATCTAGTGAGAAAATGTAAATTGCATTCATGCGTACGTACGGCCTACCGTCTCCTTGAATAGTGTCTTGTGTTTTATCTATATAAATTTTTGAATTACTATAAATAAATATATATTTAATATATATGATATATGTATATATATATCATGGTTAACATTCTTGAGATTATGGAACCATGATCAAATTAAGATGACCAAAATTAAAAAAGAATCAAAATATACATGAAAAAAAAAATTTATCACCTGAAACATGATTTTAATTATGGTTCTATAATATAAATAATAAAAAATTATTTATTTTATTAGAGGTTCAATCATCTAAAAAAATTAAATACTTAAAGCAAGTAACTTTTTTCTCTATTCTTCTTCTTTTAGAATTGTGTTATGTTATTATCCTACCTTCTTTTATGATATGTACATACAACCTCTTTGACATGTAATATCAAAAATTTATTTATTCACATCATATTTAAAGTTTCAATTATTTTTATTCTTTTATGGGACTTAATATTCAATGTTACAAAAATGGAAAGGGTTTCATGATATAATCTCATCATTTATTAAGATTGTTTACGTTTATTTTTCCGATGTTGAAATCAAATGATCTATCTCTCAAGAAACACATTAATTTTCTTCTCCTTTGCTAATTTATTTTGAATGTATGTGTTCCATTCATCTTTCTCTCTTTATGTACTTCATATTAAAAAATAATGTTTTCAAAGGAAACTTAATTTATTTCTATTTTCGGATGAAAACCCTTTTTCTTTCATATATATCTTTTCTAAATATGTTTTCAAAATTGTTTAAAATTATCTGATGGATTTATTAAATAAATTTTTACCCATGTTTGAATGTTTCCAAAATGTTTTAAAAAAAATAAATCTACTTATCATTTTCAAAATAAGAAAATTTTAGATTTTACAAAAAATAAAAAACGATTATTTCTTTAAAGTGTATGACATAAATTAAATTTCCCACTATCATGCCTGTTATTTTTTAGTAATATTCTATTATAACTTTCCAAGTCTATTTTCAATGAAACCGATTTAAGAAAATATGTTTAATAAATAATATTTCAACGTGAAAATATATTGTCATGAAGAGACCCAGATACCCTATTACCCTGATAGTTGAGTTGGCTTTAACATAGCCTAAAAGGCATTCCCAGCACTCATGGGTTGGAGAGTATAACCTGGCATTATAAAAGATAAAACTTGGAATAGTTTTTACACATAAACTGCATAATAAAAAGTTATAAGTTAGCATTCTCAAAAGAAAACTCCATATTGATAAATATATCAGAAGTAAAATTGGTATATGAAACCTAAATTGCATTACTAAAGTACCAAATACTGAAATACAAACAACCCACATCCAAACATATAAAGCTCTCTAATCCCAGAGATCAACATCAACTTCCACCTCTAAGTGGTGTTTTCCCCTTGCTTGAACCTTGCAAGAGGAAATATATAAACTCCCAATGGAACCAGTTGGGTGTGATCTAAAATATTAGTAGGGTCTCACCAAGTCATCCATAATAAGAATGTAATAAATTAATTTTATTCATGGATGATTTGTTTTTCTATGAATGGTATTTTCCACAAATGTATTATTAATTTTAAAGCATTGAACAATTTTTATATAACAATTTAAATTGATATCTTCTAAATTATGAAATTAATTTTTAAAAAAAATTAAATTCAAATAAATAAACACTTAGTTTACGTTTATGTTAAATAACATTTAGAAAACTTAATAATTTAAACTTTATTTTCTACCAAAATGATATTTCTACACATTATATGTTTTTATTTTAAATTTGATATCCTCATGTTTAAAAATTAAATTAGGTTAAATAGATCCCAAATTCAGATTAAACATTTCAATATTCGGTAAGATGGGTCATCATATATTTTTATAATTGAAAAATAATTACCGTGAATAATATTTAATTGATATTAATAATTGTTAGAGTTGGAAATTTAATGTGGCATTAATTTTACTAAATAAATATAAAACATAGACCTTTTATAAAACCTATAGTATAATATAAATTCATACCTCTATGTTTCATAAAAATTTCCTCACCTAATTCACATAACTCTCCAAATAAACTTATCCACTATGTGATACCATTATTAACCCTTACCTAACCATAGTTTCTAGGAAAAATATCTTCTTTTAACTAATAAAAAGGAGATAACTACCACCCATTCATTCTACCCTATACATACCCAAGGTAATGATCATGAATTTTTCCTTAAATATACCTATATAGATCTCTACAAATTGGTTATTATTAATCTAAGGATCCATCACAAGATTTAAGAAACTACTTAGAAATGTAAGGGTTCTCCTCCACCTCTTTTTTATTCAAGTAATTAATTTTATTAAGAATTTTGATTTTAAATTTATTTTTCAATCATGTGTTCATGATATATCCTATAATATCCAAATGTTTCAATTTTTATGATAAATTACACTTATCAATCATTGAACCCATTCTTTAAACTCATTTTTATAGTTTTATTCTTTCAAAATAAATCTTTGATTTTCCAAGTCATTCTTTCACTTTGTGAATACCAACCCCTGATTCATTACGTGTATTCACCTACATGTAAATATAATTAGTTGTTTTAGGACTTAAATTTATTAAAAAAAATTCTGTAATAGTGGTATTGAACTAAATAAAATAATTCTAATGTTATATGGTTTATAAAGTACACATAATGATAGATATATAAAGGGTTCTCTCTTACAACACTCCAATTCATTGGAAAAAGAATTAATCTCTAAATAAGACATGATCATGATACCTTGGAAGCATGTATTGGTAATTTTTTTGATACCTTGGTGAATAAAATTTGTCATATTCATTATAGTACCCTAGTGATGAACTTTGGTGATACATTTATGAATGTATCGTGTTTATTTTGTAGCCTTATTTTCATGTTATGCCTCATATACTTATGATCATGTTATTACGCATATTCTTACGACCATGTTATGAATATTTTTTTATGTTAATATTCATATATTATTCCTCATTATTTACCCATGATGTTCATTTATGTAATGTTTTCATTTTTTATCCCTTATTGTGCTCCATGGTGAACCATTTCTTTTGAAAAATGTTAACTATAAATCTTGCGTAGTGAGGTGATCTAGGGTAGCATAATAAATAATTACATTAAGATTTGTAAAATAATTATGTCTCATTTTTTTATCCATATATTACATGTATTATGTTCCTAGTTTCCAAGACATTAAACCTCATAAAGGTCCATAGGGAACGATTAGTGTAATAATTTTGTAAAGTAATTATGTTTAAATCTATTTATGAAATTTGAGGTCATTAAAATTATGGTAAAAAAATTTAAATAATCAATGAATGGTAGATAACATGGTTTTTGGGTTGTAATTTTCCAATATATAGGAATAAATGTTTGTGAATAAGGATGGAAAAGAGGATCCCTTTTATAATTGAGGGGAGGGACTCTCATGGAAATACATAAAAGATTTAAATAATATAAATTCATTTTCTTGTCAAAGTGGAACCAAATGGATAGGAAGTTAATGTAAATAAATTATCCGGTCGAAATATCTTCAACAAATAATATTTATATATGTTTAAGTGGAATTTTTACCCGTATCTCTTAGATTAAGCCATGATTACCCCTTTAAGTTGTAACTATCGTAAAAAATGCAGTTTTTACTACTCATTTTGACTAAAAATTAATTTTACCATAATATTTTAATATTAACTATACTAATTGAAAATATTGAATTCATTTTATATGATATAATTTTTGGAGGTGTTAAAAAATAGATTTTTCATATGTTTGTAAAATTCAATTAAAACCATTATAAGAAAAATGTCCGTTTTAACCATAAAAATAATTTTAAATCAAAATAAAGTATAATTATGATTATAATGGAACTAATTGGATTATTTTAAATAAAATAAGTCTTAAGTTTCTTTCAAATCAAATGAAAACCAAAAATAACCATTAAAATATGTGAATTAAAGAGAATAACTAAAACTAGTTTTTTTTAACAAAAACACTACTTAGATTTCCAAAATGTTATACATGAATTAATTAGTTTAAAATTAACTTTTTATTAAAATTATATTAAATATTTAATTTGAGTTTTAATTATAAAATTTTTTTCATAAACATTCATTTTTTTATTATATGATCATAATACTGTAAATTTAATGATTATTTAAAATATGAGTTTTTAACTATTCACTGAAAAATAAATTTTTCCTAAAAAATATGAAAATTTCACCCTAAGATAATTTTTCATGATGAATTAAAAAATTAAATTAATTTCACCCAATTAAATTTACAAAATTTTTATAATTATGATTTTAATCATATTCTAGAATAAATATTGGTGCATTGTGTTATAGTTTATTTAGAATGTAATGATTACTTACTATAATTGAGTCTCTAGTGTTACATTGACAATTGTTGAAGCCATTATAGTTGGTATTTAGTGTCATTTAAAAACCCTGGGTTCAATGATGGTCATTTTTTTTAGTTATTCTGTTTATTATTCTAGGAATATCACATGTTCATACACTACATTATTGGTTAATCATTAGACCACATTAGTGGTTCCCTACTGGCTTGTACTCAAACCTCTCTCAATAAGCCATGGAAATTGGGTACCCAATAAAATTTGACCATTTCTTGGTTCAGTTTAAGAAGAAATATGGTGTTTAATGATTGATCAAGATATCCTAGATCAAGTTAAAGACTGATATTGAAGTTTTGTTTAGGGATTATAGGAGATCCCCACATATATTTTCTTTATTTATTTTATTTATTCTATTTTGATTGGCCTAGTGGTAAATTGGTCATTGTATGATTCCATGACCATGATTCTATATGATTATATGATTCTACAGTTTCACTTGATATAGAATGATTTTTTTTAATGTTTCTTCATACTCTCCTATGATATTTCTAATTTTAGATTATTTTTCGTTTATTTTTAATTTTTATTCAACTATAATATGAGGGTGTAGTCTCATGTAGAAACACTTTGGACACACAATGCTGGTCTGAATGCTCTAGTGTATGGGGAGGCTCTTCTGAAGCTTAATAACTCTTCGATCTAGGTCCCAATCAGATGTTCATAGACAGAGGATAATATAAAACATGTGGGGATATTATAACCTCTGGTATCATCAAAATAAAAAAAATAGTAAATGGAATATATATAATAGTAAAGAAATAATATTGTGGAATATGGAATTACAATAGAAATACAAATAATAACAATAACATATATATTCTATAAGAAAATGTAAATGAAACACATATCATCATACAAATCCACTAGATAACCCAATTTTATTATCATTACAAAATAAATGAAAAACTAAAAATTATAAAATGGATGATCAACCACTATCCTTGGAATAACCTCATACCAACATTTATTACTATGGTAAGATCTAGTAGCTTATCCACTTATACTAGTTCCATAAATCTATAATATATTCCAACCATTATAATTACACATGCACCAATGTTCCTATACAGAGTGTAAGCATAAAAATCAGAAGGCATCTATAAGTAGTGAGCCTAATAAAAACTGATATTAAAGTTATTACATGTACTTAATAAATAGTAGGTCATGATTATCAATTTCATTAATGTATCACTCTATGAGTACCCAATATACTATCATAATTGTCAACTCATACCTACATTAATCTATACCAAAATAGGAGGATATTCCTATAGTATGAACATAATATATGTATCAATGATCTATCACTCCTAATTATAATAGTCAATTTGAATAAGTTTTCATTAATAATATCCCAAAGAAAATTAATGTATCATCATAATCATTTTCTTATAGTGAATGATGTATAACCAAATGTAATACCTAGTTGAATTATGATCTATACCAAGAAGTTATAGGATCCAAGAAATTTTTTTTCTAAAATTTATTAATGAAAAGGTAAAATGCAATGTAAATAACTGAAAGAGTTTTTATATAAATAAGAGTGGTTTACTCCCCAATTATCTACATCCACCATTGGTGCACAATAATCATGAACTCTAAAAGACCACATCATACTCGTTTTAATGATCACTCTCTATGAAAATACATCTGCCACTTGATTTTCTTCCGAGTAAAAATGTGTAACAATTTATTTGAGATGCTTAGAATTTTCAATCCATTCAATACAATGTGGTAGATTTCTCCAAGTAATATCCATGCTACTTAATTTGAGTTATTTCATAGAAATTTCATAATTATATTCAATACGAGTGGGATTCTAATTGTGGTGGACATCATACTTGATGGAAAATATCATGCCCCTGAAATAAACTTCGTAAAAAATGAAAATTCCTATTTAATGATGAATTAAACATTTAACAATGTCTCTACGAGTATAAAAATGCATCCATAACCCAAGGTTCCTATCATTACAAAGGCCACACCATCCACATTAACCTTTATTCATGAAGAGATTGGTGGGATCCAATGAACATATTTAAGTACCAAAGGTTTCCTAATCATTCTCTGAAAACCCGTAATTTTTTAGATGATGATTTCATTAATAATATTATCTATGGCTACGATATATATTTTTTAAGTAGTGTGGGCCTATTTTTATATGGAAAGGATTCTTGTATGTATGGACAGGGATTGGTTGTCAAAGAGATGTTTATTTCTTGTATTCTAGATAGATGTAATAATAGATGTTATCACTTTTAGTGGGAAATTTCTGAGTTGTTCACTCTGTAATGACTTGTTGATGAACACTATTAAGTCTTCTAGTTTCCTTGTAGTTCATATTTTCATGTTAAATAGGTTACATGTATATATATGAAACTCTTTCTCATAACTACATCCCATAAATTATTTTTTTATGTTCTCCTCAACTCTCAAGCATAGGTGACAAGATGAAACCACATATTGACTAGCCTTATTATTTTGATCATGGGTAGGTAGTCTATTTTTTTATAACCTCTATAGTAGAATAAATCATGAAGGTTGTATAAAAGTTACCTTGAATTTCTTAATTTATGATAATGGCATAGTGGATCCACCTCATTACACCCATTAATCTTCCATGACATTAAATTAACCATTTTTTGGGTCTTCAAATCAGGTATTCATCATCCTTGAAAGTGTATAAACAAATTTCTAAAAAATATTGATATGGAACAATGTCATTAAGGTTGTTTTTATGTGGAATTAGTTCATCAATTATCATTTTAATCATCCTTGGATATATATCTATAAGAGAACTATCCATCCATGTGGTTTCCTAATAATTGAGGTTGGACTGCCTACTCAAAAACCACTTGTAATTGTGCATGATATAATTAAAATAGTGCATGATTGAAATATATAAATAAGATTCAAGGTAATTCATCTTTCTATTTAGAATCCACCTTTTAAACCTATAAGATAAGAAATCAGTTGAATATTATCAGAAGAGAACATGATAAATGTAAATTTTTAACAAGACCATCATTTATGATCTTTAGATCCTTAATTCCAAGACCTTACATCTCTATAGGTTACAATCCTTCTAAGAAATAGTACTAATTTTTTATTCATGGATTACCCCAATATATATGAAATTTTTATTCATGCATTGAAGTTCACTAATGAGGCTTTTTGACCACCTGTAATGAGATGAGTGAAAAAAGATATATTTAATATCTGATTTGACTAATAACACCCTTATAGATTGGGACAAGCTTTCACTTCCCACTTATATAGTTGGTTGATGATTCTAGAGAAAATTCCCCCAAGGTGTTGGCTTCTTACCTTTCCCCATAATAAGGGTAAACCAAGTAAGGGAATGGGAGAGATATTTATTCACCCCAAGAGTTCAAGTGATTCTATTTTTATTTCTAATAGGTATTACCTCACTAAATAAAATAAACTATTTACTCCAACTTATTGTGTTATAAGAAAATTCCTCATAATCTGCAAAGAAGTATTTGATAGTTAATATGAGTTTCCTTGAATATTTTTCAAGGAAAAACATGTCATCATCGTATAATAGATGTGATGGAGTGAAAGAATCTCTACCATAATTTATTTTCTTATAAATATTAATCTAAGTAATATCATCAATACATCTACTCATATAATCTCCAGCATTAAAAAAAATAAGTCCGGATAGTGGGTACTTTTTTCAAGCACACTAAGTGCATTGAAAAAAAACCTCTTGGGGATCCATTTATGTGGATGGATAGCCTTTTAGAGATAAATATGTTATTAACTAACATAATAAAATCATTTAAGAATCCATACCATCTAATAATATAAAAAATAACTCCATTTCAATGTATCAAAATACTTGTAGATATAAACTTTTAGTGAAAATTCACCTTTCTTCTTTTTACTCCTCATTAGATTAACACTTTCTAATGTAGTGATTAAGAAATTTTTAATGCTTCTTCCATGAACAAATCCAAACTGATTTGGGGTAATGTAATCTTTAATTATTCCTCCTATCATGGTCATAAAAACCATGCTGATGACTTTCAAGATACTTTTCCCAAGTTTAATTTTTTGGAAATCATTAACTTCAACTGAATTCTCTTTCATGGGGATCAGGGTAATGAAATGTGAGTTAATTATATAAGTCATGAATTGATGGGTGAATAATTACATGACTTTTTTTATATTATATTTCATAATATCCCAATGGAACATGAAATATTTTTGGGTGAAACCATCCAAACCAGCATCACTTTACATACTAAGATAAAAAATTGCTTCATTATGTTCCTCTTTGGAAGGGGTCATGATGAGAGTTCGATTTTGGTTCTCTTCAATAAATGGGGATATGTTGTCAACCATTTGTTGTTCATTTTACAAAAAATCATGAATGATGTATCTATATAAAATTATGAATAACAATTATATATTTTATATAAATTCCATTTTATAATCATTACATCTTTAAAATAAATTTTCAATCCAAGAACCCAAGGGTTTAGTGTCTTTAGATATCAGAAACGTAAATATTTTATTTAATATTGTTTCTTCATCATGTCCCCCAAATATCCTAATAACATTATATATTTCTTTCAAAATCATACATAACACTCTTCTTTATTACCTGTGAAATTAAAACATAATAAATGATTGAGCTAAAATACATAGTAATGTAAAACCTATCAATAATTCATAATGGGGTAGATAATAAGAATGAGGGAAGATATGATCACTGGTGAAATATCTAAATAAAAATTACATGGAATCCTAATAGTTTTCTATATGTATTGATATATGGAAATATAACCTAAATGGTTTATATATATATAATTTCATAAGAATATGAATACATAGGACAATAATCATGCTTCGTGGAACATAACAAAGTAATGTGTTATAAACATAAGCATAGAAAGTCATAACATTATGTATAAAGATAATCGCAATCATGTCTAAAATATTGTTTGTAAACATATAAAATTTAAATAATTTACTTGTATTTATATTTTGAATATATCTTACCACAATAATTTCAATGAATTGCATTTTAAATATATGTTATCATATTCATGTTGATGTGTTAGGCTCTGAACATAGCTTATCACAATCATGTCTACACATATATTATGAGATTTAACGATTTAACCAATGAATTATAAGGCTATATAGGACACACCCATACCTTAATTATAACACCCCAAGATTTTATGGTATTTATCTTTTCAAATTTAATGACTTTGATCGATTACTTTGCACAGAACATCGAGCTTTAAAAAACTCCAAGATATTTTTTTAACATTATTTTTACAACCTAGATGTTAAATTAGAGGGAATTAATAGTATTATCCATATTATGAAATATACAATTTTCCAAATCATTTTTAATGTATTAATTAATACTTCATTAATATGCATATAATTTTTAGTAAAGTTGTTTTTTTCTTCAGATATATGTTTTCTTCAAAACAAATATTTCTATTTCTTTACATTAGAATATAAATATAATTGATTTTTGAAAATTTAAAAAAATGATAAAATAAACAACATTTTTGGATTCATCATTTCAAAATTATCTTAGTATATATTTTTGAGAATTTTATGAAAAGTTTGACTTTTCATTCAATAGTAAACAAATACTGGTTTTTAAAAACACTAATTTTCTTGAAAATTAGTTTAATGGATTCAAATTAATCTCAAAGTGAATTAATAAATTTTTATTCAGATATAATATAATTAATTACATTTAAAAAATTTATACCTTATTTATAAATGCATTTTTGGGATTAAAACACATTTTTTCATAAAATAGTTTTCATTGGGTTTTGAGGGTTTAATTTTAAATTTAATTTTATAAATTCTGTGTTTTGAATTTTTAAAAATGGATTCCATATTTATAATCATATGTTTTAAATTACTTTACAAATTCATTTTAATTTTTAATCAAAATAAATTTATCATGGTTAAAAAAATTACTTCAGTATAGGAAAAACAATCTAGTGGGTTAAAGTAAAAATGTAAGAATATTAAAATAGCTAAAAACTAAACCTTTAAATGGGTTGTTGATGTGTTTATTGACCTTAAACATCCATTAAATAGTAATTATCATCCAAATTCTATGTAATTAATCCACAAAAATGTGGCTGACTTTAAATATAAAATAATCACTATTTGGCCACCCCTCACCACCCCCTTTCTGCTAAAAATACTTAAAAATGTTAAAATATCTTCCAACCCATCACATATAAACTATACCCACATCCAAGTTTCTATAGTATCATCCAAATACAAATTAAAATTTCCTTAAGGGTTCATTAAAGGAGGTTATATTGAAAAGGAAACTTTGTTAAACAACCTCTCCTAGTTTATTTTCTTCTTTTACATTTTCTTCCCCTCCATCACCCATAAAAGAATAATAAATACGTTATAATGTATATAATTTAAGTTTATATTTTTAATTTAATATCATACATCCATAACTTTTCATAACTCCTCTTATTCAAATAAATGACGTCATTGTTCAAATTATGGAGATTAACCGTCTCTGTGAATACTTATTTTGTTTATTTCCCATTAATTCCTTCACAGATGTTCATAAAAGTGTTATTATAGTGAAATAATATTTTAATATGTATATAATAAACTATTTCATGTTATTTAAATAATATATATACATAATATTAAATAAAACACTACTTTGTGATGGTTGGAAAAATGGTAAAATAAACTAAACATTTGTCATTAACATTTTAACAAATGAATCATCATTTTTTCAGAAATAAAAATGTTATGTTGAACCATTTAATATTTTTTAAGTTCTTGAATTCCAATTAATTTCATTCAGAGAGTTTTATTTCCATTTTATAAGAAAACTCATAATTATACCCAAGTTAACTCACCATGAAACAAGCGAAACTAAAACAATGAAAATAATGAAATATTATTATTGAACGGGTGGTATGATGTAATAAAAGTATCATATATGATATTATAAATATAAATATGTATTTTTAATTAATTAATAACATTATTTTAACCTTTATAAAGGTGGTTAATGTATAAAAAACTAAATAGAAGTGTGTGGTAGGGGTTTCTCATCTAACTTTTACTTTTATTACATATATTCTTTATTCAACACTTATTTATTATGTATGTTGTATATGCTGAAATTTGACATATAATATCATGAGAGTATTTATAATAGTGTTATTCAATGTTTCATTTAATATTTATTAAATTTATGGGGAATATGATTCAACTGACTAGAAAGTGGTATGGGATTTCTTAACTCAATTTCCATTCATTGGGTTAAACTTCTACATTTTTTATTATTCCATTTTAAGATTATGTGTGGGATTAATTTTGATTATATTATATTCTATTTCAACATTTTTATGTGGATTCACATCTAATACACATAATTGATTCATTTTATTCCTACTCACTTTAATTTTATAACATTTATGATCGATTTTCTTTCAATTGTAATTATTTTTAGTTTCACATAAAAATATATTTTTCTTCCTTAGAGATATTCATTTTTTATAATATTCCTAGTGTTTTTTGTAATAGATTTTAATGAAATCATGTCTGGAATTATTCAATATTCATCTGGTATGTTTTATTGAATATCATTTCATTTTCAGTATCTATAGCAACTGTGAGATGAACCAATATCAAACCTCTTCATCTTAATCTATTCACTATTGAAGTTATGACTACTCATACTCAGTCATTATGATGTTTCAGATTCTCGTACTAAGTCAGATATATTTTGGTACTATGTAAAATAACCATTAGACCCTAAAGAATCCATTTTTTAAGTTTTCAACTACTTTTACTCAATT
The DNA here is from genome assembly GCA_963277665.1 of Viscum album. Lineage (NCBI taxonomy): Eukaryota > Viridiplantae > Streptophyta > Magnoliopsida > Santalales > Viscaceae > Viscum > Viscum album. The sequence continues at coordinate 693,552,616 of OY728163.1, forward strand.
TTAGAGGACTCTAGATAAGAGGGTCTGCTAGTCCAAATAACCAAACTCGTGGAGTATAACATTAGTGGAGTGGACAAAAGGACATTTTCCCCCTGAATCAGTATACATTGATGAATTAATTTCAACTTTTATTTCTTTTTATTAATCATCATTAATAGATAATAAAATAATAACTTTAATCTTAAGAGGTAATTATTGTTTCTATAAAGTTTTTAAAGGAAGAAAATTCACCCCCCCCCCTCTTCTATCTTCATATTTTTTATTCTGACCTATTAAAATTACCTATAAAATTTTCAAATTTTTACTTTCCAACACTATTTTGACCTTAAAACATCCATTGTTTTATAATAATTCATTTTTTATACTTTTGGTTTATACAGAATGTGGGAATCAATTTTTATTTTCAAAATACCATGTTTCTCCTCTCTCCCACTTATAAATGGACACCCGCTCTACTCTCCTAATAACTCTCCCAAAGTATTTAGTTAAGATAATACCTACCAAAATATATTCCTTAAATCCCTCCCCATATTCTAGAGTCTATTTTTTATCATAAATTCAATCTAAGATGGATTTAGGTACAAACCTTAAGAGGTTTTATAAATAATGGGTATAGTTATTAACCATGAATTTTAATTTTAACTATTCTTAAAACTCCTTATTATATTCTATAAATATGATAAAATAATAAACCCTATATCTAATATATAAATATATCTTATTATATTAATTTCATAACCTAAATCCACATCCTATTCAATCAAATGGGGAATGAAATTTCCAATCGTGTGTATGGCATACTACCACCCCACGAACTAATGTAATTCATTTTCCATCACCACATATCAAGGTTAGATATAATGATGTATTATAAAAATTTATATTATATTTATTACATTAATTTAATTATATATTTTATAATATCACATATAACTCTTTTTCCATTTAATATTTTGTAAAATAATTAGGTCGCTCGTGCGTACTTGTGGACTACCACATCTATATAGCGATGTGAAATTTTTTCATTTTATTTTGAAATTAATAGTAATAAGGATATATTTAATGAATTTAAATTACATATTTTTTATAATAATTGATTTTTTAAATGTTAAATATCATTTATTTTCTTATGTTCTATCTGTTTGAAAATAGAAATAATGTTCATGTGTACGTACTGTCTACCATCTCCATGAATTGTGTAACTAATTTTCTCATATATAAATTTTATTAAATATAATAAATACTTATATAATTAATAAATATTATATTTAAATCAGGGATAACATTAAATAAATTATGTAAAAAAACTAAATTTATCAGACCAAATCATACTTGAAAAATAAAGCAATTATCTCATAAAAAATTGATTTTAACAAATATTTGCTAATAAATAGGTCATAAAAACATTAAGTAAATAATATATTGGATTAAATGTATGACTATGGTTTTTTAAATGATTTATGATAAATCTATATGTGTTATATAGGAGGTATAGACACATATAATGGAAATAGGACATGAGGTAAGGGTTTCATGTGTCACTTTTACTTCTATGAGTCATATTCCATATTTACCGCTTATTTATTTTGTGTAGTGTATATAATACCCCTAAAATATGTTTTATGATTAATATATTTATATTCATGGTCTATAAAATTTTCATTTGAATAGATTCATTTTTTGGGGCTTACGATTCAAAAGATACCACAGTGGTAAGGGTTTATTTCAAAAACTCATCATTATTTCGGATTGTCTATGTTTACGTCTCCCTTTTGGTTATAATTTGATATTTATATATTAAAAATATATATTTTCTTCTCTTTTAGTTATTAATTAACTTTTCAAGTAATATTATAATTATACTCTCCTTGGTACATAAAATTTTTGAGAAAAGTTTTTAAGAAAAGTCAAAATTATGTATTTCTTCAATCGAAAATCATTTTTCTTCCATATCCATGTTTTATAAAAATATTTTCAATTTTTTTAAATTATAAAAATTATTTAATAAAGAAAATTTTAACAATTATTTACATTTTACAAAATTGTTTTCTATAAATCTTTGTTTCATTTTCAAAATTGGGTACTTTATTACTTTTATAGGAAATGTGAAAAGAATCTATATTTTAACGTACTCAGCATGTATGGAATTTCCCACCAACAAGACCACTCATTTTTTGAAGCATAATTTATATGTGTAAAATTTTATTTTCAAATTAATTTTTTCCCTCATATTTTGGAAATATATAGTTTTTCAATGTGATTTTCAAAGTGAAGAGGTATATTTTTATTAAGAATGTTTTCATGTATTTTTCATTGTAATTCTACTCATCAATGAAAACAACCATAATCTTACCATATAATACATTGGGAATATATTTTATTGATACCATACTAATTATTTATCTTCATTTTTTATGATAAATTTAACTATGATGTACTATTTTGATTCCATTCACCATAGTAATCTAGATGGTTTATGATTTTTTTTATTAATTGGGGAAATTATTAACATTTCATATGCTAATTTTTTGAAAAAAATGTTTACATTGATTATATTAACATCCTTTTATATAGAGAATTAATTTTATTTAGTAAGTAATGGGTGAGGTCCTCTACATCCCCTTGATGCTTCGGTAGGTTTTTTGAGACAAACTAGCTTGGATTAGTGGTCGAGTCCTTACTAAATTAAGTAAGATTTCTTGGAACAATGCGTTGATATTATGGTCAGTATGTTCATCATTATTAATTCCCTCATTATGTGATTATGTATTGATGTCCATGTGATTATTCTATTTGTTAGAATACCAATGGATAAGTTTCAAACTCATGTGATAATTTATAGGGAATTATTTGATCACCAGTTATTCTTGTCATATTAATATTCATGGTCTTTTTATTGATTAAATGGTCTATGTTTTAGATATTTACCTTGTCATATTGATTATTTTTATTTATTCATGATAGTTTCTATTGTAGGTATACACTTACTAAGCATTATAGCTCACCCATTTCTTATAAATAGTTTCCCTAGGATTCTAGGATGTGTATTATGATTGATATAATGGGTTGTACTGAAAATAATAATTGTGTTATAAAATTAAAAAAAAATTATTATATTTTAAGCTTTGAATTATAATATTAAATTATATTATATATATATTTTACCAATAATAATAAACTATTTGATCCTTTGGTATATGATCGCTTGTATCTAGAACCAATGTAATCAAGTAACCACTAACTCTGGGATATAATGGTTAGGGTCTTTAAAATTTCCACAAAGGTTATCACTCTATCCCTAACCCCTTTAGGTATTTTATTGGGGAATTCATTGCATTATCCATCACACCAATTATTAACATAGTTACTCCTAGTTCTTACCATTTACTAAAACCAAATGGGGATGACATGAGTAATAAAAAAATTTATCTTAATAGAATCATTTTAAATTATGATATGAAATTAATACCATTTGATGAAATACTCTATGTAAACTTCATTTTTTATTATGATATTCTTTCATCCTATTTTTCTTTAAGTTGGGTTCTGTTATACATTTCACCTAATCCCAAAAAAATAACTAACCCCTACTATGATACAAACTAGGGATACACAATTATAACGACAGTATATGTTACATAAAAATCCACAATTTAAACATTATTTCTTATCAATGAATCTGAAATCCCTGAAACCAAAGGTTTGGTGTATTCGGAGATTAAAAACCTAAATGTCTTATTTCGTATTATTTCTTCAATATCTGCCACAAATAACTAACTCATATGTTATAACTCTGGACACATCAAACATAAAACCCAACTTGGTTACATATGTAATATAAACATAATAAAATATTGAGATCAAATTAATAGTGAGTGAAATAACTATCAATTAGGCATAAATGTTAGAACATAATCATATGAGAAGACATGAATATCAAAGAAATATTTAATTCAAAAGAAAATGGAAGTATACTAAGTGTATATAATTAATGATATAATGACAAATAACCACAAAGGTTTATGGAAATGAATTGGTTTATGAATATGGAGACATGAGATAATAATCAGGGGCCACATAGTATAACATAGGCATGTGGTGTAAAATTAAACATAGAAAATTACACCATTGTGAACATATATAATAAAAATAATTCCAATTCATTTGGTTGTGAAGGTATCTAATTACAATCATATCCTAGACTTAGTCTGTGAACATAACCTACCATAATCTTGTCTATACATTAGATTATCTAAATGGTTTATCCCAATCATGTACACACATTAGGTTGCCAATATAAATTTTTGAAATCACATCCAAGCATTATCTCATGCCATATAATTCATTACCCAATACCTTGTAAGGATATACATATCCCACCAAGGATATAATGTTATACCATTAATATGTATTCCACAAGAACATGAAAATATTCAAAATCACAACGTATCTGAATTTGAACATGAGAAAAAAATGGGTTCTGTTATTATTTCTACAAAACATGATCATAACTAATCAATAGAAGGAAATCGTATTTTATAATAAGGTAACATACCCATTGAAGAATAAAAAATTTAAGTATCTTAAAAAAAATTAAAAAAAATTCTATATGAGTATTCAAAAAATACATTAAAAAATATGGAAAAATACCCTTTATATTTTATATAAAATTTAATTTAAAAAAAGTAAATTAAAAAATTATGGAAAAATAAATTAATTTATAAAAACAATAAAAAATATATATGAAAATTCATAAAGATAACTGAATTGGATTTTAGGAAACTTTATCCATGTGGAAAATGATAAAAAAGATTCTTTTCATGCTTGATTGAAAATTGTCCCATATATAAAATGTAAAAAAGTGATTCTTCAATTTATATTGTAAAGTGATTCAAGATCAATAGAAACTTTCCATAAAAATATTATAAGTATAGATAAGTTCATTTATAAAAAAACAAATATGAATATATAATAGAATGATTCATTTCTGGAAATATAAGATAAGGGAGGCATTATTTAATTACAATCGTTCAAATAAATTGTGAACCAATGGAAGAATAAAGGAAAATAATACATGTAAACCCTATATATAAATATAAAAGAAGAAAATATATAGTGTTTTAGAGATAAATAACATATAATTATCCCTAATGGAAATTTAATCATGAACATTCTTGATTTCAAAGTCATATTTGAAAGAACCCCTTATGTCTTGATAACTATTGAATCAAAATTCAGGGAAAAAATAACATCATATTTATTTTATAATTACACAAAAAACATGAAAATTATGATAAAAGGAATTTATGGGGAAGTATATACTACAGCCCAAAACCCGTACTCCCAAATTCATTGCTGAAATCATAAAATTTTTATCTCTAGTGTTGATGCTGATCAATTTTTCCTATATAAACTTTAGAGCAGTGAAAGGAAATTTTGGATTTCTTACATCCTCTAGGACCTTTTTTAATTTGAGTTTAATTGATTTGGGAAAAACATAAACATAAACCATTTATTTTAATTTATATGGTAATATATCCCACTTAATCTAGTTTTTATTTTCCACATTAAGACATCATCATTATTCATATGAAATCCCTTCTACACTTAACTCATTCAACCTCATTATTTATAACCTGGGTAAAAGGAAACCTAAGAAGGGTGAGATAAAATTAATATAAAGGTAAGATGTATAAATCAACAAATAAATGTCATCAGTGAGCATAATAATAGAATAAGGTTATGATGACATAATAAGTGCATGAGTACAATATAGTAATATTCATACCCATCAATGCTTGGATGATTAGACATGAAAACACTGCATAAGGATTTACCAAATAAATATTCCTAAGAATCAATAATCATGATCCATGTGATATAAATATTGATTAAATGAAACATCATAAACCATTATAAAGAAAAGATAAAACATATTGTTATCTTGGAACATCATCTCATGGAATCCTTATATAACCCTTGCAAATTGGAATATCTATATGGCCAACTTCAAATATAATTATTTGGAGAATATAATCATTACCCAATTAATTGGAGAACTATATTTGTGCATCCATTATATAATCTATAATAGGATAACATAATTTTATCTGGATACAGACATTTTATATAATTTCCATGAACCACTACTTGAATAAAGTACATAGATCTTTCCTTTCATCCTAAAACTCATAGAAATAATCAATATTCCCTTTATAACATAATTAGCTGATGGAAGTGAAATTAGTTACATGTCAATATATTTTAAAAATTATAGTCCTGTGGAAAAGAAATGGGTTCACTAACAGTCTCTTTGAAATATTATTAACATGTTAAAGAGAAATGGGTTTTATAATAATAACTTTGAAACATGGTTATCCCGTGGAAAAGAAATGGGTTACATAACAATCTAATTGAAACAAACTTATTCCATCACGATAAAGAATGAAGGTGGTATAATAAAAAAATATCCCAATTTTAAAATTAGTAAAAATAAAGAATATTTATTTTTATGAATGGAAAACACATTAAAATATCATTAAAAACATTTTAAGTAAAATACCATTTGTATTTTAAAAACAAATTTTTAAAATTTAAAAAAAAATTGAAAATAATTTTATTTGAAAATTTCCTTGAAATATTATAGAGGAAGCTTATAAAAATGATTTAAAAAGAATATTGAGGAAAATAACCTTTCATATTTTAAAATATTTTTTTAAAATATTTTTTGAATATGCTATTTTGAAAACATGGTTTTGGAAGAAAATATATTTATAATCGAAAAGAAAAAGAAAGTAAGAATTTTTTTATAAAAATTTAAACGATTATAAGTAAAACATATTGTAAAAATGGAACTATTACTTGAAAATATTATAAATAAACCTATTATAATATAATTAAATATTATTATAATATTTCATCATTGCAAACTTAATCATACACAATCTCGATAAATGATGAGATTGTAACAAAAGACTCTTCCCACTTTTGTAACTTTTAATCAAAATCCCCATGAAAGAATAAATTTAAAATAAACATATAATATAATAAAAACAACAATATTACTTATATAAAATTTAAATGGGGTATTATATACACTTCATAAAATAATATAAGTGTATAACATAACATACATCTCAGTGAAGGGAAATTGTGACAAAAAAACCATTACCGCTTTGGAAACATCAAAACTGTAAACCCCATAAAATATACATCCTAAAATTGATATGTAAATACCTAATAATTTCTTTATAACAATTATACAAAACATCCATGGGAATTATATAAACCACACAATAATAATAAGTGGGGAATATGGTATGTGTCTAATAGAAATAAAAGTGATATGAGAAAAACCCTTAACTTGACTATGAATTATTGTGTGTGTATTTATCATCATGAATAATAAAATTTTGTTAATTATTTAATTTTTTATAAATATTTTATGTTTTATTTTTATTTTTATTTTTATTTCACTTATTACCCTTTTTTATATAATTACTTCATCAATTATTTTTTTGTTAGATGTTTTGACGATATTCATCTTAGGCGTCAAAAACAACATAGGTAGGTTGGATATGGTCAAAATGGTAATTATTTAAACATATAAATAATAATCATAATGAAATAATTATAATATTTATATATAAATTATAATTTTATAATCAATCATGAAATATGTTTATGAAAAATGATCTAACATTACGATCTTAGAGAAAGTATGTCGAACATACGCATCAATAATGTTTCCATATTTCAATGATCATTCTGGAAATAATATATGTAATTTTTTATCTTTAATTAATGAAAATAATATCATAAATACCATATTACTTAATTATATATACTTATATATATAATTATTGTGATTTTGTGGTGAAAAAATGAATCGCATCGCTTTGAGGAGGCTGTAATCCACACGTTTGTGAGTGAAAAGGTTAAAATAAAATGATATATTATATTTAAATAATAATTAATATATAAGTAATATAATAAATATTTCATTTATATCACATATTTTTATTATATTTAATCTTATTACCATTAAATTAACGTGTTACTTGAAAACAAATCGCATCACTTCGCGAGACGGTAGTCCGTCGTACACGTGGGAAATGTTATTTTATCCCTTGTGGAATGGAAAATAAAATGGTATATATTATATAATGAATATCTAGATATAATTATGTTATAAATATCATTTATAATCTTTATATCCACCATCATACCTCACTTTGAGTGATTCTAGTTGAAAAACGAACGATGTAGTTTCACGAGGCGGTAGTTTGTCATATACACGAATGACAATTTCATAACCCGGCTCATGAAAGTGTGTTTGTTTGCAGTTATTATCCTAGAAATAAAAACATCTAGGTATATGGAAGAAATTTAGGTTATTATATCACCATGGAATAAAAATATTTGACAGGGTGGATAACGAAATAAAAGAGAAATTCTCATTGATTGATGTTACATGTTCTTCGGGAAACACCTTTTGGTTTGAACAAAATTCCTTCCTTAGTTAGATTTATGTATAGATTAATGATTATATAAAAAAATTAGGGAAGTTTAGAATTTATTTTTTGGGTGTTTGGATGATCTAAATTTCTTGAGATCTATGAATAAGTGAGGGGAGTGAGTGTCTTTTTATAGTTGAGGAGAAGTGGAGTTTGGGTAAATACTCAAAAGTATTCACTATTGGGAGGAAAATATTACATAATGTGGATAAATATTTTTAATTAAATGTTTAGATGTATTTTTCGGACCATAAACACCTCCATCAAAGAACTTAAACACATTTTTTAAACATTTTTTTCCTTAACTTCTAAGTTTCCTTGTTTTTACCATTTTGAGTTTTCCCTACAGTAACTAGTTTTCTAACCTATGTAATTTATACATAGAAAATAAATTAAAGTGATAATTATTAGATAATTTATACCCACTTATTCTAAATATGAAATATAAATTATCAATTAAAAATCATATTTGTGTTGATAATTTATTTTAACACAAGTGCATGCTCGTCTAAAAACAAATTTTTAAACTTAACGGCACTAACAAAGTTTTTATTATTTAGGGGTCATTATAGTCATTATAAAAGAAAAATTGGTCCCTGAATGGAACCTATATGTTATTTAATTTTTCTAAAAAAACTATAATAATATAGGGGTTTTATTAATTTTAAAATCATTTAATAAAATATAATTTATCATAAAATTACCTTAATGTAAAATTTGATATTATTTAATAAAATTGAATTTTAAAAAAATCAATAAAATTATGACATTAAAATAAATTATAATCAAATATATTTAAAATGATTTAATAATCTTAAAAATAATTTATCATTATAATTAAATCAATTTACTCCACTTTTATTATTTTTTGTATCACTTTTTTTGATTTTTTGTTAACTAAATAATTACTACATTTGCATTTCTTAAGCATATTAGTATTTAATTCATATATAAAAATTAAATATAAATTAGTATGATAAAAAACATATTTATATTAAAAAATAATATGTATAGCCTAACCAATGTCATTTTTCCCTATCCTTAACAATTTCTAATATTAAAAAGAGGAAAGGTATCTTTTTGTCTTTTTCGTTACTTGACTTATTATATTGGTCATATTCAAATTCAAGTGGACATAAATTTGAATATTTTAGATACTTTTATGTCCAATGTCTAAATAAATTCATTCAATAAAATTAAGATAAAAAATTTATGTCATCTTCACTCATATCATTCTAGTTTAACCCCACGGTAAACCCATTTTGACTATAACTAATGTAATTAATTTTTACTGCATTCACTATTTATTTAGGTCAAATCATATGTTGTAATTTTTAGATATTATAAATTATACTTATTCCAAATATGGAACACTTTTTTCAAATTAAATATATAAAATTTTAAAAAATTAAATTAATATTAATCCCCTAGATGTGATGAGGCAACAGGTTTTTAAGAAAAGTAATGATTAGAAAAAATGATTCTATATTTACTATATGAATAATAATAATCAATGTATAAAATTAAATTAATATTTAATGATATATATTCAATAATTTTCATTTAAAACATTTCCCATTACATATTATATTAATTATGTAAAAAGGATAAACATTGTGCATTTTAAAACCATTTTTAGGAAAACAAATTTTTAAACCCAAAAATAGACATATACTAGAAACAAAAATAAATTTAATTTAAAATAAATTAAGTGAATAAAATATTACAAAGTAATACATGGTTTACTTTAAAACATATTTTGACTTTTAAATTAAATAATTTTTTGAAAATAAAATACTTTTTACAATAATCAATATTTTTTCACTATTCGTTGAAAAATCAATATTTTTCGAAAAGTCCCAAAATTTAATCCAAATAAAATTTGGATATTATGATTCCAAAAATAATTTTAATTTTATAAAATGTATTTTCTAAAAGTTCTAAAAATTTATTATAATGTTTTTTCATAAAAATCAATAAAAATTATTTTTTTAAAGAAGACATATTTTTGAAGAATGAAATCACTTTACTAAATATTGATTGATTATTTACTAAACATTTATCAATAATTTATATTGAGTATTAAATTTATCTACATATATATAAATATTCCGTAAATTAGTTAATATAATTATTACCCACCAATTTAACGGAAAATTTATAATGGTAATATATATCATGGGTTATATAAGTTCAGTGTTTCGTGTTCAATATGTAGTCGAACATAAAAATATTAGGATTGCGTGCACCATAAGCTATTAAATAGAATAATTTTTTAAAAAACATCATAATGTATCAGGGAGTTTCATTCTCTTCTAATCTCAATGTTATATGTCCTTTACACTATTGAATATTATTTTTTATTTTAAAATATTCGGGTGTTACATTCCCTCTCCTCCTTAAGTAAATTTTATCCTTATAATTTGAAATTTACCGTAAAAAATAAAGGATGGAAATTTTAAAATACTTTATTAAACCCACATCAAAAAAATGGTTAATAAAACATCCTCTTAATAATAGTGAAAAGTAAGTACACAGGTCATATGGAATAACACATAAATAAGATTTCAGATTGGAAAATATAGGTGGAAATATAGGAAAATTGTAAATAATTAGAGAGACTGATTAAGTTCATTGACCAAAATAAATTTAATGATCATTGGAATTTTAAGGGTCTAGAAACCATAAATTTTCATGATAAAAATTACCATCATTTCATCAAAATTGAAGGTACTATGATAACTTTTTTAGTTCAATAACATTTATAATATTTGAGGATTTATCTTACCATCTAAAATAATATAATATGGAAATATACTTACATTATTAGTAGTATTTCATCCACTAATCAATTTCCACCATAATATCATCTTTTTATACAAAAACGTTGGATTGATGATGAATTTATTTTTAATACTTTAAGCACTAAAATAAGCATTCAAAGGACCATAAAATCCCTAAAATAATAATAAGATATTCCTTTTATCTTTAGAAATTAACCAAAACCAAAATGGTTTGCACATAGTCCTATGAAATAACTCCATGAATTAATTTCCAAATTTCAATATTAATACCCAAATTTCAAACCAATTCATTCTATAAATAACTATCCTTAAAATTATTCAAACATTTGGTTACTAAGTTCGAAACCCAGTTATTAGAAGTACTTGATCATATAATCTTCTAAGAATAATTAAATTTTATTACTCAAATAAAATACCTGATCTTTATGAAATAAATATAATATTTACCTATAAAAATTTCATTCTTACTAGGACATCATATAGGCCAGTGGTAGGCATAAAATGATTATCATCCTTCCGTCATGGGTTCAAGCCCCACTGCCTTCCCTGATACGATAGGTTGTCGCACATCATATGTGTTTTTATTTTTTTCTTTAAACATTAAAAATAATTCTCCTATAAATAACACTTTATATTGATCCTGGGGGATAAAAATAATTCAAACCAAAAAAATCTCCCAAAATTTCATTAATATACTCAAAAATTTAACTACTTAAAACCATCAAATGAGGTTTCTAAGACTTTGAACTTCTGATAAATCTTAATCTTATAGACCTATGGTGTTATCCAAAAATCTTAAGATAACCTCTCATGAAAACATCTTAATCTCTTAATTTATCTAATCCTTTCCTTAAATACCAACATTCATATCCCAGAACCCGAACTCCCAGATTCATTACTAAAATAGTATACTTTGAATCTCTGGTGTTGATGTGGATAATTGTGACCCAATGTTTCTATACAATTATCATAGCATAAAACATAAAATTTTGATCACTTACATCCATTAAGACCTTTTAGGATTAGAGTTTTAGAGAATAAGGTTAAACTCTTATATAAAAAAATAACATTACTTTAAATGATAATTTCTCCCACCTAACCAAAATTTTCTTCTTCAAATTAAGAAATCAGAACCACATATATCAAATACCATCTAGACGTAATTAATTTATCTTAATTCTTTATAACCTCAGAAAAAAATGAAACATTATAAGGTTGTGCTCAAAAGCTCAGTAAGGGAAAACATAATAATTAAAAATTAATTTTCTCATGGAGTATAAGAATAACATGATTTCATGATGGAAAAATTAAAATGCATGAGTATAATACAAGAATATTCATACTCACTAATACATGGATCATCAAACATGAAGAAATTTAATAATACTTTAACAATGGAAATAGTCATAATAATCAATAAAGATGAGCCATATGACATCAATATTAATAAAATGAGGCATCGTAAACCCAAAGTAAGATAAGATAAAACATATCGGTATCTTGGATCATCATCTCTTATATTCCTTAACGAACCCTTACATAACCCTTATAAATTATAATAGCCATACAACAAACTTCTAATACAATTCTACAAAGAATATAATCATTAAACAATGCATTATAGCGCTATTTGGGAACAACCATCATATAAGCTATAAAGGGATCACCCAACACTATCTGGTCACACTCATCATATATAATGTCTAAGAACCACTAAATAAATAATATACATATAGCTTACATATCATTATAAAACTCATAGAAACAATAATTATTCCATTTCTAACTTGATTAATCCATGTAAAAGAAATGGGTTTAATGTCAATCTATTTTAAACATGATTGAACATTAGAAATGATGTGGGTTCCCTAAAAATATCTTTGAAATGTGGTTAACCTTCTAAATATAAAGGGGTTTCATAACAATCTCTTTGAAATTGGGTTATCCTGTGGAAAATAAATAGGTTTTATAATAATCTCATTGAAATAATCTTAATACATTTAGTTAAAGAATAAAGTTGGTATTATTAAAGAATATCCTCATTTAATCACAAGTAAAAAAAAGTTTATTTCATGTTGATTAATGGAGATACTATTAAAACATCGTTAAAAAATATTATGAAGATACCCATTTCAATTTGAAAATCACTTTTTAAAACATAAAACATATTGAAAAACCATTTGAATGAAAATAAACTTAAAAGATTGTATATTAAGATTTTATAAATAATTCAAAACATTTTTTGAGTAAAATATACTTTAATATTTTAAAATTAAATTTTAAATCATTTTTTGAAAACAATTTTTTGAAAAAATGGTTTTGGATGGAAAACATTTTGGCCGAAGAGAGAAATGAAGCCAAATTTAATTGAAAAAACTTTCTCAAACATTATAAGTAAAAAAGAGTTGAAAATGGTACAATTATTTTAAAATATCATGAATATACATAGGATATTATAATTAATTATAATTATATTTTTTCAGCATCATAGACTCAAACATACGCAATCCTGAAAAACAATGAGATTGTAACAAAAGACTCTTACCATTTTTGTAACTTTGTATAGAAATATCCATGAAATCATATAATTAAAATAAGAATATAATATCATGAAAATAAATTTATTTATGATATAACATTTAAATGTTGTATTATATACCCCTCATAAAAATATAGGTTTATAACATAACATACATCTCAAAGAAGGGAAATTTAGACAAAAATACCTTTCTGCTTTGGAAACACTGAAACTGTAAACCCCATGAAAGATATATCCTCAAAAGGATATTTAAATCCAATTAAATTTTATTATAATAATCATAAAATACATTAAATTTCATTATATACACCACACACAAAAAAATAAGTGGTGAATATGGAATATATCAGAGAGAAATTAAAGTGAGACGAGAAAAATATTACCTTGATTCTGACATAAAATGTATGTATTTTTCATCCTAAATAATAAAATTATATTAATTATATAATTTATTGACAAAAAATTAAATTTTATTATTGGTTTTATATCACTTATAATCAATCTATGTACAATTAATTAATCAATTAAGTTTTCATTAGATGTTTTGACCATATTCGACCTATGTGTCAAAAATGACTTAGGTAGCTTGAGTATAATCAAACAGGTCATTATTTAAACATATACCAAATAATAATAAAGAAATTTTTATCAGATTTATAAATAAATTATACCTTTAAAACCATTCATTGAATATGGTTATGAAAAATAGACTAATGTTATAATTAGGTAGATGGTAGGTCATACATACGCATAAGTAACATTTTTTTCAATGATCATTATAGAAATAAGGTAAGTAATATTTTATATTTATATGATGATAATAATATAATAAATACCATATTATTTAGTTATATATACTTATATATTTAATTATTGTGATTTCATGGTGAAAAAAGGAAACACATCGCTTCGAGGAGGTGGTAGTCACTACATCCATGAATGATTCTATCATTGTTTCCGGTGAATGAAAAGGTTAAAATAAAGAGGATATATTTTATTTATAGAATGGTAAATATTTCATGAAAAAAATAAATTTATCATATATATCTCATATATATTATATTTACCCTTATTACCTTCCATGTAACGCGTGAGGGAAAAAAATTACATCGCTTCATGAGGCGGTAGTTCATCAAATGCATGAGCGACGTTATCGTATCCCTAAAAGAATATAATGTAAATTTTTATATATGATATAATTAACATAAAGGTATAATTATGTTATAAATATAATATAAAAACTTTATATCCTTCATCATACCCAACTATGAGAGGTGTTAATTGAAAAACAAAGGATATTATTTCGTGAGGTGGTAGTTTGTTGTACACCTGAATGTTGATTTTGTAACCACTTTAATAGAGGTTTGAGTGGTTGTAGGTCATAAAATTAAAATAAAAATATTTTTGTATATTTAATATACTGGTTTTATTGTATCATCATGGTGTAAGAAGAAAATAATAAGTGTAGAATGAAATAAAATAAAAAATCTCATTGATGAACGTTACCACTTCTTCGAGTCACTACTTTTATTTTCACCAAAAGCCTTACTTGGAAACATTTATTCCAAAATTAAGACTTCTAGGATGATATTATACAATTTTATAATTTATTTATTTAGGGTTTGTATGATAAATATGTCTTTAGAGGCATGAATAAGTATGGGGAATGAGTGAACTCTTATAGTTAAGGAGGAGTGATATTCTTGTAAATAGTCAAAATTATTCACTATTAGGTGGTCATTATTACCAAAAGGGGATAATAAAATTTAATTAAAGGTTATTATAGATGATATGGTCAATAAAAACCTTCAAAACACAATTGAAACACATTTTTTCACATTTGGTTCAGTAAATTCTAAATTTTCAAATATTTACCATTTTGGTATTTCACTAGGGTAACTAGTTTTATAACCTAAGTAATTTATAATTAAAGAATAAAGTAAAGAGAGAAATGTTAATATATTTACAACCACTAATTATAAATATTAAATCTAAATTATAAAATAGAAATATTATGCGTGTTCATAATTTATTTAAACACAATTACATGATCATGTAAAAACATCGTTTTAACCTTAACTGCGCTAATAGAGTTTTTTTACTATTTAGGGGTAATTATAATAATTATAAAATAAAAAAGGGTCCATCAATAGAACATTGTTTATATTTATTATCATAAAATATAATTTAGTATAATATAATATTTTTAGTAATTTTAAATCATTTAAAACAATAATTTTTCATAATTAATTTTGACATTATTAGTTTAACTTAAATTTAAAAAATGTAAAAAAAGGATTTAATTTTATTATATAATGTTTCCACCTCTTTAAAATGAAATATTCATCTAAAAAATAATGTAACATAGTAATTAATTCAATTAAATTCACTTTTATTTTTTTTTGTATCAAGTGATTAGTTTTTTTATTAACTAAAAAACTATTATGTTGGCCTTTCTTAATAATTTTAGGTAACTGATTCAACTATAAAAATATAATATAAATCATTATAACAAAAAAATAATTTATATTTCATAATATTATTTATAACTTAAACAATTTTGTTTTTGTACATATCCCAAATTATTTTAGATATTATAAATAGGAAAAGTATCTTTTTTTATCTTTTTCTTTACTTAATATATTATATGGATCATATTGAAAGGAAAGTAGAAATTAGTGGTGTAACATCCCAGGTAAATTAAGAATAAGAGATTTCGATATTTATTAATATTTGTGAATTAAATATTAATTTTAGCTTAAAGAGGTTGCTATGTTCGATAGTGTACCCGATACGCAACAACGGGTTTCTTTGGAATCTTATGTTGCACACTAATAATATAATATTATTATTTTAAATGGTAGTTAACTCATAGCCGTTGTATTGGTGGTAATGAACAAAACTAACGATAATATTATTATACATGTATTCATATTTATCCAATAAAAGTTAGAGGCATAAAAAGTAAATGAATCTAATTTTAAGCATAATTTTCATTAAAATGCCGATTTATCGCCTTTTAATGGCGAATCCTCTTTAAATATAGTTTTGGTTACTTTAATACATTCTAATTTACCAAATAAAATCCTTATTTAGAATGGGGACATCAAATTTTACTTTGGGAAAATTTTTGGTATTTTTCTGATAAAGTTCATTTTTTAATGAATAGTGAAAAATATTGTATTTTAATTCAAAAGTGCTTTTTCATCTAATTTTTTTATATGGATAGATTATATTTTTAATTGGTTTTAAAGTGGAATTAAAATATATTTTTACTATTTAATCCAATGTTGGTCATTGGATTTAATTTCACTTTGAAATTAGACATAAACAAGTATTAATCTTTTGATAGTTATTGTTTCTTAAAAGCACGCTATTTGTTTTAACAGCGGGAATTAATTTTTAAATTAATTAATGCCACTTCTATGTTTTGAATTTGGAAAAGTAGACATCATTTCTAAATTCAGAATATCAAATATAGCTTAGGCTGAATTTTTGGTATTTTTCTGAAAAACTTCAATTTTTGATGAATAGTGACACCACTTAGTGGTAGTTAAAAAACTGACTTTTTCATTTAAATGGAATTTTACCACTTCTGTGAATTGAATTTCAAAAATATGACATACATGGTTTTTATCAAGAAGTAAAATTTTGTTCAATAAGATGAAAATATTTTTTGGTGAATAGTAACTTTAGACTTTTATTTACCATGGTTAAAGGTAAATAGGGTAATTCAAGGTTAAAAGAATATTATAATCATTCAAAATTACCTTAACACTTGTCCAAATATTATTGGTTGAGTCATTTACAACCATTAGCATCTTTGGTTTGATTTTGGGACCCCTTTAAGCCACTTGGGTGTGATAATGACAATTTAGAATAATTAACTTAAAGAAAAGACAAAAATGACAAAAGAAAATAATTTTTAGTAAATTAATTTTAGAAGGGGTTATATAAATTATCTGTTCGACTATAGATATTCATTGGAAAGATAAAAATATTTCCTACATCATGGTAGTTTTTTTATAATTTTTAGACATCAAATAAATTAAATTATTTATGAAACAATAATGATGCATTATTTACCTCATTAATAAATGATTTAATTAAAAAATATTATAATGATTAAACTATTATCCAAAACATGTCCAATTCTGATTGGATGATTCTATTTATATTATTAGTCATCTTAGCTTAGACCATAATGATTTTTGGACCATTATAAACCGAATATCATTATATTATAAAATAATATTTTCACTCTTTCCTAAAGAGCCCCTCCTTTCCCTTATAAAAAGAGACCACTTCTATGCAATTACTCACACCTCTCAAGCCATTTGGATTGTCCAAAATCTGACCAATTAATCTCTCTACATCCCTCTAATCCTCTTATAAGCCTTACTATAGGCAGAAGGCACTTAATAAGTCCTTTTGGTTTAAACCAAAGGAAGTTGCCTAAATTGAACGTAACGGTTTCTCTTAAATTGTTTTCTTTTATTTTGCTTCTCCAACCCCTAAACTCTTTTTATTTCTTTTCTTTTGTAACAACACAAGTATCCTCAGTATACTATGATGTTTTTATTATAAGAATTAAAACTACACTTACACACACCTCCATCTAATGGATGAAGAACATAATGTTTCTGTGGATGGAAAACTAACGCCTCACGAAACGATGATTCTTCAATTACATCTTACCGCCTCTCATGGTGGCCATTATGATGGAACTTTATTTATATATGATATATATTATGTTTATGATTTTTTTATTCTTCTATTATTCCCAATTATATCAAACCTTTATGGTTTCCATGGTGGGTAAATACGATAATCTCATTTGAGGAAGTGCAGACTACCACCCACTCAAAGTAATGTGACTCGTTAATTCCCTATGTGGGATGTATAAAGGATAGAGTTAATGATATTGTATATGATATTATACTAGAATTATAATATACCTATGTATCATTATGTTTTAATTCCATTAAAATAAGAAATAGAAATAAAAGTAGCGTTAATGCATATGTACGGCTTACCGTCTCCATGAACGGGGCATTTCATTTCGTACCTCCAAATGTTATGTACTATTATAAATACATGTTAATGCTGGATATATATTATATATATGGTACCCAAATCCTGAATATCATTCTGGATATAATGAACCTTTTACCACGTGAACAACATGTAATTATAAGAAGTCTATTTTTGACTCAAGTACCAAATATCGACAAAATGATCGTTATTAACCTAAATGATTACATAATGATTATAACATGGTAATAAGTGATATAAAAGGAATAATAAACTTGAAAAAGGTTATTAAGAAAGTAGAAATTATCTTTAGTTTATTATTCAAGAGATTAAAGAACGAACGGGTCATGTCGGACACGAGGTAAGGGACTTCGTCTCAATCTACTTTCATTGAGGCATTTCTTATACACAACTTTATTTTATACATTGTATAAACCCCTTTGACATTTCATTTTATCCAAAGGGAATCTTTTTATATGAATCGTTTTACTAAACGAAAAAAAGGAATGTTTTTAAGCGGTTACAACGACCTTTCCTCCGCCGCAAGTATTATTTGATCTTTGGCTTCCTTAACAAGCCGGAATGTTTTTAAAAGGAAAAATAATTACCAAATACTATTTTTACGTATTTTGGAATTGAAAATGATTTTGATATCTTGAAATGATATTTTATTATTTCAATGTAGAAATGTTATCTTTCCTTTTTTCTTATGTTATGTGTTAAGATCATGTTATGGTTCTTGGGCATTATTTACGTATACGGGTGGTTCCGTGATAAACCTAGGGCGGGTGAGCCCGAGATAGCTCTCCCATGCATTGGGTAACATGACGGAGGTAAACGTGAATGTTTCTCCTAAGAGATTTAGGGAATATAATGTGATGGTTATTCCAAAGTAACTCCCTATGTAGCTGTGATAGCTACAATGTAAGTATGGTATGGATGTCATAAGTTACCTTTATGATTTATGATTTCTATGTGTCTTTCATAAATCTTATGATTTAATGAGGTAAGTAAAAGAGTTCATGTTTTTTTATGTATTTATGAACAAATGTTTTTCATTCACTGTTTTATAACCCTTACTGAGCCTTTTATGATCATTCCATGTTTTGAAATGTTTTTCACAGGACTTAAAGATGAATAGGGTCAAGGATGGGATCAAGGAAAAGCCATGATCTCTTTAACATGGAATTAGACATAACTTTTTTTTCAAAAGTTTTTATTTTTTAAAAAAAAGTGGATTCTGGGTAGAAGTGCCTACTTTGTAATATTTTGAGATGTAATAGTTATGTCATAATTCCCTAAAACTCTAAACCTGAAAATATCCCCAATGTGAATTATTCATTTAATTCAATATTAGGTAATGTTTAATGTCGGGTCCTTATAGTTGGTATCAGAGGTTGGTTTAGATAACTTTAGGAGTTAGGATATTGTTAAATTAATATCCATAAAGTAATTTATGTTAATATTGACATCATATAGTATTCCCATATTACCATGTTGCTTCGCCTAAGATATTTCTTTGTTTAGAATGGTTTTCTGTAGAGAAAACATGGCAGCTATGTTGGGACGACATCAGGAGGAAGACAACCTTCCAAATCAACAACCTGAGATGGTCGGAATCAGAACAGAATAGTTTGTTGCAGAGATGGAACAGTTGACTCAGGCTATAAATGGTGGTGGTATCTATGTACGAGGTCAGCCAGATCTACTACAGAGGAACATGTCAGTAGTAGAGCATTTCATGAGGCAACATCCCCCATCATTCAGAGGATCATCTGATCCGATGCTAGCTGAAGGGTGGATTAAAGCACTAGAATAGATTTTTGATGTCATGGGTTGTTCAAAACATCAAAAGGTTAGTCTCAATGTTTACCGTTTTAAAGGTGAAGCTGATCAGTGGTGGTCAATGGTGAAAAATATCAGGGATAGTGAGGAGATTGATGCTCTTGATTGGGATGAATTCAAAGGTATGTTTCTGGAGAAATATTTTCCTAAGGTGGTTCTTCTTAGGATGGAAAAACAATTCCTGGAATTGAGGCAGGAGGATGACTCAGTGGCTGCTTATGAAGAAAAATTCACTCGACTGGCAAGGTATGCTCCAAACTTCATACGAGATCTTGATAGTAAAATCAACAATTTTTTCTCAGGATTAAAGCCAAAGTATCGAAGGGATTTAGCTTCTCGTGAGTTCAAAAGTTATGAAAAACTTGTTCATTGTGCGGAGAAGGTGGAAATGGATTTTTTCGATGATCAATTATTCTTTGACAACCAACAAAATAAGAGGTTTAAGTGGCAGGTGAAAGGAAATAACTCTTCAAAAACGTATGATGGTAAGAATCTTAAGTTTACAGTTTGTCAAAATTGTGGTAAAAAGCATGCTAGGGAATGTCTTCTGAATTACGGTAAGTGCTACCGATGTGGTAAAATGGGACATAAGGATCGTAATTGCATAGAAAAAGATTAGGGTAATAGTAAGGAAAAATCTGATTTACAGTCAGTAAAATGTTTTAAGTGCAATGAAATGGGTCATTATGCAAATGAGTGTCCAACAAGGAACTCAACCGAAGGAAAGCAGCAAGACTACAAGAAGAAAGCGGCGGAGAAATCCTTTGCAACTACTTCAACAGATGTTGGGCCATCAAATGAAGTTGTATCAGGTACATTTTTTGTTTGTTAAGATTTTTCCAATGTGTTGTTTAATTCAGGGTCTACACACTCTTTCATTTCTGAAAAGTTTTCTAGTAAATTGGGAATTCCATCTCATGATATGAATACTGAACTTAAGGTAAAAACACCTGGAGGAAATGTTGAGACAAAAAGAAAACATAAGAACATTCTTGTCCTTGTGTGTGGAAAGAATCTACCTGCAAACCTTATTGTTTTTCCTCTAGTAGAGTTTAATGTTATATTGGGCATGGATTGGCTTTCTGTTTATCATGCTAAGATTGACTGCAGAGCTAAAGAGGTTTAATTTCATAATTATTTTCAGTTTGTGTACAATAATGAACCCTTTCTTTTGATAACATATCAGGAAGTCTAAAAACTATTAAAAGATGGAAATGAATGTTACCTTGCACATATTGTTGAAAACAAAGGAACTATTCAGATTAATGATATGCCAGTGGTAAATGAGTAGCTTGATGTTTTTCTTAATGAGTTGCCTGGTATTATACCTGATCGGGAAGTTGAATTTACTGTTGACATAGTTCCTGATGCTAAGACAATTTCAAAACCCCCTTATCGAATGGATCAAATTTCACTTTTAGAGTTAAACAAGCAATTGAAAGAGTTATTAGATAATGGTTTCATTTGACCTAGCACATCACCATGGGGTGCTCCTGTCTTGTTTGTTAAAAAGAAATATGGTTCAATGAGACTTTGCATTGATTATAGAGAGTTGAATAACATCACTGTTAAGAATAAGTATCCTTTTCCTCATATTGATGATTTTTTTGATCAACTCCAGGGAGCTCAGTATTTTTCGAAGATTGACTTGAGGTCAGTGTACCATCAGTTGAATATAAAAGAAGCTGACATTCCAAAGACTTCATTTCGTACTAGATATGGCCATTATGAATTTGTAGTTAGGCCTTTTGGTTTAACCAATGTACCTGCTGTATTCATGGATCTTATGAATAGAATTTTCCGTGAGTTCTTGGATAAGTTTGTGGTTGTGTTCATTGATGATATTTTGGTTTATTCAAAAAGTAAAGAGGAACATGAAATTCATTTAAGGGTTGTCTTAAAAACCTTAAAAGAAAATAAACTTTATGGAAAATTCAGCAAGTGTGAGTTTTGGTTACAAAAAATTTCTTTCCTTGGTCACATTGTTTCAAAAAATGGCATAACTATTGATCCTGCAAAAAACAAAAGTTGTTGAAGAATGGACAAGACCCACAAATATAACTGAGATTCGTAGTTTTCTGGGTTTGGCAGTTTATTACCGGAGGTTTTTTGAAAACTTTGCACGGTTATCTATTCCAATGACTAAGTTAACTCGAAAAGGTGTTAAGTTCATCTGGATAAATGAATGTGATGATTGTTTTCAGGAATTGAAAAGGAGATTGGTGAATGCTCTAGTTTTGGAACTGCCTTCCAGAAATGGTGAGTTTGTTATCTATAGTGATGCTTCGTTGAAAGGAATGGGTTGCGTCCTAATGCAAAAGGATCAGGTAATTGCTTATGCTTCACGTTAGTTGAAACCACATGAGTTATATTACCCTACACATGATTTGGAATTAGCTTCTATTGTTTTTGCTTTAAAAATTTGGAGACATCATTTGTATGGAGTGAAATGTGAAATATATACTGATCACAAAAGTTTGAAGTATAAATTCCCTCAGAAAGAATTGAACATGAGACAAAGGAGATGGATGGAATTAATCAAGGATTATGATTGTATGATCCATTACCATCCAGGAAAAGCAAATAAATTGGTCGATGCTTTGAGTCGTAAAAGTAATGTCTCATTAGCCATGCTACGTTTGGAACAAGATCCTTTGGTTTTGGATTTCATGAAATTTGGCATAGAAGTTGTTGGTGCAGGAAATTCTTCTGTTTTGTTTCAGGTGTCAGTGAGATCATCTCTATCAGACAGAATAAAGAAAGCGTAGAAGGAAGATAGTGAGTTGCATAAAAAGGTAGAGTTGGTTCAGAAGGGTAAGTAGCCTGAATTTAACATTGATAATGATTGTGTTTTGAGGTTTGGAAAGAGATTATGTGTGCCTTGTGATTCACAGTTGAAGAATGAGTTTTTATGTGAAGCTCATAGTTCTCCGTTTTCAGTTCATCCTGGCAGTACTAATTTGTACAGAGATCTTTGGGAGTATTACTGGTTGGATGGAATGAATAGAGATATTGTTGATTTTACTGTGAAGTGTTTGACTTGTCAGCAGGTTAAAGCAGAGAGACAGTTACCGAAAGTAATGCTTCATCCTTTGTCGGTGCCAGAGTGGATGTGGGAAAATATATCCATGGACTTTGTTGTGGGATTACCAAAGGCATCTCGAGGTAATAATGTAATCTGAGTTATAGTTGACCGATTGACTAAATATGCTCATTTCCTTCCTATTAGAGATAATTTGTCTCTAGATCAACTTGCTCAGTTGTATGTTAAAGAGATAGTCAGGTTGCATGGAGTTCCCCTCTCAATTGTATTTGATCGTGATCCCAGGTTCACTTCTAATTTTTGGAAAGGCCTTCAGAAGTCCTTGGGTACTGAATTAAACTTTAGTACAGCTTTTCATCCTCAATCAGATGAGCAGTCAGAACGAACAATTCAGACCTTGGAGGATATGTCACGTGCTTACTCGATGGACTACCAGGGAAGTTGGGACCAACATCTTTCTTTGGTTGAATTTTCTTATAATAACAGTTTTCATTCCAGTATACAGATGGCTCCACTTGAGGCATTGTATGGAAAGTGTTGTTGAACACTAGCTTTTTGGGATGAAGTAGGTGAAATAAAGATAATGGGACCAAAATTGGTAGAAGAGATGGCAGAGAAAGTTCAGTTGATTCAGAAGAACATGAGAATAGCTCAGAGAAGGCAGAAAAATTATGAGGATAACCGGAGGAAGGATCTTTCTTTTGAGGTAGGTGACCATGTCTTTCTCAAAGTTTATCCTTGGAAAAGTGTGATGCATTTTGGAAGGAAGGGAAAGTTGAGTCTGAGGTTCATTGGACCTTATGAACTTCTGGAGAAAGTTGGATCAGTTGCGTACAGAGTATCTTTAATCCAGGTTTATCCCAGGTACACAATGTTTTTCATTT
The DNA here is from genome assembly GCA_963277665.1 of Viscum album. Taxonomy (NCBI): domain Eukaryota; kingdom Viridiplantae; phylum Streptophyta; class Magnoliopsida; order Santalales; family Viscaceae; genus Viscum; species Viscum album. The sequence goes on from OY728163.1 coordinate 693,577,281, forward strand.
TTCGATGTTGAGAAAGTATATGCCAGATCCATCTCATGTTTTGAGCCCAGAGGTAGTTCATTTGGAAGAGAATCTCTCTTATGAAGAAATACCAGTCCAGATTTTGGACTGTAGAGAGCAGGTGTTTCAGAATAAGTTAATTCATCAGGTAAAGGTTTTGTAGAAAAACCATATGTTTGAAGAGGAAACGTGGGAATCTGAAAATGCTATGAGGGATAAATACCACCACTTATTTTGATAAGTGGATAAAAATTGCGAGGACGCAATTTCCAAAAGGTGGGAAGGATGTAACAACCCTAGTAAATGAAGAATAAGATATTTTCATATTTATTAATATTTGTAAATTAAATATTAATTTTATCTTAAAGGGGTTTTTAAGTTCGATAGCGTACCCGATATGCAACAACGGGTTTCTTTGGAATCTTACGTTGCACACTAATAATATAATATTATTATTTTAAATGGTAGTTAACTCCTAGCTGTTGTATTGGTGGGAATGAAAAAAACTAACTCTAATATGATTATACAAGTATTTATATTTATCCAATAAAAGTTAGAGGCATAAAAAGTGAATGAATCTAATTTTAAGCATAATTTTCATTAAAATGTCGATTTATCGCCTTTTAATGGAGAACCCTCTTTAAATATAGTTTTGGTTACATTAATACATTCTAATTGACCAAATAAAATTTTTCTTTAGAATTGGGACATCAAATTTTACTTTGGGTAAATTTTTGGTATTTTTCTGATAAAGTTCATTTTTTTTAATGAATAGTGAAAAATATTGTATTTTAATTCAAAAGTTCTTTTTAATCTAATTTATTTATATTGTTAGATTATATTTTTAATTAGTTTTAAAGTTTAATTAAAATATTTTTTTAATATTTAATCCAATGTTGGTCATTGGATTTAATTTCACTTTGAAATTAGACATAAACAAGTATCAATCTTTTGATAGTTATTGTTTCTTAAAAACACGCTATTTGTTTTAACAGCGGGAATTAATTTTTAAATTAATTAATGCCACTTCTATGTTTTGAATTTGGAAAAATAGATATCATTTCTAAATTCGGAATATCAAATATATCTTAGGCTGATTTTTTGGTATTTTTCTGAAAAACTTCAATTTTTGATGAATAGTGACACCACTTAGTGGTAGTTAAAAAACTGACTTTTTCATTTAAATGGAATTTTACCACTTCTGTGAATTGAATTTCAAAAATCCGACATACATGGTTGTTATAAAGAAATAAAATGTGGTTCAATAAGATGAAAATAATTTTTGGTGAATAGTAACTTTTGACTTTTATTTACCGCGGTTAAAGGTAAATAGGGTAATTCAAGGTTAAAAGAATATTATAATCATTCAAAATTACCTTAACACTTGTCCAAATATTATTGGATGAGTCATTTACTACCATTATCATCTTTGGGTCGATTTTGGTACCCTTTTAAGCCACTTGGGTGTGATAATGACAATTTAGAATAATTAATTTAAAGAAAAGACAAAAATGACAAAAGAAAATATCTTTTCGTATATTAATTATTAGAAGGGGTTATATAAATTATCTGTTTGACTATAAATATTCATTGGAAAGATAAAATGATTTCCTACATCATGGTATTTGTTTTATAATTTTTCAACATCAAATAAATTAAATTATTTATGACACAATAATGATGCAGTATTTACCTCATTAATAGATGATTTAATTAAATAAGATTATAATGAATAAACTATTATCCAGAACATGTAAAATTATGATTGGATGATTTTATTTCGATTATGAGTCATCTTATCTTCGACCATAATTATTTTTGTACCATTAGGAACCGAATATCATTATATTATAAAATAATATTTTCACTCTTTCCTAAAGAGCCCCGCCTCTCCCTTATAAAAAGAGACCACTTCTATGCAATTACTCACACCTATCAAGACATTTGGCTCGTCCAAACTCTACCCAATTAAGCTCCTTACATCCCTCTCCTCCTCCTAGAAGCCTTACCTTAGTCTGAAGGCACTTAATAAGTCCTTTTGGTTTAAACCAAAGGAAGTTTCCTAAATTAAACGTAACAGTTTCTCTTAAATTGTTTTCTTTTATTTTTCTTCTCCAACCCCTAAATTCTATTTATTTCCTTTCTTTTGTAACAACACCAGTATCCTCAATATACTAGTATGTTTTAATTATAAGGATTAGAACTACACTTATACAAACCTCCATCTAATGGATGAAAAACATAATGTGTCTGTGGATGGGAAACTAACACCTCACGAAATGATGATTGTTCAATTACATCTTACCGCCTCTCATGGTGGACATTATGATGGGACTATATTTATATATGATATATATTATGTTTATGATTTCATTATTCTTCTGTACTTCCCAATTATATCAAACCTTTATGTTTTCCATGGTGGGTAAATACGATAATCTCATTTGAGGAAATGCGGACTATCGCCCCCTAAAAGTGATGTGACTCGTTAATGCCCTATGTGGGATGTATAAAGGATAGAGTTAATGATATTTTATATGATATTATACTGGAATTATAATATACCTATGTATCATTATGTTTTAATTTCATTAAAATAAGAAATAGAAATTAAAGTAGCGTTCATGCGTACGTAAGGCTTACCGTCTCCATGAATGGTGCATTTCATTTCGTACCTCCAAATGTTATGTACTATTATAAATACATGTACATGATGGATATATATGATATATATGATAACCAAATAATTAATATCATTCTGGATATAATGAACATTTTACCAGGTGAACAATATGTAATTATAAGAAGTCCATTTCTGACTCAAGTACCAAATATCGACAAAATGAACGTTATTAACTTAAATGATTACATAATGATTATAACATGGTAATAAGTGATATAAAAGGAATAATAAACATGAAAAAGGTTCTTAAGCAAGTAGAAATTAACTTTAGTTTATTATTCAGGAGATTAAAGAACGAACGGGTCAAGTCGGACACGAGGTAAGGGACTTCGTCTCAATCTCTTTTCATTGAGGCATTTCTTATACACGACTTTATTTTATACGGTGTATAAACACCTTTGACTTTTCATTTTATCCAATGGGAATATTTTTATATGAATCGTTTTACTAAATGACAAAAAGGAATGTTTTTTTATTCGGTGACAACGACCTTTCCGCCACCGCGAGTATTCTTTGATCTTTGGATTCCTTAACAAGCTGGAATGCTTTTAAAAGGAAAAATAAATACCAAATTCTATTTTTACGTATTTTGGTATTGAAAATGATTTTGATATCTTGAAATGATATTTTATTATTGCAATGTGTAAATTCTATCTTTCCTTTATGCTTATGTTATGTGTTAAGATCATGTTATGGTTCTTGGGCATTATTTACATATACGGGTGGTTCTGTGATAAACCTAGGGCGGGTGAGCCCAAGATATCTCTCCAATGAATTGGGTAACGTGACAGAGGTAAACATGAATGTTTCTACAAATAGATTTAGGGAATATACTGTGATGGGTATTCCAAAGTAACTCCCTATGTAGTTGTGATAGCTACAATGTAATTATGGTATGGATGTCGCAAGTTACCTTTATGATTTATGATTTCTATGTGTCTTTCATAAATATTATGATTTCATGAGGTAAGTAAAAGAGTTCATGTTTTTTATGTATTTATGAACAAAATGTTTTCATTCACTTTTTATAACCCTTACTGAGCCTTTTATGCTCATCCCACATTTTGAAATGTTTTTCACAGGACTTAAAGATGAATAGGGTCAAGGATGGGATCAAGGAAAAGCCATGCTCTCTTTAACATGGAATTAGACATGACTTTTTTTCAAGAGTTTTTATTTTAAAAAAAAAAAGTGGATTCTGGGTAGAAGTTCCTACTTTGTAATATTTTAAGATGTAATAGTTATGTCCTAATTCCCTAAAACTCTAAACCTGAAAAGATCCTCAATGTGAATTATTCATTTAATTAAATATTTGGTAATGCTCAAGGCTGGGTCCTTATAAGTGGCCATACATAAAATAATTTTATGTAAAATTTATAAATAAATTCATCCAAAAAAAGTAATATAATATTTTTATAATGAAAAATTCTTAACATATGTTAGTATTAATTAACGTTTTCCTAATACTTAAAACATTATAAAAATAGATGCCAAAATATCATACTTGTCTAGTGCCTTTGGAAACATGGAAACATAAACACTGGTATATAAATGAGCTTAATCATCTCCCACTATGTTATTTATGACTATCACCCTTCTTAAACACATCAAACATAATACATATCTTCATAACTAGTGGAAGGAAGAATAAAGAGGGGTAAGAATAGATGCTCAGTATGGGTAAAGAGGGGAGACATGTAAGCGTAAACATGAGTATAGGGTATAAGAATGTGATCATGAAATAGAAGATCATATCCTGAAAGTCAAAGATCATATACATGAATCATTGAATAAATTTTGACAGTTTATAAGACATGACACATAAGGAAATAAATAACATAATCCATGAATGAATAACATAGGAATAAAACATAGAATTGTGGAAAACATAGAATAATATAATATTATTTCCATATTAGTAAAAGAATCACTACCTATAAAATCTTAATAGTATGGGTTCACTACCCATACCATATTGGTATTCATGGTTCACTCTCATTTCCATCTTAATATCATGAGTTTACTCCTCATACCATCTAGGTAGTCATGGTTTACTATCATGGCCATATTAGTAGTCAAGGTTCACTCCCAAGACTATATTATTCTATCTCATGAGATATAAATCTTTAATCAATGCATTATAGGTAGATATAGGTCCCACCCATATCAAAATGAAATCATACATACATGTGCCCCAAAATCATAGACAATCATATCATAACCCATGAAATGAAATGGGTGTCATTAAAATATAATCATATCATAACTTGTGTATAAAGATACAGGTTTCATAATCATTTCATCATAAACATAACACACTAAAATAATTGGGTTTCAAAATTATATAACTCATGAATGAGAAATGGGTTTTGTAAACATCATTCCATAAAAACATAATCCATTCATAGAAAGAGTATGAATGGAAACATTGAATAATTTCCCAATAAATTAATTAGTATCACCAATGCATTATCTTATATGATAAATGATCTATATATATCTTTTAAAAACATTTCTTGAGGAAAATATCCTTTCTTATTTGTGAAATGATTTTTATAACATAAAAACTTTTAAAAATATTATAATTAAAAATAGATTTGAAAACATATAAAGTATTATTTGAAAATAATAAAACATTTTTAAAATCATTTTTCATTTAAAATTATCTTCAATGAAATTTTGAAAACCTTTTTGAAAATATAGTTTTTAATAATTTCTGATCGAAGAGAGAGATGGAAAGATTTTACTTAGAAACATTGTATTAAGTAAAAGACAGTGGAAAAAATAGTACTAACACATAATGAAATATTTGATAAACATATTAGAAGTAAAATCATGAGTGTTCATGAGATATGGATCATAATATTTCATAAAAGGAATCATAAACATAAACATTCTTGAAAACCAATGAGATCATCTCAACAAACTCTTATAACTTGGTAACATGGGTTCATGATCTCCATGTAATAAAATTATATTAAATTAATCATAAAATTTCATTAAAATAATTAGATTCATGATAAAACATGTATAATGGAATTATATACACCTCAAAAAAGAGTTTAGGTTCATAACAAAACATGAGTCTCAAAGAAGGAAAATTAAGACCAAATGTTTTTACCGATTTGGTAACTTTTTAAACTTAAACCCCATGAATTAAGGATCATGTGAATGCTGATAAGTTTAATATTAAAATAAATATAATACAATAATGTTCAGTACATACACCACACAAAAATAAAGAGTGTAGAATATATCATGTATCTCATATAAATAAAAAGTGAGATGGAATCCCCCTTACCTTGAGTCTTGACTCTGGTCGTACTTTTTGAAACCACATGTATAATAAATATAAATTTATTATAAATATTTTACAGAAACATATTATTATATCTAATACCATATATTGTTTTATTACATCCTTATATTTCCACCTTGTTAACCATCATTCATTAAGGTTTCACTTTGGATAATATTCACTTTTTTCTTCGCATGTGTATTAATTATTTATATCATTGGTCCTTATAAGTATAACATGATTCAGGAATATAAACCCTGAAATAAATATCATGTATATCTATTATATTTTTAGTATAATAATCTATAGAATATATAAGTATCAAATGGAATACATTGTTCTTAAAGACAGTAAGTCATATGTATGCATGAACTCTATTTCCGTTTAATTATCATATAGAAAGAAAGAAATTAAGAGAAATGTATGTATGTATATATATATATATATGTATTTATAATTATTTAATTATAATTATTATATCATATATTTAATAAATATTTACTAAGTCCATCCTTAATAAATTCTATTTAGTGTATGAAATCATTTTTAGGGGGCGGTAATCCATGCTTTGTCAAATGAAATTATCGTATTCACACCAAAATGATAATATTAAGATATGTGTTTTAAAATAATTAAATAATATTAAATACAAAATAAATATAATATATACCATATATACATAGATTTTCCATCATAATTTCCACCGTGAGATGCGGTAAATGAGAATTGAACAATCATCGTGTAGTGAGGCGGTAGTCCGCCATACATGTAAATAGTTTGTTCGTTATCCATTACATGGAAGTGTGTGTAATTTAGTGTATAATAATTAGAATAAAAAATCATAGTATATTGAGGATACCTATTAATATTATTCAAGAAAGAAATAAAACGTTTTGATAGAGTGGAGAAAGGAGTTTGAGGGAGGGTGTTACCTCTTAATCGGGTAACTCCTTTTGGTTTGTGTCAAAAGGATTCCTTGGATTGATTTCTACTAAAGGGGAGGATTCAATGTTTAAGGGAATTAATTTGGTGAGATATTTAGGAATGTTTTTTCATCACATACGTGGCTTGATAGGTGTGAATAAGTGGAAGTAGATGAGGCATTTTATAATGGATGAGGAGTGACACTCTGGTAATGTTTTAAATAAAGGAACCCTGCCCACATTTATTTATTAAAAGTGGTTCAATAATGGTACAAAGTTGATACAATAGAGAATAGGGCATATATATGGAAATATAATTGATTTATTAAAATTTTATATGTCTTTTTGGGACTTAAATTGAAGGCTTAGTCCTTACATAATCTTAATTTAACCTTAATCGTTGTAATTAATTTTAATTACTTCAATAATCTTTTTGGTCAAAAAATAAGTTGAAATTATAACATATTATAAATTATGATTATTAAAAATATGGTATCCATTTTTCCAAATTCTAATCACATAATAGGATTAAATTAATTTAAATACAATCCCATAGTCAGGTTGACAATGCGGGTTTTTAAAATAAAAACGTTCTAAAGTTTGCTATGTTTTTATACTCAATTAAAAAATGAAATTGATTCCAATGACCTAAATTAGATTTACTGACAAAAAAATTATATAATTAAACTTTTAAACAAATTAAAAATATAACTTAACTTTAAAAGTATATTAGATGAAAATAATTTTTGAATTAAAATCCACTATTTTTAACTATTCATTAAAAATGAAACCTTACTAAAAAATACCAAAAATTTATCCTAACCTAATATTTATGTTTTTGTTCCTATGATTAAGCTTCTTTAGACATATTAAATGAATAAATGTTCTAAAAATTTTATTTAAAATGGGTTTTCCATTAAATTGTAGTTAGAGTATTTTAATAAAATATAGGTTTTATACCTAAAATTGGGTTTATTCTTATCTTATGACTTTAAAATCTTTTTGATTAATATCCAAAATATTTTATTAAATATATACTAGTTATATTACCTTAATATCACTAACTAAAATTAGTTAATTTATTTTTTTAGGATAAAAACATCTTTGTGAGCATAATAATAGTTTTTTATAAAAATACTCTCTTTATATTCAATTGGTTCTTATATTCATTTATAAATAATTTTAACTAATTAATTAATTTTATATTTTTTTAAACCATAAATTTACCTAATATAGTTAATAAATTTCATAAAATCTGATTTAACTTCTAGGTTATATATTATTATACTATTATTATTAATTTTTTTAATAATATGTTTTTGTTTGGTAACACTTGGTCATGTGTGTTACACAATCCATAGAGGAAAGTTATTGTTTAATGTAACACAATCTATCCTTAGTTTTTTATGTAGAGAAGGCTAAAATTTAGGTTTTCTATAGTTCATGTAATCCAAACATAGTTCTTTAATATAAAATAAACTATTTTTAGTGTTACATGAAATGAAAAATATGAAAAATTAAAAATTAATTTGAAAAACAAATAATTCAAAAAAATATCTAGGTGTCACATTATACCCCACTTAAAATAAAATTTTCCATATAAATTCATCTATGTTATTAAAGGTTTAGTACTTGATATTTATTTTTACATAAACCCATACCGTAAAAACGAACACTAAAACTTCCTTTTAAAAATAAATTTCGAAACATAACGGTTATCCAAAGTCACGCATAATGAGATTACCACTTAATAGAACATAAGTGGGAAGTGAAAACATGTACATATGAGATAAATATTACCATCATGTTTTGATAGAGAGTGATAGAGAACAAGTTTAGAAGAAAGTTAACAATCATAAAGCCACAAATGTGTGATGACCTAAGGGGCCTTCTGATTCATTAGTAACATAGGTACAGGACAACATTTTTTGTTTCAAGATATTTTCTTAGTAATTCGAATAATTTTCATGAAAAGTTATAATTACATTATTTTAGGAAAATGACCCCTTTTTCATGGATCCAATTATCCTCTTTCTCTAAAAAGGAAGGTTACTTTTCATTCCTAAAGTACTAACAGATCATGAGATCCATAATATGTCATCACGTCATTTATCATCAACACAAATTAGTTTGTAAAGGATATCCAATATGCATGAATCCTCATGTGTTGAAATAATACTTCAATATCACAAACTTCATCTAAACTTTAACTTCAACATCCCATAAATGGTTAATCTTTTAACCCATATGAATGATTAAAAATCCAAAACGTTAGAAATAAAATCATGAAATTAGATTAACATTGATCCCTCATATAGCACAAATCATCTCTTGGTTTTCACAGTCCAAACAAGTGAATACCCTCTTCATATCTTCTGTTGAAACATGGTAATTCCTGAACTACTATAAATACTTCTGAAAAAACGTTTATGCTTCCTTATTCAATAGATTACTGGATATATTCAAAAATCAAAAAATGATGTAAACTTCATAAATTGTATAATAAAACACATTTCAATAATTCCTTACATAGTTCCAAGGTAATCAATGTTATCTGATTTACTTACCCATTTCTCACATATCTTTATCTAAACAACATTATCTTAATATAAAGAACCTATTAATGGTTACCTTCCCTTGGTTGAAATATCACCTTGTTATTAAATAACTTTACCATTCCATAAGAAACATTTAACAAAAAATTTTAAATATAGATCAAAAAACATATGTAGAACAATACTTGTGTATTTTATCATTCATATAATTTAACATTAAAATACAAATACATAAAAACGTTGATTATTCTACATCAACATTATGCCATTAACAAGGTTACCTCGTCCTATAAAACAATACCTCTTTCCTTTCACATTTCATTAATAGTATCTTCATCATTAACAATGTAACCATTACTCACACCACCATATTGGATACCTTCAAGAGATTTCATCTTCGGACATTAAGTTACATAATGAATACTTATTCCACACTTAAAACACTTAAGATTTGATGATGACTTAGGTAGGAAAAATTTACAACCATTTTGTTAATCAGACTCTTAATTTTTTCCTTTATAGTAACTTGCTTTGTGTCCTTATTTTCCATAAAAATAACACCTTATTGTTCCTCTAAGACATTAAATTAGGTTTTTCTTTCCACATTCTTGACATAAAGAAAACATAATCTTATTTCCTCCATGGTCTTAATTACTTGAAATATTAGCGAATTTCTTCTTTATCTTCTTTGGTGAGTTCGATAGTTGGTTATGGTATATGTTTTTAGTCATGTTCTATGAAAATTGATTAGCCATAATCACAACATATTTCACTCCAGTGATCATCCCACTTTACGAATCATCATTAAATTTCCTATCACATTCAATTTTAATCCAGTTCCCACCATTTACTAAAAATAGAATCATAGTGTGAGCATTACTTGTCATAGAAGAAAACCACGTAGTCATGAAAAGAATTACGTAAAGGATTTTGAAATCATGACACCTTCCTTAATATATGACACCATATTCTCATCCTACATTTTTCATAGTCATCATATCTTTAGATCATTCATAATTGTTCATGAATAGTTTGTGAATTTCTAAAGCATATCCCCTATGAGTGTCAAATCCGGTGTGCATCAAGGCTTGTTTTTGTGTACCAGATTACCCTAGTCAGGCCCAAACCATCTTATCAGTTTTGTTACTCCTAGGTAAATCTGTGTCATATCAACATCCACTTATAGTATCCAAAAATTGATTTTTTTTCTATAAAACACTCACCCTATCCTTCATCAAAATTCTAGGGCATTTTCCTATAAGTTTCCTTATCCTTAGACTTATCCTTAGATATTTCCTTAGGGTTATCACTAAGGTTTTCTTATCCTATTTTCCAAAGGTAAACTAAACATTTTATCTGATACCAACTATAATGACCCAATATTAATATACATTAACATTACATCACCTTTTCAGAATAATTAAAACATAATACAAATAGATGACCAAATACCGTACTAGTCTAGTGCCTTTGGAAACATGGAAACATATACACTAGTATGTAAAGGAGCTAAATCATCTCCCACTAGGTTCTTCAAGAATATAACCTTTATTTGACACATCAAACATAATACATAGCTTCATAACCTGGGGAGGTAAATATAAAGAGGGGTGAGATAAAATGCTCAGTAAGGGTAAATAAGGGATATATGTAAGCATAAAAATGATCATAGGGTATAATCATGTGATCATGAAAACAGAATATCATACCCTGTATATCAAATATCAGACACATGAATCGTGGCATAAAGATATAATTTTTATAAGACATGAATCATAATTAAATAATTAACATAATCCATTAAAGCATACCATAGGAATAAAACATGGAATTGTAGAAAACACATAATTATATAGTATGATTTCCATAGTATCCAAGGCATCATTATCAATACAATATTAATATTATGGTTTCACTCCCCATACCATCTTGGTATTCATGGATTAATCCAATGGTCGTCTTAGTAGCATGGTTCCACTACTCATACAATCTGGGTAGTCATGGATCACTCCCATGTTCAACTTAGTAGACAAGGTCCACTCCTAATACTATCTTAGTCTATCTCGTGAGATATAAAACTTTTCAAAATTCATTGGAGGGAGACATAGGTCCCACCCATCTCATAATGAAATCATACATACATTTTCCACAAAATCATAAACAGTCTTATCATAACCCATGAAATTAAATGGGTGCTACAAACATGTAATCATATCATAACTTGTGGATAAAGATAAAAGTTTCAAAATCATTTTATCTTAAACATAACCCATGAAAAGAAGCGAGATTAAAAATTATATAACCCGTGAAAGAGAAATGGATTTCACAAACATCATGTCATAAAAACATAATACATTCATAGAAATACCATGAATGGAAATATTGAATAATTTCCCCATAAAAGAATAGGTAACACTAATGTATGTTATATTATATAGGAAATAATTTTGAAAGAACTTTTAAAAACATTTCTTTAGGAAAATATACTTTCTTCTTTGTAAAATTAGTTTTATAACATAAATCCTTTTAAAAACGTTTTCGTTTGAAAATATCATCGAAAAATTATAAAGGAATATTTGGGGAAAAAATTAAATCCCTTTTCCTTGAAAATGATATTCAATTATCTTTTTAAAATATCTTCAAAAACATGCTTTTTGAATACAATAGATTTCTGAATGAAGTGAGAGATCATCATATTTTACTTAGAAATAATATCTTAAGTACCAAATATTGAAAAAATATTACTATAGCATGAGTATATATTGAATAAATATATAATTAGAAAACTATTGAGTTTTATTTAGATATGGTTCATAATATTTCATCAAAGGAATCATAAACATAAACAATATCAAAAAGTGATGAGATTGTCTCGATAAACTCTTTTAACTTGGTAACTTGGGAACATACTCTCCTTATAATAAGATAAAATTAAATTAAGTTTAAATATAATAAAAATTATTATATTCATTATATAATGTGTATAATGAAATTTTATACATCCATAAAAAGGGTTTAGGTTCATAACAAAACATGAGTCTCAAAGAAAGAAAATTGAGGCAAAACTATTTTACCGATTTGGAAACATTGCAAATTAAACCCCATGAAATAATGATCATGTGAATACCCATAAATTAAAGTATAAAATATGTATAATAAAATAATGGAAAGTATATATACCACACCAAATGAAAGATTGACGAACATAGCGTGTATCTCACGGAAATAGAAAGTGAGATGGAATCCCCCTTACCTTGAGTATTGATACTCGTCGTACTCATTCTAACCACCTGTATAATAAATATAAATTTATTATAAATATTTTACATAACCATATTATTATATCTAATACCATATATGGTTTTATTATGACCTTATATTACATGGTTTTTAACCATCTTATGTTATGTTTTCACATCGAATAATATTCACATTTTTCGTCGCATGTGTCTTAATTTTTTATACTATTGGTCCTTATAATTATATCATGATTCCATAATATAAACCATGATAAAAATAAAATTTATATATATATTATATTTTTATTATAATAATCCAAATAATATATAAGTATCAAATTAAATAGACTATTCATGGAGACGTTAAGTCGTACGAACTCATGAACGTTATTTCCATTTAACTATCTTGTTGAAAGAAAGAAAGTAATAGATGTTTATTTATATATATATAATTATTAAATTAGATTTATTATATCATATATATCTTATATATTCACTAAGTCCATATTTAATACATTCCATGTAGTGTCTGAACAAATCACATCATTTTGAGGGGGCAGTGGTCCACACTTCCTCAAATGAAATTATCGTATTAACACCAAATGGAAAGTATAAAAATATATGTTTTAAAAGATTTAAATAATCTTATATAAATAATAAATATAATATATACCATATATATAAAAAACTTACTATCATAATTTCCACCATGAGAGGTGGTAATGGGGAATTAAACAATCATCATTTAGTGAGTCAGTAGTCCACTATACAGGTAAAGGGTATGTTTATTACCCATTAAATGGAAGTGTGTGTAAGTGTCGAGCTAATAGTTAGAATAAAAAAATTATAATATATTGAGTATAATGGGGTTATTCTAAAATCATGTAATAAGTATCTTTGAGGGAGTGGATAAAGAAAATAAATGAAATGTGTTTGAGGGAGGCTGCTACCTCTTAATCAGGTAACTCCATTTGGTTTTTTCTAAAAGGATTCCTTGGACTAATTTATGCCCAAATAGGGGATTAAAGTTTGAATAGGAGTAATTTGGGGATCTATTTATAAAGAGTTTTTCAAAACATAAGTGGAATGATATGTGCAAATAAGTGGCAGTAGAGGAGGTTGTTTATAATAGATGGGGAATGGTACTCTTGTAAAATTTTAAAAGAAAGCAACCCCACCCACATTTTATATTAAAAGTGGTACAAAAATAGTAAAATGTAGAGAAAATTTAGAATATTGTGGAAATATGTCCCTAAAATTTCTTTAGTAAAATTGTATAGGTCTTTTTGAGTCGTAAATCTAAGGTTTCCTCCTTAGTTAATCTTAATTTAACCTTAATCATTGTAATTTATTTTAATCACTTCACTAATATTTTTGTCCAAAACTAATTTTTACATTATTAGAGATTATAAATTATTCTGATTACAAATATGGAATCCATTTTTCTAAATTCCAATCACAGAAGTGGAAAAATTAATTTAAATATAATCCCACAATCAGGTCGATAAAGTCGTTCTTTAATGTAAAAACATTCTAAACATTGCAATGTTTTTATAATCAATTTCAAAATAAAATTGATTCTGATTACCTAAATTGGATTTATTGTCAAAAATATTCTCTAATTATACTTGAAAACTAATTAAAAATATAATTTAACCTTATAAATAAATTAGACAAAAACTTATTTTTGAATTAAAATCCATTATTTTTAACAATTCATTAATAAATGATACCGTGTAGAAAAATACGAAACATTTATCCTAGAATAATTTTTATGTTTCACTACCAAATATTAGGTTTTTGTAGACATATTAAATAAATAAAATATTCAAAAAAATGTATTTAAAATGGGTTCTCAATTAAAAGTCAACTGAAGCACTTTAATAAAAATATAGGTTTTTATACATAATATTGGGTTTATTTTTATATTATGCCTATAAAATCTTTTCGATTAATATCAAAAATATTTTATTAAATAGATAATATTTATATTACCTTAATAAAACACACTAACTATAATTATTTTATGTTCTTAGGATAAAAACAACTTTGTGAGCATAAAAATATTTTTCTATAAAATAAAGTCCCTTTATATTCAATTGGTTCTTATATTCATTTTTAAATTATTATAACTAATTAATTCATTTTAAATTTTTTTGAAACCTATGTATTGTTATAATTTAGTTAATAATATTCATTAAATCTAATTTAAGGTCTAGTTTATATATTATAAAACAATTATTATTAGTTTTTTAATAATATATTATTATTCAGTAACACTTCATCTTGTGTATTACACAAGACATCGAGGAATGTTATTTTTTCATGTAACATAAGTTGATCTCAATGTTCTGTGTTGATAAAGATAAAATTTATGTTGTGTGTAGTGCATGTAAGCCAAACATAGTTCTTTAAAATAAAATAAACTATTTTTAGTGTTACATGAAATGAAAAATTTCCAAATGAATAAATTCATTCACAAAATAATAATTCACAAAATCTCAGGGTGTTACAATTTTAGGCCATTTTCACTCTTATAATTCTAGTTTAACCCCGCGGTAAACTCATTTTTACCTTAACTATGGTAATTAATTTTTAATTCATTTACTACTCATTTTCATCAAAAATAAAGTTATCGTTATTAGATATTATAAATTATGGTTATTTAAAATATATAATCTTTCAAAAAAATCATTTTTCAGAAGTACCATATTTTAATTTAATATTAATTCTGCATATGCAGTAAGACATAAAGTTTTTAAGAGAAGTATTTATTAGAAAAATATGATGCATTATTAAATTTATGACTAATGACAATAAATTTATGAAATTAAACCAATATTAAATATTATATATTCTATAATTTTTATTTAAAAAATTACACAATACATATTGTTTTATTTAATTAAAAATTAGAAACATTATTCATTTTTAAATCATTATTATAAAAACTTATTTTTAATCCTCAAGAGAAACTTATTCTAAAAACCAATATAAAGATGATTAAAAAGTATATAAGTTAATTACATATAACTAAATAATAATTTGGTTACATGAAAACATACTCAAAACATATTGGGACTTTTAAATTGCTTAATTTATTGAAAGGAAAATCATTTTTACACAAATCGGTAATTTTCACAATTCACTGAAAAATAAATATTTTCCAAAAATTTCAAAAATTTCTCACAAATTAAATTTTGATATTCTGATTCCCAAAATGGTGTTCATTTTATCAAATAAATTTTTGAAATGTTCCAAAATCTTACTACTATATCTTTTCATGAAAAACCAATAACAAACATTTTTGAAGAAAAAATATTTTTGAAGAATGAAATCACTTTACTAAAGATTAATTGTTTATTTCAAAACATTTATAAACAATTTATATTCAGTAGTAAATTTATATATATATATATATATCATAAAGTAGTTTAAATTATTCATACCCGCAAATATAACGGTTAGGTTATAATGGTAATATATATCATGGGTCGTTTAAGTTTGGTGTTGTGTGTTGAATATACTATCATATAAAAATATAACAGTTGTGTGTAAAACATGTTATTTAAGAGTTTAAATTAACTAAAAAAGAAAAATATCATAAGTTCTCTGGGAGTAACATTCTCATCTAAGATCAGTTTTGTGTGTCTTTTACACAATTGAGTATAATTTTATTCTTTTAAAAATTCAGGGGGGGTACAATATGTACACTGTATAAATAAATATAGTGATAAATAAGTAACATATCCCAATAAATTCAAATTGAGATGATAAACCCTTACCTTGGATTCTTGATTATTTAAAAGTTCTCTAACTACCTGTATAATAAATTCATATTTATTATACATCTATATTCAATTAATATTAATATTTATGTAACTCTCACCATTGTTTTATAATTTATTATTCCCCATTTCTTATTAATTATTTATTAAAATTAATATTTGGATGTTAATTTCCTCTTTTGTTTAGCACTAGGTTCAGTATGGTGATTCTAATCCACGCCCCATTCTCATGTATTCACTACATTCAAAACAGACATCTTAGTTAAATAGGTATGTTTGACATAATTATGAATTCTAATAGGAATTTTATGGATGTTATGGTCACTATTCATAAATATATGTTAAAATCTATTTTTTATGCATTGTGATTTAATAAAATGAATCGTTTATGTTAATAACTTTAATTTAATATATCACCAATATATATTTATAAAAAATATATTAAATTAATTATTATTATTTCATATTAAAAATATTTATGTTATATTAATCATTCATTATAGTAATGTTATATCATGGTTCATCTCGGTGGTAAAATCAACCCAAACAAGAACCTTTTATAACTAATTAATTAGTAAAAATAGAGAGTAATATTATGATAATATCATTTTCTATAATCATAGTTATTATAATATTACATAATTGAAGTGGATGAAATTTTACTAATAGTATATATGATAATGTAAGTGATGGAAATGAGAACGAACTCATCAATTTTATGGAATCTCTCTTTCTCACAACATTCTTCTTTGGAATAAATGACTTAAGCCCCCTAATTTTGATCATTGGGTATCAAATGACTAATAAGACCTTAGAAAATAAAAAAATTATGGTACTAAAAATATAATTAAATAATATGAGTGGTTTCAAATGGGTGGATGAGATATCCTTTTATTATGTTAATGTTAAGTATATTTCTTTGGAAACATAAGTTATCTGATGGGTAAAGATGGAATCACACGGGCGTTCAATGAGTTATATATGATAGTGTTGGTGATATATGTAGGATTGATTCCCAAAAATAACCAAGAATTTATATTATTTTTAAATATAATTTTAATTAAACCCAATTCAAGAAACTTTAATTTACTTCTTTCAACCCATTTTACCTCTATTTACATTGTTTAATTATTTACCACGGTATTTATTTTTTTATTAAAAAAAGATCAACCCTTTTACATAATTTTTATATTATTATTCCAAAAATTAACTCTAGTTAATATAATTCGATTTAAAAATATAATAAATTTAACTTCTCAATGAAAACATAAAATATATAGGAAAACTATTTTGTGTTAAAAAATATATTTTAAACATAAAATTTTATTAATTCTATTTCATATAAATTGTTGATTAAATGAGTATAAATATTTTTTTATATAATAAAATAATTTATTGTAATAATCATTTTAGATGTAAAAAATTTAATTCATGAATATAAAATTACACAATACATTAAAAACAATTATTTTAAAAACATTCCATTTTAACATTATATAATTTTAATCACACACCATAAAATAAGTATTTGTTTTTTAACTATTCAACTTTATCAATCCTTTAGTATTATAAAATTTATTTTCATTTTATAAACACATAAAATTATACATTTATAAATAATAACAATATATAATGAATAAAAATACATATTTTTATAAAATATTTTGATTAAATATTATCATTCCATAATTTTTTTTATTTTTGAAATATATTATTTTTAATTTTTTACTAATAATTACAAAACGTAAATATATATATACAAAAACCATATATTTTTTTAACAAAAATGGTTGGGGTCGAAGCCTCATTTATTATTAAAGATATGCAAAGACCTCTATAACTGGGTTGAGGGAGACCCATTACATAGCTCGAAGGCCCAGTGGGCATTCAGCCCATTATATGGCCCGTAGGCCTAATTATTTGGCCCAAGGCCCATTATGTGAATAGTACTACTCTAGTACCAGCCAAATATAGTACCACACAGTATCACCAAAAATCATTTGTAATTGGAAATCACTATTTTCATATCAATCCCTAAGATAAACCATTTTTCTTAAAAACATATCCCCATAGTGAACAATTTTTCACCAAAATATATACCCAAGGCTGATGATCTATCACCAACTCAATCCACTGGGAGAAAAAACTACCTTCAAAACATATCCCCAATGGTAATGTTGTATCATCGATATAATCCCATATTTTAATTATATACTACTAAAATATATCCTTATGGTAAATGATGTATCACCTAGTGAATGAAATATTACTGAATCCAACTCCCCAAGGAGAATGATCTATCTCGATGTGAATGATCTATTTTTGAAACATAAATTACCTAGGTGAATGATGAATCGTGAATTTGTTACCCAAATGAAAATGATATATCATGTACATCACTATCTATGTTGTATGATTTACCACAATCATACCAACCAAAGTGAATGATACATCACCACATGTATAATTCTGCTAGTGATGACTAATCACTAAACACATAAAAACAATTCATTACTTAACATAGCAGGGGTTAATGAGTTATGACACCTGTCATTGGTCCCACAAACCTAAATCCTCAGTAGGATATATACACCAAAATAATTGTATACTAAACACTCTTATATTAAGACAATTATTCCCAATTAGGGCTAAAATTTGATACCATCACTCAATACATAATATTTTTTCCACAAAGGTTACTCACCATTGTAATGTATCATCATAAATTCTTGGTCTCTACTTATACTAAGAAAAAACATTACTTACTATTTTCAACAAACACTCAAAAATTCCCCAAATAGCTCATATCCTAAGATATGGGCAAGGACACTCCTCACGATTCCATTCCCTATGTATCTCACTACTCACCTAAGGAGACTCGGCCCTTAGGAACCAGATGTTCATCAAATAAGGTTTACATGTCATATTAAAATCACTATATCTCACATCCATCCCTCATGAATCTATGAAATCTTTTTTGTCTCCATGTTGGGACTTCCTCACATACTCAACCAATACTAACATGTCATATGGAAAAATAAAATAAAAAATGCTCACTCCTAGCTATAGATATAAGTGAGTGTCACAAATCGAAAAAAATACCTACCTAAGTCATTAGATCCATTTCTTAGTAATTGATATCCAATTTAGATTCCTATTCCACTATAATCAATAATCTCATATAGGAAATATATCCATTTATAGATAAATCGTCAATATATTTCCATAGAAGTATTGCGAAGAGTCCAACGAAATTTCCTAGCCCCACCTCACAATACATATAAACACCTATAAATGGGTAATATTATACAAATCCTACCTTATTCATATATTTTTTCATATAAAATATTCTTGAACAACATTGGTCAAGCCCATGAATGGCCAAAATGTCCATTGACCACATCCATGAGTCTATAACTCCCTCAAATTACCACAGTAATTGATCATAAAATAACTAAAATTAATTAATATAATTATCCTATATTATGTATATTATCTATAATCAAGTAATATATATCATATTATGAATAATTTTAGAAACCTCAAATGATGTGGTACAGTTCACTCTAGATATGATCTTGAGCCCACTAGAATCCAAATATGAAACATATGACAACAAAATAGCACCAATTTAATTTAAGTTTGAGGAGAACCAATGAATAATTAGTGTATTTTCTTACCTCTATGTAAACTCTAAAAAAACATTTTTTTTTATAATTTTTAATTCCACCCCTAGTTATATCTTAAAAATATTTATTTCAATGCACATCAATGAAATCGTCTCTTAATTCCCTAGATTTAGCCACACCGAATTAGATCTATATAAAGAGGTGAAAATGTATAATATGTTTAGAAATCCTTTTATTAATTTCACATTAATATATGATTTATTATATAATATTACACTTAATACAACCTGGAATATTGATAATTCTAATGTCTTGGGGAATTAGGTGCACTACCTAATAATTTAAAATAAGAAAAACAAACATATTTATTGAAAACTTCCTTAATGTGATCGCACATAAAATTTCATGGGATAACCAAGTGACATACATAAGAAATGGGTGTGCTATAAATCCAAATAATAGAAATAAACATGGCCTAACATGAAGATAAAAATACATGTTAGATAATAGGTATATCAATGTAGCATAAAAGGGGAGATAATCATAAACATGAATAATAAGACATGATACGGAATGATAACATGGAAAATGTGGAAGCATCTTAAAACATTACATCCTAAACATAGGTCAAGTCTAACTTCCAAGACATCATGATGGACAAATCCCCATAAAAGAATCATTTTCACTCCTTGTCCCAACATGAAGTCTCTTGAGACTAAGAATTTCCCAAAAATACAATTTGTGTTTTATTGTATCAAAATAAAGATCATTTATAAAGTAACAACAATAGGTTGAAAATATAGTCATTATTATATAAAAAATAATATACATACTCATATTTCTTATTTCATGATGCATATACCTTTAACACACAAGAAAATTATCTAAGGGTAAGGTGCATGACTATAATACCTTTATGGATTGGTTCGGTGAACATGATTTTGTCCATGATCTCAATGAGCTTTAAATTCTCTAGTAAATGGTTTTTCTCATGCTTAATTTGTTAGATCTCAGCTAGGGTTTGGTCAAGCTAAAATTCTAGAGATTCAATCTCCATCAAAATCTCTAATAAATTGGATTTATAGGGTGTGATCCTACTAGTTGAGGTCATCCCTTCCATTATCTATCTCAATTGGATTTGATAAACACGTTATTTTTACTAATCATAGGATCATTGTTGAATAGCTGTATTATCAACAGTAATTATACATAATGGTATTTTAAATATGATATGATAAAACCAAATAGGTACATTTTTTTGTATAACCATATTTGATAATAATACATTTAACTAAATCACAAGGGGAATTGTATTTCTAATATTTTAGGTCATTATAATATTTCCCCCTTAAAAAATTTATACCTCAAAATTTTCAATTCCCACAATATAACAGATAAGGGTAACTAGATTTCATCACCTCCTCTAGCTCCCATGTTTCATCTTCAAACATTTGGCTTTTCTATAGCTCTTTGACAAGGTACATTGTCTTATTTCATCAAACTTTGTATGTATGATCAAAGATTTTCACCATTTTTTCTTTGAAGGAAAGATCATACCCCAATAGTATCATCTATAGATTGAGTACATGTGAGGGGTCCGGAATTAACTTCCTTAAGAGGGATACATGAAATACATAATGTTCTTGAGATAGGTTTAGTGGGAGTGCTAGTTCATAGGCCACCACTCTGATTCAATCTTGGATCTCATAGGGACTGATCTATCTTGGACTAAGCTTTCCCTTCTTCCCAAATCTCATCAATTTATTCCACAATGAAAAGTGAAGGAATATCATATATCCTACATCAAACTCTATGACTCATCAATGAATGTAAACAAAGCACTTTGGTCTAATCTAAGCATCCTTTATGTGATAGTAAATTGTCTTAACATTTTCCATCAGTTCATCAACCATTTCTGGACCTAGTAGTTTTCATTCCCCAACATCATCCCAGCATTTAGGTGTTCTAAACCTCTTCTCATAAAGGGATTCATCGGGATCCATTTGGATACTTGAGTGTAAAATGTTATTTTATGAGAACTCAATCAGAGGAATATGTCAGTACCATCCTCTTCTGAATTCAATCAAGCATGATCTCAATATTTTATCTAGTGTTTGGATAGTACACTCATATTAGCCATAAGTTTGAGGGTGATAAAACGTGCTAAATTTCAATTCAATATTTATAGCATGTTGTAGACTCTTCCAAAAAATAGAGATAATTCTTCGATCTTAATCAAATACAATCAATAGTGGAAATCCAAACAGCCTTACCACTTCTCTGATTATATTCATGCAAGTTAATATAGTGATAAGTCCTATCAAATTGTGATAAAGTGATATATATTTGTAAGATGATCTACAAAAACCAATACAGCATTATTTTCTCCGGATTTCATTGGAATTCCAATTTAAAATTCATGGTGATTTTTTCCCATTTACATTTTGGTATGGGTAATGGTTTCATCATCCCCTTATAATTTTGTCTTTCAGCCTTCACTTTATGACATACCAATCACTTTGATGTATATTATGTGATATCCTTCTTCATTTTTTCCACCAATATTTCTCTCCGATTTATCAATAAAATTGGTGCTTCCAAGATGTATATAGAATGTTGAACTATGTGCATCATCCTATAGCTTCTTCTTTAGCTCATGATTTGAAGGTACACATAGTCGTGACCCAAATCTTATGACCCATTATTCATTAAAATTGAACACTGGGGATTTTCCCTTTCTTATAGTTTCCACTTTATTTTTAATTCCCATATCATATCTTTGATAATTCTTTAACCTATTCAAAATGGATTGTTTAGTGGTCATTTTTGAAACAATTGATGATTTTTCTTCATTTATGATTCCCATGTCCGTCATTTTCAAATATAAGAAGATCAGATCCCTCTTAATTCTTGTCAATGATAAAATTGTTGGGTCCTTTCTACTTAGAGAGTCTACCACTTTATTATAATTCCCAATATGGTCATAAATTGAGTATTATAGTCCTTGATCAGATCTAACCATATCCATTGGATTATATTCATCTTTTTTATGTGAATTTATATTTGAGTCTTTTTTATTAGTATATATTTTACACTTCTCCCCAAAGAGATAATGTTTCCATATTGTCAATGTGAATATAATTGCATACAATGTCAGATCATGCATTGGGTAGTTTTATTCATAAACTTTTAACTTCCTTGAAGCATAAGCTATCACATTGTAATTTTTCATTAACACACATCCCAATACCTTCTTCAAACCATTTTGAATACCATGAAAATTTCTCCACTTATGGGTAGTATGAGTACAGGTGTGGTTATATTCCTCTTTTTTAGTTCATTGAATCTCTCTTCATATTCATCATTCTAAGACAAATTGACTCCCTTCGAAGTTAGATTCGTTAGAGGGTTTCACAATCATGAGAAGTTTCTGAACAATCAACGATAGTACCTATATAATACAAGGAAACTATGAATATCAATCATATATGTAGGTATAACCAATCCTTCAATTGCGTCTTTAATTGAAGGGTATATAGATATCCCATTTATTTTGATAATGTACCCCATGAGATAGAGTTCCTTTATCCATAAATCACATTTGGTGTGCCTATCATAAAGCTTCTCCTTTTATAAGGTCTTTATCATAGTCCTGAGATTCTCCACATTCTACTATTTTATTTTAGAATATATTAGAATAACATCTATAAAGACTACTAAAACTCTTTTAAGGTAATCACTAAATAATCTATTCATATATTCCATTAAAAATTTTAGATCATTAATGAGTTATAATGGAGTTACTATGAACTCATAGTGCTTGTACATTATATGTAAATTAGTCTTTGGTATGTGATCCTTCTTCACCCTAACTAGGTAATATCCTGACTACATATCCACCTTGGATAAGTATTGTACTCCATGTAGCTGATCAAACAAGTCATCAATTTTTGGTAGAGGATACTTCTTATTTATCATGATCATGTTGAGCTCGCGATAATAAATGAAAAGGCACATTGACCCATCCTTCTTCTTGATGAAGAGGACTGGCGCACCCCAAGGTGAAGCACTTGGGAATATGAACCCTTTATCCAAATTCTTTTATATTTGTTTCTTCTGATCCTAAAGTTCAAAAATAGACATTATATATGGAGTATCTGATAATGGTAATTCCTTAGGTATAAGATCAATTGAAAGTTAAACCTCTCGTTTAGGAGGAAGAGTAAGTAATTCTTCCGAAAACACATCAATGTATTCCCTCACAGTGGAAATGTATTCAAGGATGATTATTTCGTTAGAATAAATCATTTAATCTAGATATGATTTCTCATTGGACAATAATATAAATTCTTATGATATTTTTTCTAAATAATATACATTATTTTTCTTTCATTTTTATATAATCTAGGGTTGATTCATGATATAGAGAGTGATTTCCTACACATGGAATCTTATGTTGTCTCTATATAGGTACATCAAATCCATTCCCATAATTTTATCTAATCCCACCAAAAGGAGTATAAAAATGATATCAGGGATGTTCAACCCACAAATTTTGATAGTGGAGGAGTTATATAATTGTGATGCAATAATTTACCCATTTTGTTTTTCACTGATAGCTCAACTTATATTCATTGTGGTGGTGTTTAAACAGTTCTAGTAAACATTCATGATATAAAGGTATATGTAAAAGTACATTCTCTATTCTTGAATGAATAACTATCGTACATATCACCACTTCCTTTTTGGGATCCTAATTACTGATTGTGATTGAAAAAGATCTACCTTTATTCCTTGGAGGTTTTTAGTTGTCTGCATGAACCATTTTGTTAATGCATTGGTTTGAAAATTTTTCTGGTTCCTTTCAATTAAAGTAATGAACAATGCACTGAGGGTTGATCGAGTCATTCGTTTACTCCATTTCATTAGTGGTTTTCTATTGTCAACAATAATTATTTAGGTTATCATCTATCCCACACCTAAATCATTTCCATTTCCCCCTTAGGTAATTTTTGGGGTGCTTATTTACACACCTTTGACACGTGGGATATTGAAATTTTTTTCCACCACTAGATTTCTCTATCGGACAGCCAGAGTTGAACTCCACTATACAATTATTATCCATGTGATTCCCTTGAGATTCTCTGATCTCCATTTCTACTTTGAGGTCACATTGTACAATTTCCTCATAGTTTTCAAAGTCTCATATATCTAGGGATTTTTCTATACTAGATTTTATCCCACGAAAGATATTGTCAACATTGAATTCATGGGTAATGACAGATCTAGAGGCATATAGCACAATTGTTGTAAAGTTTTCATCATGATCCATGATATATTTTTCATCTTTTTTCTTCAGGTAAATGAAATCCCTTTCCATTTGAATTCATATATTATGATGAAAATATTTATCAAAAAATATTTTTTGAAATTACTTTCACCCCAACACTTTGATATCTTTCTTGGGATTCATATTTTTTTCCATGTCCACCACTGATCATCTTCTCCCTCCATATGATAAACAGTTAGTAAAACCTTATCTTTCTAATAAAATTGAAGGATATATAATATATTTTCAAAGTATTTGATCCATTATTCCATGATTAAGTGATTGTATGATACATTGAAATTCAAGGGCCTCTATTGCATTAATCCCTCCATTAATGTGTGTTCTTTCTTAGATGGATTTGGGGACTCCACAAAATCTAGGTTTCTATTCAGAAAATGAGTCAGCTAATAGAGTATAATCATAAATATTTTGATTCACACTCCCATTGAGTTGGGCATCTCATTGGGGAAATCATCACAGTTCACTTTTCATTATTTTTTTACCTTATTCCACATATTTTTGGCCATTTCATAGAATAAAAGGAAATGTATGGATAATTATTTTTAAACTATTAGACCCATAATGTGGTAATCCAATAAAATTATGTATGACATATAATTTCATTTATTTCTTAAAATATGAGTTTCTAGGCTTCAATCTATGTTCTCTGTGATATTTTTCCTAACATCTATTCTTGTGGTAATTTTTTTATTCCCTTAATAATTTTTTTTAATGAGATTATGAATTTACCAATGCATATCCCCTAGGATTGTTAAAAAATGTGTGTAGCAAGGCCAATTATCATTCACAAGTTCCCAGTCGAGTCTAGCTCAACACGGTGATTTTTGTTTTTACCCCTATTTATGTCTATTCCAAATCCAAATACACTTGAATAATGTAGATAAGGATTTATTTTCTTGATAAACCAACTACTCTTTACTTACCAAAAATAGGTATGTTTTCTTATAATTAGTCTTAACCCTATTGATTTTTAATGAATTTTCAAATCCTAATCCAAAAAATAATTAATACTTACCATTGATATCAACTATAACAACCCTTATATTTTTTAAAAATTAATAGATTATTTGTTGCATAATATTAAACATAATACAACCTAGAATATTTATAATTCTATTATCTTTGGGAATTAGGTACATTACATAACAATTTAAAATAAGAAGAAAAAATCATCATTGAAAACCTCTTTAACATGATTTCACTTAAAACTTAAAGGGATAACCTATGGACATATATAAGAAATGGGTGATCTATAAATACTAGTAAGGGAAATAAATATTGAACAACATGAACATAAAAATAAATATTAGACAATAGGCATGATGATGGAGTATAAAATGGGTTAGAATCATATACATGAACAATAAGACATGATATAGGATGATAACATTGGAAATGTGGAAATATTTTAAAACCATGTATCATAAACATAGTTCAAGGCTTAACTTCTAAGACATCACGATGGAAAAATTCCCATAAAAAAACTAGTTCACTCCATGTCCCAACATGATGTCTCCTGAGACTAAACATTACCCAAAAATTCCATTTTTGTTTTATTTTATCAAAATAAAAATCATTTATAAAGTAAGAAATAGGATTAAAATATATTCATTATTATATACGAAATAATGTACATACTTATATTTCCAAGGTCTTGAAACATTTCCCTTTAATGCACCAGCAAACTCACTATTGGTAAGGTGTGTGAATATAAGACTTTAATGGGGTGGTTTAGAGAACATGGTTTGGTCCATGATCTAGATGAGCTTGAACTTATCCCATAAACAGTTACTTTTATGCATAAATTAGAGGATCTTATCTTGGTCTTGGTCAAGGTAAAATCCTAGAGATTATAGTTTCCTCAGAATGTCTAATAAATGGGATTCATAGATTATGATTCTATTATTCATGGTCATCCCTTAAATTGTCTATATCAATTGGATTTGTTAAAAAGACATTATTTATAGTAATCATAGGATCATGCTTAAATGGTTGTATTATCAATTGTAATGATTCTTAATGCTCTATTAAATCTAATAGAATAAAACCAAATAGTTTTAGGTGTTTTCTATAACTATATTATATAATAATACAATTAATTAAATCATAAGGTGGATTTTATTTATAATAGTCTCGGTCATTACAAGATGGTTGGAGACTAATAGACCTTGAACCATCATTGTGACACCTCTTAATCTACCCAACATCAAAGGTAATAGGGAAAGGGGATAAATGAGAAGATTTTTGGCTTTCCCTTATCTCACTCATCCAAAGAAGAACACCCCTGAATAGAGTATAAAAATAGTGGGGGAGAATGATCATTCTTCTCATATTTAAAAAATAAAATTAGGTGTCATCGTGTACCTATTGTGTCTACACCAGCCTCCTGGTGCCCCATCATGTACCTGATGAAGGAAACTAACCACATGTTGGCTCCATCTAAGGGAGATGCCTCATTTCCCCCCCCCCCCCCATCAAGTACCTTTTTCACCCATTTGAGTACCTAGTGGCTCACATCAATCAGAAAATTAAATTTTTCAGACTCTCAAACCCATGAAAGTCATTTTTGGTCTCCTCTTCCCAAGATAACATCTAAGAAACATCAAATATAACATTTAAAAGGTTTTCACAGATACTGATTCCCAATCAAAATCAGGAAATTTTAAATGCTCATGGTTAAACTCTCATAAGAACCCAACTTTTCTGTGACTTCACCGACACATTTTTTTGGTTCATTAAAAATTTAATTAAGATCACAAAACCTTTATTAACCTCTTAGAATTTATAATACTTTAATGTTATGAGTTTTTATTTTTCATATAATAATAAATGAAATTGAACTACATTATAATATGATCGTTTTGACCTACAAATTTAATTGTTGAGTATAAATATAATCGACCATATAACGAAATCAATAAAAAAATTAAAATAAATGGAATCAAGTAGAATAATTATTCCTTATGAGGTGAATTTGTTCAAGCATGATAAGGAGGTAGCATAACTAGGGTTTTCCCTATACTAATACTTAGCGAAACTCCTACAAGTTTAGCATGACAAAAATCTTCTACAAGAGAACTTCAAACTCATGGAAGTCACTATGAGATCTATGTTATCTTTATTTCCATCTATGGCAACCACCACTGCTTATATTATCATTAGGTTGTATGTGGGGATGTTGAGTGGGGTTTTTAGTTGTGGTCAGGATGATATAAATATGTATTTTTCAATATAATTAATATTAAAATTATTTTCATACATTATAAATTTCTACTTTTTAAAAAAATGAATGTTATTTTTAATATGAATGTATTGTTAAAATTAAATTGTTTATCTAAATAACTAATATGATCATTTTATATATTTTCCTAAAAATTTTATTTTAGGTGTTTTGAATTTTTATTTTAAGAAACTTAATATATTATTTAAAAATGAGGTTAAAATATTTTTTTATATGAATAATATAGTAATGCTAATATAATTATTAATTGATATGAAATGACAGTATTAATATTTTATATTTAAAGTCGTTTTACTATAAAAAAATTGCCATTATATTTTATATTTACATTTAAAAAAATTCATAATTTTTATGATTTTAATTCTTAAAAATTAGCTTAATTTTTTTATTTATCATATCAATATTAGATAATTATTAATTTTTGAGATGTTTCTAAACGAATTAATTTTTATGTGAATAGTGAAAAAAAATATTGTTTTTCAAATTCCTTGACTTTAATGAAATCATTAGGATATAATCATAACCTAAAAGGTTATGAAAATTTATAATTAATAAAATATGTATTTTATATCTAAAATTACACATTTAAAATATTATGTTTTATTTAGAGACCCTTTACTTACACTTTGGAAACTAATAAATATTTTTCTAAAAACTAATTTATAATTTGTTATAAATTTATTACTTTTAAAAAAATCACTTTAATAAATTTAAAATTATGATAAAAATGATATTTTTAATCATATTATAAAAATTAAATAATAAAAGTAATTTTTTACATTAGAAAATAAGTTACTAGGTTTAAAAAAGAGATACAGTGGTCAAAGTAAATTTTGGTAAAAAATTAGAAACTAACACCAAAAGGCCTTAAATCACTAAAAAAAATTCTTCAAATTGGTTTATGAGATTTAAAAAACCATAATCATCCCATATCTATTATTTTCTATTATTGGATCTGCTTGACCCTTAAATAGTAACATGTCCATATATATTATTACAAAAAATTCACTCACCTAACCTATAAAAGGTGACTTCCACTACCCCTATAATTACCCTATAAAATTCAAATTCCTCTTTATAGTAAACACATTTTACTTCATATAAATCACTATATTATATTTATCAATTCCTTTTCCCAATTAAAGTCCCTTACTCCTCTATTTCTGAGACGTCTTTCATGATAAGAATCAAGTCCTCAACATGAGTAATATTATCTCACTAGTCTTTTCTTCGTTATTTTACTCTTATAAACATATTATAACCATATTTATGTACTTAAAAAATTATCTATTAAATATTTAAATGTTATTATATTAATTTTAAAAAACAAAATTTATCTTATTTCAAACCATTCAAAAATCTAAAACGCCACTCGTGTTACGTGAAAACTTCCACTTCTATGGGAAATGCGTTCCATTTGGAATAACATCCTTACATTGGTTATTAAAATGGGGTATTTAATTATTAAATATTATAATTATAATATTATTTATATTTTTAAAATATAAAAAAATCTTATATCATTGTGTTCTATTAAAAATGAAAATGGCAGTCGTGCGTATGTGTGGCATACCACCTCCATGGACCACATGTTCGGTTTTTCATGATCACCTTACATGCCTGGTTGTAAAATGCTTTTAATGATTATAAATGATATTTATTATTAATATTTTTCAAGATTATGATTTAGAAATTATTTCATGAAAATTTAAAATCGTTATAAAGTAATCCATTGATACTTGTGAATTACATAGAACAAGCTCATCACTAATTTCAGCTTCATAAATCCTAACTGGAATTCTCCGGGAATGAAATAATATCATCATATATCATTATCAATAATTATAAATATTCTATTAATATTCCTTATAAAATCTTTTAAAGATTAAATTTTATTCAAATAATGAGGATCTATGTTGTCATTACAAAACATATGTGAAACAATTGAAATTATAAACATCTGGTGAAAAAAATAGACTTAGATGGTTTATGAAAGTAAAATAGATGAATTTAATTAAAGAATATAAAGGGTAATATATATATGAATAATATTATTAATTATTGATTAATTTGGTTATTGTTATTATACATGAGTTTAAATATCTTTTGTAATATCTAAGTGTAAATGGTAAGTGTTTCTCATCTCAATTTGTTTATTTAATACTTTTGAGTTATCCACCAATTTTTTTCATTTTGTGGTGAATATAATTCCCCGTGAATTTATTAAGACATATTTTAAAATTATTTCATGGTAATTAAAAGTAATATTAATTATCGTTTTCATTGACCCTTGATTAGAAAATTACTAAAGTCATAAGGGTTCAACTTCCAATTATCAATTCCTTGAGATGTGTTTCATATTACACACTATGCTTGCTTTTATATGGTGTACTTGTTTCCCCATTGGATTCTATTAATATTAATAATGTTTATTATATAGTCTTTAATTTTTTTCCCCATTAATCCATCTTTCTAACCATTTTGATCCAATTTTTACTGAAGTTCTAAGTGTTTTATTAATTGAATTTCAGTTCATTGAGTTGTGATCATTCTACTTGAACTTTATTCTTATAATTTCGTAGCATTCTACCCTATGATTGAGTTATATATTAATTCCACCTTGTTTATTATTTATTTACATTTCTTTATCATGAACTCATTTTTTATGGATTATTCGTTTAATTATTACCCTTTTATGGATTTCTAACTTCATACTAATTCAACAATATTGGAAAGAATACCCATTCTCTTTAATAGATATTTTTCCTCCATGTATAGGTTTTTTCATTCTATAAATCTTTTCATTTCCTATTTTTAAACAAAAAATATTTTTTACCTAATGTGAACTTCATATTTATCCTTACCAATTTTTAAAAGGAATTTTTTGTAAACATTTTTTCATATGGGTTCTAATAAATTAATTTCTAGAATATTAAAAAGCCATTACCTTTAATGTTAGTATTTTTTTCTACAAATAAATATTTTTTCTAGAATTACATTATTTCATTTTCAAGGTTCTATTGTTTTATGTCTTTTAAAGTGGTTTTAAAAATTTTTTTTCATGTTTTTTCTTAAAAATGGATTTTGAAAGTGACTCATAACATCCGCTAATTATGGAATGATTAAAAAAAATTATAAAAATGATTTTATGATTTCACATCCTATTTCTTCTTTATGTTAAATGGATTGTATGTGTTTAAGAGTTATTTTTTCTGTATTATATTCTAAATAATAATGTGTTATTTATTATTTTGGGAGATTAAACTCATGATATCAAACAAATCACTTCTTGATCACTTCTTGTGTGATACTGATTCATTGTCTTCTTCTTATTGATGTGATTTTAATATATATCAAAACCAATAAAGATATTATGTTTTTATTGTGATATTATCAAATGATACCATACACTTTTTATCTTTATATATCTTAGGATGATAATATTTCATTTATTTTCTAGGGATAGTATTCACATCTCCTATGTTGTTATTCCAATACCGATGTTATGGAATACTAAGGAAAATTTATTATATGTTGTTTAACAGTTCATATTATTTATCTGAATGAATTATGATCTTATTATCTCATTTATTGATTAGTAAATTATTGACATCATTTATTTTTTTATTCAAATACTAATGTTTTGAATTACTAAGGAAATTGATTATATATTGTTTAATCATACACCATCTTTCTCTAGATAGCTTATGATAATGTAATACCATTTATTTACTAGGAAAGTATTTAATTCCCATATAGTTGTATTTCAATGCATATTTTTACTAATTACTTAGTTAATTTGATTATGCATTTTTTTATTCATGTCTTTCTCATGGTGAATGCATTGGAGTTAAAGAAGTGATGGGTGGGGCTTGAAATTATATAGGTCATCATTGAATTAGTTGGAATCATGAGAAAAATTGTTTGAGTACATTAGAATGTATTCATAAATATATATTAGGTTATTAATAAATACACAAACATATAAATATTTATATATGAATATTATATATAAATTTGTATTTTAATATATAAATTCTTATAATTTTATTTTAAATAAAACGGATAAAAAATATCTATTTTATTATGGTTTATATATTTAAACAGATATTTTATAGATAGAAATGTTTAAATATTTATTTATATAATTAAATATTTATATAAAAAATGTATTTATATTCCAATATTTAATTAAAAATAACACTATAATATGAAAAAGGGTAACATTTAAACATGATAATTTACCTATGAGTATAATTACTAGGAATAAATTTATTGTACATTAAAAATACTTGAATACCCTCATAAACGAACCTAAACTCTCATCAAATATTCAAAAAAAAATAGTCTATCATACTAAAAACACAGTTTTGGAGGCTTTTGAGGCCTTTTTGAACTAGAAAAAATAAAAACTATTGTTTCACAAATTAATATGGAATATATTTTTTTTAGATTTTGTTTTCATATCTCATGGATCCCAAACAAACACCCATATTAAAAGTTATGTTCATTTGAATTTCAAGTCCCATTTACAACTTTTCATAAGATATTAATTAATTTTTAAATTTTTACTACAACCAAATTGTTCTTAAATATATATTACTCACTACTAACTACAAAATTATTAAATAATATTAATTTTAAATTATTTCTTAAAATTTTTCACAGAATATATTATATATTAACTATAAATACATATTTAGTATTATATAACTCATATTTAAGAACATTTATTTTATATATATCAATATAAATATATTTATATATTAAAATTTTATTTTAAATAATATATATATATATATATCATGTAGGGAAATTTTTATTAGTGATATGAAAAGAGATGATATATTACCCCTTTATCAGTGATAATAAAAAAATGATGATAAAGTGGTGCTTTTATTTGTTCTATTTTTTTCACTGATAAATGGAAGTGGTGAATAAGTGTGATTCTATGGTAATGTGTATTTTCACCCATCTGGGTTTGGTTGTTGTCTCGATACCCCTAGAATCCATTTTTCTCTAAGGCCTCTACATTTCCTCCCTCGTTGGCTCATGGATGCAAGTTGCTTCAACTAATTTGATCGCAATTATCCAACTATCTAACCATACCTAATGGTTTTTATTTTTATACTTCGGAATTTGTACCAACAGAATTTTCCCTTACTATTTAGTTCTTTTAGGACTTCTAAAATCTTCATTTGGGTATTCTATAAAACTATACAAAAATAGAGACCGAGATAAAATATCTTAATTGTTGTACTACTACTAAAGATGAAGATATTAAGTGTTTTCAACACTGAGTACCTTTACACTATTGTCACGTCATTGGGGTGTTGGTATGATCTCAGAAATAGAGTTGGGTTGAGATCTTGACATTTTTTGTATTGCCTATGATGATGTGTACTATAGTGAAATTGAAGAACCAAGAATCCTATACTTGATCATTTTAAATCCTTCAAAAACTAGAAGAAAAGTTTTGTGGTATGATTGATTAGTTTTTTAATCATTTCTCCATCCCTTTATATCCCTTATAGGTTTAAGTGTTTCATTTTGTTCTTGTTTTTGTGTATTGTTCACTGATTCTCTCTTGTATGTTTTTCCTTGTTTTAGAATTTATAAAAATTGGGTATTATGGGGTTCTTGTAGTGGATGTTGGACTAAATTGGTCTGAACCACATTAAATATCACATTCTATTTTACTTCTTACTTTATTTATATTTTCCAATTCCTAAATCACCACTCTTTACTAATGTTACATAAATTTTCTTTCTTTGAATTATATTTTCTTAGACTTAAATAAAATGAGACACATATTTAATTCTCCCAGGTCTATTTCATAATTGTTTTTGACTAGAATTGTCTTCAATAATTGGTATTAGCTCCTCCTATATAAATCAAAAAAATCTTATAAATACGAGATCACTTTTTTTAATGGGTAAATTTACTTTAACCTTTGAGAAATAAGTATTTTTGTTTTATTAATCTTATAAGTAATTATGGATGTGCTTTATGGACCTAAGAAACCTTTTTTATGTTAATACATGGATGGACATATTATAACTTCTTATGTTTATGTGTTTTTTGATGTGTAAAAAAATATCATGGTCATATTTTATTATATTTGGATGGTAAAGTAATGCATGAGGTTATATATGAAACTTTTGTAAATATAATTTTGTAAAATTTGAGAAAAATTATATTTTATCTTTTCTTTTATGTTTTTTTTATAAATCAAATAGAATTTTTATATTTAAACATCATTACATTACTTAAATCCTAGAATCTCTTGATGAATTCAATAAAATTATGCTTGGTTTGGATAACATCAACATTAATGTTAATGATGAAGAACAAGTAATTATATTTCTTATCTCCTTTGATAGTTCTAATATCACTCACATAGAGACAATGATGGATGAGTCAAATATCTCAATTTAGAATATTTTAAATCTATAATCCATTATAATGAATTAAAAAATAAACTTATCGTTAAAGTTGATTCTAAAGGTCTCAATGTTAAAGGTAGGTCTAAAACAAAAATTAATAAGAAAGATAAAAATATGAAAACAGACATGAACATAAATCATTCTATACGTAATAGGTAAAAGTCTAAAACCAAATATGTTTCCAGTTAGTTCTATGTTAAACCTATACATGTTAGACCATTGTTACCCAAATTGAAATATAGTGAGAATCCTAAAGAATCTGAAAATCACTATTTATTTCTTAATACATGTTATAATAATGTTGGGGTACATACTATGTCAAAAAACTCTACTTTTGATGAATACATCATTGAATCTAGTTGTTCGTTCCATTTGGGATGGAATGTATTTTCCTTTACTTAATTGTTTGAGGTGTGGTTGTTCATAGAAACAAAAAAAAGAGCCACTATGTTATTAGATCTAGATGATCACTATGTTTTCGGGTTTTATATTGTGAGGTGGGTCCCTGACCAGTATTGAACCATTGTTTCATTAGGTGTTTTGGATCAGAATTTTTATATTGTTAAGTTTAAATTCAGATATCTTATAATTTCCAAGGGTTCAAAAAATGGTCATTAAATGATATTTTGTTATCATGCTTTATTTTTTAAATAGAAAGTCCCATGAAAATAAGTTGGGTAGTGTCCATATCACTAAAAGTTATATCACCAGGTTATAGAATATAAGGTTAGAGAATGTGTGTTCCAAGGTTATTGAGGGGTTTTAAAAAAAAATTCTTCTAATTCAAATTACATTGACTAATTATCCTTTTTGTAGTGATATTTTTATAGGCCAGTATAAAATAATCATATTCAATAGGTTTATATTTAAGGATGACCACTCTCTATAGTTTTTCAAATCTAGTTTGTTGTTTCCTTATAAGGCTTCATCTTACAGTGGAGGCTCATACATTTTAACATTTATTGATTATTTTTTTAAAAATTGTAGATCTATAATTAGGGGAATAATTCTAACATCTTTGAGGTGACTAAATCTTGGATGTTCTTTGTTGATAAATGAACTGGGAGAGATCTTATTGAAATTAAAACCAAAAATGGTGTAGAATATATGTAAACCAAATTTACATAGTTCTATGAGTCTGAGGGTATCATTAGGAACCACACTACCAACCACACTCTAAAAATGATGGTAAATAATAGCATAAAAACCATTCTAATATGAAGCATGTTTGAATCATGTTACCTTTCTTGGTCCTACAAAAATCCTTTTGGGACAATGAATCCACTATATTTGTTGTAACATCCCAGGTAAATAAAGAAATTATACATTTTCATAATTATATACATTTGTGAATTAAATATTAATTTTACTTTAAAGGGGTTGATATGTTCGATGGCATACCCGATACACAACAACGGGTTTCTTTGAACTCTTACGTTTCACAATAATAATATAATATTATTATTTTAAATGGAAGTTAACGCCAAGATATTGTATAGGCAGGATTGAACCGAACTAACTATAGTATGATTATACATGTCTGTTAAATTTTTTTACATTTATCCAATAAAATTTAGAAACTTAGAATGTGAATGAATCTAATTTTAAGCATAATTTAGTTTAAAATGCTAATTTACCGCCTTTTGATGGAGAACCCTCATTAAATATAGTTTTTGTCACTTTTATATGTCCTATTTGAACAAATAAAATTCTTCCTTAGAATCATTACATCAAAATTATTTTTGGGTAGAATTTTGGTATTTTTCTGATAAAATTCACTTTTTGATGAATATTGGAAAACACTGTATTTTAATTCAAAACTACCTGTTAATATAATTTATCTATATATTTATATTACCTATTTAATTGGTTTTAAAGTGTAATTAGATTATATTTCTACCATTTAATCCAATTTTGGTCATTTTAATTAATTTCACTTTGAAATTGGACATAAACAAGTGTTATTCTTTTGATATTTAATATTTCTTAAAAACCCGCTTTTTGTTTTGACAACGGGAATTAATTTTAAATTAATTAATCCAACTTATATGTTTTCAATTTGGTAAAATAGACATCATTGTTTAATAAATAATGTCAAATATATATCAGACTAAATTTTTTGTATTTTTCTGAAAAATTTCAATTTTGGATGAATAGTGAAACCACTAAGTAGTAGTTAAAAAACTGACTTTTCCATTTAAATTAAATTTTACCACTACTATAAATTGAATTTCAAAAATCTGACATACATGGTTGTTATTTTTAAGTAAAATTTGGTTCAATAAGATGAAAATTATTTTTGATAAATTATAACTTTTGACTTTTATTTAACGCGGTTAAAGGTAAATATGGAAATTCAAGGTAACAATAATATCATAATAATACAAAATTACCTTAACACTTGTACTAAACTTATTGGATGAGTCATTTCCGACCATGGGCATCCTTGGGTCTATTTTGGGACCCCATGGAGCCACTTGGGAGTGATAATGACACTTTAGATTAATTAATATAAAGTAAAGACAAAAATGACATAAACAAATATCTTTTAGTAAATTAATTTTTACATAGGGTTATACAAGTTATATTTTCGACTATAAATATTATTTGAAAATATTAAAATATTTAATACATTATGGTATTTGTTTTATAATTTTTAGACATCAAATAAATTAAATTATTTATGATACAACAATGATGCAATATTTACCTCATTAATAAATGATTTAAATAAATAAGATTATAAATATTGAAACAATATCCAAAACATGTCCAATTATTATTAGATGATTTTATTTTGACCGATATTAATCATCTATTTTACTTTAATTAGTTTTGGACCTTTATAAACCAAAAATCATTATATAATGAAATAAGATTTTCACACTTTCTAAAGAGCCCCTCCTCACCCTTATAAAAAGCCCTCACTTATAACTCATTCCTCACACCTCTCAAGACTTTTGTCTTGTCCAACCCCTACCCAAATAATCTCTCATGATCCCTATATTCCTCTAGGAAGCCTTACCTTAGGCATAAGTCACTTTTAGAAGTCCTTTTGATTCAAACAAAACGAAGTTACCCAAATTAAAGGTAATTGTTCCTCTTAACTTCTTTATTTTATTTTACTTCTCCAACCACTAAACTCTTTTTATTATTTCTTTTATAACAACACCAGTATCTTCAATATACTAGGATGTTGTTATGAGAAGTATTCGAACTAAACTTATACACACCTCCATCTAATGGGTGAAGAACATTTTGTTTCTGTGGACGGAAAACTAACGCCTCACAAAACGATGATTGTTCGATTATCTCCTACCGCCTCTCATGGTGGCCATTATTATGGAATTTTATTTATATATGATATATATTATGTTTATTTTTTCTTTTTTCTTTTTTATTTTCCATTTATATCATACCTTTATGGTTTCCATTATGGGTAAAAGCGATAATTCCATTTGAGGAAGCGCGGACTACCGCCCCCTCAAAGTTATATGACTCATTAATGCCATATGTAGGACATATAAAGGATGAAGTTAATGATATTATATATGATATTATACTGGAATTATAATATACCTATGTATCATTATGTTTTAATTTCATTAAAATAATAAATAGAAATGAAAGTAGCGTGCATGCGTACGTACGGCTTACCGTCTCCATGAACAGTGCCTTTCATTTATTATCTCTAAATGTTATGAACTATTATAAATAAAAGTATATACTATATATATGATATATATTTTATCTAAATCATGAATATAATTCTGGATATAATGAACCTGTGACCACATGAACAACATGTAATTATAATAAGTCCATTTTTGACTCAAGTACCAAATATCAACAAAACAACCATTATTAACTTAAATGATTACATAATATTTATAACATGGTAATAAGTGATATAAAAGGAATAATAAATTAGAAAAATGTTCCTAAGTAGGTATAAATTAACATTAGTTTATTATTCAGGAGATTAAAGAATGAACGGATCACGTCGGACATGAGGTAGGGGACATTGTCTCAATCTCCTTTCATTGAGGCATATTTTGTTTTAATACATGATTTTCTATTATATGTTGTATAAACACCTTTTACTTTTCATTTCATTCAAAGGGAATATTTTTCTACAAATATTTTTACTAAACAAAAAAAAGAATGTTTCTTTTATCATATGCGGTGACAATGATATTTCTACCGCTGTGAGTATTATTTGATCTTTATCTTCCTTAACAAGCCATAATGTTTTTAAGAGGAAAATAAATACCATATACTCTTTTTCATTATTTGGTATTGAAAATAGTTTTGATAATGGATTTGTTATGTCAATATATTTAAATGATATATTTTTTATTTAAATGTCAAAATTTTATCTTTCCTTTTTGTTTGTTTTATGTGTTACAAAGATGTTATGGTTCTTGGGATTTGTTATGTATACGGGAGGTTCCGTTATAAGCCTAGAGGGGGTGATCCTGAGATAGCTATCAAATGCATTGGGTAATGTGATGAAGCTAAACATGAAGTTTTCTACTAAGATATTTAGGTAATATATAGTGATGGGTATTCCAAATGTAACTCCCTACATAGCTGTCATAGCTACAATGTAAGTATGATATTGATTCCACAAGTTTCATTTATGATTTATGTTTTCTATGTGGTATTCAAAAATATTATGATTTTATCAGTTATGTTAAATAGATTATGTTATGTATGTAATGATTGACTAATGTTCTCATTCTTTGTTTTATAACCCTTACTGAGATTTTTATGCTCATCCCATGTTTTGAAATATTTTTCACAGAACCTAAAGATGAATAGGTCAAGGATGTGATCAATAAAAAGTCATGATGTCTAAAACATGGGACTAGACATGACTCTTTTTTTCAAGAGTTTTTATTTTATGAGAAAAATTGAAACTGAGTAGAAGTGTCTACCTTGTAATTTTTGATATGTAATGTAATAGTTATGGCCTAATTCTCTAAAACTCTAAACCTGAAAATATCGTCAATGTGAATTATTCACTTAATTGACTGACTGAATGGCCCGAAGGCCTAATTTTTTTTTATTTTGGATAAACCCACTTTTAAGGAAAAAATGGGGAAACCTCACAAGATTTCAAGGACATGAAACTTCAACAAAAATTGAAGGTAATTTCCCAGAACAGACTACACAGACATACCCCTCCCCAGCATAATCATCAGTACGGCAAACCTACACCATGCATGACTATTCAGCAAGTTGTCTCGTGCAATAATGCACGGGCCTGGTACTGATGGCAGATCCATACCCTCTCAAACATCCCAATCTATATAGTCATTCACTGTGAAAGCTCCTACTCTAGTCCCCATCATGAGAAAATCCATGTAGAAATTCTAGAAAGAGCCTTCCAAATACCAAAATCTGAACTATTGTAGCAATGCCAAAATTCCACAAAAAATACCACCATCAAAAAAAATCGACTTGCACACTAATCCAACTCCCACTATCAAACATCCTCAAGCCGAAAAGATCACTTACCCCCATCCATCCAAAATCATACAAGAGTACAATGCAAGATCAAATAGAAATCAAACCACAAGAAAGCTTCCAACTGATAATCAAATAAAGATTTCAGTAATGAATCCATGGTTGTGCCCAAAAAAGGAAGTATCGAAGAATTTAAAGAACCATAAATTCATCACTAAATCACAGAATCAACAAGAGAGAAGCCACCACCATCACATAGACTCATCACCATGAACCAGTGCATCCAAAACCAAAACAAATGTAAAAAGAGAAGGTAGAATAAATCACCAGAACGTCGGAAGGACAAATCGCTGCCTAGATCCTGTCATCACCAACTATAACACACTCAAATATCCTGACGAAGCACCAACCACACACACTAGAGACAAGGTGGAGACCTCATGCTGCGAGATCTGGAAGCTCAGTCACGGACTGACACCGCGCCGCCATGTGAGACCCTATCTAGCGATGAAGGAATTGGGTGGGACAACAGTGCAAAGGATGAGATGACCTGAGTCCAAGAAACACCAGCACAACCAAGTAATCACCACCTGATCTTGTCGAGTAGCAGAAGAGTCAACATGTCAACCCTATCTAGTAATGTTTAAGGCCGGGTCCTTATAGTTGGTATCATAGGTCTTTTAGATAACTTTACGAGTTGGGGTATTGTTAAATTAATATCTATAAATTAATTTATGTTAATATTGAAATGAGAGAATTTATAGATTATCATGTTTCTTCGCCTAAGATATCTCTGAGTTTAGAATGGTTTTTGGTAGAGGAAAAAGGGCAGTTATGTTGGGATGACATCAGGAGTAATACAACCTTCCAAATAAGCAACCTGAGATGGTCGTAATCGGAACTGAACAGTTTGTTGCGGTGATTGCATAGTTTACATAGGTTATAAATGGTGTTGGTATACATGCACAAGATCATCCAGATTAACCATAGTGTAACATGTCAGTAGTGGAGCATTTCATGATAGAACATCCCTCTTCATTCAGAGTATCATCTAACCCTGTGCTAGCAGAAGGGTGAATTAAAGCACTAGAGAAAACTTTTGATGTCATGGGGTGTTTAGAACATCAAAAGGTTAGTCTTGTTATTTACAGTTTTGAAGGTGAAGTTGATTAGTGGTGGTCGATGGTAAAAAATATCAGGGATAGTGAGGAGATTGATGCTCTTGATGAGGATGAATTCAAAGTTATGTTTCTTGAGAAATATTTTCCTAAGGTGGTTCGTCTTATGATGGAAACAAATTCCTAGAATTGAGGTAGGAGGATGAATTAGTGGCTGCTTATAAAGAAAAATTCACTCGACTGGCAAGGTATGCTCCAAATTTCATATGAGATATTGATAGTAAAATCAACCGTTTTTACTCAATATTAAAGCCAAAGTATCCAAGTTATTTATCTTCTCATGAGTTAAAAAGTTATGAAAAATTTGTTCGTTGTTTGGAGAAGGTGTAAATGTATTTTACCAATGATCAATTGTTCTTTGACAAACATTAAAATAAGAGGTCAATGTGGCAGGAGAAAGGGAATAACTCTTCAAAAAAGTCTGATGGTAAGAAACTTAAGTCTATATTTTGTGAAAATTGTGGTAAAAACATGATGGGGAATGTCTTTTGAATTCGGTTAAGTGCTACTGATCTGGTACAATGGGACATAAGGTCATAATTACACTGAAAAAGAGTAGGGTAATGGTAATACAAAATCCGATTTACAATAAGTAAAATGTTTTTAAGTGCAATGAAATGGGTCATTATGAAATTGAGTATCCAATGAAGAACTCGACTGAGGGAAAGAATCCAGAATACAAGTGGAAAGGGGTGGTGATATCCTTTTCAACTACTTCAGTAGATTATGGGCCATCAAATGAAGTACTATCAGGTACACTGTTTGTTTGTTCAGATTATGTCAATGTGTTGTTTGATTCATGGTCTACATACTCTTTTATTTTTGAGACTTTTTCTAGTTAATTGGGAATTCCATCTCAAGATATGTATACAGAACTTATGGAAAAAACACATGGAGGAAATGTTGAGACAAAAAGAATACATAAGAACCTTTCTGTCCTTATGTGCGGT
Source organism: Viscum album (assembly GCA_963277665.1). Classification (NCBI taxonomy): domain Eukaryota; kingdom Viridiplantae; phylum Streptophyta; class Magnoliopsida; order Santalales; family Viscaceae; genus Viscum; species Viscum album. The sequence continues at coordinate 693,620,033 of OY728163.1, forward strand.
AAGAATCTATCTGAAAACCTCATTGTTTTGCATCTAGTAGAGTTTGATGTTATTTTGGGTATGGATTGGATTTTTGTTTATCATGCTAATATTGAATATATAGATAAATAGTTTTCTTTTTAGAATTATTTTCATTTTTTGTACAATAATGAACGCTTTCTTTTGATAACTTATCAGGAAGTTGAGAAACTAGTAAAATATGGAAATGAATGTTACCTTGCACATGTTGTTGAAAATAAAGTAACTATTCAGATTAATGATGTTCCTATGGTAAATTAGTACATTGATGTTTTTCCTGATGAGTTCCCTGGTATTATACCTGATCGAGAAGTTAATTTACTGTTTACATAGTTCCTGATGTTAAGCCAATTTCAAAACCCCCTTATTGAATTGTTCCAGTTGAACATTTAGAGTTAAAGAAGCAATTGAGGGAGTTATTAGATAAAGGTTTTGTTTGACCTCTCACATCACTAGGGGGTTCTCCTGTCTTTTTTGTTAAAAAGAAATATGGTTTATTGAGACTGTTCATTGATTATAGAGAATTTAATAACATCATTGTTAAGAACAAGTATCCTTTTCCTCATATTGATGAATTGTTTGATCAGCTCTAGGGAGCTCAGTATTTTTCTAAGATTAACTTGAGGTTGGGGTACCATCTGTTGAAATTAAAGGATAAATATATTATGTAGACTGCGTTTCATACTAGATATGGCCATTATGAATTTTTAGTTATGCCTTTTGGGTTACCAATGCACCTGTTGTATTCATGGATCTTATGAATAGAATTTTCCGTTAATTCTTAGATATGTTTGTGGTTGTGTTAATTGGTGATATTTTGGTTTATTATAAAAGTAAATAGGAGCATGAAAGTCATTTAAGGGTTATCTTTTAAACCTTGAAATAAAAGAAACTATTTGGGAAATTTAGCTGGTGTGAGTTTTGGTTACAACAAATTTCATTCCTTGGTCACATTGCTTCAAAAAATGGAATAACTATTGATCATTCTAAAACAAAAGTGGTTGAAGAATGGCCAAGACACAAAAATATAATTGAGATTCATAGTTTTCTTGGTTTGGAAGGTTTTTACTGGAGGTTTGTTGATAATTTTTCACGGTTTTCTAGTCCAATGACTAAGTTAACATGAAAAGGTGTAAAGTTCATTTGGAAAAGAGAATGTGATGATTGTTTTAGGAATTGAAAAGAAGATTATTGAATGTTGCAGTTTTGGCAATACCTTCTAGAAATGGTGATTTTGTTATCTACAGTGATGCTTCATTGAAAGGACTTGGTTGTGTCCTTATGCATAATGATCAGTTAATTGCTTATACTTCACATCATTTGAAACATCATGAGTTAAATTACCCTACACATTATTTTGAATTAACTATTTTTTTTTCTTTAAAACATTAGAGGCATCATTTTTATGGAGTAAAATGTGATATATATATTGAACACAAAATTTTTAAGTATATATTCACTTATAAATAATTTAACATGAGACAGAGGATATGGTAGGAATTAATCAAGGATTATGATTGGAAAATTCATTATCACCAAGGAAAGGAAAATAAAGTAGCTGATGCTTTGATTCAAAAAAGTAATGCTTCATTGACCATTATATGTTTGGAATGAGATCCTTTGGTTTTTTATTTGATTAAATTTGGCATAGAAGTTGTTGGTTCAAGAAATTATTCTGTTTTGTTTCAGGTGTCAGTGAAATCATCTCTATCAGACAGAATAAAGCAAGCGCAGAAGGAAGACAGTGAGTTGCAGAAAAAGGTAGATTTGGTTCAGAAGGGTAAGTTGCCTGATTTTAATGTTGATAATGATTGTTTTTTGAGGTTTGGGAAAAGATTATGTGTGCCTTGTGATTCACATTTGAAAAATAAGTTGTTATGTGAAGCTCATAGTTGTTCGTTTTAAGTTCATCCTGGTAGTAATAAGATGTACATAAATCTTCAGAAGTATTACTAGTGGGATGGAATGAAAAGAGATGTATATGATTTTACTGTGAAGTTTTTGGAAGGTCAGCAGGTTAAAGCAGAGCGGCAGTTACCAAAAGGGATGCTTCAGTCTTTACCAGTGTGAGAGTGTAAATGGTAAAATATATCCATTGACTTCATTGTGGGATTACTAAAGACATCTCGAGGTAATAATGAAATCTGGGTTATTGTTGATCAGTTGACTAAATCTATTCATTTTCATCCTATTTGAGATACTTTAACTCTGGATCAACTTTCTCAGTTGTATGTTAAAGAGATAGTTAGGTTGCATGGAGTTCCCCTCTGCATTGTATCTGATCATGATCCCATGTTTACTACTAACTTTTGGAAAGGCCTTCAGAAGTTGTTGGGTACTGAATTAAATTTTAGTACAACTTTTCATCATCAATCAGATGGGAATTTAGAACAAAAAATTCCAACCTTGGAGGATATGCTACATTCTTGTTCACTGGATTACCAGGGAAGTTGGGACCAACATCTTTATTTGGTTTAATTTTATTATAATAATATCTTTCATTCCAGTATACAGATGGCTCTGTTTTAAGAATTATATGGAAAGCATTGTCAAACTCTAGATTTTTGGGATGAAGTAGGTGGAAGGAAGCTTATGGTACAAAAATTGATAGAAGAGATGGTAGAAAAAGTTCAGTTGATTTAGAAGCACATGAGAACAGCTCAGAGCATACAGAAAATTTATACAGATAATTGGAGGAAGGATCTTTCTTTTGAGGTAGGTGATAATTTCTTTCTTAATGTTTCTCCTTAGAAAAGTGTAATGTGTTTTGGTAAGAAGGGAAAGTTGAGTCTAAGGTTCATTGAACCTTATGAAATCCTGGAGAAAGTTGGATCAGTTGTGTACAGAGTGGATTTACCTCCAATTTTATCCCAGGTACACAATTTTTTTCATGTTTCAATGTTGAGAAAGTATTTTCCAAATCCATCTCATGATTTGAGCCCAGAGGAGTTCATTTGGAAGAGAATCTCTCCTATGAGGAACAACCAGTCCAGATTCCTAACCGAATAGAGAAAGTGTTGCGAAATAAGGTAATTCACTAGGTAAAGGTTTTGTGAAAAAACCATATGGTTGAAGAGGCAACGTGGTAATCAGAAAATGATTTGAGGGATAAATACCCCAATTTATTTTATAAGTGAATAAAATTGTGAGGATGAAATTTCAAAACGGGGGGAAGGATGTAACATCCCAGGTAAATAAAGAAATAATACATTTTCTTAATTATTAATATTTGTGAATTAAATATTAGTTTTACTTTATGGGGGTCGATATGTTCGATGGCGTACCCGATATGAAACAACGGGTTTCTTTGAACTCTTACATTGCACAATAATAATATAATATTATTATTTTAAATGGTAGTTAACGCCTAGCCGTTGTATTGGAGGGATTAGAAAGAACTAACTGCAATATGATTATAAATGTTTGTTAAATTTTTTTTACATTTATCCAATAAAATTTAGAGGCTTAAAATGTGAATGAATCTAATTTTAAGCATGATTTACTTTAAAAGGTTGATTTACTGCCTTTGATGGAGAACCCTCTTTAAATATAGTTTTGGTAACTTTTATATGTTCTATTTGACCAAATAAAATTCTTCTTTTGAATCAGGACATCAAAATTCATTTTGGGTAAAATTTTGGTATTTTTCTGATAAAATTCAATTTTTGATTAATAGTGGAAAATATTGTATTTTAATTCAAAATTGTATTCTAATATATTTTATTTATATGGTTAGATTATCTTTTTAATTGGTTTTAAATTTTAATTAGATTATATTTTTACCATTTAATCCAATGTTGGTCATTATAATTAATTTCACTTTAAAATTGGAAATAAACAATTGTCATTCTTTTGATAGTTAATACTTCTTAAAAACACGTTTTTTGTTTTGACAACAGGAATTAATTTTAAATTAATTAATCCAACTTATATGTTTTAAATTTTGTAAAATAGACATAATTTTTGAATTAAAAATATCAGATATAGCTTAGACTGAATTTTTGGTATTTTTCTGAAAAACATCAATTTTTGATGGATACTGAAACCACTAAGTAGTTGTTAAAAAACTGAATTTTTCATTTAAATGAAATTTTACCGCTTCTGTGAGTTGAATTTAGAAAATCCAACATACATGGTTGTTATTAGTAAGTAAAATGTGGTTCAATAAGATAAAAATAATTTTTGGTGAATAGTAAATTTTGACTTTTATTTGTCGTGGTTAAAGGTAAATAGGGTAATTCAAGGTAAAAAAATATCATAATAATAAGAAATTACCTTAACTATTGTCCTAACATTATTCTATGATTCATGGCCGACCATGGCCATCCTTGGGGCGATTTTGGGACCCCATGGAGCCACTTGGGAGTGATAATGACACTTTAGATTAATTAATTTAAAGTAAAGACAAAAATGGCATAAACAAATAACTTTTAGTAAATTAATTTTTACATTGGGTTATATAAGTTATCTTTTCGACTATAAATATTATTTTCAAATATAAAACGATTCCCTACATTGTGGTATTTTTTTATAATTTTTAGACGTCAAATAAATTAAATTATTTATGACACAAAAATGACACAGTATTGACCTCATTAATAAATGATTTAAATAAATAAGATTATAAATATGAAAAAAAATATACAAAAGTTGTCCAATTATTATTGTAAGATTTTATTTAAAATATTAGTCATCTTATATTTGAATTTAATTAGTTTTTTACACTTAGAAACTGAAAATCATTATATAATAAAATAACATTTTCACACTTTCCTAAAGAGCCCCTCCTCCCCCTTATAAAACTCTTTCACTTCTAACTCATTACTCACACATCTAAAGCACCTTTGATCATCCAAACCCTACCCAAATAAGCTCTCAAGATCCCTATATTCCTTCTAGAAGTCTTACCTTAGGCAGAAGTCACTTAAAGAAGTCTTTTTGATTCAAACCAAAGGGAGTTACCCAAATTAAAGGTAACGGTTTCTCTTAACTTGTTTTCTTTTATTTTACTTCTCTAACCCCTAAACTCTTTTTATTACTTTATTTTATAACAAAAATAGTATCCTCAGTATACTAGGATGTTTTTATGATAATAATTCTAACTACACTTACACACACCTCCATCTAATGGGTGAAAAACATATTGTTTCTCTGGATGGCAAACTAACGCCTCACAAAACGATGATTGATCAATTATGTCCTACCACCTCTCATGGTGGCCATTATGATGGAACTGTATTTATATATGATATATATTAAGTTTATGTTTTTTTTTTCTTATGTATTTTCCATTTATATCATACCTTTATTTTTTCCATTATGGGTAAACTTGATAATTTCATTTGAAGAAGTGCGGACTATCACCCCCTCAAAGTGATATGACTCATTAATTCCATATATGGTATGTATAAAGGATGGATTTAATGATATTATATATGATATTATACTGTAATTATAATATACCTATGTATCATTATGTTTTAATTCCATTAAAATAAGAAATAGAAATGAAAGTAGTGTTCATGTGTACGTATGGCTTACCGTCTCCATGAACGGTGCATTTCATTTCTTATCTCTAAATGTTAAGTATTATTATAAATACATGTATATACAGAATATATATGATATTTATTATATCTAAATCAGGAATATCATTCTGGATATAATGAAATTTTGACCAGATGAACAAATTGTAATTATAAGAAGTCCATTTTGACTCAAGTACCAAATATCAACAAAACAACCCTTATAAACATAAATGATTAAATAATGTTTATAACATGGTAATGAGTGATGTAAAAAGAATAATAAACTTGAAAAATGTTCCTAAGAAAGTAGAAATTAACTTTAGTTTCTTATTCAAGATATTAAATAATGAACGGGTCAAGTCGGACATGACGTAAGGGACTTCGTCTCAATCTCTTTTCATTTAGGCATATTTTGTTTTAATACACGATTTTATTTTATACGCTTTATAAACACCTTTGACTTTTCATTTCATTCAAATGGAATATTTTTCTATGAAGCGTTTTACTAAATGAAAAAAATAATGTTTCTTTTAATGTACATGGAGACAACGACCTTTCCACCGTCACGGGTATTATTTGATCTTTGGCTTCCTTAAAAAGTCATAATGTTTTTAAAAGGAAAATAAATACCATATACACTTTTACATATTTTGGTATTGAAAATGGTTTTGATAATGGATTTTTTATGCCAATATATTTAAATGATATATTGTTATTGAAATTTGGTAATGTTATCTTTCCTTTATGTTTGTTTTATGTGTTACGAATATGTTATGGTTCTTGGGAATTGTTACGTATATAGGTGGTTCCATGACAAACCTACGGTGGGTGAGCCCGAGATAGCTCTCCAATGCATTGGGTAATGTGATGGAGGTAAACGTGAATGTTTCACCTAAGAGATTTAGGAATATATTGTGATGGGTATTCCAAATGTAACTCCATATGTAGCTGTGATAGATACAATGTAAGAATGATATGGATGCCAAGAGTTTCCTTTATGATTTATGTTTTCTATGTGTTATTCATAAATATTATGATTTCCTGAGGTATGTTAAAGAGCTTATGTTATGTATGTTATTATGGACTAATGTTTTTTTCTTTGTTTTATAACCCTTGCTATGCTTTTTATTCTCATCCCAATTTTTGAATTGATTTTCACATGACCTAAAGATGAATAGGGTTGAGGATGGGATCAAGGAAAATACATGATGTCTAAAACATGGGACTAGACATGACTCTTTTATCAAGATTTTTTATTTTATGAAAGAAATTGAAACTGAGTGGAAGTTTCTACCTTGTAATTTTTGAGATGTAATGTAGCACTTATGGCCTAATTCTCTAAAACATTAAACCTGAAAATATCCTCAATGTAAATTATTCACTTATTTCAATATTATGTAATGTTTAAGATCGGGTCCTTATATTAGAGTAACTAAATAATACATTCCCATATAATATTGACTAGTATAAGATTCTAGAAGGGGTCAAGGGTTATAAATGAAGGGTCATAACCCTTATTTCCCTAAATTTATTATTAAATGTTATTTTTTTTCTATGATTAAATTTCTCCTAAGTTCAATCCTCTTAATGATTACACTGAGGATATATACCAAAAAAAGGTTATTGGGGTTGATCCAATAGCTAAAACAAAGTCTCCTATTGAAACTAATACACCTAAATCTCCACCCAAGGGACACTTTAAATATAGGTTTTATAGTGGGTAAAAAATGAATATTGTTTTTCCTACAATGATTACTAGCTCAATAGAAATCATATTAGGAGGTTCATTAAATCTCTATCTCAATTCTAACATATTGATATGGTTTCCTTTAACATTTATATAACCTGGAATCATATTAATGAGGATCCTTGTACTTATTAATAATATTTCAATGATATTGGATCCAAGCATTGAATCACTTCCACTAATGAGGATATGAATTCCCAAAAGAAAAAATAAACCATTACTATTTTAAATAAAATACCTTATGGTAAGGCCATTAACTGTAAATTGATATTTAAAATAAATTATGATAAAAATTATGTGAATAAAATCAAATTTAAGTCAAAAGAAATGCCTTACCTTTTAATTAAAAAGAATGGATTGATTAATTTGAGATTTTTTTCTCATGTAATTAAAAATTCTTCAACTTGATTGGATTTTACTGCTTGACATGATCTTCATATAGAATAACACGATATTTAAACTTCTTTATTGCCTGGTTATCATAATGAAAAACACTACATGATGAATCCTGATGGTTTTTCTCATGAATTAAAATTTAACTATTTTTTTTATAGTTTTTTATGTGGTTTAAATCAATCCACTAGTAAATGGTATATGAAATTTTATTCACTCCTAATAAAAAATAAATTTAGTTGAAGCAATTTTGATGTGTCTATTTGATTCAAATATATTATAGACTACATGATCTACATACTACATTATGTTGATGATATTCTTATTATTTTTAGCAATATGACATTAATAATCGATGAAAATTATAATATAAAACATCTAGTATGTGTGAAGAAAATTTAATAAATTGAAATAATAAAGGAAATAAAACATAAATTTAATTATTTATCTTTGAAAAGTTATGTTATTAAAGTACATAGAAGTTATATCTTTGGTTATTTAAATCTTCTTTTGTGTTCCATTTCTTCATCATTTTAGTTTTTCACTTTTTTAGTCCCTTGTAACTACTGATAATGTTGATTTTATGAGTATAATTCCTTATCAAATGTTATTGTAGGAATAATTTATGTTATTATTTGTATAAAAATAGATGTTTTCATATATATTTATACTTATACTAGGTTTATGATCAATTCAGGTAATACAAAATGGAATTTCCTTAAATGGATGTTGATGTATATTTTTTTCTACTTCTCTGACGCTCTGTTGTGGTATAAATGTTAAGCTTGATGAGATTTTGACTGGTTATGTTGATTTTAACTATGTTGGATATGGTTATGCTTGAAAATCCCTAACTGTTTATGATTCTACTACTTTTGGGGTACCCATATACTATAAATGAAACTTACAATTGATTATGGAACCCTAAACCATTGAAGTTGAATATATAAATTGAAAACAATCTATTAAGAAATCCATGTGTTGTAATGGTTTGATTTTTAAACTTGGATTACGTATTTTTGGTATTAAAATCTATTATTATTAACAATCTATTTTAAATATATCTTTTATATTAATATTTCATGGTTTTTATAAATATATAGAAATTAGTTTTCATTTAAATAAAGAAGCTACTAAAATTTGAACAATTAGTGTATATTAGATACACACCAATTTCAACCTATAAAATAGTTTGACTAAGGTCATGGATTTACCTAAACTTAAAAAATATTTAGACATACTTGGTTACACTTAAATAACACTAAGTGTAGGAACATATCCTATTTTCTTACTTAAATTTTGGAAATATTTTAAGGCACATGAAATAATGGAATTAAACATTAAACTAATTTCTATAAAATTTAATTTTTTATAATGTGAATGCCTTTTGGTAAAATTTTATATTATTTATTCACATTGGCTTATATTTTGTTATGATAAAATTGGTTATTTATTTTCACTTGGATTTTATTTCGTGGATTCATTTTCAAGATTCAGGCCTCTCTCTAGGATTTTATCATTTGTATCATCTGTTTATTCATTTCTCATGGTTTTAGTGTGAGTTATTGATTAACATACATGTGATGACCCCATTTTCACCAAATTTTATTTCTTATCTTTCTTAATATGTGACCTCACTTACCTTTTTTCTATATCTTCCCTATGTCCACCCTCACTTTTCAAAACTAATATTTGTTACATCATCTCAATATATGTTGTTACACTTTTATTTCATCTTATTTCTTGGTTTTCCCATGGATTTTTTATTCTTAATTTGGGTATTCTAAAACATTATAGAAATAAATAGAAAGTGGGTGGATATCTCTTCCATTGTGGTGTTAGAAAATCTAGATATATTGAGAATCTTTATTTGTGGGGACCTTTTTGAAATTGTATCATAACTGTTGTGTCAAACTAATCCCAGAGATAGTGTCTAGTGGATATCTAGAGTTCAATACACCACTACCTCTATTCTCTTATACTATAATGAACCCAAAAAACATAAATCATTAATATGATCTTACCAAATACCTATTGAACCATAGGAATTAGTTGGTGGTATTCCCAAGTATTTTTTAATCCATTTATATATCCCTTTATGGTTCTTTCATGTATCTATGTTTTATTTTTTAATGGATTTGGTATTCAGAGTTGTTATTAGGGTTAGATCTTGGATTTATCATGTTTCATTGAAATGTGTTGAGGTTTCAGCTGTATTTGAATAGGCTAGGAATTGATTCACAGGTGTTGTAATAAGCTTGTGGATGGAGTTTTTTAGTTGGGAGAATAATACATTATGACACAAGGGATCATGGCATGTAAATGTGAGGTGAATTAGGCCATGACTCAAGGATTTACTATGTGGGAAAAAGGTTACATCGTGTATAAGGGGTAGCAAAACATGGACAGCTATAATTAAGATATTGGATTGGTTCAATTGAATATCACACTGTGGCTAATGGGTATCATGCCAATATTGGTCTCTTTAAAAGTAATGAAATTTTTATTTATTTGATATTTAATGGTTTTATCTTAAAACATAAGTGTTTTTCACTTAGTTAAAAAATGGTATAAAAGTGGAAATCATGTTTCCTGATAGAGGGTCATGTTGTGATGCAATAATATATACGGGTAATTATATAATTCATGTCCAAGGTATAGCACATCATGAAAGGTTAGAGTTTAGATATTTTTTGGAGTCTAATTAAGTAGGACATTGTGGTTAATGGGTATCACATCATAAAATTCTTTTAGATAAGTGAAAAATGGTTAAGTATTTAATAAAAAATATTTTTCTCCTAAAACATAATGGTTACAAAATTAGATAAAAAACTTGTTATAAAAGGGGGAAGTCATGTTGTGAGATATAGGGACATGTTGTGATGAGATAATATAGAATGGTAACGATATATGCAATGGTATTATGTAATTTTTCAATGATATATTAGGGTTTTCATATTTTCAAAGAAATGAGTGAGGGGGAAGTCATGTCATGATGGATGTTTGGTTAACCGTGATGGGGGTTTCATGGGAAAAGATACAACATGGAGACCTATTAATGTAGGTTTATTCCACCATAAAGGGTAATTTAATTACTTGAAGTAACCCATGTTTATTTTGGGGCCTCATGGGAGGTGTTTCAAACCATGATACTGGGAATCATGTCACAAGGGGTTCCTAGAAGGGGATAATATTCCATTATCTTGGAGGTTCACATTCTGACCTACCTTATTTTTAATAAATTAAATAATTGGTTTAATTAAATAAAAATGGAGACTGGGTATTTTATTCAATAATAAAGAGATTACACTGTAAACTTCTCTCATTCATTCTCTCTATCCTCTTGGTAAGATCTTTATTGATTCCTATTGGGTATTTTAATTCTTTGAAGCAGGGAGTAATAATGTGTAAGACTATAATTTTTTGTGTTTATTTTTTTTAACAATTCTAACTATTACTTCATCTCTTATAATAAATCCCTAATTATTATGATTTTTTAAAATTTTGGTGAATCTTATATTTATAGTTAAATCTGAATATGGTCTTTCATGAGTATAATCCTACTAACTCTAGGTAGGTGGTTCCATGATAATTCTTGGATTATATATGTTTTTATGCACTGAGTAATCAATACACATGGGTAGGGTTGTGTGGGAGGTCAGGAATGGAACTACATATTATCATTTTTTTAATAGATACTAATGGTTGGTCACATATGGAAAAATGACGTGTTTATCCTAGTATGGTTTTGTTGTGCAGTTCTAGGTTTTTATGGGAATGATGTTGTATATTGTAAATTGGGGACTCTTGAGATTTGTTTATTGATATGGTTCTTTGAAAATATAAAGGATTTAACTTGTATATATGTGGGTAATGTTTATCATTGGTAATGTGTTGTGATGTATGTTCACTGGTATGATTTGGATAGTGTTTTCCATTATCATAGATGGTGATAGAGGTTTTCCAAGTTGTGGGTATAAGATTTTGGAAATGATTATAACCATATAGTATGAGGCCATTGAATTTGTATTCACATGGTATAGGACATCTTAATTGGTTTTGACTTCTAGTTTCTTAGTGGTATCTTCAGTAAATAAGTTCCATAAGGTGGATAGAAATGAGGTTAATTGATATAGATGAGGACACACAGTATTCATCCACAATTAGTAGAATGTGAGACCACTATATGGAAACAAGATTTCCTCCATATAAGTGGGATATTATGGGGTTGATGAAATGGACTTTGAAAAATATGGGTGTCGTTATGCCTTGGGTTTTATCATACAGTTGAGCTAGCGGTCAATAAATAGTTCATAAGACCATGGTTCATGTGATACTACATGTAGATCTATCATTGTTTTTTCGTAGATAATATGTAATCATAGTGTCATGTGATAAGTAATTGGTTATAATTTTGAGGGTACAACTGGTATGATCGAAAAGTAATATATCATTCCACTTTAGAGATGGTCAACATAGGTAAAGACTCACTCAGGGTTGGTTGAGCATGAGTATAGAATATCATTTGGTGTATTTTGGTTTTAATTTACTACATTTTTCATTTATCAGTATATGTATAGAAATTTTCTTGGGACACCATTGATGGGGGCCTATTTAGTAAACACTCACACCATGAATGGACACTCAAGGAAAAATGAATTCTTTATGTCTTGTGGAACAATAGTATAGGTTCATCGTTTAGATCTTAGTGGACATTCATATTCATATGGTTCATGGGTTGGATGTTGTGGTTTGAAAATAAAAATTTTTGTTCCTCAGTGACCAACTAAAAGTTTATTTTGGTTACCTGTGTTGTACATATGTTATCAACCAACAGAAAATCATTTTTATTTAGTATTACTATAATGATATGGTAGACATTTACATTTATTATTGTTTGTCTTTCCTGGATTGTGTTATATAGTATTTAGTAATGATTTCATTGTTATTGTGTTGTTTTTATTTATATTTATAGGTTATACTCTCAACACTATCACCACATAGACCCTTTCTTCTAGTTTTTATCCTTGGGAATTTGGGGAGGAAATACTAAGGTTTATTTTCTCTCTAATCTGTTTTCTTTATAGTGATTCAGGTTAGGAAGTTTCAATTTTGTTCCTATTTTTTGGGATTATTAATTATTGTTGTCTTTTATGTTTTCCATTCTTTTATCTATAAAATATTATTAGTTTGTTGTTCTTGAAGTGGATGTAAGACTAGATGAGTTCAAAACATAATAAATATGGGGTGTTCTATTACTATAGTCTTTATTTATGTGTATCACTTCTTGAATAGGAAACCTTTTCTTTTACTACTACTCGTTTCTTTTTTTGAATTCAATCTCCATTGACCTAAAAAAATATTCATATTAACTCTCCCAAGTTAATTCCAAGAGTGAATATGACTAATGGTTTCCTCAATAAAAATGCAATCATGAAATGGAAAGAAGCCACTCAATAGTACTTTGTTTATGCTAAAAGTAAATGGATTGGGAAAAAGACTCTGCTCATTTATATATAAAAGTGCTCATAATTGGATATATTTAATTTTCCAATGTCTTGTAAAGTTAAACCACTAACTAAGTTTCAAATTCATTCACCCAAAATTGTAGACACATCATAAAATTATTATTTTTATCTATCAATAAAATTTAACTCCATATTTTTAAAACTAATTTTTTATTCAAAAACCAAAATGTGTTTTCAAATGTAAAGAAACATGATTTTCTTATCACTTTGAATCCATATTTATTATAAATAAAACCACTTTATTTTAAACCCTCAACATTCAATGGTTATGTTAAGATTATCATGTGTGGTTATTTTTCATTTTCTAAAAATTAATTCAAATTGAGAATTTAACTTGGGAATCTAATGCCAAAATAAATTCATTCATACAGATCTAAACATCTCAATCATTAAAACATAATTTTTCAAATCCTGCCACATTTAAATATAAAAAATATATATGTATAAGAAAAATAATTTTTTTTAAAAAAAATACAATACATCCTAAATTTAATAAAAATCAATAAACCATAACTTTATATTTTAATATAATTCCATCCATTTTTATATACATTTAAAAAAATCTATATTCAGCCATACTAATATTTTCAAAATAAATTTCATGAATCATTATTCTCAATATGCCAAGATTTTATGTTGGGGATTTATTGTACTTTCAAACACGTAAAAATAAATTTCAATTCACTATTTTCTCAATGATGTTTAACTAAGGTTACTTTCCCTGTAAGATATTGATTAATAATTTTTATTTTCTAAAAATTTATAAATTTTATTAAGGGATGGGTAAATTGGGTATTTTAAATTTTTTTTTTTAATTATTAAATCTAAAAACTAAATATATGAAAACTTCTTAGAGAAATAATGATCAACCCATGTAAGTTCTACTTCATGCCTTACCATTATCATTATCTTGGGAGGATATGGTAGAGAATTGATTCCTTTAATTATAAAACTAGTAACTAGATTTTAATATGAGTTACAACATTTTTAAAACAAAGAATTTGATCAGTCGCACAATGTTAATTATTTAATATCACTCAAAATCAACTAATTTTAGTTATTTTAAATTCCAATATCTTCACAGAATCATATAAAAAATATGATTTAATGACTATATTAATATTTTTTATCAGGTATTAGTGACATAAAAATTATTATATATAGTTTTAATATCTTAATTTTATCAACTAACACAACCAATAAGAGTATTCATTAAATAATAAATAGAATAAAATAAATTAGAGATCTCAAATAATTATATAATTTATTTTATACAAGAAATTATGAGATTATGGGTACATAAGTGGAATATAAGGTTAGGTCATGTGAATTACAAGGGTATTGAGTAATTTTTTAAATACGTCTTCTGAGCCATTTTACATCGGGTAACATACCCTTCTATGAATATTTTGTTCCTTGTAAATGTAAAAAAATTAGATTACATGGGTCTAGCTTTAAGGATAACTACCCTCTATAGTATGTCTATTCTAATATGTGGGTTCCTTCTAGTACTAAAACTCTTGGTGGGTCTCATAAATTTTCACAATTATTGGAGACTTTTCAAGAAAATTTTGGATCTTAATTTTAAATAATGAGTCTGATATCTTAGTAGAGATTAAAATATGGATGTCCACTGTTGAAAATAATATTGGTAGGGTCTTAAATAAATTAAAGATGATAATGGTTTAAACAGTTCTCATACAAGTTTACTCAATTATTTAATGTTTGTGTATGATTTGGAAATTAATTACTATTCATACTCCACAAAAAAAATAGGTTTGTGGGCGCATATGAACATAAGTATTTTGGAGTGGGTTTGAATTATGCTAGCATTCTCAGGATAGCCCAAATAATTTTAGGTTGTGGTCTCCACTTTTTAAATATAACTGACTAACTATTGATCAAGTATTACCAACTACAATAATACCGTAAAAGTGTTTTGGAATAATATAACTTCTTCTTTTGAACACATGAGAGTATTTGGGTGTATTTCTTATACACATGTCAAAACTGGATTGCTATAACAAAGGGGTATTATGAACATCTTTATATTTTACCCTAAAGTGTTCAATGGATATAAATTAAGGGTCAAAAATCTAATTTCCATAAATTTATTGTTATCTGGGATATTTTTCATAACACCCCAACATAGGTCACCTAAATAGAAACTAGGTTGGGGATACTACAATACATTGAATGTGCCTCCTTGTATGCCAGAGACTGCTGACTAAATAAATGACCTAAAAAGTAGTGGGTAGACTATTCCCTCAAATAATAAATCCCTAGTATCTTTCTAAAGTCTTGTAAAAAACAAGCATGACCCTTATATATAAAAAACATCCTAAAAACATATGGATTAGAAATAGGGATCCAAGTGGGTCATCAGAGTCTTGAATATAAACTAGTAAAATATTATATATATGTTTCATCAAATAATACAATGTAGAAATAGAATGTAAAAAATTATAAAATAAATTATTATATAAATATAACAAAGGAACATTTTGAAGTACATGTACAGAGTATTAGCTAAAAATAAAACTACAATATCCACTGAGCCACTCAAATAATCAAAAATTTCTAAATCCTTAGCCTCCATAGTCTTCTAAACCTAAACTACAAATTAAGCACTATCAAATACATGTTCCTAATAGAAAACATAAAGATCTACCCACATACATCTAACCCAATTATTTTTAAATGGGTGATTCCAATGACCTTGTAGGAATCCTTAATTCCTCATCATACTAAAATTATTGCGATCAAATAGACGTTCATGTAATACATATAAGGGTGAAAGTTGTTCTTGTACAACAAACCCACCCAGAAACAAAAAATAGAATAAATATTTGGAGATATGATTCGGTTATTCTTGTCTAAAATATGACATCATGACACATTTCCTCACCTTATTCATCCATTATAGGTGGAATAATTCACCCTATTCCATTAATCTTAACCCATTCCTAATGATGTAGGGTATAGTGTTTTACTAAACATGACTACTAACCTTTTAATCCATGTAGATCCTATAAGGAACCTCAAAGACATAATAATATGTCTATATGTATAACAAAATATATAGGGTAGGGTTCCTCAATCACATCCCATTTCAAAACTTTTCTCAGACTAGTTCCCTCTCACTTAGGGTGGTCCTTCCCCAAGAACCATCTTTTTTCCCACGTCATGTATCCAAACACACCATTCAAACTTAAGTGAGGCCACTTTCCAAATCCCATACCAATTCCTTGACCACACCTTATAACTCATGTTTAGTCTTATATCACATCTTGAAAACTGCCTCCTCACTCAAGGTAGGGTTATTTATCTCATTTTGACCATTAACTTCTCACTAAAGGTTGTGTCCCATATCAAAAACTCACCACTACATTCTCATTCATGTTAGCGTCCTATATCACATCTTGGACACTAAATTCTCACTCTATGTTGAGTTATCTACTACATCATGAAAACTACATTAAAACTCAATGAAGGGTCCTATATCATATCCATAATACACCATCCACTAATTAAATATGATTTCATAGGCATCCATCTCAAAATATCACATAATAAGTTGAAAATTGAAAGAATTAGTATAAAGAAAACAAAAATATCCCAACCGCACACCCCAAATATAAAAACATTATAGGTACATCCCTTTGATTATACCTTATTAGCCTCTCAAGGTCACTAGCACAGACTATATACTTCCATCCAACACCATCACAAAGGAATATTTAATTATTCAGAACCACATGTTAATCCCCATGGTTTAATGCCTCAATCATTCCTAAACAACTCATCCTTGGACTAATCTACCCAAGAGGACAACCCTATATCACTTTATATAATATAGAAAATTTTCATCATACTCAATCTATTTTAGCCACCTCTACCCATGAAAGGGTAAATTATATCAGTTTGGATTATCCAGACTACTTTAGTACCAAAATAAGAATATTAGTATGTCAATTAATTTACTAACATGCATGATAGGTTATCCTACCACATATAACACAAAAATGTTGTAAGGGTTTATTATACCATAAATAATTAGAATACAATAAGAACAATATACTATGTTATCATGATAATGAAGAATAATAAGGTATATAATCATTAGAAAATAGTGGAATTTCCCCAACATGTTCAATGGTACCAAAAAATATCAATCCAAGACATTACATCCTTCCTATAAAATCAAGTCAATTATACTTATAACAATTTAAGAAATTTATCCCTTACCAATATTACACATGCTTTTCCACTATAAAAAATCCCAATCCAATATTCTTTATAAAAATCCATCTTTTTTGAAATTCTATTTCAAAACCATCACCTTAAATCACCCATTTTCGTTGAAATCCATGATTGTCATTTCTAATATGAAAAATTCATTAAAACATCTTTTTTATACCCACCATTAAAAAATAAATCAAATTTACCTTTAAAACCAACTCATTCTACCAAAAAACTATAAAGAGGGCCCTCGACACTCTTTTTCTCAAGTCATTAATAGAAATCCATTTAAAATGATATTCATTCCTTGTTTAAAATTGGGTTGATGCATGTCTAACCCAATTTATTGGGAAAAATCACAAAAAATAAGTAGACATGCTAAAAATTACCATAGTGATTCAATATGAACATAAAAACACCAAATTAGATATAGAATCAAAAATTTCAAAGAAACCTACCTTATTCATCATTAACACAATTCCTCTCACTAAGAAACTCTAGTTGAATCAGTTCTGATTGGAATAAATCTGATAACAAAACTTAATAACTAATGTAGGGAATAATTGATAGAAATGAAGGAAATGATGAGATAAATCAAAAAGAAATACATTAATGAAATTATCGTTACTTATGTCTACTCCCTAAAATATATAACAAAAATATCCAATAATAATCAATGAAGGTCTCCCTTAGTGCTGAATATAATTATAAGGGGACCATTTTTAAAATTCTCATTGTATATTGGCCAAAAATCCCACCCCCACCCCCCACCAACAGAAACACCATTATTATTTTATTTCATTAATTCAATAAATTAATATTTTTAATAAAAACTAAATATACTTTTCACAAGTTATTTTTTCCGAACTCGAAAAAAAACATATTACTAAACTCATACGTTACATTTAAAATAAAAAAACTTACATGCCTAGATTTTACCCAAAAAAAATCCATACATATCATAATGATCTATATGTATCATAAAGAAATATCATTATACATCATCAAATATATGATGTTTATTCACACATACAATAATTCCCTTAGTAAAAAAATAAATATGTTACATTTTCTTCTAATACTTAATATTTTTTCAAATATAGGTTTTTCTATTTAGCCAAACAAATCCATATGTAATATAATTATCATACATAAGATTTTTCCTGTAGATAGAAAAACCTATATGTATGATTTTCCCTCATATGTAATACTTTTTACTTAGATAAGAAAATCCTATGTGTACTTTTTTCTTCATATGTAAGGTTTTTCAATTGTACAGAGAAACCTATACATATTATTTTTCTCATATGTATGGTTTTTAAATATAAAAAACATATATGCAATATTTCCATCATATATAAGTTTTTTCCATCAAAAAAATTCTACATGATCTTTAAAAAATAACTTATGTATTCTCCAAAAAAATATATTGATATGTATGTTTTTTTCCTCAATCTCATTTCTGTAGGGCCTCTAATAAAAACATTATGCATGCTCCAAAAAACATATGTATATACAAGATTCATCATTTTGACAAATTCTGTGAATCTATTAAATCTCGTAGATCATTCATATCATATGGTTCATGTAACAAAGAAATATTTTAAGAAATATTTCTTCCAAAACATTTAATATTCATCATAGCCTATTTTACATGCAACATCGAGTTTTAATGAACCAAAATAATACTATTAATATTATTATTTAAATAAGTCCATTATTACCTAGACATTAGAAGTATTAATAGGAATAAAAAATTTTAAAATTATTTTTATTTCTTTCATATAAATAATTCATTTTGGTAAAAAGTACTTATTTTTAGTAAAGTCCTTATATGCATCAAAAATACTTTTTGTCAAAAAATGTTTTTATTTATTTTTTTAAGAAATAATATATAAATTTTTCCAGTTTGATAAAAAAAATTAAACAGTGAAATTAATTTTTGAAATCCAAATTTTAAAATTATCTTAGATTAATTTATTGATAATTTGATGAAAATATCAATTTTTTAATGAATAGTGAAAATGTTGAATTTTATGGAAAATTGATTTTTCGTTTGATGTATTTACAAAGTTACATCTTGTTTAAAAATATTTTAAATGTAAAATTAGTTCAATTAAGTTATTATTGATCTAATTTAAGTATTTGGAATCAATTAAATGTTTAATTTTATTATAAAAACTTTTTTCACTTATGTAAACTTTTTCTTTGGAAAATAATTTTTTCATCATGTTTGTGGGATTAATTTTAAATTAAATTCTGACACTTCATTTAATTGGATTTATAAAAAATGGATTATATAGTTTTAATAATCATAATTTATATTATATATTAAAGTAAAATTAGTTTTTTTTTCTTAATTAATAGTAAAAACATTAAAAAATAATTATTATCGTTATGGTTAAAACGAGTTTACCTGGGGTTAAAATAATATGATAAGGGTTAAAATGACCTAAAATCTCATGAACAGACCCAACAGGGTCTGAGCTAAAACTACCCCAATCTCATATCCAATGGGCCAAGGGATTTTTACTATCGTCGAGAAGTCATATCACTCACATGGAAGGAATTTTCCAAAAGTACATGTATTCATGCACACATATCTAAGCCCATATGGTGTTGAAATGTAAAACAAATAATAATAATGAATTCATAAATATATGACCCCACAATAATAGTATGACATAAATTAATATAAATATTATAAAGGTTCCAAATATAAGCCAACCCGAAACTAAAAATAAAGTCCATCATGTATAGAAGGAGGGTACTGTGGTTAAATGCAACACTGGTACACACTTCGGTCTATCTAACCAAAACTAGATCCAACTTCTATTGATCCTCCATAAAACTCCATAAAATGTTCTATCATCTGTATAAGACATGACATGTGATGAAATATCCCATTCATGGGTGAGTATAACACTACCTAGTAGGACACCTTGAAATCACTAAGCAAAAGCATCAAGAGTAGTCATCTCATTATAAGATATGTTAATCATAATGTGAGACATTCAATAAAACATCTATATATACTCATAGTATACACACACTCTCAAGGTAAGGTCACAACCACATTTCCTATCTATAATTCTACTTAATGGTTTTATATAACACACATTCAGGAGAACCGACTCCATAAACTATACTTCGACTATTTACAATCATCCTAGAGGTCACACTCATCCAGGAGAACATACTCCATGAGTCAGATAGCACTGATGGTGTTTGTATGATATGTTTTACTCTTCAGGTGACTTAATAAGAATTACATGATAGAATTATGAATATAATGATACACATATAGGGATTAAACCTAATTCCATGGGGTATAGAAACAACCAAATCTAGATTAACTCGCTATGTAGGGGATCGACACCCATGTAGTGTTGGTCATGAATATACCAAGAACTGCACTGAGGGAAAATGATAATGATAGAGGATCTATCTGTGTCTCATATAATTATTCTAGAAACTCTATCCAAGACTGATGTTCCTTATAGGGGATCACTATGAAATGTATATGATGTAATTCCATGCTAAACCCTCAGGGAAAGAATAATTAGAATGAAACCTATCGATACTGGTCCAGGGAAGCTCGTAGAAGCTCACCAAGAAGATGAACTGAGGATAAATAGGAATATAACCTATGATCAAAATAGTTCATGATGTTTTTCAAGGGGTACGTGGAATGTCTCACTAATACTACAACAACTCATGTCTCAGGCTCAAATATCATGCACTTTACCATAATACATGGTGTTCCCCTAAAGTAAACAACATGTATGTCTCTGGTGTGGAACTTGGTGTGTCTAATGTCCATGAACATGTACTTTCCTAATTACATATAATATATCCTTCCACACATAGTTTTTTCCTCCACACGATCTCTTGGGCATGTACTCCCTGTACACGTTGAACCATCTACCATACATTACATGGAATATAACTTGGCACACACAACATGTAACTCCACAAGTCCTCATGGGCATATACACCCTTATATACACTGATCTAGTCAGTTAAGGGACACATTGAATGTTACATTTTTACATGGTGTGTGATATTTATCTTTCTGTGGAAACCCTAGATCAACACATATGGGACTACATGGAATGTGTTCATAAAACAACACATAGTGTATTCTGGTTTTTAACAGAATCCTATATCATCTTCATCCATCATCACCCATACATTTTTTCTATGATCTAGCCATGAATCATGGTATGAATAGTTCTGTACATTGTGGATTTGGGGTTTACTGAACCTTGTTGTTGTTGTTGGATAGATTCCATCTATTCTGGATGTATTCGCTACTTGGGAAACACCCACTCTCATTCCTTGTTGGTGTTGCATTCCAAGAACTCCATCCCAAAATCTCGATCAATCCATGAATCCACTTTCATCATTATTTACCAAAATCGTGATATTTTATCTCTATCCCAAACCAATATAATTGATCCATTCTTCTAAAAATCTAATGTACAATAAGTTTTCACCATGTATCCATTGAATTGAAGGCCAAAAAAGAATTCCAACAATGATTTCACAAAGAACGAGGAGAGAAAACCACAAAACACAGAATGGTAAAAAACCATAGTCTTTGTTAAGGTTGGAATTGATCTATTTCCATTAAAATGATGAATGAATATCCAATAATAATAAAAATAATAACCATCCCCCAAATATTGAATAAACAAACATATACATTCAAGAATGACTTATCCTAGATTCTATATGTTATTAATTGATTTGTGTTGTCCATTGGATAATAAAATGAGGATAAATAAAAAAACAATCATTCTACCTCGATGCAGATTGATCACTGATGAATAATGAATTTGCATCCTTGTTGTTGGTGACATCCTCAAAACCTGATGGTGTAATGATCCTCAATCTTGGTCTAATCCTATGTCACCTACCAAGAAATCTCTTCTCTATTGATTCTATATATCTCTTAGGTTAAAAAGAAACCCCTTGGATATCGTTATAACTGTATATTTATAAAAAACCTTAGTTCATAGAAATTTAATTAAATAAATTATTTTTCATTAAATAATTTATTTAAACATTCACCCATGATTGTGTCACGACCCGTCCTCGGGGCCCGTGCTGTGACTACCCCAAGTCCACCTTCCATAGGCCAGGGGCTGGCGACTAGCACCAAAGGCGTAAATCTCGATAAAAAGGGAAGGCATTGCCTTTATAAAACTCAAACAAACACACAAATAGAGTACAAGCGGAAGAAAACACTAAGTAAAGAAATAAGACAAGTGTGCTGAAAGTACAAAGGGGGCCAGAAATACAATCCCAATAGTAAAGTACAAGGAAAAGAAAAAATAGCAGGAAGGTGTCAAGCTGCCCCTGGATTGTCCTCCAGAGTTTCTACCTGAAGGGTAGGTACAGATGGCCACCTCAGCTCTCCACGTCCGTATGTCACCTCCGGGTACCGTCTCATCATGAATTCCACCTCCGGGTACCATCTCTCCATGAATTCCACCTCCAGGTACCGTCTGGTCGTGAAGTCCACCTCCAGGTACCGTCCAGTTCTACAAGCCTCAACCACGATCATTGTTGTCCGTCGTCTGCATCCAACACAAAAAGGTGTGGGCATAGCCCGTGCAGGGGTGAGTATAAAGATACTCAGTAGGGACCCTGAGACCCTCAAGTTCTCACAAAATCCAACAAGGATAAACCACAAATAAAGATCTCAATCATGAGAAAAACACAAAGGTCATTGACTCAGCTCAAACCAGGATTTTTATTCATGATGACGAAAAACACGGCTGCTGGAGAACTCCTCCTCTGTCGAGTGCAGTAGTCCTGTAACGACATCAAGGTGTCACTCACTAACCTTAGACTGTTGAGGTACTCCTCCTGTCAAGTACTGTGGGTCTTACACCTCACAAATTAGTGCTCCTCCGCCATGGGTCTGCCACCTCACACAGTAGTGCTCCCCCTCATAGCCTACAGAGGTAATCCTCCTATCGAGTACCACGGGTCTGCCACCTCACAAAGTAGTGCTCCTCCTCCATGGGTCTTCCACCTCACAAAGTAGTGCTCCCCACTAGGCTATGCAAGTCACTCTGAATAAAATCTGACAAGCAGTCATCAGGTCTCATCCAGCTACAAGGTCATCGTACTTCATATGCTTGCCTCCGGGAGGATCCGCTCCATGATCCACTGGCCGATACTCCAAGTATCACAAAGTCCCACGAAGAAGTATCACAAAGTACCACCTTTTCAGAGGGGTCTTAACTCAACAGACGGCGTGTCAATTGGACGCTCGATTCATGAGTTATTAGCCTCTTTTTTCCCAGGGCCCGATTGGTTTCGTATACGAACCAACTCAGCCGTATCTCAACTATACCCCGAACTCCCATGGGGTATACTCAAAGGGTTGGCTATGCTCCAAGAGTATCGGAGCCGATGACGGTTTGTCAAACGGACGTCCGGTGACAAAGATATGGCCCAAGAAGGTAATGAGCCAGTAATGAGACTAGGTCCGGTCTGACCCGGTCAGACCCACTCAGCCTAACCCAAACAGGGCCGACCTCGTCTAGGTCGACCAGGTCAGACTCACTGGGTCTAACCCGGCCTATTGGGCGAGTCAGCCCACTATGTTTTGACCCGGTCCCCTGGGCCCGGCCCAGCGGACCGAGAGGGTGGTTCGGCCCGATAGTCGCCACGTAGGCGGCTCGGTAACTCAGCCCGGGAGACCGGGCTGGTTCGACCAGCGACACCGCGGGGGTGTCATGGGATGGTTCAGCAGGCCGGTGACCAGGAGGCTAGTGGGTAGACCGCGTGGGGTGCGGGCGGGCCGGCTGGGCTCCGGCTGTCTGCGGGTGCACTGGGCAGGGCGCGGATGTGCCAGGCAGGGTGCCGAACACCGGGCAGCACGCAGGGTCATGCCAGGTAGCGCGACAAGGAGCCGCGGGGGCGTCGGGGTGCATCGGGCAGGCCGTCGGCAGGGGCATCGGGCAGGACGTCGGTAAGGGCGCGAGGAGTCGGCCTGGCAGTGCAGCACGCCAGGGGGCACCGGGGAGCTCCGGCAGGGAGCCGGGGGTGCACCGGCAGGGCACCGGGGGTGCGCCGGCAGGGCGTCGCGGGTGCGCTAGCAGGGCGCCGCGGGGGCGCCGACAGCGCGCCGGCAAGGGCGCGGGGCACCGGGTTCACGCCAGGGGGCCGCGGGGGCGGCATAGTTCACGGAGGTCGCGGGTAGAATGGCCTTTGTTCGCCGCCATCTTCATCATCGCCTCATTTCCATGCCGTCATGTAGTCATTACAAAAAGAACAACGAAGGGGTCAGGCCATGTTGGTTTGGCCCAGACCCTCCGCGTTTAGGGTGGTAGCAGTAGGTTCTCACAATTATGAAGCACAACAACCATCGTTCTTCGTTTTTAGAGAAAGGAAGAACATGGGAAAGGTTCGTACTTTAAATAAAAATAAAACCCCTACCTTGAAGAAGTCGTCGAATGAGTATCGTCGCGGGAAGAAGACGTCGTAGAAGACGGCTTCGCGGAACGAGGCTCTGTAAGCGTTGTCAGTGTTCGCCCGATGAAGGATGTGGCGCATCGCCGTTCTCCAAAGAATGCGTATATCACTGGCTGCGGAGAGGAGAGGAGACGGCATGATTATTCCCTTGCAGTGACGGAGTTCTCTGCGTTCTTCAACGAGGAAGAACGTTTTTTAAGACTAGAGGGTTCTCTCCTTGTTTCCGCACAACGAATAAACCCACCATAAAATAAGACATTTTCTTATTTTATTAACACACACACATGCCAACATTAAATTTGAAAATCAAAAGATCACATTCAATTAATTGACTTAATTGAAGAGCGTTTAATAATCAAATTAACTTTGAGGGTTGACTTGTCATTACATTTGGGGTGTGGGTGAGTTACAAAAATAATGGGGGCTTTGCAAACTTAATGGGAGGTTTGAGGAAATTGAAAAGGTGGGGCTCATGTGGGACCCACCCCATCTTCCTTGAATCTTCCTTTTCCACAACTCTTAACCATCGGTTAAAGAAATAAAAATAAATTGTAAAAAAAAATTATTTTTATTCCTCACATTTTTAACATCTCCTCCCGACAAAACGCAACTCCAGGAAAAGTCTTCCTAAGCAATTACCGACATTGCGGTTTCATCAGTGCCCTCAGATTTCAATTCCGAGCATCGGTTCAAAAGTTAGGAAAACCCACTTGTTCGTTCACTGAACGTACCCGAGCTGAACTTTAGAAATTGATTTCGGGCACACCGGGCCTCGGAATCAGGTGCTGTCAGAAACTGCGCACTCGTAAAGTTCCAAAGAAAATTAAGAAAAAAAATTCCATTGAAATTTTTGGGTCTTTACATTACTCCCACCTCAGGTATTTACATCCCCGTAAAGATATATCACAAACTAGGGGAACAAATGAGGGTACTGATCACGCATCGGAGCCTCCCGCTCCCAAGTTCTCTCCTGGAGGTTCCTATGCTGCCACCCGAGGTGCATTAAAGGAATCGACCGTCCAAGTAGGACTCGCTCCTGTCGATCCTCGATCTTCACGGAACCTCCGTATAAGTCACCCCATTGTAAAAGTCCAGCTCCCCATGGTCGATTTTATCTGTCGGGTCATGCACGTATCTCCTCAGCTGAGATACGTGGATGTCGTCGTGCACCTGGTGTAACTGAGGTGGATAGTTCAAGCAGTAAACCAGCTCGCCTACCCTGTTGAGGACCTAGAAGAGTCCAATGAATCGTGGAGATAACTTGCCGCCCCGGCCAAAACTCCATAATCCACGTTTAGGTGAGACATGCAAGAATATGTGGTCGCCATCCTCGAACTCTACTGGTCTCCGCCTCCTGTCAGCATAAGACTTCTGTCAGCTCTGAGCTGTCCTCATCCACTCCTAGATGACCTGGACCTTCTCTGGTCCTACAAGAGCTGCAAAGATTTCTTCTTTTCCGATAAGAGAAATCTGTTCTCATCCCCTGGATTAACCATGTTCTTTGCCTAATACAGTCAATCCTAACATGGATGATACTAATCCATACCAAGGATGACAACGTAAGGCCTCGAAACTACTACCAAGAGATCCAATCGTTACTCTCGCCTCCAAGGATTGAGTCACACTGTCGGCATCAGTGTGTGGTCACTGGTTCTCCTCCATTAGGTATCTCAAATTGAGGGTCAAATCAGCAGTTTTAAACCGGAACCTCTTAGTATCAACTACATAAAAAGGACAGGGAACAAAACATTACAAGAAAAAGTGTCTTTTATTACTACAACTCATGGTATAAGACACATAACATCAACAAAGCTAGAAGCAACATGAACAAAAGTCCCCATGTCTTGAGCTAGTCCCACTCCTGTCCATCTGCTCCCGGAGCTTCATGGTCGTAAGCCTCACCTGCCTGTAGCTGAGCTCTCCCATGTCCACTCATTCCCTGTGGTCGGGGTGGTCTTCCAGGTGGTGGTGGTGACAACACCTCGAAGCGTCGTCCACCTCCAAATGCATGGCCAGGTCCTCTACCTCGTCTGCTTGCTCCCTGTAGACTGCCATGATCGAACCTCTACCTGGGAGGTCCCTCTACTGCCTGCTTCTCATCAGCAGGACGAGTCGGGAAGTCTCGAGCCATGTGACCCTGCCCTCCACATGCGTAGCACTACCTGTTCCTCGTGTAACTGGCTCTCCTTTGTGTGCCTCGCACAACCGAATCTGTATCCTGAGATTTCTCGTCTGATGGTCTGGCCCGTTTGGACCTCTGCGTCATCTGTCTACTGCCAGTTGTAGAAGAATTCGCTATGGGTTTTCCTGCATAGGGTCCCGCCACTGGTGACTGCTCGGCTAGAAAACTCTCCACTAGAAGGGCTCTCTCCAACACCCCTACCTGCGTCAGAATATTGTGGGAGATCATCGAATCCCTGATATCACCACTCAGTCCCTGCTCGAAGGTTCGGGCCCGGAAGAACGGGTCCCGTACCATATCTATGGAGTAGCGCGAGAGATCAGTAAACCTCGCCGAGTACTGGGCCACGGTCATGTTGCCCTGCCGCAGCTATAGTAACTCCTGAATGTGCACCGCATGGAGGGTGGCTGGGACGAACTCCGAGTAGAAGAGTCTCTCAAAGTACGTCCAAAGAAGTGATGCATCATCATGAACTTGGAGCATCAGGCTCCACCATCTTCCTGCTGCCGCGTGCAGGAGACTCGCTGTAAGGATCACCATGAGGTCAGCTGGTGTCCCCACTAACCTGAAAACTTGAACAACAGCCTCCAGCCAATCCTCGGCTGCCTGAGGGTCCGTCTCCCCACAGAACCAGGGCAATCTCTAACTTTAGAACTCGTGCAGTGCACTAAGGCGACGTTCACTCTCAGTGGCTGAGGCTGGCAGGGCGTCGCGGGTGCGCCGGCAGGGCGCCGCGGGGGTGCCGACAGCGCGCCGGCAAGGGCGCGGGGCACCGGGTGTGCGCCAGGGGGCCACAGGGGCGGCATAGTTCATGGAGGTTGCGGGTAGCGTGGCCTTTGTTCACCACAATCGTCGTCATCGCCTCATTGCCATGCCGTCATGGAGTCATTACAAAAAGAACAACGAAGCGGTCAGGCCATGTTGGTTTGGCCCGGACCCTCCGCGTTTAGGGTGGTAACAGTAGGTTCTCACAAGTATGAAGCACAAAAACCACCGTTATTAATTTTTATAGAAAGGAATAACATGGGAAAGGTTCATAATTTAAATAAAAATAAAACCCCTACCTTGAATAAGTCGTCAAACGAGGATTGTCGCGGGAAGAAGACGTCGTGGAAGATGGCGTCGCGGAATGAGGCTCCGTAAGCGTTATCGGTGTTCGCCCGATGAAGGATGCGGCACGTCTTCATTCTCCAAAGAAGGTGTCTCTCACCGGCTGTGGAGAGGAGAGGAGAAGGCACGGTGATTCCCTTGCGGTGAAGGAGTTCTTCACGTTCTTCAATGAGGAAGAACATTTTTTAAGACTAGATAATTCTCTCATTTTTTCCGCACAACGAATCAACCCACCTTAAAATAATGCATTGTCTTGTTTTATTAACACACACACATTCCAACATTAAATTTGAAAATCAAAAGATCACATTCAATTAATTGACTTAATTGAAGAGCGTTTAATAATCAAATTAACTTTGAGGGTTGACTTGTCATTAAATTTGGGGTGTGGGTGAGTTACAAAAATAATGTGGGTTTGCATACTTAATGGGAGGTTTGAGGAAATTGAAAAGGTGGGTATCATGTGGGCCCCACCCAAACTTCCTTTCATCTTCCTTTTCCACAATGCTTAACCATCGGTTAAATAAATAAAAATAAATTGTAAAACAATTTTATTTTTATTCCTCACATTTTTAACATCTCCTCCCGAGCAAACACAACTCCAGGAGAAGTTTTCCTGAGCAATTACCGGCGTTGCGGTTTCATCGGTGCCCTCAGATCTCAATTCCGAGCACCGGTTCAAAAGTTAGGAAAACCGGCTCGTTCTTTCACTGAATGTACCCAAGCTGAACTTCAGAAATTGATTCTGGGCACACCGGGCCTCAGAATCAGGTGACGTCAGAAACTGCACACTCGTAGAATTCCAAATAAAATTAGTCAAAAAATTTCCATTGCAATGTACAGGTCTTTATAGACTGTGACCAACCTAAGAATCTGACTTTCTCCAAAAATAATTTGCACCTAGGATAAACCCCACATTAAGATATCAATGGTGGTATCATATTTATGATCTCAGACTCTATTAGATAGTTATTCCACTATTTTGTAAAACTACATGCACGTAGTATTAATATATTTAATATCTTTAAAATTTAAATTCTAGGTTCGCCGGGCCTCAGAATATCACGCCTTCTTTATGCTTAGATCCATAAATATTTTTGTAAATATTCCAATGTCTTACACAAAAAAACAAGGGCATTACATTATTCCTCTATTCAAGTATTTTCATTACCAAAAAGTATAAACAAAGTGAAAAAGTGGGGATACTGATCTCGCAACTAGGTTTCCCACTCCCATGAACTCTCTCAATGGTTTCTTGTGCTATCAAAAAACATGCACCCAAGGAAAAAACTTTCCCATAAGGGGTCATTATCTAATAGTTATCGATGTTTTTGTCTCTTTGAAAAATGAAACTCTCCTCTAATAACCCATATTACCCATATTCATATCATACAAAGAGTCGTGAACATACCTCCTTAGCTGTGACATGTGTAGAACACCAAAAAACCAAAACTATTGTGGTCAAGAGGTTAAGAGGTACACCACCTCGCTAACATGACATTGTAGTAGGAAAATAAAATTCCTAATATCGACATATATAGAATACCACCCTAGATAATACAGTGTAACTCTGTAACAGCAAATACCTTCTTCATCAATTCACTAAGAATTCATGATGTTTACTGGGAAGCCCTCATCCTACCATGGATGAACTACACCCTTTAAAACCTTCACAAGCACCAAAACCAAGTACTAATCATTATTAACCATTAACTCCAACTAGTATAATATTCTATTAAAATGCCTATTTTATATGTCCTTGATAAGGTGCTACTATAGTGGTGGAGTGATAATCATCATGATATAAAAACCCCCTAATGGTAGATGATGCTCCCATCTATGGCTCAAAGTCGACATGCATACCTGATGCATGTTCACCAAAACCTAAACTGTCCATGTTACCTAACCTGTTGGAAGGGGTAAAACACCATACCCAACTACAGATAAGTCCCAAAAGGATTCCCTCATCCTATCCCTAATGATTATGTGAGGTAAACATAATATTCTATAATGATCACTAAGGGAGTCCCATTAATCCAGACTAACTCATGCATTCACAAGTGTCTCAAACTCTCTAAAAATATCTCTTGGTCAACACCTATAAACTGGTGAGACAATAAGATTTTATCTTGAAAACTGGATGCACCACTCTTAGTTTCCCAACCAATTCCAGGAGATCTCAATACATCCTCACCTCCACTAGATGTACTACTAAGGAAAATCATCCTCCTCAAATCCTCCTTTCATAGTGTGGCTAGTGTCAGCATCCATCATAGAAGAAAGAAGATAAGATCCAAATATTTTGAAAATATATCATTACATGTTAGGTAGATATCCAATAATGTGAGGCCCCAAAAACAGAATCTACATGATATGCCTCCCTACCTCATTGAAAAAGTGGATGGGTAACCACTATCAACTGGAGACATGTCGCTTCATCCTCAACCACGAGGATTAACTGAAAAGTGGAAAACGTCTCTGTTACCACACTCAAAAACAACAAAGGGAAACTCTCACTGTGATTATTTTCTACTATGGACATTTCCTTGAGTGGATCTAAAGCTAGAATGTACCCAACCTCATTCATGTCCACTATTAATCCCATTTCTAGGTAAACATATCATAATAAGTAGACTTCCTAATTCTAGACGTGTCTCTATCAGAGCTCCATGATAATGTGGTACTCTCGAATCATGTTTATAATCCATATTTAAGTGTATCACATAAAATTATTGGCATTGGGCACAAATGGATGTCACCAAATAATACATCCATGATATAACCCATAGAAGGTTTATTATTTAGTATATACATCTCAAAACTGTGTTGTGGAGTAAAAATCAATAAAGGTGTATCACTATGAACTCAAAACAATCATAGTGTATTTGTATATCCACTCCTAGTATATCCTTAACTAAAACCAGAGCAAGAGTTAACCTTTATTTGGGTAAAAATAGGAGAACCACTTCTTCCCAAACCACTGGTCAAAGAATCCATCTATTCTCAGGGTTGGATACTCTTCCTAGATATTCAATTGTCTCAGGTGATGACAATACACACCCAACCTCAAGATCTCATCCACCTCTAGGAGAACAACATAGGGCTACCCAATAAAACATATTAGACCATTAAAATCTATTACTCTGTAGACACTTCCAACTACACCTTTAGATCTTGTAGCTACCAGAGGTCATCCAATATACTATCACAAATATCAGGTCATCCATGGTGAAAATCTATAAAGAAAGAAAACTATTGATGGAAGTTCAACCTATAACATCCTCAAGAATTATATCCATGTACTCATCCACCATTACAGGAACTAAAAGCTCATGTCATCCACTTCCCCAAGGGTAATACTAGCCAACTGATAAGAAAGCAGCTATAGCCTTCGGGGAATGATCTCATCCTTCCTAGCTTTGGGAGAACGTATTATCAAAGAAGGAAAACTCCATCCCAAAAAATTTGAAGCACTTATACACTCACTGGTAGTAATAATCTAATAATGGATGTTAAAAGACCATCCCATACTAAAGAAAACATTATAGGATCCCACTTCCACTATAGAAAAAATCTTTGTGAGGCTCTCTCTATCCTCACAGAGTCAGGTCACACCGTTGATGCAAAAGTGTGATCACTGATCCTCTCTATAGGATCCTCCAACACAAGGGTCAATAACCAAATACTCCACTAGTACTAATAGGTCTCAAACAAGGGATATGCATAGGTAAAATTGGCTTATAACTCTATGCTAAAACAACAAATTGGGCAGTGAAGGCACATGTCATGCCTCAAATCATACTCGAAGACTATGTGAGATCTTACTACTTAGAACACATCATGTACCTTTCCTGTATGTTTTACATGACTATGGATTGATCTGAAACTTTATTATATTGAACATCCTCAAACACACAAGTCAAATAAACTCATCCATCACACCCTGACACTATCTGATTTGGGTAGTACTGAATCACCCACATGGTTTTGGATAATATCTCAAGAATGTGACATAGTGGGAAAATTTTCCCACTTCATTACATGTACAAATTTATTTCAAACATCACCAAAATTG
Organism: Viscum album; assembly: GCA_963277665.1. Lineage (NCBI taxonomy): Eukaryota > Viridiplantae > Streptophyta > Magnoliopsida > Santalales > Viscaceae > Viscum > Viscum album. The sequence continues at coordinate 693,652,350 of OY728163.1, forward strand.
GGATCTATCGATTTCCCATGTCACCCTAGAAAATTATCACTGATCAAACCTCCATCAGTAAGGGGTCTCATACAATTGGTACATTCACACCATAGACTCAAGTCAGTCCTATAATAAATGAGTAGGGGGTGTATCCCACCATGTAACCTGAGAGATATCTAAATCTGGATCCCACAATGAACACTCAGTACATGTGTGTTGTATTCTAGTACCATCATAGCCAAGTATTGGTCCAAATAGAAAATGGGTCACAAGTGAAACCATCCAATCAGTCAAGGGTCCGCATAAGTTGGAAAACCTTGACCATCACCTCAATCCAATACTCCACTATCTGAGGGTCAAGATCACTGCAAAACCTAATTGGTATATATCAATGGAACTCACATAACACAATAATACTTCACATATCACCATCCTCTCTGACTTGAGATATCAACTTCTCAACACATGTACATTCATCTTCCTAACCCATAAAAGGATATAAGCATCACTCGACATGTGATAGCCCTACACTATACTTTCCTGGAGGAAACACCTCAAGAATGGGTTCCTAAACTAGGGCCTCTCCACTCATCTATTCTTCATCACGAAAATATTTTTTAATCCTATCTGTATATCATAGTAGAGGAATATTTAATATTATCAAGATGTTTCAGGGTTAGAGAGTATATCTAGGGAGATTCCTTATGAAGGATATGGAAACCACAACCTATTTTAATAGGATTCATTTACCAATTTTTTCCCGATAACTAGTTCCCATATATACCAAGTCAACAAGAATGTTTTAAGGATCCTAGTGAATGGATATGTTGTCCACCATACCAATACTGGACACCCTGACCTAATATCCAAACTTGAAACAATTTAACATTGTTTCCCTAGTTCACTAACCATACCTCACAGCTAGAAAAAAGAAAATACAAACTTTGGTACTAAACCTATGAAGTGTCATAGCACTTCATTCTGGGTAACCCTTCTAATACCATTTTTTCACCACCCGACCTATTGGCGTCCGAGATAGAACCACCCCAAGCTCACCTCCAATATTTCAGGGGTTATAAAATAGCATAGTGAAGGAATATCACAGACATGGGATTCATTTTTTAAATTACTTGTATGTATTCATGCATATCTAAGACTATACAATGATAAAATGTAAAAAAACTAATATAAATTCATGAACACATATATGATCCCACAATCAAAGTATGACATAAAGTACTGGATAGAATAAAAAGGGTCCAAATACAATCCCATCCAAAACTGGAAATAAAGACCATGCTACTCAGAAGGAGATGACTTGTCTCAAATGAAACACCAGTATACACCTCATTCTATCTTTCTTAAACTAGCTCCACTAGCTCCCAGAAATCCAAGAAACTCTTTAAAATGGTTTTTCATCTACATAAGACATGACATGAATAGGAAGATCTCATATAGGTATGAGTATAAAAATACCTAGTAGGACACCCTAAAATCACAAAGTGTAAGTATCATGAGTAGTCAAATCATCACATGATATGTCAATCATATTGTAAGATATACTATAAAACGTCCAAATACACTCATAGTAGAAATGCAGTCTCAAGTTAAGTTCAAAATCTCATTTGTAGTATAGGATTATTCTCAAAGGTTCCATATAACACTCGTCTAGGAGAATACACTCCAGGATCTATAATTCACTTTTGACACTCATCCCATAGGACACGCTTATCTAGGAGAACATAATCCATGGGTAATATAGAATTGATGGAATCCTTCAAAGATTTATGGATCGTCAGGTCTCTCCATAAGAAGAACACGTTGAAAGTCTAAATAGAATGATACATGAAAGGGGATCACACCCAAGGCCATGGAGTATACCAAAAATCCATTATGGATTAAAAAATTGTGGGGTATCGAAGCCCCAATAGTGTTAGTCCTGAATAAACCAAGAACCCCACCCAAGGTAGGTGATGATAATAGAGGATCTTATTTTGGGCCTCATGGAAGGATTCCAAAAACTCAATCCAAGACTAAAGTTCCTCAGAGAGGATTAATATCCTATTCATAAGATGAAATTCTATTCTAAACCCCTATGGAAATGATCAATGGATCTAAAACTATTGATACTGGTCCAAGTAAGCTCACGTAAGCTCATTGCAAAGTTGAAACAATGAGAAAGAGTAATCTAAAATGTCCTAAAAATAGTACATGGAATGTCCCTAAGGGTAAATTATGTGTCTCACTAAGCCTGGAACTTACCTTGTCTCATGCTCATGGGGAATTCACATTACCATAATAAACTATGTGTCCCTAAAGTACATGGCATGTAAGTATCTAGGTTGGCACTCGACGTGTATCCTTCCTATACCCATTTATTTTCCTATGTACATAGCATGTATCCCACCACACATAGAATATAGGGTCACATGGTCTCCTAGGTGTTTACTTCATGTACACTCAAATGCATCCTGCACTCATTACACAGTGTGTGACTTAGAACACACGGTGTGTAACTCTACTCGACCTCCTAAGCATGTACCCCATGTAGACACTGAGTTGGTTGGCTAAGGATAGCATATTCCATGAAACGTAACACACGATGTGTGATACTTATCATTGTGTGGAAACCCTAACACCATACATATGGTACTACATGGCATCTATTCCTATAACTACACACCATGTAGTCGGGTCATTCACAAAATCTCAAATATTCTTCACACATTTTTTACCATACCTCCAGTCTCATATCTAGACATGAATCATGTTGGGAATCATGACATAAGTCATATATCTCAGGTGACTGAACCTTCTCTCCATAGTTGGCTGTATTTTGGCCATTCTGGCCATATCTGCATCTCAATAAAATCCCTCTATTGTGCCTCATCGGTGATTCAAACCAAGATCACCATCACAAACTCTTGATCCATCCATGGATCCACTTTCATTGCTATGTACCATGATAGTGACATTTTATCTCTATCTCAAACTCATGGAAGCTATTTGTTGTTCCAAATACCAAATGTGCAACAATCATTCACCATGTATCTATCAAATCATAGGCCAAAAGTGATTCCCAATGATGATCCTATTTATAATGGGGGAGAAAACCACAAAAAAGATGAGGAATTAACATCATCCATTTTTTCATTATGGAATTTATCCATTTTCATTATAACAATTAAGGTATATCCAAAAATAAACAACAAATAATCATCATCCCCCAAATCCTAGATAAGCATACCAATGATTTCAAAAAATACTAATCCATTAATCAATATGTTAGTCGATTGATTCGAGTTCATCATGGGATAATAAAATGGGGATAAATCCAAAAACAAACAAACATCCTACCTTGATATTGATTAATCGCTAATGAATAACAAATCTACATCATTGTTATTGGTGAGATCCTCGAATCCGGATGGCATAACAATCCTCAGTCTCAAACTAATTTGAGGTCGTCCACCAAGAAAGATATCCTACAAGGGTCCTCTAGATCTCTATGGTTAAGAGTAAAACCCTAAGATATCCTCATAACCATATATTTATAAACAACCTCATGTCATGGAAATTTAATTAAATAAATTAATTTCAATTAAGTAATTTATTTAAACATTTTCCCATGATGACACACAACATGATCATCTGATGAGCTCTAAGGTTTTGTCACTCCTAGGGTAAACCCCTTGTTCTAAACTCACGAGTTATCATAATCTCATACCTTATCAGTTCCAAACTCTATAAATATTACTATAAATATTCTTACCTGGAAGATACAAATAATTAAATTAAAATTTTTTTAATCCCATTGGATGGCCATATTTTGACCTTATCACTTGTAATGTTTGAGAATGCAGTGTTTTTTAACCTTTTTTCATGTTTAAAACGTGGGTATAACTTTTTCATTTAAAATATTTCAAGTGTATCATCTCCCCCACTTATAAAAGGGAACCCCTCTTCTCTCTTCGTCACACTTCCAAAACCTTTTGGTTTGTAAATCCATCCCCAAACTCATTACTTACTTCCCACCTAGTGTCTTAGATGCCTTATTTTTATTAAGAAAACTTACTAATAAGTATTTTTGTAAAAACCTATGGATTGTTTCCAGATAATATGATTTATGAACATGTGTGATGATGTTTGAGACTTAAGGTTAGGTATATCTACACTCTCTATTAGTTTTGGGAGACATATGCCATATTCACCAATCATTTATTTTTTAGGACATATATATTGACCCTTTTAAAAGTTATATCATTAATATCATTATTTTAATGGTATTTAATGTTTAATTTTATCTTATTATTAATTTTGGATTATGATTCAAAAGTTTCTAAAGTGGTAAGGTGATTTTCAACTCACTTTTATTTTTGAGAGACACATGACATATTAACCATTTATTTTTTTATGTATATACTTCCTATAAATGTATTTTATTGTGATTATTATGAGTTTTATGGGGATTTACATATACATTTATGGTTATTTATTTCATGGGGATTATGACTCCAAAATTAAAAACTAGTAAAGGTTTTATGTTATAATCTGATAATTTATCCGGATTGTTTGTTATTATGCTTATGATGATGACATATTATGACAACCCTGCTTTTTATTACAACTTAAACATGATTTATTACATAAATTTTCACTTGATACAACAAAGAAGATCGAGAGTTTTAGTGTCTTTGGGTCTTAGGATCATTACAAAAAAATATAAAACATGGCAAACAAAATCTTTATTGAAAACTTCCTTTACATGACCACTACATTCCCTCGTACTTAGCATTGCATGGGATAACCTGAGGACATGCATAAGAAAAGGGTGAGATGTAAATCTTAGTAAGGGAATACACATGGAATAACATGAGGAGTACAATACATGTTAGAAAATTGGCATATCAATAGAGAATAAGAGAAACATGAACATAAATGCATGATAAAGCGTGATAATCATAACATGGAAATGTGGCAACAACACTTAACATGGAATTAGCATGAGCCAAGGCTCATTGCACATGGAGCATGAGTAAATACTCATTGCACATAAAGCACGAGTAAACCATCGTTGCACTTGAATTATAATGAGTCAACACTCATTTCACATGACCTATCATGATACTATACTTTACCCAGTGCATTGAAGCGCTATAAGGGCGCACCCTTCTTAAACATTTCATTTCATGCATAAGTGTGCCACATGGATCATAAAACATGGATTCATAAAACATCATCATTTATTCCACGATAAAGGAATGTGTAATTCATACATGAAACTTTTTAAACAATAAGTAAATGTGCATAAAGGTGAATACCCTTGATGGAGAAATGGGCATGGTATCCACTACACAATGGCATTGTCTTAGAAAATCGGTTCGATTTCGGCAGCGTAACAGCATGTCATAAGAATTCATAAAAATGGTTGATATGAGAAAAAATGGGTTCCTCATCATATTTACATGTAATTTACAGTAATGAGGTCATATATATACATTTCCCAACAATTGTAATGGAATTTAGATTCATGATACAAAATTATTGCTTGAATTTAAAAGAAGAGAGAGAAGTTCCTTTCGAAATTTCGGCATAGTAACGGGTGTACATGGGAGGATTTAATGAGATAGAAAGGGGTATCCCATCATTAAAACAATAATAGGGAAGTATGGGGGAGGTGTGAAACCATACCCCAACATTCATTATTGAAATTAAAGGGGCAATACAACTTAAATAAAATTGACAAAAATGAGAAAGGGAGAAAAAAACCCTTACTTGGAAGTGTGCTTCCAAAGGATAGAGAGAGACTTGTGAGAGGCTTCTTGGGAGATTGGGGCACCTTGGAAGGATTCTAGAGAGAGTAGGGAATAGGTTGGATGAACTCAAAAGGCTTTTAGTGAGGAGGAAGTGGGATCTTGGGTGGGTTTATATAGGAAAGGTGAAGGAATTCTTTATTATTTAGGTTTGGGTCCCCTTAAATTAAATTAATCCAAACCACAAACCATCCCATGGTTTTTGCACAAGGTTTTTGGAAAAGGGAAGAGTAAAATAATATTTTATAAGGATAAAGTCCGAACTTCTTAAAATAATAAGGTTTCTTATGTGGAGGTGAGTCACACTCCCGTGGAAATTAATTTAAAAAGACAAGGTGTTTAATAAGTCTTGAGGGGTCCATTAATGCTTTGAAAAGTAATCAAACAAACCCAAAATAACATTATTTTAATATTAAAACATATATTGGCCGAACATAAAGCTTATAGTATTTTATTACATCACTATTGGGTCATTATGATGTCATAAAAGACATTATATATTTAAACGGTATTTAATTTTTACCAAAAAATTTGACTGTCTTAGAAAATTATGAAAAATTCACCATTGGATAATTTTGTCATCCTAATTCCATAAATAGCATTTATTTTATCTAAATAATTTTCTAAATTTGTTAATTTTCACTTTTAAAATAAAAACTGACATTTATCGAAAATTCACGGGTTTTGACAGAAATGGCTTTCAAACTTTAATAAAAATTATAATTGCATTCATAAAATTATAATATCATTTATATTTAATAAATAATAATTTAATAACTATAATAATATTTTATTAAAATATTATTTAATTAAAAAATCCCTTAATTTAAAAAAATAGGATTCTTAATTAAATAATAACTAAAAACACTATTTGTACTTTAAAACTATTTACAATGTATCAAAAAAAGACAAGAAGGTATATTAATTATTATATAAAAAAATAATATACATGAACATAATACTAGTGATTTGTTACATAACCCCTTAAAACAGCTGCATAAGACCTAAGGGTAAGGTGTGCAATGGTGATAGACTCTTGGGGTTTCTCGGATAACATCGCTCGAGTGGTAATCTCTATCAACTTCCACTTTTCATGTAGACGGTCCCGTTCGAGCTTGAAATGATGAAGCTCATCTTGGGCTTGGTCAAGAGAGAATCCCAAGGATGCTACCTCTTTTCCGAGCTCTGACAAATGGGCTTCATATGGAGCAATTCTACTGGATGATGCCATCGCTTCTTTTGTCTGAGTAAATTGGATTTGTTAAAGTCCTATATTTATAATAATCATGTGATCACTGTTCAACAGCTATATTAGCAACGATAAAAATTATTAACATAAAACCAAATAATTTGACATCTTATAAAAAAAATATTTTTCATAAAGAGATATTTAACTAGATCAAGAGGGATTCTCCATTAATGAAACTTTGGGTCGTTACAATATTCCCCCCTTAAAAAATTTTGTCCTCGAAAATTTCCTTTTCCCACACTAAAACAGATGTGGGTAACTAAGCTTCATCATTTCCTCCGATTCCCAAGTCACTTATTCAAAAATGTGGTTTCTCCAAAACACCTTGACGAGGGGCATTGTCTTATTTTGTAGAACTTTTTCTCTACGATCTAAGATCTTCACTGGTTGCTCCTCGTAAGAAAGATCATCTTCCAATTGTACCACCTCAAAAGAGAGTACATTTGAAGGTTCTGGTATGTACTTCCTTATGAGGGATACATGAAAGACATCATGCACTTTGGCCATGGTAGGTGGAAGTGTTAGTCGATAGGCCACAGCCCCGACACGATCAAGAATCTCGAAGGGGCCGATGTACTTTGGACTTAACTTCACTTTCTTTCCAAACCTCATGACCTTCGTCCACAGAGATATGCATAGAAAAACCATGTCTCCAACTTTAAACTAAAGGTATTGTCGACGATTATCTGTATAACTCTTCTGTCGACTCTGGGCTGCCTTGATATACTGCTGAATGGTTTTCACCTTCTCCACCATTTCCTCGACCATTTATGGTCCAAGTAGCTTACGTTCACCGACCTCATCCCAACATGATAGTGTTCTGCACCTTTTCCCATACAGGGATTCATATGGTGCCATTTGGATGCTCGAGTGGAAACTGTTATTATAAGAGAACTCAACCAGAGGAAGAAGTGGATCCCATCCTCCTTTAAAGTCCATTGAGCACGCTCTCAACAAATCCTCAAGTGTTTGGATAGTCCACTCGGATTGGCCATCAGTTTGAGGATGATAGGCCGTACTGAAGTTCAGTTTAGTATTTTGAGCATTTTGAAGACTCTTCCAAAACTTATAGGTGAATCTTGGATCTCGGTTAGACACAATAGATAGTGGTACTGCATGAAACCTTACCACTTCCCTAATATATATTTGTGACAGTTGATCCAATGAGAAATCCTCCTGAATAGAAATGAATTGTTCAGTCTTTGTAAGATGATCCACAACAACCCAGATTGCATTGTTGCCTTTGGATGTCCTTGGAAGTATGGTGACAAAGTCTAGGGTGATGTTCTCCCATTTCCATTCTAGTATGGGCAATGGTTGCATCATCCCCTTAGAATTCTGCCTCTCTGCCTTCACTTGCTGACACACCAGGCACATTGATGTATATTCAGCGATCTCCTTATTCATATTATCCCACCAAATGTTTTCTCAGAGATCTCGATACAGCTCTGTGCTCCCTGTGTGAATAGAGAAATTCGAACTATGTGCGTTATCCAAAAGTTCCTTCCTCATCTCTGGACATGATAGAATACATAGTCTTTTCCCAAACCTCACAATTCCTTCTTCATTAACATTAAACTCTGAGGATTTCCCTTTTTCGATAGCTTCCACCTTTTCCTAAATTCCCACATCATCCCTTTGAGCATCCTTTAACCCTTCCAAAAGATATGGTTGAGCAATCATTTGTGAAAGGATTGATGATGTTCCCTTCTCTATGATTCTCATGTCCATCTTCATCAAGTCTAAGAAGATTGGATCCTTCTTAATTCTCATCATTGATAGAATCGTTGGATCCTTTCTACTTAGGGCATCTGCCACCTTGTACGCTTTCCTAGGGTGGTAATGTATTGAATAGTCATAATTCTTTGATGAGATCTATCCATCTTCTCTTGCACATATTAATCTCTTTTTGTGTGAATATATATTTAAGACTCTTGTGGTCAGTATATATCTCACATTTCTCTCCATAGAGATAATGCCGCCAGATTTTCAAGGCAAAGATCATCGCAGCCAACTCCAGATCATTCATTGGATATTTTCGCTCATGGATTTTCAACTGACTTCAGGCATATGATATAACTTTATCATTCTTCATCAGCACACAGCCTAAGCCCTTCTTTGAAGCATCACTGAATACCACAAAAATTTCCCCACTTGTGGTTAATGTGAGCACGGGGGCAGTGATAAGCCTCCTTTTCAACTCCTTGAAGCTTTCTTCGCATTCATCACTCCAAGAAAACTTTACTCCCTTTCGAATTAGCTTGGTAAGAGGTTTGGACAATTGTGAGAAATTCCTCACAAATCGTCGATAATATCCAGCTAAACACAAGAAGCTACGGATATCCGTTACCGATGTTGGCCTCGGTCATCCCTCAATTGCATCTGTTTTGGAGGGATCCACAGATATCCCATTGCTTGTGATGATATGGCCCAAAAATGATACTTCCTTCAACCAGAACTCACACTTGATGTACTTTTCATAGAGATTCTCCTTGCGCAAAGTCTCCAGTACAGTTCTTAAATGCTCCTCATGATCCTCCGTGGTTTTGGAGTATATTAGAATATCATCTATAAAGACTACCACAAATTTGTCTAGGTAATCTCTAAAGACTCTATTCATTAAGTCCATGAAGATTTCTGGAGCATTAGTGACTCCTAAATTCATTACTATGAATTCATAGTGCCTGTATCTTGTGCAAAAAGCAGTCTTGGGGATATCTTCCTTCTTAACCCTTACTTGATAATATCCCAACCGCAAGTCCACCTTGTAGAAGTATTGTGCTCCATGCAGCTGATCAAACAATTCATCGATCTTTGGTAGAGTATACTTGTTCTTTATCGTGATTTTGTTAAGTTCACGATAATCGATGCAAAGCCACATTGACCCATCCTTCTTCTTGATGAAGAGGAGTGGTGCACCTCATGTTGAAGCACTTGGGTGTATAAACCCTTTATCCAGATTCTCCTATAGTTTTTTATTCAGCTCTTCAAGCTCAAAAACAGCCATTCTATATGGAGTCTTGGATATTGGTAGCGCCCCAAGTATATGTTCAATTGATAACTCAACATCTCTTCTAGGAGGAAGACCAGGCGGTTCCTCAGGAAACACTTATGTGAATTCCCTCACAATAGGCATTTCTTCAAGGATGGATTCTTCCTTGGACTCAATCATCTGAGCCAGATAAGCGTGCTCATAGGGCAGTAATATCTATTCTTGAGATGATGGAGCTAAAGGAGATTCATCTTCCTCCTGACACTTGTAAAGAATCGGGTGTCTATTCTCCATATGGAGTGTTATTTCCCTCTCCCAACAATTTATGTTGGCTCTATGTAAGGAAAACCAATCCATGCCAAGAATTGCGTCAAATTCCACTAGAGGGAGTATGACGAGGTTCGCCGAGAAATTCAATCCACATATTAAAAGAGGGGAGGACTTATATTCATGGGATGTAATGATTGCCCCATTTTCCATACTCACCGACATATTTACTTCCATGATTTGTGGTGGTGCTCGGATTGTTCTACTAAACTTTAGAGATATAAAAACATGTGTAGAACATGAATCAAAAAGTATGTTCTCTATTCTTGAATGAATAACTAGCATACTTTTTACCACATCGTTTTCGGGTTTCACTTCGGAAGGAGTGATGAAAAAATCTCTTCCTTGCTGCCTTGGAGGTTGTTGGTTGCCTCCGAAGACCCTTGGATTAGGGCACTGATTTGAAAAATGCCCCGGTTCTTTGCATTTGTAGCATTGAACAATGTGTTGAGGTTCGAACGGAGTGTTCCTATCCTATTTCGCAGTCGCGGGTCTTTATTACCGACAGTTAACAGCTAGGTTCCCTTCTCTTCCACACCTGAATCATTTCCTCTTCCCCTTAAGGTAATTTCCATGGTGCTTCTTTCCCCAGTTTTGGCAAGTGGGGTGCTGGATCTTCTTAGCACCATTGGATTTATCCATCGGAACACCAGTATTGAAGTCCACATTATTCTTCTTATCCCATTGATACCCCTGTGATTCCCTGATCTCCATTTCGACCTTGAGGGCACATCGGACAATTTCCCCATAGCTGTCGAACTCACGAATCGCTAATGCTTTCTACAGGATATGCTTCAGCCCACCAAAGAAGAGATCAACCTTGAATTCGGGGGTAACGACAAAGACAGAAGTGTATCTTTCAAGCCTTTTGAAGTTTACCTCTTACTCTCTAATATATTCTTCGTCTTTTTGCTTAAGGGAAAGGAAGTCCCTTTCCATCTTAAGCTGGAGGGTGCGCGGAAAATATTTATCGAAAAACATCTTCTGGAAATCCTTCCATTCCAATGCCTCGATCTCTTCATTAGGCTTCGTATTTTTTATCAACGTCCACCATTGATCACCTTCACCCTACATATGATAAGCTTCCAGGAGAACCTTCTCTTGTTCGGAACATTGAAGGATGGAGAAGATCTTTTCAATGGAGTTGATCCATTGTTCAGCGATCGTGGGATCAGATGATCCACTAAAAGTAGGAGGCCTTTGTCTCATGAAGCTCTCGATAGCGACATGTTCTTTCTTAGGGGGGTTGAACATTCCTCTTGACCCGTGTTTCCATTCAAAACTTGAGTTATCTGAGAGAGAAGCGTGACAAAGTTCGCGATTCCCACTCCCATTGGATTGGGCATCTCATTAGTACAGTCATCGCATTGATCTTCACATCGGTTGTTAGCCCGAGTCCTCTTATTACAGGCCATTGGCTGGAATAAAAGGAAAGTTAGGGGTGACACATAAAGGGTAAACCAAAGACAAAAGTTGATGACTTATAAATAAACTTTTATTTCCTTAACTCATGAGTCTATAGGCTTCAATCTAGGATTTTCATGATCTACCTTCTAACATATATTCTTAGGGGAATTTTTTTTAATTCCCTTAATAAGGGTTCATACTAATATTTTGAATTCATCAAAACATATCCCCCGGGAGTGTTGTAACTAAGAGTGCAGTAAGGCCCATTGTCGTGCACCATTTCCCGTTCGAGTCTAGCTCAAAGTGGTGTTTTCGGGTTTTACCCCTAGGATACATCTGTGCCAGAGCCGCCTCTACCTGCTCGTATCCATACAGGGATGTACTTGTTTGATAAACCACTTACTCAGTACTTACCAAAACTTAGGGATGTTTTTATTATACTTAGTCTTATATCTAAGGCTTTAATAGGGTTTTCTAATCCTAATCCAAAAAATAACTAAACCTATCCTCTGATACCAACTATGACAACCCTTCTTTTTATTACAACTTAAACATGATTTATTACATAAAACTTCACTTGATACAACAAAAAATATCGAGCAGTTTAGTGTATTTGGGTCCTAGTATCATTACAAAAAAACTTAAAACATGGCATACAACATCTTTATTGAAAACATCCTTTACATGACCACTACATTCCCTCGTACTTAGTAATGCATGGGATAACCAGAGGACATGCATAAGAAAAGGGTGAGCTATAAATCCCAGTAAGGGAATACACATGGAATAACATGAGGATTACAATACATGTTAGACAATAGGAATATCAATAAAGCATAAGAGAAACATGAACATAAAGGCATGATAAAGCTTGGTAATCATAACATGGAAATGTGGCAACAACACTTAACATGGAATTAGCATGATCCAAGGCTCATTGCACATGGAGCATGAGTAAATCCTCATGGAACATAAAGCACGAGTAAACCCTCGTTGCACTTGAATTATCATGATTAAATACTCATTTCACATGAATTATCATGATACTATACTTTACCCAGTGCATTGGAGTTCTATAAGGGGGCACCATTCTTAAACATTTCATTTCATGCATAAGTGTGCCACATGGATCATAAAACATGGATTCATAAGGCATAATCATTTATTCCACGATAAAGTAATGTGGAATTCATACATGAAACTTTGTAATCAATAAGTAAATGTGCATAAATTTTAATACCCTTGATGGAGAAATGGGAATGGTATCCACTACACAATGGCATTGGCTTAGAAAATCGGTGCGATTTCGGCAGCGTAACGGCGTGTCATAAGAATTCATAAAAATGGTTGATGAGAGGAAAAGGGGGTTCCTAATCATATTTACATGTAATGTAAAGTAAGTAGGTCATATAGATACATGTCCCAACAATTTTAATGAAATTTATATTCATGATAAAAAATTATTGCTTGAATGTAAAAGAAGAGAGAGAAGTTCCTTTCGGAATTTCGGCATAGTAACGGGTGTACATGGGAGGAATTTAATGAGAGATAAATGGGTATCCCATAATTAAAAAATAATAGGGAAGTATGGGGTATGTGCGAAACCATACCCCAAGATTCATAATTTAAATTAAAAGGGCAATACAACTTAAAGAAAATTGACAAAAATGAGAAAGGAAGAAAAAACCCTTACTTGGAAGTGTGCTTCCAAAGGCTATAGAGAGGCTTGTGAGAGGATTCTTGGGAGCTTAGGGAACCTTGGGAGGATTCTAGAGAGAGTAGGGAAGAGGTTGGACGAACTAAAAAGGCTTTGAGTGAGGAGGAAGTGGGATCTTGGGTAGGTTTATATAGGAAAGGTGAGGGAATTCTTTATTATTTAGGTTTGGGTCCCCTTAAATTAAATTAATACAAACCACAAACCATCCCATGGTTTTTGCCCATGGTTTTTGGAAAAGGGAAGAGGAAAACAATATTTTATAAGGCCAAAGTCCTAACTTCTTAAAATAATAAGGTTGCTTATGTGGAGTTGAGTCACACTCCCATGGAAATTAATTTAAAAAGACAAGGTGTTTAATAAGTCTTGAGGGGTCCATTAATGCTTTGAAAAGTAAGTCAAACAACCCCAAAATCACATTATTTTAATGTTAAAACATATATTGGCCTAAAATAAAGCTTAGAGTATTTTATTACATCACTATTGGGTCATTATGATTTCATAAAACACATATATTTAAACGGTATTTAATTTTTACCCAAAAATTTGGCTGTCTCAGAAAATTATGAAAAATTCACCGTTGGATAATTTTGACGTCCTGATTCCAGAAATAACATTTATTTTATCTAAATAATTTTCTAAATATGTTAATTTTCACTTTTAAAATAAAAACCGACATTTATCGAAAATTCACAGGTTTTGAAAGAAATGGCTATCAAACCTTAATAAAAATTATAATTGCATTCATAAAATTATAAGATCATTTATATTTAATAAAATTTAATTTAATAATAATAATAATCTTTTATTAACATATTATTTAATTCAAAAATCCCTTAATTTAAAAAAAAAATAGGATTCTTAATTAAATAATAACTAAAAACACTATTTTTACTTTAAAACTATTTACAATGTATCAAAAAAAGACAAGAAGGTATATTAATAATTATATACAAAAATAATATACATGAACATAGTACTAGAGATTTGTTACATAACTCCTTAAAACAACCGCATAAGACCTAAGGGTAAGGTGTGTGATGGTGACAGACTCTTGGGGTGGCTCAGATAACATCAATCGAGTGGTAATCTCTATTAACTTCCACTTTTCACATAGACGGTCCCGTTCGAGCTTGACACGATGAACCTAAACTTGGTATTGTTCAAGAGAAAAGCCCAAATATGCTGCCTCTTTTCTGAGCTCCGACAAATGGGATTCATATGGAGCAATTCTACTGGATGAGGCCATCGCTTCTTTTGTCTGAGTAAATTTGATTTTTTAAAGTCTTATATTTATACTAATCATGTGATCACTGTTCAACAGCTATATTATCAATGGTCAAAATTCTTAGCATAAAACCAAAGAAGTTGAAATATTATAAAAATATATATTTTTTGCAAAAATATACATTTTACTAGATCAAGAGGGATTTTCCATTAATGAAACTTTGGGTCGTTACACATATTATGATTTATATCTCAATAAATTCATTAATATTTTCCTAAAATAGTTATTTATGAATACATATTTTCATTTAATTTTTCTATTTTTAAGTATCAAAGAGACTAAAATAATTTTTTTAAGACAAAATTGACTTTATTTCCCACTATGATCAAAAATCCTTTTTCTTCCATGACCATATTTTTCTAAAAATGTTTTCAAGAATGTTTTTAATATTCACAAATAATCTATTTAAATTCATTTTTACTCATGTTTTAATTTTTTTTCAACTTTATTTAAAAGGAATATTATTTTCACTTTTCAAATGTGGTACTTCAGAATTTTTTTTAAAAATGTGAAAGGAATCTTTGTTTTACTATACATGGCACGAATGGAATTTGACACTCTCATGAAAACTCAATTATTTTCTGATTCCTTCATATGTTTTAAATTTTATTTTCAAAGAAAAATTATTTCATAATATTTGGTAATTTATTAGATTTTAAATAAGTTATTTCAAATAAAAAAGTTTATTTTCACCAATAAATGTTATAAGTGATATTTTATAATCATTTATCATCTATGATGGAATCCTTTAATGTTACTTATACTTCATTGGGGTTATTATACAAGGATACCATCTTTATTATTTCTCTAGATGGTATATAATTGTGATGAAAATATTTTTATGAAAATCATTCCTTTTACACATGTTATTCTATGGTGAATCGATGAAATTATTATGACACCTATTTCTTTTCCATGGGTTATGCTATGATGAAATGTTTCAAAAACCTATTTTCTTGTCTTAGGTTATCAAATAAGGATGTTTTATGATCTTATGAAACATTCCTATGTTAATTTCATTATTTTATAGGTGGTCCTGGAATTATATATCCTTTCAACGCATTGCATAAAGATTAATGTTCTATGAGCTCAAATGGAACATGGTAGGTTATCTCAAGCTTGAAAAAGAGGTTTCATGAAAGTTTATCCCAAGATCAAAAAAAAGGTACACAAGAGGTTGTACCAAACCCAATAGAGGTATACAAGGAGTTATTCCAAACTTTATGTAGATACACAGGTGGTTAGGCCAAGCCTAACATGTTATGATTGTCATGGTGGGTATCCTTAACATAAGACTTTCTATGCTTATGTGTATGCCATGAATTTATTTCTATGATAATGTTATGTCCTCATGGATAATTTTGTTTTATTCCTTTATTATTCCTGTCATATTAACTACTAATATTTATTCCATGACTCAGTATTATAAGATTTGAAAAGCATGGTATGGTTTTTGTTGAGATTATATTGAATTTTTTGTCAATAAGTCAATATGTGTTAATGGACGAAGTCGTGGTTCTTAGAAAGCTATAATGGGTTCATGTAATGGAAATGGATGTCACACATGAAAAATTATCTGCTCTATAAATATGAGGATTGATTGTACTCATATTAATGTTAAAGACATGTATAAAAAATAAACAATGTATAGTTAATGGTCCTTAAACATTACATAATGTTGAGATTTAAGTTAAGAATTCATTCTCTTATATTCTAGGATATTATCATGTTTATAGTTTTGGAGAATTAGGTCATAACACATACATAATCAAACCATATAATACAAAGTGAACACTTCCAATCAATATCCATTTTTTCAACCACACAAGATTTTAAAACAAAATGTGATTTAATTTCACAAACAAATCTTCATGAATTTTAACTTGACCTCATCCTTCACATAATCATCCTTAAATCCTATGAAAAATATTTTATAAATGTGTGATGAGAACAAAAATCTTAGTAAAGGATATAAAAAATAAATAAAATTGTTTGCCTAGTGAAAAGATGAAAACTCATGTAACATTTACCTTTATCTTCAAATTTCTTTGAGAAAATGAAATAAAACATTTTTTATGAAAAACTCACACACGTTTTTCTCAAAGTAAGCCTTTAAAAACCTATATTGGGAAATTCATAACAATTTTCAAAAACATAGATCATCACATTCATAACCCATCTTAAAATCATGTCAAAAGTAACTGGATCCCAGTTAAATCCATTAGAGAAACCCTTTGTTAACTCCCTCTTTCTTTCCTATTAATACAAGGAACATTACCCAATACATTGGAGAACTATCTGGGTGCACCCATTATTTAATATATAATAGGATCACTCGGTGCTATCTGAGAGCACCCATTATAAAATTTGTAACATGATACTAATAAATGTATTTCATTAATATATTTTATAGTGTATAATGTATTGAATATTTATTTAAATGAATAATATTTCCAATTTCATGGGAAATTTGACATGTTTTATGTTTGAGGGAAGGAAACTATAGATTTATGAAAAAGGAAGGAAAAGTGGATAAAATATGATCTTAAAAACACATTGCACCATCAGTAAAGAAAACAGGCGTGATATCGAATTTTTTAGGAGGAACAAAGCTGGATTTTCTAAAGTAGAATGATTTCATTCCATTTAATTCAATTACCCATCCTGGATCTTTAGTCATAAAAGACAAGTTGTGATGAGATTTCACACTGTGAAGAGAAGTTATGCATCATTATTCCTAGTTACATGTCATGAATAGAGTCAAAGTTCAAATGATATTTGCGTGAGATTTATGCACATGGAGGAAAACATGGATCCAGATTACATTTTGTGTTACCTAGTCACACGTCATGACTTTTTCAGAAAGTAGAAAAATAAATTCAGCTTGGGATGAGGATTTTATTGGAAAATCCTATAGATACTAGCCTCATCCACCCGTCCAAAGCACTGTGGGACCAGCAAGGGAAAGTGTGACACCAGCATAGGCTACAGAACACTGAGTGATGATCTAGGAGTCCCGCATCACTGCCATTCTTTTCCACCTTTCTTCTTCAGGTACCCAGTTTGTTCTTTCTCATTATTAATCTATTTTTTGTATTTCTATTACTCAAATTATATTAGTTATGTTTAAATATTATTTTATGTCTCCTATTTCTATGAATGAACTAAGTATATGACCATTGCTTTCAATGGATTAGGGTGGGATACCAAGACCAAGCATTTATACTGACTCAATTCCAACACCAAAACTGAATAAAAAATTTATCCATTTAATCCCTAACTGATGAACCTAAAAATCACTGATCCTGTCATGCCTCTATCTGAATATCAAACCCAATCATTAGTATCATCTTTCTCATTATTTGAAAAAAAAATAAAGAATTTATATTCTATATTCCTTAATTAATTTAAAACATATGCTCTATCTCTATGTGCTTGAAACTCGGACTTTCCAAGTACTTAATTTTTAGTTAGGTTTTCTGAGTTTGTATAAATTATTAAATTTGTGTAGCCCCATAAGAATTAACAACACCCCACAATCTTTCACTCAACTAGTTCTATCTATATACATGTGCTTCTCTTATATAATGCACAATTATAATATCATGAATAAAATATTCTTATACTTGAACTTTTACATTATAAATCATTTTAAAAACTCCTTTAAACTCATATTTCAATCACTTTTGGATATCAAAATACCCTTTTCTTTTAAAAATTAATTTTCAATATAAAAATTCCAAAAAAGGTTAAAAGTGTTTTTCTTTGAAGAAAACATGAAAATATTGCAAAGGAATATAGAAATAAAATAATGGTTATAGTGGTGTAAAAATTCATTGTTTTCATTGACACCAAAATATAACATTCCTTTTTTCTTTTATAAAAATGTTCCATATAAAACACATAAAAATATTCCATTCAAAAAACCATTGAAATAGAGTAAAATTTAAATAAAATTTAATATATAAATTATTATGTCTATATAAAAAATTTCCTAATATCATTTAAAAAACATAGATGTGGAAGAGAAAGAGTTGGGAGGAAAAAAAATAAAATGTCGTTTTTTTCAAATCAAAAGTCCCTTTTCACTCGGGAAACACATGAATCATAAGAACAATGAAATTAAAAAATTAAAATAATTAAATATAATTATAATAGATAAATTATTGATATAACATGTTAATATGGTTGTATATCCACCTTATAAAATAATAAAGGTGTATAATATAAAAATATTCCTCAATGAATGGAAATTGAGATGAAGTCTCATACATTCAATCTGACTTGACTCGTGTGTCTTTATCTTCCTGAATAATAAACATATGGTAATTATTTAATTGATTGAAAACCTTTTTTAAGATTATTATTACTTTTATTTCACTTATTACCATGTTATATACAATTACATAATCAATTAATTTTACATCAGATCTTCTGAAAATATTCGTCTTTTGTGTTAAAAATGAATATAGTGGGTTGACTATGGTCACAGTGGTCATTATTTAAACATATAATAAATAAAAAACATGAAAATTTTATCATATTTATACATAAATTATACTTTTTAGACTGATCATGAAATATTTTTTGGATAAATGAAGTACATTATAATCATAGAGATGGTATGTCGTACATACTCAAGAGTAACATTTCCATATTTCAATGATCATTATGGAACATATATAAGTAATATTTTATCTATACATAATGATTATAATATCATATATACCATATTATTCCTTTAAATATTCTTATATATATCATCTATGTGGTGTGGTGATGAAAATATATTCGCATCGCTTCATGAAGGTGTTATTACACACATTCACGAAGGACATTATCATTTATCAATGAGTGGGAAGGTTAGAAAGAAGATGATACATTATCATTTAAAAATTATAAATATTTCATTAATATAATTATAATTCCATTTATATTATATATATTCATTATCATTTCCCTTATTAACTTCCATGAAAAATTCTCGTGAAAAAAGAATCACATCGCTTCACGAGGAGGTAGTCTACCGTACACACGAGTGACGTTATTGTATCCTCTACGAAATTAAAATTAAAAAATATTATATGTGATATAATGAATCCAGAGGTATAATTATGTTATAAATATCATATAAATACTTTATATCAATCATCATACCCAACTGTGAGAGGTGGTAATGGAAAAGCGAATGACATCAGTTCACGAGGCAGTAGTCTACTATACACCAAAATTATTATTTTGTAACCCATTTGAGGGAAGATTAGAATGTTAAAGGTTATTAAATTAACATAATAAAATATAATTATATGGAAGATACTGATTTTATTATGTAATCATGGTTTAAGAATAACTGAAGGAGGAGGAGGAAAAAATTAAAAATAATGCTCAATGAAGAACATTATCTCTTCTTCTGGCACTACCAGAAAATCACATCTTTATGGTGGTTATTTTTTGTTTTGGAGGCAGTTTAAACCATATAAAAATGTTTATGTGATGGTTTCAAAAAACCACCACTAGTGTTTCTGTCAGAATCAAACCTGTGGCGGTTCCTTCCAATTAGCAGTGGTGTCTAATAAGCATCAGAAAACATGTATTTAGCAGTGTTTTTCTTTATTTTAGCAAAGGTTTTCTGGCCAAAAAAATGTCAAGTATTTAATGACAGCTTAAACCGACTCGAAATACAAAATATTTTTTGACTATAAAACCCCTGAAAAATGAAAAAAAAAACACCACTAAAAATTAGTATTCCATATTTAGCGATGTTTTTAATCACCTCCTAAAAACACATCATTATATAGTGGCGGTTTGAACTGTTGTTAAAAAATAATATGATATATTTAGCGGTAGTCTAAACTGATGTGAAATGATGATTTAAAAAAAATTCAACTGCAGAATCTATACCCTCTGAAAAACCATAGAAAAAAACAAAAAAAACAATGAAAAAATCATTCCATACAATTGAATAAATAATATTTTCACCTTCCCATTTTACACGAACCAAAACATTTTACCATACAGTTATACCAAAAAACATGATATAAATGGTTCCAAACTATTTAAATAACCAACAATGATCATTTTTTTGGTAATATGATAATCAAAAATGGGAAATTATGAAAATTACATGTGAAGACTTTGTGCCACAGAAGATACATGAACAAACCCTATCTTTTCATATTAGTCCAATAGATCAAAGAGACCACTCATCACTACCCGATGATGAACTCTACTCATCACCTTATCCATATCTGTCTATACTTCCTTCTACTGACACCTGTAGAAAAATTATATTGAAAATTAAATAGTGTTTTATATTTACACTTAAACATAAAATCAATAAAAATTTGTGAACTAAATTATTTTGGAGTTGTGTGATTTATCTGCTGACCACCACTCATTGATGTAATATCTCCGGGGATAGATCCAGTCTTCTTCTAATATAAATCATCTAATGATTTCTACAATGTGGATATTTGATCTCCTTGTTCCTGAATTGTCCTTTGCATAGAAACAAACACTATTTGAGAATCTCATGTTAGGGTGATACTACATCCAGAAGTAGATGATGTTGCAATCCTTGATGTCCTCCCAAATACATCAGATGATAATGGTCCCAAACATACCCCACACACTCAGCCAAGATGCTCATTCCCAAGAACTTTTCCAACTAGGTCATCCTGGGAGGCTAAGAAGGACTGTGCGGGATTTGTATTCTAGATTTCTTTAATTTTTACATAAAAATCAAATATCAATCATATTTGAAGAAATATATATTAACATAAATACAACTGACCATAAGTTATTATAATGAAATCTGGATTTATACACCAACTTATTTGGAAGGCTCATTAGCATAAATCTCATATTATTTTTTATCAACATCCAACCACATTTTTGTTTGAGAGACTTGGTGCCCTAAAGTCTGTGACTTCATTAAACAAAGATAAATCAATAATTTATTATATGAAATAGATAATGTTGTCCTATAAATATTTAAACTAATTAAAAGATTACCAGATTCGATCTATTTCTGGAAAAACACTATGACCTTGTAGGGTGAGGGTTGATTTTCTTAGCTCAACTCGATGCATTCTTCCTTGAAACATTCTGAAATAAATAACATGTAATTTATAGTAATATATGAAATGTCATCTCATTATAATATTCATGTATAAATTTAAAATGAGATTAATATAATAAAATATATTTAAATGAAATCTTCTTATCATTATGATGACTATCAATAACAAATTTCCATTTCCCTCTAGGTGCCTCATTGGGTACCTTATCATACAGTTATTGGGTGATCAATGAAGTATCATGGAATTAATTCCATAATCTCCATTTAAAATCCTTTAATTTCTTACCCAAATTTTTCAATTTCTACTTTTGTACTATAAGATCCTCAAGAGGAAAGTAAAAAAATATACTTGCAATGATATTAATTTTTAAATTATTAGAATTTAATAACATAATGACATTCAATTTCACCATAATGTATTAAAGTTTCCTTTATCTTTTAAATAAAAACTTCATTTTCCATGATGGAGGAATATACCTCCCAACAACATACATAATCGATAGGGTAACAGGATTTACCTCTAGATGGCCTAGAATCTGGACAAATAATTCCACAGAGTTATCCATAGGTACCCCATAGCAGTCAAATGGGACAACTATA
The DNA here is from genome assembly GCA_963277665.1 of Viscum album. Lineage (NCBI taxonomy): Eukaryota > Viridiplantae > Streptophyta > Magnoliopsida > Santalales > Viscaceae > Viscum > Viscum album. The sequence continues at coordinate 693,674,803 of OY728163.1, forward strand.
TTTTGTCTTTTCAGATTACTGACATCTAAACTTTTCATACTTCTATCCTTAGTATCATTGTTTCCATATTTTATAAAAATATTTAGAAGTATAAAAAAATTGAAATAACCTTATTCATATTAAAATTTATATCTATAATTTTCACCCTCTAATATCTCTCTGAAGAAACAAGAGTGAAAAATGAATCTCTTTCTATTGAGGCTGCTGAATGGGGAGGCATTATCTAAGATATTGATGGGATGGTAACGAAGGTTATTCCATAATATTACAGAATAGACAGTGTGATAGATGGTGTATGGGGGAAGTGAAGGGTGTCTCAGATGCTATTGTGATAAAGACCAATGGATCGTTATTTTTCAGTATGATCAAGGGAATATAGACTGATAGTCGACTGGAATCAGTAAAATTATTTCTCCTTGGAATTCCTATAATTTAATCAAATATAACAAACATAAGAACTTATATTTTCAAATTTTCATGTAAAAAAAATTATAAATTATACCCGAAGAAAAGCACTGACAAATATAATATACGTAGCTATAATAATGAATAAATGCACAAATAACATAAGTGGTTGTTAAATGAATGGATGATTGCACAGATAATCATTTTATCCTTCAATATTATCATTTTCCTACTCCATAATTACTTCATCTAATTCATCAACCCTTACAAGACTAATATTTTCCATATCAAAATGGAAAAAAAAAATCACTTCTTACTGTTTATGAGATTGAATTTTAGAGGTTAAATATTCAACTTCATCACCCACATCATATAATTCTTTTTGTTTTACATGACAAACTACACTCCACCCTTCATCCAAGACATCTTTCACAAAATATACCATTTTTTTATGATGATAAGATATATGAATCATTTAATTTGTGTTCATCAACATACATAAAGAGAGAGAGGTAGACATAAGTAAATTTCATGGAATCTCTTTTAACACCCTTGAGAATATCGACCCAGTTGCATTTGAATAAAACAACTAAAAAAATTTGTCATTTAATTAAATAATATCAACCAACTTTCCAAAGTATACCACTTTGGAAAACATAAATATACTACAATTATGTGTTTTCAAACCCTCTTCCCGATCGACTGTATGAAATTTAATGACATCCACATTATAATCATCAAACTTTATAGCATGTTTTATAGGAAATCGAGTAAGAAAAATAAAATATTCAAAAAAATTAACTCGAGTATTAGTATTCACGATCTAAAAAATGTAATATATATTATTATATTTAAAAAATATATTTTTCAACCAAATATTCGTATTGATTGTAATATTTATGAAGTTATAAATTGTGAAAACCACTCAACAATCTCTTAATTAATATCTTTTATTATATCATTATCATTTTGTCTTAAGCCTCTCATTGGTCTCTTTGTTTTTATCTTGAACTCTTTAATAAATAGATTTTCAATTTCACTATTCATCAGCACGTATCTGTATTCCTGTAATAGTTTGATTTTTTGTCAGTGTAACATTTGAGCTCTTCCAAACTAATCATCCAATAATAGGAAAGATTTTTTTTATTTCCCATGTAGTTGATATTAATTTGATGTGTCATCAAAATGTACAACTTGATTGATTCTTTTCTCAATATCATCAAAGTATCTAGAAAAAATATTAAGACACTCTTCTTCCAAATAGACTTCATAAATAGAGCCTTCAGGTTGATATTTATTTTTCACGTATGATTTCAAATGCCTAAGATATCAGGGAAATAAAATAAAATAAAAATAATTTTTTATTTAATAAAGTTCCAAGAATTTTTTACTTATATAAGAAACATATAAATAGAGTACCTATCAATTGGATACATCCATCAATAATCTACAGTGCCTCCTAATTTAGCTTCCTCAAATAAATTCACAGTTATATGCATCATGACAGTAAAAAATGATGGATGAAATATCTTCTACATTACACAAAGTGTCAATGAAAATATCTCCTAAAGTATTTAAAGCTCAAATGGTTTTAGAGTTTTATCACATAGTTGTCTGAAAAATGTGAAAAATTGGAGTACAATAGTAGCAACCTTTTTAGGAAATAATATATGTGATGCCAATGGTATTAAATACTATAAAAAATATGGGAATCAAGACTTTTCAATCCATGAAACCTATGGTACTTTAAGTCAACACACCTTGAGATGCTACTTGAATACACATCAAATACCTTCACATGTTTTAAAATTTGAATTGATATATCTTTATCCCTGTTTTTATTCCAAAAATTATGGGAGCATACTTTCCATTCTCATTTGGCCAGATATCATGCTTTATGTTCATTGTTTGTACGTATTTCTAAGAATTGAGATGGTCCTTAGATTTTCCAGGATCATTAAGTAATGTGAAGATCAAATTGTCACAAAAAAATCTTCTTAATATGTATAACATCGATATTATTCCTCAACAAATTAAATTCCCAATACAAAAGTTTAAAAAATATACTTTTTTTATTCCATTATTGTGTTTCAATGTCACTTAAATATTCACTTCAAACACGTTTCCCACTATATTTCAAAGTATGCACTGTCCCATATTTTTAACATTTCCAAATTGTGTCAATATTTCAGAACTAGACAACAACATTAGATGTGGTCTACAATCAAAAAACCATTTAATTTTGACTTGTATGATAGAAATCTATGAGATGCATTGATAAATCTTTGATGACATAATAATCACCATTTATTACTGTGAAGTAGTCATTCAGGCATGAAATTAAAGTCACAAATAAGAAAATCCAAACCAATTCAAGTATTATAACCAACTAAATTCACAAGTCTAGGTAAGTCACTAATAGTCCACATTAGAGAAGCGTTCATTTTGAACATTATTCTAGAAGATGCATCATATGTCCCAGAATTGTTGCTCCATAACTCTTGTAATTCATTAATTAGAGACTTTAAGTATACATCAATATAATTTACATATATTTTTTCCTAGAATAATCATTGAAATGATAAAAGATTCTTTTTTCAAATACATCCATAGAGGAAAATTTTAAGAGATCAAAACAACCATCCAAATGCTACAACTAGTGCTCAAAGTCCCAAATGGGTTGAATCCATCAGTATCCAATCCCAATCAAACATTCCTATGATCAGATGATAAATTTGGATGTATTGGATCAAATATCTTCCATGATTGTGAATCTCTTGTATTTTTCATTAATAGATAATTTTTATTGTCTATAAAATGCCAATAAATGTTCTTGGTGGTTTTTAATGACATGAATAATATTTTCAATTGATGTTTTAAAGGAAAGTAATGAAAAACCATTGTAGGTATGTTTCATTTATTATTCTTTATAGTAGTATGTTGATTTAGACTTCAAACATCACCCATTGGTTTCCATCTAGAAGAAGAACATTTATTTCAATCATGTCTGCTTAAATACTCTCCCCAATAAAGTATACAATAATTGGGGAACATATGTATTTTTTGTATAATTTAGACCAATCTGCTTAACAACTTTTTTAATATCATAAAAATACTCATGGATCTTTGCTTCAGGAAATTAATCATGCAAAAATTCTAATATCATGAACATCGCCTAATTTTTAACTCCACATAGGCATTTGATATGGTACAACTTCAGTAGAAAATAATGTTTTAATATTTCAAACATCAACTATAAAACACTTGATTTTCATTGTCTACAAAACTAGGAAAAATATTTTTCTACTCAGTGAAGTTTTTTATTACATTAGTCTCTACAAAATAAAGAGGATGATCCAATGATATGTTACAATCTTGATTTGATTAACCTATAGTCAAAAAAACATCACTTGTCAAGTTTTTATTTGTATCACCCTAAGCTGGTTGTTCTAGTATGTTTTGATGTTGATTTTGGTGTCTTTCAATACTGAATGCATCATTTATAAGGTTATTCATTTCATTGTCTATTTTCGATGAAGTTGTGATCTCATTCTATCTATTAACATATGTGCTCAAACTTTTTGTAATGTTTAATTCTCCATATCAAATCCAACACAAATATTGAGCAGGGAATTTCTTTAATATCAAGTGTTTATAAACGTCGTCTCTCTTCAACCATATTCTAAATTTACATGTAAGACATGGACATCTTATTCTCCCATAAACGGATCAATTAGAAATTAAAAAATCTAAAAACTCCTCCAAACCCTTAGCATGCTGAGTTGTGTTCTCTTGTAATGTGATCCAACTTTTATCCCTATATATCAGAAAGTGACTACATATTATTAAAAAAATAAAACACATATGTATTACTAATAAGGGAAAGTGATAATGGTAAATTTTGATAAAGTAGAATTATTTAGAATTAAATAGATTCAAGATTTTATTAAAATGTAGATTATTTGAATGAATAGAAAATTTATAGGGATATGAAGGGGTATTGGATAGTGATTACATTCCCAGAATTGTAAAATATGGTAATTAGTGTTCAAAAAAACAATAATAATCAAAATTTTAATTTTATATTCTGTTAGGTTTTTGGTAACCTTAGAAAAATAATTTATAGATCAAATCACACTTTGATCCAAATATTCCTAACCAAAAACTCATAATGTCTTTAAAATATTAATTTTTATAAATGATACCCTCAATGAGTGATATTTTAATGCCAACATATAAATAAGAAATAGATATAAATTTTATATAAATTAAAATATATTTCATACCATTTATGAAAAAAAATGCATCATTAATGATTTTATAAAAATTTTATATTGATGGGGAAATTGGAATAAATAAGGGGTTAAAAAATGAACCATTTAAATATTTTTAATATTAGAAAATTATACCCAAGTTATACAGTGACCATGTGTTACCAAATTTTTATGAATTCACACAAATTAATAAATTGGTCTTGTGTAGAATATGTTATGATTGTGAAACCTATAAAACCCCATTTATGGAAACTATATTGAAAATATATCAAATTAAACAAATAATTTAAAAGCCACATCCCTTTTAATTATAAATTTTATCACCCTATAAATCCTTCACACATAGTACAAACCATACCAACTATCATTTTAACTTGATCTTCCCTAGGGTTAAAGATATTCTATCATAGGAAAAACCATAACTCCATCAATACCGTTTCTTATCGTGAATCATAGTTTCCCTTAAATGTATATTCAAATGGAAGAAAAACCTATTCAAGTGTTTTCTAAAAATATCAATACATAAAATCATACTTCAACTATATCTACCACTATATAATTTTTGAAGAACCAAAAAATATTCATTCACGACCTAAAAAATATTTCATATAAATTATTATGGGTATATACCACTATGATATAATCTAAAACCTCATAATATTGTGGTTCAAATTTTTAATTATGAAAAGGGAATTTGAGATAATGGTTTTAAAGGAAAGCATAGATAATTTATTATCTAAAAAATTTAAAAATCAACATTTTCAATGATGAAAGTGATAATGTTATTTTGATAAAAAGTTTTGTACCCTGTTGTTATGTAAAATGGTGATTACTTTTTCAATGGGGAAAGTATCATATTTTTTATACCGTATAATATGAAAACCTATTTTCCAAAGTTGTACAACCAAGAGTTTGTGAAATGTATTATAAAAAATAAATTCGAAAAATATTTTGTTGAAATATTATTGGGAATGTTTAGATTACACCCTACATACACACCATTGTATATATTTATCTCTTTAATTTTTTATACTGGTTCATGGGTCACATTTTCAAATTTGGTGTGTTCTCATTATTCCAATAACGGATTTGTTGATGTGTACATGACCTCATATTTCACACTAGTGATCTTAGACTAGGGTTCCCATGAAATCTATAACTATAGGTGAGAAAATAAATGTATCATATGATCAAGATATTTGATAATAAGTATGTATATGAATCTCATCTCTTTTACAATTCTCTCAGAATAAATAAAAACTTTCACATCATCAATATCATAAAAAATATTAACATAATTCTTAGGGGAGAAAATATATATAAATTAGAATCCAAACAAGAGGAACAACCATGATTCACACACACACATCATGAATATCTCATTATAAAGTAGAAAACAATAATTTTCTAAATGGACTCAAAATGAAAAATCTTTTTCCACTTTTTAAAATCCTAAATAACCTTTTAAAAAATATATATAAAACCATACATAAAATCATTAATATAATCAATTTTCTTTTTCATTGAAACTATTTAAAAATACATAACACCCATTTATTATTTTAAAACCATACTTTATCCATTATAAGACCCAAACAAGGTATAATTCATTTGATTATAAAAAATTAATTTAAAGAACCCATATAAACATTTTATCAAACAATCTGAAATTAAACATCAATTTAGAAATTAGAAGATTATTATATTTTCCTTTATGAAAATTGTGGAATCCATATATAACACTTATAAAACATCATGGTTATCAGGTACAGACATAATTTTATAAAAAAAAATTAGAAAAAATTAATCACATAATGAAATATTAATTATAGTAAATTCAAAAAAACACATACCACAATGTCAAATTCTTTATAAAGAGAGAAATCAAACATATATGATCTCACCTCCAGCATGTGGTCAAGGGAAGGTAACAATAGGGAGAGGGATCAAGTGAGGAAGATGACTCGAGAAACAGAATGGGTGGGGGAGATAGATCGGGGGGTGTGATTGTTGTGCTAGAAAGGGATTAGAGGTCATGGGATCAGAGGGATTGGGATATTTCTAATCATTGGTAATGGGGGAAGCATGGTGGTGCTAGGGTTCGGGGTTGGGGGAAAGGAAGATCAGGGGAGAAGAGTGGGGAAAAACAGAGGGATCGAGATCACTGAAGAGGCAGTGGTGCTAGGGTTTGGGGTTAGGGGGTGCAGTGGAGGGAGCGAGAGTGTCGATGAGGGGTGGTGTTGGGGTTTGGGGTCTAGGGGGAAGGGGGTCTTAGGGGAGAAGTTGGGGAATGGTAGAGGGATCAGGAGTGCCAGTGTGATAGGGTTCAGGGTCATGGAAAGGAGAGATCAGGGGAGAAGGGTCATGGGAGGGAAGAGGGTGGGGTGTAGGGAAAAATATTCTTTTTTTAATAAAAACTTAAAATTTTGTGGTGATTTATAAAAAAACTCTGTGTAATAAGTTAATGTTTTTACAGTGGTTTAGTAAATTCTGTTAAACAATGAATTTTTTATAGTGTGGTAACATCTTTTGGTTTACATCAATGGCATTACTTGGTTTTATTTAATCCCAAAACAAGGTTTTATTAGGAGATGATAGAATTATAGACTTTTTTTGGGTATTTATTGGCCTAAAAAATGGGTTTTGAAGGTGTGGAGAGAGGAGGAGAGGGGATTTCCTTCTATAAGAGAGATGAGTCTCCCAATTTTAATTTTTTAAATGAATTAATTCCACCCATTTTTTTCCTTGTTAAAAAACCCCAACAATGTACCACTATAGGTACTATAATGTATAGGGCCAAAATATGGCTAGAAAATAGATTTTAGACATGTTTTTTAGGTCATTTTAACTCATATATTTTTAGTTTAACCCCTAGTAAATCTATTTTTACCTTAACTACGGTAATTATGTTTTACAATATTCACCATTCATTTGGGTAAAAAATAAAGTTGAACTTATTATAAAATATAAATTATTTTCATTCAAAATATGAAAAAAAAATTACCAAATTCAATTCACATAATTAGAAAAATTCAATTTAAAAAAAACAGATGTAGTGAAAAAGTGGTTTTTTATGAAAAACGTTTTTGAGAAAAATATGATTCTATATTAACCATTTGATTAATTATTATTATTATTTTAAAATAAATTAATATTTAATGATATATAATCTACTTATTTCATTTCATACATTCCTTATTAGTTATTACTTAAATTAATTAAAATAGATAAACATGATTCATTTTAAAATTGTTTTTAGAAAAACACATTTCAAAACCCAAAAAAAAGTTATAATAAAAACCAATATAAATTTAATTAAAAGTTAATTAATTTGATTAAATATAAAAAATAATAATTTTACTTTAAATCATATTCAAAACGTAATGGGACTTTTAAATTACTTTATTTATTAAAAATAATTTTTTTTACAAAAATCGTTATTTTTCGTTATTCACTGAAAAATCAATATTTTCAAAAAAATCCCAAAATTTCTGCATTAGTAATTTTTTATATTTTTATTTAAAAAATTATATTCATATTTTATAATTAAAATTATTAAATTTACCAATTAAACTTATAAGTAAAACCCATATATCAAAAGAGTGCAGTTAAAACAGATTCTTTTTTGTTCTAAAAATAAATTAAAATTATATAACAAATATAACTATATAATTAATATTAATAAATATGAAAATGATTTATAATATAATTTCCTAATTTTTTACAAATTTTTTAATTTTAAGGATAAGATTAATTGGAATTATTACATGAAAATTCTTGTTAAACTCTTTTTGATATTTTAGCTAGGGACAGTGTTATTGGAATATTTTATTATTAGGTTTACTTTAAAAACATGTCCAAACATGTGATCCATATTGTACAAATCAATCCCATATATGAGGGAGGATGACCTTGACCATGTGGTGGAATCTATCCACATACCCTGCATGGAGGCATATAGGTGTGGGTGTGCCCGTGTATAAGGCTCATAAGAGCACAAACCCAACGACATGGATTGGAACATGTATTTTGAACATTGGGTTCTTGTGGGCCTTTTCATGTGAGGTGAGTCCCTTGAGCTGTGGGAGATAGGTGGAATGGGTGATGATCCCCTATATCCATATCAAAGGGTGAGTGGAGATCAATTTTCTTATAAATAATAGTGTCGACACTCTATAAAATTGATGTAGGAAAATGTGGACTGCATACTATTCTTCCATCATTTAAAAGTAAGACAGGATAAGATCCACATGATCCGAGTGATCTCCGTCATCTAATGAATCTTGCATAGAAAATATTTGAATAAGGCATTTTTCGTCAACCTTCTCCCACTCGAGGATTTTCTGCGTGATCTCGAGATAACTGACCATCTCTACTCGATCATTCAAAGGAATGAGAAAAGATAGAAAGAACCAAAGTCATGCATGAAACTTCTTCTTTCATGCATATTGATTATTTAAAGAACAACGTCTATCGCAAAAATATATTTCAAGAACTCATGAAAACCTAATTATATCTTCACATGATGATATTAATATCACATGGAATAATGGAGAAAATCAATGAGCCATCATGAGAACATGTGGCATCACTTGATGGAATGTAGAAAATCACCATGAAATCACATGATGATAATGGATCATACGAAATTATGGAGACAATCCTGATTATGTCGCATGAAGATGAATGTTTCTTCAATCATGAGAAGGATCAATATTTTTTAGGTATTTTAATTTGAATAATTCATATTTTTCAAGAGTATGTCTACCAATTCATCACATGATCAATTAAGTGATCAGGTGGAGAAGATGAAATCACATGATTGCGTGATCATTCAAGTATAGCATAGAGAGGATGAGACTTATATCCATTATAAATTCATAATATAAACTAATATTATTATGTGTTTAATGAGTCATAGGATTTCTTTAAAAATTGGAGTAACACTCCCAATATAAATTAAGGTTCGATCCATAGTTAGAGATATTTCCCTTTGATAAAATGAGAGAGAGGGATCTCTTATCAGAAAACATAGGAACCCATGTAATTCATTCATGTGGAGTAAGAAGAAAACCCACATGATTCAATCATACGGAGGTGAATCATGAAAACCACTTAGGTTAATATAAATATAAGAGTATATACAATAAACAATTACCTTTTAATGTGATTTTGATCCCACATGCATAATTTTTTCATGAAAAAGATATCAGGAACAACAATTGTCTCGTGAGGAAGAAGCAATGATCCATTCAAGTCTCATGATGATTTTGATACGATAACTCACAAAAATAATTATTATTCTTTTTGAAGAAAAAGAGGAGATTTCATGGAAACAGCCTATTTCATATGATGGTTTTTGAAGAAATTGAAAAACAAGTATTGGTTTATTCAAAATTAATCTCACAAATCCCACTCAGTGGATACACTAAATAGTTACCACAAAACTGGTCTGGCATGGTCATGTTTTCTTTGATCAGGAAAATATATTAAGAGACACATGATATGGAAACCTAATTACATGAAGGAGTACTGGTTATTGTGAATGAAATTGAATACATCATTTGTAATTTTTCATGATTCATTTTAGATCTTGTGATTGAATAACTTTTAACTCATCATGTGCTTCATACGATGTAGTGAATTCTTGTGTGGAGTGGATGAACAATTAAATTTGAATTATGGATAAAAATATTTTATGAAAGAGAGAATAAAATAAGTATCACTTATCAAATGAAATTAATTTTAGTTGGGATAATTTTAGAAGATATTTAGTAAGAATAAAATGTAAAAAATCAAATATAGTTCTTGTTAGGAATTTTGATAATGTGATGATTTGATAATTAAATTATCATGGATGCTCAAAATAAATATATTCAACAATAGTTATAGGAGCGGGTAACATTCAGAATTGGTATTTATTATGTTGTTTGTGTTCATTTATTTTCAGAAAGTGTGAATCTGTTATACCAGTGGGACTCTAGAAATCATAGTGTGATTCTATGTTTTTTGAAAAAATTGTATGTTGTAACCACTTGTGATCAAGTGATGAATCTGTGATTGGGCATCTAACCAATCATGGAAAAGAGTAGGCTCACATTAAGATTAAAAATTGAAAAAAAAAATTGTTCTTTTGTAATCAACTTTTACAATATTCAAGAAAGGTTTTTTAATCACAAAATTATACCAGATCCTAACAATTCAATAGAGGTTAATTTTAAAAGAAATAAAAACTGAAAAAATTCCACTTAATCAACTTCACTTATTAGTGGTGAAACATCTCCACAGGCACTTCAATTGGTATCAAAGGGAGTTCCTCTCTTTCAATATCCAATAATTATTGAAGATTGATAATATGAGATTTATTAATAGTAGGGATGTTCCTACTTTCGATTTCAAGAACAATCATAGTTAGAAGAATAGGATGTTCCTCTATCTTCTATCTCTTGGTCTTGAAGTTAAATATGTAGTAACCATAATATTCCCACCTATTTTTAAATATTTTATTATGAATTTTACTGATAATATAAATATATAATTTGGTTTCAAGGCTCAAAATTCCATTATGTTGTGTCTTTCAGAAAAAGATTACACAAATGTTATGGGACTCAAAATGCCAAGGAAATTTGTAAAAAAATGGAAAGTAGTTATGAAGGTAATGTGAATGTCAAGAAAACCAAATTGAAAATTTGGAGAATAAAAATTAAAGATATAATGATAGTTTAAGAATAAAACTTTGATTAAAACTTTACAAGATTCAATAAAATTGTCAGTAATATTTGAGGCTTTGGAGAAAAGATGGATGATTCAACTATTATCAAACAAAATGATAGGAAATTTTCTTAACATATTTAATCTTAAATTATCTACTTTAGAAGGTAGATATTTTTGGGTAAAAATCCCCCAAGGTGTCCTCTTGGTATGTTTTTGGTGTGATTGTGAATGTTGACAAAGCCAGAAGACCAAAAATGAGTATGGTTGGTGTTTTCCAAAGTATGTGTTTAGGGTGGCATTGTTTCCAAGTGTTTACCAATTTTTTGGGCCTCAAAATCAGGAATTTGGTTTTTGGAAAAGGATGGTTTCCTCATAAGAGTACACTATACACGTACCATGAAGAACGGTTTGCGGATTTAAAAAGTGTTATGAAAAATGTCGAAGGAAATCGGCAAGTGAAGGGAACCGAAGGCACAAGATGTAGACCACGTACGGGAGCAGTTCACGGGGAGAAAATGGTTCGTAGTGATGTCATGTATTACACATAATTCTTGTAGTATGTAGGGTGGCATGTCATTCACGGAAATGAGGTGGTGGTTTTATAATACATTAATGGATTTTATCGCAAAAATGTGACGGTTATTTGTGCCTTTGCAAAGGAATAAAAGAAGTACGTAGACCACTTAGGGAATAATGGTTCATGGGAGAAGCGTTACATGGTGAAGGATGTACCATATTGAAGCTTTTGTAAGTATTAGATTAGAAGATTTTTTAGATATATTTTCCAATATAAGGAGAGATAATCTCATCATTAAGCAGGGTAATTTTTATAAGAAAGTGTCTTTGCTCTAGGAATTCGGTAAAGTCTGAAATTTGTTCTCAAGGGAGAATTCTGCAAAGGGTGAAGTGGTTTAGGTGGAAGAAATTCCACCAAAGGTTTTTGCAGGTAACTATACCCTGAAAAGGATGCAGTACATAGAGGAGGAAGACCCAGTACATGGAGGAGATATGGTCCATAGAATTATAGGTAGTCTACAGATAAAAGACAGTTCGTGGAATCAGAGATAGTCCATGAAGTAGGAACGGTACGCAGAGGAGAGATGGTTCGTGGAAGAGAGTTGATAATCAAACCATACCCACTACATGATATGAGGAGGAAGAAAGGTTTTATGTAGAGGAATCTTGGTTGTTCACAGTGCACTCAAAGAAGCTTAAAAAATCAAAAAAACAGTTCGCGGAATAAATTTTTACTAACCTAATAGTACGCGGAAAAGTGAATTTCATCTATGGGTGAAAAGGGGAATTCAACCAAGCATCTACCTATATTTGAGGATGTGTGATTTCATGAAAATAAAGGGACTTAAAAGTTCATAAACTATGAGTGGATCCCTTCCAAGAGCAGTCAGAGAAAAAAGGAGAAGATGGTGATCTTTTCTATTGGTAGTGAGCTAAGGAAAGTGACATAGGGAATGAGCTTTGGGAATGCCGTGATTAGACCCTAAATATTGTAAAGGTATTGATCCTAGGCATAGAAGTAATCTATCCCAAACATTTTATTTTGGCAGTGAGCTTTAGTGGATTTGGTTCATTGGTACATCATCATTATATGCTCCTTGGATGTTTCCAAATGAGGGTAAACAAAGTAAAATCACAGAGGACGGGTGGTGCACAACTTCACAAGGTTGGTTATCATGGCATATTCAGGATACCTTTATTAGGGATCATATCTCGAGGTAGAGGTCAAGGATATGTTTTATGGCCTCAACCTGTGTCAACTCAAAGTAATCATCTTATCAGAGGTGGAAACTGACTCCCAAATACTTCGCAACACGATGAAAGGCAATGGCCCCATCCCATGGTCGATCCATTACATCATCAGGAAGTGTAGGGGCATGACTAGCGACAACACCAAGGTGGTTCATACATGGAAAGAGGTAACAATGTCACGAACCACCTTTCTTTTATTTATGTTTCCAAACTAGATCTCATCTTCTTATATAATGTTACCATCGTGATGCTGGAGCGGGTTAACCTAGTGATAGGGGGTTCCCTCAGTCTCCACTTCTTTCATCCTCATTAGGCCACGTGTACTTTACATTTTGACATGTTATTTCTTGATGTTTTATCTTTCCTTAATAAAAATTTACATGTTATGATGATATATTGCTATGGGAGAGAGAGATAAGTGTGTTTTTTTAACGAAGAAACAAGATATTATGGGGAAGTAGTTTTAATCTGTCATACCCTGATTCATCCCCCCCCCCCTCATGGTATTTGACCTAGTGTACCTACCATATATGATTTTACTCTCAATTAATTACATCAAATTATCATTTAATATGAAATGTTAAATATCACCACCTTAAAGAAGATGATCAAAGATGATATGGATTTTTAGTCCATGAGAAATATTTAAATCAAAGATTATGAAATATCTGAATCAAGTGAATATAATGATGAAGAAAAAGATGAAGATTATAATAGAATAACTTAACTTGTACTAAAAATATTAAAGAATATAAATTTTAAGGGTAAATTTAAATTACCACTAAGGTGTTACAACTATAATGGAATTAGACACTCTGTTATAAATTTTCCTAAGAATAAGTCTACAGAACCTGATATATATGATGAGAAACAATAGAAAAATAAATGGGAAAGGAATGCAGAATGAAAAACTTTTTCTGATGGAAGAAATAAGAATTTATTTAAATTAAAATAATAAATTTAATGATAAAAGAAGAGGAATTAATATCCACCTCAAACAGCCAATCGGAATATGAAACTAACATCATGGATCATCTAGAAAAAGGGTTTGACACCTATGGCAGTGAAGATGATGAAAGTGAATGAATGGAGCTAGAGAACATGTTGAATAATGAATTAGAATCATGTCTTGAGAAAAAAAAGTCAAGAAGTAAAATATATTGTTATTGAATGAAAAAGAAAGGATAACTAATGGAAAGGAAGAATATTTAAAGAAAGAGATTATTTACATTGAAGAAATCAAAAGACACAAACTAAAAGTTCCTATAAATGAAAATATGGTAAAATAAATTGAATGAAAACATTCTAAAAAATAATAGGAATAGTCGAATACTTTGAATAAAGGTATTAAATAATGGAATATATTGAAAAATATTAGAGAATATCTGAACAAGGATTTTAAGTCCGAGGTATAATCATTACCTCGGACAATGGATTATTTACTGGTGAAAAGAGGGATTTAAAGAAGAAAGTTAATTCATAATTCAATGGATTTAAAAAACAATCTATTATCTCTAACAATGAAGGTATAAAAATAAATTTTAGGAAAGTATGTAGGATGAATAATTGTGATAAAAAATATTCCAATTTAGTTGAAGAAATAAATTCTTCAAGAAGATACTTTCCCCTAGAGTAGAGATAATATCATTATACGGAAAGAAAACATCAAAGATCTTCAAGATAGGGCTATTATGAGTTGGGAAGATCAAGGTTCATAGGACACTTCTGGTGTTTTGGAGTGTTTTTTCTAAAATCATGTTGATACTGGTATAACATGTCCCTACCAGAAATGAGAAATGAACTATGGGAGATATTGTGGGAAAATGAGAGAAAATTTTCAAAGAAAGTAGTTATTGGGAATTAATCTTATCTACTAATACAAAAAAAACCTGAAAATTTAGAATAAATATTTGGTATTTTTGATTATCAAGGACATATTTCTAAAAAATTATTGAGTATTCTGCCTGAAAAAATATTCAATGTTGAGAAATAAAATGGATCTCAAAATATGAATGAATAAAACCCATATTTCAAGGAACTTACTTAAAAATATAATAGAAGAACCAAGTTATTGATTCTTGATACTGGATGTCCATAACATATGACTAGTGACATGAAAATTCTAAGAAACATTAGGAATACTGGAGGATTAGTTACCTTCTCCAATGATTATTCCTTGAAAACTAATGAAGTTGGAAAAGTAGAGATTGAAGCCCAAAATCAAAAGTCTAATAATGTGTTATTTGGTGAAGGGATAAAGCTTAATTTCATTATTTTTTGGTAACTTTTTGATAAAAGATAAGAGGTGTTATTCAAAAAGGGTTAATGTTTCAGAAAAAGCACCATTTATGGAAGAATTATCACTCAAGGTAAAAGAACCAATGGTAATATATTTCAAATTGGTGATTCTACAGATTCATTTTTACTCAAGTGATAATGATGAAAACAACTTATTTCATATGAGGCATGGTCATCTTGGTCAAAGGATTATAAATAAAAAATTTAATCATACTATTTTTAGATATCTACCTAAGCTAAAGAGATTTAGGTATGAAATCTATGAAACCTATCAAAAGGATAAATTGGCTCAAGGTTCACACAAAGGAGTTGATATTATATCTTCTAAACCACTTGAACTTATTCATAATGTCTTATGTCATCCAATGAGATATATTATTTCCAAAGGTGGTCTGTAATTCATTATATTTATTTATTATTATACTCAATTGACTAATGTTATGTTTATCAAACCCAAGTAAGAGACAATTAAAATGTTCAAAAATTTAAAAGGAAAGTTGATAAGGAGATGGGTCTCTATATCAAGAAACTGAGATTAGATAATGGCAAGGAGTTTACTTTTGATTATTTTTAATGTTATCTTTAAAAACATAGAATCAATCATAAGTATATAACACTATATACTCCACAATAAAATGGGGTATTTGGTATAAATAATAGAATCATATTAGATATGGGAAGGGCTATATTAGATGAAAAAAATATTTCAAAGTATTTCTGGAGAGAAGTTTTATGTACTACCATACAAATATAGAACATATATCTACTAAGACCAAAAACAGAAAAAAAAAACATTTGAAATGTGGTAAAAAAATTCAATTATTAAATACATTAGTGTTTTTTTAATTCCATACATTATAAAGATAAATAATATCAAACAGGAAAATTTGAAGATAAAAATAAGAAATTTTCATGCGCTATCTCTGTAATGGAAGGGGATAAAAGGGATGGAATAAATAGATATAAATATAATTTAGTATAGTGATCTAAAAATTATTGAAAATAAGAATAAATCGAATGTATCTATTGATACATATTTAGAATATTAATTATGAAATGCTATGAAAATAGAACATAATAATGATCAAGTTAATGATAAAGAGCCAAAAACTGCTGATATTGATTCTGAACAAACTAGTGATGAACATGGAACTGGTAGAAAAAATAGAAAATTGTCCAAAAATTCTATGAAACATGTTGAAACTAGAAATATTATTGGCAGTCAATAAGATCTGGTTCAAACTAGAGGAAGATTGAGAATTGAAGATCAAACTACACTTATTTCTCAAAATGTACATCATACATTGGTCGAAGTAGTCGAGCATGAAGAGTTGATACACGATATAAATGAGAAACTTGATAAGATTGATAAAAACTCTACTTGGTATCTTATACCAAGACCTAAAAATAAAAATTTTACTGGAACCATGTGGGTTTTCATAAATAAGATGAATGATAAAGGTGATGTATCAAAGAACAAAGATAGGTTAGTGTGGAAAATATACTCCAAAATGAAATGAATTTAATTTAAATAAACTTTTTTTCTAGTACAAAGATTGGTAACTATTAAAATTTCTTGGTAGTGGCAGCACAAAAAAAATATAAATTTAATCAAATGGTTGTAAAAACATCCATTATAAATGGTGATGTTGATTAAGAAGTATATATTGAACAACATAACTTTTTTGTCTTATAAAATTATAGAAACATGGTATTCTTATTGAAAAATATTTTTACTGTTTGAGATAGACCCCTAGAGCCTAGTATTACAAATAATATGGTTTTTTAAGGGGTATTAAATATATAAAACATAAGGTTGATATAAACATTTACGTGAGATAAATTTCAAAAGGTACTCTCATAGTCCTTGTGTATGCGTATGACATTAAATTTTGTGGGGATAAGTAATGTCTATGTGAAGAGTTTTAAAACAAGATGAAAATGAATTTTGATATGTCCATTTTTGGTCAGATGATATACTTTCCAAGATTTAAGATTGAACAGAAACAAACTAAAATATTTTTTATCTTTAGAAAACTATTATAGAGAATTACTGAATAATTTTTTAATGAAAAATGAAAACTAAGTTTCAACACACATTTCAATTGGAATCAAATCATGCAAAGATGATGCTAGAAGTAGTGTTATCCAGAAATAATTTAAAATAATAATTGGAATTATACTCTATTTGATAGCTTCAAGGGAATATATAACTTATGAAGTGAAAGGAACATTTAAATATGAAATACAATACATACAAAGTGCAGATTTAAAAATGTTGAGATTTACTAATGCAGATTAGGTAGGTGAAATTATAGGCATAAGGTCAACTATAGGTGGAACTTTAATTTTAGGAGAGGGTTGTGTCAATTGGTATAGAAAGAAACAGAATTCAGTGACATTGAGAACAGCTGAGGCAGAATACGCAGCAACTATACATGCTTGTACAAAGAATATTTGGATAAAAGTATAGTTAGGATATTTAAACATTGAAATTGAGAAACCATTTAAAATTTCATGTGATAATCAAAGTGATATTGGGTTTTCTAAAAATACAATTCAATATTCAAGATCTAAAAATATTGATATCAGATATCACATTTTCAAAGAAAAGTTGGTATTTTGGGATATCAAGCTAGAATAGATTTCTAGAAAATATCTAGTTGTAGACATTTTCACCAAATCAATTCCAAGAGAGATATTTATAAAACTAAAGATGAAATTTTTCATTCATAATTCTACTCTCATTTGAAGGCTTCTAAAAGTTTCCTCCTTATTCCCTATCAATATGTATATCTTCATAAAACATGAAGGGAATTTAAGGATAAGTGTTATTCATCATGAAATTCCATAATTTCCATGATGATAAAAGTGATTCCATCCATTTAGGAGGAGATTTCAAGATCTATGAGTGAGATTAAGGGGGAACTATATCTATTTCACCTCATCTTTATAATTGTTTTCCTGAAGTGTGTGTAGGATTCGGCATCTCATTGATGAATCGGATTATTTCTAACCCCTGCACAAACAATTGAGATTTTCTAACAATAATTTTGTATGAATTTTTTTTTATAGATAGATAAAACATCCTTGGTTATATCTCTATTTTTTCTATAATGTGTTAGCCTATTTAGTCTTAGAGTTGATTAACTAAAGGATCGTTGAGAAGATAACCAGCTGATATCATCTATCTCTCTAAATTGTTCAAGAAATAATATTCAAATATAGGAGAAAAATTTTTTGAAAAGAAAGTTGATATTCACAAATCCCATGTACCCTTTTCATTTGATTAAAAATATGGGGTAGAAGTATTTCACTGCATAATTATTGATATGTGGTGATATTGAAAAAAAAATAAAAAGGGGAGATTGTTAAGCAAAGTTTTCATTTGATTTCAAAAATTCAATATTTTTTGATGGATGAAGTGGTGGTTCTTGGAAAACTATTATAGAATCATGTAATGATGTTGGATTTCATGCTTGAACAATTCTCCATGTTAAAAAAGTGATGATTTGTTACATTGGTCTTAATTTCAAAGACATGTTTCAACAAGGACACATTCTTTACTACAAAGTAGAAGAAGAATTGGAATTATTCTATGAAAAATCCTTATTAAACATACTATGATATTTTGTCTAAAGAATGAGTTATTATAATATTTTATTATTTTATTTATGTAAATAAATTCCAACAATGTGATCCACATGGTCTAAACCAATCCCACACATGTGGAAGGAAGACCTTGACCATGTGGGGGACTCGATCCACATATCCCACATGGAGGTTTATAGGTTTGGTAAGCTCGTGTATAAGGCATATAGAAGCACATTCCCAGGGATGTGAATGGGAATGTGTATATAGAATGCAGGGTACTGGTGGTCCTTCACAAGTGATACATGGCCCATGAGGCATGGGTGAAATGTGTGATTGGTACTAATCCCCTATATCATTCTCAAAGGGTGTCCAAACACCGATTTTATTATATTGCAGAGCACTGCCACTCCAGAAAATCGATATGGGATAAACTCGGGGTGTTTACTATTCCTCTATCATTTAATAGTCATAAAAAATGGGATTTGTACAATATAAGTGATCTCAGTCATGTGTTTAATTCTACGCATCACATTTTAAAATAAGGTGTTCATCTCCAACCTTCTTCCACCTAATGATTGTCTATGTGAGATCGAGAAAACCAAACATCTCCACTCAACATGTAAAAGGATTGAGATGAGATAGAAAGAACAGAATTCATGCATGAAACAACATCTTGTATGCACGTTGATTATTTGAAGAACAAATTCTGTCACAAAAAATATATTAAAATAACTAGAAAAAACCATATTATGTCATCACATTATGATCTTAAGATCATGAGATAGAATGGAGATGATCAATGAGCCATCCTGAGAACATGTGAAGCTACATGAGGGTAAGAAGAAAATCATTGTGATATCTCATGATGTTTAGGGATCATGTGATAGTATGGAGACAATCATGATGATGTCACGTGAAGATGAGTGTTTATTCAATCACAATAAGGGTTCTCATTTTCAGGTATTATGATCTGAATTGTTTAGGTTTTTCAAGAGAATGTCTACCAAGTCATCACATGATCAATAATGTGATCATGTGAAGAAGAATAAATCATGTGATCATGTGATCATTCAAGTGTATCATGTAGAGATAGAGACATATATTCGTTTTAATTCCATTAGATACACTGAGATCCTTAGGGATTTAATGAGTTTTCGGAACGCCTTAAAAATCATAGTAACACTGCCTATATAAATCAAGGTTTGGCTAAGAGTTGGAGTTGTTTTCCTTTGATAAAACAAGAGAGAGAGATATTATATCATACAATAGAGTAATACATATAATTCTTTCACATGTAGGAATAATAAAACCTACATGATTCAATGATGTGGAGGAGCATCATGCAAACCACATAGGTTTATAGAAGGATAATAGGAGACAACACAAACAAATAACGTGTCATGCTATAGTGTTTACATGGGTATACTTCTTGTCACGTGAATGATACCATGGACAAAAGTTTCCTCAAAAGGAAGAATGAGTGATCCATCCAGGTCTTGTTATGATTTTGAGATAATAAATATTGGAAATCCATCTTTGTTACATGAAGAAAATGAGGATACACCATGGACACAACCTATGTCATGTGAAGGTTTTTTATGAAACCAACAGACAAGAACTAGTTTATGTGAGCGTAATCTCTGGAATCCCACTCAGTGGTTATGTGAAATAGTTACCACAAAACTATTCTTTATTGGTCATGCATGCTTTTATCATGAGAGGACAAGAAGAGAATAACATAAAGGATACCTGATTACATGTAGGAGTATTGGTTATGGTGAAATATATTCAATATAGCATTCATGTTTTTCATGACACATTTTGACCTTTTGATTGCATAACCTTTGATAGATCATGAACTTCACATGAGGCAATGAATTATTACCTGAAGTGGACAGACAGTGCAAGTAGAATTGTGAATAAAAATATTTTATGAAATAGTTTATAAAATAAATATCACTTATCAAATGAAATTTGTTTGAGTTTTGATATGTTTAGAAGAATGTGATCAAGAAAATATTGAATAAGATAGAATCTAGTTCTTGTCAAAAATCATAATAATGTGATCATTTTTACATAATATTATCTTGAAGGATAAAAATAAAGATCTTCATCAATAGTTCTATGAGTAGGAAACATTAATAAGTTTACTTTCTTTTGTTGTTTGTATTTATTTTTGTTTCAGGTATTGTGAAGTTTTTGTTCCAGTGGTAATCTAGAAAGCCTACTGTGATTCTGCACTAGTGTGATTCTGCATTCATGAAAGTTTATACAATCACAAGAGTATATCAGATCCCAATAGGTCAATGGAGGTTAATTTCAAAAGAAAAAAAAAATTTAAAAACCACCACTGATTCACCCCCCCCCCCCTTCTCAGTGGTGAAACATCTCCCTATGCACTTCTGTTTTGAAATGTTAAGATCATATTCACGTACACTTATACCCATGTTTTTCTTATGTGACCATTTATATCTACCTTATTTACCTTTACTAAGAATCTGAGCTCACCCTTTCTTATATTTAATTACCCCCAGGTTATGAATAAAATTTATATGTATGATATGTTTAATAATGGTCCTAGTTATGAATTACTTAGTGGGAGATGATGTAGTTAACTTATGAAGTAATTTTTTATGTATCCATGGTTCCAAATGCACTACACCTATATGATTCTAACATCGATCATCTTTTCATGTAATTAATATTCATATAATAACATGAAATATCTATTTATGAAAATCTTGGGATGCTATAGTTGGTATCAGAGTATGTTTAAGTTAACCTTTGAAAACATGGATGAGAAAACATTATTTGTAACCAAAAAGATAAGTCTATGTATAGAAAAATTTCATGGAATTTTTTTAAAGAACGGGGTGAGTATTTTACTTGAAATTATGTCCCCTTTTGGATACTACAATTGGATGTGACTCTAAAACAATTATACATAGGGTTAATTACTCCAAAAATGGAATATTGGGATTCAACTCGATCATCAGCTAGTGAATAATAATGGGCCTTTCTATGCACCTAGTTTGACACTACCAGGGACTAAGTTTCTCAAATTTACAAACTCATTACAAACCATCACAAATGATTTGAATAGATGATGGCAATGAATAACCTTGGTTAATCCTATGTTGTTGTATATTCATAATAATGTGTCAAAATTTATACATCCTATGAATGATTTTTTTACTGATCACTCTGATAAAATATTCATGATGGTCATGTTAACCATTTTGGTTTTAGTATGGATTTGAAGATATAATGATGACGTTGAGGTGGAAATAGGTAATATCAAATATTAGAGTACCCTATTTGAGATTAGTTATATAAATTCACTTATATCATCAAAAGTATCTAGGAATGTTAATTCATATCTCCAAATATTAGATGTTTAATTAGCAGTGAAAATCCAAAATGGTGTGATGGTATCATTTGAAGTCTATGATTCTTCTTCATTTGAATTTTATGGGAATGAAATTCCTATAAATATTATTATTCTCCCTTTAGTGAAATTTGATTTTATCTTAGGCATGTATTATATTTCTCTGCTTAAATCCCATATCAATTTCTGGGTAAGGGTTATCACATTTGATATTCCAAACCAACCTATGATCATCTATCGATGTGATGATAAATATGAACATCCAATAGAAATAACATCCACTGTAAGGGTCTTAATTCTTATTCAAAAGGGGTATTTTATCCTATATGTTTGGGGATAAACTCAACATTGTATTTATACTTATTGTGAAAGAGTTAATTAATGTTTTTTCAGGATAAGTTTCTTATATTCCACCAAATAATGAAATGTAATTTTCAATAGAACTCATACCTAGTTCTATTCCTGCTTAGAATAATACCTACAGAATGGACTTGATTGATTTATAGAAAATAAAGAAGAAACTCTCGGAGAATATTGACAAGGGATTCATTCATCCAAGTGTGTTCTAATGGGGTATACTGGTTCTTTCTTTAAGAAGAAATATAGATTGATATGACTCTACATTGATTATTGATAACTAAACAATATCACAATTAAGAATAAGTATCTTCTATCCTGTATTAGTGATTTTTTTGATCAAATGTACAGAGATCAATAATTTTCCAAGATTGACCATAATTTTGGATATTATCAATTAATGGTTATGAAGGAGGATATACCCAAGATAGCATTCCTTATAAGTTATGGACATAATGAATATATAGTGACTCCATTTTTCTAACTAATTCCTACACTATATTCATGGATTAAATGAATAGAGACTTTATATATTACCTTGATAAGTTTTTAGTAGTCATTATAGAAGATATTATAATTTATTCAAATAGTAAGTAAAAGAATGAAGATCCCATGAGGATTATGTTGATGTCCCTAAGGAAGGAAAATTTATATGTATAATTTACCAAGTGTGAATTTTGGCTTCCAAAAGGTTCATTTTTTGGTTATACAATCTCAATAGATGGAATATATGTGGATCCATAAAAGAAATAGTTTATTAAATGTTGGATCATACCAACCATTGTGACTAATATTCAATGATTTATTGGTTTGGATGGATTTTATCAATGGTTTATAGATAATTTATGATTCCTATCTATTCCACTTACAATGTTAACTTGTAAAGGACCAAAGTTCATTTGGACTAAGAAATATGAAGAATATTTCAAGGAACATGATAGAAAGTTAGCTAGTTCACATTTTCCTATATAACCCTAAAGTATGGAAGGGTTTTTAATCTATTGTGATGTATCTAAGAAGAGTTTGGTATGTGTTCTAGTGTATAATAATATAGTGATAGATTATTCCCCATCAAAACTAAATTTTCAAGAGAAAAATTACCCAACACATTATTTGGAGTTAACTGTATTAATTTTTACATAAAATATAGAGAGGAATTGTATTTATGGAGAAAGGTGTGATATATATACTGATCATTAAATTTTAAATTATATTTTCACATATAAGGAGTTGAATATGTTCTAAAGAATATGGTTAGATCTGATTAAAGATTACGACAACTCAATTCATTACCACCCTGGGAAAGAGAATAAGGTGGCTAATGTTTTGAGTCAAAAGGATCATTATATCACTAGTGTAAATAGGGGCTATAATAACACTTTTATACCAATGGTTTTATAGGACTACACCAACGGTTTGATCCAACTGTTGGTATACTATTTTCATAAACAACCTATCACAATGGTTTGACTAAAACATTGGTGAAGCCTCTATTTTTCTAATATATACCAATGGTTTAAAAAAACTATTGGTAAAGAATATATTTCCCAATGATTTTTCAAAACTATTGGGAAGGTTTTCCCCCAAATATCGAATAGATCCAGTTCCCCATCAGCATGATTGCAGCCATAAACCAAAGCTCTCCCAAAGCTGTCTATTTACCCTAGGCTGTGAAACTCCTTCCACCTGATATATCTATCTCCAATCAAGAAATTTTTTAGTTCTATAATTTAAATATGTATGTTCTCCCTTAGTTTTAGTGATCTTCATCTATTTTTTGTTTTTTGTTTTTATTTGGCCTAAATGAAAGTTATGTGTGGTCTGTGTCATGGTATACCCAATAAGTACACTTTGATTTGTTTTTTTGTTTTTTTCTACACTTCATTAGTACTCTTTGATTATTTTTCACTAATTATATTATTTAATAAGTTGTTATTAATATTTATAATAATGATGGAATGGTATACCCAATGTATGATTTAGTATGTCACTACTATTTAGTATTATTTGTGGTCTCTAGAGGTGAACTTCAAGAACGCCATAAGATGAGTCCAAGATTGAACACCATAAGATGAGCCAAAATCTCACTGTCACCCAAATTTGATACCAAAATCACTGAAATTTTACAACTAAACACACCAGAGTTTCCTAAACTGATTCCTCCTAATGAATCATGGAGATCCCCACCATAGGAATAATTATATGGTATAAGATTCTATAACTCCAATAGAATGCAGAGTGCTATTCAATTCCATCACACATTATCAATGAAAGAAACATGTGAATTTTCAATACCCAGACCTCATTCCTAGTTTGGATCTGAACCAATGCCTCATTACCAACAAATGAAACTTGAATAAGATTAACATCCTTTAAATTAACTAGATTATTATTATACAACTTAGTCATACTTGATACGTTGAGCTCGATGCAGTTACAACCCACATAATTTAGGTTTACACAAAATAATAGTTAATTCACTTCCCATGTCTATACATCATATAGAGGATATGGATAGAGGAGATGGAGGCTATAATCATAGGAAAAGTATTATTCAATATTTATATCTAATTACCTTCTAAATTCTAAATTAAATTTTTTATGGGTTATACAGAATTCAATTTTTTATGTATTGAATTATAAATTGAATACACTTTATATAAAATATCTCAAGTGGTATAGTTCTTCCTCAAATCTATGAATACTCAAGAACAACATGCTTCTTATCCTTCAATGTCTCCTGACATTAAAATATCCATCTTTATTTGATATATGATGTATTGATCTCTTAGAATTCTGACACAGTTTATGCATGTTCTTTAAAAATCCTTTACTTTTATCTTTTTTAACTTTCATAATAAATTAACATAAAATATCATTCGAGTAAAATATTCCATATTAAAAATATGGATTCTCTTTGATCTTTGGTAGCAGGTAATATTTTATATTTTAAATATTCAAAAAATACTCTTGTTTTATTCTTCCTTGAATCAAGTATTTATACTCTCATTAAATTCATCCAAAGAATTAGGTTTTTACATATTTTAATCCTAAAAAATGCACTTCTTTAAAATCATTTGAAATCTCCATGTGCATGGAATCCTAGTTCTTTTCCCTTAGGAACCTTTATCTTTTGAAATCAAACTCCTCTTAGTTCCATTTAATATTTCTTGGATCATGATCCACATGTATGACCATGATGTTTCAATCCCTGAGGAACTTTTTACCATCATTTTCTGATTATATTTCCCATTTTTTCAGAATATATATTATGAATATCACTCAAATAAAATACTAAAATATAAAATTTATTTAACCTAAAATTTACTCAAATCCTTAATAATTCTCCTTCACAAGTTTACATGATTGTTCACACTCATGTATAGTTCTTCAAAAATATTCAAAACCTTACTTGAACATTTTTTTGGTCTAAAAACACTCTCTAGATATCAAGTGGTCAAGTTATTACTTAGTTCATTTAATACTTGAGAATAATGGGAATCTTCTCCTTTAAAGGATCATTGATCTGAAATCTATCCTTTTCTTTGACATACGATGTATCGGACTCTCAAATTTCTCCCATATATTATATATGTTCTCTTGATATTCCCATCTATCATGGTATTATATTTATAATTTATGTCAATATCATAGATTTATATTAATTTATAGTATTTTTTTATAAATATATTATTGTGTTGTCTTTTATATTATGATTCTCATATAGAGTATTGTCTCAGTTATAGTTTTATATAAAGTGAAAAATTATCATTTACTTAAATATATTTTTTATTAAACTTAAATATTAATTAATTTCTTTTGACAAAATAACCTATATAAATTTTTTATATAATGGATATAATTTGGATGTATGAAACCAATCAGATATCAAGCGATTTTCAAAAAAAATTGGAGAGCCTTTCAGATTTTTTATTTCACAATGCTTCATATAGTTTTCACATTCACTAACTATGTTACAATTGTGTTGGAAGACATTGGTTGAGCAGTGAAGAAGTCAGCTACCACATAACCAAAAATTGTTTTCAAGAAAAATACTATGTGTTGTATCACAATGGGGAGAAAATGAAATCTCAAAATGTTGATGATCCAAATGAGAGGACAAGATTGGGGAATTTGTTATATGACTGGTTTTTGTTTATTCATAATCATGAAAAAGAAAGGATTCTGATCCAAGAAGACTTTTTTATGAGCACATATGATGTGTCTAATGAAAATGATGATATTTTCAGGGTGAAAAAAATTGAATGATGTTTCCATGACTAGTATATCGACAATGCAGTAAAATGAAAAAGCTATAATTTTTAATCTGATTGTTTCATAGTAAATCTATGTATGGTATTTCTAATACTTCCATTGATTTCATTCTTACCTTATTAAATAACTTACTTCCAGGTGATGTAGATATTCTCTCAAACCAATATATGGCATAGAAGTTAGTTGAGGAACTTGGATTTTCAAGAAAAAAAATTCATGCTTTCTCAAAATATTGTAGTTTATTCTTGGAGGAAACTGCTAAATGAAATTATTGTATAAAATGTGGCACATTTCACTAGAATCCAAAAGCTAATGGAACACCATCCCATGTGCCACAGAAAGTAATGTGGCACTTTCCATTGATCCCCAGACTAAAGACTCTTTTTATGTCTGATGAAATATCAATAAAAATGTGATAGAATGATACTGAGAGAAAGAATACTAATGATGAGTTGGATTTCCCTACATATGGATTTTCATGGCAGAGATTTGATGCTCGATATCCTACTTTTTCAGCTGACATGTTTAATGAGAGGTTGGGACTTTCATGTTACGGTTTTAATCCATTTGGGAAGATGCTTACTTCGCACAGCACATAGCCAGTTTTTATACACATTTATAACCTTCCCCTATGGTTTTGTATGAAATAACCTTTCACTTTCATGAGTATACTAATATCTAGCCCTTCTGATCCTGGTAATGACATAGATGTATACATGAAACCTTAAATAAAACATTTGAAGCTTCTTTGGGATGTGGGTGTGCACACATACGATGTATGTTTGAAAGACATATTTCATATGTGTGTTTCACTTATGTGGATGATCAATGATTTTCCTGCTTATGCAATGATGTATAGATGGAGAACTAAGGGAAAACTATCATTTCCTATTTGTATGAAGAGTACACAATCTAGAATACTGAAACATTGTTGTAGTTTCAGTTTTATGGGACATGATGATTCTTTCCAATGGACCATCTATATAGAAATTGTCATAGAAGATTTGGAAATACCATGGATACCGATGATCCACCTCAGCATATGTCTAGAACTGATTGCTTAATGAATTGAAAGATTTTATTTTTTTTATTTAGGAAGGGTGAAATTAAATCTATAAAGAGAAAGAATGTTTCCACTAAAACCTGTTACAATTAAAAGAAGTGGAGTATCTTCTTTGATTTTCCTTATTTGTCCAATAATTTGTTACATCATTTATTATATGTAATTCATATTGAAAATAATATATGTAAAATGTTTCTTTTGATTATTCTAAATGATAAGGGAAATACAAAAGATGATTTACAATCTCGGTGTGACTTGGTGGATTGGGGAATCAGAACAGAATTACATCTTGTGTGTATTAGTGAAAATAAATGGCAAGTTACATGTTCTTCATATTTGATAACACCTAAATAAAAAAATAAATTTCTAGAAGTACTATAGACTATTAAAGTTTCTAATTTCTATTCAATAAGAATATCTAAAAGGGTCAAAAAAAATAGAGTTGAATTTAAAATCTTTGAAGACTAGTGATTATCATGTTATTCTGTATTATCTGATTCCAATAAAAATCCACATTTTTTTCAATAATATAAGGGTGGATGTTATTCAGTTTTTACATTTGTTTATATATCATTGTACTAAGAATTTTATCAAGTATTTCTTGTAAAAAATGTCAACAGATGCCCCAATAATTTTGTGTGAGTTAGATAAGACATTACCTCCATCATTTTTCACATCCATGATGCATCTGACTGTCCATATTCTTACTGAAATACTTCTCAGAGGACCTATTTATTTTTTTTGGATGTATCCAATTGAATGAAATATGTACACATTGAATTATTAAGTCTGAAATAGGAATCATCTTGATAGTTCAATCATGAATTGTTACATGGATCATAAATGTATGGATTTTTTCTCTATGTATTTTTCTGATCTTACTACAAGAATAAATAGACCAATGAGAAAAGAAGAATAATAGTTTGAGGAAATTGAACCCAGTTTTCCTTCACTTCCTCAAATAGGAGGAATTCCTAGATTATATGCATTGATGACATTATGCCTTGAAGAGAGGGAGATGGAATATTGCACAGTTTTGTTCAAATGTGATTTTTTCAATGACTACATCAGGTAACTAAATTGAATATGTATATATTACATATCTATTAAAATATTCATATTTTAATCTACAGGGAACCTAAATCAATGATAAACATAAATCATAATTCTTTATCTTTGAGAAGTAAATACACTTGAATTGTAAATATTTTTATGCTTGGTTAAAATTGGAGGTAAAAATATTGTTGTTTAAAATAATTAAATCAATATTTAATTAAGTTTAATATTCATTTATATTTCAGGTGTTTAGTTTTCTTGTAGACTCTATTTCTGAGTAAATAAGAGCTAAATCTTTTCGTCCTAAAACTATGGTTCATGACTGTAAATAAATAACATGATGATGATGACTGTAAATCAATTGTTATCAAGTGGTATAGATTTATTATCACTAAATGAGAAAATAACATGAGAACACAACATGATGGTGTTATGGTTAATATCACAACAAACTATTATTCCAATAAAACAGATAGTAGACCATCATTTAAAAATGTAGGTTATTATAGAGTCATTGAAAAAAAAATATTGCATTATTACTCTCATGGATGAGACACTATGATGAAATGTTAGTGGTTTGATTCGATGATGAGAAAGGGAGAATTTATTGATGATTGTGGATTTCAAGAAATTGGTTTGAATCAAAATATTGCTACTGATGAACCATATGTATTGGCATCAATGGAGAAATAAGTTTTTATGTCAAATACCATCTTTTACCTGAATTTGGTGTCATTATTAAAGTAATTCCAATACATATTTTTGATGATAGTGATGATGGAATTGACATCATCCTTAATACCATTGGAACTGATCCATTTATTACTTTTTATGACTCCAATAGCTCAATTGTCAGAGTTTACTATGAACCTGAAGTTGTGGTGGGAAATATATAGAATCATCCATCAATGTTCTCAATTATTTTGGTTTATCTTGACTTTAGTTTTTAAGGTTGGTATTGTTCAAATTGATATAATATTGATTAAAAAAATTTCGTATCCGACTTGAACATAATGTTAATTTTCAATATTTGGTTGATGTTTGATTTGAATTTCATTTTCCAATTCGGAATTGAACTATATTCAAACCTACAAAAAAACATTTCTAACTTGGTGAACATTTCAATGTTTTATTAACCATAACTAATTGACCCTAGAACCCATATATCCCTATATCCCCTCTCTTATATTTTTTTGGGTTTCACGTTAGTTTTCATTTTCTAATTACTTCCAAATTTGTTTTCAAATGCAGGAAATGAAACCACTGGAAGAGATGTCATGAAAAAAGATGACGAACAACAAACTTCACATGGTTGAGATGGGCATTCCTCCACTAGTGTTTTTTGTGAGTATTTTATTTCAAATATATCTATTTTAATGACATATGATGTCCTGTGATTAATTTTGTTTCAAAAAATTTTGTAGGATCCACTACTCAAGAAAAATTTATTTTATGAGGATCCTAGTAGTGGTCACAATTCTCATGTCAGTGGTATGCGCGAGGGTGTTACGAGAGGTAGACAATCATGTCATCATACCCGATTAGACCCCTCCCCTACCACTAGTGTACCATCTATCCCACATTTTTTCCCGGTGTGTCATTAGGGACACATGGGATATTTAGGTCTCCCATGTTTTCACCACCCTTTTCATCTGAGCCTCTTCACCCATCTTTACCATGTCTGATGATGATTCCCACTCCCCATCCATATCAGGAATTTCGTCATCCATCCATACCATCATCTTTTACTTCTACTTTCTTCTCTCTGAGCTTCTATATTCCATCTTCTTTGACTCTGGCTCCACTACAGTCTATGTCTGTAGAGCATACACTGGGACCCACTCTACCTATATAGGGTGTTCCTTTAGTTTATGAGGATCCAGCGGTGCCCACTGATCTGACTGCCGCAGGTATATTTATAAAACCCTAACAAATTTTTATATCATAATTTATTTTTTTTATAACATGTATTGATTTTTTTTATTTCATAACAGATACATCTACTCATATGAGGCTTGGGTGGGGGCGTACATGCATGTTTGAGGTGTGGAACCACCGCACACAGTTGAGGTGGACTACAATGAAGATAATCAAATGGTAAAAAAAATAGGGAAGCAATGTTATAGTTTCTTAGCGATGCTTTCCAAATACTCTAACATCATTCTCGTCAGCCTTCTCTCATGGAGACAGTTTCCAAACAAAATCAAGGATAATTCTTGAGAACAGATATGGATAAAAAATTTAGTTTGATTTATTGTAATATTTTTTTGTATTTATATAAATTAATATTTTTGTGTCAGCTACGGTTTAATTTCGATGATGGTGATGGTGCACGGTCAGCATGTCTATAGGAATTAGGTGAGCCTTGGATAGGCTACAAACAAGATTTGTGTATTGGATAGAATTCTAGAGTTGGAATAGAGTTGGAAGAAGTACCGTTCATGGATGACTTCCAGATAAAATAGTGTTAGAAAATTATTACTCATTGGATGACTACCAAGTTTAATGTATTAACCACATTTTATATTTTTAAATGAAAATTTTCATGGTTTTCATTAATACTATCTTTTTTATTGTTGAATTTTATTTAGGAATCATCCTGAAAAAATAAACAAAACATTGATGCTAAAAAATTACTTCACACCTTGGTGCGTACTATGATGTCAAATCATGAGAGGAAGTAGGTATGACAGTTTAAAAAAAATTACTTGCACATTTTATTGATTCCTACATAATTTATTCAATTTCTATAGTTTTGATATAAATTTAGTTATGAAATTCATTACTGGTAACTTATTTTCAATTATAGTTTCCAATATTAAATGTCATTGGAGATGCATAAATTGAATATTGAAGGATGAGTGCCTCGAGAAAAACTATTTTTCTTTTGTAGAATGAAAAAGGATAGAAGTGTTGTTAAAGAAGCGACAAAACAACAGATTGTATATTTTACTTTGATTATTTAAAATTTAAATATCTATTTTCATACTTAATAATCTATTTAAATTTGTCACAGACTGCTTTGGAGGCTCGTGATTCCCAAGAACATGACAATTTTTGGCCAAATGATCATTTACATCAGGTGTTGAGAGATGAGCACTCTAGAAGAGTACGATGCTAACCTTGGAAGTGTATATTCTTGATGAGGTATTGTCCCTATTCACGTACCATTTTTACTTCCACCAATTTGGAAAAGGTTAAGGCACAAGAATAATAGGCTGAAAAATGGACACACAAGTGGAAGAATGAACTGAAAGGGAAAACGCTAAATTCAAGATATTGATGCAGGTTTTATGTCCATCACTTTCACCAGAGGAAAGTGCAGTTTGAGATGTATATATTTCATTGATGCATTCATTATATAGTTAATCAGGTGGAAGTTCTTGTGGTGTTTGAGATAATGTAGTTCATGTAGATGGTGATGGCGATGGTGAGGAAGAGGCTGAGGGAGGTGATGAGGAGGAGGACAAGGGCGAGGAGGTGGTCGAGGAGGAGGTTGGGGATGAGGACGAGGATGAGAATGGGGATGAGGGTGGAGATAAGGGTGGGGAAAATGATGGGGACAGAGATGAGGATGAGGATGAGGCTAGTGATGATGGTGAGGATGGTTATGGTGATGAGGGATGGATTGATCTATTAGATTTTTTATTGATATTACTGAGATTTTATGTTTGATGATTTTTTGTGACTGAATATCTATTACATCTTTTTTTCTCTATTTATTTTGTCTTTTTTCATTCATTTCACTACAATAACTATTCAAGTTTCTCCTTTGATTCAAGTATGTCCTTTTGTTAGAATAATTTTAGTGATTACCTTGTTTTATTTTATCATATGTTTGGTCATTCTAAGAACAAGTGATATTTGGATTGGAATATTGTAGTTTTGGTGTTTTTTTTGGGTGTTTCATGATTTACCCACATAGTTAGGAGTAACCACATGGTTCACATGTAGAGGGGTCAAACATGGAGATAGAGACATATTTAAATGTGTTTTGATATTAGAAGAAATGGTTTCTCTTTTGAAATTCATGTTTTCATGTTTGAAATTGAATATCTTTGTCTGTAAGACTTTATTAAATACCAATGAGACCTTTTGAAATGGATTTAATGGTGTGTGATAGATTTTGATTTCATTTAATTTTTTATGGAGTGAAAACTATCAACTGATTTGATTTCATTTTTGATGGAGGGGGTGTGGGTTTTCAGGTGGGGAGGGGGTGCACAGGTTGGGAGGGCTGTTCAGGGGGTAGGGGAATGTCCAGGTGGGTGGGGGTCTATCTAGTGGAGTGGGGGCAGTCCAGTGGGGGTATTTCTAGGGGATGGGGGAGGGGGTCTGCAGGGGGCTGTCTAGGGTGAGGTGGGGGGATGTCCAAATGGTTGGGGGTCTGCAGGGGGTGGGGTTGTCCAGGGGGTGGGGGTCTGTAGGGGGCTATTTGTGGGTGTAGGTGGGGAGGGGTGTGGGTTGTGCAGGTGGGGAGGGGGTGTGCATGTTGGGAGGGGGTGGGTTGTCCATGTGGGGTGGGGTGTGTAGGGGGTGGGGGCCTGTCTAGGGGGTGGGGGATGTCAAGGGATGGGGGTGTGGAGGGGTGGTGGTAATGTCTATTGGGGGTTTTCTAGGGGTGTGGGTCTATAGGGGGTTGTCCAGGGAGAGGTGGGGGCTGTACAGGGGGAGGGGGTATTCAGGGGTGGGGGCTACCCGAAGAGGAGTTGTCTGGGGGGCTGTCCAGGGAGTGGTGTGCAGTGGGAGGGTAGGGTTGTGAAATGGGAGGGGGGTTGGTTGTACAGGGGTTTGTAAAGAGGGGTGTAGTGGTAGGGGTTGTGTAGTGGGAGGGGTGTGCAGTGAGAGGGTGGGGTGGCAGTGGGGGGGGGCTATGTAGTGGGATAGGGGAAATATAGGGGGGATTTTTAGTGATAGGGTGGCTATAGGGGGAATCATAAGACAAAATACCAAAAACACCCTCAATAAACTACAACACAGTGCACCTCACTCGCTAGCCAGTTGGGGTCCATTGATTAGATGGTGAGTCCTTCTGGGTAGTAGGAATTATTCTTACCCCATTGGAAAGCCAATGATCTTTTTTGGGTATCAAGTCTTCTTACCACCCCATTGGCTAGCTGATGGATTCAGAAGTATCCATGGATGCTCTGGGCCTCCTCCACTGAAAACCCGATCTTTGATCCCCTTATGAGCCTTCATTAAAGTCTGTAAAATCATTTTTAATATTTTAAAATAGTAAAAATCTTATTTCCATCCTCTATTATCTATATGATTCATCCAATAGATGAAAATTTCAGGTTCCATTTGAAATTCACAACCCATAACGATGCAGGTCATTATAATATCTTCACTATATTACTTATAATTCTTGAGAAGTTATGGTATCATATGAATCATTAATTATGATCCAACTAAATATTTATACACATATATTTCTATGTATTATTTCCTTGAACACAAATACATCACCTCCAAGATATGATCACTCTCAAAGGCCCATCACACTCACACTAAATTACTTTAAGCACAAAACACGAGAAGCTTAGCCAAAATATAACTATTCTCTAACATCAAGACCATGATCACTACATCTTTTTACCTCAAAATTCCATAGTTTCCTCAACCACTTTATCCCAAAGAATAATTGTTCTACCCAACATATGAATTTATATACATAATAGAGTTCTGATAGTCAAAATACATGCCTGGGGTAGTTCAGTTCCATCACGCTTGATCACACAAATTATGGCTTATAAGTAATTTCCCAAAACTCATTATTTTTTTTGAGTTGAACCAGCAGGTATTCATGGACTAATACTACCTTAAAATTTCAAAATTTATTGAAATTCTCATGTAAATTCTTAAATTCCTCTTTCAAACTTGATACGATGAGATTGATATGGTTCTTTCACATTGCATTCAGGTTCACATGGAAAACAATAGTCGGTAATTTTCTATCCATCTTTCTACAAAAGTGACTAGCCCTAAAAACCAACACTCCATGAATCTACCAATAATGATGCCTTCATCCTCACATGTGTAATTAAATTGATCCAGCATCCTTACCAAAATCTGAACATATATCAATGAAATTTCTCTGGTTGGTTCACCAAACACTAACACCATCCACAGGGCTTTGAACCTTGTGCTAATTCACCAATGATATGAATCCATTTTGGTATGAACCGATTTCACCCTGAGTCTAAAACAAATCTCTATTATCTATTCAGTTCTACATTAAAATAAAATAATTTTAATTCATCACGAAACCAGATAATCTTAGGTCTTTTACAAATTGATCTTCTAGAGTCACTACAACTGTTCAATGGTTAGTCTTACACAATACCATGACCCTTCCCACAATAGGGTCAATATATTCTGACTATATCGATGGATCCCGCCTAAGAATTATCCTTATTTTCTCCTTTCAGTGATTATAAATGTCTTCTTGAACCCAACTAGTCCATCTATGAATGAAATGACTAAGTGTGACCATCTGTTCATACCCAATTGTCAAGCATGACACTAAGCACTATACAAACCTATAATAACTAGAATGAAATTAACTATATCCAATGATCCATTTTTTTATAATGTTTCCATGTATCCTAGGCATGGGTTATTAATTCATACTGATACATGTATTTTACCCTCACATGAGGAACAATACCAAACCATAAATTCCACACAAAAAAATCATGTATTGATCTCAAAAGGGTACACAAATCCATTGTCAATGGTGTCTCCTGCCAAAAAGGCATATCTTATCATAAAAACCTCTCTATTTAAAATCCCTAAAAAATTATGGAGATGAATTTGAGTATTTCCATGTCATCTTTTTTGAGTTTACTATTAAACTACTATGATATTATAGCAAGAGGAATAGGACACCATGAGTAAAATTATCCATGTCATCTTAATTTTGGTTACCATTAAACGACCATTAGATTCACTATGTAAATATAATTTCTTAGGCTATATTTGTTGAAAAATATATATGAAAAAACATGATTATCCTTTGGTGTGTGAATTATATCTATTGTTTGTTAGATTTTTTGTCTGCATTGGGCATTCTGATTCTTGTTTCATATAGGTTCTATGTTTTGTGTGTAGTGGGCAGGCTGCTAGTTTATGTTATAGCATAGAGGGGGTATTTACCAATGGTTAAATAACCGTTGGGAAATATGGTGAATACTAGACCCTATTTTAACAGTTTTGACTGAACCATTTCAATAGGTGTATACCAATGGGGTTGATAGCCGTTGGAAATTTTAAAAACTAGGAGTTTATCCCAATGGTTCAAATCGAACTGTTTCCATAGGTGTATACCAACGATTAGATAACCATTGTGAAATTTGAAAACTAGTTCTATTCTAATAGTTCAAAAATGTTGGTAGAGAAAATTTCAAATGGTTCAAACTAAACTGTTGGTATTTTTAAAATCCAATAAACATATCCCAATGGTTTTAGTTGAACCATTGGTATAGGGATATCACCACACCTCACACACCAATGGTTCATAAAACTGCTGGGATAGAATATCCCCACGGTTTGAAACTATTGATAAAGGATTATTTCATAGTATTGTAGTTTATCTATGATGAGGATCAAAAAAGATCCAATATTTAAAAACATACAATATATGAATCTAGAAATCTTGAAGTAAGGGGTGAAATATTATCTATCTCAAATGAGTGATCAAGCATCTATTTAAGTAAATACTAAAGAGGTGCATAAGGAAGATGTAGACCTGTAGAAGAATGTGAGAAATATTCCTGATTTCAACCTTTATTGGGGAATAATGATAAGTTTTAGGAACCATGTATGTGTTCCATACATACCAGATTTTAAAAAGGAGTTATTAGAGGATGTATATAGTTCTTCATTCTCTATTCAAATTGGAAGTACTAAGATGTTTAGAGATTTGAATGCGTATTTCTAGTGGGATGGGATTAAGAGAGATATTGTAGATTTTTAATATTGTTTTTGGGTATTTTAGAATGTTAATGATTAGAGAAAAATTTATTAGGTTATGTTACAAATATTAACCATACCAGAATATAAATAGTAAAACATCACCGTGGATTTTGTTGTTGAACTAGCCAAAACATCTAGAGGGAATAAAGACATTTGGTTTATAATAAATCACCTTAAAATGTTAGTACAATTCATCACTATTAGAGAATATTTCCGTATGGATCATCTTGTGAGGATTTAAATTAAAGAGGTGGAAAGGTTTCATGGAGAACCACATTCTATTATGTCTTATCGAGATCAAAGGTTTACCTCGACGTTATGGTGAATTCTTCAGCAATATCTTGATAAATAACTGAGTTTCATCACTAAATATCATCCTAAGATATATTTTTAATATGATAGAATGATTCAAAATTGAGAGGATATGATGAGAGCCTATTATCTAGATTTAAAAGGTGATTGGGATCGACACCTTCCTCAATTTGAGTTTTCATACAACAATAGTGTTCATTCAACCATTTAGATGTCTCCTTATGATGACCTTCATGGAAAGAAGTGTACAAATCCAAAATGATGGGATGAATTTGGAGAATGAAATATATTGGGACCTGATCTAATTGATGAAATAAAATAGAAATTCGAATCCATTAAATATCACATCAAGAAAGATCAGAGACGACATAAACTTTATTCTGACAATCATCGGTGGGATCTGGAGTTTGAAGTTTGTGAGAAGGTTTTATAGAAAATTTCTATATAGAATAAGTATTTGATATTTTGTATGAAATTAAATCTAACACTTATTTATATTGGATGTTTTTATATTATTGATTGATTTGTGATGGTATCTTATCACTTATCACTTCCACTGAACCTCTCTCAAGTCCATGATGTGTTCCATTTATCTCTCTTAAGGATGTACGTACCTGATCCTTCACATGTACTGAACTCGAAGGTAATACATCCATATAATAATCTTTCCTAACAATAAAAACCTATAGAGATTATATATCATAGATATAAATTTATATGAAACATGACCAGTCACCGGGTTAAATTGTTTTGGTGAAACCACCAACTTGAAGTGGCTATGCAGGAACCTGAGGATATGATGAGGCAAAAATATCCTCAGTTATTTGTATATATGTGATAGAATTTTGAGGGAGAAATTCATTTTAAGTGATGTATAATGTAAAAAAATGAGTTTCTATAAAATCTTTTTTTCAAATAGATTTAATTTCTTTGATATCTTGCTTGACATTTAACTCCGAGTTTTAAAAAATCATAATAAACTATTAATATTATTATTTAAACATGATGGTTATAACCTAGGAATTAAATTTTATGGAATGAATTTGAATGAAAAAAATTTAAAAAATATTTATAATGGTTTTATATAAAAGAAACAAATTGATAAAAATTGTTTAATTTTTTTAGTAAATTCTTTATATGCTTCAAAAATACCTTTTTCTCAAAAAAAATGTTCATATTTATTTTTGTGAAAAAATAATAAAATAACATTTTCCAATTTTAGAAAATTTATTTGAAAAAATGAAATATTTTTTATACTATTATGTTAAAATTTTCTTAGAATAAATTTTTTATAATATTCTGAAAAGAATAAATTTGTAATGAATAGTGAAAAATACTAAATTTTATTCCAAACTGCCTTTTAGTTTAAAGAAATTTCAAAGTTACAAATTATTTTAAATTTGATTAAAAGTATTAATTTTTAAATAATATTATTATTAATCCAATTTGGTTCATTATAATAAATTTTATGTTGAATATTTCAATAATAACTTATTAAACAATGAAATCCTTTTATTTGGAAACCCGTTTTTTTGTCACATCTGTGGGTTTAATTTTAAACTAAATTAAGACACTTCTATGAATTTAATTTGGAAAATTTATTCCATAATTTTTATAATAATAATTAATATTATATAATAAGGTGAAATTATTTTTTGGTTATAATAAATTGTAAAAATAATAAAAACTAATTACCACAATTAATGTTAAAATGGGTTTACTAGGGGTTAAACTAAATAGATAACAGTTAAACTGACCTAAAAACATGTCCATATCATATTGGTTGAATATATTTAGACCTTATCTAATATAAGGTTTGATAATAATCCATTTTGGATCCATTTTTCTTATATAAATTTGTTTTATAACTTTTTAAAAAAAAAAATCTATGTGTGTCTTCTCCCCCAATTATAAAATGGAACTCCCTCTCCTCTTATATAAACACCTCCCAAGATTTTTGGTTCTATAAAACCCTACCCAAATACCTTAAATATTTCCCTACCCATATACTAATGGCCTTATTTTGACTATGAAACCCACCTAAGAAGTATTTTTATACAAAACTAAAGAAGTTATCCAAAGAGGAGGAGGTTCGACCATGTATAAAAAAAGTTGAGAATTAGGATAACATATTTCTAGTATCTCTTCTATTTATGGGAGACATATGATATATTCAACACTTATTTATTCTGTGTGGTGTATATATTTCACCTTTGACATGTTGTATCATTAATATATTTCTTTTCATGATATTTTAAATTACATTGGATGTTATTATTTAATGGGGCATATTATTCAAAAGTTACTAAAGTGGTAATGGAATTTTCATCTCACTTTTATTTCTAGGAACCACATGTCATATTAAAAACTTTTTTATTTTTTGTAGTGTATATACTTCCCATGAATGTCTTTTATTTTTTTTATTATAAATTTTATGGTGATTTATATATACATCTAGTTTTCATTCTTTCATTAGGCTTACAATTCAAAAATTACCAAAGTAGTGTTTGTTTAATGTTACAATATCATTTTTTATCAAGATTTTTTAGGATTATGCTTCCAATGATGAAATATTATGATCTATCTATCAAGAAAATCATCACTATTCTTTTACTATTATCATTTCTTCAGAATATTGTTTTTCCTTTAATTTTCCTCTCTTTATGTGTTAAAGATACTAAAAGAATGTTTTTCATAAAAAAATACTTTACTTCCCTATTCGGTCGAAAATCGTTTTTCTTCCATATACATGTTTTCTAAAAATGTTTCCAAGAATTTTTTACTATTTTCCAATGATTTTTTAAATTCATTTTTACCCATTTTATAATTTTTCCAAAATTGTTTAAAAGGAATCTTCTTGTCATTTTCTAAATTATGTGATATTAACTTTTTACCCAAAATGTGAAAAGAATATTTGTGTTATTGTACACAGAACGAATGGAACCTTCCACCATCATAACCACTCAATTATGTGAATCATTATTTATAGTTTTTAAATTTTATTTTAATAAAACAAATTCTATAATATTTGAAAAATTATTAGATTTTATATAAGTTATTTCAAAGATAAAAGGATATTTTTTTAAATAAATGTT
The DNA here is from genome assembly GCA_963277665.1 of Viscum album. Taxonomy (NCBI): domain Eukaryota; kingdom Viridiplantae; phylum Streptophyta; class Magnoliopsida; order Santalales; family Viscaceae; genus Viscum; species Viscum album. Next base: position 693,715,378 of record OY728163.1, read on the forward strand.
CTAATTGGTCATTTACAATCATTTTCAATTTAAGATGAAATCCTTTGATGTTAATTAAGATTTATTAGGGATATAATCCAAGTATATCATCCTAATTATTTCTCTGGATGGTTTATTATTATGATGAAAATATTTTCATGAAACTCATTCATTTCATGTGTTAAGCTATAAAGAATTAATAAAATGATTATGAAACCAATTTCCTTTCCATGGGGTATGATATGATAAAATTTTGAATAAATCCATTTTATTTTTATGGGTTATGATATTTTTATGTTTTATGATATTTTTTATACATCTACATGATTTTAATTATATGATGAGTGGGCCCAGAATTATATATCCCTATAATGAGTTAGTTAATTATAAATGTTCTATAAGCTCAAAGGGTATACAAGAGTTTATCCCAAACCTGAAATAAGATGTTAAATGGGATTCTATCCCAATACTAAAATAAGAGGGAACATTGTAGGTTATACAAATCCCAAATTAGGGTACATGGTAAGTTATTACAAACTTCATATAGGTACATGGGTGGTTAGCCAGTGCCTAACTTGTTATGAAAGTCTTTGTGGGTAGCCTTGACAGATAATTTTCTATGCCCCAAACTTTTGTGGTTAGCCTATAACTAACATGTTCTTTGATTACATTATGAATCATGTATTTTGAACTATCAAACATCATTCCATGACTCAAGATTATGATATTTGATACAGATGATATTCTTTTTCAAATGTTATGCTCATTTTTCTCATACCCTTATTGTCTTGTTATGCTTATGTGATCATTGATATCTCCCGTGTTTACCTTTACGGAGAATATGATCTCACCCTTTATTATGTTTCATTTCCCCAGGTTATGGAGAAAGGTTTTATGTATGATAAGTCTAATAAGGTTTCTATTTTTGAATAACTTAGTGGGATATGATGTAGTTAACTTATGAACCAATTGTTTATATATCTATGTATCCAAATTCACTAGAAATATTCAATTATATAATTTATTGTCTTTTTATGTAATTAATATTCAATTAATAAGATGAAATATATATGTATGGAAATATTGGGTCTCTATAAATCACACCAGTCATATCCTATGACTAAAAATTTAATTTTTCCTATAATTTATATAATTTTTTCTATCCTTCTCTGAATTCCTATAAACTTCCATTTTAAAAAAACATTCTTAAAATTCCTCCATAATTATAAAAGGTATGTAATTTCATCCTTGACCATATAAGCCATTTCCCATACCTCTAATCACATCCAAAAAAATATCTTCAAGAAGTTATACCTCTTAGAATCATGATCTGAAACCAACTTCTCAAAACATTCCCTTCCCTGAGGAAAAAAATCTAATTTCCCATAAAAAATGACCAGTAGATTTGTAGGACATTAAAAACATCACAACATAAAACTTCTCACCCCTAAGAAACACCTTGGAACTTTTCTTGACTTCCCATTCAATATTCAAAATTCGATACCGCCATTCATTATTGATGTCAAACTAGGATGAATGTGGCATAACATCCCACACACCAAACCCAAATACACCATCCATTTATAGAAAATCATTTTTTATCATCGAAAAAAATCAACCATATTTTAGACAATGATCTCAATGTGGTTTCCACCTCACCACATCCAATTCAACATAATAACCCCTTTTGTTCCGTCTCTAGTCATTATTTTATAATAATTCACAACCTCATCTAAAAATGTATCTTTACATCTATATATTGTGATACCTAAATTACCAAAGGCGTAATTATAGCATATATATATTCACATGAAATTATGAACATTAAAATTGGTGTAATTCCATGGTTGGATGATCGACCAACCAAACCTTTCATCTACTCCCTCCTTGAGTACTAAGAAATTTTATATCCAACTCACCTTTGGATTTCATCAAATTCTACCAAAAGACCAATTTCGACACATGGGCTCTAACTAGAACTACATCTAAAACCCAAATTTTTTATTCACCAAGTAACCTAATAAATTTTATTTATCTTCTCCCCAGCATCATAGTTTCATGTTGACCATCTAACAATTTTTATCACCATAGACATGTCCCTTCAAACATGATGGTTATACATCCATTGAAGATTTCATGTTACCCACTATAGGAGTTTCATTTTAGTCACCCTAATAAACTAAAAAAACCAATATATATAACCCATGTTATATAAATTACCAAATTTAATTACTATATGTTACCACCCCACTCATACCCAAGAACTGAGATTAAACATCGAGCACTATCCATTCTGGGTTTACCTAGAATATCATCATCAATGTTCACCAAAATTCACCTATAAAGAGAGTTACACCATCCAATTGTTATTTGAGAAATCCCCACTGTAAAGATTATCATACATTACTCCTTAATCATAATGTTGGGAAGTTTCTATAATACCATGTGTGTCACTCTTCTCGAGATACACTCATCTCTTCCTTAACAACCCTTATCAATGGTTATGCTCATATTGACTATAACACAATACTACGATCCATATCTAATAGGGCCACTTCTTGTAAAGTAACACCTCTAATTCTATTGAAACCTTAGCCAACCATGCTCTAGATACCCCACTCTGAACACACCATTATCACTATTATGTTATTGTAATCCTATAACCTTAAGCTAACCATAACCACTTTGAGATCCCAAAACCAATTTTTTTAGCACACTTATCAGAACCAAAGCTAAAACCCTAATAAGGTATGAATTCCCCCCCATCAATTACATGTAATAAATTTTTAACAACTGATGTGTCCCTAGGGTTTTGTTTATTACCGCTATATGACCCCACTCAAAAAATCACAATTCCAGATAATGGTTGTTTCCACCCTAAGAATCACATAAAAACTCAAATAAATCAGTCCGGACCATGGAACCATAAAAACACACATATAAATATTCAATCCAAAAACTAAACATACATACATGGAACTTGAAATATTTTTACCTATCAAAATAACCATACCATATAATCTCATTTCAAAATTAAAACACTTTGTTCACCCATGGTCTATCACTGAAAACCAAGAAAACCCAGTCTAAAAAGAAACTAATTTATTTGTCCTTACATCAATCCAAATTAGTAAATATATTCAAAACTCTATTCCAAAAACATGTAATACTCACCAAGTACACATTTTAAACATTACATTCACTCCCATACAAAACACTAGGATACAAGTAACGCGGTTTATATAGGTACATATTGATCATTGAAACTAACTCAAAAAATTTTACTAAAAACCAAAACTCACCCATGTTTTCAAAACAACCCTAGGTTTCCAATGATTTTAAACCAAAACCATAATATCAAAATTTTCTCCCTAGAAATTCCTTTATTTTTTTTAAACTGGCCTTCTTTTCTAAATTCATTTGAAACCCAATTTTAAAATATTTTCCATTTCTTAATATTTTCTCAAATATATATAATTAAAAGAATTTCAAAATTCACTATCTCTATGATTAATTTTATGTAAAGCTAACTCATAAAACCATTTTACACACCCCTAATGTACACATGTGTTTTATCTTTAATATAGACTTTTATCTCAAGAACCATACATCTCGAAAATCATTTCCTTATGGCAGCCAATTAATCACCACCAATAATCAATCAAAAAAGACCCTCAAATTCATATTGATATAATAAAACCATATATATATTACTAAAATGATTTAATATATTATAAGTTTATTCATTTAATAATGGGTCTCATTAAGTAAATATATCAAATAAATCTACTCATAGGTGTGTGTATCCTGCTCTAAGAATTCCACTAACATGATGCAAGAAAATTTCACTGAGTTTTGGTCGAGCACTATGATTCATCCTGAGTCTCATCCATCCCATGTTGGGATTCTTGTTCATACACCTCGATCATCATAAAATTATTATTACTAGTATTATAGATCCTCTTTAATCATGTGTTTCAAAAGAATCCATCTTAGTGAGGACTCATTCCAGTCTAACTATTAAGAATTAGAAACCAATCTCCACCTCTAACTAACATCGTCCCATCAAAAAACATTCTATGATAAAATTTTCTAATAATACATTCTAGATCTATTGAAAAAACCATGAGTAGGGGACATTTCATGTCCTTTGGACTAACTCCCAGTATTCTGAGGGCTAAAACAAGGAATATATTATTCCAATTATTTCTCTAATCGTATGGAATTCTTGTGTCCTCAGATCATGGGAGAAGTCATATTTTTGTTCCACTGAACTCCTTAAGAATAATCCTTCCACTTTTATTGTGTAGAACCCAAAAAAAATTCTTTAAGGATATATTCCTTTTCTCACAAGATGGGTCTATGTTATTACATTCATGGATAACCCCTGATTCATCATATCAATATTTTTTTAGGAACTATTTTTTGGTTGATCTTATAATAGAACCTAAATAGAATATCATGCTGAAAGTTTTCCTCATGAATTATTCATGTTTTATCTATTTTGTGTATTACAAGTGTAATTATAAGGTGGGTTCACTGCTATGGAATGACCTAAATTGATTATATCTTATTATTGTGCCTTGGTTGATATGTGGATACTTCAATGTTATTACTAATCCTTTAGAAAAAAAGGTGGGGGTTTATCATTGGAATTACATTTATGATTTTCTAGAATTCATGGATCATAATGTCTTTTCATACTTGGGATACTCTAGGTACAAGTTAATGTGTTGTAATAATCAAAAGGGTGGCCATTGGATGCATTTTAGGCTTTATCTATGCTTAGAAAATCTTCATATAATCTCTACATATCCTAGTTCCAGTTTCACTCACCTAGTGCGTGCATTTTCATACCAATCCCTCCTTCTAGTATGCCTGACGTCTAGCGATGATTCCAGAAATAACTTTTTCTTCTTCAAGAGACTTTCATTGGATATAGATTATCATGATGTGTTCGAATCATCCCAGAGTAAACCCATGAAATATCATTCTTGGATTGGGTTTCATAAAAATATTATATGGTTGAAAAGATATCTACAAGTCTAGTCTAGAGACCTCCCTTTAAGATTTTATGAATTTGAGTTTATAAAACTTGATATTGATCATGTAGAGGTCATTATATAAGATATTTGGAATGCAGATATCTTCCATGAGCTTGTTGAAAATGAGAACATTTTATCAAATAAGATTCTGAAACAATAATGGTTGTCTTGAGATAAATCTTAGAAGACCAATTTTATGGCAAGTGATTGAAACACATCATTTTTCTAGGATAGTATCAAATAATAGGAGATAGTTTTGACATTTTCATGGAGTATGGGACTTTCACCATTGATCTATCTGTTGTTGGGAGTATGGTGGTGAATAATTTTAAGTCTTTTCTTGTAGTTATAAATTCATCCATGTGGGAGGGTTACCCAAGTGGTCATTCATTTATTTGTGAGGTAATTCCTTCTATGGTGTTTGAGGCTAACAAATTGGGACTTAAAGGATGGGGGATTTGGGATGTATTGACCTCTCTCAACATGGAGATCTCACCAGGACTGGATGGATTTTTTAGTTCCTTTTATGTGGTTTCCTGGGACCATGTTAAATATGATCTTCTAGACATCATTCAATAATTTTTTGTGGGTGAAATATTCCTTAGGTGTCTTGTGAAACTACGCTCATACTTATTCCAAATGTGAGGGATCCTACCTCTATTAATCACTATAGAACTATTATCATTTATAATTTTCCATACATGGTGCTTTCTATTGTGATCAATAGGAGGCTATCATCCCCTCCTCAGGAGTAGATTTTAAAGGAACATCATGGATTTCTGAGAGGAAGGTCTACCAAATCTTCAATCACTCTTGATCAATAGATTATTGGTTATATTAATATGAAGACACTAGGTTTTAATATTGTGATAAATATTTATATGGAAAAGGATTGTGATAGAATTGAATGGGGATTCATCGTAAAGGTGTTGGATTTTATGGGTTTTTCTACATGGGTGTTTGATTTATTCTTCATATGTTTTAGATCATCTTGGTTCTTAGTGAATTTTATAGGAAATATATGTGGTTTTTTTCAAATCAGTTCATGGAATTAGATAGGGAGACCCCATTTCTATAAGCCTCTTCATTTTGGATCAAGACTACTTTAGTAGATTTATTGCCAGCTGCATCCATGATAGAAGTATCCTCCCTTTAAAATTCATGAGACACTTTAATGGTATTTATCACATCATTTTTTTAGATGATATCCTTCTTTTCACTCAGGAAAATTTGATATATCTTCAAGGAAAAATCAATGTTATGAAGAATTATTTCAAGTAGAGTAGACAATGCATTAATTATTAAAAGAGTAGAATTTATTTTTGAAATCATGTTCAGAGAATTGAGCTAAAAAGATTGAATACATGCTTAGAATTATTAAAAAAACACTTTCCCTTAGACTACCTTGGAGCTTCTATTTCTCCAAGGGGACCTTGAAATCAGCACTATCAGAGTCTAGTCACTAAGACCATAGGTTACATTGTTAACTGGAAGAGTTTTTTCTTTTCCTTTGTGTTTCATATCATGTTGGTTAATTGTGGTCTAACTTCCATTCCAATGAAGGTGCTTTTTATTCTTATATTTCAAAAAATGGTTGTAAGTATCATCAAAAAATTCATGGATTACTTTGTTTAGGACTCTCATATGGAAGGACATTTCTATTTGGAATCTTGGTCCAAATGGATAAACTAGTGGATTTTGGGGGTATTGGTCTTAGAAATGTGGTGGAAACCATGTACAACATCCATGCCAAATTGGAATGGGAGGTCAAGGAAGGTCAGTATTTATGGGATCATTTTATTTTGGGTGATTATAGGGATGATATAAGAAATATGAAAGGGATAGTCTACATACTTTGGTATATCATGCAAGGGAATTTACCATATCTTCAATGGAAATCATGGTGGATTATTGTATGTTGTGACTTAAGCTACTAGAAGAATAACTGGGTGGAAGTTCCCCAGGTTTTTTTAGGCTATCCCACTCCTAAAATAAATTTTTCTCAAGCTTGTGATTTTACATAATTCATTCAGGAAACTCTCAACCCACAACAACTTGACGTTTTCAACAGTATCCATATTTCCCCTGATCTTGACAAATAGGTATTCACTATTACATAATTAGTGGTGTTCTCATCCAAGGAGTATAGTTTTCCCTCTAGGTGCATCCTGAGGTGAGAGTAGATAAACTTATTTGGTTTAAAGATATTCTGATCAATTTTTTCTTCCTAGTTTGGTGAATTTGGCATCATGTTATTCGTATTGATGATTCAATTAAACAAATAGGAATTCATGTTGGTTATAAGTGATTTTTGTGTTGATATTCCAAAGAAGAAAATGTTGATCACTTGTTTTTTTAAGTTGATTGGGATACATTGGTGTGATTTGGAAATTGGAGTCTCATTGGAATTGAATTTTCATATGGAAATGGAGATACTTTTTTCTAGTCTAGGATTTAAGGGGTGGAGGAAAATGTCTCCAAATTCAAGGGGAGGGGAACTCTAGTTTAAGATGGTTTCTGTTGTATATGGAATGTAGAGAATAAATTAAGGTTGGAAGGTTTCACAAGATCTAGATTAGCCTTACAGACATGGTCTAGGTTCTTGTCTACTGAGTTAGGTCTCTATTTAATCATTAGAAAAATTCTCATTCATTGAGGATAGTTATGAATGATAGAGGATCCGATTCTAACCAGCAATGAAAGGCCCCATTTGGAGGATGGGTTTGATCGAGTCCTTATATTAATGGTTTCAATCTCAAATACTATGGCTCTTGTAACCTTGTAATTATTAGAGGGGGAGGTGTTATCCATAATTGTAATGGTTTATTGTTCCATGCTTTTAGTGGATTTTATGGGAAATGTGACTCTCTTCTGGTGGGGGATATGGAATTTCTTAATGGGATGGATATTATTTGATCCTATAACATTACCCTCATAGTGATTAAAACAAATTTGTTTATTCTCAACAAATCCCTCCAAGGGAGTTATCATAACCCATACATGGCGTTAAGGTAATCATGTTTCATATTTTCTGGATTCAAAGGGAAACTTGGACAACCCTTTCATTATTTATTCAAACCTGGGTTCCATACCTGTAGAGTGAGCTTCTTTTTTACAGCTAGATTCCCTTGGCCTCCACTACATCAGGTCCCCCTAACAATGTTTTATTTCCTAGTTTATATGCTTAATAAAAATATACCACTTTGAATGAACTCACAAATTCCAACCTTTTTTAATCCTTAATTACTACAACTAGAAAAACCCAAACCACATTTTGAGCACTAAGTTATGCATGTTCTTGAAAAAAAACATGACGATCTACCCATATACATCCAAAACCATATAGTATAAACATGTATGGGGTTATTCCAATGACCCCATAAGAATCCTTAATGCATAAATATATATAATAATTTTATGATAAAATGGATGTGCCTGAAATATATATAAGGGTGAAAGTTTTTCTCATATAACAAACCCACAAAAATTCACAACAGAAAATTCATATAAAAGCATACATATCAATTCATTGTGTGCTAACATGACCACCATGAGACTTGGAGTCACATACTATAGCCAATATTGGTGGAACAAGTTTCCTCATTCCAAAAATAATGTACCATACTTCAAGATGTATGGTGGGATGTTGTACCAGGACTGACAAGTACCCTTTAATTCCAAGTAAGGAACATATTTATCCTTATCCTTATAACACCAAGTCTCAACCTCTACCCTCTTACTCAAGGTAGGGTTAATCAATGACATCCCAATTCACAAATAATCTAGGACTAGTTCCCTATCACTCATGGTGTTCCCTCATTATGAACCAACTTGTATCACATATCAAGTACCTGACCACACCCTTATCACTCAAGTGAGGATACCCACCAAACAAAATAAAAATCCTATAACCATACATTATCACTCAAGTTTGGTCCTATATAATATCCCAAACACTTTATTTTAAATCAAGGAAAGGTTCTTTATCACATTATGGATATTGAATTCCCACTCATGGTAAAGTCTCTTATCACATCCTAACTACTACCTTCTCACCCAACGTTGGGTCCTATATTAAATTATGACCACTACCTTATTAATTAATGTAAATTCTTATATCATATCCAAAATCTTTCATCCACTCACTTGGGATGGGATCATCACCATCACTCTCAACATATCACATAATAAGTATGAACATTTAATAATGTAGCATAAATAAACCAACATTATCCTAATGGCACACACAAAATATATAAACTTCACAAGAACGGCCATTTTCTTCTCCCTTACCATCCTCTCAAGGTTACTAACATGGACCATATTAATATATCCAATACCATTACAAATTAATTTTTAATCACCTAGAATACCATAATAGATTCACATGTATCATATTCCTCAACTATGCCAAAATAACCCATCCTTAGACCAATCTACCAAATATTACATCCCTACCTCACTTAATAGAATATATAATAGTTCCATTGAATCAAATAAATTTTACCCATATCTACCCTCTAAAGGGTTAATTTCATTAGTTTGGACCATTCCGGCCACTTTTATAGAAAAATCAGAACATTTACAGGATAACTCATGCACCCACATGGACGGCGAGCCATAAAACACATATAACACCGAAATATGGTAATTTATTCCTCTAAAATCATTAAAAATCATATAATAAAAAAACATACTTTTACAACATGATAAAGGATCAAAATAGACCATAAACGCTTTATCAAATAGTGGTATTTCTATAATGACATCAAACAAACCAAAAAAAATCTTAATCCAAGCCCTTCTATATTTCCCTTAAAAACTAACTTAATTCTCCTTATAACCCATTTTCAAATGCATCACATTCCATATTTTCTTAATCTAGGAACATTTCCAAATTTCACTAAAATATTATTTAGAAAATATTACCTTTATTTTGAAATTTTATTTCAAAACCATCACTTTAAATCACCCATTTCGGTTGAAATCCCATCTTATCATTCCTAAAAGGAGTATAATTTTCATCAAAAAATTAATTTTTAAATACCTATTTAAATATTAAAACCCATTTACATTTAGAAACCAACTCACACTTCAAAATAATCAATAAAATGGTTCATGAGAACTCATTTTACCAAGACATCACCAATGATCCATTTAACAAGCTAGTCAGTCCTTATTGACTATCTGGCTGATACGATCCCATTCCAATTTATAGGGAAACATTATAAAAAATAATAAAACCTGATAAAAAATTTCTTAATGATAAAATGAAAATATAAAATCATCAAATGATCAATAGACAATTTCAAGGCCACCTACCTTATTTTTAATTAACATGATTCTACTCACTAAGAAACTCAATCAAATATATCTTTGTTTGGATGAAATATAATAATCTAAAAAATTATAATTTAGGGAAAAATTAATGAAATATGAGGAAATAATGATAAAAATTTGAAATGAATATTGATTTTAAGTTATCCTTACCTACTATAACATATTACATAAAGATCGGGCAACAATCAATAAAGATCTTCCCAATGGATGAAAGGAAGAATGAGAGGTTTATTTTCGGATTACTCACTGTATTCTAGTTGAAACTGCCAACCCACACCCCCACCCCTTATTTACTTTCATTTATTCATTTTATTAATACTATAAAAAATATATAGAAAAAACTCATCACATTAATTTTTTTCAACCTATAAAACTTTACGTATAACACCTCGAGCCCGCTCTTCTGAACTCAGTGCTTGAAAATGCTGTGTAATTTTTTTGTTATAAAAAAACTAAACAATTAAACAACACTTAAAAAACTAGGACCTTTTGCTGATCTAGATTTTGGAGGATTATAAAATACCTTAAATTTATCAGGGTTGAACAAAAATAAAACAATTTCTCACTATTCTTCCACGTGCGCTAACTCCAAAGGTGACGACATTTGAAAATGAACTTTGATGATACCTATGAAAAATCATTTCAAAATAGAGGGTGAGAATTCAATTTCCCAATAAGGTGTTTTTAAAACATTTAATAAATCCAATTAAAAATATCCCTTTGTTAAATACATTAAGAAAATTAGATTTAAAATACCTTTATAAAACAACTTTACAAAATATTATAATGCTTTAAAAAATAATTATACATTGAAAATGCTTGTAAATTATTCCAGTGATTCTTTTAAATACATTAAGAATGATCTTAAAAACAAAACAAATTTAGCCACTTGAAACTTTTAAGGCGATCTTGTTCCAACCCACTTCAGGGATGGATTCACTCTCTAATTCCCTATCTTATTAATGAAGTTTAATTACCAATTTTTGTAAAATATTTTTTTAGCTTGCCTTATATATATATAATTTTCACTGGAGTTTTAGCTTTGAAATTATATAATCTTACATGGAATAAACATGTTCACTTTTATTTATATATAAATACTAATTTTCATTGGAAATTACATAGAAGCTTAATTAGTATTCACGTACTTCAAATTTCATTCATAATACCATAAAATATCCCTCTTTTTATAACTTTGATTCAATGTTGAAGAATGTATGTGTATACCTATATACATATATTTCTATGTGATATGCATGTAGTACATTCCATAACTAAAACAAATTCATCTATATATGGTTATAATTGTGTTTTTCTCATGACATACATATGACACGATGGATTTATGAAATTATTAATTCATAATTTCATATCTAATATTTGATTGATCATAATTTGTAAAATATTTCTGTATACCACATAATAAAATATTTAATTATATTTTTAAATAAAAATTTGATCCAATACTATGTTAAATAATCATTTCTTAAAATTCTCACAAACAACACATATAAATATCAAGTAATGACTTGTTAAAATTATGGTGTAAGCATGAAATGTCATGATTTTATTGATAATAGCCATTTACTATTATCACATCCATGAATTCATAAGATAATATGAGAACCCATAGAAACTTATTGTAGATAGAAATTAAAATGACTACATACATTATTCTAAATGAAAAAATAAAATCATTGTTAAATAACTGAGAAACCATAAATCATTTTAGAAACTAAAACCAGCTTTCAAGGGTTTTTTTGAAATAGTGAAAAAATCATTTTTGTGTTTGAAAACACTGACTCCCCTTTCAAATTAAAATTTCAAAGATATAAAATTAAACATGATAAAAATGAAATATTTAAAATAGAATAATAATTCACATATGATTTTCAAAAATATAAAAACCTAATAATTAAATTCAACCCCCTTATTAAATTATGTGAAATAGTTGAAAAAAAATTAATGAAATTAAATATAGGAAAAAAAATGTTTCATTTAAAAAAATAAGAGCTTAAAATAAATAAATGATAGAAATAAATATTTATCCCTTAAAAATTTTGGAAGAATGATGAAATCACTTTACTCCTTCAATTTTTTACTCATCTCTCATACTTATAGGACCGAAAAATACAACAAAACGTATAGAGAAAAATAGGGCTTCGGCACTTCGAACATTCTCCCCCTACCTATACAAAAAAACATATATATACATATATATACTAAAAAATTAACTTTGTGGATATATTATTATATGTTTTTAAAAAATTGGTCCAGAAAAAGTGGGTATATCATTATATGGTTCCATATCTATAGTGTATCCTATAATTGAAAAGTTCAATATAGAACAAAAATATATTCAATGAATTAATTTTATAGAATTCTTGAAACATACATATTCATTTAAGATGGATGTTTACAGGTTTTTTTAGATTTAATTTTTTTATTCTTTGATATGAACTAAATGTAATTGATCAAGGATAGTCCAAACATTGATGCAAACTTATTCACGAAGCATTCAACACCAACCCTAGATAAAATAAATCATAAAAGATTCAGATCATTGAAACAATATAAAAAATGATTCAAGTGCTTATATTCAAAATCAGAAGGAATTAAAATAGGGAAAAAATGGATTTTACAACAGTGACCCAAGAAGAAATCAACATAAAACAATGAAAAAGTGATTTAACACACCGAGAAAGATAAAAGACAAGATCTTAATTAATATTTCAAAACCTAGAAATTAAATATGCACATCTATTTTCTGATATGGACGACGGGATGGGGATCTCCAAATATGAACCTCAATGTCATTTAGAAACTCCACAGAACATAGATCTAAGAACTCATCAGCGGTAGAATACATACCATGAACTCAGCCTAAACCTCACATCCATTAATGAACCAGACTCAATCTCCCTCGACTTGACACGATGACGACTCGACCACGACTGGAGACTCCCATGAAGACTATATTGTGGCATGAAAATCCCTCACAGCCCCTCTCACAGACCCAAAACCCTATCCCGATTTCTTCTTCAATCATTTCATTCCATTTTTTTACTCAATAATCATTTTATTATATTTTTTATTTAATATCTCTCATCATTATATATATATATAATCTATATATCATTGATTTTCATTGATTTTTTTGAACTAATTATAGATTATTATTATTATTATTATCTTATATATATATAAATTCATTTATAATTCTATTATATATTATTTTTAAGAAAAAAAATTAAATGTAAGCTATTTTATATGAATCATAAATTTGTTTTTTAAGGAATTTTATATATATTTTATAATAAAATAACTGATATATTTTTTTATAGTTATGTTAATACGATTTTCATTCATAAAGTTACCTTGTAATTAATCTTATAAAATAATTAAGTTTACATGTTTTAAACATAACTTTATCAATAGGTATAAAATATTAATAATACATATTTTACTTACATTAGATTAAACTAACGCTACTAAAAATATTTGAAATTTTTAATATTACATCATATAATACTTCTAAATAATAATTTTAAATGTCATGTATAATCTCAATATCTAATTAGAATAAAATTATAATTTCATAATAGTATTAGTTTTATATTATATTTCATAATTGTATATAATTCCAAACTAGTATATATATATCATATTTCTAAAATCAAAAGAAAATTAATTATATTCATATATTAATATAATTATCATTAAAAAATATTCTATTAAATAACAATTTTGATAAAAATGAATTCTATTTAATAAAAATAGTTATTTTAAATTATTCTTTAAAGAAGTTAAAATAATATTTACTCTTAAAATAAATTTGAAAACTGTATTTATAAATAAATAAAACGAGTAATTTCAATTAATATTTTAATGAAAATCATCTTAAAAATGATTAAATTATAAATAAATGTTTTTAATAAAATATTTTTATAATAAAACTATGTTTATAATTTCTGGGCTGTTACATTATGTATCATCCAATATGTATGTAATATCAAGATAATAACATTATGTTTTGGGACTTTAATAAAAAAATCCTTAGGTATCAATAAAATCCTTACATATCATAAGAAAAATCTGTATGTATCATCATATTTAAGATCTTACATCACATGTAAGGTTTTTTTATTTGGTAAAAATTCAAAACATAACATTTTCTTCTAATACTCAATGTTCTCTTTATAGGTATGTTTTTCCTATTTCCAAAAATATACGAAAGATATTTTTCATACGTATGGTTTTTCCCTTAGAAAGTAAAACGTATATGAAATATTATCCTCATATATTAGTTTTTTCACTTAAATAGAAAAAAAAATTGTAATATTTTCCATTATATATAATTTTTTTCCTCAATAACATTTTAGTATTAACTTCAATAAAAAATGTAAACATGACCCAAAACCTTACGTGAGGATATAAGGTTTTTTCATTGACCGAATTTTGTCTAGACCTATAATAAAAACCTTATGAATGATCTAAAAAAATATATTAAACATAAATATTAAAAACATAGAAACATTTTAAGAACCTTATATAACTCTTATATCATTTGTATCCTTTGATTCACATTAGTCGTACCCTATTACTAAAAACTCAAATTTTTCCAAAATTTCCATACTTCATCCCATCCCTCTCTAAATTCCTCCAAACATCCATTTAATAAAATATCATTTCAAAAACACATCTAGTTTTCAACCAACTATATAATTTTATATTTTAGAATATGATACCCCCCCCCCTCGGGCCTCCAAACACATCCAAAAACATCACTGGAATATGTTCTAACCCTTGGAATCTCGATCCAAAACATAATTCTAAAAACATCTCTAGTCATGGGATTAAAAATTCAAATTTAACCTAAAAACAATGACCTATAAATTTGTAGTTCATTATATTGTGTTCAATAAATCAATATCTCATGATCCAAAAACTCATAATAATTAAAATGATGAGACACCCAAAACATGGTATGTTGAGGTTGATCCACTAGTTGAAATTAATTCTCAAGTTGAGACTACTCCACCTAAAATTCAACCTGATGGAAACTCTAACTTTGATTATGACAGTGGGCCATAAAATAAACCTCTTAATTCCAAAAATGATTAAAATATCACTATATATAATATGAGGAGGGTAATTTTTACACCATCTCAATTAAACCATACTGTTATGACCACCTTGGTTATTCATTTTTTAATGATCATAGTAATGAAGATCCCTATACATATAAACAGGCTTTCTATATTAGTGATTCTAATAATTTAATGACTAACATTGTAAAGACTTGAACCTGATGAACCTATAATTACAATATTTATAGAAACAATTTCATTAATTACATTCCCATAACATTTTGGTTTTATATTTTTAGATAATTAAGAAATATATTACATAAAAAGCCATAATTTTCCTATATATAGTCATTTTTTTACTAAACTAAACTCTTTAGATGATGCACATTCATCATTCAATAAAAAAATATCATATTAAGAAATATACTTAATAATTATCACAACAAATCCTTAATCCCTTTGAAAAACATGTTAAATACATAGGATGATCTTAAAAATAATTAAGGGTTATAAAAGAAAGAGAAAACTTGTTAGGCCATCAACATACTTCAAACCCCTTGAAATTTGAATCTCTTAAACAAATAACATTGATCTTTTAAAAATAAACTTAATTTAAAACATAAAATCATGTTATTTTCCTAAAATATTTAATAAAAAACTCACAAGTAATCATAAAACAATATAGTATTCTTAAAGTAATATTAGGAAAAAATGAGAAATCTGGAAATATCTTTTCTTTAAAAATAATCCTTTCACCCATAATAGATCATAAAAAATATTTCTATCCAAAACACTTTTTTATTTTCAATTAAGGGTTTAGTAGGAATCCAAACATGATTAGTCAAATTCCAGCAAAACATTCCACATACTAATAAATAATAAAATATTAGAAAGAATATATATGGACCCAGTATAGAAAAAGACCAATGCCCCATAATAATACTAAATACACTAACAAAAAACCCCTCAAATCATCATCACCACATCTGTCGACAAAAACTATAAATCCAACTACTAAAAAATAGATTCAAATTTATTAATCTACCATCACAAAATTTACAAGAAAAATATATTCCAATATAAACATACAAAATAGAATGAAGTATTCATATATATTATGACCTTTAAAATTATAATATTTCCACCATTTATAAATCTAACAAAGGGAGAAAAAACGCACATGAGATCACAAACACAAAAGGATCAAAGAAGGGGACCGATTAGGGATTCCGATTAGGGATAACATAATCCATTGAGAATAAACATATAAATTTATCTAATAAAAAGGAAGATAATGGGGGAGAATACCCCATGATAAACTTCCACATTCTAAAAATGAACAAACCAGTAAACTTTACCCCCATCAATTCCACAACAAAGAATATCAAAACATTCATCAAAGTGATAGGTCTATACTAGATCAAAGAATATGGTACAACACCACTAGGGTAGAGATAATCTCTAAATGGATTGATTGGACCAACTAAAAATGGCGCTTGGGTTGAAAAACTATGAGATCCGCCATAATAAGGCTAGTATCCACACCAATGGAAACTTCAAGAAGGACCATCGTTGGGAGAATTTGGAAATGGAAAATACACCTCATAAAAATAATGAATCTTGGGAAAGGAACACCAATTGTAATTGTTCTGAAGAATCTAATAGTGAGGGGAGACAAAAAAACAAGGTGAATAAACAAGATAAAATTTAGGCGAGAAAACCCAATCAAGTAAGTTAACCTCAATGGAAATAGATCGTTGAGAAATTGAATATGATAAAAACTCTAAATTAATACACCATAAAAGAATAAATGAACCATTCCCCATATGGGTATGAAAAAAATAGATGAGTGTTATAGTAAAATTGGATAAAAAATAAAATACTATCAATTGAAATGTAAAAAAGGTGTCATTAAAGAATTGGAGGAGGGGGAAACCCTAGATCCTGATAGGGAAATGTTAGGAGAGAAGAGAGATCCTAAGAAATAATGGTTCCATTATTTTATAAGAACCTTAAGATAATATATTAATCGCCTTTATTAATATGTAATAGAAAAACTTAATCAGTTAATTTAAACATCATAAACCCGTAATGGAATAACTTAAAGATTTAATTCCAACATCATATCTTTGGAGAATAAATGATTAGAAAATGCAGTAGAGGGTTATATCTCATGCCCACCCATAATAGTATATAATATCTAAGAACTATTAAATGAATATAAAAAATAGTAGCTTTTATTTTATCATTTCATGAGTAAAGAACATCAAAACATATATTTTATACCATAGTCACAAACTTTAAATTTAACTCATAAAATATTAAGAAATACCCCATAAATTTTTAATAAGTTTTATTTTGAAATGAAAATTTTTAAAAATAATGGCAATAGAAATTTATTTAAAAATCCATGAAAACATGAATAGAAATATTTATAAAACAATTTACACAATAGAGGAAAAATTAGTCCATGTCAGAAACATTTAAAATGAGATTTTTTCCACACTTTTTGTAAATAAAACCATAAAAACCCCATGTTTATAACATTAAAGGAATATTTTTAAACCCTTTTAATGAAATTAAAAGATACTGGAAAATAAACTTAAACAATCATTGACATATAGATAATAATATTCATGAAATAACATGAAGAATATGTACATAGAATAAAAACTGTTGATGAAAATTCTTCAAGACATTTAATTTAAATGCTTATATGAAAACTCCTTACATTAAGTCTTGACTACATCCTATAACCTACTAAATAATAAAATTATATTAATTATTTACATTATTAATAACCATTTTAACATTTTATTCAATTTTATTATTCCATTTAAACCACTTTTTATTCATTTACAATATTGATATTATTCACGTTAGTCATTTTGAGGTTGTTCGGTTCATAATTTCCAAAATAGTTTTGTTATATTTGTTATAGTCAAAGGTCCCTGTCTATTGATTACATAATATCTTTAATTGTAAACTTCTTTTTTCCATATCATTCCAAAAAAAATATTATTTCAATATTTCAGGTAATGGTTAGATTTTTTAGAATCTTCCATGATAATTTTTTTTACTATTAAAAATAACCATGATTTTTTACTTTTAATTACATTATTTTGATGAATATTTCACTATTATATAATGATAATCATCATATTACATGAATATTAGTTTTATATTCAATCCTAAACCAATTATAAAAAATATCCATGATTGTTATATGTTTATGAAAATGTTATTGTTTACTTAGGTAGTGTAAAACTATCACAGTGAGTGATGCTTTCTAAAATAGTAAAAGATAAGAAAACCCATTAAATATTTTGATCTTTAAAAACATTATATTTTTAATAAGATAATATTTTAGGTTTAATTTTAAATATCACATATGTTATTGAAAATGGTAAGAGAATAGTTAAGACACAATTTTGGGGAAACCCATATTTTTACTTACTAACGAGTTATAAAAAGAGATTGCTAAAAGGTAATGGATAATAATTCATCATTGATGGATCAAAAATATGATAATACCATGGGAATATAATCATGGGATAAATATGATAAAAATTTAAAAAATTTCCTATGATAAATAATCATAAATAAGAAATGAAAAAGAAACTCGATAACTCCTACCTTGCTCCTTCAATTTTTTCCTTTGGGTGTAGTCCAAAGGCTTTGGAAAAAGGATTTTTTGAAAGTTAAAAGGATAATAACCATGTAAATTTATGTTTAAATAATGTTTTTTTCATAATATTAGTTGAAACCCAATCATTACATGTTTTGGTTTTGAAAATTTTAAAATGAGACCCCTTTTATAGGCCAAATTAAATGGAATTTTCACAAATATTAATTCTTTTAGGGTTAATAGTGGAATTTTAAATGATAAAGTGGTTCAAAAATAGAAAATGGATGATATTATTGACCATTAACCAACCTAAATTTACCAATATAAGATTTAATTCTTTTTTATTATTTTATAAGTAATTTTTAACGTTAAATGCCCGTTAATGTCATTTTCGTAGTTTCTTTCATAATTTGACTTCAAAAATATCTAGATAACATTATAAATAGAAGATAAAATATTAAATAAATAGTTATATATCATTTTTATCTATAAAAATACTTAAGGACCATATTTTATCCAAATCATATTACTTTTAATAATTTTAACACTATTTACATTGACTTTTCCCTTTTTTAACAAGCGATGCATCGGTGCTGCATAAGTGTTTCTGATAATTATAATATTATTTAAAATTTAAAAGAAATAATTAATATAGATATAATTTATTAATATTAAATATTTTCATCAATAACCATTCATAGTGTTTTATTATTCTCATACTTAACATAATAACACATTTAAGTTATTATTTTTTCTTTTTTACATGCGTAAGCACTTAGTAAGAATTTAGATAATTATATTATTCTATAACTATAATATTAATAAATATAAAACAAATATTTTACAACATATTTAACTTCTGTGACTATCCTAGACTTATCCACTCCAAAATATTATCTTAAATGCACTAATTTTGACTTTTTCAATATTGCACATGCTCTACGCCACCACTAATAAATTTCTTCAAATTTATCTTGACATAAATATTAATTTATATTACATGAAATCTATTTTTGGTATAATACCTTGATATTTATCATTAAATTTTGAAAAAAATTGTTTTATAATATTTTATGTGATATTTAGAGTATGGTGATGTTATAAAAGTTATGGTATTTATAAAAAACGTATCTCTAATATTTATTGATAGAATAAACATGTTTTTAATATCACAAAAAATTATCCCTATACTAATTTCAACATGATGATACCCAAAATAAAGGCCATTTTATCAAATTAATTTTTTAAAATTTAAAAATTTAACATTTAAGTAAAATCGTATAGTATAAGGATAAAAACATTTATTTAGAATACAAAATATTTCTTTTGAAAATAAAAAATAATATTCATGAATTATACCTTGATATAATTATTTATAATATTATAATAAATATCATTATGCATTTATATAATTAATATAAATATAAAATTATAAAATATCTAATAATAAGTCATTTTTTAAAATATATTTATCCATTAAATAAAAATATTTTCCTATCATAAAGTAAACATAATATTTTTAAATGTATAATTGGTATCTAATTGATTATATAATATAATTTGAAACATGGTTTAAACATATATACATATTCATATCATATATATAAATTCATAATAATGATAAACCATAAAATTGATATCTTATTAAAAATACCTAGGTTGTAACAACCATACTTGAGGAAATGAATTTCTTGATTAAAAATAAAACCTAGTACATTATAAATTAGAAACATGATGCCAGGGTCATTGGTTATAAATAGAAATTACAAATAAATAATAATAACATAGGAGAGAATAAAATAAAATTTAATCCCAAACTTGTGTCCAAGTGCTTCTTCAAGTGTTTTTCTCCTATGGTTAAACATTAATCAATTATAATTGAGCTTCTATTTATTTCTTACCTTGATATTATTATTGAAATTGATGTTTAAAATGATTTTTTTTATAGTGATCTTGATGAAAAATTATACAATAATCCTCATGAAGGTTTCTCTCCTGAATTCTTACAAGACTAGTTTTTTTTCATAATAATTATTTATAGGGTTTAAATCATGCCTCAAAGTAATGGTATAAGAAATTTGATTCCTTCATACAGAAAAATAAATTTAGTAGAAGTATGTTTGATGTATCTATTAAATTAAAATATGTTAAAGAATACATGTTCTACTTACTGCTTTATGTTGATAAAAAGTTGAATATTATTATTAACATGAATTTAATTACCAATGTTATGTTATAATTGAAAATATATTTTAGAATGTATGATATATTTTAGGCTAAGCAAATTCTGTGAATGAAAAAGAATAAGGGATTAAAAACATAAACTACTTTATTTTTCATGGAGTGATTATGAATTTAATATGATTAAAAGTTATCTCTTTAATTATTTAAAGATTTTTAGTGTTTCATTTGTCCATAATTTTAAACTTTTACATTCCTAGTCTCCTTCCACTACTATTCATGTTGAGTTTATGAGTAGCATTCCTTATGCCAATGTTATTGGAATCATAATGTATGTTTTGATCTGTACTAGATTGGATGTTTTATTTCTATTTGTATATTGAGTAGGTTTATAGGAAATTCATGTAAGCCATAATGGAAAGACCTTAAATGATTGTTAAGTTATATTTATTCTTCTCCTTTTTGGTCACTCTATTATGCTATAAATTTTATTCCTGATGAACTTAGGGATAGTTATGTTGATTTTTACTATACTAAAAATTTCGAAAGTATAAAATCCATAAATTTTTATGTTTTCATGGACTATAGAGAGCCTTTATGCTAGAAATGAAATGTGAAATTGTTTGTGGGTACCTCAACCACTGAAGAAAAATATATTTATTTTACATAATTATTTAAAAAATCCATTTATCTCAAAAGTTTGGCTTAAAAACTAGAATTATGTAATTATTATATTACTATCTATTCATATTCAAAATCTATATTACATTTGTCTATGACTTTAGTATTCTATATTATATCTAAAAACATATAATTAATTCTATATCTCATTAGAGATATTATTAAAATTAGAACAATGTTTTTCAGTAAGATACATAATAATGAAATCCCAACTAATAATTTTTATAAAATCATGGATTTGTATAATTTTTAACACCACTTAGATATATTTAATAAAGTTATAATTAAATAAATCTATATGAAATAACATTACCCTTGGTTTATTTTTTAAATGGTAGGTATTTTATAATTCAAATTCTTTAATTGGTTTAATAATTAAATTAATATCTAGTCAATTTAATTATTTATATTGTTCATGCCTTTTTCCATATTTTTTTTATTTCAGTGAAAATTGGTATGATTTTATTTTTATTCTCAAATTTTTCATTTTTTTGGTTGATAAAGTATTCTTTAGTATTAATTACATGATTTCATGATTTAGTTGGGCTTTTTCCATCTAGACAATATGTTTATTCCTAACTATTTGATTTAATCTCGGCCACTAATTTAGCTTTATATGATGGCCCACTAGTAGAATTTTGGAAAGTTATAGAGGGGGATTCCAGAGACTTCCATTTGTTAGTCTCTATTGATTATATTAGAACCCACAAAATGGAAATTTCTCCATTTTCCCCAAATTTATACCCTCCCAAGTCCCTTTCCTGCTTCCCCCTCTCTCACACCGTGCAGCCCTAGCTACCTACTCACTACTCTCCCACCGTCGTTGAGCCCCATTGTCGGCTCCCCCTTCTCCCATGACATTTGACCCCCACCACCCTCCCTCCCATATCTTATCACCCCCCTGTTGACCTCCCACTTACCACTCTTCCCTCTCCTACCACTGTCGAACCCCACCACCCGCTCCCCCTCTCTTGTGACATCGACCCCAACTGCCTGATCCCCCATCTACCACGATGTTGGCCCCAGAAACCTGCTCCCCACTCTCCCACATCTTAAAACCCTACCTCCCACTACCCCCCCCCCCCCCAAATCCCTCTTCCATGGAGACCCCATTTCCTGATTCCCCTCTCCTACCACCATGGATCCCCCACCGCCTTCTTTCCCCACTACCTCCAACATCAATCCCATATATTTTAGATTTATTTAAAATAAATATAAGTCATATTATTATTTATTTCAAATTATTTATATTATTATTCTATACTAAAATATATATAATTAATTTATGTTATATTTCTCATATTAAGTTTTTCTAATTGGACAGTTTAGTGATTGCACTAATTATATGAAGATTTCTGAAAAAATATATAAAAAACTATTTAAATGATTCCTGACATATTGAAGTTATGTTAAAATTTTACATTCTATTAATTTTTAATTGAATCGTCTTAGAATCTATTTATATAAATGTTTCAGGTGTTAAATTAAAAATGTACAATGCATGGCCATATTGATGCCTCTGATATAATTATTTGGATTTATTCACTACTATAGAGTCAAGTAAGAATTATATATGTATATTTAATGAAGTTACTGTTATTTGTATGTTGTATATATTATTATTTTTTTTATTATAATTTACTGAATATGCACATTCTTGATATAATTTACTATGAAATATCAAGCTTCAATACTTTATAAAATATTGGTTTTAATTCATTGAATAAAATGCTATGAAATATCAAGATTTATATAGTTTGACACACTAAAAATGTTTCCTTAATAAAATATTACATTACTATTATATTTATACATTCATTATGTGTTTGCATAAATATTTTAGAGGTTAAATTTCACATGTAAAAAAATTATCATATTGATGTTTCAAATAAAGTCCCTCTTATTTGTTCACTACTAGGTTCTTAATACACAGCTAGCAAAAAGTTTCATACATATATTGAATGCAGTTATTGATTTTTGGATGAGATATATAGTATTTATAGTGCATTAATTATATCTTAGTGAATCTATATATGATTTATATAATTAACTGTGACATATCCAACTTGGATAATTTTTAAAATATAGGTTCTAATTCATTGAATAATTACCAAGAGTATAGTTTAGTGATTATAGTGATTGCATACAGATTATAGAAAAACTATATGTAGTTAAATAAACTTTAGAAATGAAACCTTTTTAACATATTTTTTATCTAATATATTTTTAATTTATAATATATTTGAAACCATTCACATTATAACTTTTTTAGATATATGTTTTAGATATTAAATTAAAAATATACACAGCATTCCCATATTGATATCTCTTTTATAATCCTTCTTATCATATATAGTTTATGTAACCTATTTTTTGCATATTTTAACCATTTTATATTCTTTACATTAAATTGTAACTATGAGTTTATATTATTCACTATAAAATGTCCAACTTAATTAATTTTTAAACTGCTAGATGTAACTCATTGAATAATGATTAGAGGTGTAGTTTAGGGATTAAAATGTTTACATATAGATTCCTAAAAAGCATTATATAGTTTAGTTCATTGTATAAATTCTTTTATCCATATATATTGAAGTTCTAATATATTAATACTTTCTTTACTATTTCACATTAGTGAAGTCAATATGTATTTATATATATGCATTATGTGTTAAATTTAAAGTGTACACCGCAATACCATATTGACTTGTCAGATGTAATCCCTCATTTTTTCATTAACATGGAGCAAATATAAGTTTAAGTAAGATCTATATACATATTTTTTATGTAGTAAATGATATTTTTAAGGTCTATATTGTACTCATTATGTAATTATTACATTTTTCTTAATCTTCACACATTCATTTAATTGAAAAATATATATCTAACTTCACTAATTTCTAAAATACTTGACCTAATTAATAAAATAATGATTAGGGTTATATATTACTGATTAAGTTGATTGAATAAATATTCATCAAAAAATTTATGTAGTTAAACTGACTGGATAAATATTAAGGGTATATATTTCTGAATAAACTAATTTCATATTCACTATCTATATCTTTTTTATTTCATTAAACATTACACTTAATCCTTTTTGTTCGCATACCATGAGTTTTTTCTGAAACAAACATAGCTACATTTGAAGTTAACTTTAACAATTAATATTTAATTACAATTTATTTCTTATTTTATAATTTCATAATACATCATCTATTTACATTGTTGGATATCATAACTACATTTATAATTTCTTTATTTCTTTTATTTATATTTTTTTGTTTTTTTAATGTAACCTAGAGATTGGATTTAATTTATTACTGCATTCCATGCTAATTGTACTGTTAATTTTTTAATGAAACAGTGCTAATCTTAAATCCCAATATCCAGAAAGTGGAAACCTTACAAAGGAGGGGCATTGTCTGCAAACTTTTATCAATTTTACTCTTTCTATTTTATATTTATTTTTATTCCATTCCTCATTACATTATGTATTTATCACATTAAGTTTATTTGACCCCAAAAATTCCAAACATCCTAGAATACTATGAATTATGGTGTACTTATCTACCTTTAGAACAATAATATTTTCATTACATATGTTATTTTTAGCTTCTAAAGTTCATATCCAAGGCAATATTATTTCTTAAATAGTTAGAGAGTTGTTTTCATTGAAAAAATATGTGATCCTTATATAAAAATGGTGAACTGAATAAATATCATAGATATTTTATACATTTCAATAACTACTACTAGATTATTTTTAATGCATATTGTAATCCAATTACTCATGTTCTATATATGTTCTTTGATATTTATTTTTCTTAAAACTACTATTATTTACTATATATACAATCTCAAACTGAATATTTAATAAATTTTTGTTTGTTAATTAATTCCCATCATAATCAAAACACATCTAACTCATATTTTAGTCTTTTATTTTCATCACTATTCTCCTCCCCTTCAATTTCTCAATATCACATGTCATATTATAGAAGTTATTAATATTTATGAATTGAATAAAATTTCTCCATATGTTTATTTATTATTATATTCATTCTAGTTTCATGTAAGGTCATTAAACTAAGTTACTTTGACTTTAATAAAGTAATGTATTGATATATTCAAGTATGTTTCTTATGGTGACACCAAAAATATTGGCACCTCATCTTGATGTTTCATGTAATTATATTTTTTTTATTTACATTCATGATTCTCATAAATAGATTACTAATTCTACAAATGTTAAGTTACTTAGTCATATTATGTAGTTTTATATATGAAAGGTCATCAAACCTTGATCTATATAAAATCATGTATTATACACTCTAATTTAGAGTGGAGATGGTTGTAGGGTATAGCCCGGGACAATATTATTATTTTTGAATTTTTTTTCTACTGGGTATAAATGATAAATTATTTTATAATTTAAATATGAGATTAGTACAGGAAAATTACACCATTACCTTATTTTTAACCTATCACATCCATGAACTATCTCCATCCATTGACTCTAATGGACCAATCACACCTCCTTTTATTGTGTCTCCGAGTGGTTATAGAAATGGATAAGAGGGGTGAATTTTAATTCTTAAAAAAATATTTATAGTATAAATTTAATGATTGGAAAGTGATTGGTTCAAATATTAAACAATTTAACCACATCGATATAAGAAATTAGAGGTAAAGTAAAAATAAATTTATAATAGATGAATAAATTATATTTTTATAATAGTTCAGATCTAAATGATCCCACGTCTACTCTTCACAGTCGAACCTAGTGTATGAAACCCACCATGGTATATCACTTTTTAAGGAGAGTGAAAAATCTTTACATATGCCTTTTCACATCTAAAGGATCAATCCAATTATATTATTATTTATGGGTTCATAAAATAACCAAACCTTTTATAGTAGAAGAAAAAACCTATACTTTTATAGGCTCAATCCTAACCTCTTTCCCTTCTCAGGTTTAGATGGAACCCAGTATTTGTTCTACAGTCACCTAGATAGAATCCTATCCCATGGACATATTTGGTAAGCCCATCATAAAGTCCATAGATATTCCATCCCACTTCAATTATAATACCTTGGGGGGTGAACTAAACCCGATAGAACATAGTGTTCAAGATTCAATGGATGGTATGTAAGGCATTGAGAAACAAACTCTACAACTCTTATATTCATCCCTAGACACTAAAAATGATATCAAAGATCTTGGTACATCTTTTCCAAACCTATATATAAAACCAAATGTGACGTATGAATCACTCTCAGAACCTCCTCCTGCAACGTCATGGGTAACATCATGCATCCTATGAAAATAACAATGTTCTCCCAACCTTTATAAAATCCATTTGGAGCATACCCTATAGATATCTGAGCACGTAGGGTCTCGAATTCAGTTTCCCAAAGTTGTTACTCTCTGACTCGTTGTAAGTGTGGAAGGGTGACAATCATCGACTGAAGTTAAACTGCTTGATCTCCATCCACAAAGGATGGTTGAAATGAGGCTAATTGCTCTGATGCCTCATTCAGCAATTGCAAACTAGATCTCTGGATAAGATAATCTTCTATCACATTCCCTTTCCCATAAGTATAGACAATATCAAAGTCATATTTCTAGAGGAATTATATCCATCTCCTCTATCTCAAGTTAAGATCTTTCTGATAGAAGATGTATTTGAGACTCTTGTGATCGGAGTAGAGGATAAATCGCTCGCCCATTAGGTAGTTTCTCCATAACTAAAAAGTGAATAATATTACTGTTAACTCAAGATCATGGTTTTCATAGTTCTACTCATGAGGTCTCAACCAACATGAACTATAGGCAATCACTACTAGCCTCTGCATCAGAGCACAACAAAGCCTGATTCCTGATGCATCACAGAACACTGTGTACTTAACACATTTTTTTAGAAATCTCAATATTGGATCACTCATAAAACTCTACCTTAACTACTAAAAAGGATTATGGCACATCTCTGTCCACATGAAAGGTTGTACCTTTTAATTCAAAGTTGTCATGGGTGATGATATCTTGGAGAAATCAGGTATGAATCTCCGGTGATAGCCTACCAACTCAAGGAAGCTCTGCACCTCCATCACACTTTTAGGTATCTCCTAAGCTAACACTACCTCGACCTTGGTCGAGTCCACTTCCACTCCATCCACTGAGATAATTTTTCCTACAAAGTGGACCACCTGAATCCAAAACTCACACTTCAAGAGTTTTCTATGAATATGGTGCTATCAGAGTATGTCCAGAATGATCCTTAAGTTTCTCTCATTCTCCTCCTCAGATGTTGAGTACACAAGTATATCATCAATAAAAACTACCATGAACCAGTCTAAGTAAGGATGAAAGATCTGGTTCATGAGACTTTTGAACACTTCTGGGGTGTTCATCATGCCAAATGGAATCACCAATACTCATAGTGAGTGTAGTGACATCATAATGAAGTCTTCTGTATATCCTCATCTCGTACTACTGAGAGAGAGACTATTGATGGACCACCAAGGTAGAGATAGTTAAAGGAGAAGGAAAATTCGTAGGGTGGGGGACATGGAAGAGGAGTTCAGAGAGTAGAAGGAAAGGGTAGATGTTTCTCATTTTCACCACCACCACCCCCAGGAGGTCCATTCCAGTCTTAGGGAGATTCAAGATAGAGGTGGGGACAGTTGTAGGTGGTTAAGGCCTATAACCCAGGGGCTCCATGAATTATTTGAGGTATGATGTATTTCTTTTCTACTTTAGTTGTATTACTAATAGACATAGGTTCTAGTCATTCTTTTTTCACCGCATATCTTCTTTGAGACTAAGAGATTTCGGTTGAACCATTGACTCGACCCTTACACATGGAGTATCCTACTGGAGAAGACTCAAAGATCACGCATGTGTGTTGATGATGTGACCTAACTTTCGTAGATGATAGTTTCTGCTGGAATATCTTTGTAGCATCATTGAGACCTTAAAATTTCATTCTTGTTATGGATTAGTTATCTACAATTCATACCCATATTGATTGGTTTAGTTGAAGAGTGTGTTTTGTCCGTAGTAATGGAACCATTTTTTCTTTTGTTAAAGAAAAGGAAAATCAGGCAGTTCAGGATGGACTCATACATATTCGATTCTTGGCATAGTGATCTGAAATCATAGATATACCATTGGTACGACTCGATGGAGGTGAGATGGTGGTTTCGACAGTGGACCGAATGATGGTTGGTGTTGATTTATTATTCTTCAGTGCGTATCAAAGAATGGTGATGATTAATTTTTTAAGACGATTAAAGGCCTGAATCTTACCAATTCGTTGATGGTATGACTGAATGACCTCAAATATAGAGTTTCATGGAAAAACATCCATTGTAAAATAAGACATAAGATCTACTGGATCAAGTGGGAGGAAGAAGATGGGTTCTGTAAAAACTTGATACACACAGCATGTAGTCCTTGACTACACAGCATGTATCCCCCTTCAAATGACTTGGTGTATACCTGAAGGAGTACATGGATAGAGGGTGGAGTACATTGGTTGCCTACATGGAGTATAATCAGTCACACGTACATGACCTAGACTAAGTGTATGGGCTTGTCTATGTACAGGTACATGGGAGGATGCACATGGGTTGGAGTTATGTACTGGCACATGGGTAGACTACGCAGGTTTCCTACACTGCTTGTATTACTACATATACATGGTTTGAATGACATGGGCTATTTACATGGGAAAAACCCAAGGTCAAGGTACAAGGTGTGTAACCCCTCTGCATGTCGTGTAATCTTTTCTACGTGGCTTAGATTCTTTATTATTTATATCCTAGAAAAATTTTGTTTGGTTTTTTCCCCCTTATTCATTCCCTAAAGGTAGGTATAGTATCGTTTACAACTCTTAGGGATATGATCCCTTTAATAGGACTTCTAGGATAGATTTGTTAGAATCACATTGAGAGGCCCAGAGTGGGATCCTCTATTCATCTTCATGATCTATGTGGAGTTATTTGTATTGATGTGACAAATACTACCAGGCGCTGATTCTCCACTTAACAGGTTGGTCCAAATGGATTTTTCGGTATCACCCCATAGCCCTAGATATGATTCTCATATGTTATATCATATTATATTTATACAATCAACTTATCCTTATCATGACAAAACCTGACAAGTAGTACCTTTTGGATAGACTTCATTAGTGTTATCTTACTCAGGAGTGTGTTCTCCCGGATGAATGATTCATGTAACCTTTAAGTTATAATCCTAGGCTGATATACTATGGGTGTGGCTTACCCCTAGACAGTGTGTCTTTTTTTAGCATATCTTTATATTCTTTTTATATGTATTGTAGACATATACCTTTGTAGATTAGACTTTATTTCCTTTATTATATACTTTGTGGTTTTGGGGTGTTTTAATGGGTATTATAATACTCACCTCTACATGGGATTTTCCTACACGCATCATGTCTTATGCAGACAATCGACCCTTTGACGGAGTCCTAGGTGGACCAGTTGCAGACGGTGCTTAGTAATACTAAATAGACCGATGTGTGTTCATGTGGCTTTCATATAGTGGTCCTAGTACCTTTACTTACTGGTTGGACTTGTGTTACAAACTTCTTTTTGTGGGATCATTTTAGGACATGTTTACTTTATTTACTTCTTGTCATACTATGGTTGTGGGATAAATATGCATGCATGAATTGGTTGTTCAGTTGTTTTTACATTTTAGCATTTTGTGGAATTGGAGATGTGTGTGTGTGTGTGTACAGGTACTTAAACAATGCCTCCCATGTTAGTGATATTCCTACTCAATGCTAGTTGTCATCCCCTGAACTGTTGGAGGTGTTCTTGGGGAGTCATGGAAGGGGCCCCACTAGGAAGGTTCGTGACACTCATAATGACATGAAATCATAGGAAAGTCATGTTATTATTATTTTTTATGTGTAAAAGTATATGATACATCAATCAGATATGTGGTCTTACCAATATGGATAAAAATGCAGTTTTTAAAGCTTTAACATCCTTTAAAAAATGTGTGTTAGGGGGTCAAAACCAACTGAATTCCATGAAATAAGATGACAACAACCATACAAGGAATTGTGACATGGTTGAGAAGATGGAACATCAATCCAATTATCATCTTCCTGGGATTTTCTAAAACACACTTATGTTGTTTTAAAACATAAAAACTTTCTTTTTATGCATAAATCCATAGAAAATGACCTTGGAATGATTTTAAATCCTTAGAAGTTGTGTTATAATTATTTTTCACATGTAGGAGCATAAAAAATGTCAATTAGATGGGTACTTTGCATGTAAAAACCAAAAATATAGGTTTTAAATGTTTTATTCCCTTTAAAGATGTGTATCAAGGGGTTAGAACCAACCGAATGACCTCTGAATTGAATGAAATGGGATGAAAATACCATTTAGTGAATTGTGAGATGTTTAAGCTGAAAAAACCTCAATATGATGTGGTGTTTTATCAAGATGACTCGAAATGCAGTTTTGTTGTTTAAAAAAATCCAAAACATACATTTAATTATCCAATGAATATAAAAAGACCTTATAATGATTTGAAATCATATAAAAAAATATTTTATTGTTATTTTATGACTTGTAAGATAAGACGACATGTCAAATGGATGTTTGATCTTCCCAGAATGATGGAATATCTGGGTTTTAAAGGTTTGAAACCCTTTAAAAACATGTCAGAGTTCAAAAACAATCGAACAACCTATGAATGAAATTAAATCATAACAAAATAACTACACAATGAATTGTGACATGATCTAACTAATGGAACATCAATTCGAGATGTCTTCTATTCAGGAAGACTAGAAAGGCACTTTTTGTTTTAAAACGTAAAAAATTTTGTTTAATAGTCCTATCCATAGAAAATGAACTCAAAATGACATGAAATCATATGAAAACCATGTTGTTATTATAATTTATTTTTATTAGAAAATGAAATATCAATCGGATGTGTGGTCTGTCTGTAATGGCTAAAAATGTGTTTTTTAAAGGTTTGACACACTTTAAAGACATGCATCAAGGAGTCAAAACCAATCGAATGACCTATGAATTTCAATAAATAAGATTATAACAACCATTAAAATGATTATTACAATTTTTAGTGGATATTATGTCAATATAATATGGTGTCTTCCCAAGATGGCTTGAAACGCACTTTTATTTTTTTTAAATGCCAAAAATTACATTTAATGATCAGATTCATAGAAAATGATATAGGAATGATGTGAAGTCATAATAAAACCATGTTATTATTATTTTTGACATATAATATTAGACAAAATGTCAATTGGACAAGCAATTTTCCCATAATGACCAAAAATGCGGTTTTTATAGGTTCGACGCTCTTTAAAAACGTGTGTCATGGGGTCAAAACCAACTGAATGACCTATGAATACTATGAAATAATTATATAACAATAGTACAATGAATTTTTATATTTTAAAGCATAAAAAATTTATTTCCTATTGAGAATGTGTTGATTCAATAATTTTCTTAATTTCTTTTGGGTTTTGATGCTCACAAACACCCACATTTATGTTTCTAATGAAGTTGTTTTTAAGTGATTTTTAGGTGGATAATATTTGTTGGAATATTTATTATGGAATTGTATTACAATTCATTGATTCATGTGAAATATTTGTTAAATTATTATAGAATTGTTTGGAAGTATTCTGGAAACACTGCTCATACCCTATGTTTGTAATCGTAACATACGGTTCAGCAACCATAAATTTGAAATAACATATATGAATTAGATACCCAATGATGGGGGAAAGTATTAATCATAAACCCTCTATTTGGATAAAACCATAAATTTGAAAAAATTAAATTATTATTTATCAACCATATGTTTGTGAAGAACCATACATTTTCAACCCTATGTTTGGATTTTGTCTCTATGTGAAGCAACCCTACATTTGACTATTAAATAATGAAGTTTTAAATTCAATATATTATCATTGATTTATTAAATGGTTTCAATGGAATTAAATATCTATTTTATGATATTTTATGATTTATTCAAAGACTCACATTCAACAGAATAAATAATTTCTATTCTTATGGGAATTTATGACTCTCTTGAATGATTTTGAATTCAAATATTTTTTATTTATTGTGAGATATTTTTGGAGCTGGTTTGACCTGAAGCTATTCGACCTATAGTATAAATAGTTTGAAAAGTTTCATCTGAAAAAGAGATATGGTATACACAATAGATATATACATAAGTAAAAGTTGTGTTTGAAAACAACTAGTGTGTCACTACCTTCAGAACTAAACTTTAGATACATACATGTTTTGATCTATCTGATTGACTCAGTTATATTGTTTTCATAAATGATGTATATTATTATTACATCTTCTTCTACATGATTTATAAAGATTTTATTAGAGATAAACTTTGGAGAAATATATGTTTACACATCTGTTTGGTTTTTCCTCTATCACAGTTTGAAGAAAGGTTATGCAATGTTAAAGATTTATTTGTTGTTGTGCATTCTTGAAGATTTGAATACATCTGTCAGTCGTTACTGCAACTGTGATATAAAATCATTTTTTCTAAACAAAATAAATCTCTTTTAATTTATTAAAGTTTCAACTTCTTGGACTCAGTCTTGGAAAAGTGTCAACTTCTTATACTAAACTATGGATTTTCAGTTCCCTATAAAAGTTCTCTAAGGCCCTCTAAAAGCCTTATAAGGTTTCGACTACCTGAACTCAATTGTTTGTTTAATAAGCCTCTATATAAGAGGACCTACAAGTGAAAATCACCAATCTTGAGGAGTATAGAATTGGTAGAGTGGAATAGGGGATTTTTTTCCCAAAAACTCTATACATCACTATTTTCATGTCCTTATTTATTTCTTCCGCTCACTTATCTACAAGAGATAAGGAAAGGTTCGTTGCATAACAAGATATGTGATATGAATATGTCAATGTTTTTGAAAAGAAAAATTCACCTCCCCCATCTTATGTATTTGTCTTCGTTATAGTCATTCTGACACAACAAGTGGAATCAAAGTTTGGTCTCTATTGGTATATTTTCCTCTTGAAAATTCATTTGATTCTATCTGTTATCAACAAGTAATTTTTCTCTATTAATTGAGTATTATATTTTATTCTAACAAAATTTTACACACTCGTGATTTAATTTTGAGGTATTTTTCTATTTATTTTTTATCTAGAATTTTTTTCCCTTGGTTTACCTTTATGTTTTGGGGGGATATTGATGTTTTTTTAGAAACAGTAGACAACGCATTATTGCCACGCGATTTGGAAAACTGTGTACCCTTTCTCAGGTAACTATGCATCCAAGTGGTGTTTTTGGAAAGAGGCATATCAAATTGTTTGTAAATTGTATGGGTTAACCATGCAGCATGTTCTAATTAGATAGTTAGGGGAGCATGGTTCCCACATGGTTTGAAAAACTGTGTTGGTAAACCATATGGCCTATCCAGGTCATTAAAAATTGGATTTTTTACTTTATCTCCCCTTTTAATTTTTAACCCTAATCCCCCTAAACCCTCCTCACTCGGGTTCCTCTACCCTAGGCACCACCCCCCATCCCTCTTTCTCCCTTAGACCTCAATTTTTGGGGTTATTTTCGTGGGATTTCTCCATGAAATCTACAAGTAATTGGTTCTCCTCTTTGATTTCCCCTCTATTCTATTGTTCCTCTCATTTTTCTTTGGTGGTTTTGTTTTCTAGTTGGTTGGGGACATTTTTTGGGTTGGATATTGTACTTTAGGGATATATCTTGATGTTTTTGGTTTAATCTTTCCTTTATAGGATCCCTTGGTGGTGTGGTTGTGATTTAGAACATATTTCTGGATGTTTCTTCATTTGAGGTAGGCGGTTCCATGCTTAAACATTATTTGGTGATTTTAATATGATTTATTTACTTATTTGTTGTTTTATATGTATTTTTTATAAAGTGAGAAATTTGTTTTAAGAAGTATTCAATGTGAATTTGTGTTGGAAGGTGGGTTTTTAAAAGAAATGGGTTTTGATACATGTGTGTTTCAGGTGTGTTTTCTTGTTTTTTCCCTTATAAATGTTTAATAAAAGGTGTAAGTGGTGTGAAAAATGTTTTTAAATGGATTTAGTGTGTGTTTGGATTCAAAATAGGTTTTCGGTTATGAAAATGGTGGTTTAATAATTTTTTCTTATATTAAATGGATAGTTCTTGTGTGAACTTAATGTTGTATATAATATGTAGATAAAAATTGAGCATGAAGGTAAACCTAGTTATCTAGGTGTGAGGACTATGACTAATACACTAGTTGACTCAAAAATGGCTTGTCCCGGATTCATCTTGCAGGATTGACAATTACAACACTAACTAAATTATAATGATGATTATAGACCACAAGACTTGTGGGATGTTCCCTCCTAGTGGATCATGCATGAGAATGATATTGGTTATGGTTGTTATACCATGTTTTTCCAAGATACGATGTACCTAGTGTCCCATTTTAGCTAGTGTCTATAGGGATTTTTAGTGACTTGGTGTTATTATGTGATATTTCTCTTACCATCATCATACAGTGCACCTGGTTGGTTACTTTAAAAGAAAATCATGTTTTCCTTGGAAATAATGTTTTTCCTTTAAAATGTTTTCTATAAAAATGTCTCTACATTTAATTTTTATAAAACATGCATTTTATCTTTTTTTTATAATGTTTTTGGAATGTAATATATTATATTGGGTGGAATACTACTAGGATTTTTATCACATCCTACTTACACCTTTGGGTGTAAGTAGACTTGGTTATGTTTGAGTCAGGTAAATACAAGATGTACTATAATGGTGGTTCGGGTTTCTAGCGGTCTCCTTCTTATAGGTGTTGGTGGTGGTGGCTAGAAGATGATACTTCTATTATTACATGGTGATTTTTGGGATAGTTTAGTTATTTCCCATTTGTTGTAACCTATTTTAGTTTTTGTTAATAGTTATAAACTTGAATCTAAAATTTTTTATTCCAGGTTTGGTTATGGTTATTCAGTTTTTTTGTATTAATTATTGTTGGTTGTTTATATTTATGAAGTTGGGTGAAATCATTCCCAAAGTATTTTATTGATACTCGGGAACTAGATTCCAGCCCATGGGGATTGATAACACACTTAGGACCATTCCATGGACTAGTTTGGGTGTCGGGTTGGATGGAACTTTAACTTTTTCCATGAAAGAATGGTATTAGGGTAGGTCATTCTCTTTTGGGTCCTGGTATTTTAGATGAGTCTGAATAGACTGGAGCTAGGATTGTTGAGACATGAGGTTCAATTTTTTAGTATAGTTCTTGTACAGCACACCTCATGATAGATCTCAAGTATCCATGGGATGTGGGGATTTTTTTTAGATTCTCCTCCAGGTGAGCCATATAGGTTGTAGACTCTATATGGACACTGGGAGGAGGTGGAGTGGTCTGGTGGGCATGCTATCATGATGGATTTAATTTGTTTGGATTTATGTAATTTTGGTATTTTCTTTATTGCTAGAAATTTTCATAATTGTTGTTTTGATATTTTTTCCTTGTGGTCATTGCTTCTTATAGTAAAATGCCACCTCGAAGAGCTCCTGCATATTTGTGGGGAGATTCTAAAGAGAGTTCTCCCTCACCAATTGATCATAGATTAGTGGAAGAAGTGATTAGCGATGTCCAATATTTTGGAAAAGGACCTTACTCTGGTCCTTATCAAGTTAGAGAAGTCAAACCTGGTCTCGATAAGGACAAGGATTTGGAGTTCCTAAATAATAAACCTTATTCTTTCTGAGGTTTCACAGAACCTCGGGAAGCATCGGAATGGCATGAGAAAATAGATCAGATGTTTGAGTTCCTTGAAACTCCTGAGGTAGTCATGGAACAATTTTCTTTTTTCTTTCTATAAGTTATTATTTGGAGGTGGTGGTACTCACTAGTGCAAGCTGGTAAGCAAGAACATATGAGATGGAAAGACTTCAAGGTTGTTTTTAATGAGAAGTGTTGTCTTGAAGTCTTGGCCTTTTCCAAATCTCGGGATTTTATAGATATTTTCTATGGAGACTGGTCCATAATGGAGTATGCTAACCTCTTTTCTGAGCTAGTTTGGTATACACCCAAAATCGTTTCCAATAAGAAAATGAAGGATTAAAGGTTAGAATCGGGGTTTTGCCCAAAGATCTATTCTCAAGTCTTTATTTTTAAGCTAAAAACCTATGCCAAATTGGTTGAATATTCTTGTGTGGTGGATATTGATCATAAGGGAAAGTATGGTTCCTTTGGGGTTGTCATAAAAGCAGATAGTGGAAACTTGTCAGAGAATAAGAGGAATTATAACGAAAAGGGGAAGAATGGAGGTGGTAATTTGATCTACCCTTCCCAACAGTATTTATATGTGGATTCTGATGTTAGTTCGGTAATGTGACATCGGTGTGGAAAGGTAGGACACATACAAACTGCATACACATCTTCTCCTAAATATTATCATTGGCGTGGATCTATGGTACACTTGTAGTGATTTTTCAAAGTGACGCACCCAAATCAAAGTGGTACAGAATCAGTGTCTTCTGGGGGGATTTCAGCCTAGTCAGAACCAATCAGGTCAGTGGTTCCTCAGTTTAGAAATCATAGTGATGTTATTGTATCATCATTTGGGAAGGGTTAGATCCTAGAAGATCCTTAGTACGGTGGTCATTCTTAGGAACAGGCTGATACTAGGTAGCTTCATGTCCTTGATCGAGCACCAGGGGAATTGGATGTAGGGACTACGATAGTTTCAGATAGAGTTATCATAACATCATATTTAATTGATATTATATTTGATATTGGTTCTTAGGTTTCTTTTATTTATACCCATCTAGTCGATGTTATAATGTTTCCAACTAAAATTATTTTGTATGTGATGGAGTTGGTAACACCACTTGGTAAGAAGAGAGAGTAGGGTTTCAGGTGTCCTTCTTGTGAACTCACCATGTTAGGGGTCGAGCTAGAATGTGATTTCCTGGTCTTTGATATAGAACTTTTTAACATATTACTCAATATAGATTGGATGGAGAACTTTTTGGAACACATTGATATCTCTAGGAGATTAGTGTGTTTTGTGGAACCTGATGGTAATACCCAGGTTTTTCATGGAGAATGGGATCATCGGTCAAGTCGTGCTGGACCTCCACTCCTGGAATTGGGTAATCTCATTTTTCATTTATCATCACTCTCATTGGAGGATGGTGGTGGGTCTCCTAAGGGTGAATTACCTCCTATGGTGGATGAGTCTCAAAGGTATTTCTATAGAACTTTTCAAGTATTCCTTTGAACCGGGATGTGGGGTTCTTTATCAATTTTGTGTTGGGAACACAGCCAATTTCTCTTCCCTCGTACCGTATGGACCCCCACTAAGTTGAGGAAATTAAAGTTATAGTTGAACGATTTTGAATCCAAAGAATTCATATTCCCAAGAATCTCACCTTGGTCCTCTCGTGTTCTATTTTCAAATAAGACTGATAGATATCTTAGGTTTTATATTTATTACTATAAGTTTAATAAGATAAGTATTAAAAATAATTACCATTTTCCCCAAATAGATGAATTTTTTTACTAGTTAAAAGGGGAGGGGTGGTTCTACAAGATTGATATGTGTTTAGGTTATTACCAAGGTAGGGTGACAGAGGAAGATGTCCCAAAAAAATTATTCCAAAGAAGATATGGCCATTTGATTATTTATTCATTCCTTTTGGGTTGAAAAATGGTCCAACGGTTTTTATGGTTCTTATGAGAAGGTTTTTCCAATATTATCTCAACTCCTTCATTGTGGTATTTGTGGATGATGTCTTGGATTATTCTGAATCTAAATAAGAGCATGAGAAGAATTTTTGGATCATGTTAGGCACTCTTCAGGACCATTGTCTCTATGCTAAATTTTATAAGTGCACTTTTTGTATCAAATAAGTAAAGTTTATGGGTTATTTTATCTTAGAATGAGGGGTTTTAGTGGACACTGAGAATATTAGTGCATTCATGTCATGGGAACAGCTGAATAATGTGTTTGAGATCAGAAGATTTTTTGGCCTAGCGGGGTATTACAAGTGTTTTGTTTGATATTTTTCTCAGCTTTCTTTGCCCATGACGACACTCACCCAGAAGGGGGTGAAATTTGAATAGATCCCATAGTGTTAGGTTTCCTTTGAGGAGCTAAATATATGATTGAATACCACTCCTGTTTTGATTTTTTCAGGGTCTGGAAAGGGTTATGTGGTATATTGAGATTCCTTGGCTATGGGTCGTAGGTTTGTGATTATGCAGGATGACCATGTTGTGGCATATGGTTCTCTCCAACACCAACCAAATTAGAATGATTACCTGGACCATTACCTAGAATTAGAAATGATGATGCATGCACTAAATATTTGGAGTCATTAACTTTTTGGGGAGAAATATTTAGTAT
Source organism: Viscum album (assembly GCA_963277665.1). NCBI lineage: Eukaryota > Viridiplantae > Streptophyta > Magnoliopsida > Santalales > Viscaceae > Viscum > Viscum album. The sequence continues at coordinate 693,754,788 of OY728163.1, forward strand.
ATTCAGATCATAAAATCTTGGCCTAGATTTTCTCTAAAAATGATTTTAATTTGGTCCAATGTCGCTAGGTTGAGTACCTTCAGGGGTTCTGCTTTGATATAGTCTATACCCCAAGAAAAGTAAATTTTTTGGCTGGTTCCTTGAGTAGGAATGATCTAGTGAAGGAATTGAGGAGGTCCGGTGATGAATGGACCTTGATGCGGCTTTTTATTCAGATGAGTGTAGATTCCAAAGAGCACAGTGTGGGTATGTTCTTGTCTAGTGGTAATTTGACTCCATCACTTCTTGAGTTGATTTAGAGAGATAAGCCTAGTGATGAATTTTGATAGCAGTCCATGTAGTTCTTTCATGGTGGGGAGATGCCTTGTGACTCGTCATTGTCTCCCAAGGGAATATTGTGCTTCAAGGGCCGCTTTGTTTTGTCATCATCTCTGAGAAATATAGTGATGTAGGATAGCCACCACTCCCAATGGGTCATTCATCCAGATACTACCAATATGTATTATGATGTGTGTTGGTAGTTCTGGTGGCCAGGTTTGAGATGTGACATAGCCAACTTTATGTCGTGGTGTTATTGTTTGTTCCGGGTGCAGTAGAAGCATGGTTGGGCCGACACCCAACTTTAATTTTTACCATGATCAATGATTATTCCGAGATCGATACAATGATGAATGTCAGTCCCCATGAAATATAATCAAAGATTTAGATAAAGGAGGAAGAGTCCCGAAACCTTTAGGGAGGATCTTACACATCATGTTTATAATTAATTTAATTAATTTCCTACAAAAATAATACCTGGATCTTTAGTGTTTTATTTGTTGATGATGTTGATCATTTGGAATGACCCATCTTAATTTTATCATTTCACTTTAAAATATCCAAATTATAGCATTGATCCACAAATTCTATGATGACCTCCGATCGACACCACTTGTTCTCTAGGTGCTAGCGCAGCGAAGTGAGTGTCCTGTGTCAGTCGTTCTTGATTTCTTGTTCTTCGGCCTTGAAGAAAGTCTCTCATTCTTAAGAGGGGAGGGAAGAGGATTAATGAGAGAAATTTTTTAGCTCAACAATTCTCAATTCACCGGTTGTGTGGTTCATTACATGACACAATAGACGTATGTGTCTATTTATTGACATGGGGATTCGGTTACAATATTTAATTTCATAAAATCAATTAAATACATTCATAACCTTAGATAAAACCCATGATATTAACAATAATACCATGTCATTATGTATGTTGTGCCAACTTGTGAAAATGGAATTAGAAATAAAATACCACGTTACAAAATAATAACAGAGTTATTTTAATTTGTTCCAACTAGTTAAATAATTATTTATCATCTTAAAAATAACTATTTTACTACCGAACCGGCTTTGGTCTGCTCAAACTCCACTTCCATTTATTGAACACCCGAATAAATAAATAAATAAATTATTCTCTTAAATAAATATTTTATTTGCGAAATAGTAAATAAATATTTATTAAATGTTCAATAAAATAAATAAATATATTTACCCATAGTCTAGTGAATAAATATTAATTTTATTTATGAAACCATTTCAAATTGAATAAAATTATTCCATTGTATGGATAATAATATTTATTAATTAAATTCAAATAGAATTTAACTAAGACCACCGGAAACACTTAGTGTGTGACCCTCTAGGATTCTTTCTCATTCGTATTAGGCAGGCTTTCCTAAAGTCCAAGAGTACTGTGTAGCAATGGGTCAAGGCACCCAAGAGAAATAACTTAAAGTCACAATAACGACATCCACATACAAACGCTCACTATGTAATATAATCCATTTGTCGCAATATCTCATCAAGTAGGTTTAATGATAGTGTCATCAACTTTTATTCTTGATACATCGTTCTTTGACTACCTGAAATAAACTCATCATTACACCGTGGCCATGGAATTTCTCATGACGGTTCTATTTCAATAAAAGGCTCAAGTTATCAACTTACATAAATGGAAGGCACAAATCCTTCTTTGACTTATCCATTAATAACATGCCACTCGTGATGCACCCAAAACATGTGGAATTCCTACTGGTGGTTCTGTTCTAATAATCTCCTATCTTGGAGTTTACTAAGTGAAAACATCACGAGAGGAAGTCTCATATACGTATGAGTACTCACACCTGATGTTCTACATGGTATGTGTCCCATCATAGTATGTCAGCCAACCATAGAACTATATTTAAGATTATTGTTATAGCATTTCATGTTTCTTATCATAGTAGGGAACATCCATGACCTTATCAATGCAACAAATACTATAAGAAATTATTACATCATAGTCATGCAGAACAATGAACAATATGTAATAATACGTTTAATATTTAAATGAATTTAATATACATGTAATAAAAGTACAAACAGTTGGTTCTAGGAAACCAACTCTAACAAACTCACACTTGTACTAGAGCCAACATCCTACGACTTTCAGTCTACTAGACCTCACATGATGATCATGTTTCTGTTGCGTCAAGGATTTAGTCAAGGGGTTTGCCACATTTTCTTCCATGGAAATAATACTCACTAAATCTTCACCTCTCTAAAAAAAATTCTTCAGGATTTGATACTTCTGAAGTATGGGCTTTGTCTGCTGATGTGACCTTGGCTCTTTTTTGAGAGCCACTACTGCAGTATTATAATAGTACAGTGTGATGGGATCTTTACTGTTAGGTGTCACATCCAAATCTTGGATGAATCTTTGAATCCAAACTAATTCTTTATCTACCTCAAAAGCTGCGATATACTCGGACTCTTCTGTAGAATCTACAACCACACTCTTCTTTGAGCTCTTCCAACTCATTGTACCTCCATTCAAAGTGAAGATGTATCCCGTTTGTGACTTCATATCATCTAGATTAGTCTAGAAACAAGAATCTGCATATCCTCTAATTACCAGTTCCTTATATCATCCATAAACTAGAAACATATCCTTATTATGCCTCATATACTTTAGGATAGTCTTGACTGGCATTCAATGGAGGTCACCTGGGTCATATTGATTTATGTCTACCGCACTCAATGCGTAGGTGACATCTAGCCTAGTACATAGCATGGCATACATGACTAACCCAATCGCTTATGTGAATAGAGTCCTTTCCATTATCTTTCTTTCCTCGTGTGTCTAAGGACACATTTTATTGGAAAGATGAATGTCATGTGATGCTGGTAATAATCCCCTCTTGGATTGTTCCATACTGAATCTCTTCAGTATATTATCAATTTATGTTCTTTGACTTAGGCCCAGCAATCTCGTGGATCTATCATGATGAATATTGATCCCAAGAATATATGTTTCCTTTCCCAAGTCCATCATGGAGAATCATTGATTCAACTATTCCTTAATTGAATATAAGACTGGTATCTCATTTCTAATAAGTAATATGTCATCAACATATACTATTAGGAAAACAACTACACTCTCACTAAATCATTTTTAGACACAAGGATCACATTAATTCTTGATAAAACCAAATTTGTATATGGATTCATCAAAATGAATGTTCCATGACCTGGATGCTTTCTTTAATCCATAAAAGGATTTCTGAAACTTTCATACCTTATTGGAATCCTTTGTAGTCATAAAACCTTTAGGTTGTGTCATGTAAACATCTTATTAAAGGTTCATGTTAAGGAAGGCTATTTTGACATCCATTTTCCAAATCTCATAGTCATGGTAAGTAGCAATGGACAATATAATTCTGATGTATTTCAGCATTGAAACTGGTGAAAAGGTTTCATCGTAATCAGTTCCTTGATGTTGTTTGAACCATTTTTCAACCAGTCATTCCTTATAGGTGCCGACTTGTCCTTCAATGTCTAGATTCTTCTAGAATACCCATTTTCAACCAACAGTCTTTAAATCAACTGGAGGATCTATCAAAATCCAGACTTGGTTTTGGTACATGAAATCTATTTTAGAATTCATGGATTCTTTCCACTTAGCAACATCTGTTCCACTTACTGATTTCTTATAAGTTAGAGTATCATTATTATCAACTTATAATTAGTCACTATCCTCAGTAACTTGAAAACCATATCATTCTAGTTCTATAACATCTCTTGTACTTCTACACAGTTCTTGTATCTCTGGAATAGTTCTTTCTTCCATGGGGCTTTGTGGAATCTACTCTTGTACCAACTCTTGTGTACCTTGAGCCTTGACTTCCTCAAAGTCTACCTCACTTCTACTATATCTTTTGGATATTTTCTCCCTCTCAAGGAATATGGCATTTCTAACCACTATAACCTTTTTTAAGGGGTTTTATAGTTAATATCCTCTTATTTCCTTAGGTTATCCTATAAAGGTACACGTTTCACCTCGTGGTGAAAGTTTGTTACCTGAAGAGGCCTTAACAAACGCATCACTTCCCCATAAATGTAAATTTGATAGCATGGATTTATTTTCACTCCATAACTCACATGGAATACCATTTATTTATTTATTTGGTACTTCGTTTAGTATGTGTGCCTCTATTTGTAATGCATATCATCAAAAGGATAACAGAATACTCGCATGACTTATTATTGATCTCACCATGTCCAATAGGGTGTGGTTCCTCCTTTCTCTCACACAACTCTACTGGGGAATGTAATGAGGAGTGAGTTGGGATAGGATCCCAAATTTCTGTAAGTAATCAATGAAGTCTTTATTATGATATTCTCCACCTTGGTCTGAGTGTAGTTTCTTAATCTTCTTATGAAGATGGTTCTCAACATTATTCTTGTATTCTTTAAACTTTTCAAAATAATACGACTTATACCTCATTAACTAGATATATCCATATCTACTAAAATCATCTGTAAAATTTATGAAGTATGAGCACCCTCCCCTTGCTTCAACTGGAAATGGTCTATATATATCGATATGAACCAATTTAAGGAGTTATTTATCCCTTAATAATTTCCCACTAAATGGGGATTTATTCATTTTTCCTTGTAAACATGCATGACACATGCCAAGTGGTTTTAGTTCAAAAGAATACAAATATTCATCTTGATGTAACTTTTTCAAGTGTTTCTGATTTACATGACCTAGCTGGTGATGTCAAAGTTGGGTGTGGTATGATTCATGTGAAGTATCTTTGTTATTGATTACCATTACTTGGTTTGTGTAATCCAACATGTAAAGAACATTGTATAAATGTACCTTACCAAAACAAAAGCTATCTTTGTAAAAGAAGCATCATTAATTACTAAAATTGAAAATAAATCCATATGTATCTAATCTAGATAAAGAAATAATTTTTTTATTAACATATGGAACATAGTAACTACCCTTTAACACCAAGATCATCCTAGTTGGAAACGTGAGTTGGTAGTCCCCAATAGCTATAGCAGCAAGTCTGGCTCTGTTGGATACTCGCAGATCTACCTCTCCTCGGTCAATCTTCCTAAATCTTCTTTTTCCTGTATTTGGATACATATTTGATCACCAAAAGCTGTATCTAAAACCCAATTTTTATAAATCAATAGATTTAATTTTATAAAAAATACACATGAAGCTTCCCCTTTCTTCTTAGGATGGGTGTATTTCTTCTTCCAGTGGACTATCTTTCCACATGAAAAACAAATAGCCTCATGTTCCCTTGCCTCCCCGTACCATGGTACATGTCTCAAGGGTTTGTATAATATAATAATAAATTTTAATAAATATGCATAATTTGGATGAGTACATGGCATGTAGTTCCAACTACATGGTATATATTATTGTTCACCATCCATTTGGAGTACCCTCCTGGAGATGCGGCGTGTGAGTGTACTTCAGAAATATTCAGAGTACACGGCATGTCTAGTAGGCCACACGTCGTGTACTATCTGTGTTACATGGTCTCCAAAAGGGCAAGCTATGTACGGGGTACATGGTCCAACCATAACTCGAAGGGACTACATGCCATGTATAGTGGTCCACAAAAAGTATAATTTGGGAACCACGTGCCACTTGTTCCTTGTCAACACACGGAGTCATTAAGACTTTGACAAATTCAAATGACACGGCTTGGCTTAGAGGACTAGACCTAGTGCATTGAACCTTAACTACACGGAACGTATTTCTAAATACACATTGTGTGTTCGGTTGTTGTATGACCAGGAACCTTTGGAACCTATAGATGTGGTCCTCTGTTTCATTTTAATCAAAATTAAAATAAAAGATCGTGTTTGTAAGGTAAAATAGAAATGAAAGAGGAGGAATAGTTATCGAGATTCATATTTGCAGAACAATTAACTTGAATTGAAACAATTAAATTATTAAATTCTTAAATCATCAATGAAATATTTAAATAATTATAAACTATGATGTAACTGCTTTAATACAACTTGTAGGTTCCAGGTGCAGCGGAAGCAAAATTGGGTTGGAACCCAACATTAATTTTTTCCACAATCTATGATTATTTTGGGATTAATACGACGATGAATGCTAGTCTCCACAAAATAGAATCAAATATTTAGATAAAGAAGGAAGGGTCATGAAACCTTTATAGAGGATCTTTCACATCATGTTTATATTAATTTAATTAATTTCATTAAAAAATACTTGGATCTTTGATATTTTCTTTTTTGATTATGTTGATCATCTGAAATTACCCTTATGAATTATCTCATTTTTCTTATGAGGATCCAAATTATAATCCCTCTAGTGGTGATCCACACATGCTCTGATGGCCTCCAATAGACACCACTCGTCCTCCGGTTGCTAGAACGGTGAAGTGAGTGTCTTGTGTCGGTCATTCTTGATCACTTGTTCTTCAGCATTGAAGAACATATCTCATTATCGGGAGGGGTGGGAATAGTATTATAGAGAGAAATTGTTTAGCTCAACAATTATCAATTCACTGGGTGTGAGGTTCGGTACATGGCACAGTAGACGTACATGTCTATTTATTGACAAGGGGCTTTAGTTAAACTATTTAATTTCATAACATCAATTGAATACATTAATAACCTTAGATAAAACCCATTCTATTAATAATAATACTACATCATTATTTATGGTGCGCCAACTTGCACAAAATGGAATTATAAATAAAATTCCACGTCACAAAATAATAGCAGCATTATTTTAATTTGTGTCAACTAGTTAAATAATTATTTATCATATTTCAAATAATTATTTTACTATCAGACCATCCTCGGTCTGATCGAACTCCACTTCCATTTATTGAACACCCGAATAAATAAATAAATAATTTATTCTCTTCAATAAATATTTTATTTACAAACTAGTAAATAAATATTTATTAAATGTTCAATTAAATAAATAAATATATGTTACCCACAATCCGGTGAATAAATATTTATTTAATTTATACAATCATTTTAACGTGAATAAAATTATTCCATTGTCTTGAAAATAATATTTATTCATTAAATTCAAATATAATTTAACTGAGACCACCAGAAACACTTAGTGTATGACCCTCTAGGATTCATTATTGTTGGCATTAGGTGGGCTTTCCTAAGTCCAAAAGTACTGTCTACAAATGGGTTAAGGAACCCAAGATAAAGAACTTAAATTTGCAACAATGACATCCACATATGAACGATCATTGTGTAATATAATCCTTTTGTCAAAATATCTCATCAAGCAGGTTTCATGATATTGTCATCAACTTTTATGCTTGATAAGTCAGTCTTTAACTACTTGAAATAAACTCATTTTTACACCATGTACATGGAATTTTTCTCAACAATTCTATATCAATCATAGGGTCGAGATATCAACATCCATAAATGGAAGGGACAAATCCTTCCTCGACTTATCCATTAATAATATTCCAATCATGACGCACCCAACGTACCCTACTTCCTGCAAACTGTTTGTGTGATGGTTTTCATTAGTAAATTAAAGTGCGAGAGTCGTGACATGTATTAATGATAATATAAAAGTCTAAGGATCATTAAACATGCTCACAGATAGAAATAACTGATGACACAAAATCATGTGTAATTTCTACCGTCGGGTCTTTTATCCTAATCTCCTGTCTTGGAGATTACTAAGTGTGAACTTCATGAGAGGAAGTATCGTCTGCTTATGAGTACTCACACCTGACAGTCTGTATGCTATGTTTCCCATCATATTATGTCATCCAACCGTAGATCTATATTTAAGAATATTGTTATTGAATTTTAAGGTTCTCATCATAGAGGGAAACTGTCACGACCTTATCAACACAACAAATACTGTAGGATATTATTACATCATAGTCATTAAGAACAATGAACAATATGGAATATTATGTTTAATATTTAAATACATTAAATATCCATATAATTAAAGTAGAAATAGTTTGTTCTAAGACACTAAATCTAACAGTTATATGTGTTTGCAGGACAAGGAAGAGCATCAAAGGTCCTTCAGTTTGATTAATCCACTACCTATTCCTACCTGAAATTTTGATGAGGTTTCCATGGACTTCATTATCAGATAGCCTCATACACCCCAAGGAAGGAATTCCATTTGGGTAGTAATTGAACATTTGACCAAATAATTCCATTTCATTCTGATCATAGATTCAGTAAAGGTGGATGGGTTGGGCTGGATATATGTTTAGGAGGTTGTGAGGATTTATGGTGTGTCATCAAAAATTATTTATGATAGGTACCCCTATTTTACCTCTCAGTTTTGGGAAGGCCTTAGAAATGTGATGGGGTCATAAATCAAATTGATCATGGCATACCATCTCCAACCTGATGTCAGATGAGGTGGGAAAATCAAATTCTGGAGGACATGCTTTGGGAATGTGTCTTAGATTTCAATTGTTCATGGGATAGAAATTTAGGATTGGTTGTGTTTGAATATAACAAAAGTTACAAATCTTCAATTCAAATGGATCCTTTTGAGGCACTCTATGGTCAGTAGTTTCGATCTCCCTTGTGTTTGGTTGAAGTAGGTGAGACCTCATTGTTTGGGATAAGCTTAGTATAAAAGACATATAAGAAGGTCAAGCTGATCAATAATTAGTTTTTTGATAACTTAGAGTTTCTATAAATATTATGTTGATTAGATACACTGAGATTTATATTTTTATATGGGTGACCGGGTGTTCCTGAAAGTGGAACCTCATTTGGGTAATCATTTGGGAAAGCAAGGGAAGATAATGCTGAGGTATGTCGGACTTTTTGAGATCACCGAGCAGGTTGGTCAGGTGGTATACAGGTTAGATTTTCTTTCATAGTTTATTTCAATTCATGGCATGTTCCATGTTTTTCAATTAAAGAAATACAACCTGGATCTATCTCATGTGCTAATTGGGAAGAGTTGGAAATAGAGCTCGATTTATCTATATTTAAGTAGCCAGTGTGAGTTATAGATTTCCAATAGAAATTTTTCCATGGAAATTCAATATCATTGATTCAGGTAATCTAGAAACATATTAATGGTGAGCATGAGACTTGGGATTGGAATTCATGGGTTGATCTAGAATACCCATTTTTATTCTTTCATCAAGCATTGAGTTGACTTTCTGGGGGTGGAAAGTTTTCATGGTATGGAGAATTATCACACCCATGATTTCATTTTGAGTTATTATTCTGTTTATTTTTTATCTATAATTTTTTCCATTGGTTTTCCTTTAACTTTTTTAGAAAATGAAAATTTATTGAGAGATAGTAGGTGGTGCAAGGTTGGCGCACAGTTTGGAAAATAGTGCACCCTTGTCCAGGTAATTGTGTGGTTGAGTAGTGTTTTTGGACAGAGGCTTATTGAATGGTTAGCATATGGTTTTTAAACCATGTGGCCTAACCATGTGGTATGTACTTATTAGACATTAAGGGGGGAAAAGTTTCTATATAGTTTGACAAACCGTGCAGGCAAACCATGAAGCCTATCATGGCCATAAAAAATTGAATTTTTTACTTTCATTCCCTTTTTGATTTTTAACCCTAATCCCCCCAAACCCTCTTCACTCGGGTTCCTCCACCCTAGGAACCTCCTCCTAGCCCTCTTTCTCCCTTAAACCTCTATTTTTAGTGTGGTTTGGTGGTATTTCTCCAATAAACCTTTAATTAAGTGGTTCTCCTCTTTGATTTTCCCTCTTTTCTAGGGTTTCTCTACTTCTCCTTTGGGGATTTTGTTTTTCAACAGGAATGGTGACATTTTTTGGTTTGGATATTATAATTTAGGGATTGATCTTGAAATTTTTGGTTCAATCTTTACTTTATAGGATCCCTTGGTGGTGCATTTGTGATTTAGCATTGATTTCTAGAAGTTTCATCATTTGAGGTAGGTGGTTCCATGTTTAGACATTATTTAGTGATTTTAATATGCATGATTTGCTTCGTTGTTATGTTCTATGTATTTTTATGGGGTGATAAATGTGTTTTAAGAAGCATTCAAGGTGATTTTGTTTTTAAAGGAAGATTTTCAAAAGAAATGTGTTATGATACATGTGTGTTTCTTGTGTGTTTTCTTGTTTTTTCCCTTATAAGGGTTTGATAAAATGTGTTAGTGGTGTGAAAAAGGTTTTTAAATTGATCTTATGTCCATTTATATTCAAAATTGGTTTTAGGTTATGTAAATGATGGTTTATTAAGTATTGTTTATATTTATTGGCTTGTACTTATGTGAAAGTAAAGTTGTATGTTATATGTGGATGAAAATTGAGCATGAATGAAAACTTGGGTATCTAGTTGGGAAGACTAGGACTAGTGTGCTAGTTGACTCGAAAGTGTCTTGTCTCAGATTCATCTACTAGGATTGATGATTACAACGCTAAATAAATTTTAATTATGATTAGATACCACTAGGCTCGTGGGGTGTTCCCTCTTAGTGGATTTTGCATGATAATTTTGTTGGTTTTGGTTGGTATACCACGTTTCACTAATATATAATGCACCTACTATCTCATTTTAGCTAGTGCCTATAGGTATTTCCTAGGAATTAGTGATCGCTTGTGATAATTCTCTTACCGTTGGCATATGGTGAACCTGGTTGCTTACTTTAAAAGAAAATAATGTTTTCCATGATATAAATATTTTTCCTTTAAAATGTTTTCTATAAAAATATCCTAAGATTCTATTTTTATTAAACATTCATATTATCTTGTCTTATAATTTTTTGTAATGGAATCTATTTTTTTGGGTAGCATCCTATTGGGATTTGGATCACACCATACTTACACATTTGGGTGTAAGTAGACTTGGTTATGTTTGACTCAGGTAAAGTGAAGATGTACCATTACGGTGGTTTGGGTTTCTAGTGGTCTCCTTATTGCAGGTGTTAGTGGTGGTGTCTAGAGGATGATGCTCATCTTGTTTCATGTTGGTTTTTGGGATAGTTTTGTTGTTTCCCTTTTTTGTATCCTATTCCAGTTTTTGCTTAAAGTTGTAAACTTGAATCTAAAATTTTTTATTTCGTTTTTTATTATGGTTATTCAGTTTTTTTATTAATTATTTTTGGTCATTTATATTTATAGAGTTGGGTGAAATTGTTCCCAAATTATTTTGTTGATACCCGGGCACTAGTTTCCAGCCTATGGGGATTGGGAACACCCTTCGAGGCATTCCACAGACCAGGTCAGGTGTTGGGTTAGATGGAACTCCGGATTGGTCCATGAAAAAGTGCTTCAAATTTTTTTACTCTTGTACAAAATCAAGAATATTTACTAGATATAGAAATCCTAAATTAAAGATCCACACAAAGAAATCTTGAAATGAATGATTCAAGAGAAGGTGTGTCGATTATTTGTGCTCCTTACATTAATAGTGAAAATTATAGATGCTGGAAATATTTTATGATTATTTATTTAAAAAACCTTCTAATAAAGGCTTATTTAAAGGTTATTAAGCCTTATGATATTCTTAATGATGATTTGGAATATTGTAATGATGATCAAGAAAGAGAATATGATCTCAACTCAAAATAAATGAATTTATTGTATATGGTTTAGGAATTGATGATTTCAGTCGAGTATCTCAATTTCCTATTGCATATAAGATGTGGAAAATGATTTTTATTTCATTTTAAGGAACTTACAATATCATAAAATTAAGGTACACTACTATAAAGATAAAATTTGATACTTCCAGAATGCATGAGGAGGAAACTATTACTCAAATGAATTGGAGATTGATAGAAATTACCAGTAATGTTTATTTTTTGGGAGATTCAATTTCATAATTAGATCAAGCATTAAAAGTACTCAGAGTACTTCCTTATGAGTGGAATGTAATATCTTTAGTAATACATCAATCTATACTAGTAAGAATTTTATCTATGAAGGAATCAATTGGAACTTTAATAATGTATGAAGTTGAGATGCAATCTGAAGCTAAAAATCATTTCAAACATGAGGAACCTTCTCTCAAAACTACTTTAGATGAATCATCTAATTCAACACATCCATGTTTAGATAAATATTTCTCATATCATGCTAAAATATTTAAAAATTTTATACAATAAGAAAAATAAATATATTGAAGAAAATAGTTTCTATGAATGAAAATAAAAATAAAATACAAAGGTTAACTATCATTTACTTAAATCTCAAAATAAATCATATTATAATAGAAAAGGAAAGAAAATTATGAAGGATACCTAGAGTGATTCTTCGGGTTCACATGATGAACCTTCTATATATTTTGAGACTAATCAAAAAAGTAAATGGTATGTATTATGGATTATACTGAGGAGGTACAATCATCTTATTCTCAAAACTCTAATTGTAAAACAAATTAGGATGAATTAAATAGGTATTTATTTATGCTACAAGATAATTATGAATCCTTAAACAAAAATCATAGAAAAATTAGGAAAATATTATGATATTGTTCTATTAGAAAAATAAAGTTTGTCAAATAGATTAAAAATTTAAAATCTAATTATACTAAAATTTCTTATGATATGCATGAAAATACAATTAAATAATTATTTGTTTTAAGTTTGTACTTTAAAAAAATATTTCAGCATGCTTATAAAGGGATAATATTATTTAAGTCAAATCCTTTTGTAAAATTGAAATTCAGAAATGAAAACTTGTAATAGGAATTAATGGTGAAAGACTAAAAGTATATAAGAATTATTTTGTTCCTATTACAAATATAAAAATATTGTAAATCATTAAATTTTTTATTTTGGTATTAATAGACATTATTAGAATGACTAAATCTTTAGAAATCCACAAATTTTAGGTGTTAAAAATTTTATTGTTCAAAAGAATTTTTTTAAATTGAATAGTAGAATCCCTGCTCAAAATAAAAAAGTTTGGTTACCTAAAAATATAATTTTTGACACTGCTAGACCCAAAAGCATATGGGTACCAAAAGGAACTTGTATTTTATGTTTTGTAGGAATACACCCCTAAGATACATCGTTAAATCTTGAAGTGGTTTTCTATTTAGTATTTGTACATATCGATTTTAAAAGAATAATCAAAACTGAAGTAGTTCATTATCAAAAGAAAAATTATTAGAACTAGAATTTATAATCCAGGAAGTATTTTATTACTATTTCACATATATTTTTTAATTATATTAACTACTTTTTATTGGAAATAGATCTCTTCTTTCTTGTTGAATTAAGTTCTTAAAATATTCAAATAATTTCATTTGTTGTTTAAAGTTTTTTTCATTAGTTTATATAATGTTTTTAATAAAAATATTTATTTTATAAAAAAGTATTTTTAAAATTAAAATCTATAATAATTATTTTTTAGTTTTTAACTCAAGAATGTTAAGCATCATCTACAATTTTTCAAAACAAAACATGTCATTTTATTTTTTTTAAAAATATCTAGAAACTTCATCTTAAAACCTTTTAAATTATATATCTATATTATTTGAAATATCTTGATCAAATTCTTCTAAAAATTAATCCCATAAATATGAAAAACTCAGGCACTTAAAGTTCATAAGAAAGTCTTTCTCTCAAAAGAGAAAAAGGTAATCCTTTTGGTTTGATAAAAGAAATTTCAGTTTTATATGTTAAATATTCATTTAAAAAATCATATGAAATAAATATATAAACTCATGATAATAAAGAACTGGAAGTCTCTTTATCTTAAATGTCTTATTAAAAGATTTTTTCAAAGTCAGTACCTTGAATTAAGAAAAAGTAAAGTTAAAAACTGATCTTAATACATCTTGAAAGTCATATGAAGTACTAAAAAGGAAGTATCAGGATGTGAAGGAAAGTTTGATTTCAAAGGAATAATTTGGGTATTTTAAAATAGATATTATATGTCATATGGAGTTACTAAAAAGAAAATTTATTGCTAATTTGGATCTTGATAAGTTTTAAATGTTCATGGTTGAACAGTGTTCATCTTCTTTTTTATATCAAATAATATAAGATGTTTAAAATAGAATAGAATAACTATCAAGATTTTTATCTATTTTAAGTGAAAAAGGATTGAAGTTTGGATAGTTTAGATGAATCTTATAATCCTTCCTAACACCCTAATTTTATTTTCTATAGATTATTTGAATTCAATATTATATCATATTTTTAATATATTATTTATTAAGAATATTTTATATATGTTTTTTTATAATTAATTTTTAATTTTATTGGTTATTTTACATGAACATGTACTTAATATTTTTTTATCTCATTACATAAATTAGTCTATTACTATAAGAAAAAAAATATTTTATTGAAATACTACTTGTGGAAAAATTAGTTTAAATTCTTTTTCCTTGAAAATATTTTAATTCCTTGAATATACTATATGCTATGACTTTGTGGGGTTATTAAAAAATGCTAATTTTCATTAAAAATAATATTTTGTATACTTATTGATTAATTATTTATATCTTGTAAGAAATCGTGAATTTAGGGGGAGTTTTTTTTATTACTTTTTACACTCATATTTTTTATGTCACAAAAAGGGGGAGAAGATTATTGTTTTAGTTTACATGTTTATCTTAATAGAGGAGAAGTTGAAGAAATTTGTATTAGAGAATTTTTAAGAAAATTGATAAAGGGTGTAAAAGGGGAAAATTTTATATAAATATGAAAAATATTGTTAAAAGATAAATAGGTTTTTATTTATTTATGTTCATGGAAATTTCTTCTTCTATAAATTGTTTTTAAATTTTAAAAATTTAGTAATATCTTTTGTGATCTTCAAAATGGGGGAGATTGTTGAGCATGTGTTGATTCAACAATTTCATTAATTTCATTTTGGTTTTTATGCTCACAAACAACCTCATTTATGTTACTAATGAATTTTATTTTTTGTGACTTTCATGTATATAATATTTTTTAGAATATTTATTCTAGAATTATTTTTAAGTTGTTGATCCACATGAAATTTTTTTTAAACTATTCTCGATGTTTTTGGAAGTATTCTGAGACATTTTTCATACCCTGTGTTTGAATGTACAGCGTATGATTCAGCAACCCCGCATTTTCAATAACACATATAGATCATATACCCTACAATGTTGGAAAAGTATGGATCATTAACCCAAAATTTGGAGGGAAACCTACATTTGAGAAAAGGAATGTATTGTTTATGAACCCTACATTTGTGAACAACCATACGTTGTCAACCCTGCGATTGGATTTTTTTCACTATGTGAAGGAACCCTATGTTTGACTATTCAACAATAGAGTTTTAAATTCAAGATATTATTCATCATTTATGTAATGGTTTCAATGAAAGTAAATATCAATTCAAAGTTGTTTTGTGGTCGATTAAAAGGCTCTCATTCAATAGAATAAATCATTTCTATTCTTATGGGAAGTACAAAATCTATTTAATGATTTTGAATTCAAATATTCACTATTTGTTGTATGATTTATCTAGAGCTAGTTTGAACTGAAGTTATTCAAAATATAGTATAAATATCAAGATAATCTTCATCTGTAAAATATATATTCTATAAAAAATAGATATATACATAATTAAATGTTTTTTTTATTAAAACAAAAAGTGTGTCATTTCCTTCATAGCTACACATTTGAGACATACATGTGTTGATATATTTGGTCGACTCACTATAGTTGTTGTCATAGTTGTCGTATCTTACTATTACATCTTCTTCTGCAAGATTGATGGATATTTTATTAGAGATACACTTTGGATAAATACATTTTTACACATCTGTCTAGTGTTTTCTATATCACTATTTGAAGAAATCTTATGCAACATTCAAGATTTATTGGCTACTATACATTATTGAAGATCTAAATAAATATGTTAGTTACTGCTACAACTGGGAAGTAAAACCTGTTTTTTCAACCAAATCAATCTTTATTGATTTATTAGAGTTTTTGATACTCAGACTCGGTCATGGTAAAGTTCTAGTTTTTGTGCTAAGCTATGGATTTTTTGTTCTCTGTAAAAGAACCATAAGTCCCTATAAAAGAATTTTAAGGTTTCAACTTCCTACACTCTTTTTTTTTTGAGATATCTATGGATAAGAGGACCTGCTAGTGAAAATAAATAATCTTGGGGAGTAGAGAATTAGTGGAGTGGATTAGGGGATCATTTTTTCCTGAACCATTATACATCACTATGTTCTTTTCCTTATTTATTTCTACTGCTCACTCATCTTTAATAGAGAATGAAAGGTTCACTATATAACAACTGAGGTGATATAAGTCTTTTGAAGTTTTTTAAAATCACAATTAACCCCCCCCCCCCTATTGTGTCTTTGTATTTGTTAAAGTCATTTTGAAAAAGAAATTTGAGGTGGCATTTTCCCGATATGAATCAAAATGCAGTTTTGTAGTTTTCAAAAATCCAAAAAGTGATTTTAATGGTATAATCAATATAAAAAGTATTTATAATGAATTGAAATCATATTTTAGTTGTTTTATTTTTATTATTGACTTGTAGGATCATATGACATGTCAATTGGACATATGATCTTCCTAGAACGACCGAATATTCGGTTTTTAAAAATTTAACACCATTTAAAAATGTGTGCTAGGGGGTCAAAACAAATCAAACGACCTATGAATTCCATGAAATCATACAAGAATAATCATACAGCGAATTTTGATATTTTAGATTAAACGGAACATAAATCCAATGTGTCTTCTATCCGGAATGACCCAAAATGCATTTGTGTTGTTTTAAAACATAAAAACTTATGTTTAACAGTTAGATTCATAGAAAAAGAACTCATAATGATGTTAAATCATAGTAAAATAGTGTTATTATTATTTTTGATGTGTATGAGTATATGAAACATCAATTGGATGTGTGTTATGCCTGTAACGGCTAAAAATAAGGTTTTTAAAGGTTTGACACCCCTTAAAAACCTGTGTCATGGGTCAAAACCAACCAAACAACCATTGAATGTCCTGAAATCAAATAAAAATAATTGTACTATGAATTGTGACATGGTCGAGTAGACAGAACATCAATTCGATATATCATCTTCCCGTGATTGTAACGCCCTGACCCCAGCTACCCAGAGTCGGTGCATTACTTCGTAACATTGGCATGATCACAAAAGATCAAGTCTAGAAAGACCGATTAGTTTAGTAGACTTGGAAACACTAGATACATTCATAAATGTTACATTACATCATAAAGTGGAAAACTAATAACAAAGTCTTCATAGTCCACACTCATATCCTCTTCTGACTATCCCTGCAGGTCATTCATAAAATAATTCTTCACATCCTGGAAAATATTAAAACATTGAAAGGGGTGAGCTCAGATGCTCAGTAAGGATAACAATATTGCAGGAGCTTTCATAAATAAACATAAACATTTAAGGCAATGTATAACTAGAACAAAAGCCTTTTAAACATGAACATCAACATAATATGGCAAAAGTAAAATGAGATAATGCCATTTACTTCTTCACATGGATATTCTACTGGTCGAATAATCACATGCAATATCAATAACCACTTTCATAATGATGGAATGCATAATGCCAGACTATCATAACCACGTAGCCAAGGCCTCGTGCCAAGACTACAAATAAGATTTTGTCAAGGCCTCGTGCCAAGACACTAGTTTGTCTCATGAGACCTGCCAATGCATCGAGGAGCTATAGCGGGCTCCACCCGTCACTTATTAAGTCCAATGCATTCCTCATATGAATAGGTTTAAACATATCATAAACCATAACATAATCGTATCACATAAAACATGCATAAAGGAAACATAACATTTCCACATTTCAATCACAAGATATAAATACAACACATTGATATAATAAAAATGCTTTCAAAACCATTTTCAATACCAAAATAAAAGAATGTTAAAACTTTGTATTTATTTTTCATTAAAAAAAATGATGGCTTGTAGAGGAAGCCGAAACTCAAATAATGGTCACAGCGGTGGAGAAGTCGTTGTCGCCGCATAAGTACGGAAAGAAAAACATTCCCTTTTTGTCGTTTAGTAAAATGCTTCGTATAAAAAAGATTCCTTTTGAATAAACGTAAAAGTCAAAGGGGTTTATACACCGTATAAAAGAAAGTTGTGTATAAAACCAAATATGACTCAATGAAAGGAGATTGAGACGAAGTCCTTAAAAAGAGCATTTTTAAAATAAAATAGATCTATTATGTGTATTCACTATAGGTACACATAAATAAAGTAAAAATACAAAATAATACATAATAATATCATGACATAATTGGAAAGTAGGAGATTAACCCAAATAATGGAAGTTGGGTTAAGAAGTTCCCTTACCTTGTGTCTGACTTGACTCAACCGTTCTTTAACCTCCTGAATAATAAACTAGTGTTAATATCTACCTTATTAAGAACCATTTTCAATTTCATTATCCTTTTTATATCACTTATTACAATGTTATGAACATTATGTAATTATTTAAGTTAATAACGGTCGTTTTGTCGATCTTTGGTACTTGATTCAACAATAAACTTCTTATAATTACAAGTTGTTCATGTTGTAGAATATCCATTATATCCAGAATTATATTCATGATTTAGATGTCATATATATCTTATATATCCAGTATATACATTCATTTATAATATTACGTAACATTTAGAGGTAAGAAATGAAATGCACCGTTCATAGAGACGGTAAGCCGTACGTACGCATGAACGCTACTTTCATTTCAATTTCATATTTAATGGAACTAAATCATAATTATATAAATGTATAATATAATTCCAGTATAATATAGTGTATAATACCATTTAATCCATCCTTTATACATCCCACATATGGCATTAACGATTCAAATCACTTTGAGGGGGCGGTAGTCCGCACTTCCTAAAATGAAGATATCGCGTATACCCATAATGGAAGCCATAAAGGTAAGACACAAATGAAAAATAAAGAAGAATAAGTAAAACATAAACATATTATATATCATATATAAAAATAGTGACATCATAATGGCCACCTTTGAAGGTGTTAAATGAGTATTGAACAATCATCGTTTCGGGAGGCACAATTTCGCCATCCACGGAAACCGTATGTTCTTTAACCATTATATGTAGGTTTGTGTAAGTGTAGCTCGAATCCTTCTTATAAAAAAATCCTAGTATATTGAGGATACTGTTGTTGTTACAAAATAAATTAATAAAAAGAGTTTAGGGGGTTGGAGAAGAAAAATAAAACAAAACAACATTAGAGAAGACATTACCTCAAAATCGGGTAACTCTTTTTGATTTGAGCCAAAGGCATCCTTGGAAAGAGTTATGCCCAAATTAAGGCTTCTAGGAGTAAGAGGGGGAAGTTGGGAGAGTATTTGGGCAGAGGTTGGCCGATAAAAATGGCTTGAAAGTGTAAATTAGGTGGGAGAGGTGGGGGCCTTTTATAAGTGGAGAGGAGGGGCACTTTTGGAAAGATTGAAATGTTATATTATTTCACAATGCTTTTCGGATTCTAAAGGTCCCACACTTATATAATTATAGGCTAAGGTGATAAGGTTTCTAAATATCCTCATCCAATAGGCTTTGGACAAGTGTAAGCCTTGGATTTTGCATTATCTTCTCATTTTATTTAAATCGTTAAATAATGAGGTCATCGCTGCATCATAATGATGTCATAAATAATTTATTTATTTAATTTCTAAAAATTATAAAAAAAAACTAGTATGATGTAGGAAATCTTTTTATCTTTCTAATGAATATTTATAGTCAAAATTTGGACTTGTGTAACCCCACTTAAAAACTGTTTTAGTAAAATAACTCATGTTTGTGTCAATTTAATTTTAACATTAAATAAATATATATTAATGTCATTTTCCAACTAAAGTGGCTCCATGGGGTCCCCAAGTTGACCCATGGGTTGTCTTGGTCGGCCATGACTCATCCAATAGGAGTAGGACAAGTGTCATGCTCATCTCATATTATTAAAACATTATTTGTACCTTAAACTACACTAATTAACTCTAATCGCGATTAAGAACTTAAAAGTTACTATTCACCAAAAAATTATTTTAATATCATTGAACCACATTTTACTTCTTAATGACAACCATGTATGTCGGATTTTTGAAAATCAAATCACAGAAGTGGTAATATTTCATTTAAACGAAAAATCAGTTATTTAACTACCACTTAGTGGTTTCACTATTCATCAAAAATTGAAGTTTTTCAGAACAAAGCCAAAATTTCACCCTAAGCTATAATCGATATTCCGAATCCAAAAATGATGTCTATTTTAAAAAAATTCAAACATATAAGTTGCATTAATTAATTTTATAATTAATTCCCGCTGTCACAACAATACCGTGTTTTTAAGAAACAATTTATATCAAAAGATTGGCAATTGTTTATGTCCAATTTCAATGTTAAATTAATTCTAATGACCAACATTGGATAAAATGGTAAAAATATATTCTAATTATACTTTAAAACCACTAAATAGTATAATTTATCACAATAAATTATTTTGATTAAAAAAGTTGTTTTAAGTATTTTTCACTATTCATAAAAAAGTTGGAAGTTCTCAGAAAGTTACAAAAAATTCAACTTAGGATAATTTCGAAATTACGAATACAAAAATGAAGTCCATTTTGAAATATAAAATTTCTATAATTTTAAAAAGTGTTTATTACTATTCATAACGGCTACTTTGATTAGTCGTAGTGTTTTAGAACTCGAAGTTGCGTACAATGCAAGCTATTGCATTATTGAATGAGAAGCGTATCGTGGAAGCTCGGGGTGTTACATTCTCCCCTCCTTCAATAAATTGTGTCCTCGCAATTTGAAATTTTTCTTTGAAAATAAAAGGTTAAAAAGAGAAAATACCTTTGAGGAAAACCCACATCGGAAATAAGGTTAATAAATATATAACATTAAAAGAAAGCAGGATAAGTACAAAGGTCACCCGATATAGCCCATTCTAGGATTATATAAAAATATGGATATGGAGGATAAACAAACCATCAAGGTCTGATGGAGGGTTATAGAAAACAGGATTAGGAGAAAGTTTAACCACAAGAAAATCACAAACTTGTGATTGGTTAAACGGTCATTGAATCCCCAGTTGGAAAAGTTAACCGACAACATTTTTGTTTTAAGTTACCTTTTATAATGTTGAGGAATTTATTTAGGAGATTTACTAAGAACGTAAGGGAATATACATACTTGTTATGTATACTTTCATTCGTTAATAAATTTTTACCACAAACCCAACTTTTACTCCAAATGGTAACAGAACTAAAAAATATTCTATTTATCCTAATTGTATAAGGTTCAAAATGTTAACACATACCATTTAGATTAGTAAAACTATTTTGTAATAACCAGGGACTTCTTGTAGGCTAGTGGTAGGAAATAAAGGCTTGTCGCACTATGGTTGTGGGTTCGATTCCTGCAGCTTTGTCCGACGCGACGGGTTATTCCCCACCCTGCAGGTTGTCCTTTTCCTAAAACTATAGTATTATAATATTCCAAAAATAATCTTCAGAAATTCTTTAACCTTAAACAATACTATCCATGGTTCAACTTAATCCATTCCAACCTTAATAGTTATCCAAAATACCTCCGTACAGACTTTCTCTAAAAGGTCTCTAAATTCCAAAATCAATTGTAACATCAGATTACCCAAACAAAGATAAGTTTCTATTATTGTCACATACTAAAAATATGATTACCTTAATCATATTAAAACCTTACTGAAATCAACAAGTACTGGAGTACAATCCATATATATATATCACATTATTCTTATAACCAGAATATAATCCTTGAGTCCAAAATCACCAATACATTAATTATTCCGCTTCAACTGTAGTCACAGCATCAGATTGGCCTTGATCCCTTGGCCTTTTCTGAGGTAAGTTTCCCTGACGCTTAGGACATTCATTTGCATAATGCCCTGTTTCCCTACAATTGTAGCATTCAACTTTGACATCCTCTTTCTTTCCCTTGCAATCACGAGCCTGGTGACCCTTTTCTCCACATTTATAACAAACTCCCATTCCTTTTAGGCAAGTACCAGGGTGATTCTTCCCACAATTATCACATAATGGAAAATCCTTCTTTCCCTCTTTCCCTTTATCTGTCTCTTGTTCCACCGTTCTCTTCTTCTCTTGCTTTACTTTGTTGTCATAAGACTTAGAGAATTCCTTTTCTGTCTTGATAGCACACAAGACAATATCTTCGTATGATAAGAAGGATTGTGATACTAAAGCTCGACGGAGAAATGGTTTTAACCCATCAAAGAAACGATCAATCTTACTCCTTGGGTTACGTATACAATCGGCATCATGCCTCGCTAACCTTGTAAAGTTAGCCTCATACTTTGCGACATTCTCATCCTCCTTCTGCCTCAAACTCAGAAATTGCCTTTCCATATCTGCTTGATGGTCACGAGGAAAATATTTTTCTAAAAATAGATCTTTGAACTCCCTCCATTCCATATTCGATACGTCATCATCTTCCTTTATGTTTTGAATCAGCGACCACCACTGATCGGAATCTCCAGTGAGGCGGTAAACTGCCATGACAACCTTCTCCCTTTCGCTACTCCCCAAGGCATGGAATATTTTCTCTAAGGAGTTTATCCATTGCTCAGCTACTAACGGATTTGTACCCCCATTGAAGGTTGGTGGTTGTTGCCTCATGAAACGGTCTAGCATTGATCCTCCACGTTGCGGATCAGGGTGCTCCATACGAGTAAGGTTATTATTCATAACCTGAGTAAGTTGTCCCAGTATGGTGATTAGCTGATCGGCACCAGTTGCATCACTAGCCCCATTATAATTATCTTGAGCAGGAGGGCAATCCCTACATGGAGTGCGTGCATTGATACAGTTTCCATTTCTTCCACTAGGTGCCATTTCTAAACAATTGCATAAACTAGATTAGTTTATGAAATAAAATACATAATTCCATATTTGTAAAATACTTTACATAAATTGAACTATTTATGGATATAATCCATAATCATAAAAAGAAATGTTTCCTTTGAGAAAGTATATACTCATAACCCTTCATAGTGGTTTGTAAAGAAAATGAGAATTATCCTAAGCATATCCCCCGGGAGTGTCGTAACTAAGAGTACAGCAAGGCCCATTGTCGTGCACCAGTGCCCGTTCGAGTCTAGCTCAAAGCGGTGTTTTCGGGTTTTACCCCTAGGTACATCTGTGCCAGAGCCGCCTCTACCTGCTCGTATCCAGACAATGATGTATTGCTCGGAAAACTCACAAAATCTCTACAATAACAAAATTCTAGGAAGTTCTTCTATACTAATCCTCAAAGTCTATCTTTGGGCTATGTGCTCTAATCAGAGTTTATCTAAATCTAGCTTCCAAGGTTAGTACTAAACTGCCTCTGATACCAACTGTAACGCCCCGACCCCAGCTACCCAGAGTCGGTGCATTACTTTGTAACATTGGCATGATCACAAAAGATCAAGTCTCGAAAGACCGATTAGTTTAGTAGCCTTGGAAACACTAGATACATTCATAAATGTTACATTACATCATAAAGTGGAAAACTAATAACAAAGTCTTCATAGTCCACACTCATATCCTCTTCTGACTATCCCTGCAGGTCATTCATAAAATACTTCTTCACATCCTGGAAAATATTAAAACATTGAAAGGGGTGAGCTCAGATGCTCAGTAAGGATAACAATATTGCGGAAGCTTTCATAAATAAACATAAACATTTAAGGCAATGTATAACTAGAACAAAAGCCTTTTAAACATGAACATCAACATAATATCGAAAAAGTAAAATGAGATAATGACATTTACTTCTTCACATGGATATTCTACTGGTCGAATAATCACATGCAATATCAATAACCACTTTCATAATGATTGAATGCATAATGCCAGACTATCAAAACCACGTAGCAAAGGCCTCGTGCCAAGACTACAAATAAGATTTTGTCAAGGCCTCATGCCAAGACACTATTTTGTCTCATGAGACCTTCCGATGCATCGAGGAGCTATAGCGGGCTCCACCCGTCACTTATTAAGTCCAATGCATTCCTCATATGAATAGGTTTAAACATATCATAAACCATAACATAATTGTATCACATAAAACATTCATAAAGGAAACATAAAATTTCCACATTTCAATCACAAGATATAAATACAACACATTGATATAATAAAAATGGTTTCAAAACCATTTTCAATACCAAAATAAAAGAAAGTTAAAACTTTGTATTTATTTTTCATTAAAAAAAATGATGGCTTGTAGAGGAAGCCGAAACTCAAATAATGTTCACGGCGGTGGAGAAGTCATTGTCACCGCATAAGTACGGAAAGAAAAACATTCCCTTTTTTTAGTTTAGTAAAACACTTCGTATAAAAAAGATTCCTTTTGAATAAACGTAAAAGTCAAAGGGGTTTATACACCGTATAAAAGAAAGTTGTGTATAAAACCAAATATGACTCAATGAAAGGAGATTGAGACGAAGTCCTTAAAAAGATCATTTTTAAAATAAAATAGATCTACTATGTGTATTCACTATAGGTACACATAAAGAAAGTAAAAATACAAAATAATACATAATAATATCATGACATAATTGGAAAGTAGGAGATTAACCCAAAGAATGGAAGTTGGGTTAAGAAGTTCCCTTACCTTGTGTCCGACTTGACTCAACCGTTCTTTAACCTCCTGAATAATAAACTAGAGTTAATATCTACCTTATTAAGAACCATTTTCAATTTCATTATCCTTTTTATATCACTTATTACAATGTTATGAACATTATGTAATTATTTAAGTTAATAACGGTCGTTTTGTCGATCTTTGGTACTTGATTCAAAAATAAACTTCTTATAATTACAAGTTGTTCATGTGGTAGAATATCCATTATATCCAGAATTATATTCATGATTTAGATGTCATATATATCTTATATATCCAGTATATACATTCATTTATAATATTACATAACATTTAGAGGTAAGAAATGAAATGCACCGTTCATAGAGACGGTAAGCTGTACGTACGCATGAACGCTACTTTCATTTCAATTTCATATTTAATGGAACTAAATCATAATTATATAAATTTATAATATAATTCCAGTATAATATAGTGTATAATACCATTTACTCCATCCTTTATACATCCCACATATGGCATTAACGATTCAAATCACTTTGAGGGGGCGGTAGTCCGCACTTCCTAAAATGAAGATATCGCGTATACCCATAATGGAAGCCATAAAGGTAAGAAACAAATGAAAAATAAAGAAGAATAAGTAAAACATAAACATATTATATATCATATATAAAAATAGTGACATCATAATGGCCACCTTTGAAGGTGTTAAATGAGTATTGAACAATCAATGTTTCGGGAGGCACAATTTCGTCATCCACGGAAACCGTATGTTCTTTAACCATTAGATGTAGGTGTGTGTAAGTGTAGCTCTAATCCTTATTATAACAACATCCTAGTATATTGAGGATACTGGTTTTGTTACAAAAGAAATGAATAAAAAGATTTTAGGGGGTTGGAGAAGAAAAATAAAACAAAACAACATTAGAGAAGACATTACCTCAAAATCGGGTAACTCTTTTTGATTTGAGCCAAAGGCTTCCTTGGGAAGAGTTCTGCCCAAAGTAAGGCTTATAGGAGTAAGATGGGGAATTTGGGAGAGTATTTGGGCAGAGGTTGGCCGAGCCAAATGGCTTGAAAGTGTAAATGAGGTGGGAGAGGTGGGGGCCTTTTATAAGTGGAGAGGAGGGGCACTTTTGGAAAGATTGAAATGTTATATTATTTCACAATTCTTTTCGGATTATAAAGGTCCCACACTTATATAATTCGAGGCTAAGGTGATAAGGTTTCTAAATCTCCTCATCCAATAGGCTTTGGACAAGTTTAAGCCTTGGATTTTTCATTATCTTCTCATTTTATTTAAATCATTAAATAATGAGGTCATCGCTACATCATAATGATGTCATAAATAATTTAATTTATTTAATGTCTAAAAATTATAAAAAAAATACTATGATGTAGGAAATCTTTTTATATTTCTAATGAATATTTATAGTCAAAATTTGGACTTGTGTAACCCCACTTAAAAACTGTTTTAGTAAAATAACTCATGTTTGTGTCAATTTAATTTTAACATTAAATAAATATATATTAATGTCATTTTCCAACTAAAGTGGCTCCATGGGGTCCCCAAGTTGACCCATGGGTTGTCTTGGTCGGCCATGACTCATCCAATAGGAGTAGGACAAGTGTCATGCTCATCTCATATTATTAAAACATTATTTGTACCTTAAACTACACTAATTACCTCTAATCGCGATTAAGAACTTAAAAGTTACTATTCACCAAAAAATTATTTTAATCTCATTGAACCACATTTTACTTCTTAATGACAACCATGTATGTCGGATTTTTTAAAATCAAATCACAGAAGTGGTAATATTTCATTTAAACGAAAAATCAGTTATTTAACTACCACTTAGTGGTTTCACTATTCATCAAAAATTGAAGTTTTTCAGAACAAAGCAAAAATTTCACCCTAAGCTATAATCGATATTCCGAATCCAAAAATGATGTCTATTTTACAAAATTTCAAACATATAAGTTTCATTAATTAATTTTATAATTAATTCACGTTGTCACAACAATAGCGTGTTTTTAAGAAACAATTTATATCAAAAGATTTGCAATTGTTTATGTCCAATTTCAATGTTAAATTAATTCTAATGACCACCATTTGATAAAATGGTAAAAATATATTCTAATTATACTTTAAAACTGCTAAATAGTATAATTTATCACAATAAATTATTTTGATTAAAAAAGTTTTTTTAAGTATTTTTCACTATTCATAAAAAAGTTGGAAGTTCTCAGAAAGTTACAAAAAATTCAACTTAGGATAATTTCGAAATTACGAATACAAAAATGAAGTCCATTTTGAAATATAACATTTCTATAATTTTAAAAAGTGGTTATTACTATTCATAACGGCTACTTTGATTAGTCGTAGTGTTTTAGAACTTGAAGTTGCGTACAATGCAAGCTATTGCATTATTGAATGAGAAGCGTATCGTGGAAGCTCAGGGTGTTACAGTGATAACCTGAAACATAATTTTTTTTGCTTTAAAATGTCAAAAGTTGAGTTTAACAGCCAGATCCATAGAAAACAGCCTTGAAATGATTTAAAATCATAGGAAAAGTGTTTTATTATTATTGACATGCAGGAGTAAATGACACATCAATTAGACGGGTGGTCTTCCCGTAACGACCAAAAAATCGGTTTTTAATGGTTTAACACACTTTAAAAACATGTGTCAGGGTGTTAAAACCTACTAAACGAACATCGAATTCCATGAAATTTGATGAAAAAAACTGTATAGTGAATTGTGATATTTTTTCGTAGACAAAATTTCAATCTAAGGTGGTATTTTCCCAAGATGATCTGAAATGTAGTTTTGTGGTTTAAAAAAAACACCAAAATGTGTGTTTAATGGTCATATCCAAATAAATTGACCTCATATTAACATTAAATCATAGAAAAATCATGTTATTATTACTTGTGACTTGTAGAAGCATATGGAACATCAATTAGACGTTTTGTCTATCCATAACAACCGAATATCTAATTTTTAAAGTTTTGAAAAACATTAAAAACATACATCAGGGGGGGCCAATTGAACAACCTCCGAATGTCATGAAATCAGAAGAAAACAACCATACATAGAATTGTGACATGGTGTATTAGACGCAATTTCAATATGAGGTTTTTTCTTCTTAGGATGACCTGAAACACACTTTTATTGTTTTAAAATGCCAAAACATGTGTTTAATTGTCAGATCCGTAGAAAATGACCTTGGAATCATGTAAAATCATTGGAAAAAATATTTTTATTATTTTTTATGTGTATGAGTAGACTACATGTCAATTGGATGAGTGTTCTGCCCATAACGGTAAAAATGAGGTTTTTAAAGGTTTGATTCCCTTTAAAAACCTGCATCAGGGGGTCAAAACCAATCAAACAACCTCTGAATGTCGTGAAATCAAATGAAAAAAATTGTACAATGAATTATGATATGGTTGAGTAGAGAAAACATCAATCTGAGGATCCATATTCCTGGGATAACTCGAAACTCACTTTTGTTGTTTTCATTACCATTAATCAAAGTTTAGGAAACATAACTTTTTTATTAGCACTAAATAGAAATTGATGATAAAAGGGTCGTCTTTATCAATGCTAGCTAAAAGCACTGATACATGTAACTTTTATCAGGGCTGAAAAAACATTGATAAATGTGTAACCTTTATCACTACTTTTTTATCACTGATAAAGGTGAATCTTTATCAGTGATATTCTTAGTGCTGATAAAAACTTTTATGAAAAAAAAATTATCAATATATATATATATATAATTATCATATTTATATCCAAAAAATAATGTTTCTTTATATACATTAATTAAAAAATGCATGTATATAATTAATATAAATTCGATATATAAATAAATACTTTTTAATAATTCATAAATATATATATATTGCTTTAAAAAATTATTTATAAAATTATAAATAAATACATATATATCTAATTTATTGTAAAATTATAATAAATATATTTAAATATATATATATATCTATATAACAAATATATTTAAATAATAAATACATTTATTATATTTGTAATTATATTTATTTGTATATTAATAAATATAAATATATATAATTATATAAATATATTTATATTTATATATAAAATTTACAAATATATTTATTTATAATTAGAATTATAAAAAAATATATATTATTAAATAATTATAATATTATAATAAATATATTTAAATAATATATATATATATTATTTATAATTATATATATTTATCAGTTCTTTTTTGAAAGTACTAATAAAATTCTTACATGATCTTATAAAACAAACCCCAACCGAGTCTCCTCTCTTGCGCCTTCAAGTACTCGTGGAACTCGACCACTGCCACCATTGCCATTGAACCCTACTACTACTGCCAAATCAAACCCCCTCTAAATCTAAGGTATGTTGCACCATATCTTCACTTCTTCTTCAATCTCGGAGTATTGATTCGGTCCTTTGGGTTTTTGTAAGAGTCTTCATGATTCTCCTTACTTTGTTCGATCGAGCGAATCATGAATTCATTTGAGTACTTGAATGCAGTAGAACCTACTTGGTGCTACTGCTGAATTCATTAGACTTAGACTCGAGCATTCCATGAAAATATTTGATGGGGACAAACTATATTCCATGACCCTGTTTCTTCCTCCTCCTCCTTCCTTTTCTTTATTTTTTTTATTCTCATGATTCTTTGTAATTATCCTTCTGTTCTAACCATGCATCCATCCTAGGAGAACATTATAAATCTCGATAGCATAAGATTATTTCCTTCTTTTGATGGATATGGATTTCAAATTTAACAATTCCCTATCTCACCCCACTTAGAAACTGTCATTACTATTTCTTGAATAATGTCACTTTATCATTAATTAATTTACCTATCATAAGTATTTGACAAATATCAAGTAAAAAATAACACATAAAATCTATTCCCTCATATCAAGGTATGATATTCAATATTTTATTTGAAATAATTTCTTAGATAGAATAATTTTTATGAAATAAGGTTTTTTATGTAATTATAAAGTTAGATATGTATGGTAGACAATTTAGGGAAATGGACTTTTGGAAAAAATCTAGGCCTAAATCACTTTTATCATTGAAAAAATTTAAACAATCACACTTTTTTTGTATTTTTAATGCTTTGTGGTAGTGTAAAAATATTCAATCCATCTTATTTGGGTGATAATGTTTTTATGATGAACATGATATATGTTCCATGAATATATAATTTTCCTTCCATTGGATAAATGTTGCATGTCTACATTGTTTAGATGTTATGTACACCTAATTATTGTATGGATATGAATTTCATCCTCACCGCAACATCCACCTTGTCTAGCATAGAATTTCACCATCATCAGAAAGTCTCTTTTGACCATTAGCACTCAAACCATGGGTGTTTTTGATGTCATTTAAATCATCTTCATCTTCCAACCTTCAATGTGGATGAATCGAACTCCTTCAAGCTTCCTGTTTTGATACTCGACATGTTTTTTAACCAAATTATAGTATTGAATAACCTATATCCAAATTTATTTTGAATTATTCTATCAAATTAAAAATGGAAATTAATTATATTTTAATTTATAATCATGTTTTTTTAGGAGAACCGTTTCCTTTATTATAATTTCTAATTTAAAATCATTTTTCTTGGTGACATTACCACTTCTTTTTTAAATTCATTCATGGTGATAATTTTATGTTCATGTTTATTGAAACCATTAATATAATTTTATTCATTATATTTGTTTTCAGTACTGAAAATACATTAGAAAAATATTATAATTTTTTTTATTTGTGAAACCATTATTATATTCAATAGACGTATTTTCTATTATGAAAATGGTTTTCAAATAATATAGCTTTTAGTTTTTAATATTTATATGTAAATATATATATGTATGTAAATTTTTATACATATTATACTGTATAATAAGCGATGTGAGCTTCTCAATGAGGGTTGGCTCCTGTTAAAAGTTTGAATGATTTGTTCAAGATACAAAGGCATTGATTTTGAAAATAGTAAGTGAGTTTTATAAGGCAATTTTAAAATGAATTCGGGGTTTGATTTTTCAAGCAATGTTTTTTTAGTGGGTAAATATGTTGTTAAAATGATTTTAAATAAAGGTTAACAAGTTTTTTAGTGGTGAAAATAATTTTTAAAAACTAATAAAAAGTGTCCCAATGAATTATTAGGAAAAGATTCATCGATTTTTTATAATTTAAATGTGATTTCAATGGTAAGTGATTTGTTTAAAAGTTAATAAATTGGATTTATATGATTTTTTATAATGAGGATGATATTTTTTTATTTCAATGGTGATCTAAATAAAGGATATTTAAATTTCAAATTGACATTAAAATGTATTTTTTTGATTTTAAATTAGAGTGAATGGATTCATCATTTTTTTATAATGTAATATGCTCTGTCAGTAATTCTTGAGAAATATCAAATAAAATATTATACTTCTATTCAAAAAAAATTATGGTATGATATATGGTGCACTAAGTTCGTGGTGAAAAAAATTCTTCTCAAAATAATCATCAATTTTTTCCTTATAAATTCAATACCATTATCTATCTGGATCATCTATAATAAGAAATTACAGTCCTTCTCTACTTTTCTTTGAAAACATTTAAACATATTTAGATCCTATGATTTATGTATCACAAAGAAAATATATTTGATTTAGGTAAAATTACTAATTATGGAAATAATATGCTTCACTAAATTGTGTTACCTCACATTATTATTTGTTCACTATTATATTTACATAATCAAAATTAAATGTTCAGTCACTTCTACAGATAATGATTTTTTTCATGTGGTGATGCTCCCAATCCTAAGGAACAATAGGTTTCCCATTTTTTTGGTGCTGCCAATGAAGATGAACAACAACCTTATTCACATCTTGATGCTACCAATCCATAGGAACAACATATTAACAATGTTGAACCCGAGGATATGGTAGATGGAGAAAAACTGGTGTCCAATAAAAAGTAGAGGCATTGTACTCTGACAGTTTTATAAAAAAAATTATTAAGTTAAGAAAAAAATCATCAGTTTTGAGATTGGATGGAATGCACATAGTAAGGATGTTAATCCAAACAAGGCCTTGTTTAGTAGTTTCATAGCTCTCACCACTCGACAACATATTCCAATTGATATAGATTCACGGTACAATGTTTTTCTCACACTTAAGACATTGATTTGGGAATAGATTAGGGTAACATTATGATATCCTTTGCTAATTTTACTAAAAACAAAATAATGAATCATTGAAATTCTCTTCATTATCCCTTACAGAGTTCATTTATAGTATATGACTCCCGAAGAAAATTTGTATTAATACTTTCTAGAAAGGATCACGTAGGATCATTCATAATTCTAATGAAGTTTCATCTCAAATATGTTTAAGGGAAAATAAACATGCACCCACCAGAGATGTATTCACACATGATAAGCTAAGAAGTGTGGGATGTGTTTACTAGCTATCATGAGGATACATCTTTTAGGGTATATTTTTATTGTTAATATATTTTTTTATATTACATGTATTAATCACTTTGATTAATAATTCTTAATTTATAAAAAAGAAACTAAGTGTTGAAAATAAGAAACAGGAAGAAAAACCAACGTACCTCTATCGTAATGTAAGGAGGGGGTATGGTTCACCTGAAAAAAAAATTGGTATGTATTTTGAATCTATTATAATACTTTTATGTGACATGAAACAACAACATAAATATTTTTCTCTATTTATATTTATATTGATGAATTCAAATCCAAAGAAACTCTCATCCCACATCATGTTCTATGGAAGGAGGCACATGTAAATTCAGATAGGGTACTAATAGATGAAAACACACAAAAAGTGTGGGAATAATGTGTCAGTATGACATAATAAAAAAATTATTTAATTAAATATTAAATAAAAAGATTACTTATTCTACTTTTTTTGAATTAGACATAAGAATTTTCATCTGTTGTATCAAATGAATAGCTACTATCGATGGCCTTGAATTGGGTATAATATTATGGATGCATCAGAGGTGTGGTGTCACAAAAAAATATGGAGTTCCATCTGACCCACCACCCAACCCATTCCATGGCATGACCTAGAGGGAATTCCCGATCCCCAAGGATTGGAAACTAGTTCCTGAATATCAACAAAATAGCTTGGGAATGATTTCAACTGATTTTATAATCATAAACAACACACAATAATAAATAAACCATGTAACGACCCGAAATTTTGAATAAATATTCTTTCCTAATTTTATGTGTTATTTTATTTTATTTTTATACTCAACAAAAATGTTTCATTTGATAACATGATTATAATTAAAATGAGACCGTTGGGTTTAGACGGTTATATGACCATTGGTCAATATGACCGCTGGAAACTAAACATTTTGATTATTGTCTCTAAATACAAGTAATCTTGGTTAATTATTATAGAAAGAAGATTCGATGGCCTCACCCAGTAGTCTTGGACTGATCGAAGCCCATCTAACAGAACTTGGGAAAGAGGTAGCACCACTGGGCTTTGCTCTGGACCAAACCCAAGCCGAACTTCATCGTGTGAAGCTAGAACGGAATCGCCTTTGCGAGAAGTTCAAACTAATAGAAATTACAACTCATGCGATGTTAGCTGAGCCTCCCTCAGATTCTCTCACCTTAGCACACCTTACACTTAGTTCCTATGCTGGTGTGATAAGGGGCTATGTAAGGAGACTGTAACTGCCTTGTGTAATCCTTTATTTTAAATAAAAATTGGGATTTCTTCTTATGATGAAGTTTATGAATTTTTAAATGACCGGATAAATATAATATGCATATTTTTGATGAATTTTAGAAAAAGGATATTTTAAAAATGTTTATGTAAACTATAAATAATTAAAAATGTGTAATGATTTTCAAAAAATGGTCTTATACAATTATGTTCAGTACGAAATTTAGAGTCTAATAATATCAACTTGATTTTTGATGAATAGTAAATTATGAATAGTGATTTTATGATTAGGATTAGTAATGTGTCCAAATGGATTAGTAATCTCACTTAAAGAAAGTATTAATATAATCTAGGCACCTTGATTAAGTAATGTGATTCAATAAAATGGTTAAATAACGGTTTCATGAATTATTATTCAAGTATTAGTTTTTTTCGAGTGAATAGTTTTTTTTTATTAAAAATTAAATTAAAAATATTTAAAACAATTATTTTTATAAAATGGATTTCATTTTTGAACTCAGAGCACCGATATTATGTTATGGTAATTTTTGGGGTTTTTTCTGAAAAAATGAATTTTCGTTGAATAGTGTATTTATTTAAAAAATAAATTAAAAATATTTAGAAAATTATTTTTATAAAATGGAGTTCATTTTTTAAATCAGATCATTGATATTTGGTTAAGGTTAAATTTTGGGATTATTCTGAGAAAGTTGAATTTTTGATGAATAGTGAAAATACAGTTTTTAAGTTACGGGTGTTTAATGACATCATTAAATGATGTATTAAGTATGTAATAAATATGGTAGACTTATGAATAGTAAGATAAGGTATGAGGTGTCCCAAGTGGCCAATACCATGGGAAAATACCATGGGCAAGCCCATGGTTTTTCCAAAACCACTAATGAGGTGTCCCATGGCCATTAATGCTTTGTCCCCTCACTTTCCCTATAAATACCAAGCCATCCTCTCATACATTCGACTCCCCACTCTCCCCCAACGAAGTTCTGGTCTAATTACCTCCCCAGGAGTCCTCCCAAGGTTCCCCCAAGCCCTCAAGGTCCCAACCTTTGAGTTTTAAGAGTTACGTTTTAAGGTAAGGGATTCGATCTCTCTCTTTCTTTTCAAGAAATATCTTTTATGTAATTTCTTTTATGCTCCATGTTCTTATGTTAAAGGGTGCTATTTTATACTCCTCTTACTGCCCTTGTCATGTTCACATAATTATATATCCCCTCTTACTCTCATTATTTCGTTTTATGAAGTTTTAAGTGGCGCCGTTAGGCTGCCGAAATTTTTGTAATGGATTCTTTCTCCCTTCTCATTTTTCAAGATATATTTTCATGTAAAGTATTTCAAGATCATTTTTATTATGTTGGGGTATGATCTCTAAATTTATCATACTGATCTTTTATGATCATATGATGAGAGACCCCATTTGATGTCTTCAATTCAGTACTTTGATGTTTTAAGTGGCGCCGTTAGGCTGCCGGATTTTTAAGTGGTTCTTCGCCCTTCTCGTTTTGAAGTTCTACTTTCATGTCAATTCTTTCAAGTTCCTTTTTGTTATGTTGGGGTATGATCTCTATATCTATCATAATGATCTTTTATGACCATATGCTGAGATACCCCATTTGATCTCTTCAATTCAGTATTTTGAAGTTTTAAGTGGCGCTGTTAGGCTGCCAGATTTTTAAGTGGTTCTTCACCCTTCTCGTTTTGAAGTTCTACTTTCATGTCAATTCTTTCAAGTTCCTTTTTGTTATGTTGGGGTATGATCTCTATATCTATAATACTGATATTTTATGTTCATATTATGAGAGACCATATTTTATCTCATCAATTCATTTTTGTTGAAGTTTAAGTGGCGTCGTTAGGCTGCCGAATTTCTAAGGGGTTCTTTCACCCTTCTCCTTTTCAAGATCTACTTTCATGTCAAGTATTTCAAGTTACTTTTTATTTTTTTGGGGTATGATATCTATATCTATCATACTGATCATTTATTTTCATATTATGAGAGACCCTATTTGATCTCGTCAATCCATTTTTGGATGTTTTAAGTGACGCCATTAGGCTGCCGAATTCTCATAAGAGAAATCTTATTTTTGTCTTCCTTTCAAGTTCTTCATTTCATATGGTATATCATTAAAATTTCATTACCATGTTCTGAAATACTATATATTCTGTTCCTCTACTGTTTTATGTAACATTTTTTAGTGGTTTACCCATATCCCATCTCTTTTCAATGTTTTCTAAAACCATGTATCGTAGACGTTATGCTACATAGTTTTCGTCTCAAAATGCCTCCCTCTTTATCTCAAAATTATTTTATGATATTAAGTGAATACTCAAAGCTCTTATTTATACAGGGGTATTAACATATATATCAAAATGTTCTATTTTAAATTCTGGGATTTACATACATGAAACCCGCTTTCCCTTTTCCGTGGGTTTAAAGTGACATAAAGATCATGTCTTTAAAGCAGTTTTTAAAACGTTATCATTATGAAATGAAACCCATTTATTTTATGCTATATGGGTTTTTTATGAAATGATTTATGATGATATATGTGGCTCACATGATAATAAAGACATTTCAAGGGTGGTCTCAGATAGATCTCCAATGCATTGGGTAAAGACTTAATCTCTAGAGATGACTTTTTAGACTGATACCTTGGTGAATAACCTTGGTAATTTTTAATGACACCTTGGGTATGGACCTTGGTGAAACGAAATGATTGTCAATATTAAATGTTGCAACCACATATTCAAGTGATGAAAAATTTTATTTTTATGATGTATCTCATGATTTCTTTCTCATGCCTTAAAGTTCATTTCATGTCCTTATTGAAGTATCTCAAGTTCACATGTAAAATGTTTCTCTTGTTTCCCTTACTGGGCTTTTTGCTCACCCTTTCTTTTGATGTATGTCCCCAGGTTATGTGATGCAGTAATGAACCTAGTATGAACATGAGGAGAAGCCTTTCAAGTGATTTAGAATACTTTTTTATGTTTTCATGTTTAAAGTTCCTGGTTTCCAAGACACTAAACCTTAAAGATCCTCGGTTTTGTAAAATGTAATGAAAGTTTATGTGATAAAAAGGAGGGATGCTATAGTTGGTATCAAAGGATGGTTTAGTTATTTGTGGAAATTATGATATGAAAACTTTAGGAAGAAGCCTATAGAAAAGTTAAAATATATGAAATCTTCCTGGTATTTTGGTGAGTATTGAGTAAGGGGTTTCCAAGCAAATACATCCCTGTCTGGATACGAGCAGGTAGAGGTGGCTCTGGCACAGATGTACATAGGGGTAAAACCCGAAAACACTGCTTTGAGCTAGACTTGAACGGGAACTGGTACACGACAACGGGACTTGCTGCACTCTTTGTTACGACACTCCCGGGGGATATGCTTTGGTAAATTCATAAGCTTAGTATGAACCATTGTTAAAGGAACAAAGATAAAATAAAATAAAGATTCACATAAGAATATATGATCATGTATAACCTAGA
This sequence comes from Viscum album, assembly GCA_963277665.1. Taxonomy (NCBI): domain Eukaryota; kingdom Viridiplantae; phylum Streptophyta; class Magnoliopsida; order Santalales; family Viscaceae; genus Viscum; species Viscum album. The sequence continues at coordinate 693,792,014 of OY728163.1, forward strand.
TGGGAACCTAGGGGATCACAAGTTAGGGTATACTTTTCTTCTACAAGTTATCCTTATATGCTTTCGGTTCCTTTTCATGATTATTTTCTAAGTATTTAAGCCCCTAATTATAGTTTCTTTTCTTAGTTAATGGTGGGAAATGGAAGAACATGTCTCAACAACTAATGTGATAGGAAATGTGACGATTGTCGTATTAATATGACATAGATGATTAGGGGATTAAAATATGATTATTATTTTGGAAGACGTTCACTATTTTGGGGACCCTATATGATCGAGGTAAATAGATTACTACGGTATTTTCATTGAGGAGTAAGGTTGACTTATATTTTGAAGAATCGATGAATTTAAGGTGGAATTATAGTAATTTAGGTTATTTATGGAAATGATGAACCTATCTTGGGTAAAATATGTTTAGGTTATCTACTTTTGTTATAAGATGTTAGGATTGGTTGATGTTGTTTGGAGATAAACAATGAAGTTTATTTTGGAAGACTATGTTATCAAATCCTTCTTGTATTTGGGTTTCAATATTAGTTTGGTTTATTTTGAGGAATATTAATTACCGTTATTTATGGAATGGTCTATGATGAACTATGGGTAGTACCATGTAACTTTGAAGATTTAAATGTAGTTTCCATTCCTATAGGATTCTTTCTTTTTGTAGAGTTGTTTTACCTTACCCTTTCTGTTTTTGGGATAATGTTTAAAGATAGAAGAAATAGATAGTTAATCTTTTGTTGATTATGTGATTCTCTAGAAGATGATTCTTGTGTTTTGATGAGACCAAGTAGTTTTGAATTCTCATAGTTTGGAGAAAAGATTAGTTTTGGGTAGAAACTTATTAAAGGATGAAAGCCTACATGAAGATAGGTATATTTTCTTATGTTTTAGTTTTATGTTGTAAATGAATTCCTCAAAATTATGAAAAGGAACGTAAAACAAAAACGTTGTTGGTTTACGTTTCCTACTAGGTAATCAAAGACCATTTACACACATCATAATTTTGGGATTTTCTTATGGTTAACTTTCTCCTAATCATGTTCTCTATCACTCTCCCCAAGAACTTGACCCTTTGTTTTTCTTCCATGTCCATGTTTTCCTACATGGAATCCTAGTGTGAGTTAACTCGGGTGCCCTTTGTACTTCCCTTTCTTTCTTTTAAAGTAATAATTTTACTGACTCCTTTTCCGATGTGGGACTTTCAATGAAATTTCAAAACCCAATTTTAAAAATTGCGAGGAAGAAATTTCTTAAGGGGGAAGAATGTAACGACCCAAAATTTTGAATAAATCTTCTTTCCTAATTTTATGTGTTATTTTATTTTATTTTTATACTCAACAAAAATGTTTCATTTGATAACATGATTATAATTAAAATGAGACCATTGGGTTTAGACGGTTATATGACCATTGGTCAATATGACCGCTGGAAACTAAACGTTTTGATTATTGTCTCTAAATATAAGTAATCTTGGTTAATTATTATAGAAAGAAGATTCGATGGACTCACCTAGTAGTCTTGGACCGATCGAAGCCCATCTAATAGAACTTGGTAAAGAGGTAGCACCACTGGGCTTTTCTCTGGACCAAACCCAAGCCGAACTTCATCGTGTGAAGCTAGAACGGAATCGCCTTTGCGAGAAGTTCAAACTGATAGAAATTAAAACTCGTGCGATGTTAGCCAAGCCTCCCTCAGATTCTCTCACCTTAGCACACCTTGCACTTAGGTCCTATGCTGGTGTGATAAGGGGTTATGTAAGGAGACCGTAACTGCCTTTTGTAATCCTTTATTTTAAATAAAAATTGGTATTTCTTCTTATGATGAAGTTTATGAATTTTTAAATGACCGGATAAATATAGTATGCATATTTTTGATGAATTTTAGAAAAAAGATATTTTAAAAATGTTTATGTAAACCTTAAATAATTAAAAATGTGTAGTGATTTTCAAAAAATGGTCTTATACAATTATGTTCAGTACGAAATTTAGAGTCTAATAAGATCAACTTGATTTTTGATGAATAGTAAATTATTAATAGTGATTTTATGATTAGGATTAGTAATGTGTCCAAATGGATTAGTAATCTCACTTAAAGAAAGTATTAATATAATTTAGGCACCTTGATTAAGTAATGTGATTCAATAAAATGGTTAAATAACAGTTTCATAAATTATTATTCAAGTATTAGTTTTTTTCGATTGAATAGTGTTTTTTAATTAAAAATTAAATTAAAAATATTTAAAAAAATTATTTTTATAAAATGGATTTCATTTTTGATCTCAGAGCACCGATATTATGTTATGGTAATTTTGGGGTTTTTTCTGAAAAAATGAATTTTCGATGAGTGTATTTATTTAAAAAATAAATTAAAAATAATAAGAAAATTATTTTAATAAAATGGAGTTCATTTTTGAAATCAGAGCATTGATATTTGGTTAAGGTGAAATTTTGGGATTATTCTGAGAAAGTTGAATTTTCGATGAATAGTGAAAATACAGTTTTTAAGTTACGGGTGTTTAATGACATCATTAAATGATGTATTAAGTATGTAATCAATATGGTCGACTTATTAATAGTAAGATAAGGTTTGAGGTGTCCCAAGTGGCCAATACCATGGGAAAATACCATGGGCAAGCCCATGGTTTTTCCAAAACCACTAATGAGGTGTCCCTTGGCCATTAATGCCTTGTCCCCTCACTTTCCCTATAAATACCAAGCCATCCTCTCATCCATTCGACTCCCCACTCTCCCCCAACGAAGTTCTGGTCTCATTACCTCCCATGGAGTCCTCCAAAGTTTCCCCAAAGCCCCCAAGGTCCCAACCATTGAGTTTTAAGAGTTACGTTTTAAGGTAAGGGATCTGATCTCTCTCTTTCTTTTCAAGAAATCTCTTTTATGTAATTTCTTTTATGCTCCATGTTCTTATGTTAAAGGGTTTTCTTTTATACTCCTCTTACTTCCCTTTTCATTTTCACATAATGAGAGATCCCCTCTTACTCTCATTATTTCGTTTTATGAAGTTTTAAGTGGCGCTGTTAGGCTACCGAAATTTTTGTAACGGATTCTTTCTCCCTTCTCATTTTTCAAGATCTATTTTCATGTAAAGTATTTCAAGTTCCTTTTTATTATGTTGGGGTATGATCACTAAATTTATCATACTGATCTTTTATGATCATATTATGAGAGACCCCATTTGATCTCTTCAATTCAGTACTTTGAAGTTTTAAGTGGCGTCGTTAGGCTGCCGGATTTTTAAGTAGTTCTTCACCCTTCTCGTTTTGAAGTTCTACTTTCATGTCAATTATTTCAAGTTCCTTTTTTTATGTTGTGGTATGATCCCTATATCTATAATAATTATCTTTTATGACCATATGATTAGAGACCCCATTTTATCTCTTCAATTCAGTATTTTGAAGTTTTAAGTGGCGCAGTTAGGCTGCCGGATTTTTTAGTGGTTCTTCACCCTTCTCGTTTTGAAGTTCTACTTTCATGTCAATTCTTTCAAGTTCTTTTTTGTTATGTTGGGGTATTATCTCTATATCTATCATAATGATATTTTATGTTCATATGATGAGAGACCATATTTGATCTCATCAATTCATTTTTGTTGAAGTTTAAGTGGCGTCGTTAGGCTGCCAAATTTCTAAGGGGTTCTTTCACCCTTCTCTTTTTCAAGATCTACTTTCTTGTCAAGTATTTCAAGTTCCTTTTTATTTTTTTGGGGTATGATATCTATATCTATCATACTTATCATTTATGTTCATATGATGAGAGACCCTATTTGATCTCATCAATCCATTTTTGGATGTTTTAAGTGACGTCGTTAGGCTGCCGAATTCTCATAAGAGAAATCTTATTTTTGTCTTCCTTTCAAGTTCTTCATTTCATATGATATATCATTCAAATTTCATTACCATGTTCTGAAATACTATATATTCTGTTCCCCTACTGTTTTATGTAACATTTTTGAGTGGGTTACCCATATCCCCTCTCTTTTCAATGTTTTCTAAAACCATGTATCATAGACGTTATGCTACATAGTTTTCGTCTCAAAATGCCTCCCTCTTTATCTCAAAATTATTTTATGTTTTTAAGTGAATACTCAAAGATCTTATTTATACAGGTTTATTCATATATATATCAAAATTTTCTATTTTAAATTCTGGTATTTACATACATGAAACCCTCCTTCCCTTTTCCATGGGTTTAAAGTGACATAAAGATCATGTCTTTAAAGCAGTTTTTAAAACATTATGATTATGAAATGAAACCCATTTCTTTTATGATATATGGGTTGTTTATGAAATGATTGATGATGATATATGTGGCTCAAATGATAATAAATACATGTCAAGGGTGTGCCCAGATAGCGCTCCAATGCATTGGGTAAAGACTTAATCTCTAGAGATGACTTTTTAGACTGATACCTTGGTGAATAACCTTGGTAATTTTTAATGACACCTTGGGGATGGACCTTGGTGAAACGAAATGATTGTCAATATTAAATGTTGCAGCCACATCTTCAAGTTATGAAAAATGTTATTTTTATGATGTATCTCATGATTTATTTCTCATGCCTTAAAGTTCTTTTCATGTCCTTATTGAAGTATCTCAAGTTCACATGTAAAATGTTTCTCTTGTTTCCCTTACTGAGCTTTTTGCTCACCCTTTCTTTTGATGTATGTCCCCAGGTTATGTGATGCAGTAATGAACCTAGGATGAACATGAGGATAATCCTTTCAAGTGTTTTAGAAGAATGTTTTATGTTTTCATGTTTAAAGTTCCTGGTTTCCAAGACACTAAACCTTAAAGATCCTCGGTTTTGTAAAATGTAATGAAAGTTTATGTGATAAAAAGGCGGGATGCTATAAACCAAAAATGAACAATCATAACCAAACATGACATAACAGCTTTCAAATTCAATGATTACAATAATTAATAAAACCCCCTAGGGGATACAACAAAAGGGAATAAGAAACTATCCCAAAAAACACCATGCAACAAGAGGAGCATCTTCCTCAAATTTCCACCATAATGCCTGCAAGGGGAGACCACTAGAATCTCGAACCACCCTATCCAAACATCATTCCATTACCTGAGTCGAACATAACCAAGTCTACTTACACCCAAAGGTGTAAGTAGGGTTTGATCCAAATCTTAGTAGGATGTCACCCAATAAAACAAATTCCATACTAAAACATTATAAGAAAAATCAACATGCACATTTCCTCCAAAAAAAATTAATTATTTCCAAGAATTTTTTTTAATGAAATCCATTTTTAAAGGGAAACACTTTTAAAGAAAAACATTTTTATCAAATAATATTTATTTAAAAATAAATTTTACTCAAGGTCCACCATATTCCAACGGATGGCACCACATCACAAGAGATCACTAAGTCACAAGAAATCCCTATATTCTCTAGCTCTAGTGGGACCCTAGAGACATCATGTCTCAGTGAAATGTGGTATAGTAACCACACAAACATTGTTCTCATGCATGATCCAGTAGAGAGTAACAACATATAAAGTTATAGTGGTCTCCAGTCATCATCATGTATTTAGTTAGTGTTGTAATTTTCAATCTTGATAGATGAATCTGAAACAAGCCACTTCTGAGACATCTAGTATACTAGTCCTAGTCAACCCACCTAGATACTGAGGATTCCCTTCATGCTAAATTACCATTTCACATTTCACTTTCAACATAACTTTCACATAAAAATAATCCAAACATTGTGTCACACATGATAACCCACTCTTTACATAACCAAAAACCTCCTTTGAAACCAAAATCACACCAAAATCACTTTGAAACATGTTTTTCACCATTAGTACAATTTATTAAAAATATTTAATAATTTATAAAACATGTTAAAAGATAAAAAAAGGGATTAAACTTGAAATTAAACCAATTTCCTTTAGAAAAACCATTTTCATGCCACACGCATATCAAAAAACTTCAAAAACACCTTTCACACCGCACATATAAATCAAAGAACACATATAAACACTCAAGAAGTCATATAAAAATCATCCAATAATGTTTAATCATGTTACCACCTACCTCAAGTGAAGAATATTTTGAAAAATGGTGGAAAAAAATAACCACACACAAATCAAACCCTATAGAGGAAGGATCGAACCTTAAACACCAAGATCAAATCCTAAAAGTAAATATTTGACCCTAAATAAGTCACCCATTCTATGGAGATATGAAACCCCAAAGAAAGTGGGATAAAACACTAGAATAGAGGGATAAACCAAGAAATAAGGGACTTACTTAAATATTCATGAAGAAATCACTCCAAATTGACCACCAAAATGGAGCTCCAACAGATCAAGAGGGCTGGGGGAGGTGGATAGGGTGAAGAATCCCAAAGGGAGAGGATTTGGGGGTTTATGGGTAAAAATTAGGGAGAGATAAAACATAAAAATCTAATTTTTAATGACTTGGATTGGCCACATGGTTTACCCACATGGTTTTCCAAACTGTAAAGAAACCATACACCCCATAATTTCTAAATAGGCATGTCACATGGTTTGTCCACATAGTTTACAAACCGTGCGCTAACCATGTGATAATAATTTATCCAAAAACACCACTTTTCTGAACGGTTACCTGGTCAAAAACACACGGTTTGCCAAATTGCGCACCAACCATGTTCCACCTACTGTTTACCCAAATATTTCTCATTTTTCCCCGAAAAAATTAAATGAAACCCAAATGGAAAAATCTAGACTAAAAATAAATAAAAAAATACCTCAAGATGAAATCATGGGTGTGATAATTCTTCCCACCATGAAAACTTTCCTCCGTTAAAAAGTCAACTCGAAGCTTGATCAGAGAATAGAAATGGGTACTCTTGCAAAAGCCATAATTTTTTCTCTTAAGTCTTGTGCTCATAATTACCATGATACTAAATAACTCAGACCAGTGGAATAGAATTCCCCCAAATAACTTTCTCTTGGGAATATACAATATGCATTGGCCACTCAAACACTAAAAAATCAAGTTCCAACTCCAACTCTTTCTGATTCAATACATGAGATAGATCTGGGTTATACCTTTTAAATTGAGAGACATAAAACATGTCATTAATTGAAATAAACTATGATGGAAAATCCCACTGGTATTCCACCTTAATGATCTTCTCAGTGATCATAAAAGATCCGACATAACTTGGCATTATCTTTCCTCACTTTCCCAAATTAAGGTGACCCAAGCGAGGTGCCACTTTCTGGTAGACTCGGTCACCCATAGAAAAATTTAAAGCTCGGTGCCTCTGATCGACATAAGATTTTTTATGAATCTGAGCTACCAACAATTGATGTCTGATTAACTTCACTTTATCATGCGTCTCTTGCACTAAGTTCGGTCCCATATTTGAGATTTCACCCACCTCAACCCAATATAAAGGAGACCAACACGGCCGACCATATAGTGACTCAAAAGGATCCATTCGGATTGAGGATTGGTAACTGTTATTATATAACAACTTGACCAAACCCAAATGACTATCGCATGAACCACCGAAATCTAACATGCATTCCTGGATCATGTCTTCCAAAATTTAATTCTCACATTTTATCTGACCATCCATTTGAGGATGGTATGCCATGATCAACTTGATCGATGATCTCATTTCCTTATGAAGGCTTTCCAAAAACCATGAGGTAAAACATGGGTCCTTATCTAAAATAATTATCGACTACACACCATGAAGACTCACAACCTCCTAAACATACAACTGTCCCAACTCATCCACCTTGGTTTAATCTCTTATCAGAAAGAAATGGTTAGATTTAGTCAAATGTTCAATCACTACCAAAATGGAATTCTTTCCCCAGGTTGTGTGAGGTAATCCGATAATGAAGTTCGTGGAGATCTCATCCCACTTCTAGGTAGGAATGGGTAGCGGTTGAAGAAAATTGGAGGGAATTTTATGCTCTTCCTGGACCTGAAGACATGTATAACACCTCGATACAAAGTTTTTTACTTCTTGCATCATACCTGGAAACCAAAACTACCAATGCATATAATAATACATCTTGGTAGTACTAGGATGAACGGACAACAAAAACTGATGGATATATTTCATCACCACCTTCCTTAGAGATAATGGCACAATAAAGCAACCCTTGAAGCACAAAATTCCCTCAAGAGACAATTAACAATATCAATGTCCCTCCCCATCATGAATAAACTACCTAAACTGCTAAAACAACTCTTCATCGGGCTTATCTCACTAAATCAACTCTAGAAGAGAAGGATCCAATTTAACACTATCAAAGAATGCACCACCACATGTGCTCCTTGGTCTCTAGATACAATTAGGAAAAAAGACCCATCAAATTATACTCATCACTGGACTTCCTCAAAGCTTTCACTAGAGCTTTTGTTCTCAAAGCCCCTTCCACAACATTACCTTTTCCTAGGGTATAGATGATATCAAAATCAAACCACATAAGGTAATCGACCCAACAATGCTACCTCTAGTTCATATCCTTTTAGTAGAAAATGTAGGGCAAGTTTTTTTGATATAAATAATCTACAAACTTCTCCTCAAAAAGATAATGACTCCACATCTTTAGGGCATTCATCAATCCTTCTAACTCCAATTCATGGGTGGATAGTTATTTTCATGTGGTCAGAGTTGGTGAGATACATATTCCACTAGATGGTCATCCTATATAATCACACACCTGAGATCTATACTTGAGGTCCCATAATAAACCACATACCCATTTCTAGATTTTGGCAAGATCAAAACCAGAGAGATGTTAAAAATCCACTTCAGCTCCTAGAAGGATGCCTCACACTCTGGGATCCATTAAAACTTCACCCCATTAAAGGTGAGTGTCATCATGGGAAAATAAATCCAATAGAAATCCTAAATGAATCATTTTTAATAACCTTCTAGGAACAAAAAATCTTCTAATCTCAACAACATTCTTTGACTGCTCCCATGGCATAATTGCATTGATTTTCTCAGGGTCCACTAAAACCCCACACTCCGATATCGCATGGCCTAGAAAAATTACCAATTTAATCTAGAAGGTTCATTTAGAAAATATAGCATAGAGATGATGGTCCCAAATAGTACCCAACACAATCCAAAAATACTGCTCATGCTCCTATTCAGCTTTGGAATAGGCTGGGATGTCATCCATGAATACCACAATGAAGGAATCGAGATACTGGTTGAACACCCTATTTATAAGATCCATAAAACCCACTGGAACATTCTTCAACCTGAAAGGCATGAACAAATACTCAAAATGGCCATATCTACTTTGGGACACTATTTTCAAGACATACGACTCTTTACCTCTAACTTGGTGATAACTAGAACACAAATCAATTTTTGAAAACCACTTTTCCCCCTTAAGTTTGTATAAAAGGTCATCAATACGAGGTAAAGGGTACTTTTTCTTAATCATAACCTTTTTTAGCTTCTAATAATAAATACAAAAATAGAGAGATCCATTTTCCTTCTTTTCAAAAACAACTAAGGTGGACCAAGGAGAGACACTTGTGTGAATCAATCCTTTGTATTCCAAATTGTCTAGTTATACCTTTAAATATATCAACTCGTTGGGGACATATGGTATGAGGGAATAGATATAAGTTGTGTTCCTAATGTTAAATAGATAGAAAACTCCACATCCTGATTTAGAGGCAAACCCTAAAAGTACTCTGGAAATACCTCTGGGAACTCATCCACCACAGGAGGTAACTCACCCTTAGGAGACCCACCATCATCCTTAAATTCATGTGATGATAACTGAAAAACAAGATTACCCAGTTTCGAGAGTGTAGATCCAGTATGACCCAATAGAGGATCTCATTCTCCATGAAAAACTTAGGTACTTCTATTAGCTTTGACAAAACTCACTCGCCGTCTATAACAATCGATGTGTGCCTGAAATCAAACAATTTAATCCATACTGAGTATCTCATTAAAGAAGTCCATTTCAAAAACTATGAAATCCCATTATAGCTCAACCCCTAACATGGTGAGTGCAAAATATGGACACCTGAAACCCTTCTCTTTCTTCTTACCCAATAGCGTTACTAGCTCCATCACATACATCATAAGCTCGATTGGTAAACCAAAATCATTCATAGTATGGGTTGAGAAAAATGAAACATAAACACTAGTATCAAAAAAACAATTGATAAGGACAATGTAATAAAAATAGTACCTCAGACTATCACAGGTCTCACATTTGATTCCACTGGCGCTCGGTCCACCACAAGAAGTTGTATCGTCTTAGCCTGAGCCTGAGAACAAACACTAGACTTTAACTCTACCCTGAACTAACTCTGTCCAAAATATGGTCCAACCTTGCTTCCATGACCACCAAACTAATATTGCACTATCCTAGATATCTCTGACTAGGATGGCATCCCCCTAGAAGTCACAGATCTTGCCCCACTCTGGTAAGAACTAGTGTCCCTAAAAACTATTGGAAGTGCCCCATCGTTCCACATCAGTGACACGGTTTGGGATGTGATGTGCATGCGGGTCATAAATTCCCTACCTTCCCACACTGGTGGCACACAACAGACCCTGCATCAGAAGATGCGGATGAATAATGCTAGGAAGGGTGCCCCAAATTTTCACCTCCATTCTTCTCCTACTCATCTTGCTTCCTCCTCTTCTCTGATGAGCTGCCACTTCCGGATTTTGTCACAACCCCAATGGAACTATAGATTCCCTTGATATCAATCTCCTCCATTAATGTATGGTAAATCACTATATCATAGGTATTTAACTTAAATAGAAATTCTGGAGAATGGATCTTTGGGCGCAACCACCACTTGAACCTATGATCCTTCATTTTCTCGTTAAAAATGATTTAAGGTGCACACCAAACTAGATCAGAAAAGCGGTTGGAATACTCCATCACAAACTGGTCTGCATAAACAAGGTCCATGAACTATTAGGATATAGCATAGACCAATACCTTAGGACAATACTACTCATTTAAAACAACCTTGAAGTCATTATATCTCATCTGTTCTTGCTTACCTGCTTGCACCATAAAGTCTCACCACCTATGAATGGAACCTTCCAGTAAGAATGAAGCACATTTCACCCTAACTTCTCCAAGGGTATCAAGAAACTCAAACATCCTCTCTATATTCTCAATACACTCATCTACTTCATGACGTTTCGTGCTTACTCAACAAGAAGGAGGTTTGTTCTAAAGGAACTCTATATCATTATCCTTACTAGGATCTGGTTCGGCTTCTTTAACCTATGTGGGACTAGATCCCACTCCTTGTCCCAAATCATGGATTTCCCAACCACTACTTCCACTAATCTCTGATCAATTGGTGAGGGATAAATCTCTTTAGACTTTTCCTACAGTTACAAAAGATTTCTTCGATGAGTCATTTTTCTACAAGAAGCAATGACCATAAGGAAAAACTATCAATACAAACATTCTGGAAAAAAATAAAAAATAACAATAAATACCAAAATTTCATAAATCCAAACAAATTAAATCCATCACAATAACATTCCCACCAGACCACTTCACCTTCACCTAGTGTCTGTATACAGTCGGCAGCCTGTATGTATCACCTGGAGGAGAACCCAAACAAAAATCCCAACATCCCATGGAGACTCGAGTCTCGTCATGAGGTTTTATGGCCAAGAACCCTACTCACAACCAGAACCTCAATCCCTAACAATCCTAGCTTTAGTACATCCAGACTCATCCCAATATAACAGACCCAAAAGAGTGTAACTTCCCTAAAAACATTTTCTCACAAACCAAGCCTGATTTCTATCTTAACTAACACATAATCCGTTCTGTGGAATGACCCAAAGGGTGTTCTCGATCCCCACGGGTTGAAACTAGTGCTCGAGTATCAACAAAATAGCTTTAGAATGATTTCAACCAATATTATAATCATAAAAACCCACAATAATAAATAAACCAAAACAGAACAATCATAACCAAACATGACATAACAGTTTCTAGATTCATTTTTTACAACATTTAAACAAAATTAAAAGTGGATATAACAAAAGGGAATAAGAAACTATCCCAAAAACTTCCATAAAACAAAAGAAGCATTGTCTTCAAGCCGCCACCACAAAACCTATAAGGGGAGACCACTGGCATCCCAAACCACCATCTCCAAACATATTTCCTTTACCGGAGTCAAACATAACCAAGTATACTTACACCCAAAGGTGTAATTATAATGTGAGACAAATCCCAGTAGGATGCCACCAAATAAAACTGATTCCATTCTAAAACATTATAAGAAAAATAAACATGAACATTTCCTCCAAAATATTTTAAATATTTCTAAGAAAATATTTTAAGAAAACCCATTTTTAAAGGGAAAAACTTTTAATGGAAAACCATTTTCTCAAATAATCTTACTTTAAAAAGAAATTATACTCAAGGCACATTGTATGCTGGCGGATGGCACCACATCACAAGAGAGAACCAATTCACATAAATCCCTATAGGATCTAACTCTAGTGGGACCCTAGAGACATTGTTTCTCATGGAAATGTGGTATAGTAACCACACCAACAATGTTATTGTGCATGAGCCACTAAAGAGTAGAAACATCCAATGTTCTAGTGGTCTGCAATCATTAACAAGTATTTAGTTAGTGTTGTAATCATGAATCCCACTAGATGAATCTAGGTTGAGCCACTTATGAGTGATCTAGTATACTAATCCGAATCCACCCACCTAGATACCTAGGATTACCTTCATGATCAATTAACATTTCACATGTCACGTGCAACATCACTTTCACATAAACATAATCCAAACATTATTTCACGCTTGATAAACCACACTTTCGATAACCAAAAACCTCCTTTGAAACCAAAATCACACAAAAATAACTTTAAAACATGTTTTTTACCCCTTACATAGTTTATTAGACATATTTTATAATTTATAAAAACACATTAAAAGATCACAACAAGGAATCACACTTTAAATACAACTAATTCCCTTTTGAAAAATCATTTTCATGCCATACCTGTAAGAACCCGAATCTTCTTTTCAGGTATGTTTTTCCTTTTCTGGTAGTTTTTTGAGGAAAAGAGGAAATTCAAGAAATTTTCTAAGTAAACACCATGTACTTTATGAGTACACTCCGTGTAATGCCATACCACAGGAGGCCATGTGCTGGTCATGTAGTAGCCACACACATGACAGTGTGGGAGTGACTTAGAGGCCGCTTAAAGCAGAGTATGGAAACGGAGAGTACAAGCCGTGTACTTTTTTTCATTAAACACACTAGGGTTGCGTCTAATCACAAAAATGATATTTTTATAGGTCTCGTTCGACCAAGATCTCCGTACGGCCACGAATCTTCGAAAAACCCCTGAGCGAGTGTTCGTCCTCTGAATCAAACATCGTCGGTTGCGTTGGAATCGCATCGGTGAGTTCCCTCTTCTTCTAGAGCACCATCTCTTGATTTCTTATCTCTCGTGAGATATCATGGGATGAACGTTTTAGATTTTTTTGTATATCTTCAACATTCTAAGGAGATTCAAGATTTGAGGTTCACATATAGTGATCTCCTAACACCAAGGTAGGTGGTTTGTGTCTTTCTGTTCAAATTATTTGAGTATTGTGTGCAATTTTGACCAATAATCTTGAACGGGGTATTGTGTGTTTACCATTTTACCATTATTGATTGTCTTCTATGCTTGTATGCTTGTGTAGAGGTTAAATGGATTTGAATAGGGTTGATTTTCTATGATTTGAATGTTTTCCCATGCGTGCTCTGTTTACGACTGTTTGGTCCTGTTTAGCCTATTTGGCTGCCTTGCCTATTTTCCATGCCTCAAGTTGTAGGGTGTAATTTTTGTACTCTAACATGTGCGATATGTTATAGACTAATTATCCAAGTAATTTTGTGGGTTTAATTTTGCCATACTACATTTCTATTCTTGTTTCCCTACACAGGGCCATGAGAACCTAGTGTTGTAGGATATAAGGGGAATTGACTAAGTGAGCATCCTCAGAGAGTCCTTGAGCACTTTAGACTATGAGGGGAATTGACCGAGTGAGATTCCACAGGGATTATTTTAATTACTTTGGTCTATAAGGGGAATTAACCGAGTGAGCTTCCTCAGAGAGTCCTTGACTGCTTTAGACTGTAACAGGAATTGACTGTGTGAGCTTCCTCATAGAGCCTTTGAATTATTTGAACGACCTGGGCTATAAGGGGATTCTTTAGAGATTCCTTGAACTTGGGGATATAAGGGGAATTAACCATGTGAGATTCTTTAGAGAGTCCCTGAATGCCTTATACTATAAGGGGAATTGATTGTGAGTGCTTCCTCAGAGATTCTTTATGAATTCTTATGACTAAACCAGAGGGGTTAGGCTGAGTGCACTTCCCAGAGGGTTGCTTGTACTTCTTAGGTAGGACCATAGGGTATGACTGTGAGTACTTCCCATAGGGTTACCTGTTTAGGGTTTAGCTGTTGTTTCACTATTTCATGATATTGAAATTATGGATTGTTTACTGCAGAGTAATTTCTTGTTTACTGTTTTATGTATGGTTACCTACCATATATTCACTAACTGTTAGGCACATATATTTAGGTGGTTTCCTACTAGGATTTAGTCTCACACCCTGTTTGGGTCATGCTTTTGGTCCCAAAAAATTATATTGCTACAGGTATAGATAAGGTCAAGCGCCCTTCTACTTCAAGTACATGACTTTTTGTGGAGATGGAGAGCATGGGGCCAAGCTTAGGCTTGCGATATTGAGGAGTTGTTTATCTTTTTATTTTGTACTTTGTTTTAGCACTGTTTGTATTTAAAGCATTGTGACTTGTTTGGATGATTTCCTAGACAAATGTATCATGCATCATTTTATATATATTTGTGCTCCGGCTATTTATTATTCAATTATTCCACTATTTACTGTTGTTGGATATTTACTGCTTCCGCTATTGTGTGTTGTTTACTTCAGCTATGTACTTTACCAAATGAAGGCATAGTTTCCCCATTATCACACCCAAGCCCTCACTACTATTAGGCAGCCTCTGGCATGTGGGGAAATGTTCTTGAGGCCATGTGACTAACCGGGTATGGGGTGCCTCTGGGTGGATTTCAGAACCAGGACGTTACAATGTGGTATCAGAGTGATTCTTTTCTCTTGATTTACTGTTTGAAGCCTTTAGCCGAGGATAGGAAGGAATAGGTACTTGGTAATAAGTTTTTCCCAGTAGTAGCTAACCCGTGTACAAGGAAAAGCCAGTCTACCTCATTTATTGCAATTTATTTTAGTTTTTAAAGTTTACAGTTGATCTGATTTTCACCGTTGGATGAATCACATGTTTTGAGTTATTATTTTTGACGTTATTGAGGTTATATTTATGTACCAACCTGATGAGATGAGGGTATTCCATCTCATGCATCATATAAGCACTTGATATAAATCACATGTCATGCATTCTTGCCCTGTCATCTAGGATGCATTAGCGATTGCATTTTGTTTTAATAGACGTTGTGTAAAATATGCATTTTGTTGTGATAGATGCCTTGATAAGAATACTTATTGTTTTGATAGGATATTGTTGCATAAGGTTTTGTTTGATTAAATGCCAAGCTTTGGTTCTTGAGGTGATATGGTCCCGCATGGACCCGAATTTGGGGGATCATTGCCTTGTTTGCCTTGTTATAGCATGTAGAAGATGCCAAAATTTGATTTGAGGGGAGTATGGGCACTCACGGATCATAATTTGGCACCTTTAATGTTCCTTTTAGTGTTTTTCTGGGCTCTGGAGTAGTTTCTAAGGCTTTATATCTTGAAAAATCTAGAATAAATGTTGTGTAGTTTTGACTACACACCATGTGTTCTTCTGTTCGGGAAGAAACTGTTTTTCTTAAGTACACATCATGTAATTTATATACATGTCGTGTAGTCTCTAACCATGTCATAAGCCATGTGGGCATAGACATGGGATAGGGATTATCTTGTGGGAATACGCCGTGTGCCATTTGATCACTCCGTCTAGTGTTGATCATGTGTCCAACCTTGTAACTAACAACAAAGACGGATAAATCTTAAGCTATACACATCGTGTCAGTATTTAACATGTCGTGTAGTCTGACCCAAGTACCCGGTCATGTCACTAACAACACGGGTCAGTTTTATCCCTTCTCGTACTCCCCGTGTCCTTCTGGAACACACTATGTAGTGTCAGTCAGGTAGACGGCCGTGTATATAAGAACACGGGTTTGTGTTACCTTTCCTAGTACACACTATGCCCATCTTGAACATGTCGTGTAGTTTTGTCTTAGGAGAGCCGTGTGGCTTAACCATGTAGAAGGACTTGGGCAGGGAAAGAGGTTTCAAGTACACGTTGTGTGTTAAGACAACAAGTCATGTGTTTTGGGTGTTACATGACCTGTTTAGGTAGGAGTAAATGCCCATGTAAATGACTTAAGGGAATACGGCATGTAGGAATTGTACACACTGTGTAGTCATGTTTTTTAAAACATGAATGATTTCTTTCTCATGTTCCCCTCTTATGCTTCTAGTTTTCCATCCTTGATAATCTTGATCTAAGGTGTGTGCTTGACCTTGCAGATTCATTCCACCAAGACGTCCTCCGGTTATGCGCCAGTTGCTAGGTGGTGATCAGACACCGGACATGGCCGATCAGGAACTTCCAGTAGATTCTCCTGTCATGTCAGTCTTGGCACCAACCATTATACCTAACATAGGTGTTGATTCATAGTTTAGAGAGGTATTTTGAGGATGATGCAGAACTTTCAGGGAGCACTACCTCCTACCCCATCAATGGAAGAATTGACACAGGTCTTTCAGCGCAGCATCCTCCTACTTTCTTAGGGGATGGAGGACCCCAGGCTGTAGAGTCATGGCTAGAATCCATGCTTATGATTTTCGATCATTTGTAGATACCTCTAGAGAAGAGGATGAATCTTGCTACCTACATGCTTAAATATTCATACAATAGGTAGTGGGATGTGATCTCACAGGAGGGATGCCAGCAGAATATGACATGGGATGAGTTTCGGCATATCTTCTATTATTATTTCTATCCAGATGCCTTGAGGGACGTTCAATCCTGAGAGTTCATGAGTCTGGAGCAGGGTACTCTTTCTGTTATGGAGTATTCCTCTCACTTCATAGAGCTGCAGAATTTCACGCATATTCCAGGAGGTGATGATTTGTTCCTTGCACGGAAGTTTGAGGATAGTCTCAGGCAAGAAATCTGATCCTAGGTGAACATCTTTAGGTTGACTTTGATATCTTATATCATTAACTAGGCACTGATCACAGAGCGCAATCTGAGGGATTCTGGAGTGGTGAGCCAGGGTGGTTCGACATCCAGAGTCAGTATCCCTTCTCCTGACAGCAGGAAGCACCGTAGGGAGTTTGCACAAAGAGATTAGAGTAGGAGGGATGCATCTTCTGGTAGTCAGGTGGTGTTCTACCAGTGTGGGAAGAGTGGGAATATGAGGCCACATTTCCCAAGATACCCAGTGGAGTTCCGATCTTGCGGCAAGATGGGTCACTTTTAGCTCTTTTGTCAGTTCATCTCACTAGCAGCTGGTGATAAGGGTTCTTCTATGACTCCTCATTCAGGAGCAGCACCGCCAGTTTCTCACTAGTCTGGGAACTAGAGTTCTCCGGTACGTGCAGGCTGAGGTGGTGGTTGTGGCCACGGTGCCTAGTCTCCATCATTTTAGCGGTAGTAGGGTGGATCATCTCAAAGTGGTTAGGTAGGGTCACAGGGCCGCGGCATAGGTCAGACTTTTGCAGTAGAGCAGACCCAGCAGGAGCAGGATCCCGAACACTCTACAGTTCGAGGTACGATCTTAGTATCCTCAGTTTTAGCTTATGCTCTTTTAAATATAGGGGCTTCCCATAGCTTTATATATATTGCTGTTGTGGAGAGCCTTGGGCTCTATATCATCTCCTCTACTGATATTTTGACGCTAGACACTCCGTTGGGGACTAGAACAGCTAGTGTACGTCAATGTAGGGACTTGCCTCTACAGGTTGGTGGGTGTCACTTAATATGGGACCTCTATGACCTAGAGATGACATGCTATGATTTCATTATCTGGATGGACTGTTTAGTCCCATTCCTGGTATTCGTCTATCATTATCACCACAGGGTGAGTTTCACATTACCAGAAGGTGGATCATTCCTTCATAGGGGCGAATTGGATGTCTAGGCGAGCAGAGCGGGACCCGAGCATCATGGGTTGGGAGGAGTTACAGCCCAGATTTCTAGTCTATATCTGGATGACCAGGGGAATTCACAGTTAGACTTTCCTCTAGTGATGGATCATTTTATAGATGCCTTTCCAGAGGACATTTCAGGTTTGCCTCTAGAGATTGAGGTATACCTTTCTATTGAGTTTGTGCCCGGAGCAGCACCAGTGTCCATTCCTCCTTATATGATGGCTACACTAGAGTTACAAGAGCTCAAGAAAAAGTTGTAGTATTTTCAGGCAAAGGGTTTCATCTGACCCAGTACTTCTCCATAGGGTTCGCCTGTCCTATTTGTCAAGAAGGAAGATGGCACCCTCAGGCTTTGTGTGGAATATCAGAAGTTAAACCAGTTGACGGTCAAGAACAAGTATCCCTTGTCGAGGATTGATGATCTCCTTGATCATCTTTGAGGATCCCAGGAGTTCTCAAAGATTGACTTGAGGTCCAATTATCATCAGTTGCACTTTAGACCATCGGACATACCTCTGAGATCCTTCTAGAGTAGGTATGGTCTATACGAGTATATGATTATTCTATTCGGTCTCACGAATCCAGATGCAGTTTTCATGGAATTGATGAACCGAGTGTTCCATCCATAATTGGATTCCTTCGTGGTTGTTTTCATGGACAATATCTTGGTGTACTATCACACTCAACATGACCATGGTACACATCTTGAGATCGTTCTGGGTACACTAATAGAGCATCAGTTATATGATAAGCTCTCAAAATGCCACTTTTGGATGGATCAGATTCACTTCCTAGGTCATATTATCTCAGAGGCATGAGTATCAATAGACCCAGAGAAAGTGAGAGTTGTAGTTTCCTGGGAGCAGCCGAAGAATTTCTTTGTGGTGAGGATTTTTCTAGGGCTGGATGGATACTATAGATGTTTCATACGGGAATTTTCACGCTTAGTAGCACCACTGACAGGTCTGACTAAGAAGGGTGTGATGTTATTATGATCAGATTCTTGTGAGTCAGACTTTCAAGGGCTGAAGGGGAGGTTGACTTCAGCACCAATACTAGCCTTTCTAGAGCCGGGAAAGAGCTATACCATTTAATGTGATGCGTCAGGTATCAGGATGAGAGTTGTGCTTATGCAGGGAGATGGAGTCATTGTGTACGGGTCTCATCAGTTGAGGACACATGAGAGGAATTACCCAACACATGATCTGGAGTTGGTAGCTGTTGTTCATGCCCTATGTTGTTGGAGACATTATCTTTTGGGAGAGCATTTTATAGTTTTCACTGAACAAAAAAGTCTCAAGTACATCTTCCCTTAGTGTGATCTGAATTTAAGACAGTGGAGGTGGGTTGAGTACCTATAGTCCTTTGACTTTGAGCTTGCTTACACGCCTGGGAAGGGAAACATGGTGGCTGATGCGTTGAGTAGGAGGAATCAGATACAGGCAGTTCATGAGGGCATCAGTGAGTGGAATCTTATGGATTTTTTCTCTGAGATTCATTTGGTGGTGCATGACAGATAGGGGCAGACTTTTCTATCTTCTATAGCTATTATCTCTACTCTTCTTGATCGAGTTTGAATGAGGCAGCTATCAGATTCTGAAGGCCTAGTCCTAAGGGAGAGTGTGTCATGAGAGGACCCTATTCCTGTATCAACCATAGGAAAGGATGAGATCTTGTGTTTCCAGGGCTGTTTATGGGTTCCAGCAGACATACGCGAGGAGCTGATGTGGGATTTTCATTCCTCAATTTGGGAAGTTCGTCCTGTTGTCACCAAGATGTATCATGATCTACACCGTCAGTATTGGTGGCCAGGTATGAAGAAGGATATTGATGGTTTTGTCATGAGGTGTTCCACTTGTCAAAAGGTGAAGGCAGAGCATCAGTGACCAGCAGGGCTTTTACAATAATTTCTCATTCCCGAGTGGAAGTGGAATGATGACACGATGGACTTTGTGACCAGTTTTCCGAGGTTTCCTCGAGGGAATGACGCAGTTTGGGTTGTCATTGACAGACTCATGAAGGTTTCTCACTTCTTGCCGATCAAGAAAACCTTTAGTGTTGATGATCATGGATGGTTATACATCCGGGAGATTGTACGCCTACATGGAGTTCCACACTCAATTGTTTTAGATAGGGATGCACGTTTTACTTATCGGTTTTGGTAGGGGATTCAGAAGGCCTTGGGTATACAGGTACTTTTGAGTATAGCATACCACCCCCAGACAGATGGCCAGTCTAAGCGTATGAATTAGGTGCTTAAGGAGATGCTCTGGGCATGCATTTTATATTTTGGATGTTCTTTGGAGAATCATATACCTCTTGTGGAGTTTTCCTACAACAATAGTTTTCAAGCAACTATTCAAATGGAACCTTATGAGGCTTTATATGGTAGGCCATGCCGATCACCCTTATGTTGGCTGGAGGCAGGAGAGGAACTTTGTTGGGACCTCATCTTGTTCAGGAGACCACAGAGTAGATATAGTTGATTCGGAAGAGGATGGATACTGCGCAATCTCAACAGAAGTCTTATGCTGATCAGCGAAGATGACCTCTGGAGTTCGAGGTTGGGGATCAGGTTTTCCTGCGCGTTACACCGAGGTTGAGACACAAGAGGATTAGGAGATAGGGTAAGCTTTAGTCAAGGTACGTTAGGCCGTTTGAGGTGTTGGAGAGAGTTGGTCTGATTGCCTATTAGTTTCAGTTACCATAGAGGTACCTAGCTATTCGCGATGTCTTCCACGTTTCTCATCTTTGATGTTACTTTTCAGACCCATCTCATGTTTTCCAACCCGAGGAGGTTGGGTTGGAAGTGGATGCATCCTTTGTGGATCATCCTATCAAGATTTTTGAGTGAAGTACAAAGGGTCTTTGTGGCCGGTTTGTTCCTCTGGTACGAGTGCTATGGCAGCACGGGTGGGTACAGCACGAGACTTGGGAGAGGGAGGCTGATGTATGGGCCCAGTATCCAGAGCTGCTTAGGGTTTCTTCTTCTGCGCCATGCTAGGGAAATTCGGGGATGAATTTCTTTAAGGGGGGAAGTTTTTAAGAAATCGAATCTTCTTTTCAGGTATGTTTTTCCTTTTCTGGTCGTTTTTTAGGAAAAGAGGAAATTCTGGAAATTTTCTAAGTACACTCCGTGTACTGCCTTGCCACAGGAGGCCATGTGATGGCCATGTAGTAGCCACACACACGACCATGTGGGAGTGACTTGTAGGCTACTTAAATCGGAGTACAGAAACGGAGAGTACATGTCATGTACTTCAAAATTACACACTGTATACTTTCTTTTTTTTCATTAAACGCACTGGGGTCACGTCTAATCGCCAGAACGCTCTTCTTTTAGGTCACGTTCAACTGAGAGCTCCGTACGGCCACAGATCTTTGACGAACCCTCGATAGAGCATCTGTCCTCCAAATCGAACACCATCGGTTGCGTTGGAATCACATTGGTGAGTTCCCTATTCTCCTATACCACCATATCCTAATTTCTTCTCTCTCGTGAGATATCGTGGGTTGAACGTTTTAGACATTTTTGTAGATCTTCAACATTCTAAGGAGATTCAATCTTCAAGGTTCACATATAGAGATCTACTAACACCAAGGTAGGTGTTTTGTGCCTTTATATTCAAAGTCATTGAGTATTATGTGCAATTTTGACCAATAACCTTGAACGGGGTATTGTGTGTTTACCATTTTACCCATGTTGATTGTTTTCCATGCTTGTATTCTTGTGTAGAGGTTAAATGGATGTTAATAGGGATGATTTTCTATGATATTGATGTTTTTCCCATGCATGCTCTATTTACGACTGTTTGGTTCGATTTAGCCTATTTGGCTGCCTTGCCTGTTTTCCATGCCTCGAGTTGTAGGGTGGAATTTTTGTACTCTGACATGCACGATATGTTATAGACTGATTAGCCAAGTAGTTCTATAGGTTTACATTGTCGATACTGTAATGTTATGCTCGTTGAACTACACAGGGCCATGAGAACCTGGTGTAGTAGGCTATAAGGGAAATTTACTGAGTGAGCTTCCTCGGAGAGTCCTTAAGAACTTTAGACTATGAGGGGAATTGACTTAGTGAGCTTCCTCAGAGAGTCTTTGAATTAATTTGGGCTATAAGGGGAATTGATCGAGTGAGCTTCTTTAGAGATTCCTTGACTACTTTAGACTATTAGTGGAATTGACCATGTGAGCTTCCTCGGAGAGTATTTAAATTATTTGAACGACCTAAGCAATAAGGGGAATTGACCGAGTGAGATTCCTCAAAGATTTATTGACCTAGGGAATATAAGGGTAATTGACCATGTGATCTTCCTCAAGGAGTCTCTAACTACCTTAGACTATAAGGGGAATTGATTGTGAGTGCTTCCTCAGAGAGTCTTTATGAATTCTTATGACTGAACCAGAGGGGTTAGGCCGAGTGCACTTCCCAGAGGGTTGCTTGTACTTCTTAGGTAGGAATAGAGGGGATGACTATGATTACTTCCCAGAGGGTTACCTGTTTGGGGTTTAGCTGTTTTTTCGTTGTTGCTTGATATTGAAATTGTAGATTGTTTACTGTTGAGTGCTTTCCTGTGTACTATTTTTTATACTTTTACATACCTTATATTCACTGACTGTTAGGCACAAGATATTTGGGTGGTTTCTTACTGGGATTTAGTCTCACACCCTATTTGGGTCATGCTTTTGCGACCAAATATATTATATTACTATAGGTATAGATAAGGTCAAGCTCCCTTCTACTTCTGGTACATGACTTGCTGTGGAGCTGGAGAGCATGGGACCAAGCTTAGGCTTGAGATGCTGAGGAGTTTATCTTTTTCATTTGTACTTTGGTTTAGCACTTTCTGTATTTCCAGCATTGTGACTTGTTTGGCTGCATTCCTAAACATATGTATCATGCATCATTTTATATATATATATATATATGTGCTCCAGTTGTTTATTATTCCAGTCTTCCGTTGTTTACTGTTGTTGGATATTTACTACTTCCGTTATTGTGTGCTGTTTAATTTTACTGTGTATTCTTCCAAATGAGGGCATAGTTTCCCCAATATCACACCCAATCCCTCACTGCTAATCAGTAGCCTCTGGCGTGCGGGGAAATGTGCTTGAGGCCATGTGACTAACCGGGTACGGGGCGCCTCTAGGTGGCTTCCGGAACCGGGACGTTACAATACCCATATCAAAACCCTTCAAAAACACCTTTTTCACCACACATATAAATCATAGAACACATATAAACACTCAAGAAAGCATATCAAAATCTTAAAATAATGTTTAATCATGGAACCACCAACCTTAAGTGAAGAAACTTCTAGAAAATGATGGAAACCAACAACCGCACACCAAGAGAACCCTATAGAGGTAATATCGAACCTTAAACACCCAGATCAAACCCTAAAAATCAATATTTAAACCTAAATAAGTCACACATCTCACTGTAGATATTAAAACCCAAAGAAAGAGGGAGAAACCCCTATAAGAGAAGGATAAACCAAGAAATGAGGGACTTAATTGAACATTCTTGTTGAAATCACTCCAAATGAACCACCAAAATGGAGCTACAAGGGAGGAAGAGAGCTGGGGGAGGAACCTAGGGTGAAGAATTCCAAAGGAAGAGGATTTTTGGGGTTTAAGGTTAAAAATAGATGAGATAAAAAAACATAAAAATTTAATTTTTAATGACCTGGACAGGCCGCACGGTTTACTAAACTGTACGCCAACTATGTACCGCTTACTTTCCAAGCATGACATATCGCATGGTTAATCCACATGGTTTAAAAACAATTCTATAACTATATGATAATCCCTTGTCCAAAAAAACCACTTGGTCGCATGGTTTCTTGGGAAATGATGAACAGTTTTCTAAATCGTCTGTCAACCGTGCACCATCTGTTGTTTACCCAAATTTTTCTCATTTTCCCCAAAAACTCAAAGGGAAACCTAAAGGGAAAAAGTTAGACCAAAATAAATAAATAAATACCTCAAGATGAAATCACGAGTGTGGCGTGTGGGTTTTTGGGTGACACCCTGAACATATTTTGAAAAAAAATAAAGGGATAAAGATAAAAAAAATGGAAGAGATACAGACACGATTATCTACTCTTGAAGAAAAACTTGATTGGTAGTCTGAGTTTCTATAAAATTTTAAGGATAGGAATAAAAAAAATTGAGAACAACCACTGCATGTGGATCCCCCCCCCCCCACGCACACACACACTAGCTTTGAGGTCTTGAATTCCCCTTAAAGAGTTGTCTTAGAGGAGGTAATAAATATTCTCATAATTGTTTCAGTGAAATGTGAATCAGACAAACACGAATACCTTTCCTATACTTACATTATACAAGGTGAAAATGATTGTGATTTATATCTTTCAACACCCACCCACTACCTTTCTTCAAGGGCTATCGTGTTCAACATCCACGAAGATATTATACAAAACAGACAACTTCAATAGGTTATGTGAGAGTGGGGATTAGTGTATCTCATGAGCTGAGCACCAAGATACCAATTCCACTTGATGAAATAGATATTCATATGGTCGATTAAGATATTGGAACATTCATATCATGACTATTAGATCTTATAAAAAAACATTTCGATAAGGAGGTATACATTTCCAATTCATTTTTCTTGAAAAACCTTTAACAATTTATGAAAAAAGGTATGAACCAATGAATTTTATTACAGGCAGACAAAGGGAATGGGGTGAAATGAAAGGTCAAATCAAAATGACCTAAAGTATAGACCAAAAAATTTAAAATATCTTCACAAATCACCTTTTCCCCACCCATTCAATATCTGAATATATTAACATTGAATATTAATAGAGATAAAAGGTTACAAAATGGTAGTAATCTCATAGTTGATTTTGAAGAAAAAAGTGTATGGAGAATCCATTACAGACTACATTTCTCTTGATATTTAAATGAAATTCCCAAGTATGATTGGCTAGGAGTCTCGGTTATAGATGTATACATGAGGTGTGTTTTCCTGATTTTTTCCAATAGCTGATCAACTTTGTTGATTATGACTAAATACAATTCATATTTCTTACAGGAATCTATACCAATACTATTTTAAGGGAAAACATTATGAAAATAAATATGGAATCATTATTCCCCACATTACTTCTACACAACTAACCTCATTGGATTCAGATCAAATTAATGGAATAGTGTAAAAACTATCCCCAGTGTTTGAAAGAAAACTTACAGATGACAGACTCTTCCTATTACTAATGATGCAGTGGTAAAACTCTACAATTTAATCATATAAAATATATTTTCATTTAGTTCATTACTTATTAATTTTTTTAGGAAGCATTGGATACTCATTATAGTCAATTTGGATACTCCAAAGATTTATTTTTTGGATTCGCTGCATGGATACCCAATAAACCAACCACACATGATGATGTTTTTGAAATTGTAATCAACTACATGAAAATTTTTAGAACAAAACTTCAAGTTATATATTTTATATTATTTTTTATGAGAATTATATTATGATAGATCGGTGTTTAAATATCATCAAATTCATGTCATGAGAACAGTCCACACATATAAGGATATTATCAACTTCTACAAGTGGATATGTATCTGGGTATATATAATAATATTTCACTATCAAGACACGTATAAAAAATTACGTACTTTTCTTAATCGTAGCTCCAATATTACATTATTCATCATGAATAACATTCCAATTGATAAACCCACACTCTCGGCTTCAACCTCTGGTATAATGTCCTCTTCTATAAGT
Organism: Viscum album; assembly: GCA_963277665.1. Taxonomy (NCBI): domain Eukaryota; kingdom Viridiplantae; phylum Streptophyta; class Magnoliopsida; order Santalales; family Viscaceae; genus Viscum; species Viscum album. The sequence continues at coordinate 693,818,021 of OY728163.1, forward strand.
TTTCAGTTGCTACCAAAGGATTTCAATATCAATGCCCTCTGAGCCAGATTTCACAACATCAGATTGAGTCTCTATCCTTTTAGATGTGTCATCAAATACGGAAACCTCTTTATTTTTCTCTGTAATTGTCTGCATCTTATCTAAATAGACTCTGCCAACTTTTACATCATTCATAGAATTAAGAAATTCAAAATAATTATGTGTAGCGACCTAATCCTTACCCGAAGATGTATGTGATAAATGAACATTAGAAGCCAAAATACATGTATCCTTTAGGGACATAGTTTCTGAAAGCACCAGAGATCGAGGTTGTATCCTCAAGGAGGAAGAGCCAAGCCCAGAAGTAGCTTCTTGGACCTCAATGTCTTTTGGGGATGGCAATAGACTTTTTTCAACAATTGTGGGAGTTCATTACTCATCCAACTTTTCATGTTCATCAATTGAAATGGTATTAACCTACTCAATCTTCTACATGGAATGTTCATAATCAACCTTCCTAGATGTTGTAGATTTCAAATGATCTTCATCATCTTCATTGAACGACTCGAGTAAACCACCAAAGCCAGTACCATTTTCCCTTCCAAGGTTTCACTAAGAATATTCATGGAAATAGCCTAGTAAGAAAAGTTACTTTCCAATTTTCCATCTAAAAATCCATACAAGGGGAAGAATCCTCACGTAAAACTTGGCTAGATAAGGAACTAGAAAAGGCCCCTACTAAATCACGCATATAGGAGGGAGAGTCCTTGACACTTACCTTCTTATTATGGTTGATTAAAATAGCACCATGGGAGTCACCATTGGGCACATTAGTCCCACCAAAAACTGCATCAATTTGAGGACATATCGTAGCCACTATCCTTTTAGGGATAGAAACTTTCTTAATGATAGAAGCCCTTCTAGAAGCAAAAACTATTTTGTGCTTACCCTTATGACTCTTATAATTTACCAATTGATGTTCAAGTCAAATTTGATGATCCACCTTGTCTTGCACCTCATGTTCACCTTCAAATTGATCAATTATAGAGCCATCATGCCTTTAATTCTCCAAACTATTTACAAGTGCCTCTCTAAAAGAGAGGGATTGTTGAACCTCCATAGAAAAATTAGACTGAGACCCAAGTTTTTGTGACATAATCAAACAATTAACCGAATTCAACTCCTTAGGTGAATCTCCCACTTCTATAAGATCAGCCCAGGACTTGGAAGTCCCACAGATATGTTGGGTCCTGACTGGGCCTATGTCACTTTTTCCAACTAAGGATTTCTCAAACAGCAGCATCCCATTATCCTTCAAATCAATATGTAAAAATATTTCTATATAATTATAAATATATTTATATCAATATATAAATATATATTTTTTGAAATATAATAACTATATTTATTATTTAAATATATTTATTATAATTTTATAAATATTTAAATATATATGTATGTATTTATAAATATAATTATTAATAAATATATTTGAAAAGAATTTATATATAATTATAAATATATAATTATAAATATATAATTATAAATATAATAAATATATTTATTATTTTAAAATATTAATTATAATTTTATAATTATTTAAATATGTATTTATTTATTTATATTTATATTTATAAATTAATATATTTAAAAATTATTTATATATAATTATAAATATATTTATATAAATATATATATCTACTAATATATAATTATAAATGTAATAAATATATTTATTATTTAAACATATTTATTGTAATTCTAAAATTATTTAAATATATATGTATTTATTAATAATTACATAATTATTTATTTAAAATATATATTTATAATTGTATAATTAAGTATTTAAATTACAAGATTATTTAAAAATCATTTTAATATATTAATTATATAAATTTCAATCATATTTTAAATATTAAAACTTAATAAATGAAAACAAATAAATATCATTCATATAAATTGAAAACATATTAATTAAATATTACATGTATTAGCATTAAAATTCTAGCGTTGATAAAGAGTAGTTGTATCTACATTTTTTTAGCACTAATAATGGGTAGCCTTTATCAGTGCTAGAAATAGCGTTGATACAAATCAAATTTTAATAATATATATATTTTTTTAAAATTATAATTATAAATAAATATATTTATAAGTAAATTTATATATTTATATAATTATATATATATATTTATTTAAAATTTTATAAATAAAATAAATATATTTATTATTTAAATATAATAAATATATATTTAGCAGTTGGGGTGTGGATCAATGGTAGAGGTGCCCCATGATTCTGCATGTGGTTGGGCCTGCTTGGGGTTCAATCCCCAATGGTTATGATTTATTTTCCCCCATTTATTTGGGTGTGGTAGATTGGGGCCCATGCTTTGCACGGGCGATGTGTTGTGGTGGAACCCTGCCCACTGAAGGGGAGGAACCGATAGTGTTACGACCCCGATGATCGATAGTGGAAGTGTTTTCCCGATGCAGTAGCGGTCAGCGATTGGGTGTCCATCGATGGGGAGGTGGTGGAATTCATGCCCGGTGGATGTAGGATTTGGCAATTAAGGGGCTCTAAGACTACAGCGAGGTGTGGGATGGCAGCTTTTAAAGGCAGAGGAGGCACTGATCCTTGAAGTAGCAGCAGGTGGGGGCGTTAGACTGAAGGTGGCGGCGTCATTTAGAGGAGTTTCAATAACGTGTTGGGGCGATTGTGTGATGTGGTGATGCAGGGGTGGTAGGGATGATGATGCGAAGGCTAGTGGCTTCATTGCGATGGTGAGGGCAGTAAGTGGGTACGTTGATAACCAATTGGGATTGGCGAACCCCCACTCGACGATGGGGGTGGTGGGATGGCGTTCATCTATGGCAGAACCACAGCGTTTGGTGAGACAATGGTGGGTGGGGGTTGGCAGTGTTGGCATGGGACACATGTCTTAGAGAGAGGCCTGATCGATGGTGATTACGTGGCTGCTTGGTGTCACATTGTAGGAGGTGGCATATATTGTCTTGGCTTTTGTAGGATTGCAGGGTGAGGTTGGGGCCTTTGGGACATGGTGGTCTACTCCTAATGTCTCTTCATGGGACATGGCTTTGATTCGTCTTATAACGCCTCTTCAAATAAAGCCTTCAATAAGCATCTACAGGTTGGATGCTTCTGTCTTTCCTGAAGCTTCAAGTGGCCCTGCTTCCAAAAATGCTCAGGGAATGGGCAGTCCAAATAAGGTGTAGGTGTCAACTGTTAATATCTTTGGAGTGTCTGACATGCTCAATGATGGTAAAAATGAATATCTGGTAGAAGAGGTTCAAGAAGCCTCCCCGAAGGTGCAGTCCCAATCCTTGAGAGGGGGTGAGGATATGCACAATGGTGGGTCAAAGGTTGATGTTGCTCAGCCTCATATGAAGACAAGCTTTGAAGGGATTTTAGTTGATGATCTATATACGAGAATGGAGTCTCAATCAAAGGCTGGGAATTCTGGTTCGGAGAGCACTAACATTGAAGGTCGCTTGCTACAAGTGAAAACTTGGGGGAGAGGCCTCCATCCCAGAGGTCGAGGTCACAGGTGCAGGCGCGGACGAGTGGATTGGAAAGCAATGCGTGATGAGGAGTGCAAGATTGATATTAAGATTAGAGAAAAATTAGGTCTTTGACTACTCTTTATTGAGGGAAGTTGTCATGTCTGACTCCATCTCTGTTTGCTATGTTTTCTCATTTTTAATAAAGGGGCTTTGTCCTTGCCTTTAAAAATATTATAAATATAATAACTATATTTATTATTTAAATATATTTATTATAATTTATAATTATATATATATATATTTGTTTATAATGATAATTATAAATAAATTTATTTTAAAAGTATTTATATATAATTATATGTTTAATAAATATATTTACTTTTTAAATATTATAATTTTATAATTATTTAAATATGTATTTATAAATAAATATATTTAATAAGTATTTATATATAATTATAAATATAATAAATATATTTTTTATTTAAATATATTTATTATAATTTTTAATTATTTTAATATATATTTATTTATTTATAATTTCATAAAAACTTTTTTAAAAAATTATATATATTTATAATTATATAATTAAATATTTAAATTATGAAAATTATTAAAAAATGATTTAAATATATGTATAAATAAATATTACAAAATGATTAAATATATTTTTAACATTATTAATAAATATATAATAATAAATGAACAAATTAAATTAAATAAATTATAAAAATATTAGAAAGTGAATTTGTAGCATTTACATGAATTACAGACATACATATGTACACATACATATCTACACACACATGTATATACATACATGTATATACACGCATACACATACATACATGCAGTTATACATGTACATATATTTTAAACTATTTAATATCATTATAAATATATATCTAAATAAATATATTAATTTATAATTATATAATTGTTTAAACAAAATATTAATATATAAAAATTATTTTAATTATATACACATTTTGTAATTAATGTATATAAATAAACTATTAAACATTTTGACTCATGTAAATTTGATAATTTTATATATATAAAATTGTGAAAATAATATTAATTTTTTATTAAAAGTTATATAAATCATATTTATATATTACTTTATATATATATAGTTACTATAATATAAATATTATTTAAAAATATATAAATATATATTTATTTATTTATAATTATAATTATGACTCAATATATTTAAAAATATTTGTGTGTATATATATATATATATATTTGGTGCTCAAGGGTACAATTAAATTCAAACACACGCACACAGCACACGCAGATCGGAAATGCAAGTCATAGCCCCCCAAGAGATAACTCACACAACCAGCAGCTTTATTACATTGATATTCTTGTCTGAAGGCCCAATGGGCACGAAGCTCATTCCATGGCCCAAAGGCTCATCGTACTGACCCGAAGGTTCAGTGTAGCATAATGCTTTCATCATCCTGTTTGCGTCACTAGGCTTGCATCGTCGTTTGCATCACTCTCTGCATAATTCTATAATAGTACTTGCGCCCATCATGGCTTGGACCCCTGATCTTTTGGATCTGGAGGCCAGCGGTTGAGTACCATTCAGCCGTGGCTCTGGACACAATAATTATATATTTATATTGTAGATGGGGTGTTGGTTGAGCGGTAAACCAACTCCATCAGGCATCCAGGTGTCTAGGGTTCAAAACCCCACCACATTAGTTTCGGCCCCCAATTAAATTGGGGGCGGTATTGTGGGATGGCGTCAGAAATGACGCCAACAATGGTGTTGCTTATAGGTGGCATTTAGGGGGCACGACCACCAATGGATTCTAGTGGAGATGACATGAGCGGTGGTGACGCTCGCATGAAGTCATGGCGACGACGACACAAGTGCAGGCGCAACTGCTGGCGGACATGCGGGTGATGGTGGTGCCCATTGTGGGGGCTAGCAATGTGGACTCACGAGCGGTGTAGGGGGCAACTACCAGTGGAGAGGTGGGCGATTCCACAACGGGGTCCGATGGGGATGAGGGTTACATACATACTTGGTGCTCTCCGATGAAGGACGACGGTGTGTTGCCCGACATGGTGGCTGACGACGAATGAGGGCACTATAAGACTGTGATGTGTAGGGCGTTGGGGTGCCGAATGATGGAGGGGCAAAGTCCTGACGTTGTGTATGGCGGGAGGTGGCCGGTGGGAAGGGCGCAGTGGCTGATGACGATGATATTAGCGATTTTGTGAAGGGATGACTTGCGCAGTGCGAGTGGCGCAACGAGGGCGTTTTGCTGGTGAATGTGACTGGTGAACCCTTGCTTGACGGCGGGGGTGGTGGTCTGGCGGTCGTTTGTGGAAACCACAAGGCGCCTGACGAGACAATGGAGTTGTCCATTGTTGGCTTGCAGAGGCGGCTCATTCGGTCGGTGATGGCTTGGATGTAGGGTGATGCAGCACTATTACGGGTCTTTCATTGCATAATTTGTGAGGGGCTTCGGGTTGTTAATGGGTGAGTTATTCCTTATGGGGGCTATGACCTGCCCATCAGGGGTTGAGGTGTGTGAGCGCGTTTCGCTGCAATTGTACCCATAAATACCATATATATATATATATCTGTGTCTGTGTGTGTAATTATATAGATGTATATATAATTATATATATTTATTAATATTTAAGTGTATATAATTATTAATACAATAAATATATATTATTATAATTTTATAATTATTTAAATATATATATTTATTTATTTATAATTCTAATTATAAATTAATATATTTATAAATATTTGTATATAAATATAAATATATTCATATATTCATATATTTATATAATTGTATATATTTGTATAATTATATATATTTATTAGAACATAAATATATATAATTATAAATATAATAAATATATTTATTATTTAAATATATTTATTATAATTATATAATTATATATAATTATTTATTTATTTATTTATAATTTTGTAAATACTTTTTTTTAAAACATTATATATATATAGATATTTGAATTATTAAAGAATATCTATTAATATATCACATTTATATAATTTATATACATGCATTTTTTAATTAATGTATATAAATAAACGTTGTATTTTGAATATAAACCTGATAATTTTAAATATATTAATAATATTTTTACTATAAGTTTTTATCAGCGCTAAGAATAGCGCGGATAATGATTCACCTTCATCAATGCTAAAAAACACTGTTAAATGGTACATCCTTATCAGCGTTTTTAATGCTGATAAAAGTTACCTTTATCAGTGCTTTTAGCTAGCACTGATAAAGGTATCCCTTTTATCAGTGGTGATAAAAGTAGGAACTGGACAAGGCGCGATATGTGGTAGTGCCATTTTATTTTAAAACCACCACATTTCGTGGTTATGTTAAAACATCGAGTTTAAATATTTTTCGTTTTCCAAAAAACAATTCCATTTGAAACGTTAACTAACGACTTGGTGGTTGAAATAAATTCTAAACTTCCTAATCACTAAAAAATATTTTTCTTCCAAAGACATCACATCTAAAATTTAAAATTGTATATGCAAAAGAAAGGGAACATGTTTTGTTAAATCAAACAACTACAACCCAAATTAAAAAAAAATCAAAATAATATAACTACTTCCATTTCAAATAATTCCCTCCAACTTTAGATTCATTTATAACGCCCACAAATTGCCATATTCAATCAAAGTAAGATTCCAAAATTATTACCTTACATGTGAACATTGATTCAGTTTATTCTAGATTTTGAATTTTGAAAAATATAATCCAAGTAAGAAAACAAAATCTCATAAAAATGAATGAGTATATTTTGAGAACCAAACAAAACTGCTTTTTTTTTTAAGTTGGGCCACAACCCTCCATTTATTATGAAATCAAAGACCACTTTTCAATCTGGAAAGAGGAAGAACCATTACATGGGTCAAAGATCCAAAGTCAAGTGACCTAATAACATGACACGAAGACCCAGTGCAGCGTCATGTTTGCATCATCCTACCTACGTCACCACATACACGCGTCATGATGTATGCATCATAAATTCTCAAGGGGTTTGGCATGATTCGAACTCTAATAATGCACCAAACAAAACCAGATTATTTATTTTTGTATTGTTTTTAAAACCTTAAAACCTAAAACAAGTGTCGACCCATGATAGGTGAGAAGGGCAGGCAGGATGTGGAATAAGCCCTGAATGACCGAGCATCACGGGATCCTCTTGACTAGCTCACCACCCAGTCCAGAAGCTCCTCCCACCTTCAACTTTCAGATGCCTCCCACTCAGACATTCCGTCTCCCAACACATCCTTCTCCATGGGTTCAGAAACCTTTCTGGAGGTCATACTCGCAGTTCTCTTGCCCCCCGTAGGAGTCTTCCTCCGCTATGGCTGCGCCGTGAGTAGTGGTAGTGCTTCTTCATCATCAACCTTATGCTTTTCTTATCTTCTGTTGTGGAAATTTGCAGGTGGAGTTATGGATAGCCCTCCTGCTCACGCTGCTGGGATACGTCCCTGGGATTATATATGCCATTTATGTTCTGGTTGGATAGCATCGCACGCATGGAACTTCTTCTTCTTCGTTTCCAAGATCCCAAATCTTAATTTTAGAAATAATAATATTAGGTTAGCTTGGATTTTCATTCCCATTTAATCTATGTGTTTGGATCCCGTTTTTATTATATGACATCCCTTGATAATTTATATTTTTTTGACCTTAAATACTTCAAATATGTTGGCTATGCAAAGTCAAAATACATTGAAATCCATTTTCCTCTATCAAAATTAATCAATTTATTATTAATAACATCATAGCTCAAAATGGTTATTAAGTGAATATGAGATCTCACAATATGTATTTTCCAGTTTTAATATCATTTTTCTATTGGGGAAACCAATGTGGCAACATTAAGTAATATCAACATTATTCTTTGATTATTTTAGCCAATGTTTGTATTAAAATTTATACCACATTAAAGGCGTGAATATGCAATTCTTCATTAGGGTAGAGTTCATTATATTATATAACCGATGTGGGTAAACTATAATACACATTAGATATAGAAAAGAATTGACATGGAAGGGACACAAATTCTATAAAAACATTTTCTTCGATTTTTCATGCTGGTTATTAAAATTGCCCACAAGAAAAGGATCTTATACCGCTACAAATTTTGTGATTTTAAGCGCTGCCATTTAATAGTATTTTTTATTAGCGTCGAAAAAAATAATTTTCATCATCCCTAAAATAAATCGTTGTTAAAAATTGTACATTTGTCAGTGTTTTATTATCACTGATAATTTTAACTTTTATGAGCACCCAAGAAGTGTACGTGATCCCACAGGAAGATCATACAACACTATTGGCTTGGTAGGTAGGCAAACAAGTCATACGAATGCTATATGCAACTACACTTATCCATTCCAAGATGACAGCACCCAAACAACTCGTTCTGTGTCCATATACAATAAATATGGTGTCCTTAATTCTTTATTGATAAGGACATGATGTGAGGAGTTACCAGAGAAGAGGGGGCCCAAGGGGGAACCCTGGAGTAAATACCTTTATGGGGGGACCAGGGGAAACCCCCCAGAATAGAATTCATTAAGCGATGTTGCTCACTCTGCCGCAAAAGGGGGCTGCTTTCTTCCACCCAGTTCCACCATATCAGTAGCAATCATGACAGAACTCGATTTGAAGCCCCAAAAAACTCCGTGTCAGTAGCCACGTTAAGACAGGGGCATGTGTTCTTTAGAATGATTGGGTGTCAGACGATGGTCGAGTGGTGGGATTATCTGTTGCCTGACTAGCTAGCCTAGGTTCAACACCATCGCCACTATAGTCACCAGAGTAGAAGTGATAGAATTGATAAAATATTTAACTTTTTATTTAAGGTAAAATATTTATATATTTTGATGGCAACAAAAGATTTATACCTTTAAAAGATTAAATGAATTAATTAATTAAGCTTTTGATTTTTTTTAGAAATTTTCATATCAGAATTTGTATATATTGGTAGTATTATATATATATGAAATAATTATATATATAATTATTTTATATAGAAATTACAATAAACTCAATATTGTACGCTTTATATATAATTGGATACACACACACATGTGTTGGGATCTCCTACACACACATGCCCTTGAGATCTTCTAACACATGCGCACACACACACACACTTATATGTGAATAAAGAAGGCCATATAATTGAAAAACTGAAAATATGTAAATGAATTTTGATTTTGAACTGTCATATGTTCGAGTCTTGCCACACTCAAATTTAGTTTGGGGCAGACAATGCATAGGGTGACACATAAGGCCTAGGAAAGACATGGGGCAGCGCCTACCAATACTCTAATTATCCACACTCTATTTTGCAATTAGAGGCTTACCTAAGTGGTAAAGTCATCTTGGGATTTTTCATGAGGCAAAAGTTCAATTTCTAGTAGCCCCCTTCGAATAGGGATTTATCAAGCAATTTATAATGAAAGAGGGGCCCACATTGTGGGCATGCACATAAGTAGACAACAGGTAGCATGGAAGGACTAAAAAAATGGTGTGATTTGACAGATATGTGGTGCTGTGTGACAACATGCAGACATCATTGGGAGGGCGGCTCGAAAAGAGCGATGAGTGCATTGGTGTCTATCAATCAACCCTATACCCACCCAAACATATAATATAGTATGAAAGGGAGACCTACCACATGATGATCAACATTGTATAATGAGACATAGTGCGATTTGGAAGGTTGTGTGGTGGGGCACCCCACATCCATCGTTGGGTGTGCAGTTCAAACGAGGGATGAGTCTGTTGACACCAATCAACCGACCTTCCTCTGACAAAGATTTCCAAAGTGAGATGGAGGAGTTTCCTGCCTTAATGGCAGATGACGACATGACCTTCTGACGGGTGATATAGTGAAAATTGATGAGAGAGGGAGCCACATGACAGAAGACTCATGACTTTTGGTGATGCAAACCGCTCTTTCGGGCCTTCAAATCATTTCATTTGAAGGGCCTTTATGCCAAAATCAGTTCGGCCTTCATGCCATCTAGAACTTGGGCATTCATGCCACTTCATGTAATAAAATAGATCTAATGAGTGTTTATCATTTCTTGTGGGGAGGGATGAGGTTTGACTCATTTATGTGTCTAGGTGTGTGGGTTGTTTGAGGTTTTAACCCCTTCACCTAATATAGATATAATAATAATAATTTTGTATTACCTATTGTTTGTGTTTTCTCTCAAATGAGATAAAAAGTGGATTATTTGAAAATCATGTATATATTTATACATTTATATATAGTATAAAATATTTACACTTTTTTATAATTATTAATATTTCTTAAATAAAATTACTCATATTAAAATATAATTATTATTTATAAAAGTATTTTAACCAGAATAGTGAAAACCATGGATAGACCCAGGGTCCTAGAAGATTTATTAATAAAAAGAAGATACAAGCACTGGTGATAGGAAGCTATAATGTTAAAATGACACAAAAGTACCTCTAAAATAGAAAACCTTCAAGAATCATCTTCTTTTGTGTCTATCACCCCTATAACATCCTAGACCCAGATACCACTGAAAGGTGCCTCGAGCCTGGTGAGTCACAAGACCTCAAGCGCATCTCCCTAAACGCCAGAGACTAATAACTAGAAACGAGGGATTGGGTGAGTATATGGGGAAACTATGCCCTCATTAACAGAATGTAATAGAGCGAAAGACAACAACAATTCAATAAAGGAAGTGGTAAATCCATGTAACAAAATATAACAGCAGAATACTGATAGTATAATAAACCGGAATTCATGTCACACACCAGTTGATGATACATTTCACATGTTTATAATAAAACAACCATATCAGGAATACAAGGAAGATGCATAATCCATACAAAAAAGTAAAAAAGGTCCAAAATAATCCCAATAGCATCACAAACCTCATCTTGGTCCCATGCTCTCCTGCCCCCAAGCAGCATATCAAATACCAGTAGGAGGGCGTTTTCTCTTGTCATTACATGAAATCATATAATCTCTTTGGGCCCAAAAGCATGACCCAAACAGGGTGTGAGACTAAATCCCAATAGGCTACCACAGAAGGTCTATGCCTATTAGTTAGTGAATATATATAGCAGGCAGTGTGCAATAAGAAAAACAGTAAGCAAGGGGGAACTCTAAAGAAATCATCCCACATGCTCCAGTTTCCATTTACATTCATTTACCAATTCAATTCTATTGAATTTATGTCTTGAGATCCACCTCAATCCCTACATCCCCCGTATAATTGGTAGTACAACAAATGCCTCAAAAGGCCATCTAAATAAGTACAAGTGAAGACTGAATCCAAACTTGTGATTTAGCTTGGTAGACACATCATAAGCCATTTCATTTATAATTCATTTTAGAACCTGAGCTTGTCCTTTACATTCCTAAGTTTGAATTCAAGTATCACTCCTGGTGCAATATCAACCAACACCCAACAAGCCCATCCCTGGCGAAACACTCAGGAACCCAGTATTGCTCTAGGTTAGGTATAATGTCCATGTCATAAAAGTCCATCCTTCATTGTCTTCTAAGAAAATCCCAAGTATTACTCATGATATATAAGCAATGTCCCTTGAGTCTGTCCTTAGAAATCCATTGGATTCTAAGTATCACGCAGCATATAAGAAATCCCCCTTGAGTCTATCCTTGGAAATCCATTGGATTCCAAGTATCAATTGGAATATAAGTAAAGTCTCAATGAGTCTATCCATGGAATCTCTCATTTGGATCAATGTATCACTCATGAAAATATCAAATTAACCATTGAGTCTGTCCATGGAATCCTAAGGTGAATCCATGTATCACTCAAGGTATAAAGATTTCCAGTCACATGATTCCATCCATGGAATTCTAATTTGAATCCATGTGTCACTCAATACTATTATCATTTAACCCTTTCAACTCCATTTAAACATTTCATTCAACATGCCACGTTCAAAACCAAGATCATCTTATATCAATGTCACCTCAAAAGGTTTATCAAGCCTTGTACAACCTCAAAGGGCTTGACCTTTCATTTACTCATGTGTGATTAATTCATTTAACAAGAAACACATGTATAAAGAGATAATACATGGATTTAATTTCAGCTGAATCATGTGGGAATATCATATTAACGAGCTTCCCATGCTTAATCAACCCCTTACATAGCGTGGTCTCAAAATAGCTCATAAGGGCTAATAGTTCAAGGGCCATCCAAATACTCATATGACCGTTTTTAATATAACAAGCCTAACTATCCTATCTAGATATCACATGGATTTTTTATAATATAGATCACATGTGAAATTTCATAATTAGAGTAATTCAATCCATATCCATCACTATACTCACATGCTCAAGGCATTACAAATCCAACATGATTAAACAAGAAATAACATATAAAGGTCAAGGGGAAATTCAACCATACCATACCCTTTTACTAATTCAATTAAAATCTATTAACATTGAAATTACATTAATAATCATTTCAATTATTAACAACCCATAAAAGGGAAAAAAGGCACACCTCAAGGGGTGTCCTAGGCATAAAGCCATATAGGGTCTTTTATGGAAACTCGACCATGGGGTGGTCCTTAATCAAGGTATAGAACCTACAACATGATTTATACTACCTATTAAATTTCCTAATATATGATAGTAAATAGTAAGGTTCAATTCCAATTTAAGGTGATGCCCCAAAAATGGGCGCATGGAACAACAACATATAGAAACGACCCAAATTTCAATGGAAAGCACATGAACACCTACCTTAAGCTCATTCTTGATAGTTCATCCAACATCAAACTCTGATTCATCCTAGTTTGGAATAAATCTTAAGAATGGATGAAGAACATGAAATTAGGGCATATAAGCCTAAATCCAAATAGTGAATTTGATATACAGAATAATCAAGAACAACTAAAAAGGAATTAAGGACTCACCGTTTCAGATTAAAGGATATAAACAACATTTGAATTAGAGATCATATGATGAAGGGATATGAAATACTAGAATAGTCTCTAATGAGAGCTCCCACTTTTTCCCCTTGTTGTGTAATAATGAAGGGAAAAGGGTTTAAGTTATAAAAACATTCAGGGGTAAAATTGTAATTTTACGCAAAATAACTGGGTCACACAATTTAGGCAAACATTTTGTCAAACCCTGTGCAAATTCACACAATCTATTGTAGGAGAAAGGTGCACTGACATGGTTTACCCACATGGTTTACAAACTGTGTGCAAACCGTACGAAGAGCCTCTGTCAAATCTGCTAAAAACTACAGAACTATCACATGGTCGTGTTACTCCTCCCACACAGTTTCATCAAACTATGCCTCCTGTAGGTCCCCACTATCCGACCTTGTATGGTTTCTATAAACTATGTGGCCTACCATGCACATTTTATACTAACCGTGTGCGAGGCCAAAAATACCCCAGAAAGTGGGTTCGAGGCTATGAACCAACCCCAGACAACCACAAGCCCTTTTGGACCTAGAAGAGCACTCACATTAGGCCATATTTAAGCAATTAAACTGAGAAAAGATGAAAATCAAGAGGTCCATACCTAAAAGAAGAACCAGGTTCTTAAAAACTTCCCCCATAAATCAATTTGTACCTGAATTTCCCTTCCAAGGGTGGTAAAGAAATATCTGAGAACAACTCTAACCACTACGACCACACATAGACCTTCCTCTCCCAGGTATCATCCTATACTCAGCCATACCGTGATAGCACATGCACCATAGGAATGGATTGGCCTCATATAACCTTCATTCTATGATCCAAAATTCATATAGGATGCTCATAGAAGGATGCATCTTCTTGTAACTCAACCTCCCCATGCTAAAAAGTAAGAGACGGGTCTGAATAGTAACGTTAAACTTGAAAAACACGGAAGACATCATGCATAGATCAATACTTCTGAGGTAACTAAAACTGATAGGCTATCATCCTGACTCTCTCTATAATCTCAAATGGCCTAACATACCTTAGAGAAAGCTTACCCTATATACCGATCCTCTTGTGTCCCAGCCTCGGTGAAACACATAGAAAAACCCGATCCTCGACCTCAAACTCTAGAGGTCATCTACAGTGATCAGTGTAATATTTCTGACGAGACTATGGAGTATCCATCTGCATCCAAATCAACTACACTTGTTTTGTGGTCTCTTGGACAAGATGAGGTCCCAGCATAACTGCCTCTCCTTCCTCCAGCCAACACAGGGGTGAAACACATGGACTACCATACAATGCCTCATAAGGAACCATCTGAATAGTTTCATAAAAGCTATTATTATAGGAAAACTCAACTAGGGGTATATACCTCTCCCAAGAGCCCTAGAAATCCAGGACGCATGTCTGCATCATGTCTTTAAGCACCTAAATTGTGCACTCTGATTGGACATTTGTCTAGGGGTGATATGCCATGCTCAGAAGCACCTATGTACCCAACACCCTCTATAGACCTTTACAAAACTAGAAGTAAACCAGGTATCCCTATATAAAATGATAGAATGTGGGAACCCATGTAGTCATACAATCTCCTGAATTTAAAACCATCCAAGATCATTAACAGTGAAGGTTTCCTTGATCGACAGTAGATAAGAAACCTTCGCGAGCCTATAAAAAAAACCATAAAACATAATTACCTTGAGGAGACCTCATTAAAACTATCATAAAATCCATTGTGATGTCATTTAATTTCCACTCGGTAATGGGTAGCTTCTCTAAAAGTCTGGCTAGTCGCTGGTGTTCTGGATTCACCTGCTGAAAGGTGGAACATCTCATGATAAAACCAACAACTTCTATTTTCATGACTGGAAACCAATACTAACGATGTAAATCCTATTATAACTTGGTGACACCAGGATTCACTACATAATATGAAGCATTAAAATCCTGTAACATCTCCTCATGCATTTCAAAAGAGACCCACATACAACTATGTACTCAGAGAACTTCATCTTCACTTATGGTCAAACCAGAAGGAGGGTCCTCACCCACCACACTCTCTCGTAGAAATAGGACTTTAGAGTCTGATAGCTACCTCCTCCTCACTCTCTCCAAAAGGATAGATGTAACCGCTATGGAATATAGAAACTTTTCCCCCTGAATTTCATGCACCTCCAAGTGCATCTCAAAGAACAATTCCATAAGCCACCACTCACTACTAGAATGTTTTAATGCCTATATCTGAGTCCTCTTGCTTAGTTAACCGACCACTAAATTGACTTTACCAGGTGTGTCAGCAAGCTCGAAGTCAAAATAATTTAGGTACTCAACCCACCTTTGCTTCCCTAGATTTAGATCACACTATGTAAATATATACTTAAGGATTTTGTGGTCCGTGTACACCACAAAATGATCTCCCAGTAAATAATGTCTCCAACAACACAAAGCATGAACAACCACATATAACTCGAGATTATGCATTGGGTAGTTCCTCTCATGTGGCCTCAACTACCGAGACTCATACGCAATGACTTGATCCCCCTACATAAGAACTGCTCCTAGACTGATACCTGATGCATTTCAATACATCACGTAACTCCTGCCTGGATATGAAAAAATCAGTTTCAGTGCTAAATTCAATCTCCCTTTAAGCTCTTAAAAGGCCATCTCATAAGATTCTGACCATACATACTTCACACCCTTCATAGTCAATCCTATCAAAGGTGATTCTAAGCATGAGAAATCCTATATGAAATGCCTGTAGTAACCATCTAGCCCTAATAAACTATTCACATCAAAGAAATTCTTGGGATATTTCCAGATAACAACTACTCTCACCTTCTCGAGGTCCACCGATACTCTTGTCTCAGAGATGACGTGACCTAGGAAGTGAATATGATCCATCCTGAAGTGATACGTTTTGAGATTAGCATATAATTAATTCTATCTCAGTGTATTCAAAATGATCTCAAGGTGTTTTTCATGGTCGTGTTGATTGTGAGAATACACCAAGACATCATCCATGAAAACCATGAAAAAAGAATCGAGGTAATGATGGAACACTCGATCATTAGTTCCATGAAGACCGTTGGTGCGTTCGTGAGACCGAACTAAATATCCAAATACTAATATAGACCATACCTACTCCTGAAGGCTATGTGAGGTATGTATGATTGTCTAACATACATCTGATGATAACTGATCTCAAATCAATCTTTGAGAAGACCAGAGATCCTCGAAGATGGTCGAAGAGATCATCTATCTATTGTAGAGGATACTGGTTCTTAACCATAAACTGGATTAATTTCTAGTAATCCACACAAAGCCTAAGGGTACCATCTTCTTTTTTCTCAAAAAGGACTGAAGAACCCCACAAAGAAGTACTAGGTCAGATAAAACCCTTTGCCTCTAAATATTATAGATTCCTCTTGAGATCTTGTTACTCTGTCATAGCCATCCTGTAAGGAGGAATGGATGCCGGTGTAGCTCCAAACACTAGCACGATAGAGAAATTCACCCCTCTCACTAAAGGTAATCCTGAAAATTTTTCTAAGAATACATCCCTAAAATAATAAACTATTGGAGGGAAATTGGTCTAATGTCTTCCCTAATCATCAAGATATAAACTGAAAATATGGGCTATCATCCTGCCCAATCCATGTTACCCGAGTCTAGCTTATATCGCATGGACCTCCCATTCACCTTTGTGAAGAAACTATTTTACCTCTGGTGACGTGAAACTTACCCTGCTACAATAGTAATCAAAAAACCATTGAAAGGGAACCAACCAATCCATCCTAAGAATGAAATAAATTCATGTCATCTTTAGGATGTAGAGGTCCCATATGAAGTGACACCCACCAACCTAAAGGGGGAACTTCCTGCGCTAATTTACACCTTCCATCCCGATCCCTAACAGAGTGTATATCATCACAATTCTATAATAAGTATAAACATATAGCACAAGGCTCTCCAAAATAAGCACATATATAAAGATATGTAAAGCCCCTATATCAAAAATTATAGAATCCAAAAACAAATGCTACTAAAATATTACCTTTGACAATAGAAGTTCTAGGATCCTGCTCCTTCTCAATCTGTTGCACTACATATACCTGGCCTGTACTATGGACTTATGAAACTACCTTGATACCATGAACTGATCCATCCTACTATCACTGTGAACCTGGGGTCTAGATACCACATCCATGACCACGACCACTGCCTGAACAACATGATGTACCCTAGCTCCATGTCTGGTGATAAGTTGCTGACCATGCTCATGAATGTGGAGTCGGTGAAGACCATCTCTCACAGACTATTGGTGGAAACGTTTTGTATAAGCACTATAGATAGACCATCTTTCTATAATATCGACACTCGACTAGGTCCTTCATACAGTATGACCTCATATTTCCTATCCTACTACATTGGTATCACCTCATCTGGGTACTTAAATAGATTTTTTTACTACTAGTATCACTATGTGGAAGCTCCAAACGATGCTTCCTACTACCGGTCAAAGCAGTACCAGATCTCAATGCCAAGCTACCCTGGCTCTCACCTCCATATTCCCTCAGGTTATAATCTGTGATCAATGCATGATTCACTATCCTAGATACAATTTTTATTCGAAAGACATTCACCTAAAATCAGATGTCGTACCTGAGACCATCCTCAAATCGCCTAGCTTTCAATAACTCATCACCCATCAGAATAGGCACAAAGCACTGGAGCTAAGAAAAATGGTCTGAGTATTCCATAACTGATAACACACCCTACTCCAAATGAAAGAACTCCCGGGCTCTATCGGCACTAAAAGTATTAGGGTAGAATTAATTATAGACGGACTTATGAAACTTTATCCAGGAAATATCCTGATGACAATCAGTCTGATCGATAACATCCCACCATCTCTTGGCAGAATCACAAAACATATACGTAGAAAACTTTACCCTCCTCTCAGAAGTAATATCTAAGTGAGAAAATATAATAAACATGGCCTCCATCCATGAATCCATAGCCAGTGGTCCAACATCCCTTGAAAACGTGGAAGGTTGCTGCTACTGAAACTCATGCATAAATTATTCCATAGTTGGGGTAGGTCATGGTGCTCCCTGAATGGTTTGCATGAAATAAAAAAACCCATCACAGAATGTGCCTTTGAAACTATGTCTATTACAACTCCTAGTGCTGTAGCTGTCACGACTAGAGGGTCCATTGGTATCCCATAACCTACCACCTTCAAGGTATTATCACCACCACCCTCCCGACATACAACTGGAGGTCGTTATAGTGGCATGATTCTATAATTCCAAACACACGCCTCAGTGAAAGATAATCATAGATATCACAACTCAAAAGTGAAAAACAAAAAAGGATAGTTAAATACCTTCCTCTATAAGAGATCACCCCTCTGACTACACTATGGGTTAGGTCTGGGTGTCAAAAAAATGAGAGACACTACCAAAATCCAACTACTAAGGTTAGGTATGGTCATGTTCTCTATCTTAAACCATTTCAAGTTCAATTATTTTTATATTTATTTCATTTTAAACTGAGTTCACATTCACATTCATCGAATTGAAACTCATCTCATATTTATCACATTCCCTTCAGAAGGGTGAACCAATGGTATGCCTAATTCTAATCCATGGGGGTCCATACACCCTAAGAATCAAAAACACATTTCACTTTAAGACTGAACCATGATCAAACAAATTTTGATCCAAGTGGGTCCATACACCTCATGTACCAAATATTGGCATCCATCTATTTCACACCATAACATGTACCAATATACCTGTCACAATAGCAGACACATGTACCACAACACCTATCATAATAGCATGTAATAAGCAATGCTCAATAAATGGAATGGAAAACATGCATGACATGTGATTTACAACAATTTTCTATATGATTCATGAGATGCGATACCCTCATCTCATCAGGTTAAAACATAATATAAACCATAATCATATCAATAATAATAGTATAAATCAAGTGCATCACCCAATGGTTGGATCATATCAACATTAATAGATCAATATCCAGAAATAATCAATTCAATTCTAGGTAATTTGACTTTTCCCTGTACATAGGTTAGCTACACCTAGGAAAAGTTTATTACCAAATCCCTATTCCTTACTATCCCTTTCTATTGTCACCAAATAGTAAAGCAAAACAGGAACAACTCTGATACCAAGTTGTAAAATCTCGGACCTGAATGCCACTGGAAGGTGCCCCGAGCCCGATGAGTCACATGAACTCAAGCACATCTCCCCAAACACTAGAGGCTGCTGAATAGAAGCAAGGTTCTAAGAGAGTCCTTCGGGAGACAATACTCTCATTAAGAGAGTGTAACATAGTGGAAGACAACAATAGTTCAATAGTGGAAGCCGTAAATCCATGAAACAAAATATAACAGTGAAAGAATGATTTTATACATAACAAGAAGTCATGTCATACATAAGATGATGATTTATGTCAAATGTTACAAATAAAACATCAAGTTTAGGAATACAAGGTAGTTGTACAATACATATAACAAAAGTAAAAAAGGTCCAAAAGAATCATAGTAGCATCATAAGTCTTGACATGGTCCCATGATCTCCTGTTCTTAAGTAGCATATCAAATACCAGTAGGAGGGAACTTGACCTTATCATTACCTACAATCATAAAATCTGTTTGGGCATAAAATCATGACCCAAAAAGAGTGTGAGACTAAATCCTAGTAGGCAACCACCCATGGTTTGTGCCAATTAGTAAGTGGATATATATAGCATGCAGTGTGCAATAAGAAAAAGAGTAAGAAAGGGAGAACTCAAAATTAAACCTCCCATATTTTTTGGTTTCCATTTACATTCATTTACCTATTCAATTCTATTGAATTTAAAAGTCTTGATATCTGGCTAAAGCCCGAAATCCCCCGTATAACTGGTAGCACAAATGATGCCTCAGAAGGCCATTTAAACAAGTACAAGTGAAGACCAAATCCAAGATTGTGATTTTTATTGACAGATTCATCATAAGTTATTTCATTTATAATTCATTTTATAACCTGATCCCATCCTTAACATTCCTATGTTTTAATTCAAGTATCAATCCTGGTGAAATATCAACCAACACCCTACAAGACCATCCCTAGAGAACCTCTTAAGAACCCAATATCTCTCTAGGTGAGGTGTAACCTCCATGTTATATGAGTTCTTCCTTGGATGTCCTATAAGGAAACCCCAAGTATCACTCATGACATATAAGCAATGTCCCTTGAGTTAGTCCTTGGCAATCCATTGGTTTCTAAGTATCACATGGCATATAAGCAATCCCCCTTGAGCACCTCCTTATAAATCCATTGGATTCCAAGTATTACTCAGAATATAATTCAATCCTTAATGAGTTCATCTATGTCATCTATTAATTGGATCCATGTATCACTCATGACAATATCATATTAACCATTGAGTCTGTCCATGACATCCTAAGGTGAATCCATGTATCACTCAATGTATAAATATCGATAGTCACATGATTATTTCCATTGAATTATAATTTGAATCCATGTGTCACTCAAGGATATTATCATTTAACCATTTCAATTCCATTTAAACATTTCATTCAACACGAGAAGGTCAAAACCAAGAGCATCTAATATCAAACTCACCTCAAAAGGTGTGTCAAGCCTTGGCCAATCTCAAAGGGATTGGCCTTTCATTTACTCATGTGGTCTTAATTTATTTAACAAGAAAAACATATATAACAATCTAATACATAGATTTAACATCAGGTGAATCATGTGAGCATATCATATTAATGATCTTCCCATGCATAATAAACCCCTTAAATTGAATGGTCTCAAAATAGGTCACAAGGGCTAACAGTTCAAGGGCCATCCAAAAACTCATATGGATGTTTTTAATATAACAATACTAACTAGCCTATAAAGATATCACATGACTTTGTTATAATATAAATCACATGGGAAATTCAATTATTAGAGCAATTCAATCCATATCCTTCACTTTACTCACATGGTCAAGGCATTACAAAGCTAACATGCTTAAACAAGAAATGACTAACAAGGGTCAAGGGGAACTTCAATCATCCCATACACTTTTACCAATTCAATTAAAATATATTAACATTTCAATTACATTAATAATAAATTCCATTATTAACAACCCATAAAAGGAGAAAAAGGCACACCTCAAGGTTTTTATAAGGCATAAATCCATATAGGGTCATTCAAGGAAACTCAACCTTGGGGTGGTCCTTAATAAAGGTATAAAACCTATAACATTAATAATACTGCCTATTCAATTACCTAATCAATGATATGTAATAATATGGTTCAATTCTAATTAAAGGTGATGCCCAAAAAATGGGCACGTGACACAACATCATATATAAATGATCTGAATTTCAATTAAAATCACATGACCACCTACCTTAGGCTCATGCTTGATAAATCATCGAGTATCAAGCTCTAATTCATCTTTTTTTGGAAGAAATTTTTAGAATGGAAGAATAATGGGAAATTAGGGCAAAAGAGATTAAATACAAATAGTGCAATTGATATCCAGAAGAATCAAGAATGACCAAATTTGAATTAAGGTCTCACCGTTGCAGATCCAAGGAGACAAACCATGTCCAAATCGGAGATTGAGTGATGAAGGGATAAGAAATCTTATAATAGGCTCAAATGAGAGCTCCCATGTTGTCCCCTTACTGTGTAATGAAGAAGGAATATAAGGGTTTAAGTTATAAAAAATTTTAGGGTTAAAATGGTAATTTTACCAAAAATAACTAGGCCGCATAGTTTAGGCGCACAATTTTTCAAACCATATGCTATGTTGCATGATCTAATGTAGGAAAAAGGGGCACTCAAACGGTTTACCCGCACGGTTTACAAACAGTGGGTGAACCGTGCGAAGAGTCTCTGTCAAATCTGCAGAAAACTACAAAACTGTCACATGATTGTGCAGATCCTCCCACATGGTTTCATCAAACCGTGTAGCCTATAGTCTCCCTGTGTCTGGCCTAGCAAGGTTTCTACAAACTATGAGACTTACCCTACACATTTTATACTAATCATGTACCAGGCCAAAAACACCCACAAAACATGGGTTCTGGGCTCTGAACCGTCCCCAAACAACCCCAAGCCCTCTGTGACTGAAAGAGCGCTGTCGTGGGTGCCCTCAAATGATTAGTGTAATTTGGGGTACTTAGGTGCAGCAGAGTGGCTGACCAAGGTCGTCTCTCAAAGGAGGAAGTGAATTAAAACAATTATTGGAGGTATTGTAGAAGTAAAATAAAAGATAATAAAAACACTACTTGAAAGGATGTGGGTGGTTGTTTATAGTCTATGAATCTAGAAGAAGTTTGCTGGAAGAAGATTGCATTTTTTTTTGTTTTTAATTTTGAAATGAAGTTTCGATTAGAATGACACAACAAAAAGATGTTTGTTTAGACAATATTTAAAAGACGTAATCGATCTAACTCTACCTCTTCAATCATTTATTAATCATTATCATTTAAATTAATATTCACTTAATTATGATCCCTTAATTTGTTAAATCCCAAACCCTACGAGAATTAACTTTACCACGAAGATTGAAGTGAATTTAACCTTAGGCTAACTTCGGAACATGCAATCGCAGCACCCTGCTTTGATTGATGTTCTAAGATTAGCTTATGGTCAGTGGTAAATTAAGGCACATATCCACTCTGGAAATGAGGATGAATTGTGTTTAGGGATTATATTTGAACTCTACAAATTTATCCCGTGTGGTCTTGTATTACCGATTAAGATCGCGCTCTCACAATTTACACAAAATCCCGACCTCGCGTGTTTTTGTGTACATTGTTCAATTGCTTGCTTAGTTTCTTACAATTTAAAAAAAACACAATTCATGGATCATATTAAGTGAATTACAGTAGCTCATTTATTCAAAATAATTAAATGAAGAGGGTAGAAGATAGATCGATTACTAAAAGACTACTCTTCCATGGGTGGCGTAATCATCGTAGAAGCGTTTTGCATGTGCAAAGGTTTAAAATGGGTATAACCCAATAACGCTTCTACTCAAGAATTCCAGCCCAATTAGGAAGATTAAGAGAATAAGAAATTTAAACAAAACAGAATAAAAGATAAGAAATAAAAGAAGAACAAAGAAGTTTATTACATAAACAAAATCATTACAACATGAAGGAGAAGAAGAAGGCTTCGTCGAAGGGATCCTTGCTTCAAGAGCTACCCTTATTGAAATGGTTGGAGAATTGGAGTGGATCCACTTCTCCTCTGCCTCTAAACTTCCCAATGCACGTCCCAACCCCTCCAAATGAGAAAAACTCCAATTTATAGAGGGGAGGGGAGGATAGGTTACAAGTGGTTTCAAGTGTGAATGTGGAAATTCGGCCAAATATTTTATGCCAACTTTCACCGCCCATTTGACCACCAAAACGCGTGAATTGGCCGGCCTTCCAGAAGGATGATTTGTGCCACATCATGTCCCAGAGCTTTCATCAAAATTTGGGCTCAATCCAAGAACGTATGTAGAATATATGGCCCAAATACAGAACCTTCTCCATTCTGGCGAGCCCAGCCCAACTTTGAATTCATGGCCCAATTTAAACAACCAAATGAACTCTTTAGCTTTAGTGTCCTGAATATAAGTTGTAGATAATTAAGTTAGGAACACTTTTACAAAATTTCAAATTCAAATAATAAAAATAAAAATATTTATCTTCGAAATACTACAGTGCACTATTAAGGGTAAAACTGAAATTTTCACCAAATTTTCAAATGAATGATCAAATCCCAAATATTTTATAAATAAACATGTTTAACACAATGTGAGGAAATTATATCATTTATTATCAATAAAATATTCAATAAAATAGTGTTTTATCAACTCCCCCACACTTACCCTTTTGCACACCTGGGAAAAACCTCATATCAAGTAAACATCAATATCAAATCAAAACCAATTTTAAAACACATATCTTTAAGATCAATCAATTTCACACCAAGAATAAAAAAGATATCATGCCTCATAAAAAACCTTATTTCAAGTTCTCCATTTATATCATTCAATATATTTCCACTTCATTTATCCACCCATGCACAAAACACTTACCTCGCTTGAATTTTCTCTCATCACTCAAATATCAATTTTTTTTGCAATGTCTTTCTCATCCAAACTCATACAAGGGTCACCATAGGCTTGATAGATTCCTACATCGCTACCCGATGTGAGTCAAGGACATATGTTTATCATGAGAACTTTTCAGGGTTGTTCTGTGGCTTTCGGTTGGTAGGATTAAGATGTGAAAAACTCTGAGGCTGAATGAGGAGGGCTTGACTCTTTTGAAGCAAAATTGCATTAATCTACTTTTCACTTAAATATGGTCTTCTCTTCAATCTCCATAGTATCAATTCAGCTACATCATCATGAAAAGTCATGAAAGGTTTACACCATTCATCATTTCAGCATAAAAAATGTCAATCTTCTCAAACATGATTTTCTTGAAAGCTCCAGATGGGCACAGCTTCACTTGTCATGAAAGCTCCAGAAAAGGCACAGCTTTCAATATAATGACTTTCTTTAGAAGAAAACACATCTCTTCAGAATTTAATTTTCCACCCAAAGTATCACATAATGTGGTGGCACAACACAAGACAGCTTCCCCCACACTTAAGCTCAACTAGATTATGCAATTTCACTTCAAGAATTGGTTGGATAGGGAAAATTGGCTTGTAATGTGGCTTAACCTAACAGGCTGTGCATGGCTTCTAAGGGCTACAAGGATTAAATATTCAAGGTAGGCCATTATAAAAAGGATTCTTTGAAATAGGGGTTTTAATACCAAACAAATGCCTCAATCATTTAAACACAAGTACCTCAAACCCTCAAGTTTTGACAGGAATAGATCAAATTCTGGTTAAATCAAGTATGGTTTGGTTCTCTCAAGAAGTGAGGTGAATGTAAAGAATATGAAAATAATGGTTTAGAAGCCTCACAAGAAAGTGATTTCAAATTTAAAGACAGTGAGATGTGGCATGGGATTCAAAATTCGGTGTACTTTCCATGAAATTACTAAATATTTGAACTTGAAACAAAGTCATTTCAGCATTCATTTAAGCTTAGTTTCATGGGGTAAATTGTTTCACTTATTTATATGGATTTAAAAATGGTGATGAGAATCATTTCAGCTCAAAAGTTTCAAAAACACACAGAAAATTGTAAAATAAACACACAAATTTTGAAAAACACACAATTTTTTTTTTGTTTTTTTTAAACAGGAAAACAATTGAAATTACTAAACTAAAAGGTTCCCTCCCCCACACTTAAAATATTGCATTGTCCTCAATGTGAACCCATGAGATGATATATGCACATGAAATGCAGAATTTTTAAATAGGACAAATAATATAAAAGTGAAAGGGTTAGGAACAGCCTGATGTGATCAAGTGATGATGGGGTCATGCAGTGTGATAAAATCCACTGCATCAGTAGGATGTCCCTCAATGTATCTCTTCAAACGTTGCCCATTGACTGTAAAGCTCCTTCCAGTGTCCTCTTGTGTGATCTCCACTGCACCATAAGGAAAAACATTAGACACAATATAAGGACCTAACCATCTGGAACGCAACTTACCAGGCATCAACTTCAGTCGTGAACTATAGAGACGGACTTTCTCTCCAACATGAAACTCCCTTTTTTGGATCATTTTGTCATGAGCTGCTTTTGATCTTTCCTTGTAGAGCCTTGAGTTCTCATATGATGACAGGCGAATCTCCTCAAGCTCTTGAATTTGCAACTTCCTTTGAATTCCAGCTTGGGCCAAATCCATGTTGCATTTCTTTATAGCCCAATATGCCCGATGCTCGACTTCCACAGGGAGATGACACGCTTTCCCAAAAACAATCCGAAATGGGGACATACCAATGGGGGTCTTGTATGCTGTTCTATAAGCCCACAATGAATCATCCAAGCGCTTGCTCCAATCCTTCCTATTTGGCTGCACGGTTTTCTCCAAGATTTGTTTCAACTCACGATTTGAAACCTTAGCCTGGCCATTTGTTTGGGGGTGGTATGGTGTTGATGTTTTGTGTGTCACCCCATACTTTCGAAGGAGGGAAGCAAAATTCCTATTGAAAAAGTGTGTCCCTTGGTCACTGATGATGGCCTTTGGTACTCCAAACCTGCAAAAAATCTGTGCTTTGACAAAGTCCACAACAACATGAGAATCGTCAGTCCTGGTGGCCTTGGCCTCCACCCATTTACTCACATAATCAACAGAAACCAAAATATACAAAAATCCAAATGAACTAGGAAAAGGACCCATAAAGTCGATGCCCCATACATCAAAAATCTCACAGAATAGTATGGGTTGTTGGGGCATCTCATGTCTCCTAGAAATATTCCCAGTGTGTTGGCAACGAGAGCATGACTTACAAAACACATGGGCATCATGGAATAAACTAGGCCAATATAATCCAGAGTCCAAAACTTTCCTAGCTGTTCGTTGGGGTCCAAAGTGTCCACCACATGCAAGTGTATGACAGAATTTCAAAATAGACTCAAACTCATGATCAGGAATACACCTCCTAATAACTTGGTCACTACACATGCGCCAGAGGTAAGGATCATCCCACACATAATACCTAGACTCACTTTTTAATTTTTGGACTTGATGCTTCTTCAAATTCACTGGGATTACAGAGCCAACAATGTAATTAACTAAATCAGCATACCAAGGATGCTTACCTGAGATGGTATAGAGATGCTCATCGGGGAAAGTGTCCCGAAGTGGTACCTGGTCCAAGGTGTCATCCTCTAGTGTGTGAGTAAGCCTACTCATGTGGTCCGCCACCAAATTCTCTGATACCTTCTTGTCCTTTATCTCAATATCAAATTCTTGAAGAAGGAGCATCCAACGGATAAGTCGTGGCTTTGCATCTGGATTCTTTAGGAGGTACCTCAAAGCTGCATGGTCAGAAAAAACAACTACTTTAGAGCCCAATAAATATGAACGGAATTTATCTAAAGCAAATATGACAGCAAGAAACTCCTTTTCCGTGGTTGTGTAGTTTGATTGGGCTGAATCCAGTGTCCTCGATGCATAAGCAATCACATGTGAACGTCCCTCCACCCTCTGAGATAACACAGCTCCAACCGCGAAGTTGGAGGCATCACACATAAGCTCAAATGGAAGGTCCCACCGTGGGGGCTGTATGATTGGTGGAGTGGTCAGACACTTCTTCAGCTCATCAAATGATACCCTGCATGAATCATCAAAATTGAAGTCAATATCTTTTTGAAGCAATCGAGATAAGGGTAGAGAGATCTTACTAAAATCTCTGATGAAGCGTTGATAAAATCCAGCATGCCCAAGGAATGATCGAACATCACGCACACATGTAGGATATGGGAGGGATGAAATAATGTCTACCTTAGATCTATCAACTTCAATTCCATGTTGTGAGACTATATGACCTAAGACAATTCCCTTTTCGACCATGAAATGACATTTTTCAAAATTTAAGACCAGATTCTTCTCAATACAACGATGCAACACATCACCCAAACTAGAGAGACATTCATCAAATGAGGACCCATAAACTGTAAAATCATCCATAAATACCTCCATGCAGGTCTCAATGAAATCTGAGAAAATACTCACCATGCATCTCTGGAAGGTACCTGGGGCATTGCAAAGTCTAAATGGCATCCTCCGGTAAGCAAAGGTACCGAATGGGCAGGTGAATGTTGTCTTCTCCTGGTCCTCTGTTGTAATGGGAACCTGAAAATAGCCAGAAAATCCATCCAAGAAACAATAGTGTGTCTTCCCAGCTAGTCTCTCAAGCATCTGGTCAATGAATGGAAGTGGGAAATGGTCCTTACGAGTGGATTGATTTAGTTTCCTATAATCGATACACACTCGCCAACTGTTTTTTACTCTCACAGGAACTAACTCATCATTTTCATTTTTTATAACAGTGAAACCAGTTTTCTTTGGTACAACCTGAACAGGGCTAACCCATTGTGAGTCAGAAATAGGGTAAATGATACCCGCCTCAAGTAATTTTTCAACTTCTTTCTTAACAACTTCTAGGAGGGTGGGATTAAGTATCCTTTGTGGCTGTCTCACCGGTTTAGCCCCATCCTCCAAGAGAATCCTATGCATGCAAATGGAGGGGCTAATACCTGATATGTCTGCCAATGTCCAACCAATTGCCCTAATGTTATCTCTCAAAAGATTCAAAAGTTTTTCTTCATGTTCAAAAGAGAGATTGTTAGCAATTATGACAGGTAATCTATCATCACTGAGCAAGTATGCATATTTGAGATTTGGGGGCAATGGCTTGAGTTCCAATGTAGGTGGGTGATGTATGGATGGAGAAATTGATGCAACAGACATATCTGCACAATGAACATCAGTATCAGAATAAAAATCATCACAATCAGAGAATAAAGCACCAAATCCATCAGCATACTCAATAGCCATGTCATAATCAGAGTTCACATGATCAAAATCAGAATATGATTCCATTTCAAAATCAAATCTTAGAGAGTCTTGTTCCTTAAAAATGGGTGTAGAAGTATTCTTAGACATCAAACTAGAACCAATACTCATAATCTCCCTAAGCATAGGACAATCAAATTCTATGGAGTTTTTATTTGGTGGTTCAAAATGGGAGATAACAAAAGCAGAATGGTCCTCTGAGGGGTACTTCATGGAATCCATAACATTAAATATCACAACTTCATCTCCAAACTCCATGGAAAGTGTACCCTCATTGACATTTATGATAGTTTTTGCAGTTTTGAGGAAGGGCCTACCTAAGATAATGGGGGCATGAGAACTTACCTGATCATCCTCCATGTTAAGCACATAGAAGTCTGCTGGAAAGATCATGTCTCTTACCCGGACAAGTACATCCTCAAGAACTCCCGCTGGATATGCCGTAGCTCTATTCGCCAATTGCACCACTACTCTTGTTGGCTTCAACTCACCAACCTGTAAGGAAGAGAATACAGAGTGAGGCATCACATTTATTGAAGCTCCTAAATCACAAAGAGCATCAGAGAAGTGCAACTCCCCTATGGTACATGGGATGGTGAATGTCCCAGGATCCTTGCACTTTGTTGGCATTGCTAGAGTTGGTGTAATGAGTGCTGAGACATTCCTTCCAAGGTTGATCCTCTCATTCCCCTTGAGCCCTCTTCGATTGGTGCAGAGTTCTTTTAAGAATTTGGCATACCTTGGGATTTGCTTAATGGCTTCAAGTAGAGGAATGTTGATCTCCACACGCTTGAATGTGTCCAAAACCTCCTTTTTCATTGCTTCTTCAGCCATCTTCTTGGTTTGAACAACCCTGTTTGGAAAAGGAAGGGGTTTAGGAGGAACATCATCAATCTTTTTCTTACCTTTATCTTTCTCCTTGGATTGCTCATCAGTTGGTATGGAATGCGGCTTCTCTGAAGTTGAGGTGAATCCCGGTGGAATGGTAGGTGCAGATGTATCGTTCATTTGCTTCCCACTTCTCAATGTGATGGCACTAACATTCCCCTTTGGATTTGGAGTGGGTTGGGAAGGTAGATTTCCAGAATTCTTACTCACAAGTTCATGGAGGGCGGTGGCAATCTGGCTCATTTGAGTCTTCAACTCCCTCAGCTCCGAACTTTGACTCTTCAGCTCATTCTGTTGATTAAGAACAATTTGTTTCAAAAGATCATCAGTGTTAGAGTCTACCTTGTGTTGGATATTCCCTTGTTGCTGACTCGTTGATGTTTGAGCTTCGAATCTCCTTTGGGGTTGTTGGAAACCCTGTTGGTAAGGTGGAGGCTGCTGGAAGTTTGGTTGAAAAGGGGGCCTTTGTTGTTGTCCAGAGCCATACCTCATGTCCGACTGATCTTTCCACCCTTGGTTGTATGTTGGATCAAACTTCTTTTGGGGATATGGTTGTTGTTGTTGCTGCTGAAATGGTCTCCCAGGGAACACTGCTGCACAATCTTCTGTTTCTTGGAGTTGTGGGCAACAGTCAGTTGGGTGGCTTGTCTCAGTGCAAATACCACAAGACCTTGAAGGAGGGGGTAGAGATGTCTTTTGTGCCAATGCAATCTGCCTCACCATAGTGGTCAATTCTTCCAACTTAGTATCAATCAAATGACTTTCAAGAGAAGAAGGACTTACTTGATGTACTCCTCGAACATGTGGTGTACCTCTATCACCGAATTGTTGGGAGTTTTGGGCCATTTTGTCGATCAATGCTCGCGCAGATACTGGTGTCTTGTCCACCAATGCTCCTCCAGCCGCAGCATCTACCATGCTCCTCTCCATGGGTGTGAGTCCTTCGTAGAAGTATTGGATGAGGAGTTGCTCACTGATTTGGTGATGTGGGCAGCTTGCACACAACTTCTTGAATCTCTCCCAGTACTCATACATTGACTCCCCTTGGGCTTGCTTGATCCCCGATATCTCCTTTCTAATGGATGTTGTCCTTGATGCTGGAAAAAATCTCTGTAAGAAAAGACGTTTCAAATCGTTCCAACAAGTTACATCTTCGGGTTGTAAATAATACATCCAATCTTTCGCAGCTCCATCAAGTGAGAATGGGAATGCTCTTAGTTTGATTTGATCTTCAGAGACATTTCTAGGTTTTAGGGTTGAGAAAACCACATTAAATTCTTTCAAATGTTTATTAGGATCCTCACCAGAGAGGCCATGAAACTTTGGAAGTAAGTGAATTAACCCAAATTTCAGTTCGAAGTCCGATTCGAGATTTGGGTATGCAATACAATTTGGTTGATAGTTAATATCAGGTGCAACCAATTCTCGAATGGTTCTATTAAGTTCATTTCCATTGTTTCCAGCCATTGGTTCTTGTTTTATGATTGAATTTGAATTGCTTCCAATTTCAATATTCTGATATTGGAGTAATTCTCCAACTGGTTGAATGTTGAAACTTCCCGTAGACTGAGAATGTCTGATTCGTGCCCTAAGGCTACGTTCAATCTCAGGGTCAAGATCTAAGAGATCTTTGGGATTAGTTCGTGTCATAGATCAAATAAAAATGAAAAGAAAGAAGGTGGACCATAGTAAAATAAAAATTAGAAGTTTGAGTTGATGGTCCAAAAAGAAGTAGAATAAAATAAAAGAAGAAGAAGAAAATTCAGATTGGGTAAAGAAGAAAGAAAGAAAGAAGAGAGGAAGAGAATAAAATTTAAAATAAAATAAATACCTATAATTGGTTGAAATAATTACTTGCCTCCCCGGCAACGGCGCCAATTTGAAAGAGCGCTGTCGTGGGCGCCCTCAAATGATTAGTGTAATTTGGGGTACTTAGGTGCAGCAGAGTGGCTGACCAAGGTCGTCTCTCAAAGGAGGAAGTGAATTAAAACAATTATTGGAGGTATTGTAGAAGTAAAATAAAAGATAATAAAAACACTACTTGAAAGGATGTGGGTGGTTGTTTAAAGTTTATGAATCTAGAAGAAGTTTGCTGGAAGAAGATTGCATTTTTTTTTGTTTTTAATTTTGAAATGAAGTTTCGATTAGAATGACACAACAAAAAGATGTTTGTTTAGACAATATTTAAAAGACGTAATCGATCTAACTCTACCTCTTCAATCATTTATTAATCATTATAATTTAAATTAATATTCACTTAATTATGATCCCTTAATTTGTTAAATCCCGAACCCTACGAGAATTAACTTTACCACGAAGATTGAAGTGAATTTAACCTTAGGCTAACTTCGGAACATGCAATCGCAACACCCTGCTTTGATTGATGTTCTAAGATTAGCTTATGGTCAGTGTTAAATTAAGGCACATATCCACTCTGGAAATGAGGATGAATTGTGTTTAGGGATTATATTTGAACTCTACAAATTTATCCCGTGTGGTCTTGTATTACCGATTAAGATCGCGCTCTCACAATTTACACAAAATCCCGACCTCGCGTGTTTTTGTGTACATTGTTCAATTGCTTGCTTAGTTTCTTACAATTTAAAAAAAACACAATTCATGGATCATATTAAGTTAATTACAGTAGCTCATTGATTCAAAATAATTAAATGAAGAGGGTAGAAGATAGATCGATTACTAAAAGACTACTCTTCCATGGGTGGCGTAATCATCGTAGAAGCGTTTTGCATGTGCAAAGGTTTAAAATGGGTATAACCAAATAACGCTTCTACTCAAGAATTCCAGCCCAATTAGGAAGATTAAGAGAAGAATAAATTTAAACAAAACAGAATAAAAGAGAAGAAATAAAAGAAGAACAAAGAAGTTTATTACATAAACAAAATCATTACAACATGAAGGAGAAGAAGAAGGCTTCGTCGAAGGGATCCTTGCTTCAAGAGATACCCTTATTGAAATGGTTGGAGAATTGGAGTGGATCCACTTCTCCTCTGCCTCTCAACTTCTCAATGCACGTCCCAACCCCTCCAAATGAGAAAAACTCCAATTTATAGAGGGGAGGGGAGGAGAGGTTACAAGTGGTTTCAAGTATGAATGTGGAAATTCGGCCAAATATTTTATGCCAACTTGCACCGCCCATTTTACCACCAAAACGCGTGAATTGGCCGGCCTTCCAGAAGGATGATTTGTGCCACATCATGTCCCAGAGCTTTCATCAAAATTTGGGCTCAATCCAAGCCCGTATGTAGAATATATGGCCCAAATACAGAACCTTCTCCATTCTGGCGAGCCCAGCCCAACTTTGAATTCATGACCCAATTTAAACAACCAAATGAACTCTTTAGCTTTAGTGTCCTGAATAAAAGTTGTAGATAATTAAGTTAGGAACACTGTTACAAAATTTCAAATTCAAATAATAAAAATAAAAATATTTATCTTCGAAATACTACAGTGCACTATTAAGGGTAAAACTGGAATTTTCACCAAATTTTCAAATGAATGATCAAATCCCAAATATTTTATAAATAAACATGTTTAACACAATGTGAGGAAATTATATCATTTATTATCAATAAAATATTCAATAAAATAGTGTTTTATCAGTGACCTTGAAATACACTCACATTAGGCCATATATAAGCAATTAAACTGAGAGAAGAAGAAAATAAATATATCCTTACCTCAAAGAAGAATTTGGTTCTTACAACCCCTTCCTCAAGATCCACCCCGACTTCTTGATTGCCCACCTCATTTCCATTTCTTAGGAGTTTGCGAATAGTTATCTAGATCACACATACTTAAAGATTCATCTTCCTCAGTATGAAAATACATGTCTTGATATCCAATGAAATCATTTTTTGGTACCAAAACATAACTATCTTGAAAATTGTTGAACTCTTCACGAAACACTTCTCTACTTTGAGATCTAATTAATATATCAGTCATGGTAACTCTATTTTTATTTAGCTTAGAGATCAGTGGGATAGTGAAATCCTCTGTAGTATCCACATCATTCTATGTTATTTAATCCCCTTACTTTCTTAAAGGAGAGTCCAAGGCATAATTAATATCCCTCACATCACTTTCCTTATGCTTCACTGCATACAAATATTTAGGATCATCTTTGTGAACCTTCTCATTTTCACACATCTAGATTCACAGATGAGGCATGTTTAGGTAAACATGAAGAAGCAATTAGTTTTCTAGGAAAAATAAGTTGAAAACACTCTTCATTTACAACCTTAACCTTAACATTTATTTTGGCAGTGAAAAGTGCATCCTGACTCATTTTATGATCAACTTCTATCTGGACAGTATCCTCATAATTAGACTACCCATAAGAAGCCACTTTATCCAATATACCATCATTGTTCTTACATATATGTGCAACCTACACTTCTTCAGCCACATTATCCCACGAAATCTTTAACTTAGGTGATGGGGAACCCCTTTTTCCACCTTCAATATTATTCAACCCAATATCAGTATCAGCCACCTGAGTTTTCTCCACACTACTGCTCATTCCCTCACCGAAAGAGTCCCTCTCCACATTCATCAACCCTTTAACATTTTTAGACCCTACAAGAATTGCGGCCTTCCTAAGAATAGAAACATACAAGACAATCCCTATAAGAACCCATTTGGTTGTACCACCATTTCCATCTTCTACTCTACCCACAAATGAGTTCCTTACAACTAGATTCATCTCATATTTGTATATACGTTTAGCAACAACAAAATTAAAATCATGCCTATATTTTCATTCACCACTGAGGTGTACAGTTCTCATACAGTGGGAACAAAGAACGTTCCTTTGAAATTTATTAGACAGATACCTAATGGATTTACGAGTTCCATAAAAATTTGGTCTTCTTTAATATTCAACTGATAACTAAATATGATTCCCTACAACAACCAATATTACATATTGAGTCAAGGTAAGGGAAAAATATACCTCGACAAGCACCATTGAAAACTGACCATAGAGAGTATGCTCTGTCTCCCTGTCAAACTTGATAGGGATAATAATGTATGAAACAATATCCCTTAAGATTTTAGGTTTCTAGAAAAACCCACTCAAAGCACGTATTTGGACCCAAGATTGGGATAATGGGTTCATTACCTTTTTGGGATCAAAGAGGGGATCCCGGTCTTTTATCTTAAAAATTATGGTTTTAATGGAATGATAAAATGACCATAGGCATTAGTCTTAAGATCCAATTGGGGAAGATAAGCTTAAAGAAATCCACCCCAATCAAAATGGTATTATTCCAAAAATCGAAACCCCTTATGCAAAGAATATGACCCCTAACCTCTTCAATATTCCACATATTTTCCTCCTATGGAATAACAAGACATGAAAAGTTAAATTACTTACATTCATCAATTGTTTCCTCCAGGATCTTGGAATTTTCTTCAACAATAACTAACAAACTTTTTTAGGTGATTTAATTCTGCGGTGTAATAGATTCACCCCCGAGGTCTGAGAAGAACCGATGATTCTCAACCCCTTTCATCGTAAAGCATAGATCATCCTCTTGAACCTTTGATGAGGTGGCTATGATAGATGAGGACCTAAGGAGAGGACCTTCAGTCAAAAAATCGAGTTCAAACTCCCAGGAAACGTCATTTCCCATTACAAACCCTAGAAGAAGCCATTGTCGCCGCGATCGCCTAACACCGCCGCTCCAATCCTCGTATCACCTAGTCTATATAAATGTTTTTTATATAATAAGTAATATATATATATATATATAAATTATTCTTGTCTTGTTTTTTATCTATGAGATTCTTTTATGTATACATATAACTATTTTGAATAAAATTACACTTTAATATAATTAATGATATATTTTTAAAAATACAATTTAATTCATATAAATAATAATTTTTTATTATAGTTAATTTTTTTAATTGTAGTTAATAATTAATTATATTTTTTATATACATTCAATACAATATATTCATCTATAAAATCAATTAATATATATATATATATATATATTAACAATTATAAATCTATTTAAATATAATTATTAAAATTCTTACTTATAATTTTATAGTTTTATAATTAATAATGTATCGAGAATAACCTTTATAAATTTATATTTTTCATGTAGTTGATACAATAATATTATATTATTACATATTAAAATTGTATATATATTTTCGTAAAATAATAATAATGTAG
Organism: Viscum album; assembly: GCA_963277665.1. NCBI lineage: Eukaryota > Viridiplantae > Streptophyta > Magnoliopsida > Santalales > Viscaceae > Viscum > Viscum album. The sequence goes on from OY728163.1 coordinate 693,854,157, forward strand.
TATTATTTTAAATATAATCCTACATTTATATAATTAATGATATATTTTTAAAAATATTTACTCATTTAAATAAATGATATTATTTTTAATTTTAATTAATATTTTTTAGTTATAGTTAATAATTAATTATATTTTTTATATACATTCAATACACTATATATATATATAATTAATTAGAAATAATAATATATCAATATATTAATAAATGTAAATATATATAAATATTTTTTTAAAATTTTTACTTCTAATTTTATAGTTTTATAATTAATAATATATTATGTAAAACATTTAAAAAATTATATTTTTTATATTATTGAAATAATTATATTATTATATATGTAATTTCTATACATATTCTTAAAATAATTATAATTTAGTATTATTTTAAATATTGTTGATAATAACTTCGGATTTATTATTACACATATTTTGTTTAATCTGACACATAGGTTTTTATCAACATTAATGCTGATAAATTTACCTATATAAGCACTATGGTTAACACTTATAAATACCATTACATAAGCTTAAATTGAAGTTGTGTAAGAATAACTAATTGCATATATTTAGTTTAATCCCATACAAATTCATTATCATAACTAATCTTAGCATTGATAAATCTACCTAAATCAGGGCTAAAAAACTATGATAATGAATTATTTTTAAAATAAAACTAAAGATGTGTAAGAATAAATTTGAATTTTGGAAGCTCTGTAAGATTAAAATGGGAATTATCAGCACTAAATTTATAAATGATAAAGATCTATCTTTATAAATGCTAAAAGTAACACTAATAAAACATTAAATTATCAGTTCATTTAGCACCTATAAAAGATTTTTTATCAGTGCTTTTTAATAAGATTTGATAAAGCCCCTACTGTCTTCATAAATGAACCCTAACCATACCACTCATAAACCCTATCATCAATGATATTACTAAATATGTACTCTTCCATAGTCCCCTTGAATAATTTTTTGAAAGATTCCACTTATATAATTGATGATAAGAAATCTCCTTCAATTATGATGTATTTTTGGAAACTATTATTCATGTATATAATGATTTTTGATTTTTTTCTGATCATGATGTTTTTATGTGTGTGTGTATATATCTTCGGTGATTTTTATTCATATATATATCTACGAGTTTTTGGATTCTTCATCATCATTTTGGATTGTTACACATGTCCTAAATCTCCTATGATTTTTTAAAATGGTCTTCGTTTATATCTCTTTTCATTCATCCTTTTAGAACCATGATGATTTATCCCTAATATATATATATGCACACACACACACACACAAACACACACACACGTATATATATCTGTGTGGTAATTCATGTATATATAAATAGATTTTCATATCAATTTGTATTTTTATGTATATATACACACACACACAATTTTTTTGTGTTAAATCTATTTCTATATCTCTATATATATGTTTATAATTTTGTTTATGTGTATATATTTTGTATATATATATATATATTTATTATATGTTATGTGTTTTCAGCTTTAGTTTTTAATAAAAAAGATTCTTTGTATTTTTTAAAAATTATGAAATTAGATTAAACTTAGTATATATGAGTTTCAACACTGCCTTCTTAACCACTTCATTATTCAGAAGTGTAAACCTCTATTATAATTGCATGATTGGATTAATCCCTTCTTCACATCTCACTAGATGAGTGCATAGAGAAGGTATAATGATCACTCATGAGATGTCAGGACATCATTCTAGGAATCATTTTTAAAAATTATAATTACTCATCCTTAAAACTAGAACATCAAAGGTGTTGTGAAAACTCAAGTTTGAGGTAAACCCCCAGAGAAAAGGATCCTTAGTAAGAAAATTTAGTTTAAAAGAAAAAATATTTCGATTTTAATTATTTAAATGAATTTAAAATGATTTAAATAAATTATGTATGTTAAAAAAATACTGAGAAATTGACAATTTAGGTTCATGTGATTGATACGAATTTAAAATAATTAATGGATAATCATTTTTTATCATAATTGGATCTAAAAAAATCATTAGTCATGATGTTTTCCCTCATACTTATAAACTCCACTTTTCTTATTATCAAGTACTTTGATTTGTTTAATAATATGGTATTACAAATCTATATTTAAACACAACAATTTAAACTCATTCCATGAACAATAATGAATTCAAGTAACCATATTATATATTAAATAGTAATTCCTCAATAAAAATGACAATAATCACGTTTTTGAAATAAAAAATAGATATAGAAGAATGATTTAATTCAATAACCCAACAAAAACTAATATTAAAGACAAATAAACTTCAATACTCAACCACCCTTAATTACTAATCTTATCACAAAGTGAATACACACCCATATTTTCATAAGAACCAAAAATTAATCCATGTTATACATAAGATAGATTTCTAAAATCCTATCTATGAAAAACCAAGAATCCTTCATCCTTCCAAGATGTTTATAAAAGATAACCAGTGAATGATTGAAACAAATATTGATTTATATCCTTCAAAACAAGTTCTCCTTTTATATAGAAACTCTTATATATCTTCTTATATCTCCCATATCATATTGTTTCAAATTAAAATCACATTATTATTATTTAAAATCAAGTGGGATCTACTAAATATTCCATATATATATATATATTATAATTTATAATTATATTTTTTAATGTTATACAATATATAATTTAAGTATGTAAAAATTGATACATTATATGCATACCCTATGCATATTTTTTTAAATATGATTATTATTGAACCACATAGGATGAATATGATTATAAAATGGTTGGATTCTAATAGTATGGAAAAAGAGTATTAGGATGGGGTTAAAGTTTTCATCATGTTAACCACATAACATGGAAAGTACCCTTCTCAAATTATTTGTTCGTGTTTACATTGTTTTTATGAAAGATGGATTTGTATAGAGGAGTTATAAGAATACTTTACTTGTAATAGAATAGATAAAAGATATAATGGTTGTAATAAAAAAGGGAATTAATTTAATGTATATAGTTACTAAGATATCACTATGGTTTATGGATCGTATGATATGAGTGAAACTATAAATGAAGATATATATTGTATTGTGGAAATGACAATGATAGTTGAAGATAACCTTTTTGATTTTTAAAAGATATTTTAGAAGTTATAAATATGTGCAAAGGTCATATTAAATTCTATTTGTACTAAATATAATGTATTTTCTGCCTTACTTGAGCTTTAAAATTTGAAATTTGGAAAAAGATTGATTGGCACCAACTTTACAGAACTACTTTATCTTTTTAATGATATATTACTAGATGATAATGAGATTCCTTTTCAAACATATGACACTTAATGAATGTTATGTTCAATGGGTACGATCTCTAAAAGAATACATGCTTTCCCAAATAACTTCATATTATTTCATGAGGACCATGAATCAATTAAAAACCTCCTTAAGTGTGGTGCAGTTCTATACAAGAATGATGAATCGAGTCCTTCAATTTTTTATGGTACATTATAATTATTCTAAGGTTTAGAAAACTATATGAAATTGAGATGATTATAATTAAAATGATATGGAACATATATATAAGATTTCAATAAGGGAAACTTCATCACCCAACAATCTATCCTTAGTGGAAAAAACATAATAATGAGAATCATGAATTTTGAAATGATTCAAGAAACCTTAGCCTTGCACTATCTATAGATGTAATGAATCATTTTGGTATACATAGTGACACTCATAGTACATGGACATATATTATGGTTAATTATAACTTACCACTTTGGTTATGAAAGAAGTGCAAGTACATTGTCCTTTCTCTTTTTATATCGGATCAAAATAACCTCGTAATGATATTGATGTTTATTTGTATTTATTGACCAATGACATGAAATTGATGTGGTATTTAGGTGTCATGTTTTATGATGGTCATATAACTGAAGATTTTAAGTTGATATATATGTCTTAAAATATGATAAATGACTTTCCTAATTATGTATATTTTTAATATATAACATTAATGGAATGTTAGGGGGTCCCAGTTTTCAATAAGGTACACACTCAGTTAGGGTGAAATATTTATTGAAGACAATTATTCAAGGAAATTGTAAATATTTTCCCTGATGAGATAGATACCAATCTTGGACAACATAATTCTATGAGAATTCAGAAGAAGTTACAATACCTTCTCCATTAATAATGTAATGTCCCGACCTGGGATCCACTTAACCAGTGCGTCAAGTTAGTGGGTCACATGGCCTAAAGCATAGATCCCTGTATGCCAGAGGCTGTTGACTACTAGTGAGGGTGTGAAGGTGGTACAGTGGGGAGACTATACCCTCATGTCAGAGTGGCGTAATGGTTAAAAAAGTAGAAGCATATAATAAATAGTTAGAATAACAATGCAGTAGAAGAATAATATAAATAATATAATAGACAAGTGCAGAAGTGTAAATAACTGAGAAACTGGATAAATATAATAAAATCCTCCATCGAAGTGTCTGATATATGGATGCATGGCATGCTGTAACACAAAAAGGAAACAAGCAGATACAAGCATGCTATACAATAGTACAAAAGAAAAAAAATGATAAAACAACTCCAAGAATCTTGAGCCTATCCCCAATCCTACGCTTCTAAAATCCAACTAAAGGTAAAGCATGTTAAAGACCATTAATAGGGATCTTTCCCTTATCAGTACCTATAGGAAGATAGTATTCTCAGGAACCAAAGTAATCCCAAGTAGGGTGAGAGATAAAAATCCCAGTAGGCCACCACCAACGATGTCTACATGTAATCCAAGTAGTGCTCGTAACTAAACAGTGTGCATGTATAACAGAATAAATAAAGTAATACTGAAATAAATAACCAGACCACTCAGGTTTCTAAGGGACACCTGATGGAACTACTTCCCTTGGCTCATGGCTTGGAATCATCTAATCATCCACTATATATATATATATTAGTAATATATATATTATAAATATATATATTTCATCCCCCTATATGAACCAAGTACATGTAGATGTAAGTTTCTATATACCTAGAATGCTAGTTGTTGAATGGACTTGGGTGTAACTCAGACATCCATGACCAGTCTAATGAGCCTATAATCTCAAGAAATATGGTATATTCTCTACATCCCTATAATAGTGAGAGACTTCATGAAACAACACTCGAGATAGTGAGTGAGCTATCATGTCATCACTCTAATCATGGAATGTGGCATGTAAATCCCAACACCCATATAGTATCACTGGTGTGAGATGACATAATCAACACATTATGTGAGGGAGTGTGATTTTCCACCATTTTCAACACCCCTTACTATCGTACACAACCTATATAAAGGCATATTATAATTATAACTAGCATGGGGAATTACCTCCCATCTATATATTTTATCTATACCATATATATAAGAAAGTCATAATCATTTTTATAACATAATACATGAGAAATAACATATCATGTATCTCAAAGGCCAATTTCATTTATAGTGTGACATTACATTTCAAATTGTTCATTTATCAAAGAATAAAAAAAGGTGTGGCCTTACCACCCTCCATAAACCATTCAATTCCAATTCATCCAATTCATTTAATGTAGGGTAACCACCAAGCATTAAGCAATCCAATTTATTAAACCATTCATTACAATCAACCCATTTAATTCATTAAGACATGGAATATCAATTCATATGGCTCAAGATGTCAATTGGAAGGTGTTATGGTCAAGTAGGAAAAAGACTATATAGGAAATTCCCAACATAGGTTTATCCAAACACATAATATGTTCTTTGGGTCCAATAAAAGTCCATATAACCATGGCATTCCCATTTCAAGTATAAGACAAAAGCTAAAGAGGCAATCCATAAAGATGCATCATTAGAAAAGTGTTTCAGCCACTGAGATCACATATTAGATTCCCACTACCAAGTCTCATCTTGTACTCGTCCATGGTTCCATAGAACCTATACAAAAGGAACAGACATGACTCAAAGTTTCTTCATGCTTTGATCCACAATAAAAATTAGATACTCCTCAAAGGAAGAATCTACACCCAATTCAACATCATCATGATGAAATAAATGTTTCAGGTCTGGATAGTATCGATAAATCTGAGATACATGAAATTCATCATGTATAGACCGATATCTTTGAGGAAGTTCCAACTGGTATTCCACTGGTTTGGTCTATTTCATAACCTCTAAGGGTCCAAAAAACCTCAGTCAGAGCTTATCCTACTTTCAAATACATCCATGTCCCAACTTGGGTGAGACTCATAAGAAAATATAGTCTCCAACCTCAAACTAGAGAGGTCTCTGTTGATACTTTATTCCACTTCATGGATAAAAAAGTGACAAATGGAAATACCTTAGAAAAAAGAGGAAAAAATACACGGATGATTTCAAGATTTGCAAAGGATCCAAATTTAAATTCCCCTAGTTGAGACAAATCACCAATGGCGCGCAAGGTACTTGCATGCCACCAACTGGCGTGCTACCCACTTGTGCATCCAAGCTCAATTCTCCTAGGGTTATGTTTTTTCTTATAAATAGACCCTTGGGGTCTTCATTTGTATGAAAGAATTTCCCCGAAGCCCAATTCCTGATCTATTCACCCTAGTGATTTGCCGAAGTCTTTTGAAATCTCCCAGGTAGTTCTTTAACATCTAAGGTGAGGGGATTAAAGGAGGATCATAGGACATAAGTCCATTCAGTGTTTGAAATCCCTAACACTTGCACACCCAAAGTTCCCAACCTCCCTAAATCAAGAACACTTGTACTCCCTCCATTCCTTATATAGGAACTTGAGAACCCCACTTCTAGGAATACCTTTGAGGTCTCTTGGAGGCTTGAACCAGGTTTTTTCCAAGTCTTATCCTCCAAGTTGTTCATCACTTAAGGTGAATTCAGGTCACACAAGCCTACTTGCACATTCCCAATACCTGCGTGCTAGAGACATGAGCACCCCTCTTTGGTTCACCTCACATATTTAGCATCTTCAATCCATTAATGAAGCCTCCTTCAAATCCATTCATGGAATAGATTCTTTTTCATTATCTCCCTTGTATGAAAGGAATCATGTTGAAACCTCCACCAAGACCTCTTAATTTACAAAACCATAGGGAAAGGCACACCAGTGTGTCTCATATTTGGATTTATATCTCTACGGTCAGATGTTTCCCATACTTTTTCTATTGGAAATCTAGGGTTATTGCAATGTATGTGGAGTTGTATCTCCACAGTCATGAGTGATATTCTTCTAGGAACAATGTTAAGGAGTTCCCAATTTCAAGGATTAGGGTTATGGTCATGTATGCCCCTTATCTCTAAAACCCAAAGCCTCAGTTCTCTAATAGGGAAGGTACAATTCACACCTTCTTTTCTTTTCAACAAACAAAAACTATCTCTCCTATACCGGGATGAATTTTAGGGAGCCCCTCAAGGAGTAAGACCCTAGTATTTCAAGATGGATCCAATGAACTTCACTTCCATTTCACATTAAATGGTTCATTGCTCCGCTCCCTCATCCACTGTCACCTTGGATTCTTTTTCCATAGGCCCAACCTATTCTATCAATAATGTAGAAAGTGTGTGGTTTGTTGAATATTTCACATCCACTTGTTTCTCACACCAAGCATGATGCATGTGGTATTAGAGGTTTGTGATGAGTAAAACATACACACAATCAAACAAAATTACTGAATTATGTGAACTTTGATTCAAATCATAATTTGGATATGTAGGAATCCTTCACTGAGGTCTGTAGCACACTGGACATCCTCCTCAGGATTCCAACCCTAACTCCCTTAATCCGGTAATCCAAATTTGTAGTAAATCCTGAATTAATCCCCCCTAAATCTCCATTAGTTAAGAAATATCTCATGGAACTTGCTACAAGGGAATCTTCTTTAGGAGGTAGCCACAAACTATTTATCTCAGAGGTCCATATTCACCTGTGAGACTTACCGAACTACGTGAGCTTTGATTCCCATCTTAGTGGGATACGTAGGAAGCCTCCTTGATGTTCAAACCCAACAATCCAAATCAACCCTGTTCTTCCAGGGCCATATTCCCAACACGGTCAAATCCAACTTTGAATCTCATATCCTTTTCCAAGTTTCTTTGGCTTCTTAGAAAAAATTCCTACACCAAGATTTGACTAAGAACCTTCTTCTTAGATGTCCTTACCACATGAACTTAAACTGTATAGTTAGGTCCTTATCACACAACCTTAAAAGGTATTATGTGTCCCATTTAGTGGAACTAAACTATAAGGGTTTTCATTACTTTCATGATGATACGTAGGTATCCCATTTATGGGTACGATCCCAACATCAAAACAAATTTTTTCTATCAGGATGACCATAAATTCCCGAGTGCCCCACTGAGTGGCTTAAAAACAAGCATCATTGTAAGAGCATCTGAAGAATCTCGATCTAGTATATGAGAGGATACCATTTATGGAGAACCTAGAATACATAAGGATATTTCTATTGATGAAGAACCTCGAATACATACGGATGATTATGAATTTCAGACATACTAATAATTGATTGAAATCTCAAAGGAAAACCTACACTATAACTGGTAAATTAATAAGAATTTATGAACATATATTTGTTCTATAAAAGAGTCTTGGAGTAGGAAATAATCACCCCCAAAAGGGTATGATGATCCCGAAATCCCTTCCTCTGAACCAATGTGAGTTATTAAGTATTATAGATCAAACAAACCTAATGAACACCTACCTTTGGAAAGTAGGTACCTTTGGATACAAAACCATTGGATGTTTTCGGTTCCATAAATAAATCTGATGGAAACCATCTAGTAGTAGTGATTCTTAATCAGAACACACATTCCAGGAGAAACATTATCCGATGCCTATTGGCATAGATTACTCTCTTGACTGAGCTATCAACATGCGCTTCTTGATTAAATGGACCTTCTCTGTAGTCTCCTACAGAATATGTAGTCCAAGAATAACTACCTCCCCTTCCTCTAACCAACACATAGGTGAGCAGAAAGACCTACCATATGAGGCTTCATAAGGATCCATTAATATGGTATCCTGAAATCTATTATTATTAGTGAACTCAACAAGCAGAATGTATTTCTCCAAGGTAACCCTATAATCAAGGACACGTGCATAGATAATGTCCTCTAGCACCTGAATCATATGATCCATATATCCATTAACATATGGGTGATAGGTTATACTTAGAATCATCAGAGTATCCAAGGATTTCTACAACCCATACCATAACTGTTACATGAAATGATAATCTATTTTAGAAATTATAGAATGATGAGATCCATGAAGACATACAAATTACCTGATGTATATCCCTCTTAGATTATCTACCATGAAGGTATATTGCACAAGTAAGAAGTGCGTGACCTTCATAAAATGATAAATGAAAACCCACACTGTATTGTTTCCATGAGATGATCTGGGTAAACCATTCATGAAGTCTATCAAAACATCATCCCATTTCCACTCAGGAATGAAAAATGGCTGAAAAATCCCCACTGGACTTTTATATTCTACCATAACCTACTAACAGGTGGAACACTGAGTGATGAAGCTGGAAATATCATGTTTTGTAACATACCACCAATACTAGAGCCAAAGATCTCGATACATTTTGGTGACATCAAGGTGAACCTCCCATGATGAGGTGGGAAATTCCCACCTTATATCCTCTATAATATTTTCTAGGACCCATTCGCACTCATGGAATAGTCATTTGTCAACCCCATACACAGTCCAACCTGAAGATGTATCATAATAAAAAATGATTTTCCTTAGGAAAAGTCCTTGAGGATCAGATAACTTCCTCATTCTTACCAATTCTAGAAGAGTAGAAGTCACTGCTAAAGCTGAGAGGATAGTCTGACCATGGTCCTCCTAAATCTCAACATGAATATCTTAGAATAAGTCCATAAGCTTCTATTCACCATTGGATTCTTGAAATGACTATGTATGAATATTTTGGTTTAGAGCATCAAATACTAAATTACTCTTCCTAGGTGTGTAGATAAACTCGAAATCAAACAACTTCAAGTACATAACCCACTTGCATTGCATGATATTTAGAACTCACCATGTAAAGATGTACTTGAAGTTTTTTGTGATCAGTGTATACCACAAATGATCTCCAAGTATATAGTGTCTTCAAAAGTGTAAGGCGTGTACAACATCAGTGATCTTGAGGTCATGAATTGGGTAGTTCCACTCATGAGGCCTCAACTGATGAGACTCGTATGAAATGAATCACTCATCCTACATCAGAATAGATTCATTATTGATACCTGATACATCAAATTATACAATATAGATTCTCCCTAGCTCTAGAAGAATTATTATCAGTCCTGAATTCAAGTGACCCTTCATCTCTTGGAAGGCTTCTTAACAAGCTTATGACCATACAAATTTCACACACTTCTTTTTAAAGATATTAAGTGGAACTACATGGTATGGGAAATCCTAGATAAAGCATCTATAATATCTAACTATCCCCAAGTAACTCATAATTTCAAATATGTTCGTGGTATTCTCCCCAGAAACTATAGCTCTCAATTTCTTTGGGTCAGCTTAATCTTCTGACTTTGAGATAATGTGATCTTAGAAGTAGACTTTTTCAGTCCAAAAGTGGAATTTATTGATCTTAGAATAGTGTTTATGCCCCCTCATTTTATTCATCACAATCTCAACATAGGTTTCATGGTTGTGTCTAGAGAATGAATACACAAATATATCGTCAACAAATAAAAATAAAAATGAATCTAGATATGGGTGGAAAACTAGATTCATAAGATCCATGAAAACTATAGGAGTGTTCTTGAGTTCCAATAGAATAATCATGTACTTGTATAGACCATACCTACTCCTAAAAGCTGTGTGAGGTATTTTTGATGTTCTGAAATTCACTTGGTGATAGCATAACATCAAATCTATATTTGAAAACACCTTCACTCTTCGGAGTTGATCAAAGAGGTAATCTATTCTAGTTAGTGGATATCAAATCTATATCATGATCCGGTTCAAACAATGGTAATCCACTCAGATCCTAAGGGTACCATCTACATTATTAGAAAAAAGGACCAGTGAACCCCAAGGAGAAGTGTTGGGGTGTATAAAGCCTTTATCCCCTAGATCCTCCAACTGTTTTTTGAGCTCCATAAGATCCTTAGGTGCCATCCTATAAGGAGGAATGGTCACTGGTGCTACTCATAGAACAAGATCAATGGTAAAATATACCTCTCTCACCAAAGGCAGGCTAGAGATGTTATCGGGAATGATGTCTCTAAAACACTCCACTACAGGAGGAAAAATAGTGGGTCATAAAACTTGGTTTTCCAGGAAATGACTGATGATCTAAGATGCTGCACTAACTAGCCTCTGCTTCTCAGGTCCAGATTGAGTTACACTAACATCCCATTCACCCTTATGCATGTACCTACTACCCTATGGTGATATAAACATTACCCTCTGATGATAGCAGTCAATATTGACTCGATAGGGAACTAACCAGTCCATCCTGAAGATTATGTCAAATCCCATCACGTCAAGGATGTAAAGATTCCATAGGAAAACATAATATCCTATCTCAATAATAAAATTCTTAAAATGGTGAATTATCTCAAAATGGATACCTAACGAGGTGTCTAGCATCATAATACCATATAAGTGATCAATGTCGAGGCCTAAAATTTCAATGATTTTGTCAAATATAAAATAATGAGATGTGAATGTGACAAATAAAGTAGACACTAAAGTGGATGCCACTAGAATAGTACCTTGAACAATAGAAGGACAAGAGATATTGTCCTTAGGCATAGGATAGACTGCATCAAACTGGCTTGAACCATGGCCCTAAGTCACTACCATAATTCAATATGTGATCTCATTCTGTTAGCTTTAAGAATCATTTGTCCGAATTCCTCTACCTCAACTTGATCAGTCCTTGGTATTACAACTACCTTCCTATTGTGATCCTACTGGCTTCACTCCTTATCATAAAGTAGGAGAAAATCCCCGCTCACTATGGATTGTCATAAAAGTTCTGCAGAAATGATGGACATGACCAATCCTACTATATTCTTTTCACTCTACTGGATCCCGAAAGCACTAAGATTTTGTGTGTCCCATATATGTACACCAGTGATAGATAATAAAACTATCTACACAAGGATCGTAACTACTACTACCTCCACAAGTAGTCTCAAAGTGTCTCTTTCATCCAGAAGGTGAATCACTGATAGCTCTAGGTGACGAATCTCCCTAACTATCACCATTTTCTTTCCTCAAGTTCATCTATATAATAAGAAACTGATTGAATATTTTTGAAATGATATTCAACCTAAAAACATTGACCTATGATCAAATAGTGTATACCAACCCATCCTAAAATAACATAGTAGCCATAATATCATCAGCAACTAGAGCATGAGAGAATCATTTTAGATATATGAAATAAGTAGAGTATTCCATAATTGACATAATACTTTGATGCATGATAATTAATTATTTAGCTCTGTCACCCCTCAGAGTCTGGGTAAAGAAGTAGTCACAGGCGATGGTATGAAAATCTATCTAGATCATATCATAACGCCAATCTTCCTGGGTGATAACAACCCACCCTCTCTTAGTATAATCGCAAATAATATACATAGCAAAATTGGAAATTCACTTTAGTGGCATCTCAAGATTCTCAAATATAGAAAGTATTGCTTTGAGCCAAGAATCTATAGTATGAGGTCCTCTATCCCTAAAAAAGGTGGGAGGATGCTGCTGCTGGAAGTCTCGAGTCAACTTTTCCACACTCAGGATAGGTTGAATGACACCTTGAATATTCTGAAGCATATACAAAATAACTTCTCAAAACTGGGCATCCGTGACCATATCAAGTATAGGAAGAGGTTCCATAAGTGGCACTGCATGAGGAATCACTATCAACTTAGGGACCACCACTTTATGGGCATGATCATCATTTCCTTTAGGGCATGAGACCAGAGGACATCGTGGTGTAATGATACTACAATGCCAAACACACACATTAGAAGAGATTTAAGAAATTTATTAGATTTTAGAAATAAAACTATGTAAGGTATAAACCCTTCATATAGGAATGATCACACCTCTCTTCCTGCTTCAAAATCTAGGTCCAGACAATAGGAAAGACCATAACAAGCCATAAGAACATAAGAGATACCCCACTACCCACTACTAAGGCTGGGTTCATGTCTAAGTATCTGTGTCAAAAATATACGATGGATATTTTTAATTTATATGTCATATTTATTTTAAATCTATGCCCATTTAAAAATTTAAATCACTTAAAATGGTTTATTTAGATGGAGTATCATTTTTCGATCCATAAGGGACCATACTCTTTATGAACCAAAACATGGAATCCACTTAACTCACACCATAAAGTGCTCCAGCTCATTTTACCAATGGTCCATGGCTCAATGTTCTATAATTGACTGCTTAAGGTGTTTGCTTTAACCTATCTAGGAAAACATTATAAGGTTAGGGAAATAAATTTAAGTGTCAATTATTTTTTCCAAAACCATTAATAAATTTCAACATACTTCTATAAATATTCATGGAATAAATAATATAAAACTGGTAAATGAATTCTAAAAGTAAACACAGAATGTCAAAATGCATGGCCTATTAATCATGTTATGCCTTTGATAATGCATGTACCAATTCAAAGCACTCATTTCATCAGGCCATGGTAAAAGAATGATAATTTAAATAACACCAATATTAATAACATAATTAATCAAGTGCATCACCCAATAGTGAAGTCATATCAACTTTAGAAATCATAATCAAGAACTACAATTACCGATCCCAGGTAATTTGGGTTTCTCATGTACATGGGTTAACTACATCCCGTCATAAGGTCAATTCCAAATTTCTTTAACTCTTAAAATCTTGTCTAATACCCAAATAGTAATAAAAAGGAAAAATCAAACCACTCTGATACCACTTTATAACATCCCAACCTGGAATCCACTTAACCAATTCCCCAAGTCAGTGTGTCACATGGCCTCAAGAGTGCCTCCCCATATTCCATAGGCTACCGACTAGTAGTGAGGGTGTGAAGGTGGTAAAATGGGGAGACTATAACCTCATTCTAGATCAGTACAATAGATGCATGATATAACATTCAATATTAGAAGCATGTAATAAACATACAGAATAACAATGAAGTGGTATAATAACTATAACTGATATAATAGACAAGTGTGGAAGTGTAAATAACATCGAAACTATGTAAATATAACAAAATCCTCTATGGAAATTTTTGATACATGGATGCATGGAATGCTGTAATACAAAATGGAAATAAGAAGATAAAATCACTCTACACAACAATATAAAGAAAATACAAAACCACTCCAAGCATCTCAATACTATACCCGATCCTCTGTTCTTAAGAACCAACTAAAGTTAAATCATGTCAAAGACCAGTAGCATAGTGATTTCCCTTATCAGTACTCATAGTAATATAGTCTTATTGGGTACCAAAGGCATCCTGAGTATGGTGTGAGGTAAAAATTACAGAAGTCCACCACCAAAGGTGTCTACTTGTAATCCAAGTAGTTCTCATAACTAAACAATGTTTTTGTATAACAAAATAAATAAAGGAATTATGAAATAAATAACCAAGCCACTCAGGTTCTTAAGGGACACCTAATAGCTCTACTTACTTCGGCTCATGGCTAGGAATCATTTGATCAGTCATAATATATATAGTAGATATATATATATATATAGTATAAATATATATGTTTCATCCACCTATATGAATCAAGTATGTGTGAACATAAGTGTCCATATACCTGGAATACTGGTTGCTGGATAGATTATGGAATAACTCAGGAATCCATGACTAGTCTTACAAGCCTATAATCTCAAGTAATAGGGTACATTCCATACATCCCAATAAGAGTGTGAGACATTATACAACAACACTCAGGATGGTGAGTGAGCCATCATTTCATCACTCAAATCATGGAACGTGGCATGTACAACCCAACACCCATATAGTATCAGTGGTGCGAGATTCCATACTCAATACTCGATGTAAGGGATTTTGATTTTCCTCCATTCTCAACACCCCTTACCATCACACACAACCTATAAAAATACATGTTATAATTATAAATGACATGGTGAATTACCTTCCATCCATCTCTCTTATGTAACCCATATATATAAGCAAGGCATAATCATTTATATAACATAAGACATGATTCATAACCTCTCATGAATCTCCAAGGCCATGTTCATTTATAGTAATTCATTACATTTCAAATTGTGCATTTAGAAAATCATAAACAATTGTGTGTCCTTTCCACCCTCAATAAACCATTTCATTGCAATTAATCTAATTCATATAAGGTGGGGAAACCACTATACATTATCCACCCCAATTTATTAAAAAAATCATTATAATCAACCCATTTAATTCATTAAAACATGGTATATCAATTTATGTGGCTCAAGGTATCAATTAGAAGGTTTCATGGTCAAGTGGGCAAAGACCTACATGGGAAATTCCCAACATAGGTTGAGCCAAAAAAATAATAGGTTCTTTGGGTCCTGTAAACATCCATATTACAATGGCATTCCCATTTTATATCAAATACAAAAGCTAAAGAGTAAATCCAAACATAAGTGCATTTATCAAAGAGGGGGTAATTCTACTTGGCACACCCATGGGGTTCCCATATAGGGTATGTACAACCTCTAAACAACAAAAAATGATCAATGGACATGTATCTAGGTGAAAGGTTCAATTTGATATGAAGGAACCAAATAAAAGGGATGTTTAGAAAAATCCAACATGTGGCACAATGGCGTAATTACGGAACATAAAAACTCGAAGAGAAAATTATGTGACCACCCACCTCAAGCCCATATATGACTCCTCTCTTGATATCAGCCTCATATTTGAAGTAGATTGGAATAGATCTGAGAAATGTTCCAATGCCCAGAAAATAGGGAAAATGATCATATACCTAAATAATATAATGGATTCAATGGAAAACTTGAATAAGAGTTAAGAGACTAGGGGATCTTATCGAGATGGTTCCAATGCTTTCAACAAATTGAGGATCAGACACTAGATCGAAGAGTTTTCTCAATGCCTAGATTATGGAATTATTGAGATTATAAGAGTAGGATAAACTATTTCATCCACTAGAGGAAGAAGCAGTAAAAAAAGGAAATAAAAGGTTAAATGAAGGTAAAAATGTTCTTTTCAGAAAAAAATATCATGGCGCACAGTTTGACCAAACTATGTGAAAACCGTACTTAGTTCACTTCTACATTGGGGAACACTACATGGTTTCGGCGAAAATATTACTAACCATGCTCAAATCATGAAAAATGGATCTTTCCTAAAAATGAAACCAGCCAAATGGCTGTGAGCCCTAGGTCGCATGGTTGTAGACAAACCAGGCAACCCCATTCCTTCTTCCCATTTCAGGGATCCGGGCTCTAAACAAGCCTCAGACACACCCAAAAACTCCTTGTCTCGATTAAGAATCAATATTAGGGCTATTTAAGGTAATAAAATTTAAAAAATAAGGATTTTGTCTTTCATTTAAAAGAAGTGTCTTTACAAATAGGTGATGAAAAGTTCAAGAAAGTAAAGGATATGGTAACAGTTTTTTTAAACCCATTAAGAAAATCATATGAAAATGGTTTGGAAAAAGTGGTTAGTTTTTAAATCACCATATTGGATTTTTTTGTATGTTATACATTTTCTTGATGTCACATATGTAGAAAAAAATATAAGTTCTTATTTCATCGTCATGTTTCTGAATACACCCAACAAAACAAAAGATAGAATTATGTATAGGTTATATGTGATTGATATAAGTATAAGGGAAGATTTGTATCCAGTGAAGGGTAAAATACAAATTTATCTTCCTCCAATGGATTACACTCTTCTTATGAAAGGGAGATATTAGTTTTTAAACTTCTTAATAGTGTAAAGGTTTCAAATGGGTATTAATAAATTATCAAGAATACTGTTTTGATGACTTATTTAAAGTTAAAAGGATTAAAATCACATGTATTTCATGTTTTAATATAAGTTTTAATGCATATGGATTTAAATTTTATTATAAATAATTATATTTAAGAAATATTAACTAGAATTTTCTTATTTTTCAAAGATATATGTAGAAACATTATAAACCTAGTGATGTTTCCAACTATATAAAAGTAAATTTCTAAGATATTATTTGAGTTAGAGATGTTCTTCCCACAATCATTATTTGAAATAATGATTCACTTAATGGTTTAATGGGTCAGAGATATACAACTTTGGGGTTCTATATATTATAGATTGATGTACCACTTTGAAAGGTATATCATGATTTTGAAATGGTGCAAAAAAATTGAAGTTGACCATAAGCTTGTATTATAGTGAAACATATTGTTGGGGATTTCATCAAATTCTGTATCAACTACCCATATAAGGTTTATATAATTAGTCTCCTAAAATATAACATCCTAATAAAATGGAATGTCTCTTTTAATGTTTAAAAGTGTGTTTTTAGGCTTTGAGGTCTTGGGAATTAGTTTGGGAATTTAATACAGAACATGGATTGTGCACTGCCTACTGTACACATTCACATCGTGAATTGTTTACATATTGTGAATCCATTTTTGGGAAGATGATGTAATTCTAGTTTAGATCATTAAATGTTTACAGGTCATGAAACACATTCATGTCATGAAAAGGTCGATTGAGGTTTTTTTAAGATGATGAAATTCCTTTTTCAGCATACATGGAACTTGAAGGATCCATTGCATGAATATATATTTCACGTCATGAATTTTGCATGATCTATAGGTTTTATGTACCACTTTCATAACCATTTTTCAATATTTCTAAGTCCAGGACTCCTCCTTTAATTCTAGTTTCATGCTAGGTGATTTTGAGTGTCTCCAATCCTTCCAGATCGCATCATTCCACACTTGATCTTCTTGGTGGTTTAATTACCTCTCGTTAGGTAATATAATATTCCAGTTCTTCATTTCCATTGGTTGTGGAAGCTATGTTGAACTATGTATATGGATTTATTGATCTTTTGGTGACATTCTTCTTGTTAACTTCTAGATTCTTTTTGTGATATTCTTATAGGGAATATGTCATTTTCTCTTCTTTCTTTCTGATGTTGGTGGATCATGTTTTTGGTGTGTGCAGCCCGAGTTTGAGGTATTTAGTTCCATCTATAGATTATGATGAAGTAACCTTGAATGATATAGTTTTATAAAATTATTTATAAATAAATATTATGATATATTTATTTGCATATATGTAAATGAGTTTTTGAGAAAAGGTTGTTTTCCCCAGTTTAAAAAAAAAGGAAATTTCAAAGCATTTTGAAACATAATTATGAAATGGATTTGAAAGCATGATTTTGATGAAAGTATTTGTAAAATTAAGACATGGGAAGCATTGAGTACTTAGGTGTAAGGTGTACTAATAGGATAAATCCCTTGTTAATGTCAAGGGGTTCAATCATGCAGTGTTCCTCTACTCCCTTGGAAATGTGTCCAAGGGACTTGTTAGACACTATTGGAAAGTTCACTTTTTGGGGTGTTCCTCATCTCCCTTGATTCAATATATACATCTATGTGCTTGATACGTGTGATTTTCTATGATGTTGTACAAGTGTTCCAACTAGCTTGTCCTGTAGTGATCCTTGGTGTGATGTACCTATTCTTTAGTTTGTATTTCTTGGCTTTAATTACTTTTTTTGATATAAGTTATATGCTTTGAAACTATGTTACCTGGATTATATAGAACTGTGAAAAATGGGAAATGTTTTACCATGCTTTTGATATAAAAAATGATTAACTAATTATCATGCATTGTTTTCTTTAAATTTGAGAATTTTTAGATTATTTTATAGAGGATTGATATAGAACATATGGGTGAGATCCTACTAAGCCTCTTTAGCTCACACCCTACACACCCCTTCAGTAGTGTATAGTCCTGGTTACATATTTTGATGCATATAAAGGGAAAGCGCCATAATTGAGGTAGTGAGGTTTTATTTAATTGGTCTTGGTAGATAATGGTGAGATAGTGAGATTTCATTCACTTATCATATGGATGAACTATTTCTCATTTTGGGTTTTTTATTTATTGTTGGACTCGTACCTTGGAGTTTTTAGCTGATTTTGAGTTGTATCACTTTTTATGTTTTCTTTAATTTATGGAATATATCTTTCTAGGTTTTATTTGATCACTTATTTCCACTATATATATATATATATATATATTCTGTTTTATCCACCTTAGGTTGGGTGAAATCATTCTCTTTAGTTATAGGTGATGCTTAAGTGCTAGTCTCTAGCCTGTGGTGATCGACAACTCTATTCAGGTATATAAAGGATCATGTCAGGTGCCAGTTTGTGATGGTATCCTAGGTCGATTCATTAAAAAATGGTATCAAATGATTGTTATGCTTAGTCTTGGGAAGTTTTTAAACTGGAGATAGGATTTTAGGGACTTGAGAGGTAGGTTTCGATGACTGCTTCTCCAAATCTTGTCATGAAGAGACTAAAGTTACTATGGGATATTAGTATGTGTGTCTTTTGTGCTGAGTTCTTGATCTTAATATACAATGTACCACCATTAGACCCTCACTACTAGTGGAAAACCTCTAGTGTAAGGGGGTACATGCTTGAGGACATGTGACCTACCAACTCGGGGAAATGTTTAAGTGGATCTCGGGTTGGGTTGTTATATATTAGATTTTATATAAGTGATTTCAAAGAGAAAATGTTATTTTACTCAAGATATGTTCTAATTAATATTTTAAAATCATTTTCCATCTATGATGTCATATATTGATGTTACATAAGATTTAATAGGGATATGATCCAAGGATACAGTCTTTATTCTTTCCTTGAATGATTTATTTTAATGATGAAAATATGTTTATGAAACCCATTCCATTCCATGGGTTATGCGATGACGAATTGATGAAATTATTATGAAACCCATTTCTTTTTCATGGGGTATGATATGAGGAAATGTTTAAAAAACCCATTTTCTTTTCATGGGTAATGATATGTTGATATTTTATGATCTTTTGGTGCACATCTATATGATTTTCATTATATGATGTCTTGGACTTGAGTTATATAGCCCTCTAATGAATTAGGTAAATATTAATGTTCTATAAGCTCAAAGGGAACACATGAGTTTATCCCAAGCCTGAAACAAGAGGGTACATAAGAGGTTATCTCATGCCTAAAATAAGATGGAACACGAGATGTTAAACCAATCCCAAAAGAGGGTACATGAGATGTTATCCCATGCATGAAGTTGGTATATAGGTGGATAACCCAATCCTAACATTTTATGAATTTCTTCATGGGTAACCTTGACATATGGGTTTCTATGCTTATGTGTATGCCCAGAATTTATGTCTATGATAATGTTATGTTCTCATGGCTATTTTTCTTTGATTCATTTATGATTCATGTCTTTTGAACTACCAATATTTATGTAATGAATCAAGATCATGATATTTAATATCCAAGGTATGGTTTTTGAAATGCTAATATCATGTTCTCATACCCTTATGCTCATGTCATACTTATGTGATCATTGATATCTCCCTTTTTTACCCTTACATAGTATTTAATATAACCCTTTATTATGTTTCCTTCCCCCTAGGTTTTGAATAAATTTTTTTATGTATGATAATTCTAAGAAGGGTTTTAGTTATGAAGAATGTAGTGGGGGATGATTTAGTTCACTTATGAACCAGTTGTTTATATATCCATGTTTGAAAACACAGTATACCAATTCAATTATTGAATGGATCATCTTGTTATGTAATGAATATTCATATAATAAGATGAAATATATATGTATAAATAGTTTGGGTTTCTATAGTTCACACCAGTCATAGACTATGACTAAAAATTTAATCCATGAAGAAGTTTTTACTCTTAAAATCTGGATCTAAAACCTAATTCAAAAAAAAATTCCATTCCCTAAGGCAAAAAAATCAACTTTACCTATAAAAATGACCAGTAATTTCATAATCCATTACAAACTCTACACTATAAAACTTATCATTCCCGATAAGAACCTTGGAACATTTCTTGACTTCCCAGACATCATTCAGAATTCAATACCACCCTTCATTCTTGATTCCAAAATAAGATGGATATGGATTAACATCTCACACACCAAACCTTAATACACTAGCCTTTCAAAAAAAAAATCTGGTTGGTCATCCAAACACATCATCCACATTTCAAACAATGACCTCAATTCAATTTCCACCTAACCACATCCAATTCCACATAATAACCCCAATCAGTCCCTCTATAGTAATACATTCCTGATAACACTCATCCTCACTTATTAATGAATCTTCACATCTATAGATCATGATAACTGAATTCCCAAAGGCATCATGATATCATCTATATATCCACACCAAATTATGAACTTTAAAAGAGGTTTAATTCCACGGTTGGACGATTGAAAAACCTAATCTTCCATCATACTACCACCATGGGTGCTAACACATTTACTATCCAATTCACTTTGGGATTACACAAAATTCTAACTTGAGACCAATTTCAACACATGGGATCTAAACGACACTCCATCTAAAACCCAAATTTTGTATTCAACATGGAACTAGATAATTTGTCATTATTTACTCCCCTGTATAACAGTTCCATCTTGACCCTCTAACAACCAATTTGAACACATCCCTAACCCTTCTAACCCAAGGGTCATACATCCATAATAGATTTGATGTTCCCTACTATAGGATTATCCTTTTAGTCACCCTGGTAAACCAAAACACCCAATCTCTATAATTACTGTTCTACCAATTATTGAATGTAATGAACATATGTGACCACCCCACTCATTGCCGAGAATCATCATGAAACATATATTTCTAGTCATTCCTAGTTTAATTGGAACATCATCATCAATGTTCATGAAAATTCACCTATAAAGTGGTTCACACCATCTAATAATTATTAGTGAAATCCCAACTATATAAATCCCCTTACACTTCTCCTTGATAACAATGCCTGGAAGTTTCTATAATATCATGTGTGTCACTCTTCCCGAGTAATGCTCATCTCATCCTAAAAAACACCTATCAAGGGTTATGCTAGGATCAACTATACCAAAATACTATGATCCCTCTCTAATGTGACCACTTATTGTAAAAGAACACCTCTAATTCTATTGAAAATTCATCCATACAATATTTTTATACACCACTCTAAAGAAACCATGATCATCATTATGTCACTATAATCCTATCTCCATGAGCTAACCATAACCAATCTAAGATCCTAAAACAATTTTTCAAAACAATCTCCTCATATCCAATGCTAAAACACTAATACTATGTAAAATATCACCCATTAATTCCATGGAACAAATGTTTTGACAACTAATGCATCTCTAGGATTATGGTGATTACAACCATATAAATCCACTCAAAATTCCAATTCTAGATAATGGTTCTTTCCACCATAAGAATCACCTACAAAAACCTAAATCAATTAGTCCAAAGCATGGTACCATAAAAACACACATCTATATATTCAAGAGAAACACCAAAAATCAATTATATGATCTTAAAATACATAAATCCCTCAAAATAACCTTATCATACATGCTAATTGAAAAATTCAAAACATTTTGGCCATCCTTGGTTTATCATTGAAAAGAAAGAAAACATAGTCTAAAAAGAAACTGATTTATTTTTCCCCACATCAATACAAATTAGTAAATATCTTCAGAACTCTTGGATCATTCTAAAAAACATGGAACACTATCCGAGAATACATTTCAAACCTTCGGGTCACTCCCTTATAAAAAATATGATACAAGTAACATGATTTTAAAAGGAAAATATTTATCATTCAAACCAACTCAAAACAATTTACTAAAAACTAAAAATCACTGATTTTTTCAAAACACCCCTAGGAATCCAAGGATTTTGAACCAATACTATAATCTCAAAATTCCCACTCTAGATAGTACATTATTTTTTTAAGCTAACCTTGTTTTCAAAATTAATTTGAAACCCAATTTTAATTTTTTTTATTTATTTAAATTTTCTCAAATATAGAAAATTAAAATAATTTCAAAAATCACTATATCTACGATCCATTTTATTTAAAACCAACTTATAAAACCATTTTACACATACCTCATGTTACACATGAATTTTGTCTTTAAAACATAATTTAATCTCAAAGACCATACATCCTGAAAATCATTACCTTATGGAGGAAAAATAATCACCACCAATAATAAATCAAACAAGACCCTCAAATCCATATTAATATAATCAAAAAATACTATATATTCATGAAATTATTGAATAAATTATAATTTTAATCAATTAATAATAGATTATGTTAGGTTAATATTTCAAACAACACCACTCGTAGGTGTGTGTATCATGATCTAATAATTCCACTAACATGATGCATGAACAGGTCACTGAATCCTGATCGAACACCATGATTCATCATGAGTTTCATCCATCTGACATTATGATTCTTATTCTTATACCCAAATCATCCTATAATGTTTATTCCCTACATTGGACATCCTCTATCATTATGTGTTTCAACAAAATCCATGTTGGCAAGGACTTACACCGGTCTAACTCTTGAGTCCTGAAAACTAATCTCCACATCTAAGTAGCATTTTCCAATTACAAAAGATGCTCTGATACCATTTTATAATACTATAGTCTTTATCTCAAGAACAAAACCTGATCAGGGGATTCTACATGTCCTTTAGAATACCTCCCCGCATACCAGAGGATACCTACCAGTGATGAGGGTAAAAAATAGTCACGTGGAAATAATGCCCTCATATAATAAATCATTAGGTTCATGACTGAGTCTACCAAAAATTTAGTATAATCCATCCATGTAACAGATGTATCAAATACCATTTGATAAGAAATAGGAAACCAAGAGGGACCCCTCCATCCATAATATAAAGTGGTAGAACAATATATATGATGCATCAAATAAAATAGAGTTATAGAAAAAAGTACAAATGTATAAAAGGCATGATCATATAAATATAATAATGATGTACTGGATGGTACATGTGTGAAATAGTAACTAAAAAGTAAACTAATATGGAAAATTTATGAACTCACATAATCCAACCATTTTGAATCCAAAACCAACATAACTAGCTAGACCTGAACCACATGTCAAGTAGCATGTGATACATCTTTCTTAAAGAAAAAATGATGATTTTCCCATGAACATCAAAACCCATGTCGTATACATATATAGGAGTTAGTCTAATGACCCCATAATAATCATTAATGCATCAATATAGTGAATACTTTTATGATCAAATGGATGTGATTATAATATGTATAAGGTTTCAATTTATCCTCTTATAGCACACCAGTAAGAATTCACAACACAAAATGTATATAAAAACATATATTTTGGGTCATTGTGTGAAATATTGGCCACCATGACACTTGAACTCACCTACTATATCCAATACTGTTGGAAGATGTTTCTTAATTCCATGAATCCCAAACCATACTTAAATGTGTAGGGTAAGATGTCATACAAAGACTGAAAAGTACCCTTTTACTCAATGTAAGGAAAATACCAAACCACAACTACATAACAACAAGTCATAACCTCTACCCTCTTACTCAAGGTAGGGTTCATTGATCACATCACAATTAATAACTAATCTAGGAAAAATGCCTCCTCACTCATGGTGTTCTCTCATTATGAACCAACTTGTATCACATATCAAGTACCTGACCACACCCTTCTCACTCAAGGGAGGCTACCCACCAAATCCAATACCAATCCCCTAACCATACCTTATCACTCAAAGTTAGTCCTATATCATATACCGAACGATATGTTTTCAATCAAGGCAAGGTTATTTATCACATTATGGACAATAAATTCCCACTGAAGGTAAAGTCTCATTTCATATCCTAACCACTACCTTCTCACTCAAGGTTGGGTCTTATATTACATTATGAACACTACCGTATCACTTAATATAGAGTCTTATATAATATCCACAACCTAACATACACTCACTCAGGATGGGGTCACAACCATCAGTCTCAACATATCACATAATAAGTAGGAGCAATTAATAATATATCATACATAAACCAACACTATCCTAATAGAACATACCAAACATAAAAACTCTATAAGGATTTCCCTTGGGTTCTCCCTTAGCAACTTCTAAAGGTTACTAACATGTACCATATCCATGTATCCAATACTTTCACAAATGAATGGTTCATCACCTAGAACAACATGGTAGATCCCCATGTATCTGAATCCTCAATTATGCCAAAAACAACTCATCCTTGGACCAATCTACAAAAGTGGGAATCCCTACCACACTTCATATAATATTGAATGGTTCCATTGAATCTAATACATTTGACCCATATCTACCCTCTAAAGGGTTAATTACATCTGCTTTGACCATGCATGCCAGTTTTATAAAAAAAATAAAAGCATTAACAGGACAACTCAGGAACCCACAAGGAAGACGATCCATACAACCGTATATAACACTGAAACTTGGTAAGTGATTCCTATAAAATCATGAAACATAATATAATAAGAAAAAAATACTAGTAAATAATGGTAAAGGATAAAAACAAACCATAAAAACTTTAGAAAACATTAGTATTTCCCTAACAAGGTCAACCAGACCAAGATAATTCTTAATCCAATACCTTATATATTTCCCATAAAAACCAACTTAATTCTCCTTATAACCCATTTTAAAATGAATCACATTCCATATTTACATGATCTAGGACCTTTTCCAAATTTCACTAAAATATTATTTAGAAAATCTTACCTTTTTTTGAAATTTCATTTCAAAACCATCACTTCAAATCACCCATTTCATTTGAAATCCCACCTTACCCTTTTCAAAAGGATTATTATTTTCATAAAAAAAACCCATTTTAAAAAACTGTTTAAAAACTAAAATACATTTACACTGAGAAAAAAACTCACACCACAAAACAATCTATAAATTGGGTCACCGACACTCATTTGACCAAGATGCCACCAACGACCCATTTAACAATCTAGTCAATCCTTGTTGACTATTAGAATGATTCAAGCCCATTCCAATTTATAAAGAAACATTATACAAAGTAAAAAAATCTAGAAAATGTTCCTTAAAGATAACATACAAATATAAATCACTAAATAATAAAGATACAATGTCAAGTTCACTCACCTTCATTTGATTTAACATGATTATACTCAATAAGAAGCTCAATAAAATATGGCTATGATTGGATGAAATATGATAATCTAAAAAATTTCCCTAATTTTGGAAAAAACTGATGAAATCTAAGGAAATAATGAGATAAATGAAAAAAATAATCTAGGGTAGTTATCAGTACCTAATTAATAGTTGACATGAAGATCTAAAAACAATCATTGAAGATCTACCCTAGGGATGAAATGAAGAACGGGGGGACTATTTTGGACTTTCCCACTATATTTTGGTTGAAACTACCACCCCCACCTCTTATTTCATTTTATTTAGTAATATTATTAATATTTTAGAAAAAATCTTGAAAAAAACATCGCATTAATTTTTCGGCAACCTCCAAAACTTTACATATCACGCAACCCATATGTAATATCTAAAGAAACACATTATATTCGAGGACTTTAATAAAAAAATTATTATGTATCAATAGAATCCTTACATATCATAAGAAAAATCCTTATGTATCATCATATGTAAGAGGATTTTTTTAAATGCATTTTTTTAAAAATATTTTTGGAAAACAGTTTAGGATAAATTTTTTTAAAAATACGCTACAAAGGCGGCATCATCGATGTCGCCTTTCGGGTTAAGTGGAAAGGCATCGACCCCGTTGCCGCCTTTCCACTAAAACCCAATTTTTTTTTTAAAAAAATTATTTATTTATTTTTTTTGTTTATATATATATAAATACAAATCAAAACAAAAAATAAAATAAAATGTTCAGTAGAATTTATCTGCTATTTAAAATCCATTAGTATTACCATTAAACCAGTCTGGATTCTAATAGAATATCTCACCCAGGGCTCCCTTTAATAAGATACCTTATCCTGGAAATCATTTTCCATTTTCAATGTGGGATTCTGGTTCTCCCTTTCTTGCATAGACCATTCTGCATTTTCGATGTGGGATTCTGTTTCATGTACGCGACTTTGAAAGACTATAAAATATAAACTATAAGACCAATATAAATGAAACTTAAATCATGGATTAAACATATAAAAAATAGTTGAAAACAAAAAGAATTTCATAAAAAATGATGATAAAAAATAATTTATATGCTTTCAAAACCACATACTTGAAACTTAAAAAGTTTCAAGTACGTGACTTTAGAAGCCTATAAAATATAAACTAAAAGACCAATATATATGAAACTTATTACATGGATTAAACAAATAAAAAATTTCTAAAAATATAAAAAATTTCGTAAAAAATGTTGATGGAAAATAATTTATAAGTTTTCAAAGACACCTATATGAAACATAAAAATGTTTCAAATGCGTGACTTTGAAAGCCTATAAAATATAAACTATAAGATTGATATAAATGAAACTTAAAAAATGGATTAAGCATATAACAAATAGTTGAAAATAAAAAGAATTTTGTAAAAAATGTTCATGGAAAATAATTTATAAGCATTCAAAAACACCTACTTGAAACTTAAAAATGATTCAAGTATGTGGTTTTGAAATACTATAAAATATAAACTATAAGACCGATATAATTTAAAGTTAAAACATTGATTAAACATATAATATATTATTAAATTATTAAATTAATATTATTAAAAATTAATTATATTATAATTAATTAGTTAATTAGTAATTATTATTAATTAATTATATAATAATTAACCAATTAATTAGTAATATAAATATTCAGTATATAATTGTTAATTAGATAATTAGTAATATAATTATAAATTATATTTATTCATTATACTTAATAATTAGTAATTATAAAAAATTGTTATATGATAGTTAATTACCTAATTGGTAAAATAATTATTAATTATATAATAGTTAATTAGTTAATTAGTAATATAATTATAAATTATCATTATTTAGTATAATTATTAATTCTAATTATTAATTATAATTACTAATTATAATTATTTATTATAATTACTAATTATAATTATTAATTATAAATTAAAAATTAATAATTAATAATATAATTATTAATTATATATCTATTATTTGTATAATAATTAGTTACTTAATTAGTAATTATTAATAATTAATTATATAATAATTAATTAGTTAAATAGTAATATAATTAGATAATTAGTAATATAATTATTAACTATTTAATAATTAATTAGTTACTTAGAAATATAATTATTAATTATATACTAATTAATTAGTTAATTAGTAATAGAATTATTAATTATATAATGTGTAATTATGTAATTAGTAATTATCAACCATTAATTATATAGTAACTAATTAGTTAATTAGTAGAATAATTATTAATTATATAATAGTTAATTAGTTAATTTTTTGAGAAAGATAGAGCTGAGACCCTTTTTATAATTAGTTAATTTGTAATATAATTATAAATTATAATTATTTGTTATAATTATGAATTAGTATTTATTAAAAATTAATATAATATTTAATTAGTTAAATTTTAATATATTTATTAATTATATAATAGTTAATTCGTTAATTAGTAACATAATTATTCAATATAATTATTAATTAGTAATTATTAAAAAATATTATATAATAATTAATTAGTTAATTAGTAAGATAATCATTCTTTATAATTATTCATTATAATTATACATTATAATTATTAATTATTGATATTTAATTACTAATATAATCATTAGTTATATAACTATTAGTTATATAATAATTAGTTAGTTAATTAGTAATTATTAATAATTAATTATATAATAATTAATTAGTTAAGTTGTAATATAATTAATTAATTAGTAATATAATTATTAACTATTTTATAATTAATTAGTTGCTTAGTAATATAATTATTAATTTTATAATAATTAATTTGTTAATTAGTAATATAATTATTAATTATATAATTTGTAATTAGTTAATTAGTAATTATTAATCATTTATTATATAATAACTTATTAGTTAATTAGTAATATAATTATTAAATATATAATAGTTAATTAGTTAATTTTTTGAGAACGATGGAGGTGGGGACCTTTTTATAATTAGTTAATTAGTAATATAATTACAAATTATAATTATTCATTATAATTATTAATTAGTATTTATTAAAAATTATTATATAATAATTAATTAGTTAATTGGTAATATAATTATAAATTATATAATAGTTAAGTAGGTAATTAGTAATATAATTATTCATTATAATTATTAATCAGTGATTATTAAAAATTATTATATAATAATTAATTATTTAATTAGTAATATATTTATTCTTTATAATTATTCATTATAATTATTCATTATAATTATTAATTATAATTATTCATTATAACTATTAATTATTAATTAGTATTTATTAACTAGTTAATTAATAATATAATTATTAATTATAAAACTATTAATTGTATAATAATTAGTTAATTAATTAGTAATTAGTAATAATTAATTATATTATAATTAATTAGTTAATTAGTAATATAATTAGTTAATTAGTAATATAATTATTAATTATTTAATTAATAATTAGTCACTTAGTAATATAATTATCAATTATATAAAAATTAATTAGTTAATTAGTAATATAATTATTAATTATATAATTTGTAGTCAGTTAATCAGTAATTATTAATCATTATTTATATAATAATTAGTTAGTTAATTAGTAATATAATTATTAAATATATAATAGTTAATTAGTTATTTTTTTGAGAAAGATAGAGTCAGGGATCTTTTTATAATTAGTTAATTAGTAATATAATAATAAATTATAAATATTCATTATAATTCTTAATTAGTATTTATTAAAAATTATTATATAAAAATTAATTAGTTAATTAGTAATATAATTATTAATTATATAATAGTTAATTAGTTAATTATTAATATAGTTATAAATTATAATTATTAAATTGTAATTATTAAAAGTCACTGTATTACTAATTAATTGGTTAATTATTATATAATTAATTAATAATAATTACTAAATAACTAATTAATTATTATATAATTAATTTGTAATAATAATAATTTAATAATTTAATAATTTATTATATGTTTAATCCATGTTTTAACTTTAAATTATATCGGTCTTATAATTTATATTTTATAGTATTTCAAAGCCACATACTTGAATCATTTTTAAGTTTCAAGTAGGTGGTTTTGAAAGATTATAAATTATTTTTCATTAACATTTTTTATGAAATTATTTTTATTTTCAACTATTTGTTATATGTTTAATTCATGTTTTATGTTTCATTTATATTGATCTTATAGTTTATATTTTATAGGCTTTCAAAGTCTCGTTCTTGAAACATTTTTATGTTTCATGTAGGTGTCTTTGAAAACTTATAAATTATTTTCCATCAAAATTTTATACGAAATTATTTTTATTTTCAGCAATTTGTTATATGTTTAATCTATGTATTAAGTTTCATTTATATTGGTCTTGTAGTTTATATTTTATAGGATTCTAAAGTCACGTACTTGAAATTTTTTAAGTTTCAAGTATGTGGTTTTGAAAGCTTTTAAATTATTTTTTATCATCATTTTTATGATTTTTTTTGTTTACAACTATTTTTTATATGTTTAATCCCTGTTTTAAGTTTCATTTATATTGGTCTTATAGTTTATATTTTATAGTTTTTCAAAGTCATGGGCTTGAAACAGAATCCCACATCAGAAATGCAGAATGTTCTACGCAGGAAAGGGAGAACCAGAATCCCACATCGGAAATGAAAAATGATTTCCAGGATAAGGTCTCTTATAAAATGGAGCCCTGGGTGAGAGCTTCTATCAGAATCCAGACTATTGTATTGGCAGTACTATTGGATTTTAAATAGTGAATAAATTATGCTGAAAATTTTAATTTTAATTTTGTTTTGATTTATTTATATATATATAAACAAAACAAAAAATAATAATAATTTTTTTTAATTTTTTTGGAGTTTTAGTGGAAAGGTTGCATCGTGGATGCAGCCTTTCACCCGATACCGAAGGCGACATCTGTGATGTCTCCTTTGTGGCACAATTTTATAAAAATTTTAAACCTATACGTTTTTTAAAAAAATATATTTTTTAAAAACCTATTAAAAAAACTCTATGTAAGATCTTCCTTCACATGTAAGGTTTTTATCTTTGGTAAAAATTCAAAACATAACAATTTATTCCATTACGCAAGGTTCACTTCATAGGTATGTTCTTCCACATAGCCAAAACTTATACAAAAGGTATTTTTCATGTGTATGGTTTTTACCTAAGAAAGAAAAACATCTGAGTAGAATGAACTTTCCTTCGCATGCCTATTTTGTTTTGAACGGACCCACATCTTCTTCTTGAGAATTTTCTTTATATGTATACACATCTCTTTCGATAATTAAAATACTTCCCGCTCAAGGTTTCATATCTAGTCATAAGTTTCTTGAAGACTTCAATTTAATTTAACCTTACATTAATAAAAAACAACATATCATCTGTGAACATAAGATGAGAGACCAAATCGCTGCCCGGCCTATTTTTGAAAAGAAAAATTCTCCCCTTCACTAAATACCACTTGATATTCCTTGTAAGCACCTATTGAGCTAATATTAAAAGGCTAGGAGATAAAGGATCCCCTTTCAAAACTCCTCAGAATATTTTAAAGGAACCAAATGTTGGGAAAGATGACAAGCAATGAACGCGCAAACAGAAAAGCGAACACCCTCAAATAGTAGATTTGTAGTGACAAAAATAAGTGCAAAATATAAATTTGACACTAGAAATTTTTACGTGGAAAACCCAAAAAAGGAAAAACCACAAGATCTAGTCCAAAAAGTGGGATCCACTAAAATAGATAAGTACACGGTAGAGATTCCCCAAAAATAGAAGGGATCTCAAAAGTAATAATAAGAAAATTAATGGATCAAAGATGGAGAACATATATAGTCTAAATGAAGCCTAATATTAAGAATGTAGCCTACTAAAGAAACCCAAATATATATAAATGTGAAAGTATAAGATCGATGTCTGAACAAAAGTAAAGATGAAAAAGCATAGGGATCAGATAAAAAACCACCGTAGATGAAAGCTGATCAGATCAGAGTAGTTCCACTGGCTACAGATCTGAAAAACGCTCCTTGAAAACATAACTGCACAGCCTCCAACAACTGAAGAGAGAAGATCCGCACACCTCATATATATAGGAGAGTCGCTACATGATATCTCATGTATAACCTGAAAGATATCTCATATCTTGTTAAAGATATCAAATATATCTCGTCAAATATATCAAAAATATCTTCTCAAAGATATCAGATATATCTCGTCAAAGATATCAAATATATATCATCAAAGATATCCACAATATCTTCTCAAAGATATCATGTATAACTCGTCAAAGATATGAAAAATATATCAGGGCCAGATGAGGAGGTACCCCAACAAACTCTCCCTCTGACTCAACTGGGAATCATTGCTAACCCTACAATCAGTCGGCAAGTTTCAAATTTTCTTATGGGTAAACTCTTGGTTAATATGTCTGAACTGTTGTCATTAGTGTGGATCTTCTCAAGATCTAACTATCTTGAATCAAGGACATCACATATCCAATAACACCGAAGATCGACATGTTTCGACCTATCATAAAAAGTATAATTCTTTCACTAACAAAAATCAATCTAACTGTCACAAAATAAAACATACCTTTCTTGATTAAAATTAATCTCTCAAATACATGTTTTCATCCAAAACAATTCTTTTAAGCTTCTGTAGCTGCAATAAACATAGACTCTGTGGTAGATAAAGCAACACATCTCTGCAATCTAGACTTCCAAGATAGAACCCCCCTGCAAAAGTGATCAAATAGCCTGAAGTAGATTTCCTCAAATAGATATCTCCATCCACATATGAATAAGTAAAACCAAAAAGCATAGGTTTTCCATTATCAAAACACAATATTAGACCAGAAGTACCATGAAAATAACACAATAGATACTTCACTGCTCTCCAATTCTCTCTACCTAGATTATATAGAAACCTAAAGACAGCACCAACTGCATGAGATATATCAGGTCCGGTACATACCATCACATACATCAAACAACCAACAATAGATGAATATGTCATGTGATGTATCTCCTATCTCTCTTATTCAGCATAAGGTGACTGTCTGATACTGAGCTAAAAATATAAAGCAAGGGGAGTGCTAACCACATTCTAGAAGTATCATGGAAAACAGTGAGCATATCATCACTAAAATGTAATAGTATAATGAAATAATCATCAAAAAATCTCTGAACAAAAACACAATGATCAGATGTTGTCTTCCTGAAACCCTGATGAGAAATGACAGATTCAAACTTCTTATACCACTACCTCAGAGCTTGCTTCAAACCATACAAACTCATCTTCAAACTACAGACATGATTTTCTTTACCTATTTCAAAAAAACCCTTGGGATTCTCCATATAAATCTTTTCCTCTAAACCTCCATGGATGAAAGTTGTCTTCACATCCATCTGCTCAATCTGTAGATCCAAACTAGCAGCCAAACCAAGAACAACCTGAATGGAAGACATTTTGACAATAAGCGAGAAAAATTCATCAAAATCAATACCTTTCTTCTGACGGAAGCCTTTAACAACTAACCTTGCCTTAAATTGTGGAAAAAACTAGATTCTTCATTTTTAATATGATAATCTAACAATTTTGAAAAGATCTCTTACCTGTTGGTAAATTCACCAGCTCAAAAGTATGATTATCGTGCAATGATGCCATATCATCATCCATTACCGCAACCCATATGTCTTTCTATTCACTTTCCATTGCCTCATAAAAAGATTCTGGTTCTCCCCCTTCAGCGAGGAGCACAAACTCATCAGGTGAATACCAAGTAGAAGGGATATGATGATGAGATGATCTCTGAAGTGGAACTGCGGGTTCATTAATAACCATGGAACCAGATCATCAGAAATAAAAGTTACATTAGAAACATCAACTCCAACTTGTTCACCCTGAGCATCATTCTTCAAATCAATGTGATCATTAGAATAAAAAAATATGAGGTAAATGTGAATCAGAATTTGTCTCAAGACTAAAAAATCCACTAGAAGTTGGAGAAGTCGACTTTTCTCCCTTATCAATATCTACAATAGTCTGGTCCTCTTTAAATACTGAATCAGGGATTCTGAAAATTTTCTTCAAAGAAGGATCATAAAACCTATACCCAAACTCATCATGTCCATAGACAATAAAAATACACTATCGTGACTTACCATTCATCTTGGATCTCTCATCTCTAGGCACATGAACAAAAGCCTTGAAACCACAAAATTTCAAGTGATCGTACCTGACCTTTTTTCCATACTAAAACTTATCAGGAGTGTCTATCTGAAAAGAAACCGCAGGTGATTAATTGATAATATAAGTAGCAGTAAGTAAAGCCTCACTCCAAAAATGTCAAGGAAACTTTTCTTCAAAAATCAAACAACGAACTCTTTTTAAAAAAGTCATGTTCATCCACTCAGCTACACCATTCAGCTGAGGTGTCTTGTGAGGCGTCTTCTGATGCCAAATACCTTCCTACGTACAATACTGATCAAACAGACCACAATAATCCCCCCATTTTTTGTGCAAATACATTTCAATTTCTTTATTAATTCCCTATCATCAGAAACATGAAATTGCTTAAAAACACTAAGCACTTGACTTTTGGAATTCAAAACATAAACCCAGAGCTACTGTTAGTAGTCATAAATAAATGTCACAAAATAAAGACTACCACTAAAGGTCTTAGATTTCAAAGGACCCCAAACATCAGAATGTACTAATTCGAGTACCTGTGACTTTCTATGTAAAGGATGAATGTTAAAACTCACCCTGCTCTGTTTTCTAGCCATACAGTGATCACACATGCCTAAATTGACACTCTTAAAATATGGAAGAAGATTTATCTTGTCCAAAAAAATATCCCTTTCTCACTAATGTGGCTAAGCATCTTATGCCATAACTTGGATGAAACATTGCACTCAACAACACAAGCAATATCACATGAAATAGAAGCTTTAGTCTAGTAAAAACATGACAACTTCTTCCCTCAATCCAAAATCAAAGAGCCCTTGGAAATCTTCCATTGAAAATCACCAAAAGTACTGATAAACCCTTCATCATAAAGAATGATGGTATAAATAAGATTCAAGCGAACCTCTGGATCATGTTGAACATTATTCAAAATAAGCTTACTTCATGTACTGGTCTCTAAACAAATAGTCCCGATAACTACGACATCAGCATGACTATCATTACCCATCATCAAAATCCCAAAATTACCTAGGTTGTAAGATGTAAATAACTCCTTCTTCAATGTCACGTGAAAACTGGAACCACTATCAACAACCCAACAATAATGATCAGAAGCAATATTAATGGAGTCATAAACAATAACAAGATCACCCCTAGTGCAACATCGACATGATCATATAAATCACCATTATTCTTTGTCTGGTTTTCCTTCATTATGTTTTATCTTTTCATCTGATAACAAAACTTATTAACATGAACCTTCTTACCATAGTGATGACATTCAAAATATCTCTTCTTTGATATGGATTTGCTTCTGCTTTTACTCTTTCCATGACTGCTCTTTCTCTGGTTCTTTTTCTGGATTCTCCTCTTATTCTCGGTGACTAAAAGCTCTGAAGAATATTTCGCTTGAGTAAGTCTCCAAACTTCATCATTAAAAACAATATACTTAACAAAACTGAATGTCACAACACCATTAGGAGTAGAACCAGTTAGAGTAACACATACATTCTCCCAAGAATCGGGTAAAGTGTTAAACAATAAAAGCACTAAAACCTCATCTTCAAAACTGATACCCATGATAGACAACTGATCAAAACATCCCATATATTCACTTAAATAATCAAAAATATATGTACCTTCTATGTACCTCAAGATCATCATTTTCTTGAGAAGAAACCATATATTGCTTCTTGTCTTGGAAGCACAGGTAGTCTCGAACTTCTCCCATAAAGTTCTGGCATGAGAGATGTTGGCCATGTGGTTCATCACATTGTCTTCAACCCATTGGTGAATGAAACAAAAAACCATCTCATGCTCGAATTCCCATTATTCATCTGACATCATCTATATCTTCTGGGTACTAAACATCAGAAGATACATTCACCTGAAAAAAATCATATCCTTCATTTTATGTCGCCACATATTGTAATTGGTAGAATTCAATAAAATCATCCGACTATAATTGGATTACATAATGAATATGAAATAAAAACCCAACCCTATGATACCAGATGTTGGGAAAGATGGAAAGCGATGAACGTACAACCAATAGAAAAGTTAATACGCAACAGAAAAGTCTTTCCCTCAAACAACAGATGCATAACGACAAAAATAAGTGTAGAATATAAAGTTGAAACCATACATTTTTACATGGAAAACCCAAAAAGGGAAAAATCATGAGACCTAGTCTAGAAAGAGGGACCCACTAAAATAGATAAGTACAAAATAGAGACTCCACAAAAATGGAAGGTATCTCAAAAGTAATAATAATAAAAATAGAGGATCAAAGATGGTGAACAGATACAGTCTAAATAAAGCCTTAAATGAAGAATGCAACCTTCTAAAGAAAACAAAATAGATCTGACCGTGAAAGAAGAAGATTGATGTTTGAACAAAAGTGTAGATGAAAAATCACAAGGATCGAATCAAAAACCACCATAGTTGAAAACCGATCAGATCAAAGTAGTTCCACTAGTTGCAGATATGAAAACTGCTCCTTGAAAACACAACTTCACTATCTCTAACAAATGAAGATAGAACAACCGCATGTCTTATATATATAGGAGATTCACCACATGATATCTCATGTATCTCCTGAAAGATATCTCATATCTTGTTAAAGATATAAAATATATCTCATCAAATATATCAAAAATATATTCTCAAAGATATCAGATATATCTCGTCAAAGATATCAAATATATCTCATCAAAGATTTCCAAAATATCTTCTCAAATATATCATATATATCTTGTCAAAGATAAAAAAAATGTATCGGGGCTAGATGAGGAGGTTCCCCAACACCAAGCACACTACCTATCAGAGAAATTGACAACCATAGAGATGCATAACATCTGATGTAAAGATTGAAAACCCTTACATGGAAACCAAAACTCTCCATGACCCTTAGGATAAATCACCACTCCAATCTATCATAAACCTTTTCCATATCCACATTTATCATCACATTAGATCCAAGAGTCATTTTGTTCAAATATTACATCATTTCTTTCACTTTTCCAATATATCCTTGGATGCTTATCCCTTTCACAAAGCTATGTTTTTCATTTGATATGATCCTTGGAATCACACCAGTGAGCCTTATATTTAACAAAAAATAATAATTTTGTAAAAAAATTACATAAATAGATAGGCCTATATTAGTTCAATGAAGTTGGATCTTTCACTTTTGGAATAAAGACCACCCTTGAGGAATAGAAGACTCCAGTTATTGGACCTCCTTTGAAAAAAATCCTGAATTTCATCCCTAAACTTCTCTTTCACAATGCTCCAAGAAAAATAGAAGAAATAACCAGGAAAACCATCCAGGCTAGGTGTTACTTACCATTTCATATAGAACACAGCCTCATTGATTTCATCCTCCTCTGGGATAGCTCTTAGAATCTCATTGTCTTGAGAACCCAACAAATTCGGTATGTAGCTCAAGAATATCTCCTCATCTCTAGACCTACTCAGATCTTCTCCCATGCCATCATTATGACTAGCTAAGAGGGAATCAAAATTATCCACAACCTTATTCCCTTCCACATATACATTCAATGGGAAAGACCCATATTTGAGTTTAAAGTTAATATATTTTTCCACTTTCCTTTCCTTGATGCACATCTAAAAAAACAATATTTCAATCACCTTTTTGAGCTATAATTTCCATGATCAGTTTCGGAGAACCATTTTAATCCTCAAAAGTTTCTATACTAATTGGTTTTGTTTCTCTATTAGTGATATTAATAACTCATCTCTATAACCCACCTACCGATTCTCCTTCAAAACATTAATATCCATTCTCAGCCTTTCTAGACTCATTTCTTAATTAACTATGCCATTACACCACAACCACATGTCACTTTTTAAGCACTAGAGCCTCTTGACTAGACCCACCGATGCAGTATTTCTCTTTGGTTTCTCCCAAGAGTTCCTCAAATGTTCCATAATGACTTAAATATGATACTAGTTTCTTGAATATTGAAAATTATTTCCCCTCCTAACACCCTTATTTAGATTCACAAGCAAAAGGGCATGATCTGATAGCACCCTGGTAAGATGGGTCACCATGGCCAAAGGAAACAAATCTATCCCTTGTATATTGTAAAGGCACCTATCAAGTATACACAAAATTCTTCTACTCCACTTTCTGCTATTTCATAATGTGAACTTGCTTCCAGAAAATCCCATGCCCAATAAAGTGTGGGCAGCTAGAAATTCCCTAAGTTCCTGCATTGATCTACTAGAGAAAACCACTCCATATCAATTCTTAGATAAATCAATGATAGTGTTAAAATCCCCACCTATTAACCATGGAAAGGCAACTAACTAGAATATAGATAGCTATTTCCACAGCTTCAACCTAACACCAAACTCACAATTCACATAAACACAGGATAAAAAAAATAAGTTAGCACCCCCTTTGCTGATTTTGAGAGTAATATGCTGCAAAGACACATCCACATTCTCCACTGTTAAATATTATCACAGAAAATACCATATACGAGAGTTATCTTCCCCTAAATGTAGATAATCGATAAAGCCAATAAGCCTTGCAATGGAATAAATATGATCATTATCTTGTTTATGATCTAAAACAACAATGATGGAGGCATGATGACGATTAGCTTAATTTATCATATAATCTATCTTCACCCGTGCGTGAGAGGAAATGAATCCATACCTTTCATACTATAAAGGAACCTATCATGTACCCCCAAACTGTACACATGACCGAAAAACATTCATGGAGCTATAAGGTTTTTTCATTGATCTCATTCTGGATGGTCCTCTAATAAAAACCTTACCCATGCTCTAAAAATCTAAATTACCCATGGAACTTAAAAAAATAAAATTTTTTAGGAATATTATACAACTCCTTGATCAGTTGTAGCCTTTGATTCACACTAGTTGTACCATATTACTAAAAACTCAAATTTTTCCAAAATGTCTAGATTTTATCCCAACTTTCTCCAATTTCCTCCAAACATATATTTAATAAATAATCATGAAAAAAAACTCTAGTATTAATCCAACTATATAATTTTGGTTATGATAATCCAATACTCCCCTCGGGCCTCCAAACACATACAAAAACATCTCCCCAAGAAGTATCAACACTTGTAATCTGTATTCAAATGCCCACTCAAAACATCTCTGGTCTTGGTATTAAGAATAAAAATTTCCCCTAAAAATAATGACCCATAAATTTGTGGTTCATTACAATGTTTTCAATGAATCAATTTATTATAAGCCGAAGACTCTTAGTAATGAAACTTATGAGACACCACAAACATGGGATGTTGAGGTTGGTCCACCAGTTTAAATCAATTCTCCAGTTAAAAGTACTCCACCTGAACCTCAACTCGAGGGATAGTATGATATTGAGCATAGTAGTACTATAGCAGTACTGTAGCAGGTACGGTTCTGTACTATGGAAGCCATAACTATTCATCCATCTGGGTATTTGGGCCACCTGTTTGGTCTTCGAGTCCTGCAAGGCCTTCAGGCCGCCCAAGGCGTTCGGGCTAGTTGTCTCTCAAGGACTTCAGGTCACCTCAAGGCCTTCAGGACACCCCAAGTCCTTTATGCCACTTGAAATTGTTGATGAAACTAGTCAGATTATAAGGGACAAGGCTCCAGATAAAGATTCAAAGTAGCAGCATCCACCAGAGCAGAGCTAACCAGAATTGGAATACTGAGAGGGTATGTAATTACCATGAGGACCAGGCCTGTGCATCTCTTCACAGGATAACTATCCGACTAACCTTGTGAAGGTGGAGTGTTGATTTTGACATTTTCTATGGAGGGGCAGTTCCAAGTTGTCTTGTTTGGTTGATTCCTCTAATACCTATGAGTCAATTAGTTGTCTCTTAAGCCTTAGGGAATTGTAATGGTTCCACCTCACCCCTTGAAAGGTGTATTATAAAAAATAAATCAAAAATTAAGGCCTTAGGGCCATTTAGGATGATTAACAACTCACTAAAGATCATATTAGGAGGGTAATTCATCCTTCATATTGATTCAACCATGTTGATATGACTACATTGGACATTCATATTTTAACGATCTTAGTAATAAAGGTATTCATACCTATAAAGAGTCTTTAAATGATAGTGATTATAAGCATTGAATGAGAACCATTATAAAAACCTAAAAATAATGAACCTATAATTACAAGATTTATAAAAAATATGGGATTAATTACATTACTATTACATTTTTGGTTTAGATTTTTAGAAAATTAATAAATATATTATATAAAAAAATCCATATTTTTTATATATATTGGAATTTTCACTAAACCAAACTCTTTAAATAATACACTTACATAATTCATGATCAAAATATAATATTTAGTGATAAAATTACTAATTGTTCCAACAAATCCTTAATAGCTTTGAAAAACATGTTTAAGACATAATATGTGCTTAAAAACCAGTAAGGAGTTTATAATAAAGAGAAAACATGTTAGGGAATTTACATACTTGAAAACCATTGAAAAGAAAATCCTTTAATCAAATAATGTTGAGCTTGTAAA
Source organism: Viscum album (assembly GCA_963277665.1). Taxonomy (NCBI): domain Eukaryota; kingdom Viridiplantae; phylum Streptophyta; class Magnoliopsida; order Santalales; family Viscaceae; genus Viscum; species Viscum album. The sequence continues at coordinate 693,895,294 of OY728163.1, forward strand.
AAAATAAAAATAATTTAAAACCAAAAATCATGTTTCTTTTTAATTTTTTTTAAAAATCTCGTAAGTATAGAATAATAGAATAATATTGAAGGAATATTGGGGAGAAATGAGAACTCAAGAAAAAATAGTTTTTTAGAAAACAATTCTTTCACCCTTAAAAGATCATAAAAACTCTTTCCATCCATAACACTTTTTTTATTTTCGTATAACCAATTTTTTGGTTTTAGTGGGAACCCAAACTAGATGATCCAACGAAACATTCCCCATACGAAAAAATCATAAAATATTAGAAAACATTTAGATGGTCCCAACAATGGGATAAACCAAGGTCCTATAATAATAGATAATACACTACAAAACAAAACCCTCAAATCATCATCATCACCTCCATAAAAAAAATCTAAATCCCATCACTATAACCAAGATGCTGCTTGATTAATACACCATCACAACATTTACAAACATAATATACTCTAATATCAATAGAAAAAATAGACTGATGTCTTTACAGATATGATGAAATTTAAAATCAGAAGAATACCATCATATATAGATCTACCATAGGGATAATGAATTTGCTTGAAATTAAAAACAAAAAAGGATCAGAGAAAGGATATATTAGTAATTCCTAGTAGGGAAAATATAATCCGTTAAAAATATACATATGAAGAAATCGAAGCATAAGAAATATAATAGGGGAGACCACCCTGTGAGAAACTTCCATAGTCAACAAAATAAAAAATAGGTAGTGTTCAACCCATAAATTTTACAAGGATATAAAATCATTCACCAAGGATCTAGGTATCCACTAGATTAAAGAATATGGTTCAACACTACTAGGGTTGGGAGGATAACTACCTAGACCAGGTGTAAGAACTATAAATACAGTTGGGTTGAACAATAATGATATCCACCATAATAAGGCAAGGATACACACTAAAGAAATCTCTAATAAGGATCGCCATTGGGAGGATTGGGAAATGGAAATCCAACCTCATAAAAATAATGAATTTGGGGAAATTAACATTAATTAAACTTTCGTATGAAGAATAAAATAGTGAGGGATGGAAAAAAGTGAATAATCAAGACAAAACTAAAGGGGAGAACATCCAATCAAGGAAGTTTACCCTAAAGAAAAGAGATTGATGATAAATTGAATCTAGAAGAGGCCATAAATGAATAAACCAAAAAAAGAATAAATGGGACCTTCCCAATATAGGGAGGAAGAAATGAGATGTGTCTTGAAAACAATAGATAAAAGAAAAGACCATAAAGTGAAATATATAAAAGTTGTATTTTAAGAAACATAGGAGGGGAAAGCCCTAGATCTTGATAGGGAACCATTGGAAGAGAAGGGAGTTACTAGGCAATAATGGTTCCATTACCTTATAGGAATATTGGGATATTATATTCACTAACTTTATTCACTCATAATGGAATAAATTAATCAGTTAATTCCCACATCATAAGACAATAATGAAAAATATATATAGTTAATTCCAATAATATATCTCTGGATAATAAATAATTACCTAATGCATTGGTGGACTATATCCTAGGCCCACCCATAATCATCTATATTATCTCATAAAAATTACATGAATAAAATAAATATGAGCCTTCATCTTATCATTTCATGAGTAAAAATCATCAAAACATACATTTTATACCATAATTCCAAACATTAAATTTAACACATAAAATAATAAGAAATACCCCACATATTTTTAATAACTTTTATTTTGAAATAAAATATTCTGAAAAAATGGGAAAATAAATTTATTTGAAAAACCATGAAAATTTTAAGAGAAATAATAATAAAAAAATGTACACAATGGTGGGAAAATGAGTTCATTCCAAAAACATTTAAAACAAGATTCTTTCCACACTTATATAAAGAAAATAAAAAAATCTCATGTGAAAAATGTAAAAATAATCCTTTTAAAAGCTTGTAAAGAAAGTAAAATATATTAGAAAATGGCCTTAAATAATCATTTAACTATGGTGAATAATATTCATGAAATAACATAAGTAATATGGACATAGAAGAAAAAGTGTTTATAAAACGACTTCAAAACATTTTAAGCAAATGTTTTAACAGACTCTGCACACCCACTACCTAAGTGTCACTAATCATATGGGCTGGGTCACATGGTTTGAAAAACCATTCAAATATTGTGGGAACCCTCTGTGAAGAGCTACAAAAATCCTACACAGTTTCATATTAAAGGACACATAGTTAAATCAAATCGTCAACCCCTAGTTGCACCTTCTAAAAAAATGGGTTTTCAGGTCCCGGGGAACCTAAAACCCATCTAAACCCTCGATGCACTCAAAGGGCCTTAAAATACATCTAAAAGAAATGTCTTAGAGTTTTTAAACTCTCATAATCAGGTTATAAATTCAAGAATTCATGTTGGTCAGTCCACTAAACATAAAATTTAAAAAGGTTGGTAATTTCGACTCACTCAAAAACCCAGGACATTATAACCTCTCCACCTTAAGATAGATCATCCTGAGCTATGTGGTACAAAACCAATATGGTATCGAACATACCAATATCATTTACATCACATTGGTCCACCCCAATCATTCAGTTACTGGATAATTCCCCTTGTGGAGCTCCCCACCTTAAGAATTACCTACCAAGTCGCTTTATAACCCAAAATCAACAATTCCAATGGTTCCATCAACCATACAAGGACATATATGTCCTCCCATGACATACCATCATTACTATACCTCATTAGGTTCTCATTAACACCCTAATATTACATAACACCCATAAAATCATATATCCCATCAGATTCTCCTCTCTATCTTTGCCCTACATGACACCCATGAGTCTTGCACCTCATTAGATACCCAAAGATCCTTGATCACATCGAATGATCAAAAGCAATCCCACATCACACACACACACACAAACACAAACACACACACTCACACACACACATTCATGCACATCATATCCCTGATGCCTATGCACCTCATACAAGAAACACATCATACCCTATGACCACATACTAACTAGTTGTTGGTTAGTCGAAATACAACACATGCACCCATATCCATCATACCCAAAAAAGATAATTCCATGATTAAGACACACCTCTAACCATCATCGGATCCCTGAAATTTTCTAACCCTACAATCTCAATAGTATACACCTGGATTGAAGCCCGACTACTAAAGGCATGGCCTCCCTGTAGAGCTGAAATAGCTACCAGCCACTGACCCCACTGTGGGGTCTCTCTATCTCGACTGTGACCTACGCGTGTAGCGGAATACTAGCTATTAGCCTGGAACCACTCCCAATCCTACCTCATATCCATTAGTCCGACCCTATCCCTAATTCCCAGCTATCATAGAAGGCTTAATATAGATCCTCTCAAGATTCCCCATCAGACCACATGCTTATATTTCCTTTAGAGCCTTCTCACACTGAGTCCAAACATACCCCGACTACCCGCACTAGAAGAAAACCATCGAAGAACCACTTCTAAATGTCATACTCAAGTCTTTATCCCGAATTCCTTATTGATACTCCTCATGGTATCACATTCAACTACCTACAACATCACCAATAATATCACATAATGCCATCACCCAGATTTGATAATGTGGCCAATATGAAGATATTCACCTGAACCCTAATTGTGTTCCACAATACATCCCCAAATCACCTCACATGAGTGATTTCATCCCACACCATATAAGTTGAAAACTATGCCTGGTCTATAAATTTATCCATATAATCCATAACAGATGTATCTCCCTTATGTAGGCCCACGAACTCACAAGCTCTATTAGACCTCAACATGTTCGAAAATATGTGTTTGAAGAACCTAGCCTCGAAATACTTCCAAGCTAGTCCCTCATGTCTAAAAACATGTACCTATATGTCCCAATAATTATTTGTTGGTAATCTAAGAATATAAGTATCCAAATTCACCCTCTGACCTGGGTGAGTATCAAGATGGTGAAAAATCATATACATCGACTTGATCCAGTTCTATACTACCTGCATTCTACCCTCACCCTAAAATAACTGTGGGTGTTGAGACTGGAACTCATGAGTAAAATAATCCCTGGATATATCATCTCCCTAAACACCCCTATTGATTCCCTATAAGACTCATACCAAGCCCCACTTTGCTGTTCATCTAGACATGAACCAAAATATTCTTTTGACTATAGGTCACCCCCTGTACTGGAGCATGTACCTATGGATCATGATAAACCCGACCCACAGGGGCCTCATATCATTTACACTCTAGCAGCACCACATTTCCAACCTCCTGACACTCCATCGGAAGCCATCTAGGAGTCATCACACTGAAGACCAAATATAATGGTCAAACAAACATAACATCACACACACACACACACCATAGATAGGTAAAGCTATAACATGAATCACAACTCACCACACTTACAATCCCCTATAGTACCCATGTCACATGAAATCTGGACCCATGGCCCCTTACCTACCCATATCTATGTTAGGTATCACATATCATCTAGCCTCATGGCCCCTTGCCTACCCATAATAGAGTCTAACATCACATATCTTCAATCTGGGGTGGAAGAGTAGAATTCCATCAAAACTCTATATATGAAAACATTATTTATCTTTTTTTTGACATATGAAACAAATCAACCATATTTAATTACTCATGAATTCCCTTAATATAGTCAAGACCATATACCATATACTAATAGAATCACATATCAGTCTCACCAAGAACCACATACCAAGGATGGATGAGTAGAATTCCACCAATGATATATATGATAAAACATTGATTATCTTTTTTTGACACTATAAATAGCCTAACCCCCTTAGCACATTCCTGGTTCCCAAGAAATTATTTATAAGAACACACACACACACATATATCATGTCACCCTATGTTCTAAATATGATGTATAATAAATCTTCAAGGTTTAAAGCCACATAATCCAACAACATCACACATAAGTGTTCCACTTGATGTGTAAATCAGTCAACCGTAAAAGAATAAAACATAACATTAATTTCCCACCCTTGGAAACTTGGTCTGTCCCCCATACATGGGGTTGTAGACACCCAAAAATTAGTTCTTTACACCATTCTGACATCATACTAGTCTCTAGTCTACCATATCCAAAATAGGAAGACCCAAAAAAGAAAATAAAAACCAATAATACCATTTGAAGCATCCCAAATCAGTTTTACACTCAATCCATTCTCTAGGATGGTTGGACACTACGCCTTATACATGCCTCCCTATATACGAAATGTCGTTGACTAACAGTGAGGGTCTGATTAGGTGATAATGGGTAGACTATACCCCCTGGTGGTGAAAATAATAGTGATCCATATATATATAACACAGTGAAAAAAGACAAAAAAAGCAGAAGCCTATACAAAAGAATTAGTAATAATTAAGCCAAAAGGTATTGTACCATTTGAAGATATTGACAAAAAAATTCAGGTCATACAAAATAGATAAGAGATATCTCTTGTCGCTGAACATATGGGTACAATTATAAAAACCCAAAATATAGAACAACTCGATTCATATGAACCACTCGGTACACTTCCATCCATACCATGAAAAATAAGTACATGTTGAACCACTAAGGTCCTTCTCCCAAGCCTGATCTCAAAACCATAAAGTCTACACATGTCCCAAGGGGACCGTATAGGGTGTGAGTATGAAATTAGTAGGCCACTACCAATGTGTTCCTGTATTAAATCTATAATTATATAGTTCATGAATATGTACATAAATATCATCAATTAACACATAAAAATAAATAAATAGATCCACTTGTGTTCAACAGCCACAAGTGACCATTTACTTGCTTCTACCAATGCTAACACATCTATGAATGCATTCCCCCAAATATATATTAACATACATTACATTTCTACAAAGATATATTTATAGTGGTAAGGAACCGTTTCTTAGTGCACAGGATTCCCCAAAATAATATCATACTTGGAGATCCTATAGGCTCCTACCATACATATGTAATTGTCACCTCATGCCATACGATGCCTCATGTCCTGTAAATCAAGTAACTGACATCATAATGACATGACCATAAATAAGTCTTAGGTTTTTCAGAACTTTGTTCATAATATCATCATCAGCTTAACAACCCACCATCCTAAGGTAAGACGATATTCATCTTCCTATATATAATAATTCACCATTGGATCAACAACTTGACATCTTGAGGCATGGTGATACCCATTCTCCATCAATATTGGCCTGTTGGACTTAATTAGAATTATGAGCCTCACCCCAACTAATGGTATCAACACCATATCCTGGTGGTCCATCACCATCAACCATTGATCTCTATGGTGAGAACCCACTCCATAAATGATGGTCATTACCATCCCATATTCCATAATATCTACAGAGGCATCCACCCACAATGAGTGGTAAACACCATCTCAAATGAGCCATATGTGTGTGTACATGACTCCAACGATAATTTCGACCAACAATGGTGAGTTGTAATCACCAAAAATTCCTAAGGATCACCATCTAGAAACCTCATTGCCATGTGTGACTACGTTGCCAAAGTCCCGATGGTAAACACTATCCAAAGTCTTGCAGGTCATGCCCTCATCCTAAATACCCCATCATCTTAATCCCAACAAACCATGTCACCTCAACCTAGTGATCAACATCAACCCATATATCTTGGGGCACACTCATCATGTTCCCATGAAACCGATTTAATCATGGAAAACTTAATTAATTAAATTAGAAAACTAGACTAAGATGTTTTGTTGGTCAAAATCCCCTTTCTCAGGTTTGCATAATTAAATAGACTAGGGAATTCCCACCAACATCCCATAACATCAATTAATCAATTTAAAGACAAGTATTAATATATTAAGGGACTCCCCCGAAAAAACCAATGTGTGTATTTTAGAATGAATCCCATAATATACATATAATTAAAGAGAAATATAGGAACCACCTACCTTATACTTATAGTTGCTCGATTGTTGAATATCATCCTATAACTTGAGACAAAACAAGATAAATCAGGATTTTAGAAAAATTATCTAAAAATAAGGAAAAAGATCTTACACATATTTAGAATTTCATATGGTGAGATAAATGAGAAATAAAATATAGATGATTGAAGGCCTAACTGCAACGATTCCAAAACACCTTACAACATTAAATTTGGAGCTCAAACAGACATGGGAGGCTAAATCAAAGAAGAGGGGAAGAGAGAATATCTATGGCTAGAGGGTGGTTCTATCTGTGGGAGGGGAGAAAAAGGGGAAGAAAATGTAAAGAAGGGAGGGGAAGTTTGGTAAATTCCCACTTTTTAATGGCGTGCATGGTTAGGTCACACAGATTGGCTAACCATGTTCCAACCATGCACTCTCACTGTCCAAAGGGTCACCCCTTTAAAAAAGGTTGCATGATTTGGTTGCATAGTTTGACCAAACCATGTGCCAATCATGCACACCCACTACCTAAATTGCACTAAGTGTGTGGGATAGGCCACATGGTTTGAAAAACCATGCACACCCTCTATAAAGATCTGTATACATCTTGCATGGTTTCCCCTAAAAATACGCATTGTTAAATCAAACACGCAACTCTACCTACACCATATATAAAATGGGTTTTCGAGGCCCGAAGCACCCAAAACCCATTCGAAAACATCTGAAAAACCATTTGAAAACAACATCTTGGAGCATTCAAACTCTCGGAATTAGGTTACAAAGACAATAACTCAAGTTGGTTAGTCCCCCAAACATAAAATTTTAAAGGTTGGGAATTTAGAACTTTACAAAAAACCTATACATTCTAAATAATAATGTATTATTATTTTAAATATTTTTAATAATAACTTCTGAGTTATTGTTACGTAGATTCTATTTAATATGTCACATAGGTATTTATCAGTGATAACTTTAGTATTGATAAATCTACCTATATAAGCACTAAGTATAGCACTTATAATGACCTTCACATAATATTAAATCAAATTTTCATAAAAATAACATGTTAAATGGATTTAGTTTAATATTACACAAAGATCATTATCAGTAATAATTGTTTCATTGATAAATTTACCTAAAGTAGAGTTAAAAAACCATGATAATGATACATTTATCATATTAAACTGAAGCTGTGTAGGAATAAATCTGAATTTTGGAATCTATATTCGATTAAAATGGTAATTATCTATACTAGATTTAGTATTTATAATGATCGATCTTTATTAGTTATAAATGTTGTGATAATAAATCATTAAATTATAAGTTCATTTAGTACTAATAAAATACTCTTTTATCCATGATTTTTAATAAGAAATGATAAATCCATTGTTTTCTTCATAAATGAACCGTTACCATGCCAATCATCAACCCTATCATCTAAGATGTTACTGAATCTGTACTCTTCCATAGTCCCCTAAAATAATTTTTTTAATGATTCCACTTCTGTAATCGAAGATATGAAATCTACTTCAATTTTGATATGTTTTCAGCAACCATTATTCATGTATATCATGATTTTTATTTGTTTTTAGTGATCATGATGTGTTTTTGTGTGTATATATATCTATGGTGACTATTATCTATGTATATATCTATGAGTTTTTGGATTCTTCTTCATCATTTCGAATTTTTATTCATGTCATAATATCTCCACTAATTTTTATATTATTCTTCATTTATATATATTGTCATTCATTATTTTTGAATAATTCTCATTTATCCCTTCTCTCTATATGTACATATATATATATCTGTGTGTGTGTGTGTATAAATAGATTCCTATATCAATATATATATTTATTCACACACACACACTCACATATAATTTTTTTGTGTTTAATTTGTTATATATATATATGTTTGTAATTTTTTTATGAGTTTATATTTTTGTTTGTATATATATATATATGATATGTTATGTGTTTTCAATTTTATTTTTGAAGAAGAAAACATTTTATTTGTAAAATAATTTTTTTATATTGTGAAATTAGATTTAACATAGTATCTAAGAGTTTCAATAGTACTTTCATTACCACTTCCTTCATTGGAAGTTTCAACCTCTATTGTAGTAGCAATAATGTATTACTCCCTTCTTCACATATCACTTTACGAGTGCATAGAGAATGTATAATGAACACCCATGATATATCATTACATCCTTTTAGGAATCATGTTTAAAAATGATAATTACTCATCCTTAAAACTAAAGCATCAAAGGTGTAGTTAAAACTCAAGTTGGATGTCAATCCTCAGAGAAATGGATCCTTAGAAAGAAAATTTAGTTAAAAAGCAAAAAAATTGATTTGAATTATTGAAATAAGTCTAAAAAAATTAAATAAATTATTTATCTTAAAAAATATTGATAAATTTACAATATTGGTTCTAGTGATTGAGAAGTAGTTATAAACATTAATGGATAATCATGCTTTTATCATAATTAGATCTAAAAAATAAATAGTGATGATGTTTTAACTCATAATTTTAAGTTCCACTTTTCTTTTGATCAGGTAACTTTATTAATTTAACAAATATGGTATTCCAAAACTATATTTAACCATAGTAAGTTAAACTCATTCCCTGAAAATTAATGATTCAAGTTACCAGATTATGTATTAAATAGAAATTACTCAAAGAAATGACAATAATCTTGTTTTTCAATGAAATAATAGATATATAAGAATGATTGAATGAAATAACCCAACACAAACTAATATTAAAAATAAACAAACTCAATACACAACCACCCTTCATTACTAATGTTAACACAAAGTGACTACACACCCATATTTTCATAAGAACCAAATAATTAATCCATGTTTGACTTAAGAGAGATTTATAAAATACTATTGTAGATGCCGAAAAATGATCAAGAGCTGAAGAAGGTTTGGGTGAGACAAAGTGAAGATAGATTTGGAACCGGCGACCCGGTCTGGGGGGCTCAGAGGGGCTGCGTGAAAAAAATTCAACGATGTGCGGCAAAAATGACCCGTGAAAAAAAAATACGGGATTCACGAGAGGCTTTTCGAGTGGAAGCGGAAAATTACGTGTGATCGCCCCGTGCGGTTGAAATTTCACGCTGCCGACGTCGGTGTGTAAAAAATTTCGCGCCAGCCTGTTTTCCGCGCGGATCCACGATCTCGAGCGCCTATAAATAGAAGGCCACCCTTTCGACTTCTAGGCTAAAGAATCTGAACCGTCTCCCCTATGTGAAATTCATCTCTCGTGCGTGCAAAAAGATGGCTCTTAGGTATTGAATTTTTCACACCAGGTCACCCAAGGGTCCGCCTTTGCACGAGACCTCTCGGGCTTGATCCTCATCCAAATCCCATCGATCCCCTTCCTCTATGTGCAATTATTTTCAATTATGCTTAATCAATTCTTCGTGCGCGAAATTCCTTTTTCACGCCACCCCAACCGTTTTCGCATGCGCAATTCCTTTTGCGCCCAACCACGACCTTTTTCGCACGCACGATTCCTTTTGTGCGTCGTCTCAACCTTTTTCACGTACGCCGCTCAACTGCGCGCCGACCCCGCCGTTTTGCGCACAATGGTCCCTTTTGCGCGCAATCCTCCCGCCTTGTGCGCCCATGATGTCTTTATTCCGGGCATCATTTTCGGGCACCTCCCGCGCCCAAAGAACCTTCTCCATTTACTCATTTCCTATGAAACCTCCAAGGTTCGCACAAAGTAACTTCAAAGTCCCCTGGATGATACCACCCGTTGCATTGCTTCGCCTCATGCTTCCTTGCATATGCATGCTAATAGAGATTTCTTCTTCGCATAGCCACGCTAACGTGGGCCCCCCAATGGTTCACTCCATAACACCCCCTAGCCATGTCATTTCCTGTCCCTTCTCTTCACCAAGGTGCAGAGGGTACCGGTTATGTAAGTCCTAGGGGTGCGAAGTGAACCCACCTCGTCCGATCTGCCGGACGTTAAACTTCCAAGAACCGCCATCCTCAGCACATGACGTTAAAATATGGCCTTTACCCGTTCCTCTCACATGGGGTGCCCCCAACTTGGACACTATCCACTCCCACTGGTCTCCACAAGGATGATATATTCCCTCACAGGGGATGATATCTTTCTTATCGGAGTGGCGTTTGTCCATGGGAAAAGAGAAACCATCCTGGTGTAAGCAACTAGCTTTTCTTGTCGGAGGCAACATACCTTCTCCTCCTTTATTCTTTGGTCCCAAGGATTGGGGGGGGGGGGGAGAGGGGGGAATGGACACCATACCCCTCCTTTCTTCGGTACCAAATCCCTCTCCCGCTGGGCTTTGTCGCCACCGGGCCTCCATCCTGGAGTAATTCCCAACCTCTTTGGGCTGTTAACCACACATAAGCCCCCATTTTCTCTTTGGGCTACTAACTATGTGTAAGCCCCACTTCACCTCCCATGGACACACCTTTAACGATGTGATATTCAGGTCTCTGCTACCTCTTGTTTCTCACACTGAACATGACTCACGTGGTCTTAGAAAAAGAACCGACCATGACATCTTCCCTGGGTAGCCAAGAGTATAAGCCCCACACCATCCAAACTATGAGTACTTTGATCATTTCCAAGGTAGGGTATGTAGAAAGACTCCATGAGGTTCAAGCCCACCACTATCCATTGGTACTAAACATCTTCATGTCGGTGTACCAAGCCCCCATAATCTGAACTACGCGAACATTGATTCCCTGCAACGGGGATACGTAGGAAGCCTCCCTAAGGTTCAAGCCGAACAACCATTGGTCCCGACCATCCTTTACGTCGGTTACCACACCCATACCTAAACTACGGGGTCTTTGATCCTTACCAAGGCAAGGTATGTAGGAAGCCTCCATGAGGTTCAATCCCACCATTCACCCGGTCGTTCTGACCCCATTCACGTCAGTTCACCAACACCATGGGCAGCCTCAGAGCGTAATCCCTACATGCCCCCATGAACTACGAGGTCTTTGATCCTTGCCAAGGCAAGGTACGTAGGAAGACACCATGAGGTTCAATCCCACTATCGGTCACTCCGACCATCTTCACATCGGTTCGCCCCCATCCCACGTGACGTTAAACTATGGAACCAAATTAGTGGTAAACCATTGTTTCCCCAGTCAGCGGTAAGATGTTGCACACAAAATAAATCCTGAACTACAAGGTCTTTGATCCTTTCCAAGGAAAGGTACGTAGGAAGCCTCCCTGAGATTCAATCCCACTATCCACTTGGACCCCAGGTCCTTATTCACATCGGTTCACCGACTCCTTCCCCATACCCGAACTACGTGAACATTGATCCTTTCCAAGGCAGGGTACATAGGAAGCCTCCCTATGGTTCAAGACTAACAACCAATGGTCCCAACCACTTCACATAGGTCCACCCCCATCCTTCATGACGTTAAACTATTTTCCACTTTTTGTTCCCCATTCAACAGCAAGACGTTGTCACTCCATTCAGTGGTAAGCCATTGTCAGCCTCTTTTAGCGGTAATCCATTATCACTCCATTCAGCGGTAAGCCATTGTTAAGATGAAATAAGTTCACTGAACTACGCAAAATTTGATTCCCTTCCACGGGGATATGTAGTAAGTCTCTTCGAGGCTCAATCCCAACTTCACCATCACCCTTGAGATGGCCCTATTTCATTCCCCCTCCACTTCATTCATCCACCCATCATCCATCCTGATTCTTATCCGGGCTGCTACATCCTGGTGAAATCATGACAACCCATTCCCCATTCCCCTAAATAGTGATCGGGAAGTCAACCATACGTTGTCCCCAACATTAGTGTTTCCCCCAAAGGTTACACCCATCTGATCCACTCTAGTACGTGTTCTGATCATTCTGATCCGTCTCCACTGAACGTTAAACTTGCAGCATACCCTGTATTAAAAGTGGTAAGCTGAGGAAAACCTCAGATACATGCCCATGGCATATGATTCCCTGCATTCGATGTGGGATGCCTCGAGCTTCCGTGCCCTCGAGAAGACCTATAATAAGGATAAGAAACCCAGACGCGCCAGTGTCCCAGTGTCCATACACTCTAGTGATTCCCAACATGACTAATCTTCTGACCGAAGGTTACTACCCTGACCAGACCCCTTGGAATGTCCTGATAGAAGTAGTGTAATTTACTGGCGTCCATGAAGATATGGCACCAGGAAGAGTTTCACGAACAACATATTAAATCTATAAGGGAGACCTAGACTAGGTGAAGAGTTCTGAGGAGGGATCCATGGAAGGAATAACTGACATGCCATCATCCCATTTCGATGAAGGAGAAAATTCCCATGAATAAGGAGCGGATGCCGCCCACCATTTGAAAGAAAGAATGCGGGGCAAAAGAACCACACCTTTTGTCCTCCACAGACGAACACGCGCGCCCCAGTGAAAGTGTCGGAAACAGAAATGGTGAACCCAACATGAAATTATTCTCCTCAAAATGGAGATTAGTAGAACTCGAGGCATCAATGGATTAGTGTGTCACCGGATCCAATTATCCAGTGTTGGGTCCCGCAAAGCAAATAGCGGGCCTAGCGTGAAACTCACGAAAATTTGGGGCAATATAACATTGGACATCCCGTTCTACGACATTGTTAGTGTGGATCCCTCTTACCAAAAATGGAATATGGAATGGCGCTAGGGAATTGGTCGTCAATTCCGTTTTCTTTCAGCACTGATGAGTTAATCTCCCTGCTTCTCAGGAATCAATTTGCAGCTCCAGGGATGCGATCACCACCTGACCATATACACTGTGGCAGGGGCAGTGCTAACACATCCGCTCCACGTGGCTTCACCTCTTCTATGATGGCCTCTAAATCTATGACCATGGGGATCCCATGCCCCTCTCCCTATCTGAGGTCATTCAAAGGAGGATAATCAATGACCTCGTGCGCTGTTATGAGGAGGAGGGCATAATCCCAACCCGGGATATGGCCCGTCTGGACTTGGAGCCATCTGCGCCTCATTGCCAATGCCGCCCCCGAGGGTCGCGTAGGAAGCATTTCCTCCCCACCCTGACATACAACCATTTTGGGAGCCTATCCCCAGAGTGCTTTGATGACTCCATGCCTTACGCTGATGCGATTGGTGACATATAGGCCAACCCGGTCAGAGTCCCATTCTAGGGGCTCCCAACGAGGACTCCCACATAGACGTGTCAGCACCGCCACTCAGCCTTGCTGGAAGAGAAGAAGGTAAGTTACGTACCTGCACCACCGGATCTGGTTCGTCTGACCCGACGCCAGCGTCAGGCGCAAGATGAGGATGCCCGCCAAGGGGCGTCAACGTCAGCAGCTACTATGGCCCAAGCCACCACCGGCGCATATCATCAGTTCCCTGCATACACTGAGCAGGGGAACTCATACGATTGACCAGGATCGAGGCCCAAACTACCCCATGGGCAGGCTGTGTTAACTCTCTTGGTCGCTGGCACAAGCCGTGGTCACCGCGAATCAACCCACAGTGATGCCACCCAGTACGGAGGTCCTCCCTGTACCACTAATATGGAGAACACGGTCCTCCCCTGCTTCAAGGCTCTGCATGGAGGTCTGCCTCATGCCACCCTCAATCTGAATGATGGTCTTCTCTGCGGCGGTGATACTCAGTACTGGCACCTCTCTCGTGCCAATTACATTGGGTATGGAGTCATTCCTCCTGCCCCCGACCGCCAGTGTAGGGAAATTTCCCATCTAATCTATTTTCAACGTGGGGATCCTACCTATGTGATCTCAGAAGCTGGTGAAGGTCCTCCTCACCTCGGCAACTAGAGGGGTGAAGGCCAGCCTCGCTCCACCCACACCCATCACGAAGGTCCTACCTGTGCTCAGTTAGACCGGTACAAGTACCCTCCTCATACTAAGGTTGTCAGGGAAAAGAAGCATAGAGGTCCTCCCCATGCTTATGCTAGTTACAACGGAGGTCTTTCCCGATCCAACGCTACCCATGGAGGTCCTCCCCATGTGCCCTTTTAAATTTGTCCTGGTGCTCCTCACACCCCGACTTTCCCTGGTGGATACCCTCTCCGCCCCAGCACCAGTGCGGCTGAAGGACCCCGTCTCAGAAATCTGCCCTGTCTTGAGGATCCACCCAGGGGTAGGATGGCAAGTCATATCCACCATAAGAGGAATTATGGAGAGGTCTGGATAGAGATCAGACCGGTCCATTTATCAGACTCTGAAGAGGAATATGACTCAGCTCGGGAACCCTCCCCTTGATCATCCATGTAAAGGGTTCTGGTAGGAACAAGGCACATCAGTCTAGTACTCCCGGAATGCGAGGTCCATATGATTCCAACCTCCCTCCGTAGGTATATTAAAAAGGGTGAAAATCTAGCAACCCTGCAGGTTACAATCACCCAATCAATACCATCATCACTGGAAGTGCTCTCTACCTCAACAAGAGATCACAGAGAGCTATTCTGGGGACCAATGGTGGGAGAGTAGCATCACGACCTATCACTAGTAGCCCTATCCCCTGAGCCAGGAACTGTGGCCATCAGTCCATCTTATCGCAACGTGGTGGCCAGGTTGCTACACTATTCGGATGACAACTCGAGATTTGGAGGCCAGTCAGCCCGCTCGCTGTACTCTCCACCGGCTAGTCTTCCATCCCAGCGGTCTACCTCAGTACCACTGGTGGTTCCTCAACCACCCCTAGTTGACGAATGGGGAAATCAAGGGCCAGAATTTGAATCTGAGCTGAGGAGCTTATAGAACATCCTCGTAGTGGACCACTTCCATGAGATGTTCTGGCGCGTGGCTGCGCTGGATTTTTATGCACCAGAATCCCTCACCCCGGAGGAAGTTGAGTGTTTCCACCACACCCTATGGGAGATGAATTTTATTCTTTGTTATCAAAAAGTGGTTTATCCCAGGATCCAAGCGCATTTCGAAGACATCGGTGAGCAATGCCGACTAGTCGATTTGGCCGCACTCCCTGTGGCCCAGCGCCCTGAGTCACTAGGTCGATGTGAGACCCTCCACTAGTAATGAATTCAAAGTATCAAGGTACTACGCAAAATTATCAAGGAGGATACCCGCCATGTGCAAAACCATGGTTGGGGGCAGTATGCTGCCCTGATCTTCAGTCCTATTCATTGGCAGCCCGACTCGCTAGGAGATATCAAGGACATGTCCCCAGGAAGGGTCACGGTCAGCATGGATGACATAATGGGTTAGGAGGATGAGCTAGAGCTTCTTGATGGAGAATTGCCCCCATAAGGTGTGCCACAACTACTAGACCCATCGGGAAAGATTACTTGTCAGTAGATAAACCTACTAGGTCTCCCTACGCCCACTGAGGCATTGGTACTCAGACGGAATTCCGGTAAGGGAAAAGAGCACGTCGAAGATGTCAAGCAATCTGACCCATCCGCCTTAGTGCAAAAGACAGAGGAGGGCTCTGAGAAGGCCACATTGCACCGGAAACATTCCGAGCAGAAGAAGTTGGATGATGACCTCTTGGCTGAATGCACTGTAGAGCGAGAGCCTGACTACAACAATCCTAGACCAGTACATCAGGGGCATGAAGAAATCCCCATCAGTGAGATTCCTCTAGGATACCCTGATCATGCTGCCCCCAAATACAGGGTTGAGGTTGGATCTCATGGAAAGAGAGTGTGGTATGTCTCACCAAACCCTTCATAACGGTGCGGTAATCCATGGAACCCAGCTCGGGTTTTCCAAGATGCCCCGTAGGTCATCCCACCAGCCGATCCATGATCCGCTGAGCCACCTTACCACATTGAAGAACCCACCAACACAATCATGATTAGGGATCCCCATAAAGACAATGATCCCCGCCTAGATGATCTAATGGCAGCACTCATTGCCTGCCTTGAGGCGTTGGAAACACGATAGGTGGCAATCCCACCTAATGTCAAGCCATATCCGGCATGGGTGTATGATATTCTGGCACCTACAGGTTTCGAGAATCCCACCTTATCCCACTTTAACAAGATGGGGGACCCGCAGCAGCACCTGGCCCACTTCAGCTCAAGGTGTGAGCCCATATTAAGGACTCCAACATAGTAGGAGGCCGCTAATCTCTGCTTTTTTGTTCAGACATTGGAGGGGATGACATTCATCTGGTACAACCAGCTCCCCGTCGGATCTTTAACCAGTTGGGAGGACCTTAACAGAAAATTACTCTACTAGTTCAGCTCTACCACGTGGAAAACCAGCATCACATACCTTTTCAAGTGCAAACAATGGCCTGATGAGCATGTCACAGACTTTATCGCCCAGTGGAAAGGGCTCACATACTTTTTTGACATGCCACCGACTCAGGAGAAATTACTGACGATGTGCGTAGGGAATGTCAAGATGGAACTGGCTCCTTCTCTAATAATCCAGAACAACCCTGGAGGATTTCAAGACTTCTCCAATAAGGCCCAGCGCCAGGAGGAATTCCTGCAACAGGCCAGCCAGGCACGTCCGTTTCCCCTGTAATTCCAGCAAGGAGGGATGCCAGAGCCTAGCCCACATCGGTTTCCCAAATAGAATCCCCCAGGCAACTAGAATTGCTACCAGTGGAACAAAACCCACAACCTCGCAGAGGTCCTCCACCTCAGGGGCAGCCTCCGACTTAGCAGCGTCTGCCTCAGGATTGGCAGGTGCCCCCATGTAATGCGCCTCCACTGCCCAGGCGGGACAATCAGGGTCCGCCTCCTCGACAGGATCCTCCAGCTCCTCATCAGGGTCAGGCTCCAAGGGCTCCCTTCCTAGACAAGAGAAACCAAACCTACTCGTTTAACGAGAATTAGGTCCCTGGTTACTTCCGTAGTGCCTTATAGCAGGGGATTGTACTCTTTACTGAGTGAAGAAGGCTGGAAGAGGAGAATCTAACTAATAACCCCAACTACTACCCCTATCATTGGATCCTGGGGAACACCCTCAATTAGTCCTATGAGTTCAAATACTTGCTTCAAGACCAGGTCGATAAAAACATAGTCAGGCTAGGCCCGGCCTTGGCACAAGTGGCAGGTGTCTTCGTAAGGCCAGACAGTAGCAGCGACAGTGAGGGCGAGTGGAAGTAGGTTTCTAGCCGCGAGTCCCAGAAGTATGATGACTGGCTGGCTCGCAAAATGGTTTTTCATGCCCATGGAATCATTCAAGCATGCATGAATTAGCTGTAGTCTTCAAAATCCACAACCACCACTTCTGCATCATCATATCAGCTGACATATTCCCAGAAGAACAAGCATCAGCGACTCAAGATAAAGCAACACGCCCCACCAATGCCATCGTCGTCCTGCACTCTCGGCGACTTCATGCCACCTGAGATAGAGATTCCTCCCAGAATCCACCCAATGGTGGATGAATCTTCAAGTGATATTCAAGGGTATGCTTTGGTTAACACCATGCAGTTGGTAAACCCCTATATGACTCTCGACGATGGGGAGCTCTAGGTGAACCTCCCCAACGTCCCTAGCCGACACCAATATCGATGAAGTCACTACCATATGGGTCATCGGGGCACATCAGTTGGCACCTCCAGCTAGGCCGTTCCTGCCACTGAGACTAGACAGCATGCCCAACACAGAACTCAACACATGCAACCTTTTAATCCGGTGTTGTTAGGACTGCCTCCACCGCTGTTTGTGCTACTGGATCAGGAAGAGCTACCTCAACCATGCTGTGACCAGCCTTGCCCTGCTATAGGTCGATCTCAGTAATCTGGTCCTCATTTGACAGCTACTCTTCGGGCTTTGACTAGTGAACAGTAGGACATGCCCAGCACCAGCCAGCCGCCGGTCTAGCCGGCAGGGCCCTCCACGCCTCCTATCACAGAGCGGCCTCCTGCAAGTAGAAGTTCATGCCTGGCATGGAAATATGATGTCCTCAAGAACCTTTCCAGCATCCCAGTGAGGATTTCTATCGTCAAGGCCCTTCTCCTGTCGTTAGATATGCGCGAGGCCCTTGCTGAGGCTTTAAGAAGCCCTCTCCAGTTTGAGATGGAGGTAGCAGCTGCATAAGCTTTTCATGCTAAGGCAGTTGAGAACGCTGAATGCAAGGCCATCATTTCATTCTATGGATAGGATGAAGGCTCTCCCATACAAGGGAACATCCACCCACTATACATCACTGTCCAATTTAACGACGTGTAGGTTCACCGCTATCTTGTTGACACTGGCTCCAGGATAAACCTTATCCCGACGCTGATGCTGCAGAAGCTAGGGTTATCCGAAGACGACCTGACTCCCTCCGATTTAAGAATCCAAGGATACGACAAGACATAGTAGACCCCGGTCAGCAAGATCCCTATGAAGATCCAGTTCAGTGTCCTATTTTCTAGTACCGAGTTTATGGTTGTCTCCCAAGAAACCGCGTACAATGCATTGATGGTTAGACCATGACTCCAATGTATGCGGCGGTCCCCTCGTCATATCACTAATGCCTCAAGTACTCCCTTAACGGTCGAGTAAGTGTACTCCAAGATGATGAATCTCCTTTTTCCTCCTATGAATTCCACTACCCGGATGCTGACTATTACAAGAGCAAGGATAAGAAGATCCAGGCCAATGAGGTCGAACCCGTCACGGTTGCAACTGACCCTTGGGTAGGTCTGGATGACGCCTACATCTTTCTGTTCCATCGATTCGAGGCCACAACCCCCGATATGGGGAAATGATTTTTTGTCTCTGGTACAAGAGGGAATCATATTCCCAAGTCCAAGTGACGGTGAAAGATCACCTCGTACTCTTACACAAATCAGGCTCATGTGATCCCGGAGCCTCCTACCCCCATAAGGTATCGGGATGTCCACCCCATGGCAAAGACTGTATGTCATACGTGTCTCATTGTTGAGGATAGAACTAATTGGCTCAAGATGATGCACCACTATTTCTTTGATATCATCAAGCGTGGCCCCTTGGGCCGAAGACCAGATGGGATCAAATTGACTGCCTTCATTTCTATGGTTTCAGTAGAACGTGAATCTCCCGATATGCTGTCCACTACTACCCAGGATGGTACAAGCCTCCCGTCAGGATCTGCCGACCCATAGGAAGATTCTCCCACTGGAAATCCCTCCTCTGCAAGCGAAGAAGAGGATCTGGAGGATGCTTCCCCCGCCTTTGAAGATGGCATCTCCACCACGGTTGATGAACTGGTACAGATGAACCTTGGTAGCGAGGTAGATCCAAGACCCACATTGATCAGTGCCGCTATGTCCTTCAAAGAGAAGTAGTGGTATGTTGACTTCCTTATATAGCACCGTGATGTATTCGCCTTGAGCTATGACCAGATGGTAGGACTAGATCCTCAGGTAGCCGTCCACCACCTTGGTCTCACAACAAATCATCGCGGGTTCAAGAAGCCTCCCAGGAAGATGCACCCTTCTCATGGTTCTATGGCCGAGTCTGAAGTTGACAATCTCATCAGAGCCAACTTCTTCAAGGAGGTCCAGTACCCCAAGTGGCTAGCCAACATTATGCCAGTCAGGAAGAATAACATATAGATCAGAGTCTGCATCGACTTCCAGGATCTCAACCATCAATGTCCAAAGGATGATTCTCCACTTCCTGTGACAGAATTTCTGATTGAAGCTACGACTAGGTTTCATGCCCTCTCCTTCATGGACGAGTACTCTAGATATAATCAGATTTGGATGGCCCCCAATGATGAAGATTCCACCACTTTCAGGGTGCCCCAAGGTACGTTTTGTTACCAGGTTATGCCCTTCAGCTTAAAGAATACATTCGCCACTTACCAGTGGGAAATGCACTGAATATTCAATCCAATCCTCAGGACATTGGTTGAATTATATGTGGACGATCTGGTGGTCAAATATCACCAGCGCCGAGACCATCTCAAGGATCTTGATAAAGTGTTCAGATTCCTATGTTACCGCCACCTGAAGATGAAACCGCTGAGATGTGCCTTCGGGGTCACCTCTATGAAGTTCCTTGGCATTTTTGTCAGGTACTGGGGCATCGAGATCAACCCAGAGAAGATCAAGGACATCAGTCAGATGCGTCCCCCGAGCAATATTCGGGAGCTTCGAGGCATCCAAGGCCACTTAGCCTACATATGCTGATTGATTGCAAATATGGCCGGAAAGTGTAATCCTTTTTATCGGCTCATGAATAAAGTGTCTACCTATGAATGGGATGAAGAGTGCCAAACCGTGTTCGAGGAAATCAAGCATATCTACTCTAGACTCTAGTCTTGATGCCACCCATCTCCGAAAAACCACTGATCCTATACTTGACTACCCTGGAATGATCTATTGGCACCCTTCTTTCCTAGAAGAACAATGAGGGGACGAAAAATAGTCTTTACTACCTCTGTCGTATGCTCATCGATATGGATACCCGATACTCCCCCATCGAAAATATCTGCCTTGAACTCGTATTTTACGTACAGAAACTGTGACACTACTTGCAGCACCATGAGGTACAGTTGGTGTCTCGGGTAGACCTACTGAAGTATATTCTTAACCGCCCCATGTTGAACGACCTTCTAGCATGGTGGGAAGTAATCCTCTAGCATTTTGAAATCAGGTTTGTGCCTCAGAAGGATATTAAGGGACAAACACTGGCATATTTTCTTACTTCCCATCCAACCCCCGTGGACCTGTCTCTGGACCTGGATTTTCCTGACGAGGAAATCCTCTCCGTAGACCATGCCGTCCCATGTTGCAAGATACACTTTTATGGTGCTTCCCAGATCCCCACCGACAGGAGGCTCAATGATCCCAGACTCAATAGAGTAGGCTTGGGAATTGTCTTAATTACCTCATCACAAGCCATCCTGTCGTACTCATTCCTATTGTCAGAAGGATGCACCAATAATGAATAAGAGTATTAGGCCCTCATTACTGGCCTCTACCTGGCCCTCAAGATTGATGTGCCCCATTTACATGTGAAAGGGGACTCTGAACTAGTCATAAAATAGATCAACGATGACTACATCATCAGAAAGCCAGAGCTCATACCATTGTTGGAGCACACTCTCTAGCTAATGGCCCAGTTCCCATCTCGGCTGAAAGTTACTCATGTCCCTCAATCTTAGAACAGTCGAGCGGATTCCCTGAACGACCTAGCTACATCACTTGGAGAACCCAAGTAGGACGATCTTATTATACACATGGCACATCAGAGAGTCATTGATCCCGTCACCCCATATGATGACGAAGACCTATGGGTAATCCATCTTACTACTGGAGCCTCCACATCAAGACCCCAAGGTTCCTCAGATATAGTGGTTGAAGTGACTCCCGAATGGAGATCCCACTTTGTCGAGTATGTCCAAAATGGTTACCTCCCGGCTGATCGTGCCGAGCACAAGCGAATCCGATGCAGCGTGTTGCAGTTCACCCTCTAGAGTGGTCCCAGTCTTGAGAATATCCTCTACAAGCGTGTTTTGGATGGTGTTATCCTCCGTTGCATCCAAGGAGTCGAGATTTCTCAGGTCATGCAAGAGGTTCATGCTGGTTCCTGTGGCGCCCACCTGACAGGGCCAAAGCTATCCCATCATATCTGAAGACTGGGGTACTTCTATCCCTCCATGATCCATGATTACATCGAGTTCACCAAGAGATATCACAAATTCCAAATTCATGCTAAATTCATGCATCAACCGCTAGAACCTCTCCACTCCACCAAGTACTCTTGGCTGTTTGTAGCGTGGGGACTCGATGTCATGGGACCCTATCCACTGGTGACAGCTTGCCAGTGCAGGTTCATCCTGATTGCCACAGATTTCTTTTCTAAGTGGGCAGAGGTAGTTCCACTCAAGGAGGTTAATAACCATTCTATCGTCAACTTTGTGAGCTCCAATATCATCTACCAGTTTGGAGTACCTCACACCGTCCTCACCGATAATGGCATCAACTTCCGAGTAGCTGAGTTGAAGAAATTGTACACCAAGTACAACATCCGTTCAAACCATACCTCCCTCTATCACACACAAGAAAATGGGAAGATTGAGGTATTCAACAAAACCATCTCTAACATTTTGAAGAAAATGGTTGGTTAGAATAAGAAGAGTTGGACAAACAAGCTCCCCAATGCTCTCTGGGCTTCGTGGACGACGACTCGTAATTACACCCATGTGAACCCATATTCCCTGGTGTACGGAGCTGAAGCCGTCCTGCCCATCAAGATCCAGCTGCCTTCATTATGCACAACGGTCTATGACCAACATGCACTTGATATAGTAGCTGAAATTCGTCTGGCTGAATTGGATGCACATGAAGAGAATAGGCTTCGTGCCCTGCACAATTTAGAAAGGCATCAAAATAAGATAGCTAGAGCCTTCAACAAGAATGTTCGCCTCCGCTCTTTCTTGCAAGGTGACTTGGTATTGGCCCTCCGGACACCAATGATCCATGGCAGGAAACCACCCTAGTTGGAGCCCAAATGGGAAGGACCATACATAATTCATAGGGTTTACCCCAATGGTGCGTACTCCCCGGTGACCATGGATGGTGAGCATATAACTCCTACCACCAATTCCAAGTTCCTCAAGCAATAATTTTCCTAAGCCATATGGTCATACACGACCCTAAAATGTTTTCTCCTACAAGACCCTAAACTGTTTGGTCCTGCATGACCCTAAACTATTTGGTCCTACATGACCTTAAACTATTTGGTCCTGCATGACCCAATACTGTTTGGTCATACACAGCCTTAAACTATTCAGTCCTGCATGACCCTAAACTTCATGGTGGTCCAATATGACCTTAAACTATCCGGTCCTGCAAGAATTTTAAACTTTGCATAGTCCTTCATGACGTTAAACTACATCTTGAGAACTTTGTATGGATTGATTCCCATCCACATGGGATAAGTAGGAATGCTCAAGAGTTTCTTCATGAGCCCAGCCCCCAAACTCTTCTCTTTGACTATTCCCCCTGGGTATAGTTCTCCTAGAGGATCCTTTCATGATATGTTGTAGGCTTCCTTAGCCCCAATAATGCTAGGATTATAATGGTCGCACCATGTTCTCGCTACCCATTATTCTATCCTCCCATGTCCTCACCACATGACATTAAACTACATGGCCTTCAAGAACTACGTACGGCTTGATTCCCATCCTTATGGGATATGTAGGAACACCCAGAAAATTCATCTCTTGGCCGGACCCAAATTCTAGAATCTCCCCTCAGGTCAAGACATATGGTGTGGTGTAGTTTTTTACCTCAATACACGTCGACCTAATCTCGATTATGTTGTACGCCTCTTTCACTGCCCTGATTGACTTTAAAATGCATGGGTACATCTATGATTCACTCACTCTTTTGATTGGGACTCTATCATCCTTTCCACCCAGAAGGCCCCCTGAATGGCAGGGATTCTAGACCCAAGGGCTCTCCTGCCACTTCGAGCCAATGCCCTCAAGGATGTTGAGAAAAAAATTGATACAAGTCCCGCATTGCAAATATGGTCAGTAGTCGATGCTCATTTGTTGTCCCCATTCCAGGTCACTATAAGGACGCTGTGTTTCAAACATGGTCAATAGCTATAATTTTTCATCAGGACCACCCCAAGATGTCCCAAACATTGAGTGCAATGGTTCATTATTCCCCATTTTATATCCAAGCGATGAACTCCCCTCGGGCGATGCTAGCTGCTAGACCCCTATATGGTAGGGAGAGCCGAATCCGGCTCCTTGTTTCCCACACCGAGCACTGATCACATGGGATTAAGATCTATGATGAAGCGGTAATTGTACAAGAGGTCATATGGATGCCATTGGTCGAGATGCCCAGCCTCATGCCCTTTGTCCTTTTTCGACCCTGTTTCGGTGCGGATGTGCGCCGGGTTTCTGTTCCGACGCTGTTCCGCCAGGACGCGTTCGCGCGTGCGCCTGTCGACCCGAGGGGATGGGCGCGCGGCTTGTGGCCCCGCAGTCCCACTTTCCAAAGGCGGGCGGAATCCGTCCCTTGTTCAGGGGCGTCTGCTCCTTGATCGAAACCGGGATGATGGGACGTCGGCTCCTCCTTCCGTGGACGTCTCCTCGGAACTCGTCGCCTAATCCGGGTCTCCCTCATATATTTAAGACATGCTCGTGAATCTCGTTCCCGGCGCCATATCTTCATGGACACCGGTTAATTACGCTGCTTCCGCCCAGACGCTCCAAGGAGTCTGGTCGGGGCAGCAACCTGCGGTGAGGAGACCAGGTGGCTCTGGGTGTCGGGGGCGTGTCTTAACACTGCGACTCTGCATGTCTACCTTCTGTCCCTAATAGGGCTTCTCGAAGGCGTGATGGCCTGAGACATCCCGTGTTGGGTGCGGGGAGCTGTGTTACCTGAGGTTTTCCTCAGCTTCCCATGTTTAACACGGGGTATGCCGCGAGTTTAACGTCCAGCGGGGACGACATCGGACTGATCAACACGAGAAGTGGATCAGATGACAGAACCCCTTGCGAGGAACCTCCGACGCTGGGACCATCACATGGGCGGCTTCCCGAGTGAAGTGGAGTGGAATGAAATGTCATGACCCCACCGGGATGTGGCGGCCTGGGTAAGGATCAGGATGGATGATGGAGTGAAGAGCTTGGACCCTGTAGGGGCTTCCTATGTACCGCGCGTTAGCGCGGATCAAAGTCAGCGTAGTTCGAATATACAGTTTAACGTCATGCTGGACGTCGGCAAGCCGACTCACGAAGAGATCGAGGCCGCTGGGCGGAGGATTGAACCGAACCACCTCGCACAGAGGGGGATGGAACGGCCGGGTGGATCACAGTTTCACGTCATGCTGGACGCTGGCAAGCCGACTCACGAAGAGATCGAGGCCGCCGGGTGGAGGATTGAACCGAACCACCTCGAACAGAGGGGGATGGAATGGCCGGGTGGATCACAGTTTCACGTCATGCTGGACGCTGGCAGGCCGACTCACGAAGAGATCGAGGCCGCCGGGTGGAGGATTGAACCGAACCACCTCGCACAGAGGGGGATGGAACGGCCGGGTGGATCACAGTTTCACGTCATGATGGACGCTGGCAGGAGAAAAAGGCAGTGGGGAAGCACAATGGAGATACACATGTGCAGTCTCCCACAAGGGCGGATTCATAGGTGAATCGACGCAAGTGTGAACCCGGGAGGGGTCCACTGATGGACGAACCAACGTGAATACGACCGGGATGACCAGGTGGTGGGCTTGAACCTCGGAGAGGCTTCCTACGTACCCTGTTTAGGAGACAGGGATCAAAGTCCACGTAGTTCGTTCTGTCAGGACTTACGCACTGAGGCAGCCCAGATGTGGCAAAGCTCAGTTGGAGAGGGACTTAGGCCGAAGGTGAGAGACCTCGATCCCTGTCACGCCCTCTACTGGCTTCGGCAGTGGGGAAGCACGATGGAGATACACATGCGCAGTCCCCCACAAGGAACTAGGGGTTTTCAATACCCTACCCCCGTGGGCGAAGGCCACTCCAATCCCGACATCCTTGCAGAGACGAGCGGGTGGGGGCCACATCCGAACCGGGAGGGGGACCCTGCGTGCGAGGCACGGGATCGGATGAAGCGGACGGTTTAACGTCTTGTCGGATGAAGTACAGTTTAACGTCGTGTGTTGAGGACGAAGCGGACGGTTTAACATCTTGCTGGACGAAGTACAGTTTAACGTCGTGTGTTGAGGATGAAGCGGACGGTTTAACGTCTTGCCGGACGAAGTACAGTTTAACGTCGTGTGTTGAGGACGAATGCAGTTTAACGTCATGTTGGACGAAACACTTGGCAGTTTAACATCTTGCAGCGCGGACGACATGCTAGGCAGTTTAACGTCGTGCAGCTTGGACGTGTATGGTGCCGCCAATGGGTCCGTGTCACTTCGCGCGAGCCTGGAGGGCCGCACGGGAAGACAACGCACGGTGCGGGTACCCGGGGTGAAGATTATCGGGCGCCACGCAGGCGGGTACCCTCAGGGGGTCAAAGGGGGCGACCCCGGCGGATTGCGCGCAAAAGAGAAACTTGGCGCGCAATACCGCGGGTCGGCAAGCAAATGGGTGGGCTGGCGCGCAATTGGGCCAGCGCTTTGCGCGCAGATGACAGAGATTGCGCGCACCGGGCTTCGGATAGCGCGCGGGGGCAACAACTCATTCTTTAACGAATGACCACTTTGAAAGGGGGGGTGCGCGCAATCGGGCTGGATTGCGCGCACCCGGGGGCAATTGCGCGCAAGAGGCTTCTTTTGCGCGCGAAGGCCTTTGGGTGAAGGATTAGTTCAAAGGAAAGGAGTCGAAGGGATTGCGCGCGAAGGCAAACCCCAAGGCTTTATTGCGCAAAAGAAAAGAGGTTACCTGAAGATCGGCATTGCGCGCGGAAGAGGTTGGATTGCGCGAACGAGAGACTCTTCGAATTCCGACAACCTTTAAAACGTCGGGGGTCGCCTTATATTTATAGGCAACCCCGAGCGTGGAATCTGGTCCGCGGGCGCCCAATCTCCTTCGCGGGCGCGGAATCGGGCATGGCGCGCAAGGGAGTCGCGCGGGCCACGGGCGCGCAAAATTGCGCGCCGGCCCAGCGCATTGCGCGCATCTCGGGAGGTTTGCGCGCGACACTACAACTTTGCGCGCGGGTCTCCAAAATTCCGCGCAAGGCCTCCGGGCCTTCCGAAACGTGCTTCCGACTCCAAATATGACCTCGCTTCCCGCATCCGGAGTTTTGTCTGGGAACAACGTACTTTTCCGGCGTCTACAAAAGCCTCCCCTCGGAATCTGATCGGCGAGAGGTCGCAACGATCGGGTTCCGAGGGAGACGCCGGAATGCCGAAGTCCTGGGTGGCGCGGGACTCTGGCGCGCAAAAAAGGGCGTCGACCGCGAAATTTGCTGTCTTGGTCGCGCAAAGCGCTTTCCGCGCAGCGCGGACACCCGGCCTCGCCTATAAATAGGGGCCCTGGGTCCCTCTGTACCATACACCGGCCTTCCGCGCGATAAGAATTCGAGCTCTCGTGGGCGAAATTTCCCTTTCCGGCGCGGAATTCACCCGTTCGTCGCGCAAACCTTCCGGATTTCGGCCTGTTTTTGCGCAAACACCCGGGGTTTTACGCGACAGACTTCCCAATTGCGCGTCGTCCACTAGGATTGCATGCCAACTCTCAAACTTCTCTACCATCCTCTTCCGATTCCGCACGCCTCATCCCTTAACCCACACGACTCCCGGAGCTTCTGAGATGGCCGCGAATCAAGGGAATGAGGGGGATGCCGCCATTCACAGAGCTGAGATGGCGACGAACGAGGAGGTCTACGGAGCCAAGGAGATTGTTTCCAACAATCAATCCTTGTTCGACTTGCTGACGCCGGCCCAGAAGACATATCCGCTGTCGGACAACCTGCCGATCTGGAACTTTGGCATCCTAGATGAGGTTCCGGTGCCAGGGTTCGAGGTTGATGCGCCACGGACCTGGGTGACTCGGGAGGACGAGCTTCCCCGCTATAACATCACCAACAATGGGAATCCTTCCAGGGAGACCAGACACTTAGATGTCTATGTCCTGAACCCGAGGACGTGAACCATCGTCGGAAGTGAGCCTACTGCGGAGAACTCTCCAGCCCTCTACTCGAGCACATATCGCCAGAGTGTCACTGACGACACCAAGGGCTGGCTGAAGGACTGGAACTTGCAGTCTGGGGGAAATTTCACCAGTGAGTGGGTCTGGGCGTTCTGGGTACGCCACACTTGCGATCACTTCACGGAGGAGCTGCGGTACATCGGCCTGTTTGAGGCGGTGTGGACGTCGCAGTTCCACTTCTACCAGCAGTCCGAGCTCGGGCCGGAGCTGTTCACCTACTGGTCCCCGGATACCAACACCTTCCATCTTCACCATGGGGAGGTCGGCATCGGTCTCTGGGACATCCACTGCATCGGAGGTATCCCGCTGGAGGGTTACCAATATGATGAGTTCCTGCCTCCGAGGAACACCTGGGGCGACAGGTCACGGACTCCCATCCTGACATGGCATCTGCTGGACCTGGCTACAGAGCGGCTCAGGGTTAAGGAATTCCACAAGAACATAGCCAACAAGGAGTGGTTCAGCCAGTTCTTGGAGCATGACCCCGCGGTCAAGATGCCAGGCAGGGGGAAGCGGTGCCCGACCGCTGCTCAGAGGAGCCGGAACGGGTCGTACTGGTGGGTCCTGGAGACGGGCGACTACCGCTCATGGGGGTACCGCGTCATCGAGGCCCGGGACCCAAATGTTCGGTACGCGGCGTTCCTGGCCGCCTTTCTGAGTGGGTGGCTTCTGCCAGTGCGGGACGCGAGAATGGGCGTCTGCCCGACGACACTGGCGATGGCGGGCGCCATGGCTGCCAACAAAAGATACAACCTCGGGGTCCCAGTGCTGGCTAAGCTGTATGCCATCCTGGGACTCATCTCGCGAGGGGGGTCACCACGAAGGGTCTGTGGGCCCTTTCAATTCTTCCACGGCTGGGTGGCTGCTCACCTCGGTGGATACACGTTTCCAAACGCCGTCATTCCTCCGGGCAATGGCCTGCGACCCTCCCTGCTGAACATCGCGGGGGTCGCTCCGATGACCCTAAACGAGGAGGGCGTGAGGATTCAGATTGGCAATCACGCCAATTTCAACTTCAGCCCGTTCCCCACTCCCGTTGGCCAGATGATCGACAATGGGCAGGGTCCGCTGGAGCAGCACGAATACTTCCTGAGCATGCGGGGCGGGGTGCTCGTGGCTCGGATCGACGGGAAGGTGATCTGCGAGCCTTACGTGCCAACCCGGTTCGCCAGGCAGTTCGGGTGCCTTCAACGGATGCCGAAGAGGGTGTTCACTGCTGTCCGGGAGGAGACGAACCCTTGCGTCCTTCGTCAGATGTGGCTGATGTTTGCCGCTTTCGGCTCTGGCGATGTCATCACTCTCCCCCCTACCGGGGTCGACGCAGGCTTGGCAACCGAGTACGCCGAGTACTGGGCCATCGCGTACCCCGAGGGGCTTCTACGGAAACCAGTTCGGCGGCTCGAGGTCACTCGTGCGGAGACCGGGCGTCAAGGAGGGAGGCGAGGAACCGTTATGCGGGGGAGAACGGAGGCGCGCCAAGCAGCGGAGCCGGCGCGGGCAGGGACTTCGGTGGCGGGCACATCGCAGGCTGCTGCCACGACTTCAGCACCCAGAGAGGGGGCACATGCGGCGGTCGGGGAGCGGCCCGGGAAGCAGGTAAGGCGTCTGCTCGAACCCTCCCACGATGCAGTCTTCCCGGCGCTGTGGTCGGCCTAGATGACCCTGCGGTAGTCACTGGGGACCGAGGCCATCTGGAGGAAGATACTCAGAGAAGGAATCCATCTGCCAGAGGTCGGGCACCTCCAGATCGCCGACAGGGTGAACTTCCACCGGCGGTATGCGTATCTGACGGCCATGGACGAGTACGCGCGCCAACGTGGTCAGCGTGCGGAGCCGTCCCTTCTGGTGAAGGTGATTC
Source organism: Viscum album (assembly GCA_963277665.1). NCBI lineage: Eukaryota > Viridiplantae > Streptophyta > Magnoliopsida > Santalales > Viscaceae > Viscum > Viscum album. Next base: position 693,925,682 of record OY728163.1, read on the forward strand.
TCGGTCTAGAGCCCGCTCCAGAACAGATGCCGCCGGAGGAAGATGACAGTAACAACGACTCCGAGGAAGAGGAGGAGACGGGGGAGGATGAAGGCTCCAAGGGAAGGTCCCATCAGGGGAGCCCGCGGGAGAGCGGCGAGGTGGACGGCTCTGGCAATATCGATATCACTGAGCTCCTCGAGGTCCGCTTCTATCCCTACTCAACCTGCTTCATCCATTCTCTTATGCAGCTTCTAACCCATTTCTCCACCTTTCTCAGGAGTGCGTGGATGTCGGTCAGACATCCTCAGTAGGAGTAGGAGAGGCGCCAGCAGGACAAGGCGGGGGCCAGACACCCATCATTGAATTGACAAGCGCGGAAGGGTCCCCTGCTGCAATTGTTCCTGCGGCGGCCGGGACAGCGGAAGATGATGCTCTGAATTCCCGTAAGTCTCCTTACTTTACTACTGGTGCTTGCCGTTGACGACCCGTGATTAACCGCGGCATGCCTTGTGCAGTGATCTCAACACTGGAGGCTCGTCGGGCTGTCGAACCCGGGCCATCCACGAGTGGACCAGTGGCAGACCTGCCGCCTGCTCCAGAACAGACTTCCCAAACCGAGCCGGCCCCACCAACTGCTGATCAGGGCGCTGCGGACGCCGGCGGTGCTGCCATCGGAGAGAGTTCGGGGGCTGACGAGGGTGTCAACGCCGCTGGGGCGAGAGAAGAAGGTCGCCCAGATGTTGGGGAACCTATCCCCCATGAGGACATCCCAGGGGCGGACCCTGCAGAAGACCTGCTGGCTGCCTTCCCTGCCTACCGGCCTGCCGACCCCGAGGAGATGGACGACTCGGACGCGGAGGCGGTCGAGGAGAGCCGGATAACGCGACGTAGGGGGTGGAAGTGCATCCAGCGCTTCCTCAAGCGAGACCCATCGGAGTGGCTGGGGCGCATGGGATCACTTCAAACCTGGCTGCGCTTCCTATGTGCCGGGGGAGCTGATGCTCAACGCCTCCATCTGACGGTCCGTGATTTCATGGCCGAAAAGATGCGCGAGAGCCGCCAGCGTGCTGACGTCGCACAATGTCGGGACATGTCGGAGAGCACGCGGGCGCTCCTCGTGGCGGAGCAGGAAGTCCGGCCTCTCGAAGGGCAGGCGGCAGAGAAGGAGGCCTTCGTCGCAACATGCACTGAGCTTGTGGAGCAACTAGCGGCCCAGCTGGGTGACGCCCAGGTACAGCTGACGGAGGCGGGCCAACAGATGGTTACACTTCAAGTAGAGCGGGAGCGCGCACAGGCCAGGATCGACGAACTGCGTGCTGCGACCGCCGACGAGGAGAGGGCACGTAGAGAGCAAGAAGCAGCTCTGGAGGCCGCCAGCCAAAGGGTAGCGGCGTTGGAAAGACTTATTCAGCACGCTAATCCCTAGGGGCTTTGTTTTTTCCATTCCCAGAACATTTTTCTTCCGCTACTTTGATCCATTTGTATGAACCAATATATTTATCTGCATCTTTTGGCTTAACATGCTCAACCACAATTCATTGTCTCGCGGGAGCGTTAACCAAGCTTCAAGCATCCATAATTGGGCCTGGATTTCTAAGGAAAAGAGGGAGGTCATTCCTAGGAAAGGAGACCTCAGACCTAATCAATGTATCATCTCCCCTACTTGTTACGACACACGAGCGGGACAACGCTAGGGGCGTTGAGATTTTATCCGAACATAGGGAAATGAGAAAGGGTGAATCGCGTGTCCCGAATTCAGAAATCCACGACGGTCGGCCTTCCAGGAAATGCCCAAGACGGCAAGCGGACAATGGATCAATCGACCATACTACTGCAATAGACGGACCAAAGGTCATCATTCATACTGCAGGAGGTGGATCACATGTCATCATCAATGCCGCTTTGGGGGTTCCTTCAGGCACAAGGGTGGAAATCCGGATCAACAGGGCATGCGAAGCGTGGGGCGAAGTGATGATTTGTTCGGACAGAATCTAACACTCCCAAAACTGCGCCACCGTGGGGAAAGCGTATTAGGCGGATGCACTAATCTGGCCGTGAATCACCCCAATTCTCAGACAGAACCTCTTTGACAAGGAAACTGTCGCTTCCCATCATTACAATGGGGCATCCCGAGCTGAATCGGGGAGAATGTCACAACTGCGCCACTCTACTAGGAGCCAGGCCAGACGGTCGGCGACGAGGAGGGGCGGGACTTAGCGATCCCTGAGGCTGGGCCCGACTCGAGATGCCCGGGCGTTCCTACGTACTCCATCAGGCTGGAGATCAAGCCACACGTAGTTCTGAAAGTGCAGTTTTAACGTCATGCGGGACGTAGAACCCCATTTAGGGAGATCTTAGTTTAAGGTCGTAGAGCTTGGACCAAGGGGGCAGATCTTAGTTTAAGGTCTTAGAGCTCGGACCATAAGAACCTCAAAGCACGCCACATCGTGGTCCTATCCCCTGGATATGAAAATATGCACTGAGGGATAGTGTCAAGAGTGTCGAGGCTTCGCCTGGTCAGAATGGGAGGTGGAAAATGTAATGTGAATCATGCGGCCATTCACTCAAGGACTGGGGGCACCGGCGTAACGATATGGGAGTACTGCCGACCGTGGCGGAAAAGCAGCATCAATATCGCACTAACCGTTGGTGGAATGAGGCAGCAAACGAGCATCAACCGCTCAAGCGCAGGATTCATATCGATTTGCTACCCGAGGCCCTTGGAGGCACCAGCCCGAGTCGGTGGGAGAGCACTGAGGCATTGTGTCCAGACCACTCACGGGGGCTCCACCTAGGTTGTAGGCGATGGGTCTGAATGAAAGGGAGCACGAAGCCTGAAAAGTGGAAGGAACCTGACCAAGATGAACCTGACCCTCCTGGCAATAAACCAGAGTACTCTTGACACCGGTGGACCACTGCAAGGGGTCGAGGGACACGCCCTGAGGGTGACTCGAAGGCGGCGGATTTCCCAGAGAAGGGGGAATCTCTAAGAGGTGGGGGGCTGGACCCGAAGTTTCAAACACCCGGGCGTTCCTACGTATCCCATAAGGATGGGAATCAAGCCACACGTAGTTCTTGAAGCGCGGCGCAACACAATCGGGCACCAGCGCGGGGAGGGGTGCGGGTCTAGCCCTCGCACCCAGAAGAAGCGGCATTTGATATTTCTTGTTTGTCCTTAAAGGTGGATGGTTTTTCTTTGTGCAGCGACAAGCCTGTGATTAAGAAATCCCTAGCGTCGCCACAATAATCAAGCCATGAAAGGCATTGATAAATGGCGTGGTTATTAAACAGCGCCCAACGTGAGTGTCCCCTGAGGAGAACATCACGATGCAGTGCCGTTTCTCGTCGGGCGGCCAAGACGATCACAGTTTATGGTCGTGTGGTAAGACCAGCCAACACAGTTTAAGGTCGTGTGGTTCGGACCATGGAGGAATCCGCTTATTGCGATACGGCGGACCCAGCGGAGGTGGGAACATACCCCAGCCCTGCGGTCACGCACAATTCCAGGAGAAGGATCCTGGGATAGGGGCCTGCATGTGTCCATCACCCGAGGGGCAGAGATGCTAGCCTCCAGCTATACTGGGCCCAGAACGCGATTGTTCGGGCGACTCCTTCCTCCTTATGGGGACGAGGGTCCAGATACACATGGACCTTAGGGAGGACATCAGCATATATCCTTGGTGCTCAGATCGTGGGAGCCTCGAAAGACACCATTACCCTGGTTGGCCTGCCTAACATGTAGAGGTGTACTGAAGGTCAGTATGAAGAGAGTGTCGAGATTCCACTACAACGCATAAAGGCGGAGTGTGATAAGGGCTGCGCAACCAACGTTCAGAGCCTGAAAGAGCCGACATGGCGATCAAGGATGTCGCTGACCATATTCGCAACACAACATCCAATCGCGTCAGCCTAGGACGGGGCAAGCAAACGAGCATCAACCGCTCAAGCGCAGGATTCATATCGATTTGCGGCCCAGGACCCGCCGGTAAATCGACCCGGAGCGGTAGGAGAGCACTGAGGCATCGTACCCAAACCTCTAACGAGGATCCCTTTGAGTGAAGGCTCGAACAAGAGGAAGCCCGAGGCCTGACAAGCAACACAGGACTTGTCAGGATTGAATCTGACACTACGGGTCATAGACCGAAGTACCCAAAACATGTTAACAGATCACCGGAAAGGGTCGGAGGACTCACCTTGAGAGAAACCAAAAGACAGCAGATCCCCGTGATCAACCAAGAGACGAGGCTGGACCTGAAACACAAGCGTCCAGGCGGTCCTACGTATCCCATAAGGATGGGAATCAAGCCGTACGTAGTTCTTGAGAGGCATTTTAACGTCATGCAGGACGATGAGGGGTGTGAGGTAGTCCCACACACGGGGGAGGCGTATGGCGCGGCCAGTAGACCGGCATGAATAAGGACATAATCCCCCACTCACGCGTTACGCCTCGCACAAAAAGGAGGGGAACTTGGGCCAGAGGCCCAACACGGGATAGAGATTCCCGGGAAATGGGGCTGGGCCCGGAACATGAATGTTCAGGCGGTCCTACGTATCCCATAAGGATGGGAATCAAGCCGCACGTAGTTCTTTGAAGTGCAGTTTAACGTCATGCAGGACGAAAAAGGAAAAAAAGGGGGGAGCAGAAGGAATCCCCAAACGTGGGGGGCGTACAGCGTGGCGAGAAAACCGACGTGAATGAGGGCATGGCCCCGCATTCACACCATACGCCGCATACCCAGAGGCACTTGGGCCAAGGGCCCGAGATGGGATGGACATTCCCGAAGGGTGGGGCTGGGCCTGAAACATGAATGTTCAGGCGGTCCTACGTATCCCATAAGGATGGGAATCAAGCCGTACGTAGTTCTTGAAGTGCAGTTTAACGTCATGCGGGAGGAATGCTGAACAGTTTAACGTCTTGTAGCTCGGACGTGGTGCAGTTTAGCGTCATGCATGACGAATGCAGTTTAACGTTGTGCGGGACAAACTGCAGTTTAACGTTGTGCGGGACGAAGTACAGTTTAACGTTGTGTTGGACGAAGATGCTTGGCAGTTTAACGTCTTGCCGCGCGGACGAAGATGCTTGGCAGTTTAACGTCTTGTCGCGCGGACGAAGATGCTTGGCAGTTTAACGTCTTGTCGCGCGGACGAAGATGCTTGGAAGTTTAACGTCTTGTCGCGCGGACGAAGATGCTTGGCAGTTTAACGTCTTGTCGCGCGGACGAAGATTCTTGGCAGTTTAACGTCTTGTCGCGCGGACGAAGATGCTTGGCAGTTTAACGTCTTGTCGCGCGGACGAAGATGCTTGGCAGTTTAACGTCTTGTCGCGCGGACGAAGATGCTTGAAAGTTTAACATCTTGTCGCGCGGACGAAGATGCTTGTAAGTTTAACGTCTTGTCGCGCGGACGATGTACAGTCAGGAAAAATACTGCTTGAGGAACCTAGCGTTGGTGGGAGGAGTGACACGCTCACCATCCATAGTCGCTAGGGAGTACGCACCATTGGGATAGACCTTGTGGATGACAAAAGGTCCCTCCCACTTGGGCTCCAACTTGGGAGGCTTCCTGCCGGGGATCATTGGTGCTCTTAGGGCCAGTACCAGGTCACTCTGCAGGAAGGAGCGGAGGCGAACCTTCTTATTGAAAGCTCGAGCCATTCTGCTCTGATGCCTCTCCAAGTTGTGAAAAGCGCGAAGCCTATTCTCATCCAGTGCTTCCAACTCGACTAGACGGGCTTCAACAGCTCTGTCCGGCGCTTGCTGGTCGTAAACCGCAGTGCGCAAGGACGGTAACTGGATCTCGATGGGCAGGACGGCCTCAGCTCCATACACCAGGGAATAAGGGGTCATCTGGGTGGAATTGCGAGTCGTCATCCGATAAGCCCAGAGGGCTTTGGGGAGCTTGTCCGGCCAACTTTTCTTGTTCTGACCAACCATCTTTTGCAGAATGTTAGAGAGGGTTTTGTTAAACGCCTCAATCTGTCCATTCGCCTGCGCATGATAGCGAGATGTATGGTTCGAGCGAATGTTGTACTTGGCGTACAACCTCTTCAACTCGGCTGCTCGGAAATTGGCTCCGTTATCTGTGAGGATAGCATGAGGCACTCCGAATCGATAAATGATGTTGGAGGTCACGAAGTCAGCGATCGAACAGGATTTGACCTCTCTGAGCGGAATCGCCTCTGCCCATTTGGAGAAGAAGTCCGTGGCGGTCAGAATGAACCGGCACTGGCGAGCCGTCGCCGGCGGGTAAGGTCCCACAACGTCCAGACCCCAGAATGCAAAGGGCCAGGAATACCTAGTGGTATGGAGAGGCTCCGGCGGCCGATGCACAAAGTTCACATGAACCTGGCACGCATGGAACCTCCTGGCATACTCGATGCAGTCATGGATCATGGAGGGCCAGAAGTATACCAACCTCCGAATCTGGTGGGACAGCTTCAGCCCAGTCTGATGGGCACCGCATGAACCAGCATGAACCTCTTGCATGACTCGCGGGATCTCAACTCCCTGAAGGCAACGGAGGAGAACACCATCAAATCCGCGTCTATAGAGGATCTGCTCCAGGCCGAGACTGCTCTGGAGGACAAACTGCGATGCGCGGTGTCGAACTCGCTCGCGCTCGGCCCGATCTGACGGGAGAATGCCATGTCGGAGGTACTCAACCAAAGGCGCCCTCCAATCAGGGGCTGATTCGACTGCCATATCTGGGGTACTCGGGGCTCCGGGCACAGGGGAAACCGCGGTGAGATTACTTACCGACGGGTCGCGATCTCCCTCCGGGGTAACGGGGGCGATGAGCCTGCGGTGCGTCACGCGGATGATCAGGTTGTCCTGTTCAGGCTCTGCAAGTGACGCAGCAAGGCTGGCCAAAGCATCTGCTCGACCGTTCTGCGACCGGGGAATATGGACAATTTCTGGCCGAGAAGGGAACTGGGCCATCAGAAGGAGGGTGCACTCCAGCAATGGCACAAGTTCCGGCTTCCTGACAACATAGTCTCCATTGATCTGCTTAACGACCAGCTCAGAGTCCCCTTTCACACACAGATGGGGCACGTCGATCTCGAGAGCTAACTCGAGGCCAGTGATGAGGGCATGGTATTCCACCTCATTGTTGGTACAGCCCTCTGACAACAGGAAAGAGTATGGCAGCACGGCTTGCTCCGGGGTAATGAAGACGATACCCAAGCCCACTCTGTTGAGCTTAGGATTATCGAGCCTTGTACCGGTGGGGCTCTGGGAGGCACCGTCAAAGTGCATCTGCCAGCACGGATCGGCATGATCGACCGCGAGAATGGCCTCATCAGGAAAGCCTAGATCCAGCGGCTGATCCGCGGAGGTCGGGTGAGCAGCCAGAAAGTCTGCCAATGCTTGCCCTTTGATGGCCTTCTGAGACACATACCTGATGTCGAACTGCTGGAGAATCACAGCCCACCGCGCTAGACGGCCAGTCAACATAGGCCGGCTCAGGATATACTTCAACAGGTCTACCCAAGAAACCAACTGTACCTCGTGGTGCTGCAAGTAGTGCCGTAATTTCTGTACGGAAAATATGAGCACCAGGAAGCTCTTCTCGATGGGGGAATACCTAACTTCCTCATCGAGGAGCATGCGACTGAGGTAATAGAGGCTATTCTCTGTTCCCTCGTTGTTCTTCTGGGCGAGAAGGGAACCAAGGGACCGTTCCAGGGCGGTCACATAAAGGACCAGCGGCTTCCCGGATACAGGCGGCATCAGAACCGGAGGTTGAAGCAGGTACTGCTTGATTTCCTCGAAAGAGGTCTGACACTCTTTATCCCATACATAGGTGGAACTTTTCTTCATGAGTCGAGAAAAGGGATTACACTTGCCGGCCAGATTCGCGATGAATCGGCGTATATAGGCTAAGTGGCCTTAGAACCCTTGCAGTTCCCGGATGTTACCTGGGGGAGGCATCTGGCTAATCGCCCTGATCTTCTCTGGGTTGATCTCAATACCCCGGTATCTTACCACAAATCCAAGGAACTTTCCGGAGGTGACCCCGAAGGCACACTTCAACGGGTTCATCTTCAGGCAGCGAGACCGGAGGAAGCCGAACACTTTCTCAAGATCTTTGAGATGGTCCTGACGCTGGCGCGATTTGACCACCAAGTTGTCGACGTAGCATTCCACCAGTGTGCTGAGGATTGGCTTGAATATGCGGTGCATCTCCCATTGATAGGTGGCACCTGCATTCTTCAGGCCGAAGGGCATGACCCGGTAACAAAAGATACCTTGGGGGGCCCTGAAGGCAGTGAACTCCTCATCCTCAGGGGCTATCCGGATTTGGTTGTATCCGGAGTATCCATCCATAAAGGAGAGGGCTTGGAACCCTGCCGTGGCATCAATCAACAGCTCTGTCACTGGAAGGGGAAAATCATCCTTCGGACAGTGGCGGTTGAGATCGCGGAAGTCGATGCAGACTCTGATCTGCCCGTTCTTCTTCCTGACCGGCACAATTTTGGCCAGCCATTTGGGGTACTGAACTTCCCTCACGAAGTTGGCTTTGATAAGCTTGTCAACTTCGGCCTCAACCATGGCACCATGGGATGGGTGCATCTTCCTGGGAGGCTTCTTGAACCCACGATGGTTCGCCGGGAGACCAAGGTGGTGGACGGCTACCTGAGGATCTAGCCCCGGAATCTCGTCATAGCCCCAAGCGAACACATCACGGTGCTGCCTGAGGAAGTCCGCGTACTGCTGCCGCTCCTCAGAGGGCATGGCGGCACTGACCAATGTGGGTCTTGGATCTGCTTCGGTTCCAAGGTTCACCTGTACTAACTCATAGACCGTGGCGGAGACACCCTCCTCAAAGGCTGGGGGTGCATCTTCCACGTCCTCTCCACCCGGGGAGGGATCGTCCACGGGAGAGACTGCGCTGGGAACTGCATTGGGGCTACCAGATCCTGCTGGGCCGCTGGTGCTGGCACGGGCGGTCGCGGTCATTTCATCAGGAGACTCACAGGCCGTCGAGACCATGGCCACGTCCAATCGATGAATCGGGAGGACGTAAGCGTCATCCAAACTTGCCCAGGGATCACTTGCAACAGTGACAGGCTCAACCTCACCTGCCAAGATCTGCTTATCCTTGCTCTTGTAATAGTCCGCGTCCAGATAGCGGGCTTCACATGAGGAAAAAGGAGAGGCATCTCCCTGAAGCGCGCCTACTCGACCGTTAAGGGAGTATTTGAGGCATTGGTGGTATGATGAGGGAACCGCCGCATGAAGGTGGAGCCATGGCCTGCCCATCAATGCGTTATACACAGTGTCTTGAGAGAATACCATGAATTCGGTGTTGGCAACCAAGTCACCGAACTGGGTCTTCAAGCGTATCTTGCCGACCGGAGTTTGCTCGGTGCGGTCGTACCCCTGGATCCTGAGGTCAGAGGGGATCAAGTCATCCTCAGACAACCCCAATCTCCGGAGCGTCCGAGTTGGAATCAGGTTAATCCCGGACCCCGTGTCGACAAGACAACACCGGACTTCAAGGCCATTGAACTGGCCAGTGACATACAGCGGACGAATGTGCCCCTGTATGGGAGGGTCTTAATCCTTACCAGAGAACGAGATAACTGCCTGACATTCGGCGTCCTCAATCGTTTCGGCGTGAAAGGCCTCTGCAGCCGCAACCTCTGTCTCAAACTGGAGGGGGCTTTTCAGGGCTTCAGCGAGCGCCTCGCCCATCTCAGATGACATGCGCAGAGCCTCAAGAATGGAGATCCTTGCTGGGATGTCGGCCAAGTGCTTCAGGACATCATACTTTTTGGCCAAGCGCGAGCCCCTGGTTGCAGGAGGTTGCTCTGCGGTTGGAGGCATGACGGGCCTTGCCGGTTGGACCGGCGGCCGACTGGTGCTTGGCGCATCTCGCTGTTCATTGGTTGAAGCCCGGGAAGTAGTCACCGTACTGGGGTTAGGAGGCCGGGATGGACTCGTGGCAGGGCGGAGCTGATCGCGACGCGGCTGAGGCGGTTGTGCCTGGTCCCACACCACAAACAGTGGCGGAGGCGAATCCGTCATCCCCGGATGGGGGGGCTGCGCACGTTGAGCTCGGTTTTGAGCCTGCTGCCTAGTCTCAGTGGCGTGCACGGCCTGGCTAGAGGTACCAACTGCTGTGCCCCGACGAATCCTGTTGTTGCGGTTCCTCCGACGGTGGCGACGACCGGGGACACTAGGGAGGTCCACCTGGTGTTCTTCAACGTCGGGAACCGAAAAGGGATTTACCAGCTCGACGGTATTAACCGAAGCGTACCCAACACTGTCATCGGACGAATCATCCATCACTGGGCGGATCCGAGGAGGGATCCCCATCTCCGGGGGCATGAAATCGCCGAGAGTGCGGGATAGTGGTGGAACTGGCGGGGCGCGCTCTTCCTTCTTGCGCCGCCGCCGTTTGCTCTTCTCGGAAGAGGCAGGCTGGGATGACGATGCCGAAGAAGCACCCGCAGATTCTGGGGGCTCAGGCTGATTCAAGCGCGCACGGATGATTCCATGGGCGCGAATGATCGTCTTGCGGGCCATCCAGTTATTATACTTCTGGGATCCGCGGTCGGAGACCAGCTGCCATTCGTCCTCATTGCCACTATCGTCATCTGATCCCACGAACACGCCCGCCACTTGTGCTGGAGCTGGGCCCAACCTGATTACATTGTTGTTAATCTGGTCTTGGAGCCAGTCCTTAAACACATAGCACCGCTGGATGGTGTGCCCCAGGGCCCGATGGTAAGGGCAGTAGCGGGGGTTATCCGTGAGATGCGCCTCCTCTGGACTCCAACACTCAGGCAGTCGCACAATCCTCTGCTCCAGGGTGCTCCAGAAATAACCGGGGACCTGATCCTCGTGAAATGAGTAAGTCAGGTATCGCGGGCCCCTGGGAGCGTGGTCTTGACGAGGGGATGGAGGGGCCTGCCGAGGAGGTGGACCCTGATTATCTCGCCTGGGTTGTGGCGGTACATTACGGGGAGGGGCCGGCCGGTTCTGGGGCTGCCGCTGCTGGGCCGGGAACTGAGCCCGTGGAGGTGGATTCCTGTGAGGCTGTGGAGCTGGCCTCGCCGGCAGCAGCTCCAACGGCCTGGGGGCCTCTATCTGGGCAACAGCAGCGGGCTCAGCCCTGCTGGCTCTCCTTGCAGGAATCATAGGAGGCAGTGGGTGTGCCTGACTGGCCTGTTGCAGGGCTTCCTCAAGACGTTGAGCTTTGTCTGAGAAGTCCCTGAACCCTCCGGGGTAATTCTGAGTGATCAGGGAAGGGACCAGCTCGGTCTTGACGTTCCCGACGCACATTGTCAGCAACTGCTCCTGAGTCAATGGCATGTTAAGGAAATACGTGAGACCCTTCCATCGGGCGACGAAGTCCGCGACTCTCTCATCAGGCCTCTGCTTGCACTTGAAGAGGTCTGCGATACTCGTCTTCCGGGTTGTGGAACTGAACTGGTAGAGGAATTGTCTACGAAGGTCCTCCCAGCTAGTTATCGACCCGACGGGGAGCTGGCTGTACCAGACAAATGCTGTCCCTTCCAGCATCTGGACAAAGCAGCGAAGCTTAGCGGCCTCTTGCTGCGCTGGAGTTCCCAACATAGGCCCGCACCTCGAGTTGAAATGGGCCAAATGCTGTGGTGGATCTCCAGTTCCGTTGAAGGGGGCGAAAGTGGGATTCCCGAATCCCGGAGGTGCCGGCATGTCATCCACCCATGCCGGGTATGGCTTGCCGTCCGGTGGGATTGACACTTTCCGAGTCTCCAAGGATTCCAAGCGGGCGATGAGTGCCGCCATTGGATTGTCCGGACATGGGTTCCAGTCCTGGAGAGGATCTCTAACCACGAGCGCATTGCACGACCCTTCAATCGGGTCGTCGACCGGGTCGTCAAACTCGGCAGCTCGTGGGATGGCGGGCGGAGCGGCCATTGGGGCAGCGGGAGGAATCCGAGCGGGGTCTCTCAGGTAGTCACGCCGCTCGGGAGGGTGTGGTGAAACATACCGCGCCCTCTTGCCATAGGCGATGGCCTCTCCCCTGTCGGCGAACACGGCGTAATCACGGTTGCCCGAAAGAGTCTCGTCGAGGAGTGGTTGTTTCTATCCCTGCTGTCCTGGCCTAGGATCACCGTAGTCAGGCCGCTGTTCTACAGCGCGCTCGGCGAGGAGCTGGTCAAACAGCTTCTTATGCTCGGCGAGCTGTTGACGTAGCATAGCCTTCTCGGGATCCTCATCCGCCCTCTGCATGGAGGCAGATGGGTCGGCGGGTTTCATAGCCCCGCCGTTCTCTTTACCTTTGCTGACGTTTCGGCTCAACGTCAGTGCTCCAGTGGGTGTGGGGAGACCCAGGAGGTTCCTCTGGTGACGAGTAACTCTCGCCGATGGATCCAACAATGGTTTGTCTTCGGGGGGAGAGCCCCCGTCGAGAAGTTCCAAGCCGTTCCCCTCCCCCGACAGGTCAGCCATATTGACCGTTTCCGTCCTTGGGGAGGTACCCTCAGGGCCACCCAGTGAATCGGGCTGTCGGAGAATCGCACTGAAGCATAGGGAAGCGTACTGCCCCCATCCACGGATATACACGTGTGGAGTGGCTCCCTCGATAACCTTGCGGAGTACTTGAAAACACTCAATGCATTGTTGTTGGAGGGCCTCGTGGTGCTCAAATGACCCGGGGTGCCGAACCGCGGGGAGCGTGGCCAGGTCAATTTGACGGCACTACTCACCAATATCCTCCAGGTGTGCTTGACTCCCGGGATATGGCATTTGTAGGCGGTGAAGACGGGAGTGAGTCTCCCGGAGAGTTCGGCGGAAGCATTCGAACTCATCCGGGGTGAGTGATTCGGGTGCATCAAAGTCCGGTCCTGCGACTGGCCAAAACATCTCAGGGAAGTGGCCCTCTGCAAGGACGGTCCAGAAGCTCCACGACTCAAACTCGGGACCCAGGTCTCCTTGGTCCCCTTCAACGACTGGGAATGGACAGGGAATCGGCAGTGGTGCCGAGGCGGGCCGCCGGGCCGACGGGCTGGCCGGCGGTGAATACGGCGAGCAGGCTGATTGGCCTCCATATCCCGGGCCGCCCTCTGAGGGTGGCGGTGCCCTAGCTACCACATCGCTATAGGACGGGCCGGCGAGCGAACATCCTGCCGTAGCTTCGGTGCTCGCCGAGGGTGCACTAAATCGTGGTTCGACCGTCGGTCCCCAGAAAAAGTCTCCGGGTTCTCCGATCGAGGCAGAAGGTGCTTTCGGAGGGGCCGGTACCAACCGCAAGCTTGATCCTTGGGGGTCTACCAGGCCCTCACTACTCTGGATATACCTTCGGAGAGAAGCGGGGATGGTATCGACCTCGCTCTCGGGAAGTACGAGGCTGACGTGCCGCATTCCTACCCCTGCCCCTAGCTGGCGGGATCGGGGGGAGGGCTCTGTCACCGAATCATACTCCGCCTCTGTATCAGAGAAACGAACCGGTCGGATCTCTGTCCGGAATTCCCTAACATTCTTCCCTCTACGTCGACTCCTCGCCCTCCTGCCCCTGGGTGGTTCTTCGGGGCATGGCTGATCTCTGTCCTGGCATCCTCTGGCCGCACCAGTGTTGGGGCCAAGAGGACTGGAAACCAAGGTGCGAGGAGCACCGGGACAGATATCAAAGGGGACGCGGGGAGAGATGATTCCGGGCGGGCCTCCGGGCCGGGATCGGAAGGTGGGATGACCCATGCCTCTTGGATCGGCCACACGGAGTAGACCCTGTTGGTGAATAGCGCTACCGCGAGGTGGTCCGCGGTGGCTATTGCCTGTACCAGCAACCGGGAGAGTCAACCCAACCTGCCTTTGGGGCGGTCGGGGCCTCGATCCGGGTCGGGCATAGAAGTGCCCCTGCTCAGGATGCGCAGGGGCCTGGTGACTGGAGCCAGCAGTGGCTTGAGCCAACGCGGCCACTGTTGCTAGGGCCCCAAGGTGGGGATCCTCTTCCGCTCGCGCCCGACGTTGGCGTCGGGACAGACGAGTCGGGATGAGCGGCGCGGGCAGGTGGAGAGCCTGTTCCTCGACTTGAGAGGCCTGGCGGCGATGTCGCCGTGGCCTGACAGGAGCCCTTATCGCGGATCCCTGGAGCGAATCCCGGATAGGGTGGTCCCGGGCATCTTCCACCTCATCCGCATAGGGGAAGGAGCTGTCGGAGCGTTCCAGGGATAAACTCCCGAAGCGGTTGGACGTCAAGGTAGGCAGCGGTGCCTCCCTACGTGGCCCTCGGGGGCGGCGTTGGTGGCGAGGTGCAGCTTCCTCGAGGTCTAGGCGAGCCATGTACCTGGTGGGGATGACTCCTTCTTCCTCATATCTCCGCACCAAGTTGTTGATCACCCTTCTCTGGATGACCTCCGAGGGGGAGAGAGGGCGTGGTTGCCCCGCAGCTGCGGCTGCTGGGACGACTGTGGAACGGGCGGGACCGCGCGGAGTAGCCGCGTCGGTGTTTCCCCTACCCCTGCGCCAGTGGGCGGGTGGCGATCGGGCACTGGATTGGGAGACTTGATTCCTGAAAGCAGGGAGAAAAACCCATTAACACTGACAGGAAAAGGACTCGACAACCAACCATTAGTGCCGCGACGCCTTCCGTGAGGGGAACCCAGACCCTCGACGTCGTGAGACGGAGTGCCCGATTTCCCTTCCCCAGCCCCTGGAGGGTTTCGTGCCCCGGTGCTGAATGCTCGGTCAAGCAGCATGCTAGTCTTCCAACACCTCTGAAAGCCATCGGTCTTCGTATCGAGGAGAAGAGATTCACGTCGGGTTCACCATTTTTCTGTTTCGGTGCGGATGTGCGCCGGGTTTCTGTTCCGACGCTGTTCCGCCAGGACGCGTTCGCGCGTGCGCCTGTCGACCCGAGGGGATGGGCGCGCAGCTTGTGGCCCCGCAGTCCCGCTTTCCAAAGGCAGGCGGCATCCGTCCCTTGTTCAGGTGCGTCTTCTCCTTGATCGAAACCGGGATGATGGGACGTCGGCTCCTCCTTCCATGGACGTCTCCTCAGAACTCGTCGCCTAATCCGGGTCTCCCTCATAGATTTAAGACGTGCTCGTGAATCTCGTTCCCGGCGCCATATCTTCATGGACACCGGTTAATTACGCTGCTTCCGCCCAGACGCTCCAAGGAGTCTGGTCGGGGCAGCAACCTGCGGTGAGGAGACCAGGTGGCTCAGGGTGTCGGGGGCGTGTCTTAACACTGCGACTCTGCATGTCTGCCTTCCGTCCCTAATAGGGCTTCTCGAAGGCGTGATGGCCTGAGGCATCCCGCGCTGGGTGCGGGGAGCTGTGTTACCTGATGTTTTCCTCAGCTTCCCATGTTTAACACGGGGTATTCCGCGAGTTTAACGTCCAGCGGGGACGGCATCAGACTGATCAACACGAGAAATGGATCAGATGACAGAACCCCTTGCGAGGAACCTCCGACGCTGGGACCAGCACATGGGTGGCTTCCCGAGTGAAGTGGAGTGGAATGAAATGGAATGACCCCACCGGGATGTGGCGGCCCGGGTAAGGATCAGGATGGATGATGAAGTGAAGAGATTGGACCCCGTAGGGGCTTCCTACGTACCGCGCGTTAGCGCGGATCAAAGTCAGCATAGTTTGAATATACAGTTTAACGTCATGCTGGACGTCGGCAAGCCGACTCACGAAGAGATCGAGGCCGCCGGGCGGAGGATTGAACCGAACCACCTCGCACAGAGGGGGATGGAACGGCCGGGTGGATCACAGTTTCACGTCATGCTGGACGCTGGCAAGCCGACTCACGAAGAGATCGAGGCCGCCGGGTGGAGGATTGAACCAAACCACCTCGCACAGAGGGGGATGGAACGGCCGGGTGGATCACAGTTTCACGTCATGCTGGACGCTGGAAGGCCGACTCGGGAAGAGATCGAGGCCGCCGGGTGGAGGATTGAACCGAACCACCTCGCACAGAGGGGGATGGAACGGCCGGGTGGATCATAGTTTCACGTCATGCTGGACGCTGGCAGGAGAAAAAGGCAGTGGGGAAGCACAATGGAGATACACATGTGCAGTCTCCCACAAGGGCGGATTCATAGGTGAATCGACGCAAGTGTGAACCTGGGAGGGGTCCATTGATGGACGAACCGACGTGAATACGACCGGGACGACCAGGTGGTGGGCTTGAACCTCGGAGAGGCTTCCTACATACCCTGTTTAGGAGACAGGGATCAAAGTCCACGTAGTTCGTTCTGTCAGGACTTACGCACTGAGGCAGCCCGGATGCGGCAAAGCTCAGTTGGAGAGGGACTTGGGCCGAAGGTGAGAGACCTCGATCCCTGTCACGCCCTCTACTGGCTTCGGAAGTGGGGAAGCACGATGGAGATACACATGTGCAGTCCCCCACAAGGAACTAGGGGTTTGCAATACCCTACCCCCGTGGGCGAAGGCCACTCCAATCCCGACATCCCTGCAGAGACGAGCGGGTGGGGGCCACATACGAACCGGGAGGGGGACCCTGCGTGCGAGGCATGAGATCGGACGAAGCGGACGGTTTAACGTCTTGCCAGACGAAGTACAGTTTAACGTCGTGTGTTGAGGACGAAGCGGACGGTTTAACGTCTTGCCGGACGAAGTACAGTTTAACGTCGTGTGTTGAGGACGAAGCGGACGGTTTAACGTCTTGCCGGACGAAGTACAGTTTAACGTCGTGTGTTGAGGACGAATGCAGTTTAACGTCATGTTGGACGAAACACTTGGCAGTTTAACGTCTTGCAGCACGGACGACATGCTAGGCAGTTTAACGTCGTGCAGCTTGGACGTGTATGGTGCCGCCGATGGGTCTGTGTCACTTCGCGCGAGCCTGGAGGGCCGCACGGGAAGACAACGCACGGTGCGGGCACCCGGGGTGAAGATTATCGGGCGCCACGCAGGCGGGTACCCTCAGGGGGTCAAAGGGGGCGACCCCGGCGGATTGCGCGCAAAAGAGAAACTTGGCGCGCAATACCGCGGGTCGGCGCGCAAATGGGTGGGCTGGCGCGCAATTGGGCCATCGCTTTGCGCGCAGATGACAGAGATTGCGCGCACCGGGCTTCAGATAGCGCGCGGGGGCAACGGCTCATTCTTTAACGAATGGCCACTTTGAAAGGGGGGGTGCGCGCAATCGGGCTGGATTGCGCGCACCCGGGGGAAATTGCGAGCAAGAGGCTTCTTTTGCGCGTGAAGGCCTTTGGGTGAAGGGTTAGTTCAAAGGAAAGGAGCCGAAGGGATTGCGCGCGAAGGCGAACCCCAAGGCTTTATTGCGCGAAATAAAAGAGGTTACTTGAAGATCAGCATTGCGCGCAGAAGAGGTTGGATTGCGCGAATGAGCGACTCTTCGAATTCCGGCAACCTTTAAAACGTCGGGGGTCGCCTTATATTTATAGGCAACCCCGAGCGCGGAATCTGGTCCGCGGGCGTGCAATCTCCTTCGCGGGCGCGGAATCGGGCACGGCGCGCAAGGGAGTCGCGCGGGCCCCGGGCGCGCAAAATTGCGCGCCGGCCCAGTGCATTGCGCGCATCCCGGGAGGTTTGCGCGCGGCACTACAACTTTGCGCGCGGGTCTCCAAAATTCCGCGCAAGGCCTCCGGGCCCTCCGGAACGTGCTTCCGACTCCAAATATGACCTCGCTTCCCGCATCCGGAGTTTTGTCTGGGAACAACGGACTTTTCCGGCGTCTACAGACCCCATGGCCCTTTCTTGCCCCTGGCCCAAGTTCTCATTTATGGATGTGTGGTGTGGAGCGGACTTATTTCCTCATTCAAGTTGAGCTATTTCTCCATTCCATACATATCCCATTGAGACATACTTCCCTTCATTTATCATCCATACCATGAGAACATGCCATGTCGTGCTTCGCATGGCCAGTTTCGGGCCCCTGACCTAGGTTCTCTCTTAGGGGATTGTACGGTGTGGTATTGGATTATGTCCTCATTCACGTCGGGTTACTTGCTGTGCCATACACCTCCCCTGTTTGGGGTATCATACCCCATTTATTTTTCCTCACTTCAAGACATTAAACTGAAAACTGGTCTAGCCTTTCCGACCGAGGCCCAACCTCAGGCCCCTAGCCTTTTCCTCCCCTTGACCTTCTCGGGCCCCGACCTGAGTTCTTATCCGGAATGTATGGTGTGGTATGTGATTTTTTCCTCATTCACGCTAGGTTATCGTCGTGCCGTAGGTCTCCTATATGTGGGGTATCTTACCCATTTGCGTCCTTACTGTATGATGATAAACTTCACATTACTCCCTTCAAGAACTACATGTGGCTTGATTTCCATCCTCATGGGATATGTAGGACCACCCAAACGTCTAGACTTCGAGTACAGCCCCATCTCTTAGAAACCTCCCTTTAACCTTGGCCCCTTGATCTAACCTTTCCTAGGGAGGGGAGTATATGGTGTGGTATGGGATTATGTCCTCATTCACGTCGGGTTTGTAAAGAACACGCCACCTTCCTCTCCCACCTAAGAGTGCTCCATCCCCTTATTCTATGCTCATCCCTTTAAATTGGTTACTCTCAAGCCGAGAACCCTCATCTACCCTCTTCGTTGATGCACCAATCTGTCTAAGAGTACTCTGGTTCAGTGTTTGGAGTGTCGGATTTTACGTGGACATGCTTTCTCCCATTTTTTAGGCTTTGTGTTCCCCTTCATTTGGGATTCCATAATCTTCCACACCTGAAGGGACCCCCCAAATGGCATGGATTCTAGTCCTAAGGGATCTCCTACCATCACAGGAAAATTTCCTCGAGGGTTTTAGACAACAAATCGATACAAGTCCCACGTTGCGAATATGGTCAGTGGACAACACTCATTTGTTTGTCCTCATTACAGGCTAATGCGATATGGACGCTGTGTTTCGAACACGGTCAACAATAATCCTCCATCATCATGCCAGCCCCTTTAAGCCTTGAATATTGGTTACATGATTCACATCATTGTCCACCCCATCATGTCAAAGTGGAATTTTGACACTCCTGACACTATCCCTCAGTGCACATTTGCACGTTAGGAGGACAAAGTCGTGGTAAAGGTGTTATTCGAGGCTCTACACCGACTTCCCTTCTCCATTGTCCGAGCTCTAAGACCATAAACTAATATCTCTTTTAGAACTATGTGTGGCTTGATTCCCATCCTCATAGGATACGTAAGAACACATAGACGTCTCATTTTCGGGTCAAGTTCAATTGGGATCTAGTTTCTCATACCCTTTACCCTCTTACCTCTATATGGCCCCTTGGCCTAAGGTTTCTTTCTTGGAATCGTGTATGGTGTGGTATGGGATTATGTCCTCATTCACACTGGGTATGTTTTATTACACCATCCACATTCCCCCTTTAGCCTCATTTATACTATATCTTGCCGCACGAGGTTAAAATGCATGGTTGGTCCCATCACATGACCCTAAACTGTGACATTATCGTCTTGAATGCACGACGAAAAATAGCACTGCATCGTGATGTCCTCGCTCAAGGGGGCACCATGATTGGTATCAGTCACACACCATACCATTTTTCAATGCCTGCATACGACTTGATTTTTGTGGTGATGCTGGGACATTCTATCCTAGTCCTTTCACTTAAAAAAAAACCATTCACCTTAAAGGAAAAAACAAGATACATCAAATACCTCTTCTTTTGGTGCAAGGGCCACACCTGCATGCCCCTTTTATCCCTGGCACTAGTAATTTACCATGACACATATTAGAACTATGTATGGATTGATTCCCATCCTTAAGGGATACGTAGAGACACCCAGACTTTTTTCCTCGGGTCCAGCCCTAGGAACCATCAATCCTATTCCTCCACATTTCCAGCCCCTACCCTGACCCCTTGTGGGAAACCATGTAACTGCAGATGTGCCCTGAAAAAGTTTGGGATGGCCCATGATGACATTGGGAAGTGAGGACTCCCTCGCCAGAGTGGTCCTATCTAAAAGAAGGAATGATCCATGATCAGACTGATGCGCCCCTCTAATGTTCTTCCACCATGGTGGAATAATTTAAAGAGTGTTGTATTCTGTTTGAACAAACCATTACTCCACATTCCATGCTTTTCATGCCCCTTATTCGGACCCCCATCCCCTTTCACGTATAAAGGGACCCCTAAGAGTATGGATACTTGGCCTATGGCTTGCCAACTATCCTGGGCCAATGTTCTGGAAGCCTAAAGGATGACATTCTGAGTCAGGCCCCATGTTTCAAACACGATCAGCTATCAGCCCTCGTTTATCATCCCCATTCCAGGCTAATAAAATATGGATATTGTCTTTTGAACATGGTCAGAAGTTATCCTTTATTGTCATTCCACCCCTGTAGTGTTCCGAATTTGGGGTATTGTGATTTACATTTTCCATTCCTCTATGTTTGGATTGATTCTAATTCCCCTGGCGTTACCTCGCTTGTACACTAGAGCACACTGGGAAGATGATATGCCAATTTTTTTGAGGCTCTCTTCCTTTAATCAGACCTCCCTTTTCTCTTCTCAAGAATCTGGATTGGCTATTGGAATCTCGAAATCCTGAAGCTTGATTGACACCCCCATGATTAAATGAATTAATAGTACGAACATCCATTGTTTATCACATTGGGTGCGACCCACGTGAGCTTAGGAATGGATTGATATTTATTTCAGGATTGTGGTTGAATGTGTTAAAACAAATGAAAAAGTAAATAAATTTATCCATACTTGCAGTTCAGAATAATAAGCCGTGAGGAGAATTGAGTTTATATGTTCAGCCAAAATAGGGCCCTTAAGGGTCAGCTTCATTAATGGATCATTCCAGCACCACTACCTTTTGGCTGGTGGCCTCCAGAATTTCTTCCCACCCCCTTATGACTCTGTCTTCATCAGCAGCCACAGAGTGCAGTCCACTGAATGTATCCCGTGCTTGTGCCTGTTCAGTTTGAAGTCCGGTTAGTTGGTGACCCGCTTCTACTAGTTTCTCTTGGGTGTCTGCCAGCTGGGCCCTCAACTTCTCCACAAGTTCAGAATAGTTTACAATGAATATCTCTTTTTCCTTCACCTGTTCTTCAAGGTGTCAGACTTCATGTTCGGTCATTATGAACGCTTGGGTACTCCCTGACCCCTCCTGACACTGGGCAACGTCGGAGCGTTGGCTTCTCTCACGCAGCTTCTTGACCATGCAGTTGTGGACTATCAAATGAAGGCGTTGAGCATCCACCCCTCCAATACAATAAAATCGTAGCCAGGTGTGGAGTGATACCATCCGCTTTATCCATTCCATTTGAGGCTGACCAAGAAAGCGCTTGATGCACTTCCACCCTTTACGTCACATCATCTGGCTCTCCTCAGTCGCCTTTGATTCTGAATCATCAATTTCCTTGGGGTATATGGGCTGATATTAAGGAAAAGTAGCCAACAGGCTAGCATCAGGGTCCTCTTCAAGTGTTCCTCCCAAGGGGTTAGGCTCTTCAACGCCTGGGAAACCTTTCTATCTAGCCTCGGTCCCGTTAGTTTCTTCGTCAACTTCCGACCCTACCTCTACATTGGTACCACTGATTTCCACAACCCTTTTCTCACCGAGTGTCGGGGCCAGCTCGATTTGAGATGTGTGGGATGACACATTTGTAGTTAAATCATTTGCGGATGACCCAAGTTCGGCAGCCCGATGATCCACCAAGGCTGTGATTATTGCACAAACAATGAACATCCTGATCAACTGAGCTCTCCAATGGTAAATACCGACATTGAAGTAATGAACTTACAAGAGCACACAACATTATCCTCCAGTGTTCTAGCCACTACAGGATCTGCTATTATAGGGGATACCTCAATGCTCGTCAGCTCAATAATGGGTGTCAGCTCCCCACCTTGTTCTATCAGTGCCTCCTCCCCTTCGAATGAAGACTCTTGGTCGACACCCATATACTCCTGAACAGGATAAAGAGATATGATTGAGGGCTACAAAAAATGATAAGGGGAAAGGATAGATAAGGGTTGAGATGTACCTCAAGCAGCTCAGTTATATCCACATCAGAGCCGATGATCTCGCCACTCTTCCAGAGACTCCCTTGGTGGGATGCCCCCTGAGAACCTCCACCTTTAGGTTCCTCTTCTCCTTCACCCCCTCCTTTACCTTCTCCTTCTTCCTCCTCTTCTGTCTCGGCGCCCTCCGGATAATTGTCACTATCGTCATCCTATGACAACATCTTTTCTAGATCATGCTCCTGGACGAGCATTACTTTCCCCAAGAAAGATGGCTCCTCATGCCGACCCCGTTGGCAGGCATACACGTCCATGACCATCAGATACAAATGACGACGATGAAATTTTACCCTATCAACAATCCGAACAAGTCCAACCTCCGATAGTTGGATTCCATCTCATACTATCTTTTTCCAAAGAGATTCAGTACCCATCGACAGCCGCAAGGTCATCCAGGCTGACCATAGAGTCGGGAAGATTGTGTCATTGGAAGGTTTAAGTAGATATCTTATCTGATTTCCTGGAAGTTCCCTGGTCGCTACATGAGCCCCTCTCCCACTAGGAGTTGAGGGCCCAGCCACGCCACGCGACGTCCCTGCTACTGAAGTCCCAAACTCTATGGTCCCAGTTTCCCTACATGCTTCCAACCTCCCCCCCCAACATCACCCTGTCTACTCTCTCCCCGCCTAGGTTCTACACTGGCTACCTTGAGTTGTCGAACTCGCTTCGGCAAAATCCACTCAAGGTATGCTATGGCCCAATGCTCGACATATTTGGTTGAGAGGACAACATCAAATCTAGTGGGAGGAAAGGTGATAATATCTCCAGAGCCTTAGTTTGTGAACATCAGCCACATTTGGCAAAGAACACAAGGATTCCTTTCCTTCCGAACATCTGTGTGCACCTGCTTCAGCATCTGCTGAAGGCATCCAAACTGCCTGAAAAACCTGGACGACACGTAGGGCTCACAAAATATCTTCCCATCAATCCAGGACATGATCACCCCACCTTTGATGCTCTATAACTATTCTCTTTACTCTAGTGAGCCCTATCCATTATCTATCATCTAGCCAGTCGGGGTGGGGAATGGGTTGAAAGTGATGTTGGCATGATTTCTGATCCTGATCCTTACTCTCTCCTCATTCAGTGTCAACAGCATGACCCCAGAAATGTTCAGCAAGGGAGGTCACATGCCATTACCTGGAGGACGATTGGCGTTCAGAAAGGTATACCCGCTGCAATGAGCTGCGACCCAACCATAAAATATCTAGAAGGGACCACAAATCCTCCTCGGTGACCCTCCTCTCGAAATACATCCCAAAATGGAGTACAGACGAGCAAACATGGGGACTCCCAGATTGAATCTTTGATTGGAAGCCATGATGTCGGCCATCACCAGGGTTGCTGGATGAACTCCCATCCTTTCATCCCTCACCGTTAAGAGCCACCCACTCAAGAATGCAGCAATAAATCCAGCATACCAGACGTTCGGGTTCCGACTCTCATTTATGCTGAATCCCGTGGTCGGACACCGTCTCCCTCACCCCGATATCTTGAACTCTGGATCTATTTGCAGGAACAAGCTGAACCATTTCTTGTAAGCGATGTCCTTCAAAAAATCCTTGACCCCTATCCTCTCCTTAGACAGTTCCTACAGGTGCCATGTCAGCATAGGTGTTCGTGATCCATCTCCCCAGATGTTCCTTGGCGGGAGGAATTCATCATACTTGTGCCCATACAAAGGGATATCCCTGATGAAATGAATGTCCCAATGGTTGATGACAACTTACCCATGATAAAGATGGAAGGTATTGGTATCGGGGGACCATCGAGTAAACAACTCTGGACCGAGCTCAGGCTGGCAATAGAAATGAAACTGCGATGTCCACACTGCCTCGAACAAACCTATGTGCCGTTGTTCGACACCAAAATGGTCACATGTCTGGTGAACCCATTACACCCAGGCCCATTCAATTGTGAAATTGCCTCCAGAACATAGGTCCCAATCCTACAGCTAGCCTTTTTTCTCGTCAGTAACAATGTGACAGAAGGTGCTTGAATAAAGGGTCAGAGAATTCTCCGTGACAAGGTCACTCCCCGAAATGGTCCTGGTCCTGGGATTCAGCACGTAAACGTCTATGTGTCTAGTTTCTCTAGCAGGATGGCTGTTTAAGGTGATATTATACTGGGCTAGGTCATCCTCGTGGGTCACCCCTGACTGCGGTGTGTTGACCTCGAATCTTGGCACGAGCACCACCTCCAAGATACCGAAGTCCCATATTGGCAGGTTGGAAGACAGTGCATACTCCTTCTGCACTGAGGTTAACATGTTGAAAAGAGTGTAGTTGCTGGATATGATCCTTCGGGTTCCATAAACCTTAGGGTTGGCAACCATCTCAGCCCTTTGAGTAGTAGATGCGGCTTCCCTCTCAACGTCAGCCCGATTGGCGGCCATCTCCTGCCGGTAAGGTTTTAAGAAGTCGGTGCGAAAATGCAGAAGTTGGTGCAAAAAATAAGCAGGTGGTGCAAAAAATCAGAAGTTGGCACGAAAAATCATGGGTTTGTGCGTAAAAGGATGGTTGACCTTGGCGAATTATGCACAACCGAAGCGTTTTTCGCGCAGGCGGAGGAATTTTTTTATGTGTGCAAGAGCTCTTAGATTATCGTGCGAGAAAATCCATACGGAATGAGGGACCCATGGGGTTTTTAGAGGCATGGAGAATGGTTTTGCGTGTGCATGAAAAATGGGTTGCGCGCTCCATATCAGTTTTTTGTGCCACTCTAGTTTTGAGCACGCACAGGGCCGAGGGAGTCTTGCATCTTGGAATTTCCCTCGAAATCCGACCTTTGTGGCCACTCACCGATCCGATTCCGAGGGGGGGGGGCATTTGTAGATGCCAAAAAATGCTAAAGAGATGAAGAAGGTTGGGGCATGACAAAGTGAAGCCAGATTTGGAACCGGTGACCCGGTCTGGGGGACCCGGATGGGCCACGTGAAAAACATTCAACGGTGCGCGAAAAAAATGTCTAGAGTGAAAAACTTTGGGCTTTGCGAGAGGCTTTGCGTGTGGGCAGCCAAAATTATGTGTAACCGCCTCGTACGGTTGAAATTTCGCACTGCTGATGTCGGCACGTGAAAAATTTCGCGCCAGCCTGTTTTTTGTGCGGATCCACGATCCCGAGTAGCTATAAATAGAAGGCCACCCCTTCGACTTCTAGGCCGAAGAATCTGAACCATCTCCCCTGCGCAAAATTCATCTCTTGTGCATGCAAAAAGATGGCTCTTAGGTACTGAATTTTTCATGCTAGGTCACCTGGGGGTCTTCCTTTAGGCGAGACCACTCGGGCTTGATCCTCATCCAAATACCATCGAGCCCCTTCCCCTACGTGCAATTCTTTCCAATTGCGTGCAATCAATTCTTCGCCTGCGCAATTTTTTTTGCACGTCGCCCCAGCCATTTTTGCACACACAATTCCTTTTGTGTGCCGTCATGGACATTTTCACGCACGCCGCTCAATTGCGCACCAACCCCACCATTTTGTGTGAAACGGTCCCTTTTGCGTGCAAGCCTCCCGCCTTGTGCACCTGTAATTTCCTTCTTTCAGGAATCATTTTCGGGCTCCACCTATGCCCAAAGCACCTTCTCCATATACTCATTTCCTGTGCAACCTCCTAGGTTCGCACGAAGTAACTTCAAAGTCCCCTGGATGATACCTCCTATTGCATTGCTTCATCTAATGCTTCCTTAAATAGGCATGCAAATGGCTATTGCTTCTTTGCATAGACATGATAACGTGGACCCCCCAATGGTTCGCTCCATAAAACCCCATAGCCAGGACATTTCCTGTCCCTTATCTTCAGCAAGGTGCAGAGGGTACCGGTTATGTAAGTCTTAGGGGTGCGGAGCGAACCCACCTCATCCGAGCGGCAGGATGTTAAACTGCCAAGCACCATCGTCCTCAGCACATGACGTTAAACTATGGCCTCGCCCCATGTCTCACACGCGGGGTGCCACTACCTTGGACATTCTACATGCCCACTAGTCTCTAAGAAGATGGGATCTTCCCTCATAGAGGATGATATCCTCCTTATTGGAGTGGAATTTTTCCACGGGGAAAGGGAAACCATCCTAGTGTAAGCCCCTAGTTTTTCTTGCCAGAGGTAGCATCCCTACTCGTCCTTTCTTCTTCAGTCCTAAGGACCTGGGGGGGGGGGAATGGAAACCAAACCCCTCCTTTATTTGATACCAAATCCCTCTCCCGCTGGGCGTTGTCACCACTGGGCCTCCATCCTGGAGTAAGTACCAATCTCTTTTAGATGAAAACCACACATAAGCCCTTGTTTCCTCTTTGGGACGCTTACTACATGTAAGCCCCACTTCACCTCCCACAGAATCACCTTTCACAACATGATCGTCAGGTCTCTGCTACCTCTTGTTTCTCACACCGAGCATGACTCACGTGGGCTTAGAGCAAGCACCGACCATGACATATTTCTTGGGCAGCCTAGAGTATAAGCCCCACACCATCCGAACTATGAGGAATTTGATCTTTTCCAAGATAGGGTATATAGGAATCCTCCCTGAGGTTCAAGCGCACCACTATCCATTGGTCCCGACCATCATCACGTCAGTGCATCAAGCCTCCATAATCTGAACTACGCGGACTTTGATTCCCAGCCACTGGTAAATGTAGGAATCCTCCTTGAGGTTCAAGCCCACAAACCATTGGTCCTGACCATCCTTTACGTCGGTTCCCACACCCATACCTAAACTATGGTGTCGTTGATCCTTGCCAAGGAAAGGTACGTAGGAAGCCTCCCTGAGGTTGAATCCCACCATTCACCCGGTCGTTCCAGCCCCATTCACGTCAGTTCACCAACACCCTGGGCAGCCTCAGAGCGTAAGCCCCACATGCCCCCATGAACTGCGAGGTCTTTGATCCTTGCCAAGGAATGGTATGTAGGATGCCTCCTCGAGGATCAAGCCCATCATCGGTCACTCTGACTATCTTCACGTCGATTCACCCTCGTCCAGCATGACATTAAACTGTGGACCCCAATCAGTGGTAAATAGTTGTTTCCCCAGTTAGTGGATTGCCATTTCACACAAGATCCATCCTAAACTACGTGGTTTTTGATCCTTTCCAAGTCATGGTATGTAGGAAGTCTCCCCGAGGTTCAAGCCCACCATCCACCTGGACCCCATGTCCTTATTCACATCGGTTCACTAACTTCTTCCCCATACCTAAACTACATGGACTTTGATCCTTGCCAAGGAAGGGTTCATTGGAAGCCTCCCTGAGGTTCAATCCCAACAACCAATGGTCCCGGCCACTTCACGTCGTTCCACACTCATCCTGCATGACATTAAACTTCATTCCACTTTTTGTTACCCATTCAATAGCAAGCCATTGTCACTCCATTCAGTAGTAATCCATTTTCAAGATGAGCTACATTCACCAAACTACGCAGACTTTGATTCCCTGCCACAAGGATACGTAGGAAGTCTCATCGAGGCTCAAGCCCAGCTTCACCATCGCCCTTGCGATGGTCCTATTTCATTCCCCCTCCACATCATTCATCCACCCATCATCCATCCTGATTCTTATCTGGGCCACCACATCCTGGTGAAATCATGCCAACCCATTCCCCATTCCCCTCAACAGTGACCGGGAAGTCAACCATACATTGGCCCCAACATCAGTGTTTCCCCGAGAGGTTACACCCATCTGATCCACTATAGTCAATGTTCTAATCAGTTTGATCCATCTCCGCTGGACGTTAAACTTGCGGCATACACTATGTTAAACATGGGAAGCTAAGGAAAACCTTAGATACCTGCCCATGGAATATGATTCCCCGTGTTCGATGTGGGATACATCGAGCTTCTGTTCCCTTGAGAAGCCCTATAATAAGGGGAAGAAACCCTGACGCGCCAGTGTCCCGGCATCCAGATACACCAGTGATGCCCAATGTGACTACTCCCCTGACCGCAGGTTGCTGCCCGGACCAGACCCCTTGGAATTTCCTAATATAAGCAGTGTAATTAACTAGCATCCATGAAGATATGGCACCAGGAAGAGTTTCACAAACAATGTATTAAATCTATTAGGGAGACCCGGACTAGGTGAAAAGTTTCAAGGAGAAATACACATAAGGAAGAACCGACATCCAATCATCCCATTTTGATCAAGGAGCAAACACTTCTAAATAAGGAGCAGATTCCACCCACCTTTGGAATGCGGGAATGCGGGGAAACAAAACCATGCCTTTCGTCCTCCACAGACCGACGTGTGAGCCCCGGAAAAAGCATAGGAAAAAACTATCTATGACACACCAAGAATCCTTCAGCCTTCAAAGATGTTCATAAATGTAAACCAGTGAATGATTGAATCAAAAATAGATTTCTATCCTTAAAAGACAAGTCCTCCTTTTATAGAAACAAATAATCCTTTATATCTTCTTATATATCCCATGTCATATTTCATATTTTTTCAAATTCAAATCCAATTATTATTTTTTAAAATAAAGTGGGATATATTAAATATCCCATATGTATATGTTATATATTATAATTATATTTTTAAAATTTATACATTATATAATTTATGTATGTAAAAATTTATACATTATATGCATAACTTATGCATATATTTTTTAAATATGAATATAGTTAAACCAAATAGGATGAATATGAATAAAAAATGGATATATGCCAATAGTTTGAAAAAATAGCATCATGATGGGGTTAAAGTGTTCATAAAGTTTATAATAAAGAATTGAAATGACCATACTAAAATCATTTTTTCAGGTTTAAATTATTGTTATTAAAGATGGTTTTTTAAAGAGGAGTTAGAAGAACACATGAATTGTAACATAAAAGATGAATGTTATAAATCTCTGAATAAACATAGGGAAGAACTGAATGTATATAGTTACAAGGATATCACTATGGTTTGTGGATCGTATGAAATGAGTGCAACTATAAATGAAGATATAGATTATATTGAGAAACTTCCAATAATAGTAGAATATGAATTTAGTGATTATTAAAAGCTATTTTAGAAGTTAAATAGATTGTAAGAGGTGATAATATATGTTTTTTACTAAATACAAGCATTTTCTACCATAATAGAGATATATAATTTGAAATCAAGAAATTGATTGAGTGACACCAATTTTACATAACTACTTTCTCTTTTGCATGAAATGTTACTAGATGACGATGTGATTTCTTTTCAAATACATGGTGCTAAACAAATATTATGTTCAATGTGTATGATCTCTAAAATAATATATGATTTACCAAATAATGGTATATTATTTCACAAGGACCATGAATCACTTAAATAAATTCCAATGTGTGGTGTGGTTCTATACAACAAATATGAATCAAGTCCTTCAAATTTTTTATTGTAATTTATAATTATTCCAAGTTTTATATGGATATATAAAAGTAAGGATATTGTAAGGAAAATGATATGGCACATAGATATAAGAATTCAAGATGGGATACTTTATCATCCAACAATCTCTCCTTAGTAAAAGAAACTTAACAACGAGAATTAAGAATTTTGAAATGATCCAAGAAACCTCAGCCTTATAATATCTATAGATGCAATGAATCATTTTGGTGTACAAATTGGAACACATTTTACATGTCCAGTTATAATGGTAAAATATAACTTACCACTGTGGTTATGAAATAAGAACAAGTAAATATTTCTTCTTCTTATATCTAGACAAAAATAACCTCATAATGATATTGATGTTTATTTGGATTTATTGATCGATGATATGAAATTGATGTGGGAATTAGGTGTTATATTTTATTATGGTCATATAAATGTAGAGTTCATGTTGAGTTCCATGTTGTACAAGATGATAAATGACTTTCCTATTTATGGAAATTTTCAGTATATAACATTAATGGAATGTTAGGGGGTCCCATTTTTCAAGAAGGTACACACTCAGTTAAGTTGAAATATTCCTTGAAGATATTATTTCTTGGAAATGGTAAATTTTAACCCCAATGAAATAAATACCAATCTTGGACTATATATTTCAATAATAATTCATAATAAGATACAATACCACCTCTATTAATAAGTGATGAAATGTTTAAGAAAGTAAAGGACATGGTAATAATTTTTTTAAACCCATTTAAAAAAACCTTATGAAAATGGTTTGGAAAAAGTAATTTATTTTTTAATCATCATATTGAAATTTTTTTATGTTAGACATTATCTTGATTATACACATGTTGAAAAAATAGAAGTTCTTATGTCATTTTCATGTTCCTGAATTCACCTGAAAAAATAATAGATGGAATTATATCTAGGTTAGACATGATTAATATGAGTATAAAGGAAGATTTGTCTCTAGTAAAGGGTCTATTACATAATTTTATTCCTTCAATGGAATATTTTATTCTCAGGTAATGGATATTTTGGTTTTTAAACTTCTTAATGGTGTAAAGGTTTTAGTGGGGTATTCATCAAATATCAAGAATATATTTTCGATGACTGATTTAATGTTAAATGTCTTAAAATCACATGTCTTTCATATTTTAATATAAGATTTAATGCCTATGTATTTACATTGTATTCTAACTAAATAAGTCTAAAACATATTAAACAGAATTTTCTTATTTTTGAAATCTATATGCAGTAAAGTTATAGACATAGAAAAGTTTCCAACTATAGAAAAGTAAATTCATATCATATTGTTTAATATGAATATCATTGGTTTCCGAAAATTTAACATCCCAGTAAAATGGTATATCTCTTTTAATGTTTAAGAGCATTTTTTTAGGATTTTAGGGCATTTGAGTTGGTTTGGGGATTTTCTATAGTTACTGAATTGTGCATCGCCTACAGTACACATTGAAATTGTGAATTGGTTACACAATGTGAATCCATTTTAGGGTAGATTCCATGAGTCTATTTTAATGTGTGAAACTTTTATAGTCCATAAAACATTTTCATTTCATGAAAAGGTTGATCAGATTTTTAAATCTGAGGTGATGCCTTTTTCGGTGTACATGGAACCTAAAGGATTCACAAAATGAATCTATATTTCCCATTGTAAATTGTTCATGAACTGTAGGTTTTATGAAACTCTTTAATAACAACTTTTCATTATTTTGACATTCAAGACCCCTAATTGAATTCTAGGTCAATTCCAGGTGTTTTTGAGTGCCTCCACTCCTTCCAGATCACATAATTTGGTACTTGATCTCTATGTTGGGTGAACTGAGTCTCTTCGAGTAAGTAAAATTTCCACTTAGTCATTTACATTGGTCATGGAAATGCTGCTTCACTACATTTTTGGATCTATTGATCTTGTGGTGAGGTTGTTCTTTATCATTTATAGATTCTTTATGTGATCTTCTTATAGGGCCTCAATTGTTGTCTTTTCATTCTTTCTAATTTTAGTGGATCTAATTGCGGGTGTGTGTAAATCAAGTTTGAGGTATGTGGTTATGCCTCTAGCCTAATATAGATGAACCTTGATTAATGTAATTTTATAAAATTATTTATAAATGAATATGCATGATTTAATGATTTGCATGTGTGTAAATGGATTTTTTTAGAAAAGTTAGTTTCTCCCTATTTTGGTAAAATAAAATGGAATTTCACATCATTGTGAAATGAATTTATGAAATGGTTTTCAACATGTGATTTTGATGAAATAATTTAGAAAATGACCGTATGGGAAGCCTTGGGTACTTAGGTGGAAGGTGTAGTAATATGCCTCATCTGTTGTTACTATTAAGGGGTTCAGTCATGTGGTGTCCCTCTATTACCTTGTCCAAGTGTCCTAGGGACTTGTTAGACACCATTGGGAGTTTCACTTCCTGTGTGCTCCTCTTATCCCTAGATTTGATGCAAATGTCTAGGGCCTTGATGCATGTGATTGTCTATGATTGGGTAAGAGTGTTTTATCTAGGTTGACCTATAGTGATATTTGGTGTGATGTGCCTATACTTTGGTTTTTATTTTTTAGCATTGATTATCTATTTTGATAAATGTAATATACTTTGAACGTACTTTAACTAAATTATATAGAACTATGAAAAAGGGGAACGTTTTACCAAAATTTTGATATAAAAACTGTTAAGATGATTATCATGCCTTGTTTTCTATAATGTTGAGTAGATTAAGACTATTATATAGAGGCTTCATATGAAAAACTTAGGTGGGATTCTAATGAGTCTCTTTAGCTGACACCCTACACACCCCTTTAGTGGTGGGTAGACCAGGTTATATATTTTGATGCATGGAATGACAAGGCGCCACAATGAGGTGGTGAGGATTTAGTCAGCTGGTCTTGAATAGATGGTGGTGAGATAGTGGGACATCATCTGCTTATAAAATGTATTATCTATTTATCATTTTAGGTTTTTCCTTTCCTATTGGAATCCTACCTTGGAGTTTGTTTAGTTCATTTTGAGTTGTATCACTTATGGTGTTTTCTTTCAGTTAAGGAATAAATATTTCTAGTTTTTATTCCATTATTTCTTTCTACTATATATATATTCCATTACCTCTACCTCAGGTTATTATAAATCATTATTTATTTATGTATTTGATGCTAGGGTTCTAGTCTCTAACCGAGGGTGATCCAAAACACTTTAGGTATGTGGAGAATCCGGTCGTGTGCCAGTTTCTAAGGTTATACTAGATTGGTTCATTACAAATTGGTATTGAAGAATGATTATACTCAGCATTGGGAAGTTGTTAAATTGGATATAAGATTTTAAAGACTTGTGAGGTAGGTTTTGGTGAGTGATTGTCCATCTCTTGTCTTAATGAGACTCAATTTACCATGGAATGTTTGGAAGTGTGTCTCTTGTGTTGAGTTTTTTTATCATAATCTTAGTTTTAATTATGGGTTTTCTAGTTTTAACTGAAATTATCATGTCATCTGATCATTTATTCTTTTTTTGGTGTGCATAATTATGCCTCTAAGACATCCTCTATGAGTTCATCAGGATGGTTAAATAGATATTCCTCAAGGGAATCTTGCTTTGGATTAGAATCATATAGAGGCTATGGTGTGAGAAGTTTTTTCTGTGGACCAAAATTCATCAAAAGTCTATAATGAATTTATTAAGGTACAACCATATAGAATATTGGTATCATGATACATTGATATTACATCATTCTTGTTGAATATTCATTACATTACGCAAAAAAAATTCTGAGGACCATAATAGTTTAGTGTCTTTATAAACATGGATACACAAACAGCTTGTCCATAGGTAAAATACATCATCTCCCACTATGATATTTATAACTAGAACCCTTCTTAGACATATAATACTTAATAAATTTCATCATAACTTGGAGAAATGAAACATAAGAAAGGGTGATATTAGATTCTCATTAAGAGAAAAAAAGGGAGACACACAAGCATAACATGACCATAAGGGTATGAGAACCTGATCATAACATTTGAAAACCATACCCAACATATCAAAGATTATAATCATGAGTCATAGAATAAATATTGGTAGTTAACAAGACATGAATCATAAGTTAATCTAAGAATATGATCCATGAGAGCATAACATTGGCATAAGACATAGATTTGTGTCATACAGATACACATAGAAAATATTATGTCAAAACTACCCACCATGAAATTTATAACATATTAAGATTGGGATAAAAACCCAGGTACTTACTTTAGTCTTAGGATAACCACCAATGTACACTATTTTGTGGTCTTGGGATAACCACTAGTGTACCCTCATTTTAGGGCTTGGGCTAACCACCCGTGTACCATATGAGCTCATAGAACATTTATCATGACCCAATTCATTGGAGGGAGATATAGCTCCCACCCATCACATAATGAAAATCATAAAAATGTGTTCCACAAGATCATAAAACATTCCTCATATCATAACCCATGATCAGGCATCACCGGGCATCATGATACCCTCTTGACTGGGTCTGAAGTTGAGACCAGAACCGAGTCCAAATACTTCTCCAACCTTTAAGTTTCAGATGCCTCCCACTCAGAGCTTCAATATCTCACCATTGAAATAGACAAAAACCATCTCCATAGGCTTGGTTTTTTTGTAGGTCATAATTTTCATTATCTTTCCCCCCTATTATAGTCTTCCACCGTTATGTCTACTCCATGAGTAATGCTTCTTCATCATCCACATTTTCTTTTATTATCTTTTTGGGGGGATATTTTCAAGTGGTGTTATGGATAGACCTATTGTTGACACTATTGGGATACGTCTTGGGGATTATATAATCCATTTATGTTCTGGTTGGATAACATCACATCCCTCGCTGTAGATTCCTGGAACTTCTTCTTTTGATTCTTCTTATCTAAGGATATCAAATCTTAATTTTAGAGATAATAATATTAGGTTGGCCTGGATTGTCATTCAAAATCTAGGGTCCAATTTAAATAATGTGTTTGGATCCCATTTTTTTATATTACATCCATCGATAATTTATATTATTTTTTGTTCTTAAATACCTAAATTATGTTTCCTATAAAAGATAAAATACCTTTAAATCCATTTTCCTCTTTATCTAAATTAATTAATTAATTATTAATAACATCATATCTAAAAATGGTTATTAAGTGAATATGAGATCATAATAAGTATTTCCTAGTTTTAATGTAATTTTTATATTGGGGAAACCAATGTGGTAAACATTATGTAATATTAAGATTAATCTTTGTTTACCATGCCTATTTTTTTAACCAATGTTTTTATTAAAACTTATTTTTTACCACATTAATTGTGTGAATATGAAATTATTCATTTGGGTTGAGTTCATTATAGCATATAACTGATTTGGTAAATTATTTTACACATTAGATAAAGAAAATAATTGAAATGGATGGGACACAAATTCTATAATTTTTTTAACTTTTCATGATGGTTATTAAAATAATTCAACCAGAAAAGGATCTTATACCACTATAATTTTTTTGATTCTATGTGTGGAACATTAATAGTATTTTTTTTATATGGACCAAAAAAAATAATTTTTATCATCACTAAAAGAAATCACTGTTAAAAATTTGACATTTATAAAAGTTTTATTAGTGAAGATAAATTATACTTTTATGGGAACTAGTAATAGCATTGATAAAATATTTATCTCTTTATTTAAGGTAAAATATTTATATATTTTTATTGCAACAAAATATTTTAACTTTAATAATTTAATTTATTAATTAATTGAGATTTTTAAATTTTAGAAATTTTCATATAACAATTTTTATATAATAGAAATATTATATATACATATATATGACATAATTATATATAAGTAGATTTGTTTCTATAGAAATTACAATATACTTAATATTTTATCCATTATATATAATTGTACACACAAAAACATGTGTTGGTTTCTCTAATATGCACACATGACCATGGGATCTTTTGAAATGTGTGAACACGCACAAACATATTTATATGTGAATAAATAAGGTCATATAATTGAAAAATTGAAAAACATTAAATCTGTAAATGAATTTTAAGTTTAAATCAATGTTATTTTGATTCTTTCCACATTAAAATTTAGCTGGAGGTGGATGAATCATAGGATAAAACCTAATTCCTAGGAAAGGTGGGGTGTGATGCCTGCCAATACTCTCATTACCCATACTCCATTTTTTTAGTTGGAGGCTTACCTTTATGGAATAGTCACCCCATGATTTTGCATCATACTAGAGTTCAATTTATGGAATCCCCCTTAAAATAGAGATTTATTAGGAAATTTATGATGAAAGATGGACCCACATAGTGGGAATGCACAAAATTATTCAACATGTAGTGTAACGTCCCCCGATTCTGAACTCTCTCACGTAAAAAAATTAGGTTGGTCATTAGACCTCAAACGTGCTCCCTCATATGTAAAAGGATGAGGACTAGTAGCAGGGGTGGGATGAATATAGTTGGAAGAATATACCTCATGGTATAGAGTATAATATAGAAGAAATAAATAGTAATAATAAATATTTGAGTAATAATAATAGCAGAAATAGTACAACATACAACTGGGAATAAAAGGAGAAACAAATAAACCAATAATATTGAATCATGTAATGACAGTCTGAAATGTATCTAGATATCAATATGAAGACAAAAAGAGAGTCAAATGACATAAATAATCTAAAAATACCCCATTCCAAAACCCCATATCGATCCCATCACCAAAATCTAACCCATACAACAAGCAACAATCAATAATTAGGTCCCTTTCCCTTATCCAAACTTGCATCCATGTATTCTTCTCGAGTACCAAATGGTAACATGAATAGAGTGTGAGTAAAACTTTTTAGGTCAACACCACCATGTCTAAACAAAATCAATCTAATAATAAGTGCTTATAATAAAGAGATAACAGATGTATTAACTAATGAATCAATATAATACAAAAATCAACCAGCTTCGACACCATGCTGGAATGTCGTTGAGAATGTATCATAACCATGCCAGCCATAAACATAAACCATTTCATGATCACATAAATTGGAAAAATCCCCCTGTATAAGCATTTTTTCCTCATGGAAAAGCCCTATATATAGGAATTTTGACATCAATTGGGCCAATCCCACTGTATAAGTATTTTAGCATGTATCACTAGGCTAAGTCTACCATATAAAAATTTAGCGTCACCGGGCATAGACCTATATATAAGCATTTTAGAATCAATGGGAATAACCCTATATGTAAGCATTTCAACATCAAATTGGGTAAATAACACTATAAAGTCATTTTAGCATCACCATGAATACCTCTATATATATGTATTACAACATCAACTCAACAAATTATAATATAAAGGATATCATAGTATCACAACATAAACATCAATGATTAATTATGAAAATTACCATTTCTCTTTCAATTACACATTCATTTATTAATAAATTTATCAATATTTAGATCAAAATCCCATAATATATTACCAAAGTTATTCTATATCAAGCAATCAGGAACAGTATAATGTTAGGCTAAACACACTTTAAAACCATTATCTAATTCATTATTATTCAAGGGTCTGCTCACCCAATGGCTAGACATAATCCATGTCGCAACATCAATTGAATATGAAGGGATTCAAATATATAATTTAATTCATTATTTTTAGCATTAAATCAATGAATTAATTATAGAAAATGTTACATAAGAGAAATCATCATATTTCATATACTTGATAATTAAACAGATTATAGGGTTAGGTTTTATAACCCTACCTTTATCTGGAGATTAAGCAATGATTCCAACTAGAATTGCCACACTAAAATGGAGGTGATGAAGATTATAATAAGGAACCTAGATCATGAAATAGTGAGATCAAAACTCAAAAAAAACTATGGTCAAGATATCTACACCAAAATGATAGAGAACATCATAATAGAGGATAAACCAAACAAAACAAATAACCAAAAATAAAATGATTGATCAGGATGTCTAGAAGGCATGAAAGGGATCCAAAATATCTTATAATTTCCTAGTATTGAGAGAAGGACTATAGTGGAAGAATAATGGAAACATAAGGTTTTCATGCCCTTAAAACGGCCCAACACATGACTTACGTGGTGTGTATGTATATTATAGAGCATGAAATCCTTAATTAAAAGGTATGACAAAAATCATGTCACCTGGGGTCAATTAAAGAATAACTAAACATTACATGTTGTGTAATAAGGATTTAAGACATGTAACTAGTTCACTCCATGAACCAGTTCATGACTTAGATCCATTTCACGACATCATCCAAGTGGTAGTTACACTACGTGTAAGTGCCCTAAAAATAGATTTCATCCCAACATCTAAAAAAATTCCTGAATCACCTCTGAAGTATTCCAAACTTATGGAAAAACTTCAAAATCCCATTTAACATGTTTATACCTAGACATCATTAATTAAAAAAACATAAATCTCGAATCTTTAGGTTATTTCCTCGAATGAAGGCTCTTTATCTTCGAAAAAGACTCAGCCACCAAGGATTAAAGACAAAGGGAAAGACAAATTGAAGCGGTTTAATGAAAAAAAAATCCAAGAGGGGAATACTCAAAAAAACATGGGATATTATTACCTCCCAACCATATAATGTCTTATCCTCAAACTACTACAAGAATCACTGTGGGGTCTCAGTGAACGTGTATGGACACTACACCCACATATCAAACTCACTCTCCCAAGTCTCCCCCTAAAAGTGCCCATGCTCCCACTGCACCCAAACTAGAGGTTCGGTCTTACCCAAAAGATACTTCTCACTACAGTCCAAAATTCATATTGAAATATTTTCAAAGGATGTATCTACAAAAATATCAATGTCCTCCACGTCTAACCCAAGATAAGGTTAAGGATGATATCTCTTTAGATGAGACATATGAAACACATCATGTATGTAACCATAGTTCTATGGAAGGGATAATAGGTATTCTAGTAGACCAACCCTTACAACTATCTAAAATGACCCAAAAAACTTGGGCTCTAACTTTCCCTATTTCCCAATACGGTGTTTCCGCAACCTAGGAAACACTCGAAGGAAAACATGATTACCAACCTCAAAATCCATAGGTCATTTATGATGGAAATAATATGATTTATAACTTCTCTACATGGTCACTAACAACCTTCTAATTAGACAACCTAGTAAGATATCTACTAAATGAGATGAGTTCCAAAAACTACTACCTCAACTGCCTCCAAATAAAAATAAGGCAAACCAGACGACTTTCTATACAAATACTCAAAAGGTTCCATCTGGATCAATTCTTGTAACCTATTATTATATTAAAACTTCATGAGTGAAATATAATTCTCTAATAAACCACAAAAATCTAAAACAAAATATCATAACAAATCCTCTAAAATATGAATAGTGTACTTAGATTGACTATTAGTTTGAGGATGATAGGATTTTATCAAAAGAACCTATGACCCCAAAGCCTTCTAAAGATCCTGATAAAACTGTGATGTGAGATAAAGATCTCTATCAAAAACGGTACTCCTTGGAATATCGTGAAACCAAACTATCTTTACAATATAATGACTACCAAGATCATCAACTATGAAGGCCCCCTTGATAGGCGGAAAGTAGGCTACCTTCGTCAGTCAAAGAATGATAACCCATACTACATCATTCTTATGAGGTGTCTTGGGTGATCCTGTCATAAAATCCATTTTGAAATCATCTCATTTAAAATCGAGAATGGGTAGAGGCTATAACAGACCAGCTGGCCACTAATGCTCAGTTTTCACCTATAGATAGGGGAAAAATCTAGCCAAAAAGTTTGCTACCTCCTTCTCCATTCCTGACCACCTGTACTATCTACAGATATCAAAATGCATATTTGTCAAACCAAGATACACAACCCTTATTAAATCATTAAAGTCTATAATCATCTCCTCATGTAATACCATAGAAACCCAAACATGGCCACGAAAAAGAATACAATTGTCACTATCAGGAGACCATCCCGCTGATGGCTCCCCACCGTATAAGACAGATCTCATAACTGATACCTCTGGATCCAATAACTACCCTGTCTTGATCTAATCAATAAGAATATATATAATAAATGTCAATGTTAAAGTT
Organism: Viscum album; assembly: GCA_963277665.1. Classification (NCBI taxonomy): domain Eukaryota; kingdom Viridiplantae; phylum Streptophyta; class Magnoliopsida; order Santalales; family Viscaceae; genus Viscum; species Viscum album. The sequence goes on from OY728163.1 coordinate 693,965,203, forward strand.
ACTCACCATTGGGAATCTTGAACATATAGATGCATGTCTGCAAAGAGTTCCATCATCCTCCACTCATCAAAAGACTCCCACACAACCTCTTTATACATCTTTTAGATTAAGGAATTGGAAACAACATTTCATTTTACCAGTTTATAATCCAACTCAACGTTGAAATATTATAGATACTTGACCCACCTCCTCTAAAAAAGGATGAGGTCCTACTGAGAAAAGATTACCTAAGGTTCTTGTGGTATGTGTACTCCATAAAAATATCACCCATAAGATAATGTATCCATCATCTTAGGTCATATTACAATGAAACTAAATCTAGATCGTGAGTAGGGTAATTCCTCTCATTTGGTCTCAACTATCTAGAGAAATAAGAAACAACTTGGTCCTCCTACATCAAAACTGCTTCGAGTCCAACAATGGATGTGTCATAGTAAACAATATATACTTCACCCAACATAGTTAAATAAAAGATAAGTTCTGAGGTCATCCTTCAATTATCTCTTGAAAATCCATATCACAAGAATTTTATCAAACACACTTCACCCCATTGCTGTTCAGACCAAACATCAGTTCTTCTAAACAGAAGAAGTCATGGATTACGTACCGATAATAACTTTCTAAACCCAGAGATATAAAAATATTAAAAAATTATTAGGTCAATCCCAAGATATCATGACTACAACCTTCTCTAGGTCAACTAAAACTACTTAATCTGAGATGACATGGACCAATAAGTTCACTTTATCAATCCACAAACTGCATTTGGTTAACTTGGCTTAAAACTGATTCTCTCTCAATGTAATCAAGATTATTTCACGATTTTTGGAATGCTTATCTACTAATTGGGAGTAAACTAAAATTTATTCAATGAAAACTACCAAAAACCAATCCCAAAAAGGATGAAATATTTGATTCATCAAATCCATGAATATCACTGGTGCATTCTTCAAACCAAACAACATCACTGCAAACTCATACAAGCCATACTTGCTCCTCAAACCAGTCTGAGGTATGTTCGATGGTCTCACCCTCAACATGTGATATCCTAATCTCAAAATAAATATTGTAGAATATCATATCACCTCTCATCTGATCAAAGATATTATCAATGTGTGGAAGGGGATACAAGTTCTTGATTATCGTTTGGTCCAATCTCCGATAATCCATACATAAGCGCCAATTCCCATCAGCCTTCTTATAGAAAAGAACTAGAGAACCCCATAGAGACATATTAGGCTATACAAAACCATTACCATTAAGATCTTCCAATTGAAATTTAGAATTACAAAGCTCTTCTAGTTCCATCCTCTAAGGTGGAATATAAACTGGCTCTGCACTAGGGACCAACTCAGTCATGAAATTGATCTATCACTTAGGTTGAAATCCATAGAACTCTTCAGTAAAGAAATATAGAAAATGATCTACCACTAGAGGAAAAGTATCCAAATACATTACCCCATTATCCAGAAAAAGTCTTTCTATGTGACCCATTATACAATCTAATCTGCACTGAATTGATCCTACATGACCATCTTAAATATGCCACTCACCCTAGTGAGAATATCTACCTCTCTCTTGAGATAAAAAGGTAACTCTCCTCCAGTAAAATTCTAAATGATATTGGTACTGAACTAACCAATCCATACCAAGAATAAAATTTAAACCTATCATTTCCAATACAAACACTTCCCATAAAAAATGATAACCACCAATCTCTAGAGAATACACCTTGCAACATTTTATATTTTCTGATTGTACTCCCAATGGTGTATCGATGGTCGAACCACTATCCATGATTTCCACAACCAAGCCAGAAACACTTCAAAAAAAAAGAGCATATAAAAAGAAATGTGATTCACCTAGATCAAATAAAATTCAATAAATGGTAGATGATAGAAGAATCATACCTTTGATGGTAGAAGGTCCTACATCCACAATAGCAGAAGTAGTATGTGTAACATGTAGCCGACCAGACCCTATACCCTGGGATCCATTTTGAATCCCTTGAGATATTACCCTTACCTAGTTCTATCATTCCAATACCAGGGCACCACATCCATATCCTTAAATTGAACATCTAGTAGAACCCTTACTATTTGTATACTGAGGATTAGCTAAGTCCTTCCTAGAATCTGGTACCTATTCTGACACCCTAACACTAATCTACTATGAAACGTTATGACAAAACTTTTGAAGATGGACCAGCATACTACAAGCATGGAACTCCAATGTGGGGTATGAGAACTGAGGATGTCTATGGCCCAAATTTCTGCATTCTTATTACTACAAATGAACACATTCTTGAGATGAATTCCCATTGCTCTAATTTCTCTACCTGATATTGCCTTGGAGAAAAATAACATAACAATGCTTCTTAACACAAGAAGAAGAGCTCCCAGTCAACCCTACTAAAATAGTATGGCCGTTTCTTGGGGCCTCTCCCAGATTTCATTCCATATGAGTGCTTGATTCATAAAATCAGAAAAGCTACTTAGGAAAAATACATTCACCTATGAACTGATCTTATAGAAAATACCATCCTAAAAACATTTCATACTAGAGATCTCATCATATTCTAAATATGGAACAAACCTATACAGGTCAGTGAAGCATCCAACACAATCCATCACTAACATAAACTCCTAGATCAGATGCATGAATTCATGATCCTTATCATCCCTCAACATCTTTGGATAGAAGCGGATCAATAAATTCACCTCAAATTCCTTCTAAGATAACTCTTCTTTCTACCAATCCTTGTCTAGAATATCCCACCAATGCTTTGCAGGTCCAGGAATCATATATAGAGCATTATTCATCCTCATATCTATGAGTTTATCAAGGTAAATGAATGCTGTTTGGACTGAATTAGTCCAGAAATAAGCTATATGGGGGCCTATCTACCTAGTAAATATAGGCCGATGCTACAGTTAAAACTCTCTCTTCATCTCAAACATTGACCACAAGGTGAAAAATATTTCCATTTCAATGGATCCAATGACCATCATTAAGCTGTTGTGAAGCTGAACATCCATATGATCCTTTAGAGCTATAGGAAGCTCTAATGAATCTATATTAGGATCATACTTAATTTCACTCTCCCCGTGCTCAAATTTAAGACAACGAGGATAATTTTTTCTATAGAAAAAACACACTCCATAGAACACTGGATAAAAACAAGGTCAACCCCAACAGGTGATATAAATAGAGGAACAATGACTCATGGTCTCTTTAAACATGAATTAAAAGTGTTTTACCAAGACATAAGAGTTATTTTTATTCTATTTATAAGATACAATAGGTATCTCATTTCAAAATATATATCACATGTAATCAATATTCCCCTACCATGAACAATGCATTTCAATATATATATATATATATATATCCCTATGTGCTTATCATAATGCATGAATACTCATCTCATGCTATACCGAACCACAAGTATAAATCTAAAGAAATAATAACATCATACAATATTTGAATCACCTAAGGTGAAATAACATAAAACAAAAAAGAGAATAACATGAATAGAAATCCCATCCATGGGCACTCATATTTTCCCATGTACATGGGTTAGCTACTCCGATGCACAAGCTCTTTACAAAGTCCCAAAACATCCTAGTCTCACCTTTCCAAAATAGAAAATCAATAGAAAAGAAAACCCTTCTCCACTGATACCAGTTTGTAACATCATCTGATCCGACACTCACTCACATGGACAAATCATGTTAGTTATGAGATGTCAAGAGTACCTCCCCAAATTCTAGAGACCACCGACTAGTAGTAGGGGTGGGAACAATATTGTGGGGATACTATATCCCCTAGTACAAAGTACAATAAAAAAATAGTAATAATAAATATCATGGTAATAGAAATAGTGGAAATAATACAACATTCAACTGGGAGTAAAATTAGAGACCAAAAAAACTAATATTAAATCATGTAATGATAGGATGAAATATATCTATATATCACACTAAAAAATACAAATAAAATAATAAAATGACACAAATAATCTCAAAAGACCCCAGTCTTGAACCCCATGTCAGTCCCATCACTAAACTCCAACCCATCCAGTAAGCTACAATCAGCAATAAGGTCATTTGACCTTGTCCAAACTTGCATCCATGTAATCTTCTTGGGTACCAAATGGTGGAATGAATAGGGTGTGAGTAAAACTTATTAGTTCAAGCCCACCATGTCTAAAAAAACCAGTATGATAATAAGTGCTTGTAATAAATTGATAATTGGTGTATTAATTAATAAATCAATAAATACTTAAATAAAACTACTTCATCACCATACTGAAATGTCTTTTAACATGTTTTCACAACCACACCAACCATAAACACACACTATGGCATAATCACATAACTAGGAAAATTCCCTATGTATAATCTTTTCATGCCATCGTAAAAGTCCTATATATATGAATTTTAGCATCAACTAGGAAAATACATCTATATAATCATTTCAATAGGTATCACTGAGGAAAGAATTCTATACAAGAATTTCAGCATCAAATTGGTAAAAGGATGCTATATAAGCATTCCAACATCACTGAGAATAGACCTATATATAATTATTACAACATAAACTCAAAAAGTCACATCAACAAGGATATGACAATATCACATCATAAACCTCCATGGTTTGTTATGAACATTACCATTTTTAATTTAATTAAACTTTTATTTATATATCAATTTATCAACAGTCAGATCAATAGCCCATAAGCTATTAAAAAAGTGATTCTATATCAAGAAATCTCATACAATATAATGTCATGATAATTTTTTTAAACCACTATCCAATTAAATATTATTCAAGGGTTCGCTCACTCAATGGGTAGAGATAAGCCAGTTCACAACATCAATTGAATCCAAAGGGATCTAAAGAAATAATTAAATTCACGATTTATCCTCATTAAATAAATAAATTAATTAGATCACATGCTATATTGGTAGAATTTTCATATTGCATATAATTTATAATTAAATAGACCATAGGGTTAGGTTTTAGACCCCCTACCTTTATCCAATGATTAAACAACACTTCTAATTGGAATCTCCAACAAGAATGGAGGTAAGAAAGATCACACAAAGTAACTTAGATCACATAATAATGACACCCAAAACAACCAAAATGTAATGTCTCGGATTTTTTCGTGTATTATTTTCAAATATTATATGGAATTATTATGAGACCAAGTATAGTGAAGGCACATCATTTTGAGGCCCAGTGATCTCAAAATGGTGGTTTGAAATTTTTTTAAGTTATGTGAGTCAGCACTTGTGCGCGGTTGGGGCAGTTTCCAAAAGGATGCCCAGATTAAAAATCTGAGGGCACCGTTGCGTCCGGGACAATGAATTTACCTAAGAATGGGTCTAACATAGACCGGTTCGGGTCGAGAGAAAAAGTTAATTTTTGGATGTTTCCAGTAAAAATAAAATAAAATAAATGCAAAAGTTTATTTTATTTTTATATTGAAACACTCGCTGCGGCACAACGACATGACTATTTTTTAATAATTAATGCCATGTCATAATGACACAGAAATGAAAACTTGACTCATAATACCGCAGTGTGAGGGAATTCCAAAATGCACTTCCCATTTTTAATGGGTTAGTCGAATGATGGACGTTGATGGAAAATTGAGAGAAAACTCTGGAGAATCCATGGAGGCTTGAAGAAAACTCTCGGCGACGAATGAAAATGAATAAAAGCTGAGGATCGCAATACCAACGAGTTGAAGAATCTAGATGATGACAGAAGCAACCTCTTCATCAGCGATCTATCCCTTTTGAGGTAGGGGTTGTTATTTCGATTCTCCTTTCCCGTTTCTGAATTTAAACGACGAACGCAGATCAACCATGAACAAGTTGATCCGTGGATTCGTGAATTCTTACGGGAGGGTTTCATCAGGTTGATCTCGGGGAATTTAATTCATGATTTTTGTTTATTATTTTGATCCTACTCCATTTGATCCTACTAACGAGAGCATATCAATGTCATGACGAATGATGGCGGAGGTTCATTCCTCAATTTCTTTTTGGGTTTCCTCTCACTTTTTTCTTCGTGTGTTCTTCGCGTTCTTTGTGGGGCGACAAAAAATGGATCATTGCGCATCCATTTTGCGATGAAATGATCCAAAAATAGAGATAGAACATTTCAATTAACTACAGGAGGTGCGACAATGACGACGGTAGATGAATCAGACCAGATCAGGAGAGATCATTCTTCGACCGTTCTTGATGTGAGTGAATCAAAACGAATTTTCAGAGATTATTGGAGGCCCAAAAACAATAGAGATGACCTAGGGACATCAGGGCGACCTAGATTCTAGAGTTTCGTGGTGATCGAATGGCCGGATAGATGAATAGGGAAGCATGGGAGGCATGCTGGCAAAGGGTGTTGTTTCTGGAAAATTCCGGGTTACACGACATGTACTTTAGAAGAACATGTCGTGTAGTACCAGTAGTAGCAGATTGGATTTTGGGGGTTAGAGATGAATCACATGGCATGTGACCCTAGTCACATGGCATGTTGGACTTTCTCTGAATCTCGGCGTGTATTTTGGAAAGTACATAGACACAGGATGGACTACACGACTTTAGAACACGGTGTGGACTCTCTACGCAGCATGGTAGAGGTGGCTACATGGGACTCGACGTGTATCTAGGGGATACATGGACACGGTATGGAGTACACGACCGTGTACTCCATAACACGACCATGTGAGGTCAATAATGTAGGTCACCCCATGTACCGATTACACGGGTTGGAGTACACGGGTTGAGGACCATGTACGGGCACATGGCCAGCATACACGGAGCCAACCCTAGTCACTCAGACACGGTGTGTACACCATAATACATGCCATGTACTAACATTTCTACATAACCAGCCTTACGACACGTCCCGTTTTACACGGGTTGTACTTGGGGTCAGACGACACAACGTGTAACTTTTCTACACACTGTGTACTTTTTGGAAAATGTCATAGTCCTATTGTCCACCATATCTTGGACATGTTTTGTTTGGGTTAGTGCCCCTTCTTCTCGGTCCCCTGAAGGTCATGCATCATTTCCTTCTAAAGGAGTACGATCCCTTCAGTATGACTTTCTGTGATAGAGTCGGCATCCCACCGAGAGGCCGGGAATGATATCCTCTATCCATTCATGACCCTAGGTTGAGTCAAGCTTCAACATGACCAACTCAACTGGGCATTGATCCTCTACCTAGCTAGTGAATCCACCAAGCTGGTGAATTCAGATGAGTCACAGTATCCTCCATGACCCTGGGAGTGATCCAAATATGTGTATCAGGATCTTTCCCACTCAGGAGTGTGTCTCCCGTAATGAGTGCATCTATCTCTCGTGATATTCCCACTCAGGAGTGTGTCTTCTGTAATGAGTGTAACTACCTCTTGTGACGTTTCCCAATGAATAGTACTTCTCAGACAGACGTCATCAGAGCTACCAGACTTGTGGAGTGTGTTCTCCTAGAATGAGTGCTTCGTAGAAATCTTTGAACTGAATCCCTAGACGGGGGTATGCGGTTGTGTGACTTGTCTCTAGACTACGGGTCTGGGTTTTGAGTATATTTGGATTTTGATCTCCTATTATATGTTTAGTAGACATATACTGTGTAGATTTGATTATGCCGTTCCATTATGTACTTGCTTTGTGTTTTTTGGGGTCCTCTACTGAGTACTGTTGTACTTACCCCTACAAGGGCTTTGCCCACACGTGTCCTGTCTTGTGCAGATGAGTAGCCTTTTGATAGAGTCCAAGGTGGAACCGGACAGGACTGATCATTTTGAGTTCCCTATAAGACAAGGCGTTCCTTTGGCTATGAGCATAAGTCCCAATACCTCTTTGTGTTTATGGGTTGGACTTTTTAGTTTTTCAGACTCTTGTTTTTGGTGGGTTTGTATTATGGCCTAGTTTACTTTCAATACTTTACTTTCCATCATACTCTATTGGTTGGGTTTAGTTGTATGCATGCATTTTGTTCCTTAGTGGTTTTTTTTACATTTCAGCATTTATGGGCTTGGAGATGTGTGCATGTGTACAGGTTCTTAGGCAATGCCTCCCATGTAGTAATATGCCTACTCGGTACTAGTCACCAGCCCCTGGCCTATTGGAGACAGGCTTGGGGATTCACAGTGCGGGCCCTACTAGGATGGGTTGTGACAGAGTGGTATCAGAGGCAGGTTGGTTCTACCTTAGGACCAAGAGTCTGCGAGATTGGTTTGAGGCAATAGTGTTCAGTGTTACGAGCTCGTCTTTCAGTCCAAATAATCCAATGTTGGTGCAGCAGCTGACGTATCCATACACCAGGACTTTGATAACCTTGTTTTCAACTTAGTACATGAAACAATAGTTGCTGGGAAATGGTACATTCATCATATAAGAATTTGTTGTGTTTTCCATGTCCTTTGTGTCAGCTATCCAGATATACTCATTGAACATGGTACATCTTATTTCCTTATAGGATGCCTCTACGATGCATACCTACTAGGATACAGCAGCACGATCAATAAGATGACCCCCTTAGTGATGAGGCTTCGATACAAGAACCAGTTCCCCAGGCATTGCCATTAGGTGGTGCACCTGCTATACCACCACTAGTGGAGCAGCCCGTGGTACCTGCAGTACCGACCGACGAGGAGTGTAGGATGAGCGTGATCCATGAGTTACAGAGATAGAGAACCCTTAGGTTCTGAGGCAAGCCCGACCCTCAAGCGACTGAGGACTGGCTTGAGGCGGTGACCAAAGTTTTCCATCTAGTGAGGACACCAGCAGACCAGATGGTGATCCTAGGAGCGAGCCTTCTTTAGGGTTCAGTGGGACGATTGTGGAGTCTGACCACAAAGACTCAGGATGAGGAGACTCTTTCATGGATAGAGTTTGAACAGCTCTTTAGGGAGGAGTTCTATCTGGTTATGCTGGGATCTGTACGCATCCAGAAGCTTCTTCAGCTCCAGCAGGGCAGTTTGATGGTAGGTGACTATTCATAAAGGTTCACCAACCTCGCCCGGTACTCGATAGATATGGTCAGGGATCAGTACTTCAGATCTCAGACCTTTGATATAGTTCTACGACGATACATCCGTGCTAGTGTCATGACTCTATGAATTTAGAATTACGCTGGAGTGCTTGAGCAGGCTTTGGTGATCGAGAGCTTCTTGGCGGAGCAGAGACAACCGATGATAGTCAGCAGCAGGAAGACAGGTGTGGAGACCTCGACAGTAGGGTGCCGATGTAAAATGCAGGGATCAGGACGTGAGAGACATCAGAGGAGGACCCAGGATAGGAGATCGAAAGTCCGGGGCTCTTAGGATAGATCCAGTCAACATAGGGAGAAGCGGTGCTACACGTGCGACAGTAGGGTACATATCGCTAGATATTTTCTGAACTGTTGAGCTGCTAACAGTGAAGCAGTGGATGGACCACCGAGGAAGAGGTAGAGAGTGGAGCAGATAGACCCTCCAGGCGGTGGATGTGGCAGAGAAGCAGGGAGAGATGGAGGTGGTGGCAGACACTTCGATCTACTTTCACCACCACCCCCAAGAGGTCCACACCAGGATCAGGGAGCTTGGGGATATGGGCGGGAACAACTGTATGCGGTCGAGGCATATGACCCAGGGGCTCTAGGGATGATACGAGGTTCGATATGTGTTTTCTATACCTTATATTATGTACTTATAGACATAGGTGCCAGTCATTCCTTCATCACCACATGTCTTGTGAGAAACCTTGTGATTCCAGTAGAACCATTGAATCCAGCCTTACGCTTGGAGAAACCTATGATAGGAGACTCGATTATCACAAAACTTTACAGATAGTGTGATCTTACCCTTGGAGGTGAGTGTTTTGGTTGTAACCTCTTGGTGGTAGCGTCAAGGCCTTACAACGTCATTATCGGTATGTATTGGTTATCTTCAGTCCATGCCCAGATTGGATGTTTTAGGCATAGAGTACGGTGTGTCCGCTGTGATGGGATGAGGTTTTACTTTGTTGGAGAAAAAGAGACCCAGGTAGCACAAAATGGGCTCATGCATAGGGGGTATATCCGATCACTCATGAGATGGCTATCCTTACCCTCAGAGCAGTAGATGTTGTGAGCCCCCAGTTCCTAGCTGTAGTGGAGGAGTATGAGGACGTCTTCCTCGAAGATGTTCCAGGACTACCTCCCCACCAGAAAATCAACTTCTGCATCGACTTACACCCCGAGACGACACCTATTTCCTCAACAGAATATCGGATGGCTTGCGCAGAGCTCCGTGAACTGAGGGTGTAGTTGGAGGATTTGCAGAGTAAGGGTTTTCTAAGACCCATCGTTTCACCCTGGGCATCCCCAGTCTTGTTTTCCAAGAAGGCAGATGGGAGTTTGAGGTTGTGCGTTGATTACCAGCACCTGAACTAGGTGGAGGTGAAGAATAAGTATCCACTACCGAGAATCGATGACCTCTTCGATCAGTTGAGGGGGGAACGATGGTTCTCGAAGGTTGACCATCGATCGGGTTATCACCAGTTACGAGTACGGGATGCGAATATACCGAAGACGACTTTCAGGTGCCACTACGGTCACTATGAGTACTTGGTGATGCCTTTCGGCATGAAAAAAACCCCCGCAGTGTTCATGGGACTGATGAACCGTATCTTCCAGCTGTACTTGGACCGGTTCGTAGTGGTCTTCATCAACGAAATCCTTGTGTACTCAGCGTCATAGGAGGATCATGCAAGAAACTTGTAGATAGTTCTAAACGCACTCCGAGAGAACCAGCTTTATGGGAAGCTCTCGAAGTGATAGTTATGGATTCAGGATGTCCACTTTCTAGGACATGTCATCTTAGAAGATGGAGTAGCTATGGACCCATCCTAGGTGGAGGTAGTGTTATCCTGGGATCCACCTCAGAGCATGACAGAGGTGCAAATATTACTTGGGTTGGTAGGATATTATTGGAGATTCATTCCTGATTTCTCCCGAAGATCAGCACCGATGAAAACCTTGACCAGGAAGGGGAAACCATTCATGTGGATGGAGAAGTGACAACAAGATTTCAAGTAGTTGAGATAGAGTTTGATGAGCTCCCCAATCTTGATATTTCCAGAGGAGGGTGTCGAGTACATAGTTTTCTATGATGCATCAGGGACCTGGCTTGGCTGTGTCCTAATGCAGAGGCATGAAATGATTGCTTATGGTTCACGCCAGCTTAGGCCACATGAGTAGAACTATGCAACCCATGATCTTGAGTTGGCCACGGTAGCCTTCGCATTGAAGATGTGGCGACACTACCTTATGGGCGAGCGGTTCATCATCTACTCTAACCTCAAGTGACTCAAGTACATCTTCTAACAGAAAGATCTGAATTTGAGGAAGAGGCATTGGTTAGAGTTCCTCCAAGACTATGATTTTGAGATCATCTATAATTATGGGAAGGGGAACAAGGTGGAATATGCTCTTAGAAGAAGGTCGAGCTCATAGTTGTTGAATGAGGTGACAAAGCAGTTAGCCACGTTGCAGTTATCCTTCATGGAAAGAGAAGATACAACTTACCTATAGTCGATGGTTTTCGACCCTCCACTCTTAAAGTGGGTTAGGGAGGCACAACTAGGAGATGTCGACTGTGTGGATTTACATTCTTAGTTATCCATAGGACATGCTACTGATGGATATTCGTAAGGTGGGGAGCACATACTTCTTTTCAGAGGATGCAGTTTTGTACTAGTAGAGTTATTGGAGGAGGTCCTGAGAGAGTTTCATGCATACCCTATGGAGGTATATCCTGGAGTGGAAAAGATGTACTAGGATCTCCGACGATAGTTATGGTGGTCAGGTAGGAATGAAAGTAGTAGTAGAGTTCATTTCCCGATACCTCACATGCCAACAGGTAAAGGCTGAGCACCAGGTTCCAGCATGATTAGCTCACCCCTAGAAGTTACAGAGTGGAAATAGGATGGAATATCGATGGAATTTGTGACAGGATTACCACGTATGTCCAAGGTACATGATTCCATCTGGGTGATCATTGACTGGCTCACCAAGTCGGCCCACTTCCTAGCTATCAGAAAGCAGAGTTCTGTAGAGAGCTTGGAACGCCTCTACGTGCGGGAGATAGTTCGGCTTGATGGAATCCATTCGACGATAGTCTCAGAACAAGACACCCGCTTTACATCCTGGTTGTTTAAGGGATTGTAGGAGGCCTTTGGGACTCAGCTACACTTGAGAACCACATTCCAACCCCAGACCGATGGTCGGATGAAAAAGACCATTTAGGTTCTGGAGGATATGTTGTGGGCTTGTATCTTGGACTTTGGTTGAAGTTGGGAGGACCAACTACCACTGGTGGAGTTTGCGTATAATAACATCTTCCACTCCGCCATTGGTATGACACAATCCGAGGATTTTTATGGGAGACCATGCCGGTCACCGCTTAGCTGGACCGACCCCAGAGAGTCCGCAATCATGGGTCTAGAGTTGGTGCGAGCTACCACTGAGAAGGTGTAGATCATCCGAGAGTGGATGAAGACTGCACAGAACTGGTAGAAGTCTTATTCTGATAGGAGATGGAGACTCCTGGAGTTTGAGGAGGGAGACCATGTCTATCTCCGGGTGTCACCTCGACGAGGGTTATGGAGATGTGGCTGAGGCGTCAAGTTATCTCCGAGGATCATCAGACCTTTTCAGATTCTTCATAAAGTTGGAGAGGTGGCATACCGCCTAGATCTACTGCTGCAGTTGCATCAGGTACATGATGTATTCTATGTGTCGCAGCTAAGGAGGTACATGCACGATCCATCACACGTCATCGATTGAGGCGAGATGGACATCGAGGATGGAGTGACTTTTGCTGAGTACCCAGTAGAGATCAAGGATCGACAGGAGAGGATATTTCGTGGGTGATCGATTACCATGGTTTACATTCGTTGGTAGCATGAGAATATTCATAAGATCATGTGGGAGCGGGAGGCTCAAATCCGTGCCCAGTACCCATATCTTTTTGAGTAGTCTTGTTTTGACTTTTTAGGGATGAAAAGCCCTAAGGTGGGGAGAATGTAATATCTTATATTTTTCCATGTATTATTTTCAAATATTATATGAAATTATTACGAGACCAGGTGCAGTGAAAGAACATCATTCCGAGGCCCGGTGATCCCAAAATGGTGGTTCAATTTTTTTTAAGTTAAGTAAATCGACACTTGTGCGCAGTTGGGGCATTTTTCAAACAGATGCCCAGATTAAAAATCTGAGGGCACCATTGCGTCCGGGACGACGACTTTACATAAGAATGGGTTTAACCTCGACCAGTGCGGGTTGAGAGAAAAAGTTACTTTTCAGAAATTTTCAGTAAAAATAAAATAAAATATATTTCATAGTTTATTTTATTTTTATTTGGAAACACTCGCTGCGGCGTAACGACATGGAAGCTTTTTAATAATTAATGCCATGTCCTAATGACAAAGAAATGAAAACTTGACTCATTAATGCCACAGTGTGATGGAATTCCAAAACGCGCTTCCCCTTTTTAATGGGTTAGTCGAACGATGGTCGTTGACATAAAATTGAGAGAAAACTTTAGAGAATCCATCGAGCCTTGGAGAAAACTCTCGACAATAAACGACGATGAATCAAAGATGGGGATCACTGTGCCAACAAGTTGAATAATCTCGATGACGATGGAAGCAACGTCTTCATCAGCGATCGATCCCTTTTTAGGTAGGGGTTTTTATTTCGATTCCCCTTTCCTGTTTCTGAATTTAAACGACGAACACAGATCAACCACAAACAAGTTGATCCGTGGATTCATGTGTTCTTGTAGGAGGGTTTCATTGGGTTGATCTCGGGGAATTTAATTCATGATTGTTGTTTATTTTTTTGATCCTTCTCTATTTAATCCTACTAATGGGAGCGAATAAATTTCGTGATGAACGACGATGGAGGTTCGTTCCTCAATTTAGTTTTGGGTTTGCTCCCCCTTTTTTCTTCGTGTGTTCTTCGCATTCTTCATGGGGAGAAGAATAATGGATCATTACACATCCGTTTTGCGACACAATGATCCCAAACTGGAGATCTAACATCGCGACGACCTAGCGGAGGTGTGATGACGATGGAGGAAGATTAATTGGACCAGATCGGGAGAGATCGTTCTTCAACCGTTCTTCATGTAGGTGAATCAAAATGCATTTTTGGAGCCAATCGGAGGCCCGAGAACAATGGAGACAACCTAGGGAAATCTGGGAAACCCAGATTCTATAGTTTCATGGTGATCAGACGACCAAATAGACGAATGGGGCAGCACGGGAGGCGCGCCGGTGAAGGGCGTCATTTCTGGAAAATTCCAGGTTACACAATGTGTACTTCCGAAGAACACATTGTGTAGTAATGGCGGTGGTGTCTTGGGTTTTTGGGGTCAGAGAGGAATCAAACCGCATGTGACCCTAGCTAAACGACATTCTGGACTTTCCTCAAACATTAGTGTGTATTTTGGAATGTACACAGACACATGATGGACTACACGACTTCAGAACATGACATATACTCTCTACGCAACATGGCAGAGGCGGCTACGTGGGACTCAATGTGTATCTAGGGGATACACAAACACAGGATGGAGTACACGACTGTGTACTCTATCACACGGCCAGGGGAGGCCAGTAACATAGGTCACCCCGTGTACCAATTACACGGTTTGGAGTACACGGGTTGAGGACTGTGTACGGGCACATGACCAGCGTACATGGAGCCGACCCCAGTCACTCAGACATGACATGTACACCATACTACTCTCTATGTACTAACATTTCTACATGAACAACCTTATGAAATGGACCATTGTACATGGGTAGTACCCGGGGTTAGACGACATGGCGTGTAACTTTTCTATAGGGCATGTACTTTTTGGAAAATGGAATGGTCCTCTTGTCCACTAAATCTTGGACATATTTTGTTTGGGTTAGTGCCCCTTATTCTCGTTCCCTAGAAGGTCAGACATCGTTTCCTTATACAAGATTATGATCCCTTCAGCATTACTTTCTGTGATAGAGTTGGCATCCCTCCGAGAGGCCGGAGCGAGATCCTCTATCCATTCCTGACCCAAGGTAGAGTGAGGCATCGACATGACCAAATCTACTAGGTGTTGATCCTCTACCTAGATGGTAAATCCACCTAGCTAGTGAATCTGGATGAGTTGAGGTATCTTCCATGGCCTTGGTAGTGATCCTCATATGTGTATTGTGATCTTTCCCACTCAGGAGTGTGTCTCCCGTAATGAGTGCATCTATCTCTCTTGATCTTCCCTCTTAGGAGTGTGTCTCCTGTAATGAGTGTAACTACCTCTCGTGAAGTTTCCCAACAAACATTATTTCTCGAACGGATGTCATCAGAGCTACCAGACTCATGGAGTGTGTTCTCCCAGAATGAGTGCTTCGTAGAAATCTTCGAACTTAATCCCTAGATGGGGGTATGCAGTTGTGTGACTTGTCTCTAGACTACGGGTCTGGGTTTTGAGTATATCTGGATTGTGATCTCCTATTATATATTCAGTAGAAATATACTGTGTAGAGCTGAATGTGACTTTCCTTTGTGTACTTGATTTGTGTTTTTTGGGGTCCTCTACTGAGTATTATTATAATCACCCCTGTACGGGATTTTCCCACACGTGTCATGTCTTGTGCAGATGAGAAAACTTTTGACAAAGTCCAGGGTAGACCAGGACATGAACGAGCTTTCTAAGTTCCCTACATGCCAAGGAGTTCCTTTAGCTATGAACAGTAGTCCTGGTACCTCTGTGTGTTTACAGGTTGGACTTTGCAGTTTTTCAAACTCTTGTTTTTGGTGGGCTTGTATTCTGGCCCAGTTTACTTTCAGTACTTTACTTTCCATCATACTCTGTTGGTTGGGTTTAGTTGTATGCATCAATTTTGTTCCTTAGTGGTTTTTTGATATTTCAGCATTTGTGGGATTGGAGATGTGTGCATGTGTACAAGTTCTTAGGAAATGCCTCCCATGTAGTAATATGCCTACTCGGTTCTAGTCACCAGCCCCAGGCCTATTGGAGGCGGGCTTGGGGAGTCATGGAATGGGCCCCAATGGGACGGATCATGACAAAAATCAAATATATTTACACTGAAATGATGGAGAATAATGAAAGAAATGAGAAACCAAAGCAAAAACAACTAAACAGGGATTAGATGCTTGATTGAGATGTTTGGAAGGGATGGAAGGGATCCAAAATTTCCATGAATGGCCTAGGATTGAGAGAATGAAGGGATTTAACATGTGATTAATGAAAACATAAGTGATTCTTTCCCGTAAAACTACCAATGCCATGACTTACATGATGTGTAAGTTTATTACATGGTGTGAAATCATTAATTATGAAGTACACCAAAAAAAGCATCACCTCAGGTGAAATAACCCTTTTACAAAAATAATATCTTGTGTAATAAGGATTCATAGTGTGTAACCAGTTAATTATGTAAACTAGTTCATGACATGTAGATTTTTCATGACATCATCCTGGTGGTAGTTAAATAGTGTGCCATGAAATTACATGACATGTAAATTCCCTACTGACTACTTTCATCCATTCTTCTCCAAAAACACCCGAATCACCTCTGAAGCCTTCCAAACTTATATAAAACCCTCATAATCCCATTTAAAACATTTATGAACAAAATCCATTATTTAAAAAAATATACATCCCAAATCTTTTGGTTATTTCCCTTAACAAAGGCTCTCCATCTCTGAAAATGACTCGAACACTAAGGCATAATGAAAAATGAAAACCCAAACAAAATAGGTTTAATGAAAAAACTCAAAGAGGAACATACTTGAAAAATATGAGATCTTATTGGTATAATGGAAAGACTAAGTAGATGGAGTAGCGAGACAGATAAGTGGTTTTGTGTGATAATATTTAGACATCACCAGGTGGTCAACATAAAAAGTGTGATGGGTGAACTGGTGCCTATCAATCAACCCTATACCCTCCCAAACATCTAATATATGAAGAAGGGGGTACCTACCATATGATGATCAACATAGTATAATGATATGCTATGTGAATTGGGAGGTGGTGCAGTGAGGAACCACATATGCATCATCGGGCGTGTAGTTCAAACAAGCGATGAGTCCATTGACACTAATCAACTGACCCTCCTCTGACATAGATTTTTGATTTGAGATAGAGGAGTCTTCTGACTTCATTTAAGAGGGAGACATGACCTTATGATGGGTGATACCATGAAACTTGATGACAAAGGAAGCAACACAGTGGAAGAATCATGACGTTCCATGATGCAAATTTATCTTTTGAGCCTTCAAATAATTTCATCAAAAGGGCCTTCATGCCAAAATCAGTTCAACCTTCGATCCATCTAGAATTTGGGAATTCAGGCCACTCCAAGTAATAAAATAGATCTAATGAGTGTTCATCATTTCTTTTGGGGAGGGATGAGGCTTGAATCATTAATGTATCTGGGTGTGTGTTGTTTGTGATTTATAATCATCTCCACCTAATATATATATAATAATAAATTTTCATTACCTATTATTATCATTTTATCTTAACCAAGATAAAAAGTGGATTATCTGAAAATTTTATATTTATTTATACATTTATATATTGTATAAAATATATAGACTTTTTTATAATTAATAATATTTCTTAATTAAATTTAGTCACATTAAAATATAATTATTATATTTAAATGTTTTTTATATAATAAGTAATATATATATTAATTATTCTTGTCCTATTTTTTATCTATGAGATTTTTCTTTTGGATTTTTCTTTTTTTTTGTATACATATAACTATTTTTGAATAAAATTATATATTTATATAATTAATGATATATTTTAAAAAATATTATTTAATTTATATAAATAATAAAATTTTAATTATAGTTAATATTTTTTAATTGTAGTTAATAATTAACTCTATTCTTTATATACAGTCAATACATTATATTCATCTATAAAATTAATCAATAATATATATATATATATATTAGAAATTGAAAATCCATTTAAATATAATTATTTAAATTTTTTCTTATAATTTATAGTTTTATAATTAATATTGTACTAAAAATAACCTTTATACATTTATAGTTTTCATGTAGTTGATATAAAAATATTATATTATTACATATGTAAATTATATATATTTTCTTACAATAATAATAATTTTTTATTATTTTAAATATAATCCTATAATCATATAATTAATGATATATTTTTAAAAATATTTATTCATTTAAATAACTAATAATAAATTTAATTGTAATTAATAATTTTTAGTTGTAGTTAATAAATAATTATATTTTTTTATATACATTCAATACACTATATAAATATATATAATTAATTAGAAATAATAATATATCTATATATTAACAATTGTAAATATATATAAATATGATTTTTAAAATTATTAATTTTAATTTTATAATTTTATAATTCATAATATATTTTGAAAAATATTAAAACATTAATATTATATATATATATATTTAAAAAATTATATTATTACATATGTAATTTCTATACATATTCTTAAAATAATAATGATTTAATATTATTTTAAATATTGTTGATAATAAATTCATAGTTATTGTTACAAAACTTATGTTTAATCTGACGCCAAGTTCATTATTAGTGTTAACATTAGTGATGATAAATCTACCTATATAAGCGCTAATGTTAGCACTTATAAAGACCTCAATATGAGATTAAATCAAAGATTCATAACAGTAACTTGTTACACAAATTCAGTTTAATCTTATACAAAGATCATTATCATCACTAATTTTAGCATTGATAAATCTACCTAATTATGTATTAAAAAACTATGATAATGATTTATTTTTCAGTTTAAACTGAATCTGTGTAAGAATAAATATGTTTTTTTCGAAGCTCTATAATATTAAAACAGGAATTATCAGTACTAAATTTAGCACTGATAAATATGGTTCTTTATCAGTGCTAAAAGTAGGGCTAATAAAATAAAAAATTATCAACAAATTTAGCACTGGTAAAAGACACTTTTATTAGGACTTTTAATAATAACTGATAAATCCTTTGTTGTCTCCATAAATGAACCATAACTGCACCTATGCTCAACCCTACCATCCAAGTTCTTACTGAATCTATACTCTACCATAGTCCCCTTGAATATTTTTTTGAATGACTCCACTATTGTAATCAAAGATATTCCACAGTCCCCTTGCAAATATTTTTCTGGTATTTCATGATTTTGATTTTCTAGTGATCATGATGTTTTTCTGTGTGTATATATATCCTTGAAGATTGTTCTTGCTTTATATCTCTATGATTTTTTGGATTCTTCTCCATCATTTTGTATTATTCTTTTTTTCCTAATATATCCTTCGATTTTTTAGATTGTTCTTCATTTATATCTCTTATTTTTCATCCTTTTAGAATCATAATTCTTTATCCACTCTCTATATATGTATATATATATATGCCCGTGCGTGTTTATAAATAGATTCCCATATTAATTTATATATTTATGTATACTCACACACCTGAAAATAGATTTTTTTGTTTAATCTATTTTTAAATGTATATATATATGTTTATAAATTTGATTATGTTTATATATATTTTGTGTATATATATACATATTATATTTTATAGTTTGTAATTTTAGTTTTGACGAAGAATATTTTTTATTTATAAAATAATTTTTTATGTTGTGAAATTATATTAAACTTAGTATCTAAGAGTTTCAAAACTTCCTTCTATACCACATACTTATTTAGAAGTGTCAACTTCTATTTTAGGTTTATGTTTGGATGAATCCCTTTGATAGGTCTCACTTTATGAGTTTATAGAGTAGGGATAATGAACACCCATGAGATGTCATTACATACTTCTAGGAATCAAGTTTAAAAATTATAATTTCTCATCCTTAAAACAAAAACATCTAAGGTGTAGTGAAAACTCAAGTTTGAGGTCAACCCATAGAGAAAATGATCGTTAGCCTGAAACATTTGTTCGAAAGAAAAAAAATATATTTTAATTGTTGAAATAAATATAAAACAAATTTGAATAAATTATGTATGTTAAAAAATACTGATAAATTGAAAATTCAAGTTCATGTGATTGAGAAGAATTTAAAATCATTAATGAATATTTTTTTTATCAGAATTGGTTCTAAACAAATAATTAGTCATGATGTTTTCTCTCATACTTTTAAACTACCCTTTTCTTAGGATCAAGTAATTTGATTCATTTAATAATATGGTATTCCAAAACTATATTTAAACATAAAAATTTAAACTCATTCCATGAACATTAATTAATTAAAGCAAACAGATTATGCATTAAATTAGAATTACTCAATAAACATGAAAAATGATGTTTTTAAAATAAAGAATAGATATGGAAGAATGATTTAATACAATAACCCAAAACAAACTAATATTAAAAATAACTGAAATTAAATACTCAACCAACCTTCATTGCTAATATTATCACAAAGTGACTACACATCCATGTTTTCATAAGAACCAAAGAATTAATCTATGTTAGACATAAGAGAGATTTATAAAATCCTATTTATGACAAATCATACATTTTTCACCCATATAATATGCACATAAAGGTAAACCAGGGAATCAATGAAACAATAATTGATTTCTATCCTTCAAAACCAAGTCCTCCTTTTATAGATAAATATCATCCTATATATCTTCTTATATCTCCCATATCATATTTAATATTGTTTCAAATTCAAATCCCATTGTTATTTTTAAAAATGATTTGGGATATAATAAATATCCCCCCATATATATATATTATAATTTATAATTATATTTTTAATATGATACATTATTTAATTTAAGTGTGTGAAAGTTGATGGATCATATGAATACCTTTTTCATATTTTCTAAAATATGAATATTTTTGAAAAAAATATGATGAATAAAAATAAAAAATTGATGGATTCCTATATTATGAAAAAATAGCATCAGAATGGTGTTAAAGTGTTCATCAATTTTACAACATAACACGAATATGACCGCTCTCAAATAATTTTTTTTTGTGTTTATGTTGTTATTAAAGAGAAATTTGTACAGAGGACTTGTAAGAACACTTAAATTATAACAAAATAGATAAAATTTATAATTTTTTGAAAAAACACAGGGAATAACTAAATGTATATAGTTACTAGGATATCACTATGGTTTATGGGTTTTCTAATTGAGTGAAACTATAAATGTAGATATAGATTATATTTATAAAATGAAAATTATAGTTGAATACAACATTTTTAATTGTTCAAAGCTATTTTTGAAGTTAATTAGATGTGAAAAGGTGCTATTAAATGCTGGTTGTACTAAAAATAATGCAATTTTTACTATACAGTTTCTATATGATTTGAAATCTGTAAACAGATTGAGTGACACTAGCTTTATAAAAATACATTCTCTTTCTAATGATATGTTACAAGATTATAATGGGATTCATTTTCTAACATATAACACTAAATGAATATTATGTTCAATGGGTATGATCTATAAGATAATACATACTTTCCCAAATAACTATATACTATTTCACAAGGACCATGAGTCATATAAAATATTCCCTAAGTGTGGTGTAGTTATATAAGAGAAAAATGAAGAAAGTCCTTTAAATTTTTTATGGTAAATTATAATTATTCCAAGTTTTAGATGGGTATATGAAAGTGAGTATATTGTAAGGAAATGATTCAGAATGTTAATATAAGAATTCATGTTTGGAAACTTCATCACTCAATAAACTCTCCTCAGGGGAAGAAACATAGTAATAAGAATCATGAATTTTGAAATTATATAAGAAACATTATAATGAAATGTCTCTAGATATAATGAATGATTTTGGTATATAAAGTGGAACTCATAGTAAATTTCTAGTAATAATGGTAAATTATAACTTACCACCATGGTTATGAATGAAGTGTATATACATTATGTTTTCTCTTCTTATATCAGGACCAAAATAACCTTGTAATGATATTGATGTTTATTTGGATTTATCGATCAATGATATTAAATTGATGTAGGATTTAGGTGTTAGGCTTTATAATGGAAATATAAATGAAGAGTTCATGTTGAGAGCCATGTTTTATAAAAATATAAATGAATTTATTAATTATGGATATTTTCAGTATATAACATTAATAGAATGTTAGGGGTACCATTTTTAAAGAAGGAACACACCCAGTTAGGTTGAAACATTCCTTTAAGATAGTGTTTCTAGGAAATTTTAATTTTTTACCCTAATGAAAGAAATTCTAATCTTGGAAAACATCATTCAATGAGAATTTAGAAGAAGTTAAAACACCTTATTCATTAAAATGTTATGAGTAGTTTAAGAAAGTAAAGGATACAATAAACGTTCTTTTTTAAACCCATTTAAAAAATCCTATGAAATTGGTTTTTTAAAAGGTGATTTATTTTTTAATGACCGTTTTGAAATTGTTTTTATGTTATACATTTTTCTGATGTCACACATGTATAAAAAATAGAATTTCTTGTGTCATTGTCATGTCATTTAATTCACCCAAAAAAACATAGAATTATTTATAGTGTAACATCCCTCCCCTCACCCATTGGCCTGGGAAGAGGTAGAGGTGTTACTAGGACTTAGGTGACATCCCCAAGACACCAAAGTCTGATAATAAATTCAAAGGGCTTCATAAGTAGTTGGGGGATGATTTTACCTTTAATAATTAAATAAACCAAACCAATATAACCACAATCCAATAACCACTATATAGTATATGATTAAAATGGAACTCAACTCAAAGTAATACCAACTGAAAACAAAAACAAACAACAACCTTGAAAAATATTTGAGTATAAATTAGAAACCAAAACCAACAACATAAAGACAACCAATACATTTAACAAAAAATCCCAACAAGATATAATCTCCAACTCAAAAATATATTCCCAAGGTATCCTAATGAATTTCTAAATAACTGATATACCTTGTCTTTACCATTGTCTCTATAAAAAACATCTACAAATAAAAAATAGTTCCAAATAAAGGGGTGAGTATAAAACACGGTAGGATTTCCCGAACTACTTCCCAACTCATGCCACTAGGATAAAACAAATTAGTAAATTTATATAAAGTAGGTTAATAAAAATTAAAGCATTTTATATCAAAACCAAAACCATTTATAAGAAAAATAATTTTCCATGGAAAGTAATAAACTAAGTCTTTCAAACCATTTCACAATCCATTTGTCATAACCCATTCCATTCCACACATCCACACATGCATGCAATTATGGAACTCCCAATACTCATGAGTGGTGAGTCTTTCTTTCACCAAGCCATCACTTAGTAAACCATTTTTATGGAGTAAAGTCCATACCCTTATCTTTCCTACTTTTTATGGGGGAAAATTCATACTCTTATCCTTCTAAAATTCACATGAACTCATGACAACCATTTATGACAAAAAACATGAAAAACCAATTGTTCCAAACCATTTCAATAAAACCATACTTTTATTGAAAACATTTCTAGAAACCATTTTCAAAAATAAAAAAACCATTTTGAATTCATAATTTTAGAACCATGTAACCAATTACACATTCCATAAACAACCAAATTCCACAATTTCATAAACCATAACTAAAGAGGGTTTCAATGTGGACTTTCACATAACTTTCATAATTCTATTAAATAAATTCAATAAATTTGTAATCAATCATTCTAGTTCTACTAAGAGGATCCAAGAGTGAAGTCACCTACTTTGAAACTTAGATGAAAATGAATAATTACACAAATTATTAAATAAATTGTATTAAAAATCATTAAAAATTCCTTAGATCTTGTTCCCCTAGAAAAAAAACAATATCTCATTATGACTAGAATACAAAAAGATGAATATATCCCCAATAGTATATATTCCTGAATACAAGAGAAGTATAAAGAATAAAACTAAGGTGAACCACCAGGAAAGAGCACTTACCACAGAATCCAGCCTCAAATGCACCAACATTTTCCATCAAATTGGTCCAAGATTCAAGGGGAAGGAATCCATAGCCTTTGGAGGGAGAGGAAATTGAGTTATGTTTTGATTAAGGGAAAAGAAGTGGATTATGGTTTAAATCAGATTATATCCAAAATATTCGGATCTAATTTTTAATGTTTCCGGGCTAGGGTACATGTTTAGGAAAACCGTGCACTAATCAAGCATTATCCACTACCTCCAAACACCCATCACATGGTTGGATCACATGGGTATAAAAACCGTGGACCAAATATAATAAATAACTCTATCTACACTTTAATGGTTTCTCTTGGTGGGCTGTATAGATTTTCCGAACCATGCACCCAACCATGAACCCACATACTGCCCACTATTCTAGTTTCACAGTTTCCTAGAATGAGTTGCACAATTTATAATAATCATGTTCAAACCGTGAACCTCTAGAAAATCCCCAAAAACATTCCAAAACTTCTCCAAGGCTCTAGAAACTCAACCCAAATACTTTATATAATTAAAATAAATAAATAAAGTTTAAGTACCTGAAACTGAGGGTGATACATTTTTCCAATCATTTAACATTCTATCCCTAGAAAGTTGAAAACAACCATTGTCCTGAAACAGTTTAGGCAATTTCTCAACCCTTCCATTATTGAACTCCCAAATTTATTCCAAAATCCATCCATGTTTCCATAAAACCTATACTAGGTATATTCTTTTCTCATACACAACTTTCTCTTTCATATCCATAATCCATAATGGCAGATGATCCAACACAGCATCTGGATATAGGTCATTGTGATCCCAAAAAATCTCATGGCCAGAATTAAGATTATAATTCTTCAATTTAGATTCAAGAAACACATTTTAAATCAAACTAAACCTTAGTGGAAAATCCAATTGATATGAAACCTCACAAACCCATTCATGTATCTCAAAAGGGATATGTATCGAGGAGATATCTTACACTACTTCAAAAAAAAAAATGATTCCCAAGGCTTGGATAGATTCTAAAGAACACATGATCTCTCAACTTGAATGACAATAACCATTGACGATGATTTTATATGATTTTTGAAAACTATGAGTTGTCTCTATTCTCTTCCTAATAAATTGAATCTTCTATGTTCTCTATTACACAAGGATCATTCCAACCATTGAAGCCTCACCTGTTTCTACCCAAAAAAGTAGAGAACTCTAAGGATTCATATACAATGATTAAAAAGGATCCATATGTATTGAGGTTTGATAAATTTTGTTGTATGAGTACTATACTTACGGTATGTGATCCTCCCATGATCCACCAGAATCCATTGCAATAGTCCGAAGCATGTCTTCTAATGTCTGTATCGTCCTTTTAGATTGTCTATCTGCATGAGGATGATATACCATGCTCATAGTCAAATGAGTCCTAAAGTATTTCTATAAGGATTTAAAAAAAAAGATGTAAACCTTTTATTTCAATCTGATACTATCGAAACTCGTATTCCATGTCTCTTTACCACCTCGAGGATATAGATTTTAGACAAGTCCTCAACTGTATGAGATTTATGAATAGAGATGAAATGGGCTAACTTTGAGAGAATATCCACTGTCACCTATAACAAATCATGTTTCAGAACCATCCTTCGTAGAAATATCACAAAATCCATAGCTATATGATCCCATTTCCATAGGTAAATCTATAATGACTACAAAAAACCTGCTAGTTTCTAGTGCTCTACCTTAACTTTCTAAAAGGTGAGGCATATCATAACAAAGTCATGCACTTTACTTTTCATTCCAAAACACCAAAATTATTATTTCAATTCACTATAAATCTTTTAAATTATAGGATGAACAACCCATCTTGAATGTTGGTAAGAATTAAGAAGTTTTTCCTAACAAGCTAATGGCACGACCATCAGATCTTGAAAAAACATAACTGACCCCCTTTCAAGCTTCCAACCTTCAATGATCTCATCAC
Organism: Viscum album; assembly: GCA_963277665.1. Taxonomy (NCBI): domain Eukaryota; kingdom Viridiplantae; phylum Streptophyta; class Magnoliopsida; order Santalales; family Viscaceae; genus Viscum; species Viscum album. The sequence goes on from OY728163.1 coordinate 693,991,206, forward strand.
CATTGAGTTTAGAACTCATATAAACACATTTGGAATCAGATTTTTGTACCTATTTAATGTTCTCAACCAAATCAAGAACAATAGAAACTATAAAGAAAACTACAACACCACTTCAGTCTTCACAATCCAAGTGTATTTCAACTATCACTGACATCAAATTCCACTGATCCAAAGACTATTTTTCTCATTATATATATGATATCCTACTCAATGTATCTAACACTAAATTTCATTTAACTGGTGTATACATCAAGTCTAAGTTGAACATTTGGAGAGACTCCATCCATAATCGTTGTCTCAGTTTCAAATCTCTTTGTGAAAAAATGTGCTTCAAGATCTTATGATCGATGAACACCATATATTTATCATCGAAGAGGTAATGATTCCATGTATTCAAATAATGGACTATGAAAGAAAGTTCTAAATCAGTTATTTGGTAGTTATTCTCATGAAATCATTAATTACACGAGCCATGATAAATAACATGATCTCCCTTCATGAGAACACTTCCCAACCGAGATCCCAAAGAATCTGAATACACCACATGACCTTGTCCTTATTATAGAAATATCAAGATCCGTGTTGATGTAAGGAAAGATATAAAATATTTAAAATACTTTTAAAATTTTTCATTCAATTTAAATTGAAAAACATTCCTTTTCAAGGTTTTCATTAGTGAAGGTAGTCATGACAAGTCCTGAAAAAACATCAATAAGTACTAGCCAGACCAAGGATACTACATATATAAAAGATATTATCTAGTGGTTTCCAAGAGATCACAACCTATATATTTTATGGATCCATAAAAACAACTTTTTTAGAGGATACATAAAAAAGTAAATAATCCTCCCATGTCAAAAAATAATACTTTTAAAGTTTGGAATATAGAATACGATCCCAAAAAATACCGAACAATATCGCCAAGTGTTTCTCATGCTCAACCCATTGTACTTGGATACACCAATATGTCATCCAAAACACCACCAAAAAATAATCTAGATACCTTTGAAATATCCAATTAATCAATTCCATAAAGACAACTGGTGCATTCCTAAGACTTGAAGGCATAACCACATACTCATAATGGCCATATCTACTTCTGAAATATTTATTTAGAATATCCTCCTTCCAAACCCACAATTGGTGATATACAGAACACAATTCAATTTTATAGGGACATTGGGCTCCCCTAATTGATAAAAAATATCATCTATTTACGGAAGAAGATTATTATTCTTTATAGTAATATGGTTAAGATTATGATAGTTCACACAGAGAAGAAGAGTTCCATCCACATTTATCACAAACAAAACTGGTGGTGGCTAGGGATATATACTAGGATGAATGAACCCTTTTCTTTCCATCTATTCCAACTAAACATTCAATTACCTTAATTCTGTTGGTGACATCTGATAAGACTTTAAATCTCTTGTAGGTGGAAACCCTAAGAAATTATAAAGAAAAAATTCCAAAAACTGTCAACAAATCATGAAAAAACGCTATCCCTAATCTCATCCACCAATGCTAAGGTCAAAGATAACAATTGGTACAATATATTTCTAATCTCTGGTTCCATGAATCCCATTCCACTAGCCTTTTCATTTATATCTCTTTTAAAGAGATGCTTAACACCATCATCAGTTGTAAAACTGACCCATTGAGTATAATAGTTTATATGATCTTTGAACATTTTCAACTAATACATACCCAAGATTATGTCATAACATCCATATAAAGCATATAAAAATTCCAAATCAATTCTGACCCATATATAATTATACAACATGGTTTTCACAAAAAATATTTACATTCTCTTTAGACAAGAGGATTTTTAAGTTTCAAAAAAACATTAATAATCTCAACATGTAATCCAAAAAGATTAACAGGGCAAGAAGCAATAAACGAATGGGACGAACCCATATCAAATAAATCTTTCATAAAGTTATAAATCAATGGAATTATACTTATCACCATCGATGGTCCATATTGATCATCCATACTCAATTTATTACCTCCATAAAATTTCTTACTCACTGTACTTTGGACTTTTTTAAACTATTGAGATTACACCGGTTGAGGAGTCATGGTATTCCTCGAATCAACATGGCTAACTCAATTCTATTGATGATAATTATTCTACTACCCTCATCTTATTTAAGCATATGATGTCTAAAAAACATGATTTGTGTCCCCATCACCCAAACATGAAGCACTACAACAATAGCATCGAAGATTCCCTATCTAGTTTCAATTGTGACATGATCTTAGTGGTACCATAAAATCTCACTTCATGTGATCAAAATAACCAAATTGAAAACATCCTGTATTACTCTTTTGTCTCAGAAGAAGATTCATTTATATATCCATATGATTATGATTTATACTACTACCTTGGAAATAGGTTCCCCTCTTTCACTTATTCCTTACATTAGATTTACCACCATTTCCCATAGGTATTAGAATACTTACTCTACCCATAGTTCCCGTGATGTCTATTTCTAGAATTTTCTCTCTATTAACCATCTTTATATAATCTTTTATTCAAAGCATGGTAATCTTCTAGTGAATTTTTGGCTGCAACCAAAATTCAAAAATGAGTACCTTAAATGATGAACTTACAACAACTTTGAGTAAAAAATAGAAAAAATTCTTGAATTTAGCCACATACTCTATCACTATGTGGTTCTCTTACTTCAAGTTGAAAAATTCCATTATTCTAGAAATTATGAACATGGGAGGATATAATTTCTTGTTTAATAATTCTTCAAATTCCACCCATGTAATTCCTTTGTATAATTTATCCCGGACTACTAAATCCCACCACTAGCATGCAAGATCCTCTATCATGTATATTGAAAACTTTACTTTCAGCACAACTAGTGTGCCTAGGAAATCAAAGATTTGATTCATCCTAGTCATCCACACTTCTACTTTTTCTAGTTATGAATCACCCGAAATGATGGGTGGATTCTTATTTTTCAACTGAATGGAATGATCCAATTTCCTTGGTTCATACCTTATATTCCCTTTACCCATAACTCATAAATATTGGAAAATATTCTAAACCTGCTGTTGGTTTACCTGTGGCTCTAGTGGAACCACATTTTTAATAGCCTCTTCTTGTTAGTTTCTCCCATTCCAAACTGGTTCCATTTTATATATCCAAGAGAAAATTCCATTATTCCTCATTCCCTAGTAACTTAAGGCTTATAAATTTTAAAATTACCACATCACACATATCACAATAGTGCTTTATAAAATTCAACAATTTCTGTTTCAACCCATTTTATAAAAATTACACCATACTCTTTGAAAATCTATCCATTTTCAATTATTTTAAAAAATCTATACTTTTCACCAAATCATAAATCATTACTCAAAATTATTTATGCAATCCTAGTGGGAAGCCATTTCTATCAATGCATGTCATGCCCTTATCATTCTATAAACCCATGATGATGAGGTAACAACTCCTAGAAGTGTCTCAAAACACTTATGTACCCAACTCCCTGGTAACTTGAGGTTCAACATAAAAGGTCTAGTTGTGCATCATTATGCTCTAAATTTCAAGTTTTGATGATCCTAATACTTTCTAACAATCCAAATTATGGACTATAAAAGAATTATTTTCAAATATAAGGACAAAAAAACTGATACCATTTATCCTAAAATATATTTGGACTGACTAAGACTGATTCAATTTGTAACATCCCACCCTCACCCATTTTCTTGGGAAAAGGCGGAGGTATTACTAGGCCTTATGTTACATCCCCAAGAAAAAAAAATCTGGAAATAAATTCCAAAGGTATCATAAACAGTTGGGGGATGATTTTAAGTTTAAAAATTAAATTAAACAAACCAAGATAACCATAATCTAACAACCACTGTATGATGAATGAGTATAAGGAAATATAACTCAAAATAATACTTATTTAAAACAAAACCAATCAACAACCATGAACCACATCATATTACAAATATGAAACCAAAACCAACACCGCAAAGAAAACAAATACATCCAGTAGTAACTCCCAAAAATCTCCATGATCTAACTCAACAATCCATGCCCAAGGTTGAGAGATGAATAACTAGTAAAATGGGATACCTTGACTTTACTTATGTTTTGATATACAACATCTGAAAATTCACAAAAGTACCAATGAAGGGGGTGAGTATAAAACTTAGTAGGATTTCCCCAATGACTTCCCAATATATTCCACTAGGATAGAACAAGTCATTACATTTATATAAAGTAGTTTTAAAAATTCTAAGTAGTTTATAGAAAAACAAAAACCATTTCTAATATAAATAGTTTTCTATGGAAATAAACTAAAAAATTATTTCAAACCATTTCACAATCCATTTTTCGTATCCCATTCCATTCCACACATCCATACATCCACACATGCATTCAACCATAGACCTCCATATACCCATGAGTGGTGAGTCATCCTTTCACCAAGTTGTTACTAAGTGAACCATTTTTATGGGGTAAAGTTCATACCCTTATCCATCCCACTTTTTATGGGGGAAACTTCATACCCTTATATGTCCCAAATTCACATGAACACACACCGTCCATTTATGTCAAAAACCATGCTAAACTAATTGTTTTGAACCATTTAAATAAAAAAAAACTTTTATTGAAAACATTTATACAAAAAAATTTCATAAATTCAAAACCAAACAACCAATTTAAAATCATCATTTTAAAACCGTGTAACCAATTTCACTTTCCACAGAAAACCAAATTCCAATATTTAAAAAACAATCACTAAAAAAGGTTTCCGTGAAGATTTGAACATCAATTTTACAATTCAGTTCAAGTAATTCAATAAATTTGAAATCTATAATTTAAGTTATAATAAGAGGTGCTTAGAGTGAAGCCACCTACCTTGCAAATTAGGTGAAAATAAAGAATGAAACGAATTCTTTAACAAACTGAATTGAAACTCCTTAAAACATACTTAGATCTTTTACACATAAACAAAACAACAATATCACATAATTATTAGAATAATAGAACATGAATATATCCACAAAAGACAAGATTCATGAATCAAAGAGAAGGAAGAAGAAGAAAACTAAGAAACACCACCAAGAACGAGAACTTTCCAAGGAATCCAACCTTCAATGCACCAAAATTTGCCAACGAATCACTCCCAGATTAAAGGTAGAGGTCTCCAAAACCTTAGGAAGGAGGGGAATTTTTTTTTAAGGTATGATTAAGGAAAAATGAGCATATTAGGGTGTAAATTGGATTATATCCACAAAACAAGGATCTAATTTTTAACATTGAACGATTAGGGTGCATGGTTTGGAAAACATGCACTAATCGTGCGTTAGCCACTATCTCCAAACACACATCACACCATTGGATTTCACGGTTAAAAAAACCAAGTGCCAACCCTAATAAATCCATATATCCATACATTCAATGATTTTATTGGGTGTCTACACGGTTTGACCAAAATTTGTGACTAACCATGCACCTACCCAATTCCCATTGTATCAATTGCACAGTTTCCTATAAGGCATTGCACATTTTCTACTAATTGTGATCAAAATGTGAACCTCTAGAAAAGCCACCAAAACTTTTCAAAACTCCTCCAAACCTCCTGAAAGTCAACCCCAATACTTTATATACTAAAAATACATAAATAAAGGCTTACTTATATGAAACTGGTGTTGTTATATCTAGGATAGACAAGATCGATACTAGGATAAGGGGAGATTTGGATCTAGTGAAGGTTCAAATACATTATTTTCTTCATCCAATGGCTTAAAATATTCTCAGGTAAGTGATATTTTGGTTGGTAAACTTCTTAATGGTGAAATGGTTCTAAAGGGGTATTCATAAAATATCAAGAATATTGTTTAAATGACTCATTTAAAGTTAAATGGTATAAAATCACATGTATGTCATGTTTTAATATAGTATTTAATGTATATAGATTTATATTTTATTCCGACTAAATCTATCTAAAATATATCAACTAGTATTTTATTCTTTTTCAAATCTATATTTAGTAATGATATAGACCTGACAAAGTTTCCATCTATATAAAAGTAAATTTATACCATATTATTTGAGTTGGGTATGTTCTTCTCACTATTATTATTTGATATAATTATTCAATTGATGGTTAAATTGGTTAGATATATCTGAATAAATGGTTCTATATATTATAGATGGATGTGCCGCTTTGAAAGGTATATGATGATTTGAAAAGGGTACAAAAAAAATTGAATTCGACTATAAGGTTGTATTATAGAGTGATATGTTGTTTGGGATGACATTAAATTCTATATAAACTACCCGTATGTTATGGATATTGTTTATCTTCCAAAATGTAACATCCTGATAAAAATTTATGCCTTTATAATGTTTAAGAGCATGTTTTCAGGTTCCAAGGGTTTTGGAATAGGTTGGAGATTTTCTATATAACCTAGACTGTTCACTGCCTACCGTACACATTCAAATCATGAATTGGTTACACAACATGAATCTATTTTAGGGAAGATGTCGTGAGTCTAGTTCAGAGTGTGAAAGTTTTATTGGTTGTGAAACATGTTTATGTAATTAAAAGATTGATCGGTTTTGTTAAGCTGAGCTAATGCCTTTTTTGGAATACATGGAACTTGAAGGATTTACGATGTGAATCTATATTTCAAATCATGATTTTTTTCACAAACTATTGGTTTTTTGAGTGACTTACATAACTAATTTTCATTATTTTGGTGTGTGGGAATCCTCCTTCAATTCTAGGGCTATTCTAGGTGATTTTGAGTGTCTATGATCATTACATATTGCATCGTTCTACCCTGGATCTCCATGGTGGTTGTGCTATTCTTGGGGTAAGATAACTTTATACTTCTTCAGTTCCATTGGTCATGGAAGATCTATTTAACAATGTTTGTGGATCTATTTAACTTGTGGTGATTTTCTTCTTAATTATTTCTAGATTCTTTGTGCAATATTATATTAGGGTGATAAGATAATTATATATATATGTAGGATAAATTTCATTATGATCTATTCATGATTTTTTCGATAAGGCATTGGATTTTGGATGGTTTTTATAGGAAATAAGAGCTCGATTCACAAAAGAGGAGCCACTATAAATTCGAAAAATCCAGAAATTACACATCATAAAACCAGTTCACGATGTGAATTCCTCGACCATATGACCTCGTTGAGCTGAAGAATATCCTTACAAATTGGTACAATACATGAATAATTCAAGACAATTCAATACACTAGGTGAAATCTTTACATGATTAGAAAGAATCAAAATTTAGAACCTTCCAAAGATTCAATCCATGAAATTCAGAGATATACATGATTTTTAGAGATTTTTATGGATCAAAGTACATGATGTGAATTGTATTACATGTTGTGAAGGTCTTGAACGAGAATTCATTTAAATAGAACTCATTATGTGAAACCTTTACATGTCATGAGTCTCATGGGTCTATATAGACTCTAGTTCTTGATAGAAACAGAGGAGGTGACCATATTTTTTCCTTCTTCTACGATTTCATCTCAACTTTGTTCCAAACACTACATTTTATTATTTTCTTTCGTTCTTTGTTAATACCTTTTCTACTGCACTTTGATTCCAAGACTTAGGGATCATTTTTTCATAATCATATTTCTATTTAAATTCTGATTGTTGTTTTAACCTCAATTGATGCATTTCCTTTATTGTTCTTTTATTCTAGTAAGTATTTTATTGATTTTAAATTGATTTAATCATGGATTATCTGGTCTAAAGTGTTTAATTATTATGTACAGAATTTTTCAATTTAATTTTATATCTAATATCATTGTTATCATGAGTGACTAATCTTATAGTGTTATGGTGTAATGAATTAAATTTCCCTGAATTTATTTTTTAAAATTATTTGGGAAAATTCTAAGACTTGTTTCTGAGATGGTGTGTGATTTCGAGGCCCAGTGTGCCCGAAACGATTCACTAAAAAATGTTAATTTTTTACCAGCACAAATGCAATTTATTTTAAAAAAAGTGAAAAAACTTTTAAATGGGTTCCAAGATTAGAAATATGAGGGCACCATCGAGAACAAAGTAGTGGATTTACCCTAAGTGAAACTAAACTTTAGGCGTCATGGGTATTTAGTGGAAAAACCCAGAAAGGGCATAACTGTAAATAAAATAATTTAATAAAATAATTTTATTTTAAAATACAAATAACTCATAAATGGTAACTCAGATTGGAAATATGAGGCCACTGTTGAGTTTTTAAGGGGATATTTTTATTCGCCAAGACCTAACATCAGACGGCGTGGGCCGACTGTGAAAGTTAGTTTTTGGACGTAAAAATTATTAGAATATTCTATTAAAAATATTTTATTATTGACATAGTAATGTGTTTTATTTTAATATTCATTTGTCAACGAATTGAGGGTTATCACCATAACTCAGGAATTCCTCTAAGGCAAGGAGACGATGCTCTCTTGACAAATGACGATGGATCGTGGATTGATGATCAACGACGAACCTCAGATTCGAAGGATTTTCACCCACAACAATGACACAATGACCGTTCTTCTTCAACAATCAAACCGAATTGATGTTGGGAATTTTTTATTTGTTTTCTTTTCCCCATTCATGAATTCCACAATTAACTCAGAACAATTAGTAAATATATTGGCCCCCATATCAATCATTATTGCAAGATGTGATTTACCTCTATGGGATTTTGATGGGAGAATGATCATGTGATTATTGGTTGGATTTTGATTTCCTTTCTAATGGAAAAAACCACAATTTACATGAAAATCAATCAAGGATTGATCATACTGGTTGATTTATGATTTTCTCCCTCCATTCTTCATTCATCGTGGGCATTCTTTTTTTGGCCCGTGACTCGACATGTTGCAATCGATTGACCGTTTCACACTTGATCCTTGGCGTAACAATCCAATATCACCGATCAGGGATCAGAATGGCATAACGGTGGTGAGACAATGATGGCACCTGATGGATTGAAATGGTTTAGGAGATATATATATTTGATTGAAGTTTCATCAGAATGGATTGTGATATCGATCCAATCCCATGGAAGTGAAGAACATGACCTGTGGATCATAGGTGTGCCTTCTTTTAGTAAAATGGAGTATCAGAGGTGAACCAGTGGACCACTGAAGGGGACATTGGCACCTGCAGCTTGCACCAGTGGTGCACACAACGGTAGTAGTAGCTATGTGAACGTGGAAGTCCATGTTGGACCTGCGGCGGCAGGTACATGCGTGGTCCACAGCAGGAGGCCATAGAACTGACCAGACAATGCATCGAGGGGCACCAAATCGAAAAATGGGGCACATAGCTAGGGCGGGCCGCTCCAGCAATTCAGCTCCAACCAGCCCAGTGGGATGAACTCAATAGACCAGACTGGATCGGGTTAGGTCAGCCGGACTGGGTCGAGTCAGCCGGTGGGTTGGGTCGGGTCCGGCGGGCTGGATTGGACCCAAACCGGACCCGGTGCAGAACTTTTCAGTGAAACGTTCATAACTTTCAAAAATTACATCCGTTTGATGACCAGTCTATGAATTTTGGACCCTTATGAATAGAAGGTCCTTTTGAAATTACTTGATGGGTTTGGATTGGGAAAAACAGAGGTTGGAATCTTTGTCTTAGTCTTTTCCTCTAAGGGTTTGATACAGGATCTTGTTCCTGTCATAGAGAATGACCTATGTTCTGAAGTGAGTTGTATCATCCTAGATTCTATAGTTGACTCAAATGGTTAGATCATGTACCACTACGAGAGGCCCAATTGGTCCTCACTTCTCTTTGTGGTACCTTAGATAGGGTTTTTGGATAAGGAGTGACCAATATTTATATGGAAACCTATCCCCTATTTAGGATGATGTTTATAGTTGGGCGAGGAGACCCCCCATGGGCCCTGAGCATGGAGGACCCTCAATCTATGTATTGAGATCAGATTATTTCCATTCTATGTGACTAGATCTGATGAGTGTACTTTAGGCTGTTAACATTGGTTGATATTTGGCTACGACTTGGTGACTACATGACTTGGGGGCTACTTGACTTACCAACACTCCGTGTGTCACTAACACTCTGTGTGTCACCGACACTCCGTGTGTCACCGACCTTCCGTGTGTTATCGAAACGCCATGTCATAGAAAGACAGAATGTCTCCTAGAAACATCCTGACTTATCGAGACCATACATTCTATTGGATACTATTGGTAGAACTATTCTACATGCACACTACCAGATAGGTCGATAAGTGAGATATCTCGGAACGATCATGGTAAGAGCGGACCCATGTAGCTGGAAGTGGATGGGACAATGATTTTTGGAATATTTTATGAGTATACCAAGATGTTCTTGTTATATGTATTTTATACATATACCTATGTAGAGATAACTGTATCTTTTTAGTGATGTTTCCTATATGGTCTTTTACTTCATGTTTCAAGGTGGCCTACTGAGCATTGTTTTACTCACCCCTGCATGGGCTTTGCCCATACATGTCATGTCTTGTGTAGACCATCAACACTTTGACGGATTACTTGGTATATTAGTAATAGGGGGTTCTTAAAGAGAGACCATCCAGTTTGGGTGTGCTCCTATGGATTCATACAACTCTTTCTCTACCTACTGATCTTGTAGGGTTATCTACAGATGATATTTATAAGCTTGTTCAATAGAATATTTATTTTTGATGGGCTTGTATTCTAGTCCAATTTTACTTTACTAAATTTTACTTTCCTATCATAATTTATGGTTGGTATCTTAGTTTATGCATGACTTTTTTACTTAGTGTTTTAAAATTTAAGTATTTTGGGCATGGAGATGTGTGTGCGTGTGTGTACATGTACTTAGGAAAATGCATCCAATTTATGAGATATGCCTACTCGGTGCTCGTCGCCGGACCCTAGCCTATTGGAGGCGGGCTTAGGGTAGTTATAGCATAGGCCACACTGGGACGGGTTTTAAAAGAGTGGTATCAAAGGAGGTCAATTCTACCTAAGGACTAGGAGTCTGTGAGGATGGTTTGGGGTAACAACATCGAGTTTTTTGAGTTTGTATTTCTGGACAGGGAATCTATTGTTGGTGCGGTGGCTGATGTATCCATACACTAGTACTCTGGACACCAACTTTTTGAATCTATAAATGAAAAGAGTAGTTGTAGGGAAAAATAAAGGTACATGCATCATATAGGAATGGGTTGTGTTTTCTATGTCATTCTTGATTCAGATCAATAGGTATACTATTTTAACCAGGATACATCATATTTTCTTACAAGATGTATTCACGATGCCAGCTAGAGAGGTTTTTGTAGCAGGATTGGGAGTTCGACCTGATGTATGAAGAGGTCTCTATGTGGGGATCCAGTCACAAAGTAGTTTTTCATTAGGATGTTCAGTAGGTGGTGCTTTCTCTTTTTGATCAGTTCATAGACCCACCTTCAATGGTTCAAGTGGATTTAGCTTTCCAGACCGAGTTATGGATGGATCTTCTGGAACTGGATGATGATATGCATGGTTTGAAAATGTATCATAGGATTCTGAGGTAGCAATCACCAGGGATGCAGGGTCAATAGGACTTATCGATAGCAGGTGCGACATAAGCCACATAACAAGAGGTTTCATTGGAAGTTTTAAAGGAGTTATAGTTCCTTGAGGAAGAGGTGTGGCTATGATTGTCATGGGAAGGGACATTCCCTGAGAGACTTCACCACTTTTCAGGTTGCATTCAAAGAGGTGGTTGATGAACCACCAAGGAAGAGGCAACGACATGAGAAGATAGATCCGTCAGGCGGTGGACATGGAAGAGGAGTTGGGGAAGCAGTAGGAGGTGGCCAACGTTTTGACGAGTTACCACCACCACCTCGGGTGGTCCATAACAAACTCAGGGAGATGGTGGATAGGGGAGGATACAGTTGTAGGCTGTTGAGGCTCATGACTGCAAGACTCCAGGTATGGATAAAGGTATGATCTGTGTCTTTATACTTTAGCTATAATAGATAGACACTTGTGCAAGTGTTTTCCTTTCCTTCCACTTTCCTTGTTTAATAATTATAGATTCTGGTTAAACTGTTGACTTGAACCTCACATTTAGAGACTCCTACTATAGGAGACCTAATGATTACACACTAGTGCTGACAGTGTGACCTGACTCTTAAAGGTGAGAGTTTCAGTTTGGATCTCTTAGTAGTAGCATCGAGGCATTACGATGTCATTCTCGGTATGGACTAATTGCCACAGTTCATGCTCAGATTGATTGTTTTAGGAAAAGTGTATGTTTTTTCCATGATAATAGAACCATATTTCCATTTTTATTAGTGAAATGAATATCCTTGTAGCTCATGATGGACTCAAGCATTGGAGGGTGAAACTGATTACTCTTCAGTTGGTTATCCTGACCCTCAGTGCAGTGGATACATTGAGTCCTCAGTTTTATGTAATGGTGGTAGAGTATAAGGACTTATTCCCTAAAGATGTTCATGATTTACCTCCCTATCAAGAGTTATAATTTAGCATTGATCTACACCCTAGGATGATAGTGATATCTACACCACCATGTCAGATAGCTCCCACAGAGCTTCATGAGATAGAGTATATTTGTAGGACTTGTAAAGGAAGGGATTCACGAGACCTCGTATTTCACCCTGGGGAGACCTAGGTGTTCTTCATTGATATCAGACATATCCTCTCAGAGATTAGAGTTGCAATGGAACCAGTGATGGTTGAGGAAAAGGTTGATGAGTGCTCCCATTTGGAGGTTTCTAGAGGAGGGTTTTGAGTACGTATTGTTTTGTGATGCATCATGAATTGGGCTGGTTCATTTCCTAATATAAAGGCAAGTAGTGTTTTCCTATGGTTCATGTGATTTGAAATCACATGAGAAAAACTACATGACCCATGATCTTGAGTTAACAGTAGTATTATTTGCATTGAAGATGTGGTGACACTACCTGATGGGTGAGCGGTTTATCGTCTACATCGACCACAAGAGTCTCATGTATAACTTATCTCAGAATTATTGGAACTTGAGACCGAGGAGATGGCTAGAGTTCCTCCATGACTATGAATTGGAGATTTTATATACTCCTAGGAAGGGGTACATGGTAGAAGATTCTCTCAGTAGGATATGTAGATTGTAGTTTATGAATGAGGAATCAGAGAAGTTAGCCTCATTGTAGATATCCATTGTAGATGTACATGGAGTAGCTTATCTCCAGTAAATGGTTTTCAACCCTCCACTCTTATAGTGATTTGGGGAGGCATAACTTAGGGACACCAATTGTGAGGCTCTACATGCTCAAATTTCTATAGGGAATTCCACTGAGAGATATTTAAAAGGTAGAGGGCATTCTATTATTTTGAAAGGATGCACAATGAAACCAGTGGCGTTGTCAGAGGATGTTCTGTGGGAGTTTCATGAAACCCCTTTATCAGTACATCTAGGTTTGAAAATGATGTACTAGGACCTCCGACATCATTTTGGTGGCCATGAAGGAAGAAGGAAGTTGCAGAGTTTGTGTATCGATGCCTGAATTTTAAAAAAATGAATGATGAGCATCAGGTTCAAGTAGGTTTGACTAAAACCCTTGAGGTGAGGAATAGAAGTGGGATGGGATAAAAATGGACTTCGTTACAGTTTTACCATTTACATCTATAGGGTATGATACCATCTTCATGATCATTGAATGACTCACCATGTTGGCCCACATCCTACCTATCTGAGAGAAGAGTTCAGTAGAGAGCTTGGGACAACTCTACGTGCAGGAGATAGTTTGGATTCATGGAGTTACATCAATGATTATTTCTAATCGTGGTCTTCTCTTCACATCCTAGTTATGGAAGGGATTGTAGGAGGTGTTTGGGACTCAGTTACACCTGAGCATAGAATTTCAACCATAGGCGGGTGATCTGATTGAGTGGGCCATTTAGGCTCTAGATTACATGTTATGGGCTTTCATGTTACGTTTTGGCCATATTTGGGATGATCGCCTACCTTTGGTGGAGTTTTCATACAATAATAGCTACCGTCCACCATCTGTATGGAGATATTTGAGGCTAAGTACATGTGACCTTGTAGGTTACCACATTATTAGAATGACCTAGGAGAGTCAGCACCCATTGGCCCAAATTTGGTGCATGTGACTACAGAGAAGGTGCAGGTCATCTAGGAGTGGACGAAAACTGCACAAAGCTGTAAAAAATTTTATGCTGATAGGTGATGGAGGCCTTTGGAGTTCGAGGAGGGAGACCATGTGTTCCTAAGAGTCTCCACTCGACGCGGGATACAAATATTTGTTCGGGAAGACAATCATTCTCTAAGGTTCAATGACCATTTCCTAATATTGCGTAGAGTTGGAGAGGTGGTGTACCACTTAGCTCTACCCCCACAGTTCGACTAGGTACATGATGTATTCCACATGTCTCAACTGAGGAGATATGTAAATGATTCATCCCATGTTGTTGACTGGGGTGAATTTTGCTGAATACCTGATGGAGATCAAGGATCAATAGGTTGGTATACTTCATGGTAATTTTTTATTCAACTAGTGTATGTTTTTTGGTTGCACTATAATCTCTAATAGAGAACCAAGAAGCGGGAGGCTTATATTTGTGTTTAGTAACCTCAATTTGTATGGGTATCCCTTTGTTTTGGATTTCAGGGAAATAATGACCTAAAGTGGGGAGAATTTAATGACTCATATTTTCTTGAATTTATTTTTATAAATTATTTGGAAAAATTACAAGTCGAGTCATAGAGACGTCATGAGATTCTGAGATCCGGTGTGCTCAGAACAATACACTGAATAATATTAAGTTTTTAATGGAACACACATGAGACTTTTATGAAAATGTTAAATAACCTTTATACGGGTAACCAAATCAGCAATCTGAAGGAACCTTTAAGACCAGAGAAGTGAATTTACCCTAGGATGGACTTAACTTTAGTCAATGTGGGTCTTTAATGGGAAAAACCAGAAAGGGCATAACTATAAATAAAATATTTAAATTATTTTATTTTATTATAAAATCCTAATAACTCATAAATAGTAACTCGGTTTAGAAATCGGAGACCACCATTGAGTTTGTAAGGGGGTGTTTTCCTTTGACAAGGCTTAACATCAGCTGGCATGGGATGGCTGTGAAAATTAGTTTTTGGACATAAATGTCATTAAAATATTCTATTAAAAATATTTTATTCTTGATTTAGAGATGAATTTTATTTTAATAAGAGTTTTTTAGAGAATTTAGGGTTATCTCCATAACTCTATAATTCCTCTGAGGTAAGGAGATGAAGCTCTCTCGACGAATGAAAGTGGATTGTGGATCGATGATCAATGACGAACCTTAGATTTGAAGGATCTTCACCCATGACAACGACAGAACAAACGTTCTTAATCAGTAATAAAAAAAATCAAGATAGGGAATTTGTGATTTTATTTCTTTTTCCCATTCATGAATTCCATGAAAAACACAGTCCAATCAACCAATAGATTGGCCTGCAGATCAGTCATTATTACGGGATGGGATTTTCCTTTGCATGGTTTTGATGGGATAATGATCTTGTGATTATTTATTGGATTTCAATTATCATTCTAACAACAAAGAACCAAGATAATTTTTTTTTATCAAGGTCCGTTCCTCTTGGTTTATTTATTCCATTTCTCCCCCCATTCATTATTCATCACGAGCATTCTTTGTTTTGACCACAACTCGACATGTTGTGATGATTGATCATCATGTAATTGATCCTTGGCCCAATGATCTAATATCATAGATCTGTGATCCGAATGGAATGGCAGAGGTGTGATGACGATGGCACCAGATGGATTGAAGCAGTTCGAGAGATATTTCCATTTGAGTGTCTTTTTGTTAGAATGGATTGTGACATTGATCCAAGACCATGGCAGTAAAGAACGTGACCCAAGGAGTGCAAGCATGCCTTTATTTCAAAAAATGGAGCACCGAAGGTGAACTGGTGGCTCACGTAAGGGGATAATGGAATGCCGGTGCTAACGGCTCACGGTTGGCCGCATTGGATTCCAAGCGGTGGGCATGAGCCTGGGACACAACAAGAGGTTAAAATGATGACCAGGAAATGAGATGAGGGGCGCCACGTCGACCAGCGGGGCATGCAGTCGGGGTGGGCCATATTTAGCAAGGAGGCCGACCTACGTGCATACAAGTCAGACTAGGTGTAGCCGAGCTACTCTAGTGGCCCAATGGGTTGGAACCAGTGGGCCAAGTGGGCCAAGCCCATCGATCCGAGCCCAGTGGTCCAAACCAATCATACTAGACTGAACCAAGTAAGCCGATGGGTCGGGCTGGGTCCGGCGGGTCGGATCGGACTTGGACGAGACCCTGGTTAGACCTTTTCAGTAAAATTTCCATAACATTCAAACAGAGCATCCTTTTGAAGAGACATTTGCAGCAATGGGACCCTTATGATGAGGAGTTACTTTTTATATGACTTGATGGTGTTATAGTTAGATGAGAATAGGTTGTAAGATTGCTCATTATCTTTTCTTATGAGGGTTCGATGTAGGATCCTGTTCCCGTCATAGAGAATGACTCATGTTCTGAAGTGATTTGTCTCATCCCGGATTTGATAGTTGACACAGTGGGTTGGATTATGTATCACACCAAGAGGCTCGATCAGTCCTTACTTCTCTTCATGGTTCCTTGGATATGGTTTTTAGATAAGGTGTGCCCAATATTTACATGGGCTCTTATCCCCTATCTAGGATGATGTTTCCAGTGGGGTGAGGAGTCCCCCCAGGGAGACCTAGGCATAGAGGAACTTTTATATGTGTATCAAGATTAGATTATTACTATTCTATGAGAATATACCTGATGAGTGTGCTTTTGGAAGTTTTCAGTGGTTGATGTTTGGCTGTGACTTGGTGACTACGTGACTTGGGAGCTGCATGACTTATCAACACTCCGTGTGTTACTAAAAATATATGTGTTACCGACAATCCATGTGTTACCGAATCTCTGTGTGTTACCGACACTCCGTGTGTTAACGAAACTCCGTGTGTTACCGACACTCAGTGTGTTACCGACACTTCATGTGTTAGCGAGACTCCATGCATTACCAACACTTCATGTGTTATCAAAACTCTAAGTCTTAGTGAGATAGAATTTATCATAGAAACTTCATGACTTATCAAGATCATGCGTTATATTCGATAATTTTGGTAGAACTATTTTATGTTCTTACTATCAGATAGTTCAAGGAGTGAGATCTCCCAGAACGAGTGTGCTACAAGAAGAACTATGTAGCTGGAAGTGGATGAGACATTGAGTCTTGTAATCCTTTACAAGTATACCTGTATGTTATTATTATGTGTTTTGTAGAAATGTACCTATGTTGATATGAATTTATCTTCTTAGTGATGTTTCTTTTGTGGTATTTTATATTGTGTTTTGGGGTTTCTTACTGAGTATTTTTTTGCTCACCCCTGCATGGGCTTTTCCCACACGTGTCGTGTCTTGTGCAGACCATCAATGCTTTGATGGAGTCCTTGGGGGACCAGGACTACGTGGTTCTTAGAGAGAGATCAACCAGTTGAGGTGTCCTCGTGTGGCTTGAGACAATTGTTTCTATACCTACCCTTCAGGTAGGGTTTTCTACAAATGAGATTTAGTACCTTCTTCTACAGACTCTTTATTTTTGGTGGGATTATATTCTAGACCAGTTGTACTTTTCTGCACATTACTTTTCTATCGTACTCTGTGGTTGGTATCTTAGTGTATGCATGCATGTTTTACTTAGTGTTTTTACATTTAAGTATTTTGGTCTTGGAGATGTGTGTGTGTACATAGGTAATTAGGAAAATGCCTCCAATTTGTGGGATATGCTTACTCGATGATAGTCACCATCCCCTAGCCTGTTGAAGGTTGGCTTGGGGTAGTCCCGACACGGGCCCCTCTAGGATGGTTCGTGACATAGGGGTTGAGAGTAGGGGTGTTTTAAAAATAATGAATCCTTAAATCAAAACTAGGGTAAGACTTCGGATAATAATTAGTTAAGTATTATTATTACTCAAATTCTATTTCCTAACCTTGATTCAGGGAATTGAAATAGAAGGACCCTGACCTTGTTGGATATGAGAAGGTTATGAACAATAGCTAGTGATGCTTTATAGCCATAATGTTAATTCTATTCCACCTAAGTTGTGGACTAACTCCAGAACAAAAAGTATTTTACAGCTTAGGTAAAACAAATTAGTTTGACCAAAACCAATTGGTGACTTTTTTGCTACTTCATAGCCTAAGAAACAGGACAATCCCAAGAAAGATTTAGGATTAACTTTTTCATAAGCACTGAAATTAACATTTTTTCTACTCTTTGTCCTAAAGTAAACCAAACTAAATAAGTCTTAGAAATCCAAAACCATGAGAGTCACATGAGGAATCAACTACTAGGTTCTAATCAATAGTTCACCAACCTGCCATCTTGTCCCTATGGGATCAACCCCAACTATCACTATGCTCTGCCTTGGTATCAAGTGTAGTTTGGGATGATATAAATTTATAATCTGATCTGTGCCTATATGGAATCAACAATGGTACATGGGCTGATAAAATTTTGGTTTTTCTAATAAGGATAACTATTGATTAGGAATAATAAATTTCGATGTGAGACTAGGATTTCCTCACACCCTCTTTATCTTTCCCCTTTATTCATAAAATTTTCACACATTGACTAGAAACTGCATCTAATTTTTCATCTAGTTCATGATCCTAGGCCCTTTGACTCATTTTAGTAGTGTTGATTCTTAGGAACATTTTGATTTTGATCACGAGATTGAGAGATAACTTTCTTCATGTCGTCACTTTATTATTGACAATTAAAATAATCTTACACTGCATAAACCTAAAATTATTCAACATATACCACTTGAATATTAGGGAGACTGAACAACACTACAAGGGAACAATATTAAGGGCTATAGATTTCCATCCATCAATGGTGCTACCCCTACCATCATTTGTCCTCCTATCAAGGAACATACTAATAAAATTAATCCATGACTCATTCAAATGATCCAAAACCAAATAAAATTTAGAAAAATTTAGGGAAAAGAGACACATAATAATATTTCAAGTTTCCTATAAGTTTTCGACACCTTCTAAAGTAATGGTGTGACATATGATGCTATCAAACTTAGAGTTTTCCCTTTTTCCTTGCGCGATAGAGGTAAGAATTGGCTCAAAATCCCAGCTATTAGGTCCATTAATACTTGGGAAAATTTGTAGAATAAATTTTAGAAGAATATTTACCACCCATACAAACCTGAAATCTTAGAAATGAGATCCATAATGTTAGCCAGTAAGATGGGGAATCAGCTTTAGAAGTTTAAGATCGCTTTAAAGAGCTGACTCAAAAGTTCCCACAGCACAAAATTTATGTGTGGCTATATATGAAAATATTTTACAAAGGAATTCATCTATCTTCATGTAATATAGTAGAAAATTCCATTGATGATGGACTTATGCTCAAAATGCTAGAAGTTGGCAGAACACTTTTAAATGAAATCTCCCACAATGCCAATACATGGGAAAACAATCAAGGATTACCTTAATGAAAATTTCACTAGGGGGAATAGAGTAACTACCTTGAATCCCAAGTTGAATCCATCACAATGCAGTTAGAATATTTTTAACTACCTTTTCTACCACTTCCACCTCTTTCCCCTATTATTGATGTTATGACCTATGAAATGAGTAGAGGCCCACATGCATACCAGGACTGTAGAGATTGAATAGAAGAACCTCAAAATAAGGATTGTAATTACATAAATAATAATTAAAAAAGCATAAAATTTGAACAGCCACGCAGTACCAGTAACTGTATTATCAAAAAATACCAACTTAATAGGTTCACCAAACCAATCAAGATTACTACCAATACAAGAGTGTTCAAGAAACACCATGAAATCAGGGACCAAATGGGTTCCCACCATAGAATATGGATCCTCTACCTCAATAATAATTTCCTCAATAACCTTTTCCCCAAAGAGCCCAAAAATTTCCACCATGACAACAGTCTTAGTAATATCCACTAAGGAAACTAAAAGAATCCCCACCTCCACAATCAAATCCTAAAAACCTACTCACCATATTTGTTTAGAAGGTAGATAAGAGGGTGAATACCCTAGAAAATAATATTCATAATTTAAGGCCAACCCTTCGAAATATTGAGCACCAAGTAGGAGAAATATCCAAGAATATATCAGACCAATTAATGGGTACAATTACTGGTAATACTGAGACACATGTTAGACAGGAGGATAAGGATATGATCATTAGGACTGAAAAATGCTTAATTTTCAGCCTTTATTAATATGTGAGGAAAATAATCTAGATGAACATGAAATATGTGAGATAATCATCAATAAAGATAGTGATTACAAAACACACAAAGTGGTAAACAATGAAATCTAGAATCAGAACGAACTAAATAAGCTCATATACAAGAGAAACCTGAAAAAGAAGAAGTTTATATGGCACTGCTACCATACAAATACCCTATTACCTTTCTAGAGAGAACATGACAAGATAATATTGGGGGAAAATAAAAAAAGTTTCTAGAGATGTTTAAGAAGATACACATCAATATACCCTTTGTAGATGCCATCACTCATATGCCAAATTATGAAAAATTCCTGAAGGAGTTTCTCTATAATAAAAGAAAAATGGAAGTCCTAGAAGTTAACTCCTTGAATGAAAAATGCTCTATAGTCATTTAGTGGAAGCTCCAACCAAATATGTGAGACCCCAAAAGCTTATTGATTCCCTACACTATTAGAACTTGTGAATTCAAAAAAGCCTTATCTTACCTTAAAGAATTATTAATATTATGCCTATGAGTGTCTTAAAAAATTTAGGGCTTGAATATTTGAAACCAAAAAGGGTTTCACTTCAACTGGTTGACTGATCTGTCAAGTACCCTTGAGGACTTCTTGAGGTAATTTTAGTAAAATTTGGTACATTAATTTTTATTGATGATTTCATTATTTTGTATATGATGGAAGAAATATATGGAATTATCATTCTAGGGAGATAATTTCTCACCATTGTGAAGACATTGATTGATGTGAACTAAAGAAGGTCTATTTTTAGATTCAGTTATGACCAAGTAGTGTTCGACTTAGTTTAAGACACCAGATATGGTGGAGATTAAATTGATTTTCAAGAAATCTTTCTGAATGATGTTGAAGATGATTACATAAACATTGAGGAGGATAGATATACCCTATCTCCGAATGAATATGAGTGGAGTGATTAAGAGGGTATGAATTACAGTGAACATCTGATGAGTGATACCATTCCACCATTCATACCCTCAGTCATAAAGCCATCAAAGTTAGAATTTAATCCCTTACCTAACACATTAAATTAATCAATATTAGAAATTGAAGCTACACTGCTAGTTATCATTATATTAGAGAAAAAATATGTTCAAGAAGAATTTTTTTGAAGTCATGAAAAGGAATAAAAACTCAATTGCTAGGGGAGTGGTCGACGTCATGGGGATCAGTCCAATGATATGCACCCACAAAATTCTATTTGAAGATGGTTATAAAATATCATGACCCAACCCAACAAGGCTGAAGATAGAATTACACCATGAACACCTCCAATAGGCTAGGGAATAGTGACTAACAAAAAGAAGGAATATCACACACTTGGGAGACATTATCATAAAGTACCTACACACACACACACACACACACACACACACACACACACATCTCCAAGACCATATAATGATCAAATGTTAAAAAAAAACTCATAAGAATGGATGAATACATATATAATACCACAAATAGAGTATGAAAAATTACTAAAGAGCATAAAAATAGGCCAAATACATGCCCAACTAAAACTATAAATGTAAGTACGACCTACTCATAAGGAGGGAACAACATCCAAATGAAACACTGGTATACACCTCAGCCTATCTAGTGTAATCTAGCTATACCTGCTCTTAGTCAACTAAGAACTCTAAAAAAGGTACATCATCTGTATAAGAAATGATCCATGTAGGAAAAGACCATGCAAGGGTTGGCATAATAAAAATACCTAGTGGGACACCCTGAAATAACCAAGCACAAAGAATCAAGAGTAAAAATTAGCTCTACACATGTATATGTCTACAAAAAATACAAAAATAATACCTAGATATACTCAAAAAAGTCATAGAGTATCAAGGAAAATTCACATCCATAGATCAATACTAGGATTCCGTCTTGAAGGTTCTATAAAGAACTCATCTTGAAGAACACACTACATGGACCAAATAGCACTAATGGCGTCCATATGAGAGATAATGTTCATCAGGTCTCTCCATTTATAAGCATGAATGATTCTGAGGGGGTTCATCCATGAAATACACTTGATCAGAGTACACCTCATCGGAAAGATCAGATCTCAATTCCAAAATAGGGGTTTGACACCTAGGGCTCACTCTAGGGACACCAGATCCAATAGGAAACATCCTCCTAGACAAGGGATTGATGCCCGTGTAAATGTAGGTCACACTAGTACCAAAAAACCCTATCTAAGGAAACACTACGGAAATGAAAATCACTCTATGTCTCTCAAAGGGATATAAGATCTATGTTTCAAAGTTATCTGTCGAAGCGAACTGAGACAACTCACTACAGAATAAGGGATCTCTCCAACACTACACAGATCATCAAAAAGATATAGAGGGGTAACCCTCTATGATGGGAACGATATGCTGCACCCAACCCACATATGAATGAACCAAGGGACAAAACTAAACTAATAATGGTTAAGCATAATTTAATGAAGAATCTATCTTATATAACCTCACGTTGTATCTTCGAAACCAAAATAAAGTTCACCGTCACATTCTCCCTGGAAAAATACGTAGGGTGGACTACTCGTGCACCCACATCTAAGTCTTTCCAATTCCTATTGAGTTCATGAGACTCTTCATCGTCTTGATAAGATTAAGCATAAATTCAATAATATATCACCTCAAATGGCCACAAATAACAAAAATGTTAACTCTATTATGAACCTTGTGAAAAAACTATCAGGATAGACTATTTAATTTCCAAAAACAAACACCGAGTGAAAAAGTCATATTTCACCATATAATGCACGAGCAATGCTTCATGGTACCGAGCCACAAATCCAAAGAAGTTACCCAACATTGGTATTGAAATGTACGCCTCAATTTTAGGGTTAAGATTTTGTAGATGACTCATCAATATGAGATCTCATTTTAAAGATATAACTGAAACATGGAATGAAATAAAAAATAATAATAAAATAAAATTATTATTATATTATTATATTATTATTATAATAAAAATATAACAAGTATTGGGTGAGAGTTTCACATTGCACACATGGGTTGTACGCTACCCACACCCACTTCTCTCTCCTACAATCAATATGCTATTAATTAATATCATTAATTTAAAACTTATATAAATAATAATTATGATAAGGGATTTTCATTGGTCTTTCCAACCCTCCCTCACGCATGAAGCATGGTCAAACCCATGGTTCCTCATTTTTTTTATTTTTTTCATCTCAATTATTACTATCATTAATAATTTTAATAATAAAATAAAAATAAACATAACTCTCCACAAATAGGGATATGTGGGAAATCATGCCCAAGTCACGTGATGGTTTCCAACCATTTTATTATTGTTTTATTTATATTTATGTTTTAAGTTATTATTATTAAAAATAAGAATAATCACATGTACCAGGATGTGTTTACCCTACTGTCAGCAACAACACTAGAAGCCATCATCACTGGTGGTCGGATTCCATCCACCCATTCCCAGAAACATTAATCGCTACAACGTCAGTGAGATCTGCTCAATCCGTCTTGTAAACTACTGATACCTAATCCAAAGTTGGGTTACCATCATAATAATTATGATTATATAAAGTCTCCAAAATATAAATCTAAATTCATCAATATGATCTATTGTGATTAATATTTAACTCACCACAATCGTTACTATAAGATATCATCGAATAACTGTTCAAAAAGAATACCAACAATGAACACAAGTAGAATGGAGAGAGAAAAGCAAGAACACAAACATGATAAATAGACCTCGTCCAATGTTCTTATTGAACTTGATTCATTATTTTAGGTTAATTAATGAAGGTAAATAAGTAAACTAATGTAATATCAATTCCAATACCATATGAAGATAAATAAATTACCGAAATAAAATGACCGATCAACAAATTTAATTGTTAGGTGATTAATTATCTTTTATTACGGGTAAATAAAATGGTGAAAAAAACAAACATTCTACCTTAATTTGTATTTATCAATAATAAATATTGAATCTGTGTCATTTCCTTTGGCGAGATCCATGATCTCCATTGGCACACTGACCACTAATGATCGATCCATCGATGTTCATCCATAGAATATCCTCCAACAAATCCTCTCTAAAACAACAGGGTTATGAGTCCAACCCTAAAATTTGGTTATAATCATGTTTATATATGATTTTATCAGACCATTGCATAATTAAGTAAAAATAAATAAATAAATTTAATTAATTTATTATTTACTTCTATGATGAATTTTTACAAACTTACAACACTGGAAAATATTATATTGTTCCAAGAGTAAACCCCACATTCTGAACTCAATGACGATCTCAGATTTTTAATATGGGAATCTATTTGGAAGTTATTCCACTTTTTTAGGAAAAAATGCATGTGTGTAATATTTAATATATTTAAAAAATTAATTCTAGGCACATCGGGCCTCGGAATCTCATGTTGTTTCAGCTCTTAGCTCCAAAATTTTCTTAGAAATATTCCAAAGCCTTTCCTGACTAAAACCAAGACATTAAATAAGTCAAAATGTCAACCCCATAGGGGAATAACTCTACTAATGAAAGAGGTAGTCAATAAGGATGTACAAGAGATTCTAGATGCTGGTATAATATAATCCATCTCTCACATTGAGTAGGTGAGTTGGCTGTACGTCTTCATGAAGAAAGGTGGATTGATCATTATTAAAAACAATAAGTATGATTCAATATGAAATTGTACAATTACTGGATGGAGAGAATGTGTTGAATATATAAATACCAACAAAAAGACTTAATTTTTTTTCTACTACCATTCATGGATAATATTCTAGAGAGACTAGTTGGGCATGAATTCTATTGCTTTTGGGATTGATACTCAACATACAATCAAATTTCAGTCAACCGAACAATTTTTTAAAAATACACATTCACATGTCCTTTCAGAAACTTCTCCTATCAAAGGATTTCATTTGAAATGTGCAACACACTCTCAAAATTTCAATGATACATGACACAGATTTTCCATGATATGACATAGGATTTTTTGGATATTTTGACAAATGAGTTTTCAATGTACAAATGATCTTTCAAAGTCTTCCTAATAAATTTGGCGTTAGATATGAAGTGCTGTGAAGTGAATTTCCAAGTATTTAATTGGAAAATTTTAATTTTATGTTCTAAGGAGGCATATTCCTTGGACATATAATATCAAATCGTGGAACATAATTCAATATAGAAAAATAAAGGTGATTAAATATTTACCTGGACCCATGACAGTGGATGATATCAGGCATTTTCTGGGAAATATTAGATTTTAACACCACTTCATCCAATATTTTTCAAGAATATCCCACCCATTAAGACACCTATTGTCAAAGGACACACCATTGTATTTCTTATAAGAGTGTCATAAAACATTCAACACTTTGAAAAATAGCCTACTGGACACTCCTATTATAGTTTCATGTGATTGGGATAAAGACTTTGAATTGATGCGCGATGCTAGTGATTTTTCTATGGTAACTATATTATGATAGAAGTTTGGGAACATATTATGCCCCATCTATAATGACATCCATACCAAAAATGAAGATGAGGTAAATTACACAACCATCAAAAAAGAGAAGAAAGTAGTGGTATTTTACTTTGATTTTTTTTGATCATACCTCATGCTTTCTAATTTTTTAGTGTATACAGATCAAGCTACATTGAAATAATTGTTTAGAAAAAAGGATTCCATACCATGGATAATGCAATGGATTCATTTGTTACAAGAATTTTAAATGACCATCAAAGCCACAAAAGGAACTGAAAATTTCATTGATGATCACTTATATAGAATTCCATAGTCGAGTTTTTAGGATGATGAAAATATGATTATTGAAGAATATTTTCCTAATAAAATAATTTTCATTATAAATTTGAAAGCATGGCCATTGTTTTTTGATATTTAAAATTTTCTTTCCATGAGATATCTGCAACCAAAATTCTCTTATAAATAAAAGAATAATTTCTTGGTTGATTATTCACACTATTATTGTGATGAGATACCATTATCTAATAAATTTGATAATGGATTGATGCGATGATGCATTTCATAGGATCAAATTCAAATCATTTTTGAAATGTTTCACACATCACCAACCGGAGGACATCATGGGCATAAACACACCATATATAAGATCCTATAGAGTGGATTATTTTGGCCCTCAGTTCATTAGGATGAAAGATGATCTGAAAAAGTTGTGATTAATGCTCACTGATGGGAACCATTGGAAAAAAAATTCCCCAGAAACCTATCCTTGAACTCAAAATATTTTATGTATGGGGAATTGATTTCATAGGACCATTTTCTAATTCTTATTAGAAGTATTACATATTGTAAAGTATAAAAAACATAAGAAAGTGGGTAGGAGACGAAACCACCACCCATGAAACAACCATGGTGGTTATAAATTTTATAAGGAAAAACATTTTCTATAGATTTGATTTTCCCCGATTACTCATTAGTGATCAGGGAGCATAATTTTCAAATACTTCCATTAAAGGTATTCTTGAAAAATATGGAATTTGATACAACACTAGAAATCCATACCACCCATATACTAGTGGTAAAGTTAAATTTTCTAACTGGGAGATCAATTTTTTTTGAGAAATGATATCATGTACAAGTAGAAATGACTGGAGTCTAAATTGGATGACACGCTTTGGGAATATCACACAACATATAAAACAACCATTGAAATGACACTATTCTGACTTGATTATAGCAATACCTGTTACCTACCAGTGGATTTATATCATTTATCTTATTATAAAATCAAAAATTAAACTTGAATGCTAAAAAAAATGTGAAAAAAATATTTATGAAATTGGATGACCTAAAAGGGATTATAAGGGATTCTTATAAAAATGGACAAATTTATAAAGTAAAAAAAAACGGAATGACCTGAACAATACATTTCATGATAGATCTTTACACCAAGGGACAAGTTTCTACTCTTTAATTCTCATATGAATCTATTCCCTAGGATACTAAAATCCCAATGGTTGGGTACTTTTGTTGTTTTCTGTGTTTTACCGTATGTTACAATTAAAATAAATAGAGGTTAAGTAAACCATTTAAGGTTAATGGTCAATGATTAAAAATTTATCAATAAACAATTCAAAAAGGGCATGATAATTCTTTAAAAGTTATCTAACTTGAATCTTGTACAACTCTCGATGTAAAGTGAAGAAATGACTGGGAGAAACCAAAGATTGGTTCCAAAAGTTAGAATTGATTTTCAAAAGACTAGTAAGGATCAATAACATGGGAAAAATGTTAGAGGTTCTTTGTCCAAAGTCTTCCAATTTGATCAATTCGCATCATGTATGCCTTACATGATGTGAATATGTCAGGGTTGAGAAAATTAACTTTTAGTGTTTTAAACATCATGAATTATTTACTCAACATGAAATCCTTGTGAAAGATTTATAATCCATGAATCTAGAGCTCATGGACTCCATCCCCATACACCACTCCCCTCTGACCGCTGACTATCCTCCCCCTCTTCTACATGAGAAACCCCAACGTCACTTTATCCTACCTTATTCCCATATACATCTGCCTCTATTAGTTGAACCCCAAACCATTATCGTCCCTTCCCTACTCATTCCACCTATCCATAATGGCCTGCACAAAATCCATCAACACCTCTTCATCCAATTTCACAACTCAGCTAGAAGATCCTCCTCCCCTAAAGTGTCTGGAACATGCTCTTCCACTACCACCCATAGATCCATACCCATCATAATCTACATCATGTTTTTCCAATCTCAAAGCCTTCAACCATTCCCAATCCTCTTAAAACCAGTTTCAGGATGCTACCTAGCACCCACACCCACACCCCTTCACATACATTTCTATGCTTGAGTAGATGGTTCAATTTTTACTTCTTCTAACAAACCTATGAGGACTAACAAGACCCTTGACATAGCCATTCTTGAGAAGATCCCTCTTCACAGGGAGGTCTTGGATCTCATTGGATGGATGAAAATTTAATAATTGTGGAGGTACATGATGAGACATATCAGGTTCTATTCTGGGAGTTTCTGTCCATATTGGAACTAGACATTCCACACGTCACCTTCTGTCTCGGTGTCCATCCTTAGGAGATCACAATGGGAGAGTTTAGTATTGGGATAAGTATTTATACCAATTATTTAATTGATTCCCCTTCTTATGTTGCCTTGTGTATTGATCCAAACAAAGAAGACACTCAACTAAAATGGGTGATAATATCTTGTGACCCTCATAGCTTTCATGGCCATTGGATGATGAAGAGTACCTAGTTGTGGGGTGCCACCCTCTATATTGTTCATTGGGCCTTGGACTAGGATTGGTTGGTTATAGAATATTATCACGGATCTATCTACTAGATAGTGGTTATCGTCTTAGCCTCTGCCAAGGGCTACCCTTCCATTAACATGGCTCATCAGTTTACACTCTAATATGAGGCCCACGTAAGGAGGGTTTGCAGTACATTGATGAGGGGATGTTTCACAATGAATACTACATGACACCCATGCATTTTCAACACCTATCATCCAATTCACTCTCATGGGAATATTTATTTCATTGATTTCCTATTCCTTTAAAAAATGGGAATTTTTTAGAAGACCAAGATTCACTAAAAGTGCAATCCTGAGTGTGTCGAGGCTACTAATGAGTCTCCAGATCCTCGTGCACTATCCCCACCTTCTCCCACTCATAAGGCACCTAATCCTACGATAGATCTTCTAGCTTCTACCACTACACCACCCCTACCCATTTAGCACCTACCCCACCATTTTCTATGACATATGAGATATTAAATAGTGTATTATATAGGACAAGAGATGGGTTTTCCCTTCATTTTAGCTTCCCTTACATAGGTCTTTCCTAGTTTACCACTGCTTCACCACCAATAGCCTTGGCCTCTACCCACCCACCACCTACTTTTGTAGACAAATATTTAACCTCCATTCTCACCCTATCATCCACCCATGGTGACCTTACAGAAGATCTTAGAGGACCTAATTCCTAGAAGGAGTTTTTCAAAGAGTAGGCTTGATGGGAAAAGGGCCCACCTCACCTTCCACATATCCAGTTCCCTTAATATATTTAGCTTCTAGACATTCAACCCTAGTACCGACCAACACCTACCTTCCACATGTGATGAAAAATACTACTTCTATCACGATGAAACCTTTTATGAAAGTTTATCTACCTACCTATACCTATATAGATGCCATAAACATGGAGGGACAAATTCATAAACCCAATATCCAAGAGGGGATATCTGATGGTGATATCAACGAATCTTCTTGCACTATTTAGTCTAGTCCATGTGTACCCTACCCTTATGTAATCTCTATTAGGTGTATTTTTTGTACTCTTTATATTCCTTATTCCTATTTATATCATTTATTATATCTAATGTTTTGATATGATTTTTCCTGAATATATTAATTATTTTCTCATTCTTACATATTAATTCATTTAGATATGTCTCTCTCTACTAAAACTAACTTGGTTATTGATGAGTATATTAAAAGAACATATGGACTCCAATATGAGGTACTTACTTGAGTGGATAAAAAATAGGGACATATCTTGGAGATTCATCTCTGTACCCTATAGGATTCCCCTCCATGGTCTGCACTGATGCTGCAACTAACACATGAGATATTCAGTGGTCCATTACTAAGGTGGTAAACCCCCAAAAGTACTCACATGATATAGATGATGAAACTAATATTTTCAAAAAAAGGCATAGAATAGTTGAGTTGAGGGACTTTTCCACTTGATCATTGACCATCCGTCTGGATGACAACATCTTATTAGCGCTTCATGGGAGGAAACCCATATTTTTTTTATTTTCTTCATCATTAAGATTTTTCATTTATTTTTATATATTTTTTCATAGTTCCTTTATTTACCTATTATACTCTAATCCCCCCACTTTGATTATAACTTCTATTAATTTATGACTATAATGTAAACCTTCCCTATTAATGGTTTTATTTAGGTCATATCCTATGTGAAAATTAATTATCTACTGTAGGTATGTTTCATTCTAATTTTTTTTTGTAGGAAAACAAATTTTCCATTGATATTAATAATTTCCCCCATGGAATGATCTTTATTACTCAGAGTTCTCAATTCCATACCTTAAATTCAAAATTTCCATCTCCAATATGTCCATGCTTTTATTTCTTTCTCTCCCACATCACTTTCCAAAATAGTGGATGCACTATTTCATTTTATGTGTGGGGGATACATTATTGAGATTTATTGTATGTACAACTCGATTATTTCTTTTTTTTTTTCATTATTTTAAAAGATATTTTTCTTTGATAATCATGCTTTGACTTGAAATCTCATTACACCCATTTAAATAAAAGAAAAAGTTTTGATGGAAAATGTGGAAATCTATTTTTATTCTTGAATATAATTTTAGAATGATTGATGTGTTGAGTAATTTACCTATGATTATTGTTTCTTAAAATTTATTTTGTTTTAAATATTAAAAGTTTTTATATCCTGTGTGATTTACTAGTTTTTTATTCCCATTCCCTAGAGGATTATAGACCTACTTTGTCATAGTCTTTTCCAATCATATTTCTTGAGAGATACATGGGGAATGAAAACTTATCAGAACATGCATTGGAATCTTATTGAGGCTATGAATGAATAATTACATTGTAAAAATGATTTATGTAAACTTTTTTGAGCCATTTATCCTGAAACCCACCTGTATATTTATCCTCATTAAACCTATAGAATCCATAAATGACCTTTTTTGGATTGAGCCATGTTACAAGACCATTTTATCCCTTCATACCATACTATTCATATAGTTTTTTGATTCTTAGTTGAATAAGTGTGGGAGAGATGTTCATTATTAATGGATGTGGGATGATTACTACTAAGGAGATGTATGGTTACTTTTTCACATGATTAGTGAGAAGTGGTCCAGGGTTCTTCTGATGTTCCATTGAAGATTATCCTATTTTTTAAATTTAAATATAAATAAATATATATATAAAATAATTTGGGTTGTGTATTAGGAAGGTTAGAAATCACAATTACTAGGTAAATGAATCTTATGATGGATCATATGTGGTTAGGGGATGGAAGTGAGATATATCCTAGACATGACTTTAAAAAAAGAGATAAAAATATGGAATGAGATACATTCATTATACTTTTATGACATATACATTAATATGTATTAAAATTTTGGGAGTTTGGAGATGATAATTTTTGAAGGATATTTATCATTTCATTATTACTAATGATCTTGGATTATACTTGTGTGAGTTTACCCTCATTTTTGAGTATTATTTTTATCATCTACCTACCTTCCCTCACCCACAGAGTCTTTGAAACTTATTTATGAAGCTCTCATGATTAATTGTGTGTTTAAATTTAAAGAGTGGAGATTTTAGAACTAATGAAAGCCTATGGATAAGAACATTTATTCAAGGTATGATCATAACTTCATTTTAATTTTACCTTGAGTGATGAGAGAAATTTCATGGTTAGGTAAATTGAAAAATGGGTATAGCATATAAGGAACAATTAAAAATTTGTAATTAAAGGATGAAAGGATCTGAATAAAGAACTTAAACATGAGGCATGACTTATTTTCTATGTAGTATTGATTTTGGAGGACTATTTTTTTCTACTAACACTTAATCTTATTTATTTGGTTGTAATGCATGTTTCCTATTTAAAAATTATTACATCTAGAATCCTTGTTGAGGTGATTTTTTCAAGAGTACAAGAAATAGTTCAACTATGGTGAAATTTGATAAGATAAATTTATATATATATATATTTTATACATTTATTTAAAATCCATTCATGATTTATTCAATAATTTATTGAGTTCTGGTTGGTTTTTATAGGAAATAGAAACTAAATTCTCAAAAGTGGAGCCATTCTAAATTTAGAAAAATGAAGACATTACACATTATGAAACATGTTCATGATATGAATTCCTCAAGCACATGACCCCTATGAGCCAAAAAACAGCCCTTGAAATTGGTGCAGGCCATAAAAAATCCAAGATAATTCTATACATAAAGAGAATGATTTACATGAACTAAAAGATTCAAAATTTCAAATCCTCTAAAGATTCAAGCTATGAAATATGGGGAGATACAAGATTTTGGGAGATTTTTGTGGATTTGAGTACACTACATGAATTATAATACTCTTCATAAAGGTCCTGAAGGATAATTCATTTAAAGGGAACTAATGATGTGAAACCTTTAACCATCACGAGTCTAGAAGGACTATATTTATTCTAATGCTCAATAGATTTAGAGGAGGTGTCCATATTTTTTCTTCCTTATTCTATGATTCCTTCTATAATTTGTTCCAGAGCCTATTTTTGTTTTTATTTATTTCCTGATTTACTGATTTATTTGCTTCTATACTTGGATTCTAATAATTTTGGATCATTTATTCATGATCCAATAACTATTTCAATATGGATTTCTATTTAAATTCTGGTTGATTTTTCAACCTCAACTGTTGCATTTAATTTCTTTTTATTTGATTCAACTATGTTTTTCATTTATTTAAAATTGATTTAATCAGGTATTTTTCTAGTATGAAGTGTTTAATTAGTATGGAAAGCATGTTTCCAGTTTCAATTCTGTCTAATATCACTATTATCATGTGCAGATAATCTACTAGGGTCAGGGGTTGAGAGTAAGGACATTTTAAACATAATAAATCCTTAAATAAAAACTAGGGAAACCATGTGGCTAGTAATTAGTTTAATAATTATTATTAATCAAATTCTATTGCACAACCCTAATCTAGGGAATTGAAATAGAAGGACCCTGACCATGTTGGAGTTGATCTGGTTACAACCACTTTCCTATGAAACTTTATCCCCTTAAAGATAATCTTATTTCACCAAGGTTTTTGAATGCCTATAGACCAAAGAGTAGTTTCTAGGTTTGGTAGATCCAATTGGTTTGAACAAAACCAATTGGTGACTTTTGTAATGATTCACAGCTTAAGCCATAGGACTATCTAAATCTATATTTTGGAATACCTTTTTTATAATACTTGAAATTGACCCCATTCCCAATCTTTCTCCTAAAGTAAACCAAAGTACCTATGCTTTGGTTTTTATTTCATAGATTTGATTACCTATTTTGATATATGTGATATTTTTTGAAAATTGTTTACCTAGATTTTATAGAACTATAAAAAATGGGAATGTTTTACCATGGTTTTGATATAAATAATGATTAACTGATTATCATTCATTTTTTTCTTTAAATTTATACATGTTCGTATTGTTATATGGAGGCTTGATATGGAACAAATGGGTGAGATCCTATAGATCCTCTTAATCTAACACTCTACAAACCCCTTCAGTGGTGTGTAGACCTTGTTATGTATTTCAATGCATGGAAATTCAAGGCACAATAATGAGACATTGAAGTTTTAGTTAGCTGGTCCTAGGTTTCTGGTCATGAGATAGTGGGATGTCATCCTCTTATCACACAAATCAGCTATTTCATGTTTTGTTTTGTTTTATTTGTTTTTGGACACATAACTTGGATTTTGTTTAGTTGATTTTGAGTTGTATCACTTTTGTTATTTTATTTCAGTTATGGCATATATGTTTTTGTTTTTTCTTTTTTTCATTATGGTATACATATATGCCATTTCTTATTCCTTAGGTTGGGAGAAATTGTTCCCTCTAGTTGTAGTTGTTACCTTTGTTCGAGTCTTCAGTATGTGGTGACTAGGAACACTCTTCGAGTTTGTGGATGATCTGGTCAGATGCCATTTTGTCAGAGTATCCTAGTTTGGTTCATTAAAAATTAATATCAAAGGATGTTTATGCTCAGTATTGGGATTTTTTAGATTAGAGATAAGATTTTGGGGACTTAAGAAGTAGGTTGCGGTGAGTTTCTGGCATGATTTTTTCATGAAGAGACTCAAGTTACCATGGGATGTTGGGATGCGTGTCTCCTATATTGATTTATTGATCTTAATATAAGTTTTTTCTTATGAGTTTTCTAGTTTGAACTAAGACTATCATGTCATCACATAATTTCTTACATTTTCAGTGTGAAATTCTATTCCTCCAAGATGTCACTTATGGTATCCTTATGAGGGTTTAATAGGTGACCCTAAAGAGAATATTCCTTTGGAATATAATCCTATAGAGTCTACCATGAAATCAAGTTGTTCCATAGACCAAAATTTTCCGCAAGTCTAAAACACATTTGTTAAGGTACAACCAAGAACTGATGGAGAAAATGATCAATATCATGATTTCTTATGTGAGAATCCTCTTTATTTTAAGTGTATGAGTGATCCCAAGAGGTAGAGGACCATATGTACAAGATTAATAAGATCTTTTACTTCCTCGATAAACATGAAAATATCAAGGTATAGTTTACAACATTTGGACTTGAGGGTCCCAACAAGCAATGGTGTATTTCATGGTACTTGAAGATAGGCATGTGGGATTGTAATGGAAGGGTTGTAAGAACCTATTATTCCATCAATTCTCTATAGAGTCTCTAAAGATAGAAAATTATATAGAGTTCCACTCTATTAGGTAGGGATAGCATTTTGTGTCAATGTACACCAATCAATTCATAATTATGGTTCACTTTTCTCTAGGGGTAGAAAAGAATGATCATCTGAAACCTAATAAGTAACTAATAGATTTATGAACATATATTAGATAATAGGTATTTATGATAAATATATCCACCTATAAAAATGATTATAGGAATTGATATTAAGTAAAAAATAGACATGGTAGGTAAGATTGGGCATTTTCCCCTTCTCTTCCACCCAGTGGAATCTTCAATGGAGCATAGGGAAAGAAGAGAAAGTGACATGAACATCATAGGAGCGTCGAAGGTGGTTATAAGAAGTGGGAATCATTTTCACGATCTATTATAGAATGTAGTGTGCCCATAACATTCTACTAGTGTGACAAGGTTAAGAACACTTGATGTTCTTGTTTCACACCTGTGAGGAGGTACAATAATTTTAGATGCTATAACCATTTATAGAGACTATATTAGGATGTGTTTATGACTTGTTATGGTTAGGTATCATCAACACTAAAGGCCAATATGGTGAATTAAAATTATTCAAAATCTATATGGATACATCCATAGGCATCAGGAGTAAAACTAATTCACATAGTGGATGAGTTTCCAGCGGAGGTTGATGCGGGTCCAGAGACTGTGAGAGGTACCATCTTTAATTCATCTTCTGCAGTGACTACTTCATTTGATACAAGTTACTCCCACTCATTAATATCTTTCTAATTTATTGATTTTCTGACACTTCCAATGAATCTCATGTCCTTTGATATGGAGTTAGATATATCTCCATGGAAGAGGAAAGAGTAGGGGTTTTAGTGTCCTTGAGGTTCTCTATCAACAGATTATGTAGAGTTAGTATAGGATTTCCTTATTCTTGATCTGGATTTGTTTGATGTCATCCTAAAGATGGATTAGATTATTTTTTATCATATCGAGGATGATTTTTATCATCAACATGTCTCATTCATTGTTTTTTATGGGATCTCTTTGGTGGTTCACATAGAGTGGGGCCTAAGGTCTGGCCATGTAGGAAATTTCTACCCAGAGTTTAGGATTGTGTCATTTTTTATTTCAATTAATCATGGTGAATTTTCTTATATTGGTAATATTACCTTGGTTTTCATGTATTCTCTTATGTATTCTCAGATGTCTTATTTTATTTTCATATAGATAATGAGGTATAGTTTATTATTTATCTGGCGATGGGTACATAGACAATCATGATACCCTCTTATCATATGGAACCAGTGAAGCTGAAAGAGATTAATATTCAGTTGGGTGATCTGATGGTGGAAGGATTTGTTCTTCCTAATGTTTCTCATTGGGCATCCCTAGTGGTATTTTCCAAGAAGGATTATGGTTCACTTCAATTGTTCATATACTATCATAAGTTGAACTGAGTGATGATTAATAATAAACATCCTTTTCCCAACGTGGATGACTTGTTTGACCGGTTAAAGGAGGAAAAGTTGTTTCTGAAGATCGATCTTTAGTCAGGTTATCATTAGTTTAGAGTTCGGGAGTCTGATATATTGAAGATAGATTTTAGGAGTTGGTATGATCATTATGAATATATTTTGATGACATTTGTTTTGAATATAATTCTTTCAGTTTTTTATTTCACTGATGAACCAGATATTCTATTAGTATCTCACTATATTTTCCATCATATTTAGGGATGATATTCTGGTTTACATGAGATCTGTCCATGAGCACGGGCACCATCTATGTTTGGTTTTGGGGATCATGAGGAATCACCATCCTTATGAAAATATTTCAATGTGAAGTTTATAGACCCAAGAAGTGAAATTATCAAGGCATGCGATTTCTAATTGTGTCTTATCAATTGATCGTAAGATGGTGAAGGCTCTCTTTTCATGGGAGGAACCAAAAATTGTCTTTGATTTTTGATTCTCCCTTAGTATCTCTGAATTCTATCAATGGTTCATCAAAGATTTTTCAATTTTGGAATCACCATTGACTACTCTTTCCATGAATGGAGTGAGGTTCACATGGGATACGAAATGTCAGTCTTCTTTTGCTAAACTGAAATAGACTTTGACATCAACTCCTACTCTGATCTTACTTGTTCCTAGTAAGGGGTATATGATATAATTTCATGCTTCTAATGTAGGGTTGAGTTTTATTTTTATACATGATTAGCATGCTATGGCCTATGTCTATTATTATCATCATATGTAAGGGATGAATTAACCCACTCATGATTTGGTTCTCGCCACAGTAATGCATGTGCTTAAATGTTGGTGGCACTATCTATTTCAGGAGAGGTTAAAAGTCTTTTCTAACCATAAGAGTTTTAGTTAAACATTTTATCATAATTACTTGAATCATAAATAGAGATGGTGAGTGGAATACCTTTAGATGTTTGACTTCAACATCTTTTACACCTTGGGGAAGGGGAATGCCATTGTAGATGCTATTAGTAGGAAAGTTTCAGCATAGGCTGTTTTGGAATTTAAGGAATAGTGGAACCTTGGGAGACTCTTTAATCAGTTTCATTTAGAATATCAAGAGTATATTTTAGGTATGGTTTTGAGTTGTGTTCAGTTTTTATCATCTCCCTTTGAGTCTAGTCTATAGGGTCTATAGAATGAGGATGCATTCAGTGGAATTTGGGAAGCCATTTATGGAAGGGAGATGGTTTCTTGTTGGTCTCTCCCTTAAGATGAAATTTTTTATATTGGGTATCAGTTTATCATCCTAGTTTCTATGAAGTGTTAAGATTTATTTTACTAATATATTTATTCATGGGATGTTCATCATGGAAATATGAAAATATATTATGACATGAGACGATGATTCTGGTGGCCAAGTATGAAACATGACATTGAAGATTATGCGTCCTACTATTACACCTATTAGTAGATAATGTAGAGAATATAAAACCTTCTAGTCATATCTATCATCTTTCGATGCTGATTTGGAAATGGGAATAGTTTTCAGTGGACTTTGTTATTATATTACCATGGAATCCAGAGGAAAGAATTCTATCTAGGTGGCGATTGATCAGTTAACAAAATCAAACCATTTTATTCCAATTAGGGATACAACAAAAGTTGAAGATATAGGTAAGTAATATGTGTAGGATATCATGAGGTCACATGTAGTTCTCTATGTTTTTATTTTGTATAGGGATCCTAGGTTTAAATATTGATTTTCAAAGAGTCTCTA
The DNA here is from genome assembly GCA_963277665.1 of Viscum album. Taxonomy (NCBI): domain Eukaryota; kingdom Viridiplantae; phylum Streptophyta; class Magnoliopsida; order Santalales; family Viscaceae; genus Viscum; species Viscum album. The sequence goes on from OY728163.1 coordinate 694,029,390, forward strand.
GGAGGTTATGGTAAGTTAGGTTAGGTTGAGTATACCTTACTATCCAAAGACAGATGGCCAGATGGAGCATGATATTCAGATCATAGAGGATATGATCTTCAATGGTGTCTTGAATTTTGGGGGATTTTGGGATATCCAACTTAGGCTAGTTGATTTTTCTTAAAACAAAAATTATCAGTGATCAATCAGAATGGAAACCTTTAAGAATTTTTATGGGTGGATGTTCAAATCACCTCTTTTTTTAGAAGAGTTGGGAGATGCCTCTCTTGTGGGACCTTTTCTCATTTAGTAATCATCTGTGAAGATTTGGGAAATATGTTGGCATCTAGATAAAGATCAGAGTCAGTAGAAATATTATGTAGCTATTTTACGTCTCCCATTTGAGTTTTCCATTGGTGACTGGGTCTTCTTGATCTCCTTGGATGGGTCACCATCGGCTTGGAAAACATGGAAAGTTGAATTTGAGATATTTTGGATCATTTGAGGTCACTAATCAGCTTGAGAAGGTTTCATATTGATTGGATTTACCAGCTCAGTTTTTAGTTATTCATGTTTTTTTCCACACATCTCCCCTCAAGAAGTACCATCCTGAGCCCCCTAAGGTCTTGTTCTTGGAAGAGATTAAGATAGATCCTAATGTTTTAGTTTTATAGTAGCTAGTGAATATCATTGATTCTTAGGTGAATGTATTAATTGGGAATTCAATAGCATTGGCCAGATTCTTATGGTGATATAGATCAGATTCTCACAAGACATGGTAGAACGAATCATCAGTGAGAGAGAAATAACCTCACCTCTTTCTGGAGAATCCTTATTTCACATGAATTCTTATGGATGAAAAGTGTTATAATGGGGATATTTTAGAATCATAGTAAAAAGGTATGACTCTTTTCATGTTTTAGAGAGTTTTCTCAAGTTTTGACAGAATTGGAGTTCGTTTGGATATTTTCTACATAACGTATATTGTTTACTCCCTATTGTACACATTCATGTCATGAATTGGTTACATGACATGAATATATTTCCATTTAGATGAGTTAGGTTTAGAGAATGAAAATTTTATAGGACATGAAACATGTTCAAATCTTGAAAATGTTGTTCAAGTTTTTAAGCCAATGATAATCCTTTTTCTTTATACATAGAACTTGAAGGATTCACAATATGAATTTGTATTTCATGTTGTGAATTGTGCAAGAATTGTAGGTTTTACATACCACTTATGTAATCTATTTTCATTATTTTGATGCATAGGCCTCCTACTTGAACCCTAGGTCCATGCCTAAATATTTTGGGTGTCTCTTCTCCTTACAAATCACATCATTTGATTATTGATCTCTATGGTTTTTGTGTGGTGTCTCTCTAGGTAAGTTACATTTATGCTTCTTTATATCCATTGGCCATGGAAATATCACTGTGATTCATTTTTGGATCAATTTATCTTGTGGTGATTTTCTTATAATTACTTTCTAGATCCATGTATTATATTATTTTAGGGCCTCCATCATTGTATTTTCTTTCTTTCTTGTGTTTGTGGATCCCATTGTGTGTGGGTGTGACCCGATTTTGAGGTAGGTGGTTCCATCTCTATCATATGCTGTATGAACCTTGAATTATCTAGTTTTATAAACTATTTTATAAATGAATTATAATTATTTATAGATTTGTTTGTTTCTAAATGAGTTTTTTTAGAAAAGGTAGTTTCCCCCTTTTTTTCAAAAGAAGGGAAATTTTAAATTATTTTGAAAAATATTTATGAAATGGTTGTCAAAGTGTGATTGTGATGAAATGATTTTTAAAATGAGAAATTTTGATCCTTAGATTCTTAAGTGGAAGGTGTATTGATAGGCCTCATCTATTGTTACTCTCGGGGGGGGGGGGAATTATGGAGTGTTCCTCTACTACCTAGGCCAAGTGTCCTAGGAACATGTTAGACACTGTTGGGAGGTTGACTTTCTGGGGTGTTCCTATGATCCTTAAATTTGATGTATATTCATAGGGGAATGATGTGAATGATTGACTATGTTTGGGTATGAGTATTCTAGATAGTTAGACCAATAGTGATCATTGGTGTGATATAACTGTTCTGTGGTCTATATTTCTCATATTTGATTACCTATTTTGATATATATGATATGATTTGAAACTATTTTAACTGGATTATATATAATTGTAGAAAAATGGGAATGTTTTACCATGATTTTGATGTAAAAACAATTTAACTGATTATCATTATTTTTTCTTTAAATTTGATAATGTTCAGATTGTTATAGAGAGACTTGATATGGAACACATAGGTGGGATCCTAATGATGATGTTTAGATCACAACCTGGACACCCATTTGGTGGTGTGTGGACCTGGTTCTGTATTTTATTGTAGGGAAAGTAAAGGCCCCAAAATGAGTTGCTGAGGTTTTAGTCAGCTTTTCTTGGGTAACTGGTGGTGAAATAGTGGGACATTCTTTGATTTTAACTTGGGTTATCTATTTTTCATTTTGGGTTTTTCCCTATACTGTTGTAATCATACCATGGAGTTTGTTTAACTACTTTTGAGTTGTATCAATTATGATATTTTATTTTAGTAATGTCATATTTCTTTCTGGTTTTTCATTCACAATTTCTTTTTTCCACACACACATATAAACACACACACACACACACCATGTTGTCCACCTTAGGTTGGGTGAAATCAATCTCTCTAGTTATTGTTGATTCCTGGGTGATAGTCAGCAGACCATGGGGACCAGGAACTCACTTTGTGTATGTGGAAGATCACGTTGGGTGTCTGTTTGTGAGAGTATCTTTGGTCGGTTCGTTACACAAAATCTCATCACTGTGGGTGCCTTATGGGTGAAAGAATTTCTAAAAAAGAAATTGTTGAAAATACCATTATAGAGTAGGATCAAGACCACCTTAATGTTTTATATAAAATAATTGATGTTTCTCCATGTGTTAAAACTCACAATGTTATTCATAGATATTTGAATCCATCATGGAATCAAATATGTATATCAAATAAAAATAATAAATAGTTTACAATATGTTTTAAAGACTATATTTTTAAAGAGTTATCTATAAATATGGATTAAATTTTAGAATGATTTTGAATTCCATCCAGTTGACTATGTGTACATGTATTATCTTTCAATGAGTACATAATTAAAAGTTATACGTTCAATATAAAAGAATGAGATAAATATAGTATGATAAAAAATAATGGATTTACAATTATTTTTAAATGGTTAAAGTATTTAGTACCAATTAAATAAATATAATTTATTAAAATATATCATAATTTGGCATCATCAATTTTTTTTGGATTTGTATTATATAATATTCTAAGTCATGATTTTTTAATTCATATGGCATGATAATAAAAATGTATTTAAAATTGATGAATTGGGATTCATGAAATTGTATTTAAGTAAACAAGATAATCAAATCATAGGCAGTACAAATATTTTATTCCCTAGATCTTGAAAAAAAGTTATCTATTGTTTTGTTTTTGACTAAAACAACTACACCATAAAATGAAATTTTAATCAATGTTGACCTTTTCATTGGGATGTCTCAATCATTTCATAGTTTTCCAGATGTATACAGTGTGTTGTATGTTATAGGAGACCAAAGAAGGGTATTTTTTTTCTTTATAGGGGTTTGAATATATTTAAACTTTAACGAGAAAGAGATATTTCAATGAATAAGATAAATTTCACTAATTAGTTTATATATATATATATATATTATGTGTATCCTGAAAATATTATGTGTTAACTACAGTATTTACATAATCTAATTTAAATTCTTATCTAGTCATGCAGATAATAGCTCCCTCAACTACTAATTCTACTGTTCTTGAGTAAAAACATACTAATAATGTTGAAATTGAGAGACAATATTCTAGAGATGAGAAATAAATTGAATATGATAAAGTAGTAAAAATAATACATGGTTAAAAAAATACAGGAGTAGTTTAAAATGAATGTGTTAGTAAAAATTAGTAATGTGAGAAGTGAAGGTTAATAATTCAAGGTTTTGTAGAATGCATATGGTCAACCCACTAACACTAATTATTCCATTTTAATTAGTCACATTGGGTTCAGTACTCAAATTCCCATGCCGATTTATATAGATACATGGTTCATTGTTTTCCCCATATTGAAGGCAACAATTTGAGAAGATACCAAGGCAACGATAAGTTGTAATTTATCTATTTTACTTAAAAATAAAATAATTAAATATTTATTTACTCTTAATTATCACTTTTATAGTAATTTTATATTATAACATTTCAAGATGATTTTTTATTAATAGTTTCTGGAGGGATCATAGATCATTTTAGATAGTTCTTACAAAAGATAACCTAAGGGGCTCTGAGGGGAAATTAATGTTAGAGTAGGTGGCCTAGAACCAACTACTTTGTACTTTATTCATTAATAAATACTTATCATATATTGATTGTTCTTCTGTGTGAAAATGCATGTGATAATGTCTTAAGGATAACTGTTTCACTAAAAGGTCATAGTGGATCCCGGCTATGATGAGAACCCGGAAGTGCCATAGCACTATTCTTGAATATATGTTCTATGGTTGGATGATTTTATTTGAGGGACACTAATAATACATGCCATTAGGGATGAGGACTCATAAAACATTGAGGAACCTTCTCATGGTGTGCGCCCTTAGTAATATCTAGGAGGATATTATGAGAACGGGACTCGCTAGAAGGAAATCCACATTTCATAGTGTCATTAGATGTTCCTACCTATGGACTTGTGTATTGTTCCTTAGACTTTAAGATTATTACTAATGGGTATTACAACTCGTGCACTTAGATGTATTAACTAAAATTACGACGACACACTATTCTCAGTGAGGTAGGATATGTTGGGTGCATCACGAGCAATACAACATTAATAGATAATATGAGAAAGGATTTTCCCCCTCTGTTCCAGAACAGAAGTAGATATCTCAGACCCTTTGATAGAATTGATATATCCTAAATAAATATATATCCATTGAAAGGAATGGGAAAGTTCAAGTTCAGGAAGTCAAGGAAAGAATAATGGAGCACATGGGTTGATGGCACCAGCATGAAACCAGCTTGATTCAAGATATCGAGACAAAGGGATTACATTACACGGTAAGCATTCGTAGGAGGTGACACATCATTACGATGTTAACTTATTTCTCTATGGGTGCCTTGGCGTGTTTCTAGATTATATCCTTGGAATTTAGGTAGGCTCTAACTAATGCCATTGAGAAAGAGGCTTAGAGGGTAACACACTAAGTGTGTCCAAGTATCTCAGTTAAAAATTAATTTAACAATTTGAATAAAGATTATTCCCGATTGTGGTTTAATAATTATTCAATGATGCATGATCACATTTATTTTGACAGTAGTTATTTTAGAGAATATATTATAGGTGAAATAATATATTTATTAGACAGTAATGAAATAATATTTATTTTTGAAATAAAGAGTCATAATTCAATGTCTAATAAATATGGTGGAGGAAAGAAAGAGAATGGAAAAACAAAAGTACATTCCGTGTATATTAATATACACGCCATGTAGTTTTTATGAGGATTTGTGAGAAATAATATTATTTATTTAATTAAATAATATTAGATGTAATTTACTGGGCGCATGTCAAGTAATAATAATAGTAAACTATTATTATTAGACATGGGGTTTTACTAGGAATTAAATGAAATGAATAAATGATTTTAGGTAATTAATTCATTTTATTAATATAATTAATTAAAATCCCAATTATATTATTCTCATTATCCTATCCATTAATTTTGGTTGTGCACAATGAATCTTGAGAAATATCTCAAGCCAAGAGAGAATTATTTTCTTCAAATAATTCTCTCAAGCTACGAGAGAGATCCTCCTCCACCGAATCAAGGATAATACTTTGCAAGAGGCTCTCAAGGCGATCGAAGGAGGACATCGCAAGTGAAGGATCTTCTATGCAAGCACCTAGAGATACCTCCGGCGATGTCTATAGATACGTGGAGCAAGTGTGGATCATCAATAGAGTTATCCTACACTTGGATTCTACGACCCAATGACGGACCACATCAGATCGTGACCAGAAAAATCAATATAGAGAGAATTCCATCAATTTAATTATTGTCTTTTAATTAAATTAATTATAACCAACATATGATGATCCTATCTGTGGTTCCAAGACTCCCCACTTTTCTTTCATTCTTTATTCTATTCCAAATATCTGGAATTTTATTATCATGATGGATCTCAGATTGATCATCGTTAACGAAAAAAATTAAAGTTGGGTACACCCACCAACACGCTTCCATTGTGCCTGAAACCTACAAGTGGTATCAGATCAGTCATATCGTTGATTATAATTATTTAGTTTTTCATTGGTGATTTAGGCATTTAATAACTTAGTTGTTTTAATTCATGTTAATCGTTCAATAAATCTGAATTTTGAGATCTATACCTCCTCTTTCATTTCTCGTTCACCATTTAGAAAATATTTTTTCTTTTAATTTTGATTAAAATAAAATAGAGGATCTCATCCGGAGGTTCCAAAGATTCCTGGCCATACAACACCAGAACACATGGCATGTATTTGGAAATATATGCTCTGTAGTATAGGTTCCATGCACCGGGACTCTCCGCCAAACCATTCCATGTCATTGGATTCTATCTAAGTCTTCAAGACTCCATGTGTTGACCAAGAACTGGTGGCACACAGTTTCTAGATTACACACTGTGTGGACCATTGAATATTTCATGTAGTCCCTTCAGGTTAGGGTTGGACCATGTACCCCATAAACGACTTGCCCGACTAGAAACCGAGAAACACAGATACTAAACAGCGTGTGTCCCACTAAACACACCATGTACTCTGAAGGTTTCTGAAGTACATCTATACCCCATTTCCCTGAGCGTGTACTTCAGATGGATGGCGGACAAAATTAAAGACCATGTAGTCAGAACTACAGACTGTTTACTCATCCAAATTATATATATTTATTAAAATTTATTATTATATTATACAAACCCTTGAGATGTATACCATAGTGCGGTCGTAAAGCCGAGGCACAACATGTGATAGGTGTTTTATATATATGTATTTAATTTAACATCTGTGTAATTTTTATTTCTACTCACTAGGTTGTTATGAATGGGAATTCACCAGGTTGCCTCCAATGTACATGTTACATACAAAGATTATTTTTAATGAATTTATTTATTTAAAATAATGTTGAATGAGAATCTCAAGGAAATTCAGAAAAAAGGTTTAAGATAAAAGGATTGATTAATTAAAGATAATTAATTAATTAGAGCATGATTTATCTTAAAAAAGAATGATTAAATAATTAAATTCTAGTTTTATTTATGAATAAATATCATGCATGTATGGATGATCATGAGATAGACCAAGAACTTTGTATGTAAATGGATACAATTTAATTTATTTATTTAAATTTAATTTGTTGGCCTATGAGCCTTGTCCTCATTAATATGTCAGGCCTATGTGCCCATGGTTTCTTTTATGTAAAACCCTATTTTACCCCTCACCCACGAGTGAGATGAAAGCACATGTAATGTATGGAGCTCCCAAGCTAGTGGAGGTGACTCAAGTTATGAGCCAAGGTGAAACCAATCTAAGAAGATACAAAGGTGGATAGATGGAAAGCTATAAACAAGAACCCAAAAGGTTCAAGGTGTTTCTCCTATAGGTCTTGGGTTAGATTATTAACTTCTAGATAAACTAAGTGATAGAACAAGCTCAAGATCATACCTTTTATATTATTTTTGTCAGTTGTATGGTTTATTTATTGTGGGTGTGTTTTCATGATCACACAATTAATGAATTAAACAAGTATTTAAGATGGAACTAAAATAATTCCAGTTTATTCGTAAATAGTAGCTTAAACATGGTTAAAAAATAAAGTATATCCCACTTAATATTAAAAATCATGTAATTGAAGATAAAAAATGGAAATTTATGTATAAGGATAAAATCCCTCAAAGAAATATTAAGTCGGTATAACCATCCATAATATTTTTTAGAATGGAACCATAGTCAAAGTGCTTGAACATAGCTAGTTTGGGTGCTTTAAATTATTCGGGAATTCTAATTCAAGGTTTCGGGTTGACATAACTTGGTTCAAATCAAGGGTTGACTACCACGACATGACTTGGCATGACCAAGAGGCAAAGTTTGTGGAAATCGAAAATAAAAGGATTTTAGGATTGGGGAGTCCACTCAGTGGATCACAAAGATATGAGTTAATGTAGTTGGGATTTGGAATGCCTACCTAAAACCCTTCATGTTTCTTGACCAACCCTAGTTGGGGTAATGTGTAGGGAAATATGGATTCCTTCCACTAGAATATTCAGGAAACAGTATATTCTAAGGTCTATGGTGAGGGCTATTGAATTTCTATAAAATAGTGGGAGAATAATAAGTATTAATTTATTTATTTATCTTATTTTTATCATGATAAATTACTAAACCTTTTTTTCATCATAATTTGTAGAAATGGAAAGACAAATTACTTAAAAAATATCATTGAAAACCATACTCGAAGAGGAAAACCTTCTCCCTGGCACTAATTTCCAGGAATGACAGAGGTGCTTTCGCATCATCCTTCACCATGAGGGAAAATTTTATGTATTGGAAGAACCTATTCCAGGTGCACGTAGAAAATAGGCTAGTGATGAGGAACTGTCTCTATATGAAACATATGGATGATTCCTCAGATGTCCAATGTTTTATGCAATTGTCCATGTCTAATGAGCTCTTGAAGAAACATGAAAACATGGACGTGTATAGAATGATGTCTCACATTAAGGATCTATATCAAGAGAAGGCGAGATTAGAGGGGTATGAGATCTCAAATGTTTTATTCACAACTATTCTTGGAGATTATGCACTAGCTGGGCCTCATATATTCAAGATTATTGGATAAATTGAATGCCGGGATATATTAGGGATTAACTTCACAGATGAGTTGCATACAGATCTCATTCTATCATCACTACCCATGAAATTCTCTAGCTTTATTGTCAACAACAACATGAGAACGAATAAGAAGAGTCTATCAGAACTTCTGACCTTAATTTTCCATGTAGATAAGAACAAGGGGAGTGACAAACCCATAGTCCTTATAGTGAATAAGAAAAGGATGGACAAGGGAACGGGGCCAAGGATTCATAAACGGTTAGAAGCCCCAGAGCACCATCCCTCCAAGAATGGGAATATATAGAGGAAGGGCAAGGAATGGGAGGCGGTATGTTTTTCATGCGGTAAGCAAGGCCACTGGAAGAGGAACTGCACCCAGATGTATGATGACGCTAAAGGTGTGTTCGTTATCGAGTGTAATCATTCCATTTCTACACATTGGGTATTAGATATAGCTTGTGAGGATCACATCTGTTTTAAAATGCAGGAACAAATAATATTTTAAAATATTTCCTGATGATAGGTGGATCTTTGAGCTGCCAATGGCGCGAGGCTGGTTGCGTTGGCCATTGGCAATTACCATCTCTCACTGCCAACTCGAATGATTTTGGTTTTACATAACTGTTATTATGTGCCTAGTTTTACCAAGAACATAATTTCTATATCTTGTTTGGATATGGATGTATTTATTTTAAATTTTTGAAATAAGGGTTGTATATTTTATAAAAACAATATATGTTATGGTATGACACATTTAAATAACGGGTTGTTTGTATTAAATTATGAAAACCAAGTGTTGTAAATCGATAACTAAACAAATTCACATGACTCATACAAAACCCAGTTGTGGCATCACCATCTTGGTTAGGAAAATGAGAAGCACTTGAAAAAGCTATGCTAGAATGGTTATTTAGAGTCTACTGAGATAAAACCACTTGACGAATGTCATTCTTATTTATAGGGTAAAATCTCCAAGTTTATAGAGACCCAACCTTTTCATACATTACTATAAAATAATTTTAAAGATAAACAACATAATAGTATTACACATAGAGTATCCAATAGTTTAGTGTCTTTGGAAAACTAGGACCATACACAACAATTACAACATCGAGAAAAAACTTTTTTGTTCATTTATTCTTCTCTAGATTCTTATTGTCACTTGACCTCTTCTTAGTACATGTATCCACATGAGGATATACATCAAAAGGGGTTATATAGAAGCCCAGTAAGAGGATAGTTAAGAACAATGTAGCATGGGGTGAGCATATTCATAACATAGTCAAAGAATCACGAGGGGAAGCATTAATAAGAGACTTGAAATGTGGCAATGCATAAAAACGAAACATCATGTATTAGTGGTTAACTACCACACATGCTTGCGAACAAATATAGAATATTGTTCACACACCATTTAACATTTTCTCATGATATTAATCACTTTACCCAATGCATTGGAGCACTGTATAATTCCGGGCGAACCCATCACTTTTAAACATTTATATTGCGCTATATAATTCCGTGTGCACCCGTCACATCATAACATTATCATTTATCATGCATGACACAATGAAAATATAACATAAATGAACATAAATAAACCGTGAAAAGGAATTGGTTTCATCTCATAAGAACACATTCTTTAGCATTGGGTTCCAAAATGAAATAGGTAATAACATATATGTTACAAGAACCATCAATCTTGAATGAGAAGTAAAAGGTGTGTTCTTGAAAGAAGAGTTATTTTGGAAAACATTTGGTTTTTCATAAATACTAGTGAAAAACATGTATATCCCAGAAATGGAAAGATAATTATGAAAAAAATAATTTTAAGGAGTAACCATATCAAAAAGGAGTGAAAGTGGGAGAACCCAAAGGATGAAATTTGGGTTCGAGAATTTCCCATTACCTTGTATCCGAACGCTTCCTTCACTTTAATGTCCTGTATAGTGACATTATATTAATTAAATAGAAATTAAATAACATTTTATACATTAATAGGTTTCATTTTGGTTTCATTATTTTGTTTATGGGCCTTTTTATAAGTTACATAGTTTAAAAACATTGTTCGAAAATGTTCGTTTTTATGGTTTTCTTGAGAGTTTCACATGTATTCAAGAATTGATGTTTTGTAGAACATGGGTAAACATCCAGAACATACATTAAATGTTATTAATGATATTCCAGAAGTCAAAATGATCTTATAATTAATTACATTGTATACCATGTGGATGAATCATTAGATATGAATTTAATGATGATCGTTTGGGTTAATTTGGGTGGTTTTTTCAACCACAACGAATTTGTTTTGTTTACGCATGTAGTAATATGTACATAAGTTAGTTCCAGAACCTAAAATAGGAAATAATACATATATAATATTTTGGTTTAACCATAAAAATTGTTTAATGACCAGATCTGTAGGTAGAAATGGAAAAATAAAACATGTTGTTCTTGACGGTGATAGATTAACACCTTACGAACAACGTTTTCTTTTATAAAATAAAAGGAAGAGGAGAAGAGGGTTGGATGGTATAATATCCCATTAGTATCATAAAATTACAGTATATGTATGATAATAGAGTTACAATACCATTTTTACAAATATAGATTGGGAGATAATACGAAAAGTACTTGAAATTGAAAGGGAATTAAAGGAAAGAGGAAGAGAAATTACCTCTTGAATCCTCCTCTTAAGATCCTCCTTAAAGGGCCTAATCTTGGTCTTTTGATGAGACTAGAAGATCTTGGACGTGGGGGAGGGGATAGGGAAGATTATTAGGTAGATTTTAGTCAATTAATGAAGCTTGAGTGGTGTTGTTTGGAAAGTGTAAGGGGAGGGGTTATTTATACATGAGGAGGGAGGTGTTTTTAGTATAAAATATTAAATAAAATAATATATCAAAAGTTAGACTTGTAGTAGCAGTTTTTGACATACTAAATCATAAATTAATATAATATAATTATTTTTAGGCTTTAAAGCATCTTTATAATTCGAATTAATTAATTTATTAAAAGGAAAGTGAAAGAAAGAGAAAAAGACACTTTAAGAAATCACATTTTGACTTTAGGATTTGGAAAGTTCTTTTTAGGTTTGAAAATTGAGTTTATTTTATTATAAGGAACCATTTATGAAACTTAATATAATTTGGCCGAACCTAAGGATCTATAATGTTTATGTCATCATTACATCATTAATGATTCAATTTAGGATACACCGGTTATGTGAAAAACTATATTTTTTTACTATTCACCCGAAAATTGAAGTATTTCAAAAAAAATACCAAAATTTGACCATAACCATTTTCAATGTGTAGAATCCAAAAATGAATTCCATCTTTCAAAAATAATTTTCTAAATGTGATTAATTTAATATTTAATTAAAATCCTAATTTACTTGTAAAATACATTTTTTAAAATTAAAACAGATTTTATAATGCTTTCAAAAATTACCTAGGGTCTTATAAAATTATATAAAAACTAGAAGACATAGATTTTATAATTTATGAAAACATTTTAAGAAAATAAATTTTCTTTTAAATTAATTAATTATTTATAACTTACAAAAATACCAAAACATTTACTATTGTCAAATTGTCACTTTCTAAGATGCCTAAATTTTATTTAATTATTCATGGGTTAGGTTACTATTATTTGGATGCTTTAATATTCATAAGATTCATACTACTATTCATAAGGGTAGGTTACTACTCATAGGGGTAGGTTACTATTCACAAAAATTATGTTTTTCTTATTGGACCCCAAAAACCATCTTGAACACAACCGTGTATGTCAGATTTTCAAAATTACAAAAAAAAGAAGTGAAAAACTTTTGTTTAAAATTCAATTAGAACTTAGTAGTTCATTATGTTGTGTTTTCATGTGATTTTATGACATATTTTTAAGAAGGGACTTTCCATTGAAATACTTTGGGTCATTACATTCTTCCCCCCTTATGAAATTTCACCCTCGAAATTTTACTTTACATAAACTGGTGAGGGTAATTCTCCTTCATCACCTCCTCTAGTTCCCAAGTAGCTTCTTCAAACTTATGGTTCCTCCACAACACTTTGAAAAGGTGGGTTGTCTTATTGTGTAGAACTTTGTATCTCCGGTCCAGAATCTCTACTAGCTTCTCCTCATAAGAGAGATCATCTTCCAGCTGTACCACCTCTGAGTTCAGTATATGTGAGGGGTCTGGTATGTAATTCCTCAGGAGTGATACATGAAACACATCATGAACATGAGGCATATTTGGTGGAAGTACAAGCTGATAGGCCACAACTCCTATATGGTCAAGGATTTCAAAGGGGCCAATGTACTTTGTGCTTAACTTTCCATTCTTCCCAAATCACATGAATCTCTTCCATGGTGATATTTGAAGGGAGACGTTATCTCGAATATTGAACTCCAAATACCTTTGAAAGTTTTCAGTATAGCTCTTTTTCCAACTTTGAGCAGCTTTGATGTGTTTCTGGATGACTTGAACCTTCTCTATCATCTCTTCGACAAGATCGAGTCCAAATAGATTTCTTTCTCCAACTTCATCCCAACAGGTTGTAGTTCTACATGACTTTCCATACAGAGCGTCATATGAATCCATTTGAATACTCGAGTGAAAGCTATTATTGTATGAGAACTCAACCAATGGGAGATTCTGATCCCATCCACCTTTGAATTATAGTGACCAGACTCTTAGAATATCTTCAAGAGTCTAAATAGTTTTTTTAGATTGTCCATCTGTTTGGGGGTGATAGGCCATGCTGAAATTTAATCAGTACTCAAATCATGTTGAAGGCTCCTCCAGAATTTAGATGTGAACCTTGGATCATGGTCAGAGACAATTGAGAGTGGAACACCATGCAGCCTCACCACTTCCTTCACATATATCTTGGAAAGTTGTTCATGTGAGAGATCTTCCTGAATAGCGATAAAATGGGAAGTCTTGGTGAGTCGGTCAACCACAACCAATACCATATTATTTTCCTTCGACGCCTTCGGGAGACCCGTGATAAATTCCACAGTAACATTTTACCATTTCCACATGGGTATAGGAAATGGATGCATCATCCCTTTAGACTTTTTTCTCTCTACTTTAACTTGCTGACATACCAATCACCTTGATATTTATTCCACAATCTCCTTCTTCATGTTATCCCACCAGAAGTATTCTTGGAGATCACGGTACATCTTGGTGCGACCAAGATGGATAGAGAATGTTGAGATATGATCATTTTCCAATAGATCCTTCTTTATCTCGGGTGATGAAGGCACCCAAAGCCGAATTCCAAACAAAATCACACCATCATCATCAATATAGAACTCATGTAGCTTCTCTTCCTTTACTGCATTTAGCCTCTTTTGTATCTCCACATCATCCCTTTATGCTTCTCTAATATTCCCTTGAATGGATAGTTGCACAATCATTTGGGCAAGGTAGGATGTATCCCCTACCCTTATGATTTCTAAATCCATGCTTTTCATATCCATAAAGATAGGGTCTATCTCAATCCATAACATGGATAGAGTAGCAGGTTCGTTTCTTCTTAGAGCATCAGCTACCTTGTTCACATTTCCAGGTTGGTAGTGAATAGAGCAATAATAATCCTTGACTAGCTCTAACCATCTCCTTTAACGCATGTTGAGATCCTTTTGTGTGAATATATACTTTAGGATCTTGTGGTCGGTGTATATGCCACACTTCTCACCGTAAAGGTAATGCCACTATATTTTCAAGGAAAAAATCATGGCTGCCAGATCTAGATCATGCGTTGGGTAGTTCTGCTCATGGATCTTCAACTGTCGTGAGGCATAGGCTATCATATTATAATTTTTCATGAGTATGCAACCCAATAATTTCTTTGAAGAATCACTACATACCAAAAAACATTCCCCAATTATTATTAGTGTGAGTACAAGTGCAGTGATCAACCATCTATTTATCTCCTTGAAGCTTCCCTCACATTCTTCTGTCTAGAAATATTTTACCCCATTCCTTGTTAACTTAGTTAGTAGGCTTTACAATCATGAGAAGTTTCTCAAAAAACGTCAGTAGTACCCATCTAATCCAAGAAAACTATGGATTTTGGTGACACTAGAGGTCCTGGGACATTCCTCAATAGCCTTTGTTTTTGAAGGATACAAAGAAATTCCCTCACATGTGATCACATGTGCCAAGAACGTGACATTGCTTCATCCAAAAGTCACACTTGCTGAACTTGGTGTACAACTTCTCATTTCTTAATTTCTCCAACAGAATCATTGGATGCTTTTTGTGTTCCTTCTTGAAATCGGAGTAGATGAGAATATCATTGATAAAAACTACCACAATTTTTTTGAGGTAATTTCTAAAGACTCTATTCATCAAATCCATGAAGATTTCAGGGGAATTAGTAAGTCTAAAGGGAATAAATAGAAACTCATAGTACCCATACCTTGAATGGAAGGCAGTCTTCTGAATATCCTCCTTCTTCACCTTTAGCTGATGATATCCAGAACAAAGATCCAACTTTGAGAAGTATTTAACTCCTATTAACTGATCGAACAAGTCGTCAATCCTTGGAAGAGGATACCTATTCTTTATGGTGATATTTTTGAGTTACCGATAGTCGATACAGAGCCGCATTGTTCCATCCTTCTTCTCCACAAAGAGCACTGGCGCACCCCATGGAGATGCACTAGGGCATATGAACCATTTGTCTAGATGTTACTGTAGCTGCATCTTTAACTCATCCAGTTCGATAGAAGCTTTCCTATAGGGGCACTTTGAGATAGGAGTAGCTCCAGGTATGAGTTCTATTGAAAACTCTACCTCACTATCTGGGGGAAATCCGGGTAACTCTTCGGGAAATACATCACTATATTCCCTCACAATGGGAATTTCCTCAAGGTTGGATGTTTCCATTGACTCAACTATTTGGGAGGGGTATTCTTCTTCATTAGGAATCAACACCCACACCGATGAAGGATTTTTCAAAGGATATTCCCGATGTTCCTTGCATTTTTAGAGGATCATGGGATGGTTTGGAATATGAAAAGATATTTATCTTTCTGACAGTTGATATCTGCTCTATATAATGAGAGCCAATCCATTCCCATTATAGCATCGAATTCTACCAAGGGAAGTATAAAGATATTCGTTGGAAGAATCTTCCCACATATTCCAATAGGATAAGTTTCAAACACTTTTGTTTCAATGATTTCACCACTTTGTGTTTTTATAGATATCTCTACTTCATGGTTTCGGGGCTTCTATTCGATAGTTCTAGAAAACTTTCAATATATAAAGGAATGCATAGAACAAGAATCAAATAAGAATTTTTCCATTCTTGAGTGAATAGGAAGTGTAACTTGTATGAATTCATTATCTTTCTCCACTTCCACTATAGTGATGGAATAATACTTCCCTTGTTCCTTTGGCTTTGGTGGCTACTGATGCTGATTACCCACGAGAACTCGAGGTTTAGTGCAATGGCTTGAATAGTGCCCTAGCTCCCTATAGTTGTAGCATTGAACCATGAATGGTTCTATCCTTTCTTCTGCCACATTCTCCTTCCTTTTTATGTATTTCCGACACTGTTGAGCAATGTGTCTTTCTTTCCCACACTTGAAGCATTTCCTCGTCCCTTTGAGACAGTTCCCATGGTGCAACAACCCACATTTTTGGCATGTGGGTCATTGATATTTCTTCCCACCTTTTTCATTAGATCCACTGGCTTGAAACTCCATCTTTCATTTCTTATCACCATAGCCATGAGACCATTATCCAGGCCCCATCTCCACTTTGAGAGCACAACAAACAACTTCTTCATAACTCCCAAAGTCTCGAATTTCTAGAGCCTTTAGAAGGTGTGGTTTTAATCCACTAAAAAATCTATAATTTTTTTTATCATTATTGATAACAAAACCTGAAGCGTACCTTACAAGACTTGTGAAATTTTCTTCGTTGGTTGTGACAGATTATCCATCTTTTTTCTTGAGCTCTATGAATTCTCTCTCCATCTTCGTATGAAGAGTTCATGGGAAATAATTATTAAGAAACATGATCTTAAAGACTTCCCATTCCATCTATTCAACTTCCTCCCTTGGCTTTGTGTTCTTAATCAAATCCCACCATTGATCAGAATCTTCATCTAGATGATAAACTGCTAGTGTCACATTCTCCATCTCAAAACAATGAAGAGTAGAAAAGATCTTATCCATGGAGTTGACCAACTGTTCCACTACTAGTGGATTATAAGATCCACTAAACGTCAGTGGTCGTTGCCACATAAAACATTCGATAGCCATTTTCTATCTCTTTGGTGAAGGAGGAAGTTCCCCATTATTATGGTTATTGTTCATAACCTGAGATAATTGGGTAAGAATCACCATTATGTTTTGAACTCCACCTCCCAAATTATTGGGGATGCGTTTGGGAAATCGTTGCATTGGACATCGCACGAGTTGTTAGCCTGGTTTCTCCTAGTTCCCACCATTTTCTAAAATAGAAATGGCTAGATCAAAACATAATTCAACAAGTCATGAATAAATTATTCATTTAAAAAAAGCATAACATATGGGATGCCTATGTAAAGATTTTTGTGTGCATATTTTTACTTAGACTCATGCTAGAGGTGTTCTCTAGGGTTCACTAATCCTGATTCCCAAATTTACTAAACCTTTCCTATGATACAAAATTTAGTGAACCAACCTTTTCATACATTACTATTACATCATTTTAAAGATAAATAACATAATATTATTACACATAGAGTATCCAACAGTTTAGTGTCTTGGGAAAACTAGGACCATACAAAACAATTACAACATTGAGCATAAACTTTTTTGTTCATTTCTTCTTCTCTAGCTTCTTATCAGCACTTGAACTCTCCTTAGTACATGTAGCCACCTGAGGATATACATAAAAAGGTGTGATATAGAAGCCTATTAAGAGGATAGATAAGAAAGATATAGCATGGGGTGAGCATATTTATAACATTGGCATAGAATCATGAGAGGAAGCATTAATAATAGACTTGAAATGTGGAAATGTATAAAAATGAAACATTATGTCTTAGTGGTTAACTACCAAAAATGCTTGTGAAAAAATCTATAATCTTGTTCACAAATAATTTCAAATTTACTCGTGAGATTCATCACTTTACCCAAAGCATTGGAGTGCTGTATAATTCCAGGCACACCCATCACATTTAAACATTTATATTGAGCTATATAATTCTAGGCGCACCCGTCACATCATAACATTATCATTTATCATGCATTCCACAATGAAAATAAAACATAAATGAACATAAATAAACCATGAAAAGTAATGGGTTTCATCTCATAAGAACACATTCATAAACATTGGGTTCCCAAAAGAAAAAGGGAATAACATATATGTTACAAGAACCACTAATCTTGAATGAGAAGTAAAAGGTGTGTTCTTGAAAGAAGAGTTATTTTGGAAAACATTTGGTTTTTCATAAATACCAGTGAAAAAAAGTATATCCCATAAAAGGAAAGAAAATGATGAACAAAATAATTTTAAGGAGTAACCATATCAAAAAGGAGTGAAAGAGGGAGAACCTGAAGGATGAAAGTTGGGTTCGAGAATTTCCACTTCCCTTGTATCCGAATGCTTCCTTCCATTTTAATGTCCTATATAATGACATTATATTCATTAATAAGAAATTAAAGAACCTTTGATAAATTAATAGGGGTCATTTTGGTTTTGTTATGTTTTTTATGGGCCTTTTTATTGTTACATAGTTTAAAAACATTGTTCGGGAATGTTCGTTTTTATGGTTTTCTTGAGACTTTCACACATATTCATGAATTAAAGTTTGCGTAGAATATGGAAAAACATCCAGAATATACATTACATGTTATTAATGATACTCCAAAAGTTAAAATTATCTTATAATGAATTACATTGTATACCATGTATATGAATAATTAGATATGAATTTAATGAAGATTGTTTGGGTTAATTTGGGCGTTTTTTCAACCACAAGGAACTAGTTTTGTTTACTCATATAGTAATATGTACATAAGTTAGTTTCAGAACATAAAATAGGACATAATAAATATATAATATTCTGGTTCAACCATAAAAATTATTTGATGACCAGAACTGTAGGTAGAAATGGAAAAAAACAAGTCGTTCTTGAAGGTGATAGATTAACACCTTACAAACAACGTTTTCTTTTATAAAATAAAAGAAAGAGGAGAAGAGGGTTTTATGGTATAATATCCCATTAGTATCATAACATTTTGGTATATGTATGATACTGGAGTTAACATACCATTTGGACAAATATAGGTTGGTATAGAATAAAAAAAGGACTTGAAATTGAAAGGGAATTAGAGGAAAGTGGAAGTGAAATTACCACTTGAATCCTCCTCTTGAGATCCTCCTTGAGGGGCCTAAGCTTGGTATTTTGATGAGACCAGAAGATCTTGGACGTGGGGGAGGGGCTTGGGAAGATTATTGGGTAGAGGTTATGCAATGCGTGAAGCTTGAGTGGTGTGGGTTGGCAAGGGGAAGGGGAGGGGTTATTTATACACGAGGAGGGAGGTGTTTTTAGTATAAAATATTAAATAAAATAATATATGAAAAGTTAGACTTGTAATAGTAGTTTTTTGACATCCTAAATCATAAATTAACTTAATATAATAAATTTTAGTCTTTAAATCATCTTTATAATTATAATTCATTAATTTAATAAAAGGAAAGTGAAAGAAAGAGATAAAGACACTTCAAGAAATCACCTTTTGACTTTAGGCTTTGGAAAGTTCTTTTTAGGTTTGAAAATTGATTATATTGTATTTTAAGGAAAAATTTATGAAATTTAATATAATTTGGAATAACCTAAAGTTATAGAATGTTTATATCATCTTTACATCATTAATGATGCAATTTAGGATACATCGATTATGTGAAAAACTGTATTTTTTACTATTCACCTGAAAATTGAAGTATTTCAGAAATATCCCAAAATTTTACCCTAACCATTTTTAGACGGGTATAATACAAAAATGTATTAAATTTTTTTAAAATAATTTTCTAAATATTATTAATTTAATATTTAATTAAAATCACAATTTACTTGAAAAATACAGTTTTTAAAATTAAAACAGATTTTATAATGCTTTCAAAAATTACGTTGGGTATTATAAATTTATATAAAAACTAAAAGACATGGATTTTATAATTTATGAACTCATTTTATGAAAATAAATTTTATTTTAAATTAATTAATTAATTATAATTAGTTATTTATAACTTACAAAAATACCAAAATGTTTTCTTTGTTCAAATTGTCACTTTCTAAGATGCCTAAATTTTATTTAATTATTCATGGGTAAGGTTACTCTTATTTGAAATATTTACTATTCATATGGGTCATACTATTATTCATAAGGGTAGGTTACTATTCATAGGGGTAGGTTACCATTCACCAAAAATTATGTTTTTCTTATTGGACCCCAAAAATCATCTTGAACACAACAATGTATGTCAGATTTTTAAAATTCCAAACACAGAAGTGAAAAACTTATGTTTAAAGGCCACATAGCACTTAATAGTTCATTATGTTGTGTTTTCATGTGATTTTATGACATATTTTTAAGAAGGGAATTTCCATTGAAATACTTTGGGTCGTTACAAAGCTGCGTTTTTGTGGAAAGGGTGAAAGGGCCACAAAGCTTATAGGATTGATGCACAGAGATGTTTGTGGACCATTTCTAGTAGAAGCTAGAGGTGGATATTCTTACATGAATACTTTTACTAATGATTTGTGTAGATATGGATATATATACTTAATGAGGTATATGTCAGAAGCCTTAGAGAAATTTAAGGAATTCAAAAATAAAGTAGAGAATCAGCTTGGTAAGAGGATAAAGAAGTTTCAATTAGATCGAGGTAGAGAATATATGAAACAAGAGTTCATCAATCTTCTATGGGAGTCTATAATTCTATCTCAACTCACTCCTAATTATACATCATAGTGGAATGGTTCTAGTTAAAGGAGGAACCACACCTTATTAGACATGGTGAGGTCAATGATGAGTCATGTAGATCTTCCATTATCCTTTTGTGGATATGCATTAAAAATTTCCGGATACACATTAATCTAAGTACCAACTAAGGCGAAAAATGGAATTCTATCCAAGTTATGTAATGGAAATGAAACCCATTTTGTCAAAAACATGTGTATGGGGATGTGAGGTATTTGTTAAGGCCTTCTCAGGCAACAAACTAGCACCCCGTGTCACGAGGTGTATCTTTATAGGATATTTCAAGGAAAAGAAATGATATTACCTATATAACCATTTAGAAAAGAAAGCGAATGTCTCCAGAAAAGCCATCTTTTATGAGAGGGATCAAATACTCACAAAGGATAGTGGGATAAATATTGTCTTTGATGAAGTTGATGCTCCAGATACACAAGAGTTGGTACAGGAACAAATTCCATAGGTCCCCATGGAAGAGGTGCCATAAACACAAGTACTACATAAGAGCTTAAGAGAGGTAAGAAAAGCATAGAGAATTTGTATCCTAGTAACTGAGGATGGTGAATCATTATTGTTGGACAATGATGAACCAATATTCTACAAGGAAGCAGTAGAAATCTCAAAAGATGCAAGATGGATAGAAGCTTCGAATTCTAAGATGAATTCCATGTATTATAACCAGGTCTGGGTTTTGGTCGATGATCTAGTTGATGTAAAGACTGTTGGATGAAAATGGGTATTCAAGAGAAAACTGGACATGGAAGGTCAATCTAGAAGCTATATAGCATCACTAGTGACTAAATGATTCATAAAGTGTCAAGGAATAGACTACGATGAAACCTTTTCGCTAGTTTCTATATTTAAATATACAAGAATCATACTTGCCATAATATCTTACCATGAATACGAGATTTGGAAAATTGATGTCAAAAACATAGTTCCTTAATGGGAACCTTCAGAGAGATTTATATATGACACAACCAGAAGGGTTTGTGACACCAAGTGAATCCAAACATATTTCCAAGTTGCAGAAATCCATTTATGGATTAAAGAAAGCATCTAGTACATGGAACATTCGATTTGATGAAGCCATAAAGGAATTTGGATCCATTAATAATGATTGTGATCCATGTGTTTATAGGTAGTTTAATGGGAATACAGTCATTATACAAGTAGTATATCTTGATGGCATATGGATTATTGGAAATGATGTACCAGTCTTACAGTTAGTTAAGGACTGGTTGGAAAAGTTTTTCTCCATGAAGTACTTGGGTGAAGAAACCTACATTCTAGGGATCAAGATCATTCATGACAGATCCAAGAGGCAGATTGGACTAAGTTAGGGTATATAGATTGACTAGATACTAAGGAGATTTAGTATAGAACAATCCATGATGGGATTAGTTTCAATGTCACACGACCTACATCTTTCTAAGAAAATATTTCCTCAGACACAACAAGAGAAAGATAGAATGAGTAAGATCCCATATAATTCGACTATAGGATCCATCATGTATTCCATGTTATGTACCAGTCTTGATGATTCCTACATGCTAAGAATGGTAGGTAGATATCAAGTAGATCCAAGAGAACAACATTGGACTATTGTCAATACTATCCTTAAGTATCTGAGAAGAACTAATAATTTCTAGTGTATGGAGGAGATAAGAAGCTTGTCCTTAGATGGTACACTGATGCTAGTTTTCAGAAAGATTATAATGATTTGAAGTCACAATCTGGATATGTTTTATATCTCAATTGAGGAGCTGTGAGATGGAAGAGTTCAAAACAACCAGTTGTCACCAATTCTACAACGGAGTCTGAATATATAGAGGCTTCTAATGTTTCCAACGAAGTCTTTTGGATTTAAAACTTTATCAAAGAGTTTGATGTGGTTCTTATTAGTTAATATCCTATCATATTATATTACGATAATACTATAGAATTGGCTATTGAAAAATAACCAAGGTCACATCAATGGATAAAGAACATACTCTATTAGTATCACCTCTTGATGGATTTCTATCAAAGGGGTGAAGTTGCAGTGAGAAGAGTGTCCATGGAAGAGAACGTGGAAGACCCCATGACTAAAGTCCTATCTCAACAGAAACATGAATATCATGTGAGAGCTAGTGGGTTAAAGGTTGTTAGCAGTTGGCTTTATTCCAAGTGGGAGTCTGCTGGAGTTGGTGGCCTAGAACCAACTACTTTGTAATTTATTCATTAATAAAAACCTTATCAAATCGTGATTGTTCTTTTTCCTGATAATGAAAGTGATAATGTCCTAAGGATAATTTTTTCACTGAAAGGGCATAGAGGATCCGTACTATGATGAGAACCTAGAAGTTCCATAACACTGTTCTTTAATATATATTCTATAGCCAGATGATGTTATTTAAGGGACACAAATAATACATGCCATTAGGGATGAAGACTCATAAAACATTGAGGCACCTTCTCATGGTGTGCTCCATTGGTAATATCCAGGAGGATATTATGAGAATGAGAACTACCGGTAGGAAATATACATTTCATAGTGTCGTTGGATGTTCTTATCTACAAACATGTGTATTGGTCCTCATACTTTAAGATTATTATTAATGGGTATTATAACTCGCTCACTTAGATGTATTGGTGAAAACTGTGATGACACACTATTCGCAGTGAGGTAGGATATGTTGGGTGTGTCACGAGTAATACTTCATTAATAGATAATGTGAGAAAGGATTTGTCCCTTATGTTCCATAACAGATGTAGATACATTTGGCCCTTTGATGGAATTGATATAGCCTAAATAAATCCACGATCATGGTAAGGAATGGGAAAGTTCAATTACGGGAAGTAAAAGAAAGCATAATCGAGCACATGGGTTGATGGCACCAGCATGCATCCCGCTTGATTAGAGATATCAAGATAAAGGGATTAGATTACACAGTAAGCGTTAGTAGGATTTAACACATCATTAGAATGTTAAATTATTTCTCTATGGGTGCATTGGCATGTTTCTATACGATAACCTTGGAATTTAGGAAGGCTCTACCTAATGCCACTGAGAAATAGGCTTAGAGGGTCACACACTACGTTTATCAAAGTAACTCATTTAAATGTTAATTTAACAAGTAAAATTTAGATTATTCTCGATTTTGGATTAATAATTATTCAAGGATGCCTGATCGCATTTATTTTGACACTAGTTATTTGAGAGAATATATTTTGGGAGAAATAATATATTTATTAGGAAGTAAGGAATTAATATTTATTTAAGAAATAAATATTCATTTTATTATTCTAAGTAATTAAAATCCTAAGAATATTATTCTCATTAGCCTCGCCATTCATTCTGGTTGTGCACAACAGATCTAGAGAAAAATTCTCAATCTATGAGATCATTCTTTTATTCCAATAATTCTCTCAAGATACAAGAGAGATCCTCTTCCACCGGATTAAGGAGAGCACTCTGAAAACGGCTCTCAAGGCGATCGAAGTCAGACATCACAAGTGAATGATCTTCCGTGCTAGCACCTAGATATCAATTCGATGATATCCAGAGATACGTGGAGCACATGTGAATCACCACTAGATGAATCCAACACTTGGATTCTATGATGCAACAACGGATCACATCATATTGTGACCAGAAACATCAATGAAGAGAGAATTCCATCAAGGTAATTCTTGTATTTTAATTAAATTAATTATAACTAACCTATAATGATCCTCTATATGGTTCCAGGACTCCCCTATTTTCTTTTTTTATTCATTCTATTATGAATATCCGAAATTTTGTTATAGTGATGGATCTCGTATTAATCGTCGTTAATAGAAAAAATTGTAGTTGGTTACACCCACCAACACACTTCCGCTGTGCCCAGAACCTACAATTAAAACCCCACCCACCAGCTATACAGAAACACACATGATAAACCCAACATCTTGGGATTATTTCATTTAATCAGGGTGGAGGAAGCTAAAGAATATTTTATTTCATATTATTTTATTTTAAATTACTTGTATTAATCACTTTTCTCTAGAATTGTTAATTTATTAATAGAAAAGGAGGGAAAAAAGAAACAAAATGCATAAAAAACAATGAAACTCTTCCATAAATTTAGGATGAGTAATTCTTTACTTAATAAAAAAAATTGTATTTATTTTAAATAAATAGTACATATTTTATGTGATATGTAACACAAAATAATTATAGTTTATTTTACATACAAATTGGTGATCTAGTATCTCAATGAACTTCTATCCAAGATCATGTGCTATAAAAAGAATCTCATATAAATAAAAATGGAATAATATTAGATGAAAACCCATAAAATTTATTATAATAATGTATAATTATAAAATTATACATTTTTTTGCACTATGAAATATTATTATATAAAAATGATACATATTTTCCTCTATTTTTTATCTAGGTTTGATAGAATAATTGTAATATACTATAGTTGATGAATTAATACTTTTAGTGGTGTTTAATAATAAAAAATAATATGACCATGTTAGGGGTGTAGGTTTTAGAGTATAACTATGAGAATAATTTGAGAAACTAATTCGACGTGGGGATATATATGTGAAAATGTAAAATATGCAAGAAAAGAAATATGATCTAATAGAAAAAGTTATCCGGTAGGATAATGTGGTAAACCGGTTTCATTATAGGGATTAATGATAAGTATCAACACAGTATAAAACAATACATAAAGAGCCACACCCTTGAGTTTTAAGGCCATCCATTCCCGTCAAAGGCATGTCTTACCAGATGTAATTGATTTTATACGAAAAATATCTGGTAAATGTGAACCAAACAACTCTGGATACCTTTCTTGTACTATAATATTATATTTTACTTGATGGGAGTGATCTATCATGAATCTGAACTCAAAATTTTCTTATTTTTATAAGAATGAAATATAGAGCAAAACTAAGGGATTATCTCTTAAAGAGGATTCTCACACTAACTATTTCTCAATTATGACTATTTATATTTTACAAGAATATAATACTAAATAGAAATAGTAATATAGTGTGGGTTTATAAAATTTATGTGAGATATAAAAATTAATGAAAAACATAAAAATGTGGAAAAATAAAGTTAGTAAGAAATGCATGAATTTTCTTCATTTTTAGGGAGTTCAAAATGTTGTAATCATTTTTATTAAAAATATAATTGTCAACATAAAATATAATTTATATATGAATACCTATAACTGTACACACTCCCATTAGAATAATTATTATGTCACATTGACTCCCCAAAATACAGTATAATACTTTTTCAAAAATCACCTAGGAAACCTCTTTGTTGATCATCACTATCAAATACAAACTCCACCATTTTAATTAATTAAATAGTGAAGGGAAAGAATATAAATGTGCATCGAATATAAAATTTATAATAGGATAAATGGGGAAACCAGTTACATGTTAGGATCACATGGGACCTGAACAACACTAAGAGGGGGGTGGGGGTGAATATATGTTGGATGTATTACTACCAATTAAGACCATATACCTTATTTACCTCTACACCTCTTTAGTGAATTGATCTATCACTCTTTCACTCATTTTGGTTAACATTCATGTAATGATAAATAAGAAATCAAAAAAAAAATACACTATGGTTTGTTAATGAATTTCACCTGTAATATGGATGACTAAATCGTTGGTGTACGGTGGTTTATATCCCTCATGCACACAACTAATCTTTTGATTTCATAAAAATATTGGGCAATGGTATATCCTTGGACCCATATTCTTGGAACCAACTAGGTACAATGAAAGAAATAACTTCCAACACTCTAAATAAAAGATATAGATTTTACTTCATTGAATAAGATAAGAAGTATAGAATTGTATACCTAATAGACAATATGGATATGATATTCTTTCTAAAACCATTGAAATCATAAGGGTTACATCAACCAAAAAAATCAATAGGTCATCTCACACATGCATCAATCAAGTTGGTTTCTTATTTTTTTTGTTAGACCTTAAAATATAATGATATTATTTGCTTGGATCTTCAAAATTCACCCACAACCTAAATAATTATAAACCAATAATATTCTAGTCTTTCTTATTCTTCTTCATTTTGTGAGAATAATCCTTGAAAACTGCATCAATTATCTTCAATTATCCAGCATAACTAATTTCAAGATTAATAGCAGGGTTGGTTCTCCCTTTGATAAATAATCATGTTCTGTAATAATATAATATATTTTCTTCATATTCATTTCTTTATATGACTCTAATATTATATAATATAATATATACATCAGATAAACACATTCTCCTCATCCTTTGACTATATATTTACCTCCAAAAAATCTCACAAAAATATTTTGACATAATTGTAATTGAAAATATATTTTATTTGACGCAGTGTATATCCTAATTAAATAAAATTTTAATCATAGTCAAATATTTCATTTATATATCCATGTGAATTAGGATTTATTATACATAAAATATTCTATAAAAAACTATATCTTAATGAATATTTGTGTTTTAGCGATATACAGTAGTATCTATTGTAGTTTTGGAACTACATATTATTCTGCAAGGTTTTTTCACAAAATTATATTCATCACACACTATTGTGTGACAACATTTTTGTGGTATATATATATCTCCAATTATAAATCATATTTGGCTAATATTTCATTCTCATATTTTTCATGACATGGAATATTCTATCATGGCATGAATTCTTCTCTTATCATAGAAAAATATTCAGATTATTCCTCACCCAATATTGAATGATAAACTCATTTTTGAGGTTTTAATCATGAATCAAAAAAATGAGGCATCATTTACATTAATGATTTTTCAGAAAAAACTTCTATAACTCCTAAATTACTTTTTCAAATCTCTAAATTTAGTAAATAGACAACCCTTAGGAAAAAGGTAAATGAATCTTATGCATTAATAATTTTTCATTTATGGGGAATATGGATCTTTATCCATTTTCCAAATTATAGTTTTCAGATTAAATTTGTGATCAATAACTATTATGGTTATCCAGATAACTATTTTGAATCTATATGGGTCTCTTATCTTTTCCAAATTATTACTTAGATTACTCTTATTCATATTCCCAATGACTCTTAAAAAATCATTTATGAATCCTATGGATAAATCATATGAACATTGTGAAGAATGATACATGAACCTTATATAAGATCAAGCATTTTTCAAATATTCAAATCCTATTTAGAGTCACTCATACTAATCACCAAAAAATGACCCTCACAAAAAAAATTTGAGTTGATGAATTTTTCAAATATGTGTTTTCCATTACTGAATGACTATTTAACATGTAATATATTCCCCCACTAATATTCAATGCCTTTTCCAAATTCCTATATTCAAACTTATAATGAAACTTAAACACTACAAGTTTCTTATAAGGTTAATCTTATGCAATGTCTGAATAAATCTTATAAAAAGTGAACTTTTCTAATTGTATGAAAATAAAAAAATCATTACTTTTAAAATTAACTCATAACCGAATCCAAATTTCTCTAAAAACTTTCAATAACAACAAAACAACTCTAATCTTTTCATATGGATATTTCTTATAATTATTTAATGAACTTGAACTGCCTCAACACTAGATCCTCTTAAATATTCGTATAATTTTATTTATATATGATTTAGTATTCATCATGATTGATAAGTAAAAGGATACAACTTCAAAAGTATCACTCATAACTCATTCAAAGAGTTAAATAGAATAATATTATTTAAACTCACTAGAACTAAACTTCACTAAAATTTAATATGTCCTGAACCGGATTGGGATTCCATTGAACCCAATGCCCACCCTGATTCAACACAAGTCCTAAAGGGAATTCACAATCCCAACAGGCTAGTAATAAGTGTTTCTAAATCACAAGAATCCCTTTGGGAATGGTTTCTACCAAATCAGAGAAAAGAAATACGAATAAATAGTAGAATATCTAGAATAAATAAACATGCCAAATAATACATAACTAACAACCATGATCTAACACATTTATATATACAGGATCAACATCCACAAATAAAGAGATATAAAAAGGTAAATTAGATACAAACTAAACAAAAATTAAACAATAACTAACCAACTCAAGACAAGGCTAAACCATCTCCATGCAACCTCTTATAGTACACCATTGCCAAACTCACCCTACATAGACCATAATGAGCAAGAATAATCCAAATGAGAAAATAGGACCTGTAATATATATACATGAGCTAAAAATATCAGTATGTCACCACAACTATCTTAAAATATGAAAAATGTTTTACAAGGGAATTCATCAATAATAGTTTGAAAATAAACAAAAAAATAGGATTTCCAAATATATTATATAGGAAATACAAAAAATTTCCATGATATCATCATAAAATATTTTTGTTTGTTTTGAAAAACCAATGTACACATTTAGGAAAAAATATATCATCCAAATACATTTTCAAAATCCACACACACCCATTTTCATTTCATTAAAAAAATCATTGTTAGAATAAAAATGATACCATTTCGAGACATGAAACTACCCAAAACCCTTTTCGAATCAAAAAAATCCTTTTTAAATCCTTTTTAAATAACTCATACAAAAGATCATTTAAAATCCAAAACCAGTTTTTTGAACATCTTTGAAAACTCATTTTAAAAGGAAAGGAACTCAACATCCAGATAGGCCAAACATAACAATAAGGAATCATACATCATAGGCATATAATAATGAAATATAAAC
Source organism: Viscum album (assembly GCA_963277665.1). Taxonomy (NCBI): domain Eukaryota; kingdom Viridiplantae; phylum Streptophyta; class Magnoliopsida; order Santalales; family Viscaceae; genus Viscum; species Viscum album. The sequence goes on from OY728163.1 coordinate 694,059,094, forward strand.
AAGTAATGTTCCATAACAATGAAAGCAGGGGAAATGATATATCCAAGAAATAGATTAAACTCACAATAATAATTAAACAACCAAGTAATTTAGTGTATCATTGGCTCTACATTTTAGGAATCCTAATGTCCAAAGAATCTGACCATATAATGGTATAACCATCCAAACTAGATATTGGCATGTGATAAGTGTATACTTCAATCCTGCTAGTCCGCACATGAATCACAATGATGAATAACCCCAAACTAGTACTTATTCCTAGCACGTCTAGTGGGAAACTAGTAGTGTGTGAGAAAATAATAGGAACAAGCTAGATCTTCCACTTAGTACCCAACATCCCATGACCAATAAGGAATCAAGGCATAAAACCAAAAAATCTATGTCTATCACAAAAGGAATAAACATATCTACCCTCACCCTTAACACCCAATGATTAAATCCCCATATATAAAATTGGATCTAGGCATAACAAGCCCATTCCCACACAAGGGGATAAAACAATCAAAGTGAAATCAGGTGACTCCATCCACATAAACCATTTAAAACCAAAGAGTCAAAAGGGCCTTTAACACCAAATAATTTTTCAAAATTCAAATACCTTTCCCATTCTATAAAATAAATTCCAAAACACCATTTTGGAAAATGATTTAAAACACCCAAGAATTTAAAACATTTAAAAGTAACCCTTACACAAGGGATATCTTATTTGAAAATAAAAAACATGTCCAATGGAATTAATTTCCATCACACATTCCATAAAAAACAACTTAGATAATTTTTAACTATTTCCAAGAAATCACCGATTTATTTTAAAATATTTCAAATCCACCCTTCAATAAGGGTATTCCTCTTTGAAAACCAAAAAAAGTCCAAAATCCAATCGTTTTGAACAAACCATTTAAAACTAGAAACCATGAAATTTAAAATGGGGTAAACTACCCACACATTTGAAATCACTATTTAAAATCTACAAGAGAACCCCTATTTGATTCTATTTTTAGGTCATCACCTCAATCAAAACCAAATTACATTTAAAACCATTATTTTCATATATTGAAACCCTAAACCGCATCGAAACCCATCTCTCATCATGAATACTATTTATAGGAGCTCCACGAGAATATCAAAAAATAATTATTATTATAAAAAATTCCATTTCAAACATGGAAACATTTAATTAACATAGAAAACCAAAAATTCCAAGCTAAAAGCACCAAGAAATGATTTTAAATCACTAATGAGATATCATATATAATTCCACTTTCATAAAAAGGGTATTTAAAAGGCACATGCACATTAACATTCTAAAATGAAGAAATTGAATAGCAACACATACCTCAATGATATGAGAAAAAATAAATAACCCCTCAAAACATGTCCCCTCTAATCGAGACAACACCCAAGGGAATAATAATGGTGTCTAAAGCACTTAAACATCAAAATACACAACAATACGTTTACCTAGAAACCCAATATTGAACCATATGATACCTAAGGTTCACGGGTGAAACCAAAACCAAGAGATAAGAGATGGAGAATTGAAAAAGGGGAAGAACCTCTACAAAATATCTTGGAAAATGACAAAGTAAGATCAATAATCCAATGTGGAGGATGTGAAACTCCTCTAAGAGCCCATAAGAGGGTCAGTTGAAGTGAAGGGGATGAATAGTGGATAAAATCCCTTAAAAATTGAAAGTATCATTTTAGAAAAATCACAAAGTTTCATACACCAAGAGAAGACACAAAGTTTGGAAACATTGTTTGGTAAACCATGAACCATCTGTGCACAAGCCACAACCTTGTTCAGACACCCCCTCACATGGTTAACCCTAGAAACTACATAGTTGAGAAAATTGTTCTCAAACTATGACACTAGGTAATTTCAAAAACTATATATCCCACCACACGCTTTCCACATGGATTATTTGAAAATTTATAGACCATGCCCCATATTGAAGGCCATGCAAGTATCATACATGGTTTCTCTTAGGGGATGTATGGTTTGGATCTAACCATGAACAACCCGTGCTTAAAAACTATGCATAATTAAAAATAAATATAAATGGGTCATCATAAAGGTATACTGAATGGTTTCCTATAATCATGAACTATAACCGTGTATAGTAGGAAAACATAAAATTTTCCATTTTATGAGACATAACTCCCCAGAAATACAACCCAATCCTTCACTTCTCCAAAGAACTCAAAAAGAACAACACCATGATATGAGGGTTTGATAAACTCCACACCATAACATTTCTACCCCAAACAATTCTATGTTTGAAATGAAAGAAATTGAAAATATAATATCCTAAAAGGGGACTAACCAACAAACCACTCAATAGGGATTAACCTCAAATCCAACAACCGAGATCCTTAAAATAATCAAACTGATCGACCATAAGATACCAACTTTCTCTAAACACAAACTGTAGAGGAAACTCACATGAGAAGTACCGAAAATTATAGGATACCTAAAATGGCCTCCTCACCATCTGTAATACCACTAATATGGTTTCCCCATAATTTAGATTTAATATAACATGGTAACAAAAATGAAACCCTAAAAATAATTCATCCCCAAAAAATGATCAATGAATAGAGAAAAATGCTCTCAACCACAAGTGATTCTAAAACCAATGGAAGGAAGAAATATCAAAATTGTCTCAAAAGAATGGAAAGAGCACTCACCATGGGCCAAGACATGTTAGGTTAACCTAAGGTCACACATTGGATCACCCTCACATAGTATATCCCACAAATGGTTCATTAAAAACCACCAGCTAGTATCCCACATTCAACTGGTATATCACACACACTATTTACCCCATCATTTACCAAAGTACTTTCTCATGTCAAAACAAAGATAACCTTAAGTATCCACCAAAAATAATTAGTGTTACCAAAACATTATGGTAAGGTGTATTCAACAAATGAGGCTCCAAAAATGGTACTCACAACCTATCCAGAAGACAACCAAGAGGGAGGGAGAGGGGGATGTAATATACAATTGAAAAAACATTCCAAAACCCCAATGATCAAATTATCTATAAAAAAATTCCCAAAATGGAACTAAAAAAAATCCCAAAATTGGAAAAATATCCAAAAAAATCAACCACAATAACCAAAGATCAAACAATAAGGGAAAGTCCAAAATAAATGAAATCCACCCTAAGTAGATCAACTTCAATAACTTTCAAAACAATAAGATCACAAGACAACTGAATATGACCCAAATTACACAATAGAGGCAATCACTAGGAGACTCATTAAATTTATCAATTTTTAAAACATTTAGAAAGAACCATTAGACGAATTCCAGCTTTAAATATTTCAAACAAACCTCCACACAATAGAAGAGGGACCATAATATCCCACTAACTCTGCTAAACCAATACAAAAGTTCACATCAAATGTCACTTGAGAATCTTTAGCTGTCTCATGAGAATTGAGGATCAGCTAAATCTATTCTAACCACATATTTTCTTTCATGCTCGATGAAGGTTCCACGTCCACCACTCCACTTAGAGTCTGGGTAGGCACCAAAAATAGATAAAATTTCATGACAATTATGAAAAGAGATCTGATCTTCTCCAAGTCATTTTCCAAAATAGAAACTAAATGATTCCACCCAAAATTATGAATTAAGGACACCATAACAACACCTCATGTGCGGTAACCAAAATCACATTAAAAGAAACATCTCTTTTGGAAGATACAATTTTTCCATAAATTTTGAAACTGTTGGGAAAAAATCCCTCAATGTATCATTGAATAATTTTTGAGGTGATTGTGTTTATTGAAAAAGTAGACATCTGAGTGGTGATTGTTGACAAAGCAGAACAATGACATACAAATTTGTTGACAAAGAGGATTTCATGATGGAATGTTGAGTTCAATAGCTAAGGTCAACGATCCATGTTTGATTCGAGAACGTCAACAAGAGGAATGGATGATCTGGAGGCGGTACAAAAGAACAGATACAAGGTGGCGCCGTTTTCCAGTGTTTGCCAATTTTTTGGGCCTAAAAATCATCAAATGAAGAAAAGTGGTTTTTGCAAAAGGGACTTGCGCGCCATGTACATGAAGGCTTGGAAACTTGCACGCCATATGTTTTTCAAGATCAGATCATCAAAATATGGCAAAGGGATAAGTGTCGCGCAAGTATTGTTGGTGTTGCGCAAGTGACTTGCGCGCCGTGAAAGAGACTTGCGCACCGATGCCTTGGATTCTTGAGAACTTTCACGCATGTGGTTTTTCAAGATCATAAGATCAAAATATGGCAAAGGAAAGAGGTTCGCGCAAGTTTGGAATTACGTCGCGCAAGTGACTTGCAGGAGAAGAGATCTGCGTGCCGAGACTTGCGTGCCGAGGTGAGAGTTACGCACCGTCACGCAGGGGTGACCAAATTCCTATAAATACTGGACCAAACCTCTTCATTCTTTACCGGATTTCAACACTTTGAAGATTCAGAGCTCCCTTCACGTAGGTGTGGTGGTCGCGCAAGTGGTGTGTGGTCGCGCAGGTGAAGTTGCGCGCTAGTGGTTGAAGTTGTGCGCCGGTGTGAGAAGTTGCGCACTGGTTGGAAGTTGCGTTCCAATATTGGTTTGGGCATAAAAGGAAGAGATTCGCGCAAGTTTGGAGTTGGGGAAGCTTCTGCCACGCAAGTGTCTGAGGTGGAATTGCGTTCCCGTTGTGACTTGCGCGCCGGTACTTGCGCGCTGAGTTAGACTTGCACGCCATGTATGGTTTAGTTCTGGCAGTTATTTTCAGGCTGCGTGGAAGCTGGAAGTTTGCTCAATACCTTCAGTGCAAAGAGTGTTTCATCTAAGTGTGAAAGTTGAACTTCAATAGAGCATCTACATACAGAAGAAGATGAATTATTTCATGAAAATGAAGAGACCTACAGGTCTATAAACTGTGAGTGGATCCTTTCCAGAGTAATGAGTGAAGGAAGAGGAATAAGGTGATCCTCTCCACCAGCAGTGATCCAGAGAGAGAGAAATAAGGAGTGACCCTTGGGAAAGCAGTGAGATGACCCTAAACCTTGTAAAGGCAGTGAGCCCTTGGACAAAGTGACTGTTTCCGAAATTTGTAATCCACATATAGTGAAGAATAGTGGAATTTGGTACGACCGGAAACTTGTCGGCGTATGCTCCTTGGACATAGCCCTTAGCGGTGAACCAAGTAAAAATTGCTGTGTCTTGTGCATGCTTTACTTTCTGTTTATATTGTGCAACAGGAAAGTGACAGAAGAGTGTTTTGATTAACAACGAAACAAGATCATAAAGCGCTTTAATTTTGAATTAGTCATACCCTAATTCACCCCCCCTCTTAGGGTACTCAGCCTAGTGGACCTAACAGAAACCACCTTCCAGCAATGCGTATATTTAAAATCTGAGAAAACACAAGATTTAAAAAAAACCTTGATGGAATACAGACATTTCATAAATAAGGAAATTCACAAATCCCTTTCAAAATCCATGTTGATTTTGAAAAATAATCATCAAAATTATTATCAAAACCCATTTCCACTTTTCAATACAATTTCTAATTTTTTTAAAAAAAATTCTCTTTTTGAAAAAAATCATTTTCTAAATAACCCAAGGGGAAAGCATAAAATTTCACTAACTTTTCACAAAATGAAGTTCAAAAATATTTTTTATCTTCACAAAACCACTTTTTATTTTCCCCAAAAAAAAGAAAAAAAAACCAAGAACAAACAAATACCTACACAAGAATCCCAAAAAAGATCATAAGAACCACATCCCCCAAAAGGGAAACACAACACTCCTTATTCCACGTTCAACAAGTAAAAACCACTCTTAGAGGAATCCATAAATAAAAGGATTATAACAAGATAATTGGAGAGAAATAGTGTAATGCATTCCTTGACCACCATGGTTTGGGTGACAAGGAGTTAACCATTCAAAAAAACTTGTATAGAAGGATGAATTGACCACACAAGCACTACATAGGTTCCCAGGCCATGTGATTCAATTGTACAGCTCAAGTTTCCTTCCACTTCACCCCAAAAACAAAACGTTTTCCCCAACATTATATACATAATTAAATTGGATATAACAATTTCAATCACATCACATCAAAACTATATGAAATATTTAAAATCCAATTAGAATTCACAATTCAAAAGCCTATAACCCCCAAAAGCATAAGGCTAGGGATAATTGAGAGATAACCGGACTCTCCCCACCATTACCTCTCAAGAACTAACAATCTTAACCTCTATTCAATATGGAAATAAAAAAATAATAAGTGAATCTAAAGAAGCTTAGGTTCTTTAAAATGGATAACCGCAAACTCTGATACCAATTTTTTATTATCTGACTTGAGCTACCAAAAAAACCAGCACCTAAACTGACTTTTAACAAGGCCCGATGGACATTCACAATCACCATGATATTGAAAAAGTGACTGGGCATCAGAAGAATACATTTGGAAATTATTTCTCCCAAATTAGATATAAAAAAGCGGAAGAAAAAAAATAAATATCCAATATAAATAAACATTCCAAAAAATTCATAACCAACTACCATAATCCAACCCATTTGAAAATACAAGATCAACATCTACAAACAAATATATACAGGAAATAAGAGAAGATACCAACATATTGAAACTAAAAAAACAACAAACCAAATCGAGATGGGCTTGAACAATCTCCATGGAACCTTTGGTTGTGCACCACCACTCAACTCACCCAATATCAACTATTACGAATAAGAGGGATCCAACCGAGAACCTGTGACCAGAAATATATATTCGTGAGCTAAAAATCCCTAAAGGATACAAAAAAATGCTGAATCCATGCATTAGGATTCATTAGTAAATTCATCAATTCTAGTTTTAAAATAAACCACAAAATAGGATTTCTAAAAATAACATATAACAAAGACCAAACTTGTTCATGATCACTACACAAAACATTACTCTTAGTTTCCAATACCAACATAAACATTTTAAAAATAAACCACCAACATAATACATTTCAAAAATCAACAAAAAACCATTTATATTTCTTCAAAAACAAATAAAATTCTTTATTAGAATAAAAAAAGATATCATTTCTGAACATGAAACTGACCAAATCCCTTTTCAAAGATCAAAACCCATTTTGAAATAATTTTAAATAAATCACACACAAGAGTTTTTAAAATCCAAAACATGTTTTTAGAACATCTTTGAAAACTCATTATCAAAGGAAAGTAACTTAACACCCACACATGTCAAACACAACAAACAGGAACCATACATCATAGAAAAATAATAATGAAATATAAATAAGGAAGGTTCCATAAAAATGAAAGTAGAGGAAATAAATAAACCAAACACTAGTTCAAAATCCCCTCAATCACTAATGAACCAAAAAATTGAGTGTGTCATGGGATCTACCATGGGAATCTTAATATACAAAGCATCTAACCATATAAGGGTATAACCACTCGAACTAGGTACCGACAGATTCTAAGTTCATACTATCATATCATAAGTCCAATAAGCATTATAGTGATGATGAATCCACACCCATCCCTTGTTCTTAGAATAACTGGTGGGAAACTAGCGGTGTGTGAACCAACTAGAGGAACAAGCTAGATCTTCCACTTAGTACCCAACATCCCATTTCTAGTAATTAAGTGAGGAATATTCTTAAACAATCTATCCCTAACACACAAGAAATAACCATATCTACCATTACCCTTAGAACTGAATAATGAAATACCCATATATAAAATGTATTCAATTCATAACACACACATTCTCACACAAGGGGTGGAAACAAGAAAGGTTAAATCACGGTGTACCATCCACATACACCATTTAAAACCAATATTTTAAATAGGACTTTAACAACATTGTAAAAATACTAATTCCAAAAAATCTCTCATTCTATAAAATAATTTCCAAAAAATGATGGAAAAAACATAAGAATTCAAAAAAATTTCAAAGTCACCTTTACACAATGGAACTCTTCTTTGAAAATAAAAAACATTATCCAAGGGACTTTATTTCAATCACACATTCTATAAAAAACACTTAAATTATTTTTATAGGTTCCAATAAATAAAAATTTTCTTTTAAAAAGTTTCAAAGATAACCTTCTACAAGGTTCTTACTATTTAAAAACATAAAGCAAAATTCCATACATTTCTATCAAACCATTTAAAAAAATCCACAATTTAATTTCATAAGGGGAAAACACACACATATTTCAAAAAACCATCTGAAATATATAGAAGATTCCCTATTTCAATCCATTTTAAGGTCACCACCTCAATTCAATACCAACTTCCCTTTAAATACTTAGTTTTAACCTATTTAAAACCTGAAATGATTTAATAACCATTTTAAATCATGAAAACTATTTTAAAGATCCACATGGGAATTTCATAAAATATTAGCATTGTATAACTTTCTATTTCAATCGTGGAAACATTGAATTTACATATAAAACCAAATATTCCAAGATCAATTCACTAAGAAATTATTTTAAATCACAAAGGAGATATCACATATATTTATACTTTTATAAAAATGAGATTTAAAAGGTTTACGAGCATTAGAATTCCAAAATGAAATAATTTCATAGTAAAACCTAATTAAAAGATATGATAAACAAGATGGAACCCTTAAACACATGTCACCTTTAATGGAGACCACACCCATGGGATTAAAAATTGTGTCCACAACCCCTATACACAAAAATAAACAAAAATAAGTCTACCTATAACCCTAAAATTTAACCATAGGATATCTAGGGTTCATGGGGGAAACAAAATCCATGATAAAAGAGAGGGAGAAGGGAAAGAGAGTAAGAATCACCTTAAAATATCTTAGAAAACACCAAAGGAAGATCAATAATCCATGTTGTATTAGGTGGAACTCCTCCAAGATCCCCCAAGAGGGTCAGCTGATGCGAAGGGATAGAATATGGGGTGAATACCCCTAAAAAATTGGAATTTTTAGAAAACACAAGGTTTTTAACACCTAGACAGTGCACACTGTTTTTCCACATTGTTTTCAAAACCATGTTCCAACTATGCACTGTCCACTAAGTATGATAGGAAACCCCTAGAATGGTTATCCATAGGCAAAAAATTTTGAACAAACCATGAAAAAACCATACCACTCAACACTGTAAAAAACTATAGATCTCATATCACGCGTGCCACACAATTGTTTAACCATGCGCATGACATACACCATACCCTAGACACACCAAGGACCCCACATGATTTCTACTAGGGGAAACATGGGTTGGTCTTAATAGTGCACATCATGGTATGGAAAACCATGCATAATTTAAAATTATTTTAAAAGGATCCTCATGAAGGGGGGCTACATGGTGTCCCTCAGACCATGAACCCTAACCATGAATTCTAGGAAAATATAAAAATTTTTCATTTTAAAAGTCATAACTCAATGTAAACACAACCCAAAACTCCAATTCAAAAAATAACACAAAAAATAACAACACAATGACACAAGTGGGGTCTTATACTAAAATTTGTATAAACCTATTATACATGTAAAAACTTTAGAATTTTCAATCAGATTTTCCAATTACTATTAGATCAATAATCTCCATGGAATTTTATAAAAACCTTAATGAAGTATTTTTTCCTTGAGTAATAGACCTCTTGGACTATTTAATGGAATAATACCACTTTCTTTGTCATTGGAACATGAAAGTAGTTTACTTCACTTCCATGCTTCATGGTAGTCCTATGATCTTCATATAATATTCACAACTCATCACACATAATAATAACTTTTATAGGAACTCCAACCTTCCTATCATCAATGTTCATAGGAACTCCATGCATCTTCTAATCTATTATTCTTTAGCATATATTAAAACCATCAATATATAATTCATGTTCATTGAAAACAAATTAACATAAACACAAATTGAGTTCAACAATACCCCCTTAGTATTTTTTTTTCAATACCATATATAGAAAATGAATTTCAATATTCAGTCTAATTTATTTTTATCAATTTTCTTTCCAATCCTGCTTATTAATAATAAATACAATTAATTTTAGAAAGAGTTGTATCTATTCACTTATTAGTATGTTTCATTAATTATTCCACTTCAAGTCTACTTCATCCATCCTCGGTGTAGAAAACAATAGGGTATAATAAAGACAACCAATATTTCAATAATCTTACAGAAGAAGATACTAACTAAAACTACTTTTTATAGGCTATTAAAATGTATTTCAGATAATACCAAATTTTGGAATAAATTTATGAGATAATAATTATTAAACAAATTTTTATATTTTTTTCTAATATAAAATTCATATAGTCATCTTAAAAAATAAGTCAAATACATTCAAAACTTATAGTAGTTTGAGCTTAAAAAATCATCCCTTTATTTTATCATATTTCTTTAATTTTAATTTAATTGATAAATTAAACATATTTTCCAAAATATTGTAATTTTTTATTTTAATACACATATTAATGTATATATATACATACCTCTTAAAATAAATAATTTAAGAACATTACAAATATTTAATATTTTTATGAAATAATACCACCATTTAGATTATCAAAATTTTCAAATTGACTTTACATCAAGAGAATAATCCAATATATTATTCAAAAGGTTGATATTTCCATTAAAAAAGTTTTAATATACCTACTAATTATGTATTTAACCAATATGGGGACTTCTCCAAGTAGGTAATGTTAATTCTAGCCTGCTTATGTTTTTCAATTCCTCCTCCCCATAACCATGAATCAACTGGAATTCCATATATAGAAACGAAAAATAGTATATATGAATAAATTGTAGATTATTTTTTTATTAGAGAGAGAATAAAGGTTAGGAACTAATTCTTAGTAAAAATACTCCATTATATCAAGCTCTTTGTTCTGGTGATCTCTCCATGCTTGGAATTTTTATTTTCAAAGTAACATTCTTGGGAAGTATGTTCACCTTAATTTTTCTAAATTCTTTTTAAATGGTTCTTTATTATTTTAATACTCCAAAAAATAAAATTCATCTCCGAGTGGTAGCTTCATCCTATTTATAATTTTTTATTTACATTGTAATATGATTCAAAAGTATTTTGAAACATAACCTGCTTGCTTATACCTCAGATATAGTTATACTAAAAATCGTTTATAATCCTTTATAGACAACCACTCATGAAAATCAAATTAATCATATAGTTTTAAAAGTTTCCTTTTATAACTTACCTTTAGTTATGATTAATCCGTAATTATTTCTATTTCCATTTGGGATGGAAAAATGATTATGGATTCTTTAGTAGAATAATTAGCTTGCTTGAATAATTCACATGGTTTCTCAGATATGTTATTCCCAAAATCAGTCCCCTTGTTCTTAATTTGAACTATTTTTTATTATTATTATATTAATTTAATTTATTAATACCAACACACATGTATTGTTTGAAAAATTTCACTATATGATTTCTTATTCAAATGAAGAATAAGATTATCTTTTTTGGTGTAACACTAATCTTAATCATCTTGACGGTATTTGAAATATAGTTTCTCATTTAATTACTACCCAAGGATGAATAAATTTTATTATTGACTTGAATTTTAATTGTAACTTGGGGTTTTAACTTTTCAGTATCATTTAATACATGCATGGTATAATTATACCAACCTAATTCTCTATTTTGACTACTCTTGTTGTAACATCAACAAAATATTTGAACACTTTCAATCATGTTTGAAATAAATATATTTTTATCCTTTTTTTATATTCTATGATGTGTTTCAACCTTGATAATCCTTATTTTAATCATAATAATTCTTCCATTTGTGGACATATTATACCAACTTGGAATATCCTTAGGCCCAAAACTTTCACATCAGCAGCAATAGCTAACAAATCATGCTCTCTTTTCCTGAGATTTTATCTAACCATAACTGAATACTTTTTATTTTTGTGATATTATATTTATTATATGAGATTATACTATAAGAAAATATCATTCCACACTTTCTTAGATTCACCGTTGATTTAATGGAGGGGTTCTCATCAATTTTTTTATCGTTGTTTTTTGTTCATATTTTTTTCAACCAAAACTGTAGATAAAACCATAATTAGAATACAATAAATTATTGTGAATGGATGGTTCCTTTCAATTTTTTCTTTATAACGATTGATCATTAGATGATCTTAATTTTTTTCCCACATGATATAAGTATTTTAGAAAAATATCCCTCTTTGAAATTATATGTAACAATAACTCTTTTCTCAAAAGTTTGTGAAGACTCAGCTTGAATAGTTTCTAAATTTTAAATTCTAACCTCCAATCAAAGGAATATCATATTTAGGATATTTTTATCATCCTATACTGATTTTAAATTTTCTTCACCCTCCCTTATAATAATTTCAACTTGATCTTCATTAATTTGTTTTTTTCAATGAAATATAAATTACTTTAATCTTATTGGATTTGATCCTTAATTGACCAACCTTGAATGTAGTTAGTTATTATAATGAATTGATACTTTCTTTAATAAATTTCTTGTATTAAACTCTCTCATGGATTTTATTTATCCACATTTCCTTAAATGTGTATAAAATTTTCTCAACCTCAATATTTACAACACCTAAGACCCTGAATAGATTGAATAATATTACACAAGCTAATTTTTTCTCCAAATCATTCTCCAAATATTTATACTCATATTAAAACTAGGTGGTCTCCTCCTAAAATATTTTGACATATAAAAAAAGTGAATATCTCTTGGGGATAACTATATTGGATATACTTTAATACATGAACTGTTTGATCTTGTAAATCCTCATAAGTTTGATATTCCCCACCCATACTTGTCCCATATAGAGGCCAGTTTTTATAATAGATTTTAGTTATTAATTTATCCCATGAATTCTTAGAAACTAATGAGGTTTAATGTTTTCCCACCTCCTTGTTAGTGAATTTAAAAACTACATTTTCTTCTTATATATATAATATATCATCACAAGTTCCTTTAAGAGACATATTATCAACAAATATAACATAATGAACAGTAATATTTTTACCATCAACCAATAGAGATTATTTTTTCTCTTATTTCATTAATACAGACTTTAAAAATTTTGTTTCAACTCTTTTCTTCCCATTTATCTATGTCTTGATATATAACTCTTCCACGATTTATTTAATTGGGAGCTCAAATGCTTATTTAAATCTAAACATCATAAATCATTTGAAAATTGAAAATCTAAATGCTTTAAATATAGAGATTATTAAGAATCCAATAAGATGCAGAATATTGGCTCTGATACCAATTTTTGGATCACTCGTGATATATCCAAGACGGAGTTTGCAATGACCCAAGATTTTGGATCTTCTAAAATACAAACTAAGTTATATAATTTTTTTTCACACAATACACCCAAAAATAAATAAAACAAAACATAATAAGACAAATTTATTAATAAATCTATAATAAATACTAGGATGGTAGACCCTTAAATTTTTATTTAGTAAATACTTAATACATGTTGATATTGTAAAAGGTTATTTTCAATAAAAGATATTATATTTATATTATTTATTTTATTTTAAAATATATATTTTTAAATTTTATAATTTGAACTTTATAAAATAAAATCAATTTTTTTATTTCCTCATATCAAAATTTAATTAGTACAAATTTTTCAGTTTTTTCAAAAAGGTTAATTTTTAGTCAAAAATATTGTTTTTATGAAAATGATAATTTTTATAATTTTATCATTATTTAATATTATTCTATAAAATTATAAAAAATTTAAGTAATAAAATATATATTTAAAGAATAAAATTATTTTTTTTAAAATATTTTTTGAACATATAATTCTATGTCTAATATTATAAAACTAAATCATAATGTTAAATTATCAAAAAACTACTTTTGGTTTGTTCCTCTAATTAAGTGTATGAATGGTGAAATTATATTTTCTATTACATTCAATGTATTGTAAATTTTTTTATAATAAATCAATTTATATCATTGAAATTATTATCCTAGATAATTATATCTTATACATAAATTCAAATCATAAAAATGTTTTTTCTTATAGAAACTGTTTTTATGTGATTAAATTAGTTTATTTTAAAATTAAATTATCCCAAATTTTGAAATTTTATGCGTTAAAATGATTTCAAAATTATAAATCATGTGGTTAAAATTAGAATAAGTACCCAATACTTATTTATTTCTCATTAATTTTGATTACTAATGTTAAAAATTAATTACTAAGGTAAAATTTAATTTTGGTAAATGGTTAAAAGTAAACAGAATCCTTAAATCACTCTTAAATTATCAAAAAATGAATGTATGAGATTATTTCAGAAATTATATTTTCCCAGAACCCCTATTTTTTCAATTTTGTGCCCTTAATCTTGAATAGTATCATGGTTTTATTGAAACATGTTGAGTATTTTAAAAAGTACCCCTTTTCTCCTCTAATAAAAGGTTACAAATTACACCCTTCAAAGATGAAATTAAACTTATATTAACTAATTTAATCTATTAAATCTTATTCTTACTATAACCCTATCCCAAAAACATAATCCATTGGTCACTCATTTTTATCCTAAGACCTTAAATTTCAAGGGAACCTCTACGGAAAGATCGAGTCTCCAACACAAGTATTACTTCTTTCTTAATTTTTTCTTTTTAATAATAATATTAAAAATATATGATAAACATTATAATATTATGAATTAACTATAATTACTATACTGATTTTTTTATATTAATTGTTTACCCTTATTTATTCATTTCCATCCACATAAGAAAATAAAAGAACTTCATTAGTGAGTTGTGTCGACTACCGCCTCCATAAAGGAACACCATTTGTTTTTTTTCATCACCACATTTAATAGATGTTATTAATGGTGAAAATGATGAATAAATATGATAAATATCATTTAATTATGATTTTAAAATGGTAATTTAATATCCACCTTCACCCCTCTCAAGCATTGAGAAATGGGAATTCTAAACATGCGTACATGAGGACTCCCACCTTCATAATGAAGCATTTTTCATTTTTCATATAAAGTTTTATAAATTATATCAAAATATTAAAATATGGTTCACCATGATAAATAATTTAAAATAATATAATTATAATTCAGTTATAATGATATTATATTAAAATAAACACCTCCTTAACCATACTTTCCAATCGAGTTAAACTGTGTTCAAGTTTGGGTTGATTTAACCACCAACACGAACAATGCTCTAAAATAAGATTATGGATTAATATGGGAACATGAAAAATAAGATTATTAAAATATATTAACAAATCATTATTATTATTTTTTTTTAATATTTATTATATATTTAACTTATTATTTATGTGACATTTTCATTCATTGAAATTACTAAAATAGGCTGATATCAATTCAATTTACACATAATGTTACCGAAACAGATATGGAAATAAATAAGAAAATTTTAAATAAATATAAAATATATATATTATAATATTAAATTATATAAAATTAATTAATTTTTTTTATCAAATGCTGCATAATGATATCAATACGATTAAACATGTGCAAAATAGTTAACATTATTAACAGCCGATGGTCATAATATGCTATATATAATTAATATAATCATTACAAAGAAGTATAATAAGGATTTTAAAAGGGTATTATTTATTATTAAAGCTATTAAATTTGATAATAATTTAGTTATGTTTGTTTCACATGTGGTTAGGGTGTGATCAATTTAGCAAGGAAAAAAAGTAATATTTTCTTTGTCTCAAATTTTAATCCCCTAGGACATGATTAGGTTGTACACCATGTTTAATTTTAAATGGTGTAAATAATAATATATTTTCAATTTGAATCATTATAATATTATATTTCATGATATTAAATGTTATATTTAATGTTATACCTATCATGGAGTTTTGATTCAAAAGGTACAATGGATATAAGGGTTTTTTTGTTACTCAAATCATTTCCTTGGGTCATAATCTCTTTTCATAGACTATAATAATTAAACATTGACATATTCTACCCTATAATGATGTTATGTTATATTTTCACCAATATGTTTTGGGAAATAATGCTTTACACCAACTAATGCTTCTTTGATAATTCTATTGTTTCAATAAAATTCATTTTGTTATGAATAATTCCCATTTCTCTTAATGTATTTTCTTCCATATCCATGTTTTTAATCCCCTGAAATTTTATCATTTACATAGTAGACTCTAAAATTGTATCAATATCCAATGATCCTTTTATTCCCATTTATTAATTTTAAAAAAAATGTTCCATAATCTTTTTAATGATGTGATTTTTCAATAAAATTATTTCAAAAATTTCAAATGTATTTTTCATATTTTTAAAAATAATTTTTTTTATCATCCACTCTATATTTTATTTTGATAACAATTATGATGTTTTTTATGTTTCAATTATTAATTATTTTTTATAAAATTAAAAATTTTCAATGCATTTTCACTTACCTTTTGAAAAGATTTATGACCTTTTAAATTTTTCATTAATAATGATTATTTTTAAAAGTATATGTTTTAAATTTATTTTCACTTATTTTTTTGAAAACATTTTGTCCTTTTCAATTTTTCATTATTGATGATTATTTTAAAATTAATGTTTTTAGAGTATTTTCATGTCTTTTTTTTAAAATATTATGTCTTTTTCATGTATCCATTATTAAATATTATTTTGAAAGTAAAAGTTATCAAAGGATTTTAAAATATACTTTTTGAAAAATTATATCTTATAAAGGATATTTTATTTAGAAATAATTCTTACTAAAGTATTCTCTTTCTCTTTAGGGAAATTGTTTTTAAAAGTAATTTATAGTTCACTGTTTTAAAATATTTTTTTAAAACAATTTTATTTTCACTTAGATTTACCCTCCATGGTTTATCATTCATGAAGTGATTCTTTGACCACCCTTTATATATCATTATGTTATGATTTATTTTGGAAAATGATTTTTTTTATATTCTATAATTTTTTAAGTTCATGTTATTTGATGTTTTTGAGAGGTTTAATAAACCCATTAACCTTATATACTTTAATTGTGACAAGATTAAGATGTTTTTTAAATGAAAAAAATATATAGATATTGATAGGTGGGGTCCTATATCACCCTAAAAATAATTGGTTGATGGTTATGTATCAATATTTCAAAATGTAATATGAGTGAATTTATACCAAACCAAAAAGGTATACATGAGGATTTACCCAAAGCCAATGGGGTACACTAGAAGTTTTATCCTATAACTATGTGAATATATGTGTATTATCCCAATACCAAGAGTATTAAAGTGGATTATACCAATACAAAGAAGGTACATGTGTGGTTAGACCATTAATATTATGTGATTAATATCTTTGTGGGGATCTTTGACTTATGGTTCCTATTATTATGTTCATGTGAAAATATATTGTCATAACCTAGTGCCTATGAATATGATTATTGAATCATGTGTATTGTTTCATGAGTCTGTACACTATTTCCATGGTATATGTTTTTTCACATGATATTACTTTTCCTTATATCATGAATTATGGATAAATATTATTGTTATAGATTATTTTTAATAATAAATTTATCCCTTACCTTAATGTATCATATTCTCATGATATAACCCATGATGACATGATGGTACATTTTCCCTTATGGAGTGTTTGAGCTCACCGATTTTTATAATTTCCATTACCCCTGTTATGAAGAGAAGTATATCTTAGGAAAAGTATAGAAGGGAGTATAGAAGAGTTTGATTATGGAGAAAATATTATAGTTTAAAATATTAAATTATTTAATCACCAATAAAGTAATCCTATTAGTCCCTAATTCTTGAGAATTTTTGTGTGATATATTAAATAAATCATGGTATCAATATATTATTTATTAATGTTTATCTTGGTTATATCAATTTGGTATTAAAGGAAAGGTTTAGTTATTATTGGTGATTAATTTAGTTAGTATTAGATATTAGTTTAGATAAATTTAGTGAAACCCATATAAAAAGTCTAAGGGATGAGTCTCAGTATAGGATGATTTCATAAAATATTATTAAAGACTTTAATTGATGGGTTTACATAGAAATAAATCTATGTCTTGATACTATAAGTGGATGAATGAATTGGAATAGATGTACCTTGGGGAAGTAACCCCACATAATGTGTGTTGGGTAATAACTCAGTCACCATATGGTTCATAAAAAATAGGATCAACTACACACTAGGTTTAACACTCACGGGGGATTTTATTTGGTAAATAACATTATATTTACAAGACATAAAAAATAATTTATTATTCTAAGGAATTAGTATATTATGTTTGAGATAACTGAAGCTAAAGAAACCAAGATATAACCAAGTGTGATTTAGGTTAAACTAAAATATAATAAGATAGTTTCATAGAGTAACACATTTCAGGGTTTATTTTTAATAATTCACTTATAATTTAAATATTGACTATTCATGATTAAGACTTTTTGTTTTAGAAATGGTTGGATTAAGGACATACCAAGTTAATAATAGATGTGATGTATAATATAGTAATGATAAACCAAGTGGGATAGAAGCTAGAATTAAAAACCTTGTGATTATTCTCACCATACTATATATAAAGTTATAACTAATAAATTGATTTTTTCCAAACATCCAGACTCTCAAAATAAGAGAATGAAATCATTTAATATACAATCATCTATCTAATATGATGAAGGAAAAAAGATTAAACTTAATACATGTAAAAAAGTGGGAATAAACACCCAAGATAATGTCTCAGAAAAAAATAAAGTGTTTGAAGTGTTGAAGGATTATACATAGAGCTCATGATTGTATAGTTGGGATGAAGAATCTGATTAATGAAAACAAAGTGAATAATGACCAATTCCCCAAATGTATGGAGTGTGGGAATTATAAAAAATGGGTTCCTAACATGATAGGAAGTGAGGATAAAAAACATCAACAACATACTAATCCATAGAAATAACGGGAATCCTATAATATCCCTACAATTAAAATTAAGAAATTAAAAAAATGGTTAAAAGGTACACTCACCCTCTACACTATATTTATGGATGTCTATTTAGAATATAGTTCTTTCCACACTAGTAGGCATATCATTTTTTCTAAGAGAATCAAATTAACACCTTAATGATTTAATTTTATCTTATATTATTATTGTTTCCAGGTATGATGTTTATGGGAAAATTATTCATTTTAATATTATTTATTTTTTCATTTATGGGAATTTAATGTGATTTTGGGCATTTAATAATTCTCTTTACATTGATTCTAGATCAAATGTGAGAATAAGGGACTCACAATTCATATTTCAAATAAACATATGATCAAATATCATAACAATGTTGACTATGATCCCTCTTGGAAAACTAATTCCATTATAGGAGTTATGATACCTAATCATAAAAATGGTTTAGCTCAGATTTTTAGAATGAATCATAGTATTTGGATATACTTTTTAGGAAGGAATATATAAGTTTAATAATCTCACCTAAATTATTAAGGTTGATTCCATAATGGAAATTAACTCCTATTTCATATCAATATTATAAATAAACTTAACTATCTTCATTAGTAAGTGATAATCAAAACTGTAAGGGTAAAATTTATTTAATGCTGGATAATTTAATGACCCAAGATTTTGGATCCTCTAAAATATATATTATGTTCTATAAATTATAAGACATTCCACCCATCACATAAAAAACCACAAAAAATATGAGAAAATTATTAATTAATATATAATAAAAAAATAGGTTAGACCACTAAACATTTATAAGTTAAATAATTAATAAGAGTTGATATTAAAAAAAGGATATTTTCAATAAAATCCATTTTCTTTATATTATGTATTTAATTTTAATTTTTTTAAAATTTTAAAATTTAACTTTTATAAAATAAAATTAATTTTTTAATTCCTCACACATTAATTTACTTACTATTAATTTTTGATTATTTTCTGAAAAGGTTAATTTTTAGTCGAAACATACCATTTTTTGTGAAAATTATACATTTTATAATTCTATCATTTTTTAATATTGTACTAGAACATTGAAAAAACATTCGAATTATAAAATATTTATTTACGTAATAAGATAATGCATTTTGAAATATTATTTGAACTTATAATTATTTATCTAATATTATTAAAACTAAATTATAATGTTACTTTAATAAAAATCCATTTTCAAATTTTCCTTTAATTAAGTGATTAGATTGTAAAATTCTATTTTTGAATTCCTTTAAATAATAATAAATTTTATTGTTTTTTCATAAATAAATTTATTTTATTAAAACCAGTATCTAGTATAATTATCTCTTATATATAAATTTAAAGCTTTAAAATGTTACTTTTCAAAAAACTGTTATTTTGTGATTAAGTTTTTTTCTTTAAAAATTAACTTTTGAAACGTTTATTTTTTTTGTTAATTTTTTTTTCAAATTTTAAATCATAAGGTTTAAATTTGTTAATATTATCTAATCTTAAATTTTTTCATTTATGTTAACTACTAAGGATAAAAATGAATTGCCATGGTAAAATTTAATTTTGGTAAAAGGTTAAAAGTGAAACAAAAAAAATCCTTAAATCACCATTAAATTTTCTAAAAAAGAATTTATGAGATGAGTTTAAACCTTATTTTTTACCAAACCCAATATTTTCAACCATTGATCCATTGACCATGAATAGTGTCTGGACATTGTTGAATAATGATGGATATTACCAAAAGTGCCCATTTTCCCCTCTTATAAAGGTTTACAACTTCCTCCATTCAAATATGAACATAAAATTTGATTTAATCCTTGAATCTATGGTTTTTTAGACTCCATATAACCCTATCTAACAAAAATAATCCCTTGGTCACTCATAGTTAGCCCGACCCCTTCTATTTCAAGGGAACTTCCAAGTAAGGATCAAGTCTCCAATGTAAGTGTTATTTCATTTCTATGATTTTATTTTTAATATTACTCTAAAAAGATTCATATAAACATAATAATATGATTAATTAAGAACAATTATTATACATATTTTTTTATATAAATGGTGCAACCATTAGTTATTCATTTAATTAAATATAGAAAAACAAAAGATCATATTTAGTGTATTGCACGGACTACCGCCTCTATGAAGCGAAGTCATTTGTTTTTTCATTATCACCCTTAATGTCTTGTATTAATGGGTTTAATTATTAATAAACATGTTATATCTCATTTATGAATGTTTTTTAAATTTAAATTTAATATTCACTTCCACCCCCTCTCAAGTGTTGAGAAACGAGAACACTAAACATGAATACGTGAGGACTCCCACCTCCATGATGAAACATGTTCCAGTTTTTATTTAGATTTTCATACATTATATAAAAATATTAAAATATGGTTCAACATGAAAAATAAATAAAAATAATATATTTAATTTTTTTATAGTGATATTATTTCAAAAGAAACACCTCCTTAACCATACTCACCAATCAAGTTAAAGCATGTTCATGTTTAGGTTGATTGAACCGCTTACTTGAACAATGATTAAAATATGATTATGTATAACTATGAGAACAAGAAAAATAAAAAAAAAAAAATATTTTAAAAAAATCATGATTATTATGTAGTTATAGAAATATTATATTAAGCATTCAACTTATAATTAAGGTTACATTTTCATTCACTAAAATTTCCGAAATAGGGCATTATGAATTAAGTTTTCACATAATGTAATACACAATAAATTTTAAAAAAATTTAAACCAATATAACTTATATATTATAAAATATTAAATTATATATCAATAATTAACATGGAATCAAATGATATGTAATGATATAAAATTATTAAACATGTGAAAAATAGTTAATGTTATTAAAAATTGATGGTAAAAATACGTTATAAAAAATTAATGTTCTATTGATAAATAATTAAAAAAAGGATCATAATATATAAATATTTTTGATTAATGATCTGAAATTGGATAAAATGTTAGTCATGTTTGTTTGATAGATGATTAGAGTGTGATCAACTAATAAATGATACAAGGTAAGGGTTTCTTTGTCTCAAATTTGAATCCCTTAAGACATGATTAAGTTGTAATCCATGTTTCATTTCAATGGTGAAAATAATTAACTATAGTTATTTAGTATTAGGATCCTATTAGATTTTATGATTTTCTATTTTATAATTAATGTTACACCACAAAAAGGGTTTTGATTCAAAATGTACAAAATATGTAAGGGGTTTTTATGAATCATATATTTTCCTTGGGTCACAATCACTTTTATGGGACTATAATATTTCATTATTGATATATTATACCCTATAATGACATTAGTTTTTATTTTCACCTACCTTTATGGGGAATTCATGACTCAACCTAAATTATTCTTCCTTAATAATTCTATTGTTTCATTAAGGTGCATTTTGTTAAGAGTAATTCCCATTTATTATATTGGATTTTTATTCCATTTCCATGTTTTCACTCCCCACCAATGTTATCCTGTAACAAGTGGAATTTAAATTTTTTTTATATCCAATGATTAATTTATTCCCCTTTGTTCATTTTAAATCAACGCTTTCACCATCTTTTTAACAATTTGTGTTTTGAAAAAAGTAATTTTAAAATATTCAAAAGGATTTTATATCTTTTAAAAATAAAAATTTCAATCATCCGATATTAATTTTATTATGATATAAATTATTTATTTTATTCAAGATTACATTATTAAATACTATTTTTAAAATTACATGTTTTCAAGGTATTTTCAATTACCTTTTGGTATTTTTTCATTTTCAGGTTTCCATTATTAAATATTATTTTTCAAAGTGAAAATTTTAAAATTATTTTCAATTCCATTTTTTGAAAACATTCTTTATTTTTAAAATATAAATTATTAATGATTATTTTAAAAGTAATGGTTTTAAAATTATTTTCACTTCAATTTTTTGAATACTTTATGTATTTTTATGTCTTAATTATTAAATATTTATTTAAAATTAAAAGTCTTCAAAGTATTTTCACTTATATTTTTGAAACCATTTGTCTTTTAAATGATATTTTATTTGTAAATATGGTTTTGAAATCTATTCTATTACCTTCAACTTTTTTTGAAATAAATATGTACTTAAATGTTTTAATTTTTTTGAAAACAATTGTATTTTTACATAGATTTACTCTCCAAGGTTTTTATTTCATGAAGTGAGGTTTTGATCACTCATTATATATTATTATGATATCATTTATTTCTTAAAATGATTTTTTTAATATTAATTGTTTTTAATTACATGTTTTGTGATGTTGCTAAAAGGTTTAAAAAATCCATTCTCTTTCCATGGATTCATTAAGATATGTTTATGATTTATTTATTCATAAATGGAACATATTTGTTTATATGATGATGAGTGGGGTTATATATAACCCACCAATTCATTAGTTTAATTTTATATCCTATGAGATCAAAATAAAATAAAAGAGGATTTATCCGAAGCCAAAAAGTAGAAATGAGGATTTATCCCAAGCCAAAGAGGTGCACGGAAGGTTTTATCCCTTGCCCAAGGGTACAAAATATGATTATCCGAAGCCCAATAGTACATAGGATAATTATGATAAACCCAATAATGTATAAGGTTGGTTATACTAGGATTATTATGTGATGGATGTCTTGGTGGATATCCTTGACTTATAATTTTTATACTCATGTTTATTTTTATCACTTATGTCAAAACCATTCTCCTATGATTATGATCCTTGAATCATGTTTATTATTTCATGACTATTCACACTTTTTATATGGTATATATTCTCTCAAATTATATTAAATGTTCTTGTATAATGAGAAATTTACATATATTATATAACATCTCGCCTTTTTATCACATATACTTTCATTACATTATACAAAACCAAGGATCATTAAGGATTAGTGTCTTGGAAACCAGGAACTTAATACATGACAACATAAAACATTCTTCTTAAACACTTGAAAGGATTATTCATTTGTACATCCTATGTTCATTACAACATCTTATAACCTGGGAGCATACATCAAAGGAAAGGGTGAGTAGAAGGCCCAATAAGGGAAATAAGGGAAACATTTTACATGTGAACTTGAGATACATCAAAAGTCCTAAAAAATAACTTTAAGGCATGATAAAGATATCATAAGGCATATCATAATAAAAATAACTAGTTTCATAATTTTAAGATGTGGATACAACATTTAACATAGATAATCATTTCCATTTCACCAAGGTCCATCCCCAAGGTGTTATTAAAAATACCAAGGTTATTCACCAATGTATCGTTAAAAATGGTCATCTCTAGAGATTAAGTCATTACCCAATGAAATGGAGAACTATTAGGGAGCACCCTTAAATTTACCTTTATTATCACGTGAGACACATATATCGTCATCAATAATTTCATAAACAATCCATATAGCATAAAATAAATGGGTTTTATTTCATAGTCATCACATTTTAAAAACATCTTTAAAGACGTGATCTTTATGTCACTTTAAACCCACGAAAAAGGGAAGCGAGATTCATGTATGTAAGTCCCAAAATTAAAATATAACATTTTGATATATATGTGAATACACCTATAGAATAAACATATTTGAGTATTCACTTAATAATATAAAAAAATTTGAGATAAATAGAGAAACATTTTGAGACGAAAATTCTGCAGCAAAACGACTATGTTATAGGGTTTTATAAAATACAGAAAAGAGAGGGGACATGGGTAACCCACTCATAAATGATACATAAAACAGTATAGGGATATTATATAAAGGATATAATAACATTGTAATGAAATTTGAAATAAATACCATATGAAATGAAAAACACGGAAGGAAGACAAAAATAAGATTTCTCTTATGAAAATTCGGTAGCCTAACGACGTCACTTAAAACTTCAAAAAAATGAGTTGATGAGATCAAATAGGGTCTATCATCATATGAAAATAAAATATCAGTATGATAGATATAGATATCATACCCCAATAGAATAAAAGTAACTCGAAAGACTTGACATGAAAATAGAAGTTGAAAATGAGAAGGGTGAAAGAATCCCTTAAAAATTTGGCAGCCTAACGACGCCACTTAAACATTCTTAAAATGAATTGATGAAAGAAAGAGGGGGTCTCTAATAATATGAAAATGAATAGTACACTAGGATGAGTATAAAAGAAAATACCCAACATAAGAACATAGAGCATAAAAGAAATGACATAAAAGAGAGTACTTGGAAAGAAAGAGAGAGGTAGGATCCCTTACCTTGAAGAGTAACTTCTAAATCTTGAAGTTTGGGACCTTGGGAGGCTTGAGGGAACCTTGGGAGGACTACTTGGGAGGTAAGTAGACCCGAAATTCGTTGAGGTGGATTTTTCAATGGAAAGGATGAAAGAATGGCTTGGTATTTATAGGGGAAGTGAGGGGACATGACATTAAGGGCCAAGGGACACCTCATTGGTGGTATTGGAAAAAAAATTGGTATTTCCTCATGGTATTGGACACATGGGACACCTCATACCTTATCTTACTATTTATAAGTCGACCATCCCTAAAAATATCTCATGACATCATCATGAAGCAGTTATGATGTCATTAAACATACCGAAACCCAACAACTGTATTTTTACTATTCAGTGAAAATTCAACTTTTTCAGAAAACTCCCAAAAATTTACATTAACATAATATTAATGCTTTGAATTTAAAAATAAACTAAATTTTTTAATGAAAATTTTCTAAATAAGTTTAATTTAATTTTTAAATAAAAACACTATTCACTGAAAATTCAGTTTTTTTTTTCAGAAAAAACCCGAAAAATTTTCTTAACATAATATCGATGTTATGAATTCAAAAATAAAGTGTATTTTATAAATATAATTTTCAAAATATTTTTTTTATTTAATGTTTAATTAAAAAACACTATTAACCCAAAAAACTAATACTTGACTAATAATTTCTGAAACAGTTATTTACCTATTTTATTGAATCACATTACTTAATCAAGGTGCCTATATTATATTAATACTTTATTTAAGTGAGATTACTAATCCATTTGGTCACATTACTAATCCTAAGCATAAAATCACTGTTCATAAATTACTATTCACCAAAAAATAAGTTGATCTTATTAGACTCCAAATTTTTATTGAACACATTTGCAGAAGACCATTTTTTGAAAATTATTACACATCATTAATTATTTAAGGTTTACAAAAATATTTTAGAATATCTTTTTTTTACAAATTCATCAATAATATACATCCTACATTTATTCAGACATTTGAAAATTTACAAACTTCACCATAAGAATAAAACACAATTTTATTTACCTCAAAGGATTACACAAAGTAGTTACGGTCTCCTTACATAGACCATTATAACCCCAGTATAGGACCTAAGTATAAGGTGTGCTAAGGTGAGAGAATCCGAGGGTGGCTTGGCTAACATTGCACGAGTAGTAATTTCTATCAGTTTGAACTTCTCACGAAGGCGATTTTGTTCTAGCTTCACACGATGAAGTTCGGATTGGGTTTGGTCTAGAGCAAAGCCCAGTGGTGCTTCCTCCTCCCCAAGTTCTATTAGATGGGATTTGATTGGAACAAGACTACTGGATGAGGCCATCAAATCTTCTTTCTATATTAATTAATCAAGATCACTTGTATTTAGAGACAATAATCGCAACATTTAGTTTCCAATGGTCATATTGACCAATGGTCATATAATAGTAAAAACCCAATGGTCTCATTTTAATTATACTCATGTTATCAAATGAAACAGTTTTGTTGAGTATAAAATAAAATAACACAAAAAATTAGGAAACAAGATTTATTCAAAATTTCGGGTCGTTACATTCTACCCCTCTTAAGAAATTGCGTCCTCACAATTTTTAAAATTTTCTTGTAAATTTCAATGAAATTCCCACATCATAAAAGTAGTCAGTAAAACTATTACTTTAAAAGAAAGAAAGGGGTGGACAAAGGTCACCCTAGTTAACCCATACTAGGATTCCATGTAGAGAAACATGGAAATGTAAGAGAAAATAAATGGTCAAGTTCTAATGGAGAGTGATAGAAAAAATAATTAGGAGAAAGTTAACCACCAGAAAATCACAAACTTGTGATGGCTTAAATGGTATTTGATTTCCCAGTAGGAAACGTTAACAGACAACATTTATTTTACGTTACTTTTCATTATTTTGAGGAATTCATTTACTACATAGAATAAAAACATAAAGAAATATACCTACCTTCAAGAAGAGTTTCATTCTTTATAAGTTTCTACCAAAACTAATCTTTTCTCCAAACGATGAGTATTCAAAAATACTTGGTCTCATCAAAAACACAAGAATAATCTTCTATAGAATCACATAATCCACAAAATATTAACTGTCTATTTCTTCTATCTTTAAACATTATCCCAAAAACAGAAAGGGTAAGATAAAACAACTCTTCAAAAAGAAAGATCCCCATAGGAAGGGAAACTAATTTTAAATCTTAAAAATTCTATGGTACTACCCAAATTTCATCATAGAACATTCCATAAATAACTGTCCTTAAAATTCCTTAATATAAACCAAACTAAGATTGAAACCCAATTACAAGAAGGATTTGATAACATAGTCTTCGAAGATAATCTTTATCGTTCATCTCCAAACAACATCAACCACTCCTAAAATCTTATAACAAAAGTAACTAACCTAAATATATTTTCATCAAGATATGTTAATAATTTCCATAAGTAACCTAAATTACTATAAGTTCACCTTAAATTCATCGATTCTTAAAAATAAATGTCAAACTTTACTCCTCAAAGAAAATACCATAGTAATCTATTTACCTCAATCATATAGGGTACCCATAATAGTGAATGTCTTCCAAAATAATAATCATATTTTAATCCCCTAATCATCTTTTTTTTTCAAGAAGAATAGCTTCACAACATCAACATGTGGTACATAACAATATATGTTTTACTTAATGATATAAAACCATCTTAGGAAGTGACTCGATGTTCATAGAAAACATTAAATATATGCTTATAGGGCATGAACTAAAATACAACATGACATAGACAATTATTGCGAAGAAGTTACATGCACTTTAGTCATCATGATCCATCTCAGCATAGGACTTGAATTGTTCCCTTATCCTTGAAGATTTTTGATGCTCATCATACTTCTCATCCCTTACAAGAGAGAATTGCCTTGTATAATGTCCAACTTCTCTATATGTATGAAATTTAAAAGTATAAGGTACATTAGATCGAACCTTATCTCTATTCATCACATTACCCATTTTTTTAAAGAAATTAGCTTCTTTATGCCCTATCACCTCACACTTAAAACATCACTCAGTTCCTTTGTGACATTCTCCTTGGTTCCTCCTTCCACACTTTTTTTCACAAAGGAAATTGGGTTTTCTTCCCATTATCAACTTTATCAGATGAACATCACAGAGACTTCATCTTCTTCTTCCTTGATGAATTTGGACATTCAACTAGGTACCAATTATTAATTGTGATTTTTGATAGCTGGTTTCGAATAGTCATAATATGTTCAACTTGATCTCTTATCATCTCTGTCATATTAATAGGGCAATCGTCACATTTCCCATCACATTGGTTGTTGGGACATGTTCTTCCATTTCCCACCATTAACTAAGAAAAGAAAGTACAATTAGGGGGCTTAAATACTTAGCCAATAATCATGAAAAGGAAGATTAAAGCATATAAGGATAAACTTTTAGAAGAAAAGTATACCCTAAATTTTGATCCACTAGGTTCCATTCTAGGTTATCCATGATCATATATATTCTTATGTGAATCTTTATTTTATTTTATCTTTGTCCCTTTAATAATGGTTTATATAAAGATTATGAATTTATCAAAGCATATCCCCAGGACTGTCAAACCAAGACTGAAGTAAGACCCATTTTCATGCACTAGGTTACCTTGGGTCAAGCCCAAAAAACCTTGTTAGAGTTTTCAATCCTAAGAAGATCTGTACTAGATCCACCTCTACTTGTTCGTATCCAGACATGGATTTATTTGTTTGGAACCCACTTACTCAATACTCACCAAAATACCAGGAAGATTTCCTATATTTAAAATTTTCTATAGGATTATTCCTAAAGTTTTCATATCCAAATTTCCACAAATAACTAAACCATCCTTTGATAACAACTATAAATCCCTCCTTTTTATCACATAAACTTTCATTACATTATACAAAACTGGGGATCTTTAAGGTTTAGTGTCTTGTAAACCAGGAACGAAATACATAGCAACATAAAACATTCTTCTTAAACAATTGAAAGGATTCTTCATTTGTTCATCCTATGTTCATTACAACATCTCATAACCTAGGAGCATACATAAAAGGAAAGGGTGAGCAGAAGGCCTAATAAGGGAAACAAGGGAAACATTTTACATGTGAACTTGAGATACATCAAAAGTCATGAAAAATAACTTTAAGGAATAAGAAAGAGATCATGAGGAATATCATAATAAAAATAATGTGTTTCATAACTTGATGATGTGGCTACAATGTTTAAAATATACAATCATTTCCATTTCACCAAGGTCCATCCCGAAGGTGTCATTAAAAATTACCAAGGTTATTCACCAAGGTATCGTTAAAAATGGTCATCTCTAGAGATTAAGTCTTTACCCAATGCATTGGAGCGCTATCAGGGTGAACCCTTAAATTTTCCTTTATTATCATGTGAGCCAAATATATCATCATAAATCATTTCCTAAAAAACCCATATAGCATAAAAGAAATGGGTTTTATTTCATAGTCATCACATTTTAAAAACTTCTTTAAAAATGTGATCTTTATGTCACTTTAAACCCACGGAAAAAGGAAAGTGGGTTTCATGTATGTAAGTACCAGAATTAAAATAGAACATTTTGATATATATGTGAATACCCCTATAGAATAAAGAGCTTTGAGTATTCACTTAATAAAATAAAATAATTTGAGATAAAGAGAGAGACATTTTGAGACAAAAATTCTGCAGCACAACGACTATGTTATAGGGTTTTAGAAAATACTGAAAAAGAGGGGACATGGGTAAACCACTCATAAATGATCCATAAAATAGTATAAGGACAGGATATAAGGGATATAATAACATGGTAATGATATTTGAAAGCATACCATATGAAATGAAAAACATGGAAGGAAGACAAAAATAAGATTTCTCTTATGAAAATTCGGCAGCCTAACAACGTCACTTAAAACGTCAAAAAAATGAATTGACGAGATCAAATAAGGTCTCTCATAATATGAACATAAAATATCAGTATGATAGATATAGAGATCATACCCCAACATAATAACAGGAACTTTAAAGACTTGACATGAAAATAGAACTTGAAAATGAGAAGGGTGAAAGAATCCCTCAAAAATTCGGTAGCCTAACGGCGCCACTTAAACATTCTTAAAATGAATTGATGAGAGAAATAGGGGGTATCTCATAATATGAACATGAAAAGGACAGTAGGATGAATATAAAATAACATCCCCAACATAAGAACATGGAGCATAAAATAAATGACATAAAAGAGAGTACTTGGAAAGAAAGAGAGAGTTAGGATTCCTTACCTTGAAGAGTAACTTTGAAATCTTGAAGTTTGGGACCTTGGGAGGCTTGAGGTCACCTTGGGAGGACTCTTTGGGAGGTAAAGATACCAGAACTTCGTTGAGGAGGATTTTTGAATGGAAATGATGAGAGAATTTCTTGGTATTTATAGGGGAAGTGAGGGGACAAGACATTAATGGCCAAGGGACACCTCATTGGTGGTATTAGAAAAACAAGTGGTATTTCCTCATGGTATTGGCCACTTGGAACCCCTCATACCTTATCTTACTATTCATAAGTCGAACATCCTTAAAAGTATCTCATGAAATCATCATGAAGCAGTTATGATGTCATTAAACATACCGAAACCCTAAAACATCATTTTTACTATTCACTGAAAATTCAACTTTTTCAGAAAAATCCCAAAAATTTACCCTAACATAATATGAATGATCTGAATTCAAAAATAAAATTCATTTTATAAAAGTTATTTTCTAAATATTTTTAATTTAATTTTTAAATAAAAACTCTATTCACCGAAAATTCATTTTTTTTTCAGAAAAAACCCCAAATATTACCCTAACATAATATCGATGTTCTGAATTCAAAAATAAAGGCCATTTTATAAAAAAAATTCTAAATATTTTTAATTTAATTTGTAATTAAAAAACACTATTCATCCAAAAAAACTAATACTTGACTAATAATTTCTGAAATAGTTATTTTCCTATTTTATTGAATCACATTACTTAATCAAGGTGCATATATTATATTAATACTTTATTTAAGTGAGATTTCTAATCCATTTGGTCACATTACTAATCCTAAGCGTAAAATCACTATTTATAAATTACTATTCACCAAAAATTAAGTTGATCTTATTAGACTCCAAATTTCTTACTGAACACATTTGAAGAAGACCACTTTATGAAAATCATTACACATCATTAATTATTTAAGGTTTAAATTTTTTTAAGGTATCCTTTTTTTTTCAAATTCATCAATAATATACATCCTACATTTATCCGAACATTTGAAAAATTACAAACTTCACCATAAGAAGAAAACAAAATTTTATTTATCTCAAAGGATTACACAAAGCAGTTACGGTCTCCTTACATATCCCTTTATAACCCCAACATAGGACCTAAGTGTAAGGTGTGCCTAGGTGAGAGAATATGAGGGCGGCTCGGCCAACATTGCATGATTATTAATTTCTATCAGTTTGAACTTCTCGCAAATGCGATTCCATTCTAGATTCACACGACGAAGTTTGGCTTGGGTTTGGTCCATTAAAAAGCCCACTGGTGCTACCTCCTTCCCAAGTTCTGTTATATGGGCTTCGATTGGCCCGAGACTACTGGATGAGGCAATCAAATCTTCTTTATATATTAATTAACCAAGATCACTTGTATTTAGAGACAATAATCGCAGCATTTATTTTCCAAAGGTCATATTGGACAATGGTCATATAACAATAAAAACCCAATGGCCTCATTTTAATTATACTCATGTTATCAAATGAAACAGTTTTTTTGAGTATAAAATAAAATAACACACAAAATTAGGAAAGAATATTTATTCAAAATTTCGGGTCGTTACATTTTATTGTTCCATGTTCTTTTTAATAAGAAATTTCTCAACATACCATGTTTTCTCATATGTTCTTGATCTAACCCTTGATGAAAAGTTGATATGTTTCCTATAATAAGCATTTTATCTCACCCCTTTCTTTGTTTTCTATTCCATATGTTAGGAATATAAGTATATACTAAGGAATGTACAGAAGGGTGTTTAGAGGAGTTAAAATATGGAGAAGCGATTATATATTTTGATATGAATTAGATAATCTTTAAGACACTAGAAAATTCAGTCCCCAAGTTATGCAACTATTTTTTAAATATAATAATTAAATCAGGGAATCATTTTATTATTTTTGTATATTTATCTTGGGTATCTATAGAGTTAGGGGTGAATTACTGTTGTGTGAATTATTACCAATCAAAAAATTATCCCTCATTTACGTCTACACTTATTTAGTGAATGGGTTTGTCTCCATTTCTATCCATATGATTTTAATGAATATAAATATAAATTAGAAATCACAAAAAAGGGGGCTAGAGTTTATTAATATTGATCACCTCTAAGGTGGATGAATATGTCCTGACTTTATAATGGTTTTTATCCCATGCACACATAGCTTATCTTTTTTATCATGAAAATCTCAGAAAAGGGTATATCATTGGACACATATTCCTGGAAATAACCAATTATAATTCAAGAATCAACATGAGATGACTTAAAATAATATTTATCTTATACCACATAGATGTAGATCATTAGTAAATCATCATGTTCCCCTTAAAAAATATGGATATGATTTTCTTCCTTAAACCATAATAGCCACTTTGGATACCTTGACCACAACAAACAATAGGTTGTCTCACACATGCATAATTAATGGGGAAACATATTTTATTATTAAGAACATACAATATTGAGATATTTTTGGATGGGGTCCTCATACATCTTCCTTAACCTAACTAATAATCAGCAGATAACCATCATTTCTTTATTTTTCAATTTCTTCAACATATATGATCAATCCTTTACAATAGCATTGGGTCTCTTAAATTCTACGACACACAAAAGATGAAACTTTTCTACATGTTTGACCCTATCTTTCCTCAATAATCAATTTCTATATCAAGATGTAGTATTGAGACTCTCTTATATTATTTCTTCAACTCAAAAAATCTAAAAGATAATATCAGTGAAAAATTTCCTCTTTCTTATTTTACTTATACTATAAATTATACATGATTTTTTAATAATATATTTTCTAATATTTAAATATGGAAATATCCTTGATTTATTCTTGCATATATCCACCTTGATTATAATTTTATTCTTTGTGAAATATCTCATTTAAATATCCACAAGACTCAAGATTTAGTCTATGTCAAATATACCATAAAAAATATATCTTAATAAATCCATGTATGTATGTTGACATGAATTAGTATATATTACAATCCTGACACAACCTATTGTAGTGTAAACCTCACTGTCACACCATTCTCTTCATCAAACACTGATGCATGATAATATCCTCATGGTGAAATTACATCTCAAATAACAAAATCATCTTATTTACCATGTCATAACATATTCTAATATGGTGTAACTTCTTCTCCTCTTTTAGTTCAAAATTAATCTAGTTCTTAATCTAAGCATGAATAAAAAACTCATTTGTGATGTTTTAATAATGAATGAATAAAACGAGCATCATTTGGTTTAATCCTTCTTGATAAACTAATTTTTTTTGAACCCATAAAAAACTTTTTTGAATTTCACTATTCTGAAAACAGATGACAGTTACAAAAACGTTTATTGAATCTTATGCATAAAAAATTTTACTCTTATGTGTCATAGGGATCTTCATAGATTTTTTAATTCCAATTTTGGGAGTCAAAAATTAATCTCAATTTTTTTATTAATTACCCTTATAGTTATCCAAAACGCCCTTAAAAATCTATATAGATTTCTTAAAAATATCATATTCATATTTTAATGACTCTTTTATGTGTTCCCAAGGACTCTTATTGAATTACTGATGGATAATATAATTATGTTATAGGAACCTTACAAATAAATGAAAATCTCACTTATATAAGATGATTCATTTATAAAATCTTGAATTCTACTTAATATTCACTCTTATAAATAATAAAAATGGACTCCTCATTACTTTTGAAAATATTTTATTTCATGTAATAGATGACTCCAAGGTATGTACTGAAGTTATATATAATTTTTTATGTGTTTTCCTGGTTTATATGTTTTGATTTAAAATGACTGCTACACACTATAAGGTTCTTCCAAGGTTACTCTTAAGACTAGTTTAAATTATACTCATGAAAATTTTCTCCAATTCCATAATACCAAAATTCTTTAAATAAACTTAAAAATGACTTCTACCTTCTCAATAAATTTCCAATCACAAAAAAAACTTCTCAAATATTCTCTATGTTGTCTTGGAAACATTAAATTACTTTGTAATAAATCATATTCAATCAATGGATAATTGATTCCAAATATAAATGAAACATATTAATACTACTTAAAATACTTAAATAAAATTAAAATATCTCAAATTTGGCTCCTCTTAAAATATTATACTATTTTATTTACATATAATTTAGTATTTATCAAGATTAAGAAGTAAAAGTGTATAGAATCCCAAATTTAATCCATATATCCTTCATATAGATAAACACACTATAATTCTTCCAACTCCATGGAACTCTAATATTTTTCAAATTACTCAAATATTCTTAAACCATTTCTACACCAAAAATATAAAATAGTATAAATCATCTTTTATAATAACTAATAGATATATAATTTCTTTGCAACATTGATAGATTCTTAATCGGGTATCATTTAAAAAAGTGAATGGATCTTCATTATTTTATAATTGAAATTTATCATTTTGTTATCATAGAATCATAAAAATAACTCAATTCACTTCCAAGATTCAAGTAAGTTATTTAATGATCACATAATATTCATAAATCACCACACATAATATTATATTTCTTTGTAACTCCAAAAATATTCTCATAAATGATCTTGTGAACTATAAAAAACATTAAATATTTTCTTGTTCATTACATATGAAATTAATTTATATAAAATTAATGCTCTTTGAAAAAAATAAAAATAATACTAATTGGGTTCAAAAAAACCATAATCAATTTTATTATAACTGAATTCCTAGAATTATGAATAAGATAAAACATTGAATCATAGAAAAAAAAAATGGAAAAACTAATGACTCCCTCAAATAAGAAACATAGTTAGTTCCCCATTTGAATAGATTCGAGAATAAAAAAGGGAGAATAAATCGAAAATGGGAAGAAGAGAGGGAAAATTATTATTAATATAATGAATAATATTTTTATGGAAAACCTAATATTATTCACAAGGAAGAAGGCTAATTTATGATGCAAGGATTTAACTTCAACTAGAAAATAATTCTACGTGACATGTTTTTTTAAATAGAGGTAGTGACCTCATAAAATGGAGGGATTATATTAGAATTTTTCTTCCTTGTTGGGTAATATTGAAATGTATATACCTTAGGAAGTAGTATACTCCACATGGAAGCATCATTTATTGTAATTTTATTACAGGTAGAAGAAACATTAATATTATTTTAATTCCTCCCATGGCCACTAACTATTTCTTTTTAATTAAAATAAGCAACATAATCAACCAATGATATAGAAATATCTCACTTATGAATACCATGAGATGGTAAAAATGATAGAAAATAATAGGTCTTGGTGGAACTATAAAAACCAATTTCTTCTTTTTGTTTTGAAGTTCAATTGAAATAACCACATTACAAGAACCTATGAAGTGGTAGTGGCTCTAAAAATCATCAAAATTTATTCATGAAAGAGAATTATACATTTGCAGTGCAATTATTAGTATATTTATTCCATGTATATTTCATTTTAAGACCATCATGACACGATTCTAATCTCTATGATGAAAAGCTTCACTTTTTTTTAGATTTATCCAATTATAAACCGACACATAAGATTATTAAAATATAATTTTTGTGAATATTTTATAGTGTAAAAGAAAAATATGATATACATATATTTTATATGTTGAAGGAAAGAAATATTTATCCCTAAAATAAGTTATATATTCCCTAGATGTAATATAAATTACCGTATGTAACATAGATAAATAAAATGTGCAGGGAAAAGATATTATATCTCACTCTATGTTAAGGAAAATTTATTATATATGATCAAAATATTTTATATTTCTTTGAAATATATTATGTATCACTAATAAATCTCATAATTTTTCATTTTATACCCAAATATTTAAAAATATTATTTATTAGGAATAAAACCTTATGAGTCTAAGAAATTTTCCAATTTCAACCACTTTATCCTAGAAAATATTATATGCATCAAAATAATTACACATACAACACAACACATTACCAAAATTATTTATAAATATTTCAAAAAAAATAAAAATTATGGACTTCCAGTTAATTCTAGAAATAAATAAATTAATTAAAAAAAATAATTAAGTCATTATAAAAATCTAAATGAAATTATTACTAAAAACTAAAAATGTGGAAATGACACTTAATGTGATTAAATGGTGGTAATTGAAAAATTGAAATTCAAAGTGAATGTATATATATTATGGGATTCATCAATCCTTCAAATTTAATCATTAGACTCATAACTAGTCTTATATACTAAATTTGAAAAGAACTACTAAAGGTATAGTTGGAGACAACACATGATTCTCACATCAAAAGAATAATCATTCATTGTAGATGTATTTTAATTACCTAACACCTCAAAAACCATAAAAATTGATTCAATATAATGATAATACCCAAGTTAATTTCATACCTACCTTCAAAGAAAGATATTTCACTCTTAAATAAAAAATTAT
The DNA here is from genome assembly GCA_963277665.1 of Viscum album. Taxonomy (NCBI): domain Eukaryota; kingdom Viridiplantae; phylum Streptophyta; class Magnoliopsida; order Santalales; family Viscaceae; genus Viscum; species Viscum album. The sequence continues at coordinate 694,096,220 of OY728163.1, forward strand.
AAATATAGTTTTTCTCATTATTAAGAACACATATAATCTCTATATTCTTAATGATTTCCTAGAATCTCTACTTTATAGAGTCATAGAGTGTATCAATCACGAGGAATTGCACATGGGTTATTCTATGGATGAGCCCTGTGATGTTTTAAATAAAAAATATTATAAGTAGAAGGAGGTGATTCTGGATTTAAAGTGAAGTAAAAATCCAAAAAACTATTAACACTCAGTGCCCAAATATATTCTTTCAGGTTAACACATAAAAATACTATACTCCCTCCTCCACACATAGGTTTAAAAATAATGTTGAATTTTCTCCTAGAGAGTGTTGTATATAGATTAATAACCTTTGATTTAGCTTACTAACAATGTATTTCATGTATAATAGGGGAATAATAATGTTCTTATATATGAAAAAGTCAAAATAGAAGTAAAATATAAAAAAGGATCTTAAAAAACGGTTCCTCAATCATGTTTTAAACAATTCTATAAACATTAATATATTTTAAAATTATAAAACCAAAAAATTTATAAATCTAGAATCATGAATCAAGGGTATTAAGAAAAATGAAATTTTAATAAAATGTGAAAGGGGATTAGAAGCCTCTCAGGTTGGGAAATATATTCATTTTAAATAGTACCAGAGCACATGACTTTTACTATCAGTAAAAAATTAATAAATGAAACAAGTTAGAAATATGGAAACAAAATCCATTTTAGCATAAATTCAATTATATAAAATTTCAAATCCATTATTGGGATAAAAATAAAAAGATGATCTTAATTTATTAAATTACACCAATTAAGCTCAAGGATCCAAAAAAAATCTAAAATTTAAAATCAAAAATAAAAAACAACCAAACAATTTCAGTCTAAATAGGTTGAAATTACTCACCAAACTTATTTAATTTTTCCTCTTTTATGTTCAAGTATGAGAAAAAAAATTATAGTAGAAAAAAAAATATAAATGAAGAACCCAATTTGGTTTATCTGGAGTATATGAATCTTTGAGTTAAGTTTCTAAGTTCCACCACTTCATGAACACCTATAAGAAAAGCAAGAAAATAATAATAAATTTATCGAATGAAAAATAAATATAATGAAAGAGAATGAGGAAAGAGGTATTTTATTAAACCCAACAAGTTGGGGCTCTGATATTTATTTTCCATAGCTAAACAAATCAGTATTTTATCCCTAATTTATAGCTAGTTGTTATTTCATGCTCATAAAAAATAGAATTTAAAATTTTAAAATTCTATTTTTCTTACAATAATTTTAGAATACCACACAGATAGATTTCTAAATACACACCCCTTATAAAAATTCTATGCATATTCCTTGGTGTAGGTAGAAGTATATATATTTTCTCATCGGCCACCATTTGTATGCCTTCTTCAAAATACAAGGATTTCTCCATGCATGTTGTAGTATTATAAATTTTAGAAAATGGGAAGACAATGAATAACTAATTTTTAATAAAAATAAAACAAGATAAAGAAACATACCCTTCTAGTAGGTCAGTTAGAATCTCAATATATTCAGGAAAGGCCGTTGATAACTCAGTCATAGTAGGTGCATCATCTTTATTTTCATCATTCTACACGGTAATCCATGTATGAGTAGAATCAAAAAATTCAAAATAGTGGGAGGTAATAATCAATTCCATTTCAATAAAATTTGAATTAAATGAGTTCAATTTATGATTATCTCTATGTATTACCTCATCCTGAATTTTTAATTCTTTTATTAGTTCATCTTATAGGTTTTTTTGAAGGTAGGCAAACATTTTTTGAAAAAATTTCTTTAAATTCCAAAAACATTTTTGGTGGATTATTTGAATGATAAATAAAGTTATATATACGATAGTAATTTATTTCATGTGATGGGAAAATCAAATAACAGTTCATTTTCACCCAATTTAGACAAATTTTGACCTCAATAATCTTGATATCTAACATATACATCAATTATTCTTCAAGAAAATCCTATTGAAATGGTCCAGTAAGGTTGAATGGTAGATCTTAAAATTAATTTAATACATCATAATCACGTTATTAAACATAAAATATTATTGGAATGATGTTTAAATAATCTTCATATTATTTTTGTTACTTTTCCATCCTCAAAGATTTGAATTATTTGAGAGAAGTTCAAAAGACCATTAATTTGATTATCACTTCTTCAAGAATTTTCAAAATTTCCAACTATTAAATAATTAAAAAAATTTCCCTAGTAGACTCATCCAAATTATTAAAAATCTAAACATAATAATATTGACTATGAAAATCCATATTTTACCCATGGAATAAAAGACATATGATAAAGTTATATATTTTTTTTGTTGCTAAAATTTGTGTTTTTTGACTTTTTTTATGAAAAGATTTGCGTGAAGGTGTTTCACCTCCTATAAAATTTTGTGAAATTTATGGTAGGGATATTTCATGGATTAAAATTAAATATTTTATTATGTTTATAAAAATTCAATACAATGAAAAACCTATGACCGATCTACTAAGGAGGCCAATCAAACATAATATTTATCTATTAACATTATTTATATTTTATATAAATATAATAATAAATATAAATACCAATATCGTGGGGTTATATAAAATATATATTATATATATAAATGTATTGAAAATGAAAAAAATGAATACATAATGATGTTAGTAATATATATAAGAAGAAACAGCTTTTCTCAAGAGTTTAGAGTGACACTATCATTATTATTTAAAATTTAATTTTCAATACACTATTAAATGAAGATATATATTCCTATAACTCTAATACCACTTGTTTAAATAGGTATTACCCTATACCAAGATCTACACATGCCTAGTATCACTCTTCCTAAAATAATCTTGGAACCTCATCACTGATCATCAACATTTATGACACACTCCTCTATTTTAATTACTTTAATAGTAAAGGTAATGAATATATATTCACTTGGAAAAAGAAAATGGATGAATTGTAAAAGGGGGAACCACATAACCAAATTAGTTTAACTATCACTAAATTATTATAATAGAATAAAAAAACATTGAAGCATATTCAACACAAAGAAACCATCTCATAGAGAAACCTCATTTGAATCTCTTCTTAAGATCCCATGGTTGGTCTTTTGGGAAATCACCTATAGAATATGGATATGTAATTTTTGGAGATATTTTTATAATTTTTTTTGATATAAATGGATCAATATGTGTAATGAATTGAGGGGTAGAGGTTCTCTTTTATAATTGAGGTGAGTGGCAAACTTGTAAATTTGTTTGGTTTTAAAATATTATTAAGTAACTTTCTTGGAAAAATAGGACCCAAATTGATTGTATTAAATGGTGATATTTTATATTTTTCAAAAAAACCAAAAAATAAGGTTTAATAAATTTTTTAGGTTATTTTAACCCTTATATTTTTAGATTAACATTCGATAAACCCGTCTTGACCTTATCCATGTTAACCAAATTTTACATTTTTACAATTAATTATTACCAAAAATTAAGTCAAACTTATTAGGTAATATTTATTATTATTATTATAAATATGGAATAGATTTTATCAAATAAATTTTTTATAATTGAAAAAATTTAATATAAAAATAATCCCGTAAAATGTAATAGAAAACATTTTTCCATGAAAATGCATTTTTCCAACCTAATATGATATTACATTAACTATATAACTAATAATAAAATTTATACGGATTTATATTCATATATTTAGATATATAATAAACATATTTCATTTAAATCATTCATTTGTAATGATTTTTAGCTAATTAATATGGACAAAAACATTATGTAAAATATCCAAATTTAACTCCAAATGATCTTATCTATAATAATATAAAATTTATAATAAATTAATTTATGCATAATAAGTCACATTATTATAAATAAAATTAAAAATATTTAAATATCAATTATTCAATTATTTAGAAAATCTTATTTTTAAGGGAAAATTTCAAAAATATATTTTTGGATTAATTAACCCTAGTATGTTCAAAATAAATATTCATGCTATCAAATTATATTTTTTGTTCCATGAAATATTAAAATGTTCACTATATTATAGATTTATTAAAATAAAAATTTTATTTATTATAATTGAATCCTGGGTGTTATATTCTTTCATCAATTAAAAATTATAGCCTTGAAATTTTCATGGATATTACTTTATGAAAAAATTAGGGTGGTTCTTATTCATAACTTACTCAGGTTGGCACATTTCTTCCTCCATTTTAGGAATTCTCTAGAGTACTTTTACCAATCTATTCATTCAATTTTTCAACACTTGTTCTCTACTCTCAATAATCTAAATGGGCTCTTCACAGTAAGATTGATCGTGTTCAAATTTTATTTCTTAAGAAGTGAGAACATGTGTTGCACCTAGAATAAACTTCCATACCTATGAGATAAGATAAAAATAATGTACTTTTGATATGCTCAATGGTATTTCCAAATTTTAAGACAAAGATCGAATAATTTAATGAATTCTAAAATTTCTTATGTACCTAGAGATTGGTTTTCCTTTCTGATCGAACCTCATAACAATCCATGATGAAGATACTTTCAAGATAACATAATCTTCCACTTGAAATTATAAATCATTCATTTGGATATCAGTATAACATTTTTTCCTATATTGATTATCTTTAATATGGGTTTGAATAGTGTTTACCTTCATCATTATCTCCTAAAAAAGTTCTCGGGCCATAAGCTTCCTTTCTCCAACATAAACGAAAACAGTTTGAGTAAAACATCTCTTATAATATAATGCTTTATATGATGCCATTTTAATACATTAATTGAAACTATTATTATATGAATAATACAATAAATATAAATAATGATCTCACATACCTTTAAAGTCATGTGAGAATTACATAAATGTGCCCTATAATGGTTAAGCAGTCTTTTCAGAACATCAATCATTTGGGTAATGATAAAAGGTCCTCAAATGAAGATCAGTATAAAAAACCTTATAAATACTTTTCAAAAAATTCAATGTAAGTCATGAATCATGATTAGAGACAATTGAAAGTGGTGTACCATTAATTCTTAAAACCTCATTAATATATATTTGTTCTAGGTACTCAAGAGTTAAATATTCTCTTATAGAAAGAAAATGTGTATATTTTGTAATACAATAAAGAATAAACCTTATTGTATTAATCATTCTAGGATTATTTGGTAATCCAGTGAGAAAGTTTATAATAACATCATCCTATTTCCACATAGTAATAGGAAGATTTTTTATGACTCTCTTGGATATTATGTATCATCCTTAACCTTTTGATAAACCAAACATCTTGATACATAGTAATCAATTTCCAGCTTCAAATTATCCCACTAAAAACATCCTTAAAATCTATATACATGTTGGTGAAACTAGGGTTTATAGAAAAACCTAGGCTATGAAAATCTTCTAATAATTACCTTTTTAAATATGGTATAGATGGAATACATAGCCTCTTTCAAGATTTTTGAACACCATAATAATAAATTATGTCTTCCATTTTCCCATCACTTATAGATTTAATTTTCTTTTGAAAATTCTCATCATGAGGTTTTGAAATTTATATATTTTCCAATAATGATGGTTTAAAAATTATTTAAAAAATAAGTCATGCTTTCCATTCTTTAATAATTCTAATATCTATATTTACTAAATCTATAAATATAATATCCCTGCCAATACCCATTTTTGTTTGGACTCCTTTATCTATCTAACTTAATGAATCCACTTCCTTATTTTCCTTCCTTGGGTGGTAACGTATTGATCAAACCTAATCAACGAGTTGCTTGAGCCATCATATTTCACTCATGTTGAGATCTTTTTATGAAAATATTTCTTGCAGGATATTATAATATTTATATCTCTAACTTATTATCCATAGATATAGTGTATCCATATATTCAAATTAAATATTATGGAAATAAACAAAAGAGCATGGGTTGGATAATCCTGTTCATGAATCTTTAACAAATACTATGCACATACAATAACTTTATCATTATATATAATTTCACAAAAATTACCTTTCTGATTCATCACTATAAATCAAAAAACCTTCAATTCTTAATATTAGTGTCAAAATTAAAGCACCGACCAACCTCATCTTCAATTCTTCAAAACACTATTTGTATTATTTTTTCCAGATGAATGTAACCCCTTTACATGTAAGTATAGTTAATGAGATAGAAAATATGGTAAAATATTGAACAAATTGTCAATAGTAACCCTCCAAACCTATGAAAACACATACCACATTTATTTTCATTGGTTTATGATATTTTTTGACTTCCCTCTATCTTCTAATTATTAACTTAAATTCCATATAGGGGGAAATATGGCTAAGAAAGAGAAATTTATAGATCTAGAATTCATACTTTCTTAATTTAAAATATAAATATTTTCCTATAACAACCTATAAAATTATCCAAATGTGATTATTATAGTCCTAATAGAATTTAAAATACCCCAAGATGCCATCAATGTATACCACAAAAAACTATCAAGATATTCCTTGAAAGCTATGCTCATTAGGTTCATAAAAATAGTTGGTTAAATTATCAATCCAAATGGAATTTCTATAAACTCATAATGGTCCTACCTCATACAAAATGATTTATTTGGAATATATTCCTTATTTACACTTAGTTGATGATAACTAATATGAAGTTCAATCATTAAAAAATATTTATTTATGTGAATTTGATCAAATTTGTCATCAATGTGAGGTAGAAACTAATTTTATTTATCACAATGACATTTATTTCTATATAATCAATAAAAAACACATATATCTGTCTTTCTTCTTAATGAAAAAGTAAGGGATTACAAAGGTGAAAATATAGGTAATATAAATCACTTATTAGGAAAATACTATAATAATTTCTTAAACTTCACTAATTCCATAGAGTCCATTCTATAATGGGTCTTTAATATAGGTTTTACATCAGGGTTTTAATTAATTTAAAACTCAATATCATGTTATAGTGTACATTTAGGTTATTAATCTGGAAATACATCTGTGTATTCCTAATTATCAGGTACATATTAAATTTGAATATTACCTCTTCCACTGATATATTTTGTATACTCTTATTCCCCAAGAATCTAATTTAGAAGAGGTATTGGAGGTGGATCTAAACATGACCCAGATGATGAAGTCTCCCCTCTCATGTTAAGGAATTCCATATCATCATCATGAATCAAAATTTCATTATCTTTACAATGAATTTTTTACATTATATTTTTAAATCCAATCTATACCAAGTATTATATAAAAATTATCCACAAGTATAATAGTCAAGTATAAAAATGATGAATGTTTATGTGTTATAATGGGAACTGAATAACATGTCCTTAATATGGTATTATTTCCATTAGGAGTATTTAGTGGAAAAAAACTTCTTATGAATCTCCGGAAATATCTAATTTTCTTAGAGAATATGGACGATATAAAATAGTGTAAATATCCATAATTAAATAAATAATTTTATATATTTGAGGCTATGATTAATGTACCTTCCACAATATCTTTATGAACATCAACCTCGAGTGAAGTGATCACATAAGCTTTCCCTTCTAACATCACCCTCTTCTATGGTAAGTTCCCTTGATGCTTAGGATATTGGTTTGAATAATTACCCATTTATTTATTTGGAGAAATGGATAGTATTGGTCAATTTATTTCCATGAAATTCATTATCTAGATGAACCTTCTCTCTACTCTTATAAAAAACTTCCATGACTTTAAATAATATTCTAGGATTATTATTTCCAAAATTTTCACATGATTAAAATTACTTTGTTCCTCTATTTTTCCTTATCATGTTACCTTTTTCTTGGTTCTCAAGTAACCAATTCTTATCTTTATTTACCTTGATGATATTGGATATAAAAAATCATTATATATTTTGGTTGAACATAATACTATTTCAATATGTGATGCTTTTTTTGAGAAACCAATACCCTTTAGAGGCTTGGATTAATCCCTTTAAAGGAAAAATTAATATTGATTTATGGATTATGTATGTAATCTTTAGCATACAAAGATATTCTTGTAAAGGTATCCCCATAAATTTCAACAAACTTATCTTCCTTTTAATTTAACTTGTAAAAATTTATCTTCATTTTTATTTTCTTGTCACGAGGATAATATTTGTTAAATAATGTTAAATTAAAATATCTCCATTTCATACGTTCTATCTGTTATTCCTCCCAAGTTTTCTGGATTAATTTCCACCATTAATCAGTATTTACTTTAACATAATGCACTTCCTGTATAACGTTTCCCTTCAAAGTATCACATGGAAAGAAATATATTTTCAAGGGACTTAACCCACTGCTCACCTACTACTAGATTAATAGTACCTGTAGCAACCCATGATTCTTATACACGAATATTACATCTTTTTAGAGGAATATTCGTTACAATATACAAAAAATGTCTGAGTGCCATTATAGTTTAGTTCCTTTTGAAACTTGGAACAAAATATTATTTCTTTTTGAATAATATTTAATTAATCCAATAAATATATTCTCCTTTATCACTCCTATATAAAATCATATCTTCATAACCTTGGGAAAGGAAATATAATAAAGGGTGAGATCAGATGCTCAATATAGGTAAACAAGGAAGATATATAAGAAAAACATGAGCATAAGGGTATGTGAACATAAGTATAAAATTTGAAAACCATACCTTGAATATCAAAGATTATAAACTTGAGTAATAGAATAAATATTGGTAGTTAATAAGACCTGAATTATAAGGGAATAAAAGAACATGATCCATGATAGAATAATATTTGCACAAGAAAAATATTTGTAGCATACACATAAGTATATAAAATCATTTCTATATTATTCAAGGATCATTACCAAGGCTATCATATTGGAATGGGTTAACTCCCTAAACCATCATAGTAGTCATGGTTCACTCTGAAGACCACTATAGTGGAAAAATTACATTACTAAACCAGGTTCAATCCCTTTTCCAACCCTATATTACTAAACTATATTCACTCACCGTTACAGTCATGTCTTACTAAACTGAGTTCATTCCCCATTCCAGTACTATATTATAAAACCAGGTTCACTCTCCATTCCTATCATATCTTACTAAACTGGGTTCACTCCCCATTCCAGCAATGTTTTACTGAATCAAGTTCACTCTTCAATACAGTCTGATCTTACTAAACTTAGTTCACTCCCCATTATAGTCGTATCATAATAAATTGGGTTCACTCCCCATTTAAATCCTATATATATCATGATAAATAAATATTTACCCAATTAATTATAGGGAGATATAGGTCACTCCCATATTTGGTTATAACATTACCGCCATCCTTGGTTATATATTAACCTTCATACTTGGTTATAATATAAGGACCATCACATAATTAAAATCATACATATATGTGCCACATGGTCATAAAATATTCACCATATCATAATTTTTAAAATGAAAAGGATATCATAAAAATTTAATTATATCATTATAAATGGAAAAGAAACAGGTTTCATAATAATTTCAATATTTAATTATAGTATAACAAATAAAATGAAGCGGGCCTCATAATATTTATTTCACGGTATAACCTATGGAAGAGAAATGAGTTTCATAAATATATTATCATCATAAAAATAAACCATTTATAGATGGAATAAGAATTGTATCCTGGGGTAATATCCTTAGTAAATAACAAATTATATTAAAGGATATCATATTAGATGGAGAAGGATTCCTAAATATCACTTGGAAAATTTCCTAAAGAAAATAATCTATCTTGAAAAATCACTTTTTAAGATATATATTTTTTGAAATCCTTTTCATCTGAAATAACATTTTAAACATATGATGAAATATTGGAAAAAATATTTAAAACATTTCTTGAGGATAATATTCTTTGCACTTTTAATTTTCTTTTTTCAATAATACATTTTGAAAACACTTTATATTTGAAAATTACCTTCAAATAATATAAATTATGATTTTATGAAATGATGCATCATGATGTATATAAATTAAACTCATTCCATACATGTTAAAGAAAAGATTCCGTTTATATTTCTAGTAAAATCCAAACGAGAATTGTTTGGAAAACAACATTAATATTCCTTTCAAAAAGTTTTGTAAAAATTAAAAAATTGTTAAAAATTCACTTTAATAATTATAGGATAATAATAATTTTTTTGAAATCATTTTTATAAAACATGTTTTTGGAAGAAAACAGATTTTCGACCAAATAGGTAAATAAAGTCAAGTTTTCTTAAAAATAATTTTTTATTATCTTATATACCAAAGAGGAAAAAATGGAGCTACTACTTGAAAAAAACATTGATTACTATAGGATAAGAAAATTTATGTGTTTATTTATATATTGATAATAAAATATTATCATTATAAACACAATCATAAATAATCCCAATAAATAGAGATATTGTAACATAAGGTCATTACCACTTCGGTAACTTTGAATCGTAAGACCCATGAAGTAATAGAATAAAATGGAAGTTAAAATATCATATGTATAAATAAATTTATGATATTACATGTCCAAGGGGATATATATACACCTAGTCAATGAATATATATTTACAACATAACGTACCTCTCAAAGAAGAAAAATTATGGCAAAAATCCCTCACCACTTTGGTAACTCTTAAATAATAAATTCCATGAAAGAGTGATCCTAAAATAGATATGAAAATACAAATAATAATAATTATATTCATCATAAATTACATTCATGTTTACTATATACACCACATAAAATAAATAATTGGTTAATATGGCAAGTGTCTCACAGAAGTAAAAAGTGAGACAAAAATCCCATACCTTAAGTTTTGACTTCCTTCACACTAATTAAAACAACCTATATAATAACTATATGTTTATTATAAATTTATTACATAACCATAATTATATATATAATACCATATATTATCTACTTAAGACATTTTATTACTTATTTATTAACAATTCTATGTTAAAATCATGTTTTGAGTAATAACCGCTTTGTTTTTTCGTATATGTTTTTATTTTTTATTTCTAGTAAGCTTAATTAGATCATGTTTCCAAAAATTCCAGAATAATAATAATGAATAAATTATAATATTTATAAATAAAATACAGTTTTAATACAAATAATTAAATATGTTTTTGAGAAATGAAGTACGTTATAATAATGGCGACGATAGACTGTACGTATGCGTTAGTAATGTTTACAGTTATTCAATGATCACTATAGAAAGAAGGTAAGTAACATATTATTTATAAAATATTATCATTATATTATAAAATATATTATTTCTTTAAATATATTTATATATATAATACATGCATTGTGGTGATGGGATGAGAGTCACATTGCTTCGTGAAATCGGTAGTCCACATGTACAGGAGCGGTGTTATCATATTTCATTGAATGAAAAGGTAAGAAAGAAAATCATATATCTATTATATTTTAATAAATATATATATTAAATTAATATAATAATTATTTCATTTATATTTTGTATAATCATTAACTTTACACTTATCTCCATCCATGTAAATCATGAACGAATCACATCGCTTTGAGTGGTGGAAGTTCACCGTACACACAAGCGAAATTATCATATTAAAAAAAAAACAATAAAATTATGTGTGATATAATAATTCCATTAGAATAATAATATCAAAAATATATTATATTATAAATAAATCCATCATCATGTTTAATCGTTATAGGTGTTAATTGAAAAATGAATGACATCAACTCACGAGGCGGTAGTCCACTATACACATGAACGATGATTTCATAACCCATTTAATGGAAGTGAAGATGGTTTTAGGACTTTAATTTTTTTTATAAAAACATAAAAATATATTGAAGGTACTGATTTTATTATATCACGATGATTTAAAAATAATTTAATTAGGTGGATAAAGATATAAATCAAAGACACTCGTTGAAGAACATTACCTCTTCTTTGGGTAACATATTTAGGTTTTCACTAAATTATTAATAGGAATTATTTATGATAAAAATGAGTCTTATTATATTAGAGTAGGGAATTTGGGAAATTAATTTTTTCCGGAATTGGTTGATGAAAAATTGTTTTAATATGTGAAGAAGAGAGGAGAGTATGTGTCCTTTTATAATGGGGAGATGACACACATGATATTTTTGAAAATAATTGAGTGCTCCAATATTTTTCATATGACAAAAGGGTCAAAAATTGACCATTATATTAATTTATAGGTGTAATGGTATAAATATATCCATAAAGTAGTTTTTATAAAAGTTTATAGGTAATATTTATATTTATCATTTTAGTTTAACTCCCAGTAAACCTATTTTTACCTTAACCACAATAATTAAATTTTTCTGCCTACACATTTCATTTTGGTAGAAAATTAATTTGAACTTATTAGAAATTATAAATTATGATGATTAATAATATTTAATCCATTTTTTTAAATTCAATTCATATAAGTGGAAAAATGTAATTCAAAATTAATCCCGTAGATGAGACAATAAAGAAGGTTTTTAAGAGAAAATGTTCAGAAGTTTGAAAAGTTTTTACATCCAAATTCATTATGAAATTTATTAAAATGAACTAAATTGGATAAATGGATGTATAATTTAAATTATTTATGTCTAAACACAATTTAATATATAAATTAACTTTATAAATTAAATAAATGAAAACACATTTTTCAATTAATGTTTAGTATTTCTCACTATTTATCATAAAAAAAATCTATACAGAAAAATACCAACAATTAATCCTAAGATAATTATTATATAATGAATTAAAATACAAAGTTTTTTAAAATAAATTATTTAGATATTTTAAAAATTAATTTTAAAATAATTACTCTAAAGGTGATAAAACTGTTATTTAGGAAAATACAGTTATATGCATAAAATTGGATTTAATATTATCTCTTGTTTAAAAAATATATAATATGAATGATAAATATTTTTTTGAATATATAATATATAAATTTCATTAAAATAATTAATCAAAATTTATTTTTTAATTTATTGATGTAAAATATGTTAATTTGTATAAAAATAATTTTTAAGAAAATGATTTCCTTTATTTAATAAATGATTTTATTTTCTTTTCCAATTTATTAGATACTAAATAATTTATTATATATGAATATTTAAACCATATATTTAAAAAACATTTTTAACTGTATTCATACCCATAATTAAAATGGCTATTTCATAACTATCATATTAAATAATAATATTTTAATAGTATGTTATGTTTCTTTTAAAATCAGTGTTGTGTGTAATAAAAGATAAATTTGATATTTTTTGTAACACAATATAAACTCAGTGTTTCATGTGAGGAAAGAGAAGATAAATATTTTTGTATAACACAATCCAAACATAGTGTTTCTTGTAATTAAATCTAAAATTTGTGTTATGTTTTTCACAAAATATCAAAAAGAATAAATTAATTTTTTTTCACCAAATATGAGGGTGTTAAATTCTTCCACCATAAAATTAATTTTAACCCCAAATTTCACATCATCCATCTAATGTTTAAAATTTGGAAATTACTTCATAGAAATCCACAACATTCAAATAAAATATAAAACTAACTTTTACAAGGGAAAGTTAAAAACATAATGGTTCCCTAAAGTAAATCATAACTAGGTTTTCACATACGAGAATATGGGTGGGAATTGAATATTTGGACATGGAAGAAAAGTGTAAATAATTGTTGAAACTGATAAAGATCACTCATTACAAGAAAGTGGGTGATAAAAATAATGTTAATGACCATAAAACGATAAACCAAAGAGGCATGAAAAAGGTCATTAATATCACTAAAAACAAGGATAACATGATTGTATATTATATCCCAATCCTTTTCCTAAATCTGAAGAATTTTCATGTGAGGTTATAATTACTTGATTTCATTCCATTTCCTAAGAATAATCTCACAATTTGGTAACAACTTGATCAATTTACATTTCATCTCTTACTCCAAGAAATTAAAGTGAATTTGTTATGCCCAAAGTAGTAATATATCATAATATCCATATATAGAATGATAATTAATTATGTATATATTTAGTTATCATCAAAATTTTTTTTATCACATATTATTCAATATCGATAAATACTTAAATGGCGATGTGATACCTGAATCTCTTAAACTTCATTCAATGTTCAATATAAACTATTTCATTAATGATTAACTATATGAACCTTCCAAAAGATTAAAATTCAAATGTTGAAAAATAAGGTGAATAAATATCTCAAAATCATATTAACATTGATCCCCCATATATCATAAATTTGATGCTGATTGTCTCACACCAAACTTGTGAATACCTTCATCATGTGTTCTCTTGAAACATACTAATAAACTAAATTACTAGAAACTCATATTTATAACATACAATTTTATTTATTCTCTATACATAATATACATTACTAGATATATTAATTATATCCAAAAATTATGCAAACTTCATTAATGGTAGCATAAACCACTTTGCCAACAAATTATTAATCTATTCTAAGGTAATCAGTAGTATCCAATTTACTTTATTCTTATCCAACATCTCTTGATCCAAACTAACCACCATTTTCTCAACATCAGGTAGATATTAAGGGCTACCTTTACTTAATAATGTGTTTTCCATAAAATATAAACTTTCCATTAAATCAATTTTATTGGTCATCAAAATCATAAACTTACTATTTCAAATCCTTAACAAAAAAATTACAATGATTACTACTTACATATTTCATAATTCTCTAAATCCAATACAAAAATAATTAACTCATAACACATTATTCTCAAAATATTAACTAGGATTAGTCATCTTATATTTAATTCCACTTTTGTTTCATTCATAATTCTTAGTGTATTCATCTTCAAATAAAAAATTATTACTCATATAACCTTTTGAATTCTATTCATGAGATTTCCCATTAGGAAATCAATTTTTATAATTCCAAAAATACTTTCACATGAAATAATATAAAATAGGTAGTTCATTAATTGGTATCATCTTCACCTTTGTTACATTAACCAAACCATTAATAAATTTTTACATTCCTATGGATTTATGACATTCCCATATACATTAAAAGAACCTCCCAACTCCATTTAAGAAATTTCCTTGATGATTTTCTCACCTTTTTGGTATATCAAAAACTGAATCTTCTTTCCTTCACATTCTCCATTACACATAATTTCCTAGAACTCTATCCTTATATTCATTGGTGAGTCCAAGAGTTAGTTAAGGTTCATATTGTAAATCATTTTTTTTGATGACTGATTGGGCACAAAAACAATATCCCTCACTTCAGTTATCATCCCATTTGGATGATCAATGAAATTGTTTCCATAACATTCAAACTTAACCTTTTTCCTTTGGATTACCACCATTAACTAAAACAAAAAACCCTAGTGTGATAAACACGAGTCTTAGTGAAAAACCACATAATCATGAAGAATCGCTTATAAAATGTCTAAATCATGACACATTCTTTAATATATGACACCTTAGGTTTATCATAGGTAATTTATAGTCATATTATATTTAAATCCTTCATGATGGTTTGTAAATAGTTTGTGAATTTACAAAGAATATCCCCCGAGAGTGTCAAACTGCGTGTGTTGTAAGGCCCATTGTTATGAACAAGTTCCAGATCTAGTCTAGCTCAATACAATGTTTTGGGGGAAGTTACTCCTTGATACATATATTCCAGAGCCACAAACACTTGTAGTATCCATACAGGGATGTAATTTCTTAAAAACCACTCACTCTATTTATTAAATAAAATCCAAGAAATTTTCCAAAAACATTAACTCATCTTTAAACTTATCCTTAGAGACATCCATAGACATATCCTTAAAAATATCCTTATGAATATCAATAATATTTTCTAAACCTAATTTCTAAAGGATAACTAAAGATTTTCTCTAATACCAACTATAGAAACCCAGAATTCTCGTACATGGATATTAAATCTTTTTAAATGAATATTCACTACATTATACAAACACACTCAGGATTACTATAATAGTTTTGTTCCTTTGGAATCTTCAAACACAATATTATTAATTATTTAAAAATATTCAATTTATAAAATAAATAAATTCCCCATTAGTACTCCAATTTAATTACCTTTCTTCATAACATAGGGAAATGACACATAAGAAAGGGTGAGATCAGATGCTGAGTAGGGGTAAATAAGGGATATACATAATCATAACATGAGAATATGGGTATGAAAATATGATACTAAAATTTGAAAACTATACACTTGATCTTAACAAAAATAAAATTTATTCATGGAATGAATATTGGATGTTCATAGTATATAAATCATAAGGGAATCAGAAACATGATCTATAAGAGAATAACATTAGAATAAGACATAGATTTTTGATAAACACAAAAGAATTGAAAATTATTTCCATATTAGTCCATTCTCTTTACCAAGGCTGT
Organism: Viscum album; assembly: GCA_963277665.1. NCBI lineage: Eukaryota > Viridiplantae > Streptophyta > Magnoliopsida > Santalales > Viscaceae > Viscum > Viscum album. The sequence goes on from OY728163.1 coordinate 694,112,715, forward strand.
CATATTGGAATGTGTTAACACACCAAATCATAATAGTATTAAAGGTTTACTCACAATACCATCATAGTGTAAAAATATCCTTATTAAACCGGGTTTAATCCTCATTCTAGCCACACCATACTAAATAAAGTTCACTCCATATTTGAGTCTTGTCTTACTAATCTAGGTTCACTCCTCATTCCTGTCCTGTCTTACTAAATTGGGTTCAATCCTTATTCCAGTCATCTCATACTGAACTGGGTTCACTCCCTATTCCAATATTATCTTATTGAATCAGGTTCACTCCCTATTCCAGTCATGTTCTAATAAATTGGGTTCACTCCTCATTCTAAACTTATCTATATTATGAGATATAAATCTTTACCCAATGCATTAGAGGGAGATATAGGTCCCCCATACTTGGTCATAACTTAACCACCATCGTTGGTTATAACATAACCACTGTATATGGTCATATAATAACTACCATCACATAATAAAAATCATACATATGTGTTTAACATTATCATTAAAAAATTCATCATATAATAAATCATGAAATGAAAAGGTTATCATAAAAATTTCATCATATAAAAACCTATGGAAAATAGGTACGTTTCATAATAATTTCATATTTTCATCATAGAAAAACCTATGAAAATAATATAGTTTCATAAGAGTTATATCATGGTATAACCCATGGAAGAGAAGTAGGTTTCATAAATTTCTTTTCATCATAAACATAAAACATTCAGAGAAATAATAAGAATGGTATCCTTAGTTCATGTCATTAGTAAATCATAAATTATATCAATGTTTTTCATCATATATAGAGATATATTTTTAAATATAACATGAAACAGTTATTAAGTAAAATATCCTTTCTTTGAAAATAACAATTTAAGAAATAAAACATTTTAAAAATAAGTTTATTTGAAAATTATAATGAAAAATTATAAAGAAATATTTGAAAAATCATTTAAAACATTTCTAGAGGATAATATCCTTTCAGCTATGAAACTAATTTTTTAAAACTAAAAAAATTTATAATTTTTCTCAATAGAATATATCATTTAAATTATATAAAGGAATATCTGAATCAATTACTATTTATGATGTTAGAAAATTCCTTTCATGTCCACTATGTTAAAATGAAGATTCCTTTCACATTTTTGATAAAATCGAAAGAGGAATTGTTTGGAAAATGAAATGAAAAATACTTTCAATACCTTTTGGAAAAAAATGGCTTAAAACAACTTTTAAAAATCATTGTATAATAAAAAAAATTTGAAGTCATTTTTAGAAAACATGGTTTTGGATGTAAATGTATTTCAAGCCAAATATAGAAATAACATCTGGGTTTTTTTAATTTTTTTATTATATTATTTACCAAAGAGTGAAAAATGGTAATATTACTTGAAAATGTCATTAATGAAAATATTATAATAAAATTAATTGTATTATTTAGAAATGAATCATAATATTTTATCTTCAAAAACAAAATCATAAACAATCCCAATAAACGGTGAGATTGTAACATAAATTCATTACCACATTGGTAACATTGAATCATAAGACTAATGAAGGAATAAGATAAAATGGAACATAAAATAATATGAGGATAAATAAATTAATGATATTATAGGTCAAAGGGGGTGTATATACACATCGTGAAAGAATATAGGTGCATAACATAATGTATGTCTCAAAGAAGGAAAATTGAGACAAAAATACATTACCGATTTAGTAACTCTTGAACCGTAAACCCAATGAAATAGAGATCATAAAATAGATATAAAAATAAAAATAATATTCAGTAAAATAATAATAAAATAAAATCATTGGTAGTATATAAACCACATAAAATAAATATGTAGTGAATATGGCATGTGTGTCACAGAAGTAAAAAGTGAGAAAGAAATCCATTACCTTAAGTATTGACTTGCTTCACACTCATTAAAACATCCTTCATAATAAATATATTTTCATTATAATGTTATTAAAAAAACATAATCACTTATATCAATCCATATATTATTTACTTAATTCATTTTATTACCCATTTATTAATAATTCCTTGTTTAGGTCACGTTTTAGGTAATAACCTCTTTGTTTTTTGTGTATATTTTGATTTTTTATTTTCAGTCCTCTTAATTTGATCATGGTTCCGTCAATTAAAGAATAATAATATAGACTTAATTATCATATTTTTACATCAAATATAATTTTTTATCAATCATGACATTGTTTTTTGATAAATGAAGTACGTTACAATCATTGTGATAATAGGTCGTACATACGCATGAGTAACATTTCCATTTTTTCAATGATCATTATGAAAAAGAGGTAATTAATATATTATACTTATATAATTATAAAAATATATTTAATTAAATATTATTTATCTAATTATAGTTATAAATATCATTCATGTTTTATGGCGATGAAAAGAGAGTCATATCACTTCGTGTAGGAGGTAGTCCATACGTACATGAGTGACATTATCATCTTTCATTGAGTGAAAAGTTAAAAAAGGAAATTATATATATTATATATTTATAACAAAAAATATTTCATTAATATAATAATTATTTCATCCATATCACATATAATCCTTAAATTCTCCATTATCACCGTCCATGTAAAGCGTGAATTAATCACATCGTTTCATGAGGCAGTAGTCCACCGTACACAGGAACGATGTTATTGTATTACCAAAAATGGAAATAATAATTGTATGTTTGATATAATAATTCCATAAGAATAATAATATCATAATTTTTATATATAAACAACAAATTCATAATTATGTCCAACCGTTAGAGGTGGTAATGGAAAAATGAATGACATGGGTTCGTGAGGCGGTAGTCCACCATACTCACGAATAATGATTTCATAATCCATTTGATAGAAGTAGAGAAGGTTGCAGGTCCTGAAATTATAATAAAAAAATCCATGTATATGGAATACAACTATGTTATTATATCATCATGGTTTAAAAATAATTTATGTATGTGGAGAAAGTAACAAAATAAAGATTCCCGTTGAAGAACATTACCTCTTTTTAGGGTATCCTCTTTAGGTTTGCACTAAAGTCTTCCTCAGAAAGATTTATAATAGGAATAAGGTTTATAGGATGAGGGGATGGAATTAAAGAATTGATTTGGGTAGGTATTTTCTGAACTAAAGGTGTATGATGGTGTGAATAATAGAGGAGAGGGGGAAACCTTTTATAAGCGGCGGTGATGACACACTTAGTTATTTTTAAAAGAATTGAGTACTCTTAGGTTTTTCATTTTAAAAAAGGGTCCAAAATGGATCATTATCAAATTTTATAGGTGTGATTTTCTAAAAAAAACAATAAAATAGTTTTATACAAGTTAATTGGTCATTTTTACCATTATCTTTTTAGTTTAACCCTGGGTAAACTTATTTTTACCTTAACAGTGATAAATAATTTTTATTATTTCAGTATTTATATTGAAAAAAATTAAGTTGATATTACTTGATATTGGAAATTTTTATTATAGAAAATATGAAATCCATCTTTTCAAATTAAATTTACATAAGTAGAAAAATTTATTTTAAAATCAATTCCACAGACATGATAACAAAGATGAGTTTTATAGAGAAAATATTCAAAACGTCTACGATGTTTTTATATCAAAAATCAATATAAAACATATTCAAATGAACTAAATTGTATCAATGGATGTATAATTGAACAAATTAAACATTAAAACCATTTTAAAATATAATTTAACTTTAAAAATACATTAAATAGAAATTTATTTTTGAATTAAAGTTTAGTATTTTTTACTCATCATCAATAAAATGAAACTTTTTGAAAAATACAAAAAATTTAGGATAAAATAATTATAATTTTATTATTTTAATGTTTTTTTTATTTTTTGAAGGAAATTATTTAAAATTAGTAAAAAATAATTTTAAAATAAGTGTGCCAAAGGAAAAAAACTACTTTTTCAAAAAATATAGCTTTAAACATTAAATTGAATTTATTCTCTTATCTCATATTTAAAATAGTTAAGTTGAATGTTAAATATTTTATTGAATATATATTATATAAATTTAATTTAAATCATTAAAAAAAATTATTTTTTAATTTTTTGAGGTAAAATGCTTTTATGTATATAAAAATATATTTTTAGAAAATGATTTCGGTTATATTAAAAAGTTTTTTATTTTTATTTATAATTTATTGGCCATAAATGAATTAATTATATATAAATATATAAACCATATATTTTCATAATTTATTTAGTCATATTATACCCCCCCATTTTTATGGTTGGGTGATAAACATTATATTAAATAATAATGTTTTAATAGTATGTCACATTTTTTTATACTCAGTGTTTTGTATAATTCAAGATAATTTCAATATTGTGTGTAACCAAATCCAAACTCAGTGTTGTGAGTGACGCAAAATAAACTCAATATTTTTGGGTAGCAAAATCCAAACTTAGTGTTTCATATAAATAATGTTAAACTCATTATTGCATTTTAAGAAAAATATTGAAAAGATTAAATCGAAAAAAGTATTTAATAAAATATAAGGGTGTTTTTGTTCCACTATAGGATTCATGATTGTGTCACATGAAATGATCCAATATAAGTGTATCATGCCACGTAACATCATGTTTCCCTATATCTTCAACATTAATAGTAATAACCTGGACCAAGTTCCATAATTTTTCCATGATGTTCTCAACTCCAACACCAGCTATATTGGTTTTCTCAATAGAGAAATATCTACATTATATTTGAGTATTAATACAATTATTTATGCCATAAAAATTTCTATAAAATGGAATATAATAAAATATCTTATAAAATTAGGGTTTCTATATTAGAATATAAAATTATAAATTTGGTGTAATAGTTATCATAAACAAAAAATTTACATATAACTATTCTCATAATAATAAACATGGTTTCTTGAAATCATAAAAGTATTTTCAAATATTTAATAATGATTTACAATGAAAATTTGATTTAAAATAAGAATATCCCCTATTAGTGTCAAACAAGGTTTAAAGTAATTACCCATTCACCATTCATTATAATGAAAGATGATATATACTCGACAAACTTCTTTCAAGGTAGAAACCCCAATATGTATTTGTGAAAAACTATAACCACATGTAGTATCTATATATAAAATTATTTCTAGAAAAAACACATAATTTAAAACTTAAATAAAATTTTAGGATGTTATGATATAATTATAAATAACCTCAATGTATTTCATAGGTTTATGTTCCCCAGTCAATGTTTTCCTAAATCTAGTTTCCAAGGATTCTTCTAAACTTCCTCTAATACCAATAATAACAACCCCAACTCTAGTAACCTAGAGTCAGTGTATACTTTAATACATTGGAATATGTTACTAGGGATTTATCTCCAAGGATCGACAAATTTTGTTATCTTGATGAACCATATACAAACATTCTTCCAATTTTATGCTAGATATAAAATATAAAAAAATAATGAAAGAAAATATTCTACATCCTTGAACTCATTCAAGGATTCTTTCTTCATATCCTGTTAAAAGAAAAAAAAATAAGTGTAAGATCAATTTCAAATCAAGGGTTATGTAAAATAGAATCTATCATGAATACATAAGGAATAATCAATATGGAAAGGTAAATAACTAAAAACACATTCTATTTAATCAAAAATTATAGCACAAAATGCATCCAAATATAATATCAATAAAATATATCATTGAAAATAATAACTAAATATCATTGATGGGTATGCATAATTTTCAACTTCATGATCTTAAACATCATGATATATTAACCACTAAGGCCTTACACCCAGAAAATTTACACTATGGGTTGGTATACACAAAAAAAATTTAATTAGGCTAACCAATGGGTTTGTCTCATGATACATGAAAATGCATCTAGGGGATATCTATAACTAGTCCCCACCTAAAACTAAATGTAAATTGCATTCATGATATATTAAATGATCAATTTAATTCATAAAAAATATGCATTATCAATAAATAATTGTATAGAGTAAAGAATATATAATATCAATATTTAAACAATAAATTAAATAACTTTCATAGTAAAACAATGTTTGTAGAAATAATATACAGTTTTGGTTATAATAATATCCATGATATAATGAATATTGATATATAATATAAATATAATTTCCAATGAAAATTATCACAATAAATTGAATGTTTCAAGGGAATGTGAATGAAAAAAAATTAATCAATGATTAAAGATGCCCATTAATTCATCAAAATATAGGATTTCAAATAATATCAAATTTATTAAATGAAATTTAAGTTAAACCTTAAAATAACTATTTATCAATGTGTTATATTTTTAAAAACATTTAACTATTGTAGGAAAAGATATATAATATAAAACGATTATGACGATAGAGAAAACTGTTAACTCCATACACGTTAAAAAGAAACATTCCTTTTAAATTTTTGAAAAGAAAATAAACAATGTCCCATTCATAAAGAATTATAAATATTATATTAAAATATTTTAAAAATTAAAATATAAATTAAAATATATTTAATATAATATTTAAGTAAATATAAAGTGATTTTTAAAATAATTTTCAAAAAAATATGGTCATGGAAGAAAAATATACCTAATCAAAAAGAGAAGTAGGACTGACTTGTCTTTTTAAAAATTATTTTCTTGATTCAAGTGCCAAAGAGATTAAAATTTGAAATAAAACATAGAAAATCCTTAAATATACATATTATCATAAAATAGATTATGTTTATCAATTATATATGTTAAAATATTCCATCAACAAAAAATATAAGAAATACCAGAAGTACAAGACTCTAAAAAAAATTATTACCACATTGAAAAATTTAAAATTATAACCACTTAAAAGTTTGTTGAAAATAATTTTTTTCATGGGGATGAAAAGATTTAATAATTAATACCTCAAATAATAGATAGGTAAAGAGATCAAATTAAAAATCAAGGAGTTCACCCAGGTTGACCTATGAGAACCTAAGCTGCGTACTAAGAGGCCCGTGTAGGGATACCCTACTCAGAAAAGAAGGATCTATTATCCATACGTGTGACATATACACATGAAACATTCATGATGGACCATTCAGGACAACACCCATCCCATAGTATCATGAAATTTTCTATAAATAGGACCTCTAGGCTCCTTATTTGAGGCAATAAAAAAAATTAAAGAAGCCTCGAAGCTCTGATCGCCCTTATACTTCTTCCAAGCACTTGAAACCATCCAGGTAACTCTCCAAAACATTAGGAAAGGGGGAATTAACAGGAATATTAGGATAAAATTCCCTCTAGTGTGTGAAATAAAAAACACATGCATAAGGAACCACTCCCCTAGAGCATGAAGGTCCCCTCCCAAACCTAAGACTTGGGCGAGACCACTCTAAGGATGGCCGAGGAAACACTTGAAGACTAGAGAAATGCCTTTCGTAATTGTTGTTTCCTAGGTTTTCTAACATAAAAATGTTATATCTAGATTGTGTAGGCCCACCCTATATTTATAACTTTCCAACTCACCCAACCTTCACTTATGTGAGCCCAATCTTCTCTCTCATTCCAAACCAGTGCGAGATCCCTCCATACCACCCATGTTTTTTTCATGATCCACCTTCATCTTTCCTAGGAATTACCCTCATGAAACTACTCTAAGTCCTATTTTATTCCACTAATGGAAGGGTATAACATCCATTTGATCCCTCATATGAGAGGGAAAAATACAATACATCTTCTAATGACTTCAGATATGTGTTATCAGGGAAGAGGGAACATGAGAATGTATTCTTGATTATACATTCCTATGGAAATGGGGGTACTGAATTTAATATACCTTGAAGGTGAGATATTCATAGTGGTTTAAATTATACATTCTTGTGGTAAAGAGGGTACAGACCTTGGAGGTAGTACCAAGGACCTCTCTGTCTCCTACACCAGGGCTATAGCCATGTCCTCCCCATGTTATCTCTAAGACAAGGGACCTCCAATTTTAGATAGTGAGGAAGGTAATGATTTCTTTTCCCTTTTATAATGGATAATTCCATATCCTCTAATATTTTCTAGAATTGGGAATATGGTATCCTTATTAGAGTAATCCCATGTCATTTCTTGTATGAGGTCATCCCCCTCCTTCCCTCCCTCTCCTGGGTTACTAAGGAATGTGAGGAAATTATAATTCAATAGATTTTCTCTATGCCATCACATTTGTCTCATACAGTAGTGGAAGAAGAAGATTGTGTGGTTCTCAATATATTATTATTCCTCTTTTTTTCTCACACTGAGAATGAATCACATGGGATTAGAGGTTACTGATGATCAAGACATACGAATGATCAGATGCATGTATCGAAAGATAATAATTTTCTAGACCATCTTCATGCCTCCCGTTCGAGGTCCTCCATAGTCATAGGTCCTCAAATTCATGTATCATCTCAAAGGTCCACATTAATTGTGAGAAAACTCCTATTAGGGTATCTTACAAAGTGTAAGCCCAAATCAAACCTCTAAATCACTATGATCTAAGATAATTCTCATGGATATAAATGAAAAGGCCTATTATTCTTTATATCCCCAACCACATGATAATCCTCTAAAAATTCCACATTATCTATGAGAAAAAACATCAAAATATGTCCATAGGAATGGGTCCTCAACCTAACCAAACTATGTGGGATTTGATTCCCATCCAAATGGGATACATAAGAAGCCTCCTTGAGGTCCAAACCTCGTACACCAAATCAACCATAATTCACATTGAGCCAAATTCCTAGTAATGTCATATCCATCAGGAGATCCTATATCACTTCAAAGTTCCCAGATATTATTCAGTGTAATTCTCAGTCCAAAATTTGACTAGGAAATCTTTCCCTAGACATCCTTCCCACTTAAAATTAAACAGCACAGTCTGGTCCTCATCACATGACCTTAAAAGGTACAACGTGTCCCGTTATGTATAACTAAACATTATGGGTTCTGATTCATTTCTCAGTGATATTTAATAATCCAATCTCGTAGGCATGATACTGAAATTATAACAACCCCTATCTTCTGGGATAGTGATATATTCCAGAGCACCTCACTGAGTGTCTTAAAACCAGTATAGTAATAATAAATGACCAAAGAATCTATAATCCATTAAAAAAAGGTACCATCAATGGAGACATCATAGAAATACAGATGTCTTTATCAATGAAGAACCTCATATACATATAGATTATTCTAAACTCTGAACATGCAAATAAATGATTTTTTATTCAAGGGGGACCCTTGTTATACAAGGAATTTAATAAAGGATTCACAAATATATCTTAAATCATAAAGTGAGTCCTAGAGTAAGAAATAATTCCCCCTTAAAGGGAGTTATGAGCCTAAAATCCCATCATCTTAACCAATTTGAGTCCCTAGGAATCATTGAAGACATTTACCAATGACCTCTTTCTTTTGGAAAGTAAGTTCAAAAACATATTGAATAAGGGAACAATTGGGTGTTTTCGTCTACATGAACAAAACCCGTTGAAGCCATTCAAAAATGGTAAACCCAACATAAATGAGTGTGAAACTATTCAAATCCCCAAGATCAATCCTAGAATCATGCATACGAAATATGTACCACATTTTTCATCAGAAATAAAAATGGTGAACCATACTGGATTCCTTAATCAATATTATTGTTTCACCCACATGTTGGGACCCTTTCACAAAAACATGTTAGGGGGTCAAATAGAGATCTAGATATATCAATTGGTAATGTTTTAATTTATTTAAATATTATTTTAGTAGGGTTTTATTTTTTATTTTTTCATATATATTTTAGGAACTTTCATATACATCTCCCTTTAATACAAATGGTATCGTACCATTTCAAATAGACATATGATTTGAACCCTGCACAACCTAGGTCCTTGACTAAACAGAGGACACCATCACCAAAAAATTATCTTCCATGTAGTGTTTAAAATTCACTTTATTAGGAGTACCAATAAAATAGAACCTTCCTAACCCTGGAGGTTGTTTGAAAAGCCCTCCAGCTCATGAAGCCCTACCTGTTGTCCACTCAATAGTGGCTGGTGGCCCAGAAGTAAAGGAAACTAGTTTTTATATCCAACTATTTTGAAAGCCTATCCCTAAAAAAAAATCATATCATAACATATATTAGAGAGTTTGATTAAGAGGTCACTGGTGATATCATATAGATAACATAGGGGTCCCTCTAAATGGATCCTATAAAAAGTTTCCAATGTGAAAGCTGCACGATGATATAACCTTATCATGATGGGGGTGTTGTCCACGAGAGTCTGGACCAAGTCATCTAGACCTGGGCATGTAAGACAAACCATTGTGGGTTTCGACCGAATGATAGTGAGAAACGCCTCCCCTTTGTTACATATATGAAATTCTACAAGACAAATTAATTAGCATACAATGATTAGGAAGAAACACCTTCCCACACCAGAAAACCCTACAGGAACAGTTCAACAACATCCAAAGAAGTGTTCCCGTCAAATTCAATGGAAAACTACGAGTATACACAAAAACATACCCACATCAACAAAACCTTCTTGAAATTTTTTTAGGTGAACCATGAGTAGACAAAGACACCTGTCCGCATCAACCAAGAATACCAATCAAATACAGAGGAAAAATGTGAGTAGTCAGACACATCTTCCCACATATATCATGTCTTCCAGCCTAACATAGTTGAATTTAGAGAAACTAGTTGAATGTTTATAGAAACAAATAGAGGGAATACCCATATCTCTCCCTCACACCTAAGTACTGGCAGTGTATACCAACTATAAATGTAGCACTAGAGTAGGCACACACCATTGACCTAGCCACAAAATGGGAATATATCCCTATTCAAGCTGCTAAAGTAACCCAACACATCTTGAAAAATATTAAAGGGTAGAGGAAAATTTTTACCCACATCTTACTAACCTTTCATGACACAATAACTATAGAAAAAGTGGTAGAGGGATAGACAGACAACTCTGTCCCCACAATTGGGGTGACTCATCAACAGAAAATGAGGGTCAGTAGGGAGTAGATATAAACCTATTCTCCTATCCAAGAGGGTTGTGGGACAGGTTTCTCCATGATATATGGATAAAAGACCAGGCCCATATCCCCGTTCCAATTGTAGGTAATCAGGATACCCTAATTTCCACTCTAGGGAAGACACAAACTACTCCCAGACAAGGGACTTAATATAAAAATATTTCATATATGAAATACACTATCCCCACCAAGCATCCCAAATCCACATTAAGAAGGAATCTAAAAATATGCATCACCAAAGGTGGTTTGAAAATTAATATATGATCTATGATCACGCTCAGATTAAAGCTAGATTTATTGAATCCTATAGAAGTTTATTTGTGTCAGCTCAGGATCCTAATATCCCCTTACTAAAATATGAAAATAGTACAAGTAGTTCTTAATATCTTTGCCGACATCTAACAATGAAGGCTTAATTCATGTAAAAAATATAATTTATCTCAAGAGCCCATCTCCCGATGAGTTCCATTGTTTCCCTCTGTGTTTCCAAAAGACCATACAAGAAGGATTTACTCCCCTTGATATCATATGCTCATAAGGTCCTCCCTAGGGTATACACTACAGGAATTCCCCACATAGTCAGACATCAATCCTTGATGGTAGTACTCCCCACGATGGAATCCACCATAAAGGTCCTCCCCATAGTGACATTACACATTGAAAACAAGGTCTACCCCTTGCCCATTTAATGATCATTAAGTCCTCCTATAATGAGGAACATGAAAAATGGGCCCAGTAAATCTTGATTCCTCTTCAGTGACAACTAAAATCTTTTCTACACCAGAAGACAACCTAAGGAAATAGTCATTCTATGAACCACTCTTGGATCACCTGCCTCCTAATATAATAGAGGAATCCCAACTAATCCAACTATTTAAAATAAAGCAGTAGGGAAGCATACAATTCGTCTGGAATTGGTAGAGAAGACTATATGGAAATAATAATAATACTTGTTCAACATGAGGATACATTTTTCAAAGGGAAATATATTATTCATGTTTTAGACTTTATATTCTCCCCAATAAAACTTTTAATAGGTGTTGTTGGAATTTTGTGTAAATTAAATTTACCCAAATTCATGTAAGAATCTCTATAACTTAAAAATAAAATCATTTCCTTACAACATGTATCCATGGAACATCATGGTAATATGATGGATACAACACCAAATCGACTTGGAAGATCTCCTAGCTACATGAAACCAAAAATTGGGAAAATAAAAAAGTTCCCTTCAACACACATTTATCGACATGTTAAAAAAGTTATTTCAACTGGTCACTAACACCCCATCCAATATTCAGATAAAAAGATGGGAAAATGGGGAATTTCATTTCAACACACTCCATAATGGGAAAATAACACTATACTTGACAACATATGATGTCACCGCCTCAGTACAACTTTAAGAAATAGAAATTGTTTGTAATAGATTGTATGCTCAGCAAAAACTAGTCCTAAATTTCATAAGAAAATGATAGGATAGAAGATAGAGAGAGCCATAAAAAACTCCTATTTTAACAATAAAAAAATATTGATCAATCCTCCAGCCCATGGGACACCAATTGTTAAGCATCACCAATTTTTTTGAAGTTTGTGAATTAGGTGTGAATGATATAATTCACTTAGTCCATCTTCAAACACATCTATATAAAATCAATATATCGACCAAAATAGTTGTAACCATGGTAATCCAAGAGCAAACCCCACCTTCAGGTATGGGGGATTTTTTATTACAACCTTTGAGGATAGAAAAAAAGGATCAAAAGGTTGTGAAAATGGAATGATAATATTCCCAACCCATAGGTTTGGGAGGATTTTTTCCCTAACCTCATCCTCATCAACAGAAGTCGGTCTTCCCCCTATTAGGAGAAAAAAATAAAAAATGGATCTTCTCTAATATTCCTATCCAACAAACTAGTATCCTCACATGGAACATACATGAAAAAAATATACGGATTTTCCCTTCTGATCACCATTTTTCAAATGATTCCAAAAGGACTAGAATAGGGTTGGATGTAGCCTTGGGGTGTAAACAAGAAATTGATTCCTCTCACGGTGGATGATCAAACATATTTCATGAGTTATACATCAATGAACATCATTAATACCCATATAGACTCTACAAAATACAGGAACTCTATAGAGGATTAAGAGGAGGAAGTTTTTGTTTGTAATATGGTCTATAAAAAAATGATTGAAAGAGGCATGAGTACCTAAAACTAAAGACATACCCTTAATTAAGGGGGTTCTCTCCACCCCTCCACTATTAATTCCTCAATTAAAGCACACTAAAGAAAACAATAAAGGAAATTCTGCATAACCTCTACCTCGTGAAGAGGTTTAACACCTAAAAATTCAATAAATATTTTATCAGTTAGAGGAATGGATAAAGGAGTTGAGAAAACTCATTACAGAACTACTTTGAGGAAACATACCTACTAGATATGTTATATAAGAAGATCCTCAACTAACGATCCCTTCCAAAACACCTCAGTAAAGAGGGTTCATCCCTGTGGTTGAAATGGATCCAAGACACATGATGAATCTGGGTTACCGAAAAAAAATAATCTTGGACCCCAAGGAAGCATGATACTCAAAGTTACCTCCCTTAGGTACACATCTAGGGCTGTGATAGACACATCCTCATGGAGAAGCCCATGCCGGCTACCCACTGTGGGTAAAAATAGAGCTACCAAAGATAGAACAGCTTGTTGTTTCCCTTACTCAACCTCCTTTTCAAACAAAAAACTTAAAGATATTATCAAAACTATCGAGTCATTGGAATCCCTATTTGAAGCTAAAGAAGAACAACATGCACTAGTACAACATGAAAGGAAGACTTACCCTTAATTAGTCGATCAAACCCCTCCCTCAACAAATTTTGGGAACTGCATATTTCTGATTTTCAATGGTTTGAAGGACCCATATAAGAAATTGAAACATTTCATATCCCATAATGATAAATTATAGATACCCCTACATAATAATAAATAGTGAAACTCAGATTTTTCGTACAAAAACATTAAGGGATATACTTTGTATGGTACACTAGTTTTCCAGCTCAGTAAATTGTGGGATGGGAATATCTCTTCAAAAAATTATCTTTCAATTCAACTCAATATTGCAGAAGACAACAGTTCTTGAACTCTAAATCTTAAAATAATGGGGGAATGAGAGGGTTTCATATTTCATTACTCAATGGAAGGGATTGACTTATCCATAAACATATAGCTTCCCTAAGAATATTTTTTATCTATATTCATATAGAATATTCATGATGGGTTGCATACTGCACTTATCCCTATGGAATATATAGGACGGTTTAAAGATATTTCTGTAGTTTCTCAAAGATTGAAAGATTCCATCTTGTGATCCAATGCCAAGTCCAGAGTAATTCCATCATCTCAAGCTTAGAGAATAGGGAATGTAGAGTCTGTGACAATAACACTTTAACCATCCCCTAAACACACCCTTATAAAAAACACACTCCATATTATGCTGCACCCCTATTAAGAATAAAAAACAATGACTTCTTTAATAGGAAAAGAAAAGGGATCATAGAGGAAATTGGATTGAGAAAATTTAAATCAACTTTTATCAGTTTTGAGATGACCAAGTCCCTGTCTACATCATTGAAACTTTGGAGAACAACTCACTTAAGTTCCAATTCCCAAGAGGCCTGATCAGGATGATCTCAAAGATCTCAAAAATTATTTTCCCTTCTATTTGATAGTGGGTCACATGATCTAGGAATGATTCATTTTCAAATATTTCCTATAAAAAATGGGGGACTCTGGGCATGTGAAGCCGGGAAAACCACTTACAGGGTGGCATGTGTTTCCACTACGACTCGAGGGGAGGAGGATGAATGGTAGGAAGTTACTAGTAAAGGTGAAAATAAGTTTAGTTATTGGATGACCTGAAAGACAATCAATGAGACTCATGAAATGCTCTGAGCATAGTAAAAGAAACCAACTATTCCCCTTTACACTTCCACTGTAGCACAATTAACTCCATCGACACCACAATCATCTAAAATCTCGTATTTTAAAAAATGACACAAATAGAAGGGTGGGAAACCAACACAAGAATATGAAACTATAATAATTCCAAATTTTTCTTTGACTCTCTCATACTTCATGCCTTTTGTCCCAGAATCACAACCACTTCCCCACCAAACCATTCCATAAGATTTGACCCGCAAGATGGAATCCTTATCAGATGAAGAATTGATCTATATTTATATTAATTTACTTCACTTAATGTATCCATTATATGATTATGAGTATGATTATGAATCCAAGTTCCCTATATCTGATTTGGGAATCAGTGGAAGAGGCCACTTCGGTCGAGGATACCAGGGAAGACATAGTCACATCAGGAATCAACACTCCGTCCATGTCCCTTCTTAAGTAGTCCACATGGAAGAAACTTATGTGAGAGATATTTAGTGGGATTAACAAGAGAAAGAATGTTTTCCCACACATTACATGGGTCACCATAACCTAATCATCCTAGAATATCAACTAGAGGGTAAATCGTCAAAAAATCAGCCTCGATGCCCAGACAAACCATGATGACCTAACCCATCAAGGAAATGAGTACCTTTGACTCCTATTCCAAGGGAATATCTACATATGTTAATTGATTTAGTTAATAAAGTTCCACTGATATAGTATCCTAACACTGGGATTCAGAAACCCGTAGCATAGAAGTATGAAATTCTAAATAAATGGGCCCTGGTGCCGACTAGGTTTTCAGGCCCGAATGCTTTAAATCTATCAAATGACCTCCAAGAATCACACATATTGAAATTTATAAGACCTAAATAGTTTGAATATGAATTCACTACTTCTTAAATTTATCATATAGAGATTGATCATGTATAATTCCACATGATCATCTTTTTCAATGACCAGGGTAAAGATTTCGTTATAAAGGGACACATCAAACCCTGGTAGGTATCTGGATAGATAAATGAAATTTATATCTGATTAGATTTCATTGAAAATGGTTCAAGAGTCAAAATCATTCAAATGAGAAAATATTTTTAACTGGGTTATGTTGATGTTTACTTGTCCCCTTACACTTTAAATATACAGGGTTATGAAAAGATAAAATAGAATCCTCTCAGCAGAATCAAACTGAGGACATAGTTTGGGGACCTTATATTCAACTCAAAATCTATGGTTGTTTGGAAATAAATAACTTTCAATATTCTTATAATAAGGCCTTGGTTGCATCAACATGAAACAATACCCTCATCATAGCACTAATGCCTAAAATATTACATTAATGGTAAAATTGGGACATTGTATGGTGAAAAAAAACCATTTGAAAACTACTAAACTTAGTATATTAATGTTTTATTTTATCATATGGAAGGGAAACAACCCATGAAAAATGATGTTGCTTGAGTCACTATCCCGAACGGTTGGGAAATGACCCATACCAATCCCTTAAAATAGATGAGTGAAGAATATCTTCTTCCCATACATCATATTAATGGAAGGATCCCATATTTAGGGGCATATTCAAGAACCTTCATGATATAAATCATGAAAAATAAGCTCTATAACACCAATAATATCACTAACTCTCCCAAAAATGGTAAAATGTTGGATAAAAGTTCCCTCACTCCATCCCCAAAGATTCATTAGATCATTACCTCATAAACTCAGTATGAAGAGGTTTTCATATCACCAAGAAAGGATGAAGTTAATCCTTATCCCCTCCTCACACCATCCCCTATGGAACCTCATGGTGACCCAAAATCCTTAGATAGTTCAGAGGAATTCACTTCATCTTCTTGAATTGTAAGTGTTGAAGCCTCTCGTAACTATGAGAAATTACCTTCATTACATACTCCTCTCCAAGATTAAGGTGGAAGACTAATAGGTAGAGGAAGAGTAAGAGGAGTTGGGGGAGGACCTCCGAGATGCTCCTCCAGATATTGAGGAAGGTGTCTCTACCACCATTGAAAATATCAAAAAATAAATCTAGGTACAGAGGTGGAACCATGGCCCCCTTTGATTAGTGCATTCATTTATTCTAAATAACTAGAGGTATATAATTCCTTTATGATGAAACATCGATATGTGTTCTCTTGGAATTACAAAAAAATTCTAGGCCTTTATCCCAATGTGTCCAATCACCACTTGGGCTTGCCAGAAATCCATCAATGATACTACCAGGAAGCCATAAGGACACCCGACTCACACCACCAATTTTGAGGCTAAAGTTGACAATATTATCATAGCCAATTTCATTCAGTAATTCCAATATTTAATATGTATATCCAACACAATTTTATTAAAGAAGAATAATTAGAAAAACCCGGTCTACATCGACTTTCTATTTCTCAACTGGCACTGTTCGAAAGATGTTTTCCCAGTCCTGATCATAGAGATACTGATTGATTCAATGACCAAATATCAAACCCTATTCTTCACGGATAGATATTTAGGGTATAATAAAATTTTAAGGGCCCCTAAATATTAATAATCCACCACATTCAAGGCCCCCATAGATTTTTTTTTGATATTGGGTAATTCCCATTGGCTTGAAGAATGCTGGAACTACATATCAACATTCCATGCATCACATTTTCAAGCCATCCTTAAGAAGGATTGTCAAATTCTATGTTGATTATATAGTGGTTAAGTATCGATAACATTTAGACAACCTAGATAATCTTGAGACCATCTTCAAATAACTATGACATCAATGCCTGATGTTGAACGCCATAAAATGTTCTTTCAGGGTTGCCTTAGGGGAAGTTCTTGGCTTCATCATACACTATCATGGTATAGAGGTCAACCTGGTAAAGAAAAAGGCTATCTTAAATATTACACCTCCTTGTAACCTCTATGAATTAAGGGATTTATAGGGATACTAGGACCAATCTCAGCACTTCATAGAAAAACTAATAGGAAAGTGTTTTACCTTCACTGGTTTGATGAAGAAGGGGTTACATATTAGTGGAACGATGAATATCAGGAAGCATTTGAAATTCCCAAGATATATATCTTGATCCCACCATTGTTAATGACACATTTTGATGGGAAACTACTCAATCTGTATGTGATACTCTTGAAGATATCATTAGGTACTTTTCTCACACAAAATAATGACACCGATAATGGAAAAACCCTTTATTATCTTAGTTGAACTATGCTCGACACTGAGAATCATTATTCATATATCAAGAAGAGTTTCCTTGAATTAATCTTCCAAGTTCAGAAACCATGGGACTACCTACAACACTGTGATGTCCATTTGGTCCCTCACAACAAACCACTCAAATATATCCTCAAATTTCCTATATTGACTGATTTTTTTACATTGTGGGATGTTATCCTATCGTAGTTTGACATGTAGATTGTTCCTTAAATAGTGATAAATGGATAGCCTTTGTAATAATTTCTCCTAAAACATACTTATATATAAATAACATCATTAAATATAATATTTATTGATAAATAGATATTCAATATTCAAGATAGCCCCAAAATATGGGATTTGTATTTTGACGGTGCATCCGGAAGACCAATTGGGTAGATATTGGAAGACCTCACGTTCAAAAAAGAGGTATTGGGAGCTGTGATGATCTTTTCATCAAAGGAAATCTTGAATTTATCATTCCTATCTTAAGAAGTCTATACAAAAATGAGGCGGAATATCAATCCCTCATCAGATGGCTCAAACTAGACCTTAAAATAACAATTGATCACTTGATGGTGGAAGGAGATTCATATTTGGAAATAAATCATATCAATGGGGATTATTTTATTTGAAAGGAGGAGCTAATACCCCTTATTGACTATGTCTAGGGACTAATGGAAGAATTCCCCTAAAAGCAGAAATTGACTCACATCCCAAAATCAATGAATGCCTTGGATAATTCATTGGTGAATGTAGCCATAACATTGGAATATCATGATCAAGATGAAATATTCATCAACATTTCGCACCACCGAATGGTCACGCCTTTTGATAACATTAGCATGGAAGATATCAATGATGTTAATTCCATACATGAATAAGAAGGTCCAATGACTAGTTGGATGATAACCAATGTGGAGTACCTCCAAAATGGAGTGTTCTCAAGGTAATGATCCATAAAAGAGAATTTCCAATGAAATTAGACCAACTTTTCTTTTTTATAATGTACTAAATCACTAAAAATACCTCTATAAATGTGGCTTTTATGGAGTCCTTCTTAGGTGCATCTATAGATAAAAGTCCACTGTATTCATAAAAGATATACATTTGGGGGCCTATGGTTCCCACCATTTAGGGTTTAGGATTTCCAATCAGATTCATTGGATTGGATACTTTTAGCCTTCGATGATGTAGGATTGCAAAAAAATTACTAATAAGTTTCATTCTTAACAAATTCACACTATCTTCATCTATCAACCCTCATAGTTACTACAAACATCCATATACTTCTATCCATTTTTTGTATGGGGAATGGATATTGTAAGGTAATATAACATAGCTATGACTGGGAAGTTTAAATATATCTTAACTCTTAAAGAATTCTTCTCTAAATGTGATAAGGAAATACCCCTCAAATAATTCAAGACAAAAATAATTTTCAGCTTCATGAAGGCCAACATCAATACCATATTTGGTGTCCCTCATATAATATTGATGAAAAAAGACACAAATTTCTATTCTTCTGTGTTGGAGAGTCTATATTAAAAGTAAAATATCTAATCCAACCATTCATCTGGGTATCATATAGTGGATAATGGATAGGTTTAGGCCTTCAACAAGACCCTATAAAAAATAATCTAAAATATAGTGGATAAGGATAAAAATTCTTGGCCTGAAAAGATCTTTCATTCTTTGTGGGCCAACCAGAATACCACTTGAACCATCACATGGGTGACCCCATATTAATTATTATATGGAATATAGGAATTAATTACAATTTAGGTCCAATTCCCCAAACTACTTGTTTCCATATGTGATCAATTATACATATATGAGAAATCCAAAAAATGTTTATATGAATTGGAGTGACATTACGAGAAAATACCGCATACCTTATATAACTTGGACTTCCATCAAAATCAAATAAGACAAGATTTTTACAAGAAATTTCTCCTATGACCATACTTCATAGGGGAATTGGTATTGGTCCTCAGGACTCTAATGATATCAGGGAAGAAACTCCAAAATCATTATTCAAAGTGGGCGGGACATTATTACATACACAAAGTCCAATCTAATGGAGCTTATTCACTATTGCAGATGGATGGTGATCTCATTATGGACCCTACCAATGCAATATTTCTCAGTAAATACGTCTTGTTATAAAGAAACCTTCATCCAAATCAAAGAACAATAAACATCATGAATCTATCATCCATGATGTAGTATTAAACTACGTAGTTTCTATTTCCTTACTGTTTGATGTTAAACTACATAGCGTCATGGTATTGTATGAATGACCATAAAAGGAACACCATATGGTCCTAGTCATATGACCTAAAACTACAAGAAATCATAGTCCAAATTTTAAGAATCTAAGCTATATAGCCTAATATCCTAGTCATAAGACATTAAACTATACAAAAAAATCATCATCACACCACATAAAATTGAATAACATTTTGATCCATGCAAGAGTGGGTCATGATCCTTGGTGCTGGTTTCCCTCTACACCCCATTCAAGAAATATGTTTATTAGGATTCTTTCCATCATAGGATATATAGTGGTTCCTATATCTCCAATCCTAGGTCTAACTACAACATAAAATTTCCATGCACTAAGTGTTGGGGTGAGAACTGTATAAAAGAGCCTTTTTACAAGAACTATGTGCATCTTTATTCCCACCTCAAATAGGATATGTAGTGACTACGAGACCCTTTGCACTGTCCATTGAAATGAAGTGAAAAAAATCCACCCTCTCCTTCATATAAGCATAGATTTGTGTAGGAGACCTCAATTTAGGTTCCCTTATTGTTGATCCCATCCTAGAAACATGAATATACTTCTTTTTCATACAAGAAAAGATATATGTAGGGGACTCTATACTCCATTAAAAACATCCATCCAAATGCTACTTTTGTGCTTATGCTTATTCCTTCCACACATCACATACCTTATCGTAGGGATTTTGTATTTCCATAAACATTCTCTAGCCATCGGTACTGGAATGTAAGATTACTAAGGACACCATTGTCTGACTATGCAGTAATTAACCCAGTTGGCTTTGTATAAGTCTCCCACCAAAGGGATTTTCATATAGACTATTACATTGTTTGAATACGCATTAATACTCCCAAATTTGTCTTTCATTAGTCGATCACCAAAATTGGGTTTAAATTAGAGGCACATTCATCCCCAAGATACCTCTTCTATCTCCCAAATCCCGAAAAACATTGTGCTAGAAACCTGTTCTTGATCACGGTCAATAGTCATTCCTTTCATTTTCCCCACATCAATCCTCCAAATTTGATGACCCCTAATATCATGGTATGAAATTTTTCCCACTCATATAAAGTATAATGGAGCATTTTTGGCTTGTTACACTATGTATCACTCATCATTTCGATATACTATCATCCTAGCCATATGAACTAAAACTGCAAGACACCATGTCATCCAAGTTACACGATGTTAAATAGTATGGAATTGTCTCCATCATATGAGATTAAAATGTAGTCTCACCCTATGTTCCAAGCATATGATTCCTAGGAAATTAGCTTAGGAAGCCTTGTATAAGAAATATAGGACTACTCCCATGAGATTATTTCTTGAATTCCCAGACAACATTCACAGGGCTTCATGTTTTTTTTCACGTTTGGTAACCTTTATCCTTACTACATGAAATTAAACTTCATGGTTAAAATCACTTTCATTTGAAATTAACATTCAGAACTACACATGACTTGATTCTAATTTTCATTAAATACATAGTGACTCCCGATTCCAACATCCCTGTATAGTGACCATAACATCAAAATTTCCATTTCCTTCCATTTAATCACCTTTGTGTGGTGGAAGAAAATTTTTCCGTTCATTGTTTCTCACACTAAGAATAACTAACATGGAATTAGATGTTTTGGTAAAAGGATTCCCCACATGATTAAGTAATGTCAGTTCACATCAGGGTTATCATGGTCTTGTATGAAAGACCTCAAAAAAACACCATATATCCTTACCCCATGACATTAAATTGCATGTTTAACATCTCTTACATGAAATAAATTTAGGTACTACATGTGTCTTTATTATTACATAGATGAGATACATTGTTATAACTGAATCCAACATCGTTGTCTAGCATGAATATAGGAAATTGACCCACTCTCCTGGGTATGAACTAGATCTATATAGAGAGTCCAAATCAGATTCTCACCCAGATCGATAGCCCTTATTAAAAAAATACCCTTCTCTATACAAAAATTCAACATGTGTGGGTAATTTATTCTAGAACTACATGTGTCTTGATTCTCACTTTAACAAGATATATAAGGACGCTCCTATCCTATTTCATGGGACCAAATTCAATAAAAACAATCCCCCATTATTGTGTATGGTTCAGAACTAGGTAAGGGAAAACATTTCTCCCCATTATTGGGTAAGTTTTATATGAAATTAACCTTTCATATTTAGACACATTCCTTCCACAAACCAATCTCTATTTCTAGGAAAATTCAAATCTCTATAAGACTTAACTAACCATTAGAAATGGAATGTCTGATCCCTAAGTATGCCTTCATTTGAATATGCATTGATATTCCCTAGCTGAATATGCATAAGAAAACTACAAAAAGGTTATGCCAATCAAAGGATTCCATTGTATGACTATGTATTTATATGCCCCAGTTTTTCATTGCATGAGTCACCCACAAAATGGTCCTGCCAACCAGAGGCATATTCATCCATAGGAGGTTCCTATTTTATCTATATAAGCCCCAAAAATTATTATAATGGGAACCATTTTTCAAACATGGTCTATGGTCATTACAATAATAGATGTACTATATCACTCTTCAGATAAAGAATCCCCTAGATTATAGCTTACAACCTTCCCCTATCATGACCGAAGATGATGAAAAAGTATTGTACATATTACCGTGAAAGGGAAATAACTAATCTCTCGGTGAAAGATAAGTGAACATAAATTATAACTATCAAAATTATTTCTATATGATGTTAAACTACATGGTACATATACTAGTTTCATGACGTTAAAATACACGATGCATCAATCCTTATTAGGGAGGATCCTTCCATCATGATATTAGTCACCCACCACATTACCCCAAAGAACAGTGTATGACATGATGCTCACCCCATAATGATAATAGGTGATTATTATATATTCTATTATTGGTTCATATTATACATAATAAATAAATTTTTTTTTCTTTTATTCATGGACACATACCCAATATGGGTGGGAGGTTGTAAAATTCTCCTAGAATCCCTCATTTGCATGCTTATGATCGAAACAAAATGAACCCTCATATACAAACAATAAAATTTTATAGGAGTTGTTTTACATTAATTGACTGTGCCAACATGGATTATCCCTTCAACCTTAGACACATTCCCCCAACAAAAAATCCACCATGGTCTTGAGAAATTCATATCTTCATAAAATCCCAAGCACTCGAAAATATAATTTCAGATTTATGAGGATACATTTTTTTACTATGTATTGATACACCATATTTGGATTTGTATAATTCACCCACAAAAGGGCATATAAAAAAGAGATACATTCAACCTATGGAAAGACTTATTTTATCTCCATAATCCCCAACAACAACATCATTCAATAAACCACGTTTTGAATATGGTATGTGGTAATTCCTTGTATACCTGTCTCACATCTTATTTTAGATCAGGAATTTCCAAAATCATGACTCAAAATTCCACTTTGGGGTATCTAAAAAACGTTAGAACATTCTCATCTAGAAACCTATAATTGTTTCATCATTCCAAAATTCATGTTTAAATAAATTCAACAAAAAATTATTGTCACATTTTTCCAACTAGAAAGACTCTAAACTTCCCACAAAAAAAGAGACATAGTACTCACTTGGTTGAAAACTCACAAAAGGGAATCCTGGGTAAAAGTAGAGTCTCAACTCACTAGATCTATACTCTACATGGCTTATGAAAAAATTATATAATCCTCCCATATTTGATATAGCTCCAAATCGCACCAAATTATTTTTTAATGCATCAAAGTTCCATGTATTTACCTTAGATTCAAATAGTTTTCAATTTGAAAAAAATCTAAAACTAGGTGGTGATTTTGTTGTCATTCAATTTTTTGCATGGGGATAAAATTATTTAATAGGGAATACCTCAAATAATATATAGGTGATGGTAAACTAGGATAAATCAAGGAGATCACCTAGGTCAACCTGTGCACACCCAGAATGCGTGCCAAGTTGCTCGCGCTGGCCTACCCTACATAGCCCAAAAGGAGAAGTCCCCCCTTGTGCATGAAACCTATGCTTAGAACTTGCTTTATGGACATTCTAAAAAACCATACTTCACCTAGGGTCCTAATAGTTTTAATAAATAGAACCATGGGGCACCTCATTTTATATTTTGAAAAAACATGGAGAATCCTTGAAGATATGACCGCTTTAGTCTTTCTCCTAGGCCCTAAAAACTATATATGTTACTCTCCAAAACCCTAGAGAAGAGGGAATTAAAAAAAATAGTTAGACCAAAGTCCATTAAGTGTGTGAAATACAAAAAATATGTGTAAGTAACCAATCCCCCTAATCGTTAAGAACTAGCACCAAGGTCCCGTCCCAAAATCAGGACCTGCACAAGGCCACTTTGGGGATACCTAAGTAAACATTTAGAGCCTAGATCAAGGCCTTTCCCAAGTGTTATTTTCTAGGTTTTTCTTCAGCCAAAAGTTATATATAGTTCACACCTTCCTACCCTCTATGAATAAAATTGTATCCCACCTAACCTTCAACCACGCAAGATGAATTCTACCCACACAACTATTACCCTACATGAGACCCATCCTTATCGCCCAAGTATGCACTGTGTGATCCAAATTTAGCTCACCCATGACAAACATATGTGAGCCTAATTTGATACCTATTTTACACCATCAATGATATGGAATCTATTCCATTGGATCCCTTGTCTAAGCAGAACCATGACAAGACCTCTCTTAAAGCCTCGGAATATGTGTGATTAGAGAATATGGAACACTAGCGTGTCCTATCGATTACACATTCCCATAGTAATATATGTATTGTATTTAAAATTCCTTATAGGTGGTATCATCAGAGTATTTTCAATTATGCATTACCTAGGTAATGAAAGACCCAAACTTGGAATTAGTTCTAAGGAACTCCCAGTCTCTAACATGAGGGAAATGAGCCATGTACCCCACTTGTCAAATTTGAGACTAGGAACCTTTTATTTGAGATAGTGAAGGGGAGGAATAATCTATTTTCACTTTGATGATGTAAAATTCCATATCCATCTATCTCTTATATATTTAGTAAGAAGGAACCCCTCCTAGAGTAATCCCCTAGCCTTTCATGTGGGAGGTCATCCCCCTCCTATCATCCACCCTTAGAGTTACCAAAAAATGATAGGATATTATAAATAAGATAAAATTATATGTCCCATCTCTCTGGCCTCATGTCCATAGGAAAAATGTGATTGTGTGGTTTTTTGGATCTTTTTATTACACTTTTTTGTCACACCAATCACTACTCCTGTGATGTTATGGTTAGTGGTGATCATGAAATCCACATGAATAGACCCATGAATTGAAAGATAATTCCTTTCAGCATCTTCCTATTACATTCCTTATAAGGGCCCCCAAAGTTGTAGGTCCTCAAATCCATGTATCCTTTATAAGGGCCACATTACTTATGAGAAAATCCTACTTGGAAATGATATGAGGTATAAGCCCCATGTAAACCCCTAAATCACTATGAGATGAGATACTCCTCATGGATATATACAAAAGGGAATATAATTCATTATAATCCAAATCCATGTCATAATCCTCTCGAAGATCCACATTTCAAGTGATTCAAACTTTCTTATGACCTTTGTAGGCATGGGTACTCAACCTAAGCAAACTATGTGGGATTTGATTCCAATCCAAATGGGTTATGAAGTATGCCTCCTGGAGGTCCAAACCAGGAACCCCAAATCAACCCTAATTATCTCTAGGACACATTCCTAGTAGGATCGTATCCAAACTTAGAGGCTACACCACTTCAAGGTTCCTGGGTCCACATTTAAGTTAGTACTACATCAAACATTGCCTAGGAACATTTCTCCAAGACGCACTTTCCACATGATGTTAAACCAAATGGTTTAGTCCTCATAACATGAACTTAAAAGGGTTGACATGTCTTGTTAAATGAACCAAACTATATGGGATCTGATTCCTTTCCCATGGATGTGAAGAAAGCCCATCTCATTGGCCCGATCCGGACATAAAAACAACTCCTTTCTCCCTGGATTATGATAAATTATAGACCACCTCACATTGTGTCTTAAGACCAGCATCATAACAATAAATTCCCAAAG
This sequence comes from Viscum album, assembly GCA_963277665.1. Classification (NCBI taxonomy): domain Eukaryota; kingdom Viridiplantae; phylum Streptophyta; class Magnoliopsida; order Santalales; family Viscaceae; genus Viscum; species Viscum album. The sequence goes on from OY728163.1 coordinate 694,139,355, forward strand.
AATCTGTAATCTATTCATAAAAGGGTACCATCAGTAGAGATCCTTTGATACATACATATACATCCTTTGACGAATAACCTCATATGCATATAGAAAATTTTAAAGTCTATACAAGATAATAATTGATTTTATTATTCAATTAAGACCTAGGTTATACTTTGGATTTAATAATGGATTATCAAATATGTCTTAAATATTTAGTAGATTCCCATAGTAGTCAATATCCCCCCCCAAAAGGTGTAATGAGCCCAACCTACCATCCCCTCAACCAATGTGAGTCTCTAAGAATCATTTAAACTATTTCTAAATGACAATCTATCTTTAAAAAGTAGGTTTGTAAAACATATCAAATAAAGAAACTATTGAGTTTTTTAAGATCCATGAACAAAACCCTTAATAATCCATTTGAAAATGGTAAACCCAACATGAAAGATTATACCACCATTTAACCCCCCCACAATCAATCATACGTTGTGTATATGAAAAAAGAACCACATTTTTCATTGGAAACAAATACTAAAAATGAATTTAATCTTTAATAACAGTGAGTAAATAGAAATTCATGATAAATATATCAAATGGGAATTATATACACAACACAAAAGAAAATAGGTTCATACTAAATATATCTCAATTTAGTGGATACTATGATCAAATCCATTACTTTATACCTACACCAAGTCGAAAATAATTTTACATTAATTATAAAGGTTTTAAAATTGTTATTAATTTATTATAGATCTAAATTTATATTTATAATATCATATATTATCTAAATTTAACATATTATCACCTGTTCATCAACATTATTTCATTATTATCATTGTTTTAGGTGTGGATTACTTAGTTATCCCATGTATGTTTCATTAAAAATGTTATGGATCTTTGGAATAGGTTATAGTTTCATCATATAAGTAATTATATTAATTATATATATTTATAATATTTATTCATTGGATAAATGTTTATAATTATTCATGAAATTTGGAATTAGAAAATGAATTGCATGACCTAATGGAGACGGTACGCCATACACATGCGTAAACATCATTTATAATTTTTAAATGGGTAAAAATTTAAGTAAGTATATGATATATTAATTTTAAATAATGAATATTATATCATAATTATTATATATATTTATTATTTCTATCATTATTACTATCCCTATGAGGTAGTGATGGGAAACAAATTTCATCGATTTACGAAACGATAGTCCACCATACACATGAGCAATGGTTTTGTTTAACTTTTGATGGAGAAGAATATAGACAAATATTATTACATCAAAATAATAAAATTTATGTATATAAGAGATTTTGGTGTTATTATATTATAATTTTTTGGTAAAAATTGATGGTTTTTAAAGAATAAGTAAAAACAAAGATCTTGGTTATGTCTTTTGCATTCTCTTAGAGAAACCTCCCGTAGATAGCTTCTTAAGGACCATTGGGTTGGTATTCTGGGAATACCAAAACTTATATAATAAGTAAAATGATTTTGGGCATATATTGTTTTAGGTTTTTTTCTAGATGAATTTATCAAGATGTGTGAATGACTAAGGAGAGGATGATCCCTTTTATAATTCAGGTGAGGGGCATACTTGTGATTTTTAATGTTTTAAAGTATTATTATGTCACTTTATTTTTTAAATGGATCAAAAATAACTCATAGTAGAATATGACAAGGTTAATTTATAAATTAAAAAATTAATATTTTTTAATAATGTTTTTGGGTCATTTTAACTGTTCACTTTTTAGATTAACTCCTCAATAAAACCATGTTTACCTTAACCATGGTTACTATTTTTTCTATTTTTACTATTAATTATGTTAATAAATTAAGATTAAATTATTATTTATTTCTAATTGTTATAATTAAAAATAAATAGTAAATTATATTAAATTATATTCGCATATGTGACTTGATTTAATTTAAAAATGAACTTACAAGATGAGAAATGAATTTTAATAAAAATGATCTTTTCAAGCATAAGATGATATTAAATTAATTGTAAGGAAAAAAATAATCATTATGTGGATTAAAATTTATATATTTAGATATATTATATACAAATTTATTTATAATCATTTATTATTAGATATTATTTTAACTAATTAAAATAGAAAAACATTAAGCACATTAAAAATGGTTTTCTAGAAAATAACAATTTTCACCTCCAAATGATCTTATCATTATTTATATAAAATAAATAATATATAATTTAATTCCCTGAGATTTTGTGAAATATATAATTTTCAAATAAATTTAATTTATATGATAGCTTGTGTTATACTTAACACTGAGTTTTAGCGAACCATGGTATACAATTAATATTATTCTTTAAACATGACTGATATAACCTAGCCGTTAAACATGGATGTACAGATAGGAATAATATTTTTAAAAAATTAAATATAATGTATTTATATTAAGAAAATATATTTAAAAATAAGTACATAGTTTTTGGTAAGTCATTATATACTTTGATATAAATTTCCCTCTCAAAAATTATTTTAACAATTTGTTTGTGAACAAATAATTAAGTTAGTTTTTTTTTCCAATTTTAGCAATTTTATTTGAAAAATAAACAAATTGTTTTCATAAAATTACACTATTATCATAGTTTTTAATTTTGATAACTGTTTCTAATGAATATTGTTTTATTGAATAGTGAAAAATATAGATTTTTTTATTGAAAACAGACTTTTAGTTTAAAGTATTTAAATAATTAATTTTTATTTAAAATGGATCAAAATTAATTTCGTAAAAAATAATATTATAAATAATTTAATTTATGTAATTATAATCAATTTAATATTAAATATTTATATTGAAACATTTTATACTTATGAAAATTTTCTCTTTGGAAAACCTCGTTTTCATCACCTTTACAGGTTTAATGTTTAATTAAATTATGCCTCTTCTATAAATTTAATTTTAAAAAATTAATTAAATAGTTATAATAATAATAATTAATATTATAAAATATTTCAAACTTATTTTTGTTCTATAATTAATAGTAAAAACATAAAAAATGAATTACTGGATTTAAGGTTAAAACGAAAATACCTTTATATTGAAATAAAATAATAAACATTAAAATGTTTTAAAAACGTTTAATATTAATATTTTATGGAAATATTTATACCTTATAACACATATGGTTAGATAATGAGCCATTTTTATCCTTTTGGAATGTTTAAATTTTGGGTATAATGTTATATTTCCAAAAATTCTAAGTGTTTCCTCTCTACCACTTATCAATAACAACCCCTATCCTATCCCATTTACACACCAAAAGCCTTCTTTTTTGGAAATGATATACCATAATACCTACCTTAATTTTATATCTATATCCTATAGGGATTATTTTTATTAATAAACCCTCATAATAATTATTTTGGTGCCAATCAAAGGAGTTAGTTTGAAGACAAGTTATTGTTCATAATCGAGCATTTTTATTTTTTTTATTCTTCCAAATTCTTCAATAATAATTGAAATTTTATAATATAATAGCATCTATAAGTACCATTTATTGATATATGATTATTTTATTTTCATTATGCACATCTATATCCTCTTCGATCAAATTAGAAACAAAACCATCGATCGTGTTTGCAATCGACTACCACCTTACGAACCAATTAATTTCGTTTTCCATCACCACCTATCACAGATGGATATAAATATTGATATAAATTATATATATTATATGTATGAAAAAATTATATTTCTGTAATTATAATATCACATCTACCATATTTCCTTACAATCTTTTAAAAAATGATAATGTCATTCATGCGTACGTGAGGACTATCCATGAAGAGATGTGACCAATTATTCATTTTATTTTTACATGGATGGTAATGAGGATATATTTAATGAATATATATGATATAAAAATTATTCGTTAATATGTAAATAGTTTTTAGCTTTATTTGATTCTATCTTCTGAGAAAATTGAAATAATGTTCATCTGTACGTACAACTTACCGTCTCTATGAATAATGTAATTCATTTTCCTATCTCTAAATTTTATGGATAAATATTAAAATGTATATACTTAATATATATGATATTTATATCCTGAATATATTTTTGGATATTATTTAACCATAATAAAAGTTAAATTACCAAAACTATAGAACCAAAACATATATGGAAAACAAAGAATTTATTACCTGAAATAATGATATTAACAACGAATTGCTAACGAACATGTAATAAAAGAGTATAGGTAAATAATATATGGTATGATATATTTGAGTATGGTTATATAATAAATTTATAATAAACCTATATTTATTATACATTAGGTTAAATTATATGTGAATAAATTTGAGACTTTAGGATTAAGATTTTCATCTCACTTTTACATCTATTGGGAACATGCCCAATACACCACTTGTTTCTTTTTATGTGGTTTATATTCTCTAAATTAATGTATTTTATTATTATTATAATTAAAATTATGGTGATATACATATCCATATAAGTTTATTTCTTTCATGGTTATTATGATTCAAAAGTTACCAAATTGGTAATGGATTTATGTTATAGTATCATTGTTTATATGGATTGGTTATGGTTAAGTTTAATAAGTTGAAATAATATGATATATTTCTTAATAACATAATTATTTTTATTCTAATATGTTAATTTACGATGAATACATGATTTAATTTCATTTCACTCACTTTACATACTCAAGATACCAAAAATGCATTTTAAGGAAAAACAACTTTATTTCTCTCTTCGAATGGAAAACCATTTTTTCCATATAAATATTCTATAAAAATGTTTTAAAGAATGTTTTTACTATTATTATATTATTATATTATTATATTTTTAACAATTTTTAATTTCTTAAAAAAAATTTAAATGTAGTTTTCTTTTCATTTTCTAGATGAGACACTTCTGATATTTTATTGAAAAATGGAAATGAATCTTTTGTTTACCGCAAATGAAATGAAAGATATTTTCCACCATCAAGATAAATAAATGATTTAAATCTTATGTTATAATTTTACAAAATTATTTTTAAATATACAATTTTATTTATTATTTAATAAAATTGTAGATTTTAAGTAAGTGTTTCAAAAGTGGAAATGCTAATTTCCTCAAGAAATATTCTAAGTGATCTTTCAAAAATAATTTTCCATCATATATGACTTACTTTAATGTTACATAATGTTTATGAGGGATCTGATCCAATGATACCATTCTTATTATTTTTTATGGTTTAATTTTTTTATGACAATATAATTACAAAACCCATTCCTTTTCCACAGGTTATTGTATGAAGAAAAGATGAAATGTTTATGAAAATTGTTTTTTGAATGGGTATTGCTATGATGAAAAGATGAACTGTTTTAGAAACCTATTTATTTTCTACATGTTATTTCATGATGAAATGTTTATGAATCCCATTTCTTTTCCTAGGTTATAATATTAAGAATGTTTTGTGATCCCATGTCACACATATATTTGATTTTCATTTTGTGAGGGTTGGGAATTATATCTCCCACTAATTCATAGGGTAATGATTGATATCTCATGAGATAAAGAGGAGTTGAATATGGAGTGAACCTCATTCAGTAAGAGAATTTTTCCACTATGATAGTCTTGGGAGAGAACCATGACTACTATGATAGTTTAGGGAGCTAACCCATTTCTCCAAGATATCATTTTAAATGATCCTTGACTTCCAAGGAAATTATTTACTATTTTTATTTGTATGAAAAAATATTTATTATGAATATGTCATGGTCTCATGAACATGTGCTTTAATTTTCATATGATTTATATCTTATAAACTACCATGCTTCATGAACTGACTCAAGGTTATAATCTTTAATATGCAGGGTATGGTTTTCAAATATTGTGCTCATATTATCTTACCCTTATTCTCATGCTATGATTATGAGATCACTAATATATACCTTTTTTTACCATTATTGAGAAATAGAGTTCAATCTTTATTATGTTTCCGTTCCCCATCATATAAAAAAAGATTTTATGTAAGATTTTTTTACAAAGGGTGATAATTATAATGAAGTAAGTTGGTGATGATATAATTATCCTACACACCAATTTTTTATGTTTCCATGTTTCGAAAGGCAATAAACCTATTTGATTCTAGAAATAATCATTTTGTTATTTAATGAATATTCATTTATTATGATGTTATAACTATGTAACAAAATTTTGGGTTACTATAGTTCAATTAAGATCAAGGATTAGTTAAATATAAAAAACATAGATGAGAAAAATTATTGAGAACCATAAGGACATGTATAATTATAAGAACATATCATGGAATTTTGGTGAAGGATAAAACGAGTCGTTTCAAAAAAATTACATCCCTATATTGAAACTACAAGAGAATGTGTATCTAGAATAGTTATACCTAGGGGTAATAAATATGAAAAGTGTGCATTGGGATTTGACTTGATCATCACTCGGTCCATGATAGTGGGACTTCCTAGACATTTGGTTTGACACTCCCTTGAGAAATGTTTGGGAAATTCATATGATTTTTTATAAACTACCATGCAGGATTTAAATTGAAAATTCTCATGATTGGACTAGGTAAACCCTAAGGTGTTATATATTTAAAATAAGATTACATGATTTAGATAACATATAATTGTTTTTTCATGGTCATGTGGTTTTACAATATGATTATTATTTATCACACTATGTTTCTCGGTTTTAGTCAATGGATATATCTAAATTAAATCATGTTAATGTAGAGTATGATGGAAAATTCAATGATTTTCCTTCAGATCCAACAAATATTATGGGATATAGAATGATCACAAAGATTTCTCAATATATGAATCATTCATATCTTCTAGATGAAAAAAGGAGGGAAGAGGATATGTTGATTCCTTCATGAAGAAACAACCACATTATTTTAGCTGGTCTATTGTTCCACTAGTTTTTAAGCAATGGATAAGAACAATTCAAAATATATTTTCCATTATCTTATTTTCAGAATTTTTAAAATTAATTTTGGTTATCTACCATTTAGATGGAAAATGCAATAAATAGTGGAATCTTATCTAGAATTTGATGAAACAATAAGAAATTGACTCCATGGAGTGGGATGAATTTAACATATTATTTATCAATAAGTAGTTTCTATGTATTATTTTTAATAAAATATAGAAGGAATTACTTGTGATTAAGCATAATGATATTGAATATGTTATTATCTATGAGGTGAATTTCATAAGAATTACAAGGTATGATTTTGGTTTTATCATCTAACCTAAAATTAATGTTGATCAATTTCGTAGTGTATTAAAACAAAATCAATAAAGGAAATTATCAATAAGAATCTTTAGTAGAATTGAATAAATTATTCTATGTAACCTCAAGGTGGAAATATAGATTGGAGTTAACCATTAATCTCATGTTTTAAATAGAAAGAAAGATAAAATTTCAAGGAAATTCTAAAAACCATGGATAGAAGAATATTATCTTTCCCTTATGATCAATATATAAAAAGAAACATGGTGGAAATTTCCTTAAGGGTACTGTTTAATGTCTTAGGTGGAGAAATAGGTTCATCAGGATATTGAATGCTAAAGTGGTGGGTAGAAGATAACTAATGATGCGAATTGAGATAAATATCCTCAGAATACACCACACACATTCTATTTTTAAAATAGAAGGAGTATGTGAATTATTCTATCCAATGACCAAATATAAAGGTTAAGAAAAATGATAACTGTTAGCTACCTAAAAAGGTAATAGAGAAAGGTAAATCTCATGTGATCTCTATTTTTTATGAGGGGTATGATAATGATGTGGTGGAAGGTACACTTACCATTCACTCTATAACTTCTAACATCTTATTTGACTGTTTATATATCCATTTTTTATATCTGAATAATTATATATGGTATCAAAATTAAACACCAAAATTTATATGTTGAATTAGCAGTGAAAACCCATAATGGAACGATGTCGAATCTCAAGTCTTTGAATTCTCTCCTGTTAAAGTATGTGGGAATGTGTTTTGTAAAAATATTTATATTCTCCCTCTAGTATAAATTTATGTTATCATAAGAATTAATTTTATTTATCTATGTAAAACTAATCACAATTACTAAGGAAGGTAATTCACATATGATATTCCAAACCAACCTATGATCATATATTAGTGTGATGAAAATTATGAAATTTAAATGGAGATCACATCCATTGAATGGGTTATGATTCCAATTTAAACGGCGTTTTTATCTTAGATGGTTATGGTGGAACATAACATTGATGATATTCATATGATGAAGTATTTTATTGGTGTCTTTCTGGATTAGTTTCATAGTCATATATTGAACCATTAAGTTGAGTTATTAATAGAACTCATAGATGGATATATACATATTTAAAGGAGTCTATATAATATATACCAGATTTATTGCTAATAATTAAATAAGAAACTCAAGTATAATATTGATAAGGGATTCATTTAGACAAGCGTTTCATATTGGGGAGATTTTTTCTTTTTTGTTATGAATAATGATGGATTTTTGGGGCTTAACATTGATTCTTAGGAACCAAATAGAATACAAATCAAGAAAAAGTATCCTTTATCTCATGTTGACGATTTTTTGATCAAATACATAGAGATAAATAATTTTCAAAGACTAAACTTCATTTTGGATATCATAAATTGAGATCCAAGAAGGAGGATATACCCAATACAACATTCCTTACAAGGTATGGATACTATGAATATATAATGATGCCATTTTTTCTTACTAATGACCCTGTAATATTCATGGATTTAATTAATAGTGTATTTATAGATTAAATTTATCACTTTGATGTAGTATTTATTGAAAATGTTCTTATTTTTTAAAAGATAAAGTAAAAGGATGAATATCACATGATAATTTTTCTGAAGATATTAAGGAAGGATCTGTTGTATAGAAAATTTACTAAGTGTGAGTTTTGGTTATGTTTTTTTTAGTTTTGGGTCATATAATCTCAAGAGAGTGTATATATGTGGATCCATCAAAGTCAAAATTTATTGATCATTGGCCCAAACCAACCACTACAACCAAGATATGATTTTTTCATGGTTTTAATAGGTTTAATAAATTATTTATTGAGAAAATTTCATAGCTATCAAATCCACTCACCAAGTTAACTTAGAAGGGAGTGAATTTACTTTGGGTGGATAAATGCAAGGAAAAAATTAAGGAACTATAGATAATATTAGTCAGTGGACCCATTCTTAATATACAATACAATGTAGAAGGTTTTTTAATCTATAGTGATACATCAATGAAGGGGTTGGGATGAATCCTCATACATAATGATATAGTGATAGCTTAATCCTAATGTCAATTGAATGTTCACGAGAAAACAAAAACCCAACTCATGACTTGAAGTTAGATGTAGTAAATATTTCATTAAAGATATAGAGGAATTATCTTTATAAAGAAATGTGTAATCTATATGTTGATAAAAAAAATCTTAAAGTATATATTCACACATAAGGAGTTGAATATGATCTAGATAATATGGTTTTAGCTGATTAACGATTATGATTTGTCAATACATTTCCATTTTGGGAAATTAAACAAGGTGGCCAATGCTTTGCATCGAAAGGATTATACTAGTTTATCCATGGTGAGGATAAAAAAAGATCAAGTATTTAAAGATTTGAAAATGATGGATCCGGGAACCATAAATGAAGTGAATAATATTATCTTTCTCAAATGAGTGTTCAACTATATTTCAATGTTAATAATAAATAGGGAAAAAAGGAAGCTGTAGATATGTAGAATAAGTTTAGAAATGTTCTCTAGTTCAACCTTGGTTGTGATGGACTGATAATGTTCATGAACTATGTATTTGTTCCATCCATACTAAATTTTTTGGGAAAGCATTCATAGGAAGCCAATAGTTCATTATTTTCTATTTATCCTAGAAAATAAATATGTATAGAGGCCTGAAAGAGTATTTTTGGTTGGATATAATGAATAAAAATATTGAACAGTTTTTATCTCGATTTTTGGTATGTCATCTTGTAAAGTCTGACATAAAAAAATATAAGGGTATGTTAAATCCATTACCCATACCGGAATGGAAATTGGAAAATATTACCATGTATTTTTTCATCGAATTCCCCAAAATGTATAAAGGGAAAAATTCTATATGGTTTATAGTCAAAAAACATAAAAAGTTAACAATATTCATTTCTATTAGAGAAGATTTATCTCTGGATCACCTTTCCGAGATATACAATAAGTGGTAGGCTGCATGAAGTACCCCATTTTATTATATCAGATCGGGATATGAGGTTTACAAAAAAGTTATAGTGAGATCCTTAGCAGACTCTATATAGGGAAATGAGTTTCAACACTTATATCATCCTTAGATAGGTGATTAATATAAGAAAAAATTGAAAACCATAACAGATATGCTGAGATATTTTTCTATGGATTTCAAAGGTTTTTAGATTCAAAACCTTCCTCTAGTTGAGTTTTCTTACAACAATATATTTTACTGAAGCATTCAGATATCTATTTATAGAGACTTATATGAAAATAGGTATAGTAATTCAATGTTTTGGGATGAAGTTGTAGAAATAAATCTACTAGGACCATATTTGGATGATGAAATGAAATATAAAGTTACATCCATTTACCAACAGATTAGGGAACCAAACTTTTGATAGAAAATTTATAATGACAATCATCCACATGATATAGTGTTTGAAGTTAGTGAGAAGGGTTTTCTATGAAATTATCTATGGAAGAAGGTTATGAGATTTTATAAGAATGTAATTCTAATCCCTAGGTATATTTTCCCCTTTCAGATTTTTGATCTATTAAAGAAATTGTCTTATTGCTTTGTTTTTCCACCAAACCTCTTTCACGTACTGATTTGTTCCATGTAACTCTCCTGAGGAAGTACCTACCAGGTACTTCACATGTACTAAAATAAAAATTCATACTATTGTATCAAGAAATTTTCTATGAATAAAAACCTATGGAGATTTTTGGATCATAGAAAAATAATTCTATGAAACAAGACCACTAACTTAGTCAATGTTTTATAGCGAAACAACAAACTCAAGGAAACAACATGAGAATTTGAGGATATGAAGATGCATAAGTATCCTCAATTTTTTGTATCAGAGTGACATATTTTTATGTCAAAATCCATTTTATTGTGGGGTAGAATGTAACTCCATGAGATTTTTTGAAATATTTTTCTTTAAATAAATTTTTTTCTTCTATAACCAGTGTTTCATGCAATATCGAGTTTTAATGAACCATGATATACGGATAATATTATTATTTAAATATGATCATTATAAACTAACCATTAATCTTAGTGGAATGAATAAGAATATTTTTTTTTGGAAATTAAATGTAATAGTTTTAGATAATGAAAATAAATCGATAAACATGTATTTAATTTTTGGTAAAGTTGTTATATTTAACAAAAAATACATTTTTTTTTCTGAAAAATGATATTTAGTTTCTTTTGTGAACAAATAATATATTTATTTTTTTAAAATTTTAATTTTTTTTGAGAAAATGAAAATCAATTTCTTTATTAACACGTCAAAATTATATTTGGGTAAATTATTAGGAATATATAGAAAATATTATTTTTTAAATGATTAGTTAGAAATCCCCATATTTATTAAAAAATAAATTTTAATTTAAAGAAATTAAAAAAAATAATTTTTTTAAAATATTTTAAAAGTAAAATTAGTAAAATTTTATTATAAATAATTTAATTTAGGTCATTATAATAAATATAATACAAATTTATGATATTGATACTTTTTATTATCATGGAAATTTTATCTTTGGAAAACCACTTTTTCACCGTGTCTGCTGGTATAATTTTAAATTAAATTATGCTACTTATTTTAATTGAATTTGGAAAAATTTATTCCATAATATTAATTATATTTATTAATATTATATAATAATTTCAACATAATTTTATTTCCATAATGAATAACAAAAGAATTAAAAATTAATCACCATAGTTAAGGTTGAACATGTATATCAGTGGTTAAAGTAAAAATATGAGGGTTAATATGCATAATTTTATTTTGAATTACTATTTTATGGATATAGTTTGAACTTATATAATATAATATTAGATTATTATCTATTTTTTCCTTTTTATATATTTAAAATTTGGGTACACATTTTCTTTCCATATATTTCATATTTGTCCTCTCCCACACTTATAAAAGGGAACCCCTGTCCTCTCCTATTTTTACTTACAAAGCCTTTTTTATTAAAATATACCTACCCAAATATATTACTTAATTATATACCCATGTCCTAGAGGAATTATTTTTATTATTAAATTCTCTTAATAAGGATTTTGTTGCTAACCAAAAGAGGTTTTCCAAAGAAGTGGTATCATTCTTAACCGAGTGTTTTTATTTTATTGCTCCTTACACGTCCTTAAAATATTATTCAATGACGTTGATATAAAAATGTAATTATCCAGAATATAATCATATTTTATTATTTTATTTTCATTTAACATATCTATTTCCTCTTCCATAAAATTGAAAATGAAACCATCAATCATGTGTACGGTGGACTAACACCTCACGAACAGATGTATTTCATTTTCCATCAAATCCACTAAAAAATGGATATAAATGTGGATTTAAATTTTATATGTGATATTTATGATATAATTATAGTTATTTAGTTATAATATAACATATAACTTCTTAACCTTTAATCAATTTTAAAAAAATAATGCCACTCGTGCGTACGTGTGAACTACCACCTCCACGAAGCCATGTGATACATTATTTATATTATTTTGACATAGAATGTCCATAATTAAACATGGATGGTAATAATGAGATATTTAATAAATATATATGATATATAAATTATATAAACTATTTGTAAAAGGTTTATTAATATTTACCTTTACGTTTTTCCATCTGTCTAGAAAATGGAAACAATGTTCATGTGTACGTACGACCTACCATCTCCATGAACAGTTTAATTAATTTTCCGACATATAATATTTATGGATGAATATAAACATGTTTAAAATGAGAATATATAAAATTTATATCATTATTAAGAATCTTTATATGATGGAACCATAATAAATGTACAAGGACCAAAACTACTAAAACAAAACATACATGAAAAACAAAATAGTTATGACCCAAATCATTGATTTTAAAAAATAATTATAATTGAATGGATGATAAAAGGATTTAAATAAATAATATATGGTATTATATATATGATTTGATTTCTGGAATGCATTTATAATAAACCAATATTTATTATATAGAATTTCTGAACATGTAAGAGGAAATTCAAGATTTGAGGTAAGGGATTTTCATCTCATTTTTGATTATATGGGACACATTCCATATATACGAAATGTTTCATTTTTTGGGATTATATTCTAACCATGAATTTATGTTATTGTTATTATCCTTAAAATTATATGGATATACATACCCATATAAGTTTATTTATTTCATGGGGATTTTGATTCAAATGTAACCAACATGGTATAGGTATTATGTTACAATATCAATGTTTAACAGGATTGTTTATAATTACATTTTCAATAGTGAAATATTATGATATATCTCTAAATAAATTCATGTGTTTATGTTTACTCTATTTATTTCGGGGGAATATGTGTCTTCCTTTCATTTTCTTCTCTTTATGTACTTAAGAGATCGAAAATAATTTTCTAAACGAAAAAAAATTTATTTATCTGTTTGGTCAAAAAACCATTTTATTCCAAAATCATGTTTTATAAAAATGTTTTCAATAATATTTTTACTAATACAATATTATTTTTTTTAATAAAAATTACAAATTTTTAAATATTTATAACTTTTTTAAGAAGGGACATTATTTTCATTTTCCAGACAAGAAACTTTTGAATTTTTATAGAAAATGTAAAAGGACTATTTGTTTTATCATGCACCGAATTAATTATAATTTCCAACATAATGACCACTAAATATTTAAATATTTCTTTATAAGATGATAATTTTATTTTCAAATAAAATTATTTCTTTTATTATTTAATTTTTTTTATATTTAAAGTAATTTTATACAAAGTGGAAAGGATTTTTTCCTCAATAAATTTTCTATGTGCTCTTTAAGAATAATTTTCCATATAAGATAAAAACCTTTGATATTATGATTTACTTGGGATATGATCTAATGATATAATCCTTATTATTTATCTAGATGGTTTGTGATTATGATAAAAATATTTTTGTGAAAAATATTAATTTTTAGTGGGTTATGATATGATACAAAGATTAAATGTTTATAAAACTAGTTATTGGTCCACATGATATGCTATAGGAAAAGGTAAAATGTTTATGAAACAATTTTCTTCTTATGGGTTATTCCAAGATGAAATGTTTGTAAAACTAATTTATTTTCATGGGTAATGATATGATGAATATTTTATAATCTTATGGAATAAATATGTATTATTTTAATTTTCTGAGGGGTGGGACCTATATGTCCCAACAATTCATTTGGTATAGATTGATATCACATGAGATAAATAGTACTGTGACAGGGAGTGAACCTAGTTCCATAAGGGAGTTTTTCCACTATTATATTGTTAGCAGTGAACGTTGAATACTATGTTGGTTTTGGAAGTGAACCTATTCCACTATGATAGCATTGGAAATGAACCTCGAATAATAAAGAAATGATATTATATACATATGTGAATGCAAAAAATCCATGTATTATTTGTTTGTTATACTCTCATGGATTATGTTCTTTGATTGCTTTTTGATCAATGTCTTATGGACTACCATTATTTATGCCATGAGTCATGGTTATAATATTTGATATGTATAATATGGATTTGAAATGTTATGATCATGTTCTCATACCCATTTTATCATGTTATGCTTATGGGATAATTGATACCCCTTGTTTACCCTTACAAAGAATCAAAGATCACACTTTATTATGTATCATCTCCATAGGGTATAAAGAAAGGATTTATGTTTGATATGTCGATGAGGGGTGATTGTCATAAAGAACAAAGTTGGAGATGATTGAGTTCATCTATAAACCAACTATTTATATTTCTATGTCTCTAAATGCACTATACCTCTACGATTCTAGTGTGGATAATTTAGTTATGTAATCCATATTCATCTATTAAGTTGTCATATCTATGTATCAGAATTTTGGGTAGCTCAAAATACATGTTCAATTAAAAATATTATAACACTTTATTAAAATTAAATAGAGTAATAGATAAATAATACATTTTCAATTATTCATAAAATATTATTTCTATGGGAAAATTTTAAAAATTTATATTATACTTATTTTGACCTAGTATTTTAATAATTGGTATTTTCCTTATAAAATTAGAATTCATGTTCCATGAAATAATAAAATTTCCATTGTATTATATTTTTATTAAGATAAAATATTCCCTTATTATAATTGAAGATCAGGTATAACATTTCTAATAACTTATTAGTATATAATGACTATTTAGAGAGACATAAATGATCCCCCACCCTGTTTGAGTGGATTGAGGTATGTTACATGATACAAATAATTACATGGTACTGTACACTAATTGAGAAGCTATAGTCCATGTTGTTATATATGACCTTATCCTTTATTTTGGAGGTAGTGGTCAGGATGAGATATAAGACCTTAGCATGAGTGAGAGGGTAGTGACTAGAATGTGAGATATGAACATAAACTTAGTTATATAGTATTGGTTAGGATATCATATATGGAATTAATATGACTATGAGGGTAGTAGTCAAGAAATGATACGTGACGTTACCCTTAGTGCGAGGGTTGTGTCTAGGATTCGATATGTGACTAAACCCTAAGTGAGAGGATGGTGGTAAGATATGTGGTTTGAGATGTGTCTTGAGATCTCTCCTTGATTTGGAGGGTGGTGGTAAGAAACTATATATGAGATCAAAACATGGAATGAGACCCTAAAATGGATCATAGGGAAGAAATCAAGACTTAGATACAATACCCTTCCTTGAGCGACCTGACCCAGGCCTAGTTTGTATTGTAAGATGACTTATCTTCTAACATAGCCGACAAAGGAGAGGTATGGTATCATGGAGGCCTTTAATAAACACCATTAGTATACATGAGTTATCGAATTATATATATTACTAGATTATTTTTTATCATATATAAAATGACTATATATTATAAGGTATATGAGGGGAACATAGTGAGACACTAATAAGTTATAGTCTTACACCATGCAAGGGTACCCAGATTCACATGTAATATTTATGTTTTAGATTATGTGATAGGATGTACACACTATTTTATTGGAGTATGTAGATGGATATTTTGGAGATTGGTCTATAGGGGATATGAGTTTTATAGTTGTTTCACCCCTATTTTTTCTATATGAATATTTTTTAATCAAACTAATAGGATATTGTTATGTATGTTTGTCTGTATATTTAGAATTGTTGTTAATATATTACACCATGTTGATATTTTTTATTTTTATGGAAAAATCCTAGTTTAATTTATCATGTTTTATGATTTTATATGACATTGTTGTTATTTATATGTCATTTATGTGGTGATATTGAGTTTATAGTCTCCCCCACTATTGTTTACAAACGGTCATCAATAGTTAGAAACATTTGGTGTATGAGGTGGTGTGATTGAGGTCATGTGGTTATTAATCTATGGTTCTATTCATCCAATTTTATTTAAGGTTTTATAAAGTTGTTTTTAGTAAATTTTTTTGGTTATCATACTATTTTAGAATAATAGTTTGGGGTAGGATATGTTGTTGGATCTTTGGATCAAACTTATGCTTTGGAATAACAAACCCATGAATATGGAAAGTGCATGATTCCAGGGGAAAAGATTGTAATGCATAGATTTTTCTATTAGGATTATGATGTTGATTTAATAGTGATATTTTAGTTGAGATTATTATTTACTTTTTTTACAATTATCCTAGGTTGTTAACATGGAGTGAGTTTATGTATCGTCGTAGTGACATAGGTATCCTGGACATGTGTGTGACTTTTTGTAGATGAGAAATTGAATTTTTAAAAGGGAGAGTTGATTTTAAATTTTTATATGGAAATGTTCCAAGAGAATGTTTAAGAAACAGATTCCAATTAGTTAAATATCTACAATGACCTATTCAAAATTTTTTAAATATAACTTATTGTTAGAACCATAATTAAGTGAAAATTCAATGGTTATTTTAACATGTCATTGCTATAAAATTAAGATTATAGTTATGATCATGGTAGATAAAAACCATATAGTGGGTTATTCAGGGTGTGGGGTCCCTAATTATGTGTTTTAGTATGACTTCATAGTTATAGTATTAGAGTTTTTTGTTAATAAATCAACCATGATTGTGTTAAGATAATTGTAGTGATAATAGTGTAGGATTTTAATGTGGATCTCTATAAAATGCGTAGAGAGGGACCATAGGGGTAATGATTTAGGTTACTTTGGTAGGGGTGATTATTTATTAGTGTATAGCATGGGTTGGGTGATCCTTATTTCACCTAATGGGAAAATGAGTGAGTTTTGAGTGGAATATTAGGGTCATGGTAGGAGTAAACAAAGGGTAAGAGAATAATGGGATGTTTCATCTGCTTTAGGGAAATAATTAATAGTTGTAAAATTGACCGAATGGTTTTTAGGAGTTTCCTTGAGTATTATAGGAATGAGGGAACCATGGTTTCATCGTGGGGGTAGGTTTTCCTCGTATAATTGATTAGAAAGTGTTTAACTTATGTATTTAGGTCAAAAAATAAGAGTAAGGTTATTGTTTATGGTTCAAATTTTTTAAAATTATTTAAGGAATGATGGGTTAAATAGTGAGAAGTTATAATTTTCTTGGGAAAGAATGTTTAGAGCACTGATTGATTTGGTTGTGGATGTTTGAAGAACATGGGAATTTTTGGTGGATGATGGTTTGAGGAAGATGGATGGGTCATTGAGAATTACCATTAGGTGAGTATCATGGAATTGAATATAAATTTTGTTAGGCGGTTTCTCCTAGGATTTCATGTTAAGTTTGGAAATTTCTCTAATGGGTAGTTCCTTAAGGAAACTACCATATGAACAAATGTTCTTTTAATTATTAGAACTGTCAGTGGAAATTCACTAAAGATAGATATGGATGTGTATCGTTTTTCTTTCCATTAAAATATTTCCAAATCCTTTGGGTATTGTTGGATATTTTGTTATTATTTTCTACTTAGCTATGAGAGGTAATGGATTTGACATAGAAACAATCATCCTTGATATGGTTTAGAGTTTTGAAATTTGGAATTCATGCATGACATGTCATATGATTAGAAGGTATGGATTAAATTCTCACATGGGGTGATATTGTATGGTTAGGTGTATTATTGGGACCTATGTGATAGGAATATGGTATAACACAATATGTTCATTGGAAATATGGGATAACAGTTGGGGTTACTTTGATAAATTAGATTCTATTCCATGTGTCTGTCATGTGTTCTTGAGAATCTATTTCATTTACATGATTGGTGATGATGAAAAAGGGTTAGCTGAATAAAACCATACAATTTGATTTGTTTAAAATAAAAAACTTATTGGAAGGAATCATGGATTATTGTTCATGAGTTTATACTAGTCTCTCATTAGTGAATCCCTTCGTGATGACAATTTACCAGTGTGGTTGTATCAGTGGGATAACAATATGAAAAATCCCATGGCAAGGAGTATCATTCCTATCCATTGGTATGTTACCTTAATGTTGTTGGTGATAGTAATAGGTAGAATTTAGGAATAATGGTTATAGTGGGAAGGATGATGAATTAAATGATTCTAGTAATAGAGTAATGTTGAGCCATGTATAGTTCCAGGACAATGCTAGTGTTAAAAGGTTTTCTATAGTAGAAGTTATTATTTGGGTTTTCAATGACTAAAAATGATTGTGTTTTGGTGAATGAGATAAGAAGATATCATGTGTTTAATAATGTATTCGGGGAAAAGAATCATGTGGTTGAACAAGTTTCGACACTGGGTGGGATAGTTTATATTTTATGGAAATTTTCATGCTTAGGAGATGATTGGAGATAATGTAAGAAATTGTGTACAATATATTGGTTTTGTCATCAAATATATATTTTAGATGATGTGTGATGTGTGTGTTGTATCAATCCAGGTGTTTTTAGAGGATGTTCAATGGGGCTAGATTTAGTGTTGTTGTAGAGGATTTGTGACCAGTTGGAATTATGTATGAGCAGTGGCATCTAATTATGATTATTAAATCAAGGATCTAAGGATACTATTGAATGATTCATAGGGAAGGAAAACCTTATTGTATAAGAGTTTTTAATGACACAAACCAAAACACGTTTTGAAATTTGTGGATATATTAAATTTTGGGATTCATAGTAGGTTTGTTTGATGTATTTGGATTTAAATTTTAAATACAATGGTTTGTAGGTCACTAGAGGGTGTCTTAACTTCCTTTTAAGGGTTCATGTAGAGACCCGAAGCCTGACGTACATGGACTTTACATTACTTTTGCGGAATACTTGGTACATAACAAAAATAAACACACAAGGATCGTAATAGTTTAGTGTCTTTGGAAACTCGGAATAAAATCTTCTAATCGTGGGGAAAGATCTTCAACATCTCCCATAAAGATCTCCCTTTTTTTTACCTAAAACCTTTCTTTATATCCTGGGGAAAAGAAAACATAAAAGGGTGAGCTCAAATGCTCAGCAAGGGCAAATAAAGGAAATAAAAATCATATCATATCTTTTTGAAAATCAAAACCTGCAAAATAGATCATAATATCTTAACATGGAATAAATCATAGAAGTGAAAATGAGATCACCATAATCATAACATGAAACTTGAAACTTTGTGGCATGCACACATAATAATGGAAAATAATTTCTTGTTAGTCATGACTCATTGCCAAGACTATCTTAGTGGACAAAGTCCCTTTCTGAATCGAGTAACCCTCGTTTCAGTCCTGTTTCACTGAACCGGTATAACCTACCATTCCAGCCATGTCTATCTCATGAGATATAAAATCTTTACCCAATGCATTGGAGGGAGATATAGGTCCCACCATCTTATAATGAATCCTTTCTTATTTGTGCCACATAATCATAAATCATACATCATCGCATAACCCATGTAATAAAAATGGGATTCTTAAACAACATGACATCATAAAACAATTCATATAAGATAAAGGAATTCATAAAAATGTTTCCATCAAAACATAATCAAATCCATGTAATAATAGGGATAAAAACAGAACCCTTTTATTATCTTAGATGGAAAATAATTTTGATAAAACACTTGAACTTCATTCTTGAGGAAAATATCCTTTCTACTTCAAAAACATTTTTCCTTTCATAACATGTCATAAAACTTTAAAATAAAAGAAGTTGATTAAAAATAAACTTGAAAACTTGTAAAGGAAGCTTCTTGGAAATAATGTTTTAAAAATCCATTCATGCCGTATAAGTTAAAAAAAACATTCTTCGTACTTTTGTCGGAAAAGTCAAAAAGTACCTCGTACGAAAAACGACAAAAGATTCCTTTCATTTCTTTTACTAAAAACTCACCGAAGGGTAAAAATGGATTTAAACAATTGTAGGTGGATGGAATTAATATTACATATTGATGATACATGGATGTGGATGATAAAATACACCCCAGTAAATACTTACGAATAAACAATCTCGAATAAAAATGAGATTGTGATATTTCCCTTACCTTAGGTCCGACTTGCTTTGTAAGTGTCCGAACCTCCTGTATAATGATTTAAATCATGTTATTGACTTATTACAGAATCATATTCATTGTTATGATATCATATATGGTTCACTTATGACATTATATTACCCGTTCTTTTGTAAATTCCATGTTAAAGAAGCGTTTTGGGTAAAATCGTTTCATTTATCGTAGGTGTTTTGACTTGTTGTTATTGACATCATTATTACTTATATCATGATTTACTTACTTCCAGAATATAAAATATGATTTATATATCATATATATTCAGTATATATATATATATAATAGATAGATAAATAAAATGAAAAACACCGTTCATGGAGACGGTAGTCCGTACGTACGCATGAACGCTGTTTTACTTTCCTTATTGTCTTGAAATGGAAGTAAGTAGATGACATACATATATATATATATACATAAATCCAGTATCTTTATAATGTCATATATTTCATTATTATTTCTTATATATACTTTATAATCATTCTTAAATGGTTAACATGGAGAATGAATCTCATCGCGTCGTGGAGACGGTAGTCCGTACGTACGCACGAGCGATGATATCATTTCTATAAATATTGAATTGAATTGGAGTGGATTATACAATATATAAGAATCAATATGATGTTGTAAAAACTATGTATAGTTATTCTTTACAACATTATACCCATCCATGTAAGGTGGTGGTGGAAAATAGATTACACCACGGCGTGGAGACGGTATTCCGTACGTACGCAGGCGCGGTGATTTCTTTTTCCGTAGGATGGATAGATGGTGAAATAGGGTTGTTTCATACATATAATAACATATCAGTATATGAGTGATACTGATGTTATTACTCCATAATGAAACAACCTAAGAAGAAGAAGTGGAAGAATAAATAAAGATGAAAGAATTGGTAACGGTAATTACCTCTTCTTTGAAGTGCCTCTTTGAGACCTCCTCTTAGGGCACTAGAATTGGTCTTTGAGGAAGACCAGAACCTCTAGGATGTTGCTAGGGAAGTGGAGAAGAGATTTTGGCAGGGTTTGGCCGAGCTTGAGTGCTCAAATTGGTGTGAGGAGGAGGGGGAGGAGGTGCCCTTTTATAAGGGAGGAGAGGGGCACCTTAGGAATACCTCAAAATATTATTTTATATTAAAGTCAACATCGGTTTATAATGGTTCCAAAGGGTCTTATTTAGAAGATAAGGTGGGGCTGGGTCGAAATCCTATCAACCAATAGAATTTAGACAAGTTTAGGATATTATTTTAACCTTATCAATTAGATTTAACTCCAAGTTAAATAATTTAACTTTTACCGTGTCTTTTTGTTTTCATTCACTATATGGTTAATACACTTACTATAACATGCCAAACTAACCCCAAATTGTTTATTATTAATATATATATCCTTATCTAAGTCATTTGGCCGAACCTTAGATTTTTAGGAATAAAAGTACAATTAATAATATAATATTTGATTTAAAAACTATTTTGTGTCAATTTTGACACTATTTGATATATGATTTTTGTGAAAGTCATAACAGAATTAAATGTTCGAATAAAGTTAATTAAATCAACATTAATATATCATAGTAACCTAGAAAATTAGTGGAATTCATAAAAAGTCTCAAATTACATTTATTTTGGTGTTTATAACATCAATTATGTCAATATTTCATTAATAAGATAATTACTGCATCATCATTGTGTCATAAATAATTTAAATTATTTAAAGTCTAAAAATTACAAATAAAATACCATTATGTAGGACATCTTTTTATCTTTCTAATGAATATTTATAATCTAAAATCCAACATATATAACCCTATGTAACAATTATTATGCTAAAAGATATATGCTTGTGTCAATTTTGTATTCATTTTAACTTAATTAAAATAAAGTGTCATTATCACTTACAAGTGGATCAATGGGGTCCCAAAATCGACCCAAAGATGCCCATGGTCGACCATGTATCAACCAATGGGGTTAAGACACGTTTTAGGGTAATTTAATATTATTATAATATTATTTGTTAACCCTTATTTACCGGATTTACCCTTAACCATGGTAAATAAAATATTTACCGCAGTAATTATTCAAAATGTCTAAAAATAAAAGTTATCTATTTACACAATTTGAACATCCTGATTCCAAATATGGAATCCATTTTTCTAAATTCAAAACACAGAAGTGGCAGAAATTAATTTAAAATTAATTCCCGCTGTCAAAACAAAAAGCGTGTTTTTAAGAGATAATAACTATCAAAAGATTGACACTTGTTTATGTTCGGTTTAATTGTAAAATTGTGTCCAATGACCAAAATTATATTAAGTGGTAAAAACATATTCAAAATTTACTTTAAAACCATTCAATATTATAATTTAACCACATAATATATTACAATGAAAAAAGTTGTTTTTAATTAAAATATAGCGTGTTTTTACTATTCATTAAAATATGAAAGTTGTCGGAAAAATATCAAAACTTTATCTAATGTAAATTTTTACATCCTGATTCAAAATAAGAATATTATTTTGTCAAATTGAACATATAAACATGTCAAAAACTATATTTAAAGTGGGTGCGCCATCAAAAGGCGGTAAAACTGCATTTTTTTTGAAAAATACTTATTTTACCCGAAAAATTTATTTTGTTCTTATACCATGTTCTAGAAATGTGTAAGATGAATAATAATGTTATAAAATTCAAAATTTAGTTAATACTATTCATAACGGCTAGTTCATGACAATATTATAATAATATAACATTGTTTATTAAAACCCGGTATTGCGTACAACACACGCTATCGAGGAAGGTCGCGATTGCGTGTAATGCAAGCCAAGTCAGGGTTGCGTGTTGTGAAAGAATACTTCATTGTTTCGTATAACAGAATCCAACCATATTTCATTTATATATTTAATATATATATATATATATACTCAATGTTGCGTAGAATAACTATTATCAAAATTGTGTGTAACACGGTCCAAGAATAGTGTTGCGTATACTGCAAGCTAATACGGTGTTGCGTATAGCGCAAGGTAATCTTGGTGTAGAATACAACAGAAGACATTAATGAAATTAAAAGAATATTTTTCATAAAATCTCTGGGTGTTACATTCTACCCCCCTTAAAATGAATTTCGCCCTCGAAATTTTTCGGGGTTATAAATGGTTTACTATTTGAAAGTTTCTTTGATAGAAACCCACATCATAAAAAGGAATACCAAAACTTATCTTTAAAAACAAAAGTATGAAACGTAACGGTTACCCAAATAAACTAATCATTGGGTTTCCACATAGGTGAAAATATGGATATGGAAGAGAAATCTAACCATCATGTTCTGATGGAGAGTGGTAGAGAACATGGCTATGGAAAAGCCAGTAATCACAAATCCATAGATTTGTGATGATATAAGGTACCATCTGATTCATCAGGTATAATATCACTAGGACAACATTTTTGGTTTTCAAGATCATTTCCCTAAAGTTGAAAATTTGAATTAGAATAAATACTTACTTTATTTTGGTACAATCTCACTGTTGTTCGTGCCTTGAAAAATTTCCACTTCATCTCTTAAATAAATGAAGTTGAATTTGTTATTCGTGAAGTGTTAGCAGATCATGTGATAGAATGATTGTTCATTCCATCTGTCTCAAACAAAAGGTTAGGAAAAGTTATTAAATATACATAAGTCATTCTATAGTGAGATTAATCATATATGGTTCCTAAAATTGACTTATACTTCATATATCATACTGCTTAATATAATAAAACTAGTTTCTACTAAATAGGGACTTCCTGTAGGCCAGTGGTAGGCGATAAAGGCCAGTCGCACTTCGGTTGTGGGTTCAATTCCCACAGCCTTGTCCGAAGCGATGGGCTGTCGCCCGTCCTGCAGGTTGTCCTTTTTATAAAACTATATTACTATAACATCCCATCAATAATATCGAAAATCTTCTATCCTTAAACAATACTAACTTATGTCCAACATAATCCATTCTAATCTTTAGGCTTATCCATAATACTGCAGTCCACTCTCATAATATAGTGAAAACGATTACCAGAGATTTAATACCATCGTTGATCCCCATATATCATAAGATATGTCTTGTTGGTTACATTCCAAACATTCAAAGGCCTTAATCATGTATTCTCTTGAATACCTTAGTGAAAACATGAATGCAGTTAAAAGTTAACTCTTTCCACATACCAAAATCCAAAAATTCTATATACTCAAACCATGATATAACCTTCTCCTTATATCAGTCATGAGCTCATGAATAAAATCAAACACCTCATTATCTTATTATTCCTTCATTATGATCATATCATCTGTTTACCAAAAATGTCTCA
The DNA here is from genome assembly GCA_963277665.1 of Viscum album. Taxonomy (NCBI): domain Eukaryota; kingdom Viridiplantae; phylum Streptophyta; class Magnoliopsida; order Santalales; family Viscaceae; genus Viscum; species Viscum album. The sequence continues at coordinate 694,164,504 of OY728163.1, forward strand.
ATCACTTTTCATGGTTACCGGTACCATAAAATTATTGAAAACCACAATAGATCAAAACATAAATATTTCAGTACACCATAAAAGTACCTCAACAACATTATTCTTGAATACCAATACATAAACACTTCAGTCCATCCACTTCAATGACTGTCCTAGAATTAGTCCTTCCTTGATTTAGAAGTATCTTTTTAGGTCAGGGCATTGAGTTGGGTAATGCCCATGTTCTCCACAAATAAGACATTGAACTCCATAACAATCTGTCACTCTATGACCCTTTTCTCCACACAGATAACATCGGTCCCTCCATTTGAGGTATTCCTCAAGGTTCTTCTTCCCTTCTTTAGAAATCTCAATCTTCCTTTCTTTATACTCCTCAACATGTGAACATGCATAATAGTCTATCTTCCTCTTCTTTGATGAATTAGGCATACCACTAAATTTCACCTTGTTAATCATATATCGCGATGACTGATTCGGCATAATCACAACATCATTCTCTCTAGGCATTACACAATTTTGTTTCTCATAGTCACCAATTTGTCCATTGGATTTACTGTTAACCGAATTCCTTTTGGTTCCCTCCATTAACTAAAACACAAAAATAATTTTGTGAGAGGCAAAAATCATGCTAGAGAAAAAAACATAGTAAAGGGGAAATATCCTCAATATCTAACTTCTTAGGTTAAATTCTATGATCGTTACCATAGTTCTAGGACTGTATCTTATACGTATACTTATCCTTAGGGACATCCCTAGACATACCTTATAAATATCTCTAGGGATCTCACTAAAGATCTCGCATCCTAGTTTCCAAAGGTTGACTAAACCATTCCTCTGATACCAACTGTAGCGGTCTGGAATTAATTCCAGTGGACTATAATTGATACCTATCAGGGCACTCCATGGGCGGCTACACCCCCTGGGCGGGACACACCACCATCCCCAGTGGCAGCCATTTCCTCATGAAGCCCTTGGGCGGAGAGCCATGCTTCGTCCAACGCTCACATGTGAGAGTTCCCAAGGATCGGATACATTCCTACCTCCTTTGCCTCTGATACCAACTGTAGAGACCCGAATCCTGACATACATGGACTTTACATTACTTTTGCGGAATACTTGGTACATAACAAAAATAAACACACAAGGATCGTAATAGTTTAGTGTCTTTGGAAACTCGGAATAAAATCTTCTAATCGTGGGGAAAGATCTTCAACATCTCCCATAAAGATCTCCCTTTTTTTTACCTAAAACCTTTATTTATATCCTGGGGAAAATAAAACATAAAAGGGTGAGCTCAAATGCTCTGCAAGGGCAAATAAAGGAAATAAAAATCATATCATATCTTTTTGAAAATCAAAACCTGCAAAAGAGATCATAATATCTTAACATGGAATAAATCATAGAAGTGAAAATGAGATCACCATAATCATAACATGAAACTTGAAACTTTGTGGCATGCACACATAATAATGGAAAATCATTTCTTGTTAGTCATGACTCATTGCCAAGACTATCTTAGTGGAAAAAGTCCCTTTCTGAATCGAGTAACCCTCGTTTCAGTCCTGTTTCACTGAACCGGTATAACCTACCATTCCAGCCATGTCTATCTCATGAGATATAAAATCTTTACCCAATGCATTGGAGGGAGATATAGGTCCCACCCATCTTATAATGAATCCTTTCTTATGTGTTCCACATAATCATAAATCATATATCATCGCATAACCCATGTAATAAAAATGGGATTCTTAAACAACATGACATCATAAAACAATTCATATAAGATAAAGGAATTCATAAAAATGTTTCCATCAAAACATAATCAAATCCATGTAATAATCGGGATAAAAACAGAACCCTTTTATTATCTTAGATGGAAAATAATTTTGATAAAACACTTGAACTTCATTCTTGAGGAAAATATCCTTTCTACTTCAAAAACATTTTTCCTTTCATAACATGTCATAAAACTTTAAAATAAAATAAGTTGATTAAAAATAAACTTGAAAACTTGTAAAGGAAGCTTCTTGGAAATAATTTTTTAAAAATCCATTCATGCCGTATAAGTTAAAAAAACATTCTTCGTACTTTTGTCGGAAAAGTCAAAAATACCTCGTACGAAAAACGACAAAAGATTCCTTTCATTTCTTTTACTAAAAACTCACCGAAGGGTAAAAATGGATTTAAACAATTTTAGGTGGATGGAAGTAATATTACATATTGATGAAACATGGATGTGGATGATAAAATACACCCCAGTAAATACTTACGAATAAACAATCTCGAATAAAAACGAGATTGTGATATTTCCCTTACCTTAGGTCCGACTTGCTTTGTAAGTGTCCGAACCTCCTGTATAATGATTTAAATCATGTTATTGACTTATTACAGAATCATATTCATTGTTATGATATCATATATGGTTCACTTATGACATTATATTACCCGTTCTTTTGTAAATTCCATGTTAAAGAAGCGTTTTGGGTAAAATCGTTTCATTTATCGTAGGTGTTTTGACTTGTTGTTCTTGACATCATTATTACTTATATCATGATTTACTTACTTCCAGAATATAAAATATGATTTATATATCATATATATTCAGTATATATATATATAATAGATAGATAAATAAAATGAAAAACACCGTTCATGGAGACGGTAGTCCGTACGTACGCATGAACGCTGTTTTACTTTCCTTATTGTCTTGAAATGGAAGTAAGTAGATGACATACATATATATATATATACATAAATCCAGTAGCTTTATAATGTCATATATTTCATTATTATTTCTTATATATACTTTATAATCATTCTTAAATGGTTAACATGGAGAATGAATCTCATCGCGTCGTGGAGACGGTAGTCCGTACGTACGCACGAGCGATGATATCATTTCTATAAATATTGAATTGAATTGGAGTGGATTATACAATATATCAGAATCAATATGATGTTGTAATAACTATGTATAGTTATTCTTTACAACACTATACCCATCCATGTAAGGTGGTGGTGGAAAATAGATTACACCACGGCGTGGAGACGGTATTCCGTACGTACGCACGCGCGGTGATTTCTTTTTCCGTAGGATGGATAGATGGTGAAATAGGTTTGTTTCATACATATAATAACATATCAGTATATTAGTGATACTGATGTTATTACTTCATAATGAAACAACCTAAGAAGAAGAAGTGGAAGAAGAAATAAAGATGAAAGAATTGGTAACGGTAATTACCTCTTCTTTGAAGTGCCTCTTTGAGACCTCCTCTTAGGGCACTAGAATTGGTCTTTGAGGAATACCAGAACCTCTAGGATGTTGCTAGGGAAGTGGAGAAGAGATTTTGGCAGGGGTTTGCCGAGCTTGAGTGCTCAAATTGGTGTGAGGAGGAGGGGGAGGAGGTGCCCTTTTATAAGGGAGGAGAGGGGCACCTTAGGAATACCTCAAAATATTATTTTATATTAAAGTCAAAATCGGTTTATAATGGTTCCAAAGGGTCTTATTTAGAAGCTAAGGTGGGTATGGGTCTAAATCCTATCAACCAATAGAATTTAGACAAGTTTAGGATATTATTTTAACCTTATCAATTAGATTTAACTCCAAGTTAAATAATTTAACTTTTACCGTGTCTTTTTGTTTTCTTTCACTATATGGTTAATACACTAACTATAACATGCCAAACGAACCCCAAATTGTTTATTATTAATATATATATCCTTATCTAAGTCATTTGGCCGAACCTTAGATTTTTAGGAATAAAAAAACAATTAATAATATAATATTTTATTTAAAAACTATTTTGTGTCAATTTTGACACTATTTGATATATGATTTTTGTGAAAGTCATAACAGAAATAAATGTTCTAAGAAAGTTAATTAAATCAACATTAATATATCATAGTAACCTAGAAAATTAGTGGAATTCATAAAAAGTCTCAAATTACATTTATTTTGGTGTTTATAACATCAATTATGTCAATATTTCATTAATAAGATAATTACTGCATCATCAGTGTGTCATAAATAATTTAAATTATTTAAAGTCTAAAAATTACAAATAAACTACCATTATGTAGGAAAGCTTTTTATCTTTCTAATGAATGTTTATAATATAAAATACAACATATATAATCCTATGTAACAATTATTTTGCTAAAAGATATATGCTTGTGTCAATTTTGTATTCATTTTAACTTAATTAAAATAAAGTGTCATTATCACTTACAAGTGGATCAATGGGGTCCCAAAATCGACCCAAAGATGGCCATGGTCGACCATGTATCAACCAATGGGGTTAAGACACGTTTTAGGGTAATTTAATATTATTATAATATTATTTTTTAACCCTTATTTACCGGATTTACCCTTAACCATGGTATATAAAATATTTACCGCAGTAATTATTCAAAATGTCTAAAAATAAAAGTTATCTATTTACACAATCTGAACATCCTGATTCCAAATATGGAATCCATTTTTCTAAATTCAAAACACAGAAGTGGCAGAAATTAATTTAAAATTAATTCCCGCTGTCAAAACAAAAAGCGTGTTTTTAAGAGATAATAACTATCAAAAGATTGACACTTGTTTATGTTCGGTTTAATTGTAAAATTGTGTCCGATGACCAACATTATATTAAGTGGTAAAAATATATTCTAAATTTAATTTAAAACCATTCAATATTATAATTTAACCACATAATATATTACGATGAAAAAAGTTGTTTTTAATTAAAATATAGCGTGTTTTTACTATTCATTAAAATATGAATTTGTCGGAAAAATATCAAAACTTTATCTAATGTAAATTTTTACATCCTGATTCAAAATAAGAATATTATTTTGTTACATTGAACATATAAACATGTCAAAAACTATATTTAAAGTGGGTGCGCCATCAAAAGGCGGTAAAACTGCATTTTTTTTGAAAAATACTTATTTTACCCGAAAAATTTATTTTGTTCTTATACCATGTTCTAGAAATGTGTAAGATGAATAATAATGTTATAAAATTCAAAATTTAGTTAATACTATTCATAACGGCTAGTTCATGACAATATTATAATAATATAACATTGTTTATTAAACCCGGTATTGCATACAACACACGCTATCGAGGAAGGTCGCGATTGCGTGTAATGCAAGCCAAGTCAGGGTTGCGTGTTGTGAAAGAATCCTTCATTGTTTCATATAACAGAATCCAACCATATTTCATTTATATATTTAATATATATATATATATATATACTCAATGTTGCGTAGAATAACTATTATCAAAATTGTGTGTAACAGGGTCCAAGAATAGTGTTGCGTATACTGCAAGCTAATACGGTGTTGCGTATAACGCAAGGTAATCTTGGTGTAGAATACAACACAAGACATTAATGAAATTAAAAGAATATTTTTCATAAAATCTCGGGGTGTTACAGTTCAAGAGTCAAATTGGAAGGTCAAGAATGGATGAGAATAGGGTGGTTCTATATCCAAGGGCAGAAGACACCATTGGATACTGGGTGGTGGTGTTTTGGGTACTCATTTAGAACTTGAGGTTTATAGATTACTGATAAACAAAAATAGGTACACTATAGACTTAAACCAATTACCTGATAGGAAAAGGTTGTGTTTTTATTTATGGGTGAAGGGATCATTTTGAGACCCCTAATTGGAATCCCACATAGGTGTCAAATCCCTCGAAGAGATAAACCAACTTGTTAAATACCCCTTTCATACTCCTACTCTCCCATTTATCCCATGAAACCTAGGAGAATAAAGATAATAGTTTCAGGAAACATTGATTTTGTTCATCCTAATTTTATTTTATTTTCCTTTATTCTAAAAACATTTTATTTTTATGTTTCTAGGATAGGGTTTTAATGATGATTCTACTAGATAATGTTAGAATTTTTTTAATATGTTAGGGGTTCATGGTGTAGTGGATTGTGGGAATATAAATTCGGGATATACAACCCATTTCTCAAAATAATATTAGTGGTACATCATCTTAATAATTTCCCAGGTTTTGTTGAATTATATTTGAACTATTCATTGATTCAATATTAGATTATTGAGATTTTGGTCAAAGAAGTTCCAAGATAATTCCATGGGATGATGACATGACTTCTCTCAAGGTTTCTTCCATGGGAGTTCATTCGCTGAGATTTTAGAAATTACAAAACATTAAATTAAAATTAATAATTAATTATAAAAGATTATAATACATTTTTGGGGTTTTTATAGCTTTATATAGTGAACTAAAAGCATTTAGAGGCTAATTTTGATCTTGGATAGTAATCGTAAACTTAGTATGAAGATGATAAAAAAAATTTTGTGGTAGGTTTTCCCTTTAATACTAATATATATGTGTTGTTCATCTATATTAGATACATGTTCCTAGGGTTTAGTTAGGATAATCTATGATGTGGTGGGGTGAGACCACAATAATTATATAAGACTACAATAATCCTTTAAATATTGACACAAGAGTGTTGCGTGTGAGTGAGAACCTAAGAGATGCCTGGAGGTTATGATAACATGATGTTTTGATTTCAATAATACCTTAAAGGACCCCAAATTTTCATTTATTCACATGGTGAGTTATGTTGGAATGAGATGCGACTTAGTGGGAGAGATAGAGGTCTTTCAGGTGGATATCCCTTGAGGAAAAAATTGGTTGATGTAAGCCTTGAGAATTGTATAATAAATGGTATAGAAATATCCCAAAACCTTGTATCTCCTTAGGTTATGGGAGTGGGATGATATGCATGGGTCTAGTAACTAAAGTAATCCATTTGGAATGGGATATACGTGTTTTCAAGTTTCAAATATAGTAATCACTTTATTTGGGTGTGTTAGTGGAAACTAAGGAATATAAATTGGGTATATGGTATCTATTTTCCATGGGGATCATAATGGAGCTGGATGAAGACCTAAAATGGGAATGGATAACTAGATGGATTCCATTTTAGGCTTAACTAACGTTAATTTGGGTACACTATGAGTGATATAATTGAGATATTTGGTAGTTTTCTGGTGGAAATAATACGTGGAAGTGATATGAGAGATGATTTAGTGTCTAGGGAGACACCTCATGGTTTGATTATGTACTTCCATTTTTTAGATAAAGCTTTAATATTTATTGGTGATCCTTTAGACCCTATGAGGTAGTGTATATTTTAAGTGAGATGCCTGCTGTTTATTTTGTCTAGGAGTGACCTTTGGTCTGGGATTATGGGTTGAGTATGGACAAGTGGCCTCAGATCATTGTGAGTATTGTTTAGATATGGATCAAGTTGATTTTTTGGGATTATGATTTTAGTTAGGGTAGTGATGTTGAGTTGTATATGTAACTCTTTATCAGTGATATTAATGTGGATGTGTACATGGAATGATGAGCGTTTTTTATGGGACTATGTTCTATATTTTTTTTTCTAATTTGTTCTTTTTATCAGACCATATTGTGCAATAGTGATGACCCCTCCCTAATTGAAGGAGTAGTGATATGTGAGATGATATAAAATATGATAGGAGACCCTTCCCAAAGTGAGTGAGAAGTGTTTAGGAAGTGATATATGACCTTACCCTATGTTAGATGGGAGTGGTTATGATGTGATATAGAACCTTACCTAGAGTGAGAGATTTTTTATCAAGATATTATATAGGACTTCACCTTAAGTGAGAGGTTAGTGGTCAGGATATGATACAGGAGATTACCCTGAGTGGGAGGGTAGTGATCAACATGTGATAAAGAACATTACACTGAGATAGGGAGTTACAGTGCGGATAAAATATGGGACATCAACCAAAATGAGATGGTGGTGGAATGAGATTTGGTATGTGATGTCTCTTGATACCTCACAATGGGTGATAAGTTAGTGGTACATGACTGGATAAGATATTGAAACTTAGTATTGGACACTACGAAAATTAAGTGTGTAGAGTTTGAGACATTGAGGTAAGACCTTAATTTTATTGACATGAATTGTTTTTTGTCTGTAATTCAAGATGGATTATCTTTCAACATTGGCCAAATTATGTGAGGTCGAGCATATTGGTGGCCTTGATAGAACACAATGACCTAACACAAGTGATTTCAAGATGTATATTACTCCTAGATTTATTTTTAAATACACTAATAAATTATATTTGATAGAATATATGAGGGGAACTTGGTGAGACCCTACTAAGTTATATTATTACACATTTCAGCACACCCTACTATTCATGTAGACAATATGATACACATTTAGGTGACATGGTATAAGAGAGATTAAGCCAAGGGAGTGGTATAGTGACATGGGTGACTAGTCTGAGGAGGGAAAATTGGATTTTTTGTGGATACTTCCATTTTTTTCTCTAATATAATTTTTGTATCATCCTTGATGTAGATCTTTCGGCATGTTTGCCGGTTTATAGGGAATTGGTATAATTCTTTAATATTTGTTGATATCGTGTATTGAAATTTCCATATATTAGTTATATTCCATCCATACTATGATGTTATTTGATAATATTATTACTTAGTATTTATTTATGTGATGAAAGTAAGAGTATAATCTCTCCACAAATTGGATACAAACTCTCATCATTATTTGATAGCCTCTATAAGGTGCCAAGCATGACCGAGGTCATGCAGTGCTCTAGCTAGGGTTTTGTTTAAGTGAATTTACCTGGGGTGTCACATAGAATCTTAAATTATACTATTTTTTATTGATTACTATATTGAAATATATTTTTAGATATAAGCTATATTAATTTTCCATAACATAGAAATTTAAAAATTCCATTCAATGAGCAATATATATAATACTTCTCTTTGATTCATTTTATTTTCTTTAACATTATTTATATTGTAAAATTTCATAATACAAATAATATATATATCTTACACCTCATTTCATTATATCTCAATATTTTGTTTCATTTAAGGATGTTGTGTAGTTTCTTTTATTTCAAATTATCCTCTAGTTTTTTCTCATTGAAATTATTCTAATTTATTATAACCGCTGAAGAATTACCTTTGTTTATATCTTTATCATCCTGGAAAACAATAAAAAAAGGATTTAGAGTAATATATCTATATTTTTATTATTAAAATAAATAATAAAATGAGTGAATATTTGAGGTTTTAATGAATGTATAATTTTAATGAATATTTTCCTATCCATCGTGAATACATATTATTTGATCAAATAATGAACTTAATCATCAAGGAAACCTAGATTGGATTCCATTATATAATATTTTTTTTAAATTAAATAAATATATCATAACATACATGATAATATTTCTATATATATATATATATATTAGAGTTTAGATAACATGGTGTACAAATCATTCCCACTGAACTATTTTAATATCCTATAACATTATAGTATTGGTCAAACTGAAGAATATATGAGCTTGGTCCCCATGTTAAATTTGGAATGCATCCCTATATTCTAGAGGATACCAACTAGTAGTGAGGTACAAATACATATAATTGGATGAATACGACTTATATTTAATAGAAAAACCAATGAATAAAAAAAATAAAAAATAAAATATAAAAATTGAAAATTAATGAATAATAGATACATAATAACTTTATATTATTACTACACCATTTAATAATAAAATAATATCCATTTTTATGACACATGTTTATAGTAATAAAAAATATCATCATAAGAGACTGATCATATGCATGAAATTATAAAAAATTTCAAAACATAAATGTGGTATAAATAAAAAACATAATGTTAATTTCTATCATTTACCCTATCTCTAGGAAAATATATTAAATCTTAACCAACAAAAATAAGGACCTTAATTTTTATCGTATCTTAAAAAATGAATAATACATTTAAAAAGTGGTACATGTAAAATATGTTAGTACATAATTCAATAGGGAACCGACAAAGGGAACCTAAAAAAAACTCATTCTCACACAAAAAAACATATATATAAGTGAGTACATGCATCCAATTTTATATATAATGAATTATAAAAAAATAATCCAAGAAGGTAATCATGAAATAATCAAGTAGGAACAAAGCCCAACATTACCAATTGTGTCCAGTGCTAGTGGAAATTATAATCATAAATAAACCATACTCATAGAAAACACCATGGTTGCATTATAAACTCTAATACAATCCACCGAACCCAAAGTTCACTTGAGTTTAGTGGGAATATGTTTAACATAATAAATCCCCCATGGATATTCAAGGTCAGAACATAACATAGTCAACCAATTATACAAGAACCTAAATAATTGGAAGTAACATAATAGGGTTAATCCCTCAAGAAGATATATCCACACTATAGGAATCACATAAAACCTAATGTTTCCAATGAATCAATATCAGCAGGGATGGATCTTATTTGTGATAAAGGTGAAATGTAACGAATTATCTATGGAATGAGAATACACAAATTTCATATAATAAAACAAAAAATATAAACCTAGACCATAAACATAACCTAATATTAGTTTTTTAACACTAAAACGTCACGTGAGTTATATATTAGTTATTGTCAACACCAAGTATGATCACATAACTCATTAATCATCACACATGTTTGAACCATCTCAAGGAGGCAATGTCTATTGACTAATACTTATCTTTAAATTCTCTAAACCTATCATAATTAAACTAACTCACATGAAAATCAACCAAACACATGGGAAAACTTTTCACCACAAGATAAAATTGACTCTTTGAGACCCATCATCAATTTTCCTGATCCTTTGAAATAAATCTTGTTGCCCTTTATAAAATTATTACAATACTAAATATTAAAATTATTGATTGGTTGGGTTATATTAATATTTTGAGTATATTATGACCAAAATTACTATAATATATGACCACTATTTTGTCAAGTACATCTGAAATCCATAAAAAACAATCTGATTCCCTATTCACACATACACATGCAGTCATATTACGTTGTATGAGAACATAAATATAAAAGGATGAAATATTTTGGACTACCTACATATATTTGGTAGATGGTGGCTCATCAATGACAAATATCCAATTTTTAATCAATAATCTAAAATAAAACACACTGATTTTAAACCCAAAATATGGTTTTATGATATATAATTATTATTTGGTAATGAAAATTAATATTTGAAAAATTATTTTCATATAATAGATTAATGATAACTACGATAGATGCCACACAATATAGGTATAAAATAAGAGGATGGAATTAAATTATATTGAACCAGAGAATGTGGGAAACTAATCCTATCATTGGAGAAATGATGAGGATAATAGAGATATTACATGGGCGTAAAATTACCAAAATAACCCCAGTTATATTTTCGTGGCAGGGGTTCTATAGGAACCTTGGTGAACTCCCATAAGCCATTCAGTGGTCTACTGAGATCCCCATGGATTTCATCATGCTTCCAAAGGGTATCCAAGAGTTTTTATCCCCCTTTTGGTACCCACACATCATTTTATGGGTTTCTATATGACTTCTATAAATAATAGTAATCAACTGTTATTCTTGTTTTCACATCTTGACACATGTTATGCAACCACTACACCCAAATTATGAAAAATACATATGAAAAGACTAAAATGAAATTAAATTTGTTCATAAAAATCATTGAGTCAATAAAAACACCACACTCTAAGAATTATCAACACTTGGAATCATTTATGAGCCTCATCATTAAAAATTCCCTACAAATGAGTTCTCATATAAAACTCCCTCTTCGACATCTCCTCCTAGATGCACACATGATACCATAACATTAGAAGAAGAGAAACAATATTACTCAAAATATCATATGAATTTCAATCTGATTTCCATAATATAAGATCATATAATATTTCAATCACATCTATCATAATCTCATAACATTCAATCACATGTGGTGGGTATAGTTCATACCTTTCAAAAAAAAGACACATAGAAGATATATTTCATGAAATTTTGTCATAGAAGGGGAGAAAATTAGTAGGATATTAAACCAATACCAAGCAAAGTATTTAGTGGTCCACAATATTTGGTTGTATATTCCTTTCTAAATTAATTATTGATCATTCAACTTTGATGACACCCATAATAATACATGATCACATATGGAATATTCTAATGGTATTAATATCTTGTGTGAATATAATCACTTATATTATGATATATAATCAATCATTACTAAATAAACTTGATGATTTTAATTTTTTTTAAGATTCTTGGTATAATAATCCCATACTCCTCCACCTACATAAAAAAGGATAATGAAATTGTATACCATAGGGATACTTGAAAGGATCCATATGAATTGATGTCTAAAAGTAGTTTTCATATACAAAATAAGAAAACTCTGGATGTTCATACCAAATTAAATTTATTTATATGAAATATTCCTAGATAATATCCTCATATATTCTAATATTCCTCTTTGATTTCATTTCCTTTTATAAATAGTAATCATTATAAATGTTCAACATAGTACTACTCAGATTAAACAACCCTTTGTAGAACATGGATATAAAATTTTAATATGTATTGTTAAAAATGATCCTAGTTATCCCTTATAAGTGAAAAATCTCCCATATATAAATCCTCTATAGATCATCTAGTGATTTTGTCTCTCCGGTAAAAAGGATGTGAAAAAGCATAGTCAACTGATCAATAATGTGACACATAATATCACAACCATGCAATGATTTATGAAGCATCATAAAATATTTTATGGTTACTATATACCAATATTGTATAAGAACCAAAATTTAAATTATTAATATGAAAATTCCCTATTGATCATCCTTTACCAATTGAAAGGTAAAACACTAAGTCATGTATCCCATAATATCTCTCTTTATGGACAAAAGGAAAAGTTATGTCAAATATCATGGAATATCTACCTAAAATATATGTGGGTATCCCATAAGTAAAAATTTGATTCCCTTATTAATGAAAACCATATACATATCAATAACACCACCATTCCATTAATATATCAAAAAAATTTATAATCTGGGGTCCATCGTAAGATGTGTACCCACCATCAAACCCTTATGATATAAACAATCAGCTTGTGTCTAACAACTAATGGGCCTTTACCCAATCTAGTGGGGGTGGGGGAATTATCACTAATTTGAGTTAAAGTCAAAATTATATGATCCTAGATTATTTATAGGTGTAACTTTGAGAAGTGGCTCATCAATATTCATTATTTACAAAATTTATTCCCAGTTTTCTCATGTGTTTTCTTTCTGAGATCAACGTCTACAATATTTCCTTTCACCAAATGTTAATCCACCAAAAAAATATAAATTTTGAACATAAATAAGCAATAATATATATCATAGATTCAAATTTTTCTATAAAAATATATACCAAAATCTCTTGTATTCTTTTGAGATAACAAATATCATATTACCATGATAGTAGTATAAAATTTTAAAATCATAAAACATAGTAACTAACTCTAAATAATGGTTGTTTTAACAACCATAACTATAGTAACCAATATAATATGGTTATATTTTATGATGGTATAGAGTACATAAGAAAATAAAATTATAAATCTAGAAGTTTAGTAATCATAGATGACTAAAAACATATATGAACATTATATTACACTATAATATAAAAAAACATCATATGAATACATGTAAATTTATTTTTACTCTATTAAAAAGATAATATATTTTAATCTTAGTACTTTAATAGGTAAATGGTGAATTAATATAATGGGGTGAGCTCAAACTCTCAGTAAGTGGTGGTGTATAGTAGAATATAATATGACATAAGAAAATATAACATAACAGGAATAAGTAATAAAATGGTGACATATATATAATAAAGTGAGAGTAATATATAGTGGAAAAATATCAAGGGAAATAAATAATTTTATGGATGACAGTAACTAACCTCATAGAAATAAAATGAATAATTTAAAACATCATCACCATCCAATAAAGGATTCATTCCATAACAACATACAAAAATGGGTATACATTCACCAAAAACCTAAGCTTTTTTTTCACATATGACCTACAAATTGATCGAGGGTATATATAATTTTAGGTCACAACCATCACATTACAAATCAAATACATCTATTATTTGAGAATAATTTATAAAAATATATATCATAATATTTCTTAAGGAACTATTTAGATAATCAATGATAAGAAATCAATAATTATCCATATAAAAAAATTGATATATGAATTATTATGGTTTTCCGAGTTAATGGAACAATATAATTATCTAGATTAATTTAAATCAATAAAATTAAATAGTATATAATATTCAAAATGAAAAGGAATGTCTTGTTTTCAATAATAATATAAATGTGTAAGAATTTTAGTGGTGTCAATATATAATGATTTGAATATGGATTGAAAAATGATGAAAATATTTCTTAGTGGTAGGTGAACAAAGAAATTATAGGTTTTTTTCTAAATATTAATATAATATGATTACATATTTTATATAAATTACTCTATAACATTTCATAAAAGATAAAATTCTAGGTCAATATTCATTGATTAAAAAAGGTTCAATTTTTAGAAAATTGAGTTTATTCAAAAATGGTAGTTTTAGAGGCTATACTAGTTTTGTAATAATAATTATTCTTTATAAAAATATCCCATATTAAATATTAAACATCCATTATATCAGAAATACATGGAATCATTGTGATTTTGGATAATTATATTTTTATAGTATAGAAACATTTTAGAATTATAATGAGTCATAATGGTGGTATAAGGAGAGGGAATAACGACCTTAAATTCATTATATAAAAATGTATTTATTATAATGAAAAATAATAAAGTTTGATACTGAAATGTAATGGAATTGAAAATTATCACAAACAAATAAAGGAAGATAAGTGATTAAGAAACATTACACTACAAAGTGGCTTCCAAAAACATAAGATGGAAATCCTTATAACCTAAGGATATTCTTAAGATGTCTCTTGATAGGGATATTGAGAGGAGACCCATGATAAATGATTTTTGGGATAATAGTAATTGGATAATGAGTACGTATTTATAGAAAATGTAGAATAATTGTCGATTAATTTTTGGGAATTATGCTTTAAAAAAACTATGTTATAGAAAAATGAATACAATTTGATTTCTTATAGATTTAAATTGTAATATTTTAAATTTAAGGAATGGTTTTTGAAATTGATACTTAAAACAATTGAACTAAATTTAATTATAATATATTTTCTATGGAAATTGAATTTTACATAATGAATTATTTTTAAAACCATAATTTCTATCTTAGACATGGGAAATACTAATACAGTATTAAAAATTTATTTTAATACATTGAAATGAATTATTTAAATAAATAAACATATTTTAGGTATTGTAGTAATTTATATTAATTTTTATATAATATTTTACCTAAAATTAATTAACAACACAAACAATATACACATAAGGTTTTTCACGATTCACCTAATAAATCTACTTCATAAAATTATCAAAGCATAAACATTGGTTTATTTCAATAAAATGATTCTAAATATAATGTTCCTTATATATATATAAGTTAATTAATTGTCAAATAAACCACTAAGTGGATTTAATATCACCAAAACATTTTAAATCTCTTTTTTTTCAAAAAACTAAATTATTCTAAGATAGATGTTTTAATTACTTTATTATTCATCAATAAATATATATTATTATTATTTTAATTATTTTTTATACTATCAATAAATAATGATATGTATTTTATTAGAAACTTTTTTTATCACACATAAGGGTGAAATTACTAATATAATAGTAATATTGCTATGTTAATATTCCAATGTCAACATAGCCTTCCAATGATTATATCAACCCTTTTAAATATACTACATTAAAACTTCTAAAATAATTTATACCATTATATTAGTTTCTATATCATTTCCATACCATTGATTAAAATTTTCATTATAATAAAAAAGTATCTTTTATTGTATTCATTCTTTATAGAATAAAATACACTAGAGTTCAAGATCATGCTGTTGGTCTAAAATGTTATGAATTCTGTATTAATACTTACAACCAATCTAGTGTATGCAACTTTATATATATATATATATATATATATTTATAATACAATGGTGAAATAATAGAATATGTATTATTAAATTAATTTTATAATTAAATATTAATTTATTATATTATATTCCTAGGAAATATATTCACCCAATTAAATATTTTTTATTTCAAAATTTAGGGCATACATAAAAATTTAAACAAATATGGGTAATTATTCATTATTGATTCTTAACGCTCCCATGCTTCATCCTCAAACATGTGATTAATACAACGTACCTTCACCATATGAGTTATCCAATTCCTTAAAACTTTATCTATATTATTAAAAATACATATAGTGTCTTTATTATTTCATAAGTGACTTTGATGATTCATTTATTAAATGGTTAGTACATGCATTCGGTTTTAATTATACTACCTAAATAGAAAGACATGGAATACATCATTTAATTTATAGAGGTTTTTTGGAATAAACAAATGATAGGTGAAAGCTCAATTTTTTCTAAAATATATAAAGGCCTTATTTTTCATTGACATAAATATCCATTTTTTACAAACCTTATCACTCTCCTATAGGGTGATGCCATCAACAAAACATGGTCCCCTTATTTAAACTCGAAATCCTTTATCTTGTTTTTTAGGATTGATTAGAAAATTGTGAAGTGTTAAATAAAAATCCTCCCTGTATGTGAATAATGTGATATTGCACATTAACTAGATATATTATAAATGGGAATTGGGTTTTAATCATATATTTAGTTAACATTTCATGATTCTAGGAATGTTCTCTTGGTTCAATCATTCGCTCATTAGTACGACTATAGGTCCCTATGAGGTTTCCTATGAAAGATATACTATCTGGATTAAAATATACACTTTGGGATATGTTTTTACATTATAATCACAGGGATGTGAATTATTTAGAGAACTAATCCCTCCAATCCAGTGCATATCCTCGACTTCCACTCACTCTACTTCACCCAAGACTAAAGGTTCAAACACTAGGTGATCAAATTAGTGAAGTATTAGAAATAAGTAGAGAGGATACCAAGACCATAAATAATCTAATAATAAAAAATATTCACTAACTATAAAACTCCAAGATTTTAGGATATTCCTTTTTTAAATAAATTTAATCTCTTTAATAGTTTACATTGTATAGAACACCGAGCATAAACAAACTCCAAAATATTATTATTTTAACACGACCATTATAACCTTTCCATTAAATTGGAATGAATAAATATTATTGACCAAATTATTAAATATTTAATTTTAAAATTCATTGTTAATTTATTAATTTATTATTAGGGAATAAACACATACTTTTTAGTAAAGTCATTTTGTTCTTCAAATATATGTTTTCTGAAAAAGTGATTTATATTTATTTTTATGATAAAACAAATATAATAGATATTTTTAATATTTTTGAAAATGTATTTTATAAATTGAACATAATTTTAGAATTCATAATTTCTAATTATCTCAATATTAATATTTTTGAATCTCCTGAAAAGATTAATTTTTCAATGAATATTGAAAAATATCAATTTTTGAAAAAATGTCATTTCTGTTCAGAAATATAAGAAATTTAAATATACCCTTATTTTTTCAATATTATTTCAGGTAAAATATGTGTTATTTAGTGTTATTTAAATCATTTAAATTATTTTTAATCAACTTTATAGTTTATTTTATAATAAGTTTATTTTTGGGTTTAAAATGAGATTTTTAAAAAAACTGTTTTATAGTACATAATGTTTCTCATTTTTAATTAATTCAAATTACCCCTACTGAGGATTTTTTAGATGAAATTTATATATTATTTATAATTAAATATTAATTAATTTTCATACAATAATAATAATTATACATAGAGTTAATATAAAATCAAATGTTTCTTGAAAAATAATGTCCTTGAAAACCAGTTTATTAATCGCACCTACATGTTTTGTTTTAAATAAAAATTTTAAAATAATTTAAATTGAATTAGGTAAAATGGATTGAATATTTTTAAAAATAATGAAAAAAAGTTTAAGGTCATTTTCATTTTTAGGAATTTGTTTACTGTTTTAAAAAAAATTCTACAGTATTGGTAAAACAATGAAGCAGTTTAAAGTTAAATGGTAAAAGCTTAAAATAACCAGAAACTGAAACTATAAGTGGGTTTTTGATGTGTATATAAAAAAATTTAAAACATTAATTATTAATATAATCCATTGTAATTAATTCAACCCAAATTTGCTGGATTTAAATATAAAATAATCATTATTTAATCATTTAAACCCACCCTCATCTAGTATAAGTACCATCCCTCACCAACCTATTTCTAATAAAAGCCTTTAATTTAACCAAATATATTATAAAACCTCTCATAACCCCTATAACTATGTCAAAGTTCAAATGGTGTCACTAAAATACAAATTACAAGGTATTGAAAGGATCCCCTAAGGAGATAATTTTTGATAAGTAATTTTATGAAACGACCTCCCTTAATTTCTTTTATTTTTCTACCTTCTCCAAACCTCCATTATCCATAAAGAAATAATAAATATAGTGTCATATATATACTATACAGTTGTGTTCCTAACATAATATCTTACATCAATCCATTTAATTACCTCCTCTTATTTAAGGATACAAAACCGTTGTCCAAATTATGGCAGATAATCGTCTCCATGTATAATGAATTTTCATTTTTCCATTACCACCTTCAAGGATGGTCATAAAATTAATATTATAGTAAAATTATATTTTAATAGGTATATAAAAACCAATATCATATCAAGGATCTAATATATATATATACCTAATATTAAATAAAGTGAAACTAGTTCATGATGGTAGGAAAAACCTTGATATTGAACAAAACATTTATAATTTTTATTTTATCAAAACAATCATCCCAATGAATGAAATTTAAAAGTTATATAAGAATATTTAAAATTATTTAAGTGAATTAATACCATTTCATTTCAATTTTGTGGATTTAAATTCTTTTTTTATGATAATCCATAATTATACACAAATGAACCAACCATGAAAACCATGAAACAAACAAACCCAAACCAATGAAAATAATGAAATTTTATTAATCAATGGGTGGTAATATATTTTAAAATTATCATAAATGTTATTATAAATATAAAAATAATTATTTAATTCTATAATATCGTTTTTAAATATTTATATAGGAGGTTAAATTATGAAAAACTAAAGGGAAGCATGTGGTAAGGGTTTCTTGTCTCAATTTTTCTTCTATGAGATATATAACTTATTCACCAATTATTTATTGTATGTGCTATGTATAAATTCATTTAATATAAATTATCATGAATTTAATTATTTTAATTTAATTCAATTTATCATTTTATAATTATTAATTTTTTGGGGAATATGATTCAAATGATTACAAAGTGGTAAGAGAATTTTTGACCCAATTTCCATTATTTGGGATAACCTTATACTTCATTGATTATGTCATGATATTATTATCTATGGAATGAATCGGGTTTATATAATGTTTTATTTCTACTTTTATGTGGATTTATAGTGAAGACACATAATCAAATAAGTTTATTAATGACCAACTCAATGAAATGATATAAATAATGCATTTTCTTTTAAAAGTTATCATTTTTTAGTTTACCATAAAAATATATTTTCCTTCCATTCCCATGGACTTCAAAAATTATTTCAATTTTTTTACTATTTTCTTATGATTGTTTAAGTAACTTTTACACATGTTTTAATTTTTACAAAATTATTTGACATGATATTTTGGTCATTTTCTAAGTGAGGTTATTTATAATGTTTCCAATTCAATATTGAAGGAGTGTTGTTTTAACTTATATACATGAGGATATATTCCTACCATTATGATTATTTAATTATTTGAAATTTCCTTTACAATATTACAAGGTTATTTTCATAAAAAAATTTCTTTTATAATTGCATGGAATTTTTAAAAAATTCTTTCAAAATTGAAAGTATATTTTCCACAAGAATTATTTCCCGTGATCTCTCACAAGAATAATTTTCCATATCATATAACATTATTTGATGTTACATATGGTTAAACTGGGTTAGAATTAAATGATACTATTTTTTTCCTTTTATGGTCGGTTTATATTTATAAATTCCATTTATTTTCCATAAGTAATGTTATGATGAAATTTTTATGAAACTCATTTATTTACCTGGGTTCAGATATGATGAATAAATTAAATTATTTTAGCACACATATGGATGGTTTTAATTATGTTATGGGTGGGGAATATATCGACTTTCAATTATTTGGGTAAATATGGATAACTAGCTAGGTAAATATGTTATACGTGAACCTGATTTCATGTTCACAATTATATTATGTGACCTCATTTTCATGTGAATAAGGTTATGTATAGACCTGGATTTCACGTCTATAAGATTATACATGTACATTGTTTCATGTCCATAAGATTATGAAACTTATTAGGTTTATGTTATTAACATAATGAGTGAACCTATTTGTTTTTATACATGTTCATAATGTTACAAGTTTGTGCCACAGTTTCATGTATCATGCCAATGTTACGATCTTATGGATTATGTTAATTTATTGTGTTTTGATTCATGTCTTATGGAATTATATTATTTATTCTATGAATTAATTTTATGATCCTTGATATATAGGGTATAATTTTAAAATTTTATGTCCATGTTCTTATGCTCGTATTCTTATATTATGACTAATATCTCCCTTGTTTACCATTACCGAACATCCAAGTTCACTATTTTATTATGTTTATCTTCCATAGGAAATGAAGGAAGGTATTAGTTATAACATGTAAAAAAGGTTTCTAGTTATGAAGGAATAATAAAGAGATTATGTAGATTTTTTATGAACCATTTTTTGTCTCAATGTTCCCAAATACACAAAACCCATAGATTCTGAGCATAGTCTTGTTTTATTACAAAATGAATATTCAACTATCTAGTTGTTATATCAATGAATGAAAGGTATGGTTTGTTACAGTTGGTATCAGATCAAGGATTAGTCAAAATTTGGGAAATGGGATGAGAAAACAACATTAAGAACTATAAGGGAATGTCTAGGGTACAATCCTAGAGTTTTTCTAATGATCATGAATAACCTAAGTTGAACCTAATGTGACATAGATTTAAATTTGGTATACATTTCCCCTTGATTATGTTGTTTTCCCATTATGATTAGTGTTCCTCACACTATGATTTTGGTTTCAGTCAATGGGGGGAACACAATGGGTCTAGATTAACAATGAATGTGATGGAATATTCAGTGATGAGAAGTCAAATGGGATGATGACTAGAGTGAAGTATTTTGAGATTATGTTTAACTAGTTTTCAAGCAACATGATTAAAAATGTATACCTTAACAGACTATTAGACTCACCAAAGAAGATAAGAAAAGAGTTTGATGAGAGTTTGGGTAGTGGACATCATGGAATAATGAATATTCAGTTTTCTACATGTTTAGAATGTGGGAAGAAACACCCAAGTGGATTCTTAGTGGAAGAGGAAGATGTATTGATTGTGGAAAAGAAGGAACCAAATCAAGTAACTGCAAAGAAAAAAAATAAATATTTATGTTAACCAAATGGATGGGAATATTGGTCTCTTTAATATATTTTCAATAGATGAATGATTTAATTGAGGAAAGTATGGGAATTATGAAAATTTATTTCCTTGGGGGAAGGTCTGTGATGAAATTAAAAAATGTGGTATGAGTAATGGTTATATTTAGAATACAAATGAAATATGAAAGGAAAAAAGTGTTAAAGAGTAAAATGAAAAATCATGGTCAATATTTTAATATATAAGTTGAATTATTGATTGTTTATATATTGGAATTAAATAATAATGCTGAAGATGTTATTTTATAATATTATGGAATAATGAAACATCTATGGTTGTTGCACGGTAGTTCTTCTTTACATAGTTGAAAGTATATGTTGAATGGAACTTCTAACCATGAAAAGTTATTATGGTGGTAAAGTGATATTTTTGGACAAAACACGATTAAGGGAAAGATATCCATTAATATATGAATGATGATGGGATAATAATGAGATAAAATGATGTTTGTTAGTGAAACAATGAGTGGGATATTATTGACTAACTCGGTACTGATTAATAATATTTTTACAAGGTGGATTATTTAATTTTTGAGTTAATGGTATAAGAAAAGAGTTATTTTTTGAAATCATGCATGTTTTCACTAAGGTTTTATGGTAATTTAGGTTATTACCATGTTTCAAGAGAATAAATGCTAATGATATCCACATGTTTGTGTGTGAAAAATAATAGAAACATCAATTTGTTTAGGGGATTAATGATAATTTGATTTTATAAATTTAGTTACCTTCTTTCGAATGTTTTGGAATTTAATATTTTCAATGGATCATAAGGGTAACCATTTGTGAAATTTGTTTCATTTAAATTTGGACAAGGTTGTGGTGATTAATGTATTTCTTAACCATATAAATATTTATGTGTACTAAATAATCTATGCTAACCATTGTTTAATGAAAGATGGATATAGAAGGAATGAATTATCATCCCATTATGGAAATTATAATCCACTATTTCTCTATGAAATACACTTTTAACATCATTTCTTGGTGTAAGAAATGAATCAGAGATTGATTAAGGCATAACCAAAGAGGGAGGTTATACTTATGAAATAAAATCAAGTAAGTATATCTTCTAAAATGATTTGGAAGTAAAATATTATCCTAGTATCATCATTTTTGATGATATCAATAACCTTTCTAGACCAATTTGGTATGTGGTTTTGTGGTCATTAAACTTCTTAATGACTATGTTCTCTATCATTCTCCATTAGAACATGATAGTGACCTCTTCCATGTCCATATTTTAACTTTTAACAAGTATTCTCTTAATCTGAATCCTTGTTATGTGGTGATCATTTCCTTTTACTTTATATCTTTTTAAGAGGAAGTTTTATTTATTGTTTTTATGATAATATTTTCCCAAAATAGAATTTTAAAATATCGCCATTATATTTAAAAATCTATATTTCAAATTACAAGGAATTTTTTTGAAATTCATTATCATATTGGGATAGTAACTTATCAATTAACACTTCCACCGAATCTCTCTCAAATTTGTGATGTGTTCAATGTATCTATCATGGGGAAGTACAAAGCATATCCTTAACATGTACTAAACATAGAGGTAATAAATTTAGAGAAATATATTTCTTATGAAGAATAATAAATAAAGATTTTGGATCAGGAAGATAATTTTCTTCAAAACAAGACCACTCACCTTGTTAATGTTTGTGATGAAACCACCAATTTAGGGAAGATATGTGGGAACCTAAGGATGTGATGAGGTAGAGCTATCCTCATTTGTATATATCCAAGTAAAAAATTTCTAGGGGAAAATTCATTTTATGGTTGGTAAAATGTAACACACCATGCTTTTATGGTATTTAGTTTTTTAACTAAATTTAATCTCTTCGATAGCTTATGTTGTACAGAACACCGAGCTTAAACGAATTCCAAAATATTATTATTTTAAAATAAAAATTATTACATAGCCATTAAATTGGAGTAATTGAATACTATCTTCCACATTATGAAATATATAATTTTCCAACTCATTTTTAATATATTAATTTATTATTATGGAATAAAAAATCAATTTTTCGTAAATTTATTTTTTCTTTAAATATATATTTTATCCAAAAAGTGATTTTATTGATTTCTATGAGAAAATAAATATTAATTATCTTTAAAAACTTTATAAAATTTATTTGATGATATTAAAATAATTTTTATATTCATCATGTCAAACATATCTTAGGATGTTTTTTTAGAATCATATGAAAAGATTAATTTTTCAATGAATAGTGAAAATACTATTTTTTGTAAAAATGTTATTTATTTTAAATAAATTAAGAATTTTAAAATTCCCCTTATTTTTTGAAAATTATTTCAAGTCAAATTATATTTAATTCAATTAAATTATTTTTAATCAAAATTATAATGTATTTTAAAATAATTTTATTTTTGGGTTTAACAATAATATTTATTTGAAAACTCTTTGAATGTACATAATGCTTTACATTTTTAATTAATTAAAAAAAATACCTAATGGGGAATTATTATAATTAAATTTATGGATTATATATCATTAAATATTAATTAATTTTCATATAATTATAATTGCTAGTCATATAGTTAATATAAATTCATATTTTTCTTGAAAAATACACTTCTTGAAAACCTTGTTTTTCATCACGTCTGTGGGTTTTGTTTTAAATATAATTTTTCAAATTCTGTGAATTTAATTAGGTAAAATGGATTCCATATTTGTAATCATAAGTTAAAAATTATGTTTTAATTACATTTTCATTTTTTTGCATAAAAAAATTACTATGGTAAAAAAATATTTCCTAAAGTATAGGTAAAATAATGAAGTGGGATAAGGTTAAAATATAATAGATTAAAATACCTAAAACATAATACATTAAATAGTTGGTTGATATGTTTATAAACCATAAAAAACCTTTCAAAAATTATTTATAAATCAAATTAATTGGAATTAATTCCATCCAAATGTGTTTGGATTTAAATATAAAATAATCAATATTTAATATCTTAAAACCATGCATCCTAGAGTACAAATAACACTAATCACCAGCCCTTTCACCTAAAAATACTTGATGCAGATAAAAAATCTACCAAAACTCTCACCCCAACTCTGCCCACATCCAAGTGATTCTAGTCTCACCAAAATACCATTTCCAAGGTCTTTATGGGATCTTCCAAGGAAGTGATATTAATGAGGTAACTTTTTCAAACCACCTCTCTTAATTTATTTTATTTTTATACCTTCTCATAACCTCATTCATCAATGAAAGCAAAATTAATCATGTATCATTTATATACTATAATTAAAAATTTATTGTGGAATAAATTATATCCATCCCTTTTATTATCTCTTCTAATTCTATGAAACAAAACCATTTTTCAAATTATGGTAGTTAATCATCTTCATCGATAATGGTTTTTTTTATTTTCCATTAAATTATTTAAGGCTGGGGATAAAAGTATAATTATGGTTAAATCATATTTTAATAGATATATTATAACATATTTAATGTTATATAACTAATATATGTAGACAAAATATTAAATAAAATGAAACTAGTTCATGATGATCAGAACAACAACCGAATTAAACTATAAATTTATCATTAACATTTTATCTAATAAATTGTGATCATGTAAGAAACAAAAATTATATATGAGACCGTATAAAATTATGTATGTGAATTAATACAATTTCAATTCACTTATGGAGTTTATTTCCATTTGACATGAAAATCCATAATTATACACAAATGAACCAGCCATGGAAACCATGAAAAGATTGCATCTGAAACAATGAAAATAATGTAATATTATTAATGAAAAGGTGGTAATATAAGGGATTATAAACATTAAAATAGTAATTAAATGAATTAATATCATTATTTAAACATTTATAAAAGAGGTTAAAGTATAAAAACTAATGGTTGACATGAGGTAAGGAATCTTATGATATTTATAAGGGATTTTCATTTAAAAATTATAATTTTAAAGTTTCCCATAAAACTATCATTTTATAAAATTCCCATGTTTCTATAAAATTTTTTCCAAAAATATTTTTTTTATTATCGTATGATTTTTTGAATTCATTTTTACTCAAGTTTCAATTTTTCAAAAATAATTTGAAATGATTCTTTTGGTCATTTTCTAAGAGAGGTTTTTTATTACTTTTCTAAAAAAATATGAATGTATTTTTTAACTTATACGGAATAAGAGGATTATTCTTCCATCATGATTCCTTAATTCCTTGAAGCATATCTAACAAGCTTTCAAGGTTACTTTATATGAAATTTTTTTCTTTTATAATCGCTTAACATTAATTTTTTTTTCAAAATTGAAAGGATATTTTACTCAATAATTATTTTAAGTGGTCCTTTAGAAAAATCATTTTGCAATCTTAGATAACATAATTTGACGTTACTTACACTTTATTGGGGTTATGATTCAAGGATACAATTATTATTATTTTTTACAGTTGGTTTATGTTTATAAATGTTTTTTATTTTCGATAATTTATGTTAAAAATAAAATTTTATGAAAACCATTTATTTATATGGGTTCAGATATGATGAAAAACATATGTTCTTGTAAGATAATGATCCCTTTTGAAGGTATATCCTTTTTCAAATTTTATTTTAAACTCTATTTTAATGTTATATAAGTGTTTTTGAAGTTCTTGAGGAGCTTTAATAGTGTTCTAGGGGTGTGTGATACAAAAAGAGGAGAAAAATGGCCCACAATGGATAGCGCATAGTTAGTGAGAACCGTATTCCAGGTCTAATAAATAGTGCAACATGGGAACCATTTCGGATAGATGAATAGTGCATGGTTATTGCATAGTTTTCCAAACCATGAAGGGGACCCTAGAAAACCGTGTGTCATGGATCATCTTAGAAATAGGTTGTTGCACGATTGACACACAGTTTGGAAATCATGGGGCCAAACTATGCAACCCTTAAAAAGTGGGAAATTCCGATTTTCCCTTATGAACCTATTTCTTTATCCCCTTAGTTTTCTTCCCATTTAACCCCCTGTACCCATGGTGAAAAACTAGAAGCCCCCACTCCCTACATGGATGATTCTTCTTCGATTATTGTGTATTGGAAGTTTGTTTGGGTGTGAATCTGAGATCCTACTGAGTGTAATACGCCCCTTTACTGAATTTTACATATTAGGGATTGTGGAATTTCTCATCCTCCTATGAAGCCCTAAATCCATCATTTTTACAAAATATTCTAGGTTGGGCATTTAGCAAGTGTTTGAGTTCAAATCAAGGGGAGTTTAAGCATATTTTCATCAATGGTCATGATGTTGGTGGTCTTAAATCTTTTTCCCACAGTATCGATGTTTTTTATGTGCAAATTGTTCCCCTAATTCACTTCCATGTTGAGTTTTCATATATTGGGTTAAATAGAGTGAATTGAACTATATATTGAGGTGTGAGAAACCTCATGGATCCCATTGGGTTCATCGATGATGTCAGACCGAACATGGTGCTACCCATGGAGTAAGATAGGTCCTTGTAATTGGTGAAAAATATTAGCGAACCTTGATATAATGGTATTAAGAGAGAAAATGGGTAGTAAAAACGTAATTTGTTTGTGGGTAGGGTTAATGGGAAAATTGAAACAACTATATGTTTTTTTAAATTATTTTTTGTTTTTGAAATGATTTCATTGGAATATTTTGGGGATTTGACCTGATTATAAATTTTTTGATGGAAAATGATGTTAGAAACTGAAAAATGTTTTGAAAGGAGGTGTTGAGCTCAATGTGATTTTAAAAGGGGGTTCCAAGTTATATTTCAAATGATTTCTTTAATTGAGGAAAAGGTACCCTTTTGGAAAGATAGTTTAATGGTATCTTTGGATGGATAAAATGGAAAATGAAATACCTTGACATGTTTTATTTTTTAAAGAGTTGTTTTAAAGGGTGTCTTCAAGATGTTTTCTAATAAGTAACTTTAGTTTTGTTTTATTCATGATGTGAACTTAATTTTACAATGGGACCATAATCATTGAATTGATTTATGGGATAGTGAGATAGGAAAAATAAAAATTATGTTGGCATGATAACACAGTTTTGATATGCATTAATAGATGATTGTGCTTTGTTGATAACATCAAACAACGAGGTTATAAATGTAATGATATATGTGTTTAATAGTTATGTTTTGTGTTGGTAAATGTGAAATTGTTTTTAAATGATATTAGATTCAATTTCATTTAAGTGAAAACATGGAATATGGGAGTGTTTGTTATAATGTTAATGGGTTAATAAGAATTGATTTTAAAATAGTAATTGTGTTAATGGGTTAAGGAAAATGGTGATTCTTGTGTTAAATGAAATGCATAATGTGATTGTTATGTGTTTGTATTATGTTTGGATTTTGATATTTTATATGTGGTTGATAGATATTTGTAATCACGAGCACATCTCTTAGTAGTGTGCGGTATTGGCTGAGGTTATATGCATAAGGGTTGATTCAGACCGAGGCTCTAAACTACCCCCTCAAAATTCCGGAGTTTGGGAAGGGGATATAGCTCAATTCCACTAATTTTTAAATTGCACCGAGGCTAAGGATTTTAGTTGAGGATAATTTTTTTGTTGTTATGCTATTATCCCTAGTGAGATTGGGACTTGACTTATTCCCCTATATATGTTAATTAACCGACTTAGTCTGTGGTCTAAATGATGTGAATGCCTAACCCATGGACCAAATGATGAGAATGAATCAAACCCATATTTTTAACTAATGGGTATGTTAATGTTATTTATTAGTGAAAACCACTTGTGGTTAAAAGTGTGTGTAATCCCCTTGTGCTTTGATTTAGACTCCTAGTGTGACATAGGTTGGTTTGGTTGATTGGTAGGATCTAAAGAACTTTATGGGTAAATGGATGTTAGATAATTTCATATTTTTTTGTTTCCTTATTTATTTCTCTTCTTACATGCATACAAATTTGTACATACTGGTTATTTATTTAGATATCGTTGGTGGTAGCCTAATGAGAAGTCTCACACCCTGCTCTGGACCCCATGGAACTTGGGTACCTGAGTAGATGCTACTTGTTTTTAGGTATTGGTTTAGGATAGGGCCATGTAGTTTGGTTGTTCATGGAATGTTGAGTTGGAGCATGGAAGGTTGGGACCGAGTTGGGACCCAGTTCTCAGTTTAGAGCCTTTTGAT
Organism: Viscum album; assembly: GCA_963277665.1. NCBI lineage: Eukaryota > Viridiplantae > Streptophyta > Magnoliopsida > Santalales > Viscaceae > Viscum > Viscum album. Next base: position 694,193,366 of record OY728163.1, read on the forward strand.
CGTTTTTATCTTGGTTTATATTGTGCAACTGCATGCCATGTAGAGTATTCACTGGATCGTATTATAGCATTTATCCTTGGCATTTTTTTGTTCATTTTGTATGTTTTCCATTTATTGATCCTTTTTGTTATTTTATCTATTGATGTTACTTATATTTTGGATATAATATAGTAAAGGGATATGTTCTCCCCATGTTTCTATTTAGACCCGCGCTTCTAGCTAGCAGCCTTTCGCATGCGGGGAGGCATGCGTGAGGTCATTTAATGACCTGACCTGAAACATCAATTATAGTGTATTCGGAGTTGGGGAATTTATAGTTCCTATGACACACTTATATAATGTTTTCATTATGTGATGGGTGGGAGATATATCTCCCTCTAAGGAATTGGTTAAATATGGATAAATCATATGTAGAATATATTATGTGTGAACCTGATTTCATGTTTACAATTCCATGCATGGACATGGTTTTCTTATCCATAAGTTTAGGCGTAGAACTAGATTTCTTGTCAACATGATTATGAATGGATCCAATTTCATGACCATAATTTTACTTAAGGTCTTGGTATCATGTCCACAACTTAATTAGTGAACTTCTTTCTATTTATATATGTAGAAAATGTGATAAGTTTGTGACTAAATTTCATGCTTCATGAAGATGTTAAACACTTATGGATTATGTTCTTTGATTCTTTTATGACTCTTTTCTTATAAACTTGTATGATTTATTTCATGAATCAAGATTATGGTCCTTGATATGAAGTGTATATTTTTTAAATGTTTAGTTCATGTTATTATATCCCTATTCATATGTTACGATTAATATCTACCTTTTTTACCCTTAATGAGAATTTGAGCTCAACCTTTTCCTATCTTTATTTTCCACAGGATATGAAGGAAGGTATTATGTATGACATGTCAACAAAGGTTCTAGTTATAATGGAATAATAAGGAGATGATGTAGATGTTTTATGAACCAGTTGTTTTTATCTCAAAGATTCCAAATATAGTAAACCCATAATGTACTGGAGTTGTTTTATTTTGTTATGTAATGAATATTCATCTATATAGAAATAATACGAATGTATGAATGTTATGGGTCATTATAATATCCATGCCTCACCTAACCTCACTTTTAAGTAAATCAAACATGTTTATATTAAAAACATCAAGAAAAATTATTATGAAATTTTCTATCTATTTTGATTCCTAGGTACAGATTCCTCAAATGAAAAAACATCAAATATATGGCTCTCTAAAAATATGAAAATAACCTCATCTATTCCTAGGACCTACAAATTTTAATTCTTGTCAATTTCCATGATTATCCGTATAAGAAGTAATCTTTTAGATCATTATACATGGATGGAAACTTTATATCATTAATTTAAGCCCAATAATTTCACCCAAATGAATCATATACTCCCCCTTAGATCAAGTTCCATATATCTAAAATTTCAATGAAATAGTCCAATTGGTTTGACAATAATTCATTAGGATTCTCTTTACCCCCAGAAGATGACCATGTTTCCTATGTAGATCATTCATTCATCAATGGATTCTAATGGTTGATTTAATTTCTATCCTTAAAAATTTAGCATTTAGAATAACTATATAAGGTTTAGGTTCATAATAAAACATATGAACCACTTATAATATATAACTGGTTGAATTTTAATAATTATTAAAATTTCAGACCCATGTATCTGTTAGAGATAATAGATCCTATGTTGGTATCATATATGACATTGGATCCACATCATAATCTCAAACTATCCTATAATGGATTTTTTTGGATGGCCATAAAATATTTAATTTCTTCTATAAAATATGTTGTATAAAAAAAATCTCCTTGAGGTGTGATGTAGGTCATATATATATGGTTCATAGAGTTCCATTTTAATTTAATTCATGGAATTTATTTTCAACTCTTACACCAAGTTCTTAATCATCTTTGTAAATTTTAGTGGTATCCAATCTTCCAATTTTACTCTAGTCCAGAGTTGTTATTTAATTATCAATTAAATTTGATCCATGGTGTAACACCCCAAGGTTTTATAAGTAAGTATAAAATGCATGAAACACTGATCCCCTAAGAAACAAAAACTTTATTATATGATATATTTATAACCTATCCACTAAACATAATTATTCTGCTTATGTGATTTGAATTTTTAATAACTAACATACATAATTGTGAAGAGTAGGATATTTAGAGTGTTTTAGGATCAACTTACATTTTTGGTGAATAGTAACTTATCCTTTTGAATAGTAACTTACCCTCATGAATAGTAATGTAACCTTATGAATTGAAACCTCACCCATGTATGTATAAATAAAATATAGGCACTTTATAAATGAGAGTGAATATTTTAAAAATTAATAATTAAGTGTTGATATTTTTGTGAGTAATAAATATTCAATTACAATTTTAAATTAATAAATTTATTTAAAATAAAATTAATTTTCATAAAATTTATTTATCAATAAATATTTTTTTACCTATTATCTTATAATATTTTTATGATACCTCCTTTAATTTTTGAAAATATTATAAAATTAGATTTAAATTTAAAATATGTATTTTTCAAGTAAATAATGATTTTATTTAAAAATTAAAATTTTCTTATTTAGAAAAATATTTTGGTAAAATAGACATCATTTTTTAATTCTAAATGTCGAAAAATGTTTTGGGTGAATTTTTTGGAATTTTCTACAATATGTGATTTTTTAGTGAAGAGTGAAATTAAAAAATTTATGAAATATACTCTGTAAATGAAATTTTTCATCATGCTCGAGTCATGGATGATTTAAATAGCCATTGTTTATAACTCAAATGAACATATTTATATTTTATTCATAATAATAAATCATTATTTATTTTCTTGAGAAAAATTATATAATAATGAATAAGATATTAAAAAAATCACTCCTCTTCTCCACTATAAAAACAACCACTCAATATGTATTCTCTTCACTCTTATAAGCCTTGAAGATTCAAAATTTTCTGTACAAATATTATTCCCTAGACTCTACCTACGTCTAGGATATCTTTATATTTCCAAAAGACCAAAACCCCTTCCCTTAAAGGGGTTCTCAAGGAGCTCTACTCAAGAGGTAAAATCTTCTTCTTTTTCCCATTCAATTTATTTTAAGTTCCTTATTTTATTATTATCTCATCACCTCCTCTATAAGAATGATCATGGTTACTTCAGTTCAATATATATAATATAATTATATTATTTTAATGAAATATCCATCATCAATATCCTTACTATCTCTCTTTTATTTTAAAAACAGAATTATCGTCCGAGAGGTGCTGATTTACAACCTTCATGGAAGATGATGTTTTGTTCTTAAATTTATTTTTCAAGGATTGTCATAAAAACATTTTTATGGTTGAAAAATATTCTAAAATATTTATTATATATTATTTAATGATTCTGTATCCATCATTTGTACATTATATTAAATAATCATACAAAACTAGTCCGTTCTGATCGAAAAACCGTTGTACAAATTTGAATGATTATCACTAAATATTTTATCTAATGATTCATACTCATAATATATAAAAAATGATATTTATTACCATTTAAATTACTTTATTTTTATTAATATCATTTAAATTCAATTCTGTATAATTATACTCATTTTCACCTGAGCTTCCATTATCATATACAATTATACTGTTCATGAAAACCCAGGAAACAAACGCTTATGAGCGATAACTTTTATCATATAACTCATCAAAAGAACATAAATGAACTTAATGAAATTATTCAGAATAAAAAACATGTAAATTAGGTTATAAATTAAATAATTAATGGATTTAATTTGATTATATAAAATTTTAAGCTCTAGTGCAGAGCACATTCAGACACAAGGTAAGGGTTTTCTACGAGAACCTCTATTTTCTTTAGGGTTACTCATTTTCTCACATAATCCAAATTAAATTATTAATTATTCCTATTAAATACTCATAAATTATGAATTAATTTTATATATTTGTGTACCAATCAGAATCCATCATTATTTTATGGGGAGTTAAATTTTTTATAAATACCTTTCTCAATTATTCCTGAAAAACAAGCCCGATTCAAGGAAACTTCTCAAATTCTTACCTACTTTCAAGTAGAATATATAATATTTTTTAATCCAATATTATTTTTATAAAACCATTAATTTCATAATTTAAAAAATAAAATAATTCATTTCTCATTTTATAAAATATTATTCCAAAATAAATTTTCATTTCAAAGTAAAAGTGTATTTCTCTCAAAACTTTCTGAATGAGTTTTTAAAATATTTTTGTCTACTTCAACACCTATATTGAATTTTATGTCTGGTTAAGGTTAATTTATTATGTTTATCATCTTACATATTTTATTAAATGGGTATTTATTAGTTTTAATATGGATGTGGTATCTTGATACCATTCACCATACCACTCAAAATGGTTTGTGTTTTTGTGTACAAATAGGTAAATCTATTTCATATATTCTTGTTGTTAATGATTATACACTTTAATATGAGTAATTAATTGGAATTAAAAAGTTCTGGTTATTTCCCTCTATATCCTCTCAATTCATTGGCAGGTCTCATGAGGAAAAAAAGGATTGGGTTTTGGCCGAGGCCTTACCCTAGTATTTTCAGATATCTTGGATGAGGCCTTGACAATATGCTTTAGAAGTTTGGAATTATGAATTACCTCATTATGGTATTAATAATTGACAAACCATGTGATCATTTGACTAGTATAATATCAATGATTATGTTCCATTCACTTATGTTCTTTTATAGGTCCATATTTAAATCATTTTTCATTCCTACCATATTATTCTCCAGTATATTTTTAAAGGCATGTATTTTTAGTTGTTCACCATGACTAGTGGTTATTTTTATGATAACTTTCATTGTATTAATTACATTTACTGAGAATATGAGATAACCCATTTCTTTTGTTTTATTTTCCCTATATTTTGAAGATGAATTTAATGAATAAATTTTTGGTATAATCTATTATTCATATGGCTTTTCAATTATTTATTTCATTTGAAGTGGTAATGATGTGCTTATGTTTGTATATTGTTTTCAAAAACTACTAAACTATTCATTCCTTCAGGATAAAACATCTTTATAATCAGGACAATGTAATAAAATAAGGCACTAGATCAAGGATACTGGGTTCAGATCCTTACACCTAAGGTATTATTACATCAGAATAGAAAAATCACCCAAATTCATCTTCAAAAATCAATTTTATAAATGTCTTATTCTGATGTACCTTAGCATTTCCTTTTAAAATTCATTATCTGAGTTCATGATAAAAAGGATCTTTATTTTTTACGTGATCATTATCTTAGATAACCGATTGATAGAATTCTAAATTTTTTACACTAAGAGTACATAGACCACACCCCCACACATAATTTTTTCTCATATTTTGATATTTATAAATGAATGGAGATGAATAATGTTATGAGGGTAAGTTCAAATGAAATGAGTGTGGATGTAAAATAATATATATTTTGTGGGTTATTCTTATAAGTGATTTATTGTGTGTATTCACTTAATCATTAATATTTATTCTTCTATCAATGTTATAAAGTATATTTTAGACACTAACTTTGTGGTGTAATGATTTTTTAAAATCAAATAATGAAACTTTTATGTGCTTGGGATTCAACCAAAGACAGTTAGTTTATAGTTATAAACCTAATCTTTTTTAGTTCTCATTATTCAATTTATAGGTATTTTGATTTTTATTACTTTTTCCCTTCATAGATATACATTATACTTAAGATATTAATAGTTAAAATATTTCAATCTTACAGAACTAACATCACATCTCTATTTCGGTTTACTTCTAAAAACCTATATGGTCCGAAAAATCAAGACTTTAGCATCCCTAGAACTATCTTTACCCTTAATTTTTATAAAAAGAGTAGTTGTGATTCCTTGAAATAATTCCTTTGGATCATCCTTTTAGGAATAATATTGGACTATATTTTTATAATTATTTAATTCTCCAAATATTCTCAAAGGATTTTGTTTAGTAAATTAAAATGAAATTTTATTTCCCAATAGCACTCATAAAATCCATTTTTATGAACTTATAACCGAAAGGGACAACAATTATATGGAATGATTTTCTAAAAATAACACAATAAAGAAACAAATTGTTGGGTGTTTTATAAAAGTTATATATTCCCAATGTGAAACCTCCAACATTTAAATCTAATATTTAATTGAACTATGAAATTTCTTTTCTTGGATTCCTTTTATTGTGTTGTTTTACATATTTTATTATCTACTAGTTTATGTATGATAGATTTTACTAGTCCTATTTATTCATACATACTTCTCAATCAACTCTCTAAATTTATAACTCTAAATGTGAACTTCATAATCACTTTTAATACCTCTTGGAACACTATATATACTGATGAGATTCATCATCAAAAATTTCTTTGCAGATGATCAATTGTTGTTTGTAAAAAAATGGATTCAACTAATTTTGATATATAGTTAAATGAAACTAATATATAATCATTAAATAGTATTTTGAGAATTATCCTATGAAATCGAGGCCATAAAAATTAAATATTTTCAATTCTATAATCCAATTATAGGGAATCTCTTTACTCCTTTCAGAATTTTATAACCTATGGATGATATAAAAATTATTCACAAATTCCCCAACATATTTTAAAAAATTTATCTTGTAGAAACCACTTTGAATATCCATAAAACCTATTTTTTTTTATTTTTATAATTTTAAAAAAATTATAATGTGTTTAAATGGATTAAAATTAAACAAACATCCTCTTATTCTACACATTTAATAAGAATGACATCATCACCTTCCCTAAATAGAAATGGTTCTTCCCAAAGGTATTACTTCACTACAACTTCAATCCTATTATTCTCATTCAATGTCATTCCTTGTTTCATATTCCATGTAACTATGTATCTTGGTAATTAAAAATACCAAGGTAATCCCTTGGGTGTGATAAAAAATAGCTATTCATCTGGGAAATCATACTTTTTGGGTTGGGTAGGACCCTCATGCAAGTACTCTATTTTAGTTATCTGTTCATAAATTTTATTATCAACTCCCTTTTAGTATTTTATTTCAAGTTCAATATTTTTAATAATAAATACAGTTAAAATAATTAGTGTATTAAATTACTTCTTAACTAGAAATAATATTAATGGATAGTGGTTTCTATATAACAGAACATTTTCTCTAATGTGATATGACATAAACTCCAAGGAATAGACATTAACGTTCATTTAATTCTGTTTTTGTTGTTGTATAATCCAACTGTTCCCCATTATGCATCTTACTATCATATTATATGAAATTTTTCTATATTAACTTTTTACTCATGAACTTCCCCATAATAAATTCACTAGAATCAAACATAATTTCATATGATAGAATCAGATCAGGTTCTATGATGATAGTTATTGATATTAATTAATTATTCAATTTTTCAGTATTATAGTGGAAATTATTATAAAAACTGAACATGGTATCTTGTACTGGTAATAATCATGATTAACTATAAATTTTTAATATTATTTTATGAATATTATATAAAACATAGATAGTATATGCACTCTTATCATTGAATTAACTAATTTTTATTGAGGATGTTATAAAATTACCTCTATGTTGGTCTTTACCATCCTCAAATATTATTTAGACCAACATAGTTCCTTCTCTAACCATAAATTGTATTTTTTACCATTTCAGAACAATGTTTTTTTCACATATATCATTAACCTTTGATAGATATTTAATTCAATATTCAAATGTAATCCGAATGAAAAAAAATCAACCATGAACATATCTATGATATTCTAATCCATATGTGATATTATGGAATTCATATATCATAGAAATCACTTTGGTAATCCACATAATCCAATTGGAAATATATTGATGGTAGATTCACAATAAGAACATGTGAAAGTTTTATTCTCCAGGTTAGTAGAAAAAAAATGAATATACACATAATAAAAATCCAGAAAATTAAAAACAATAGTTCTATATAAACTATTCATTTATCAGATCTAACAATTGTAATAAAAAATTGTATTTCTTGGGACCATGTATAATAATATATATTTAATATGAACTCCTTGTCTAATTAAGGTCATTATTGAAAATTTATCATTCCTTTCAATAGTAGTCACTATTAACATACCCTTATTGGGTACCACATGAAAAGTGATCACTTAGTAACTCTTATAAATGGGATATATTATACCTGTATAAAGAAAATTTATTAAATAAAATTTGGTTTCCTATTATATATTTGACTACTCCTTGGGTAATCAACATTATGTTTCTACTCCTCTTCTATGAGAATATTCTGCCTACAGATTATTGAACTAATCCACTTGATGATTGTTATAATATAATAAATATTAGTCTTATACCTTTTTAACCCTTCAAGAAAACATTATTCTAGTTCAAATTACAATTTGGATGTGATAATAATATTTAAGTCCTCCTTTTCACCAATATAAATTTTTTCTTGGAATGAAATACCTTTAATTGGAAATAATGATTCCCTTGGAAAGGCTATTTCCTAAAAACCCTATCTTTCTTATATTCTTTAATAAAATATTCAATAGATTTATTATAACAACTATAATTTCCAGTCATATTATTATTCTTTGAATCCATTGTATATTCTTCTAAATTATGAGTAAATTATTCCACTGTAATCATTCACAATAAAATTAGAAGTGCAACTCCAAATTCAAATAATGGATAATGATATCAACTATAAAAAAAATATATGATGATTTTTTAGTAACATAAAAATATTGAGAATATCATTTTCCTCACATACTTAAAAAATATCATTCCTCAGAGGAATATTAATTAAGGTAGTTATAATGGAAAATAAAGGCTTTACAATGATATATTGAACCTCATTATCACATTACATATCTATCATCATGAAATATGATAGTTTTTTCATCATTATGAATCTTACCTATAAGTCCTTAGTCTCAGTATATGGGAATGTAATGGATATTTCACACAATTGTTGTGCTACTATTGTGGGATTAAGTTATCCAATTCCATATTACTTGTATAAAATAACTGAAAACATGTTAATGTATTCTCTTAAATCTATCATTCAAGTTAATATTCCATTTTATTTAAATTGAAATGGAATATTAAATCATCGTTGAGCCTAAATATTGTTTGGTATATTAATCTAAATGAAAACATTACACTCTTAAGTGAGTGGTTCTATTTAAAAAAATTTCATCCATAATTTTTTTGAGATTATATTATTTATGAAATTATTATTTTATGGTATTTTAGAAAGAGTCAATATAAAAAGAATATAAAATCTAATCCTCGGGAACTTTTGGCCAAACCACCTGAAATACTTTTCTATATAATTAAAATGTTCTCTATAATTATAATGTATATAAGCTGATGGTTCACTAACCTTGACATAACTATAAATAATATTATGTACCACTCTCATATAATCTCATTACCTTATTTTATTTTATTTTTCATCTAATTCATATTGGAGTTTCTATATTTTAGTTTTATTGACTTGTTTCTACTCCTGAAATTAAACATCCATTATTTGTCCATGTTCCATATCATTTTTCATAGACCACTCCCCAAACATTATTTTAAATGTTCAAAATCCACTAGTTTTAATTTCCACACATCCCTACCAAGGATTTTCTTTAGTTATTCTAGGAATTTTTTTTCTAGTATATTTTGTAATTTAATTTTCATTTATATAAATTTTATTAATTATAACTTGTATCCCTTATATAAATTGATCAATACATTATTATTATAAATTTATTCTTAGAAAAAAGTGAATCAATTTAAATTGAAACACATTTATCATATGAAATTCTTCCAGAATATTTTCAACACCTGAATTAGTTTAAATGGATATTAGGGAATTATTTCCATATGTTCCTTGATTACCTATTTGGGGATAAATTTATAGTTATTTATCCACCATACATATATTTTCCTACATTATCAAACTTACCTTTCTTCTTCTAGGAAATATTGGGAAGGTTCCTTCTCCAAGGATTGTATATTTTTAGAATTAGACCATTTTTTATGGGTTATATCCTATATAAGTTTTCTATATAGTTTTATTCCTCCACATTATTCAGTGATTGTGATTACTGCGATGGAAAGTAAACATTTATATAATGTTTGGAACTGTTCCAAACATCCACAATAATTGAATTGTTTTGGGAGACCAAATTTTTAATTTCACATAATAATTCAGAAATTTATTCACTAACATCACCGTTCAATTCAACTTCATTAACTATGTTTCTTCTCCATCTAATAGAATTATATTTATAATTAACAACAATCATATTGTAATGCTTCTTAATCTTATCAACTATCTTATCACTATAGTAACCTCATATTGTAGTTCCAACTAATTTTTTACTATGAAATTTTTACCTTCATATAAAACATTCATTAGTAAAGAATATAGTAACTGATGATGATAAAAATACCAGTAGTAGTCCTTGGATATCTACCAAACCTTTAAGAAAGCTTCTTGATCCTTTTATAAGAATGTGGATTTCTTTATCCTATGGACGCTTATTCCTTGTGTAAACAAATATCCTAAAAAATCCTTTATAGATCTCAACCTATGTATTTAATGAGATATAAGTCATTCTATATCTTTTACCTTTATACAGTAAGGGAATAAAATCATATTTAACTCAACCTTAGTCAATATATTAAGAGATATATATGGTATAATTGGGAGAAATTTTTCATTTAACGTGAGAGAATCATTTAATGGAATTCCATTAAAAATAGTTAGGATCTATAAGAGGTAATTTTTTAGTTCATAATTCCTTATATTTTGTTTCACTATGATATATTATTGTTTCCTAAACACCCTCAGTACTCCAAAATCCATCTAACTTGGTAGTACATTTTTATTTTGGATAATCACTTCATAGAATTTAGGGTCCACTCTATCATATTTTATTACACAAGAAATTTCTCTTCCTCTATATCTTACTTTAGACTTTATTAGATATAATGGAAATGTATCTTAATTTTAGTTATGAGAGGTAAACAAATTCAATAAATCACCTCATGGTCATTATGAAAATAAAAATAAGACATTTCTATCATCAATTTTATTATATGAGAAAATCTTTGGAATCTTGGATTTATTAAATTATTGTATGAAATTTAAATATATTTTTGATATTTTTCATTATGATGTGTTAACAAAATAAAATGAATTTGTACTGTCATCCCTGATAATGGAAATAAAAATCCTATATTTTAGAAATATATGGTGGTAACTACATACCCTCCAAGTAAAATAATAAGGTGATTTACCACATTAACTAGGAATTCTTAGGCCTTTTCCATAGAGAAAACATGAGGGATTCAAAGATTTTTTACTTATAATGATTATACTATATAATTTATTGATATATGTTTTTAAAATGGGACCTTGTAATAAATTAATATATCATTAGAAAAGAAATATTTAATAGTATATGAGCATTAAATAAAAGAATATTGGTTTTAATGTTTGAATATGAAAACAATGGGTGTGTTGGTTTTTTTGTTTTATTATACTATTCATTCTTCATTTAATCCATTATTAGCTAGCATACTCACTCAATCTTCTAAATGTACTCTTGGATCACTATTAAACTCCTTATCAATACTTTATGTCCCAATGAGGATTATTTTTCCTCATATACTACATGTATATAGATTTAGAGTCTTTGATATATCTATTCTTTAGTATCTTAGGTAAATATTATTCTTTAGAGAACCATTCCCTTTACACTACTTTATAGAATTAATATCTAATTTCAATACATTTTCCAAATCTCAAGGTTCATACCCCAGGTGATAATATGAGTTAATCATTTTGAATAAGATAACATGTTAAGAAGAAATGAGTTCATTCATGCATTAATAATATGTCCCAACATTACCTCATGTGAATCATACTATGAAGTTAACAACACATGTTCAGTATAAAATAATAAATATTTAAAGCGTTGGAAAATTATTTTCCCTACTGATCCCTAGGTGTATGTACTACCAATGGGTAATCCTTTAAACTCAAGTTCTTCCACAAAGTGATGATCCCTTAGTCTATTCATGTGATCATTTTGGTCCCCATAAGGGTAAATAACTTCATAGGGGAGGGAGGAATCTGGGTGTATCAATCACTTTAAATTACCCTCATCAACAATATCGTTCCACTAAATATTCGATTTCCTCTCTCCCTTATAATATATTTAAGGATATAATGACAAAAAATAGGGATACATGTAATTTTACATGGTTCACCCAAAGAAGGATAATCCAAGGATTATAAAATAATGACGTGGTGATATACATGATTCACTAAGTGTACTGCCTTTTTCATACAATTTAGAGTAATCACAATGACCATCTACATATAAAATCATCACAAAATATAGAACTCAATAATCTCAATCACTCATAATGTTCACTAATCCCTTAAGTGTTTTAATAATGATATAAATGAGCAATGAATGAGTTTTCTAAAATAATGGTGTATCAATCCTCTCTAACTTCTTCCACACGATGAAATCTATGAATCTCTAATGAGATGGTATCCTATATCTTCCTTATTTTAATCTTTTTCTTTCAATAATAATTTTTTATTCCTTTTCTGATCTATTTTTTTGATGAATGATCCTCCTTATTTTGAAGTGAGATATCTCTCTACACTATAATGAATCTCCAAGCCCCCAATTAGTAATAATTCACCCTAATTAGGTTGGAGAAATTTATATAATAATAATATTTGAATACGCAGACGATTAACCCATTTAATTATTAAAATTTATCTTTTAAAAAGATGGATATATGAATATCTAAATATTCTAACTTGAGTTATTTACAAAATTTATACTATCATTATTCTGTGATCCTAATTCGCTTTAAAAACTACAAATATAAATTGAAATATTCATGGGATCCTATAAAACATGGTATTGTCCTTTGCACTATGTAATTATTTATATCTAAATTTCAAGGCTCACACCCTAAATAAAATTTCATGTAAAAAAACTTATAATCCTATTTATTCTAGGCTGTCATGGTGTAACTCTTCTAATTATAGCATGGACACTTCCAAATATTCGTGAAAATGAAACCCACTTAATACTCTTATTTTAATTCCCATCCTTTTTATGGTAAGACTATATCTAAAATAACACTTATGTATTACATTTTTACATCAATGGTAAATGAAAATTTCATATTTATAATCATCAAAATAACGTATGTATCATATAGTTCCAACCATTCATGGTGTGATCCATAAATTTACACTATGTATCATTCCTACACTATTTATCAAATATATTAATTACCAAAATATATATTTTTTTCTTTTATATACTTCTAAATTCTTAAAGTTATTATATATAAAAATGCTTATGTATAGACTTTATAATGTTCCTTGTAATATGTAACTCCACTCATAGAATGAAAATAGATTCCATGAAGTAAGGAATCAATCATCCTCCAACTGCCTGATGAAAATATTTCCAAAGACCTTTTCTAATTGTGAACTAGTCCTTATAGAACAGACCTCTAAAAAATGTAATTTAGGCATATCATACTCATTCCATGCACTATGATTTGATTGTGTGATTTATTTTAATTAGATAGAACTAATAAAAATAATTCTATCTTCTTCCAAAAATCCTCCAGCATTCTGGTTTCATGAAATTCATGACTTTATAAGATAAAATGGATGTTCCTTAAATATCATTATAAAAAAATGCAACCCAAAAAATAATTAGAGGGTATTTATTCTAACAATATTCCCAATTAATTTTTTTTGAAAATTTATCCATAACTGATTCAAGAAATTTTCATTTGAAAACATTATAATTGACTAGAAACATAGTTAAAAACTATTTACTTTAGGTAGTTTATCTGTGTTTCACTAATAATGAACTATATGAACAATTGAGTAAATATCTTTATGAGAAACATTTTTGAAATGGAAATATCTCGAGGAAAATACTACTGAAATATTCATGTTCTTTAATCACTAAAAACTATACTTCCCCCCAGAATAAAAATTCATGTACACTATGCCTTTCCAAAAAACCAGCATAGTATAAATCACCCATTTTAAATTGGAAAGAACAAACTCTTCCATTTTTATTTGTAATCAAGGATAGATTCTCCCAAGTAAATGATTGATTACATCTGCCCCTTTTTCAATGAACCCAAAAAGAGATTCTGAAAAATTTCAAAAATATGTGTTTTGAAATAAAAAGAAATTTAATTGAGAATAATTACCATAAATAACTATAAATAAAAAATTAAATACTAGAGTGGGGATCTTTTCTCAAAACAATTTAATTTAATGTACATGATTAGACTCCAAGAGATAACCAACTCCTCTCAAACTCAGCCTTGGTAAGTACCTTTATAATGATTTTTGAAACATGATTTTGTGTAGACATGTTTTTTTGATGCAAAAATTCCATGTGTGTGGGTGTTGTTATTTTATTGTATGATACTTGATGTTTGATTCCTAAAGTCACTCAATCATTCATGGTTAAAGTGTTTTGTTTCACGTTTATGATGATGTTTCTAATGCATAATTACATGTGTGTGGGCGTGGGTCACTTGTTGCTAGAAATGTTATGACCATTGATTGAAGTAATGAACCATTCATGATTAATGGATTTCATGTTATATTAAAAATATTTTTCTAACCCACCCTCATTTTTATGCCATTTTGGGTCGATTTAAACCAATATTCTCAGGGAAGGTGGTCATTGGGTCTTTACTAGTGATAGATTGGGTTGCGAATTGGTCGAGAGGACTAGAGGTTTGGATCATATATTCATTTTAGTAATTTTTCCCTAATTTTGTGACCTCTTATAGATTTAATATTTGTTCATTAATCCTTTAGAAATCATAGTTTGAGAATATTTACCTCCTTGATAGTGATTTGATCGAAACCATGCATCGATATAAACATTAATAAACATACTAGATTCTGAATGTTTCTTTTACTTAGGGATTACACAATGGTTTAAAGATACATAGTCAGATGATAAGAAAATTTTCACAGTCTATGGAGGTGGTGGGTGTTGTGGATATTGGATCATGCCCATAATATGGATATCATACACATCCCTATAAAGAGAATCATAACCCGCATAGTTCAATCACTATTAGCAGGACACATTGTATCTTTTAAGGTATTATGATAGTTTCCAACATGTAAAATTTTATGGGTGTGAATCCATGACCATGTGAAACTCATTTTATGTTTTTATGTTCATAGACTTTTGGGTGTTATGATTAAACAACAAAGATGCATTATACACATCCTGTGATTATAGTAATCAAATCCAAGATAGTTTGTGTTTCATAGTTTGAGGTCATGTGATATGGGAATTATTTGTAGTTTAACATCATAAAGCAATGAAATATTATATATAGTTTAAATTAATGCATATTAAAATACTAATAATATGTTTCTTCATTGTTATAGAGAATTATTAAATTTTTGGATCATCAAACTATACTTCCCCGTTGTGTGACAATGGGGATCCCTGGCTCGTCACCTGATGAATTCCTAGCTCATCACCAGTGGCATCCATGGATTGTAAATAATGTAATGCATATATTACTACAAGAGGAACCCCTGTATAGTCACATGAATAATAATAATGCACCTCATGCTCATCAGTACATAGAAGAGTGGGTGATTATGTGATCATAAAATATGGAACCTAAGGTTTGTCACGTAAGGAATGGTGTTCTACTAATGCCCCAAAAATAAGGGCTTTTATAGTCCAATAATTACCAGGGATTATTTATAATGTTTATATCTATATGTGTAGTAAACCAAGCTAGGGTATTGCCTCTTATAGGGATTATTTAATGAAAATAGTAACAGGATATTGGGATTAAACCTCAAGGAGGTGTCTACTGTAGCCCATTAGGATACAAATCAAAACCAACATAAGTTGACTTGAATAGTTTAACGTTATCAGAGATTATTGGTCCATGAATTTTAACATCCCATGGTAATGATGCGTGCATCATTAAAGGGTAGAAAACAATGGATGGACTGGCGTTTGTGCATTGGGCTTCCCAGACTGGTCCATCCTAACTATTATTAAATAGAAACAATGAAAATATGATTAGTGATTATTTCTAGTATGAGTCCCATAGCTTGATGAAAACCTCTTATATATTTTTAACTATACATAGAAGGATTTCATGATTGATATATCATACAACCTAGTGTGGAATATTTGGGGTATATGTGTGTTCTACCTAGAGATTCCTAACATAGTATGTGACTTAGGTGAAGGCATATTTTTAGTTTTTCACCTAGAAGGAGACCCATGATATGGTATGACAGGGGAATAATCCAACTAAGTGTACCATATATGGATTTACACCTCTAGTCTAGTGTTATGTAGATGAATAAGTAATAATGGAGTGGTTTTTAATTACACATTGTAAAAGACCCATATATTGATGTCCACTTAATATATATTCGTAACTAAATGATGATGTTTGTTCGAAGAGGTTGGGAATTACACATATAAAGAGGACCAAATGTGGATTTAAACCTCATATTTTTTTAAATAGATTGTTTGTAATAATGGAGAGGCTAGGTCTTACACATAATTGGAGGCTCATATGGGATTCTTATTTAACAAAAGTTGAGACAACTTGAGATTGAGTAGGGATTTATCCTGAGATTCCCCAATAGATTATCCTATATATTTATAAATAGTCATGAGATGATATGGATGGTTATTACACCTATTAAAAGGCCCATATTGGACACTTTTACAACAAAAGGGGTGAAAATAGTATATTGAGTGGGGATTAAGCATGATATTCCCAAATGGATCATTCTATCTATTGATATGTAGGAAGGAAAGGATATGTCTAGTGGTAACACCTATTAAGAGTCTTGTATGGGATTCCTATGCTGTAAAATTAGGGAAAATAGGGGACTAATTGAGTCTTATGCATGAGTTCCCCCAACAGATTGTCTTTTCAATTGGTAACTAATAAGAAGAGGACATGGTTGAGGCCCACCCATAGTATAAGGCCCATATGGGATTCCTATCGTAGAAAAGGGTATAAGCCTAGAGAATGAGTGGGGATTACACATGATCTTCTACAAAGGATCATTAATATATTGGAAACTTGATAGAAGATGATATATTTAAGGCTTACACAAATTAAGAAGCCTATATAGAATAACCATGCCATAAAAGGGGTGAAAATAAGAGACTAATTATGGATTACACATGAGATACCCTAATAGAAAATCTTGAATATTAGGAACTTGGTAGGAGATGATATAGTAGAGCAACACATCAAGTAAGAGGCCCATATAAAACCCATATTCCATAAAATGAGCGATAATAGGAGAATTATATGGGAGTAATTATGAGATTTCCTAATGGATCATCTTGTATGTTGGTAACCCCAAATGAGATGTTATGGTTAGTGATTACACATAATAGGATTCCCATATAGGATGAATCACATATAAAATTTGTGACAAATTGAGATTGAGTGGGGCTTATGAATAAGATACCCTAATGGATCAACATGTCTACTGGTAACTAGGAAGGAGATAATATAGTTGGGGTTACACCTATTAGGGTTTCTATATAGAGATTCAATGATATAGAAGAGGAAACAATATCTAAATCTGAAAGGATTAAAAATTAGCTACCCTAATAGATCATCTTGTCTATGGGTAACTTGTAAAAAGAGGATATGGTTGGAGATTTCACATATTAGGAGTCCAATATAAGACACCTATATTATAAAAGGAGATAAAATAGGTGGCTGAGTTGGGTTTATGAGTGGGATTCCCTAATGTGGCATCCTTTTTTGGTAACTTGGATGGAGAGGATATGATTGGGTCTTATACCTAATAAAAAACCCATATTGGATAACTATTCTATAAAAGAGTTAACATTAGGATATAGAGTGTGGGGTTACATATGAGGTTTATTAATGGATCATCTTATCTATTAGTTACTAGAAGAGATAGGATATGGTGGGGCTTATTTCTAGTAGAAGGACTGTATAAGACACATGGGCTCTAATAGTGGTAAAAATATTATAATGAGTGGGCCTTATGCATGATATTCCATAATGGATAATCATATCCACTGATAAAAAGGAAGGATAGTGTAAAAGGTTAGACAACATGAGACTCAGTGGGGTATACACCTCTGTTTCCCTAGTGGATTATTCTATATATTGGTAACTATGAAGAAAAAAATATGTTTAGGGATTACAACTTGTATGTGGCCTATATATATGTATGTGTCATTAAAGAGGGGATAATAGGATACTGGTAATGGATGAAACATGTGTTTCCCTATTTTATTAGCTTGTATTTTTGTAAATAGAAATAATGTGATATGGTAGGAGCTTAAACCTAGTAGGATGTCCATAAAATAAATTTTTTCAATAAAAGTGGAAAGAATAAGAGACAAATTAGAGAAAATTGATGAGGTTCCCTTATATATATGATGTGTATTGGTAAATACATAGGTGAGGATAGGGTTGGGCTTTACACCTATAAGTATGTCCATATAGGATTCCCATGCTATAATATTGGGAAAACAACAAATGAATAAGTGATTAAACTTTATATTACATAATGGATTATATAGTCTACTCATAACTAGGCATGAGAGGATATGGTTGGGGCATACATAGTGTAGGAGGCCACAAAATATTCATGTTTTATTAAAGGGGAAATAAAGGGAGATTGAGTGGGGATTACACATGAGTTAGAATAATGGCTTGTCCTATCTGTTGGTAACTACACAAGAGAGGATATTAATGGGACATAAACCTGGTAATAGGACCATATAAGACACATATTCTCTAAATGGGGAGAAAAAGGAGGTTGATTAGCGATTACATACAATATACCAAAAACATGTATCCTTTATATATGTTACTAGATTATAGAATATTTTGTTTGGTTATACACTAATACGAAGGCTATAAGAAGACATATGTTCCATAATAATAGTGATGATTAGAGTTTGAGTAGATATTACCCATGATATAACCTAATGGATATTATTGTATATTGTTAACTATGTAAAATATGACATGGTTCAGGGATTACACCTAGTAGGAGGACCATAAATGACAAATGTATACTAAAAGGGTTGATAAAAGGAGATTGAGGAGGGATTATTCATGAACTTCCATAATGCCTTAATATCTACTCATAATTAGGAATGATATGACATGGTTGAGGATTAAACCTAGTAATGGGAAATTATACAATGCATGTTCCATAAAAAGGGTGAAAAGTGGAGGTTGAGTGAGGAATATGCATGAGCTTTACAAATGTCATATCCCGTTTATTGGTAACAAGGTAGGTATGTATATATTTAGGCACTACAATTATTAGGATTCCTATATTATATGATTATCCAAAAACAAATATTTGATAATATGAGATTCAGTGAGGAGTACACATGACCTTCCCAAATGTATTATCATTTCCATTGGAAACTAGGTATAAGATGATATTGTTGGTGATTACACATATTAGAAGGCCCATATAAGTGGACTATTCTAAAAAATAGGGAAATAATAGGAGACCAAGAATGGCTTACATATGAGCATCCTTTTGGTTCCCGACCTGGATTTTTAGGAGTAGTCATAAAGGGTTAAGAATTACACCTTTTAGAAGGACAATAATAAATGGTGTCAATGTAGGAGTACTAGGAGAACTGGGGACCCATATGGGAGACAATTTGGAACCCTTATCATGGAACTAAGGTGAAGTGCGACCCCTATTTTAGAGTTCTAAGTGAAGATATTCCAATGATTATGACTCGGGTGTAAGCAGTGACCATATATTGGACATGGGTGATATGAAACCCATTTATGAGGACTTGGATAATGTTGGTTCCTAGTTATAAGGACCTAAGAGAGAAGGTTCCAAAGTATTGGGAGTTGAGTGAGACTCATCTTAGCATGGGGAAAGATATAATTCTCATACTAGTGTGAAGGTAGGAGGAAGTATCACCCTAGTGGAGAACCTAATGGAAGGACCATCCTTTTATTATGGTATGGTGAATTAGAAAACTAATATGTGGGTAGAGTAAAGTTTCTCCCTAGTAGGGTTTTCATAAGATTTAAAGGGAACATTTCCTACTATTATTTAATTTCTAGGACTAATAGGGTGTGATAATCTCTTTTATAGTGTCCCTAGTTAGAAAGTGAACATTGATCCTTAATGTAGCTCATCTAGTGGATCTAGGGTTCATGGTTTACTAGTCATTGTCTGCCTTAGGTTCAAACTTATTGTTTACATAGTGCAGAGAAGTATTGGAAGTGCACAATTAATCTATATTTTTTTTGAAATTTTTTCAAAATGGTGGAATGTGGTTCTATTTATAGACCACGTGAGATTGGGGTGTAGAAGTTGGAATAAAAAAATACATCTGATAAATAATTAGGATGAAATATTGTAGGCATGAGAAATTATAGAGAAAAGGAAAATTTCTTATGAAACTCAGTGTTATGATAGTACCTAACAGAATGTTTCATAGAAGAATAGATATGGGAGAGCATGAAATATTTTCAAAATACATCACCTTCAGTGATCTTATTACCAATAAATAAAGGTAAACTCACCATTTAATGTTTTGTTCCTTTGGGAATATGGATTTAGGGAAGTTGAAGTCTAGAAATTGGGAAACCTCCACTTCTTAGCTTCATGAAACTTAGAACAACCTCAATGGATTATTGAAGGAGAGAACTTATTCAACATACATTTCATAAATCTTTCAAATTTTTGGCATCCACTTGATATTTTATTTGATAACTCATTCCCAAAAAATAATATAATTCTCTCAATGTCATAAAATTCATTTTAGTCGAGCATTTACGTAACAACAAAATTATGTGAAACCCACAAAAAATATTCATGCACTCTTATATGATTCCTAACTTTCATGTAATATTCTTTTATATAAATTAATACCCCATGTTACCTTCAAAATTCGTATTAAAATTTGATCAATAAAAATCTATTTGTATAAATGATATCATAGGAATTCATTCTTATACACTTTACACCAAGCATGGTATAGGTAGACTCCTTATGATCGTCCCCTAAGAATGGGCACAAATAGGAGATCATATGAATAATCCATAGATGTATTCTTTCTATTACATAATAGAACTAGGGAAACCAATGTGTGAGTCTCCCAAATATCCTTACTCTTATAAAATAAGGATATGGTAATCTGAATGTGTAAATGTGATTCCATCCCTTATTGTCAACCCTTTCTTGATTTAAACATCCTTAACACATGATGTTAAACTGTGTGGACCGATACTTCCTCATGGAATAAAAATTTTCTTCTTAGATTATATGTGTTTTTATTTCTTCTAAAAAATAATATGTAGGATGCATCATTTATGTTCAATCTTTAATCCCAAAAAAAAACAATACCTTACCACCATCTATTTGAGTGAAGGTGTAACCCAAACCTGCTTCGAAAATATTTTTCCTTCCAAAACTTTACCACTAAACATTAACTCATGCCTATCCATTTTCAAAGAAACATTAGTGGATTCATCCACTATGAGTAATTAAAATATTATCATCCTTACCAGACTCTAAAATATGCTCACCCACATGTGACACTCATATGAGGATTAACCAATCAAATGTGATAGGCATGATAGAACCACCTTTACTTATACAGTGAGTATAATATTTCCTATGTGAAAAGCATATGTCAAGACCCCTTCACTATTGAATTAGAAACCTAGTATTAGGTAATTATCCTAAAATGACTTCTGTGATTTCAATTAGTCACACCTTTTGATTAGTATGGTATTCCTTTGAAGATGATCCATGAATGTATTTGGTGACATTCCTATGTTTCCTTCAGGGATGATTACTGAAGGACCAAGTGATAGGCATAAAATCTATCTATTATTACCTCAGGTGATGAGCCAATGATTCTACACTTTCCTATATGAAGATTATATTATTACATGTGTTAATTATCAAATGACTCCTCCAGTAATGATCCATGGATGTCTTAGGGTAAAATCATAAGTTACATTTTTTGATGAGCACAAGATGTGACATATGTTGTTCATGGGATTTTATAGTTGTCAATCATATGTATCCTTCTGTTATGAGGACATGATTCTTCTAGTGATGATAGATGTATGAATCATGTGAGGATAATTGGAAACCTTATGTGATGATCCAAGGATACCTTAGGTGGTGATCCTAGGATTCCTTATGTGATGAAAATAAAATTCCATCATGACATTTCATATGGAAGACAATACTATTTCCTAAAATTCTCAAAGTTCCTAATATACTCGTCCTATAAAACTAATATTTTTAACCATGTTAACGATTGAAGTGATGTAATTATTTTGTGTTTACCATGATATAGTGTCAAGAACAAGATTCATGAAAATTTCTTAAATTAAAAAGGGAGACCAGCACTAGGAAATGAACTCCCATGATGGAAGTTCCTACATACCATCATCTTCTTTCAGTAAAGAAAGTAATAAAATCATTCCAGTGGTAAAATAACCCACATCATTAGAATAATTGAATTATTGGCCTAGATCATTTCCATCCAAGGTGTAGTGCATCCTAACAGTATAATTAGAAACTATTTTAAAACAAAATGGTGAAACCGATGTGAATTCCTTCTACTTAAATTATGAGTAGATGAAAAACACTTGGTCTTCATAGGTTTCTCCAAAGAGTAATGGAGACCTGGACATTAATAAATTCTCCATAAATAGTGGGATAATGAGTAAAATTATACATCACCACTATTATACATCACCAATGGTGGAAAAGTTTGGAATCATTATCATTAAATATGTACATATATATTTCTTCAAATGAACATGTTATAATGCCCCAATCCCAAAAACCTAGAGCTGATGCATTATTTCTTACATTGGAATGATTGCAAGGATTCAAATCCCAATGGAACATTATGTTTATTAGTCTTGGAATGAAAAATTACATACATGATACCCATAATTCATTTGGAAATAGAAAATACAGACATGACTCAAATAAAATGAAATAATCTTCATCATTTAATTATTATTTACAGATTTGTTCTTCAAAACCTAGGGAAAATAAACATAATAAAGGTGAGATAAAATGATCAATAAGGGTAAGTAAAGCAGAAGAAATAATGAATCCATGGAAATAAATTAACATTTCATTGTAAACATTTGACAACACATTCTATTGAAATTACTAGATTAGGGAATATCAATATGGAACAATAAGAAACTGAAAACACATTCCATTAAATAAATGAACTGAAATGAAATGATTCCAAATATATGTCCACACAAAAGATCATGGATAAATAATAACTAAATTCTCAATAATTGAAATTCTTAATTACCAGACGACATGTTTCACAGGAACATGATACCTTTATCATCAAGTTATTGTTTAACTATTATGATTTGGCCAAATAAATCACCTCATGTGACAACTGATGCATCAAGGGGCTTGCATTAACTGGTCATCAACCCATAGGGGTTACCTTAATTGGTCCCTAAACCATTTATTGATTATACAAATAATTCATTATATATTGAATAAACAATGTTCCTATAACAAATCTTGTATTTATTACACACTTAAAAATGATTTATTACATAAAATTTTACTTCAAACATCTCTAATGATCAAGAGGTCTAGTGTCATGGAAAACTAGGGACATTACATGACAACATAAAACATAAAAATATAACATCATTATTGAAATCTTCCTTTACCTGACCACAACATTACGTCATACCAAGAATTTTATTGTATAACATGAGGACATACATGAAAAAAGGGGGAGCTATAAATCCTAGAAATGGAGTAAACAAGGCATACCATGAAGAATGCAATACATGTTATCCAATAGGCATATCAATGGGTCATAAGATAAACATGAACAAAAAGGCATGACATAACATGATTATCATACCACAAAAATGTGGAAACAATATTTTACATGATATTAGAATGATCATAGGCTCATTACACATGGATAATTAGTAAACCCTCATTTCACATGTATTAGCATGAGTAATCCTACATTACAATTGATGTATCATGATACTAATCTTTACCCAATGCATTGGAACACTATCAAGGTGTACCATTCTTAATCATTTCATTTAATGCATAAGTGTGACACATGGATCCTATAACATGCGTTCATTAAACATCATAATTTATTCATCAATAATGTAATTTTTAATTCATACATGAAACTCTATAATCAATGAGTAAATTTTCATAAAGGTGAATACAGAAGAATTGATTGAATGTAAATGAGGAGAGAGAAATCACTTACTGAATTTAGGCATGGTAATAGTTGTACATGAGGGGAATTAATGAGAGAGAAAGGGGTCTCTCACAATTCAAAAATAAGGAGGGAATTATAGGGGAGATGTGAAATCATACCCCAAAACTTGTAATTGAAAACAAAATGGTATAACAACATATTGAAATATGGACAAAAATGAGAAAGGAAGAAATACCTTACTTGGAAGTATGATCCCAAAGGCTTGGAAGAGGCTTGAGAGAGGATTATTGTGAGACTAGGGTGCCTTCATATGATTCTATATAGAGGAGGGAAGAGTTTGGTCAAGATCCAAAGGTTTTGGGTGAAGAGAAGTGAGAGATTGGGTGGGTTTATGTAGGAAAGGAGTGGGAATTCTGTATTATTTAGGTTTTGGACACCACACATTATACTAACAAAAACCACAAATAAACCCAAGGTTTTCTCTAAAGGGGAGTAAAAAAAATTATTTTATAACTCCAATTTATGAAATTCTTAGAATATTAGGCTTGCTTATGTGGAAGTGAGTCACACTCTCAAGGAAATAATTTTAAAAGGTTAAAATGTATTATAAGTCTTGGAGGGTCCAATAATGATTTTTAAAATAAAAAAAACATACCTAAAGTAAAATTATTTTAATGGTAAAATATATATTGTCTGAAAATTCCATTTATATTATTTTATTACATCACTATTGGGTAATTATGATGTCACAAAACATGTTATATAATTAAACATTATTTATTTTTTACCGAAAAATTCGACTGTCTGAAAAAAATTATGAAAAATTAACCATTGGATAATTTTGACATCCTGATTCAATAAATAATATTAATTTTATCTAAATAATTTTCTAAATTTGTTAATTTTTACTTTTAAAATAAAAACTGACATTTATTGAAAATTAATGGGTTTTGACAAAAAACAACTTTCAAACCTTCCTAAAAATCACAGTTGTATTCATAAAAATTATCAGATCATTTATATTTATTAAAATTTAATTTAGTAATAATATATTATTAAAATATTATTTAATTCAAAATTCCATTAAATCATCAACATATATTTATTCATTGAATATTAATTAAAAATACTATTTGTGATTTAAAAACTATTTATAAATTAACAATAATAAAATGAATTTATATTATTTATTCTATACCAAATTAATGTACCTAATCATAGTTCTAGGGTCTTGTTACATAAACCCCTATAACACCCGCATATGATCTAAGGGTAAGGTGTGTGATGTTGACAAACTCTTGGGTTGGCTCAGATAACATCACTCAAGAGGTAATCTCTATCAACTTCCACTTATCTTCTAGGTAGTTCCATTCAAGCTTAACGTGTTGAAGCTCGGCTTGTGATAGGTCAAGAGAGAATCCCAGTTATGGAACCACCTTTCTATGCTCCGACAAATGTTCTTCGTATGGAGAAATTCTAATGGATTAGGCAAGTGCTTTCTTCCTCTGAGTAAATTGGATTTGTTAAAGCCATATATTTATAGAAATCATGTGATCAATGTTCAACAACTATATTATCAATTGTAAAAATTCTTAATTGTTTTTTAAAATCCATAAAACCAAGGAAGTTCATATGTTTTATAACAATTTTACATAATACGACATTTATTTAAATCAAGTGGAATTTTCATTAATAAAAGTTTGGGTCGTTACAATATTCCCCCCTTAAGAAATTTTGCCCCCAAAATTTCATTTTCCCACAATAAAACAGATGCGGGTAACTATGCTTCATCACATACTATAATTCCCACATTGATTCTTTAAACTTTTGGTTTCACTACAACACATTGACAAGGGTCGTTGTCTTATTTTTCATAACTTTTTTCCTACGACCTATGATCTTCAAAAACTTATCTTTATAAGAGAGGTTATTCTCCAATGGTACCACATCTGGATTGAGTACATGTGATGGGTTGGGTATGTACTTCCTCAATAATGACACATTAAATAAATTATGTAGTTGAGATAGGTTTAATGGGAGTTCTAGTCGATAGGCCACTACTCCAATGCGATCAAGGATCTCGAAAGGGCCGATGTACCTTGGACTAAGCTTACCCTTCTTCTGAAATCTTGTAAATCTATTCCATGATGATATGCCGAGGAATACCATGTGTTCGACATCAAACTCTAGGTCTTGTCGATGATTATCAACATAATTATTTTGTTGACTTGGAGAAGCTTTAATGTGATGTCAGATGGTCTTAAACCTCTCCATTATTTCATCGAACATTTCTAGAACTACAACTTTTCGCTCCTCAACTTCATCCCAACATGTCATGTTCTGCACCTCTTCCCATAACGAGCTTCATAAGGATCCATTTGGATGTTTGAGTGGAAACTTTTATTGTAAGAGAACTCAACCGGAGGAAGATGTTGATCTCACCCACCATTGAAGTCAATTGAGCATGTCCTCAACATTTCCTCAAGTGTTTGGATAGTCTGATTAGATTTTCCACCCGTTTGAGGATGATAAGTCATACAGAATATTAGCTCGGTTTTCATATCATGTTGAAGAATCTTCTAGAACTTAGAGGTGAATCTTGGATCTCGATCAGATACACTAGATAGTGGTACTCTAAGCAGCCTTACCACTTCTCTGATATATATCCATGCCAATTTATCTAATGAAAAATCATCTCGAATTGAAATGAAGTGTGTATTATTTATAACAAAATCAACAACAACCCAGATAGCAGTGTTTTATTTGTGTGTCTTCTAAAGTCCGATGAAAAATTATATAGTGATGTTCCCCCATTTCCATGCTGGTATTGGTAATGGTTTCATCATCCCCTTAGATTTATTCCTCTCAGCCTTCACTTGCTGACATACTAGGCACTTTGATGTATACTTAGTGATCTCCTTCTTCACGTTATCCCAAAAAAATTATCTCTGATATCTCGATATATCTTTGTGTTTCCTGGGTGAATGGAGAAATTCCAACTATGTGAATCATCCAAAAGTTATTTCTTTAACTCAGGATTTTATTGAACAAATAGTATTGAACAAAATCTCCCAATTCCTTCTTCATTTTCATTTAACTCTGAGGATTTCCATTTTCTGATAGTTTCCACTTTCTTCTGAATTCCCACATCATTATTTTGTTCATCCTTTATCGTTTCCAAAATAGAGGGTAGAGAAATCATTTGTGAAAGGATTGATAATGTTCCATTTTTATGATTCCCTTGTCCATCTTCATCAAATCTAAGAAGATTGGATCCTTTTCAATTCTTATCAATGAGAGAATCAATGGGTCCTTCCTACATATAAAATCTGCCACTTTGTTCACTTTCCCAGGATGGTAATGGATTGAGAAGTCATAGTCTTTGATAAGCTCTAGACATATTTGTTAGAGCATATTCAACTTTTTCTATGTGAATATATACTTGAAGATTTGGTGATCTATGTATATTTCACAATTCTCTCCAAATAGGTAATTTCTGCAAATTTTTAAAGTGAATATTACTGCATCTATCTTCGAATCATGTATTGAATAGTTTTCCTCATTAAATTTCAATTTCCTCGAATCATAGTCAATGACAATGTCATTTTTCATCAACACAGAACCCATGCCCTTCTTCTAAGCATCACTAAATACCAGAAAAAGTTCTCGACTAGTGTGTAACGTGAGCACGAGCACAGGGATAAGCCACCTTTTTAACTCCTTGAACCTCTCTTCACATTCATCACTCCAAGAAAACTTGACTCCCTTCGAAGTCAACTTGTTAAGAGGGTTTAAAAATTGTGAGAAATTCCTCACTAATCGATGATAATATCCAGCTAACCCTATGAAGATACTGATATCCATTACCAATGATGGCCTCATCCATACCTCAATTATAGCTTTCTTAGAAAGATCCATAGATATCCCATTTCTTGTGATGATATGAACTAAGAATGAGACCTACATCAACTAGAACTCACAATTGCTGTACTTTTCATAGAGCTTATCCTTTCTCAAGGTCACTAGAACAATGCTTAGATGCTCATCATGCTCCTCCTTAGTTTTGGTTTATATTAGATTGTCATCTATCAAGAATACCACCAATTTGTCGAGGTAATCACTAAAGAACTCTATTCATCAAGTCCATGAAGATTGATAGAGCATCAGTGTGTCCAAAATGCATTACTATGAATTCATAGTGCCCGTACCTTGTACGAAATGTCGCCTTGGGGATATCCTCCTCCTTCACCCTTACATGATAGTATTCCGACCATAGATCCACCATGGAGAAGTATTGTGCTCCACGTAGTTGATCAAAAGAGTCATCAATTTGTGGAAGAGGATACTTGTTATTTATCGTGATTTTGTCAAGCTCACAACAATCAATGCAAAGGAAAATTAACCCATCCTTATTCTTGAAAAGGAGGACTAGTGCACCCCATGGAGAACCACTTGGGCATATAATCCCTTTATCTTGATTCTTCTATAGTTGTTTACTCAACTCCTAAATCTCCACAATATCCATTCTATATGTAGTCTTGGATATTGGAAACACCCTAGGTATAAGATCAATTGAGAATTCAACATCTCTTCTAAGAGGAAGACCAGACAATTCCTCGGGAAACACTTCAGTGAATTCCCTCACAATAGACATGTCTTCAAGGATGGTTAATTCCACAGACTGAATCATCTGAACAAGATACGCATGCAATTAGGGCAGTGATATCTACACTTGAGATGATAGTGCTAAGGAAGATTCATCATCCTCCTTTCACTTGTATAGAATTAGGCGTCAATTCTCCACATGGAGATTGATTTACTTCTCATGGAAATTTATGTTGTCAATCTATATGGAAATCCAATCCATGCTAACAATTGCATAAAATCCGACTAGAAGAAGTATGAAATGGTTTTCCAAGAAGTTAAATCCACAAATGGTGACATAGGAGGAGTTATATTCATGAGTTGAAATGATTTCCCCATTTATGTTCTCACTGAAATCTTTAATTCAATGATTTGTGATGATGTTGGGATTATTATACTAAAATTTTGTGATATAAAATAATGTGTAGAACCAAAATAGAAAATTATGTTCGCTATTCTAGAATAAATAACTAGTGTACCTATCACCACTTCATTGTCGGGGTTCTCTTCTATGGTGGTGATGGAAAACGCTCACCCTTTCTACCAGGGAGGTTGTGGGTTTCCTTAGAAAACCATTAGATTAGAGAACTAGTTTGAAAAGTGCCCTAGTTCTTGTAGTTAAAGCAATGAATAGTGAATTGATGGTCGAATGGAGTGTTCCTCTCCTCTATTGCAATAGTGGGGTTTTCTTGCGGACAATTAAAATCAAGGTTCCCTTCTATTACATGTCTAAAGCATTTCCTCATCCCCTTTAGGAAATTTTAGGGGTGCTTCTTTCCACACCTTTGGCTAGTGGTGAGATGGATTTTCATAGCACCTTTGGATATATCCATCGGACCGCTAGAATTAATGTCCACCTTATGCTTCATATCCCCATGATACCCCTGAGATTTTCCAATATCCATTTTGACTTTGAGGGAACATCATACAATTTCCTCATAGCTCTCGAAGTCATAGATCTCTAGGTATTTCCGTAGACAAGGTTTTATCCCACCAAAGAAGCGGTCAACCTTGAATTCGGGGGTAATGAAAAAGACGAAGCCGTATCATGCAAGCCTTGTGATGTTTTCCTCATACGTTTCAATGGATTCGTTGTCTTTTTGGTTGAGGGAGAGGAGGTCCCTTTCCATATTAAGTCAGAGGGTTTGAGGAAAATATTTATCAAAGTACATTTTCCGAAAATCCTTCCATTCCAACGACTTAATATCATCCTCAGGATCTGTATTTTTTATCAATGACAACCATTGATCAGATTCACCGACCATGAGAAAACCAACCAGAAGTACATTCTCTTGTTTAGAACATTGAATGATTGAGAAGATCTTTTTAGTGTAGTTGATCCATTGTGTGGAAAATGAGGGATCAGATGATCCATTAAAAGTAAGAGGCCTTTGTCTCATGAAGCTCTCAATTGAAACTTGTTCTTTCTTGGGGGGGGGGGGGGTTGAACATTATTATTGACCAACATTTCTATTCAAAACATGAGCTAAGTGGGAGAGTATTGTGACAATGTTTTCGATTCTCGATCTCATCGGATTGGGAATCTCATTAGAACAGTCGTCACATTGATCCTCGCATCAGTTGCAAGCCTGGGTATTCTTATTACTAGTAATTGGCTGGAATAAAAAAACTTTAGGGGTAACACATAAAAGTGGAATCCAAAGACAAAGGAGGATAAATTATAAATTACTTTTATTTACTTCACTTATGAATTTATATTCTTCAATCTATGTTATCCATGATCTACTTCCCAACATATATTATTTGGGGCATATTTTATTACCTTAATAATGGTTAGTACTAAGATTATGAATTTTCCAAAGCATATCCCATGATAGTGTTATAACCATGAGTGCAGCAAGGCCTATTTTCGTGCACCATTTTTTGTTCGAGTCTAGCTCAAAGTGGTGTTTTTAGGTTTTTCCCCAAGATACATCTGTTCCAGAGCTGGCTCTACCTACTCATATACATATATGTATTTATTTTTTTGATAAACAACTTAATACATACTCACCAAACTATAAGTATGTTTTTATTATACCTATCCTTATTCCCAAGGCTTTCACTATGGTTTTCTAATCCTAATCCCAAAAATAACTAAACCTATCCTTTTATACCAACTATAACAACCATTCTTTTTATTACACACTTAAACATGATTTATTACTTAAAATTTCACTTAATACAACTATAAGGATCTATAGGTCTAGTGTCTTGGGAAAATAGGGACATTACATGACAACTTAATACATAAAAATACAACATCTTTGGTGAAAACGTATTTTACATGACCACAAAATTACCTCATACCTAGCATTACATGGGATAACCTGAGGGAATGTATGTGAAAAGGGGGATCTATAAATAACATTAAGGTAGTAAAAAAGTCACCATATGAAGAATAAAATACATGTTAGGAAATATTCATGTCAATGGAGCATAAGAGAAACATGAATATAAAGGCATGACATAGCATGCTTATCATAACATGAAAATGTGGCAACAACATTTAACAGAATATTAGCATGATCCAAGGCTCATTGCACATAGATCATGATTAAAACCTCATTTCACTTTAATTATCATGAGTAGACCCTCATTGAACTTTATGTATCATGATACCAATCTTTACCAAATTCATTGGAGCTCTATTAGGGTGCACCCTTTGTAATCATTTCATTTCATGCATAAGTGAGCCACATGGATCCTATAACACAGGTTCATAAAAAATAATAATTTATTACAAGATAACTAAATGTGGAATTCATATATTAAACTATATAATCAATGAGTAAATGTGAATAAAGGTAAATACCCTTGATAGAGAAATTTTCATGATATTCCCTACTTAATGACTTTGTCTTAGAAAATCCTAGTGCAATTTCAATAGCATCACGACGTGACATAAGATTTCATAAGAATGGATGATGATAGTGAAAGGGGTGTCTAATCTTATGTACATGAAATGTTCAGTAAGTGTGTCATATAGAAACATGTCCCAACATAAGTAGTGGAATTTATATTCATAATACAAAATAATTGCTTGAATGTAAATGGGGAGAGAGAAATCCCTTATGGAATTTCGGTGTGGTAACAGGTGTACATGGGAGGTATTTATGAGAAATAAATGGGTCTCACATTATTCAAAAATAAAGAGTGCAGTATAGGTGAGGTGAGAAATCATACCCCAAAAGTTTTAATTGAAAACAAAAGGGTATAACAACAAAAAAAATTTGGACAATTATGAGAAAGGAAGAAATCCCTTAATTGTAAGTGTGATACCAAAGGCTTGAGAGAGGCTTGATAAAAGCTTATTTGGAGCCTGGGATGCCTTTGGAAGATTATAGAGAGAGGATGGAAGGGGATAGTCAAGATACAGTGGTTTTTATTGACAAGAAGTGGGATCTTGGGTGGATTTATATAGGAAAGGAGAGGGAATTCTTTATTATTTAGGTTTTGGACACGAAAAATTAAACTAATCAAAACCCTAAACCAACCAATGGTTTTTTCCAAAGTGGAGTGGAAAAAATTATTTTATACAGCCAATGGCCTAACTTCATAAAATATTAGGCTTTATTATGTGGAGTCGAGTCACACTCTAAAGGAAATCATTTTAAATAGTTAAAATGTTAATATGTATTGTAGGGTCCAGTAAAGCTTTGAAAAATAAAAAAAACAACCCTAAAGTAACATTATTTTAATGTTAAAACATTTATTTTTTGAAAACCCCATTTATAGTTTTTTATTACATTTCTATTGGGTCATTATGATGTTATAGAACACATTATATAATTAAATGGTATTTAATTTCAACTAAAAAATTTGACAGCCTCAGAAAATTATAAAAAATTCACCATTGGATAATTTTGATATCCTGATTACAAAAATAATTTTCATTTTATATAAATAATTTTATAAATATGTGAGTTTTACATTTAATATAAAAACTGAAATTTATCTAAAATTCATGGGTTTTGACAAAAATAACTTTCAAACCTTAATAAAATTCACAATTGTATTCCTAAAAATTATACAATAATTTATATTTTATAAAAAATAATTTAGTAACAATATTTTATTAAAATATTATTTAATTCAAAAATCATTTAATTCATCAAAATATATTTCTTAATTAAATTTTCACTAAAAATACTATTTATTCTTTAAAAACTATTTATTAAGTAAAAATAATAAAATGAATGTATATTATTTATTCTGTACAAAAATAATGCACATAATTATAGTTCTAGGGCCTTGTTACATAACCCATTAAAACACCCGTATATGACCAAAGGGTTTGGTTTGTGATGGTGACATACTATTGGGGTGGCTCAGATAACATCACTTGGGTGGTAATATCTATCAACATTCACTTGTCCTGTAGGTGGTGTTGTTCGAGGTTAATGTGATGAAGCTTGCCTTGGGGTTGGTCAAGAGCGAAGCCCAGTGATGCCACCTCATTTATGAGATCCGATGAATGCGATTTATAAGAAGCAATTCTACTGGATAAGGCCATCTTTACCTTTTTCTGAGTAAATTGGTATTTTAAAGCTATATATTTATACTAATCACGTGATCACTACTCAATGACTATATTAGCAATGGAAAAAATTCTTAACAATATTTTTATTTCCATTAAACCAAGGAATTGCATATTTTATATAACCATTTTACATAATTAGACTTATAATTAGATCAAGAATATTTTTCATTAATAAATGTTTTGGTTATTATAGTGCCTTATCAAAATGTATCCTTATTGAATAGATGATACATATATATAAATAATTACCTAGTTAATCAAATAACTATCAAAGTGAACACCATATGAAAAATGATATAAAATTTAGGCAATATTAATATCCATTGTGTGAGAATATGTATATTAAAGTTAATTTTCAATAAAACATTATTAAAACAAAGTTATTATTTCTATGTGAAATTTAATAATCATAAAAGGAAGTGAGATTTCAAAGATAATCATTAAGAATTTTTTTAGGAAAATATTCTTTAAACATCCCAAAGTGTCCCATACCACTTGAAACATTGAAATCATAATTCAACTGAAGGAATGATTTCATACTAGTAAGAAAAATGATTCATGATAAAATGAATCAAAAGGGGTAGTAGATACACTACACAATATAAGTAATTCATGTATATGGCGTATAACTCACGAAATGAAAAGTAGGAAAAAATCCCTTACCTTAACCTTAATTTTGTTGTGTGGTATTTATCATCCTTTATTTTGGTCTAAAATATGTTAATAACTTAATCCAAAACCATAATCGTGTTTATAATATAATATATTAACATCCTATAATATTTTATTACCCGTTTGTTAACACTCTTTCATTATTTTAACTATTTTAGGTCTTAATTACCATGTTTTGTCAAGTATATTTTGACTAGTTACTTGTTGTTCCTATTATTTATATCATTATTTACTCATATAAATAATGTAAAAAATGACTTAATTATATTATATATTCTTTAAATTCTAATTTACAATATTCCATAATATTTGGAGACATGAAATGAAGTGCACCATTCTTGGAGACGGTTGGCCATACTTATTCATGAATGCTACTTTCATTTCTTTGTTGCATTTAAAAGAATGAAAATTAAATGATATATAGGTATATTATAATAATAGTATCATATATATTTTATATATGTTACATATTTATAATAAAACCTTCCTTTATACATTCCATATATAGTCTGAATGAGTCACATCGCTTTGAGGGGACGGTAGTCCACACTTCCACAAACGATGTTATCGTACTTACAAAAAATGGAATGAATAGAGGAATGTATTATAAAATAATAATGAGAGAATAAATATATTATAAATATAATATATATTATATATATAAATATATTTTCTTCATAATGGCCACCATGAGAGGAGGT
Organism: Viscum album; assembly: GCA_963277665.1. NCBI lineage: Eukaryota > Viridiplantae > Streptophyta > Magnoliopsida > Santalales > Viscaceae > Viscum > Viscum album. The sequence goes on from OY728163.1 coordinate 694,228,358, forward strand.
AAAGGAAAAATGAACAATCGTCATTTTGTGAGGCGGTAGTTTGCCATTCACGTAAAAAATATGTTTGTTATCCACTAGATGGAAGTGTGTGTAAGTGTAGTTTGAACCCATATCATAAAAAAATCCTAGTATATTTATGATACCTATTTTTTATAAAATCATGGAATAAGAAGTGTTGAGGGGTTGGATAATGAAAATAAATATAATGATCTTAAGGAAATATGTTATCTCTTAATTGAGTAACGTCTTTTGGTTTATGCAAAAATGATTCCATGTATGGATTTATTCACAATGGGAATCATATAGTATTATTGGAGGGATGTTGGGAATCTATTTGGATAGATATTTTTTGATCCAAGGTGTCTTGATATTTTTGAGGAAGTGAGAGGATATGAGGCCTTTTTTAGTGGAGGAGGAGTGATACTCTTGTAATATTTTCACAATGGAATTCCATACATATTTTTCATCTTGAATGTGGCTCCAATACTAGAAATATTTATATAATGGTGGGTATAAGGTCTAAATATGTCCATACAATAGATCTTGGACAAGTTTCTAGGTCTTTTAGGACCTTAAGATTAAATTTTAGTCCCTTATTAAGCTTAATTTTACCTCAATCGTTGTAATTAATTTAAATTAATTTCACAAATATTTTTAATTAAATATGTAGTTGAAATTTATGATAATTACAAATTATTATGATTCCAAATATGGATTCTGTGTTTTAAAATTTTAATCCCAAAAGTGATAGAAAATAATTTAAATTTAATCCCACAGACGGGAGGAAAATCCAGGGTTTTAAGAAAAAAACATCCAATTGTTTGATATGTTTTTATATGCAATATGAAAGTAAAATTGATTAAAATGACCAAAATGGGATTAATTGATAAATATATTATCTAATTAAACATTAAAACCAATTTAAAACATAATTTAAACTTATAAATAAGTTTTATGAAAAAGGAGTTTTGAACCAAAATTATGTATTTTTCCGAATTCATTAAAAATGAAACTTCTTAAGAAAATTGAAAAAATTACCCCAATGGATTTTATATTTTTTTCTTTCAAAATTGAATTTTATTTTGACATATTAAAATTATAAAATGGTCAATTTTTTTAAATGGGTTCTCCAGTAAAAGGTGGTCAAAATTCCTTAATAATGATACAATATTTTATGAATAAAATTGAGTTTTTTATCTTAAGGAAATAAAATATAATAAATGAATATATAAATATTTTATTTAATATATAATATATATATCACATTAATAAAATTCATTAATTTTAATTAATTTAATTTACTATGGTAAAACATATTTCTGAGCATACAAATAGTAATATTTATCTTTATATTCAATCGGTTTTCATATTGATTTTTAATGAATTTATAACCAACAAATTCATTTTATAATAGTGTAAACCATATATTTTCATATGTTAGTTATTACTATTAATAAAAAATAGTTTATTTATTATTATATTAAATAATAATATTTTATAATATATTATTGTTTGTTAAAACTCGGTATTGCGTGTAACGCAAGCCATCGTAAAAGGTTTCTCTTGCATGTAACACATGCTAAATTGGTGTGTAATTCATTGAAATATATAGAATACATTGAATCTATTTAAAGTATTAAAAATATTTTAATGTATCAGGTTATTGTATTCCCATACATTCTTGGTGTCACGTGTCATGTGCACTTTCAAATATAAGGTTCTTACTTTCAAATTTTGGGGTGTTACACTAGTATAATTCCATCCAATAGAATTTATAGGATATGTTATCAAACCAAAAAAAATAGTCATATGGTAAGGAGAAATAACCACATAAAATTCCTTTAACCCTACACCCATTTAGTGATAGTCACATCTCCCATGTATATTTGTAACATTATCCCATATTACCCATCAAAGATCATATAGAAGAAAGTTATCTATTAAATAATCCTTCTCTATAAAAAATAAGGTATACTACCAAAAAAAATGTATTAGGAGGATATCAAATCCATGTAACCATGTTGATGGCTTCCAAAAAAGGGATCTCATAGAGGGAAATCTCTCTAATTTCAATGTCCAACAATTTGAGGATCCTTTCCAAGACGATAATAGATTCTACATTTGACATGGATGAAGAGGTAGGTGAATCCAAGATATTTCATTCCTTTCTAAAACATAGGATCTAATGATGAGGGATCCCACCACCTCACATCACGATGATAATTATCGCACATGCTACCAAAACTATTATCGATTTAACTAAGTGAAGCATAATGCATGAACTGGGTCATTCTCTTGGTGAGGAAGTGAATTAAAAAACCCATAATAGGATTTAATAAACCATGAAAATAAGTTAAAAAAATGAAAAAATATTAGGGGTTTGGTTGTGATGAATTTTGGACATTAAACAAAATAAAACCAACAAGAAGGAATAATCTAGGACACTATTACTTTAAAAACACTAATATGACAGGTACTATTCAATATAATTTACCCAATTCAAAATTAATTTACCATTATACTATATGATTAGAACTAATTAAATTGTGATCCCCTAATCTTGTAAATCCCTGAACCATACGACAATTAACACAACCAAAAATATTGAAAAATTTCACCCTAGGTCAACTTATGGACATCCAATCACAACACCCTCGATTGATTGTGATCCAAAAGACAAATTTTGGTAAATAGAAAATTAGGAAAAAATATAATCCATATATATAAGAATTAATTGAGTTTGGATATGAAACTTGGACCCTATAATTATATACCAATTTTATAGGATTTTGTGACTGAAGATTCACTCACACAATTGACACCAGTCCAACCTCACATTCAAGCAAAAGTAGATCAATTTACATATAAATTAAAACTCAATTAATTGATAAAAATTTGTGGATTAAAGTGTGTTTATGGATTCAAAATAAAAATTCATGCTACAAGCATGAAAAAAAAGAAACAAAAAAAGGAGGTGCCAGAGGAGAGCCTTCTTGGAAGTGAAATTTTCCGAAAGAATTACTTATTCCAAAAGGTGTGAGATGTTTACTAGAGAAAACCTCCTAGAAAAACCATACAAATTCCTTGAAAAACCCTCTTAAAGAGTGAAAATATTATTTAAGTAGAGTTTGGGATGGTTAGGGTTTCAAATTCCAAAAACGGTACATGCATCATTTGGCCTCCAAAACATACTTCAAATTGACCCGGGTTTTCTACCACCATATTTTGTGAATAATGTTTCACTCTAGTTGAATGAAGTTCTCTAAATTTATTTTTTTAATTCCTCCAAAAATTTAGGCAAAATAAAACCAGTAATAAAGAAGTTATGGACACTTTAGAGGAGTGGGGTACATTCATCCAAATTTTGTACATCTCATCATTAATTCCCATTTTAGACCCTCCAAATTTATGATCTAGATACTGTGGTCCGCATAAAAAATATAGAAATTTTAGTGTTAAATAGTAATGGAAATTTTTATCTAAAAATTAGTTACACAAAAAATTTTATGGAAAAAAAACTTCAGTGATATTAAAATTTTAAAAATAAAATTTCCATGAAATTCCACATTCAAGACCAAAACAAATTTTTTATTAAATAATCCAAATAAGATTAATATGGGTAAATTATTTCAATAAATATCAATGGAATATTAAAATAAATATACTATAAACTCCCCGACTTACCCTTTTACACTCATAGGAAAAAAACTGAAGTCCTAAAATTTAGAAAATGATGCATGTTGAAATTTTTAAATCCTTATTGGCAGTATGAGCATAGAAAGATTAAAAAAAATTCAATATACACAAATCAGGAATTAATTGTCTTAATAATTATATAAAAAAATGATATCAATGACACTAATTAGGTGTAAATATATTATTAGTTAATCAATTCCACAAATTCTCCATGTGTGTGGGTGCAAATCATTTTAAGCTTGTGTTAATAACCTTTATCTAAAATATTTACGTCATGAATTTTTTTATCTTACCTTATTCTATTATGAAAATCCGTTTCAACATCCTTTGTAAACATATTTCAAATCCCTCACTTTTAAGAAATCCCAAATGTAAACCATGAGATCTTGACCTAAATATACCCACACATTGTAAACTTCTTCGATCCCCTCTTAAATGATTATTTTTCAATTATTTTTGTTTTTTTTGTTTTGTGGGTGTAAAAAAGTATGATATTATATATGTGAACATAGTTTAATCTAGTAAAATAATGGAAATTATTGGAAGAGAAATGAATGAATAGAAAGGCCTTGTTATAAGCTGAAAAGGATTACTTACCCTGACTATAGCTTCAATTGTGTATGAGAAACTCCCAAGTCAAGATAGTGTCTAACTTGAATAAAGGGAATAAATGAAACAAATTTCCAAAAAATGTTTCATAATGAATTATTTCAAAAATATCAAAGGATTCATAAAGACACAATAAAACATATCAATTAAAAACTTCCATTTTCTCAAAAATAGACAACCAAAGATGAAACATTTCCCATTATTAGAATGATTCCCATGATTCTTGAAAAATAAAACATGAAATCTCAATCAGTTCAATTGTTGTAATGGTCTTGAGAAATTATTTATTTGTTTTATTTTTTTCAAATTATTTTTTTTAAAATGATTAAAAAAACACTCCAAAAGAAAAATCCTAAAGAATCTACCCAAAATTCTATAACCTCTCCCACACTTAAAATGTTACATTATCTTGAATGAGAATTTATGAGTTAATAACATTCACATGAAATAAAGAATTAAAATTAGGATAAATAATATAAAAGTGAGAGGGTATGGGACAACTTGATGTTTTCATGTGATGAAGGCTTATGTAGTGTGATGATAATAACTGTATGTTTTGGGAATCCATAAAAGTATTGATTAAACCATTGCCCAATGACTATAAAGATAATTTATTTTTACTCTTGAGTTATCTACACTACTCTATAAGAAAATACATGACATACAACATAAAGGACCAACCATTTAGAATGCAACTTACCAGGCATCAACTTCAATCACAAACTGTATAGAATCATTTTTTCTCCTATAAGAGACTCTATTTTTGGATCATTTAATCATGAGATACTTTTTATCTTTCCTTATAGATCCTTGAGATCTCATATGGTAAAAATTTAACTCCTCAAGATCTTGAATTTGTAGCTTTATTTGATATCCAGATTTGGATAAATCCATGTTGCATTACCTTACAACCCAATATCCAAATACCTGACCTCCATAGGGAGATGGAAAATTTTTCCAAAAATAATCTAGAATGGGGACATACCTATGGGAGTCTTTTATGTCATCCTATAATCCCATAGTGCATCATCCATGCACTTTATCCAATCCTTCCTATTCAGCTCCATGGTTTTCTCTAAAATTTGTTTTAAATCATAATTTGAAACCTCATCTTGGACATTTGTTTGTGGGTGGTATGGTGTTGATGTTTTTTGTTTCACAAATACTTTTAATAAGGCATTCCAAATTCTGATTGAAAATGTGTTTTCATTGGTCACTAATGATGGCATTTGGTTTTCTAAACCTAAAAAAAATCTGTTCCTCGACAAAATAAACTACAAAATGAGAATCATTAGTCCTCGAGGGCTTGGATTCCACCCATTTGATAACATACACAATTGAAATAAAAATATACAAAATACAAAATGAACAAATAAAAGGTCCCATAAAATTAATTCCCCATATATCAATGATCTCATAGAATAATATAAAATTTTGAGGCATCTCATGCCTCCTAGAAATATTTCTAGCGTGTTCGAAATGTGGGAATGACTTACAAAACACATGAGAATCATGGAATAATCTAGGATAATATAATATAGAGTATTATAATTTCCTAGATGTTCTTTGGGGTAAAAACTTCCTTCCACATGAATTTGAATCGAAATAAAATGCAAAGGAGACTAAAACTCATAATCAAGAACAAACCTCATAATAACTTGATCACTACACATTTGATAGAGGTAGGGATCATCCCACACAAAAAACCTAGACTAACTCATTAATTTTTAGACTTGATGTTTCTTTAAATTTGAATAAATTTTAGAGGCAAAAGGTAGTTTACCAAATCCTCATTCCAAGGATGTGTACCTTAGATTGCATAAATAGAATCTTTAGGAAATGTATCCCACATTTGTACCTATACCAATGTGTTATCCCTTAGTGTGTGAGTAATCCTACTCATGTGATCCAACACCAAGTTTTATGAATCCTTCTTATTCTTTATCTCAATATAAAATTCTTAAAGATGGATAATCCATTAGATAAGTCTAGGCTTTGCATCTGGCTTCTTCAAGAGGTATCTCAGAGATTCATGTTCTGAAAAAACAACTACTTTAGAGCCAAATAAATATGAATGGAATTTATACAAATAAAATTTGATGGAAGGAAACTCCTTTTCCATGGTTTTGTAGTTTTATTGGGATAAATCCAATGTCCTTAAAGTATATGCAATTACAAGTGATCATCCCTCCACCTTCTTTGATAAGACAACTCCCACTACAATGTTTGAAGTATCTCACCTAAGATAAAATGGATCATCCCACCATGGGGTTTGCATGATTGATGGAGTGGTTAAATGATTCTTTAGATCATCAAAGAAAACCCTACAAGAATCATTAAACACAAAATCAAGAATCCTTTTGATGTAATTATGACAAAGAAAGACCAATCTTACTAGAATATTTGACAAAGTGCCGATAAAATCCTATACTCCTTAGTAATGGATTAACATCGTGCACACATGAAGGATAGGGTAAGGGTGAAATAATATACACCTTAGATATATCAACCTCTATTTTATATTTGACACTAAATTCCCTATGAAAATTCCATGCTATACTATAAAATGACACTTTTCAAAGTTATAGACCATATTATTATCAATAAAATGATTCAAAATCATTTCCAAACTAAAGATACATTCATAAAATTAAGATCCATATACTTTAAAATCATCCATAAATACCTCCATGAATTTCTCAAGAAAATAAGAATAAATAATCACCATACATATCTGGAAGGTACCTGGGGAATTGTAGAGCCCAAATGGCATCCTGTGGTGGGAAAATGTACCGAATGGATAAGTGAATGTATTATTTTCCCGATCCTCTAGAGTGATAGGAACCTAAAAAAATCAAAAAATCCATCCAAAAAAATAGTGTGTCCTCCAAGTAAGTCCTTCAATAATTTGATCAATAAATGGGCAGGTGAACTGCTCCTTGTGAGAGGTTTTATTTAGTTCCTTATAATCAATACACAAAAACCAACTTTTTTTCACCCTCATTAAAACTAACTCCTACCTCTCATTTCTAACTATAGTAACACTATGTTTCTTAGGCACAAACTGGACAGGGCTCACCCACCGGGAATCTGAAATGAGAAAAATGATACAAACCTAGAGAAATTTTTCATTTATTTTCCTCAAATTCCAGAAGAGTTTGATTAAGTCTCCTTTGTGGATTCCTTATTGGTTTAGAGCCATCCTATAAAAGAGACATGTGCATGAAAATAGAGGGTATGATCCAAGATATGTAAGCCAAGGTCCTTAGAATTTCTCTAATGTTCTCCCACTATAGATTTAAAAAAAATTCTTCATGTTAAAAATAATGATTGTTTTCAATTATAAAATTAAATCTCTCACCACTAAATAAGTATGCGTATTGAGATCTGGGGGATATAGATTGGGTTCCAATGAAGGGTGGTGCTTTATGGATGGATAAATTGAAGTAACTGATCCATTTTCACTAAAAAATCATTATCAGAAACGAAATTATCAAAATTAGTTAATAATGCATTAAATAATTCCTAATAATCAATAGACAAGTCATAATCAGAGTGAACATGATCAAAATTAGAATATGAGTCCACATAAAAATCACATTAAAAATATTTTTGTGAATTAAAAATAGGTTTAATTTCTCTTTGACATCAAATAGAACCAATTCTCATAATCTATCTAAACACATGACAATCAAATTCCATAGTGTTTTTACATGGAGGATTAAAATGGGAGACTAAAAACCAATAATGGTCTTCTGAAGGGTAATTCATGGATTCCATAACATTAAATACTACAAATTCATCTCCAAACTCCATTGAAAGTGTACCCTATACATTTATGATAGCTTTTTTATTTTTGAGGAAGGGATTTCTTAATATAATGGAAGCAGGATAACTTACATTATCATACTTCATGATAAGAACATATAAATTTCTAGAAATATCATTTCCCTTACCTGAAAAAGAACATCCTCAAGGACTCCAGCTAGATAGGTTGTAGCTCTATTCACCAACTTCCCCACTAATCTAATTGGATTCGACTCACCAACCTGTAAAGAAGTGAATACAAAGTGAGCCATCTCATTTATAGAAGCTCCCAAATAACATAAAGCATAAAAATGTGCAAATCCCCTATGATACATGGTATGGCCAATGTACCCAGATCATTGAACTTTTTTTCATTTCTCGAGTTGGGGTTACAAGTGTGGAAACATTCCTTCCAAGATTTATCCTTTAATTTCAATTAACCCCTTATTGATTGGTAAAAAGTTATTTTAAGAGTTTTTCATACCATGGTATTTTCTTAATGGACTCAAGAAGGTTAATGTCTATCTCAGCGTGCTTGAATGTGTCCAAAAAATCTTTTTTCATTGCCTCTTCTTCCATATTTTTGGTTTGTACAACTATATTTGGAAAGGGAAGGGGTTTTAGATGAATATCATCAATTTTCAACTTATCTTTTTGAAGAACCATTGTGATGGAGTATTTTAACAACTTTTTTTTTGTATTTTCTGACAACAAATGTTTTTGTATAAGAAAGTTTTCATTTTTCAAGAATCGGACCTAGTCTACAGTAATGAGGTTCGTTGAATGTTTCTAAAAGTATGATCCCAAACATAAGGGGGGGGGGGTAAGTGTTGTTCTTAATAATTTTGTTTTCATGGACTAATAGAATCATAATTAGGTTTATCAGCATGAATTTAATGATCATAATTTCTAAAATAATCAGAGGTTGAATTTATTGACTACTGGAAATTTACATTATCTATAATAAGATAATGAAAGAAGTTGCCGAGTGTGGAAGAAAATAGTTTGTGAGTGAAGAAGTCATATTGTAGCTAAAGAGTTTTGATAAAGAGATTAGGAATTATAGAGTTAGACTATTTTAATACTTTATAAACCAAATAAGATGATGGTTTTTTAATCAAGAAGTTATCCAAAATAATGAAAACTTTCATGATAAAATATTTTGAAGGAATGGTGGAGAGGTTTTAAGAAATTCAAAATTACAGAGTGAAGAATTCCATCGTAATGGGAATTCCATCATAATTAGATTTCAATCATAATGACAAATTATATCATAATGAGGATTTTATCATAATGGGAATTCCATCATTATGAAGAAATCCATCAAAAGTAGAATGTTTCAGAAGATTAGATCTAAAATTCATAATTTGTGAAGTTGATAATGTTTTGAAGAATTTCAAAGATGATGTATGAAGATCCCATCATAATGGGATTTTCATCGTTATGAGATTTCCATCATAATATGAATTCCATCATAATGTAAATTCCATAATTATGAGGATTCCATTGGGCTGAAGCTAAAGGTATAAATCAGAATGATCTAAGAAGGAAAGAAATCATAATGTAATGGAAGGAAATAGATTCTTAATGAGATTATTAAAAATAAGACTCAAAAAGTAAATTCTAGAAGTTTTGGGAAGAGTATAAGAGGTCAAACATGAATTTAAATTTCGATAAATCTTAGAGAAATATAAAGATATTAGAAGAAGTATATGTTGAGGTTTAAATATGAGTGATCATAAAAGATTATGAAAATTGAGGAGGCAGGGAATGTTTTCTAGTTTCCCACATTTTCTTTCTGAGTGACCTATAAATACTTTCTCATATCATTCATTCATAATCAACTTCCACGCAAGTGTAAAAGAAAAAGAGTTGAATAAATAAATTTAATGTATTTTCTAGCCATATATCTCATGAGGAGGATCAATAAGTTGAATTATAAGGGCCCAGATCCACATGGATCAACCCCTTGCATGTTTTCAAAGATCGAAGTGCTCAGATGTGGCTCAAAAGAAGATTAAGGGAGTTCAGTTAAGTTATAGTTGGAAAGGGGGAATTACATGTCATGTAACTATATCTCACAATGTGAAATCCTATTTCATGGTTTTTCCTAGAATTAATCATGGCATGAAGACTTTTATACGACATGAAAGAAGGTTTCACAACATGAATTACATCGGGGTTTGAAAAATAAAATAAAATTGAGGGGCGATGCATTTTTTGGAGGAACACTACCTTGAGGCATTACACGATGTGAAAGGGGATTTCACATTATGTAATACCTCAATGTTGTATGTTTTATGTGTTTTACAGCCACTTGGTCTTGGTCAAAACCTACAGCTACAATGGCAAACCCTCTACCCTAGGAGACCCAACAAAACCCTCTTCAGTGATTTGGAGATTCCATCATCAAGGAACAATCCCTAGCTCCATCCTTTGATCCGTAGCAATATATATTCAATATAAGGTATGGTATTCATCCTTTAATGGGGTTTCTTCAAACTATTTCCTCCCATTTATCTTTTCCAGGTGATGGTGTATGATCTCCATGGTTCTAATTGAGTTTTCCTGATGTTGGTTTTGTGTGGTTTTGCTGTGACATCCTCAGGTGGATGTAGTTTTTGTGGAAGGCATTATCGTGATCCATTTCATTGATCCATTCTCATGCGAAGAACATAAATGGCCTTTTGATATAGTGGATTCATGGATTCTCTATTTATTTATATACAATCATAGATATAACATGATTTAACCCTTGGATCATATTGTAATTGACCGAATTAAATATTTTAACTAGATTAAAGAATTTATATCGATCACATAGAAATGGTCATTATTTATATTGTGATAACGGGTTTTCTCTTGATTTTCTAGATAGCGTGTTATCTACCCCATTCTTGATTTATCATTTCATTTTTATGGAAATTGTTAAAGAACATATAGTTAGAATTAATTGATAATTAATTGGCCAATTAGTTAAAGAGGCGTGTTTAATGAATCTAAATATTGTTGTAGTAATTTGATGTTAATAAAATTGATTCAGATATGTATGTTTAATTAAAATGGGTTAATGATATTGAAGCATGTTTATTCTTAATGATAAATAAATTAAAGGAATTTTAAATTAATTGGTTAAATAGATTATGATTTCTTGTGATAACTTGTTGATTAGGTTTCCCATAGTTGGAACCTAAGAATAATGAATTGCTTAATTCAATATGGAATAAGAATAGATTGTGTGATAAAGATAATTCTTTTGTAGGGCCCGAGTTTTCCTCTTTTTATAAAGGCCAAGTACCTTGTGCTTTGGATTCGTGATAGGTCACTGTGTATAAAGGATGAATGCCTTTATTTGGGACTGAGATCCCATTTCAATTTTTGTTCAAGCTCCTTGTGATGTGATATTGGTATAAGAATTGTGTTATGTGGGGTAGGGAGGCCCAGATGTGACATGAGAATATGATGGCTATTCTTGTAGGGCTTTGCGGTATGTAGAGAAGGGAGGTCTGGTTGTTGTGGAATCATTTGATGAATGGCATAATGAGATGCATTGTTTTATGCACGAGGGTGTCGAGGAGGACACTAGAGATGATGGAATGAGTTGAAACTAGGCTTACTCAATGATATGAAAGTGTATTTTTTTTTGAATTTGTTGTTTTTTTATTTTCTTTACTTTCTCCATTGCCTGAGGTAGCTAGTTTTGTTTAATCTCCTTCCAAAAAAAGGCTAAGATGTGTTGGGTATGCCATGTGATTTTTGTCTTTATCTTCTCTAGGATGTATGGGTATACACTACTTATATAGGTGGAAAATACTTTATGGGTATCTCATCTACCCACTACGTTGAGACCCTTTTGTTTTGTAGCGTTGAATGTTTTCTTAAAATACATGGAAATGTGGAATTATGTTAAGTGGAAATGTCATTAAATGAATGAATAATTTCATAACCCATGGGGCTGGAGCTTGAAGGGATCCAATACAGAGGTTGTGATTATGGGAAGTTGTGGTCTATGTTTGGTTATTCCGAGAGGGCATGTGACTTTATTGCAATACTAATGTTAGTGGAATGTGATGTGGGAAATGATAATGGTTAATTAATGGTTAAAGAATTAATTAAAATAAAGTGGAACTATTAAAGAGGTACAAAGTAACTTAATATATATCTTTAAATGGTTGTGTGATTATAGGATATCTAGTCTTAGAAGTGGAAGCTGGGAGTTTGAGAGATGTTATTTGTAGTCGTGTATAAGACTAGGTTATTCCCATAGTGTGGTTGCGATCTATTTTATATCCTGTAATTTTTGTGTTTCTATATGATACTCTTCCTTTTCGATTAGGGAAACTGACACCCTAAGGATTTTGAGCCCTAGGGGGTGGTTTCCCCAACATCTCGGTGGGTGGTTGGAAGAATGACTACCCCCTTTGGCTCCGCTCTCTTATCATAGTAGTTACTTTTGTTGGTACGCAGGACAGTTAGATTTCCCCATATATGTGTGTAGAGGGATGTAATGGCCTGTGGTTATTTTGAACACATATATTCTGGATATAGTTTCATAAGGGATACAATAGATACAATGTGTATAGGTTGTGACGACTTGAGGATCATTACTCCGAGTATGGGATGTGATGGATTGAGGTATAATACCAGACAAATGATTCAAGTTATATGAGTAATTGTGGTTCTCAGAAACTACCTGGTAATATTGGTTACATGGACATGGTAGTTTAATTCATAGGGTGCATGTTGATGAACATGGTTCATGTTGTAGTGCTTCACCTAGGTGTCTTCCGGCTAGCCATTTTGGAGAGAGATGATCAGGATGTGCGATATTGGGGAAAAGTGAAAAACTAGTGGGGAAGTGGTAGTGGGGTACACTTGATATTCATTATTATATAATATGCTCTTGTATGTGATACATATTGAGAGTATCCATGGTTAAGATGAGAACATATTATACCATTTTAGGTGATGGGTTAGTTTCACTTGTTGTTCACTATGTATTAGCATGTTTTCATTACTTTTTAATGAGAGGCTCTTGGGGGATACTACCGAGTATACAATTATATTCACCCTATGTATATATAAATTGTTTTTAGTTCTGTTGGAGTAGGTTGGAGATTAGGTTGGTTACTACTAGATTGGGGTTTTATAGGATTATTTTGGGCTTTGTGGTTGATGTCGTTTTACTTTCTTATGGTACATACAACTTTCCCTTTTAGTTGTAGTAGCTATTTCATGACATTACATATGTGCAATTGGGTTACTTTTACTTTGTATTCTGAGTAGGAGTTGGTCGGTGACTATCATATCTCTCTCTTTCCCATGTGTTCTCTAAGAGGTTAATACCTCCCATTTGCATGCTTACTATACCCCTCGATGCTAATTTCCAACCCGAGGCCCACTAAAGGCGGGACTCAGTGTCACTATCTCTCTTCTCCCATTTCCGACCCAGGAGGGGTACACTATGATGGGAGGGGGTCAATACAAAGTGGTATTAGAGGTCTAGTTTAGGGATAGGATGGAGTTTGGAGTTAGGCATCAGTGAGCTTGCATGGGTTGGTAGGGAAATAGTGTCATCAATATTTAGAAATAATTTTCAACATGGAAGAACAATTGAGACATGAGTATTTAGGGCCCCCTATAATCTGATGCAAGGACTTTAAGTTTATAGTGGCTACTAAATGAAGTGATATTGGTTGTAGGGTAGAGATGTAGGAAAATATCATGCATCATTCTTGATTGAGAAAGTGTTTGAATTGGTAAATCATGAGATAAATTAACCTAAAATGAATAAAAAGAAAAAAATTGACTAATGTTAAATTCTTCCATAGTCTAGGGTTATGAGCTCTAAATGATTTTAATTTTGTAGGTATGGCTTTTATGCTGACGTCCTCGTTAGGTTCACACAAAAGATGTTCATCAGGTTGCACCATCAGATCACTACAAAGTAGAGGTTGGCATCAACAACACATGGAGGAGGACACTCTGAGAGTTTTAGGGCCAGAGTCTCTAGAAGTACAGGGGAAACATTTATGATACAATCAAAGAATAATGGTTGGAGGAGGTTGAGATATCTTTTAGTTAGATCTGTGATCCAAAGGAGCATGGGAATCATTGGATATGAATATGTTGTGTGGAGTTGTGAGATAATGGTGATTCTTGTCCCTCAGTGATCGTGAGGTGTTCGTAGTCTTGTGGGAGGAGTTATGAGATCCCTTTAGAGTTGAGTTACATTCTTTGACTGAGACAGTGGCCAGTATCTAGAAGATGCATAAACTTCATTAGGGTATCATTAGGGTGAGAGAGTTTGGGATCTGTTTCAGGAAACTTATGTGATATTCTTCGTACATATTTCTAGATGAGGAGGTTAGGGCTTGGTATTTTGAGGAGGATTTGTGTCCAGAGATCTGGCGATGGGTCACCCCATTTATGCTGAGGAAATATCTTGTGGTGTTGGAAAGAGTAAAGGTCATCAAGAGGACATTATCTAGAACCAGATCATCATGAGATGGGAGTCTCTAGGATTCCTCACAATGTAGAGATATGGTCTAGGGTTTTTGGTTTTCTGAGAAGAAGAGATTCTGTTCGGCAAGGGGTAGGTCCCAACCCTTAATGCCTCATTTCTTTGGGGGCAGTATCTCTCAATACTATGCTAAGGGATCTGGAACATGGTTTTTCTATGGAGGATGATGTCATCATTGTCTTCAGTTCCTGACCCTTTTGAGTAGTAAGTGTGCACATGTTTCTCTATTTCAAGTTACTCCATTGAGATAGATTTAACTGAGGTAGTAACAGTAGGTTGCAGTAGCTTTGGATCAGTAGAAAGTAGATGGGGAAAGTAGAGGATGGACCCAAGATGCTCCCCATCTTCAGAAAGAAAAGCATACCCATGGATATGGTTTCCATCATAGACAAAGAGTTTGTGGATTAGGTTGTGGTTAGCTTCATTATTTAGCGTTGCTGGTGCCCGGAAATCTAGACATTGTTCGGGGTACCCTTTACTTGTTTTCTACATGGGTGAACACCTTGTTTTATTCAAGAGAGACTAAATCCTTCATATCAGCTACCCTTTTCCATGCTTTGGGACATGAGGAAGGGAGGCTTTTGGTGCCCTTGGTGTTGACTATGCGAGTTGGAGATTGAGATGACTCATTTGAAGCATGAAGAGACTATGAGCTGGGGTTGGGTAAACAATGCTCTTGGGGAGATTTCCAATTTTTATTAACACAACCATATGATGTTATCCCCATCATGGATTGGTTGTATTCAATGTAGGATATCGTGGATTGGTTTTGGAGGCAGGTGGTGTTCTTCGATGCTGATGGAGAGTTAGAAGTTTTTATTGGCGAGCGATGCCCTCGAACGGGTCAGAGGTTCGTTCCTTCCTTAACATACTTGATGGCTGAGATGATGCTATGTTCATCAAAGGTTCATCAGTTCGTTTTTCTCAAGGTTGTATAAGAGTACCCTAATGTCTTTCTATAATAGGATGTAGTATTACCCCCTCGAAGAGATATTGAGTTTCGGAACAAGATACAGCTGAGAATTTCTCTTATATTGATGTATCCATATAGGATGGTAATTTATGAGTTGAGGGAGTTGCATTTACAACATGATGGTCTATTGTGGTGTGGTTTTGTTCATCCAAGTGTGTCACTATGGAGTTCACCAGTTTCATTCATGAATAAGGATGGTGGAAGTTTGTTGTTGTGTAATGATTATAATCACTTGAACCGAGATATAGTGAAGAACCATTATCCTCTTCCACAGATTGATGATTCATTCGATCAAATAAAGAGTTTAATTTGGTTAACGAAGATCTATTGATGGTCATGATATCATCAGATATGTGTGAATGATGAGGATATCTCGAAGATTGCTTTCCATTTTTGTCATGGTCATTATGAGTTTTTTGTGATGCCATTCGGTATGAAAACTTCTACTGTTGTGTTCATGGTGTTGATGAACATTGTGTTATGTGAGTTATTGGATAACTTCATGGTGGTTTTCATTAATTAAAACATTATATACTCCACATATAAGTAGGAGTTTCTTGCTGTTTTGTGAGTTCTTCATCAACAACTGCTGCTTGGGATGTTGTTGAAGGGTGTGTATTGGGATTGAGAAGTATGTTTCAGGGGGCATGTATTATCAAATCATGGATTAAAAATGGATCCATCAAATATAGAAGTAGCTATGTCTAGGTAATCTCCTAGGGAAGTGAACAAATGGTGATGTTTCCTTGACCTTACAGGATATTATAGGAGGTTCACAGATGATTTCTCTCAGGATGCGAATCTTATATTAAAATTGAAAAGAAATGATCATGAATTCTGGTAAACTAACCGGTTTCAGGTGGATTTTGAGTATATTAAAGAGAAGTTTCTTTCTTCTCTATTTATTTTATTTCTAAGATATAGTGTTCAATTCAAGGTTTTCTGTGATGTTTGGTGTCTAGGTTTAGGCTATGTTTTGATACAAAAGATATCAGTCATTTCTTACAGGTTTCTACAGTTTCATCCCCACAAATGTAACTATGCCACTAATGATCTTGATTTGGTGGCATTAGTGTTTTCCCAAAATTTGTGGACACAATACCTCATTGGCGAGCGTTTAGTGATCTTCACTGATCATAAGAGCCCAATGCATGTTTTCTCTTAGCCTGAATTGAACTTGGGCCAACATCTATTGTTGGAGTTCTTACAAGATTATGAAATCAAGATTTTGTATACACCTGGGAAGGGAAATATTGTCATACATGAACAGAGATAAAAGTAGCATGGTGATGTAATGTATGAATCAGGCGATTTTTAGAGGGTGAAGGAAGAGATTTAAGATTTTCAACTAGATATGGGAGAAGTTGGGGGAAGAGGTTGACTTTTTTCAGATGAAGGCGTAGTTATCTCTAGTGAAATAGGTAGAAGAGTCCATGTTGGTGGATATTGATTTGGAGTTATAGAGAGACTTGGTTGTTTATTGTGAGGCCCAAAATGGTTGGAATGAGGATAAAAAACACTGGCTGTTGTTTTAGGGAAGTATTTTCATTCATTTGGCAATGTGTGGGATAGTTCTCATAGAGTTACATAGTTCACCATTCTTGGTGCATCCTTGCATTAAAAAGATGCACTAATCTTTGATTGGTCGGTTTTGGTTTCCTGAGTTGAAGCATGTAATTGCAGAGTTTGCATCTAAATGTTTGTTCTGCCAGAAGGTGATGGTCGAGCACCATGTTCCTGGTGGTTTTCTCTAGCCGTTAGATGTTCCTCACTAAAAGTGAGAGGATATATCGATAGACTTTGTTACTGGTATACCACGATCTCAAGGAGGAAATGATGATATATGGGTGGTAATGGATCATTTGACGAAATCATCTCACTTTATAGAAATCAAGGAGATAATCTCAATAGAGGTTTTGTCAAGGTAGAATCTGGAGGAGGTGGTGAGACTCCTCAGAGTCCTAAAGAAGATCATTTACATTCGAGATCCTCATTTAACCTCTAGGGTATGGAGAGGTCTCGAGCATGCTTTTGGTTTTCTACTATGACTTAGCACTTCTTTTCATCTACTGATGGATGGTCAGGTAGAGTGGACCATCCAGACTCTTTAACAGATGTTGTGCTCTTATGTCTTGGATTTTGGAGGTTCGTGGATGTGGAACCTGCCCTTGGTAGATTTAACTTACAAATATATATTTCACTCCACCATCGTCATGGCCCCATTTAAAGCCTAGTATAAACGATGTTTCTATTCTCTTTTTTGCTGAACTGTGGTCGATGTGTCAGCAATTCATGGTCCAAAACTGGTATAGACTATGAAAAAGATGGTTCATGTGAATTGTGAGAGGATGATGGAATAAAAAGATTTCTATAAATCCCTTTAATATCATAGCAGGATACCTCTAGAGTTTGACATTGGGGATCAAATGTTTTTGAAGGTGAATCACCGTCATGGGCAGTGGAGGTTTGGTCATGGGAGTAATCTTTCTCCCCAGTTTGATGGTCTTTTCAAAGTGTTGGATCGTGTTGGAGCTGTGGCATATTGGGTAGAACTTACCACATAAATGATCTAGTTTCATGATGTACTCCATGTGTTTCATCTCTATTGTTATCATCATGATGACTCTCACATCATCGATTGGGATGAGGTCGATGTTGAAAATGATGCGATCTTCAAGGACCAACCTGTAGAGATCCATGATCTCCAAGAGAAGGTGTTGCATAGGTATTCTTTCCATTGGGATTGTGTCTTGTGGAATCACAATGGCATGAAGGAGAGTACCTATGAACTTCAGTCATAGATATAAACTCATTACCAAGAGCTATTTGATGTTTATCTCTTCTCTTGTAATGATATTCGTTTGGTGGTTGTATACCCTTTCTATTTATGAGATGAATTTATTATATTTCTTGTTGTGAATTACGCTTTTTTGATAGGTATCTTTCCCGAGAGAGTGTTTAGAATATTTTTGTGGTTGTTGCATGGGTTTACGAATGTTCCTCTAGTGAGGTGGTGAGCTCCTATGGTGGTGAAAGATTTGTGAGGTATCTCAAGGGGTGGCTATTTTGAAGTCACCTTTATATTTCCTCTATAGTTTTCTTTTGATTCTTGAGGATACGAATGGTTTGATAGGTACCAGATGTAAGGGCCTCGATCTACGTGGGTAAACACTTTTCATGTTTTCTATGATCAAAGTGCGTGGATGTGGAACAAAAGATGTTTGGAGGTTTGCGGTTAAGTAAAAGTTGGAAAGGGGGGATTACATGTTGTGTAATTGTATTACATGATATGAAATCTGGTTTCACGGGTTTTCCGAGAAAGATTCATAACATGTGGACTTTTACATAACATGAAATTAGGATTCACGACGTGAAATACTTCAGGGTTTGAAAAATAAAATAAAATCAAAAGGCGTCAGGTTTTTCGCTGGAACTTGACCTCAAGGCATTAGACGACATGAAAGGGGATTACATATAATGTAATATCCTAATTATGTATGTTTTAATTGATTTCTGGACACTCATTTTTTATCAAAACATATAGCTACAACAACTCTCCCTCGACCCCAAGTGACCCAATGACACTCTATTCAGCATTTTGGGGGTTCCTTCATCATGGAACAATCCCTCGATCCCTCCTTCGATCAATAGAAATCCATCTTCGATATAAGGTACAATCTACCTATGTTCTTATGGTTTCTTTAATTTGTTTCCTCTTTTTTATCTTTTCCATGTTATTGTGCGTGATCTCCAAAGTTCTAATTGATTTTTCTTGCTTGTTGGTTGGTGTGGTTGTTCCGCGGCGTCCTCGCGTGGATGCAGTTGTTGTAGGAGAGATGATCGTGATCCGTTGCTTTGATCCATTCTCATACAAAGAACATTAATGACCTTTTGCGGTAGATGATTAATGGATTATCTATTTATTTATTTGTAATTGTAGATAAATCAAGATTAACCCTTTGGATAACAATGGAATTAACCAGATTTAATATTTGAATGGGATTAAAGAATTGGTATTGATCACATAGTGATGTTGTTTCTATATACCCTGATAACTATTTTTCACTTGATTTCCTAGATAGCGTGATATCTATTCCATTATGGATTAAGCACGGTATTCTTTATGGAAGTTGGTAAAGAAAGTAAAACTAGAATTAATTGACAATTAATAGGCTCATTGGTTAATGATGCATGTTTAGTTAACCCAGTTGTTGTTATTGTAATTTTATGTTAATCAAATTGATGTAGATATGCATGTTTAATTGATTTTGTTCAATGAACCAGAAGCATGTTAATGCTTGTTGATAATGGAATTAAATGTATGTTAAATTAATTGTAATTAACATGTGATAGATTACTGTTTAGGTTTCCAGTAGTCGAAACCAATGGATAATGATTTAGTTATTTCAATATGGAATAAGAATGATTTTTATGATAAAGAAAATTTCTTTGTAGGGCCTATGTTTCCCTCTTTCTTGTAAAGTCCAAGTGCCTTTTACATTTGATCCATGACAACTTGTTGTGTATAAAGGATAAATACCTTTCTTTGGGGCTATTTGTAATGGCCCAAACAAATCTAGTCCATATATTTGTGGAAATATGGTGTTTGAGGTGTTCTGGGATGAAAAGTTGAATTATCCCCAACACCATCCAAAATTCTAAGATGTTTCATGAAACTATTTCAAGAAACTGTGTCACTTCATTTTTAAAAATTCCAAACTATTTCATGAAACTATTTCAAAAAACCGTGTCACTTCCTTTTCCAAAATTACAAAAAATTCACAAAACTGTGTCACTTACTTTAATAAAATTCAAAATTCTTTCATGAAACTATTTGACAAAACAGTGTCACAAAAATGGTGTCACAGAAATTTTGGCATAGAAGTAGTGTCACAAAAACGATGGTATAAAAATGGTGGCATAGAAATGGTGTCAGAAAAATGGTTTTAGAGAAATGGTGTCACAGAAACTATGTCACATAAATTGTGGAACATAAACGGTGTAATAAAAATAGTGTCATAGAAACTATGTCACAGAAATGGTGTCACAAAATTGGTGTCACAGAAATGGTGTCACATAAACGGTGTTATAAAAATGGTGTTATAGAAATGGTGGCAATGAAATAGTGTCATAGAAACGATGTCACAAAAACAGTGACATAGAAACAATGTCATAGAAATGGTTTCATAGAAACGGTGTCCAAAAAATGGTTTATCAAAAATAATGTCATAGAAACAGTGTCATACAAACTGTCTCATGAATAGTGTTTCCAAAACTATTTCACTTTTCCTTTGTCAATTTTTTTGATTTTTCTAGTTTCTCCCATTTAATGTTGTCGTTGACAAAAAATGCATTAAATTCATTGTTTTATGGTATTTAAGTCCAATTTAAATCCCATAAATGTTATATTAATTTTCCTAAATTTCAATATTCCTTTACATGGTCAAACTGTGTGGTTTAATACGATGCTCTTTTAATGGAAAATCGATATTATATTAAACCACAGCTATGTTAAATCTTTTAAAGGGATGATATATTCTCTTGACATGTTCTACCTTTTTTTTCACTGGTGTGAGACGCTCAAACATTTTATTCATTTCTATAGGAGTCAGACATAGGGTTGTATCCATGGATCATGTCTTTCATGGAGTTTCTTCCTACTGCATGTGCTCCCCCTATTTTGTTGGAACCATGTAGTATCGATCAATCATCGATATAAGGTATGATCTATCATCACTATTCTAGGTTCCTCTCCTTCTATTTCTCTTTTCCTGTTATGGAATGCAATCTCTATGTTACTAATGGACTTTTTTGGGTGTTTGCTGGTGTGGTGGTGTCTCTGCATCCTCAAATGGATGCAATCCTCCAGGAGATGTGATCGTGATCTGTTTTGTTGGTTTTTTCTTGTGAAAATAGCATAAAAAACCTATTAAGGCAGGGGATTCATGGTTTATCTGTCCTTGTAAATGCAACTTTAGAGTTATCATGTTTTATCCCTCTAGATCACAATGTAATTGACATAATAAATATTTTAACCGGATAAATAAATTGGTATCGATCATATGTTATTGCCTCATGTTTTCTTAGATATTATGATATATATGACATTCTTTTTAGCATGTTTTCATTATGAAATTGGTAAAGAAAATAAAGCCAAAATTAATTGATAATTATTTGGATAAACATAAAGGGGCATGTGTGTGAATCTAGTTCTTTTTTTTTGTAATTTGATGTTAAACAAATTAATGCGGTAAGAATGTTTAATTATTCGTGATAGCTATGACAGCTTTTTTGGTTTGGTTTCCCATAGTTGTAACATAAAATTAATAAATTAGTTATTTCTATATGGATTGATGAACTAGTAGTTTGATAGAAGATAATTCTTGGTAGGGTTATGAGTTACCATCTTGCTTGTAAGACTGAGTGCCTTGTGCTTTGGAGCCATAGGTTCTAATTATCATTGAAGGATGTATGCCTTTTCTAAGGGCCAAGATCGTAGTTCATATGATCTATGTTTATTACTGCTTGTGTTGTGGTGTGCACCTAGTTGAATGTTGTGATATGTGGGGTCACAGAGGCCCATTGGTTATGGCATCAGTTGACACATAGAGTGGCAAGATGCAATAGTTTATACATGTGGGTGTTAGGGAGGATACCGAAGATGATGAAACGGGTTGGATGTGAATATTGGATGATTGCTGAATCTTGTTGGTTGTTATCTTCTTTACATTACTCACTTACCAAGGTAGCTGGTTTTTCATACCCTCATTCCAAAAGGGGTGAAGCCATGCGGGGTATACCACGTGCTTTCATTATTAATATTCTTAATAGAGGATCGGTCTACACTCTTGTTATAGGTGGAAAAGACTCAAAGGGTAGTTCATCTACTCACCATGTCGACCCCCATATGTTTATTAGCTTATAATATTTCTCTAGAATACCAAGGAATATGGTAAAGTAATAATGATGTCAAAAAATGATTGAAAAAATGATGTTAACCCATAGGGTTGGAGCTTGTTGGGACATAATTCTGAGGTTGCAATTTAAAAGAACATTGGACTTTTGGTGTTATGATAATGAAATATAATGTGGAATTGTTAATGGATAATAAATGTTTAAATAATTAATTAACATAAAGTGAAACTGATAAAAAGGGAAACTAACACTCTAGGTAAACTGACACCCTATGGATTATAAGCCCTAGGGGTGGTTTCCCCAACATTTCGGTGGGAGTAAGGATGGATGAATACCCCCTTAGGGCCTACTCTCTTCTCTTAGATGTTATTAGTGCTAATAGGAAAAATAGTTAGTGTTCTCCATATATGTGTGTAGAGGGACATAATGGATTGTGGTTATTCACACACATATATTCTAGAAATAGTTTCTTATGGACTACTATTGGTGTAATGTGTATAGGCTATAACGGATTAAGGATCCTTACTTGGGGAATTTTCTATAATGGATTGAGGTTTAGTACCAGATATATGATACATGTTATGCGAGATGTGGTGGCATTCAAAAACTATAGGGCTACATCGGTTACGTGGATGTGGAGGTTTTGATGCATGATGTGCATGTTGTTGTGCTTCAACCATGTGTCTGCTGGAAATCCTTTTTGGAGAGAGATGCTAAGGACGTGCAATGATGGGGAAAAGTGAAAAACTAGTGGGGAAGTGGTAGTGGGGTAACCTTGATATTTTTTATTATATCATATACTCTTGTATGCGATACTTGGTGAGAGTATCCTTGGTGAGGATGAGAACTTAGTATACCTATTTTAGTGATGAGTTAGTATCACTTGTTGTTCACTGTGCTTTAGCATTCTTTCTTTACATTTGCAAGAGAGGATCCAAGGAGGATCCTAATGAGTATACTATTACACTCACCCAATGTATATATAAAATATTTTTCAAGTCAATTAGAGAAGGTTGGAGATCAGGTTGGTTAATACTATCTTAGGGTTGATGGAGTTGTTCGGGCTTTGTGGTTACTATCATTTTTTACATTCTTTTGGTACTTGTATTTTTCCCTTTATATTGTAGTAGTTATTGATTGACCTTACATATGCATACTTGGGATTTATTTCATATTTTAGTCTGATTTGGAGGTGGTTGGTGTCTTTGTTATCTCAATCTTCTATATGTGTTCTGTTAGAGGGCAATACCTACCCTTGGTGTGTAAACTATACCCTCGGTGATAGTCACCAACCCAGGGCCTACTAGAGGTAGGACTCAGGGATTCATTATCTTCCTTCTCACATTATTATTCTAGAAGGGGTACACATTGTGTGGAGGGGGTCGTGATAGAGTGGTATCAGAGATCTGGTTGAGGGATAGGATGGAGTTTGGTGTTAGGCACAGGTGAGGTTGCATGGGTTGGTGGTATATAATGTTAGTTATGTTTAACAAGTAATGTAAACACTGCAGAATATATGAGGAATAGGAAATTAGGCCCCCTATGATCTGATGCATGAACCTTTTATTCATAAGGTTGTTTTTGGTCGAATTACACTTATCTTATAGAATTAGGACATTTTTAGGGTAATAATAATATCATTTTTACCCTTAATTACCCTATTTACTTTTAACCGTGGTAAATAAAAGTTAAATGTTACTATTCACCAAAAATTATTTTCATCACAATGAACCAAATTTTTCATATAGATATCAACCGTGACTCTCTTATTTTTGAAATTCATCTCCCAAAGGAGGTAAAATTAAGTTTTAGGTAAATTTGCAAATGCTCTTAGGAGGTGGGTAAAAGACGATAAAAAGTTTAATAAAATTTTTATATATCTAAAATTATTATAAAATGAATCCAATTAATTACATTGAACTTATATAGGTATTATGTATCTATTTTGAAATGAAATAAATTTAAATAAAATAAATTATTATTTAAATAAAAAGCCGGTTTTAACAAATAACTCACTTTTTTCACTATTCATCAAAAATTGAAGGTTTTCAGAAAAATACCAAAAATTCACCCAAGGATAATTCCAATATTCAGAATCAAGAAAATAAGTCCATTTTCAATGATAAAATTTAGTAAATTTCAAAAATAGGGTATTACTATTCATAACAGCTAGTTTATATAATATTTTAATAATATATCGTTGTTTATTGAAAATCTGTATTGCATACAACACAAGCTATCGAGGAAGGTTGCTCTTGTGTGTAATGCAAGCCAAGAATAGTGTTTTTTATACTAAATGCTAATACGGTGTTGCGCATAGCACAAGATAATATTGGTGTAGCATACAACACAAGACATCAAAGAAATTAAAAATAAAATTTGTCATAAAATCTCAGGGTGTTACATTCTACCCCCCTTAAAATAAATTTCGCCCTCAAAATTCATCATGGTTATAAATGGTTCACTAATTTCAAGTTTCATTCATAGAAAACCACATTGTAAAAAGGAATACTAAAACTTAATTATAAAAAAAAGAAATGTAATGGTTACCCAAATTAACTCATCACTGGGTTTCCACGCAGAATAACATAGGTGAAAATATGGATATGGAAGAAAAATCTAACCATCATGTTCTGATGGAGATTGGTAGAGAACATGGATATGAAAAATACAACAATAAAAAATCCATAAATTTGTGATGATCTAAGGTACCATCTAGGACAACGTTTTTTGTTTTCAAGATCATTGCCCTAAAGTTGAAAAAAGTGGAATTAGAAAAAATACATAATTGATTTTGTTACAATCTCACCGTTGGTCATTCCTTGAACAATTTCCACTTAATCTCTTAAAGAAATGATGTTGAATTTGTCATCCATGATGTGTTCGAAGATCATTCTATAGAATGATTGGTCATTCCATCTATCTCAAACAAAAGGTTAGAAAAAGTTATTAAATATACATAAGTCCATATATGGTGAGATTAATCATATATGGTTCCTAAAATGGACGTATACTTTATATGTCTTACCACTTAATAAATTAAAACTAATTTATACTAACCATGGACTTCCTGTAGGCCAGTGGTAGGCGATAAAGGCATGTCGCACTTCGGTTGTGGGTTCAATTCTCGCATCCTTGTCCGACGCGAAGGGTTGTCACCCATCATACGAGTTGTCCTTTTTCTAAAACTACTATATTATAACATTTCATAAATAAAATCAAAAAGTTATAGCCTTAAGAAATACTATATGCTGTAGAAATTAATCCATTCTAACCTTTAGGCTTATCAAAAATACTTCTGTCCAATCTCATAATATAAAGAAAATTATTACTAGAGAAGTCATCTACCAAGCATGTGAATACCATCATTTATCCCCCATGTATCATAAAATATATCTCCTTGGTTACATTCTATACATGTGAATACCTTAATAAGGTATTCTATTGAAAAATGAATACTCATTGAACTTTAGTGAAAAAATGAATGCTGTTAGAAGTTAACTCTTTCCACATACCAAAATTCCAAAACATCTATACACTCAAACCATGATATAACTTTGTCTTTATATCAGTCATGAGCACATTAATACAATCATACATATTATTTTCTCCTTATACATTCATTATGTTCATATCATCTTCTTTACAAAAATATTTTAATCACTTTTCATGGTTACCGGTGCCATATTCTTATGGAAAACCATAGTGGAATAATACATAGATATTCCAATATACCATAAAGGTACCTTAACAACATTATTCTTGAATACCAAAACATAAGCACTTCAATCCATCCTCTTCAATGATTGTCATGGAATAAGTCCTTCGTTGATTTAGAAGTAACCTCTTAGGTTAGGGCATTGAGTTGGGTAATGCCCATGTTCTCCACAGATAAGACATTTAACTCCATATAGTCTGTCACTCTATGACGCTTATCCCCATACAGATAACATCTTCTCCTCCATTTTATGTATTAATCAAGGTTATTCTTCCTTTCTTTAGAAATCTCAATCAACCGTTCTCTATTCTCCTCACCATGCGAACATGCCTAAAATTCCATCTTCCTCTTATTTGATGAATTAGGAATACCACTAAAGTTCACCTTATTAATCATATATAGCGATTACTGATTCAGAATAATAACAATATCATTCTTTCTAGGAATTATGAAATTTCATTTCATATAGTCACCAATTTGTCCATTGGATTCAATGTTGACCCAATTCCTTCTGGATCCCTCCATTGACTAAAACCAAAAACCATGGTGTAAGAAATAGTTAAAATAATGAGGAACCGAATAATCATAAAAAGTGTAACTTATGACACATTCTTTAAACCATGCCACCTTAAGTTCTTCCTAGGTTATTAATGATCATCAACATAATTCTAGGAATAAATCCAATAGTTATACTAAACCTTAGGTACATCCCTAGACATACCCTGGAAATATCTCTAGGGATCTCACTAATGTTTTCACATCCTAGTTTCCAAAGGATAACTAAACCTTTCCACTCATACCAACTGTAGAAACCCAAATCTTGAAGTTCATGGACATTACATTTACTTTTGTGGAATATTTAATAAATAACAAATACAGACACCCAAGGACCATAATAGTTTAGTGTCTTTGGAAACTTGGAACACAATCTTCTAATCATGGTGAAAGATCTTCAACATCTCCCATAAAGATCTTTCCCTTTTGTTTTTCTACCTAAAACCTTTCTTTATATCATAGGGATAAGAAAACATAAAAATGATGAGCTCAAATGCTCAGTAAGGGTAATAATGGAGAAAATAAATGTAACGCCCCAACCCCAGCTACCCAGAGTCGGTGCATTATTACATAACATTGGCATGATCACAAGAAAGATCAAATCTCGAAAGACTGATTGGTTTAGTAGCCTTGGAAACACTAGATATATTCATAAGTTTTACATTACATCATAAAATGAAAACGACTACAACAACATAATGTTTCCACAGTCCACAATATAATCCCCTCATAATATCCCTGCAGGTCATTCATAACTTACATCTTCACATCCTGGGAAAAATTAAACATAGAAAAGGGGTGAGCTCAAATGCCCAGTAAGTATAAAAATATAGCGGAACATTCAAAAATAAGCATAAACATTTAAGGCAATGAATTACTAAAACAAAAGCCTTTTAAACTTGAACTTCAACATAGTATGGCAAAAGTAAAATGAAATAATGCCATTTACTTGTTCACATGGATATTCTACTAATCGAATAATCACATGCAAAATCAATAACCACTTTCATAATGTTGGAATGCATAATGCCAGACTATCATAACCACATAGCCAAGGCCTCATGCCAAGACTACAAATAAGATTTTTGCCAAGGCCTTGTGCCAAGACACTAGTTTGTCTCATGAGACCTACCGATGCATCGAGGAGCTATAGCGGGCTCCACCCATCACATATTAAGTCCAATGCATTCCCATATGAAAAGGTTTAAACATAACATAAACATTCGTATTAAAACTAGCATACGAAATGTCAATAATTTCACCATAAACTATGAATGGTATAAAAATAGCACATCCATAGTCAAACATATCACAAAACCTTCAATACAATATAGAATTTTTGTATCATAATAAATCAACTTCAAATAAGCGTAAAATCCGTCGAAGGATGTTGACATAGATGAAATCAAAACACTTTTTAGAGAAATATATCTTTCTATTTTTGAAATCATTTAAGAGTCATATAAAATAAAAAATTTTCTTGAAAATATTATTATAAGCTTGTAAGGGAAGCTTTGACGATTTTATAACGGCGGAAAATAACCGCACCCGCCGTATAAGTTAAAAAAACATTCTTATCTTAATTCTGTCGAAAAGGTTAAAAAGCACCTTGTTTTGAAAACGACGGAAAGATTCCTCTTATAAAAAGTCAAACAAGGTATAAATTACTTTAACCCATATTCTTGTAAATAATAAAAATGTTTTGAAATACATTTTAAAGAAAACATGGATGTGGATGATAAAGAGATCCCAGTAGATTATTACGTATAAACAACCTCGAAAAATGAAGAGATTGTGAAATAACCCTTAACTTGTACTTTTCCTTGGTTAGGGTAGGTTAACCTCCTGTATAATGGTGAAATAATTGTTATTTATACAAGAATAATATATATTAATATGATATCATATATGATCTTTTAACATTGATTTGTTAATAATATCTTAGAATTATCGTCGTTTCGGGTGTTAACTTACTCATTTTCTTTTATATGTTTTGTTACATAAGCCATGTTTTTTGTATCTTATTCATATCCAGAATGATATCAAGTCCTTAAACATCATTTTTAAATCATAAAATGATAATTATACTTGAATGGATACGATGGAGAATGAATCTCATCGCGTTCGTGGAGACGGTAGTCCGTACGTACGCACGAGCGACGATATCATTATTTTGATATTAAAATAATATATAAATGGATGGTATATCATATATACAGAATCATTAACATGTTATATTTATTATTTACATGAGTTACACATCATTATTATACCCATCCACATAATAATATATTGAATAACAATTACACCACGACGTGGAGACGGTAAGCTGTACGTACGCACGTATGGTGACATGTTATTCAAAGGGTGGATAGAATACTGAATATGGTTGTACCATATTTATAATAACATCACAGTATATGTGAGATACTGGAGTTATTATTTTAGAATGGTAAGAACAAAGGAAGAAGAAGTGGAAGAAGAAAGGAACTTAGAAAAGGGTGGTGAAATCATTACCTCTTCTTCGGGTTCTTCCTTTTGATTTGATCAAAAGGGCTCTTTGGTTGGATTTCTGATCAAACTAAGGCCCCTAGGTTGTAGTGAGGGATGTTGGGAGAGTATTTGGGTAGAGTTTGGCCGAACCAAAAGGCTTTGAAGGTGTGAAGAAATGAGAAGGAGGAGTGCCATTTTATAAGAGGGGTGAGGGGCACCTTTGGAAAAGCTAGAAATATTAATTTATAATAAATTCATATTCGGTTTCCAATGGCTACAAAGTTGACTATTCAAAGGATAAGGTGGGTATAGGTCAGAAACCACTCAACCAATAGAATTTAGACAGGTTTGGGTACTTATAGTAACCTTACCTTTAATTATTAACTCTAAGTTAATTAGTTTCACTTTTACAATGTCTCTTTGTATTTTTATATAATATGGTTAATAAACTTACTATATACATCCAAGAGACCCACAAGTGGTCCATTAATGATACACCTATCATGATATAAGTCTCTTGGCCGATCCTTCGATTTTTAGGAATTTAATATGAATTAATAATATAATATTTGTTTTAAAAACTCTTTTATGTCAATTTTGACACTATTCAATAGTTGATTTTTGTGAAACTCATAACAGGTTGATTACTTCGAAAAAAGTCAATTAAATCAATCCTAATATATCATATTATCCTAGAAAATTATTTTAATGCATTAAAAGTTTCATATTATATTTATTTGGGTATTTATAATATCAATTATTTTAATTTTTCACTATTATAGTAATTACTGCATCATCATTGTGTCATAAATAAAATAAATTATTTAATGTCTAAAAATTATAAATAAAATATCATTATGTAGGAAATCCTATTATCTTTATAATTAATATTTATAATCTAAAATCCAACTTATATAACCCTATGTAACAATTGTTTTTCTAAAAGATATATGCTTGTGTCATTTTTGTATTCATTTTGACTTAATTAAAATAAAGTGTCATTATCACTTACAACTGGATCCATGGGGTCCCAAAATTGACACAAAGATGCCGATGGTCGACCATGTATCAACCAATAGGGTTAAGACACGTTTTAGGGTAATTTATTATTATTATAATATTATTTTTTAACCCTTATTTACCGGATTTACCCTTGACCATGGTAAATAAAATATTTACCGTAGTAATTATTCAAAATGTCTAAAAATAAAAGTTACCTATTTACACAATTTGAACATTCTGATTCAAAATATGGAATCCATTTTTCTTAATTCAAATCACAGAAGTGGCAGAAATTAATTTAAAATTAATTCCCGCTGTCAAAACAAAAAGCGTGTTTTTAAGAGATAATAACTATCAAAAGATTGACACTTGTTTATGTTTGGTTTAATTGTAAAATTATGTCCAATGACCAAAATTATATTAAATGGTAAAAATATATTCTAAATATACTTTAAAACCTCTCAAATTCATAATTTATCACTATTAGTTATTTTGATTAAAAAAGTTGTTTTTAATTAAAATTTAGTAATTTTCACTATTCATCAAAATATGAAAGTTATCCGAAATGTACCAAAATTTCACCTTAGGATAAATTCGATATTCCGAATCCAAAAATGAAGTCCATTTTGAAATATAAAATATATATAATTTCAAAAATTAGGTATTACTATTCATAACGGCTAGTTTGATCGATTGTGGTGTGTGTTAAAACTCGAAGTTGCGTACAACACACGCTACTGTATTATTCAAAGGAAAGCGTACCATGGAAGCTTGGGATGTTTCATTTTAAATTTTTTGATGTCCCCATTTAGTCAAAAAGTTTAAAATATTGTATTTAAAAAGGGTTCACTATTAAAAGATGATAAAAGTGCAATACTGAAAATGAATTTGTTCTTGCATTATATCTAAGAAACTCATAATATGGATTCTAAAATTATAAGGATTATATAAAGTTTAAAATTTAGATAATACTATTCATAACCTCTTTTGAATGGCTTTTTTTTTTGTAAGTCATGGTGTGATTGAACTCGGTGTTGTGTGTAGTGAAAGTTATTGAATTATTTTGAAGAAATAACACACTATGAAATCTTGGGGTGTTACATTCTCCCCTCCTTCAATAAATTGCGTCCTCGCAATTTTAAATTGTTCTTCGAAAATAAAAGGTTGAAAATAGAAAATATATTTGTGGGAAAACCCACATCAGAAATTGGGTTACTAAAATTTAGTCTTAATATGAGGAAAAGAGAAATGAAAGGGTCACCACCAAATTATGATCTCGATTAGGAGAACATTGGTGGAAATTTGAGACATATAATTGGAGGAAAAATGTAAATATTTATAGGTAGTGATTGAGGTCATCAATCACAAACAAGTATAAAATTGAGGTCCTTAAATTCATCAATCTATGATGATTTAAAATACCATCGGTTCAACAAAACATAGGGTATTAGGATAACACATTTTTGAAGTTTCAAAATATCTTAGTTGAAATCCCACATCGAAAAATGAATTAATGAGGCCTCTATTTAAAATAAAGAGTCGAAAGTATGAAGATTACCGAAAATAACACATACTAGGGTTCCATGTAGGAAAATATGGATATGGAAGAAAAATCTAACCATCAATTATCTGATGGAGAGTGGTAGAGAACATGGCTATGAAAAGGCCAACAATCCCAAAGCCATAAATTTGTGATGATTTAAGGTACCATCTAGGACAACATTTTTGTTCTAAGTTTCTATTATTAATGTTGAGGAATTTATATATGATATTGGCTAAGATAATAAGGAGATATACTTACTTTATAATTAGAATTTTACCCATTAATAAATTTCTACCACAAACTCATCTTTCACTCTAAAAGATAATAGAACGTAAATTTTTTTTTCTATTTATACTATTCGTACAGGGTTCCAAAATAAATGAATTTATAATTCATCTACCAGATCTTTTAAAAAAAACTACATTATTTAATTCAGGACATCTCGTGGGACAGTGGTAGGTGATACACCCTTGTCGCCCTTCGGTTGCGGGTTCAAGTCTCGCAGCCTTGCCGGACGCGACGGGTTGCCGCCCGACCTCCGGGTTGTCCTTTTATGGAAATCCAAAATAATCCAAACTAGAACTATCCAAAATACTTCTATCCAAACTCACAGTCCAACATTTATAAGGAAGGTAAACATAATATAGATCCTTTTTACCCCGTAATAGCATATGAATACCTTCATCATGTACTACCATATTCCTTATTTATTACATTCATGTTCCCTTATTCCATATAGAATGCTGGATATACTTCATTAATCCAAAAATGTTTTAAACCCCAACAATGATGGAATATACAAATCATTAATCAGCTTCAAGGTAGTCAATAATATCCAATATAATTTATCCAAATCAATCATGTATTATTCTAAAATCACCACCTCGGTATCTGAACCATATTATGGTTTATCTTTCTCTCAACCATATATTTTCCAAACATTTAACCTGCTACTGAGTCACTTTTCTTTGTTCCACACCATCTCAAGTCCTTAATGAAATAGTACTGCAGTACAATCCTTATATACTCCATAATTATTATAACAAGTATATTGTTGATACAACACTCAATTGATATAATCAACATAATAACTCTAATCATTCCTCTTAATCTGTGGTAGTATCATAACTTGATTATTATCCAATAGCATCATTTGCGGCATAGTCTGATGACTGGGACATAGGATCGCGTAGTGTCCAAACTCCTTGCAAATGAAGCATTGTACATTTGAAACCATTTTCTTACCCTTGCAGTCATGTACATTGTGCCCTTTTCCTCCACACTTATAACAAACTCTCATTCCTTTCAGGCAAGTTCCAGGGTGTTTCTTTCCACAGTTACCACATATGGGAAAATTCTTCTTTTACCTCTTCCCTTTATCCATCTTTCTCTCTTCTATCCTTTTCTTCTCTTGCTTCCCTTCAAAGACATAGGACTCAGTAAACTCTTTACTTATCTTATCAACACATGATATTATTTCTTCATATGATGATAATACATGGGAGACTATTTCTCTTATAAATTCTAGCTTAAGACCAGGAAAGATATGATCCTTCCTTCTCTTTGGATCATGTGCATTTCTGGAGGTCTCATTCATTCTACTGGGCGCCATTTCTAAACAATGGCATACACTAGATCAGTTTATGAATCAAAATACATAATCCCATAGTTATAAAACACTTAACATAAATTGAACTATTTATGGATATAATCCATAATCATAAAAATGTCTCCTTTGAGGATGTATATACTCATTAACCCTTCATAATGGTTTGTAAAGAAAATGAGAATTATCCTAAGCATATCCCCCGGGAGTGTCGTAACCAAGAGTGCAGCAAGGCCCGTTGTCGTGCACCAGTTCCCGTCCGAGTCTAGCTCAAAGCGGTGTTTTCGGGTTTTACCCCTAGGTACATCTGTGCCAGAGCCGCCTCTACCTGCTCGTATCCAGACAAGGATGTATTGCTCGGAAAACTCACAAAATCTCTACAATACCAAAATTCTAGGAAGTTCTTCTACACTAATCCTCAAAGTTCATCTTAGGTCTACGTGCTCTAATCAGAGTTTATCTAAATCTAGATTCCAAGGTTTGTACTAAACTTCCTCTGATACCAACTGTAACGCCCCGACCCCAGCTACCCAGAGTCAGTGCATTATTACATAACATTGGCATGATCACAAGAAAGATCAAATCTCGAAAGACCGATTGGTTTAGTAGCCTTGGAAACACTAGATATATTCATATGTTTTACATTACATCATAAAATGAAAAACTACTACAACAACATAATGTTTCCACAATCCACACTATAATCCCCTCATAATATCCCTGCAGGTCATTCATAACTTACATCTTCACATCCTGGGAAAAATAAAACATAGAAAAGGGGTGAGCTCAAATTCCCAGTAAGGATAACAATATAGCGGAACATTCAAAAATAAGAATAAACATTTAAGGCAATGAATTACTAAAACAAAAGCCTTTTAAACTTGAACTTCAACATAGTATAGCAAAAGTAAAATGAAATAATGCCATTTACTTGTTCACATGGATATTCTACTAATCGAATAATTACATGCAAAATCAATAACCACTTTCATAATGTTGGAATGCATAATGCCAGACTATCATTACCACATAGCCAAGGCCTCGTGCCAAGACTACAAATAAGATTTTTTCCAAGGCCTTGTGCCAAGACACTAGTTTGTCTCATGAGACCTACCGATGCATCGAGGAGCTATAGCGGGCTCCACCCGTCACATATTAAGTCCAATGCATTCCCATATGAAAAGGTTTAAACATAACATAAACATTTGTATTAAAACTAGCATACAAAATGTCAATAATTTCACCATAAACTATGAATGGTATAAAAATAGCACATCCATAGTCAAACATATCACAAAACCTTCAATACAATATAGAATTTTTGTATCATAATAAATCAACTTCAAATAAGCGTAAAATCCGTCGAAGGATGTTGACATAGATGAAATCAAAACACTTTTTAGAGAAATATCTCTTTCTATTTTTGAAATCATTTAAGAGTCATATAAAATAAAACATTTTCTTGAAAATATTCTTATAAGCTTGTAAGGGAAGCTTTGACTATTTTATAACAGCGGAAAATAACCGCACCCGCCGTATAAGTTAAAAAAAACATTCTTATCTTAATTCTGTCGAAAAGGTTAAAAAGCACCTTGTTTTGAAAATGACGGAAAGATTCCTCTTATAAAAAGTCAAACAAGGTATAAATTACTTTAACCCATATTCTTGTAAATAATAAAAATGTTTTGAAATACATTTTAAAGAAAACATGGATGTGGATGATAAAGAGATCCCAGTAGATTATTACGTATAAACAACCTCGGAAAATGAAGAGATTGTGAAATAACCCTTACCTTGTACTTTTCCTTGGTTGGGGTAGGTTAACCTCCTGTATAATGGTGAAATAATTGTTATTTATACAAGAATCATATATATTAATATGATATCATATATGATCTTTTAACATTGATTTGTTAATAATATCTTAGAATTATCGTTGTTTCGGGTGTTAACTTACTCATTTTCTTTTATATGTTTTGTTACATAAGCCATGTTTTTTGTATCTTATTCATATCCAGAATGATATCAAGTCCTTAAACATCATTTTTAAATCATAAAATGATAATTATACTTGAATGGATACGATGGAGAATGAATCTCATCGCGTTCGTGGAAACGGTAGTCCGTACGTACGCACGAGCGACGATATCATTATTTTGATATTAAAATAATATATAAATGGATGGTATATCATATATACAAAATCATTAACATGTTATATTTATTATTTACATGAGTTACACATCATTATTATACCCATCCACATAATAATATATTGAATAACAATTACACCACGACGTGGAGACGGTAAGCCGTACGTACGCACGTATGGTGACATGTTATTCAAAGGGTGGATAGAATACTGAATATGGTTATACCATATTTATAATAACATCACAGTATATGTGAGATACTGGAGTTATTATTTTATAATGGTAAGAACAAAGGAAGAAGAAGTGGAAGAAGAAAGGAACTTAGAAAAGGGTGGTGAAATCATTACCTCTTCTTCGGGTTCTTCCTTTTGATTTGATCAAAAGGGCTCCTTAGGTTGGCTTTCTGATCAAACTAAGTCCCCTAGGTTGTAGTGAGGGAAGTTGGGAGAGTATTTTGGCAGAGTTTGGCCGAACCAAAAGGCTTTGAAGGTGTGAAGAAATGAGAAGGAGGAGTGCCCTTTTATAAGAGGGGTGAAGGGCACCTTTGGAAAAGCTAGAAATATTAATTTATAATAAATTCATATTCGGTTTCCAATGGCTCCAAAGTTGACTATTCAAAGGCTAAGGTGGGGATAGGTCGGAAACCACTCAACCAATAGAATTTAGACAGGTTTGGGTACTTATATTAACCTTATCTTTAATTATTAACTCTAAGTTAATTAGTTTCACTTTTACAATGTCTCTTTGTATTTTTATATAATATGGTTAATAAACTTACTATATACATCCAAGCGACCCACAAGTGGTCCATTAACGATACACCTATAATGATATAAGTCTCTTGGACGAAAGTTAGATTTTTAGGAATTTAATATCAATTAATAATATAATATTTGTTTTAAAAACTCTTTTATGTCAATTTTGACACTATTCAATAGTTGATTTTTGTAAAACTCATAACAGGTTGATTACTTCGAAAAAAGTCAATTAAATCAATCCTAATATATCATATTATCCTAGAAAAGTAGTTTAATGCATTAAAAGTTTCATATTATATTTTTTTGGGTATTTATAATATCAATTAATTTAATTTTTCACTATTATAGTAATTACTGCATCATCATTGTGTCATAAATAAAATAAATTATTTAATGTCTAAAAATTATAAATAAAATATCATTATGTAGGAAATCGTTTTATCTTTCTAATGAATATTTATAATCTAAAATCCAACTTATATAACCCTATGTAACAATTGTTTTTCTAAAAGATATATGCTTGTGTCATTTTTGTATTCATTTTGACTTAATTAAAATAAAGTGTCATTATCACTTACAAGTGGATCCATGGGGTCCCAAAATTGACACACAGATGCCCATTGTCGACCATGTATCAACCAATAGGGTTAAGACACGTTTTAGGGTAATTTATTATTATTATAATATTATTTTTTAACCCTTATTTACCGGATATACCCTTGACCATGGTAAATAAAATATTTACCGTAGTAATTATTCAAAATTTCTAAAAATAAAAGTTACCTATTTACACAATTTGAACATTCTGATTCAAAATATGGAATCCATTTTTCTAAATTCAAAACACAGAAGTGGAAGAAATTAATTTAAAATTAATTCCCGCTGTCAAAACAAAAAGCGTGTTTTTAAGAGATAATAACTATCAAAAGATTGACACTTGTTTATGTTTGGTTTAATTGTAAAATTATGTCCAATGACCAACATTATATTAAATGGTAAAAATATATTCTAAATATACTTTAAAACCTCTCAAATTCATAATTTATCACTATTAATTATTTTGATTAAAAAAGTTGTTTTTAATTAAAATTTAGTAATTTTCACTATTCATCAAAATATGAAAGTTATCCGAAATGTACCAAAATTTCACCTTAGGCTAAATTCGATATTACGAATCCAAAAATGAAGTCCATTTTGAAATATAAAATATATATAATTTCAAAAATTAGGTATTACTATTCATAACGGCTAGTTTGATCGATTGTGGTGTGTGTTAAAACTCGAAGTTGCGTACAACACACGCTACTGTATTATTCAAAGGAAAGCGTACCATGGAAGCTTGGGATGTTTCATTTTAAATTTTTTGATGTCCCCATTTAGTCAAAAAGTTTAAAATATTGTATTTAAAAAGGGTTCAATATTAAAAGTTGATAAAAGTGCAATACTGAAAATGAATTTGTTCTTGCATTATATCTAAGAAACTCATAATATGGATTCTAAAATTATAAGGATTATATAAAGTTTAAAATTTAGATAATACTATTCATAACCTCTTTTGAATGGCTTTTTTTTTGTAAGTCATGGTGTGATTGAACTCGGTGTTGCGTGTAGTGCAAGTTATTGAATTATTTTGAAGAAATAACACACTATGAAATCTTGGGGTGTTACAATAAAACAAACCATATACATTTGAACTTAAAAACATGAACATAATGTTTAACCAACAAAATCTTGAGTGGTGAAAAAAATATTGGCAGTAGGTAAGGCATAGATTATAAAGAAAAATTAATCATGATAAAATAGCATGGACATAAAACATGTAATTGTGAAAACCATTAATCACATGATATGATTTTTATAGTAGCCAATTAATTGCTTCCAAGACCATCATAGTAAATAATGTTCATTACTGAACTGGTTTTACGTGCCGTTCCAGCCCTATATTACTGAACCAGATTCACTTTCCGTTCTATCTATGTCAATATCATGAGATATAAATCTTTACCAAATAAATTTGATGGAGATATAGGTTCCACCCATCTCATAATGAAATAATTCATACTTGTTCCACAAAATGAAGATCAATCATTCATCATAACCCAAAGAATAAAATGGGTTTCATAAACATCATCCCATCATAACATAATCCATTTAAAACAAATGGATATCATTTCATCATAAGAATAATCAAACCATGTAGATAATAGATAAATTATACTTGAAACATAATCATACTAAATAATGTCATCCAGATGGAAAATAATTTTGACAAAACACTTGAAATGAATTATTGAGGAAAATATCCATTTTTTTTCAAAATCATTTTCTATTCACAAAATGACATTTACTGTTAAAAGAAAAATTTTTTGTTGAAAATAATCATGTTATATTTTAGAAGAAATTTCATGAAAATTAGGTGTTATGAAACCGTAAAAATCCGTTCATTCCGTATAAGTTAAAATAACATTCGCCTCTTACTTATGCCGGAAAAGTCAAAAATATCCTTGTATGGTAAACAAAAGAAAGATTTCTTCCATAACAAAATATAGAAGTCAAAGAGTGTTAAAAATGACTTTAAACATAAATGTAATAATATTAAACACTTTATGAAAAACAATTATCAACATGGATGAAAAATATAACCCCAGTAAATACATACGTATAAGGAATCTCAGATAAAAATGAGATTTGGAAAATTATCCCTTACCTTATGCCCAATTTCTACTGTATGTATCCAAGAATCTTTTATAGTGGGTTTAAATTTATTATTAACTTGTTACATAACCATAATAATATTTATGATATCATATATGATTCACTTATGACTTTATATTACCCGTTGTTTTGTAAATTACATGTTAAAGCAGTGTTTTGGGTAAAATCGTTTCATTTATCATACGTGTTTCGACTTGTTTTTCATGATATTAGTACTTATATCCTGATTTAAATAATTATGGAATGTAAAAAATGATTTATATATAATATATATTCATAATATAAATATATATGATAGATCGATAAATGGAATGAAATACACCATTCATGGAGACGGTAGGCCGTACTTACGGATTAACACTGTTTTCATTTCCTTATTGAATTGAATGGAATTAAGTAAATGAAACATATATGTATATAAATCCAGTATCATTATTATGTAATATATTTCATGATTATTTTTAATATATACTTTATAATCATACTTGAATGGTTAATTATGGAAAATGAATCTCATCGCGTTCGTGGAGACGGTAGTTTGTCCGTACGCACGAGAGACAAAATCATTCTTTTGATATTAAAGTCATATATAATTGGATGGAATATCACATATAAATAATAATAATATTTTTATATTAATTTTTTATAACATTTATACTCACTATTATTCCCCTCCAAATGATGAGATGTTTGAATAACAAACTACACCACGACGTGGAGACGGTAAACCGTACGTACGCACGTGTGGTGACTTTATCATTCATAGGATGAATAAAATAACAAATATGGTTGTAAAATTTTTATAATAACATAATAGTATATAGAATATACTGGATTTGTTATTTTATAATTGAATCAACAAATAAGGATGATGTGGAAGAAGAAAAGAACTTGAAATAGGTGGTGAGATATTTACCTCTTCTTCGGGTTCTTCCATTTTCTTTGATCTAAAGGGAAACTTAGGTTGGATTTATGATATAGTAAGGACTCTAGGATTAAGGTAAGACATTTGAGAGGGTATTTGGGCATAGGTTTTCTGGAAAAAATGGCTTTGAAGGTGTGAATTAGAGAGAAGGGGGAGTGCCCTTTTATAAGAGGGGTGAGGGGCACCTTAAGAAAAACTTAAAATATTATTTTATAATAAATTCATGTTCAGATTATAATGGCTCCAAAGTGACTTATTAAGAGTATAGGGTGAGGATGGGTCGAAATCATCTCAACCAATAGGTTTTACACAGGTTTATGTTACCATTTTAACCTTGTCATTTAGATTTAACTCGAAATTAAATAATTTAACTTTTACCATGTCTTCTTGTATTCTTACACTATATAGTTAATAAACATACTATAAACTGCCAATAGAACCCCAATTGGTTCATTACTATCATATATATTATTATATAAGTATTTTGGCCTATCGTTAGAGTTTTAGGACCATTATATAAATTTATAATATAATATTTGTTTTAAAAACTCTTTTATGTCAATTTTGACAGTATTTGGTATTTTGTTTTTTCTAAATTCATAAAATCATTATTAATTAAAAATAAACTCTGATAACCTACCCTAATATGTTATATTAACCTAGAAAATTACTTTAATTCATAAAAAGTCTCAAATTACATTTATTTGGGTATTTATAATATCAATTATGTTAATATTTCATTAATAATGTAATTACTGCATCATCATTGTGTCATTAATAAATCAAATTATTTAATGTATAAAAAATATAAATAAGATACCATTATTTAGGAAATAGTTTTATATTTCTAATTAATATTTATAGTCGAATTTATCTGATGTATAACCCTATATTAAAAATGTTTTAGTTATTAAACATTGATTTTTACTGTTTTAACTCTTCTTTAAATAAAATAATAATAAATGTCCTAATCTAATCCAAGTGGACCTAAAGGGTCATATATTATTCCTATGTTTGTTTTTGGTCGAATTACACTTATCCAATAGAATTAGGATATGTGTTAGGGTAATACTAATATCATTTCTTGTGATGGGATTAATATTATTGAGGATCACATATTATAGTTGTGATGATATTTCACCTTGGGTGAACATTTATTATGGGATGTTATTGATTTATAATATTTTACACATGGGGTGGTTTGACATGAGGTTTATATGAACGAATAATGGTTGAAACATAATAAAATATTCTATCGTTCACTATTATTATTAGGGAACAATTTACTATATATGATTCTATTAGTATAAACTATTCTTAATATCATGACATGACTAGTAAAATAAATAAAAATAAATATATTAAAACATGTTAGTTCACTTGTAAAGATAATATTTTAAATGTCCTTTAATATATGGTTATTTTTTTACATATTCTATATATTTTTATCATGGTTTTGGACCTTATGATATGAGGAGTTTGTTGACCCTTTCTGAGAAAAGGATTTGTATCATCTTCTAGTTTAATTT
The DNA here is from genome assembly GCA_963277665.1 of Viscum album. NCBI lineage: Eukaryota > Viridiplantae > Streptophyta > Magnoliopsida > Santalales > Viscaceae > Viscum > Viscum album. The sequence continues at coordinate 694,269,878 of OY728163.1, forward strand.
CAGAATATTGTTAATGAGAACACACCTCACACAGTGGAACAAAATCTTTTTATGGCACTGAGGAATTTTATGGATGACCAGCTATGTGATAGTTTCCCATGGGTCATAAAATCCAAGGAGAGGGAAACTTATCATACTATCACTTAAATATTTGATCGAACTAGAGAGTTAAAAGTGAACAACCATCCCAGATTCACTATGGAAAGATGATATTAGGAATTTGAGTTTTGGATTTTGTTCATCTAAATTATATTTGGGCACATAGAGAGACCCATGGATAGGATGATTAAATGTGATACCTATATGCTATGGGGACCAATTTAGAATTGGTTGGACATCATTGTTCATGCTGTAAAACATAAGGAGTATACCTGGAAAGTTTTCAAGGAGAAGATACTCAGTTACACATGCCTATAGAAAAAAAGTTATGAAATGGATTGGGAGTTCACACACCTGATGTAGGTGATAATGTTTTTAATGGAATAAAATGGTTTTCACATGCATATATGTGTTTATCCATAATTGGAAAGAGATTTTTTAGTTAGGGGAAGTGTTTCTATGATGATATTTGGTATAAAATCAAGTCTCACTTTAATATATTCCACCTAAAAAACATCTATAACATGCTGAATTTAGCTCTCATCATTAAAGGGAACCTGAAGGTGGCCCTGAGTGTTGGGAAGAAAATTACAATGGGATGATTTGGGAGTTCCTCTTTAGTCAATAGAAAGGGTCACTTAGAGAATTTCTTCTAAGGTAGAGGCATGAAAAGAAGCTAGTGGAGTGAACCACCATCATATAAATATATCGCTATCAGTGTAACGTGGTACAACACAAGTGCTGGTTGTGTCTTTTTTCATTCAATGGAGTGCCTAGCTTCTAGTATGATGGGACACATATAGAAATTATATAGGTAAACATAATAACATTTTGTTGGTGAGTGATCAAGGTATATAATAGAGTATGTGAGGGACTCAAGTACCCCTTAAAGAGAAGTATATATAGGTCCATCTAGGGTTGAGGTAGGTGTGTGTTTCCTAGAATCTAGAGTGGTAGAAACAGATTGAAGGAGGATTATAGGGGATTAAAGATATAGTTTATGGTATATGGGAAGGTTAGTTTCACATGGTGTATTTGACTCTTACTAGTCTAGAAGCATGACCTTCCACTTCTATAGGTTCCATTCATATCAGATATACCCATTATTGTATTTTTCTTCAAACATGAGAATCACATTCCTTAATATCAACCAATTTTTTCAATTTATTTGGTATGGATTTTGAATGCATGGATGGGATTATGATGATTGAAACACCTTTAGGGGTTTTATTACCAGGAATCCGATGTGGTAAGAAGTGTACTATGGAAATTGGAGGCTATTAGCTTCTCCATGATTTCTTTTGTGATGAAAATAGTTGGATTCGATTTCAATATTAGTATGTACTAGCTAGTTATGTACTAGTATCACATGGTATTTTATCACAGGAGAGTGACCGTAATATTTATTGAAGTGGGTGGATACATCTACTAAGGTGAATGTAATATTTAGGATGATCAGGAAGGAAAAATTAGGTACAAATTTTATTAGATCACCACCAAGGCAGCAATCCTTATTCTAGATAATAGAGTGTCATATAAAAATATCATTAATCTAACATTGGATTTATTTTTTGGATATATTTCTTAATGATATAACTAGATTACCACTTTATCAAGAGGCCATGTTCTCCCTCAAGTTAGTTTTAGGAACCAAAACTATTAATATTCCACCCTATAAGATAACACTAGTATATATTTGAGAATTGAATGTGTAGTTGGAGGATATGAAATCAAGGGGATTCATACGACATAGTATACCACATTGGGGTTTAATTGTGTTATTATCCAATAATGAAGATGAAACCATATATTTATGTATTTATTACAGAAGGTTAAACTAGATGAAATTAATGAATTGGTATGCACTTATACCCATCGATGATATCTATATTTTTATATCAGCTTCATGAATATTATTCATGATTTTATTTAGGTCCTGGTACTATAATTTTATGGTGAGACCATATGATACACACCATACTACTTTTCGGGCCAAGTATGGATTGTATGCATTCATGGTAAGGCCGTTTGGTCTGACTAACATGCTGGTGGTATTCATGGAAATGATGAATGAGATATTATTTCAATATCGTGATAAATTAATTATTTTTAGAATTAATAAAAAATTGGTGTACTACTAGTCTAGATAAGATCACACACAACATCTTTAAATCATCCCGAGTACACTGAGAGATAATCAACTATACATAATTATTACTAAATGTCATTTTAAGATTAATCAAGTGAAATTACTGGTCTAAATTATCTTATATGATGTAGTGTATATAGTTATGGAAAATATGGATCATATTATATCATGTGAGTTTCCCAAAAATGTATCTAATATTTAGATCTTTTTGGGTTTTGAAGGATGTAATCATAGATTAAACTGGTAGTTCTCTAGTCTGGCAGTGCCGATATATAGTCTGAACAAGAAAGGGATGGGTATTATTTAGTTAGATTTTTTTTTGCTGGTGGATTCAAAATTATTTAAGTGTAGGTTAACCTTAATAATGGTACTAAACATACCTAATATTTGTAAGTAAAATACCATGTTTTGAGATGCATCAAAAGTTGAGAACGAAGATGTTCTAATGTAAGATAATCCAGTGGTTTCATACGGATCTGGATAGTTGATGCTACATAAACAAAATTATCCCACACATGACATAGAGTTATCTGTAGTAGTACATGCTCTGATATGTTAGTGATATTATTTTTTGGGTATGATATTCATGGGGTACATAGATCATAAGGGCATGAATTTTATATTTTCATAGGAGGACATTAACCTTTTTAAGAGGTGGTGGGTCAAGTATATGTAGTATTTTCATGTAGGAATACACTAATGGAAAGGGTAATTTACATGTCAATGCGGTGATTTATAAGGCATATAAATAGGTTTTGTTGTAATATTATGATGAGTGGAGATCAATGCTGCAATTTTCATATATGCATCTAGATGCATAGAAGTATCAGGGGTGATAAAAATTGTCATCATCACCTGTTGTTCCCTCACTTCTAAATTAAATCAAGAGAAGGTATTAACATAATATGTAGGGTCTATCCATGAGGGAAAACATGTGGAATGGTGATCCAAAAATTTGTATGGTGATGGATGATGATGAGAATCTTCATGTCCATGGTAATATATGGGTTGCTATGAGTATGTGAAAGGAGATGATAAGGGAATCCCATTCCTCAAAATGGGCAGCACATCCTGGATTAAAAAAGATGTATCCTAACCACCATAGGTAGTATTTGTGGAAAAGAATTATGAAATAGATAATATTATTTATGGAATGATGCTATACCTATCAATAGGTGAATGTAAGGAAAAAATTCTAAACACTGCATATTTAAATGACTTTAGAGTTGAATTATATTTCTTATATTCCCAAGGATCATTACAATTTATAGTTTCATTGAATTTGTTTATAAATCATACATAGGGAAACCATATTTTATAATTTGGACACTTATGATTAGTATCTTTGTTTACAACAATATAAAAACATTAAAAAGAAACATATTTTATTTTCTTAAAAAATCATCAGTAGTTTAAACTTGACATCTTTTTTGTTCTTACCCATATATAAACACTGTGATTTTTTTTAAGACATGGAATGAAAAAAATATCATTAAGGTTCATAAAATTTCAAAATACATTATTTAACAAAAAAAATGAAACCCCATACTTTCTTTTACCATTATCACAAAATTCTTTATGCATATGAAATAAATCATTTCCACATGGAAATGCACACCTTCTGCTCAATGATAACAATTAAAACCCATAAAATGAAAATGAAAAACCTATTTTGGATACATAGAGAATCATATTCCTGACCCATATTAGATATAACTATTTACTAGTTAAATATATAGGAAAAACTACATGAATTAACTCCCATATACTTTCCTATGAAGTCAAGAAACATTACCCAATGCATTGGAGTGCTATTTGGGCATACACGTCATAAAAGATATATTAGGTTCATAGGTTGTTTAAGATGTATGAAGATCACCTATCATATAAGACATATCAGGCTCAAAAATAATTATCTATAATTCATATATACTAGTTCACGATTAAAACATTTTTATTCTTTTATATTCTTTCATAAAAGCCATGAAAATGATTTAAAACACATGTGATTTTTTTTTTCAGATATTGAAATTCCCTTCAATTTTAAAAAAACATTTTAAAACTAAATTACCTATAATGAATGGTTTTTATTTCATGAAATAATGAGAGTTAAAAATGTAATCCAAAAATTATATACTAGTTTTGGTGGTGAGAAAAGCCGTTGACATCGTATATGTTAAAATAAAATATTCCTTCTGCATTTTTCAATAGAAATTCAAAATAATCCATAAAAATATTCCTTTATAAAACCTCTAAATGAAATTAAAAGGTGACATAAATTTCATTTATAAATATTTTATTTCCATATAAATAAAATAATATGATATTTTTAAAAATATGGACAAGGAAGAAAATGAGAAAGAAAGGAAACATTTAAAGAAGAATTTTGAAAGAAAGTCCCTTACCATGAGTACAAATCATCAAAAATTTTCATTATATTTCTGAATAAAAATATTATATTAAATAATTTCTTACTTAAAAAAATTTTCAGGTTCATTATTCAATTTTTTATTAATACAATGTTATATATAATTCATTAATCAAATAAGTGCCAATCGTTCATTTTAAAGCTATTTGGATAATATATAAAAAATGACTTTAGTAAGTTATATAAGGTCAAAGAGGTCATTTTTACACCATAAAATGAATAATAATCATTAAATAAATAACATTTTTAACTCAATTATACTTTTAAAATAAATCATGAATGATGGTTATAAAGATGAACTACATTACAATCATGAAGATAGTAGGTTGTATGTATGATGAGTAAAATTTCCATATTTTAATGATCATGATGGAAAAAAGGTATGTATTATTTTATATTTCAAAAAATGATCATTATATGATTCTCGCTCAAATTTACCCAAGAGATGAAGGCAGAACGATCCTTGTAGTTTAGCTTGGGTTACCGAATCCTCAGAGACCTAAGAAGTACCTACAGACACGTACGTTATATGGATTTCTTTCGGCTATGAAGTGGCCAACTTGGGTTGATTTTATATAGTTATAAGGTATCACTAAAAGTTTTAATTTAATTCAAATTAAGGTATTGAGTTGATCTTAGGTTATTGCTCGGGGTGGATTGGATGTATTTCCTTTTCAATGATTTCAATTTTTTATATTTGAGATGGGTTCATTTAAGAAGATAAAACAACATCATCACTTATTGGTTTAATGCATAAAACCTTTAATACTAATCACCTATACACTTGAAGGATCAAAATTTTGAGAACATCAAGGTAAAGGTTCGTATTAGCACATAAAGTGTGTGGCCTTAAATTCAACAAGGACGATGGAGTTTAAAAATCATCAAATAAAAATCTCAATTAATGAAGTGATTAGACATTAATGGGATGATAAATAACATCCAAGACATCCACTTTTCACTCCATTGGATCAACCCATAAGTGGGTTAGCCCTCCATTTATTCTATGCTTTCAATGGAAGCGGGATGTAGACACATAAGGGAGGAATTGGAGAAGTAAAAGAAAAAACAATGAAATACAAATCACTCCACCGTTGTGTGATAATATCACAAGTTTTGGTATGACCAATTTTACACCTTTAACTAACAGTATCAATGTGATATGGATAAGAAAATAATAATAATATAAGAATAACGTTTATTAAGAAAAAAGGATGAATTAAAACAACTTACATGTGGAAGAAAAATTTGAGACAACAAAACCGCAACATAACATTATGATGAAAGAAAGCTCAATGATTTATCAATCCTTCAACACCACTGCCTTAAATAGAAATTTTTGAGCCCTTGGGTCGAGCCTCCAACAGTCTAAGTCTCCTCAATTAATTGTGGTAGGCCATAGGTTGGTGTAAATAAAGGGAGAGTTGATTTTTCCACCCTTGACCCGAGGTGGCAGCCAGCTTTCCTTCAATGAACAGATGCGCTTGGAAGACCTTCTAGATGGCAGAATCAGAGTGGGCCGTAGAAGAAGAACATGGTGCTACGGATGTCTTTTAACCTTATATAAAATTTGGGCCCATGTGGAGTTGATGATTCCGATATATGATCATATTAGTGGTATGTTTTTCTGAGACGCAGAATCTGGCCCAGAATTTTATCTCTAACTTGGGCCACCTAAATGGACCCCATGGAGGCCGAATTAGCATTGGATCTTGAAGAGTGATTTGTTACTATAAATGGCTTCTAGTATACCACGAAATTTGGGATTAATTGGGCCTGTATGTTGGGCCCCAAATTCTCATCAGTGGGCTGGTGTCCACTCTGCCTTCTCCAGAATTGTTTCCTTCAATTTCCAAATATCTCCATCATCCTTTATGAATCTTTCATTGATCGTTTAATGAAAAATGTTCACATTGAAGTGAATATACAGTTAAAAATAATTTAAAATAAAAATATCTATAATTAGATTCCTTAATATTAGATGAATCATTGGGTACTTCAAATGATGTTAAAAAATGTACCACATAATAGTGCATTTTCAGAAGGTATTACAATCATAATGTGAAATAATGTTCAAAGTGTAAAATGCACTAAAATGATGTTTATGAATAATAAATAAAATGAATATTATGTATATTAACAATGAATATTATCCTCAATTAGTGGATAATCACACCCCACAACTTGAGTTTTGCTAGTCCCGAGCAAAATATATCTCATCAAAAATGAAATTCAAATTCCGTTTTCCAAAAACATTTTAATACACAATGATCACCATAAACCCTTATACCAAACAACCATGAAACCCATCAAAATAATTTAATACAAGATAGTGTCATAAGTAGATCCCAATCACAATCCCATTCCTTTTTCCAAATTCATTGCCATATTTCATCCAATATCAATTAAGTATGAGGATGTGTTGTGCATCACAATAGACATGGGGGTTCATCTTTATTCAAGGGGGAATGATGGAACAGCTAGGTGGAATCACATTTCAATATTAATATGAATATTCATTTTTTTATTGTATTGTTTTATTTTGTTTTGTTTTTTTGTAATTTTACCATGGTAATTGAAGTTGCACTCAAAAGAGTCAACCCCTGTAGCGAGACTTTGCCGATGACTCTCAGGCTCAAAGACCTTAGGGCACCAAGTGAAGCCCACATACTCGGGCATCATCTCGAGTTAAACCAGTCAAAAAAAATTCAAATTACCAAAAATAGAGAGAAAATTACTAACTCTGGGCCAGAAAACTATGGGGTCACGATCCCCAAGTACCGAAAGCCGCGCATTAGGTCATTTCATTACTCTACGCGCAATTTTTTTTAATTTTTTTGAATACTAATATTAAACCAAAATGATCAGTAAACCTATGATATTTATTTAGGGGACCCCATGAACTTAAACTAATACCCCACTATCCAAAGGATGTGCATTGTGAACTTTTTTTTATTTGGATGAAAATATAAACGATGAAATATCACATTGGACAGCCACACTTTCCAAAATATATGCTCATGAAATTATACAAGGATTAAAATCAGAATCAGGTAATGCTAAATTATTTGATATTTCGTTTCAAAGTGTGCAATGTGTATTACCATGTTCAAAGTTAGAGGATTTTTTCCTTCCATTTACACATTTTTTTCAAATCATTCAATTTTTTTGACACAAAAGCATTTTTTTATTTTATCTACCCCCAACATAAAACAATATTGTCCCCAGTGTTTGAAGAAATGAAAATTTAGAAGGAGTAGAGGTAGATAATGGAAGTTCAAAAAGGAAATTGAAACTGAGGATCATGGAATGAAATCACCTGGTGGTTGAAGTTGAAGTTCTTGCTGCTCCAAATTAGTCCTTTGATTTCTTGGGGGATGTAGGCACCTCTTTGATTGAACATGTATCACCCAAAATAGTACCTGAACCATAAAAACAAGAAAAACCCTTATAAAACAAACAACACAATAACTTATTTAATTCCAAGTATCATCATTTTTATGGTTTTTCCTATTTTTCTGTTTTTTTAATCAAACTAATGATACATTATCTTCTTTTAATTTTCTGGGGAAGGTATTACTCAGGGATCACACCGCGTGACACGGATGAATATGGTGCTCCGCTTTCATACCCATCCATACTCATAATAGAAGAACAAGTCAACAGTCTTTTTTTAAATATAAAAATGATTAATTAATCCTGTTTAAAATATAAATTTTATTTAAATAACAAAATTATAGGAAACATGAAAACCATGGGTTTCCTCCCATGCAGCACTTTGTTTGACGTCATTATCCTGACATGGACCCTAAATCTATAAATTTTTTCCTAGTTGATAGGTTGGCTCAATTAACTCAACCTCTATTTCTTGTTTATTGAATGATTCAATGAATGGTTTTAACATTTGACCATTGAACTTGAAAATGTAACTACTTGTGGGATCTTGAATCTCTACTTCCCCATGGGGGGATACATGATGCACTATGAAAGGTCCTGACCATCTAGACCTTAACTTTCCCAGGTGTAAATGAAGTTTTGAACTATACAAGAGAACAAGTTTTCCCAGTTCAAAATGTTTGACCTTGATATTCCTAGATTGGTAGGCTTGAACTCTATATTTATTGATCCTTGAATTTTCATAAGCCTCTATCCTTATTTCCTTCAGTTCATTGAGATCTAATTTCCTTTTTTTCTGGCCAATGAGAGGTCATAATCCATTTTCTTAATTGCCCAAAAGGCATTATTCTCAATTTCAACAGGTAAATGGCTTTATTTTCCATAACCCAACCTATATGGGGACATTCCTAAAATGGTTTTATATGTGGTTATATAGGCCCAAATAGAATCTAAGAGTTTCTCAGACCAATATTTCCTATAGGGGTTGACAGTTTTTTCAAGAATTTTCTTAATCTCCCTATTGCCTAACTCATCTTGACCATTGGTTTGAGGATGGTATGCAGTGGACACTTTATGAGAAATACCATACTTAGACATGAGTGAAGAGAATGGGTAGTTGCAGAAATGGGTTCCTCGATCACTGATTATAGCCCCAGGAATTCCAAATCGAGAAAACATGTTCTCTTTTAGAAATCGAATCACAACTTTATGATCATTGGACTTAGTAGTAATGGCCTCAACCCATTTTGAGACATAATCAAAAGCTAAGAGTATGTAGAGGTATCCCTGAGAGTTTGGGAAGGGACCCTTGAAATCAATTCCTCAACAGTCAAATATTTCAACCACTAATATGTGAGTGAGTGGCATTTGATTCCTTTTTTGGTCGACCCTACTTGTTGACACCTTGGACAGCTTTGACAAAATGTGTAGGATTCCCTTGAGAGGGTGGTCCAGAAGAGACCACATTGAAGAATCTTAGCAGATGTTTTCTAAGAGGAAAAGTGACCTCCACATTCCTAACTATGATAGAATTTAAGGATGGACTCTTACTCATATTCTAGGACACACCTCCTAATGACTTGGTCAGGGAAGAACTTATAGAGGTATGGATCATCAAACACATAGTGTCTAACATCAGAAAGAAATTTCCTTCGATCTTGAGTCCCTAAGAATTTGGAAATGACTCCTGTAACTATGAAATTGTCTATGTCGGCATACCAAGGGCAGTCACTCACAGAGTATAGGTGTTCATCAAGAAATGAATCAGACACAGAAAGGTGATTTGAGTTGTCTTTGAATTCCATCCTAGATAGGTGATCAGCTACAACATTTTCAATGCCCTTTTTATCCTTGATTGTGAGGTCAAATTCTTGTAAGAGAAGGACCCACCTAATCAGTCTAGCCATAGCATCTTGTTTTTGGAAGAGGTATTTTAGTGCAGAATGGTCAGTGAACACAGTGATGGGGGATCCTCAGAGGTAGGACCTAAAATTCTCTAAGTAAAACACAATAGAAAGTAACTCATATTCAGTAGTGGTGTAGTTTATTTGGGCATCGTTTAAGGATCTTCTTGCATAAGTAATGACATAAGGCGTTTTATCACAACGTTGTCCTGACACAGCTCCAACAAAAATGTCACTGACATCACACATAAGTTCAAAAGGAAGGTTCCAATTTGGAGATTTCATAATGGGAGGAGAGGTGAGAGAGGATTTAAGGGTTGAGAATGAACCATCACAACTTTCATTCCAAACAAATGGAGCATCCTTTACTTGCAGAGCACAAAGGGGACGAGAGATTGAACTAAAGTCATTGATGAATCTTTTATAGAAACCAGCATGTCCAAAGAAGGACCTCACTTCCTTGACAATTTTGGGTGATGGAAGGTGACGAATGATGTCAACCTTGTCTTTATCAACTTCAATCCCCCTACCTGAGACCAGATATCCTAGAACTAGTCCCTCTTTAACCATGAAATGGCATTTTTCCCAGTTTAGGACCATATTTTTTTCTTCACATCTTGATAAGACTCTCTCCACATTCTGCAGAGATCCCTCAAATGTATCCCAAAACATAGAGAAGTCATCTATGAAGACCTCTAGAAAATCCCCTTCCATGTCTGAGAAGATTCCCATCATGCACTGCTGGAAGGTTCCAGGAGTATTGCAAAAGCCAAAGGGCATGAGTTTGAAGGAAAAGGTGCCGAATTGACATGTTAATGTAGTATTACCTTGATCCTCTAGGGAGACCTCAATTTGATTATACCCTTAGTAACCATCTAAGAAACAGTAGAAGGCATGACCTGCCACTCTCTCAAGGACTTGGTCAATGAACGGTAAGGGGAAATGGTCCTTCTTTGTGAATGAGTTTAGCTTCCTATAGTAAATGCAGACCCTCCATCCACTAGTCACCCTTGTTGGAAGAATCTATCCATCCTCATTGGTTATCACCATGATTCAAGCATTTTTTGGAACCACATGGATTGGGCTCACCCATTCACTCTCAAAAATGGGATATATGATACCATCTTTTAACAGTTTCAGAAGTTCTTTCCTTACTACCTCCATGAGATTAGGATTGAGTCATCGTTAAGGTTGACGACATGGCTTTGAATCAGATTCCAGAACAATACTATGAGTCCCGATAAGTGGGATAATCCCAGGAATATCAGAAAGGGTCCAACCAATAAATTTATTATGTTTCCTAAGGACATCTAGAATCATACTCTCATGATTGGATTCAAGAGAAGAAGAAATGTCAATAGTATATGTTTTATTGTCCTCTAGGAAAGCATACTTGAGTGTAGTGGGAAGTTCTTTCAATTCAAGATCAGGTTGGTTCAGAATTTCAGCAGAATATTGGGACATTGGATCAAGTTCAATTTCTTTTTTAGTGTTTCATATAGGATTGATTCCCCACATGTAGAAGTTTCAGTTACTAGATTGGATTGATCATATTTAGGGAAGGAATTTGGATTGGTCTCCATGAAAGTGGTTTTTTGAAAGGTTTCACTGATTATTGGACCTAATACTTCATCATAAGAGCAATTCAAAAATGATTCAAGCCAAGGAGATAAACTTCCTTCGTATGAACAAAGGAAACCAATCTCATCCTAACTTAAACATTCATCAAATATTCCTTGATGTTCTATGAATTCATTATCAATTCTTCCTATCATGTTTACTTCATGAATTTCCTCGTCATCCTCTATTTGTGAGCATGCATTATAGATGTTCAAGTCAAGACTCATGTTCCAAAAGGTGATGTTCATGTTCCCATTTCGAACTCGGATAATAGAGTTGATTGTTGCAAGGAAAGGACGACCAAGGATGATTGGGGGTTTTCCCTTATTTCCTAAGTTTGGATGGTTTTCAAGGACAATGAAATTATCAGGGTAGATGATGTTTTCAACCTTTACCAGAACGTCCTTCGAAATCCCCTTTGGAACCCTAATGTTACGATCAGCAAGATGAAGTGTGACAGATGTGGGTTGGAGTTCTTCTAGGCCTAACTGCCAATACACAACATATGGGATGAGATTGACACTAGCACCTAGGTCACACAAGGCCTTGATAACTTTTCCCTCTCCTAGTTCAACATTTATGTAAGGGAAACCCGGGTCTTTCAACTTAGGAGGAATGGTACCTTGAATGGTGGTACTCACATTAGCAGCCAAAAGGACATGGTTTTTATGTGAAAATTTTCTTTTAAAAGTGCACAAGTCCTTAAGGTACATTGAGTATGCAGGTATGGTTTGGATGGAATCGAGAAGGGGAATGTTGAACTTGACTTGTGAGAATATTTCCCTCATTGTTTCACTCAATCCAGGCTTGGTTTTCCCCCTCATGTGTTGAGGAAATGGTGAATTTTGTGGGGTTGTTTGTTGAAGAGTTGTTTCCTTGATAATGTTATCAATTTCCTCAGTTTAATCTTGTGGTTCATTTGAATTTTCATCTAATTTGAATCTTCAGATGAGTTCTGAATTATTTGTTTTGATTTCTCAATTGATTTCCCTCTTCTTAAAACAGTCACAACTTTTAGTTGTTCATGAGTTGTTTGAGTAAAACATGACTCTCCCCTTGAAGTTGAGGATGAAACTGCCTGAGTAGGCATGGGTTCCTTTCTAGTTTTGATGGTTTGAAGTTCTTGTTTTAGGGAAGATATTTCTGAGTTTATCCTCTCTATTTGTTTTTAGAGTCGTTCTAGTAGTCTTTGTGGAACAGTTTGGGTTGGTGCTTGAGAAGATTGGTTTATCCCAGGGGGATATTTTGGAGGTGGGATAGTTTGATGAAAATGGACCAATGGTTGTTGGTATTGGATAGGATGGGTTTGGAACTAGTTATGGGTTTGGTAGTTCTGATGGGGGTAAGGATTTTGTCCCTGTGGTTGGATAGGTTGTTGGTTATCTTTCCAACGGAAGCCTGGGTGGTCATTATACCTTGGGTTGAAGTTGTTTTGGTATTGAGGCTTTTGAAAGTTCAATGCATTTACTTCTTCTAGGGGTCCTCCTAAAATAACATCCTTGATGGATGGAATGGTTGGGCAGTTTTCTGTCTTATGGTCATGTTTTTCACAAATTGTGCAAACAGGGTCAACAGTTTGGATTTCATGGACTTTCCTAAGGTCTATCTCTTCAACCTTCCTAGAGAGTGCTGCGAGTTTATCCCTGAGGCTTTCCTCTTCTATAAGTGTATGAATTCCAGTATTTCTTTGTGGCTTTTCAGAATAAGGTGAAGTTCCCCATGTTTGGTTTTGTTCAGAAAGGCTTTCTAGATAATCGTAAGCATCATTTGGGGCTTTGTTTTTAAAGGTTCCATTACACATTATGTCAATGAACTGTTTGTTCCTCGGACCCAACCCTTCATAGAAAATTATCACTTGTTCTGGAATAGAAAATCCATGGTGTGGAACCATGTTTGGAGTGTCTTTGAACCTCTCCCATGTTTCATAGATTGACTCTCCCTCTTTTTAAAAAAAGTTTTGGATACACTTTTTAAGTGCAATTGTTTTGTGGTGGGGAAATTATTTTTTTTAAAATTATCTTTGTATTTGGTACCAAGAGTTTATGGAATATGGTCTCAAATTTTTTAGCCAATTTTTAGCTCGATCATTTAAAGAAAAAGGAAATATCCTCATCTAAGCTAATTCTAGTTGATGTGGGGGACACATGGTTTCTACAATTTCATTGAACTCCTTAATGTGAAGGTAGGGCATCTCGAACTCCATTCAATGGAATGTGGGAAAGTGGTTTAGGACATGGGGTTTAAAGATGTAGTTGGAATCTCCAAGGGAATTGTTTCTAATTCATGAGGGGGAATTGGTTCATGAAGGTTTGAGGTAGTCATTCATGGTTTTATCAATTGTATTCCCCAAGTTTGGGGCTGCCTCATTTGGGTTTCCATTTTGGTTCCCACCCGGGTTTATGAGTCTGTTTCTTTGAAGACCTTCCATTGAAATGGGCTCAATTTTGGACTCTGAAGTATTAGGAAGATTAGGATCTAAAGGAAAGAGTTCCCTTGGTGTACTTGACTCCCCAACCCCAGGACTATCCACCCTAACTAGATGGTTTGATTGATTGCGAGTGTAGGCGAACATGTGCCAAAAGAAAAAAAACGAGAAAGGGACAAGATAAGAGAATTTGGATGAGAAAAGAAGAAATGGGGGAGAATAGAATAGGTGTTTAGATGACTTACTTGGGTCGCCGTCAACGGTGCCAAAATTTGATTCTCGCTCAAATTTACCAAAGAGATGAAGGTAGAACGATCCTTGTTGTTTAGCTTGGGTTATCAAATCCTCAGAGACCTAAGAAGTACCTACAGACACATACATTCTATGGATTGTTTTTGGCTATGAAGTGTCCAACTTGGGTTTATTTTAGATGGGTTTAAGTTATTACTAAAAGTTTTAAGTTAATTCAAATTAAGGTAATGATTTGATCCTAGGTTATCGCTCGGGGTGGATTGGACGTATTTCCTTTTCAATGATTTCAATTTCTTATATTTGAGATGGGTTCATTTAGGAAGATAAAACAACATCATCACTTACTGGTTTAATTACTACACCCTTTAATAATAATCACCTATACACTTGAAGGATCAATGTTTTGAGCACTTCAAGGTAAAGGTTCGTATTAGCACATGAAGTGTGTGACCTTCAATTCAACAAGGATGATGGAGTTTAAAAATCATCAAATAAAAATCTCAATTAAAGAAGTGATTAGACATTAATGGGATGATAAATAACATCCGATCAATCTCCTTGCTACTCCATTAGATCAAACCATAAGTGGGTTAGACCTCCATTGATGCTATGGTCTCAATGGAAGCGGGAAGTAGACTCATAAGGGAGGAATTGGAGAAGTAAAAGAAAAAACAATGAAATACAAATCACTCCACCGTTGTGTGATAATCTCACAAGTTTTGGTAAGAACAAGTTCACGCATTGAAAAAAAAGTATCAAAGTGATATGTAGAAGAACATAATAATAATAGAAGAAGAACTTTTATTAAGAAAAAAGGATGAATTAAAACAACTTACATGTGGAAGACAAATTTAAGACAACAAAACCACAACATAACATTACAATGAAAGAAAGATAAAATATTTCTCAATCCTACAACACCACTGCCTTAAATAGGAATTTTTGAGCCCTTGGGTCGAGCCTCCAACAGTCCAAGTCTCCTCAAATAATTTTGGTAGGCCATAGGTGGGTGGAAAGTAAGAGAGAGTTGATTTTTCCACCATTGACCCGAGGTGGAAGCTAGCTTTCCTTCACCGAATAGATGCGCTTGGAAGACCTTCTCTATGGCCGAATAAGAGTGGGACATAGATGAATAAAATGGATCTCTGGATGTCTTCGAACCGTATGTAAAAGAGGGGCCCATTTGGAGTTGTGGATTTCGAGATATGATCATATTTGTGGGATGTTTTTATGGGCCACAGAATCTGGCCCAGAATTTTATCTCTAACTTGGGCTGCCTAAATGGACACCATTGAGGCCGAATTAGCATTGGATCATAAAGAGTGATTTATTACTATACATGTATTCTAGTATCCCACGAAATTTGGGATTCATTGGGCCTGTATGTTGGGCCCCATATTCTCATCAGTGAGATGGTGTCCAATCTACCTTCTCCAGAATTGCTTTCTTTCATTTCCAAATATCTCTATCATCCTTTATGAATCATTCATTGATCCTTTAATGAAAAATGTTCATATTTAATTTAATATCCAGTTAAAAGGAATATAAAATTAAAATATGTATAATTATATTCCTTAAAATTAGATGAATCATTGGGTACTTCAAATGATATTAAAAAATGTACCACATAATAGTGCATTTTAAGAAGGTTTTACAATCATAATGTGAAATGATGCTCAAAGCGTAAAATGAACTAAAATGGTGTTTATGAATAATAAATAACATGAATATTATGTATATTAACAATGAATATTAGCCTCATTTAGTGTCTAATCATTATATCACTAATAACATATTATTACTTTAAATATACATATTTTTAATTTCCATCCCTGAGATCTGGTGATGAAAAACGAATCACATCACATTGTGGAGGATGTAGTTAAAAAATTCCCAAGAACGATGTTACCATTTTTTAATGAATAGAAAGGTAAAAAAATATATGATATTTGTAACATATTTATTTTTCCATGAAAATATTTGAAATATATATAATAATATTTTCAGAATCAAAATCTAATATTGTGTGAGATTCCAAGGTCTGATGATCCTCGATACTAACATAATAAAAATATTAAATATATTATATCAAATTCACATAGTTATCATGAAATTGTAAAATTACACCAAAAAAGAGATCAAAAGGGAAATCTAAGACCACCATTGATGTAAGAAACTGGTTTTGCTATGAAAGACTTTGGAATATTCTTGATGATATTCCAGAGCAGCGCCTTCAGACGGCGTGCGATTCCGAGCCCCGGAGTGGCCGAAATTAAATTTTCGGTGCGTGCACACTGGAAACGCTAAATAAATGGGAAAACTCCTAAACGGATTTCCGGATCAGAGATCCGAGTGTACGGATGGGTTCGGAATGGGGTTTTTACCCTAGGAACGACATAAAACTTGTCGGCACGAGATGTTTGGACCCCTCGCCTGGTTCTGGAACGTTAAACGGATTAAATAAATTAATTAATTCGTTTAATGGAGAAATGCTAGTATCTCTTAAAAGGTGGCTCAGATTGGAAAACCGAGGGGATCGTTGAGTTCAGAGTGTTCCGTTTACCCTAGGAGGGGTATAAGATTCGCAGGCGCAGGCCGTTTGTGAAAAATGGCCCCAGGGGCGTTTTCGTAATTTGGCGGCCTCGGGCGCTAAGTTTAGTAACTTTTGAACGGGGTCTCGGAATAAAATTCCAAGACCGCCGTTGCACTCAGAACATGGTTCTTAGCCTAGGGGAGGCTAAATCCTGACCCCATCGGGAGTTCGGGTTCGGGGCTGTCGGGCGGGCGTTTAATTGATTTGTACTTAAACACCCCCCTTCTTCTTCTTCCTCTTCTTCCTCAAGCCCTCCTCCTCCTCCTTCACCTCCGGCGAGGTGAGCTCTGGCGAGGCGACTCCGGCAAGGTGCGGTGGTGCCGGCGGATCGACGCGAAGCTTCGGGCGAAGCCCAGCGAGGTAGGTGGTGTTGTATGAGTTTTAAATCCCGAGCCCCATTTAAAACCCAATTTTAGCATCGGCTCATCATTTAATCTTCAAAAAAATCCCATGGACGCGTAGTATACAATTTTCTCTTTTCGACGCTTGTTTCGGATTTGAAATCGGAGGTTGGAGGCATCCGTAATCGTTCGCCGATGTTTGCGGGAAATTCGGGAGGTTCTGGGTGTTTCCGGCGGGTTCCGGCGGCTTAGGCGGCGGCGGTCCGAGGTTGAGGCAGCGGCGGCGGCGTTGACGCAAGGTGGCGCGGTGGCTCGGTCGGGCGAGCGCGATGGAGGGAAGCGGCGGCTGGCCGGGGCGCGCGGTCGGCGAGCGGGGTCGGCGGCGACGCGGGGGGGGGGGGGGGGGGGGGGAGCAAGGACCCACCTCTTGCGGGTCCTGTTGGCGCGACACAGAGACCGGATCTGGCCAGTCTTCTGGGAATAAAACCAGACCCGAGGCGGGTCTAGTTCAGTTGGAGTGGGCCGCGGCCAGCCGGCCGTGGCGGTTCGGACCCGGCCGGCCGGGGTGGACCTGCCAGGTTGCCCCCCTTGTTCTCGGGAGGCCGTAACTTCCAAACGGCGCGTCCGTTTGACACGCCGTCGGCTGCAGTAGATTCGTACTGACGAGGCGGATCCCTTGAGATGGTTTTGGGAATTTTTTAATTCACGAAAAGAGGGGCCGCAGAGGCGCGACACATCTTTAAGTGGGCGAGCGATTTCCCCGAGTTTCTTGTTTTGGACGGCACGGACTTGTCCGACGTCCGTTTTGAGCGCCGTCAGTGGCGTTGGGACCCTGGCGTCGCGGCGGAGGTTTCCAGGGTGGTTCCGGGCGTTGAAGCCGGAGTTGAGGCGTGGGTCCCACGACCCGTCCTTGAGCTGCGAGCAGCGTTTATCGACATTCTCGTCGGGTGTCTGTTCGGGGCGTCCGAGTAGTCGATTCTGGGTGTTTTTCCGAGGGGATTGCAATGGTGCAATCCGTCCGCTCAAATTCAGCACGATGGTGCGGGGCCCACGAGGGCCGTTTCGGCGTCGACGGTGATTTTTCTATCTTAATCACCGGGCGACCGTTTTGGACAAGTGAATATTCCATCTTGTGTACTTTTTCGAGAGGGTCGTAATGGTGTGATCCATTCGTTGAGTATCGGGACCGGGATGTGGGTCCCATGTGGCGCCGCTCGTGTGTTGTGTGCAGGAACACATATTTTTCTCCGGGTACTCGTTCCACACAAGTAAGCAGTCAATTTGACGTGCTTTTCTGAGAGCTTTGCGATGGCGCAGTCCGCCCGACCTTTTTCGGGGACGTGTTGTGGGTCCCACCCGACCCAGCTACGGTGAATAGTGCCCTTTTCACCGGGTGTCCATTTTGGGCGATTGAGTACCCAATACCGTGTGTTTTTCTGAGGGGATCACATTGGCGTGATCCGTTGGTTCAGTTTCGGGATCTTGGGGTGGGCCCCACACGGGTTTGGTCAAGGTGAATAGTACATTTTTCACCTGTTGACCGTTTCGGGCGAGTGAGTAGTCTAACTCGCGTGTTCTTGCGCAAGGATTGCAACGGTGTGATCCGTTCGGCTGTACGGAGCCTCTTGCGTGATCTTGTTAAATGTGGAGCATGGAAGGTGCTCTAGTGGTGGTTCGCCCTACTTTGTCTGTGGTGGATCCTTGGTGTGTGATCGCGCACTCTTGGGAGAGTGATGTAAATGATTCACGAGATGTGGATGGTCGTGCCTGGGCCTTTGAGGTGGAGTTGTTACGTCACGCCTTCGCGTTGACGCTGAGTGTCATGTGCACGATAGCCTTTGGGCTGGAATGAGGTATACTCTAGGAGTATACAGGAGCGCTTGGAGGTACGTGTGGTTGTTTGTACCTGAGGATGGTTGTGCGCTCAGTTGGGGTTGAGATGGGGCAACACGTTGTGTGGACCCCACGTGCGTGCCGGGTTCTGCTTCGCGTACTTGGACCTCTCGCGGCGTAGTGGGTCACTCTGTGTGTTTGTTTTACCAGCAGGGTGGAGGTATTCCCCTGGTTCTGTGCTCGTTTGTTGACCAGCAGGGTTGAGTGATCTCCCCCTGGTTTTGTTCTCGATGGATTGGCCGGTAGCGGTGCTAGTGACACCCAGTGCTGGGGCAGACGTTGCACCTCTTCTGGGAGAACTATTCTGGTGTTGGGTGGTTGCGCGACACCCACTCCGTGTTCGGTCGGCCAGTGTTGTACCCTCCTGTAGATATGGAAGAGCGGTTTTGAGTTTTACCCTCTAGCGGGGCTGGGCAGTGGGTTACTCATCAACTTCCTCGGGCATACCCTCCAGCAGGGCTGGGCAGTGGGTTGCTCACTGAATTCTAGGGTTTACCCTCCAGCAGAGACGGGGCAGTGGGTCACCCGACGCTATTAGGGTCTACCCTGCAGCAGAGACTGGGCAGTGGGTCACCCGACGACCCCTTAGGGTCTACCCTCCAGCAGGGCTGGGCAGTGGGTCACCTGTCGTCTAGTTCCAGGTCTACCCTCCAACAAGGCTGGGCAGTGGGTCGTCTGTCGACTTATTCCAGGTCTACCCTCCAGCAGGGCTGGGCAGTGGGTCACCCAGTATCTTATTAAGGTCTACCCTCCAGCAGGGCTGGGCAGTGGGTCGCCGGATGATGTATTATGGTCTACCCTCCAGCAAGGCTGGGCAGTGGGTCACCCGATATCATATTATGAATTACCCTCCAGTATGGCTAGGCAGTGGGGACACCGGTTGGTATTCCAGGCTCAGTCCTTTCTACTAGGCTAGTCTGAGGCTTTCCTCCGTGATTACCGGAGCGGGGCCCCTGGTTACGGGTCAGTGTTGTGACGACCATGACTTTGAGGAGACCTCTCGACTGCAAGGCAGTGACGAGGTGTGGTTTGACTCTCCCTAGAATTCTCAAGTGCGAGGGGCACTTTCCCCACCGAGACGCGTTCTTGTGATGCGATCTAAAACCGTGCGGGCGAGTCAGTGCCACCCAAAGCGGATAGTGTCGAGGTGTGCTGATTGAGCCCCTTGGCTTGCAGTTCAGGGCAGACGTGCGGGATGCTGGGCATCGATGGTGTTTCCCTCTGGGACTGTTGGATACTCTTTCTTAGGCTGAGCTACGGGACGAAGATCCCCTTACGAGCTTGTTCGGGCTTCTTGTAGAGAATACGTATATGTATATACCTTGTTCGAGTACCCACTCCTTTGGTTTTGGCTACTCTCATTCCAGGAGAGGCGAAGACGCGCGAGGTATGCCACGTGCTTTCCGTGTCTATCTTCTCGTGGTTGGATGAGTCTACTCTCCTGCTATAGGTAGAGAAGACTCGACGAGAAGTTCATCTTCTCACCGTTTCCAGCTCCTTGTGTCTGGATGAGTCTACCTTCTTTCCTTTTGTGGGGTTGAGATGGACTCTCTACTATTACTCTACTGCACTCTGTTGTACTTCTGTTCTACCCCCTGTTTGCTCTACTGCTCACCCTTCGGTACCTCCTTTGTTGCTCCCTCGAGCCTTCGGGGTATCCTAATGAGTATTTTTATACTCACCCCTGCTTGGACTTTGCCCGCACTTGGTGTGCCCTTGCAGATGACGGACAGGTGGAGCGCGACTTCAGTGGAGCGTTGGAGCTTGGGAGCTTGGACCGCATGTGGTGGTCGTGGCTAGGTTCCCGGTGGGAGACCTGTCAGTTGTTTCTTTTTGTTTACCTGTTGCCGGGTTGTGGCACTTTTCAGTTGGGCGTGTGTTTTTCCCCTTTCCTTTTTAGCTTGTACCCTGTACTAATTAGAGGTCGATTTACTCTTGAGGTTTATTTATATAGCAGTTTCCCTTTTCTTTACTTGTTTTTTTCTTTTACTCTGCACTTTTTCATTGAGTTTGCTGCGTGTGCGTGTGTACAGGTACTTAGGAAAAGGCCTCCCCGAGTTATTGTGCCTTCGGTGCTGGTCGCCAGCCCATGGCCTATGGAGGCAGGCCTGGGGTAGTTGCGGCTCGAGCCCGGGAAGGGTCGGGTCGTGACAAAGTGGTATCAGAGGTGGTTCGTTCCTTGGGATGTTGTGTGGACGTCCCTAAAACAGAAATTGGTTGGGATTTAGGGCAACAGTGTTAACGTGTCTTGAGAGCGGCTCTCAGGCCAAGGAGTCCAGTGATGGTGCGGCGGCCGATGTATCCATTCACGAGGACCTCAATAACCCGCTTTTCGACTCGGCATGCTGAGACACTTGTTGCAGAGAAAATTTGTTTGTGCATCACATAGGATCGTGTCTTTGACAATCCTTCTTGAGTTAGCTCCCCATCGTTGTTGTTGATATTGGTATATACATATATGCTCATTTGACCGCGACACTCCTTGATAATATTCAGGATGTCTCCGTGAGGACAACCAGCCAGGATACCAACTTTGGTTCGTGACGACGATCCTATGAGCTACGAGGCCTCTGTCCAGGACCCATCATGCGAGCCCTTTCTCTGGGTGGGCCGGTAGCAGCACCCCCCACCTGTTGAGAAACATACAGTTTCAGCAGAGCAGGCTGAGTTTGAGCACAGGTTGAGCACGCTCCGTGAGTTCCAGTGGTAGAGACCGCTGAGGTTCGGTGGTGAGCCAGACCCTCAGGTAGTAGAGGCTTGGCTCAAGATAGTGGGTTGCCTTTTTCAGGCTTGTGTAGACGCCGACAGATCACAGAGTGGCTTTGGAAGCCACCCATTTTTGTGGAGTAGCTCGGCGTTTGTGGAGTCTGGTGACTCAGTTTCTTGACGAGTTGTCGTTTTCGTTGGATGACTTTCAGTTGTTGCTCCGTGAGAAGTTTTTCCCCTCCTTCTTGCGCTCCATTCAGATTCAGGAGCCCCTGCAGTTTCAGCAGGGAGGGATGACGGTGGCCGAGTATGCGGCTTGTTTTGCAGACCATGCACGCTTTTACCAAGACTTGGTCCGTGATGACGACCTCTGAGTGCGGAAGTTTGATAAGGGTCTCCACTGAGAGATTCGTGCTGTCGTAGTACCCTTGGGCATTTCCACATATACCGGGGTGCCATAGCAGGTGTTGGTGACCGAGGGCTTCCTGTCATGTTTTTTTTCGGTTGGTAGTGGCTGTGGGCGCGACGGAGCCGGGACGTCTGCCGTAGCTAGCAGGCGTCGGAGGACAGGACCTCGATGCAGGTGGCCTTCCCACTGCCGGTTTTGGAGACTTGGTCGTATACCACTCTGGTGAAAAGGCGCAGGGCCTCAGCCGAGGATGCCCTTCCGTGAGTGGATCCCGGGCCGTGGTCGTACACCACAGTGGCACCGGAGGGCACCCGGGCAGCCCAGAGAGCACCAGTGCTATGCTTGTGACGGGCGAGGTCACTTTGCATGAGACTGCCCGACCCGAGTTGCTGAGAGCTTCAGGCAGGCAGCAGGCGCACCACCACGGCAGAGGTAGCGCTGTGATCAGAGTAGCACCCAGCGGGGTGGTTCTAGTAGAGGAGCGGGAGGAGCTGGTACTGAGGGATGTCTTTACGAGGTCTTCTCATCACCACTAGGCAGTCCACGATAGGCTCCGGGAGTTGACATTTGGGACTGAGGACAGCTGCGAGCTTTGGATGTCTATTATCATACAGAGCATGAGGTGATAAGAGGTACGCTCTACAGCTCTTCTACCGTTTTGCGGTAAGATTGTTAGACTCTGTGTGCGATCTGCTTTCCTCCCTGCTCCTTGTTTGAGGTGTTACCAGGGTGACGCAGGGCGTCGGGTGTAACCCTGTGTTGGTAAGGAAAAAGGCGTGAGACCTTTTCCTTTAGTCGATGGTGTTGACTCCTTCGCCTTTTGAGCGTGTAAGAGAGCATCGACTATGGAATCTTGTATGACCAGATATCCTTGGGTGTTTCACCATATGGATGTTCTGAAGGAGGGAATCACCGGGCCTTGCCCCATGCCCAAGCGGTGATTCCTGTCGCGGTGTGCGACGTAGAGGTTTGACCGGGGAGGTGAGCTACCCCCGAGGGCCTTCGGGCCGTTTGAAACTGTGTGAAGGGATGGCGAGGTACCCTACCGCCTTGCCCTAACCCCAAAGTTTGGCGTGGGTGCACGATGTCGGCATGGGCCGACCTCGCATGAACGGATCAATCCTTTGGTTCGTGTGCGGTGACGCAGAGCTGTGCGTGGGTTCTTCTGGGTATGAGAAAGCCGGGTGTGAGATTAGGACCCTGTGTTGCTCCCTAGTTTTGCTTTTCGGGGACGAAAATATTGAAGGAGGGAATGATGTAAGAACTTGGGTTTTGCAATGAAAGACTTTGGAATATTCTTGATGATATTCCCGAGCAGCGCCTTCAGACGGCGTGCGATTCCGAGCCCCGGAGTGGCCAGAATTAAATTTTCGGTGCGTTCACACTAGAAACGCTAAATAAATGGGATAACTCCTAAATGGAGTTCCGGATCAGATATCCGAGTGTACAGATGGGTCTGGAATGGGGTGTTTACCCTAGGAATGACATCAAACTTGTCCGCGCAGGATGTTTGGACCCCTCGCCCGCTTCTGGAACGTTAAACGGATTAAATAAATTAATTAATTCGTTTAATGGAAAAAATGATAGTATCTCTTAAACGGTGGCTCAGATTGGAAAACCGAGGGCATCGTTGAGTTCAGAGCGTTTCGTTTACCCTAGGAGGGGTATAAGATTCGCGGGCACGGGCCGTTTGTGAAAAATGGCCCTAGGTACGTTTTCGTAATTTTGCGGCCTCGGGCGCTAAGTTTAGTAACTTTTGAATGGGGTCTTGGAATAAAATTCTGAGACCGCCGTTGCGCTCATAGCGTGGTTCTTAGCCTAGGAGAGGATAAATCCCGACCCCGTCGGGAGTTAGGGTTCGGGGCTGTCGGGCGGGCGTTTAAGTGATTTGTACATAAACACCCCCCTTCTTCTTCTTCCTCTTCTTCCTCAAACCCTCCTCCTCCTCCTTCACCTCTGGCGAGGCGATCTCCGGCGAGGAGACTCCGGAAAGGTGCGGTGGTGCCGGCGGATCGACGTGAAGCTCCGGGCGAAGCTCAGCGAGGTAGGTGGTGTTGTTTGAGGTATAAATCCCGAGCCCCCTTTGAACCCCAATTTTAGCATCGGTTTGTCATTTAATCTTCGAAAAAATCCCATGGATGCGTAGTATACAATTTTCTCTTTCCGACGCTTGTTTCAGATTTGAAATCGGAGGTCGGAGGCATCCGTAATCGTTCGCCGAAGTTTGCAGGAAATTCGGGAGGTTCTGGGTGTTTCCGGCGGGTTCCGGCGGTCCGGCGGTATGACAACCCTGCTTTTTATTACAACTTAAACATGCTTTATTACATAAAACTTCACTTGATACAACAAAGAAGATCGAGAGGTTTAGTGTCTTTGGGGCTTAGGATCATTACATAAAAACTTTAAACTTGAAATACAACATCCTTATTGAAAACTTCCTTTACATGACCACTACATTCCTTCGTACTTAGCATTGCATGGGATAACCTGAGGACATGCATAAGAAAAGGGTGAGCTATAAAGCCCAGTAAGGGAGTAAACAATGAATAACATGCGGAGTGAAATACATGTTAGGCAATAGGCATATCAATAGAGCATAATAGAAACATGAACATAAAGGCATGATAAAGCATGATGATCATGACATGGAAATGTGGCAACAACACTTAACATTGAATTAGCATGAGCCAAGGCTCATTGCACATGGAGCATGAGTAAACCCTCATTGCACTTGAAGCACGAGTAAACCCTAGTTGCACTTGAATTAGCATGAGTCAACACTCATTGCACATGACGTATCATGATACTATACTTTACCCAATGCATTGGAGCGCTATCAGGGCGCACCCTTCTTAAACATTTCATTTCATGCATAAGTGTGCCACATGGATCATAAAACATGGATTCATAAAACATAACCATTTATTCCACGATAAAGGAATGTGGAATTCATACATGAAACTTTATAATCAATAAGTAAATGTGCATAAAGGTGAATACCCTTGATGGAGAAATGGGCATGGTATTCACTACACAATGATATTGGCTTAGAAAATCGGTGTGATTTTGGCAGCGTAACGGCGTGACATAAGAATTCATAAAAAAGGCTGATGAGAGAGAAAGGGGTTCCTCATCATATTTACATGTAATGGACAGTAATAAGGTCATATAGATACATGTCCCAACAATTGAAAAGGAATTTAGATTCATGATACAAAAGTATTGCTTGAATATAAAAGAGGAGAGAGAAGTTCCTTTCGGAATTTCGGCATAGTAACGGGTGTACATGGGAGGCATTTAATGAGAGAGAAAGGGTTCTCCCATCATTCAAACAATAAGAGGGCAGTATGGGGGAGGTGCGAAACCATACCCCAACATTCATAATTGAAATTAAAAGGGCAATACAACTTAAAGAAAATTGAAAAAAAATGAGAAAGGAAGAAAAACCCTTACTTGGAAGTGTGCTTCCAAAGGCTAGAGAGAGGCTTGTGAGAGGCTTCTTGGGAGCTTGGGGCACCTTGAGAGGATTCTAGAGAGAGTAGGGCAGAGGTTGGACGAACTTCAAGGGCTTTGAGTGAGGAGGAAGTGGGAGCTTGGGTGGGTTTATATAGGAAAGGTGAGAGAATTCTTTATTATTTAGGTTTGGGACCCCTTATATTAAAATAATCCAAACCACAAACCATCCCATGGTATTTGCCCATGGTTTCTGGAAAAGGAGAGAGGAAAATAATATTTTATAAGGCCAAAGTCCGAACTTATTAAAAAATTAGGGTTGCTTATGTGGAGGTGAGTCACACTCCCATGGAAATTAATTTAAAAAGGCAATGTGTTGAATAAGTCTTGAGGGCTCCATTAATGCTTTGAAAAGTGAGTCAAACAAACCCAAAACCTCATTATTTTATTGATAAAACACATATTGGCCGAACATAAGGATTATGGTATTTTATTACATCACCATTGGGTCATTATGATGTCATAAAACACATTATATATTTAAATGGTATTTAATTTTTACCCAAAAATTTGACTGTCTCAGAAAATTATGAAAAATTTACCGTTGGATAATTTCGACGTCCTGATTCCAAAAATAATACTTATTTTATCTAAATAATTTTCTAAATATGTGAATTTTCACTTTTAAAATAAAAACCGACATTTATAAAAAAATTCACGGGTTTTGACAGAAATGGCTTTCAGACCTTAATAAAAAGTTTAATTGCATTCATAAAATTATAAGATCATTTATATTTAATTAATTTAATATTAATAATAATATTTTATTAAAATATTATTTAATTCAAAAATCCTTTAATTTAATAAAATATAATTCTTAATTAAATAATAACTAAAAACACCATTTGTACTTTAAAAACTAATTACAAAGTATCAAAAATGACTAGAAATTATATTCATTATTATATATAAAAAAAATAATGTACATGAACATGGTTCTACTTATTTGTTACATAACCCCTTAAAATAGCCGCATAAGACCTAAGGGTAAGGTGTGCGATGGTGACAGACTCTTGGGGTTGCTCGGATAACATCGCTCGAGTGGTGATCTCTATCAACTTCCATTTTTCCCGTAGACGATCACGTTCGAGCTTGACTTGATGAAGCTCAGCTTGGGCTTGGTCAAGGGCAAAGCCCAAAGACGCCACCTCCTTTCCGAGCTCCGACAAATGGGCTTCGTAAGGGGCAATTCTACTGGATGAGGCCATCGCTTCCTTTGTCTGAGTAGAAAATTGGTTCGTTAAAGACTTATATTTAAACTACCCAGATGATCACTGTTCAACGGCTATAAAAGTAACGGTCACAAATCTTAACGTTAAACTAAAGAAGTTGACATCCTATAAAAACATAAAGAAACATTTAACTGGATCAAGAGGGATTTTCGATTAATGAAATTTTGGGTCGTTACAACATTCCCCCCTTAAGAAATTTCGCCCTCGAAATTTTCCTTTTCCCACACTAAAACAAATGTGGGTAACTTAGCTTCATCATATCCTCCGACTCCCAAGTTGCTTCTTCAAACTTGTGGTTTCTCCACAACACCTTGACGAGGGGCATTGTCTTATTTCGTAGAACTTTTTC
This sequence comes from Viscum album, assembly GCA_963277665.1. NCBI lineage: Eukaryota > Viridiplantae > Streptophyta > Magnoliopsida > Santalales > Viscaceae > Viscum > Viscum album. The sequence continues at coordinate 694,297,187 of OY728163.1, forward strand.
TCTACGATCTAAGATCTTCACTGGTTGCTCCTCATAAGAAAGATCGTCTTCTAATTGTACCTCCTCGGAAGAGAGTACATGTGAAGGGTCTGGTATGTACTTCCTTAAGAGGGATACATGGAAGACATCATGCACCTTGGCCATAGTAGGTGGAAGTGCTAGTCGATAGGCCACAGCCCCAACACGATCAAGAATTTCGAATGGGCCGATGTACCTTGGACTTAACTTCCCTTTCTTTCCAAACCTCATGATCTTCTTCCACGGAGATATGCGTAAAAACACCATGTCTCCGACTTTAAACTCAAGGTCTCGTCGACGATTATCTGCATAACTCTTCTGTCGACTTTGGGCTGCCTTGATATGCTGCTGAATGGTTTTCACCTTCTCCACCATTTCTTCGACCATTTCTGGTCCAAGCAGCTTACGTTCACCGACCTCATCCCAACATGCCGGTGTTCTACACCTTTTCCCATACAGGGCTTCATATGGTGCCATTTGGATGCTCGAGTGGAAACTATTATTATAAGAGAACTCAACTAGGGGAAGATGTTGATCCCATTCTCCTTTAAAGTCCATTGAGCACGCTCTCAACATATCCTCAAGTGTTTGGATAGTCCGCTCGGATTGGCCATCAGTTTGAGGATGATAGGCCGTACTGAAGTTCAGTTCAGTATTCAGAGCATGTTGAAGACTCTTCCAAAACTTAGAGGTAAATCTTGGATCTCGGTCAGACACGATAGATAGTGGTACTCCATGCAGCCGTACCACTTCCCTGATATATATCCGTGCCAGTTGATCCAAAGAGAAATCCTCTCGAATAGCAATGAAGTGTGCAGTCTTTGTAAGACGATCCACAATAACCCATATTGCATTGTTGCTTTTGGATGTCCTTGGAAGTCCAGTGACGAAGTCCATGGTGATGTTCTCCCATTTCCATTCTGGTATGGGCAATGGTTGCATCATCCCCTTAGACTTCTTCCTCTATGCCTTCACTTGCTGACACACCAGGCACTTTGATGTATATTCGGCGATCTCCTTCTTCATATTATCCCACCAAAAGTTTTCTCGGAGATCTCGATACATCTTTGTGCTCCCTGGGTGAATAGAGAAATTCGAACTATGTGCATCATCCAAAAGTTCCTTCTTCAGCTCCGAACTTGATGGGAAACATAGTCTTTTCCCAAACCGCACAATTCCTTCTTCATTAACATTAAACTCTGAGGATTTTCCCTTTTTGATAGCTTCCACTTTTTCTTGGATTCTCGCATCATCCTTTTGAGCATCCTTTAACCTTTCCAAAAGAGATGGTTGAGCAATCATTTGTGAAAGGATTGATGATGTTCCCTTCTTTATGATTCCCACGTCCATCTTCATCAAGTCTAAGAAGATTGGATCCTTCTCAATTCTCATCATTGATAGAATTGCTGGATCCTTTCTACTTAGGGCATCCGCTACCTTGTTCGCCTTCCCAGGGTGGTAATGTATTGAACAGTCATAATCCTTTATGAGCTCTATCCATCTTCTCTGGCGCATATTAAGCTCTTTCTGTGTGAATATATATTTAAGACTCTTGTGGTCCGTATATATCTCACATTTCTCTCCATAGAGATAATGCCGCCAGATTTTCAAGGCAAAGATCACCGCCGCCAACTCCAGATCATGCGTTGGATAGTTTCGCTCATGGATTTTCAACTGTCTTGAGGCATAGGATATCACTTTATCATTCTGCATCAGCACACATCCTAATCCCTTCTTCGAAGCATCACTGAATACCACAAAAAGCTCCCCACTTGTGGGTAAAGTGAGCATAGGTGCAGTGATAAGCCTCCTTTTCAACTCCTTGAAGCTTTCTTCGCATTCATCACTCCAAGCAAACTTTACTCCCTTTCGAGTTAGCTTGGTAAGAGGGTTGGACAATCGTGAGAAGTTTCTCACAAATCGTCGATAATATCCAGCTAACCCCAAGAAGCTACGGATATCAGTTACCGATGTTGGCCTCGGCCATCCCTCAATTGCATCTGTTTTGGAGGGGTCCACAGATATCCCATTGCTTGTGATGATATGGCCCAAGAATGAGACTTCCTTCAACCAAAACTCACACTTGCTGTACTTTGCATAGAGCTTCTCCTTGCGCAAAGTCTCTAGTACAGTTTTTAAATGCTCCTCATGGTCCTCCTTGGTTTTGGAATATATTAGAATATCATCTATAAAGACTACCACAAATTTATCTAGGTAATCTCTAAAGACTCTATTCATCAAGTCCATGAATATTGCTGGAGCATTGGTGAGTCCAAAAGGCATTACTATGAATTCATAGTGCCCGTACCTTGTACGAAAAGCAGTCTTGGGGATATCTTCCTTCTTCACCCTTACTTGATAATATCCCGACCGCAAGTCGACCTTGGAGAAGTACTGTGCTCCACGCAGCTGATCAAACAAGTCATCGATTCTTGGGAGAGGATACTTGTTCTTTATCGTGATTTTGTTAAGTTCACGATAATCGATGCAAAGCCGCATTGACCCATCCTTCTTCTTGACGAAGAGGACTGGTGCACCCCATGGTGATGCACTTGGGCGTATAAACCCTTTATCCAGATTCTCCTGTAGTTGTTTCTTCAGTTCTTCAAGCTCAACCACAGCCATTCTATATGGAGTCTTGGATATTGGTAGCACCCCAGGTATAAGTTCAATTGAGAACTCAACATCTCTTCTTGGAGGAAGACCAGGAAGTTCCTCGGGAAATACTTCAGCGAATCCCCTCACAATAGGCATTTCTTCAAGGGTGGTTTCTTCCTTGGACTCAATCATCTGAGCCAGATATGCGTGCTCATAAGGCAGTAATATCCATGCTTGAGATGATGGAGCTAAAGGAGATTCATCTTCCTCCTGACACTTGTAAAGAATCGGGGGTCGATTCTCCATATGGAGTGTGATTTCCCTCTCCCGACAATTTATGTTGGCTCTATATAAGGAAAGCCAATCCATGCCAAGAATTGCATCAAATTCCACCAAAGGGAGTATGACGAGGTTCGCCGGGAAATTCAATCCACAGATTATAACAGGGGAGGACTTATACTCATGGGATGCAATGATTGCCCCATTTGCCGTACTCACCGACATCTTTACTTCCATGATTTGTGGTGGTGCAGGGATTGTTCTACTAAACTTTTGAGATATAAAAGAATGCGTAGAACCTGAATCAAAAAGTACGTTCGCTATTCTTGAATGAATAACTAGCGTACCTGTCACCACTTCGTTGTCGGGGTTCACTTCGGCAGAAGTGATGGCAAAAGCTCTTCCTTGTTGTCTTGGAGGTTGTTGATTGCCTCCGATAACCCTTGGATTAGGGCACTGATTCGCAAAATGACCCGGTTCTTTGCATTTGAAGCATTGAACAACGCGTTGAGGTTCGAACGGAGCGTTCCTCCCCTCCGTCGCAGCCGCGGGTCCTTCTTGCTGACAGTTAACAGCTAGGTGCCCTTCTCTTCCACACTTGAAGCATTTTCTTGTCCCCCTAAGGCAATTTCCAGGGTGCTTCTTTCCACACTTTTGGCAAGTGGGGTGCTGGAATTTCTTAGCGCCGTTGGATTTATCCATCGGACCACCAGCATTGAAGTCCACCTTCCGCTTCTTGTCCCCATGATACCCCTGTGATTCTCCGATCTCCATTTCAACCTTGAGGGCACATCGGACAATTTTCCCATAGCTGTCGAAGTCACGGATCGCTAATGCTTTCCGCAAGCTAGGCTTCAGCCCACCAAAGAAGCGGTCAACCTTGCATTCGGGGGTAACGACAAAGACGGAAGCGTATCGTGCAAGCCTTGTGAAGTTTGCCTCGTACGCTCCCACAGATTCCTCATCTTTCTGCTTGAGGGAAAGGAAGTCCCTTTCCATCTTAAGACGGAGGGTGCGTGGAAAATATTTATCGAAAAACATCTTCCGGAATACCTTCCATTCCAAAGCCTCGATCTCCTCCTCAGGCTTCATATTTTTGATCAACGTCCACCATTGATCAGCTTCACCCTCCATACGATAAGCCGCCAGGAGAACCTTCTCTTTTTCAGAGCATTGGAGGATGGAGAATATCTTTTCAATGGAGTTGATCCATTGTTCAGCAATCGTGGGATCGGATGATCCACTAAAAGTAGGAGGCCTTTGTCTCATGAAGCTTTCAATAGCGACTTGTTCTTTCTTAGGGGGGGTTGAACGTTCCTCTTGACCAGTGTTTCTATTCAAAACTTGAGTTAGCTGAGAGAGAAGCGTGACAAAGTTCGCGATTCCCGCTCCCATTGGATTGGGCATCTCATTGGTACAATCATCACACTGATCTTCACAACGGTTGTTAGCCCGAGTTCTCCTATTACCGGCCATTGGCTGGAATAAAAGGAAAGTTAGGGGTAACACATAAAGGGTAATCCAAAGACAAAAGTTGATGACTTATAAATAAACTTTAATCTCTTCAACTCATGAGTCTATAGGGTTCAATCCAGGCTTTTCATGATCTTCCTTCTAACATATATTCTTAGGAGCATTTTTCCCTTAATAAGGGTTCATACTAAGATTGCGAATTTATCAAAACATATCCCCCGGGAGTGTCGTAACCAAGAGTGCAGCAAGGCCCGTTGTCGTGCACCAGTTCCCGTTCGAGTCTAGCTCAAAGCGGTGTTTTCGGGTTTTACCCCTAGGATACATCTGTGCCAGAGCCGCCTCTACCTGCTCGTATCCAGACAGGGATGTATTTGTTTGATAAACCACTTACTTAGTATTTACCAAAACTTAGGGATGTTTTTATTATGATTAGTCTTGTATCTAAGGCTTTACTAGGGTTTCCTAATCCCAAAAATAACTAAACCTATCCTCTGATACCAACTATGACAACCCTGCTTTTTATTACAACTTAAACATGCTTTATTACATAAAACTTCACTTGATACAACAAAGAAGATCGAGAGGTTTAGTGTCTTTGGGGCTTAGGATCATTACATAAAAACTTTAAACTTGAAATACAACATCCTTATTGAAAACTTCCTTTACATGACCACTACATTCCTTCGTACTTAGCATTGCATGGGATAACCTGAGGACATGCATAAGAAAAGGGTGAGCTATAAAGCCCAGTAAGGGAGTAAACAATGAATAACATGAGGAGTGAAATACATGTTAGGCAATAGGCATATCAATAGAGCATAATAGAAACATGAACATAAAGGCATGATAAAGCATGATGATCATGACATGGAAATGTGGCAACAACACTTAACATTGAATTAGCATGAGCCAAGGCTCATTGCACATGGAGCATGAGTAAACCCTCATTGCACTTGAAGCACGAGTAAACCCTCGTTGCACTTGAATTAGCATGAGTCAACACTCATTGCACATGACGTATCATGATACTATACTTTACCCAATGCATTGGAGCGCTATCAGGGCGCACCCTTCTTAAACATTTCATTTCATGCATAAGTGTGCCACATGGATCATAAAACATGGATTCATAAAACATAACCATTTATTCCACGATAAAGGAATGTGGAATTCATACATGAAACTTTACAATCAATAAGTAAATGTGCATAAAGGTGAATACCCTTGATGGAGAAATGGGCATGGTATTCACTACACAATGATATTGGCTTAGAAAATCGGTGTGATTTCGGCAGCGTAACGGCGTGACATAAGAATTCATAAAAAAGGCTGATGAGAGAGAAAGGGGTTCCTCAACATATTTACATGTAATGGACAGTAATAAGGTCATATAGATACATGTCCCAACAATTGAAAAGGAATTTAGATTCATGATACAAAAGTATTGCTTGAATATAAAAGAGGAGAGAGAAGTTCCTTTCGGAATTTCGGCATAGTAACGGGTGTACATGGGAGGCATTTAATGAGAGAGAAAGGGTTCTCCCATCATTCAAACAATAAGAGGGCAGTATGGGGGAGGTGCGAAACCATACCCCAACATTCATAATTGAAATTAAAAGGGCAATACAACTTAAAGAAAATTGAAAAAAAATGAGAAAGGAAGAAAAACCCTTACTTGGAAGTGTGCTTCCAAAGGCTAGAGAGAGGCTTGTGAGAGGCTTCTTGGGAGCTTGGGGCACCTTGAGAGGATTCTAGAGAGAGTAGGGCAGAGGTTGGACGAACTTCAAGGGCTTTGAGTGAGGAGGAAGTGGGAGCTTGGGTGGGTTTATATAGGAAAGGTGAGAGAATTCTTTATTATTTAGGTTTGGGACCCCTTATATTAAAATAATCCAAACCACAAACCATCCCATGGTATTTGCCCATGGTTTCTGGAAAAGGAGAGAGGAAAATAATATTTTATAAGGCCAAAGTCCGAACTTATTAAAAAATTAGGGTTGCTTATGTGGAGGTGAGTCACACTCCCATGGAAATTAATTTAAAAAGGCAATGTGTTGAATAAGTCTTGAGGGCTCCATTAATGCTTTGAAAAGTGAGTCAAACAAACCCAAAACCTCATTATTTTATTGATAAAACACATATTGGCCGAACATAAGGATTATGGTATTTTATTACATCACCATTGGGTCATTATGATGTCATAAAACACATTATATATTTAAATGGTATTTAATTTTTACCCAAAAATTTGACTGTCTCAGAAAATTATGAAAAATTTACCGTTGGATAATTTCGACGTCCTGATTCCAAAAATAATACTTATTTTATCTAAATAATTTTCTAAATATGTGAATTTTCACTTTTAAAATAAAAACCGACATTTATAAAAAAATTCACGGGTTTTGACAGAAATGGCTTTCAGACCTTAATAAAAATTTTAATTGCATTCATAAAATTATAAGATCATTTATATTTAATTAATTTAATATTAATAATAATATTTTATTAAAATATTATTTAATTCAAAAATCCTTTAATTTAATAAAATATAATTCTTAATTAAATAATAACTAAAAACACCATTTGTACTTTAAAAACTAATTACAAAGTATCAAAAATTACTAGAAATTATATTCATTATTATATATAAAAAAAATAATGTACATGAACATGGTTCTACTTATTTGTTACATAACCCCTTAAAATAGCCGCATAAGACCTAAGGGTAAGGTGTGCGATGGTGACAGACTCTTGGGGTTGCTCGGATAACATCGCTCGAGTGGTGATCTCTATCAACTTCCATTTTTCCCGTAGACGATCACGTTCGAGCTTGACTTGATGAAGCTCAGCTTGGGCTTGGTCAAGGGCAAAGCCCAAAGACGCCACCTCCTTTCCGAGCTCCGACAAATGGGCTTCGTAAGGGGCAATTCTACTGGATGAGGCCATCGCTTCCTTTGTCTGAGTAGAAAATTGGTTCGTTAAAGACTTATATTTAAACTACCCAGATGATCACTGTTCAACGGCTATAAAAGTAACGGTCACAAATCTTAACGTTAAACTAATGAAGTTGACATCCTATAAAAACATAAAGAAACATTTAACTGGATCAAGAGGGATTTTCCATTAATGAAATTTTGGGTCGTTACAGGCGGCTTAGGCGGCGGCGGTCTGAGGTTGAGGCGGCGGCAGCAGCGTCGACGCAGGGTGGCGCGGTGGCTCGGTCGGGCGAGCGCGACGGAGGGAAGCGGCGGCTGGCCGGGGCGCGCGGTCGGCGAGCGGGGTCGTCGGCCATCGGCAGCGACGCTGGGGGGAGCAAGGACCCACATCTTGCGGGTCCTGTTGGCGCGACGCGGAGACCGGCTCTGGCCGGTCTTCTGGGAATAAAACCGGACCCGAGGCCGGTCCGGTTCAGTTGGAGTGGGCCACGGCCAACCAACAGTGGCGGTTCCGACCGGGCCGACCGGGGTGGACCGGCCCGGTTGGCCCCCCATTGTTTTCGGGAGGCCATCACTTCCAAATGGCGTGTCCGTTTGACGTGCCGTCTGTGGCAGTAGATCCGTATTGACGAGGCGGATCCTTTGAGATGGTTTCAGGAATTTTTTAATTCCCAAAACGAGGGGCCGCGGAGGCGCGACACATCATTAAGTGGGCAAGCGTTTTCCCCGAGTTTCTTGTTTTGGACGGCGCGGACGCGTCCGACGTCCGTTTTGAGCGCCGTCAGTGGCGTTGGGACCCTGACGTCGCGGAGGAGGTTTCCAAGGTGGTTCCGGGCGTTGAAGCTGGAGTTGAGGCGTGGGGCCCACGACCCATCCTTGAGCTGTTAGCAGCGTTTAGCGACTTTCTCATCGGGCGTCCGTTCGGGGCGTGCGAGCAGTCGATTCTGGGTGTTATTCCGAGGGGATTGCAATGGTGCAATCCACCCGCTCAAATTCGGCATGATGGTGTGGGGCCCACGAGGGCCGTTTCGGTGTTGACGATGATTTTTCTATCTTAATCACCGGGTGACCGTTTTGGACAAGTGAATAGTCCATCTTGTGTACTTTTTCGAGAGGGTCGCAACGGTGCGATTCGTTCATTGAGTTTCGGGACCAGGATGCCGGTCCCACGTGGCGCCGCTCGTGTGTGGTGTGCCGGAACGCGTCGTTTTCTCCGGGTACCCGTTCCAAGCAAGTAAGCAGTCAATTTGACGTGCTTTTCTGAGAGCTTTGCGATGGCGCAGTCCGCCCGACCTTTTTCGGGGACGTGGAGTGGGTCCCACCCGACCCGGCTACGGTGAATAGTGCCCTTTTCACCGGGTGTCCGTTTTGGGCGATTGAGTACTCAATTCCGTGTGTTTTTCTGAGGGGATCACAGTGGCGTGATCCGTATGTTCAGTTTTGGGATCTTGAGGTGGGCCCCACATGAGTTTGGTCCCGATGAATAGTACCTTTTTCAACTGTTGACCGTTTCGGGTGAGTGAGTAGTCTAACTCACGTGTTCTTGCGCAAGTATTGCAACGGTGTGATCCGTTCTGCTGTACGGAGCCTCTTGCGCGATCTTGTTAAATGTGGAGCATGGAAGGTTCCCTAGTGGTGGTTCGCCCTACTTTGTCTGTAGCAGACCCTTGGCGTGTGATCGCGCACTCTTGGGAGAGTGATGTAAATGATTCACGAGATGTGGATGGTCATGCCTGGGCCTTTGAGGTGAAGTTGTTACATCTCGCCTTCACGTTGACGCTGGGTGCCGTGTGCACGATAGCCTTTTGGATGGAATGAGGTATACTCCGGGAGTATACAGGAGCGCTTGGAGGTACGTGTGGTTGTTTGTACCTGAGGATGGTTGTGCGCTCAGTTGGGGTTGAGATGGGGCCACACGTTGTGTGGACCCCACGTGCGTGTCGGGTTCTGCTTCGCGTACTTGGACCTCTCGCGGCGTAGTGGGTCCCTCTTTGTGTTTGTTTGACCAGCAGGGTGGAGCTCTTCCCCTGGCTCTGTGCTCGTTTGCTGACCAGCAGGGTTGAGTGGTCTCCCCTGGTTTCGTTCTCGATGGATTGGCCGGTAGCAGTGCTAGTGACACCCAGTGCTGGGGCAGACACTGCACCTCTTTTTGGAGATCTGTTCTGGAGTTGGGTGGTCGCGCGAAACCCACTCCGTGTTCGGTCAGCCAGTGTTGTACCCTCCTATAGAGATGGCAGAGCGGTTTTGAGTTTTACCCTCCAGCGGGGCTGGGCAGTGGGTTACTCATCAACTTCCTCGGGCTTACCCTCCAGCAGGGCTGGGCAGTGGGTTGCTCACTGACTTCTAGGGTTTACCCTCCAGGAGAGACTGGGCAGTGGGTCACCCGACGCTATTAGGGTCTACCCTCTAGCAGAGACTGGGCAGTGGGTCACCCGACGATCCCTTAGGGTCTACCCTCCTGCAGGGCTGGGCAGTGGGTCACCCGTCGTCTAGTTCCAGGTCTACCCTCCCGCAAGGCTGGGCAGTGGGTCGCCTGTCGACCTATTCCAGGTCTAACCTCCAGCATGGCTGGGCAGTGGGTCACCCCGTATCTTATTAAGGTCTACCCTCTAGCGGGGCTGGGCAGTGGGTTTCCAGATGATGTATTATGGTCTACCCTCTAGCAGGGTTGGGTAGTGGGTCCCCCGATATCATATTATGAATTACCCTTCAGTATGGCTATGCAGTGGGGACACCGGTTGGCATTGGAGGATCAGTCCTTTCTACTAGGCTAGTCTGAGGCTTTCCTCCGTCATTACCGGAGCGAGACCCCTGGTTACGGGTCAGTGTTGTGACGACCATGACTTTGAGGAGACCTCTCGACTGCAAGGCAGTGATGAGGTGTGGTTTGACTCTCCCTAGAACTCTCAATTGTGAGGGGCACTTTCCCCACCGAGATGCGTTCTTGTGACGCGATCTAAAACCGTGCGGGCGAGTTAGTGCCGCCCAAAGAGGATAGTGTTGAGGTGTGGTGATTGAGCCCCTTGGCTTGCGGTTCGGGGCAGACGTGCGGGATGCTGGGCATCTATGGTGTTTCCCTCTGGGACTGTTGGCTACTCTTTCTTAGGCTGAGCTACGAGATGGAGATCCCCTTACGAGCTTGTTCGGGCTATTTGTAGAGCATACGTATATGTATATACCTTGTTCGAGTACCCACTCCTTGGGTTTTGGCTACTCTCCTTCCAGGAGAGGAGAAGACGCGTGGGGTATGCCACGTGCTTTCCGTGTCTAGATTCTCGTGGTTGGATGAGTCTACTCTCCTGCTATAGGTAGTGAGGACTCGACGAGAAGTTCATCTTCTCACCATTTCCAGCTCCTTGTGTCTGGACGAGTCTACCATCTTTCCTTTTGTTGGGTTGAGCTGGACTCTCTACTATTACTCTACTGCACTCTGTTGTACTTCTGTTCTACCCCATGTTCGCTCTACTGCTCACCCTTCGGTACCTCCTTTGTTTCTCCCTCGAGCCTTCGGGGTATCCTACTGAGTATTTTTATACTCACCCCGACTTGGGCTTTGCCCGCACTTGGTGTGCCCTTGCAGACGACGGACTGGTGGAGCATGACTTCAGTGGAGCGTAGGAGCTTGGGAGCTTGGACCGCGTGCGGTGGTCGTGGCTGGGTTCCAGGTGGGGGACCCGTCAGTTGTTTCTTTTTGCATACCTATTGTCGGGTTGTGGCACTTTTCGGTTGGGCGCGTGTTTTGCCCCTTTCCTTTTTAGCTTGTACCCTGTACTGATTAGAGGTCGATGTACTCTTAATGTTTATTTATATAGCAGTTGCCCTATTCTTTACTTGTTTTTTCTTTTACTCTGCACTTTTTCATTGCGTTTGCTGCGTGTGCGTGTGTACATGTACTTAGGCAAAGGCCTCCCCGAGTTATTTTTCCTTCGGCGCTGGTCGCCAGCCCCTAACCTATGGAGGCGGGCCTGGGGTAGTTGCGGCTCGAGCCCGGGTAGGGTCGGGTCATGAAAATTGAGTCTAGAACATAAGTATTATCCCAGGTGTAACAAAAACTCTTCCGGAACTAAACTACCATTTGAAGTCCAGTCATAGGAAAAGAAAATCAATAAATAATTTTTAATTTTTTTTATTATGTTTAATTTAGTGTCCAAAAACCTCCCTATATATAAAAAATTATAAAAAATTCACCAGTCTATCTTATTAAACCTATGAATTGATAAGAGATAATGGAGGAGTGTTGTAGGATATCCAGATCATGGATTGATGATTGGAAAACCACAAGGATCGCCAACAATAATGGGGTTCATGAATATCGACAATGAAGTCAAAAAAAAATCAAATCATAATTGGTGATTGATCCAAAAATGTTGTAGTATGTTTTTAGTTGGATTTACCTCTTTTTATTCTCCCCATGGACACAGTTCAATTATTCCATGAGTTTGATTAGCTTGTCATTCATATTGTGTGATTATGGGTTTATATTCCATGAAATATGAATTTGATATTTCCCTATTTGTTACTCTTCATTCATAAATACCAAAAGAAACTAATAAGGGACAACATGAACATTGTATTAGGTTTGTTCCCAATGTTTGTGTTTTACTAATTTTTTTCCCCATTCTTTATGCAATCTTCATAGGTATTAAATTTGGATGGTGGTTCAAAAAATACCCGGTAAATGATCGTTGCAAAAAATGATATTTATGGAAATAGATTGTTACCCCAAGTTAGATATGGTGATCAAAGATGTGGTTTCGTTGTTCAATGATGATAGTAAAATATTTTCGGATTTGGTGATCCCTAGTCATAGGATTTTTAATTTCAGCATGGAGGTGTGGTGAGAGTGGTGTCGTGTGTTAAATGTTTTACATATTCTAGCCATCAGCTACAAACCAAGCATGAATGGTTGTACCTAGGGGTTCTATAATCAGGATATATTTGGGAATCTATGAAAACAAAAGTTTATGGAAAAACCATATCATGGTTAAATATTTTTTGAAAATCCTTCATTAAACAACATTTAGTACGAAGAACACACACCGTGTGGGTCCTACTATAGTGGCTGGGGTTTACACTTGAAATAAAATACCATACACCAATTTAAATTTTTAATACGCCATATGTACTAATGTTGTAGGCATAGTGTGTACCTATAAGGTACATGGTATTGTACGTGGCCAGGAACACATGCATAACCATAGTACACAAGCATGAACTGGTACCCCGATATGGCCAGGTATATAGACATGAATCAACGTACATGGGCCCAACCAGATTTACATGGGAATGTGATGGTGGAACACAAAGTGTCGTACCAACACCTACACATTCTGTATCCTAGAGAATACATTGTGTACCTGAGAAGGTACAAGGTCTAGTTAGAACCATAATATGGGCGTTGAACAAACATCTACACACCGTGTACACTTTTGGGACATGCCATTTATTTTGGAGAAATTAATCTCATCTGATAATGAGACATGGGCAATGTATATATTAGTGATACATGTCATTTATCATTATGGGACATTTCATATACTCATTAAAGGGAAATTTAGAGACCATATTCTTCTCAATTCAGCTCTACCATGAGATTGGGTGAATCACCTCAAACCATTTCAGTGTAGAAAAATACCGGTTGAGTATTTTCCCTTGGTTTATCCCTATGATGATATAATGTGGAATTACATTCTCAATATAGGGTTGTATTCCCCCATCAGGGTGAGTCTCGAATAGAGTGTGTGGTTTCCCACAGTACAACCTAGTGTCTCATCCTCTATTATTCCTTTATTCATCCAAGGTAGGGTTCGGGGTATCTCCATGACCACCTTGCATTGGGTATCAACCCACTATCTAGAATTTTAATCTAGTAGGGTTCATGGTATCATTGTATATATTTTATTCTTTTTAGTGATTTATTCTAGAAGGGTTTGTGTTATCCCCCAATAGTCTTGGGTGTGACCCCTTATCTCTGTGTCAAGATCATGGTATTTTTAGTGAGTAATTATTTAACAAGAACTGACGATCATGAACTCTTAGATAAGAACCAATATTGAAAAAAAATCTCAGGGAGTGGATTCCCTTAAAAGAGAATTACCTTGATGACTTGATCAGAATCTTATAGATCACAATGATTGATACCTCTTTGAGACCTTGTATCTATTATGAGTATATCTAGATTTTTATTATTGATATGTCCCATATCTTGATCAATAAACCTATGCATTTACTATTTGAATACTCTTGATGTTTTAGGTTTAGTAATTTCAGATTATCCTACATGGTATTGTTATACTCACCCCCGCATGGTCTCTGACCATATATGGAATGTCTTATGAATATGATTGAACTTTTGAAAATATGCAAGGAGGTTTGGTATTAGGGAAATCATAGTTTTGGTCTAGAAATACTGAAGTTTATACCGGTGTTTAAATTACCATTTATCCCCTCCTTTTGAGTAGGTTTTATTATTTCTAGTTTTTTTTCAGTTTGAATTTGTCCCTAATACTATATAGTAAATTTTTATACTCTGATTGTAGGATATGGATGTATGCATGAATTTTTAATTAGTTGTTCTTTACATTCAACATTTTCTGGTATTTGAGATATGTGAATGTGTATAATTACCTTAGGCTAGTTCGTCCTATATGTGTGGAATGCCTACATATAACTGGTCTCAAGCCCCCGATACCATTGTAGGCCTTGTATGGAAGAACATATAGGTCACCAATATGATAGAATGATTTATTTGAGTTATCAATTATTGTACAAATGTTGGTGTGATATATAAAATAGAGGATTTAGATCATCATGTATTTAATAAGGACTATATGGAGCCATTAAATGTCTTATACAGACCAATGATATAGGACCTTGGAGTTCATTGAGGTAGACCATGTGATCCTAAAGGTATCACATTGATTTTGATTTTGTATATTTGGATGGGGTTATGTTGGGTCCAAGATTCATTATCCATTTACAAATAATTCATTGGGCTGGTTTCAGGGTGCACTGCTTGGACCTATCTCTATAGTTATACCGAGTACACTACATATTCCATGTGCCACAGCTGAGGAGGTATGCGCATGAACCATCACATGTTATCGATTGGGGTGAGCTAGACACCAAGGATGGATATAACATTCCATAGTAACCAGTAGATATCTAGGATCTACCAAAGTAGATCCTATATAGATGATTGATTCCCTTGGTATGTGACCACTAGTAGCATTAGAATCTTCAGGATAGAACTTTGGAGTTGGAGACATAAATGTGAGATCAATACCAACATCTTTTGGAGTGGTTTTTTTATTTTCTAGTTGAAATAAACTATTATACGGAGAATTTAATGTCTATATATTTAAAATAGAAATATTTGGAATATATATAATAATATTTTAAGAGCTATGAAAATAGACAACACAAGATTACAACTCTCAGAGAGCCTCAATATTGATATAATAAAAACATTAAATATATTATATCAGGTGTGCATAATTTTTAAGAAATAATAGAATAAATCCTGAATAAGGGGCTATATGAGAAATATCAAAACATCATTGAATCCATAAAATGGGTTTTATCATTGGAATGAAATTACATTTGTTAGTGTCTGATGTTTGGTTAAATCAGAATCACTGGAAAAAAGAATAAAAACCAATAATTTATTTAAATTATTTTTTATTTTTAACATAGCGATTGAAAACATCCCTATAAATACATGATTATATGTAATTCAAAGGGTTAACACCCTAACCCTGAGAACTTTTATGAGAGTGTGGAGGAGAATTGGAAGATGTCGGGATCATGGATTTACAATTGGGATATTGTAAGGGTGGATGAAGATAATGTGGTTCTTGGATGTCACTAATAAAAACAAGAAAAATCCATTATTCATTGTTGAAAAATCATAAATCAAGGTATAATTTTGATATATGTAGATTTAAAAAAATTTATTTATCCCAAAAATGAATGTGGATCAATCCTTTTAATGTTTTTATTTTTGGGTAGATCATGTTGTGTAGATGGGGGTTTATCTTCTTAGAAATTGAAATATTATATTTCATTATCTTTTCCACTTCATTAATTTTTCCTACATAAATAAAAAACATCCAATAGTAACATTGGACATAGTTCATTCTATGTGCCTATTTTTTATGCATTTCTCTCCCCATTTTCTTAAGATCATCATCGATATTATATTTTTTCGGCGGTTTAACAAAGACTCGGTAAATGATCATTGTGAAAATTATATTTAGAGGAAGAAATCATTATCATGGGTATGAGATGGAGATCAAGGATGATGTTGAATTGTGTTATGATTATAGTGGATTGAGTTTTGATTTGGTTATACCTTATTGTTTTATTTAGTGTCTCATCATAGAGGTGTGATAAGAGAGCCATCAAGATTATATTGAAGGGAGGATTTCTGCCACTGATGATGGATCTGGTGTGGTCGGTTTTAGACCCGATATCTACTAACATGATGGATAGTGGAATCCATGGAAAATTAAGGGCATGAAAAAACCACATGAATGTTAAATATTGCTAAAAATCCAATATTTCATGGTGTGTACTCCAAAAAACACATATAGTGTGGGACCTTGTCGTGTTGAATAGGGATTTCATATAAAATAAAATATCACATATCATGTGACCTTATTATGGTGGCTCAACAAATACCCTGAGGGTATATGGGAACATACATAACCAGGAATACGAGCATGACCAGAGTACATGGGCATAACCCATTACTCAGACACATAAAGCTACACAAGTATGACCAAAATCACATAGTCATGGGCTTGTGGTTTACTATGTTCTAGCCTAACCCCTACATATTGTGAATCTTAGGGAACATTCCCTATAGCTCAGAAGATATATATTTTAGGTAGGATGGCATAGTGAGTGTTGAATGGAAATATATAAACCATGAATCCCTTTGTTGAATGTTGTGTATTTTGATAAAAATGCATGTTTTGTGACCACGAGACATAGAGAACGATATGTTTAGTGAGTGTCACAAAGTAATATTATTAGATATTCCATGTACTCCTTGACGGAAAATTTGGAACCCCTATTCCTCCTATTTCAGTTCTATAAAGAGCTTATGTGAATCCCCTAAAACAATTTTAGTGTAGACCAATATCGGTTGAGTACAATTCCATAGTTTATTCTGGTTAGGGTAAAATGTTGAATTAGGTACTCAATATAGAATTTTTATACCCTTTATATAATGATTCTCAGATAGATATCATGGTGTCCTTCCTTATGACTTGAGGTGTGATCCACTATCATTCCCTCATCTACATTGGGTAGGGTTTATGATATCGACATGACCACCATGAAAAAGGAATCATTGACCTATCATAATGTTTAATATATTAGGGTTCACGATATCATCATAAATATGATACAATGCATTGAGGGTTATATCAAAAGGTTTCAGGGTGTCCCCGAAAAGGTCTAGGCGTGATCCCCTATCTGGGTGTTCAGATATTTCGAGTTACATTGAGTAATTCTTCAGTTGACGCAATGTGAATGGCCTTATTGATGGGTACCTTCAGTGAAAAAATGGATCATGGGGTAGATAATCTCATGAGATCATCACCTTGAATCCTCTAGAAAAATCATATGGATGGTAGAGGTTGTGGCCTCTTTAAGGATTCAAATCTATTATGAGTATATTTGGGTTTTGAGTATCATTATTTATATTTTCATGATTAAAATTAATATGTACTAAAGATATTTTTAACTCATGATTCTTTATGTTTAGTGATTTTAGGTTGTCCTACTGAGTATTTTTGTACTCACCCATGCATGGGATTTTCCTTCACGTGTCGTCTTATGTAGACAACGTGAATTTTGATGGTGTACTAAGGGGATGGGCGTTTGAAAAGTATAGTTTTGGATAAATAGGGTGAGGATCACTCTAGGTTTATATTTGACATCAGTACCCAATTTCTCAATAGGTTGGACTTTATTTCTAGTTTTGTTGGTATTTTAATTGGCCCATTTTTCATTCCATTACTCTGAATCACATAGATCATGGGTTATAGATATATTCATGCATTTGGTATCACTTGTAATTTAATTTTATAATTTTACAGGCTTATAGATGTTTGAATGTGTAAAGGTACCGTAGTAAAATGACTCAAATATGTGTGATATGCATAGTCGGCACTGGTAGCTAGCCCCTGGCATATTAGAGGTAGGTTTGGGGTTGTCACCCTTAGCTTATTGCTGGTCAGGGGGTCACTAGTGGGTTGGTTCATGAAATTATATTAAATCTATAGAATGATATATATGTCATGAATATAATATATACATTAAATATATCACAATTAAATTTTGTGAGAGGCAATTATGGAGAATTAATTACATTGGTTATGAAGGCGGTAGTCCACCATACACACGAATGACATTTTCATTTCCCATTTAATGTATGTAGATATGTATGTAGATTATTCCATTAATATAATAACATATAATATATGGAAGATACTGATTATATTATTTTATATAGGTTAAATAATTTTTTAATGATTTTAAAGAAGAAATAAAATAAAAACACTTAGTTAACGACTATACAACTTCTTTGGACTGCAACTTAAGGTTTTCCAAAAATATCATTCTTAGGTTTCTTTTATGATGAAACAATTTCCTAGAGGATGTGGGGAGGGATTTATGGAAGGTATTTTTAATGTATTTGATGAATTTTATTGAGGCATGAGGACTAAATAAAGGGATGTTTCCTTCTATAAGAGTGGGGATGGAATCTTTTGGAATTTCTTATTGTATTAAATTAAAACATATTCATTTTTATATTCATATGGTTAAAAATTGGGAATATTTAAAGATAAGATGTGTAAAATTAAATATATCCTAATACAATAAAATTTTGACAACTTTATAATATATTTTTATGCTTATTTTTTTGTTTAATCCTCTGTTAACCATTTTGAAAGTTAGAGTGATATCAATCATTTTTACTCTTTAGGGGTCACAACATACACTACAAAAGTAAATTTTTTCAAAAAATAGTTCATTAATGAAATTTTAAACCATATCACATTAACTTGGAAGAAAATATGTTTTTTATGAATATTAAATTATTTAATAAAAATTCATTTACTATAAAGTATCATTAATGTCATTTTTAGAACTATTCATTTAGTTTGACATTGAAAATATCAAGAATGTAAATAAATTTGAATATAATCCATTAGAACATCCCTAAAATGTAATTGTAATATATAAAATTCATGTCAAATAATAATTTATGAAAATTATATTAAATTTATTATTATAAAATCATTTATTTTATGTTTCTATTAATCGAAAAAATACTGTGTCAGCCTTGCATAAGAATTTAACGTAATTATTTTATCAATAAAGAATAGAAAAAATTTAAATTGATAAAAAAATCAATAACATTTAAAATAACTGTTATTTACAAAATAAACATTATTTTTTATTACAATTTCAAAAATTTAAAGATAATAAAACTGAGAAAATTATATTTTTGATTTTTCATAAACTAAAATATTTTAAAGGTCAAAATCCTGGAAAAATGAAAAAATATCCCATATTTTATGTTCATATGATTATAGGTTAAATATAATCATCCAATATAATTATGTCAACTTTTAGGGTTACTATTTAGTCTTTATGATTTTTTTACCTTCAATTAACCCATTTTACCTTTATAATTGTAACAAAATATACTATGATTACTATTCATAATGAAAAAATAAAACGAAAATATTTACTAAATTTTTATCTATTTATTAAAATATTGAACCCATTTTTCAGTATTCAATTCATAGATGTTTAAGAATTCAATTTAAAATTTACCCACAAAACATGATGAAAAAGATGTTTTTAGAAAAATGAATTTTCAACTATAAAAATATTTTTCTTCCAAATTAAAGTATAAAATTCATTCTAAAGAATATAATTAAATTTCTATTAATATAAATCAGTTTCTAAAACATTAAGTAGAATCCAAAAAAAATTTTACTTTGTAAATACATGAAAATAAAATACAATTTCCATAAAAAAACTATTTCTCACTATTCCTTGAAAAACAAAACATTTCAAACAATTCTAAAATATCAACAATAAGATAGTTTTTGAAATGATTAATTCAATAATTAATTTCATTTTTCAAATTTCAATTATATAATTTTAAAATAAATATTTAAAATAAAATCATATAATACCTGAAATTTATTTTTTTGAAATATTTATCCATTTGAGAGAAAAATCAACTAATATTCTTGTAATAAATATAAATTTATAAAAATTAGTATATAAAAATAGGAAAATTATATATCTCAATATTATCTATGTTGTTACTATATAGACCCATACTTTTCGTACATAGATATCTCATATTAGTTTATTTATATTCATTATATAACATAACGATCCACCTAAAATCATACAGGTTTAATGTCATTGGAAACTTGGATACATTAACAATTAGGTCATTAATCATATAAAGTTTCTCCCAATAAGTTCATCATAACTATCAACCTTCATATACATATCATACATCATAACATGGGAAGTATAAACACCAGAAATGGTGAGATCAGATGCTCAATATGTGTAAAAAAGGGATATATCAATGATAACTTGAGCATAAAATCAACATAAGGGTATAAAAATAATGGAATTATATTAGAAATTAATTCCCTTCAAAGCATAAACATTAATATTTTGTAATGGAATAAATCATTATAGGTTATAAGAGTAAAATTATAATGAAATCAATGAACACAAGTCGTGGAAGCATAACACTGGAAAAAGACATGGAATTTTGGAATACACATAAGAATAGTAAATCATTTTATTTGTAGTAAAAGGTCATTTAAAAGACCATTAGATTATAATAATTACCATAATAAATTTGGTTTAATCCCCATACTAGTAAGAAGATTATCATAGGGGACAAAGTCCCTTACTCAACCAGGTTTACTCTACATTCTAGTCTAAGTTAATCTCATGAGATATAATTAGTTACCCAATGTATTGGAGGGATATAAAGGTCTCTCCCATCACATTAGAAAATAATTCATATGTGTGCCACAAGATCATAAAAAATTCATCATATTATAACCCCTTAAAATAAATTGGTTTCATTATCATTTCATCCTAGAATAAACCATAGAAAATGAATGGGTTTCATTAACATTTTCTTATTTCCTCATAGCATAACCCGTAGAAAAGGAACATGTTTAATAAAAATTATTCCATAATAAACATAAAACATCTAGAGAAATAATAAGGATGTAATACTTGTATCATATACCTTTTATAGCATTCGTGATGTTAAGGGTTATTCTTTTTTATGAATAAAAACACTGTTAAAAAATTATTAATAATTCTTGAAGAAAATACCCTTTCCATTTTGAAGTAACTCTTTAAAAATCCAATTTATTTTGAAAATATTATTTAATTCTGTATTTTAAAATAAACATGAAATAATTTAAAATAGGTTTCAAAGTATTGATTATTCATGATGATAGGAAATTCTATTCGTGTTTTAAAAGTTAAAATAATATTCCTTTTATAGTTTTGTAAAAAAAGTTAAAAAAGTAATTCTTTTAGAAAATGAGAATAAGTTTATTTTAAAGATATTTTGAAAAATTAAAACATGGGTTAAAATGACATTATGAATTCATATTATACCATTAAAGGTGAAAAAATGGATATGGGAAAAATTATTTTTGAGTAGAGACAAAAATAATGTTGATTATCCTTAAACAAGGATTTTTAGATTTTTTTACTAAGGTGAGGAAAATTAAAGGGAAACATGTATTATTATGAAATAAGTAGAATAGAATAAAATTCATGATTTTTATTGGATATATAGATAGTGGTATCTCATCATCACATGCTTTATCATGCTCAATCAATATAAACAAATAGATTGTAACTTAAAACCATTACCGCTTTTTAAATTTTAACACATTAAGCATATTAAATACGAACTAGATATAAATATGTAAATTAAGAAAAATTTCATAATTTTAATCATAAAATAATTTCATGTGATGTATATACACTATGAAAAAGAAAAAAGTGGTTAGTATGGATTGTGGTTCAAAGAAATAAAAGTGATACAAAAATCCCTTACCTTAAGTCTGAATTTTTTCTTACACGTGAGAACCTACCATATAATAAATATAGATTTATTATTAATACAATATAAAACTAAACTGATAAATATAATACCATATTTTATTTACATATAAATTTTTTTCACATGTTTGTTAATAATTTTTTATTAAAATTATTTTTCCAAATTATATTTGCTTTATTTTTCATGTATATCTCAATCAGGTAGTTTTGGTGCGTTTATTTTGATAATGGTTGCAACATATCCAGAATTTAAATAATTAAATGAATATAATATAAATTAATTACATCCATTTTTTGATTCATGCATAAAATATTGAGTTAGAAAAATGAATTTCATTGACCTTTGAGGCGGTAGGCTGTATGTTGGCATGAATGCCATTTCCATTTTTCTATGAAGGGAAAAAATTTGGGTAAATAATAAATCCCAATTATATAATCTTTATTATATCATATATATAATAAATAACCAATAAATATATATTTTTTATTATCTAAATATAATATAAATGAAAAATGAATAACATCACTTAGTGGAGATGGTAGCCCACACGTACACAAGATCAATGTTATCATTTTCCAATAGTTTGGAATGTAATACAGTAGATATGAAATTATCATTACAGGAGCATAATTATGTCATAATTATCATATATAATCATTAAAACCATCATAACTCAATACCATAAAATATGGAGATGAGATGTGAGTTGTGTCGCTTTTGGGAGATGGTAAGCCGTACATATGCACGAGCGATATTTCAACACCCCATTTGATAAAAATATGGTGAAAAAAGGTGGGTTAATAATGAAATTAAATTTTATTATACTGAATATACTGAATTTATTATTTTATGAATATTATAACAGATTTTAATGAGGTGAAAAATAATTTAAAATAATGTGATTGATCAAGGTGATTACCTCTTCTTTGAAATAACTCTTTTTGATCTCCTCTTAAGGACTCTAGGGTTGGGATTTTGGTAGTCTAGAACCTCTAAAATTTGAAAAAGGGAGTTTTTAAGAGAAATTGGCTTATTTTAGGTTATATAAAATTCCCAATTTTGTGTGAATAAGATAAAGGAGGCATTCCCTTTTATAATTGAGGGGAGTGGCACCATTTGAATTTATTAAAATATTGAAACATATAGATATAATTGTTTGAAAAAATGGTTCAAAATTTCCTATAAATGGGATATGTATTATATTTTATAAAATATAATATCCCCCTTATCCAATTTTATGATTTTTAGTATTTTTATGTAATTAAATAGAATTTTTTTTTATAATAATATCATTATTTCCAATTTAGATACCATTCATTTTAAAAAAATTAAAATACATAAAGGATAATTAGAAATTAAAATATAATTATTTTACATAAAAATTAAATATAATAATCATCTAAAAAATTCTTTTCAAACCTTAAATAACTCAAATTATATTAGTTTTAATATTTTTAAAACCAATTACTGTATTTTTTTAATTAGATAAATATTGTATCGATGTTGCATAAAATGTTTAGGTCATTATATAATTACTAAAAATTATAAATAAATTTATTTCGGGAATATAATTTCATTAAGCTAAATATAGAAACTTATATTCATTAATAACTATCCTATACCTTATTGGGACACATAAGAGATTTATAAAACAAAGAGAGAGTTATTTTGTAACTTTATTTGATTTAAATATTATATTACTCATTTCCTTGTGAAAGTGTCCATTAAACAAATAAATTTCAAGAATAACGTGATAGGAGTTGAATTTAATTTATCCATTAAATATTATGATGAAAAATTAGGGCATTGTCACTTATTTTTAACATAAATTATCTTGATGTACCCCTTAGCATGGTGATATATTTAAAGATGGTTTCTATTAATATTGAACAAAAATAAAAGGGACATATTTACAAAATTTAAACCAAATAATTAAAAAAATGGAATCCATGTTATAAAATTTAATTTCTATAAAGGGAAAGAAATTTATATTAAAATAATCTAACAACACGAGAAAAAAACATCTTTTTAGAAAAATAAAATTTTACCAATAAAACATCGTTTATACTTATTCCATGTCAAGAAAATATTAAATTAACGTTAATTTTTTAGTAAATATAATATATATTTTATTAAAATCATTTATGAATAGTTAATAATTGAGTTTTTTAATATAACTGAACATTATGCACATAGAATAGTTTATCAAAATAAATAACTTTTAATTCCAGATTATTTGTATTTTCATTTATAAATAATCAGTAAATAATGAATTCATTTTGTTCATTTTTCGACCATATGTTTTTAATAAATAATTTATTTCAATTTATACCTTACAATATAATGGGTAGAAAATATATCACTTTAAATAGTAATATTTTTATAGTGTATTGTAGTTCATTTAAACTCAATTTTTTGTATAACATTTGTTATCAATGAATTTAAAATTATTAGAATTTTTTCCTAAAATATCAGGGTGTTGAATTATACCAAAATTAAAAAATTAATTTATCCATTGATATTCATCACTTGAAAAAAACAACGTCAGATATCTTCATTTCATTACATCCATTATTTCTCTTGTACATTCTTTGAATTTTTAATTTCTCTAGGGAACATTTACTAGGGGAGTAGTCTTATTCCTTTTTAATTTATCTCTATGATACAATATTTCTAATCTTTGATAATCATAAGAAATAGCATTTTCTATTGCTATGAATTCTAATTTTCATACATGTGATGGATTAGGTATGTGGTTCCTTAAGAGAGATAAATGGAACAAATCTTGAAATCGAGAGAGGTTTAGTGGAAGCACCAAGAGGTAATATACAATCCTCAATTGGTCGTGAATATCGAAAGTAATAATACACCAAGGGATTCAATTTCCCTTTTTATAAATCCTTTAATATTCTTCCATGGAGAAATTATTAGAAAAAATTTATCACCAACTACAAATTCTAGGTCATTCGGATGATTGTCATCATAAGTGTTTGGTTGACTCTGAGTTGTCTTGTTGTGCTAATGAATGGATATAGCATTATCTTTAATTTTATTAGCATGATCAGGTCCTAATATCTTTATTTATAAAATATCATCCAATAATATTTCAGTTCAACATTTCTTTCTGAATATTGTTTCATAAGGGACTATTTGATTTCCCAAATGAAATTTATTATTATAAGAAAACTCAACTAAATTATTGTGTTTATCCTGACCGCCTTTGAAATACATAGAAAATTATCATAGCATATACTCTAGGGTTTAAATTATTCTTTTCGTCAAAAATACTATCGGGGGATGATATACATTATTGAAACCCAACTCTGTATCTACAAAATAATGAAGCATTTTCAAAAAACATCGAGGTATATATCAGATCCCAATTCGATACAATAGAATTTTGTATTCCATTCAACCTTACCACATCATTAATATACATTTTTTTCAATATTATTTGAAGGTAAATATTCTATAATGTAAACGTAGTGTTCTTAATTTTTAAGCAAATCGAATGCAACCCATAAAAAATTATACCCTTTTGATGTTTTGGGGATTCCAATAACAAAATCCATGTTGATTTTATCCATATCCATTCTTCTATGTAAAATGGTTATAATATAACCCTTTATTTTCTTGTATCAGCCTCAACATTCTAATATACTAGGCACTGAGATACATAATCAGCAATATCTCTCTTCATACAATCCCACCAGAAATACCCTTTCAGATATATATACATCTTTGTACTTCTAGGTTGAATTGACAATGATGAAATGTGAGCTTCATCCAATAACTAACATTTTAAATATGGTATGGATGGAATAAAAAAATACTTCCTAAATTGTTTCATCCCATCAAAATCAATGTTAAAATCATGTACATTTATCACCTTCTTTTTTAGTTCAATATATTCCATCTACACCACTTTAATCATTACCTGGATTGATTTTTTAACACTCATTTGAGAAGGATACTATTTCCCCATTCTTTAATGATTTGAATATGAATCCTTTTCAAATATGGAAATATTAGATATTTTTCTTATCCTCATAATAGGTAACATATCAAGATCTATTGTTCTCAAAGCATCTTTCACTTTATTCCCTTTCGGAGGGGGTAATTTATTGAGCAGTTATAATCGTTAATTGTCTCCAATATTCTGTAGTGTACATTAAATTCATTCTATAAGAAAATATACTTTAAATATGTATTATTAGTATATATATCACACATTTCTATATAAATATAATGCCTCTATATAATTAATGAAAAAATTACAAAAGATAACTCCAAATCATGAGCTGGGTAATTTTTATCTTGAACCATCAATTGGAATGTGGAATATTATATCACCATATCATTCATCAAGAGAAAACTTCCTAATCCTTTAATTTATACATCACTATGTATTAAAAAACCGTTTACACTGAAGGGTAAAATAATTATAGGCTCCCTAACCGACCTTCTATTCGGTTCCTTGAAATTTTATTCACATTATTCCATCTAAAGGAACTTAGATCCATTCTAAGTTAAAATTTTGATTTGATTAGATAGTCATGAGAAATTATTTAAAAACCACAAATATTATCTATCCAAACCAAGAAAACAATGTATAATATTCATCGTGGTTGGTCTAGGCCAGTGTTCAATAACTTATATTTTTGAAGGATCGTCTAATATACCCTCACATTAGATTATATTACCAAATAATGAAACTTTAAGAATATTGAATTTAAACTTGGAAATGTTTTTATAATGCATATCATTCCTTAGGTTCTTTAGAACAATTCTCAAGTGATATTTAATATCTTATTCTATATGAAAAATATATATTAATATCATTTATAAAAACTACAATAAAATGACATATGTAATGTATAATTACTCTACTCATTAAATCCACAAAGATAAAAATGAAATTAGTAAGAATAAATTTCATCACTACGAATTTATATTGTTCATTCCATGTAAGGAATGTTTTCGTTTGAATATTCTACTTCATCACTATCAATTTATGATATTTAAAATTATGTTCAGTCTTATATATGTTTTTATCTCCATATAGTTGATCAAAAACCTAACCAATATGGGGTAGATGATACTTGATCTTAGTTGTGATTTGGTTATGTTTTCAATATTCAATGAATTTTCGACTTGATCCATCAATATTATCATAAAAAATAACTGGTGCACCCCATTAAAAATAATGCGGTTGATTGAATCTGTTGTAATGATTCTCTTGTAGATTCTTATTTAGTTCATAAAACTCAATCACGACTATTTTATATTGATTCTTTGAAACAACTATAGAAATATGTATGAGTTCTATAAAGAAATAAAATTCAATATTAAATAGATGATAAGTAAATTCCTTCATAAATACTTAAAAAAACTACTACACAATAAGGATATAATTGATGTTGGGTTTCTTCCCAACCATATAGGATGAACAATAATTTAAAAAGGAATCAAGACCCATGTTGTGGATGTGATTCCATTGGAATTTTATATTTATTTTCACACTGATAGATAATTATAGGTTTGTTTGAAATATCAAACAGAACTACCCTTCCTTGGATATTTATGTGGTATTTTTGTAAAGAAAAAAAATCCATGCCTATGATAATGTCAAACTCATCAAAATGGAGAATAAAAAGATTTATTAGGAAGAAAATTCCCATAATATTCAATTAGAGATGAATAAAAAACATGATATGTGATCATCATAACATTAGCATTTTTTGTTACACACTCAACATCTAATCACTGATGTGTAATATTGATACCATTAAAAAATTATTTTGATATAAATTTTTGGATATATCTAGAATCAAATAAGACATTAGGTGCTCTAGAGTGGTTGGTAATTGTACCTTGGACCACATAATTATCAAAAACCTCACAATAAATTGTGATAACATGATATTTCTTTTTTTATATGGGCTTAAAAGGTTATTAATGTTGATCATAATAATTAACCTTTACATTGGAAAGTTTGTTAGTATAGTACCGATACTCCTTTAATTTATAACACTAGTGTGTGGGTGGTACATTCTTTGGTTCTTTCCCTTTACTCATATCAGTAGCTAACTTATTCCAATCACTTTAGTGTTAAACTGACCAATGGACTTCATTTCCCCACATGAAACATTTACTAGTGAACTTTGAGAAATTTCATCCATGTTTCCTTCCACACATTGAGAATAAAGTAAATCTCATCGTTTTCTCTGCATTGTTTTTATAATATACTTTTGAGTACATATTTTTTTATCAAAAACCATTAGATTTATGGGTCAATCAAATATCTACATTCTCCATAATGGAACATAAATTGATTTATTCATAGCTACTGAATCCCTTTATGGTACACATTGAATACTTGGTTTTTAGACATTAAATAATCAATAAAAAATACTTTCATGTAAGGTGTTAATTCCAGAAGCATATCTTAAAATTCATGTAATAGTTTGATAAAAGGTACCAAAAGATCCCTCATCATTATATTTATACTCAAGTAACTCCTTCTCCATTTTCTATTAATTAATATGAGAAATGTTATTATAAAAATGAGGCCTTAATATCCTCACACTCCAAGGATTAAATTTCTTTCTATTGCATTGTGTTCTTGTGAAGAATACCCTATTGATATAAATAAACTTATAAATGATAAAACCCAAAAAAGAACAATATGTTATTCAAAAAACTGGAGAATAAAAAATATTTTTTCAATGGTACTGATCCATTACTTAGAAGCATGTGTTTTAATTGAAGTACTAAAATATGGTGGATGTTACCTTACGAAGGAACCAATAAAACATTTCCCCCCTTTCAATATTTTCAAGATTAGTGTGATTCATAGATTTATAATTTTGTGTGAGAAGAGAAATAGTATTTTTCATTCCAACTACCATGATGTTTTTTCTCAAGATAAAAAATATTTTCATTGTCCCTCACATTCTACATTAACATTATTACTTCATGTTCCAACAATTGACTAGAACAAAACATCTTGTTGTGAGAAACAATTATCTTAGTGGAAAACCAAATTGACAAGAAAAATAGTCTACTGGATTTATTAATCACCATACCTTATATATTGAAACTATAGGTTTAACCAAGGTCATTCATTTTCATTATCAAAACCATATGACATTATCCAATACCTAAAAATATCCCTAGGGCTCTCACTAATGTTATCTCATCCTGGTTTCCAAAGAATAACTAATCCATACTATGAAAAAAAATATAGAGACCCTTAATATTTTTAATTATATATCACATCTTATGATAAGAATGTTCATTACATAACATAGTGATCCAAGACATATTTGTATAGGTCAAGTGCCTTTCAAAATAATGAAACATAAACAAAAAGTTCATAATGTACCAACATCATCTCCCACTATGTTCATCATTACTATAACTATTATTATAAAAATCATACTTGATAACTGAGGGAAATAAATTATAAGAAATTGTGTGATTATATGGTCAGTAATGGTAAAAAGGTATATTTCAATGATCACTTGAGCGTAAACTAAACATAAGTGTATGAGAACATGATTATAAAATGTGAATCCCATAACCTATATAACATAAATTATAATTTTAATTCATGCAATAAATATTGAAAGTTCATAAGACATTAATCATATAGGAACCTATGAACATAATCTATAGAAGAATAACATTTTCATAAGGCATGTAATTTTGGCATACACTAAAGTATAGAATATCATTTCGTTATTAAATAAAAATCATTTAAAAGAATATCATAGTCTATTAGGTTCACTCCTCATTCCAGTATAATAGTCAAGATTCACTCCCATAAAAATCATATTTGAAAAATTCTCTTTCTGAATTGGGTCCCCCCACTCTAGTGGTGTTTATCTCATTGGATATCAATCTTTACCCAAATAATTGGTGGAAGATATAGGTTCTACCCATTAGATAATGAAAATTATACATATGTATGCCCCATGATCATAAAATATTAAATATATCATAATAAATTAAAGTAGTTTGGTTTCATAAACCTTTTATCAGAGAATATACCATAGAAAAGGAATGGGTTTCACAAACATTTCATCATAACAACAAATCATAACATGCAGAAAAGGAATGAGTTTCATGAAAATACTATCATCGTAAAAATAAACTATCTAGAGAAAGAATAAGGATGATATAATTGGATCATATACCTAGTATAAAATAATTTTAATCAATTATTGTTTTCCTGGATAAATATAAATACAATTAAAATATCATTAAAACAATATTTTGGGAAAATAACCTTTACATTTTGAAATCACTCTATAAAAATCCTAAAATTTGAAAAGTATCATGGAAAATTTTTCATTGAAAATTATCATGGAAACTTTTAAAGGACTTGTCATTCCATTGAGAGGCCATGATGGTATGAAATTCTATTAGTGCTGTAAATGGTAAAAACATTCCTTTTATACATTTCTCTGAAAAGTTAATAAAGTATCTATTTCAAGAAAACAAGAATATTACTTTTAAAATAATTTTTATGAAGTTAAACATGTGTAATATTGGATTTAAACCTTTATAAGATAATTTCTGAAACTATCTTCAAACTATTTTTAGAAAACATGGATATGGATTAAAATAGATATTTGAGTAAATAGTGAAATAATGTTGATTATCCTTAAAAACATATTTTTAGTTAATTGAGTACCTAAGGTGTTGAAAATTAAATTAATAAATAATTATTATGAAATATATACATGATAATAAATTTCATGTATTTTGTTGAGATATAGGACATAATATTTTATCATTAGATACTTAGTCTTAAATGATACTTATAAATTATTAGATTGTAACATAAAACCCTTACCAATTTGGTAACATTTGAATTGTAATCCCCGTGAAATAAAAAAGCATAGATAGATATGTAAATACCCATAAATATTTATAGTCGAATTATAAAATACATTCATGGTTACTATATAAACCTCATTAAAGAAACAGGTTGTGAATATGGCATGTGACTCATAGCAATAAAAGTGAGATTTAAATCTCGTATCTTAGGTCCGACTTCCTTTGTATGTATTGGATCATCCTATATTATAAATATAGATTTAATATAAATATATTATAGGACCATAATAATATATATAATAGCATTTATTATTTACTTATATCCTTTTATTAGCTATTTTAGCACTTCATTATTAAAATTACTATCCATGGCGATATCTGCATTATTTTTCATGTATTTTTCGTTCAGTAGTTTTGGTCCTTGTATTTTGATCATGGTTAAATCTTATAAAAAACTATAATATTGACATAAATGCATTATATATTCCTTATTTACATGTTTATAGTAATCCATGAAATAAATAGATATAGAAATTAATTACCCAGTTCTTGGAGATAATATTCCATATGTACGCATGAATGTTGTTTCTATTTTTTGACATGATTAATGAATGAAATGTATATAAAAAATCCCATTTATTAAAAAATTATAATATCACATATATCATATATATTTATTAAATATATTATTATAAGCATAAAAATAATATATAAGTGAAAAATGAATCCCAATGATGTGTGGAGGAGGCAATGTAGACGTATACACAATTGACACTATCAATTTCCAACTAGTTTGAAGGTGAGAAGTTAGATATGATATTATCATTACATATGAAAATTTATGCCATAATTATTATATATAAACATTAAAAACATCATAATACCCCTCCATAAATTATAGTGATGAGAGATGAATAATATCTCTATGTGGAGACAGTATGTTATGCGTACACATGAGTGATATTTTCACGTCCTATTTGATGGAAAGATAGAGAATATGGGTACTTCCATAAAAATTAAAAATGATTAAGTAAATTGATGATACTAAATTTATTATTTTATGATTAACATAACATGTTTATATGATTAAAAATAATAATTAAAAAGAATGTAATCGATTAAGGCGATTACAACCTCTTTGAAATAACTGCTCTAGATTTCTTGTTAATTACTATAGGGTTTGTCTATTAGGAAGAAATAATCCTATACAATAATTATAGGGGAGTTTATAAGTGATATTTTTATATTATGGTTGAGATATAATGGTCAAAGTTGTGTGAATAAGTGAAAGGTGGGATCAATTTTATAATTGAGGGAGGGGTGCCTTTGGAATTTCATAAAAGAATAAAATATATTAAAGTGATTCCCAAGAAATATTATTCCAAAGGGACTATAAATAAGAAATGGATGACAATTTGTACAATATATTATCCAAATTATCAAAATTTAATATTTTTTTTATTTTTTATGTAATTTAATAAAATATTATATGCATAAAATATCATCATTTCAAATTTAGGCACTATTCATATAATTTGACATAAAATACATAAATATAAATTTGGAATTTGAATATAATTATTTTAAAAAATAATTATATTTTATAATAAATCTTAATTTTTTAAAACCTTAAATAACTCAAATTATAAAAATTTTCATATTTTTAATATCATTTATTATGTTTTTTATTAATAGGAGAAATATAACATCGAACATTCATTTGTATTTATACTTATGATATAAATTATAAAAATTTGAAATTAATTTATATCATGAATAAAATTTTATTATTCAAAACATAGACACTTATATGAATCAATAACATTATTTTGTTCCAATTTTGACACTTAAGAGATATTTAAAACTGAGAGAGTGACATTTTGTGACATTCTTTGATTTAAATATTATATTTGAATTTCAGTGGAAAGGTGTCTGTTAAAAAACATAATTTTATGAAAAATTAGATAATCACAAAATTTAATTCATTCAATAAGAATTTGGTTGAAAATTTACGATCTTATAAATTATTTTTAACCTATATTAACATGATTTACCCTTTTATGAGGTGATAAATTTGACCAAAATTCCTATTCAGGTTGACCATAAATAAAGGAGACCTATTTACAAAATTTTATCCTCATAAGTCCAAATATTTAATCCATTTTATCATATTCAATTTATATTAGTGGAAAATTTTAATTTTAAAAGACGTTATCAACACATGATGGAAACTAATTTTTAGAAAATTACATTTTTAAACATAAAACATGGTTTATTATTATCTGATTCCTAGAAAAAATTAAATAAATGTTAAAATACTTGAATAAATTATATATATATATATATCATTAAAATAATACAACAATCATAAATAACTTGTGTTATTAATATAAAATTACATTATGTGCAAAAAAATAGTTTTTTTATAATATATATCTTTTACTTTAAAATTAATATTTTTTCATTTAAAATTAATTATTAAACAATAAATTTATTTTATCCATTTTAAAACCATATGTTTTTAATAATTTAGTTTTTACTATTCACACCCACCAATCTAATAGATAATCCCAAACTATCACCTTAAATAATAATATTTTAATAGTACATTGTGGTTCATTTAAACATTGTGTTGTGTGTAATGTATTCTATTAAAGAAATTAAATTTACTTGAATTATTTTTCATAAAATAATATGGTTATATAGGGACATTAGTCCCCCTATAATGGAATGATGGCCTTTTTTTATTATTCATTTTATATAATCCCCCTTTTAATGGATAATGGGGAACCCTTACATGGCCTCTAGGCTTTTAGACATTACATAACCTGTATGTATTAGATGTTACGACCCCAAATTTTATTAATGAAAATTCCTCTAGATCTAATTAAATTTCTTATTATTTAAAATATTAATATAAAATATTCACTTCCTTTGTTTTATGGATTTCAAAATACTGTTAGGAATTGTTACCATTTCTAATATAGTTATTGAACAGTGTTCACATGATGAGTTTGAATATAGGGCTTTAACAAATCCAATTTACTTAGTAAAAAGAAGCAATGACATCATCCGATAGAATTTATCCATACAAAGCCCATTTGTTAGAGCTCGGAAAGGGGTTGGCATCATTGGTCTTCTCCCTTGACCATACCATAGTCGAGCTTCAACACATTAAGCTCAAACGGAACCACCTATGGGTGAAGTTGAAGTTGATAGAGATTACCACCCAACCGATGTTATCCGAGCCACCCCAAGATTCAGTATCCGTCAAAAACCATACCCTTAGGTCATATGAGGTTTTTATAATGGTTTATTTAAAAACAACCTACCACTATGATTATGTGAATTATTTTTTATAGAATAAAGAATATAAGTTCATTTTAATAATGCAACTTTGTCAATAGTTTTTAAAGTACAAATAGTATTTTTTGTTGTTATTCAATTTGATAAATCTATTTTGATTAATTAATGGATTTTTTAATTGAATAAAATTTCAAGAAAATAATATTAGTAAATTACTTTTAATTAAATTTAAATAATTTTATAATTTTAATGAATACAATTGTAATTTTTATTAAGGTTTCAAAGTAGTTTTTTTCAAAACCCATGAATCTACGATAAATGTCATTTTTTTAATTTTAAAAGAAAAAAATTCACTTATTTAGAAACTTACTTATATAAAATGAATATTATTTTTGGAATGAGAATGCCAAAAGTATCCAATGGTGAATTTTTCATTATTTTCCGAGACTTTCAAATTTTTGGGTAAAAATTAAATTCTGTTTAAATATATAATGTGTTTTATGACATCATAATGACCCAATAGTGATGTAATAAAAAACTATAAATGATATTTTAAGCAAATATTTGTTTTATCATTTAAATAATGTAATTTTAGATTTGTTTGATTAATTTTATGGTGCCTTAGTGTACCCACCAAGACATATAAACCATTTTATCGTTTTAAATTGATTTCTTTTATAGTGTGATTCACCTTACATTAAGAAAGCCTAATATTTTAAGATGTTCAGACATTGTCCTTATAAAATAATTTTTTCCAATCACATTTGGAAAACCCCAAGGGAAAAAACCATGGGTTGGATTGTGGGTTTGATTAGTTTAATGTGTAGTGTCCAAAACCTAAATAATAAATAATTCCCACTCTTTTCCTATATAATACCACCAAATCTTCAACTTCTTTTCAATCAAACCCCATATAAAACATCCCTACAATGATATACTGTCTCTAAAATTATAACAAGGCACCCCAAACTACCAAGATTCCTCTCTCAATCCCCTCCCAATCATTTGGGATCACACTTCCAAGTAAGGAATTTCTTTCTTTCCATTTTTTGTCCAAATTTCATTATATTGTTATACCATTTTTATTTCAATTAAAAATGTTGGGGTATGATATTTCAGCTCACCCATATATTCCACCTTATGTTTTAATTATGAGAGTCCTCTTTCTTTATCATTAATGCATACCATGCACACCTGTCACCATGCTGAAATTTCATAAGTAATTTCTCTCTTCTCATTTACATTCATGCAATTATTTTAATTTGTTAATCTAAATTCCATTACATGTGTCTAGACATGTATCTATGTTACCCATTTAATATCCATTTTATGTACATATTATGAAATTACCCTTTCCCTCTTATCAACCATTTTTATGAATTTTTATGTCACATCCATATGCTGCCGAAACTGCACCACGATTTTCAAAGCCAAAGTCATTGTGTAGTGAATACCATGACCATTTCTCAATCAAGGGTATTAACCTTTATTCAAATTTACTTATTCATTATATATTTTTATTTATTAATTCCACATTCCTTTATCGTGAAATAAATGATGATGTTTAATGAATCCAAGTTATATGATCTATGTGGCACACTGATGAATGAAATGAAATGATTAAGAAGGGTGGGCCCTAATAGCGCTTCAATGCATTGGGTAATGATTAGTATCATGATAAATCAGATGAATTTATGATTTACTCAAGATAATTAATTTTCAATGATGGTTTACTCATTCTCGATGTGTAATGGGCCCTGGTTCATGCTGATATCATATTAAATGTTGTTTCCACATTTCCATGTTATGATAATCATGCTATATCATACCTTTACGTTCATTTTTCTCTTATTCTAAATTGATATGAATATTTCATAACATGTACTGTATTCTTCTTTTTATTCCTTTTTACTCCCTTACTGGGCTTTACAACTCTCACTTTTCTTATGCATGCCCTTAGGTTATCCCATGTAATGCTATGTAGGAAGGAATGTGTGTGGTCATGTAAAAGAAGTCTTCAATAATTATGTATATTTCATGTTTTAAGTGGTTATGTAATTTTTCTAATCCCCAAATACTTTATTCCTCTCTATATTATATGTTTTATCAAGTGATGTTTTTTTAATAAATTATGTTTAAGTATGAAATAAAGAGAAGGGTTGTTATAGTTGGTATTAGAGGATACAGTTCGTTATTTTTCGTATTAGGATTAGAAAACCTTAGTGAATGATATAGGGATAAGAGTAAGTATAATAAAAACATCCTTAAATTTTATTGACTATTATGTAAGTTGATTATCATGAAAATCAATCCTTTCTTGGATATGAGAAGGTTGAGGCATCTCTGACATAGATGTATCTAGGGGTAAAACCCAAAAACACTACTTTGAGCTAGACTCGAAATAGAACTGGTGCATGACAACAGGCCTTTATACACTCTTGGTTACGAAACTCCCTGTGGATATGCTTTGGTAAATTCATAATCTAAGTATGAACCATTATTAAGGGAATTAAAAAATGATCCTAAGAATATATTTTGGAAGTAGATCATGGATAACAAAGATTGAAGTCTATAAATTTATAATTTAAGGACATAATAGTAATTTATACGGCTTCCAATTTTGTCTTTGTATTACCCTTTATGTGTTACCCCTAAAATTCCATTTATTCTAGCCAATTTCTGGTAATAGGATGACCCCAGCTAACAACCGATGCGAAGATCAATGTGATGATTGTTCTAATGAGATTCCCAATCTGATGGGAGTGTAAATCGTGAACATTATCATGATACTATCTCTGTTAACTGAATTTTTGAAAAGAAAAATCGGTCAAGAGGAACTTTAAAAAACACATAAGAACAAACAAGTCACAATTGAGAGATTTATGAGACAAAGGCCTCTTACTTTTAATTGATCATCTGAACCCTCAATTATTGAACAATGGATCAACTATATTGAAAGGATCTTCTCTATCCTTCAATGTTCCGAACAAGAGAAGGTTCTTCTAACTGCTTATCGTATAGAGGGTGAATTTGGTCAATGGAGGACATTGATAAAAATACAAAGCTTGAGGAGTAGATCGAAGTGTTGGAATGGACAGACTTCTGGAAAATGTTTTTCAATAAATATTTTCGTCGCACCATCCGAATAAAGATGGAAAGAGAGTTCCTTGCCCTTAAGAAAATAGATTATTAATCCATCTAAGCATATGGGGAAAACTTCACAAGGCACACATGATATGCCTTATGCTTTCTCATTCCCGCTGAATTCATGTTTTACTGCTTCTTTGGTGCGATAAAACTGAGCCTATGAAAATCCCTAGAGATCCTTGACTTCGAGAGCTGCGAGGAAATTGTATGATGTTCCCTCAAAGATGAAATTGAGATCGGAAAATCTCAGGGGTATCATGGGGATAAGAAGAGTAATGTGGACTTTAATTATAGTGGTCTTGTGGATAAATTAGATGGTGCTAACAAATTCCATCACACCACATGCCAAAGGTGCAAAATGAAGAACCATGGAAATTGCTAGAAGGGGACAAGGAAATTCTTTACGTGTGGAAGAAAATGGCACATGGCCCTTAACAATCAGCAAGAAAAACTCTCTACTTCAATAGAAGGGAAGGACACTCATTTTGATCCTCAACACATTGTTCATTGCATCAACTACAAAGAACCAGGGCAATTTGAAAACTAGTTCCCTAATCCAAGGGTTTTAAGAGGCCACCAATGACCTCAAAGGTAGTAGGGGTGGGCTTTTTCGATCACTACCGCTGAAGAAAACCCCGAAAACTAAGTGGTGATAGGTACACTGGTTATTAATTCAAGAATAGAAAACACACCTTTTGATTCTAGTTCTATTCATTTTTTATATCCAGAAAGTTTATTAGAACAATCCCAACATCAAAAAAAATCATGGAAGTAGAGATGTCGGTGAGAACGACAAATGGAGAAATCATTGCAACCCTGGAATATTACTCCTCCTTTATCATAATATGTGGACTGAAATTCTCTAAGAACCTCATCATAATCCCTCTAGTAGAATTTTTTTCAATTCTTGGCATGAATTGGATTTCCATATAAAGAGCTGACATGAATTACCTTTAGGGGGAAATCAATCATCATATGGTGAATCGACACACGATTTTTTACAAATGCATGGAGGAGGACAAATCTTCTTTACCACCATCATCTAAAACGTGGATATTACTGCCCTATGATCAAGTGTATCTTGCTCAGATGATTATGTATAAGGATGCTACTATCCTCTAAGACATGGATATTGTGTGGGAATTCATTGAAGTGTTACCTAATGAATTTCTTGGACCTCCTCCATGAGGATATGTTGAATTTTCTATTGATCTTATACGTTGGGCATTTCCAATATCCAATACTCTATATAGTATGGCTATTGTGGAGCTTGAGGAGTTGAATAAAAAACAATAGGTGAATTTGGAAAAAAGCTATTATATGCCCAAGCGATTCACCATGGGGTGAACTAAACCTCTTCTTCAAGAAGAAGGATGAGTCAATGAGTCTTTTCATTTATTTTCATGAGCTAAAGAATATCATGATAAAGAACAAATACCCCCATCTCATAATTGATGAATTGTTTTTTTACCACTGTGGAGCATAATAATTCTCCAAGGTGGATCTACAGTTGGGATATTATCATGTTTGTGTGATGGAGGATATCCCCAAGACTACTTTTTATACAAGGTACATGCACTATGAATACATAGTAATTCCTTTCGGACTCACTAATGCTGCAAAAAGCTTCATGGCCTAGATGAATAGATTCTTTATAGATTACCTCTACAAATTTGTGGTAGTCATTATAGAAAATATTCTAATATACTCAAAAACCAAGGAGGGGCAAGAGGATCATCTAAGAACTGTATTAGAGACCCTGAAAAAGGAGAAGCTCTATGAAAAGTACAAGAAGTGTGAATTCTGGTTGAAGGAGGTCTCATTCTTGGGTTATATCATCACAGGCAATGGGATATTTGTGGATCCCTCTAAGAAATCTACAATTGAGGGATGTACGAGTCCATCGTTGGTGACATATATCCATATCTTCCTAGGGTTAGCTAGATATTATCTCTGATTTTGAGAAATTTCTCACTATTGTCAAACCCTCTCACCAAGATAACTCAAAAGGGGGTTAGGTTTTCTTGGAGTGATGAATGTGAAGATAACTTCAAGGAGTTGAAAAAGAGGATTATCATTGTGTCCGTTCTCACATTACCTACAAGTGGAGAAATTTTTGTGGTATTTAGTGATGCTTCAAAGAATGGATAGGGTTGTGTGTTGATGCAAAATGATAAATTCATTTCCTATTCTTCAAGGAAATTGAATGTTCATGAAAAAAACTATCCAACACATGATCTGAAGTTGACTACAGTAAAAATTTCCTTTAAAATTTGGTGACATTACCTCTATGGGTATAAGTTTGAAATATACATGGATAAAAAAATCCTCAAGTTTATATTCACACATAAAGATTTGAATATACACCAATAAAGATGGTTTGAGATGATAAACGACTATGATTTCATAATCCATTACCACCATTGGAAAGAAAAAAAGAGGGTGGATTATCTATGTAGAAAGGATACTAAAATTCTATCATTTCTTAGAATTTAAAAGGATCAAATCTCCTTAGATTTTATGAAGATTGAAATGGGAATAATAAAGAAGGGAACATCATCAATCCTTTCACAAATGATTTCTCAACCGTCTCTTTTGGAAATGTTATAGGATGCTCAAAAGGATGATGTGGGAATTAAAAATAATTTGGAAACTAATAGAAGAGGGAAATACATGGAGTTTAATGTTAATGGAGAAGGAATTGTTAGATTTGGGTCAAGACTATGAGTTCCATCAAACTTATAGTTAAAGAAGGAAGTTTTTGATGATGCACATAGTTCGAATTTCTCCATTCACCCAAGAAACACAAAGATGTATCAAGATCACTGAGAAAATTATTGGTGGGATTACATGATGAATGAGATTGTTGAGTATACATCAAAGGGATTGATATGTCGGTAGGTGAAGGTTGAGAGAAAGAAATATAAGGGGATGATGCAACCATTACCCATACCAGCATGGAAATGGGAGTACATCACTATGGACTTTACCACATGACATCCAAAGAAATCCAAAGGAAAAAATTCTATTTGGGTTGTTGTGGATCATCTTACAAATAATGCACACTTCATTGAAATTCTAATGGATTTATCATTGGATAAAATGGCATGGATATAAATCAGAGATGTGGTAAGGCTACATAGAGTACCACTATCAATTGTATCTAATCAAGATCCAAGATTTTCCTCTATGTTTTGGAAGAGTCTACAACAATCTATGAATACTGAGCTAAACATCAGTACAACTTATCATCATCAAACTGATGAACAATATGATAGGACTATAAAAACACTCTAGGACATGATGAGTGTATGCTCAATGGACTGCAAAGGAGGATAAGATCAACATCTTCTTCTAGTTGATTTCTCTTATAACCACTTTAACCACTCAATCATCCAAATGGATATTTATGAAGACCTTTATAGGGATAGGTGAAGAATACCGGCACATTGTGCTGAAGTTGGGGAGAAGTAACCCCAAGGTCTATACATGGTCAAAGAAATGGTGGAGAAAGTTACGACCATTCAGTAGCACATTAAATCATCTCATTGTAGACAAAAGAGCTATGTTGTTAATCATCGATGATACCTAGAGTTTGATGTCAGAGACATGGTATTGCTACATATATCACTATGGAAGATATTTATGAGATTTGGGAAGAAGGGAAAGCTTAGTGAAAGATACATCGACCCTTTTGAGATCCTTGATTGCATTAGAGCAGTAGACTATTGACTAGAACTCCCACCAAACCTATCTCATGTACATAATGTATTCCATGTATCACATTTGAGGAATTACATACATGACCCATCGTATGTACTCAATCTAGAGGTGGTACCATTGGAGAGTGACCTATCCTATGATGTGAATCTGGTGAAGATCTTAGATTGTAGGGAATAAGTTGTAAAAAATAAGACAATGAACCTTTTCATGGTGTTGTGGTGAAACCAGATGTTGGAAGTGGAAATGTGGGAATCAAAGTAAGTGATGAAGCATAGTTACCATAATTTATTTTAGTGTGGAAAAAGGAATGTTTGGGGGTGAGATTTTTTGAGGGGGAAGATTGTAACGACCCAAACATTTGCTAATGAAAATTCCTCTTGATGTAAAAAAATTCGTTATTATGTAAAAAGCATACATAAAATATGCACTTCCTTGGTTTTATGGATTTAAAAACACTGTTAAGAATTTTTACCATAGCTAATGTTATCGTTGAACTATGATCATATGATTAGTATAAATAAAGGGATTTAACAAATCATGTTTACTCAGAAAAAGGAAGAAAAGGTTTCATCCAATTGAATTGCTCCATACGAATCCCATTTTTAGGAGCTCAAAATGTAGGTGGTGTCACGGGGCTTCACTCTTGACCAAGAATAAGCCGAGCTTCAACATTTTAAGCTCGAACGGAACAACCTATGGGAGAAGTGGAAGTTAATAGAGATTACCACTTAATCAATGATATCCCTGCCACCCCAAGAGTCGGTCATCATCACACACCTTACCCTTATGTCATATACAGGTGTTATAAGGGGTTATGTAACAAGACCCTAGAACTATGATTATGTGTAATATTTTTAATAAAATAAATAATATACATTAATTTTATAATTGATACTTTGTAAATAGTTTTTAAATCACAAATAGTATTTTTAGTTAATATTCAATTAAGAAATATATTTTGATGAATTAATTGATGTTTGAATTAAATAATATTTTAATAAAATATTTTTAATAAATTAATTTCTATTAAATGTAAATGATCATATAGTTTTTATGAATACAATTGTAATTTTTATTATGGTTTGAAAGTCGTTTTTGTCAAAACCTATGAATTTTTGATAAATGGAAGTTTTTAATTTGAAAAGTAAAAATTCACATATTTTAATTTTTTTAGATAAAATGAATACAATTTTTGGAGTCATGATTTTGAAATTATCAACGGTAATTTTTTCATATTTTTTGTGATATTCGAATTTTTGGGTAAAAATTAAATACTATTTAAGTATATAATGTGTTTTATGAATTTATAATGACCCAATAGTGATGTAATAAAATATGATAAATTATATTTTCGGAAAATATATGTATTATCCTTAAAATAATGTTATTTTAGATTTTTTTATTAATTTTATGGTGCCTTAGAGGACCATACAAGACTTATAAAACATTTTAATATTTTAAATTGGTTTCCTTGAGAATGTGACTCACCTCCACATAAGAAAGACTAATATTTTAAAATGTTTTTCCATTTAAATTATAAAATAATTTTTTCCAATCACCTTTGGAAAAAACCATGGGTTGGTTTTTGGTTTTTATTTGATTAATGTGTGTTTTCCAAAACCTAAATAATAAATAATTCCATCTATTTTCCTATATAAACCAACCCAAGCACCCACGTATATTCTGTCAAAACCCTTGGAGAACGTCCCTACCATGCAATCATCTCTCTAAAATTATTCAAAGGTTCTCCAAGTTCCCAATAAGCCTCTCTCAATTCCCTCCCAAGCCTTTGTGATCACACTTCCATGTAAGGGATTTTTTCATTCCATTTTTGTCCAAATTTCATTATATCGTTATACTTTTTTTAAAGTTAAAAATGTTGGGGTATGATTTCAAACCTCCCCCATACTGACCTAATATTGTTTTAATGATGATATACCTATTTACCTCTCATTAATGACTCCCATGAACACCCGTTAACATGACAAAATTGCGTAAGAAATATCCCTCTTCTCATTCAGATTCAAGAAATTCTTTCAATTTATGCATTAAATTCCATTAAATGTGTTGGGACATGTATCTATATGACCCCCGTAATTTCTATATAATGTAAATATATTGATATACCCTATTATCTATCATCAAAATTTTTTTATGAATTCTTATGTCATGCCTTTATGCTGCCGAAATTGCACCTTGATTTTCCAAGCAAAATTCATTGTGTAGTGAATACCATGCCCTTTTCTCCATCAAGTGTATTCACCATTATTCACATTTAAATATTGATTATAGAGTTTCATGTATTAATTCCAAATTAATTTATCATGAAATAAATTTTTATTTTTAATTAATCCATGTTATATGATCCATGTGGCATGCTGATGCATGAAATTAAATTATTAAGAAGGGTGCACCCTAATAGCACACCAATGCATTGGGTAAAGATTAGTATCATGAAAAATGAAGTGAAATGATGATTTACTCATGTTAGTTCAAGTGAAATGAGGTTTTACTCTTGATCCATGGGAAATGGGCCTTTGCTTATGCTGATATCATGTTAAATGTTGTCTCCACATTTCCATGTTATGATAATCATGCA
The DNA here is from genome assembly GCA_963277665.1 of Viscum album. NCBI lineage: Eukaryota > Viridiplantae > Streptophyta > Magnoliopsida > Santalales > Viscaceae > Viscum > Viscum album. Next base: position 694,340,262 of record OY728163.1, read on the forward strand.
AATATCGTGCCTTTATGTTCATGATTCTCTTATGCTCCATTGATATGCCTATTTCTTAACATGTACTGTATTATTCATATTATTCCTTTTTTACTCCCTTATTGGGATTTATATCTCACCCTTTTCTTATTAATTTCTTCATGTTATCCCATGCAATTCTAAGTACGTAGGAATGTGTGTGGTCATTTAAAAGATGTTTTCAACAATGATGTGTATTTTATGTTTTATGTGGTTATGTATTGCTCTTAAGTCCCAAATAAAGTAGACCTCTCAATCTTCTATGTTGTATCAAGTGATGATTTTATGTAATAAATTATGTTTTATAGTGAAATTAAGATTAAGGTTGTTATATTAGATTAATCATCCAGACTATAACTGATTGGAACTTCCCCACCCCATCGTCTACATCATGGTGTCAAATATTTACCTTTGCATGACTATTCAGCTAGAAATCCAATGTTGTACAAGCTAGTCCATTTAGCAATTTCCATACCCTATCATTATTCCAAATACATCTGCTTCCACTTTGTTGAATGAACATTGCTCTGAATCCTTATATAGAGCATTCTCCTTTGTAGAGTTTATCTGGTAATTCTTTTTCACTACATGATTCGTGAAGGACTTGATGTATATGAAAGTCTTTGAGGTGGCTCAATAGTGTTAAGGTGGCCCATGGGACTTACTGACCTGAATGCTGGGGTGGTCTGATGGCCTTCATGACCCGAGGACCAGACCAATGGCACAAAGGCCAAAATAGATGATTTTTTGGCTGATACTGTACATAACAATAACTATTACAATACCTATTACAGTGCCTACTATATTGATTTCTATAGTGCCTGCTGCAATACTGCTATAGTCGCCTGAAAATATTCCTCTACCTGGATTTGATCCTAGGTCTCATGGATGCATTTGGAGATTCGTCACCAACCGGGATGAGGCTCATGTGCACATTCTTCCCCCATTTAAAAATTATATCCTCTCAATTTTATTCACATATTAAAAAGGTTTTGATATATTTCCCTCATTGATTTTTTAGATTCCCATGTTGACTCATGAACCATATGGTTCTTATAAAAACATTAACTTGATGAATTACATTATTCCATAACACATTCTATATGTGATAAAGAATCACTACAAGATATTCCTCAGAGTAATGTTTTTATTCTAACTTGACTTCCTTAGGACTCAAAACATTAGATGAATTTGAATCATATTATCTTAACATCAAAAAATGAAATAAGATTGGAACCCGGGATAAACTCATAGGTAGGGAAATTTGGTAGGAAACTGATCAAAATCTCTCTAGGATTTATATGGTCCAACAAACTATGGATAGAAATTCCCTTTTTTACAAAAATTAAACATAGTTTTCCATAGATACACTTTAATAAATACATGACTTGAATGAAATATTTTTTCCTTCAGTTATATTCATAAATATTCTTCCTTCTCCGATCTATCCTCAAATATTGTTGAATCATCTCCACCTTATCAACTATTTATTACAAAAAATATTATCCCAAAAATATACTTTATTCTATTTCATTCATGAAAAGTACATCCTGACACAACATTAAATATATATCTTGAAAAGGTTCCATAATTATATTGGAATGAAAAATGAAATTATAAGAAAACTAGATTAATGAATGGTAAAAATCCCAACTTCATTGGAAATCCATTGAATTATAGTGAAACATTTCTTCCAATGTATGAATAATTCTACTGGAATATCCATTATTTTTTGGATAAATAGAATTAATGAAATTTAATTAAATAACCAATGAATTATAATGTCCTTCCCAAAAAAATAAATGTGAATATTGGATCATGGTGAGATACAATACGTAGGGGACTCTATGAAACCTGAATATATCTTTGAATTATAGTTTCAAAAGATGATCTAAATACATAGTATCTCAAATTTGATGGAAATGTTCAGATTTAGTTAATCAATCAACAATTACCAAAATTGGATTATGACTACAAGAATTCACTGGTAATCCCACTATGAAATCTATAGATATAATTTCTCATTTCCACTTTTAAAATAGAAAAGGATAAATCATCCCCTTTGGCATTTTTCATTTTGATTTATCCTATTCACAAATAAAACATTTCATGGAAATGTAAGAATATATATTTTCACTCCATCCCACCATTAACCCCCTCGAATGTCTCGTTACTTAGTGATTATAGGATTATTGGAAAATGGGGAACTATGAGCTTGACTCACCAATTATTTATTCAACTATGAATCACCAAAAATAGTTAATCATTGTACAAATATGATAACACATTATTCTTAAACATTAAACTTTTGGAACTTACCCTTCTTAATAGATTCAACCTTTTTTTTGTAAAGCATGTACTCCATCTGATCTTTAATAATTCTTTTTTATAAAGATGATTATATTAACACTGGAAAAAAATAGAGGATGATCTTACGTACACATTTTTTAGCCCAAAATACATCAAATAATTAACCAAAGGGTCCTTTAAAAAATGTAACATTATTAATTTAAAATTATTTTTTAACTCAAAATGTTTTCTACTTTGTTTGATTTTCATGGATGGGTATGAATGGTGCTGTCATAATCCAAAATTAGTTCTTTCTATCTTCTGTTCATCATATTTAAATATTTCTAAGATATTATATACTTCCACATTTTATGATTAATATATTTTCAAGAAATAATCCATATAAATGATGCCCCCAAATTTTGGAACTTTAATACTAAACATATAATTCTAGATCTCATGTATGAAATTTTAACTCATCATGTTACGTTTATAGTGATGGTTAATAAATTACCTGACCATTCTAAATTTGGAAACAACCAAGTCCTTTAAATTATAAATCACTTTAAAAGTTTACCATTTATAAAGGGTAATTATAAACATATAACATTCACTAACATTAATTTTAGTTTCTTGAAAACAATTATCACCGTCTTTCATCTGATGATTTTACCTATTTTTTGAGTTAAAATGTTCATTGGGATAGATAGTCATGATTTTTTTCAACAAATCAACTATTGTAACCAACTAATCAAAGAAAACTAAAACAATATATCATATTAATAGGTCTTGGAAATTAGTCAATAGCATTAGTTTTCGAAGAATAAATAGTTATTCCATCTTTAGAAATAATTTTTTTTAGGAAAGAATTTTTTTACAACCAAAATTCATACTTACAAAATTTTCCATATACTTTCATTTCATTCAATATTTGAAAAAAAATCTTTAGGGGGATTTCATGATCCTAGTGAATTTTATTATATTCCCAAATGTCATCAATATGTACAACCAAAAATTTTCTTAAATAATCATGGATAACTAATTTCATAAGATCCATTAATACAACTAGTTTCTTATATAACCAAATAGGTATACCTATGAACACTTAATTCTTATATAGGGCCTAAAATGTATTCATCTGGATATATTCCTCCTTTACCTTTAACTAATGATATAGTAATATGAGATAAATCATAGAAAAATACTTCACCCCTTTGTGATGATTAAATAAATCTTTGATATGAGGAAGAATATACGTTTATTAATAGTAATGTTATTCTAGGATCTGTAATCAATTAATGTCTCATTGAACCATTTTTATTTTTTACACAAAAAGGACAACCCCATTGTGTATTTCTAGGGTGAATGAAACCTTTATCAAGAAACTCATGTAACTTATTTTTTCTATTCCAAAAGTTCTACTTGAGCTATTTGATATGTATTTTAAAATAATATTATCATCATACATTAATCCAAAAGTAAATTAAAAAAAATTATCAAGAAAAACACTAGGTAATTAATTTGGTAACATATTTATATATTCATTTACTACTGGAACATCACTAACTTGAATTGTTTTTCCATTCCCAAAATATGATCTTGGAAACATTCACTACTATATCTAATTAATTTACTAGCTTCTCGGTATGTAATTTTTCACGAACCGTCTTCGGGGCCAATGCTGTGACTACCCCAAGCCCACCTTCCATAGGCCAGGGGCTGGCGACTAGCACCAAGGTGTAATTCCCGGTAAAAAAGGGAAGGAATTGCTTTTTTAAAGTAAACAAACACCACATAGCAAACAAGCAGAAGTAAACACTAAGTAAAAACTGAGTAGAATAGTAAGTGCGGAAAAGTAAGTGGGCCAGAATACAAACCCAAACTAAAAGTAAAGTACACCTGAAAAGGGAGTACAACAACTGAAAAGTAAATCCGCAGCGTCGAGCCGTCCACTGGAATTCCCACCTGAAGGGTGGGTACAGATAGCCTCCATAGCTCCTCGGGTCCAGCCGTCCGCTCCGTGGGCCCGGTTGGTTTCATGTACGAACAAACCTGGCTGAACCCAAAGTTCTCGGAAACCTTGAGTGTAATATACTGAAATGACCATCTCGATCCAAGGATCACATCGCAGCTGACGGTGCGTCGATCGGAGGTCCACAATCCATGTTATGAGAAAAAAAATGTGAGAGGTCCGGAATTAGGGGGTTCAGACCCGGTCTGACACGGCCCGATATCCCCTGGGTCGGCCCGCACCGGGTAGACCCGACCCGGGTCCGGGTCTGGCCCGCTTGGGCGCGACCCGACCCGGCTGGCATGGCCCAGCCCGGCATGGGTGGCCCAGCCTAGCCAGGTGGCTCGGCCGTAACGGCCGAGCGTAGGGGGTGCGGGGGGGGGGGGGGGGGGGGGGCGATGCCCCCCACCAGTTCGAAACCGTGACCCCCATGAGGGGGGCCGCTCTTGCTGGCCAGCCGGTGGTTACGACCCCCGATGCTTCTCAGAAGACGGCCGGACCGGCTGGCCGGCCGTGCTGTTGCCGCGGAACCCCACGGTCCCACCCTCCTGCTCCGGCGCCGGCGGCCAGAAACCGGCGGCCACTCCCTGATCCGCCGCGACCTATGGCCGCGACCTTGGTCCGTACGGTGCGGCGTGACGGCGCCACGCTTCTTCGCCCAAACTCATAGCTTCCACGCGGTGTAACAGCACCGCGCCGCCTTACATGTGACGTAACAAAAATCAACAACCAAGGGGGGAGGAGGGTCGGTCGTGTTCGTGCGGTCCAACCTCCTCCCGTTATTGTGATATCAGGCGGCTCAAATTGAAAAGAAGAATGGCGATTGAAGTAATCATGAACAAACAATTAAAATAAACCCCTACCTCGAGCGTAGCTGAATGAAGGCTCATCGCGGAATTGCACGTCACGGAAGGAGGCATCGCGGAAGGAGGATCGTCGTGTCACAGAGAAAAGATTCGTCGGCATCGCGTCATCGATCTCCGAGGATCCAACGTTCTTGTCAAGCTTTGTCGAAGGTCGGTGTTCTTCGAGTTCTTCACGTTCTTTGTCAAGGAAGAAGAACTTCAAGAACTTGAGCAAATTCTCCCCAGCCTCTCACATCCCAAAAACTCTAATAAAATAAGAGTTTGTCTTATTTTATTTCTCAAACCAAGAATTTTGAAAATCAAAAATGAATCAAACAATTAATTGATGTAATTGCAACGTTTAAACCACCCAATTTAATGGAGGTGTTTAATATTTAATTAAACGCACGAGTTGACTTTATTTAAAAAGGGGGTGCGGGTGCGTTACTTTAATTATGGAGGGGGGTGAAGAAAAAAAACGGTGGGGCTCGTGTGGGCCCCACCTCACAAATATCCTACCTAGTGGGTAGGATATTGTGGGTCTCACTCCAATCACTTAGCTTAGGTTAAACAACTTCAAGTAAAATAAAAATTGGTCACACCATTTTTATTTTATTCCTTTACTTAACCCAAAAATTTAAAAACCACACCTGAGAAAACACAACTCCGGAATAGGTGTTTCTAAGAAATTACCGGCGCTGCGATTCCATCCGTGCCCTAGGAATTTGATTCCGAGCACCAGTTCAAAAGTTAGAAAAACCTGCTCGTTCGTTCATTGAATGTACCCGACCTAAACTTCAGAAAAATGATTTCGGGCACACCGGGACTCGGAATCAGGTGCCTTCAGAAACTATGTTCTTGTAAAATCCCAAAGAAAATTAAGAAAAAAAATTTCCTATGAATTTTACGAGTATCTACATCTTTTCTCCATGACGCGACGATCCTCCTTCCGCGACGCCTCCTTCCGTGACGTGCAATTCCGCGACGAGCCTTCGTTCAGCTACGCTCGCGGTAGGGGTTTATTTTAATTGTTTTTTCATGATTACTTCCATCGCCATTCCTCTTTTCAATTTGAGCCACCTGATATCACAATAACGGGAGGAGGTCAGATCGCACGAACACGGCTGAACCTCCTCCCCCCTTGGTTGTTGATTTTTTTTGCGGCATGTGTAAGGCGGTGCGGTGCCGTTGCACTGCGCAGAAGCTATGAGTTTGTGCGAAGAAGCGCAGTGTCGTCGTGCCACGCTGTTGAAGTCGAAAAAGGCATGATGCAGTCATGCCGTGCCGTTGAAGTTGAACAAGGCACAACGCCGTCGCGCCACGCCGGAGAACCACAAAGGCACCGCGGCCAGAGCGGGGCCGTGGTGGAGGGGTGCGGCGCCATCGCGCCATGCCGGATGGACCAAGGCCGCAGCCATAGGCCGTAATGAAGCAGGGAGTAGTGGCCGGTTTCTGGCCACCGGTGCCGGAGCAGGAGGGCGGGACCATCGGGTCCCGCGACAGCAGCACGACTGGCCAGCCGGGCCAGCCGGCTTCGAGAAGCGCCGGGGGTCGTAACCCCCGGCTGGCCAGTAAGAGCGGCCCCCTCATGGGGGCCGCAGTTTCAAACTGGCGGGGGGCAGCGCCCCCCCATACCCCCTACGCTCGGCCGTTACGACTGAGCCACTGGCCGCCTGGCCGCACCCAGACCCGGGTCGGGTCGACCCAGGGGATATCGTGCCTCGTCGGACCAGGCCAAAACCCCCTAATTCCGAACCTCTCACGGTCTTTCGCCCATAACTTGGGCTACAGACTTTCGATCGACGCACCGTCAACTGAGATGCGATCCTTGGATCGAGACGGTCGTTTCGGTATATTACACTCAAGGTTTCAAAAAACTTTGGGTTTGGCCGGGTTGGTGCGTACACGAAACCAACCGGGCCCTCGGAGCAGACGGCTGGACCCGAGGAGCTGTGGAGGATATCTGTACCCACCTTTCAAGTGGGACTTCTAGTGGACAGATCGACACTGCAGTTTTACTTTTTAGTTGATTTACTCCCTTTTTAGTTGTACTTTACTTTCAGTTTGGGTTTGTATTCTGGCCCACTTACTTTTTCGCACTTACTATTGTACCCAGTTTTTACATAGTGTTTACTTCTGCTTTCTTTCTCTGTGGTGTTTGTTTACTTTACAAAGGCAATGCCTTCCCTTTTTTACCGGGAATTATGCCATGGTTCTAGTCGCCAGCCCCTGGCCTATGGAAGGCGGGCTTGGGGTAGTCACGACATGGGCCCCAAGGACGGGTCGTGACATAATTAATTGTATAAAATCATTAAATTTAAATTTCATTGCTCTTCAATCTATCATAATATGATAAATTGAAATATAATCCATTCAAAAAATAATATCAAACTCTACCTTGGGATGTTCAAGAATATTTTCATGAATGATAATCCAATTAATAAGAAATGGCTAAGTCTTATAAATATTTGTTAATTTAATATTTCCACCCAGAGATGTCCTTAAATGTTATATCTTATTTTCCTTAAGTGATATTACCATTTTACATTAAACTTCATCATAAATAATGGAATATGAAGATTGTGAGTCAACCATAGCATTGGAATAATTTGAATATACAATTAAAATACATATCACCACTTCAATAAATGTCCCAACATCAACCATTGTAGTAAGAAAATATTTTTACACAACTTATTACTTCTTATTTGAATGATTTCTACCCTAGGTATCTAACTTTAGACACTTGTTAGTATAATAACCCACCTTGATGAAATTAAAACCTATCAAAATTTGTGGGAAATATATTACCACATTCTTGGATTTTTGAAAAATCCTTTCATTATTGTCACAATCCTTATGAACATGCTGTCCATACAAGTAACACATTAAAAATTCTATCAAACATTCCTTGAAATGTCTTTTACCATAACTGTAACATGTGGGGGATTGCCTCTAGAATTCTTAGTTGACTGCTTCTCAATTGATTTCCACCTTGTATGCTTTTTAATCTTTTCATCTCATGGAACATAAGTTTCAGAAAACTCTATCTCCAATTTCCCAACACAATGAAAAAAATTATATTAACATTGATTTTATTTTGAGGCAAAATCTCATTTTAAACTTGGTTATAATATTGATTAAAATCTATTAATTTTACTATTATTGTCTTGAATGAAATTCTGTAGATACCTAGCCAATATTATAAAATTTACTTCATTTGAATATATTGAATCTTTATATTTTTACCTCAATTCCATTTAATGATTCTATATTATTTTTAAAACAATATTATGGAAATGATTTTATAGGAAAATATTATGAAATGTTTCATTCCATAAAATCAATCTATCTCGTATTCTTATCCAAATACAACCACTGATTATCTTCACCTTTAAAGTGTTAAATAAAAATAGTAAATTTTTAATGTTCTGAATATCCCGTGAATTCAAATATATTTTCGAGGGAATTAATCCCACCTTCTGCTACCAATGGGGATGAGGTTACATTGTATTATGGAGGGTGTTTTTTCCTAAAATTATCAACTATCAACATGCTCCTATTGGGTAAATCATGTTTCTATATAAAAAGGATTCCACCACCATTTATAGCCTATATCAAATGATCCCTTACTACAAAAAAATCTCATTTCTAATTCCAACCATTTTATGATGTTTATTTTGAAGGACACTCTCCTCTCGATACCTTTATACCACATCTTCCCAATTTCCACTTCAAAAAACCATTCTAAATAAAACTATATTAGTAGTAGAAATATATAAATATTTAAATACTATATCATTTTAAACTAACTATTATGTGGAGTATTTAAAAGGTTTTCTATTAACATTATCGAAAAATATAATTTTTTTAACTATTCCATTTATATCAACTATAATGAATCAAACTCATTAAATATTCTAGTGACTATAGACTAAATTTAACTTTCTTACAAAGGAGAGTATCTTTACAGTTTAGTGTTCAAGAGAATTAGGTCATAAACTATACATAGAAAAATATATTTGTAAAAGTGGAAATTTCTTATTAGTATCCAATTTTCCCGAAATATAAAAATTCTAAAAAGAAACATATTTTCCTTTCATGAAATGTATTAATGTCTTGAAAAATTTCATCTTTTTTGTTCGTACCCATCCTAATCCTCGAGATTTTTCAGAATCTTGGATGAATAGAAAAAAATATCTATGATACATAAAAATAACCAAATTTTTAATCCACTTGAAAACATAAAAAAAAATTCATAAATTTATCACAATCATATTAGACTATATGAAATAAATATTTTCTATACGAATAACACACACCTTTTTCTCAGAACACCTTTAAAACCCATATCGAAAAAAATTAAAACCCCATTTTTTCAAATTATAGAATTATATTCATATCCCAGGTTATAAATAACTACAAACTAGTAAAATATATTTGATAAATAACATTAGTTGACTCCCACATTTTTCCCCTGAAGACAAGGAGTATTAATCAATGCATCAGATCATTATATGGGTGTACCCATCATATATGTCATTTCATGCTCACTTGTCATATAAGATGTATTGGGGTCACCCACCTAATATGTTTTATCACACTCACCCATTATATTATATAATTATAATGTACCTTATTATGAATAAAACATTTTTATTCTTGATTCATTTACCATTAATCCCTTTAAAACTCTTTTTAACTCAGGTGAAAAACATTCTTCAGATACTGAAACACCCATCGCTTTTAAAAACTAATTTCAAAACTATTGTACCAAGAACCATGATATTTTACATAGAATAAATAATGTAATCATATAAATAAATCAAACATTCAAATAATGGTTTCATTAATAGGAATATATTTCGATACTGTATACATTAAAATATAACATTGGTTTTTTCTTCCTAAAAATAATGTTAAAACATTTTCTAAAAAGATTCATTTTGAAAACCATTGAAATAATGTTAAAAAGAGACATAAAATGTACTTTATAATTATTTTATATCAATATAAATCAGTTAATAAAATATTTGTAAAAAATTTTACATGGAAGAAAAATAGCTTAAAGGGATAAAAAGAGGAATTTTAAAAAAAATTCCCCTTCCCTAAGACTGACTCATCACATATGTACTTTATCATCATTAATCACAATGTTATGTCAATTATTTACATTCATTAAGAATAATTATTATTTTCAATATTAAATTAATATTATTTATTACCATGTTATATAACATTACTTAATAAAATAAGTTCACTTCATATGTTTTTATGATATTTATCTCATATATCAAAAATGGATTTTGTATATTGAAAATGGTAAAATAGGCCACTGTTCCACCATACCTAAAATAATTATCATGAAATAATTTTCATTTTTATAACTCAACTGTAATTCTAAAACTTATCATGAATTATTGATATCAAAAATTTACAATGTTACGATCATGGAGGTAGTAGGACGTACAATCACATGAGCAATAATTACATTTTTAAATGATCATGATTCATTGATGTTAAGTATTATTTTATATTTATATAATTTTAATTATATCATAAATACCATATTATTTCTTTAAATACAGTTATATATATATCATCAATGTGATGTGGTGATGAAAAATGAATCGCATTGCTTTGTGGAGGTGGTAGTCCACACATATGCACAAATGACATTATCATTTTTCTGTGGAAGGAAAGGTAAAAAATATATGATTTATTAATTCATTATAATGATAAATATTACACTAATATGATATATATACACTAAATCCATTATTATAAACAACCATGAGAATCCGTGATGGGAAAAAATTACAATGGTTCATGAGCCGTTAATCCCCCCCACACATGGATGATGTTTTTGTTTCCCATTTGATGGAAGAGTAGATGGATTTAGAATATTCCATTGATAAAAGAATATTTATGTATATAGAAGGTACTAATGTTATTATATATTCATTTTTTAATACTATTTGCAAGAGTTATAGGAAGGAATAAAGTAAAAATGTTTGGTTAAAGATTATACCTATACTTTGTAAAACCATTTAAGGTTTACAAAAAATGATTTCCTAGACTTATTTATGATCAATTAAATTCTTCTAGAATAAGGGGAGATATTTAAATAAGGTATTTTATCAATTATTAGGTGAGAATGTTTTTTATTTGTTAATAAAATAGGAGACGATGGTCCATTTTCAAAGATAGCGGAGGGGTACTCTTTGAATTTCATAAAGAACAAAACTCAAATAAATTAACTTTCATATACAAAATATTCTCATCCAATAAAATTTGCACCATTTTAGATTATTTATCTACACTAATAATTTTGATTTAACCCCTCTTTAACCTTTTTACAATTATAGTGATATCAGTGTTTTTACTCTATAGTGGTCAAAATAGATACTATAAAAGGGAAATGGGCACAAAAATGGACCATAGTGGAAATATTAAAATATATCCGAATCACATGGATGAAGAAAATAATTATGGCATTTTTATGTCATTTAATAAAATCTCATTAACAAATTTTTTGAAACTATTCATTTAATTTGACATTGAAATTATCATGATAGAAATTAAAATCAAATATAATACAAAACTAAATAGAAAACATTTTATATTTATGTATAAAATAATTGTAATGTAATAATTCATTCAAATTATATTATGATAAATATTTATAATATCAGTTAACTAATTTTTGTATTAGTTTCATAAATATTATGACAGTGTTGCGTAATAATTTCAAGTAATTAAATCTTCACTAAAATATAAAAATATATTAACATGATAAATATATAATTCTTATATAAAATAGTTATTTATAACTAAAAATACACTCTTTTTATTCACATATCATAAATTTAATGATAATAAAACAAAATGAACTTCATTTTTTTAAATTTTCATTACATAAAATATTATAAAGGCCAAAATTGTGGAAGAATTTAAAAAACCGTCATATATTATAATTTTAGATGATAATGGATGCAATATAACCATATAATAATATTAAGCCATGTTTTATGGTTAATTTGTAGTCCTTATCACATTATTTTACCCTTCATTAACCAATTTTACCATTACCATGGAAACAATATTTAGTATAGTTGCAATTTATAATGTATAAAAATCAAAGGGGAATATTTTATAATTTCAGAGATCTTAATTAAAAATATAGAAACCGCTTTTTAACATGAGATACACATAATTGGTACAATTTAGTATAAAATTAAACTCTTAAAACATGATAAAAACCTGTTTTATCTAATCAAAATTATTCAATTAAATTTTAAAACTAATACAAAAAAATAATTTTACTTTGTAAATACTTGAATGGAAAAATAGTTTCACATAAAAATGAATATTTTCACTAATCATTGGAAAATAAAGATCTCCATAATTATCAACAATTTATCCGAAGATAAATTTTGACATGATTAATTCAAAAATGAATATATTTTTTTAAAACAAAAATAAATAATTTTGAAAGGATGATTTTAAATAAAACACAATAATACATGAAAACCCAATTTGGTTAGAAATAATGTGTATCTATTTTGAATAAAAAATTACATAATATTTTCGTACTGAATATAAAGCTATAAAATATAATTAATGATAATAGATTAATGTGTAATATCAATATTACATTGGTTTTTAAATTTAAGGATGAGTATTAGTGGTCTAGTGGGTTATAGTAGCCCTTACCCCCCACAAAATGAATGTGGGATGCTGTTACTATGGAATTTGTGATAGGTTTAAACATGATATCATAAAATAATAATTCCATCTATATAGTCATGGATCAGACGAAGTTGGAAGAGAGTGTATTTTCTATCATGTATACCCTCAATTTCAATCTTCTGGTTAACCGATATTTGTAAGATATAGTTTTATTTCAGGGGGTTTCATGAAACACACTTTGAGACTAAAATTCTCATTTTACATTTTGATTTTTAAAGGGTATATAGAAGGTGATGAGATCACTAGTTCTTTTGTGGACAACTTTTCATCTTCATACTAACAAACAATATGAATAGTCAATTTAGATTCTTGAGGACATTTTTCAAACTAATGTTCTAGAATACAATGGTTAGTGGGAGAAACCTAAATCTCTTGTGGAGTTATTTTATAATAATAGCTTCCAATAATCAATCAAAATGGATACTTTAAAATAATTTTTTAGAAGTCCATGTTTTTCACCAATATATTGATTATAGGTAGTAAATTCATCACTTTTTGGATATATTCTTATGTTAGAGACATCTGAATAGGTTATGTTGATTAGAAAATGGATGAAAACCATGAAATATATGAATAAATATTATACTAAACATAAATTATAACCTCTATAATTAGATGTTTGAAAATACCTACTTTTTTGGGTGTCATCTAGGCTTGGGAAACACCATTTTTGGAAGTAGGAGTAGCTAGATCCTGTTTATTATGGTCCATTTGAGATAATAAGGAAGATTGGTCCTATGGAATAATGATTGGATCTTCAATAATGCTATAGTTCCTTGAATTAAATGTTTCATGTGTTACATATTCAACGATATCACTTTGATCAATTAAATATCTTTAATGTTGATGATGCTTATCTTCATATCAATGATTCATTTTCAGAGCATACGATCCATATCACAAACCATAGTGAGAAGATTCTCTAAGGTAAGAATATGCCTTGGGTTTAAGTGTTGTAGCATAATGGGTGTGTTTTAGATTAGACTTTGGATAAGGATTATGATATATGTGAATAGTGTCATCATTTTTCGATTTTTATTTCTCAGTGATGCATGGGAGAACATATCAAGGATGGGATGTTAAATATTGGGGAGGTTGTTGATCCCCAACCTTTATCTAGGTACTACCCTCTTTTAATTTTCACCCATGTCATATAATTTCTCTAAATAAATATTTTTATTGGTTAAAAGGTTGTCTTGGGGATTCTTATTGGATTATAGGCGATGAGATAGGAAGATCTAGTATTGTTATACAACATAGGGTCAACTTCAGTGCCACAAACTATCTGGAGGGATCAAAACAACTAGATAGTGGTGCCCTTTGGGGACTTAAAGTGAGGGAAAATTCTAAAATCCCTCCTCATGAATCTTTTATGGTTCTCAATCCTTCATTTAACCCTAATTTTAGGATTAGTGATCTGGAAGGGTTATCGAGGTTTTATTTGATTTATCTAATTCCATCCTTTGATCCCTTGATCCGTTGTTTGACATGGAATTCTTGTTTTTGTATTTTATTTTGGGGGATTTGATGAATTCATATCATTTTCTCCAGGATTATTATTCTTCAATCCATGAAAAGGTGGATCTATCACCATCATTAGAGAATTTTTGTGTTTTACATAGATCTGGACAACTGATATTTTGATTTCTTCTTCTATATTGTTGGTGTCTATGGTCTAAAGTACCGTCCTCTAATGTGATTTTAGTTTCCTGTATATGTTACATGTGTGATCTCACCATAATTCCATTCATGAGACCTCATCAAATTGTAATCCATGATTTTTTTCTTGAATCCTCTAACATAGATGTCCCAAACATATCATCTAGTCTATTGGTTATTGAAACCATGGAATTCTGACCACCAAGAGGAGTTTCTAGATTTTATCCTTGGTTAGAATCTAAAATATATAAACCAAGTACCCTTATAACTTAATTTTGGAATCACTGGTCAATGCCCAGACCAAAACTTTTGAATGGTTCTTACTCCAGTAATTGGGAAATTGGTTATGGGAATGGATTAACTTGTTAATTTGTAATTAATATAGAACTATTGGATTATAATGGAATAATTGGAATTTATTGTATAATAGAAATGTTAAGTGGTAATTGATATATTGTAATATTGACATGTAAACTGGACAATTATAATTTTATTGATTATTTATAATGATTAACAGAAAATTTTCAAGTAAATTGGGTCTGATATAAATTAACCAAAATGGAATATAGGAAACATACATGGCATGTTTTGGAATATTGAGATGTATTGGATATTTTCATATTCCAGATATATTGAAAAATTAATTTCAAATCAGGCATGAAATTGGTAACTAAATAGGCAATTAGACCATTTCATGGGAATTCACCATAGGTCTGTTATGATATTAATATATAATTAACACCTAACCAGGGAAATTTCCATGGGGTTTTTTTTTGTGAATTTATTTTTTATTAAACCTTGGAATGGTAATTATCAATGGGTCTATTGAGAAATATTCTATCATATATTTATTTTGTAGGTGGTTAATAGGACTGGACCCATTTATGGGTATGGACAAATAAATATTACATCTTCACATAGAAAGCATGTATGACCTCAGATATCATCATTGAGATCAAGGGATAGAAAATTTTACATAGATGTTTTTGATTTAAGATATAATTAATTCAAAATACACTATTACTCAGACTAATTTTTTTATACAACATTGGTGGTGGTCTACTTAGTTTTACTCACACCATATTCTGGTTAATGTTTGGTACCTTGTTATAATTCATGGATTCAGGTCTGAACATGGGTATGGGTACATATTCATGATTGATTGTTTTTATTGAATGGTCCAGAAACTAGAGTTATGGAAAACCATGGTGTTTGATAATGGTTTTGGGAGAATTTATTTTGAGACTTTCTTTTAGATGGGTGTATGCATGACTGTATTATGATTTTTAAAATGATATTTTATAGATTGAAGATATTGGGTTGTTAAAGAAATTTCCTTTTTCTATTGGTGTTGATTATATTTACATTTTATCATGTTTTTTGGGGATTTTTATTTAGTACCATAGGGTATAGTCATCCCATTATAATTATTAGTCCTTTATTACTAGTTTGAAGCCTCTGACATATGGGGAGGAAAACTAGAGGTATTATGGAAACCCATCTTGGTCACATGGGGGAGAACTGATCTAGGTAAGATAAAAGGGTGTCGGTTTCATTTATAGGGTACAAAAATTTGATTGAATTGGTAAACCTCATGATATTCCAATATGTTGTAGAATATTCTTATGTCTCAGGCTAAGAAATAGGTTGATTTGCGGATTTAATCTAGTAAGATCCCAAAATATGGTTCACTGTGGCATGTGATCTAGGTTAAGGTACCTTTGGGTGGTAAGGGGTGTATATCAACATGATTCATTTAAAAAAAATAAATTATGTCAACTCAAGTCATTTTGGGGACAAGGGGGGGGGGTATCCTTACTCGAGGCATATAGATTTGGTCTAGGTGCCCATGCAAGGGGTGTGTGCTTATTGGCACCTACGTTGGAGAACTGGGTGATATGGGAAAACATTTAGTTTAACCTATATATTTTTAACAGGGTGGAAGAATATATGACAAGGGATTAAAACTAGCACGAGGCCCATATTAGATGATTGTGAACATATATTTGATACATGGGTGAAAAATTTCATCACAGTAGGTATTCCCATGTGTGAGACATGAAAAATGAGTTCAATCTATTATAGTTAACTAGGAATGAGAAATGGGTGAATAATTTCTTCCTAGTAGGGTCTTGGATGTAGGGTTCACCATATTTTGAGGCCTAGGTGATGGGTTCATCCTAGTAGTATAATGGGTAAAGGGTTCATCATAGTTGAGGCCAAGAAAAAATCTTTTCCCTGATTGAATATCAGAGGATGGATAGGGAATATGAAACCCTAGTGTATGATCCATGAGACAACTAGGGAACATGGGGACATGGTGGGGGTGGGGGGTGGGGGGTGGGGTGGGGGGTCATTAATATTTTCAGTAAAGGGATATCATACCATTATTTCTATATTCTATAAGTGTATCAAAACTAAGAGGTAAGGTATACAATTTATAGGCAAATTTTGTGACCCTTATAATGTGTTTTAGGTCCTCATTTTGGTTACACCGATCACATGGTCCAAACATATAGTCACAATATTTATTTCACATAGGTGGGATATGGAGACTTAGGTGAAATTCCCTAGGAGCGTATTCTGGGAACCTGTTGAAGTTTCCTTCATGCCTACACCTTTTTGGAAGATGACTTATGGCATGAGACCAGGGTATGTGAGCATAAGATAAAGCTCAAATTTCTTATTGACAAATTCCCAACTTCAAAATGTTATAACATTTTATCCACATGTATGTTTGGGATTCATGAGTATCCAAATAAAACCATGGGAAATGAACTACAAACTATAAATTCTTTTTTCATAGAGTAGTTCTTTTTTAGGATTAATATTTACTAAAAAAATAAATTTTTATACAATTTCGAAAACCCTTTTCATCATAAAACTTTGAATCTATGACCTAGACCATGTGGGAGGTTCTCACCACCAATTAACTATATGTCATAATTGTTTTGGTAATCATCATCCATTAGTGTGTGAGTAATCATGTAACACATGTAGATCCCATTTTCTTCTTCATTAGGTTCAGGGATACCGTTCTCTTAATACTATTGTCATCTCATCTACGTAAGGAAGTTAAAACTTACTTTATAGAAAATTTCATTGAAATAAATTCAAATTACCAATAAAATCACCTAGAATTGGATCATTAGTAATGAAATTATTCTAATTCTAGGGTAACTTATGGAACCTTTCACATTATGTCAGAATTTGGGAGGCTTTGGTATCTAACACACCGATGGTAGAATGATCACCATGAGGAGGGTATCAATTGAATTTTTGTTTCTAATATGATTTATCAACTCAGGTATTTTAGCATCTTGAATAGGGTTATTGGAGGAAAATTCAACCTAAATTGGATGACCTAGATACTAGGATGTTACGGGGAATATAAAGAAATTGTATTTTGAAACTGGATCCATGATTAAATATTTGGTTGTCTCTATATATCATGTGATAATTTGATTCAATCTAAATATAATTTTTGGATAGGAAGAACCAGTATATATGAAGATCATATGTAGGGAGGGGGATTTACATTCTATTAGTGACCATAATAAGAATAATCTCCTTGTTTTTACTTTTGATAGGTGATTTGGGTTTCATCACATGGAGTTAGAATATATGTTTTGTAGAGACCCAACGCATGATGAACATGGACATTACATTACTTTTGCGGAATACTTAATACATAAAAAAAACACACAAGGACTGTAATAGTTTAGTGTCTTTAGAAACTTGGAATATAATCTTCTAATCGTGGTAAAAGATCTTCAACATCTCCCATAATGATCTTCCCATTTTGTTTTCTTACATAAAACCTTTCATTAAATCCTGGGAAAAATGAAAACATGTAAAGGGTGAGCACAAATACTGAGTAAGGGTAAGCATGGAGAAAATAGAACAAACCATATACATTTGAACTAAAAAAACATGAACATAATGTTTAAACATCAAAATCACGAGCAATGACATAAAACATGGCAGTATTTAAGTCATAGATCATAAAGAAACATTAATCAAGATAAAATAGCTTGAAAATAAAACATGTAATTGTGTCAACCATTAAGGACATGTTATTATTTCCATAGTAGCCAAGGAATTGTTGCCAAGACCATCTTAGTGGACAAAGTCCCTTTCTAAATCGAGTTCACTCCTCATTCCAGTCCTGTATCACTGAACCAGATTAACTTGCCATTCCAGCCATGTCTATCTCATGAGATATAAATCTTTACCAAATGCATTGGAGGGAGATATAGGTCCCACCTATCTCATAATGAAATCATTCTTACATGTTCCAAAAAACAATCATACATCATTCATCATAACCCAAAGAATAAAATGGGTTTCATAAACATCATCACATCGTAACGTAATCCATATAAAACAAATGGATATAATTTCATCATAAAAAGAATAAAACCATGCAAATAATATATACATTACACTTGAAACATAATCATACTGAATATTTTCATCTTATATGGAAAATAGTTTTGATAAAACACTTGAAATGAATTGTTAAGGAAAATATCTTTTCCTTTTCAAAATCATTTTCTTTTCAAAAATTACATTCAATTTTAAAATAAAAGAATTTTTTTGAAAATAATGATGAAATATTGTGGAGAATGCTTCATGAAAATAAGGATTTATGAAACCGTAAAAAAATCCATTCATGCCGTATAAGTTAAAAAAACATTATTCTCGTAATTTTGCCGGAAAAAGTCAAAAAGTACCTCGTATGGTAAAAAAAAGAAAGATTCCTTACATACCATGTAGTAAAAGTCAAAAATGGTTGAAAATAACTTTAAACACACATTAAATCATTTTTAGAAAACAAGCACATGGAAGATAAATATAACCCTAGTAAATACTTATGAATAAACAATCTCGGATAAAAACAAGATTAGAAAAGTTATCCCTTACTTTATGTCTGATATGCTTCGTATGTATCTGAACCTCCTGTATAATTATTAAAATAATGTCATTGACTTATTACAGAATCATATTCATTGTTTTGATATCATATATGGTTCACTTATGACTTTATATTACCCGTTCTTTTGTAAATTCTATGTTAAAGCAGCGTTTTGGGTAAAATCGTTTCATTTATCGTACGTGTTTTGACTTATTTTTCTTAATTATATCCTGATTTACTTAATTACAGAATGTAAAACATGATTTATATAGAATATATATTCAGAATATAAATATATATGATATATCATTAAATGGAATGAAATACACCATTCATGTAGAGGGTAGGCTGTACGTACGCATGAACGCTGTTTTCCTTTCCTTATTGACTTGAATGGAAGTAAGTAGATGACATGTATATATATATACAAAAATCCAGTAGCATTATTATGTTATATATATCATTATTATTCATTATATACACTTTATAATCATTCTTTAATGGTTAACATGGAGAATGAATCTCATCGCATCGTGGAGACGGTAATCCGTACGTACGCACGGGTGATGATATCATTCCCATCATTATTTAAGGGAATTGGAGTGGATGATATAATATATAAGAATCCTTATGATTTTATAATAACCATATATAGTTATTTTTTTACAACATTATACCCATCCAAGTATGGTGGTGGTGGAAAAACAGATTACACTATGGCGTGGAGATGGTATTCCGTACGTACACACGCGCGGTGATTTCATTTTCCGTAGGATGGATAGAAGGTGAAATGGGATTGTTTCATATTTATAATAACATATCATTATATTAGTGATACTTATGTTATTACTTTATAACGAAACAACTAAATAAGAAGAAGTTGAAGAAGAAAGAAACTTGAAATAATCGGTAGAAGAGATTACCTCTTCTTCGACTCAACTCTTTTAAGCTTCCTCTTAAGGCACTAAAGTTGGTATTTTGAGAAGGCCAGAACCTCTAGCATATTTCTAGGGAAGTGGATAAGATAAATGGGAAGGGTTTTTTCGAGCTTTAAGGCTCAATGTGTTGTGAAGTGGAGAGGGAGGAGGTTCCCTTTTATAAGGGAGGAGAAGGGCACCTTTGGAAACATAAGAAATATTAATTTAAAATAAATTCAAAACCCACATAAAAACATCAAAAAATTACCTAAATCCGAATATGAGATGAGACAGGGTTGTAATATCATCAGCCAATAATATTTAGACATGTTGGGAATTTATTTTAAACCTTATCAATTTGATTTATCCTTGTTTAATTTATTTAATATTATTTGTGGTAATAATATTCTAAATTTTAAATTATTATAAATAATTACATATGTGTTGTGATTTATCCATAATTTGGTACATTATGACAATTTAGATGATATAAATTTAAATTTATAATTTTTAAATATTCATGTGATGTTTAAACAATTTAATAATATGTTTTTTTATAAAATAACAATAGTGTTAATTTAGACACTATTCATTTATATGAATTTAAATAAAATCCACACAAAGGATATATTCGAATTTTTTTTAATAGATTAATAACATGTCATATTATTCTATAAAAGTTTTATAGAACATTAATTAGTTCATATAATGTTTATTTTAATATTTATAAAACCATTTATTTGATAATTCCCTTAATAAAAAAATTACTACATCATTTTTGTATAATATTTTAATATACTTATTATTTTCATAAAAATTAAAAATAAAATACTATGATGTAGATAAATATATTACCTTTCATAATAATATTTTTACTCGAATTTATCATCTTAAAATCACAACATATAAATTGTTATATTTCTTAAATTATGAAGGTGACATATTTGACATCATTTAAAATAAAATAATGTAAATGTCCAAATTGGTTTTATAAGGCTCCAAATGGTCCAAATATGGACCCTTTGATGTTTAGGGTATATATATACTCTAACAATAATGTTTGGTCATGTTTTTGGTCCTTTTGATTGGTACTATTATTTTAATAAAAACTATATTATTGATTTTTCAGTAAATAAATAATTTCTACATCATTAACGTATAAGATTTTAAGGTAATAAAATATTTATTAAAAATTACAAATAAATTTCCATGATAAATGAAAACATTTTAGCTTTCAAATTATTATTTATAATCTAATTTATATTCTGAATAACTATATATTAAAAATAATTTAATTATTAAAGTTTGAGTGAGACATTTCACTTTCCTTTAAATAAACTAAATAAAAGGTCTTAATAAAATAAAAGTGGGATCCATTAGATTAAATTTCTACCCAAGTATGATATATGGTAAAATATAATCACCCAATTATATTAGTACAATTTTTAGGGTAATTTTATAATATTATATTTACCCTTAATTACCTCGATTTACCTTTAACTATGGTAAATAAAATTTACCGTAGTTACTACTAACAGTGACTAAAAATAAAAAGTAGCATATTAACATAATTTCGACCTAACGATTCCAAATATGGAATCCATTTTTCCAAATTCATATCACAGAAGTTGAAAAAATTAATTTAAAATTAATTCTGTTGTTAAGAAAACAAGTTTTAAAAGTTAAAACATTGAGAAAGATTGAAATGATTTTACCTATGAATTCAATGTAAAATCATTGAAAATGAAATAAATTATATTACATGGTCAAAATATGTTCTATTTATACTTTTAAACCATTCAATATTATAATTTAACTATATAAAATAGTACGATGAAAAAAGTTGTTTTTAATTATAATATAACGTGTTTTTACTATTCATTAAAATATGAAAGTTATCAAAATAATATGAAAAATTTACCCAAAGTAAATTTTTATATCCTGATTCCAAAAAAGAATTATATTTTGTCAAATTAAACTTACAAACATGTCAAAAACTATATTTAATGTGGGTGCTCCATCAAAAGGCGACAAAACTGCATTTTTTTAAAAATACTTATTTTACTCGAAAAATTTATTTTTTTCTCACATGATGTTCTAGAAAATGTGTAAGATGAATAATAATGTAATAAAATTCAAAATTTAGTTAATACTATTCAAAATTGCGAGTTCATAAAAATATTATGACAATATATCATTGTTTAGTGAATCCCGGTATTGCGTACTACACACGCTATCAAGGAAGGTCGTGATTGCGTGTAATGCAAGACAAGTAAAGGATGTGTGTAGTGAAAGATCCCTTTGTTATTGCGTAAAACATAATCAAAAAATATTTTATTTATACATTAAAAAAAATCTAAACTTAATGTTGTGTAGAATAATTTCTACAAAATGAACTTGAAATTGTGTGTAACACGAGCCAAGAATAGTGTTGCGTATACTGCAAGCTAATACGGTGTTGCATATAGAACAAGATAATTTTTTTGTAGTGTATAAAAAAAGAGATCAATGAAATTAAAAAGTATAATTCTCATAAAATCTCGGGTTTTTACATGTTTAGTTAATCAAAAAATAACAAACTAGGAGAGTTTTGTTCGAATTAAAATTTTGTATATGGGTCTAGTATGGGGGTAATATATATTAATACGTATATCATGGTAATGGGAATCAATCCACATATAGTTGATAAAATGTGGATCTATATGTATCAGAATCATGTACATGGAAAAAAATATAATTATACAATCCCATTATAGATTTTATGGTAAGACCCAACATGATATAGTAAACCCTTACACATAGAACACATATATGGATTAGTTTATTATAGAATGAAATTAGTCCTTAAAAATATATCTACTTGAAAATTTTATGGTATTATGGAATCAACCATCAAATTATTCAATTAATGTTCACAATATTAGGATCGTGTAGCATCATATAGACAATCTAAAATAATATATTTGAGTAATATTGGGGTATTCCATCTTTTTCTGAGGTTGATATACTAATTGAGGGTAGGTAAATTTTTTTATTTATTAAAATTGGTACCATGAGAAATATATATTTTATATTTATCCCTAAAATTCTTCTAATCCATCAATGGAGAGGCTTAGGACGTTGGAACTCCTATCTATATCATGTCTCCCATTGTGTGTTTTCAACCAGAAAGGATTTGATTCTTTTCCTTTTCCCTTCATATGGTTATTTTTTCCTAGGTCATTTGTGGTTCTTTCCAAATGTACAAATAATAAAACTTTTCTAGGTGTCGTTATGTGGGGTTTTGAACTACAACATACTAATTATCTTTACTCATGTAGTTTTTAGTCTTTTAGATTATACTATTAGATCTAGTGTTTAATGATATACATCATTGAACAAAAAATGTGAGATAATATTCCTAAAACCATGGGTGATTAAAACCTTATATGAATGATATACCAATGCCCTGAAAAACCACATCATGGAGATTTAGAGGCAGTTTATTCTTATAATGATCAGACTAATGTGTCATTTGTTTTAGGGTCACATGATGGAGGCCATATTTTGAGTTTAGATTTTCCAAAAAATAATATATAAACCCAAGGTTTATGGATTTACATTTGAAGTATCGTTACTCAAAGAATGTGAGTCATCACATGAGATTAAAATGCAGATGTGATAGTCATAATAATAGGATTCCATAATATTTAACTGAATGTGGGTATGATGCACAAATTTGTAACATCAAGAGAATGTGAATCCAATTATAACATAATAACATCTAATTCATTGGATAAATAAAGAATAGTGGGAGTAGTATGACCATATGTATTAGGGGTAACATGTGTCACACCATTAGAAAATATCACATGAGGTTTTTGACCAAAACACCACTAGGGGTTAGTTAGTATCCTAAAGAAAACATTTCAATTGATGATCAATTCCCTTATTTATTAGTTTAGATATGTTAATCGGTGTTACAAATATTTTAATGAAAGGTAAGAAATAAAAAGAATAATAAACGTATGGTTTGGTGTATCCCAAATGATTATATTGGATCAAGGATTTATGATATTGATGATTCTGGAATGAAATATCTAAAGTAGTTTCATGGAAAAAAGGACATTGAAGAAGTGTCTGAGCATAATATAGGTTATTCAACCTTATATTGAAAACAAACATGTCATGATATGAATTAAAATAAAATTATTGAGTTCACAATCACATAAATGGGTGTTCTATTCAATGTACAAATAAGTTGTTGTCGTGAATTATATTTTTCTTGAGGACCAAATTTATCACACCCAAAGGGGGAAAGGATGATTTTTTCTAACATTAATCTAAACCAGTGGGGTCCAGACAACATAAATTTTCTTTTTCTATTATATTTTTTCGTCAATATAATGCTTGTCCCTTTTTCATTTTACCATCTAATGTCAACCTAAACCCTGCAATGGATTAAATTAAAAACCTGAGACTTGAGTTTTTTTCTTTCCACATTTTACTTGATTTCAACCTGACAAGGCTTGTTTTATCTTTTTATTAATATTTTACCATATTTTATTTTTTACTTTTATGTTATACCATTTACATCCTTATAGATTTGACCAATGATGGATGATTATTATGGAAGTAAATCATTTATTAATGATATATGATATTTATTTTCATAGATATTCGACCAAAATATAAGGTAGTAAATATAGCAATAATGATGAGGTAAAAACAATGTGAATGAGAGCCTTATATTAATGTATACAACCAAAAGGAAAAGTGAACATTGTTTAAAGTCATTAATGTTAGACTATTTTTTTTTGTGAATTATAATTTCTTTTAATGAGGACTCAATTGTCATGTTATTTTGGGTCATACAATGAGGACCATTATAGGATAAAATGTACAAACCTAGATTTAAAAAAATAATAGGGATTTATCTATGTGTTGAACATATGAAGTGAAACCAAACATGAAATATAGGTCCAAACAATAAGAATAACCAAGGGTTTGATTTTGATTCAATGAGATGACAAATATAAGTGATATAATGATGGCTACATATCCTGATATGGTATTAATCAATCCATAATTAGTTCTTAGTAAATTATATTACATAATAGTGTTCAATTTATATATAAAGACATAATTTTTTTTAAAATACCATACCCTAGTAGGGGTCATACATCAATAGAGTTTGTGGTTTGGCCAAAAATATATTTTTAGGGTTACTACATATCCCATGGTATAACAATAAATCTAAAAATAGTATTCTTAATGGGGTAATTATCAATCATAGGATAAGATAATATTGACACGATGGTTAGATAGTACATCCAAAAACTACAAAGTCCCTAAAGAATAAAAATTTACTGCTATGTTGATCGAACCTATATATAAGAGAGGGTAATTTTTAATATAGTTCATATATACTAAACCCTTCCATGAATTTTAGTGTAATACATGGTATGACACACTGAACTGTTCAAAGTTACATAGAATTGGTTATATGAAATTTAGCTTAACATCATGTGAAAATGAATAGTTTTTATCAACTTTATTATCATGTAGCAATGACATTATGATGGTTTTAGTTTAAGATCTTAATGTTTGGACATAAGTTTCATGCAATTTACACTCATGTGACTCAAAGCCTCATTAATACCTTATGTAATTAATGAGGCACATAGCATATATATATTTCTAAAATTTTAACATGAGGAACATAGATTTGGTAAATAATTTCATTTAATGCATAAATAATTATGGAATGATGAAATGAAATAGTAGGGTGACAATTAAATATTATGAAACCATTGGCGTACCATTAGGGGATAACAAATATGGTTTTAAGAAGGTAATTTTCTATGGGACTGAATAATTGTCATGTGGTTACTTAGAATCTATAATTCTATTAAACAATTAATAAGGGGACCATTCAAAGTTATCATGATTTCTATTAAAAATTTCTATGAAATGGGAAACCAAAAAGATTCACCCTAGGTTTTTGATATTCCAAGAGAAGTATCTCAAATCATGGCATTGGATTTGTGGATACCATAACATCAAATGAAATGAAATTAGTTGAGTGGTATATAAGAAATCCATATGTTTTTTGAATATTCTCTGGCAACACATTCTTGTTCTAGACACAACATTTGGATTGAAGTAATAAAACCTAATTAATGTATTGGGTAAACTATACCTCACATCCAATTTTTTTAGGATTTAAGATATAATAGGGGTATATTAGACATTGATTAAGATAACCACAGATTAATATTTCTATGTTGTCTAAGATTATAGTGGATGAACTATGTACTACACATTTTATGTTCATATAATAAGGATATTGCATCTTATGGTTTATGATCATTTTTATAGGACCACATGATGTTCAGTTCACAGTAATGGAAATATGAAATTAGTCATAGCATATTTTTGATTATAAAATAAGGATCCATATATAATGGTATTTTCAAAAATATTTTACTTGGACAAGAGAATATTATGGCCTGATTTTGATGGATGGTTATCATGTGAACTAACATGGGTCAGTGGAAACCAACATAGTGGACAAGAACAATGTTCGATGATACATTTTCCTAAATAGTCTATAAAAGAGATTCTAGTATTTGAATACTAAAGATAAAGGATAATTCACAACCAATAGTAATTTATTCTTGGAAATGGTGGATTTTTTCCTTTTTATAGGTTTTTACAAAAAAATCCAGATTCTAGGGTTTCATATATAGAACATTCTCATATATATGAATGTCGGCTCTCTGGGAGTGGACCTCTCTGGTTAGTTTAATTTATTGTAGTATTGAACATATTTTTTCTATTTTAACATCATGTGACTAAGATGGGGGTTCCTTATAGTTTATGTTCATACAACATGGACTATTTCCATGATTTTTTAATATCATATAGAGTGAAATTTATTCTATTTTTTTTAAAGTCATGCATCATGGGATTCGATCTCCCAGATTTTGATTTTGTTTTCAATAAATAATGAAAATAGATACAGTGAAACAAAACCCCTAAATTTATGTGTGTCAATATCAGTGTGAAAAATAAGGGGAGATTGGAAAATTAATCATATTGTGAAAGAACTCATAATTGAAAATGATGGATTGTGGTCTAAATGTTCCATAAAACACTATAAGGTAATACATATATGTGTGGGGGATAGTTAGGTATTACTTTAATTGACTATATTTTCCAAAATCATTGGGTTGTTTCAAATAAAAATAGAATTTCTCCTTATCCAGTTTGAAATCTATCCTGACGTGATCCCAAAGCTATACAATTTAAGATCATATAACTTGTACTAAGAGAATTTCATTTTAAGGAGATTCATAGAGTGAAAAATTGTGGATTTTCCTTTTATTGTCAAGAAACAATGAACAATTTTTTTTTCTAGTTTAAATTCATTCTACAAGGAAGTCTATGGTAATATAATTTGGTGGTTGGGACCCTAGTAGGAAACCTGGTCATCACTAAATATCATGTGAGAATAAAAATTAAGCCATACACAGTTCCTAAGGGGGTATTTTAATCTTCAAATAGATCTAAATCATGCGTTTTTAATTAAAAACAAAACAAATTTATTTATTGGCATGAGAATGATGGAAAAAATATGTGAATGAGGGTTGAATGAAGAGTTGGGGTGAGAAAGATTTATCACAATACAATGTTATTGATGAAAAGAAATTATGAGTGGTAAAACCCATACACTGGAAACCATCTATGTAGATCTATCTAAAATATGAAATGTAGTGCATGGCATACATAATGAGCAAATATCATTAAAATATATTTCATAATATGATGATTAAATTCATGTATCTTAGAGTCATCCATAATTGAAATGATTCTTTTAGTTTAATGTTATATTGAATAGAAGGCATGATATATAGTTTAGAGTTATATAACTAGGAATTTTCCGATATTGTTAAGCATCGTTTGATGAGGATGGTAATATACATAGTTATATGTAATACAAATGGTACTCAAGTAATTTTTTTAATAGTATAGGATAATGGTATATATGTTTTAGGATTCTTCATACATGATACTTATCAATTATAGTGAGAATGACTATTATACATGTTTTCAGAATCTCAGGTTTCTCTAAATCAATCATGATATATCTATCCAATTTCATATCCAATCAAAAATGAGAAAACAACATTCAATTATATGTCTCAAAAGTCAATGGTATATAACATAATAACCATGATATGTCATGGCTACCTCATTAGGTTTTCAAAAATTAGATAGACCAAACAGACCATGATATAATGAATATGTGAAATATATATTCAAATGATTAAGAATAAAGGAATATACATTATTTTATTTATTTTTTAGAAATGAATGACCCTAATTAAATTTCATAATTTTATAGTTCATATCATGGTGTCCACATGGATGAAGAACTGATTTGGGTGTTGGAGAATCAATTATCCAAAAAATATCTTTTTCTTGATGCAATCATTAAAAATGAAGCATATCCCGATTGTATGATGTAAACATAGAATTTATGTAATATTATTAGAATGGTCTCTCAAATCATCCACCTTTCTCCTCTTGATCATTTGAAGGTCAATCAAATTATTTTCCATTGAATGGGTGAAATACTAAAAAAATTCCCTAGTCTAAAGGAATAGAGGTTGGTTCTCCAATCACCGAGAGACATAAGACATTATTACTTTCCATGTGTTCCATATATTACATGATCAACATAAGTTCTTGGTAAATATGATATCTAGTAGCTGATTCCATTATCTTAATTTAATTAGGGGAAATGATGAATATATTGATTACTGGGCATGATTCCATACCCAGATAGTTTAACTATTACTATCATCGGGACTATGTGGTGATCACGAAAGTCCAAAAATTCCAATAATACACCTAATAATGATGGGGATATGAATATTCCCTTAGCCCAATGGGTTGTGGTACATCACTATAATGAGGGAATCAGTAGTAGGATGTTGACATTTTATCATGGGGAGAATAACTGGGTGAGAGACCGTAATTATATTTTATGAATTTTCATTTTCCTGCTAGAACTTAGTGATATATTCTTCAACAAAGATATCCTTATGATCTAAATGGGGTATATGGAATGAAGTTATACAGAAACCCTTTTCATTCCCAATAGAAATATGGGCTATTGTTGATGGTACTTATAGTGTAGACCATATAGACCATATCATCTATTGACACTGGGAATGTTCTCTATCAAAATTTCATTTTGAAGCATCAATAGTGTTGAAGACTCATTCTTTAGAGATAATTAGAGTATCAACAGAATTTTATTCACCAATTATGTTGGTTGAGTATGGAAAAAATTATTGAGCTGTAGATTATTATATAAGTTTTTGATCATCACCTTTAATAGTACACTCATTATAACTAGATGAAAATGCCTAAACCTAGCTAATACCGTGTTGATGAAAACATGGCCCCTATTTTAGAAGTATCTTTATATATAGTGAAGTTATTCATCACTTGAATAATAATGAATGGGGTGAAATAATTATCCTAATTAGAATAGTATTTCATTCTATGGGATGGTTCCCATTGACTTATTTTGGGGGGTGGGGCTCATTGACTCATTTTGTGGGATGATTCCCATTGAATAATTTTTGGTTAAATTCCCATTGTACCATTTTGTGGTTATTTCCCATTGGATCATATAGTTGGAAAACACCCATTATTCTAATCATGGTGACATGGATTCCATAAGAATTTAAAATTATGTTTGAATCATTAGGGTCCCCAAATTACCATAGTCTCTCTTATTCTTATGGAGCCAAATATTTGGAGGTTGATGAGAAAAAGATACAAAAGACAGTGATGCAGAAGGAAATGGTCTCATATTAAGTAAACTCAATTATAACCTGATTATGTAATGTAAGTGATTCACAATATAATAGATCATATATTCATTATTTCTTTCATCTTCGCATATAATTACTCTTCCCAATATTATAATTCATTTTGGAGAATAGTCAACACATATATCACAGGGGCCTTTGGAATATTAAGTAGTTTGTGACTACAACTAACCAGCATTTAAAGAATATCCTTGACAATAACATATTCCAAGATTGTTTTAATTGTTATACAATTATATGAGATATAATTTAGGTGATTATCCTTCCATGATTCATCCAGCTACCTGTTTTACAAAAACTCAATCATGTTAATCCTCAATGCATAGATGATGTACCACAGAACTAAATAAAAATACACGGAATAATTTATATTCTCAATAATATCAGGGTAATGTCACCAAATTTTTTTTGATTGATATTTAAAATAAATAAGTTTTCTTTCGTTGTGTTCCAAATTTGTGACAGTGCATTTTGATCGTTATATTCATAGATTGAATAAATTGTATCCTTTATGTAATTTTCTATTTTCATGAACTCTTATTACCCTCAATGATACTTTAGGGGGGCGATATTAGTTGAAAAAACATCTTGTAATTTCAAATCCTATATATCAAGTAATTTTTCATGGATATTCCATGTTTGTAATAAATACATTAGACCCCTTCTTATTAAAATTAAATCCAAGAACCCAACAATATTTTTTTTCATAAAATTAGTGAGGCCAGGGGTTTTTTTTTCAATAGTGTCAAGATGAATTTTTAATTGAATTATTCAATAATATATACCTCGTTTTTTATAAATACATATGTGAGGTTGTTATACCAAAAAAACTACAGACCTTCTAAGGTCTTTACAAAGAATCTGATCTTGTCTTCCTCTTGTTTTTTTTATTTCAAAATATTATTCCACACTGGGAATAATAATGGGTGATATTATTATCTAAATGTCCCATTCCATAATATTTATTGATGTTTCAATACCAAAATCTTGGTTGAGGAGATATCAAATCCAACCACTTGGGATATGGCTTCCTCTCTGGTTGTACATGTGCACATCAACCTTTAGGATAATACATATGAGTCTTTTGAGTATCATGTACTTCCTAGAAACAACCACTTGAGTTAGCCCCATGTGACTTAACTAAACTAGATATTGATGTCTACCCACATTTGGGAACTATTAATAATAAATCCACTTTGTATCTATGTGGGCCTATTGGTGTGAAAGAAATGTTTTAGGGTGAATGATTATACCTTTGTGGGATAATCATTGTCCTCCTATTGAACTGGGACATTTGAAGGAGGAATGATAACTCCAAATTAATAAAAATACTTTCTAGTATGTTTTTTATGACAAATACAATATTGGAATGCTTATGTAATACAATTTTGTATTTGAATTGAGAAATAACAACTTCTACAAATAGTATATCCCTATCATTGACTGGTGGGTCGGTAGTGAATATTTCCACCTTTTCTTCTTATTCATCAATACTATTAGGGGTGGATGCATAATTTGGGACAATAGAAATGATATTTATTGATGTGAAACATTTGTAAGGAAACAAAATTTACTTACCCCAGATCTATAGGATTGAGTTTTCGAAAGGAAATTATAGTCACTTAGGCTGACTATGATTAATTTTGCGTCTTTTTTATGGTGGATATTCTATATTATCCCAATTCCACTATCAATATTTTTTAAAGGGCCATAGGTATTTTGATAATTGATTTAATATTGACCTTTTGCTGACATACAATGGTTGGATTCCTTTTTGATTTATCCATTTCAATACCCTAGAATAAATAATCAGGAATTGGAGAAAATTTTCTATATATTCTTATAGAATATGGATGAAACATCAATGATGATGATCGTGGTAAAAAAAATCCACCCAAGGATGTGCTTGGGAACTTTATCACACATTTTGGATTCCCTCCTCCACCTATATTTGGATAGGAAAAGATGTGTTTTTTTCTCTAAGGACAGGCTCTAAACATAGTTGGATGTTCCATCATGGGCCACCTATGTAACTTCCCAGACCCGGATGCCACTCAACAATGACATGATCCCAGTTGGTTTCAAGTCCTCAAGTGCATATCCCCAAATTCTAGAGGCTGTCAACTAGGAGCGAGGGCCTAAGTGAGTCAGTGGGGGAGACCATGCCCTCATTACCTGAGTATCATTGCGGAAGTCAAACATACATTAAATAGAGGATGAAAAATATATATAAGTCAATTGGAATTAAGAAAAGACCTGAATACATATCAACAACATGGAGTATCTCATATACAAATTGATTCAGATGATGCAATTATCTAGAGAGCATCCAAAACATTATATGGGAATACTATACAATATAGTTGTCCAAAAAGTAAAAAAGTCAAAAAATGTATCCTAGTTTCATCGTAAGCCTCAGCTGGGTCTTATGCTCCCCTAATCCGAAGAGACAATTGACAACCTATACCAGGTCTCTTGTACCAATCATTACACGCAACCATATAATCAGTTTGGGTCTCCGAGGAGGCCCAAACTTGGTGTGAGAAAAACATCATAGTAAGAAACCACCCAGGTCTATACTGTTCTAACATCAATATAGAAAGGTCTAGAAAGTGTAAACAATGATGTAAAGTGATGTTAAATCCCATTGAATAGGTCTAATGTAATAAGTAAAACTAAACAACCCTCAAGGAAACATAAAAAAAAGAGTCAACTCCTAACAGGGTAGCTATAGAAAATTAAACAAGTCACACGACCAAGACATACATATATAAATACCAAGAAATCCACAACCATGTGTTATAAAAAAGTTAAGAGTCCCATGAACATCCCAAAAAGTGAAAAGTATAATCCCATAGCCACACCGTATAGTGAAAGTTAGACCCCAAGGGCTGAATCCAAGTTGTCACGTACCAAGGAACCCATATAGTATATCAAGACCATTAAGGGTCGGATCCAAGGAGATATTACAAGGCATCCACATCGAGTCCCATGGGCATCCTGGTGGAAACCTGATCTAAGAATTGGTTGGGGACCTAGGATCATGGAAATGACATGTCCTACATGAGTCCAAGCTGGCCAGATCCACGAGGTAGAAAGACCCGAGTCATCCCACAGAATCAAGACCCAACGGGTAGATTCATCCCAAGGCATCTACCATCGCATTCCAAAACCATGGAGAGTGGTCTGTGGTGTCTATCAAACCACTCATTCAAGAATTCAAAATTAAACATTCAATTTCATGTGAGTATACCCACTCACATCTATATGAACAAGACAAGAGTATACCCACTCATGAAATCCATTAAAAATTACCACGAATATTGGCCTATCCTACAATATAATCCATTTAACATGACATTAATCATTTATATATGTATACCCTCCCATATCAACCATATTAAACAATACAAGATCATCAAGAATAAGCATAATATATCTATATAACACTATGAATGGAAGTAGTACATCACCTAAATAATCATTCAAAAATATCAAGACATTAACGAGATCCTTATACCTTGGAAAGCACAAGCACACACCCCTTGGGTGGTTTAAAAAAGCATAAAAAGGTTAAAACCATAAGGCGAACCCCTTGAGTGATATCTAAATGAGAAACGAGTGTGAACACACATAAATAGAACCTATTGTAAGCATTAGTAGGTCCAACTACATCTAATAAAAGCAACTAGATCAGAAACAAGACCTTACCAGAATGTTTGACGGATGGAGAAAATGTTGAATGCCCGAAAAAAACTAGAAAAACCGAAAGAATGTATAGACCACCTTCCTAAACTTATTAGTAGACAAGTAATCTAGTATCATGTCTGAATTTGTTTTACATTGAGAGAGATCTGATAAATGGATGAATAATAAAAAATTAAGGCATACGATCCAAAAATAAAATATTGCAAACAATTTATATAAGAATAAAAAATGGATAAAAAGAAATGTAGTCATTACCGAAGCATAATTGATGAAACAATTTTCTGATCAAAACAGATATTGGATGGTGAATCTGGATCAAATATTAGTTTAGGCACTAAAGGAAATCTCCATGGGAGGAGGGCTGTGCATAGAAGACAAAAAACCAAATGGGACATAAAAAAGGAATTTAGGATTTGAATTTTTTTTAAACATACCCAGTAGGGTCGCATGGTTTACTCGTATAGTTTCCAAAACTGTATGGAAACTATGCACACCTCACTGTCTAGAAGGGGCACTTTTCATAGTTACCCTGCACAGTTTGACTAAATATGCGGTAACCATGATAAAATGTTCTTCTAGAAAATGAAAAAAAATTATACATATTGCACGACCATGCGTCCACTACCGCACAGTTTCCTTAACTGTGTGGACCTTCCCATCCCTTCTTCAATGATTATCTTAACCATTTCCAGGTCGTACACAAACCATGTACCATGCCATTTTAAGAACAAAACTTACTTCCGAGCTCCGAACAAGCCCCAGACACCTCTAAACCACCTATTATCACAAGAGGTTACAAATGTGAATCCATAAAAAATCATTAAAACAGAAAGGAAATGGATCCGTACTTTATATGAAAACCCTTGTTCTTACAATCTTCCCCCGTTAGAGAAATTTAAACATAAATTGCTGTTTGAATGGTAATCACGATTCTTCTATGAACTACTTTGGCCACTGACCATGAATGTCGGCCTCCTGCTCCCAAAGTCTAATCATATAAATGATTGTGGTGCCATAACACCTGAACAAGAGGAACTGACTAGGCTTAGAGAACCTTTGTGCTTCTATCACTGATATGAATTAGATTCTCATCGAATGAAACATCAACCAGAAGCTCAACCTCCTTGGACTGAAAAATGTGAGATGGGTTTGAGTGATAGTGGTGAAACTGGGATACATGGAATACATCATCCATATTTCGATACCTCTGAGGTAACTATAACTGATATGAAACCGACCCCACTCTCTCTAGAATCTCAAATGGCTAGACATATCACGGTGAAATCTTACCCTATCTCCTAATCTTCTTTTGTCCCAACCTCAGTGAAGCATGTAAGAAAACCTAATCACCAAATTCAAACTCTAGAGGTCATTTGTTGACATTGGTGTGAGACTTTTGACGGTACTATTCTTTATCCATCTACTTTGGTATCAACTAGACTAGGTAAGAAGTCTCATGCATGAGACACGGTCCTATTAAAAAATCTTCTCCTGCCTCTAACTAGAATGGGATAAAACAACGTGACCTACCATATAAATCCTCATAATGTTCCATCTATATAGTTTCCTGGTAACTGGTATTATAGGAAAATTCAACTGGGGTATATGCCTCTCCCAAGAGCCCCAAAATCTAGGACGCATTCTCGCAACATGTCCTCTAGAACCTGTATCGTACCTTCTGACTGGCCATTACTCAAAGGATGGTATGACATTTTAAGAAGAACCCGTGTACCCATCACCCTCTAAAAACTCTTCAAAAAACGAGAATTAAAGTGGGCATCCCTATTTGAAAAGATAGTCCAAGGGACCCTATGTAGTTGTACCACATTTCAGATATACAACCTTCCAGCTCATCTACCCTTAAGTTCTCTGTGGTAAATAAAAATTGAGAAACCTTCATCATCCTATTAATAAAATTCCACACAACATTGTTTCCTTAAAGAGACCAAAGAAATCCATCGGGACATCATCCCATTTATACTATGGGATAGTTAAGTACAATAAATTCACAGTCAAACATTGATGTTCCACCTTCAAATGCTAACACGTGGAACACCTCATAACCAAACTAGCTACTACTGAATTAATAAAAGACCACTAGAACTAGTGAAATAATTCACGATATATCTTGGAGACTCTGGGATGCACCACCCAAGATAAATCATGAAACTCTCGCATCATCTTTTCACATATATCCAAAAAAACCCAAACAAGTCCATGGATATGCAGGATTTCATCATCACCTTCCATCCACCCAGGAGGTGGGTCCTTACCTGCCACACACTCTTATGAAACTTAGCCTTCAGAATCTGATAACTACGTCATCCTAACTATTCTAATAAGGGTAGAGGTTACATCTATGGATGATAGAAAAGTTTTCCCCATATGTCATTCACCACTAGAAAAATCCTAGAGAACTGCACCATAAGTTGACACTCACCACTGGCTTGATGCACTACCTATATTCAGGTCCTCATGATCAGTGCATCAACCACTATATTGCCCTTACCAGGCGTGTAAAAATGCTTGAAATGAAACGATTGTAGGTACTCGACCCACCTTCACTACTTCAGGTTCAGATCACATTGCATAATGATATACTTGACAATTTGATAGTCCATGTACGCCACAAAATTCTCTACCAACTAATTGTGCCTCTAATAGGACAACATGTGAACAACTGCTGCTAGATCAAGATAGTGTATAGGGTAATTCCTCTCATGAGGTCTTAACTGCTGAGACCCGTATACCACAACTCGATCTCCTTGCATTAGCACTACCCACTCCCATTACCTGAAGCATCATAGTACACCATGTAACTCATGCCAGGTTCTGGAAGTATCCGGACAGGTGCTGATATCAACCTTCCTTTCATCTCCTGAAAGGCATTCTTGTAAGACTCTGACCACACAAACTTCATACCCTTTTTAGTGAAGCCTTTTAATAGTGTTTCTATGCATGATAAGTTTTGTATAACATTTCTATATTAACTAGCTATCCCCAAGAAACTATATATGTCAAAAATGTTCTTGGGATGTTCCAAGGAAACTACTTCTCTCAACTTCTCTGGGTCGACTGACAATCCTATCTTTGAGATGATATGACCTCAGAAGTGAATTTCATCTATCAAAAAGTGGCACTTTGTAAGGTTAGAATATAAATAATTCTATCTCAGTTTATTTAAAACAATCTAAAGATGGTTGGTATGGTTGTGTAGATTTTGATAATACACCAAGAAATCATCCAAAAAAGACACCACAAAAGAATACATGTAAGGATAGAACACTCGGTTTATCAGTGCCATGAAAACTGTCGGTGCGTTAGTGAGACCAAACGGCATAAATAGATACTTGTATAATTCATACCTACTTTTAAATCCTGCACGAGTTATGTCTGTAGGTAAAAACAGCACCTAGCGATAACCATACATCAAGTCGATCTTTGAGAACACTCATTCTCTTCAAAGATGATCAAACAGATCATTTATCCATGGTAACCGATATCTGTTTTTAACTGTCATATTGTTCAGTTTCTTATATTACACATATATAATTATAGTTCCACCCAATTTTTTGCAAAAAGGATGGGCAGAGCCCATTGAGAAGTACTGGGTTTGATAAACCCCTTTGCCTCCAAAACCTGTAGGTGCCCCTTGAGATCTTATAACTCTGTCATGGACATCTTGTAAGAAAGAATGGATACCATTGCAGCTCCTCGAAATAGATCAATGGAAAACTCAACCTCTCTCTTAGAATGTAAACTAGAGAATTCATCAATAAAGATGTCTTTGAAGTGCTTAACCACAGGAGGGATGTCCACATGACTCAGCCCCTGATCACTCAGAAACAAACTATCAATTTCGGCAATCATCCCACCCATCCCATAATGCTCATGTCTATCTCTACGTTATGGGAGATCCTAATCACCCTTTTGAGTAAACTCTACACCATCTAGTGGTGTTAAAGTCACCATCCAGTGATATCAGTCAAAATATGCTCGATAAGCTACCATCCAGTCCATTCATAGAATTACATCAACCATGTCATCTCGAGGATATACAGATCCCAAACGAACATCACCTGTTCTAACTCCCAATGGTGTGTATACAATCGAAACGCCCTTAGAATAAAAAACAACAAAATGACGTCTTTTCAACACTAGTTATGAAATTAAACCATGAGAGTAACCTTCATATAATAGATAATATGAAATAGTAGAAGCTACAGAGATCATACCTCCCACTATTGATGGTATGTGATCTTTCTCTTCTTGGGTTTGTTGCACAACATAAATATGGCCTATAGTACAACCCTGCGACACTACCTGGCTACCATATGGTGATCCACCCTACTATCTCACATAAAATTGTGTTTGGATACCATGTCCACAACCACGAATGCCTTTCCCTGACAATCCTGCACTTCTCCAACTCCCAACCTAATGTAGAGATGATGAACCTGATCATGATACTGACATCAATGATGCCCCCCTAACACCCACTACTCGAGGTAAGGTCCTATAAAACCACTATATGTGCCCCATCATACTTCTTTTTTGGAACTGGATTAGGTCATGGTCACAAAAATTTCTCATGTATCCTCACCTAACACATAGATGGCCATACACTAAGGTGGCTACACCCACATCCTGACTGCCACAAACCCCATGTGAAGCCTCAAAATAGCTCTTCTTACCTGAAGACATATATATACTGGGGAGAGAAACAACACTCCCCTGTTCTATACCCCCATCATCCCATAGATTTCATTCAATGATAAACACATGATTCACTATCTCTCTGGTATAATGCAACCGAAATATGTTATCCTGAGATTTGATATCATGTACGAGACAATCCTCGAAGTGTTCCTCCCTCGACAACTCATCCGTAATATAAATCGACACAAAATGATGAAGCTCTGTAAAGTATGTCGAGTATTCCATAACCTTCATCGCACCCTGCTCCAGACACATGAACTCACTACCCTACACATCTCTAAGAGTCGTGGGGTAAATGTAATAGTAGAAGTGTGTCTAGAAATAACCCCAACCTATATATCGTATCCCATAATCCAAGTTAAAAATGGATCACTAGTGATTTTCTGATCCATTTAGATTATAAATAATGAGCTCGACCCTCTAATTAAGAGGAATATTAGGATGATCAAAAATTACTAATGTGGTCTGTAGCCATAGATCTGCAGCCTGTGGACCACCATCCCCCAAAAACATATGAGGTTGCTGCTGTTGGAACACCGACATCGGCTCATCCATAGACACATCAGGTTGTGGTGCTCTCTATAAGTTCTACATATATCGAATGAAGCCCTCGCAAAACCATGCCTCAACACCTGTGTCTAGAACAACCCCTAGTGACTCATTTGACACTAAAGGAAGATCAACCGATAGCTCATGGCCCACCTTCTCTGATGTATGGTCATCACCTATCTCACAATATACCACTATAGTTCATCATGGTTGTATGTACCAATAATTCCAAATAAAAACCTTAGAAAAGAACAACATCATAGCACACAACTCAAACGTAGAGGACATGTCAAAACCCTCCTTGAAAACAAGTCAATCGCACAACCTGTTCCTAAACTAAGGATTGTTTATAGAATAGTCAACAAACCACTAGAAACTATACCTCTTACCCACTCAAGATCCTGGTCTTGGTCAAGTCATTATCCATCATTTATAGTTTCTATTATCATTTTACATTTAGTCATCTATGAGATTCTAGCAAGGGCTACCAATTCTGAATCCATGAGGTCCCATAACACCTCACAAACCCAAACACGGATCCCATTGAACCATATATATATAAAGTTCATTTATAATTTCTATTCCATTGGTGTGTCATTTCCCAATTCATAAAGGCCCATACTTTCTATGGATTCAATGATTTTGTCACCATCTATACATATAACATCCAAACTAACACAACACCAGGCACATCTATCACACCAAGTATCACAAAAACATGAAACAACAAATGCATTATAAATGGAATGGAAAAATGTATAGAATGTGATTCTATCAAGGATAAAAATGATTCATGAGATAGAATAACCTCATATAAACATGTTGCAATAATAATAAAACCTACAATTGCATCAATAATAACAATATAAATCATGTGTGTCTCCCAATGGTGAAATAAAATAAACTGAAATAACAAAAATCAAGAAAATAAAAAATCTATTTGAGGCCATTGAGCTTTTCCCTATACATGGGGTAGTTTCTCCCATGAAATGTTTATTACCAAATCCCATTTCATTCTTATCCCTATATATTTCCACCAAACATAAAGTCAAATTAGAATATACACACCTTTTATACCACTTTTAAATGTCTCGGAGTCGGATTCCACTAAAAAGTTCCCCAATATTCATTAGTTACATGGAATCCATCACATCTCCACAAATTCCAAAGGCTTCCGAATAGGAGTAAATGCATAGCTGAGCCAATGGGGAGACTATTCCCTCAGTACTAGAGTATCACAATGGAATTCAAACATACATTAAATAAATGAAGCAAAATAAACAACAGTCAATTGGAAGTAAGAAAATACATGAATACATATCAATCAACAAGAGTATCTCATATAAAAATATGATGAATATGATACACGTATATATAGAAAATACAAAATAGTACATGGAAATATAATACAATATAGATGTCTTAAAAGTAAAAAAGGGAAAAAGGCATTTGAGTAGCATTGCAAGCCTCATCTTGGTCCTATGCTCCCCTGCGCCAAGGCCACAATTAACAAGATGTACCAGGGAACATTCCTCTACCATTACATGAAACCATATAATCTATTTGGGTCCTTGAGGAGGCCAAAATAGGGTGTGAGATAAACATACCAGTAGGAAACCACCCATGTGTATACAGTTCTAACAACAATATAGAAAGTGATATAAAGTGTAAAAAAATAAGTAATGTGAATTGAAACCAATGGTATAGTCGTACTTTAATAAGTAAAACTAAACATCCAATAAGGAAACATGAAAAAAAGAGTCAGATATTAACATGGAAGCTATAGAAAAGTAAAGAACTCACACGAAAACACTATACATCCATCAATACCAAGCAAGCCACAACCCCACTGTATAAATAAGTCAAGATTCCAACGACCATGCCATATTATAAAAAGTGGAATCCCAGGACCACACAATATAGTGAAACGTAGACCCTAAGGGATGAATCCAAGGTTTCATGTACTAGGGTATTCATATAGTATATCTAGACCATGATGGGTCTGATCCAAGGAGCTCGTCCAGGGTATCCACATCAAGTCCCATGTGCGTCCCAGTGGAAACTCAATCTACGGACTGGTTGGGTTTCTAGGATCATGGAAAAGTCATGTCCTATGTGATCCCAAGAAATCGAGATCCACATGGTTGCAAGGATTGAGGGATCCAATAGAATCCATGACCCAAGGGGTAGAGTCAACCTAAGGCGTCCACTACAG
Organism: Viscum album; assembly: GCA_963277665.1. Lineage (NCBI taxonomy): Eukaryota > Viridiplantae > Streptophyta > Magnoliopsida > Santalales > Viscaceae > Viscum > Viscum album. The sequence goes on from OY728163.1 coordinate 694,381,752, forward strand.
TGTTCTAAACCCATGGAGAGAAGTCTATAGCATATATCAAACCATTCATTCAAGCATTCAAAATTAAACATTTAGTTTCATATGAGTATACCTACTCACATCAAGTAGAAGAGGCCATAAGTATACCCACTCCTGTAATCCAGTAATCATTTACCAAGCATATGGGCCTTCCCACCCATGTAATCCATTTGACATTCCATTAAACATTTATATAGGTATACCCACCCACATCAACCCTTTTCAATAATACTATCTAATAAAAAATAATCACGACATAGTATGATGACACTATGGAAGGAGGCAGTACATCTCTTAAATAATTATTCACAACTATCAAGGAATTAATGGGATTCCCCAACCACGGATGGAATAAGAACACCCCCTTGGGTGGTTTATGCAATCATAAATAGTTTAACACCATAAGGCACACCCTTGGGTGACCTCTAAATGAGCAACGAGTGGAAACACACCTAAATGAAACCTATGGTCAACCTCACTATGTCGAACTACAGCTACTAAAAGAAACTCACTAAAAAAAGAGACCTCGCCGAAAAGTCCGATGGTTGGTGAAAAGGAAAAATTACAGAAAAAATAGAAAATCTAAAATAATGTATAGATCACCTACCTTGGATCGGTAGTAAAGATATCATCTAGTATCAAGTCCTGATTCATCTGTGTTTAAGAGAGATCTGAGAAATGGTCAATGAATGAAAAATTAGGGCATACGAGTGTAAAATCAAATAGTGGAAATGATTATCAGTAGTAAAAAATGGATTCAAATGAATGTCAGACTTACCGATGTGGATATAGTTAGACATTCGATGTTCTAAACATAGGTCAGATGGTGAATAAGGCTCAATTCCAAGGTTAGGTTCCTTATGGATGCTCCATGGGGGGAGGGCTGTGCGTAGAAGAAGAAAACCTGAATGGGTTTTTAAAAAATAATTTATGTTTTGAATTAAACATTTCAAAAAAAAAAACTTACATAATAGGGTCACATGGTATACTCGCACGGTCTCCCAATCCATGTAGAAACCATGCCCATCTCACTATGTAGAAGGGGAACTTATCACGGTTACCTTGTATTGATGGACTTACAATGTGGTAACCAAGCAAAAAAGTTCTACTAAAAACCTGTAAATTTTCAGACATCTTGTATGGTCGTGTGGCCGCTAACGCACAATTTCATCAACCGTACGGACTATATTTTCCCCTCCCACAAAATTATCTTAACCATGTTATGGACATGCACAAACCATGCACCAGAGCATTTTGATCCCAAAATGTGGTTTTCGGATTCGAACAAGCCCCAAACACCTCTAAAACACCTCTGATCACAAGGGGGTACAAATGTATAGCCATAAAAAAGCATTAAAACAAAAAAATAAAAGGATTTGTACCTTGTAAGAAAACCCAATTTCTTACAACATACTTCTCAACAACCTATCATTAGTTAATTGGATAAATGGGACTCACCCTCAATGTCCACTCATAACCTACATCAATATTTGGTATGGATCCATCACGATGGTATTCCTAGATTAGGAGATTCACCAAATGTGCTGGAGCAACTAGGTTAGTAATATTATACATCAGGATATGGGGCCATGGTATTTATGAAAGTTGAGTTGTATGATCAACATGTTATCATACTGTGTGAAATAGAATATGATGTCCTATGAGTAATAAAAAAATATCCAATCTTTTTCGTTTTTATTGGTGCACTTGGTGATGAAATATAAATTAAATATAGAGTTGAAGCACATGAATGTGAAAAAAATAAAATAATAAATACTACATAAAAAGTATCATTGTATTTTATCATTCACATTAAACGTTATGGGATTAGTACTAGGATTACCATTTTTTATTTGATAAAGAATGGATGGATTCCCATTCTGTGATGTTTTTCCATTACTTTATAACATTTATTTAAAGGTTGGGAGTCTTTGTGGGTTTTACCAGTGATTCATCAAAATATGTGTTTGTCAATAAGATGAGAGGTTATTGTCATCTCACCACTGTTGGAGAATTGTTACTAATTACGAGATTGTCTTATAGATATAAGATGTGATAATGAATCTGTTTCAAATCCCAGTGCACGACTAGTTACCCCTATACCAATGATGAAATTTAGCCCACGCATCAATGTTAATATATATATATATATTGAAAATTAATCATAATTAGATTATTAGCTATTGATTTCAAGGTTTATAATCACAATTAGGCAGTATTTAATTTATCTCTATCTAGGGAGGTAGTTTGTGTTTTGATATTAGGATCAATCCCATGAAAGAGGATTTTTATGTATCCCTAAAATAAGAATTTTTCCCATGTAGTTTGATGCCTCATAATGGGTTACATCATTTATTTTATTGTTATGTGAGAAATACCATTGAGGGTTTTAAGGACATTAAGACATGACCCACTATAAGTAATATAATGTCATCTGTAGTGGAATATTAGGAAGCAAATTAGTAAAAAATGATGGTGTGGGACTTATTCATGAGAATACCATTATGTTGTTTCTTGTATTTTTGAATCAAAATATTAGAAGGAAATATTTGTTATTATACAATTTAGGAGGCTCATGTACTGATTCCAATATTCTTTCTATTGGTCACTAGATGAGGGTGGAAGACAGGAGTGGTTGGTGTTTATACCTAGTAGGAGGACTATGAAATGTCAATCAAATTGGATCATACCAAGTCATGTAATAAAATAAAATAAAAATGAATATCTAATATTAATTCATGTATATGGGAAATAAATTTGAATATCCAAACTCAATGATTCTAGGTAATGTAGGATATGAAAATATTATCACATTTGAAAGAGGACAATTATGAGGATGTTGGGACAAAACCTTAGAGATTCATCCAATATGACCTAGATAATATGAATCAAACCCGATTTACTTCATGTTTTAAAATTTAAGGTCACATGAAAATATTATAACATGCATTTAAACATCATGTAGTGAAGACATTTCCATTTAGTTTTATATTATGTGAATAGGGTGTTCATGTCATTAAATATTTCAAAATAAAGGATTAAATGGGTCTTATTAATAGAATAACATTAGGTTTCTGACCTAGCATGTAACATAGGATAATGTAAATGATTCATTTGGGATTACACCTATTAGGAGGCACAAATATGGTTCACTCTATAAAATGATCTATGTGAAGGTGTTTTTTTGTTTCATGAAGAGTATATCAACATGAAATTTTTTTGGAATCCAATATGAGTATCTTAACCAGAGGAATTTTATTTTTAAATAGTATTATCTTTAACTGAGGACAATATTGTGGGTTAAGTTGACTAGGAATGGGTTTTGGAAAAAATTTATCCAAGGTAGGATACCTAGAAGATGTGGGTTCCCTTTTTGTTCAACCAGTTTTTTTTAACTTGAGTGGAGAAGATATGGTTTGGGATTACAGCTAGTTAGAAGCCCATATAAGATGATTGGGTGCCCAAGTGTAAGACGTAATTGAATTATTATGGCATAACTTTGGTTTCGAGGTGTGATTCCAAAGTGATTGATTTATACCTAGTAGGTGTTCCCAGGTGTGAGGCCTATGAGAGTAAGTTCTCTCTAGTATGGGTATAGGTGAAGGAATCACCATAGTTTGAGGCCATGGTGATGGGTTTACTAATGTAGTGTCTCATGTGAAAGGTTCAACCTATTAGAGTAATGGGTGATGTTTTCTACATAACTTGATGCCAAAGTGATGGTTTCTTTTTAGTAGGGGTCTAGGAGAAGTGTTTTTTTAAGTGGAGGCATGTGAGGGGGTTTCTATCTAGTATAAATATTTGAGGATGAATTGGGTGCATGAAACCCAATTTTAATATCCATAGTATGACTAATTATTATGCATCCCTAGTGCCTAGGCTCTAGAAAAGGTATGGTGATGAGATGCTAGACCTTTTCTTCCGTATTCTAGAAGCATGTCAAAGATAAGAGGCAAGGGGGTTTATTTATAGGAAAATAAAGGTACATCGGTTATATGACCTAGGTGTGTAAGGAATTTTATATTGGTCATTATGGAAACATACACGTGAATTATAGTGCTTTAACATAGGTGAAATAAGGTGATAAAAGTTGAAATACCCTATGAAAACTGACTGGGACCATTGCAAAGTGTCATGGGTTCCTAGACTTTGGAAAAAAAAGCATTATCGCATTGGAAATTTGTACATGAACCAGGGCACCAACTCCGATTTAATCTTGATAAATCCCCAAATTTAACTGTAAATAATGTTGGATATTTATGTCTATTTGGGATCTATAGGATGTGAAATCAAATATGGATCAATTAGAAATGTCATTGGCTATGAGGTTACACTAAATCTAGTGTTTTTAGTGGACAAAATATTGATATAATAATTTAAAAGTGTATTTTAAAATTTTGAAACCAATTTTATATAGAAAAATGTGAAATACAATTCTTACTCATAATGTGAGTTTTTTTCACCATAACAATATACCATAAAACATTTTTGATGAATCATCATCCCTTAATGAATGAATAACCATGTATCACATGTAGATCCCATTTATTTTTTCTTTCCACATTGATATTCCTTACAATACCAACATCACCTATCTCATTTTAGTGAAGATAATATCATTTATTTCATTAAAAATCTCAAATAAAATTTTTTAATATTCCTGGAGAGACATATATGGATTCATTAAAAATTATGTTTAAGCATCATGGTCCATAATGACTTAACCTTTCCTAAAATCCTTAGCCTATAGGACCTCTACCATTATTATAGATGGGAAATTTAGGTACATATTATTTTTACCCATTAGTGATGGGGTATTCCAAGAAGATGAAATTTTCTTATCCACATTATGAATCCTCATCAAATGAATTTTTTTTATGTGGAAATTCATTTCCCCCAAATTATAGGGGCACGAGGTCCTAGAGAGTTCATAGTAGCTTGGGTGTCTTGGGGGGCTCCTCTTTTTGTTCATTATTATATCGATGAAATTTATGTTGAATTTCAAAATATTATAATGATGGAGATATTTTATATGCAATATAATATAGAACTATGGTACAAACAATATTATTTAGTTGTTCGCTGATAATACCATATTCCATGTTGACCAATTCTCATGTTATCTAATCACCAAATTTTTATGTCATCCTATTCGAGGTTACCATATATTTTCCACTTTTTTTGTGAAGTATCCATAACACTTGATACATACTTTAGTGTCCTACAAAACTAGAAATAATTATATTCAAACATATGACAGAGTATATCCTTTAATAAAAAGTATTCTTGAATGTATTTCTCTAACATCTTGTGGTAGGGGTAGTAAATTACGAAATCTTCAATCCCAAATATATTGGTATTCCTCATGAAACATAGTTTAACCAAGTTCATATCAAATGCACTATTGACGAATACTAATAATTTATAATTTTAAAAATAATATAATTGAATCTTCTAGTATTTAATCATTGTGTGTTTCTTCTCATTCTTACCTTCAAAAGACGAGTGTTATTGCTACCGCTCTTTTCTATAAAGGGACACCATATGGTATTGAGTGGGATTAGGAACTCAACATATCATCAGTTCTAGATTGAGTGTGATTTTGATAATATATATTCTTCCATGATTCTTATATAATGAAAAAATAAGCTTAGACTTTTCCTTATAATGACAAATAACACCCTCCATTCACTAAGAGAACAACTCAAACTCTTGAAAATCTCAATGACTATTTATGGGAATAAGAAGTGTTTATAACCGATCTCAATTATTTTTTTTGTAGAAGAATATTTAAGGTGTAGTACATGAAATTATATGAGGTGATAATGTATGAGGAAACACACATTTGTGTGATGATTTTAATTTTATATTCTAATGATAGTTATTTTCCTCAATGTGGAGATAAATTGATAAAGGAAAATTCACCATAGATATTCACTCTTAAAATATGACATGATAGGTATGTTGTTATACCATATAATACCAGTACCTATATATTATTTAATAATCACCTGATCATTGATTCCTCTTGTTGTTCAAGTGTTCCCCTCATGGGAACTCATTGAAATTCAAAGATTGTAAGAGTCTACTCCAGATCTCCCGAATCGGTGAAGATCGAGAATAAGGGTTTCCCAAATTTTGGTGGTGGAGGATTGAAGTCCACTCATTTTTTATACATATTTATTTATGAAATCACTTGGGCACATCACTAATCTTATTCTTATATTCGAGTGATAAGATATTTTTCATATTCATGGAGTTCTGGGGATACTATCAATTGAGAAGATGATAGGGAGAGATAGAAATTATTACCGTCAAATTCCATATGGCTGTTTTAGAAATTGAGTTGCATTTTCCCTAGAGTAGGATTCATAATATTTTTGTTTTATATCCCAAAAAATGACATCATTGGTAATCCTTATTCAAGGGGGTTTGATAAACTAATTTTTTGGGGCCCATGTTTTCTGAATTGATGAAATCTACTCATATAGATCGAGCGGTTCCCCATTGCTGTAGGGTATTTTATAAAGGAGGTATATTTTCCTCAAAATATAAATTAAACTCAATGGGAATATTTCATATTATTAACTAGACATCTAACCACCTAATTTTCATTACCTCCACTTCATATTGATAATTTCCTTTCCCTATAGATAGAGGCTTGAATTTTTTGTGATCTAGGTGAGATATATCCATTTGATTCCCTTTATCATTTCATAAATCTAGTTGAGTAAGAGGTAGTTTAATTTATAGAGGAACTCTCATACCATGAGTTTAATTAAACATAACTCTATTTATGGAATTGGTATTGTGATAACATAAATGGGACATATTTAGTAATGTAGTATTATTTGAATCACATTCACCACATTATATATCCAAAAAAATAATTATACTGATTCGTACATTATATTTATAGAATAAATATTCTCATTAAAATGAAAACAATATAATCATAAAAATAGAAAATATTTTAATCAGAATATGTAAATTTGTATATGCTTGGTCCCTCATAATAATCACACTCATGGAAAACATGGTAGAAATGAAATCGGATATTAGTAATGTGATATTAATTTTTAAAATAAATATATTTATAAAACATAAATCAAAAATATTTTTTTAATGAATAATGAATGAACTATTATTTATTTATAAAATTAAGGGAACCCATATGGGTGTAAAAAATATAACCATTAGAATAGTAATCTATGAATTGGAATTGCAATCAGATAATTTGGAATAGTAATATGAATATTAGAAAAATAACTTAAACTATGTTATTGTAAAATAATTTTTAGATACATTATAAAATGAAAATATATAAAATTTATATCATGATATTAATGAATTTTTCCTAAAATTTATAAACATAAGTGTTTGGTTTTCCATAAAACAAATATTTTTTATTTATATTTTAATTATAAATATTAGTGTTTAAATGAAATTTATTTTCATAAAATATATTTATAAAACAATATTATGTAACATTATAATGATAATATAATTTTATGAGACAATATGTAATTTTTTAAAGGTCATAAAATTGATCAGAATATAAAAAAGGGAAATATTTCAAATAAAGAAATATTTTATTTAAAAATTATTTTTTTGTATTTATAAATATATTTTCATAAAATATATTTTTTAATATACATATCAGAAAAAATTTCATCCCCACCACTTATAAATACCACCTCTCACCACTCATTCTCAATAAGCATTAAAATACTTAGAGATTGAAAATGTTCTACCCATTTCTCCCCCCAAACCTATATGAATTTTAATGATAGTTATAGTGTCACCAAAATGAAATACTATGGGTCCTTAAAGTGAACTTCAATGGATGAAATTTGATGTTATAATATTCCAAGATTATATATTTTAAATTATTTCCCTATATTATATCCTCCTTACTCCAAAAATCCCACATGACCTAATGAATCCAATGTAATAAATATATTGGATTGTAATTTTTTAATGAAATATACATTATCAATCATCTCCTCATTCCATTCTAATTTTTTTTCTCATTATGGTCGGTTCACTACTTCCATGAACAACATATTTTCTTTCGAACCAATTCCTTCAAGGATAGATTTAATTCATTTATTATGGTCATACATTATCTAAATTATAATATTATATATATTTTCTCTTAATATGTTATTTATAAATGGTCATATGGTTAGATAAAATCTATAAAGTTCATCATGGTTGAAAAAACAACCTAAGTGAATTAAACATAAAATGATAACATTTATAATCCATGTAATTCATATATTTTAATACTATATGATAGTAAAAACAATTTAAAACTCTAGTAATTATATTAAAAATATGTCATTACAATTTATGATTTATAGAACTAGACTATAAGAACTCTCATAATTCCCTAAAATTTAATTCGACATTGGAACTGTGAAATAAATGACCTTGGGTTAGTGATTATTGAACCATGATCTCAATGAAATGATTTTAAAATAAAATGAAATCATAATAATAAAGAATATATATGGGTTTTAATTTCTTATTAATGTTTTTAAAAAATATAATTTTATTATCCAGGATGTTAAGTTAAAATGAAGATCGAATCCATAACCGAGGTAAGGGAACCTCTGAACCACCCTTATTTATATTGGGCCATGCCTTTTCTCAATCAAAATCATGTAATTACAATATTCTTATCATTTATCTATTTAATATTCTATATATATAAATATATATTCCCCTCACATATTTACTAATTTATTATTAACTTTATTTGTTGTGTATTCGAATTTTTTTAGGGTATCCTACTCAATTTCATTCCCAAAGACAACCATATTAAAGGTAACTTCTCTGTATTTACCCCAATTCTTGTAAACCATCATAATATTTTTAAACCATGAATGGTTTCTAAAATATCTAATTTAAATATAGAAAACTAAATTTTTTACATTTATTTTTTATGGAAATTATCATACCCTTACCGTATTTAATAATTCTTTACCCTTTTCCCTAAAACCTCGCATAAAAGGTATATTTGAAAAGTTACATCACACTCCATTATAGGTATTCATTTTTATTGGATAATTTTTCTAATGTTGGATGTTTATTTTTAATCTATTAACATAAATTAATAAATTGATCCCATATTTCATGGAATACATTTTTATATTCCATTTTTATGCTATAATATGTGATTATGTAATCCATTTCATTTTCATGGGGTTTTCCAATGCTTATTAATTATGTTTGGTTTCATTATGTGGTAAAAATATGGATGTACATGTTATGAATGGTAAAACAAAATATATTTCCAATGAATAATTTTTTTTATATCTCATGAGTTGAAATTGTGGTATTAAAGAGTAAAGCTAAACCACCATGGGACTTTTCCCACTATGTTATGTGGTCAAGATGTTTAACCTTGACTTATTGCAATGTCAATTTTTATGTTGAGTTCACATTACTATGATTCCATAATCATATGATTCCAATTTTTTTTTGTAATTATTCCATATATTTACACCAAATCCTTGTATTTTATGATATCATTTTATGTTATTTGACTTATATGTGGTGCTTCATTATCATTATTATTCATTTGTTGTGATTTATAGTTCAGAACTTTTGATTTTATATTAAAAAGTCATCCTATAATGTTTAAGAGGTTAAATTTGGATATTAGTTAATTAAAGAGATTAAAATAATTATATTTTTTATATTTCATTTAATTTTTTTATACCTAATTCTCTGAAGGAATTGTGCCTCTAGATCCATGGAATTCGTTAATTGTATATTTGTGTTGAAAATAATCAAATAATTATTTGTCTAAGGCATAGGTCAAAATAATTGGTATGAAATCAAGGTGTAGTCATTCTTTTGGAATTAGAACAAGAATAAATTACTAAAAACCATTGGGATAATTCTAATTACGTGAAAACATCTTGAAATTTTGTTTATTTATAGAGATATTGATTTCCAAGAATTGAAATCCTTATTTGGATACTATAATAGAATGTGGATTTAAAATAAATGTACCTACAATTAATAAACTTAAAAGGGATCATTTTTTATTTAATCAAACTATACATAGGACATGGTAAATAAGCATTACTATATAGCTAGTTTGGCCCTCCTGAGAGATATGTTATCGTAAATTCATTGGCTCTTTACGAACCATTATAAAAGACAAGAATAAATTTCTATAATAGAAAACTTAAATTGTAAAATTACCAAATAAAAATGAGATTGAGACCGATAGACTAATAAGTTATGATATATATTTGATTTTAGATTTTTTACATAAATGTTCATCATTTCCTTTTTACATTGTTTTTAGTAATATGATTCTCATTATTAATATTTTATTTAATTTAGTTATTGTCCAGAAACATTAGAAATCATTCCAAAAATTAATGTTATTGGTAATGTAAATAATTCCCTAATGAAATTCCTAACATTATTGGAGTGGAATATAATAAATTCATGGATATATTAGCTCAACTAGATCAGGTTACTGATAATAAAATAAATCATTTGAAAATCTCGAACCTCTAAAAAAATATCTTGTTATAGATGAGTCCATCACATGAAAAATTCCTAAAAGTTTAGAGGATATTTATATAAGCTTATCATGGAATAATTTATTATATCCATTTAGATTATATTTTCGATTATCTAATGCTCTGAATAAGATAAAGTCGTACTGGCCTTCCATTTCCTTGAGGAAGAAGCCGATTAATGGTGGAAACTCAACATGAAGTTAAAACCCAATGAAAAATAGAATACATGGGATTGGAAGAATTCAATAAAATATTTTTCATAAAATATTTTCCACAAACTCATTTATTTAATATAGATAGGGAGTTACTTGGACTAAAAATAATGGTATATGTGTCTATTGGGGATTATGAGGAAATATTCAGAAGACTCTAATGGCATACAATTGTATTTATCATCAACATGAAATGTAACACAAAAAAATATATAAAGGATTAAATCGCGGTCTACAGAAAGATTTTTTGATTTTAGGAATTGAATTCTAGAAATAGATTTTCCATTATGACCATATTGTCGAGAAGTATATTTCTGATTCTTAGTGTCCTCGATGGGATGGAAATAAAAATTTTAAAATTGAGTTTAATTTTATAGTAATAATGGTAAAATCCCATAGATGAATGAAAATAAAATTTCCCACATGTCAAGAGTGTGGGAAGAAGAATCTTTGAAACATTCAAAAGGGAACATGGAGATACTTCATCTGCGAAAAATAGAGGAACCATGATAACGAATGATTAAGGGAGATGATGAATCTCACGAATAAAAAAAATGAAGAATGTTCCAACAAAACCTCAATATGCAGTCCATGTAATTAACTATAAGAAACATGAAAATTATGCAAGCCAATTCCCTAAGCCAAGTGTTATAAGAGATAATAAATTATAATAATCTTAAAGTACAATAGAATATGAAGGGGATTTTTCTATCACTACTATTGAGGTGGAATGTAATATTAAGGTGGTGATTAGTACTCTAGTCATTCATTCAATAATTGTTATCATATTATTTGTTTTTGGTTCTATAAATTCTTTAATTTCATGCATGTATAGTGGGACTATTCAACCACCACCTCAAAACATTCTAGTTGTGTTAACTAAAAAAATGATGAACTTATTGAATCCTAAGTATATAATTTCACCAATGTTAATGTATGTGGACAGGATCTCCCAAAAAATCCTTTCATAGATCATTTAGTTTAATTTTATGTTGTACGTGTAATGGATTGGTTGTCTTTATATATAAAAATCATTTTCTGGGATATGGAGATCACTCTCCACATGCCAAATCATCATCCAATTCTATAAAAGTGAACAGAGGTGGATGAATTTATATTGGAATATTCTAATCCTGAATGGATTTATTTCTCTATTAGAAAGAATATATATCCAAAATGACTAAGAAAAATGAGATAACAAATCTTAAAGATGTGCCTATTTTGAGGGACTATAATGACTTCCCTGAAGAATTTCTTGGGTTTTCTCTTGATTGAGAGGTTGATTTCTTTATTGAACTCAATCCTGGATCATTTTACATATTTATTTCTCTCTATATAATTGGAACCAATGAATTTGAATAATTAATTTATTTATTACAAGAGAATATTAAAAATGGTTTTATATGCATGGTTGTTTTGCAATTTGGCATGCGCGACCTCCTCTTCAAGAAAAAGGATGGGTAAATAAGCCATTGTATTGATTACAATAAACCAAAAAAATCATGGTAATAAAAAATTAACAGCTTAAATATATTTATGAATTTTTCAATAAACAATGTGGGGTACCATTACCTCTTTAAGGTGTACCTTCAATTGATCCATCACCAATTATTGGTGAAGAAGGGAGATGTTTAAAATATTACCTTTAAAACAATAATTCACACTATGAGTATATATTGATGCACTTCAGAATAACTAATTCTAAAAAAATCATCATGGAAATAATGACTAGAGAGTCTAGGCATTAACATTTTAAATTTGGGATAGCCTTTATAGATAACACTATGATATACTCCAAATTTAAGGAGAAGTAGGAGGATAATTTGACTACTATTCTAAAGAAATTGTGAAAGTAGAATCTATATGAAAAGTATGATAGATATGAGTTTTGGATCATTCATGGGGTATGTTATCACCATAAAATAGATATATGTGGATACTTTGAAGACCAATGAGGTTTAGAAACGTTTGAGATTAACATATTCACTAGACATCCATAGTTTAGTTTAACTATCATGGTATTGTCAATTATTTTTGAGGAACATATAATGTAACGACCAAAACGTTTGATAATGAAAATTACTCTAATATAATTAAATGTCTAATTATGTTAGATGGTTTGAATTTTAAATTATCATTATGAATTGTTAGCGTTGCTAATATATTAATTGAATAATGATCACATGATTAGTATAAATATAGGGCTTTAAAAAAACCAATTTACTCAGACAAAGAAAGCGATGGCCTCATCCTATAGAATTTATCTATACGAATTTCATTTTTCAGAGCTCAGAAAGGAGGTGGCGTCATTTTGTTTCTCTCTCGACCAAACCCAAGTGGATCTTGAACCCATTAATCATGATCATAACCACCTATGGGAGAAGTGGAAGTTAATAGAGATTACCACATGTGCAATGCTATATTGAACCCATTAACCATGACCCTTAGGTCTTATGCAGGTGTTTTAGTGGGTTATGTAACAATACCCTAAAAATTTGACTATGTGCATTATTTTTGTATAATGATTATACATTCATTTTATTATTGTTACATTGTAAATAGGTTTAAAAGCACTCATAGTATTTTTAGTTAATATTCAATTAAGAAATCTATTTTGATTAATTAATGGAATTTTGAATTAAATAATATTTTAATAAAATATTATTATTTATTTAATATTTATTAAATATAAATGATCATATAATTTTTATGAATACAATTATAATTTTTAATAATGCTTGAAAGCTATTATTGTCAAAACCAATGAATTTTAGATAATTTTGGTTTTTATTTTTAATGTAAAAAATCACATATTTAGATATTTATTTAGCTAAAATTAATATTATTTTTAGAATTAGGATGTTGAAATTATCCAATGGTGAATTTTTCATAATTTTCTGAGATAATCGATTTTTTGGGTAAAAATTAAAAGCCGTTTAATTATATAATGTGTTTTATGACATCATAATGACCCAATATTGATGTAGTAAAATAATATAAATGGTATTTTAGGACAATATATGTTCTTACATTAAAATAATGTGATTTTATGTATTTTTATTTATTTTACAAAGCCTTAGTGGACCATCCAAGACTTATACAACAATTTATCTTTTTAAATTGATTTCATAGAGAGTATGACTCATCTCTACATAAGAAAGCCTAATATTTTTAAAAATTAAGAAATTTTCCTTATAAAATATTATTTTCCACTCCTATTTGGAAAAAACCATTGGCAAATACCATGGGATGGTTTGTTGTTTTGATTAAATTAATGTGTAGGGTCCAAAACCTAAATAATAAAGAATTGCCTTCCTATTCTATATAAACCCACCCAAGATACCACTTCTTCTTCACTCAAAGCCTGTTGAAATTGACTAAACCCTAACCATACCACTCTATAATCCTCCCATGGTGCCCCAAGTTCACATTAATTATCTCTAAAGCCTCTCCCATGCATTTGGAATCACACTTCCATGTAAGGGATTCCTTCCTTTCTCATTTTATCCAAGTTTCTTAATATTGTTTTGCCCTTTTATTATCAATAATAAATCTTGGGTTATGATTTCTCACCTCCCCCATACTACCCTATTTATGTTTTAATGATTATATAACCCTTTATCTCTCTTTAATTATTCATATTCACACCTGTTACAATGCTAAAATTCTATAAGGAATTGTTGTCTCCACATTTACATTCAAGAAATTCTTTTGTATTATGAATCCAAATTCAATTAATTATCATTGGAAATGTATCTATATGACCCCATTACGGTAAAATTCTTGTAAATATTATGTGAAACACCTTTCTCTCTCATCAACCATTTTTATGAGTTCTCATGTCAAGTCGTTATGCTGCCGAAATTGCACAACGATTTTCCAAGAAAAAGTCAATGGGTATTGAATACCATGCCCAATTCCCCATGAAGGTTATTAAAATTTATTCACATTTAATTATTGGTTAAAAAGTTTCATATATGAATTACACATTTCTTTTTCAGGGAATAAATTATCTTGTTTAAGGAATCTACGTTTTATGATCCATGTGGCACACATATGCATGAAATGAAATGATTAATAAGGGTGAGCCCTAATAGTGCTCCAATGCATTGGGTAAAGATTAGTATCATGATATGTCACGTGAAATGAGGGTTTAATCATTATAACTAAATTAAAATGATTTTTTACTCATTATCTATGTCCAATGATCCTTGGATCATGATAATACCATGTTAAGAGTTGTTGCCACATTTCTATGTTATGATAATCATGTTACATCTTTCCTTTATCTTCATGTTTCTTTTATGCTCCATTGATAATCTTATTTCATCACATGTAATTTATTCTTGATGTTATTCCTTGTTTAATCCATTACTGGTATTTATATCTCACCCTTTTCTTATGAATGTCCTTAGGTTATCCCATGCAATGCAAAGTATGAGAGAATATAGTGGTCAGGTAAAGGATGTTTTCATTAAGATGTCGTGTTTCATGTTTTAAGTCGTTATGTAATGTTTCTAAAACAAAAAAGAAAAATACCTCTTGATATTCTATGTTGTATAAAGTAATGATTTTATGTAATAAATCATGACTAATTTTGTAGTAAAAAGAAGGGTTGTTATAGTTGGTATCAGAGGATAAGTTCAGTTATTTTTCGGATTAGTAATAGAAAACCCTTGTGAATGCATTAGGGAAAAGGCTAACTATAAAAAAATCCTTATATTTTTTTTAGTAATGAGTATGTTTTTATCAAGAAAATACATCCCTATCTGGATATGAGTAGGTAGAGTCAGCACTAGTACAGATGTACCTAGGAGTGAAAACTCCAACAAGGAGTTTAGGACTTGACCTGGGGTGTCCTGTTACCCAACAACGAGTGTTGATGCGCAATTGGTAATGAATCTACTGGGGGATATGCTTTGGTAAATTCATAATCTTAGTATGAACCATTATTAAGGGAATCAAAAAACTCCCCTAAGTATATATATGTTTGGAAGTAGATCACAGATAACATAGATTTAAGCTTATAAATTAAAAGGTTATGGAAATAAAAGTACTTTATAAGTCATATATTTTTGTATCTGGGTTACCCTTTATGTGTTACCCCTATTATTTTTTTATTGCACCCAATAACCGGTAATAGGAGGACTCGAGATAACAACCGATGTAATGATCAATGTGATGACTGTTCTGATGAGATTCCTAATTCGATGGGAGAGGGAATAACGATCATTGTCATGATACACTCTCAGTTAAATCATGTTTTGAATATAAGTCTGGGTCAATAGGAATGTTCAGACCCTCTTAAGAAAGAAAAAGTCACAATCGAGAGCTTCATGAGACAAAGACCTCTTACATTTATTGGATCATCCAATCCCTCAATTTCCAAACAATGGATCAACTCCATTGAAAAGATAATCTCCATCCTTAAATGTTCAAAACAAGAGAAGGTTCTTCTGGTTACTTATCATATGGAGGGTTAAGTTGATCAATGGTAGACATTGAAAAAAATACGAATCCTAAGAAAGATATTGAGGATTTGTCATGGAAGGATTTCTGGAAAATGTTTTTTGATAAAATTTTATGCTCACCCTTTGACTTAAGATGGAATGAGACTACCTTTCCCCCAGGAAACAATTTGATTAATCTATCAGAGAGTACAAGGAAAACATCACAAGTCTTTCATGAAATGCCTTTGGATTTTTCATTACCTTGAATGCAAG
Source organism: Viscum album (assembly GCA_963277665.1). Lineage (NCBI taxonomy): Eukaryota > Viridiplantae > Streptophyta > Magnoliopsida > Santalales > Viscaceae > Viscum > Viscum album. Next base: position 694,398,255 of record OY728163.1, read on the forward strand.
GTTGACATCTTCTTTGGTTGGCTAAAACCTATCCTACAGACGTCTATAGCGATCTGTGATTTTGAGAGTTGTGAGGAAATTTTATGATGTTCCCTCAATGTCAAAATGGAAATCGGGGAATCTCAGGGGTATCATGGAGATAATAACCATAAGTTGGAATTTAATTATGGTGGTACAATGGATAAATCCAATGGTTTTAAAAAAATATTTCCCCCTACTTTACAAAGGTGCAGAAAGAATCACCCAGAAAATTTTCTAAAGGGGACGAGAAAATGCTTTTAGTGAGGAAGAGAAGGTCACCTACCCATTAACCGTCGATAAAAGAAACCTATGGATACGATAGAGGAGAGGAATGCTCCATTCGACCCTCAACGCATTGTTCGTTAACTTCAACTTCAAAGAACCAGTGAACCTGGAAAATTAGTTCCCTAAGACAAGGATTTTCATAGGCAACCAACAACTTCCAAGGAAGCAAGGTGAAATTTTTACATCACTACCGCCGAAGTGAACCCCAACACTGATGTGGTGGCATGTATACTAGTAATTCATTCACGAATATAAAATGTACCTCTATATTATGGTTCTAAGAATTATTTTATATCCTGAATGATTAGTAGAACAATCTCAACACCACCAAAAATCATGGAAGTAAAGATGTCGGTGAGTACGGAAAATGGGGAAATCATTGCATCCCATGAATATAACTCCTCATTTATTATAATTTGTGGATTGAACTTCTTGGTGATACTCTTCATACTCCCTCTGGTAGAATTTGAAGCAATTATTGGCATGGATTGGCTTTCCCGATATAGATCCAACATAAATTTCCATGAGAGGGAACACACTCTCCACTTGGAAAATGGACCCCCAATTATGTACAAGTGGAAGGAGGAGGATGAATCTTCTTTAACACAATAATCTCAAGTGTGGATGTTTGTGCTATATGAGCACACATATCTTGCTTAGATGATTTAGTCAATGGAAGTATCCATCCCTAAAGACATTCCTATTGTGAGGGAATTCACTGATGTGTTTCCCGAGGAATTACCTGGTCTCCTTCCTAGAAGAGATGTTGAATTGTAAATTGATATTATACCTGGGTCTTTTCTAATATCTAAGACTCTGTATAGAGTGGATGTTGTGGAGATTGGGGAGCTAAAGAAACAACTACAAGATAATCTGTATAAAGGGTTTATATTCCCAAGTGCTTCACCATGGCGTGCACCAATCCTCTTCATCAAGAAGAAGGATGGTTCAATGCACCTTTTCATTGATTATCGTGAGATCAAATAATGACAATAAAGAACAAGTATCTGCTGCCCCGAATTGATGAATTGTTCAATCAACTATGTAGAACACAATATTTTTCTAAGGTGGATCTTCTTGTTGGGTTATTATCAAGTAAGTGTGAAGAACGAAGATATCCCCAAAACTGCTTTTCGTAAAAGATACAGGTACTATGAATTCATTTTTATTCCTTTTGGACTCACTAATGATCCAGAAATATTCATGGACTTGATGAATAGAATCTTTAGAGATTACCATGACAGATTATATGTAGTATTTATATAATATATTCTTATATAATCCAAATCAAGGAGATGCATGAGGAGCATCTATGCACTGTACTAGAGACCTTTTATAAGGAGAAGCTCTATAAAAAGTATAACAAGTGTTAGTTCTGGTAGAAGGAGGTCACATTCTAGGAAAATATCAACACAAGTAATGAGATATTTGTGGATCCCTCCAAGATAACTACAATTGAGGGATGACCGAGGTCAACATATATAACATATATCCGTAGATTCTTGGGGTTATCTGTATATTATCGCTGATTTGTGAGAAATGTTTCATGATTTTCATACCCTCCTACCAAGTTAACTCAAAAGGGAGTCATGTTTTCTTGGAGTGATGAATGCGAATAGAGCTTCAAGGTGTTGAAAAGGAGGCTTATCACTGTGCTTGTTCTCACACTACCAACAAGTGGAGAAATGTTTTGTGGTATTCAGTGATTCTTCGAAGAAGTTCATGGGCTGTGTGTTGATGAAAAATGACAAAGTCATTGCCAATGCTTCAAGGAAATTGAATGTTCATGAGAAGAATTATCCAACACATGATATGTAGTTAGATGTAGTGATCTTCACATTTAAAATTTGGTGGCATTACCTATTTGTTGAGAAGTGTGAAATATACATGGATCACAAAATACTCAAATATATATTCACACATAAAGAGTTGAATATGGTCCATTGAATATGGTTAGAGCTGATCATCGACTATGACTGCTCAATCCGTTACCACATTGGGAAAGTGAACAAGGTGGCAGATGCTCTATGTAGAAAGAACCCAAAGAATTAATCACTGATGAGAATTTAAAATGATCCAATCTTATTAGGATTTTATGAAGATGGACATGGGATTAATAAAGAATGGAATATAATCCATCCTTTCATAAATGATTTTTCAACTATCTCTTTTGGAAATGTTAAAGGATGCTCAAAAATATGATGTTAGAATTCAAAAGAAATTGGAAACTATCAAAAAAGGGAAATCCTCATAGCTCAATACTAATGAAGAAGGAATTGTGAGATTTGGGAAATGGCTATGTGTTCCATCAATTCCAGAGCTGAATAAAGAACATTTGGATGATGCACATAGTTCACATTTCTTCGTTCACTCGGGAAACAAAAAGATGTATCGAGATATTTGAGAGCATTTTTGAGGGGATAACATGAAGAAGGAGATCACTAAACATACATCAAAGTGCCTGGTATGTCAGTAAGTGATGGCTGAGAGGTAGAAGTCTCAACAGATGATGAAACCATTACCCATACTAGCATGGAAATTGGAAAACGTCACCATGGACTTTTTCAATAGACATCCGAAGACATCCAATGGAAACAATGCTATCTGGGTTGTTGTGGACCGTCTTACAATGATTGCACACATCATTTCAATTGGGGAGGATTTCTCACTATATCAATTGGCATAGATATATCATAGAAGTGGTATGTCTACATGGAGTACCACTATCTATCATATCCGATTGAGATCCAAGATTCACCTATATGTTTTTGAAGATTCTTCAACATTCTCTGAATACTGAGAAAAACTTCAGCACGACTTATCATCCTCAAACTGATGTCCAATCTAAGAGAACTATCCAAACAATAGAAGACATGTTCAGAGAAAGATAAATGGACATCAAAGGATGATGGGATCAACATATTCCTCTGGTTGAGTTCTCTTATAACAATAGTTCCCCTCAAGAATCCAAATGGATCCTTATGAAGACTTATATGGGAAGAGGTGCAGAACACCGGCATGTTAGGATGATGTTGGGGAGAGAAAACTCCTAGGTCAGGAAATGGTCAAAGAAATGGCGGAGAAGGTTAAGATCAACTAGCTACACATTAAAGATTATCAGAGTCAAGAAAAGAGCTATGATGATAATCATCAACGAGACCTAGATTTTGAAGTCGGAGACATGGTATTCCTCCGCATATCACCTGGGAAGATAGTTATGAGATTTTTGAAGAAGGTAAATCTTAGTCCAAGGTACATTGACCATTTTGAGATCTATGATCGCATTGGAGTAGTGGATTATCAACTATAACTCCCACCGAACCTATCTGAAATACATGATGTATTCCTTAGATCACTATTGAGGAAGTATGTACCTAACCAAACACATGTACTCAATCCAAAGGTGGTACCATTGGAGAATGAACTATTTTATGAACAGAAGCTAGTGAAGGTCTTATATCATAGGTAAAAAGTTCTATGAAATAAGACAATTCCCCTCATGAAAGTGCTATGGAGAAACCAAAATATTGAAGAAGGAACATGGGAATAAGAGGAAGTGATGAAGCAGACTTACCTACATCTGTTTTAGTGTGGGAATAGAAAATTTTGAGGGAAAAATATCTTAAGTGAGGAAGATTGTAATGATCCAAACATTTGTTATTGAAAATTATTCATGAACTAATTAAATGTATTATTATGTAAACTAGTTTGGAATTTAAATTACTGTAAATAATTATTACCATTGAAAATATAGCAGTTGAATAGTGATCACATGATTAGTATAAATATAAGTCTTTAACAAATCCAATTTACTTAGAAAAAGGAAGAGATGGCCTCATCCAGTAAAATTACTCCATATGAATCCCATTTTTTAGAGTTCAAATAGTAGGTGGAATCATTAGGCTTCACTCTTTACCGTGCCCAATCCGAGCTTAAACACGTTATTCTTAAGAGGAACTACCTACTGGAGAAGTGGAAGTTTATAGAGATTACCACCTGTGCAATGCTATCTCAGCCACCCCAAGAGTCTGTAACAATCGTACACCTTACTATTATGTCATATGTTAGTGTTTTAAGGGTTTATTTAACAAGACCCTATGACAAAGACTATGTATATTATTTTTGTATAAATTATATACATTTTTTAGTGTTACTTTGTAAATATTTTTTAAAGAAAAGATAGTATTTGTCAGTTCATATTAAATTTAGAAATATATTTTGATGAATTAATGAATTTTTGAATTATATAAAATTTTATAAAAATTTTATTACTAAATTACTTTTTATTAAATATAAATTATCATATAATTTTTTTTGAATAAAATTGTAATTTTTATTAAGGTTTAAAAGCTACTTTTTTAAAAAAACACATGAATTTTTGATAAATGTCATTTTTATAATAAAAGTAAAAATTCCAATATTTAGAAAATTTTTAATATAAAATGTATATTATTTTTGGAATCAGGATTATGAAAATATCCAATGGTTAATTTTTTGTAATTTTCTGAGACAGTCTAATTTTTGGGTAAACATTAAATACCATTTTATTATATAATGTGTTTTATGAAATCATAATGAACCAATAGTGATGTAATAAAATAATATAAACGGTAATTTCAGCCAATATATGTTTTACCATTAAAATAATGTGTTGTTAGGTTTTTTTTGATTCATTTTATAAAGCCGTAGTGAACCTTCCAGGACTTATATAGCATTTTATCTTTTTAAATTGTTTTCCTTGAAAGTGTGACTCACCTCCACATAAGAAAGAATAATATTTTAATTGGATAGTCCATTGGGCATATAAAATATTTTTTCCAATCCCCTTTGGAAAAAAATGGGGAAAAACAATTAGATGGTTTGTAGTATTTATTACTTTAATGTGTAAGGTTCAAAACCTAAATAATAAAGAATTCCCTCGCATTTTCTATATAAACCCACCCAAGCTCCCACTTCCTCCTCGCTGAAAGCCTTTGAAGCTCAAAAAAACCATTCACTACTCTCTCTAGAATCCTCCCATAGTGCCACATGTTCCAAAGAACCCTCTCTAAAGCCTCTCCCATGCCTTTGGTATCCCACTTCCAAGTAACAGATTCCTTCCTTTCTCATTTTGTCCAAGATTCTTAATATTTTTATGTACTTTTATTTTCAATTATAAATGTTGGGGTCTGATTTATAAATTCCCCTATACTGATATATTTAAGTTTTAATGATGAGATACCACTTTATCTCTCATTAATTCCTCCCATTTACACCTGTAACCATGCCGAAATTCGATGAGGAATATCTCTCTCCTCATTTACATTCAAGAAATTCTTTTTTATTATGAATCCAAATTCCATTACTTATCTTGTTATTGGTATTTATTTGACCCCCATAGATTCCATTTCAGGTAAATATGATTAGACAACCCTTTATCTTTCATCAACCATTTTTATGAGTTCTCTTGTCACGTCGTTACATTGCCGAAATTGCACCTCGATTTTCCAAGCCAAATTCAATGTGTAGTGAATACCGTGCCCTTTTCTCTATCAAGGGTATTAACCTTTATGCACATTTACTTATTGATTATTGAGTTTCATTTATGAATTAAACATTCTATTATCATAGACTGAATTATAATGTTTAATTAATCCATGTTTTATGATCCATGTGGCACACTTATGCATGAAATGAAATGATTAAGAAGGGTGCGCCCGGATAGTGCTCCAATGCATTGGGTAAAGATTAGTATCATGATAAATCAAGTGAAATAAGTGTTTAATCATAAAAATTCACGTTCAATGAGGGTTTACTCATTCCCCATGTGCAATAATCCTTGGCTCATTATAATACCATGTTAAGTAGTGTTGCCACATTTCTATGTTATGATAATAGTGCTATATCATAACTTTATGTTCATGTTTCTTTTATGCTCCATTGATATGCCTGTTTCCTAAGATGTATTTAATTCTTCATGTTATGCCTTGTTTACCACCTTACAAGGCTTTATAGGTCACTCTTTTCTTATGCATTTCTTAGGTTCTCCCATGTATTGCAAAGTACAAGGGAATGTAGTTGTCATGTAAAGGATGTTTTCAATAAAGATGTCATGTTTCATGCTTTAATTTGTTATGTAATGTTTCTAATCCCCAAAGAAACTATAACTATTGATCTTCTATGTTGTATCAAGTGAATGTTTTCTGTAATATATCATTTTTATGTGTGTAATAAAATGTAGGGTAGTTATATATAATAATTATTTGGCATATATAAAATGTTAAAACCAAAGTGTGTGAAGTTTTTATATACCAACGAATATGAAAATAGATTTAAGAAATTTATAGAGTGGCTTATCACTATCCCATTACCCACACTACCCTTATGTTGGAGAATTTTAATGGAATCAAATAATTCTTCAAATAATGGATTACGATATATACTAATGAAAATTGATAATGTGATAAACTATTACACAAGGAAATTAAATATTCATGAAAAAATTGAGCAACACATAATTTGGAGTTGGTGATAATGATTTTATCATTGAGGATTCAGAAGAATCATCTCAACTGGGAGAAGTGTGATATATATATATATGGACAACTCTAAAATATATATTTACAAAGAAGAATCATTTTATGCACTAAAAAATATTATTAGAGTTGATCAAGGACTAAGATTGTTCAATCCATTTTAATAATGGTAATGAAAATAAAGTCGATGGTTCTCTACATTTAAAGGATACTATAAAATTATTAGTGATGATAATTGAGAAGGATTTAATCAATGTTGACTTGAAATGGATATGAGTGGATGTTGTAAAGGATGAAACAAAATCTCACCTAGATCAAATGATTTCTCACTGATCTATTCTAGATAAGATAAAAGATTCATAAATGGATGATATGGAAATATAAATTAATGTTGAATATATAAGGAAAGATAAATCCTTATAATGAAAAAATGATGAAGAAGGATTTTTAATATTAAGGTCATGACTATGTGTAATGTAAAAGCATGATATGATGATGGATCTATTAAATAATTCACATAGCTAAACATTCTCCATCCACTCAGGGAGGATGATGCTATTTTAGTATATCCAAGATCACTAATGGTGGGATTATATGAATAATCATATAATTAAATATACTCTAATTCTCATGGAATGTCATAAACTAAATGATGAAAGGAAAAAAATATAGGGGGATGATGAAAATATTACCCATACCAGCATTTAAATGGGAAAACATCACCATAGATTTTGTTGTAGGTCTTTTAAATACATATATAGGAAATAATTCCATATGAGTTGTATAGGGTTATCTTATAAATAATACACATTTTATTTCCATTTTAGTGTACTTCTCACTCTATCAAATTATAGTTATAAATAATAGATAATTTTTGAGGCTGTATGAAAAACCACTTTCTATTTTAGCTTATCAAGATTTTAGATTCAACTCAATATTATAGAAAATTATTAAACATGATCTGAATGAATGGTTAATATTCATTAGGATATATAACCCTCCAAATGATAGATAATAAAATTAGGCAATCCAAACACTTGAGGATATGTTACGAGTTTTTTTAATGGACTTTAAAGGATGATGGGATTAACATATTCTTATGGAGAAGATGCTATACAATAATAGCCTCAACTCAAGAATTCAAATGGCTACATATGAATCATTCTATGGGAAGATATGTAGGAAAGCAATATACTAGGTTGAATAGGATAACATAGATATTGGGAACATAAATGGTAGAAAATTTAAAAAAAATTCAATAGCACATCAAGATAAATTTGAGTCTCAAAAAAGATATGATGAGAACCATCAGAGAAAATGGATTATTGAGGATGGAGAGAAAGTAATCTTCTCTATATCATGATGGATGAGATTCATGATATTCGGGATTAAGGAAAACATATATCTAAAAAACATCATACCCTTTTAGATTATTGACTACATCGAAGCTATGGACTATAGACTAGTACATCCCACCAACCCCGACTTAAGAGAATGTCATATTCTATATATCCATATCAAATATGTACATAAAGGATCAATCAAAATGTACTTAATTCATATGTGGTACATTTATAGAATGTTTTATATTTTGTAGAGTAATTAGTGAAAACTATGGACCATAAAGAAAAATTTATTTATAAAAATGAAACTCACCAGGATAAAGTGATACAGTAGAACCTGAAGTTCAAGAAGGCGACGTTAGAAGAAGAGTGAGAAATGATACAAAATTTCCATCATCTATATTTATTATAATGTGGGAAATTAAAATTTAAATGTAAAATTAAGTGGGGAAGAATGTAATGAATCTCAATTTTATCAATGGATGTTTCATTACAATTATAAATATGATTCATATTTAGGACTATATAATTATATAAATCACATTTAGCAGGTTATAGAATCAATACCATTTTTTTTATATTTAATTTAATATTAAAATTAGTGTAAACATAGAATCCTTAAAATGAAAAACATTAGAATGGGACGATCATAGGAAACAAGAAAACTAGAAAATAGAAATTTTAATATGCTTGATCACCCCAAACAAATACACTATAAAAAAAACAAAGTAGAAATAAAATAAAATATTAGTAGTGAGATATCCATTTTGAAAATGAAAATATATATATAAATGATAAAAAATAGAGGATAATACATAATTAAAAAATATCTGGTTTTTAAAGAAGGTGTAAGTTTATATTACCTTTACAATTTTGACCATGGGAATACTAATAAGAATATTAGAATAATAGTCTAACTATTATAAATAGTAACTGAACCAACATAAAAAAAAATAATAATTTTAATATAATATTGTGTTATATAATCAAATGAAATGATGGAAAGTTTATATCATGATAAAATAAATAAATATTTTAACAATGATAAAATATAAGTAAGGATTTTAATAAAACACACAAGTTTTATTAATATTTTTATGATAAATAAAAAAATATCAAAGAAATAATATTTTAATAAACTATGTCTATTAAATAATATAATGTTTCATTATAAGGATGATATAATTATGATATACAAAAATTAATTTTTTAAGTGTCAGAAAAAATGATCATAATATAAAAATATGTATTTTTAAAATAAATAAGGATTTTATCAAAAAGTTAAATTCTCCATGTATATAAAAATATATTCAGAAAATAGATTTCATTTTTTAATTAAATATATTAAAAAATGGTTAGAGTTATTTTTTGGTATTTTTCAAAAATATTTGATTTCTACGTGGGTAGTGAAATACAACGAAATATTGAATTTATCATTATAAGTTAAATACATGTATAATTGGTAATTATTGATGTATGAATCCATAATCTCAAAATATTAAACATAATTATAGTATATAGTCACAATATCTATCATTATTGGTATTATGGAGCCAAATTAATAAACTATTGAATATTATATTATGAAAACTCTCATATACTCATCTAATAAATACCAAACTAACCACCCTTTCTCCACACACCTCCTAAGACATGAATATTACTAAATCTCTATCAAATTATATTTAAAAATCTTTACACCATGTCTTCACAATACTAGTATCATCCAAAGGAAAAAATCAATGTGCCTTAAAGTTTATTTGAAAAGACAACGTTCAAAGTGGTAATATTCTCAATCTATCTATTTTAAATACTTTCCTATTTATATCGACTCCAAAATTAAAATATAAAATATAAAAAAATAACACTAGTATATTAAATATGCTAGAATTATATTTTTTTAATGGAATATACATTATCCAACCACTTTTCATTTCATTCTAAAAAGAAAATGTTTTTCACATTATTGTTGATTCAACCCATCTACGAACAACCTACATCATTTCACACCCTCGCCTTCAAGGTTGGTTATAATACATTTATTAGGGAGGAAAATTATCTTAGTTAGTATATTATATATTCATTCATATTAGATAATGTTTAAATATTTATATGGATAAATAAAACCATGTATCATCCTAATGGTAAGAAGTTCTGACCAAGTGAATTAACCACAAAATTATAATATTGGGGTTCTATGAAATGTGTTTAATATAACACTATGGAAAATTTTACACAATTTAAAACTCCGGGAATGAATTGAGTAACATTTCATATCACTTCTAGAGTTATAGAACCATAAATTAAGATCTCTCATAATTTCCTATAAATAATTTAGTCTATTGAACTATTATACTAATGACCATGAGTCTGTCAATATTGACAATTTTTTCAAAAAAATGACCCTGAAATAACATAAAATCATAATATTAAATAAAATATTCTTGAATAATTCGTAAATATTAATTTTAGTTAATATAATTTTATTATTGTATACATTTTGTGAATGTGCAGAGAGAATTTGAACCGAAGTTTAGGGAACTTCCAAACAACCTTACATTATTTTGGGTCATGGATTTTCCCTCTACTACTCACTTCCTTGGGCTATTATTCTTATTTATTGATTTAATGTCATGGACATATATATTTTCCATTTAAATGAATAATTCAATTTATTACCATTATGTTTTATGGATATAATAATTTTACGGCTTTCTTCTCAATTCCAATCATTAAGAAAACCCAATTAAAGGGGAATGCTATATTTTTACTACATTTAAAGTACCACTATATAATTTTTTTTAAAATATGTACAATTTAAAATATTTATTTCTTAATTATGAATATCATTTTTTAAGTTCATTTATGGTTTTATGGAAATTTATATTCCCTTACCCTATTTAATAAATTTTTACCATTTTCCCTACACCCTTTTTAAGAGGTACATAAAAAAGTCACTTATAAACTCCATTTCATTTATTCACATCATTTAGATGTAATTTATATTATAATATGATTATTTTTAACTATTGAATATATAAATTATCTTATCCCTTATATAATGAGAATCATTATGACAATCCATTTGGTTATGCTCTAGGACACAATTCTATAACCCATTTACTTTTCAAGGGGTTTTCCAATACTTATGTTTAGGTTTTATTTTATTATGTGGAAAAAATATACATGTAATTATTATTATGAGTGCAACTAGATTGTAATGAAATGAATTGGTAAATATTTATATCTCATGATATTACATGCATACTATTTTGGTGAAAACTAGATCCACTACAAGAATTTGTCCACTATGTTATTTACTCTTGGTGGTTAACATTGACTTAAGATTACCTCACATTATATATTGTAATGAAATTAAAATTATTTTAGGATCTAATGACTTCAACTTCTTTAGTTAATCCATTCATATGATTATTTATGATAAATTTATTTTATTATATCATTTTATTCCATTTCACTTATATGTTATACATCATTATAATACTTAATCATGTATTGATTTTTATATCCCACCTCTTTTTTACATATTTCCCAGGTTATCCTATTTTGTTTTTGAATATCAAAGGTATTTAAGATCAAATAATGGATATTTAAATTAAATATTTGGTATTTTAGTTTCATGTTGATGTTTTAAACAATATGTATTCTAAAGACACTATACCTCTAGATTCTTGGGTTGTGTTAATTATATATTTATATTGAAAATAATATAATAATAATCATACGAGTCTTGAGTATATATAATGAGGTTTTTTTCATTGTTGAGAATGCGTTACATCTTTACAAACATTGATGCAGATTTCATTTTAAATAGATTCCTCCTCGTCATTTTATTTTATGTTTGTTTCACTATCTATATTATCCATAGGGATGATGAATTTGAGTTTCAATAATGTAGATATTGTAGTGGAAATCATACCCTCATCTGTATTAAGGAATTAAGTCAATTTATCATCCTCTGAACATCCATATATGAGGAAAATATAACCCTTCTTAATATATACATTATTGGTGAAACATTAATTCCTACTAATCTATTAAGTATTTTGAACATTCTCCTAGATTTTTCTTGGGACATAGTTTAAGAAGGGTGATCCTAAGTGATCCCATAAGGGATTTCATTGAACATGATTATAATGTGGGAGATTGATTATGATAGTGGTTGAAACCATGAGATTGTTTACTCTCACATCCCTACATGTCTATAAATGTATAACTTAATATGAGTGGAGGGAGGTAAAAATTCCCTCAACCCAATGTATTAGGGTGAATTATACTATGATACCATCAAATCCTAAATCCACTATGGTTTTGATGATCCAATGGGTGGTAGAGATGGAAAAAATTCCTCCATTATTTTGGTTTACGGTTGGATATATCATGATTATGAGATAATTTCTATTATATCCATTATGAACTTTTAGTCAAATACTTGAGAATTATCTATGTTCATCACATCCCCTAAGAGAGAATGGAAATCCATTAAGGATTTTTACATGACTTTTTTTCTCTTCATACGGGAGACGTAATATACAATACTATCAATCAATCAATCACACTAGTTATCATATTCTTGTACATAGGAATGATATGATTATAGTTGATAGAAAAACTAGAATATATATTTGGGGCTTGAGACATTCCCCTAAGTTGTTAATTTTTGAGTTTCTTTCCTCATCAAATCTTGTAGGCTAGTAAGTGGGGTAAAATATGGATCTACTTACTCAAACCATCCTCTAATAAAAACATTGGGTGGTGTGTCAATGGATATCAAACGAAGTGACTTCAAAATGTTAAGGTATAAATGTTGGAAACACTTGAAATTTTCCCAGTTGTAGGGTTCTGTGATAATGAGGATGGAACTAGATAAACATGGAATTAAAGATCATTTATCTCAATGATATGGTTATAATTATCCTAGTAAGATAAGAACATGGTGTTATTATATTATAGTGTCTCACCCAGATTTTGATGAATGATTGGGATTTAATCCAAATTTTTTTAATTTTAGAATGTAATGAGCGGATGTGTACATTGGAAAAATATGAATATGATTGTATCATTATTGAATTCCATGTAAATTATTAAATGGTTATCTTGATTCTATGGGAGGGGTTATTCAAATAAATCTAACCATAAATGAATTTTTTCAACTTTTATGGCAATATTATAGATAACATTCAAATTCTACTTTGTATCATCCAATGGTGAACAAACCCGAGGAGTCATAAGTAACAATTGTTTCCCAAAGATGCTCACTGTTCACTTTGACACCCTAATGATTGATGTTGACACACTTAGAAAACATATATTCTGTTTCAAGAGCGTGTATCTATATGAGGGAAAACTATGAGAATACTCTATACAAGGAGGACCTTCATGGTGGGATGATAAATCATTAAGAGGAAGGCCTTCACAATCAAAACCTTGGGGAGGACCTATATAGCAGTCTATTTCAAATTCTAGGTCATATTAAGGACCTCCACCATGAAAATTTTATTTATTATAGGGAGAAAATCTTAATGTTGTACCATAGGGAGTGCCTCTAGAGTTCTTGGGTTGGATCTAATAGGGAGGTCTTCTGTGGTTACCAGTTATTGATGAATCAGAAAGGAGAGGAACTTCATACCAGTTGATCATTATACTACTTCTGGGGCCTCTAAATCTAGTGCTATGAGGATAACTACTACAACTAAGAATTATATTGTAGTGTATACGACCCTAATAACCAACCAATTCAATTTTGTGATAAGGACCCCCAAAATACATGATTTGGGGTGGAATACAAAAGTTATCGATGATGAAATAATAGGGAGAAAATTAGTGGCCATACACAGATTTTATATAGAATGGGGAGTTAATATATTCTTTGGAATCAATAAATATATATTAAATAAACTCAATAATAACTGAATATATTGTGGAAATTAATTTATTTAGTTTTCAAATTTCCCTAGATAGGATATCGTTCAAGACATTCTGGGCCAATAAACCAGTTTTTGAATGTTGATCAAGATTTATCTCATGAACTAGGGATATCAACCCTCATGATTAAGTTCCATCCAAGAGACTACTATATTTTCACTAAAATATATTTATATACTTAATGGGAGTAATAATGAATATGTTCATGCATTTTCGTTTCTACCGGAATATGTTGATTATCATATTTTTAGAAAGGTGAAATATGACATAATCCATGGTTTTACTTGGAATATGCTTGTAGGAATTTTGACTGCTTATAGAAATATGAGCTTTCCTAATAGTTTATACTAATGTATGTTAGCAGACATCTTGAGCGTGGGAAGGAATATTGGCCAACTCTATGATAACCACATGATTATGGTTAAAAAACTCTCATGAGAGAGATAAAATATTGTCTTAATCTATAGTTTCCATTGGAATATTCATATAACCATCTTTTTAGATGAAATGATTATGTGCCTTCTTTTGGAACACTATTGAGATATACTAGCAGGATTTTTTCTTGTTAGTCGAAACATAGATCATCCTCTCATTCCCGACCAAAATACATTGAGGATCATCATGAGTATAAATAAGAGAATAGATATAGGATTCTTTATAATATTCAATAATCATATACCCCTAGTGTAATCGTCTCATGGGTTCCCTAGTTAACAAAATATGGGATAGTGTTTTTAAAATGGCCTTCTTGAAAAATTCAATGGAGCCTAGAGTTGTGCTGTATTAGTGATGATATCAGATGGTTGGATCCCTCTCAGTAATTTCTAGAATTGAAGTTAGGATCTCATTTTACTCCTATAGATCTGTAAGACAAGATAGACTAGTATTATATTTCTCCATGGAAATACTCCTAAAGAGGTTGTTCATAGACACATGGGCCACCTTCTTCTAAATGATCAGCTATTTTTTGGTTGTATTAAAAGGATTCCCCCTCTTTATTCACACACATGTTGTTTCCATAGTCACGATGAAGCCATTGAGTATGTAAAACCAGAAAAAATCATTTAGAAAATGATTCTTAAGGGGCTTGGTTGGGTATAATGTTTGTCTGGTCTATGAGAGTATTTAATATATAGAATCTAAGGAATATATAAGGTGTTTTTAGGGTTGTGTGAATCAGCTTGAGGTTTCATGTAGCTACTTAAAACTTTTATAAGGATTATTACCTTCAATAGCATATTTGGTGATTCCATATAAACTGAAGGGAGTTCTAAATTAGATAGAACCACAAAAAAATTCACTAGGTAAATCAATATCAAAATAAAAATCAGGGTTAATCAATATCTTTTATAGTTAAAGGATTCAAATTGGGTTTAACATCCTGTTATTGAAAAGTTTCCATGACCAATGGTTTTTTGTGTTTGTGCAGATGCATATTGAAAAGGTAGGTCGTCTCTATGAAATAAAAATGAAACATTAGGTTTTTTATTAGTTGTGGGATTGAGAGGTTGAATGTTTCCTAATGGTTATTGATTCATACTATGGAACTGTATTATAAATTTAAGGAATTATCATAAATATTTCTATGTATATAATATAACAACTGGTTACATTTGTGAAGGAATTCAAGTGAAACTATGAATTGAAAATAAATAAATATATATTATAGATTTTATATCATTCCAACTAAGGTTTTTATTATAATGGTTTAAGTATTCACACCTAGAAACTCCAATGTTTATCTCTATCCCAGTATGTGGTAGGTATTGTAGTGTTGGGATCAATCCCATGATTAGGGATTCGAATATTTCCCTATTATGGGGATTAGAACCAATGTAGTCTAGTGCTTCTTAATGGAACTTGTAATATTTTTTAATATCATGAGATATATACTATGTTAGTTCCTTTTAATTTCAAACATTCCAAATCAAATTAAGTTCCTTTTATAGTAACGTGTCTGGGACATTTGATGCACCTATTAAAATTGTACATCGAGGCCCTGCAATGTTCCATTTAATGTAATTCATTAAAATATGAATCATATTTATTATGGTTAAAATGAATGTATTATCACATAGATCTAGTTTCATAGTTTAAATTCATATATTTTAACATACCATATTGTTTAACATTGAACAATATGGACTCATGTTTCCTTAGTAGGGAATCAATAATAAATTATGTCGAGAATACATTTGGGCTTACCTTTATTGTTTATCATGTTGGTTGGTAACATAAAAAGAGAATATGTGTTTGGGGATTACACCTAATAAGTGGACCATATTTGTACAACATACTTTTGTATAGTGGTGACTAGATAGGGGTAGAAAACTAGAATCAAATATGTTTGATAACATGTTCGGTGAAATGATAAGTACCATTACATTGTAGGGATTATAGTGAATTTGAATCAAATATGATTATAACTTTTTGGGTGAACCGATAATTACCATTACATTGTAGGATGATGATACAGTTTATATGGGATTAGTATGAAGAGAATATTGAGCCAAGATAAGTTTCAAGAATTTCCTAATCATAGAAAACCTCATTCTGAATGGAATTTATAGTTATAAAAAACATTATATGCCTAAAATTTATAGTGTTAAAATAAAAAAGATCTTTCCCAAAATTAATACATGATTCGAGGGGGTACTCTAGTGTTCATAACCCAGTCACATATCATAGAAAGCTATGGAGGAGGCATTTCTATAATAGGTTTTTTAGGGATTTAACCCATGAAATAATATTTTAAAATTGTAATTTGGTTCAGTTTAACTAGGTAGGTTTCCTAATTTAAAAAGGGCCTCAAAATGTCCCCAAATATCAGTTATAGGGATCCTTCATAATGTAACTATATATGGGTAAAATATGTTATAGTAACGAACCATTGAGAAGAAAAGGAAATTTAAATTTAGGAATATAACTTTGTTATAATATTTATGTTCTCATATATACACTTATTCATTTGATTTCCATTGATAATATAAGACGTAGAGATTTGTTTCTCAGTTTTGATAACACTTTTCACTCTCTTATCATATATAAAAATATTTTAGCGAATAATTCCCATTGATGTCTTTACTTTAACAGATAAAAGAAAGGATCAATATTACTTTCAAAATCGCTAACATAGTCTATGAAACATATTCCCAATGTTGTAATGTTAGGATCATAATCATTTATACTATCCTCTTTATTTTGTTATAAATTAAGAAATTTTCATTCTTGGTCAACTATTTACTCTCTAGGGAAATTATTTGGAATTAATATTTCCATAAATATATTTAATTATATAATGTATATGTCTTCATCCTCATTAGTTTTTATGAATAAATTAACCCTACTAATCACCTTCTCCCCATAGTTGAAAAACAACCATGATGACCTTATCTCATTCACTACATCCCAATGCATCAAATATCTTCTCAAAAAGCAAGATCTTTTTAACTAATACTAATGGATTATTGGTTCTTTTGATAGATGGGGTATGTATCCTTATGAAATGATCCACTATAATTTCACCTTTATTAGGGTTTTAGAAGTTGTTATTAGATAAATTTTAGTAGAAACCTTAGGATCCAACCATAGAAGAACATGATATGATATAATAACCAAATAAAAAATTATGAAATTATTGAAAATTTTCAAGATTAGATATTATAATTTTTTTTGAATTTATATTAAATGAAATATAATTATACCCAATGTCCTATAATTCATATTTAAATTAATGAAAAAATTATTTATATTCCATTGTATAGAAATTATATCGAATGGAAAAAATATAATCCATGTAAAATAAACTAATATAGTGATAATTTTATCAACTCTAACACATGAATCATTGGTTTGTTCCCTAAGAAAATCTGAACCCTGATTCCAGGTGATGGAATGGTTTCCATTACTTCCATTTTCTAAATTTCTAAACCATTTTAGATAATAAATTATTTCATGAATAAATATATTAACTAACATTCATATAATATATTTTATTTATATATATTTAACATTTATATCGTGTATTCTATCTATTATATAATATTATCCATAATTTCCCAAATGTTTTTATATGGTTCTATTGTCTACCAATGTTATTACAATTATAGTTCATCAGGTTTCAATAACTAGAGATCTGATACAAATTTTAACTACCCAAACTAAAATAACATAGATCCAATTTATATTTATTACAATGGTATAAAAAATTAGGATCTCAATATATAAGATCAAATAGTTCTGTTGTATCATGAGATACGATATATACATGAACATTGAATTACCTAATAAACCTACGGTACATAAAATGAATACATGAAAAAATTTTATTGCTCATATATATATATATCCTTTCATCATGTGTATTAATCTTCCTTGTATCTAGGAGAAATGGGAAAACAATATAAAGGGGTAATCTCAAATATTTAACATGGGATAATTTACAATAAAAGAAAACATGGAATAAACATACATAGTATATAAAGAATATATAATCCATTGATTCCATATAAATGATAAAATATGAATAATATATCATCGGATAACTTATCAAGGAAAATAAATAAACTTAAGGAAAAACATGTCATATCCCATAGTGATGGAATGCATAATACATGACATTATTACTATACAATTATTGATTTTTACTAAGATATCATATATAAATGGGTCATCATAAACCCAATAAACATGAAAATATGATTCAATACACCAGTTGATGCATTGATAAGATTCAAAACTTTGATCCTAACCCATCACATAGTATGTGAAATTCATCTATACTAAGAAAATAATGTCCATCAATACTTTTTCCTAAACAATTTGTGGATTGGTTTCACTCTATGATTGGTTGTGGGTGAACGAGGGTGTATTTATCATTGTTTTCATTGGGTTTACAATATTTTTCTCTAATTGAAACTCCAAGAGGCTCCCACATCCATGACATGGAACATGCTGTCCTTCCAAAGGAGGTGGTCAATTGGGTTTTCAAAACCAATGACACTTAGGAACTCACATTAGTAGAGGGGATGGCAGGTCGGGCTCATAAAACACTTTTTGATGGAATTATTACACATTCCAAGATTCTATAATAGTGTTCATATATGATCATGAAATACTTATCTAGATCCTACTCGAATCCTGTTACCCCTATGCAAATGAATTTATTAAAACCATGTGTTGATGAGAACAAATGTGGGTGTGATATGTCCTCTATTATTCTCTGCTTCATTTATGATGATTCTGTTTATAGAAACATTCGGGGGATTTGGATTTTATTATCATCCAAGGAAATGGGTGGTTTCTTGGGGATTATACTAAGCCTATATATGTTTTCCTTTATATCCCATATGAACAATAAAAAAACCCACCTAGTTCATTTGGAGTGGTATATGGTTGTATAAAAGGACTATACCTCAATGTTTAACGTCATGAAATGAGGACATTAATATAGGGTTGAAGAGAAAAAGAGTCATCCTAATTATCTTATTAAGATAGTAATAATAGTCTATGTAGTTCATATTATGGGAATTTTCAACGTAAATGATTCTACAACAAAGTCCTTTGGAATGATTTATCCATGTAAGGATGCCCTGAATTTCATCATCAAGAGTATGATTCTTTTAGTGAAGATGATATTTAATTAGAATTACATACATATGAAGGTACCACACTAGGTGCATTATCATCATTCTATTTGTATAATCATCTCCATTCTCCAATCCTCAATGAGTTACATTTAGTGTGAGAAATAAGAGACTGTAGAAGATTTGACACATCACGTGATATCCAATTTGTATGGAGCTTACACATGGATGTTTTCCTTAGAGAGGTATGATTACCAATGTCATGGTGGAATTGGTATGAATCTAGGTCCTTAGGAGGGAATCCTATTTATCTTGTTTACAAAAAGAAATAGAGTCATAATAGTGTAGTTATCTTTTTGGCCTGCTGAAGAATGAGTAAGAATGTTAATCCCATGGAGAAGTTTGGGTCCCAAGGTTTGGAATATTTGGAATGTGGAGGGACTTAAATGAAGGGGTTTCCCATTTGAATATGGGGAATTATGAAGGAATTATATGTATCCTATTTTTACAAGAATCAGATATATTTTATTTTATTTACCCCCTAACCCATTGATGGGATGGGATAAATAATACACATGACGTGATTATTATTAACCCTGAGGTATAGGAAGGTTAGGGGATTATCCCATGAGGGATTACCATATGTGATCACGCATCAGGAAGATATCTAATTTATCTTATTTGGATAGGAATAAATTTTCTTGTAGTTCAATTATTAAAGACTTGATGATGGGTTGTGATAGGTGATTACACTTAGAGAAATTATTATCATCCCTATGGTTTAGCATAGTTATGGGATTATACCAAGAATGATGAACATGTAACATTTTTATTCTCTATCATTTAATGTATAAAAATGATACTGAACATGAATGGTCTTTCGAATAAGTTAGGTACAACATGGTGGTCTCATCTGAAAGAATGACACAAATAGGGTCACATGGGGGCATAACCCTAACCCCTTAAGGCCACTCCCCTTATAAAGGGAATGCTTGTACAAAGGTTCTTGGATGAGGGTATTCATGGTATATGTTCTTTTGTGTCTACATTAAAATGATGAAATGTCCTAGGGTATCCTCCTGACATGTCTTATATGCTTTTTATAATCAATGATGACATTACCAAAGGTGATTTGAATGATTGAATCAGACATATATTTGGCCTTTCATAAGATTACAAAGGAAATATATAGGGACCATTGAATGATGAAATTAATTGTCTGGGATTTCATCACATGATCAATGTGACATGACCAAGATGTCCTTCCCCAATCAAATAGGACATGTCTAGCCCCTTTAACATGACCACCTAACTTGTAAAAATGTCATCACAAGATCAATGGGACTTTCCAAGGATGCCTTCATGTGATCAAAAAGACTTTTCCATGGCCTTTTTCAAGACCAACATACTTGGCTTGGAATTCTTCTCCTAATCACAATGACCTTTACTAGATGTGTTGGCATGATCAAAGATGGAATACCAACTATATTTCCTATGACAAAATGACTTGGTTGTGATATCTTCACATGATCAAATTGACCTTTATAGGATGTCATCATATGATCAATGAGGTCTTTTACAAAAAAAAATCATGAACAACTACCTTCGGTAGGATGTCTTCACTTATTCTAAGAGGCTTGTCTAGGATGTATTCAGTTGATCAAAATAGACTTTTCCAGGGCCTATCACATAACCAACTGACTAGTTCGATAAATCTTTTCAAGATCAACCAGACTATTCTATGACACATTTTCATGATTATTACAAATTTTAAAAGGCATGTATTATGGTACAAATGTCACATCCAAGTCCACATGATGGAATTACAAGACAAGTGAGGTGTCATGAGATCACACGATCTTAATAGAGTCAAACAATATGGTCTAACAAAAAAGTCCATGATCATGGGAAAGTCCAAGTGATTAAGTTTCATGTACAAAGGGATCATTCCATCACTTCATTGGATACAATGTTCATGTTAGGAGGAGTTAATTCCTGATGGTTCATGTTGAGGGAACACATTCTAGGGTTTTCAAGGTGAGAGGAGTGCATATCCATGAGATTAAATGCTTACCAAGGCCACATACATGTGTTTATGTGCCTGGATGATAGTGTCTCATGATGGTAAATTACTCATGTGATTCACATGACCTCCAGTTTGGTCTTGAGATGAGTTCTTTAAACATGTACTGGGGTAGAATATTTGAACCAAAACATGGGTGAGGGTGCATGGCCAAGGATAATCAGTCCCTATAAGGGAATAATCTGATGAAGGGGGAAATGTAAATAGGATTTCATGTCAAGGAAACCACATCATAGGATGTATGAAAATATCAAAAAATTAAGGGTTTAAGTGATCTACTATTTGAGACTACATGGAGGCATCGCACATGAAGAGGGAATACACAATAATCTATCTATCTAGATTGGTCTAACTAATGATGGAATACCACATAAAAGGGGTATCATCAAAATGACTCAAATTTGTTTGAGGGTTTATTTTCTTGATTTTTTTCTTGATTTAATCTCATGATGTTGAAAAAATAATGTGATTTCATAAATAGTGCCACATGATGGGACTCCCGATTACCTTACAAATCCTTCTAAAGGTAGATTCATATCCTTCACATCCAAGTTTTTATTTTTCTATATATCATTCAATATCTCTCTCATTCCCCTCCTGCATGCCTTTTTTTAAGGTGAGTAAGGGTTTATATAGGTGGATATCATCCAAGATTCTAGCATATTTTTATTGTGAGGGTGCCACGTGCACTAACCTGAGGTGGTGGAGAATATTTTCAGAAACAAATGACAAGAGGACTTCTTGATAGGGAGTTATATTATTTTTTATGTGAATCCATAGTGATTTATAAATGTCTTTAAATAAGAATCATTCCTCGATTTTATGACCCTTATACATCTCATGATTTCCTCCCATGATCTCATGATTGACTTTACATCATGTGGTTATCTGATGTATCTATTTTCATCAAAGTAACAACATTGGCTTCATGAACGGTGTTCTGGTACTGGAGTTTGGATGGCTTCAAATGTTATGTTTTTCATGATGTCTTTCTAAAAATATCATGATTATCTAACTTTATATGATGTTACAGATTTTGAGAGGCTCTTGTAATGAACAGATACTATATTTTTATGAGACCTATATCATTTCATCGTGTCTTACATGTTCAAAAATTATGTCACATGATCTATTGACCATTCATGTGAATCATTAGTGAAACATGAATGAAATGATCCAAAATGATTCATGTGATAGCTTCATGAAAAGGATGCTTTGGTGGTGGATTATATTGATCAAAACAAACTCATGAATGATAATTGTTAATTGCTTGTATATTGGATCGGTAGATTTGTGATCGCGGGATACTTGATAACTCATGAGACCTACAAATATCATGAAATCGTTCAACCATTTATTCAAATAGGACAATGCATTCATGGTTTCATTCCAAGATTTATATGGTTGAGTTCACATTGGTAGCTTGGCTCGATCATCGATAATGGTTGTCATGGAGGAATTTTGTCATTGTGGTTGACATTGGGTGTCTCAGGCTTAATCCAATGGAATTTGGTGTGTGGTGGATGAGTGGGAGGATGAACATGACATGGGGGAATGATCGAATGGCCTTGATTTGTTTGATCGAGTGGATGAGATTCTATCCATGTGATTTTATAGGGGAATAGTGTTCATTCCACCCTCGTCCAACATCAGAATGATTGTTGGCCTCAAATGTGCTTGATAACACAAACCACATTCTTATCTAATCGGAAGAGAGAATGGAGATATACTCTGTACCTTCTATGGAACCACTCCTTGTTTTCACTTTCCTATAATTCACTACCATGTCGCGACATGACTCTACCCCCTTTTCCCTTATAGTTCTTTGTTCAACATTTTATGTCTATACTAGAAATCTGGGATGTATACCTAAGAATGTTTATGGATACTCCCACATGAGGTTTTGATTTATATTGGATAGCTTGCCTAGAATGGAAAATATTTTTGGGTAAGTGAAATGATTATAATATAGGACAAAGCATAAGCCCCTATAAAATGAAGACCAAGAAAATTACAAGTCTCTCATGTACAATATATCTATATTTTTTCATCGTCTTCATAATTCTTCAAAATCTAATTAGAAACTATCTTTTCACAATTATGGGATCCAAAAAATGACCCCCTTATAATTATATTAGTTTGGAATGAAAAGAATATGATTCTTAAGGTAAACATAGATTTTTTTCTTCAGGTTTTTGAACATCATATAGGGAGCTGAGAACCACAGAGAGGTGATTCTCAACTAAAGGAATCAGAGTTTCTTGAATGGATATCATATGGATTTACAATATGGGTGATCATTTCAAGTAACTGGGTTTCCCACTTCAATAAACTAAGTTTGTGGCACATATACTGAAAATTAGAGTGTATGTAAACATTCTAGAAAGAAAAAGGATTAGTATGAAATGGGATTTGTGGGTAGATACAGGATATGATACATGGATATTGTTATGTATCCCAAGGTATTATTAATGACACCATATTATTTTTCTATGATAAAATATTCTTATAAAGATTAGGATCATGCATAGGGAACATAAATTCATGACTGATGAACTCTATGATGATTATACATACATAGATTTTGAACATATGTAGAAAGGGGAATGTCATTAATTTGTGATTGAATCCAATGTAGGGACCCATGTTTTGGTGGAGTTATTGAAATGATATGTCTCATAGGCCACATTCTAGGCCACAAAAATTAAGCCACTTTTATTAGTTTATGGTCATATAGGATGTCCAATGTCTCATGTAGTTTTAAGGAATGAGAATACTAGGAACCATAAGGTGGTTCCTAAGAAATATGTATGAAATTTAATTTATTCCTAGATTAATGGACCTAGAACGAATATCTTTATTTTTTCATGGGAGTGATATTGGTCCCTATAAGCATGTTATCTTTTCTATTTTAGCTGTAATTTTTTATTAAGAACCATACGGAGAATTATTAGTAGGAATGGACTTGGATTTTTCTTAGGCCTCCATTTTATGGGATTTTAACCTGATGGTTTTTATACCTTTTCCATTTTACAAATGCTCAAAATTCCCTAGATCAAAAAAGTGCATGTCCAGGGAGCATGGACTCAACCTTTTCCAAGGGTACCCTATTCAGGTTTTCATTCTGGTGAGTATTGTGGAAAATTTAATTTGTTGTTTTATAGTTTTTTAAACTAGAAATATTTTTCACTATAGTTTAAGGTCATCCAACTCAAACCATATTCGCATATGTGATGAACCATTAATGATGTTAAATTATTTGTGTAGTTTAACATCATGTAGTAAGGATGACTTCTGGGAAGTTTATCATCATGCCATGGGGATGTAAAATGATTTAAAGTTTGAATTCATACTTTTTGAATATTAGAGCAATTAGGGAATAAGGAATAAATGTCAGGGATTACTCAAAACACTATAGGATGATGAGTTTCACTATGGTGTTTCTAGGTCTAATGAGTGGAATGGGACAAACATAGCAGGGATGACCCAAAATATCCTAAGGTTATTTGTTCCTCTATGGGGTTATAGAGGATCACAAGGATTAGAGTTCCTTCCTTGGAAGGGGGAGATTCCACTAGGTTGTATTATGGAACCCTATATATATGGGACCATTGGTATTACACAGATGGTCAAGTAAAGTAGATAAACACTCTTTTCAAAGGGCCATGATTGATTTTGTGAATACAATATCGGTGGATGGTAAAATATTTGGGAAGATGAGTTGTAATGATCCACCAATTCTCATTGGCTTGAGAGCTCAACGAGTCATTACTAGGCCTTAAGAGACATCCCCAGGGCACCAAAGGCTAGCAATAAATGCTGAAGGGTTTCAAAAATACATGGCGGGAAAATTTACCCTTTAACTGAAAACAACCAATAAACTGAGAAACTAGATAAACATCTCCAATAAACCACTATATGATGCATGATTTAAAACCAAAACCACTCGACCATTATTTTTGTAAAAACCCAACTAAGTGCAACAACATAGTACAAAACCAAATCAGAGTAAACATCGAAAAGACAACTACAAGACTTCAAGATGACAACCCAACTCCATGCTCCACAAGTTCCAAGCTCCAATATCATGAATCAGCCCAAGAGTCACGAAGTAGTGCTAAAAACGTGTGACACTTTACCTTTTCTAACATCCCGGTATATGACATATGAAAAATCACCAACGTGCCAAAGTAGGGGGTGATTAATGAACTCAGTAGGTTTTCCCCGATGACTTCTAAACCCATGCCTCTAGGATAAAACATGTTAGCACATTTATATAAACAATTTATATAAAACAATTCAATAATAGTTCGCAATATAGAAAATTCCATGTCAAATCCATTTTTCCAGCAAAAACCATTTTCCAACAAAGAAACCAAGCAAAGTTTCTCAATCGAATTCACATTTCCATTTTGGCACTTCTGTTCCATTTCAAAAATCCACACAACCAACCATTTCACCACCCATGAAATCCACTATGAATGCATCATTATGACAGTTCCATACTCATGAGCGGTCTCTCGTCGATCTACCAAGTCATCACAAGGTAATTATTCCCGATTCCCATTACACTTTTGGCACCGAGCACAAGGTCATATTTCAACCAAGCCTCATAAATGAAATACGAATACACACACCAAGTATGCTAAAAAACCACACCATTTCAACCATGCCAAAAACCATTTCAATAAAACACCCTTTTATCGAAAACCTTTTTCCCAGAACCATTTTCCAAATCCCGGAAATCCATATTTTACAATCACTATTTTAAAATCATGAAACCAAAACACTTTTCACAAACCATTATTTCAATTTCCAAAATTTCATCAAAACCCCTAAATCATCACTGAAGAAGATTTATAACATGCTTTGCACCACAATTTCACAATCAAAGCCAAGATATTAAATGAATTTGAACTAAGAGATCATGTTCTATGAAAGAGGAATTGAGAGTGAAGCCACCTACCTCAACGAATTGGGCGAAACCATGCCACAGACGAAGAACGCTCAAGAACACTGGGTCAAAACTCCGAAAACCCTCCATAGATATCTTCTCCTAACACAACCAAGACCACACATTGTCAAATATGGCATCACACCCTTATATATACCCATAACAGGCATATATCTAAGAAAAGAAGAGAATAAGAGAAGTAGATCTAAGTAGATCTGAGAAACTGATCAAGAACGATCACATACCTTAAGAATCCGGTTTTCATTCGCAAAGAAAAGCATTCATATCACCTCCAGAACCCTTGGGAGAAGTCTTCAAACCTTAAAGGGAGATTAATCCCGAGTTAGAGCCACTTAGGAGGTTTAAACAGGGAAATTAAAAGAAAAATGAGTTAGATCCACAATTTTAGGATCTAACGTTAAGTGACCGCACGGTTAGTCCGCACAGTTTGACAAACCATGCGCTAACTGTGTGTTAGCTTCTACCTCGGCCATACTTCACGCACGACCACATCGTACAGTTTCCCTTAACCGTGCACCAACCGTGCGGAAACCACTACCTCCTCAGTCAGACACACACGGTTTGGCCGCACAGTTTGAAAAACTGTGTACCTATCGTGCGCCTTCTCCTTTGCTTCAAACATCACTCCAGGATCTCCTGATTCTCCCATACATCACCCATAACTTTTGAAACCAATAAAATCATCAAGTAAGGGTTACGTACCAGAAACCGGGGGTACTACATTCTCCCCAACATTAGAATTTCCATCCTCAGAAAGTAGAAAACCAATGCTTGAATGAAAGAGTTCTAGCCACTGCTCCATCATTACTTTCTCGTGTTCCCAAGTCTCTTCATGAATCTGTCCATGTTGCCCCAAAACCCGTACTAGACCGATGATTTTCCCATGAAATACTTTCTCCTACCTATCCAAAATCTACACCGGGATATGTAAAAATGAAGCATCCGACCCTACGTCAATGTGATCCCATCTGATCACATGGTCTAGATTAGGATGATACTTCTTAAACTGAGATACATGGAACACATTATGCATTGCACTAAACGGTGGTGGTAATGCCAACTGATACACCACCTTTCCAACCCATTCCAACATCTCAAAAGGGTGTATATATCGAAGAGATAATTTTCCTTTCTTCCCATAATGACGTTGTCCAATTCTTGGAGAGACTCTCAAAAATACGCGATCAATCACAGCAAAAAAAAAAAGGTCTTCGGCGATGATCCACATAAGATTTCTGATGACTTTGAGCCGTCTCCATTCTCTTTCTAATCAACTAAATCTTCTCCATTGTTTCTCAGACAAGGCTCAACTCGACTAGTGATGTTTCACCAGTTTCCACCCCGCATAGTGGGGAGCGACATGGACGCCCATACAATGCTCCAAACGGAGCCATGCGTATCGAGAGTTGATAAATGTTATTGTATGAGAACTCAACTAAGGGTATATGCTCCTCCCATGAGCCACCAAAATCCATTACACAAGCCTGAAACATGTATTCCAATGTCTTTATCATCCTCTCAAATTTCGAATCCGTCCGAGGATGATATGCCGTGCTCATAGTCAACTGAGTCCCAAGGGATTATTGTAAGGATTTCAAGAAATGAGATGTGAACCATGGATCTCTTTCTAAGAAAATAGAAACTGGTACACCATGTCTCTTTACCACTCCCTAGATAATGATTTTTGAAATATCATCCACTGTATGGGTTTCACGAATTGGAATGAAATGGGCCGACATGGTTAGATGATCCACTATCACCCAAAAGGCATCATGTTTCTGGACTGTTCTTGGAAGAACTATTAAAAAATCCATTGCTATCTGCTCCCATTTCCATACTAGGATAAGTAAATACTATAACATGCCAGCTGGTATCTGATGCTCTACTTTAACCCGTTGACAAGTTAAACATCACGAGACGAATTCAGCCTCCTTCCTTTTCATGCCGCTCCACCAAAACTGCGCCTTTAGCGCCCTATACATCTTCTGTGTACCCGGATGTACAACCCATCTAGAATGGTGGTAAGAATTAAGGAGTTGTTTCTAAAAAACTATAGGTACAACCATCCGATATCTAAAATACAAAAATGAACCTGCTTCCAGTTTCCATCCATCAATAGTCTCCCCACCATTGAGTTTTGAACTCATTACGAAACATTCCTCATCAGATGTTTGTGCCTCTTTGAACACTTTTACCAGATCAGGAAAAAGTGTTACTGAAAAGGAAACTATAACATCACCTCGGTTTTCACATTCCAGATGCATGTCAGCTAAGACTGTCATCAACTGCCATTCATTTAAAGATTCTTTCTCCAACTGATCATATGACTTTCTGCTTAATGCATCGGCCACCAAATTTCCTTTACTCAGTGTATAGATCAAGTCAAAGTCGAATATTTGAAGGTACTCCATCCATCTCCTCTGCCTCAGATTCAAATCTCATTGTGAGAAAATGTGTTTTAGGATTTTGTGAGCTGTAAACACAGTGAAATTATCACCAAAGAGATAATGACGCCAAGTTTTCAAGGCAAGGACAACTATAGATAACTCCAAATCATGTTTTGGGTATTTATTCTCATGCACCCTCAGCTGCCTTGAACCATAAGCAACAACATGGTCTCCTTGCATGAGAACACAACCCAAACCTGTTCCCAAAGTGTCACAATACACCACATTCCCCTGTCCTGATTCCAGAAAAATGAAGATGTTTGCTGATTTAAGGCGGTTTTTCAACTCTTTAAAAGATCTCTGAAATTCTTTAGTCCACTGAAATGCACTGTTTTTCTTTGTCAATGCTATCATAGGTGAAGCTAGCCGTGAGAAGTCACACACAAAGCGTCGACAATAACCAGAGAGACAAAGAAAACTTCGTATTTGAAATACATTCTTCGGCAGTTGCCAAGAAAGAACAACTTCTATCTTTTCTGGATCCATTGAAACACCTTTCTTAGAAATGACATGGCCTAGAAAACATACTTCTTATATCCAGAAATCATACATTGACAATTTGGCATAAAACTGATTGTCCCTCAAGATTTCCAACACTATTTACAAGTGTTGCTCATGATTAGCCTTTGTTCTTGAATACACCAATATGTCATCCACAAACCCCAAAAAAAAAATAATCCAGATTAGGATGAAATATAAAATTCATCAAAGCCATGAATACCATTGGTGCATTCGTAAGACCAAAAGGCATGAATACATATTTGTAGTGTCCATATCTTCTTTTGAAGGCTATCTTTGGAATATCCTCCTTCCGAACTCGCAACTGGTGAGATCCTGATCGTAAGATAATTTTGGAGAACCACTGAGCTCCCCTCAATTGATCAAATAGGTCATCAATGCATGGAAGTGGATATCTATTCTTTATTGAAACTTGGTTAAGTTTACGATAATCCACACATAGCCTCAAAGTTCCATCTACATTCTTTACAAACAAAACAGGTGCCGCCCATGGAGACACACTGGGCCGAATAAAACCTTTTCTTTCTAGCTCCTCTAACTGCACATTCAATTCCTTTAACTCTATTGGGGACATCCTATAAGATGGTAGTGATATATGAATGATCACTAGAAGGAGATCAATCATAAAATCCAATTCTCTTACAGGTGTTAACCCTGAGAAGTTTTTAGGAAAAACATCAGGAAATTGATCCATCACAGCTAGAAAACTATTTTCCGTGATCTCTTCAAATGATGCCATAGTCAACACTACCAATTGGTAATAGATCGTTCCCACCATTGCTTCCAACAAGCTCTTTAGACCTTTATTTTCCATCCTCTCTCATCTGAAGAGATGGTCGATTCCGTCCTCCATCGTGAAACTAAATGTTCTCTCATAACAGTCGATATGATCCTTAAACGTTGTCAACCAATCCATACCTAGGCTTATATCATAGAAATCCATCTCCAACATGGATAAGTGCCATTTCAGCTCAACTCCATAAGCCGTTATAGCACATGCTCAACATACGAAGGCTTGAAATTCACTTTCACCAAGAGGAGTTTGTAGTTTTAACATAGAAGACATCATTTCAAGTTTTGTGTTTAGAAAATCAGAACTCCGAGAAGCAAGAAAAGAATGGGATGTGCCAGTCTCGAACAACACTTGCATGATGGTAGAATTCAAAAGAATCCTACCTCTCACTGTAGATTGTCCAGACTGGTCATCCACGATCACCTGTTCGGCTCCATACAGTTTCTTTGTTGATGCACTTTTCTCCTTATTTCCTTATAGAGATTTCCCTGCATGAGGTGTCATGGTATTCCTGGAATCACAATAACTAGATCTTTTCTACTGGCGAGGCTGATTTTTTTGTCCTCGCCCTGTCGAAGCATAAGATACTTGCGACGCCTGGGGAGTGTCATGCACACCCGACCTCGGAGCACTGTGGAAATATCACTGAAGATGTCCCATATTGTTTCAATTGTGACATGATTTTGGTGGTGCTGTACATTCTCATTTCATGTGGTCAATCGCTCCACATTGAAAAAACCCAGCTTTTATCATGGGTCATGGAGGAAGATTCACCGATCTAGCCGTCTGATTCTGATTTTCACTCCCACCTTGGAAGTAGGTGTCCGTCTTCCCCTTGTTCCCAACATTAGAGTTCCCACCCGTTCCCGTGGGTATCATCATACTTCCTTCTCCCATAACTCCTGAGATATCTCTTTCTGCTACTGTTGCTCTGTTTACCATCTCCGTATAATTCGTAATACAGATCAATGCTATCTTTGAATGAATCTCCTATCACAACCCTGATTCAAAGATGTGTGCCTTCACCGACGTACTTACACCAACTTTGGGTGCAAATCATAATAAATTCATGAATTTAGATACATACTCTATGACAGAGAGATTTTCCTGCTTCGGGATGAAAAAGTCAGTAGTCCTCTGGATCTTGAACGTGTGAGGATAGAATTGTTTGTTAAACAATTTCTGAAATTCCTCCCAGCCCAGGCCCTGATCCGCATTAGCCTGCACTACTATCTCCCACCATTGTCGTGCATGATCCTCCAACATATACGTCTCCAACTTCACTTTTAGTTCTGCTGGTGTGCTGATGAAATAGAATATCAGATTCATTCTACTCAGCCACACCTCCACCGTTTC
This sequence comes from Viscum album, assembly GCA_963277665.1. Classification (NCBI taxonomy): domain Eukaryota; kingdom Viridiplantae; phylum Streptophyta; class Magnoliopsida; order Santalales; family Viscaceae; genus Viscum; species Viscum album. The sequence continues at coordinate 694,430,123 of OY728163.1, forward strand.
TGGTTCAGAATCACCCCGAAAGATGGGTAGATTCTGCTTCTGGAACTGGACTGAATGGTCTACATACCTTGCCTCATACCACTGATTCCCCATCTCCACCACCTGAAATTCTTGAACGATAATCTGAACAAGCTCTTGGTTCACACATGGTTTAGGTGCAACCACATTCTCCACAGCTTCTTCCGTTTGGTTTCTACGACGTCTAACAGGTGCCATTTTCTATACAAACAACGCATGCCGTTAGTCTCACTTCCTAGAAACTGAAGGCTTAGCATTTCAAACTCTATTACACCACTATCACAACATCGATTACAAACCATTTCTAAAACAGATATTTTATTTGTTTTAAAAATCAATCTATTTTCAAAATACATCAACCATTATCTTTTAATAATCATTCATTTGAAAAGGTGCTTAAGATTTTCAGAAATCGCAGTTTTTTTTCATTAAACCATAATCCATTTCTCAAAATGGTTTATGCAATCCTAGAGGGATTTCATTCCTCTATAATGAGTGTCATGATCATCTCATTGGCTAAACCCATGACAATGAGATTTCCAACATTCTATAAGTGTTTCCAAAACACTTATATACCCAACACCCTGGTAACATGAAGTTCAGCATAAACGGGTTAGCTACGTCCTTTTATGCTATACATATCAAGTTCTGACAATCCTACTCCTTTATAAGATGACCACCCATTGAATAGACAAGAAGGAATTTCAACTCCAAGACCAAGAACATCAATGACTACTTGTTAGGCAAGGACCGAACAAGATGATACCATTTGTAATGACCCGCCAATTCTCATTTGCTTGAGAGCTCAATGACTCATTAATAGGCCTTAAGCGACATCCCCAGGGTGCCAAAGGCTGGAAATAAATGCCAAAGTGTTTCAAAAATACATGGGGGATGATTTACCCTTTAACTGAAAACAACCAACAAACTGAGCAACTAGATAAACATCTCCAAGCAACCACTATATGATGCATGATTTAAAACCAAAACCACTCGACCATTATTTTTGTAAAAACCTAACTAAGTGCAACAATGGAGTAGAAAACCAAATTAGAGTAAACCATGGAATGAAAACTAAAAGACTTCAAGATGATAACCCAACTCCATTCTCCACAAGTTCCAAGCTCCAACATCACGAATCATCCTAAGAGTCACGAAGTAGTGCTAAAAACATGTGACACTTTACCTTTGCCAACATACCTGTATATGACATCTACAAAAGCACCAATGTGCCAAAGAAGGGGTGATTAATGAACTCCGTAGGTTTTCCCCCGATGACTTCCCAACCCATGCCTCTAGGATAAAACATGTTAGCACATTTATATAAACAATTTATATAAAAAAATTCGAAAACAGTTCGCAATGTAGAAAATTCCATGTCAAATCCATTTTTACAGAAAAAAACATTTTCCAACAAAGAAACCAAGGAATGTTTCCCAATCAAATCCACATTTCTAATTTGGCACTTCCGTTTCATTTCAATAATCCACACAACCAACCATTTCACCACCCGTGAAATCAACCATGCATGCATCGTTATGACAATTCCATACTCATGAGCGGTCTCTCGTTGATCTACCAAGTTGTCACAAGGTAATTATTCCCTATGTGCCATTACACTTTTGGCACCAAGAACAAGGTCATATTTCAACCAAGCCTCGTAAATGCAATATGAACACACACACCAAGTATGCCAAAAAACCACACCATTTCAACCATGCCAAAACCATTTCAATAAAACACCCTTTTATTGAAAACCTTTTTCCTACAAACCATTTTCCAAATCCCGCAAATCTATATTTTAAAATCACTATTTTGAAATCAAGAAACCAAAACAATTTTCACAAACCAATCTTTCAATTTCCACAATTTCATTAAAACCCATAAATCATCACTAAAAAAGATTTATAACATGCTTTCCACCACAATTTCACTATCAAAGCCATGAACTTAAATCAATTTTAACTAAGCCTTCAAGTTCTAAGAAAGAGTAATCAAGAGTGAAGCCACCTACCTCAACAAATTTGGCAAAACTAAGCCACGGAGGAAGAACGCTCAAGAACACCGGGTCAAAACTCAAAAAACCATCCTTAGATCTCTTTTCCTAACATAACCAAGACCACAAATTGTCAAATTTGGCATCCACACCCTTAGATCTACCAATAATGGGGGCAGATCTAATAAAATGAGAGAAGAGGAGAAGTAGATCTAAGTATATCTGAGAAACCGATCAAGAATGATCACATACCTTAAGAATATGGCTTCGATTCGACAAGAGAAGCCTTCGGATCGCCTCCGGAATGCTTGGGAGAAGTCTTCCAACCTTCAAGGGAGAGTAATACCGAGTTAGAGCCTCTTAAGAAGTTTTAACCGGGCAATTAAAGGCAAAACGAGTTAGATCCACAATTTTAGGATCAAACATTAAGTAACCACACAGTTAGTCCGCACGGTTTGACAAACTGTGCGCTAACCGTGTGTTAGCTTCTCCCTCGTCCATCCTTCACGCATGACCTCATTGCACGGTTTCCCTTAACAATGTGCCAACCGTGCGGAATCCACTACCTCCTCAGTCATACATGCACGATTTGGCCGAACGGTTTGACAAACCATGCGCTGACCATGCACCTTCCCCTTTGCTTCAAACTTCACTCCAGGATCGCCCAATTCTCCCATACGTCACCCATAACTTTTAAAACCAAGAAAAACATCAAGTAAGGGTAACATACCAGAAACCATGGGTATAACATGATTCCTCTTGGATGGTTGGAATATTGGTTCTATAAATCACATGTCAGGGAGCATGAATCGAGGAATATAGAATAGTATAGACAAAATGAGGATGACCAAAAACACCCTAAGTTGATATGTTCTACATCAATGTTGTCATGGATCAAAAATTGGAATATGAAATACATAACAAGGATGACTAAAAAATCTCTAAAGTTATGATTTTCTTTGTACTGTTACTATGGATCTTGAGCATTATAGTTCCTTTCCAACAAGGAGGATATGTCTCTTGTTTGTAAGTCATAAGTCCTTATAAATGGGACCATAGGGGTTATATGAATTATCATGAAAATGGGATCCCCAATATTCTCTATGGGACATGAATGATCTTTTGATTTTTAAATTTTAGTTGATAACATTGGAAGTGTAGAAAAATATATTCAAGGTCAGCTGTGGAACCCTAGAGTAGTTTATATTTTGATTGTGAAGTTTGGACCTTATAACATGTGGTTTCAAGTCACTTGGTTTGGGCTATAAAAAGTTCTAGGAATGGAATATAAAATTCCCTATTTGTGAAAGGGTAAAACAAATCATGAAGTATCATGGAGGATGTTTAATCTAATTAAATATTCCGGTTATGTAAATTATAAATCATAGTCTAGGAGTTAACTTGGGGAGGAAACCAGGGGGTACATGTCAACCATTGGTAATGATGAAATACTATTGACATGTTTCTATCATGGGGTGTAACAAGAAAAAATATCCCCTAAGTTAAATTCTTTGAAAATTGTCTGACCAAGGTTGTCTCTATAGAGGATCATAGAACAATCATGTTTTTCACTTGAAATTTGAGAAATAGGTGGTGTTTGTTTTTTGGAAATTAATTTATTTTAAAATGAAAGAATGAAATTAAAAATAGATTTTGGAATCAAGTTGATAAAGAAAGTGATGGGGTGAGGGTAGGATCACCTTTTACAATTTCATCATGTCAATAAAAATAATTCCCTCTATCTTCTTATTTAATGATAATTGAAAGACTCCTGGATCGAGTTGGAAATCACCCTTGGTTGATGAAAGCCACAGAAAGCAATCCAGTGTGAAAAAAAAATTCAAAAACCATTCCCAAAAAACCAATTCAATTTCCTATCAGTAATTTTTTTCCTTATAAATATAGACACCCTTCACTTATTCCACACACGTTTCAATGATCTCATGTCACTCACTACCTAACACAATCTGCTCGAGCGAGTAAAACATTAATAGGTGGGGGGGATTAAAATATATTCAAATAAAGAAATAAAAATTAATGAATGAAAAAAATATCACATTATGAGAATTAGGAACCATTTAAAATAATGATCATTGTTTAGAAACATGAAGTTTTAAATTAAATCTCAAGACTCCAACATTATAAATGAAAAACTCCCACTTCTAAAATCACTCAAAATTTTTACCCCTCTTTGTGATGAACGGGGAAGAAGAGGGAATTGTGAAAATAATAAATGAAAAATTAGAAAATACATAGAAATTTAAGGTTCAAATCCTCAATGACAACCCCACATTAACCATCTTCAGAACCCAAGAATGGAAGTGGACACAAATATTATAGGGATGAGAGGATTAAATATTTCCCTCAGGATTCACTCCTGTGAAATTTTGAGATCATTTAGAATATTCAATTGAATAATCATAGTATTTTAGATTCATACTTGTTTTCCCTCTCTATATTTTTCATGCTCTCTCAAAATATCATATTAATTTGACAAGTGTCCAAAAATTTATGTGTAAATTACCAAAGAATTATGTTTCTACCCAAGGAGACTCCTTAAATACCTATAATTTTATGAAATAAATGGCTCCATTAATGATCGAAATTAAACATGAAATTTAATTTGAAAATTATTATTGGTGTCTTATTTCTACTCAAGTTTTAATAGCATCATTTTTATTTCTTTAGGATGATATTTTCATCAATTACTATGGTGGGGAAAAAATTTTAGGCCAAAACAAAATTTCAAATTGATTGATTTTTATTTGACATTGTTTTTCAAATTTGATATGGGTCCTGAAGAAAATGATTAATCCTAAAGACTAATAAATTATAAAAATTGTCCCTAAATTTGTATCACATTTGTAAAAGGTATAGTAGACAAACAAAAATCTCTAGTAAACTATTAAATTTTTTAAAATTTATAAAATTTCACAATTAAAACAAAAATTCATCAAAAATAGTAAAATAATAAAAATCAAGATAAATTGATTAATTGGAAGGGATTAAATGAATAAAAAATATGTTATGAATAATAAAAATATTAGCTATATCAATTCCCACAAAACATAAGGCATAAAATATTGGACATGTAAGCCTCAAAATCAAATCAATACAAATTCAAAACACAAGCTCTTGAGATCCACTAATTTTCAATGAGAAATAAGTTATATCATACCTCCTCAATAAATATTATTTCATGTACTCCATTACTATTATTAAATATATATCTAGTTCATTTCTCACCCCATTCATACAAAATTTCTACATCTTATGAATTTTATCTCATATCAAAAATGTAAATTTTCAATAAAGCTTTTCTCTACCAAACCCATGAAAGGGTCAACATAATTCTGATAAATTTCTAGTTATCCATTTTATGTGGGTCAAGGTCATGTGTTTATCATATGGAATTTTTTTGGTTATTCTATGGATTTTATTTGGTAGGATTTAGATGTCAAAAATTTTGAGGCCTTATGAGGTGGGATTTGGTCCTTTTGAAAAAAAATTCCATGATTCTAATTTTCACTAATATATGGTCTCCTCCTCACTACCCTTAGTAGAAAATCAGATCCATCATCTTGAAAACTCAATTAAACATCCCAAAAATCATCATTTACGTTGAAAATTTTATATGTTTCCAAAAATATTTTTTTTTCATGAATTCCCCAGATAGGAACAAATTTCTTTCTCCATTGGAAGATCAAGAAAGGAAAAGATTCATTTATAATACTACCTCTTGAATGAATTGAATTTCAACAGAATGGTTTATTTTCAATAGAAAACCCATATCTTCAACATTTTATTTTTCACACAAAGTATCACCAAATAAGGTATCATAATATAATATATCTTACCCCAATAATTAATTTCAACTAGATTGTGAATATTAATTTCAAGAGCAGGAAGGATAGGGAAAATTGGCTAGAAATGTTGCTATCCGAATATGGTTTTCATGGATTCTAAGGGATATATGGATTGAATTTATATTTAAGGATAGAATAAAAATTATTATATTGAAAATTGGGCTTAAAAACCCAATAAATTTGTAAATCATTAATAACAAAATTACATAAAACCCTCAAGTTTTGATAAAAATAAATGAAATTCTATTTAAGGAAAGAATGGTCTGGTTCTCTCAAAAAGATAGGTGAATAAAAATAATTATAACAATATGGTTCAAAATATTCATGAGAACTTGATTTCTAAGATAAATATAGTGAGATATGGCATGTTATTCCAAAATAAGAGTATTTTAGTGTAATTAACAATGATTAGAACTTGAAACAAAGTCATTTTCAGCGCTCATTTGAGAATGGTTTCATGGAAATAATTTTTTCAGTCATTAAAATGTGTTTAAAAAATGTAAATGATTATCATTTCAATACAAAAGTTTCATAAACAAACAAAAATTTAAAAATAAACGAAAACATTTGAAAAGACACAATGTTTTTAGAAAATATAGAAACCAAAATTTGATTATTTGAAAATATTAAACTACAAAGACTCCATCACCTAAACACAAATTATTCAGTTTATATAATGAATTATAATGTTTTTAACATGTATGAAAAATTTAAAATGAATCATAGTATGAAATAATGTTGAAAGGATAGGTACGACTATGTTTCATTTATTGATAAATAGGTTGGATTTGTGTGATCTTCTCCATGGGATCTGATGGTATGGTACCATGAAATTTCTTCAGCCTATGTCCATTAATATTCAATGGATCCTACTCTCTATTCATTAGAATCTATACAATACTAATAGAATGTATATGATTAACTATAAATGTACCTTCCCATCATGAACAATGTTTACCTGGAATTAGAATGAGTCTTATGTTGAATAACACAATTTTTCTCTATGATGGACGTCTTTTGGTTGGATCAAGTTTTCATGATCCACAAATGGTCTCTCAATGTAAATACTAGAATTTTAAAAATAATCCCTTTTAATTTAATCTAGATCATGTGAACAAAATCTTATCTCTTTTGATATCACTTTCAAGATCCATATTCATCTTCCTCACATCCCATTATTACTTATGCTCCAATTCCAAAGGCAGATGATTGATTTTCCAAAAATTCAACTAATATGGACTCATTCAAATTTGAATTTTTTTGGCTTCCCTTTAAGTCAGAAATGATTCATCAAACCATTGGTTCTAATCCTTTCTTTTCTTTAAATAATATTTTCCAAAATTCCTCTGATATTCATGTGGGACACTTCAGCTTGAAATTTTTCATTGGATGATAGGGAGTTGATCTTTTATGATGCACCCCATACTTTTTCAGCCAGGAAATCAATATATTAATGAAAAAGTGAGTTCTATGATAACGTATGATGTCTTTATGCACTCTAAACTTATAAATTATGTTATCTTTACCAAAATAACAAGCAACATTATCATATTCAGTCCTTTTGGATTTTTCTTCCACTCATTTTGAATCATAATCAACAGTATGCAAGATATAAGAATTTCCATATATCATTGGGAAAGGTCCTATAAAATCTATCCTCCATACATACTATATTTTTCAAAAATTAAGTTGATATTGGGGAATTTATTATCTCATTGAAATATTTACAGAAAATTGATATTTTTGACACCTTTTTCAAAATTCATGAGCATCTTTAAAAAAGGTGGCCCAATAAATTTTAGATTCTAAAAGAACCAATGTTATCATTTGAAGTCCAAAGTGGACTAAAAAATATAACGTGAGGGAAAACAAAATTTTGAAAAAGGTGTAAAAAATATCAATTTTCTGTAAATATTTCAATGAGATAATAAATTCCCCAATATCAACTTAATTTTTGACACCTTTTTCAAAATTCATGAGAATCTTTAAAAAAGGAGGCCCAATAAATTTTAGATTCTAATAGAATCAATGTTATCATTTGAAGTCCAAAGTGGACTAAAAAATATAACGTGAGGGAAAACTAAATGATACAGTCAATTTCACTTTTGGTTAAATATATTCTCAACACTCAGTCATTAAAAATCTACTAACGAAATGGATCATCCCAAATAAAAAATATGGATATAGATTTCATCTTTTGAATTTATTGGGAATTTAAATGATATGGGACCTAATATTTTAAATGATAATTGTCCATTTTAGCATAAAATGTAAATTATCCTTCAATTATGTAAAACTTCTCTTTAGGATGGTGATCATTTAGTAGATATTTTTATAGAATTTCAACTTTAGTAGTGTTGGGTAATCTAGTTAAATTATCATCTAGTTAGTTCTCCACAACCTTCTTGTCCTTGATTTCTATGATGAAAACCTACAGTAGTAACATTCATATCACTAGCCTCGCTTTACCTTTACAATTCATCATCATGTACCAAAGATCTTCATGATAAGAAAAAACAATAACTTTTGTTCCAATCATATATGATCTAAATAAATATAAAGACAATAAAAAAGAGGAAAATATTATTTTTCTATGATTGTTTAATTCAATTGACACCAATATAAGGGTATTGAGTAATTGGAAATGACTTTTATTCTTCCATCAATTCACTATTAAAGGAAATCACCAACTATTTTTGGAATCATGACAAAGTAGATCGAATGGTTCTTCCCAATTTGGTGGTTGTATCACTAATTGTGTAATTAATCGACCCATAAATTCGTCAAATTATTCCCTACATGAACCACTGAAATAAAAATCCGAATCTTTATAAAAATATCTAGAGATAAAGATAGAGAAATATTAGAGAAATCATTGATTAACCTCTTGTAGAAACCAACATTTCCTAAAAAATATATAAAATGTTTGGCACAAGTTGCGTAAAGAAAAGAATTAATAAATTCATTTGTTGATTTATCATCTTCAATTAATTTTTTGAAATGAAAATTTAAAGGAAAATTATTCTCTCAAAAATGAAATGAAACCTTTCAAAATTTAAAACAAGATTGTTTTCAATTCATGTTTTCAAAAAAAATTCTATATTTTTCAAACAACGGTTATAAGAATTTCCAAAACTATGAAATAATCAAAGAAAACATTAAAGAAATCTTAAATGTGATCAGAAATAATACTTAACAACCACCTCTAAAATCTAAGTATCACATTACATAATTCAAATGGAAAACATTTATATGAAAACATGCTACAGGGACAAGTAAAGGTTATCTTCTCCTAATCCTAAGGATCAATAGGTACCTGAACTATTTATAAAATCCATATTAATAGAAATGATGAGTTCACCCTACCAATATCTCTATCAGCTGGTCAATTAAAGAGATGAGGAAATTATATTTTCAAGTGACCTAATTGAACTTCCCAGAATCTGTGCACACTCTACAGATATTATAAATTCTCATTGGAATTAATTCATTATTTTTATTCTTCATAGTGGTTATAAGACATTTTTATTTGAACTAAATGAATGGGGATAACCCCTTGTAAATTAGAAATGTGATAGACGATCCCAGCTTCCATGATCTTCTTGATCACTTTCTTCACAGCCTCCTTCAAGGTGGGATACATCCTCTTTTGGGGCTATCTGAAAGGTTTGTAATCTCCCTCAAGAAGAATTAATTGTGGGCATATTTTTGGGTTTATAATTTATATATCTCATAATATTCACCCTATTTTTTGGAAATTCTATCTCTATATATCAAAAAAATATTTTTCTTGGGTTTTAGAAAAATTATTAGCAATTATAACGGGTAGTTTCTCCCCCATAAGGTATACATATTTAAAATTAATGGGGAGTGGTTTTAATCATATATCCAAGGGATTATCTTGGTATGAAATTAAACTATGGTTCCCCAATTCTAAAGGAAGGACATCATGAACACAAGAAATCATATCATTTACTTCATCATTTAAAAAAATCATCAATGAAATCATATGTTACCCCTTCAAGCAACATGAAACAATAATCTCCAGCATTTTGGGTATCCATATATTCAGTGATATTTTCATTGGAACAATTCTCTCATAAGGATAAAAATTCATGGAACATAACTTATTCTTCAATTGTTTCAGTACAAAATTCATGGGTGTGTATAAATAGAGAATGATCATCTGATGGGTGGCTCGTGAATTAAAAAAATTGAATTGGATAGTGATATATCTAAATTCCATAGTGAGTGTACCTTTATGGACATTGATAATGTTTATTGAAGACTTGAAAAAGTATTACCCAAATTATAGTTGAGATCTATGGGCTTCTATATTCTTCCATATTCAGAACATAGAATTATAATGCGAATAAGTGATCTATGAATTTCACAAGCACATCCTCTAGAATTAATAATGGAAAAAATGTGGATCTATTTACAAGATGGACCACCACAGAGGTGGGATTCGAGTCTCCAATATTCTAAGAAGTGTATACTATGTGAGGAACAAAATTAAATAAAGTAATTAGATCATAGAAATAATTATATAAATTTAAAGATAAAATGGTTCATGGAAAGGAAAACATCCATGGATCTTGATATTTGGTTGGGATCTGTGATGTGATAATGATAGAATCACTTCTTCCCATGTTTATCCTTTAATTCCCTTGAATTATCCTCTTCATTGTGAAAATATCCTTTAAAATTTTAGCATGGTTTGGTATTGGTTTTTGTTCTTTAAGAAGGGGGATATTAATTTCTTGTTTTTGGTAGGTGTCCATAATTTCCTATTGAAGCGCTTCTTCCTACAACCTCTTTGATTCATTTATCCTTGATTGAAATAGTGGGGATAATTGATTATTCTAATTTTTCCTTTTCAATGGTGTTTCTTGTATCTTACTCCTTATTCTATCCTTCTTATCGTCTTTTTTCATATATTATTCTTAAAGAATTATCACAGAATTTGCATAATTTACAACTTCATTACCCCTTTGTTCATATGGTCTTATTTTCAGGTTCATGTGATGCTAGTGGTGAGAGTTCTTAAACGCTTATTATTTTTACCATTCTGACATTCTATTTAGGATTATTCATAGTTTGAGAAGGTTGTTTTCCAAGGGTTTTTGATAGTTTTTCAATAATATATCCTACCATATTTACCATCTTATTAAAATTATCCCCTTGGGCCATAACTATTGAGTGTAGCATTTACCAATGAGGATGAGTGATTGTGAATGTATCCTCATAGGGTCTTTTGAAAGTGGTTGGTTTGTTGAATAATGGTAGGTTATAATATTTCTTTTGTTGAAAAGGTGGTGGGTTTTGGAATTGTTTTTGGAATGGGGGTTGGATTTGGGACTTGTTTTGGTATGGGTCCTATCTTGATTCAATTGATTGCAAAATACATATTAGACTTGTTTATGCTCTCTCCATCATTGATATTTTTGGAGCATATTTGATTAAAAGGCTTCCACATATGATCTTATTCCCTCTATGTAAACACATTGGTCAGCGAAATTATCAGGCGAGGAGCATTAAAAATATACCTTAGCCAGTGATTATTGTTCAAACACTTGTTTCATGACCATATGTATCACCAAACAATTCATTCCTTCAATAAATATTTATTGAATGGATGATGGATAAAAATTTCTTTTTTGTGAATACCTATTGTTCTAGTACTTCTTGTACAGAACTGTTCTGAGTTTTGGGAAATCTCTCAATCAAACCCTTGGATTATTCCGATGACTTTTCAGCCAATCCTCATTTATATGATACTTCTAAGTGGTTTATATCATTTTATAATAATCCATTATAAAATAAGAAAAGAATGTGTGGATCCAAAATTTCATGATGTGGGAAGATTGCATATAGCTTTTTTAACCTTACCCAGTACTCTAAAGGGTATCTACAAATGACTATATAATGGTGTAGATCTCCATTGTTATGGTTGTGCTTTTGGTGGTGAGTAAGAAACTTTTCGTAAATAATATAACTATGATATTCCAATAATGTACATATCCTAGTTGTTGACCATACAACCATTCTTTGTCATCTCCTTCAAATAAAACTGAGAATTACTTCCACTTAACCTGCTCCTTAGCCACTCCTCAGGGTCTGAATGTAGATCATACATACGTGGAATCTTTTATATCATTATTTGTTTCTTATTCAACCAATATATGAAAATTTGGAAGTACTTTAATAATGATAGGTTCAATCTCAAAACAATTTTGTAACCCTTTAATGATAAATAATTTTTTTGATTAAGGACTTCTAGTGCATAGAGTTTTCTCAGTATTTTGTTCTGATTTCCAACCATGATGAAAGGATCATAGTGAACACTTGAAGTTTCACTTGAGTTTTTATGTGAAATTTCCTAAAATTTAGATCTCAAGTTAATGTTTTTATTTTCATTCAAAAAGTATATTTCAATTTCAATATCTGAGGACTATGATTTAGTAATTTTTGTTCAAAACATGAAAATTAAAAAAAAAATATGAAATGAAAAAAAAAGATTGTTTCCACCACCTTCTCAGAAATGGTACCTTGTTTTTATACGTTACTCTCATGGGGTAAGAAAAAAAAACAAATATTTACTAAGATAAAAATTCAGTATAATGGTTCACCTAGTATAAGGACCCGACCTTAAACATTACTTAATCATGAATTAAATGAATAATTCACATAGAGGATCTTTTTAAGTTTAGAGTTTTAGAGAATTAGGTCACAACTATTACATCTCAAAATATTACATAGTAGACACTTCTACTATGTTTCCATAAAATAAAAAAACACTTAAAAAGAAACATGTCTAGTTCCATGTTTTAGATAACATGTCTTTCCTTGACTACATCCTTGATTCTATTAATCTTTAAGTCCTGTGGAAAAAATTTCAAAAACTTGGGATGAGCATAAAAATCCAAGCAAAGGATACACAAAGAAGGAAAACTATTAGTTTTTCAAAACAACAAGTAAACAATGAATACTTTACCAAAGTAATACTTTTCACCTTTATGAAGTAGTAAAAACTCTTCACAGAATAGAAGACCATTACTTACCCTTTTGTAACCAAAAGATTACCATAAAACCCATATAAAGAACACATAACATATTTAGGTAACTTGGGACATAAACATACTTAAATGGAATAACCATACAGTCGACTTTCACACATACTTAATGGAATAACCATACGACTGACTTCCATACCCAATGCATTGGAGGTTATAACGTAACCACCCATCCTGTTATTCATGGTAGCACCCGTCATATGGATTATCACGTTACCACCTGTAAAATGTCCAAGTACCATCATTACACATAAAATATTAAAAATATAAACATTTCAACAACAACATTTCATTTGCAATCACAATAAATAACTCCAAGATATTCAATTAATCAATCTATTTTAAAAAACCATTTAAAAGAGATTTTTGAATCAAAGTGTCCCATACCACTTTTAAGATTTTAAGGGAATTATAATTTTAAAACATTAATGTCCATATAAATAAATACTGAAAACCATTATCAAAACATGTACATTAAAGATAAAGATTTAGAACAATGAATCTTTAAAACATTTAAAATGATATTTTTGTTAAAGAGTTTTTAACAAAATGAGAGACTCTTGAATACAAAAAATTGTGGAATAACATTTAATAATAACTTTATAATATCATGAGAATAAATGGATTCATGATATAATATGTCAAAGGACAGTATAAACACCATATAAGAGTGAATTTGTGCATAACAACAATGAATTCTCAATGGAAATGTAAATTGAGATGAAATCCATTATAAAGATGGTATCTTTAAATTAAGGATAAATCTATCACATAATTATCTGTGAGAAATATAAATACACCCAATATAAGTGGATATTAAGTGTGAAAAAATCAGAGGTCATTCACACATATTCATAGGATGACATGTTCAAGAATTACAAGTTGAACCCAAAGAAATAGAAATTGGGTTATGACGTTCCCTTGTAAAAATTCGACAGCCTAACGGTGTCACTTTAAAATTCAGAAAATGAGTTGATGAGACAAAAAGGGTATCTCATCACATGGAAATAAATTTTTAAATCAATAAGGATATATAAGAACATATCCCAACATAATAAGATGTAAATTAAAAGACATAACAAAAATAAGTCTTTTAAAAAGAGGAGGGTGAAAGGTTCCCTTACCGACTTGGGTAACTTTCGAAACGTACACCCCATGAAAGAAGGACTATAAAACATTGATGTAAATACTCGTAAACGAAATTATATTAAAAAAATATTAGAATAATGGGAAGTACATACACCAATCAAAGGAAATGGTGGAAAATGTAGCATAAATCTCACGGGAATAAAAGTGAGATGAAAAATCCCTTACGAAAACTCGGCAGCCTAACGGTGCCACTTAAAACTTCCAAAAATGGATTTATGAGATCAAATAGGGTCTCTAGTAATATGAAAATAAAAATCACAGAATGAGGAATATAAAATAACATCCCCAAACATAAGAAAGATGAGCTTAAAAGAAATGACATAAAAGGGAGTACTTAAAAAGAAAGAGAGAGGTTGGATCCTTTACAAAAATTCGGCAGCCTAACAGCGCCACTCAAAAATTCCAAAATGGAATGATGTGAGAAAATAGGGTCTCTCATAATATGAACATAAAAATTAAATTAAGAGTAATATAAAAGAACATCCCAATTTTAAGAAAGATGAGCTTAAAAGGAATGACATAAAAGAGTGTACATAAAAAGAAAGAGAGGGGTAGGATCCCATACCTCAAGTCCGACTTGTCTTGTTCATTTCTTTATATTCCTGAATAATAAACTTTGGTCAATTTATAATTTCTTATGGTCATCCTTTAAAGATTATTATTCAGTTCATATCACATATTATAATGTTATAATAATAATTGGTTAATAATGTGAGTTCATATCAGACGTTTTTGTCGATGTTTGGTACATGAGTCAAAAATGAACTTGTTTGAAAATGATTGTCCATATTGTTATAAGTAAATCATCTCCAGAATATTATTAATGATTTAAATATCATGTATATCCAGTAAATATTCATTTTATACTATTCCATAACATTTGGAGATAAAAATAAATGAAATGCACCGTTCATGGAGACGGTAGGCCGTACGTACGCATGAACGCTACTTTCATTTCTTTGTCATATTTATGGAATTAAAAATAATTAAGAAATATATATATTATAATTCATGTATAATATATATGTTTTATAGGTCACATAAGTTAACTAATTTCATTATTTATACATTCCATGTATTACATGAACGAGTCAAATCACTTGAGGGGGCGGTAGTCCACACTTCCTCGTATGAAATTATCGCATTTGCACAACATGAAAAGCATACATGCATGTTTTAAATGTTGGATCTGAATCTACGGATTACACACAAGAGGGGGGTGAATTGTGTCTTTTCAAAATTATTACAATCTCTTCAATTTAGACAAATTCTGTCCACTATGCTTTTGCACGATTAAATATGCAGCGGAAAAAAGTAAAAGCATGAACACACGGATGTATAGTGATTCGGGGAACAGAAGGCCCCTAGTCCACTCCACCAATGCTCAAATCCACGAGCTTGGAGATTTTCACTATCTGGTCCTCGTTTCCACAGACCTGTTCACAACTGAGTACAGGCAGTTGACACCTTTACAAGATTCAGTCAAACACAGCCTTCCTGGTTCAAACACGAACCCACACAGCTTAGAACGAGAAGCTGATCACTCAAAAATAAAAAAGGGTTTCGATAAAGAAAACACTTCTCCAGTTGTTATTCACAATTGCAACAGAATGCAATTGACAGTAGATAGATCGTTGTCTTCAGAAAATAAAGATCTGTAACCAAAACAGTTCTAAGTCGATCCAGTTGCAATAGATATTACCAGAAACTTCACAACTTCAGCAGCAATAGATTCACAACAGATAGTCGATGTAGAACACGTGAATCTGCTATCAAGATCTTCCTTCGGCAATAAAGGTTTTACACTTCTTCTCGATCACCAGAAAAGAACGCCTTTACACAGTCTCTGTTTCTTGCTCGTTAAAAGATCAATCTATATCTTTCAAACACTTTTCTGTGTATATATATATATCCGAAGTTTCCATGATAGAACATATATATTCAAATCTGAGAAAATATTCCGCATAAATAGATCCATGAAAATCTCCTTTAGATTCGCGATATTAAATGAAATAACAGAGCCGTTGTAACTCCCCTGAGGAATCGGCATAAAAAGCTCCATTTAAATCAATCAGTAATCCGTTGAAAATCGTCTTTGATTCAGTCAAAGTCGTACTTAAGAATCGGCTCGAAATCCGCTTAATAATCCGCTTGTTTGACCAATGCAAAAGTAAATATCGTCTGTCAAAAATATCCCGACGCCAAACGTAGGGTTGATGACGTGGCTCCAAACGTAGGGTTCACAAACGTAGGGTTCACAAACGTAAGGTTCAGAACGTACATACTTTCTCTTCAGCATTCAAACGTAGGGTTGATCATCCATACTTTGTCTCGCTTCAACTCTTCAAAGAATGTACGATTGATTATAAAAGTAAGGTTGATGATCCATACTTTTGAGAAACAAACTCAACACTGAAAACTAACGTACGGTTTCTCTTCCATACTTGTCCAACAACGAAAACGTAAGGTTCCTTCCAAACGTAATGTTCTTCTTCCATACTTTTAAACAACGTAAGATTCATTAACCATACGTTTCAAAATAACGTAAGGTTCCTTAACCATATGTTTCTTTTAACATAAAAAGTAAAATTTTCATCCATACGTTACGTTAATCAACGTAGGGTATGAACAGTGATTCCAGTACGCGCTAAAATTGATCTCGCGCTACAGTGATTCCAGAACACGCTAAAATTGATCTTGCGCTACAGTGATTCCAGAACACGCTAAAATTGATCTTGGAATAAATGAAGTATGAAATCTCGTTGTATGAAATAAATAAATAAAATAAATTCCTGCAAAATACTCAACGAAATAATTAGTAAATAATTAAGGGTATTTGTGAGCATAAAAATCATCATAAAGAGACAGAGTATTATTTGAAATAATCTCCCCCTTTAAAAAACATTATTTTGAATTGTTTGAAAACAATACATTGCTCAACAATCTCCCCCTTTTTGATGATCACAAAACCCATAAAATAATATAACTAATTTAATTGCAATCTTTATTGAAAAATTAGTTTTATAAAATTTTAGAATTCTGAAAGGATTAAAACAATATTTAAAAATTTCTCCCCCATAAAAATAAATTTTCAGCTAAAAAATAAATAAAAGATAAATGTCTTCTCCCATATATCCAAATTTCTTCATAGGAAACAAATGAATTTAAATGTTGTGTTTATCCAAATTCTCCCCCTTTTTGTGATATCAAAAAGAATGAAAAATTACGGATTTGAACACATTCAATATTGCACTGAACTATAAGTAAATGCTATAATTAACTGTGTATGAATAAGTGAATTTGTTATACTGGCTAACTTAATCATAAATCAATAAACAACAAAAAAAAGTAAGAAAAGAATTTTCATTCACAAGCTGTTTTATATAAACGATTGTGATATACAGAGGAATCAACGTTCATAGATAAGACATGGAAGAAAAAAAGGGTGTCTATCTCCTTTGAATCGCTGTCTTGATCTCTGTAAACTGTTCTCTGAGCCTCTTCATCATCCCATCTCCTAATTTGATGATAAGATCTCTGTTCTCTTGAGTCATATGAATATCTTCAATCAAATTAACTCTGAAAAACTCATGCATTCTTTCTTCTTTTTCAACAAAAAGAGCCAGTTTCTCTGATAACTGATTCAAAAGAATCCTAATCGGTTACTCTCCAGATGTCAACTGATCCACTAAAAATTTCTGATTATCTAGCAAAACCGACAAAGGGGCACTATTACACTGAAGATCGTGTAATCTGTCACTCATATTGCTCATTGCTGCAGTAATTGCTTGAAATCTCCGAATCAAATCAGGTGAAGAGCCTGATCCACTCACAGCATTGTTTGCAACAGACTCAAATTTATTCTCCATGTAAATCTTCATCTCAGACAAATCATCTTTCTTTACCATCTCTGATTTTAACTGATCAACAACATGCAGCATATCAGTCTTAAACAAATCTACTTCATGTCTTGAAACAGTAGATTCTTTCAGCTTCTGAAACTTCAACTGCTCTAAGTTCAGAGAATTTGTGAGACTATCATTCTCAGATTCTAATTGAGAGATACGCTTGTACAACTCAACAACTTCTTCTTTTCTCAAATCAGGGGCATCCTGTGCTCTATTCTCATGTCCAGAAATAGGTTGATGAGGCAGGGCAAGTGGTAAAGAATCTGCATCTGACTGTTCTTTGTCCTTGTCCTGACAAGGTTGATCCACTGAACTAGCTTTTGAAGCATGAAACTCTTCCACTGAAAAATCTTCCTGAAGTACCTCTGTATTAGCTTCAGAAGTATGTTCATCACGAACAGTAGTCTCTCTGATTTCTACTGAATGGTCAAGAACAATATTTTCATGTAAATCTTGAGGTCGGGCCACTTCTTCACCAGGCACTGCCTCCATAAGTTGTTCTTGTGGAATTACGTTTTCAACAGCCACAGCAGCAGATTGAGGTTCTTTTTGGATTTCCGGTTGAGCTACTGGTTCCTCTATCGGTGCAGTCTTCTCCACAACAGCTCTCTCACAAATGAATAAGAAATTACCGGTTCAGAGGATTTCAAGGCAGGAGAGATAATTTCTTCATCAATTGACCTCTTCCTTCTAGATTGAAGTCCTTCTTGACTTCTCTCTTCCTCAACTTCCTCCATCTCAAAGCGAATTCTCCTTGCCACTGTACTAACTCTTGATTCTTCTTGTCCCTCCTTGGACTTAGCCGGTTGAGCCTGAGCACTCTCCGAGTCTTCCTCATCTCCAACAGGTAAGAGTTTTCCTTTAATTGTGCTCCAGAAGTATCCTACTTTCCTCAAAGTTCCAGCATTAAAAACATTACTGTGGTGACATTTCACCCCAGCATCTACCAATCTGATCATTCATCTTTTATGTAAAAACAAAGAAATGAACCTTCCATAAGGGAAAAAGGCCATTCTTGCTTCACTCTGACAGCAGTATCTCAGATATCTTATCATAAACCGAGGAAAATTAAACTTAATATCACACATCAGAAGATACATTATGTACATGTCAGGGTATAGGATTTTCTCCATCTCAGCCATCCTTGGTGCTAAACCAGTCTGAACAAATTTTACCAAGATTTTCTGATCGGGGTCCAAATCTTTAATAAACATTTTCTTTATCACTCTGGTTCCAAACAGAAAAGACATAATGTCTTCTGACTTATGTACAGAATCTCCAATATTCCGTAAATCGAAATGAAAAACTCCTTCATGAGGGCAGTTAAGAATTTGACTTATCTCTACAGATGATATGGAAAAGTCCTTATCCTCTATTTGAGCCAATAAACTATCCTCCGTATCTCCAAGGCTAAACTGAACAGTTCTAAAGAAATGTCTCATTTCTGCCTCATATAGAAACTCAGAATTTTCACTATTAAAAGCTTGCTCAAGGATTTGAAACGACAACGCTTGCTTCAACAGTAAATTAGTTTCAAACAGCCATTCTAAATCTATGAATTTACCTTGCAGTATTTTCCGACCAACTACTTTAGGTTTCTTTGCAGCACTGCTCTCAGCTTCATCTGGACGCTTAGTCTTTTCCATTTCAACAACGATTTCTGAAGGTTCGTACGTTTAGGGTTTGAAGATTCAGAAAAGGGTTTTGGAGCGGATGTGCGGTTTTAGGTTTTCGAAAGGGTTTCCGAAAAAGGTGAAACAGTTTAGAAGGTGAAACGGTTCTGACAGCCTTGATTCCCGTGTAATCACTAATCATTACTTTTATTTAAACAAAATAAAATTACTTATAGCGGGAAATAGAAATTTAGCAGAATTCGAAAACAGAATAAGATTTAAAAAAAAATTATTTAAAATTAAATAAACCTAACTCCCCCTTAATAAATTCAAACCTTGCCGTGGGAAGTGGTTTAGTAAAAATATCTGCTAATTGATTTTCTGTATTTACAAATTCTAAAAATATATCCTTTTTAAACACATGATCTCTTAAAAAGTGATGTCTTATATCAATGTGCTTAGTTCTAGAATGACTAATAGGATTTTTTGAAATATTAATTGCACTAGTATTATCACATAAAATAGGTGTATTATTGAAATTTAATCCAAAGTCCATAAGAGTGTTTTTCATCCACAACACCTGTGCACAGCAACTACATGCAGACACATATTCTGCCTCGGCTGTTGACAGGGCAACTGAGTGTTGTTTCTTACTAGACCATGATACTAAAGACTTTCCTAAAAAGTGACATGTTCCTGAAGTACTCTTCCTATCTAATCTACAGCTTCCAAAGTCAGCATCTGAATATGAAATTAAATTAAAATCAGAGGTTTTTGGATAAAGCAGAGATTGATAAATAGTACCTTTTAAATATCTAAAAATTCTTTTAACAGCAGTTAAGTGGGATTCTTTGGGATTTGATTGAAATCGAGCACAAAGACATACTGAATACATTATATCTGGTCTACTAGCAGTAAGATATAACAAACTACCAATCATACCTCTATATAACTTGTTGTCCACTGATTTTCCAGTTTCATCCAAATCATGTTTTATATTAGTACACATAGGAGTTGTAAATGTCTTGCTGTTTTCAAGTCCAAATTTCTTAAGTAAATCAGTAATGTATTTGCATTGATTTAAAACATTTCCAAAATCTTTTTGAAATATTTGAAGACCCAAAAAGAAATTTAATTCTCCCATCATACTCATTTAAAATTCTTTTTGCATTAATTCTGAAAATTCATGACAAAGAATTTTATTGGTTGATCCAAAAATTACATCATCAACATAAATTTGAACCAACAAAACATTATTTTTCACAGTTTTCTTAAAGAGTGTTGGATCTGCTAGTCCAACAGTAAAATCATTTTTCAAAAGAAAAGAACTTAGTCTTTCATACCAAGCTCTAGGTGCTTGTTTAAGGCCATAAAGAGCTTTAGTAAGTTTGAAAACAGAATCTGGTTTTTGAGAATTTTCAAAACCAGGAGGTTGCTCAACATAAACTTCCTCCATTAAATATCCATTTAAAAAGGCAGATTTAACATCTATCTGAAATAATTTAAAATTCATATAAGATGCATAGGCTAAAAGGATTCTAATGGCTTCTAACCTGGCTACAGGTGCAAAGGTCTCATCATAATCTATTCCTTCTTCTTGATTATATCCTTTAGCTACTAATATTGCTTTATTTCTAGTTATTATCCCTTGATCATCCTGTTTATTCCTAAAGACCCATTTAGTTCCTATTACTGGATAATCATGTGGTCTTTCAACTAATTCCCAAACCTTATTTCTCTTGAACTGGTTCAATTCATCCTGCATTGCTATTACCCAGCTCTCATCATCTAAGGCTTCTTCTATGGTCTTAGGTTCTTGTTGGGATAGGAAAGCAGAGAATTCAACTATGTTTCCAAAGTTTCTTCTAGTTTGAATACCAGTCTCTAAGTCACCTATCACAGATTCTAAAGGGTGATTCTTTAAGGTTCTAGACTGTCTAGGCATTACATTCAAAGGTTTTTCAGTGTCATGTTCTTCTGAACTGGACTGAATTTCTTTTATATCATTTTCAAAATCATTCTTTAAATTCTCAAGTCTCATGTTTTCATTAGAATCAGGTTCATCTATTTGTTCTATCCTTTTCTCAAAAGGATCAGATTCATCAAATTTCACATGAACTGATTCTTCAACAATCCTTGACTTTTTATTATAGACTCTATAAGCTTTGGAGGTTGCAGAATATCCTAAGAAAATACCTTTATCATATTTTGGATCAAATTTACCAAGATTATCTTTGGTATTCAAGATGTAAACCTTGCATCCAAAAACTTTAAAGTAATTTACTTTAGGTTTTCTGTTATTCAATAGTTCATAGGGTGTCTTTTTCAAAATAGGTCTTATTAAAATTCTATTCATTATATAACAAGCTGTATTAACAGCTTCTTCCCAAAAATATATAGGTAGGCTATATTCATTTAACATAGTTCTAGCCATTTCTTGAATAGTTCTATTTCTTCTTTCTACAATCCCATTCTGTTGAGGTGTTCTTGGAGCAGAGAAGGTGTGTTTAATACCCATGTTTGAGCAAAAGGAATTAAATTCCGGGTTCTCAAATTCTCCACCATGATCACTTCTCAATGAGATTATATTAAAACCTTTTTCATTTTGAATAGATTTACAAAAACCTTCAAATAAACTAAAAGCTTCACTTTTAAATTTCAAAAAGAAAATCCAAGTAAATCTAGAATAATCATCAACTAATACATAAACATATAATTTACCAGCTAAACTTGCTACTCTTGAAGGTCCAAACAAATCCATATGGATAAGTTCTAGAGGTTTAGTTGTAGCAACTTTATTAACAAATTTGAATGATGATTTGTGTTGCTTGCCAAGCTGACATGCATCACAGAATCTGTCATTTTCAAATTTGAGACTAGGCAAATCAGAAACTAGATGTTTCTTAGATAATTTATGTAAAGCATATATATTACAATGACCAAGTCTTCTATGCCAGATCCAGGATTCACTTATATTAGCAGTTAAGCAGTTTAATTGTTGTTTACACAAGGAATACAAATCCAAAGTATAAACATTATCAGTTCTGGGTGCTCTAAACTTAAACAGTTTATCTTTTGAAATAGTACAACTATTGTTAGTAAAATCAACAGTGTATCCATCATCACAGAGTTGAGAGATACTTATCAGATTGTGTTTTAACCCTTGTACATAAAGTACTTTGTTGATTGAGACTGTCTCTGGATCTCCAACTATTCCAATACCAATAATCTTTCCTTTGGCATTGTCACCAAAGGTGACAAGTCCTCCTTCCTTTCGAGTAAGAGAAGAGAAATTAGCTGAAGTTCCACTCATGTGTCTTGAGCAGCCACTGTCCATATACCATATTTATTTCTTTCTTTGGTGACCTGCTACCTGCAAAGACATTCAAACAAATTGCTTTGGTACCCATATTTTGTTGGGTCCAGGAGTGTTAGCAAGCAGTGATCTGGGTATCCAGATTTGCTTTGTTTCCTTAAAATTGATTGAATCATATAGATCTTTGGAAATATATGATTTCTTAATTCCACATATTTGAGGTTGTCTTAGAAAACAGTTTTTAGCTATATGACCATTTGTTCCACAGAAGTTACAAATAACCTGTTTAGTGCTAGGAACAAAATAATTTTTGTATAACTTAGGTTTTTCTCCTTTACTTCCAATTCCAAACCTTTCCTTTTTAATTACAGTTTTTCCAAGTATCTCATTTAAGGTGTTTTCTCCTTTTGTAAAAACTAATGCAGCCTTTTTATAAGATTCTACTTCATCCTGTAGAGTTTTTATTTTTGATTCAAAATTAATTTTATTTGAGTCAGTAGAGTTGTAT
Source organism: Viscum album (assembly GCA_963277665.1). Classification (NCBI taxonomy): domain Eukaryota; kingdom Viridiplantae; phylum Streptophyta; class Magnoliopsida; order Santalales; family Viscaceae; genus Viscum; species Viscum album. Next base: position 694,453,573 of record OY728163.1, read on the forward strand.
TTGTCAATTAATTCCTAATGTTGTTTTAGCAAAGTATTTCTCTCATATGAAATAGCTTTGTGCAAGTTCTTTATAGATTTATATTTTTTAAATAATGAGTCATACCTTTCTTCAAGCATATTGCAATAAGCTGCAAGTTTTTTATTTGAGAAGCTTGTTTCAGAGTTTGATTCATTATTTGAGTCAGAGGAGTAATATGAGTGTACCTCATCAGTTTCAGCCATGAAACACATATTTTATTTTAAATTGGCTTCCTCCTTCTCTGAGCTTGATTCAGAAGAATTACTTCAGTCTTCAGAAACACTCCAAGTAGCTTTCATAGCTTTCTTGTCTTTCTGTTCATAATCATCTCTTTTGAAGAATTTCTTCTTCTTTGCATCTTTCAATTTTGGGCAATCCGGTCTGATATGTCCCATATTTTTGCATTCATAACATCTCACTTCCTTGCTATCCTTTTTGAAGGATTTCTTGAAGTCTTTCTTCTTACTGTAGAACTTTCTGAATTTTCTGGCTAGCTGAGCCAGTTCTTCATCCGAATTTGAAGAATCAGAGCTTTCTGATTTAGCACTTACTTCTCTGTTCTTCATCTTTCTATCCTTTTGTTGAGAAGTCACTTTCAAAGCAGTATTTTCCCTTTTTATGTAGACTTTATGCTCATTTACCTCATCTTGCATTTCAGCTTCGTACATCATCAATGTACCAATCAGTTCTCTCATAGTTAGATCTTTAACAGAAGTTGATTGTCTGATTGCTGCAGAGATTCCATTCCATCGAGTAGGAAGTACTCTCAGTACCTTCAACGCTTGATCAGCCTGCTTGATTGGTTCTCCTAGAGCTGTTATATTATTGACAATTTCTGTCAATCTTCCATTCATCTGAGTGATGCTCTCTCCTTCAATCATTCTGAATGTATCGAATTTTAACTTAGAAGTTGCATATCTCATCTGTCTTACATTATCTGTTCCTTCATAAGCAACAACTATTGTTTGCCACATTTCATATGCAGTCGGGCATTGAGATACTCTGTTAAATTCATCTGGTCCTAGACCACAGATGATTGCATTCATAGCTTTTGAATTTATGTCATACTCAGCCTCTGTAGCAGCACTCCATGTATCGGGATTTTCAGGAATTTCATAGGGAGTCAGAATCTTTGAATAGACTTTGTAACCAAGATTTTTCAGATAAATAATCATACGTGATTTCCAGCAGCCATAATTATCTCCATTAAAGTAAGGTGCTCTGACCATTGACATTCCCTCTCTCATATCAGCCATGATACACTATGTATAATCTTTAAATACTTCTATCTTGATAAAACTTTAAAAATAAGAAGCTCCTCCTCTGATACCAATTGTTGGATCTGAATCTACGGATTACACACAAGAGGGGGGTGAATTGTGTCTTTTCAAAATTATTACAATCTCTTCAATTTAGACAAATTCTGTCCACTATGCTTTTGCACGATTAAATATGCAGCGGAAAAAAGTAAAAGCATGAACACACGGATGTATAGTGGTTCGGGGAACAGAAGGCCCCTAGTCCACTCCACCAACGCTCAAATCCACGAGCTTGGCGATTTTCACTATCTGGTCCTCGTTTCCACAGACCTGTTCACAACTGAGTACAGGCAGTTGACACCTTTACAAGATTCAGGCAAACACAGCCTTCCTGTTTCAAACACGAACCCACACAGCATAGAACGAGAAGCTGATCACTCAAAAATAAAAAAGGGTTTCGATAAAGAAAACACTTCTCCAGTTGTTCTTCACAATTGCAACAGAATGCAATTGACAGTAGATAGATCGTTGTCTTCAGAAAATAAAGATCTGTAATCAAAACAGTTCTGAGTCGATCCAGTTGCAATAGATATTACCAGAAACATCACAACTTCAACAACAATAGATTCACAATAGATAGTCGATGTAGAACACGTGAATCTGCTATCAAGATCTTCCTTCGGCAATAAAGGTTTTACACTTCTTCTCGATCACCAGAAAAGAACGCCTTTACACAGTCTCTGTTTCTTGCTCATTAAAAGATCAATCTATATCTTTCACACACTTTTCTGTGTATATATATATATCCGAAGTTTCCAAGATAGAACATATATATTCAAATCTGAGAAAATCTTCCGCATAAATAGATCCATGAAAATCTCCTTTAGATTCGCGATATTAAATGAAATAACAGAGCCGTTGTAACTCCCCTGAGGAATCGGCATAAAAAGCTCCATTTAAATCAATCAGTAATCCGTTGAAAATCGTCTTTGATTCAGTCAAAGTCGTACTTAAGAATCGGCTCGAAATCCGCTTAATAATCCGCTTTTTGACCAATGCAAAAGGAAATATCGTCTGTCAAAAATATCCCGACGCCAAACGTAGGGTTGATGACGTGGCTTCAAACATAGGGTTCACAAACGTAAGGTTCACAAACGTAAGGTTCAGAATGTACATACTTTCTCTTCAGCATTCAAACGTAGGGTTGATCATCCATACTTTGTCTCGCTTCAACTCTTCAAAGAACGTACGGTTGATTATAAAAGTAAGGTTGATGATCCATACTTTTGAGAAACAAACTCAACACTGAAAACTAACGTACCATTTCTCTTCCATACTTGTCCAACAACGAAAACGTAAGGTTCCTTCCAAACGTAATGTTCTTCTTCCATACTTTTAAACAACGTAAGATTCATTAACCATACGTTTCAAAATAACGTAAGGTTCCTTAACCATACGTTTATTTTAACATAAAAAGTAAACTTTTCATCCATACGTTACGTTCATCAACGTAGGGTATGAACAGTGATTCCAGTACGCGCTAAAATTGATCTCGCGCTACAGTGATTCCAGAACACGCTAAAATTGATCTTGCGCTACAGTGATTCCAGAACACGCTAAAATTGATCTTGGAATAAATGAAGTATGAAATCTCGTTGTATGAAATAAATAAATAAAATAAATTCCTGCAAAATACTCAACGAAATAATTAGTAAATAATTAAGGGTATTTGTGAGCATCAAAATCATCATAAAGAGACAGAGTATTATTTGAAATAATCTCCCCCTTTAAAAAACATTATTTTGAATTGTTTGAAAACAATACATTGCTCAACATTAAATATAAAATTAAGAATCATATAGAAAACATTAATACCATATATATCATATATAAAATATAGTGACATCATAAAGGCCACCATGAAAGGTGTTAAGAGAAGATTGAACAATCATCGTTTCGTGAGACAGAAATTCGCCATCCACAAAAACAGTATGTTCATTAACCATTAGACGAAGGTGTGTGTAAGTGTATCATGAATCCATCACGTAACAACATCCTAGTATATTGAAGATACTGGTGTTGTTACAAAAGAAAGGAATAAAAAGAGTTTATAGGGTTGGAGAAGAAAAATAAAACAAAAGAACACAAGGGAAGACATTACTTTTAAATCGGGTAACTCTTTTTGATTTGTGCTCAATGACTTCCTTGGAAAGGATTATGCCCAAAGGTGAGTCTTCAATGATGATGATAGGAATGTGGAGAGATGAAATGGTCAGGGGTTGGATGAGACAAAGTCTTGAGATGTGTGGGTAAGGTGGTAGAGGTGGGGGCCTTTTATGAGAGGATATGAGGGGCACTCTTGGAAAGTTATAAACTTTTACTTTATTATAAAATACTTTTCTAATTTTAAAGGACCAAAAATTATATATTTATAGGATAAGGTGATAAGAGTTTTAAATCCATCCATATAATAGGTTTTTGACAAGTTTAGGTCTTAGATGTTACATTATCTTTTCATTTTATTTAAATCATTAAATAATGAGGTAATCATTGCATCATCATGGTGTCATAAATAATATAATTTATTTAATGTCTAAAAATTACAAAAAAAATCATGATGTAAAAAATCTTTTTAGATTTCTAATTAATATTTATAGTAAAAAATATGACTTGTATAACCACATGTAAAAATTGTTTTAGTAAAACAATACATGTTTGTGTCATTTTAATTTTAACTTTAAATGAAAAGTTATTAATGCCATTTTCCAACCAAAGTGGCTCCATGGGGTCCCCAAGTTGACCCATGGATTTTATAGGTCGTCCATGACTCATCCAATAAGGGTAATACATGTGTCAAGGTCATTTAATATTTTTTAAAACATTATTTTTACCTTAAATTACACTAATTACCTCTAATCGCGATTAAAAACTTAAAAGTTACTATTCACCAAAAAATTATTTTAATCTCATCAAACCAAATTATACTTCCTAATGACAACCATGTATGTAGGATTTTTGAAAATCAAATCACATAAGTGGTAAAGTATCATTTAAACGAAAAATCAGTTTCTTTAACTACCACATAGTGGTTTCACTATTCATCAAAAATTGAAGTTTTTGAGAAAAATACCAAAAATTCACCCTAAGATATATTTGATATTCTGAATTCACAAATGATGTCTATTTTACAAAATTCAAAACATATAAGTTGAATTAATTAATTTAATAATTAATTCCTACTATCAAAACAAATAGCGTGTTTTAAGAAACAATATCTATTAAAAGATTAACACTAGTTTAAGTCCAATTTCAAAGTGAAATTAATTCCAATGACCACCATTAGATTAAATGGTAAAAATATATTCTAATTTCACTTTAAAACCAATTCAAAATATAATATAATCATATAAATAAATTAGATTAAAAAGAGGTTTTAAATTAAAATACAACATTTTCACTATTCATTAAAAATGAACATTATTGGAAAAATAACAAAAATTTACACAAATTAAATTTCGATGTCCCGATTCTAAAGAGGAATTTTATTTTTTCAAATATAACACATAAAATTTTCAGAAAGTGGATTTAAATGAGGTTCGCCATCAAAAGGCAGTTAATCGATCTTTTAAAGAGTATTAGAATGTTTACGCATAAAATTGGATTCATTCACATTTTTAATCCTCTAACATTTATTGTAAAAAGTAAAAATATTTGACAAACATAAATAATAATTTTTTAGTTAGTTCCATTTTTTCCCGCCATTACAATGGCTAGGCGTTAACAACCATTTAAAATAATATTATTTTATTATTAGAGTGAAACATAAGATTTCAAAGGAACTCGTTGTTGCGTATTGGGTAAGCCATTGAGCATAGAATTCCCTTTAAATTAATATTAACATATTATTCAAAAATAGGGATAAATATAAAAATGTCATATTCTTTATTTACCTGGGGTGTTACATCCTTCCCCCCTTTTGGGAATTGTGCCCTCGCAATTTTAAAATTGGGCTCAGAAACTTCATTGAAAGCCCCACATCGGAAAAGGAGTAAATTAAACTATCACTTTAAAAGAATGAAAGGGAATTCCAAAGGTCACCCGAGTTAACCCATACTAGGATTCCATTTATAAAAACATGGATATGGAAGAAAAAACAAAGGGTCATGTTCTGAGTTAGTGTGATAGAAAACATGTTTAGGAGAAAGTTAACCACAAGAAAATCACAAACTTGTGATGGATTAAACGGTATTGGATTCCCCAGAAGGAAAAGTTAACGGACAACATTTTTTTTAAGTTACTTTTCATTGAGGAATTTATTTTTGAGATTAAATAATACATAAGGAAACATACTTACTTGTCATGTTGACTTTCAACTTTTACTAGGTTTCTTACACGAACTCATATTTTCTCCAAAAGATGAGTATTTAGGACGCCTTGTTTACATTAAGAGAGCTATAATCAACTTCTAGAGAATCACCTAATCCACAATAGAGAACTGTATACTTCCCATGTATTTAGACCTTATCCAAAACTAAAACCAAAAAGGTCAGTATGAGATTAGATAATACCCAAAAATGATAATCTTTTATAAAAAGGAAATATATTCTTAATCTCCAAAATTTGTCCAACAAGACCCAAATTTCAATGAAGACCGAAAGTAAACCAAATTAAGATTGAAACAAAAATACTTGAAGGATTTAATCACATAGTCTTCCATGTTAAATCGTAACATTTATCTCCAAACAACATCAGTTTCTCTTAAAGTCTCGTATTGAAAAGTAATTAACCTAATCACATATCCTCCATGATAGGTTAATAATATCCATAGATAACCAAAAATCAACTTACTCTTAATTCATAAAATCATCTAACTAAAAAGAATTAGTCAAACTAACCAGGGACTTCACGTAGTCCAGTGGTAGGTGATAAATACCAGTCACACTTTGGTTGTGGGTTCGATTCCCACAGCTTTGTCCGACGCGACGGGTTGTCACACGGTCTGCGTGTTGTCCTTTTTACCAAAACTATATAATTCTTATCAAATTCCCCCAAAAATGACAAAATCTTCAAAAATCACCAGAACATAATTTAATCTCAAGTTTATCTCATGTCGTTCATATTCCATCATAACATATATTAACCCATAATTACCTCAAAAGTAAGGATCATATAAACCCTAATGGTTACCGTTATAATTATTACATGAAATTCCACATCGAGTTGGTCATCTCGTTCATGATGCATTAGAGAACTCACCAAGGTTCAAGTGGTTGATCATGACTCCTTGATAGTAGGTTTATAACAACTACATGATTCCTCATTGAATTCTCTATTTCATCTAGTCTCTTAATCAGAGAACCACCACAGTTTCCTTCAAACCCATTGTCACTTTGGTGCCTGCTAGTTCCATCCATTTACTAAAAACAGAAATGTCAGTGTGAGTATATCAACAAAAACATCATGTACAAACGAGGAAGATAAACACTAAGATATACTTACTCATTCACTTTATCTAAAACTAGGACTCTTTCTGAAATCCTAACCATTATGGTAATGTCACTTATGCTTAGACCCGACCTTAAACATTACTTAATCATGAATTAAATGAATAATTCACGTATAGGATCTTTTTAGGTTTAGATTTTTAGAGAATTAGGTCATAACTATTACATCTCAAAAGATTACATAGTAGACACTTCTACTAAGTTTCCATAAAATAAAAAAAACACTTAACATGTCTAGTTCCATGGTTTAGATAGCATGTCTTTCCTTGATCCCATCCTTGACCCTATTTATCTTTAAGTCCTGTTGAAAACATTTCAAAAACTTGGGATGAGCATAAAAATCCCAGTAAAGGATACACAAAGAAGGAAAACTATTAGTTTTTCAAAACAACAAGTAAACCATGAGTACTTTACCAAAGTAATACTTTTCACCTTTATGAAGTAGTAAAAACTCTTCACTGAATAAAAGACCATTACTTACACTTTGTAACCAAAGATTACCATAAAACCTATATAAAGAACACATAACATATTTAGGTAACTTGGGACATAAACATACTTAAATGGAATAACCATACGGTAAACTTCCACACATACTTAATGGAATAGCCATACGGCCGACTTCCATACCCAATGCATTGGAGGTTATAACGTAACCACCTGTCCTGGTATTCACGACACAACCCGTCATATGTTTTATCACGTAACCACCCGTAAAATGACCAATTACCATCATTACACATAAAATATTAAAAATATAAACATTTCAATAACAACATTTCATTTGAAATCACAATAAGTAATTCCAAGATATTGAAATAATCAATCCATTTTCAAAAGCCATTTAAAAGATATTTTTGAATCAAAGTGTCCCATACCACATTGAAGCATTTAATGGAATTATAATTTTAAAACGTTAATGTACATATAAATAAATACTGAAAACCATTTTGAAAACATGGACATTAAAGATAAAGATTTAGAATAATGAATCTTTAAAACATTTAAAACGATATTTTTGTTAAATAGATTTTAACAAAATGAGAGACTCTTGAATACAAATAATTGCGGAATAACATTTAATCCGAACTTTAGAATATCATGAGAATAAAGGAATTCATGATATAATATGTCAAAGGACAGTATACACACCATATAAGAGTAATTGGTGCATAACAACAATGAAGTCTCAATGGAAATGTAAATTGAGATGAAATCCATTATAAATATGGTATCCTTAAATTAAGGATAAATCTATCACATAATTATGTGTGAGAAATATAAATACACCCAATATAAGTGGATATTATATGTGAAACAATCATAGGTCGTTAACACATATTCATAGGATGACATGTTCAAGAATTACAAGTTGAACCCAAAGAAATCGAAATTGGGTTAAGACGTTCCCTTGTAAAAATTCGACAGCCTAACATCGTCACTTTAAAATTCAAAAAATGAGTTGATTAGACAAAAATGGTATCTCATCACTTGGAAATAAATTTTTACATCAATAATGATATAGAAGAACATATCCCAACATAATAATATGTAAATTAAAAGACATAACAAAAATAAGTCTTTTAAAAAGAGGAGGGTGAAAGGTTCCCTTACCGACATGGGTAACTTTCGAAACGTACACCCAATGATAGAAGGACTATAAAACATTGATGTAAATACTCATAAAAAAATTATATTACACAAAGGATAGAATAATGGGCATTATAAACACCACTCAAAGGAAATGGTGGAGAATGTAGCATAAATCTCACGGGAATAAAAGTGATATGAAAAATCCCTTACGAAAACTCGGCAGCCTAACGGTGCCACTTAAAACTTCCAAAAATGGATTTATGAGATAAAATAGGGTCTCTCGTAATATTAAAATAAAAAGTACATAATTAGGAATATAAAATAAAATCAACAAAAACAAGAAAGATGAGCTTAAAAGAAATGACATAAAAGGGAGTACTTAAAAAGAAAGAGAGAGGTAGGATCCCTTACGAAAATTCGGCAGCCTAACGGCGCCACTCAAAAACCTCCAAAATGGATTGATGTGAGAAAATAGGGTCTCTAATAATATGAAAATAAAAGTTAATGTAAGAGTAATATAAAAGAACATCCCAATTGTATGAAAGATGAGCTTAAAAGTAATGACATAAAAGAGTGTACTTAAAAAGAAAGAGAGGGGTAGGATCCCTTACCTCAAGTCCGACTTGTCTTGTTCGTTTCTTTATATTCCTGAATAATAAACTTTGTTCAATTTATAATTTCTTAAGATAATAATTTAAAGATTATTATTCAGTTCATATCACATATTATAATGTTATAATAATAATTGGTTAATAATGTGAGTTCATATCAGACGTTTTTGTCGATGTTCGGTACATTAGTCAAAAATGAACATGTTTGAAAATGATTGTCCATATAATTATAAGTAAATCATCTCCAGAATAGTATTACTGATTTAAATATCATGTATATCCAGTAAATATTCATTTTATACTATTCTATAACATTTGGAGATAAAAAGAAATGAAATGAACCGTTTATGGAGATGGTAGGCCGTACGTACGCATGAACGCTACTTTCATTTCATTTTCATATACATGAATTAAAAATAATTGAGATATATATATATATATATATTATAATTAAAATATAATATATATCTTTTATAGGTCACATAATTTCTTTAATTACATTATTTATACATTCCATGTGTTGCATGAACGAGTCACATCACGTGAGGGGGCGGTAGTCCACACTTCCTCGTATGAAATTAACGCATTTGCACAACATAAAAAGAAAAAAGGCATGTTTTAAATAGAAAAATTAATAAGCATATAGAAAACATAAATACCATATATATCATATATAAAATATAGTGACATCATAAATTCCACCATGAAAGGTGTTAATAGAAGATTGAACAATCATCGTTTCGTGAGGGAGAAATTCGCCATCCACAGAAACAATATGATCTTTAACCATTAGACGAAGGTGTGTGTAAGTGTATCTCGAATACTTCATGTAAATACATCCTAGTATATTTAAGATACTGGTGTTTTTACAAAATAAAGGAATAAAAAGTGTTTAAAGGGTTGGATAAGCAAAATAAAACAAAAGAACACAAGGGAAGACATTACCTTTTAATTGGGTAACTCTTTTTGATTTTAGCTCAAAGGCTTCCTTGGAAAGGATTATGCCCAAAGGTGAGCCTTAAATGATGAAGAGAGGTATTTGGAGATAGAAAATGGTCAGGGGTTTTCCGAGCCAAAGGCTTGAGAGGTGTGGGTAAGGTGGTAGAGGTGGGGGCCTTTTATAAGAGGAGAGGAGGGGCACTCTTGGAAAGTTATAAACTTTTACTTTATTATAAAATGATTTTAGGATTTTAAAGGTCCCAAAATTATAGATTTAGAGTATAATGTGATAAGAGTTAGAAATCCATACATACAATATGTTTTTGACAAGTGTAGGTCTTAGATGTTACATTATCTTTTCATTTTATTTAAATTGTTAAATAATGAGGTAATCACTGCATCATCATGGTGTCATAAATAATTTAATTTATTTAATGTCTAAAAATTACAAAACAAATATCATGATCTAAGAAATATTTTCATCTTTATAATGAATATTTATAGTTAAAAATATGACTTGTATAACCACATGTAAAAATTGTTTTAGTAAAACAATACAAGTTTGTGACATTTTAATTTTAACTTTAAATAAAAAGTTATTAATGTAATTTTCCAACCAAAGTGGATCTATGGGGTCCCCAAGTTGACCCATGGATTGTCTTGGTCGGCCATGACTCATCCAGTAAGGGTAGGACATGTTTCAAGGTCATTTCATATTATTAAAACATTATTTTTACCTTAAATTACACTAATTACCTCTAATCGCGATTAAAAACTTAAAAGTTACTATTCACAAAAAAATTATTTTAATCTCATTGAACCAAATTTTAAATCCTAATGAAAAAAATGTATGTCAGATTTTTGAAAATCAAATCCTATAAGTGGTAAAGTATCATTTAAATGAAAAATCAGTTTCTTTAACTACCACTTAGTGGATTCACTATTCATGAAAAATTGAAGTTTTTCAGAAAAATACCAAAAATTCACCCTAAGATATATTTGATATTCCGAATTCAAAAATGATTTCTATTTTAAAAAATTCAAAACATATACGTTTCATTAATTAATTTAATAATTAATTCCCTTTTTCAAAACAAATAGCGTGTTTTTAAGAAACAATATCTATTAAAAGATTAACACTAGTTTAAGTCCAATTTCAAAGTGAAATTAATTACAATAACCACCATTGGATTAAATTTTAAAAATATATTCTAATTTCACTTTAAAAACAATTCAAAAGATAATCTAATCATATAAATAAATTAGATTAAAAAGTGGTTTTGAATTAAAATACCACATTTTTCACTATTCATTAAAAAATGATCTTTATCAGAAAAATACCAAAAATTTACACAAATTAAATTTTGATGTCCTGATTCCAAATAAGAATTTTATTTAGTCAAATATAACACATAAAATTGTCAAAAAGTGGATTTAAAAGAGGTTCCCCATCAAAAGGCGGTTCATCGACCTTTTAAAGAGTATTAGAATGTTTACGCTTAAAATTGGATTCATTCGCATCTTTAATTCTCTAGCATTTATTGTAAAAAAAAAATATTTGACAAACATAAATAATAATTTTCTAGTTAGTTTCATTCTTTCTCACCTTTACAATGACTAGGCTTTAACTACCATTTAAAATAATATTATTTTATTATTAGAGTGCAACGTAAGATTTCAAAGGAACTCGTTGTTGCGTATTGGGTAAGCCATCGAGCATAGCGTTCCCTTTAAATTAATATCAACATTTTATTCACAAATAGGGATAAATATAAAAATGTCATATTCATTATTTACCTGGGGTGTTACACCTAGGCTATCTACATAGAGGAGCACATAACAATTAGGTCTGATTCTTGAAATTAGTGAAATAAGTGGAGGTTGTCTTGTATTTTGAAATAGTTTTATTTTAAAAAGATATAATGCAATTAAAAAAATTTAGACAAAACAAAATGAAGATAATGATTGTTTCATTATATAACCACGTTTTATAATTACATTATGGTCATATAAATCACTCTACCACTATTCCAATTCAATGAGTAATGAAATACTCCTCGGTCGAGTTTTCAATCACAAATTCTTTAAGGAATCCATGGAAATCACTCCCGTGTGAATGAAAATTCATAATCCATTTCAAAAAACTATTGAAATTACTGATTGGTAAATTCAAATCCTTATAAATATAGAAAAAATTCACTTATTCCACACATGTTTCAATGATCACTACACACTCACCACCTAACACAATAAAATCGATCGAGAAAAACTACACGAGTTGGGGAAGTTTAACGATCCTCAACTAAAGCTATAAACAACGAATGAAACTAAGACCCATAATATGATCATATTTAAATAAAAGGGAAACACTAAAAATTTAAGTCATTCCATAGAAAAATTGAGATTGAAATTAATTCTCACGACTCTGACATTAAAAAAGTAAAATCCCCCTACCCCGATCACCCAAATATTTTACCCCTCCATGTGAAGGGTAATATAGATTAATGGGGAAGAAGAGAGAATTATGGTACTAATAAAATAAAAATTTTAAAATATAGTGAACAAAAATATTTAAATTCCATAGCACAACATATCTTTATCTTTCTTCAACACCCTTGAATTGAAGTGGACACAAATATTAATAGGGATACTGTGTGGAAAAATTTTCTCACTGAATTTTTTAGAATATTTCACATGTTAAATGGTTCAATTTCATGATGCTGTCTTCATAAATGTTTTTCATATCATTATTTTTAATTATCTTTATAAATATAATATTAATTTAAGGTGATTCCAAAACATTATGTCCAAATTACTGAACAACACTTTTTATACTTGAGGAGACTCCTCAGCTACCTCCACATTGGTGCATCAAATGGATCCCTTAATGAGTGAAATTATCTATAATATTCAATTTGAAAATTCCTCTCAGATTCCTATTTCTTATCTAGTTGGAATAACCTCATTTTAATTTCTCTAGGTCGATATATTCATTAATTATTGAGATGGGGTACATTCTTGTGAACCCGAAACATATTTCCACTTTATTGATTTTTTTAGGCCATTGTGTTTTGAATTAGATATGGGTACACAAGACAATATTGAATCCCATGAAAAATGAAACCCTAAAAAATTTACCACTAATTTTGGATCATAATTGTAAAAGTTTTGCACAAAATACATATGATCTAGAAGAATATTAAATTTTACGGAATTAAAATTTTTTTACAGTTAAGACCAAAATTCACCAAAAATACTAAAATTATCAAAATAAAATCAAATTGATTAATTTTAAGGAATTGAATCAATAAAAAACATTTAAATACTAATGAAAATTTTATCTCTATCACTTATAATGTTCGATGTGGTCAGGATAATAACTCCTGCATTTATTGGGGGCCTTTCTTGGAACAAAGTTTCTATTTGGATAATGTAGTTTTGGTTACGAGTTATCTAATGGTAAGAACTAGTGGAATTTGATTATAATGTACATGGGGTTACAATAGAGGTATATCAACTCAAAAAATGGGTTTTCCTAGCTTATAATTCAAATACTTAAAGGTAGTATATTGAGAATGTAATATTCAAGAATGTTTTGAGCACCATAAATGTTGTGCCCCCACCTTGAGAACTTGTTATCATTGTGAGGAGATGTGAAAAGTTATTAATCATACATTTACCAAGACTTGGGGATCTAGATATAATGGTTTATCTATTACTATGGCTTCAAAGTGGGACCTATTATCTTTTTTCCTTATTTATTTACCCTCTAATGTTTTTATAAACACTAGACTTGAATCATTTAGGGAGATGAGAAATGAATTTTTTTTCTAGCTTCTGTTTCTGGGGTTTCATCCAGATATGTTTTTAGTTAGTTTCACTAGTTTTTTAGTTTCTTTTACTTAATGCATCAATGTATAATGTTTAAGGTCATAAAACATTGACCATAGTTCACACAGTTTAACGTCATGATGCATGTGGTCCTACTATGAGGGGAATGCTACACAAACAACTAATTAGGATACCCAAGATCAAGATTAATATAAAATCCTTTTGATAAGGAGATGAAATCATCATAAATCAGGGATCAATGTTATCAGTCCATGAGTAATGGTATTGGAAAATAATGTCAGGGATGACCAAAAAAACCCTAAGGTGCAGAGTTCTGCCACAGTGACATCAAGGATAAAGAAAATCAGAAATACATTCCTAGATGTCCGTGAAGCCTATTGTTACTATTTCAAATCCCTAATAAATATCCACCTATATAATGGTCAAACAATGAGGTCTATTATCCTTTTTAGGTCCATGAAATATTGTAGCAACTAGAGATGTTCAAGACACAAAGTTTGATTTACAAGGTGACGTGATTAAAAGATAAGGAAGGAACCACATAATCTTGTTGATAGAGGTAAAGATATTGTGTTCCAGTGATAAGGAATGATGATGGTATTCACACTTTTACATCATGAATTAGTGACATATCTATCATTTAGTTTAATGTTGTGTGGTAAGGAAAATTTTCTTACTGCTAAAAATCACGTGGAAATGATTTTTTTAGTGTTTAATATCATGTTGTAAGTACATCAGAGCATATGTGACATTTTCAAAGATATCATTGGGGGGGGGGGAATTTCACTCTCAGGTGAACCTGCGTGAAGAAACCACCTCTTATCCATGAATATTATTATCTATATGTTTCCATATGCAAGATACCTTCTTGTGCAAAGTTATACCATGCTCAAGAAATTCATATGTAGACCTGATGTGTGAAAATTAAGATATAGTATGTATGATTCAAACCTATATAAATATTTTCATATGCTAATTTTATAGTTTGTTTTCCTGGGGTTTCCCTATTCTTATTGTAAGTACATGAATCATTAAATTATCAGCTCCTTTATGGAGATCCCTCTATAGAGATTTGAATCATATGGAGGGGAGAGGGGCCTTTTGTCTTCCTCCCTTAGTGAGTCCGGACATCAAGGTTGGCTGAGAGGTCATATACATTTATCAGGCTCATATGAAGGGATAAGTAATTTTCATAATTCATCCTATCAGTGATGTTAAATATTCACCCCTAACACATATTCATGTATAGTATAGACCACTTTAAGAAATATGTGTTCTTGATGGATGAAACATCTGTCATTTAAATTACTATCATGAAATTAGGAAATTCCCCCGAATTTAAACATCATTTGACTAGGATGAGTTCTTGTAGTTTAACATCATGTTCGTAGGACATGGTTCCCTATCAAGCCACATATTGGATTCTAGATCAAGAAAATCTCTCCAGACTCCCTAAACTCAATTGATCTATACTCAGTGTGAGAAAATGGGATAACCCAAAAATCAATTAAGCTGCATGAGTGTACGTGGTGAGGAATATTTTAGAGTTTAAGAAATTAATTGTGGTTTATGAAATCATCATTGATCTTAATCTCAGAGAGGGACATGAGTTCGGGAGATGGAAACTCATTATTGAGCCTGAAATGGGGATCTGAGCATCACTACATATCTTATGGTGGAAGGAATCAAGCCACACAAAGTTCTCATATGAAGAATTCCTACACAATTCTAGACAATACATAGGGTGGGGGAATATTTTTATATTGTGGATGGAGTTATGATTGGAGATCTATGTGTTTCTGTTTTTCGTAAGATAGAAGGAATCATTCCAACTATAGTTTTTAAATTGAAACATATCAATGTAGATCTGATCCATTTGAAGAGGGGGAGGGATTTGATAATGATTATTTCATATGGAACCAGGGTTGGGGTTATGGGTATCACTATGTATCTTGTGATAGTAAGAATCATGGAACATATAGTTCTTAATAAAGGTGTAGTGGGAGACCAACACAAAAGATAATTGTCCAATGAAGAACATGGCATAGTAATGTTCTGTTGAACATCATCCATGAGTCATAAAATATTCAGTTTAATGTCATGAATTAATGATGTTTGGAATTCCTTTTAAGGTATTTCATTCATGACCATGCTAAACCTGATCTGAACTGTAACACCCTCACCCCAGAAGCCCAAAGTCAGTGCATTATTATATATCATTGGCAGGATCACAAAAGATCATTCCTCAAAAGATCGATTAGTTTAGTAGCCTTGGAAGTACTAGATACATTCATAATGTTTACATTACATTATAAAATAGAAAAATACAACAACATTGTTTCCATAGACAACTCTGAGATCCCATAGACTGTCCTTGTAGGTCAGTCATAATATACTTGTTCGCATCTAGGAAAAAATAAAACATATAAAGGGGTGAGCTCATATGCTCAGTAAGGATAAAAATATAGGGGAAACTTTCATAATCAAGAATAGAAATTTAAGTGAATGTATAAGACTAAAACAAAATCATTTTAAACACTTCTACAAAATATGACATAGATATAAATCAAATAATTCCATTTACTTATTCACATGGATATTCTAATAGTATAACAATAACATGAAATATCAATATCCACATTCATAATGATGATATGAATAATGACATACTTTCATAACCAAATAATCAAGGCCTTATGCGAAGAATACAAATAAGATTTTGTCAAGGCCTTGTGACTAGACACTAGTTTGTCTCATGAGACCTACCGATTCACTGAGGAATTATAGCGGGCTCCACCCGTCACTTACTAAGACCAATGCATTCTTCATATGAAAAGGTTTAAACATAACATAAACATTCATATTAGAACTAGCATAAAAAATATTATTAATTTATCCATAAATCATGAGTGGGGTAAAAATAACACATCCACAATCAAACATATCACAAAACCATCAATACAAAAGGGATGTTTTGTATCATTATAAATAAACTTCAAATAAGCTTAAAATCCATCAAAGGATGTTGACATAGATGAAATCAAATCCATTTTTAGAGAAATATATCTTTCTATTTTGATATCATTTAATAAAACATCTATATTTAAAATATTCTTATAAGCTTTTAAGGGAAGCTTTGATGATGTAATAATGACAGAAAATATCTGCACCTGTCGAATAAGTTAAAAAATCATTCTTACCTTAAATTTGTCAAAAAGGTCAAAGAGTACCTTACTTTGAAAATGATGAAAAGAGTTATTTATAAACATATAAGGTCAAGTAAGGTTATAAATTACTTTAACACATTTTCTAGTTAATATTAAAAGTGTTTTGAAATACGTTTTTATGAAACATGGATGTGGATGATAAAGAGGTCCTAGTAAATAATTACGTATAAACAACCTCGAAGAATAAAGAGATTGTGAAATAAACCCTTACCTTGTACTTTTATTTGGTCGAGGTCAGGTTAACCTCCTGTATAATGTTGAAATAATTTATATTAAATTATACAAGAATCATATACATTAATATGAAATCATATATGATCTTTTAACATTTCTTTGTTAATAATATCTTAGTATTATCGTCGTTTCGGGTGTTAACTGATTCGTTTTCCATTATATGATTTGTTAAGTAAGTAAAGTTTGTTATGGATAGGATGTATATTATTCATATTCAGAATGATATTAAGTCTTTAAACATTATTTTTAATCAACTAATGAAAACTATTCTTGAATGATTTATTGGGGAATGAATCTCAACGCGTTCGTGGAGACGGTAATCCGTACGTACGCACGAGCGCAAATATAATTCTTTTGTTATAATTGAATGGTATTTCATATATAACAAATAATAATCAGGTCATATTTATTATTTACATCAATTATACATCATTATTATACCCATCCAATTAATAATGTATTGAATAACAACTACACCACGACGTGGAGAGGTAAGCCGTACGTACACACTTATGGTGACATGTCATTAATATGATGGATAGAATAATGAATATGGATGTGACAAATTTATAATAACATAACAATATATATAAGACACAATATTTATTATTTTATAATGGAATCAATAAAGAAAGTGGAAGTGGAAGAAGAAAGGAACTTGAAAGAGGTGATGAAATATTTACATCTTGTTCAGGTTCTTCCTTTTGATTTGATCAAAATGGCTCCTTAGGTTGGCTTTCTGACTAATGGAAGTCCAGTAGGATGAAGAGAGGACTGATGAGAGGGTATTTGGGAAGTTTTTGGATGAAGAAAATGGCTTTGAAAGTGTGAATTAGAGATAATGGTGAGTTCGCTTTTATAATTGGGTAGAGGGGGACCTTAGGAAAAGATAGAAATATTATTTTATAATAAAATCATATTCAGCTTATAATGGATCCAAAATGTATTATATAAAATATAAGGTGGGTATGGGTCAAAAAACACTCAACCAATAGGTTTTAGACAGGTTTGGGGCACTATATTCACTTTATCTTTTAGATTTAACTATTAGTTAAATAGTTTGACATTTACCATGCCTCTTTGTATTTTTATATTTTATGGTTAATAAACATACTATATACTTCCAAGAGAAACCCCAGTGGTTCATTAATGATACACCTATAATTATTTATGTTTTTTGGCCGAACCAAATATTTTTAGGAATATATTATCATTTAATAATATAATAATTGTTTTAAAAACTCTTTTAGGTCAATTTTGAAACTATTTGGTATTTTGTTTTTGCTAAATTCATAAAAGAATTATTACTTCGAAAAAAATTCATCTAACCAACCCTAATATGTCATATTAACTTAAAAAATTTGTGGAATTCATAAAAAATCTCAAAATACATTTATTTGGAAATTTAAAATATTAATCATTAGAATCTTTCATTAATACGGTAGTTTCTACATCATCATTGTGTCATAATTAAATTTAATTATTTAATGTCAAAAAAATATAAATAAAATACCATTAAGTAGAAAATATTTTTAGATTTATAATGAATATTTATAGTTGAATTTATCTCATATGTAACCCTATGTTAAAAGTGGTTTAGTTATTAAACATTGAATATGTCACTTTTAACTCTTCTTTGAATTAAATAATAATAAATGTTCTAATCTAATCCTTGTGGACCTAAAGGATAATATATTATTCATAAGGTTGTTATATGTCTAATTACACTTATCCAATTGAATTATGACATGTGTTAGGGTAATAATAATATCATTTTTATCATTAATTACCCTATTTACTTTAAACCGTGGTAAATAAAAGTAAGAAGTTACTATTCACAAAAAAAATTATTTTGATCTTATTGAACAAAATTTTACTTACTGATATCAACTGAGTCTCTCTGATTTTTGAAATTCAACTCACAGAAGTGGTAAAATAATGTTTTATGTATATTTTCAAAATGCTCATAGGAGGTGGGTAAAAGATGGTAAAAAGGTCAATAAAATTTATATATATCTAAAATTATTATAAACTAACTCCAATTAATTACATTGAAAATATATAGGTATTATGTATATATTTTGACAAAAAATAAATATAAATAAAATATAAAATTATTCAAATAATTTTTTTTAAACTATAACTCAAGGTTTTTCACTATTAATCAAGAATTGTAATTTTTCAGAAAAATTCCAAAATATAACCCTAATCTAATTTCGATATTCCAAATTCAAAAATGATTTCTATTTTACAAATTTTAAAACTTATAATTTTCATTAATTAATTTAAAATTAATTCTCGTTCACAAAAACAAAAATCATATTTTTAAGAAATAATAACTATCAAAAGATTCACAATTGTTTATGTCCAATTTTAAAGTGAAATTTTTTACATTGAACATCATTGGATTAAATGGAAAAAATATAATATAATTATACTTCTAAACTATTAAAATTTATTATTCAACAGAACAAATTATTTTGATTAAAAATGTTGTTTTCAGTTAAAATATTGTATTTTTCACAATTCACCCAAATATGAATGTTATCCGAAAAACACCCAAAAATTATTAAAACTAAATTTGTATGTCCCGATTCTAAAGAAGAAGTTTATTTTGTCAAATTTAATATAAAAAAGTTTCAAATATTGGATTTAAAAAGGGTTCTCCATTAAAAGGCGGTAAAATTACATTTTTTGAAAAATAATTCTTTTATTTGAAAAAAAATGATTTTGTTCTTACATTATGTTTAAGAAACTCATAATATGGATTCTAAAATTATAAGGATTATATAAAGCTTAAAATTCCATTAATACAATTCATAACTTCTTTTGAACGTCTAGTTTGTTAAGTCGTTGTGTGCTTGAACTCAGTGTTGCGTGTAGTGAAAGTTATTTCATTACTTTGAAGAAATAACGTACTATGAAATCATGGGGTGTTACATTCTTCCCTACTTCAATAAATTGAATCATCTCAATTTGAAATTGTTCTTTGAAAATAAAAGGTTGAAAATAGAAAATACCTTTGTGGGAAAACCCACATCGGTAATTGGGTTAATAAAATTTAGTCTTAATATGAGAAAAAGGGGAACTAAAAAGTCACCACCAAATTATGTTATTGATTAGAATAACATTGGTGGAAATTAGAGACACATAATTAGAGGGAAAACATAAACATTTATATAAATTGATTGAGGTCATTAGTCAGAAACAATTATAGAATTGAGGGCCTCAATTCCAACAATCTATGATTATTCAAAATATCATCTATTCAATAAAATGTAAGGTATTCAGATAACACATTTTTAGTTTTAAGATCCCTTACATAATGTTTAAGAATTAAATTTTTTATAGAATAAGAGACGAAAAAAATATACTTGACAAGTAGAGTTCTATCCATTAACTGATTTCTACCACAAACCCATCTTTCACACTAAAAGATAATAGAACTTAAAAAAGATTATATTCATCCTATTCGTATAGGGATCCAAAAAAATGAATTTGTAATTCATCTACCATAACTTTTTAAAAAACTACATAATTCAATCCAACACATCACGTGGGCCAGTGGTAGGTGATACACCGTTTTTGCCCTTTGGTTGTATGTTCATGTCTCGCGGCCATGCTGGACGCGACATGTTGTCGCCTGACCTCCGGGTTGTCCTTTTATGGAAATCCAAAAATAATATCAAACTAGAATTATCCAAAATACTTCTATCTAAACTCAAAGTCCAAAATTTATATGGAAGGTAACCACAATGAAGATCCTTTTTTCCACGTAACAATATGTGAACTCCTTCTTCATGTATTCTTTTAAAACAATACAACATCCTAAATTACCATAAAAACTTATTAATTACATTCATGCTCCCTCATTATTTATAGAATACTGGATATACGCTTTTTATCAAAAGTTTTTGTAAACTCCAACAATGATGGAATATATAAATTATTAATCAGTTTCAAGGTAGTCAGGAATATCGAATATAATTTATCAAAATCAACCAACTCTTATTCCAGAATCACTACCTCATTATCAGGACCATATTAAGGATTACCCTTCCTTCAACCATGTATTTTCCAGTAAGTGTATATTACTATTAAGTCACATTTCATAGAACCATATAATCTCAAATCCTCAATAAAATAGTACTTCAGTATAATCTTGAATTATCACCATAATTAATATTACCAGTATATTTCTGATACAACAATCAAATGAAATAATTCAATACTAACAACATTAGAACACTAGTAATTCTTCTTCATCTTAGGTAGTATCATAACATGATTGTTATCCAATAGCATCATTTGTGGTATATGCTGATGACGGGTACATTGATTTGCGTAGTGTCACAATGCCTTGCAAATGAAGCATTTTACATTTGAATCCTTTTTCTTACCCATGCAATAATGTACTTGGTGTCCTTTTTCTTCGCACTTATAACAAACTATAATTCCCTTCAATAATTTACCATGGTGATTCTTTCCACAGTTATCACATATGGGTAAATTATTCTATTCCCTCTTCCATTTATTCATCGTTCTCTCTTCTATCCTTTTCTTATCTTTCTTCCCTTTAAAGCCCTTGGATTCAGAGAATTCTTTACTTATATTATTAACACATGATATTATTTCTTCATATATTTAGAATACATGGGAGACTATTTCACTTCTAAATGTTGGATTAATACTGTGAAATATATGATCCTTCTTACTCTTTGGATCAAACGTATTTCTGGAGTTCACATTCCTTCTACTGGGCGCCATTTCTATACAATGTCATACACTAGGTTAGTTTATGAATTACAATGAATAATTCCAAACTTTGAAAATACCTAACATAAATTGAACAGTTTATGGATATAATCCATAATCATAAAAGTATTTTCTTTGAGGAAGTATATACTCCTAAACCCTTCATAATGGGTTGTAAGGAAAATGAGAATTATCCTAAAAATATCCCCCAAGAGTGTCATAACCAAGAGTGCATCAAGGCTCATTTTCATGCACCAGTTCCCATTCGAGTCTATCTCAAAGTTGTGTTTTCGGGTTTTACCCCTAGTTACATATGTGCCAGATCCGCCTCTACCTGATTGTATCCAGATAGGGATGTATTGCTTGGAAAAGTCATAAAATCTCTACATTACCAAAATTATAGGAATTTCATCTATACTAATCCTAAAATTCTATCATAGTGTTATGTTCTCTAATCAGAGATTATCTAAATCTAGATTCCAAGGTTTGTACTAAACTTCCTCTGAAACCAACTGTAATGCCTCGATCCCAGAAGCCCAGAGTCGGTGCATTATTACCTATCATTGGAATGATCCCAAAATATCATGTCTCGAAAGACCGATTAGTTAAGTATCCTTGGAAGTACAATATACATTCATAAGGTTTACATTACATCATAAAATGGAAAACAACAACAACATTTTTTCCATAGACAACATTGATATCCCATAGACTATCCCGGAAGGTCAGTTATAATATGCTTCTTTGTATCCTGGAAAAAATAAAACATATAAAGGGTTGAGCTCATATGCTCAGTAAGGATAACAATATAGCGAAAACTTTCATGAATAAGCATAAAAATTTAAGGAAATGCAGAAAACTAAAAAAAATCCTTTTAAACATGAACTGAAGCATAATATGTAAAAGATAAAATCAAATAATTCCATTTAAATATTCACATGGATATTGTACTAGTCGAATAATTACATTCAATATCAATAGCCACTTTCATAATGATAGAATACATAATGCCAGACATTCATAACCACATAGTCAAGGCTTTGTGCCAAGACTTCAATTAAGATTTTTTCAGGGCCTTATTCCAAGACACTAGTTTGTCTCATGAGACCTACCGATGCATCGAGGATCTATAGAGGGCTCCACCCATCACTTACTAAGTCCAATGCATTCCACATATGAACAGTTTTAAATGTAACAAAAACATTCATATTAAAAATAGGATACAAAATTTCAATACTTCATCAATAAACCACGAATGGTGTAAAAATAACACATCCACATTCCAACATATCACAAACCCTTCAATAAAATATGGATGTTTTGTATTATAAAAAATCGACATCAAATAAGATTAAAATCCATCAAAGGATGTTGACAGAGATGAAATCAAAACCTTTTTTTGAGAAATATCTCTTTCTATTTTGATAGAATTTAATAAAAAATCTATTTTGAAAATATTCTAATAAGCTTGTAAGGGAATATTCAACGATGTTATAATGGCGGAAAATAGCTGCACCAACCATATTCGTTAAAAAACTTCCTTACCTTAAATTTGTCAAAAATGTCAAAAATTACCTTGTTTTGAAAATGAAGGAAAGATTCCTTTGAAAACATATATGGTCAAATAAGGGTATAAATTACATTAACCTATTATCTAGTTAATAGTAAAACTGTTTTGAAATACATTTTTAAGAAACATGGATGTGGATGATAAAGAGGTCCCACTAGATAATTATGTATAAATAACCTCTGATAATAAAAAGATTCTGAAATTAACGTTTACCTTGTACTTTTACTTGGCTTAGGGTAGATTAAACTCCTATATAATGGTGAAATAATTTTTATTAAATTATACAGGAATCATATACATTAATATGAGATAACATAGGACCTTTTAACGTTGCTTTTTTAATAATAACATAGTATTATCGTCGTTTCAGGTGTTAGCTGATTCATTTTACTTTATATGCTTTGTTACATAAGTAATGTTTGTTATGGATAGTATGTATCTTATTTCTATTCAGAATTATATTATGTCTTTAAAAATTATTTTTAACCATCTAATGAAAATTATTCTGGAATGATTCTGAAGGGGAATTAATCTCATTGCGTTCATGGAGATGGTAATCCATACTTACACATGAGCAAAAATATCATTCTTTTGATATAATTGGATGGCATATCAAATATAAATAATAATTATCATGTTATATATAATATTTTCAACAATTATACATCATTATTATACCAATCCAAATAATAATGTATTGAATAACAACTACACGACGACGTGGAGACGGTAAGCCATACGTACGCATGTAAGGTCACATGTCATTCAAATGTTGGACAAAATAATGAATACAGTTTTATGATATTTATAATAACATAACAGTGTATAGAAGATACTGAAGTTATTATTTTATAATGGAATCAACAAATAATGAAGAAGTGGAAGAATAAAGGAACTTGAAAGAGGTGATGAAATATTTACCTCTTCTTCAGGTTCTTCATTTTGATTTGATAAAAAGGGATCCTTAGGTTGGCTTTCATAATAAAGAAAGGCCACTAGGATGAAGGGAGGAAAGTTGAGAGGGTATTTGGTCAGGGTTTGTCCAAGCCAAATGGCTTTGAAAGTGTGAATTAGAGGGAAGGGGGAGTGCCCATTTATAATAGGGCTGAGGGTCACCTTAGGAAATGCTAGAAATATTATTTTATAATAAAATAAATTTTGGTTTCTAATGGATCGAAAATGGATTATTTAAAGTCTATGGTTGGGATGGGTCAAAAAGAACTCATGAAATATGTTTTATACAGGTTTGGTTCACTATATTAACTTTATCTTTTAAATTTAACTCTTAGTTAAATAGTTTGACATTTACCATGTCTCTTTTTATTTTTATATTATATGGTTAATAAACATACTATGTAATTCTAAGAGAACCCCAAGTGGTTAATGAATTACAAAAATATCATTATATAATTATTTTGGATGAAACATAGATTTTTAAGAATAGAATATCAATTAATAATATAATATTTGTTTTAGAACAAAATCTATGTCAATTTTGACATTATTTTGTATTTTGTTTTTTCTAAATTCATAACAACATTATTACTTCAAAAAAAATTCATCTAACAAATCCTAATATGTAATATTAACCTAGAAAATTATTGTAATTCATAAAAAGTCTCAAATTACATTTATTTGGATATTTATAATATCAATTATTTTAATCATTCATTAATACAATAATTTTTGAATCATCATTGTGTCATACATAAATTTACTTATTCAATGTCTAAAAAATAAAAACAACATACCATTTTGTAGGAAATCGTTTTAGATTTCTAACTAATATTTATAGTCTAATTTATCTCATGTTTTACCCTATAATAAAAATTGTTTAGTTATTAAACATTGAATTTTACACTTTTAACTCTTCATGGAATTAAAAAATAATAAATGTCCTAATCTAATCCAAGTGGACCTAAAAAATCATATTTTATTCCTAAGGTTGTTTTTGGTCTAATTAAATTTTTCCAATAGAAATAGGACATGTGTTAGTGTAATAATAAAATCATATTTACCCTTAATTACCCTATTTACTTTTAACCGTGGTAAATAAAAGTTAAAAGTTACTATTCAAAAAAAATATTTTCATCTTATTGAACCCGATTTTACATACTAATATCACCTGTGTCTCTCGGATTTTTGAAATTCAACTCACAGAAGCGGTAAAATTATGTTTTATGTAAATTTTCAAACGCACCTAGGAGGTGTGTAAAAGACGGTAGAAATCTCTATAAAATTTTTATATATCTAAAATTATTATAAACTGACTCCAATGAATTACATTGAAATTATATAGGTATTTTGTATCTATTTTGACCAAAAATAAATTTCAATAGAATTAATAATTATTTAAATAAAAAATAAGGTTTTAAACTATAACTTAGGGGTTTTCACTATTAATCAAGAATTGAATGTTTTCACAAAAATACCAAAAATTCACCCTAACATAATTTCGATATTCCGAATTCAGAAATTAATAATATTTTACCAATTTTAAATAATAGACGTTGCATTGATTAATTTAAATTTATTTCTTGTTGTCTGAACCAAAAAGTGTATATTTAAGAAATAATAACAATGAAAAGATTGACACTTGTTTATGTCCAATTTTAAAATGAAATTACGTACAATGACCAACATTGGATTAACTGGTAAAAATATAATCTAATTATAATTCCAAACTATTAAAATTTATAATTCAACACTATGAATTATTTTGATTAAAAAAGTTGTTTCCAGTTAAAATATAGTATTTCTCACTATTCACCCAAATATGAAAGTTATCAGAATAACACCTAAAATTTATTGAAACCAAATTCTTATGTCCATATTCTAAAGAAGAAATTTATTTTGTCAAATTGAATATATAAAAGTTTCAAATATTGGATTTAAAAATGGTTGCCCAATAAAATGCAGTAAAATTCTATTTTTTGAAAAATAATTCTTTTATCTAAAAAAAATTAATTTGTTCATACTTTATGTCTAAGAAACTCATAATATGGATTCTAAAATTATAAGGATTATATAAAGTTCAAAATTCAATTGATACTATTCATAAGCACTTTTGAACACCTAGTTTGGTAAGTCGTGGTGTGCTTGAACTCCGTGTTGCGTGTAGTGAAAGTTATTGCATTACTTTGAAGAAATAACGTACTATGAAATCTTGGGGTGTTACATGAACACATATGTCTCAATCATGTATGGAATCCCTAAAAAAACTCCTAATCCCACATAATATATTATTAGTGTGATAAGGAGGAAATAGAAAATATTTATCGCTAAACATAGAGGTGACCAAAAGAAATGACAATAGTATTTTTACAATGAAGTGGCTAGGCTGGGATAGAAGATCTAAGAATCTTACATATCTCTTTGGATAAGAATCAATCCTTACATAGTTATTGGAAACCATGCAGTTTAACATCATTCAATAAGGATGAATGTTACTCAAGATAAAAAAAGAGAAATAATGGATCCCCACAAACTCTATCCAGGTATTTAAAAAATAATCTAATGAAAGGTATCCCCTTCTTATGACATGACGCTTCCTGATATAGTTTCCAAAGACATCCTATTCTTAGAACACATTATCATACTACATTTTTAAATCATGTTTTGAAGATGTTGTCATAGAGTTTTAATGTATTGTGATCTAGATGAATGTAATGACTTTTAGGGTCATGTGACAAGGACCTATCTGTGAAGTTTATCATTGAGACTTAAGTAAAAATAGTGTATTTTAGTTTTAAGTATTTTTACTAAGACCATATATTGAGGCAGGGCATAGGATTTGAGATCTAGGTGTCAATACATATATTTTTTGGAAGGAATCAAGCCACACGTAGTTCATGAGTGGGAATATTCCCTATGTGGATCTAACTATCACATTGGTTTGTGAATACTTAATTTAGATTTATCATAGATCTATCTCATGCGTAGTGAGTCTTCCATGTTGTAATATTTTTTTTGCTGTTTAATGTTATACAATGAGGAAGAATACAATTAGGTAGTTTTAGGTCATATGACAAGGAAACTTGGTGTCTTGTACTTTTAGGTCATATGAATAGGACCATTTTTGTCTTATAAATTTTGGTTATATGACTAAGACCACAAATACTATTCAGTCTAATGCCTTGTTATGAGGACCTTCCAGCATGAGATGGGTGCATTCTCTTATCTGTTTTCTTGAAACCTCGAATTTCATTGCTTAATCCTAGGTGATGGAAAGACACATCCTGGTTCATCCTAGACATTTTAATATAGTTATAAGATAAAACATATCCACATTTCTTTATAATTTAATTATACACCCTCTTCTCATCTAGAAACATTGCTGGACTGACCAATATAGGCCATGGGTCTTCATCAGGCCCCAAAATTAACCTGATCGAGCCCATCAATTACGGTGGAGAAATATTCCTCAAATGAAGGAGGGTAATTCACAAGTTCTTCCTAATCTTCTTCAATCTTTGAATTCATGGAGGAATTTTTAGAGATACTATAACACCTTGATATATACTGAAATACTTTTTTCCAAATTAATTTAATCTTTTTGATATTCTATATTTCCCTCAATACTGAATATATATTTAGTTATACTAAAACCCCTATTTTAGCTTGTGTTATATGAAACACAAAGTCAATATTCCACTACAAGAAAAACTTGGATTCTCTTGAGGTATACAAAATAGTACGCTTGGATTTTCTTTCACATAACATTGAGTTTTTCCAATAGCTTTCATAACATGCAAGTCAATGTTTTACAGAATAATCGTATATTATTAAAATATTATTATTTAATAGAAAAATATAACACTACAAAATATTTTAGTTTTTCCAACAGGGGCGCATCTATTGGTAAAAGATCTTTTTCTATTGGTAAAAGGTAATACCAACATATATGTCATTATGACAAAACTGTTGGTAAAAACTCTGTTGATAAATATTTTTACTATATATAAAATCATTATGTTGTAATAATAATAATACCAACAGATAATATATATGTTGGTTAAAGTGTTTAGAAACAGACTATAATTAAATTTTCTTCTGTTGGTAATAATATTACCAATATATAATATCAGATTATAAATTACATTTGAATAAAAATTATAATTTTTTATTTATAGTCAAATTTCATATTATATTTATTAATTTATCATATATAATTCATCTGTTTTAATTAGTAAAAAGAATGAAAATTTTGACACATGTTGAAATTAGTAGAAAGAATTAATAATATTATTAATAAAATTTAATAAAAAATGTATCAATAAAGAATTCATCCCCTATCAGATCCATCACATCCATCAACACAAAAATCATCCCCCCAACACACACACACACCCCACGACAACACCTCTACCACCCATCCCAGCACCATCCATCCATGCCACACCAGGAACCAGTGATCACCAGCAACCCATCCATCACCTATGACCAGCGAGACATATCCTGCTCATCCATGCCACACCAAGGACTGGAAACTCATCCATGCCTCAGGACCACCGAGCCAACTCCAACTTAAATCAATGAAAAATATTTTCATTAATTGAAACCAAAATATAATGTGATATAAAAAATTGAATTGCATAGTGAGTATATTTCATCGTCCCTGTTGACATCTCAAGAATTTGGTAACAGTAGGTATGCCTATTGACTCACATCCCCCTCCAACCACATCATTTTGTCCACCTCCAACATCAGGTCCACCAAGCTAACCCTACAATAAAAAAACCATAGTCACTAATTTCAATTCAGAGTGACGTAACTTATGGCCAAGAACCATTGAGAATGACTATAATTTAAATTAAGAGTGAAACTAACTCAAAGATTAACATGTTATAGTATCTTTACCATAAATGGAAATGAGATTCAATCAAAAATAAAACATATTGTCTTAAAATTTCAAGAGATAAAACTTCCAATATCATAACCAAAATTTTCTATGTTTTGGAGATGAACTTTTTGATAACATGTACAAATTTGATAAAAACTAAAAAAATTAAATACCAGAATTAAAAACATGATATTGTGTCAGAAAATTGATAGTAGAATCTAGAAATTAGTACATGTAATTTCCATCTAGATACTTTTATTTGTAAATATTGATATTGTAGGCTTCATATTTACAATAAAAAATATGAAATCAAAATCTGAAATGAAATAAACAAGATTAGATGAACTCAATATTCAAGATCATAAACATGATATTAAAAATTGAAATATAAGAATCAAAAAATTCATCTTCAAATTTAGGTACATGAAATTAAAAATTGAAATTTAAAATCAATAACATAATATTCAAAACGAGATACTAGATACATACAATTTTGATGTCTAATTCACTTAGAACAACATCTATAAATTGTGAAACTGTTAACATCTATAAACTATATAAGGTTGATTCACCCACAGGGTTATCTAAACCTAGCCATTGATGTATCTGGGATGGTGAAAGTTGAATGTGTAGCTCACAAAGCAGCAAACCTTAAGGGATATACTTCTCCTAATTTTTTTATCAACACATCCAAGGCTGTGAATATCCTCTCTTAGCCGATCTTTTCATTTTCGCTGACTTGATTATTTGTTTCCACAAAACATCTTCAGATGTCCCGGGAACTAGTCTGCATTCTTGTTACTAGAGTGAGCTATAGGATAAATTGTTTATGCTATTTTCCCCAGGATTTCAAGAGGGGTGACGCTGGGTGTAGACCATCCAATGATCCTCCACGTGATTTATATTGAGATTACTTTAGAGTCTTTGAATAGGGTGAAAATGGAGTTGATGGATGTTTCCTTCTCACTACTGATGGGTGTTGTTGCTACTACTGATGTGGGTGAGGCATGAAAGGGATTAAATATTGTTGTTATTGTTAGTTTCTTCCCTTGGAAGTAAGCCATGGAAAAGAAATATGTGATGTCGAAAAATGAATCCATTACCTTCTCTTGAAAAGTATGTCGCACTAAACTGCAAGGTTGTAGTTGTTGCCAATCCTCCAAATACTAAGGCACTGATCCTTAATAATTTTCACCATCTATCCCTGAAATAAAAATTACATGCATTACCATACTAGATCCTAACCAGGCATTGGGTTAGATCTTTTAGAAATTGGGTGTCGATGTTTCTGATGTTAAGAATGTTATAATATAGGGAAATCACTCTTCAACTCAAAACCCTGATGTTAACCATGAGACAGTTGGAGAAAATTCTGTCCTCGAGGCATATCTTTATTTACTGTAATAGAGACATTCATATAATATTATGTGCAGCAAGTTTCTCATGATTTAAAAGCTATGAAAACACCTTAAAAGGACATCAAGGCTGGATTGTTGATTATGGATTTAAAAAGAGAATGTGACATGTGTAGTGGACTTCTCACATTTTACTATAAATATAGATATTTTGGAAATTTTTATACAGATATACAGAACATAAATAAGTTCTGTGAAGATATATATAATTCCAACACTCTAAAATAACATAAGAAGGTGTAGAAATTCAATCCTCAAAAAATCTTATTACAACTTCTTGATGTGTCTAAACAAACTAATTCTTATATTGAAGAGGCTCAAAATAATCTGACTTCATACAGGAAATTATAAAATAAGAATTACAAAAGTTAAGAAATGAAGATATTAAGGGAAATATTAAAAACAAAATTTAGAAAGTCAATTGTTCAGGAAGCTCATTTTTCATACCTCAAACAAAGTAGAAGTAGTTTCATTTCTTCTGAATGCATGATGGCCTAAAAAATTGTTTCCTTTCAGAGGAACCTCTCATTATGGTTATATATAACCTAGGATCCCAATCTAATATTACTGCATAAAAATCTAAAATAGGAAAAATCATTTTTCATACATTCCATTATAGAATAATAATAACATAAGTAATAAAAAATAAAGATAATAAGGGAAATAATAGAAAACAAATATAATTTGAAATACAATTTCTAAGGGTAGCTTACTTTTCATACCTGAAACCAAATAGAAGTAGTTTCACATATTTTGAATGAATAATGACCTAAATAAGTGTCTTATTTTTGAACATCCTGAAGGTGAAATATTTAGTTGAGAGAAACTCATAAAAAATATAATATTAAAGGCATGATGACCACTATATCAGTGTCTTATTTCATTACCATTAACGCAGATCCCTTTAAAGTGTCAAATAATTAACACTTCAAATCAAATGATTATATTAGCAGAAGTAGAAAATTCAACATGAAGGATCTGATCAAACTTGCCTGGATATATGTTTAAAGGTGAAAAAGTACTAAAAATAGTTAAAAGGGTGACTCTGAAATCATTACAAAATCCGAAAGAAATGAAACCTAATTAGAGAAAAGAAAGTTAAAAGTGAAATTAAAATTCTTTTAAAATGAAAACTAAAGGACTAAAATAGTTAAAATGGATATTAAATAGTTTTTTTTCAAAATAAATGAGTAAAAAATACAAGATAAACAAAAGAAAACCCAGTTAAATGAAAAATAGAATTAGTTAAAATCCAATAGTAAAATAACATAGTCCTATGGATCTAAAGACTAGTAAAATGAAATGTTTTAATTCATTAATGGTGTTAAATTCAGGTTTTGAAATGATTTTAGAGCTATAGTATTAGATCTATATTGTACTATATCATGAATTAAAACATCAAGCACAAAATTACCATGGAATCCAGAGAGGTTGGAAATCCCCTAAAAGCTTAAAGAAGGATATCATTGTCAATGTTCTCCAAGAATCATCAATTTTTTGTTCAAGATATAAAGTAGTTCGTCATGAATTTTAATCTACCTAGAAGTGCTAACAATGATGATAGACCCCACCAGCCTTGAGTATCAGGAGTCAACTAATCATTCCATTCCATAACAGCACCCTAATGTAGTGCCATACCATCACCCTACTTGACACCGCTAGTACAGATTGCAATGATAATTATCTTTCAATTCATAAACCCTTTTATATAGACTTAATGATATATCATATTGAACAAAATATCACTTTTTCCTTTAAATTGATGTTGATCCATTCTAATGATTTCATCCTATGCTGGAATAGAGACCTCAATGATCAGCAACTTAAACCGGTCCTTCATAGTTGGTCTTCAACAACATCATTGCTAATAAGATTTCACTTCAAGGATAGGTAGCAGATATCACATATTTAGTTATACATTTCTTGAGTATTTAGTCTCTCTGCACTTAAAGCACAACTTCTTATTTGTGGTTTTCTTGGATTTAGGATAATCATCAAAAGTAGTGTGTTTTGGTATCCCACATCATCATGTCTTTCGTAGTTCCATTTACTTATTCCCTAACTGAAAAAATTCACCTCTATATAGGGGTAGTGAGAAATATTACTTCTATTATAATTCATAAGGTTGAATCACATTCCAAATGGTAATGTGATGGTATAATAAATACAAGAGTAAACCAATGTCAATGTAATAAAGAGAATATATGGTGGAAGGAAAGAGCTTTTTGTGTGGGAAAACATCAGTCATTTTTTAAATAGGTTTTAAAATAAGTAATTTATTAAAATAAATAAAACAAAATGATAACAGGGTTTTAAATTAGGAAAATACTTTGAAAAGGTGAGTTTGGGATCCACTACATTAGGGGAACACTTTATCGCAATAAAAATTATACATTGTAGGAAAAATCATAGGGTTATCATAGTTGGGTAACCAACTTCATTCTTGTTAAATAACACTACTACATGACAATGCATCAATGACACTATTTAACATTTTATAGTTGTTCAAAGTCTTGGTAATGATTTCATGATGATCATATAAAATTTTAAATTATTTTAAACTAATAATTTGTTGTAATAAGTGCATGAATTTCTGAAATCTACTCAGATGGGGTGGTTATTTGTTATTTAAAGTAACATGAATCTCTTTGTGAAAAACATGAAAACTACTATTCATTTAAACATTGAAATGTGTTTAAATACTACATTATAATTATTAGAATCCTTGGTAACGATTTCATAGATGATCATAATCAATTTTATACCATTTTAAGCAGATAATTGGTTGTAATAAGTGCTGGAATTTACCCACATGGGCGCAACCTTGTGGTTGCGCCTTGTGGTGGTCTATTAAAAGGTATTCAAAAAAAGTGCTGGAATATCTGAAAACTACTCAGGAATTGTTTGGTGAAGAAATTATAGTGTTTAGTTTATTAATTGTTAAGCTGATATTTTCATGAGTTTAAGGTGAATTAATGGGCTTGTTGGTCGGTTTTTTCCTCTTCAATTAATCGTAGTGGAATAGAGCATTCTATTTCTTAAAAATGTTAATGAATATTTGTATAAATTATTCTATTTCTCAAAAAAAACATAAGATTTAATCATTTTAAATGAATTTAATGAAATATAATATACCTCAATAGCATTATACTGCATCATCTAGAGCTTCCTCATATTCTCATGCCTCTGGTGACCATCTTGTTAGAGTTATCTCAGTAATGTCCATGAAGAAACCCTATCTGGACACAACAAAAAACATGCCATCCACATGAATATCGAAAGAGTTTTTGAGTTGCATGATTATAAAAATAGAGACCTATTGTGCGTGAATATGAGGTGAAATATATATATTTCAGTTTTTGAATTCAAGAAGAGTCCAATTGATCCAACTATTAGCTTTACTAATTTATATTCAATCTATTTTGGGTTTTTTATTTGGTCCTATTCGATATGTCCATCCATCCAAGGTAGTTGATGCAGAAGTATTTAGAGGGTGTAGCTTTATTGGGGGACCCCATCTTTGAATGCGACTCAACCAGTTAGTGTAGAGACAACATATCAAAAGAACTCAAAAAACACATGTAATTTACCAAAATGCTATTTCATATAAATCAAATCCATGATTTCAAATAATCTTTGGTTATTTTGAAATGAATGAAAACATACCGGAAAGGTCATGCAATCACATCACCGGTACCAATTCTATGTAAATTTGAATGTAATAAACATGCAGCCTAAATAAAATCATAATTTAAATATTCCTTGGGGACTAATAAGAACAAATACCTAAATGGAAAATGATCAAAAATCAATCCACAATGAAATTTGATCTTGTGAAGCAAGGAACCATGGTAGATTGTGAACTATTGATGTGCAAATTTAATGATCAAAGACCAATTATAGATAACATTTAGAGAAAATACATAAAAAAATACAATTAACAATTTACGAAAATGTGCATGGTTAGTATAAAATTAAAACAATGATATAGAAAAAAATTAAGATGAAAAAATCCGATGTGTTGGAGGGATTTGGGGGAAGGATGTGGGTTTAAGTGATGCAATGAAATTTCAGAAATGAAGGAACCGACAACAATAAAATGTAGGTTCCGTTGATGATTTGAACAACATGAATACTTAAATGGTGAATCCAGACATGTGAAAACCTAATGTGTTTGTATGTCATGCAACAAAAATTAGTGAAAATGAATTTCCAAGCCTCAGATGGGTGTAATGGTAAACTGTGGGTACCCTTAACATGGACACGGGACATGGAATTGGCTGGCTAGAATACCATGACATTATTAGCATCGCATCTGGTATCATATTGGTTGTGGATTGATGAGGCGGACATCTAAAATTATACGGAAACCCTGAAAAAAACATATTTGGATCCACATAGAAAAATAGTAAACAATTAGCAAAAAACATATCAGGAATTTTGCGGGGTTTGAGGGATTTGGAACTGACTAAAGGAGGAATTTTTGAGAGGGAAATCATGTGAAGAAAAAAGGATGGATTTGCAGTCAACCTTACATTACTGGATGTTAATTAGAGGAAGCCGACCAATTAGGGTTTCAAGCCATTCAATTTGGTGGTTTGAATACACTAGGAGAAGGCCGAGTTTATGATTGGTTATAGAATAGGTGAGGATATGATGGAAGATCAGGGTTTTGGATAGCTTATGGGAGAGGGGATGCTGAACTCATGGAAATCAAAAGAAGAATTTGGTGATGCTTGCAGGGAGAAGAAGGGGAAACGATAAGGATTCATGTGCACATATTGGAGGAGAATAAAGGGAGTCTGTTCCACTCACCATGGCATGGCTGGGACTAGAAGAAGGTGATTTCAGTTCTTCTCGAGTGTGGATTGAAGCGGAAAAAACCCTCACGGTAAAGATTTAGGAACACAGGAGATCGAGCATGGGCGCAGGGTGGATTGAAGAGGATCACATAATCTCCAATGGATTGGAAACTAATAATAATTTTTTAAAATTAAATATATGTAATATATAATAAAATTAAATATATGAAAAAATATGACAAAAAAATAAAATTTCAATACGTTAATAATTACTTAATTTATTGTTTTATAATAAAGATTATATTTTACAAATATTAATATATATGTTTTATAATATAAAATAAAAGGTCAATTATGTTTTATATCAATTATTTATTACTTATATTTCAATTAATTTTATTAATTTTGTTATTGATTTTCATGTTTAAATTTATTATATTTCTAAAATTCAAAAATCATAATTATTTTTATTTTTGATATGTATTATTAAAATGTTTATTAAATAAAAATAATTATAAAATATAATCACTGTTGACACTTATGGATAATTGAATATTAAAATCAATTAATGATATATTTTCAATAAAACTGTAAATATTGACATTGGTCATAAAAATAATAATATATATAAACAAAATCGGTTTCTTTTAATTGATTATTTTTATTGAATGGTTTATTGTAACAAATTGTATTGATTATAAAATATTTGCTGGTAATGATTATTATTATTAATAGATTTAAGTGTTGACAAAAATCTGTTGGTAATATTATGATAAAGCAATAGATTTAAATGTTGGTAAAAGATTCGTTTTGTTAAAAGATCGATACCAACAAAAATATCTGTTGGTAAAAATAACTATTGCTGCTTAAAATCAATAGTAATACAACTTAATATCTATTGGAATTGGTCATTTTTACCAACAAATATATTATCTGTCACTAAATTTCTGTTGGTATAAGTCATTTTTTTGTAGTGTAACCAAGCCGTTAAATTTATAGTTATGGATAGTATTAACTAACTTATTAAAATATACATTTTATAATATTAATTCATTGGTTACTAACTAATTATAAATTAAAATAGATACTAATTGACTATAAAGGAAATAATTATATTTTTATACTCCCAATGTCATTTTGTATTAATAAATTAAATTAATTTTAATTAGTAATTTATATTTATGAAATTTATATGTTATATATTCAACCAAATATTTTTTATATTCATCCAATAGATTTTATATGCATAAGATTAGAACAATCCCAGTTTTAAGCATAAATCCATGTATTTTTCAAAAGGGTAATTTTACCACTCATTGATGGAGAACCCATTTTTAATAAAATTTTGACAATTTTATAATTATTTTATGGAAATATAATCTTATTATTTTAATTTGGGATTTCGAAATTTACATTGGTTGAGTTTTTGGTATTTTCTTATAAATATCTTGTGTTGAAGAATAGTGAACGATACTAAATTTTAATTGAAAAAAAACATTTTCCTAAAAATAATTTGTAGTTATTAATTATATATATTATTTGTATTAAACTATAACTAGATAATTTTATTTCATTTAACTAAACTTATGTCATTAAATTAAATTTTACATTGAATTTGGATATAAAAACATGACAATATTATGGACAATTTAACTTCAAGAACCCATTTTATCATTCCGTCAATGGGATTATTTTTAAATTAATTTTATTAATTGATGGGGTTTTAATTATTAAAAAATTATTAAATATTTTAATCATAACTTATAATTTATTAAATATTTTTCATTTATTTTGGATAATATAGATAATAACTTTAGTAATTTTTATTACAACGATTAAGGGTAAATCGAGTAATTACCGCTGGAAAAAATATTATAAATATTATAAAACAACCATAAAACTTATTCAACTGTTATTGTATGAAGTTAATTTGGCCATGAAAACATAATTATCGAATTTAATAATTTAATGGACCCTTTTCCAAGAAAATGACTTAAATATTTTTAAACTCAAAGGGAGTGAAAAAATGACACACATCGACTTTTAATATCAATAATATTTTTAATATATGGTTAAATAGATGATATTCTTGACTATATATATTATAATTAAATATAAAATCTTATCTACTTCATATAAATTTATTTTTAATTTTTAGTGAATAAATAACTATCCTATATAAGTACAAAATGAATATATGGTAATTATACAATTTATGAAACAATGAACTAAATAATATTAGGTATATAAAAATAAATTAAATTTCAAACAATTAAGGTAGTACACAATTTATAAGAGTTAATTGGAAACGTTAGGGGTGTATTAACTGAATTGGTCCAAATTAATATTCTTTTATTTAATTTCATAATGTCAATGTTATGTATAATGTAAAAATTAACACTTATGATATCTTATTAAAATAATATATTTTCTAATTACATAAAATTAATAAAAATATTAAATAAGAGAAGGGGGATTAGATATGGTAAAAAATATATTAGTTTTTATTTATCTCCTAATTGAATCATTATTTATAAAAACTAAATCTGCTTAATATTAAAAACACTATTACCATAGTTAAAATTAAAATGGATTAATTAAGGGTTAATATTAATGATAAGGTTCAATATAACATCAATATTTGTATAATATATATTAGATTATGATATTATAACCTTAATATATATTTTATTTGAATGAATTTCAATTTGGAGGTATTTGGATTGAGATTGATTTTATTATCAATTAATCTTTTAAGAAATTCTAAAAGTGTCCCTCCCCTCTCTTATAAAGGGGAACCTCTAATTCTCTTCTCTTCACACATTAGATCCTATTTAATTCTGAAAAACTATATATAAAGATACTACCAACATCCCTCCCTTCATCTTATAATTATTAATAATTCCATCCAATGGAGTCCTTTTTTGAAAATCAAAAGTGGATACCCAAAGAATGGGTAACTTTTATCAACAAAAGTTTTCATTATATTTACTCCTTAAACCACATAGATTATTTTTATATGAAATTCCAATAATAAACTCAATATACTTAATATAATAATATTTTTTATATTTTGGGTTGTACCTACAATCATACACACTTCCATCTAATTGGTAAGAAACTTTTTGTTTTTGTGTACGGAGAACTATCGCCAGACGAAATGATGTTGTTGATTTTTACTTTTACCACCTCTCAAGGTGTGGAATTATGATTAAAAATTTATTTTTATAATATATATATGATATTTGTTATGTATTTATTATTTTATAATTATTATGTAACACATAACTTTATGCCTTCCATTTTGTGTAAATATAATGACCACATTTGTGGATGTGTGGACTACATCCTCCTCAAAACGATGTGTTTTGATCACACTCTACATGGAATGTATTAAAGATGTGTTTAGTAAAATCTAATGATATATATTAGATAATAATTCAACTAAAATTAGTATATATAATTACATATATTTCATTTACTTTCTTTCTTTGGAAATGATAAGTAAACAGACGCTACTTTCATGTGTATGTACGACTTACCATCTCCATGAATGGTGAATTCCATTTCATGTTTCTATTTCCAATAGTTTATGATAAATATTTAAATACAAAATATATATGATATTTGCATCATTTTTTACATTATATAAATATTTAGTTCATGATCTAGATAAGAGGTTCAATAATAACATTTCAAAACAAGTGGATATTACATAAAGCATAACACTAACACGGAAGGGTTGATATACGAGGACTAGAAGAACCTGAATAAATGATATATTCTATGATGTAATTTTATATAGTTTTGTAATAGATTTATAATAAACTAATATTTATTATACAGGATTTAAGAATCAATACGAAGAGATTAAATACATAAGGTAAGGTATTTATGTCTCACTTTTATTATTGTGGGACACATGCCTTATATACTAGTTGTTTTTTCTATGTAGAGTATATAAGTTTTTTGAATATATTTTATGTTTATTACCAAGAATATTATGTTAATTTTTTGTCCATATAATTTTATTTCTTTCAAGGGAAATACAATTCTACTAATTATAAAGTGATGAGGGTTTATTTCTCAATCTCATCAATATTCAGGATTGTTTTGTTTCAAGTCTCCGATTGGGGAATATTTACCTTCCATTTCAATGTTTTCTAATTTTTTTTTTTCAAATAAGGTTTTTACTATCATATTATGAATATTTTTTTTAATTTTTATACATTATCTTATTTTTTTAAATTTTTTTTAAATGAATATGTTTTTTGTTTTCAAAACAAGACTTCATAATTTTTCTAACAAAAATATACTTAAAGAATGTTTTTTAACATATATAGAATGAACATTATTTTATACCCCTAACAATTATAAATTATTCCTCAATTAGCTTATAATATTATAAGTTTATTTTTAAATAAATTGTTTTATTTTAAAATTGTATGATATTTTATGAAAAAAATACATTTTCAAACAAGAAATGATATTTTCCTCAAGAATTATTCTCTAGTGATCTCTCAATATTATTTACCATCTAAGAAAACGTAATTTGATTTTAAAAATGAATTAATGGACATATGATTCAATTATACAATTCTTATTATTTCTCTGTAAACTTTTTGATAATGGTGGTTTGATGTTTATAAATTCCATTTCTTTTTCATGAGTTATATTATGATGAAATGGTTATAAATCACGTTTCACTATTTTTTGTTATGATGAATGATTTATGTAATTTTTGAAAACATATGTGTGGTTTTAATTATGTGATGGGTGGTACCTATATGTCTC
The DNA here is from genome assembly GCA_963277665.1 of Viscum album. Lineage (NCBI taxonomy): Eukaryota > Viridiplantae > Streptophyta > Magnoliopsida > Santalales > Viscaceae > Viscum > Viscum album. Next base: position 694,493,991 of record OY728163.1, read on the forward strand.
TCTAATTCATTGGGTAAATATTTAAGCCTCGTGAGATAATGAAGGCATAAAAGTTTATGGGCTTGATCCATGATGAAGATGTAGAAACCCTATCCACTATGGGAAGATGGGGAAACATGTTCCCTTATAAGGGGAGGACACTGCCCAAGGATGGTGGTGTGTCATAACCAGTAGGTGTATCCACTATGAAGTGACCTATTATGTTTTGGAAATTCACCATGTCTTACCAAGAATGATTTTATATATAAGTGTCTACCATAAGTTTCTAGTCTTATTCCATGTTACGATTTCTTGGATTATGATCATGATTCCCTAATTATTCATTTCTTATGAACTGCTATTATTTTTTCAAATATTCATGTTTATGATAATTTATATAAAGGTATGATATTCTAATTCCATGATCAAGTACTCATACCCTTATTCTCATGTTTATGCTTATGTATCACCATTTTGTACCTTTACCGAGCATCTGAGAACACCATTTTTAATGTTTAATTTCCCCCAAGTTATAAATGATGGTTTTATCTAGGCGTACTGATGGGTAAACTATTTATGGTAATAACTAAAGATCTTCCAATGGACTATATGTATGTGTTCCAAGATTCCAATGGCACTAAAATAATATGAAATTTGGGCATGTGTTTTCAAAATATATGAAATGTTCTATAAAAAAGATAGAATATTCGTCTTTGAAAAGCCTAGGTTGTTATAGTTGGTATCATAAAAAATTTTTAGTTAAATATTGGAAAGAAATATGAGAAAACATTAGTGAGATCCATAGAGATATTTCTATGTACATGTATATCGATGTATCTAAGTGTAAGTCTATGTATGGTTACAAGCACAGAGTTTTCATAATGATCATGAATAACCTTGGATTAAACCTACAGTTTAATTGATTTAGTTTTTATAAGTAATTTCCCCCCATTATGTGTTTTTTCCACCATGATTAGTGTTGGTCACATTATTATTTTTGTTTTAGTCAATGGATGGAACCGAAATTAATCATCTTAATGTGGAATGAAAAGGAATATACAATGATGTCCCTCCTAATAAACCAAATTTTATGGAATATGGAATGAAAAAACTCATTAAAATGACCGCACAACCTATTCAAGACAAGAATCATGATGAGTTTACAAATAAATAAATGAGGGGACAACATTTTCTTGAATCCTTCTTTGAGAAACATCCAACTAATTTTGGTGGAATAACTGAAAAACCAGTTATTGAGAAATGGATCTGGACCACTAAATTGATATTTTTCAGTCTCCTTTTTTCAGAACATGAAAATGTTATGTTGGGAACTTATCAATTTAATGGTGAAGAAAATCATGGGTGGAACTTTATCATGAATATAAGGTAATAAGATAAAATTGACTCCTTGTAATTGGATGAGTTCACAAACTTATATTTTAATAAGTACTTCTTCATATTGTTCTTAAAATAGATATTGACGATTTCCATATAAATCATGGTTATGATAAGAAAATAAGGATATAATTCAATGGAAACTCTAAAAACTATGTATAGAATAAAATTATATTTACTTTATTACAAAAGTGTGCAAGGGAAGATGGAGGAAATTGTGTTTCGTGGGATAATAAAATTTTTAAGTATGGTAAAGAAGGCCATGAAGTATTTGAATGTTGAAGTAATTGTAATAAAAATAATTATCCAATGAATTCACCTCCCATAATATTATGTTAAAATTGTAATTATGTTGGGAATTACACTAATAAGTCCCTAATACATGGACTAATGTGGATGGTAATCCACCAAAAATCCTATGAGGGTAAAGGGGAAACTGATTGCTTATGTTTTTATAATTGATGAAGTGAACCCTTATAATTAGGTAATAATTATCCTCCTAACCATTTATGGGAATTTAATTTCTGGTTTTGAATGAATAATACCTATAAAACCATATTGTTTACCCATTGGTGGAATTTCATGTAATTATCTACTTGGATTCATTAATAATGAAGTCTGATATTCTATTGGTATAAGGTTGAAATCATGATCAAATGAAAGTAATTATTTATAAGAAAAGAGAATACATAAGGAATGAAGAATCAGGTATGTATTCATCATGGTTTTATGATAATTCATGTTATTTCCATGTTTCAAATAATACTTGATAATGGTCTTCAAATATATGGTGTGTGATAATTAAGAGATAAATCTTATTTTTTAGGTGATTAATGATACAATGATTTTGGAATATTATAACCTTTGTTTGATTGTTTTAAATTTCAATATTTTGGAATCTTCATAATGGTAACAATTTATAAAAAAATTTATTGGACGAGGTTTCAGAGATTAATGTTTTGATTTATCAACATTGGATAACATGTGTTATCCATTTTTTGTGATGATAACTAGAGACAGAAGAAATGATTTATCATATCGTTATAGATCTTATAATCCAATATTTATATAGGCATTATAATTTTAACTTCATTTCTTGGAGTAAAAAATGAATTGGAAATTGATCAAGGTGTAACCAAAGAGTGATATTGTACTTTTGAGATGAATTTTTTTTTCTTCTCAGTTGATTTTGAAATAAAGTGTTATGTTATTATAATCCATTATGATGATAGAAATGACCACTTTCAGACATATTTATCCCATGGTTTGGTGTTCAATTTCCTTATAATGACCATATTCTATATCATCCTCTATTAGAACATGATTGTAATATTTCCCTTCCTTGTTAGTGTTTTCACTTGCCACTGATGTTCTCCTCTATGGAAACCTAGTTATGACTTATTTAGGTTAACAATATTGTTTCCAACATTCCCTTTTCAAAAGGAGGTTTTTTATTCATTTTTATGATGTGGTAACATTCAACTATTAAAACTTTGATAACAGAACAAATTTATAGGGAAAAATCATTTTAAGGGGGTTGAGTGGAACACCCTAATATTTTGTGAAATATTGTTTTTCGAATTTATTTAATCTTTTCTATATTTTTCATTTCACACAATAATAAATATATTTTTTATATGAAAAAACTATGTTTTGTTTTTATATATGCAACACCAAGACAAGAATATTCTACTTGCAACAAATGTATTATATTGTGGTATAAAAAGCACTATAATTGGATTATCGTACACACAACACCATGTTCTTCTGATATCTTTCATTATACACAAGACTAATTTTAACCGAACAATAATATATTATATAAATACTATTATTTAATTTAATAATATATAACATAGAAATTATATTAGTGGTTATGTATTATATAAACTAACATATTAATATATAAGGTTTATAATATGAACTCATTAGTTTCCAATTAATTAGAATTGAAAATATAATCCAATTTATAATAAAATAAGTAGTTTTATTTTTTTTCTATGAATGTCGTGTTGTATTAATAAATTTGATTAATTATAATTATTTAAGTACACTATTGAATTATATATTTTATGTATTAAATCAAATATTTTTTTATATTCATTAAATAGATTTCATAGGCATAAGATAAGAACAAACCCAATATTACACATAAATCCCTATATTATTCAAAATGGTAATTTTAGATCATTTTAATGGTGATTCCATTATAAATATAATTTTTGACACCTTTTTAATTTTTATTTAAGAAATATACTTCTTTATTTAAATTGGTATTTTAAAATTTAATTTGGTTGTATTTTTGGTATTTTTCTGACCAATATTTTGTTTTGATGGAGTGTTAAAAAGACATAATTTTAATTGAAAAAAACCATTTCGTTAAAAAAAGTTTATTATTTTTAATGTATAATTAGATAATAGTTTTTTCACTTAATCAAATTTAAGAAATTGGAATAAATTTCAATTTGAATTGGATAAAAAACCATGTAAATATTTTGGATGTTTTCACTTTAAAAACCCATTTTCTTGTTCCTTCAATAGGATTAATATTAAATTAATGTTATAAATTTTCGTGTTTTGAATTATGAAAATTTCATTTCAGATTTTCAATTATAAGTTACAAATTTAATAAATATTTACCTTTTATATTTGGATAACATGAATTGTAATTTTAGTAAAATTTATTACAACAATTAGGGGTAAATCAAGTAATTATGTTTAGAAATAATATTATAAATATTAGAAAAATACCCTAATACATGACCAATGGATATTGGATTAAATTAATTTGAAATTTTACACATAGGTATATAAATTAAATATTTAATTGAATTTTTTTCCAGAAAATGAAATGATTGTTTTTAAACTAAAATGGAGGGACAAAATAAGACACTCTTAAAATTAATTTCTATAATATTTTTAATACGGGTTTAAATATAAGATATGATCTACTATATATATTCTTGTGAAATATAAAATATTTCCTACATTATATATTTTGTTAAATTTTTATTGAAGAAATTATTATCATAAATAATTAAAATATGATAATGCAATAATTATTTAATTAATGAAACAATCAATTATATGATATTTGAAATGTTGAAGGAAAAATAATTTTACTTAATTAAGGTGATACACGAATTTTATGGGTAACTTTGAAATTTTTGGTGTGTATTAATTTAAATTTTTTGAGTTAATCTTGTAGGATTAATTTTGTTAAATTCAATGTAATGACTATTGTCAAAATTGAAACATATAATATTTTATGAAAATAAAATTTTATCAAATTATTAAAAAATTATAAAAATATTAAAAAAGAAAAATGGGATGATATATGGTATGAATTATCTAATATTTTACATTTATGGCCCAATTGACACTTTATAAAGAAAAATTACATCATTTTAATATTAAAAACATTGTTACACTAGTTAAAATTATAATGGATTATCTAAGGGTTAATCAAAAGGATAAGGTTTAATATTACTAAAAAACGTATATAACATCAATTAATTGATGATATTAAAACCATATAATAAATTTTAATAGAATAAATAAAATTTTGAGGTAATTTTTTTCGGCGTTATTTTATTATAAATTAATATTTTTAGAAATTACAAAAATGACCCTCCACTCTCTTATAAAAGGGAACATTGCCTTCTATTCTATTAACACTTCATAACCCTTTCATTTGAAAAAACTGTATATATATATACTAAAAAATACTTCCCATAATCCTATAATCCTTATGTTTTTTCATAATACCAAAAAATTTTGTCCTTTTGTGAAAATTTAATTGAGATACCCAAAGAAGAGGTAAAGTTAATCAATGAACATTTTTTTTATTTCTTACTTAAGACACATAAATTTATTTATTTCATTTTTATATAATAACCTCAGCATCCAAAATATACAAGGTTGCTTTAATATAATTTTATTTACCTGCACTCACACAAACTTCCATATAATGGGTAAGGAACTTACTGTACTTTTGAAAGGAAAATTACCACCTCACAAAATGATGTAGTTCAATTTTACTTTACCACCACTCACAGTTGAAAATTATGATGGAAAATATAATTTTATATTATAAATATGATATTTATGATTCTATAATTATTATATAACACATAAATTTTTTCATTCCAATTATTTCTAAATATGATAACTCTATTTGTGGATGTGTGGATGATCATCTCGTCAAAGCGATGTGATTCATTCACATTCCACATAAAATGTATTAAGAATGGGTTTACTAAACTTTTATGATATATATGAAACATTAATTCTTTTGAAATGGTTTTATAATGTATTAATAATTCATTCACATATATCTCATTTACATACTTTTTTTTTTCAAAATGATAATTAAACACAAATAAGGTTTATGCATACGTACAACCTACCGTCTCCATGAAAGGTGAATTCCATTTCAGATTTATACTGTTTATAGTTTGTTATTAATGTTTATATATAGAACATATATGATATATATATATATATATATCACATTATACATTCTATAAATATGTAAATCTTGATCTATGTAAGAGGATAAAGAATAACATGTCAAAACACGCAGATATTATATAAAACGTAACACTAACATGTAATGGTTAATAAACCATTAATATAAGGTCCTAAATATATCATATAAGGTGTGAAATAATTAAATATCATTCTTTAATAGATTTATAATAAATTTATATTTATTATACATGAGTTTTTAATGAATATGAAGAGATCCAAGTCATAATGTAAGGGATTTATGTCTCGCTTTTATTTAAGTGGGACACATTCCTTATACACAACTTGTTTCTTATACGTGGTGTATATAATAACAATGATTGTATTTCAAGAGTATTATCAATAATATAATGGTAATTTTTAGTTAAATACAATTTTCATTCTTTCAAGGGGAATACGATTCTACTAATTATAAAGTGATGAGTGTTTATTTAATAATTTCATTAATATTTGGGATTGTTTTGATATAAGACGCCAATTGGGGAATATTTATCTTCCATTTCCATGTTTTCTAAAATGTATTAAAAAATTTTCTTAATATTATCTGGTGAATATTTAATGTTATTTTAACTTATTATTTAATTTTTTCAAAATGTTTTGAAGATAATATTTTTGTTCTTTTCTAAAGAAGTCTCTTTGTGACTTTTCTATAAAAAAATATATGGAAGGAATGTTTCATTAACTTATAATTAATTAATGGAATATTCCTCCTTCATGATGCCTTAATTATTTGAAACTGGCCTTATAATCTTACAATTTTATATTCAATGATAATTTCTTCTATAAAAATTGTATGACATTTTTAGAAAGGAAAATGTTTTTAAAGTGGAGAGAATATTTTCCTCAATAACTATTTTTGAGAGATCTCTCAAAATTATTTTCCATCTAAGATAAAGTTATTTGATGTTACATATTATATATTGGAGATATGATTCAATTTTACCATTCTTATTATTTTTCTATATCATTTATGTTTATTATGGATCCATGTTTATGAAATCTCTTTTCCATGAGGTTTATTATGATAAGATGATTGTAAAACCCATTTTATGGGTTTTGATATGATGAATGATATATTTTCTGGTGAAACAATAATTTTTGGTATTCATTATATAGTGTGTGGGATCAATATATCCCTTGAAGTCATTGTGTAAAATTTTATGTCTCATGAGGTAATGATGGGAGTCAAGTCGAAGGGCTTGATCCACGATGGAAGATGGGAAAACCCAATCCACTATGGAATGATGGGGAATCCTTATACCTTATAAGGAATGGACAAAAAAATTAGATAGTGTTGTGTAATTACTTATAGGTGTATTCCACATGAAGTGCCTTGTTTTGTTTTGGAAATATGCCTTCACTTATAGGTAATGATATTACATGTTTATGTGTCTACCACAAATTTCATGTATTATTCCATGTTATGCTTTTATGTAATATTATATTTATTCACTTATGATTAATGTCTGATGAACATTCAATATTTATTCCATGATTCATGTTTAAGATATTTTATATGAATGTTTTGATCACATTCACATACCCTTATTCTCTAGTTTATTCTTACATACCTTCTTTTTTACCCTTACCAAGAATCTAAGCTCACCCTTTATATATTGTTTCCTTTTCCCTAGGTCATAAAGAAATGTTTTATGTAGGGGTAATAAACAGGAACAACTTTTTCATAAAAATTTAATATCCTCCAATAGACTAGAATTATTTGTTCTATGTTTCCCATGGTACTAAACTAATATGATAATGGGTCATGCGTTTGAATAATGTATGATTTTTTTCAAAAATGATGATGTAATATCCTTGTTTGAAGATACTATGTCATTATAGATAGTGGGTAATCTAAGGGAATATATCACCCTATCAAGGTAAGATATTCCATTAGATGATACATTGGTATCCTAAACTACTGGAGTAGTCAAAGAGAGATTCTAGAGCATATTTTTCTTTTTTATATTTCCACATGGGATAGGAGAATCCTGGACATTTGGGATTAAGTCTTCTTCCACAATCAGGTTTATTGGATTAAAAATAATAAATATCCAGCATGATCTTGGGATACATAATGGTGGTCCCCATTTAAGATTGTATTACCATAGTTTCTTTCCCAGTATCATGGTGGCTCTAAAAAACAATACATGTTCCCATTGAAGGAAAGAGTAGAGGTGAACTTTTTTATTAAAGGTTTACATAATATGATCCAATGATTTAACTTATGGTTAATAAATTACAGCATTATATATATATATAAATTTATTTCATTGGGTGATAGGGTGGAGTAAACTTCTCTACACATTAACCAAACTCAGATACAATCATCTGATGTAACATTTCCAATCAGTAAGAGAGTTGTGATCAGGAAGATGCAGCATGTCATATGCATTATTTGTCTTCTTATAACCATGGATCCTACACCATAGAGAATAGAACCTTGTCTAGTTGAAAAAAGAGTGTATTTATGGGATTAAGGTGACCCTAATATCATTTATATGGGTGTTATCTACCGTTAAAAATTTTACATTTCACATATATATTTGGTTGTATATACAATAGTAACATCACTAACAACCCATTTTGAATCTCATAATTGGAAGCAAAAATGGGCCAAAAAATATTTGGAGGTTATTTTAGGATAAATCTATCCACATATCCTTGTCAGAGTCCTCTTACTCAGGTATGTATGTCTACACTTGGTCATACCATACAAGTTGCCTCATAAGGTCACCATATGACTGTGGCGATGTGTTGGTAAAGGATTAATGGGGAACTATATAACATCAACAATAGTGTTTTAAGCACTTCTCTATATTAAGGTAGATTTTTTTTGAGAACCTCTATATATAAAAATTTCTAGGAAAGGGGAGGACTAATTTATCAAGGGGAGATATCACCATGGAGAGATATGCATCAAATAGATTTAACAACACTGACATTGTGAAGATGAGGGATATGAGCCTCCTTATACATCATGGATGGAATATATTATCCTACCTTTTGGGGTTGAGTAGGGATATGATCCAATAATATAATGGTTTCCTGAACATGTCGATAACTATTTTGTGTCGTGGGTTAAATGAGATAGTTGGTTGGAAGATGTAGACGTTTTATAGTGACATTTTTCATTAGGCATGTGTGCCTATCCTATTAAATGTGACACACCTACTTGGTGATCCCATTTGAAACAAGAATTTGAGCCCCATTTATGTTGCACCCATTACCATAATATATCAATAATCCTCCTTGATGTGAGCATGAATGTTCACTTTCCCTAGAGTAGCCACCTATTCATGTTATCCATGTCTGTATACTTATTCAGTTATTGGGGTATGATTATGTGACAATCCCTACATCATCAGTAGAATATTTTTGTGGATCTCCTCTATTTATATTGAAATGTATTGGAACAACAAAAGGTTATGTAAAATAATATATTCCTATATTTTATCACCTAACATGATATGCTAGTTGATTTATTTGATTAATGTGGCGATGTATTCCCACTCATTTCATCATCATGCCATCAAAATATATCGATTTTATTTATGCATGGGGGTGTGAATATGTTCTTGCCCCATGATTATTTCCCAAATACGATATAATTCTTTTTTGAGCAAGAAAGGTTTTTATCTTGTTCCCCCTAGTCTATAGCTTTTTTTCATTAGAAAATGTTCGGTTAATGCCAATACATGAGTGTCTGAGAAGGTGACCAATCATATAATTCCTTTATCAAGTGACTGGGAGGTATTAAATATTTTTCAATATTACTAGGATCAATATTATATTGTATAGTTGGTAATTTTGGAAACTTTAATTTCCACTAGACACTGATGATGTCTCCCAAAGATTGATATGTTAGACAATTTACCGTATTGTGAGAGGTTCATGTTCTGTGAAGTTTCATGTCCTATGGTAATGACATTGTCTTTCAGTTTAATGTCACATGACTTAGAAATTATTGAGAAGTTTAATTTCATTCCACTTGGAGGTTTTCATGTATTTTAATATATTGGGAAAATGATTTTTTAGCTAGTTTAACATCATTCAACTACGACTGTTTCATACAGTTAAACATCAAACGTCTATGAATATATCTTGAAGTTTAATGTCATATGACTAGGATATTTTGTGTCAACACACTTCATGCGGCTTGGATGTTTTCATATAGATTAATTTCATGTGACTAGGACATATCATGAAGATGAACATCCTTAAACTAGGATGTATCATTTGATAACCTACCCTAAGGGATACTTTTTCGAAGGAGCTTTTATGAATCTTATGCATATTTGAAGAGTTTATAAATCCTCTAAATCTATAAATCCATTATTGACCTATATATCTGTCACACCCATATTTTATATATTATTTATTTTATTATTTCTATTGGGAATCAGATAATTCAGGTCAAGGCCGAACTTAAAATTTCCGTGTTCTTATTTAGAAATGCGCTTTCTGGCCTTTTCGGCATTTAGCGCACCACTGTCGAAACCGCGTGACCTTTCTTGGGTCACCGCGCGGCCTCGCTCGGTTCCCCGCTCACCTTCCCTTTGTGCAACTAATTAAATAAAAGGAATTAATAATAAATAAATAAAATTAAAGTGTGGAAAAAAATGATGATAGAAATGCATGGATTTAATAAATTGTGTTTTAATGATGATAACATTATTATTAGTGTTAAAGATATATAATTTATTAAGTTGTTACAAATATTGTGACAAACAAATATTACTGTTAATGTCATGTGATATTATTACAATTATCATGTTTTTAGTTTAAGAACATTATTATTAATAATTTTTATTATTATTAGTTTTGGGTTTTCTTTTTTATGTAATCTTTATTATCTTTATTTATTTATGTTTATTTATTTTTTCTTTTACTTCTTTTTTTAGGGTTTGCGGACCCTCCCCTCTATTCCCTTGGTCCGCTGCACACCTTCCCCATTTCTCCTCTTTCTTTTTTTCCGTCAAACCCCCCCCCCCTTTCCTCTCCTGCATCGCGCCTCACCTCCCCTGCGCACTGTAGCTCACCGCGAGCTACCCTCCTCCCATTTCTGGCACCGCCTTCCCCTGGAACACCCCCATCACGCCGCCCCGCACCCTATCCTCCTTGCGTCGCCAACATCCCTTCCTGCAGCGCCTCCTGTCTGGCGCACTCCCTTCCGGCTGCACCTCTTTCTGGTGACCACCCTCCCAACCGACCTCCCCCTCGGCCTATCTCACCCCCTCCATGTGGGTACCCTGACGCACCATTGCCTGATCCCCTGGTCCAGCCGAGGTGCATCTCCCGGCTCACGCTACTTCACCCCCATCGGCGACCCCACATCGGCTTGCTACGCCTCACCCTACATCCGGCTTGGAATCTCGCCGGATCACCCCCCCCCCTTTGAGCCGCTCGACCACCCACATCCTCCATGTTTCAACCGGGATCCTCCCAATGTACTGTTGTGCGGCGGCCTCCCCTCACCAGTATTGACCCCCGTTTTTTCAGCAGAACCCATGCCGGTGTGAAGCCCTCATCCGGCGACCTATTTCAGAATGTCTACCCGGAACACCTCCCCTGCTGACCGCGGCCTGGTTCGACGCACCCCTCCCCCCTCAGGTTGAGTTTCTTTTGTTTCATCATGAGTTTTGGTTGTTTCAGCGGGTGGGGTATTTTTAGGATTCCATTTTTAATTCGTTTTGGTTTTAATTCTTGTTTTCGGGTTCGCGTTAGGTTCCGTGTGGTGCGAACGGAGTGTGATCGAGGTTTCACGCTAGAATGTGAAGATTTCACACCAATTATCTGGAGTTTATTCACTGAGGTAGGTGGTTCCACATCTAATTATTATTTGATGAATTAGTTTTCAAGATTAATTTATTTAGCATGTTGTTTATTTAATTCGGGTAATGCGAAGTTGTTTTTCCTTTAATTTAAAGTATGAATTGCATTAAAATTGTTTAGTAAATTATTTATCTTGTGTGTGTGTTTCTGCTGAGAACCATGTTGGTGATTTTTAACTTGTCCCATTAGATTATTAATTTTTATTTACAAGAGGTGCAAACTATATTTTTGACATGGCGTCGGGTGCGTTGGGTCATAAAATAAGTTTTTGTTTGTGTTTAGTGGGTAATTCCAAGTGATTATTTTAAATTGTTTTATAAGCTTCTACTTTTGACTTGTTAAATTATGTGGTGCTTTACTACTCTGATTTTAGAAGTTGTAAAATGTTTAATTAAATGAAATTTGTGGTGAAAATCATGTTTTGATAAGATTATGCTATGTGTTTGGTTATGAAAGAGGTTTGGGTTGTTTTTGTGTGGAAATTCATGTTCTTCTCTTCAAAATATGCTTATTAAAATCATAAGTGTTTTAGAAAATATTTATTAAGGATGGAAAGTTGTTTTTGTTGGTTTTGTAAGAAATGCAGATTGAGTTTTGAAACTTTTTTGTGTGCTTATTATTTATAAATGGTGTTTATGTGTTTAATTGGTCGGTCGTTTAATGATAAGCGTCTTCTTCTTAATTGTGCGGATGATTATCTTAGTATGTAGCTTATGCAGATTGAGTTTTGAAAAAAAAATTGGGGTGTGCATGGTTTTAAAAGAGGACTTGAGTGTGTAATTGTTATTTTGTGTGCGTAAATACCCTATTTGGATTTTATGCATTTGTGTGACATGTGACATGAACTTTGAATTACTTGAGCACAAACGGGAAGCCTAGGTACTAGGTGGGCGGACTAGACTAGCGTGCTAGTGATACGGGAGTGGCCTCGGCCCAGTTTCACCTAGCGGGATTGACGCTTACAACACTAACTAAACCCTGGATGATGACTGGAGACCACTATGGTAGGAGGTATTTCCCTACCAGTGGCTCGTGCATGAGAATATATGATATGGTTCACCGAGACGTGAGGTTTTAGGGTCCCACTTATTGCTAGTATCTTTAGGGTCTCTCCCATGTATTATGCTCTTCCTTTACTTTCTACCCGCCGTCGACACACAGTGTGACGTTGGGGTTACCAAGAAAAGTGTGTGTGCGTGTGTACATGTGTGCGTGCGTTTGTGTGTGTGCGTGTGTGTGTGGGTGTGCCTGCGTGTGTGTAAGTTAATTTAAGTTGTTTTCCTTTTAGAAAAGTTTCCCCTAAAAAAACACTTTTCATTAAAATTATTTAAGCACTTATTTATTTTTATTCTGTTAAATTGAAAATGTATTTGTCTTTTAATAATTATGCATGGAACCTTTTCTCTGTGGCATCCTACTAGGGATTTAGCTCACACCCTACATACACCCTTGGGTGTATGTAGATTCTGTTTCTTCTGCATTCCAGGTTGTGCCTTCGTGCTCAGTGATGGTGGTTCATGTTGCAGTTGGTTTTCTCTTGCAGAAGGGTTTTTATGTGGCCTCTCTTTTTCAGGGAGGTTTGAGTATGAGTTTTAGTTTCCGCTGTCGTCTTTTCTTTTTAGTTATTGGTTCGAGTTGTAGACTATAATCCTGTTCATATTTTAAAGGCATGTTTGGTCATCTATTCCTAGTATCAGTTTATTTATCTTATTAGTGGGTTTTCTGTCTTTTATTACGGGTAAATCGTTCCCAAAAAAATTCTAAGTTGATACCCGGTCACTTGTGCCAGCCCGTGGGGATCGGGAACGCCCTTCGGGCCTTGCCGCGGACCAGGTCGGGCACCGGGTCGGATGGCGACCCGGCCTGGTTCGTGACAAAATGGTATCAGAGGGAAAGGTTTTCTCTCTTGGGTCGTGTTCTTTTGAGGTAGAGTCTGTGTAGACCAATGTTAAGGTTGTTGGAACTCGATGTTCTGATTACGAGTAAGGTGCCTGGCCAGCACACCTCGTGGCGGGAATCGAGTTACCAACGCAAGTTGAGGTTTGTCTGAGTCTTTGGTTCTTGCGGTTAATCTTGTCTTGGGGAAATGAAAAGGGAGTAGGGTCAGTGGTCTTAGTGAGCTCGCATGGTCTGGAAAGCCATGTGGAGGTGGGGACACTGTCCTAAAATACCCTTTGTGGCAGTGGCGTGATTGGCGTATGCCCGCTAACCATATGTTCTAGTGACCTGCTGACACTGGTTTTCTCTGGCATCATTTCTCGTCTCCTTGTTTTGGATTCATGGAAATTTGGGTTTTAAGTAAAAAAATTTCAGTCTTGGAAAATGTTTTCAAATGAAGTGATTTAAAAAGGAAATGGCATGTGAGGTTTGAAAAGTGTGGGTTGGATGTTTTGGTTTTGAAAAATGGAAAGTTCTGGTTTTGATCCTTGGTGTTCTCATGGGAAACCACATGCATGAGTGTATATGGAAAGAGAATGGGTTAATGGAACGAGTGGATGAATGCCTGGTTAGATATGAGGTGGGTTTCGGTGCGGCACGAGAACATGCATGTGCGAGGCCCATGGGACACCATTGTTGTTTGTGCAACCCACTGGCTTTGCTTATTTTCAAAATGTTTTGTTATATAACAAAAATTGGTGTTTTATTAAACTGTGTTTGTGTGATGTGTCCTTGTGTTTTGGAAATGTTGGATGTGAGGTGTTTTGAGATGAGAATCCTTTTTGACTGATTTGTGTCCTGAGTTTAAATTTCTATTTTTAAGTTGGTATGCAAGCATGTAGTTGGTGAATTCTTTTGAAGAGTACTTTGAGAAGCCCTTGCAGTGGTTCCCCCTGCACGCCTAGTGTTCGCTTGTGGTATTTCTTGACCATTGGACCAGTTTTTTTGGGTCCATGGTTTTCTTTCTTGACTAGTGTACTCCCCCCATGAAGAGATGACATGCGATTGAAGTGTGGCCACAGGCAAATCACTGTTGGCCAGCCCTCCAGTTGATTTAAGAAAGGACTCTCCCTTTTGAGTGATAGTGCTAAGTGTTTTCCTTTTTCTTTTTGGTTAAGTGGATCCTATCACAACGGGCTGACAAGCGCGGGGGAAATTGATAGGTGCTTTGGTTTCTTTGATCCTTCTTACTTGTCGGGTATGAAGTTTGACATCGTTGCGTCTGAAGGTTCCCCCTGTAAGCGATGAAAGGAATTCCAGCAGGGAAGGGTGAAGGTGGTTCAAAATTTTCAGTGTTGACCAGTGTCTTGAAGGGATTTGTAGTACTTTCATAGACTACAAGTGTCATTCTTGGTGACTTCTTGTAGCGTGGGGTCCCTTTGATAGTCAAAGGTTGTTTGGAAGTGGTAAAGGAGACTCTAGTGGAGAAATGGTGGAAGCAACCCGGAGTTGATGGTGCGATCTATTGTTCTAAATGACCTCTGGTCATTGGTTTGTTTCGTTTAAGAAAAGGATCGCATTAGGCCACTAGTGTGGAAGACCTAGTCACATGGGGATGGTACAATAAATTGCAGGAACCATGTGTTGTTTAAGACACTTCTTGAAGTCCTCCGTATAATGTTCCTCTCAACAGAAATGGTCATGTTTGGTGGCAATTTGTGGTGTCGTGCTCTAATTCAGTGCGACAAAGGGTGATGCACATGCACCATTGCAGCTCTTGTGTTGGTGAATGTTTCATGTATGATCAGTTGGATATCCTAATGTGTCGTGTTTGCTGGTGTTGTCTCGGTTGCAGTGCGGTTGTGTGTGACACCAAAAGGAGAAGCTCCATTTGAGAGTCTTCCATGCCTGACTCCGAGGCTGAAGATGCTTCAAAATCAGGGCTCTAGCCATAGGCCTCGGAGTGATGCTGGCGCGTGGTCAAGAACCCCTAGAGTGTATGAGACCCCGACTTTATTTCTCTCATCAGTGTTAAAAGTAGAGGCAGTTTAAATTGTTTCTATGGTTGTTCCGCTCCGAATGATCCGTCTGGATGCATAAGGTTTTTGTGACCATGTGGAGGCGTGTCCGTCTCATACCTTAAAGTCATGGGGGTTGCGTCCCACTAGATTCAATCGCTTTAGTGGTCCTTATGGGAGTATATTGGGTAAGTCAGTCTCAAAGTTGTAATAATGCTCATCCAGGAATGTGGGAATGCTGGTTTTTCTTGGGTTATGCTTTTGACACCCTGGTAGTCAGACCCCTCCCTACCTGCCCCTTGTGGTGGGGTGTCTGGTCACCGTTGGAGAATTTTAAAAGTTTTGTACCCTCAGTCAGTCCTAATAGTAGGGAGACCCACATCGGGTATCGCACAAATGTCTCTAGAATGAATCGGTGCTGGACTTTTCTTTGATGGCGGGGAGTCAGCTCGAACTTCTCCGTGTCGGTTTTCCAGTCTCATTTCAAGCGTCAGTGACATCCTAATGGTGGAGAGCCCCACTGGACTCCCCATGTTGATCTTTTGTTTATATTTTAAATATGGTTTGGTGATAAGTGATAAGAATGTTTTGTGGACATGGTTTGACTATATTTTTTCATTTTAACCAAATGGTGTGGTTTTTGTTTAATGGTGCTTGAGGAATTTCGGCTTGTAAAGTTGATTTTTGTGGGTGCGAGGGATCCTCTTCTTAAACAATCAACTGGAGGTTTTTTAGCTCTTTGGGGCAGGCAATGCATATTAGAAAGACTTCTTACGCGTTTCTTGAGGATGTTTTGAGTCACTTTCTCTGAACATGATGCTTTTACCATTTTTTCGGCTTCTTGATTGTGGGGATCCTATTTGATCCTTAGTGGGGTGTTTTTTCCTTGTTTGGGTCTCAGTATGAGTAGTGGCCTTCCAGGGACGGAAAGGATTATGGTGGGTAGAGTTATCACACCCATTTTTTATATATTATTTATTTTATTATTTATATTGGACATCAGATAATTCAGGTCAAGGCCGAACTTAAAATCTCTGAGTTGTTATTTAGAAACACACTTTCTGGCTTTTTCAGCATTTAGTGCGCTGCTGTCGAAACTGAGGGACCTTGCTTGGGTCACCGCGTGTCCTCGCTCTGTTCCCTGCTCTCCTTCCCTTTGTGAAACTAATTAAATAGAAGGAATTAGTAATAAATAAATAAAATTAAATTGTGGAAAAAAATTATGATAGAAATGCATCGATTTAATAAAATTTGTTTTAATGATGATAACATTATTATTAGTGTAAAAGATATAGAATTTATTAAATTGTTACTAATATTGTGAGAAACAAATATTATTGTTAATGTCATGTGATATTATTACAATTATCATGGTTTTAATTTAAGAACTTTATTATTAATAATTTTTATTATTATTCGGTTTGGGTTTTCTTTATTATTTTATCTTTGTTATCTTTATTTATTTATTTTTATTTATTTTTTCTTTTCCTTATTTTTTTTGGGTTTGCGGACCCTCCCCTCTATTCCCTTGGTCGGCCTCACCCCTTCCCCATTTCTCCTCTTTCTTTTTTTTCCGTCAAAACCTCCCCCTATCCTCTCCTGCATCGCGGCTCACCTCCCCTGCTCACTGTATCTTGCCACGAGCCACCCTCCTCCCATGCTCGGCGCTGCCTTCCCCTAGAACACCCCCATCACGCCTCCCCGCACCCTCTCCTCTTTGTGTCACCATCATCTATTCCGGTCGCGCCTCCTGTCTGGAGCACTCCCTCCCGGCTGTGCCTCTGTCCGCGCGATCACCCTCCCGGCCGACCTCACCCTCGGCAAATCACACCCCCTGTCGCTAGTACCCCGTCGCGCCACCACCTGCTCCTCTGGTCCAGCTGAGGCCCAACTCCCAGCTCGCGCTGCTGCACCCCCGTCGGTGACCTCCCGTTGGCTTGCTACGCTGCACTCTACATCTGGCTTGGAATCCCGCTGGGTCACCCCCCCCCCATTTGAGCCGCTCGACCACCCCCATCCTCCATGTTTCGACTGGGATCCTCCCATCGCACTGTTGTGCGGCGACCTCCCCTCACTAGTGTCAACCCCCTTTTTTCCAGAAAAACCCATGCCGGTGCGAAGCCCTCATCCGACGCCCTGTTTCGGAACCTCTACCCGGCACACCTCCCCTGCTGAACGCGGCCTGGTTCGGCGCACCCCTCCTCCCTCAGGTCGAGTTTCTTTTGTTTCATCTTGAGTTTTGGTTGTTTCAGCGGGTGGGGTATTTTTAGGATTATATTTTTAATTCGTTTTGGTTTTAGATATTGTTTTCGGGTTCGCGTTAGGTTCAGTGTGGTGCGGAAAGAGCGTGATCAAGGTTTCGCGCAAGAATATGAAGATTTCACACAAATTATCTGGAGTTTATTCACTGAGGTAAGTGGTTATACATCTAATTATTATTTTATGAATTATTTTGAAAGATTAATTTGTTTAACATGTTGTTTAGTTAATTCGGGTAATGAAAAGTTGTTCTTCCTTTCGTTTTAAAGTATGAATTGCATTAAAATTGTTTAGTAAATTATTTATCTTGTGTGTGTGTTTCTGCTGAGAACCTTGTTGGTGATTTTTAACTTGTCCTGTTAGATTATTAATTTTTTTTACAAGAGGTGCGAACTATATTTTTGACATGGTGTCGGGTGCGTTGGGTTGTAAAATAATTTTTTGTTTTTTCAGTGGGTAATTTCAAGTGATTAATTTAAATTGTTTCATAAGCTTCTACTTTTGACTTGTTAAATTATGTGATTCTTTACTGCTCTGATTTGACAAATTTTAAAATGTTTAATTAAATGACTTTTGTGGTGCAAATCATGTTTTGATATAACTATTCTATGAGTTTGGTTATGAAAGAGGGTTGGGTTGTTTTTGTGTGGAAATTCATGATCTGCTCTTCAAAATATGTTTACTAAAATCTTAAGTGTTTTAGAAAAGAGTTATTTAGGATGGGAAATTGTTTTTGTTGGTTGTGTAAGAAATACAGATTGTGTTTTGAAACTTTTTAGTGTGTGTATTATTTCTAAATGGTGTTTATGTGTTTAATTGGTCGGTCGTTTAATGATAAGAATCTTCTTCTTAATTGTGCGGATGTTTTAACTGAGTATATAGACTATGCATATTGAGTTTTGAGAAAAATTTTGGTGTGCGCATGGTTTTAAAAGAGGGGTTGAGTGTGTAATTGTGATTTCGCATGCATAAATACCCTGTTTGGATTTTATGCATTAGTGTGACATGTTACATGAACTTTGAATTACTTGAGCACAAACGGGAAGCCTGGGTACTAGGTGGGCAGACTAGACTAGCGTGCTAGTGATACAGGAGTGGCCTCGGCCCAGTTTCACCTAGCAGGATTGACTCTTACAACAATAACTAAACACTGGATGATGACTAAAGACCACTATGGTAGGAGGTGTTTCCCTACTAGTGGTTCGTGCATGGGAATGTATGATATGGTTCACTGAGACGTGAGGTTCTAGGGTCCCACTTCTCACTAGTATCTTTAGGGTCTCTCCCATGTATTGTGCTCTTTCTTTGCTTTATTCCCATCGTCGGCACATGGTGTGATGTTGGGGTTACCAAGAATAGTGTGTGTGCGTGTGTATGTGTGTGTGTTCGTCTATGTGTTTGCATGTGTGTGTGTGTGTAAGTTCGTGTGTGTAAGTTAATTTAAGTTGTTTTCCTTTCAGAAAAGTTTCCCCTAAGAAAACTGTTTTCATTAAAATTCTTTATGAACTTATTTATTTTTATTCTGTTAAATTGAAAATGTATTTGTCTTTTAATAATTATGCATGGAACCTTTTCTCGGTGGAATCCTACTAGTCTTTTATCTCACACCCTACATACACCCTTGGGTGTATATAGATTCTGTTTCTTCTGCATTCTAGGTTGTGACTTCGTGCTCAGTGATGGTGGTTCAGGTTGTAGTTGGTTTTCTCTTGCAGAAGGGTTTTGATGAGGCCTCTCTTTTGCCGGGAGGTTTGAGTATGAGTTTTAGATTCTTCTGTCGTCTTTTCATTTTAGTTCTTGGTTTGGGTTATAGACTATAAGCCCATTCATATTTTAAAGGCATGTTTGGTCATATATTCCTAGTCTCAGTTTATTTATCTTGTTAATTATTTTTCTGTCTTTTATTACAGGTAAATCGTTCCAAAAATATATCTAAGTTGATACCCGGGAACTTGTGCCAGCCCGTAGGGATCGAGAACGCCCTTCAGGCCTTGTCGAGGATCGGGTCGGGTGCTGGGTCGCATGGCGACCCAGCCTGGTTCATGACACTATCACTTGAATGATAATAGAAAAAACTCTTTATTACTTTCCAGAGATGTCAGTGGTAGGGGAAATAATTATCAGGACCTATCAATTCTTCAACACCTATATTCCTCGTTATTGGTAGTTTTATCTAACCACTATCCATAGAACAATCATGTTCCCAAGGACATGTCTTCATTTAAATAACATGCTTTTCTCCATCTCGAATTGAAAGGCCTTAGCTTATCACAAGGATGTATTTGTCCCATACTCTGCTGCACAATTTTTTTTCTCTATTTATATTTATCACATTACTGGAGTGGGGATTCAAGTGTTGGTGGTTTCAACAACCCCCATCAATCTGTTTATAAGGCCATTCCATAATGTTAAATAAATCACCTCCCATATTCATAATATTATGGGGGTAAGGGATATGATTGTCAAGGCCTATCATCCATGTCTCACTCGACTTCCTCATTATTGGGAGTTCTATCAAAGCAATTTTCCTGACATAATCAGAGTACCTTAGGACATGTTTATTAGAAGTTATATAACCTTCACTACTTTTCTTCAAGAGATGGGTAAACATTAAACTTATTCATCATTCTACTTATAACGATATTGCCATGATAAAATTAATTAGTTTTGATTCTAGGGTGTATATCCCCAATAATTAATGGGTTAGGGGTAGGTGCTAATGAATTATGGGCCTTAGATGATATAGATTTTTTCAATTGAATAAATAAAACTGCCTCTCCTAGAGAATTTTTGGAAACCACTATAGTCTCTTGGTTTTTGAAGTACCCCCAATGAGGTGGTGGAAGATATGGAAGTACACTACGCCTTGGGGATAAGGGTCTTGAGAATATAAAAATGCCACCAACCCTGTGGTGTAGCATCTGAACCCCGGTGCCACTTATCGGTGCCACGAGATGGTGGCCATAATACCTCAAGTGCACCTCCACAAATGCTATAGGCTTATGACATGCAGTGAGGTTACAGGGTGTGTTTAATGGGTGATTATTCATTCATTGTTTAGATTGAGCACCAAATCATATATAAATAATTAATAAGATAAATAGAAATAAGAACCATACGACATGGGAAATAATTAAAATGAACCATGAAATATAATAAACATTTGGCAGAAGTGGAGTAAAAAATATATACATAATGTTGATGATGATCATGATTATATACAAAAAGTGTACATAATGACCAGGGGATATATGCATATACTACATTCTATAAAAAATAAAACAAAGAATGAAAAAATATAAAATTAGATTCTCAAGCATAGGCTCAGTCCACTTCCTTCCTACTCCATCCTAATGCTATAAATCTATCCACAATGGGTAGCTTCATGCTTCCCTATATCGACACCTATAATCACAATGACTTCTTGGCTATATAGGAGGCCTAAGAAGGGTGTGAAATACAATATCAGTAGGCCACCAAAAATTATGACTAGATCAATCCATTTTGTGTAATAAATATATAAATAATTTTCCATAAATGATAAATGTTGGTTAAGAAATAAGTAAATAAATACATAGATTTGTGTTCCTAAATAGACACCTCATTGATATGATCCACTTCAGACTAAGCCAAATGTATGAACCAATAAAGCTACAAAACTAATAAAGTATGTATATGGGTCATCATATATTATGTAACTAAGGTAAGAATACCCCAATCTTGTTCTTTTTATTTGTAGTCACATCTCTATGAAGTCATATAATCATTCTCAAAATATAAATAAGAAACATCAAATATGACACAAGAATGAAAATCCAACAAATCCAAAGATGGGTTCCTAATACCATATAAATAAATCTATTATGAATACCAAGGTTTTCTATAGGATCCTCTTATATAACAAAAAAATATGAGTTTATACAAGGAAATCCATAAAGGCATCCCTTGTATCACTCATGGATTTGATAATGGCGAGTCCATACAATGAATCTCACATTGGGGTCAGTGTGTCACAAATAGCAACCCAACCTTTTCTTACATTACTATTACATCATTTTAACGATAAAAAACATGATATTATTACACATAGAAGATCCAAAGGTTTATTGTCTTGTGAAAACTAGGACCATTTATAACTTTTACAACATCAAGCATAAACACTTATTTAATTTCTTCTTCTCTAGCTTCTTATTGGAACATGTCCTCTCCTTAGTACATGTTTCACCTGAGGATATACATAGAAAGGGGAGAGTTGGAAGACAAGTAATAGGATATATAAGAACAATATATCATGGGGTGAGCATAATCATAACATGGAAAAAAGACCATGAACATGAGAGGAATCATAAATATAAGACTTGAAATTTGGCAATGCCTAAAAATGAAGCATCATGTCTTAGTTTTTAACTACAAAAAATACTTCTAAACCAAGATAGAATATTGTTCACACATAATTTTACATTTGCACATGAGATTAATCACTTTACCCAATTAATTGGAATGCTATATAATTCTGGGCGCACCCATCACTTTGAAACATTCATATTGCGCTATATAATTCTGAGCACACCCGTCACATCATAACATTATAATTATAATGATTGCCACATAGAACACATATCCAAAAAATGAAGATAACTAACCCATGGAAAATAATGGGTTTCATCTCATAAGAAAACATTCATAAAATTTCGGTCCCCAAAAGAAAGGGGTAAATACATACATGTTACAAGAACTGTCCACTTTGAGTGAGAAGTAAAAGGTGTGTTCATAAAAGTAGAGTTCTTTTGGAAAAAATTTTGTTTGACATAAAAAACATGGAAAAACATTTATATCCCTGAAAAATAAAGATAATAATGATGAAATGATCTTTATGGAGTAACCATATCAAAAATGGAGTGAAGGAGGGAGAACTCGAAGGATGAAAGTTGGGTTTGAGAATTTCCCCTTACCTTGTATCTGAATGCTTCCTTATATTTAATGTCCTGTATAATAACAGTATATTAATTAATTATAAATACAGAACCTTTTGTACATTAATATGGTTCTTTATGGTTTTATTAAGTGATTGTGTCTTTGGATGATTTATAGAGTTTAAAAATATTGTTCTGGAATGTTTGTTTTTATGGTTTTCTTGAGTGGTTCACTTGTATTCTTAAATTGAAGTTCGGGTAGAACATGGGTAAACATACAGAACTAATATTTCATGTTATTAATGATATTAAAAGAGTTTTAATTTTCTTATAATGAATTATATTAGATCCATGTGGATGTATCATTAGATAAGAATTAAATGGTGATTGTTTGGATTAATTTGAGCGTTTTTTCGATCATAATGAATTTGTTTTATTCTATCACTAAAAATATAGTCATAAGTTAGTTACATTACATTAAATAGGAGAAAATAAATATAAAATTCTCTATTTCAACCATAAAAATAGTTTCATGACTAGATCTGAAGGTAGAAATGGAAGAAGAAAACATCTCGTTCTCAAAGGTGGTAAATTAACCCCTCATGAACAACATTCTATTTAATAAAATAAATAGAAGATGGAAAAGGTTTAGATGATATATTATCCCATTAGCATCATAAAATTTATATAAATGTATAATACTGGAGTTACAATACCATTTTGATGAATAATGGTGGGGGGATATCAAGAAATGAACTTGAACTTGAAAGGAAATTAAGGGACAAGAGGGAGATAAATTACCTCTTAAATCTTCCCCTTGAGATCCTCCATAAGGAAGCTAGGCTGGGTCATTTGATGAGACCATCAGCTCCTAAAAGTGGGATAGGGGATATGGAGGATTTGGGGTGAGAGTTTAGAGAAGTATTGGATCTTGATAGGTGTGAGGAAAAGAGGGTGTGAAGGGTGGTTTTTATAGTGGAGGGGAGATGGGTTTCCTTAATATAAAAGTCATTAGTTTATTAATTTCTCTAAGACGAGGAATAGTGAGTATTCAATGACCAATAATTGTAATTTTAACATGTGATCCCGAACCATGTGTTCTTACATCAGCAGAACATTACACATGACTCTATAATTACCTTATTTAGCTTATTTTGTAAATTATGGTATTTCACTATTCATAAAAAATTCAAGTATCTCGGAAAAATACCAAAAATTTAACCCTACCATTTTTCGACGTTTAGAATCCCAAAATGAAGACCATTTTTCAAAAATTATTTTCTAAATATAAATAATTTAATATTTAATTAAAATCATAATTTACCTAAAAAACAGTTTTTAAAATTAAAACTAATTTTATAGTGCTTTCCAAAATTATGTAGGGTCTTAAAAAATTATCTAAAAACTATAAGACATTGCTATGATAATTAATGAACATATTTTAAGCAATAAATTTTTCTTTTAAATTAATTTATTAATTATAATTAATTATTTATGACTTATAAAATACCAAAATCTTTACTAAGGTCAAATTGTCACTTTCTAAGACATCTAAATTTTATTTAATTATTCATGGGTAAGGATAATCTTATGTTGGATTATTTAATATTACTAAGGTTCATATTACTATTCATAAGGATATGTTACTATTCACAAGGGTATGTTACTATTCACCAAAAAATATTTTTGATTTATTAGACTCCAAAAATCATCTTGAACACAACTGTGTAAGTCAGATTCTCAAAATTCCCAATACAGAAGTGACAAAATTCTGATTCGAGGTCACTTAGAACATAGTAGTTCATTATGTTGTGTATAATGTGATTTTATGAAATAATATATAAGAAGGGAATTTCCATTGAAAAACTTTGGGTCGTTACATTCTTACCCCCTTAAGAAATTTCGCCCTCGAAATTTCACTTTACACAAACTGGTGAGGGTACTTATCCTTCATCACCTCCTCCGGTTCCCAAGTAGCTTCTTCAAGATTATGGTTCCTCGACCACACTTTGAGAAGGTGGGTTGTCTTGTTCATAGTACCTTATCTCTCTGATCTAGAATCTCTTCTGGTTGTTCCTCATAAGAGAGATCATATTCCAGCTGTACCACCTCCGAGTTTAGTACATGTGTGGGGTCCAGTATGTACTTCCTCAGAAGAAATACGTGAAACACATCATGCACATGAGCCATATTTTGTGGATGTGCAAGCCGATAGGCCACAACTCCTATGCGGTCAAAGATCTCAATGTGGCCAATGTACCTTGGGCTTCACTTCCCTTTCTTCCCAAATCACATGATTCTCTTCCATGGAGATATTAATAGGAAGAATTTATCTCCAACGTCGAAATCCAAGTCCCTTTGATTGTTTTCAGCATAGTTCTTTTGCCGACTCTGAGCATCTTTGATTTGTTTCTAGATGACTTGAACATTATCTGTCATCTCTTGCACAAGATCAGGTCCAAGTAGCTTTCTTTCCCCAACTTCATCGCAACAGGTTGGAGTTCTACATCGCTTTCCATACAGGGCTTCATATGGAGCCATCTGATTACTCGAGTGAAAGCTATTGTTGTATGAGAACTCAACCAATGGGATATGATGATCCCATCCACCTTTTAATTCTAGATTGTAGGATCTTAGAAAATTTTCAAGCGTCTTAATAGTCCTTTCACACTGGCCATTAGTTTGGGGGTGATAGGTCATGCTGAAATTTAATTCAGTACTCAAAGAATGTCGAAGACTTCTCCAGAATTCAAGTTTGAACATTGGATCATAGTCAGAAACAATTGAGAGTGGAACTCCATGTAGTCTCACCACTTCCTTCACATATATCTTTTCATGTTGTTAAAGTAAGATATGTTCCCGAATAGCGAAAAAATGGGCAGTCTTGGTGAGTCTGTCAACCACAACCCATATCGCATTATTTCCCTTCAACGTCTTTGTAAGAACCATGACAGAGTCCATAGTAGCATTTTCCCATTTCCACATGTGTATAGGAAATAGATGCATCATACATTTGGACTTTTTTCACTCAGCTTTAACTTGTTGACATACCAAGCACCTTGATATATATTGTGAAATCTCCTTCTTCATGTTATCCCACCCGAAGTGTTCTCGGAGATCACAATACATCTTGGTACTCCTAGGATGGATAGAGAATTTTGAGCTATGCGAATTGTCCAATAGCTCATTCTTTATCCTGGGTGATGAAGGCACACAAAGCCGTGTACCATACCGAATCACACCATCATCGTCGATATGGAACTCTTGCAGCTTCCCTTCCTTTACTGCATTCACCCTATTTTGTATCTCCACACCATCCATATGTGCTCCCTTAATCTTCTTCTAGATGGATCTTTGCACAATCATTTGGGAAAGGTAGGATGTATCCCCTACCCTTATGATTTCCAAATCCATTCTTTGTATATCCATGAAGATAGGGTCTTTCTCAATCCACAACATGGATAGAGTAACATGTTCTTTTCATCTTAGAGCATCAGCTAACTTTCTCGCCTTTCTAGGATGATAGTTAATAGAGCAATCATAATCCTTGATTATCTATAACCATATCCTTTGACGCATGTTGAACTCCTTTTGTGTGAATATATACTTTAGGCTCTTGTGGTTGGTGTATATGCCACACTTCTCACCATAAATATAGTTCCTCTAGATTTTCAATGCAAAAATCACGTCTGCCTGTTCTAGATCATGCGTTGGGTAGTTCTGCTCATGGATCTTAAACAGTCATGAGGAATAAGCTATCACATTATCATTTTTCAAGAGTACACAATCCAAGCATTTCTTTGAAGCATCACTGTATATCAAAAAACTTTCTCCACTTTTTTGTAGTGTGAGTACAAGTGTGGTGATCTGCCTTCTCTTTAGCTACTTGAAGCTTCCCTCACATTCTTCCATCCAGACATACTTTACCCCTTTCCTTGTTAACTTATTTAGCGGGCTTGACAATCGTGATAAGTTTCTCACAAAATGACTGTAGTACCCAGCTAATTTAATAAAAATACTGATGTCTGTTACACTAGATGGCCTGGTCCATTCCTCAATCGCCTTTGTCTTTGAAGGATCCACATAAATTCCCTCACTTGTGATCACATGTCCCAAGAACACGACATGATTCATCCGAAAGACACACTTTCTGAACTTGGTGTATAACTTCTTCTTTCTTAATATCACCAACACAAGTCTTAGATGTTATTCATGTTCCTCCTTTCTCTTGGAGTATATGAGAATATCATCAATAAACACTACCACAAATTTGTCAAGGTAATGTATAAAGACTCTATTCATCAATTTCATGAAGATTACAGGGGAATTAGTAAGTTCGAAGGGAATCACCAAAAACTCATAGTACCCATACCTTGTTTGGAAGGCAGTCTTCTTAATATCTCCCTTACTCACCTTTACCTGATGATATCTAGAACAAAGATCCACCTTTGATAATTATTGAGCTCCTCTTAACTAATCGAAAAAGTCATCAATCCTAGGGAGTGGATACTTGTTCTTCATGGTGATCTTGTTGGATTCCCGATAATCGATACACGACCGCATTGTTCCATCCTTCATCTTCACAAAGAGAACTGGCGCACCCCAAGGTGATGCACTAGGGCATATGAACCCTTTGTCCAGATGCTCTTGTAGCTGCTTCTTTAACTCCTTCGGTTTGATAGGATCCATCCTATAGGGAAACTTCGATATAGGAGTATCTCCAGGTATGAGTTCAATTGATAACTCTACCTCAAGATCCAGGGGAGTTCCAGGTAACTCTTCCCGAAATACATTTCCATATTCCCTCATGATGGGAATTTCCTCAAGGTTCGCACTTTCCCTTGACTCAACCATTTGTGTGAGGTATGATTCTTAATAGGGAATCAACACCCACAACATTGATGGATTTTTCAAAGGAGATTCATGATCTTCCTTGAATTTTTAGAGGATCATGGGATGGTTCAGAATATGAAAATATATTTCCTTTTCCTTACATTTGATATGTGCTCTATATAACGATAGCCAATCTATTCCAATTATAGCATCAAATTCCACCAAGGGAAGTATTACGAGATTCTCCAGAATAATATTCCCACATACGCCAATAGGAGAGGAGTCAAACACTTGGGTTGTAATGATTTCCCCACTTGGTGTTTTTACAGATATCTCTACTTCAAGGTTTCAGGGCTTCGATTCTATAGTTCTAGAAAACATGCAAGATATAAAAGAATGCATAGAACCAAAATCAATTAATACTTTTTTCCATTCTTGAGTGAATTGGTAGTGTAACTTGTACGACATCATTAACATGCTCCACCTCGACAGTTGTGATGGAATAAGACTTCCCTTGTTCCTTTGGCTTTGATGGCTGCTGACACTAATTACCCTCGAGAACTCGAGGTTTAGTGCACTGTCTTGCATAGTGCCTTATCTCCCTATAGTTGTAGCATTGAACCATGAGTGGTTCTCTCCTTTCATCAAATACATTATCCTTCATTTTCATGTCTTTTCGACACTCTTGAGCATGATCTCCTTTTTTTCCCACACTTAAAGCACTTCCCCATCAATTTGAGGTAGTTCCCATGGTGCAACTTCCCACATTTTTGGCATTTGGGTCATTGAGTTTTCTTCCCACTTTTTTTATTATATCCTCATGATTGAAACTCCATCTATCATTTCTTATCCCTATAGCAGTTGTAAAATTCTCCAAACGCCATCTCCACATTGGGAGGACACCGAAAAACTTCTTCATAACTCCCAAAGTGTCGAATTGCAAGGTCTTTTCTAAGGTGTGTTTTTAATCCACTAAAGAATTTATCAATTTTGCTATAATTTTTGATAACAAAACCCGAAGCATACCTTGAAAGCCTTGTGAAATTTGCTTCATAGGTTGTGACAGATTCTCCTTCTTTTTTCTTGACCTCTATGAATTCTATCTCCATCTTCGTATGAATATTTCATGGGAAATACGTTAAGAAACATTATCTTAAAGTCTTCCCATTCCATCTCTTCAATTTCCTCCCTTGGATTGGTGTTCTTCATCAAATCCCACAATTGATCGGCTTCTCCCTCTAGACGATAAACACCTAGGGTCTCGTTCTCCGTCTCATAATAGTGAATAACAGAAAAGATCTTCTCCATGGAGTTGACCCATGGTTTTGCAACTAGTGGATTAGAAGATCCACAAAATGTCGGTGTTCATTGCCGCATAAAACATTCAATAGCCAGTTTATCCCTCTTTGGTGAAAGATGATATTCCCCATTGTTATGTTTATTTTACATAACCTGAGATAATTGGGTAAGCATCACCATGATGTTTTGAACTCCACCTCCCAAATAATTGGAGATGTCGTTCGATCAATCGTTGCATTAGCCCTCACAAGAGTTTTCGGCCTGATTTCTCATGGTTTCCACCATTTTCTAAAATAGGAAAGGTTAGAACAAAACAGAAGTAAAAAATTCATGAATAAATAACTTATTTATTTAAACAATTTCTACTAAAATCAGAACATATGGTATCCCTATGTATATACTCTTGTGTGAATATTTGTACTTAGTCTCACACTAGAGGTTTTCCTTGGGTTCAATAATCCTAATTCCCAAATTAACTGAACCTTTCCTCTGATACCAACTATAGCGACCCAAACTTTTATTACATTACTATTATGAAATTTTAAAGATAGAAAACATGATAGTTTTACTCATAGAGGATCCAATGGTTTAGTGTCTTGGGAAAACTAGGACCATTCATAACTTTTACAGCATCAAGCATAAAAATTTATTTAATTTCTTCTTCTCAAGAATATTATTTGAAGTTGTCCTCTATTTAGTACATGTATCCACCTTAGTATATACATAAAAATGGGTGATCAGGAATCCCAGTAAGAGGATATATAAGAACAATATATCATGGGGTGATCATAATCATAACAAGGAAAAAATATCATTAACATGAGAGGAATCATAAATATAAAACTTGAAATGTGGAAATGCATAAAAATGAAACATCATCTATTAGTGGTTAAATACCATACATACTTGTGAACCAAGCTAGCATCTTGTTCACACATAATATCACATTTACTCATGATATTCATCACTTTACCCAATGCATTGGAGCGCTATATAATTCTGGGCGCACCCGTCACATCATAACATTATAATTATCATGCTTTCCACATTGAACATAGATAAAAAAATGGACATAACTAACCCATGGAAAACAATGGGTTTCATCTCATAATAAAACATTCATAAACTTTGGGTTCCCAAAAGAAAGAGGTAAATACATACATGTTACAAGAACTGTCCAGTTTGAGTGAGAAGTAAAAGGTGTGTTCATAGAAGAAGTGTTCTTTTGAAAAATATTTTGTTTGGCATAAAAACTAGAAACAAACATGTATATCTCAGAAAAGGAAAGAAAATGATAAATAAATTATAATTAAGAAGTAACCATTTCAAAAATGCGGTGAAGGAGGGAGAACCCGAAGGATGAAATTTAGGTTTGACAATTTCCCCTTACCTTGTATCTGAATGCTTCCATCACTTTAATGTCCGGTATAATAACATTATATTCATTAATTATAAATACAGAACCTCGTGTACATTAATATGGTACATTATGGTTTTATTAGGTGATTGTGACTTTGGATCAGTTATAGAGTTTAAAAACATTGTTCGGGAATGTTTGTTTTTATGGGTTTCTTGGGTGGTTCACCTGTATTCTTAAATTGAAGTTCGGGTAGAACATGGGTAAACATCCAGAACTAATATTTCATGTTTTTAATGATATTAATAGAGTTGTAATGATCTTATAACGATCTATATTAGATCCATGTGGATTTATCATTAGATAAGAATTAAATGTTGATTGTTTGGGTTAATTTGAGCGATTTTTCGATCATAATGAACTTGTTTTATTTTATCACTAGATATATGGTCATAAGTAAGTTCCATAACTTTAAATATGAGATAATAAATTTAATATGTTCTGTTTCAAGCATAAAAATGGTTCAATGTCCAGATATGAAGGTAGAAATTGAAGAATAAAACTTGTCGTTCTTGAAGGTGATAAAATAACACCTCACGAACAACGTTCTCTCTAATAAAAAAATGGAAGAGGGAATAGGGTTAGATGATATAATATTACATTATCATCATAACATTATAGTACATGTATATTAATGGATTTACAATACCATTTGGATCAATATTGGTTGGGAGATATCAAGAAATGAACTTGAACTTGAAAGGAAATGAAGGGAGAAGAGGGAGAGAAATTACCACTTAAATCTTCCTCTTGAGATCCTCCTTAAGGAAGATAGGCATGGTATTTTGATGAGACCATTAGCTCTTAGACGTGGGAGAGGGGATATGGAGGATGTTTGGGTAGAGTTTAGAGAAGGCATGGAGCATGAGATATGTGAGTAAATGAGGGTGTGAAGGGTGGTTTTAATAGTGAGGGGAGAGGGGTTTCCTTAATATAAAATTCATTAGTTTATTAATTTCCCTAACACAAGGAATAGTGAGTATTAAATGACCAATAAAAGTAATTTTATAATGTGATCTCGAACCAAGTGGTATTACATCAACATAACATCACATATGACTTTATAATTAGCTTATTTAGCTTATTTGGTAAATTATTGTATTTCACTATTCATAAAAAAAATCATGTATCTTAGAAAAATCCCAAAAATTTACCCCTACCATTTTTTGACATGTAGAATAAAAAAATGAACTAAATTCTTCAAAAAAAAACAATTCTTAAATATTATTAATTTAATATTTAATTAAAATCATAATTTACTAAAAAAATAGTTTTTAGAATTAAAATTGATTTTATAGTGCTTTAAAAAATTTCATAGGGTCTCATAAAATTATCTAAAAACTATAAGAAATTAACTTGATAATTAATGAAAATATTTTTTGAAAACACTATATCTTTAAAATTAATTAATTAATTATAATTGTATATTTATTACCTACAAAATACCAAAATTTTTACTAAGGTACCATTGTCACTTTCTAAGATGTCTAAATTTTATTTAATTATTCATGGGTAAGGTTACTCTTATGTTAGATGATTTACTATTAAAAAGGGTCATATTAATATTCATAAGGGTATGTTACTATTCATAAAGGTATGCTACTATTCACCAAAAAAATATTTTTGTTTTTTTAGACTCCAATAATCATCTTGAACACAATCGTGTATGTCCGATTCTCAAAATTTCCGATACAGAAGTGACAAACTTATGTTTAGAGGTCACTTAGCACTTAGTAGTTCATTATGTTGGGTTTTCATCTGATTTTATGACATAATTTATAATAAGGGATTTTCCATTGAAAAACGTCGGGTCATTACATCACCTAAGGGTTGGGGTATCCATCTTTTCAATGAGTCCATCCACAGATTCTCCCTTAAGGAACCATTGTTAGTAACATTTATAAAATAACTCATCCAGAGAGCCCATACAAGTAAATCCAATGTATCGATACCAGTGTATCAAATATATCAGAACCAAACAAGGTGAGTCCCTCCACAATATACTTATGTTGGGATCCGCATTCACTCCTATCATATGGATGGTGTGTCTAGAAACCAATTCACATATCACAATTCCTAGAATATACAATCACATTTCACAAATAATAACATCAATATTACAAGATAAACAAGCTATCCAAGTTATATAGTTTGAGTCGATCAACTATGGAAATAAAAATATGGAAACAATGTGGCATAAAGCATAAGGTACAATGCATAAGCCATGGCATGGGGTGATGAGAAAAGTGGGATTAAGCATAAACAAAAGGAAATAATCCACAAGCTCAAGTATAAGGGACACAACCTGAAATAAATGTATGTAACGACATAAATCATGATGAATGAGTCCAACGTTAAGCATGAAGCATCATGCATTGGGAAAGGGTAATGACTCATTGATCACAATTTAACATAAATAAAAATTAAAATTTAAGGAATTTCATAAAGGAGAAACCCAAACCCACATGGTGGTGAACAACTAAAGGTATGAGAATTGAATCCATCCCGGTGGGAACACCCAAGTGGTGTCTAATGAAAAGATAGAAAACCCATTAATGGTTTTCACCATATGGTAAGGTCACAAGGACATGAGGAACCCATTTAATTTAGGTTATCAATCATATTTGAGGCGTTGTTGGAAGGGTCTAGGACATGGAATAATGGATCATCATATAAAAATCAAAAAATGTGGGGAAGGACCTTGAATGCCTACCCTGATTTATTACCACTCCACTCATTAATTATCGATTCTTGAACAATCTAGAACAAGATAAAACAAATGAATTTTCTGATTCCATGAATTTAGGGGAAAATGTGTCACACCAAAATAGAATAATAGATTATGCATTAAAATTCAAATGGTAGGGTGATGAGGATAAAGCATACCTATAGCTTTCCATTTCTTATAACGGCGAGCGATTAGGTTGCAGGATGAATGAGTTAACCCCGAAAATAAGGGGGGTGATGGGAGAAGGCATTACATGTAAGGGATGAAGAATATCCTGATAGAAAGAAGAATTGGAGAATAAGGGTTGAATAAAACATTAATGAAGGGAAAATTGTAATTTCATCCACATAAGAAATGGAACACAGTTCGGTTTCATGGTTGGGAAAGCCCTACACCAAATGTGTTCCTGGTTCTGCTTCTGGGGGGAACCCGTCACAACTAGGTGCAGAGTTTCAATAACTATGCATATGCAGTGAGATGTTCCACTGCCACTAGTATCTGCAATCCTGAACCATCATGCCCCATGGATCAAGGTGTTTTAGAAAAACTATGTGACTCCCAACACCCCACTATCTGTAACCGCATGATTTTAGAGAATCTATGTGGTCCGGGCTTCGTGGTTTCTTCAAAGAATGTGGCCTAGTGTTTTTCTTCTACTTCCTAGGACTTGGATCTTGAAAAAGTCCAAGATACCTCTAAGACCTCTTTAACACCCTTAAGAATCATTATTAAGACCAAAAAAATAATTTAATGAGAAAACGAATGGTCCATACCTTAGAGAAAGGATGGGATGTTACAACCTCCCTTCCTTGAGAAAACTCATCCCAAAGTTTCCCATTTTAGGGTTGTATTATGTCATATTTGAAATGTGTGTGCCACTGCCCACATAAATTGGTGTCCCTCTCCTTGGTCTCATCCTTTATGTATCTATGCTACCATAGCACATGGAATAGTGGAACTAATCGACCTTTTCTTCAGGCTCCAATCAATGATACAAATCAGATTATCCTCTAAAGATGCATATACCTTCATATCGATAACATTAGGGTTAAATGAATGATTTGTGACATCAAGATTCAATCAATGTTGTGAAACATAGAATATATCATGCATTACATGGTACCTTTCTGGTAACTATAGCTGATATGCTATCGGCCCGACCCTCTCCACTATCATCAACGGTCCGACATAAATAAGCGTTATATTTCCCTATCTCTTGATTAGTGTATGGCCCAATCTAGGGGATACATACATAAAGAACCAATCTACCACCTTGCACTCTGCAATTCACTGGCTATAATCATGGAAAGACTCTTTCCTACATTAAGATATATCCATATGATTTTGATTTAGCTATAATTTCTTTAATTTCTCTAGAACTAGATGATGAGCCAGAAAAGTAACCTCACCTACCTCAAGATAGAATAGAGGTGAACAAAACAACTTACCATACATGGACTAATATGGATCCATCTAAATTTTATCTTGAAAAATATTGTGGTATGAAAAATACAATAGAAGAATACGATTTTCCCATGAACATGAATAATCAAGGATTTAGGCCCAAAGAATATCCTCTAACACCCATATCATATGCTTAGAATTTCTGTCAATCTGAGGGTGATATGATGTAATCAAGAGCACTTGTGAACCTAGTGCCCCTTGAAACCCATTCTAGAACCATGATGTGAACCAAGCATCTTGATCCAGAATAATCGAATGAGGTACACCATAAAGGTGCATTATCTCTCGGATATAAATCCTTCATAGCTCGTCAATAGATCAGGTCTCCCGGATTGGTAGGAAGTGTGAAGCATTGGTCTCACTTTCAACGTTCACCCATACTGCATCAGTGCCTTGAGGGGACCTCGTAAAAGCCATCACAAAATCCTTGGTGATGTTGATCTATTTACAATCAGGTATGGAGAGAGTTTTTATATTCCCCATAGGACACTGGTGTTATGCCTTCACATATTGATATGTAGAGAACTGAGTGATGAATCCCACAATCATCTTCCTTAAACCCGACCACCAGTACTAATGACAGCAGTATAGGTACATCATGGCGAGACAAGGGTGAACTGCCCATACAAACATGTGAGATTCTCGCAACAACTCTTCATGTATATCTGAAGGCACAAAAACACACCCATAGAAGATCCAAGTCTCACTCTTTTCAAAAACCCAAATAGGATGTGGGTTTTCACCTGTGATTCTATCCCTCAAGACTAGGCCCTCAGAATATGATAGCTTCCTCATCTGGACCCACTCTATAATGGAAGAGGCCACTACCATAGGTTCTATGACTTCTTTCTCATGTTGTTACTAATCCTCTTGGTGAAAATCATAAAACAATCCATCATCTAGAACACACTGCTGGCCTCCACGATCGATTGGGTATGATTTTTCGGGATCAAGAAATCTACCGCTACATTACCCTTACCTAGAGTGTATTCAAGCATATAGTCAAATTATTTCAGGTATTCCTCCCACATGCACTACCTCATATTCAAGACTTTATTTGTGAATATATATTTGGGACTCTTGTGGTCCTTGTAAATGATGAACCACTCACCCAAAAAGAAGTTCCTCCAATAGCATAGAGAATGGAAAACATCTGATAGCTTAAGTTCATGCATAGGGTAGTTCCACTCATGATCCATTAGCTGGAAAGACCCATACACTACAACCTAATCACCTTGAATCAAAAATGCACCCAACCTGATTCTTGAAGAATCTCAATAAACAATAAAACTTCTCCCGAGCTCGTGAAATATTAGGACCAATTATAATGTGATTTTTCCCTTTAACTCTTGAAGAGTAGTTTCAAAAGTTTCAGGAAAGAATAATTACATAACCTTCTTGGTCAAACCTGTAAGAGGTACTGCCAGGTGTTAGAAGTAGTGGATGAATCATCGGTAAGACCTCTAACCTTAATAAGCTATGTATGTCAAACAAATTCTTGGGTATCACTCTAGAAACCCCGATTATCAACTTCTCTAGGTCAACTGATAGGCATGCCTTAGATATGACATGATCCAGGGAGTGAAACATACAGATACAAAAGTGGCCTTTACTGATATTGACATATATCCAGTTCTCTCTCAAAGTATTCATCATGATATCAGGTTGGTTCACATGGTCGGGTCTTTTGAAATTTTATATTATGATTTAATCAACAATGAATTCCATGAATAAATCCAGATACAAGAAGAAAACCAAAATTTTAATATCCATAAAGACTTCCAACGCGTTCGTCGGACTGAATGACATAACCAAATACCCGTACATGCCATCCCTACTCTCGAACACTGTATGTGGTATGTATAATTGTCTCACATTATCTAGATGATATCCCAAACACAAATATATCATTGAGAAAACATTTTCTCCTCTGAGCTGGTTAAATAGGTATTCTATACGAGGTAGTGGATACATATTCTACATTATTAGCTCATTCAATCGCGTGTAATCCACACATGATTGGATGGTACCATCCACCTTCTTGGGAAAATAGATAGGTGAACCCCACTATGGGGTGTTGGGTCTAATAAAACCTTTACTTTATTGATATTCATACTGCTTCTTTTGTTCTTGGAGCTCTGTAGATGCCATCCTATAGGGAGGAATGGACATTGGTGCCACACCTGATAAAAGATCAATGTTGAACTCTACCTCTCTTTCATAATGTATTCTTGGAAAATAATCAGGGAAGACATCCCTGAAACAATAAACTACAGGAGGGAATTCAATTTGGGAAACATGGCCTTTTGCGACAGGTTATTTGTGACGGGAATAGACCCCTTCGCAAATTGTCCATCGAAAAATTATTTACGACAAGGACATCAACCCGTCACAAATAATTAGTTATTTGTGACAGGAAAAAGGGTCCCGTCAAAAAAGGATGGGGGCGGTTTGCGTGCCAAACCGCGAGAAGGGTATTTGCGACGAGGGGTGCCTCCCTGTCGCAAATACCCGGCGGCGGTAAATATTATTTGCGACGGGGAGGTATCCTGTGACAAATACTCGACGGCAGTGAATATTATTTTGCGATGGGATATGCCCCCGTCAAAAATACCCTTTAAACCACCAACAGTAATTAATGCGGGCAAAGGTATTTGCGACGAGAGTCCCGTCGTAAATATTCTCATCACAAATAATCTAACATATATATACCCCCATATGTTTTTCCCTTTCTTCCTCACTTTTACTACATTCTCTCTCTCTCTCTAAACTCTAATTTTAGAGTTAAAATTTTTCTGAGTTAATTTTTTTATGAACAGATTTTGATGTCGTTTACACCAATAAGTGATCAAGTTTAAACGTATTTATGTTATATCTAATTTAATATTTTTGTTTCGATTTTTATATTAATTTTAATTATTTTTAATAAGTTATAATTAAATTAGATTTAGATTGTTTTGTTATCAGTCTTTATTTGTAGTAATAAATTGAAATTATTAGTGCTAATTATTAATAATTAGTGGTAATTAGTAATGAATATAAATATTTAGCGGCATTTAGTAATTATTAGTGGTAATTATCAATAATTAATAGTAATGAACGCTAATTCGTAAAAATTAGAAATAAATAGTAATAATTAGTAAACAATAGTAATAAATACTAATAATTAGTAATAAAGACTAATAATTAGTAATAATTATTAATAATTACTAATAATTAGTAATAATTTGTAAAAATAGTAATAATTACTAATTATTATTAACAAATAGAGAGAATTAGTAAAAAAGAGTAACAAATACTAATAATTTGTAAAAAATACTAATCATTTGTAAAAAATACTAATCATTTTTAACAAATACCAATCATTGGTATCAAATATTAATAATTAGTAACGAATAGTAATAATTAGAATTAATTACTAATAATTCGTAATAAATACTAATAAATAGTAATAATTAAAAATAATTAGTAATAATTAGAAATAATTAGTCATAAATACTAATAAATAATAACAATTACCAATAATTGGTAATAATTAGCAATAATTACTAATAAATAGCAATAATTAGTAATAAATAGCAATAATTAGTAACAATTAACAATAATTAGTAACAATCCAAACTAAATAGTAATAATTAATAATAATTAGTAATAATTATCAATAAATTGTAAATATAAGCAATAAATAGTATTAACTTTCTATAAATACAATTTTTTGGAATAAATATTAATAATTAGTAGAAAATTGTAATAAATATTAATAATTAATAATAAATACTAATAATTAGTAATAAATATTAATAATTAATAACAAATACTATTAATCAGAAAAAATACTAATAACTAGTAATAATTATTAATAATTATTAATAATTAGTAATAATTAGAGATAATTAGTAATCAGAAGTTATAATTAGTAGTAATTATAAATAATTAGTAATAATTAGTAATAATTGGTAATAAATATTCATAATTAGTATTAATTAGTATTAATTAGTAATAAATAGTTTTAATTGGTAATAAATTGTAATAAATAGTAATAAATAGTAATAAATAGTAATATATAGTAAACTAATAATTAATAATAATTACTAATAATTAGCAATAATTTGTAATAATTTCTAATAAATTCTAATAAATTGTAATAATTATGAATAAGTAGTAATTATTCGCAATAATTACTAATAAATATAAATAATAACTAATAGTTAGTAATAAATAGTAATAATTATCATTAAAGAGTAACAATTAGAAATAAATAGAAATAAATAGTAATACATAGTAATAATTAGCAATAATTAGTAACAATTATTAATAAATAGTAATAATTAGTACAAATAGTAAAATATAGTAATTATTAGTAATAAATACCAATTATTAGTAATAAATACAAATAATTATTAAAAAATACTATTAATTAGTAATAATTACTAATAATTAGTAATAAATAGTAATAAATATAAATAATTTGTAATAATAATAATAAATTGTAATAAACATTAATAAATAATAATAATTAGTATTAATTAGTAAATTAATAATTAGTAATAATTAGTAATAATCAATAAATAGTAATAAATATTAATAATTTGTAATAAATAGTAATAAATTATAATAAAAAGTAACAAATAATAATAATTAGTAATAATTAATAATAATTAGTAATAATTAGTAATAATTAGTTGTAAATACTAATAAACAATAGTAATTATGAACAAATAGTAATAATTAGCAATAATTACTAATAATTAGCAATAAATAATAATAATTAACAGAAAAGTGTAATAATTTGTAATAAATAGTAATAATTAGAAATAATTAGTAATAATTAGTAATAATTAGTAATAATTAGAAATAAATAGTAATAATTAGCAACAAATAGTAATAATTAGTAATAATTAGTAATAAATACTAATAATTTGTAATAAATAATAATAATTTGTAAAAAATACTAATAATTTGTTATAAATACTAATAATTAGTGATAAATATTAATAACTAGTAACAATTAGTACTAATTATTAATAATTAGTAAAAAATACAATTAATTAGTCATAATTATTAATATTTATGAATAAATAGTAATAATTATGAATAATTACTAATATTTAACACTAATTACTAATAAAAAGAAAAAATACTAATAAATAGAAAAAATTACTAAAAATTAGCAAAAATTACAAAAAATTAGCAATAATTACTATAAATCATCAATAATTAGTAATAATTAGCAATAATTAGTAATAATTAGCAATAAATAGTAATAATTAGCAATAAATAGTAATAATTAGCAATAAATAGTAAAATTAAAAATAATTAGTAATAATTACCAATAATTAGTATTAATTAGAATTAATTAGAAATAAATAGTTATAAATAGTAATAATTAGCAAGGAATAGAAATAAATAGTAACAAATAGTAATAATTACTAATAAATAGTACTAAATAGTATTAAATAGTAATAAATAGTAATAAATAGTAATAAATAATGATAAATATTAATAAATAGTAATCAATAGAAATAATTTGTAATAAATATTTCTAAATAGTAGCAATTATAAATAATTAGTAATAAATAGTTATAATTACAAATAATTAATGGTAATTATTAATAAGTAGTAATAACTTGGGATAATTAGTAATAATTATTGATTACTAGTATTAATTAGAGATAACTTTTAATAATTAGTAGTTACTAGTAATAAGTTTGAATAATTAAGAATAACAAGTAATAATTGGTAATAATTAGTTATAGTTAGTAATAAATTTAATGAATTAGTAATAAATTGAAAGAATTAGTAATAAATAGGGGTAGTTGTCATAAATTGTAAGAACATGGAACAATTTATAGTAGATTGGAGACAGTCCTTTTTCATGATGACTCTTATCCTTTCATCAATCACTATCTGAAAATATTATGAAAAATGTGCTCTTACGCAGGCATATCCAATCTCGTATGCACAAGATTGGTTATGAATTCGTAGGACCACATTTTTCATAATGTTTTCAAGAGAGGAAAAT
The DNA here is from genome assembly GCA_963277665.1 of Viscum album. NCBI lineage: Eukaryota > Viridiplantae > Streptophyta > Magnoliopsida > Santalales > Viscaceae > Viscum > Viscum album. The sequence goes on from OY728163.1 coordinate 694,534,561, forward strand.
TTGCAAGAAGATGATTTTTCGACAAAAAGGGGATCTTTTGTTCAATGACTCATTTACTTGCATAATTCACACACAGAAATCACAATGAAGAATCTGGATGGAGGTACGCTTATGAATTCTCGTATGCATGGGAATGGATATGCATACCTCTGAGCAGATTCATCATTGTTATTTCAGTGTGAGAAAGTTACCTGTAAATGAGTCCATAGACAATAGAGCAGCTGCCGATGCACTAGAAATTGTGTCACTCGTAATTAGTGGTTTTTACTAAGAAATAGATATAAATATTTATCTTCTCTTTTTTGGATAGTTTTTTTTTTCTAATATCAAATTATTCAAAAAAATATATTTTAAATTTTGTAGAAAAATTTAGAACGAGGAAGTTGAAAACAGTCATTATTAGATGAGCAGGAAGGGATAAATTAGAACAGAAATCCAAATGGATATAGTTTAAATTCTTTATATATTGAGGGTGTTGAACCTTTATTATCATTTGCATCATCAAAACCATAATTTTTCTCATAAGGCACAATCATGTGTCCTTGTAAAAAATGTGCTCTGAGAACATTCAAAAAATTTGACAATGTTGGCAGACATCTCTTGACTTTTGGCTTTCAAAAAAATTATGTTTTTTTCTATCAATACGGTGAATGAATTCCAGAGAAGTTACTAATAATTTGATTCCAGATCCATCGTTGTATTAAAATTTAGTACATTGTGTTTTATGTCCATTTGTTCAATAAATTGAAACCCAAGTTTGATTTAACTCCTGAGTTCAAACCATCTGAATTTTATGAGTTGTTGAGATCTGATGATGATGAATTATATCCTGGTTGCAAGATAAGTGAATTAGAAGCTGTTGACAAATTTAGTTCTATTAAATTGCATAATTTAATGTCCAAAAACTATTTTGATCAGATATTTTATTTGGTTAAAACAATATTACCTAACAAATTGTGTTGCCTGCAAATTACTATGAGAGAAAGATACCAGTTCATAATCTCGGCCTTATTTATCATAAGATTCATGCATGTTCAAATGATTTCATCTTGTATTTGGGAAAAAATGAGTCATTGGATAGTTTTCCAATATATAGAGAATCAAGGTATAATAAATATCAACCAGGGATGTCAGGATTGATTCCTATAAAATAGTTGAGATATTTCCCACTTACACCCAGGTTGTAGTGTTTCTTTATGTCTCAAAACACAACAATAATGATGTCATTGCATAAAACAATGATTTCAACTGTTAAAATATTGAATCATCCATTTTATGGTGGTTTATGGAAGTATTTTGATAGAGTGCATTCGTCTTCTGCTTCAGAATCTCGCAACATGAGATTGGTTCTTTCTACTAAAGGTTTATGTCCATTTGTTTGTTAGGGTAGTTAGTATTCATGGTGGACTATCTTTATAACTCCATATAATTTACCTCTATAGATGTTGATGAAGAGGCCTTATATCGTTTTGATTTTATTAATCCCAGAACATCTAGAAAAGAATATTGATGTTTATTTGAAACCATTGACTGATGAGTTAAATTTATTGTACAATAATTGTGTTAGTATATATGATTTGGATGCGAAACAAAATTTCTACTAAAAGCTATATTGATGTGTATAATTAGTGACTTCCAGGGATATATTATTTTAGATCACTGGAGAACACATGGTCTGAAATCATGTCTTTACTTTATGAGAGACAACAAATAATTTGTGCTCATAAATGGGAAAAAACTTTCTATTTTGACTTTCATTGTAGATTTCTTCCAACAAATCATCCATTTCGGTGGAAAAAATCTCATTTCAGAAAAGGAATAATTGAAAGGGATGAACATCCAAAAACGATCTCATGTATTGGTATAAAATATGTTTTATTATCATCACCTCCCATCATATTTGGACCAACAACAATCCAACAAAAAATTCATTGCTTTGGGAAAGAACACAATTGAAAAAAATGAGAATTTTTGGGATTGGGCATATTGGTCTGATTTGTTGGTCCACTACATGTTGGATGTCATGCATATTTATCATAACTATTTTGATATTTAATTTCATACCATTTCAGATTAGATAGGTAATACCAAAGATAATGTAAAGGAATGATTAGATCATTCCCAAATTTGTAGGCATCCAGAACATTAAGAATTTGAAAATGTCAGATCACATAGTTTAATGAAACCAAAAGAAACATATGCACTATACCAAGAGGGTGGATTATTATATTATCAGTGGATTGAAGATTTGAGACCTCCAGATGGTTGTTCTTATAAAATGGTTAGATATGTTGATAATAGTCACATTACCAGATTATAAATACATGATTTACATGTTATAATGGATGGACTTATGCCGATTGGATCATGATGTTTGTTGAATTCTATGATTTTGGATTTGATAACAAAAATATCATATTTTTTTCTGAGATATTTGTGCAGCGAGAAAAATCTATTTTGTACTTATAAAACTGGAAGAATATGATGTTGTAATTATATATAAACTAGAAAAAATAATTCTGATAGATTTCCTTGACACAATGGAACATTTGATATTACATTTTCTACATGAAGAAAAATTTGGAGGTCCGAAATAGTTTCGATGGATGTACCCATTCGAGAGATGCATGCAGAAATGGAAGAAAAAATTATGTAATAAAGCACTAGTTGAATGCATAATTGTTGAAGGTTATTGGAAAGTGGAAATTTATTTTTTATACTCTAATTATTTTGAATTTGAAAATCCCTCAACATACAACCACATGGTATGGAACAAGGGGAATTTTAATGATGAAATGAGTAGTCAATTATCAGTTTTTAATCATCCTGAGCTTGGATTTAGAGGAGTTCATGAATGATGGATTTTAGATTATGAACATCATAGATCTCATACATATGTTCTCATAAAATGTGACGAAAAGACTTTATTTTTACCGTGGGTTCTTCTATAACCTATTCTATAATCTATGTTACAGTAAGTAAAATAATATTATTTTTAGGTTATATGATAATCTTAACAAGAAACAGCTTCTACAAATTACAGTAGCTACTCTAGAAAAATGCCAGAAAAAAATTTCTCAATGGTTTCAAAAACTGGTAACATAAATTATTGATGGCTTGACATATCAATTCAGTTTTTTATTTATTATATTGATAATTTTTTATAGATTTTTATGTGTCTCGACATGCTGATAAAATTGATAAGCGACTATATATATTGAGTAAAACACCTTAAAAAATGGTTAAATCATGTAATGCATATATGGTGAATGATTTTTGATTTCATACACATGTATACGTGGAATAAAAAAACAATAAACAATATATTTTTAATGTGAGGATCTCATCATAGAGAAACTGAAGTTGACTTTTATGACATGCAAGATGAAATTGTGGATCCATGTTATCAAGGAAAAAATTACATAATGATGTTTAGATGTTAGTGGTTGGATACTGAGAGAGGATTGTGTGTTCATCAGACTCTTGGAATCGTTGAAAATAAATATAAAAGTCTTTTTGATGTAAATGATCCATTTTTACAAGCTCAAGAGACACATCAAATTTATTACACAAAGTACTGTGCTACTTCATGATACCTGAGTGATTGGTGGAGCATAATAAAAATCAAATGTCGGGAAAGTCATTTTACTCAAAGTGTATTTGGTTTCGCTGAAGTGCAGAGTATTGAAATTTTTAAAGAGACTACTCAAAATCTATCTTATTCACAAAGAGACAATAATATCATTGATGAAACCTCACAATTTAGATTCGATGGTGAGGATGATGTTGATGATGTTACAAATGAATTTGGAATGGAAGGAGATGATGAAACTAAAAAATCATATGGATATTGATGATGCTGAGGAGGAATATGAAGACATTGACATCATCCGATATGAAGATGATGATAAAGGTCAACATTAACATAGTTAAATGATGGTTATAATCACAACTAATATACATCTATATATTATAGTTCTTTTCTACTATTTTATAACGACAATAAATTTTTGTTTAATTTGGATGATGATCTATTTCGTTAGTTTTAGGAGGCTGAGCTAACATTGGATGAAGAGGATTTGCGATCATCTGACCCTCAGCCTATTAGCAGTTCGGGGGGTACATGATGGGAGCACAGTCTTTTGTGACTAATTAATCTTGACCCTATCCCCGAGCGACATCCACATCTAGGCTTAAATCGACGCACATAGAGGTATGGTAACCTGTGTATTTTAGTTAGCATTCATTAATTTTTTATATACTAATTGTTTGATTATTTGGGGTTTTCATAGTTTTTCACATATAGGTGTTGGATAGGGGAGCGGTATCTTCCGTAATCATTTGTCTCATCCATGGATCACACAGGAACATATTCCCGTTGATGTGTAGCTCGACATGTTTGATCATTTTCTGGTATGTAAATAAATAATATTTATTTTTGAGATTTATTTCATTAATACATTGATATTATAAATTATTTCTAGGGCTTATGTTAACCCATCGATGATAGAATGCATGATGCTATCCACACGGTATGTGATGTCTCTATGCATGGACATTTCCATTAGTTTTTAACATTTTGAGAATAATGATCATGAAGAAAGGAGTGACAATATTTGATGAGTCATGTAGAGCCCACCCACCAGAGCACATTTCCTCTCACATTTGGGTTGAATTATGTTCACGCTGGTTGGGTGCTGGATTTCAGAGGAGATATTTATTGGGCCGACAGAACTGGAGGAGACAGGAGGTGTCACATCTAGCTGGTATTCGTACATTTTGTAAACATAGCGATCATTTTGTAAGTATTTTTCTAAATATTTTATATAACATTAAATGTAAACAATTTATTTTATATTCTTATAGGAAGTCGAGATGCCTGATATAACAGAGTATGACGTGTATCGGATGATTATAGTGATCCAAGCACTAGAGAGATTAGATGTGATATCGAGCTTGAGATTATGGTCAATAATATTTCTTTTTCAGATTGAAAATGAACTGCATATAATATTTCCACTATTTTAATTTAAAATTGGAACTGAAGGAGTCATATAAAGTTGAAACCTCTCAGACATTGGCTATGTTTCAGGCTGAGATTGTTTATCAGACTATTTTCCACCATTTTGATGAGGCTACATGGATGTTGGCGGCCCAATATGGCTTTATGAATGGCAGAGTAGTTGGTATCAGTTATTGATTGACTCATGGGACTTATTATAGTACTACTACGATGTCGGTGTCCATTTTGAGAGGAGATCATGGAGAGGCATCATCAACTGGCTCATAGTAACACCTTACCACAAAACCATGTTTCCGTAGTTCCACCCTTTAAAATCATTAAAAAACCACTAATAAATGGAACTTTTAATAGAACTATTAAAATTCATCCTTTATCAGAACTTTTTTAACGATATTAAAGGGTACCCCTTTATCAATGCTTTTTTAGTAGTACGTCTAAAGGGGATGCTTTATCATGAACTTTTTCATAGCAATGATAATGTTTATATTTCAGAAAAACATTATTAAAAATAATATATTGTTATATAAGTATATTTATAGTGATATAAATATAATACATATTTTTTAAATATGATTAGGATAAGTATAAATAGACCATTTCATTTAATAAATTAGAAATTTGGATAAAATGTCTTCACTATAGTTTAAAAAATATTATAAATTAATAATTTTCTAATTATGATCAATTAATAATCATTTAATAACAATTTTAAGACACAAAAAATAAAAAACATTAATAAAAGATCTAAAATAAATTGAAAATATAACTCAAAATGCATATAGCCATATCTTTTGATCCGGGTGTTGATTTTAGCTCTACAACATATCAAATATAATAATGTGATGAGCTCTATGTGCTAGTGAACCGAGGGAACCTTATTTCACATTATTCGAGTCCCAAAAAGGCTCATAAAGCCTCAGAAACTGAGTTTTGAGTTGGGTTACCCTGAATATTTAACATTAAAATAGGTATAACCTCTGATCTGGATGTCCTCTAGGAATGTACTACATATCATATTGAAGATTGTTTTCTTTTCTTTGATTTGACTGGTTTTGAAGTCGAAACGGACATCTGGATTAGAAGTTATGGTCGTTTTAACATTCTATGAATTTTCAAATACACACACACACACACAAATATATATTTGTATATATATATATATATATATATATATTTATTTATTCACATAGATAAAAAACATATTTTCTAAATGTATTTAAAACTAATCAAATAAATATCCATTAATATGTAAATAAATTTACAGATAAAAAATTATAACAAAATATAATTTTGTAAATAAATATTAATATAAATTAATATACGAATAAATATATATATAATAATATATGAATAAATCTATATGTAATAATAAAACTAAATATATTAATATTAATATGAATCTATATTAATATATGAATAAATATTACTATATATAAGTATATATATAAATATATATAAATATATATTAATATTCGTATAATATATATATATATATATTAATAAATGAATAAATAAATAAATAAATCTATATATATATATATATTAAAATATGAATAAATATATATGTATTATCAGAACCAAATATATTAATATTATCATGAATCTATATTAATATACGAATAAATATAACTATATATATATATATAAATAAATAGACATATCATTAAATATAGAAGAAAATTAAATAGCTTAGTTGTAAAGGTGCGGGCACACAGGGAGGGGGAGGGGTATCGAGTTTGAGTTCGGGTGGAAGCAAGGAGGGGTGTGCGAGCAAGTGTGGGGTGCGTGGGAAAATGTAGCACATAGATGAGTGGGAGGGGGTCCACCTAGTACTGACAAAAGGGGGGGGGTCAAGTTCTGTTAAAATCTCCCCGAGCATTTTAATTTTTTGTATTTCTTTATGACTTTTATCAGAGCTAAAAAAGCACTTATAAAAGGTGTCTTTTATTAGAACTAAAAAACGGGCTGATAAATGACCGTTTTATCCATGATTTTTTTAGCGCTGATAGAAGGGATATTTATCAACACTTTTCAGAGCACTAATCAAAGGGATCCCACCTTTATCTTCGCCTCAGTTAACAACATTTTTCTATCACTTTAAATGACCTTTTCTAGTGCTGATAAATGCGATATTTGTAGTAGTGACAGGAGGAGCTGCATTCTCAGAGTGAGCTTATAGAGATTTTGCATAAGGAGCAGAAGAAGATGTACCAGTAGTAGCAGCATCATGAGGAGGAGCACCGATGATAGCAGTAGTAGTACGAGGAGCAGATGTGTCAATGGAAGCAGTAGCAACATGAGACAATGGAGTACATGTGCCATCTAACTCGAACTTTAGGGATGTAGTTTCATCCACCATCTCCTCCATCTACTCCAACTCCTCTAGAAGACCACCCCAATGATTTTTTTGTCATGTTAAAAACATTTGAATTCAATGTCTCTTATAATACTACCTATTTATAGTTTCTGTCTTTTATATTGCTCTAAATATTTCATAATTTATTTATTTTATTAATATTTTTATATTTTTATATTTTTTATTAGTAATATATTTTTATTTTTTTATTTTACTAATAATTATTATAAGATTTTTTTATATTTTTTTAAAATATAGTGAATTTTAATATTTTATACTTTTTTATTATCTAAATAATATTAATATTATTTTTTATAAATATTTATAATAATAATAACATTATTATATTATTAGTATTATTTTCTTATAAATTTTAAAACAATATAGATTTTTTATATTATTAATATTAGAAGTATTATTAAATAATAATATAATATCTATATTAATATTTTTAATAATATTAATATTTTTGAATATTAATTTATCATAATTTTATGGCATATTTTTTTTATAATGTATTTGCGATGGGTTTCCGTCGCAAAATGTTTGTATAAATTTTTAAATAAATATTTGCGATGGGAAACCAGGACCATCATGAATACTTTTTTACATCGGGCCCATCAGAAGAGGGTTTTTATATATAAATAGAGAACTATTTGCAATGGGCCGGTTGAAAAAAATAATATTTGTGATGCTTTTTTTAACTGTACACTGTCACAAAAGATCATTTGCGATGTGATCCCATCGCAAATACCTCAAATTATTGTAGTGATGTAATGAGGTACCTTCATTGATCAGTAATAAATAGACATTCATCTGGGTTGTCACTCCACCACGACCAGTACGCTTGTGTCCACCTCAACCTTCCATGATATACCATTAACCATGATGCATATAGATGTTTCTCTTATGTGATGTAAAGGACCCCCTTGTAAATTTCAATCCACTTGGGCATGATAAGAAATATGCCAGTCCATAGTGAGTTTGATGCTAATGTTGTTTATATCAAGGAAAAATAAACTGCACAGGAAACTACAGCCTCCAATCTCAAGGGGGCACTGCTGGCATTGGCATCTTTCCTCCCTGAACAAAATGTTGAGAAACATAACACCACAAAAGTAATTTTTTGGAAGAACCATTATTTCCAAAATCACATTAGATTTAAAATAGTGTGATGCACCTTTCTTGAAGAGAGATTAATCTAATGTAGAGTCAACAAAAATAGTACCTAAAACTATAGATCTACCTGGACTGTGATCCTGGATCATAAGTTTTACTGCACAAATATCTCTTCAACCATGACCCTAAGATGTTGTCAAACTAGTCTGAGATAATCCTCTATACAGACGCTAAAGCTCTGGGTCCTACCTACCCTAGCCATGAACACTAATAGCTCATCTTGATTAGATAGATGAATAACAACTCACAACCTAAGGTAAAGTCATAGATCCCATAACTAATAGAAGTGTCAGTATGGATCCCCTCTCACTAATTGCTTGAGGGAAAAGACCGATATAGGCACTGATTATGACACATCCAACCAGAAGCACTCCACCTGATCAGGTTCCTGATGCATTGAGGCTTCTTATAGTATAGCTTTCAACATTTGTGACTCACTATTGAGCAATCAGTTCATGTAAAATGGCTAGAACCACCACCATGTGAACCCTCAAAATACCTATACCTACTATGAGAAGAACCATTTGCCTACCGCAGAAATAAATCTCCTCAGCACACATAGCCAGATTCTCTATGATTAGAATATATAATCTAGTACTGGTTCACTATATATGTAATAGTAGTAATCCAAAATATGTTAATATGTGATTCGATAGTGTACCCATTCCCATTATCAAGTAACATAGTAGTTTTCAACTCTTGATCAGTTAGAGATGGAGAGAAATTCTGGAGATCATTGAATCTAGCCTAATGCTCTAGAACAGTCATAGATTCCCTACTAAAGATAAATAAACTCTGTGTCAATGTCCACTCTTAGAGTCTACGGAAAGAATTTACCATAGAAGGATGTCTACAATTCTAACCATACCATACCCCAATAACATTCACCCTGAGATATGATTTCCCTCTAACATTTGGCAGAATCACACAAAATATATGTAGCGATCACGAACCTATGCTCTAGAGGCATCTATATGGGGTCAAGTATTGATACCATAACTTCTAACCAATAATTTGTGGCCCAAGTTCCATTTTCCCTCGAGATGGTGGGAGGATGATACTACATGAAGTCCCATGTTAGCTCATCCACTATAGGGGTATGCATGGGTGCACCCAGAACAAACAAAATGAACCAAAGAAAACTATCCTAGAATTGAAAATCAACAATGTAACACCCCAAGATTTAATAGTAGGTTATCTCATTAATGTAATTCAATAGCTTGCACTACATGCAACATCGAGTTTGAGAGCACCACAACTTACCAAAACAGCCGTTCAAAAATGTGGTTATGAATAATATTAACTACATTTTGAATCATATATAATATAAATAATTTTCACATCCATATTATTTGTTTCTTAGTCATAATATAATAACAAAATCATTTTTTCAGATAAAAATAGTATTTAAAAAAAATGCATTTTTACCACCTTTTAAGGGTGAACCCTTTTTAAAACCAATATTTGAAACTTTTATATATTAAATTTAATGAAATTAAATTATTATTTATAAGCAGGACATAAATATTTAGTTTGGATAATGTTTTTGTACTTTTCTAATAACTTTCATATTTTGACGAATAGTGAAGAATATTATGTTTTAATTGAAAACAACCTTTTTAATCAAAATGATTTATAGTGTTAAATTATGAATTTGGAAGGCTTTGAAGTATAAAGTGAATTCATTTTTAACATTTAATACAATTTAAGTCATTATATGTAATTTCACATTTAAATTTAACATAAGCCCGTGTCAATATTTTTTTAGTTTTTACATTTTAAAAACCTGCTTTTTGGTTTTTACAATGGGAATTAATTTTAAGTTAATAAATGAAGCTTCTATGTTTTGAAAATGGAAAAATAGACTTCATTTTTTTTATTTTTAATATAAAAATTAGCATTGAGAGTATTTTTTTTATTTTTCTGAAAACATTCATGTTTTGAGGAATAGTGAAAAACACTGCGTTATTATTTAAAATTGGATTTTTATTTAAATAATTTTTTTTTTAAAATTTATATTGATTCAAAATAGATATATAATACCTATATAAGTTCAATGTAATTAATTGGTGTCATTTTATTATAAAATTAGATGTATAAATTTTTATTGAACTTTTTAACATCTTTTACCCACCTTCTATGTGAAATTGAAAATTTGCATAAAACGTTATTTTACCACTTCTGTGAGTTGAATTTCAAAAATTCGAGAGACACTGTTGATAACAGTGAATAAAATGTGGTTCAATAAGATGAAAATAATTTATGGTGAATAGTAACTTTTGACATTCATTTACCACAGTTAAAAGTAAATAGGGTAATTGATGGTAAAACTGATATTATAATTACCCTAATAGAAGTCCTAATTAAGGTGGATAAGTTTATTTCTACAAAAATCAACCTTAGAATAAAATATGATCTTTTAGGTCCACTTGGATTAGATTAGTAAATTTATTATTATTTTATTTAATGAAGAGTTAAAAGTGTTAAATTCAATGTTTAATGACTAAACCATTTTTAATATAGGGTTACACCTAATATAAATTCGAATATAAATACTAATTAGAAAATTAAAATTATTTTATAAATAATGGTATTTTATTTATAATTTTTAGACATCTAATAAATTAATTTATTTTTGACACAATGATGATGGAGTAATTACCATATTAATGAAAGAAATAAATAAAAAGTATTATAAATATTAAAATACTAATAATTTCAAAGGTTTTATGACATCCAATAATTTTATAAGTGAATATGGCCTGTTAAGGTTGGTTCAATGAATCTTTTTACATGTAATCAAGTTTTGATGACTTTCACAAAAACCAAATACCAAATAGTGTCAAAAATGAGATAAATTAATTTTTTAAACAAATACTAAATATTTGTTGATATAATATTCCTAAAAATATATGGTTCATAAAAAGGGTATAAATAATATTATATATGTCAATAATGAACCACTTGAGGTTCTCTTGGATGTTTAGAGTATGTTTATTAATCATATAGTGTAAGAATACAAGAAGGCAAGGTAAACGTTATATTATTTAACTAAGCGTTAAATCTAAGAGATAAGGTTATAATGGTAACCTAAACTTGTCTAAAACAAATTGGTTGGGATTATTTCGACACATAACCACATAAGTCTCTAAATAAATTCATTTGGAGCCATTATAAACCGAATATGATGGTATAATAAATTAATATTTTAACCTTTTCCAAAAGTGACCCTCACCCCTCTTATAAAAGCGCACTTCACCTTCTCTCAAAACCACACCTCCAAAGCCATTTGGCTCCACCAAACCCTACCCAAAAATCTCCCCAACTTCCCTCATATCATCATAGAGTCCTTAATTTGATCATAAATCCATCCAAATTATCCCTTTTGATCAACTCAAAAGGAAACACCTGAAGAAGAGGTAATAATTTCACCACCCTCATTCAAGTTCATTTCTAATTCATCCACTTCCTCTTTCTTTGTTGTTTCCATACCAAAATAATATCACCAGTACCTAGTACATGATTTTATTATATTATAAATATGGTAAAAATATATTAATTATTCTATCTATCCTATAAATTTCAAAGTCACCATATGTGCGTATGTACGACTTACCCTCTCCGCATTGTGGCGTAGTTTGTTATTAAAAAAATTCATTATTTGGATGGGTATAATATTGAGTATAATTGATTTAAATAATAAATATCACATTTTATAATTCTATGTATATTATATACCATCCATTTACACATGATTTTTCCATCATTATAATGATATTGTCACTCGTGCATACGTACGGATTACCGTCTCCACGAGTCGAAGAGATTTATTTAAATGTTCACCATTCAATGACGAATATAAAAATATATATTATTAATATGTATGTAATATACGAAATAATAATTCTACTAGAGATATATATATATTTATGTACTTACATATATCTTATTCACTTACATTTGTTCAATACGATGTGAAAATAGCAACAATGTTTATGCGTACGTATGGCCCACCGTCTCCATAAATGGTGTTTTCCATTTCATATATCGATAAATTATACATATTTATATTCTATATAAATGTGATATATAATTCATTTTTTTTATTTGGGAAGTATTTAAATCATGATCTAAGTGATACTATCAAGAATAACAAGTTAAAACACGTATGATAAAGAAAGTAATTATTACCCGAACTATTAATTTAACATGGAAATCATTTTTTAATGGATAGTATAAAGTCATAAATGAATCATGTATGATATAATAAATAGTAATATGGTTATTAAATAATTTAATAACATACTATGGTCATTATAAAAGAGGTTAAATATACCCTCGACCAAAGGAAAGTGCAGGGTAAGGGTTATTTCATCAATCTCATTATTATCTTAGATTGTTTATGTGTAAGTATTTACTAGGAAATATTTATCATCGATACCCATATTTCCTATAAAGGTTTTCAAAAGAAATATTTTACAGTTTTATGGGAGGGTCAATTTGACTATATCCTATTTCTAAATGTTTTAAAGATTTATCTTTCCCAATGCTTTTAATTAATGTCCATGTTTAAAAAATGATTTTAATGATTTATTTAAATAGACTAGAATGTTTTTAAATGATAATTCTCTTCAAAAGTTTCAAAGTGGTATGGGTCACATTTATTCAAAAATATCATTTAAATTACTTCCTTTATAAATGTGTGACTTTTAAATGATTTCCCAAAAAGGGATATTTCTCTCAAAAAGATATACTGATCATTTTCAAATATGTCAACATCCTTTACTGGATATTATTCTTGATTGAGGTTGATTTATTATAATAAATTCTTCCATATTTTATTGAATGAGTTATAATATGTTTGACTATGAATGTCTTATTTTTATACCATTCACGGTTTATGGATAATTTATTGACATTTCGTATGCTAGTTTTAATACAAATGTTTATGTAATGTTTCAACTTTTTCATATGAGGAATGTAGTGGACTTAGTAAGTGACGGGTGGAGCCCTCTATAGCTCCTCGATGCATTAGTAGGTCTAATGAGACAAACTAGTGTCTTGGCATAAGGCTTTGACAAAATATTTATGTCTAGTCTAGGAACAAGGCCTTGACTATGTGGTAATGATGTCCGACATTATGCATTCCCTCATTATGAAATTACTTTTTACAAGTGATTATTCAACCAGTAGATAATCCATGTGCATGTTTATATTGTGATGTTTTATTTTTTTTCCAAATTATGTTCAAGATTATTTTTAAAAAGGTAGTTGTTTTTATTTCACATCTTTCCAAAATGGTTTATAGCTTCTACCAAAATATTTACCATTATTGAGAATCCGAGCTCACCCATTTTTTATGTTTTATTTTCCTAGGATTCCAATAAGTTTATTATGATTTATATTTAGGGTTTAGCTAAAGGGAATAATGGAATTCTAAAATAACTATCTCTTCTGTGTTGTATGCTTGAAATTGAAATATAAAGTTAATATATGCAATTTATTTTCCAAGGCTGCTAAACTGATCGGTCCTTCGGGACATGATTCTATGTAATCATACCAATGTATTAAAATAATGCACTGAATCACAGTAACTAGGGTTGGGGTGTTAATGTTGGTATCAGAGTAAGTTTAGTACCAACCTTGGAAGCTGGATTTAGAAAAACTCAGATTAGAGAACAATACCCTAAGATAGACTTTGGGGATTAGTATAGAATAATTTCCTAGAATTTTGGTAATATATATATTTTGTGAGTTTTATAAGAAATAAATCCCTGTGTGGATACGGGCAGGTAGAGGTGGCTCTGGCATAGATGTGCCTAGAGGTAATACCCAAAAACACCCCTTTGAGCTAGACTCGAACAGGAACTGGTGCACAAAAATGGGCCTTTCAGCACTCATGGTTACGAAACTCCTGGGGGATATGCTTAAGATAATTCACATTTTCATTACATGCCATTATGACGAATTTAAGAGTAAATAATTTATCAAAGAAAAAATTTTATGATTAGAGATTATATAAATTATCTTTTCAATTTATGTTTTATATTTTAAAATTTTGTAATTATGCATAGAGATTGATAAACTAACCTTGTGTATGCCATTGTATAGAAATGTAACCTAGTTGAAGGAATGAGAATTCCAGCAATACGCATGATCGAATGATTATGAAGGATCATATATTTAATATTATTAAGCCCACATATATAAGGGAAATCGTCTCCCACGTATTCTCATCACATGAAGAAATAGTATCATGTGTTAATAAGAAAAGTAAGGAATTGCTTGAGTAATATGTCTTTGAAGGGAAGAAAGAGAAGAAAATGATGGAAGAGAGAAAGATGGATAAAGGGAAGAGGGAAAAGAAGGATTTTCCCATATGTGATAACCATTGAAGGAATCACCTTGGTAGTTGCTTTAAGGGAATGAGAGTTTGTTATGTGTGTGGAGAAAAAGGACACTGTGTACGTGATTTCAAGGGTAAGAAAAAGGTTTCAAATGTATAATGACTCATCTGCAAGGTGTTTGGACACTACATTAATCAATTTACAAATACTCATGGTATACCACAAATGATGTTGTTGGATAATAATCAAGTTATGTTATTACCATAGATGAAGAGTAATGACATGTGTTCTTATGTTGATATTAAAAATTATGTCATTTGAGTATTGTATCAAAGATTGTACGAGTTCTAAAAAGTATGGGGTATATAAGGATTTTACTGAAGTACTATTTCATTAAGGATTTGATATTGTGTGGTACCATGAAAAGTGACTCAATATCAGGTTATAATTTTTGGAAAATATATTTTTGAAGGAAAGATAAATATTTAATATGGTCCTGATACTCAGGTATTGATTTTGGAATAAGAGATGATTGATTTGGATAAATTATATTGGATATTATTGACATCCCTGGAACTGATTTAAGGTTTGTTTATTCCATCATTGTTAGAGTTTATGAAATTTTTTTGATATAAGGAGTATATCCAGTATTCTATATGGAATAAAGGAGAATAAGTGTAATAAATAAGGTTTTATGGTAATTCATAGGGTTACCGTGTTTTAATAGAATACATGATGAATGTATTCACTTGTTGTCACGTGGTAAAAAAGATATTCATTTTGTTTTCCTTCCTTATATATTTTGGACAGTGTGTTTGAATAGAATTATTTTGAATAAGTCTAAAGTCTGGAATCAATTAAGTTTGACATAGGATACTATTGTTATGGTTAAATCATTTCATGATATTATTTTTGGACTGTTATAAAAAGGTCAACCCGGAGGACATGCGACAACCCGTCGTGTCTGGCAAGGCATCGAGACTTGGACACGCAACCGAAGGGTGACAAGGATGAATCACCTATCACTGGACTACGTGATGTCATAGTTTGTATAATGTAATTTTTTAAAATGTTCTGACAGATGGATTATAAATTAATTATTTTTTGAACCCTCTATGATTAGGATAAACAAAATATTTTTGAATTCAATTGTCTTGTGGAGTGAAATATGAGTTTGTGGTAGGAATTAGTTGACATATGAAATTCTACATGTCAAGTATATTTTTTTCCTATTATTCTATGAATAAATTAATTCTTTAAAAATATGGAAGTGATATTAAATCCAAAAATGTGTTATCCTAATACATTATTTTTAGTTGAGCTGACGATATTTTAAATCATTATAGATTGATGGATTTGAGGTCCTCAATTTCACCCTTGTTTGTGATTGAAGACCTCAATAACTCTCTATAAATATTTAAGTTCTTACTCTAAAAATGTGTCTCTAATTTCCACCAATGTTCTTCTAATCGAGATCATAATTTGGTCATAACATTTTCATTCCCATTCTCTCTTATTAAGACTAAATTTTATTTACCCAATTTCTGATGTGGGATATCTACAAAGGTATTTTTCAATTTTAAATATTTTATAATCGAAGAAAAATTTCAAATTGATAGGATGCAATTTATTGAAGGAGGGGAGAATGTAACACCCTAGGATTTCATAGTACGTTATCTCATTAAAGTAATTCAATAGTTTGCACTACGTGCAACACCGAGTTTGAGCACACCACAACTTATCAAACTTGCCGTTCAAAAAGTTGTATTGAATAGTATTAACTAAATTTTTAATCTTATATACTCTATATAATTTTAACATCCATATTATGTGTTTCTTATACAAAATATAGGAACAAATTCATTTTTAAGATAAATGAAGTATTTTTCCAAAAATGCAATTTTACCGCCTTTGAATGGCGAACCATTTTTAAAACCAATATTTTTAACTTTTATATATTCAATTTAATGAACATAAATTCTTTTTCAGACGCGGGATATAAAAATTTAGTTTGGATAATATTTTGGTACTTTTATGATAACATTCATATTTATAATGAATAGTGAAAAATACAATGTTTTAGTTGAAAACAACTTTTTTTAATTGAAATAATTTATAGTGTTAAATTATGGATTTAGAAGGCTTTAAGTATAATTAGATTATACTTTTAAAATTTTATACAATGTAGGTCATTATAACTAATTTCACAATTAGAATTGACATAAACACATGCTAATCTTTTGATAATTTTATCTTTTTAAAAACCCGCCTTTTGGATTTGACAACGAGAATTAATTTTAAATTAATAAATTCAACTTATTTGTTTTAATTTTGTAAAATGTACTTCATTTTTTAATTTGGAATATCAAAATTAGCTTTGATATAATTTTTGGTAGTTTTTTAGAAAAAATTCAATTTTTGATGAATAGTGAAAAACACTGCGTTATTATTTAAAACTGATTTTTTTATTTAAATAATTATTTATATTAAATAAATTTATTTTAAGTCAAAATAGATTTCTAATACCTATATATGTTCAATGTTATTCATTGGAGTCTTTTTATAATAAAATTAGATGTATAAAATTTTGTTGAACTTTTTAACATCTTTTACACACCATCTTGAACCATTAGAAAATTTGCATAAAACATAATATTACCACTTCTATGAGTTGAATTTAAAAAATCAAAGAGACGCGGTTGATTTCAGTAAGTAAATTATGGTTCAATAAGATAAAAATAATTTTTTTTGAATAATAACTGTTGACTTTTATTTACCACGGTTAAAAGTAAATAGGGTAATTAAATGTTAAAATGATATTATAATTACCCTAACACATGTACTAATTCTATTGGATAAGTTTATTTCGAACAAAAAAAACTTAGGAATAAAATATGACCATTTAGGTCCACTTGGATTAAATTAGTACATTTATTATTATTTTATTTAATGAAGAGTTAAAAGTGTTAAATTCAAAGATTAATGACTAAACCATATTTAATATGGGGTTAAACACCATATAAATTAGACTATAATTATTCATTAAAAATATAAAAATATTTCTTACATAATTATATTTTATTTATAATATTTATACATTAAATAAATAAATTTATTTATGACCCAATGATGATATATTAATTACCTTATTAATGAAAGAATAAAATAAATGGTATTATAAATATTAAAAAAATTTAATAACAATGTTTTTATGACATACACGAATTTTATAGGTGAATATAACTTGTTAGGGTTGATTAAATGTATCTTTTTAGAATTAATCAAGTTGATATGACTTCAACAAAAACCAAATACAAAATAGTGTAAAAATTGATATAAATAAATTTTTAAAACAAATACTATATTATTGGTTGATATAATATTCATAAAAATATAATGTTCAGTAAAAGGGATTAAATAATATTATATATTTCATTAATGAAACACTTGAGGTTCTCTTGGATGTTTGGAATAATTTTACTTACCATATAGTGTATAAATACTAGAAGACACGGTAAAAGTTAATCTATTTAACTAAGAGTTAAATATAAGAGATAAGGTTAAAATGATAACATAAACTTGTCTAAAACCAATTAGTTGAGAGTAATTAGGCCACTAACAACCTATGTCTCGAAATAAATTTATTTGGAGACATTATAAACAGAATATAATTGTATAATATATTAATATTTTAATCTTTTCCTAAATTGACCCTCACCCCTCTTATAAAAGGGAACTTCCCCTTCTCTTAAAATCACACCTCCAAAGCCATTTGGATCAGCCAGAACCTGCAAAAATATCCTCCCAACTTCTATCATATCAACCTAGAGTCCTTAATTGGATCAGAAATACAACCAAAGGATCCCTTTCGATCAACTAAAAAGTAAACACCCGAAGAAGAGGTTTTAATTTCACCACCATCTTTCAAGTTCTTTTCTTCTTCCACTTCCTCTTTCTCTGTTGTTTCCTTAACAAAATAATAACACTAGTACGTAATACATACTGTGATTTTATTATAAATATGGTACAATCATATTCATTATTCTATCCATCCTATAAATGAAAAGTCACCATACGTGCGTATGTACGGCTTACCGTTTCCACGTTGTGGTGTAGTTTGTTATTCCAACATTTCATTATTTGAATGTGTATAATAATGATTATAACTAATTCAAATAATAAATATAAAATTTATATGATTCTATATTTATGATATACCATACAATTTCATAAGATGTCACAAAAAATATAATTATATTTTTACTCATTCATACGAACGGATTACAGTCTCCACGACACGAAGAGATTCATTTCCACGTTCACCATTCAATGATGATTATAAATATATATTATTAATATTTATGTAATATATGAAATAATAATTTTAATGTATATATATATGTGTGTGTGTACTTACATATATCTTATTCACTTACTTCCGTTCAATACGATGTGAAAACAGAAACAACGTTTATACGTACATACGGCCAACCATCTCCATAAATGCTGTTTTTTCATTCATATATATATATATTATACATATTTATGTTATATATATATGTATGATATATAAATCATTTTTTATATTCTTTAAGTTTTTAAATCATGGTCAAAGTGATACGATGCAAAATAACAAGTTAAAACACGTACGAAAAAGAAAGCAATTATTACCCGAAATGTAAATTTGACATGGAAGTCATTATTAAATGGATAATATAAAATCATAAATTAATCATGTATGATATAATAAATATTTATATGGTTATAGGATAATTTAATAACATACTATGGTCATTATACAGAAGGTTAAACATACCCTCGACCAAAGGAATGTGCAAGGTATGAGTTATTTCCTCAATCTCATTATTATCCAAGATTGTTTATGTGTAAGTATTTACTGGGAGATATTTATCATTGATACCCATATTTCATAAAAATGTTTTCAAAAGGAATATATTACGGTTTAATGGTAGGGTATACTTAACTATATCATCAGTTTTAATGTTTTAATGATTTATCTTTCTAAGTCCTTTTAATTAATATCCATGATTTCAAAATTATTCTAGGGATTTATTTATATGTACATGAATGATTTGAAATTATAATTGTTTTAAAAAGTTTCAAAGTGGTATGGTACACTTTTATTCAAAAATTTCTTTTAAATTACTTCTTTTATAAATGTGTGACTTTTAAATGATTTCAAAAAGGTATATTTCTATCAAAAAGAATTACTAATGATTTTAAACTATGTCAGCTTCTTTTACATGATATTATTCTTGATAGAGGTTGATTTATTATAATAAAATCTTCCATATTTTATTGAATTAGATAGGATATGTTTGACTATGAATGTTCTATTTTTATGACATTCATGGTTTATGGTTAATGTACAGACATTTCGTATTCTAGTTTTAATATGAATGTTTATGTTCGGTTTCAAATTATTCAAATGCAGAATGCAGTGGACTTAGTAAGTGACTGGTGGAGCCTGCTAAAGCTCCTTGATTCATTGGTAGGTCTCATGAGACAAACAACTGTCTGGGCACAAGGAATTGGAAAAAATTTTATTTGTAGTCTTGGCACAAGGCCTAGACTATGTAGTAATGGAGTCTAGTGTTAGGAATTCCCTAATTATGAAATTAGTTATTACATGTTATTATTAAAATAGTAGAATACCTATGTTCATGTTTATATGGTTATGTTTGACTTATTTTTTCCATATTATGTTCAAGATTATGTTTAAAAAGGCTGTAGTTTTTATTTCACATATTATCTTAAACATTTAAAGACTCCACTAAATTATTTACCCTTACTGAGCATCTGATCCCACCCCTTTATTATGTTTTATTTTCCTTGGATTCCAAGAAGTGTAATATGATTGATATTATTGGTTAAGATAAAGGGAATAATGGAATTCTCAAAGAACTATCTATGTCGTGTTGTATGTTTTAAATTTAAATGTAAAATTAATTTATGCGATCTATTTTCCAAGACTACTAAAATGATTAGTCCATTGGGACATGATTCCTTTTAATCATTCCAATATATTAAAATAATACACTAAATTTGGGTAACTTGGGTTGAGGTGTTACGAACGCCCAGTGGAAGGTCCACAGGAGGTGCCACAGTTGGAACTATAAGAGGTATAAGGGGTGGATCAGGGCCCACCACCTCAGGAGTATTCTCATCACAAATATCTTGTTATAAAACACGAGATCTTTATAGTTTAATGTCTCTATAATTTCAAACTCACACCTTAGACATGATTTTAAAATATAATAAAATCTAGATAAGTAAAAATATAAAGAAAGGGCAGGTACATGGCCTCTCTATATCCTGAAATAGGAATCATATTTCTCCTAGATCTAGGTATAGGTGTTAATAAAACATAGATATATCACAAAAAATATATCATACTACCCACTCTTAGGTCTAGTTAAGGTTAAGTTATCATACTCTTTATAAAAAGTTTCCATTTCATTTTAATGGTGGAATTCATGTTAACACATTTATGAATTTAAATTCCCTTCAAATGGATGAATTATTTTGATCACCATATCCAATTTATAAGGGTCCATAAATATTATAAATTGAATTGTTGTGTCCACTTAATCCTACCCAAATCATATTCCATCCCATGTGACCAATGTTCCATGTCTCAATGTTCCATGAACAATTACAAAAGGTGTTTTCTTTTTCCTATGCATGAAAACATTGTTAGTTTAATGAAGACACTTTACGATTCAGTTATGATTTCTCAGTCCTGCAAATTATTTTTCACATTTATATATATAAAAAATAAATCACTTTAATAAGAACATGCACTATGGTTAATGAACACTGAAAAATATACATAACAAGGAACAGTGTATAGAATTTCAATACTACGATGCCTTGTATGATTCATGTTTCTAATATGGTTTCATTTCCTCATTATATGGTAAAATAAATCCCATAGAGTTAACAGTTTTAATAATAATAAAAATGGTACAAAGAATGTTCTTTACCTAATAGTGAAATCCATGAAACTGTAACACCTCAAGCAATAACAACATTTACCCATCCAATGAAATTTGGGTTTCCCCTATACATGGGTTAAATACTCTCAGGTATAATGTTATTATAAAATTACTATGTTTTAGTCTCATATATAAACCCTACAATATTACAAATGGAGAAGTACATTTGATACCACCTTTTAATGTCCCACATCAGGTTCCCCTAACTGGTTCCCCCAAATGGTGGCCCTAAGGTATCACGCATGCCTCCCAAAAGTCTAGAAGCTAATGACCAGTACTAGGGGCCTGGGGTTTGTCAATGGGGAGACTATCCACCTATAGATCAGAGTGAGCAAAAAAATAGATAATATATGATGAATAACGAAAATAGAAATAAAAAACATAGAACAATAGAAATAAAAGAAATATACCAAGAAATATAAATAAAAAAATATAAATACAGGAGTAAACAATAGATACCAAATGTTTATAATGATCACAATTCTATACAAAAAGTGTACTTGGGGACTAGGGGATACATGAATATAGTACCTTTTTTACAAAATTATTAATGAGATCAAACACTACTACAACTAGAATATGAATCATTTATTTGGTCCTATTCCACATGCTCCATCATATAACAATAATTATATCATGCATTGGATGCAGCACAATTCCCTTTATCAAAACCTGAAATCAGAAGCTATCCTGGGTATCATAGGTGACCCATGTAGGGAGTGAGATAAAAACTATATTGGCCACCGCCACCTGTGTCTGGATCAATAAATTTCATGAAATAAATAAATTAACTATGTGACATAAATGATAAATGCAGGTAAATAAATAAATAAATAAATAAATACTTCAGTTCGGGTTCTAACTTGACACTCAACTGATGCCACCTTCTTCGGACTAAGCAGGATGTATGAACCAAGGTATATGTACAAGTAATAAGGTGTGTGTATGGGTCATCATAAATAAGGAAACCATGGTAATAATACTCGAGTCGTGTTCTTTGACATTTCCATCACTTCTCCATGACATCATATAAGAATGCTCCTTATATAAATAAGAAACCTAAATTTTTTGATAAGAAATAAAATCCCTCAAATCAAAAGATGGGGTCTTGATTCCATCTAAGGCGATCTATAAGAATCCCAAAAGTTACTATAGGACTCCTGATATAACCAATACCATCGAGTCTATCCAAGGAATCCAATGAAAGAATTACTTATATCTCTCATGGCATGGTGAAGTCAATGTTGAAACCAAGTATCTCTGATAGGGGATCGGGTCTCACCTGAGGAATGGCGTAACCATCATTCTAAAAAGCCCATCCATGATTTATCGCATAAGGAATTAGTGTCACTCACTTGTATAAAATAATCCAACAAAATATCATGAATAAGTAAATCCAATTTATCACTAACAACACATTAAATAGATTGAAATCAAACATGGTGAGTCCATCCACGACATCTGTAAGTCGGGACGCATGTTATTACCCATCCTATAGTAGGCGAGGCCTTGAAACAAAGACACATATAACAATTTATAGAATATAAATCACATATCAAAAATAATCATTTCAATATCCCATGGTAAATGAACAATCCAAGTTATAAAATTTTAGTCAATCAACTATAACAATAAAAATAATACACAAAATTTTGCACAAGGTATAAGACAAATGGAATAAGCCAAAAGGCACAAAATTTGGCACAAGGAATAAGACAAATGGAATAATCCAAAGAATGAGGTAATGAGACATGTGGCATAAAGTATAAATACATGTAACTAATCAAAAATATCATGTATGATGGACATAATAGGGAATAAATGTAAGAAAATATATAAATCATGAAGTATGTGGATAATAAATAACTATGATGAATCAATCATTATGAAATGTTCCTTACTCATGAATCACAATTCTACTTAATTCAAATTATGATTCAAGTAATTTATAAAATGTAAAAAATGTATCCACATGGTCGCCAATAACTCAAGGTATGGGAATTTAGGCCATTAAGGTGGGAACCCCCTAGGGTGGCCAATGATAAGGAGGACAACACAGAAATGGTTTTTTCTATAGGAAAAGTTTACAAAGACCTGAGTAAACAATTAAATTAGTTTATTAAATAAATGTTAAGTTTCACCCAAAGGGTCTAGCATGTGGCACAATGACAAATCATTTAAAAAACCAACGAAACATGTAGATATGAACTAGACCACCTATCTTGATTTAGTTTCACTCCAATAATCTGATTTCAATGTATGAATCAAGATAGAATAAGATATAATTAATCAATCTTCCAATGCACTCAAAACAAGGGTAAATAGGACACAAAAAATTTTTGTAACAAAGGATGGACATAACATTAAATGGAATGTATTGGATAATAGGGATTACCTATAACATTTCATTACTTCCAATGGGGTGTGATTTTGTTACTCGATAAAGGATTTACCACCAAACATGTGGAGGAGGAAGGGAGGAGGTTTAATGTGTGAGGGAGGATGAAAATACTATTATAATGGAGAAATAGATAAGAGGGATTGATTATAATATACATATAAATATATAATTGCAATTTTACCCACATAGGTATTTGAACATGGTTTGGCCACATGGTAGGCCAAACTACGAGCTGATCGTGATCCTAGTTCTTCTTCAAGGGGGGACCCCACATGACTAGGTGTATGGTTTTTCTAGGCGTATGCCGACCATTTGAAATTCCACTACCCCAAGGGTTAGAAACCCCCATGCACATGCACCTAGGGTCACATTATTTCAAAAAATTTGTGAGTCCCTAACACCCCACTTTCTGCAACCACACAGATTAGGGTAACAGTGTTAGTAGGGCTACACTATTTATAGTAAATGTGTGGCATAGTCCTTTTATTTAATTTTAGGGGATATATGCTTTGAGAAATACCATGAAAACACTAATATCTCTTTTAATACCTTATGAAACATTATCGGGTGCAAACAAGAAATCTAAACTGAAAAAATGGATCTTACCATTGGGAAAAGTTATGATGTTACATGTGGGATGGGGTGAGGTGGAACAATTTCTGGATTTCACCTAATGAGGTCATGAAAAAATTAATATTTTATAACTTTATGGACCCGGTAACATCAAGGCATGGATGAACTCTATAGGAAGTTATAGATTTGTCATTCTAGGGAAGAGACTCCTAGAGTATTCCTAAAAGTGTTCCCCATAGGTCCTTGTTCTCTCATTGGAGTTGGGTGATCTTTTCCTCTATAGAAATTTCCCTCTCATCCTAAAGGGGAGAACTGGCATGAGTTATAATAAAACCTATTCCTCTGTCAATGGTAGGGCAAGTGGATGATGATTGGAGTTTAAAAATGGACCCTAGTGACAAAATCATCTATTTGAACTGTCAATATACTCCATCAAAATTGTACATTAAAACACCAACACCACTGATAATACCTTCTACATATGGATAAAAGGCCCCATCTACCTATTCTTTTCTTATGTTGGAGGTAGATGGTGATGAAACTACCATGAATTAGATAACTATATGTGGGTATTATTATACTCATTATGAGTGTTCTCATTTGGATCCATTGAGAAGTCCACATATTAGATTGATATCATATTGATGGATACATAAGTGGGTTGGTTTTCATATTCGACAGAGTTTCTCATATGATATGTATGATCCTGATTTTCCATTTGGTGTGATGATTACCATTATACCATTTGATTTATTTTAACCTCTATTACAATTTGGTAGTTTGGCACCCAATGTACTGTTTGGTGGGTCAGTTCCCATAGTACCATTTAGTGGATCAGAACCAGTAGTATATGTTTTCGGGTTAGAACCCATATTTGAGATTATCCTTCAGTAAAATTGGATAAAACAACCCAATCCTATAGGTTGGGGTACCCTTGTGATTCCATAATCAATAAGGAGAGTTGTGGTGATGTTAGAGGTTCCTGGATAGTGATGATATGGGATTGATTTGATGCCACTTTCGGCATACACTAGTAGGCCTCAGTAAGATTGATGGTTACAAGTATGTATACTAGTTATGGAGTTTCATTTCATGGATACCCATGTTGTCCCTCATGTTAAACACACTAATTTGGATGGATGGGGTTGGCACAATTTCAAATTTATATCCTTATGTAATTATGGTTTTATGTCAATGGTCATGAATAGAATAGATGGGATCCATCATGGGTATCTTCTGAGTGATCGAGTTAACATGGTGACTATCCTCATCCACCCTCATAGGTAGGGAAGGTATGAATTTTTTCAATCCAGGGATAAGCTACAGATGTGGTTTAATGTGTAAAAAGGGAAACATCCTTTTTTAAGACCTATTATGGATATGATGTCTAGTGGAAATTCATCATCTAGAGGATATCATGATCTAATTCCAAATTTGAGATAGATCTATTGATGTGGTACTCCAGGACCAATACATTCAATAATTGGCATTCTAGGTGCTCTGTTGGTGATATCATATGTCGGGGTCTCAAGGTTGAAGCATCTATGGAGGCCGATGCATATGAGAGGTGTGTCATCTGGTTGTTCACAACAACTTGAGGAATTCTGAATTAATTACCATCCTATCCCTTGGTCACTTATTTTTGGAAATTTTCAACATAATTAAAATATTTTATATCATGTTTTCTATTTTGTTTAATAAAAAAAATAGAAAAAGACTTCTCGCCATGAACCGGGTACTCTATCCTTTTTAACTCATGAAAGAGATGATATAGTTAAAGAATTTCACATTGAGATAACCATTTTTTCCAAAAATATTTGTGGATTGGTTTCACCCTCATCCTTAATTGTGGGTGACTGGTGGTGGTTACACAATTATTTCACTCAGGTTTACCATTTTTTTCACTATCAAATACTCCTAATGTTTCCCACAACCATGAAAAAGGAAAAAACTACTTTTTAAAGCTGGTAGTCAATTGGGTTTTAAATACCAACAAAACTTAGTAACTCACATTATTCAAGAGGATAGGAGGTCAGGCTCATCGTACCCTCATGGGGGAAAAATTTCCAATTTTAGGACTCTATAATAGATTTAATATATTATTATTTAATCCTTCCATGGACTATATATGAGACTTGTTACCCAAATATAACTGACTTGATTAAAACCATGTGCTGTTAGGAAAAGTGTGTCTGTACAGGTTCTCCATTATTTTGTTCCTCATTTTAGGATGATTCATTTTATAGAGATGTTATGGTTCCCTGGAGTTTATTTCCATATAGGGAGGTGGTTTGTATCTTGAAGATGGGATTGAACCTGTACAATGTGTACTACATATCATGTGAGAATTGGAATAAAAACCCATGTAGTTTGTTTGAAAAAGTGTAAGGTTTTATGAATAAAATATACCTTGTAGTTTAATATCATTTTTATAGGATGTTAATTAAGTGATCAATCTTTGAAGATGCATCCAAAATATCCTACCAAGAAAAGAATTAGGTTTTACATTGTTTTTGTTAGGGGTGTCTATATTGTAAATGATGCGACAATATAGGCCCTGAATAAGAGTTATGTATATAAGGAATACCTGAATTTCCCCATCATTAGTATGACCCTTTGAGTAAATGTGAAATGTATTCAGTTTCACATCCTATCAAAGGGAACACACTGGGCTAATTCCCATGTTTCTATTGGCAAAATAATTACTTGTCAATAAGCACACACAAGTCGTACTAGGTGTTATAAACAAGAGATAACCGAAGATTAGATTCATCACATGGGATTCAAATTGTATAAGGATTACACATTGAAGTTTCCCTTATAGTGGGGTGATTATAAATCTCATAGATGATATGGTATGGAGCTCAAGCCTTAGGAATTTATCCTACACATCATTTTCATAAAAGGAGTTAGATTCATCATAGTTCATTTTTCTTGTCAGTCTCTTATTGAATAGTGAAAGAGGAAAACCCCATAGGAGAGTTTTAGTCCAGTGGGTTTGAATATTTAGCATATATGGGGAGTTTCATTGAGATGGATTCCAATTTTGAGACCATTCCTTAAGGACAATTACAAATCATGTTTGGACAATAATTAGTGTTCTTAATGTTTAGTTACCCCTTATCCCATTGAAGGGTTATGATAAGTTATTTCAATTAAAGGGAATATTATTAATCATGAGTTACTTAAAGGTTAGGGTCTTATACGATGATGGATTCCCATTGGGGATTGGAACATAGGAAGATATCCTATATTTCATGGTTGGAATGATATTAGAGTTCCCATAATTCAATTATTCAGTGCCAATCGATGGGTAGGGATATGTGATTACAATTAGGGAAAATATTGTTATCATCATGTTTAAAAAATATAGGGTCTTATTAAAGGATGGATTCCCACGGTACATATTCCTTACCTATCCAATGAAGGATAAAGAGAGATCAAGGGCCAGAAATGTGAGTCAAATAAGTTTATTATGACATGGTGGGCCCATATGAAATCATGAAACAAATAGGTTTGCAAGAATGAATAACCCTAACACATTAGGGACACTCCCCTTATATTTTAGTTATTTGAATAATGTTTTGGGCCACGTTTTTTCATGGTATATTTCATAGTTTATGTTCTAGAAAATATTGAAATGTCATAGGGTGTCTGCCTAACATGTCTTAGATGCTTCACATAATCAAAGATGACACATCCATGGTGTTTCACATGATCAAAGAAGACATATCCCGTGCCTTTCATATGACTCATGTGAACATTTCCCAGTCCCTTCACATTTTCAACAAACTTGGAAGAGATGTATTTTCATGATCAAGGTGACTTATCATGGATTAATTTTCATAATCATAGAAGATAGTCTTGGGACTTTTTCATGACAAATAGTTTTGGACATGATTTATTCACATGATTAAATAGATTTGTCCAGGATGTCATTGCCTGATCAAATCATATTAGAGTAGGACCATTCACATGACCAACTGACTTGGTTGGTATATCTTCTTATGAATAATGTGACTTGTCTAGTATCTCTTCACATGATCAAAGCTAACTTGTCCAGGGCCTTTCACTTGAAAAAATAACATGGCTAAAATATTTTTTTAATGATCAATGTGACATGTCTATAATTTCTTTCACTAATGAAAAAGATTTGTCTAGGGACTTTTTTCATGAAAAACTCACATTGTCAAGATGTTTTCTCATGATAAATGTGACTTATCCAATAAGCCTTTACACAATCAATATAGTCATTGCTAGGGAATTTCTCATAACGAACTGACTTATCCGGGATGTCTTCAAATGATCTAATTGGCTTTTCTGGGATGTCTTGGAATTATAAGAGTGAATTTTCCATGGAATATCATGTGATCAAATTTATTCATCTAGGGATGCTTGATGGAATTTTTAGAATAGTGAGGCATCATGAAATCAGATGATATTAAGAGAGTCAAAATGAAGGGTCCCGCGAGAATATCTAGGATCGTGTGCATGTTCAGGTTTTGAAGATAAATGTCCAAGGTGATTATTCCATGACCACATAGGCAATGGGGTGCATGTGAATAGGAGTGAATTCCAATGGGTTCATGTCAGGGGTTCACAACCTAGGGGTTTCATGTTGTTGTGAGAGATTTACCATGGGTTCACATGCATTCTAAGGAAAAATACATGTCATGAGGTTGCCACATGATGGAATTGCATGATACACAAATACTCAAGTGATTCTCATGAACTCAAGTGTAGTATTAAGAGGGGTTATGTGAACACATACATGAGTTTAATATTAGATAAAAAATATTATAGGGGTGCATGGAATAGGGTAATCGTTTATTATAAGGCCATCATGTGACAAAAGGGAGTATGTAAACATGATTGAATGTCAAGAAATCCATGTACGTGGCTATATGAAAACATATTGAGAGTGAGGCTTCATGTGATCTTATATTTGAGAATATATATAGGAATCACATGCACAAAGGGAATACATTGATGGACTTTATCCTAGGATACTCAAACTAAGGTTGGAATCCTGCATTATATGGGAGTTTTAACAATTAATATCATAGATATTTATGACAGTTTCTTGGATTTATGTTTTTTTATGATATTATAAAAGTATGAAAAAAATATTATGATTAATTGAAGGGTTTTTCATGATGGGTCTCTTGATTTCATGAGAAATTCCTTTGAAGGAAGTATCTGATCATTAAATTTCTCTATTTTCCTTCTCCACTTATAATTATCTTCCTCTCCCTTTCATCTCACATGTGTCCAATTTTAATGTGATTAAATGATTATATAGGGGGAGGTCAGCTGAAATTCAGGACACTTTTATGGTGAAGGTGTTAGATGCACTTTCCTTTGGTGATGGAGAATATATCACATGAAAAAAATGGAAGGCTCTCCTCATATTTAGTTATGTTATATTTTTTTAAATCCTTTATAATGATATAATTGACTTTCACAAGCATCGTAACTTGATCAAATGAAATTGTTTCATCTCATAATGGACTCTCATGATAATATGATCAACATCACTTCATGTGGTAATTTATTGTAACTATTTACGTTATAGTACTAAAAATTTAATGATGAATGGTGTTGTGGTAGTGGGGCATGGTAGGCTTTGCATTAATGGTTTCCCATTATGGATTTAGTGGATTTTCATGACTGGCTTTCTTTATATGATCTGGTAGATGATACGAAGCTCTTGTGATGAAGGTAAAAAATATTTTTGAATTTATCCCTATGATTTCATCATGGATTAGATGATATTCACTTGTATCACATTATCCATTGATCATTAATGGTTATTATTTATGTTATTTGACTTGAATGATCCTTAATACATCATGTGAGAACTTCATGCGAAGGATTCTCAACTGGTGGCTTCAATAATTCAAAATAATCCCATGAAATATGTATGTATCTTGTATTTGAGATGGATCACTAGAATCAAAATAACATGATACATGATAAATTACATGGATTAAGAACATCAGGCAACAACTCAAAATGTTTTATGAACATTCCCACACATGAGAAGCTTCATTATTCAATTAGAATAGTAGAGTGTTCCATGTTTTCTTGGATTTATCATCAGGAATGAATATCATGAAGGACATAGTTTGTTAAGGTTTATGTAGGGTGTCTTGGGATCCGACTAGTAGTGTCTATAGTTATAATAATTAGGTGGAGGTTGAATAACTCACAGGACCACACTATGTCAGAACCCTCCTTTGCTACACATGATAAGACAAATGACATACTCATCCAATGACCCACAATGTTGATCTTCCCCCTTTGTGTGTGTGATTCAATATGAACCCTCTGTCACTATACTTACTGGCCAGGTTGGATCCCTATGTGTGGTTGATGAGAATACCATATTTTCTTTTGTTGGGATGGCACAACTAGCTATCCTATGTGGCCAATTGTTTTTGGCTAAATGAATATACCTTGATACATAGAATAATTATCTATGTGAAATGAGTATAATGAGTTCCGAATTGTAAGACCATATATAATGAATCCAAAGGTAAATCCATATCCCTCATACAAAATATATTAGTATTTTTTCATGGTAGTCATACATATTCAATATATTATAGAAAATGCTCTGATGAACTATTATGGGTGCCCCCAAATACATATCATAATGATCCCTAATTAACCTCAATGATAGTCTTGTGTAATTTAACAACCCCAATACTAGTAACCTAGTGGTGGAATTTTCATTATTATAGTGGCATAGATATAAGGGATCACATTATATATGATCAACCAGTTCTTTAGTCTTGGATAACTAGATACATACATGATAACCATTTTACATTGGTAATAGAATAATAAACATATTAATAGAAAATAGTCTAAATCCATGAACTCATAAAAAGAATTCATCATCATTTCATAGGGAAAAGAAATAAAATAAGGGTGAGCCCAAATGTACCATAATGGTAAAAAAATAGAATCTATCTTGTTCAATAATGAATAATCAATATGGAGATGTAAATAACATAAAACACATTCCATTTATTCATTATTGTGACAAAAAATGCATAGATAAGTCATAATCAATATGGAAATTTAAATAACTGAAAGCACATTGAATTTAATCAATAACATTAATGTGAAATGTGTTCATTTATAATATCAATGCAATAATCTCATGTAAAATAGTAACTAAATTCTAAATTATGGAAATTATTTATATTGGGTGTCATGATCTCATACATCAAGGTATTTTTACCAATAAGACCTTTCACTAAGACTATTATTTTATTTTAGGGAAAAATCCTTTAGATAACTTTTTAAGGACCATAGGTTTGGTATTTTGGGAGGAAAAGATATATTGTATGTTTTTAGGGATATAGATAATAGTTTTCTGAGGTTTTGGTCATGATAAATGGCATTATAGGTGTGGATAAGTGAGGTAAGGGAGTTCCCTTTTACAATTGAGAAAGGGTGAAGTTTTTGAAAATACCCAAAACTATTAAAAAATGGGAAGTCACTCACAAGAAAAGTTCTATAAAAATTGACAAATAATGCATCTGATATAATTTAAAGGTTAAAAAAATATAAAAGTAAAATAAATGATGTTTTAGACTTGTTATTCCCGTTACCTTCATCAGTACATAGTTTTACCATTATCGTTTTTACCACGGTTAGTAGTTTTATTAACCTTGGTAATTTACCCATTAATAATAATATAAAATGATCCATGTTAGATTAATTTTACCAAATAATTATAAATATTAAATCCAATTTATCAAATAATAATTTGTTAGGACCAATAGGTGCCTATATACCCTAAGGGGGGGGGG
Organism: Viscum album; assembly: GCA_963277665.1. Taxonomy (NCBI): domain Eukaryota; kingdom Viridiplantae; phylum Streptophyta; class Magnoliopsida; order Santalales; family Viscaceae; genus Viscum; species Viscum album. The sequence goes on from OY728163.1 coordinate 694,567,285, forward strand.
GGGTGAATCAGGGTATGGATATTATTTTTGTAACTTATTATGGCCCCACAAGATCTTGACCTCTTTATTACAAGGGCCTATTTGTTTTCACTATTGATTTCATTATGACCACTTCTTTTCTTATTTATCTTATGATGATTCTTTGAATTCAATGCAGGGAAGCAAATAGGAAGACACAAATATTTTTACTCGGTTCACCCTCATTGGGTTACGTCCAAGGCGCATACAATGACGATGTTACACTGTACCAAATCCAATAAGGCTCACTTCCAATAATGTTCGGGCCAGATCACTTCTATGCCTAGACTCACTGCCTTTACAAGATTTAGGGTCACCTCACTGCTTTCCCAAGGGTCACTCCCTATTTCTCTCTCTAGCTCACTGTTGGTGGAGAGGATCAACGATTATCCACTAAATGAGGCTAATATTCATTGTTAATATATATAATATTCATGTGCTTTATTATTAATAAACATAGTTTTAGTGCATTTTTCATTTTGAACATCATTTCACATTATGATTATAATTCTTTCATAAAATGCACTTTTATGTGGTACATTTTTTAACATCATTTAAAGTACCCAATGAATCATATTATTTTAAGGAATACAATTATCCATATTTTAATTTGATATTTTGTGAAATGGATCTTCACTTCAATTTAAACATTTTTCATTCGGGGATCAATGGATCCTTCATAAAGGATGATGAAGATATTTGGCGATGAAAAGAAACAATTCTGGAGAAGGACGATTGGACACCAGCCCACTGATGAGAATGTGGGGCCCACAATACAGGCCCCAAGAATCCTAAAATTCGTGGGATGATAGAAGACATATATATTAACAAATAAATTTTCTGGATCCAATGATAATTCGTCTTCTATGATAGTTATTTAGGCGGTCCAAATAGTATATCAATATCTGGTCCAGAATCTGCAGCACAGACAAATATCCCACCAATTAAACCATATCACGAAAACCATAACTCATTTTGGGATGACATTTTAAAGTCTATTAGGGGACAGCCGGAGATTAATTTAAGTCTTTTATGGCCCACCCAAAGTCTGCCACCTAGAAGGTGTTTCATGCATCTCTGTTTGGTGGATGCAAACTGGATGCGTTTTCGGGTCAAGGGTGGAAAGTGTTCTTCCCACAAACATTCCACCACCCTAGACCTACCATACTCAAGTGAGATGACTTTTACTATTGGAGGCTCGAACCAATGGCTCAAAAATTCCTATTTAAGGAAGTGGTGTTGGGGGATTTAAGGATCTTGGGTGTTTGGTTTAGTTGTAATGTTAAGCTGCCACATTGTGTTTGTAATCACATTTCAATTTCCATGTAAGTTTCCTTTTTGCACTTCATTGTTCTTAATCAACATTTTTCTCTTCTGTTCTTCCCATTTCATTCATTAAACCTTTATAATCATAAAGCACAATTATATCTCTTTGTTGTTCTGAATTAGTTCACACATAGTTGTGAATTTCATTCACACACACGGAGGAGTGCTCGTTATTTCCGCGGTTTTAATTTCATCAATCTAGTTCTTGTAAGCCATCTTCCTCCCACCATTGAGAGTATACCATCAATGGAGGGATAAACCTTTAATGGGTTGATCTTAGGAAGATGAAAAGTCTGGATTGAATGTTACTTTATGAATGAATTTTTGTTAATTGGATAACTAATTTAAGACTTCCATTCTTTAGTCATTTCCACTATTCATCTTCACTGTGTTTGAGGAAGCTAAATCCAATTTAAAAAATGACCATATACCTTGGAGACATCATGAATTTGGTTCTCTATATTTGTAGGGGATTATAAATTTAGTTTAGTTTCATCAATCTAGAAAATGATGAAGGTAGTGTTATTTTGAAGAATGGATTCATCAAGAATTAATTAAACCAAAGTTGTCTAAAGAATAATAATTCATTCAATCCACCCCTATCATAATATTAAGATCAACCCATTTTAATTTAATTGAATTCACTTTGGTTTATTAGATTTCAATTAAAACTATCTAAAAACAACCCAAATTGGCCGCTTTATAGCAAAAAACAATCTATAGAATGTACGTGTCTGTAGGTTACTTCTTAGGTCTCTGAGGATTCGATAACCCAAGCTAAACTACAAGGACCATTCTACCTTAATCTCTTGGGTAAATTTGGGCGCGAATCCAATTTTGGCACCATTTTCGGGGACCTAAGTATGTTATCTTAGACACTAGCATCCTTTTTTTCATCTCACTTCTCTTTTATCACTCTCTCACTCCTATGGAATTCAATTCTGAACAAGTCCAAACATGGGAAACCTATCCATACATTGATCACCCAACCCCGTGTGTGGTGTACAATGACCATCCTAATTTCTACATGTGGGATCATCAACAACCTAATAAACCACAATGTTTTTACTCCTATGATCTACAAAATATCACAACATATAATGAGTTTGAATCCCCACAAAGCCAATCTGAACACCCTCTTGTGAAATTCCAAAAACTTTATTATACTCTTGGAATAAAACATCTTTCTCAACCCCTTTACCATAATGATCCTCCACCATTACTTGAAAAACTGTGTCAACAAATGGACAAAATGAATTTTGATATTTCACCTTTGAGGTTTGAACTACAAAGCATTAAAAATTATGAGGAACACATCCCTACACCAATTGTCCCTTCCATAACCTCATGTTACTTTTCTTGTTTCCCACAAACCCCATGTGAATTTATTTAAGAAACCACATTTGGATTTGGGATAGATTATGAATATCAAGTAATTGTTCAAGGGTACTTAAATCAAGTGGAAATTGACTTTTTGGATTCAAATGAATAGAATTTGACATCATGGATTGAGTCTCCTAAGTATAACTCCATTGATAAATTTTCAAAAACACCAACCATTGAACCATTGAGAGAAATCACAAAATTTGAGTCCATACCCATTCCTAAAACTAACCTTTCCAATTTGGTGGTTGAATCTTCTATTCAAAACGAACCAATTTTGTTGAGAAATTTGGAAAATGAAACTGAGTTGGATTCAAAATATCAACTTGTGTCTAAATTTCCTATCCAACCCGAGCTCAAAATTATTTTCCTTTCCTCCCCGCTAAAGAATCACTTCATAAGATATAATAATGACCTTTCAATTGGAAATAATTATACACTTGAAACCAAAAAAGTTAGAATGATCATTGATGTATTAGGAAAGACTATAAAGGAAACTAGATCAACTATTTCTGATATTCCTTGGATTTTACCACTCTTTTTAGAACATAGGTTTGTTCATGAAACAAATTATTAAAATAGAATCAATCTCAACCTAGTATAATTGGTGAAACATGTGGTCCTTAAAATATTGAAAGTTGTTTTTGGGTAAGTTGTGGGTTTAAGTTAAGCTAATGACGTTAAACAAAGGGCTGCATGGGAGACAACCCATGGTTTTCACGTTTCCAATAAATTTGTTGTTTTAATCAACTTTATATTTTAAATAGGATTAATGAATCATTTTGATATTTAAAAATAAAAAAAATATATTTTTGACATGTTTTTATATTATGAGTATGGATTGGTACAAAAGGCGAGCACCATATTCATCCGTGTCACTTGGTGTGATCCTTGAGTAATACCTTACCTGGAAATTTAAAAAGAAGACAATATATGATCAGTTTATTTTATGTGTTTGTAGGTAAAAAAAATAAAAAATAAAATAAAAATATAATAATAATAAAAGGTCACATCGTAGGTCATGGGGAAAACCACGTCAGAACCGGCGAAGCTATGGGGATTCGAACATGGGATCGAAGGGAGACAGGGGCACGCACTTACCACTAACCTACAACTTTTGTGCTTCCTTATTCTATAATTTTTATATATATACTTATATTTTACTTTCTTTATTACACACACACACACACACATATATATATAGTTTTGTTTTTTTTGTTTGTTTTGATTTTCCTTTTTTCTACCAGGGAATTCTGTAAGTGACATGGATATCAAAGGATTAAAAGGGAGCAACAAGAATTTCAACTTCAACCACCAGGTGACTTCATTCCATGATCCTCATTTTCAATTTTCTTTTTGAACTATCATTATCTACCTCAATCCCCTTCCCAATTTTCCTTTCTTTAAACACTATGGAGAGTGTTATTTTCAATTGGTGGGGAGATGAAATATAAAAAAATTCCATTTGTGTGGAAAAAAATTTATTTGAAAAAAAATGTGTGTAAATGGAAGGAAAAATTCCATTAACTTTGAACATGGTAATACACATTGCACACTTTGAAACTGAATATTAAATAATTTAGCATGCCCTGATTCTAATTTTAATCCTTGTATAATTTCATGATCATAGATTTTGGAAAGTGTGGCTGTTCAATGTGATATTTCATAGTTTATATTTTCTTCCAAATAAAAAAAGATCATAATGCTCTTCCTTTAGATAGTGGGGTATTAGTTTGAGTTAATGGGGTCCCCTAAATAAATAGAATAGGTTTGGTGATCATTTTATCTTAATATGAGTATTCAAAAAAAATTAAAATCAATTGCGTGTTGAGGAATGAAATGACCTAATATGTGGCTTTCGACACATCGGGATCATAACTCCATAGTTGTCTGGCCCAGAGTTAGTAATTTTATCTCTATTTTTGGTAATTTGAATTTGTTTTTGACTGAGTTAACTCGAGATGATTCCTGAGTTTGTGGGCTTCACTTCGTGCCCTAAGGTCATTGAGCCTGGGAGTCATCGGCAATGTCTCGCTACAGGGGTTGACTCTTTTGGGTGCAATTTCAATTACCATGGAAGAATTGAAAAAATAATAATACAATAACAAAATTTATTACTCATCTAAATAATGAAATGTGATTCCACCTACCGCTTCCCTCATTTCCCCCCTTGAATAAAGATGAACCCCCAATGTCTATTGTGATGCACAAGACATCCTCATACTTAATTGATATTGGATAAAATATGGCAATGAATTCGAACAAAGGAATGGGCTTGGGATTGGGATCTGCTTATGAAACTATCTTGTATTAAATTATTTTTATGGGTTTTATGATTGTTTAATATAAGTGTTTTTGGTGATCATTGTGTAATAAAATATTTTTGGAAAAGAGAATTTGAATTTCATATGTTGAGATTTATTTTGCTCGGGACTAGAAAAAGTCAATTTGGGGGGTGTGATTATCCACTAAATGTTGCTAATATTCATTGTTAATATATATAATATTCATGTGTTTTATTATTCATAAACACCATTTTAGTGCATTTTACACTTTGAACATCATTTCACATTATGATTGTAATTGTTTATTAAAATGCACTATTATGTGGTACATTTTTTAACATCATTTAATGTACCCAATGATTCATATGATTTTAAGGAATATAATTATCCATATTTTTATTTCATATTTTGTGAAATGGATGTTAACTTCAATTTAAACATTTTTCATTCCAGGATTAGTGGATGATTCATAAAAGATGATGGAGATATTTGGTGATGAAAAGAAACAATTATGGAGAAGTAAGGTTGGACACCGACCCACTGATGAGAATGTGGGCCCCACAATACAGGCCCAATGAATCCCAACATTCTTGGGATGCTAGAAGACATATATAGTAAAAAATAATTCTCTAGGATCCAATGCTAATTCAGCCTCAATGATTGTTATTTAGGCGGCCCAAATAGTATATCTAAATCTGGGCCAGAATCTACGGCCCAAAAAAAGATCCCACCAATTAAACCATATCTCGAATACCATAACTCCTTTTTGTCTGAAATTTTACAGTATGTTATGGGACATACGGGGATTAATTTAAGTGTTCTATGGACCAACCAAAATCTTCCATCTAGAAGGGGGTTCATGCGCCATTGTTTGGTGAATGCAAGCTGGATGCCTTTTCGGGTAAAGGGTGGAATGTCTTCTTTCCACAAACTTTCCACCACCCTAGGCCTGCCATACTCAAGTGAGCTGATATGTACTATTGGAGGCTCCACCCAAGGGCTCAAAAATGCCTATTTAAGGAAGTGGAGTTGGAGGATTTATGGACTTGGGTGTTTGGTTTAATTTTAATGTTATGTTACCACTTTGTGTTTGTAATCACATTCAAATTTCCATGTAAGTTTCTTTTTTGTACTTCTTTGTCATTAATCAAAATATTTCCATTCTATTTTTTCAATTTCTTTCATTAAACCTCTATAATAAAAAATCAGAGTGATATCTCTTTGTTGTGATGATTTAATTCACACATAGGTGTGGATTTCATTCACACACATGGAGGAGTGCTCGTTATTTCCGCGGTATTAACTTCTTCAATCTAATTCTTGTAAGCCATATTCCTCTAACCATTGAGAGTATACCATCAATGAATGGATAACCATTTAATGGGTTTATCTTATGAAGATGAAAAGTCTGGATTTAATGTTATTTTATGAACTAATTGTTGTTAATTGGATAAATAATTTAAGACTTACATTCTTCAGTAATTTCCACTCTTCATCTTCACTGTGTTTGAGAAAGCAAAATCCAATTACTAAAATGACCATATACCTTGGATATATCATGAATTTGGTTCTATATTTGTGAAGGGAATTCGTAATTGAGTTTAGTTGCATCAAACCAGAAAATGATGAAGGTAGTGTAATTTTGAAGAATGGATTCATCAAGAATTAATTAAACCAATGTTGTCTAAAGAAGTAAAATTCATTCAATCCACCCCTTGCATAATCTTAAGATCAAACCATTTTCATTTAATTGAATTAACTTAGGTTTATTTGAGTATATTTAAAACCATTATAAATCAACCCTTGTTGGCCACTTCATAGGGAAAACAATCCATAGAATGTACGTGTGTGTAGGTTAATTCTTAGGTCTCGGAGGATTCGATAACCCATGCTAAACTACAAGGACCGTTCTACCTTCGTCTCTTGGGTAAATTTGAGCGTGAATCAATCACCTTCATCTCCTTCCTTTGCTCACTGCGCTGGAAAGGATCCACTCACATTTTATAGACCTGTAGGTCTATTAATTATCACTAATGAATGCATCCTCCATTGTATGTAGATGTTCTATTGAAGTCTAGATTTCATCCATTGATGAATACGTCTTTGCCTCTTAAACACGGGGAAATTTATTTGGAAATTACTTCACCAAGCACCCTACTTCACGAGGCTCCCAATTTCTTGAAGCTCAAACTAGCATTCGTGAAAGTCTTTCCTTTTTGCAAAGCCCCCTCGAGAAGCACTCTCGCGAAGCTCAATCCTTTGCAATGCTTAGGTCTTCATGGAGCTCCTACCTCTTCATGAAGCACAATACTTAGAGTACGCGACCTCGTGAAGTGAACTTCCTTTCGCGGATCTAGATTAGCCGCCATGAAGAACCTCTCTATCACGAAGCACCCTGCCTTCACGAACCACCTTTTGAAAAATGAGAGGAAAAGATTTTCTTTGTAATCTCTCTCCCCTTCTCTCGAGGGGGTCGACCACTATTTATAGGTGATTCCAATGAACCACGTCCTTTTCTCATGAATTCAACGCCACGTCATCACAAATCACGAAGCTATGAAGATTCTGCCGAAATTCTCTCAAAATCGCGAAGAACCACAACAATTTTCCGATCGAAGAGCTCTTTGTAATCGTAGAGTGTTCTGTCATTTACTTTTCACCTTCACTGCGATACTCCCTCTCAAATCTCTTCACCGCCGCAATGCACTTGAACCTCTGTCGTTCGCGAAGCTTGACGTAATCGCGAAGAACACTATCAACATTATTCTGGCCTTCGCGAATTCCAAACCATGAAGCCTATCTTCACGAAATTCATGTCTTTTCCATATTAATATATGATCGTCAAGGATATCCACTTTTCGCGATTCTCACCATACTCTATAAATTTTTGACCCCAAAAATTTGTCAAACACTAGAAAACGGAGCCACCTTGTACTGTTCTTTTGTACTGCCTCCAGATCATCTGTTCCTTTGTCATCGTTCTTTGTCAACATTAATATTCAACAACTTCTCTGGAACTCGACAATTCCCTATAGAAACCTTCTTTGGTAACAAACACAATGAAACCAAAAATTCTGCAATGTTACCTAGATGTTTTTTTCCAAAAAAATTATATCAACGTTTAAAATTAAATTTATCACAAACATGTAAGGAATAAAACCTAATCCAATCCTTAACAAGGGTAATTAATTTTCTTCTATTTTTACATGTCATTTTGACAAAAAATTAAGTTTATATTACTAAAAAATTAATAATTATTATTCTAAATATAAAATCAAATTTATAAAATTCAATTTAAAACATTTGATGAATTTAGTTCAAATATGAACCCCAAAAACGTTTCGAAAAACTGTATTTCAAGAAATACATTTTTCAAGCATAAGACGATCTAATATTAACTATATGAATAGTTATCATAAATTTATGGGTTGAAATTAAAATAATTAGATATATAATATATATATTTCATTTATATCATTCCAAATTGAATATTATTTTAAATAATGAAAATGGATATACATTATTCATTTTTAAATAAAAATAATTTTATAAAACATTACTCTTTTATGTCTAAATGACATTTTAAGTATTTATATAAAATTAATAGTTTCCAAATTGCTACTTTTAAAAATTATAAGGAATTATTATGAATAAAAAGTATCATATTTAAAGACATAATTTTCTATTATTCAAAAAAATATATTTGGAAGGGAGAATTTCAAGAATTCATTCTAAGCTTATATTTACCAAGTAAGATAAAAATCGAAATTAATCATATTAAATTATAATATCGGTGCCATTAAATCATAAAATTTTCATTTTATTATTATTTTAATATAATATGATGTTCAATTAATAGTATTGTGGATTGGGTTTTATATGTTTGTAATCAAGAATGATCTATATAAAAATAATGGGTACATGAATTATAATGGTTTCTATTGTCAATAAAATAATATCACTATCTATATGAATATCCATTAATGAAATTATAAACTGTGATATGTTCATAATGAAATAGATTTTTATCTTAATAAAGTAAATATGAAGGAGTACTATTGCGATTTAAATGCATTATATAAGTATTTAAAAATGTTTTTATAATGACAAAGAGTTGAATACTTATACAACCTTAGGCTAGGATGCTACAACACCTCTATAATTCATTCCGATCAAAAGAGTCTTGAGTAAATTCCAAGACCTGAATAAAAAAAAGTGGTATTGGGTTTCTACCCTCAATATTATATAATATACATTATACTATCTACACCCATATCTGTAAATTCTTATTTGGATCACTAAGTAAACAAATTGTGTAGTGAATTCATTAATGGAAACCAGAAAATAAAAAAATGATACTGGTTAAATAAAAATTTATGAATATAAAATATCATACATTCAATGGTCTAAAACCATCCATCGAGTTTAAAAATTACGTGAACCTAGAAAAAACAACATGCACATAATAATGGAATTCCATACAAACCCTATGAAAAAATACTTATAGATATTTGGGTTGGAACTCTTGTATATACACCTATAGAAAACTCATGAATGTCTATTGTGGACACCCATACAAAGTATGAAAACGTGTCCACCTAAAGTCCATACATAGGGTACTATATATTCCAGTTATTTTGAGAATTATTATTACTAGTATTATGAAAAAGGACCAACACATGGACCATCAGGAAACATTCAAGGTTTTTTCATATGATATTTAGTAGGTGGTTAGTAATCTAACATTGAAAACGTATTATAATGTAATGTGATAAAAATAATAGAAAAAATAACGTTTAATAAGAAAGAATAGTTAATATTCTATTCTAGGAATATCATATATGGATATATGTAATAACATATAACACACAATATCAGGTGGGAAAATAGGTGAGTAACATTATTTAAGCCTATTCATGTAATATGGGATGAATAGACACAATTGAATGAAGGCACAATACCTATCATATTAGGGAAGGAGTGGGGATTATTTATATTATATTAATATAAATCGTATAGATCATAAATTTGGGAATATTATAATGTGTCTATTATATTAAGTGCATTGTGATACCACCTCATACCAATAATATATTCATCCAGAATAGTATTACATATGATCATTATATATATATATAATAATTTAGTAGAACATTCTTGATAGTCTTGGAGATATCAGTACAACTGATTGGTGACTAATTTAAAAATTATACTATTTAACTATTGTTCATATTTTATATTCAAACATCAAAACTACATTTATAGTATCCAAAAATATCTAGAAAACTATATAAAAGTGTTACTAAAAATGTATAAAAATTAGACATTCCAAATAAACAATAAAATAAATAAATACCATTATAATACAATAAAATTTTCAATACTAATGATGGTAAATATAATTATAAATTTAACTTAAATAATTAAAAAATTTTAAAAAACAGTTATGAACTGGGAAGAGAAATTGAAATACTAAAAATATGTTCTCTAAGACACCATACAATTTCCTGATTATGTATTATAGAAATTGAGAGGAATAGGGATCCACATACCTATTTATGTGTATTATATCACACTAAAACCTCAAGTGATAATATTTTTCGGCACATAGAACCTATGAACCAAACTAACTTAGAAAATACTAATAATTTTTTGATTGTTATGAAAATGATAAAAGAAATAAGATAAGTAAAATCAAATTAAAATATTAGGTTCATTTAGTATAAAAACCAAATATAGTAAGACTAATATAAAATAGAAATATCTAAATAGATTATTGATATATTTTTTAAAGAAATATAGATTATATGACATATCAATGAAGATAATGGAAAAAATATATAATTCACAGATTAACCTGCCTTTACATTATCAAAGACAATATCCCATGACCCACACAAGACACTTGGACCATATTTGAGGTTGGATTATTGCATGATGTGAGGGATAATATAGAACACCACCATGGAAGGATCATATGGCTGAATGAGAAGTAAACCCCATGTTGAATGGTTTAGTGGAAATACTTTTATTTTGAAAAGATCACTAGTTCCTATGATATATTGAAAAATTATATAAAATTTTCTAGGTACTAGGTATATACCACCATATATCTGTTGAATTTAGAAATAGTTCTACATCCCACTTGAAACCTATGAATACTTCGTAATACTCTAGTAATATGGGTTCCCCATACTCATTCATTCATACTTTAAAAAATTCATATAAATTCCCAATAACATTGAATTATCCGAGTAAAGGAATTAAAATTATGGAGTCAAAGATAAATATTAAAACATGATGTCAAGTTTCTTTAAAACCTCAACACCATTAGGTTTCTCATTCAAGAGAGTCTTCCATCAAAATACTAAGGTAACAAGTCATTTAATTTTATTTTTATTTTATCTTCACGCCCTAGGTTTGATCTCGTTGTTTTCCATGTCATCACTAAACCTATAAAAGATGGACTAAAATTACTTATAATACTATATGAATATGGTTGATGTTATAGATATAATGATCTATATAGAATGCATCAGCTTTGTGTTCAATATCTTGTGTCATATGATGTGTGTAAGGAATCATACAAACATCTTTATTGAAAAACATTGATGGTTTTGAGCCTATAATTTAATTTTATAAGTAGAGAAAAATGATAAAATATCTTTCGGAATATATACAAGATTTAAAATTTTATAAGATGTATAAAAGTAAGATTCACTTTGTTATCTATCTATTAGAGACATTTGGTAACTGAAACCTACTAAAATACATGGTCAAATTTTTTGAAATCAAGGGGTCTCCTTCAATGATCAACATAAATATTTTTCTATTTATGAGACATTACTATCCATTTCAGAATCAATTTAACCCATACTATCACATCCTAAAAAATAATATTTTTTATTAATGGAGATTAACCTATTTAATCCAATGTAAAGGTTAATTATAAGGTATAATATAAATGGACTCAAATATATCAATTTGAATCAATAAATGATGGATATTATTATAATATAATTTTACAAATTAATTTTAATTTACCCATGGTGTTGAAAATTAATGCATACATTTCTATAGAATATCATCTAGAATCTATAGATTAGGCTAGATATAGGTTTCATGGAGTAATTCCATACTCAACATAACATGAGATCCAAGAGATTACTATTTTACTTTCCAGAACTAATATTTAAGAATCAGATAACTTTTAGAGATGGTTCAGCGTGTTACATCATTTAGATTCATATTCTTCATGAAATATGATTTTAATGTATCTACAAAAAAGTTGTTTCCTTGATTGATAAAAACAAATATGTTTTGGATCGAAAATGAATGATCACACAAACTATTTCATAACCTTTATAAGGCCTAGGACTACCTGAAAAAATTGTATTTTTGTATTTTCATATTTACATAAAAGCCTTAGAAGTGAAAAAGTGGATCCATATGTGTTTGAAATTATTATTTTACCTATTTAAAAATTAATCATTAGGAAATGATTTTTCAAATATCATCTTTAAATCCAAATAATAATAGTTGGTGATGAATATCATGATACCTATACATTATTCCGTGATTTATAAAGCATCTCGATTCATGATATTCACTTATCATTTCCTCTCTCATAATAATATGTGCTATTAAACATTCATAGATATACAAAAAATTTGAATCACAAAACAATCCATCAATGAAATCCATATATTTGAATTTTATTAAATAATGAATCATTAATGATCATAGATTTAGAAGTAAATATGTCTACTAGGAGTCCAATCATGTTGTGGATTCTCATTCAATGAGATCAATTTTTGAGGTCAGTTCTAGTTGGTCCTTTGTGCTACTTGAGTATTGTAATATCCATGATCAAGCTGATTATAATGGTATGATCTATACTCACCCTTGTAGAGTAGATCTGTGATGCCTTGTTAGGTACTTTATGTTTTTTTATAATTTAATTGGAGCAGGCTCTACTAACTCTTGATCTTCTGGGTAGATTTAAAAGTCAATAAAAATCTTCAAAATATAGAAGTAATAAAAATATGTTATAATTTAATTCTAATGGTATCATCCATCATTTCCACATATATTTCATACATTAATTATAGAAAACACTATTCTTTTCTTTCCACTTATTAACTTAGAGTGTTAACCATCATTTTGATAGTATCAGAAATGACATTTCATATGTCAATAAGGATCTAAATATCAAAATATAATGGTTGAAGATATTTAAATCACGTTCCTATTTTATAATCAGATACTATTGAGAAATGATGTATCTATTTCATTTATTCAATATGAACACCTTGAAATATTGAAAAAATATATATTATATTCAAAACATTAGAGTATGAACAACAATATGTAATTCAAAACCATGGATTGGTCAGTTCCCCTGATGAGGACAAAAATTCACGGAACCATAAACCCATTCTTAATGAACATGCATGAGAATAAAATTGTGGACAATTGAATATGAATCAAAATTGAACTAAAATCCCTCACCCAATAGAGGAAATATAATAATTGGTGTTTTTTTAAACATTTAATTCTTCTAATAGAAATTTAAATCACACCATCCAAATTATATAAATATTCATCCTTTCACTTATTAATTTTTCATTGGAGTAGTGATCATGGAGAAGTAATGAATAAACATATAATAATAAAAAATTATTTTACAGAATTACTTTTTTTTATAAAATATTGTAATGGGGTTTTTTAGGACATAAATGAATTAACTTTTTTACAATCCACTTAGATTATAGATTCAAAAATCACATGACCACGGAATATTACGTGACAAATCATAAATAAGAACACATATGCTATATCAAATAGTTTATTTTCCCATAAAATCATTAATACATGTTTTAGATATCAAAAATGATAATCTAATTATTTATAACAAAAGTCAATAAGTAATTCTACCAAATGTAACATGTTGATGTTTTTATGATATATTTTCTTTAAATAATTTTTAATCTTCAGCATCATAATTTACATTAAATTGGGAGCTTAAAAAAATCATGAGACACCCTTATTATAAAAATATTACAATATCCTTGCCGTTAGGTAAGTCGGAATAATTATAACTATCTTATTAAAATTCATTGTCAATAGTTTTGGATTCAATTATTTATGAAAAATATACATCAATTAGATATACATATTTATGAGTGAATTACATTTGGAAATAAAATTAAAGAGATATAGATGTGTTGTATACAAAATAAAATATTTTTTGTATTCATCCAATCAAAATTTTATTCATAGAGTATGAATAATACCCTACTTGATTTATAAAATACTATTTTTTAATGTTTAATTTTACACATTTGAATGAAGAAACCCTTTTAAATTATGATTTTGAAACATTAATAATTATTATATGAAAAATTAAACATGTTATTTATAATCTGGATATAAAAAAATTCTTTGGATGAATTTATGTTATTTTTTCTGATAACATTCGTGTTTTGATGTATAGTAAAAATACGCTTAATTTTAATTGAGAATAACTTTTTTTCATTGAAATAATTAATATCGTTTAATTATATTATTTAATGGTTTCAATGTATAAAGAGAATATATTTTTACCATTTAATATAATTTAAGTCATTATAAATTTTTTTTTTAAATTTAATTCATATGTAAAAACATTTCAATCTTTTGCAATAATTCATCTTTTAAAAATCATTTTCTCATTTCAACAATGGGATTAATTTTAAATTCATTATTAAAAAATAAGTGTTTGGAATTTTGAAAAATGGATTCTATATTTGGAATCAATAGGTCCAAATTATGTTAATAGGTAACTTTTATTTTTGGGCATTATGAATAGTAACATTGGTAATTATTATTATTACCATAGATAAAGGTAAATCAGGTAATTAAATATGTAAAATAATATTAAAAATTGACATAACATCTATAAAAATCTTATTGGATGATTAATTCTAAAATGATCACCTATAGTTTAAAATGAAATAACTTAATGTCCACCTACCTATGAATATGACATGAATATAATAAAAACTAATGAATGTGACAAAATTTCACAACCTCTTTTTATATAAGAATATTAAATTTAAAATATGGATAACAATGAAAAAATATCAACAAATAGATAGTATCTAGAAATATAAAATAAATAAAAACATCATATAATTTTTTTATATAAGTTTTCGTGATTAAAGTATTACCATTAATGATGACACAATAGTGATGTAGAAATTATTTTATTAATAGAAATATAAAAATATGGTTTTAAAAATATTAAACTAAATATTATATTAAATAATTAATGTGATACCTGAAATTAATAGGTGAAAATGACATGTAATGAGTGTATTATATATTTTTGTTAGAATTTATATTCTGTGTGTATTTTATTTAAAGTCCAATAAATGAATAGTGTCAATACTCTCACAATTGATATTTTATAAAAATAACATTTTATTAAATTATTCAAAAATATTTAAATTATTTAAAAATTAATAAGTGATGATTATAAGGTCTAAAATATCATTAAAAGTTAATTTATTGTCAATTAACACCATATAAGTAAATATTTATAACCGTTAAATATTTAGAATGTTATTAACATGAATAAAATTAAATTGAATAACTATGTGTTAACAAACAATATATGGTTTAAATTGAAAAACTAACCAATAAAAAATTTATTTTTTGATGGTATTATAAACCTATCTCATATAATATTCTAAATAGGGACATTTTTGAGGTTTTGGGTGGGGTTTGATTTTATTAAAAAATTTTATTTATGGAGTTTCCAAAAGTGCCCCAAACATCAATTATAAAAGAGAACGTACTCCCTCACCTCTTCCCTTCATTTTTGAGCCTTAAAGCATGGCCATAACCTGACCTTTTTCTTTTTCAACTTCCCTATTTTAATTCATGAGGTTCTACTCATCTCCAAAAACCAACTCTAATGCTCTAACAAGAGATTTGGAAGAAACGCGTCGAGGAAAAGTTAATCACTTCTATCAATTCATTTAAACATAATTCGTCTTCTACTTCCAATTCCTTAGTTGTTTTATTATAAATTATTAACCTTAGTTTAAATTATATACTTATATGTTATTGTAAATATGAAACAACCATATATCACCTTCTATCCATCCAAAAATGAAATCACCACGAGTGTGTATGTATGGTTTACCACATTCACGCCATTGTGTAATCTGTTTTTCACCACCACCTTACAAGGATTGTTATAATGATGGAAATAGTAACTATATATGAATTTTATAAGAGGTTAATAATTCTTAAATATTATCCACTTCAATACCATTCAAAAAATTTGGGAATGATATCGTTGTTCGAGCATACGTACGACCAATCATCTCCACGGTACGATGCAATTCATTATACTTAATATTCATTATACCATGATTATATAAATGAATTTAATGAAGAAAAATGATATATATTATAATAATATCATTCTTAAATTTTATATTAATATATCCTAAGAAGTAAAACATGAACTAATTTGATAAATCTTGCATAAGAACATAAAATAGTTAATATCCGAATAACGAAAGAAAATGAAATGTTACTAATAAAAAGATAATAATATAATAATATATGATATTATAAAAATTAATATTATTCAATAATATGATTATAATTTCACTTAAATCATTATAAAGGAGGTTCAGATAAATATGAAGGATATTAGACCTAAGGTAATGTATAATTTTACAATATCATTTTCATCCAAAACTGTTTATACGTAAGTATTTACTGCGGTAGATTTATCATCCACATCCATTTTTACATATTATGTAATATTATTTATATTCTTCTATAATTTATTAATGTAAATTTTACCCTTTGTAAAATTTTTAATAATCAATATGAATGGATTCTTTTTTCGTTATTCAAATTGAGGTACTTTTTGATTTTTCTGGAAAAAGACTGAGGTGAATGTTTTTTTATCTTATACGGCATGAATGAATTTTTATGGTATCATTAAACCATATTTCCATGAATATTCCCCATAAATCTTACAAGGTTATTTTCACAAAAAATAATCTCTTCTAAAATTATGAGGCATTTTGATAAAGAAAATTGTTTTTGAAGAAGAATAGATATTTTCTTTAAGAATGATTTTTAAGTGTTTTCTGAAAATTATTTTCCATCTTAGATGAAACTATTAAAAAACGCATATGTTACTATCCAAGTTATTACCATTATTTTATTTTTTTATGATGAAATGTTATTTAAAAAATCCATTTGTTTTATATCAATTATGATAGAATGATGTTTAAAAAACCCATTTTATTTCCATTGTAATACTATGGTGAATGTTTTTATGTTTTTGAGGAACATGTAATAATGGTTCATTATGAGATAGGTAGGACCTATATCTCCCTTTGATTATTTGTTTAATTATTTTTATCTAATGAGATAGATATTACTGGAATGAAAAGTAAATCTAGTTTAGCAATATTGGGATTGAACAAGGAGTGAACTTGGTTCACTAATGGACATTGTCTACTATGATGGTCTTGGCAATGAACCTTGAATAATATGAAATTATTATCTATTCTTATGTGTGTATGTCTAAAAATTTCATGTCTCATGATATGACTATTGGGATTACATTTCACTTTTATGATTTATCCCGTGACATGATATTCTGATCTTTTACATGTAGGATAATATTTTCTATTGTTATGTTCTTATTGATATTTTTCTTGTTTACCCTTACTGTGCATTTGATCTCACCCTTTTATATGTTTCTTTACCTCATGTCATTAATAAGAGTATTATGTAATATATCTCAAGAAAGGAGTCTATTTTTCATAAAAGAAGTGGGAGAAAAATGTTGATGATTTTTGAACGAGTTGTTTATGTTTCCCATTTTCTAAAGACACTAAAAGAATACGGTATTGGAAAAATTTTTGTTATGTTGTGTAATAAATATTCTTCAATGTTGAATTAATATCTTCATGTAAAGTATGGTCTATTATAGTTGGTATCAAATCAAAGGATTAGATAACCTTTTGGAAACTAGGATGGGAGATCCTTAGTAAGATACCCAATGATATGTCTAAGTATATGTTACAATCCAATCCTAGTGTTCTAGAGATGTTCATGAATAATCTAGGATAAAATATAATGTGTCCTAAATTGAAATTTTATTATTTAATTATGTGGCTTTCCCATTATTATTAGGGTTTCTCACACTATGATTCTTTGTCTTAGTCAATGGATGGAACTTGAAGAAACCATGTTAATGATGAATGTGATGAGCATTGAAATGATTGTCTCCTTGAGCAGCAGAGATACTAGAGTTGTACTGAAAAATCTTATATCCATTATCCCACAACTTTCTTGAGCTAAAAATCATGTCGTACAGCAAAACGACTAATGTAGGGAGCAATATTCTATTGAATCCTTCATGAGACAGCATCCACCATCATTCATCGGATTTTTTTGGTCCATTAGTTGTTAAACAATGGATCAATACCACTGAAAATATATTTTCATTTCAACCATGTTCTAATCATTATAAAATCATCTTATCAATCTATTATTTGGAAGGTGAAGTTGATCACTGGTGGAATCTTATCAAGAATATGAGGAAAAGAGATGAAATCGTGTCCATGGAATGGGAAGAGTTCAAGAACATAATTTTTATTAAGTAAATTTCTTTTATTCTTTGATAAATGATGGAGAAGGATTCCATTAAAATTATGAAAAAAGATGATGAATCCATTGGTACCTACGTTGAAAATTTTACAAGACATGCAAGGTATGCTTCTGGAATATTTATCTAACCTGAGAATAAAATTAATCATTTATTTAGTGGGTTAAAACCAAGTCTTGTAAGGGAATTATCCATATAGGACTTCAATTTCAATGAGGATATTGTTCGACGTGCTCTCATGGTTGAGATGGAGATTTGAGTAACCCATCAGCCATATGGGTTTGATAAGAAGAGAAAAATAGAATTTAAAACAAAATATTAAAACCAAAGTAAAAAGTAGATGAGTTTTCCATAATGATAAAAGTGTGTAAAAAGATATGAAGGAATGTTTCCTAAAAGGACATGTAAATTATTTATGTGTGGAAAAGAAGGTCATCATGTATTTGAATAAGAATGTGATGGGAAATGATGTTTAATGATACCAAAAAGAAAAGGCTACATAGAATGCACCACGTACACTACAATGTAACAAGTACAAGGAAATGGGGAATTATTCCAATAGATTCCCTAATCCATGTGTTATTGATAATGATCGACATCAATAAAATCATAATTCCAAAGGTAAGGGAAAGTCACATGGAATGACTATTGGTGATGTGGAGTATGATAATTAAGTGGTGAAAGGTAAACATACCATCCACTCAAATGTAGAAAATATTTTACTAGATTCTGGATCCACCCACTCTTTTATTTTAGAATAATTTTATAAGGGTATCACTGTATTACCTCAACAATTAGATGTTGAGTTTTCTATGACAACCCCTAATGAAACAACAACCACAGAAAAAGTTTATTATTCTTCTCTGGTTGATGTTTGTGGGAAAGTACTTCCTATAAATCATGTGATCTTTCAAATAGTGGAATGTGATGTGATTAATTTCATGTATTGGATTTCTTTATATGGAGATCAGATCAATTTTCAAGGTATGGAAATCACATTTCATATTCCAGATCAATCCCTTATCATCTATTGATGCAATGATGAATATAACCTTCCAGAAGAAATTTCTTCCATCGTATGGGTCTTGATACCTTTAAATGATGATTTTTTTATACAAAATGGTTGTGGAGAAACTCATGATTAATAATAAACCCATTGTATGGGTGTTTTATGATGTCTTTTTGGAGTAATTTCTATGTCTTCCACCAAATCATGAAGTTTATTTTTCAATATAACTCATAACATGTGCTATGCATATTTCAATGCCACCCTATAAAATAGACCCAACTAAGTTGTAGGAATTGAAGATGAAATTATATGATATCCATCATAAAGGATTCATACACCCTAGTGTGTCACCTTAGGGAGAACCTGCTATTCTTGTTAAGAAGTAAGATAGATCAATGATAACCTACATTGATTATCAAGTAATTAACAAGATAACTATCAATAACAAATATCATCTTCCCGGCATTGATGAAATTTTTACCATCTACGTCGAGATCAATACTTTTCCAATATTGACTTTCATTCAAGATATCATAGATTAATGGTCCAAATGGAAAATATACCAAATACAACATTCTTTACAAGTTGTGGACACTATGAATTTATAGTGACACCTTTTCATCTTACTAATTCCACCACTATATTAATGAATCTAATGAATAGATTCTTTCGAGACTATCTTGACCAGTTTGTTGTAGTCTTTATAGACAATATTATTATATATTAAAATATTAATGAAGAACATGAAAATCACTTGAGAATTGTACTGAAGACCTTGACAAAGTAGATGATTTATTCCAAATTTACCTAGTGTGAATTTCATCTTTAGAAAGTATTATTTTTTGGTCACATAATCTAAATAGATGGTATATATTTGGATCTAGAAGAAATAGTGATTGTTGAAAGATTGTCAAGACCAATAACTGTAACTGAGATCCAATGTTTTCTTAGTTTGGATGGAAGTTATAAAAAAATTTTGAATTAATTTTCATGATTATCTAATGTAATCACCAAGTTTAATCAGAAAGGAGTTACATTCATTTGGACGGATGAATGTGAAGAGAATTTCAAATAACTAAAAAAATGTTAAGCCAGTGCACCTGTGCTCACACTAATTGTAGTGGAGAAGGGTTTTTGATATACTATGATGCTTCATAAAGGGTATGGGATGTGTTCTAATGAAAATTTATATGGTGATAGATTATGCCTCACGGTAGTTGAAAATCCAAGAGAAAAATTACCCAACACATGATTTGGAGTTAGTTGTGGTAATAAGTGTATTAAGTATTGAGGAATTATGTTTGTGGTGAAAGGTAAGCTATTTAGACTAATCATGAAAGATTAAAGTATATTTCCACACAAAAGTAGTTGAATATGTGACTAAGAATATGGTTGGAGTTGATTAAAGATTATGACTGCTCAATACATTACAACCCCAGGAACGAAAACACCTTGGAATATCCATTAAGTAGATAATACCATGCTAGCCAATCCATGACGAGGATCCCAAAAAATCAATATTTATTGATTTTAAAAATATGGATCATGAAAGTTTAAATAGAATGGAGAATTGTTATCTTTCTCAAATGAATGTTCAACCATCCAAACAAGTGAAGATTAAGGAGGCACAGAAGAAAGAAGTAAATCTATAAAATAAGGTCAGAAATGTTCCTGAATTCAACCTTGATTGTGATAAAATAATATGGTTCGGTAACTGGGTTTGTATTCCTCCCATACCAGAATTAAAAATGAGATATTATATGAGGCACATAGTTAATCATTCTCTATTCACCATGGAAGAACAAAGATATACATAGACCTAAAAGAGTACATTTGGAGGGATGGAATTAAAAGAGATATCACCGAATATGTCTCTCGATTCTTGGTTTTTAAGAAAGGTAAGGATATGAGACAGATGTATAATGAGATTTTATAACCATTACCCATACAAGAATAGAAATCGAAAAAAATCACAATGGACATTGTCATCGGAGTTCCCAAAACATCCAAAGGCAATAATACTATTTGGGTTATTGTTGATCTCCATACGATGTTGGAACACTTCATTATTATTAGAGAGGAATTCTATTTTTATTAGCATGATAGAATATATGTAAAGGAAGTGGTAATATTTCCTGGATTACCCATTTCCATTATATCCGATTGGGATATGAGGTCTACCTCGATGTTCTGGAAAAGTATTCAGCATGCTCT
The DNA here is from genome assembly GCA_963277665.1 of Viscum album. NCBI lineage: Eukaryota > Viridiplantae > Streptophyta > Magnoliopsida > Santalales > Viscaceae > Viscum > Viscum album. The sequence continues at coordinate 694,589,210 of OY728163.1, forward strand.
AGATACAGAGTTGAGTTTCAGAACTTCTTATCATCCTCCGATAGATGGTCAGTCTAAGAGGACAATTCAAACTCTGGAAGACATGTTGAGAGCTTTCTCTATGGATTCCAAAAGTGTAACAACCGCGTCCCGGTGATAGCACAGACACCCCACCTTAGTATGGTCGTCGGGTCATGGCCCACCAGGTACCCCCAGTTGCCCCGCAGACATGTGGGGCCCACCCTAGGGTCTACCCACATGCCCGAACGGGTTATCTGACTAATGACAGTCCCCACAGGCCAACACTTGTCCTTTCCAGTGTGCTTTTTCATCACTCACACACACCCCGAGAAACGTCCCAGAAAGTCACCCATCCTGATCACTACTCTAGGCCATGCACGCTTAACTGTGGAGTTCTAATCAGGTAGGCTTCCAAAAAAGAAGGTGGACCTTGTTGACATGAGTCATATCATTTTGTCATTTAACCCTTTATCATTTGGGGATGTTACAATCACCCCCCCTTTAGAGCACAACGCCCTCATTGTGGGCCCTACATCTCAACCCAGCCAGTGCATCGCGCACTTAAGGCTGGGTTGCTCCTCTGATACAAAATGTGACAACCGGGTCCCGGTGACAGCACAGACACCCCACCTTAGCATGGCCGTTGGGTCCTGGCCCACCAGGTACCCCTAATTTCCCCACAGATACGTGGGGCCCACCCCATGGTCCACCCACATGCCCGAACGGGTTATCTGACTAATGCCAGTCCCCACAGGCCAACACTTGTCCTTTCCAGTGTGCTTTGTCCTCACTCACACACACCCTGAGAAACTTCCCAGAAGGTCACCCATCCTGACCACTACTCCAGTCCAAGCACGCTTAACTGTGGAGTTCTAATTAGGTAGGCTCCCAAAAAGGAAGGTGCACCTTGTCGACATGAGTCATATAATTTAGTCATTTAACCCTTTATCATTTGGGGATGTTACAATCACCCCCCTTTAGAGCAAAACGCCCTCGTTGTGGGCCCTACATCTCATCCCAGGCAGTGCACCGCGCACTTAAGGCTGGGTTATCTGACTAATGACAGTCCCCACAGGCCAACACTTGTCCTTTCCAGTGTGCTTTTTCCTCACTCACACCCACCCTGAGAAACTTTCCAGAAGGTCACCAATCCTGATCACTACTCCAGGCCAAGCACACTTAACTGTGGAGTTCTAATCAGATAGGCTCTCGAAAAGGAAGGTGCACCTTGTTGACATGAGTCATATCATTTAGTCGTTTAACCCTTTATCATTTGGGGATGTTACAATCACCCACCTTTAGAGCACAACACCCTCGTTGTGGGCCCTACATCTCAACCCAGGCAGTGCACCACGCACTTAATGCTGGGTTCCTACTCTGATACCAAATGTGACAACCGGGTCCCGGTGACAGCACATACACCCCGCCTTAGCATGACCGTCGGGTCCTGGCCCACCAGGTACCCCCAGTTTCCACGCAGACACGTGGGGCCCACCCCAGGGTCCACCCACATGCTCGAACGGGTTATCTGACTAATGACAGTCCCCACAGGCCAACACATGTCCTCTATAGTGTGCTTTGTCCTCACTCACACACACCCTGAGAAACTTCCCAGAAGGTCACCCATCCTGATAACTACTCCAGGCCAAGCACATTTAACTGTGGAGTTCTAATCAGGCAGACTCCCGAAAAGGAAGGTGCACCTTGTTGACATGAGTCATATCATTTAGTCATTTAACCCTTTATCATTTGGGGATGTTACAAAAAGAGGTTGGGATCAACAACTACTATTGGAAGAATTTTTATAAATAAAATCCTTCACTGAAGTATTTTGATTACTCTTTATGAAACCCGGTATGGAAAAAGTGCAGAACTCCATCTTGATTGGATTAAGTGGGGGAAAAAAAGCTATTACGACCAGATCATGTTGATGAAATGAAAGTAAGGTCAGATCTATTCAACAACATGAAATATTAGCTCATATTCGACAAAAAAGGTTATACAGACGACCGAAAAAAGGAACTAGGGGTTGAAGTGGGTGATAAGGTGTTGGTACGAATCTCTCCCTAGAAGAGAGTATTGTGATTTGGAAGTAAGGGAAAGCTGAGCCCTAATTATATCTTTCATTTTTGAATTCCAGATAGTGTTGGGAAGGTAACATACCGATTGATACTTCCATCAAATCTCTCTCATGTTCATGATGTGTTCCATGTATATCTCATGGGAAATTACGTACCTGATCTTTCACATGTTCTAAGCTCATATGTGGTACCGTTGGAGCACGATCTTTCTTATGAAGAACAACAAATAAAGATTATGGATCGTGGCAAAAACATATTATGAAGCAAGACCACTTGCTTGGTTAATGTTTTATGGAGGAACCAACAATTTAAAGAAGCTACATGGGAACATGAAGATACGATGAGATATAGGTATCTCCATCATTTTATTTCCAAATAATGAATTTCTAGGGAGGAATTCAGTTTACGGGGGGTAAAATGTAACCCCTGGATGTTTTAATGAAATATTTTCATTAAATAGTTTTTATTCTTATGTAGCTTTCTTTGCACATATTTGTGAGTTTAAATGAACTGTAGGATACCATTATTATAAAATTTCAATAATATCCTATCCCTTGGGTTTGTATGAATAATTATAACTAACTTATGAAAATGAATTGTGAATTCTTTTGAAATCAATTATTTAGGAAAAATATAAATTAATTATATATTAGTATTTTTGAGATAATTAAATTTGGTAATGAAATTAATGTGATATATATAAATGTGTGTTATATACCTAATAAAATATTTTTTGTATTCATTCAATGGATATTTTAGTCATAGAGTGTTAATAAAACCCTATTTGATGTATAAAAACCTATTTTTTGAAGTTTATTATTACAAATTTTAATGGAGAACCCATTTTAAATTAAGATATTGAAATATTAATAATTATTATGTGAAAACTTAAAAAAAAATTTATGCAAGATATAAAAAAATTATATTGGATTAATTGATGATATTTTTCTGATAACGTTTTTGTTTTGATGAATAGTAAGAATACGCTAAATTTTAATTGTAAATAAATTTTATTTCAGATAAATAATTTATATAGTTAAATTATACTATTTAAAGGTTTCAAAGTAAAAATAGAATATATTTTATCCATTTAATATAATATATATCATTTTAATTAATTTTACATTCATTTCAGATGTAAAAATATTTCAATTTTTTGTAATATTTTAACTATCAAAACTCGTTTTCTCATTTCAACATCAGGACTAGTTTTAAATTAACTAGTACCCGCCCATGAATTCGCACGGTTCCATAAATCAATTGATATTTTTAAAAAGGATCCATATTTTAAAAATTTACTAATGAACATTAATGTATATATGTTAAGCAGTAGGTAATATTAAAACATTTAGAGAAGAGACAACATAGTATTAGTAGATAACATTAATGATTAATGTGATGGAATGATAATTAATTTTAAGCATGGAGAAACAGAAAACATGAGTTATCATATAATTAAATTAAGATAAAATTATTATGAATATTGAAATTTTAATATTAATATATTGACTGTTGAAGGGGTGACCAAAGGAATAGGGGAATATCCAAAATTTAAGTATTGATATTTTGAAATTTTACAGAAGTATGTCTGCATGAATTTCTATTGTTTTGGAAAATAATGATGAGTTTTGCAACAGAAGGTTTTGGTTTATAAATGAACATGTAAATTATAGAAAATCCTCAGAGATAAGATTACATTTCAAAAAATTATCACCACCTCCCAAAATAGTACATGATGTGTCAATCAGAGACCTTGTGAAGGAAATCAGTTAAAATAAACTCCATACAATAGTGGTTTCAACACTTTCTGCACTATATCCCCTATCCTAGATGTTGGCATCGTAGAGTTAACGATCCTTAAAGTGGTGATAAATAGTGAGAAGCGAAACTGTGTAATCTATTTTGTGTACAAGGGATAGACATTAGAGACTAAAAAACTGTGGAAAAAACATTTTCAGATAAAATTTCTTATATTGAAACAAAGATTTCATGATGTAAATTAAAAATGAATTGATAATTTGAAAAGAATAGAAGCATTACCTTGTCAATATTACCTCTCCATTTCACTGCAAAATATCACTCGTATTCTTTAATATTTTTTTATATGTTTTCCTTTATTCGGGCATCCAGTTCATTAGAATCGCTTGTTGTTTCGGCAGAGTCTCGAGACGTTGAAACATTTGTTTGGACCAAATCATCAGCATCAAACTCATTGAACATATATTTATATAGAAATAATTGACATTAATGAACATGCACCAAATATTATTGAAAACTAAAATAAAATAAATAGAATTCTAATCTTAAATAGTATCCAATTGAGAAGAAGAAATGGATTTTATGTATTAATCATTGAAAAATTTCAAATGACATGAAAAAATGATGTTTAGTCTGTTCCAATGATGTCATCAAAGTAGCACTCAATGAAGATAAAGAACATATAACTAATTACATTAAATAGTCATACCTATTGTTTCAAATCCATTGTCAGTGTTGCAACACATACCTAATGATCAAATGCTTTGATTTTCATGTCATGCAAGAAAAAAATGAATAATACAATAATGTGGTGTTTTTTTTCTTTAAATTTAAAATAGAGAAATTAAAAATAGTTTTACCTAGTTCTTTTCAATTCTAATACTAACACTTCAATACATGTTGAGAAATTGTAGGCACATCATATTGTAAGAAACATTCAGCTGAATCAATATGAAAAATGCAGTTATCAAAAAATGATGTCAGATAGATCATTAATACACCTATCAACAATAAGATGATATTTTGATCAAGGCTTAAAATGTTCATGAAAATTCAAATAGTCAAGTATTTGAATTCTAATAAAATAAATCACACCTATAATCATAATTAGTGATGTTGTAATAACACTAGTTAGCATCAAAACGTCATGAAAATTCTAGTAGTCAAATATTGGACCTTCAAAAAAATAAATCACACCTCAAATACTAATCAGTGATGTTGTAATATCCTTAGATAACTATATCAAGAGTGGCATAAATACCTTTCCCACAAGTTCAACTGTTACTAAAACATAAATTCTTTCATGATTAGATTACATAATCTTAAAAAATGATGGGCAATGAAAAAATAAAATTAGGAACATAATCAAACATCATCTTCTATTATACTAAGACTCATGGTTTTTTAAGATTATATTTTCAAAATTATGTAATCAATATTCATATCCTCTAGGTATTCATTCAGTACATAATAAATCCAGATATGAAAATATATACACAGAAGATGTCCTGCATTATGTTGTTCTAATATCTATTGATGAAATTTTGTGAGACTTAATATTATTTTAATACTACAATATGGGAAAGACATACATATTAATAATATTGAATATGTTTTGTTTCAATCTGTAAATTTTTTTTAGACTTCAGGCCAAGGTTATAAGGATGCATTTATCAAGTAAGCTGGATTTGGGGGTGTCATGTAAGCAAAGGGGCAACCAGATTTCTTTTCCCTGATTGTATTCATTCATCCATGTTAAGAAGATTCAACAAAGAGACGTCAACATCTTCATAAAACCATACAACATGATATTGAGTCAAAAAATAGATGAATACAGATTTAATCATGTTGTAGCATTTGAATCAATATCACCATATTATATAAATTCGTAGTTGTATAAATAATAAGTGCATATATAATATGGAAACACATTTAGGTGCATGATTTTAGAAAAACAAAAAATTTACTTACTTTATTGTTGTCATCATCACCACTTGTGTCTAATGGAAGATCTTCAGTGTTGAGCCCAAGAATGTGAGGATCCCAACTAAAAGTTCAGTCAGGCATGATTCTACAATGAGAGGAAACCGTTTTTTTTCATAATGAATGATAAAGCATGAAGTGAAAACAAAACATCTTACTATGACAATATGTTATGTACTTATTAAAAACACGAATTTCACAGTATATTTAAAAAATAATTCAAAACATGCTCCCAACTCTTTTTAAAAGGGTTTAAAAAAAATAAAATGCTTGAAAACAAGGTCATCCATATCCTTCTAAAAAAAATTAATCCAGGAAATGAAAAACATAATTAAATATTTCCAATGAAACCTTTTTGAAGGATTAATACATACATTCAAGAATACATCAAATCCAATAGACACAATATTTAGTCATTGTTGATGTCACTCCTCTTTAAAAACATAATGATTGCACGTCACATACCTTAGTAAGTAACATAAGAGAAATAATTTAAGTTTGAATTAATAGAAAAAGATATCTGGAAAATTACCTTGAATATGTGTTACCATTATATTCAACTAATAATGAAAATAGCACAATAAAGTATAACAATCACAGTCATTAATTAAAATAGAAAAGTAAAGAGCCATTCCCGTTTCCCAAAAATGAACATTATTAAATCCATCACATCGAGAGATGAAAAGATCAAAAATAAAATCAATTTTTGAAATTGGATAGGCCTACATATGAAGTATTAAAGGATTTCCATATACTATCATCAACTGAACCATCACTTTACCATCCAAATACTTATTCTGCAATGCGAACTCATTTCCGGAAATCAATCATATTAACACATGAAAAACCCAAAAAAGGAAAAATATCCAGTATGTTTACATCATACCACAAAAGAATCAAAAACTATAGTATGCATTTACACATAATTTTATATTTCTTTGGTAATCAGTCACTTTCCTTTAGGAACATCAAATGTAGTTCAACCTGTACCTATGATGGATTGAAGGGTTGAAGGCTGATTGAATTTACATTTCTCATATATTCCACTGATACGGTCAACATCATTACTCATTGACAATAGAAAAAACAGTAGTGTAGAATTAGAATAAGATTAATGAAAATAAATAAAATGAATAATATACATAACTTTTTGAATGTAAAATTATAAATACGTTTTCTATCTTATATAATAGTTTCATTACATACATGCCACTTTTTTCCTCTAATGAGAGAATTTGTGAGTCTTGAAATGCATTTAGAAGAAATGATGGTACCTTTATAACCATGAGATGAGTCGATAACAATGATGTTGAACCATCAATTTCCCACCCAAAAACATGTTTTTCGATGAGAAATATTTTCTTAATGTCAATAGAATTAACACAGAAAACCCCAAAAAAGGAAAAATATCTAGAAAGTCTACATCATATAACAAATGAATCATGAATTATAGTATGCATTTACACATAATTTAAAAATTATCTGGTAATCAGTCACTTGCCTTCAAGAACAGAAAATATACGTCATTATATACCTATGATGGATGTTATGATTTAAGGCTGATTGAATTTACAGTTCATATCAATTCCACTAATATGATCAACATCATTTCTCATTGAAAATAGAAAAGAACAGTAGTTCATAATGAGAATAAGAATAAGTGAAACATGATGTTATCTTCAACCAAAAATGAAAAGAATACATTAAAAGATAACAGTCCCAATCATGAATTCAAACAACAAAGTAATGAGCCATCCCAGTTTCCCAAACCTGAACAATATTATATCCATTACATTTAGAGATTAAAATATCGAACAGAAAATCAGTTTGGGAAATGGGATAGGCTTATATATGATGTATTGAAGGGTTTCCAGGTACTAACTTAAACTGAACCATCACATTAACATAACATCTATAAAAATAATATTGGATGACTAAATTCTAAAATTATCACTTATAGTTCAAAATGAAATAACTTAATGTCCACCTACCTATGAATATGGCATGAATATAATAAAAACTAATGAATGTGACAAAATTTCACAATCTCATTTTATTAAGTATATTAATTTTAAAATATGGATAACTGTGAGGTAATATCAACAATAGATAGTAACTAGAAATATAAAATAACTACATACATCATATAAATTTATATATAAGTTTTAGTGATTAAATTATTACCATTAATGATGACACAATAGTGATGTAGAAATTATTTTATTAATTGATATATAAAATAACAGGTCTAAAAATATTAAACTGAATATAATATTTAATAATTAATGTGATACATGAAATTACTAGGTGAAAATGACATGTTATGAGTGTATTATATTTTTTTGTTTGAATTTATATTCTGTGTGGATTTTATTTAATGTCGAATAAATGAATAGTGTTAAAACTGTCACTATTGATATTTTATGAAAATAACATTTTATTAAATTATTAAAAAATCATAAAATTATTTAAAAATTAAAAGTGATAATTATAAGGTCTAAAATATCATTAAAAGTAAATTTACTATTAATTAACACCATATAAGTAAATATTTATAACCATTAAATATTTAGAATGTTATTAACATGATTAAAATTAAATTGAATAACTATGTGTTAATTAAAAATATATGGTTTAAATTGAAAAACTAACTTGTCAAAAATTATTTTTTGGAAGTTATTATAACCCTATCTTATATAATATTATAAATCGGGACATTTTGGATGTTTTTGGGTGGGGTTTTATTTTTTTATAAATTTTTATTTATGGAATTTCCAAAACTGCCCCTAACATCAATTATAAAAGAGACCTTACTCCCTCACCTATTCCCTTAATTTTTGATCCTTAAAGCATGGCCATCGCCAGACATTTTTTTATAAACTTCTCTATTTTAATTCATGAGGTTGTGGTCATCTTCAAAAACCAACTCTAATGCTCTAAGAATAGATTTAGAAGAAGCACATTGTAGAAAAGGTAATCACTTCTACCAATTCTTTGAAACATAATTCATCTTATAATTCCACTTCATTAGTTGTTTAATTATAAATTAATAACCTTAGTTTCAATTATATACTTATATGTTATTATAAATATGAATCAACCATATGTCACCTTCTATCCATCCTATGAAAAATGAAATCATCACGAGTGTGTATGTACGGTTTACCACCTTCACGCCATGGTGTAATCTGTTTTCACCACCACCATACAAGGATTGGTATAATGATGGAAATAGTAACTATATATGATTATTATAAGATGTTACTAATTCTGTAATATGATCCACTTCAATACGATTCAAAAAATTTGGGAATGATATCATTGTTCAGGTGTACGTATGACCAATCGTCTCCACAATGCGATGTGATTCAGTCAACTTAATATTCATTATATCAAGATTTTATAAATTAATTTAATGAAGAAATATGATATATATTATAATAGTATCATTCGTAAAATTATTTTACTATAATCTAAAAAGTAAAACAAGAACTTATTGGATAAATCGTGCATAAGAACAAAAAACAGTTAATATCCAGATAACGAATGAAAATGAAATGTTACTAATAAACAGATGTTATTATAATCATATATTATATTATAAAAATTAATATTATTCAAGAATAAGTTAATAATGTTACTTAAATCATTATAAAGGAGGTTCATATAAATATGATATATATCAGACCTAAGGTAGGGGATAATTTTACAATCTCATTATTATCCAAAAGTGTTTATATGTAAGTATTTATTGCAGTAGATTTATCATCCACATCCATTTTTACTAATTATGTAATATTATTTATATTCTTCTATAAATTATTAAAGTAAATTTTACTATTTTTAAAATTTTTATTAAAAAATATGAATGGAATCTTTTGTAGTTATTCAAATTGAGGTAATTTTTGATTTTTCTGGAAAAAGAATGAGGTGAATGTTTATTTATATTATACGGCATGAATGAATTTTTATGGTTTAATTAAACATTATTTCCTTGAATATTACACAACATTCATACAAGGTTATTTTCAAATAAAATTATCTCTTCTTAAATTATGAGGCATTTTGAGAAAGGAAAACATTTTTGAATAATAAAGGATATTTTCTTTAAGAATGAATTTTAAGTGTTTTCTCAAAATTATTTTCAATAATAGATGATACTATTTAAAAGGGTTATGTTACAATCCTAGTTATTACAATGATTTTATTTTTTTATGATGAAATGTTATTTAAAAAATCCATTTGTTTTATATCAATTATGATAGAATGATGTTTAAGAAACCAATTTTATTTCCTTGGTTATACAATGGTGAATGTTTTTATGTTTTTGTATCACACATAATAATGGTTCATTATGAGATGGGTGGGACCTATATCTCCCTTCAATTATTTGGGTAACGATTTATATCTAATGAGAAAGATATTAATGGAATGAAAAGTAAATCTAGTTTAACAATATTGGGATGGAACAAGGAGTGAACTTGGTTCATTAATGGAATTTTTCTACTATGATGGTCTTGGAAATGTGCCTTGAATAGTATGAAATTATTATATATTCATATGTGTGTATGTCTAAAAATTTCATGTCTTATGCTATGACTATTGGGATTATATTTCACTTTTATGATTTATCCCATGACATGATATTCCGATCTTTTACATGTATAATACGATTTTCAATTGTTGTGTTCTTATTGATATTTTTCATTATTTACCCTTATTGAGAATTTGAGATCACCCTTTTATATGTTTCTTTTCCTCATGTCATGAATAAGGTTATTTTGTAATATATGTCAATAATGGAGACCATTTTTTTATGAAATAACTGGGAGAAAAATTTTGATGCTTTATGAATCAGTTGCTTATGTTTCCCATTTTCTAAAGACAGTAAACGAATACGGTCTTAGCATGGTTTTTGTTATTTTATGTAATAAATATTCTTCAATGTTGAAGTGACATCTGCATGTAAAGTATGGTCTATTATAGTTGGTATCAGATCAAAGGTTTAGTTAGCCATTTGGAAACTAGGATGCGAGAACCTTAGTAAGATCCCAAATGATAAGTCTAAGTATATGTTACAATATTATCCTAGTGTTTTAGAGATTCTCATGAATAATCTAGGATAAAAAATAATGTGTACTAAATTGAAATTTTATTATTTAATTATGTGGTTTTCCCATTATGATTAGTGTTTCTCACACCATGCTTCTTTGTCTTAATCAACGGATGGAACCTGAAGAAACCATGTTAATGCTGAATGTGATGGGCAATGAAATGATTGTCCCCTGAGCACCAATTTAAATAGAGTTGGAATGAAAAATCTTATATCCATTATCACACAACTTTATCAATATAGGAATCATGTCATACATCCAAACAAACAATGTAGGTAGCAATATTCTATTGAATCCTTCATGAGGCAGCATCCACCATCATTTAGCGGGTTTTTTGACCCATTAGTGGATAAACAATGGATCAATACCACTAAAAATATATTTTCATTTCTACCATGTTCTAAACATGATAAAATGATCTTATCAACCTATTGTATGAAAGGTTTGGTTGATCACTAATGGAATCTTATCATGAATATAAGGAAAAGAAATGAAATCGAGTCCATGGAATGGGAAGAGTTCAAGAATGTAATTTTTATTAATTACTTTTCTTGTATTCTTTGATCAATGATGGATAAGGAGTCTTTTAATCTTATGAAAACAAATGATGAATACATTGGTACCTACGATGAAAATTTTACTAGACTTTCAAGGTATGCTCTTGGAATTTTTATCTAACCTGAGAATAAAACTGATTGTTTATTTAGTGGGCTAAAATCAAGTCTCGGAAAGGAATTATCCATATGGTACTTCGATTGCAATGGGGAAATTGTTTGATGTTCTCTCATGGCTGAGATGGAGATTTGAGTAACCCATCAGGCATATGGGTTTGATAAGAAGAGAAAAATGGAATTTAATTGAAAATCTAAAAACAACAGTAAAAATAAGACGAGTTTTCCATAATGCCGAATGTGTGCAAAACGGCATGAAGGAAATTCATATAAGGACATGTAAATTATTTATGTGTGGAAAAGAGGGTCATCAGGTAGTTGAATAAGAATGTGATGGGAAAAAGATGTCTAATGATACCAAAAAGAAAAGGCTACAAAGAATGAACTACCTACACTTCAATTATATAAGTACAAGGAAATGGAGAATTATTCCAATAGATTCCCTAATCCATGTGTTATTGATAATGATCAACATCAATAAACCCATATGGCCAAAGACAAGGTAAATTCACATTGAATCACTATCAGTGATGTGGAGTATGATAATGAAGTTGTGAAAGGTACACTTACCAACCACTCAAATGTAGAAAAAGTTTTGTTAAATTCTGGATCCACTCACTCTTTGATTTTAGAATAATTTTTTAAGGGTTTAAATAAATTACCTCCACAATTAGATGTTGAGTTTTCTACGACAAACCCTAATGAAAAAACATCCACATCAAAATTTTATCATTCTTCTTTGCTTGATGTTTGTGGGAAATTACTTCCTAAAAATCTTATGATCCTACATATAGTGGAATCTGATGTGATTATTTTCATGTATTGGCTTTCTTTTTATGGAGATCATATCGATTTTTATGGTTGGGAAGTCACATTTTTTATTCCATATTAATCCCTAATCATCAATTGATGTAGTGATAAATATAACCTTCCAGTAGAAATTTCTTCCATCGTATTGGTCTTGATACCTTTAAATGAAATAATATTTATAAAAAATGGTTGTGGAGTAACTCATGATTAATAATAATCCCATTGTATAGGAGTTTGATGATGTCTTTCCAGAGGAATTTCTAGGTCTTCCACCAAATCATGAAGATTAGTTTTCAATAGAACTCATAACGTGTGCTTTGTATATTTCAAATCCACCCTATAAAATGGCCCCAACTTTGTTACAGGAATTGAAGATGAAATTCTATGATATCCATGAGAAGGGATTCAAACACCCTAGTGTGTCACCTTGGGGAGAACCTACTATGATTGTTAAGAAGTAAGATAGATCAATGAGAATATACATTGATTATCGAGTACTTAACAAGATAACTATCAAGAACAAATATTATCTTCCCGAAATTGATGAATTTTTAAAATATCTACGTGGAGATCAATAATTTTCCAATATTGACTTTCATTCAGGATATCATTGATTAATGGTGCAAAAGAAATATATACCAAATACAACATTCTGTACAAGCTATGGACACTCTAAATTTATAGTGATTCCTTTTTGTCTTTCTAATTCCACCACTATCTTAATGAATCTAATGAATAGAGTCTTTAGAGACTATCTTGACCAGTTTTTGATAGTATTTATAGAAAATATTCTTATATATTAAAAGATTAAGGAAGAACATGAAAATCCCATGAGAAATGTACTGAAGACCCTGAGAAAGGAGAATATTTATGCCAAATTTACCAAGTGTGAATTTCGGCTTTAGAAAGTATTATTCTTCGGTCACATAATCTAAAGAGATGGTATATATTTTGATTGAGAAGAAACAGAGGATATTGAAAGATTTTCAAGACCAATAACTGCAACTGAGATCCAATGTTTTCTTAGTTTGGATGGATATTATCAACATTTTGGGAATGAATTATCACGATTATCTAATCAACTCACCATGTTTACTCGGAAAGGAGTTATGTTCTTTTGGATGGAAGAATGTGAATAGAATTTAAAATAACTAAAAATAATGTAATCCAGTGCACCTGTGCTCACACTAACTTGTAGTGGATAAAGTTTTTTGATCTACAGTGATGCATCCAAGAAGTGGATGGGATGTGTTCTCATGAAAATATATATTCTGATAGATTATGCCTCACGATAGTTGAAAATCCATGAGAAAAATTACCCATCCCATGATTTGGAGTTAGTTTTCGCAATAAGGGTATTAAGTATGGTTGAATTGTGTTTATAGTGAATGGTGTGATATTAGACTAATCATACAATAATAAATTATATTTCCACACAAAATGATTGGAATATGCGACTAAGAATATGGTTGGAGTTGATTAAAGATTATGACTACTCAATACATTACCACCCTAGGAATGAAAACAAGGTGGAATATCCATTATGTTGACAAGACCATGATAACCTATCCATGATGAGGATCCCAGAAGATCCAATATTTATTGATTTTAAAAATATGGATCACAAAAGTTTAAAGTAAATGGAGAATTTTTATCTTTATCAAATTAATTTTCAACTATCCATAAAAGTGAAGATTAACGAGGCATAAGAGAAAGAAGTAAAGATACAAAATAAGGTCATATGTGTTCCTGAATTCATCATTGATTGTGATAAGAAAAACATGGTTCGAGAACTGGGTTAGTATTCCTCCCATACCAGAATTAAAGAATAAGCTATTAAATGAGGCTCATAGTTTTTCATTCTCTATTCACCCTGGAAGCACAAAGATATACATAGACATAAAATATTACATTTGGTGGGTTGACATTAAAAGAGATATCACCGAATATGTCTCTTGATTCTTGGTTTTTCAGCAAGTTAAGGATATGAGACAGATGTCTAATGAGATTTTACCCATACTGGAATATAAATTGGAAAAAATCACAATGGAAATTGTCAACAGACTTCCCAAATCATCCAAAGGCAATAATACTATTGGATTATAGTGGATATCCTTATTATGTCGGCACACTTCATTGCTATTAGAGAGTAATTCTATCTTGATTAGTTTTCTAGGATATATGTATGGGATGTGGTAAGATTTCATGGATTACCCATTTCCATTTTATCCTATTGTGATATGAGGTCTACCTAGATGTTCTGGAAAAGTCTTCAGCATGCTCTAGATACAGAGTTGAGTTTCAGTACTTCTTAATATCATTATATAGATGATCAGTCTAAGAGGACAATTCAAACTCTGGAAGACATGTTGAGAGATTTATCTATGTATTCCAATAGAGGTTGGGATAAAAAACTACTATTGGTGGAATTTTCATAAATAATATCCTTCAATCAAGTATTTAGATTACTCTTTATGAATCCCTCTATGGAAAAAGTTCAGAACTCCAACTTGGTGGGATGATGTTGGTGAAAGAATGCTATTAGGACAGGATCTTGTTGATGAAATGTAAATAAGGTCAGATCTATTAAACAACACAAAATATTATCTTAGAGTCAACATAAAAAGTAATGCAGACAACCGAATAAAAGAACCTAGGTTTGAAGTGGGTGATAAGGTGTTTTTAGGAATTTCCAGATGGAAGAGATTAATGAGATTTGGAAGGAATATAAAGCTGAGCCCTAAGTATATCAGTCATTTTGGAATTCAAGATCATGTTGGGAAGGTAGCATACTGATTGATTCTTCCATCGAATCTCCCTCATGTTCATGATGTGTTCCATGTATCTCTCCTGAGAAATTAGATACCTGATCCTTCACATGTACTAAGCTCATATGTGGTCCCATTGGAGAAATATATTTCTTATGAAGAACATCCAATAATGAATATGGACCGTAGAAAAAACATAATACGAAAAAAGACCACTTGCTTGGTTAATGATTTATGGAGGAGCCAAAAATTTTAAGAAGATACGTGAGAACATGATGATATGATGAGGTAGAGGTATCGTCATCAGTTTCTATCCAAATAATAAATTTCTACGGCAGAATTTACTTTAAGGAGGGAAAAATGTAACCCCATGATGTTTTTATGAAATATTTTATTTAAATAGTTTTTATATTTCTGTAGCCTGCATTGCAAATAGTTGTGAGATTAAACGAACCGCATGATTCCATTATTATAAAATTACAACAATATCTTATCCGTTAGGTTTGTATGAAGAATTATAACTAACTTATGAAAATGAATTGTGAATTCTTTTGGAATCAATTATTTATGAAAAATATATATTAATTAGATGTTAGTATTTTTTAGAGAATGAAATTTAGTAAATAAATTAATGTGATATATATAAATGTGTGTTTTATACTTAATAAAATAGTTTTGGTATTCATTCAATGGATATTTTAGTCATAGAGTATTTATAAAACCCTGTTTGATGTATAGAAACCTATTTCTTTAAGTTTATTATTACACCTTTGAATGGAGAACCCCATTTAAATTATGATATTGATATAATAATATTTATTATGTGAAAAAATAATCATTTTTTTATTCTTTATATAAAAAATTACATTGGATGAATTTCTAATATTTTTATGATAACATTTTTGTTTTGATGAATAGTAAATATATGCTAAATTTTAATTGTAAATAGATTTTTTTCAGATAAATAATTTATATGGATAAATTATATTATTTAATGGATTCAAAGTAAAACTATAATATATTTTTACCATTTTATATAATATATATCATTCTAATTAATTTTATATTAATTTCAGATGTAATAACATTTCAATTTTTTGTAATATTTTAACTATCAAAACTCCTTTTCTTATTTCAACATGAGGACTAATTAGTAATTAATCACTACAAATTCTGTGTTTGGAATATTTAAAAAGGCACTCCATATTTGTAATCAGTAGGTCAAAATTATGTAAATATTCTATTTTATTTTTGGGTGTTATGAATAGTAACTTTTTTTTATTGTTTTTATTACCATACTTAAGGGTAAATCGAGTAATTAATGGTAAAAAAATAATATTAAAAAATTACATTAACAACTATAAAAATCATATTGGACGAATAAATTATAACCTTATCATCTATAGTTTGAAATGTAATAACTTAATGGCCACTTACCTATGGATATAACATAAATATAATAAAAACCAATGAATGTGACAAAATGTCAAAATCTCATTTTATATAAGTATATTAATTTTAATATTTGGATAACTATGAGATAATCTCTACTATATATTGTCTATGGAAATATAATAGAATTAGCTACTTCATTGACATTTATTTATAATTTTTAGCGATTAAATAATTACCATTAAGGATAACACAATAGTGATATAGAAATTATTTTATTAATTAAAATATCAAAAATGGTGTTAAAAATATTAAAATAAATAACATATGAACTAATTCATCTACTCAAAAACATTACTAGGATACTATGACTTGTTATTAGTGTATTAAATATATTTTAAAAATTTATCTTCACTGTGGAATTTATTTAATATCAAATAAATGAATAGTTCCAAAATTGACAATATTTATATTTTATAAAAATATTATTTTATATAGAATTATTTAAAAATTGAAAAATTACTGAAAAATTACAAAGTGATAATTATAAGGTATAAAATTTCCTAAAATATCCTTTTATAGTCGATTGACACCATATATGTAAATATGTTTAACCATTAATTATTTAGAATGTTATTACCAAAATTAAATTTAAATTGAATAACCAAGTGTTAATTAAACATAAATGGTTTTAATTGAAAAATAACTTGTCCAAAATTTATTTTTTAAGGTAATACTACCCTATCTCATTTTATCTTTGAAATTGGGACATTCTATAGGTTTTTGTGTGGGGTTTGATTTTATTATAAATTATTATTTATGGAGTTTTCAAAAGTGTCTTCACCAAAATTATAAAAGGGAACCTCTTCTCTTGCATATTCACATCATTTTGAGCATTCATGGTCGGAGATCCCCTTCATGTTCCTTTTAAACATCACAATTTTCATTCTGGGGGTTTTGGTCATCTTCAAAGACAAACTCTAGTGCTCTATGAAGATATTTAAGGGATGCACGTTGAGGAAAAGGTAATTCTTCTACCGATTTTTTGAAACTCTATCTTCTTCTACTTCTTCTTCACTACTTTTTTCATTAAAATTTAATATCATATTTATCACACATATATTTATATGTTATTATAAATATGAAACAACCATATTTCACCTTCTATCCAACCAATGGAAAATGAAACCACTGTGAGTGTGTACGTACGACTTACCGTCTCCATGTTGTGGTGTAATCTGCTTTTCACCACCACCTAATATGGATGGGTATAATGATGGAAATAATAACTATATATTATTATTATAACATATTACTAATGATAAAATATTATCCAATTCAATACCATACAATAATTTTGGGAATGATATAATCGATTGTGCGTACGTACAGCCTACTATCTCCACGATGTGATCAGATTCATTCTACATGATATTAATCAATCCATGATTATATACATTCCCTGAATGAATAAATATGATATATATGATGCTAATATCATTATGTAATATATTTATCTATTACCTAGGAATTTTAACATGAACTTATCTGAAAAATAATGTATAAGAACATAGAACAATTAATATCCAAATAACGGGTGATAATGAAATGTTATTAACAATCGGATGATAATATAATCATATATGATATCATAAAAATTATAATGATTATATAATGTCAATAACTTTATATAAATAATTATTCTATATGTTTGGATACATATGAAGGATATCAGATCTAAGGTAAGGGATAATTTTTCAATCGCATCATTATCCGAGATTGATTATACAAATGTATTTACTGGGTTATATTTATCATCCAAATACATGATTACTAATTATGTAATATTATTTATA
The DNA here is from genome assembly GCA_963277665.1 of Viscum album. NCBI lineage: Eukaryota > Viridiplantae > Streptophyta > Magnoliopsida > Santalales > Viscaceae > Viscum > Viscum album. Next base: position 694,607,643 of record OY728163.1, read on the forward strand.
CTCTTATACAATAACTTAAATTAAATTTTACCATTTGTTAAATTTTTATTAAATGATATGAAAGGAATCATTTCTCGTTATTCGATTTGAGGTACTTTTTGACTTTTCCAGCTAAAGTATGAGGATAATGTTTTTATAAATTATAAAGAACAAATGTATTTTTATGGATTCAGGCCACATTATTTCATTTACTATAACCTAAAATTATTTCATTTAATATTCTATGTCATTTTGAGGAAGGAAAATTTTTTTGAAGAGGAAAGGATATTTTCATCAAGAAATAATTTCAAGTGTTTTCTCAAAATTATATTCCATATAAGATAACACTCTTTAAAAATGATTATATTTATATCCCTATTATTAACATGATTTTATTGTTTTTATGATGAAATTATTTTTATTAAATCGATTTGTTTTATATCAATTATGATGGAATGATGGTTAAGAAACCTATTTTATTTCATGGGTTATACTATGGTGAATGTTTTTATGTTTTTGTGGCACACCTAAGGATTGTTTTATTATCAGATGGGTGTGACCTATATATCCCTCCAATGAATTGGGTAAATATTTATATCTCATTATATAGAAATTAATGGATTGAAAAGTTAATCTGGTTCAGTAAAACAGGGTTGTGATGAGGTGTGAACCTGGCTCAGTAATGGACTTTCTTCACTATGTTGGTCTTGGAAAAGATACTTTACTAATATGAAATGATTTTCTATGATTATGTTTCTATGAAATGAAATTTCATGTCTTATTTAGGACTATTGGGATTACATTTCACTTTTATGATTTATCCCATGACATGATATTCTGATCTTTTATATGCTGGATATGATTTTCAAATGTTATGTTCTTATTGATTTTTCCCATGTTTACCTTTACTAAGTAGTTTATCTGACCCTTTCATATGTTTATTTTATCCAGGTCATGAAGCAGGGTATTAAGTATGAATTATAATAAAAAGGATTCTAGTTTTGATGAAATAAGAGGGAGACAATGTAGATGTTTTATGAACTAGTTATTTATGTTTCCCAGTTTCTAAAGACATTAAACCTATACGGTCCCATAGTGGTTTTTGTAATGTTATGTAATAAATATTCTTCAATATGGAAGTAATATATACATGTAATGTATGGTCTATTATATTCAAAGAGTCTAAGAAAGGATGAAATACAATTTTCATTAATTTCATGAACATAAAAAGCAAGTTATTAAATCTAAAAGGATTAAAAATTAATCTAAATGTCTATAATGAATTAAAAATTCAATCTTCATAATTTCCTATAATATTTATCAATATATATGATAACATAATCATATTTAATATTGGAAAACCAATTATAATATTTTTATTTACAAATAGATAATAATTTCTAGGAAATGGTTAATTATCCATAATTTAAACATATTTAGATTTCTATAGTCTACAATGATACATAGAATTCCATTATCAAGTAATTTAAACTAGACCAGAGCACAATAAGAATTATTTATTTGTCTAATAAATCATTTTACCTAAATATCATCAAACTGAATATTGAATTCCACCAACTCAGTTAATACCATTAAATATGTATACATTTTTATAGTTTTCATTACCAAAATTAAAATGATGGTAAACTCCACTTATATATTTTTATTATTCCCTAGTTAATTTTTAAGGATCACGTAAGGATAAAAATATTGAAAATGATTTCATGATTTGATTTCTTTAGATTAAATTGAAATAATGAAATGACCATTCAAATCAACAATGATCACTAACAGTTTCCAAAGGTTAGGGATTATTTGATTAGTTTATTCTAGCTCTTTCCTTATAGAGTATATTGTGAACTAGTCAGAGTTAAAAAATATACATTGCTAATATATAAAATTTTTTAGTGTCATAATTATGTTTCCATATACCTTCCCAAGATAAAATTAGATGAAATCATATTATGATCCACCAAATCACAGTAATGTGCATAGAGAAGCACTAATAAGGTGAATGATAAATATCTTAGAGTTTTCAAAATCCATTTCCCTAAATAACATTCAAGAGTCATGTTGTTAGATAATACATATACGTTAAATTTAAAATGAAGTAGAAAATTCAAATATATAAATTAATGTTACATAATTGTATCAAGTAAAATAAATTTTAAAGTTGTGGAGTCTTTAATTAAACCATTAAAAATATATGCACCAATTTTTTAGTGACATATTTATTCATTGAAAACATCCTGATTGAATCATCATGTTGAACTTAAGGAAAAAAAATATAATTTCATAATTAAATTGCTAAAATTATTTAAATTCCAGGTAAACACCCTACACCTAAACTCTTAGTAAGTCATCAAAAACCTCCATTAGACTGTGTAGATGACTTATTCTAAGAATAATTTGTTGGATGAAGTCAGTGACCATTGTTTTCTAAAATATTTTTTCTTCCAAATCTCTATATATTGATATACTAAAACATGAATGAAAAGTATTATCATTATAGAGAAAATATTACGTTATGTCTCCTTAATTTCCACCATGATGGAATTGTATAGGATGCCCGCCTGAGTGAAGGGAGGAATATAAATAAAATTTCATAACTCTCTAGAATTCATAAACTCTTCTCTGATCTTCCCAATAATACTTCTAGAAACTAGATAAATTATATGACTTTATTTATCAATACACACAAATACCTATGACCAATCCACCCATAGATTTTTCCATCATAAGGATTTTACACATCACCACTACAAAATATGGATATAATAAATAGAATCACCTAAGACATCAAAGGAATAATGTGACATATGTTAATGTGTTTTCCTTGGATCCCACATGTAGTCTCATATATGAAGTGAAGTGATGTTAATCCACTAATTTTAAATCATATTCTAAAAAAATACATCATTCTATATCTATTTTTGATGATATCTTATTTCTACCCTTTATATAGGTTTTTAGGGGAGAACTGCTTGAAGAATAACTCTTAAATTTTATCTTCAACAAAACCGGTATTTCATTTAATGTTTAGTATGAAATATGAGATCTTTGACAATACCCCTTTTATCATGGTGTGAATAACTATATATGGTGTTTCTCCAGGGTTTAAGTGATGTTAAATATCTTATAGAGGTGGTAAATACACTTCTCCACCTTCTTTGGAGGTATATATCCTTATAATGTAAATAAATGATAGGATTCAAAATCCCTATTGATACTAACTATCATTGGATCATATTGAGTGGCTCATTATCCAAATACATAATGGTGTTGATAATGCACTTTTAGATAATGATAGTCAACATCAATTCAAGAGTGTGGTGCATACAATACCTTCCCAACCTATATGGATGGACATGTGTGTCTAGATAATGTACATTATAATAAGATAGAGAGGGAAAATACAAGAAACTCAAATTTTAAAACCACATAGCTGTAACTCCATTGCTCTTTCACTTACAACCAGATTCTTGAAATTACATTTTATAATACATAAAAAAAAGTATTATATAAGAAATAAAATATGACCAACAGTCTCTTAACCATAAATAAAAACCCATTATATAATTTAAATTTAATTTATAAAAATTTAATGATATATATTAATGATAAAAATTAATATTTTAGTTATTAGGATAAATAAAGATGAAATTTTCAATCAATAGAATTAATTATCAGTTCATATGATGTAATAGATTGTTATTTTAGATCATTTAAATTATTAAGATGTTCAATAGCATTTTTCTCATGAGTCCACGAATTAATGTTACAAACAACTAGAATGAACTATGGCATATTAAATTTTCATGTAATATATAATAATATGTCAATAAAAAGGAAAATAACATATTAAAATATTTACACATTAATTTTCTTTATCAATATTTTAAAATAGACACCCTTAAAAAAACATAAAAAAATTATTCTATTCATTCGTAACAAATTGAATTGATAACATTTAAAATATTATTATAATATAATATATTTTTATTTAGAAAATAATGTTTAAAAATCCAATTATTTATAATTTTTTATGAAATAAAATTAATGATACATGAAGGTTAAAAACTATCATTTTTTAATAAAATAAATATTCCATTAAACATTTTATTTTAATTTTAATAAGTAAAAATATAAATTCTATAATATAAATTTTTAGAAAAGAAATTAATTTTCTAAATTATAATGTTAAAATATTCATGAGGATACTTTTATAATTTTTTACTCAAATATATATATTTTTATTTTGAAAATCAGAGTGTTTATGTATATACCAAGAAGTATGCATAACATAAAAACTAAAAAAACATTTTTTATGATCAAATTTTATTTATTAATTTAAAAAGTATATTTCCAAATAATATTAAGTATTTATATAACCTATTGTTTATAATATAAGAAAATTTTCCAATAAAAAATATTATTGGTCTATTATTAATTAATTAATATTTTGGGAATGTTTAGTTTTCAATTTCCTTGAAATCCACATAGAAATTTTTTATATTAAAGAAATTTAATGAATGAAATTATATGGAATTGAAAAATTATTTCTAAACATAAAATTTAATCTTAAGAAACAATTTCTTAAAAAGTGTCTTTAGGCGTTACATATGATAATGTTAAAATTAATTTTAATAAATATAATATTTTAACTAATTTAATGGATTTAATATTTCATGTTAATAGGTCCTAATTATTTAATAATGTTAATTTTATTATATGGTATGAAAATAATATTAATTAGTTAAAAACCTATTCGCACTATAAAATATATGAATGTAAAATTAATAACTATTTGAGTAATTGGATTGAAGAATGTCAAAAACATGTTTATAATTGATCAGTTGAAATATTAAAAATATTTACTCATTTGAAACTACATTATCTCCCATTATAAATCCACATTCCATGTGAAACTTGTGTTTTCATTGTATTAAGGTGAAATATTTACAAGAAATAAATTATAATAATTTATAAAAGATCGGTGTTATAAACCCTTCAAGAAAAGTCTATAATTAAAACTTTCTCTTTAAGATATTCCATATTTCCTTCCTATATAATCATATTTATCTCCATTAAGATTATGGTCAAAATATCGTTTCCAAAGTTCTCTATTTCGAAAATGTATTTTAAGAGAATATTCAAAATCTCAAAGTATTTACATTTCACTCTATTACATTTTTTCCTTCTATATTCTTTTCCACTAAATTTATATTACCCATTATGACCCGATAACATTATCAATACCTTTATACTATTTTTTTACAATTATGTTATATATATTATATTATCTTTACCTCTTCCCTAAAGAAAGAGAAAACCATAATCGTGTGTATTTGTGGACTCTTTTCATGGAAAAAATGTGTTTTTTTATCCTTAAAATAATAAAATGGAATATCTTAATAGTAATATTATTATATATTAATGAGTTTTTTTAATTTATTTTTTATTCTGATATTGTATTCCATGTTACTCATTTTCCACATTCTATGTGAAACGAAATCATCTTCTATGAATACCTGCAGAATATAGGCTCCATGGAATGATGTATTTAATTTTATTATTAACATCATTAACGATTGACTATAATACATATTTTATGGGATAAAAAATAATTTTATGAATTTATTATGGTTTTGTAATTTATAAATGGATAACCTTTTAAAATATGATTCATGAATAACCATTTTAAAATTAACTCTCCAAAAGAGTGTTCTAAGAGAAAAACAATTTTTTTATACTATATAATTACTTTCCAAAGATTATATTCTTCTTTTATATGTTTCAAATTATGATATAAATCAAAAATAAAAGGAAATTAAAGTTATATTTATTCTTTATTTATGATATTATTTTTAAGTCACATCGTAATCATCCTTTAATTATGGTTTTTTACTGTTTGGGTTGGATTATCAACCAACTCGAATAATTTTATATATTTATATAATTTATGACTATAGAAATTTAATTTAATTTATTTAGTTATATAATTAATCCATTTTTATTTTATTTCGATTTTATAAATTTTACATTAATATTAAATTTTTTAATTTTTATACTATTGACCATTCTTTAAAAATCATTAAAACATTTTCCTCGAAAATATAATCATTAAATATAAAAAATATAAATGAATTAATTTTTAACTTTATAAACTATAATAAAACAACCATTATTATACCTTTTATTATCTAGTAATGATGAAATTGTTGATATGAATGAATAACAACACCGCTAGCAAGAAACAAGATTAAAATAATCAATATTCATCACACCCAATATCTAATGTTGATAGTAAGTAATTAATATTCATGTAATGAACAGTTTAATATTATGATTTTAGAATTTTATGTAAATTAAAATGACTTCAAAATAGGTTATAATGATATTTATGTCTTTTATGTAGGATCATAGAGTGCATTCAACTAACCAGGGAAACAAGGTAAGAGTTTCTAGTTTCAAAATTTCAACCCTTCAGACTCATTTCTTATTATGGACCATGGTAATTACAGTATTTTTTGATCACTCACTCATTAATTTCAGTAACTATATGCATGGGTTATTGATGATACCAATCATTTTATCTTTTACATTTTATTTTATTTTAAAAAATAAAATTTAGAAAAGAGGATTTTCATTAAAATATTACTCAAATAGTAAGAGTTTATTCCAACCATAATTTCATGAAGTGATTGATTTTTTAAGTTAATAGATATAGTGAATTTTTATTCTATCTAATACCTATCATAATTTTAGTTTTATATTCATGGGTTTTTACTTTTCATCTCAATGTTTTATTTCCCCTTGACACATATTTTTTCCCAAATTTTTCTTGTATTTTCAACTGACCCCATATCTTTTACGTAGTCGGGAACCTCCCTATTTCCATGCCCATAATAATTTATTTATTTTAAAATTTTATTTATCTATTAATCAATAATTAAATTCAGAAATATAATATTAATTAATTTATTTTAATATTTTGAATGAAAATTTTAATATTTTATGTGTTGGTTGTCTTTAATAAAATATAAAAAGATTCTATTTTTAATGTTCACATGTGAACTTGAGATTCCACCACCTTTTTAATTTTATATGAAACATTATACATAAATATTATTGGTCTGTTAGGGAAATTATTTTTTGAATATATTCAAAAAAATATAACTTTTGAAATTATTTGAAAAGATGAATATTATTTCTTATTTCCAAAGTTAATATACAACAACTAAAAAAAGAATTTTTCATCTATATAATTATTCAATATAATATCTTATAATTGATTAAGGATATTATAAGAACTAAACTATCTAAATTATTTCTCTATAAGGGGTTTTTAATTTTTTTTGGGTGAAATAATATTTCACTTATTTGGACATGCCTAATCATTTTTATATATAAATTACACCTTTCTTTTATTGACTTTCCTATAAGAATACCGTATTTTTGATTCGTTTTATTTAAGGGTTATCATTTTGATGAAATACATCGATTGACTTGGGAAATTATTATCTTAACCATATACCCTTTATCTATATTATTCAAAATAATTTTTTTATTATCATGATTTAATGGTATTATCATAAAATTTAATTTAGTATCATTGGATACACTTTTATTTACCACATATTTACATTTTTAATATTATTGAATAGTTATTGTTGAATACCTTTAAAATGTATATGAATCCCAATTTATTTTGGTGGGTAATTTATTCTATAATAATGTGAATGATCTTTATTTTAATATTTTTTTATTTTTTTTATTTTTATAGGTTCTTAATGATTCCATAAATAAATTATGTTTCAATTGTCACTCTTGTGTTCATATGAATGATGGTTGGGGTTCGTTATCCCCATTCAATGAATTTGTTAAATGTTTAAGAATTATGAGATATATTTATATAAAAATATTTTAGTTTTTCATAAGTGTGTGTGTAATACATGGGTAGAATTAATTTATTTCTTAATCATGGGTGAAAGTGTTTGACTCATAAATGTAATATTTTTATATATTATTCTTTTTTACACAAAATTATGAGGTAAATGTTTTATGATTATAATCATGATTATGTTATGGTCTATTGGATCATGTTTTGTGACTCACTTTTCTGATTCAATTATTATTTAATGAAAGTTTTATACCTTGATTTAAGACATACTTTTTTAGGATTTATTTTAATATTTATCTTAATTATAAAAATTAGCTCATCTTATTACCCATTATGATATTTCATTATCATCTTTATATTTACCCTTATATAGAATCATAGCTCAACCCTTTCTTATGTTCCTATTTCCCATAGTTATGAATAAATGTATTATATATGAAGTGTCTATAAGAGTCTATTGTGTGGTGATTCTATGAAAAATATAGAAGAATTTGTGTCGATTATGGAGATTTTTATAAAGGAAGAAAGTGTACTTTTGTTATAGAAAACAATGATTTTGGTAGTTAAATCATTGTCCCACCTCTATAAACCTTTGAAAATAAAATATTCTGGTAATTCCACGGAATTCCTGGATTTATTTTTTGAACATATAATGGGATTATTTTGAGACCAGGTGCTGAGATAATGTGTGATTTTGGGGGCCGAAGTGCCTGGAATGATCCATCTAAAAATGTCGTGCTTTAAATAGTGCTTGTGAACAGTTTTTCTAAAAAATTGGAATAACTCATAAACTGTTTCAAGAATTAAAAATCTAAGGGAACCATTGTGTTGATGATGATGTGTTTACCCTAGGTGTGACTTATGTTTATTTGGTGCGGGCCTTTTGTGAGAAAACCAAAAATGGCATAACAGTAAATAAATAAATTAAATATATTTTTTCAAATCATTATAACTCACGAACAGTGAATCCGATTGAAAATCTGAGACTACAATTGAGATCAGGAATGTATTATTTCATTAGGAGAGCCTAAAATTGGTCGGTGTAGGTCAATAGTTAATAGTAGCTTTTGGCTGTAAATAAAATAAATAAATATTGATATTTTACTTTCTAATCATCATAAATCATAAACAATAACTCGTATTGAAAATATGAGAGTACAATTGAGTTCATGATGGTATTATTCCCTTCAATGGAGCCAAAATTGGCTGGCATGAGCAAGCTATGAATATTGGTTTTTGGGACATAACTATAAATAAATTAATTTTAAAATAGTTATTTTATTTTGAAATCCTCATAACTCCCAAAATGTTACTCGAATTAAAAATATAAGACCAATGTTGATTTCATAATGAGATGTTATCCTTTTATAAGACTTGAACAAGATTAGCATGGGTTGAGGGAAAGTGTTATTTTCAGTTTTTCAGATGATAAATAATATAACATAAAATGTAATTTTAATTGTTTTCTTCACCATCAGGCACTGACATGTCAGCTCTGCACTGTAGCGATGAGGAGATGATAAATCACATTAATGAACCATCGTTAATGGGTCAGGATTATATTCTTAAATGTAGCGTAACAGAACCACTGATTCACATTTCTTCAATTAATAGCCTAATAGGAAATGGAGGATTGATGGCACAATCCTAGAATTGCTCTACGGGTTTGGTGGGTGGAGACAATGATTGACGAAGGAAAACATATCCAACAACGAACACCTGAGAATCAGATAATGAAGATGAAAACCTTAGAGATAGGATTTGGGATTGGAGATCTAAGGATGAAGATGAAAAATTATCCTTGGGAAATATCGTTTCCCAGGTAGGGGTTTGAATTTGTGTGGCTGTTTTCCCCCCGTCCTCCCCTCTAAATTAAGAACATCGTTCCACTCTCTGACAAGTTGATCTGCTAATATATTATCATTGTGGGGTTGAGAAAACATTTTTGTTGGATTATATTGGGATTAAAATCACAAGGATTTATTTATTTTTCTTAGTGTTTTTGCTAATGGGAACAAATACAAGCCGACACGAACAAAGGATGGTTTGTTCTATTTGGGAATTTGGGTATTCATCATGACCAAACACCCGAATCGAGGATACCTGATAAGTTTGAGTATGTGGACTGTTCGAGAATCAGACCAGAAGAGTGGACCCGATGGCCAATAAGAGACACCGTCAGTGATGTCCATTGGCAGGAGGTGGTTCGCCCTAATAGTGGGTCGTGGCATTGGAGGTCGTGGCCCCTGCTGGCTACGATAGTATATAATGATAGTGCCTCTCAAGAGCCATGTCAGAGGAGCGGCCCATGGAAGTGGGCCACAGCCTATAACAAGCACGTAGTCCCTACCAGACCATGTGAGGAGTGCAGGAGGCCAACCTCAACTAGCAGTTTGGCCACTCAAAACAGAAGCCAGCAGGACCTCCAGGTAGGGGGAGAACCGGACCACCAAATAGGGTCATGCCAATGGAAAAAATTGATCCACTGGATGGACTAGGATGGGAAAGAATTAGCTCGCCAGTTGCGGGTTGGGCAAGATGAAATCAAGTCACTGGGCAACCCAGAGGGTTGGACCCATGGCCAAACCGTGTCATTTCTAGCAAGGACAAATGCGGCTGCCCGAGTGGCCTGAACGGGTTGGGCCAGCCCAGAACTCACCGGGTCGGGTCGTTTGAACTATGTTGGGTCTTCCAGGACCCTCGGGTTGGGTAGTTTAGGTTAGATCGGGCTCAGACACAACCACCCCCTATTTACGAAAACACTAATATCTTTCGGACACATTATTTGATTAACGCACCGTATGTGGAGTTTGAAAGTTACAATGAGACTATCATTTGGGCATATGATAAGTGAGTTTTCATGTAAATCGAGATGCAAGCGATGGTTTGGGGAGTAGATTCTCCTGAAAGGAATCACACAATGAGAAGGAATCCTATGATTTCTTGAGAACTGAAAACTATTCAAGAACTGGTCTAAGTGACTCTGAATGCCTAGATGATAAGAGGGATAATGTGTACCAACTAGAAGTGTCACTTTTTGAACTAGCTATAAGTGGACCTATGTGGACCATCTATAAGCGGCCCTATGTGGACCAGCTATAAGTGGAAATGTGGGACCCAACTATAATGGCCAAAGTGGAGAGCATCTCTTAGTGACCCAGTAGACCCACTGTGGGGAGTGAATCTTAGTGACCTAGAAGACCCGTGATACTCATTAGGGATGAGTACGTCAGTATTCCAAGGTGTTCAGTGTTACGACCAATGGTATTTCATTCCATACATTAGAATTTACCCATGTGACCTGAAAGTAACTTATGCATACCCTATTTTGTGGTCTTTCCCTTATACTTCTGGGTCCTTACTGAGTATCATGTTACTCACCCATGCACGAGCTCTGCCACCATGTATCGTGTCGGGTGAAGACGATGTATGTTTCTATAGATACCTTGGTATCTCAGGACATGACATTGTCCAGTGAGATAGGATAGGCATGACATACTTATATGACTTCAAGTAGCCACTACTTGCCTACCCTTTAGGTGGGGTTCTCTTGCGGATGGCCTTTTTTAGATATCTTTTGTACATTATTATTTTTAGCTTTTTTTTGGGTTTGTATTCTAGGCCATTAGACTTACAACTTATTCCATTACTCAGTGGTTGTTTTAGGGGTATGCATTTTTCCCATTCTATATTTTTTGGATGTGGTTGTGTGTCTGTGTGCATAGAAATATTCCAGAAAATTCGTCCCACTTGTGGGAAAATGGATTCAGTGCTAGTCGCCGGCCCTTGGCCTTTAGGAGGTGGGCATTGGTAGTCATAACACGGGCCCCGGTGGATGGGTCATAAAAAAGTGGTATCAAATGAAGGGGTTATCTACATGCTTCCAAACATACCCATGTAGTGGTGGATTTTTTATTTATTAGTTCCCTATAGTGGTGGAAGAGTACAAGGTCATATTTCCCTAGTATGTTCCAGGACTAACTCATCATAGAATGGTAGAATTATGCATTGATCAGTACGCTGTGATGACACTGATATCTACCCCTACATATCGGATGTCTCCTACAGTGGTCTGGGAGATGAGGGTATAATTGGTGTACTTGCAGGGATAGGGGTTAATAAGGCTCAACATTTCACCATGGGTATCCCTAATGTTGTTTTCCATGGAGACAGATATAATCTTGAGGTTATTCATTGAATTTTGGTGCCTAAACCAGGTGACCATAGAGTACAATTATCCTCATATGAGAATTGATAAACTCTTTGATATGATTAAGATAGAGAGGTGGTACTCGAAAATAAACCTAAGGTATGGATATCATCAACTTTGGGTAAGGGATGAGGATGTACTGAAGATCAACTATAGATATTGGTATAGGCACAATGAATTTTTATTGATTCCTTTCGACCTGACCAATTCCCTAAACCTGTTCATGGGACTCATGAATAAGATATTATAGACTTATCTTGACTGGTTCATCTCAGTCTTTATGGATGATATCTTGTGAACTCAGCATCAGAGTAGAGGCTCCCAATATACTAAAGGATGGTACTAGAAAAACTAAAAAATCTCCAACATTACAAAAATATCTCAATGTGTGATTGTTTCATATGAAATGCACACTTCCTTTGACATTTCATCTTTGAATCTAGAATTGCAGTGGATCCAAAAATGATAGAGGCAATTCTTAATTTGGAGCCCCCCAAGTGTGTTACTGAGGTGTAGGGTTTTGTTGGGTTGGCTGGGTACTATCATAGTTTTGTTATTGACTTATCTTGTGTACCATCACCCATGATGTCATTGATAAATAAGGGAAAAACCATCATGTGGATATAAGGATGCCAGCAGAGCTTTCACAGTTGAGGTAGAGCCTTCTGAGTGATCATGTCTTGAGACTGTCAGAGGAGGGCGCCGACTACGTGGTGTACTATGACACATCAAGAACCAGGATTGGTTGTATCCTGATGTAGGGTAAAGTAGTGTTGATTATGGATAATGATATTTGAGATCACCTGAGAAGAACAATGGGACTCATTACATTGAATTGGCAGTGGTAGTATTCGAACTGAAGATGTGGAAGCACTACCTAATGGGTTAAAAATTCATCGTCTGCTCTAAACACAAGAGTATCAAGTATATATTTTCTTATAAGGATATAAATACAAGATAATGAAATTGTCTTGAGATATTCTAGGACCATGAATTTGGGATATCCAATACTCGTTGGAAGGGGATTGTGGTGGTTGATGATCTCAACAGGAGATCGAGTTCAAAACTACTAAATGAGGCCTCAGTGTAGTTAGCCTCACATCAAATATCATTTTGGGACAGAGTTGCGGTAGCTTATCTTTAGTCAATCGTAGATTCCCCTCTAATCTTAAAAAAGTCATGGATGCATATCTTGGAGATTTCAGTTGTGAGACTATAGGTGCACAGATGTCCACCAAGCATTCCCCAATTGGATATTTGAATGGTGGGGAGAACACCATCCATTTTAGAGGATAGAAAATAGTACCAGTGGAATTGAGGGAGGAGGTTTTGAGGGTGTAACAAACATCCCATTTGGCAGTACATCCAGGTGTGATGAATATGTACTAGGACCTTCGACAACAGTACTGGTGGTCGGGGATGATAAACACATTAACAGTGTTTGTCTCGAGATGACTCAATTGTCAGTACATTAATGCTGGGAACCAGGTTCCAGCAGGTTTGACACAACCCCTAAATGTACCAAATTTAAATTGGGATGAAATATCGTTGAAATTTGTGACATTATACCACTAAAAAGGAGCAAGCTATCCGAGTGCCGATGAAGACTGCATAGAGCCAACATATTTCTTATGTTGGTAGGTAATGAAGACCCTTGAAGTTTGAAGAGGCGGACCACATATTCCAACATCTCTCTCCTCGACTGGGGATATATAGATTTGGATGGGGAGATATGTTATCTCCAAGGGTAATCAGACCTTTCCTAATACTACATAGAGTGGGTTAGGTGGAGTACTACTTGAATCTACCTCCGAAGTTAGAGAGGGTCCACAATGTCTTCAACATGTCCTAGTTGAGGAGATACGTTCACAACCCTTCTCACATCATCGACTATAATGAGATGGAGATTGATGATGTGGAGAAATTGATGGAGTACCCCAAAAATGATAGAGGATCGATAAGAGAATATCATTCGTGGATGGTTGATTCCTCTGGTGTATGTTCGTTGGTAGCATAGTAACCTCCAAGTGATCACGTAGGAGTGAGAGGCTCAGATTCATGCTCAGTTCCCCCATTTGTTTTATTAGCCCATTTTTTTGGCTTAAAAGAATGTAAATCCCTAAAAAAGTGAGAAATTTAATACCAAGGAATCCAATAAATTTTTCTTTTGAAAATTAAATTGGATTATTTCAAGACCAGTCGCTGAAACGACATGCAATTCCGAGGTCCGGAGTGCCTAGAATGATCTATCAAAAACAAATAATTTTTTAAATAGCATACATTAGAAAGTTTCCTAAAAATGTGGAATAACTCTTAATAGGGTGGCCGTCTCACAAATATATGGGCATCGTTTCATTCCGGATAGTGTGTATACCTAGGAACGACTTATGTTTAGTAGGCATGGACCTCTAGTGAGAAAACCTGAAAATGGCATAACTGTAAATATAATTATTTTATTTTTCAAATCCTCATAACTCATGAATGGTGACTCATATTGAAAATACATGACTACAGTTGTGCTCGTGAGGGTATGATTTTCTAAGTCAGAGTTTAACCTTGGCCAATATCGGTCAACAATGGATTGTAGTTTTTTGATGTAAATAAAATAATTAAATAAAGTTATTTTATTTTGAAATCCTTATAACTCATAAATGGTAACTTGGATTGGAAATATGAGATTACTATTGTGTTTGTGCGGGTATCCATCATTTAGGTGGAGCCTAATGTTGTCCAGCACGGGCCAGATACGAATGTTGGGTTTTGGGACCTAAGATTAAATTAAATAATTTGAATAAAAGTTATTTTTTTTGAATCCACATAACTCCAAAATAGTAACCCATATTAAAAATATAATACAATGGTTGAATTCATAATGAGAACATCTCTTCAATCAGGACATAACCTTGATTGGCGCGAGTCGAGGGAAAATGTTATTTTGGGACGTTTTGAAAAAAAATAACATAAAAAGTTATTTTTATTGTATTCTTAATAGTTTATCATTGATTTGTCAGCGCTGTGGTATAAGGATGAGGCAACGATAAATAACATTAATGAACCTCATTAATGAGTCAGCATAATGACTCTACAACACAATGTAACGATGCAACAACGCAACTTAACAGACACACTGATTCATGTTTCGTTAATTAATATAATAATATTCAATGAATGATTGTGAGAACAATCATGGGATTTATAGAAGTCATTGGTGGTTGTCGACGACAAACGTTGAAGGAAAAAAATTTTAGATCAATTTATATGAAATATGAATAAGAGGGGGTGAATTGTGGCTTTTACAATTTCATCAAGAATCATGATGATTTCCAAATCTATACTTTAACTTTATTAGAATGTTTATGTAGTGGGAAATAAACACATTGATGGGTGCACATATGTATAGTGGTTCAGGTAACATAAGACCTCTAGCCCACTCCACTAACACTCTACTCCATGATCTTGAGGGTTTTCACTATCTGGTCCTCTTATGAATAGACTATCCACAACTGAGTGTAGGTAGTTGACACCCTTACAATATAAGGATAAAATAGAGCCCTTTGGTTAATACACATAACTAAATACAAAAATTTGTATTTGAAGCCGGTTACTCATAATTAAAATAGTATTTTTCAAAAAAATACTTTCCATTTTTTCACAGTTGCAGCTGCATGCAACTAACAGTAGATAGATCATCATCTTGAGAAAAGATTTCCCTCAATTAAGAGTAGTTTTGAGTTGATCCAATCAAATATATATATTGATATGAAATCAAAAAATATAGCTAAAATAGATTCATTATAGTTCTTTGATGTTGAATAAGAATCTTTAACAATTTTATGTTTCTTTAGAAAAACACTGTCTGATATATATTGGTAGCAGTAGATTTGTGTGACTTGTATATCTCAGTAAAAATTAGAGATGAAAACTCAAGATCTTGTTCTTATATACTTTTTCAAAATTATTTGTCTCTAAATTTTTAATGCAAAATAACACAGATTTAAACAAATAAAGACGAATGTTTTTCTTTAAAATTTAGATCAAAAAAATGTCTACCTAAGAATAATGATATTCAAATGTTTGAATAACATGGTAGTCATAACTTACCTTAATAATTTTCATGAAATAATCCTCTAAAATTAACCCTTTCAATCTTAAATAAACTACTTTAAATCATCCAAATATATTCGTTAATATCAGGCTTCGATTTTAGGTTGAAATCAGCATGATATTTCATATGAAGAATGTTGCACGATTAAATTGTAATTTAAATCACTGATGCTAAACATAGGTTTGATTATCAATTCATGAAATGTAAGGTTGATCTCAAATGTAAGGTTGATCATATATACATTTCTCTTCAACTTTCAAACGAATGGTATATTATCCATACTTTACTGGTAAGATACATGATCCCTACTTTTTAATAGAACATTTTATTCATTATAAATGTAAGGTTGATGATCCATACATTTTTGAAGAAAACGTAATGTTCCATACTTATGTGATGTTCTTTTACTATAATTGTACGATGTTACAAATGTAAGGTTACTTTACCATACTTTTTACGATAATGTTTGGTTCCAATACCATACTTTTCTGAATTCGTTTAATGTAAATGAATAACTTTATCATTACAGTACGCTCTTCAACATTGGGTATGAATAGTGTTTCCAAAACATGCTAAAATTATTTATGAATACTTTATAAAATATTCCACATGGATTAAAGACTTTAATATTATCCCAAAATAAAAATATAAAGAATATTAAATTCCAGAAATATACAGAAAGTAAAATCATTAGAATAACAAAAAATGGTATTTTTGAGCATGCCAATCATCATAAAAATATAGAGTATTTTTGAAACAATACATGTTCAACAATAACCTCTAATCTAAATTGTGTAGAGTGTTTTTAAAAAAAACACATGCTAAAAAATTTCCCCATTTTAGATGATCACAAAACCCATGATATAACCCATGAAATTAATTGTAAATAATTTATTATTTTTGCAAAGATAAAATAATATTTTATATTAACATTATTACTTCAACAAAAAATAAATAACGTGTTATCCAAAGTTGTCCCATATATAAATAAAATAGTTTTTTAATGAATTATTTAAAATTGATTTTAGAAATTTCTCCCAAAAGGTAAAACATAAAAAAAATATAAAATTTTGTACTGTATCCAAATTTCTCCCCCAGAAAAAACGATTTATCCATTTTCATAAGATTAAAATGTTTTGTTTATCCAATTTCTCCCTCATTTTGCGATATCAATAATAATGACAGAATAAGGAATATAACCCATTTAATGTAGCAATAAACTTATGTAAATTCTATCATAAACTTTTTATCAATAATTGAATATAGATTCTGGCATTCTAACATAGACAAAAGAATAAAACATATTAAAAACACTGAAAAATAAGATTCAAAAATATTTTATTGAAAATATACCTACAAGTACATAATTGATATAGGAATCAATGTTGGGATAAAGTCATTGAAAACGAGATTCAATGCCCTCGAACAACTTCCTTTAGCTCCGCTAACTACATTGTCAACACCTTCATCAGTCCATCTCCTAACTGAATGATCAAATATCTTCATTCCTAATTCAAATGAATATCTTAAATTATATTTTCTCTGAAATACTCATGCTACCTTTCTTCATTTTCCATGAACATATTTTTCTTTTCAGTGAACTTGTTCAGTAACTCTCTTTCTCTTGGTTCAACTGATGGAAACTACTCAACAAGATGTATTTTATTATCCAACAGAACAGACGGTGGTTCACAATTACATTGTAAGTCCCACAACCTGTCATTCATGTTTCTCATTACAGATATAACAGCTTGAAATATCTTGATTAAATCTGGTGAACTACCTGATATGCTGGATTAAATTCAAGTTAAAGTTGAAAACTATTTCTCCATAAAAGCATTGAATTGTACCAAATCTGATTTTATTACAATTTTAGATTTTAATTTATTAGTTTTTCCTAACATATCCTTTTTAAAAACATCCACTTAAATTTTTGAAAATGAACTATATTTCATATTCTGAAACTTCTGTCTTTCTTTATCTAATGTTCTTCTCCAAGAAGCGTTTTCAGATTGAATTTTATTAAATTTTATTATTAACTCTTCCACATGATTATTCTCAAAATAAGAGGTACCATGTGCTTGATTATCAACTTGATATATCAAAATTAAAGGCAATGATCGAGTATCAGATCTATAATATGTAGCCTTCACCTATGGATACTCAACAAATTTTTCCTAAAAGTCATAAAATGACTCATCAAGAGAAAATTTTTCATTTAAAACTTCAGTATGAACATAAAATAGAATCTATTCTCTGTTCAAAATTTTCATTAGGTTGTTTCTCTTCATGATTATATTCATTTACTTCCTCTAAAATTGGATCTTCATGAAATGTTTCTTTTTTGAAAAAGTTCATTAGGTTGTGAAAACTGTTCTTGAACTGATTCAGGTCGATCCACTTTAACTTCTCTAGGATCTGACTCTGCCTAAGGTACAAATTACTCTATAATTTGAGGTACCACCTCAATCTAGGAAATATATTCTCTTACAAATCTATAGATTAAAAGTTCTCCAGTTGTAACTGCATTTGATTGAACATGCTCCTCAACATCTTGAGTCTCTTCGTGTATTTTTATATGAAGTCCCTCTTGTATTCCCTCATCAACAGTTGCATCAACACCTTCAAATATATTTCTTCTGGATGTTTTTGAAACATCAATGGTCCTTGATTATTTTATTCCTTATTTGGTTTTCCCAATTTTCTATCACTAAGAAGACTCCTAATCTTCATCAGCACCAATAGGCATATTTTATCATTTCACTGTGCAACAGAAAAATAGAAATTTTATTAATGTTATATCATTGAACACGTTACTATGATGGCATCACACTCTGGTATCTACTAATCTCACCACATCAGACAATAACAGTAGCTTTGAAATGAACCTCCCATTGGGATAAATGTTTATTCTAGCCTCTGGTTGACAATAATATTTCAAATACCTTATAATTTAATGAAGAATGTTCAAATTGATGTCACTGTGAGAAAAAAATTAAATAAATATCAGGATATAAAATCATCTCCATTTAAGACATCCCTGTGGAAATCACTGTTTAAACAAATTTTACAAGAATTTTCTAATCAGGATCAAGATCCTTGACTAACAACTTTATGATATCCTTAGAAACAAATAAAAATGACATAATTTCCTCTTAATTATGTTCATTATCTCTAATGAATTTCAAATCAAAGTGATAAACTCCCTCATGAGGGCAGTTTAAGATTCTAGTAATTTCCACAGACGAAATAGAAAAATCATGATCTTCAATTTTCTCAACAATGGATTCCTATGCATATTCATGACTGAAAAAACATATTTAATGAATTTTTGAAACTCTACCATGTACAAAAATTCATTTTTTTAATCACTGAACATTTGTTTGAGATTCTGAATAACAAAAGAATGCTTTAGCGTTACATTGGTCTAGTAAAACCTTTCCAATTCAATTACTTTTCACATAAAGATCTTCCTTCCTACCGAACATTTACTATTAGAATTACCATATTCTACTTACTCAATTATATTTGTCTTGGTCATTTCTATCTCAATATTCTAAAGGCTCGAAGGTTTAGGGTTTCAATGGTTCAGTCAAAGATAGATGAAGGCGGTAAGGGTTTTGGTGTTTCGAAAGGTTTAATTAAAAAGAATGGGTTTGGAATTTTAAATGGGTTTTGAAACACTTGATTATTATGTCATTATGTAAAAAATAATCATCACATTATTTATAATAAATTAAAAATGAATGTGGTAAAAAAAATTATTACATTATAGAATAAATTTTAAAATATTCTAAAAACAAATAATTAAAATATTTTAAATAGTGAAGAATAAAATAAAATATAATCAAATGAGTAAAATTAAAATTAATATTTCATATAAATATAAATCAACCATGCTACACCTTAATAAAATATAACCTTGTAGTGGGAAGTGGTTTAGTAAAAATATCAGCTAATTGAATATCAATACATACAAATTCTAAGAATATACCTTTTTTAAGAACATGATCTTTTAGAAAAAGATGATTGATATCAATTTTCATAGACCTATAATGATTGATAATATTTTTTGAAATATTTATTTCACTTGATTTATCACATAAAATATGTGTATTTTTTAAATTTATTTTGAATTTTGTAAGAGTATTTATCATCCACAACACTTATGCACAACAACTGCCTGCAGACACATATTCTACCTCGACTGTCGACAAGGCAACTAAGTGTTGCTTCTTACTAGAACATGAAACTAATGTTTTTATTAAAAACTTAAAGGTTCCTGAGGTTATTTTTCTATATAATCTAAATCTTCCAAAGTCATCATTTGAATGTGAAATTAAATTAAAATTATATGTTTTTCGATAGATAAGAGATTGAAAAATAGTTATAAATATTTAAAAAATCTTTTGACATCACTTAAGTGAGATTCATTAGCATTTTATTAAAATCTTTCACAAAGACATACTGAGTACATTTTATCTGGCCTGATAGCAGTATGATATAATGAACTGCCAATCATACCTCTATATTTCTTGTTGTCAAATGATTTTCCAGTTTCTTCCAAATCAATTTTTATATTAGTACACATAGAATTTGTATATTTCTTGATGCTTTCAGGTCTAAATTTCATCAGTAAATCAGTAATGTATTTGCGTTGATTCAAAACATTTCCAAAATCATTTTGATAAATTTGATTTCCTAAAAATAAGTTTAATTTTCCCATCATATTTATTTGAAATTATCTTTTTATTAAATTTGAAAACTCATGAAAATGTTTTTTGTTTGTTGATCCAAAAATTACATCATCAACATAAATTTGAACCAATAAAATATTAGAGTTAACAATTTTCTTAAATAATGTTGGATCTACCAATCCAATAGTAAAATAATTTTTCAAAATATAAGAACATAATATTTCATACCGAACTCTTGGTTTTTGTTTAAGGCCCTAAAGAGGTTTAGTATGTTTATAAATAAAATCTAGTTTTTGAAATTTTTTAAAACTACGAGGTTTTTCAACATAAACATCCTCTATTAAATAACCTTATAAAAAGGCAGACATAACATCCATATGAAATAATTTAATGTTAATATGAGATGAATAGGCTAAAAGGATTCTATTGTCTTATAATCTAGATGCTGGTGCAATGGTCTCATCATAATCTATACATTATTTTTGATTATATCCTTTATTTACTAGTCATTCATTATTTATAGTTATTATTCCTTGATCATATTTTTTATTTCCAATGACCCATTTTGTGGATATAACTAGATAGTACTATGGTCTTTCAACTAAATTCCAAAATTCATTTATCTTGAACTAGTTTGATTCTTCTTGAATTTCTATCATCCAACATTCATCAACTATGTCTCATCCTAATGTCTTAGTTTTTAAATGGGATATAAAATAAAATAAGTCATAAATATTTCCTACATTTATTATAGTTTTTATTCCAGTATCTAGGTCTCCAATAATAGTTTCTAAATGGAGATTCTTTAGGGTTCTAGACAGTCTAGGTAATACAGTATTTGGTTCAGCAGTGTCATGTTCTTCTGAACTAGACTGAATATTATTTGTAAAATTTTCAAAATCATCATTAATGTACTCAAGTATCACGATATCATTAGAGTCAAATTCAACAATTGGATTGTTCCATGTTTCAATGGGATTAGATTAATCAATTTCAAATGAACTAATTCTTCATCAATCCTGGATTTTTTATTAAAAATTCTTTGAGCTGTGAATGTTACAGAATATCCTAAAAAAATTTCATCATCAGATTTTTGATCAAATTTAACAAGATTGCATTTTGTGATCAAGGTATAAACCTTGCATCCAAAAACATTAATTTAATTTACTTTCAGTTTCATATTATTCCAAAGTTTATAGAGTGTATATTTCAAAATAGGTCTAATTAAAACACTATTCATTATATAGCATGTTTCTATTATATCTTCTTCACATAAATAGGTATGAAGATTGTATTCATTTAGAATAGTCTTATCCATTTCCTGAAAATTTCGATTTCATATTTCTACAATCCCATTCAGTTGAGGTGTTCTTGGTGCCAAGAAGGTGTTTTTAATACCTAAATTTGAGAAAATGTAATTTAATTCCAAATTCTCAAATTTTCCACCATCATCACATCTTTATGAAATTTTTTAAAATCGTTTTCATTTTAAACAACTTTTCAAAAACTTTCATATATAGTAAATGTTTCATTTTTATATTTTAGAAAATAAATCCAATTATATCTAAAATAGTCATTAACTAAAATATATAAATACAATTTACCAGAAGAAATTTCAATTCATGAAGTTGTAAACAAATCCATGTGGATAAGTTCTTGAGGTTTATATGTAGAAATTTGGTTCACATATTTAAAGGATAATCTGTGCTGCTTGCCATGATAACATGAATCACAAATTATTTCACTATCAAATTTAAGACTACATAAGTCCGAAACCAGTTTTTTCTCAGATAACTGATGTAAATAATATATATTTAAATTTCCATGTCTTCTATTCCAGATCCAAGATTCATTTATCATAATAGTTAAAAAATTTACATTTTGTTTACACAAGGTATTTAAATCGAGAGTATAAAAATTATCAATTATGGGTGCTCTATATTTAAGAAAATTATCAATAAAAACCAAACAACAATTGTTAAAAAAATAAACAAAATAACCATCCTCACATAGTTGAGGGATACTTATGAGTTTTTGCTTCAATCCTTGTACATATATGACCTTATTGATTGATATAGCTTATCTATCACTAATATTTCCAATTCCAATTATTTTACCTTTGGAAGTGTCACCAAATGTGACAAATCCTCCATACTTTTGAGTTAGTGTTTTAATGTTCAATGATTTCCCACTCCTATTCTTGTAAAAACTACTATCCATATACCATATTACAGTTTATATTCTCTTACATTCTTCCTACAATGGTATTTAAACAAAATATTGATTTGGTGCACATATTGTACTGTGTCCAACAATTTTAGATACCAATGATCTTGGAATCTATAATTGATTTGTTTTTTCTATAATCAATTGAATCATATAAAATTCTTGCAACAAGAGATTTCTTAATCCCACTTATTTGAGGGTTCCATAAATAGATGTTTTTAGATAATGACCTTTCGTTCCATAGTAGTTTCAAATTATACCTTTTGTACTCGAAACAATATAGTTATTATATAGTTTGGGTTTCTCACCTTTACTACCTATTCTATATCTTTCCATTTTAATCACATTCTTTCCAAGAATTTCATTTAGTGAATTTTAACCATTTTGTAAAAACAAGAGTGAATTTTTTTTATGTCTCTACTTTAGTTTTCCATGTGTTTTTATTTTAGATTAATTATCTATAATGTTTTCGTTTGATGATTTATTTTTTTTCAATTAACTATTGATGTCGTTTTAGTAGAGTGTCTCTTTCTCTTAAATCATCAGTGTGAATATTTTTCAGTGATTTATGTTTCTTAAATATGGAATCATATTTCTCTTCCAACATATTGCAGTAGGATTTATGTTTAACTTTTCAGCAACTAGAACAAGAATCTGAATCAGATGATTAATACTATTGTACCTCATCAGTTTCTACCATGAAGCACATATTTTCATTTAGATTTGATTCTTCCTTTTCTTAGTCAGATTTGATGAGCTACTGGAGACTTCAAAAACACACAAGTAGCTTTCATTTGGATTTTTTCTTTCTTCTAATAATCAATGTTTTTGAAAATTTTCTTTTTCTTTTCTCTTTTTAATTGAGGAAAATCAGGTCCTATGTGACCCATCTTTTTGAATTCATAACACCTGGCTTCCTTGGATTCTTTTTTATCTTTCTTGAAGTATTTTCTAAATCCCTTATTATTTCTATAGAATTTACTGAATTTCCTGGCCAACTGAGCCAGTTCCACATCTGAAGAAGATGAATCAGAATGTTCTGGTTTTCTCTTGATATATTTAATTATAATTTTTCTCTTCTTTTGGGATGTAACGTTTTATGAAACACTTTCTCCCTTGATCAAATCATAATTCTAATTTCCTTCATCTTGCATTTTAGATTCATAAATTATCATCGTTATAATTAATTCTCCCATAGTTAGATATTTTAATGGTGATGATTGCCTAATAGCAGCCAATATTCCATTCCATATGGGTGGAAGTACACTCAGTACTTTCTGGGCTTGATTTTCTTGTTTGATAGGATCTCCCAAGACAGTGATGTTGTTGACAATCATTGTGAGCCTTTGATTCATTTGAGTGATTCTTTCACCCTCAAACATTTCGAATTTGTCAAATTTTAATTTTTCTATGTTATACCTCATTTGTTTGAGATTTTCAGTTCCTTCATAAGCAACTGCAATTGTCTTCCACATTTCAAAAGCATTCAGGCATTGAGATACTCTGTTTAATTCATCTGGTCCGAGACCATATATTATAGAATTCATAGAATTTGTGTGTATGTCATACTATTCTTCTATATTTGTACTTCATGTTTCAGGTTTACCTGGAATTTCATAAGGATTTAGGATATTAGAATAAACTATCTGTCCAAGGTAATTCAAGTAAATAATCTTCCTTGATTTCTATCATCCATAATTATCACTGTTGAAGTACAGAGCTCAAACTATTGACATTCCTTCTCTTGTATCAGCCATTGTGATCTGAGTATAATCCTATCAAACATTCAGCTCATTATATATTTATCAAAATAAATCCCTACCTTTTATACCAATTGTTTTATTGGGTTCTACCAAATATTCACAAGAGGGGTTGAATTGTGAATTTTACAATTTCTTTGAAAATTGTGATTATTTACAAATCTATTTTTATTTTTATCATAATTTTTATGCAGTGGAAAATAAATATATTAATGGATGAAAATATGTATTGTGTTTTGGGGAACAAAAGACCCCTATTCTACTCCACCAACACTCTACTCCACAGGCATGGTGATTTTCACAATCTGGTCCTCTTTTCAACATACCATCCATAACTAAGTGAATGTAGTTGACACCCGTAAAATATAAGGATAAACTAAATCATTATATTATATACAGATCACCCTATACACATCATACTATGATAAGATTATTACTCAAAATAAAAAGAGTATTTTCCTAAAAATAATTTCCAGTTGTTCTTCACATTTGCTGCAACACACAACTGACAGTAGATGGATCGTCGTCTTCAAAAAAGATGTTTTGCATGTAAGAGAATTTTTGAGTCAATTCAGTCTCAAATAGATATTGAAACAAAATAATCAACTTTAACAAAAATTTATTAACTATATATCTTTGATGTAGAATTAAAATCTTTAACACTTTTCCTTTTCTATAGAAAAGTAGAGTTTGATAGATCTAGGTAACATCTGATCTGTGTGACTTGTATTTCTCTGTAAAAATTGTGGTCGAAAAACACGAGAACTTGTTCTTATGATTTGTTTCATGATGATTGATCTCTCTTCATGTTATTAAAATTGACACAGATATGAAAAGAATAAAGATGATCATTTTCCTTTAAAATTTAGATCCACAAATGTCACCTAAAAAATCATGACATTCAAATGTTTGAATAATAGAGCAGTCGTAACATCCCATAATAATCATCATGAAATACTTCTCTTAAACTGATTCATTGAATCATAAATAAATGGTTTTAATTCTATGAAAGATAATTTTTAATATTGGTCTTTGAATCTTGCTTGAAATCAGCCAGATATTCTTCGTAAAGACCATTGCATGATAATGTCGTATTTTAACTCTTTGATGCTTAACGTAGGGTTCATGATCTATTCTTAAAACGTAAGGTTGATTTAAAATGTAATGTTGATCATCCATACTTTTCTCTTCAACTTTCAAACGTATGGAATATGATCCAGTCATTCTTTATAATATACATGATCCATACTCTTTAATAGAATATAAGCTTCATTATAAAAGTAAGGTTGATGATAAATACTTTTGTGAATCATTCGTAAGGTTCTAAACGTACATAAGGTACCTTTTTCTATACTTTTTTGATATTAAAAATCTACGGTTACTTTACCATACTTTTCCAATAATGTAAGTTTCTTTTACCATACTTTTCTGAATTCCCGTAATGTAAATGTAGGATTTTATCCTTATGATACGCTCTTTAATGTAGGGTATGAACAATGTTTCCAGAACATGCTAAAATTATTTCCGAGCACTTTTTCAAATATTCCATGTGGATTAAACACTTTAATGTTATTACATAATAGAAATATAAGGAATTTTAATTTCGTAAAATATACTTAATGTGAAATCATTAAAATAAAAAATAAGGGTATTTGTGAGAATTAAAATCATCATTAAAAGATAGAGTATTTTTGAAACCATACATGCTAAAAAATAACCCATTATCATAATAGTATAGATTATTATTGAAAACAACACTTGATCAACAAACATCCCCAACGATGAACACCAGTGAATTAGATAAAGTCCAAGACACCCTTGGAGAGTGGATTTTGGGATTTGAGATCGACAGATGATGACGAATGATCAACCTTGAGCAATCTCGTTTCCCAATCATGAGTTGGAATCTTGGTGGTTAATTTCCCCCTTCCTCTCCTCTAAATGATGAATGTGGATAAACACTCTATCAATTTGATCAACCAATAGATTTTTCTTTTAGGTTTGATAGATTGTTATTACAGGATTATAATGGGATTAAAATCATAGTGATTTATATACATGCTTTGTGTTTTCCCTAACAGGAACAAATCCATTCCATCACTAATGAAGGCCAGATTGTTCCATTTGGCAATTCGTGTTTTCTACGTGATCGACCCCCCATATCAACAACAAGGAATCCTCAAGGATGTAGATGGGATGGCGTAGAACCCAGAAGTTCTAGGGTAAGAAAAATTTAAGAATCAGCCCAACAGAGCAGTCCTATTGGCCCACAGAAGACACCGCCGGTTACTAGCGACGGTTGCCTGTGATGGTGCGCCGAGGAGGTGGATGTTGTGGCCCCTGCTATTAGCGACAATGCAACATGACAGCGCTGTGTCAGTGGGGTAGCGCATAGATGCGGGCCATTACATGCAACTAGCACGGGGTCCCCATTGGACCGTGTGCGGTGTGGATGCATTCAGCCTTAGCCAACCATGTGGCTGATCAAACCCAACACCATCATTTCATTCGGGTAGTGGGAGAATCGAGTTTTCATGAAGTCCGAGAATGTGGCATGAAGCGGGCCGCTAGGTGTCCCAAGATGGAGAAGAAATATCCCACTAATGGACACCAGGATGATGGGGTAAACCAGGCCACTGGCTGAACCAGGTTGGGCAAGAGCCGAACCACCATTTTCGGGTTAGGTAGGATGAAATCGGGTCGCTGGGCGGCCCTGTGGGCTGGACCCACATCCGAACTGGGCTTGGTCTAGCAAGGCCTAATGAGCCTAGCCCAATGGCCAGGCCGGACCGAGCTGACGCAGACCCCACCATGTTGGCCGAATCAGTTCGGGTTATGCAGGACCCTCGGGTTGGGTTGGTGAGTTCGGTTGGACCAGGTCAGACTGTGCTCAGACACAACCAGCCCCTGTTTACTAAAATACTAATATCTTTCATACCGGGCATCTAATTGATGCACCAACTATTACATCGAGACCATTGAGATGAGTTGGTCATTATGAATAATCTAAGTGAGTATTCCTGGTTGTTGTGATGAGTCCTATTGTTTTTGGAGTAGATTCTCCTTGAATTAAGCACACTACGAGCATGAATCCTACGTCTAGATGAGACCTGAAGAGTGCTGACGAGCAGGTCTAAGTAACCTTGGAGGCCTCGATGATAAGAGACCCCATATGGACCAACTTCATACAGATCTATGTAAACAAGATATATGTGGCCCTATGTGGACAAGCTATACGAGACCCAATGTGGACCAGTTATACGAGGCTATTTGTGGCCCACCTATAATGGCATATGTGGCGAGCGACTGTTAGTGACCTGGAAGACCCACAGTGGGGAGCAGCTCTTAGTGACCCAAAAAACCCATGGTACTCATCAGGGATGAGTACCACAACATTATAAGGTGTTCAGTGTTATGAATAATTGTATTTCATCCCATTATATTTATTTTACCTAAATGAGTGGACCATACCTTGTGCATACCTTCTTTTATGGTCTTTCCCTTCTGTTAGGCAGGATGTAATTCCATAGCTTCCAACATCCACCCTTTTCTTACCCTTTTGGTGGGGTTCTCTTATAGGTGACCTTTTTTAGATATCTTTTGTACTTGTCTATTTTCAGTTTTTCTTTTTTAGGTTTTTATTCTATCCCTTTTTACTTAAAGCGTGTACCTTTACTTTGTGGTGGTTTTATTGTCATGCATGTTCTTTTCAAGGATTTTTGGGATATGGTTGTGTGTGTGTATGGGTAAAAATATTCAGGATAATTACTTCTACTCATGGGATAATTCCTTTGATGCTAGTCATCAACCCCTGGCCTTCGAGAGGAATCATTGAGGTAGTTACATCATAGACCCCAACAGACGGGTCATGACAAGAGCATGCAATATAAATGTTTCATTATTTTTTAGGATCATGTAATGGTGGATGTGTATCAAATAAAATTTGTAAATTATGTTCTTTTTAGTACTGGATCATGGGGTTTTGGTCCTAGGGTTCCATAGTTGGTGTCAAAGGAGGGTCTATATAACATTAGTGGTTAGGGAATTATCATTTTAAAATAAATTAAAATTTTATTGGTAATTAATTACCTTATTGTTATGGATTCTTATAGTTTCAAAAGAATAAATTAAAAATTAAATTTATTATACTGAATATTTTTTATTTCTTGGGGATTAGGAAGAGGGAAAATTTGATAAAAATCATGGAATAAGTATTAGTTTAGTATAAAATCTAGATGTTTTGTTAAATTAGAAATTGTGTGGTTTTCCTGGAAATGAAATCCATGATTGGATACTATTAGAGGATACAATATCTGAGTAACAATTTCAATAACGAACCATTTTACAGAATTTGAGTGTGATGTTAACTAATTAGGTTAGAGATCCTAATTCGATAATGAACATTTATAACCAATTATTAATGAAAGAGAGTCATAGGTTAATCCAAAAGTGTCATATGTTAAATATGAAGGTGTTACATGGGAATACATCATTAGATTTTTTTTCATATTTATAATTTTTTATAACATCAAATCCATTTTGGTTCTAGAATTATGTTGAAATTGAATCATCAAAATTATGTTCATAAAGGTTTGTATCTATAAATCACAAAGTCTTAAATCCAAATAAATGAGAATACTTAAATTGTTGGAAATTTTAGCATATTCTTATTATGATCGAAAAGGATAATTTCCACATTTTACCAATGGTAGTGAGGATGATATCTTAATAGAAATTATGTATTGTCACTCGCATGAGGTTTTGATAATAATTGTTATTTATCGATGATATTATGGGTTTTTCAAAAATTTATAAGGGTTAGGTGAAACATATATGGATGGTTCATCAATAGATCTAATTTATTATTTGTAACATATATTAAATGGTACCAATAACTATAAAAGGTGTTTTTATGTTAGTGTTATATTTTGGGAATAACTATTTATTTTCACACGATTGATGTATGGACTAAACATATGTATAATAAATGCTTCAGGTTGAGGTAATACACATTTTTTTGTGTAACACACTGGGATTAATGATCAATTTTAATCAATATAATTTTTTTTATAATATTAAATAACATTTATTTAAACATTAAAATATATGTAAATAGGTTTAGAAAATTTTCCATATAATAAATTAAATAATCTTAAGACACATTATTCATTAGTAAGTGGGAACTTACAAAAAAACTAAAAAAAATATTACACACTTTGGTTCATTAATCATTATGGATAATGTTCATCCAAGAGTGTATAGAAATCAATAGGGGATATTAAATAAAAATAATAAAATCATCAACAATACAAAATATCGTTGGCCATCATTAACATTGAGTATCACCAAAAGTCTAAAAAAACATATAATATAGAAGATAAACAAGAAAAGGGAAAACATTATAAAAAATAATTGATATATAATAATAACAAAGACACGTGAAGTGATAGCAGAATAACCAAATTGTTTAGTATATCTATATATATGAATGAAATCTAGCTGTTTTAAATATGATCAATGCATATATGATAATTGTAATTATGGTCGATGAAAATATGGTTATTGACAATATAGTCACTAGTCAAATATCCAATAGTTAAACAAAACTCTTGTATTTTGATGTCGTAAAATTGAAATAATATAAATTAAAATCAATAAAAAATGTTATTAAATTATTACAAATATAAGTAAAAATATATTTATGCATTACATATAGTCATAAATATTTATATTATTAATATATGATTTGATGTATCTATTAAATTAAAATAAATATTTTAAAAACAATGAAGTAGTAAAATTAAATTTTATATTATAAATAAATATTTGTAATGGTATTTGTTAAGTTGAATATTGTATACGAGTAAAATATACATTTTAAATAACCATTTTATTAAGTATTTTATATTGTGTCATATTAGATTAAATTTAACAGCTTTAAAATATTATATATAAAATAACATATTATCATATTTTAAAATAGAGATTGATTTGAAATATTAATAAGAACCTCAATGTTTAAAGGAACCATTTTTCTAATAAAATTTGATTCCAAGTATTTTATTTTTTCTTTTAAAAGTTAAATAAAACAATTATAATTCAAATTTAAAAAATAAAATTATTTTTTCATTATTATTTTAAAATTATATTAGTGTTAATTTTATTGATTTTTCAATAATAATTTATTTTTAGGTGAATATGGAAATATAAAGACTTTAAAAATATTGTATCTATTTTGTCATTAATACACAACAATGAAAGGAGTGTTTATGAAAACCATTTTACAATATATAATATATTTTATAAATTTATATAATGAATTTTAAAATATTATATTAGTTTAAAAATCTCAATGCTCTCATTTTAGATAATTAAAGCAATGTTTTAATGAAAACTGATTTTATTTGTATCTCGTAATAATGTGGGGGAATTAGGTTTAAATTATCTTTTAATTTTAATTCCATATTATTTAAATAATAAATAATTTAACATTAATTTACCCAATTAAATTGGTAATTTTATCCTAAACATATAACTTATTCTGAAAAATACACTTGAAAAAATAGTTTTTTTCACATTAGAAGTGATAATGTATAAATTAATTATCCTTACCCAAAAAAATATTTTGTAAGAAATTGGTTTTAAAATTTATAAACCGAAAATAGAAATTATATAATATGGAAATATTTAATTTCAGGAAATAAAAATAAATTACTTTTTTAAAAATTAGTTACCTTAGTAAAAACCAAAAAATTCAAAAAGTAAAATCTATGTTTAAATGACATAAAAAAATGTTGAAAACATAAGTGAAATTGTTAGGTTTAGGATTTAACTATATTACCCATTCCCATAAATGTTTATTTTACACTTTGGTTTTATATTCCATGTGAAGCATGTGCTCTCTTTTTTAAATAGGTATATGTGCCAACAATTCACTTCTATTCAATTATAAGAGGAACCAGTTCATTATATGCCGAAAATCCCAAATCCCATTATTAGTGACCCAAATATTTTCACTATATTTACTAAAAACTCTCTAAACATCCTAGATTATTTTGTATTTCCAAAATATCATTCTATTATGGATTAAGAATGAGACTAATAGAGAATATTCAAATAGAGAGGTAATGTTTCCCCCCACATCTTGTTAATTACATCCAACTTATTCCACCCCAAACCACTTCCTTCAATAAGACAATGATACAAAAAAATTTATTAATATTATGTTTTGTTGTTGTATAAATTGGATATCCATTTTATAGATTCCTCCAAAATCATTGAGATAAATGAAAATGTCATCAAGTGTGCGTGAAGACAATCTCCATCACGAATGACATGTTAAATTTTCCATCACCACCATAATTTTTTGGTTAAAAAGAATTTTTAAAATTATATTATGATATTTCTAATGTTTTAATGATTATGTAATGATAAGATATTTTATTTTCAACCTTTCACCTACTCTAGGAAAATGTTAGAATCTTCTATGTGTATGTGTGGATTAATTCCTCAACATGATGATGTTTCTCTTTTTATATCCAAACCAACTAACATGGGTGGAATAAAGAATTTATGTAAAATTTAAATGGTTATTTTATAAACCATTAACATTTTATAATGATATGGATAAAAATTTCATGAGTGATATAAATAAAAAACAATTATAGTAAATTTAACTACTAAAAAACTCACATCAAATTTGTTTTATAATTTGAGTCAATTCATAAAAAGACTATCTACCAATATTAATAAAATAGTAATGGTATAGTAAATATAATAATAATATATTTATTTTTATATTTTGAATATATTTTATAATATCTTTTCCTTAGACAATATTCCATGAAATATTATGAGAAATTGAATGAAAAACATTATGCAAATGACATCAGAAAATAATATAAAAACATAGTCACACATGAAGATAAATAGTCCTTATTGATAGATTTATATAGATCTTATAATCTTATAAAAGTTTTTAAAAAAATTATTTTAATAATTTCTGAAGTTGATTTCTTGTGAGTAGTACTTTCTGATAAGAGGTAATGGTTCTTGTACCAATCACCCTTAGTTGAGGCACAAATTTATATCATGAAATAATAATTATTTATAGTTTGTAACTAAATAAAATTAATTTATAATATCATAAAATATTTTTGATATAGGAAAATTCACTTCATTTCATGTTTTCCTTTTTGTGGTCTACTACAGATGTCTTCTATAGAATATAAGGATCTTTCATAACTTAATTATTTTTATGGGTAATAATGTTTATCCATGAGTTTCATCTTTCAATTCATATCTTATACACTATTACTACATTGGGAGATAATGTTTGATTAAAATATTCATCATTAATGACTTATTATAACTATTTAAAATGAAATAATGTTATGAATAATTACCACCCCCATTATTGACAGTTTCCCATAATTTTCCATAATTTCAATTCCTTCTATTGTTCTGATTATTAATTTGAAAACTAATTTGATGTTATCTTAGGTAAAATTTTAATTTATTAAATCATAATTTAAAAATAACGTTTTATTATTTTTTAGGATGTGTAATTTCAAGAATGGTTTTTTAAAATGAAAAAAGGATCTTCTGTACGTCCTTCATTACATCCCTATTAAAAATTCTCTTTTATTTTCTCAATTTTATGAATTATTATTCTCATGTAGATCCTTTTTTATACATGTCCCATAAATAAAAACCTAGTTTAATTTCATTTTAATTGATGGGGTTATACGTGTTTTTAGTTCCCGTTGAAATTCTAATTTTTATATAAACCCAATTTAAGGGAAATTTATTATTTCTTATCTAATGTCAATGATCAATCTTATCAAATACATCTAAACATTTAATTGAATATAAATACAATAATTATTTTTTATGAACCCCTTTCTTAAATTTTAGTTTTATAGAAAAACTATGATATTTCCTAATTTAAATATATCATTTTTATTATTTCATAAAACATCACCCAAGTTTTACATTTTTATTCTATCATCACTAATATTTTAATAGAAATAATATTTATATAAGAAATCAATTATCATGGCCTATGTTTCATTTTAAATTATAATCATATAAATGATTTAATTCTTTCTACCCATGAGAATCATTGTGATTTATCTTTTGTTTATTCCTTGATTCAAAATAATGATACCAACTACTTTATCATTGGTTTTATGATGCATATGATTTATTTATAGTTTATTTCAATAATGTTAAAATAAAATGTTTGATTTTAATTATTTAATGGATGGGACTACAATTATGTATCCTAATAATTCATTAGTAAAGATTTGATCTAATGATATACCATGTATGTTTCATGGGATATTAGGATAAGAACACTATGTTATGTTATGGGTAGGGTCGAAATTATATAATCCTACAATTTTTAATTAAATTATTATATCTCATAATATGTTATATAAGGGATTAGAGACTTTACTTATCCCAAAATAGGTATTTTTCAACTGTGTTTGTTGTAATGGGGAGTGAAAGCAATCCTCCATCAAACTGTGTCCACTATGTTTATGGCAATTAGTAGTAAACCCAATCCATTGAACTTTATCAACTATTTTAAAGGGAATATGTAGTGAACCTAGTCCACCACGGGACATATTCAACTATGTATATGGGAATGTATAGTGAACCCAATAGACCATGGGACTTTAAATTTTATTTTAATTATAACGGGGAGTAGACCCAATACACCATGGTTATTGTTTCATTATATAATTTTGTTCCTTAGAGTGAACACTAAAATATGTTTATTATGTCATGTATTATGTTATTTCAACATATTCCCTGATTTTGTGGTCTTATTATTAAAATTTATTATTCCACATTTATATTTTTATTATCATACTCTTTATGATATCATGTTATACATCTAGAATCTCATGTTATGTTTAATTTCCATGTTTATTTTCTTATTAATATTTCTATCTCACTGTTTTCCTTATGCATTTTCCAAAAGATAGCATGAGAAATTTTAGAAGATCTATGTGTGTCAGGATCTCTAAGTGGAGTTTTAAATAATTATTTTATTTTTACATTATATATTATCTAATTGTATGAATAATCCCTCAAATAAAATTGACCACTATACCCTTAGTTTATATTATTATGTAGTCAATGTGAAAAATTATGAAATATGGTGTATTTAGAATTGGGACTCCATAGTTTTTATTAGAGGAAGGTCTATTTATTTTTAATGTTTAGGAATAATGAATCTTTTTAAAAAACCATGAAATGATTCAATGTATATGATGGTATCTCAAAATATTTTTAATGTTTGGAGTAATGTTTGGATTCTTTCAAGTGGATGCAGTTGTGACAAAAATGAACATAGGGTAAATACCTATGAAATGGGATGGATGATAATTGAATCAATCATCACCCTAATAAAAAATGAGTCATCTCAAGGCTGTAAAAATAGAGAGACACTCCCATGAGATATTATTTTATTGATTACATTCTCTCTATGAACCACATTGAAGGATTTTTTTAGATGCATTGTGTGATTAGGTTGAAAAGTATAAAAGTACCAAATTTAATGTAACCAATGTTTATGTATGATTAATATAACTTTAACTAATATAATTAGAAGATGGCATGGTGAAGTAAAAGGATAAAAAGTTTTAAGGTTGAATCCCTTTTATGTTATTAATTATGATAATCCCTATGATGTATAGTGTTCACTAATCATGTTAATCCTTCTAGTTTCGGTTATGTGTTGAACTTGTATAAACCATTATAACCCTGGGCCTAAAGGAATATATGATGTTTACCAAAGTGATATACCTATAATAATTTGAAATAGACAAGGAAATTTGTTTATTATACAAAAAATATCATCAAACATGATTCCAAATGTAACAAAAAATGAAATATTGAGTACATCAAAGAAGAGAATGAAGGATTCTCATGAATGTTATGATAAATAATATTATAAAGTAAAACGGAATAAAATTAACTAATTCTGAAAATGAGGAATGATAGACTAAGGAGATTCTTTCAACTAAATTAAAATTTGATTTACTTATGGAATAGGGGAAATCAAGAATAAAACTATCGTAGAAAAATTAATAATTCATTATATGGTAGCATTATTAATTTAATGTCTTAGGTACAGGGAACTTTGGAATTATCCAAGTTAATGTCATGATCCAAGGAATGGATATGATAATCAGAATCACCAACCACTATGACCAAGTGGATAATGGAATTCCCCTGACAGAACTACTCCTAAAGTGGATCCTGATATTTAAGGTATATGTACCCTCCAATCCAATGTCTTAGTTGTCTTATTGGAATTTGATTATAGGAAGTCTCGTCTATCTAAGATGTTTTGTAATTTAATTAAATCTCCTCCCTGATTATTAGATTGTTGAAGAAACATTCTAGCTGTATGATAATAGTATTTCATGTTGAACCTTACAGGAATATACCGAGTTGAAATAATGTTATCCATCCCTTAAAAAAATACAACTTAATTGTATTTAGGGATTGGTTCCCTCGACCTAGAGGAAATTGTTTTCAGAGTTATGAAAAGACATTTCATATTAAATAATGAAATTATATTATTGTAAGGATATTAAAAAGCACCCTCTACTGATACATTATTTAATGCTGGTATTGATACAAAATAATAGTAGACTCTTGGACCAACATTTTCTAGAAAATAAAAATTATGTTTAATATTATCTGAGGAAATAGATTTTTTCCCTTGTTGGTAAGGTTCAAATATCTATTGCAATTATGTCTTGAATTATATATAATATTTAGATTCCCTTATAATATTTATATCAGTATGTGATAATTAAAATTATGAGGAAAAAAATATTTGGGGGGGAGACTACATCTCCCCATGTTTAAGAAAGAATTAATAATATTATTATTATTAATTTATATACATTTAATGAACACTTCTTTATTTTTCAACAAGATTGAAACCCGATTGATAAATGTTTAAAAAAATATTTAAACCAAACTAAAGACACACAATTCATCATAAGTGAGAAATTAAAAGAAATCTCATAAAAATTATTATTGTACACCATTTATTATTACTCAACATGGATGAAATAAATCGTTTATAAGTGAATAAATGATTAGTGGAAAATATATAGAAAAGAAAAAAATCTTTCCAACTAGGAAATATCATGTATCATCATCTACCTTGAGGATCCTTAATAACAAAAAAACCATTAATGTGGACAATCATCATGAAATGAG
Source organism: Viscum album (assembly GCA_963277665.1). NCBI lineage: Eukaryota > Viridiplantae > Streptophyta > Magnoliopsida > Santalales > Viscaceae > Viscum > Viscum album. The sequence goes on from OY728163.1 coordinate 694,644,775, forward strand.
AAATAATTATGAATAACCTATAATATAAAACAAGAACTATGTATTTTTAAGTGATAGTGGAATAAAAAAATTATTTAATAAGTCTATATATAAAAGAACAGAATCAGATATTTGAAAATATGATTTTTGAAAATATGTTCCTTGAAATAATGGTCATTTCAAACATGATATTTGTTCATATATACTATGAGTATACTAGAGTCATGCATTTTTATTTTTCAATTTTAAATAATGTTACTCAAAATGAAATAATAATATTTTATTAAAATATTATAAATTTATATTTATGTGTTATTTATGAATATTAAGAATAATTTTATAAAAATATGATATACTGTATATATAAAATTAAAATAATTATTTTAATATTGATGAAGTGGTGAAATTAAATTTTAAAATATAAATAATTATTTTTAGTGATATTTGTGAATGTGTATTTAGTATAAAAGTCATATTTCATTGATTAATGAAACATTTTCTTAAGTGTTATATATATTATCTTAATATATTAAATTAATGTACATTAAAATATTACATTGGAAGTAAAATATTAAAATATATTAAATTTTAAATTGTTATGAAATAATTTAAAAAACATATTGTTTTTTTTCAAAATATATTTTTTATAGAATGGAAAAAGTTAAATCAATGGAACTATTTTTAACAAATAATATCAATTTTATGAAATTATTATACAAAAAATCGAAGAATTTTTCTAAAACCCAATATACGATAAAAAATAATTTATTATTTTATTTCATTAGGTATTTTAAAATACTATATTGATATATAGAACCCACACATAACATTTTTGAAATTATGGGTAATATTTTAATGAAAAATATATTTTTTCTTATTTCTCATAATTAAATCTTCAAATTGTGGAATTTGGTTTTTTAATTATTTTAATGTTTAATATATATTATTTTAAACCTTATAAACATTTTAATGTCAATATAATCAATAATATTGATAATATAATTTAAAAAAACTTATGCTTAAAAATACGATTTTAATTAAAATTGTTTTTTTGAATGTTACATGAATAAATGATAAAATTAATATTCCATAAACATAAAAATCTAACTGGAAAATTTGGATTCCATATTTTCAATAAGTGTGTAAAAATTATTGTTATGAATTAAAAAATATTTACTTTAGTTAAAATTAGACACCTCTTTAAAAACAAAATGCAGTTAAAGTAAAAAATAAAGGAGTAAATGACTTTAAGAAATATTTAAAATATTCATTGAAATGTTTGGTTTTGGATGGGAAACAATAACCCTTCCCACACATTACTATATTTGTTTTGACTTATCTTTCCACAGGAGACATGTGTTCCCTTATTTAAATAGTTTTATATACCAAAAATTTCATTCTATACAATTATTAATGTATCTTCTATCCTTTAACCTCTACACACTTCCAATGGCTTAACCAATACATATAACTAGTCTCTTTTTATCCCACCTCCCATTTATTAATGGAATTAACCATTCCAAAATACCAAGCTAAGTTTCCTTAATGTGGTGTCCAAATGGGAACATACTATGCATGATTTCAAATTTTATACTATAACTTATTAATTCATTTATAATTATACCACAAAAAACCTCTTCTATAAATGAGATTATGAAACAAAATGTTTAACTATTTTAGGATTTTATATAAATGAAAATTCCATTTTATACCTTACTCTAAAACCATTGAGAAAAATGAAAACTTCATCACATGTGTGTTAGCACTATGACCTCTAGTAATAAGCTGTTATCTTTTACATTTGGGTGATTCATGGATGGTTGAAAAGAATATTTTCCAAGATAATATGATACAAATAAAATGTATTTATTATGAAATTATTGGGTGTTTTACCTTCTACCATGATTATATTTTTTTGAAAATGAGAGCGTCATTCATGTGTATGTGGGGACTACAACCTATATGCGTTGATGTATCTATTTAAGTTTTCATAAATTCTAACATTAACAGATTAAATAATATATTTAATTTATAAAATGGTAATTTAAAAACCACTTAATGTTCTTGATTAAAAATATTTGATATTCCATACATCATATTACTGATAAATAATTATATAAAATGTAACCGCTGAAAAAAGGAAAATCAAGTACCTTTTTTAATTTGAGTCTGTTCATGGAAAAAAAATTTAAACAATAAAAATTGTGTTCACATGGTATAATAAAGAAATAAAAATAGATTATTTAGGATATTATGAATCTATTTTACAAAAAATTTATCTTGGTCATCATACCCTGATAGTTTTTGAGAAATTGAAATGAATAATGTGAAGTTGCCTACATAAGTAAAAACAATGTACTAAATTGGAGAAAAATGATGATAAATAGACCTAATAAAACGAAATATATATGGAAAAGGTTTATAAGTTTATTTTTTAAATTTAATTTTACAATTCAAAAATTTGAGTGCATATGAAGAGCACTTTTAGAAACAAGGTTGTGGTATTAGTCTCAAATACCCTTCATTGAGGCATGATTTGATCTTATGAACCAATGTTTTTATTATAGTGTAACTACAACCCCATTTATTTTCAATGTCCTAAAATATCATTGAACATGGAAAATTCCCTTTAATTTAAGATCTTTTTTACTATTGTTTATGATGGATTTCTTCAACAGAATATATGGTTCTTTCATAAAAAAATATGTTTTCATCAGTTATAATGTTTCTCCATTGGTTTCATATTTCAATTTATATGGTATAACTGATTTCAATCTTGGGATATCAATTTTTATTCAAATAGTTTTTATTTATTATTTCTTATTTTTATTGAAAATTAAACTATGTTACGAATAATTATCATCCTCATAAATGATGGTTTCTCCTCCTTGTCCATAATTTACCTTCTTTTAAATCTTATACTTCTTAATTGAAAACCTTATTAATTCTCATATCATGTGAAATTCAATGTTACCTTAACCTATTTTAAATTAATGTTTAACTATTTCTTTATTATGTGGGATTTTTGTAAATGAGGGTTAAAACATAAAAAAGATCTCCCATACCTCCTGTATGACATACGAAAAATGAATTCCATTTACTTTTATTCCTTTTAAACAATATTATTTATATTTTAAATATATATTTTTTAAATACATCCCTTACATGTATATGTATTTAAATATCCTTTTCATTTATGAGGTTATACAAGATTTAGTTCCAATCACAATTCCCATATTTAAGTAAACCTTATTTAAGGGAACTTGTTTATTTATCATATCATGTCATATATCAACCATATAAGATGTCTATAATCATTGAATAGATTATGAAAACCCTAAGTATTTTATTGATAAACCTATCAGCAGAATTAGTGGTTTTTAGAAAATTTTATGGTCATTCCTTCTTTATAAAAAAATCATTTACTTTTTAAAATGCTTCACTCTTGTGGTTTTTCATATTCATTCTTATCCTAAATTTTGATAATTAAATTTAAATTTTTCTCATAGTGATTAACTCAAAATGGGGATGAATTTAGTTTCTAATTAAATATATTGTTTAAAAAAGATCAAATTAAATCCCCCAATTTAAATTAATTCACCTAGTTAATTAGAAGGGTAATTTAATATAATTTTGTTCTTTAAAATATTCCTCAATTATATATTTCTAAATAGTTAAAATTATATGAAAATTACATTAAATTTTGAAATAAACATACTCAATAAAATACAGATATACACACTGGTTGAGATTAACTATCAAAGTAACAATTTTGTTTGCAACATAAAAACAATTACAATGTAAATATTTATAAAGAAAGAAAAACATAATGCAATAGAATAATGTAGGGTATTCAGTATCAAGATTAGACCAAATAATTTCCACATGGAAATCACCAACATCCAAGAAGATTATATAAATATTATCTGATCGAAAATATGCATTTGTTAATAAATACAAAAGTATACAAGCTATCCGAGACATTTATTGACCTCTTCCACAAATTAATATTGATATAAAAATAAAAATGGACACATTGGGACCTATTATATAAATACCATTGGTAAAAATGAAAAGATATTGATGATAATATATAGTTCTCACCATTTCTAGTGCGTGATTCAGTGTGTACGGATAAACAAATAAAATAACATAACACTAAAATATGAAGTCAAAAAAAAGATAAATAATGAAATAATATATAAAAAAGATAGTATTTCTTGGCCTAAAGAGATCTGGATGCTAGCGTCTCCTCATATGTGGATTTGTGAAGAGATTGAACTATTTCTCTTGTAGTAATTGTAAAATATTGTGCCATATTGATCTTTAAGATACACAACTCTTTAAAAACTTAATGATTAATTTATTGTAGTGTGTAAGCTCTCAAATGTGATCCTTTCATTATATAGTATGTGTTCTTTTCGATCATTAAGTATCTCACCAAAGATAGAGAGAAAGGGAGTACCTAATAACTATATTTAATGAAAGGAATGATCATCCATTAAAGGATAATCATTAATATTTCAAAAAACCTCATACCAGGATCTAGAATTTCCTTCAATGCATCCATTGAATACATAAAAAATAAAAATTAAATAATCCTTATAATTTTATTAAATTATATATCCATTGAGATAAATAAAATCAAATGGATCAACATAGTGATGGTGGCACATACTTATTGTAACGCATGTTTGGAGGTGGTTCAATCAGGAAATGAGTCAAGCTAGTTGTCGGTCAGAATGTGAGAGGTCATCTGGAAGTGACTCACGTTCAATATTGTATCATCTGATCATAGATCATTTGGCAGTGACTCATGTCTAGCAGTGAACCATCTGATAATAGGTCGTCTCGTGGTATGTATTTTTTGGTAGTACTAAAAGTCTGATGATGAATCTTTTCTGGCATCAGGTTATGTCTGGTGGTGACACTTCTCTAGTGGTGAGTCAAGCCTGGAGGTGAATATTTTCAAGAATAACAGTGACTCATCCCAACACATAGCCAAATTTTTATCAGATCACCTTATATTATAAAATTCTATTATAATAATATATATCATTAAAATAATAATTAACATGATTTGTGTGCATTAAAATAATATAGTTCCAAAAATATCCCCATTTGTGATGATAAATTTTTTTGCCATATTATAAACCATGTATATAATATTCTATTTCATAGATGTATTTGAAAAATTAAACATATCTACTTAACACTATAAAAAGATAATGTGATAGTTTGTTCAAAAAGTAGACAAGTTTATATGGTATCATATTTATGTCATGAACTTAATAAGGATATCTCAAGAAAAATGGATTAATACAAAAAACATATAGATAACTTCCATAAATATTATCCCTCTTTTTGTATTATCAAAAATTTATCTTTTGAAAATAAAAATGTCAGAGAAAAAAAGACAAATTCTAAGAGAAATTCAATGAAGGAAAAAGATATTTTATTACATCCAAATAGAAAAATACAATGATATGCGTACCAAAGACACAATATAATTAGAATCAATCCCAACCATGTTATGAGGAATAACATGTGATTTTCCCTTATTAGAGATAGGGGCACAGTGGTAGAGGATGAGTTAGATATGGAAATGGCTATAGGGATTGAAGTATAATAGGGTTGTTCTATGATACTAACTAGACGATTTTTTTAAACAGTTTTCACAGGAGAAAAACTATGTGTATGATCTTATGGAGGTAAATGAGAATTTTGATTCTGGAATAATGATCGTTTAAAATATTTTGTGGTAGTATATTTAATAGATAGATGGGAGGTAACTAGAATGTGCTTATGATCTTCTACTACAATACACAACACATGTAATTAAGGCAAAATAAGTTTAATGAAATCCTTAATTATATTTGATCCATGCCCTTTTGAACTATATAAGTCTTCATTTTCCCCTATAAAAAATATAATAATGTGTATCATCACCTTCAAATGATTGAACTACTCCTTGAAGGCTAGGGTAACTTATGGAATTTGAAGTTTATATTCAAACAAATTTATGTGTGATTTCATTTTATGCATGGTTAGAATCTATGAAATTTAATATTTAATTTACATGGTGATAATTTTCTAATCCTGTTAGGATTGATTGAAACACTCCCTGAAATATTTTTAAATGTGTTCACCATGTTGTCTGATCTATCACAAATACACCAGATGAAGATCATGAATGTCTCCCATAGTAGGAATAAATTCCTCCATGAAAATTATATGATCAACTCTATATCAATGGAATATGAGGGACGTGGAGAACTGGATGACTAATCCATTGAAACTTATTTCTACAATCTCACAAAACATTATCCATACAGGTAGAAAAAGAGGTTTGAGTCTACTCCATCGTTGAACTCAATGACTCTATATTACTGGATAACTATCTATTCCCAATGTCATCCTCCTAAATATGAAGAATCATATTTGGTTAGATGTGGAACACAAACAACTCAAATACATGTATATCAACATTATGACATAGTTTCATGTTTATAAGCACCTAATTCCTCAGAATCCTTCCAAAATAATAAATTAAACTCTCTCTAAAAAAGTCCATATTTCCTATGAAACCATATCTAATGGAATAAGTGAAACAAAAGTAGTAAGGGCTGAAACATATATATTTTCACGAGGCACAATTTCCTCTTGTATCTATGGTCGAGAAGGAACATCCCAAACAAAATCCTAAAGATCTCATGTAGCATCAATCTGATCCACCATGGATACCGTAGGATCCATATCAACACTAACTAGAATAGTAGGTCCAGCATTGGTTGGTGGAATACTCTCATCGTAGCCTATGTTGGAATATTCCAATCGAAGCCTCACATATGTAGGTAATCTGTCCCATTTTTCAAAAGATGTGACACCTATCCTAGAAGTAGACAAGTCAATAGACTCACAATCAGCTGGGTCAACTTGTTGACTAAAAAAACTATAGGATTCCCCACCTAAAAAAGATGACCTCATCTCATATCTATTAATTTTAGATTCAACTACATCTTGAGAAAAACGTTTTCTCTCCTTAGACCTAGATGAAATAGATACAATTGGAGAATAATGATGTGTCTAAGCCATCTCATGATCATTATGAACACCATGATCAGATCCATCATCACTTCCATCTATATAATCATATCCTTCATATTTATTATCCCCCTTAGTTACATCATATCCATTTTCATCACCATCACATTGATTTTAATATACATCCAAAACGCCCTTATAAGATTTTGAATATGAACTAATGTACAAATTTTCTTTTGAAACATTAGTTTCCTCTTATCAATCTCTTTTAATTAAGTGCATTTATATTGTAGAAAGAGATATAAGAAGAATATTTATACCAAAATATACCACCGGTCTCTTTGGCATGTTAGGGTCACTACCATCCTCAACTGATATTTCTTCCTCATCATTATGTAAAAAAGCCTCAAATTCTTCTTTCTCTTCATATATGTACTCCATTACATTATTTGGAAATAAGACAGGATCGACATGGTTTTTTAGTGTGGCGGGGTTATCTATAAGATTAAAATAATAGTAGATCTTGTCAAAATATTCTAAAAATTTCTTCATCCCAATATTCTTTTTTTCCTTCATTCTTTTGTAGATGACTTTATTCGAACAAAATAACCCACACAGCACTTTAGATACTTGATCTTAATCAACTAATACATTGGAATCAAGCATGTCTGAAATAAACATAGCTCAAATACGGAAAATTAGAGATGGATGATGTCTTTCACATCTACAGCATATGCACCAATAGATACCTACACACATTGATACTATATCCTTGATTAGTAACTTATATGAGATACACATCATGATATCTTATTGTGATAAAGTATCCTTTTCTAGGTCATAACATGTTCTTTATAAACATAAGGAATAATCTTCACTAACTATCTGATTCATTTGTAATAGGGCTTTTAGTGTCACATCTCCGTTTAGGTACACTAAGGAATGATCATACAAAAATAATATATATAACTTGGAATGGATCTTTCATAGTCATTTGACACCCCTCCACGAGGTATATTAATGCACTTAGACCATTGTTTCAAAGAGAAGACTACCTTCTGTCCATCAATCGTGATTTTTATCCAATATTTTTTATCCCCTAAACTAAACTGAGATTATTTAATTTTTTTTGAACAAACCTATGATAGAATAATCTATAGTTATTCGAGAACCACTCTATCCATACATCGCCATGGATCATCTTTTAAACTATTGATTTTCTAGGAAACAATCAGTAGGCATTAACTTATTTATTAGTAACCATTGTACTATTTATGAATTCCATGTTCTGTAGCTTGACAACTAATTGACGTGATTCTCCAATAGGATTCATTGAAGGTAGAAATATCTCAAGAGATGATATAGAATGTAACTTCACTCCATCCATTGAAAAAAATGAATGTTTAAAGAGAGGATAAAGGCAGGATAAATGTTGGGGGATAATTGATATGTGAGAGGTTTGAAGGGAAACATACGTGAGATAGAAAGTGATTCTAAACTATAATTTATCATAACTAATATCATTTAGGTATTTTAAATAAAAAATTAAATTATAATATGAACATATAAATTTATTAAAAATTAAACCTAAAAAAATAAAATTAGAAACAGTGGATAATTTCAAATGGTGGGTAAATTCCAATGGTGGGTGATTTCCAATGGTGGGTAATTTCTAACCATGGGTGATTTCTAATGATGGGAGATTTCTAATGGTGGGTGATTTTCAATATTGGGTGATTTCCAATGGTGATATATTTCTAATGGTGGGTGATCTTCAATGGTGGGTGACTTCTAATTATGGGGTATTTTCAATGGTGGGTGATTTCCAATGGTGGTTGATTTCGAATGTTGGATGATTTTTAATAATGGGAGATTTATAATCATGGGTGATATCTAATGGTGGGTGATATATTGTGTTGGGTGATTTCCAATGGTTTGTAATTTCCAAAGGTGGGTAATTTCCTATGGTGGAAAATTTCCATTGGTTGGTAATTTCCAATGGTGTGTTATTTTTAATGGTTGTTAATTTATAATGGTGGGTAATTTTCAATGGTGTTTGATTTCCAATTGTGTCTTTTCTAATGGTGGGTTTCCAAAATTCATGTTTATCTAAATATCTTCATTCTTAATTCATGTTATATGTTTTTCAATGTCTCATAAGTCAATGTATTAGTAAAAATGTCAGAAATTTGATGTTTAGTTCCAATGGTTTTAGGATATATATCAAAATTTTAAAAATAATCTCTCTAAAAGTGATGCCTTACATTAATATAATCTATTTCAGAGTGAGAGAAAAATAATAATAAATATTTATTGCACTTGTGTTGTAATAATTTATAGAGACATGTCTAAATTTATAACCATAGTTTTGAAGAGTGTGTTTCATCAAAAAAAATTAGTCACAAAAACTACCTGTAGCTATTTATTCAGCTTTACAAGTAGAAAGTGTGATTGAAATTTTCGTCTTACTACACCAATATATTAAATACTTTGTTAAAGATAACATGTTCCAGTGTTGCTAGTTCTATCTACCTTACAACCACAAAAATCAGAAAATAAATAACTCAAAAAGTCAAATTCTTATCCTCTAGGTTTAAACTATCTAAAATTTGTATTATACTTGAGGTATTTTAAAATCCCTCTAACAACAAGTAAATGTGACTCATTTTGGTTTTCTTGAAAATTATAAAATATAAACACACTAAACATAATATTAGGCTTACTAGAAGTCATATATAGAATAATTCCAATCATACCACTATAACTGGTCAGATCCACTAATTTCCCAGCTTCATGAAGATCCAAAATATTGGTGGTACTTAGGGGACTGTCACTAATTTTTGTGATTTCTAAACAAAAATGTTTTCAAATATATTTGGTGTAATTTCATTAATTTAAAATAATTCAATATTTAGTATGAAAAATATAAAAACCAAGAAAGATTTAATGTTTGAAAATTAAAGATATTTCAAAATAATTTGGTATCATTTTTTATAAATCATTTCATAATGAATTTGTAAAAGATCCAAAGATAATATCATGCCCATTTATTTGAACTACGAAAAAATATTTTGATATTATTTTTAAAAAAATGGTATAATCAAAAATACAATTTTGTAAAACATTAGAAATAAGAAAATATTATAGCCTATAATACCATGTTCTAGAATGTTATTTTAGATTATATAAACAATTTTTCAATTTTGACACATGATTTGGATAATTATTATTTGGAAAACAAAGGTCTTGTTCAAGAAAAGAAATCCTAAACTATATATACATTTAGGAATAATTATATATTTCTCAATGATAAAAATAATTAGTTCATATGCACATTCTATATAAATTGAAATTATCTTTCTTGAATATGTGCATGCTACCTCTTACATATAATTTAGAGTTCCATTTTTAATACCATCATTAATAGAATGTTGTAATAATAGGTTTAAGTAATAAATATGATTTTTATGAAATTAATAATTATCTTTTATGTTAAATAGGTCATCCTTTGAATAATATGATCAATAAGGAATCGTTTTAAATTCAACCGCCGAAAGCTGTGTACTAAGAGAAGCAATTCTATCTTCATACAATAGAGTAAATTCATATTGGTTATATTATTATAATAATTCATTCCAATTATGATATATGACACTAATAAACACTATATAAGGTCATTATTCATCAGGAACATTGATATTACATCTAAAAAAACTCCATAATATTTCATTAATTATAATACGTTCTCATTTGAGATAGTTTAACAACATAAATGAACCTTTATATACAATTATATCATAGATGAATATGGTTATTACATTAATATTAATATAATATAAAATCAATTAAATATTAATTTTATTTTTTTAGTAATGTTAACAATTATATTAAAATCATTAATTTATGTACCAACACCTATTCGTTTAAGATCATCAAAACAAGCACATAACTGATTTCCACTTTTAGGATCCTATCAAAAACAATCATATAGTAAAATTATAAACTTATAAAATATTATGAAACATAATTAATATACCTTTTATGATATATTATTTAATATTAATGGATAAGAACAAATAAAACCCCCTCAATAATGAAACTAGTTCTCAACCATCAAGATTACTCACACCTAAAATTGAATGTAAATAAATACTAACTAATATAAATATATTGAATAATTATAAATTATGTTCATAAATGATTATGTATAAAAATGAAGTTATTCATTATGTTATTAACATATTTTCTTATTTGATATTAAATTGAATGTATGAAATAAGAGTAACAAGTTAAAGGTTACTTCTATAAAATTTTAAAATCTTGAGACAAATTTATTATTTTGAACCACTAAAAATTTAATATTGTATGATTTCTATATAATTAATTTATTTCACAATATTCATGCTGGTTTTATGATCCAGATAATATTATAATTTAAAATTATTTTTCATCAAAATATTCTATGGTTGAAAAATATTTTTCTATTAAAATGTTACTCAAACCATGCAGGATTCATTTCAAATACTATTTGTATCAGATGATTGTTTTTAAAATATATTTCATATAAGAATTCATGTTTTTTATAAAATATATCACAATATTATTTTAATATTATTTTCTGTTAACATGTCCCTTCAAAATTTAATTTCCCCTAGACTCATATTTTTTCCTGAAGTGTTTTTTGAACATGATACCCACCCCCAGTCTTTTTCTCTATCACGATTCTCTGTCATTCCATGTTTATAATCATTGGATGGTTTTGAAAATTCCATTTTGTCAAAACTAATAATTTATTATGTTTTATACAACTTCAATTTCTTTTAAAGGGTTTAAAGAAATACTTAACATTTATGGTATGTTTCATTTCCATTAAAACATGAAAAGAAGATTTTTTTATCATTTATCTCTGAACATATCATTCTTTCCCTTTTGTAGTTTTATATGATTTTTTAATTATTTATTTTTCGGGTTTTTAGTGGACCTTATTTCTTCTAATTTTTTTGAAATATATCTTTTAAAATAATTTCCAAAGATCAAATACATTTCATATTTTGAGGGTAATTTTCTGAAACTCTTAAAAGGTATTTTTCATCCATGTAATTTCCCATTATTATATCATACAATTGATCAATGTTATTTTAAATATTTTATGACAATTATTTTTATTTTATGTATTATTTATTGTTCTTATATTTTATATAAATGAGAATTCTCTACCATTGTCTTTCCTAATCATTTTTAGTGCATAAAAATAATTTAAACATCCAATTCCTTTAATATTAAAATGACTTATTATTGATCCATTTATCGGTGATTGTTGAAATATATTCCATACATTGATTTATGGAGAAATTATTTTCTTAATAGTATACCCTTTATCTATATGACATGGACAATATATTCTTTTTCATCTTGATTGAATGGTATTTAAATAGAATGAAACAAATTATCATTATATGAATAAAAATTAAATTTTAATTTATGAAATTGTTTTTTGGTAAAAGTGAGAAACCTCAGATCCACCACAAAAGGAAATAATAGAGTCAACAAAGTGAAAATTATTTCAACCAGAATAAGGCTCCCTTAATATATTCGAAGACATATTTTTTTCCTAGGTCTCTGGTTCATCCATTATATTATTTTTGAACCAAATGGATAAATTATCCTAGGGCTTGATGTAATCCTCTAGTCCAATATTCCCACCACTGAATCCCCCAACTAATATTAGGCCCTTCGTGTCGATCCAGGTATATTTCTCCTCATATAGTGTAAACCTTAATGATCTCCTGATCATTTTAGTGGCTTCTTCTTCAGTAGAATTGAGAGACATAACCTGTTCAACAAAGAAATCATTCAATATTAATATAAATTACAAGGATTTATCAATCACATCATCAAAGATTCCCTAGTTTTCCGCAAAACCAAACTCCTTAGTAGTTTCTCATTCAGAATGAGAGTTACCTTGATTGAAGTACTTGGATGCCTCCCCAAAACACTTTCATAACATAATGTTTATGGTAATCATGTTCTATTGTGTATTGTAGTTTTCCTTCCATGAAATTATATTCATGGGTGGGGGCCATATATTATGCCTTCAATATATATAAATTTAACATCCTTTTTTCAAAAATATCGTGAGATGAAACATTATGGGATTTCTGGGCCACAAAGGGATTTCTTCCTATCTCATTGCAATGATTCCCATCACTAAAATCCAACATAGACATCACTGAACATGAAGTATGCACAAATCCACACCCCCTGAATCATGGGTGAACATTAGTGTCCTCAAAAACCAAACATTGAGATTCTACATCATCATTTTGTCCTACACATGCCTTGGATTTTCATTTTTTTGTGGATCTAGTTTCCTTTGGAAGTGCTAAATGAGAGTAATCCTTGCTCTATTTCTTATTGCCTTTACAACTATGTTTCCTTCTTGTATAAGGGATCCTACTATCATGGATGTAAACAACAACTTTAATAAAATTATGAACAAGATACTTCTCATTGGGCTCATATTCGGGGACTCCTTGCACATCCATGGGAACTACCCGAGTTGTTTCTTACTCCAAAGTCGATTCTTCATTAGATACTCCCATGAATTGATTTTGACGCTCAGTACATGGAATCCCTTTCCCTGGAATCAATATCATACTATTTGTGACCTTCACTCACTCGCCACTACCTCCATTTATTCCACCTTCTATATTAACTAATATGTATTCCCCAAACACTCCATTGCAACATGAAAGATCTATAATGTCTTGGGGTATCTATGTGACGTCAATTAAAAAATCGATGTCCACTGTATTATATTTTATCATCATTTCCACTAGAGTTCATGCCTCCATGTCACTATTTAATCTACCAAACACATTGAAAACTATTGGGTACATGGGATTAACTATTATCTTTTGCAAGGTGTCTAGTGATTCACCATTAAGACCAAAACGAGACCCTAAAAGCTCCCTATAAAAAAGGCATTGAATCACCTATTGAGTACTAGAACAAGATTCCACACTAGTCTATAATCCATCGTCCAATTTCAGATTTATCTTCATACCTCTGCACATTCCTAGATGATGCCCCATTTTCATGCAACATGAGGAGTAATAAAACCATGATTCAAACACAACCAGATATTTTCCATGTAATTATAATTGATTATTTATTTATATAATAAAATTTTAAAACGATTAAAACCATATTTTTTCTACAGGTTCTATTTAATTATTGAAAATTTTATGATTTTAATTTTATGTTTTTGTGAAACCCATTTTATTTACATGGGATATTTATGATATGATAATTGAATTATTTTAAAATAGGAACTCATAAGTGTTTTTTAATTTTGGAAGGGGTATAATATCTACCTTTCATGAATTTGTAAAATGTTTAAATCACATTATATTTGTATTCATGGGTAAAATTTAGTCTTGATAATCATGGGTGAATTTTTTTGAGTCATAAAGGTGATGTATATATAGGTACAATTACATTTCAACTCAACCATGTGTGAATTTGTTTCACTCATAAATGTAATGTTTCCCTATGATAACGATTGTTACTTATTTAAATGTTTTGATATATTTATCCTTATTCTCAGGAAAATGATATACCAAAATGTATTATAAATCTTTACACACTATTTTGTTTCATGTAATAATTTCTACGATGGGTTATGAAATGATTTATGACCTAAAATTTGATTTGTATAGTTTTCATAAGTATCATTATTATAAAGATAGTATCATCCTATGATAACATATGATATTTTATTGTTCTCATGTATGTTTTACCATATTGAACATCTTAGATGACATGTTTCTTATGTTACCATTTCCCCAGGGTATTAATAAAGTTAATACATATGATGTATATCGAAAAATATGTTGTTTGGAGATTTTGTGGAAAATTATAGAGACTTGATGATTTATTTGAATTTCATAAAATATTGTGATAAATTTTCATTTGATATTAATAACATGGGTTTAACAAGTAATATTATTATTATAACTCACTAAAACTGAAAACAAAAAATGTCATTATAATGTAAATATTTCATTATTTTAGAGTGATATTTTAATTAAGGATGGGTATAAAATATAGTATGTAAATTATGTTTTTAAAACCATATCCATGATTGAGGGTTCTGAGTTTCCTAATATAAACCTTAGAATAAAATATAAATTTTAGGAAAATAATAATTGTTTATTATTGATATTCCAGTTTATTTGAATAATCTACTAGTCTATAAAATGTATTATATAATTAGAGACATGAATTTATAATAAATGAATTGATATAATACTAGTTCCTATATGAACTCTCCATACAATGTTTTATTTTATTCATAAATGTTTGACTACGTCAAATAATGGAAAAAAGGATCCTAAACTAGCCATGGTATCTCAGTATTCCACCATAATTATGTCATGCATTTATATTTATGGGTTACATATTGAGTTTTAGTAGTTTATCTCTTAAAAAATCTTAATCTAATACCAACGGCCCCTTAATGAATGGTGTAATAATATATTATATTTATCATGATATGAATTGTTTGACTCCTCAAGTTTTAATGCTAACAAATCATGTTTTACCCTCTTTAAAATCATGTTTTAAACTATCACAAGATCATGTTCAAAATCTCACAAATTATATTTTAATCCGATGAACTATGTTTAATCTTGATTATGATGTTTTATAATGATTATGTTTAATATTAATTCAATATGTAATGATTATTCTTAAGATATCTTATAGATATTTGACTGAGTTTTTGAAACCGTATGCCTGCTACTGGTTCCAGATTTTCACAATGTCTGTGACATCGAAAGCTGGATACTGGTTCCAGATTTTCACAGTATGTGACACTGTAACTGAGCTATTGGTTCCATATATTCACATATTATGTGACATCATAACTATTATACTAGTTCTATATTTCATAAAGTACCTAATACCATTTTCGTGCTACCATTTCTAAGACACCGTAACAAGACACCGTTCCGAATTCTGAAAAATGAATGGACACCATTACATGAAACATAGATTCCTTGAAACCATAACCATTCTAGTGGTTTCAGAACTCAAAAAGTATAACACATAATAACTTTAACAGTAGTTCTAGATGTCACCATGACTGTGGCTTTGTGACTATGTCACAATGACTCTCTCACTGCAACTGTAACATTGTTCAATAAATAATCATTTACACCTCTTTTTAAAAAAAACATAAATATTGGTTGTAATAGTAATATTTGATTCATTTAATGAAACAGATATAATTAATTATATTCTACAGTCCTTTAAGTAGAGAGTAGGAGTTATGAGGTGTAAAGATTGTGGTCCTTTTCCACTCCTACAAGAGCGCCTAAAATATAATAAATCATGGTAATCAAACAAAAAAGAGTGGTAGTTGAATGCCTGAAGAAGAAAAGAACACCCATAAATGCTATGATACACCAAAGGAAGAACACTATATTATTTTTGGATGAAAACAAATATTAATCTAGTGTGTAATTTTTTTGAAAACATCCTTTTAGAAACTCAATTATGAATAAGAACATCTCACTTTACAGAATACTATAACACTTAACCCACGAAGGTCTTTTATCAGAATAGGACTAGAACATTGCATCTGCGTCATACATAGTGTCCAGAGTTACATTTCATGACACACATATCCTCATAAATTCCATCTCATTACATTTTTATTTATTTTTGGTAGATTTATTACTCTTTGTACTGCATGTGTTTGTGTATTTGAAACACGCTGTTTCTTACACTGAACGGAAGGATACAAGATATCCTCACTCACATAACTTTTTACTCATTTTTCACCGACATATAACTCTAGATGAGGATATGTGTTACCTAGATATCATATTTCCCACGTACAGTAGTGGTAGAGGTCTTGTAATAAGGACAGTCTCATGTACTATTATTAACCTTGATCGAGGGTTTGGATTAAAGCCTTATATATATATATATTCCTTGGTGGAAGGTGATCACTATGTGAAGAGGACTAGGTCTCGTCTGGAGATTGAACCACTAATTTTATCTTTTTCACCTTTAAATTGATCCATACCCTATTTTAATTCAAATTTAGAAAAGTAAACATTATATTGGTATTTATCCTTGGATAATAGTTATAACTATCAATCCTTGGTAGAGTATCTCAAAATGTTTATCAATATCACATATTGTTATAACTGAGAGTTAATTAATCTTATGAGAATCTATTTAAACATAAATATAAAATAATTTTACAACCTTGGTTATCTGGATAGTTTTATTTTTATTTGGTGGGATCTTTTTAATAAAATTTTTTACAAATTGTTTGATAGAAACTCAATTCACTTCCCTCTTGTGTTTCCTACATTGAATGACATTTAGTATCAAAGGACATTTTCATGTTACTTATTTGAAAGTTTTTAAATTTGCTAAAAAATATTTTTTATTTGTGAATTTACTAGTGTTTTAATGAACATTAATTTTTTGATAGTTTACAATTTATAGTTCATTAAAAGAATATTTCATTATCATGGATAATAGGTAAGAAGGTGATGAAACCAACATACCTCCAAACATTAATGGAAGAAATTATGATCACTGGAAAATTAAAATAATAATGCATATAAAAGGCATGGGACTTGATATTAAGAAAGTAATAGAAGATAAATTTGAAATACCAGAAAATGCATGAACAACTTAGAAAAAAGCTACCTAATATGCTTACAATAGTAATTGTAAAGTTGTGAATGCATTATTTTGTGCCTCTGAGGATGAATAATTTAATATAATATCTTTTGTAAAACAGCCTATGAAATTAATGATACCATAGAAATATCACATAAAGAAATAAAAAATGTTAATAAAATGAGACTTAATACCTATATGATTATGTATAAAAACATTGTGGTTAATCCCGATGAACCCATTTCTAATATGTATCCCATGTTTAATAAAATAGTCAATACAATGAGCTCACATGGAAAGCTAGTGGGAACCAATGAAAAATCCATAAAACTACTCAGATGTCTACATAATAGATGGAGAGGAACCTTGGTATCAAATAGTGAATTCGATGATATCATTTTTTTCGATTTATGGAGATGATAGGTAAATTAGTGATGTATTACGAAGAGTTAAAGGTAAATAAACAATAAGAGGATGAACCAAATAGAAAGTCAGTGGATTTATAAACCACTAATTCCAAACATATGGAAATGGAAAGGATACAAACTCATTCTAATAGTATGAGTGATGAAGATTCACCATTTTTAAGTGATGAGGAAATTGATAAATTCGATATAAGAATAATGATTATTTATAGAAGGAATAAATTATTCAGGAAGCATAACTAAAAATGTAAATATGACAACACATGAAAAAAGAAAAACTATTGGAAGAAAGGTGATACCTCTAGTGAAATAATATGTTATGAATATAAGAGAATGGGACAGGTAAAGGATTATTTTCCCAAAATAAAATATAAGAATAGATATGACGAAAAATACAGAAAGTATAATAGGGAAATGAAATAAACATGTAGTGCTTATGAGGATATCTCAGGTGACTCAAGAATATTTACATGAATAAAATTATGACAAAGCTAATACATGTTTCATGACAAACAATTTAGAGGTAACTCTTGAGTCTCTTGTGTAGAATTCCTATTATTATAGAGGTGAAAGTGACATTGAAAATACTACTAATGAAGAAATTATATAATACTCCAAAATTCTTGAAGATACATGCAATGAGTTAAATTAAAAATATAATACTTTAAAGAAACATCATTTTCTCACTTCAACTATTAAATCTGATCTTTCTATAAAAATGAAAAAGAATTCTCAATTATATAATGAAAATGATGAACATAAATTATCTAATGAGTAATTGAAAAATGACATAGAAAACATTTCCCATAGAATGAATACTATAACTCATATTCTTCATAAAGAATTATCTCATAGGTATACTATTAGAGTAGAATACCGATCTAGACATAGGAACATAGCCGAAACTCATTTTCTAACAAAATTTAGAAATTTTATTTATACCTAGAACTGAAAACAATAATAGTTCTACCTATATGATTTCATTCACTACATATAATTTTTTAGAACCAAATAATTTTTAAATTTAAAATAATTCACAAACTATTTATTGGAAACCCATGAACCAAAAATGGGTTCCCAAAGCTCTTATTACTAATGTTACAAGGCCCAAAAAAATATAGGTACAAAAATCATCTTTTTCATAATTCATGTATTGGAAATCAATTTGAAGAGCTCTTATAGATGTTTATGGTACTTAGATAGTAGATTTTCAAGACACATGATAAGATATTACTTGTGTTTCAGGAATCCAGTAACGTTTGATGGTGGATATGTCACCTTTGGAGACAATGCTAAAGGAAATATAATTGGCCTTGTCCAAAATGACAATAGTAACTATGTTTTAATTTATAAATTACTTTTTTGATTGATTAAAATATAATATTCATTGTATTTCACCATTGTGTGATGATATTTTTCTTGTTAAATTTAAAAATAATGCTTGCAATGTTTATAATTCTGAAAATGAATTATTTTCTTCTTCTTTTAGAAATGAAAATTTTAATGTTGTTTAGATAGATAATTTAGTTTATCAAAATGTTTCATGCTTATGTGTATTTCACAAAGAGTATTGGATTTGTCATAGAAGACTACGAAACTGCAATATAAACTCCTATATAAAGCTTACAAGAAATGTTTTAGTCAAGGGTCTAACAAAACCTGAGTTTCCAAATAACAAAATCTATAATCCTTATCAAAAGGGTAAACAATAAAAAATATATTTCATACCAAAGAAATATGTTTTAACATCTCGACCACTCATGTTAGTTCATATGGACTTGTTTGGATGGTCTATAGTTTTGAAGTCTAAATGGGTATCACTATGTCTACGTTCTTGTAGATTACTACTCAAGATATACAAGGACATTTTCTTGGCTCAAAAAATTTAATCCTATTCTCATTTTACCAAGTATTGTAAGATTTTATAAAATCACAATGGTCTTAGATTTTAGTCCTTATGAATTGATTTGGAAGATAAGTTTGAAAACCAAGATTTTGAATGTTGTTTTCTCAAAAAATGGATATAGTCATAAATTCTATTCTATTAGGACACCTCGACAAAATTTTTTTGTAGAAAGAAGAAATATAACCTTATATGAAATAGCTAGAACAATTTTTAATGAATACGACCTACCTATATAATTTTTGGATGAGGTTGTGAATACATATTGTTATATTAATAATAGAGTTTTAATCCAACCAATTCATAAGAAAACACTATATGATTTGTGGAATAATAGAAAACAAAAAATTAATTCCATAAAAGTTTTTGGAAAAAATGTTTATATTCTCAATACCAAGGATAAGATTAGAAAAATTTCATCAAAAAGTGATGGAGGAATTTTCCTAGGTTATTCAATCACTAGTAAAGCTTATAGAGTCTTCAATAAGAGAACCAAATCTGTGTAAGAATATGTACATGTAAAATGTGATAAAATAGATCCAAATGATCATAAGATATCCCTAGAAAATGTCGAGGATGATATGTCAAATCTGGACATTAATGAAAAATCCATTAACCCTGCTTTCAAACAATATGTGAAATCTTACAATTCGCTAAATTTTCTAGATTCAACTCATAAGGAACCTAAACATGTTGAAGAAGCTAAAATAACTATCCATTATTTTTCTAGACCATTTATAATCCTTAAGAACCATTATTTAGATGATATAGTTGGAGATTTAGATAAAGTAACACTGACTAGATATTCTCTAGGAATTCAGGTTAAACAACGAGATTGCTTGTCACAACTTGATCATAAGAAGATCAATGAGGTAATAAATGATTAATTTTTGGTGATGGATATGCATGAAGAATTAAATAAATTTGATTGAAAAAATTATGGAAACTTGTAGATATACTTAAAGACATATTGACCATAGGTACTAAATGGGTGTTTAGAAATATAGTTGATGAATCTGGTATCATAGTAAGAAATAAATCCAGATTGGTTTCTCTGGGTTATATTCAATAAAAATGAATTTACTATGAATAATCATTTTTACTAGATTATAGATTTGAAGACACTAAAATCATTCTTGAATATGCAACACATCTAAATTTAAAACTACATCAAATGGATGTCAAGAGTGCATTTCAAAATGGCTATATAGTTAATTATATTTTTTTTCCTGGAAAACCTATGGGTGTTAAAATCCCTCATTTTAAAAATAATTTTTTTAAATTAACAAAAGAATTATATGGTTTAAAGAAAGCTCCAAGATCTAGGTATGATAGACCAAGTAGTTTTCATATTTCCAAAGGTTTTAAAAAATGTATATCTAATCCTACTATCTTAATGAAATGAATTTCTAAAGATTCATTAATTGTTCAAATATATGTTGATGATATTATTTTTGGATCTACAAAAAATTCTGTATGTGTTGATATTTCAAATACTATGCTAAAGGAATATGATATGATTTTGATGGGTTAAAAGAAATTGTTTCTTGGATTTAAAATCTATCAAAATAATGAAGGTATTATTTTTAATCATTGTAAATATAAAAAATATATTCTAAAACGTTTTGTTATAGGTAATATTAAATGTAGTGATACTCCAATGACTACCACCTATATGTTAGTTCTTGAAAATAATGGCAAATCTATTGATCATACCACTTATAGAGGAATTATTGGATGTTTACTCTACATAACATCTAGTAGGGCTGATATTATGTCTAGTGAGTGTATTTGTTCTCGTCTTCAAGAAAATTCGAAAGAGCCGCATCTTCTTGCTGTTAAAATCATTTTTAAATACATCTAATATACATCCAACTTAATAATTTTCTATCCTAGAGGATAATAATTTGAGCTAATTAGATAATATGATGTTATTTTTGTGGTTTACGTAAGATAGAAAATGATCTTCTGGAACATGTCACATTTTGGGCATGTCACTAGTTTCATGGTGTAGTATATGGAAAAAATTTATTGCATTATTTATAGCTAATGTTGAATACATAACTACTAGAGGTTGTTGTGATCGTACTTTATGGAGGAAGCACACATTGCTAGACTATGGATATCAGTTCAAGAATGTATCTATAAATTATGTTAATAGACGTTCAATTAACATATCAAAGAATATTGTTTCTTATTCTAGAACAAATCATATTGACATAAAACATCAATTTACAAGAGATAATTATCAAAAAGGTTCTATTAATTTTGAATTCATTGGCATAGAACATCAACATTCTTAGATTTTCACTAAGCCATTAAATTCTGAAAGGATGAATTACATCATGCCTGAACTAGGAATGATTAACCATGAGTGAATAGTTTATTGTCTTACGATTTCAATCTCAAGATTATTGTCTCTGGATTACTATATCAGTTTACTATCTCATGATTATTGTCTCAGCCTACTCTCTAATATATTGTCGTCTTATATTGATTTTCTCATTCGTTATAGTCGCACCATTTTTAGTCACATCGTAATACTGACACAATGAATTCCTTTACGAGTCTCACTATATTATTCAGAATTTATTTCTAAAATATTTTTTTTGTATAGAATTTTTTTTTACCGCATTTTGTTTTGTGACATTTGAACTCCCGTAATGATAAATACATATTGCTTCACTTCTCTCGAAACCAAAAACCTATATCTCTCCCAAACCACATTCCCTCCTTATCATATTTATCGAGCCCGTGATGAATACCTAGGATGAAGCATCCATCTATGTCAACTCATGAGAAGTGAATGTCTTAGAAGAAACTAAATATTAATCCTGTTGTAATGCCCGAGAAGTCACTGAACCCATGTCTTGAGGATTTCGAAGTCAGTTCCAAAAAGGAAATATGTGCAAAATGTCTCTTATCTAGTAAGTCAATTTTTCTATGATTGCTAAAAGATAATGGGTGGTTGGATTGGTTTACCAAAGATAAAAGACCCATATTCCCAAATCTTTTTGTTGAGTTTTATCAGTATGACTAGTTTACCTTTGATTCCAAAGATGATTTTATGGTTTGGAGCTGGGTAAATGGTCAAAGATTCCCTTTTTTGAGGTTATGGGATTCATGGTTTGCTATACCTCATAATGGGATCTTTTAGGACTAATAGAGAGGTCCTCCCACACATAGTGACGTGTTTATCCTAGAATAGGATTTGGGATATTTGACTCGAAATAAGATGAAAAGAAGGCATTTTGCTGATGAGCTTAATGGTGAATCAAGTTCATTGTTCATATTCATTAAATATATCATTTTTTCATAAAACGGGTTTTTTCTCTATAAATTTTCAAGATTCATTTCCGATTCAACTTCTAAATAATGGTCAAAAAATCATATTGTGTATGTATATTATACTTCACGCGTGTGAGGTGATCTAAACTACATCAATGTGCACCACCCTTTTTTATCTAAGATTCATTTAAACTATTCTTATAGACAATGGTGTGTATGGACAAAATAATGAAGTGTTTGAGGTATATGATTTTTGTATCTATAATGATACTTATAAGAGAATGAAAAAAAGATGTAATCTATAAAATATATCATCTGTAGAGGATAATTATAGGTTGTATGGAGATTTTATCCTGTTTGAAATACCTCAAGACCTAAGGATGTAGTTGATCTGGGATTAAAAGATAATGAGATTGTGGAATATTTAGATCAATAAATAGATGATGATGTTTGTTAAGGTTTTTTGGGATTATATATTTATCTATAAACTCTCAGAAAATTTGATGTTGTTTCCAGTGGAAAGGATGAAGTTGTTTCTAAAGGAAGTGTTGTTGTTGAGGATGTTCCTGTTGTTGTGGAGGAGCTTACTACAACTATGGAATAGTATGAAGAATAGGTTGAAACTGAAGTAATATTATTTTCTCAGGAGTGGATGAAATAGACCTTTATGCTAATGATATATTTGAGTGAGCCTAACAACGATAATAGTAAGGCAATGAGTCAAGAGATTGATTCTCTTAGTCGTAGAAGAGATGCACCAGTTGTCAGGGAGAAAAAACTCATATTAGAGAGAATTAAACATCCATATCCTATTGAACCTTGTTCTATGGATACCTGTTATAGGTTTCATGGCTATTTTGATATGGATGATAGCCATGCAGCCTCAGTAAAAGGGATAGATATTTCAACTGTGTTTTAATTGAAACCAATATCTTCCAAAGAAGTTACCATAGCTAAGGAATCAGAACCTATTTCAGTTCTAATTTTGGATCATGATCAAGAATCTTCTATTCTGAAAGTCATAGTGACCTAAATGTTTTTGGAAAAAATGTTTTTTCTTGTTTTGAGAACAGAATTAAGTCTTCGCCTTCCCTTCTGACCAATCTCAATGAAAGAGATGATTCTTTTCTACTGGAGAAAATAATTTTGTAGATCCAACCAATGTTTTTTCATGAAATTCAAAAAGTTAATGTTGAGAAAAAGAATATGAGTGATGAGGTGGAATCTCTATAATATATTGTTGAAGATAGGCTGAAATCCATGAAAACTGTTAAAGATCATGTTTCTTATCATAGTTAGGATTATTATCATATGATTAAATAGAAGGTTTCATCTATGATTCAACCAAACTAGATTAGTGTGTATGAAATGGTGGTTGAGAACAACACCATGAGAGCCAATGAGATGCATGGGATATTCTTTGGACTAAATTAGATGACCAATGAATATAAATGTGGTCTAAAAAATTTTATAAATAATATTAAGACTCTCACATAAGCTATTTTAGATCCATATGCCTCTGTACATCCATCTTAGCATGTGAAGAATGACTTGATCAGATCAATTTTCCAAGAAGAGATTCAGTTAGTGTTGAGTGGTGTTGATAAGGAATGTCACTCTATAATCTCCAAGAACAGTGACCATGTTCTTGATATGGTGAGTATCCATTAAAATATTTTCATTGATTATCAAGAAGGAATCTATATGAATGTGGAATACAACTTTAAGAGAATTTATTCAAACACGAGTTGAATAATCACATCATGTATCCTGTGAAGAATTTGAAGAAACCATCATTCACTCAAGCCTACAAGGATCAAGTGCTGAAGATCATGGGATTCACACCCACCCTAGAGATGTTTCTATAAACCAAGGATGAATTTGAGAAGGCCTTACGGTATGGAGGATAAATCATCATGGACTTTATAAACCTTTTCAAACCTTATCTCCATATTCAGAGTACTGCAATTTTTGTTCTTACAGTTTCGCCTTTGAGGCATGGTCTACCATAAACTACTTATCCTTCTTCCTCTACCACCTTTACACCATTGACTATGCATGTTGCTCAATCTTTGAGCTATATCTGACCTATCATTATTGAGAATCATTTTCCTCAGTGTTCCACCAGATCTACCCTTACACATTCTATCAGTGAAGGAGTGTCATTGGCTTCCCTAACCACAACATTTACCACCTCCGCTTCTGCACCACTTTCTTCTCCTTCTTATGCCTCTGCCAATAGAAAATTCAAGTATGATGACTCTAGCAAGAAGTGAATGCTGATTTTGATAGGTATATGTTGAATTTTCTTTCGTGATTATAATAGACTTTATCCTTTTATTCAATAAAATATGACATTATCTTCCTCCTTCCCTTGTTATTTTAAAGTAGTCTTTGTTTCTCTTTATCTCTCTTCTCTAATTTATTATCCCAAATGGGGGAGAAAATATTGAAATTTGGGGGGGGGGGGAGAAATTACATGGGGTTGACCTAAGGGAAAATAACTACCCTTTATTCAATTTATTACATCTATTATTTAATATAATGATATGTTAAGTAATATTTTTATTTATTTATAAAATATTTGTCCTATAAATTCTATGATTTTTTATCATCAAAAAGTAGGAGATTGTTGGAATCCTCATGTTTTAATGCGCAAAAATCATGTTTCACACTCTTATAACTCGTGTTTTTAAACTCTCAAAATATACTGTTTAACATCTCACAAATTATATTTTAATCTTGTGAACTATGTTTAATCATCTTTAATTATGTTTTAGTATGATTATGTTTAATCTTAATCCATTCTCTAAAGATTGCATCTAGTGGCAACTTAAAAATATTTGATGAAGTTTGTGAAACTCTATGCGTGCTACCAATTCTAGATATTCACAATCCGTGACATCTTAAGCATGCTACCGGTTCAAGATTTTCAAAATTTCTGTGAAATCATAATCTTTATACTAGTTCTAGATTTTTAAAAATGTATATGACACTGTAACTATGAAACTTGTTCTAGATTTTGTAATGTACCTGACAATGCTTCCATTACACTGTTTCCCAAACACCATATCAAGACACTGTTTAGAATTTTGAAGAAGGACTAGAAACTGTTACATGAGACACTACTTCCCTTACACTGTAACAGTGCTATCGATTCTTGACTTCTTAAAGGACCCGACACTGTAACTTTGCTACTAGTTCCAGATCTCACTGTTACTATGGAACTGTGACTGTCTCGCTGTAACTATGATACTGTTCCATACCTAACGACTTTTCTGTCTTTTTTAATTAAATTTCAAAAATATTTCTAACGGTCATATTAGTGTCATTTACTGACGCTAATATCATTAATGATCCTTGGTAGTCTTGTCATTAGATAGTACGAGGTACCAGGTTTGGAGATCATACACATAGTCGGCTCTTACACAAGGGCTTTAAATAAAATAAATCATGGAACTTAGGTAGAAAAGAGTGTTAGCTAAATGTATGAAGAAGAGAATAATACTCATACATGTAAGAATACAACAAAGGAAGAACTTTCAATTTCTGTTGGCTGAAAAAAAACATTATATGTAACTTCATGATAACATCCATGAAAAAAAATCAAATATGAAGAATAACATCTCACTAAACTAAAAACCAGAACACTCAACTCAGGACACTCTATTTTTAGAAGAGGGACTGGAACATGACACCTTCTACATTCAAATAGTTTAGAGCGTCATTTCATAACACACATAGCCTTATCAACTCTATATCATTACATTTTTCTTTGTTGTGTACTAATTTATTACTCTTTGTATAGTGTGTGTGTCTGTATTTTAAACAAACACCATTTCCTACACTGAACTAGAGGATATAATATTCCCTCACTAATTTTTTTTTAAAAACCATATTTCACCCACAGATAACTTTGGAAGTGTCATTGTGTGATCTGGATGTTAGTTATCCCACATAGAACAGTGGTAAATGTCTTGGGATATTTATAGTCTTATGTATTGATGTTATCCACAATCTAACGATTGTATCCAAACATTTTATATATGTATTTCTTGGTTGAATGTGATCAATAAGTAGAGTGGATTATGTATTTGATTGAATCTAAACCAATTGCTTTATATAATATCTCTTTTAATATATTCTTTATCTGTTTTATCATATATTTTATAAAACTAAATTTTACATTGATAGTTAGTATTAGAAAGTAATTATAAATATCATTCCTTATTAGAGTACTTTCAAAAGTTATATCAATATCATATATTGTTATAACTGAGAATTTAACAATATTCTGAGAACTTATTTGAAGAGTGAAGATATTATACTTTTACTACCTTGGTCAAATGGAATGTTTTATTTTTAAATAGTGGAATGTTTTAAATAAACATTTCAACAAAATATTTTATTGGAGATCAATTCACCCCCTATTAGGTGTCCTACTCCGAACAACATGGATCTTCATAAGACGAAAAACCAAGAGTCCATAATACTTCAAAAAATCATTTTTATTTATAGAGGGAAAAATAAATGAAGGAGATTAAATAATATGCATGTTGTAGAAATTTTTTATAGATAAAATAACAAATCATTCTATAAATTTTTCAGAACCATATATTTGATCACTTATCTAGAATAAAATGTTTACTATGTCAATATTTAGTTAATTTAAATGTAGCAGGTGATTAGTTAATTGGTATTATATAAATGAAATTTTATGAATATTCATTATCATACCGTCAAATGCACAAGACCATCTATACCATAAAAAATGAGTGAAATTAGGAAACAACAATGTCCATATACATCATAATCCTAAAAATCCCCAATGATAATAAATGTAAAGTTATGTGTTTATGAACTCTTGTGTGAACACATTTAGATAGCCCTAATGCATCACATGTGATCACCTATCAATGGTGTCAAAAATCATCTAAACCAACTATATACCCCATGTACATCGTAGTGTAATTATTTAGTCATTTACCCAAGAATTTATCAAATATAAAATGATCTATACATGTCTCATAAAGACTTAAGGAGTTTCACACCCTGACCCATACATTAAATTTATTTAATTTTTTTCTACCTTAAATAATTTTTTTTGGGGATCGGGGTGAGTCCCGGAAAAAATTTCTGAGTTTTTTTTTGAAAAAGTGTTCTTTTGGTGTTGACGTCGTCGGGTTAATGGGTAGAGCATGAATTTGGAAGTCGTACGGATTTTTCCTGGAAACTGTGCGATTGCCCACTCTCAGAAAGTGAAAGTAAATAAATATTGTAATTAAGATAAACATAAATTGTTGTCCTTTAAATTTTTTTTGTAATTAAGGATTTTATTATTCTTGAAATGAAATCAATACATTTATTATTTTTAATTTTATCATAATTTTATTATTGTTATTATTATTATTACTATTCTAAATATTACATTTAAAACTAATGTTAATTAAAAAAAATTTATGAATTATTTTTTAATTGTATTAATATTATTTTTGTTATGAATATTATTATTATAATTATTGTTATTATTTTTATTTTCATTGAGGTATTTCTACTACTATTATTATTTTGATTTAATTATTATTATTATTAATGTTGTTGTTGTTGTTGTTATGTTATTATATTTTTAGTTGATTTTTGTTACGTCAGTCTACCTTTTTTTTAGGTTTGCTGTATTATATATTCATTCCCCCTATCCAATATCCTCCCTCCCTCACGACCCCTCCCTTTGTGTGTAGTGTTCCCAACAGCCTCCCCTAGACTCAGTACTCCTAATAGCATCGCATCATCCCTGCCATAGCCCATGTTCTATCCTGAGCCTTGTCTCCCCCCTATTCTCCCAGCGCACTCTCCCTTTTATGCTTAGTAAACCTACTACCCCCCCATTTTTCCACCTAGTTGTTCTCGAGTAGGCAAAGCCACTGGTGGCAGAAGTCCCGACGATCCCTCCCTCCATGCAGAGTGAGTCCCACTGCCGCCTCCCTCCACATCGACACAACACCCCTGACCTCCTGTTCACCAGCTGCACAACCCGTCAGACCTCCTGTTCACCAGTGAAGTTTTCCCCCTCAATATAAAAACCTTCATTCATGCAGTCCTCCTCCAGCCAGTGCCCCCTTCCGATAATTTTACATCCACCGATCGCCTCCGACACCTCCCTTCAAGTGTATTCTCCCTCCCATCCCTTGTTTTGGGGGTTTTCCATTGGTGAGGATTTGTTTTGACAAAACCCTAGGGGTTGGTTAATCCAGTTTTGATGTTTATTCATATAAGGTGGTGTGCAACTTGTCTCTCCTGACCATTGGAGTTGAGTTATGGGGTTCGCCGTATAAGGAAAGGTGTTTCAAATCATTTCGGGTTACTACATCCATTTGAGGTGATGGTTTTCTTCTCACCGCTTGGTTTCAAAAACCATAATTCGGATTTATGTAAGTATTTTGTGTCCTTGATATTTAATATGTAGATCGTTGGACTTTACCACGAAATTTCAAACATTTTTTTCTTCATCACACTTCGGTTTCGATGTAGGAATCCCCTGGCACTTGCCTTATAAATTTAAGAAACATTAGTGTTATGTTTTTTCATACTTCATGTACCTGTTAAATATTATGGTCTGTTTTTTGGTATATCGTGGACATTTGAAGTCTTGTTTTAAATGGCCTTAATGTGAAGTTAATTTTAGTGTAGTAATTTTGTGTAAAATTAGGTGTGTTTTGACATAGAACCTTTTTGTTCCTCTAGTCGGTGTTTTATGAATTTCTCAAAAATTTGTTAAATTATTTTGGTAGTGTGAATTATAAAAGGGGGTGTTTCTATGGTGTGTTCTAATCCAAAAATGTATTTTGTTTTATGAATGGGTTGTGCATTGTGTCGATTTGTGAATACTGGATGGTTATAGACATGGTTTGTAATGTTAAAAAAAGGTTCAACCATTTAAAAAAAGTATGGAATATAGATTGGGGATAATAATTCATTGAGTGTTAAATTGAAATTTATTTATTCAAAGTTTCATTCATAGTTTGCTTTATAAAATTCCATTTTCACTTTTCGGAGTAAAGTGTGATGTAAAATAAATTTTTGTGGATTATAAATGTATTTTCAACTTGTAGAACAATGTTTTCGGATCTTTCTATGGATTTATAAGTTGTATGGATTTTACAAAAGTGTTGTTTTTGTTTTAGCATGTTTTGTAATTTCATTAAAAATGGTTGGGTCTTGAGTGTGTAGTCTAACTGTAATAAAAATGTGTTAAATGATGTTTTTACATCACTTTTGGAAATGTGGAAATTGTACCTTTGATAAAAGTGGGTTTTGTAAATAGTGTTTAAACACCAGTTTTGCTACTCGAAAAAAATATGTAAAGTGTTTATTGTAAAATCCCTATGGATGTTCCTCGTACCTCATTGACATGGGATGTTTGGGATGTCCTCGATATGGAATCCTCGGGGTGTATTGTATGGTTACCTCAGTTGGGAACCCTTGGTATTTCATGAATTTAAGGCATGAGGGAAATCCTTGGGGAGACTCGGGGTGAGGCTTTCTGTGAAATGTTATTATAAATAGAGGTTTTGATTTGATGCTCGACAACATCTTTTGTCTCTCCTCCTTATATACTTTCAACATACGAACCTGCCATATAGAAAGAATTCTCTAAGATGTGTACTCCACTGGTAGGTTATGGTACTAACCAATGGACCATAGTATGCAGATATGTTTTGGTTTATTTATATGGGATTTTCCCTTGGCCTTCATAAGAAAGTATGGTTGTGAATTTTAGAGCATTAGATTTCATCGTATGTGGCATGTAATTGTTGATGGGATCGCATGTATTAGTGTCGTCTGGATTATTCTCAATCTATCGGGTTCACCTATGTATAGTTATTTTTAGCTAATAAACTATTGCTGAGATATTTTCTTTCTTATTTACATTGAACTTTCTATATCTTCCTTGGTACCCTTGGGTGGAGTTTTTCCTAGAAATGGAAATTTTGGTTTTCCTAATTTCTATGATAATGTTTTTAAAAGAAAATGTGTTTCGAACACTTTTTTATTGTTTTTCCAATGACTAAGGTCAATGGTTTGTAGTTTTTTTACATGTAAAAATATAATAAATCCATACTTTAATATATTTTAGTTCAAACAGAGAATTTATGTTTCTTAATTTTAACTGAAATGTAATGGGAATAGATATTGGTCTAGCCTACTAAGTATTAATAATCATGATTATAGTTCATTTCGGTTTTTAGTGATTGTGAATGCTCCCGCTTCAGTGCACTCTCCTTGGGTGATGCTTGATCGATGAGTCAGGGAGCGACCTGTGAGGTCTCATAGAGTTAGTTTGGACAATGAGTTCGGTCAGTTTATTTTCTTTCATTCATGTTTTTGTCAATTTATCATGTTTATTTGTTCTTCACTCCTCTTTATTGTTTCCCATGATTTTATTTATTTAGTTGGGGTGAAATCGTTCCCATCGTCTTTGTCGATCCCATGGTGCTTGTCGATAGCCTGAGAGGATCGAGAATGCCTCTTGAGCCTTGTCGCAGACCAGATCGGGTGATCAGTCTGGGGTTAACCTAGGTTGGTTCATGAAAAAACGGTATCACAGGTAGGCGGGCTATTAGTGGAACTCACTTTTTAGAGTACCCTTTGTTATTTAGGATGTCTAGGTAGATGGATTAAGACTTTTTGGACTCATGTGGGAGGTGAGGGAAGAGAATCACGAACTCTTTCTCATTATGATCCTCGGGATTCCATGAGATGTCTGGTTTAATTAGTTTCATTGGGTTTTTATGGAACATTTTATTATTGGGATACGACAAAGGGAGTTGGGATATTGGTCCTCCTAATCCACATGGCCTTGAAAGCCATATGGTTCTAGGGGCATTGTCCTAAAAGGCTCTCTATGTCAGTGACGTGTTTGGAATATAGCCGCCAACCATATGGTAAGTCACTCACCAACACTAGTTCACTATTGAGTTGTTTTGGGTTTCCTATGACTTCTGAAGGTGTTTTGAATACGAAAAAACATGTTTTCAAAAATTGTTGTTTGAATTGACGTATTTAATATTATTATTGTTTTAAAATAAGCGGTATGAATGATTTGTTTTTTAAAAATGAAGTTAATTTGTTTTGGCCTTGTTATTCTGATGGGAGATTACATGATTAGTGGTATGTTGATATATGAATGGATTTCTGGTATGGTGGATGGATTTTAGGTGAGGCACAAATACTTTCATTTGAGTGGGACTCTAAAGAGTACCAATGTTGATGGTAGAACCCACAAATCTTGTTTTAAATTAAATATGTTTTCGAAGAGAAATGTTTTGAGGTTATGATAGAAAGTTCTATTTTTTGTTTAGAGCTTGTCACCAATGTGGGGTTCGATGCTGAGGATTTTTATTTATTGAGTTGGCCTTGATTGGGTTATCAACTATTCTTGTCCAGCGGTCATCCCCTTGAAGCATTGACGGGTGATTGTAGTTCGGTTGATCAACCTAAGTATTTTATGACTCAATATCAGATGTTATATCCACCTCTATATTAAGGTCAAACAGACCCTTCTATTGTAGAGGATTGGATGTAGAATATAAAGAGGGAATTTATCCTCGTTGGGTTGCCTGAGTCGCTAAAGGTCATGTTTGTGACCTTCATTCTTGAAGGTTCACCGTTGATGTGGTGGAAGTTGGTGTCTCGGAACATGCCCCGTCAAAATCATACATGGGGGTTTTTCGAGACTTCTTTCATTGGTTAGTATTTCTATGAAGAAGAAAGGGTGAGAAATGGTATGGAGATGTGATGTCTACAGTTGGGAGATAGACCAGTGATGGAAAATTTCTAGCACTTTTGTGGAGCTAGTACCTTATGATTAAAAGTATGTCCCAGATGACTCCATGAAGGCTCGACACCTTGAGGTGGGCCTCCTTCCCGATCAAAAGTCGAAGATATCATATTATAACTTAAAATCATTTGCTGATGTGGTGAGAAAGGCTTTTCATGTCAAAGCCACGATAACAGGATTCCTCGAAGTAGTCCCCCCTCCTTCGATCCCACTGAGCAGTGGTGAAGATTCAAGAAAGGTGATATGGATGTTATTTAAAGTGGGCAAATAAAGTTGTGGAATCAAAAGGTATTGGGATATTTCATCAACCTCTTTGAAGAGAGAGATCCTCATGAGTTATCAGTGTGGAAAAAGGGGTCACAAGAAGTCATAATGTCCATGTACTCCTAATCCTGGTCATGCATACAGATGTTTGGGTCACTTACAATGATTTTTTCGGGGCGTTCCTAGAAATCATTGCAGAGGGTGTCCTTATAAGTGATGTGTTTTAGGGTTTTGTATAAAGTTTTATATGTATTTTCTCATATAGTGTAAGGGACCTCTTGTCGTTGTAGTGTACAGATGGTGTTTTGAGTTTTGAAATGTATGTCAATGCCATGGGTCTTTTTATGAACTCTAGTCTTCAATTCCAACATGGTTTTTATTTCAAAATTCCATCATTTCTTTTGAAAAATGAAAAGATGTCTTTTTCTTAATTGGATTATTAGAACCTAACTGCATGGAAGAAGATTCATTATCCATAATATCTCCAACGAAAAGGCCTCAGAGTGAAGCCGATGCGTAGTCAGGAACCCTGTGGAATTTTTAGAAGCTTAGCTCAAGTTGTGCCTCTATCATTGAGGTGAGGCAGTTTTAGCGTGTCTCATGTGGGTTATTGGTTGTTGTAATTCTACTCTTGTCACAAAAATGCATGATGGACTTATCCCTCATGCAATGTCAGTAATTGTGCCTTTTTGGATTCGAGTTGCTAACTAGTGATCTTGCGTGGGCTACCCATGGGAAACAATTGCAACTTTAGTTTGTGGCCATCCTGGGGTGATGAGTCATGAGAATTTTTCCATCATAGTTATATTGATCCAATCCATAGAGCCCTCCCTCCCCACCAATGGGGTGAGGGTTTTGAGAGTTTTATGGAGTTTGTAGTTCAAATCCTATTTTATTCAAACATGACTGAGTGGTTTAAGTGTTCTTACTGTGTTTCTTTTTAGCTTGAGTAAGGCTCCATGGACGTCTATGGTGAATTTACATTTTTTCATGTATAAGATTGTTATTTATAGTGGGGAGACCCACAATCTCTTTTTGTTTCCCCTTAAGTCGTTACCTAATGTTAGTTGAACTCTTATGATAGGGAGTCCGTTCAGGCCTACCCTTTGCTGGTAATTGTTTTTGGGCAATAGGGTTATGTATCATTGGTGGTTGATGGAATGACCATGTGTTAAGAGGTTGGATCATGTGGTGTGGAATCCATAAGTTTTGATTGACAAGCTAGATGGTCATTTATTTTTTGGGATGGAAAACGTTATGGTAGGGAGAATTGTCTCACCCTGACCCGTGTATTTAATTTATTTAATAATTTTCTTCCTTATTTAATTTTTTTTGGGGTTTGGGGTGAGTCCTAGATGAAAATTTTGAGTTTTTGTGAAAAAGTGCACTTTTGGTGTTAACTTTTTTGGGTGCATGGGAAGAGCATGAATTCGGAAGCCGCGCTACTTCTCCCGGGAAACTGTTCGATCGCCCGCTCTCAGAAAGTGAAAATAAATAAATATTGTTATTGAAACAAACAATTATTGGTCTCTTTTAAAATTTTTATAGTAATTAAGGATTTTATTATTCTTGAAATGAAATAAATACTTTTATTATTTTTAATTTTTTCATCATGTTATTATTGTTATTATTATAATTTTTATTCTTAATATTAATATTAAACTTAATTTTAATTAATAAAATTGTTGGGAATTATATTATAGTTGTATTAATATGATTTTTATTATAATTATTATGATCATTATTATTATTCTTATTATTATTATAATTAAGGTATTATTATTATTATTATTGTTAATAATATTATTATGTTATTATATTTTTAGTTATTTTTTTGTTAGGTTAGTTATCATTTTATTTTTAGGGTTTCTTCATTTTATTTTCAATCACTCTATCCAATATACTCCCTCCCTCACAACACCTCCATTTGTAGTGGCATGCCCAGCAACCTACCCCAGACTCAGCCCTCCTCGTAGCATCACATCAGCCCCGCCGAAGCCTAGGCACTATCTGATACCCTGTTTCCACCCTGTTCACCCGATGCACTATCCTTTATATGCATGGTAGACCTGATACCCCCCATTTCTCCCCTTGCTTTGATCGAGAAGGCCGAGCCACTTACGGAAGAACTTCAGGTGATCCCTCCGTCCGTGTGGTGCGACCCCCACTACCGCCTCCCTCCTCATCAGCACATCACCCCATCCTTCTTTTCACCAATAGAACAACCCCTCAAACCACATGTTCACCTAGGCCACAACCCCTCAGACATCCTATTCACTAGTGGCGTTTTCCGCCTCGACCGCCCTACCTTCAGTCGTGTAGTTCTCCTCCATCCAGCACCCCCTTCTGACAATTTTTTATCCCACAACCACCTCTTAAATCTCTCTTCTAGTGTATTCTCCCTTACATCCCTTGTTTTTGGGTTTTTCTCTTGGTGATGATTTTTTTTGACTAAACCCTATGTGTTGGTTAATCCAATTTTGATGTTTCTTCTTGGATGGGGGTCTGTGACTTGTCTCTCCATACCTCTGGTGGTGAGTTTTGGTGTTCGTCATCAAAGGAAAGGTGTTTCTAATCATTTTGGGTTACCGAAACCATTTGAGGTGAGGGTTTTCTCCTCACCTTTTGGTTTCACATACAGTAATTGACGTTTATTTATGTGTTTTTGAGTACTTGATATTTAATATGCAGGGCATTGTACTTTACCACACGTTATTTCGTCGCACTTTGGTTTGTAGGTAAGAATCCCTTTGAACATGCCTTTTTAAATATATGAAAATTCAGTTCTTTGTTTTCTACACTTCTTATACCTGTTAAATATCTTTAGTGTAGTATTCTGGTTAGTTTTTTGGTATGCATTCAACATTTGAAGTCTTGTTTTAAATGGACTTATTGTGTTGTTAATTTTAAATTAGTATTTTTGTGTACAATTAGGTTTGTTTTGACATAAAACCTTCTTGTGCCTCTTGTTGAGGATTTATGAATTTCTCAAACATT
Organism: Viscum album; assembly: GCA_963277665.1. Taxonomy (NCBI): domain Eukaryota; kingdom Viridiplantae; phylum Streptophyta; class Magnoliopsida; order Santalales; family Viscaceae; genus Viscum; species Viscum album. The sequence goes on from OY728163.1 coordinate 694,681,220, forward strand.
TATTAAATTATTTTTCTAGTTTTAATTATAAAATAGGGTGTTTCGGGGGTGCAGTCAAATTTAAAACTAGTTTTTTTATGAATGGGTTGTGCATTGTGTCGAGTATTGAATACCATATATTTGCACACATTGTTTTTGAAGTTAAAAACAAGGACTAATAATTTAAATAAAATTATGGAAATAAGATTGGGGCTCATAATTCATTGAGTGTTAGAATGAAATTGTTTTATTAAACATTGCATGCCTTATTTTCGTTACAAAATGTTCATTTTTCTTTTCAGAGTAACATGTGACGTAAAATAAATTTTTGGGGTTTATAAAAGTAATAGAAGCATACAGAACAATGTTTTTGGTTTTTTCTATTGTTACCAAGTGGTTTGGCTTTTAAAACTACGTGGTTTGTGTTTTAGTATGTTTTGGAATTTCATTAAAAATGGTTGGGTCTTGAGTGTGTAGTCTAACTATATTACAAAGCATTTTATCCCAGTTTGGATGTGATAAATGACATGTTTACATCTCTTTTGGAAATGTAGAAATTGTATAATTTATAAAAGTGGGTTTTGTAAATAGTGTTTAATGGCATGTTTGGCAACTTTAAAAAAATGATGAAAAGTGTTTACTGTAAAACCCCTGTGGATGTTCCCCGTACCTTGTTGACATGGGGTGGTTGGGATGTCCTCGGTATGGAATCCTCAGGATCTATTATATGGTTCCCTCGGTTGGGAACCCTTCGTATTTTTGGAACCATGGATATTCTATGCATGAATTGGAGTATAGTTTGTGTTTCTTGTCAATCCTAAGTGTAAGTTCAGAATGTGTGCTAGTAAAGTGATCATACAGTTCAAGCAGACATCAGTATTGAAGGTGGCGCAATTTCCCAGTGTTTTCCAATTTCTTGTGCCTTAAAATTGAAAAATGAATACATGTATTGTTGGTAAAATGATGCGCGTGAAAAGAGGATGTGGAGCGTGAAAAAGGAGGTTTGTGCACAAAATAGTTGAGTTGGGTGCGAAAAAGAACGTGGTGTGAAAAATAGTGGATCACATTTTTCACGCAAATAGTGTTTCAGAACCAGAACATCGAAAAATGAAAAAGGCATGGGTGGCAAGAAAAATCTAGAGAAGTGCACGAAAACGGTACCTATGCGAAATATTCTGTGTCAAATGAGTGTTTTTTCACAACACATGAGGTTTTGCACACGGGGGTCTGAGACGCCTATAAATAATAGGTGACCCAGTCAATCCATATGGTTGAAGACTTAGAGAACATTTGAGTTCTGATTCGTGTAAAAGGTTCGCATAAAGGGGCTTGTGTGAAAAATTCCGAGTGGTGCGAAAAATACCATGCTGCGCGAAATATTACGGTTTGCACAAACAATCTGAGTGGCACAAATAATTCCAGGTTGCGCGAAAAATCTGAGTTGAATGTAAAAATTGAGGCAGTGTGTAAAAGATTCAGTTTCATGAAGGAAGGTGATGTTGTGAGAAATATTTTTCCACGCGAAAAGATAATATTGCATGCAATAGTAAGGACTTGCGAGAAAAGGGTTGGTGTGGCGTGGAATTGTCATTGAAACATGATTGCACATTATGGTTACCTGGTTTAGTGGTTCAATGAGTACAAGTGCATCATTTCTGGACTTCAATGCAAGCAGAGTCTTGTTCTATATAGGGGCAAAGTCTTCAATGAAAATATATTGAAGAGACCTTAACTTATATAAACTGACTGGGACTTCACCAAAGGCAGTGAGCCTGGGGGAGTCAATGGGGGTGAACTGAGGGACGTACTGGGATATCCCTAAACAGTTGTAAAGGTAGTGATCCTAGGACATAGTGACTATTTCCGAACCATTGTAATCAACAACAAATGAAAATTAGTGGAATTTGGTACGACTGACAACCTGTTATTGTATGCTCCTTGGACGTAGCCCTTATCACTTATCCATGAAAAAAGTGCTGTGTTTTCTCTTTTCCTATGAATGTTTGACTGCTTCTCATATCCAAAATACAAGTTAAAATAGTTCTAACCAACTTGGGAGCAAGATCCAACTGTTTAAATGAAAAAGTTGACACCATGATTCACCCCTCCCATCTCCGTGTGTCTCGAGGTTCTACAAGAATTTCTTGAATTTATGGATTGATGGAAATCATTGGGGAGACTCACGGTGAGACATACAATGAAATATTATTATAAATATAGGTGGAGATTTGATGCTCAGAAACATTTATTGTTCACCTCCGTTTATACTTACAACATACGAACCATACATATTGAGAGAATTTTCTGAGATGAGTACTACACTGGTAGGTTATGGTACATACCAATTTCCCAAAGTAGGAATATATATATGGGTTTATTACTATGGGATTTGACCTCGGCCTGCCTAAGAAAGGATGGTCGAGTGTTTTGGGGCATTTTATTTCATCGTTTATGGCATGCTACTATAGATGGGGTCACAGGTATTATTGTCATCTAGATTATTCTTGATCTCTCGTGTTCTCCAATGTCTAGTGATTTTAAGCTAATGAACTATTTCATATATATTTTCATTCCTATTTACATTTCTCTTTCTATATCTGCCTTTGTACTGTTGTGTGGGGTTTTTCATGGAAAGTGACTATTTTGTTTTCCTAACTCCTATGATAATGTATTCAAAAGAAAATGTGTTTCAAACTATTCGGTTCTTGTTTTTCAAATGACTAAAGGAAATTTCTTGTACTTTGTTATTAAGTAAAAATTATAGAAATCCATTCTTTAATATATTGTATTTCAAACCTAGAATTTATTTTTCGTTATTTTAATGGTAGTGCAGTGAGAATAGATATCGGGAAGGCCTATTGAGTTTTAATACTCATGACTATAGTTACTTTCTATTTTTAGTGTTTGTGAATGCTCTAGCTTGGGTTCACTCGCCTTGGGAAATGCATGATCGTTGAGTCTGGGAGTGACCTGTGAGGTAACCCAGAGTTAGTTCGGACATCGAGTTCAGTCATTTTATTTTCTTGCGTTCATGTTTTTGTTTTTTTATATGGTTTATTTGTTCTCCACTGCTCATTATTGTTCCCTACTCTTTTATTTATTTACCTTGGGATAAATCATTCCAATCATCTCTCTGAATGCCCTAGAGCATGTCTCCAGCCAAAGAGGTTCGATAACTCATCTCATGCCATGTCGTAGACCGACATGGGTGATCGGATCGGGGTCATCCTGGGTCGGTTTGTGATAGAGTGTGTGATTGAATGAAATAATAAGTTGGTGGCCAACTCTCCATCCCTAACAACTGACATTAATGTATGGTGTATGACGAAAGGTTACTAGAATATATGAATAAGAAAAAATTAGTCAATATGACACATGAGGATTGACATAAATGGATATAAGTTATAGATAACTAATATTATTATACATATTATTACATGATTTTCATGTATCTTTATAATAAACATAACATAAGGATCTAGAGGCCCAGTTTCATTGGGTATCATAAATTTAAAAATTAGAAACATAAAACTAAAATATGACATATTTTTTGGGAACTCTATCATTTTATCATATATTTCTTTCATACTAGGAAATAGAAATGGAAAACCCATGGAATACATAACAGAAATGGGTTCCCTATAAAGATCGGTAATGGAATAAACATGGAATCAAATCATATAATATGAGGAAAATGGAATAAAATAATTGCACAAAAGGGATGGAACATGAATAGTATTCTTGAACAAATTAAAAAATAATGTTCCATTATTATATCACGGAATCATAGGAATGTGGAAACATTATACTACATGTTGTCATAAGTACATGTATAGGATCACAACCAAATATATCATAACATGGTGGACATTGGTCCATAATGGATTATGCCTACTCATTAATCTAAACAATATCATATCATGACATATAAACACGTCAAAAATCATTGCAGTTCTATCTTCATACACACAATGTTGAGTCAAAAGTATTCTTTTTTTACTTCTCTATTCCGTTTGTTTTGGAAATATAAAACTCTTTCTTAAATACATAATCCATTATTATTTTAAGATATATGTTTTTTAGAATGAAATCATATATAATTTTAACATAAATTATTTTAGGTCACTTAATTCATATTATTTTAGTATAATTTTTTCACATGCATATTATAATTTTCATAATCCTTGGTTTTTATAAAAACAATTCTTATTAGGATTACCATAATGAGGATGGATACAATTCCTATCAAAATAACCAAAATATATATTTTTGTACACAATAGAAATGTTTTTCACCATTCACACTATAAACTATCATACATACATTTAAATCATACACACCATCGCTAGGAGAATCATCAGACTCATTTAAAACTCAATTTATCATAACCATAAATCTGTATCGTAAAAAATTGAAATCCTTTTATTAAAAAGAAGATTATTATTATATTTTTATTTGATTAATAACATAATTTAATTATTTCAGTTATGATATTTCCATTGGAGTGATTGATGTCCATGTACATTCATATTTTTAGGAGAAAATCAAACCGTTCGAATCCATGTTGATCATTATGATGTTGGCCTATAAATAATTCATCATTTGATAAAGATCCAACCTTATATAATAATTCAAGACACTATTAGATAGATCTATTGAATATATTATTTTAGATAGAGACTTTGAAGGGTTCATATTGTGAACTGCTCAATCTATATAGTTGTTACATCCAAGAGTTTTGCTTTTCATAGTGTGACATTGATCATTAGTGATTAAGATCATGGGCTTTCATGGATAAGAAAACAAAATTTTCAATCTTTTGTGGATGGAGGGATTATGTAGATAGTAATACATAGTCACCAATAAAATTATTTATTGAGGGATTTTAGGGTTAACAAGATTGAAGTCGATCATTTTATCAAGGTCTTACCATGGTGTGGGTAAGATAATCTTTCTTTAAAGTAAAAATCAAGGGAACTCTATACAAAGATATTGGATACCCTTTTATCTAGTTTTAAAGAAATATATAATTTTAATTGCTTATATTTCCACTTATTTGTAATAGAAAGTGAATAATTTTATATATTCAACTTTCAATTCGCTATTTAGTGATTATGATCATTGTTATTATGATTTGAGTGGCTATGATCAATTTACATACCAAATATGACTCTATATACTTTATGATAGAATCATTATTTGGTTTTACTCGGATTATAGTAACAATTGTGATTACGATTCGTTACATGATTACTCTTATTAAATCATTTCATTATTATGAATTCAAATAATTTATTTAATGACATGTGGAATACATATCATAAATGATTGACTAATATACTTTGTTCATCGGACCCATGGCCCTATTTGACTATTTTCAAATAAAAAATAGGTTTTATAATTTGATTTGTTTAATTATAATAAACCAAGTCATCATTATATATTAAAAATTTTTTTTTAAAATTACAATTCACCCCCACTCTTAATGTAACACCCCAAGCTTCTATGATACGTTTCCCTTCGAATAATGCGATAGCGTGTGTTGTACGCAACCTCGAGTTCTAACACACACCACAACTAATTAAACTAGCCGTTGTGAATAGTAATACCTAATTTTTGAAATCATATATATTCAATATTTCAAAATGGACTTCATTTTTAGATTCGGAATATCAAAATTAGCCTAGGGTGAAATTTTGGTACATTTCGGATAACTTTCATATTTTTATGAATAGTGAAAATTTCTAAATTTTAATTAAAAACAACTTTTTTAATCAAAATAATTAATAGTGATAAATTGTGATTTTGAGTGGGTTTAAAGTATATTTATAATATATTTTTACCATTTAATATAATGTTGGTCATTGGACATAATTTTACAATTAAACCGGACATAAACAAGTGTCAATCTTTTGATAGTTATTACCTCTTAAAAACACGCTTTTTGTTTTGACAGCGGGAATTAATTTTAAATTAATTTCTGCCACATCTGTGTTTTGAATTTAGGAAAATGGATTCCATATTTGGAATCAGGATGTCCAAATTATGTAAATAGGTAACTTTTATTTTTACACATTTTGAATAATTACTGCGGTAAATATTTTATTTATCATGGTTAAAGGGTAAATCCGGTAAATAAGGGTTAAAAAAATAATATTATAATAATACAAAGTTACCCTAAAACGTGTCCTAACATTATTGGTGGACACATACCCGACCATGAGCATCCTTGGGTCAATTTGGGGACCCCTTGGAGCCACTTGTATGTGGTAGGGACACATTATATTAATAAAGTTAAAATAAAAATAAAAATGGTATAAGCTTACATCTTTTAGAAGAAAAATTTTTACATAGGGTTATACATTTTGTATTTTCGATTATAAATATTCATTAGAAAGCTAAAAATATTTCCTACATAATGATATTTTATTTATAATTTTTAGACATCAAATAATTTAAATTATTAATGACACAATAATGATGCAATGTTTACCTCATTAATAAATCATTTAAATAAATAAGATTATAATGATTAAAATATTATCTAAAACCTGTCCAATTCTTATTGGTTGATTTTATTTAGAATATTAGTCATCTTATCGTCGACCTCAATGATTTTTGGACCATTATAAACCGAATATAATTATATTATAAAGTAATACTTTCACTCTTTCCTAAAGAGCCCCTCTTCTCCCTTATAAAAGGAGACCACTTCTACTCATTCCTCACACCTCTCAAGCCACTTGGATCGTCCAAACTCTGCCCAACTAAGCTCCCCACATCCCTCTCCTCCTCCTTGAAGCTTCCCCTTAGGCAGAAATCATTTCAAGAAGTCCTTTGGTTCCAACCAAAGTGAGTTACCTAAATTAAAGGTAACGATTTCTCTTAAATTATTTTCCTTTATTTTGCTTCTCCAACCCCCAAACTCTTTTTATTTCCTTTCTTTTGTAACAACACCAGTATCCTCAATATACTAGGATGTTGTTATAAGAAGGATTCAAACTACACATACACACAACTCCATCTAATGGATGATGAACATAATGTTTCTGTGGATGACAAACTAACGCCTCACGAAACGATGATTATTCAAATACATCTTACCGCCTCTCATGGTGGCCATTATGATGGAACTATAATTAAATATGATATTAATGAAATATATTTTATATATAAGCTTCTGTAATTCCATTTTATTTCATTCCATTATTCGTTTCATGTTGTATATACATACGATAATTTCATTTGAGGAAGTGCGGACTACCGCCCCCTTAAAATGATATGACTCGTTCATACCACACATGGAATGTATAAAGGATGGTGTTAATGAACTTAAGTAACATGTATAAAATATTATATTGTACTGGAATAGTAATATACCTATGTATCATTTGTATTCGATTCTTTTAAAATAAAAATTAAATTGAAGTAGCGTTCGTGCGTACGTACGGACTACCGTCTCCACGAACGCGATGAGATTCATTTTCCATCATATCCATTCAAGTATAATTATCATTTGATGATTTAAAAATGATGTTTAAGGACTTGATACCATTCTGGATTTGAATAATATACAACTTATCCTTTACAATCATGTCTTACGTAACAAAACATACAAAAGCAAACAAGTAAGTTCACACCCGAAACAGCGATAATACTAAGATATTATTATCAAATCAATATTAAAAGATCATATATGATATCATATTAATGTATATGATTCTTGTATAATTTAATAACAATTATTTCACCATTATACAGGAGGTTAACCTACCCCAACCAAGGAAAAGTACAAGGTAAGGGTTATTTCACAATCTCTTCATTATCCGAGGTTGTTTATACGTAATAATCTACTGGGATCTCTTTATCATCCACATACATGTTTCTTAAAAATGTATTTCAAAACAATTTTACTATTTACTAAAATATTAGTTAAAGTCATTTATACCCTTTTTGACTTTTATAAGTGGTTTATAAAGGAATCATTCCGTCATTTTCAAAACAAGGTCCTTTTTAACCTTTTCGACAAAATTGAGGTAAGAATGTTTTTTTTAACTTATACGGCGGGTGCGGTTATTTTACGCCGTTATAAAATCTTCAAAGCTTTCCTTACAAGCTTATAAGAATATTTTCAAAGAAAATGTTTTATTTTATATGGATCTTAAATGATTTCAAAATAAAAGGAGATATTTCTTTAAAAAGAATTTTGATTTCATCTATGTCAACATCCTTTGATGGATTTTAAGATTATTTGAAGTTGATTTATTATGATACAAAACTTCTATATTGTATTGAAGGTTTTGTGATATGTTTGACTATGGATGTGCTATTTTTATACCATTCATAGTTTATGGTGAAATTATTGACATTTCGTATGCTAGTTTTAATACGAATGTTTATGTTATGTTTAAACCTTTTCATATGGGAATGCATTGGACTTAATAAGTGACAGGTGGAGCCCGCTATAGCTCCTCGATGCATCGGTAGGTCTCATGAGACAAACTAGTGTCTTGGCACAAGGCCTTGACAAAATCTTATTTGTAGTCTTGGCACGAGGCCTTGGCTATGTGGTTATGATAGTCTGGCATTATGCATTCCAACATTATGAAAGTGGTTATTGAATTTTACATGTGATTATTCGATTAGTAGAATATCAATGTGAATAAGTAAATGGCGTTATTTCATTTTATTTATGCCATACCATGTTGAAAGTTCATGTTTGAAAGGCTTTTGTCTTAGTTATACATTGCCTTAAATGTTTATTCTTATTTATGAAAGTTTCCGCTATATTGTTATCCTTACTGGGCGTTTGAGCTCACCCCTTTTCTATGTTTTATTTTTCCCAGGAAGTGAAGAAGTAAATTATGAATGACCTGCAGGGATTTTATGAGGGGTTAATAGTGTGGATTGTGGAAACATTATGTTGTTGTAGTAGTTTTTCATTTTATGATGTAATGTAAAACTTATGAATATATCTAGTGTTTCCAAGGCTACTAAACCAATCGGTCTTTCGAGATTTGATCTTTCTTGTGATCATGCCAATGTTATGTAATAATGCACCGACTCTGGGTAACTAGGGTCGGGGCGTTACAGTTGGTATCAGAGGAAGTTTAGTACAAACCTTGGAAGCTAGATTTAGATAAACTCTGATTAGAGCACGTATACCTAAGATGAACATTGAGGATTAGTATAGAAGAACTTCCTAGAATTTTGGTATTGTAGAGATTTTGTGAGTTTTCCGAGAAATACATATCTGTCTGGATACAAGCAGGTAGAGCCGGCTCTGGAACAGATGTACCTAGGGGTAAAACCCGAAAACACCGCTTTGAGCTAGACTCGAACGGGAACTGGTGCACGACAACGGGCCTTGCTGCACTCTTGGTTACGACACTCCCGGAGGATATGCTTAGGATAACTCTCATTTTCTTTACAAATCATTATGAAGGGTTTATGAGTATATACTTCCACAAAGAAAACATTTTTATGATTATGGATTATATCCATAAATAGTTCAATTTATGTTAAGTGTTTTATAAGTATGGGATTATGTATTTTGATTCATAAACTGATCTAGTTTATGCCATTGTTTAGAAATGGCGCCTAGTGGAAGAAATGGAAACCGTATCAATGCACGCACTCCATGTAGGGATTGCCCTCCTGCTCAAGATAATTATAGTGGGGCTGGTGATGCAACTGGTGCCGATCAGCTAATCACCATACTGGGACAACTTACTCAGGTTATGAATAATAACCTTACCCGTATGGAGCACCCTGATCCGCAGCGTGGAGGATCAATGTTAGATCGATTCATGAGACAACAACCACCAACGTTCAATGGGAATAAAAATCCCTTAGTAGCTGAGCAATGGATATTTTCCCTAGAGAAAATATTTCAGGCTTTGGGGAGAAGTGAAAGGGAAAAAGTTATCATGGCAGTTTACCGCCTCACTGGAGATGCTGATCAATGGTGGTCATTGATTCAAAACATGAAGGAAGATGATGAAGTATCAAATATGGAATGGAGGGAGTTCAAAGATATGTTTTTAGAAAAATACTTTCCTCGCGACCATCGAGCAGATATGGAAAGACAATTTCTGAGTCTGAGAAAAAAGGAGGATGAGAATGTCACAAAGTATGAGGCTAACTTTACAAGGTTAGAGAGGTACGCTGGTGATTATATTCGCAACCCAAGAAGTAAGATTGATCGTTTCTTTGATGGGTTAAAACCATTTCTCCATCGAGCATTAGTCTCACAATCCTTTTCATCGTACGAAGACATTGTCTCATGTGCTATCAAGACCGAAAAGGAATTCTCTAAGTCTTATGACTTTAAAGCAAAGCAAGAGAAGAAGAGACCTACTGATCAATCTGGGAATGGAAATAAGGGGAAGAAGGGAAAGGTTGAATATCCATATTGTGGTAAGTGCGGGAAGAAACACCCCGGTGCTTGCCTGAAGGGAATGGGAGTCTGTTACAAGTGTGGTGAAAAAGGCCACCAAGCTCACGATTGCAAGGGGAAGAAGGAAGCTACCAACGTTCAGTGCTACAATTGCAGGGAGATGGGGCATTATGCAAATGCATTTCCTAAGCGTCAGGAGAACTTACCTCAGAATAGGCCAAGGGATCAAGGCCAGGCTTATGCTATCACTACTGCTGAGGTAGAAGCTCTGAAACATGTGGTGGCAGGTAATTTAATGGTTTCCTCAAGTTTAGAAAATGCATTATTTGATTCTGGATCATCGCATTGTTTCATATCTTCCCAGTTTGCTAAGAAAATTAGATATTTCCAATTTGATTTAATAAGGGAGTTGTCAGTTAAAACTCCTAAGGGAAGTATCGTTGCAACAAAGTTTTGTGAATCAGTCCCCATTAGAGCACATAAATTTTCTTTATCAGCTGATCTCATCGTCATACCTATGATTGAGTTTGATATAATCCTCGGTATGGAATGGATTTCGGACTATGATGCGAAGATTTATTGTAAGAAGAAAGAGGTTACGATTCTTGATGATAATGATAAGGAACACCTTATTTTTAGAGCAGAATCGTCACCACCTAATTCTTATTTAGATCCACCCTCAATAGCTCAACTAAATTCAATTATTGGGGAGGAAGAGAATGAAATAACTGCGGTTGAGGAAAGGAATGTTCAAATAGAGGATGTGCCTATTGTGAAAGAATTTGTAGATGTATTTCCAGAAGATTTACCTGGACATCCTCCAGAACGAGAAGTTGAGTTTTCCATTGATTTGATTCCTAGATCAAGGCCTATATCGAAGACCCCTTATAGAATGGCCACTGTAGAGTTAGTCGAACTAAAGAAACAACTAGAGGAATTGAGTAATAAGGGATTTATTCGCACTAGTGTTTCTCCATGGGGAGCCCCTGTTCTTTTTGTTAAAAAGAAAGATGGATCTATGAGGTTATGTATCGACTACAGGGAGATCAATGCTATAACGATAAAGAACAAGTATCCCCTACCTCGTATTGATGATTTATTTGACCAACTGCATGGAGCTCAATACTTTTCAAAGATTGACCTTCGATCTGGATACCATCAGTTGTGTGTGAAGAAGGAAGACATTCCGAAAATAGCATTTCGAACCAGGTACGGGCATTACGAGTTTACTGTAATGCCGTTTGGATTGACTAATGCACCCTCTGTATTCATGGATCTAATGAATAGAGTTTTCAAGGAGTATCTTGAGGAATTTGTGGTGGTATTTATTGATGATATCTTGGTATACTCCAAAACCTACGAAGATCATGAAAATTACTTGCGCATTATCTTGAAGACTCTAAGAAGGCATGAATTATATGGGAAGTTTAGCAAATGTGAATTATGGCTTCAGGAGATTTCTTTTCTTGGCCATATTGTCTCTAAAGATGGAATCTCTGTTGATCCTTCTAAGACCAAGGAAATCCAAGAATGGCCAGCACCTACGAGTATAACTGAGGTACGTAGTTTTATTGGCTTGGCAGGTTATTATCGACGTTTCGTCCAGAATTTTGCCCGATTGGCTAACCCATTAACGAAGCTCACACGTAAAGGGGTTAAATTTGTTTGGACAAAAGAGTGTGAAGAATGTTTCGAAGAATTGAAGAAAAGATTAGTCAATGCTCCTATATTGACTCTACCATCGGGGAATGATGAGTTCGTTATTTATAGTGATGCATCAAAGAAAGGACTTGGTTGTGTCCTTATACAGAATGATAGAGTTATTGCCTATGCATCACGACAGTTGAAAATTCATGAACAAAACTATCCTACTCATGATCTTGAGTTAGAAGCTGTGATCTTTGCTTTGAAGATATGGAGGCACTACCTCTATGGTGAAAAATGTGAGATTTATAATGATCACAAGAGTCTGAAGTATATTTTCTCACAAAAAGAACTCAACATGAGGCAAAGGAGATGGCTTGAATTACTCAAGGATTATGATTGCACGATACACTACCACCCGGGGAAAGCAAACAAAGTAGCAGATGCTTTGAGAAGAAAAGACCATGGAGTTCTGAACATGATGAGAATTGAAAGGGATCCAATTTTCATGGATCTAGAGAAGATGGACATGGGAATAACCAGGGAAGGTGAAACATCAATGCTTTTTCAAATGGTTTCCAAACCATCTTTACTAGAAAGGATTAAGAGTTCCCAGACCGATGATGAAGAATTTCAGAAGAAGATTAAAGCTGTGAATGATGGGAGATTGAGAGACTTTGTGTATGAAGATGGAATTTTGAAATTCGGGAAGAGACTTTGTGTTCCCAATATACCTGATCTAAAAAGGGAATTGCTGGATGATGCTCATAGTTCCAATTTCTCTATACACCCTGGGAGCACCAAAATGTATAGAGATTTGAAGGAACATTTTTGGTGGGACAACATGAAGAGGGAGATTGCTGATTTTGTGTCAAGATGTATGGTTTGTCAACAAGTGAAAGCTGGAAGGCAACAGCCTGGAGGAGTCATGCAACCTCTTCCCATACCGGAGTGGAAATGGGACAATATTACGATGGACTTTGTCATGGGGATACCAAAGACTCCTAGAAGGAACGATGAAATATGGGTTATTGTTGATCGTCTTACCAAGTCAGCACATTTTCTTGCTATAAGAGAAGATCTACCCCTGGAACGTCTAGAAAGACTATACATTAATGAAGTTGTGAGACTTCATGGAGTACCCCTATCGATTGTTTCTGATCGTGATCCCCGTTTTACTTCAAGATTCTGGAAAAGTCTTCAGAAATCCCTGGATACTGAACTTCATTTGAGCACTGCTTACCACCCTCAGACAGACGGACAATCAGAACGGACTATTCAAACCTTAGAAGACATGTTGAGATCTTGCTCACTTGATTTTCAGGGTATGTGGGATCAATATTTACCACTGGTAGAATTTTCCTATAACAATAGCTTCCATTCAAGTATTTAGATGGCACCATATGAAGCGTTATATGGAAAGAGATGTCGTACACCAACCTGTTGGGATGACGTTGGTGAAAGAAAACTTGTAGGCCCAGAACTGGTGGAGGAAACGGTGGAAAAGGTGAATGTAATCCAAAATCACATCAAAGCAGCTCAAAGTAGGCAGAAGAGCTATGCCGATAATCGAAGGAAGGATTTGGAATTTCAAGTCGGTGATCATGTTTTCCTGAAGGTATCTCCGTGGAAGGGAGTCATACGTTTTGGTAAGAAAGGTAAATTGAGTCCCAGGTACATCGGACCTTTCGAAATTCTAGAACGAATTGGGGCTGTAGCTTACCGATTGGAAATGCCGCCAAGTCTCTCCAAAGTTCACGATGTGTTCCACGTATCTCTGTTGAGAAAATACATGCCTGACCCAACGCATGTAATCACCTATGAGGAATTAGAACTGGAACCTGATCTGTCTTATTGCGAAGAGCCCGTCAGGATTCTTGATACAAGAGAACAAGTACTGAGAAACCGGACGACGCGTCTGGTAAATGTTTTGTGGAGAAACCATAAGATGGAAGAGGCAACGTGGGAACCCGAGGAACTTATGATGAAGAACCACCCGAGTCTTTTTATGCAGTAATACCCTAGAAATTGCGAGGACGCAATTATTTGAAGGAGGGGAGAATGTAACACCCCAAGCTTCTATGGTACGTTTCCCTTAGAATAATGCGATAGCGTGTGTTGTACGCAACCTCGAGTTCTAACACACACCACAACTAATTAAACTAGCTGTTGTGAATAGTAATACCTACTTTTTGAAATCATATATATTCAATATTTCAAAATGGACTTCATTTTTAGATTCGGAATATCAAAATTAGCCTAGGGTGAAATTTTGGTACATTTCGGATAACTTTCATATTTTGATGAATAGTAAAAATTTCTAAATTTTAATTAAAAACAACTTTTTTAATCAAAATAATTAATAGTGATAAATTGTGATTTTGAGTGGTTTTAAAGTATATTTAGAATATATTTTTACCATTTAATATAATGTTGGTCATTGGACATAATTTTACAATTAAACCGAACATAAACAAGAGTCAATCTTTTGATAGTTATTACCTCTTAAAAACACGCTTTTTGTTTTGACAGCGGGAATTAATTTTAAATTAATTTCTGCCACTTCTGTGTTTTGAATTTAGGAAAATGGATTCCATATTTGGAATCAGGATGTCCAAATTATGTAAATAGGTAACTTTTATTTTTACACATTTTGAATAATTACTGCGGTAAATATTTTATTTACCATGGTTAAAGGGTAAATCCGGTAAATAAGGGTTAAAAAAATAATATTATAATAATACAAAGTTACCCTAAAACGTGTCCTAACCTTATTGGTGGACACATACCCGACCATGAGCATCCTTGGGTCAATTTGGGGACCCCTTTGAGCCACTTGTATGTGGTAGGGACACATTATATTAATAAAGTTAAAATAAAAGTAAAAATGGCATAAGCTTACATCTTTTAGAAGAACAATTTTTACATAGGGTTATACATGTTGGATTTTCGATTATAAATATTCATTAGAAAGCTAAAAAGATTTCGTACATAATGATATTTTATTTATAATTTTTAGACATCAAATAATTTAAATTATTAATGACACAATAATGATGCAATGTTTACCTCATTAATAAATCATTTAAATAAATAAGATTATAATGATTACAATATTATCTAAAACCTGTCCAATTCTTATTGGTTGATGTTATTTAGAATATTAGTCATCCTATCATCGACCTCAATGATTTTTGGACCATTATAAACCGAATATAATTATATTATAAAGTAATACTTTCACTCTTTCCTAAAGAGCCCCTCTTCTCCCTTATAAAAGAAGACCACTTCTACTCATTCCTCACACCTCTCAAGACACTTGGCTCGTCCAAACTCTGCCCACATAAGCTCCCCACATCCCTCTCCTCCTCCTTGAAGCTTCCCCTTAGGCAGAAATCATTTCAAGAAGTCCTTTGGTTCCAACCAAAGTGAGTTACCTAAATTAAAGGTAACAATTTCTCTTAAATTATTTTCCTTTATTTTGCTTCTCCAACCCCCAAACTATTTTTATTTCCTTTCTTTTGTAACAACACCAGTATCCTCAATATACTAGGATGTTGTTATAATAAGGATTCAAACTACACATACACACAACTCCATCTAATGGATGATGAACATAATGTTTCTGTGGATGGAAAACTAACGCCTCACGAAACGATGATTGTTCAAATACATCTTACCGCCTCTCATGGTGGCCATTATGATGGCACTGTAATTAAATATGATATTAATGAAATATATTTTATATATAAGCTTCTGTAATTCCATTTTATTTCATACCATTATTCGTTTCAAGCTGTATATACATACGATAATTTCATTTGAGGAAGTGCGGACTACCGCCCCCTTAAAATGATATGACTCGTTCATACCACACATGGAACGTATAAAGGATGGTGTTAATGAACTTAAGTAACATGTATAAAATATTATATTATACTGGAATAGTAATATACCTATGTATCATTTGTATTCGATTCTTTTAAAATAAAAATTAAATGGAAGTAGCGTTCGTGCGTACGTACGGACTACCGTCTCGACGAACGCGATGAGATTCATTTTCCATCGTATCCATTCAAGTATAATTATCATTTGATGATTTAAAAATGATGTTTAAGGACTTGATACCATTTTGTATTTGAATAATATACAACTTATCCTTTACAAACATGTCTTACGTAACAAAACATACAAAAGCAAACAAGTAAGTTCACACCCGAAACAGCGATAATACTAAGATATTATTATCAAATCAATATTAAAAGATCATATATGATATCATATTAATGTATATGATTCTTGTATAATTTAATAACAATTATTTCACCATTATACAGGAGGTTAACCTACCCCAACCAAGGAAAAGTACAAGGTAAGGGTTATTTCACAATCTCTTCATTATCCGAGGTTGTTTATACGTAATAATCTACTGGGATCTCTCTATCATCCACATCCATGTTTCTTAAAAATGTATTTCAAAACATTTTTACTATTTACTAAAATATGAGTTAAAGTCATTTATACCCTTTTTGACTTTTATAAGTGGTTTATAAAGGAATCTTTCCGTCATTTTCAAAACAAGGTCCTTTTTAACCTTTTCGACAAAATTGAGGTAAGAATGTTTTTTTAACTTATACGGCGGGTGCGGTTATTTTACGCCGTTATAAAATCTTCAAATCTTTCCTTACAAGATTATAAGAATATTTTCAAAGAAAATGTTTTATTTTATATGGATCATAAATGATTTCAAAATAAAAGGAGATATTTCTTTAAAAAGAATTTTGATTTCATCTATGTCAACATCCTTTGATAGATTTTAAGATTATTTGAAGTTGATTTATTATGATACAAAACTTCTATAGTGTATTTAAGGTTTTGTGATATGTTTGACTATGGATGTGCTATTTTTATACCATTCATAGTTTATGGTGAAATTATTGACATTTCGTATGCTAGTTTTAATACGAATGTTTATGTTATGTTTAAACCTTTTCATATGGGAATGCATTGGACTTAATAAGTGACGGGTGGAGCCCGCTATAGCTCCTCGATGCATCGGTAGGTCTCATGAGACAAACTAGTGTCTTGGCACAAGGCCTTGACAAAATCTTATTTGTAGTCTTGGCACGAGGCCTTGGCTATGTGGTTATGATAGTCTGGCATTATGCATTCCAACATTATGAAAGTGGTTATTGATTTTTACATGTGATTATTCGATTAGTAGAATATCAATGTGAATAAGTAAATGGAATTATTTCATTTTATTTATGCCATACAATGTTTAAAGTTCATGTTTGAAAGGCTTTTGTCTTAGTTATACATTGCCTTAAATGTTTATTATTATTTATGAAAGTTTCCGCTATATTGTTATCCTTACTGGGCGTTTGAGCTCACCCCTTTTCTATGTTTTATTTTTCCCAGGAAGTGAAGAAGTAAATTATGAATGACCTGCAGGGATTTTATGAGGGGTTAATAGTGTGGATTGTGGAAACATTATGTTGTTGTAGTAGTTTTTCATTTTATGATGTAATGTAAAACTTATGAATATATCTAGTGTTTCCAAGGCTACTAAACCAATCGGTCTTTCGAGATTTGATCTTTCTTGTGATCATGCCAATGTTATGTAATAATGCACCGACTCTGGGTAACTAGGGTCGGGGCGTTACACTTAAATAGTTTCGTCCACATATACATTACGATTCAACAATTGGTATCAGAGTAGGATTCCATAGAACATATATTTACTTTACTTTATCAAGTTACTATCATTTATTTTATAAATATTTTTTTACAAATATTTTATACACTAACATGTACATTGAGAAAAGATATATTGTATTTTTTTAATAATAATGAGACTTAATGTCAGTTCAATTGACAATATCAATCATACAAGACCTACAATTTTTGAAGGTAATAATTAAATATACTGGAGAGAAAAATTGAATAATGTTGTTATCATCAATGGAGTTGGCAAATTTTTTATGATGGATTGTGACTATAAAATTCAAAACATGGAAGTTAGTGTTTTTACCAATCAATAGAAGTAGGAATATAAACATAAATATAAGGTAAAAAATACCTTAATTTATTCCATGACATGATATATATAGAAATTTTTTAACTTTTTAACCGGCCTACAATATATGGAAAATGATACATAAAACTCATTTTTGTACTTCTAATGTGGTTGAGACAAGAATATCTATTCTTATAGTAGACTATTAATATTTTTAACTACCTAATGGAGAACATATTTGTATGGTATGATAATTATTTATGACAATTATGAAAAAATTTTAATCCATGGATGATGAGATCAAAGTTTAAAAGATCATAGATATCATTCTAAATGAATGTGAATAAAAAGGAGAACTGTTAATGAGTCAATTAAAGTTACAAATGTTACTATTGATGAGTTTTTTGGAACTCTATCGATATGAGAACATTATGAAAAGAGTTTTAGAAAAGGAAACGAAAAGTAATGGAGGAGTTATATTTACATATACTATAAATCAAAATTAAGACAAGACTCCATCAAATTATATTATGTCTAAGAATACATATAAATTAGTAGTTTAATTAGAATCATGTGACTCAAATAATTTAAAGAATGAGTTAGAAACTCTTGCTCGATGAATGAATAATATTGTTGGAAAAATTAAATTTCAGTAAAAATATAATTAATGTAACATGGTTATGAATGTCCATAAGGATTTCATTCTTACATGATATGAATTTATGAAAGCTAGACACATTAGACTGGATTTCCCAAATCTAAAAAAGAAATATATAAGGAAAAAACATTCTAAGAGGAATCAGAAAAAGTAATATGTGTCAAAGGTAAATAAAGTCTTAATGTAAAATTACTCATGGAGTGCTAGTGGTGGAGATTATTTATTTGAATGCTCAGATAATAAAAACTCAGAGCAGAAGGATATTGGTATTAATCCTAGAATACCTATTGGAAATAAATTTTTCATAGAAAAGTTACACACTATTAAATCATTGACAAATATGACTTTAATGGAAAGTTTTAATAATGAGAAATAATATATATCATCTGATTAATAAAATTATACTATATAAGATAATCCTTTACATTTATATGATGAACTCTCTAAATTTTCTAAATTAATTGAAAATCAATCTTGAAATGTTAGTGAGAAACTTGAAAAAAATAAAATTATTGAAAAAACATTTTGAAAAATAGTATCAGATATTTATAAAGTCTATACTATTTTTTTAAATTGATCTATTTCTAAAATCCAAGAAGAATCTAATTCTAAAAAGGATAATCCTTAAAATGATTTTAAAATTTTTATTTCTGGGAAAAATGTTTTATAAACATAACACACTTTTGAAACTAATACTAATATGGATAAGAATTTAGTTTTAAAACTAATGTATGAAAATTTCTTTTCAAATAAACATTTGGAAAACATTACCACTGGTAAAAAAGGTTTTGGAAAAATGTATAAAAACCATTTTCCACAAGGTAATTTTATAGGAATGTTATATACTCATTAAAACGCATTTTTAGTAATGAAAATTTTGTTCTTAAAAAGGGTCTATTTTTTCACAAAATTCCAATGTGTAGGTCATTGTAATAATTTTTTTCATTGAATAAAATTTAATATATGGTATTCCAAAAATCCCATTTTTGAAAAAAAAAATTGGGTTCCAAAAATTCCCTTTCTAACATTTTTTGTGACCAAGTATTTTTGGATTACCAAAGTCTAATTATTTTGATTATAGGAAAAAAATGTTATAGCAACAAGAATATATAGTATATAGTTAGTGGATGTTCCTTAAAAATGACTTGTAATAAATACTTCTTTGAAAAAGTTATTAAAATGAATGATGAAAGATTTACCATTAGAGGAAATTATTAAGGAATGATTTTTTGTATAGGTAATATTCTTCTTCTTGAAAAAAAATTTAATTAATATTTTTGGATTATTATTGGTCTTAATCCCTACCTTATAAGTATAATTAAATTTTGTGATGAAGTTTAATTTGTGACTTCTAGGAATAATAAATCTGTAGTGCCCAATTACAAGGATAAAATAATTCATTATGTCCATCATCATTAGAATGTTTACACACTCAACTTATAAGATCATAGGAGCCATTATTTACCATTACGTAGTGCACTGAAAGATTAATAATGGTAATGGAATAGAAGTTTAGGACACTATAACCTTATGAACCTATATAAATTATACAAGAAAATACTACTTAAGTATCTACTGAAACATAGATTTGATTATTCAAATGTCTGTGACCATTATCAATATATAATGAAACACAAGTCAAGCATTAAACCAATTAGTGATATTTCAACATTATATGATTTATATTTAGTGCACATGGATCTCTTGGGTCCTTAAAAAACTAAAATTATTGGAGGAAATTATTATGTATTTACTTAAGTTGATGACAACACTTGATATAAATGGGTCATTTTCTATAAAAAAAATCAAAAGACTATTTTTGTTTTTCAAATTGTGTAAGAAAAGTTAAAAATGAAGAAAAACTTCCATTGATAATTATTCATAGTGATCATGGTGGACAATTTGTAAATTATGATTTTGATACATTTTTTAGAAATAAATTCATTATAGATAACATTTTATCTCATGAAACTCCTCAACCAAATTGTGTTTTTGAAAGAAGGAATTGAATTCTTAACGATATTACAAGAAACATGTTGAGTGAATATTTTATAGCTAAATATTTTTGGGATGAAGTTTTGTGTACATGTTTTTATACTATAACTAATGTTTTAATTAGACAAGTTCGTAATAAAACACCATATGAGTTTTGTAATAGCCCAAAACCAAATGTCTCATACTTCAAAATCCCTAGATTCAAAGTATTAATTTTGAAAACAAAAGATAATTTACAGAAATTTTCACCAAAATTTTCTAAAGGTATATTCCTAGTATATTACACTATTTCTATGTATTATAGAGTTTTCAATAAAAACTATTGTACTATTGAGGAAACAACATGCATTAAATTTGATAAAATTGATGCTTTTAAAAAAAATCCCAACCTTCATCTTCTGATGTGTTTTCCAAAATTTATTATCATCCATCAATAAAATATGCTTCTAATATGGAAAATAATGATGAAATTATTTCTCCAATATTAACTCTAGATGAATTTCTTTCTTATGTCAATCAATACATTTTAAAAAACCCATGTTATTTTATTCTTAAGAATCATCCGAGTGATAGTAACATTGTTGATATAAGTAAACCTCTACGGACTAAAAGTTCTTCGAGAAACTATGTAGAAAATATTGATTTTATTTATCAATTCAAGTGTAAAATTCATGATGAGGATTTAGGTGATGAATATTTTATTAAAAAAAATCAAAGATGAAATAAACTAATTTGAAAAGAATAATGTCTGTATAGTTGTTGAAAGACCCAAAAACCTCTATAATTGGAGAAAAATGGGTCTTCAGAATTTTTTTTGTCAAAAATGGAATAATAATTAGAAATAAATCCTGAATATTTGATTAAAATTATAATCAAAAGGAGGGAATATATTAAGAAAAACCCATTCTCTGGTAGTTAGACTTGAATCTATTCATATTCTATAAGCCTTTCCAACATTATTTAATTTCAATGTTTTTCAAATGGATGTGATGTGTGATTTTGATAAAACATATGTGCATAGGATGTTTTTATTGGAAAAGCTCCGGGTTTTGAAGATAAAAAACATCCTATATATGTTTTCAAACATTCCATATCTTTATATGGACATAAACAATTCCCTAGAGCCTGATATGATTGGTAAATAGGATTTTTGTAACAAAACATTTCTATTAACAGAATCACTAATCCAACACTTTTCATAAAGAAAGAAAGAAAAAATTTACTATTAACATTTATGTTGATGACATTATATTTGTATCAACTCAGCAATATTTAACAAATTCTTTTCCTAATTTTATGAAATATGAGTTTGATATGAGTATGATGTGTGAGTTATCATTATTTCATAGTTTTCAAATTTCCAAAAGCCAGAAGGGTCCTATATATCCCAACATAATTATATTAATTATCTTTTTAAAATGTATGGGTATGACATTAATAAAATTATTATCACTCCAATTGCTACCTCAAATACTCTAGAAATTAATTAAGCTAAATAACTAGAAATCAAATAATTTTTAGAGGGATAATGTGAAGACTAATATACATAACATATAGTCATCGAGACTTAATGTTTTTAGTATGATTATGTGAAATCTATCATGAAAATACCACAGAATCCATTTTAAAATCTATTAATGTAATTTTAAATTATTTAATGGGAACTATGTACTTGGGAATTTTTTATTATTCTGAAAATGATTTAGAGTGATTTTTTTTGGATAATGAAATTGGTGGTTGTAAAATGGACATGAGAAGTATGTTTGGAAAATTTCATTTACTAGGAAATTATTTAGTTTCTTGGTCCAATAAGAATCAATACTCAATAGAATTTTCCACTGCTAAGGCCAAG
Source organism: Viscum album (assembly GCA_963277665.1). Classification (NCBI taxonomy): domain Eukaryota; kingdom Viridiplantae; phylum Streptophyta; class Magnoliopsida; order Santalales; family Viscaceae; genus Viscum; species Viscum album. The sequence goes on from OY728163.1 coordinate 694,703,766, forward strand.
TATGTGGAAATTGGATGTTTTTTGCTCAAGTGTTTTGGATGAAACACCCACTCTCTGATTATGGAATGAGTTTTAATAAAACTAAAATAAAATGTGATAACACAAGTTCCATAGATCGATGAAAAAACATATACATCACTAATGTGCTAAAAACATAGATTATATGTGTCACTTTATTAGGAATCACATAAAAAATGAGATATCATTTTACAATTCATCGGAACACAAGAACAATTTGCTGATATCATTAGAATACCATTTCCATCCAATATATTTGACTATATAAAACAAAAGGTATAAATGATCTCTATAAATTAATCATTCACATATATATATATACATTATAAATAATTAATTCAGTCCTTTTCAAAGGGGGGGGGGTACATATGATTCATACACAATAAATTCATAACAAAAATTTATTCAATCCTATAATTTTTCGTCGGAAAATAAAAGTTCTCATAACAAAATAATTTATTACTCAAAATTATACTTAATCATATTAACTATTCAAATTAAGTATTCAGGGTACACATAAATGTTAATGCCGTAATTGAAATTTTTCATATTTTTAATTTTTTACTCAAAATTTTATAGTTAATTTTTTTTTTCAAATTTAATTTCCTTTTGAAGAACAATATAGTTAAACCAAAAAATATATCCAAATATTCTGAAAGGTACAATTTATTAAACTATAATATTTTAATTAATTTCTATTTTTTGTTATTTTATTTTCTATCCAAACATTTATCAGATTCCCATTGAATACAATAATTTTTTTTCAATTATAAAACCTGAAGTGTCCAATTATTTCATCCATTAGAGAACCTTGATAAAATATGAACCTTAAAATATCAATGGTAATATTTAAATCACCTATATACAGGGCACCCTCCATATCCCCCATTAGTTTTCTCTATCTATGTGTTAATGCCCAAATTCTCCAAAAATATAAGAGTTTGATAGTTTTCTCACTCAGTAGTTCTCATCGTATTCATGTCTGAATCATCAGAAAAATATAAAAAGATAATTCCTCTAAAATATTTCAAAAACATAATGTTCTTCCATGAATGGTTACTCAAAATATATTTTTATGATAACTATGATTCTTTTCTCAAAATAATAGATCAATTAAAAAGATGGGATTCAGTCTGTAAAAAAATGCAATACATTAAAGATCTGATTATTGTGAATGAAGTAAGGTAGTTTTATAATTTCATGAAAGTTAATGAGGAAAATTTCAAATTAATTTTTTGGTGTAAGATTGTGAAATAAATATGTCTAAAAAACAAGAGATTATCTTATTAAATTTTCCATCTGAGGGCGATACCTTTTTCCCCTCGCATAAGATTCAAAAAAGGGTTATTTCATTAAGGATAAGTCCAAACAATCCCTTTATGAATTTCATGAGACCAATAGAAAACCCACTTATCTTTCATTAGAATATCACCTTATATCACTCCTAATGAATGGTTTCATAATTCCTTGGGTAAGTGATAGAGAAACTATCATGGACTTAGATGTGTTCATTCTTGATTTTTTATTGATCCTGAGAATGTTAAATATAATGGTTTACATATTCTAAATAATCATTAATTTGAGTGCTGAAGGAATTAAATCTCAACATATCATGTTTCGAAAAATAATTTGAAAGTTCATTATAGAATGTTTGATGTTCAATAATATACCTCTAAATTCTATACCAAGAAATATTAAATTTACATGGACAAGTGATGACAGAATTAAGGGATTGAAATTTCGTGTTGATCCAGAATCAAAGATGTTTATTTAATATCCTAATGTTGGAGTTTAAAAATAATTATTTAGGGGAAGCCATGGAATCTCAAAACAAGCTGTGTCATCTGTCTCAGAAATAGATAATAAAACCATGTATGAATATTTCTTAAAATAAAAAAAAAAGTAAATTTGAAGTTGAAATTGTAGGTAAATATAGAAAGGATAAGGCTGATACGAAAGAAAGAGATCAACAATTTGGTCCTAACCCCACAAAATCCATAGCTGAAGAGATCCAAACTGATGAAAATAATAATGTTGATCAAAATAAAAAGTATATAATCAAGATAAAACACAATATTGTTGATATTGAAATGATATTAGAAGTATTTCAATAAACTAGTGATGGAAATGTTTTTAATGAAACAATTTATAAATAATAAGTCACTCCCTCTGTCCAAGACAGGGGAAATAAGAAACAAAAAGTGGGAGAAGAATCTACCCCACCTAAGTATCTAAAGAATAAGTTTCAAGAGACCAAGAGGACACTAAATTGTATCATATTGATGAATATATCAATGAAGAAGAAGAGAAAAATCAAGAGAAATGTTATGAAAAATAGGAAAAGAAAGAAGGATAAAAGGTGAAAGAGGAAAATGGAAATGGTCGGGATCAAATGTCACTGTTAGATAAAATCATGGTAAGATCTTCCCAATAAACATAATGAAAATTCAAATTGCATGATACACAAAATTTTAAGAAATATGGTCATAAATCTGAATCTCATAAACACATTCCTATATAAGATAATAAAGAAGAAACCTAATCTGAAGATAATAAAAATCAAATTGATGGTGATGGTGGTTATTCTATTGGAATTCATTTGGAAAAGCTTCCAAATTATGAAGAAGAAAATAATTCAGAGAATATAGTATCAATAAAAAGATAAAAATACATTGTTAAAGCCCTCTAAATAACTGAGAAGGAAGTTACATGTTTACCAAGAATGGAAGGGAAGACTGAATTTGTTTCCAAAAATAAAAAAATATTCAGACTCTACCATGCATCAAAGAAAAATATTGATGAAACTCTAGGAGAATGTCAAATCATTGGAAGAAATAACCAAGGAACATAGAAAGTCTAGTAATAAAAGTGTCAAATTGATTCATATTTCTCATGAAATTATCAAGATTAATGACGGAAACATCGAACTTATCAAAAATCTAATGAATGAATTCTCAGATTCATTTCACAAGTTGGAAAGTGATATTTTCCAAAAAAATTAAGTGTTCAGAGGCACACATAAAAGATAATATAAATAGTTTAAAGTGATTTAAATGAAGATGAATTACTTAAATCCAAGGTACAATACATTTAGTTATATGAGGTTAAGTTTATTGAGATGAAAAAATAAATTGTTTTGCTGACCGATTTAATTGACGTCCAAGAACTAATAAACCAGTCCTTGGATGAAAAAAGTCATACTCTGGAAGAGGTGATGAAATCTCAAGAATAAGCAATACATACCAATGAATAATTGATTGAAGATCAAGAACAAAAATTTTGGTCCCAATAAGAATCTCTTGATAACTTTATTGGTGGTAGGAATGATTTCATGAAAATGAGAACATCATTATAAGTTATCATGATGAAATACAAGGAGAAGGAAAATAAAAATGAAATGAAATTCATGAACTCTTTTTTTATTTTTGTTTTTGAAAAATTAATGAAATACAATAATATATATATATATTGTTTGATTTAATGTTTTCCATTTCATGGATGAATTTTATTTCACTTATTCTTATATTTTAATTTTATTAATCACTTCATATTTCTTGTTTCTCTAACCCTTATTTTTTTTATAAGAAGACATTCCATAATATGTCTTTAAAACCAAAACATGTGGACAATGTTTTATATAGAGGATAAACTATTCAAAGGGGAGAGAAATTATCATAAAAGGGAGAATGAGATAATAATAATTACCAAAGGAGAATATATTTATTAAAGTTGAGAATTTCAATAGAATACATTCCATATGTATATTTTTATCCTAAGGGGGAGGTTAATATTATTAAAATCATATTCATAAGTGTTTTAAAACTAAATGGGAGATATGTTTAAGTGTTTACATCTGAATATTAAATATATTTCCTTTTTTAATCCTCTATTTTATTAACTTGGCGGTTTTTCTATCAAAAAGGGGATATTGTTGAGTCACAAGTCATCTTTATACATCTCTATTCCTTTTGTTTTCTAACTCAGAAACTCTTTCTTAAATACCTAATCACATATTATTTTATGAACTACATTTTTTTATAATGAAATAATATATCATTTTATCATACATTGTTTAATATATGTTAATTCAGATTTTTAAATTCTAATTTATTTTATATGTATATGATTGTTAACATACTAATAGTTTTTTATAGAAACATTTCATTTCATGATTTTCGTAACGAGACATGATAAGATTCATATCATACTCTCTAAATAAATATTTTTATTGTACATAATGGAAATAGATTTCATCATACACACTATTCAGTATCATACTGGCTTTTAAATCGTACTCACAATTACTATAAGAATCATCACAATCGTTCAGAACACATTTAATCGTAACCAAAAAATTTTATCAAAATAAATTGGAAAATATTAATTCAAAATGATGTTGTGTATTCTATTTTGATATGATTTATAAAACTATGCAATAATTTTAGTTATAATATGACCATTGGAGTTCCAGATGTCCAAGTGTCTTCATTTTCATGGGAAAATGAAATAATTTGATTGCAAGATGACCATTGGGAAATTGGACTATAAATACCTGGTCATTTAAAAGAGTTCAAAACTTTTGAAGAATTCGAGAAACTATTTGAGAGATATTTCAAATTTCTTCTTCATGTGAAATACTCTAAAGAGTTTATGTTGTGAACTACCCTATCTATATACTTGTTACTTCCAATAGTTTTCCTTTTATTAGTGAAACATAGATTGTTGGCGATTATGATCGAGGGATTTCATGAATAGGATTTTTTGATGGATTGCATATCACAGACTTCCATAGACTAGATGGTAGAGGCATGAAACACCTTCTTGATTGAGTGATTGCGTGGATAGTAATAAAGAAGACGATAATCATATCATGGACTTACCCTAGTGTGGGTAAGACAATCATTATCTAAAGTATAAATCAAGGGACCTCTATCCAAGGTTATTGGATACCCTTATCTTTCGATTAAAAGAATTATATTCTTTTAATTGTTTATATTTCCACTGCTTTGTAATTGAAATTGAATCATTTTATATATTTATACATATATTATCAATTTAGTTACTACATTCGTCATTATTATGATTCTAGTGGTTACGATCAATTCATTTAACCAATACAATTCTATATGCTTTATGATAGAATCATTTTTTCGTTTTACTTGGATTATCATAGCCATTGAGATTACTATTCTTTACATACATCCTCTGATTAAATAATTTCATTAATGTGATTACAATACATTTGAAATATGATATGTGGAATACTTATCATAATCGACGGATTACGAATCATTGTCTATCATTCCCAAGGCCCTATCTGATTATTTTTAAATAAAAAATTATGATGTAAATATGATTGGTTTAATTACGTTAACCTACATACTATTTAAGTGGGAAATATTTTTTTGAACTTACAATTATCCACTCCTCTTGTAATATGTCATCTATATATAAATTTTGGTCAAACAATTGGTATTAGAGCAGGATTCCACAACTCATATATTTACATTAATTTTTCAAGATAGTTATATTTCTTTTATAAACTATTTGTTTATAGAGAGTTGATACACAAACATGTACTGTGGAAAAATGAATTTTGTACTGTTTTAAAGATGATATGATTTATTTTTTGTGAAATTGAAAATCATAATCTTATAAGAGCACCAATTTTTATGGGTAACGAGTATAAATCCTGGAGAGAGAAAATAATGATCTTTGTAATCAGTACTAGAGTTAAAATCATTGTTTTGCTGAATCATGACTATAAAATTCTTGACAAGGAAGTAAGAGTTTTCAAAAATAAATAGAAGAAATAATATCATCTAAATTATAATGTATGAATTACTTTACTTTGTTCCATGACTAGAAATATATATAGCTAGAATTCCTCTTGTGAACCGGTGACAATTATTTGAAAAAATATAGAGATAAATCATTTTTTTACTTCTAATGTGGTTGAGACTAGAAGGGTTATGATAAGAGCATAGTACAAATCTTTTTCATTCCTTCATAGAGAACCAATTTTTATGTTACAATAATTATTAATGAAAATTTTTAATATCTTACAATCTAAGAATACATGTGTCATATATGGGAATCAATCATATATCATAATCATAAGAAATACACATGGAAATTATTGAGTTTTATTATCATACCACAATGAATAATCAACATTATTTCAAAAATAATCCAAATATAAGAAATAATTAATTATTTATGAATACTAATATTTATTTAAATAATAAGTGTCCATGCATATTAATTTATTTAAAAAAAACAAGAGATATTTTTGATAAATGGGTATGGAAATGAATCTTTAAAATAATATTTTAGTGAATCAGAAAAATATCGTTAAAATAAATTCTAAAAGGTTAGAATTTATAATTTTTTTAAATTATGGGTAAAAAATTTTTAACGCTAAAATATTTCATATTTTATGAAATCATGAATTGGAAAAGGACATTAATAGTGTGTTACAAGAGAGGAATAACAGATAAAAATGATACCCTTAATTCAGTTTAATTTTATAGTAGATATTAATAAATGAAAAAAATGAATATATAACTCCAAAAATAAAATGGTTAATAATATAGGAATACATATAAGATACATATATGAAATATTTTGAATCATTACAAAGCATTAAATTTATCTAAAAATCATGGTATAGAGAAAAGGAGGAATAACCTAATAAAAATAAGGTGGTTCAGAGAGTTCCCATAACTTAGGTTCATATTCATTCTACACCTTCACTAAATATCGTTAATTATGAAAAAATATCATTCAACACTTTATTAATAACATCTTTCTACACTATTTGATTTATTATATTTTTTTTTGAGTTTGGAGTCATTTAATTGAGATACCGCGTTATTATTCACTATCCCAAGGATGTTTTTTTAATTGTTCTGAGGTCAGATTATTTTTTAGGTATTTCTGAAAGTTATTATGATATGTTTAAAAAACTCCATAAGTATGATGTCATGTTTTTCACATAATTATTATCTTTTTAAATGGTTATAAATTTCAACTAGAATTAATGTACACATGGTTTATAGAGAAATTCTTTTAATGTTTTATAGTTAATTCACATATTCCTTTTTTCAGAGAATGATGAAACTACATAGTTTTATTTAACCATATAACTATATATCTGTTGTATATTGTGAGAAAAATTATAATATTTTTATTTTAATAATGTTTCATTATAATAAAAGACTTAAAATCATCCTTGATGGTCATGGTGAAAAAAAGTTCATTTTTCAAAGATGTGGTGAATTTCCCTTAATGTGACCAATAATATCACTTTAGAATTAAATGAGAAGAATATATATAATGGATATTATATTAATTGAATAAATTTATCGTATATATTTTATATAATATTTATTATATCATGTTGGATGGAAGAGATGTGAAGGAGGTGGAAGAGGAAAATTATTGAGATATAAAATTTGGGCATATTAACTCTTTGGATGTACTCTCTTAGAAAAAACAATAAAGCACCATGAAATGGTGTTTTTCTAAGAACAAAAGAACTAGAACATTGGAGAGATAATTGTGTAATAAATTTCAAGGGATATTATAATTATCCAAGGCTTAGAAGGTGTGATGAGAAAGGTAGTGAGGGGTGTTATTTATAAGGGGATGAGTGGGGAGTTTTTTGAATATAATATTTATTTATTATTATTATTATTATTATAGATCATGATAACCAATTTTGATAAATACTGGAATTATATAAAAAATACATTCATGTGATGTAGCGAGAATGGATACTTAGATCATCCATGACTCAAATATTTATGCATTTATCTTACAATGATAAATACCTTATTTGACCATATTTCAGTATTCAATTTTTTTTACTATTTTAGGGAAATATTGAATATTCTCCCAACAAAAATTCAAAATGTATATTATAACACTGAAATATATTTTTTGAAAAAAATTCTAAATATGAGAAAATAAATTTTTAAGTGAAATCATAATTTCATTGAAAAATACTAATTTTTATAATGTGATCCACATTCTAAAACATTGAAAAATTTATTTATGGTGACCTTAAAGTATATTATAATCATAATTTAAATTAATATTATTTAGTAAACCAATTTTAGGAAAATTAATTTTTTAAAATTTTTCTTTATTTGTACTAAAAATGTATATTAAACATATGATTTTTTATTTAAATTCAAACACATATTTTATGATTTTAAAATTAATTTTAAAATAAATTATCATATAAATTTAATACATTTTCCTTTTATTATATAACAAAATATTATTTTACAATTACATAGGCAATATTACTATTATTTAGTTTACTATTCATAATGGTCTAATTATTATTCAATTAGTTATAATACTATTCCAATGGTCAACATTATAATGTTCATTTGGTTTCCAAAAATTTAATAAAAACCACATATTTCAGTAAGTAGTCACTGATTTTTTTTACTTATATATATATATTTTCATTTCCACGATGACTATTCCAGTAAACATATTATATTTTATTTATACAGTTTTTATGGGTGTGATCATTTTAGGAAATCATAGAGATCCAAATATTCATATTGTAGTTAGTTTTTAATTTTTTATACCATTATAATGATCAACATTTTATTAAGAATATTTATTCAAAATTTTTGATATTCTTGTGAAAATATTAAAATATTGTGGGTTCGTTAATGTGCTGTATGTCTTTAATTTAATATGAAATAATTAAATATGATTCTCATGTAAATTAATATGGGATGCATTGATATATTTTTTTGGTCATTACATTCTTTCTTCCATTATAAACATTTCCATAAAAATTTCATTTCACCCATATATGAATAATAAAAATGTCGGTAATTACATTTTATTTCTTCTTCTGAATCTTATGTCCCATTCTCATACTCATGGTTCTTCCATATCCCTTTGATTATGTGTATTGTCTTGTTGTGTATTTCTTTGTCTCTATGGTCAAATATCTTCAATGGATACAGCTCATAAGAGAGTTTTTTCTCTAACTAAACCCCCTAAATATTTATTAAATTTAAGAGATCTGATATGTAAATCTTCAAGAGGGATACATGGAACATTTCATACATTTGAATCAAGGTTGGTTGGAGTACTAGTTAAAAAGACACAATTTTATGTTATTAGGAATTTCAAAGAAACAAATGCATCTTGGAATTAACAAGACCATATTTTTAAATCTCATGACTCTCTTCTATTGAGATATATAGGAGAAACAATTAACACCAAAATCAAAATCTAGTTGTTTTGGAAGTTAACGTTATAACTACATTGAAAATTTTGAGTTTTCCAAATTTGATACTGAATGTTGTTAACACTATCTACCATTTCATTAACTAATTCCACTTGCTGTAGCTTTTATTCACCAACATCATCCAAACATGTTGGTCTTCTACAACAGTTATCATATATGGTTGCAAAATGTTCTATTTGGATGATTTAGTTAAAGCTATTATTATATTAGAATAAGACTAGTGTATGATTTTAATCCCATAATCTTTTAATGTCCATTGTGAAATATCTCAATATTTCCTATTGAGTTTGAATATTAAACATAGATTGTCAATAAAGTTTTAAGATATAAGTCATATTAAAGTTAAAATCATATTTTAGTTCATTTTTTTGTATTTTCTCAATCAAATAAGAAAACCTCAAATCTCGATCATATTGAGTTGATAGTGGTGTTCAATTTTTCATCACCACTTCTAAAATGTATATTTTTGAAATTTGATAAAGTAATATGTACCCCAAAATTGAACTAAAATGGGAATTATTTTAATTTTAGTATAATACGATCCATTTGAAACAATTATCTCTCATTTCCTTTATAATTCTGGTGCCAAAATCTACAGTGATGTTCTCCAATTTCTATGAATGTATGAGTAATGATTGCACAATCCCCAAGGTATTTTCCTTATAGACATGTCATTCTAACATATTAGACGTTTTTATGTATAGTCTATGATTAAATTATTCATATTATCCCATAAATAATGATCATATATATTTTGATAAATCTTTGTTCTCCATGGGTGTTTCGAGACTGTTGTGGTATATATATTCTTATTTCTCTCAAGATTTTTTGGTACACATAGTCATGACACAAATATTAAAACTCTTTATTCACAAAATTTGATTTTTTTGGATTTTTTTATGGCATGACACGTCCCATGGGGCTCGTGTCGTGAATACCCCAAGCCCGCCTTCCTTTGGCCAGGTGCTAGCGACATGCACCGAAATGAATATTCCCTAAAACCTAGAAGGCATTGCCTTTATAACCTGTAAACACACGCAACAAAGAACACAACAAGAAATGAACACATGTATATTGTATAGTAAAAAGAGTGTATATAGTATGAAAAGGGGCCAGAATACAAGCCCTACTGGAAAGTATAAGAAAACTGAAAAGTACAAGTAAACTGATATAGCTCCAATGAACACCCACCATGGACCCTACATGAAGGGTAGGTACAACTATTGAATTTTGGTCTCTGTGGTATGCCTCGTCTAATTTTCACCTCGGAGCTACCTCCAGTCCTAGTACTCTTGTCCTCCGTCGGCGTTGTCTGTCTTCTGAATCAAACACAACAAGGTGCGGGCCTAACCAATGCAGGGGTGAGTATAACGATACTCAGTAGGGACCCTGATACCATTGAAAGTCTCAAAAAACCAAAAAAAGATAACCAAAAATCATGAAAACATCTGAAAACCCTACATTGGTATATTCCCATACATATACATAAGTTATCAAGTATACACATCTCATTCATGAAGAAACATAAGGCCCAACTCTAAGACTAAGTACCAATGTTCCTCATAGGAAAGAATACCTCTAAGATAACACCACTAGGGTATGTACCATAATGTTAATTCCCAATAGAAGAATAATATGGAGGTATCACCATGAATCTAAGTACCATAATGGTAAGCCACATAGAAGAATACAACAAAGGTATCACCACGAAGGTATGTACAACAAAGGTATGACACACATAAGAATACCACAAAGGTATTACCAGGAAGGTAAGGACTCAACTCACACCAGGTATATCTTAAGTATGCTAGCAATAATGATTAAATGTAACAACTGGATCATCTTACTCTGTTAAGAGGCAGACCCATGTAGGATCCTAAATCATAAGACCCACAAAGGATCCTAGTATAAAAGACCCACGTAGGATCCTATAGTAGCCCCACATGGATTCTTAGTGCAGATCTAGGTGGGAATCTCACACACAAACCCATGTAGGATCCCAAAGTACAGACCCACGTAGGATCACAATGCACAGACACACATATGATCCCAAATCACAAACCCACATGGGATCCCTTTCTCATATTATATCCAGCCACAAGGTTCTCACATTATGCTCGCTTGATCAGGGGAGAGTCCGCTCCTCAAGCCACATGTTGAGACTCTATCTACCATGAAGTCCCCTAAAGAAGTATTACAAAGAAACTCTACGTAAAAGGGTTCCCAATGCAATTGATAATGCTTCAATCAGAAGCTCAGTCTGTAAGTTATTGTCCATTTAGTCCTGAGGGCCCGGTTGGATTCGTGTTCGATCCAACCTGGCCATACCCCAACTTTATCAAAAACCAACATGGGGTATACCATAAGGACTGTCTCAAGCCATGGTTTTTAGCACCATAGATGGTTAATCAAACAGACGCTCATAGCTAAAGATATGGTCGGAAGAACAAAAAGGGGTCGAAGATGGTCTGGGTTCGGTACGACTCGGTCAGACTGACCCAGCCCAACATAGTCTGGGCCGACCCGACCCAGTTCATGTTGACCGAGCATGACCTGGGTATGGCCACGGGTTCGACCCGGTCCGTGGGATCCGGCCCGAGCAACTGTGTCTTGCCTATATCGTCGGTGTGGCCCGCTCGGCTCACTATTGTCCAGATGTCCAGCCATCCTCCGCACAGGGCGGTTGCACACCACGCCCTCCCCGACGGTAGGCAGCGAGATGCCCACCCTCACTTCACCTTCGCAACATAAGGTCCTGACTCCTGCACGCCCGGCGGTGCGGGCGTGCGCCACCGCCTTCCCTTCGCATGACCAGCCGTGCGCAGACTGCCTCCCGTGCTCAGCCATGGCCAATGGGCCATGACCCTTTTCTAGTGGTGCAGACGCACCACCACTATCATCGTGACTGTCCAGATTTCTGGTGACCGCTTCCGAGACCTTCCGACGACGTTCCTTGGGTGACCAGGCGCACCCTAGTGGCCAATTCTTCATTCTGAAGACTCCCTCACTCGCCTTGGGATGTTGTCGTTGAATAAAGTCCATCAAAATACCACAATGGTTTCAGAGAGGTCATGCCGTTTTCATTCGGCCCGTACCCTCCGTGTTAGAACAGTAGAAAGATGATTATTTATTCTTGAATCAAGAAGAATATAAATGTTCTTAAATCAAGATGAAAATCAAGAACGTGGAAAGGGGTAAACAAACAACAATCCCTACCCCGATTGATCATTGAAGGTGTCGCAGGAAGATGTCAGTAAAGGAGATAATGGTGCCAACGATTTTCACTTCTTCAACATGCTTCTGATGTCAGGATCGTGCGTCGTCCTCGTTCTTGATTCCGATGTATATTTTTCATTGGATATTGTGTTCTTAATTAGAGAAAGAGTTTCTACAATGTTCTCCTCTTTCACCAACGATTTCCCTAAGGAAATTAAGGGCCAACAAATTTATATTTGTTTATTAATTTAATTTACGTTGGCATAATTAAATGGAACAATAAATTCTATTCTGTTGGGATAATTAAATTGATCAATTAATTGTATTGAGTTGGCACAATTCAATGGACCAATTAATGGTATTGTATTGACAAAACTAAATGGGGGGATTCCATGGGGATTCCTAACATTAAAGAGGTGTTCGGGTGGTCCCCACCACTAGAATTCAAAATGGTGGTTTTCTAGTTTGGGTGGTCCCCACCCCCATAACTCAAAAGGATTGGTTTCAAAAGAAAAATAAAATGTTAAATATTTAATTATTCTTCATCCAAGAAAAACTGAAAAATTATCTTCTACGCTCAACCTACTATGGGCGAGGTGAAAGTATCCATAAGAGAATATCGGTGCTGTGAGTTCAACAGTACCCTTAGATTTCAATTCCGAGCATGGGGTCAAAAGTTACAAAAACCCACTCGCACGTTTACTGAACGTACCTAAAAAAGGTTCAGAAATTCCATCCAGGCACATCAGGCCAAGGAATCATGCGTCGTCTGTTTTCAGGGACTCATAATATTCCATATAATAAGAAAAATTAAATTATTTTTTCCAGGACTTTACATTCTCCCCACCTTAGGGCTGTGCGTCCCCAAAATCCACATCACAAAAACTAGGAAAACAATTGCTGTTTCTGAGAATGAATCTAAGCCTCCCGCTTCTTTGTGCCCACCTGGAGGTTCCTTTGCTTCCAACTTACATGCACAAAAGGTATCGACCGCCCACTAAGGACCCGCTCCAGTTGATCCTCAATCTCTATTGGATCCTCCGTAAAAGTTTCCCCATCGTTGATGTCCAGCACATCATGGTCAATGATGTGCGAAGGATCATGTACATATCTCCTCAGATGGGATACAAAAAACTGTCATGCACCTAGTGCAACAGATGGGGAAGTTCTAGGAGATAAGCAACCTCAGCAACTCTACTAATGACCTGAAACGGTCTGATGAACCTCAGAGATAACTTTCCACCCCATCCAAATATCTGCTAAGCTCATTGGGGTGAGATCCATAGTAAGACGTGGTCACCATCCTCGAACTCCAGATGTCTCTGTCTTCTGTTGTCATAAGTCTTAGACCTTCTCTGTGAAATCTTCATCCGCTCCTGGATAATCTGAACGTTCTCCCTGGTAGCCCATACCATATCTAGTCTCATGAGTTCTGACTCCCCTGGGTCTGTCCAGCACAAATGAGATCTTCAAGTTCGGTCGTACAGAGCCTCTAAAGGTTCCATCCCAATGGTGGAGTGTGAGCTATTGTTTTATGAATTCTCTACCAAGGGCAAGTAATCCTCCTTGCTGCGACCGAATTTGAGGACGCAAGCACTCAACATGTCCATGAGGGTTTGAATAGTCTGCTTAGTCTGTCCATCTATCAATGGATAGAAGGTAGTGTGAAAGATGATTATTTGTCCCGAAATCCTTATGAAACCCCTTCCAAATCTTGGAAGTGAAACTTAAATCATGATCAGAGACAATCGTTGAGGGTACTCCGTGTAGCCGCACAATCTCTTACACATAAAGGCGTCAAAAGCTCTCTACTGAACCCTACTCTCTGATCAGTAGGAAGTGGGCCGACTTCGTGAGTCAGTCGATGATCACCCAGATTGAATCATGACCCCAGGATTTATGTGTAATTCATATAACGAAGTCCATTGATATCCCTTTCCACTTGAACTTTGGGACATCTAAAGGATGAACTAATCCTACTGGAACCTAATGATCTACCTTCACTTGCTGACAAGTGAGGCACCAAGAGACAAACTCTGCAAATGATTTCTTTATTCACATCCACCAGTGCTGTCTTCGATGGTATTAGTACATCTTCTTAAATCGTGGATGTACTACTATAGGGGATTTGTGGAACTCCCTCAACACTACTTCGTAAAGAGACAGTGGTACCATGGTACGTCCTCTAAAAAGGATGACATGCTCCCCAACTTCAGAAAATCCATCAGGTTCATGTCCTGTGGATATCTGAGCATGTTGAGCCTCACAGTCAGTGTCCCCATGATGCACCTCCCTGACTCGCTGAAGAAGTCGGGGAGTGACTATATGATACTGAAGAAAAACTGCCCCATCTCTTTCCACAAAGGATATCTATAATGCAGTCAGCTTCTCTATCACCTCACCTAGCAGGTGTATACCAAATTTCTTGTAGAGTGAATCTACTACAATGTTCCCCTTCCCAGGAGAATAGGCTATCTCAAATTCGTAGTCCATGAATAACTCATGCCAATGTCATTGTCTCTGGTTCAGGTCCTTCTGAGAGAAGATATACCTAAGAATCTTCTGATCAGAGTAGACTGTTAAATGTTCTCCCTTCAAGTAATGTTGCCACATCATAATGGTGAAGACAAATGCTGCTAAATCTATGTCATGGGTAGCATAGTTTTTCTCCTTTTGTCTTAGATGTTGGGAAACACACGCGGTAATTTCTCGCTCCTACATTAGGACACATCTGAGTCCGGTCCCTAATGCATCACTTTAGACTATGTACCCAACACCCTCCTCCAGAAGCCTCAAGATGGGGGCACCTGTCAGCCTCTGCCTTAGCTCCTGAAAATTTTGATAGCATCTATCTGACCACACAAAGGGTTTCCTCTTCTTCTTCTTCAACACTGATATAGGGGATACAACTTTGTAGAAATCTATCCCAAACCTCCAATAGTATCCGGCCAAACCCAAGAAACTCTGTACCTCCGTCACACTCCTGGGTGGATCCCAAGAAAATACCGCCTCAATCTAC
Organism: Viscum album; assembly: GCA_963277665.1. Classification (NCBI taxonomy): domain Eukaryota; kingdom Viridiplantae; phylum Streptophyta; class Magnoliopsida; order Santalales; family Viscaceae; genus Viscum; species Viscum album. The sequence goes on from OY728163.1 coordinate 694,719,305, forward strand.
GCTGGATCCACCACATTTCCAGCCTCCAAGATGACATATCCCAGAAAGTGAACCTCTCAGATCCAGAACTAGCACTTCGAGAGCCTGCATTAAATCCATTGCACTCAGAGTGTGTCCAGAAGTATCTACAAATGAGAAGCACGATCATCCTCAGTACCCGAGTAGATCAAAATGTCGTTGATGATGACTAGTACAAATTGATCATGGTATGGCTGGATGATCCTGTTCATGAGTACCATGAAAACTGCTGGAGTGTTGTTCATGCCATATGGCATGGCCAAAAACTCATAATGGTCGTACCAACATCGGAAAGTCATATTCTGCATATCCCCATCTCGTACTCTGAGTAGGTGATAACCTGATCTGAGGTCTATCTTCATGAACCACTGTTCTCCTCTCAGCTAATAAAAGAGGTCATAAATACTCGGATGAGGGTACTTGTTCTTCACGGTCACCTAGTACATGCACCAATAGTAAACACAAAGTCTCAAGCTCCCATCCGCCATCTTGGCGAACAAAATCGGGGCTGCCCAAGGAGAAACACTGGCCTGGATGAACCCCTTCCCCTGAAAGTCCTCCAGCTATACACAGAGCTCATGAAGCTCCGCGGGAGCCATCTGATACTCTGGTGTAAATATCAGTGTTGTCCCAGGGTACAAGTCACTATAAAATTCCACCTCTCTGCAAGAAGGTATACCCAGAACATCATCAGGGAAGACATGTGTATATTGGTCCCCCACTACAGGATAACTCAGACTCTCCACATCAACTGCTCTAAGGGTATGTCTAGCCAATAATGAGCGATCGGCTGCACTATCCCTTGAGTAATTACATCATCTTCTTCAAAGTCTCCCTTCTCGCCGGTGAAGGTAAACCTAGTCCCATCTGTGCGGACAAACCACACTTCGCACCTAATACAATAGATATGGTCATGGGCTGTAGATAACCAATCCATACCCAAGAAGATGTCATAAGGCCTAGACACTACTGCTAAGAGATCCTAGCCAAATATCTAACCTCCTAGAGTAATCTTACACTATCAACAATAGTGTGTAATCATCGAATCCTCTCCTGTAGGATTCTATAGTCGTGAGGATCGAGAGAACGACTACACCAGAATCTATGAGCTCCGAACGAGGGCAGTGGTAATAAAAGAATGACTGGAACATGTGTCTATAAGTACTTAAGCTAAGATGGAGTAGACACAGATCATACCTTGAATCATTTTCAGAGCATCGTGGTCGTAGGCCTCAACTGCCTGGAGCTGAGCTCGCCCCTGTCCACTTGCTCCCTATGGTTAGGGTGGACCTCTTGGTGGTTGTGGCGGTAACACATCGAACCGTCACCCACTTCCAACTACACGGCCAACTCCTCTACCATGTCCACCTTCTTCCTGTAGTCCTCCTCGGTCAAACATCTATATCTTCTTGGGTGGTCCTTTGACCGTCTATTGATCCTCCGTATGGCGGTTCGTGCTGTCACGAGCCGTGTGACCCTACCCGCTGCAAGCGAACACTGCCTGCTCCTCACATGACTGGCTATGTCTCTGATGCCCCGCACTACCAACCCTAAATCCTACGTTCGCCCACCTGTCGGTCTGGTCCTCTTGGACCTCTGGGACATCTATTTGCTACCAGCTGCAGAAGACACATGGAAGGGTTCGCCATGAGATCAGCTGGTGTCCCCACTAGTTAGAAGACTCTCGCCACAGCCTCCAACCAATCCTCAATCGCATGTGGGTCCATCTCACCCCTGAACCTGGGTACCCACTGGCACTGGATCTCGTGAAACATGATCAAGTGGTTTGCACTATTCGCAACTAGGGTTTGTGACATTGGTGGCCAAATGGGTAATGGAACCGCTGGTGCCTCTGCTATTTCATCTACCGATAAAGGGCTATGTATTGAAGCCTCATCACACAATGGGCTATCATCGTGTACTATACCTAGAACCCTAGTTGGCTATCTTCATGGGGGAATCCTGAAAAGAAATAGGTTCTCCATGGTCAATAATATATACTTGGTGAACTGAATCAAAAATTTCACAATGAAAACGTTTCCAAACACACACGAAAACAATGTTTCCATGCACTGAGTCAGAAATCAGAAGTCAAGGTCCTTGTGTATGGATACGTCGGCCGCTGCACCAACACTGGATTCCCTAAACTGATAACTACGGTCAATACACTTAACACTATTATAATTAAAAGATCAGAGTCCAATGTTCTATGGTAGAACCGACTCATCTGATACAATTGTTTCATGAATCATCTCCCGGGGCCCGTTCCGTGACTACCCCAAGCCCGCCTTCTATAGGAAATGGGTTTGGGACTAGCACCGAAAGGTGCAGTCCCTAAAACCGGGAAGGCATTGCCTTTATAACATCTAAACACACACAATCATGCACATAGAAAGATACAAACACAAGTAAATTGTATAGTAAAAAGAGTGTGTACAGTAAGAATAAGGGGCCAGAATACAAGCCCAACTGCAAAGTACAAGAAAACGTAAACTGAAACAACTCCTGTGAACTCCTGCAAAGGACCCTACCTGAAGGGTTGGTATAGCTCTCGATCGATCGTCTATGCGGTACGCCCCATCTAATGCCCACCTCCAAGCTACCTCATGTCCTAGTACTCTTGTCCTCAGTCAGTGTTTTCCACCGTCTGCACCAAACACAACAAGGTGTGGGCATAGCCCGTGAAGGGGTGAGTATAACGATACTCAGTAGGGACCCCACGACCCTCTAATGTGTCAAAAAAACCAAAAAGGATAACTACAAAGAATGAAAACATCTAAAAATCCTACTTAGGTATATTCACATACAGATAACTAAGTTATCATGTATACCCATCCCTTTCATGAGGAAACACAAGGCCCAACTCCTATCCCATGTACTACTATTCCTCGTAGGAAAGAATACCCCTAACATAACACCAGTGGGGTAAGTACCACAAAGGTAATGACACAAAGAATAATACCACAAAGGTATCACCATGAATTTAAGTACCCCAACGGTACGCCACATAGAAGAATACTACAAAGGTATCACCACAAAGGTATGTACCATAAAGGTATTCTTCACAGAAAAATACCACAAAGGTATTAGCAAGAAGGTAAGGACTCAGCTCACACCAAGTATAAATTTGGTACAGTAGTAATGATGATTACATGTAACTAATGAATCATCTTACTCTGTTAAGAGGCAGAACCATGTAGGATCAAAAAATCATTAGACCCACAAAGGATCGTAGTACAGCAGACCCACGTAGGATCCTATAGTAGTCCCATGTTGATTCTTAGAGCAGATCTAGGTGAGTCTCTCGAACACAGACCCATGTAGGATCCCAAAGCACAGACCCATGTAGGATCCCAAAGCACAAAGACACATAAGATCCATTTCAGATGTTACAGCCAACCATGGGTTTCCCACACTAAGATGGCTAGATTATGAGAGGGTACACTCCTCAAGCCATAGGTCGATACTCCAACTACCACAAAGTCCCACAAAAGTGTATCCTAATGGACCTCCAAGTAAAAATGGGTCCCAACACAACTGATGATGCATCAATCAGACGCCCGGTATGTAAATTATTGGCCTTTTAGTCCCGAGGGCTTGGTTGGATTCGTGTTTGATCTGACCTGGAAATACCCCAACATTATAAAAAATTCTAGATGGGTATACCATAAAGACCATCTCGATCCATGGTTTTTGGCACCATAGATGGTTCGTAAAATGGACAATCTTAGCTCAAGATATGGCTGGAAGAACAAAAAGGGGTTGAAGATGGTCCGGGTTCGGTGACCCGAGTCTAGCCCTAGGTCTGATTTGGCCCACGGGATTGGACAAGGCCCTCTGGGTCTGGCTCAGCCCACCTTCGGGGCCTGGCCCCCTGGGCGTCCTACTCATATCACGGCTAGATTGATGGCCAGCCTTCCTCGACGTGGCACGGTCGCGGACCCCTCCATCACTGGTGGCCGATAGCGAGCCGGCCGCCCTCCCTTCACCGCTGCGACACAAGGTCGTGACTCTTGCATGCCCGACGGTGCGAATGCACACCGCCGCCTCCACTTCGTGCGGCCAGCCATGCGTCAACCTCTGCTATTTCTCCGCCGCGCTCAATGGTCCACGACCCTTATCCGATGGCGCGGTCGTGTTATTGTCGTCGTCACGTATGGATGGGGTGCCAGCCACCACTTTCGATCCCTTCCAACAATGTTTCTCAGCTCACCCGGCATGCCCTAGTGGCGCGTTATTCATTCTGCAGGCTCCTGTACTCACCTCAGGATGTTTCCATCGATTCAATACAATCAAAATCCCACAATGTTTGTGGAGTGGTCGAGTAGTGTTCAATCAGCCCACACCCTCCATGTTGGAACGATAGCAAATGGATTATTTGTTTTTGAATCAAAAATAATATAAAGTTCTTAAAGCAAGATGAACGTCAAGAACTGGGAAAGGGGTAATCAAAAAACAATCCCTACATTGATTTCTCATTGGAGGTGTTTCATGAAGATGTCTGTGAAGGTGATGAGGGTTCCAATGATTGTCACTTTCACAACACACTTCCAAAGACGGTCTCATGCGTCATCCCCGTTCTTCATTCCGAATTATGTTCTTCGTTGGAGAATGTGTTCTTCGTTTGAGAAATAGTTTCTCCAATGTTCTCCACCTTCTCCAACGATTTCCCCAATGAAATGATGAGCCATCAAATTAATATAGGATTATTAATTTAATTTATGTTTTGAAAATTAAATGGCACAATTAATTGTATTTCTTTGGAACAATTAAATTGCACAATTAATTGTATTGCGTTTGCACAATTAAATGGCACAGTTAATCGTATTGTGTTGATATGATTAAATGGAAGGATTCCAAGGGACTTACCCATATTAAAGAGGGGTTATGGTGGTCCCCATCACTAGAATTCAAAATGTGTTTTTCTCTAGTTTGGGTGGTCCCCATCCCCATAACTCAAAATGAGGGGTTTCAAAAGAAAAAAAAAGATTAACATTTTAATTTTCTTAGTACACAAAAAACTGAAAAACTATCCTCTACCCTCAACCTACTACAGTCGAGGTGAAAGTCTCCATAAGTGAATATCAGTGATTCGAGTTCAACGTTGCCCTCAGATTTCAATTCTGAGAACCAGATCAAAAGTTACCAAAACCTGCTCCCATGTTTACTGAACTAACCTAAAAAAAGTTCATAAATTCATTCTGGGAACACCGGTCCTCAGAATCATGCGCTGTCAATTTTCAATGACTCATAAAAATCAATATAATAAAAAAATTACATGGAAATTTTCCGGGATATTAAATTTTATTACATCCAAGTTCCTAAGTATTTCCAAATTATCCCATTGAGAATCCTTTATATTCCTTATACTGGATGGTTGGGAAATGACTTTCCAATTTAGGGTATTATTACATCCTTTATTACTTCCCTACCATTCTTTTATATGTATAAGAATATTATATCAATCTAAATTCTCAAAATTTTTATGGTTTCATGATCCATTATACGTTGAGCATCATCTATTTTTTCCTTTTTAAGATGGTTATGGATTGAGTAGTTTTAGTTCATGATCATCTTTAACCGTATTTACCATTTTATATTATACTCATGATATGTGAGTATATAATCGAGGCTCTTATAATGAATATATATTTAGAAATTCTCCCCATAGAGAATCTTATTCCAAATATGAGGGATTGAGCGCTGGACAAATTTATTTACTTTTAAAACCACAATTTCTAAGGTATGTGAGTTCCAGTACTTACCCAAATAAAAACCAGAATATGGAAAAATGAAATCATAGTGGACTGAGATTTTTTCTATTTTTAGGAATTTAAATCTCCTAGTCCACTCAACCGAGAATCTTCTACATGTGTTTTCTTGATTTTCACTCTAATAGACATTTTTCATGGGGTTCTGATCTTAGTACAATATTGTGTTACTGATTAGAAAGTATCAAGATATATTAACAAACCACTCCATTTACAATCCCATACCATGATCATAAAATACTCACCTATAATTAGTGTAGATTAAATAGAGATTAAATAACATTAAATAATTGTTTCAAGACATAGTTTTAAGTAGTAACTAATAGTAGGTAAATATTTGTTCAATGAAGATGATGATCGTCAATTAATAACTCTGGATGTTCTTTGATTTTAGTTTATATACCTATAAGAACATGATTCAATAATTTTATGATATTTTTCTATGTATATGAATTTCTCATTTTCATTATCATAGTGTTCATTTATATGATTGTATATTTGTATTATGTTTTTTGTGTGTTTTTTTCATTATTATATGCATGTTGTAGGAAATTATACCCATTTATTTCTCTTATTTGTTTTCAAACATAAGAATATTATATATTTATAATAGTTTAGATAATAACATATTGAAAAGTTGATGAGACAAGAGCTTGATTGTATGTGTCTATTCCTTCCAAAGATGTAAAAGGCTTCTGCAATGACATTGTCATAAATCTTCTTTGTTAAATATTTCATCTATTTTAATAAGAAAACATTATACAAATCGAACCTTCCATAATTATAATACTCATTTTAAATTATTCTGGAATGCATGAAATGAATTATTGAGAGATTATGTTGATGTTAGAAAATTAATCATGATGATATGAACAACAACTTTTTAATTATAACAATACTCATTAATAAATTTATAAGTAGCTAAATATGATAAAACAAATAAATGGATACTATGATGATTAAGATCAAATAAATTAAAAATTAAATTGAATAATTATTCTATGTAATAGAATTATAACACTAAAGTGTGAAACTTAACTTTCATAACTTTCCTTATCTATCACAGGATAGTATTTTTGAGAATATCCTTTTCAAAAATAAACAAACATGCCATAACTACTTTTTGAAAGAAATATTTCACTATGATGAATTGGTAACTAATCTATTATCTTCGTATGATATTATATTATGTAGTAAAATGAAAATTAAATTATATATTTTTGTAAGATAAAATAATATTCAATAGACTGAACACTTTACTCAGTGTAACATAATTACCTATGATAAACATAAAAAAGATTCATTAAAATACATAGATCGACACTTATAATATAGTATAATATAAAACACTTTAAATAATCCCATTAAAATGAAATTAATGATTTTTTGAATCATAGTAAAATATAAAAATCATAGAGTTGTTGGAATGTTTGTCAATCAAACTCCCCCTTTTAATGATCACAAAACCCATTGAATAATAATGAAAAATTTGATGAAAATGTATTTTAAAATAGATTCTAATTTTCCTATTATCCAATTTTTTGTCTCACTTTTTATGATATAAATGATAAGTAGAATATTAAAATAGAATAGAATTAATATTACACCTAAAATGTGTAAATAGTTAAAACTACTTAATATTATAAAATTTGGCATGCTGTTCTATTATGAAAAATATTGAGCCTCATAAATTATCCAAAAATTAAACAATGTAACAAAAATGTAAAGAAACATAATACTTGATAATAATAAGAATTTAGACAATATAATTCAATATAAAATTTAATAATAATGAAATAAAAAAATAAAGACACTATAAATATTCAATATAACCATGAAACTATTCAAATGTTTTTGAAACCACAATTCAAATGATTTTGAGGATACATTCAATTAAACAACCAAAATAAGAAATATGTATGTTTTGATATGAAATACAATTATATAGAGGGGAGATATTAAATTATTGTTTCTATACAATTGGAAAGTTGTGTGTAGGAATATGATTATCAACACTTTCTCTTCAATAACATTATCAAAACATAATAATGATTCTCCATGCCCCTCTATGTCACCTCATGAAATCCTTATTGAGGCGGAGTAAATGTTGAGTGATGTTTTCAATTCTATTTCCATATTAATTATATCTTTAGAACAAGATTATATCTTAGAATAGGGATCAAGTTTTTGTAATGATTCATATTTTAGAAGCATAACATTCTTTATAAAATAGATCTTGACTATGTGGATGACCATTTTGAGTCTTTAAGATGTAGAAGCATGACTGTCAGTAATAGGTGTTCTAAGTGGCTGTCTTTCACAAGTATTAACAAGTTATTCTTCTAAAAAGTCAATTATATTCACTATATAATTTTTTCAATAGTATCTTATTATTAAAAACCCATTCCAAACTCTCTGAGAAAAATTACCAAAGAATATTTTCCAATCTCCTTTCATGTAACAATTCACAACTAAATTATTTAACTTTTTAAAATTATTTTTCTAGGGAAAAAATGAACGATCAAAAGAAAATTTTTCCTTTCCTTTCAATTATAATTTTCACTTATAGGGTTTAGTACATGAATCTTATTATTCTTATTATTCTTCAGAATGTATTTATATTTAATTATTCACTACTATCTAATGCATGATTTCAAAAATCAGATCAAACACCTCAAAATTAAATTTTCAATTCCCCATCGATTTTTTCAATCCTGTGATAATTAATATAGTTTCATTTTTCACATAAACTTAATTATTATGAATTTATAGTATTTTTTACTTTAGTGAGGAACTAATTTTCTTATGGTGTTGATCAATGGGCAAGAGTGAGATTCTCATAAATGCATGAATTCTTCTTACATCAACGACCATGTTTTATTGAAGATCACATATCATTTATCTAGTAATAAGATCACATTTATTGAATGAAAAAGTGGATTTCATATTGTTAATAACAAGAGACAATCTATCCAATTTTTTATTATATAACAACATGTCTTGAAGATTCTCAATTATATTCTTTTGAAAACATCTCCGTTGAACATCAAACTAATAAATTTAATTCACTAACATCATCTTATTAAACCAAATTCCATTAAAGAGTCCTAATTTCATTTATAGACTCAACTAAATGATTTTTATAGGACTAAAATTCAAATTTAAACTTGGAATAGCGCCTGGAATCTCTTTTATTGAGAACATCCAATTGTAATATATGAATTTCTAAAATTTTATGCACTACATGAATAGGTCATAACATGTCATGATGAAATTTCATACTTCAATTTTCAGAAATTTATTGATTTTACAAAAAATAAGGAACTTCATACATAAAAATTGGTTAATTTTGATAAATCTCTCATTATTGTAACATGTTTTGTTGTATCTTCTACATATTGTTCTTGTCTATTGACAACATTTTGAGTAACAAAACTATCTTAATGTTTTCTAAATTTTCAATTGGTATCCCTAGATATTGGTATTTAGAAAAGCGTAATGACACCAACTATTGTTGAGATAGTGCATTCATGTACAAAAATAACTAATCTAGTAATGGATGAATCTAATTATTCTATATAATAAGGATCATGAACGAAAACAGGGGATGAAATGACATCAAGATCAACTCTTTTCCTGGATTGAATAATAAACCATAATCTTTATTACCTTTAAGTGAGAGTTTCATTGTTTATATCATCTATTATATAAATAACTTGAACTATATATTCAATAGAAATCAAAAAAATTATAGGAGGTTAAGAAAAAACTACCATGAGAGACACCACCCTGAGCTGAAGCATTGAAAATATCAATATGTTATTCGGAACTAACTAGTACAATACTATTCCTAGAACATATCCTTTTAAAAATAATTCATTTTAACACATAAAAAAGTATTTTTAATCTGTAAAAACATGTTCCAGTGGTTTCATTCGAAAACCCCCTAAAATTACCAACATCTAAGGTCAACAATCTTTTAATGGGATAAATATTCATTGACATGTTTTGAATATGGAATATGCAACACCTAATATATCAAAGAAAACTCATAGGATTATCAATAATAAATAAATATGATAATGTAACATCTTTGAATATATATTAAATAAACTCATTATTACATTGTGTAGTTATTGAATGGATTAATTTTGTAAGAACCTTCCTTTAATATTTTAAAATTTTCACAGGGTAATATTCAACATCTCCCATTCCAAAAATGGAATTCATCATTTCTGGTGGACTTACATCATCATTATAATCTTAGTATGTAATGATGATAATACAACTGTAATGTGGAATTTATAAATTTTTAATCATTACAAAGGATTTTATTGAAAAAAAATTAATGTTCATTGTCACTATAATGAGATAATCACTATCACCGAATTGAAATACCCCCATCTAATAAAACTCATAAACATCAATTTTGTTAAAAAAAACTAGTTATATTTTACAAAAAACAAATTAAAAACCTTGTGGATTTGTTAACCTTTATTATAACATATTAGTACCATCCAAACAACTGGATTCCATATCACTTTCCTCTAAAATATTATCTATACTTCCCTAGATGTTTGATTCTTCTAAAAGTAGAACTATAGATTATTTTGGATGTAGCTGTTTTTTGAAAGTGGGTTTAAAGATTGTAATTCTATGGAAATTGGATTAGATATCATAGTGTTGAATATTCCTTGGTTTTCATGGGTTTCTCATGTTGAAATGACTTACCTTATTTTTTTTCAGTAATGAATGGATCTTGCAGTGTGATAAGAAGATTAATAGCAGAATACAAGGTGACATTTTGTATTTTGATGTGACAAATACTTAAAATATCGATGACAAATATTAATTGAAATAATGAAATTATAATATTTTCTTAATTAAAAATTAATGCTACTTAATAATTATAATTGAGATAAAATTTACTGATGCTAAAAATACCTATACTAGATTTTATGAAATAAAATCTATCAGAAGATATTGGTTTAATATATATATATTTTAATTAAATTTCTATATAAAAAAATTAAAGTGAAATAGCGCTTTTGTGCATGATCTATAATGAAATAATTCCTTAAATAAATGTTATTTATTCTAGAATGGTTTATGATATTCCTTGAAAGGTAAATATCATCAGATAAAGTTTCTTCTACAATTCTCGGTTCTAGCTCAGGTATAAAGGCATAAAATTATAATAGATTTCCTATATTTATTCTAGTCATAGAACCATCATAAAAAATTTATATCGCTATTTGTAAAAGACTATCCTAATGGTTTCTAGGTTTTCTAGGTAAAAAAGATTTCATGTTTAATAGTATCTTCCCTCACATGATTTGGTTCAAAATAATCATGTTCCAAATCATCATCCTTTTTATTGATAAAAAGTTATTCTTGTCACATTATCTTAAGAGAATAACTCATGTAGTTATTTTAATCCATTTTTTTGATCTCAATGATATCATTCATCAGACATTAAATGAGTTAATTCATCAAGAATTCATGAGATTTTGCTAAAATCTTTTTATGATATAGAAGTAGTCAAATAACCTTATATGATACGTTCATCTGATTTAGGATCCAACTTACCAAGACTGTACTTGGTATTTAAGATATAAAATTTGCCTCAAATACATTAATATACCATACCATTGGTTTTTTATTATTCCATAACTTATATAGAGTTTTCATTATGATAGTAATTATTATAAATTTCACTATTACAAAAAAATGTTTTTACGTCGTTTTTTTATCTTTTTAAGATCGGTTTTGAGGCGGCGTTATTACGAGCGGCGTAAAATATTTGATTTTTTACATTTTTTATTTAATAATAAATGTAAAAAATTAGTTTTTATGGTTTTTAATGTTTGTTTTTAAACAATTGATGTGAAATAGCTTCTGGAAAGGCTGTAAAAATTCATTTTTTTTGTTGGTTAAAAAAACTGACGTGAAAAGTCCTTTTTTATGTCAGTTATTTAACAACTGACATTAAAAATGAATTTTAACTCCGGTTCTTAAATAACCGATGTAAACAAAATTTACCATATTTTTGATAATTTTATAAGCTTTGATTTGACAGGTTTTAGATCTCAAACAGATTTACGGATCAAAAGTTATTCCCATCAGAAGATTGATATATTTTTTCTAAGAATGATAGAATGAGCCAACCATTGCATCATATTAGATGAAATTTAAGAATACAGAGGAGGATTTGTAGTTTTACCAGTACATAAATAATGATACATCATTATAATAAAACAATAATCCTTAAATCATATATCAACTATGAAAACTAATCATAACAAATATAAATCATGAAAAAATAATTACAAATACCTTGATGTGATCGTGGAAAGAGGAAATAATGGATTCACTTGGAAGATAAAACAAGTTCAGTTAGTGGAACAATGATAGTTGGAAGAAATTATTGTTAAATTATATATCAATTAAGAAAAAAAATCATAAAAACCATAAATCATGGATAAACAATTAAAAATACCTTGATGAGATCGTGGAAAGAGGAAATAATTGATTCATGTTGAATATCGAACGAGTTTAGTTGGAGGAGCGATGATGGTTAAATGAAATGATTGTTAAATTAGGATATGTTTATAATGAAAACATATAATTGACCTGATAAATAAAAACACAATATTAATAATTTTAAGCGGAAATTGGAAATGTCAATGCCGCGATGTAAAAAAATTGAAATTTCACATTGGCAAGATATGAAAATTATCTTTCACGTCTCTTTTATGATAATCATCGTGAAAAGATATTAAAATGTTAACTTATTTTTCACTTCTATTATTTAATTACCAACGTGAAAAAATCAATTTTTATCTCATTTCAATGTCAGTTATTTAATAAATGATTTAAAAAATCAATTTCTATTGTTTTTTCACATCAGTTATTTATTAACGGACGTCAAAAGATGTTTTTCACGTCGGTTATTTAATAATCAACATTATAAATGTTAACAAACATGTATTTTATTTCCCAATATTGAATTTGATATGTCACGAAGCTCAAATGGAGTTATGGATTAAAAGTTATGGCCTTTTGAAATTCGCCTTCCCTAAGACTTCATTTAGAGATGATCAACTTTTGATGCTCATAACTTTTGATTTGTAACACCATTTGAGCTCCGTGACCTAACATATCAAAGCATGAAAAATGAGCCAAATTTTTTTAAACTTTTATCATGTCAATTATCAAATAACTGACGTGAAAAAAAAATTATCTGGTTTTTAGGTCGAGTATTAAATAACCGACGTGAAAAAACAATTTTCATGGATTTTTCACGTCAGTTATTTAATAAATGACATAAACAGTTATTTTTCATGTTTTATTTTAAAAAACAAACATGAAAATTGTTTTCAAACATGTAGTTAATTTCCCATGCATCAATTTGAAAGGTCACGGAGCACAAACAGTGTTACGGATTAAAAGTTATGGCCTTCAGAATTTGGCATTCCCTAGCACTTTGTTTAGAGAAGATCAACTTACGATGCCCATAACTTTGGATCTGTAAATCCATTTGAGCACTGTGAGCTATCAAATCGAATCTTGAAAAATGAACTACATTTTTGTAAACCTTTTTCAGGCTGTTTATTTAATTACTGACGTGAAAAAGTCATGAAACATAATTCGTCACGTTAGTTATTTAGAACCGACGTGACAAAGTTGGGAAAATAGATTTTTCACATCGGTTATATAATAACCGACATGATAAATCAATTTACATTGGTTTTGACGTCGGTTCTAAAAAACTGACGTGAATAATGGGGACGTTAAAAATAGTTTGTGTACTAGTGTCTGTTAAAAAAGAAACATGATGTTTTAACATTGTGACTCCTTGACCCTTCAATAATGGAGCCTGTGCATTACTTTTTATATTTTCATGGTTAGAAAGAATGAAATTTTTTAAAGAATGATCAGTTTAGTTTTTTTGAAGAGACTAGATACATATATGTAACTCAAATTCATTGGAAAGTGTTAAAAAATAAAATACATAACCAAAACTAAAACTGCATCCACAAGAACTCAATAAGTGATCTCCTATTCATAACATATTGATGGTAAGAAAGTGAAATGTGTTAGCTCAAACACTTATTAAGGGTTACAAATAGAAGAATCATGAATCAATAGTAATTGAAATGTAATCAATTTGACATAATTAATATAGAATTGTGAATAAATTAAAAACTCATGTCATTAACAATCTAATAATGAAACTACATCCATAGGTTTTTCATAGTGAAAACCTCATTGATAGTAATTACTAATAATGAATAATGAGGACTCTTATTAGATGGATGTCATGTATCTGGAACATTATACCATAATACTGTAAAAACGGTTTTGTTCTGTGGGTAGAAACCCGTCTGATTATTGGAAACATACTCGAAGGGTTTGTTGCTAATGGATTTCTCTCATGAGACCTACCGATGCATTGAGGGGCTGTATCAGGCCCCACCCACCACTAAATTTCCATAGAATTATTTATACATATATTAAAAAACAAGATAAATATGACTTTACAATATCTGTATAGAATAGTGGATATAGATTCTTCAATATTTCCACAGTCAAAACAACTTTCAAAATAAATACCCTATTTAAAATTGTATAAGTAATATACAATAATCATAACCATGATATGAGAATATGGAGATTTAAATGGAATATAATTTCAATTGAAAAGTGACCTCAAATGGGTTATAGGTACACAACAAAAGAAAGAGTAGGTGCACAAGACAAAGCCAGTCACACCGAAGTGAAAATTGAGACACAAATCATTACCACGATGTAATCAATTGAGTCGTATATCCAAAAGATAATAACCACAATATAATTATATAATACCATGAATATAATGAAAATTATGATAATATTTATCAAATGGCAGTACATATATACCACATATATGAAATAAGAGGTGAACAACGGAAATCCAAAAGAATAGAAAGTGAGATGAGAAAACCCTTACAAACATTTTGGCATGGTAACGACTGTTATTGCGAGGGATTAATGAGGGGAAAGGGGTATATCGGTATTTATATATAATAAGGGATGTATGAAGGAGGTTTGAAAACATACCCCATCCGTAGGTATTAAAAATAAAAGAGCACAAAATAGGGGTGATTCATGAAAAAAAGTGAGAGAGAGGATCCCTTACCTTATGCATGATGGTGTCCTTGATTGTCCTTAACTACATGAATAATCAAATTTAGCTTCATTAGTTAATAATCTCATAAGATTAAAAACATTTAATTGATATTTTAAAACCTGATTATGTTTATTAATGGCCATTTTGATGGGTTTAAGAGATTCAATTTAATTGTTTTGGTAGCATTATCTTCTTTGGTTTTCATGATCTGTTTACTTGTATTAATGAATAGATGTATGTTTCAAATGTGGTTAATCATCCTGAATTCATAATATAAATTATTAGTAAAATTATTTATATATAAATGATCTTAGAATGATTCTGGTTATATAACATGTGGATGACTCATTCGATGAGTTAAAAATAAACGCTTGGATTTGTCTTGGTGGTTTTGTGCACAAAAATCATATTTTGTATTATTATTCCATATTATAAGTGATTAAGGTTTAAAAAACATTAAACAAGATAAAATATATATATTATTATCTGTTTCAACCATTTAAAATGTTTCATGACTAGTCTTGAATATAGTAATTCAAATTGAAAACCTATCATCCTTGAGTATGATAAATTAACACATCTCAGACGGTGTTTGTATTTATAGAACAAAAGGATGGGCAAGGAGAGATTATGATGAAATATTCTATTTGAATAATAAAAATCCAGTAAATTTATGGTATTTTAATTATCATGTCATTTGTATTAGATGAGGTGATTAGAGAGAGAGAAATAATCGAACAAGTAAAAGGAATTGAAAGAAAGAGGAAGAGAGGTTCACCTCTTGAGTACTCCTTGAGAATCTCTTTAAGACATTTGTTTTTGTCCTTTGTGTGAGACTAGAATGTCTTGGACGTGGAGGAGGAGTTTATGGAGATATATAATCATAATTTAGGAATGTCTTGAAGCTTGAGTAGTGTGGGAGGAAGAGGGGGTGAGGGGTGGTTTATATAGTGGAGGGGGGAGAGTTTTCTGAATATCATAATAACTAATTTATTAGTTCTTCTCAAGACAAGAAATAATTAGTATTTTTTGACATAGAACAGTAATATATTCTAGTTAGTTCTATATTTGGGTACTTACATTATTCATGAATCTAGGAATTGTAAATTTAATTTATAATGTATTTATATAGTAAATTAATGTATATTTCAATTCACCAAAAATTCAAGTATTTCAAAAAAATCCCAAAAATTCACTCAAACCATTTTTTTATGTGTAGAATCCAAAAATGAACACCGTTTTTCAAAAATAATATTTAAATATGATAAATTTAATTTTTAATTAAAATCCTTATTTAATCAAAATGTACAACCACTTAAAATATTAATCATCATTTTTAAGGTTCCTAGATTTATTTATACATTCATGGGTATGGATACCATTCATAAGATTCATATTACTATTCATAAGGCTATGTTACTATTCCTATGTGTATGTAAATATTCATAAGGGTAGGTTACAATTCCTCAAAAATTGACTTTTTCTTATCGAACTCCAAATAACATACCTATCGCAACCAAGTATGTCATATTTTCAAAATTCACATCTTTGAAGTGAAAAAATAATGTTTAATTGTGTAGGTTATAACAAAGTTGTGTTTGTAGAGACATATAGATCTATGAATTCTATAATATATATATTTGTAAATTCTTTGGGAGTTACATTATTCCCACCTTCGGAAACTTTATCCTTGAAATTTTATTTACTTATAAAAAATTGAGGGTACCTCGATCATTGTCTCCATCTAGTTTCATCATCATCTTGCTCACTTAAATATAAGGTCTATGAATAGAAATAATGTTTTAGATATCTGTAAAAATAATTTACTTCCTTCATCCAGTTACACCTTTTACAACTTGGGTTGTATGGGAGTTCACAGAAAAATAGTTTTGAAAAATAATCATGTATGACATATAATTTAAAAACATTAGATAAAAAATTATTTTTATAAAACAGTCGGACCATGTTTGAGTTGAAATGTTCAATAAATGTTCCTTTAAGAATTCCATATATATGTGTTGAAATAATATATTTTAAAAGAAACTATAAATAGGTTGTTTTTTCGTAGTTCCTTGAAACATGTGTTCTAGTAATAAGAATCAATATTTCTAGGCAGTTTCCTTTGGATTTATTTATGGAACCGGAAACATCCAACAGTTCTTTATCTTAATTGGAACTACTTTCCATAGGCAGGAGTTCCTTATGTTGTAAAATTATTATTTTTATGAACGTGCATTGGTTGAGTGGATGGGAGGTCGGACTCATCACACCCTTTTTGGGGGAATTATTGTCGACTCCGAGAATCTCTTGGTAAATTGATGATATTTTCACGAATCATTATTAATTCAGCAAGATAACATAAGTTTACATTGGAATTTACAATCACTTATTATCATGTGTAAAATTTAGAATCACCTGTATGAATTCAAAGTTCTTCATTAATGGAAATATCTGTATCTATTTGAGTTTTTCCATAATTGGTTTCCTCTAATATAATACATAGAGATTCTATTAATCATCATTGTGATGATACTGGTTTTAAGCCACTCAATGGGGCACTGTAGAATTTATTTTCATCCAGGGAGATGATGGTTTGATTTGATATTGGGATAGTTCCCAAAAATTGGGCCACCTATATATCCTCGTAAAATAGATCAAATCCCTCATAGTTTTATGCCACTAAACAAGACACGTCAGACCTTTAAAGGTCATGTGATAAGGACGTAGATGTATAGTTTAATTTCATCTAGTATGGACATCTAAGAAGAATATTCTTAGTCAATGTTTGGTGTGGGACTTATATAAAAGCAGCCAAAGGAACTTAGAAAGGATAAGGGTATCCAAGTAAGATTATACCCCGTTGGGAACAAGGCCCAAGGATAATAGTGTTGATATAGAGTGTTGGGGTTTATTCTCATGGAGGATTCCAACATATCCCATATGGATGGGAATAAAATCGCACAATTTTCAATATGTCTGATAAGAGAGTATGGTCCATTGAGAGAGATTATTTTTGGCTTACATCCTAAAAAGGATTCCTTGATGACTTGGGGTTGAATTTGGGGCTTATTCATAAGGAGGATGCCCAGATTAAAATTTTTAAGATTGGATTCATAATGAGAATGTCTATTGAGCTCATGCCCTGAAAAGGCTTCATACGTATCCTGGTTTGAACAGGAATCCGAGTTATCGTAGTTCATTCGATTGTGCAAATTTTGTGACAATGAAAAATCTCTAAGCCGATGTTAGCTATGCTTGGTGTGACAAACAATATGATGTCAAATATACAACAAAGGAATTTACAATTTAAAATTTTTCCTCCTCCTATAGGGGATGATGGAACAACTATGGCATCCATGGTGGATGAGGTTGAGGTGACCGTGGAAGAGGGAGAGGCGACGAGCCTTCCCTCTGTTCAATTTACATTGGAAAAGGGTCCAATGAATGGATGCAGAGATGAATCTTAGGGGCTTACACAAGGCTTCCTTCCCATGGTTACAATGTGAAACAGGAGAGGTAAAGGGTAACAATAGTCCATGTTCCCATCTCCATTTTGGTCTATGGCACCAATGAATATAGGAAGACCAATGATGCCACCTCCTACAAGAAAAGATATCGGCTTATGTCAAGATGGTTTCCCTAAAATTTATCCTGGTAGGGGAGGGAGACTTATCCTTATTTTTTAAATGGAAATGTGGGTATGAACCATATCTTCCATGTAACGCCCCGCCCCCAGTTACCCAGAGTCGGTGCCTTATTGTGTAACATTGGCATGATCACAAAAGATCAAGTCTCGAAAGACCGATTAGTTTAGTAGCCTTGGAAATACTAGATACATTAATAAATGGTACATTACATCATAAAGTGAAAAACTAAAATAACATTTTCTCCATAGTCCACTCCCATATCCCCTTCAGACTATCCCTGCAGGCCAGTCATAAAATATTTCTTCACATCCTGGAAAAAATAAAACATTGAAAGGGGTGATCTCGGATGCTCAGTAAGGATAACAATATAGCGGATGCTATCATAAATAAACATAAACAATTAATGAAATGTATAAATAAAACAAAAAACTTTTAAACATGAACTTTAGAATAATATGGAATATGTAAAATAAAATAATGCCATTTATTTATTCACATGGATATTCTACTGGTCGAATAATCACATGCAATATCAATAACCACTTTCATAATGATTGAATGCATAATGCCAGAATATCATAACCACGTAGCCAAGGACTCGTGCCAAGACTACAAATAATATTTTGTCAAGCCCTTGTTCCAAGACACTAGTTTGTCTCATGAGACCTACCGATGCGTCAAAGAGTTAGAGTGGGCTTCACCCGTCACTTATTAAGTCCAATACATTTTTCATATGAATAGGTTTAAACATATCATAAACCATAACATAATTGTATCACATAAAACATTCATAAAGGAAACATAATATTTCCCTACTTCAATCACAAGATATCAATACAACACATTGATATAATAAAAACTTTATCAAAACCATTTTCAATACCAAAATAAAAGAAAAGTAAAACATGCTATTTATTTTTCTTTTAAAAAAATTTATGGGTTATAGAGGAAGCTGAAACTTAAATAATAGTCATGGCGGAGGAGAAATCATTGTCGCCGCATACGTAAGAAAAAACATTCCCTTTGTCATTTAGTAAAAACACATCATACAAAAAGATTTTTTTTGAATAAAAGTAAATGTCAAAGGGGTTTATACACCGTATAAATGAAAGTTTTGTATAAAACCAAATATGCCTCAATGAAAAGAGATTGAGAAGAAGTCCATACAAAGATCATTTTTAAAATAAAATAGATAAATTATGTGTATTCACTATAAGTACACATAAATAAAGTACAAATACAAGATAGGACATAATAATATCATGACATAATTTGAAAGTAGGAGATTAACCCAAAGAATGGAAATTGGGTTAAGAAATTCTGTTACCTCGTGTCCGACTTGACTCGACCACTCTTTAACCTCCTGAATAATAAACTAGAGTTAATCCTTACCTACTTAAGAATCTTTTTCAAGTTCATTATTCCTTTTATATCACTTATTACCATGTTATGAACATTATGTAATTATTTAAGTTAATAACGGTCATTTTGTCGATCTTAGGTACTTGAGTCAAAAATAAACTTCTTATAACTACACTTTGTTCATGTGGTAAAATATCCATTATATCCATAATTATATTAATGATGTATATATCATATACATAATATATATCCAGTATATACATACATTTATAATATTACATAACATTTCGAGGTAAGAAATAAAATGCACCGTTCTTGAAGACGGTAAGTCGTACGTACGCATGAACACTACATTCATTTATATTTCATATTTAATGGAATGAAATTATAATTATATAAATATATATTATAATTCCAGTATAATAAAATGTATAATACCATTTACTCCATCCTTTATACATCCCACATATGGCATTAACGATTCAAATCACTTTGAGGGGGTCGTAGTCCGCACTTCCTAAAATGAAATTATCGTGTTTACCCATAATGGAAATTATAAAGGTATGCCATAAATGAAAAATACAGAATCATAAGGAAAACAAAAACCTAATATATATCATATATAAAAATAGTGTCATCAAAATGGCCACCATGAGAGGTGTTAAAAGAATATTGAACAATCATCGTTTCGTGAGGCAGAAATTCGCCAACCATAGAAACAATATGTTCATTAACCATTAGACAAAGGTGTGCGTAAGTGTAAATAAAATTCTTCTCATAAAAACATCCTAGTATATTGAATATACTAGTGTTGTTACAAAATAAAGGAATATAAAAGAGTTTAGGGGGTTGGAGATGCAAAATAAAGCATAAGAACACAAGAGAAAACACTACCTTTAAAATGGGTAACTCCTTTTGATTTGAGCTGAAATGCTTCCTTGAGAAGAATTATGCCCAAATTCAGGATTCTATGGGTAAGAGGGGGAAGTTGGGTGAGTATTTGGGCAGATGTTGGCCGAGCCAAATGGCTTGACGGTGTGAATAAGGTTATAGAGGTGGGGGCCTTTTATAAGAGGAGAGAAGGGGAACTCTTGGAAATATTGAAATGTTACTTTATTATATAATGAGTTTCGGATTTTAAAGGTCCCAAACTTATATATATAGAGTATAAGATGATAAGGGTTCGAAATATACTCATCCAATAGGTTTTTGACAAGTGTAATTTCTATATTTAACATTATCTTTTTATTTTATTTAAATTGTTAATTAATGAGGTAATCGATGCATCATCATGGTGTAAAAAATAATTTAGTTTATTTATGTCAAAAAATTATAAAAAAATATCATGATGTAGGAAATCATTTTATATTTCTAATGAATATTTATAGTAAAAAATATGACTTGTATAACCCCATTTAAAAATTGTTTTAGTAAAACAACTCATGTTTGTGACATTTTTTATTTTAACATTAAATAAAAAGTTTTTAATGTAATTTTCCTACCAAATTGGCTCCATGGGGTCCTCAAGATGACACATGGATTTTAGTTGTCTTCCATGACTCATAAAATAGGGGTAGGACAAGTTTAAAGGTATTTTCATATATTTATAATATCATTTTTACCTTAAATTTCACTAATTACCTTTAATCGTGATTAATTAATCTTAAAAGTTATTATTCACCAAAAAATTATTTCAATCCCATTGAACCACATTTTACTTCCTAAGGAAAACCATGCATATAGGATTTTTGAATATCAAATCACAGAAGTGGTAATGTTTTATTTAAACGAAAAATCAGTTTTTTAACTACCACTTAGTGGTTTCACTATTCATCAAAAATTGATGTTTTTCAGAACAATGCCAAAATTTCACCCTAAGATATAATTGATATTTTGAATTCAAAAATTATTTCTATTTAACAAAATTCCAAACATTTAAGTTGCATTAATTAATTTTATAACTAATTCCCACTGTCACAACAAATAGCGTGTTTTTAAGAAACAATATACATCAAAAGATTGACAATTGTTTATGTCCAATTTCAAAGGGAAATTCATTCTAAGGAACCCAATTGGATAAAATGGTAGAAATATATTATAATTATACTTTAAAACCACTCAATAGTATAATTTATCACTATAAATTATTTTGATTAAAAAAGTTGTTTTATGTATTTTTCACTATTCATAAAAAATTGGAAGTTCTCAGAAAATTAAAAAAAATTCAACTTAGGCTAATTTCTATATTACGAATACAAAAATGAAGTCCATTTTGAAATATAAAATTTATATAAATTTAAAAAGTGGGTATTACTATTCATAACAGCTACTTTGATTAGTCGCGCTGTGTTAGAACTCGAACTTACTTACAATGAAAGTTATTTCATTTTTGAAAGAGAAACGTATCGAGGAAGATCAGGGTGTTACATTCTCCCCTCCTTCAACAAATTGTGTCCTTGTAATTTGAAATTTTTCTTTGAAAATAAAAGGTTGAAAATAAGAAATGCCTTTGTGGAAAACCCACATTATAAATAAGGTTAATAAAAATATAACATTAAAAGAAAGAAGGAGAAGTACAAAGGTCACCCGAGATAGCCCATACTAGGATTCTATGAAAATATGGATATGGAGGAGAAACAAACCATCAAGGTCAGATGGAGATTTGAATAAAACAGGATTAGGAAAAAGATTATCTATAAGAAAATCACAAACTTGTGATTGGTTAAATGATCATTGATTCCCCAGTAGAAAAAGTTAACCAAAAACGTTTTTGTTTTAAGTTACCTTTCATACAGTTGAGGAATTTATTTAGGATATTTACTAAGAATGTAAGGAAATATACATACTTGTCATGTAGACTTTCATTATTTAATAAATTTTTACCCCAAACCCATCTTTTACTCAAAAAGATAATAGAAATCAATAATATTATATTTATCCTAATTGTACAAGGTTCCAAATATTAACACATACCATTCAGATTAGGAAAACTATTTTGTAATAACCAGGGACTTCCTGTTGGCTAGAGGTAGGTAATAAAGGCCTATCTCACTATGGTTATGGGTTTGATTCCTACAGCTTTGTCCGACGCGACGGGTTATCCCCCAACCTGTAGGTTGTCCTTTTCCTAAAAATATAGTTTTATAATATTCCAAAAGTAATCTTCATGAATGTTTTAACCTTAAACAATACTATTAAATGTTCAACTTAATCCATCCCAACCTTTATAGTTATCCAAAATACCTCTGTCCAGACTTTCTCTAAAAGGTCTCTTAATTCCAAAATCATTTTATCAGATTCCCCAAAAAAAGTTAATTTTCTCTTATTGTCACATACTAAAAATATGATTACCTTCATCATATTAAAACCTTAATGAAAACAACAAGTACTGCAATACAATCCTTATATATATCACATTATTATTATAACTAGAATATAATCCTTTTTTCTAAAATCACCAATACATTAATTATTCCACTTCAACTGTAGTAACACAATAAGATTGTCCTTGATCCCTTGGACTTTATTGAGGTATGGTTCCCTGATGCTTAGGAAATTAATTTTCATAATTCCCCATTTCCCTACAGTTGTAGCATTCAGCATTGACAGCCTCTTTCTTTCCCTTTCTATCAGGATCCTGGTGACCTTTTTTCCACATTTATAACAAACTCCCATTCCTTTTAGGCAAGTACCAGGGTGATTCTTCCCCCAATTATCGCATAATGGAAAATCCTTCTTTCCCTTTTTCCCTTTATCTGTCTCTTGTTCCACCATTATCTTCTTATCTTGCTTTAATTTATTGTCATAAGATTTATAGAATTTCTTTTCTGTCTTGATAGCACATGAGACGATATCTTTGTAAGACGAGAAGGTTTGTGAGACTAATTCTCAATGGAGAAATGGTTTTAATCCATCAAAGAAATGATAAATATTACTTCTTGGGTTACGTATATAATCTGTTGCATGCTTCACTAACCTTGTAATGTTGGCCTCATACTTTGCGACATTCTCATCCTCCTTTTGTCTCAGACTTAGAAATTGCCTTTCCATATCCGCTCGATGGTCATGAGGAAAGTATTTTTCTATGAAAATATCCTTAAAATCCCTCCATTACATACTTGATACATCTTCATCTTCCATTGTGTTTTGAATCAATGACCACCATTGATCAGGATCTCGAGTGAGGCGGTAGACTGCCATGAAAACCTTCTCCCTTTCGCTACTCTCCAAGGCGTGGAATATTTTCTCTAAGGAGTTTATCCATTTCTTATCTACTAATGGATTTGTACCCCCATTAAATGTTGGCGGTTGTTGCCTCATGAAGCG
Organism: Viscum album; assembly: GCA_963277665.1. NCBI lineage: Eukaryota > Viridiplantae > Streptophyta > Magnoliopsida > Santalales > Viscaceae > Viscum > Viscum album. The sequence continues at coordinate 694,743,601 of OY728163.1, forward strand.
GTCTATCATTGATCCCCCACGTTGCGGATCAGGGTGCTCCATACGAGTAAGGTTATTATTCATAACCTGAGTGAGTTGTCCCAGTATGGTAATAAGTTGATTAGCACCGGTTGTATCTCCAGCTCCACAATAATTATCTTGAGTAGGAGGTCAATCCCTACACAGAGTGTGTGCATTTATATGGTTGCCATTCCTCCCACTAGGCACCATTTCTAAACAATGGCATAGACTATATTAGTTTATAAATTAAAATACATAATTCCATACTTGTAAAACACTTAACATAAATTGAACTATTAATAGATATAATCCATAATCATAAAAATGTTTTCTGTGAGGAAGTATCTACTCATAAGCCCTTTATAATGTTTTGTAAAGAAAATGAGAATTATCCTAAGCATATCCCCCGGGAGTGTCGTAACCATGAGTACTGCAAGGCCCGTTGTCGTGCACCATTTCACGTTTGATTCTAGATCAAAGAGGTGTTTTCAGGTTTTACCCCTAGGTACATCAGTGCCAGATCCACCTCAACCTGCCTGTATCCAGACATGGATGTATTGCTCGGAAAACTCACAAAATCTCTATAATACCAAATTTCTAGGAAGTTCTTCTATACTAATCCTCAATGTCTATCTTTGGGCTATGTGCTCTAATCAGAGTTTATCTAAATCTAGCTTCCGAGGTTATTACTAAACTGCCTCTGATACCAACTGTAATGCCCTAACCCCAGTTACCTAGAGTCGGTGCCTTATTATGTAACATTGGCATGATCACAGAAGATCAAGTCTCGAAAGAACGATTAGTTTAGTAGCCTTGTAAAAACTAGATACATTAATAAATGGTACATTACATCATAAAGTGAAAAACTATAATAACATAGTATCCATAGTCCACTCCCATATCCCCTTCAGAATATCCCTGTAGGTCAGTCATAAAATATTTTTTCACATCCTGGGAAAAATAAAACATTGAAAGGGTTGAACTCAGATGCTCAGTAAGGATAACAATATACCGGAAGATTTGATAAATAAACATAAAAATTTAATCAATGTATAACTAAAACAAAAGCCTTTTAAACTTGAACTTTAGAATAATATGGAAAAAGTAAAATAAAATAATGCCATTTATTTATTCACATGGATATTCTACTGGTCGAATAATCACATGCAATATCAATAACCACTTTCATAATGATGGAATTCATAATATCAGACTATCATAACCACGTAGCCAAGGCCTCGTGCCAAGACTAAAAATATGATTTTGTCAAGGACTCATTCCAAGACACTAGATTGTCTAATGAGACCTACCGATGCATCGAGGAGCTATAATGGGCTCCACCCGTCACTTATTATGTCCAATGCATTCCTCATATGAACAGGTTTAAACATATCATAAACCATAACATAATTGTATCACATAAAACACGCATAAAGGAAACATAATATTTCCACACATCAATAAAAATATATCAATACAACACATTGATATAATAAAAACTTTATCAAAACCATTTTCAATACCAATATAAAAGAAAGGTAAAACATGGTATTTATTTTTCTTTTAAAAAAAGTTATGGGTTACAGAGGAAGCTGAAACACAAATAATAGTCACAGCGGTGGAGAAATAATTGTCACCGCATACGTAAGAAAAAACATTCCTTTTGACGTTTAGCAAAAATTCTACGTATAAAAAGATTCCTTTGGAATAAAAGTTAAAGTCAAAGGGTTTTATACACCGTATAAATGAAAGTTTTGTATAAAACCAAATATGCCTCAATGAAAGGATATTGAGACGAAGTCCTTACAAATATAATTTTTAAAATAAAATAGATCTATTATGTGAATTAACTATAAGTACACATAAATAAAGTACAACTACAAGATTGGACATAATAATATCATGACATAATTTGAAAGTAGGAGATTATCCCAAAGAATGGAAATTGGGTTAAGAAATTCCCTTACCTTGTGTCTGACTTGACTCGACCGCTCTTTAACATCCTGAATAATAAACTAGAGTTAATATATACTTGCTTAAGAATCTTTTTCAAGTTAATTATTCCTTTTATATCACTTATTACCTTGTTATGAACATTATGTAATTATTTAAGTTAATAACGGTCATTTTGTCGATCTTAGGTACTTGAGTCAAAAATAAACTTCTTATAATTACACATTGTTCATGTGGTAAAATATCCATTATATCAATAATTATATTCATGATGTAGATATCATATACATAATATATATCCAGTATATACATTAATTTATAATATTACATAACATTTATAGGTAAGAAATGAAATGCACCGTTCATGGAGACGGTAAGCCGTACGTACGCATGAACGCTACTTTCATTTCTATTTCGTATTTAATGGAATGAAATTATAATTATATAAATATATACTATAATTCCAGTATAATATAATTTATAATACCATTTACTCCATCCTTTATACATCCCACATATTGCATTAACGATTCAAATCACTTTGAGGGGGCGGTAGTCCGCACTTCCTAAAATGAAATTATCGTGGTTACCCATAATGGAAATCATAAAGGTATTCCATAAATGAAAAATAAAGAATCATAAGTAAAACTGAAACATAATATATATCATATATAAAAATAGTGTCATCATAATGGCCACCATGAGAGGTGTTTAAATAAGATTGAACAATCATCGTTTCGCGAGGCAGAAATTCGCCAACCACAGAAATAGTCTGTTCTTTAACCATTAGACTAAGGTGTGTGTAAGTGTAAATCAAATCCATATCATACCAACATCATAGTATATTGAATATACTGGTGTTTTTACAAAATAATGGAATATAAAAGAGTTTAGGGGGTTTGAGAAGCAAAATAAAGCATAAGAACACAAGAGAAAACACTACCATTAAAACGGTTAACTCTTTTTGATTTGAGCTCAAAGGCTTCCTTCGGAATAATTCTGCCCAAATTGAGGCTTCTAGGGGTAATATAGAGAATTTGGGAGAGTATTTGGGCGTAGGTTGGCCGAGACAAATGGATTGAAGGTGTGAATAAGGTTGTAGAGGTGGGGGCCTTTTATAAGAGAGAGAAGGGGCACTCTTGGAAAGATTGAAATGTTACTTTATTATATAACGAGTTTCTGATTTTAAAGGTCCCATAATTATATATTTAGAGGATATGGTTATAATGGTTCGAAATATACTCATCCAATAGGTTTTTGACAAGTGTAAGTATTATATTTTACATTATCTTTTTATTTTATTTAAATCATTAATTAATGAGGTAATCACTACATCATCATGGTGTCATAAATAATTTAATTTATTTATGTCTAAAAATTATAAAAAAGTATCATGTTGTAGGAAATCATTTTATCTTTCTAATGAATATTTATATTCAAAAATATGACTTGTATAACCCCATTTAAAAATTGTATTAGTAAAACAACTCATGTTTGTGACATTTTTATTTTAACATTAAATAAAAGGTTTTTAATGTCATTTTCCTACCAAAGTGGCTCCATGGGGTCCCCAAGTTAACCCATGTATTGTCTTGGTCGGCGATGACTCATCAAATAGTGGTAGTACAAGTGTAATGGTATTTTCATATTTTTATAGTATCATTTCTACCTTAAATTTCACTAATTACCTTTAATCGTGATTAATTAAATTTAAAAGTTACTATTCACCAAAAAATTATTTTAATACCATTGAACCACATTTTACTTCCTAATGAAAACCATGTATGTCAGATTTTTTAAAATAAAATCACAGAAGTGGTAATGTTTCATTTAAACGAAAAATCAGTTTTTTAACTACCACTTAGTGGTTTCACTATTCATCAAAAATTGAAGTTTTTCAGAACAATGCCAAAATTTAACCCTAATTTATAATTGATATTCCGAATTCAAAAATGATGTCTATTTTACAAAATTACAAACATATAAGTTTCATTAATTAATTTTATAACTAATTCCCGTTGTCACAACAAATAGCGTGTTTTTAAGAAACAATATATATCAAAAGATTTACAATTGTTTCTGTCCAATTTCAATGTGAAATTAATTCTAATGAACACCATTAGATAAAATGGTAAAAATATATTCTAATAATAATTTAAAACCACTCAATAGTATAATTTATCACTATAAATTGTTTTTATTAAAAAAGATGTTTTAAGTATTTTTCACTATTAGTAAAAAAATGGATGTTCTCAGAAAATTACAAAAAATTAAACATAGGATAATTTCGATATTACGAATACAAAATGAAGTCCATTTTGAAATATAAAATATCTATAATTTTTAAAAGTGGGTATTGCTATTCATAACGGCTACATTGATTAGTCGCGGTGTGTTATAACTTGAACTTGCGTACAATGCAAGCTATTGCATTATTGAAAGAGAAGCGTATCATGGAAGATTGGGGTGTTACATTCCCCTAATAGAGACCTGAGGTTTCAGGTCATCTCTTCAAGAAGGGAGAGGCCAGGACCCAACCCTCCTCTAAACTGAGAACTTCCCAACACTATTTCCAAGAGAAAGGTCCTTGTGATTGTAGATATACAAACCCATATACACTCTATGAATCCTAACCTCATTGTGAAAATAATGTGGGAAACATGTGACTGTGAAAATACAAACACAAATAGGAGACAGGATGATGTGCCTTTTCTAATGGTTTGATATGTCATGATTTTTTAGTATAGGTCTCAAAAGAATCCCTTCCATACAAGGGAGAAATGGAAGAAGTATCCTTTCCATGAATGGATTTGATGAAGGCATGATGGCTTATAGACTGAAGATATTGAATAAATTAACTGAATGAAAGAGGGGAGCACAAGTAGATAAGGGAATGAAAGTATGGGTGCACAAGTAGTTAAAGGCGCACAAGTTGGGTTGGGTGACTATATGTTAACTTAGGAGATGACAAACCTATATGGTAATAATTGGGTGAGACCTTGATCAAGCCTTCAAGAGTATTCACAGGTGATCTAGGATGTGGGGTGCTCAAGTTCATTTTAGAGGAATGGGCGGCAAGAAAGTATTTATAACTTGGGGAGGTTTGGGTGCTTTTGGTACACAAGTGTTATGGTTTTCAAACACTAAAAGACTTAATTCCAATGATCTTCCCTTAAATCTCTCGATCAAGATGTTGAAGAACTACCTTGAAAGTTTCATAATATTGGGGCGAAGTACTAGGGCGACCAGAGAAGTAATTGGGCTCCAAGAATATCCATCCATCAAAATGGGGTCCTTGAGGGTCTATTTATTGGAAAATAAGTGAACTTGGGAGAAAATAGATGGGCGTGCATGTAGGCTGCGAAAAAAAATGAGGCCCACAAGTACCTTGCGCGCCGACAGTGTTAGGGATAGCCTGGGGTGTAGGTTTGAGGACATAGTCAAAAAAATCACTTCAATTAGTTTCAACAAGGTTGCGCGCAAGTGTTTTCATGTAGGAACCTTGGGTCCCTCTTTCGGGACATAGCCAAAATAATTGATCCATTCCACGGTGGTTGCGCCCTCGCACCCCTACTTGGGATAAATGTCGGGTTGTGGTTCTGGCCCATTGGGTCGGTGCCTTCGCTACCATCACTGACCTCCATGGAAAATGCAGAGTCTCATCGCAAACTTTTTGAGCCCGTTTGAGGTCATTTTCTGTTGCAGCATAAGGAAATAAAGCTTCAATTGCGGAGATGTTCACACAACACATTTCATGGTGTCTACAAAAGCCCCTCCTTAAAATTTTATTTGTTCAGAAGGAAAAGAATCTTGTTCAAAGGAAAAATTTGGGCACTTTCATGCATTCTAGAATCATTTTCTTAGATTTGGAGACATGTCAAGTTTGGAAGGATTCCCTAATGTCTTCCTAAGCCATGGGGACCTAGTGAGAATATTTTTAATTCTACAAGGGTACTATGGACAACCCCACAAACTTTAAATCTTTTGACATTTTATTTCTCAATATTAACTAAATCTTACAAAATGTTGGTTTAGTGAGCGAGGATGTGACTTTTATTTTGAGTTCCCTTTGCGAGTTATCAATCTAATGAATACCAATTCTTTTGTTGTTGACAATTTAGTTTCATGCATGTTGAACTATATACATCTAGTATTTATGTTTGAATAGATTTGACCATAAACATGGAATATAGATCTGAAACAATACTCTGTGAATAAGAATTTATTTAATATTATTTGAATTTTTCCAAGGTTAATCTTGAGCCATGATTTTTATTGTCTCCAAATTTAGAACCTGTGTCAACATAAGGTGTGTCTTTTCCAAGAATGAAGTTACCATTATTTGAAAAACACGTTATGGGTGTTGTGTTATGCAGGCCCAACTAGGGCATATTCTACATAGCCAAATAGTAGAATCTTCTTAATGTTAGGCCTATAATGTAGGCAACTTATGCATGGCCACCTAAGGGCAGATGTTTCATAGTTAGACCAAGGTGATCTTTCAAGATTAACATTTTACTATTGATAGATATGGGAAAAATAATATATTGGTGATTGAAGACTACAGTGGGTGGTTTTTCTGAGCAATTGAATTTTAAATTGAAAAAGGCTATTTTAGACTGACATAAGTAATGAATATAAACACAATTTCTATACAAATTTATTGTATAAGTTATGGTTACTATTTATCAGAAATGGGAATTTATGATATCATATTGTGTAGTTTTAGGTCATGTAGGAGGACATTGGGTACTGTGTAGTTTTTAGTCATGCAGTGAGGAAATTGGGTACTGTGTAGTTTTAAGTCATGAACTGAGGAAATTGGGTATTGTGGAGTTTTGAGTCATATTGTGAGGGCATTGGGTATTGTGCAATTTAAGCCATGTAGTGAGGACATTAGGTACTATGCAGTTTTATGTCATGCAGTGAGGACATTGGGTACTGTGTAATTTTATGTCATGTAGTGAGGACATTGGGTGGCTATATTTTATGGTCTTTATCTCTTACCAAAGTTATGATATTCTCCCAAATTCATGATAATTTTTTTAGAAATATACTACCATATCCAGAAATGGAAGGAAAAATTGTAAACTATGATTTTGTAATTTTTAGAACAATGGAATGATATGAGAAAAAGGATAAAATCATTAGAGGGAGTCTTTTCCACGAACAATGTTACCATTACTTTACAAACCCGTTATGGGGCTTGGGTTATGCAGGGCCAACTGGGGAATATGTAGCGTAGCCAAATAGTGGTATCTTTTTAGTCACAGTCCTGTTATGTAGGCAACTTATGAAAATCCACCTAAGGGCACGTGCAACATAGTCTGATAAAAGAGCTACCATAAGTTTGATTTTCTATTGCTAAAAGCTGAAAAATGTTTATGGAGATTTAGATTTCATGAAACATAGAGTTTGGTTTATGGAGAAAGGTACCTAAATATGGAAATGGTATTTCTACCCAAGATATCCATTTAATTGGAGGAATATGACTTTTAAAAAGGTCCGACCTAAACGTCATAGGTTTGGTATCTATAGTTTTATGTCATACATCTAGGACCAGAAATGGAAACAATATATAATATGTGGACAAGTTACTTCAAGGTTTTATCATATTATTTTGAACACAAGGTGATGTAAATATGTAAACCATGGTCTTGAAGACTTTTATATTATGAGAAAGATAAAGGGAAAAGTATAATTGAATGACTGTTTTAAAATAAAAATTATAGTATATTGTCATCAATGATTATAGGGGACGATGATACTCTAACCAAGAACGAAGTTACCACTACACGACAAACCCATTATGGGGGCTGGATTATGCAGGGCCAACTAGGGAATATTCTACAAAACCAAATACTGGAATATTTTGAGTGAAAGTTATGTTATGTTTGCAACTTATTCCATACCACCTAAGGGTGAGTACTATATAGTCAGACAAAAGAGATCTCAGATATTAGAAACCCTTTCACCAAAAACATTAAGAATGATTTTGATGATCTGAAAATATCAATATTAGGAGTCAAAAATGTGGAAGGGGGTTACGTCGAATGCATATGGTGAATATCTGAACCAATATTGGCCATGAGTTTTATGTTCTTTACATAGATCTGACTCATATGTAAAATGTCGGCTTTCATTGTTTCCTATGAATTAATATAGTGATGTGAAGATTTAAGTCATGAAATAAGGACATTATACTATTCAGTTTTATGTCATGAAGTGAGGACATTGATAGCCCTATAAGAAATTTAAACACCTCATTTATATAAAGAATCCACTTACCAAATTCCGAAGCCCATGTGAACTATCCTCGGTGTGAGAAACAAGGAGCAGTAAGGGTTTATTTTGTAGGGAAAAGGTGACATAGGTGAAGAATAAGGATGCTATATTTCCATGTATTTTAATGAAATGTGGTAAGGATGAAGATGAAAATATGTGAATGGAAAGATATATTGTGACTGGATTAAGGGATAAAACCCATGTTTCACTATATGTCTTGCTGGGGAAAAAATCAATCCATATATTGTTATTAAAACATTCCCTTTGCAAATTTGATTGTTATATAAGAAATAAAGGGTTTATTATCATGCAGTTGGGCCCAATATTTGAGATCAAGGCGTATCTATGTATCTCAATGTAAAATGTGAATCAAGACACATGTAGTTCTTAAAACTATCATTTCTCAGGACAATCGTGTTTGACATGAAGAATGATAACTTTTTATACATTTTGGGAGAATGGAAAATCATAAGACATAAAATGGTACAAGGAACAAAAAATATATCTTATAGAAATACTCTTTATAGATCTGATTCATATAAAATATGATAAAATAAAATAAGAACATTTTGTGATTGCAGATCGGCCCAAAATTAGATATTTATGCATCTCTATGTATCTCATTGGAAAATGAGAACCAATAAATACATAGTTCTTGAAACAAGGTCTCTAGGTTGATATGACTCAGATGTATGAATGATAGGGAATCAAATACTACTAAGGAGTAGTGATGAAGTCAAAGATGTTTTCTTATGGAAGCTTCTAATGTCAAAATAGAGAAAACGTTTGTTGTACAAATGATGTCATGCAGTTAAACAGTTGGGAACAAGGACCAAGATTCTACGCATTTTACCATAATTTAGCTTGGACGCTTATGGTTGTTATGAAGTTTAATTCCATTCAACATGGTTATAGGGGTTGTGTAGTTTAATTTCTTCCAGCAGGGACATTGTTTTGTGCAGTTTAAAGTCTAGAAATGATGATGTTGTACTGTGTACTTTAAATTCTTGCAGTGAGGTTTAATATGAACAACTACACAAATTACTTCTTCAAGAATATCTCATTCGTTGGAATTGTAATAAGCTCTCCATCCATTGAGTTTAAGGAATTAGCTCCATTAGAATAGACCTTATGTATAGAATAAGGTACTTCCCACTTTGGCTCAGGTTTTGGAGGTTTCTTTCCTGTTATTATCGGAGTCCAAAAGACCAATACCAATTCTCCTTGATGAATTGAATAGAGGTGAACTTTGATGTTAAAATCTCATGCTATTCTATTCTGATGAACTTTTAATTGATGAAAATTATGAAATCCTTTCTCGTTTAGTTGTTCCAACTCATTGAACCATTTCTGAGACATCCCATCTGTAGACGACTGATCCCAGATTAAAACTTCGAGTTAAGGAAATTGCATTTCAATTAGAAAAAATGTTTATGTTCCATCTATAAATGAATAAGGCATTGTTTGGGTAGTAGTACATGTAGTTGTCTGATAAGCCCATAAAGCATTCAAAAGTTTATCAGGACAGGATTTCTTATCTTTATCCACCATTTTCTAGAGCATATTTGACAGGGTCTTGTTGAAGGCCTCAATTTGTCAATTGGCCACCACATGATAGCGAGATGAATTGTTGGATTTGATATTATGTTCCTGATATGACTTTTTAACCTCAAGAGAACAAAAATTGGTGCCATTTTCCATCAAAATAGTGTGAGGGGCACCAAACATGGTTATGATTTTGGTTTTGAAAAAAAACTAACAATGATATTTTGCTCCGACATCCTTGAGAGTTATTTCCTTAGCACATTTAGAGAAGAAATCAGTAGCAACGACAATATACATGAACTGCTTAGTTGTGGCTAGAGGATAAGGCCCTACTATATCCATTCCCCATGTGGAATTGTGTAGGAGTATTTAGCTGTATGTAGCTACTATGGGGGTTGATGAATGAAGTTTTCAGTCACTTGTAAGGGAAGAAATTGTTTAGTGAAATCTGTATAATCTTGTGTCATTGAAGGCCTAAAGTTTCTAGGTCTTCAGATATGATCAGAGAGTCTATACCTAGACTGGTGGGCACAACTAACACTTAATTGTACTTCCTTCTTGACCGTTGCGGTCTCTTCTCGATCATTACATCTAAAGATAATTCCATCAAAGCCTCCCTTGTAGAGGATCTTTTGGTGTTCTATACTATCATAAAGATTTAAATTAGATGATCATTGTAGGATCTATTGTTTTTCCGCCCTATCTAGTAGAAGTATCACATTTTGAAGATATTTCATGATGGATGTTCTTCATCCTATGGAGTGACCATAAGGTTCATAAATATGGTTAATTACATTAATTTTCCTTATTCTGGTTTGAAAAAAAGGTGAGACCACACGGCGATGAGCTATGCTAATGAATGTCTCATCCCGATTTGGATCTACCAAGGATGTACCTGCCTTAGCCAGTGCATCTGCTTGGAAATTTTGTGACTATGGGATATAGGACAATGTCAGATTTAATGGAAACACAGCCGTTAACCCTCTAACGTAATCACACAAAGGGATTAATTCTTCTTTTCTAATAGAATATTCACCTTTTAATGTGTTTGACTACCAGTTATAAATAAACATTCACCTTTAAATGATCTATTATCACCTAAACGACCAATTCCAAAGCTACGATGAGAGCTTGATATTCCTACTCATTGTTGGTACCACTTTCGATCAACTGGATGGAACATGGAAATACTACCTTTCCTAGGGAAATATGGAAAATCCCTAACTAATCTTTGTTGAGTTTAGGCTTTTCCATTCTCTTCCCCATTGGACTTCTGGAAGAACCATCAAAGTACATTTCCCATGTTTGTGAATTATCTTGAATAGAGATGACCTCTTCATCAAAACATTTAGTATTAAACAATGTATCTTCCATAGATAGATGATCAGCAAGGAAATCAGCCAGATCTTGGACTTTTATTTCATTTTGAGGCACAAACTGGATATCAAACTATTACAAAAAAACATCCCACCGTGCCAGACACCCTATGAGTATTGGACGACTAAGGATAAATTTGAGTGGGTTATTGCGAGATACCAATTGTACATCATGATGCCATAGGTAGTGCCTCAATTATTGAAATTCCTTGATTAATGCCAGGAAGCACTTTTCAATACTTTAATATCGAGTTTCCGCATCAATCATAGTTCGACTGAGATATTGAAGGCTATTTTCATTCCCATCATTTTTCTTTTGGGCGAGGAATGAACCTAGTTATCACTCTAAAGATGTCAATTAGAGTATAATTCGTAATCCTTAAATAATGGGCACTAATACTAGTGGACTCAAGTGATATTTCTTGAGGGTATCAAATGATTCTTGGTAGTCTTCAGTCCATCGGTAGGTGACTCCCTTATTCTTTATTCTAGTGAAGGGAAAACACTTTCCTTCCAAATTGGCGATAAAGCACCGAATATTGGCCATGTTTCCTTGGGTTCATCTCAATAATTTCAAATTTCTTGTAGGTGAAATACCAAGGAATGGTTTTTTTAGCAGGATCAACATTGATACCATGATAGAATACAACAAAGCCACAGAACATTCCTAAGGTTACCATGAATGTACATTTCAAGGGGTTCAACTTCAAACTCTGTTGTCGATGTTTTTGGAATATGGTTTCTAAATCAGACAAGTGATTAGAAAATTGTCTGTATTTGACCACCAAATCATCCACATAACATTCAAAAAAAAATTTAGAAGGGTTTGAAGATATGGTGCATGACACATTGGTCTATTTCACCTGCATTCTTTAAGCCAAAGGGAATTACCCGATAGAAAAACAGACCATGAGGGGATCTGAATTCAATAGATTCTTCATCTTCAATGGCCATACGGAGTAAATTAAACCAAGTGTATCCATCCATGAGGGAAATAGCTTCATAGCCAGCCGTTGCATCAACTAAAAGCACCATAATCAGAACTTAAAAATCATATTTAGGACAATGCCAATTAAGATATATGAAATCAATGCATACCCTAATTTTTCCATTCTACTTTTTCACTAGGAAAATATTGGACAACCATTTGGGATATTGAACTTCCCTGAAAAAAGTTATCCTTTATAAGATTATCAACTTTTGCATCAATTTCAAATGCATATGTTGGGTTTGTTCTTCTTGATGACTTCTTGAATCCACAATTCTTATGGAAAACCCAAATGATGGGTGGATACATCAAGATTAAGATATGGTATTTCTATATAATTCAATTCAATAATATCTTGATGTTTCTTTATAAATAATGTATACACCTATTTCTTATCAGAGGTCATGGATGCACTAATTAGAGTGGGGCATCGATCTTATCTTATACCCAGATTTATTTCTATGAGCACATCCACAATGGTAGAGACACATTCCTCAAATGATGGTGGAGCATCCATAAGATCTTAATTTTCTTCTTCATTACACGTTAACTCTTCTTTTACCATTTCCATAGTAGATGGAGAGGCAAAAATGTCAGAGATAGAAGGGAAATCAGTATTTGAACATCCCAAAGAAGAGGCCACCATATCTAGTCCTATTGATGAAGAAGGGTCTTCCTTTGGTAATAATTATGGATTAATGGATTGAGAATAAATATCTTTGTCTTCCAATAGAATTTCTACATTTTCTTCAACTATGATTCACAAAGTAGAAGTTTGTTATTGTTCAATGGATGAAATGAAAACATATCCATTTAGTCTTTCATCATATCTTGGTGGATCAATTGTTTCTTCCCTATTGTGAGGCTCGACAGCTGTAATTGACATTATGGATGTTACTTGATGAGTTCCTAGATTTGGGTTTACATTTTCAATTTTATTGATTGGTAACACATAATCTGTATTCAAAAGAATAAATGGATTTTTTGGGATCCTTTACAGTACATTCAAAGCTTTAACTCTGGTTATTTCCATTGTCATGGGCATCGTTCTTTTTGTGTGATAAAACTCTGCTTCAATGTATTGAGATTCACATGTTTGGATTAGATCATTGTCACCAAACAATGTCCTTATTTGACCATTGAAACAATACATATGTAATTGGTTTTATGACAATGGCACAGCTACAAGTTGACGCAGCCAAGGCCTTCCAAGTAGAATATTGAAGGTGGTGTGTTGATGAACAACCATGAAATATGAATTAGACACAAGATTTCCAAATTGAGTTCTGAATGTAATCTCACCCAGAGGATCTTGTTCATTATTATCAAAATCTTGAAACATTAAATTCGAAGGAGAAATGTTAGATTCAGTCAAAGCCAATCGACGAAGTGTATGAATAAGAATGAGGCTGACTCTGGTTCCATTATCAATAAAGGCTCATCGAATGTCTAATTCATTGAGCTTTACAGAAAAATACAAGTTTCTAATATGAGCATTAATCACATCATTTTCATCTTCATTTATAAAATCTATGACTACATGAAATTCTGAAAAATCATTATCTATATGGTAAACCTCAGTAGCAGCAACTTCGGTTTCAAACTCTTAAGGACTTGGAAAAGCCTCAATGAATGCTTCTCAAATATCTTTTGACAGATTCAAAGCATCCAGAATTGATAACTTGGCTGGTATATGGGCCATTTTTTTCAAGACATCATACTTTTGGTCCAAAGGACTGTGTTTCCTTGCTTAGAGATGTGGTTTTGAAGGTGATTTGGAAATTGATGTTTCTGATGTAGATGTACTCTATGTCAGAGAAAACGGTGGAAATAATTTTTTCTTTGGTAAATTATACTGACTAGGTCTATTCATTTTCTGAGAAGAAGATCGTGGGACTTCTAATCGGTATTCCAAAATAATTATGTCAGAACCTAACTTATCATTCATGGAATAAACTTTTTGTTCCTGTTGAACCTGCTGAAGGGCTCTTCAATGAGAATTTACCACATATATGGGTTGACCAAGGGTTGAGTCAAAAAGGAGGTTTCTAGAATTTCCATGTCTTCCCTTGTATCATGGACCTTTGCCTCTTTCTCTAGTTCCCCAATTAGGTTCATGGAATTCTGGATCATTATAATCAGAATCATCATTAGCTTAAGGATCCATTAAATGGTTAACATTAACAAAAACAAAGATCAATTCTTCATCTAACGATGATTCTTTTTGACAAGTTAATTCTGGTCGTGGCATTTGGCGGGGCAGTGCCGGTGCATTTGAAATATATAGAATAGAATATTCCAGGGTCAAAGACAACTTTGGCCTAGACACGAGCTCGTCTTTTTTAGACTGCTCTTTTCCCTTATAATCATTTCTCTTATTTTAGGAACAAACTTTTCATTGAGGTGTTTTTCTTTTATTAGGAGTTGAAGAAGACACAATCGGTTATTACAAGTATTTTTTTAAATTGGAATGAGTCTGGTTGATCATATTCCAGATCATCCAATCGTTACATTTATGTACAGTTTTACTTTTGACCTCTTTCCATTTGCATCGTTCCTCTGGATCAATAGCAGTATCACATGCTACTTAACCTGATGAATTTTTCAGATTCAGTTGTCCATATTCTACCATCTTTTACAAGAGGTCCTTGAAAACAAAACATTACCGAGTGGGATGTCCTAAAATCTAGTTAAAGGGACAATAATTCAGAATATCTTCATCTCATTTTTTATTTTGTTTAGTTGTCCTTGGAAACTGAACTAAATTGTTTTCTATGGTTGGGATGACATAACCAGGAAATTGTTCATTCCAAAAAAAACTGCAATCTTTAATTCCTCAAACCGTTTCCGCCTTTGATCTATTTGATCTTCTTTATGAGGAGGTCATTGCTGCTAGTGCTCAGGAGGTGGAGCCCTTCGGTATGATGAAGGTCTGGAAGTAGAAGCAGGTATAGGTGCCTGCTTGAGTGTGACTGTAGCATCTTATGCCTTTCTCATCCTTCTACCTGAAGCTAATGGAATTAGAAAAATTTTATCCCTAGTTTCTATAATAGAGTCTTCTATCTATTGAGAAATTGAAGTAAGGCATTAAAATGCTCATGTGTATTTCACAGGGATCAATGGTTTGCATAATTCATCAAGCAGATTTGCTACACAAAATGGAAGCAACTCTTCTTGAGGGAGTTCTACACTTAAGGAATATGGTAATACATTCCATCGTATAATGAAATCTAAAACTCTTTCATTCTTCCTTTGTCTACAATTGGTAAGATCAAAAAAAATCATCATTTCTAACGTTGAGCTAAATTGAAGAATGAATTATGAGGGAGATCTTCCCATCAAATAATTAATCGAGATTGTAAACTTGTATACCAAGAAAAAGTTGGTCCTTGTAATGAATTCACAAAACCCCTAAGCAAAACAAATTATTGTTGTTGAGAAGTTCCCATCATGGGATCATGATAAGAAACAAAATATATTATGTGATGTTCTATATCTTTCGATGCATTAAAGATTGGGAATTTGGTATTCAAACACATTGGTGAGGGAGGAATTGCATCCACCAATTCAGGGTATGCTCTCTTTTCTGGTTAAACTAGTCCACTTAATTATTTCATAGCTTCCAATTGAGTCGTCAATGCCTCAATTGTGTTCATTTGAGGAATTTTCGGATGAGTAGGAACTTGTGCAGGCATAGCAACTGGAGTTTGGGCTGGTGCAGTGACCGACAAAACCACTGATGGTGGTGCTGATATCCACCTTGGATAACCCACGTGAAAAGACCTATCAGGATGTATATGGTCATGAAATTATTCTATACCTAATAGAGGGAATTCATTATCCACATCAGTAGTTACTACAAATCATCTTTACTGAGGAGATCCTATATAATTTTCAAGTTGAGGAACTGTTTGGGGACTACTTCTAACAAAATTTATGTTTTGAAGTAACACAATATTGAGTCTTTTCAACTCCTTCATTTCCTATTCTTGCTGTCCAAATCTCTGTTCATGTGAATGATATTTATCTTCTCCACCGAAAAAGTGAAATGAAATATTACTTTTCCATTCCCCTTGTTTGATTATTTTTAGAGAGGGGGAGCTTGTTATTTGAAGGGACATCATGAATCATGGTAACCTTTGATTTTTGGTGCACACACGTTCTTCATTTTCCTCGGTGTGTTCCGTATTATGGAAAAGAACATCATCTTCGAATTCACTTGAACTGGACTTATTTTCTGGAGGATCATCTACAATGGTGTTAATGAAATTTACTAATACGTAATGCATCGATGGAATTCTGTCAGTATTTTTGCGAGACCATCTTCCATCGGGTCATTCATGAGACATTGTTCTTCTATAGAGAGGACTTTTGCTGCGAATGACATCATGGAAAGGATCACCATGATTGATTACAGGAAGGGATAGTCTTGTTGATCCTTGGTCTTCTGGCTACATAGAGGGTTGCTGTGGCTCACATCCAGATATAGGAACTCTGGATTGACCAAAGTTTCATGATGCAAGCCTTCGTGAAGATGTTTCCAATGAAAAAATTCAGAATTACAACTACCACCCCATTATTTGGTATTGAGAGGATATTATATTGAGTAGAAGTAGACAAACGTTTGATGGATTCAAGAAATTAAGCATTAAGAGAAGAAAAATTGCATCTTGACTCTTTATTTTCCAACAGTTCATGGGAAGACTTCTTCCTGGATGTTCTCATATTCTAAGATGGGTCCACTTGCAGGGATAAGTGGTTATAAATGGCAGGTGTATGTGCATGCCTAGGATTGGAAACTAGAATAGACCTATTACCTCCAATTGGAAGGTGTATATGTTCCTGATCATGTTGTCTATATAATATGGGGGAGTATACCCCATGACCCTCCTAGACTGGAACAGAAGTGTGTATCTACTCCAGGTTGGCATGCCAATGTGTCATCCATGTGTGGAGACAGATTTATGTGTCTGTTCCCCTGATACTGTTGATGTAGAAGTTAAAATATTATGGCATGCTTCATAGAATATGGGATGGGATTTTTGTCTACCCTTTCACCATTGATAAAATGTGTTTGGTGACTTCACCAGCTTGAACAGGAATATATGTCCATTCCATATCTGGATTACGTTTATGTGCCTTCTACTGTCCTCCATTCCTGTCATTGGGTATTGATAGTACTCATGTATGGGGAAGAGAGTTGGGTCTGCCCCAGATTTGTCATCGAATCATTTCGACTGACATCTCACGGTGCTACCAAATGAGATTGTTGACAGATTTGATGAACATTGGAAGGTGTAATTACCTACTGGCTATTTCCCTTCGAGTATGGTTGAAAGACCTCCTTCAAAACTGGTATATGCGACTGCTGATAGAATCAGTGATTGTAAATAGGTGTATGTTCCTATTTACCAGTTTCCACCACATTATATTGGTAGGATCCTTTAAATGCAGTCACACGAGCCTACTGACTGACTGTTAACTTGTAAGCAGGTGTGTGTGCCTATTCAAGATACTCCATCTGGTTTTTATAGAGGGATTGGTGGGTTTTTGTCCGACGAGTATGCTGAGCAGCAAAATTATGATGAACGAGTGTATGTGCCCGCTCATTCGTTTCCATCATGATAAACTTTTGGACTTCCCTGGAGGAGGCAGAGGTGAGAACCTGCTCCCTGTTGACCAAACGTTGTAACTAGTAGTTTTTCTTGCATGCCTGGGTCCGAGAGACCTAGGAAAAACTTCCAAAGGAAACACCCCATCATGTTAGGGGTACACTACCACATGATTCTGGCAGCGACTGCTGGCGTGAGTCCATAGGAAGGAATCCTGTATTCATGAATTCGGGATTTGAGTGACCTCGTTATCCACCTCCCTATAGTATGGGAGGTATTTAATTTTTCATTTCTGGGATTAGGACCCAATACGGTTTGAGGCGGTGGGTGGCACCGTTTTTTTCTTGATCATTGGTCATCATTTACAAGATGATCGAAGAATATTATTGACCTAGAGGGCCTGTCGAGCAGACTCCAATGTCGAGATTGTACCATTCGGGTGATATTCTATTACCTGCACATTAGAGACGCAGCATTGAAGAGGCTGGGTGGGTGATGACTTCCATCCCGTGGATGGAGATCCAGCTAGAGCTGTGGTCGGGAAGTTCATAGATGTTGTCTTGGAGAAAGCAATTTTTGGAAGAAGGGAATTCTAAGAATAAAAAAATAAAATAAAAACAAACACCATTAAAACAACATATTTTAGATGTATAAAATCATTATTGATTCCTTTGTTTGGCCTTTTTTTATCAATTGATATGGGTCTAATAGGTGGGTAACATTATTAACTTGGTTAAGGATTCACATTGGGTGAACATTTTTGGTTACGTAGTTCCTTGAAACGTGTTTTCTAGTTTTAAGAATCACTGTTTCCGGGTAGATTCAATTGTATTTATTAAAGGAACAAGAAACATCCAATAGTTCTTTATCCAAAGGGGATGAGCATACCAAATGCAGGTGTTCATTAGGTTTGAAATTTACAATACCTAAGAATGTACATTTGTTAAGAGGATGGGAGGTCGGACTCATCACACCCTTTTGAGGGGAATTGTTGTCTATAGAGGGACACTCTTTGTAAAAATTTAAGATATTTTCATGAATCCTTATTAATTCATCAAGCATAACATATGTTTCCCTTGGAATTTAAAATCATTTATTATCATGTGTAAAATTTAGAGTCACCATTATGAATTCAAGTTTCTTCATTAATGGAAATATCCATATCTATTCAAGTTTTTCATTCAATGGTATCCTCTAATACCTTTCTTAGAGATTCTTTTAATCATCACTGTGATGATACTAGTTTTTAAGACACTTAGTGGGGCATTTTGGAATTTATTTTCATCCATTGAAATGAAGGTTTGATTTGATCTTGGGATCATGCCCATAAAATGGGCTATCTACGTATCCTAGTAAAAGGAATCAGGACCCTCATAGTTTAGTGGCACTAAATGAGACACATCATAATTTTTAAGGTCATGTGATAAGGTCCGATCCGTACATTTAAATGTCATGTGGTATAGACATCTAATTCGAATATTCTTTGTTAATTTTTGGTGATAGACTTATTTTAAAGCAGTCCATGGAACGTGGAATGGATATGGGTTTCCAAGTAAAATTAGACCTTGTTGGGAATAAGGCCTAAGGAGAAAAGGGATGATTTAGAGTGTTGGGTTTAAACTTTAAGGATGCTTCCTACGTATCCCATAAGGATGGGAATGAAATCCAACATAGTTCGATAAGTCCCATAAGAGAGTATAGTCTTTTGAGAGAGATGTGTTAGGGAATACTCCTTGAAAAGTATGCCTTGATGATTTAGGGTTTAATTTGGGCCTTATTCATAAGGAGGATGAACAGATTAAAGGAATTATGATTGGATTCCTAAAGAAGATGTCCAGGGAGCTGGGCCCCTGAAAAGGATTCCTATGTATCCTAGTTTGAACAAGAATCGGAGTTCCCGTAGTTCATTCGATTGTCCAATTGATCTGACCCTGATAAATTGATAAGCCCACGTGAGTCATGCTCGGTGTGGGAAACAAGAGGATATTAATGAATCATCTTATAAATTTACACTTTAAACTTTTTCCTCCTCCACTGGTGGAAGAGGGCGCACCTATAGTGTCCAAGGTGAATGATGCAGAGGTGACCATGGAAGAGGATGAGGCGAAGAGCCTTCCCACTATTCTATTTACATTTGAAAAGGTTCAAATGTAAGGAGGAAGGGATGAAGTTTAGCTTCATAAACCTATATGGACGCCCATGGGAAAAAACATGACGGTAGATGGAAAAGGTAACCAGAGTCCCTGGTCTCATCTCCCCTCTGTTCTTTGGCACCGATGAAGATAGGATGAGCAATTATGCCACCACCTGCAAGATGATATTAGGGTTTATGCCAAGATGGTTTCCCTAACATTGAACCTAGTAGTGGAGGGAGAATTCTTGTTTATTTTGAAAAGGAAAAGTAGGTATGAACCCTATCTTACCCTACCTAAGACCTAAGGATCCATGTCATCTCTTCAAGAAGGGAGGGGCCAGGACCAAACCCTCCTCCAGATCAGAAACCTTCCAACAAAGTATCTAGGAGAAAATTCCATGATAATATGAATATACAATCCCACAGACACTCCATAAATCCTATCCCCATTTTGAAAAAATGTGCGAAACCTATGACTATGGAAATAAAAACCCAAATAGGAGAAATTTCGATGTGCCTTTCCCATATTTTTGATATATCAGGAGTTTTGGTGGAGGTATCAACAGAATTCATTTCAAAAAAGGGCGCCATGGAAGGATAAGACTATCCATGAATGGTTTTGATGAAGTCTTGATGGCTTATAGATTAAAGAGTGTGAAGGAAGTAATTGAATCCAAAAGGGGCACCCAAGTAGATAAGGGCACACATGTATGGGTGTAGAAGTAAGTAATTCCGTGCTAGAACGAGCGTGAAAGTAGGCTTGGGAAACCTGAGGTTTACTTAGGTGACGAACAATCTGTATGGTAATACTTTGGAGAGACATTGCTCAAGCCTTCAAGAGTATTCACAAGTGATCCAAGATGTGGGGCGCTCAAGTTCTTATGAGTGGAATGGGAAGCACACAAATATTTCTATCTTGAGGAGGTTTGGGCACTTTAGGCATGTATGTGTTATGGTTATCAAACACTAAAAGGACTTAAGTACAATGATCCTCCCTTAAATCCTTCACTCAAGGTATTGAAGAACTACCTTGAATATTTTTTATCACTGAGGCAAAGTAATAGGGTGACTAGAGCAGCAATTGGGCTTTAGTAAAATTATTTCATCCAAATAGGGGCCCCAAGGGTCTATTTATAAGAATATAAGTGACCTTGGGGGGAAATGAGCAGGGTGTGCAAGTGACTTGTGCACAAAATTGGGGCGTGCAAGTAGGTTGTGCACAAAATTTGGTCGCACAAGTACCTTCTGCGCTGACGGTGTTTTGCCTACCCTAGGGCACCACATTGAGGCCATAGTCAAAATAATCAATTAAATTAACATCATCATGGTGGCACACAAGTTATTCTACATAGGTAACATGGGATTCTCTTTCGGTACAAAGCCAGAATAATTTATCCATAATGTGGAAACTATGCCCCCGCACCCCTGATTGGTATGACTATCGAGCTGCGGTCCCGAACCTTCTGGCCGGTACCTTCACTATCGTCACTCACCCCAATGAAAATTGAAAAGTTGCACTATGATATATTCATTCAATATTGAATTCATTTTCTATTGAAGAACATGGAAATACATCTTTAAATGCGGAGAAGTGCATACAACACATTTCATGGTGTCTACAGTTGCGCTTGGGTCTCCTTCTTCAACACCTTTTCCAAAATCATAATATGCTTCCAAATCATGTGATAAGGTAAAATATTTGAAAATGCCATCATAATATTTAACTGTGTTGAAAATATGAGAATATTGAGAAAATTGGATTTGATTAAATACAACCCATGATCCACGATGGTATCAAGGTATAGTGGAGGTGTTCGATATCTCAAAAAATTTCTTACAAGTGATTTATATGTGAGAAAATGTTTCAGAACTTTCAGTACATGACTTTGCAATAATTATTACAAGAAACTCATTAGGAAGAGATATGAATGTCATTTGAGATCCTCCTCTTTCTATTTGTAACTGAATTTCATTGATCGGAAATGTTATAAAACATGGATTTAACATAAATAATAGTCATAGAGACTAACTATAGGTTTAATTAAAACTTATAATCTATATAGTTGTATATGAGTATTGATTCATATTTTTCTATTAGGATCCATTTATAAATAATGGCATACAGAATATTAGTATATGAATAAAAAATAGGAAACCTCTTAACACTGATTGAAATTCTATGCATAGGTAATCTCATAAACATGGTTTCTATTAGAAAAAACATAAATTAACCTCCTTCACAATGGCTTGTCATTAAAATGTGAATTATCATAAGCATATCCCATAGGAGTTTCATAACCAAGAATGTAGCATGGCCCGTTTTCAAGTAATAGGATACCCCAGGTTAAGCCCGAAACTCCTTGTCGATGATTTCACTCCTAGGTACAACTGTGCCAGAGCCAGCTCAACCAGCTTGTATCCAGACAGAGTTGTATTTCTTGAAATATTCACATAATCAATTCAATACCAAAATACCAGGATGTTCTTGTATGATTATCCTCAAAGACTATCTTAGGAACTTTTCCCTAATATATGTCTTCTGAATCTAGTTTTCATGTTTTCTATTAAACTTCCTATGATACCAACTGTAACACCCCGACCCCTCTAGACTAGAGCTGGTGCGTTAAATATTATATTGGAATGGTTAGAAGGATGATAATTCTGAAGGAATAATCACATTATTAGTCTTTAAGAAACTAGATACATATAATTAACTCAAATTACATTGTTAAAGGTTACAAAATACAATACATAACAAAAACTAAAACTGCATCCACAAGAACTCAATAAGTGATCTCATATTCATAACCTATATAAGGTAAATAAGTTAGAGGGGTGAGATCAATCACTTAGTAAGGGTTAAAAATAACGGAAGAATGAATCAATAATTACTAAAATGTAATCAATTTGACGTAATCAATTTTTCATGGTTAATAAATGAAAAACTCATGCCATTAATAAACTGAGAATTAAACTGCATCCATAGATTTTGTCATAGTGAAATCTTCATGGATAGTAATAATCTATAATGAATAAAGGGAATTATTACTAATTGGAAGTCATGTATCTGGAAAATGATACCATAATATAGTAAAAATGGTTTAGTTCTGTGGGAAGAAAGACGTCTGATTTTTGGAAACAAACTCGAAGGGTTTGTCGCCAACTAATTTGTCTAATGAGACCTACTAATGCATCATGGGGATTTAGCGGTCCCCACCCACCACTGCATGTACAAATAATTATTTATTCATAGATTCAACACAAGATCAATATACCTTTACATTATCCGTATATAAAAGGGGATATATATTCCTCAATATTTCTACAGTCAAAACAACATTAAAAATAAATTCGGTATGTAAAATGGTATACAACATAGACAATAATAAAATCCATGATATAAGAATATTGAAATTTATATGGAATATAATTTCAATTGAAATGTGACCTCAAATGGGATGTAGGTTCATCACAAATGAATGAGTATGTGCAAAATACTATGCACGTCACAATGAAGTGAAAATTGAGACAAAGCTCGTTACCACGTTGTAATCAATTATGCCATATGACCAAAATTTAATAACCACAAAAGAATAAAAGAATACCATTAATATAAATATAATCATGATAATATATATCAAATGGAAGTACTCCTATACCATATATACAAAATAATATGCTAACAATTGAAATCCCAAAAAATTGAAAGTGAGATGAGAAAACCGCTTACTAACATTCAGCATGGTAACAAGTATTCTTGAGAGGTCTTAATGAGAGGTAAAGGGGTATAAAATTATATATAGATCATAAGTAAAGTATGTGGGGGTGAGAAAAAAAACCCCATCATTAGGTATTAAAAATAAAATATCACAACATAGTGTAGATTCTTGAACAAACATGAGAGAGAGGATCCCTTACCATATGCTTGAAGATGTTATTGATTGTTCTTAATGACCGGAATAATCAAATTTAGCTTCATTAATTAATACTTCCAGAACCAAATAAACATGTAATTGATCTGTTTTAACCTTATTAGGTTCATTAATGGCCTTTTTGATGGGTTTAATATATTCAATTTTATTTTTTCGATATAATTTTCTTCATTGGTTTTCATGATCAATTTAATTCTATTCATAAATGGATGTTTGTTTGAAATGTGGTTAAACATAAAGAATTGTTAATATAAATTATTAGTTACATTAAGGAGATATAAATGATTTTATAAGGATTCTGCTAATATACCATGAGGATTACTCATTTGATGAGTTTAAAATAAATGCTTGGATTTGGCTTGGCGGTTTTTTGCACAATAAACTATTTTTGTAATATTATTCCATATTATGAGTGTGTAAGGATTCTAGAAAATTAAAAAAGATAAAATAAATATATTATAATTTAGTTAAACCATTGAAAAGGTTTCATGACCTATCTTGAATATAGTATGGAAAATTTAAAACCAGTATTTCTTGAGTGTGATAAATTAACACATCTTGGATGGTGTTTGCATTTATAGAATAAAAGGAATGGAAGAAAAGAGATTATGATTAAATATTCAATTAGCATAATGAAAACTGAGTACATGTATGGTACTTGAATTATCATGGCAATTGTATTAGGTGAGGTGAGATGATAGAACAAAATAATGGGGCTTTTAAAAGGAATGAATAGAAAAAGGAAGATAGGTTCTCCTCTAGAGTACTCATCCTTGTGAATCTTCTTAAGGCATTTTTTTGTACTTTTGGTGAGACCATCACATCTGGGACGTGGAGGATGAGGTTGCAAAGATATTTGAACTAAATTTAGGAAAGGATTGACGCTTGAGCGGTGTGGGAGGAGTAGGGGGTGAGGGGAGGTTCATACAGTGGAGGGGAGGAGAGTTTTCTTAATATTATAATCATTAATTTATTATTTATTCTCATGAAAATAAGTAGTGACTATTAATTGAAATATAATAGTAATATATGAATGTGAGTTAGTGATTTGGGTTCTTACATCACTCATGATTCTAGTAATAGTTAATTTAAATTATAATATATGTATATGGTAAATAAATGTATTGCACTATTCACAAAAAATTCTTGCATTTCAGAAAAATCACAAAAATTCATTCAAAACATTTTTTGAACACGTAGAATCCAAAAATGAACTCATTTTTTCAAAATTAATTTTCTAAATATTATAAATTTATTTTCTAATGAAAATCATTATTTAATATGAAAGTACAACCAAATAAATATTTGTCTTCATTTTTACGGTGCCTATATTTATTTATAAATTCAAAGGTATGTATACCATTCACAAAATTCATACTACTATTCTTAATGGCATTTTACTATTCATAAGGGTATTTTACAATTCATAAGGGTAGGTTACTATTTTTAAAAAATTTAGATTTTCTTCCCGGACTACAAATAACATACTGATCGCAACCATGTATGTCAGATTTTTGAAATTCACATCATTGAAGTGACTAAATTATGTTTACTTTGGTAGGTTAGAACAAAGTGGTGTTTTTAGAGACTTATTAATCTTTTCATTCTATAATAAATCTATTTGTAAATTATTGGGGTGTTACAAACATCTTCTCCAAAAAATAAGTGAGAATTTTTTATTCACATGACATTGTTCATGAAATTTTGTGCAAGGTCCTAAACCTATTTTCCACAACACCATTCTCTTGAGTTTTTCTAAGAGAAAAAGTTGAATGTTTAATAACTTTTTTTAGAAATATGAATTAAATTCATGATTCTCAAATTATACTCTATGGCCACTTCTCAAAGATATGTTTTGGAATATTTTTAATTTTGTAGATGTTTACAAAATTTAATAAAAATAGAAGATGCTGGAATTATATATTTAAAAAATTAACCGCATGTAAGTATTGATAAATCATAAAGCAACACATAAAAAACTTATTTTATAGCTTGGAATTTGGTTTTAGAAGGTCCAAATAGATCCATATGGATAATCTCTAGTGTTTTATATATAGAAACCCCTCTAATTAATTTAAATGATGACTTGTGTTGCTTTCCCATTAGACATGCATCACATTGTTTCATTTTATCTAATTAATGATCATGAAAATTAGGAATCAATTTATTTTTATATAAATATTTAAATGAATAAACATTATAATGTCTCGAACTTCTATACCATAAAGTCAATTATTCAATTTCAACATTCTAACAAGTTAGTTTTATTTTACACAAATAATTTTTATCTAATCATAGACCATTTTTGTTCAAAATGATTTACACTTGAGATATCTTTCTTAAAAAACTGGACATGAAATTTTGGAAAAATAAAATAAATAACCACCATCCTAATGTTTATTAATACTTTTCATTTTTAGCTTTAAGACATAAACATATAATACATTGTTTTTTAGGATATATTGTGGACATCCAAAGGGTCTAATGCCACAATTTTTTCATTTTTTATTGTCACTATGTGTGAAAAATCCTCCATCAATCTTAGATAATGACTGAAATGTTGAGAAAAATCCACTCATATTCCTTGAGCATCCTCTATCCATAAAAACAATTTCATTTGTATTTAAGTGGGTTTTCCCTCTTTATGAAAATTAAACAATATTTTTTTCTACCCAACTATTATTGGGTCTTGGAATGTTAGCTTCGAAAGACACGAGGATTGAAATCTATATTTTATTTCTAGAAAAAATAGCAACATATTATAAGAATATTTTTTTGAGAAAATATTTTTTCTTTCCACTAAATTAATGACTATTAAGATTACTAATATTGGAATAATTTCATACTTATCCAAAGTGAAAATAGAAACATCGTAGAGGTTATTGCTTTTATAAATAGTAACAACATTTTTTCAATAAAATTTGTTCTTCTCACCTTGAATTAATATTCCAAATTTTAATTCATTATGTTTAATTGAAAAAATAATTTTGTTTGGTTAATCCTATCAATTATTAAAAACATATATAGAAAATATGAATCTTTTTACCTCCTTTAATAGGTTCTCAATTTTTCTAATCTATTATGTTGAGGATTCAATATACTTTTCTGACTATTTTTTAGAGATAAATTTTTATGTATTTCCCTCTATTTTTTTATGATTTCAAGAGAGCTTTATTTTTCTTTTTATTATTATTTCATACTTAGTTTCTATAATGTTAATATATTCATTTTGTTATTTATATAATAATGTTTCATTATATGATTCAAAATTATGCTTATATGAATTATAAGGATGTACCTAATCTCTATGCAATGTATCAAATTTTATAAATTTCATTAAATGTATTAGATAATAATTCTTAAGATGTACACACACTATAGTGTTCAAAATAACACCACCTTCCCATTAAAACCTTCTTGGATTTCTTCGTAATTTTATTATTCTTGGAGAATTTTGCTTCCAGAAACTTTATTGTCATGAAATTTTGGACACATTGGATTGATATGTTTAGGTTTCATGCACTCAAAGAATCCAAATGCTATTGAATTTTAACGATAATCCCTTTAATTATTTAAGGGTGTTTTAAAAATTCCTCTCCCATTATATATCTTTATTAACATTTAGGAAAATTTCATGATTACATCATTTGATCTATAATTTCTTGAGGACTCATCTTCTTCAGATGTTTCAAAGATCATTATTCCCTTACTAATTTTGCATCATTAAAAGTAAAAACCTTCAAATAATTTTTTATTAACCATTTTATATATTCAAGATATTTCATCCATTTCTTCTTTATGCATCACTACAGTTCCAATGTTAAAATTCGATAGTTATATAGGTTTTATGAGGTTTTTGAAATTATATGATCGATTAAAACCATCCTAACCTAGACAATATATTATAGAATTCATAGATTTGGAATTAAGATAATTAATTTTTTCAGTATTAGAGTCCCAGGTTTTTGTTTATTTCATTGAAATTTTATAAGGATTCACTACATTATGATAAACCATTATTCCTGGATTATTCAAGTTGATAATCATTTGTTCCTTCCTATGACAATAAATATCATTATTAATGTAAGGATATCTAACCATTAACATTGATTATCTGAGGTTAGACATTCCATCCGTATAAAAGAAGTCATTTGGACTGCAAAATTTGATAGTTTTGAACCCAAGAGTCACAATATCAATGACCAATGGTTTTCCTGGAGAATGCATTACAAAAAACTCAATATAGGGGCGAATTTAGTTCTTGAAAATGTTATTTACTTTTAAACCACCCACATAAAGGTATGTGAGTTACAATATTTTCCCAAACATAAACATGTAGTAGAAAAAATAATAGAATAGTGTAAATAGATTGAACATAATATATTTATAGATGTTCAGGGAAAATATCCCCCAGTCTAGTCCCCCAACACTCAAATCCATGAGTTTATTGATTTTATCTATAATAGAAATTTTTACAGGGGATTCTAGGTTTCTAAATAGCGATGTTACTTATTAGAAATGATCAATACATTTTAACTAGGATGTATCTTATCTAGACCAACCCACTACATTAAAACACTCACATACAATGAGTGTAGATGAAATAAAGGTGAACGAACCTGAATGAATTGTTTCAGCACATAGTTTCAAGACATAACTGACTGTAGATAATGATATATCTATAAAAGATGATGATCATAAAAACAAATCTATAAATGTTAATTGAATGATAGTAATAAACATATAAGAACAACACAAAGTAATTGTATAATATTTTCTATATACATGTTTTTTACCTTTTCGTTATTATAGTTTCCATATGTACATGTATATCTCTATTTTATATATTTTTAATGTGGTTTTTGTTGCTTTTATTTACATTTACAAACAAAATCTATCTATTTATATCTTTTATTTTATTTTGAACATAATAACAGGAGACAATCACAACGGTCGAGATAACAACCTATTGAAAATTTCATGAGATATGATTTTAATGGCATGTGTCTATTCCATCCAAATATTCAACATGCTTCTGCAATAATGATGTCATAAATATTAATCTACCGATAATTAATTTCCAAAAATAATTACATTTTATATAAATTTATCATTCGTTAATTAGATAGATAGTTTTTATATGATTTAAATAATTAAATTAATTATTGAGATATTACTATAACATTATAATAGAAATAATTATTATTTGAACAAGAGTTTCTTCTTCATAAAGCTACATTTGGATAAATTTATAAGGGGATTCATAAGATAAAACGGATCGTGGACTTACATGATGTGTATGATTAAATGAATTCTATTTTATGTAGAATAAATTTTCTATTTTATATAATTATTTTAATAATGTGTGACACATAACATTAAAAAAATCATTTGGTTCTTGCTAGATAAAATTTTAGAAAAAATTCTTTCATTATGATCAAGACATTCTGTAACTCATTTCTGACTAAAATTTCGATCATTGAAGAGGTAATACCTAAAATATTATCTTTATAATATTACAACATTCATAATATGATAAAATTTTAATAATATATTTCTATAAGATGAAATAATTTTCTATAGATTAAACACATTACTCAGAATAAGTCAATTACTTATTTTAGGTTAAAGATAAATGTCACCAAAAAATAGGTCAAAAATTATAATAGAATTGTCTATGAAACACATAAGATAAGCCTATTAGAATAAAAATAGAGAATAGTTGAATCATCAAAAAACATAATAATTGTTATATGTTTGCATAATATTAGTCTTCTAAAAACAATTTTCATGAAAAACATTACTCCCCATAAACGGAACATGGTTAGTGGGTTTAAAAATCATGAGATGATTCTCATAAACCACATAAAGTACCCAGCTAGTCCAAGGAATCCAATAATCACCCAATTAAATTGTGTTTTAGGCCACTCCTCAATTTTCATTTTCATTTAAGGATCCAAATATAACCCTATACTGGTGATAACAATCCAGATAAATATTAATTGTTCAATTAAAAAGTCATATTTACTTTTCTTTTCATATAGATTATCCATTGGAAATTTCATTAGGAAAATACTCAATTTCTTCTCATGATCCTATTTACTTTTTATGTATATTATAATTTCATATATGAAGACTATGAAAAAATTGTTGAGGTAATTATAATGATTCTATTAATTATGTACATGAATATTTTTGAAGTATTTCTGATTCAAAATAGAATAGCTATGAACACATAGTGATAATACCATGTACGTAAGTATTTATTTGGGATATCCTCCCTAGTCACCAATATTTGATAAAACCCAGACTGATGATCACCCAAAGATAAGTATTGGGATCCACAATGTGGATTTAAAAAGTCATCAATCAATGGTAGGAGATAATTTGTTTTTGTTTTTTGATTTTATGATAATCAATGCAAAGGGACATCGAATAGTCCTTTTTCTTGAAGTAGAGGAACAATTAGTCCCATGGTGAATCACTTAGTTAAATTTTTAAATTGGTAATATTCAATGTTAAAAAATTATTATATTCTTCCAATTCATCTATTTTCATTTTATATTGGAGAATTAGACATGGGCGGAGATCAAGGGATATTTTTAACTGAGAACACACCCTCTTGATTAGAATTTATACCAAAAACGTTTTAAGGAAATTCATAAGTATAATCCCTCCAATGAGAATATATTAAAACATTATTTTCACTATTTTTTAATCTTTTTTGATAAATAATATTTCTCATAAAAAATAATATCCATGATCCATAAGGTGATTCCAAAGGATATACATACTCCTCTTTACACTTATACAAAATATATGGATAATATGGGATATGGAGAGTGAATTAACTCTCTAGATTATTGGTGTTATATTTATTTAAGGACATAGGAAAAATTCTTAGTTTAATATAAATTCAAATAAAGGATGTATGAAAATTTTCCTTAGGTGTTAATGTATACTAAAATTATCTTGGGAGAATCTATATACATGAGATGTTATAATTACCATATTTAATATTTTCATAGATAACAGAACCTCAATATTTTGAGGATGTATTTTAATAATTTTTATAAATGTGATTTATATGAAATATTGTGTAGAACTATAATTATATTATAATTTTTTTGTTCATGATTTAATACTGAGGGAACCATTCTCTTTTTCATTCTAGTTTTAGTCAATTTCTATATCCAAATAAAAATTTTAGATGAGGTAAATAAAAAATATTTATAAAAATTGGAAACAATTAATATAAAAGGAATAACTCATAAATGAAATTTATATCGTAAATTACGAGTCTCATGGATTTGGTCTGGATTATCCATTGTAACATTCCAATTATGGTTTCTAACATAAAAATCTATTCATGTCATTTATAATGAATCATAATGAGTTTGTGATTATAAAAAATAACATCCCTCAAGTGTGAAAAAATGTGTGAAACAAGTCATCCATTCCAAATAATCTATATTGGACGAGTTAATATACACTAATCCATTTCAGGGTTATTACCCATATGTATTTCTTTTCTATATCGACATTAAAGATTAGTATACAGAAAAGGATTTTGTTTCCCAGAAACCACCGACTTGAGAAATTTCCAAAATTGAAGATTTTTTATAATTATACTTATCCATATACTTATTACTATTGTATTGTTATCCTAATTAAAAAAAATAACTTGTCATTTTTCTGATACTAACTAGAGAAACTCGATCCACTTAGAAATATTATTAAAGGATTTAAACATAAATATCCAATGAACACAACATAAGGATATTGCATCCTAGAGTATTTGGAAGAATTGTTTTATAAGAAATCAACATGAAACTAAAACAGAGAATTTATTGTTAGAAATTCAAAATGTGATACTAAATGCCATTGATTTTCTAAAACATCATTAGATATCATGGGGAATACATATCAAATATGGGTGAGTTATAAATCCCATTAAGGGAATAATCATGATAATGAAGCATGAAATTTGAGCAAAATGAAATAAATGAAATTTTAAAAGATAAGACGTATGCATAATCATATGGAATCCTATAATAATGAATATGGAATCATAATGTTACGAAATCATAGAAATGTGTAGACATCATAATACAATACATTATATGTATATGTCAAGGATCACTAATGTGACGTCATAACAATGTGGAAATATTACTATAATAGATTAGGTTTATTCTATCATCCAAAAAATATAATGATATATGATTTAAATATTACCCAATTCATTTTATTTCTATCTAGGAACACCCATCATAACATGTAATTTTATATGTGTCCCAAATAAGGCAATCCAACATTTACGCTAGCATAAGAAATACTCATGGAATGTATTCGGTTATATAATTTTTCCTCAAAGAATAATAAAATGATATTTATTTATGATTAAAAAAGAAAGAAGGAATTAAATATTTTGGAAACTAATATTTGAATCCATAATCAAATATAAATAATATGGTGTTAATTTGAAAAAAAATATTTCAAATGGAAGAAAATTGGGTATTTAAAATGGTGAATTTTTTAATCGATAAAAGAAATTAATAGAAGGATATAATATAGAATTTTCTTTGATATCCTGGAAAAAATGGGTAGAGATATATTTTTTTCTTATTTCATGTAATCATGAATAGGTAAAATACTTTAAAAAGAGTTTTACATATGTGGAATAAAGGATAGAAATGTTCGCCTAAATTAGTTTTCATGTTAAAGAATGTATGGGGAAATGAATATAAGAAATGTATAACTGTAGAATGAAAGGTATAAGAAGTTATGTATATATATAAGGTATATGTATATATATGTAAAATTAATATGCAATAATAATGTTTAATAGATAATTTATGTGAGGTATAGAGAAATAAAAGGCATAATATAATGAAAATTAGCTGGTATAGAGATTTCCCCCATCTCATGACCAAATTCATTATCACATTCACACAACATATTGAATGATAGTATTATATTTATTAAATATTTTATTGGGGAAATTATTCAACTAAATGTGATTTATTATCAAGATTTTATGTTAGTTTATAGTTATTTAATTAAGATTCTGTGTCTAAATTCATTGTACATAGCATGTTCACTTTGAGGTTCCAAGGTCAAATTAATTTTAATATAGTTATGAGAGTTCTTATAGTATAGTTTAAAAAATATGGAAGTGTGATTACATGTTTTGTATTTTATTATTATTGTTTTAAATTTTTTAATGTTTGAAAAAAATTAAAATACACACAGTTTATAGATTATAAATATTATCATTTTATGTTTAATTCAGTCAGGTGGTTTTTCTGACAATAGTGAAATTACTTGGATTTATTATACCACATGACTATTTATACATTCTATAATATGAATCAACATAACGTAAAATGATTTTTGTTTCAATACAATAATGTTTTTAAATATAGTCTACTGATTGTGGTTAAAAACAAATTTCATTATTCATGGATGTGTTGAACTAACTAGAATGTGAGCAATAATTTAATTTTACAGTGAATTTGGAATAGTTTAGATACTACATATTCCATTAAAAAATTGATGTATAATTAATTTAATATATTCATTATTTCATTTTCTCTGGAAGATATTTTGAATAGGTAGAAAAGTAAATGTATTGAATGTTATAAGTTTAGAATATTACATCGTTCGATGTCCTCTCTTAGAAAACACATTAATGAACCTTGGAATAGACTTTTGGTGAGACAAAAATAATTATAACATAGGTAAAAGGATCATGAATAAAATCTGATAGAAAATTATAACTCTATAATGTTTATATTACTATGAGGGAAAAGGTAGTGTTGTTTGGGTGTACTTCTGATAGAAGAGAGGATTATTATGAAAATAATATTCATTTGTGTTTTATTTTGGATCCAGACAACCAATAGTGATAGATCATATGACTATATTATAATTTTAACATGTGAGTTTTAGATAATGTACGATTTAATCTTCCATGAATAATTTATTAATGTATTTAACTATTATTGTGAACTACTATATATTTCCATCTGTTACTATTCACAAAAAATTTAACCATTTTAGAAAAATATCAGAAAATCACCCTAACCATTGTTTACCATTTAAATTCAAAAAAAGAAATCCAATTATTAAAAATAATTTTCTATAAATTATAAATTTAATTCATAAATAAAATCATATTTTATTTGAATAATACTACTTTTATAATATGGTAAACTCTCTGACCCACTGAAAAAACAAACTTATGGTCCCCAGATATTATATTTTAATCATAAAATGAATAATATTAATTTAGAAAGTCGTTTTTTCTAAAATCTCATTTATTTTATTTTTTTTATATTTATCATAAAAATATAAATAAAATACATGTATTTTCAATTATCCAAACGAATATTTTACCATATTTAAAAAAGAGATTTTATTTTATCATAATATACATTTTTTATATTATTATTTTATAATATTTCTATTTCTTATTACATAGGTTAGGTTTATATTCTAAATATCATGCTAATATTCATAATTGTCATATTACTATTAAAATAATAATATTTCTATAACAATAGTCAAATTTTTAATGTTCATATGGGTTCCGAACATTCTATAAATACCTTATATATCATTTATTCCTCATTCACTTATATTGTTTCTCAATGTTATATATATTTTCATCCTCATGATGGATATTTCATTCCTAATATTCCTTTTTATTTATATAGTGATATAATTAGTGGGATCATTTTAGGGTATAGAGAATATTTAATGTTTCATATTATAGTTATCTTATTTTATAATTTCCCCCATTTTAATGTTTAAAGTTTCATTGAGTATATTAAGACACAGAATGTAATGATGTCAACATAATTTTTTTTGTTTTTATAATGTTGTGAATGTGTTTTAAATAATATTAAATTACCATATATTGAAAACACCTAAATTCAGAAGGAAAATTCAATGGATAAAATCCGAGGTACTTGTAAAAGTGATAAAATATAACCCACAATATTGGGTGGTTCTATATTTCAGTTGAAAAATTAAATCCAATGATTTAAATCTATGTCAAGTTAACATAACTCAATCAAGGTAAAATACCTAAACCATTGAGGGATCATGTATAATAGTTTATTAGAGATATTTTAAACTATCAATTTTAAAATGGGGGAAATTATATACCATTGTTTTGGAATTGTAATAGTATCTGGAAACATAAATCGTATAGGGACCCAAAATTTTCATTTCATGATAAATAACATGTTTTTGACTATTGAGGTCCTGAGTTCACTAAGGGGATAAAATATTAAATTTCATAAAATAAATAACTTAATTTCATTGTTGATATTGATTTTTTGATGTGTTGTGTTTAGTAATTTGATGAGTTTTATTTTAATATTGAGATTGTCAAATTTTAAGGGACATCTAACTGTATTATAAAGATAATTGTTTTCCATTTTGAAGGGTTGGTTCCGTATAATTAAAACATTATAATCTCTATAAACCCAAATCCAATATAAATACAACATTATTTGTACCTAATACAATATTTTCCATAGAATCAAAAAATATAATAGTCTTGGAATACAAGACCAAAACTATATTAAGATTGAAAAAAATGATACAACATAAACAAATTTCAATAATTTGGTTTCCCATCCCATCATGTCCCTGATTATTATACCTAGGAAAACTATAGGGGTCCTATGTAAAGGAAACCACATTTTTGTGAGGTCATATACTCAGTATGGGGTAAAAAAATGGAATCATTCACAAAAAAACATGAAATTAGTGATATGGTAGGAATAAATGTACAAGATGAATCCATAATGATATATAACCACGAGCATGTTATATCTATGGTAATAAACGAAAAATGGATAAAAATAATCATTGTTCTCATACTAATAGAATTTAATATTTTCAATAACAAAACATGACGAAAGTGCTTTGTTACAAGACAATTTTCTACTATGTGAAGAGGCACACACACAATAAAACAATTTTTTATCCCTAGGACCATAGATGAATAAATGTTTTATATATTTATGATCCCAATTTGTTAAATGATTTTATCCAATTTATTCTTCTAAAGAATCATCCAGACCATTTGTACTATTCCTCTATGAATATCTTACTGAATAAAACCGGTATGCTATCATAATTTGTAATTCATAAATAAAATACTTCCCAATTTAAAATAACAACTTTAATTTCTAGGAGAACATACCCTTAACAACTTATAATCTATTGGTTATCAATATTGAATCATTAAGCACATAGATCAATGAAATAGAGGCTCAATGGTACTTCAAACATGTCAAGTTATCCATATGAGATAACAAGTGGGTTCAATTGAATTCATTATTAGTGAACCAAGAAAAAGTAAAAAAATTATTTATCATGGTTAATTATGAGGGCATAAATATTTAAAATCATATCCGATTAGAGCGTCTCACAAGGTGTGTGGTCTTAAACTCAGTCGGCATGTATAAGGGTGATGATTGTGTCAATACTCAAGAAACCCTTCATATGGTGATTATACCTAGGTGCGTCTATTCCAAAACCACAACCACATCCAATTTCCAATCATTTATGTATATTATATGAAATTAGATAATCAATTAATTTTCCAATACAAAGGATGTGTTTCCACCATGTAAAATATTTAGTTTGTCAATTGTTTTGGTAACTATTGATCAAATAGAATATAAGTGTGTTATAAAACATTACAATTATAAATCTATAAAATTTATCATGTAATATGGAAAAAAATAATCCATGGAAATTAATATATCACAGATATGAAAATATTTATTGAATTAAACTTGAGTCCTAAATAATGAAAAATGAGATGAAAAAACTCCACATATGTATTAGTTTTCAATTTAAATTAAACCACTCAAATTTTAGATATTAAAATTTATATTTAAATAAAAAGAAAAAACTATTTTCATGATGCGGTAAATAAAATATATAGTAGATAATCCACATAATGGAGTATAGGTGTATAATACAAAGCATGCCCCAAAAAAGAAGAATATGAGTTTCAAACCCTTACCTATGATCCTGAATTCTATGAACATAATATATCCTCCAATATGAAAAACAAATCCATATTGGTCACTTAATTCATTAACTTATTCATACCTCTTTTTCGGAATACTCTACATAAATTTACATTCTCTATATGAATTCTATTGAATTTCTACATCTGGGTTTTATAGTGTTGATTGTTTGTATTAGTGTTATAATAGTTGTCTCTATATAAATTCATCAATAAAATGACATCGTCAATAGATAATTAAATACTGTTTTAGGGTTTCATTATTATAATTTATATTTTATCAAATTCATTTCATTAGTGTTTTGGTCTATATTCTTTAAGATTAAATTGATAATATGTATGTTTTAATGATTCATAATGATCAAAGTGTGTTTTATTAATAAAATAATTATATATTAGTTTAAATTCTCTGGAGAATAATTATAATATTTTTATTTTTATTTTTATTTACATTTTAATAATATTATTCTAATAATTATGTCCCCATATTCATTTGTTATATAAATGTATATTATTCTTTTAGTAGTTGGTTAAAATGACCAAAATATTAACACACCCTGATCTATTAGATGATTATGAGGACATTTGTATTAATATAATAATATCAGACCCATAATGGTGTCTTTTATGGATTATTAGTGTGATACAACATAACTATAAGGAATTATAAGATAATGTTATTATTATTAAAATATTATATATTTTGAATAAAATATTATCATCTTTTTATGAATATTTTTAATTATTAAACATGAATTGTATCATGCATGTATTTCCTCATTAATGGATATTTGACGCCTTCATGTAATTTAAAATTATTTGGAATAATAGACAATAAGTATGCTGCACCTCAAATAATTATATTTATTTCAAAAGTACCAATGTACCTAAAGCATAACTTCATATATTTACTAAATCTTATAAATACCTTCTATTTTAAAACCATCATGAATACATGAGACCAATCATTAAATTACAAGTCCTTCCTTTGATTGCCAATATATTTCTTTTTTCCATTCCTTAATGCTTTAATATGATCTTATGTAGTATATACCATAATTTTTGTCTCCTCCATAATCTATGGGATAACCATGTTTATTTCTCCAACTTCTTTCTAATAGGTTAGGTGGTTGAAAAATATTATTATACAATACTTTTTATGTTTCCATTATTATACAATAATGGAAGCAAATATTTTATACAAATTTCCCCAAAAATACATTTATACCACATAAATTTGAAATCAAGATAATGTGACCATAAAATGTATTAAGAAATTTAGATAGTCCTTTTAGACTGCACTTCCTTCGAATGACAATTAAATGTTCATAAATGTATCTCAATTTCAATATCACTTTTATGAATCTTATAGAATTTTTATGTGAACCAATGGTCATGATTAGATACAATTGATATTGGTTCCCCATTAAGGCTCATAAATTCATTGATATAGAGCATTTAATGTTGATCATGTCGAATATATTCCCTTATTTCAAAAAAGTAATAATATTTTGTAAGATGATCAACAATTTCCCATGTATCAATGTAATTTCATAGAGTCTTTGGGAGTTTAATGGAAAATTCCATTATCAAACTATCAAACATCCATATAGGTATTTCAAGATGTTTTAAGGATATATTTGGATGGTTGATTTTAGCATTTACCTGTTGTATTACTAAGTATCAAGATACATAATCCACAATTTCCCACATCAAACCATCCCACCATATAATTTATCTTTAATTACTATATATCATTCTACAACCATGGATTATAGAGAAATTTGATCTATGTTCTTCATATAGAAGTTCCATTTTCAACAATGATGTGGATAACAGATTTATACCCTTCCCAAACCTAAAAATTACATATTTTTTGACAATTTAAATCAATTCGAAATCATTGATTTCATTAATTATCTATTGTATGTTCTCTCCATATTTTTGGAAATTATGTATATTTTTTATCATGGTTGTTTATAAATTTATAGAAAATTAAATAATGGTTCCCCTTTCCTAGAAATCACTATATCCATCTATAATAGATCTCTATATATAGGATCCTTTTTAATCCTCAATATCTTCTAAACACCATGCCACCTCATACTTAATGGATCAAACACATTGTTTGACTCTTCATGGTAGTAGTGTTTCGAGTAATCATAGTCCTTGAGTAGTTACAAGTACAATATTTTCCTCATACTGATCTCTTTATGATAGAATATATACTTATAATTCTTATAGTCTGTAGATATATCACAGATTTCACCATATATATAGTTTCTCTATATTAACAATGAAAATATTATGTCTTCAAAATATGGGTCATGAGTAAGATTATTTAGTTCATGGATTTTTAATTTCATTGATTCATGGGAGCTCACTCTATCATTATATATAATGATGCAACCAATTCCGTTTTTTATGAATCACTAAATATTAAAAATTATTCCTTAAACTGTGGTAGAGTTTGCACTGGTGCATTAATTAGTCTCTAATGTAGCTCTTCAAATATTTCATTACATTATGTTAACCATGTCCATATAACCCATTTACGTGTTATATAAAATTATTGGTTTGATAAATGGGAGTAATACTTTACCAACTATTTGAAGTAACCTTATAATCATAGTAACATTAGATCCTAGTTATGTTCATTGGTGTTGAAAATAATTTGAAAGCCTTTTGTTGGAGGTCATGCTATAGAATAATGAATTTGTACTTTGGATTACATGTATATACATATAAGTGAATATTAAATTAAATATCATATTTTATATCATTAATTGTTCTATTTTTAGTTTTATGAAATATTTCATAACTCACCGACCCCAAAAACCTGAATTTGATTCATTACATTTTTTACATTGGAATTTTTATAAGGGAAAAAAAATACCAAAATTAAGATTAGTTTAGCATACTACGAAATCCAAATTACATAAAAGATACCAATAATACATTGAAATAAAATAAAACATGCTACATAATAATCTCGAATAAGATACAACAATGAACCCTTATTCAAATATTTCATCTTCATAACATATGGAATGAAACGTAATTTTGTTGAGCTCAAACTATAATTAAGGGTATGTGTATAAGAAGTAATTATGAATCAATATAAATATATTAACATGAAAATTAATATAAATAAAAACACAATCCATTAAAATAACAAGATAAGAACATTTCAATATGGAAAGGTAAGAATCTAATCCAAATTCCTTTAAATAAATTAATATAAATGAAATGTATCCATAGATATGTTTATGAAAAATCTCATGGATAATTAATTACTGAAATATTTATGAATTAAATGCTTAGTTATTGGACCTCATGTC
The DNA here is from genome assembly GCA_963277665.1 of Viscum album. Taxonomy (NCBI): domain Eukaryota; kingdom Viridiplantae; phylum Streptophyta; class Magnoliopsida; order Santalales; family Viscaceae; genus Viscum; species Viscum album. The sequence goes on from OY728163.1 coordinate 694,783,827, forward strand.
TTATGCACGTGAGGACCTATACAGTCATGATCTATCATATAGATAGTTTAAAACTACATGTAGAAACCAATATTGTTTGTCCAACTTAATCATATCATGAGAACTTATCAACGCATTAAGGAGCTATATATAGTCTGGGAACTACCCAACATTTCTTGCCCAAATCAATCATCACATTGAGTAATTGATTTAATTAATAAAAAATATACCTTATCATATATTTGTATTGAATAAGGAATAAAAATTTATCAATAGTTCCCAAAATAATCGAATAACTTTCAACGACACCTCTAGAGGAAACCCGGGTCCAGAAGGTTGTGGTGCCAACTTTAGAGACATTCTTGGAAGATTCCTTGGCTGCTTATTCAGTGGATGTGGTATGTCCTAAGCCTTGGAAGAGGAAATGTTGTGATTCATTCATGCTATTGTCTTTTCCAAGAAAAAGTGTTGGAAAAAGCTGTGGATTGAATGTGATCCAACCACTGGTGTCAAAGCTATTTGGAAGGGGTGGTGCACCTAGCATGGTCGCTTACCTCTCGATGGATTAAATGTCTTTCATCGCTTATGGAAATGAACTAAATTTCCGCACATGTGTACCGTGAGGCGAACATGGTTACTGATAGTCTTTCCAACAAGGGTGTCAATCAGGTTTTTACCTGGTTGGATGACTTTCATGACTATTCACTCCTTTTTTCATTAAGGATTATAATAAAATTATGTCTTTCAATATTTTGTAATTCCCTTTCTTTTTTGATCAATAATTTTTGCCTTGGTCTTTCACTGAGGCACAAACATTAATAAAAATATCCGATGTGGAGTTAAATAAACATTTTTGGTTATTGATGAATAGAAATAAAAACATCCTTTAAAAATCATTTTTAGGAAAATATATTTTTCTTTTGAAAAAAAATTGAAAAAAAGTTTCATTGAAAATAAATTTCAAATACATTTTCATTATAAATTAACCATTTAAATATGAAAATGAATATTTGAAGGAATTATGGAAGGTAAATCTGTACAATCTATATGAGGTAAAAACATTCCTTTTACATAGTTGAAGGTAAGAAAAATTATTTATTTGTAAATAGATAAAAATGTTTATTTGAAAACATTTGTAAAAGAAAAAAAGGGTAAACATGTATTTAACAAATTATTTTGATTTTGATTTTTTTAATAAATCATTGTTTTATTATGAAAACATTTTCTATGTCAAGTAAATACTTGAAAACATTATAATGGTGTTGTGAGAATCAGTCAATGAGTAGATTATGTGTATCAACTGTAAATCCACATATAAGAGAGAAAATAAAACAATCTATAGAGAGTTTCATTATATAAAAAACTATATAATGTTAACGAAAATGAGTAACTAATAAAAACAAATTTAAAGAAATTGGGTTATGAAATATGATTACAACTTCATATCATCTAAATCAGATGCCCTTAGATGAAATAAATAAAATTGAAAATAAAATTATCATGATGAATGTTTTAGTCATGATATTTTATGAAAAAGTGGTAATATGTGAACTATATATAAGAAATTAGGTGAAAAATAATAAATTGATTGTTTTAAGAAAATTTCATCAATCAAAACGGATGTTAGATTACAATGATAATAATTAAAAATATTATTTAGGATAATAATCATTGATCATTCCAAAATGTACCATACCACATTGAAACATTTGAGTCAAAATCTCCACAAAATAATAACATTTAATGAAACTAATAGTCTCTTAAGAATAAATATTTTCATCATATAACAATTAAAATGGATTGATATCCACAATATAAAACAAACTAGGTTAATAACAACAAATAAGTCTAAATGATATTTAAATTGAGGTGAAATCCCATACCTTATATGTACTTTTAGTTTTGTTGTATTTAGCCTTCTGTTTATTGGTTTCATATACATTAATATATAATATAATAACAATACTCAGGATTATAATATCATATATTAGCTTCATATATTAGCTTCTTATAAGGTTTTATTACCCATTTGTGGTATTTAGCCTTCTGTTTATTTGTTTCAAATACATTAATATATAATATAATAACAATACTCATGATTGTAATATCATATATTATCTTCTTATAATGTTTTGTCACCCATTTGATAATAAACGTTCATTATTTTGACTATTTCTGGTGTTAATTGCTATGATTTCTCAAATAGGTTTTTACTTACAAATTTTATACTATTAATTAGAACGTTATTTCTTCATATAAAAAATTTAATCCATGAATTAATTATAATATATGATCAATATATATATATAGTAGTATTTAATATTTAGAGATTAGAAACGAGGTGAAATATTCACACAGACGTTAGGCCATATGTATGCATCACTGATACATTAATTTATTTGTTGTATTAAAAAAATAAAAACAAATGATAAATATGTATATTATAATTATAATATCCTATATATGTGATATATATTACGCATGTTTATTAATATATTACTTTATATGTACCATGTATTAAATGAACAAGTCATATCTCTTTGATGGGGCGGTAGTCCACACATTCTCGAAAGAAATTATCATATTTACACAAGTTCGGAAGAATAAAGGAATGTTATAAAGAAAAATCATGAAAACATAAATAAATTATAAATAAAATATATAAATAGAGCTTCCATCATAATAGGCACCACTATATGTGGTAATCGAAAAATGAACAATCATCATTTTGTGAGGCAATAGTTCACCGTACCCAGAAATAATATATTCATTACCCATTAGATGTGTGTGTGTGTAAATGTAGGTAAATATTTACATAAAAACATACTTTTTTATTTATCATACTATAATTGTAATATAATGATGGGATAATATGATTTGAGTGGGTGGAGATCGGAAATCCAACTAGAGAGCTTGAGAGAAGACATTACCTCTTAATTGGGTAACATCTTTTGGTTTGTATCAAAAGGATTCCTTAAAAGAAATGTATCCCATGTTAAAAATTCATGGTCTAGGTGAGGGAATTTTGGAAGATATATTGGAATATTATGGCTGAATCTAAGTGGTTTGGGAGATGTGGGGAATGTGAAGAGGTGGTGGAATTTTATAAGGGAGGAAAAATACTAACATGGTATTTTTGAAAAAAAGGAAGGTGAACAAACATTTTTAATTGGAAAAATTGTTAAAAAAACAAAAACAAACACAATGACGGTGGTTCATGGAAGAGGTATGAAAATAAAATGGGTTTTAGATAGGTTGATATGTCATTTTGGACCTTATGATAAATGATTGTTCCATTTTTAAGATTAATCTTACCTTAATGATTTTAATTATTTTAATTGCATTCAATAATTATTTTGGTAAAAAAAATTGTATTATTAGAAATTAAACATTATGAATAATATAAATATGGAATACATTAATATAAATTCTAATAACATATGTGGAAAAAATTTAATTAAATTTAATCCTTTCAATAAAAAGACATTGCATGTTTTTAAGGTAAAAATGTCCATATGTTTTTCTCGTTTTTATAGTCAATTTCAATGAGAAATTGATTACAGTTATATATATATATATATTATTAATTGGTTAAAAAATGGTGTCCCGAAAAATAAAAATTGACCTCCGAATTATAGAGACATAAAGTATAATGGTCACATAATTAGGTCCCTTAGTTGGAGAACATATCAGGGAAATAGAAACATGGATACAGAATAAAAATATAAACATCATGTTATGATATAGAGTGATAGGGAACATGGTTATGAGAAATCTATCAATCAAAAAGACAAAGATTAATAAAAATATAAGAGGAATTTTCCTCATCGAAAATGAAAGTTCTTGGACACTATTTTTTGTTTCAAGATCAATTTTACTAGATGTATCAAAAAAATCCATAAAATGTTTTCCAAAGATCCACTTAAACTAGTTTATAAATGGTTAACTTTCAAAATTGTTATTATCCAATACTTTAGATATTATGTAACTGAATTTACAAAATGAACATATCATAAGCCTCTAATAAACATGATGCAACTCTAAATTTTCAAATTACAAACACATGAATGACATCATTATTTATCCTCTTGAAATATGGGAACATCTCAAATTTCCTTAAATACGTTTTGGAAACAAGCATTGTTTCTTATCCCTTATGTAAGACACATGTCATTGGATATATTTCTTGAGTCCATTTTTTATTAAATCCATCAATGATAGAATATAACACTTTATCCATATATTATTAATCCGTTATAAGGTAGTCATCACTTCTCAAGATCAATCATTTTTTCACCATTAACTCACCATGAGAAACATGTTATGGTTTGTATTTCCCTCAGACATGTGTTTTCTGAAAAGATTAACTTTTTACTCAATAAATATTATTAGAACTATTTATCTTATGATCTCAATTCCTCAATGAAAACATAATATATTAGAATCATTATATATTTCATAACTAATATCATGATAAAATCATAAATAAAATATGTTTACAACATAGTTCTTAGATCCAAATACAAAAGCACAATAATCATTCCTCTTCGTTTGTTTCAAAAACATATGCTTGAACTTGATCTTGTATCTTATTTGGATGTATATTACCTTGACACATGGGGTATTATTTTTCATAGTGACCCATATCATTGTATTCTTACCACTGTATATCACTATATACCTTCTTCCCATTTCATTCTTTTTCATAGTGACCATTTTCTCCACACTTATAACACACTCCCAATCCTTTGAAGCATTTACCTGGTTGATTCTTTACATAGTTATCATAAGTTAAAGAAATAGGTATTTCCATTCATATAGATTGACTCATTCCACTTTTCACAGTGTCCAAAATACTGATTCTTCTTTTATTTTCACTTTAATACATAGGATCTCAAGAATTCATTCTCTGTTCTGACGAAACATTATATTTTCTATTCCTACAATGAGAAATAATAAGTAACCAATTCCCTTCAAATAATATTCATAAGAAAATAAAGTATGTTTTTGATCCTGCACCCTGTGTTGTGTATATAATCTTTAGCATACACAAATAACTATTTAAATGTATCTTTATAACCCACAACAGTCTCACATTCATTTTTCTTTAAGCATTGAAATTTTCACCTCATCTCAATTTTCTGATCATTAGGGAATAATTTATCAATGAATATATCCTTAATATCTCTTCATTAAATGAGTTATATTTCTTCTTCAACCTTTTTATTCATGTCGGTGGACTACTATTGATCTGTATCACCTTAGAGATAATAGACCGCAAGAGCAACCATTTCCATTTAACATCATTCCAAGGCTGTAAATATCCTATCTAGATAATTAATCCATTGCCTTGATACACAAGGATTAGTAGTCCCACTAAATTATGGGGTATTCTGCATCATAATTTGATCTAGCATAGGAGATTATATCTATGGAATAGGTTGTTCCCTTAAAGAAAGGTTATTTTTCTTAACCTGATTAAGATTCCCTAATATTTCCATGATATTCTCCATTCCAATACCAGTTTTACTGGTTTCCTCTAGAGGAAAATCTTGAAATTTTCCCTGAGTATTAATACCATGTGTTATTTCAGGATCCATTATTAAACAATGGGATACTATGGAAAAGCTCATAATATATAATTCCAAATACGGTATAGCCCAAAACATAATTTTTATGGCATCATAAATCATAGAATCATAAACATGGGTTACTTTGGGGAAATATTTACTTTTAAATAATTCATAATTTTAGGTAAATAAAATTTTAATTTTCCTAATCTTATTTCACAAGAGTGTCAAACTAGGTATGCAGTAAGGCCCCATTTTCTTATACCAGGTTACCCTGAGATAGGACAGGAACACCTTTTCAAAGTTATTACTCTTAGATACATTTGTAAAAAACCATACCAACTGTAGTATCCATACATGGATTTATTTCTATAAATAAACATGTAATTTCTACCTTAAAAGAATGATAGAATGTTATTTTATACTTTTCCTCAATGTATATATTCGGGTTTTTCTCTAAAATCTATATTTTCTAAAACCAGTTTCCAAGGCTGTTGGTAATCATACATTGATACCAATTGTATTTCCCTGAACCCGGAATCATAGATCTAGTGAATTGTTTAAATACATTACCTAATTTGAATGAAAAAATAATCTTGAAGGACCTATCTATTTATAATTCTTGTAATTCCATATTATATACATGATACTAGTAATACATTGTGAATAAAATATAAAATATGATACAAAATAAAATGGAATATGCTATATCCATGAAAACTTATTCCGTAATTTTTTTTTCATAACAAGGGGAAGGAAACCTAAAAATGGTGAGCTAAAAGTATAATTAAGTGCATGAAATGTTCAAGTAATAATAAATCTATAGGAATAATATAACATGGAATGGAAAATAAATGATATCACATGTAATAAAAACTAGTTGTTAAGGAATATTCTACATAGAAATGTAACAAATTGATACACATTCCATTTAATAAATTATATTAAATTAAACATATCATTAGATATGTCGACTAAAAAACTCAGGGATGAATATTAACTGAAATATCTATAAAGTAAATTATTAATTATTTTATTCCATGTTTGAGTCACATTAGGACCTATACTATCAAGATCCATCCTCTAGATAGTTTAATACTATAGATAGAAACCTATTTAATTTTTTCTACTTAATTATCTTTTGAGAATCTATCCATTTATCAAGCATCAATATAAATTTTTTACTCCTTCACATTTGCATGTTCAAATCATTCTTCATATCAAGTAATAAATTTAATTAATAAGAAATATACTTTATCTAATATCCATATTAAATAAAGAAAACATATTTATCAATACATGCACAAATAATCAGTTAACATTCAACATAGACACCGTATGTAAAATGATATAGGGATTAAGAAATAGTAATATCCATGATAAATTAAATGGATAATTTGTTGGAAATTCATTGTTCAATGATCATAGGAGATTGAATATTTCATTGGGACTAAAAAATAAATAATAGAAGTGAATTTGAATAATATCCATAGCCAAATCAATCATAAACCTTCCACAAAAATAATAAGGATGGTAATAATAAAAGATAACCCATGTGGAGTAAAATAGTGGGTTTTCATCGTCGATGAATAGAAATAAATAGATTATTTTAAAAAATTCTTGTTTTATATATCATTTTATTTTTAAAAACCATTTAATTAAAAATCAGTATTAAAAAATCATTATAAATTAAAATTGTAAACATTAAAAGGAAGCTTTGAAGGAATTTTGGGGGATAAAGTTTTATAATTTTTATGAGGTAAACAGAATATTTCTTGTGCATGGTTAAATGTTAGAAAAATTCCTTGTTCGGAAAGCGAAAAAAAGGATTCTTTAAAAAACATTGGTAAAAGAAAAAAAGAAAAAACGTTTTTTCCAAATAATTTTTAAAAATTTTTTTAATACATTTTAATAAATATTGGTTTTTTGAATAAAATAGCTTCTCTGACAAAATTTTGAAACAAAATTGGGTTTTCTCAAAATCATTTTATAATACATTTTGAGAAACTAAGAGTTGAAAAAGGGTACTATCACTTAAGAAAAGTAACGAATAAAAAAAGAATAAAAAAAATAATGGTTTTATTAGAAAATTGTCAAATATATTCCTATAATGGAAATGAATGTGTAATAAATCCTTAAAAAATGATAAAGTAAAGTGAACATATAATAATATTATAATGTTGTAGTGAGAATCAATAAATGAGTAGATTAATTATATCGACTATAAATCCACATATATACATGGAAATACATAAATAGACAGTAAAATTAATTATACAAATAATGATATAATAGTAATGAAAATTAGGATGTAATAGAACCCAATTATTAAAAATTGGGTTATGAAATATCTTTTCCACTTGGTAACATTTAACACAAATCCCCTTAGATGAAATAATTCATATTAAAATTCAATGTATCATGAAAAATGAATGAATTATGATATTATATGACCAATTGGAATTATTTTAACTATATATAGGAAATTAGGTGTACAGAAAATTATTATTTCAAGAGAAATTTATCAATCATAGATGATGTGAGATTACAAAGATAATCATTAAAAATTTTCTTAATAAGAATAATCCTTAAACATTCCAAAACAACCCATTCCACTTTGAATAAATTGAGTCATGGACTCCATAATTGAATAAAATAAAATTGAACATATAATTTTATTATAGTAAATATTTTCAAGATGTAACATTTAAAATGTTATTATATAAAACATATAAAAGAATCTATGTTCATAACTACAAATAAGACTCAATGGAATCTAAATTGAGACAAAACCCCTAACCTTATCCTTCATTTTCGTTGGGTAATTTGTACCCTAATTTATAGTGTTTTAAAATATATTACTAACTAATATCATTACCATGACCATGATTATAAAAAAATATATTATTTTCTTATAATATATTATCACCCATTTGTTAACAATCTTTCATTATTTTGACTATTTTTGGTGTTAATTGCCTAGTTTCTCAAGAATGTTTTCACTTATGAACTGTTGTTCCTATTAATTATACCATGATTTCATAATCTCTATAATTTAAAACATTACATGAATATCTTATATATTTATTATATAACTTTTTTCATTAGTTTATAATATTTGGATATTGGAAATGAAGTGCACTATTCCTGGAGACAGTTGGTTGTACATACACATGAGTGCTACACTCATTTCATTATTGTATTAATAGAATGAAAAATGAATGATACATATGTATATTATGATTACATTATAAGTTATATTTTATATATGTCACATATTTCTAGTAAAACTGTCATTTATACTATCCATGTATGGAATGATTAAGTCATATCGCTATGAAGGGGTGGTAGTCCTAACATTCTCAAACAAAATTAGTTTATTTACACAAGATGGAAAGAATAAAGGTATGATATAAATTAAAATTAATGAAGAATAAATAATTTATAAATATTATAAATATTTTATAAAAATATAGTATCCATCATAACATCCAACTTGATTGGTGGAAAAGGAAAAATGAATAATCCTTGTTTTATGAGGATGTTGTTTCCCGTACACAGAAAAAATATGTTTGTTACCAATTTGATGGTGGTGTGTGAATGTGTAGTTCTGACCCTTTACATAAAAACATACTAGTAAAATTTTTATAAGGGAATTATTTTATAATAATTGAATAGATATATTTTAGGGGGTGGATAATGTAAAGGAATCTAGAGAGCTTGATAGAAGATGTTACCTATTAATGAGGCAACATCCGTTGGTTTGTACCAAAAGGATTCATTGGAAAGATTTATTCCCAAATGGATGCTTAAAGGATAATGAGAGGGGTTTGGGGAAGATTTATGTGTAGATATTGTCCAATCCTATGCTGTTTGATAGGTGTGAGGAATGAGGAGAGGTGGTGGCCTTTTATAAGGGAGAAAAAGGACGTACATGGTATTTTTAAAAGATGTTAGGTGTACCCAAGTTTTTACATAACAATTGTCTTAATAAATAAAATAAAATCCATAAAAGAAGTTTAATTTCCATTTAATGTTCATAAAAATAGTGGGGCACAAAGGGATATGTCATTTTTTCCATCATTTTATATGTTTAGTCCATAAATAATATTAATTTTCACTTAATAATTGTAATTTATTTAAATTACATTCACTAATAAATTTGATCACAATCAATTTTTTACTTATTAGTAAGTATGGATTATGAATATTCAAAATATGGAATCCATTTCTTCAAATTACAATCAAATAATTTCTTGAAAATAAATTTAATGTAATCCTCCAGACGAGATGACTATGCTAGGTTTTAAGGTAAAAATCTCCAAACGTTTTCTATGTATTTTTTGAAATTTAAAATTGAAACTGGTTCCAATGATATAAATTTTATTAATTGATAAACAATTATCAAATTAATAATTTAAACAAATTAAAAATATAATTTTATTCTATAAATAAATTAAATGAATTTTTGAAATCTAAAATTTAGTATTCTTGACTAATAATTGAAAATTGATATGTTTTTGAAAAATTTAAAAAACTCAGAAAAAAAATTTATGTTTAAATATATAAGATTATTTTTATATTGATATAATAAATCAATTAAGTTTCATAATTAATATTTCAAATTGGTTCTCTATTAAAAGGCTGTAAAATTTATTTTATTTGAATATAGTGTTTTAATGTAATATTTGTGGTTTTTATTATATTGTGATTATAAAATATATTACAGGATTTTAAAAAATAATATATTATATATTATATATATATATATTGGATAAACATCACCCACTAATTTTTTAGTTAAATATATTAGGGTAAAATAGCTTTGTAAAAATAATAATATTTTCGTTTATATTCAAGCTGTTTTAATATTCATTTTTAATTAATTTTTAACCAAAGAATTTATTTTAAATTTTTTAAACTACAAATTTTCATAAATTAGTTACCCTATTTAATAACTAATAATTTTATGTCTATATTATATCTTATTATATTGAATAATATATCATTATTCGGAAAAAATTGGTCTTGCATGTAATGTATGCTTCCAAAAAAAGTCATAAATGTGTGTAACACAAGGTAACTCTGTATTGAGTACATTACCAAATATATAATATATATAATATAATTTAAAATAGTAATTATATTTTAAATTATCAAGGTATTATTATCCCTTATCTACTTGGTTACATGTTTCATGCACACTATCGAATATCCGGTTCTTACTTTAGAAATTCGTGGTGTTTCATAATTTCATAGAGTATTTTTCTCATTAAAATGTCCAAAGTGTTCCCCATTATGATGAGAAACATGAAATAATGGGATTATATTCTCATCCCACATATACATTTAGTTAAAATTATTTGATAAAGAAGATACAATATTGACTACTGGGTAAGAGTAGTCCTATACAGATGATACTTCTTCTCTTGATGTTAAAATTTGGCATTCCCCAAGACATGATATTATTGGAACAAACTCACTGGTATAAATTATACATCCTTATGTTTCATTAGATATTCTTATAAGTGATTGTCGGTAATAGTCAGTATAATTTAATAATATTGTTAATTTATTCCCTGACTCACACACATAGATGTACTTCCATAAACCATGATTATAACAGTTCATGAAAATATTTGGTGAGTCCCAAAAGACTTTTTTAATAATGAATATTTTATAGAAAGATCATTATCTTAAATATTAATTTATGTTGATATCCCAACCCTTTAATAGAAATAATTCATTTACATTAAATTACATTTACATTGTCTAACGAAACGATAATTATATATTGTCAAAGAAATATGTATCCAGAATATTGGTTAAGGACATAAGTTTGAACCTTATTTATGAGTTATTATGATAAAAAGATTGTATTATAATGTGATATAAAATTTTCTGTCATTGATGTCATCGAATGTACTACTTTCTCTTGGGTTCCTTGATCCAAGTCTCAATAGTAATTTGGGACTTTAGAAAATCTCTTATAATTCCTATGACAACGAATTATAGAGGTTCTAAATCTATGTGTTCTCATTGGTATTAATAAAATTATATTTAAAATTTATTATTTGAATAAATATTATTCTCATGACCATGGAATAATTTTATATATAATTGATGAATACAAAAATTAAATAAATATTTATTCACCAGGGTAATGTTAAAAATATTTGGATATATATTATTTATGTATTTATTAAATTTTTCATAAATATTTATTTTTCACACTAGGAATGGAATATTTATTTTTCAAATAAATATTTCATTAATATTTATTTAGTTATTTCGTAAATCAATAGGATAATATTTTTCACTGTTACATTTTGACAACTCTATGAAAAAAGCATAATATTATTATTTGAATACTTGGCATGTTTTCTAACATGGGTTTATCATTTTATTATGGTAACATGTTTAATTAATTAAATTAAAATCCCTTTTGCTTGCTTTATAAATACGACACCAATACAATATAAGATATGTTAATTGAATATCATTGTCAACAAGGTATTTCTCTCTAGCATAATACTATTCCATATCACATACTCTAATGAAATTGATTTTAAAAATGACTTCTTCTTGATTGATGAAATATGAAGAGATCAAGGAAAAAATGAATGGAATTCAATCGGTGGTGTTGACACCAAACGATTCATCAGTGTCATCTAGAGATAATATGAACACATGCAGGTCACCACTAGAGGGATTTTCCACTTAGATCCTAAAGGTGGGATGATGGATTAATGAGAAGGGTTTTAGATGTCCAATATCTACTTTTAAGAATAATCCCAATAATGAGGTATTCATTCATTTGATTAAATTAAATTAAATGAGAAATTTAATAACAATATAATTTTTCTTACTTATGATGAATATTAATTTCAATAATTTTTGGGAATTGTTTTATTCATCATCTTCATGTATTGTATAATTTTTTAATAATCCATTAAATATGACATTTAAGAAGTCAGGATCAACCCTTATAAATGGTTTTGATGACCCTAGACCCAACAAGTTATATAAAAATTGTTACATTCAAATTTATAATTATTTCTTTTATTTTTGATATTGTCAATATGAATGTTAAAATTATTTTAATGTTTTAATTTGTTCTTTATTATTTATTGAATTATCTTCTTCCCCATCTTTATTTTTCACTCATATTTTTAGGATTAATTAATAATTAACAATGAACACATCTAATGAACTTGATGAAGCCTACACTTTCAACTATTTTATTATATAATTACATGTTTTTAAACCCACAATTGTGTTATTTAATGGAAAATAGTATCTTTTTTAGGTTATTGAATATTTTCAAGCATAAATGAAAAAATGGCATAATTCTATTATTTTAATAGATTGTTCTTACTTTAGTGTTTCAAATATAACTATTATAATATTGATAAAAATTACATGACTCATTTTCAGAAGGATTACTTGATTAATGGGATGAATATTATTTTTTTGGGCAGGGAGTTGATTGGAAAATCTAATTGTCCTAAAGGTTCAATCGAGTTGAAAAATTGATCTAAATGACATGGTGGATGCTAACTAATTCATATAAGCATAACTAAGGATCTATAACCACAAATAATGAGATTCAAAATATATTTGAAATATATTTATATTTATCATTTTTATAATAAATATCATTGATATATTCCTTCATTTATTTTTCCATTGAATTCATGAATTTGAGGGGGAAATGAATAATCATTCGGAAAGAATGAAATTTTCTGATTAGATCATCCATAACCCCCCTCATCGAGTGGACAATGTTGCTGAAATTTTGAGGGTCAAAAAAATTAAAATTAAAAATAACTAGAAGAATCTATGAGAATGTTCATCAATTAAATGGTATAAAATATTGAAATATTTCATAGAATAAGTGTTGTATGATATGTTATGAAATAATTTCATACTCTGAAACAGAATTATTTGTCATGTAACTAATGTACACAACATGACTTTTCCGGGATGTATTTTTGGAGAGGACCAAGATGTGGTTCTTGAATACTGTTTACTGTGAAATTACACATCAAGTAATCCCATTACACATCATGATGATGATAATGAGAAGAGAATTAAATGCGATTTGGTGAGGGTGTTGAAATATTTTCTTATAACTAGTGCCCCTTGTAAACACTTATGAGACATTCTAGGGGGAGCACGATGATATTGTCTAACAATAAACCAACACCACCCAATCCGAAAGTAACATTTCAATGGAATGTTTACTATGGAATTTTTTATTCCAATGAACATTTTAGTGACCAATACCCACAAATGAAAGAACCTTCTAAGAACTACAATGCAGTTTTCTTCGAAAAAATTTCAATCAGACAAAAAATGCCATTTCAAACCAACCATAATTTCCATTAGGCCAGGAAAAACCAATTTATTTAATGATTTTAGTATCCCAAGAAACCTATAGGCTTCTTCCATGGACAATAAATTAATTCCCATCCAAAATATTCCAATGATAAATCTAATTATCTTTCAAAATGAAACATTCAACCTGCCCATCCCACTCAAAAATAAATGAGAAACCTTGAAGAAGTAATGAGGAAACATCATGATTCCTCAAAAAACAACAAACCCTCTTGAGTACCTAGATGGATCAATTGGGCCAACATTCCTCTCATGTAAATTTCATGAAAAATAAAATGAGTGGGGGTTTACCTTCACTACCCCAAGTTAATAAAATTGATAATAGGATATAAAATTTGAGTTTAATTTAATTGAGTAGGGTTACAAAAATGAATAACCCAAAAACTGATAAAATCAAGCATGCTTCAAATATTTTTAATGAAAATATAAATATTGATGGAAATTATAGATTTTCATGATTTTCATTTAATGGAAACACAAATTTAAAATCATAATTTTATTTGAATGAACAATGAAGGATTCAATGAGGATGCCTGGTCCCTTTTTTTCTCAAATAAATTATCAAAGTAGCCCAGAAATGTTCAAACACAATTTCCTTATCCATGGAGTGAACCATCAATGAATTATAGTGATTAAAAAGAGTGGGAAAGGAGTTTTTAGAAACATTTAAGAATATATATGTCAACATACATTTGATTAATACCGTGAAAAAAAATTTCATGCTATGACATGTTTTTTAAAATGTTATTTACCCATGAGATGTAATTTAAATGAGGTTAAAAAGATAACTTAGGGATGAATGTTTCATCTGTGATTCAGTATGCATATTCTATCAAGTGTAACGACCCAGGAACCTTTAACATTCTCTGCACAATAAGGAAATTAAAATTCAAGGATTTCATGCTTGATTTAGGGGCCTCCATCACTGTTTTGACATAATATGTTTACTCATCTATTAATGTTGGAGAATTTAAAACCTCTAGAATTATCATTCTACTTTCCATCATAAGTACCACCAAGCCTACTAGAGTTATAGATGATGTTATTGTTTATGTGAGTGGCATGGTTTTTTCTATGGATTTTTATGTCCTAGATATGGAATATGATCAGTTTAGTACTCATGTAGGTATCATTATTAGGAGTTATTTTTTGAAAACATATAAATTAATCATAAATAGTTATAAAGGATCACATTTACTAGAATTTGGAGGAGAATTTGATCATTTAAATATTTTCGATTCCATGAAATAGTTGGTCAATGATTAGCCATCTCCAAACTAAACATGACTGGTCGCTTTTCAACTGATATGTTCTTGATTTTTTCTATAATGAAATACAAACTTCACATTTAAATGATTGAAATTTGGTCATTTTAGAATCTGATCAATAAGAGGTTAAAAATGAAGAGTGTGATGAATCATGGGATGTTGAGACAACTGATCTCAACATTGATGAAAATAAATTTTTGGAAACCCATGAACCATCTAGTATACACTACTAGTAAGTTACCATTTTTTCTCATAAAATAAGTCATGGGAACATGGAAATTGATTTTCATGAATAGTGGTGTTCTTTAATCAATGAAAAAACCCCAACCTTAGTTATAGTTGAAACCACTTCTTGAGAACCTAAAATATGTATTATTAGATGAGAATTAATAATTACCAATCATTATTTCAAAATAATTGTAAAGGGTCCAATAGAACCAACTGATAGGAGTCATCAAGTCCCATAATAATTTTATATGATCAAATATCTCTGATTTAAAAGAAATTAGTCCCATTTTGTGCATGCATATAATTTTGTTATAAGAGCATTCTAAATTGGTGAGACAATTTCAATGGATACTAACCCCTAATCATTAGGAGGAAATCTAGAAATAAGTTACAATGATATTGGATACTGGAATTATTTTCCCTATATCTAACAGTCAATGGGTAAGTCCAGTCCATCTTTACAATATCAAGGAAATAATTTAGCGATCGTGTCCCAGTGGGGCATTTAAATAAACCGAGAATGTGAATTTTTTACAGGAAGATAAATTTAGTTACTGGGAAGGAACACTTCCCACATCCATTCAATGATCAGGTATATGAAATTCTAGCTGTGCCAACACACTATTGTTTTCATGATTTATTTTCCAGATACTTCAAAATTCATATTTCACTAGTGGATCAAGATAATAAAACTTTTACATGACACCATGTATCATTTTCTTATAGAAGGATTCCCTTTGGGTTGTGTAATGTTCCTATAAATTTTCAACGGTTTATAATGAGAATTTTCAATGAATTTATAGAAAAAATAATGGATGTTTTAATGGGAAAAATTCATTTTTGGTTAATCATTTGAAAATTGAACGAAAAGTTTGGAATTTTTTTATGGAAACATACATTAATATAAATCATGTTAAAAATTATAAAAAACTCCATTTTATGGCTAGTAAGTAAATTTTTCTTGGAATTGTTGTTTCCCTTGATGAAATTCAAGTTGATAAATATAAATTTGGTTTCATTTAATTATAGGAAAATGAAATTTTATAAAGTAATTTTATGAGGTGAAACAAAAATTGATAACTCATAGCATTGTTAATCTTTCAAATTGGGAATTTCCTTTTGAAATCAACACTGATGCATCTGAATTTTTTATTGGGGACAAGTTAAGTCAATGGTTGGAAAATAATTATCTTATAATGTATTATGTATCTATATAAATATATCATGCCTTTTAAAACTACACAATAAAAAATATAGAACTGTTGGCTATTGTATTTTCTATTAACAAATTTAGATGTTATTTTGTAGGCTCCAAGGGGATTATTTTCATAGGTCATTCTGCAATAATAATTTGGATGAATCAAAATGAAGAAAAATAATGACTTTTGAGATATATATTACATTCGTAGGAGTTTTATACTGAAATAAGGGATATAAAATTATTTGATGACCATGTTACAGATCAATAGTGTTCGATACTATAATTTTTGAATGGAAAAGTTTGGATCTATCAACCAACTAAAGAAAACGTTCCAGATGAGGAGTTGTTTTCTTGTTAAATTGAAACACCATGGTTTTCTAATCATGTAAATTATTTGTCTTATAATGATGTCCCCAACTATCTTTCCAAGCATAAAATTTCTAATCTTTTGAGTGTTTCAATGAATTATATTTGGGATGATACTTACTTATAACCCCTTGGAAGTGATCAAATGATTTGGATATGCATTCGAAATACTTAATTTCATGACATACTACATTTTTATCAGAATTTGAGCTATTTAGGACAGTTTGGGCCACAACTAACTGCATGAAAAGAATCTTATTTGGGGTTTTTTGGCCCAACATTTTTAGAGATTATTTTAAATTTTGTTGAACTTAAATGATTTTAAATTCCTGGGAAATATTTACAAAAGGAATGAGATGAGACAAAAACCTCATATATTTTGTGATGTATCTAATGTATGGGGAGTGGATTTAATGGGGATTCAAAAAATTATTCTAGATATATTTACAAATTTATTGTTATTTATTATGACTCCATTTAGGTTGAGGTTATTCCCACAAGAACTGATGATGCCAAATTTGTGTCTTAATTTGTGAAAGGAAATTTGGTTTCAAGATTTGTCTCTTAATATATTATATTATAGATCAAAGTAGACATTTTTAGTAACACATTGAAATCACATTTTATGAAATATTTGGTTCATTATAGGTTCTATACATCCTATCATACTAAAGAAAATGGAATGTCTGAGTAGTGAAATAGTGAAATCAAACAAATTCTCAAAAATGGGATCCCAAAAATAAAGGATTTGAGTTTGATTCTAGATAATTCACTCTGGGCCTATATGACTACATTAAAAATCCCAATTGTAATTTCCAAATTTTTATAGGTCTATAGAATGGATTTTCACCTAATAAAGGAATTAGATCACAAATATTTTTGGGATATCAAGATATATAACTTGAATTTGTTTTCTACTAGAATGGAAAGAATTTTTTTTGTAGGGGATGGAGGAGATCATAAATAATTCAAATGAATGTTCTAGGTTATACAAGGAACAAACCAAAGAATTTCATGATTGGTGATTATAAAAAACATTAATGGCAGGGACAATGTTTTTTTGTTTGATTCGATATTGAATTTTTTCCAAATTAATGTTCAATCCAAATGGTCTAACACTTTCATTGTTACTAATTTATTTCCATTTTGGGAAATATAGATAAAAGAAAGAGAAAAAAAGAACACTATTAATAGTAAATGGGAACCAATTGATGCTATTTAGATAAAATGTTCATGATCCCCCTTGGGGAGGAAATCCATATTCAAGATGTGGAATATAATTAATTCCATTTTGTGTCTATCCTCACTTATTTATATAATGTATTTAATTTCATTATTTTTTACATAAATTTTCTACAAAAATATGAAAGTGCATATAATAATTGTAGGTAAGAATATGATGCATAGATTAGGGTTTTATTTTCTTTCCCTTCATGTTTTTTTATTTTCATTTTTTATTTCTATTTTTTGGTGGTATTTCCATCTTTTTCAAATTTTGTGCCTTTTCTTTTCAAATTTTGTGTGTTTTATATTAAAAAAACAAAAACTATTAATTAAATGTAAATAAGTAAAAAATACTATTTCGCTTTTGAAACTCATTCCAATGAGTGAACTGATTGATCCTTTGAAAATAAACATAATTAAATTCTAAAATTATACTAGTCAAGTTCAGAATTTTGGGAATTTCTTGAAAATACCTCTGATTTTTTAATCTTAGACCAAATATCATTGTCTTTATCATCAAACATACCATTTCTATGAGTCTTATGAACCTATTATGGTATCTTATTCACATTAACATATTTTCATGAGAGAATCAATCTATGAAGGTTTGAACCATAACATGATATATTTCTGGAAAACATGAGGGCTATGATACTTGGGATTAAAATGATTGTGGAATATGTTGGGACTTTGAAGCCCCCTTTTCATGATTATATTTTTTATTTTGGACCACCCTTGACATTTTACCAATATAAGATCTCTGTATCCATGTATATCTTGTTAGGTTAGCCACATTATAAGCTAATTTTCTACTTCCAACATACTCTAAAAGATTAAATGCATGATCTAGTTAAACATAAGTGTAGGGGCATATGAATTTTGCAGTGATAGCTCATTTGGTGTTCCATTAGGTGGATATTAAAACATTGATGATATATTTTTTATGCTGAAAAATATTTTTCTGAGAGCTACGCCTATCTAGAGCTCTCAAATGAAATAGAGTTGTGCCTTTTTAGATCACTCAATGGAAGAAACATGTTCCATATCTAAATCTTTACAAAAAATGAAACAGTATAAAATTTCATATTTGATGCATAAATATTGATATAATGGTATGATAAAGTGATCATAAAATCACATTTTCATTAGAGGATAGTATGGAGGAATCAATACTTGAGTTAAAATTAGAATTATCCATTTTTTCATAGAAAATATCCAAACCATCCTTATTCGGTTTCACAATTATTCACATTTAAAACCGACCAACCATTAGCCACATAAAAATCATATTGATGACTCCATGAAAATCACATGTTCTTGGATCACATTGTGAGGAGATTTAGAAATTTATCAAGCCAATGATGAATCTTGAATTCGTTTGGATGAGAAAATCCTTGTTGAAAATTGATATTTGTGTATTGAAATAAAATTTCTATTAAGTAAGTGTGTTGTGTGCATGGTAGGAGAAAAGAAGTTGAAATGGATTGAATGAATTGAATTGAGAATTTAAAATATTGTTTTTAATATAGAATGATTTATATTATTTCTTGGTGACAAATTGGGGAACCTTGTTAGTATGTGTTTTGAATTTTCCAATTTTCCAGGATTCCATATGCTATGTATGGGAGAATTGATATAGAAAATATTTAAACAATTTTATACTACATATTTAAGTATTTAAACCCCAACAATGTTTGATTTTATAAGAAATATTATTTTTTGAATGTACGGATGTTTTGAGATTGAAATAAAAATATTTCACAACTCTAGACTATGAACTATTTTTAAGATATTCCATATTCTAGTATTATAGATAAAGGATGCGACACGACACCATTTTTTTTGAGAAATAATTGGAGAAAATAAAACTAAAGCAGAATGATCACATGTCTTGTAATAACATTAAATTTCATGAAATTTCCAAATGGAATTTTCCACACAAGACAAACAGTGACATCATTATAAACTTTGATAGACCAATAGACATCTTGTAACTTCATTACATGACATGAATTTTTTTGGAACGAGTTACTGGTAAATATCATGAAAATATTCATGATGAATGTTGACCGAGAAGTTACACGTCATGTAATTCCATTACACATCGTGAAATAGTCGACATGCAAAAAACATAAAGATGATATATAATGACATTTTAATGGGATTCCAAGTAAATGTAACCCTTTATCCACCTCCTATAGAAATTATGGGTCTAGAAAGAGTTGTTCAACACCACCAAAGATCTGCCAGATAATCGAGATACATTCTTCACCACAGTGGAGATAGAGATCTTGAGGAAGATGACCTAATTTGATTCAATAATAGAGAAGATTGTGCCGACTCAAGTGATGGGAGGTTAAGACCCGTGTGGTTGTGGATAGGGACAACCGAAAAACACTCTATTATTTTTTACCTTCTAATTGTGTAACCTCTTTTTTAATTTTTATTGAACATGTATTTTTGAATGACTGCGGTTGTTTTCATTCATGAAAAAAGCCAAAAAATATAATATTTTAAAAATTAATAAAATAATTTCATTTCATATAATTATTTATTTAGGAATTGGATTAGTTTAGTGATTTTTCATATTCATGGCCTATTTTTTAATTTTCTAGCAGAATGGAGAGATTTATGTTTCAGATGGATTGAGATTTCATGATGATTCTAAATAATTTTAAATTTTATGATCATGCATGTAAGACGGTAGCATCAGTGACGGTTGAAGTTAAAACTATCAATGTTCCGTGGATGTAATGGAAGAAAAGAAAATATGGTCAGAATAAAAGTCTTGTTCCACCTATATTTGAATATGAAGAACCTAAGGATGACTTGAAGACTCAATGGTAAAATCCAATCGCCTCTCCTTGTCCATTTCTTGAGGAGGTTATTGAAGGAGACATGCTAGCTGAAACAAATGTTGGAGCACCACATGCCTCTAATGAAAATTTGTCATATTTTTTTGAATACAAAATGAAATGTAATCCATCCATATTTAATAAAGATGGATATTACATTTCAACCTATCTCTTGCATTGGAAGATGATAAAGTTGATGCCCCAGTGGAGATAAAGGCATCAATGGTCATTCTTGAAAAGATCATCATTTAATATTCATTAAATTAAAAGGAATATATATTTTTTTTGATTCATCAAGAATTTATATCATTCCATTTAAATAGTTTTCCTAATTACCTACTGCTGGAATTTATAATTCAAAGGAAAATAAGCATGCCATGGAAGTCAAAGAACACTCCAAAGAAGTTGTGTCTAAAAAATTTGGTGACCCGTTCTTTGTCCATCCCCCATCATCTATGTTGTACCACACAAAAAGGGGGAGGAGATGATGCACTCTATCATTTTTTCCTCTAAAATCTGCATATGTTTGAGATCATTGGAAGAAATACATTCATGTAGTTTCTATGAATGAAACCCCACCCACCTTTGGATTGGTGTTAAACTGCCCAACCGCCTGAAAAGGGGAAGAAAAAACATAGAACCCACTTGGGGGGTCAAACCAACCATTATCTCTTTTCATTCCACTTTCTATTTAAAATTTTTTTTCATTATTTTTATCATATTTTTTAGAATTAATTAATTTATGTTTAATTTGGTAGAAGCAATGAGATTAACTCAAAGATGCTACATGAAAATAAAATCAGGTTTTATCTTTCATTCCCTTTATTTTTCTGCCCTTATTATTATTTTGCTGAGTTGAAATTAAGGGTAGTAAAATTTATGTGGGAGGGGGGGTTTGTCAACCTGCTAGTGGTTTTTTGATTGTATTTTTTATTTTGAATAATTTTTTAGGAAATTTTATCTTCAATGAATGTTTTGATCATTTTTCACACATCAAAAGATATTTAGAAAATTTAAATGATTTGTGAAATAAAAGATTAAAAAAAATTTATTTGAAAAACATTTCATTAAATAAAAGTTTCAATATATTTTTTTGAGTTTGACTCATTTTTAAAAGACTTACACATGAAACACTATCTCAAAATATTTTTCGTATCTTATGAGGTATTTGATCCATTTTAAATAATTCTTTATAACACACGCTCATTCTTGAGAGAAACAATGAATTTTTGTGATATCCCAAGATTTTGATTTTTCTCTTTCAAATATTTTTATTTCAAGGATTGTTTTGAACATTATTGAGGCACAACATTAGCTAGACAATTTTTTATGAATACCCTATATAAAATCTATTCTTCATTAGCCCTTTAGGATCCATGAATTTTTTTAGAGGATCATGCCACAGTACAAGATGATTTTTCTTTACCGACCCACAATGTTAGTATTTTTTCATTAATATTTCATGTTTCAGTGTGTGGTAAGTGCCATAAATTTTTTTTTATTTAGGATGTGTTTCATTTTTGGGAAATGTTAGGTGTGTGTCAACATGTTGGGTATGGTAAAATGATAGAATTTGTCTTGAGTTTCCATTTTTGTATGCTTCATTTGTTTTATCTAGTTGTCCTTCAATAATATGAAAAAATGGAGATGATCTTGAATTACTCATTGTAAATTAATTTGTGACCCATGTGCCTCTCTTAAATCCAGGTAATTTTGGTCATTCATTCATTTTATTCAATTTTTAGATCATCCTCTATTTATGAAACATAATATAATGGAGTTTCTTTCGAGAGATTTGAAAAAATGGTGATATATGGAATGATATCATTCATATTAATAAATTACTCACTCATTTACCATGTCATAGAAATGTTTTCTTTTGTTTTTCACAATCTCAAGGGGATTAGAGTGAGGTCATCCTCTGTTTTCACATGATTATTCATGTGTTGTACATTTGAGGGAATCCATCGATTTCTGGCCTTAATTTTTTTTGATCATTTCCCCACCAACCATAATCCATAGAATTCACCTTGAAAAAGTTTTCATGATTGAAAATATTTTCATGCTTCACATTTTGGAGAGATAATAATTTTTATTCGCCTGTGGTGATACATTCACTTTCGTAGTATAAGCAATAATCCAGATTTAATTTTAATTGAGTGAAGAATATAAAATTCAATGTGAGGTAGGTTGTGATTGGGCCATTGATAGATTTAAGAGGTTGGAAAAAAATTATGTAAGGAATGAAAAGAAAATATAATTGTTTTACATATTCGAAAAATGATGCAATTATATTTTGGATAAGAGCATTGATGTTTTATCACTTTTTATTGTTGGGTGCATTTTTATTTGAATATATGATGACTGCCTAGGAGTACAATTCAAAACGGTTGATGAGTGATGAAACAAGCATTTTCACATATGTTTTCCAGTAATTCAATGTTTTTAAACACACCATAGCATAATTTAATGGGAAATTGTCATATATTTTTTTGTTATTGATGTTTTTTGAGGTTAAATACAAAAATGGACTAATTCTACAATTTTAACAGATTTTTATGAATTTGGAATTTCAATCACAACTTTTTCAATATTTATTCAAATTGAATTATTTATTTTTTGAATGATTTATTTAGTTTTGGGATGAATATTATTATGCTGAACAAGGAGCTGATTCAAAAATCTAATGGCCCTAAGAGTTCAATCAGGTTTAAAAATTGGTTTGGATGATTGAAGGACCCCACCTCATTCATAGGAACATAATTGAATATCCACAACTCTAATTTAGGATATTCCAAATTGATTTGAATGAAATTTCAATTTTAATTTCTTCTAAAAAATATTTCTTAGATATTCCTTCATTAATAAGTCCATTGGATGCTCTAATTTGGGGAAAAAATTAAGAAACATTCAGACTGAGTTAAATGTTCAGATTAAATAATCCATATCTCCCTCGTCCAATAGAAAATGTTGGTGAAGTTTTTAGGGTCAAAAAATATTTAAAATAATAAAAAACAATTAGAAGATTATAGAAGTATATTACTCAATTAAAGGGTATAAAATATGAATATCTTTTTCGGATTAGAGCTTTAGGATAGGTCATGTCATAATTTCATGATGTGAAACAAAATTACACATCATGTAACTATAGTAAATGACATGAAACTTTCAGAACATGATTTATAGAGAAGATAAAGAATAGATTTGAGAATACTATTTGCTGAGAAATTACACATCATATAAGACATGTACTTGTCAAGAGGATGTCAGTGAGGATAAAATTAAATGCAACGATGGTTTGGGTGTTGAAAAAATTTCTAATAAATAAAAATGTTAGTGAGGATAAAATTAAATGCAACACGGTGTGGGTTTTGAAAAACTTTCTAATAAATAGATCCCCTCAACCACACAAACAATACATTCTAGGGGGAGTCTAGATCAGAGGGATCCATTTTCAAGGGGGGACATTTGAAATTTTAATTTTCTTTATATTTTGAATATATATTAGTGTGTATTTATTTTTCTTCTGTTCTTTCCACTTCCTCTTTCAATTATTTTTTCTTATGTATTTCACCCATGATGCTTCTTCGTAACTCCAGGTTTGTGTATATCTAAATTTTACTATTTTTCAAGGGGGAATGTGTTGGTATTTGAGTTTCCTATAATTTAATAACATATCATTTTTTATTATCAGATTCTAGTAAAAGGTAAACTGATTGTGGTGAGGGATCACCCCACCATATCTACTATTGATTTCTACCTCCTCATTTAAACATTTTCCTTAACATTGATATCTATTTCATTAAAACAGGGGATATTGGATTAGGTACTGATGTGGAAGATATTACTCCTACATGAATATGTGTTTGAGTATTGTAATAACATACAAATGAGAGGGTGTAGAGTGAATGGTCTGGATCTCTAATTGAAAAAAACAATGAAAAATTCATTCTAGAAAACAATGATAAAAGCACAAAACTCCATGAACAATGGTTTTCTTCTACTGAATTATTTTTTAATTCATTATTTTCATTGTGTTATTAATTTTTTCATATATATTATATTAAATTTACTTTTATAATCAGTCCACCATATATATTACTATATAGGATAGTTTTATATTAGTTAAATTAAAATAATAAAAATAGAGAATACAATGCATAGTATTGGCCTCTAGGAGATTGACCCTATAGTGTGGAACTATGGCACATTCATAGGTAAATATAAATTCAATTTAATAGTGGATATAAGAAAATATTCTGTCATCATAACTCATATTTTGGATCCCTTACTTATGGAATGATAATAAAATAATACATGATATGTACTCATTTGGTACAAGTAGTGTATCGTTGTTCATTGAAAAAGAACACCCCAATGGGTTTCAATTGTTTTGTAATTAGAACATTTTTTTAATAAATTTATTATATATTGACCAGAAATTGTATAACATGACCTTTATTTAGTAAAAAAATACATATTGGCTACAATTAGTGTAGTCCATACGTTTTAATCATAGACCACAAATGGAAAAATCTTATCACGTAGTTAATACAACATGACAAAAATCAACTACTAATTATGAAAAAAAATTCAGGTAAAAGTGAGAAACAATTTAAAAAAATGAAATAATATAACTATTAAAGGGAAATTTCAGGTTACCATACTTGATCTACCTAAATAATTTCTTGGATGTAGTGCTAACCTTAGTGTTTAGTTCATCCTTAAAACGATATTTGAAGAAATACAATTGCTTGTCCTAAGATTGAATGTACTCATCTTTATTGATATTCTAATCATTAAATCCCCTGACTAGTACCAGATCATTCTTGTCAATCATGGTAATATAATCCTCATTACTATCATCCTTTAATGGCCTTCCCATTAACCTGTTATCTTTTCCTTCAGTAACATTAATTTTCATAACCTATTAAATAATTTAATACTCATAATGAATAATAAAATACAATGAATGATCAAGAACAATACAAAACTATCATTTTTGACTAGTCGAATCCATGGGTGTATATTAGGATCAATTCCTATTAGTATTATATTCAATTTATTAACATATATTTTCACCATTGGTAGAAGAATGTATGAATAATCCTTTATCCCTTTTGAAATGACCCTCCAACTCTTAAATCACTTATAGATTGATAAACTATTAAACATAATGTCATATTATGTATCGTATGAAAAATGATTAGAACTATCATCACTATAAATAGTCACAAGGGCCCCCTACTCATACATTGGATGGTTGACTGGAGAAATTTTATACTCCTACACTAGATTAACGTTATTCAATCCATTAAATCAGTTTCCCATCACAATAGAATCAACCAAATTTTATAGAATAGTCTCAATCAAGGCATCAAACCCTAAAACATTGTGCATCTACTTACCACTAGAATAGTCATCCTAATCTGTAGACATAAATGATATTCCCAACCACTCCCACTAGAAACATTCCATGTATGCACTTACATGGTGAATAATGCTACCATGTGAGTCTTGGAGCCTCCCTAATCCACCATTTATGAGTCCAAATCACTAACATGTTTACTAGATCCACTATGAGTACACTCAAGAGAATTAGGAGAATCTGAAACACCAACATACTTCCCCACATCAGAACACTCTTTCCCTAATAGAGATTGATGCAGAGGTTGAGGTTAACAAAGAAACTTTCTCAAACGGCTGAAGATGTATGTCACAAATGGATTAAAATTCTATGATCCACACTGAACATCTGTTGCATACATTATATTTGTATCCACACCCACCATCCTTAGTCTAGATGATCTTTCCTCTTTGATTGACTTATGTTCCTAACCACTTCCTCCAATTTACGCACGCATATTCTTATTGAGATTCATATCCATGTTCTTATAGGATGCAATAGACTAGACCATATGTGTAACGGCCCGAAATTTCATTAATGGTAACCCCTCTTGATCTAATTAAATGTCTCTTTATGTAAAATTTTTATATAAAAAGTAATCTTCTATGGTTTTATTTTAAGAATGGTGACCGTTGCTAATATAGTCATTGAACAAAGATCACATGTTTAGTATAAATATAGGGTTTTAATATATCCATATTTACTCAGACAACGGAAGCGATGGCCTCATCCAGCGGAATTTCTCTATACGAAGCCCATTTGTCAGAGCTCTAAAAAGAGGTGGAATCATTGGAATTCTCTCTTGACAAAGCCCAAGTCGAGCTTCATCATGTTAAGCTCGAGCGGGACCACCTATGAAAGAAGTGGATGTTGATAGAGATTACCACCCGAGTAATGTTATCTGAGCCACCCCAAGAGTATGTCACCATCGCACACCTTACTCTTCAGTCTTAGGAATGTGTTATAAGGGGTTATGTAACAAGACCATAGAACTATGGTTATGTACATTATTATTGTATATAATAATGAATATAGTTTCATTTTATTATTGTTACCATGTAAATAGTTTTTAATGCTCAAATAGTAGTTTTTTAGTTAAAATTAAACTAAGAAATCTATTTTTATTAAATAATGGTTTTTTAATTAAATAATATTTTGATAAAATAATACTATTATTATATTAATTTTAATTAAATATAAATGATCGTATAATTTTATGAATGCAATTGTAATTTTTATTAAAGTTTGAATGCCATTTTTGTGAAAAACCATGAATTTTCGATAAATGTCAGTTGTTATTTTAAAAGTGAAAATTAACCTATATAGAATATTATTTAGAAAAAATGAATATTATTTCTATAATAAGGATGTAGAAATTATCCAATGGTAAATTTTTCATAATTTTTTGAGACAGTAAAAAATTTGGGTAATAATCAAATACCGTTTAAATATATAATGTGTTTTATGACATCATAATGGCCAAATAGTTATTTAATAAAATACTATAAGCCTTATGTTCGGAAAATATATTTTTTTCGATTACAGTAATGTGATTTTGGGTTTGTTTGACTTATTTTACAAAGCATTAATGGACCCTTCAAGACTTATTAACCATCATGTCTTTTTAAATTGTTTTCCTTGGTAGTGTGACTCACCTACACATAAGAAACCCCATTATTTTAAGAAGTTAGGACATTTCCCATACAAAATATTTTTTTACACTTCCCTTTTCCAAAAACCGTTGGAAAAAACAATGGGATGGTTTGGGGTTTGGATTAGTTTAATGTGAGGTGTCCCAACCCTAAATATTAAATAATTCCCTCACCTTTACTATATAAACCAACTCAATCTCACACATCCTCCACACTCAGTGCCCTTGTATTTTGTCCAAACTCTGCCCTCTTATCTCTATAATCCTCCAAAGGTGCCCAATGCTCCCAAAAAGCTTCTCTCAAGCCTTTGGAAGCACACTTCAATTTAAGGTTTTTTTCTTCCTTTCTCATTGTTGTCCCATTTTCTTAATGTTGTCATTCCATTTTAACATCAATTATAAATGTTGGGGTATGGTTTCAATCCTCTCCCATACTGACCTATTCATGTTTCAATTATGGTATACCCATTTCTCTCTCATTAAATACCTCCCATGTACACCTGTTACTATGCCTAAATTCAGAAAGGAATTTCTCTCTCCTCATTTATATTCAAGCAATTATTTTGTATCATGAATCTAATTTCCATTACATTTGTTGTGAAATGTATCTATATGACTCCCTTACTATCCATGTAATGTAAATATTATGAAACACCACTTTATCTCTCATCAACCATTTTTATGGGTTATTATGTCGTGCCATTTTGCTGCAGAAATTGCACTGTGCTTTTCCAAACCAAATTCATTGGGTAGTGAATACCAAGCCCATTTCTCTATCAAGGGTATTTGCCTTTATGAATATTTAATTATTGTTTAAATATTTTCATTTACATATTTTACATTCATTTATCATGGAATAAAAGATTATGTTAAATGATTCAATGTTTTATGATCCATGTGGCAAACTTATGCATGAAATGAAATATTTAAGAAGGGGGAACCCTTATAGCACTCCAATGCAATGGGAAAAGTATAGTACCATGATACATCATGTGAAATGGGTGTTGAGTCATTCTAATTAAATTTCAACGAGGTTTTACTCATGCTTCATGTGCAGTGAGGATTTACACATGCTCTATTTGCAATGAGCCTTGGCTCATCCTACCTCCATGTTAAGTGTTGTTTCCACATTTCAATGTTATGGTTATCATGATTTATCATGAATTTATGTTTATAATTCTATTGTACTCTATTGATATTCCTATTGTCTAACATTTATTTTATTCCTTATGTTATTCCATGATTATTCGCTTGCTGTTCTTTATTACTCACCCTTTTCTTATGCATGTCCTCAGCTTATCCCATGCAATGCTAAGTACGGGGGAATGTAGTAGTCATGTAAAGGAAGTTTTCAATAAAGATGTCGTATATCATGTTTTAATTTGTTATGTAATGATCCTAAGATCCATGTCACAAGACCTATCTATCTTCTATGTTGTATCAAGTGAAGTTTATGTAATAAATTATGTTTAATTTTGTAATAAAAAATAGGGTTTCATAGTTTTTATCAGAGGATTGGTTTTGTTATTTTTGGTATTAGGATAAGAAAACCCTAGTAATGCCTTATAGACAAGACTATGTATAATAAAAACTTCCCTCAATTTTTATTAGTATTGAGTAAGTGTTTTATCAAGAAAATACATCCTTGTCTTGATACAAGCAGGTAGAGGCGGCTCTGGCACAAATGTACCTAGTGGTGAAAATCCCAACAAGGAGTTTCAGGCATAACCAGTGGTATCTTGGTACAAGACAGCGGGCCTTACTGCACTCTTGGTTTCTACACTCCTGGGGGATATGCCTTGGAAAATTCACAAGATTAGTATGAACCCTTATTAAGGTAATTAAAAAAACCCCTAAGAACATATGTTAGAAATTAGATCATGGATAACATATATTGAAGCGTATACGATTCATAAGATAAAGAAATATAAGTTATTTATAAGATATCAGCTTTTTTGTATGGATTTCCATTTATGTGTTACCCCTATCATTCCTTTTATTCCAAACAATGGCCGGTAATAGGGGGTCTTGGGCTAACAAACGATGTGAAGATCATTGTGTTGACTGTACTAATGAGATGCCCAATCCAATGGGAGCAGCAATAATGAACTTTGTCACGATTCTCTCTCATCTATGTCAACAAAACAATTGAATAGAAACATTTTTCAAGAGGAACGTTCAAATCCCCACCCCCCAAATAAGGAACAAGTCTCTATTTAGAGAATCATGAGACAAAGTCCTCTAGCTTTTAATGGATCATCTGATCCCTCAATTACCAAACAATGTATCAACTCCATTTAAATGATTTTCTCCATCCTTCAATGTTCAGAAAAAGTGATGGTTCTCCTAGTTGCTTAACATATGGAAGGTGAAGCTAATCAATGGTGGATGTTGATCAAATATACAGAGATTGAGGAGGATATTGAGGGATGATAATGAAAGGATATCCCGAAGATGTTTTTCTATAAATATTTTTCGTGCACCCTCTAGCTTAAGATGGAAAGAGACTTCCTTGACCTCAAGAAAAAAGATGATGAATCTATTGAAGAATATGAGGAAAACTTTACAAGGATTGTGGGATACGCCTCTGACATTGTCATTACCCCCTAATGCAAGGATGAACGCTTTTTTGGTGGGCTGAAACCTAGCCTGCGGAAAGCACTGGCGATCTGTGACTTCAACAACTTTGAAGAAATTTTCTGATGTGCCCTCATGAATGAAATGGTGGTCAGAGAAACATAGGAGTATCATGGGGATATAAAGTGGAAGTTGGAATTAAATGCTGGCAGTCCAATGGATAAATCCAATGATGCTAAGAAGATCTCTCACCCCACTTGCCAATGGTGCAGAAAGAGACACCCCGGAAATTTCCTGAAGGGGACTAGGAAATAAATTATGTGTGGGTGAGAGGGGCACCTAGCTGTCAATTGTCAGCAATAAATGACCACGACTATGAAATAGGAGAGGAATGTCTATTCAAACCTCAATGAATGGTTCATTGCTAAAACTGCAAAGAACTAGGGAATCTTGGAAATTAGTGCCCTATGCCAGGGGTTATTAGAGGCAACCAACAACCTCCAAGGCAGAAAGGGTGAGCTTTTGCTATCACTACTACCAGAGTGAACCCCGAAAATGAAGTGGTGACAGGTACTCTAGTTATTCATTCAATAATAGTGAATGAGCTTTTTGATTCAGGTTCTACACATTTTCTATATCTTGAATGTTTAGTAGAACAATCCCAACACCAACACAAATCATGGAAGTGAAAATGTTAGTGATTATGAAAAATGGGGCAATCATTGCATCCCATGAATATAACTCCTCCCCTATCCTAATTTGTGGATTAAACTTCACAACGAACCTCTTCATACTCTCTTTGGTGGAATTTGATATGATTCTTGGTATGTATTGAATTTCCTTATATAAATCTAACATAAATTTCTGTGAGAGGTTAATCACTCTCCATGTGGGGAATCGACCACCGATTATTTACAAGTGCAAGGAGGAAGATGAACCTTATTTAGATCCATCATCTCAAGTATGGACATTACTGCCCTATGAGCACACGTATTGGGGCTAGATGATTGAGTCCAAAGAAGAAACCATCCTTGAAGACATGAATATAGGGAGGAAATTATCTAAAGTATTTCATACAGAATTTCTTGGTCTCCCTCTTAGAATAGATGTTGAATTATCAATTGATCTTATACCTGGGGAATTTCCAATATCGAAGACTCTATATAGAATTTCAATTGTGGAGCATGAGGAGCTGAAGAAAAAAATACAGGAGAATCTGGATAAAGGGTTTATATGTCCAAGTGGTTCACCATGGGGTGCACCGGTCCTCTTCGTCAAGAAGAAAGATGGGTCAATGTGCCTTTGCATCAATTATAGTGATCTTAACAAAATCATGATAAAGAACAAGTATCCTCTCTCGCGAATTGATGTCTTGTTAAATCAGCCACGTGGAGCACAATACTTCTCTAAGGCGGATTTATGTGGTTGAGATATTATCATGTAATGGCGAAGAATGATGATATCCACAAGATTTCTTTTCTTACAAGATATGGAAACTATGAATTCATAGTAATTTCTTTCTGACTCACTAATGTTCCAGAAATAAGTATTTACTTAATGAATAGATTCTTTAGATATTACCTCAACAAAAATTTGGTAGTCTTTATAGATGATATTCTTATATACTCCAAAACCAAGAGGATCATTAGGAGAATCTAAGAACTATACTAGAGACCTTGAAGAAGGAGAAGATCAATGAAATGTACAAAAAGTGTGAGTTATGGTTAAATGAAGTCTCATTCTTGGTTCATATCATCACAAGAAATGGGATATCTATGGATCCCTCTAAAACAGATGCAATTTAGAGATGGCTGAGGCCAACAACGGTAACAGATATTCGTAGCATCTTGGGGTTAGCTTGATAATATCGATGATTTGTGTGAAATTTACCACAATTTTCCAACCCTCATACCAAGATAACTCTAAAGGGAGTAAAGTTTTCATGGACTGATGAATGAAAAGAAAGAATCAAGGAGTTTCAAATGAGGCTTATCACTTCACCCGTGCTCACATTACCCAAAGGTGGATAACTTTTTGTGGTATTCAATGATGCTTCGAAGAATGGACTGGGATGTGTGTTGATGCTAAGTGGAAAAGTCATTGCCTATGCTTCAACACAATTGAAAGATCATGAACAGAACTATCCAACACATGACCTCGAGTTGGCTGCAGTGATATTCGCTTTGAAATTTTTGCGGCATTATCTCGTTGGGGAGAAGTGTGAAATATATACGTACCACAAAATCCTCAAGTATATATTCACACAAAAATAGTTGAACATGCGCCAACAAAGATGGTTAGAGATAATCAAAGACTATGACTGGTCAATCCATTACCACCCTGGGAAAGCAAACAAGGTGGAATATTCCCTATGTATAAAGGACCCATCAATTATATCATTGATGAGAATTGAAAAGGATCCATTCTTCTTAGATTAGATGAAGATAGACATGAGAATCATAAAAAATGTAACATCATCAATCCTTTCACAAAGGATTGCTCACACGTCACTTTTGGAAAGGTTAAATGATGCTCAAAAGGATGATGTGGGAATTCATGAAAAGTGGAAGCTATTGGAAAATGGAAATCCTCAGAGAATAATGTTAATGAAGATGAAATTGTGAGATTTGGGAAAAGGCTATGTGTTACATCAATTCCAGATCTGAAGAAGAAACTTCTAGATGATGCACATTGTTCAAATTTCTATATTCCCCCAAGAAACACAAAGATGAATCGAGATCCATGAGAGAATTATTGGTGGGATGATATGAAGACGGAGATCTTTGAATATCCATCAATGTACCTAGTGTGTCAGCAAGTAAAGGAAGAGTGGTAGAAGTCTATTGGGATGATAAAAACATTTCCCATACCATCATTTAAATTAAAGAACATAACCATGGACTTTTTCACCAAACATCCAAAGACATCTAAAGGAAACAATGAAATATGGTTTGTGGTGGATCGTCGTACAAAGGTTGCACACTTCATTGAAATTCAGTAGGATTTTTCATTGGTTCAACTGGCAGGGATATATATCAATGGTGTTGTAAGGATGATGGAGAAACACTATCTATTGTGTTTTATCAAGATAAAGTATTCACCACTATATTTTGGAAGAGTCTTCAACATGCTCTAAATATTGAACAGAACTTCAGTACGACCTATCATCCTCAAACTGATGGCCAATCTGAGATGACTATCCAAAAACACGAGGACATGTTGAGAGCGTGCTCAATGGACTTCAAAGGGGGACGGGATCAACAAATTCCTCTGGTGGAGTTCCCTTGTAATAAAAGCTTCCACTCGAGCATCCAAATGGAACTATATGAATCCATTTATGGGAAAAGGTGCAGAACACTAGCGCGTTGGGATGAGGTCAGTGAGCATATGCTGATTTGACTTGAAATGGTCGACGAAATGGTGGGGAAGGTGAAAACCATTCAGTAGCATATCAAGGTGGACTAGAGTCGACAGAAGAGTTATGCAGATAATCATCGATGATACCCTGAGATTAAGGTTTGAGACATGGTATTTCTACACATATCTTTATGGAAGAAGGTCATGAGGATTGGAATGAAAGGGAGGTTAAGTCCACGGTACATTTTCCACTTTGATATTCTTTATCTTGCCGGGGTTGTGGCCTATCGACATGCATTTCCACCTACCATGGCCATAATACATGATGTCATTCATGTATCCCTCTAAAGTAAGTACATACCAAAACCTTCACATGTACTCTCTTCAGATGTGATACATTTAGAGGATGATCATTCTTATGATGAGAAACCAGTGATGATATTATATCGTAGAGAAATTGTTCTACGAATTAAACAATGACCCTCGTCAAGGTGTTCTGTCAAAACCACTAGTTTGAAGATGCATGTAGAGACCCGAAGCTTGACGTACATGAACATTACATTACATTTGCGGAATACTTAGTACATAACAAAAACACACACTAAAGGATCGTAATAGTTTAGTGTCTTTGGAAACTTGGAACGTAATCTTCTAATCGTGGTGAAAGTTCTTCAATATCTCCCATAAAGGTCATCCCTTTTTTCTACCTAAAACCTTTCTTTATATCCTGGGGAAAAGAAAACATAAAAGGGTGAGCTCAAATGCTCAGTAAGGGTAAACAAAAGAAAAATCAATCACATCATATACATAGCTTTTGGAAATCTTAACCTGAAAAAGAGCTCATAATATCATAACATGGGATATATCATAGAAGTGAAATGTAATCCCAATAATCATAACTTAAAACATGAAACTTTGTGGCATACACACATAATCATAGAAAATCATTTCTTGTTAGTCAAGACTCAATGCCAAGACTATCTTAGTGGACAAAGTCCCTTTCTGAATCGAGTAACCCTCGTTTCAGTCCTGTTTCACTGAACCGGTATAACCTACCATTTCAGCCATGTCTATCTCATGAGATATAAAATCTTTACCCAATGCATTGGAGGGAGATATAGGTCCCACCCATCTTATAATGAATCCTTTCTTATGTGTGCCACATAATCATAAAACATACATCATCGCATAACACATGTAACAAAAATGGGATTCTTGAAACATCATGACATCATAAAACAAATCATATAAGACAAATGACTTCATAAAAATAATTCCCTCACAACATAATCAAATCAATGTAATTAAAGGGATAAAAACAGAACCCTTTATTATCTTAGATGGAAAATAATTTTGATAAAGCACTTGAATTGAATTCTTGAGGAAAATATCCTTTCTTCTTCAAAATCAATTTCTTTTCACAAAACATCATGCAATTTTAAAAGAAAGAGATTTTATTGAAAATTGTCATGAAATCTTTTAGAGAAAGCTTCATGAAAATAAGGCTTTATAAAACAGTAGAAATCCGTTCGTTCCGTATAAGTTAAAAAAAACATTCTTCGTACTTTTGTCGGAAAAGTCAAAAAGTACCTCGTACGGAAAAACGACAAAAGATTCCTTTCATATTCTTTACTAAAAACTCACCTAAGGGTAAAATTGGATTTAAACTATTGCAAGTGGATGGAAACAATATTACATATTGAGGGAACATGGATGTGGATGATAAAATACACCTCAGTAAATACTTA
The DNA here is from genome assembly GCA_963277665.1 of Viscum album. Lineage (NCBI taxonomy): Eukaryota > Viridiplantae > Streptophyta > Magnoliopsida > Santalales > Viscaceae > Viscum > Viscum album. The sequence goes on from OY728163.1 coordinate 694,819,658, forward strand.
CGAATAAACAATCTCGGATAAAAATGAGATTGTGATATTTCCCTTACCTTAGGTCCGACTTGCTTTGTAAGTGTCCGAACCTCCTGTATAATGATTTAAATAATGTCATTGACTTATTACAGAATCATATTTATTGTTATGATATCATATATGGTTCACTTATGACTTTATATTACCCGTTCTTTTGTAAATTCCATGTTAAAGAAGCGTTTTGGGTAAAATCGTTTCATTTATCGTAGGTGTTTTGACTTGTTATTCTTGACATTATTATTACTTATATCATGATTTACTTACTTCCAGAATATAAAATATGATTTATATATCATATATATTCAGTATATATATATATATATAATAGATAGATAAATGAAATGAAAAACACCGTTCATGGAGACGGTAGTCCGTACGTACGCATGAACGCTGTTTTCCTTTCCTTATTGTCTTGAATGGAATTAAGTAGATGACATACATATAAATATAAATAATTCCAGTATCATTATTAGGTCATATATTTCATTAGTACTTATTATATATACTTTATAATCATTCATGAATGGTTAATCATTGAGAATGAATCTCATCGCGTCGTGGAGACGGTAGTCCGTACGTACGCACGAGTGATGATATCATTCTCATGGTCGTGGAATTGTTTTGAAGTGTATGTATACTATTTCAGTATCAATATCATATATAGTTACTCATTAAACCATTATACCCATCCAATTAAGGTGGTGGCGGAAAATAGATTACACCACGGCGTGGAGACGGTATTCCGTACGTACGCACGCGCGGTGATTTCCTTTTTCCGTAGGATGGATAGAAGGTTAATTAGAGTTGTTTCATATTTATAATAACATATCAGTATGTAAGTAATACTGATGTTATTACTTTATTATTAAACAACTAAAAAGAAGTGGAAGAAGAAATAAAGATGAAAGAATTGGTAACGGTAATTACCTCTTCTTTGAAGCGCCTTTTGGAGACCTCCTCTTAGGGAACTAAAATTGGTCTTTGAGTAAGACCAGAACCTCTAGGATGTTTCTAGGGAAGTGGAGAAGAGATTTTGTCAGGGGTTGGCCGAGCTTTAGTGCTCAAATTGGTGTGAGAAGGAGAGGGAGGAGGTGTCCTTTTATAAGGGAGGAGAGGGGCACCTTAGGAATATCTCAAAATATTATTTTATATTAAAGTCAAAATCGGTTTATAATGGTTCAAAAGGGTCTTATTTCGAAGATAAGGTGGGGAGGGGTCTAAATCCTATCAACAAATAGAATTTAGACAAGTTTAGGATATTATTTTAACCTTATCAATTAGATTTAACTCTAAGTTAATTAATTTAACTTTTACCGTGTCTTTTTGTTTTCTTTCACTATATGGTTAATACACTTACTATAACATGCCAAACGAACCCCAAATTGTATATTATTAATACATATATCCTTATCTAAGTCATTTGGACGAACCTTAGATTTTTAGGAATAAAATAACAATTAATAATATAATATTTGATTTAAAAACTATTTTGTGTCAATTTTGACACTATTTGATACATGATTTTTGTGAAAGTCATAACAGAATTATATGTTCGAACCAAGTTGATTAAATCAACACTAATATATCATAGTAACCTATAAAATTAGTGGAATTCATAAAAAGTCTCAAATTATATTTAGTTTGGTGTTTATAACATCAATTATGTCAATATTTCATTAATAAGATAATTACTGCATCATCTTTGTGTCATAAATAAATTAACTTATTTGATGTCTAAAAATTACAAATAAAATACCATCATGTAGGAAATCTTTTTAGATTTCTAATGAATATTTATAGTCAAATTTATCGTATGTATAACACCATATTAAAAATGTTTTAGTAAATAAACTTTGATTTTAACTCTTTTAACCCTTCTTTAAATAAATTAATAATAAATGTCCTAATCTAACCCAAGTGGGCCTAAATGGTCATATTTTATTCCTAAGTTTGTTTTTGGTCGAAATACACTTGTCCAATAGGATTAGGACATGTGTTAGGGTAATATTAATATCATTTTTACCCTTAATTACCCTATTTACCTTTAACCGTGGTAAAAAAAGTAAAAAGTTACTATTCACCAAAAATTATTTTCATCTCATTGAACCACATTTTAGTCCTTGATATTAACCGTGTCTCTCGGATTTTCGAAATTCCATTCACAGAAGCGGTAAAATTAAGTTTTATGCAAAATTCAGTATTTAACCTACCACTTAGTGGTTTCACTATTCATCAAAAATTGATGTTTTTCAGAACAATGCCAAAATTTCATCCCAAGCTATATTTCATATTCCGAATTCAAAAATGAAGTCTATTTTACCAAATTCATAACAAAAAAGTTGAACTAATTAATTTTATAATTAAATCCCGCTGTTAAAACAAATAGCGTGTTTTCAAGAAACAATATCTATCAAAAGATTGACACTTGTTTATGTCTAGTTTAAATGTGAAATTACATCCAATGGCCAACATTGTATTAAATTGTAAAAATATATTCTAAATATACTTTAAAACCACTCAAATTAATGATTTATCACTATTAATTATTTCGATTAAAAAAGTTGTTTTTAATTATAATTTAGTAAATATCACTATTCATCAGAATATGAAAGTTATCCGAAAAGTACCAAAATTTCACCTTAGGATAAATTCGATACTCCGATTCCAAAAATGAAGTCCATTTTGAGAGTTAAAATTTCTAAAATTTAAAAAGTGGTTATTACTATTCATAACGGCTAGTTTTAATAATATTTTAATAGCATATCGTTGTTTAGTGAAACTCAGTATTACATACTACACACGCTATCGAGGAAGGTTGCGATTGCGTGTAATGCAAGGCAAGTCAAGGATGCGTGTTGTGCAAGCTCCTTTTGGTGTAGCGTACAACACAAGACATAAATAAAATTAAAAAGAATATTTTTCATAAAATCTCGGGCTGTTACATTCTACCCCCCTTAAAATGAATTTCGCCCTCGAAATTCGTCGGGGTTATAAATGGTTTACTATTCGAACGTTTCTTTAATAGAAACCCACATCGTAAAAAGGAATACCAAAACCAATCTTTAAAAACAAAAGTATGAAACGTAACGGTTACCCAAATAAACTAATCAATGGGTTTCCACATAGGTGAAAATATGGATATGGAAGAGAAATCAAACCATCATGATCTGATGGAGAGTGGTAGAGAACATGGCTATGGAAAAGCCAGTAATCACAAATCCATAAATTTGTGACGATCTAAGGTACCATCTGATTCATCCGGTATAAGAGAACTAGGACAACATTTTTGGTTTTCAAGATCATTTCCCTAAAGTTAAAGAATTTAAATTAGAATAAATACTTACTTTATTTTGGTACAATCTCACTGTTGTTCGTGCCTTTAACAATTTCCACTTCATCTCTTAAATAAATGAAGTTGAATTTGTTATTCGTGAAGTGTTAGCAGATCATGTGATAGAATGACGGGTCATTCCATCTGTCTCAAAAGGTTAGCAAAATTTATAAGTCGATCTATAGTGGGATTAATCATATATGGTTCCTAAAATGGGCTTATACTTCATATATCATACTGCTTAATATAATAACACTAGTTTCTACTAAACAAGGACTTCCTGTAGGTCAGTGGTAGGCAATAAAGGCCAGTCGCACTTCGGTTGTGGGTTCGATTCCTACAGCCTTGTCCGAAGCGATGGGCTGTCGCCCGTCCTGCAGGTTGTCCTTTTTCTAAAACTACGTTACTATAACATCCCATCAATAATATCGAAAATCTTCCATCCTTAGACAATACTCACTTATGTCCAACATAATCCATTCCAATCTTTAGGCTTATCTAAAATACTTCGGTCCACTCTCATAACATAGTGAAAACGATTACCAGAGATTTAATACCATCGTTGATCCCCATATATCGTAATACTACATTCCTATCTTGTTGGTCACATTCCAATCATTCGATGGCCTTAATCATGTATTCCATTGAACCTTAGTGAAAACATGAATGCAGTTAAAAGTTAACACTTTCCACAAACCAAAATCCTCAAAATTCTTTATAATCAAACCATGATATCACTTAGTCCTTATATCAATCATGAGCTCATGAATACTATTAAACATTTCATTTTCTCGTCTTCATTATGCGCATATCATATTATTTCCAAAAAATATCTCAATCACTTTGAATACCACATCAATAAATATTGCAATACTCAATGATACAACATTATTTTGAAATCCCATTACATAAACACTTAATCATTCCACCACATCGTTGTCATATTCAACATTTCCAAAAGTGATCGCATGTGATTTCCCTTTGTCCTTTGCCTTCAGTGGTTTCTCATGTTGATCATCACTAACCCTTGGATTAGGGCAATTATTAGCATAATGCCCCATTTCCTTGCACTTGAAGCATTGAAGTGTTGGCGGTGCGTTCTCTGCAGTGTTTGCTTTATTCACATCATTAGAAACCCTTTTTCCATTACTTCGACACTCAGCTGCTCGATGACCTTCTTTTCCACACTTAAAACATTTTCTAGTCCCTTTAAGACAATCTCCACCATGCTTCTTTCCACACTTTGTGCATAAGGAAACATTCATCTTCTTTTCACCATTATTCTGAGATTTCTCCTTGAACTCCATCTTTCGTTTCTTGTCAAAACCATGAAATGGATATGTAACACCAACTTCCATTTCTACCTTGATAGCACAACGCACAATTTCTTCATAGCTACTAAAGTCTCTTATAGCTAATGCCCTTCGAAGACTTGGTTTTAAGCCACTGAAAAATCGATCAACTTTACTTTCAGGTTGGATGATAATTCCAGAAGCATACCTTGCAAGTCTTGTAAAATTTGCTTCATAGGTACCAACAGAGTCATAATCCCTTTGATTCAGTTCAAGAAACTCATTCTCCATCTTTGTTCGAAGAATACGAGGGAAGTACTTACTGAAAAACAAGTTCTTGAACTCGTCCCATTCCATGGACTCAATTTCATCTCTTGGCCTCGTATTCTTGATAAGATTCCACCATTGATCAGATTCACCTTCCAAACGATATACTGATAAGATGACTTTATAATGTTCAGAACATTGAAGAACTGAAAATATCTTTTCAGTAGTACAGATCCATTGTTCAGCCACAAGTGGATCAGAAGACCCACTGAAAGAAGGTGGACGTTGCCTCATGAAGGACTCAATAGAATATTGTTCCCTTCTCTGCTCATTTGGAAGTCCAGAATGATTCATAGCTTGTGTAAGTATAGCAATAAGATTTTTCACTCCATCTCCCATAACATTTGTTTGTTCAGGAGGGAAATCATTGCATTGTCCATTTCATTGATCAACACGGTTCCTTCGGGTTCCAGCCATCGTCTAAAACCCAAAAAGAATAGTGTGAGAGGAAAAAATCATGCTAGGGAAAACAACATTATAAAGGGGGAGTATCCTCAATATCTAACTTCTTAGGTTAAATTCTAAGATCGTTACCGTAGTTATAGGACTGTATCCCATACGTATACTTATCCTTAGGGACATACCTAGAAAAACCTTATAAATATCTCTAGGGATCTCACTAAAGTTCTCGCATCCTAGTTTCCAAAGGTTGACTAAACCTTTCCTCTGATACCAACTGTAGAGACCCGAAGCTTGACGTACATGGACATTACATTACATTTGCGGAATACTTAGTACATAACAAAAACACACACTAAAGGATCGTAATAGTTTAGTGTCTTTGGAAACTCGGAACATAATCTTCTAATCGTGGTGAAAGTTCTTCAATATCTCCCATAAAGGTCATCCCTTTTTTCTACCTAAAACATTTCTTTATATCCTGGGGAAAATAAAACATAAAAGGGTGAGCTCAAATGCTCAGTAAAGGTAAACAAAAGAAAAATCAATCACATCATATACATAGCTTCTGGAAATCTTAACCTGAAAAAGAGCTCATAATATCATAACATGGGATATATCATAGAAGTGAAATGTAATCCCAATAATCATAACTTAAAACATGAAACTTTGTGGCATACACACATAATCATAGAAAATCATTTCTTGTTAGTCAAGACTCAATGCCAAGACTATCTTAGTGGACAAAGTCCCTTTCTGAATCGAGTAACCCTCGTTTCAGTCCTGTTTCACTGAACCGGTATAACCTACCATTTCAGCCATGTCTATCTCATGAGATACAAAATCTTTACCCAATGCATTGGAGGGAGATATAGGTCCCACCCATCTTATAATGAATCCTTTCTTATGTGTGCCACATAATCATAAATCATACATCATCGCATAACACATGTAACAAAAATGGGATTCTTGAAACATCATGACATCATAAAAAAATCATATAAGGCAAATGACTTCATAAAAATAATTCCCTCACAACATAATCAAATCAATGTAATTAAAGGGATAAAAACAGAACCCTTTATTATCTTAGATGGAAAATAATTTTGATAAAACACTTGAATTGAATTCTTGAGGAAAATATCCTTTCTTCTTCAAAATCAATTTCTTTTCACAAAACATCATGCAATTTTAAAAGAAAGAGATTTTATTGAAAATTGTCATGAAATCTTTTAGAGAAAGCTTCATGAAAATAAGGCTTTATAAAACAGTAGAAATCCGTTCGTGCCGTATAAGTTAAAAAAAACATTCTTCGTACTTTTGTCGGAAAAGTCAAAAAGTACCTCGTACGGAAAAACGACAAAAGATTCCTTTCATATTCTTTACTAAAAACTCACCTAAGGGTAAAATTGGATTTAAACTATTGCAAGTGGATGGAAACAATATTACATATTGAGGGAACATGGATGTGGATGATAAAATACACCTCAGTAAATACTTACGAATAAACAATCTCGGATAAAAATGAGATTGTGATATTTCCCTTACCTTAGGTCCGACTTGCTTTGTAAGTGTCCGAACCTCCTGTATAATGATTTAAATAATGTCATTGACTTATTACAGAATCATATTTATTGTTATGATATCATATATGGTTCACTTATGACTTTATATTACCCGTTCTTTTGTAAATTCCATGTTAAAGAAGCGTTTTGGGTAAAAACGTTTCATTTATCGTAGGTGTTTTGACTTGTTATTCTTGACATTATTATTACTTATATCATGATTTACTTACTTCCAGAATATAAAATATGATTTATATATCATATATATTCAGTATATATATATATATATAATAGATAGATAAATGAAATGAAAAACACCGTTCATGGAGACGGTAGTCCGTACGTACGCATGAACGCTGTTTTCCTTTCCTTATTGTCTTGAATGGAATTAAGTAGATGACATACATATAAATATAAATAATTCCAGTATCATTATTAGGTCATATATTTCATTAGTACTTATTATATATACTTTATAATCATTCATGAATGGTTAATCATTGACAATGAATCTCATCGCGTCGTGGAGACGGTAGTCCGTACGTACGCACGAGTGATGATATCATTCTCATGGTCGTGGAATTGTTTTGAAGTGTATGTATACTATTTCAGTATCAATATCATATATAGTTACTCATTAAACAATTATACCCATCCAATTAAGGTGGTGGCGGAAAATAGATTACACCACGGCGTGGAGACGGTATTCCGTACGTACGCACGCGCGGTGATTTCCTTTTTCTGTAGGATGGATAGAAGGTTAATTAGAGTTTTTTCATATTTATAATAACATATCAGTATGTAAGTAATACTGATGTTATTACTTTATTATGAAACAACTAAAAAGAAGTGAAGAAGAAATAAAGATGAAAGAATTGGTAACGGTAATTACCTCTTCTTTGAAGCGCCTTTTGGAGACCTCCTCTTAGGGAACTAAAATTGGTCTTTGAGTAAGACCAGAACCTCTAGGATGTTTCTAGGGAAGTGGATAAGAGATTTTGGCAGGGGTTGGCCGAGCTTTAGTGCTCAAATTGGTGTGAGAAGGAGAGGGAGGTGGTGTCCTTTTATAAGGGAGGAGAGGGGCACCTTAGGAATATCTCAAAATATTATTTTATATTAAAGTCAAAATCGGTTTATAATGGTTCCAAAGGGTCTTATTTCGAAGATAAGGTGGGGAGGGGTCTAAATCCTATCAACAAATAGAATTTAGACAAGTTTAGGATATTATTTTAACCTTATCAATTAGATTTAACTCTAAGTTAATTAATTTAACTTTTACCGTGTCTTTTTGTTTTCTTTCACTATATGGTTAATACACTTACTATAACATGCCAAACGAACCCAAATTGTATATTATTAATACATATATCCTTATCTAAGTCATTTGGACGAACCTTAGATTTTTAGGAATAAAATAACAATTAATAATATAATATTTGATTTAAAAACTATTTTGTGTCAATTTTGACACTATTTGATACATGATTTTTGTGAAAGTCATAACAGAATTATATGTTCGAACCAAGTTGATTTAATCAACACTAATATATCATAGTAACCTATAAAATTAGTGTAATTCATAAAAAGTCTCAAATTATATTTAGTTTGGTGTTTATAACATCAATTATGTCAATATTTCATTAATAAGATAATTACTGCATCATCTTTGTGTCATAAATAAATTAACTTATTTGATGTCTAAAAATTACAAATAAAATACCATCATGTAGGAAATCGTTTTAGCTTTCTAATGAATATTTATAGTCAAATTTATCGTATGTATAACACCATATTAAAAATGTTTTAGTAAATAAACTTTGATTTTAACTCTTTTAACCCTTCTTTAAATAAATTAATAATAAATGTCCTAATCTAACCCAAGTGGGCCTAAATGGTCATATTTTATTCCTAAGTTTGTTTTTGGTCAAAATACACTTGTCCAATAGGATTAGGACATGTGTTAGGGTAATATTAATATCATTTTTACCCTTAATTACCCTATTTACCTTTAACCGTGGTAAAAAAAGTAAAAAGTTACTATTCACCAAAAATTATTTTCATCTCATTGAACCACATTTTAGTCCTTGATATTAACCGTGTCTCTCGGATTTTCGAAATTCCATTCACAGAAGCGGTAAAATTAAGTTTTATGCAAAATTCAGTTTTTAACCTACCACTTAGTGGTTTCACTATTCATCAAAAATTGATGTTTTTCAGAACAATGCCAAAATTTCATCCCAAGCTATATTTCATATTCCGAATTCAAAAATGAAGTCTATTTTACCAAATTCATAAAAAAAAGTTGAATTAATTAATTTTATAATTAAATCCCGCTGTTAAATCAAATAGCGTTTTTTCAAGAAACAATATCTATCAAAAGATTGACACTTGTTTATGTCTAGTTTAAATGTGAAATTACATCCAATGACCAACATTGTATTAAATTGTAAAAATATATTCTAAATATACTTTAAAACCACTCAAATTAATGATTTATCACTATTAATTATTTCTATTAAAAAAGTTGTTTTTAATTATAATTTAGTAATTATCACTATTCATCAAAATATGAAAGTTATCCGAGAAGTACCAAAATTTCACCTTAGGCTAAATTCGATACTCCGAATCCAAAAATGAAGTCCATTTTGAGAGTTAAAATTTCTAAAATTTAAAAAGTGGTTATTACTATTCATAACGGCTAGTTTTAATAATATTTTAATAGCATATCGTTGTTTAGTGAAACTCAGTATTACATACTACACACGCTATCGAGGAAGGTCGCGATTGCGTGTAATGCAAGGCAAGTCAAGGATGCGTGTTGTGCAAGCTCCTTTTGGTGTAGCGTACGACACAAGACATTAATAAAATTAAAAACAATATTTTTCATAAAATCTCGGGCTGTTACAATGCAGCATGGGAATTGGAGGAAATGATGATGCAGAGTTACCCACATCTGTTTTAGTGTGAGAAAATGAAAATTTTGAGGGACAAATTTCATAATGGGGGAATATTATAAAGACCCAGACTTTCATTAATGGGAATCCCTCTTGATCTAATTAAATGTTTCATTATGTAATTTTTTTTTATAAAATTTCAAATTCTTTGGATTTATTTTATGAATGGTGACTATTGCTAATATATCCGTTGAACAGTGATCACATGATTATTATAAATATAGGGTTTTAATAAATCCAAATTTACTCAGATAAAGGAAACTATGGCCTCATCCTGTTGAAATGCTCCATTCAAAGCCCATTTGTCAGAGCTTAGAAAAGAGGTGGTATTATTGGGATTCTATCTTTACCAAGCACAAGTCGAGCTTCATCATGTTATGATCGAGCGTGACCACCTATGAGAGAAGTGAAGTTGATAGAGATTACCACCCGAGCAATGTTATCCGAGCCACCCCAAGAGTCTGTCACCATCGCACACCTTACCCTTCAGTCATATGCGGGTGTTATAAGGGGTTATGTAACTAAAACTTCTCACTATGTTTATGTACATTATTTTGGTATATAATAATGAATATAGTTTTATTTTATTATTGTTACATTGTAAATAGTTTTTAAAGCTCAAATAGTAATTTTTTAGTTAAAATTAAACTAAGAAATCTATTTTGAGGAATTAAGGGGTTTTTTAATTAAATAATTTTTTAATAAAATATTATTATTATTAAATTAATTTTTATTAAATATAAATTATTGTATAAATTTATTAATGAAATTTTAATTTTTATTAAGGTTTGAAATCCATTTTTTTCAAAACCCTTGAATTTTCGATGAATGTCAGTTTTTATTTTAATGGTGAAAATTAACATATTTAGAAAATTATTAGATAAAATTAATATTATTTCTCGAATCAGGACGTCCAAATTATCCGACAGTGAAATTTTCCTATTTTTCTGAGACATTCAAATTTTTGGTAAAAATTAAATATCATTTAAATATATAATGTGTTTTATGACATCATAATGACCAAATAGTCATCTAATAAAATAATATAAGCCTTATGTTCGGCCAATATATGTTTTACCATTAATATGACGTTATTTTGGGTTTGTTTTACTTATTTTACAAAGCACTATTGGACCCTTCAAGACTTATTAAACATCTTTTATTTTTAAAATATTTTCCTTTGTAGTGCGACTCTCCTCTACATAAGAAACACCATTATATTAAGATGTTTGGACTTTTCCCATATAAAATATTTTTTTACACTTTCTTTTGAAAAAAACCATGTGCAAAAACAATGGTGTTGTTTGTGGTTTGGATTAGTTTAATGTGAGGTGACTTAAACATAAAGAATAAATAATTCCCTCACATTTCCTATATAAACCCACCCAAGCTCCCACTTCCTCTCACTCAAAGCCTTTAGAGTTCGTCCAACCCCTTCCATTATCTCTCTATAATCCCCCCAAAGTGCCCCAATCTCCTGAGAAGTCTCTCTCAAGCCTCTCTCAATCCTTTGGTAGCATACTTCCATGTAAGGTTTTTTCTTCCTTTCCCATTTTTGTCCAATTTTTTTAATGTTGTTATGCCCATTTAATTTCAATTATAAATGTTGGGGTTAGGGTTTTTAGCTCACCATACATCCCTATTTATGTTTGAATGATGTTATAACCCTTTATATCTCATTAAATGCCTCCCATGTACACCTGTTACTATGCCAAAATTCCAAAAGAAATTTCTCTCTCATAATTTATATTCAAGCAGTTATTTTGTATCATGAATCTAATTTCCATTAAATTTTTTGGGACATGTATCTAAATGACCCCCTTACTTTCCATGTCATCGTTATATGATTAAACACCCCTTTCTCTCTCATCAATCATTTTTATGAGTTCTTATGTCACGCCATTATGCTGCTGAAATTGCACCGCACTTTTCCAAGACAAAGTCAATGTGTTGTGAATACCAAGCTCATTTATCTATCAAGGGTATTCACCTTTATGAATATTTAATTAATGTTTAAATATTTTCATGTACGTGTTACACATTTTTTTATCGTGGAATAAAATCGTTTGTCGAATTATTTAATGTTTTCTGATCCATGTGGCACACTTATACATTAAATGAAATGTTTAAGAAGGGTGCACCCTTATAGCGCTCCAATGCATTGGGTAAAGTACATTACCATGATATTACTTGTCCAATGGTTGATGAATTATGATTATTCATGTTCAATGAGGTTTTACTCATGGTTCATGTGGTATGAGGATTTACTCATGCTTTATGTTCAATGAGCCTTGGCTCAAGATAATTCCATGTTAATTGTTGTTCAAACATTTACATGTTATGATTACCACGATTTATCAAGCCTTTACGATTATGCTTCTATTGTGATCAATTTATATTACTATTTTCTAACATTTATTGTATTCCTCATGTTATTCCATGATTATTCCCTTACTGGGCTTTATAGCTCACCCTTTTCTTATGCATGTCCTCGTGTTATCCCATGCAAAGATAAGTATAGGGAATGTAGTGGTCAAGTAAAGGAAGTTTTCAATAAAGATGATGTATTTAACATTCTATGTTTTTATGTAATGATCCTATGCCCAAAAGACACTATACCTCTTGATCTTATATGTTGTATCATGTGATGTTTATGTAATAAATTATGTTTAATTGATTAATAAAAAGTAGGGTTGTTATAATATGATTTTAGGAAAAACAAAATCAATCCAAGATTCATAAACAATATTATGTCTATACTGAAACTCTTTGACTGCTATGATATAATAATATTCAAAAGGAATTGTTGATGCATCCACATCCCCCTAAACATGAGGGTTAACCAGATGAAAAAAAGATTCAGTATGACTATCCGAACACAAGTATATACCCACTAGGTTCTCAAGAATTTTAATAATATAGGGTTTTTTAAATGGGAAATGAAGATTAAAGAAACTAACCCAAACTAACACTGAAAGAGAGTCTTGCTTCATATAGAAATAATAGGTCAATCGGAAGAGGTATAACCATTATCTGTTAAAGATATAGGTAGAAATAGATAATTATTCGATTAAATAATTATCTAATGCGTTGTGGATCATAATATATTTGTTTTCAAGAAAACCCATTGTAGCCCTATCCAGTAATTCCAATGACCTAAAACCATACCTATAAAAGAAATCAACTAATGGTCATCACGTCCTGAATTGATAAATAAAGGTTATATTCAGAAGTGTTCGGGCATCATTAAATTCCCAAATCATGATTAAGAGGTTAGGGAATACAAAGAACAAATCTGGGACATTTGGGGATAGAGAATATTGAGGAAGAGGGGAAAGGATATCATAATTGGAAAAAGGGAAGAAAGAGGAACCCATGCCCTTGAAGGATTTCAGAAGGTCCCTCCACCAATGGTGGGGTAGGGACAGACTCATTGGCTATAGCCATCACGAATTAGGACCGAGAATCGCAACTTCCCCATAAGCATCCCACCTACAGTTAATGCACAATGGGTATTAAATACCCAGTGCATAAATAATAGAATCCATGTAACATTAAGAACATGTTGTATACCCTTTATACACTTTATGTTCTTCATAAATGTATGTGGGATGTATACACCATGTCCATAGTCATTTACTATAGATATTTGGTGAAGATAAGTACACACCATGTGTTTATCATTCACACATCTTACATGTTAGAAGTTTAAAGAATGATATTAATGTTAATTAGTTACACCACAAAACATAAAAACCATTGTTTCATAGGTAATTATATTGATTGTTCATACCATTTGTTAGATTCTATATTACATTAAATGGTTAATAAATTCAAAAAAATGTTTAAAGATATAAATCTTGTATGGTTATTGAATATAAAACATTAACGACTTTAAATTATATAGGACACATAGTTTTCATTTGTTACGTGTCAAATTGAATTGGATGTACCAATTATGAAGTTATGAAATATTACATGTAAAAAAAATTATTATGAGTTATATTCATATTATTTATATTATATTTGGGAGTTCAAATAGTTAATCCTAAATTTTATTCCATGTAAAAGTGTTTGTACTATTTTATTTAGTTTAATATGAAATAAATTTTTTTTCTTATTTAAAATGATAGTCGATGTGAATTTTATGATGATTAGATAAAATAAGATAAAATGAATTAATTTATTTATAATATAATTGATTTTATTATTTTGTGTGTGTTTATATATTATTAATGAATTAATTTAAATGATTTCTTGTTGGTTGATTTAAATGTGTAGTTAATGCATGTGTATTACTGATCATGATCACTAAAAAGACCCATGAATGTGTTGTTTTAAATTAATTAAATTTATTTTATGGTTCTACAATTGTTTATTATTAAATTAAATAAAATTTCTTATGATTCATACCTCTCTATTTTATAATATAGGAACTATGTGTCCATGTGTGTTCTATATAATTCTCATTAAACAACACATTGGTTCCCTTAACCTATTCATGTGTCGTAAAAAATATCTAGTAAAAGGAGTATGAGATGGTGTATAGTGTTAGTTCAGGATGGAGTCGGGGATGAGATAGTTTAAGATGGATCCAAGATAAAACCAACATGGGAGATGAATAAGTGTATAGTTGAGATTATGAAACTCATGCCAAGAACGACATAAGGTGTTTATCCCAAGGTTCCTATGTTGTTTTATTTTCCCCTAAGAAAATCAACCATTAGATAAAGCTTATGAGATTATCACTTATTTAATTATTTAATTAAATCATAATTCAAGTTATTTTATATGGATGAAAGACCAAAATTACATAAAATTGTACTAATAATAAATAATGTAATTAAAATAAATGGTTTATGCATAAATATTTAATTAGAACATCATTAATATTTAACATAAAATCCATATTATATTAAAAATACACGATGAGTATAAAAGGAGAAATATTTATGGAAGATTAAAAAATAAATTAGTTAATATTATGTCATTACGCCTTCCATTATTAGAATTACGACTACCCATAATAAATATTCTAGTTTAGAACATTATAAAGATAACGTTCAAAAATAAAGGAATCATAACTATGGTGATGATGTGAATTAACTAAATATTTATTGAATTTAATGGTCATAGAATGTTCAATAAAAAATTCGTTTCCAATATTGATGATATATGGGTTAACATTTTAGGATTGTGTAATCCACTAAATAGATCATGAATCAGAAATCCCACAGTATGAATGATCACTAATCTAAAAACATTATTATTGTATTCATTAACATCATCTTGATCATATGGACAGAAATATAGGCCCATTGCACTATTATGTATAAATTTATGATACATTCCAAATTCAATGTTGGGGGGTTTTTTAGACTTAAAAAATAGTGGGAGACATAATTGAAATAATTTTTTAACCTCTTATAAATTATAATAATGTGATTTACTATTAACTTCCTCTCTTATAATTGTAGTAAAATTACCTGTTCGTCATACATATTTTTCCTTTAATAAATTTTTGAGAAAGAACAAATTCTTTATTTTTTTTAACATAATGGAATTGTTTTGAAACCTATGGATAATTTCATTCCATGATAATAATGATTATCTTTTCAATTTCTCAATTTCCAATCAACTTTAAATGGATGATAGTGAAAAGGAGTTTGTTGTGTATGATAAAAAGATGGGAAATGCAGTAGAGGTTAAGTGTTTAATGATTTTAGCCATGTCTAGTGATCACATTAAGTAATATGATGTCATGGGGTAGTGTACTAACCTGGGTTATACTAACTGGTTCTATAATGAAGTTCATCAAATAATGTCATCTGTGCCTCCACATATCCTATATACTAATGAATTGAAATGAGGGACTAAAGATATACATAGGGAGAATAAACCCCCTTTTATAGAGTATACCTATAACATAAATTTAAACAAATAAAAAACATGAAATAATAAAAAATAATTAAACAACACATACCACATTTATAGATCAATGAAGTACATAATAAACAATACAGAAACATGTCATTCCGTGATAGTATAATGTTAAAAAGAGATATTTGAAATAAATAACCAATGAAAATCCCCACAATGGGTCCTAATGGAATGTTCAATCCCATCATCCATGATCTATCCCATGTAGAAAATATTTCATTGTGCCCTTTCCCTTATCCAAACCTCTCAGCATGAACTCTTTTTGGGTTCCAATAGTTTGTGTGGTGTGTGAGTAAAACCTAGTAGGTCAACATTATCAATGTCTAATACAACATCTATTCATAAAAAACATTTATGCAGTATTGATGGAATTATAATAATGATAAGAATTTAAGTAAAATATGTTTAAATTAACCAATTTTGATTTAGTCCCTTATAACATGGGATCTAAAATTATTTTCCATAAACTATTGCAGTTAAATATTTGCATAGAAAGGATATGGGATTTCATTTATCATTTCATTCCATTTCATTGTAAAAATGAATTCTCATACAATATCCCACATGTAGAATCATGTATGCATAGATCATCATTTTGGAACTCAAATATGAATATGGGATTTTATTCCCCTTATTCTTAACCAAGGATTTAAGCCTCCATATTTGTCTATCATATTTCATGGAGAATTTACACCATGTGTAATATCCATTACCATGATGAATTATCTCATTTCCCAACATTCTTACCCATGGGCTGGGAACGTCATATCCCATATAAAATATATAACCATCAACCATTTTCTTGTATTCATATTATTAACCTTTTAACACATGATGATAATAAGGATTTCCATTATTCTAAAGCATTAATTAATCACATGATCTACCACATTTAACCCAATTTTATCAATTATCACCCTAGATAATTTAAACATTTCAATCACAATCACATAATGATTCCTTATCTAAAACCATTAAACCTAACCATTTAAAGCTCATTTATATCATTTTCAATCAATCACCATCCTTATAGAATATCATATTGCAATTTAAGTCATTCCAAACATCCCTTTAATCCCCATTATCATTCTAAAAAAGGGATCTGTTTAATTTAATAAAAACACTAATTTATAACTTTTTAATTCACATTAACATTTTCAAGGAGATAGAACACCCCTTAGGTGACCATTAATTATGGTCCTATAATATTTTATAGACCCAAATGTATATCTGAAGGGTATCCAGCCTCAGTATAAAATCAAATCAATAATTAAAAATAAATAAACAATTTCCAAGAATAACAACAAAATGAATAACCCTACATAAACATAAAAACCTAAATATTGATGAATAAATAATATAGGCCACCTACCTTAAGATCATTGGAAAACAATCACTGAAACGGACCCTTGATTGAATCCAAAACAACCTTCAATGGAAAATAAATGATTTTTCAAGATAACAATGGATTAGGGATGCAGAAGTATAGAAAAAATTCAATGTCACTTTTTTTGGAAAAAATATGGAAGAGGACTCATAGACACCGCCATAGATTTGATTCGAACAACATTAAACTACAAATGGATGTGAATTGAAAGGGATTTATACTTGTAATAAGAGAGAGTTCATAGTTCACATAAATATATATTAGGGAAACAGTGAGGTGGAAACAAAGTGAAAATATTTTAATTAATTTTTTGGGGGATAATATTGGAGATTTAACACTTTATAAAAGGCATACAGTTTCACCACACAGTTATTGAATTCGATTCCAACCATGAAGAACATTTTGTCCAAGAATGAGAAATGTCCTGTTTTTTAGGGGGAGACCACATTTTTTTCTAAAAAATGTGCATGTATTCGATATGGATCCATATAAGGACACATGGTATACACCCTCAACATTCACAGTCTATAAAATGTGCACCTACTGTCTTTATGGCGCATCGTTCTGAAGCATGGATAGTATTGACAATTATCCCAAAGATTTCCTCACAACCGATGCAATTTTTTGAACCTTTTTATCTCATAATGCCTCAATATAAACCAAAATACTTTCCCACTTGTATGATTAATTCAATTAACCAATTCAAATTTATTTAAAATAAAAAAATGAATAACTACCATGTCAAACATTGGGTTCTAAAAAACTCCCAACCTTATTACACTTCATCCTTGAGATTCCCTTTAAAGGATAAATACGTTTTCATGGTAACAATATCTGGCCATTATGTCCATATATCAAATTACACCTCCCAAGTGTACCCTCAAACATGGCCACCCTTCCACTATACTCATAATATGGGTACATTAACACCCCAAAATAAATTTTCACTGTGATCCATAATACAAATCAGATTCTACATAAAGGATGCACCAATATCAATCTAAAAATACTAAACATCTTTAACATGAGAATGGAATTAGGGAAGATTTTGAGTCGAGGAAAATTGAAAATATCATTCATAGTATTATACCAATGCGGAAAAATTAATATATATTATACCCATAAGATCCTTTCTGTGATCTCGAATAGACCCATATATCTGGGCACCAATTTACACTACATTTGAATCTTATGGTGACCCAATTTCAGAAACATAATAAGGAATCCATGTTCACCCATAGTAAACTCAAGTTGTCAACACTGATGATTGGTGTACAAATTATGTCTACTCTATGCCAAAAACATATGCTTCTGAATCAGCTGAACATGATTTGTCATCTCCTGTGTGAGACTCATCCACAACAACTATGAATCTCCATCATCTATTATACATAAGTTTGATCAACCTAGCCTGCCATATAGCCCATTGTATAGTGACATCTAAATATTATCCTGATAAATATAGTTATAGGTTAACATAATAGGTGTTAGGTACTTCTCCAATGGTCCATATAAATCTAGGATGCATGATCCTAGGATTTCCTCTAACTGCTGAATAATATTCCATAATTTCATGTCCATTCATGTGTGAAAATTCATTTTAAAAAATATTTTATTAACAAGAACATTCCACAATTCTGATTGAAAAAAATGTAAAATGATGGTCCCTACCTAAAATATTAATATGGGGAACCCCTAGGAAATGATCTATAACCAAAACATAAATGTTTCCCAAATAAATAATTTTTAATGTATTGTTGATCTGTACGAAATTTTATACCTTTTTCAAATGATCAATAAATATCCATATCAAATCATTCATCATAGGATTCCTCAGTGATCCTACCCCAAGATGCATAGTAACATTATCCCGCCTCAATTATGCAATGGGGAATGACTATAATAGACCTTGATGATTCTAATTCTTATCCTTTACTTTCTATCATGTGTATAAATGTGCAACAAAACCAGTGATCTAATTTTTCATACAATGTCACAAATATTGTCTATGAAAATCATGGTACATATTTGTTAAAATAGGGTTAACAACTCACATTGTGGCATAAAAATCATGCATCATATCTTCTTGAATAAAATTATTCATAATAATTGTACAATGAATATGCATACTCTCATTATCATTGATAGTGCATTCATGAGGGAGCTCCCCAACATTAAATATTTCACACAAATCCAAAAATTTGGGCTCCTTAACTATCTCCTATCAACCCAAAATAGATGATGGGGTGGGATTGGTAAATATATGATGGTTATCATTACATATTCCTCTTGAACACCTAAATTAATCACAATGAGCAAATAAATAATCTTCTACATAAAACTGGACTCATAAACTACTTGACTCTTTGTCTTCATGTTCAAAGAATCAACAATAGTATTACCATTATTGGTGTATAATATATCTTTAAATAAAATGATTTTATATACTAAACACATAAGCATTATAGAAAATTTAAATCACACAAGAAAATATATATTTAAGTCTCTTATAATTAGAAAAAATGGTAAACATTTCACCAATAATAGAATGTCGACAACATAGTATATGATATACCCCTTGGTCTAACTCGTGATGATGCATAATATAATTCAATTCATGCAACCTATAATTTTGTGACTAGTACAATACAAATCAATATCCATGCATCCACAAAACCCCATATATGATATGAGATGCATCATAAAATAGTGCATGATCCTATTTTAGTTTAGGAAATAGAAAAACATGTGATATCCCAAAATACATATTTTAACACTAGAATTAGTTCTATTTTCACTCATAAAAGCAAACAATTCTAACCTTTTTTCATATGCCTGAGAGCTGTAATGTGAAGTGAGAAAGTTATTAGAAAACATTCAATGATAACCATATAATCCTGAATGTATTCAAATATAAAAAAAATAATTGGGATTCTCCTATTAAATAACCACTTGATCATTCTTGGGGTTTACATAAAAACCTTACTCCATGATGATGTGACCTATGAAATGTAAGAAATCTATCCTATGAAGACACTTAGATAGCATGCAATATAGATAATCCACTATTAGTTAATTTAGTAAAATTTCAAGATTGTTTGAATGATCATATCACATCTAGGAGTACATAAATATGTTTTCAATGAAGATAACCATAAATTTATCTATGTAGTGGTAAAAGATCAGGTTCATAAAAGGGATGAGAAAAACATTGGTGTTTTTTATCCTAATTTACTTTCCCATAAACTCATAAGAATCCTAAAAACATTATAAATCCATATGTAGTATATTAGATGTTCTTACCCTCATCTGATGATACCGTAATCTCAAATTGATCATAGAAAATACATATCCACCCCTGAAATAGTCAATAAAATCATCATTATGTATAATACGATACCCGTACTAAATCATGATCTGGTTTATCATCTAGCAATAAACACGGAAATTCGTTGATTTTTCATCCTTCTGAGAAACAAATATAGTAAATACCCATAGTTACAATATCGAATGGATAATATTATATTATCCTCTTAATCCTCGAAATAATTCTAATGCTCATTTAGAAACTGTAGTTCCATTATATAATGTGGATTTAAAACTATCCCAACTCCATAGAGAAATTCAATCGTGATCTCAACATATTTGTTAGGTGGAAACCCTAAAAACTCTTTTGGATACATTTTTTATACTATAATACTAAGTAAGGAATCAAGATTATCTCGCCCACTATCATGCATATGATTCTCCTACAAGGTTTTTAGTTCACCGGTCTATTGGAAAATTGGTCCTATGTGACCTTTCTCGACATCCTACTCACCACGGTGAATCTAAATGCTACCCTTAGAATATGTAGAAATTACACTTTGATACTAGAAATCAATATGATCTTGGTATAATACCAAAAATAACATTCCCCATATCAGGTACAAATATAAAATCTTATTCAAGAATATTTCCAAAAGGATATCATGCCCACCAATATTGAAGAAACAAAAAAAACATGGTTGAATACCTATTTATCGCACACGTAATAGTGTTGTGATTAATATAACCCAATATATTTACTCTTACTATTTAAAAAAACAATTAAAAAGTTTATAATATATAAATAAATTTGATTCTCTTGTATCAAATAAAGCACACGAAATTATTGAATCTATAAAGTTCATACACCATATAATGATGATCCAACTTTGCTATCAATAGGTGTTGGCTTAACGATATACTGCTATCATGTCCTACAACCCTGGGCTGTAGTCCGAGTCCCATACATTGTGATGCTCAAATGTTATAAATTTTTTTTCTTGACCACAATTTCCCTCTCATAGAATGGTATGGATGGTGTATCTCAAACTTCATGGCTGGTATTGGGTAGTTGATCCCCTACCCATGCTCTAAGTCTTCATGCGTCTTTCAACACTAGAAAACTATCAAGGGTTCCTATATAACTCATGTAGTTGACCTATCCTTCCACATCATGGAAAAAATACTATTGGTTAATGAAACTGACCTATCATGTGACCTATATTACCACACTGATTGCATATCAGATGAATGAAACCCTGAGTGGTCGACATACTCCATATATTACCATCTTTTCCACTACTATGAGGAAAGCTATCATAATGAAACACGATTGAATCAAAAGATAGAACACTAGATCTTCCAAATAATTACATTTACTCAACACTTTAGTCATCAAGTATATTCATCTAATAATTGGGAGACCGATAGACTACCTTATAAGACTTCTTCAGACAAAATATATTCACTTGTGATTTAAACTCTCACTTGATCCCCCCCATGAAAACGCTTCTCCCCATCATCTCTTCTCTTTCCAACATTGGAAGATAATGATGTAATTCAATGGATAATACAACATAATCAATTATTTAAATATTCCCTAGAGTCAAACACATTAAATACATAAATATTTCCTATATTAGGGTCTCTTGGTAGAGAATATCATGAAATTCTATAAGAATACCTTCAAAATGAAACACTAATTATTATAATTGTTGAATAGCATATGCTACCAATGATTCTCAAGTCCTCACAAAACATATAAAACACACCTAAATCTATTCCAAGAGGGGTCTCTATGTGATCCAGTATCAATTCTATACACATAATCCTAAAATCGTATAACTTAGGTCCACCCTTTCTATTAAACTTTTGACGGTGTCATAGTTGAAACACACTCATCATCTAAAACTAGAATTGATATACCTTCCCTGGGTATCTCTATATACAAATAATGAAATTAGTGATTTTCACCAGAAAATGCTCTTACGTCCTATTAACTAGACCCAATTGGGTTTGATGTCCCACTACTAGAGGTTTATTTTTAGTAATTCCCTATTTTCTCCCATTGAGTAAATTTTACCATAGTTAAAACTTCACACTATTAAAAATAAACAATTCAGTGGAAAAAATAAGTAATTTCCTAGTTATAAAAAATGGGAGGTTATAACCAGCCATAAAAAGTCACTATGCTTTCACTTTTCCAATATACACAACCAATTACTATCAGTACCCTCACATTCCCAATTAGGGGCCATTACTAAAGCATCATAAAAAAAACTGCCAAATCTCTACCATGAAATTAGGAAAAAATTAGACATCATTATCCTTCGAAAATGACTCAACTTACTCATTAGGAACTATTTAATTCATTTAATTTTTTATTTTTTATTAAATTTTAATGATTCCACATTCGTTGTTTTACAGCAATTATTTTCACCCTCAATTAGAATAAAAATGAATCTTGTTTACCATATCCCATATTCTCTTCCATATGTTCCTGACATGATTCATGTGGCATAAATACATGAGTAAATAAAATAATTAATCAATATAAAACATTATATAAAAATATATTAGGAGTAATGCCAAAAAATAAATAATATAATAGTTCCAGTGAATGATACCATGTGATATCACATCTACACCCAACAATGAACATCCAGAAAAAAACTCCCACTCTGGGGATATTGGGTTTTCCCCATACATTAGTTAACTAGTCCATTAAATGGAATAATAACCATGTACTAAAAAATTATATCATAGTATCTAACTTTCATAATTTGTAATGAAAAATTAAATGAATACTTCTCAAATACCAATATTTAACATCCCAACTTTGGTTCTACTAACCAGTGGCCAGATCTGGTTCATCACATGACCTATGGAATTCTGCCCCATATGCTAGAGGCTACCGAATAGTAGTGAGAGTTCAAAGAAGAAACATTAAGATATTATACCCTCTTTACAAGATTATTTATAAACTAAGAAACTAATATGTTATCATGCGACCTTTGGATAGTCTAATTTCATAAGGATGAAACCAAAATAAAACACTATAGAAAATCCCCACAACGAGTTTGAAATGAATTCATGAAATTCGTATCCATGACCCTTCCTATTTAAACCCTATATATTATGTCCCTATCACTTATTCAAAATTCAATCCATGGTTTATTCTTGGAAAATATTGATATCCAGATCAGGGTGTGAGTACAACTTAGCAGGCCACCACCAATGATGTCTAATTCAATATCTAGCCAACAAAACATTTTGTGAAACTACAAAAGAATAAAAATAATGATCAAAATATAAGAAAACATGTTTAAATTAACTAGATTATATTTAGTCTCTAAGATACAAGGCTATAAAATTACGATATATAATCTCTAGGAGTTAATTAGTTATATAGAAAGGTAAGGGAAAGTAAATTTATCATTTCATTCTATTTTTTATGAATAAATTTGTTATCATCCAAGTACCCACATCATGTTAAATCATTTGTGCCTAGATCATAATGTCAGCACTGTATAATGAATATAGGACATTATAAACATCATTATTAACTAGAGATATATAATTACATGACTGAACATTCTAAATTAAGGATAATGAAAGCCATGTATAACATACATTACAAAGAAGAAATTAATTTTCTGACATCATTACCCGTACCACATGAACATCATGTCCCCGATCATAAATATAACCAATAGTTACTTTCAAGGTTTCAAAAAATTACACTTTAATAAAATGATAATAAAAAGGATATCCATAATTCTCAAGGGTTAATTAATCAAAATATCTAAAACATTTAAGCCTCTTTTAGGAAGTCATCATCTCGGAACATTTCATAATTTCATTCACATTACTCACAATGTTTCTATACCTAACATAATTTATGAAAACAATAATAATCCCATTTTCATCATTTTAAATCATTTCCCTTTATTTGTAACATCACATTTAAATTAAATTAATACAAATCAACCCTCTATTAGACTTTATAAATCCTTAAAAAATATGTGTTTAATCACATAATCCTAATAATTCCCCTCCCCCATATAATTCACATGACCATTATCAAGGGAATGGATCACCCATAGGGCGATCATTAATTTTAATCTTATAATCTTGAATGGACCGAACAATGGACATGAAGGATACCCGACAACATTATAAGTCCCATATTAAAAACTCAAACTAAATAATCTATTTCACAGTATAAACAAGAGATAGAACCCCAGACATACACATAAAACACACCATGACTTTTTTAGAATCATATATAACACTTACCATAAGGTCAGTGACAACCAATCACTCAAACAAGATCCTTGATTCAATCCCACACCACCTTCAATGCCCAATATATAATTTTCTAGAAAAAATTGGTTTAGTGCTTCAGAAGTTGAGAAAACATTCATCCATTCACTTTGTAGAAAATGAATAAAGATGACTCATAGACACATACAGACCTTCCATTCCCACTATATGACTCACCAAACACCTAATAATCAAAGGAGAAAAATACATGTAAGCAGATAGATTTCATAGTTCTCAAAAAAGTCTTCTAGTGAAGAAATTAGGAGGAATTAATGTGAAAATATATTATTGATTGGGAACTGAAATTGGGAAATTCCATTCTTTTAAGAGAGACTAGGGTAAGCCACATGTTTGGAAAAACTATGTGTCATTTTCATAGTATCCTCTATCCATTAGGGGGTCTACGCTGTATGGTATTCATTTTATCCCATGTGATAAGAGAAAAAACGAAGAGGATGTGTGGTTGGATCTATCTAAGGATTCATGATTTTCACTATCCCCATGAACAACATTCAAATTATGCACATCCCTTAAACATGGAATATAATTCTATTGAATGATTATTACTAACCATTTTTCTACCATAAAAAATACAGTGTTTGATTGTTTTCCCCAATTTTCATGTTCTGAAACTTAGGTACACTCTCGAGACCACTCCTACTCTTACTATGAATACAATCAACCAATTAAATGGGACTTAAAGAAATATAAACGATGATTTACCTTTTCATAACATTAAGACAATTAAATTGATTTCTTATGGTATGATCCATCATCTTCCATGTTAATATTAGGAGAGATCGATAATGGCACATTTTTAAATATATGAGGATGTATTTCAGAGATAACATAGAGAAGGTTCATCAGTTGGTCTTGGAATACTCAAAATAATCGGATATATTAAACACTTAGTGTTTCTAAGGTGTAATCGACTGGATGAACAATTTAATGAACTAATTAATCAATCAATTCCACATAGATTCTCCATTGTTGTTATTAATTTCATTATAGAAAACATAGAGAACACCCTCTGTGGTCATCTAACTCAACTCCTCTATGATGAAAAGTATATAAAGTGAGGAAATCCTTCCTTAATAATAGCGAATAAAAGGAAAGGCTAGGAAATGTTCTCTAGGATCTAAGATTCTTGGTGACATCCATTAAATAAGGAAGTGATCAAGGGGAATGAAAGGGAATAATATTCTATTTGTTTTTCCTGAGTAAAGAAGGTCCATTAAAGGAAAATCACACCTAGGAAATGATGAAATGGGAATCTTCTGATGTTTCAATTATCCAGTGAAATTAATCTATTTGATGAAATTGGTTATTATATACAACATGTGGTTTGAAAATATATATTCAAATATAGTAACCATGTAGATTTATGAATATTTAGAATGATGGGTTATAGTTATAAGAATCCAATTGAGTAATGTGGCTATCCAGGACTAAAACCATAGGTTTTTGAATTGAATAACCATTATTTTAAAATATTTTTTTATATTACTACAGTCACAATAATCATTATGTATATATCATGAAATGATATAGATGGATTTATATTCTAATTTGGTTATAAATTTTGTTTCCATTATACGAAAGTAAAATGTTACGTTAAGGTGGTTATAAATATAGGTCTTTACCTATTGGATTATTCAAAAAAAGTAATGATAATAGATAATGAGACTATTTTAAATGAATCATACCCCATGAGAATATGGCATCACAGTATAGGTCATAAAAACTGAAATCATATTACAAAATTACACCAAGATGGATATTTAGATTCATTTGAATAAAAAATGTGTGGTATATGTCAAAAATGTTTTCATGTAAAAATGAATAAATAAACATTCAGTGGAAAATGTGAATGGGCCCAAGATCTTATAAATTATTACTTATTTATGTGTGTGTGCTGTTTATAGTAGATTAAATTTTTTGGAACTCAAAAATCATAACATTTTTGAATTTTTTTGTAG
Source organism: Viscum album (assembly GCA_963277665.1). Lineage (NCBI taxonomy): Eukaryota > Viridiplantae > Streptophyta > Magnoliopsida > Santalales > Viscaceae > Viscum > Viscum album. The sequence continues at coordinate 694,846,494 of OY728163.1, forward strand.
ATATGGATATATGTAATTAATGAGTTATATGTGAGATTCCATTGAATTATTCAAAGAATATAAGAATTAAATTTAGGACTATCTTGTAAAAAAGATTAAGAAACTCAACTCCGAAAATGGATGTGAATATCTTAATCTTATATTCATTGAATACTTATAGATGTTTGGGATTTTTCCAATTGAAACCTCCTAATATATTATAATGGATCTATATATTTGAAAGTAAAAACCATGACATATTACTCATGGTGTGATAAATAATGATTCATGTGAGTATCCCATTATCCGTTTTTGGATTTGCATTGAAGATAACTACATATATACTGTATCGAGTGACAACCAATGTAGAAATCGTTATTCCATATTATCTCTCATGTGGGAATAAACTCATGTGGTCACATTTCCATGTGTTGGGAAGTAGAGTATATTTTATGGAAATTTCTAGAAACAACATTTCATCATAATAAACTATTATTATCTTTATAGGGTATCCTAAATAAACTAAAATGTATTTTCTATTTGATCATATAGATATGAAATTTTATGTTAATAGATGACCATGCTTTTTTAATGGGGATCACATTTACAATATTATAGTGGGAGTGAGATAGACATCGATGATATGTAGTCTCATGGTACACAAGACCTAGGACTAGAAAAAGGTCCACAAAGCTCCACAGATGATTTAGTTCTAGAGACACAAGTACTCTATTAAAGTACCAAAATGCAAGAAAACTAGAAATATAAGGTTTTCTATTTATTGAGGATGATGACATATGGATATTGATAGATCTTATAGTGGATATATATATTGATGGTTATATATGGGTATCCAAGAATAAAATATTCATTGAAGAATAATTTGATACTTATATGTAATGAATGGTTGCACAATGGGCTAAACAATATCTAGGAATTGACTATGAAGAAACAATTTCACCATTTTCAATATAGAAAGTCATTAGAGTTACCCCTTCAAATTTTTTCATACCATAACTACAAGAATTGGATATGGATATCAAAAATACACTTACATAATGGAAATCATTCATGAATATGCCTGTATGAAACAAACTTATTGGTTTGTGACACCAAATGATGCAAACAATATATGGAAATTCCAGAGATCAATTTATAGACAAAATCATGAATCTTGGTCATGGAAAATTATATTTTACTATTCATTAAAATTATTTGGTTTCCTAAAATAGAAGGTGATTTGTGCCTCTATAAATTTTTTAGTGTGTGTATGATCATTTTATTAATAGTTAATTTCAAAGACATACTATTTATCAGAAATAAAATAAAATTTTTACATTCATGAAAATCCTTCTCAAATAATTACTTCTAAATTAAATAATTAGAAAAGAAAAATTTCTTCTTGGGGATGAAGATCCACCATGATTGGTCAAAGAGATTATTTCCTTAATTTAAAAATCATATATTGATATGATACAGAATAGATTCTATATAGAATAGTTCAAGAGGAGATTATTTCCAATGTCACATAGATTTAATATTTCCTATAACAATTTTCAACATAAACACGAAGAAAGGAAATGGGTGGCATAGAATCCATATATATCTAAGACTACATATGTCATATATTCTATTTTATATATTAGAATATATGTGGCCTATGCCTTATGTGTGGTAGGGAGATGTCATGATAACCCATGTGACAACCATTGAATGGAATTCAAGACTATAGTTAATTATTTGAGATGTAATAAGGATATATTCCAGGCTTGTAGAGGAGATGATGTACTAATAATTCAGTGTTATGGATAGTCAAGTTTCCAAATAGATAAATATGATTTAAAATCAAACCGTGGATATATATTCACCCTAAATGGAGGATCAAAGATGTGGGAGAGCTCAAATAAAGTTGGGTTTGTAGATTTTAAAACTGAACCTGAGTATATTGTGAATTCAGAGGTAGATAAAGAAGTTTCCTAGATATGAAGCTTCATCCAAAATCACGAAATAGTACCTATTAGTGAAGAACCTATAACAAAATGTTGTGATAATAAATCAGTTTTTGGTCTTGAAAAATAGAAAATGTTACATTAGTGGATGAATAACATACTACAAAAATGGTTTTATTTGAAGGAAATTTTCAGCAAGATTTAATAGCAATGTGATAAGAGTCACTATAAAAGTAACTGTGGTGGAACTGTTGACTAAATACATAACCCCCCAAAATAAATTATTATTATTTATGGTGTAGAATAGTAAATGACTAAGGCAGTTGGCTGTAGTCTAAGTGGAAATCTAATGGATTTGGTTTTCTAAAACAGACCATTTATAATTTGGATTACTTGTATATTCAATGAAGTTAAAATTAAGTTAAATAACTTATTACAAATTGTTAATAGTTTTTTGGTTCTTTAATATAAACATATCATGTTGTATTTAGATAATTACAAGGGAATACAAGTTTCACACTATAATGACAACCATGACATTCCATGGTAATATTCTGAAACCTCGTTAAATGATTGGTCCCCATTCTATGATAAAGAGCATATATTGTTTATTTTGAATTTATAGTACACAAATGAAGATAATACTTATTCTCATGAAGTTACCACATTAAAATTTATTTAATGTTAGATTCAGAAAAAATAACTGCATGTATGATTTTCACTTTATTATGTGTCTTTCAATATTTTTGTCTATTGGAATGTGTAATGATATTTATATTTGATGATTATTTTTAATTCATTTCATGACTCACACACATACCTATGTTTTATTAAACTATATCAATAATAGTTTAAGGTGACGTTAGGTACATTTACTACATCATGGATGACATGTTATTAATTAAGTAATCACAAAAGAATTTCTCACTACAATATTAATAGATGTCAATATCCAATACCTTTGATTGAATTATAACTATCACATTAAATTCCAAGGACATGGTTTAACAATGATTTTATTTAAATATTTAAAGGAAAACATAACAATTATATAGTTTGATGAGATTGGTGTGATACTTTTTTTATTAGATATTTTGTCAAAGGGATTTTGTTACACAATAACCACATGTATAAGATTGTTAACATCATGAAATTTACTTCTCACTATTGGGTACCTTTACCCAATACAAGACAATAATCTTTTACTTTAGGAAAGCCTACATAATTCTAATGAGAATAATGTCTAGAGGGTCACACACAAAGTGTTAATAAGGATATCAACTAAATTTTATATATATTTAATTATTATAATAAATAATATTCTCATGAATGAGGAATAATTTTTTTCTTGATTAATGATCCCATAAATTTATCTAATATTATTTCAATAGATAATGGTTAAAAATTTAATATATAAATTATTTATCTATTTATTTAATAATAAATAAATATTTTTTCACCAAATTATGAATAGAATATTTATTTATATAATAGATATTTAATTAAATAATTGTTTTTTTTATTCAATAAATTCTATTAAGGGATGAGCAAAACTAGATTGTATATGGTCATAAATATTAATTTGTAATCTTTAAAAATAATATTTACAATTGTTACTATTAGTGAATATAATGGAATAAAAAATATATCAATATTTTAATAAAAAAAAGTGGTTATACATTGGATCCAAATTTAATTTAGGGAGGATGGGTGATTAATTAAATTACAAACCCTGATACTAGGACTACAAATAGACCAAAAATAATTTCTATAGTATGTTAATTCAGAATGATTATGAATAATGGATTACTCACTAGTATCAGGATACTCCATCTCTTTCCTTATAAATAATGAAAATATTTAATGAATTTATTCAACATAAATGAAATGTGAAGTGATCAAGATGAAAAATTAAATATTATTAGTCGACTGCACAAGAACCCACTTATTCATCTGTGTCATTTAGAGATCGGTAAACAAAATTTGGATCATATTGAGAGGGATTCTACATATAGATCCTACCTGAAAAATAAAATATCACCAATAATGGTTTTATATGATTAAAATCTACATTATAAAATAGTCCTCAGAATAAGGTATTCTGACTTGTAATTTAATAAAAATATACTATGCATTTAATATGAAAAATATATCCTATTCTTTAAGTAAAATATCATTTTAAATATTGTTAAAGAAAATTTTGTTATCTAGAGCATCCACGTCTTGTGAAATAGATGAATGATACGTTGAATCCAAAATTTAAGAAGTCCGGATCTCTATCGATATGATCTTTGGTTACTCCTGAAATTAACACCATTTTCATTGAAGGGTCAATAAAATATTCCATCATAGTTGGCAATATGGAAATGAAAATAAACTTCATTGAGATAAAATCCACACTTATTATATTTCCCATATAATAACTAGGTCTGAAAATAGGTTATGCCCATTTATCTTAATTAAAAATATGTGAAACATATTTTATCTAACAGTACATCTACCTGATGTATTAATTGAAAATCCCCCTAGTAGTTTACTAGAGAAATATCTAATGATTTTGGTAAAAAGGGATGATATAAAAGATTGCGAATATCCAGAATAAAATGAAACATTATCTAACATTGTGGAAGTATAAATACACCTATCACTATGTTATTATGAATGTAAACATCAGTTGTGGTAATCATATAAGCTTGGCCTTTCACCAATGGCTATTTATGAGTTATGTTCCCCTGATGTTAGGGTTATTCGAATTCATAATGTCCCTTCTACTTATAGTTTCCTCATTAATATCGATAGCATATTCCCTGCCATATCATTTGTAATCTTGTTAGAAATTTTATCGGCATTTTAACTGACTCTGATTCCTTTACAATAATCCATAGCGTATTTCTTCACATACATATCCCATATGGAAAATATCATACCTCTATTATTCTATATTGCTACATTGTTCTTACCATGATTAAGAGCCAACCTAATTTTCTCCGAATTTCCCTGAATTCATACAACATTAAGAGCTCCTTTTTATCCCTTAATGGAATATGAGACTATATCTTGATACGATGAAGCGGTCAGTGAGACCAATGGACATTGAATTAACAATAACCCATCAATTAAATGATCAGTCTTGAGTTTTAGTCAATATACACACTCAGAATCATGTATAGTTAATCTTATAAAGTTATCATTTTACTCATCAATATTTTCCTCCTTGTGTTACTTAATATTTTGGAACATTATTTCCATTTATGGTTTTTACTTAGGAGGAAAATATTGTTCATATTATACATTAATAAAAGTTCCCAAATCCTTGAACATGATCTCATATTCCCTTTTAGTGTTTTGGATTAGTGACCATAATTGGTTTGGATATCCATTTTATGATATACTACCTTAATGATTTTTTCTGTCTCATAACTTCCCAATGTGGGATTTTTATTCTATAATGAATTAATCCATTATTCCACTACCAATGGTTTAGTAGTTCCACTGAATGTTGGAGGTTGTTTTCATATGAAGATATCCACTGTAGTTACATAATTTATTTTGATTAGTGGGTCACTATATACAAGTGATATTATTTATCATGAATTGGGTGAAATACTATAATATGGGTTTTAACAAATTATCCCTAAATCATACATCAATAATATGTTCGAGGTATAATATAACTACATTCATTATGTTTATTGATATGGTTCTCATTCCACTAAATATTCATCATCTTTCAATAACGAAAAAAACATAATTAAATAGTGTTATTGAAATTTAAGATATAATTACGGTTATGTTTCCAATAGTTTTGTCATGAAATAATGAGGTGTTTTCATTGAACACATTCTATCTGAATTAGTTCCTATAAATCTAGTCTCTAGGTTTTTTACTAATCATTCTCTTATATTATCTATAAAATCTCTTACTCCAAAATCCTAGAAAAATTAGTTATATTATATTATTGATACATTAAATAATATTATCCACAATATCAAACATAGTAGGATAATTTAATGTCTATACATATACATACATTTCATTTGAAAATATATGATATAACATTAACACATTGGAATAATATTATTAGAGCATACATCAAGTCCCTAAAAATTATATATAAAACTCCTCTCAATTTACTAGGGGAAACAAAATAATAAGGTTAATATAAAATTCTCATTATGTAGTAATATATTGAAAAATATTTCATTACATATACCAAACATAATAGATATGGTATAAATAAGTGCACAAAATAATGACATATTCCACTAAAATCCAGCGGATTTATATCAATAAAAATAAATGAAAAAATGGATAAAAATAATCAAATATATTATATTAATAGAATTAATAACTAAATGCATCAAAATATACATTCAATGGATTGTGTAGAGAAAAATTATTATTATGGGAAGCGTAATATTATATATCCCATCATCTTTTATCTCATGGGAACAATGGATACCTCGAGGAGATAAATAATTCCATTCCAGATCAGCCATTAAGTATGTCCACTATTTCACCCTTAAGAATCATCAATAACATTCATAAAAATACCAATGTTACATCTTACTGAATAAAAATGGGTTATCAATGAAATTATAAATACAAAAAAAATTCTTTTTTAATTAATAGTGTAATTTAGATGTGTAGGTGAACATCCATTAATAAAAATAAAAGTTACTTTTTCTCATAAATGTAAAATGAAGTACCATAATTAATGAAATATAGTTCTTGGAGTACATTGATTGTAACTCCCCGACCCTAGTTACCACGATTTGCTGAATTATTACGTAATATTGTAAATATCACAAGCGATAAAATCCTGAAAGATATATTAGTTTAGTATCCTTGGATGTACTAGATACATTCATAAGTTTTACATTACATCATTATATAAAAACATCGACAACATTTTCCCCCCTTGGAACAAACTTATATACTTAATCTATTTATTTATCTCAACCATAAAATACTTGATAACATCCTTGGACAAATAAAACATAGAATGGGTTGATCTCAGTTGCTCAATAAGGGCAAAAATATAGCGGAAACTTTTATAAATAAGAAAAAACATCTATGTCAATGTCTAAGACTAAAACAAAAGACTTTTAAACATAAAAGTCTGTATAATATTGAAATGATAAATCAAATAATACCATTTTCTTCTTCACATGGATATTATACTAGTTGAATAATGACATGTAATATCAATATCCAATTTCATAATGTTGGAAAGCATAATGCCAGACTTCATAACCACACAGTCAAGGACTTGTGCCTAGACTAAAAATAAGATTTTTTCAAGGCCTTGTGCGAAGAAACTAGTTTGTCTAATGAGACATACCAATGAATCTATGAGCTATAGAAGGCTCCACCCATCACTTACTAAGTGAAATGCATTCCTCATATAAAAAGGATTAAACATAACCTAAACCTTCGTATTTAAAATAGAATACGAAATGTCAACACTTTATCCATAAACCAGGAATGGGGTAAAAATAATACATCCACAATCAAACTTATTACAAAACCTTATATACAATATAGAAGTTTGTATCCTAATAAATCAACTTTAAACAATCTTAAAATTCATCAAAGGATGTTGACATAGATGGAATCAATTTTTTTAGAGAAATATATCATTCTATTTTGAAATCATTTAAAGTTATATAATTTTAAAAGAAAACATTTATTTTGAAAATATTTTTATAAGCTTGTATGGGAAGGTTCGATGATGTTATTACGGTGGAATATAGCTGCACCCACCATATAAGTCAATAAAAAATACATTCTTACAATAATTTTTTATGAAAAGGTCATAAAGTACAATGTTTGGTAAACAACGAAAAGATTCCTTTCAAAACATATAATGTCAAATAAGGGTATAAATGATTTTAACCCATAGTCTATTAAATAGTAAAAATGTTTTGAATTACATTTTTATGAAAACATGGATGTGGATGATAAAAAGTTCTCAGTAGATACATACGTAAAAGAACCTTGGATAATAAAGAGATTGTGAAATTTACCCTTACCTTGTACTTTTCCTTAGTCGATGGTACGTTAACCTCATTTATAATAGTTAAAAAATTATTCTCAAATTATATAATAATTATATTCATAAATATGATACCATATGTAATCTTATAATATTGCTTGGTCAATAATATGTTAGTAGTATTAACTTTTCGTGTGTTAACGGATTAATTTTCCTATATATGCTTGGTTACATAAACCATGTTTGTTAGAGATAGGACGTATATTATTCATATACAGAATGATATTATGTTCTTAAATATTTTTTTAATCAGAAAATTAAAGGTATTCTTGAATGATTATGATGGGGATTGAATCTCATCGCGTTCATGGAGAAGATAATCCTAACGTATGCACGAGTGACAATATCATTATATTGATGGATAAATCGTATGTAATTGTATGGTATATCATATATACAGAATCATTTACTTGTTATATTTATTACTTACATCAGTTATACACATTATTATACCCATCCTAATAATGATGTGTTTGAATAACAAACTACACCATGACATAGAGACGGTAATATGTACATACACACGTATAATGACTTTGTCCTTTATAGGATTGATAGAATAATAAATATGGTGTACAATTTTTATAATAACATCATAGTATATTGAAGTTACTAGTGGTATTATTTTATAATTGAAACAACAAAGAATGTGGAAGTGGAAGAATAAAATAACATGAAAGAGGTGATGAAATATTTACCACTCCTTCAGGTTCTTCATTCTTATTTGATCAAAAGGGCTCCTTAGGTTGGCTTTTTGACCAAATAAAATCCTCTAGGATGAATAGAGAAAAGTTTGGAGGATATTTGGATAGGTTTTGGCCGAGCCAAAAGGCTATGGAGGTGTGAAATTAAGATAAGGGGAAGTACCCTTTTATAAGAGAGGTGAGGGTCACTTTAGGAAAAGCTTGAAATATTATTCTATAATAATTTCATTTTCTCTTTATAATGGGTAAAAAATAAACTATTTAAAGGATAAGGTGGGGATGGGTCGATAAACTCTCATCAAATAGGTTTTATATAGGTTAAGTCGTCATATTATCCATATCTTTTAGAATTAACACTTTGTTAAATAGTTTGATATTTACCATGTCTTTTTGTAGTTTCATATTATATGGTTTATAAACATACAATAAAAAGAAAATAAATCCACATGTGGTTAATTATTAATAAATATAAAAATATTTTAGTATTTTTTTTCAAATCCTTATATTTTTAATAGTATTAAATAAATTAATAATATAATATTTGTTTTAAAAACTAAATTACATCAATTTTGAAACTATTTAGTATTTGATTTTTTTGAATGCCATAAAAAATTTATCACATCGAATAAAATTTATTTAACAAACCCTAGCATGTCCTATTAGCCTAAAAAATTAGTTTATATCATATGAAGTCTCAATTTCATTTATTTGGATACTTATAATATTAATTATTTTAATATTTCATTAATAAGGCCATTACTGCATCATCATTATGTCATTAATAAATTAATTTTAATAATGTATAAATATTATAAACAAAATACCATTATGTAGGAAATCATGTTATCTTTATAATTTAATATTTAGAGTCGAATTTATATTTCTTATAACCTAATATTAAAAATGGTTATTTATTAAACATTGAATTTAACTCTTTTAACTCTTATTTCAATAAAATAATAATAAATGCACTAATCTAATCTAATAGGACCAAATAGGATCATATTTTATTCCTAAGGTTGTTTTTGGTTGAATTATACTTATCCAATAGAATTAAAAAATGGTTTAGGGTAATTATGATATCATTTTTACCTTTAATTCCCTATTTAATTTTAACCGGGGTAAATAAAAGTCAAAAGTTATTATTCACAATAATATATGTTCATATTATTGAACCACATTTTACTTACAGATATTAACCTAATATCTTGTATTTTTTTTAATTCAACTCATAAAATCAGTAAAATTATGTTTTATGCAAATTTACAAATGCTCCTAGGAGATGGGTAAAAGCCGGTTAAAAGTTCGATAAAATTTAATATATCTAAAATTATTATAAAATGACTCCAATGAATTACATTGAACATATATAGGTAATATGTATCTATTCTATTTGAAAATAAATTAATATTAAATAACTAATTATTTAAATAAAAATTCAGGTTCAACCAACAACGTAGTGGTTTTCACTATTCATCAAAATTAGAAAGTTTTTAGAAAAAAAATACCCTATGCTAATCATGATTTTCTGAATTTAAAAATGAAATCCATTTTAAAAAATAAAATTTATAAGATTTAAAAAACTGGGTATTACAATTCATAATGGCAAGTTTGATTGGTCGCGGTGAGTTAGAATCTCAAAGTTACGTACAATGAATGCTATTGTATTATTCAAAGGGAAACATTCCATGGAAGCTTTGGGTGGTACATTCTTTCCTCATTAAAATAACTTCATCCTATAAATTTCTATAATAATACCGCAATAAAATATTTTGGTGGTTCTTCATCATAAGTTCTTATGGTTCCCACTATAAGAACCCGATTCTTATTTTTTAGGTACGGGTTTATTCTTTTCTCTTTTCCATAATTGTATTTAGGAAGATAAGGAACGTGGGGAAAATACTAAATTTTGGGACTACACGCCATGTACTATTCCACACGTAGTGTACATTGGCCATGTGGAATGAGTACACAGGGTGTGTAGCCATGTTGGCAAAGAAGGGTGTAAAAATCGACTACACGCCATGTAGTGGGTATGTACACACCGTGTAGTCAGTTTGCAGGCATAAAGGAAGGCGGTGGATGCAGCCGCTAGCTGAGCATCATTACACGTTGTGTACTCATGTATTACAAGCCGTGTACTCATGTTGACTGATGAACAGTGTCGGGTAGCCTCCAGAGGAACAGTTAAATGAAAAGTACATGTCGTTTACTTGAGAAGTACATGCAGTGTAGTTTGTTTTTTCGATTTAAATGGGAAGTAGCCGACCATTATCATATTTTTGGCTTAGAACTAGAGGAAGGAGTCAGAAGAGAGGGCCAGGCCACTAGAGTTCCCCCGATCGAGTACCGGGAATCCATTTTCTGCACCGTCCATCTCCCTTGAACCGCAGAGGTGAGTTCTTCCGCCTCCTTGCATAGTTCTTGGGAATTATTTATCTAAGGGAAGTTATTTGAGTGAAAAAGAGGTTTTATTTCATGTCATATCTACTTCGTTCTTGGACGATTCGAGGATCGTCATTCATGTATACCTTTCAGGGGCGTTTAAGGTAGGTGGCTTAGTGTTTGAATTCCAACTGTTGTGCGTTTTTTGTTCCGTTGTTATACGAACCCATTTTGGGGGTATCGTGTGGATGAGGCCATGGCTATTTTGAATACCTAAAACTATAAAGAGAATTAAATGTGATATTAAACTGTTTTTTGGGATCGCTGCTTGGATCCAGGGCCACCCCGGGGGTGCGTTCCTCTGTTTCACCGTTGTGCCAGGATACCCGAGGGTATGCCATGTTTATTTTGTACATTACATTTTTCCATGAGATGAATTGTAAATAATTGCATGTTTATGCTTTGGGCTAGGCACAGTTATATGCCTGAGGGTGTGGTTGCGTTATATGCGTGAGGGCGTGGTTACTTTATATGCCTGAGGGCTTGGATACTTTATATTACTAAGGGCGTGGATACTTTATATGACTGAGGGCGTGGTTAATTTATATTCCCGAGGGAGTGGTTAGTTTATAGGCCTGAGGGCGTGGTTACTTTATAAGACTGAGGGCATGGTTACTTATTATGCCTAAGGGTGAGATATTATGTGTCCTGAGGGAAAGGCCTGAGGGCGATATATAATCTATCCTAAGGGCGTACATGTTATATAGCTTGAGGGCATGGTTTTACTATATTATCCTGATGGTGAGATTCTGTTTGGAATGAGGGAATGGTTCTGATGAGAACAGAATGTTATTAAATTAAAAAGGTTAAATGAATAATAAAAAGGCAATATAACTAGTAAAGTTAGTTACATTTGAGTACTGCTTAGTTTATTGCATTTTACTAGGGCACACTGTTGTTGCATGTTTTCACACAGTTGGCCATGGGCCTTTGGTGGGTGCCTACTAGGATTTATTTCTCACACCTTGTTTGGGCCATGTCTTCGGCCCAAACAGATAATGTTTCTGCAGGTGTTGATAGAGGCAAGGGCCCCTATACATGTACTTGATTGCTGCTGAGGAGTAGGGGAGCATGGGACCGGGCTTAGGATTGTGATGCTACCGGATTTTTTGTTTTGTTTTTATGTACTCTGTATTGTACAATACTGTATTGTTGTGTAACATGTTCTGGCTGTTTTCATCAAACTTGAGACATGTTGCATCATTATCTATATAACTGTTGGTTATCTTTTACATCAGTTTTTTATTTTAAATGTGTATGGTTTATTTCTTTCAATGTTGTTGTATTTGTATATTTTATTCTGCTGCGCTAAACTTTGAAAAATGAGGGAATAGATTTCCCACTATCATACCTGGGCCCTCTCTGCTAGTCAGCAGCCTCTGGCATTTGGGGAAATGTGCTTGAGGACATGTGACCAATCGGGTTTGGGGCACTTGGGGAGTGGCACCCGGATCTGGGACGTTACAAAGTGGTATCAGAGGGGTTCCTTTCTTTGACTTACTATTTGGAGACATAGTCAGGGATAGGATGGGAAAAGTATATTTTAATAAGTTGTTCCCGGGCATAGCTAACCCATGTACAGTGAAAATCCAGTCTACATCATATTTTTTTCAATTCTTCTGATTTTGCAAATTTTACAATTGATTTGATTTCACCATTGGGTGACGTACTTGTTATTGTGTTGTTTATATTTTATGTTCTGTTTAGTTGCATCTCGATGAGATGTGGGTATTCCGTCTCATGCATCATTTAGGAACATGCTATGAATCACATTCCATGCATAGTTCCATGCCATGTAGGATCATTAAAAATTGCATGTTGTTGTGATAGTTGTTGTGCATGAAAAGCATGCTGTTGTGATTGCTGATTTGATAAATACCTGTTATGTGATATGATATCTTGGAATGAGTCTGTTGGTGGAATGGACACCAAACTTTGGTTTTTGGGGATTATGTGCCCTCATTGACTGGAATTTGGTGGATCATTGACTGTTTATCTTGTTATAACTCATATAATATGTCAATCATTGATTCCCAGGGAGTACAGACCCTCACAGGTCGGAATTTGGCACTTAGGTGTTGTTTTCAGTATTTTCTAGGTACCCGAGTAGTTTCAGAGGCGTACTGTCTGGAAAACCCAGTATAAACGCCGTGTGGTTCCTTGGACACATGCTGTGTGTTCTTCTGTTCAGGTAGAAAAGAATGCTTTTTTTACTACACACCGTGTACACTATGTACACGCCGTGTAGTCACTTCCCGTGTCACGGACCTTGTTGGCGGGGACATGGGGAAGGGAAATGCTTGAGGAAAACACGCTGTGTACCAGATGTACACGCCATGTAGTGGTGACCCAGAGTCCGACTATGTAACTAACAACATGTATGGAGGGGACCTTATGACATACACGCTGTGTCCACTGTAGAACACATCGTGTAGTCTGACCTGGGATCTGGCCATGTAACTAACAACATGGGTCAGTGTAATCCTTCCGTGTACACGCCGTGTCCATCTGGAACATGCGGTGTAGTGTGAGACGTGTATCCAACCGTGTAACTAACAACATGGGTCGGCGAAGCTCGTCTAGTACACACTGTGTACCTGTGGGACATGCTGTGTAGTCTTGTACAAGGACAGACCATGTGGATTTAGCCGTGTGGCTGGAGAAACAGTTTGGTGTAAACGCCGTGTTTGGGTGTAACACAACATTTAGTTTAAGACGAGTAGTCGTCTGTGTCACGAACGACACAAGATGTTAGAAGTTACACCATACACGCCGTGTAGATGTTATACACGCTGTGTAGTCTTGATCAATGGGAGTCGTGTGGCTTAGCCGTGTAAGAGGACTCAGGCAGGGGAAGAAAAGTCAATTACACGCCGTGTAGTCAGTATACACATAGTTTATTCATGTTTTTCAAATCATGAAATGCCTTCATCCTCCTGTTCCCTTTTTGGTCCCTTCATTTTCATTCTTTGATAATCTTGATCTATGGTGTGTGTTTGACCTTTAGAGTCAAGCTGCAGAGACGACCACACGTTGTTCGCCTGGAGAGCGGGAACGATTACATTCCAGAGATGGTGGGCCACGAGCTACTAGTGGATCCTCCAGCATAGCCAGATGTGGCGCCAGCCGTTATACTGGACACACGCACTAATGTGAAGTTCCGTGAAGGGTTCATGAGGTTCATGCAGACCATTCAGGGAGAAACAACTGCTTCCACATCTATGGCTGTGCTAGTTCATATATTCTAGCAGCAGCATCCACCTACTTTTTCAGGGGATAGAGGACCATAGGCTGCGGAGACTTTGATGGATTCTCTACAGACTATTTTCGAGCATCTTGAGATTCCTTTATGGTGGATGGTGAAGCTTGCAACTTATATGTTGCGTGATTCCGCCAAGAGGTGGTAAGATGTTACAAATGAGACAGATCATCACAAAGACATGGCATGGAAAGACTTTCCGATATTATTCTATGAATTTTTCTTCCCAGAGATGCTGAGGGAAGATAGAGCTCAAGATTTCATGAATCTGTAGGAGGGCGCTATGTTGGTTATGGACTACTATGCTCACTTTACTGAGCTTCAGCATTTTTCACCCTTTTTGGTGGGTGATGAGAAGATGAGGTCCAAACGCTTTGAGGATGGTTTTCAATACAACATCTGGAAATTGTTAAATGTTTTCAGGTTGCCGACAGTACATGCTATTGTGAACCAGGCACTGATTACAGAGATGAACCTTCGGGAAGCTAGTGGTGTGTGCCAGGGTGGTTCAACACTAGTTTCTAGTACCATTTCTACCAGGAAGAGGAAGAGATAGATAAGTTTCTATCACGGTGGCAGTACTAGCTAGGCGATTACTTCAGGTGTCCTAGCCAGGTGATAACAGTGTGGTAAAGAGGAGAACAAGAGGCCATAGTGTCCACATGACCCAGTGGAGTGTCGAGCTTGCGGGAATATGGGACATCTGATGCACTTTTGCAGGACGTTTGCATCAATTGATAGTGAGAGGGGTTCTACGCAGATTCTGTGTGTGGGGGAAAGACATGAAGCTTCTTACCAGTTGGGAAATTGGGAGACATTAGGATGTACATGCTAAGGTGGTGGTCATGGCTGTGGTATCCAGACACTAGGATCACAGAGGTAGCAGGGTGGGACAGCTCAGTGTAGCTATATGGTGTCGCAGGGCTACGACACTGGGTAGGCATATGTAGTGCAACAGACCCATCAGGAGTAGGATCCGGGACCTTTTACTGTCAGAGGTACTATTCTCGTAGCTTCTGTATTATCTTCAGTACTTTTCGATATGGGTGCTACACATAGATTCATATCTGTACCTTTTGTGGAGAGCCTTGGGCTCTATGTTTCTTCTTCTTCTACTGTTATGACTATAGACACTCCATTGGGGATAATAACGACATGTGCACATTAGTGCAAGGAGTGCCCCCTTGAGGTTGGTGGGTGAGACTTTCTATGCTACCTCTACGTCATAGAGATGATGAGATATGTTTTCATTCTTGGGATGGACTTGTTGCTTCCCTTTCGAGCCTTTGTGGATTTCTATCATCGCAGGGTGAGGTTCACGTCACTAGAGGGCAGAGAGTTTCTATACAAGGGTGAATGAGATGTTCAGGCGAGTAGAGCTGGACCAGAGAATCATGGGAGAGGTGGAGTCACAACCTAGATTGCGAGTTTATATTTGGATGATCAGGGGACTTCTCAGAAGTAATTCCCTCCAGTGGTTGATCATTTCAGGGATGTCTTCCCAGAGGAGTTTTCAGTTCTACCTCCAGAGCGTGAGGTGGACTTCTCTATTGAGCTTGTGCCAGGAGTAACACTGGTGTCCATTCCTCCTTATAGGATGGATACATCAAAGTTATAGGAGCCTAAGAGGCAGTTAGAGGAGGTACAGTCAATGGGTTTTATCTGACCCAGTAATTCTCATTGGGATTCTCTTGCCCTGTTTGATAAGAAGGTGGAAGGTACCCTCAGACTCTGTGTGGATTATCAGAAGCTGAACCAGTTGCCAGTCAAGAACCGATATCCCTTTCCGAGGATTGGTGATCTTTTTGATCAACTTCATGGAGCATGAGTGTTCTCTAAGATTTACAAGAGATCGGGATATCATCATTTGCACGTGAGACCATCGAATATACCGCTAACAACTTTTCGGGGGAATATATGGTCTGTACGAGTACTTGGTTATGTCGTTCGGACTCATGGATGTGCCAGCAGTTTTCATGGCTATGATGAATCGTGTGTTCCATCCGTGTCTTTATTCTTTTATTGTAGTTTCAGTGGATGATATCTAGGTGTACTCTCACACTCGACACAACCATGCCACCCATCTTGAGATCGTATTTATTACACTGAGAGAGCATAAGCTATATGCTAAGCTCTCAAAGTGAAACTTTTGGATGGACCAGATTCACTTTCTGGGTCATATCATCTCTAAGGAAAGAGTTTTTATGGACCTAGAGAATGTGGGAGCAGTAGTTTCCTGAGAGCAGCCTAAGAATATGTTTGAGATATGGAGTTTATTGGGGATAACTGGTTACTATAGAGGATTCATCCAGGAATTCTCCTACTTGGAAGCTCCATTTATGGTTTTGACTAAGAAGGGTGTGATTTTTTTATGGTCAGAAGCTTGCGAGACAG
This sequence comes from Viscum album, assembly GCA_963277665.1. Taxonomy (NCBI): domain Eukaryota; kingdom Viridiplantae; phylum Streptophyta; class Magnoliopsida; order Santalales; family Viscaceae; genus Viscum; species Viscum album. The sequence continues at coordinate 694,863,282 of OY728163.1, forward strand.
CCTTTCAAGAGCTGAAGGGAAAGTTGAAATCAGCACCAGTCATGATACTTCCAGAGCAAGGGAAGAGCTCTACTGTTTACTGGGATGCATCAGGTATTGGTATGGGAGTAGTGTTGATGTTGGGCGATTGAGTTGTTTCATATGTTTCACGACAGTTGATGCCGCATGAGAGGAATTACACAACGCATGATCTCTAGTTGGCTATAGTTGTTCAAGCGTTGCGCTGTTGAAGACACTATCTCTTGGGGGAGATTTTTTTTGACCGATCAAAAAAGTCTCAAGTACATCTTTCCACAATGTGACTTGATTCTCAGACAGCGAAGGTGGGTCGAATACCTTATGTCCTTCGACTTTGAGCTTGCCTATACACCTAGTAAAGGTAATGTAGTAGCTGATGCAATGATCAGGAGGACTCAGATGCAGGCAGTGCATGAGGCCAGTGGTGAGTGGCAGCATATGGATTTGTTCTCTGAGATGCATTTCGAGGTGAACGACAGCCAGAGGAAGACCTATCTTCCTTCTTTAGTTGTGACTTCTACTATCCTAGATAGAGTGTGTATGATGCAACTATCTGATTAAGAATGCCCAGTTTTATGGGAGTTAGTGGCAAGTGAGGACCCTCCTTTTGGTTGGATGATAGGTGATGATGAGGTACTACATTTCCATTGATGATAATGGGTTCCAAGAGATATACACAATGAGATGATGCGGGAGTTTTATGCTTTAGCTTGGGAAGTTTACCCCGGAGTTACCAAGATGTACTGTGACTTGAGACGTTAGTACTGGTGGCCGGGTATGAAGAGAGGAGTAACTGGTTTTTTTACAAGGTGTTCCACCTGTCAGCATGTGAAGGCAGAGCATTAGAGGACAGCTGGACTGTTACAACAGTTACCCATTGCTGAGTGAAAATGGGATGATGTTGCGATGGACCTCATGACCGAATTTCAGAGGTCACCTTGAGGAAATGATTTTGTGTGGGTTGTTGTGGACAGACTCACAAAGGTATCTCACTTTTTTCCGATCAAGGAGACCTTCGGTGTTGACGATCTCCAGAAGATGTATATCTGATAGGTCATACGTCTTCATGGGGTTATTTGTTCTATAATTTCAGATAGGGACGCCTGTTTTATGTCTCGTTTCTTTAACAGTTTTTAGAGGGAACTGGGTACACAGGTTCTTCTGAACACAAGTTACCACCCTCAGACCGATGGCCAGTCAGAGCATACGATACTGGTTCTTGAGGACATGCTGTGTGCATGCATCCTAGACTTTGCGGGATCTTTGGAGACACATATACCCCTAGTCGAGTTTTCCTATAATAACAGTTTTCAGGGGACTAATGAGATGGAACCTTATGATGCTTTATATGCTAGACCATGACAATCACCCTTGTTCTGGTTGGAGGTAGGTGAGGCAGCATTACTAGGACCACGTCTCGTACATGAGACTTCTAAGCTGGTCTAGTTGATTCAGAAGCAGATGGCTACCACAAAGTATCATCAGAAATCTTATACTGATCGACACAGATGACCCATGGAGTTCGTGGTCGGGGATCTGGTTTTCGTACATGTTTCGCTGAGGTTGGGACACATACGGATCAGAAGATAGGGTAAACATTCACCGAGGTATGTGTGGCCATTTGAGATTTTGGAGAGAGTTGGGCGGGTTTCCTATTGGTTGCAGTTACCACAGAGGTACCAGGCCATGCATGAAGTCTTCCATGTATCTCAGTTATGCCGCTATCATTCATACCCATCCCACATCTTTCAGCCAAAGGAGGTTGAGCTTCAGGTCAATTCCTCCTTTAAGGAGCATCTGATTCGTATCGTGGATAGGAGCACAAAAGTTCTCTGAGGCCGGTCAGTTCCTCTCGTACGGGTGCTATGGTTGCATGGCTGAGTGAAGGACAAAACTTGGGAGTGGGAGACCAACATATATGCTCAGTGGCCTGAGTTTTTCATATCTTTATCTTCGCCACCCTTGGAAAGGTAATTCGGGGACGAATTGCTTTAAGGGGGGAATTTTGTCAGAACCCGGTTCTTATTTTTGAGGTATGGGTTTCTTCTTTTCTCTTTTCCTTATTTGTTTTTTAGTAAAATAAGGAAAGTGGGAAAAAATCCTAAATTTTCTGGACTACACGCCATGTACAATTCCACATTCCATGTACTTTGGCTATGTGGAATTAGTACACAGGGTGTGTTTCCATGTTGGCGATGAAGGGAGTAAAAACTGACTACACGCCGTGTAGTGGATATGTACACACTGTGCAGTTAGTCAGCATGCATACAATAAGGCGGTGGAGGTAGTCACCAGCTAAGCTCCATTACACGCCGTGTACTCATGTACTAAATGCCGAGTAATCATGTCGACTGATGAACAATGCCGGGTAGACTCTAGAGGAATAGTTAAATGAAAAGTACACGTCGTGTACTTGAGAAGTACATGACGTGTAGTTTGATTTTTTTCTCATAAAATGGGCAGTATCCAACCCTGTTCATAGGATCTACTTAGAACCGGTTGAAGGAGTTGGAAGAGAGGTCCATACATTTTGATATCCCCCTATCGAGTATCAAAAATCCATTTTCTGCACCGTTGATCTCCCTGGAGCCGCACAGGTGAGTTCTTCCTCCTCCTTGCGTAGTTCATTCCAATTCTTCATATAACGGATGTTATTTGAGTTTGAATGAGGTTTTATTTCACATTAGATCTATGTTGTTCTTGGATGATTCGATTATATTCTTTCACACATTCCGTTCAGGGGTGTTTAAGGTAGGTGGCTTGGTGTTTAAATTCCAACTATTGTGTGTTTTGTGTTCTGTTGTGAGACGAACCCATGTTGGGTATCGTGTGGCTGAGGCCATGGATATTTTGAATACCTAGAACTGTAAAGGTAATTAAATGTGATATTAAACGGTTGTTTGGGATCACTGCTTTGATCCAGGACCACCTCGGGGTGCGTTCCTCTATTTAGCTGTTTGGCCAGGATACCCGAGGGTATGCCATGTTTATTTTCTGCATTACGTTTTCCATGAGAGGAATTGTAAAAAATTGCATGTTTATGCTTTGCGCTCGGCCCTATTATATTCTTGGGGGTGTGGTTACTTAATATGCCTGAGGGTGTTGTTACTTTATATGCATGAGGGAGTGGATACTTTATATGCATGAGGGCGTGGTTACTTTATATGGCTGAGGACGTGGTTACTTTATATGCCTGAGGGCGTGGTTACATAATATGCATGAGGGCGTTGTTACATAATATGCATGGGGGCCTGGTTACATCATATGCCTGAGGGCGTGGTTACTTATTATGCCTAAGGGCAAGATATTATGTGGCATGAGGGAAAGGCCTGAGGGCGAGATATTATATATCCTAAGGTTGTGGATGTTATATAGCCTGAGGGCATGGTTTTACTATATTAGCCTAATGGTGAGATTCTGTTTGGCATGAGGGAATGGTTCTGATGAGCACATAATGTTATTATATTTGAATGGTTAAATGAATAATAATATGGCAATATAACTGGTAATGTTAGTTACTTTTGAGTACTACTTAGTTCATTGCATTTTACTACATCACACTGTTGATGCATGTTTTCACACAGTTGGACATGAGCCTTTGGTGGGTGCCTAATGGGATTTATTTCTCACACTCTATTTGAGCCATGTCTCTGGACCAAACATATTATGTTTCTATATGTGTTGACAGGGGCAAGGGTCCCTATACAGGTACTTGATTGCTGCTGGAGAGTAGGGGAGAATGGGACCGAGCTTAGGCTCGCGACACTAACGACTATTTTGAATAGTTTTGTTGTACACTGTATTGTACTATATTGTATTGTTGGGTAACATGTTCTGGATGTTTTCTTAGAACAGTAGACATGTTTCATCCTTATCTATATACCTTTTGGTAATATTTTACTACAGTTGTTTATTTTAAATGTGTATGGTTTATTTCTTCTGTTGTTGTTGTATTTTGTATATTTTATTCCACTACACTATAATTTGACAATAGAGGGCATAGTTTCCCCACTATCAGTCCTGGTCCCTCACTACTAGTTGGAAGCCTCTGGAATTTGGTGAAATGTGCTTGATGTCATGTGTCCAACCAGGTTCGGGGCACCCTTGGAGTGGCACCCGGATCTGGGATGTTACACCCACATTGCCTCTTCAATCTTATGGTTTCTCCATAGAACTTTTAACATAATATTCATCTGGTTTATCAAAACATTTTCTCTTGTATCCAGAATCTTGAATGGCTCTTCACAATAAGACAAATTAGGTTCCAGTACAATTTCCTCACAGGTGAGGACTTGGATTGGGTCAGGCATGTATTTTCCCAACAGTGATACGTGGAACACATCGTGAACTTTGGAGAGACATGGAGTCATTTCCAAATGGTAATCTAGAGCCCCAATTTGTTCTTGAATTTCAAAAGGTCAAACTTTCTTGGGACATAATTTACCCCTTTACTGAATCGTATATATCCCTTCAATGTAGATACCATCATGAAAACATGATGTCCTACCTAAAATTCCAAATCCTTCCTTCGGTTATTAGCATTTCTCTTCTGCCTACATTGAGCTGCTTTGATGTGGGTTTGGATAAAATGTACCTTTTCCATCATTTCCTCAACAATTTCTGGGCCAACGAGATTTCTTTCACCAATATCATCCCAACAAGTTGGTGTGCGACATATCTTTCCATATAACTCTTTATATGGTTCCATATGAATACTTAAATGGAATCTATTATTATAGTAAAATTCTAAAAGAGGTAAATATTGATCCTGCATACCTTGAAAGTCATGTGATCAAAATCTAAACATGTCTTCTAAGGATCTAATAGTCTGTTCTGATTGTTCATCGGTTTGAGGGTGGTCGGTAGTGCTCTAACAAAGTTCAGTATACATGGATTTCTGAAGACTTTTCAAGAATCATGATATAAAAAGGGGATCATGATCAGAAACAATTTATAATGGTACTCCATAAAGTCATCCAACTTCATTTATATATAGTATTTCTAAATGTCCAAGTGGTAAATATTTTCTTATAGCATGAAAATGTGCTGACTTGGTAAGATGATCAACAATGAACCATATTACATAATTCCTTCATGTATTCTTTGGTAGTCCCATTACAAAGTTCATCATAATATCATCCCATTTCCACTCAGGTATGGTAAGAGGTTGCATGACTCCTCTCAGAAGTTGTCAGCCATCTTTCACTTTTTGTAAAACCATATATCTCGACACAACATCAACAATATCTCTCTTCATGTTATCCCACCAAAAAATGTTCTTTCATATCTCTATACATCTTAGTGCTACCAGGGTGTATAATGAAATTGGTGCTATGATAATCATCTAACAATTCCCTTTTCTGATCTGGTATATCGGGAATACAAAGTCTCTTCCAAAATTTCAAATTTATATCTTCATATATGAAGTCACTCAATCTACCATCGTGGACAGCTTTAATTTACTTTTGAAATTCCTCGTCAGCAGTCTATGATGTTTTTAACATTTCTAGTATAGAAGGTTTGTAAACCATTCAAAAAAGCTTTTTTGTTTCACCTTTCTTGGTTATTTCCATATCCATGTTTACTATATCCATGTATATAGGATCCTTTTCAACACTAATCTTGTTCAAAACTCCATGATCCTTTCTGATCAATGAATCTTCCACCTTATTTTCCATCCACATGTGGTAGTGTATAATGAAATAATAATCTTTGAGTAGTTCAAGCCAACATCTTTTCCTGATGTTGAGTTCTTTCTATGAGAAAATATATTCCAAACTCTTTTGATCAATATATATATATCCCATTTTTTCACAATAGAGATAATGTCTTCATATATTTACAGAAAATATTACATCTTCTAACTCAAGATCATGAAAAGGATATTTTTTCACATGAATTGTTAGCCATCATGATGTATAGCAAAAAAAATATCATTATACATAAGGACACAACCAAGTCCTTTTTTTGATGCATCACTAGAAATAACAAACCAATCATTCCCTGATGGTAGAGTAAATATATGATAATTAACTAATATTCTCTTCAGTTCTTCAAAACATTATTCACACTCTTTTTCCCATACAAATTTAACCCCTTCAAATGTGATCTTTGTTAATGGGTTATACAATAGGGAAATTTATGGAAAAAACACTGATAATAAACTGATAAACCTATAAAACTACGTACCTCAGTTATACTAGTTGGTGCTGGCCATTATTGGATTGCCTTTTTCATAGAAGGATCAACAGAGATTCCATCCTTAGAGACAATATGGGCAAGAAAAGTAATATACTGAAGCCATAATTCACACCTCCTAAAATTTCCATATAATTTATTTTTTCTAAGAGTCCTTAGGATAATGCGCAAGTTATTTTCAGGATCTTCATAGATTTTGAGGTATACAAATATATCATTAGTAAATAACATAACAAGGACATAAATATAGTCCTTGAAAACTCTATTCATTAGATCCATGAAGATAGAGGGTGCATGAGTCAATTTAAAAGGCATTATTGTAAACTCGTAATTCCCATACCGAGATCAAAATGTTGTTTTTAGAATGTCTTACTTCATCACGCACAATTGTTGATATATAGATCAAAGGTCAATCTTTGAAAAATTTTGAGCTCCATGAAGTTGGTCGAATAAATCATCAATGAAAGCTAGGGGATACTTGTTTTTTATTATTTTAGCATTGATCTCCCTATAGTCAATGCCCAACTTCATAGATCCGTCTTTTTTAACAAAATACACAGGGGCTCCACATAGAGAGACACTTGGGAGAATAAATCCCTTATTACTCAATTCCCCTTGTTGTTTCATTATTTTCACTAATTCCTCGATGGCCAATCTATAAGGGGTCTTCGATATGGGCCTTGAACCATGAATTAAGTCAATGGAAAACTAAATTTCTCATTGTGGAAGCTGTCCAAGGAAAACTACATGAAACACATCAACATATTCCTGCACAATAGGTATTTCCTATATTCAAACATTATTTTCCTCACCCATAGATTTTTTATAATCTTCTTCCCCAATAACTGAATTTTGTTGAGCTACTAGTGGTGGATCTAGGTAAAAATCAAGTGGTGATGTTTCTTCTCTAAAGATGAAGAACTTTTAATCATAATCGAAAATTTTAGCCACATTATTATTACAATAAATTTTTTCATCATGGTACGAAATCCAATCCATTACGAGGATTATATCAAATTCAATAATGGTTATGATGATGAGATCAGTAGATAAAGAACATTTATATTCCTTAATGGGAACTGATTCACAAAATAATTTTGTGATGATATTTCCCTTAGGTGTTTTTATAGAAAAATACCATATTAAATCAAATTAAAAATAACTACATTTCATAGAAAAATGGGTAGATTTGAAATAATGCGATTATGCAGAGTCAAATAAGGCATTGGCTAAAATTTTGGAAACCATTAAATTACCTGCCACCACTTCTTTTGGAGATTCAAACATAGCAGTAGTGATCAGATAAGATTGGCCTTGCTCCCTTGGCCTTTTTTGAGTTATGTTCCTTTGGAGATTATAAAATTCATTTTCATAATTCCCCTTTTCTCTACAATTGTTACATTCAACATTGACATCCTCTTTCTTCCCCTTGAAATCACGAGTTATATGGCCTTTTCACCACACTTGTAACAGACTCCAATTACCTTAAGGAATGTATTGAGGTGTTTCATCCCAAATTTACAGTAGTATGGATATTTTAAATTTCTCTTCTTCCACTTATTTACATTTCCATATTGTTAAGTAGATCTCTTTTTCTCTTACTTCTCTTAAAAGCTATTGGACTTAGAAAATACATTTTCTGTCTTGATAGCTTATGAGACAATATCTTCATAGGATGAGAAGTATTGTAAGACAAATTCTTGAAAATTAAATGGTTTTAACCCATAAAATAATGGATCAATCTTAATCCGTGGGTTACATATTTAATATACTCCATACCTTTCTAACGTTGTAAATTTATCCTTATATTTTGCGACATTCTCGTCCTCCTTTTGTCTCAGACTCAAAAATTTCCTTTCCATATCCACTCGATGGTCATGAGGAAATTATTTTTCTATGAAAAACTCTTTAGACTCCATGCATTATATATTTAATACTTTATCATTTTCCTTTATGTTTTTAATCAATGAACACCATTGATCTGCATCTCCCGTGAGGCAATAAACTACCATGTCAACTTTTTCCCTTTCGCTACTCCCCAAAGAATGAAATATTTTCTCAAAATAATTTATCCATTTATCATCTAATAATCAATTAGCAATCCCATTTAATTTTGGTAGGTTTTACCTCATGAAGCGGTCTAACATTGATCCTCTGCGTTGTGGATCAGGGTTGTAACAGCCTGAGATTTTATGAAAAATATTTTTTTTAATTTTATTAATGTCTTGTCTTGTACGCTACACCAAAAGGAGCTTTCACAACACGCATCTTTGACTTGCCTTGAATTACACACAATCGCAACCTTCCTCGATAGCTTGTGTAGTACGCAATACTGAGTTTCACTAAACAACGATATGTTATTAAAATATTATTATAACTTACCATTATTAATAGTAATAACCACCTTTTAAAATTTTAGAAGTTTTAGCTCTCAAAATGGACTTCTTTTTTGGATTCGTAGTATCAAATTTAGCCTAAGGTGAAATTTTGGTACTTTTTGGATAACTTTCATATTTTGATGAATAGTGAAAATTAATAAATTTTAGTTAAAAACTACTTTTTTCAATCGAAATAATTAATAGTGATAAATTATTAATTTGAGTGGTTATAAAGTATATTTAGAATATATTTTTACAATTTAATACAATGTTGGTCATTGGATGTAATTTCACATTTAAACCAGACATAAACAAGTGTCAATTTTTTGAAGGATATTGTTTCTTAAAAACACGCTATTTGTTTTAACAGCGGGATTTAATTATAAAATTAATTAATGCAACTTCTATGTTATGAATTTGGTAAAATAGAATTCATTTTTGAATTCGGAATATGAAATATAGCTTAGGATGAAATTTTGGCATTGTTCTGAAAAAACATCAATTTTTGATGAATAATGAAACTACTAAGTGGTAGTTAAAAAAATTAATTTCTTCATAAATCTTAATTTTACTGCTTATGTGAATGGAATTTAAAAAATCCGAGAGACACGGTTGATGTCAGTAAGTAAAATGTGGTTCAATGAGATGAAAATAATTTTTGGTGAATAGTAACTTTTTACTTTTTTTTTACCACGGTTAAAAATAAATGGGGTAATTAAGGGTACAAATGATATTAATATTACCCTAAAACATGTAATAATCCTATTGGAAAAGTGTATCTCGACCAAAAACAACCTTAAGTGTAAATTATTATCATTTATGCCCACTTGGGTTAGATTAGGACATTTATTATTAATTTATTTAAAGAAGGGTTAAAATAGTTAAAATCAAAGTTTAATAAGTAAATAATTTTTACTATGGGGTTATACATACGATAAATTCGACTATAAATATTCATTAGAAAGCTAAAAGGATTTCCTATATAATGGTATATTATTTGTAATTTTTAGACATTAAATAATTTAATTTATTTATGACACAATGATGATGCAGTAATTATCTTATCAATGAAATATTGACATAATTGATGTTATAAACACAGAAATAAATGTAATTTGAGACTTTTTATGAATTAAAATAATTTTATAGGTTAGTATGATATATTAGTGTGGATTTAATAAACTTTTTTCGAACATATAATTCTGTTATGACTTTCACAAAAATCATATATCAAATAGTGTCAAAATTGACACAAAATAGTTTTTAAATCAAATATTATATTACTAATTGTTATTTTATTCCTAGAAATCTAAGGTTCGGCAAAATGACTTAGATAAGGATATATATATTAATAATAAACAATTTGGGGTTCGTTTGGCATGTTATAGTAAGTTTATTAACCATATAGTGAAAGAAAACAAAAAGACACGGTAAAAGTTAAATTATTTAACTTAGAGTTAAATCTAATTGATAAGGTTAAAATAATACCCCAAACTTGTCTAAATCCTATTGGTTGATAGTATTTCGACCCATCCCCACTTTAGCTTCGAAATAAGACCCTTTGGAACCATTATAAACCGATTTTTACTTTAATATAAAATAATATTTTGAGATATTCCTAAGGTGCCCCTCTCCTCCCTTATAAAAGGGAACCTCCTCCCCCTCCTCCTCACACCAATTTGAGCACTCAAGCTCGGCCATCCCCTGCCATTTTCTCCTCTCCACTTCTCTATAATAATCCTAGAGGTCCTGGTCTTCTTAAAAGACCAATATTAGTTCCCTATGTGGAGGATTCAAAGAGGCGTTCCAAAGAAGAGGTAATATCCATTACCGATCTTTTCAATTTCTTTCTTCTTCAACTTCTTCTTCTTTAGTTGTTTCATGATAAAGTAATAACATCAGTATTACATAAATACTGATATGTTATTATAAATATGAAACAACCCTAATTCACCTTCTATCCATCCTACGGAAAAATTAAATCACCGCGCGTGCGTACGTACGGAATACCGTCTCCACGCCGTGGTGTAATCTATTTTCCACCATCACCTTACAAGGATGGGTATAATGGTGTAATGAGTAACTATTTATGATTATTATAAAGTAATATTGATACTGAAATAATATATATATACTCCAATACAGTTCCACGATCATAGGAATGATATCATCACTCGTGCGTACGTACGGAATACCGTCTCCACGATGTGATGCGACTTGTTCTACATGATCATCATTACATAGTAATTATATAAATGGATTTAATTAATAAATATGATATATGTTAAACTAATACCATTCTTGATATAAGGTATCTATAACCTTAAAAGAATAATAAGAATTTATTCGGCAAAACACGCATAAGAACAAAAGTCAATAAGAACCCGAGTAACAAGTAACAATGAAATATTACTAACAAGAAGCTAAGAATATGACCATATATGATATAATATCAATATTTAGGATTCTGGAATAAGTCAATAACATTTTTTAAACCATTATACAGGAGATTCGGACACGTACAAAGCAAATCGGACCTAAGGTAAGGGAAATATCACAATCTCATTTTTATCCGAGATTGTTTATACTTTAGTATTTACTAGGGTGTATTTTATCATCCACATCCATATTTCCTCAATATGTAATATTATTTCCATCCACCTACAATTGTTTAAATCCAATTTTACCCTTCGGTGAGTTTTTAGTAAAAGATATGAAAGGAATCGTTTGTCGTTTTTCGTACGAGGTACTTTTTTGACTTTTCCGACAAAAGTACGAGAAGAATGTTTTTTTAACTTATACGGCATGAATGGATTTTTAAAACATTATTTCCAATAATCTTCCTTTAGAAGTTTTCAAGTTTATTTTTAATCAACTTCTTTTAGTTTAAAGTTGTATGACATGTTAAGAAAGGAAAATTGTTTTTGAAGAAGAAATGATATTTTCCTCAAGAATGGAGTTCAAGTGTTTTATCAAAATTATTTTCCATCTAAGATAATAAAGGGTTCTGTTTTTATCCCTATTATTAGATTGATTTGATTATGTTGTGATGGAATTATTTTTATGAATTCTATTATCTTATATGAATTGTTTTGTGATGTCACGATGTTTAAGATTCCCATTTGTATTACATGGGTTATGAAATGATGTATGATTTACGATTTTGTGGAACACATAAGAACGGTATCATTATGATATGGGTGGGACCTATATCTCCCTCCAATGCATTGGGTAAAGATTTTATATCTCATGAGATAGACATGGCAGGAATGGTAGGTTATACCGGTTCAGTGAAACAGGACTGAAACGAGGGTGACTCGATTCAGAAAGGGACTTTGTCCACTAAGATAGTCTTGACAATGAGTCTTGACTAACAAGAAATGATTCTCTGTTATTATGTGTGTATGCCACAAATTTTCATGTTTTATGTTATGATTATTGGGATTACATTTCACATCTATGATTTATCCCATGTTATGATATTATGAGCTCTCTTTTTTGAAGGTTAAGATTTCCAAAAGCTATGTTCTTATGTATATGATGTGATTGATATTTCTTTTGTTTACCCTTACTGAGCATTTGAGCTCACCCTTTTATGTTTTCTTTTCCCCAGGATATAAAGAATGGTTTTAGGTATAAAAAAAAGAAGATCTTTATGGGAGATGTTGAAGATCTTTCACCACAATTAGAAGATTATATTCCGAGTTTCCAAAGACACTAAACTATTACGGTCCTTATGTGTGTGTTTTTGTTATGTACTAAGTATTCCGAAAAAGTAATGTAATGTCCATGTACGTCAGGCTTCGGGTCTCTACAGTTGGTATCAGAGGAAAGGTTTAGTCAACCTTTGGAAACTAGGATGCGAGAACTTTAGTGAGATCCCTAGAGATATTTCTATGGTATGTATAGGGATGTCCCTAAGGTTAAGTATACGTATAGGTTATAGTACTAGAACTACGCTAATGATCATAGAATTAAAACTAAGATGTTAGATATTGAAGGTAATCCCCATTTATTATGTTGTTTTTTCCCTAGCATGATTTTTGCCTCTCACACTATTATTTTGGGTTTTAGATGATGGCTGGAACCCGAAGGAAACGTGTTGATCAATGCAATGGACAATGTAATGATTTCCCTCCAGAACAAACAAATGTTATGGGAGATGGAGTGCAAAATCTTATTGCTATACTTACACAAGCTATGAATCATTCTGGACTTCCAAATGAGCAGAGAAGGGAACAATATTCTATTGAGTCCTTCATGAGGCAACGTCCACCTTCTTTCAGTGGGTCTTTTGATCCACTTGTTGCTGAAAAATGGACAAGTACCCCTGAAAAGATATTTTCAGTTCTTCAATGTTCTGAGCATGATAAAGTCATCTTAGCAGTATATCGTTTGGAAGGTTAAGCTGATCAATGGTGGAATCTTATCAAGAATACGAGGCAAAGAGATGAAATTGAGTCCATGGAATGGGACGAGTTCAAGAACTTGTTTTTCAGTAAGTACTTCCCTCGTATTCTTCGAACAAAGATGGAAAAGGAGTTTCTTGAGCTGAAGCAAAAGGATGATGAGTCTCTTGGTATATACGAAGCAAATTTTACAAGACTTGCAAGGTATGCATCTGGCATTATCATCCAACCTGAAAGTAAAGTTGATCGATTTTTCAGTGGCTTAAAACCAAGTCTTCGAAGGGCATTAGCTATAAAAGAGACTTTTGTAGCTATGAAGAAATTGTGAGTTGTGCTATCAAGGTAGAAATGGAAGTTGGTGTTACATATCAATCTCATGGTTTTGACAAGAAACGAAAGATGGAGTTCAAGGATAAATCTCAGAATAATGGTGAAAAGAAGATGAATGTTTCCTTATGCACAAAGTGTGGAAAGAAGCATGGTGGAGATTGTCTTAAAGGGACTAGAAAATGTTTTAAGTGTGGAAAAGAAGGTCATCGAGTAGATGAGTGTCGAAGTAATGGAAAAAGGGATTCTAATGATGTGAATAAAGCAAACACTGCAGAGAAAGCACCACCAACACATCAATGCTTCAAGTGCATGGAAATGGGGCATTATGCTAATAAATTCCCTAATCCAAGGGTTAGTGATGATCGACATGAGCAACCGCTTAAGGCAAAGGACAAAGGGAAGTCGCATGCGATCACCATTGGCGATGTTGAATATGATAACGATGTGGTAGAATGATTAAGTGTTTATGTAATGGGATTTCCAAAATAATGTTGTATCATAAAGTATTGGAATATTTATGTATTGGTCTAATGTGTTATTCAAAGTGATTCAAATATTTTTGGAAATAAGATGATATGCACATAATAAAGGGAAAATGAGAAAATGAAATGTTTAACAGTATTCATGAGCTCATGATTGATATAAGGACTAAGTGATATCATGGGTTGAGTATATAGAATTCTGAGGATTTTGGTATGTGGAAAGTGTTAAATTTTAACTGCATTCATGTTTTCACTAAGGTTCGATGAGTATTCAAGAGAATACATGATTAAGGCCTTTGAAAGTTTGGAATGTGACCAATAAGACATATCTTATGATATATGGGGATCAACGATGGTATTAAATCTCTGTTAATCGTTCTCACTATATTATGAGAGTGGACTGCAGTATTATGGATAAGCCTAAAGATTGGAATGGATTATGTTGGACATAAGTTAATATTGTTTAAGGATAGAAGTTTTTTCAATATTATTTATGTTATAGTAATATAGTTGAAGAAAAAGGGCAACCTGCAGGACGGGCAACATCCCATCGCGTCGGACAAGGCCGTGGGAATCGAACCCACAACCGAAGTGCGACTGGCCTTTATCGCCTACCACTTGCCTACAGGAAGTCCCTGTTTAGTAGAAACTAGTTTTATTATATTAATAAGTATGATATATGAAGTATAAGTTCATATTAGGAACCATATATGATTAATCCCACTATAGATCGACTTATGTATATAAATTTTGCTAACCTTTTGAGACAGATGGAATGAACCGTCATTCTATCACATGATCTGCTAACACTTCACGAATAACAAATTCAACTTCATTTATTTAAGAGATGAAGTTGAAATTGTTAAAGGCACGAACAACAGTGAGGTTGTACCAACAAAAAGTAAGTATTTATTCTAATTCAAATTCTTTAACTTTAGGGAAACGATCATAAAACCAAAAATGTTGTCCTAGTGATCTTATATCTGATGAATCAGATGGTACCTTAGATCGTCACAAATTTATGGCTTTGTGATTACTGGCTTTTCCATACCCATGTTCTCTACCACTCTCCATCAGAACATGATGGGTAGATTTCTCTTCCATATCCATATTTTCACCTATGTGGAAACGCAATGATTAGTTTATTTGGGTAACCGTTACGTTTCATACTTTTGTTTTTAAAGATTGGTTTTGATATTCCTTTTTACGATGTGGGTTTCTATTAAATAAACTTTCGAATAGTAAACCATTTATAACCCCGACGAATTTCGAGGGCGAAATTCATTTTAAGGGGGGTAGAATGTAACAGCCCGAGATTTTATGAAAAATATTATTTTTAATTTTATTAATGTCTTGTGTTGTATGCTACACCAAAAGGAGCTTGCACAATACGCATCTTTGACTTGCCTTGCATTACACGCAATCGCAACCTTTCTCGATAGCGTGTGTAGTACGCAATACTGAGTTTCACTAAACAACGATATGCTATTAAAATATTATTATAACTAGCCGTTATGAATAGTAATAACGACCTTTTAAAATTTTAGAAATTTTAGCTCTCAAAATGGACTTCATTTTTGGATTCGTAGTATCAAATTTAGCCTAAGCTGAAATTTTGGTACTTTTCGGATAACTTTCATATTTTGATGAATAGTGAAAATTAATAAATTTTAGTTAAAAACAAAATTTTCAATCAAAATAATTAATAGTGATAAATTATTAATTTGAGTGGTTTTAAAGTATATTTAGAATATATTTTTACAATTTAATACAATGTTGATCATTGGATGTAATTTGACATTTAAATTAGACATAAACAAGTGTCAATATTTTGAAAGATATTGTTTCTTAAAAACACGCTATTTGTTTTAACAATGGGATTTAATTATAAAATTAATTAATGCAACTTCTAAGTTATGAATTTGGTAAAATAGACTTCATTTTTGAATTCGGAATACGAAATATAGCTTAGGATGAAATTTTGGCATTGTTATGAAAAAACATCAATTTTTGATGAATAGTGAAACTACTAAGTGGTAGTTAAAAAAATTAATTTCTTCGTAAATCTTAATTTTACCACTTCTGTGAATGGAATTTCAAAAATCCGAGAGACAAGGTTGATGTCAGTAAGTAAAATGTGGTTCAATGAGATGAAAATAATTTTTGGTGAATAGTAACTTTTTACTTTTTTTTACCACGGTTAAAAATAAATAGGGTAATTAAGGGTAAAAATGATATTAATATTACCCTAACACATGTCCTAATCCTATTGGACAAGTGTATCTCGACCAAAATCAACCTTAAGTGTAAAATATTATCATTTAGGCCCACTTGGGTTAGATTGGGACATTTATTATTAATTTATTTAAAGAATGGTTAAAATAGTTAAAATCAATGTTTAATAAGTAAATCATTTTTAATATGGGGTTATACATAAGATAAATTCGACTATAAATATTCATTAGAAAGCTAAAAATATTTCCTATATAATGGTATTTTATTTTTAATTTTTAGACATTAAATAATATAATTTATTTATGACACAATGATGATGCAGTAATTATCTTATTAATGAAATATTGACATAATTGATGTTATAAACACCAACATAAATGTAATTTGAGACTTTTTATGAATTAAACTAATTTTCTACGTTACTATGATATATTAGTGTTGATTTAATAAAATTTGTTCGAACATATAATTCTGTTATGACTTTCACAAAAATCATATATCAAATAGTGTCAAAATTGACACAAAATAGTTTTTAAATCAAATATTATATTACTAATTGTTATTTTATTCCTAAAAATCTAAGGATCTGCCAAATGACTTAGATAAGGATATATATATTAATAATGAACAATTTGGGGTTCGTTTGGCATGTTATAGTAAGTGTATTAACCATATAGTGAAAGAAAACAAAAAGACACGGTAAAAGTTAAATTATTTAACTTAGAGTTAAATCTAATTGATAAGGTTAAAATAATACCCCAAACTTGTCTTAATACTATTGGTTGATAGGATTTCGACCCATCCCTACTTTAGCTTCGAAATAAGACCCTTTTGATCCATTATAAACCGATTTTGACTTTAATATAAAATAATATTTTGAGATATTCCTAAGGTGCCCCTCTCCTCCCTTATAAAAGAGAACCTCCTCCCCCTCCTCCTCACACCAATTTCAGCACTCAAGCTCGGCCAACCCCTTCCATTTTCTCCTCTCCACTTCCCTAGAATAATCTTAGAGGTCCTGGTCTTCTTAAAAGACCAATATTAGTTCCCTAAGTGGAGGATTCAAAGAGGCGTTCCCAAGAAGAGGTAATATCCATTACCGATCTTTTCAATTTCTTTCTTCTTCAACTTCTTCTTCTTTAGTTGTTTCATGATAAAGTAATAACATAAGTATTACTTACATACTGATATGTTATTATAAATATGAAACAACCCTAATTCCCCTTCTATCCATCCTACGGAAAAATGAAATCACCGCGCGTGCGTACGTACGGAATACCGTCTCCACGCCGTGGTGTAATCTATTTTCCACCATCACCTTACAAGGATGGGTATAATGGTGTAATGAGTAAATATTTATTATTATTATAAAGTAATATTGATACTGAATTAATATATATATACTCCAATACAGTTCCACGATCATAGGAACGATATCATCACTCGTGTGTACGTACGGAATATCGTCTCCACGATGTGATGCGACTCGTTCTACATGTTCATCATTACATAGTAATTATATAAATGAATTGAATGAATAAATATGATATATGTTACACTAATACCATTCTGGATATAAGGTATCTATAACCTTAAAATAAGAATAAGAATTTATTCGGCAAAACACGCATAAGAACAAAAGGCAATAAGGACCCGAGTAACAAGTAACAATGAAATATTACTAACAAGAAGCTAAGAATATGACCATATATGATATCATATCAATATTTATGATTCTGGAATAAGTCAATAACATTTTTTAAACCATTATACAGGAGATTCGGACACGTACAATGAAAATCGGACCTAAGGTAAGGGAAATATCACAATCTCATTTTTATCCGAGATTGTTTATACTTTAGTATTTACTGGGGTGTATTTTATCATCCACATCCATATTTCCTCAATATGTAATATTATTTCCATCCACCTACAATTTTTTAAATCCAATTTTACCCTTCGGTGAGTTTTTAGTAAAAGATATGAAATGAATCTTTTGTTGTTTTTCGTAAGAGGTACTTTTTTGACTTTTCCGACAAAAGTACGAGAAGAATGTTTTTTTAACTTATACGGCATGAATGGATTTTTAAAACATTATTTCCAAGAATCTTCCTTTACAAGTTTTCAAGTTTATTTTTAATCAACTTCTTTTAGTTTAATGTTGTATGACATGTTAAGAAAGGAAAATTGTTTTTGAAGAATAAATGATATTTTCCTCAAGAATGGAGTTCAAGTGTTTTATCAAAATTATTTTCCATCTAAGATAATAAAGGGTTATGTTTTTATCCCTATTATTAGATTGATTTGATTATGTTGTGATGGAATTATTTTTATGAATTCTATTATCTTATATGAATTGTTTTATGATGTCACGATGTTTAAGATTCCCATTTGTATTACATGGGTTATGAAATGATGTATGATTTACGATTTTGTGGCACACATAAGAATGGTATCATTATGAGATGGGTGGGACCTATATCTCCCTCCAATGCATTGGGTAAATATTTTATATCTCATGAGATAGACATGGATGGAATGGTTGGTTATACCGGTTTAGTGAAACATGACTGAAACGAGGGTGACTCGATTCAGAAAGGGACTTTGTCCACTAAGATAGTCTTGACAATGAGTCTTGACTAACAAGAAATGATTCTCTATTATTATGTGTGTATGCCACAAAGTTTCATGTTTTATGTTTTGATTATTGTGATTACATTTCACTTCTATGATTTATCCCATGTTATGATATTATGAGCTCTCTTTTTTGCAAGTTAAGATTTCCAAAAGCTATGTTCTTATGTATATGATGTGATTGATATTTCTTTTTTTTACCCTTACTGAGCATTTGAGATCACCCTTTTATGTTTTATTTTCCCCAGGATATAAAGAAAGGTTTTCGGTATAAAAAAAAGAAGATCATTATGGGAGATGTTGAAGATCTTTCACCACGATTTGAAGATTATATTCCGAGTTTCCAAAGACACTAAACTATTACGGTCCTTATGTGTGTGTTTTTGTTATGTACTAAGTATTCCGCAAAAGTAATGTAATGTCCATGTACGTCAGGCTTCGGGTCTCTACAAGGGTGCTCCGTATGGGTAAGATTATTATTCATACCATGTGTTAGTTGTCCTTATATGGTGATAAGATAATTGACACGAGTTGCTTCACTAGCTCCACAATAATTATCTTGAGTAGGAGGGAAATCCCTATATGGATTACGTGAATTGATACAGTTTCCATTCCTACCACTAGGCGCCATTTCTAAACAATGGCATACAACATATTAGCTTATGAACTGCAATACATAATTCCGAACTTGTAAAACACTTAACATAAATTGAACAGTTTATGTATATAATTCATAATCATAAAATTTTTTTCTTTGAGTATGTATATACTCAGAAACCATTCATAATGGTTTGTAAAGAAAATGATAATTATCCTAAGCATATCCCATGCGAGTGTCTTAACCCAGAGTACAGTAAGGACCATTTTCATGCACCTGTTCCCATTCAAGTCTAGCTCAAAGTGTTGTTTTCAGGATTTAACCCTATCTACATGTTTGTCAGATCTACCTCTACCTACTCATATCCAAACATGGATGTATTTCTTGGAAAACATAAAAAATTTCTAAATTAGAAAAATTCAAGGACGTTCTTCGATAGTAATCCTCAAAGTCTATATTAGGGTAATGTTCTCTAATCAGAGTTTTTCTAAATCTAGATTCCAAGATATGTACTAAAATTCCTCTGATACCAAATATATCACCCCAACCCCAGTTATCCAGATTCAGTGCATTATTACGTAACATTGGTATAATCATAAGGGATCAAATCCCAAAAGACCAATCAATTTTGTAGCCTTGGAAGTACTTGATACATTCATAAGTTGTAAATTAAATTATGAAATAAAAATGTTGGAAATATTTTGTCCCCATTGAACACACTTATATGCTTGTCCTATCCCTGAATGTCATCCATAAAATAATTCTTTACATCCTGGGAAAAATAAAACATAGAATAGGGTGATCTTAGATGCTCAGAAAGGATAACAATATAGCGGAAACACTCATAAATAAGCATAAACATTTAAGGCAATGTATAAGACTAAAACAAAAGACTTTTAAACATAAAATTCATCACAATATTGAAATGATACATCAAAAATTCCATTTAATTTTTCACATGGATATTCTACTAGTGGAATAATTACATTTAATATCAATATCCAATTTCATAATGTTGGAATGTAGAATACCCGACTTCATAACCACATAGTCAGGTTATTCTTCCAAGACTACATATAATATTTTATCAAGGCCTTGTGTCAAGACACTAGTTTCCATCATGATACCTACCGATGCATCGAGGAGCTATAGTGGGCTCCACCCATCACTTACTAAGTCCAATGCATTCCTCATATGAAAAGGTCTAAATATTACATAAACATTCGTATTAAAACTAGAATACGAAGTGTGAAATATTTATCCATAAACCATGAATGGTGTAAAAATAACACATCCATGGTCAGACGTATCACAAAACCTTCAATACAATATGAATGATTTGTATCATAATAAATCAACTTCCAAAAAACATAAAATCCATTAAATGATGTTTACATAGGTGAAATCAATTTTTTTTAGAGAAATATAACTTTTTATCGTGAAATCATTTAAAAGTCACATAATTATAAAAGAGAACATTTATTTTGAAAATATTATTATAAGCTTGTATGGGAAGATTTGACGATGTAATAATGAAGGATAATAGCTACACCTTCCAGATAATTTAAAAAATGACATTCTTTCCTTAATTTCGTCAAAAAGGTCATAAAGTACCTTGTTTGGAAAACAACAGAAAGATTTATTCCAAAACATATAATGTCAAATAAAGCTATAAATGAATTTATCCCATAGTCTAGTAAATAGTAAAAATGTTTCGAATTACATTTTTATGAAAACATGGATGTGGATGATAAAGAGGTCCCTGTAAATACTTATGTAAAAACAACCTCTGATAATTAAGAGATTTTGAAATTAACCTTTACCATGTAAAATTCATTAGTCAATGGTATTTTAACCTCCTGTATAATAGATAAAACAATGTTATTAAATTATTCATTAACTATATACATAAATATGATTTCATATAAGATCTTATAATATTTTTTTGTTAATAATATTTTAGAAGTATCATCGTTTTAGTTGTTAGCGGATTCGTTTTTCTTTATATGCTTGGTTACGTAATCCATGTTTGTTATAGATGGGATTTTTTTGATTAATATAATGAATTATATAATGTTCTTAAACATTATTTATTATCGTAAAATTAAAATTATTCTTGAATGATTACGATGGGAAATTAATCTCATCGTGTTCGTGGAGACGGTAATCTGTACGTACGCCCGAGCGACAATATCATTATATCAATGGTGAAATCATATGTAATTTTATAGTATATCATATATAAATAATACAGAACATGTTTTATTTATTATTTACATCAGTTATACACATTATTATACCCATACAAATAATGAAGTGATTGAATTACAAATTACACCATAGCGTGGAGACGATAATCCGTATGTAAAAAAGTATGGTGACTTTTTCATTGATAAGATGGGTGGAATAATAAATATGGATGTAAAATTTTTATAATAACATAAATATATATAGAACATAATGGATTTATTATTTTAGAATGGAAATGACAATGAAAGAGGATGTGGAAGAAGAAAAGAAATTCATAGAGGTGATGAATTATTATCTCTTTATCGAGATCTTCCTTTTAATTTGATCAAAAAGGATCCATATGTTGGATTTCTAACCAATGGAATTCTTCTATGATTAATAGAGTATATTTGGGATGTTATTTTTCCATGTTTTAGCTGATCCAAAAGGCTTTGGAGGAGTGAAATTAAGAGAAGGGGAAGTTCCCTTTTATAAGACAGGTGAGGGTCACTTTAGAAAAACGTGAAATATTATTTTATAATAAAATCGTTTTCATTTTCTAATGGCTCCAAAAGGAATAATTTAGAAGATTAGGTGGTTATGGGTGTAAAACCATTCATCCAATAGGGTTTAGATAGATTTAGGACATCATATTAACCTTATCTTTTAGATTTAACTTTTTGTTAAATTGTTTGACATTTATCTTGTCTTTTTGTATTTTTATATTATACAGTTAATAAACTTACTATAAGAAGACAAATTACCCCCATTTGGATCATTATTGATATATATAACCTTATCTATGTCCTTTGGAAGAAACTAATTTTTTTAGGAATGTTATGTCAATTAATAATATAATATTTGTTTCAAAAACTCAATTATGTCTATTTTGACACTATTTAGTATTCAATTTTTGTGTAAGCCATAAAAACTTCATCACATCAAATAAAAAATATTTAACCAACCCTAACATGTCATATTAACATAAAAAATTATTTTCATTCATATGAAGTCTCAATTTACATTTATTTGGATATTTATAATATCAATTACGTTATTATTTATCTAATATGTTTATTATTACATCATCATTGTGTCATAAATAAATTAAATTATATAATGTCTCAAAATTATAAATAAAATACAATTATTTAGGATATAATTTTTAGATTTATAATGAATTTTTATAGTTGAATTTTTATGGTCTATAACCCTATATTAAAAAAGTATTACTTAATAAATATTGAATTTAACACGTTTAACATTTCTTTAAATAAAATAATAATAAATGATCTAATATAGTCCAAGTGGAACATAATGGATCATATTTTATTCCTAATGTTGTTATTGGTCTAATTATACTTAACCAATAGAATTAGGGCATTTGTTAGTGTAATAATGATATCATTTTTACCCTTAATTACCATATTTACTTTTAACCGTGGTAAATAAAAGTCATAAGTTATTATTCACCAAAAATAATTTTCATCTTATTAAAACTCATTTTACTTATTGATATTAACCTTGTCTCTCGCATTTTTGAAACTCAACTCACTGATGTTGTAAAACAACATTTTATGCAATTGGTAAATGCTCCTAGGAGGTGGGTAAAAGACGGTAAAAAGTTTGATAAAATTTTATATATCTAAAGTTATTATAAAATGACTCCAATGAATTACTTTGTACATATATGGGAATTATGTATCTATTTTAAATTTAATAAATTATTATAAGATAACTAATTATTTAAATAAAAAGTCAGTTTTAGCCAATAACGCAATGTTTTTCACTATTCATAAAAATTTGAATGTTAAAAAAATACAAAAAATTCACCCTAAGCTAATTTCTCTATTCCGAATTTAAAAATGAAGTCCATTTTGAAAAATAAAAATAATAATATTTTAAAACATGGGTATTACTATTCACAACGGCTAGTTTGATTGGTCGCTGTGTATTAGAATCTCGAAGTTTTGTACAATGCAAGCTATTGCCTTATTCAAAGGGAAACGTACTGTGGAATCTTGGGGTGTTAAATTTATTGTCAGATTTATATATGACATATAGTCACTGGGTTCAACAGTCTGCATTGGTCCCAATAAAAAAAATTAGTTGGAAGACCCCCACAAATTGATTGGGTGCTAATTCAATCTGAACCCCTTGAATGAGAGTGATTAAAATTGATATTTAAATTCCACGAATAATTTAATCTCTTTATATAATATCTCAAATATGTTGTATATACATCACATAAAGAAATATAGTCTCATAACACTCAACATATCCCAAATAGTAGAATTTGAGATGAATACCCTGCCTCTCATCCTGAATTCCTTTAACATACATTAAACTCAAATAAAAAACATTGATATATTATGAAAATAATTTGGAAACTCACTCCTATCCATTTTCATTCATAATCTCCATAAATAGTCATTCTCTACTGGATTTATACATATTTTTATAATGGGTGTTTATAGTTTTGATCGTTTGTATTTTTTAAAAATATGGTTGTCTGTATTCATTATTCTTAAAAATGTCATTATAATTAGATTATTAATGTAAATATTAGTGATGAATTATAATTATTTATGATGCTTCAATGTTCATTTCTGAATTTTTTATCTTTCTCTATGAAGATAAAATTTATAACAAGAATTTTCCTATGATTCTTGATGATCATAGTGTATTTTATTAATGAATTAAATATTTATATAACATGTACATGAAAAATAAGTATTTAAAAATATATAAAATCATATACTGGTACATATTATCCCATATTCATTTATGATATAGAAATAAAATATTTTTCACATTGGTGGTTAAACTTATAATAACATGAACATACACTGATTTTATGAATAAATATGATGTGATTTTTTGTAATAATGTTATAGTAGAAGCATAATGATATCAATTATTATAAAACTATGATATATCATAATTTTATGAAATCATAAAATTATGTAATGAATATTAATATATTACACAATTTGAATAGTATATTACCCTATTTGTATGCTTATTCCAAAAGATTAAATTATTAACGATCATTTGATAATCATATCATTATTAGGTTATAGAATATTTCACGTTAGAATGATAATATTGTTAGAAAAATATTTTTTACCCTTTCATATCATATTTATATCTATCATTGTATGATAGTGAAAGAAAAATGAAACACAATGTGTTGTTGAGGTGATAAAACACACAACACTAAAACGATGGTTTTGTTTTTCTTAAGGGAATGATGGAAGATAATTTTTGTCTATGACCACAATATAAAAAAATCATTACTATAAAAATTGAATTCATTATATCATACTTCATAAACATAAATTTTAAATGGTTGTTTAAATTTAATAGTCATTACTGAATAGATTGGATTTCTGTTGAGAACATTTTGTTTCCCTTAACATATTTCGTGGAAATGTAGGGATTGGGTGAATATATTGTGACCATAATGTTATGTGGGTGAAAAAATAATTAAATGTAGGAATGTTGGAAAGTTTTATATATGAAACCATATTTTTATAGTGGTATTTATGTTGTGGTGATCAACCCCTTTTATAGTTGAAAAATAAGAATTTTTCAAAGAAACTAATGTATGCTAAGGTGTATGAATGGAATCGAATGGGTGTTAGGTCGATTTAGTAAATAAGCTAAAGAAGTGGTAGGTGAGACATGAATGTATGAAGGTTTAACTAAAGAGGCTTTATATATAGTGTTAATGAGGTATTAATTATTATAAATTTGAGACGCCTCATTTATCCATTTTCCCATATTAATAATGATATCAAATAATACAAAATAACTATTTTATTTTAAAAATATTTAACATAACAATTATTTGGAAATTTATTCATATTGAATCCAATTTTGTGGTCAATTTAACATAATTAAGTATTGTAATATAAGAAAATTATTTTTTATATTAAATAATAAAATAGAATGAAGTTATTTTTATAGAAAAATGTATTTATATATATTAAATATTTTTTATTCTTATTTTAAATTAATTCATAATTTCAAGAGATTTTATTCATTATTGTGTTATTTAAAATAATAATATATTCATTTATTAAATTATATTAATATAATTTACATTAATAAAAAGTATATAACTATTATAAAATGAATTCATTGAAAACAACTATTTCTCTATTACCAACAAAATTAATCATTACCGAATGTAATCTATTTTCATTTACCTAAAATATGATTTACATAGTTACAAAATTTTACAAATTTCTCCTTAATATAACATCCATTTTATCAAATAAATTCATTATGAAGAGGAAAAATTAATTTTATGATTTCGGCGTATAAAAAAATTGATTAAAAATATAACAAAAAATTTCTTAAGATAATATCAAAATGGATATTTCAAAAATTATGTTTATTTTGTTAAATAAAAGTACTTTCATTGTGAAATTAATCTTTAAAATATATTATCAAATAAAGGATATTTAGAGTGCACATTTCAAAATTGTTTGGGTTATGCTGTGTAATTCCCACAATAGGAACTCATGTATTATAACAATACATATGGGGTTAGTACTCCCCCATGTGTTAGGGCATAGGTTCAATATCTATAGGCATTAGTGAACTCCCCATTTGGTAGGGTGAGAGTTTCCGAACCATTCATGTTTTTACTCCCTCAACATAATCTCCCATTTGATGAATTGTGGGTCCTCTACTATGGTTTATACTACCTCAATTAAATTTACATGGCAATATGAAGGTCCCCAACTATGGTTTCTTAGTGTCAGGGTTAAGGATATTAGGGAAAGGTTATTATTGAAATGTGTTATATAAATACAATGGGTCTTGTAATAAAATATTTATGTTTGATTTATTTTAGAATATATCATAAAACTAGGCTGTCAACATCAAGATTTATGGATTTTATTGATAAATTAGGTGTCTATATTCACATGTGAGACATGATATCTCAGGGATAAATGCTATGAAAATTGGGACCCATTCATCATCCCTAATTCTCTTCCCTATAGGGAATATCATGTTTTTTTTTATTTTTCCAATTTCCCATTATTTAATGTTGAGCTAACTTATCGTATCACTATAAAATTTAATTCTTGTGCAGTCATTCTAGAAATTTTTATACTCACCACATTATTGTAGTTGTGACGAGATGATTTGTGATTTTATAGGTGACACAAATATTATAGGAAAATATTTTTGGAATAGAGTTAGTGGTGTTGGATGTAACGATGTGTAGCGGTGTATGGATGTATATGGTAGAAAAAATTATTAGAGGATAATTATCTCAACATTTTCTGATAAAGGATATTTCTTGAATTTTCATGTTTCATTTATGCAACGTTATATTTTAATTTATATATTCTGATTTCTCATGTGTTCTTTTTTTGACGGTGTTATACTAGTTTTCTATTATCTCATAAATATATATATTAGAGTAGTTAATTTGTATATATATAATAATTATTTCATTTTATTATCTTATGGAGTTGTACATTTTCTAAAAGTTGTTATAGGCGAGGGCCTCAAATGGTTGTTATGCCATCTTGGAAATAATCACTACTTTATTTCCAATTTTAGGAAGGCTTTTGATGAAAAACCCAACATAACACCAATCCGATTGTGGTCTCGGTTGGTTAGGTCAGATCATAGTGGAATCATAGTTTTTGATTCCTATGAATGGATATTTGAGTTAGTTTCCAAGTGATGTTTGGTTTTGGAATATATTGAAATAATGCTAAATGATTTTAGTCTCATTTTATTGAAAAATTGATTAATGTTGAGGAAATATCTGATATATCAATTCATTATTACCTCAGTTGTCTACAAACCTATAAAAGATTTTGAGGCACTAGTTATTGGATATTTTATTGATGTTAAATGTGTCATACAATCATGTGTTGTGTATTATATATCGTTCATTTTTTACTCACCATGATATAATATATTATATGGGATATTATCATGTATAATATAGGATTCCACCTAATGTTATCTCTCTCAGAATCAACAGCAGGGTGGTGAGGAACCTTATTCTCTCAACATTAATTAGTTAAGAAATGAGACATAGATTAAGATGCCTAATTGGATGTAGTTATAACCTATGAGTAGAGGGAAAATAAAAAACTATTTTTTTAAAGTGCAGACTATATCATAGAGTAGATATAGTTCTTATAGAATTAGATAAAATTACTCAAAGATTGAATTCATTTTATTCATTCTAATGGAAGAGTGCTCATTGGTTTATGATTTTACCATAATCCTAAAGTTTTTTTGGTTTGACTAGAGTCAAATATATTAATTTCCCATCTTTCTTTGATACCCAAATACTATGAAATTGTATTTTAATTTCACTACCGTTAATGTATACAATGAAATTGGCATAAATTTTCTCAAAATCACAATAGTACTACTCATCAATGATTGGTGGTTAATACCTTTTCCGATTAGATTTATATATAGATATGTAGATGGTGTTTTGAGTTGAGATATTGTTTTATCAAATTCAAGAAATCATGAATATGTTTGAGTGTTTGTTGTGGCTTATGGGATGTAAAATCCACAGAATTAATTCATTATATATATATCATTTGTATCAATTGTTTAATAATGATATCTAGAGTGAGAATTTAAGTTTTTGTTGAGACTTTTGATTTCTCCCACCTATATTTGATACATATAGGGATGATTCGTTTGATGATATCTTTTTAGGGATACACATTTGTTTAGAAAAAATTAAAATAATCTCCTATGTTCATCCAACATTTATTAAAGGATTGAAATATCTATTTAATATATAATTTAGGTAATAAATCATCATCTATTGGGTGTGTCATCCTTTTGAATTTGGGATTGGAAGATGATCCATTAGCATAAGAATACAAATAGATAGATGATGGTTTGGATATTCTCCTCCACCAATTTTAGGTGGTACCTATTAGTCAAAGTGTACTAATGGATAGGTCATGGATAATTTCTTATGATTGGTGTGTTTATATAAGATCAATCTAATAGGGTTGAAGTCATAAATAATGACATATTAATTGAAACTCATGCCAATCAGTAATGACATGATTCAATTCCAATATCCTTTTTTATCAAGAGATGAATATAACTTGAGATATTATAGATAGTCTATTTCATCTAGAGGCCCCATCCACAATTGATGATTCATTCACTCAACATGGATTAATTTATTATTTAACTTTAATGAGGTAGAGTTCTCCTTTAAAAATCCCTCAGGTAGGGATGAGACCTATGACATCATCCTTGGACATGATTCATTGGTTGTATGTTTTTTCTATGATAATGTGTAGTTTGATAGATGGATCATGGTTCATGGTCCATCCACACCTATTATTGGGACCCATAGCTAGGTTGACAATGATATCCCTTGGATGTTATCCACTTACTAGCTATTAGGTGGATAGTTAAACATTATAGGATCCAGATTGTATGGAGAAATAGAATCTTGTTTTGAATAACATGTTAATTTTTATTTAGAAAATATTTATCTCTCTTCCTTATTGTGAGATAGACTTAATATCATCTATCTAATGGGAGAATGCTAATTTGATTTTTAGTTTATGTGGAATCCTCATTTTTTTAAGAAATTAAGGGAGTTATTGGCAGACTAGTTGGAGGAATGACCAATCAGGCTACATGTTACTTCTACATAAAATAAAAAATTAATTTATTCTAGTTAAAAATTATACATAATAACTGCCAACATTATTATTTAATGAATGAAGTTAGCTATATAGAAATCAAGTATTTCATTGATTTTCAGGAACACTATGTCACAACATTTATAATAAGGAACCCCCTTGTAAGGATTCATTAGGACCATTGAACATTCTTAGTGGCCCACATCAATGGGACCCTATTTTCCTTTTCATTAGCTGAGTATTTAAAGTATGTTTTTGAATTATCTAAGAAGCAACAGATCTGTTTTGGGACCATGAGTGATAGTTTTAAGGAACAACCAAAGAAGTGGATGAATGATCATTTTTATTAGTTTTAATGAATAAATATTATGAACATGGAAAATGAAACATGTAAATCTCCTAGAGAGGATCATTTAGATTTAATTTGAAATTAATTTAAAATCTGAAATCCCTCTAATAATATAATTAATAACAAAAGGATTTTTTGATGCCACACACCTATAATTTTCATTGAGGTTGATAATCCATGATAGGACACGATTAGTTGTATCAACAGATGCACCAAGAATCACTAAAAAAATTTCATGATAGTCCATGTGAAAGTATGGTGGAAACTTTCACTTCTCATCATTCTAAATTGATTATGAAAAGTTGTAATCTTGTTCTTCATATGTTCATGATAATAATGGGTAGATATTTGTCTCTTAAGTGATTGATATAATTCTCAAGAGTTTCAATATTATAAAAAATAACTCCCAATCTAGAAAAAATGATATAGGTTGTAGTTTATACATATGTTTAGTATTTTTTAGTTTTTAAATTTCTGATAATCTAATATGAATTTTATGTAATTACCCTTGACTAATAATAATAATAATAATATCATATCCCTTGAAATGCACTTATTTAAATATAATTTGTTAAAGAGATAAATTAATTATTATTTTAATGATATTTTATAAAATATATAATTTATATTTGGACATTAAATTGAACTATAAATGTGACTTTGAATTAATTTTTAATTTGGTAAATAAAATATTAAATCAAATAAATGTTATTTAGTCAATAAAAAATATATTTTCACTAACTTCGTGAAGAAATAGTTACATTCATATTAACATTACTAAATTACAATTTATATTAATGTATTCCCGAAACTAGAAAAAATATCAATAATTATTAATTAATTGTTTAATAAAAAATAAGATATAAATTTCAAAACATAGATTCTAATTTTTTTAGTTAATGTATATACAAAACAAAAATTACATGAATAATTATTATTCCACCTGTTGATAGTAATATTTATTTTTATTATTGTAATTAATAAAATATATTGAGATTATGGATACACCTAGTGTGTGACATCTAGGTCTCAATTTTATCAGTCTATGGTGAACATAGATATTGTCAAATCAGCTTCTAATGACACATCATTGCACCCTGAATTGAATGAAGTTAATATCATAACAATATTAAATTTCATATAAATTCAACCATGAAATACAATGCCTTTTTGGATATATTTTCTGGTAAGATGTATACTTATTTCATCATCCTATATGTTTAGTTTATCTTTCATGGATTTCTCTAAAAAAGCTTATCATCAAAATATCATGTCAAAATATTTAATGAGATAGTTCCATTTCATTGAAAGGGCCATATATATATTCTTCATTTTACTCAAATGGGACAATTTATATATTGTGTTATTCAATTAATTTCATATAATTAACCCTGGAACCACTATAAAATACCTCACCCTAATTTTACGTCACCATTCGTTCTTTCCATACATCAAAGTACATGATTAAAGATGAAAAAATTTAGTAATATAAATTCCATGAACCAAAAAAAATATTCATAGATAAGAATATAAAGTGAACCGTAAAAAAATTGAATTTAATATTAAGTGTTATATCATCAAAAACTATATTCCTAGAGATTACCATGTGAGAAAACAATAAAAATAATTCCCAATTTTTTTATTCCCTCAACCTTTGATAGCTAAAAAACATATATGTCTTGTCAGATGTAAGATCATGAACCTTTTCTAGAGTTGACTCAGAGATGATATCAAGTATATTCTATTGTCTTGTTGATCACTTTCCATTTGGGTTTTACATTTAGTTGAATTTTGAGAAGAATTGAAAGAGAGAGGATATACACAGTTGGCACATGGTTTGGGAAAACACTACACCCCCGCCCTAGAAAACGTGAAAACCTAGATAGGGGTGGTTTACATGGTAGGCACATTGTTTTACAAATGATATACCCTAAAAAAGACAAATTGTGCACCAAAAATTAATGGGCATACTATTCGGGAAATCTGTGTGCTAATTCCCATGATACCGGTCTTGGGAAATAAATTATCCCAAAATTTATTTTAAAATTTCATTAAAACCCCTAATTAAACTCAACCCAACCACCACTCAACCCTAGGAAATATCCTATTATTTTGTTCTCACTGGATGGATTCCAAGCCCTCAAAAACACTTTTCTTTATGATCCAAATCATGTATCAAAAATATTCTCCTATCATGGTATGTGGATCATATCTCATAGCATTGTCGTTATCTGCATATGTTCTCTCCTTCATTTGGTTGATGAAATATTATATTTTTTTAGATCTAGATCTAGATATCAAAAATATAGATCTAGGATTTTTTATTTATACATATATATAAGGGAGTTTTAGTTTTTAAATTATTGATTAATTTTTATTGATCCTAATATGATCTATGTTGTTGTGATGATCAATTTTGGGTGTTTTTATTGGGAAATCGTACATCAAAGAATCTAGGTACGTGGCCTAATTTATGAATCCCATAAAAGTTATTGTATTTCTTATATGAATGTTTTATAATTTCTGGTGTTGTTTAGAAATTGAGATCCTAAATTTAATTAATTAATGTGGTCGATTAATTAATTGCGATTATTGTAAAAAATAGTGATATTTGGGGATTTTAAACAAGATATATAATTGGAGAAATAATTATGTGATATTGGGATTTGTGATTTGATAATTTAATAGGGGAATTAAGTATGAAGGAATTGAGATGGTTGGATTGAGAATTTAAATATGAGATATAGATATTTAATTAGTTAATAAATTATCAATGTATTGATTGGGAAACATGGGATACTTAATCTTTTAATTAATAATACAAATGTTTAATTGTAATTTAAAATAAATAATTGTTGAATTAATATTAGGATATTTTAAATTGTAAAATGGTTAACTGATTTTTCAATTGATTAACAGAAGTTAATGTAGTTAATTAATTATTCATTTGATTAACAGTCATGAATTAATTAATTTATGTGTAAATTAATGGAATTAGTGTTGGTTAATTGCGATAAAATGATTAATGTGTTTTAATCATGGTTGTGAAGTGAGTTATTACACAAGAAAATATTTTAAAAGAAAATAATTATATAAATAAATGCTTGAGACGTGGGGTGTTTGACATGGAGAACTACACCAATGATGCATATTCACATTTGGGAATTATAGTGCTAGACATGAAGTTCTACACCAATGATAGATATATCTTTATGGTTGTGAATTGTGACTTTATAGATGGAGATCTTCACCAAATATATATTTGCATTAATAATAATTGAGGGATAGACATGGCGTTCAATGCCCATGTTATATATTCATGATTGAGAATTTGGGTTCCTAGAAATGACATTCATTTCCCTTAATAAATATGAATGATAGATTAATGGGGTAAAAGACATAGAATTGTATTCCCAACATACCGACATTAGATTATGGTTCCAATTGGTCATAGTAATGAACATAAAAAAATTGATATTGAAAGACCATTTACTAGAATGAATTGTGGAATGAATATATATCATGGTTCAGAACTGGTGTGGGCCATAGTAGGTATTAAGGTACAGGTGTCCTTGGAAACCCAATAGTCTATGTGGATTAATAAATTTTAGTCAATAATTTTATATCAATTTAATTATGCATTTTAATTACTTATTTATACAACTAATTCCAATTTTTCTTCATTGAGATTGTTTTATACACTGTTGGTGATGCCCTACTATGTTTGAATCAAATCTTAATCATGATATATAATCGACACCCGAATATTTTTCATAGACAAAATACAGGTTAAGATTAAGGGCCCTAGGATAGATGACTTTGTCAGGATGAATAATTTTTTAGGGAACCAGAAGTGGTGCGATACCTTCTCGGCAGTTATTATTTTCGATCTTTTGTGATAAATTTTAGAGACTTTTCACCTTCATTTTAATGGAATGTTTTCTACTTTATTTTGATATTTTATTTCTTGCACAGAATATCAAGAGAGATTGGTTTTGTTTATTGTTATAATTGTTTCCTCTATTGATATTTTATTTCTACTATCACAATACTCAGATTAAAAGGGTATAATGTCACCATGAATGAATTATTAGTCCCCGATTACTAGTCAGAAACCATTGGTTTATGGGGAGGTTCTCCAGAAGAAATGTGACTGATCAGCTTTGTGTACTAGTATGTGGTTCCCAGGATGGGACATTAAGAAGTGGTATCAAAAGAGTTTTCTTTTCATCTTATTTTGCATCACTGTTTTGGAATGTTATACAGGTGTCTAACCATATTTGATGCTTGTTTATGAACTCATGCATTAGAGTAGCTACCATATGTACGTAAAATAAACCCATGTTCATAAGGTGGGATTACTGTTATGACTTTTTTCGATTACAGTTTATTGTCATTTCACCAGGGGTGATGCACTTGTTGTGTGGTGTGATTATTTATTTGAGATTTTTTAGATTCAATTATGGACTTAAATGGAATGAGAGATCATTTTGAATGCATCATTATAGGCACTGAGTATTATTGTATGAACATGCATCATTTTAGGCATAGATGAAAAAATGGGGTTTGGGTAAGTTATTAATCATAAACTAATTCCTTGGAATGAGAAATTGAAAAATACTATAAAAACGGTGCATGATGAGAATACATTAGTGACTAAATTATAATTTTTAACTAGGATAATATATTTACCCTTGTCAAATAGAACCCAGGTGTAAACTGGTTATGGGTAGTGAGAGAACCTCGGTTTTGACTGTGTGGTGAGATTTGGGGAAACATCTTGTTGTCTTTTTTGGTGATTTTCCTCATTGAAAGTTAGGATAAATATATGTTATGATTACTAGGACATTTTTATGGCATTGTATAGGTATTCCTCCATCATGACACTTGTTGAGAGTATTACCAGAGGACATGGTTGAGGTTGATCTTCCAGTGATGGATCCTGAGGCATCGATATAGTTGCATGCAGATAAAGGTGATGAATTCTGAGATAAATTCACTCAATTCATGAAATACACATGAAGATGTCCAATATGGGTAGAGAAGAAGATGTGTGAACTGATGAGGGAGTTTTAGATGTAACACCATTTAACTTTTACTAATGATTATGGACCTGAGGTAGATGTGTTTTGGGTTGAGTCGATTGAGATGATACATGAACATTTGGATACTCTTGTTGAGAAAAGGGACATATTGTATTCATATATGCTATGTTGATAAGTGATGCACTAGGGGGACATTCAGATATGAACTGGAATAAATGAGGGAATTATATATAAGAATAATTTGGAGAATTTACTCAATCACTTTTACATAGAGATGTTGAGAAGGGAGAGAGAAACTGAGTTCATGAGCTTGAATCAGGGGAGCGTATCCATGATGGAATATGTTGGTTGCTTCACAGATTTGCAATGATTTTCCCCAAAATTGTCTATAGATGAGGATACATAAGAAAAATGATTCTAGGATGGACTTTTGGGTGAAATTAAGTCAACAATGAATATCTTAGGGCTGATAATATTTTTAGAAATGGTGAATCGGGATCTAATCCCATAGGGGAACATGTAGAAGGATTATAGTGGAGATCATGTTGTTTTCTATAGTTATTCTAGATGTACGTATTCTGAAGGATAGAAGTGTAGTTAAGAGAACATTATCCCAAGTAGTGGGAACCATAGTGGATCTTCAGGGGGATGAGTTATATAGGATCTTCCCAAGTGCTTTTCCATTAGTTTGGTAAGATGGTACACTTTCATAAACATTTTCCTAGACAACCAGTGGAGTTTCAAGAAATAATGAAATTGGTAAATCTAAAGAGGTTATGTAGGAACCCGACACTGATTATTATTGATAGAGGGGCTAGACTGAAACAGGATTTGAGAAGGGATTTTCTACACCATATCATTATATTTATTATAGATCTTCTGGATGAGGAGGTAGAGGTAGTAGAAATGATGTTTTTGGGAAAGAGAACCCATACAAGAAACATGTTTCCACTCAAGGGGGTCAGAAAACATCATGAGGGAGATGGGTATTTCAGTTTCATTTTGGGAGACCAACAGTTGTGGATATTGAGGATGGGACATCGGTAGTTAGTGGTAAAATATGATAATTTATGTTCTCGAAGATATAATTGGGGTCAAGGTATCATCAAAAAAGATTTATGTATTAAGATATACCAATGACTACTTTTAGAAGTAGGTATATTCTTTATGAGTTCTTCATAATACCATTTTCATTAACGAATGCACCAGCATTGGTTATGTACTTGATGAATAAAATATCCAATCAGTACCTAGAAATGATATTGTGGGGGGGGTGTCCATGGTTGAACACATGGTTTACTCGAAGAATCATTATGATCATTATCAACATCTTAACACCATCATGAGTATACTGAGATACCATCAACTATATTTTATGGTACCTAAATGATAATCTTTTTACCAACTACACATCATAGGACACATAATCTCAGAAGAAGGTGTGGTAGTGGACAAAGATAACTTTTAGGTAGTGGTATCTTCGGAGTAGACCAAGATTTTTTTCGATATCTATATCATTCGGTGTTTAGAGAGGTATTATAGAAGATTCATCCAAGACATTAACAATTTGGAACCACTATATTCAATCTTGATAAAAAAGGGGATAATTTATGAATGGATGGAATACTGTGATAATTTCTTTTAGGAGTTGATGAAGCATTCGACTTCAATACAAATATTGATCCTACCTGAGCTAGGTGAGGAGTAAAAGTTATATTCTCATACTTCAAGGATAATACTTGGAGATATGTTTATGTAAGGAGAACATGTATTAGTGGATGGGTATTTATGATGAGGCCAAATGAACAGAACTACCCTATATAGGACATCATGATATCAGTAGTGTTTTATTCCCTAATGTGTGGGAGGAAATATATGTTGGGAGAGAAGTTTATAGTGATTTATAATCAAATGATATTATGTTATATCTTCTCATAGTGAGATTTGAATATTTGGGAGTTGAGGTGGGTTGGATGTATACAATATTTTTACTTTTAGATTGAATATACACCTAGGAATGGAAACAGTGTGGCTGATGCCTTTGGTAGGAAATCTCAGAATCATAAGGTTCACATGTCTAGTGCTGAGTGTAAGATGATGGCTTTACAATCTGACATGCATGATGTGGTTTATGATTGTCAGGGGATGATGACTGTAGTTTTTGATTTAGTGGAGTCTATAATTTTGTGATTGATCCAAGTCATGCAGTATGAAGAACCAGAATGTTTTAACTCGAGGGAAAACCATGATGGTCGGTATTCACCTTACGATTAGAGAATATATGAGGATTATTCAACTATGTCATGAAAATGGTTGTCATACTAATGAGCATGTGAGAGGATCTCATGCAGGAATTTTAGGCTTTGAAGTGGCCAATACATCCAAGGGTAACCAAAATGCACTGTGGCTTATAATGAAATTTTTGGAGAATGATAATGAAAAAGAATATAATGGGGTTTATGAAATAGTGCTAGACCTATCAAAAGGTAATGGTAGAGCATCAACAATCTTGAGGTTTACTATAGTCATTTCCCACTACAAAATGGAAGTGTCATGATGTGACAATAGATTTTGTGGTGGATCTTCTCATGACCCCAAGGAAGAATGATACTATTTGGGTTATTTTGTGTCGACTGATGAAAGTATCATGTTTCTTTAATATTTGAGATAAATTTTCTATGGATAATCGTAGAGATATGTATGTTTGGGAGATATTCTATCTGCCAAGGGTGTACAGACTATGGTTTCAGATCAAGACTTAAGTTGCAATTAATGATTCTTTTAGGGTTCGTAGAAAGTGCTTGGTACACAAGAACTATTGACTACGGACTTCCATCTATAGAAATATGGGTTCTCAGAGGTTAATATATTGGTTCATGAGGATAATATGGGGGTGTGTGTGATTAACTTTGAAAGATCTTAGGAGATGAACTTAGACTTAATATAGTTTTCCTATAACAACAGTTAGAAGTAAATGATAAAGATGGAACCAAACATGGATCATTAGGGTAGGACATGAAGATCACCATTATGCTAGATAGTGGTAGGTGTGTCTTAGTTGATGGGAACAAGTATCATATAGAAGACTTCAGAGAAACTGAAATTGATTCTAAAATGTATGGCTATGAATAAGAGTCCGAAAATTCACATGATAATAGATGGAAATGTAACCTGGAGTTTACAGAGGGTGATCATGTATTCTTTCAGGTGATTCCTAGGATGGGTCCCCAAAGGATGTAGGGAAAGGGCCTGTTGGCACCTAGGATTTTTGGAACTTTTGAGGTTTTGGAGAGAATCAGGCTGGGGGTGTAACGATTGGCTCTACCACAAAAAGAAATTTCAATGCATAATGTTTTCCATGTATCCACACTATAGTGGTATCATCCTGATCATTCTCATTTGATTGATGTGGAAGAAGATGACCTTGAGATAGATGCGCCCCTTGAGAAAAATCTGATAAGTGCATTAGATCATTGTGTGAATGTGTTCTAGGGAATGACCATGCTGATAGTTCATGTATATTTGGAAACATGGGTGTGTATAAGAAGAATCATGGGTATGAGAATCAGATATGTAAGCTCCGCTGCCTGTTCACTTTTAATCAGAATCATAGATGAGATTATCAGTGAAACTCAATGAAAAGATACTATAAGGTCAAGAGATTGTAACATCTCATCCGTTTCTGGATTTGTCTCTAACAATATTTCACATATTCTTTTTTTTCTTTTTATGGTCTTTTTTGTTTCGGTTTTACATTGTGGTGTGTTTGGAAGAAAATTGAAAAAGAGGAAGAAAGAGGGGTTGTGCACTGTTGGCATATTATTAGGGAAAGCTATGCACCCCATCATAGGAATACATGCATCAATGTATAGTGGGGGTTCCCATGCATTCCACATAGTTTTCCTAATTTTTTTCCCTAAAAAGACAATTATTGAACCCTAGAAATAATAGACGCACAGTTGGCACATGATTATAGAAGACAATGTGACCTACCCATGAAACTGGGTGAATGAATTAAATTAGCTTGAAAAATATTTCAAAATTTTACAATTAACCACAGACTACCCCCACTTGTCCTTAGGAATTATTATATGATTTTAGAGCTCTCTGGATGGATCCCAAGTACTCCCAATGTAATGATCCATTGTTTTATCAATGTAATTCCATTCTTATAAATATGACTTATAGTATTACAAAGAACCATGATATATCATGATAATAAATACTATGGGACCATTAAACATAATTTTTCCTCTTCTATGTTTTAAATTTCGAAAATATGACATAAACAGTTGCGATCAATAAGTTATTTGGAGACCGATAGGAAAAACATAAATTTTTGTGAATAGTAACCTACGCTTATGAATAGTAATTTGACCCTATAAATAATAATTTAACCAAAATAATAATTTCCTTAAAAATGAATGACTAAATAAAATTTAGAAATCTTATATGTGGAAATTTGACTGTTGTAAAAGTATCGGTATTATTATGAGTAACAAATATTTAATTATAATTGATTATTTTATAAGAAAATTTATTTTTTTTAAATGTGTTCATAAATTAGAAATTATATTACTCTTGTTTTGATGATAATTTTACAAGACAATTTTTAAATTTTGAAAGCATTATAAAGTAAGTTTTAATTTTCAAAACTATATTTTTCAAGTAAATTATGATTAAAAAAAAAATTAGATTAATGAAATTTATAAAATCATTTTTGAAAAATTGATTTTATTTTTGGATTATACATGTCAAAAAATGTCTTAGGTGAATTTTTGGGAA
Organism: Viscum album; assembly: GCA_963277665.1. Lineage (NCBI taxonomy): Eukaryota > Viridiplantae > Streptophyta > Magnoliopsida > Santalales > Viscaceae > Viscum > Viscum album. The sequence goes on from OY728163.1 coordinate 694,902,645, forward strand.
TTTTCAAAAATACAGTAATTTTTGGGTGAATATTAAAAATACAGTTTTTCACAAAACCATTATATCTCATACTCCTCCATTGATCATTTAATAATGACATAAACATTATAAAAAGTTAGGTTTTTTCATTTCCAATTCATTTTCATAATTGTTTCCTTAAAATACTATAAACTCAAATTCAAAACCTAAAAAACATTCGTAAACCTAAAGTCAAAAAGAGATTCCTTAAAAATCAATTTCTCTTTATTTTCACTTTTTTAATAAATTAAAAAAATTGAATAATCAAGATGAATTAAAATCAAAAATGAAACATATTATATTAATTTGTGATTTCTGTTGACAATAAACTACTCTTACAAGTATACCATTTCAGATATTATTTTATATAATATTTTATTCTAATAACACCCCTCCTAATGTATAAATAACCCCTCCCCCTCCTCTTTGGAAACCACTCCACTCAACCTTTACAGAGAAAAATATATGTCCAAATTATCCCTCTAAAGCCTCTTATAATACATAGAGACGTTATGGAGATCTCCAACTCCAATCACCAAGGGTGTTACAGTTTCGTGCAAGAGGAGCTACACCGAGGAGAGAGTAAGACTCTATTATATCTTCTCTTTTTTATTTTTTTTTATTTTACCCTATCCCATTAAAAAAATATGCTACCAAATTAATTATGTAGTAAGTTGACATTATATTAATGATTTTAAACTACTGGAATTATCATATTAATTAAAAATATAAATTTCATACTTCCATTTCCTGCACTATCGATAATGTCCCGTTAAAGGTCGATTAACCATCTACGGAGACGTTGCCAAGATAATTATTATAAACACCTTCATTTATAGACTATATAAATTATATACATATTTTAATATCAAATTAAATTTATTTTGTGCTTCTGGTACTAATTATAATAATTTATAAATTACAATTAACAGAAAGTGAAATTGTCACAAGATGGGATATTTTTATGTAAAATAAGATATCAAAACGCTTCATTTTCATCAACAAAAATTATGATATAAAATAAAATTATGAATAAATATTTTTATAAAATAACTATATATTACTTTTAGATAATTTTTTAATAAACAAAAATTTATTAATCAGGAGGCGTAGAATAAATTAAATTAAGAGGAAATTAAGGTAAGGGATCCTCTCCATTTCATTCTTAATCATGATTGTCCTATATGATATGCATTTTTTGTGTAATCCCAAATGATAGGTTATAATTTCCAACCCCCCCCCATACATTCCTCTTGATGTATAAGTGATTATAATCATATTTTATCTATCATCAATACCTTTTAGGTTAACCTGATACCATTCCGATAATCCGTAAAGAATTCTACCCAAAACACCTTTATTCCTTTGGGTTGCTCTATCACTATTTTTACCCAAATAAAGTTGTCTTTACTATTTATGTTAAACATATAAATTATGTTTAAATTCTCTAAAATCATGTTTCAATTCCCAACCCTCATTTTCATTTGGGGATATACATGCTCTTAAGTGATCTCTTCCTTGATACTTCCCAAAAAGAAAACTCATTTTAAGGGAAGTTCCCAAAATTTTACACATATTCATGTGCCATATATCCTATAATTTATTCCACCATAGTATTTATGAAATATATTTTTTACATGAAAAAATTATTGTTTCACCTCATGTTTTATTTAAAAGATTTTTCCCTTCACTATTTTAAAATCTCTATTGTATTTTCCTTAAAACCGCACAAAAATGTTTTGATGCTAAAATTTATAAAATACATTTCTTACGTGTTGTAAATTCTTTTGGACACAACATACCATGATATATGACTATATTACCATATGAACGTCCATGTATTTTCTAATTCCTTTCTTTTACAGAAACTTCCATGATAATCCCATTGGTTATGCTTTATGTCATTATTTTCATAGCCAATTTTTTCCATGGAACCCCTTATGTTTATGAGATATTGATTATGTATGATTCATTAGGTGGAAAAAATATTCATAAAAATGAATATGGGTGTTCCCGTATATTACTTCAATGCTTTGGGTAATTTTAACTCTCATGAGATGCTAAGTGCAATGGTCTTGGTGGATATTGTTGGCTAGTGCTGCTATAGGGAACACGATTGGCGGTTATCCATAACCCATACTACTATGGGTAACAGGATTGGTGGTTATCCTTGATTAATACCAAAGACATGTTTTTTTATTTCTTCCACATTCATATGATTCCATGTTTATATGATCCCATGTTTATATGTTATGATTTCATATGTTACATGATTTTTATATCTTTCTGTCATGCATCCTAAATCATGTTCTTACGATTCTTTCTCATGTACATTCCCTTACTAAGCATTTTAGCTAATCCCTTTATTCATGTTATCCCAAGTTTTCTTATGCAAATTTAAGGTCTCAACGGATGTTAGGAGCTCTTTTTGAAGATTAAATAAATATTTTTATAATACCATGTTTATTTATTATATACCCAGTCTTCCATGACACTAGAAATAACGATCCTTGGCCTGTAATATGAGGTATAATTATGCATAGAATCATGTAATGTTATATGTAAAATGCTAGGGTAGGTATAGTTTGTATCATAGGACAGTCTATTTATTTTTAGAGATTAGGAATAGAGAACCATAGGGATAACTTTAAATATGAGACTAAGTATAAGAAAAATTCCGTAAATTTTGGTGAGTATTGAGTAAGTGGTTTATCAAGAAAATATATCGCTATCTAGATATGAGTAGGTATAGGTGGCTCCAGTAGAGATGTATCTAGGGGTAAAACGCGAAAAAACAACTTTGAGCTAGACTCGAACGTGAACTGGTGCACGATAATGGGCCTGGCTGCACTCTAGGTTATGAAACTTCTGTGGGATTTTTATTGGTGAATTCATGATCTTAGTACAAACCATTATTAGGGGGGAGATCCCATATGAATATAAGCTAAGAAATAGATCTAGGGTAACCTATATTTAAACATAAGGAATCAAAAGTTAGGATTTACTTATCATTTAATAGTTTATCCTCTTACTATCAATGATTACAATTTTTCTCAGTTGATAATTATTAAAGCCTTCTAATTGTAGGTTATTTTTCTCAGTTAATGGAGGGAAATAGATAAACACATTACAACAACAAATGTGATTGGAAATGTTAGGATTTCCTAATGATATGCCTGATATGATGACAACGAGGGCTCAAAAGTTCATGATAGTACTAGCTCAGCTCGTTCATGTTATGAATAATAACATGAACCATGTGGAACTCCCCCCTACTCCAAATAATGAGAAAGTTGTTTTAGAATCCCACATGCAGAAAATGACGCCTATGTTTATTAGAACTTCTGATCCCCTCCTTATAGAATAATGGATTAACTCCATTGAGAAGATATATTTCATCCCCCAGTTCTTAGAAGAAGATTGGTTTGTAATGGAAGTCAATAATTGTGATGAGGAAGCTAATCAGTAGTTTATACTAATCAAGAATATGATTCCCCAGGAAGAAGTCGACTCCATGGATTTGGAGGAATTTAAGAGGACATTTTTCGATAAATATTTTCCTCTAACCCTTTGCCTCCAAATGGAAAGAGAGATCCTATAACTGAAGCAGAAGGAAGTTGATTCCATTGGGGAATATGTAGAAAACAATAAAATTCCCGCACGGTACATCTCTAGAATTTTCATGGACACCAAAATTATGGTGTATCAATTATTTAGAGGACTAATATTGAGTCTACAAAAAAGAATTGGTGATTTGAGACTTCTATAGTTATGAGGAGATTGTCTATTGTGCCCTCAAAGTTGAAATGTAGATTGGAGATTCTCAGTGGTCTTGTGGGACTTGTGACAAGAAGCAGAAAATGTAGAATAACATGGGTGGTTCAGAAAAGAAATCCCATAATGGAATGATGACTGAATTTACCACATGTAAAATTTGTTGGAAGATGCATCCTGGGAACTATTTAAAGGGAATCAAAAGGTGCTTCAAATGTCTAAATATTGGTCGTCTAGCCAAGAACAGCCAAAGGGATATAGAAAACCCCACTAATGTTGAAGAATAAAGGAAGGTTCAAATCCAAAATAAGCCAATGGTGTAGTTTTACAACTACATGTTGCTGGGAAATTATGCCAACAGCTACCCTAAGACAACAGTTGGAGGAGGAAATCAACAACAACCTCCTTGGAGAAAAGGAAGAGATTATACTATCACTTCTGCTGAGGTGAAACTGGAGAATGATGTGGTGAATGGTACTCTAATTATTCATTCAAGAATAGAGAATGTGCTATTTGATTCTGGTTCTACACATTATTTCTTATCTTGTATGTTTAATTGGACTATTCAAACAACACCTCCAAATTTAGAGGACAAGTTGTCTGTGAGAACAATTAATGGGGAAAATATTTTTTCCATGGTTTATAACACCTCCCTGGTTAATGTTTGTGGACCATTCCTCCAAAAAATCATTTCATAAATACTTTAGTGGAGCTTGATGCTATCATGGGCATCGATTGGATATCATTATTCATATCCAATATCAACTATCAGGAAATGGAGATCACTCTTCACATCCCAAAGAATCCTCTAATTCATTAAAAATATAAGGAGGAAGATGAATCTACTTTGGAATCATTTATTGAAGTGTGGATATTAATACATTATTATCAAGCATTTATATATGAAAAGATTAAGACAAAGGGTAGAATCATGCACGAAGGCCTGCCCATCATGAGGGAATGAAATGTTGTATTTCCCGAAGAGTTACATAAACATCCCCCGGACTGTGAGGTAGATTTCTCAATAGAACACATACTCGAAGCTACTCTAGTCTTAATGTGTCCATATAGGATTGATACAATCAAACTGAAGGAGTTAAAGAAGCAGCTGAAAGAGAATTGGGACAAAGGGATCATTTTCCCTTTTGCATCACCTTGGGGAGCACTAGTGCTCTTTATGAAGAAGTAGGATGGAATAATGAAATTGTGTATCGATTATCATGAACATAACAAGGTCACCATAAATATTTAGTTTCCTCTTACAAGGACTGAATACCTGTTCCATCACTCAAGGGAAGCTGAATACTTCTCCATGGTGGATCTTCATTCTGGATATCATAAGTTAAAGGTGAAGAAAGAAGATATTCAGAATACTGTCTTCCTAACAAGGTATGGGAACTATGAGTTTCTAATGATTCCATGAGGACTTACTAATGCCCCCAAAATCTTCATGGATTTGATAAATATAACCTTTATAAATTACATCGTCAAAATTATGTTTGTGTTTTTTTTATATTCTCATATAATCTAAGAGTACAGAGGAACATGCAGAACATATAAGACTTGTGATGGTGACTTTGAGAAAGGTGAAGTTGTATTACATGTTCAGAAATTGAGAGTTTTGGATGAAACAAGTCATGTTCATGGGACATGTTATCACAAGTGAGTGAATTTCTGTGGATCCATCAAAATCAATGGTTATTGAGTAATAGCCCAGGCCCACTATTGTAATAGAAATCTATAGTTTTCTTGGATTAGTTGGTTACTACCGACATTTTTTGGGAAACTTCTCATGATTTTCAAGACCATTAAATAATTTAACAAGGAAATGGGTTAAGTATGTCTTGATGGGAGAATGTGAGGGATGCTTCACGATTCTAAATAGAAGGCTGATCACTACACCTGTACTCACACTACCAAAAAGTGGAGTGTATTTTGTGATATACCATGATTCTTCAAAGAAAGGATTGAGTTGCGTACTCATGAAATATTATAACTTTATATACTACGCCTCATGATAGTGGATGTTCCATGAGAAGAACTACCCATTTCATGATCGAGAGCTCACAACTATGATGTTTGGCTTCTAAATATGGTGGAACTGGATTTATTGTGAGAAGTGTGAAAAATACACAGACCAAAAAAATTTCAAGTATATATTTACACAAAAAGAGCTCAACATGAAGCAAAGGTGATGGTTTGGTCTAATCAAGAATTATTATTTATCTATTCACTATCATACAGGAATGGAGAACGTTGTAGATGATTCTCTAAGCTAAAAACAACATGCTACTCTATCCATGTTACATATTGAGAAATACTCTATATTCATTGATATGAAAAAGATGGATTTGGAAATCATAAGTGTAGGGGATACATCCTACCTTTCCAAAATGATTTAGAAACCATCTATCCAAGAGAAAATTAAGGAAGAAAAAGGGATGATCAGTATTTACAAAAGATGGTGAAAGCATTAAAGGAAGGGAAGCTGCATGATTTTTATATAGACAATGATGGTGTGATTCGGTTTGGAATGAAACTTTGTGTTCCTTCATCGGCCATGATAATGATGGAGCTATTTGATAATTCACATAAATCAAAATTCTCTATCCATCATGGTAGTACATATCTCTATTGTGATCTCCAAGAACACTTCTGGTGGGATAACATGAATTAGGATATTGGATAATATATATCAAGGTTAATGGTATGTATGAAAGTTAAAGTAGTGATACAAATGTCCAAAGGGTTGATACATCCATTGACCATACCCATCTGTAAATGGGAGAATGGCACTATGGACTTTGCCATGGGTCTCCTGAAGACATCCAAGGGAAATAATGTTTTACGAGTTGTGGTAGACAGACTCACCAAGACTTCCCATTTTATCCCTATTCAAGAAGATCTCTGGCATGAAAAAATTGCAATGATATATGTGAAGGAAGTGGTGAGACTGCATGGTGTTCAACTCTTGATTGTCTCTGATCATGATCCAAGGTTCACATCTAAATTCTGGAGGAGTATTCAAAATTATTTGAGTACTGAATTAAATTTTAGCACGATATATCAACCCCAAACTGATTTCCAATATGAATGGACTTTTCAAATGATTAAAGACATGATAAAATCTGGACCATTAGAATTAGAAGATAGATGGTATCAACATCTCTAATTGGTTTTGTTCTCATACAACAATATATTCCACTCGAGTCTTCAGACGACTCTATATAAAGCTTGGTATGAGAAAATATGTAAGCCTCCAACCTGTTGGGATGAAGTTGGAGAAAGAATGCTACATGGACTAGACCGTGTGCAAGAGATTATAGAGAAGGTTCCAGTCATCCAGAAACATATCAAAGATGCTCAGAGTTAGAAAAAGAGATATGTTAACAACCATCGAAGGGACTTGGAGTTCGATGTTGGAGATGATGTCTACCTTCAAATATCACCATGGAAGAGAGTAATGCGGTTTAAAAAAAGTGAATCAAAGCCCAATGTACATTGGCCCCATTGAGATCCATGATCGCATAGGAACATTGGGTTATCGGATTGAAATTCCACTAAATATGGCTCAATATCGTGATGTGTTTCATATATCACCCCCGAGGAAGTACATACCAGTTCTCTCACATGTACTAAACATGGAGGTGGTAGCTGGAAGATAACCTCTCTTATGGGGAGAAACCAGTAATGATTTTGTACTGGAGAGATAAGGTTCTATGCCCAAGGACAACCCAGCATGTAAATGTTTTGTGAAGGAACAATAAATTTGATGATGCAACTTTTGAACCAAAGGAGGCGATGAATGATAGGTACCCTCACATGTTTGTGTAAAATGAAATTTTCAGTGCGATATTTCATAAAGGGGGGGGGGGATGTAACGACCCAATGTTTTATAAATGGAAATCTATTTTTATAATTATGATTTATAGTATTAAGATTAAAAATGACATATAATTATAATAAATACTATGTGACTATTAAACATAATTTTTTCACTTCTATGTTTTGAATTTTGAAAATCTTACATACACGGTTGTGATAGGTAAGTTATTTTGAGTCTGATAGGAAAAACTAAATATTTGGAAAATAGTAACCTACCCTTATGTATAGTAACCTACCCTTATGATTTGTAATACAACCCTTATGAATATTAAATTATTCAAAACAATAATAACCTTAACCATGAATGACTAAATACAATTTAGGAATATTATAAGTGGAAATTTGACCGTAGTATAAGTATTGGTATTTTTGTAAGTCATATAAAATTAATTATAATTGATAAATTTATAAGAAAATTTATTTTCCAAAAAAAATTACATAAATTAAAAATTCTATGTCTTCTTGTTAGTATATTCTTTTATAAGACCTTATGTAATTTTTGAATGCACTATAAAGTCAGCTTTAATTTTAAAAACTATATTTTTCTTGTAAATTATGATTCTAAATAAAAAGTAAATTATTCATATTTAAAAAATTATTTTTGAAAAAAGGAATTAAATTTTTGATTCTACACATTTAAAAATGAATAGGGTGAATTTTTGGGATTTTTCTGAAATACTTTAATTTTCAACTGAATAGTAAAAATACAGTTTTCACATAATTGATATATCTTAAATTACATCATTCCTGACATAATGATGAACTAAAATTTCTACAACATAATATTTGGCCATGTCATATTTAATTTCATAAATGGTTACATAAAACATAGTAAACACATTTTCCAAACCTAAAAAGAACTTTCCATAACCAAATGTCAAAAAAGAGATTCCTTAAAAATCATTTTCCCTTTGTTTTCACATACATTTTAATAAATTAATAAATACTAATTATAAAGTTGATTTAAAGTACAAAAATAAATATTTTTTATTAATATATGATTTCTGTTTTCAGAAAAATATTATTACAATTCTGACATTTTATATATTATTTTATTTAAAAAACACCCCCTCCTTAAGTATAAATAACCACTCTCCATCCCCTATAGAAACCACTCTTATAATCCATTACTAAGCCTAATATCCAACAAAATTCTCCAACTCAAGCCTCTATGAATATTTTGGGATGTTTTGGAGCTCTCCAAATCCAATCACAAAGGGATTTATAGTTTTGTGTAAGAGGAGCTATACCGAGGAGAGAGTAAGACTCTATTAAATATTTACTCTTTTATTCTATTCTATCTTTTACCTTATCCCATTAAAAAACCATATTATATAAAATTTATTATGCAGTAAGTTATTATTATATTACTGATTTTAACCTAGCTTAATTATCATATTATTGAAAAATATAAATTTCAAACATTCATTTCCCGCACTATCGACAATGTCCCGTTAAAGGTTGATTAAACATCTACAAAGACGATGCCAAGATTATTATTATAAAAACCATCATGTATGGTAAATATAAATTATATAAAATATATTAATATCACATAATATTTATTTTATTAATCTGTAACAAATTATTCTAATTTATATTTTACATTTAATAAAAAGTTAGTCACAAGACATGTAATTCTTATGTAAAACATGATAGAAAAACACTACATTTTCATCAACGAAAATTATAAAATAAAACAAAATGAATAAAATTGATAAATATTTTTTAAAAAATTATAATAATTTACTTTTAGATCTTTGTTCTAAAAAACAAAAATTTACTATTTAGGAGGAAGAGATGAGGAAAAATTTAACTGAAATTAAGGCAAGGGATCCTCCCCATTTCACTATTAATCACAATTTTTCTCTATGATATGCCTTTTTATGTGTAATCTAAAATTATAGGGTATAATTTTACACATCCCCCATACTTCAATATTGATTCATAAGTTATTAGAAACCCCATTTCTCTCTCATCAATCGATTTTAGGTACACCCAATACCATGTTGATAATCCGTAATGAATTCTACCTGAACCACCTTTATTCATTTGGGTTGGTATATCCTTCTTTTTACACAAATGAAGTTATAATTTCAATTTATTAAAAACTTATATATTCTGTTTATATGCTCCAAAATAATTTTTGAAGATCAAACACTCATTCGCTATCAGGAATATACATTCTTTTATGTGATTTCATCCTTGATAGTTCCCCAAAAACAGACTCGCTTTAAGGGAACTTCCCAAATTCATAACCAACATCTAGTGAACTATATCCTCTATTTTAATCCACAATTAACATTCTAAAATCAGCCTTTTTAGCATTGAAACATTCTTGTTTCACTTCTGGTTTTATATAAATTATTGTTCCCTTATCTATTTAAATAGCACTATGGTGCTTTGTTTTATACTGCAAAAAATGTTTTTATGCTATAATTTCTCAAATAAATTGCTTACATGTGTTAACTTTTTTTGACATAATATACCATGATATAAGGCTATTTAATCATTTTAATTTCCATGTATTTTATAATTCCTTTCTTTCATGGGCACTTTCATGTTACACCTATTGGTTATGCCTTATGTCAAGATTGTGGTACCCAATTCTTTCAATGGGTAACCCATATGTTAATATAAGATTGATTATGTATGATTCTTTATTTGACAAACATGTTCAAGAAATTTAATATGGGTTCACCCAGACAGCACTCCAATTCATTGGGTAAAGCTGAGTCTCATGAGATGCTATGTGCAATGGTCTTGGCAGTTAGCCTTGGCTTGTTCTACTATGGGAAACATGATTGGTGATTAGCCATGACCCATAATACTATGGGAAAAGACATTGGGGGTTAGTCATGAATCGTACTAATGAAATATTTTATATTTTTTCACATTTATATGATTCCATGTTTATATGTTTTGATTTCATATGTTTCATGCTTTTGGTATCATTATTCCATTCCTCCTAACTCATGAGTTAAAGATTCTTTCTTATGTTAATTACCTTAATTTTCTTTTCAGCTAATCCCTTTCTTCAGGTTATCCCCTAGTTATCCTATACTAATTTAAGGGCTCAAATGAATTTAGGAGCTCTTTATGAAGATAAAATAATGAATTTTTTTTAATACCACATTTATGTATTACGTAACAAGTCTTCCAAGACACTAGACATAACGATCCTTGGATTTTACTCGGATGTATAATTATTCTTAAAATCATGTAATGTTATATGTAAAAGGATAGGTTCTCTATACCCAACCTCCATTCTACATGATTCAAATCTTAGATAAATTATTTTTTCCTCACTCGGTAGGTGGATACTATCATGTTAATTTTTTATTCATCCTCCAATGTTCTCTCCTATTGTTGGATGAAATCATCTATTTTCTTGATATATATATATATATGAATAATATATATCTTCTATTGGAGATCTGTACCATGAACTAAGGGAAATTCATTTTTTAAATCATTAATTATGTTAATTGTTGAGGATCCGATCTACACCGTTGTGCTGCTGAATTTTGGGGATTTCTGTTGGAAAATAATTTTTAAATAAATCGAGGTTGATGGTCAATATTATAATCCTCATAGTGAGGATTTGAAATCCTTACTGATATTTTTAAAATCTATAGAGTTTTTTTAAATTGAGAACGTGAATTTAATAAATTAATTTGGTAGATTAATTAATATAGATGATATTTTTTTGCGATATAGTTTTTATAGAAAAAGATAATTAATTGCAAGATTAATCCTGAGATTGTGGGATTGCTGATTAGTTAAATAATTTCTGTAAATAATTATATTGGAATTTAGATGGTTTAGTTGAGAAATTAAATGTTTAATAAGTATAAAAAATTTATTAATCAATTATCAATGCATTGATTGGGAAATTTTGGGACAATTATTTGTTATGTTAATTATAAAATTATGGAATTGGGATTTAGAATAATTAATTGTTCAAATAATTATTGGATGTTTACAATTATTAAATGGTAAATTGATTAATAGAAATTGATGTTGATAATTAATTTTGGACCTGAAAAATGGAATAATATTAATTAATTAATTAATTAGTGTAATTAGTGGTTGTTAATATTGATAAGAGGATTAATGCTGTTAAATATTTTATGAAAAGTGAGTTATTAGACCTAAAGATTTACAAAAGGTAAATAATGAGATAAATAAATAGTTGAAATGTGGGGTGTTAGTCAAGGGGATCTACACTAGTGATGCATATGCACAGTTGATAAATAGTGAGCGAAACATGGAGTTCTACCCCAATGACAGATCTATATGTTTGGTTGAGATGTGGGGGGGAGGGGGGTTAGACATAGTGATATACACCAAATATATATACGCATGATTAAGAATTGGTGGCAAGACATTATGACATATGACAAGGTGGTATATACTTTATTGAGAATTGGGGTTCTAGACAGGATATCCTATGTTAATGATAAATAATTATTATTGATAAACGGGGTTCGAAAAATGGAATTTTATGCCCAAAACATCGTCATTGGATTATTGTTCCATGTGTTCATAGTATTGAATGTAAAATAAAATTGATAATGAAAACCCATTTTCTAAAATGAATTGTGAATTGAATAAGTAACATAGTTCAAACTTGGTGTGGGCCCGAGTAGGTATTGAGGTATGTGTTTCCTTTAGAACCTAGTGTTTTAAGGTGTTTAATAAAGAATAGCAGATAATGTGATAATTTTTTACTTATGCATTGTAATTTAATCTTTATACAACCATGTAAACTTTTTATTGATTGGATTTTTAGAGACCATTGGAGGTGGCCTACTGAGTTGTACTCACAACCTACTATTGATACTTAATCAGTACCTGAATAAATCTCATAGATGTATGACATTTTAAAAGAAAGGTTCATATGTTAGATGGTTGAATCTGGATGGAGTATGTCTTAGAGAACCAGATGTTCTTAGGGACCTGCTTCAGAGTTGGTAGTTTATTTATTTTTAATTTCATTTTAGACTATTGTCACTTACATTAGCATGGAATATTTTCAGATTTAGTTGGATATCTTATTTCATATATTGAATATCACGAGTGATTGGTTTTGATTATGGTTATACATATTTATGCTATTGTTTATTTATTTCTATTGTGCGCTACTCTGATAAAATATGGTGTTGTCTCCACATGATCTCCTTACCAGTACCTCACTAGTATTTGGTAGCCTTTAGTGTATAATGAGGTCCTAATGTCATTTGACTAACCAGGTCGGGGGACCACTATGTGGCACCCGAAATGGGGTTTTACATCAGAAATATTTTGTCTAGATAATAAGACATATTTTACTGTATATTATCTTAGAAGTTATAGGTTCACATTATAACTGGGAACTTATATAATATTTCAAAAAAAAAAACAAATTAAATCATTAAATTAATGTATTAAAGTATTGAAATCATTTTATTTTGGGAAATTTATTATTATTCAATAAAAAAGTACAATTTAACATGGTTATATGGAACCAATTCCAACCGTTTTTTACTTTCTATCAATCAATCTACTAACTGATAGCATTTCTCCATCACATTAAAAATTCCATATATATTGTTATGACAATTGGTTTTGGCACTTTCACATTATTCTATGGATAATATACTTTTTTCATCTTCACCATATTGGGAAAAATCCAACAATAAGTGATATTACCATGTATATACTCTTTTTAAGCTTTTAGAAAAACTAAATCATGAATAAAAACATGGATGATGTTTTTCATAATATATATAATTATATTACATTAATAGTATTGTAAAATTTCAAAAGTTGGAAAAATAATTTTGTAAAACATCTTCTAAAATTATATCAGAAGCCACAGTGTACTTAGTTTATGTTGATATGTCTACCAATGTCTTTACTAAGACCCTATTTTTTATTTCATTCGATTATTTTTTATAATAGACTGAATTGATTTATTGGAAACTAAATTAGCATCCCCCATGAAATCTTATATTCACTATTCTCTAATAAGATGGTTTTAGTCATTTGTAACTTCTTAATTACTATTAGGAAATTTTGAATATTTCTAAATTTAGCTCTTCTGATTCTATATGAAATATTCCTATAATGATATATGAAACATATTTCAATCCACATTAAATATAATGGAACTTATTATTTACAAAAAGAATAATATCTTATTGTTTTTTCATTATAATCCAATTCATTGACACATGAAATAGAATATTTGAGACAATTCACACTTGATATATTATATATTATATTTTCAATACCTTATAATTTTATTTATTATCACCTAATATAAGGCATATTATAAATTTATCCTATAATATTTCATCCCCTATAACTTGGATTATAAATTTATGTAAATATTGATGTTTTTGAATTTTACTCTAAACATAATATAAGATAAAACATCTATTTTCTATATATTATCAACATATTTGAACAAGAAAATTATCATGTTCCCACTAACCTCTTATAGGAACATGGATCACATTCTTTCTTACTAAAAACTATCATTATTATGGTTTTATAAACTACCATTCCTTAATTATTATTCTTTCTTCCATCCAAATGTAATTTTTAATGTATAATTTATAATGGATTTTAAAATGATGACTAATGGAAAAATATTACATATATGCTATTCTTATATATCATATAACAAACTAGAATTTTATAAAGGAAATTTCCATTTAAAAATAAATTTGTCACAAATTTATCACATTAACTATTGTGAAAACTAGCCATACATCATTTTGGAAGATTAGATATAGAAACAATTATTTAATCTTAACAATAAAAATTGTTACATTGGGATAATAAAAAAACGAGAATAAGGAATCTCGGATCATATTGGTCAAATCTAATAGTCATAGTCATGGAAAATACATAAAAACGTAAACCAAAAAAATAGTAATATAATTGGTCCTTTTGAATATAAATAATATATTAATTTATAATAAACTGACTCCAATAATTAATGACGGAAATAAAAGGAAATTTTAAGAAGTTTAAGGCCAAAATGAATGATACTAACATAAACATTGGTATAATAATCTAAATGTAATTAATAAAAACCAAACCATCAAAATTATAAGTTGACTAATGGAATAATAAACAGATATTAGAGTATACTAAATAAATATGAGAAACTTATATGAAAATGTTGTAATATTAATTTTATAAAATATGATAAATTAAATGATTGACTCAAGGAATGAATATTACTAATTTTTTGTAATTAATTGGCCTGTGATTCAATCCTACCGACACCTGACCCGACTCCCCACAAGGCCCAAAAGGTGTGCCAAATTCCCATTGGATGAAAACTAGCACACGTGAATACCAAAATCTTCATTGGGGACAATTTCTCCTAAATTAGATTTTAATTGAGAGTGAAAATATAAATGAAATTAAAAAATATAAATAAATAAGAAGGAAAGTAGGCTATATAAAAAAACTAAAAAAAGAAGTATCTACAAGAACGAAACAAGGTAAAACTAAATGAAATAAGTTGAAACAACAAACATATCCACCCAAATCTCCACCACACTGGCCACGAAGAAAAAAAAGGATCAAAATGAGATCCTAGAAATATATAGTCATGATCTAAAAGCCAAGTAGGAAACTATAACCTACTGAAACTATGTAATATACCCCCTAATGAATTTCCTCAATTATAGTTAGATAATAATGTATGAAATTATGTATTACTTACATAGTCATCTAAAGGAAAGACAAATAAAATCTAGGGATAAACACTTAAAAATTTTCCATTACCTTCAAAAAACCAAAAAAAAGGTTAGAAAATAAATCCTTGGGATTAAACCTTATCAAAAACCACGTAAAAAATTACAATTCTTAAAAAACCACTTATTTATTTTAAATAAAACAACCACTTTAAAAATATTTCCATCATGGTGTAAAATAAGAAAAAAAGGAAACATCGACACAACATAATCAAATATAAAATAAACAATTGAAAATGAATACATAATTATCAACATATACTCAATAAACATAATGTGAATAACATGTCTCAATATATCATGTCAAAAATTGCACTAACAAAATACATCATGAAAATAATCAAGCCCAACCATGCATCAAACATCACAAGTGATCTAGAATTCCATATATAATCATCCCAATCTCTTGGACATAACTTGGTAAACACGGTGTGTTTCGTAATAAAATTGAATGTTAGATAAGAATAAAAATGGTTTTATTAGTTAAATATATTCACTTTAATCATTTTCTTCATTACTTCCATTTCATTACTTATACAATCTTCACCTCTTATTTCACATTCATCACTTGTTCCTTGGGTAAGGCATTTGCATCCTTTATATAGTAGCCTATATTGATCGATGTTATGAAAAAGGTAATAAGTCTGGTTTCCTATCATATAATGGATAAGGGATTCCTAAACAATTTAAAAAAAATGCCTTGGAGCCTGAGTCCAGGTAGTCTCATCGAATAAAATTATGAGAGGAATAGTTCATTTTCCCCTTTCCTAACCCATGCGTATGGATTTGGGTTTAGATCACCAAATATAACCCAAATTGTGTGCATATAACCTCAATTGAGTTCACATGATTCCTTAACTATTTACCACATATACCATTTCACAAACATAGTAAAACAAACAACGCACATTCACAATATATATTTTATCAAAATATAAATAATTCTTATTTCATAACCCATGAATACATTAAAATTTTCAAATCATTCTCCATTAAACGAATAACATTATACAAAACACTCCATCAGGCCATAATATTATTTAGGCACAATTAACATAAATTTCATTTATAACCCATTCTAATCAAATAAACCCAATTCTCACAATTTCATTTCATAATATCATGGTAACAAGTAAAACATAAAAATACTATGTTGACCCCTTAAGTTACACCAATTTCATATTTAACAATCCCAAACCCAAGTTTATGAACACAGAACACCCCATTGGAAGCTTCAATCCCAACCCCAACATCCTACATACATCCCTTCTGGATCCTGAAGTCTTTCATTGTCATTTAATAAATAAATACATCATTTTTCACCTAGGGATCCCAAAAGAACAATAACAAGAAAATAATAACACAATAATTTATCACATATCTAACATTAGTCAATTGGAAAACATAATCATCATCTAATAACAAGAGTGTTTGATAAGGGAAAATCATCATCACATCACAAGTGACAACCAATACATCACTATTATCATAAATAATTTTAAATACCATTCTAAAACAATTTAAAATTCAACCACAATTCCAAATTAAGAACCAACACCACCAAGTACACCCACATATGTCAAGGAAAACATTATTTTTAAGTTATAAAACCAAAAAAACGATTTTAAAATAATGAAAACCATCAAACTCCAATGGGATCCCACATAATAACATCTTTGGCCTAAAGACCAATGATCAAGTGAATTTTACAATTAAAATACTCATTGGAATTTTATCAAACATGAAGAATGTGTAAAACTTTATTTCAAAACTATGTTCCATATCATACCGTAATTCACCAACTCCACCCCAAGGATAAAAACCTTTTAAAAGATATCACGCTCACCCCACACAATGGAGTTATTCATTAAAAATCTAACACATTTAAAAAGGTTTTTCTTCCATCACTGATTGCATAAAACACCACATAAAATTTATTAGAGGTTTAACAAATAAATAATTTCATAACTAATTCATGCAACCCTATGAAAAGCCAAATCAAGGCCCAAAATCAATTCAATTCTATAAAACCAATCTTAGTTAATCTAACCAGGATTTTCCACAAAAAAGGTAAACCACCAACACGTTTCCAATAACCGTTTAAAATAAAATTGGAACCCCATTTTCAAGTCATTTTTGGTAAATACAAAAATTTAAGACCAAATCCCCCATAAAATATCAATTTCACTCATTATAGACCAATCATGGTAAAAATAGTTATCCAAACATTTAAACCATAAAAAAAATCCCAAATTCATTTCATGAAAATCTTTACATAATTAAATAATCAAATTTAAATCAGAAAATGTGGATTACACAAACAAAAAATTTATGAAATGGCCAAGGAACAAAAAAATGAGTATAAATCATCATAAGGACATCACACATTTTTTTATACATTAAAAAAATTGAATTAAAAGGGAACAAGTATATTAGAATTCCAAAATATGTTAATTTCATAGTGACTCAAACCTCAAGCAGAAGAGGATCAATCAGGAACACTTTGGAACTTGACGCTTTCATTGGAAACCACTAGAAGATTCTCATTTTGTCCCCCACACATATATACCTTAACATATGCATAATGACTCCTTTCCCCTATGTACATATCTACATGTCAATGAATATTTATTAGGTAATCATTACATTTATGATCATATATTCATATACCCGTTTACACTTACACACGTATGCATTTTTCATATTTATACATAAGCACACTAGGCCCCAATATATATATATATTAACCATCATTATTGAATATATATATATATATATATAACAGGGGAACATACATGTATGTATGTCTACCCATGTATACACAGGTAAGTACCCATCGACTCTTCTAACTCAATCCCACCTCAAGGATGAAAAAATAAACTATAAAAATTATTCGAAACCTAAAATAACCATAATGACCCAATTAAAAATTATTCTAAAAAACAGGGGAAAAAATCCTACCTCATGTAGTGGAAAAATTCAATGATCTTAAATGCCTCCCCTTTGGCAGTAAACACAATAATATACACAAAACTGGCTCAGGGAGACTGTTGTACACCGAATCCATGAAGGGGAAAACATAAATTTGGGTCAACCATAACCCTAGGGTTTGTAATATCATGATAGGGTAATAGAGAGAGGGAAAATAATCTAAATCAAGGGATAATATAGAGACAAAGACTATACTGTAAAGGTTTCACTTGAAAATTGGAACAAATATGGTGAGATATCTAGATAAAGAGGTATACAAGAGTGTGGGTGGTGTGAAGCTAGAGGGAAGGGGGAGGAGGTATTGCACAATTCTAGGGATGATAAGGTTTGTGAAAAAAATAGAAAAAAATAAAAAATGAACACAAAATAAAAACATAATTTTCAGTATAATGGGAAAAATCATGGTTCATGAATGGATTATAAAAAAATTATGTAGTTGTGTTCTAGACAATACTATGTCTAGTTGATGCCTCCCATGGTTACTTATATGCAGACTCCCCATTATGAAATCAATCCTCAAACAGTACCACTATTCACATTCAACATACTGATCTCAATGACATGCCGATCATATAATTTAATAGATCATGTATAAATCTTTATCTACACCACTAACTCACATGGACACTTATAAAGGAACTATACATTTACTGGTAATCATGCGTGCTATCTATGAAATAGAAAAAAGAACCTGAAAATTAAATTGTTGTCTTTCGAACTTCCTGAGATCAAACCCACTATATAATTAGATAATATAATGAAAAATAAAAACAAAATGACCATTAGGGTATAAAAATATTTCCACCATGCGACATTATATCCCTATAAAGTCTCTTTTAATAGAATATAAATGGAAAACTAAAGTCCAAAGATGACATAACCAAAAGAAACACTCAACATGGATTAACCTCAAAACTAATGACTGAAATCCTAAAAAATATTCACTCCCAAAAACTAATAAGAATCCAAATATCTAATTAATACTAGAACATGAACCTCAAACAAGAATTATTATTCACCATGGGAACCATTAACGTGGAATCCCCACCATTTAGTGTTCTTTTAAATTGGTGGTACTATAAGGAACTTCCAGAACACATATCCTCAAAAAACTGAACATCCATTAGAGAAACATCCTCATGAAAAATCACTCACACACATAAGGATGAAATAACCACAACATGGATCCTCCAATATTACAAGAGACATCACCTAGGGTCATAATACATGGAGATAACTGTAGGTGAAAAGCACATATCACCCTGACATAGTGTCACAAACTAGGATATGATGTCATCCAAACCTACGCCTGACCTAACCCATGGGACAGCCTGAAGGGTATTCCCGATACCCACAATATGGAAACAAGTGTCAGGGTATCAATAATAAAACATGGGAACTATTTTGCATAATTTTAAAATAATAAAACCACCAAAGAACTATATAATCCAAACCTGATGATACACAACCAAAAATGGTGTAAGAAATTTTCAAAATTTTAGTTTACAACATTAAAAAAAATCCAAAATGGTTCTACAATAATATAGAAACAAACTATCCCAAAATCCACCATATTAATATAGGATCATCACCCTCTAGCCACCACCATCAACCCCGCAAAAATAAGACCACTAGTAACCCAAACCACCATCTCAAAACACCACACATTTACTCGAGTCAAATATAACAATGTCTATTAACTTTAAAGGGAGTAAGTAGGGTGTAACCCAATTACAAATATTATTACACATAAATTTTACATTCTATAATCATTATAAGATGAATAAACATGCATTTTTTTAAAATTACGACTAGAAACATTTTTGCAAATAAATTTTAATGAAAACAAGCTTTCTTTTTAAATAACCTATAAATATACTATATTATGATAGTAAGTATGATATCCCAAAGGATTTCCATATCATGGAGGATCCTTTTAGGTATTATCAACGTGTGGGACCCCATATACCTCACATCTTGGTGAAAATTGGTTTAGTAATAAGGACAACCCATGTTTTGATGCATAATCCGCTAGAGTTGAGGAGAATCCAAAACACTATTGGTCTCAAAACATAATTAATAGATAGTTAGTGTTTTGATAATAAACCTCACAGTTTAATTTTGGGCTGAAACCACTTCTGAATAACAGGAATACTAGTCCATGACCTCCCACTTAGTCAACATGGATTCTATTTGTGCTCATTTCTTATTTCTGATGAAAAATGAATTAACACTTGCACATAATAAGAAAAGAAATATAAACATGCATATTAAACAACCATTCCACAAATAAAATCACTTTTTAGTCCAAAAACACACCCAAAAAATTTCGAATCATGTTTCACACCACTTTCACAATATACAAAACATTTCACATAATTTATAAGAAAATATTAAAC
Source organism: Viscum album (assembly GCA_963277665.1). Classification (NCBI taxonomy): domain Eukaryota; kingdom Viridiplantae; phylum Streptophyta; class Magnoliopsida; order Santalales; family Viscaceae; genus Viscum; species Viscum album. The sequence continues at coordinate 694,923,472 of OY728163.1, forward strand.
ATTCACAACAGAGGTTCACACTTGAAAATCACATAATTTTAATTTAGAAAAAAAATTCAATCAAAAAATGTATAAAAAATATTCAAAGTTTCTTTCTCACTACACACATAAATCATAAAACATGTTTAATTATTCAAGAATTCATATCAATTTCGTCAAATAGTGTTTAATATTTCCATCAATTACCGTGGGTGTAGCAACATCTAGAATCTGGTGAAAAACATCAGCCACACCTCAACCACACCTTATGGAAAAAATGGACCCAATAACATCAACATTAAACCCTAATAACCAACATCTAATACTAAAACAATCACCCAACACAACAAAAGAGATAAACCCCAAAAAAAGAAGAATGAAACCATATAATAGAGAAGGAAAAGAAGATTTGAGTCACTTACCTGAGGATTTAGAGGGAAATCAAAGTAACCATCACACCAAGAAGGATTCCAAGTCAGGGGATAAGGAGGTGGAGTTGTGAATAGTGTAGAAAGAATGAGTGGACAGAGGGTTAGGGGATTTGGGGTTAAAATAGGGGAGTTTTGAAACCCATAATCCAATTTTTAATAAACTTGATAGGTCGCACAGTTAGTCCGCATGGTTTAACAAATAGTGCAGTGACTTTTATCCTCAGAATGTCCAAGAAGAACATACATAATAGTTATCCCACATGGTGTAACATACCAGGCAGAAGCCATGCGGTAGCTGATGCCTCAACCAAACACTTACTGTGTGGTTTCCAGGGTAGAGGCACATGGTTTCCACTAACTGTGCACCACATTCTGTCCACCCAAATATTTTCACTTTTCTATAAGAACATAAAGGAAACCCAAATTGGAAATTTTATATTAAAGATAAATATAAAAATTACTAAAATGAAATCATGAGTGTGACAATTCTCCCAACCATGGAAACATCCCATCCTAGAAATCTAACCCAAAGTTTGATCAGAGTATAAGAATGGGTACTCTAACTCAACCCATGACTTCCATTCTCAATTCTCATTCATATAATTTCATGATCCCAATGGATTTTAACTATAGGAGTAAATTTCCCACAATGAAATTTCTCTTGGGAAAATATTAAATACAATGGACATTCAAAAATGGATAAACTGGGCTCTCTATCTAATCCTTCCCAATCTATCACATGAGATAAAACCATATTATATTTTTGAAATAGGAAGACATGAAATATTTTGTGAATTGAGGTCAACTAAGAAGGAAATGATAAGCATTATGCCACCTTTCCAATACATTGGGTGATCTATAATGGTCTTTCATACCTCATTTTTATCTTCCCTTACTTTCCCAAATGACAATGATCCAAATGAGGATCCACATTCTTGAAAACCCAATCACCCATTGTAATCTCAAAATCTTAGATACTCTGGTCAGAATAAAATTTGTGGTGACACTGGGCTGTCAACAACTGCTACCTGATCAACTTGACTTCCTCAAACAATTCTTTCACAAGGATTGGTCACCATAGTGAGGTAACACCTACCACATCCCAACACAATGGTGACCTAAATGACCAACCAAATAGTGACTCAAAAGGATCCATATGATAAGAGGATTGGTATATTTTTTATTATATGAGAAATTGAAATTTAAAAAATGGATATCCCATGTTACCTCGAAATATAGGAAACATGCCTGAATCAAGTCTCCAAGGATCTAATTTTCCAGCTCAGTCATACCATCCATTTTTTTGATGGTATATTATACTCATCTTGATTTTTGATACCAATGCCTTTGGGATGCCTTCCCAGAACCAAGAGTTAAAACATGGGTCTCTATCAGAAATAATTTATGACGACACACCCTGAAGCCTTATCCCCTCTTAAATGTACAAATGGACAAATTTTTCTACATTCAATGAATCATTGATTGGATAAATGTGGGAATATTTGTTCAAACATTCAATCACCACCCTCATATATTTCTTTCCTTGAGGTGAAAGTGGTAATATAATAATAAAATCCATGGCTACCTCAACCCATTTCCATATTGGAATGGGTATTGGTAGGAGAAAAAGGGAGGGCCTTTGATGATATGATTTTTCTTACTAACACATATATCATATTTATATGAAGTCACCTATATATCACCTCATACTGGGACACCAAAAATAAGGATGAATGTTCGAATACATCTTAGTAGATCAGGATGTATAGTCCAATGAGACAAGTTGGTATCCTACATCACCCCTCCTTAATAGACAATAGAACCAAAAAACAAACCTAGAAAGATATAACTCCCTCGTGACACAATGACCTATCACATGTTGTCTCCCCACCATGAAGGAACTGAGTAGAATGATAGAAAATATCATCACTAGTCTTCTCCAAACGAATCAGCATTAGAAAGTAATGATCTAACTGAATATTGGAAATTACACACCCTTATTTGTGATACATGTTCTCTAAGTGAAATTGGGATAGTTGTGCTATCATGGTAAAGTCATCACTAGTCCTTCTCAATGACTTCACTTTCACTTCTCATCTCAAAGGGTTTTCCACAACATTACCCTTTCCTAAATTGTAGACTATATCGAAGTCGAATCCTAGAAAATACATAACCCAATGAACTTGAATATCATTTTAATCTTTTTGGGAAAGATAAGTGATAAGAGTTTATATTCAGATTGGACCAAAAATATCGCACATAAAGGATGTGATGCCATGTCTTCATGGCATGCATCACTAAACCAAATTATAGATCATGGTCTATTTCTTTACTCTCATGTGGTCATTATTGGAAAGAGATATATGCCACCACCTAATTATCTTTCATGAGAACACATCTGAGAACCATAATTAAAGCATCATAACAAACCACATATCCCTTTCTAGATTCTAGCATGATCAAAGAGGTGTGGTAGTCAACCGTTACTCCGGCTTCTCAAAGGATGTTTTTTAAATTCGGGAACAATTCAAATATCACCCCTTTTTAGGTGAGCACAACCATGAAAGAAAACATTCGAGAGACCCCCAAAAAAATCCCCTATAATTAACTTTCTGGATAAGAAAACATATAATTTCAAACAAATTCTTTGGAAACTCCCATGACATAACAACAAAGATATTCTTGGGGTCCATAAAAACCCTTAATCTAAGATAAGATGTCTAAAAAATATCACCTCCCAAATCTAGACTATGTCCTACGAAAACATGGCATAAAGTGATGATCGTAAAGAGTTCCCACCATGATAATCAAACTCCGCTCATGATCCTCCTTAGATATAGAATAAACCAGGACATCATCCAAAAATACCATGAAAAGAATATTGATACTTGTAGAACACAATATTCATAAGAGGCATGAAGACCAATGGAGAATTCCTTATACCAAATGGAATAACCAAGTACTCATAGTGTCTTTACCTAGCTTGAAATGATACTTTTGGGATATCTGCTTCTCTCACCCTGACTTGGTGTTAACAAGAGAATAAATATATATTAGATAATGATCATTCCACTTTTATCAGATCAAAAAAGTCTTCAATTCTTGGAAAATGATACTTTTTCATGATGGTTAACTTATTCATCTTCCAGTAGTCGATATACGACTAGAGATATCCATTAACCTTTTTCACATGTAATTTTGGGGAGGCCCAATGCGTGTTGCTTGAGAGAATTAATCTTTTGGATTCTAAATATTTCAATTGTATCATTAATTCTATCAATTTAGCGGGGGACATATAATATGAGGGATGATATATAGGTTGTGTCCCTAATTCCAAATCCATCAAGAAATCCACATATCATTCCAAAGGTAGACATGAAAATTCATCTGTATTACCATTCAGAACTCATCCACTATCAGAGGAAATCCACCCTCGGAGGCATTACCATAATCCTCCGACCTGATCAACGATAACTGAAAAACAAGATTACCAAATTCTGGTAGTGGATTTCCCGTATGACCTGACTGAGGGTCCCATAATCCATGAAAAACAAAGGTATTTACATTAGATTTTAAAAAAATCATCCTCTAAATATAACAACAAATAAGTATCTTGAAGTGCACTATACAATCCATAACATTGATTTCATCTAAGAGAACCATATCTAAGACCATTAAATTCCTTTCCAGCTCATCTCCTGACACCGTGAGTACCAAACCCTTTCTAACCTCTAAGCATTTATTTATTATTTGGAAATTATTTTGGGTCCATTGAAATTTAACTAAACAATGTTATTGGTATACTACGTCACTAAATAGTCCCCCTGAATGAGATTTGTAAACTCCCAGGAACTATCATAGGCCGAGACCTCAGGGTAATAATTTTCATTTAATACAATATTAATGTCTTTCCAGCTCATATGCTTGTTATTTCCCATTTGGACCACTGATTAACACCACTTTTGACATGGAATTTCTAGAAAAAATATGTCGTATATAACCCTGACTTCTTTAGGAGTGTCATAGAATTCAAAATTGTTTCCTATCACCTCAAGCCACTCCTCTTCTTAATGAGGTTCTGTTCTACCTTGGAAATAAGGACACTTGTTCGTAAGGAACATTTATGATTTTTAATTCATTGGAATTGGTCGAGCTTCTCTAACTCGTGTTGGACTATGATTCACTCCCTATCCCAAATCCGGAATAGCTAGGAAAACAAATTTCATTAATATATGATCAATTGGTGAGGGTTAACTCTGTCCTGATTCTTCATGCTGTTACAAGGGAACTCTCTAGAGATACATTTTTTAATGAAAATAAAAGATCACAAGAAAATATATCATGACATCAAATCTGAAAATTTTGAGAAATAGAAAAATACAAATAAACCAAACTCTTCATGATAACGTAACAACCAAACCACTTATCCCCCAACTATTTTCCACATACAACATATAGCCAGTATGTCTCTCCTAGGGGAGTAATCAAAAAAATATCCTACATCCCATGGCGACTCACGGTTTGTCATAAGGTGTACTGGCCAGTTACCATATTCGTAATTAGAACATTATGCCTGAAATAACTTGGATCAAGCATATATATAATCATTCCAAATAACATGATCCCAAAAAATAAAACATTCCTATGATATCATTTTTTCATGATCCAAGCCCGGACATCATCCAATCCAACACCCGACCTAATCCATGGCATGGCCCGTAGAGAATTCTCAATCCCCACTAGCTGGAAAGAATTACTTGGGAATCAGTAATAAAACATTGGAATGATTTAAAATAATTATATAATCATAAAAAATGAAATAAATAAGTAATTCAAAACTAATTATACAAAACCAAATATAGAATAAACAATTTTTTTAGATTTTAGTTTACAACATTAAACAAAATCTAAAAAGGAGATAAATCTAAGGAGAATAAAAACAGATCCAAAACCACCATATGAAAAATTGATCATCTCCAAAAATCCACCATCATCTACCCCACACAAATGAGACCTATAGAAATATAAATCACCATATACAAACACCTTTAATTTAACCGTGTTTATCAAAACCATGTCTACTTACACCCACACGTGTAAGTAGTGTGTGAGAAAATGTCTAGTAGGATGCCGCCAAACAAATGGATCCATGATATAAACATTATAATTAGAATAAACTTTAATGTTTAATGAAATAACAACCAGAATGTTTTTTATGGAATAAAATTTCAAACAAAATCAGCTTTATTTTCGAATAACCAAACAGGTATACCATATGCCGATAGTAAGTACATTATCCTAAGAGAGAAGAAAGTCATGAGAGATTCCAATAGGAACTATCTATGTGTGGGACCCTATATACCACATATCTATATGATAAGTTATATAGTAACCATGACAATCCATGTTATTAGGCACAAGCAATTAGATAGGAGTATCATCCAAAATTATAGTGGTCTCCAAAAATCATCGTCATTTTTTGTTGTTTCACCATAAATATTGTAAAGAGAAACTAGGATGTAGCCCTGTATAAATCACTATAATATTATTCCTAGTCTACCCACCATGTCACCTAGTATTATCTTTATGATCAATTCTCATTTCCCATTTCTCATGAATTACCACTTGCACACACACAAGCCATGAAATATACAAAGTTTAGAATTAATAAAAATATAAGGAATATTACTTGGTAATTATCTTAGTGTTATTACCCATCAATTAATGGAATAAATAAGTACTGAATCATTATATTTTAATATCTATCAGATATATATGCATCAACAGAAGGATATTTCACATATTGTAAATATATTGAAAAAACATATGAAATTTTATGACCATAAAAACTAGTGGAATTATTTGAAATAATAATCATCTGTAGATACCTAATTAAATATCTAATATAGTTAGTAACTATATATTATTGTTTTATATGGAATGAAAAAAGAAACATAAATAAACTTATTTTTAAAAATACTTCGAGATAAGTACATTGAGATAATAAAAATAACTACATCCATGATATTTTCGAATATTTTCAATGGATAAATCGTCTATATATTTCAGATGTCATCCATAACACCTAAATACCACCCAAGGTAGATGAAATTTGGGATAATATTTTGATCCAATCAGAAATCTAAGAATTATTTAAATTTTTTGGTGCCATAACGTTTTTTTCTTTTTCACAAATTTATTTGATATTAAATTCTCATATATAAATTTAAAGTCATAAAATATTATGAGAATAATATTTAAAACACAATTCATACCTATATATCATATAATGAATAAGGATATTAGGATAAAGTCAAAAATGATGCATATAATATGTAATTACTATAACCTCTTTCATAGGTTATGGAAGTAGTCCAACTGGGTCAATAATATCATTGAGTGATATTCTTACCCTACCCAAGTGTATAGAATATTGACATAATGAACACCCCCAATATATGTAAAACTCTGTACTCTACAATACATACATGGGGATATCTATAATACAACTCATAGTATAGGGTCGGGCCCGAACGAGGAGGTAGAGGATCCGAGTAGGAATGTCATACAGTCTTTTATTATCTTGTCAATTTTTCAAATAAAGCCTGCATAGGTGATTAAATATTAACATCCAAGGAAGATTTTATGTATTTTAGATAGTATTTTAAGTTATCAATTTTATGGTCTCTTGAATTATTAAATTTATTTCCAATACAATTCGTAACACAAACACTAGCCTCAAATTCTAAAATACAGAAAAGGTGTTTTGTATTTCCTAAATAAGATGAAAGGATTTCCATCATAACCTCATAGAAAAAAGTCTCCTACATCACATTCTTTTAAAGTTAATCCTAAATTGAAATATTAAATTATTTTATTAGTTTTTTCAATTTCAAAAAAAAGTTATTAAAAATAAGAAATAATTTATTAGAATTGTTTAAGCTACATCATTATATTTATCTATAAGAAATTTCTATTTTTTTGTTCTTGTCACACTTTTCAATTTTTTATGACATGTGGGGGGAGGTGGAGTGAAAATAAATACCTCTTATTAATCAATAGTTTATTGTTCTCTTAATTTATCATGGTTTTCTAAAACAATTTTATCTTCAAATAAATGATTACCTCCACATGATAATGTTTGAAGTTATATGATATGAAATTGGATAACATGATGAGTTATAATGGAGGCTACTTATATAAAAAATAATAATTAGTAATCAAGTAACATAAAAGGAATTTTATTATATAAAAATATTTATCATATCATTAATGCTTAATAATGTCAGATGATGATAAATTTATACCATGCATCTTTTTTTAAAACCCCACAATGAGGCATGAGTTATCATTCATTAAATACCCAAAATGAAATTTAATTATCATTTTTGTTTAAAATATCTCCATATAACCACATCAAATGGCAAAAAAATTCATAATTTTAATCATTAATTCAAAATTAAATATCATCAATTATTAAAAAATAAATATTAGCTTTTTTAAATATAATTCATTTGAAAAATAAGATAAAAATAAATCTATTGAGACATTTTACTATTATGGCCTCTCAAAATATCCCATTCTCTCTCTTTTATATTTAATTACAATATGGATATAATTATATGATCATACATGGACTATGCATGGTGATATAATTGGTAAGCTTCCATATATTTAGGCCAGTTAGGTTTTGATTATATGGAAATTTAATATGTAATATCTAGTCTCTATAAGAATGTGACAATTTTGGTTAACATGTAATAAAAAATTTTATACCTCGAAAAATAAAACTATTTGTTGAAGAATGTGAAGACCCCTCCATGGGTGGTGCATTGGTAGTCCTAAAATTATTTTCTGTAAATTATACATTCTCTTTCATTAAATAGTTATAGTTTTTAATATTTATTAATATTGAAAAATGAAATATACGTCCGTAAATGTTGTTCACATCCATATTTTTCATTGAGGTAAGAAAATTTAAGGAAATACCATGTACCTACATATTTTATAAAATTAAATATAAAAAATGACTAATAAAATAGATTCGGTAAAAAAATGTTTCACACACATGTTAGTTAAAGAAATTATTTCATGATTCATTACAAAAAAATGAATGCTAAACTACAAATTATAAATAATAATTTTAAAATGATTGATAAATTTATAAATTTAAATATCACAGTAACAAAAAAATTGTTTTCATATTCATATATTTATAAAAAATATAATGATGTGCATCAGGTTTTTGAGTTAATAAATGTTTAACAATTACAATGGAATACCAAATTTAACACAAAAATCATATAAAAAAATCTATAATTAAAAAATACTATAATTATTAAAATATAGAGTTCTTAAACATGTACATTTCTAAAAACAAATAAAATATAAATACATTCCTAGACTATTAGGATGTTAATTTAGTAATTTTCCAAATCCCTTTAGCATGATTATTTCATACCGTATGGACTATGTTTTGTAATATAGTAACTATCATCATTAAAAATTGAATAATTTTCAAATAATCCTCATATATATTCATATAATCATTATCAACCTAATAACCAAATAAATTCATTTTCCTTGAAAAATGACAAACCATTGATCATTCAATGGAATAATGAAATAAATTATTTTATTTATATTTGTATCCATGACAAATGGATCCTATTTGGAAGTAAATGTTTTCTAACAAAGTCCTATAAAAGATTAATCATCATGTTTCACAATAATATTGATGTCAATCTAATTACACATAATAATTATGACTCAATATTTAGTATAATGAATTTTTCAATCAAGAACACTAAAATATTCCCTTTATATATTTTATTGGGGTTTATATTTTTCAATTATGAAAATGAATTTCTTTTTCAATGAAAATTATCCCACTATTTTCAATAGTACACATTTAATCCATATTTTTTATGTAAAATATGTACCCATTAATATCAAAATGAGACCATGAATGCACATTAAGAGACGTTTTTAATTCCATAAATTTAAATGATTCAAATATAGATATATTTGTGGTGAATTTCTCTTCAAACCATGTAGCAAATATATTTTTATGCACAATCATCAACCAATTTTAATTTCTTTTTGGATATATTACCTATAATTAAGATATATGTGATTATATATATGGTTGAACTACATATATGTTGATTAAAATGTATAAATTCTCATACATGACTTCATTGTATGGAATAAACATAACATTTATTCCTTGAATTGCTCTTCCTTCACTATAAACTGTCAAATATCAACATATAGGGAGAAAAATATCCTTCAATTTATAGAAATAATAAGTAAAAAACTCAATAAAATCTTATAATCGGTATTTTTAAACAATATAGGCTTTCATTTGAAAGGATTTTCAACATATCCCTTCAAAAAAAATTCTCAATCATTAAATGGGATACATCCAACATAAATAAATAGGACTACATATTTTTATCCCATGTTCCATTTGAATCACTATATAAACCATAATATCAATAAATATTTATTGGAAATACATTTTTTAATTGAAAAGGTATAATAAAAGATTCATTCACCAATAATTTTTACAAATTTTGGTCAATGAATATAATAAAATTTGATATGAAAAAATACATATCCTCGTGATAATATTTCTGACAGGTGTCGAAAATAAACAACATTGTGTGACCGATAACATGTGTCATATCAATACATGATAGTCATTAGATTTCATCTCTATTAGATTCAAATACATCAATGAAACAAAATTCTTCACTTTTTAATAATATCCTCACGGTAATATAATAATATGAATATGCTGAAAAAATTCAACTTGTCACTCTTTATTAATGTTTGACAAGAAATAGGTAAATACATTCTGTTTCACTTCATAGTGGGAGATAAATAAAAATGTATTCCCATTTATATCAAGTAAAATCTACCATGAAATACATATTTTTCGATTCATTTTATGTAAAAATATTTCCTGTAAAACCCTCACATAATTTTTTATCAACATTCATAATGTTAAAATTATGTTTTATCTATAAAAATATCCAATAAGGTAGTCCAAAAAAGATAGAATAGTTCTTCCATATAATTTTTTTATTATCAAAACATCTTTTTTTATAAATTTGAAATTAATATTTTCACCATATCAGAAAATTCTTCAACTAATAATTTTATTGGGGGAAGATTATATCTCATAAATCATTAAATACCTTTTTTTAATCTATTATAAGGATGTTCAATTAACCAAAATCAACTATTTACCATGTAATGTTCATGTATTTCATTCTAAAATATATTATATTAAGACTTTCCTTCAAAAAATGTACATGAAATATATCCATTAACAATATATCTATATAAAGGTCTACATGCTTGAAAGTAGTTTATAATGATAATTTTCATAGCATGAAAAAGAAAATACTCTTTCCTATATGCATAAAAAAACTATAACTCTTGTTTCAAATAGAATATTCAAATCATAAATAAATGATTGATTAGACACATCCATATCATTTCCAATCAATTTTTTTCTAAAAATAATCAATATCATCATGACATATTTTTTCATCATACATATCTATGGGGAAAAGTTTTATAGTAACAAAAAAATAGGTTATTAAAAAAATTTTCTACTTAGGATCCAATATATATTCATTAAAACTCTACAAAATTACATTTTAAAATTTATAATCTCTTCCAAAATGTGGAAATATTTAATCAAATAATTTTAAATGTGGAGAATCAGTAGGGTTTCAAAGTGACCATTTGAGATGCGCTGGTCGGTCTGCCATCATAACAATTGTTTCATCAATTGAAATTAGAAACATACACATCAAATGAATAATTATTCAAATGAACCAAATTTACTTAGCATGAGGTTTTATTTCAGAAGTTGATAATGAATCATAGCTGCATTTTAGAAATTATTAGAAAAAGTTTTTGGAAGAAATTATTGGAATTAACCAAATTGATTTATTAGTTAGTTAGAATCCGACACCTGAAAATGAATCAGAGTAAAAATGTTCTTCCATTGTATAAAATTGCATCCCAAATTTATGAAAATATGATAAATATTCATATTAGTTAATATATGACACACAATCAGTGAGGAAAGAACATACCTTGTTATTTACCAATTCCATTGGGGATAATATTTTATTTTACTAATAATTTGAATCTTGAAGCAAGATTCTTTCATGATATAAATATTATAAAAGTTCTAGAGACTCATAAAAACTTTTATCCCTCCATCAACTTCTTTCATTCAACTAAACTAATATCATAACTTCTAATAACATTATATATTTAGTGCAACCTAAAAATAATGGTTTTTCCAACACCCTATGAAATCATTCAACATTTTATTTTTTCCATGTTTTCAACACCTATATCATGAATTAATTATTCAATACTGTCCAATATCTCATTCTGAATAATTTAATCTAAACTAGATGTTGAATTTCTTATTCATTCATTATTCCATATCCATCATGTATAATTTTGGATAAAACCAAAAAAATAGACGATCCTTGATTTCTTTGTAATTGAAGTTTATTATATTGAAATATGCATTCATAAAAAGAAAAAAAATCTATGTTTTGAAGATTTTATTTCGAAAATTCTAAGAAATCATCAACAAACTCTTTATATTCACCACTGTATATTTATAGATTTATTAAATTACAATCAACTAAATATATAATATCATAATATAGAATAGGAATCTACTATAATATATAACAAATTAAAATTATACATAAACAGATAAATTTTAAAAATAGAAATATATAATCAAAATTATTAGTTATTAGGTGGGAAATATCTATAATAAATAGGAATTAAATCAAAAATAAATTACTTTATTAATTAATTTTATTTGAATAATTTACTAATAAAATTATTGTAGATCTTATTAATGGAATGGGGATACATATTTTATCTTTAGATAGTTTTTATATGAATATCATACAACGCTGCTTCAATTCTGAATATATCCATTAAGATAATAATATATATTCCAATTTAGCTAACCTAAAATAAAAAAATTAATCATAAATTAAAATAAATTCACCGTGAAAAAAGATGAAATTTATTGGATAAAAAATATTTTCAAAATAAAACATTGAATACAACAAGAATAATATATAAATAAGTCTTCAATTGAAATACTCAATTATAATAAGGTAATATTGGAGGGAAATAAATTTAACATTCATTTTCCATAATATAATATTCAATTATTTGGAAAAAAGATGTTATAATATATTAAAACAATAATTTTATCAATCCTATTTATTTCATAAGAATATTCATAGAAACTATTACTATATGTTAATATGAAAATATTTGAAGATAAAAATAAAATTAGCTTCTGACATCTAATTTTTTTTAAATATAGATAAATTTTTGGATTACTTATTATTTATTTACAACATAGCTAGATTAATGTTATTGCTATAAATAAAAATTATAACATTCTGTTTTAATGAAAAAATGGGATTGGTTATTATTATCATCAAATATTTATTTTTCCTAAAATTAATGAATGAAATGTCATATATTATGTCATTAAAATTTATCCAAATATAATAATTATATTATGACATATATAACTCTATATCTTCTTCATTTGTTTTATTTTAATCCAAAAAATTATAATTTGGTTAGAATCAAAAATAAAAAAATACCATGGATAGTAGTTTAATATAATATATATATACATATATATCGTATTTGGGAAAAAAATATAAATATTCACTAAAATTTAATAATTATAAAATTAAACAAACATTAACAAATAATTTTAAATTTTAAATAAAATTAGTACAAAACAATGGAAGGATAAATCTAATTTATAGCTAATAGATAAAGAATTTATCTTAAAATTTTAAAATATTATGTTGAAAATTTTAGATTTTGATAATGAAAAATTGATCCGGGATATAGATGTACTCCCATGAATTCAGTGAGAAGATAAAAAATGATTGATTGATGAAACATGTTTTAAAATTTGAACATTAAAAATGAAAAAAAAAACCAAAACCCTTAACCATGATTTCCAATTATAAAAAATATGGATTCTAGGAAATAAATATAATAATGGATCATGAAATAAGGACAAATGATGAATAAATAATAATCAATGATAGTGTAATTATTATTTATATGGAAAAAAATATCTTTAGAATTTCTTTGATTTTCCGATGGTTCCATGGTTGACAAATTAGGGTTTTCATGAAAAAATATATTAATGGGTCATGAAAAAATTACACATAAATAGAGGTTTAAGATCAATTATAGTAAATAAATGATTAAAAATGGTTAAGATAGAATAGAAACAAGATCTATGATTAGTGGGTGTCGTCTCTCCCTTGGATGGTCAGGGGAAAATCGATGTCGAAAATATTGTATGATGGGTTTCGGCTATGTGTTTTTAGTAGGTTTTAACAATATATTTTTAATGAAAAAATTTTAATCCATTTCTTAATTCATATTCAAAATTGTTTTTTTAGGAAATAAATGACTATAATGTAATTTTTTTTCTTTTAATGTTGCTTTTGGAATAAACTGACATTAAGATGTTTATGTAGAACATTTAACATCAGGTTATAGGAAACTGATGTTATAAATTCAACATTAAATTCAATATTTAAAGTAGTATCTACCAATTTTTTTATTATAACTAAATTTACTAATCAACACTTCTTTAATATTCTAATGTAAATCGCTTAAAATTATTTGGACTTCCGAGACAATGACATCCATAGGTAGAATTTCCAATTTTTCCTTAATGTCTTTATTGATATAAATGATCCTCAATTGTCTCATATGAATGGAGATAAAACTGGGTGAATCATGATTAATTATTGAGGTATAACAGATAAATTTAATATATAAAATAAAATATAACTTTCTAGACATTATATGTTTCGTAAGAAGTACCCATGGAGCTACCTCAAGGTAACAAAATGATTATTCATGTGTGGAAAATAGGGGCTTCAAGAAAATAAATGTCAATGATAGATGAATAATCCAGAAAATATTAGGTATGAAAGGAAGGCTCTAGTAAGTCCCCATCATTTGGATTAATGTTTCAAGTAGAAGTAAAATATGCACCATGGATGCCACTCCACCAAACTAATGATCTTTGAGGGGAATCAACATTAGATTCTAAATATGAAATGATTGAAAGGGGAATATTTTACCATTACCATAGTAGTGTAAAAACATTAAAATGAGGTACTATATGATTCGCTTATGATTCACTCTATAATGGAAGAAGGGATATTTGATTTTGGTTTTTTTGAATATTTTATATCTAGTAATGTTTCTAAAAATATTGAATATTGATAATGATACAATAAAGTGGATATATCTATGAAAACACAATGTTGTGAAATAATTGAAACCCATGTGAATTAATCATCCGTATTTAGTGTCGATGGAATTATTCTTCCAGAAAAAAACATAAGGCATTAGGTGAATTTGATTCTATATTAGACATAGAATGAATCAAATTATACATAGCACTAATAAACATAAAAAAGTAATCCTATTTCCACATCATAAACCATATTATTATCATAAAAATGAATTTAATATTTGGAATTCACTTTAGAAAATACCTCATTTGTGTGGGTGTTGAAATCCAATCAAGAAACACATATTACAAAAATTAATGAGATAACATAAAGAATCTATTTTGAAAGGATTCCCAATACAAGGGAGTACCCTAATGTATTAAAAAAAGTAAGTACATGTTCTTGATATAATCATGTGGTTGAATTCTCAATTCAAAATTTTCCAAGACCCCTTCCCATATCAACAGTACCCTACATAATGGAACCTTTTGAACTGGATGATCTAAAAAGTATCTTCAAGAAAATTTTGAAAAGGTATTCATAGAATATGTGCACCACTATGAGGTTAAATTGTATTATTAATCCTGAAAAAGGATGGGTAAATTGTACTCAGTATTGATTATTAAGAACTGAACAAGATACTTTTAAAGGAAAAATATCCTCTTCCATGTACCGATGGCCATTTTGATCATCTATGCGGGGCCCAATACTTATCTATTATAGAAACATTGTTAGGATATCAATAATTAATTGTGTATAAATATTATATTCACATGATTTTATTTCATACAATGTTTGGAAACTATTTTTATAGTGATTTCATCTTGAGTCACTAATGAACAAATATTTTTTATAAATATAATATGTAAAATATTTTGATATTACCTTGAAACAATTTTTTTTGTCTTCATAGATGATATTCTCATATAATGTAAATGTTTGGAGGTTTGTGATAATTATTAGATTAATGTGTTAAATACACTATGAAATGAACATTCTTGTGTAATGTAGAACAACTGTGTGTTTTCTATAGTGAAAGTATAATTTTTTTGGAATATTATCACTAAAAAGGGGATATATATTGATTCTTGAAATTAAATGGTGGTTGAGGAATGGACCATTAAAACTTTTTTATTACAGATCTATAGATTCATCAAATTAGCTGGTTACTTTTGGTTGTATATGAGAAAATATTCATGATTTTCAAGCAAGCTAATCCAGATAATTCAGAAGAGTATGGCGGTTTTCCAGAAGAATGAATGAGATGATATATTTAATGATATAAAAAAGAGGTTGATCACTGCACATGTGAACACAAAACCCATTAGTGGGGAAGGATTTCAGATATACAATGATGAATGAATAAATATCATGGATTTGTTTCTGAGGAAAAACGATATAGTGGTAGCCTATACATCAATACTATTAATGGTTCAGGATAAAACTATCTAAATTCTGATATGATGTTAGTTTTTTTATTCATCACATTAATGATTTGGAGTCATAATCTTTACAAATAGAAGTCTGACATATGTATGGGTCATAATATTCTCATGTATCTATTCACATATAATGATCTAAACATGACCTTCTAAAGGTGGTCATAAATGATCATATATTTAAACATCTCAATCAATTATTATCTTAGGAAGGTGAATAAAATGGAAAATTCTCTATGTATGAATGATTCTACCAGCATATCAATGATCAGCTTTAAGAAAGATTCAATATTATTTAGAATATAAAGGATAGATATAGGAATAATAATGTAAGGACAATCATATAACCCTAATTAGATGATTTATCAACAATCTATTCTCATAAATTCAAGAATATTTTCAAGGAACATATAGAGAGTCAATAGAAGATGGATTTTATAAGAATAATGATAGCATTATAATTTAGCATTTATGGAGAGGGAGATGTGAGACATTGATCATGTCCATATGTACTATATATATAGGAGATAATGAAAATGTTATTGAAATATGGTCATAAATCAACATTATCTATCCAACCGAGGAGAAAAGTAATTTTCAATGATATAAGAGATTGTTGTTGGTGGGATAATACAAGTAATGTGATTTATGACTATACACATAGTTCATAGTATTTAAATAAGTGAAGGAATACAAGTAAAATTTTAATGGGATGCGTAATCTATTACCCATGTATAATGGAAATGGGATAACATTATCATATACTTTTTCATGGATATTATACATACATACAATGGAAATAATCCCACATAGTCCATGGAAGGTCATCTTATAATAACTTCTCACACCATATCCATTATAAAATATATCCAAGATATTAAAATTTTAAATATATTCATCAAATAAGTGGTGATGACACATGGTGGTCATAGAAAAATTACTCAATATATCCTCAAGGATGCATATAAATTTTTTTATTTTCCATCAATATGGGGGTCATATGATATATTGATGTTCAACATTTTATTCAAGTCATGTTGAATTCTATTCCAACACATTGAGGTGATAATAAAAGTCAATTATATTGAATTGGTTGTGGAATTCTATACATCATCACCACTTATCTAATGTGTATATTTAAAATTTGACTATCTTAGATATTATATATATTAGAGATGATGTGATAAGTCATTAGAAGATTCCCCACAAAAAGGAAATAATTCAACAGAGGCTATGTTGGGTCATCTTATAATCACTTCTCACACCATTTACAATATATAAGGAATCCAATATTGATAAATTTTTATTAGCATGTTTGAAACATCCGAGGATGAATTTTCTATATTTTTAATTTTTTTTAATTTTTATGTAATTATAATGTAGGATGGAATACAATAAAATAAAATATATGTAAATTACATGATTTAATGGATACTATATAATGTATGAAAATATTATTTCAACCTCACATTCATCAATTATTGTTTATAGTAAGAATAATCATCAATAGATGTTGTCTGTAGTAAAAATTATAAATTATGGAATATTGTATTAAAAACACCCATCCCCTCCCCTTATAAATATTAAAATATTCATCCCATTATTCTTTACATTAATGAAAAAGAATACCTTTATCATCCTCTTCTAAAACATCTCCCCAAAAATTTCTCTCACATCCATTGAGTTTTGGTCATACGAATAGACCAATACAATGATCCTTTTGGTATAGTTTTTGAGAGGACATCCAAATGTGGAGGTAATGTTATTAACATTGAAACTTTAGTATTTTATTTTACTAAAACCACAACATGATTTGTTTAAAACATGAAATAATTACATAAATATAAAAATATACTGAAATTTTTATATGTTAATGTAATACATGTCATCTATCATACTCTCACTTTTTTGTAATACAAAATCATTGTTTATATATTGTTCAGCTCACTAAAACCCTAAAAAACGAATTCTAATATTAATGATCATCCTCATTAATGCATATAATATAAATTTAATGGTTAAATAATATAATAATTGGTATATTATATTCTATTCAATAATAGTAATTGTTAAAAAAATTAATAATAAATAAAAAAAACAATATCACCAGAGAATGAAAAACCATCAAAAATAAATAACCCTTAAATACAAAGTTTTTACTCAATTAAATACACATAAAATTGTGATCATATAAACAATAGGAAGGTTTAAAACTTAATTAATGACATAAATATCATTTTTTTATTGTTATGTAATTTTAGAACCATTTCATAATAACACCCCAAGTTATTCATTAACAAATGTGACCTTGGAAAAAAACACTGATGAAACCTTTTTTATGGTACTCTATAATTTGAGGAGGTAACTATGGCTCGTTCCAAAAGATACTAAACACATAAATCTCATATATATATTTTTTTGTAGCTTTTTTTTTGAATTTTGTATCAAATATTTGATTGTTTTTACCACCTATGGGATAGTGGGTTATGGGGTGTCCCATATATCATGGATCCTTTAATAAATAATCAATACTTATAGGTAAAAACATTAACATATATGTAAAAAAATTTCCTGAAAATAACCAAATTACAGATATAAAAAGTGTAACCACCAATAAGTAAAACATGAATTTTTACCTGAAATACATTTTTTAAATCGTATGTGCTTTACAATATTATATTAATCCATTTACTACTAAATTATGGGAGTTTTTTTCTCATAAAATAATATATCACAAATAATGGTGAGTATAAAACCACATCATTGGTCTAAACATTCTTGTATATTTTGTTTCCCAATAATAATACATCCCACTATATCATGTAGAGTTTATTTTTCTTATTCTTATCTTTTACATTTTGAGCCTCAACATTATTGAATTATATCTTGTTAAAAATATCTAAAAATTGAAATTATATCCTATGGTATAAATTTATTCAATAACTCGACTAATTAATATTTATCTTATGGATAGTTATGTTATATTTCTCTTTTAAGATAAATAATTAAGATTAACTTAGTGTATTTTTCGATGAATATTTGTTTCTATATTTACAGTAAAAATTGAATCTTCATTATAAACATTAAAACTATTATGTGATGGGTTTCATTCAAATTTTAACATAAATGAAATCCTGTAGTCAATATATATGAATATTTTTAGTGATAAACCTTTTATTGGAAAAATATGTATTGAAATTGATTATGGAAGACCTGCAACACATATAAGAAACATAAGAAATCAACCTTTTAGTAAAATCATGACTATAATTTTTATATGGAAATATGTGTTTTGGAATAGCCCCATCACACATTTATGTGATCCGTGTATTCTATACTAATATAATCATCGATAGAATCTGCAAAAGAATATTATATATTTTCCCATTTAATTTAGTACGCCCCATTATGATCATAAAATATCATAATGGAATCTAATGAAATATTTGAATTTATCTCTATATTTTCCTTAAAATATTAGAAAAATATAATTCTAAACCATTTCTGTAACAAGGTTTTTGTTATAAAATCCTTAAACCATAATGAATTATTTTTAATAAAACTTTATAGATTTTTTCATCTATGTAGAGAATAGTTTTATCATAAATGATATTAAACACCCTTCTCTGTATATCCTTGAAATTTAATTTTATTATAAATTTGATAAAAAGTATCTTATAAAAAATAAGTATTATTTGGGCCATATATATTATATAAATCATTAATATATGATATTGTTCATATATGATATAGGTATTATTAAAGGATTAATTATATATGACATACTATATAAATATTCATTTAAAACATGAATTATATATATAATTGTATATTGAATTTGGAAATGTGATACATGTTTTTTTGAAACTTAATTCAGGAAAATGATATGAGATATATTATAAATGCATAATGATATAATGATTGAGTAATAAAGAAGTTCAAAAAATGAATAACACATAAGACAAATAAGATAAATATAACTAATTATATAAAAAATTTCCTTTATTCATTGGCCATCATTCATCTTGTACAATTATATTTATTCGACGGATGAAAATTTACAACTAGATAAAGATAAATATTTTATAGGCTAATGATTATTTTCATTAAAATAATTAGTTCTAGAAAATAAGAGAAGAGTTTGGTGTTCATGTGTTATATAACATAAATCATTAGTGTTTTAGAAATCCATTTAGGTTGTGAGACTTATAAAAAATCAATTATTTTTGTTTCATTTCGATATCATTATGAGCATTGAGAGAAATTTTTAGAATACAGAAGAGAGTTGAATGTATTTGAAAAAAATACAAAAATTCACACCTCTAGTAGTGTTAATTTTTATTTTTTTGACCCTACAATTTTGTATAAGAGGAGGTTATATTTTTATAAATTTTCAATATTATTTTTCAGGGATAAAAATAATATTGTATTTAACAAAGCCATTCTTATTTTTGATGGAATATGGGTTCATATCATGATAAAAGGGATGGTACCATAACTTCTCTCTTTTGGGACTTTATGTGATTGATTCTATATAATATGTATATAGTATGATAAATTATACCATTTAATGGCTATTGATTAATAAAAAATGATAAAAGCAATGGAAGTCAAAAATTAACTATTTTGAACATTATCAGAAAAGGAGGTGACAAAATTCAACACTTTTATAATTTAAAATGATATTTGGATGAATCGTCATAGTATCGTTTAAGGAATCAAGATGGTGTATAGAGATAAATTATGTATCTATAGATAGATCTTTAAAGATATATGATTCATTATTAAGCTAAAACTATTTGTTTGTACCATTCTTGGGTTTATAGAAACTCTCAATGAATCATTTTTGTTTAGGAATCTCCTGATAATAATTATATAAAAATCATAATATTTTCCCAATATTTTATTCCAATTATATTCATTATTACACAAGTGATAAAAATTACAAAAATCCCATCATTTTTAAGATGATAATAAAAAGATGCATATCCAAAGGAAGGGAACAAAAGAGAAACAAACTGATTCCAAAGAATTTAATGGTTTGAAGGTGGTAGATAATTGATGTTTATTAGAGGAACAAGATGTTATATAAGAAAAAATTAAGATTCTATCACTTATTTCAAGGGACTTAAAATTATTAATAGGTATGTATTGAAGTTATCATAAATTAAAATGTTTTAAATGGGGAAAATTTGACAACTTTTTTTAAATCTATAACTTGAATATCAATGGTGAATGTGATGGTGAAGAATAATATGTTATAGTTACCAATATCAAAGATTATATAATGGAATATTAGATATAATGAAAAATAATATAATTTTAAAAATATAATTTGAATGGAAATTTCTACTAGTCCATGAATTTGTCTCTTAAAGTTAAGAAAGGTAAAATTATAAGGATTGTCCCAATGGATATTCTCAATAATTTTTTGATGAACAAAATATTGATGATGTCAACTGATTAAGAAATAAAGCATCAAACAACAAATATTATTCTATATTAAAAAACAACTACCGTGAAATACTCTATTAGAATGGAAAAACACGATTAAATGGGATTGGATAATATAAAATAGGAAACATATATATCAACAAATACTAAGAAAATAATAATCATATTCAAAAGTATGGTGTTGTTTTGGGAATTGAGATGTTGAACAATTTTAATGTGGTAAAATGGGAAATCCTATAAATGATGGCCTAAAAAATTATATATAAGGATAATGGTGTTGATAAAAATAGGCATATAATAATTAAAACTAAATAAAAAGGAGATAATAAAATATAACTAGAATAAGGTTATTTATTTAAATGGTGTGTTTTGATAATTATAGGAATAATTAAATATTATCATTCACGAAAATTGTAATGTATAAGAAAAATCTATTAGAGTTTCACCCTTAATTAAGAACATGAAATATAAATAATCCAATATAGGACATTAATTGAGTTTATCCAAAAAATGATGAAATGCCAATATATTCTCAAATTTTGAATTAAAATGATCATGTAAACTAATTTATTCTAGTTTCAATTGTTAGATAACGAGTTCTGTAAAAGTACATAATGAGAAAAAAGTACATAACTAAAATTAATTCCTTATAGTAATTGAATCAACAATAAAATTTATTCAAACGCGGAAGGTTTCAATATTATTGATTATTTTTTTGTAAAACAATTATTCCACTTCTGGTGTAATATAACTAGACCAAGTCATATATGTGACCACTAATTGAGGGGCATCAAACAAAAAATGAAATTTTATTTTTGTTAAAGTCACCATAATCCCATTAAATCCATTGTTTTAAGAAACATATTTGATAAGATATAACATGAATATAGAAGAATCGATCACAAAGGGAATATTTTAAAAAAATATTCAAACTCACACCAACCCAACATGATATATTTCAAATACTAGGTAATTTTGAAAAATTTATTCTATTAAGGAAATATAAAAAGGTAATTGAGGAAACATTCAAGGAATATATATGGGAGAAGTCCATGATATTGGATATTGAGTTTTCCTATCACATTATTTTTTATTTGAACTGCTTAAAAAATAGTTACTACTTTCTATCACATAAGAGAATTATTTATTTAAAAATATCAAATGGTTTATTATAACTCATATTGGGAAAACATATTTCATTAGAATTTTTGTTTCCAAATTGGATGAATAATGATCAATTGAGTGTATCACAAATTTATGATTATGGTAATTAATTTATCCAAAAAGATAGTTGTTTTATTATGACAATGAATGTTATTATAGTTATAAAAATGTGACTAATATCCAAAGGTGAACTATTTCATGTTTGAGAAGCTAGTATAAATTATTACATATGAATACAAAAAGAAAATAAAAAAGTTATGGAAGACTTAGACATCATGACCAATAGAATATAGAGAAAATAATTAGAAAATAATCATTGATAAATATCACTATTTTGAAAGAAGAAACAAATAGTATTTTTAAAACATTAAAAAAAATTAACAATGATGATGTGAAATCATAATGGAGCTGATATTCTAACTATATGATCTTTATAGCCAATAAAATTAGAAGTTTGAGTAACTATGAAAGAACATAGACACGTACAAAATGATATTAAAAAACTTTCATAAATTTTATCCAAAGGAATAAAAAGACACATTTTTATATCTCAAAAGTCAAATGATATTTAAATATTAAGTGGTTTTATGAGAAATTAATTGAAATATTAATAATGTACATGAATTCTTTGAGCTAAGATAACAACACTATCTATGCCAATGAGTTGATTTTTGGATGTTTTGATAATCCTGGAACTGGACATATGTTTAGGGATCTACACAATCTTTAATAGAAGTTTGTAGATATTAGGATAAATAGATATTTTATTGATATTTCCCAATCCATGTTAGTTGAACATGAAACCTCAAGAGACTTTAGGTTACATTATATCAACAAATTATGAATAATTCTAATCATGTTTAGTTTATAGAGATACTCATATATGAATCCCCATGACATGTGGATAATGAATAAGACTAATGTTTTCCACTATTGGGCATTTTCGTTCTTTCTTGGTCATGGATATGTAAAATGGTGGTGGATAATTTTAGAAAAATGCATAATAAGGGATTTTACTTGAAAAAATAGCAAATAAAATCTTATAAATATCACAATTATAAATCTAAGAGAATGGTGTGAATTTTTTGGAACCAGTTGTGTAAACTAAACAGAATACATAGAATCAAGTTGAAGATACAAATTATTCCTACACCAGGGATTATTATAAAAATATAAATATCAATTGAATAATAAAAAACTGAGGAATCAAGTTATGGTTGTATATAATTTTGGATAATAAATTCATCAAATTTATTCTATAATAAGTTTCATGGATACTTGCCGTAGTAGATTTCTATCAATGATTGAATTATAAATATTTTAATAATAATATGATATTAAATAACTCATTAAATGATCTCAATGTTGAAATGGATCAAGATGTATAGAATAATACAATGTAACATATTCTTATGTATATGAGGATATTTTTTATTGTAAAAAATGTTCTTCCATAAATAAGATAGTTAAGAATGTTTTATAGTCTATGAAAATATCCAACTATTTTGGAAGGGGTAATCATAGAATGAATGGGTTGACATTAAAAAATTATTTTCTTCATTTTTTAGATATTAATGATTCAATATTTTCCATGATATTTCTTGTAAAATATTATTTTATATTCACAAATTGTAGTAAACACTACATTATTGAATGAGTACTAGGATTAAGAAGTTTATAAAGAACAACCTCAGAGATTTTCATTAGAATAATATGGTAGAAAGGTGCGAAAACAAAGAAAATATCTATATATTTTAAATTATGCTCCAAGAAAATACTTTTTTAAGCTGAAAAAAACTATGAAGAAAAAATTAATAAACGTAATGGTGGAAAATAACACTATTTAATGATGTCATATACCACAACACACTTAAGAAGTAAATCTTTTATTGGCAATAATTTTTCAAAAAATGTGAAATTATTTTATGAACATGGATTAATTCAACTGAAGGTGAAATTTAATATGTATTTTCTTAAAATGAAATTTTTTTCCTTGGGTTTATATATTACACATGTTGATGGTTACATGTATATATCTAAATGAAATTCTACTAAGGATATTTTTAAGAGGTTTAGTATGCACAAATCTATATAATTGTCCAAAAAATTAAAGAGGTCCTTAAATAGATGAAGGATGATGAATGAAAAATTATTAATGAGGTTGAGTTGAGGTGAATTAAAGAAAGTATCATGAAATTGACAACATCCAAGTCATATTTCATTTATATTGTTTGTTTCTTTACAAATATCAATCTACTACTATAGAACCACATCATTTAGAAATAAAAATAATTATGAGATATATTTAAAATACATAAAATTATAATGTAATTTAAAACAAAGATGTTATGTTAGATCCAAAGATTTTTACATCTTCTAACACCACAATATTTTATAATAGAAAACTATGTTCGATAGCATATTCAATGCACAACAATAATCATAAACTACTCATGATAGATTTATTTCTTATAACCTATATGTTTAATTTTTGGGTACTAATAGTATTCACCAATTTATTTTATATATATATATATATTATCCTCATCATAAACTTTTAATAAATTTGTAGTAAATAATCAACAATTATTAACAATGTAACTTTTGTTTCCAAAAATATGTTTTTTTCAAAAAAGAATTATATCAGTTTTAATGAAAGATATTATATTTCAATTTTTGAATATTTTGAAATCGTTTTTCATAAAATTATATTCATTTTTCATATTGGGATATCAAAATTGATATTGGGTTAAATTGTGGGATTTTTCAGAAAATAATGACTTTTCAGTGAGTAGTAAGAATACCGATCTTCGTAAGAATTGTCATTTGTTTTCAAAAACATTGTGAAATATACAATTTAAGTTATCATTTCAAAATTTTTTATGAAATAAAATTATTATTTATTTATATTAAATTAAATTCATATTTTTTAATTAACATTATATTAGATTTTAGTATCATTTTGTACTTTTTTTTTAAAAATGGGACTTTTTAAAAAATTATTTTCAAGGGAATAATGTTTATCAAATTTCAGTAATTAAGAAAAATAATAATTAGGTATTATTTAAAATTTAATTAATCTATTATATATCAAAAAATATTACTTTAGATTAAAAAATCATTTTTATTAGACATTGTTTTAACATAAAATCATCTTTGTAAAAAATAAATTCATGAAAATTTGTTTTTTCATTACATCTGTATGTTTATTTTTAAATTATATTCATTAACTTCAATTAATATAATTTTCAAAAGATTATTCATTATTTAAAATAATAATAATTCATATGTTATAATATGTTCAAATTAATTTTTTGCATAATGAATATTCAAAATGGAACAAATTAATGACTCCACATAAGTTAAAAATGGGTTTACTAGAGGTGGAATTACATAAAAATATATTCGTTAAAAATAATTAAAATAATTTCCAATCTCTTAGTTGGCCATATTTTTACCTTATGATGTCTAATTTCTAAGGATACTCTATTTTTGACACTTTTGGAATCTGGGAAACACAGGTACAGTTTCTCCATTTCAAAATTTAAAAGTGTTCCATTCATATAATTTATATAAGGGAATCCCCTCTCATCTATTTTTCACTCTCTCAATACCTTTTCGATCATCCAAGAATAATACATCCCACCATGTTACAAATAATGGTGAGTATAAAACAACATCATTGGTCTAAACTTTCTTGTAGATTTTTTTCCCAAGAATAATACATCCCACTATGTAATGTAGAGTTTATTTTTCCTATTCTTATCTTTTACATTTTGAGCCTCAACATTATTGAAGTATATCTTGTTCAAAATATCTAAAAATTGAAATTATATCCTATGGTATAAATTTATTCAATAACTCGACTAATTCATATTTATCTTAGGGATAGTTATGTTCTATTTCTCTTTTAGGATATATAATTAAGATTCACTTAGTGTATTTTTCGATGAATATTTGTTTCGATATTTATAGTAAAAATTGATTCTTCATTATAAATATTAAAACTATTTTGTAATGGGTTTCATTCATATTGTAACATAAATGAAATCATGTAGTCAATATATATTAATATTGTTTAGTGATAAACCTTTTATTGGAAAAATATGTATTGAAATTGATTATGGAAGACCTGCAACACATATAAGAAACATAAGAAATCATCCTTTTAGTAAAATCATGACTATAATTTTTATATAGAAATATGTGTTTTGGAATAGATCCACCACACATTTATGTGATCCGTGTATTCTATACTAATATACTCATCGATAGGATCTGCTAAAGAATATTATATATTTTTCCATTTAATTTAGTACTCCACACTATGATCATAAAATATCATAATGCAATCTAATGAAATATTTGAATTTATCTCTATATTTTCCTTAAAATATTAGAAATATATAATTCGAAACCATTTCTATAACAATGTTTTTGTTTTAAAATCATTAAACTATAATGACTTATTTTTAATAAAACGTAATAGATTTTTTCATCTATGTAGCCTTGATTTTTATCTTAAATGATACTAAACACCCTTCTCTGTATATCCTTTAAATTTAATTTTAGTATAAATTTGATAATAAGTATCTTAAAAAAAATAAGTATTATTTGGGCCATATATATTATATAAATCATTAATATATGATATTATTCATATATGATATAAGAAATATTAAATGATTAATTATATATTACATAATATATAAATATTCATTTAAAACAAGAATTATTTATATAATTGTATATTGAATTTGGAACTGTGATACTTGTTCTTATAACACTTAATTTAGGAAAATAGTATCATTAGAATAAAAAGCTCTATGAAATGTAATATTGTGAAATTATCTTAAATGACTAATGAATCACCCTCTATCAGCTAGTTATAAATTATACATCACTTACAATAATTATTTTGAACTTCCATGATATTAGTATTTCGGTAAAAATCTTGAGTTATTTATTTATTTCATTTCCAAATATGTTAATTAAAAAAATGGACCCAAATGATGAATATACCTGATGTTAATGATTCTATCTTATTATTCAATCATTAATTGTATTTCTACTTCAATTTATGTTCCCATAATGATTTAAATTAGCTAGAATCATGATCACTTAATTCCGTTTAATCATTTTCCACTATGATAGAGGTTGTTAAATTGAAAATTTTTATAAAATTTTTATATACTCTTCTACCTTATATAATAATACATTAATCACATGCAGTGTGGAAAAATTTACCTCAAATCAATATTATATCTGTGATGTATCTGCAAATATTCCTTAGGGGATTCACCTTAAATTTTTTTGTAATTGATATTGAATATGAAGAATCTATATTTTAGGAATTATAATACTAGATTAATGGATTATTTATTATCCATATAGAAGCCAAACATCACTCACAAATCGATAAACATGAGAATAATTTATTAAATATCCAAATCTATGTAACTGTATTCCAATTTAAATTTTTTATTATATAGTGACAATTTATTTTAACATTTTCTATCACTCTTCTTTTCATGATCTAAGAGATGATTTATCAGGTTTTAGGTATCCATTTCATTATACTAAATCTTCAACCTTTTGAACATATCTAATAAAATGATGTAACAAAAAATAAAATTAATCCTTCATGTATCCCCTATGTGATTACATTTCACCTTCATTAATTCATCGGGGTGGATGATCAGAAGAAATGGATTCCAAAAAATATTATAAATTATCATATAGCTGTGGAATGCCTAATTTATTTTACCACACGTGGAAATGTGTTCTTGTAGGGACATTTTTCTTACCCTTTAATGGTCGCAGTTCTTACTCGAGTTTTCTTTCCCTTTTTTACTCTTCAACAACTAAATGAACATATTTATTATTTTATCTTAATTTCTAACTATAATATAATAAATTAATATTATTTGTCTCCCACAAATGTATCAAATCTCACCACACCAAAACAAAATATTTTAAATATCATATCTCTGTGATATTCTAGACGATACAATATATATCATTCTTATAATAATCTATATATGGTCCTAGTAAATTACATGAAAGTATTTAATTTGGATTTTTTCATACTATATTAACTCATATTCCAACGATCTCTTTAGTGATGTATGCTAATCTTGAAATACTGAACATGGATTTTCTGAACTCTTTCCTTCATGTTACACAAATTCCATGCAGTAAACTTCACGCAATGATATTTTTTAGGTGAACCAAATAACTTAATTTTAATTCTATAATAAATTAAAATTCTCAATTTTTTAATATCATTTATAATGTAGATAAATATAAATTCGTTATGATAAATAAATCCATATATAATAGTTTAATTTTACTGCCATATATTTTTGATAATTAATATATCCACTCTATGTGATCACCATTAATATTTTAAATAAACCATAGATCACATAAACTAAAAAATATCCATCTAGTATCAAAATAAAATCGATATATGATATGAACATGAACTTTCATATACTCTTTAGTTTAATGAACAATGAGATATTAATATCAACCCTCAGGGAAATGACACGTTGAAATAATCCTCTAGACAAGGTAAAAACTATCTCCAGTATCCTCAATATCTCCTAGGTTGGATTCATCTTGGAATAGGTTCTAAAAAATATTTCTCTTTTTTTGATTTATCCACTAATTTGTTTTACTCACTCATAGGTGAGGGTTACCATTGTTATAGTGTTACATAAAATAATATGTAGACATGTAGATCTATTGTACAATAATTTTTAAAGGGATGATTCATTCATAGATCATTATACTTAATATTATAATTATTTATCACATTAAACCATGTAATAAATAAATAAATTAAATAGATAAATCCAAAAACTAATAAATTAAGTGAAGATCATGATTAATCTCATCGTGAAAAAAATATTCCATTAGACATTCTAGCTATTATTTTAATTCATTTGAATAATTAAAAGTTTAATGGAATTAATAAATCAATCAGTTAATGAAATTTTTTATTATTATTATTTATAAAAAATCCCAGAGATATAACAAGATAACAATATTATATTATTTCAACCCAAATAAATAAATTTACATTCCTAATTTTATTATAATATAATAAAATGTTTTTACAATGTTTGAAAAAAATGTTTGCTCTTATTTGACCAATTAAATAAATTTTTCTGATTTTAATACTTTAAATAGATGCACTATCACTTGTATTTTCATGTAACTCGTAACATGTAAATTTATTTCGATGTAATATGAACATACAAAATTAGTACTTACACATAGAATCTCAGGATACACATAGAGTATTGTTTCAGGTGACATGGTGTGTAATCTATGTGATATTCATTACTACAAATAAACATAAATATATGCTGAATGTATGACTATAAAGGTTTGTGATGTACAATAAATTCTGATTATCATTATAAATTATTTAACTACATAATTTATTCACTATTTTTTATTTATTTTTTATACCACCAGACATTTCTGAAATCATTCATCATTAACATGGTGCCGAAAGAAACATATAAAACAAAATGTAAAGATATCTATATAAATGTTGTTTATACCTAACATAATTTATCTTATGTGTTCACACACATGAATAACTAAAAATATTATATTGTACCAAGCATGAGTGATTATGTATTACACAATGTGTATAAATAAATGCATCCCATGTAATACACATTTGGTGAAATTTCTTGTCTCACTTCCAACAAAATGTGTTTAATGATTTCACATTATTAACCACTTCGATTTGCATAATTTCTTTTAGAGGAAAAAAAATGTTGTTATACATTGTTCCCACTTACAACATACATTGTAATATCTAAAATTCTACATATAACATGACTAGTCAACACCTTCGGTGTATTAATTCTATACTTCAATACACACAGAATGTCATGATTATCATGTCCTAATAGTTGTGTGCTTGAATGGGGGTACATGTTGGAAAATTTAAAAATACAAACTATGTATTTATGTTATATATCCCTAGGACATGGAACCTAGAGATGCTATATTCAAGCATTATTTAGGGGCTTCTAAAATTTTCTTGGCAATAAACATTTAGACAAATATGTTATCCCATATTTTTGGATATGTTAAAAATTTTGGAAATGAAATACTAAAACGAAAAACTAAACACATGAAACTGATCAAAAAAATTATAAATAATTATAAATTTTCATATGATAAGTCTAATATGACTTCATTGTTTCATGGTATATTTTATGTAATGTTCAAGAATTTATATATTCTATGTTCACCTTTGAATATATTCATGTGTCATATAAATGATATATATGATAAAAACTAAGATCCCATTATCCTTTATTAAAAATATAATATATTTATAACATTACCTTGTAGAATAAAATATAACATTTGGTATAATAATAATATTTATTTATTTACTGACTTATAATTCATTTAATATTTTTTTGTTCCAAGAATTCATATTTCTAATAATTTTTCTTAGTTCACCAATTTCAATGAAGTAAATTATATTTCATTTTTGGATTCATTATGTAAAAATATTATTAATAATAATCTGGGATTTTAGAATAATTTTTTTACCAAAACTGAGACTTTTATTAATTTAACAGTATAAAATTGAGACAAAAAATTTTATAAATAATATTAATTGAACAAATTTTTATTTACGGAGTAGTTATATAAAATTTTAAGGTGTTTTTCAATATTTAAATATGTATTTTAATCCATATATAACAAAATATAAATTTTAATTTTATAATAAACAATTATTGTTTCATTATTTTAGTTAAACAATATTTTGGTATAATTATATTTTTACTTTATTTGAAATCCAAATAAAAATTATTGGTTTCATAATAAAATGTTTAAGTTGTTTTAAAATAATATTCATTAATAATGTTTTCCCACACAGTAATTTTATGACTATAATTAAAATTTTGTATAAAATATTGTTTACATGTTATATGTGGACATATTAGAATTTATATATGATACCCAATGAAATTATATTTTATAAAATTACTTCCATATTTTTAATCATTATATTGAAATTATAAAATAATTTAAAAAATTAATTTTCCAACTAAAATTTGATATCGACTACGAAAGTGGAGTCACCATGGTAATGGTAAATTTCGTTAAGAGTTGTTCAACCAAGTTCAAATTGTTAAAAAATAGGAAATTTTTTGTCATATTAGATTTTGGAAGGGTAAATAAACTGTTCACTTTCTAACACTTTTATTTACTATTTACAGGGCCCTTAAGATTGAATAATGGAGATAAATTAAAGAAATGTAAAGAGATTTTACAAAAAAATAATTTTTTTTACTTATAAACAATGCTCACCTCTATCCCAATTAAACACCCATTTCAATTATTTTGATCAACCAATACTATACCCATGGATTTCATTAACACTGTTATCATTCCCATCAATTTCTGGCATCACTAAAAGACCAATCTACGGAATGTTAAAGAGTTACTCAAAGTAGAATAGCCAAGGGAAAAGTAATAATGTCAACCCATATTTTCTAGGTTTTTCTTCTTATTTTATAACCATCATTGTCCATATATCCTTGAAGTCATGATAACTCCAACATTTTTAATAATATTCTATTTTACAATACTAATGTAATCTCAATTTTCATACAATCCTCCAAATTCATTTTGAAAATGAAAAAAAATGTTTTTTTGTGTGAGGAATACCACCACCCTGAACAACATGTTTTTTTCAATGAACACAAATAATTATTTACATTAAAAATTTATTAACTAAGAAAAATTGATATTATTGAACCTATTAATATTCTAATATAATAATTTATGATTATATATAAGTAATGAATATAATAAATAATTATATTTTCTTTCATCAACATAAATAGACATTTCATGGAACCTTTTATAATTATAAAATATTTTTGGATAACCATTAGAAATTTTAAGTATTTTAAAAATGTGATAATAAATGAAATAACCCTTCTTAATTATGTGGAACACAATGTTATTTTACAATAACCTTTCCTTAATCCTAAAACATGTAATATTCTACAAAATTGAACAATTAAATACATGTAACTGACATAAATATACCATATAAAAAAATTAATATATATATGGATCAATGGAACATATTTAACAGGATTAATTATATCATTTGTCATATTTAGTGAAATTATAGATCTCATTCAAGAACGAGGTAAGGGATCATCCATATTTCCTTCATGACATGTAGGTTTCAAATTCTCTTTATTATTCACCATTTTCTTTAAATATTCATCTCATTTTACTATTTTCTTATTTTATATATGTTTCTTATATATACACATAGTGAAATTTTCTTTTAATTACTTGGTTTTTATAAATTATTTCCCATAAAATTTATTACTTTTATTTCAACCCAGATGAAGTGGAAATTTTTTATTTTTGTGTCATGTAAATAATCAATCCCATAAAATGTTTTTAATCCCTAGGAATCTCCTAAAAACAAATATTATTTTTACTACAAACCCTTGGTACAATTTCGGTTTTATGAAAAACAATATGGTATTTCATTCTTTAAATTTTTCCCTTACCTAATCCAGAAAACTTCAACAATGTTCTTTGTTTTTATTAATTTTTATCCATGAACCTTCTCATTGAATCATTATATTAAAATAAATTACTATGACCTTTGTTTTATTTAGAATTATTAACTATAAATGATTTAAAACATTCTTCCCATTTTAATTATTCTGATTTCCTGTTCAATTATTCCTTAAATCATAATTATAAAACCCAATTCCTTCACATGGGTATGATAATACATACGATTTATTTATCATATATTTTCTTCATGTGGAAATCATAAATATAATTTCAATTATGCTATTGATGTGTAAAGAAAAATGTATTCCAAAATTTCTATGTGTAAATATTTATATCCACCTTGATGTCATGTATGGGATTTGGGTGTAAACATAATCCACTGCCAGACACTATCCAATATGTAAGGTAAAAGGGTCGGTACCCTAATCCCATTATGTTTTATGAATGGTGGGAATAAAATTATATATCCATCTAATTCATTTGTTAATAAAGTATATATAAAGAGATTTAATTAAAGGGATAATGGAGTGAACATAATCCACTATAGAACCTTGTCCACTTTATAATGACAATCTTGGGAGTCCCGCTGGCTTATGTCCATGATGTCATATATTAGTTTTCTACTATATATTCCATGATTACCTAATCTTATTATTTTATTCTGATAATATAGATTTATATTTTTATAATCACTCTCATTATTATATCATGATTCCATCTCTTCACTATGATTTTATGCATTATTTCCCTATTTATTCCCCTGTATAACATTATAGATTTCCCTTGTCCTTATGTATTTTCTCCAGGGCATACTATGGTATTTTATAATTTCTAAAATAATTAATGGAACTCAATTTATTTTAAATTAAATATAATGTTTTTATATATAAGATGATGTAAGTATAAGTTATCATCCAAAGAAAATGGAAATCTTGATTTTTGGAATGCATTGGTTGGACATGTTTGTTAATAATTAAGAAAAAATATGGATTTAATGGTTGCATCATTATAGGGGGTATGAGTGGTTAACTTATTTATTTTTGGATATTCTGATGATATTAACTAAATAAATACTATATGGATTTTTCTCAAGTATAAGCCTATATATATGATAAAATTAAAAAATTGTATAGTAGTTATTATAATGATTTTCATAAAATTACATCCTTGTTAGTATACATGTAATTGGATACTCTATCAATAAGTATTTTTACTAGTGGTAAAAACCACAATGAGGGGACATTTTTAATGAAATCAATAATGGTCGGGTTCTCAACAAAGAGTCCAAAATACACAATGGGACAGAAATATGTGAATGTCCATCAAAGTGCTATGTAAAATAATGTCATTCTAGTTATCTAATACATTTATAGAAGAGCATATTAGTTGTGTACTTTAATCAATAATTTTTTTCCCACAGAACACATAAAATCATTTGAGTGGGATGAATTCAAAAAGTTGTTATTGAATAAATATTTTATTTACACTCTCTAATTGAAAATGGATAGGGAGTTACATTCAATCAAGGAAAAAGTGGAAATGTTAATCAGATCTTATAAGGTTAACTTTACAAGAATTGATAGACATCACCATTGTTTTATCATAAATGCATAATGTATGACCGATCACTTCTTTAGCAAGTTAAAATGAAGCATATTACGAGATTTCAAAATTTAAGACACTATGATTTATAAAGAAGTTGTATGATGTGATCTCAATATTGAGATGAGAATGGGTGAGTCTCAGTGGTCTCCTGACACTAGATATAAGAAGAAGATAATGGAATTTTATTTGGGGGGATCACCAAATAATACAAAATATGTAACAAAATGCATACCCAACATGTCCAATGTGTGTAAATAAGTTTGCTGCAGACTGTCTAAAGGGGATTAGGAAATTCTGTTAGTGTCAAAATAAAGGACATTTGTATAACTCGTGAAGAAGTTAAGAAATAACCCAGATAACATAATTGATGTTTATAATGTCAAGATTAATCCTCATTATGATTTCTAATTTTTCAACTATAAGGGATGTGGACACTATGCATAATAATGGACAAAGTCAGGGGTTGACTAAGATAACCAATGATAAAAACCCCCAATGGCAAGATGGTAATAGAGGTATTATTCAATTATTACAATATAGGTGTATTGATAATAAAATGTTGTGAAAAAGTCACAAGTTATTCAATAAATAATAGAAAAAAAATTTATTCTGGTTCGATGCACTCTTTTATCATGCATGTTTAGTAGAACTATTCAAACACTACTACAAAACATGAAAGATACCTTAGTAGGGAAAATAACCAATAGAGGGATTATTGAATCCTATATTTGTAAATATATCCCAGTTGATATTTTTGAGAGAATATCTCTGTAAATATTGTGAAAATACATTTAGTCGAATTTGAATCCATACTAGAAATGGAATGGGGGTCTCTTAATATTTCCCCCATAATGTTTAGAGGAGAAGGAAATATATTTTAATATAATTAATTTCTCTCATGTTATGTATAAGTATAAAGAGGATGAAAATTAACCTTTGTAAAATTATTCATGAAAATGGATATTGTATCCATATGATAAATTATATATTTATAAAATGATAAAATAATAGAGAAGACTTCTCTTGAATACTTCCCTTTTAAAAAGGATTACACTGATTTAATATCCAATTAATTATCGAGTCTTCTACCTAATTGACAGTTTTATTTCCCAATTGTATCTATCTATAGATGTCTTACAATTTGTAAGACTCAAAAAATAATTTCCCTATTTGAATTGTATGAATGGAAGAATAATTTATAGGAAAATATGAACATGTTGTTTATACACCAGAGTTTATCACAATGGTGTTCCCCAGTAATCTTTTCAAGAAGTGGGATGGGATGATGAGACTATGTATTAATAATCATGAACTTAATGAGATCATGATAAAAAAAATTATACCCTAACAGAAATTGAATTTTTTTATTAGCTACATGGATTATAATATGCATATAAACTTGACATTACATATGGATTTCATTAGTTAAATTTGAAGAAGGAGGATATTACCAAATATTCTTTATGAATTAGATATATAAACTATGTATTCAAAACTATGCCATTTAGACACATGAATTCTCTAGTGGAATTCATGGAATTAATAAATAGAGTCTTTAGAGATTACCTTGAAAAATATATGTTAGTAAATTTAGAACATATTCTTATATAGTACAAAAGATCATAGAAACATTAGGTGATTTTGAGTATTGTGCTAAAGACATTGAGGAAGATGATGTAATATAAAAAAAGAGAAAATATTTGTTCTTGATGGGTAAAGTAACATTCTTGGGGAATATTATCACAAGTAAAGGGATATCTATGGACCCTTCTATGCCAAATGTAATTATGTAATAAACTAGATCATCAGCTGTAATTGATTTATGTAGATTATTATGATTAGATGGGCACTATCAGTGATTTTTTAGAACAATTTCATTATTAAAAACCTCACTAACCAATCTAACATACACAGTGTGGAAGTATAATTGGATAGATGAATGTGAATACAAGTTCATAGAGACATAGAAGAGAAGAATTAATATACCAGATCAAATACAACCCACATATGGGGAATGATTTTTGACTTATAATAATTATTCAAAAAGGGTTTGGAATAAAAATTGATAAAGTGATAGCATATGTTTCAAGACATTTTATGGTTCATGGGAGAAATTATCTGACATCTAATATAGAGTTGGTGCAGTAATCCAAGGATTGAAAATATAGTGAAATTATATCTATTAAGATAAGTGTGACATATATACATAGTAGAATATCATAAAATTTATATTTACATAGAAGGAGCTTAAATGTTCCAATGATGGTGGTTAGAGATAATCAAGTATTATGATAGTTGAATCAACTACTATGTATTAAAGATGAAATTAGTATGAGATAAAATTAGTGTAGAACATCATTAAACGTTATTTATGATGGTGATTGAGATGGATCTAATTTTATTGGACATGAAAATAATAGAAATGACATTCAGAAATAAAGTGAAACTATTTTCCCCTTTCGTAAATAATTTCTAATCCTACCATTACAGTTAAAATTAAGAAATCTCAATAGAGTGATGTAGGGATACAAAACAATACTAATTCATAATGAAGGGGAACATATATTATTTCAATATTTTGGTTAGTGAGTTTTTATATTTCTGATGTAACGTTATGTTCAATCATAGATTGAGATAAAGAAAGAGCTACTTAGTGATTCTCTTAGAACAACATTCTCCATCAAACTAGTACACATGAATATATATAGAGATATGTGAGAAAAAAATTGGTGTGATAATATAATAGGGAATATATTAGAATATAAATCCAATTCTCTAGTGTGTCTCCAAGTGAATCCTGAAAGCGTGAAATCCAAAAGGTTGAATATTCATTCCACAATCCTATAGGAAATTGGGAAAACATCAATATGGAATTTGTCATGGTCATTCAAAAGTACTCAAAAGTGAACTATTATTTATGTGTTGTGGTGGACCAACTTATAAATAATACACACATAATTTCCATTCATGAGGACTTATAACTCGATCAACATACAATGATATACAATTAATAAGTTACATGTCTAAATGGGATACCAACATTTAATTTTTATGATCGAGATACAATGATCTCCTCAATGTTCTATAAGTTCTTTTAGTATGCACTAAATGTAGTGTTGAACATCAATATGTCCCATCACATCCATATTTATAGTGAATCTAAAATACTTATATAGAAATCTATAGGATATATTGATAAATTCATTTATGAACATCATTGGAGGCTAGGATTTATATCATCAATTGGACAAGTTATCATAAAATTTCATTTTCCACTAAAGAATTTAAATGGGCCTATATGATTCCAACTATTGGAATATATACATAACATCGAATATTAGAGATAAATTTGGTAAAAGTGAGTTTTTAGGACCTGATATGGATGAAGAAATGGTAGAAAAGTTTAATACTATTAAATTACACATCACAATGAATCAAAGTAGGTAGAAGAGTAATGTTGATAATAGATGAAAAGATTTGAAGATTATGTTTAGTAAAAAAGTATTCCTATATAAATATCCATCTAATGGTGTCATGATACTTGGGAGGATGACTATATAATTACATGATACATTGGCACCTTTTTTATGCTTGAAAAAAATATGAGTTCAAGAATATCATCTTAAGACCTTGCTAAACCTATATAAAGTATATGATTTGTTCCACATTTCAATTTTGTGGATGTACATAAAAGATAATTTACATTTAATGAATCCATGGATGGTATTGTTGTAAGATGATCTCTTTTATGATGATATTTTATTAAGAGGTCATACCACTAAAACAATGTTCGATGCAATAAGAAAAATCACATGGTCAAGGTATATTGGAGAAATAAAATGGTAGAAGATGTAATATAGAAACATATATAAAAAATCATATATAAGTACCGACATTTTTATAAACCCTCATGTATGAAATGTTATTTATAGGGTTATATTTTTTATTGGGGAAGAATGTAACTACATAGAGTTTATAAACAGAAACTATTTTATGAATAAACATATGTTTTTTATAAGGCAATATTTTATATGAACTAAAATAAAATTCTCCATAATTTTCGAAATAATGCATTTATAATATTAAATACTGGATAAAGTTATAAATTTTTTATTGTATTAATATTGTTATATGTCATGTTATAAAATAATGTTTTTTTAAAAATATTATAATTACATCAGAGGAAAATATATATAAGTTATTTTTATCGCTTATATAAGTTTAATTTAATAAAATAAATCTCAATTTTATATACATAATGTGAGAATAATTATAGGACATTTTGTGTATTTTCAAAAAATAATTTTTTTTTCAGAAATGATTCTTTTATTAGTTTATTAGTATATAATAAAGACCTAGAAATTATTCAAAAAACAAATAGTTGAATAAATATATATTTAATTAATAATATTATTCATTTTAATGAATTTATTTTAAATTTAAAAAATAAATGTTAAATCATATATATCTCACAAAATGTTATAATTATACTTAATGTTTGTTCTTAGTCTCTCAATTTAATTATGAATTTGTTTGTAATTTTTTTGAAATTATTTAGATGCCACGTGAAATTTATTTGTATTAAAATAAAAATTTATGTTTAATAAAAATTCTATTATTTAAAATATTATCTAGGACATAAATTCCAATCATTAAATGAACTTCCCATAAGAAATGGTTTATACACAATATACTCAATAATAGAAAAATTAAATTCAAAGACTAATAAAAATTTTATTTCATAAAATTAATTCATTATTTTAAATTATAATTTCCAAGTATGTAAAAATTATCTTTTTTATTTTTTTCCATTAAAATTATTTATGAAGGGTCAAATTAGAATTACCATATTATGAATATATAAGGGTAAACGATGTTTAACATAGTATAAAATTTAAACCATTAATGGTATTTATTTATATTTGATTATGGTGGATATATATACCTTATCTATTTCCGAAAAAAATTATTGGCAATTTCTAGAGCCTCTCATCTTTAGTAATTGATTGAAATTTATGAAATATAATATTATTTTATAATAATGTGATTCTCATTAAATGTATAAATATATCTCCACCTACCTATATATATATTTATTAAAAATAATTCTAATAATAAAAAATATATCATATTTCCGCATTTAACTCCTCCTAACACTCTTGAAGTCATTGTCTCCCTAAATTCATAAACTTAAATCGTTAAGGACTTACCTAAGAAACAACTGATAGGGGAATCGTAATACAATAAACCAAATTTTCTATGTTTTTTTCTCATTCTATATCCCTATAGTTTCCTATATCCACGAAGTGTTGATATCTCCAGAATTTTTAATATCATTATATGTAAATTACAATTTTAATATCAATTTTATACTTTCCTCCAAAATTATTTTTAAATAAAAATATATCATTATGAGAGTGTTTAGACTCGAGCCTCCATAAATGGATTGTTTTTTCTTTTATGACCACCTAACATGGATGAATATAAATTAAATTATTTAATATTTAAGAATTATATTTTTAACAAAAATCATATTTTAACGATGACAATATATGAGATTAAACATGTAAAAATTATAATAAACTCTAATATTAACCTTAACATACTTAAATGGACATAACAAGGAACATTACTTATTTTGGATCTATTTTTTGGTAACCATTAAAAATAATAAATATTTTTATAATTTGATAAAATGGAAATAAACCTCGATAATTTTATAGAAAATTATATAATTTGGCATCACATTTGACCTTGTTCAATATAACCTTAATTATTTCGAGAAATTGATCGAAGAACATCAAGTAACTATAATAAGAAGAAGAAAAATAATTAAATTAGTGACACATGAATATAAATAACAAATTTAAAAAGATATATATAACGATAAGTTTATTATTAATGTTTTTAATTATAATAGTTTGAATATTTTTTATTTTCTCAGAAAGTGCATTTCATTATTGGTAATAATATAAGGGATCTTATATACCTCCTTCATGAATTAATCGTAACACATTTATTTCTTTTTCTCCATTTTAAAAAATATTAATCTCATGTAATTGATATAAATATATATATATATTATATCCATTATATATATAAAATTTTAATTATCATTTATATTTCTAGCATTATAATTGTTTTTATTTCCCTCTGAAATTCCCACTTTTATGTAATCCTGATTTAATGGAACTTTTCAATTTATTGTA
Source organism: Viscum album (assembly GCA_963277665.1). Taxonomy (NCBI): domain Eukaryota; kingdom Viridiplantae; phylum Streptophyta; class Magnoliopsida; order Santalales; family Viscaceae; genus Viscum; species Viscum album. Next base: position 694,964,709 of record OY728163.1, read on the forward strand.
TCAAGTCATGCATTACCCATATAAAATATTTGATCAAATATTAATAGAATATAAATACCATAAATAGTTTAGGGAAAATAATCATGGATTAATATTCATTTTTTATAAAAAATAATAATCTTTTTAATTTTTTAAAAACATCATTTTCATATTTCACATTGCATCATCCATCGGTTATATTTATATCCTTTCATCTCTATTATCCTTCTTCTAAAATCTCTATATTAGGGAAAAATTAGAAAGATGTATGCTTCACAATAAAATATGAAAATACAAATTATTTAATCCCATCTTTTCTAGGGAATCCATAGCCTTTATACAACATTTATCATTTGAATTGGAAATATGAAACCCATTTCATCATGAGGGGTTCGATCATGCTTATGATTTTGGTTTGGGTTGATTTATTCATAGGGAATGAATAATTATGTTTTTTAACATTTGATGGGAGAGAGTAGAATTATATACCCTAAACTTCCTTTAAAATACATATATATCTTGATATTTTATGAATGGGATTACAGTTATAGCCTAATCCACTATGAGACATTGTACACTATGAATGGTGCACTTGCAGTTATCCTAAGCACACCGTTTCATGTGATGGGAAACCCTGATATTATATATCACTTAAATTCATTTGTTAAATATGTTTGTATCATGAGATTTTATATATGAGATTAGAGAGTGAGCATAATCCACTAATGGACTTTGTCCCCTTTATGATTTTTTCCATGGAAGTGACCGTTGACTTATATTTATGATGTCATGTGTTATGTTTTTGCAACATATTCTATGATTTCGGGATATTATGATTTTATACGCTTATGCTATATTTTATTATTAGGATCATTATCTTGATGATGTCATGTTATAAATTTTGACTATAATTTTATGATTTGTTTAATTTTTAATTCACCTATTATGAATTCTACTTCATAATTTTCCTTAAGTATTTTCCCTATGGTATCTATTATTAATTTACAATATCTATACGAATTATGAGAACCTTTTGGATTTTAAAAAAAATATGATGTTTTTTCTTATAATATGATGTATTTATGTGTCTAATTATCCAAAGGCATTGGAAATCATAATTTTTTGATATTATTTATTTGAAAATTTGGGTATGAATCATGTTATAGTATGTGTTTATTTCTTTGGTTTCCATAGAAAAAGTGGTCGTAGAGTTCCCCATTTTGGGTTTCCATTAATTTCAATGTCAAAATCAAGAAACATAATCAACTCAACCCTGATATCCACTTGATAGGATCATTCACATTTAATTTATAATTAATTTAAAATAATATTTACCTCAAACAATATAAAATTTCTATGTAAAATTTAAGATGAAATTATTGCATCATTGTCCTTTCGATGGGGAATCCATGTGAGTAAACTTTATTTTATTCCCAAATAAGATTTATGACTCATCGAGAAATTGTCATGGAATTAATATGTCTATTTTACAGGATCTTAAATAATATTATCATCTTATATTGATTGTAACATTGGGGTATCTTATACACTTTATGTTTTTGAGACTGAGGGTAGATGTTATTTCACTCTTTGGCCAAAGAGGATTCATTAGAGTTTCATTGTAGTGTTAAATAGATATTTATCATTAAAATCTATATTTTTCAGAATTTACAATTATAGTAAATATATGATAATTACAAAATGTCCCTTTATCTAATATTTCTTATATGTAATTACATGTGATAATAATAATAATAAATGAATTAATATTATGTCCCACAACATGAAATTTTTTTAATATCAATTTTTAAATAAATAATTTAATATTTATTTAGATGTTATTAAACCGAATTAACATTTTCATTAAGACATTAAAAAGAAAAACCTATTATCATTTCAATTTATTGTACCATTAAATAATAAAATATTTGAAAAAAAATATTACTTATTAAATAAAAATGTAAATATTATATTCAACACACTCATAAATGAAGTTTATTTTTAATATTAATATAACTAAATAAATATTCATATTAAAATATTCCAAAAATTGGTGAAAATTTTAATATTTATTTATTACATTTCAAATTATTAACATGATATTAAACTCATCTTAAATATTATAATGTCATATCAATGGTGATCAAATTTATGAAATAAATAGTAGTTGAATTATTATTATTCCTCATGTAGAGAGTAATGATTTTGTAATATTAAATTTTATATAATGTAATGCTATTTTGGATACTATTATTATACGAATTCTTTTTCCTATTAATTCATTTAATTAGGTTGCGTTACCAAAAATCCCAATTCAATACCTAATAAAAAATCTTGAAAACCATAGATAAAAAGGATAGTTTTGCATAAAAACCGTCCAATGTTTACTAATGAATACTATTATTCATTTTTCAATATATATCATTAGGGAAAGGTATAATTACTTTATTACACTATATTATTTATTTATCTATTTTTTACATCCTTAAATAAATTCTTCATTGAACTACAATGAAAAAATATTTAATTAGACTATTTCATTTAAAATAAAGGGCATAATATTTCATCATCCAATATATCAAAATGGATAAATAATATCTTGAATTAATAAATTAATTTCACATAACATATTAAAAAATAAATTTTTTATACCACATAATGAGAATATATCAACAAAAACTTCATACATACATCAATGTATATGATTTTGGATATAGACTAAAAATAATTGCTTTTTTATAGGAAAATGCATTCATTCAAAAAATGTTTATAAAATGATACATGAAACTTTTGGAATTATATATGGGTTTTTTATAATCACAACACTCATTATTGTATATTACCTTATGGGAACGTATTCAGAAAAACACTCAATGTATTATGAGCCAGAAATACCTGATACTCCAACATAATATGTGTCTCATATGATAGAGGTAATATATTACATTGGGCAATTATTAAAAAATAATGTTATATAATTTATATGTAATAATTATATAGGATAACTAATACATCCTATTAATTTTAAAAATATATTATCGATTTCATAACATTAAGAATATGTAGTATCAAAATTTCATTTGATATGACATTTAAAAATATTCTAGTAATCAAATATATATTTTTATTCAACTATAGGGAACCAACACCCACATAAATGTGTGAGCTCTAGAATATGAGTGGACCCACTTCCAAGTGCACATAATTTTATTTTTTTGAGTTATAGTTAGTCAATTTGGTGTTTTGGGCTAGGATGCATTATGATATTGGATTGTAATAGTTTTTAATCCACTTGAGGATTATATTTTATTTTTCAGAAATATTAATTTCAAATGTTTTATATGTTGTTATTGGTTTTGAGAAATTTGTTGACTTGATTTGAACTATTTTCAGAGATGATCTAAGTTCATTTGAGGTATTGAAAAATTCTTGAGTTATAAATGAAAATATATAATTCTGTAATTCGTTAATGTACAATTTATCCTTATATTGAGAAATTATGAATATTAGTAAAAGAAATAGACACATAATTACTTCATTGATGATCTGAAATTACATTGGAATAATTTTTTTGGAATAATGTTTGAAGAGAATTAAAAATTACCCAATTTCAATAAAATAATTTTTGTAATTCTATAATGATGATTTAAATTTCTTAATTATGATCCACATTATCTAAGAGTAATTTTAATACTTTAATGTATTTTTATAAAATAAATTTAATGTTGGAAAGATTAATTTTTATAATTTATATGATTTAATTAGAAACATTAAAGGAGTAACCCAATAATTAGAAAATTTATTTCAAATTGTTAATGGTTTTTGATTCATTCATAAGGAAAAAATATGGTCTTCCTACGAAAAATTCCCTGATATCATAAGAGTTAAAATTTTGATAAATCTATGAAGCATTCATAAACATTAATATTCATACAAAATATAAATTTCATGATGTTATTCCGTTATTCATGGAAATAAATATCCAAATTAAAAATAATCATGATTTAATCTATTCAATATTAATGGATAAAATAAATCAAGATATCGAGTTTGAGCATTGATTAAATCCTGAAGAGATATGAAAAATCATGATGGTAAGAAGACATAGAATAGAATTAGTGAAAATGATGATTTTATAGAGGAATTTCATTGTATTTTAAATATAACCCATAGAATGAAATATTAAATTTCATGATATTTTGAATTGGTTTTAAAGTCAAATTTAAACTATAAAATATATAATAATTTTCATGAGGCTGCATCTTACCACCAAGAATCATGTGATCTCAATATTTTAAATATGGAGATAATATTACAAAGATTTATCTTAAAAAAAATTGGAAAACAAGAAATGCGATATATTATAAATGCATAATGATATAATGATTGAGTAATAAAGAAGTTGAAAAAACGAATAACACATAAGACGAATAAGATAAATATAACTAAGTATATATAAAAGTTCCTAAATTCATTGGCCATCATTCGTCTTGTAGAATTATATTTATTCTACAGATGAATATTTACAACTGATTAAAGAAAAACATTTTATAGGCTAAAGATTATTTTATTTAAAATAAGGATTTCTAGAAAATAAGAGAAGGTTTATGTGTCCATGTGTTAGATAAGACAAATCATTAGTGTTTTAGAAATCCATTTAGGTTTTGAGACTTATAAAAAATGAATTATTTTTGTTTCATTTCGATATCATTTTGATAATTGAGAGAAATTATTAGAATACGTAAGAGTGTTGAATGTATTTGGGAAAAAATGAAAAACAAAAATTCACACCTCTAGCAGTGTTAATTTTTTATTTTTGTTACCCTATAATTTTGTATAAGAGAAGGTTATATTTTTTATATTTTTATAAAAATATAGAACTAAAATTAATTCCTGATAGTAATTCAAGAAACAATACAATTTATTCAAACGACGAAGGTTTCAATATTATTGATGATTTTTTCTGTAAAAAAAGGATAACACTTCTGGTGTAATATAACAAGACCAAGTCATATAAGAGATCACTAATTGAGGGGAATACAACAAAAAATTAAATTTTATTATTGTTAAAAAAACCATAATCCAATTAAAGCCATTGTTTTAGGAAACATATTTGAGAAGTGTAACATGTCTATAGAATAATCGATCACAAAGGGAATATTTTATAAAAATATTCACACTCACACTAACCCAAAATGATATATTTCAAATACTAGTTATTTTTTACAAATTTATTCAATTAAGGAAATATAAAAAGGTAATTGCGGATACATTCAAGGAATATATATGGGAGAAGTCCACGATATTAGATATTGGGTTTTCCTATCACATTAATTTTTATTTTAACTACCTATAAAATATTTAATACTTTCTATCACATATGAGAATTATTTCTATAAAAATATCAAAGGGCTTAGTATTACTCATATTGGGAAAAAATATTTCATAAGAATTTATGTTTCCTAATTGGCAGAATAATGATCAATTGAATGTATCACAACTTTATGATTATGGAAATTAATTTATCCAAAAAAATAGTTGTTTTATTATGATAATGAATCTTATTATAGTTACAAAAATTTTACTAAGATCCCAAGGTGAACTGTTTCATGTTTGAGAAGCTAGTATATATTATAACATATGAATAGAAACAGAAAATAAATAAGGTATGGAAGACTTAGACATCATGTTCAATAGAATATAGAGAGAATTATTAGAATATAATCAATGATAAATATCACTATTTTGAAGAAGAAACAAATAGTATTTTTAAAACATTAAAAAAAATTAAAAATGATAAAGTGAAATCACAATGGAGTTGATATTCTAACTATAAGATCTTTAAAGCCAATAAAATCATATGTCTGAGTAACTATGAAAGAACATAGACACTTACAAAATGATACAAAGAACATTCATAAATTTTATCCAAAGGAATAAAAAGAAACATTTTCATATCTCAAAAGTCAAATGATATTTAAATATTAAGTGGTTTTATGAGAAATTAATTGAAATATTAATAGTGTACAAGAATTGTTTGAGCTAAGATAACAACACTATATATTCCAATGAGTTGATTTTTGGATGTTTTGAAAATCCTGGAACTAAACATATGTTTAGTGATCTACACACTCTTTAATATAAGTTTCTAGATATGAGGATAAATAGATGTTTGATTGATATTTCCCAATCTATGATAACTGAACATGAAACCTCAAGAGACTTTAGATTACATTATATCACCAACGTAGGAATAATTCCAAACATGTTTAGTTTATAGAGATACTCATATATGAATCCACATGACATGTGGATAATGAATAAGACTAATGTTTACCACTTTTGGGCGTTTTTTTTTCTTTCTTGGTCATGGATGTGTAAAAAGGTGGTGGATAATTTTAGAAAAATTCATAATAAAGGATTTTACTTGAGAAAATAGAAAATAAAAGCTTATTTATATCACAATGAAAAATCTAAGAGAATGGTGTAATTTTTTTGGAACCAGTTGTTTGAACTAAACAGAATACATAGAATCACGTTGAAGATACAAATTATTCCTACACAAGTGATTATTATCATAATATACATATCAATTAAATAAAAAAAACTGAGGAATCATGTTATGGTTGTATATAATATTAGATAATAAATTCATCAAATTTATACTATAAGGAGTGTCATGGACACTTGTCAAAGTATATTTCTATCAATGATTGAATTATAAAAATTTTAATAATAATATTATATTAAATAACTCATTACATGATATCAATGTAAAAATGGATCAAGATGTATAGAATAATACAATGTAACATATTCTTATGTATAAGAAAAAATTTCTTATTGTAAAAAATGTTCTTCCATAAATAAGATAGTTAAGAATGTTTTATTGTTTAAGAATATATTCCAACTAGTTTGGAAGGGGTATTCATAGAATTAATGGGTTTACATTAAAAAATTATTTTCTTCATTTTCAAGATATTAATGATTCAATATTTTCCATGATATTTCTTGTAAAATATTATTTTATATTCACAAATTGTAGTAAACATTGAATTATTGAATGGGTACTAGGATTATGAAGTTTATAAAGAACAACCTCAGGGATTTTCATTAAAATTGGATTGTAGAAAGGTGAGAAAACAAATAAAATATCTATATATTTTAAATTATGCTCCAAGAGAATGTTTTTTAAGCTGGAAAAAAATCTATGAAGAAAAAATTAATAAAAGGATTGTTGTAAAATAACACTATATAATGATGTCATGTAACACAACACACTTAAGAAATAAATCTTATATTGACAATATTTTTTTCAGACAATGTGAAATTATTTTTTGAATATGGATTAATTCAACTGGAAGTGAAATTTAAAATGTATTTTCTTCAAATAATATTTTTTTCCTTGGGTTTATAGATTACCCATGTTGATGGTTACATTTATATATCTAAATAAAATTATACTAAGGGGATTTTAAGAGGTTTAGTATGCACGAATCTACATAATTGTCCACAAAATTAAAGAGTTCCTTAAATAGATGAATGACGATGAATGAAAAATTATTAATGAGAGTGAGTTGAGGTGAATGAATTAAATTATCATGAAATTGACAACTTCCATGTCAGATTTCATTTCTATTTTTTGTTTCCTGACAAATATCAATATACTACTATAGAACCACATCATTTAGCAATAAAAATAATTATGAGATGTATTTAAAGTACATAAAATTATAATGTAATTTAAAATACTGATGTTAAGTTAGATCCAAAGGTTTTTACATCTTCTAACACAATAATATTTTATAATAAAAAAGTATGTTCGATAGCATATTTAATGCACAATAATAAACTTTAACTACTCATGATAGATATATTTCTTATAACCTATATTTTTAATTTTTGGGTACTAATAGTATGCAATAATTTATTATATATATATATATATATTATACTCATCATAAAATTTAAATAAATTTGTAATTAATAATCAATAATTATTAACAATGTAACTTTTGTCTCCAAAAATATGTTTTTTTTCAAAAAAGAATTATATAGGATTTAATAAATGATATTATATTTCAATTTTTGAATAATTTGAAATCGTTTTTGATAAAATTTTATTCATTTTTTATATTGGGATATCAAAATTTATATTGGGTTAAATTGTGGTATTTTTCAGAAAATAATGACTTTTCAGTGAGTAGTAAAAATACTGATTTTCATAAGAATTGTCATTTATTTTAAAAAACATTGTGAAATATACAATTCATGTTATCATTTAAAAAGTTGATAATGAAATAAAATTATTTTTCATTTATATTTAATTAAATTCATATTTTTTAATTAACATTATATTAGATTTTAGTATCATTTTGTACTTGTTTTAAAAATGAAATTTTTTTTTTTAAATTATTTTCAAGGGAATAATGTTTATAAAATTTCAATAATTAAGAAAAAAAATAATTATGAATTATTTAAAATATATTTAATCTATTATATATAAAAAAATATTACTTTAGATTAAAAAATCATTTTTATTTGATATAATTTTAACATAAAATCATTTGTGTAAAAATTAAATTCATGAAAATCTGTTTTTTCATTGCATCTGGATGTTTATTTTTAAATTATATTCATTAACTTCAATTAATATAATTTTCAAAAAATTATTAATTATTTAAAATAATAATAAGTCATATTTTATAATATGTTCAAATTAATTTTTTGCATAATGAATAGTAAAAATGGAACAAATTAATGACTCCACATAAGTTAAAAATGGGTTTACTACAGGTGGGATTACTTAAAAATATATTCGTTAAAAAGAATTAAGACAAGTTTGAATCTCTTAGTTGACCATATTTTTACCTTATGATGTCTAATTTCTATGGATACTCTATTTTTGACACTTTTGGAATTTGGGAAACATGGGTACACGTTTTCCATTTCAAAATTTAAAAGTGTTCCACTCATATAATTTATAAAAGGGAATCCCCTCTCATCTATTTTTCACTTAGTAAATACCTTTTCGATCGTCCAAGACCTAAAAAAATAAATTTAAATTTTTTATCCAATTATTCGATAATCCATTGTGTGGGTAGATATTTATTCTAGGAATACATTACTTATAATCTTGAAAAGATTATCCAAGAATCATTAAAATTACAAACTATCAATTTATCTTTTATTTCATCTTCCAACATGTTAAAATATTCCTAAAATATGATCTTATGATAAGAAAATAATCTACTATATACGTAGATATTTTAATATAAATATCATAAATTAAATCTACCTCATCTTCCATCAAATGGGATACAATGTCCTCATTTGTGTGTTTGGTGGACTACCACCTTAGGAACCAAAGTCATTAATATTACGTCATCGCCACTAAGGATTTTTTAATGATTTATTTATAGTATATACATGATATTTTTAAATAAATTATACTAATTTATTTTTATATCACATATAACATTTTACTTTTCATTCAGTGGGGGTTATGATAACGTCGTCTGTGTGTACAGTGGACAACCACATCATGAAGCGATGTCATTTGTTTTCAATAATTCATTAAATTGACGGAAATAAGGATAAATATAATAGATATAAACCATATAAATTAAATAATAATGATATTAATGAAATATTTATCAATCTAAAAGGTTAATATATAATTTTATTTCATACTTTTTTAGTCATTAGAAAATGATAATGTAATTCATTTATGTGTGGACTACCACCTTCACGAACTTATGTGGAAATATTTTCATCACCACAACACATGAAAGAAATATATAACTATATTTATTGAACTAATATGTTATATATTCAATTATTATCATTATTTATGAAGAAAATATTAGTTTACTACTTCCCATAATGATCATTGAAAAATGGAAATGTTACTCTTACGTATGTACGACCTACCAACTCCAGGATCATAACATTTTTAATTTCTAAAAACCAACATTCATGAATGGTTTTTAATGTGTAGTTGAAAAATAAAAATGATAATTATTTCATGATTAAAATTTTTATTTTTTTAAATATTTACCTCTCTAAACACAATCAATACACCAAAGATGATTTGAAAAAATCAATGGAGCATACTCAAAACACCGTATATGGATTTAATTAATTAAGTATTTAAATATGTCATTAAAAAGAAAATATATAATTAAATTAAATATATGTTATTATTCCATAATATATTTTAGGAAATTAAATAATTTATGTAATTATAGTATATATGAGTTAAAGGAAACACATGGAATATCGGGACTCAAAGTAAGTGTTTTTGACATATCACTAATACTTCCACAACACATATTCCATATTCATAAAATATTAATTTTTATGAAAAATATAATATCAATTATAAAATTAATATATCTAGTACTTCATATATCATGGATGTTTATGTTTCTATATGAATTAAGTTATCCATGGTGATTGAATTAAAAAATATAATGTGGTACAGAGTTTCCTAACTCAATTTCCTTTCGTTGGGTTATAAATATTATTTAGTAAATCTATTTTGTGGTGATTATTTGTATATTTATCACTGAATTTTATTATTCAATATTTTCACTTATTTGGTACGGATTGAAATTTTTTAAACGTTATCTCTCCATTTATTAACTCTTAATTTATTTATATGATCTTTGTAAGGGCTAATTGTCCCAAATAACATTCTTGGGGATAGATATTTATGATTGAACATATCTAATTCATATAGTGTATATATTGATATTTTGTCTTTTTATATCCTAGATATGCTTATGAACATGATATTTGATGTATAATCTATAGTTTTTAAATTTAGGGGTCTAACATTATAGAATTAACAAAGTAGAAGACATTTTTTGTTTCAATTTAATTTCATTTAGTATTGTTTATGTTAAAGTATCTTTTAGACGAAATTATATAATATTACTTTCTTAAACCACATCTCATTGATTATCATTTAATTATTAATGTGGTTTAGATATTCAATTTATATTCCCAACATAATTTATTTAAGAATCATTAATAAATTCATTTATAAGTTATACTGATATTGTCTTTTCTTTTAGATTTTTGTCAATCTCTTCCATAGAAATTTTTTCTTAAATATATGGAGAAAAATTATTTCCTATTACTAAAATATATTTTAAATGGTATTTGACCATATTTTAAAAGTTTAGTAAAGTAAATTTCATAATGTTTTTGAAATGAGTCACTTTAAACTCTCTTTTACCATGAGTTTTGAGAAGAATATTTTTTTTAATGTTACAACATGAATAGATTTTCCCTCCATAATGAACATAATTATTTGGATCCCTCCACTGTGTTGTTTTATGTTAATTTTGAATTAATGTGGTTTTCAAAATATTTTGTTCATTTTGTAGTTTTAAAAAATAAATATAAAAACGAAAGGGTTATTTTACTAAAAAATGATTGTAATAATATTTTATTGGAATTTCTATTCATCAACATCAATAATAATAATGTTAGATATGATAAATTGGGGATATTTTTTTAATATACCATCCTCATTATTTGTCTGAATTTTTTTTAATCTGAAGAATATCATCTGGAAATTTATTAAAATGAATGAAAATGTACATGGGATGTCGTCCGGGTCAAAAAAATAGGCTTTCCCTCATCCATAGACAAAATTAAAGTTAGAGATTTTAAAAAGACATGTCATTTCCATACACAAATTCATAAGCAGTTTCCTACTCTGATAGGAAGATACATGTATCAAAGATATTAATAATTTCTTCACTGGCCTTATTTGATAATTTTGAGGAAGAATATATGATACCATCTTTTGTATGTTGGAATAGTCTTTTCGTGTCCTTCTCTTCGAAGGGGCGGGAGTAAAACCCATAATTTCCATCACTTGTTCATTTCAATGAAAAAATGCATCATTAAAAGAGGAATGAGTATCCTTTATGGGGGTATTGTCATTTACCCCTTCATTTTCAAGCAAAACATGTTTACACCCTCATTGTTTCGATGTTATTGATAGAAAAATGGATTATTTTCCTGAGGTTAATCATGATTCAAATTGATTTTTACAGATATCATTTCATTTAAATGGGATAATCATGTTTTGAATATAATGTTATGGAACCCATTTGTTTTCCATGATTTATTTATGTGTCATATATATTTTTATGGAACTATTTCTTTTCCATGGATTAATCATGATTTAAAGAGATTTTCATGGAATGTGTTTTATTTTCATAGTTTAATAATGTTATGAATGGAATAATTATTTTGATGAGTTTTACAATAAAATTAAACGTCTATGAACATTATTTATGTTTCTTGGACTATTTTATATGATGTGTGAATCCATATAGTGATGAGTTATCCCATTATTGTTGATATGATGAGTGTGCCTATATATCCTTATAAAGAATTCGATATAGATGTCGGTCGTATAGTTATTTCATTTAAAAGTGTTCAGTGAGGGTTATATAAGAGTTATATGAACATTATATCCCAAGAAAACTTCATGTTTTATTATTCCTTCAATGGATTTATATTGTTTATTATGACAAATATTTATATTACAAGGCTCATGATTATTGATTCCAATGAATCTTTCCTTTCCAAAAATATATGAAATTCCATTATATTCAATGATCTAGAAACTTATGGGTATGAATATTTTTATTTTATGATCATGAAATTTAATTATGTCATCACACCCTTATGATATTCTTATAATCACTTAGGAAATTTAATTTTTAATTCTTATGCTTATCATTACCAATAATTTAAGATACCCTTTTATGTTTCCTTTTCCCAAGGTTTTAAACTATGATGTAGAATGAATTATTTCTAGAATGGTTTCATTTTGATGATGTTAGTGACTTTATGTTGATTATGAAAAGATGGAGAAATGGGAAAGACACCCTCATAAATTCAAGGGTATTGTTTATTTATGAGTTTTTCAGAAATATGTAAAACTATACACCAAAAAGGTTCATAAAAATTAGATTCATCTAATTTTAATTTTTGGTATAGAATGTTTTGTATGGAAAAAATTGGGCCACCTTCATCAGTATCAAAATTTGATTTTTTTTTTGATTTCATCATTTGATCCGAGAGTGTGGGTTTGAGTCTATAATTGTTGATATCGGGTTAAAGGGTCAGATAAATTTAAATATTATGATCATTTTATGTGAAATTATTATAAGAGTTATGGATTCCATTCTATGTCAATAAAATAAATGATAACAATAAGTGAAAAGTCTTAGACACCTATTTTTGGGTTTAATATAAGAGATCTCATGTTATTACTAAAATAATGGTAGATATTTTATTATTTTGAAGTACATATAATGATTTTGTTTAATATGAAGTATAATATAAAATTTTTCTGATATATTTTTTATGGTATTCAAAAAAAATTAGAATTTATATTATCTTAAATATTAATTTAATAAGGGTTTTATTTTATAGATTACCATAGGATTGAAAATTGATCTGGTGATAATGTGATTACTATTATTTTAAAATGATATAATCATAAATTTGTGCTTGTAAGATGAATGATATGAGATTATGTTTGAGGTTAAAATAGTTATTAATGTTGATAATATTGAAGATATTTGAAATATAGAGTTATTTATTTTTATAATGATTTAGAGTTTTTATTGGCAATTGCAGTTGAGATTTAGAGATTAATGTATTATTTCATAATATGAATGTTTATTCATTATTGAAATGATATTAATATGTTATAACCTTTTTCTATTTTGATAATGTCTATATATTAGTTGAATATATTTATTTACACTATTATGGTTATGTGGTATTTAAAATTTTATTTTTGTTCCTCAGGAATGGAAATTTCTTCTTGAATACTCATCATTTGTAGAAAAAAAATTATATTATAGAGGAAATTAGAGATAGGATTAAAATCTAAATTTCATGTAAGTATACTTAATCCTTTATTTATTATACATGGTGAAAGAGTTCTTCAACTCTAGCAAAAATATATAGAAATAAAAATGTGAATCTAGTACACTCAATTATGATGAACTGATTGCCCTTTCACTCATCACAGATTTATGGGTTGGCGTTACATAAATTCCTATTAATCACTCACTTTCACATGATCAATGATCTATATCACTATGCATAATTATTTACAAATTTATTCCATGTAAAAACCATTAGATCGCACCAATTTTCTCTAATTTTGAAACCAGCTTTGCATTATTTCATATGACATTTCTACAATCTTGTCCCACTAATAAAGATGATTTTTTATTAATCCTTTTTACAATATGGGTTTCCAAAAATTATATTTTTGAATTTATAGACATTTATTACAATGATAAATATAAAATTTCAATGGTTAAATTTATTAAAGTGGGAAATGATATAACCCAATGAGATTTTAGAGAGTAAAAATATGTTAGACAGTGTATTCAATGCACAACCCCAAGCATAAATGACTCGATATATGCATAATCATTATAAATTTTCCAATCAATTAAATGTTATTAGTATTATTTACCAATTTATGATATATAAATATATATAATACTAATTATATATTGTTGAAATTTTATTCTTAATAATCAATCAATTTCAATTGAAATACTTTCATTCTTAAAACAAATATTTTCATCAAAAATAATTTTTATTGATTTTCATAAATATATATTTGAATTATTTTTTTAAGAATTTATAATATTTATTTGATTAAATTAATTTAATTTAGGAAATTTTAATATCAAAATTCAATTAGTGTGAAAATTTAGGATTTTATTGGAAAATGTTGTTTTTAGTGAATAAATAAACTACATATTTTTTTTATTAAATTTCATTTTTGTTAAATAAAATATGAAATTTAAAGGGGCATTATGTTTTTAATATTATTTAGATTAATATATGTATTATTTAGTTATATTTAATTCATATTATTTTGATAATTAAATTTATATTGGATTTTAGTGTAATATTATATTTGTGTATAAAAAAATATTTTCATGAAATCTATTTTGAAGTGCATAATCATTATCCTTTTTAATTTATTAAAAAAAACTAATGGTGAATTATTTATATGAAATATTTATATTAAATATAAATAAATATTAATTTATATTCATAAAATAATTATTAATAGTCATGGTGTTAATATAAATTCATCTTTTCCTTCAAAAGAACACTTCTTGAAAACCCACCTTTGTATTGCATCTTCGAGATTATTTTTAAAGTATATTTTTCCTACTTCTGTTAATTGAATGTGGTAAAATGGATGACATATTAGTAATTCCCATAATATATATTTCATAATAAGGAAAGAATTGTTTTACCTTAATGGTTATTAAAAATATTAAAAATTAATTACCCCAGTTACATAAAAAATTGTTTACTAGGGGGTTAGAAAATGGTAAGGGTTAAAAATATTTAATTATTTTTCTCAAATATATTTTATGAACATTTATTTACCTTAAAATAATACAAAAAAATCCTCTCTTATTCACATAATAAATCCATTTTTGTGTGACAAAAACCGACCCCAATAAATTCCCATCTTCCATAGCCTCATTATAGAAGAGTTTATTTGTCTAAAAATCCTTTCTTGGAATATATTTGGTATAATCCTGAAGATGTAGTCTGATAAGAGTTAATATTTTGAACTATCCATTCTTTTCATTCATTTTCACCTTATTTAAAATAACCTTAAACTATTCTAATATGATAAAAAATATTTGTAATATATAATGGGATTTGATTATATTAATTTCATATGATAAATCAATTCACACTTGCATCAAATGGTATATGAAATGATATATTGTGTGTAAGGTGGATTATCACCCCATGAAACAATGCAATTCATTTTTCATAATCACCTCTATCATTTTGTTTTAGTAATGGAATTAAAGTATATATATGATATTGGTAACATATTTAAACTTATGGTGTCATTATATAACATTTACCCTATTAATTTTCATAATGTGGGGGGTAAAATATCTTGGAACATGTGTACCACAGACTACCACCAAGCGAAGCGACGCAATTATTTTTTCAATAAAACATTACTTGGAAGGTAATAAGAATAAGAACAATGAATATATGTGATATATATTACAGCATAATAATATTCAAAATGTATTTATCATTATGAAAAATATTATATACCATTTTATTTTTTACCTTTTCACTCACAAGAAAATGATATCCCCATTATTATACGTGTAGAATACCACCTTCAAGAATTGAATTGACTTAAATATCACCACCACACCACATGGATGATATATATAAGTATATTAAATTAAATAATATTTTATATATGTTATTATTATCATTATTTAAAGACCAAATATTAATTACCAACTTTTTATAATGATCACTGAAAATGGAAATGTTACTTATGCATGCATACAACTTACCATTTATATAATAATATCATACTTCATTTCCCAAAACCACATTTCATGATTTATTTTAAAATTATAATTACAGATTAAATATGATATATTTTAATTATTCTAATTATGAATATGTTTAAATAATGACCTATTTTACAACGATCAACAAAACAAATCTATTTTGAAACAATGAACCAAACCTACACAAAACACCCAACATAGGCTTAACTGATCAAGAATTTTAATATGTCATTAAATACAATAAAAAATATTAATAATATGATATTATACCTAAAAATGGTTCTTAGTAAATTAAATAATATATATAATATTATTACACTAAACATCGATTTTTTGGACATGGGGTATGAGTTTTTTTCATCTCGCATTTACTTATGTCAAACATATTCTATATTCAAAAGATTTCATTATAGTGTGGTGTGTGTAATCATCATTTACAATTTTATTCCATGAATCATTCATCCATCATGGTTTTTTATGTTTTAATTTGGATTAATTAATCCAAGGGGATTAACTTGATGGTTACCATGTGTAAAAGAGTTTCTTATCTCAATTTCCTTTCTTTAGGTTATAAGACTTATTCATTGAATCCTTTATGAACTAGTTATGTTTGAACTAATAATAGAATTCTTTTATTTCATGTTTCTTATTTTATGTTTTTTAGTTATATGTTTGACACATAATAACTCTATTAATTTACACCCAATTCTGTGATATGATCATTGTTAGGGTTAATCATCTAAAATACTTTTATTTGGGAAATATGTTTATGGTAATAAACTAAAATATTTATGTCATGTTTATAATTAATTTTTGGAATGTTATATCATTGATCTAATTATGCTTAATATATTTAATTTTTCATTTAAAGATAATATATTTTGGGTTAAAAATTTAGAAAAGTGGAAGAGGCTTTATGTTTCAATATCATTTCATTCAAGATTATTTATATTCATGTTTGTTTTGGAGGAAATAATATAATATTATTTTTATGAAACAAGATGAATCTATTAACCTTATCTTATGAATATGGTTCATAAGTTTCATTTCCATTTTTACATTATTTATTTATGAAAAATCTATATTGTTGTATTTATGGGATAGTGATCTTATATTGTCTTATATAAATTATATTTTACATCCCCATCATAATTTTATAAACTATTTTTTAAAAATTTAATTTTGACTTTCTAATGAAATTTTACAAGATCTTTGAGATTATTATAACAGATTTTAAATCGTAATTATTTACTATTTCTAAATGAGCCAGATTAGAAACACTTTTACAAACTATTCGGAAAAGAATGTAAATTTTTAACTTTTAAGACATGAAAACATTTTCCCACCATCATCGCAATTATTTTTATTGATCTTTTACATTTTTTAAATTTCTTTTCAAAGAAAAGTGTTTTTCAAAATATTTAGGGAATTTTAAATTTCTAAACAATATTTTCAAAATAAAAAGTATATTCTCCACAAATGTTTTTAATGATCTATTAATGGAATTTCTATTCCTCAAAATCAACAATTTATTTTGTTTTATATGAAAAATGGAGATATTTTGTAATAATACCATCATCATTTGTTCTATGGATGCATTAAGACTATTTTGATGAGATTAATAGTGAATCCATTTATTTTCTATAAGATAATCAAGTTTCAAAGAGATCGGTATGGAAACTATTTCTTCTACACTATTCAATCATGTTTCAAATAGATTGTTATAGAAAATTTTTATTTTCCAGGTATTAATAATGTTATAAATAAGTTATTGTCGGACCCATTTCAATTAAATTGGTTAATCATAATCTAGTAACATTTTTATGTAACCCTTTTTTCCATATGTTAATCAATGATCAATGGAATAATTATTTGTTACTAGTTTTTTGATGATATGCAAGCTCTATGTACATTATTTATTCTATCATTAATATTTTTCTATTACCGTTATGTCTATATAGAACAATGTGACTCTATTACACCTTATAAGATGGGTGTTCTCAGATAGAGCTCCAATTCATTGGGTTTGGAGAATGAACATATGGTTATCCAATTTGTAAACATTATATAAAAGTTCTATGAAGATTATATCCTCTGATACGAACACATTTTTTATTCTTGATATGGGATTATAATGATTCTTATGATCAATATTTATATCACATGTTTCATGATTATATATTTTGAAGATTTCTTCCTTTATTGTATCCTTATTAAATATTTTTATGTTTGTTGATCTAGGTATTTATGATTATGAATATTCTTATTAAATTACCTTGAACGATTATTATATCATCAACCACTTATTCTCTTTTTATATTCACTAATGATATTTAATATTCAATGATTGTGTTTACCCTTACTGAGTATTACAGATCACCCTTCACATTTCTTATTTTGTACAGGTTATCAAGTATGATGTTGAATGAATTATGTCTAGAAAGTTTTTATATAAAGGATGTTGATGATCTTATATGTAATATGAGAATATGAGTATAATGGAAATGATGCTCTATTAAATTCATGGGTATTTTTTATCTAAGATATTTTCTATATTATATAAAACTATAAAACTAAAAGGTATATGACATTATATGTGACGAAATTTTTAATTTTTATATTCTTTGTTTAGGAAAAAAATAGAGTCGCCTTTATCAGTATTAATGATGGAAATGTAATATTTTTGATTTGAGCACCAAATCAGGGAGTGTAGATTCAGGTTTGTAATACATCTGGTGGATAATTTTCATTATTAAAATCAATGTTACAAGGCATTGTAAGAAGAAATATAAAGTTACCAACCATTATAAAAAGTATAAATATTTGGTATCATATCAAGTAACAAATAAAATTATCACGATTAAGATATAAATAGAATATGTAATTGTTAAATGTAAATATTCAATTCTCAAAAGATGGGATAATCAATTTTTGATAATCCAATCCAAAAATGATGTCAAACAATCCTAATTAAAACACATTGAAATTAGATAGTGTATCACCCCAAGTTTCACGTAAATAACCATTATTTTATGCAATTTCATATTATATAATTCTAGAGTTATGTTTTGGGATGTTCAGGGGGATTTTGATGTGTTTTGTGGTATTATATAGGTTCATAGTTTGTGAATGTTTAGTAAAAAGTTTGAAATACCTATAGGAAACCATGTATCATATTTTTGAGTTCACTTGGTAAGTTGATGTATTACCTATAGTGTGGCTAAACTGTGCCAGTTTCTAGGGGAAACCAAGATAAAGAAAATAGGGGTACAAACATGGTTGGTGCATGGATTGTTTAATGATGTTTTCCAACCATCTAGGGTGTGAAAATATGATTTTATAACTATATATTTGAAATAAATTTTATAAAACCACCTGGATTAAAATTTGTGGCTACATGGCCTATGTAGGAGAACATGCATGGTTGGAATGTAGTTTGAAATATGGTGTGACCAAACTGTGCATCCTAACCATAAGATGTACAGTTAAAGAAAACATTTTTTTCGTATATTCTATATCAAGGCATAGTAAGAATCAATTTTTCCATGCTCTTATAGGATCTCTATTTACACCTCCACCTTAGTCTCCCAAGTTGATTCCTTTTTGATCCAGAGAAATATTTTTTTGAATCAAATCACCTTAGAGGTCCCAATTCATCAGAATGTCATCTCTCATTCCAATTCTTCATAGATCTACTCTTATCCTATATCGCGAACTACGCATCTAGTCCAATAGGGATAAATATATGTTATATGATGGGAACCTGGATGATATTTATTTGAATTTATTTAATGTAGGATGTTTCAATGTCAGATCTAAAATAATGTTGTGTAGTTCCATTTTTCCATAGTTCATTTAGAGGTACATGGACTCTATTTCATATCCCTTTTTCCATAATCTAAAGGATTTACATTGATTATATGTTTATTTTTAAATTATCATTAAAACCATCTGAGATTATTGAATGAAGCACTTTTTTGTTATGGATTCATAATTTTGAAAAATGGGGATAATTTCTCAAAACTCATAATTTTTATAATTTTAAAAAGGTATTTCTAATAATATAAATTTCATTAATGAATAAAAATATTTATAATGAAATTTATCAAAGAAATAATGGTTCCTTATGAAATTTAATTGAATTAATATTGTTATACATGGCTGGAATGCGATTATTTGTGGAGATGTCATAATGGGATAATAGTTTTATTTCTAGTGTGTTGATTAATAATTTTATAGAAGGAAAAGTGTTTCTCAATATAATAAAATAAATTATAAGAAACTATTATGTAGTAAATCGTAAAAAACAATGGTAAAAAATGTTTTCAATGAAATGGTATAGTCCTAAAATCCCCAACCTTACATTTTCACAAATTTTGTTAACATGTTATTATTATTCTTACTCAAATATTTTTCCACATTTCAATATTCATGGTTTTATGGAGGTTACTAATTTTTATTTATGTACGATAAATTTATTTATTAAAAAAAGCTGATTAATAAATTATTGGTTGTAATATTTGCAAATAAGGAATTATTTTTTTAAAAAAAATCATAGAGTGATTAAAACATAATTTAAATATTTTTGAACTAAATGAGTTAAACACATTTTTCTGAAAACGTTTATTTGTATTCTTAAAATATGGATTAATAAAAATTTATCTAATTTTTGGATTTAGATGAAATTGGTAGGTTTATTAATAAAAACAAAATTCTCTTTGCTTCTAAAAAGTCCCAGATTTGAGTCCACCATGTGGATACATAGTTAAAGGAAACATGTCAATAATTGTTTTGGTATTTTTTAGTATTCACCCAAAATTAAAATTTTTTAGAATAGTCTAAAATTTTTTAAAAAGGTAATTTTTAAAATATTAATTGACAGATTAATTATAATTTTTAGAATTGAAATTAAAAAATTAAGAAATTATTTTTTAAATGAAAATTTGAAATTATGAAGAAAACTAGTATTTTTTAAAAAAAATTACTTTCTAATGTGATAATTATATTTTTTCATGTCAATTTAAAATTTGAAGAATTTTAATAAATATTAGTTAAAATATATTTATATTTTAAAGTTGTTCAATTTAGGTTATTATAATATAATATATAACAATTGAAAAAATAATTAGTTGAGAGAGAATAATCATTTCTATTTTAAATCATGTAATTTATTTATCATATAAATGTATCAAATATTTGTTGAATAATATTTATTTATATGTCAACGTTTTCAAAAATAATAATTAAATATTTTGTTGCTCATTTTAGTTATTTTTTGCGTGTGAAAATAACTATAAACAGAATGTTTATTTATAAATATAGTGTAGAATCCTTTAGTACTAAACATTTAATTTCTTTTCACTTGAATTAGTTACCACATTATATCAATAAAAAATCCCCTATTTTATTGAACGGTTATAATAATAATTTTTCACAAATCCATCATTTATATAAGTCCCTACAAGAGAAGACTGAAGTGTTCAACATAAGTGTTATCCTTTCCTAAATCCATATACATTATATTTTTTGTCTAACTCTTTTTAAATATGAATAATAATTCTAGTGAAATTTTTTTAAATCATTATGGTATTGTAATAGTGAAATTTTTATTATTTAATAACATGTTATTACTCCTTGAATCAGTATAATGTGTCCCGGTTTAGGTTGATTATGCCACATTCTTGAACGATATTCCAACATTTAAGTCATTATTTATATGAAACCACAAAAAATATAAAAATTTGTAATAATGAATACTATAATTTGTTTTTATAATGTATTAATGGTAATATTGAAAGATATATTAATTAAAAAATTATTTATTTTTTATTTCAATAATATTTTAAATTGAGATTTTTAATCTATCCATGCCAAAATTCAAAAAATTCTCTAACGAATCAATATAGGATTCAAGAACTACATCAAAGAAAAATAATAAATCATCATTAAAATTATATATTTGAGTAACCTAGGCTTATAGATCAACGAACAAAATCACTAAATCAAATCATCCATATAAAAATTGAATTGTAAAAACTAAAATACTATTATTAAGAATATAAAATTAATATGTGGGTAATGTGGAATTATAAACGCATGTTATTAAGTAGGAAAAATATGAATGATTTTATTTAAAATATTACTAATAAGCCGAAAATTATTATATAAAGAGTTACATATAATCCATCTAAGAAGAAGTGTGACGTATGTTTTCAATTCAATAATCATGTTCAAATCCTGATTTCATTGGTTTAAATTATTTATGGGATGAAATTGTATATTGTTTCTCTCTAAAATTCATTTATCTTTTTCATATCAATTATTTTTGGTCTTTATATATCTTCATTGAATTTCACCTCCAATTGGATCGCAATTCAACCTAATTTTTTCTTATGATTGGAGGTGACTCTAGTTCTTCTTTTTAGTAGGGTATATTAATCCACCATGTTTATGTTTTCATATGATATTATTGGTATCAATACACATACGTATAATATAGATTAAATTAATTTTGAATTAATATTTTATTTATTATCAAAAGTTTGAAATTATTCTTTTCCAACATTTTCCACATGGTTTCATTATGCCAGTTCAATCTTTTTTTCCTTATGATACATATGTAAAATGTTTTTCATTATACATCATGTATTTTTTTAGATATGTCATTATTTTTTTCTATCAATTATTTTCAAAAAATTTGTTACTAATATTTGTAATGAAAACCAAAAGGATATTTCAACCTATTTTTCAATTATATTTTATATTTATTCTATAATGTGGGTTTTATCTTTTTCAGCATCCCTTAACTTTTTCTACTCTTCACTGGGGATATTATTTGAGGAAAACATCAACTTTAATCACTCACTGTATTTTGAGCATGTATTATGTATATATTCATGAATCCCATTTATTTATCAAATCTAATTGATCTATAATTAAATTATGAATGATTTCATTTTCATGTGGCACTCATTTGTGTGGTTTTTTAATATGAGATCCATTGGATCAGAAATATACATCCTTTCATTGAATTAAGAAATGATTTATTTCTCATGAGTTATCACATTAGGAACTAGGGAGTAGTCCCAATCCATAATTTTACTCTATCCACTTTGTTTCATTGAATTTTTAGTGATCATAATCCACTATGGGACTATATCTACAATGTGGTGATGAAATATTTAGTATGTATTAATAATTTTTTTTGACTACGCATAATCCACATTCTTATCATAGAACAAAAGGTCTTGTGATGTTCATATTTTATGATTTATTATATCATGTTATTTGATTCTTTTTTCTAAAGTCATATTACTCATATATTTGGTTGTTTTAAAAATCATCTTGTCCCAACTCATGATTTATTGTGAATGTCTGAATGAGTTTGATTTTTTAAGATTAGGATAATGAAAATTGATTATGTTGTCACACATATATGTTTATGTTATACTCATTTATGATATTTAATGGTTATCTCCTCTATTTTCTTTTTACTACACTATAATATAACCATATCTTCTTTTTATATTTCCCAAGTTATAATGAAGATTATTGTTTCCGATATGTCATGATGGATATCATGTGTGGATAATATTTGAAGGACATTTTGATGAATTTTCATATAATAATAGGGTTATTTATCAAATATAAAAAGGCAATAATCCCATAGGATATGGGTGTTCATTTTTAAGATATATTATTATTATTATTCATCTATAATTATGTAACATATTTTTATTATTATCAGGTTATCTTAGTCTGTGTTACAGAAAAGCGTAAATATATTTATGAATAGGTTACTAAAAATAAGGTTATATACCATAAAATTATGTATGTTGGAATCAATGTGATGTCTATTGAAGTAAAAATGACAAAGGATGAAATTATGTTATCATAAATTAAGGAATATTTGTATTTATGTTCCTACAATATAATATTATAAACTTTTTATTATATCATTATACTCACCCAAAAAAAATTTAGTGATAGACTCGTATAAGTAGGAATTAGGTAAACAATGCGTGTAATGGAAAACGTGTTGATAGTACAAATGGCCAACCAAATTGGATGGGCGTTAGAGTGAAAAATCTCATCATGATTCTATTTTAAATCTAAAAAAGAAATTAAATATAAAATGAATCTGGTATAACTCTTAAACAAACAAATTAAGGGTAAAATCTCTATTGAGTCCTTGATGTAGAAATATCTAACATCTTGTACTGGATCTTTTGATCCACTAATTATTTAGAAATTGATCAAGAAAATATAAAATCAATTTTATATTCACTAGTGATTATAGAATTATATGGTTATTTTATACATTTATACAATACATGGTGAGGTAGATAAATGGTATAATATCATAAAAAAACTAGGTGTGTTAAACTAGTCAACTATATGGAATGTGTGCAGTTTAAGAAGATATTTTTTTATAAATATTTTTCCTAATGTATTCTCAATAAAATTGAGAGAAATTGTTTTCGGTGAAATAAATTTAAAATGAATCCATTGATACCAATAACATAACATTAAATGACATAAAAGGCACATATCATATTTTATCATTGACCCTAAAAGAAAAATACACCATTTATTTATATGATTAAAAAACAATCCCTATAAGTTGCCTTATATTGTGGATATTGGTAGTTATGGTGTAATTTTTTTATGTGACCTGGAAGTGGAAATGGATATTGGATACTCCCATCATTATCATGGTTTTTAGAAAAAAAGGGTAAAATAAGGTTTTTAAGAAAATAATGTGATAAACCCCATGGGGGAACGACTATCCATCTTCTTGAAGAAAATAATATATTCCACAAAATAAGGGTAATTACTCAAACGAATATATACATAATTTATCTATGTTATTGAATTCCATAACGAATATGACTTATAATGATATTTGGAGAGACTATCCCATGAAATTTATTGAAATAATGATCAAAATAATGGATCCACCATACTATAGTTCTTGAGTTGTATGGAGTATGAACATTATAACAACGAGGTCAAAAATCATGGGGTTAATGTTAGAAATTAATTTAACAAACCTCCAAATAGAATGAACAATCGTAATCTTATGCAATAAAAACCTCTAATGTTGGTTACAAAAATAAAGTGATGAATGATATAATCAAAGTCCACTCAAAAATTGAAAAACTATTATTTTATTTTAGATATACACATTATTGTATGTCATGATAGTTTTCAAACGACATCGAATTAGATCACTAATGTTTAAATATTGTATAAAGTGGGAAATATCGTCGTATTTTAATTATTAATTCTTAGGTATACAACTCCTCTATGTTAGAAGTTTATTAGAATTCACTTATTCTAAATCTTTTTATTATCCCATCACTAGAACTTTATGTGGGTTTGGGAAAGGATCAACTCCACTACATAGATCTTGTAATATTTTCTATCACAGAGATGTAAAATTTCAAATCCCAAACTACCCTAAGACCATATATTTGTGTATTTATTATTATAAACTTCCTACCTGGATTAAACTACTTATATGTGTCATAATACCAACATATTAGGGGTATTTATCACAAATGGTTGTGGGGGAAACTCAATATTGTGTATATTATGTTTTCAAATGAATAAATTCATGTTTTTTATATTCAGTTTCATATTGATTCCCCATATTTTTAGTCTCAGTTTCAATTGAACTCATTATTGGTACCACCAATACTAATGAAACCTTATAGATTAAACCTCATTAAATTGGAGTAGTTAAAGGTGAATCTCAAAGAGAATCTCTATGTGGGTTTTATTCAACCCCGAAAATCACCATGGGGTAAAATGATGCTAATTAATATAAAAAATGAATGAACAATACATATATTTATTGATTATCATGAACATAGTAATGTATCATTTAATAAAAATTATCCTCTATCCCATATTAATGTATTTTTCGATAAACTATAATGGGCCCGATTAAAATTCCCCAGACCCATAATCCTAATTATAGTACACAAAACAAAGTCATAAAACAGCTTACTAGATTCCATATGTGAAAAATAAATACAAAAGATATATAAATTTATCGAATATAAAAATTATATGTCCCAAATATTATAAAAATACTGAGAACTGATGGTTTAGTGTCCTTGGAGATTAACTGTATAAACGGTTATTATCTAACGTCCTATATATTCACACAATTACAAAAACTGTTTCTTACACACCTAGGTTTATAATAATCTTTATATCTCCTCGAAAGGATGTCATTAGAAAATTTAGAGCTCAAATTCTCACTGAGTGAAATATTATGAAGGATTTATATGTGTTATATCTTAATCATTTGGGAAACATGATAATGTGATAGAAATATGATCACAATTATCATTGAAAAATATCTATTATATATAAAATATGATAAATATAATGTAGTATAAAATTCTCAAACATATAACATGACATATTATTATCGAGGAATTAGAAAATAAAAAAGATCCATGAATCATAACAAATGAATATAACAAAGAAATATGCATAATCATAATCCATATAAATAAAAAAGGACCAAGAATCACCATTAAATACCAAAATATATTTTAGTGGGAATTAATGCATGAGTATGAAGACATAGTGGAGTATGATTTACTTTGTGACACCCATAACATAGTGTATCATTCATAACTACAAGATATACATTACATAGCGAAGCATTAATCACTTATAGATTACAACAACATACCTGCTAAGAATCAATTATTGATTCCCATAATTTAAAAACCATCCATACTCAACTACCATATTTATCTCATATGATATAAATAAATTCCAGAATAATTATATGGATATATTATTATAGTAAAAATAATCACATAATAAAAACCATATATTTGTGTTCCATAATAGCATGAAAAACATTGTATTTCAAACATTATAAAATAAACCCACAGAAAAGTGGTCGGTTCCCTGAAAACATTAATTCAAGATTTCATAAGACATGGCTAGAAATAATACGGATAGAAGAATAATAAAATGTACCTTAGTGTGACATAAAAAAAATAAAATGATCTTCATCTATATGAAAAATCCCTTCATAACAATACTTGGAATGTATCACAACCCATCCCCAGGGTCCCATGCCATGACTACCCTAAGCCCGCCTTCTATAGGCCAGGGGCTCGAGACTAGAACCAAAGTGGTAAATCTCTATACTGAGAAGGAATTTCCTTTAAAACATGAAAACACACACAATAGAGTATGATCTAGAAGAAAAAGTCTAAGTAAAACTGTACACAAAAATGTTCTAAAAAGAAAATTGGCTGGAAATACAAGCCCAACTGTAAAGTACAAGTACAAATGAAAAGGAAAAAACATCTGAATGATTTAAAGAAACTCCTGGATCATCCACATGGAAACTACCTGAAGGGTAGGTACAGATATCCTCCATTGCGCTCCACGTCCATCTGTCTCCTCCATGTACTATTACACCATGTGGTCCACCTCTGGGTACCGTCCAGTCCGGGTACTCTCAGCCATAGTCAGCATTGTCTATCATCTGCTTCCAACACAACGAGGTGCAGGGATAGCCCATGCAGGGGGGAGTATAACGATACTCTGTAATGACCTCGAGACCCTCAAGGTATCCCAAATCCAACAAGGATAAACCACAAAGTATAAAATCAACAGATAACCCCACTTAGTTAAATGTACATACATATACCTATGTTATGAATTAATCCATGTAAAACATGAGGTAAACACAAAAGTTACTGACTCATATCACACCAGGATTTATTCTAGATGTAGTATCAAGTAACATTTCCATGCATAATGTCATACAACTCAGCTTCTATAGAACTCCTTCTATATCGAGTACAGTGGGCCTACTACATCACACATAGGCACTTCCCACTAACCATGGACTGATAATGTACTCCTCCTGTCGAGTTCTATGGGTCTACTACATCACATAGATGTTCCCCCGACTGTGGGTCTGTCGCATCAGACATAGGCGCTACCCCTCATAGCCTGCTGAGGTACTCCTCCTGTTGAGTATCGTGGGTCTTCTGCGTCACATAGAAGCGCTCCCCACTGTGGGTCTACTGCGACACCAAGGCACTCCCCACTGGGCCATTCGAGTCACTATGAGTCGAAATTTTCTATAGTCATCAAGTATCACCTAGCTACTAGGTCTCTACACACTGCTCGAGTGTCTCTGGAAGTATCCGCTCCACGAGCTATAGGTCGATACTCCAAATTTCACGAAGTCCAACGTAGAAGTATCACAAATGTCTTCAATATCAATGGGGTCTCAACGCAACAGACAGCGTGTCAATCAGACGCCTGCTCTGTGAGTTATTAGCCTTTTTGTCTCAGGGGCCCAGTTGGATTTGTGTATGACCTAACCTAACTGTACCTTAACTTTACCCCAAACTCCAGAGGGGTATACTCAAAGGGACCTTTATGCTTCAGGAATACCAGTGTCGCTGACGGTTCATCAAACGGTCATCCGGTGCCAATGATATGGCCAAAGAATATAAAGGGTCAGTAGTAGACCCAGGTCCGGTCAGACCCAATCAGAGATGTTGGGTCTGGCCCAACCCATTGGATGGGTCATCCTGTTAGGTTCGGCCAGGCCCATTGGGCCTGGCCCAGCCGAAAGCTTGGGTGGTTCGGCCTGGGCTCGGTGCTGGTTCGACCCGGAGTGTTGCGAGTGTGCGGCACGGCGCGGCTCGACCGAGAGGTCACAGCTAGTTGGTTCTTCTAGGGTGCCGCGAGGGGGGGATGCGGGCCGGCTCGGGAGGCGGCAGCGGCCAGGGTTCCGGTTCGGTCGGGTGGTGGCTCAGGTGGCCGTGTGGCTGAGAGAAGGTCGGGCAGGGCGGCAGACGGCCGGGCGGGCCGGCAGGCGTCTGGGTAGGCCGACAGGTGGGCCGAGGGGGGGGGGGGACTCGGCAAGCGCATGTCAGCGGGTTTGGTCAGGGCGCACAGGAGGCACAGTGGCCGGGAGGTCGGGCCTGCGCGGTTCGGCGCAGCTTGGACCGGTAGGGGATGAAGTTGTTCGGCCAGGTGGCACACAAGAGATCAATGGTGACCAAGAGCCGGGTCGGGCGGACCGTCAGTGGGGCAGTCGGGGTGGCTCGGCTGATTCGGCTGGCAGATGGTGCAGCCAGGGCAGCTCGGCCATAGGGCGGCAGGTCGGCCCGGAGCACCGGAGTGCCGCGGGGGCGGCCAAGTTCACGGTTGTCGTGGGTAGCATGGCATTTTTCATCGCCACCTTCATCGTTCTGTCCCCTCGTCGCCATGCCTATGTTCATCCCAAACAAGAATGACAGAGTGGTTGGGCCATGTTTGTTTGGCCCGCACCCTCCATGTTTAGGGTGGTAAAAATTAGCTATTCAAGAAGTATGATGAACAATAATTATTTTGCAATCTCTCAATCAATTCATTTCCTATGAAAGATGAGAATATAAAAAGGAATAATACACAAATGAACCACCTACCTTTGATCTTCGTTCGTCAGTGGAGTCGTGGAAAGAAAACGGAGTTGACGTTGTGCGCCGCATCCACCGCACACTTCCAATCCCAAGCATGTACGTCGGTTGTGGAAGATGCTCCACATCAGTATGTGTCTGTGGAAGAGGTTTAAAGAAGATCATTTCCGGCGTTCTTCGTTGGAAGAATGCGTTCTTCGTTTGTAGATGTGGTCCTTTATTCTTTGTTAGAGAACTCCTTTTCTCCCAAGCTCTCTTCTCCCCAAAAAAGAAAAATGTTCCAAATAATAGATTATAAAATCTATTATTTCATTGGATAATTTTCAAAAAGAAAACTAAACATTAGTGGGAACATTAAAATTAATGGGAGGATTTGGCCCCATTAATTGGGTGTGTTGGAAATATTAATGTAGAAAAAGCTGTAGTGGATCCTCTACATTAAAGAGGGGGTTTTGAGAGGTTTCCCTCTCCTCACATTTAATAGGGGTCGGGTGGTCCCAACCATATTATTTAATTTGGGAGGTTATGTGGTATCAGGTGGTCCCCGCCACATTAATCCTCACATGGGATGTTGAGTTCGGGTGGGCCCCACCACAATAAACCCATCGGGAGGTTAATGTGTGGTGGTCCCACCTCCAACATTCATGAGGAGGTTTTAACCAACAGATAAAAAAATTAAGCCACATACTTAATTTTTATTTAATTCATTCTCTAAAAAACCCCAAAAACTATCTGTTAACCTCTACCCACTGCCATCAAGGTGATACTCTTCTTAAGAAAATATCGGCGCTGCGAGTTCAATAGTGTCCCTAGATTTCAATTCCAAGCACTGGTTCAAAAGTTATAAAAACCTTCTCGTACGTTTACTGAACGCACCTAAACAAAACTTCAAAAATTGATTCTGAACACTCCGGGCCTCAGAATCACGCGCCGTCAATTTTTGCGGAATTGTAATATTCCAATGTTTTTTTTGAAAATTCCACGGAAATTTTGTGTCTTTACATACTACCCACCTTATGTCATTACGTCCTTATAAGCTACAACTCGAAATAAGGGAACAAGTGGGGGTACTGAGCACGCATATGAGCCTTTCGCTCCCTTGTGTTCTCCTGGGGGTTCACGTGCTGCCAGCGAATGCGCACTAGAGGTATCGACCGTCCACATAGGACCCACTCCTGTCAATGTTCAATCTCCACGAGAACCTCCTTCAAATTATCCCCATCGTCGACGTCCATATCTCCATGGTTGATGATGTGAGAATGGTCTTCCACGTATCTCCTCACATGAGATACGTGGAAGACGTCATGCACCCGGTGTAACTGAGGTGGAAGAGATAAGTGGTAAGACACCTCGCCTACCCTACTAAGGAACTAGAAAGGTCTGATGAATCTTGGAGATAACTTGGCTCTATGTACAAATCTTCCTAGGCCTCGTCGTGGTGAGACCCATAGAAAAACATGGTCACCATCCTAAAACTCAAGAGGACTCTGTCTCCTGTCAGCATACGACTTCTGCCTGCTCAGCATAGTCATCATCTACTCCTGGATGATCTACACTTTCTTTGTGGTAGCCCATAACATCTCTGGTCCCATGAGTACTGACTCCTTTGTGTTAGTCCAGTACAATGGGGATCTGCAAGGTCGCCTGTACCACACCTCGAAAGGTGCCCTCCCCATGGTGGATGGATGGTTTTTGATGTATGAAAACTCCACCAATGGTAATTGGTCTTCCCAACTGCGAAAAAAGTTGATGACGCATGCATAGAGAAAGTCCTCAAGAGTCTGAATGGTCCTCTCTATCTGGCCATCCATCTGAGAATGGAAGGCGGTTCTAAGACGAAGCTACGTTCCGAAATCCTCCTGCAACCCCTTCCATATCCGGGAAGTAAACCATGCATCATGATCAGAGACAATAGAAGAATTTAATCCATGATGCCGCACATTCTCCTACACATAGAGGCGTCACAATATCTATATTAAACCCAACACTATGATCAGTACAAAGTTGGTCGACTTTGTGAGTGGGTCAATGATCACCCAAATCGAGTTGTGTCACCTAGATTTACGTGGATGTATTGTCACTAAATCCATCGATATCACATCCCACTTCCACTATGGGACCTCTAATGTCTGAACCAAGCCTACTAGTACCTGGTTCTCTACATTCATTTTCTGACAAGTGAGGCACCGAGAGACAATCACTGCTACAACATTCCTTATACATGGCCCCCAATGTCGTCGTCGAAGGTCTTCATACATCTTCGCCACTCTTGGATGTCCCAGTAAATGAGAGGTGTGGAAGTCCCTAAACAATTTCTCATGAAGTGACACTAGTACCATAGTACATCCTCTAAGGAGGATGATGTGATCCCCACCTTCAGAAAATATATCAGGTGCCTGCCCTGTGAATATCTGAGCATGTTGCGTCTCGCAGTCATCGTCCCCATGTTGTGCCTCCCTGACTCACTGAAGATGTGGGAGAGTGACTATAAAAGACTAAAGGAAAGATTATCCATCTCTACCCTTAAAGGATATTTTTAAAGCGGACAGCTGCTCTATCTCCTCACCTTGCAGTTTTATACTAGATCTCCTGCTGATTGCATCTTCTACAACATTCCCCTTTCCAAGAGTATAGACTATCTCAAAGTCATAGTCTTAGAAGAACTCAAACCATCACCATTGTGTCGGGTTCAGGTATTTTTAGAGAAGATTTACCAGAGACTATTGTTATTAGAGTACACAATAAAATATTCTCCCATCAGATAATGTCGCAACATCTTCAAGGAGAATACCACTACCGGTAACTCCAGATCATGGGTAGCGTAGTTCTGCTCATTCTGTCTCAGCTGTCAAGAACCATATGCGATCAATGCTCTCTCCTGCATCAAGACACGCACAATTCCGGTCCTTGATGTTTCATAGTATACTACGTACCCTATGCCTTAATCTCGAAGCCTTATGATGGTGGCACTAGTCAGCCTCTACCTCAGCTCCTTAATGCTCTGCTGGAATCTCTCCGACCACACGAAGGGTTTCCCCTTTTTTGTCAAGGCTGATAGTGGTGCTACAACTCCGGAGAAGTCTAGAACAAACATCCAGTAGTAACCATCCAATCCCAGGAAACTTCGTACATCACTCACACACCTAGGTGGCTCCCAAGCAAGTACCGCCACAATCATCACTGGATCCACTACAACTCCATCCTTTGAGAAGACCTGTCCCAAGAAGTGAACCTCTCAGATCCAAAACCGGAACTTCGAGTGCTTACCATAATGTTGGGTATCTAAGAGTGTGTCTAGTACTTCCTGTAAATCGTAGGCATGCTCCTCATCTGCAGTTGAGTAGATAAGAATTTCAGCGATGAATACAACATCAAATCTATCGAGGAATGGCTGGAAGATTATGTTCATAAGTCCCATGACCCATGCTAGACAGTTGGTTATGCTGAATGGAATAACCAAGAACTCTTAGTGGTTGTACCAACATCTAAAAGACATATTATGCATATCCTCGTCTCAAACACTGAGCTAGTGATAGCCTGATCTGAGGTCTATCTTCAAGAACCACCGTGATCCCATCAGCTGATCAAAGTGGTCGTCAATCCTCGGGAGTGGGTACATTTTCTTCACAGTAACCAGGTTTAGTTTATGGAAGTCAACACAAAGCCTCAAGCTTCCATCCTATTTCTTGGTGAATAGAATCAGGGCTGCCTAGGGAGAAACACTTCGCCGGATGAATCCCTTTTCCTACAAGTCCTCTAACTGTACCCACAGCTCGCGAAGCACTGCAGGATCCATTTGATATGCTTGTGTAGATATTGGCGCCCTCTCGGGGTACATGTCAATGTAGAAGTCCACATTTCTGTGAGGAGGTAGTCCTAGAACATCATTAGGGAAAACATCTGCATACTGTTCCACCATTACAGGATAGGTTGGACTCTCCACATCAACTTCTCCAAGGGTTAGGCAGTCCATCTGATTAGTGATTGGTTGCACCCTCCTCCGAGTAAGTCTGTCATATGCTGCAAAGGCTCCCTTATCACCAGTGAAGGTGAACCTGGTCCCATCCATGCAGACACAACACAATTTTTGCCTAATACAGTCAATCTGATAATGGATTATAGATAACCAGTATATAACCAAGATGACGTCGTAAGGCCTCGACGCTGCTACAAGGAGATCACATCTGAAGCTCTCGCCTCCTAGAGTAATCTCACACTACTGGGACCAGTGCGTAATCATTTATTTTTCACCCATTAGAGAATCTAGTTGTATGGATCGAGCCAACGCCTCCGTCAGAATCTTCGATATCTGAACGATGGTAGTGGCAATGTAATAGTGACTGACACCTGTTTCTATAATAACTACAGCTATTGTGGAGTAGACGTAGATCGTACCTCGAATCATCTCTGGAGCACAATGATTGTATGCCTCAACTGCCTAGAGCTGAGCTCTCGCATGGCCTTATGCTCCCTACAGTCGGGGTGGACCTCCAGGTGGTGGTGGCGGTAACACCTCGAAACGTTTCCCAGCGCCATCTACATGGCCAAATCCTCTGCCGTGTCTGCCTGCTCCCTGTGAACCGCCTCGATCGAATCTTTGTCTCTTCCTGGGTAGTCCTTTGACCGTTTGTTGATCATCTGAATGGTGGGTCAGACAGTCAGGAGACATGTGACCCTGCCCACCTCATGATTAACACATCCCAATCATGGCATGAATGCCTCTTACCCGGGTTCCCCGCACAACTGATCATGATTCATGTGGTCATCCACCCATGGGTCTTGTCCTCCTGGACCACTGCATCATCTGTCTACTTCTAACTGGAGAAGAATCTGCTGCAAGTTGATTAGTGGTGGGTCTCGATGCTGGAGACTACTCAGCAAGGAAACTCTCCACCATGAGTGCTCTCTCTAGCACCCCCGCCTACGTCAGGATGCTGAGCGAGATCATCAAAGCCCAAGATTTCTCTCCTCAACCCCTTATAGAAGGACTGGTCCCTGAAGAATGGGTCACATAACATATCTATGGAGTAGCGCCAGAGGTCAGTGAAACTCACTGAGTACTGAGCTATAGTCTTTCTACCCTGCTATAGAGGTAGTATCTCTTGTGTCCGCACAACACGATGGGGGGATATGACCAACTCCGCCCGAAATAGTCTCACGAAGTCTACCCAGAGTAGTGTCGCCTTTTCATGCACCTGGAGCATCAGGATCCACCATCCGCATGCTGCCGCCAAAAGAAAACTCACTGTAAAGATCACTATATGGTCATCTTGTGTGCCTAGCAGTCTGAAGACTCTCACCACAACCTCCAACCAATCCTCATCTGCCTAAGGGTCTGTCTCTCCCCCGAAACTAGGTGGCCTATGGTGCTTGAACTCATGTAACTCACTCTAGCGGCATGCATCATCTGCTGCTGGAGTTGGTGGAATCGGTGGCCCAATGGGTAGTGGTACCGCTGGCGCCTCCACTGGAAGTGTGTCCTGCACCGAGTCCTCATAGCTCAGTGGGCTAGCTACACATAAAAACCTTGGGGATCTAGTTGTTTGTCCACAGGGAGGCATCTTAAAAGAAACAGATGTGACATGGAGAAAGATATTACGTGGTGAGCTTAATTAAAGATTACTTTTGAAAACACATACGCAATTAGTGTTTTCGTGCACTGATTCGGTAATCAGTAGTCAGGGTCCTGGTATATGGTTACATCGGTCTTCATAAGAACACCAGACTACCTGAACTGAAAACCACTATGAGTACCCTTAACAATATTGCTTCACAAAAAATATCATATTCTTAATTTCTGTGGTAGAAAAATATCCTATGAGACCAATTTTTCATGACCCATCCCATGGGGCTCGTGCCATGACTATGCGAAGCCTGCCTTCCAAATACTAGGGGCTGGCGGCTAGAACCAAAGAGATAAATACTTAAATTGGGAAGGAATTTCCTTTAAAAACTTAAAACACACACAATAGAGTATGAGTTGGATGTAATACACTAAGTAAAACTGTATACAAAAAAGTGATGAAAAGTAAAGGGGACAGAAATACAAGCCAAACTATAAAGTATAAGTACAACTGAAAGTGGAAAAACTGCTGAAAATTGAAGAGAAGCTCATGGATCGTCCACCACTAATCCTACCTGAAGGGTATGCACAGATAGCCTCCACAACACTCCATGTCTTTCCTTATCCTTCGTGTACCGTCAAACCGTGTGGTCCACCTCCGGGTACTATCCAGTCCTGGTACACTCAGCCTCGGTCAGCGTTGTTCGTCGTCTACATCCAACACAATGAGGTGCGGGCATAGACCATGCAGGGGTGAGTATAACGATACTCAATAGGGACCCTGTGACCCTCAATGTCTCACAAATCCAACAAGGATAATCCACAAAGTATGAAATCAAAAGAAAACCCCACTTAGGTATATGCCCATATATATACCTATGTTATCAAGTAATCCATCTCAAAATGAGGTAAAAACACAAATGTTACTTACTGAACTCACACCAAGATTTATTCTAGGGGTAGTATCAAGTATAATTTCCATGAACAATGTCGAACACCTCTGCTACTGGAGAACTTCTCCTCTATAAAGTACAGTGGGCATGCCGCGTCACACAGAGGAACATCTCACTAACCCTAGACTCCTTAGGTCTCCTCCTGTCGAGTATCGTGGGTCTTCCACTTCACACAGAGGTGCTCCCCACTGTGGGTCTCCCACGTCACATAGAGGCACTCTAACTCATAGCCCGCTGAGGTACTCATTCTACCATGTACCATGGGTCTACTGTGTCACACATAATTTCCCCCCACAGTGGATCTACCGCGACACCAAGGTGCTCCCCACTGGGCCAGTCAAGTCCCTTTGAGTCGAAATAGTTAGTAGTCGTCATGTCTCAGCCAGCTACTAAGTCTCCTGCACTCTACTCGATCATCTTTGGATGGATCCTCACCACAAGCTACTGGTCTATACTCCAACTATCACGAAGCCCCACATAAAAGTATCGAAAAGGTCCACCACGTCAAAGGTTCTCAACACAATAGACGGTGCGTCAATCGGATGCCCGGTCTGTAGGTTGTTCGCCTTTTTGTCCCTGGGCGTGGTTGGATTCACGTATGACCCAACCAAATTGTACCTCAACATTACCCCGAACTCCAGAGGGGTATACTCATAGGGACCGTGATGCTCCAAGATACTAGTGCCGCTGATGATTCATCACCCAGTCATCTGATTCCAAGGATATGACCATTGAAATGAAACGGTTAGTAGTGGACCCAGGTCCGGTTCGACCAAGTCGAACCGACCCAATCCGACCCCGTCTGGGCCGACCTGGTCCGACCATTTGGGTATGACCTGGACCATTAAGTAGACCAGCCAGTTAGGTTTGTCCCGGCCCGCTGGACCCACCCTAGTAGGCCGCGTGGGTGGTTCGTCACGAGATCGGGGCCGGTTCGTCCCAGAGCACAGCAACGGTGCGGCCCAGCGTGGCTCGGCCCAGAGGGTCGGTCATCCGGATCGGAAAGGGCACCAAAAGGGGGTATGTCTTGGGAGGTCGGCACGACCAGGGAACTAGTTCAGTTGGGTGGTGGCTTGGGAGCCCGGGAGGCAGTCGGGCAGGCTGGCAGGGTGGCCAGTAGGCGGTCTTGTGGCGGCTCGGCCAGCGTGGGTTGGAGGGTTCAGTCAGGGTGCAGCGGCTGGGAGGCCAGGAAAGCACGGTTCGGTGTGGTTTGGGTCGGCATGGGACATTCGTGATCAGTCCAGTGGCGCACGGGTGGCCGACGGTGGCCGGGAGCCGAGTGGCGCGGGTCAGCGACACTGCGGCTGGGTTGGCTCAAATGATTCGGCCGACAGACGGCGTGGTCAGGGCGGCTCTGCCGTAGGGATACGGTTCGACCCGAAGCACCATAGCATTTTGGGAGTGGCACGGTTCGTAGAGGTCGTGGGTAGCGTGACCTTTTTCATCACTGCCTTCATCATTCTGTCGCCTCATCACTATGCCGATGTTCATCACAAACAAGAACGACAGAGGGGTCAGGCAATGTTTGATTGGCCCGAACCCTCCGCATTTAGGGTGGTAAAAATTGGATAATCAAGAAGTACAATGAACAAAATTTATTTTACAATCTCTACATTGATTCGATTCCAACCTTAGTTGAGAATAAGAAAAGGACTAATACAAAAATAAACCCCCTACATTTGATTGTCATTCATCGATGGAGTCACGGAAATAAAATTGAGTTGACATCGTGCACCGTGTCCGCTGCACACTTCCAATCCCAATATCACACATCAGTTGTGAATGATGCTCCCTGTTAGTAGGATTCCAGGGAATAATTTCGTATCAGACCCTTGTCGGTGTTCTTCATTGGAAGAACACGTTCTTCATTGGAAGATGAGGTCCTTCATTCTTCGTTGGAGAACTACTTTTCTCCCACGCCCTCCTCTACCCAAAAATGAAATGATGTGTCAAATAATCTATTATATAATCTATTATTTCGTTGGAAAGATATCAATAAGAAAACTGAGCATTTTTTGTCACATTAAAATTATTGGAGGATTTGGCCCCATTAATTGGGTGTGTTGGAAACATTAATGTGGAGAATGGTCCAGATGATCATCAACATTATAAAATGGGTTTTGAGAGGTTTTCCTCTCCTCTCATTTAATAGGGGTCGGGTGTTCCTCACACCTATTATTCAATTAAGGAGGTTATGTGGTCTCGAGTGGTCCCCACCACATTAATCCTCACATGGGAGGGTGAGTTCGCATATGCCCCACCACCATAAAATCTCATGGGAGGTTAAGGGGTGGTGGTCCCACCTCCCACGTCCATGAGGAGGTTTTAATGAACAGATAAAAAATTAAGCCACACACTTAATTTTTATTTAATTCATTCTCTAAAAACCCAAAACGATCTTTTATTCGTGACCCACTGCCGTCGATGTGATAGTCTTCTTAAGAGAATACTGGCACTGGGAGTTCAACGGTGTCCTCATATTTCAATTCTGAGCATCAGTTCAAAAGATATTAAAACTCGCTCATACGTTTAACTAACACACCAGAACAAAACCTTATAAATTGATTTCGGGCACACTGGACCTCAGAATCACACGCCGTCAATTTTTAAGGGCTCGTAAAATTCCGATGTATTTAAAAAAAATTTCAAATATTTTTCAGGTGTTTATAGAATAGTACCACATAAGAAGGGATAGATAATTGCGTAGTTTGATGACAACAATTACGTAAAAAATAGGAATACGTAAAAATGGTTTTTAGTATGATTCATGAAATATTACACCAAATGGAGATATATATACTTTAAGTGATGAGAAAATTTTTCGAATAATATCAAAATGTCAATTATGAAAATATTTTTAACATTGTCACAAAAATATAATTTTATAATACACATTAAAAATTCAATTTTGACGAAGTAATGGCATTTAAAAAAACACATTAAAATAAATAAAAATAATGGAACCTTTAATGGATATACTGTTTATCTGTAGTAAACATATAGAAGGATTTAAAAATAATCAAATTAAATCGATTTACTTTTTATTATTTTGGGAATAAAATTATTGAAACCCACACCAACAAAATGTTAACAAAACATAATTTATAAAATGTGGTAAAGATACATAATAATATTTTTTGTGGTAATTCATGTTCTGATTTCTAAATCATAAATAAAAACTTTTATAGAATGAGAAAATATGGGAATGGAGGAATCACATCTGTTAGTTTGATATTACAATATTCTTAACAAAATTTAATTTTTATGAAGAAATAATATTATCCATTGTGAATATTAATAGAAAAAATCCATCAAAATGGGGTCAAAATGATGAAAATTAAATACCCACACACATGAGGTGATTCAAAATATAATACTATCACATTTTATATTGTACAAAAAAAATTTGAATTATTTTTAGGAAGAACCATTATAACACAGTGACTCAAAATTATGAAAACAAATACACTTATAGATTTAGTTTTATTTTAAGAGTATTTCTTTAAAGGAGGAAAATGAAATACAACTTTAGATATGATGAATAAATAAGAATCCTGGTAAAATATTCTATAAAATTAATATATAAACTGTTTAAACAAAACATGGGGATAAATCAAAACATATTTTAAAGATGGATGAATAAGTTGAGAAAACCATACAAAATAGGTATCGATTGAATCTGAATCACACTAAATGTATTACAAGATATTTATTTTTAAATTAATGTACTTTCATGGAAACATGGTTGAAAAAATATATAGGTATGTATACATAATAATAAAAAACAATTGGACATTATGAATTATATCTCATTGAATCAGATTAAGATGAGGAAAACCATACCATATCTATCGACTCATAGAAATGAAATTTATAAAAATTTGAAAAAACAAATGAGAAAATTAATAACATAAATTATAAATTTATGAAAAAATAAAACATTTATATAATTTATTTCTAAACATTCAAAAAACATATATTTTTTATTTAATAATTACTTCCATCATCAGATGTTTTCAATTTAAATTATTTCACACATTTTGTGTAATAGTGATATCGAATCATATTCCATGATACTAAGTACATAATTATTATATTTTACAATTTACTATAACATATTCTGAATAATAATATATTCATATATAATTAAATTCCCTGAGAATCTCTCTCCTCATTTGGAAGGATGGAATTTCTAATGATTTTGTATTGAGTAACATATCAATATAAACACATTACTTTACAATTATTATTGATTTTTTTGTAATCATTTATGAAATATATCAATAACATAAATTAATCCTTAATATCAAAAATTTTCATAAAATATATCTTATAACCATTCATGTGATATGTTGATGAAATATAAAACACATCGTCGATGAATGTGGTAGTCCGAACAAACAGAGAAATGATGTTTTCATTTTTTATCATATGGGAATAATGTACGGTAAAACATTATTTTTCATTATAGAGCCATAAATATATATATTTTATAATATTTATTAATTTAAATATTTATTAAAGATATCCATATATGTATTTTTGGAGAGAAATAAGTCTTTCATGTAGGTGGTAGTCCACACATATAAATAGATCTCATTTTTGTTATCCGTAGAACTAAAATGTCGTTGGAATAGATTTAAAATATAAAAATATAAAAAATAATATTAATATCATATTTAATAATTTAATACCCTTTATAATACGACTCATTATTTAGTTATTAGAATTTGACATGTCATTCATTGAGTTGGAGTTATGCACATATGTATGAATGGCATTTTCATTTCTTATATGGTGAAGGGGGGACAATAGATAAATGTTATTCCATAAATATAGAAATAATTCAATATAATAATGGTATGTATGTTATTATTTTAGATGGTTATATTACAAATTTATGTAATATAATTTTACATAATGAAATAAAAATTAAAAGAAGTGATTTAATAATTTTAACCAAAAACCGTAAAATAGCTTCATTAAAAATGGATTAAGCCTCTGAGGGTTAGTATTTTGAGGATAAAAAAACATATAGTAATTATATAGTAGTGTTTTGGAGGCATAAGGAATGTTTATGGTCAAAATAACTGGAATTTAGTGTGATTATATGTGGGTTGGGGAAGACGACAATTTATAAATGGGAGGGGTGTCAATTTTATAAATAATCAAAATATTATATTATTATCATGTCAATTTCAAAGGAAAGATGATAAAATAGTGGATAGTAATGGAAAATGGATTATTATAACTTAATAAATACCTTAACCAATCATTTAGATAAATTTTTTAAACATTTAATCTCTTTTCCTATTTTAACCATTTTATTATTTTGACATTTACAACATTAACTAATTTTTTATTATGTAAATTATTTTATATGCCCAAAATTTTAATGGAATTTATTACATAATTTTTCAATATTAATTCAAAATAATAAATCCATTAAATTATATTAAAATTATTTAATTGAAAAATATTAATTCTAAATTAATATATTTATAACCCTTTAAAAATATGTTCATAGAAAAATTAAACATGTGTTTCAAAATTTCAAATAGGGGATCTGGATAAAAAATTCAATTTTTAACTATTTAATTTTAATTATAAAATAAATATTTGAAAAATAATATTTTATCATAATTTTTACTTGTATTCATATTTCTAAATTATTTCATAAAAGTTCCGTTATTTTTTAAAATAGTATTTTTTTTACTATTCACACTAAAATCGTTTTTTTTCTACAAAAATGATAGAATTAATATTAAGATAATATTTACATGATTATTACAATTTATTTATTTTTTTAAATGATAAATAATTTCTTTTTGAATTTTACATTTTAATGGAATAATAAATACCCTAAAAACAATTTTTTTGGGAAAAAAGAATTTTTAAAATATTGATGTTCTTACTATCATATTCTATCAATTAATAACTAAATTTGTGTTAATATATTTCTTAAATAAAAAATTAATATTAGTTACTTCACTATAATATTTTCTATTTTTAAAAATCAAAATTTAGACAACCTAATTGAAAAATATTTGTGAAAATACAGTTCCACTCCTAAAATGAAATTCATTTTTATTTAGATACACTAAGTGAATTTTATCAAATAATTGATATTAAAATAATTTTTCTGTTTATTTTGTTTTAAATGTGTTAAATTATATTTATACTCATAAATTGAATGACTATAAAATGATCAAATTCAATACTTATAAATTTATCTTTGAAAATTCAATGGTGTTGATTTTGTATGGTGTTGTGTATGGATATAGATATTATAAATAGTGATTAATTTATAGAAAATATATTTTAAAATATAGGGGCTCTACATTCTATTCTCTTTAAATAATTTGTACCCTCATTTCAATAATTTCTCATTTTTATGAAAATAGATTTCAATATTCATTATATAGCCATACACCGTGATATATCATCTAATTGTATTGAAAACATAACATATTGAGAATGAATAAGAAACCAATACATTCCATTATGGTATGAATATATTTATATTATCCACCATTTGTTCAAAATATTCCTCTTTACCTTGATATATGCTTTAAGTTTTGTCAATGTTATACTTATCACAACTTTATTTTTCGAATCCTATTTCTTAATAAATTCTAAAACAAAAATGAATATGTTTATATACATTAAAATAAAAGTACATGATTTTAAGAATATAAAAACTAAATATGTTGATATTATTTTCAAAGAAAAAATCATTTTCATCCTATAGAACACTAGGTTCAACTATGATATAATTTCATCAAATGATAAATCATTCAGTTTAATGCAGGTTTTTAAAGATCATTTTAATTTTATGATCTCAAATCTAAATAGTAATATATTAAATACTATAATTTTATTTAAACGATAATAATTCATTAAAAATATCATGTTTATCACCCATAAATATCACCAATGAGGTTCAAATCTAGTGTGCAGTAATAAATCATTGTCATTTACTTTGTGAAAATAGAGATGAGTCCCATGAAAAAATTTTAGGGAATTTACCCTTAGATTAATATGTCCATGGTCGTTCGCCCACTTTTATGTATCCAGAGAGATATTTCATTTATAAGGATCCATAAAACCTATATTTTATCAAAAGGTTATGTTTTTATCTTATAGTCTATCTTAACCTAATAGTTTTTAGTATATTTCCCTCAATGTTATCTCCAAAAATAACTATAGTAATCTACATAAATAAATAATCAATTCATTGAAATTATTTAGAGAACCCCAAATCATTACACCTTGATCTAGTGACCAAAACACATTATCTAAAAATATGCTTTGATAAAAAGTGAGGTGATTCAATCAAAAAGTAAATACATTTTTTGTGTGTAGATATTACATATTATAGTTATTTTTAAATATTATAGTTTATAAATATTACACTTTTTGTTATGTAAATTTTTATGGGATATTAAACATTATAAATATTTTCAAAACCTCGGAATCTATGGTTTATTGTCTTTAAAGATCAGCTCTATGAAATTTTAATTATGAATATTTATTTACAATTTCACCATACATAACTCCAATATTGAAATATCCCATATTATACATATATTAATAACATTGTGAAATTAAAACAAGAATTATGTGAGATCAAAATAACTA
Organism: Viscum album; assembly: GCA_963277665.1. NCBI lineage: Eukaryota > Viridiplantae > Streptophyta > Magnoliopsida > Santalales > Viscaceae > Viscum > Viscum album. The sequence continues at coordinate 695,008,729 of OY728163.1, forward strand.
TAAGGGAAATTTTGTAAAGGAGTCATAAGTTCTAGAACAACAAAATATGAGAAGCATGATAATGAGAATAAAATATATTTATAATAATTTAAACTAAAATGTGTTTTTCACAATTAAATTTAAATGGAATGTAATTTAAATTAATCAAATATAAATCATTCCATAAGAGTGTTAAGAAATGTGAAAATAAACATGAGACAAAAAATATTAACATAAGAATATGACATAGAAATATGGAATTATTATATGAAAATAAAACATAACAAAATAAGGTCGGAATCCCTATCTAATTACCATATCTTGTTGAGAGGGAAAAAATACCTAATTTCCAAATGATATTGGAGTAGAAACCACATAACTATTTCAATAATATAGTGAATATTTAATCACTAGTAGATTATGATGACATAGTGGAGAAAACATCACATCATTGTTTCAAAAACATAGTGGATATATTAATCAATATATCTCATACATAAATATTATATCTTATTAGATAAATATTCATTTCCTAACTTAAATATCTATTCCCAAATCATATAGGTCTAATATCAGTGTGAATTTGGATAGTTAAAAAACTTGTGCATGTGATATCTACATTACCTCCCACTTAGTTCTTGATAACTATAACCCATTTTATATTTATCATAAATTGTACCATTTTTTATGAAATAGGGAAGGAAATATAAGAAAAGGGTGAATTTATAATCTTATTAAGGGTGAACGTGGGAGATATACTGATCACATGACCATGACATGAGCATGAAAGTATGAGTACATGAGTTTAATATTTGATACTATACCTTTCATATTATAGATCATTATCATGTGCCATAGAAAAAATCCTTCTAGTTTATAATATATGAATTATAATGAAATCCATGAACATGGGCAACATAAGTATAGAATCGGTATACTAAATAATTTTGTAGCATAATATTAAGCATAAAAATCATTTCCATAGTAGTTAAAAATCACTGCAAAGGCTATCATATTGGATCGGATTTAAATCAAAAAACCATCATACCAGTCAATGTTCACTACCATGAATATGAATGTTGTTAGATACCCTTACTAAATTGGGTTTACACTATAATATAGAACATTTTATCTCATTAGTTATCCATAATTATGCAATGAATTTTAAGGATATAAAATTTTAGCCCCAATCGTTTCATAATTTGAATAATTTACATATGTTCCACAATATCCTAAAACATTCATCATATTAAAACCAATGAAATGAAAATATTTTCGCAATCATTTAATCATTGAGAAATCATTGGAAATGGATGATGTTTTATAAAAATATATTCACCATAAACATGAACCATATAAATAAATAATATTTATTATACCCTCGGATCATATCCCTAGTAATTAATATAAAAAATAGTGTAATTTTCTCTTTGAATAGTATTAATACAATTACATGTTCTTTTGAAAAATCATGTTTAAAATACCCTTTCCAATTTTAAAATGACATTTCAAAAACAATTAATTTGAAAACAATTATGAAAATTATTTTATTCATCACTAGACACTGATTTTTGTAATTGTAGATTTACCCTATTGGGTGGTCCTGATTTGTATTAAATACCATTCATGTCTTATATGTTAGAAGGAAACATTCCTTTCATTTTATTTGAAAAGAAAATTACATCATTTAGAAAATGAAAAGAATAGTCCTTTTAATTTTTTTTAAAAAAATCAATCAAATTTAAAAATAAATTTAAAAATATATCTTAAAATAATAAAATTATTATTTAAAATAGTTTTAAAAAAATTGTTTAAGAAGAAAAAATATATTCAAATGATGATAGAAATATATTTGGTATTCCTTAAAAACATTATTTTAATCTCTTGATTTCATAAAGAATGAAAAATTAAATAAAAACATTTAATATCTTGAAATAAATTTTGGAGATTAAAATTCATTAGTTTATAGATAGTTATATTATAAAATTTGATCATAAAAAACATAATCATAATGAATCCTAATAAACAATATGATTGTAACAAAAAATGCTTACCACTTTAGTAACATTTGAATATTAAACCACCAGAAATAAAAACATCTACTAAAACACTAAATATCATGTAAATAATGATATTGATGATATTCAATGTTGAATAGTATTATATAAATCACATTAGGGAAGATCAACACATGATATAACATATTTCCCTGAGAAGATAATTTCAGTTGATAAACCCTTATTTTGAGTTCCACATACTTCAAAAGCACTATATCCTCTCGTACAATAAATTTAAATATATTATAATTTTGTACCAAACCTATTTATAAACTTATAATATCATATATAATAAAATTATAATATTAATAATCCCATTTATTAGTAATTCCTTTCTGAAACCATTATTTTTGAGAGTTTAGAGTTTTGTTTTTCATGATCATTTCTGTTTAGTAGTATCGGTCCTTGTAAATTGATCGTGTTTCCATCATCTCCATAATGTTAATAATGATTAAAATTTTTTTATATTAATTATATAAATATATTCATCCATAAATGTTTGACATATAAAAATGAATTACACCATTCATGGTGACAGTAAATTGTGGGTATGCATTAATGGAATTTTAAATTTTGAAAATTTTTAATAAAATAAATTTAAATTATAATCAACATTTATATAATAAATTTTATATTATATAAATAATATATATTAATTTAAACAACCATTATTTTCATCCAAGGACATTTGTAACAAAAAAATAATCATATCGCTTCATGGAGGAGGTATTCCACATGTACGCATGAGTAGCGACATAATTTTTCATTGAATTGGATGTTAAGATGGTAGATGTAATATTTAATTCAATAAGTATAATTTAATCACAATTATAAATATAAAAAATTAAGTCCATCATAACAATGATTTCATAAATATAGTGGCGGAAGAGTAATCTTATCACTATGTGGAGTCGATAAGCAGTAAGTACACATGAGTGATACTTTCACACTTCATTTGAATAGAAATGTTGTGGATAATTATGATTTAATAGTAATAATAAATTTTAATTTTATTGATAATATTGAACATAATTTTTTTTGTAAACATAATATATTTATAGTAGGTAAAATAATATGTAAAAAATAATGTTTTGTCTAATGGTGATTACCCATTCTTTGAAGGAATCCCTTTGGATCTAATATTAACGACACTAGGGTCGCTGTTTCGGGAATACAGGATCCTATATGTTCGTTGGAGTATGACACTCTAGAGGGGGGATTAATTTAGTTCTTATAAAAATTTGCATAAAAATATATCATAAAATGTTACCTAATTTCAAATACAAAACAACATAGTTAACCAAAGGGGCAGTTTATAAACAATTACACTATTGAATGGATTTCTAAAAAGCGATTAGTTCTCAGTTAAAAAAGTATTATATAATGTTTTATTTATTGAAATAAATATACTCAAAAAAATTCTAATATAATCACTATCAATCATTAAATATAAATAAATATATGTTTTTTGATTTAAATAAACACAACCGAGAAAACTAAAATAGAAGGAACAAGGAGGAATTTAAAAAAAGGTTTGATATCTAATTGAGCATTATTCCTCTCCACTTAGAGATCACCTTCTACCATGTAGTTTATGTTAATAAAAATTTATCCATAGCAGGGATCGGCATAAACAACAGAATATACAACTGTCTATGTCAACTAGACCTCTACCTTAGTTTTCACGGGAGTTAAAATACCTATAGGCCACGTATAGACAACATCTACAATAATTTTATAGTAGTGTATATAAAAGCTGGTTTCTGAAGATATCTTTGTATCTTTTACTTTTTCATAGGATTCAGTGTGTCTTTATAGAATAGATATACACACACTACTCATAATTTAATAATAGTACACACTAAGTGAAAAAAATAACGAGAATCGATTTAGAAGGCTCTATGTGATTGGAAATATAGCTTGTGACTGGTGGAAGTTGTGTTGGAATGAATCTTGTGTAAGATATTAGAAATAGACCACAAAACAGAGCATTGTGAGATCTTATACCTTATATTTCTGGTTATTTATTGATGTTCTAATGAGTTCTTCTCCTTTCATAGTTTTTTGATGCAATGTGTTCTTCGGTTTGAGTTCATTCTATTTCACCCACATCTATCAGATCTTTTTTTTATATGGATAATTAATTTTCACCTTAGACATACACATCTTAATTATTTTATGTGTTTTATTTATACACTATAGCCGAAATGTAGCATGATATCAATCCTATCTAGGTACCTCATACCTCATACATTAGTCTGTCATTGATGAAATGTTGTCTACAAAAGAGAGACAAATTCCTTAAAATAATTAGAAGTACTAGGACTCACAATTATGACCATTACAAATAAATTTCAATTTAAATGACTTCGTAAGAATAGAAGGTGTCTTTAAACAGTATTACTAAAGAGTGAATTGGGAAAAAGTATTACACTTTATTCATTCTTCAATCATGAATGGTGAGTCATGTATCAGTGAATTGGGATTGGTAAGTTGATCAAATGGTAGGATCACATGACATTGACTCATGATATCTATATATTATACTTTTTTAAAATTCTTAATTTAATCTATTGTTAGGATGATGAAACTATTAATCATACTCTGGTAAAAGTCAAATAGGTTATCAGAAGCATGATACGATGATGTCTCATCCTTTGTAAAAAACATCTGGAAGACTATTAGTAGCATGATGCAATGGTGTCTCATTTTTATTGATAAACACGAAAAACATTTGATGGTGGGTTAAAAAAATAGTGTCTCCTCCTTTTTTAGAATTCATCATCTACGTTGATGGTGATACAGTAGACAGTGAGACATCTTAACAAAAAGTTTATATTAAAAGAATCTCATAGTTAGATGATTTTCTACCAATAGTGACATCTCCAATACTTATCACCACTTTATAATTACTCATACTTTGTAATATTTTTCCAATATGTTTTATGATATAAAATATTTACAGAACAAATTAGTATTATTTTTAAACATGAGTAATCAAAATTTAACATGATGTAACAATTATTTAACTTGAAGATACATGGTCTATGAGCATTAGAACTAGAACCTACCAATAATATCAACCTTTTTTATCATCACAATTCATGGAATTAACATATTATTCATAACTATCAAAGTAAAAAAGACCAAAATGTGGAAAAACATTCAATACAGATAATGAGATATTAAATTATATGTTAATAAAATAAAATAAAATAAAATGCCATACATATTCTAAGTCTCTGGTTAAATTTCATACTAATTTTTCCACATTTTAGATTGTAAATATTATAAAAATTATATTAGATTATAAAGAAAATACAACATGTGAGAAAGAACATAATATGGTTGAAAAGAGATAATATATTCCATGATAAAAAATAATACATTAGACGAGAAAAATTTCAAAATACAACACTATCAAATAACTATAAAAAAATAATTCTTCTCCAAGGATGGATCTGTGGATTACTTTCCATTATCAAAAGATGCCGGTGGAGAATCAGATGTACAGAAGATTTTGAGGTATATAACTGATGAATTGAAAATTCATAAGGTATTGTAGAAGAATTTTTTTTGTAGATGAAGGTGGGTCTATAAGTTCTCAATAGATAATAGGCTTCAAATTAATAAGATCTTTATCTAGAGTCATGGGAAAAGGTTGAAGGGATTAATGAATTTGATAAAATGGATTCTTGGTGAATTCCACTCTGAACTGTAGATCAACTGATCTGTAGATAGAACTTGATGGAATATTCTCCATCACAGGTTAAATGGTAAAGGCATGTGGTACTACAAATAGTAACACTCGAAATGGGTAGGTATGGATTCAAAATGTTGATTCCATCCATGATAATCTTCCTACCATTCCCCATTGCCTTGGTAAAATAATCGTTGTTTTCCATGAACATAAGAAGGGAAGGAGTATACTCCTTGTACTGTTTAACATGTTCCTCGAACGAATCAGTGATAAGAGGTAGCCTCAAAGTCTAATTTAAGTATTACAAATGGTAGGTGAGCAAATTCTTTGTGTAAATCATCTAAAAGTAAAACTTCACCTTCACTGTGATTGGATCCTTATCTTCTTGGGCCACTTTCATATAATTACTTATTATTCCATTCACATGGTTAATATTTTTTTGTATATAACTTAATACCACTTTATGAACAACACTCATCACTGAATGATGATCTTCTCGTATCACTATTGTAATCATATTAATGTAAAAGGTCTAAGTAGGAGTAGCAGAGGTTGATACACCTATTAATTACTCATAGATAATGGATCTTCAAAAATCCAAATAATGGGATAGTGTTTACACATGTCATTATCAGAAGACGTGTATACAAGACTTTCAACAACACTTTCCAATGATTCACTATACTAAAAATACATGCCTTTAATAATAGGAATGAGAGCATCCAGTTCATCATTCAATTTATTATTCTCCATTATAACTTTTTTTAATTCTAGAAACTATTTGAGGATAAATATGGGAGATAACATTCTCTGACATCATATTTTCATTACATTCAATAAGAAATTTCATTGGTTTGGGTTGAGGTTTAATGGTATATCTAACAGGTGATCACAATCATTTGTTAAAAACATTTAAGTCTTTTTGACTCACATAAAATATTGAAAATGATACAACGGTAGGTGTAGGTGCTACTTCTGGATTTGAATCAGCATCAAAATTCAGATACTTCAAGAACATTATTATGTATAGAGGATATTTCTCCTATTCAGATACTGTTGTCACATCAAAAAGAGTAAGAGTATCAACTTTAAATATTTGAGAGTATTTATCCCCTTAACTGGTGATTACCTTTTAACATGAACTTAATATTGAATTTGAACATCTGGAACTACTTCCTCAATTAAAACTAACTCAGGAGCCTTTTGAGATTCCAAAACTGGTTCCTTTTCCATTAAAAAAATTTCACCAAGATTTTTATGTTCTTCAATAGGACATTGATCCCTAACAGGATGATCATCTTATCAAATAGTTTCACCTCAATCATTACCACATTCTTCTTTTATCATTTAGGTATTTCAAAATGATAAATTTAAAATGAAAAATAAATATAAATTCAAATGAATGAAACAAAATTTTTATGTCTGATCCGGAAAAATAACAACATAATTAACTACAAGACACAATGGAGAGTTCTATCTGTGAGTCATTATCATTGAGTCCCAATGGTGAGTCAACAAAGGTGAGTCCCAACAGTGATTCCTCATCGATGAGTCACAATGGTGAGTCTTCATCGGTGAGTCCTAATGGAGAGTCGTCAACAGTGAGTGTCAATAGTGAGTCATCGATAGTTAGTCGTAATGGTGACTCATCCTCAATGAGTTCTAATGGTGAGTCATCAAAAGTTAGTCTTAATGGTCAGTTATCAATAGTTATACCCAATGGTGAGTCATCATCATTTTATCCCAATGGTGAGTCATCAATAGTTAGTCAATCAAAATTAGTAATCCTTAACTCTTGTATAATTTCACTCTTTATATCATAATTTAATGGCATATTAAAATTATCAATAAGATAATATGTAGTGCCAATGAATTCAAGAGTTATATAAAATTTTCGATAATGATCCCACAAAAAGATAAGTCTTACATCAATATGATTTTTTCTTGAATGATAAAATAGATTCTTATAATTGTTAATTGAATATTTTTTGTCATATTTTATAGGTACAAGCCTAAATTGATATCCATAATCTAGTAATGTGAAATTTATCCCAAAAACATTTATCACAATAATGACCAACAACAATGACTTTTGCTTTAGTAGTAGAAAATGAAGTAAAATTTTGTTTCTTACTACACCATGAAACTAGACACATGAACAAAAAGTGTCATGTTCTAGAGGTTCTTTTTTATCTGACATGAAACCACCAAAATTAACATCCGAATTACTAACAAAGTCAAATAATTTTCCTCTTGGTTGGAATAATATCATGTCGGTAAAATATATGAGGTATTTTAAAATGCATTTAAAAGAAATAAGATATAACTATTTAGGATTTTCATGATAGTGAGGACACATATACACATTAAACATAATATCAAGTAGGTTTTAATTCATATAGAGAATACTTATAATCATACCTCTGTAATTTATTTGATACACTAAATTTCTATTTTCATGATGATCTAATCTACATGTGTTACTAATATGATTATAAAAAATATTATTGCTATACATGTCCAAAAAAATTAAATGGTCTTTATTTTAATTAATTTTATTCAAATAATACAATTCTTATTTTGAAAAATTTTAAATCCTAGAATGAATTTCATTTCACCCATTAAACTCATTTCAAACTCATTTTTAATAATTTTAGGAAATTCAATACATAATTAATTTTATGATGATCACAAAATAATATAATCAACATATATTTTAACAAATAAAAAAATTTAGATATTCTATTTATCATGATAGTAAGATAGAATATTTTTTTAGAAAAATAGTTATAAATAATAATTGTTTTAATCCAATTATTCCAAAGTCGTGGAACCTTTTTTAAGAAATTCAAATTTTTTTAACATTATAACATGATTATGAAAATGATTATTTTTAAAATAGGGGGTTTAAAACATAGACATCACCAACTATATTCCAATTTATAAATGAACATTTGACATCCATCTGATTATGTTTTTAATATAGATATTGTTTATAAGCTAGATGCATTCTAATGGCTTAATGTCAGGCTACTAGTAAAAATGTTTCCTTATAGTATATTCCTTCTTCTTGAAAAAAATATGTGCCACAAATGAAGCCTTTTTTTATTATAGTTCCAACTTCTTCATCTTTGTTTCTAAAAACATACATTGTGCCTATGATAAAGGTTACTTTTGGTTATATCAATAAGTTCCAAAATGTTTTCTTTCAAACTGATTTAATTATGCTCGAATAGACCGAATGCCTACTTTTTTTATTTTATAATGTATAATCCCCCTTTTAAGGGGTGAAGGGGAACCCATACGTGACCCATAGGCCTAAGGCACAAGGCCCGACTAACCCAAAATACAAGACCTAAGGGCCAAGTGGCATACCATCCCCAATACATGACTTGTATTCCCAATATACTTGAACTACCCCTCCCCACCTCTTGTGTCATTGATCACCTAGCTCCCCACATTGCATAACTAATTGGCTAGCATTTCCCTGTACAAAGCTACATGGTGCCTAGTCCTGATGGCGGCTTCCATATCCTCTTATTCTTCCAATCTGGTTAGCTTTGCTTCTAGTGGCTACTACTCTTGTTGCTCTAATCTTCTTCTGGGGCCTGTTCTATGTGAACTGGGCTACTCCATGGTCTATGTGGCCCAATGGCCCTATGGTCTGAAGGCATTTGATGACCCGGATTCCCTTGAGACTCGTAAGCCCAAACCAGTGACCCGAAGGCCCAAATCGAGTGAATAGTTCCAGCTTCTACAGTACCAAATAGTAACTGCTACATTAACTGCTACATAACTACTTCATAAACCCAAAAAATCACCTCCACCCGGTTTTAAACCTGGGTCTCTTGAATGCCAAGTAGGAGCCCTTACCACTCAGGCACATGTTCATTGGCACAAACTGATTTAATTATTCTTTCATAGCCATCACCTAGAATTCATCATTGATTGCATTATTGATATTCTTACATTCCCACTGTGAAAAGGAAGATTTTTGTGCAACGTGATTTATTAGTAAATCTCTGGTCTATATTCCTTTTAATAAGTCTCCAACTAAAACTTCTAAAGTATGATTTATAAGAGTTACAACATATAAAGAAAATGAAGGGTCGGTTACTTCAAGATCTTCAATAGGTTTGGGTTCCTTTTGTTCAGAATCATGAAAAATTAAAAAACATTATTTTAATTCTTGTATAACAACAGAATCAGAAGATTTTGGATTTATGTCAAGATTTAAAAGATTATCCTCAAAAAATTTTATTGAGTTTTTGGATTCATGTGAATCAATTTCAAATACATTACATACACATATTCTTCCACACATTTGGTTCTCTTATTAAAGACTATGTAGGATTTACTAGATATTGAATAAAATAGGAAAATTCCATCATCACTATTGGAATAAAATTTATCCATATTATTTTTAACTCAGAATAAAGACTTTGAAAACAATAACATTGAAGTAATTAACCATGGGTTTTATATTATTCTATATCTCATAGGCTATTTTTAGTAATATTGGTCTTATTAAAACACTATTGATTATGTAGCAAGAGATATTCAAAGCTTCAACCCACAAATAAACAAGTAGATCATATTCATTATATATAGTTTATGTTATCTCTTTTATGGTTATATTTATCCTTTATAAAACTCTACACAACTAGGGTGTCTTAAGATTATAGAAGTTTTGACTGTATCCATTTTGTGGGAAAACTGATTCAAAATCTTGATTTTCAAACTCATTTCCATGGTAACTTATGTTTTTTTTTTTATTCTATGTCCACAAATGTTGTCTACGGATTTATCATTCTCAGTTAAATAATTCAGAGCCTCACTTTTTAAGCTATGAAGAATGTTATTGTATACCTATAGAAATCATCTACGAGAACAAAGAAATAATGATTCCCATTTAAACATGAAACTCTTGATGGTCTAATAAATTATTGGGAACCAACACAAGAGGTTGAGAAGATGAAGATTCTTTCTTTGGGTGGAATTATATTTTATGTTTTTTTCCTTTTTGACAAAGATTATTTAATTTATCATATGGAAACAATTTTTTATGTAGATCCATGACTAATCATTTTCTTGTAATATTTTTAAGAGAGTGAATGTCAGGATGTACTACTATTCTATGCTAGAGGAAGGACACTTCATGAAAATTAGTTAAGCAAGAAACATTATGTGAGACTAAGGAATCCAAATTAATTGCAATTACATGTTCAATTATTAAAGTCGTAAATACTAAATCATTTGTAAATAAAAAACATTAAAGAATCATTTTCCAATTTAACATAAATAACATCATCACATAACTATGAAATTATAATCATTTTGTACTTGATGTTTTTCCATTAAAAATGGATTCCCATTTTGCGGTTCTGGAGAACGCGCCTCACGTGCTTGGTGGTTTTAAAATATTTTCGAATGTTGCTCTCCCAGACGACGGCTGCCCAGCGACATCGGTGCCGGCCTCACATCGGAGGTTCGTTGTTGCCTCTCCGCAGAGCTGAGATGGTGCCCCATCCTTCAAAGAGGATCTCTACCAGTCCTATTTGGTGATCTCTCGGGCACACTATCCTGAGGCCAAGCCTTTCTCCCCGAAGGTTTCTAGAGAAGGTAACATTCTGTCGGCGGAGTCCCCCACTGCGATTTACAAGGAGGTTGTTGAAGATATGAAATGGACCTTAGCAGCATGTTTCAGTTCTTCCAGGCCTCCTCTTTCAGATTTCAAGAGATTTGTGGGTTCTTGGGGACTTGTAGATTCGGTGTAGATATCCTCTCTTCACAGGAACTCTTTTTTTATTATCCATTTCATTGGAGCATGATTTTATATAGGAGTGGTGTAGAGTCCCTCGGTTCTTGGGTAGATGGCACTTCAGCCTTGCTAGATGTTCTATCGCATCCCATTGTGGGAGGGAGAGCTCTCGGGTTGCTGTCTGTATTTCCACACCTGATTTACCACTTCCTTTTTTCAATGATTCTCTTATTAGAGATCTAGGGGTTCTATTGGGGGATTTCTTTGTGTGGATGATAGAACAAATAGTGGGGTGGTATCATCTGATGCCCAGATCTGCATGGTGTTAGACCTGACTTTGTCGCCGCCGGAACGCATCACACTAATGGTGAAAGATTCTTTGTAATGGAGTCACGACATTGCTTATCCGGTCTTTCCCAGGTACTGTTCCTTCTACTCTCTTTAGGGGCATTGAATTCAGAACTACAGGAATCACCGACGAGGTGGACGGAGGAAGGCACCATATAATCCAAATTTACTGGATAGCAGACTAGATACAAAACTTCAGGGGGAGACATCACTAAAGGATGAGAAGAGCTAGACCACTCCGGATGGATCTACATATGTTGTTACTGGACATGCCTGTGTGGCGAGATCAGCATGCTTGGATCTGGTGCCGTCGCACTCAGTTCCAATCCTCCCTTCCTGGGTCGTCCCAGCACTCGGTCCCTTTAACCTCATTCAGTATATTTCCAATGTTTGGTGGTCGGATAGCATCTGGAAACTATTCTCCAAATGGTCGGGTAGGAGGACTTGGGTTATTTCAGCTTCAAGACTTCTTCGCAGTAACTTTATTATAAGGTACAATGGAGAGATTATAGTACCTGGTTCTCTAACCATCCATCCTTCACCCAGGCTCTCCGGGTTCGAGATATCCTGGTCTGATAATGCTCTTTCGGGGCCTCCTACAATGCAACTTACATGCGTGTCTCAACCAGGCAGTGAAAATGTTTTGCAAGGAGGCTCAGACACCCAACTGGCCACTGACAATACAACCCCCAAAGCAAGAGGAAAGGAAAATTTAGTATAACGACCATGATTTCATCTCCCACAGTTGGAACCTTTTCTTCAGCAGGACCGGGAGTATGCACAAGAGCACAGAGTAAATCTGTGAAAAAGGGTTCACCTTCTTGCAACATGAATACCAGATCACCTAGGGCCAAAGCCAGGTTTCCCCTATTTCAATGACTTCCATTTTAATATGGAATTCCCATGGCATTGGGGCCCGGGTTAAAACTTACTTTCACTCCACCGAGATTATGAAACATAATGTTGGAATCACCGCTGTCTTAGAGCACAAACAACAGGTTACAAAGTTCAACAATTTTAGACACAAAATCCTCATTCAAGCGGCCATGTATACAGAACCTTCCAATCATCATATATGGATTTTATGGGGAAAGGAGATTAGTGTGGACATAGTCCAAGCCGGGGATCAATTTATCACACTTAAGGTTTCCAGTATGGACGACTCTTTTTTATTCTCTTTCGTGTATGGAAGCTGTGATGCACAAAGGATACAGACTCTATGGGAGGAGCTAAGTATGTTTGATCTAGCGGACTCACCTTGGTTTGTGTGTGGTGATTTCAATATCATTTCTTATCCTGGGGAGAATCATGGTTGAGGCTCCTTTCCTCATGGTTCCACTCTCGAATTCTCCAATTTCATGGCGGGAAAGGGACTTATGGACTTGGGATACTGTGGGGACCACATCACTTGGGGTAATAACCAAAAAGGCAGTAGATGATGCTGGAGTCGCCAGGACCGGTGCTTGGAAAATTCCCATGCCATTGACAAGTACTCTTAGTCGAAGCTCGATCATCTGGTACATGGTGTGTCTGATCATTCTCCCTTACATATTTCTTTAAATGTAAGGTTGGAGAGGAGTAACTACTTCAGGTTCCTAAAGTACTGGGCTGATATCCCTAGTTTCAACCAAATTTTGAGTGATGTCTGGAATGAACTGGTCCAGGGAAGTTCATGGGTTGCTTTTCAAATCAAGTTAGGGCTCCTCAAATCCAAGCTTCATGCATGGGAGAAAGAAATCCCACCTAGTGACAGAGGTATGACTGCCCTCAAACAGGAAGTGGAAAGCCTGGATTGTAGCCTGGAGGATGAATGGGATGATGAGATTTTTGAAGAGTTGGATAACAAGAAAATCCTTCATGTGGAACATATTCCTAAGTAGGAATGTCTAGAAAGGGAAAGATCCAGGGTGAAACGGCTTCATGAAGGCGACAAGAACACATCCTTTTTTCATGCATGCATTAAAGATAGAAGCCAGAAGTTCAAGCATAACATCAAGTTGGAGGATGGCTCCTACTCTAATTATAGGGATGTGGTTGGTAGTGGTGCTCTTTCTTTCTTCCAGAATCTCCTTGTAGGTCCTAGAAAGGTCATGGAGAATGGTTATCCCACCAGTTCTTCAGAGCAGTTCGAGGCGATCATAAGACAGGTTTCAACTGAGGATAATGTTTCCTTTGAGGCCATACCTACAGAGGAATAGTTGTTTGAGGTTATGTTAATCTCAACCCGGATAGTGCCTCGGGCCCCAACAGTTTTCCTGGCTCTTTTTACAGGGGATCGTGGGAGGTGGTGAAGGTGGAGTTAATCACGGCCATTCAGGACTTCTTTCGAGGTCGTACTCTTCCTAGGATCACAAGTTCTACAATGATGATTATTTTTCCTAAGATCAATGATCCATCCACCATCTCCCACTATAGGCCCATGGGTATGTGCAACTTCTCATATACGATCCTTTCCTCCATCATCAATTCGAGGCTATCCAAACATACTCCGCAGTGGCTATCGTTAGAGAAGAATGGTTTTGTGAAAGGTCGGTTGATTCAATGTGTTGTTGCATTGGCACACGATATGATTATGGATATTAACCTCAAAACACATGGTTCAAATATGGCTACCAAATTGGACATGGACAAGGCATATGATAAAATTGAATGAGGGTTATTCAACGGGTACTTTTGGTTATGGGATTCTTGACCTGGGCCAATGATCTTCTGTTTAGATGCGTGAGTTATCCATGGTTGGCTATTTATTTTTTGGGTAAGTCTCATGGCATCTTCAAGGCAACCCGAGGGCTCAGGCAAGGGACCCCCTATCTCCAACATTTTTCAATATCATACAGGACACGCTTAGCCGTTTCCTCAATAGTAAGGTTCTTTCTAGGGAAATTCTCTCTTTTCGTAGGAAAGGGAATCTCCCCACAGTTTCTCATCTTAGGTTTGCGAATTACACCTTTATATTCAATAATTCTAATAGACGATTTGTTCGTGGTATTAGTACGGTCCTGGATGTATACTGCTCCTGGAGTGGCCAGGTGATCAACAAAACCAAGAGCACGGTTTAAATATGCAATAAATGTTGGTCAAGGTGAATTTCCATATTGTGTAGAGCGCTCAGCATGAAGAAGGGTCCATTCCCCTTGGAGTATTTAGGCACACCGATATCTCCCCGGAGAACATACATAAATGATTTTGATCGGATTAACACTAAAATTTCGATCCGGGTGCACAACTGGAAAAATCATTTCCTTTCCCTTGGGGGAGGTATTACTCTTGTCAAAATCCTCCTGTAAAGTATACCAATTCATGCTCTTTCATCCATCAAGGTGTCGGAGGGGGTCATAGTGGACATTGAGAGAATTATGGCATGGTTTATAAGGGATGATTTATCTGAAGGAAAACACAATTGGATTTCTTAGAAGAGGATGGAGAGACCGGTCATTGAGGGAGGAATCAATGTGAGGAATCTCTCGGATACCATGCACTACATGAAAGAAAAACTAGCGTGGGAGGTGGTAGAAGAACAAACTCTGTGGGGTAAGGTGATGTCATCAATGGGAACGGAGAACAATGAGAATGGGAGAGGCCATGTTTCTCCTTTATGTTCCATGTTATATCCTCTAGTTTCGGTTCTTCGACACCACTCTCGGTGGATTGTGGGTGAGGGAAATATTCTCCTTTGGAATCATAATTGGTCGGGATCAACAATTGGATTACCATGATTCCCGGGTTCTCAGATAACTTTCAAAGAGTCCAGCATGCATCCAACCTTTCTTCATGCGGTCTAAGATGAAGAACAGCTAGGAGTGTTTGATCTCATTACCATCAGCGCTGATCTGGATCACTATGTGTTTTCTCCTTCACCTTCGGTAATTTTCACCACGAGGGATTTTCAATGAGATGTTTTGAAACAAAAGCAAACTGATAGGTGGAATAATGTCATGTGGGGAAAAAAAATCCCAACGAAGTACAATTTCTTAACCTGGCGTATCCGAAACCAGGAAGTTGCTACGGACGAAAGGATCAAGCAGTTGGGGGTTAATATGTCCTCTAAATGTTGTTGTTGCACTCACCATCAGGAGGATAATATGGAACATTTATTCATTGGGAGTTAATGGGCACAGATAGTATGGATTTTTTTGGAGTGGTTATGGAGCCGCATTGTTTGAATTTCCTGGAGGGCATTTACCTGGATGAGTGGTTTTATGGTAGTAACATCACCACGGTGGGATGAACGGCTAGTGAGATTATCTTGAATGCAGCCTATTAGTGTATCTGGAAGGCCAGAAACAAAGCCAGGTATGAGGGCATTATAACATCTAGCAGAGATATCATCAATAGAATAAAATCCCTACACATGGATTTGGTTAGCAGTATCAGCAACTGACGGGAGGCACCTTCCATGCGATGTCCACATCGTTGTACATCACTGAGTACTAAAAATAAAATTTATTAGTTCCAAAAGATTTTGTGGAGGTAAAGTATTTTCCAGTGCTAAAACATACAAAAAAATATTCAACTCTGGGAATAAAACCTAATTTTCGAGATTTCGATACAAAATTGTTTTTAAAAAAATTTTGTTTCCCCTATTTATAATGAATTCCAGTCATATAAATTTGAGCAACTAGTTTTCCATGAATTTTAGTTATGGTATTTTTACCATTTGTAAAAAAATTTATATCCCTCATTAATTTCTCATTATAAATTATATGTTCATTATTCTCATTGTGTTTTTTTGAGTTATTATCTATTTATATAGTGAGATAATATTTAATAGTTTTAGAAAGAGCATGTTTTTTATTAAAAGATTTATATTTATCATTTAGAAATTTGAATATATATCCAACCATTTTAGAGTATTAAAATATTTCATTATTGGTCATATTTTTATAAGTGTCACATGTATATTATTCTCCAGAATAATATGAATTCTTTGCAGGAGATACTAGGATTACCTCAGATGAATTTTTCATAAAGCACATGTTGTCATTTTTAAATTTTCCATAATGAGATGATTCATATTCACCAGATATATCCTCTGAATCACTCCTTGTATCAATCAACATCTTGTTGTACATGTTTTCCTTGTCCACATATTTCTTCTTCAACTACAGTCTTGTGAATTCAACCTTCACATATCCATTTTCCATTCATAAAAGACTATCCCATTTGTATTCTCACTTCTTTTCTAATCCTATTTAAATTACCATTATTATCATATTTCTCTCTATTGTTAGGACTTCTAATAAACTTCTTCATTCAACTGAATTTTTTAAATCTTCTGGAAAACTGAGTCATTTCCTCATGACAATCTATTGATGAATCTTCATTACTGTAACATTTAATAAGAACATGAATATTATCTTTTTAGTTGGATGTAGTGGTTTTGAAAGCCGATGAATTTATTATAAGATTAACATCTTTTTATATTTTAACCATCATCTCTTCATCATACATCACTAAGAATACTATCATCTCTTTTATAGGTAGGACATTTATGTCTCGTGATTAATTAATCTAGGATGATGTCCCTCTAGAACATTCTGGAATACATATCATGATTCCCATGATTGGATCTTTTACTGTGATTCTCTTCCCCAGTGAGATAATTGTATTTACAATCTCATTCCACCTGAGAATCATATTAGGGTTAGGCTCATCAAAATTCATGATGATGTTATCATATTTAATAATATATTTATCATGACTCTTTTTATTAAAATTAGCGTTTCCTTTAAGGGAAACAAAAAAAGTATCCCAAATCTCAAAGTTTATTTTACATGAAAAAATACTATTGAATTATTTATCACATAGAGAACAATATAATTCATTCATAACTTTTCAATTATTATTATACGATGCATTATCTAGGTGATCCCATGTATTTTTAATAGTAGCAGGGATCTTATATTTGTCTACAATTCAAGACCATATTTTAAAACCCACAATTTCTAAATAAATTTTCATTTAAATTTTTTACTAGGTCTAGTTTGCACCATTGAAATAGGGAGTTTTATTGGTAGAAGAACTTTCGGGTCTATTGTCTATGATAATTAATAATGACAAGTTTTAATTAAAAAAACATTAAACAAAAAGAAATTTTTAGATCATTAAAATACAGCCAAAATCATAGTTGAAAATATTTCAAAACATTACAACCCAAAAAGTAAGATATTAAGAAATATCCAAAACCAAATGTAGGTTAGAGTAGGAAACCCAATAGGGGTGGGGAATTATTTTCCTATAAAACATTGTGTCAAAATATTTAATAAATAGTTCAACAATTTAAAATACAAAACATTCAAGTTAACCAGAGAGCTATTTATAAAAATCTTTTTTGTTTAAATTATTTTTCAAATAGTAATTAATTATATGCTAAAACAATATAAATTATTACATTACATTTTTAAATAAATATACTAATAAAAATTCTAATCAATGCACTATCTAAGATTAGATATCACATAAAAGTTTTGTTTTCTGATGTAAATAAACACAAACAGAGAAAACTAAATATGAAATTACATAGTGGAGTTTAAATAAGAGGTTCAGTATCAAGCTATAACTTAATAATCTCCACTATTTAATCACCTACCTACACATAGTATAAAAAATCATGGATCCACAACATTTATTGTAGTCAAAATATCATACACAGCTATCTAGGTTAACTAGACCTCTTCAACAGTTTTCATGAAAGTGAAAAACAAATTGAACATATAGGGACCTATTCCAGTATTATTCGTTAGTATTATAAGATGTAAAAGATGGTTTTTGAATATATCTGGGTATCTTTATAGTTTTCATTGGATTTAGACTATGTTTATAGAACGTATAGAAATAAACAACTAGTATTGTATAAAAAATATAATAAAAGAGAAAAAAAATGAGAAAATAGATTTATAAAAAAAAATTTGATTTGAAATGTAGCATCCAACTCATTAGAGTTGTGTCGAAATATAGATTAAGGTGTTTTATAGAAACAAACATTAAAATAGAGCATCATGAGATCATATACCTACTAATTCTTGTGAGGTATTGTTGTTATCAATGAGTTCTTCTCCTTTATTAATTTGTTGATAAAAAGTGTTATTTAGTTTGAGTTCAATACAATTCATCCACATCTAACATTTTTTGTGTTTTTATTAGGCGGGAGAATTTTCACTTTAGACATCGATATCTATCTTTATGATCATTTGATTCTTTACACACTACAGCAGACAAGGATCATAATCTTGATCACATCTAGGTAACTAATACCTTATATTGTAGTCTTTCATTGATTAAATATTTTCTACAAATGGTAGAAAAGATCAATAAAATTAATATATGTACTGTGTTTCACAAATGTAATCATAAGAAATAAATTTGAATTTAAATGACAAAGTAATAATCAATGGTTTCTCTGAATGATGTCTCAGAATAGTGAATTGGAATGGTGACTTATACATCATGAATTATACTATCAGGAATGGTAAGTCAAGTATCATTGACTTCGGATCAGTATGTTTGTCTAATGGCGGGTCCACTTGATGGTTACTCATTCTATCCATAGATTACACTTTATGAAAAATATTAATTCAATATGTCAATATCTTGATTCGACGGAGACTCATACATAAAAAAATTCTCATAGGCTACCCATAGCATAATGCAACAATATATCATCCTTTGTGAAAAAACATAATAGATCGTCAGTTAATTGATGCAATAGAGTCTCATCCATTAGAAAAAATTTGAAATACAATTGATAGTCGGTTGAAAAATGGATTCTCATCCTTTGTCAGAATTTTTCATATGTGTTGACGGTGAGACATCTGACAGTGATACATCTTAATATTAATTATATATCCATTGTATCTTATACATTGATGATTATTTTCCAAAAGTGACATGTATAATACTGTTTCCATCTATGGTCAAGGTGTCCCTTGGTATTTCTACTAATTTCCAAGATTTTTTTCATTAAATCTGATTTAATTCTTCTAGGATATCTATCACCCAAAATTAATCTCTAATGGAATGATTAATATTTTTGGGTTCAATCTATGAATGAAAAGCTTGGAATTCAACTTGGTTTCTCAAAGAAGCTCTAGTTTGTATCCCTCTATTTAGATCACCTACTACATCATCTAAATGATGATTCTTGAGAGTTCTAATACCTCTAGGAAGGGTTGGACTAGACTCCTCATGATTGTCTGCAGGTTCAGATTTGACATGCTCGGATTTTGGAAAATTTCCAAAATTAGTTGTTTTCACAGGGTGTTCAATATTTTTATCATTAAGTTCCAAAATTGACATGTCTTCTAGAAGATTTTCAAGATATTTTTTAGGTTCATGTGGATCATTCTCATCAAATTTTACTTGACCCGATTCTTCCATTCATTTAGTTCTCTTATTGAATACCCTACATGTTATACTAGTGATTGAGTATCCTAGAGAAAATACTTAATCACTTTTGGATGAATGTTTTTCAAGATTATCCATAGTGTTATGGAAAAAGACATTTCAACCAAAACATATAAAGTAATTATCCTTAGGCCTCCTATTGTTTCAAAGATCTTAAGGGGTATTCTTAAGAATAGGATTAATTAAGACACTATTGATGATGTAACAAGTTGTATTAACAACTTCAGACCAAAAATTGATTGGCTAGTTATACTCATTTAGCATAGTCCATGAAATCCATTAAAGTTTCATATTTTTTATTTCTACAACTCCATTTTATTAATGTTTTTTGAAAGCAGGGAATCTTTTATTATAACCATTATGTGAGAAAAAGGATTCAAACTACTGATTTTCAAACTCGTGACCATGATCACTTCTCAAGGCCTTAATTCTAAGTCCAATATGATTTTCTATATACTTATAATATTTATTGATGTAAGAACATGATTCACTTTTGCAATCTAGAAAGTATACCCATGATTATCTTGAAAATCATATATAAGAACATATAAATAGTTCTTCCAATTTAAACATGAAACTCTTTATTGTCCAAAGAAATTCATGTGAACTAACTCAAGCAGTTGAGAAGTTTAAACTTATTTTTTAGTTTGAAAGAAACATAGTGTTGTTTTCCCTTTTGAAAAAGATTGAAAACGTTATTAACTGTAAATTCCAATCTAGGAAAGTCTCTAACTAAACCTTTCTTGGATAGTTTTCTAAGTGAGTACACATTGCAGTGTCCTAATCATCTATTCCATAACCATGATTCCTTTTGAAAATCATCTAAATATGATATTTTTTCCTTATCTACATAGATTAAATCAATGAAATATTCATTTTTATTTCTATGAGCCGAGAATATTATATCATTCATAGAATTATAAAATTTCTTGCATCAATTTCAAACATAACATTAAAGGCATTATAACACATCTGAGAGATAGTAAGTAGATTTTAGTTTAACCCATCTACAAAAACTATTATTGTAATTAATATAGTATTAGGGTTACCGATTTGGCCTATGCTGATGATCTTCCCTTTAGCATTATCACAAAATGTCATATGTACACCATCAACTTTAATTAGGCTCCTAAAGAATGAATAGTCTCCTATCATATGTCTTGAACACCCACTCTCCAAATACCATAGGGTTTTACAATATCTCTTTAAAAAACTTTCTTATAAAACATATTAATCATATGATAACTTTGGTACCTTGATTTTAATGGGTCAAGAGAGGATAGAATGTCAAATATTGGGAACCCATATTTGTCTTATTGGATTCCTATTGTCGACAGATATAATTTGAGTCATGAACACTTTGTTAGGTCCTTTAGAATTTTTTTAAAAGATTGTCCAGAATGTGAACTAGAAATGAACTATTCAGATTTTGGAAAAAAATTTCTTTATTATCCTTCTCTATCCCGGCTGATATCCTAAACTAGTTGTGTTTCTTGGATCCATTTGTTTCCCTATAAACTAGGTCAAGGTATCTCTACTCGTAGTAAACTTCTTAAGATATCTTTTTCATTTCTCAATTGATAACTTTAGTACTGAATTTTATTTTAATAGCTGAGAAAATTATTATTTTTCAATATGCCATTCAGACTTATAACTTTCATTTAAAGCATGTGGTGTTCTCAATAAATTATATTTATCCTTGAGATCATTAATTTTAACCTCATGTATTCCAAAAAATTCAAATAGTTCATCCATAATCATATTTTAGTCATTATTTGATTCGGCCTCATTCCCAAAATAGAAAGCACTATGTTTATGAGAATTGAGTGTAACGTCAGATGTTTCTATCATGAAACACATGTTCTCATGATTTTTCTTTTCAGTATCAGAAGTGACAGTTCCACTGGAGTTATATTCTCAAGACCTCCATGTATCTTTCAAATCCTTTTTATATCCCAGGCCCTCATATTCATATTTCTTATTAAACATCAACTTGGGGAAATCAACCTTCACATGACCTTTTCATTTACACTCATAACATATTACTTAATTTGTGTTGTCATTAAATTTTCTATCCTTTTTCCAATGTCCTTTACAATCATGCCTTTATAAATTGACATTCTAAATAATTTCTTCTTTTGGTTGAAATTTTTTAATCTTCTTGCATGATGGACCATCTAATCACCACTGTAAGAGTATCAATGTTCACTGGTAGAACAATCTACAGAGGCCTGAACTTTTTCTTCGCCATTTCCCATTGAGGTAGTAGTTTGGAATGATACAGAGTTATTTCTTGGTTCTTCATCTTCTTCATGATTCGCCTCAAGATCATTTCGTACATCTTGAGTTTTTCAATTAGTTCGTTCACTGGTATCTTGTAAATGTCACAAGATTCTCTGATGGAAACAGAAGTTCCTCTCCATTTATCTGTTAGGCATTGATGCAATCTCATAATCTGATCCTTCCTGTCTAATGGGTTCCCAATAAGACTCATGGTATTTACTATTTCATTGTACCTGATATACCTTTCATAGATAGGTTCATGAGACTTTATTTTAAAATTTTCATATTTAACAGTATAATTATTTAATTAAGTTTTATTATCATTGGTTGTTCCCTCATGGGAATTAGCTTAAGTATCCCAAAAATCATGTGCAGTTTTATAGGAAGATAATATATTGAATTATTTAGCTCTTATATCACAGTACTATACATTAATTTCTTTAAAGATATTATTTTATGTAGCTTTAGTCACGTGAGACGATGTTTTACTAACAGTAGTAGGTAATTCATGTTGTTCTTTAATTGTATCCCAAAATTTGGGACCCAGTCTCTCTAAATAAATTTTAATTTTCAATTTACACTGAGCGTTTATAGTACCATTGAAGAAAGGTTTTTTGTTTGTAGTCACACATTCAACTCTGTTATCTATAGTTTATTATAATTTAAAGAACTGGAAATTTTGATAGGAATATTTTTTATGATCTTTAGGAATCAACCAAAATCAGATTTGAAAATAATATGACAAACTTGAAAATCAGTTCTGGTTGTAGAAAGAAAGAAAACCTCTAGTACCAAATGTTGTTCGGAGTGGAAAATCAAGAGTGGTTGAATTGAGTTCCAATTTAAAATTTATTTTATAAAATTTATGATAAAATTTCCTCAATTTGAAACAGACTGGTTAATTAAGGTACTAGAGTTATAAATGTCCAATTGATAAACATGTTTCTAAATGTTTGATAAGCCCTTAGTTTAATCAGTTCAAAAAACATAACCAACTATTGAAATTGGTTTACTGAATTAAACACATACACACACACACACAAACACCAAAACTAACTATCAGATTAAATCTAAAACAGTTTTCTTTTTTGATGTTTTAAGTAGATGAAAATAGAAATACATAGTATTATAAAATAAGGTACACATCATAGTTAAAAAAGAGGTTCAGTCTCAAGAAGATATATAATCCTCTACACTTAGTGATCACCTACCACCATGTTGTTTATATTTTCAATATACTTGATACACAACCTGTATTGGGCTTTACAATAGTTTTCACAAACTGTCCAGGGATCACACCCTCTACCAAAGTTCTTCATGAAAAAAACACACAACTAGGCCACACACAACCTCTTCCATGGTTACATGTGGCTAACAATTTGTAATTAATGTTTGGTGTGAGAATTTTCTGTAACATGCAGTTCAAAAAAAGGGATGGTGTTTGTATCATACAAACACACAATTCATAGAAATGTAAGATAAGACACACAAAAGATATAATGTTATAAATATTTATTTTATAAGGATATATGTGTTTGAAGTCCATCTCTTGACTCCATGGATTGAAGAAATTATAGTTTGAGTCTTTCTCACAATGTTGTCTCCAACAATGTGTGTCGTAGCTCCAAGTTTTAGCTATTAGGTACTTAGTAGTTCTGCTTCATGGTTTAAAAGATATTTGATGAAGCACTGAAGACAGTCTTGAGTTTGTTCTCCAAAATGATCTTCATGAAGATCTTGGGTTATCAGTGTAAATGTTGGAAGGTTCTCTTTGTTCTTCAAGCTAGTCATGTAGTTTCTCTCATTTATCCCCTTATATTCTCATCCTCAGTCTTCAATTTTATATTTTAGGTCTAATAAAAGAAATAAGAATACCATGTATGGTCTTCCCTCTACCTCGTACTATCTCTATATACAGTCTCTTCATATGCCTACAATCAAAATTAATAAATGTCAGAAGCATTAAAGTTACCAAATCTGATTTTTAGAATAATCTTATGAAATTGAAAATATATGGAGTAGAAGAGTGAGTATCGGTAGACTGGTAGAGATAACCTTTATCGGTAGGCTTCAATGGTATCCTTCATTGGTAGGATTCATCGGTAGCATTCATTGGTATCTTTCATTGGTATCCTTCGTCGGTAGCTTTTATTAGTATCCTTCATCTGTAGCTTTCATCGGTTGCCTTATAGGAATTACCTCTATCGATAATTACACAATAGTATCCTTTGAGCAAGAATCATAGTGGTGAGGTTGTATTCACTACTTCAGTGGTGAGGTTCCTCAGTGGTAACCTCTATCAATAACTTTCTAGCGGTAACCTCTATCGGTAACCTCGATCGGTAACCTCTATAGGTAACCTTCCATCGGTAACCTCTACATAGAAAAAATTTTCACTATAAAGAAAATCAAGAGAGTAGTGAGATTAAAAATACATTGTTATTACATTATAAAAACTATAAAAATTAATGAAACATGATTATAATATAAATGAAACATGATTTGGGATTCTCAAAATAGATGGGTCCAACACATTCCATATAATTTAATGGATAGGTTATAATGTTCATATATAATATATCATCGTTTATTTATGTTTTGTTTTTTGTGTCACATATGATATCAGAAATAATACTCTTCTTTTAAAATCTTGGGTGTTACATTCTCCCCCATTAATAAATTAAATAATCAAATTTTTGAATTTTAATTTTTAATATTGGGTTGGATATTTTGAATTTTTTTCATAACCTATATCATAAAAATGTTTATAACACATCATCTTGAAGAGAGGAAACCTAAAATATGAAGGTTTTCTGGAATAACACAAATATAGATATCTATATATGATAACATTAGTTGTAGGTGAGAATATGTATATGGAAGGAAAAAATAATATATATATAATGAGGGAGTGTGATAGATTACAATGATGAGAATAATTTTAATTATCATGATAAAGTTATGAATAACCAAATAATAAACTGATGAGGTGTGAAAAAGACCCTCCAATTCAATAGAATTGATTGAATTATGATAGAATTTTTGAAAGATAATTTAATATAGTTCATAAATTACATTAACATATATGATAAAAATAAATTAATATACATCCTTAGAATACATAATTTTTTTCTTTTAATAAATTTCAATCTTAGTCTATATTTTTTATCCAAACGAGGAGTATTCAAGTTGATTTTTTCATGCCTGAAGAAGTAAAATAAACTTCCAAGGTATCAAATAGTATACCAAAATATTTCTTCTCTCCATAGGAAATAAAAAAATATATTATTAACAGTATGTAAGTTAATTCAAAAAGATACTCATCAATTATATGAATAAATATGACATTAACCCACAATGTCTCAATAATAACACCCAGAGTGCCTCAATGATTATTCCATATATTTATTTGAAAAATAATATATGTTTTAAACCAAAAACTATCTTGAAATTAATTAACATAATTTACCATGATCTAGGTATATTGTTTCTCAAGAATTATCTAAAATATGTATATTACTTTAGGTATATAATATTTAAAATTTATTTATCATAAAAATAATAATCATAAATCCATGTTATAATCATATACACTTTTTAATGCTAATTCATCCTTTACCAATAAGGTAATAGGATTCATTAAAAATGTATTTCTATTTAAAATAGTTATAAAATTATCCTATAGTAAACCTATTATTTTTCAATTATATATAATCAATGTTATACAAAAGATGACATCATGTAGGACCATGGTTAGAGATGCACTGTTGTCACACTTCATTGTGGATTAAAACCTCAAGGCCCTAGAAGATGTGATGGGTTATTGTTCGGCCTATAGTTTTTCCTTTTATAAAAAATTATTAATATAATTCCTATAAAATTCCCCAAAAATGGTTAATATTTTCATAAATAAGCTTACTATATATGAATATTTTAACCTCAACGGTTATATCATACCCTTCTACATACATCATCAAAAATTTACTTTAATTCATACAAAATATTAACACCTGTTCAACTTAAGGGACACATATACCTCAACAAAATGATTTTTTTACAAAACAACATTAATCACAATGATAATTCACCGTGTAATCTTATAATTAGTGAACATCAATAAAATATTATGAATAAAATTTTGGTAATAACATGATAGTTTTTCATCATCTCGTCTAAAAATATAATTGAAATATCTCTTTGTCAATTAATTACATTTTAATAATCAGGATTATCTTATAAACACTAAACAATAAATGATTATTTTTCTAAAATATCATATAATTTCCCGATGTTTTAATGAAAAAATAATAGTTTTTTCTTCCAGAACCTCAATAAAATATTCAAAATAGCCGAAAATCCAATCATATAAGACATAAAAATAGGGTGTATAAAAAATTGAACATGTGATATTCCTCAATTATATAAAAAATTAATGATATCTATAAATAATAATTTAATATCACATGATAACATATAAGCCTCCAAAAAGTAACATATTCATTCTAGTGACCCATACTTTTCACACATATATATTACATCTCAATAGATGAGTTTTCATTACATAACATAAAAATAAATTCTAGAACCATATAGGTCTAGAATATTTGGAAGAATATATATATATATATATATCTATATATAGATTCATAATATATCTAAATAATCTCTTAGTTTGTTCTTAATAACTGTCAACGATCAAAGAAATATCATACTTTGAACCAATCTATATAACACAGTGAATGGAAACATAAGATGTTGGTGAGATTAAATTCCCTATAATGGTAATGATAAGAGATATCAATGATAAAATGATTGTAACATGAGAATGGAAAATGAAAACATAATATAGGTTTTTGAAAAAATGACCTATAAAATATATTCTTTATCATTAGTTTTTAAATAAATTTGTTAAAAATAGTGTGGAAATATTTTATAGCATCATTTTTTGTAAAAAATACTAACATTTAAATTTATTTAAAAAATATGCTCACAAATATAGAAAATAATTTTTCATTCTCTTCATGTCAACATTAGAACAAATTTTGATCAACAAAAGAACATAAAATTTTACATCATATGGTTCTCTCCACAGCTCTATTATCATCCATTTTTTATGATATTTTTAAATAAACCTCATCTCAATCGACTCTTAACTGAAAATGGAACAATCCACATTACTAAACATCGACAACAATCAATTCTATGTTGAATCTATTTTCATAAAAATTTAACACTATTTCAATTGAATATTATATAATTTATTTTTATTCCCTGATTTATGAGCTACTAATATCCAACGAAATTCACGATTACAAGATGTTGTGGTATTTTTTATATAATTATTTACACTCATTTTATATCAATAATAAAGTATTCTCACAGTTTCCATGGACTTAGATTGAGTTAAATAAAATTATAGATGAATTTTTCATTGTCATGCTCCAAAATTTTTATTTTATATATTTATAAAATAAAATTTGTATTGTTTTTTATTATCATTTTTTTGTGATTTATTATATATATTTGTTATTTAACTATTTTTTATGATAATGGTTTTTTATAATAATTCTTTGTAGTATGTTTTGAATAAATGATTATATACATATATTATTTATATATAATTATTTTTATATATAACATCCATGTTATTAAAACAGAAATACTATGTTGGATAGCGTACATAATACTCTACATCGATCTTAAACAAACAACTAATTATTATTATTCAATATGGTTGTCATCACATAGCTGTTAAAATAAATGGAATGGAAATACTATCTGTATTACTGAAATATAGGTTACACATGTATAAATAATTACATTTTTTGTGACCAATTAATTATAAATGTCAATAAATAACCTTTTCATATAATAGGAAGTCTTTTTATGAAAATCTATTTTAAATATGCACAAGTGCATTTAAGGTAAGAAAATTAATAAATTAATCTTATTGTATAATATTAAATATTTATAGAACATTTAATTTAATTTTTAACATTCATTTTATGTGTTTTTAGAAATTATATAATAACAAATTCTAATTTATGAATAATGGTAGCATTTTATTAAAAAGGTAGTTTTCCACCTTTTGATAGTGCACTTGTTTAAAATATTGATTTTTCAAACATTTATAACTTCTACTTGAAACAATAAAATACTTCATTCAATGTTTAATATACAAATACATTTTGATTTAAATTTTTTTATTTTTATGAAATGTTTCATCATTTAATGAATAGGGAAAATATAATGTATTTAATAGAAAACTACATCTTCGTCAAATTTATTTCTACTGTTAAATTATATTAATGAATGGTTCTAAAGTAAAAAATAACTCTTATTTTTATCATTTAATCTAATTTAGTTCATTTGAATAAAATTAAAATTGAAATTTGATATAAAAACATTTTTGAACTTTTGAACATTTTTACATTGAAAGATAGTTTTCTGATTCCATCAATAAGATTAATTTTTAACTAAATTATAAAATTATAGGGAATTTAATATTTTAAAAATAATTAAATATATTGGAATATAATTTCATAATTTATTAATTAGGTTCCTTTAATTTTTTGACAATATTAATTGTAACATTATTAATTTATTTATTCACATAGTCAAAGGGTAAATTAGGTAATTAAGGTAAACATTATAAAATAAATAGGATACAATTACCCCAAAACATCTGCTAATTTCCTTGGATGTGTGTGTTTTGACACAAAGATTAATTTTTTTAAACTTATTACCTTCTATTGCCTCTTGGATAAGAATATGAAAAATATAATATTATACACTATGAAAAGTCAATTTTGTCACCTTTTTTATTTACCAAGTGAAATATTTTTAATATTGGGTTATATTAGTTATATTTTAAGCTATAAATATTAATTTGAAATAGAAAATATTTAGATATATCATGGTAGTTTATTTATAATTTTTAGTGACTAGAGAAGTATTATAAATGGTGACACAATAATGATGCAATATATGTTTAATAAAATGAAAAATCAAATAAATGATAATAAATTTCTTAAAATAAATATATTTTTAAATACATAATGTCATTTATAAATTTAGTAGATCAATTTTATATGTGAGGAATGATATAATGGATTTGGTTCAAAGATATTATGTTATTATTATATTCTGAAAATGTTATGTATTGAATAGTTTCAAAATTGACATTATTGATATTTTAAACAAATAATAATTTATTAAATGATATCAAATTTATAAAAATATAAATTTATGCCCTTTTATTGTTATATGTCTTATTATTTTACAAATATTCATTTATGGGCCGTTTTATGTTATATTGGAATTATATTTACACTCAATGTGTTAATTATGTGATATCACTCTAAGAATTTCAATGGTTAAACAAGGGTTAATGATAAATGATAAGGATTAAAAATTAATCAAAAAATCTCAAACTTTTATTTGATAAAGTTATTGAGATATAAAAATAATCTTATATTATAAATTAATATGTTTGGAACCCTTCGGGTTTTAAAATTAATTTATTTTAATTTAATATTTTGAAATTTTCCTTAGGTGCACGTCCCCTCGCTTATAAAAGGGAACTTATTCATTTCTATTCATCACACTTGAGAACAAATGTTTTCACCAAATATCAACCCAAATACATTAATATAATCGACTATAACATTTTTGAGGCCTTATTTTATTCGTAACACCCCTTTTATTGGTTTTAACGTTTCATGCAAAGGAGATCATCTGACGAATAGGTATGATTTTAAATTATGTGTTACTATTTTATTTCTTATTCAACATCTATAAAATCTTCATAAAAAATTATTAAATAATAAATGAAGTATATTAAATATTCTGATATATTATTATGTTAATATCATCCAATAAATCCTTCTCCACTTCCGTGAAAATGTAATGTAATTATCATTCATGCTTACATAGAACTATCACCCTGCGAATCGATAGTATTTGTTACCCACCACCATATCTCAAATCCTATTATAATGATGAAAATAATTTTTTTATATTTTATTAATTAAATATTTATCAATATGAAAAGATAATATATCGTTTATGTTCTTCCATTTCTAGGCACAAAAAAATGAGCACGTCGTTCATGCGTACGTATGAACTATCACCCCCATGAATTGATGTGATTCATTTTTAATCAACACGTCAATTAAATTATATAGATAAGTATATTTATATAATAATATAATAATAATTATATTGTTACCATTTTGGTTATATAAATAATTATTAACTTATTTCTATAATGACCATTGGAAAATGTAGATGTTACACATGTGTATGTCTGACCTACCGTGTCCATGATTATAAAATTTTTCATTTTTCATAAAAATAAAATTATGGTTGGATTTAAAATTATAAATAATATATAATTTTTTTTATTAATTAATGAATATTATTCTAGGAATGATGGTCTTTTGACCACTTTGACTATTGACATCTTACCAGATTCATTTTCAACTCAAGAACTGAATATTATAAAAACATTCGATGTGAACTTAAATAATTATGTCATTGATATATCATGATGATAAGTTATATATAATGTATACTAATTTATAAAAATGTTATGAATAATGTAAATAATTAAACTATGTTTATTATTGTTGAATATAATGATAGTACATGAATAGTCCGACTCAAGGTAAGTGACTCTTTAACTAGAACGCTAGTTTAATTGTCTTATTGATTTATTCTTCTAAATCACTATCTTTTGGGTCATTGTTCTTAAAATGGTATTTAGATTGTATTTATATAGACATGAATTTTGTAAAAATTTAATTTTCTCAATTTTTTAATAATGTATTCTTATTAAGGTTTTTTTGTAAAGGACATTTTCTAAGAACCATATTTTAATGTTCCTTTTCAACACTTTGAGAAATTCCAAATGAATTTTTTTTAAATTTTATGGAATGAGAAATTTATCTCGATTCTTTGTTCCTTTCAAATAGAATTATTTCATCGCTGTTTTCTTGGTTTTTATATTTTAAAGGTGATTTTAAAAATAAATTGGTATTTTTCAATCTGAATGTGGGTTTCTCATGGGATTAAAAAAAATTCAAGCATTTTATTCATGATTTTGTCCTCATATATTATATATGACGGGTTGATCCCCATAATAGAAAATGGGCGAGCCTGATATAGCATATACAAAGCATTGAGCCCAATTATATCTCATCTAAAATGGGTTATACTAATATTTATTATATGAAGGGAGATCCCCATTATATATTTCCAATTAATTCGGTATGGAAGTCATCCATATGGCAATTCTATTTGTAAGATTTACATATATTACATTCGAATGCATGATTATTCAATTTATAAGAGTGAGTAGTATAATTATATCTAATGGTAATATAATGTATTTCCTATTCCTATTATGGGTTTTATAGTTATCATGTGATATTTCAAAATATGGAATGAAATTATATTCAATGGAATGTATATACTACATATAAAGGTTGAAATTTATTACTTTATAATAATTTTTTCATGTGTTTTATTGTTTACCAATTGACTAGTTATTTATATATCTTTATATCTCTTACATATCCTTTTGTATGCATCCCATGATTTTAATTGGTTTCACAGGACTTAAGGATAAGTAAGGATTTAGATATTTCATTATATATTCCTTGAAGTGACGTCATAAAAGTGATCATTATTTTTATTAAATGTTTTTTATTATGGGAAAATGAATAATCATCAAATGATTCCAGTTTTTTATGTTATGGTAATGTTATGTACTAGTTGTGGCCTAATTTTCTATTTATATGAACCTAAAAAGATCCATAATGTGAGTGGAAGTAAAATTATTGACTTAACTAATGATTTTGTAATGTTTTAAGGATGGGTTATTACAGATCATACCAATGGATGGAATATAAATATTTTAAGAATATGACATATTCTTAAGAGTTATGTATATCATCATTGGTTAAAAATTATGAGTTTGAACATAATATTAACGTCTTAAAAACCCTTTTGAGTATTTGTGTTTTGAAATATTAAGGTGACTGATTGTATTTTTAGAGATTTAATTTAGAAATTCAATTGATATATATAGATTTAATTTAAATGTTATATAATTATAGAAATTCTATCGATATTTTATTTAAAAATTCAATTTTAATTCTAACATGTTATAATTCATTTCATGTTTTAATGATGTTGTTTTATACAGTTTAAGTAGAATTTATCAAGATGGAAAGAAAGATATAATTAACATCCTTCTCATCCCTTTCCGATTATTTTATTATCACTATTAATGAAAAATCATATCTTAATGATTTTGAGAGCTTTTTTGGTATCAAATCACATACTAGAAAGAGCTTTACTTATATAAAACCATTTAATTTCTCATAAAACTTAATATGTAATGGAATAATTATCACATTATATAAAAATATTTAATTTAACAACTATTTAGAATGGGTAAATTCCACCAAGGACATGTAAATTTACATTCTGAATGTTCTACATCGTGATTGAAGATAAAAGTGATATCTAAGATATCATGATGTCATTATTTAAGGTAATAATTATTTTGTTATGTTATATGTATAAAACATTGTTGTGTTGAAATTGATGAATCATAATGATATAATTCAATTAATTTATTATAGGGATAATGTATTATGGAATAGTGTGGCAATGAATAGTTAATGGTTTAAGATGGAAGTTAAACTAAGGATGTGTTTATGTATTAAGTTTATAAATTTATGATATACTATTATTTTATAAACAATATTGGAATCATGGAAAACATAATTATTATTCTATATTAGGTTTTGATTTCAATAAAATGAAATCAAACATTTGATGAAATATATACCCTTGAAAGGTGGTAAAAAGTTCATAATCTTTTGGAGATATTTATTTAGTTCTGATAAAGCATTGAGGTACATTTAACCCATGAGTTTTTCATATGAAAAATGGGTATTTGGGAAAATATTCCATTAATTTTGGTGGGAATAGGATTAATTTTATTGGTATCCTTGATGGTTTATTTTACCTATAATATTGAGTTAATAATGGTTTCATACAATTTGGAAACATGTTTTTTAATGGAATTTGATTTGGTGATTAAGTTTTTAATGTTTTTTGAAGATGTTAATTATTTTGGGAATCCTATAAGATTAAGTTAAATATAATATTTTTACAAATAAAACATGAATTATATTTTTCTAATAATATTTTACTTTTTTTGGATCAATAGTGAGTCTTTGTATTTTTGGAAATGGTAAAAGAATCTTAGAGTTTGTTAGGGAAATTAATTTTTTGGTTAAGTCTTCCTAAATAATTGGTTTCGTTTGGAGATAATTCATAATATTTATCATGAAAGACTATTTTATAAAATAATTATAGGATTTGGGTTTTAATATTAGTTAGAATAAGTTTTATAAATTTTAAGGATCACTATTTTTTGAATGGTCTATGTTGAACTTGTTGTTGTACTATAGATTTTAGAGGATAATTTATATTTCATCATGTAAAGTTATACTAATTTTGGGTAATCCCAATTCTTTTGTTTCATAATTTTTAATGATAACATAAATAGATAGGTAATGCTTTACAGATTATGTTATTTTCTAGAAGTTTATTATAATTCATTACTTGTGACAAATTCATCTTGAATACTCATTATTTGGAGAAATAGATTAATATTTTATGAAAATTGATTAAAGGATGAAACTATACCTATAACATAAGTATATTTATTATTTTCTTAGAATAGAAAATAATATAATTCCCTAACACTATAAATAGGATTTTGAAACTACATCATCATTTGTTTACTTCCCTCACTATGAAATCAATGACCTTTTAACCCATCATAGATTTACATTTTATTGATGGGTGTATTTATAAATACCATGTTCTCTACAAATCTAAATCACAACCAGACAGTAATTTTTTTCATCCATGTCTATATTTTCATACATGGAACCCCATTATGTGTTATCTTAGGTGTCCTTTGTACTTATCTTTCATTAGTTTAATGTTGAAGTATCATTAATCAATTTTTTGACATGGGATTTTAATAAAGGTATTTTGAACATTCAAAAATCATGTTTTCAAACCTGGTTACAATTTTTGATGACGGAATTTATTAAATAGATATGAATTTAACATTTTATGTTTTTTAAACTATAATACGTTTGATAGAATACATGATACACCAAAACGATCTTAAGAAAACAACTAAATATTATTATATAATATTGTAGTAATCACATAGATATTAAAATGTATTTAATGAAAATTATTTAATGAATTACGAAAATATGGGTTAAATATGCATATATAATTAATTATTTGGTGT
This sequence comes from Viscum album, assembly GCA_963277665.1. Classification (NCBI taxonomy): domain Eukaryota; kingdom Viridiplantae; phylum Streptophyta; class Magnoliopsida; order Santalales; family Viscaceae; genus Viscum; species Viscum album. The sequence continues at coordinate 695,043,612 of OY728163.1, forward strand.
CCAAATAATTTGAAATGGAAATAATGCCCTTTTTAAAATAATAGGTACTGTTTTTCTGAATCACTATTTAAATGTGCTCATGTGTGTTTTATAATAATTAATTAAAAATTCATGTTGATGGATTATATTAATGATATATACAAATATATAATATTTAATTTAATTTTTAACATTCATATTCTGTGTTTTCTAGACATTATAATGAAGAAATCCAATTTCACGAAAAAAAAAGAAGAATTTTTAAAAAATGTAGTTTTCCACCTTTTGATGACAATATTGTTTTAAATATAGATTTGAAAAATTAATATGTTGTATTTTAAAAAAATAAATATATTATTTTGAATGAGAATATCAAAATTTAATTTTTTTTTATTGATATTTTTTTGTTATGTTTCCTGATTTCATGAATTGTTAAAAACAATTCATTTTAAATTAAAACAAATTTTCCATAAAATTTCTTTATATTGATAAATTATATTTTATAATGTTTATAAAGTATAATAATATCATTTTTATCATTTAATAAAATATTATTGTTTTTAATCAATTTAACATTTATATTAGATATAAAAACATTTTGAACTTATGAACGTTTATGCATTAAAACCATTTTTTCTCGTTACATCACCTAGATTAATTTTTAATTAATTTATGAAATTTTTATTTTTTTATATTTAAAAATGGATTACCCATTTGGATTCATAAGGTAATGTTTTATTTAATATTTCGCTTTCAATTTTGGGCAATATGAATAGTAACATTAGTAATTTTTTTATTACCATGATTAAGGGTTCATCGGGTAATTTAAGGTAAGAATTACATTATAAATATTGTAAAACTACCCAAATAAATTTTCTAATTTCATGTTATGAGTATTTATTTACATAAAATAATCCTTGGGCTGAAACTCTATCCTTTTTACGAAACATGGATTAGAGTATGATATTTCCAATATTATATTCAATGAATAGTAAATTTTGTCACACTTTTATATTTAACTGGTGAAATATTTTTAATATTTAGTTATATAGTTGATATTTTAGACTCTAAATATTAATTTGAAAAATATAATATTTATGTCCATCATGGTAATTATTCCATATTTTTTAGTGAATAAATAATTTTGTTAAATAGTGACATAATGATGATAAATTAATCATTTAATTAATTAATGAATCAAATAAATGATATTTAAAATATCAATATATATATATATATATAATTTGATATAATTAATGTTATACATGAATTATTTGGTTGATATTTGAGTCTTATTTATGTGGTAAAGGAGTTTATTTAAATATATTATTCGATTATGATATTTTTAAAAAATTATGTACTGAATGATGTCCAAATTGACATTATTGATATTATAAAATATATAATATTTTATTCAATGATAGAATTTTTTTGAAAATATCAACTTTTTCAACATGATTTATATTAGTCATAAAATTTCATTAATAACTCATTTATTGTTTTTTTGGAATTTTATAGAAATTATATTAACAATAAATTATTAAATTACATGACATAACCGTAAGAATAAAAAATGTTAGAAAAGGTTAAAGAAAAAAAGGATGGATTATAAAATTTTTAGAAATTATCTAATTTTTATTTGATGAATGGATTTTGACCAAAAAGTTTCCTATATTTGAAATTAATTTGTTGGGAGCCATTTATATTATAAAATTAGTTTATATTAATTAGATATTTTAAATATTTACAAGATTTCATGTCCACTCTATTTTAACTAGGAAGCTCTTATTATATATTCCTCACACGTAGAAACCTATTTTTTTGATGTTTATCTACAAAAATTCCTTCTTAGAGTCACTGTAAAAATTTTATAGTCCTTATTTTATTAATAAATCCTACCTTAGATGTGTTAAGGTGTTAATCAAAGAAGTTCTCCCTAAGAAGAGGTATCGTTTTTAATTAAGTATTTATATTTTTTTCATATTAAAATTTCTTAAAATATAATTAAACCCTAATTAAATAATAAATCTATTTTCATAAATAATATTTTATTTTATTATGTTAATTTCATCATCTAAATCCATCTCTACTTCTACTAAATGGAAAATAAATTATCTTTAATTTTTATGGGGAACTACCACCTCACGGTCTGATATAATTCCTTTTCCATCACCATCATTATAGAAAGGATATAATGATATAATTAATATTTATACATGATATGAATAAAATAATTATCATTATTAAATTTTAATATATCATTTATGTTCTTATCCTTCCATTAACAGAAAAATAATAACATCATCTTTACTTACGTGTGAACTATCACCGCCACAAATTAATGTGATTCTGTTTTCATCAACAAATCATAAAAATAATATATTTTAGTATATTTTAATAATTAAGATACTATTAATTATGTTATGATAATTATGTAAAGATTAATAATACTTATGTTATTTTCATAATGATCATTGAAAAAATGAAAATATTAGTAATGAGAATGTAAGACCAATAATATCCAGAAGTATAGCACTATTACATTTTCATAAACCGAAAAATTTGTTTTCATTTAAATTATAATTGATTTATGAAAGTGATTATTATTTCCGAAATATTATTCTAAATATTATTTACTTATGAAAAATATGACTATTGACATTTTACCAAATTTATTTCGATTCATGTCATAAATATCATCAAAGCATATGACGTGAACAGTTATCACTATGTAAATGTTATATCTTGATAAAATTTGATATGTTAAAAATAATAAACCTTAAAAAGGATATGAATAATGTTAATAATTAATTTAATGGAATTTTTGTGGAATAAAATGATTGTACATGACGAGTCATACTCAATGTGATAGACTCTTTAACTAAAACTTCATTTTAAAAGTTTAAATATTTATTATTTTAATTAATCATTCCACATGTCAATGTTTTTAAAAATATTTTTTATAATGTATTGATATGTCCATTAATGTTTATAAAAATTTCGTTTTATCAAAACATTTCATATAGTAACCTTTTTTTTATTATTGGTAAATGTCATTATTTTAAATGCCATATTTTATTGTTTCCAATCCAACTCCTTAAAAAAGTTAAATGGAATTGTTTTTAACTTATATGACTTTAGTGGTTTCTCCTACTTTTATAATGAATTAATAATTTAATTTTTTATTTATATTTTTTCAAACATTGTTTCAAGGAAAATTATTTCATTATTATGTGTATTGTTTTAGTATTTAAAAGGTTATTTTTACAAAAAAAATGGTATTTTAGCATATGGAAGTGTTTTCATCATGAAATTAAAATTAATTTAAAGACTTTTATTTCTAATTTAATCCATGTAAAATAAATAATATATTTTGATCCCCATTATATCAAATTGGTGAGGAACATACAGCTTATACGAGGTGGTGAGCACCATTATAGCTCTTGATAATCTGGAGAGACAGATATAGATTATATGATGGGTGATCCGCATTATAGATCTCTAATACATTGGGTTTATAAGTTATACGTATAGATATATTATTTGAAAAAGTTACATGTATGGGATTCTGCTAAATGGTCATTCCATTTATAAGAGTGATATGTATAATTATACCCCAAGGTACAATTTGTATTTTCAGTGGTTGTTATGTGTTTTGTAGCAACGGAATTTTTTTAATAAGTAAAAAATGATGTCATTTTCAAAGTAAAGTATTTAGTACTTATTAAGGGAAAAATTATTAATTTATGAGAAATTTTTCATGGATTTTAATGCTTTTCAATAGACTAGTAGTTTCAATATTTTTATATCCCTTACAAAGCATTTAATTCTAATGTCACAATTATTAATGTTTTTCATTATACTTAAGGATGAGTATGGATTTGGAGATCTCAAAATGAATGTAATGAATATTTTACATAAAATGGACCATTCATTTTTGAAAATGTTTTAGATTATTTAAAAAATCGATATTATTCGGATGTGTCCACTTTGTATTGTTATGGTTTTGTTATGTATGAGTAATGACCTAATTATTTAAAGATCTAAGCTTGTAAGGGTACCCAATGTGAAAGAAAGTAATATTTTTTACTTAAAAAAAATTATGTAATGTTTAAATGGAGTTACCATATAGTGTAATTTTTTATATAATTGTTTTTATATATTTTATGATAATTTATTTTATGCTATTTTTGTATAATTTTTTTTATAATTGTTTCATAATTTTTTTATACTTATTTGAAATTCAGGGTATATTTCTCATAATTTATAGTATGAAAAAATTTTATCATCAATTTTTTATAGGATTTGTTTTTATGAAAAATTATGTATAATATTTTTTGATGAGAATTTGTATAATTTGTTTTATAAATTATTTATAAGTGTATATTAGTGTTTTAAATTTCATGTTATATTATGTATAATTATTTTAATGAAAAATAAATTATAATTGTTTACTATTTTTAAATATACGTTATCTATAATATATTCTGAGCATTATATATAATTTTTTTGTGATGATCATATGGTTATCAACAGTTGATAATTTTAATTATGTGTTTTTATGTTTTTATTTATCTATTTTTTATATATAATTATATTTTAATATAATTTAATATATTCAAATTATATAGTGTGATATAAATTATTTAATGGATTGTAATGGGACAACATTACGAACACTCACTGATGAATTTGAAAAATTAGCTGTTAATTTTGTTGAATTTTCAAAACAAAATTTTCAATGAAAGTTTATGATATTATGTTCTTGTATGAATTGTTTTAATATGACAACATAAAATTCTAGATAAACCAATGATAATCTTATTTTATGTGCTTTTAGCCGTAATTTAACATGTTTGTTCTTACATGGTAAAGTAATGGAATATTTAACATCTAATGTTGATGAAAATATTATGAACGAGACATAGTGTAAGATATGAAACATATATTGAGGTATTCTCGGCTTATGGATATGTTGAACTGATTTACATTTAGTTAATGGATTTTCTTCTGAAAAACTATGGATTTCTAGGGGTTTTCATGGGATTTGATACACCAAGAAAGAAGAAAATAGGATATAATGGGTAAGTCACATGGTTATCTCATTGCTATTAGTAATAATGTGTCTTAACTGTGTATCTAGAAGGGGGGATTCAAGATTGAGAAACTATGCAAGGGGAATCCTATAAACCATGACAACTTGGATAAATCCATTTCACATGTCAATTACATGTTTTTAAAATGTGATGACTCCCTAGAGACCATGAAACCTAGGCTCCCCTTGGATAGAGGGTGGGGAAATATTAGAACGTGGGTTGGCCTACTGTGCCACCAAACCATGAACCTCATTAAAGTGACATAAATTCCAAAAAATGACCCCTTCAAAGTTATGAAATATCAACCAATTTTCAAACCACTTAACCATGATACAACGTAGGTGATGAAAATGATTTCCCTAAACATCCAATGGATGGTTCTCCCTCGATTCTTGACCATTTGGAGTTTGTTTGGATGAGAATTTAATATTTAGTGAGTCTCACACTCTTCAGTCCATAGTTTTCCAGAAAATGTAATTTTTTGTAGTTTATCGCTATCTAAGGACATAAAAACTGGATTTCTAGTTGATTATATTTTGGGTCATTGAATGGTGTTGGTGTTCATATCAAATCCAACTGTTAAGTGTGTTTCTATCTAAAAAATCTAGGTAGGCGTTATATAATTTATATCCCATAGTCTTGATTCCCTATTTCATGTGTCTGTAGTTGTGTTGTAATACTTCCTTGATAGCCATTTGGTCTCTATGGTAGAAAATGATAATTGGGTAAATTTATTGATGAATGGATGTCCTCAAGATACCTGTGGGATCTGATGAGGTTGAGTAGATAGGTCCTATGGATAATTATACTGTGGAACAGTCCATTCAACTTGAATGACTGAGATGTTGAAAATAAATTATAAGGGTTTATGATATTAAATGTACAATTAATTTTTTTAACTTAATAACATGAAAATATTGAATGTTGTGATTAACATGAAGAGTTAGGTAAATAACAGTGTATAATTTGATGGATTGGATAATTGGTTAATGGTTTTTGGCCTAATGGTAAATGGATTAGAAAGGGGAATTATTGTTTTAATGTGTTAAATGGTGAAATGGACTTTTCTTTGGGACTGAGAATATTATTATTTCAAAGAACCATGGAAATGTGATTAAATAGAAATGGTAAACATTTTTTTATATTAAAATTATTAATTATCAAGAGACTTACTGATAATGATATATGGTATTATGACATTTAAAATATGCTCCACTTCTATGGATGGGCTAGACTAATTCTCTCGGATCCTTAACGCACATTTTTTTGGGAATGGAATGATGCCCATAAAAATCCAAGGGTATGGTCAAGGGATTCCATATCATTGTAAGGATGGTTGGGGATGGAGTTTGGAATACTAGTAGGATTCATGGATTGTGGCTCGGGGTTTCATGAAATGATATCCATGACATATGGTGCCAATAAAAAAACATATGGTGCTGATGTTTTAATGAAATAATAGGTAAAACATCGAACATGAAAATGAGAGTATTTAATCTATTAAATGTTAATTTCTCTAACCTATTTTATTATTACCTATACTTATGCATACAATGTATTGTAATTGATATTTTATAGTCATATTTTGTAGTGGGCTATTGAGTTTTAATCACACTTTTCTAAATATTTCTTTCGGTAATAGAGATGAATTTATAGTGTCTGTTCAAGAGAATAGAATGGACCTATAGATGAGGGTTTATTTAGGGCATAGGGACGTGTTTGTAAAAGGATACCAAAAATGATATGAAGACCTCTTTTTGGTGATTATTTAGCATGTCTTTATTTTTTAGTTTCCATTACAGTTGTCAATCTAAGTCAAGTCGTAGTCACTGTTGGGTTGAGGGAATGTACATAGTTATAAGAAATTGATTTGTCAAAACATGGTTTTCTTTTTTAATGTTTCTCTTAGTCATTATTTTATCATCTATGGATTACATAGATAAAGGGGGTATATTCTAACCCTATTTTTTATTACACCCTCAATGCTAGTTAGACACCTATAGTGTATGGGGATGCAAGCCTATGGTCTTGCAACAAATCACTTCAATTCACTGATTAGTGGCTTCTACATTGGGATATAAAAATGATGCGTCATAGTGATTCTTTTTTATTATTTATTTTATTTTGGAAAGGTATATAATAGATTATCATGTAGAGATACATTGGAATGAACTCATACATGGGATTAGCTAACCCATGAATGGTGGAAAATGATATCCTTGGGTGGGATTGATGTTCTCGATGTTTTCCATAATAGTTGGATGTTATTTCACATTGAGTGATTCTCTTGTAGTGTGATATTATTAATTTTTTGATATGTATTTTTTTACCTACCATGGGTATATTTAGTGTATACTATAATCATTCTACGAACTAAGGTATACATGTGTCATACATCATTATATGAACACTTAGGAAAATGAGTTACAGTCAGGTATGAGAATTGAAAATGCATATTTACTTTTTTGGAATTGGGAATAAAATGTGCCTAATTAAAATATAATAATTAGAAATGAATGGTTAGATAATTGTGGGTTTGTTAAAATAATATCTAATTTAATGTAATAAATTTCGGTGTTAGTATACCACTTGTTTAATACATCCCAGGCTATAAGTGTCCAAGAATAGTTATGGGTAATTGGTTGTGTTTATAGGGATAGTTTTTGTAGGGTAAACTGTTTTATAGTGTGTAATCTCTTATTTTTGTATTTGTGAAAATAAAATGTTGTGTGTATTGAGTTTTTCAATTGGAATTGTTGAGATATTCCACCATGAAGACCTCTACCAATTGAGAGGTGGGAAGAAATTTCCATGAATGATCCACTAATGGTGTGGAAAGAGCCTCTGATGATTTTGAGTAAAATATGGTAAGATACATTCGGGGATGAGTTCTACCATTTTATGTAGTTAATGGAGAGAGACCATGATTATGGTAAATATGTTCGACATGAAAAGAGGGATCCCACTAAATAACCCTCTAAGGTTTTCTAGTGATGGTTGAAATGAGGTATTATACTTTTGGATCGAGACTTTCTAGACAATTCTTGGAAACATCGAGACCCCACCTGAAACGAGTGTAAAGTTGAATACTTGTATAATGAGGTGACCTATAATGTATTATTGGGATATACTATCTTAGGATAAATATATGTTGGGAAATGAATTTAGGGACATCGATGAGAAGTTCTATGAATCCTTTTACACAAATACCTTGAGGCATGAGAAGGATGACAATTTTATGCGATTAACCTAGGGGAGTATGATGGATATGGATTATATGAAAGGATTCATAGATAAATAGTATTTTTCAATTACAGTCGAAGAAGATGAGACTAATATGGATGGGTTCTATCAGGATGGTTATATGTGAGATCTTAACCAAGGTCAATATCTTCCTCTTGAAGGGGATTGATGAGTCGGTGGAACCAGATCTCATTTTTTAAAGGGAAACTGAATGATACTTCTGGTGCAACATAGGCCATTGCTATTGGTTGATCTTGTGGTACACAATCAAATAGTAATAAGCTCTACAGTGAGATTTTTCACCAATAGAGTAGTAGGAAAAGTAAATTGGGAAGAGGAACCGTCTCCCATGGGAGTATCTTCGTCATCTGAAATCAATGTGGTAGGGTAGCCCACAAGTGAGGTAAGTGTATGAAACCCCCAGTGGAATTCTAATCAGGTTTCATCATATGTTATATACATAGGTTCTATACGAACCCACATGATTCCAGTAGTGTATGATGATACATGCTAGTACAAAGCACTACAAGGGGTCAAATACTCCATAACTTCTAGGAGTTCGATTTCAATAGGACAAAACGGTATGTATGGGGAATGTTGATTTATGATTAAATCATCCCAATCAATAGTATATTTCATCATTTGGAAACCAAAATGGAGCCTATTGAAGAGTAGTAGTTTAGCATCATGCATTTCAGCCTACTCATTGCAGTGGCGAGGCATGACTATTAACTATTCAATGTATTATTCTGGTAGCTTACACAATTTCAAGTGATGTATTGGACACATGGGCCTCAAATTATATTATAGATTATTGGGTTTTGAATATTTTTACTCTAGTATAGGAACATCAGAGTGGGATTATTCCAATTGAAACACTATTTGGAATATGGAAATAGAAAAATTTAGTAATATAGGGTGTGTTATGTTGAAGATTGTGGGTACTATTTTAATTGGGACTTGATTATGCTTGATATGTGTCCTTTTTAAGTGAAATTGGGAATGTATTAGTGGGTGATTTTCAATCCCATATCAACTATTACTACCAAAGCATAATATTCATGTCCTATTAGGGTGAAAATATGTGAATTGTTGGGAATTTTATATTTCAGAAGATAGTGTAGTTCCAGTTAATCAGCAGTTAGGTGAGATCAAATACAATGTGTCATGCCTTGTACTTATTCATTGGAGGGTAGAGAAGGATTTTTTTTTCTCCTATGATGGTCCAGTTCAAGGATGTGATTCCTAAGGACCTATTTGGGTAGCCACCAAAGAGAGAGAGAGAGATTGAGTTCACAGTTGAGATGATGCTTATAGATGAGCTTGTTTCCATTCCAACATAAACAATGGAATCAAAATATGTTCAAGAACTCATGAATCAAATAGAGTAATTGGAAATTAATGTTTCATCCACCGAAGCACATCACCTTGGGGTTCACCAATATTTTCTTCCTTGAAATTTGATGGATCATTACCCATGTGCATCGATTATAGGAAGATAAATAGGTTAACATTTATGAATTAATATCATCTTAGTCTTGAAAAAAAGATTTTTTCCCAACTAGGGGGTGCTCATGTGTTCTCCTATATCGGTTTGATATCAAGTTATCATCAATTGAGCATAAGACGATCTGATATATCCTATATTGCTATCAAAAGCATTAATAGTTTGTGTGAGTTCATTGTGATGTTATTTGGGTTAAAGAATGAACTATAATTTTTTATGGCATCAATGAAACAAATATTTCACATGTTCCTAGTTAAGTTTTTTGTGGTTGTTATAGATGAAAAATTAGAGTCATCTTAGACACGTGATTATATTTTTTAACATCATGACATTTTCTTGAGTACACTAGCATAGAATTATCTATATTCCATAGTATCCGGGTGATTTTCATGAGAAAATTGGTAAATTTCTTGTTTCACGTTATCTCCATAGAATGTGTTCTATTTGGGCTAGAAAAGATTCAAAAATTTTAATCTTGGCATTAACCCAAGAATGCCTTCAAAGACATGAGCATTATATTTTTGGAGAGTTATTATGGACGTTCCATTCGTGACTTATCTCACATAGAAACAAATCCTTTGGAACCACAAATAAGGGTTTCATGTTTGAATGGTCGAGAACATATGAGAATGCCTACCCAGAGATGATGTTGTAACTAACTAATAAGAAAATTTTGATTCTAGATGATCTAGTTAATGAGAACAGCTTATTTTTTTATTCACCTGAGATCAATCATGTAAAATTATTTATGCAAGGAGATCGAGTTGTGGCATATGAGTCTCAAATGTTGAAGTATGATGAATGAACATTTCATTATACATGACATTCAGTGCTTTTAAGTGGTTTATTATTTAATGTGATAGAAGAATTACCTATTGGGAGAATGTTTTATTGGATATATCAACAATAAAATCATGAAGTATATATTTCATCACTGATATTTGAACCATAGACTGTGACGGTGGGACTAGTATATGAAATATTCTGATTTTGGGATTATCTATAAACAAGGAATATAGAACATTTTTTAGATTCTTTTTATAGAAAGACACATGCTTAGGCTATTCATATGTCTTGTTCTGAGTTCAAATTGATGGCCTTGTTCATTTTGATGAATATAAAAATTTAGTTTGTCTAGGAATAGATTACCATGACATCCATGTTGGTTGATTCCAAACTTTTGAGTAGGATGAGGGAGAGATTGTATGATGATCTAAAGTGTCTAGAATTGAGGGAAACACTTGATGGTGAGGAGACGCCTTCCATATAGATTTTCTATGATGATGAAATCATTTATGTTCAAGAAATTGTTTTCTCATTACATGTATGTTGGAGGAGTTGACATGTGATATTCATTCCACAATGTTGATAGTGCATCCTTATTTAACAAAAATGTATCATATTCTTTTTAGGCATTATTGGTGTACATGGATGAAGTAAGTAGTTTTAGGTTATGTAACGTTGTCCAACACCTATCAGTAGGTGAAGGACAAACATCAGAGACCAAGTGGTTTGTGTAAATATTTACCCATCCTGTAATGAAGGGGGGGGGTGATGTCACCATGTATTTCATGGTAGGTCTTCTGAGGAAACTATGGAAGAATTACATGATATATAAAAATTATTATCAATTAAAAAAGGTGAAAAATTATTAATGATTTGAGATAATTTAACTCTAGGTAATTTTGGCAACTTATATGTTTGGGTGACAGTATGGTTGCATGGGTTTTCATAGATTATTATTTAATATCACAGTCCGTGTTTTATTTAATCATCTGAAAATGTTTGGTGAAGGGTCTTGGTACTCAATCCCTTATAATTATGATATTATACCAACAAATCTATGTGAAATAAAACCATAAAATCTATGTGAAAGAGGAAATACTAAGTGAATATGTCTAATATTTTGGTGGATCCTAGGAAAAGAACATTTCACTTATTGAATTACCCTACAACAATAGTTCCTAGTGGACTATTAAAATGGAAATATATGAGGTAATATATAATAGGACATGTCAATCTCTATTTTTTTGGATGGATATGAGGAATAGAGTTGTTGGGTAAGTTCCATGTTAGAGACCTCTTAGTAGGTTTAGGTTAATCAGATGTGTAGGACTACGACTCAGAGAAGGTAGATGTCATATTATGATTGATTTTATCAACCACATGAGTTTGAAGTGGTTTATTATGTGTTCCATTAGGTTTCTCCATAGTTGATTAATCAACATATTCGAAAATAGGGAAAATTCACACCCAAATATATTGGTATGTATGAGATTATGAAGAGGATCAGATCGATAGGGTACCGATTGGCACTTCCATAACATTATATTGACATGAAATTTTTTTCATATGTGTCACAACTTAGATTGTATCACCCTAATACTTCATAAGAGATAAGTATCAAGGATGTTGGGATTGAGGTTGATTCGTCCTTTGAGGATCATCCAGTTCATATCATAGACCATAATGATAATTTTTTACAAGTTAATGTTCTACCATTAATCTATATTTTATGGAAGAATGGTTCCACTTAAAAGGAATATTGGGTATGAGAGATGGATGTGGGGCCTAGTGGTGCACTCTTTTTACTTCAATCACTTATTAATGTATGGGAGTGTGGCTCGAGGATAATACATTATAACGTGGGGAGGTTTTATGATCTCAAACATCTAATGAGGATATCTCAATTTATATTTTTTTGGAACAAATTTCCTTCCCAATTAATGGATAGTCTCCCGAAAAAATTTGGGGATGCTTGAGGGTGTTTTAGTGGTTTGGTACATGATGAAGGAAGAAAGAGGATATATTATCTAGAGTGTATGGTTGGTGGATGGTTATAAGTAACCATGTTCCTTATCCATGAATCCTATTGGGGGATAGTGAATGGTTGAAAAAACATGAAAGGGGGGTCCTGTAAACAATGGGATCTTGGAATGAATCCATTATGTTCCACCACTTCATGGTTGGTAAAATCATGTGGAATCCCAATGTAATGTTAAATACAGACCCCCATTAGATTTATGGTGGTGCACAATGGTTGCACATTATGGATAGTCATGCGGTAGAAACATTAACCTCATTAAGGAGTGGTAAATTCCAGAATCCCCTCGCATGATTTATGAACCCTCACACGATTTTCATCCCATTTAATCCTACTATAATGTATGTGATGGACCAAAATACCTTAATTATCCATGGGATGATTCTCCTATGGTTCCTATCCATTTAGCGTTTACTTGGGAGGGAATAAAATAACCAGGTCATTCTAACACTCATCTTTCTTTAGTTTTATAAAAATTGGTGTGTGACTAATCTTTTTATATGAATCCCTAAAACCTCATTTTCTCAATAGAATCTATGTTTTGGAATTTAATGGTGTTTGAGTTTTAATTAAAGGATAATTTTAAGTGATTAATTGTCTAAAAACATGATGTAGGTGGTCTGTAATTTCAATTCCATAGCCTTAAAGCCCAATTAAACAGGTATGTAGATATGTTCTACTACTCCAATAATGTTTTTTTATTTCCTTTCATGGAAATGTAATTGTGTAAATTAATTGATGAATGAAACCCTTCGTAATCCCTCGGGGTCCTATGAGTATGACTATACCATGCTTATGGACAACCATGGGGTGGACCACCCCTTAAATATAAAATATTAGTTTGTTGAATGATAAATTGTACAGATTATGATATTAATGAAATGGTAAATGTGATTTACCTTGTAACCTGAAAATATGATTTGTTTTTCTTAACTTGAAGAGTAATAGAAATTATAGTGTGAAAAAGGATGGATGTGATTATTTCTTAACTAGTAGTGGACTCAAGTTTAAATGGGTTGGAAAGGGGAATAATGGTTTTAAATGTTAAATGTTAAAATGGAATTTGGTTGGGGATTGACAACATAATCATTGTAAAGAACTATTGAAGCATGATTACAATGGAAATGATGTTCCATTGTTTGTTATGTATTAAAATGGATAATAATAATGGAACATTGTGATTATGTTAAATGGTTATGGGTTGTTGGAATGATGCTCCACTCCTATGGGTGGGCCCGACAGATTATCCAGGAACCCTAGTGCATAATAGTTATTTAGCGAATGTGTTGATTCTCATGAACCCAAAGGTATGGATATAGAATTATATATCATTATTGGAATGGTCAAAAAAGTCATTCTAAATCCCACTCGGATTCATGGAATGAGGCTCCATATTTATTAACTAGTGGCCCTTGGGCATATGGCTCAAATTACCAACACAGGCTAAAGAAGGTTTGATTAAAATGGGTAAAACATGGACCATAGAAATGAATGGAATGAATATAATAAATATTAAATGTTTTAAAATATTTATTATTATATGAAATTATTACTGATACTTATGTATACACTATATTAGAATACATGTTTTGTAGGAATTATTTGGAATGGCCAACTGTGTTGTACTCAAACCCATCACAGGACACCATTTGGTTCCATAGTAGAAATTATGGATGCAGTCCCTGAGAAGTGAAAGGGTCCTATGTTTTAGGGTTGATTTGGAGAAAACGTATGTGCATGAAAGAGGGTACTTGAACTGGTGTTAGGGTCCATTTTTTGTATTCTTCGTCATGAAAATAATTTTGGTTTTCCATTTTATATGTCACTTTAAGACATGTAATGGTAATTTTTGGGTTAATGGAATGTACCCTGTTTGGGGAAATTTTTTTATAGTGGCCGTGCATTTTGTTTCATTACTATTACATCATATGAAATATAAAAAAATATAATACTATTATAAAACAAGGTTCCAATGGGTTATGTTCTATATAATAGTAGGATCATACTTATTTTTTCCACAATAACACATAAAAATTAATTTAATACCTTCTTATCTTTCTTCTTAGTGGCACACATTTTTTCCTTAGTACATGTAGTTACCATAGGATATAAATCATTAAAAGGGATGAGCTAAAATCCTAATAAGATGATAGATAAAAACTTGAAGCAATATAACATGGAGTGAGAATAATAATAATCCTCATAACAGAATAATATGATCATCATCATAATCATGGGAGGAAAAAATATATTAAGTAATTTGAGTGAAAATGCAAAAAAATGCAAAATCATGTCTTAGTGTTCAACTACAGCACTTAGTTTCGAACAATGATGGTTTCATGTTCACACATAACATATGCGCATAATCATAACATAATAATTTTGAAAAGGATAACATCATGCTCACCCATATTAAATATTATACCATTATATACATAACATTACCTAATTCATTAGAGTGGTATGTAATTTAGCGACACCCATCACATCATAACATTTACATAATAATGAATTCTATATAAAATGTATAACAATATTTTCCATAAAATAACACTTTGATAGGAAATTATATTTATGAGAAATTTCAAAAGGAATATATTAATGAATAAAAATTTATTGTCACAATATAAAAATGGAAAATAATAAATTGAATAAGAATCATCAATAATGAGTGACGAATAAGCGATCTCACGATAATTAAAAGAGGCAATTTTTAGATAGATTAGTTATTTTTGAAAAAATATCTTCTTAAATAAAACCATATTTAATGAATTTATATACAATAATAGAAAATATAATGAGAAATAAATAATGTTTCATGAATATTAGAAAAATATCCACATTGAAATTTTCAAGATAGTGGAATTACATAATGAAAACGAGTTGGGCTTTAGAATCCCCTTACCTTATTTTCAATTTATATTTTTCACATTAATATCTTGTATAAATAAATTAGACGCATTAATAAATAAATAAATTGCATATCATACATCTATTTGATTTATTATATTTTTACTACGTTCATTAATGGCAATGCTAATGTGTAATAAAGTTCAATTCCATCATTTTAGAGTGTTTGTTTTCCTGGTTTTCATGGTATGTTCACTTGTATTTATGTATGGAAGTTCATGTAAAAAGAGGAAATTTTTTTAAAATTGAGATCATATGTTATTAATGAAATTAAAAAAGATAAAATAATCTTAAATATCATTTTCTCATACAGTATAATGTTAATCATTAGATTAAATTTTAAGGGTAAAATTTTAGTTTAATTTTTTATATTTTGATAACAACAAAATCGTTATGTTTTATTATATTAAATTATGTATATATGTATCACACAGAACATAAAAAATGTTATAAAATAAATTTTAATATTTTTATGAACAATTATAATGTTTTATGGACTAGATGTGAAGGTAATAAAGGAAAATAAATAGACACCCTCTATGACGTAGGAAAATCAATGCATTATGAATGATGATTTCATTTTTTGAATAAATATGAGAGGAGAAGAGGTTTGAGGATAAATTATCCAACTAAAAAAATAAAACATCAGTAAATTGAAGTACTAGAGTAATCATGAAACTTGTATAAGGGGATATATGGATAGAATTAAAAAAAGTCAAAATTGGTTAAATGAAAAGATGGAGGATTTTTTTCGTGAATTCATCCCAATGAGAACATAGATAGGGAATTTGGTTTTTCCTTTTGTTGAGAAAACATGATTATTGACCTAGGGTAGGGGAATTAGTAGAGCATTAAGTAAAAGGTTTACAGGCTTCTTGTCTTTGGATGTGTGAGGATAAGGGGTGTTATTTATAATGGAGGATAAGGGTGTTTTGGGATCATTTTATCCATTAGTTTACTATTTTTTATGATGATTATTATTTGATTGAGCATTACCAGAAAATATATTAAAATAATGATGGAGATTTTGAGATTTTAGGCTAACATTAGCCGTACATCATCTATGAATCAATAAATAATGATTTTGTTAAATACTCTAAATTTCCATATTTCACTATTCAAAAAATATTCTTCTATTTTAGAGAAATCCCCAAAATTCATCGTAATAATTTTTATAAAAGTATATTTTAACAATTAAGTCAATTTTATTTATTTTTTCTAAATATTAGAAAATTATTTTTCTATTAAATTCATCATTTACTTTGAAATTACTAATTTTAAAATTACAATTGATTTTATAATACATGAAAAAGTAATTAAGGCCTCATATAATTTTCCTATAATCAATCTAATACAAAATATTAAATTATGAATCTATTTTATGAATATAAAATTTTATCAAAATCATTATAGTAATAAATAAATTAAAAAAACACATTTATGTTTTCTAAAAATAACAACAGTTAATTAGTCATTATTAAAACATTTATTTACTTATAAAATGGAACAATTATCTCATATTATAATTTATTATATACCTGAATATTATTGATACATTCTCAAATAATGTTACTATTCTATTGGCTGAATTACTATAAATAATGGTCCCATTACTATTCCAAATGTCAAATGAGTATTGCCTAAGTATCAGTTCCTTAAAATATATAAATACATATAATTTCAATCATTCATCACTTACAAAGTTTATATTTAGTTCTATATGTGATTTTATCTGATTTATACAATATAGAATAATTATTATAAGGGGTTTCCATTAAAAGAATTATGTGCTATTACATTTTCCCCTCCTTATAAAATATCTCCCACAGAAGTTCATTTAACATTCTATGGTAAAAAACGTGAGTGTACTCCTTAATCACTTCATCTAGTTAATATGATACCTATTCATACTTATGGTGCCACAAAAGAACTATGAACTGGTGAGTAGTCTTGTGGTGTAGAACATTATCTCCATGTTCCAAGATCTTCAATGGTTTTTCTTGTAAGAGAGTTATTTTTCCAACTATAAAAAATATGAATTCATTATATATGAGGTATCTGGTATTTACTTCTTCAAGAGGGATACATGGAATACATCATGCACTTGAGACATAGTAGGTGAATGTGTTAGTCTATAGACCACATCTCTGAGAAAATCAAGAATCTCACAGGGACTGGGGTACCTAGGACTCAGCATTCCTTTCCTCTCAAATACCATAATCCTCTTCCATTGAGATATGCACAGGATTACCTTGTATCCATCATCCTCCTCTAGGTACCATGGATTCTTTTTTTTTTCTAGTTATTTGGTTGAATTTTGGATTACATGATATTCTAATGAATGTTTTTCACCTTCTCTACCATTTCTAGGACAATTTCAGGTTCGAGTAGCTTGGGTTCACTAGCATCCTCTAATCTTGTTGGTGTTATATATATTTTCCCATAAAGGGATTCATATGGGGACATATTGTTGCTTTTCTGTAAACCGATGTTGTCAGAGAAGTCATATGGACGCATATTTTGGTCCCCTCCTCTATTGAAGTCTGTATAACATTCTCTCAATAAGTCTTCTAGTTTCTGGATAGTCCTATCTAATTGGAAATCAGTTTGAGGATAATAAACCATAATGAACTTCAACCCATTGTTTAGAGAATTTTGAGGACTTTTCTAGAACATCGAGGTGAATATTTTTCCATGATTGAATATAATCAATAGTGGTAGTCCATGAATCTGTAACACTCTCTAATTTCAATCTGTGCAAGTTTATCTAGTTAGTAATCCTATAAAATATTTTTAAAGATTTCTATATTTGTAAGATGATTGATAACAACCCATAAATAATTGTTTCCATTAGATTCCTTCAGAATTCCAGTGAAAATGTACATGGTAATCTTTTCCCATTTCTATATTGGTATGTGTAATGGTTGACTTGTACAATTAAAATCTGTCCTTTAATCCTTCACTTACTAACATACTTTTCATAATGATCTATATTTAGTGGTCTCCTTAATGACACTATCCTACCAATAGTTCTCTCAGAGATCTTAATACATCTTAGTTCTCCTTGGGTGAATAGGGAAGGTCGAGCTACATGCATCATTCAGAGTCACTTTCTTTATCTCTCAAATTTATGCTACACATAATCATGACCCAAATCTTACAACTACTCAATCGTAAATTTTTATCTCTTAGGATTTTCCCTTTTAGGTAGCTTCCATGTTCATCTAAATCTCCACATCATTTCTCAGAGTATCCTTTGATTTTATCATGACGGATGGTTGAGAAATAATATGATAATGGATTGGTGATATTGATTCCTTAATGATTCCCTTGATCAACATTTGTAAATAATATAATATTGGATCCTTCTCATTTCACAACATTGATAAAGATGCATGAACCTTTGTAAATTGAGCATCATCGACCTTATTTTATTTAACATGATGTTAGTTTATTTAGAATTCATAATACATTATGAGCTCTAACCGTATTGACTGGTAATTATTAGGAACCAACTTTTTAAATAATTATACGAGGATATTATGATCAATATATATGTCACACTTGTTTTTATTGAGACAATTCTATTAGATTTTCAATGTGAATAGCACAGCTGCTAACTCCAGATCATGTGTAACATAGTTTTGGTCATGAAATTTCATTACTCTTAAGGTGTGGGCTATTGATTTATAATTTTTCATTAGTACACATCCTATGACCCCCTTCGAAGCATCTATGTATACCATAATGAGTTCCGAACATATCTAATATGTGAGTTTTATAATTGAGATAAGACTATTTTTAACTCCATGATGTTATCTTCACATTCAATAATCCAAAAAATTTGTTCCCCCTTTCCATTAATCATGGTTAGTGAGTTTGAGAATAATGACAAGTTCATTAAAAATCACTAATAATATAGATATAAACCATGAAGATCTCCATTTCATATGTTGGTCTGGTCCATTCTTCAATTTCATTTATCTTCTATTGGTCCATAGATATTCTTTGGATGGTGATAACCTTACCCAAGAATGATACCTCATCCAAAATGAACTCACTTTTACTATAATATTCACAAATTTTATACCTTCTGAAATTCATTATTATATTATTCAAATGGTCCTCCCATTCCGATTGTTCATTGATTACATTAGAATATCATCTATAAATTCTACAAAAAAAACTTCTAGTTAATCTCTTAAAACTCAATTCATTCTGTCTATGAATATTTATAGAGAATTTTTGAGTCTGAAATGCATAAAAATGAACTCATAGTGCTCATATCTCATTATAAATGATCATTTGTGAATATCATCATTTCACAACATTAATTTTTGATATCAAAACTAAAGGTCCTCCATAGAGTAATACATGGACCCAAAATGTTAATAAAAAAACTTCAAATATTAGTTATAGAGGATACGTGTTCTATATTATTATTTTTTTGATATCATGATTGTTCATACAGAGGAGAATTTATACACACTTATTATGGATGAAGAGTACCAGTGCCCCCCTGGCTGACGTAATCCGGCATATAAAACCCTTTTCTAAATTCTATTGTAACATTCATTTAGAAATTACAAATAAATGGTGGCCATTATATATCGATTTTTATATAGGTAATCTCAATGGAATCTATTAAATTATGAATTAAATCACTCAATTAAGAGGTACACCAATCAGTTCAAGAAGAAAAATATTAGTGTGGTCCCTGAATGTGGGATTATCATCAAGCATGATTCTATTATTTTTTCCAATCATTATGGCTAGAAATTCATGCTCATATGGAAGTTATAACCAGAATTGAGATGATGACTCTGATGAAAATTCATCTACATCTTTACACTTGTCCATAATTGAAGGGTGGATTGGGATGCGAAGATTGATTTCTATTTCTCGACAATTGATGTTGTATCTGACTAAATATAGCTCATCCATGCCCAATATATAATAAAACCCCACCAGTTGAAGTAACATAAGATTTTTTGGTAGGATTATTCCACAAAAATTAACCTATTAGGAGTTATATTTTTTGGATTCAACAATTACCCCATTTTGTATTCTCAAAGAAAACTCAACCTCCATATTTTGAGGATCTTTTTTTAATTGTTCAACTAAACTTGAAATGTAATGAGGAATGAGTATAACCAAAATTAATGATCATATTCAATATCTGTAAATGAATAACTAGAATACCTTCCACCAAATCATGTATGGTTCCACCTTAGTAGTAGTGGTGGAATAAGATTTCCCTTGATCCATTTTCATTGGTGGATAGTGATGCTAATTACCCTTGAGGACATGAGGATTAGTGCCCTTCATTCATAGTGACCATGCTCCCAACATTTGAGGTATTGAACAATAGGTTGTTCCCTCCTTTACTCCACAACATTTTCCAACATCCTCAGGTCTATTCAATATTCATGAGCGTTGGGGCCTTCTCTCCCACTATTAGAGTATTCCCCCACCCATCATAGGAAATTTCCAATATGATTATTCCATGATTTTTTACTTGTGAGTGGTTTACTATTCCTTAAAACCTTGTCATTAGATCCCATATCGTGAAACTCTGACTTTTATTTCTTATCACTATATCCATTGGTCCAATCTCCAACCTTTATCTCCACTATCAGATAACATAAAAAACACATCTTCATAACTCTCAATGTATCTAACTTCTATATCCATTTAAAGGTGTGGTTTTAGAATGCTAAATAATAATTATATTTTCCATAATGTTATATAATACAACATAAAGAATGCTTTGAATTCTTGTGAAATTTTCTTCATAAGATGTGATAGGTTATTCATCAATTATAATAATTATCTCTCCATCATTTTATGCACACTTTTAGGGAAACACATGTTATTGAATACTTTCTTAATTTATAACCACTCCACTTCATCAATTTCATCATCTAGTTTGGGGTTCCCAATCAACACCAACCATTCCATCCTTACTGTAAATGGAAAGAGTCAAATTCTCCATCTTAGAATAGTGATGCATAATAAATATTTTTTCCATTTAGATGACCCACTCTTCCATGACAAGTATATTTTTTAGATCCAAGAAATGATGGAGGTCATTGCCACATAAAAGACTCGATGGACAATTCCTCCCTCTTGGGCGAAGGAAAATAGTACACGTAATTTAGGCTATTGTTCATAGCCCAAGACATTGGTGTAAAAATCAATATGATATTTTGAACTCTATCTTCAATGTAATTGGGGATTTAATTTTGGAAATCACATCATATTCCCTCACACGAAATATTGGACTAGTTTATCATCACTTCAACCATTTTATAATATAGAAATGTTTTAATGAAAATAGAAGTCAAAAAGTTATGAATAAAGAATGTATTATGTTTTGTAATTATCTGGATAAGCATATCTTGTGGGATACCTATGTTTATCATTTTTTTCAAAATGAAGATTCATAGGTTATTACATATAAATAGTCTCATACTAAGGGTCATAACTAGTGTTATCTAATGATAATTCCCAAATTAATTAAACCATGCTCTGATACCTACTTTAGTGGCCCTGTTTCTTCATAAATTTTTATAACATAATTTAATGAAAAATAATATTATAGAGTTACAAAACTAAGATCCAATGTTTTAGCGTATAGGGAAAATTAGGACCACAAATATTATTTTCATTCAAAAAAATAATAATTAATTTAATTCCTTCTTCTCTAGCCTCTTAGTGGCTCACATTTCCACATTAGTACATGTAGTCATTTGGGGATATACATCAAAGAAAAATCTGTTCTAAATACATAGTAAGAGGATATATAGAAAGATGAATCAATATAAAATGTAATGAATATAATCGTAATCATCATAAAATAATCATATGATCATCCTTATAATAATACGAGGAATCCTTAGATAATGGCATTGAATTTTTAAATTAATAAAACGAAACATCATTCTTTAGTGGTCAACAACCACAAACAGATGTAAATAATGATTTCACCATGTCCCCAATTAACATATGTGAAAAATCATTACGTCATCATTGTGAAAAAGAATGAATCATGTTCATACAAATTGAACTTTATCTAAATAGATAAATCATATTACCCAATGCATTATAGTGCTATATAATTATAGGAAGACGCGCCACATCATAACATTTAAAAAATAATTCATGCCACATTAAATATATTAAATATTTCCCCAAAAATAACATATAGAAATAAAATTGGTTTTATAAGATTTAAATAATGTATAATTTAAGTATTAAACATTCTAGTTACGAAAATAAAAATGTAATAGCATACATGGTACAAGAATTAGGAATATTGAGTGAAGAAGAGACTATCTCAAGAGAATTAAAATATGTAGTTTATACAAATAGGATTTCTTTTGGAAAAATCATTTCATTTATCATGAAACCATATTAGAAGAATTTATATCATGGAATATAATAGATAATGGAAAAAAATAAAATATTTATGAGTTATATTATAATAAAATCCACCCAAAAATTTTCCACAAAAGATGAATAAACAAAATAAAATTAATTCGGTTCGAGAATCCCCTTACTTGATGTTAGAATGCTTTTATTCACATTAGTATACAAGATAATCAAAATAGATTCATTAATTTATAAATAAATAACCTATAATAGATGAATTTTTTATATTATAATTTTATTATGTTCATTTATGGCTATTATGATGTGTTATAGAGTTCAATTTCATCAATCTGTGAGTGTATGTTTACTTTGTTTTCAAGGTCGGGTCACATGTATGTATATATGGATATTTAGGTAAAATGAGAATAATTCTACATAATATAAATAATATGTTATTAATTAACTAATAAAATTTTAAATTATCTTATATATAATTATTTTTATAATTTTATGAGGACGAAGAATTATATAAAATTTCAATGATAATCATTTAGATTAATTTTTTTGGTTTTCGATCAAAGTTAACATGATTTTTTATTATTATTTAATACTATGTATATATGTTAGTTACACAAAATATAAAATTTTATAGAATAAATTTTAAAATTTAATTGAATCATTAAATTGGTTATTGGACTAACCTTTTGGGTGGTAAGGTAAAATGAAAACATGTCATCCATGATGGGGGTAAATCAACACATCACAAATGATTATTTCATTTTTATAATAGAATAGGTAGTAGAAGAATGTTTTATGATTAATTATTCCATTAACATAATAAAATTAAAATATATTTAATATACTAGAGTTTTAATGCAACCTGGATAATGGGAGATGAGGAGATAAAAATATAACAGAATAAATTGAAATGACATTATACGAAAAGAAATAGGATATTATATCATGAATTATTCTCCTTGAGACATCCTTAGTGAAATTGGTTTCAGAATTTTTTTTGTACAAAAATTATCTTGAATTTTGGAAAGGGTATTGGGTAGTTTATTGGGCATAATTTTAAAAATCATTAGTGATTTGGAGGAGTCAGAATAAGGGGTGGTATTTATAGAGGAGGATAATGGTGTTTTTTGATTATTTTATTTGTTAGTTTATTATTTTTGCTCAAGACTGTGAATATATTGAACCTAATAACTAAATATATTTAAACAACAAAATATGGTGATTTTGGCCTACGTCATCCATACATTCTCCTATAACTTAATAATTCATGAATTGTTTTAAGACTGTAAATTACCATATTTTATTATTCACTAAAAGGTCAACAATTTTAAAAAAAACCAATAAAATTCACCCAAAACACTATATATTTTTGGAATTCAAAAATTAAAACCATTTAAAAAAATATAAAAAGTATAATATTATTTTCTAATAAAAATAAAAATTTAATTTGAAATACTAATTTTAAAAATATAAATAATTTTGAAATTCATTGAAAAATTATTTAATGTCTCGTAATGTTATCTTCAAATAATATAAGAAAAAAATATTAATTCATGAATGTATTATATAAAATCAATCAATTTTATAATTAATTATATTAACTATAATATTTAAAATAAAAATTTACGATTTATAAAAATACCAACACCTAATTAGTAATTTTTTAAAAAAAATTATTTACTTGTATTATAATATAATTATTTGAAATTATATTTTATATGATTCCAATATATTCTCTATACTTTCATAGATGATGTTACTATTCTATTGGTTAGTTCACTACTCCTAATGACCACATTACTATTCCAAATCTCATGATTATTTTCCATAAGTATAGGTTCCTTAACATCAGGAAATACCAATAATTTCATTCATTCATTATTTATAATGTTTTTATTGTGTTATTTATGTGATTTATAATATATTGAATAATTATAACATTGGAGTTTCCATTGATAAAATTCTGCATTTTTACAATTTTGGTAATGCATGATTATATATTTTTTGTCTTCTCTTAGTTCTTAATTTATCTTTGGTGGGTCACTATAAAAGTGAGGGAATAGTATCCACATTTTTTTCTTTAGACCATATTTTCTTATTGGATAACTCTTTCATATGGGGAGGCACACATGAGGTCATGTAAAAAACCAGATGGGGGCACCAATTAGTGGTATTGGGGTGAGAACTTTACACTGATGAGTGTATTGAAGAATTAATTCATGTTGTAATCGTTGAAACCATTGAAAAATAGAAACTATTTATTGACTATTTTGGGAATAAAAAAACTATTACTCTCAAGTTTCACTATATATATATTTTTCTCTTCTTTTGATATTAGTTAACTTGAATGAATTAAATTGGTGTAGTTATAAACAATTTTCTGATTTTCATTACCATTTAAAAGAGCTACTCTTAGAAGGAAAAGAGATTCCATATTCCAATAAAGGGATAAATAAAATATTAATTCCAATGGAATAGAGGTATGAGACCAAATTATTTTTATTCGAATATGAATGAATATTAATATTTGTAAAAATTTTATAAATGCGGGACATCATGGAAAATATTTTAAGGAAAATTAATCACTAATTCATTCTAAGGTATTGACATCAAACCACAGGCTAATCAAACTGGTACCTTCCAAAACATTATTCCCATAATTCCATCCAATAATACCAATAATTCTTATCTGATTCACTCTCATGTACCAGAATAAAACATCCATATAATGAAATTTGGTACCTTCCAATAATTCATCATTTCATGAGTTTATTTTGAAATTAAATTGGTACAAAAATACTGAGAAAGAATACATATGAATGTATCTCTAATGGTAAAATACACTTCCGTTCCGATTGACCCCAGTGGAAGATATTTGATAAAAAATTGATTTTAGAAGAGATATTAGAAATCATAGGATTGGTTGGTGCACATATAGAATGAATCTATATTAGAACTTAAGTACCTAACATAGTTTGTGGATAGTGTTTTTAGTATTTTATAACTTTTCACCATAAGGATGTATGAAGAAAAAATATATAATGATGGGTTTTATGATATTTTATCATAATCAGCTGGGATGAAATATTTATGTGTATATTTTACCATGAATTGATGATTTGAACCTTATAGGGGATAAAGGTGTTGATTTTATTAATTCATACATGAAAGTGTATTTTCTTTTGTGTGTTATGATAATCTCCACAATAAACTACATTACAACATATAGAGATATTATTTTATAGGAAATAAATCAAGTATAATTTTTTTATAAGATCCATCATATTATTAATTATAGAATGTAATAAATACAGTTGATTTGTGTCATAAAAGATTCTTACAAATTGAGAATCTTTTTCATAGATTGAAAAAATAATTTTACAGTTTATATGAATTTAATCTTCTCCTACAACTATTATAAGTATAATAATATTTTTATGTGATACAAAATATTTATTTCACATTTAGAAAGAGTGGATTTTATGGTCATCAAAAAAATATCTAGAATAAATCATCTAACTTTTTCTAAATACCTTATTTGATATTTTTTTGAAAAAAACATAACATTGATTTTATGCATGTTGAGAAAAAGTATATGTAAAAATTTATTGGAACATTTCTAAAACTAAAATGAAATAAAAAATATATGAATTTTATGCTACATTAGACTGCTAATCAATGTGTATAAGTTTGTAGTTAGGTCTCATGATGAAAATAAATGAAAAATATTTACCTCTAGCTTGTCACGCATTATGAAAGTGTGAGAAGATAGATTTTTTTTCAGTGTGTTTGTTGTATTAAATTACCCAATTCATATTAATTAAATATTTATAATGTTTTAATTGAAGGATTTTAAATTAATTGTTATGAAATCCCTTACGTATCATGTATTAAATCCACAAATGATACTAGACACACTGAATTGTGTATTGCTGACACCCTCCAAAAGGACTGTCATCAGGTTATGTAATTTATCAATTCAATTTGTATAAAATTCATTGACCAAAATGATTTGATGTGTTGGAGTATGATTTTTACCAAATTATTTGTAAACTATAATTATATTTCTCACCTACATTTTATGACATTATAGTTCATCTGGGGATTCATTTGGGGAGTGAGATGAGTATATTTGGGACTATTTATTTACATTTCTTGTATCCTTTATAATGATATATTAAAACGTTGAAGCAATATGATTATAATCACCATAAATTATAGGTCTCTATTTTTGGAACATATTGATCAAAATAAATGATTTAGTTTTTTACAGGCTATTTGTATGAAGTGGAGCATATTAGTCTTCCTATATCAGTACTTATGTTAGTTTATATTGATGGTATATAGATTCAGGGGTTGATGATAAGGTTCATTTAACATAGAGATGTGATGTAGAAAAATTTATATTTTTTTGAAAATTATAGATGAGGTTCAACATTATATATCATCACGTATTAATGAATTAAAGTTATGCTATCGTAATTGAAAAGAAATTTTTTTGATGATTGTGCATAAAAATATATTTTTTCATTGATTAAGGAAAATTTAATCATAGATATATCTTCATTAGAAACATTGGAATGTTTCTCAGTGTGATTGTATCTTAATACCATCACATGGTCTAGTTTTTACATTAATTGTTACACATTTTACACAAAAATCTCGGATGACAAGCGTACTAGTCAAAATTGCGGGGTAATGGTTATAGTTGAAGCACTGCATTTTTTAAGTGATAAAGACAAAAACCCAACTTCTATAACAATGAAATAGTATTTAGTTCTCAATGACATATATAAAATTGAATATTCAAAATTTTGAGTCACTATGATAAAGTGTTACTTGATTGGTATTAAAAGATATGTGAAACCTATTGAGTATGTGTTTAGAGTAGATTATTTGGAAATATTTAGGTTAAATGAGGATCCATATATGATGGAGACATAGGAAACCCAAATATTATATGTTATTTCTCCATCAAATGATTGGAGGTCCTTCATTTCTTAAGGGAACAGAATTAATTTGTGTGATGAGGATGATAATGATGTTATTGATTTATATGAGAATTATTCCTCTCTTATGTGATATCTAAATGATAAAAATGACTATAATTCAATCATTTCCCATGGTATATTAAATTATCATACTAACTGAATATGGAAAAACACTAAATTAATAACCTAATTAATTTGATAAATATATATATTATATATCTTTTGAGAAATTTACAGAGGTAAACAATATTTTTATTGATAATTTTATGTTTAATTATATGTATTTCATTATTATTTTTGTTTAATTTTTTTATTCAATAATCCTACCTAAATATTTATGGATTAAAAGTCCCAACGTACATCATTTTGTTTTGGTTAAATTCACATATATAAAAAAACTTCTCTGTAACTAAGATATTTAAATTTATTAAAGTTTAATTCACTTTTCAATTAAAAGTTTAACATGCATATTTGTGTTTGTGAAAACTGATATGATTTTTTTAAACATACACATGTGTGAAACTAATTATTTATATAAATATTTATTTAATCATTATATTTAAATAAGAAATTTTCAAATAATATATAGTCAAACAAAATTTCGTTACAGTTCCCAATTAAAATTAAAAACATAGATGTAGAAGAAACTTTACCATGGTATATCTATTTTTTC
Source organism: Viscum album (assembly GCA_963277665.1). NCBI lineage: Eukaryota > Viridiplantae > Streptophyta > Magnoliopsida > Santalales > Viscaceae > Viscum > Viscum album. Next base: position 695,072,227 of record OY728163.1, read on the forward strand.
ACATTATTAAATATTATGAAATATAAATATTTAATGAAGGAATTATTTTAAATTACAAAAAAAAATTCAGGACTACTTATGTGACTCCTACAGATTAATCACATCCTTTCCTAAATTGAAATCAATTTCTATAGTTTATAAAAATGAGATTAAATGTTTACCAAAACTATTTATATCCCATGTATACTAGATAATGAAAATTAATTTTGATGATAATATTAAAAAAACATGACCAAATGCAACACATTTTACAATTTATATCACCATAAAAAGTAGTTGTCAGATTAGAATTTTATATCTAGATTAGAACGCCATATACCAGATGATGATAGGGTAACACTCAGAGTATATAATGGTAAAATATATCAATTAATTTTTTTATATCAATTTTAAAAAAATTAATATTTTAAATGACTAATATATATTTTATTCATTTACAGATGAAATTATATTTTTAAGAGAAGAGATAAATTATAAAAATATTTCTATCTCTAATTGTGGTATGATGGAGAGATTTACAATCAAAATTGACAAAATATATTATTATTGCGCTGTTATAAAAGTAAAACACATGCCTCATGTATGGGTTTCTATATGTGAATACACAAAAGAAATTATTCTCCACCAGACAAGATGACCAATTGATGGTATGATAATTATATTATATTTTAAAAATTATTATATATTATTTGATTACTCATTAGTTATTTTTTAAGTATTATAAATCTTGGATATATCATTAAGATATATAGTGGTTCAAATTATACCCCTATTTTTAACTACATGCATTTTATCATTTATTGGAGGATAAACTAATTGAAAAAAAATCTCGATGCATAAAAATCATATTCTACTATTGTTTTATAAAATCCATCTTCAATCATCAATCACCATACACTAGTCAAAAATATAATAAATAGAGATAATTAAAAATGAGAAGTATCTTATAATGAAATATAAGGAAATAGATGAAATAATTTCATGAAATTAAAATTTATTTTCCATGAAATTTTTTATATTTCATAAACTTATAACACTAATATAAAATTTGAAATTTTCATTTCAGGAAGTACATTAGGGAAAAAAACACAAGGAAATTTTATTCCAGGGGTAGGATTGAGATCTTATATATTGCTATAAAAAATCCAAAAAACTCATGACCATATATGTAACAGCCCGAGATTTTATGAAAAATATTCTTTTTAATTTTATTAATGTCTTGTGTTGTACGCTACACCAAAAGGAGCTTGCACAACACGCATCCTTGACTTTCCTTGCATTACACGCAATCGCGACCTTCCTCGATAGCGTGTGTAGTATGTAATACTGAGTTTCACTAAACAACGATATGCTATTAAAATATTATTAAAACTAGCCGTTATGAATAGTAATAACCACTTTTTAAATTTTAGAAATTTTAACTCTCAAAATGGACTTCATTTTTGGATTCGAAGTATCGAATTTAGCCTAAGATAAAATTTTGGTACTTTTCAGATAACTTTCATATTCCGATGAATAGTGATAATTACTAAATTATAATTAAAAACAACTTTTTTAATCGAAATAATTAATAGTGATAAATCATTAATTTGAGTGGTTTTAAAGTATATTTAGAATATATTTTTACAATTTAATACAATTTTGGTCATTGGATGTAATTTCACATTTAAACTAGACATAAACAAGTGTCAATCTTTTGATAGATATTGTTTCTTGAAAACACGCTATTTGTTTTAACAGCGGGATTTAATTATAAAATTAATTAATTCAACTTTTTTGTTATGAATTTGGTAAAATAGACTTCATTTTTGAATTCAGAATATGAAATATAGCTTGGGATGAAATTTTGGCATTGTTCTGAAAAACATCAATTTTTGATGAATAGTGAAACCACTAAGTGGTAGGTTAAAAACTGAATTTTGCATAAAACTTAATTTTACCGCTTCTGTGAATGTAATTTCGAAAATCCAAGAGACACGGTTAATATCAAGGACTAAAATGTGGTTCAATGAGATGAAAATAATTTTTGGTGAATAGTAACTTTTTACTTTTTTTTACCACGGTTAAAGGTAAATAGGGTAATTAAGGGTAAAAATGGTATTAATATTACCCTAACACATGTCCTAATCCTATTGGACAAGTGTATTTCGACCAAAAACAAACTTAGGAATAAAATATGACCATTTAGGCCCACTTGGGTTAGATTAGGACATTTATTATTAATTTATTTAAAGAAGGGTTAAAAGAGTTAAAATCAAAGTTTATTTACTAAAACATTTTTAATATGGTGTTATACATACGATAAATTTGACTATAAATATTCATTAGAAATCTAAAAAGATTGCCTACATGATGGTATTTTATTTGTAATTTTTAGACGTCAAATAAGTTAATTTATTTATGACACAAAGATGATGCAGTAATTATCTTATTAATGAAATATTGACATAATTGATGTTATAAACACCAAACTAAATATAATTTGAGACTTTTTATGAATTCCACTACTTTTATAGGTTACTATGATATATTAGTGTTGATTTAATCAACTTGGTTCGAACATATAATTCTGTTATGACTTTCACAAAAATCATGTATCAAATAGTGTCAAAATTGACACAAAATAGTTTTTAAATCAAATATTATATTATTAATTGTTATTTTATTCCTAAAAATCTAAGGTTCGTCCAAATGACTTAGATAAGGATATATGTATTAATAATATACAATTTGGGGTTCGTTTGGCATGTTATAGTAAGTGTATTAACCATATAGTGAAAGAAAACAAAAAGACACGGTAAAAGTTAAATTAATTAACTTAGAGTTAAATCTAATTGATAAGGTTAAAATAATATCCTAAACTTGTCTAAATTCTATTTGTTGATAGGATTTCGACCCCTCCCCACCTTAGCTTCGAAATAAGACCCTTTGGAACCATTATAAACCGATTTTGACTTTAATATAAAATAATATTTTGAGATATTCCTAAGGTGCCCCTCTCCTCCCTTATAAAAGGACACCTCCTCCCTCTCCTTCTCACACCAATTTGAGCACTAAATCTCGGCCAACCCCTGTAAAAATATCTTCTCCACTTCCCTAGAAACATCCTAGAGGTTCTGGTCTTACTCAAAGACCAATTTTAGTTCCCTAAGAGGAGGTCTCCAAAAGGCGCTTCAAAGAAGAGGTAATTACCGTTACCAAATCTTTCATCTTTATTTCTTCTTCCACTTCTTTTTAGTTGTTTCATAATAAAGTAATAACATCAGTATTACTTACATACTGATATGTTATTATAAATATGAAACAACTCTAATTAACCTTCTATCCATCCTACGGAAAAAGGAAATCACCGCGCGTGCGTACGTACGGAATACCGTCTCCACGCCGTGGTGTAATCTATTTTCCGCCACCACCTTAATTGGATGGGTATAATGGTTTAATGAGTAACTATATATGATTATTATAAAGTGATATTGATACTGAAATAGTATACATACACTTCAAAACAATTCCACGACCATGAGAATGATATCATCACTCGTGCGTACGTACGGACTACCGTCTCCACGACGCGATGAGATTCATTCTCAATGATTAACCATTCATGAATGATTATAAAGTATATATAATAAGTACTAATGAAATATATGACCTAATAATGATACTGGAATTATTTATATTTATATTTATGTCATCTACTTAATTCCATTCAAGACAATAAGGAATGGAAAACAGCGTTCATGCGTACGTACGGACTACCGTCTCCATGAACGGTGTTTTTCATTTCATTTATCTATCTATTATATATATATATATATACTGAATATATATGATATATAAATCATATTTTATATTCTGGAAGTAAGTAAATCATGATATAAGTAATAATAATGTCAAGAATAACAAGTCAAAACACCTACGATAAATGAAACGATTTTACCCAAAACGCTTCTTTAACATGGAATTTACAAAAGAACGGGTAATATAAAGTCATAAGTGAACCATATATGATATCATAACAATAAATATGATTCTGTAATAAGTCAATGACATTATTTAAATCATTATACAGGAGGTTCGGACACTTACAAAGCAAGTCGGACCTAAGGTAAGGGAAATATCACAATCTCATTTTTATCCGAGATTGTTTATTCGTAAGTATTTACTGAGGTGTATTTTATCATCCACATCCATGTTCCCTCAATATGTAATATTGTTTCCATCCACTTGCAATAGTTTAAATCCAATTTTACCCTTAGGTGAGTTTTTAGTAAAGAATATGAAAGGAATCTTTTGTCGTTTTTCCGTACGAGGTACTTTTTGACTTTTCCGACAAAAGTACGAAGAATGTTTTTTTTAACTTATACGGCACGAACGGATTTCTACTGTTTTATAAAGCCTTATTTTCATGAAGCTTTCTCTAAAAGATTTCATGACAATTTTCAATAAAATCTCTTTCTTTTAAAATTGCATGATGTTTTGTGAAAAGAAATTGATTTTGAAGAAGAAAGGATATTTTCCTCAAGAATTCAATTCAAGTGTTTTATCAAAATTATTTTCCATCTAAGATAATAAAGGGTTCTGTTTTTATCCCTTTAATTACATTGATTTGATTATGTTGTGAGGGAATTATTTTTATGAAGTCATTTGCCTTATATGATTTGTTTTATGATGTCATGATGTTTCAAGAATCCCATTTTTGTTACATGTGTTATGCGATGATGTATGATTTATGATTATGTGGCACACATAAGAAAGGATTCATTATAAGATGGGTGGGACCTATATCTCCCTCCAATGCATTGGGTAAAGATTTTATATCTCATGAGATAGACATGGCTGAAATGGTAGGTTATACCGGTTCAGTGAAACAGGACTGAAACGAGGGTTACTCGATTCAGAAAGGGACTTTGTCCACTAAGATAGTCTTGGCATTGAGTCTTGAGTAACAAGAAATGATTTTCTATGATTATGTGTGTATGCCACAAAGTTTCATGTTTTAAGTTATGATTATTGGGATTACATTTCACTTCTATGATATATCCCATGTTATGATATTATGAGCTCTTTTTCAGGTTAAGATTTCCAAAAGCTATGTATATGATGTGATTGATTTTTCTTTTGTTTACCCTTACTGAGCATTTGAGATCACCCTTTTATGTTTTCTTTTCCCCAGGATATAAAGAAAGGTTTTAGGTAGAAAAAAGGGATGACCTTTATGGGAGATATTGAAGAACTTTCACCACGATTAGAAGATTACGTTCCGAGTTTCCAAAGACACTAAACTATTACGATCCTTTAGTGTGTGTTTTTGTTATGTACTATGTATTCCGCAAATGTAATGTAATGTCCATGTACGTCAAGCTTCGGGTCTCTACAGTTGGTATCAGAGGAAAGGTTTAGTCAACCTTTGGAAACTAGGATGCGAGAACTTTAGTGAGATCCCTAGAGATATTTATAAGGTTTGTCTAGGTATGTACCTAAGGATAAGTATACGTATGGGATACAGTCCTATAACTACGGTAACGATCTTAGAATTTAACCTAAGAAGTTAGATATTGAGGATACTCCCCCTTTATAATGTTGTTTTCCCTAGCATGATTTTTTCCTCTCACACTATTCTTTTTGGGTTTTAGACGATGGCTGGAACCCGAAGGAACCGTGTTGATCAATGCAATGGACAATGCAATGATTGCCCTCCTGAACAAACAAATGTTATGGGAGATGGAGTGCAAAATCTTATTGCTATACTTACACAAGCTATGAATCATTCAGGACTTCCAAATGAGCAGAGAAGGGAACAATATTCTATTGAGTCCTTCATGAGGCAACGTCCACCTTCTTTCAGTGGGTCTTCTGATCCACTTGTGGCTGAACAATGGATCTGTACTACTGAAAAGATATTTTCAGTTCTTCAATGTTCTGAACATGATAAAGTCATCTTATCAGTATATCATTTGGAAGGTGAAGCTGATCAATGGTGGAATCTTATCAATAATACGAGGCCAAGAGATGAAATTGAGTCCATGGAATGGGACGAGTTCAAGAACTTGTTTTTCAGTAAGTACTTCCCTCGTATTCTTCGAACAAAGATGGAGAATGAGTTTCTTGAACTGAATCAAAGGGATTATGAATCTGTTGGTACCTATGAAGCAAATTTTACAAGACTTGCAAGGTATGCTTCTGGAATTATCATCCAACCTGAAAGTAAAGTTGATCGATTTTTCAGTGGCTTAAAACCAAGTCTTCGAAGGGCATTAGCTATAAGAGACTTCAGTAGCTATGAAGAAATTGTGCGTTGTGCTATCAAGGTAGAAATGGAAGTTGGTGTTACATATCCATTTCATGGTTTTGACAAGAAACGAAAGATGGAGTTCAAGGAGAAATCTCAGAATAATGGTGAAAAGAAGATGAATGTTTCCTTATGCACAAAGTGTGGAAAGAAGCATGGTGGAGATTGTCTTAAAGGGACTAGAAAATGTTTTAAGTGTGGAAAAGAAGGTCATCGAGCAGCTGAGTGTCGAAGTAATGGAAAAAGGGTTTCTAATGATGTGAATAAAGCAAACACTGCAGAGAACGCACCGCCAACACTTCAATGCTTCAAGTGCAAGGAAATGGGGCATTATGCTAATAATTTCCCTAATCCAAGGGTTAGTGATGATCAACATGAGCAACCACTGAAGGCAAAGGACAAAGGGAAATCACATGCGATCACTATTGGCAATGTTGAATATGACAACGATGTGGTGGAATGATTAAGTGTTTATGTAATGGGATTTCAAAATAATGTTGTATCATTGAGTATTGCAATATTTATTGATGTGGTATTCAAAGTGATTGAGATATTTTTTGGAAATAAGATGATATGCGCATAATGAAGACGAGAAAATGAAATGTTTAATAGTATTCATGAGCTCATGATTGATATAAGGACTAAGTGATATCATGGTTTGATTTTAAAGAATTTTGAGGATTTTGGTTTGTGGAAAGTGTTAACTTTTAACTGCATTCATGTTTTCACTAAGGTTCAATGGAATACATGATTAAGGCCTTCGAATGATTGGAATGTGACCAACAAGATAGGAATGTAGTATTACGATATATGGGGATCAGCGATGGTATTAAATCTCTGGTAATCGTTTTCACTATGTTATGAGAGTGGACCGAAGTATTTTAGATAAGCCTAAAGATTGGAATGGATTATGTTGGACATAAGTGAGTATTGTCTAAGGATAGAAGATTTTCGATATTATTGATGGGATTTTATAGTAACGTAGTTTTAGAAAAAGGACAACCTGCAGGACGGGCGACAGCCCATCGCTTCGGACAAGGCTGTAGGAATCGAACCCACAACCGAAGTGCGACTGGCCTTTATTGCCTACCACTGACCTACAGGAAGTCCTTGTTTAGTAGAAACTAGTGTTATTATATTAAGCAGTATGATATATGAAGTATAAGCCCATTTTAGGAACCATATATGATTAATCCCACTATAGATCGACTTATAAATTTTGCTAACCTTTTGAGACAGATGGAATGACCCGTCATTCTATCACATGATCTGCTAACACTTCACGAATAACAAATTCAACTTCATTTATTTAAGAGATGAAGTGGAAATTGTTAAAGGCACGAACAACAGTGAGATTGTACCAAAATAAAGTAAGTATTTATTCTAATTTAAATTCTTTAACTTTAGGGAAATGATCTTGAAAACCAAAAATGTTGTCCTAGTTCTCTTATACCTGATGAATCAGATGGTACCTTAGATCGTCACAAATTTATGGATTTGTGATTACTGGCTTTTACATAGCCATGTTCTCTACCACTCTCCATCAGATCATGATGGTTAGATTTCTCTTCCATATCCATATTTTCACCTATGTGGAAACCCAGTGATTAGTTTATTTGGGTAACCGTTACGTTTCATACTTTTGTTTTTAAAGATTGGTTTTGGTATTCCTTTTTACGATGTGGGTTTCTATTAAAGAAACGTTCGAATAGTAAACCATTTATAACCCCGACGAATTTCGAGGGCGAAATTCATTTTAAGGGGGGTAGAATGTAACAGCCCGAGATTTTATGAAAAATATTCTTTTTAATTTTATTAATGTCTTGTGTTGTACGCTACACCAAAAGGAGCTTGCACAACACGCATCCTTGACTTGCCTTGCATTACACGCAATCGCGACCTTCCTCGATAGCGTGTGTAGTATGTAATACTGAGTTTCACTAAACAACGATATGCTATTAAAATATTATTAAAACTAGCCGTTATGAATAGTAATAACCACTTTTTAAATTTTAGAAATTTTAACTCTCAAAATGGACTTCATTTTTGGATTCGGAGTATCGAATTTAGCCTAAGGTGAAATTTTGGTACTTTTCGGATAACTTTCATATTCTGATGAATAGTGATAATTACTAAATTATAATTAAAAACAACTTTTTTAATCGAAATAATTAATAGTGATAAATCATTAATTTGAGTGGTTTTAAAGTATATTTAGAATATATTTTTACAATTTAATACAATGTTGGTCATTGGATGTAATTTCACATTTATACTAGACATAAACAAGTGTCAATCTTTTGATAGATATTGTTTCTTGAAAACACGCTATTTGTTTTAACAGCGGGATTTAATTATAAAATTAATTAATTCAACTTTTTTGTTATGAATTTGGTAAAATAGACTTCATTTTTGAATTCGGAATATGAAATATAGCTTGGGATGAAATTTTGGCATTGTTCTCAAAAACATCAATTTTTGATGAATAGTGAAACCACTAAGTGGTAGGTTAAAAATTGAATTTTGCATAAAACATAATTTTACCGCTTCTGTGAATGGAATTTCGAAAATCCGAGAGACACGGTTAATATCAAGGACTAAAATGTGGTTCAATGAGATGAAAATAATTTTTGGTGAATAGTAACTTTTTACTTTTTTTTACCACGGTTAAAGGTAAATAGGGTAATTAAGGGTAAAAATGATATTAATATTACCCTAACAAATGTCCTAATCCTATTGGACAAGTGTATTTCGACCAAAAACAAACTTAGGAATAAAATATGACCATTTAGGCCCACTTGGGTTAGATTAGGACATTTATTATTAATTTATTTAAAGAAGGGTTAAAAGAGTTAAAATCAAAGTTTATTTAGTAAAACATTTTTAATATGGTGTTATACATACGATAAATTTGACTATAAATATTCATTAGACAGCTAAAAAGATTTCCTACATGATGGTATTTTATTTGTAATTTCTAGACATCAAATAAGTTAATTTATTTATGACACAAAGATGATGCAGTAATTATCTTATTAATGAAATATTGACATAATTGATGTTATAAACACCAAACTAAATATAATTTGAGACTTTTTATGAATTAAACTAATTTTATAGGTTACTATGATATATTATTGTTGATTTAATAAACTTGGTTCGAACATATAATTCTGTTATGACTTTCACAAAAATCATGTATCAAATAGTGTCAAAATTGACACAAAATAGTTTTTAAATCAAATATTATATTATTAATTGTTATTTTATTCCTAAAAATCTGAGGTTCGTCCAAATGACTTAGATAAGGATATATGTATTAATAATATACAATTTGGGGTTCGTTTGGCATGTTATAGTAAGTGTATTAACCATATAGTGAAAGAAAACAAAAAGACACGGTAAAAGTTAAATTAATTAACTTAGAGTTAAATCTAATTGATAAGGTTAAAATAATATCCTAAACTTGTCTAAATTCTATTTTTTGATAGTATTTCGACCCCTCCCCACCTTATCTTCGAAATAAGACCCTTTGGAACCATTATAAACCGATTTTTACTTTAATATAAAATAATATTTTGAGATATTCCTAAGGTGCCCCTCTCCTCCCTTATAAAAGGACACCTCCTCCCTCTCCTTCTCACACCAATTTGAGCACTAATGCTCGGCCAACCCCTGCCAAAATCTCTTCTCCACTTCCCTAGAAACATCCTAGAGGTTCTGGTCTTACTCAAAGACCAATTTTAGTTCCCTAAGAGGAGGTCTCCAAAAGGCGCTTCAAAGAAGAGGTAATTACCGTTACCAATTCTTTCATCTTTATTTCTTCTTCCACTTCTTTTTAGTTGTTTCATAATAAAGTAATAACATCAGTATTACTTACATACTGATATGTTATTATAAATATGAAACAACTCTAATTAACCTTCTATCCATCCTACGGAAAAAGGAAATCACCGCGCGTGCGTACGTACGGAATACCGTCTCCACGCCGTGGTGTAATCTATTTTCCGCCACCACCTTAATTGGATGGGTATAATGGTTTAATGAGTAACTATATATGATTATTATAAAGTGATATTGATACTGAAATAGTATACATACACTTCAAAACAATTCCACGACCATGAGAATGATATCATCACTCGTGCGTACGTACGGACTACCGTCTCCACGACGCGATGAGATTCATTCTCAATGATTAACCATTCATGAATGATTATAAAGTTTATATAATAAGTACTAATGAAATATATGACCTAATAATGATACTGGAATTATTTATATTTATATGTATGTCATCTACTTAATTCCATTCAAGACAATAAGGAAATGAAAACAGCGTTCATGCGTACGTACGGACTACCGTCTCCATGAACGGTGTTTTTCATTTCATTTATCTATCTATTATATATATATATATACTGAATATATATGATATATAAATCATATTTTATATTCTGGAAGTAAGTAAATCATGATATAAGTAATAATAATGTCAAGAATAACAAGTCAAAACACCTACGATAAATGAAACGATTTTACCCAAAACGCTTCTTTAACATGGAATTTACAAAAGAACGGGTAATATAAAGTCATAAGTGAACCATATATGATATCATAACAATAAATATGATTCTGTAATAAGTCAATGACATTATTTAAATCATTATACAGGAGGTTCAGACACTTACAAAGCAAGTCAGACCTAAGGTAAGAGAAATATCACAATCTCATTTTTATCCGAGATTGTTTATTCGTAAGTATTTACTGAGGTGTATTTTATCATCCACATCCATGTTCCCTCAATATGTAATATTGTTTCCATCCACTTGAAATAGTTTAAATCCAATTTTACCCTTAGGTGAGTTTTTAGTAAAGAATATGAAAGGAATCTTTTGTCGTTTTTCCGTACGAGGTACTTTTTGACTTTTCCGACAAAAGTACGAAGAATGTTTTTTTTAACTTAAACGGCACGAACGGATTTCTACTGTTTTATAAAGCCTTATTTTCATGAAGCTTTCTCTAAAAGATTTCATGACAATTTTCAATAAAATCTCTTTCTTTTAAAATTGAATGATGTTTTGTGAAAAGAAATTGATTTTGAAGAAGAAAGGATATTTTCCTCAAGAATTCAATTCAAGTGTTTTATCAAAATTATTTTCCATCTAAGATAATAAAGGGTTCTGTTTTTATCCCTTTAATTTCATTGATTTGATTATGTTGTGAGGGAATTATTTTTATGAAGTCATTTGCCTTATATGATTTGTTTTATGATGTCATGATGTTTCAAGAATCCCATTTTTGTTACATGTGTTATGCGATGATGTATGATTTATGATTATGTGGCACACATAAGAAAGGATTCATTATAAGATGGGTGGGACCTATATCTCCCTCCAATGCATTGGGTAAAGATTTTATATCTCATGAGATAGACATGGCTGAAATGGTAGGTTATACCGGTTCAGTGAAACAGGACTGAAACGAGGGTTACTCGATTCAGAAAGGGACTTTGTCCACTAAGATAGTCTTGGCATTGAGTCTTGACTAACAAGAAATGATTTTCTATGATTATGTGTGTATGCCACAAAGTTTCATGTTTTAAGTTATGATTATTGGGATTACATTTCACTTCTATGATATATCCCATGTTATGATATTATGAGCTCTTTTTCAGGTTAAGATTTCCAAAAGCTATGTATATGATGTGATTGATTTTTCTTTTGTTTACCCTTACTGAGCATTTGAGCTCACCCTTTTATGTTTTCTTTTCCCCAGGATATAAAGAATGGTTTTAGGTAGAAAAAAGGGATGACCTTTATGGGAGATATTGAAGAACTTTCACCACGATTAGAAAATTACGTTCCGAGTTTCCAAAGACACTAAACTATTACGATCCTTTAGTGTGTGTTTTTGTTATGTACTAAGTATTCCGCAAATGTAATGTAATGTCCATGTACGTCAAACTTCTGGTCTCTACAATATAAGAGTATATGATTCATTATTTTGTGTTCAGGATGTTTTTGGTCATAAATATAAGAAATCAAGAGGCACAGAAATTGATGACATAAAATTTAATATGAATGAATAAAAAAAATACATGGATGAAGAAATACAATGAGGTATTAAGGATACATTTTAGCAATTGACAAAATAGTCACAATTTTTTATCATGCATAACCTTCACATATTGTGGAACCTACACATCTAGTAGATCTTGCACAGTCGTCCAAGACTACATACTAGGATCCTCCACCTCCACTTTCAGACCCAACAATATACTATGAGTTTTATGTTTTAGATTCCCATATATATACTATACAATATGGAGTCATACATAATTTATTGTTTTGATTTTTTACATCATTATCCTAAGCATTTGGTTAGTGTAATTTTATCAGTACTTAATATTATTGATCTGTCTAGTCTACAATAATTTCATACTGATAAAGTTACAAGATATGGAGTTTATATGTTACATCCCAGGAAAATAAAGAATATTAAATTTTCATATTTATTAATATTTGTTAATTAAATATTAATTTTACTTTAAAGGAGTTGCAATGTTCTATAGCATATCGGATACGCAAAAATGGATTTCTATGAAATCTTACGTTGCACACTAATAATATAATATTATTATTTTAAATGGTAGTTAACTCCTAGCTTTTTTATTGGTGGGAATGAAGAAAACTGACTACAATATTAGTATACATGTTTGTTAAATGTATTTACATTTATCCAATAAAATTTAGAGGCTTAAAATGTGAATGAATCTAATATTAAGCATAATTTACAATAAAAGGTCGATTTACCTCCTTTTAATGGAGACCCATCTTTAAATCTAATTTTTGTCACATTAATACATTATATTTGACCAAATAAAAGCCTTATTTAGAATGAGGACATCAAAATTTACTTTGTGTAATTTATTTGGAATTTTTCCGTAAAGTACATTTTTCAATGAATAATGAAAATATTGTATTTAAATTCCAAACAACGTTTTAATCTAAATTATTTATATGGTAATATTATCCTTTTAATTTGTTTTAATGTGTAATTAGAATATATTTTTACCATTTAATCCAATTTTGTTCATTAGAGTTTATTTCTCTTTGAAATTGGACTTAAACAAATGTAAATCTTTTGATAGATATTGTTTCCTAAAAAAACGCTATTTGTTTTGATAACCAGAATTAGTTTTAAAATTAATTAATTCCACTTATATGTTTTGAATTTGGGAAAATATAAATCAATTTTTAATTTGGAGTATCAAATAATTCTTCGGCTGAATATTTTGTATTTTTCTGAAAAACATCAATTTTTATGAATAGTGAAACCACTTAGTGGTAGTTAAAAAACTGACTTTTTAATTTAAATGAAATTTTACCACTTATGTGAATTGAATTTCAAAAATCCAACATACATGGTTGTTATAAAAAAGGAAAATGTGTTTCATTAAGATGAAAATAGTTTTTGGTGAATAATAACTTTTGAATTTTATTTACTGCGGTTAAAGGTAAATAGGGTATTTCAAGGTAAAAAGAATATTATAATATTTCAAAATTACCTTAAAACTTGTCCAAACCTTTTGGTTCAGTCATTAACGACCATGGGAATATTTAGGTCTATTTTGGGACTTCATGTATCCACTTGAGTGTGAAAATGACAATCTAGATTACTTAATTTAATGTGAAGACAAAATTGACATTAATAAACATCTTTTAGTAATTAATCTTTATAAGGGGATATATAAGTCCTATTTTAGACTAAAAAATTATTTGAGAAGATAAAACGATATCATACATCATGGTATTTGTTTTATAATTTTTATACATCATATAAATTAAATTATTAATGACACAATAATGATGCAGTATTTACCTCATTAATAAATGATTTAAATAAATAAGATTATAATGATTCAATTATTATCCAAAACATGACTAATTCTGATTGGATGATTTTATTTCAAATATTAGTCATCTTATCTTCGACAATAATGATTTATGGACCATTATAAACTGAATATCATTGTATTATAAAATAATATTTTCACACTTTCCAAAAGAGCCCATCCTCTCCCTTATAAAAGAAGACCACTTCTAACCAATTCCTCACAGCTATCAAGACATTTGGCTCGTCCAAACACTGTACAATTACACTACATACATCCCTCTCCTCATTATATAAGCCTTACCTTAGTCATAAGGAACATCAAGAAGTCCTTTGGTTCAAACCAAAGGGAGTTACCCAAATTAAATGTAACGATTTCTCTAAAATTGTTTTCTTTTATTTTACTTCTCCAACCCTTAAAATCCTTTTATTTCCTTTTTTTGTTACAAAAATAGTATACTAAATAAACTAGGATGTTTTTATGAGAATTATTCTAGCTACAATTACACACACCTCCATATAATGGATGAATAACATGATGTTTCTGTGGATGGAAAACTAACGCCTCACAAAACGATGATTGTTCAATTACATCATACTGCCTCTCATGGTGGCCATTATGATGGAACTGTAATTATATATGATATATATTATTTTTAATTTTTCTTTATGATTCTTTATTTTCAATTTATATCATGCGTTTATAGTTTCCATAGTGGGTAAATATAATAATTTCATTAGAGGAAGTGCGGACCACCGCCCCCTTAAAGTGATTTGATTCGTTAATGCCTTATTTGGGATGTATAAAGGTTGGAGTTGATGATATTATATATGATAATATACTGTAATTATAATATACCATTCTATCATTATGTTTTAAATCCATTAAAATATGAAATAGAAATGGAAGTAGCGTTCACGCGAACGTACGGCTTCCCGTCTCCATAAACGGTGCATTTCATTTATTATCTCTAAATGTTATGTAATATTATAAATCCATGTGTATAAAGTATATATATGATATATATGATATCTAAATCATGAATATCATACTGGATATAATGGAATATTGACCACATGGACAAATTGTAAATATAAGTTGTTTAATTTTTTACTTAAGTGCCAAATATCGACAAAACGAAAGTTATTAACTTAAATGATTACATAATGTTTATAACATGGTAATAAGTGACATAAAAGGAATAATAAACATGAAAAGGGTTATTAATCAATTATAAATTAATATCATTTTATTATTCATGAGATTAAATAATGATCGAGTCAAGTCAGACAACACGGTAAGGCATCCTACTGATCTCTTTCTTTTCAAGTACACTCTTTTATGTAATTTCTTTTATGTTCCATGTTCTTATGTTGGAAGATGTTATTTTATATTCACCATACTGTAATTTTTATTTTCATATGGTGAGAGAACCTCTCTTACACTGATCAATTAATTTTATGAAATATTAAGGGGTGCCGTTAGGCTGCCAAATTTTTGTAAGTGATTTCTTATCTCACTTTTAATTCCGTGAGATTTCCATTATTTGACACTTATTTATTGAATGTGGTGTATTATGTACTGAATTTTCTTATATATTATCATTATTATCATTATATTCATGGTATTATATGATTAATTTTGTGATTATTAACTTTGGGTCATACGACTCGATTGATTACAACGTGGTAATGGGTTTTCATCTCACTTTTATCCCCGTGAGATTCATGCTATATTTGCCACTACTTCCTTTTGTGTGGTGTATGTACTACCCATGATTGTATTATTTGTGTAAGATAATTTAATTTATGGGTATTTAATTCTTCATTGAATTATTCTTCTTTCATGTGGTTTATGTTTTGTAAGTTACCAAATCGTTAAGGGAACCTTTCACCCTCCTCTTTTTAAAAGACTTTTTTTGTTATGTCTTTTAACATATATCTTATTATTTTTGGATATGTTCTTTTATATCTTTATTGATGTATAATTTATTTCCAAGTGATGAGATGCTCTTTTTATCTCATCAACTCATTTTTTGAATTTTAATGAGACGTCGTTAGGCTGCCGAATTTTTACAAGGTAACTTCTTAACCCAATTTCAATTCTGTGGGTTAAACATGTATTTCTTGAATATATTGTCATATGAATATGTGTGAATGAACTCTGATTTTTTTAAACTTAATATCCTCTTATATTATGTGTATTATTATTTTTTCACACATAATTATGTTATTGATTTATCCTTAATCAAAGGATACCGTCTTTATAAGGGATTTCATCTCAATTTACAATGCCATTGAGAATTCATTGTTGTTATGCACCAATTCTCTCTTATATGGTTTATATAATGTCCTATTTAATATTATATCATGAATCCCTTTATTCTCATGATATTATAAATTTCTGATTGAATGTTATTCTGCAATTATTTGTATTCAAGCATCTCCCATTTTGTTAAAAACTCGTTAAAAAAATATCATTTTTAAATGTTTTTAAGATTAATTATTATAAATCATTATCTTTAATTTCAATGTTTTAAAAATGGTTTTGAGTATTTATTTATATGAACATTAATCTTTTAAAATTATTATTCCATTAAAATCTTCAATGTGGTATGGGACACTTTGATTCAAAAATCTCTTTTCAATGGTATTTGAAAATGGATTGATTATTTCAATATCTTGATGTTACTTATTGTGATTGTAAATGAATGGTTGTTATTAAAATGATTATATTTTCAATATTTTATGTGTAATGATGGTACATGGAAATTTTATTGATGGTTACATGATAAACCATTTGACGGGTGGTGACGTGAATACCAGGATGGGTGGTTACGTTATAACCTCCAATGAATTGTGTATGGAAGTCGACCGTATGTCTATTCCATTTAGTGATATGTGTGGAAGTAGATCGTATGGTTATTACATTTTTGTATGTTTATGTCCCAAGCTAACTTTATATGTTATGTGTTATTTATATGGGTATTATGGAAATATTTTGTTTACAAGAGGGTAAGCAATGATCATTTATTCAGTTAAGAGTATTTACTACTTCATAATGGTTAAAAGTATTACTCATGATATTCATGGTT
This sequence comes from Viscum album, assembly GCA_963277665.1. NCBI lineage: Eukaryota > Viridiplantae > Streptophyta > Magnoliopsida > Santalales > Viscaceae > Viscum > Viscum album. The sequence continues at coordinate 695,089,510 of OY728163.1, forward strand.
TACTTGTTGTTTTGAAATAAACTAATAGTTTCCTTCTTTGTGTATCCCTTACTGAGCTTTTTATGCTCATCCCAAGTTGTTTTTCAAATTTTTTCCACAGGACTTAAAGATGAATAGGGTCATGGATGGTATCAAGGAAAAGTCAAGTTGTCTAAAACATGGAACTTTCCATGTTTCTTTTGTAGAGTTTTTTTTAATTTATGAAAAAATAGATATTTAGTACTATTGTATACTAGTAATCTTTAAGTTTTTATGTGATAGTTATGGCCTAATTCTTTAAAACCTTAAAACTGAAAATATACTCAATGTGAATTATTAATTTAATTCAACATTATTTAAGGTTTAAGGTCAGGTCCCTATAATTGGTATCAGAGGTCGGTTTAGATAACATTAGAGGTTAGGATATTCATTAAGCATAAGTGACATTACAATAATGGTTAGGATTTTAGAAAGATTCATAGTTTTTTAGATAAATTTAATGTGTTTAAGATAACATGAACAATTATATCTTAGTTTTTACCCTCCTCATAAGATTTTATATGATGGTTTTACTGATATACACACACTGAACTTTTTGGTTTTAGTAAATAGATGGATCTATCAGGCACTAAAGTAATAGTGTATGTGAAGAAAACTGTGACGGTTTCCTGAACAAGCAACTGAATGCTATTGGAGCTGTAATGAGAACACTTGTGGTTACTCTAAACCAACTACCTGGAGGCATGATTGACTACCTGAACCTTAGTGCTCTTTATAAGGATTCATATATGAGAGAAATAAATCCCTATGGAAGTTCATGTAATAATCTTAAAGGTAAGTATATTCAAAAACCTATGTGTCAAAAATGTGGAACGAAACACCATGGAAAATGTTTCAAAGGGACAGAACGATGCTATAGATGTGGAAATGAAAGTCAGAAAACAAGAACCTGCCATAGAAAAATGAATCATCTATTTGACTCTAGGAAAGGGAACGAAGTCCTTTCCGAGGGATTAATTGTATGTTTTAAATGTGGTGTGCATGGTCATTATGCAAACACATGTCATACGAAGATGTTTTGTGAATGGGATCACTAGGATCATTCAATTATTTGTTTACCAATACCTAATGCCATTCCGATGGAGGATGAAGAAACTGACAATGACCAATTAAAGGTATCAATTATTTCTTAACATATGTTTTCCTATTATTGAAGTATTTGTATATGATTCGTGATTTTTTTGTAGGAAAGAAGTATTTTAGAATAAGTTGGAAAGGAATGGTTAAGGGATCAATAAGAATGTTTAATGAGTAAGAATTCAACATATAAGGGATTCCAGAGTTATGGTAGAATTTAGGATGGTGTAATGCTTAAAAGTATTAAGGCTCTTTTGATGATTGGAAGTACATTAGAAGACTTTTTATAGTATGTGTAACCCTGATTTTTGATATATGAAAATTTTTATTCAAGGAATAATTCTCTTATCTTTTGTGGATATAGTTATAATGAACCATTTGGGTTTATAGGATCCTTTAATTTGTGGAAATTACTGATTAATAAATTTTGGGATGCAAAATGAATGTTATTAGATAAACTTTGTGGTTAAAATATTTTATGGTTATTTTTGATGAATTTATCTCTTTTTTGGAATGTTATAAAATTATGTAGTTTTTGAAAATGGACAACACGCAAAATGTGTGACAACCCGTCGTGTCGGACGAAGCTGTGGGAATCGAACCCACAACCAAAGTGCGACTGGTATTTAACTCCTCCCACTGGACTACATGAAGTCCCTGATTATTATGAATAATTATTTTTAGTTAGATGATCTTATGAATCATGAATATTTTGATTTTGGGTTATCTATGGAAATGATTAACCTATCATTGAGGATATGTGATAAGGTTAATTACTTTTCAGTATGAGACTTTAAGAGTAATTGATGTTATTTGGAGATAAATGTTAAGATTTACCTTAGAAGAATAAGTAATTAAATCCTTTAGGAATTTGGGTTTCAATCTTAGTTTGGATTACTTTGAAGAATCATAAGGATAACTATTTATTTAATGGTCTTTCTTGAACCTCGGGTTCTTTTTGTTGAAATCTGGAGATTAAGAGTAGTATTAATTTTTATAAAGGATTATCCTTTTGGTGATTATCTGATCATGTGCTAACAATTTTGGTTTTATTTTATGTCTAAATACAAGGGAAATAGATAGTTCTCCTTTTGTGGATTATGTGATTCTCCTGAAGATTATTCTTGTGCTTTTGATGTGACCATGTCTTTTTGAATGCTCATCGTTTAGAGAAATGATTAGTTATGGTAGAATCTTATTAATAGATGAAACTCTATTTGAAGTTAAGTATATTTCCTTATGTTTTTATTCTATATAGAAGATCAATTTCTCAAAATTATGAAAAGGAACGTAAAACAAAAATGTTGTTGGTTTGTGTTTCATACTGGGTAGTTAAAGACCGTTTACACACATACTATGTTTGTGATTTTCTTGTTATTAACTTCATCCTAATCATGGTTTATATCACTCTCCATCAGAACATAACCCTTTGTTTTCTCCTCCATATCCATGTTTTCCTGGAATCCTATTATTTGTTGTCTGGGGTAACCTTTGTACTTCTCTTCCTTTATTTTAAAGTGATTGTTTTATTGGCTTTTTTTCGATGTGGTGCATTCAATGAAATTCCTGAGCCCAATTTTCAAAATTGCAATGACGCAATTCCCAAAAGGGTGGGAGGATGTAACATCCCAGGAAAATAAAGAATATGAAATTTTCATATTTATTAATATTTTTGAATTAAATATTAATTTTACTTTAATTGGGTTGCTATGTTCGATAGCGTACCTGATACTCAAAAATGGATTTCATTGAAATCTTACATTTCACACACATAACATAATATTATTATTTTAAAAAGTAGTTAACTCCTAGCCGTTGTATTGGTGGGAATGAACAAAACTAACTAAAATATAATTATACATGTTTGTTAAATGTATTTACATTTATCCAATAAACGTTAGAGACTTAAAATGTGAATGAATCTAATTTTAAGCATAATTTATAATAAAAGGTCGATTTACCGCCTTTTAATGGTGAACCCTCATTAAATAAAATTTGGGTAACTTTAATACATTATATTTGACCAAATAAAATACTTTTTTATAATGGGGACTTCAAAATTCACTTTTTGTAATTTTTGGAATTTTTTCGATAAAGGTCATTTTTAAATGAATAGTGAAAATATTGTATTTTAATTCAAAAATACGTTTTAATCTAATTTATTTATATGGTTATATTATCCTTTTAATTGGTTTTAAAGAGTAATTATAATATATTTTTCCCATTTAATCCAATGATGGTCATTGGAGTTTATTTCTTTTTGAAATTGGATATAAACAAGTGTCAATATTTTGACAGATATTGTTTCTTAAAAAAACGCTATTTGTTTTGATAACAGGAATTAATTTTAAAATTAACTAATTTCACTTCTATGATTTGAATTTTTAAAAATATAATTCAATTTTGAATTCAGAATATCAAATAATTCTTAGGCTGAATTTTTGGTATTTTTCTGAAAAAACTTTAATTTTTTATGAATAGTTCAACCACTTAGTAGTAGTTAAAAAATCCTAATTTTTCATTTAAATGAAATTTTACCACTTATGTGAATTGAATTTCAAAAATCTTCCCTACATGGTTGTTATCAAGAAGTAAAATTTGGTTCATTAAGATGAAAATAATTTTTGGTGAATAGTAACTTTTGAATTTTATTTACTGCGGTTAAAGGTAATGAGGGTAATTCAAGGTAAAAAGAATATTATAATAATTCAAAATTACCTTAACACTTGTCCAATCCTTATTGGTTGAGTCATTAACGACCATGGGCATATTTGGGTCGATTTTTGGACCCCATTGAGACACTTGGGAGTGAAAATGACAATCTATATTAATTAATTTAATGTGAAGACAAATTTGACATTAACAAAAATCATTTAGTAATTAATTTTTATGTGGTGTTATATAAGCCCTATTTTCGACTAAAAATATTTTTTGGAAATCAACAAATATATCCTACATCATGGTGTTTTTTTTAATTTTTCAACATCAAATAAATTAAATTATTTATGACACAATAATGATTCAATATTTACCTCATTAATAAATGATTTAGATAAATAAGATAATAATGATTAAATTATTATCCAAAACATGTCCAATTCTGATTGGATGATTTTATTTCGAATATGAGTCATTCTATCTTAGGCTTTAATGTTTTTTGGACCATTAGAAACCGAATATCATTATATTATAAAATAATAATTTCACACTTTTCTAAAGAGCCCCTCCTCTCCCTTATAAATGGAGACCACTTATAACCAATTACTCACACCTCTCAAACAATTTGTCTCATCCAAACTCTGCCCAATTACACTCCCTGAATCTCTCTCCTTCTTTTATAAGCCTTAACTTAGGCATAAGGCACCACAAAAAGTCCTTTGGTTCAATCTAAAAAGGGTTACCCAAATTAAATGTAACGATTTATCTTAAATTGTTTTCCATTATTTTACTTCTCCAACCCTTAAAATCTTTTTATTTACGTTATTTTGTAATAAAAACAGTATCCTAAGTATTATAGTAATTTTTATGTGAAGTATTAGAGTTGTACTTACACACACCTCCATCTAATGGATGAAGAACATAATGTTTATGTGGATGAAAAACTAACACCTCACGAAATGATGATTGTTCAATTACATCTTACCACCCATCATGGTGGCCATTATGATGATAATTTATTTATATATATGATATATATTATGTTTATTTTTTCTTTATGATTCTGTATTTTCCATTTATAGAACGCCTTTATGGTTTCCATAGTGGGTGAATACGACAATCTAATTAGAGGAAGTGTGGACTACCGCCCCTCAAAGTGATGTGATTCGTTAATGCCTTATGTGGGATGTATAAAAGATGGAGGTAATGATATTATATATGATAATATACTGGAATTATATTATACTTATGTATCATTATGTTTTAATTCCATTAAAATATGAAATAGAAATGGAAGTAGCGTTCATGTGTACGTACAGCTTACCGTCTCCATGAACGGTACATTTCATTTATTACCTCAAAATGTTATGTACTATTATAAATACAAGTTTATACAGGATATCTATGATATATATGATATAAAAATCATGAATATCATTCTGGATATAAGGTACTATTTACCACATGGACAACATGTAAATATAAGATGTTCAATTTTGACTCAAGTGACAAATATCGACAAAACTAAAGTTATTAACTTAATTGATTACATAATGTTTATAACATGTTAATAAGTGATATAAAAACAATCATTAACCTGAAAAAGGTTATTAAGAAAGTATAAATTAACATTTGTTTATTATTCAGGAGATTAATGAACAATCGAGTCAAGTCAGACAATGAGGTAAAGGATCCTACTGCTCTCTTTCTTTTCAAGTACTCTCTTTTAAGTCATTTATTTTATGATCCATGTTCTTATGTTTGTGGATGTTAGTTTATATTAACCATACAGTAATTAGTATTTTAATATTTTTATAGACACCCTCTTATTCTCATCAATTCATTTTAAGAAATTTTAAGAGGCTCTGTTAGGCTACCAAATTTTTGTAAGGGATTTTCTTATCTCACTTTTAATTCCGTGAGATTTCCATTGTTCGCAACTTATTTATTTAATGTGTTGTATTTTGTACTGCCTTTTGATATATATTATCATGATTATCAATATATTCATATTATTCTGTGATTAATTTGGTGGTTATTAACTTTGGATCATACGACTCGATTGATTACAACGTGGTAATTGGTTTTCATCTCACTTTTATCCTTGTGAGATTCATGCTATATTTTCCACTAATTCCATTTGTGTGGTGTATGTACTACCCATGATTGTGTTATTTTTGTAATATAATTTAATTTATGGGTATTTAAATTTTCATTGAATGTTTCTTCTTTCATGTGGCATATGTTTTGTAAGATACCAAATCGTTAAGGAAACCTTTCACCCTCCTCTTTTTAAAAGACTTCTTTTTGTTATGTCTTTTAAAATATATCTTATTATGTTATGATATGTTCTTTTATATCCTTATTTGTGTATAATTTATGTCCAAGTGATGAGACTCCCTTTTTATCTCATCAACTAATTTTCTAAATTTTAAAGAGACGCTGTTAGGATGTCGAATTTTTACAGGGTAACTTCTTAACCCAATTTCATTTTTTTGGGTTCAAATTGTACTTCTTGAATATGTTGTCATATGAATATGTGTGAATGACCTATGATGGTTTTAAACTTAATTTCCTATTATATTTGGTGTATTCTTATTTTTCACACATAATTATTTAATTGATTTATCCTTAATCAAAGGATACCATCTTTATAAGTGATATCATCTCAATTTACATTGCCATTGAAAATTCATTGTTGTTATGAACCAATTCTCTCTTATATGTTGTATATAATGTCCTCATTCATATTATATCATGAATACCTTTATTCTCATGATATTATAACGTTCGGATTAAATATTATTCTGAAATATTTTTTATTGAAGCGTCTCTAATTTTGTTAAAAACTCTTTAACAAAAATATCATTTGTTAAATATTTTAAAGATTTATTCTTTTAAATCATTATATTTAATGTCCATGTTTTAAAAATGGTTTTTATTATTTATTTATATGGAAATTAATGTTTTAGAAGTATTATTCCATTAAAATCTTCAAAGTGTTATGGGACACTTTGATTCAAAAATCACTTTTAAATGGTTTTTGAAAATGGATTGATTATTTCAATATCTTGGAATTACTTATTGTGATTACAAATGAAATTTTGTTATTGAAAGGTTTATATTTTCAATATTTCATGTGTAATGATGGTACTTTGACATTTTACAGGTGGTTAGATGATAAACCGTATGACGGGTGGTGCCGTGAATACTAGGATGGGTGGTTACGTTATAACCTACAATGCATTGGGTATGGAAGTCAGCCGTATGGATATTCCATTTAGTGATATGTATAGAAGTCGACAATAAGGTTATTCCATTTATGTATTTTTATGTCCCATGTTACCTTTATATGTTATGTGTTTTTTATATGGGTTTTATGGTAATATTTTTGGTTACAAATGGGTAAGAAATGATCTTTTATTTAGTTAAGAGTATTTACTACATTATAATGGTTAAAAGTATTACTCAGGATATTCATGGTTTACTTGTTGTTTAGAAATAAACTAATAGTTTCCTTCTTTGTGCATCCCTTACTGAGATTTTTATGATCATCCAAAGTTTTTTTTAAATTTTTTCCACATGACTTAAAGATGAATAGGGTCATGGATGAGATGAAGGAAAAGTCAAGTTGTCTAAAACATGGAACTAGACATGTTCTCTTTAAGATTATTTTTAAATTATGAAAAAATAGATACTGAGTAGTAGTGTATAATTATAATCATTTAGTTGTTATGTAATAGTTATGGCCTAATTCTCTAAAACTGTAATCCTGAATGGATCCTCAATTTGAATTATTCATTTAATTCAAGATTATGTGTGGTTTAAGGATGGGTCCTTATATTATATGTATCATTTTATATATTGGTTGGTTAACCTTCTTTGTTATCTGACGTACAATGGAATTTTTTTTAAATAAATTTATTTATAATTGTTGAATAAATAATTAATATTTTATGATTTTTAATTTATATATATGTATCTAAAATAAAAATTTTATTATAAAAGGAAAAAAAGTCATGCACCATAAACTCCACGTACTTCTGAGATTTTTGATAGGCTAAAGAGATTATCCGAGTTTTATCTACTATTGATAATACTTATTAATTATTGATGGAAGTTGATATATATAGAATATATTATAGATTTAGAATATTAATAAAGATATCATGGATATTTTTTGTTTTTATTACATCAACGTGCCTATATTGCTGTTAATTTATATGTAAGTAAACATTCGTTTCAATTTTTCTAATTTTTTATTAATATGATTTCAGGTTACTTAAAATGTTATTTATAAAAAAAATTATCAACCAATCATTATTTTTGAAAATTGGTGAATTTGTGTTTATGGTCTTATAGATCCATAATTAAATTCATGGATTATGAACGATTTGAAAACCCATACTAGAGTTTCATATATTTCTGAGAGATTATCAAATATTGTGATTGGGTAATAGTATTTTCCTCTACATGATTTTTAAGAAAGAAAATATAATTATGAATTAATATTATTTATAATTTCATTAATTGGGGACATTAAATATTTTAATGGCCTTTTAATGTTTGGTGTATTCTGTATAAGTAAATGCAGATTATATTGTTTGTTCTCTTCATTTTGTGGTGTTCGTAAAAAAATTGGCCCCTTATTAGGAGAGTATATTTTATTCATCCTCATATGTTATTTATTTTTAATTCTTAATTTTATACATTTCATGTTGGTTGATATATATGAAAAATCATGTAATGGAAATTTTTTCACCAAATATCACTTGTCAAAAACGTATCCAAACACATCCTACACATATAAGTAATGGTAAATACATTTCATATTAAATATTATTAGGTTTTTTTTATATAAATATTTTTATATTTTTAAATTAATGTTTTTAGCCATAGTATGATCATAAAAAATGATGGTGGGAATTTGATTATTATATTTTGAGATTCATGTATACGATTATCAAAATTAGTTAATCAATGGAATTTGATATAATTAATTATATTAATTATTTTTTTATTTATATCAAAATATTGTATTTTTAAAATTAAAACATGAATATTTATTTTAACATTACAATGATACTATGTTGTATTTGAATGATGAGCATACTCATATTCACAGTTTCGTTACAAACTCTTTGTTATGTATGATTATGATTTAAAATATGTGGTTGGTATATTTTAATTATTGTTAAAAACATGAGTATTTAACTATCATTTTGTTCTTTATTTGGTATTGTATATTTATTATTATATGGTTGTTATCTACTTTATAAATTTTGTGGATTTATAAAAAAAATATCCACACTAATGATGAATTTAAATTATTAGGTATCTTTCTATTAGTTAAACATAAAAAATTTTGTAATTATAAAATCCCTTTTTTCTTAAGACTTGAATATTCTATTTTTTACCATTTTTATATTTTTTAGGTATGTATATTTTAGTTTATGTTAATAAAATTAGTATATATACAAATTAATATTTTCATTTAGTTGGTATATTGTGTATGACTTTACAATGTTATTCATTACCTTAAGTTAGTGTATTAGGTGGATTATGTAAATATTGTTGAAAATTTATTCATGTTTGGGTGATTTTTTAATGAAATTAACATGTTAAATACAAAATATTTTCAATAAAATTGATATCTTTGGTTAGGTTAAATTTTGTTTTTTTCTTTATATATGTGCAGTTTTTAATGAAATGTATAAAGAAGTGAGTAATAAAATTTTGTGAATAAAAAAAAGGATTCGAATAACTTTGAAGATACCTAATGTAAATTTAATGTTAATTGTTTTATTTTAAATTTAAAATATTTTTTGTGGTTTTTAGTGGTATATTAATGTGATTTATTATTCAGTTTAATGAATTTTTATTTTTTTAATAAAATGGGATATAGTTTAATTTTGGATTATTAATTTCAATTATGCATTAACATGAATGAATATATGTTATTATAAAAGAAATATTGATCATTCATGGTCATACTATAATGAGGTTCCTTATTGATGAGAATCTTTTCTTAAAAAGTTATATTATGAAGGCTGAGTTTTAATCTACTTTCATTGGTGGTTTTGGAGTGTCTCTTATAAATTAATATTAAGACATTTTTTAAAAAATTTCATGAAATTGCTTTTTTTATGATATTTGGTGTATATCAGTTAGTTTAAATTACATATGGATTGAAAACCAATAATTCCATTTTTATCTTTGTGTAAGGCTGTGTTAACCAAATAGTCTCCATGGAATGCCTTAAGGGCAACGAAGTATGGATATATTATATAATATCATGTATCTCTTTTTTATTATTTTAAAAATTATAAATTAGATAATAATTTTCCAATTAATGTATTCAAATAATATTTTTTATTGTTATGTTCTATTCTTTATCATTTTCATATCTTTACTGCCTATTTTTTATATCTTTCCATATTATGGGCTTATAATTTATTATATATTTTAAAATAAATATTTACAATTCTATATCATTTATTTCATAAATCGATGTAAAACAATGAATATCAATCTTTTAATTTTAGTTTTTTCTGAAAACTAATATTGAAAGTAATCACTGATGGTTTTCATATTCAATTTAAAAAAAAGTTATATAAAAACGTATGTTTTTTTGACATTGAATGTATGTTTTTTAAAAAAATGGATGTTGAAAGTATCTATGAATTTTCCATGTTATATAATAATATTTTAACGACATTTTTACTAAAATTTTTTATTGATATTTTTTATTTTTTACACATCAATTTTTTAGTAAAACTAACAATGAAATTTATTTTCATCATTTTTTTATTAAAAGTGGATTTTTAAATACCCTTTAAATTTTATTTTACATTAAGGATATGTTTTAATTTTTATTAAAATTGATGATAAATTTATTATTTATAAAAATTAATTTATAAACATATGATAAAAACCAAAATTCAAAAGTTAAAAAAATGATGTGAACATATAAATTTTCACATGTGATCGTTCAAAATGAATGACTTAATAAAAACCATGAGAGAATGATAATGATAAAATAAAATTATTTTTGGTATATTCATAAGCATTGAAAATCATTTATAGATTATTCTAGGCAGCCAATAGAGACATTGATAGTGGATTGGGTTCTCTCCCCCAGTCCATTGTGGTCGTCAAAGTTCACTCCCACGAATATCATCATGGTTAGAGTCTCCTACTAAAATGGGATAACATTTCATTCCCATGCTATTTATCTCATGAGATATCCATAATTACTTAATTAATTTTAGGGTTACATAATTTAGGACCCACCCATCATTCCATGAAAATCATACATTAGTGTTCCATATGTTCATCATACATTCATCATATCAGAACCCATTAAAAATGTGTTTCTAATCATTCCATTATACAATAACACATGGGAAAGTAAACGGTTTCATAAACATATGTTCATCATAAGGATAAAACATATATATAAATTATTATTATTATAACCCCCAATATGAAATAAGATAAATTGACTCTTGTTATCTAGGATAAATATAAATTCCATAACAATATCATTAAATCATTAATGAGGATAATATCCTTTCAAATTTGAAAATAACTTCCAAAAAACAATAAATTCACAAAACATTATGAAATTTGTATTTTCATTGAAAATATTTTTTGGAATATAAAATTTATTATTTGAAATTATTTATTATTCATTATTATAGGAATTTTGGTTCATGTTGTATTGGTTAAATGAAAACAGTCCCCTCACATTTTTATAAAAGTAAAAAAGTTCCTAACTTGAAAAAGTATAATAATATTACATTCTAATTAATTTTTAAAAAATAAATAATGGGAAAAAATACATTATAAATTCAATGGATAATATAAAAAAAATATAGAATTTTTTTTAGAAAACCAGGATAATGAATAAATAGAGGTTCCAACAAATAATAAAAATAAGGGTTTTTTCTTGTAAAATAACCCATTCGATATATTGAGTATGTAAATTAAGGAAATGGAAGGAAACCACTTATTTTAATGTAATATATATATATATATATATTATAATAAAATTCATGGTATTAGTAATATATATACCAAATTTTTTCATCATCACAACTTAACCATAAATAACCTTGATTAAAAATGGGACCATTATATATAACCATTACTGGTTTTGTATAATTTGATTCATAATCCCTATAAAATTAGAATAAAAAATGAAAAATTAAATATCCTAAATGTAAATAATTTAATTATATATCATTTTTTAATTTCTTTTATTACACCACATAAATGAATATAGGTGTATAACGTAATATATGCCTCATCAATGACAACTTGTGATGATAAACCCTTACCATGAGTTCCATTTTCACTAAAAGAATTGTAACCTTATGTATAATTTTTTTAAATGTGTTATTATTATATAACTGATTCATTTAAATTTTTATTATATCATTTACGATCACCTCATAATAGTTAAAACCAAATTTATTTACAATTCCTCATTAAAATAATCTTTTGGGTGTTTATTATTTTCTATATCATGGGTATTTCAATTTGGTATTTTTGGTCCACATAATTTGATCATGGTACCATTATATCCAGGATTTTAATAATTATTTAAATATCATATTTATTCATTATATATATAGTCATCGATAAATTTTAGATTTTAAAAAATGAGTTAAATTGTTCATAGAGACATAACATATCATGTACAATTAAACGCTTTTTTCACATTCTGACAAATAAAATAAATGTAATGTTAAATATATAACAATTCCAAAATCGTTATTATATTATATGTATATTATATATATTCATTATATTCATCCTTATTATTATTTATATAATGTGGTAATGAAATATGAATAACATCGCTTCATGGAGGTTGTAGCCCATATATACGAAAGAGGGAAGTGCCATTTCCCTACATATTGTAAGTTAAGAATTTATATGTGATATTCTAATTCCAAATGTTTAATTATGGAATATTTATGAAATATAAACATTAAACGCATCATAGTTACCATCCATGAGATATGTTGGTGTAAAATGAATTATGTCACTCTGTGGAGATGGTATGTTGTACATACACATGAGTGATACTATCACATCCCATTTGAAATGAAAGGAGGTAGATATTGGTGATTTTATAATCATAATATCATTTCATTATATTTATATATAATACTTATTTTATTATTTTATCACAAATACCAAATATTTTTAAGAGGGTAAATAATAATTTAGAAAATAATGTGATTGGTTGAGGCAATTACCTCTTATTTGAAATATATCCTTTATATCTCAATTTATGGACCCTAAGATTTGTGTTTGGGAATACCAGAACCTATAGAATTTATATATTAACTACATGATGGATTTTGGTGGGGGATAATATATCTATATGTTTGAATGTATTATAATGAATAGAAATGAGGGGTTTCCTTTTACAAGGTTGAGAGAGGACACACTTGGAATTTTATAAAAGATTAAAATATAATTAATTATTTCTCATAAAACATGCATCCAAATGTCAATTAATTCAATGAAAAAGTTGATTGTTTTGAAGTAACATCATCCAATGAGATTTGTATTGGTTTCTATATCATATTTATTGTAATATTTTTTATTAATTATTTTGTTAATTATATTTTTACAATAACCATTATAACAACTATTTTAATCACACAAGATTAGTAATGCTACAGTGAATAGAAAATTTAATCATAAATTGAAAAAAAATGTTTTAAACAAAAATTAATTTAGATACTAAAAAATAATATTTTTTGGAATTTTATATCATATAACTAAATATTATTTTTTATTAAATTTCATTAATGTTAATTTTTGATCTATTTTTTTATTATGACATTAATGTGGCCATGAATGATATGAAATCAGAATATAATAATCTTAAAAATTACTAAAATTATATTTTTATCTACATAATATGTGGGATAAAATAAATAACAAAAATAATATTAAATTATATATTTTTAAAATCATTTCTCTATAAATCAAATAAATATATTATTATCATTGCATATTAATTTTAGGTAATTATTTAATCAAAAAAAAATTAGAAATAAATTACCATTATTAATATAATTTAATTATTCATAAAATTAATAATATTATTATTTCACAACCTATTTTTACATGTGAACAAAAAAGATATATTTAATCTTAAAATAGTGGCATTTTTAACATTCATTTCATTATATATTTTATCAGTCATTTTGTGGGAAAGGTTTCTATTAAAAATTCATATTTGATGGATTAGTTTATAAATGTATTCTTAGATTCATTAAATATGAATTTATATGAAAAATATTGACTTTAACGCTTAGTTTGGACTTAGAAAAACCTTATTTACCCTTTAACGACAAGATATATTATACCATTGTCGCTATTAATAATACCTAAAAATAAAATTGAAATATTTATCAAATTTAAACATACTCATTCCAAATATGGAATACATATGATCAAATTTGATACCCATATATTGTAAAAAATAATTTTAAAATAAGTGCACTAATTTTAAAGAATGTTTCTTTGAGAATCATAATGTTATATGCAGAACAAAATATATTTCTTCCAATAATATGAACAGAAAAAATTTAGATGAATGTTATTTTTTTAATGAATATATATTATATACAATTAAAAAAAATCATTCAATATTTTTTATTAATAAATTTTATTAATATAAAAAACATTGCATGCATAAAAAAATGTTTTTCAAGAAAATGACTTTTATATATACTGTGTTTACCTATTCTAACATAAAATTGATTCCAATTAGCTTAATTAGATTATTTCATATATTTAAGAGAAATTGTTTTATATTATTTTTAAATAAAATGGATGATTTTAAATACTCACAACCAAATTATAGGTTCCAATAAAAATTATTATTATTTTCATATTCACTAGATAATCAATCATTTCTGAATTATTCAAGATATTCACCGTAATGTAATATTGATATAAATATTTAGAAATTTTATTAGAATTTATAAAATAAATTTTTTGAATATGTAAAAAAATATTTTATGAAGGAAATTTATTTTTAATCACTATATAACTTTACATAAAATTTGAATTCTTATTTCATTATCCTAAAATAGTTAAAAAAAATTATTATGAACTTTATATTGATATTTTTATTGCGATAATTTCTTTTTCATACCCTCTAATTAAATGGATATGTTGTAACGGTTATATATATTATTCTGTGGTTCATTTATGCATTTTATTGTGAGACATATAAACCAAATTACATAATATTTTTCATTTAAAATCATGGTGTGTAATATTCCACCGCTATTAAAAAATTCGATCCTAAAAATTTTATCTAATGTTCATTAATTATGAGTTTCATATTTCATAATTTCTTTTTTGAAAACATGTTATTTAAAAAGGGTTCAAAAAATCATCTTGTAATGTGGGAAAGAAAAATAGAAAGGTTATATGGAAAAACACATATCATTTCTTCTATAAAGTAGAACATTATTTTAATGTGAAAATATGGACTGGGAACACAAATATAATATTAATATAATTATGGATAGTTACATTAACCATTTATCACCATCAATTTAATGATATTTAAAAATTTAAAGACCAAAAAACTATAAATTGATGAGGTTAAAAATCTATCATCAATGTATCAGAATTGAAGGTATCCGAATATCATTTCTCATTCCATATCATTTTACATTATTTTAGTAACTCATATACCTTATAGAATAATAACATTAGGATATATTGTTATGTAAAAATTTATAATATTACCCAATAACTAGTTTCCACCATAATCTAATATATTTATCCAAATTGTGAGTATTGATGTTGAATTTTTCAAACCCAAAGCTCTAAAATAAATTTCAAATCGATCGAAAACGAATTTTTCATATTCCTTCAATCATTATCTATAACAAAAATTAACAAGGTAGGGTAATTCAAAAAATGAATATACATTTATATGATGTTATACAACAATTAATCTCTAAATCTTGAATTATAACACACAATGTTCTTATTAGATTATTATATATATAACATTATAGAATACTATTTGTTCATAAACCATAATTATGAGGGACTTAATTCACATATTAATTAAGGTTAGATGTTTCATTTTCCCCAATCCACACCAAAAAATATATGAATACTCCATAATCAAATAATCAGAAAAAAATTCCTAATAATTACATTAATCATTGTAAAGCCACATTAAGGACATTAATTACTTCAAAATATAATTCCACCTTTACCCCTAAGGTAAAATCCATCATTCAAAAATTATTCTCATTTACCATAGTCATAAATTGTTATTAAAATCCAATTAACCTTTATATTTTAAATAAAATAAAATCCATAATAACCAGGATATAATGTAGTTCGGTAGTAGGTGTTTCGCCCTTTACTCCATTCCTTTGTAGATCCAAGCGCTACAAACTTTCTAGATTTGTAATGTTGATCTTCCGCCTATGGGTTATGTTTCTATAAAACATTATTAATATAATTCATATATTTTTTCAAAACATAATTCAAGTGTTATAAAAAAACATTAACATTTCTAAGTTTTTAGCCACATATTTTTTCATACCCTTCAGATAACATATTCAAATATTTAATTATATTCCATGAAAATAGTATCGAAAGTTAATCCTATGGGTTATATAAAATTAATAAAATTGAAATCTTTCTCAAAATAACATTAACCAACTTGATAAATACTCATATAACATTATAATGTAGTGTAATATACCAAATATCATAAATAAAAATTAGATACAAACCTAAAATGATTTCATTAGCTTAACCATATAGAACTTTAACATAAATTTTATTCAATGAATTAATTTTAAATCATCTGGATTATTTCTATCCCCCATCAAATATAAAATAATTATCTTAACATAAGTTAATATACTATACCAAAGGATTATTTAGACCTCAATATTTTATTGTTCCTATAACCAAGTAAACGAGTTATGTCAATTCAAAATTTCATCACCTAAAACCTTAAAAGGGGTGTCAAAACTGTTCAATGATTGATCAAACATAAACCTATAAACCAATTATTGTATCCCTAAATCATAATTTATCGTCACATCAAAACATGAGCTTCTAAAAATTAACACAATCATTATTTCTAATATAAAATTAGTGACCATTGACTATATTACATTAATAAAACTAAATAATAAATCTCATAATATATGAAACAAAATCATAATTTTGTATTATCATTCTCCAATTTATTAGAAAAGAATATTATCACATTATTTAAAAACATATATTTATCCCATATAAACATTACCAACATACTATTAAATAACTTTTCTATTTTATCAAAACCATTTAACATATGTTACCAAATCCTTTTTGAAAAAATTGTGGAAAAATCAGTGGATAGTTTAGGATTTTTATAATTTAAATATTCGTTGATATTTATATTTAATTAATTGCTTAAACACATCAATAATTACAGTTTAAATATTTTCATTACATATGTCCTTCCTTTTCCCCAAAGTTATCAACTGGATTACAACATTTGGTCGGGTAATTTCCATATTTCCTAACCAAGAGTCATTCAATTATAAATTATACCCATAGATGGAATTCTCTTCCCTCAATAAAATGATTTGTTTTTTATAATAAATTATACTTTCTATACCCTATAATTCAACAAAAAAAACATATTACCATTCAATAGATTAAATTAATTTGGATGTTCTTCCCACATTCTAAACATATAGTATGTTGAATATTATTTCCTCTATGGACATCATAAATATGCACCTTCCTCATATTAGTTGTATAACAACCCTGATTCAAACTACCTAGAGCCTATGTGATACATTTTTATGCTTGAATTGATATACAGACTCGAATATCAAAGGAAATATCAATTTAACTATTTTGGAGAACTACATACATTCATGATACCCATTTTAACTATGGAATAGAACATAAAACACAATGTGTAACAAAAATAAAATTTATGGTAACCTTGACAAATCATTCAATCAAAATTTCATCAAATCTTGGAAAAAATAAACAAAATTAGAGTGAAAAAAATTATCACTAATGGTTATGTAAAATGAAGGATATCATGAATAAATAAATAAAAATCATTTTATCAAGGAAAATAACATAACATACATTCCATTTAAATAAAATGTTTGTATGAATAGATAAGTAAAAAACCTTATAGTTCATCAATTAACGGAAACAACATGTATATTAATCAATTAATAAAATGAAAGTCATGTAGAGATAATATCATGTTCAAAATCTAATGGAAAATAATAATATGTGAATTATCAATTATGTACATTATTAATTATTATATGTCATGTCGCAGAAACATGATACCTCTACCATCATGATCTATCATAAAGGTCGTTTAAAACTACCGCATTAATAGACCATCTAATTTGGAAAACTAGTTTACCTTTTAAGACATATTGATGTACTGAGGGGATACATATAACTAATCACCACCCATATTTTCAGGTCCAAATCAAATATTATATCTTTAATAATCAATTACATTTCATGAATCAATGTTCTTTGTCATCAAAAATCTACAATGAGTAATGAATAGAGATTTATCAATATTTCCCCAATTAATTAAATATCATTCAAAGTTAACATCATAGTTAAAACTTTTATAGGATTTAAGAAATAATCATATCTATCATGAAAAAATATGTGTTTTAATGAGAAATATAATTTATAATGTAAAATTATTTTTATAAAGTGGTTGTTTCAAAAGAATTTTTACCATAAAAAAGGATGATAAAATTGTATAATATCATTTCACACTTGGTAATTTGAATGTTAAATACCCCTGGATGGAAGGATGAAAATCAAGCTCAATATAGAATGAATTATTAATAAATCATGAATTTATATGTCAAAGGATATGTATATACACCTCATAAATCTGAATCAGTTCATAACAACCAATAATTCTTAATTGAATGTAAATTGACATTAAATCCCTTACCTCCCACTTTGTTTTGGATCATAATTATTGAAATACTTGTAATGTAATTTTAAAATTTTTATTAACATATACATGAACCCTTATAATATTTAAAATATCATATAGTTTTATTTTATAACATTGATTCAATGATTTGTTAATAATATTTCATTATTTTCAATTTTCGTGTCTTAATTTTGTTGTTTTATTATTCATGATTTGTCATGAATGCTAAAATTAATATAAATATTATATGGACTCATCAACTAAATTAATATAATCACGAAATAATTATCATATTTATTAATCAATTACACTTTTATTTCCAACCATGAATGTTGTTTTTATAAAGTGATTGAAATTATGACCATGGAGGTGGTAGGTCATACGTACTCCTGATCAACATTTCCATTTTTCAATGATCATTTTAAAGATATATTTTTTAATATATTATCATTCTAAAATTAATATAATATCATATTTACCCTATTTATTCTTTAGATATACTAATATATATCATCCATGTCATTTGGTAAGTACTAGAGAGTCACATTATTATGTCAAAAAGTATGAAATAAAATTTGATATATTATCTTATAATAATTATATATATGTCTTGAAAATCATAATTATTCCATTTAAATAACATATAATAATTATCTGTATCCTTATCACCTTCCATGTATAATAAAATAGTTCCATGAGTATGGAAATCCCATTCCTATAAAATTGATTAGAAAATAACAAAAGTGCTGCAAGAACATGATTAAAAAGTTAAGAATGAGAAAAACCAAGAATATTCAAGAAAACCCACGAATATTTAAGTCAAAAAGATAATAACAAGGATTAAGAACAAAAGAATAACCTCTTGAGTAGGTCTCCATAATTTCATTCTTGTATACAGAATATGTAACCTTTTTTGCCTCCCTATAAACATGGGTATTATCCAGATGAGGTTTCTCAATTATTTGAAGGCATTCAATACATGGGGGATGCATTATCCATGGATCCTTTCTAGGAAAACTTTTTAGGAAATGACATTTTTAATTGGATTTAGATCCCATCCATATATGAGTCCATCCATATTGAATAGCATACATTATTATTGTAATCATTTACCAGAGTTCACCTTCAATGGCTGATCCAGTCCCAATGTAGTTATTGACACAACCCTTACTGTAGAGACCCGAAGCCTAACGTACATGAACATTACATTACTTTTGCGGAATACTTAATACATAACAAAAATACACACACAAGGATCTTAATAGTTTAGTGACTTTGGAAACTCGGAACGTAATCTTCTAATCCTGGTGAAAGATCTTCAAAATATCCCACAAAGATCTTCCTTTTTTTTTACCTAAAACCTTTCTTTATATCCTGGGGAAAAGAAAACATAAAAGGGTGAGCTCAAATGCTCAGTAAGGGTAAACAAAAGAAATATAAATCACATCATATACATAAGAACATAGCTTTTGGAAATCTTAACCTGCAAAAGAGCTCATAATATCATAACGTGGGATAAATCATAGAAGTGAAAATGAAATCATAACTTAAAACATTACTCATTGTGGCATACACACATAATCATAGAGAATCATTTCTTGTTAGTCAAGACTCAGTGCCAAGACTATCTTAGTGGAAAAAGTCCCTTTCTGAATCGAGTAATCCTCGTTTCAGTCCTGTTTCACTGAACCGGTATAACCTACCATTCCAGCCATGTCTATCTCATGAGATATAAAATCTTTACCCAATGCATTGGAGGGAGATATAGGTCCCACCCATCTCATAATGATACCATTCTTATGTGTGCCACAAAATCATAAATCATACATCATTTCATAACCCATGTAACAAAAATGGGATTCTTAAACAACATGACATCATAAAACCATTCATATAAGATAAAGGAATTCATAAACATAATTTCATCACAACATAGTCAAATCAATGTAAAAATATGGATAGAAACAGAACCCTTTATTATCTTAGATGGAAAATAATTTTGATAAAACACTTGAACTCCATTCTTGAGGAAAATATCCTTTCTTTTTCAAAAACACTTTTCTTTTCTTAACATGTCATACAATTATAAACTAAAAGAAGTTGATTAAAAATAAACTTGAAAACTTGTAAAGGAAGCTTCTAGGAAATAATGTTTTAAAAATCCATTCATGCCGTATAAGTTAAAAAAAACATTCTTCGTACTTTTGTCGGAAAAGTCAAAAAGTACCTCGTACGAAAAACGAAAAAAGATTCCTTTCATATCCTTTACTAAAAACTCATAGAAGGGTAAAATTGGATTTAAACAATTGTAGGTGGATGGAAATAATATTACATATTGAGGGAACATGGATGTGGATGATAAAATACACCGCAGTAAATACTTACGAATAAACAATCTCGGATAAAAATGAGATTGTGATATTTCCCTTACCTTAGGTACAATTTGCTTTGTTCGTGTCCGAAGCTCCTGTATAATGGTTTAAATAATGTTATTGACTTATTCCAGAATCATACATATTTATATGAGATCATATATGGTCATATTATTAACTTCTTGTTAGTAATATTTCATTGTTACTTGTTACTCGGGTCTTTATAACTTTTTGTTCTTATGCGTGTTTTGTTGAATAAATTCTTATTCTTATATTTAGGTTATAGATAATTCATTTCCAGAATGGTATTAGTGTAGTATATACCATATTCATTCATTCAATTCATTTATATAATCATTATGAAATGAAGATCATGTAGAATGAATCGCATCACATCGTGGAGACGGTATTCCGTACGTACGCACGAGTGATGATATCGTTCCTATGATCGTGAAATTGTATTGGAGTATATATATATATTATTTCAGTATCAGTATTACTTAATAATAATCATATATAGTTACTCATTACACCATTATACCCATCCTTGTATGGTGATGGTGGAAAATAGATTACACCACGGCGTGGAGACAGTATTCCGTTCGTACGCACGCGCGGTGATTTCATTTTTCCGTAGGATGGATAGAAGGTGAATTAGGGTTGTTTCATATTTATAATAACATATCAGTATGTAAGTAATACTGATGTTATTACTTTATCATGAAACAACTAAAGAAGAAGAAGTTTAAGAACAAAGAAATTGAAAAGATCGGTAATGGATATTACCTCTTCTTTGGAACGCCTCTTTGAATCCTCCACTTAAGGAACTAATATTGGTCTTTGGAGAAGACCAGGACCTCTAGGATTATTCTAGGGAAGTGGATAGGATAGAATGGCAGGGGTTGGCCGAGCTTGAGTGCTCAAATTGGTGTGAGGAGGAGGGGGAGGAGGTGCCCTTTTATAAGGGATGAGAGGGGCACCTTAGGAATATCTCAAAATATTATTTTATATTAAAGTCAAAATCGGTTTATAATGGTTCCAAAGGGTCTTATTTCGAAGATAAAGTGGGGATGTGTCGAAATCCTATCAACCAATAGGATTTATACAAGTTTAGGGTATTATTTTAACCTTATCAATTAGATTTAACTCTAAGTTAATTAATTTAACTTTTACCGTGTCTTTTTGTTTTCTTTCACTATATGGTTAATACACTTACTATAACATGCCAAACGAACCCCAAATTGTTTAGTATTAATATATATATCCTTATCTAAGTCATTTGGCCGAACCTTAGATTTTTAGGAATAAAATAACAATTAATAATATAATATTTGATTTAAAAACTATTTTGTGTCAATTTTGACACTATTTGATATATGATTTTTGTGAAAGTAATAACAGAATTATATGTTCGAAACAAGTTGATTAAATCAACAATAATATATCATAGTAACCTAGAAAATTAGTGGAATTCATAAAAAACCTCAAATTACATTTATTTTGGTGTTTATAACATCAATTATGTCAATATTTCATTAATAAGATAATTACTGCATCATCGTTGTGTCATAAATAAATTAAATTATTTGATGTATAAAAATTACAAATAAAATACCATCATGTAGGAAATCTTTTTATATTTCTAATGAATATTTACAATCGAATTAATCTTTTGTATAACCCCATATTAAAAATGATTTACTTATTAAACATTGATTTTAACTATTTTAACCTTTCTTTAAATAAATTAATAATAAATGTCCTAATCTAATCCAAGTGGGCCTAAATGGTCATATTTTATTCCTAAGTTTGTTTTTGGTCGAATTACACTTGTCCAATAGAATTAGGACATGTGTTAGGGTAATATTAATATCATATTTACCCTTAGTTGCCCTATTTACTATTAACCGCGGTAAAAAAAGTAAAAAGTTACTATTCACCAAAAAATTATTTTCATCTCATTGAACCACATTTTAGTCCTTGATATTAACCATGTCTCTCGGATTTTCGAAATTCCATTCACAGAAGCGGCAAAATTAAGTTTTATGAAAAATTCAGTTTTTTTAACTACCACTTAGTAGTTTCACTATTCATCAAAAATTGATGTTTTTCAGAACAATGCCAAAATTTCATCCTAAGCTATATTTCATATTCCGAATTCAAAAATGAAATCTATTTTACCAAATTCATAACATAGAAGTTGCATTAATTAATTTTATAATTAAATCCCGCTGTTAAAATAAATAGCGTGTTTTTAGGAAACAATATATATCAAAAGATTGACACTTGATTATGTCTGGTTTAAATGTGAAATTACAACCAATGACCAACATTGTATTAAATTGTAAAAATATATTCTAAATATAATTTAAAACCACTCAATTAATAATTTATCACTATTAATTATTTCGATTAAAAAAGTTGTTTTTAATTATAATTTAGTAATTTTCACTATTCATCAGAATATGAAAGTTATCCGAAAAGTACCAAAATTTCACCTTAGGCTAAATTCGATACTCCGAATCCAAGAATGAAGTTCATTTTGAAAAATAAGATTTACAGAATTTTAAAAAGTGGTTATTACTATTCATAACGGCTAGTTTTAATAATATTTTAATAGCACATCGTTGTTTAGTGAAACTCGGTATTGCGTATTACACACGCTATCGAGGAAGGTCGTGATTGCGTGTAATGCAAGGCAAGTCAAGGATGTGTGTTGTTCAAGCTCCTTTTGGAGTAGCGTAAGACATTAATAAAATTAAAAAGAATATTTTTTTCATAAAATCTCGGGCTGTTACATTCTACCCCCCTTAAAATGAATTTCGCCCTCGAAATTCGTCGGGGTTATAAATGGTTTACTATTCTAAAGTTTCTTTAATAGAATCCCACATCATAAAAAGGAATACCAAAACTTGGCTTTAAAAACTAAAGTATGAAATGTAACGATTACCCAAATAAACTAATCGCTGGGTTTCCACGTAGGTAAAAATATGGATATGGAAGAGAAATCTAACCATCATGTTCTGATGGAGAGTGGTAGAGAACATGGCTATGGAAAATCCAGTAATCACAAATCCATAGATTTGTGATGATATAAGGTACCATCTGATTCATCAGGTATAAGATCACTAGGACAACATTTTTGGTTTTCAAGATCATTTCCCTAAGGTTGAAAATTTGAATTAGAATAAATACTTACTTTATTTTGGTACAATCTCACTATTGTTCGTGCCTTGAACAATTTCCACTTCATCTCTTAAATAAATGAAGTTGAATTTGTTATTCGTGAAGTGTTAGCAGATCATGTGATAGAACGACGGGTCATTCCATCTGTCTCAAACAAAAGGTTAGCAAAAATTATATGCATAAATCGATCTATAGTGAGATTAATCATATATGGTTCCTAAAATGGACTTATACTTCATATATCATACTGCTTAATATAATAAAACTAGTTTCTACTAAACAGGGACTTCCTGTAGGCCAGTGGTAGGCGATAAAGGCCAGTCGCACTTCGGTTGTGGGTTCGATTCCCACAGCCTTGTCCGAAGCGATGGGCTGTCGCCCGTCCTGCAGGTTGTCCTTTTTCTAAAACTATATCACTATAACATCCCATCAATAATATCGAAAAAAATTCTATACTAACTTATGTCCATCATAATCCATTCCAATATTTAGGCTTATCCATAATACTGCAGTCCACTCTTATAACATAGTGAAAACGATTACCAGAGAGTTAATACCATCGTTGATCCCCATATATCATAAGATATATCTTGTTGGTCACATTCCAAACATTCAAAGGCCTTAATCTTGTACTCTCTTGAATACCCATTGAACCTTATTGAAAACATGAATTCTATTAAAAGTTAACTCTTTCCACATTCCAAAATCCTCAAAATTCTATATACTCAAACCATGATTCACTTAGTCCTTATATCAATCATGAGCTCATGAATACTACCAAACATTTAATTTTCTCTTTATCCCTTCATTATGCGCATATCATCTACATTCCAAAAATATCTGAATAACCTTTCATGGATACTGGTAACATTAATCAGACAACAGTGTAACAATCCTTACATGTCTCTTTATTCTACAGTACCATGAGATTACTTATACAACATTACACATGATAAACATGTAATCATTCCACTACATTCATAAAATTGACCGAGCTTCAACAATTCTTTCATCTCACATATCATTTGTAGTCTCTTCATCATCATCCACATAAATACTACCCATATGACCATACAGATTCTCTTCATGAGTCTTTCCCTTAGGGAATTTGTTTGCATAATTCCCATACATTCCACATTTAAAACACTTAACCATTTTTGATGTCGTAGCAATACCATTATCCTCATCCATGGTGTTAACCGACCCTTTTCCTTTGCACTTACTTGCTTTGTGTCCTTCTTTTCCACACCCAAAGCATCTTCCAGTTCCCTTGAAACATTCTCCTTGATGCCTCTTCCCACATGAATTACATAGGGGAAATTGAACTTTCTTTCCTCTATGATCATCTTGAAACTTTATCTTTCTCTTATTAGCCGAGTCAGGAAACTTACCAAATTTTACTTTATTGATCATATTATGAGATTGCTGATTCGGCATAATAATTATGTTTGGACTTCCAAATCCCATTTCATTATGAAGAATATCATTCTATTGTCCATCATATCCTCCATTATCGTGAATCATCTTGTTTCCAGCCATTTTCTAAAACCCAAAAAGAATAGTGTGAGAGGCAAAAATCATGCTAGGGAAAACAACATAATAAAGGGGGAGTACTTTCAATATCTAACATCTTATGTTTAATTCTATGATCGTTAGCGTAGTTCTAGTACTATAACTTATACGTCTACTTAACCTTAGGGACATCCCTAGACATACCGTAGGAATATCTCTAGGGATCTCACTAACATTTTCGCATCCTAGTTTCCAAAGGTTGACTAAACCTTTCCTCTGATACCAACTGTAGAGACCCAAAGCCTAACGTACATGAACATTACATTACTTTTGCGGAATACTTAATACATAACAAAAATACACACACAAGGATCGTAATAGTTTAGTGTCTTTGGAAACTCGGAACGTAATCTTCTAATCCTGGTGAAAGATCTTCAAAATATCCCACAAAGATCTTCCTTTTTTTTACCTATAACCTTTCTTTATATCCTGGGGAAAAGAAAACATAAAAGGGTGAGATCAAATGCTCAGTAAGGGTAAACAAAAGAAATATCAATCACATCATATACATAAGAACATAGCTTTTGGAAATCTTAACCTGCAAAAGAGCTCATAATATCATAACGTGGGATAAATCATAGAAGTGAAAATGAAATCAAAACTTAAAACATTACTCATTGTGGCATACACACATAATCATAGAGAATCATTTCTTGTTAGTCAAGACTCATTGCCAAGACTATCTTAGTGGACAAAGTCCCTTTCTGAATCGAGTAATCCTCGTTTCAGTCCTGTTTCACTGAACCGGTATAACCTACCATTCCATCCATGTCTATCTCATGAGATATAAAATCTTTACCCAATGCATTGGAGGGAGATATAGGTCCCACCCATCTCATAATGATACCATTCTTATGTGTGCCACAAAATCATAAATCATACATCATTTCATAACCCATGTAACAAAAATGGGATTCTTAAACAACATGACATCATAAAACCATTCATATAAGATAAAGGAATTCATAAACATAATTTCATCACAACATAGTCAAATCAATGTAAAAATATGGATAGAAACAGAACCCTTTATTATCTTAGATGGAAAATAATTTTGATAAAACACTTGAACTCCATTCTTGAGGAAAATATCCTTTCTTTTTCAAAAACACTTTTCTTTTATTAACATGTCATACAATTATAAACTAAAATAAGTTGATTAAAAATAAACTTGAAAACTTGTAAAGAAAGCTTCTTGGAAATAATGTTTTAAAAATCCATTCATGCCGTATAAGTTAAAAAAAACATTCTTCGTACTTTTGTCGGAAAAGTCAAAAAGTACCTCGTACGAAAAAAGAAAAAAGATTCCTTTCATATCCTTTACTAAAAACTCATAGAAGGGTAAAATTGGATTTAAACAATTGTAGGTGGATGGAAATAATATTACATATTGAGGGAACATGGATGTGGATGATAAAATACACCCCAGTAAATACTTACGAATAAACAATCTCGGATAAAAATGAGATTGTGATATTTCCCTTACCTTAGGTCCAATTTGCTTTGTTCGTGTCCGAAGCTCCTGTATAATGGTTTAAATAATGTTATTGACTTATTCCAGAATCATACATATTTATATGAGATCATATATGGTCATATTATTAACTTCTTGTTAGTAATATTTCATTGTTACTTGTTACTCGGGTCTTTATAACTTTTTGTTCTTATGCGTGTTTTGTTGAATAAATTCTTATTCTTATCTTTAGGTTATAGATAATTCATTTCCAGAATGGTATTATTGTAGTATATACCATATTCATTCATTAAATTCATTTATATAATCATTATGAAATGAAGATCATGTAGAACGAATCGCATCACATCGTGGAGACGGTATTCCGTACGTACACACGAGTGATGATATCGTTCCTATGATCGTGGAATTGTATTGGAGTATATATATATATTATTTCAGTATCAATATTACTTAATAATAATCATATATAGTTACTCATTACACCATTATACCCATCCTTGTAAGGTGATGGTGGAAAATAGATTACACCACGGCGTGGAGACGGTATTCCGTTCGTACGCACGCGCGGTGATTTCATTTTTCCGTAGGATGGATAGAAGGTGAATTAGGGTTGTTTCATATTTATAATAACATATCAGTATGTAAGTAATACTGATGTTATTACTTTATCATGAAACAACTAAAGAAGAAGAAGTTGAAGAAGAAAGAAATTGAAAAGATCGGTAATGGATATTACCTCTTCTTTGGAACGCCTCTTTGAATCCTCCACTTAAGGAACTAAGATTGGTCTTTGGAGAAGACCAGGACCTCTAGGATTATTCTAGGGAAGTGGAGAGGATAAAATGGCAGGGGTTGGCCGAGCTTGAGTGCTCAAATTGGTATGAGGAGGAGGGGGAGGAGGTGCCCTTTTATAAGGGAGGAGAGGGGCACCTTAGAAATATCTCAAAATATTATTTTATATTAAAGTCAAAATCGTTTTATAATGGTTCCAAAGGGTCTTATTTCGAAGCTAAAGTGGGGATGGGTCGAAATCCTATCAACCAATAGGATTTATACATGTTTAGGGTATTATTTTAACCTTATCAATTAGATTTAACTCTAAGTTAATTAATTTAACTTTTACCGTGTCTTTTTGTTTTCTTTCACTATATGGTTAATACACTTACTATAACATGCCAAACGAACCCCAAATTGTTTAGTATTAATATATATATCCTTATATAAGTCATTTGGCCGAACCTTAGATTTTTAGGAATAAAATAACAATTAATAATATAATATTTGATTTAAAAACTATTTTGTGTCAATTTTGACACTATTTGATATATGATTTTTGTGAAAGTCATAACAGAATTATATGTTCGAAACAAGTTTATTACATCAACAATAATATATCATAGTAACCTATAAAATTAGTGTAATTCATAAAAAATCTCAAATTACATTTATTTTGGTGTTTATAACATCAATTATGTCAATATTTCATTAATAAGATAATTACTGCATCATCGTTGTGTCATAAATAAATTAAATTATTTGATGTCTAAAAATTACAAATAAAATACCATCATGTAGGAAATCTTTTTATCTTTCTAATGAATATTTACAATCTAATTAATCTTATGTATAACCCCATATTAAAAATGATTTACTTATTAAACATTGATTTTAACTATTTTAACCTTTCTTTAAATAAATTAATAATAAATGTCCTAATCTAATCCAAGTGGGCCTAAATGGTCATATTTTATTCCTAAGTTTGTTTTTGGTCGAATTACACTTGTCCAATAGAATTAGGACATGTGTTAGGGTAATATTAATATCATATTTACCCTTAGTTACCCTATTTACTATTAACCGCGGTAAAAAAAGTAAAAAGTTACTATTCACCAAAAAATTATTTTCATCTCATTGAACCACATTTTAGTCCTTGATATTAACCATGTCTCTCGGATTTTCGAAATTCCATTCACAGAAGCGGCAAAATTACGTTTTATGAAAAATTCAGTTTTTTTAACTACCACTTAGTAGTTTCACTATTCATCAAAAATTGATGTTTTTCAGAACAATGCCAAAATTTCATCCTAAGCTATATTTCATATTCCGAATTCAAAAATGAAATCTATTTTACCAAATTCATAACATAGAAGTTGCATTAATTAATTTTATAATTAAATCCCGCTGTTAAAATAAATAGCGTGTTTTTAGGAAACAATATATATCAAAAGATTGACACTTGATTATGTCTGGTTTAAATGTGAAATTACAACCAATGACCAAAATTGTATTAAATTGTAAAAATATATTCTAAATATACTTTAAAACCACTCAATTAATAATTTATCACTATTAATTATTTCGATTAAAAAAGTTGTTTTTAATTATAATTTAGTAATTTTCACTATTCATCAGAATATGAAAGTTATCCGAAAAGTACCAAAATTTCACCTTAGGCTAAATTCGATACTCCGAATCCAAGAATGAAGTTCATTTTGAAAAATAAGATTTACAGAATTTTAAAAAGTGGTTATTACTATTCATAACGGCTAGTTTTAATAATATTTTAATAGCACATCGTTGTTTAGTGAAACTCGGTATTGCGTATTACACACGCTATCGAGGAAGGTCGTGATTGCGTGTAATGCAAGGCAAGTCAAGGATGTGTGTTGTTCAAGCTCCTTTTGGAGTAGCGTAAGACATTAATAAAATTAAAAAGAATATTTTTTCATAAAATCTCGGGCTGTTACACTTACCAAATCCCTGATTGGTGTGGAAGACACCGCTACATTCCAAGGGTCATGGTGTACTTGAAGCCACCCTATCCACATTCAAT
This sequence comes from Viscum album, assembly GCA_963277665.1. NCBI lineage: Eukaryota > Viridiplantae > Streptophyta > Magnoliopsida > Santalales > Viscaceae > Viscum > Viscum album. The sequence goes on from OY728163.1 coordinate 695,119,731, forward strand.
TTATTCATTGTGGAATCAATGGAATATAACTAATGGAATTATGTACCATAAAATCATTTACATTACAAGTGACACCAAATGTTTTCAAGATAATAATATCATGAAGATAGTTTATCATTAAGAATGTATTTAATTTTGATGAATCAATGAATACATGATATATAGTATTCATTCTTTTCTACAATGATGGATTTTTTCTATCAATGGAATTTGAATTTCATTCCTTCTAATTAAAGGTAATGACTGCAGCCACATATGTTCCCAGCATGGCTATAATATGGTCACACTGTTGAGATTTGAAGACAGATGCCGTTAGGATATCAAGGATTTACAGGTCTATATGAATACAAAGCACACCTTTCATGTGATAATATAACCATCATGAAAAGATATAGATAATTAAAATGTGATTAAGGGATTCCACAGGCTGCAGACAAAAATATTAGGCAGATGCTAGATGGAGTCCATATTTTGGGAGAAGGTTATACACAAGAAACCATCCTATAATGATTCTCTATAACAACTTGTAATGTGAGGATGAATTTTATGGGTTTTTCATAATTTTACAACATATGGGAGTTTTGGAGTTTCCATTATAGAGTTTCATGTATAAATTCATAAAGGTGAGTGACCAGTGGAGATGGGAGTCTCACCAAGTGTTTAATGTAAGTATACAAGTATCTATATAATGTCTGTCTGATATAAATAGATAAACAACCTTGAACGAAATAATCAGTATTAAAATTAAAAATTAAAAATTGTTCCATAAGTGTAGGCATAACCATAACCTCATTTATAGTCCAGCCATGCCATGGTCTAGAGAAAACATTTAGATTAGACTTTGTACTGACCATCCATTTCTAGCAACACATGATCTCATGATATGAGTACTTACTAGCTTGAAATATTATGAAGGAAACAAATATAGATTATACATTCTACAATTTTGATTGAAATCTATTATAAAAGGATTCAATTTAGCTATCACTAGAAGTTAATAAATTCCAATTAAATTAACTAAGAATAGTGTCATTAAATGTTTTAAAGACATTGATACACATTCCACCCATATTACTGGGTCTAATAAATTCATTCCAATACACAATAATGAGTGTATTCACATGAATTAATCATATCCAATCAAAAATCATTATCAAAGCATGAAGAAAATTTATAAGATTTCTAATCCCATTATAAATTTTAAATTCTTAAAAAATCATTGTGGTGATAAATGATTTGAAAAAAAATTATCCATGCTTTAGACATGGACTTCCCATTCCATCTAGCCATCAGAAAAATAATTACGAACTAGATGCTTTCAAGAGATAATGTTTTCACCTTTACCTAGAATTGGTGAACCCCATGATTTTTAAATTGGAAGGCCCCTTTTTTAACTCCAATCATTGTGTCCATTATTGTTTTATTGGAGATTTTCATTCCATTTATAAACACCAAATATGATTCATTATAACTTTCCACCATTCATGAAACATAATTATAATGAAAAAAAAGTATTTTGAACACACGAAATAGTTCATTTATCATCCTTCACATTCATGAGAATGTCATCAGAATTATGAATATGTGAAGGGGTAAAATTATTCAATCTAGATTTCATGTTTCTGTATAATCTAGATTGCAGAAGATCATTAATAAAAAATTGTATGTAGTCTTCATCTAAACAAAAGAGAAATCCAAAGAGGGAGTCCCCTTGTCAGACACCTCTAGACATTGGAAATAACCTCTTAGGGACCCATTAATAAGGATAGAATTTATAAAACTATTAGAAGTGTTTTTGAAAATAATCATGAAGGATTCTGAGAAACAATGTCTTCTTAGCATAGAAAAAATAAAACATCATTTAATGGTATCACATGGCTTCATGATGTCTATCTCGAGATAAAAGCTTCTTTCCATGAACATCTTCATCATTGTGTTGACACATTCAAAGCCAATGAAGAGAAAATTATTAATACTTATTATAGGGAAAAATTAAATTGATTAAAGGATATAATTATTCTATAAATCACCTCCAATACAGAGGATGTTATTTTACTTATAATCATTTGAACAGTATTCGCTTTGAAAACAGGCCCACATTCCTTTATGACCAGAAAAACTCCTTTATTTGTGTAACAAATAATTGAATATAACAATAACACTATAAGCCATATAATCATGATTGACTAATTCTTGAATAGAACCAATGACATCATGATTCATAATATCACAAATGAACAAGAATTATTTGTAAGTAAACCTATCAGGTCCACCTACAATATCAATGTTTAAGGAAAAGAGAGAAACCTTGATCTCTTTCTCAAGAATAGACACTAATAACAACTTATTTATTATCGAAAATGGAAGAAATATTGTGAGGAATTTTATGTATGAATTCCTCAGCTTCATCTGAGTATATGTTTTCAATGTAACTGACCACATCATTGGACATCTAATGATATGAGATAAAAATCATTCAATTAATTTCAATTATAGTGACTCATATTTGGATTATTATCTCTATATAAATAAATTGAAAGAACAAGGAATATCCCTCCCACTATTGTAATCATTTGAAAATATATTGATACCAGTTCATCATTTCCTTAATAGATAGATGGTCATCAATGTCAGAGAGATCATGAAAATATTTCTTGGATGGATCATCCAGATTATGATTTTCATATCAGCATTGAAGAAGTATTTTTTCAGAGGCCTTATTATCATTTTCCCTTTTGAGTAAGAAAGATTTGATGAACACTCTAACTATTTTTTAACAATCTTACAGTTGATGGAAAAGAAATCCAGTGGGATACCTAGTGACTCTATATTTTTATACATTTGTAATGAACTCTCTACATTCACAAAAAATACATGAATTGATGAAATAAAAAGGAAAATAAGAATACATTAAATTGAATGAGATAATTTCAACTATAATTGGGATTTGATCAAAATGATAATTTTGGTGGATTTGGATAGATACATTAAAATATTCATTTCCCTTATCTATTAAAACAAGGAAATTGCCTACATTACTAGATTTCATCCCATTGAGGGTGTACCTGATCTATGTGTGGTCACCACCCACAACTAGAACTTCCACCAAATTGCATATATCAATATATGAAAACATTTCCTTGGTTTTCATCCTATTTAAGTGTACTATTCTTTTTATTTAGGTTGATGAACTATTTTAATTTTAACTAGGATAATCCAACTATGAGATATTTTCTCTTAAACACCAATCAATTCTTTCAAAAGATACCTTATTTTGAGATAATAGTTATAATAAATGAATTAAGACAGGGATATAAAAACTCCTTGAGAAAAAATTAAACCAAATGACCTTTTTATAATAAGTGTATGATTGATGATAAGAAGTATCATGCTTGATAACCAAAATATTTTCATCACATTTATCATTAAAATTATATGAGATATGAGAGTACCCAATCAAATCCCAATGGAAGGCATCTGAATTTGGTAACACCATTTTTTCCCTACACCAATCATCATAGTTTTATTCATCATAATAAAATATCACAGGCCTGTGATTATAGGAGAGTTCCCAAGAACCTAGAAATTCAAGTGGAGTGTCATCATTTATTGATAGATTATTTGCCTCTATTTTAAGGTTCTCATTTCACCCATAATCTCTATTCTTATTTTTTTCGCTTTCTATTGACTTTACCTTTAATTGTATTTTCATATGACATTAATCATCCTTCCCAAGGGAATGAAAATGGGCCTCTAAGAGGTTTAGTACCTCACAATCATCATCCTAAAACTTTCTAATAATATGTATGAACTTATTGATTGACTGCCCAATTCCCATAGAGGTATCGTGAGGGTTTCTTCTAATGGATTATTTTCTAATATGAACTTGAAGATAAGTTTCATTGATATCTATATGCCCAAATAATTCCTCAAAATGGGTGTCAATAAATATTAAAACATGTTATTTGGGTGAATCATGAGAATCCTATAATGTATCACTGACCAAGGATGTGTCCATCTCAGATGATATTCCACCCACAATAGTTTTCTCATATATGATAAGATAATACATTGAGGTAGTTAGAAACTGTTAAGGCTGCCCATTCTTCTTATTGTTATCATGCCCATCCATCTAGCGACTTATAGTCAAAGAGTCCCTTCCACATCTATCCATACCCTCAATAATAATACCCGATGTCCTTTACATAATGGTTTTAATCACTGGGATAGAGTGAGAATCACCCATATGTTTTTCCATAGGGGAGGAATATCTGAAAATATGCTCCTGTACTATCTTCTATAATGATTGGACAAAACCCAATTTTAAGGAATCCTTAGTTTACTGGTCTTACTACTGCATTGTGCTCAGAATCTGTGATGGGGGGGGGGTATCTTAAAATATCAATAGTGAAATAGTAGAAGGGTTAGGTCCACTCTGAGGACCTTTTTTTCACAAAACAATTCTACTGTAATAAGATGGTATAAACATATATGTACGGGAGTTAGAGTTATCCTTTAAAAAATGCGAGAGAAATTTTTGTCAACATTCATTAGAGGGTTTCCAAACTACTGAATTTTGAAGGTTTTGTCTACTTCATACACTTAAACAAGTCAAACAAGGGTATCCACTTCATGATTCAGTTTAACAGACATCTTAGGAGGAAGAGTGTCATCTTGGGGCCTTTAACAATTACCACCTCCACAAGATCCTTAAAAAGGGATGTTTCTTCAGGGTCCTTTTGGTGGGAAGGATGGAGATACTTCCCCGACCATTGTTAGTTTTCCATATATACGATGGATAATCATGTCCTTTTAGATTACATAGTGTATAAACATAATGTCATTTGTATTTAGAATAAATATGAACAAATAAATTGAATTCCCTACAATATTTCATTCCCCATTCATAAAGGGTATCCAATTTGATGTTATCATATATTTTAAAAATAAGAACCTCCTAAACCAAATTTGATTCCATATCAACCACTAGCATAACTCTATAAAATTTTCCAAATCACAGATTATCAATTTTTTTGTCAATTATAATTTTATTTCCCATAGAGGAGGAAATATACCATTGGATCTGAGGATGCCAATAAAATCAATTGAGATTATATATAAAAGTCGATACCTAAGTGTGGGAATTCCTTACATTGAATGGATCATGATTGGGACCTAATTCCCAAATTCATAAGATTCCATGTCTCAATGGGATGGATCGAAATATCTACACATATATCTTGACCTCATCAGATGGGATGGCCAAATTGAAGTATCCTTCTCCCATGAAGATAATCTACATGTTTTCAATTCCCCATATTGAAGTAATTATATGGACAAGGCTATTAAATATAAATATTTTCTCACCCATTACAGTCAATACCCACCTAATGTTACAATTTTTACAATTTTTGATCCATTATTCAACCACCTATTAATTTGAAGACACATGCACAAGACAACCCTTGTTTATGAATCTTCCTATAGAAGGAGTGTCAGGACTCGTCCCTAGGGCTTATGCCGTGATTACCCCAAGCCCACCTTCCATAGGCCTAGGGATTGTGACTAGCACCGAAAGTTGTCTTCCCTAATGGTGGGAAGGCATTTCCTTTATAACCTATAAACTAACGTAATCAAGCACTCAGAAAGATACGAGCACATGTAAATTGTATAACAAAAAGCATGATGAAATTAAAAGGGGCCAGAATACAATCCCAATAGTAAAGGTACAAGTAAAACTTAAATACAATAGAACTGAAGAAAGTGAAAAACAGATACTAGATCAACCTCCGTGGTTCCTACATGAAGGGTAGGTACATATCGCCTCCTCATCACTCCAAGATTGCCCGTATTTTCTCCGTACCGACACACTGTTTGGTCCACCTCCGGGTATCATCCAGTCCTGGTACTCTCGTCCCCAGTCAACGTTTTCTTTCATCTACACCAAACACAACAAAGTGTGGGAGAATCCCATGTCAGGGTGAGTATAACGATACTCAGCAGGGACCTTGAGACCCTCAATGTCTCAAAAATCCACAAAGGATAAACCTCAACGCATTAATTCAACTGTCAACCCTACATAGGTATATGCCCATATATATACCTAAGTTATCAAGTATACCCATCTCAATCATGATAAAACACATGGTCCAACCCAAAGTTTCCAAGATCAACTATTCCACAAAGTAAGGAAAGCCCCAAAGGAAAGTACCACACAGGTACGCCACACAAAATAATACTACCAAGTTATTACCAAAAAGGAAATTAAAACACATGTACGAACTCAGATCACTCCAGTTATCCCTTATGTATGGTAGTGGAGATGATTATTTATAGCTACTTAATCATCTTACTCCATTAAGAGGATCTACTATAGACCCACACAAAATCCCAAGGTGATAAACCGTAGAGGATTACTAGGATTTGATCCATACAGGATCGTTAGGAACTGACCCAAAGAGGATTTCGAGGATATGACCCACAGAGGATAGCTAGGAGCTCACCCACACAGGATCGCTAAGAGCTCACCCACACAGGATCCCTAGGAGATGACCCACACCAGAACACTAAGGGATGACCAACACAAGATTTCTAGAAGCTGACCCACATAGGATCTCTAGGAGCTGACCCACACAGGATCGCTAAGAGCTGACCCAGACAGGATGGATGGGAGCAGACTCAGACATGATCACTTGGATCTGACACACAAAGGATCACTAGGAGGTGACCTACAAAGGATCGCTAGGAGCTGACCCATATAGGATCTCTAGGAGATGACCCACATAAGATCTCTATGAGCTTATCCACATAGGACCGCTAGGATCTTACCCACACTGGATCTCTGGGAGCTGACCCACACGGGATCCCTAGTTAGTCTTTTTATCAAAGCCAACAACTGGATTCCCGCCAATGGATTGCTCATTTCGGAGAGAGTCTGCTCTCCAATCTACTGGTCGACACACCAACCACCACGAAGTCCCACAAATACGTATTTAAATGGACCACCGCGTCATATGGGTCTAAACAGAACAGATGGTGCATCAATCAGACACCCGGTCTGTGATTTATTATCCTTTTTGTCCCAAGGGCCCAGTTGGATTCGTGCTCGATCCTACCCAACCATACACCATCCTTATTCAAATCTACAATGGGGTATACCAATGGGACCTTCTCACTCCAAGGACTCTACTTCCACTGATGGATCATCAAACGGACTTCTGGTTCCAATGTTATAGCCAAAAGAGCGTAAAATTGGTCAAAGTGGGTCCGGGTCCGGTCCAACCCAGTCAGACCGACCTGGCCTGGGCTGACCCAACCTGGGTTAACCAGGCCCGCTAAGCATCCCGACCCACTGGGTCCATCCTGACCCACGTTGGTTGGGCTAGTAGGTTGCAAGGGCCGCGAGGGGCCTCTGGGCGGCTCGGTGCCAGGGGTTCAGCGTGGTCGGGTCGGACGTCGGGAGTGCCGCGAGGCCACGACGGAGCTCAGCCATAGGGGTTTTGCCGCAGATGGCATCCCAGATGCGGGACGACGGCTCGACCGTAGGGCGGTTCGGTCGTGGAGCGGTGTGGTGGATACAGGTGGTGGTTTCATGGGGCACAGAGGCCGTGGGGAGACATCTATACGCTTTCGCCTTCGTCGCTCCTAGTGGAGGTTCCAGCCACTGTTCTTGTGCCTCCTCAGTGCCAAAAACCCACTCCAATTTCTGTCTTTCCCAGTCGCAATGAACACCACATATCATCACAATAATTGTGGAGAGGATGGCCCATGATTGTTTGGCCCACACTATCCGTATTAGAGTGGTAGAAAGCGTTCCAACGTAATCAGGAATCAAGAATGAATGTGGAAGAGATTTAAAAACATCAATCCCCACAACCCTCATCAATCTCTATTCCCAATCCCGCAAAATAATTAGAAGGGGATTACATGGAAATTGTTAATTATGTAGAAATAAACCCCTACCTCGTTCTCTTGATGACGTCGACAAGGTCTCAAGGAAGAAGACAAATCATTAGGAATAGACGAATGTTCTTGTTGTCAGCATTTTCCTGGATTTTTTCATCATGCATCTTCCTCTTTCTTGATTTCTAAAAACATTCTTCGATGGAATTCGTCATTCGGAGAAGAAGTTTTTCTTTTTCATTCTTCAATCAGAGAAGAATTTCTTCTTTGGAATTCTTCGTTCGATGAATGTAATCCTCCAAGAGCTCTCTCCTTTTCCAACCCAAAATAGAAGAGGTGACAATATAATTTAACTTGAAATTAAATTAAGTTGGCACACACACACAAGTTGGACAAATTAATGTAGAGGAAGTTCAAGAGGCTCATCCTCATTAAATAGGGTGTTGATAGGTTTCTCCTCCATTAAGAGGGGTCGAGTGGTCCCCTGTATAAGAATTCAAATTGGTCGTTTATGATCTGGTGGTCCCCACCACCATAACCCACACATGGGAGGTTTCAACAATAAAAATAAAATGTTAAATAATTTAATATTTATTTTCCCATGAAAATCCCAAAAACAATATTTCACCCTCGACCTACTACGGTCGAGGTGTAGGTCTGCTTAATTTAATGTTGTCACTGTGAGTTCAATGGGGACCTCAGATTTCAATTCCGAGAACCGGTTCAAAACATGGATAAACCCGCTCTCACATTTACGTAACATACCCTAACAAAAGTTAAAAAATTCAATTCGGGTGCTCCTGGACTCTAAATTACGTGGATTTAAATTTCACAGACCTGTAAATTTCACATTTAATTAAAAAAATTTCAAAGAAATTCCATATCATTACGTTCTCTCCACATCAAGGATTTACATCCCCATAAGGAACAAATCAAACTAAGGGAACAAGTTTGGGTACTGATCACGCATCTAATACTCCTGCTCCCTTGTGCTCTCTTGGGGTTCTCGTGCTACCAGAGAATGCACACCAGAGGTATTGATCTTCCACGAAGGACCCTCTCCTGTTGATCTTCAGTCACCACTGGAACCTTCGTAAAATTCACCCAATCATCGATGACCATCTCTCCATGGATGATGATGTGGGAAGGGTCGTTCACGTATCTCCTCTACTGGGAGATGTGGAATATGTCATGCACTCGGTGCAACTGAGGTGGAATTTCTAAGTCATATGCCACCTCACCAACTCTGCAGAGAACCTGAGAAGGTCCGATGAATCTTGAAGATAACTTTCCACCTCGACCAAATCTCCACAAAACTCATTTAGGTGAGAACCGTAGATAGACGTGGTCGCCATCCTCAAACTATAGAGGTCTTCGTCACATGTCAACACACAAATTCTTCCCGTTATGTGCAGTCTTCATCTCCTCCTAGATGATCTTCACCTTCTCTGTGGTAGCTCCTATCATCTGTTGTCTCACTTGTGCGGACTCCCCTAGGTCTGTCCAGCACAAAGGTGATCTGCAAAGTCGCCCGTACAACACCTCAAAAGGTGGCATCCCAATGGGGGAGTGATAGCTATTTTGGTATAAAAACTCCACCAGTTGAAATTGATAATCCCAACTGCGACCGATGTCGAGGATGCATGCATGTAGCATGTCCTTGAGGGTCTGAATGGTCTATTATGTCTATCCATACTTCTGAGGATGGAAGACGGTACTCAAATGAAGTTGCGTCCCGAAAGCCTCCTGTAACCCATTTCTAGCCAGAAAGTAAAATGTACATATCGATCAACGACAATCATCGAGGGTACTCCATGTAGCCACACAATATCCTGCACATAGAGGTGTCCCAGGCACTCTACTGAACCCTTCTCTCTAATTGGTAAAAAGTTGTCTGACATGGTGAGTCGGTCAACGATCACCCAAATTGAGTCATGATTCCTAAATGTACATGGATTTCTTGTCATGAAGTACATGGATATCCCATCCCACATCCACTCTAGGACCTCTAAAGACTGAACCAAGCCTGTTGGTACCTGATGCTCCGCCTTCACTTGCTGACAAGTGATGCACCGAGAGAAAAATTGTGCTACTACATTCATCATTTTCAGCCACTAGTGTTGTCTTCAGAGTTCCAGGTGCATCTTCACCACTCATGGATGTAACACCATAGGTTATGTGTGGAACTCCCTCATCACTTTCTCCAGAAGCGACACTGGAACCACAGTACGTCCTCTGAAAAGGATGATGTGCTCCCCACCTTTAGAAAATAAATCAGGTTCCAGCCCTGTAGATATCTAAGAATGTCAAGCATCGTAGTTAGCATCCCAACGCTACGCCTCCCTAACATTCTGAAGAAGTGGGGGAGTGACTATATGAGATTAATGAAAAACTACTCCATCCTGATCCACATAGGATATCTACAAAGCATCCAGCTACTTTGTCGCCTCACCTAGTAGCTGTATACCAGATCTCCTGCTAATTTCATCAACTATAATGTTCCCCTTTCTAGAATTATAGAATATCTCGAATTCATAGTCATGGAGGAACTTTAGACAATGAAGATGTATTAGGATTAGGTTCTTCTAAGAGAACATATACATGAGACTCTTGTGATTTGAGTAGATTGTAAATTGTTCACCCATCAGATAGTGTTGTCACATCTTAAAGGTGAATACCATAGCTACTAACTTCATGTCAAGGGTAGCATAGTTCTTCTCATGTTTTATCAGTTTTCAATAATCATATGCAATCACTTCTCTCTCTTTTATCAGGACACATCTGAGTTCAGTCCCTAATTCTTCACAGTAGACTATGTACCCTATGCCCTCTTCTAGAAGCCTCAAGACGGGTAATTATTCAGCCTCTGCCTCAGCTCCTAAAAACTATGTTGGCATCTCTCTAACAACATGAAGGTTTTCCCCTTATTCATCAATGCTGATAGAGGTGATGCAACTCTAGAGGAATTTGGAAACACTCTATGGTAGTATCCGGACAAACACAGGAAACTCCGCACCTCCGTCACACTCTTGAATGGTTCCCAAGAAAGTATCTCCTCAATCATCACTTGATTCACTACAACTCTAGCCTCCAATATGACATGTCCTAGAAAGTGAACCTCTCAGATCCCGAACTGGAACTTCTAGTGCTTAAAATAATGTTGGGGCTCTTAGAGTGTGTCCAGTACTACCCACAAATGATAGACATGCTCCTCCTCAGTAGCCGTATAGATTAGAATGTCTTCGATAATGACTACTACAATGCGATCAAGGTATGGCTGAAACATCATGTTCATGAGTCCCATTAACAATGTTGGGGAATCAGTTACACAGAATGGAATAACCAAGATCTCCAATTGGTCATACCGACATCTAAAAGTCATCTTCTCGACATTTTCGTCTCGTAATCTGAGCAGCTGATAGCGTGATCTGAGGTCTATCTTTAAGAATCAATGTGATCCCTTCAGCTGATCAATGTGGTCGTAAATCCTCAGAAGTGGGTACTTGTTCTTTGTGGTCACCTGGTTCAAGCCCTGATAATCAACACAAAGCCTCAAGCCTCCATCCACCTTCTTTCGGAATAAAATCGGGGCTACCAAAGGTGAATCACTGGGCTGAATGAATCCATTCCCCTACAAGTCCTCTAGCTGTACCCACAGCTAACGAAGCTCCGCAGGAGCCATCCGATATGTTAGTGTAGATATCAGTTTCGTCTCGAGTTACAAGTCAATATAATATTCCACCTCTGTGTGAGGAGTTAGACACGAAACATTATCAGGTAAGACATCAACATACTGGTCCACCACTACCGGATAACATGGAATCTCCACATCAACTACTTTGAGGGTAAGACTAGCCAACTGATTAGTGATCAGCTGTACACTCCTCTGGGAAAGTCCATCATGTTCTGCAAAGGCTCCCTTCTTGCCAGTTAAGGTTAACCTGGTCCCATCCATGTTGACAAACAACAGATTGTGCCTAATACAGTCAATATGGGCATGGGTTGTAGATAACTAGTCCATACCCAAGATGACATCGTAAGGCCTTGAATGCGCTACTAAGAGATATCAGCCGAAGCTCTCAACTCCTAGAGTAATCTCACACTACTGGCACCAGTGCGTAATCGTCAAATCCTCTCCCATAAGAGTCTCCAGCTGCAAGGATCAAGCCAATGGAACCATCACAATCTCTGAGATCCAAACAAGGGAAATGGAAATAACATAATGGGTGGAACCTATGTCTATAAGTACTTAATCTAAGAGGGCTTGTTCTAACACCCTCGCATGTGTTGGGATGCTGAGTGAGATCAATGAAGCCTTGATCTCCCACCTGAGCCCCTACTCAAAGGTGTAGGCCCTGAAAAATGGGTCTCATACCATTTCCGTGGAGTAACATGAGAGGTCTATAAACCTCGCTGAATACTGAGCTACAGTCATGCTTCCCTATTTGAGATGATGAAGATCATGAATGTGCACTGCGCGAAGAGTCGCTAGAACAAACTCTACCTGAAACAGGATCTCAAAGTCTTCTTTGAGAAGATCCACCTCATCGTGAACCTGGAAAATCAAGCTGCACCATCTGCCTACTACTAGATATAGAAGGATGGCAGCAAGGATCACCATGAAATCTGTCTGTGTCCCTACGAGACGGAATACTCTCACTATAGCCTCCAACCAATCCTCAGCCACCTATGGGTCCATTTCTACCCTCAACTTGGGTGGCCTTCAGTGGTGGAACTCGTGCAACGTGCTCACGCGGCGTTCACCCTATACTACTGGGTATGGTTGAATCTAGGGCCCAATAGGTAATGGTACCGATGGTGCCTCCGCAGGTGTCTATACTGGAAGAGGGACCTGCACTGAGGCCTAATCGCTCGGTGGGCTATTAGTGCGTGCCACTATCGAAACCCTATCAGGCTGTCTGAATGGATTAATCCTGAAAAGAAATCGGTGTTCCACGATCAATAAGATATACCTGGTGATCTGACTCAAGATATCACAATGAAAACTCTTGGAAACACACACGCAATTAGTGTTTTCATGCACTGGGCCAGAAAATCAGAATTCAAAGTCCTAGTGTATGGATATTTCTGCTGCCGCACCAACACTGGATTCCCTAAACTGATAACCACACTCGCTAAACCTAACACTATTGTCATTAAAAGAAATCAGAGTCATATGTTCTACGGTAGAACTTGCCTCTGATACCAATTTGTCACAACCCATCACCGGGTACTATGTCGTGACTACCCCAAGCCCACCTTCTATAGGCTAGGGGATATCGACTAGCACCAAAATGCATATTCCCTAAAATAAGGAATGAAATTACTTTATAACTTATAAACTCACATAACCAAGCACACAACAAGATATGAACACAAGAAAATTGTATAACCAGAAGAGTGCAGAAAGTAAAAGGTGCCCGAATACAAGCCCAACATTAAAGGTAAAAGTACAACTGAAATAAAATACAACTGAAGAAATATAAATATAGATATTGGATCGTCCTCCAAGGTTCCTAGCTTAAGGGTAGGTACATATCGCCTCCACAGCACTCCACATCTTCCAATCTCCTCTTCGTACTGACACATCGTATGGTCCACCTCTGGGTATCATCCAGTCCTAGTACTCATGTCCCCAGTCAGTGTGTCCATCCTCTACACCAAACACAATGAAGTGCGGGTGTAGCCAGTGCAGGGGTGAGTATAACAATACTCATTAGGTACCCCGAGACCGTCAAGGTCACACAAATCAATAAAGGATAATCCTCAATGAAAAAATTCAACTGTCCAGCCTACTTAAGTATATTCCCATACATATACCTATGTTATCAGTTATACCCATCACAATCATATGGAAACACAGGGTCTAACCCAAAATCCTAAATCTCAACTGCTCCACAACGGAAGATAAAATACAATGGAAAGTACCACACAGGTACGCTACACATAATAATACCACTAAGGTATTACCACAAAGTATTGTAAAACACAGGTATGAACTCAACTCCCAACAGGTATAACTTAAGTAAAGTAGTAGAGATAATTGGCTATAGTAACTAAATCATCTTACATCATTAAGAGGCTCTACTACTGACCCACATAGAATCCCTAGGAGCTGACCCACACATGAATGATAGAAGCTGACCCACATAGGATCGCTAGGAGCTGACCCAAAAAGGATCGATAGGAGCAGACCTACATAAGATCCCTTGGAGCTGACCCACATAGGATCGTTAAGAGCTGAACCACATAGGATCTCTAGGAGGTGACCCACACAGGATCGCTAGGAGTGAACCCACACAACATCGCTAATAGCTGACCCACACAGGTTTTCTAGGAGCTTTCCCACACAAGATCGTTAAGACCTAACCCACACAGGATCACTATGAGATGACCCACATAAGATCTCTAGGAGCGGACCCACACATGATCGCTAGTCAGTCTTCTCATCACAACCAGCTACTAGGTTCCCGCACTAGGCTTGCTCATTTCTGGGAGAGTCCGCTCCCCAAGCCACTAGTCGATTCCCTGACTTCCACGAAGTCCCACGAAGAAGTATCTCAACGGATCGCCATGTCATAGGGGTCTCAAAACAACATATGTTGCATCAATCAGATTCTTGGCCTGTATGTTATTAGCCTTTTAGTCTTGAGGGCCCAATTGGATTCTTTTTCGATCCAACCCTACAGTACCCCATCCTTATCCAAATCTTCAGTGGGGTAAACCAAAGGGACCACCTCGCTCCAAGGTTTCTAGTGCTGCTGAGGGTTCATCAAAAGGACATCTAGTGCCAAAGTTATGGTCAAGAGAACGTAAAATGTGTCGATGTGGGTCCGGGTCTAGTTCATCCCGGTCAGACAGACCCGACCCGACCAACCCTAGGCCGACCTGGCCTGGGTCGACCCGACATGAATGGGGCATTCCGACAAGCCGTGAGGGCCACAAGGTGAAGAAGGGGGCCATGGGGTGTGTCGCACATGAGGTGGCTCGGCCACGGGGGTTCCGTGAGGGAAGCTCGGTCGCGGGGGGTGTCGCGAGGCCACGAGGTGGGTGGACCACGGAGCGGCTAGGTTGCGGGGTCTGGACGCGGACGGCGGCCCAACCATGGGGAGACATCTCGAATGTAGGTTGGTTTGTCCATGGAGCGGCGCAGAGGCCACAGGCTGTGATGTCGCGGGGTGCGGAGGCCATGAGCGGCAGTTCCGCGGGGCACGGAGGTCGTAGGGTGGCGGTGCCGCAGGGTGCGGAGGCCGCAGTGCGGCGATGGCCACATGGAATTGTCGGTGTGTCGTCAGCATCGTCGCAGCAGGTGGAGGTTCCAGTCGTCATTCTCAGGCCTCATCATTTCCAAAAACCCACTCTGGTTTCCATGTTACTATGTCACAAAGAACACCATATATCATTACAAGAATTGCAGAGAGGACGGGTCATGTTTGATTGGACCGCACTCTCCACATTATAGATGTAGCAAGCGGCTCAACGTAATCATGAATCACGAACGAGTATGGAATATATATAAAAACATCAATCCCCATAACCCTCATCAATCACTATTCCCAATCCCACAAAATAATTAGAAGGGGAGTACATGGGAATTGATAATTAGATAGAAATAAACTACTACCTCGTTCTCTTGATGAATTCGAAGAGGTCACGAGGAAGAAGATGAATCATTAGGAATAGACGGATGTCAGTGTCATTGGAGTTTTCCTCCATTGTTTTTTCATGCGTCGTCCTATTGCTTGATTCCAAAGAACATTCTTCAATGGATATCTTCTTCCGGAGAAGAAGTTATTCATTGGCATTCTTCGTTCAGATAAGAATTTCTTCGTTGGCATTCTTCATTCGAATAAATTAATCCTCCAAGAGCTCTCTCCTTTTCCAAACAAAAGGAAAATTGGGGCCAATATAATTTAACATAAGAATAAATTTATTTTTCACACATACACAAGTTGGAAAAATTGATATAGAGTAAGTTCAAGAGGCTCCTCCTCATTAAAGAGGGAGTTGAGAGGTCTCTCACCCATTAAGAGGGGTCGGGTGGTCCCCACCTCTAAGAATTCAAATTGTGGGTTTATTCTCAGGTTTTCCCCACCGCCATAACCCACACATATGATGTTTCATGAATAAAAATAAAATCATAAATAATTTTATTTTTATTTTCCAACAAAAAGCCCAAAAACTATCTTTCACCCTAGACCTACAGCGACCGAGGTGAATGTCTCCCTAAGAGAATACCAGTGTTGTGAGTTTAATGGTGCCCTCATATTTCAATTCTGATCACCGGTTCAAATGTAAGAAAAATCCACTCGCACATTTACTGAATGTACCTAACAAAGCTTCAGAAATTCGTTCTAGGAACTTCGAGCCTCGGAATTACGTGCCGTCAATTTTATCAGACTCATTAAATTCACATTTAATTAAATAAATTTACATGGAAATTACAGGTCATTACAAGGAGATCCAAAATCATTTAAATTAATGGTCACTTTTGATTTGATAAATTCAGAAAAAAAAATCAAATTCCATTGGTGCGTGTGGTGTTAGTCTTCCATAAACAAGAATGAGGATTTCAAAATCCATGTTGCAGAAGTGGGGGTTTTATTGGTCAAGACTCTAATATAACTAAATATTAGTATATTTGTGATAAAATGGTTATTATATCACCATTTTTAATAATATTTGAATGGTGTGGAGGAATAAATAAAATAAAAAATTTCTTTAAAGAATGTTACATCCTCTTCTGGTGTCCTCCATTGGATTCCCCTAAATCCTTCATAATTGGATTTCAAAATAAAATTCTAATAAGATGAGGGTTTCAAATTTTGGATTTGATTTCTTTTGGTTATTGATAAACCAAATGGTTATAATGTGTTAGGGAGAGAGGTGTGGGGGTGGACTTTTATATGCGAGGTGAGTGGAACAGTTATAATTTGTGGATAGAAAAAGTTATAGCCCCATTTTTCTCATTCCATATGTGTCAAAAATGAATTATTTTAAAGACATAGAAATTAAAAGGTCTCAATATTTCCATAATATATATTTTAAAAAAGCCATTATGTTATTTCTACCCTTATATTATTAGTATAATCAATGGTAAATATTTTTTTAGCTTTACAATGATAAATATTTTTTATTTTTTAAAATATTATTGATGGTTAAAAATTAATATGATCTTTTTATATAATAAAAAATATGTGGATTAAAATTATATATTGTATTTTTTGAAATTAAAATCACAAAATTAGGAAATTTTAATTTAATATTAATCATTCATCTGCAATGAGAAATCGTGTTTTTTAAGAGAAAAGTTTCAAAAGAAAACAATTTTTATATCCAAATTCCACATAAAAATTATTCCAATGACCTAAATTGGATTAATTTATGTAAAATGGAACTAATTTTACTTTAAAATTAATAAAAAATATAAATTAAATTTATGAATTATTTAAATGAAAATGATGCTTTCAATTAAAATTTTGTATCTTTCAATAATCTTCAAAAAATGAATCTTTTAAGAGAAATCAAAAAAAATTACACAAATATAGTTTTTATAATATGATTTCAAAATTAAAGTTTATTTATTCAAATAACATTTATAAATGTTTATAAAAATTCAAATTATGTGCACAAATATTTATTGAACTGTCTTATAGAAAAAATACAGTTCTCCAGAAATTTTTTTGTTTTTCATTTAAATGATTCTCAGTTTTTTCTAATAAATAAATATATACAAATTTAACAATTTAGTTAGTATTATTAATTCCTTCATCTTGATTTATAGGTTATAATGGTCTCATTTAGATAATTATATAATAATGTAATAACATTTCACATAGGTGTTGCATGTTGGAAAATCTGTTAACAAAATTATATTATTTCTAAATGAACTATATTTTAAAGTATTGGTGTGTTACATTCATTCTTACAAAAAACAATTTCATCTAAATTTCAGTCATATTAAATTAGAAATACATTAGGGTAGTTATTATTTATAATAACCTCCAGTTCCCATGTTTCTGAAACAATTTTGTGATTTATCCAATGTACCAATATCAGACGTGTCTTCTAATTCCTTCATACTGTCTATTTAATATCATTAATATGGATGGTATCTTCAAATTATGATGAATTATTCTTGAGTTATATTTCATAAAAATTGAGAACATGCATTGGGTATGGGATTTTCATCCATAACAATGAAATATGGAACACATCATGTACATTTGAGTGATTTGGAGATATTTAAAAATGATAATAAACAACTAAAAATAATTCAAGAATTTCAAAGCGTATGATGTATATGGGGATCAATTATCATTTCATACAGGTCAATAGATAACCCATCCATGGAGGTAATTTCATGAAATTAATGTGCACCACTTGGAATGGAAAATCATTCCCCCGATCATCGGCATAACTCTTTTCATACCTTGATCTATTTTGATGTGATTATTAACTACCATTATGTTTATTTCATTATATTAAATAGGGTCTAGGACTGAGTGTTTCTAGTCAATAACTTCATCCTAACAAGATATACTCCAACATCTCATTGAATATAATTATTTATATAGAACCATTTGAATACATGGAATGAAACTATTGTTATAATGAAACTCGACGAAAGATAAATATATATACCTGAATCCCTGAAGGTCAAGTGGACATGACATAAAAATGTATTCCATTATTTGAATATTCATTTTATTATTTCCATATATTTTATTTTCATAGTCACCTCTCAAAAGAAGTTCAATATCCCGATACTTATGAATATACTTCAAAATTTTCAATGTAAAATGCGGATCTTGATCAGAATAAATTTAAATAGGTTTACCATAATATTTTTAAAATCATTAATATAGTGTATTGTGTGGTGTTCAAGATGTAAATAGTCTCTTATATCATAGAAATGTGCATATTTTATTAGGATACTAAAAATAAAACATATAGAATGATTCCATATTGTATGCTTTGGTAGTCAGGTGAAAAATTCTATAGTAATGTCTTTTAATTTCTTCACAAGAATAAGAAGAGTTTTCATGACTACTCTATGATATTTTCTCACTACATTATCTTGATGACAAACAAAACATCAAGACACATAATCATCAATTTACCACTCCATGTTATCTCTCTAAATTTCTCCCTTAAAACCCCAATACATCATTATGATAATAGTGGTTTTATAGAAATTTGAGCTTTGATCATGAAACAACAATTACACTTTTTTATCTTGTATAAACTGTAAACATAATATATTTCAAAATTTTCAGAACACAATCTTCACAAACAAAGTCTACTAGTTTAACATCATTCACATCATTAATGTTCTTCTGAATGTTCTCATAATTAAATTGATAACTTTTTATCTTTTCTAATAAATATTATTTTCCAATCATTTAAAAAATTGAGTGATGGGCCCCTCATCCTCAATTAAATTTTTTATTAGGTTGGAAATGCACTTTTTGTTTAATTGGGAACCTACAAAACCATTCATTTCCACACATACAAACCCCAAAAACCAGATTCAAAAATCAAATTGCATAATTCAAAATTCAGAATTCATACTGAAAATTGTAATACCTGCCTCATGCAAGTTCCTTAGATCTCTTTTACACCAGATCACTAACCAGACAATAAGAATCCAACTTCATCGTCCTAAAATGACCATCATTGTTTTCAAAACACACATAAGATGGAACCCACATATCATTGGAACTCTCATATAGATGAACATCGTTAGGGGAGATAACAACATCGCCAATGTAGAAAAACAAAAAAGGTAACAACATCCATCAAAACCATTAAGATAATCTTCTCCAAAATCCATCATGAAGATCAATGTTGGGGGAGCCCATGGAAAGAGATGAAGTCACCAAAGAGAAACACCTCATAAAAATCCACAAACTGCTCAAACTCACATCCCAAATCACCTTGTGATCCACCATTCAAATAAGACTAGTAGAATATTGATGGAATCATTTGCGAGAGCAGAATACGGAGTATAAAATGGCATCAATAGTGAGATTCAACCACTTCCATGACAATCGAACCCTAACACGTGGCCATCGCCAAGAAAAGAACACCAAGAGACTAACAAAATGATCTAGATAAACATATTTTAAAACAAAAAAAACCATCCAAAATATGTAAGAAACACTAAACAATCATTGTTAATGAAAATAACACCATCAAGAAGAACCATTCACTAGACCGCAACCCCTTCATGCTAAAAGAAAAACTTCCATCGCCAACATGAAAGAATGAACATCAAATTAGAACAAGTAAAATGATACACAAAAAAATAAAAATAGAGAAATAGGTGAAAGATCCCAAGATACAAAATGGATTTGGGGGGACAGGAAGAAATCCATCAATAGATCTGGGGCCATATCTGAAATCAATGTGCACCATATTTTCCCATGAGGTCGCTGCATGATGAAGCGAAGAAAACACTACTCTGATGAGGGAATACCGATGGAGTTGAGGTCAGAATGAGAGCACTTAATAAAATATGAGGTGCATGAATAATTAATAGGGAGTGTAAGGATGAAGAAGAATATGAGTAATTTGATGAAGTGGTAGACAGAGAAATCTGGATGCCACTACATCTCTATGGAAGGAAACCCATTAAGGAGAGAAACCTCACTCAAGAGAGTGCACCAGGACAGAAAAGAGCCATAATCTTATCAACCCCTCGATTGATTTACCCGTTTCTTTAAAAATCCCCATAACATTCTATAATATATATTTGAATACAATATACCTCTAAATACTAATTTTGGTTAGCACTCCATGTACTTTCTCACATTATAAATATGTTACCTTATTGTTCAATTTAGGGTATTACGGTCTATATATATCTCACATATCTCACCAGAAAGTTAATTCCACCATCAAATCAATGGAAATATTGTAGATTCTAACTCAAGATCCAGTATTTAATAGTTCTAATAAGTATTTTTCTATGTCATTCATGTTTTTGAAATAAAATTATCATTTTATTTTGGACACAACCAAGTCCCATGCTCAGTTAATAACTATATATCACAAACCCATCATTTCTAAATGCTAGTTTGAAAATAATTTTATTTAACAATCCCTTATCTAGTTCATAAAAACATTAATCACATTACTTTTTCTAATGAAACAATGCCCATTTACATGAAATATTGGTTAATGGGTTAGCCAAGTACGAAAATTTCTAAACTAATCACCGATAGTAACTTGGAAAACCAATGAAACTACATAACTCATCTATGGCCATTGGGTTATTCCATTTAATGTTTGAAATTATATCAAAATGATGAACTACGATTCCATCCTTGGAGTCAATATAGCCAAGAAATGAAACTTCTTGAATCCAAAATTCATACATACATAATTTCTCACATATCTGTTTTGTTCTAAGAGTCTCAAGAATGATCCAGAATTGATTCTCATGATCCTCATAAACTTTATAATACACCAAAATATCATCAATTAATACCCAAATAAAGACCTTATTATATTCCTTAAATACTCATTTTTCCTGATCCCTGTATATAGATGGTGCATTATTCAATGCAATTGGAATTACTGTAATGTCATATTGTCTAAAAATAATTCCAAAATTTTCCAATAGAATGACTTCATTATTTTCTAGGAATTTATGATATCTAGAATGAAGATCAATCATTATAAATTATTCGGCTCCATAAATTTGGTCAAATAAGTAATCTATTCATGGTATATGATACTTGATAATAATCCTAGTAGCATGTTTTCACCAATAATAAATGTACAGCCTCATGGATCCATCATTTTTCATAATGAATAAAACATGGGATCCCCATGGTGAAATACTATTGTAAAACAATCCCTTATCACTCAACACCTCATGTTTTTTGATAAATTCCATTAATCCAATAGTGGATATTATATTGGGAGACTATGAAATTAAACTTGCATCAGGGAATAAATCATTAGAAATCCTAGTTTTGTGTCTGGGGGATATCTATGTAATTCCTAAGGAAATAAATAAATGTATTTATATATATTAGGTAAAACC
The DNA here is from genome assembly GCA_963277665.1 of Viscum album. Classification (NCBI taxonomy): domain Eukaryota; kingdom Viridiplantae; phylum Streptophyta; class Magnoliopsida; order Santalales; family Viscaceae; genus Viscum; species Viscum album. The sequence goes on from OY728163.1 coordinate 695,141,689, forward strand.
TAAAAATAATTATTACATTCTCCATCTTTAGATTTTGTTTTACCTTTTTTCCTGATAATATCATTCAGTAGAGAGATTGTGTGTGGATCTAGATATGTACTAGATGATGAAAACTATTCTCTAAATATATGGAATTTTTCACCTTCCTCACAAATCATATATTACTTATTGCTGAAATAATTTTCATGTAGAATATTATTAAATATAATACATAGAAATAATTTCATCAAATTATACCAAAGTTATTATTATATGTTTAGAAAATAAGGCATGATTATGTGTCATAATGGGAAATCCCCACACATATTTATTACATCAAGCCTTCCCATTGAAGTTTTAACTAATAACTCCCTTTATAAATTAAATGGGTTATGTCTAATTATGTTGAAAAATGGGTATATATAAAATTTAATGAGGATCAAGAGTCAAATGAAGAATTAGCTAAATAATATGATAGGATTAATATAACTTTGATTACAATATTTGGTACTTCCACATCAAATTTGGTGATAAAATATGTATACCCTTCTCCAATATCTTCTTCTATGAGAGATTACCTTGATTCATAAGATATTATTTATTTAATTCCCTAATTATTTACTGTTGAAATACTGAAAACTATTTTTTTCATTCATCCATTTACATTCATTTTCTTGGATACCCATATCTACACAAATATAACTAAATATTTATCCCTTCATGCATTTCCTTGGATGATTCATTTCGTAGTTTTAACAAGATGTAAATCACCATGTTCTCTTATTATTATTTGACAAATTCCATATTTATGGTTGGTAAAATTGACTCATTTTTAATTTATTTCCCTAGAATATTTATGATCTTGTGAATTCCTTCTCCACTTTAAGGGAACGCAATATTATTTCAACATATGATGATTTTTTTTAAGAGAACAGTTCCATTCAAGGATGTTCCATAATCCCATAAATTAAATATCCAATTACTCACTCTATGTTGTGTATTTCAACTATATTATACCTATTAAACATTTCAATACTAGACTCATACTCAACAACACATTCATGTCCATTTTTAATTAACATAATGAATTTTATCATTATTTCAATTTAGTTCTCATGATGGAAATAATATTCAATGAATGAATCCTTAAAATGATACCATTCAATGGGTTATATTCCCTCTTTCACCATAGTATTTTGGATCATCAACCACCATTGAACAAAATCAACTTTGGTAAAATTAATTTCATGTGTAACCTTTTTCATTTAACTGCATCCTAAGTCCCTAAATATCCATTCTAATGGCTTAATCCATTGTTCGAATATAATTATAATGATAGTCCTAAAAAATGAAGTGGGATTCTATCATATAAATAATTCCAACATTAGGTAAATCTCAATACAGAACATGTTTCCCCTTATATTGAAGTATAATTTTCATAACAAGATTAAGCACCCATAAGGTTGACATAATATTATTAGATCCAATAACTTTTATATTTTATTACTCAGTATTAAAATATCTACATTGACCACAATTATTGATTCAATTCTTACTCCAATTATCTATTTCTAAATAATGGAATATATTGGAAGAACACATAAAAATATAGTTTTTGAATCTTAAGGATGAATTCTAAATATGGTTTAATACATAGTATGAGTAATAAAATTTATAAATCATAAACATTATTTCTTCAAGAATGTCATTATTTTAAAATCATTGATATTATTTTTAATGAATATTAGAATTATCCTTAGAATATCCCATGGGGTATTCAATCCATGTGCATATTAAGGAATGTTTTCACGAACCATGATTCAATTAGTTAGAGAAAAATTCTTCTTTTTTAGAGTTCTTACCCATAGGTACCTCTGTTCCAGAACCTTGTCCACTGGTAGTATCCAGAAAGAGATGTATTTCTAGAAAAAACCCCATAATATAATCCTTCAAAATAAATTAGGATTCTCATGTATAATTATCATAAAATTTCATCATAGGGTTATATTCCCTAATCTATGCTTTCATAAATCTAGCTCTCAGGGTTTCCAGTAAATATACCATTATAGAAAATAGAATGACCCCAAACCCAAATACAAAGATCATGTTTCTTAATTTATTACATTAGAATATATATAAAGATTTAAATCTTGAATTACTAATAAATTTATCAGTTTTGGTGAACCATATTCATACATGATATCCATTTTACATTGGTAATAAGAAATAAAGCATAATACATAACAAAACGAAAACAACATGGACCCTTGACAACTCATTCCAAAAAATCATATTCATATCCTTGGAAAAGGGAAAAATAATGGTGACATCAAATGGTCACTATGGGTTACATACAACAAAAAATATTATGATTCAATAAATAATAATCGATATGGAATGGTAAATATCAAAACTCACATTTCATCTATAAAACATGAATACATTAATAGATATATAAAATTATATATTTAATATTATATATCTGAAAAAACATGATATTTATTAAAAAACTAATAGAAAAATCAATTCAGTGATAATATCAAAGAAAAAATAAAATGGATAATTATAATAAAATGCATTCCAAAAAATCAAATTCTTAAGATAAGTTAAAACTATGGGGTTAAAAACACATTTTATTTAACCAACATGTTTTTCTAATACGACATGATGATGAATCTAGTGGATATCTATAAATAGGCCCCCATGTATCCATGTCCAAATAATTCCTTGTATAAAAAACAATCTATATAATTTTATGATTCAATTTTTCTGATCATAAAATATTTTTACTGAGTAAAGGATATATATTTCTCAATATAACCCTAGTTAAAAAAATTTATTAAAAGGAAATACAAAATTTTAAAAATGGAATATGATTTAGAGAATAATCATATAAATTATTAAATAATATTGAAATTTAAAAGAAATTTAGTTGACAATGAATAATTATTAGAAAAATGAAATTGTTTTATGAGAAAGATAACAATCACAAATGAATATGAGATGGTACAATAACGTTTACCACTTGGTAAATTTGAAATCAAATCCATTTAGTTCAAATAATTAAATGTGAACATAAAACCTTATTAAGTTTCAATTAATAATGAAGTTATATATTAAAATATTTGTATCTACACCACATAAAACTGAATTAGTGCATAATAACCAAAAATTCTTAATAGAATGTGATTATGGTGGTGTTCCAGAAGGGGTTTAGAGTACACAGCTTTCTTTTGGTCATTTCTATAGAATTGGATTTTCGAGATGGTATGGATTTTCCATCGGTTCTAGACCCATTGATTCATGCATGGGACAACGTGCCGGTAGTGAAGAGTAGAAGGTTGCTGATCTAATTGTTTTTATGTTGGGTAGGGGATATTACTTTCAGGATTGATGTTTTTTGGCATTAAACATTTGTACTATGGTGGTTTAGTTGTTTTAAGTCATGAAGTCATGTATAGTTTCTCATTTTTTCCACAAATGTGTTTGAATAATAATAATTTAATTTTCATTCAGTCATTATTGAATATGAATTGAGATGAAATCCCTTACCACATGCTTTATTTTGGTTGAATATTCATTTTCCTTTTATAATGTGAAATTATATATGTTATTAACTTATAAAAGAACCATATTAATATTTATAATAACTTTTATGATCCTTTTATCACATATTTTCACTCATTTTTTCATAATATTTCAATATTTTCATTTCATTATGTGTAAATTTCATTGTTTTCTCATTTATGATTTGTCGTGAATGTTGTGATTATTTTGAATAATTAATAGATTAATAATCTCTAGAATAAATTTAATAAATTAATAATTATAAATATAAATAAATTACACTTTTATGTTCAATCCAAGAATATGGTTTTGAGAATTGAAGTGTGTTATGAACATCGAGACAACAAGTTTTACGTATACATGCATAATGATTCAATTTTTCCTTGATCATTATGGGAAGATAATAAGTAATTTTTTATCATTAATTATTTTTAATAATATCATATATTACATATTATTTCATTAAATATACTTTTATATATCATATATTTGGTGTGGTGATAAAAAAAGAGTGGCATTGTTTCATGAAGGTAAGAGTGCACTCATACATAGACGATGTTATCATCTTAAATTGAGTAAAAAGGTAAGAAAACAGTGATTTAAATTATATTTTCAAGATGATAAATATATAATAAATAAAATAATTATTTAATTAACATTACATAAAATAATTAAATTTAACCTTATCAACGTCTATGTAAATATTTAGTGATAGTAAAATCACATTACTTCGTGAGGTAGTAGTCAGCCGTACCAACAAGCGACAATATCACATATCTTATGAAATGGATATAAAAAAAATTATATAATGACTCCAGTGGTATAAATATGTTTTCAATATCTTATATATAATTTATTTACATCATCATACCCTATAGTGATATGTGTTAATGGAAAAAACAATGAAATTGGTTCATGATGAGACAATCCACCATATATACGAATGACGATTTCATACCCATTTGATGGAAATGGGGGGGGGGGGGGCTGTAGGTCCTTCCAAAAAGATGAAAAAATATATTTATATTTACGATAATGATATTATTAAAAAACATGGTTTAATAAAAATCAAATGGAGTGGAGGAAGAAATAAAACCAAAACACTAATTAAAAATGTTATGTCTTTTTCATGTAACCTCCTTAGGTTTTCACTATAACCTCCATAGGTTGTACTTTTAGAAAAATAAGGCATCTGGGATGAGATTATTAAATTTAGGAAGCTAATTATGGATTTATTAAATATTAAAAAATTGTTTGAACATGTGAGGAAGTGGGGATAGGGGATGGCCTTTTATAAGTTAGGTGAGTGTAATACATGCAATATTTGGAAGGAAAACGGTGTAACCACATTTTTCACAACACTCAAGGGGCCAAAATAAAGTTTAATCCATAAATAGTTATTATAGAGTATATATATGGACTTAGAGTATATTTTAGAAAGGTTTTAATTCCATTTAAACCATTATCTTCTTTGTTTAGCCCATTGGTGAATCTGTTTTTACCATAATAATAGTAATTAATTTTCTCCATTTTCACAATTCATTTAGGTAAAAATTATTTTGAATGTAATAAATAATTTAAATGATTATTATTAAAAATAATTAATACATTTATCGATATTATATTCACATAAGTGTCAAATTTTCATTTAAAATTAATCCTACTGATGAAAAAACAAAGCTGGGTTTTGAAGAAAAGATGTTCATTGTTTCAAATGATGTAATATAGAAATTAGATATATTAATATAAAAAAATTATATTACTTGATATAAACATTAATTACATTAAATTTAAAACTAATTAACAATATAATTTAATATAAATAATTTTTCTAAACGAAAATGCTTTTTCAATTTGAATTTAATATTTTTAATTATTTTTCTAAAAATGAAATTTTTCCTAAAAACAAAAAAAATGTGACCTGGGATAATATTCTTATTATGGTTTCAAAAAATAAATTTTATTTTTAAAAATAATTTTTCTAAACTTTTTTAAAAAATAATTTTCAATAATGTGGGAAAAGCCCTTCTAAATCGTCTTTCAAAAAATATACTATTTTTTAGAAAAAAAACATTTATCTATAAAATGACCCATATATTATTTATAATGAATATATAACATTAATTTTTATAATATTGTTAGTACTATTCATTCCTACTATGTTAACGTCTTGGTTATAATTGTCACATTTAAATAATATTTTAAAATAATATTTTTGGTTAATCATGTTGTTGTGTTAATCACATGGTAATAATGAAATTAAATATATTCCAAAAGAAAAATATTATAATGACTTGGTGTGTTACAAGTTTTGTAAATAAAATAAACTATATATAGACTATTAATTATATAATGTTATATATTATTATAAAAAATATTAATATTTATCATTCCTTCTCAAGTTTTAGTTGGTTTCCTATGAAAAAAATCATTCAATTGTCTAATAGCATGAAAACAAATCCACATGTTTTCAAAAATAAACTAAAAAATATATTATGAGAGACAATAGTGATAGCAGAAATTCATATATTGGTTTTCTAAATAATGAAACCTTGTTTTATATCATTGTCTTTTTAGTGTTAAACTTGGCCATATATGATCACAATTTGTTCGAAATCCATCATAATGGCACACAAACAAATTATTAGATAACCCATGTATATCACTCAAGAGTGTCTAACCATTTGCGTAATGTGGGAACATTTACCTTGCAATAGAATAATGGCCATGATATACTCATCCTACTAATTTCAATGGTATTAACCCTATATTCATATGTTCCAAGTCCAATCCCACTTTTAGTATCTAGATATCTGTCCCTTTCAAGGAGAAACACATAATGATTCCCTTAAAAAAATTAGGATGTTATCCCACAGATTGACTTATCTCTTCCAAATTTTCTTAAAAATTCTATCATATTAATCTCAAAAAATTAATGAAACCCTTATGTGATACCAAATTTAGATACCCAAACATTTATAACAAATATATGACATATTATTATATGAATATTTATTACAAAAAATAATGATCCATTCCAGAATCATATAGGTATTTACTCTCTAGAGTATGATCCCAACAATTAATAAGATAATTTGTAATATTTTTTAGATATTCTTTTATTCATATTCTGTGAATACATTGTTTGGGTCATTCTTTGGGGTCATTTCAGGTCATTTAGGAATATGTTTGATGACCATAGGGTTGTTTATGGTGGAATCATGGTCAATGAAAATCATGTAGATTTCCTAGAAACAAATATGTAACATCATCCTTGGAAAGAGGGGTTCACAGTATTGTCTCTTGGATTTTCCAATAAGGCGGACACTGTAAAAACCAAGATCCCCAAGAGCCTTGGATGGAGGAATGATGGAGTGTTAGTGCAAGGTTAATGTGACCACGTTTCTAAACCATGAACCTCAAATAGAAGCGGTGTATAGGGTGTATGATTACAGAACATGGTTAAGGAATCATGTTAAATCTAACCAAGAGACCCATCCAGGAAACCATTCTTGTAGATATTTAATGCCTGAAATATTAAATTATTAATTTATAAAAACTCATTTTATAACCATAATCAACCCCTTTTTGACTGGTACATGTTTCCTACCTTTTGGGGGGTCTCCAGAGGATTCATTGGTATCTATAACCCTTTATCTTGTGAATTTAAAATCTGGTGGAAGAATATCAACTCCCCTTCAATATGTGATTACTTCATTATTTAGGTTTTTATTTCTACCATCATTATCTACAGTTAGATAGGGTTTAAATAATCAATTATTTATGGTATAGATCTAGGTTTTAATGAATCTTGTTTTTTATGATCATGATCCTAGATCTTATTCAATTTTGTGATTTCAGCAGTTCTACATCAAATTATGTGCTATGGTTGGGATAGAATTCATCAATGATCCTAAGATATATGGTATAAAAAATAAATCCCATAGTCATGATAACTAATTGAGTTTTTAGATGTATCCTTACATTTCCATGTTTTTAAATTTATTCTAAATTCGATAAGAGTGTCGAATTACGATAACATTCTGAGACCCGTCTCAGATCCCATTGGATATATTATAGATTATGATATTGGGAATGATGGAAACCCATGGTGTATTCCAATTTTCCTTATATTGATAATTATTTAATGGAAATTTGAAATTGTTGGGTTTTTGAAATGAAATGAATTATGAATGTGTGGAAATGATGAATTTTTAATAATGGTTATTTAGGGTAACATGGAAGTGTTGTGAGACAAAATATGACTTATAGTAATTAGGTTTAATGGATGTACTATTAATTAAATTGAACTGTATTGTAATTTATTGGTATGATGACCATAGATATAAAAAATTGATATGTGTGTGTCTGTGAAAAAGTGGTGTGGGTCTTGGAATTGTGATCAATGTTGTTGTGGGTGGCCAGAATAATGCTTTAGACCCGCGATGCATGCATATGAATTGGTAGAAGAAGGATTCTCCATGCACATAAGATTATTATTTTATATTGATTCTCTATGTACTAGTGATATTGGTTCTAAGATGATTCTCTATGAACCTAAGATAATGATGATGGACTGACTCTCCATGTATCTATGATAATGGTACCTAGCCAGATGCTGCATGTGCTCATGGGTGTCCAGACTAATTCTCTTTTTCCTCTAATGCATGCATGTGAATTGGTACTACACCGATGCTCCATTAACCCAAGATTTTGGTTCCTTAATGGTGCAATTTTTACCTGTGATATCGGTTCTGGGATTATACCCCATGTACCTAAGATAATGATGCTGGGATGATGCTCCATGAATTAATTATAATTATACCTAACTGATGCTCCAAGGCACCAGCGTAAAAACTAGAATTAATTCTAATAAAAAAACTCATGAAATAATATATTGTAAAATCCCAAGGTTATATGGTTTGTAAATTGGAAGAGGATAAAGAAGGAATGAATGGATTGGGTTTCACCATTAATCCATGTGACAATATTGTTGATTATAGAATTATAAATGTGAAACATATTTATATTTATCCTTTTTTTAATTTAATCATTATACAACAACATACACTTTTATAAACTGTGTATTAATTTAGATTTCATTGGTGGTTGCCTTATGAGTTGCACTCCACACTACTCATCCTGTTGATTGGTACCTATATAGATATCATGTATATATGATATGATATGGTAAAGAGACCTGTGTTATATGTATGAGTTGGGATTCAGCATAAAGCATTGATGAGGGAACTGTACATGATGTTGGGATTTAGTTGGGTGTTTTCAGGGTCTTTATTTTTGCCTTTCCTTTGAAACATGATCATAATATGGAATGAAGTTTATATTTGTTTATGCTAATTTATGATTTTTATGGTTTCATTATGTGATTCTTTGTCTATCAAGGTTCTTGATATTTATATTATAATTGTTATTTTTTATATTTATCACCACTATCACCACACTTTTATAATGTAGAAATAGTATTCCATCGATTCAAAATATATCATCCCTATTATTTGGAATCCACTATTGTATGGGGAGGTGTACCTGAGGTCATGTAATGAATTGGATCAGGGTATCGATATGTCCCAAAGTTTTATAATAGTATTTTCTCTTTATTTATATTTATTTTACTCTTTAAAGGAGGTTGATAGCAGACTATAATGAGTTGTGCCTTGTCATTGATCTTGTTAATGGGATAATCCGACCCATGTGTGGGGGGAAAACCAATGTTCCTAGGGTGGGATTGTTGTTCTTGATGATTACGGTTATAGTTTAGTGTTATTTCACCTTTCTAATTCAGTTGTGTGTGATGAAATTATTTAAAAATATTTTACAAATGGTCCATTTTGGAATGAGAGTTTATCATGCATGCATTATTCTGGGATCTCATAAATTTTTGTGAAATGCATTATATTAGTCATGACCAAAAAATAATGATAAGAGTTTTTTGTGGGAGATGAAAATGATTTTCCATATTTTAATCAATTTAAAACAAATGGTTCCATGTATTGAAATTTAAATAGGTAAAATATGTTGAATGTGGAAATTTGAAATGGTTAAAATGAACTTATAATGGGAAACAATATGAATATGAAATAATTCTTGCACTATATTATCCATGGCCCAGATTAGGGATGGTTGATGGTATTGACATTGTAGCAATTTTAACCATGAAGTTGTTTATGCATGATGAATTTTTATAAACATATATGAATGCCTCTTATATAAATGAGTTAATGATTTGTTATGTTTCCTAAGATGTGTGTTTGTAATTATTGATACATTCCTCCATGATTAAATGTTTTGGTAGACTGAAAGGAGTAAAATTCTAAGAATGACCCACCAGTAGAAGCTTAAGAGGTCTGGATAGTTTTAGGTGAAGGGATGGAACAACCATTCCAATAAAATATTACCCCCCTTATAGAGTTCTTGGAATGAGACCATGGATGGGATGTGTAAAGAATGCATGATCAAACCCTGGATTTATAGTTATAGAACAATATAACATTCAAAAGATGGGGTGGACTAGAGGCAGCTGAATTTTTATTTGATTCAATCTAGACATTTTTTTGACAATTTATAGACTTCTATAGTGAAAAGAGTAAAGTTAGATACTTACATGTTAAGAGGAACAATGAAACACTAGTGGGATGTTCATTCATTTGATGAGAATTTGGAGGGAATGGTATGGAAAGAAATATAGGAGGTGTTCCCAAAAAAATGTTTCCAGAGATACTAATATATGAGAGGGATGTAGATTTTATGTGGTTGATCCAATGAATCATGTTATTGATGGAATATGTTGGCTGCTTATGTAACATCCAAGGTAAATATGGAATATAATATTATCATATATTATTAATATTTTTGGATTAAATATTAATTTAACTTTAAAGAGGTTGATATGTTGGATGGATTATCTAATATGTAAGTATGGGTTTCTTTGAAATCTTACGTGGCACACAACGTTGAGTTATACTCAAAAATAATAATATAATGATATTATTTTAGATGGTAGTTAAATACAAGCCCTTGTATTGGAAGGAATTAACAAAACAAACCATATTATGATTAAATATGTTTCTTAAATGTTGTTACATTTTTAGAATAAATTTTAGAGCCTTAAAATAAGAAATAATATGATATTATGCATAAATACTCTAATATGCTTGAAAATGTAGTTTTACAGCCTTTTGATGGAAAACCCTTTTTTAAATATATTTTTTATCACTTTTATATCTTTTATATGAAAAAATTATATTCTTCTTTAGAATCAGGACATCTAAATTTACTCTGGATGAAATTTTTGTATTTTTTTGATAATGTTCTTTTTTAATGAATAGTGAAAAATATTATATTTTAGTTCAAAAACAAACTTTTAATATAATATATTTATAAGGATATATTACACTTTTATTGGATTTAATGTGTAATTAGGTAATTTTTTTTATCATTAATCCAATGTTGGTCATTAGATGTAATTTCACATTGAAATGGGTCATAAACAAGTGTAAATCTTTGGATAGTTATTATTTCATAAAAACACGCTTTTTGTTTTGACAATAAGAACTAATTATAAATTAATGACTTCCACATATGAGTTTTGAATATTGAAAAATGGATTTTATATTTGGAATCAGGTGGTCTAAATTGTTTAAATAGGTAACTTTTATTTTTATACATTATGATAATTTACTTCAGTAAATATTTTTTTCCATTATTGAAGGGTAAATCAGATAAATAAGGGTAAACATTAATTTTATAATAATATTAAATTGACCATAAAATATTTCCTAATCATATTTGATAATACATTTATGACCTTGGAAATATTTGGGTCGATTTTGGGACCCCATGGCGCCACATAAGAGTGATAATGACACTTTATATTGATTAATTTAAAGTAAAGACAAAATTGACATAAACTTATATCTTTTAGTAAATCATTTGAAACATGGGGTAATATAAGTTATCTCATAGACTATAAAAATTAATTGTAAATATAAAAACATTTCCTACATAATGGTAGTTTATTTATAATTTTTAGAAATCAAATAAATAAAATTATTTATGACACAATAATGATGCAGTGTTTACCTTATTAAGGAATGATTTAAATAAATAAGATTATAAAAATTAAAAAAATATCCAAAACCTGCCCAATTCTTATTGGATGATTTTATTACGAACATTAGACATCTTATCTTATACTTTAATTAGTTTTGGACCTTTTGAAACCGAAGATTATAAAATAATAAAATGATATTTTCAAACATTCATAAAGAGCCCCTCCTCCCCCTTATAATAATCCATCACCTCTAACCCACTACTCACACATCTCAAGACAATTAGATCATCCAACCCTTGCCCAGTTAAGCTCCTTATATCCACATATTCCTCCTAGAAGCCTTACATTATGTATAAGGAACTTCCAAAAACCATTTTGGTTCAATCCAAAGGGAGTTACCCGATTTGAAGGCAACGTCTTCTCTTAAGTTATTTTCATTTATTTTACTTCTGAATCCCCATATAATCTTACTATTCTTTTCCTTTATAACTAAATCGGTATCCTATATATACTCAATTGTTGTTATGAGAAGGATTAAAACTACACTTCCACACACCTCCATCTAATGGATACGAACATTAAATTTTAGTGGATGGTGAACTACTACCTCACGAAATGAAGATTGTTCAAATATCTCGAAATGCCACTCATAGTGGCCATTATGATGGAAATATATTTATAAATGATATATATTATGTTTATTTTTTCTCTATGATTATGTGTTTATATTTACAAACATACCTTTATTCTTTCCAATACGTGTAAATAGAATAATTTCATTTGAGTAAGTGTGGACTACCGCCCCCTCAAGGTAATATGATTCATTCATGAAATACATATAACATATAAAGGATGGAGTTATAAAGTTATTTAAAATATATATAATATTATAATGGAATTATAATATACCTATGTATCATTATGTTTTTAATTCCATTATATTTAAAATAGAAATTAATGTAGAGTTCATGTGTACGTACGTCTTACCTTCTCCATGAACGGTACATTTCATTTCTTATCTCCAAAATCCATGCACTATTATTAACATATATACATATATATACTAGATATATATTATATATATGATATTTATATCATTAATATCATTCTGGAGATAATGTAATTTTTTCCAGAGGGATATCTTGAAATTAAAAGAAGTTGATTTTTGACTCAAGTTCTGAACATCAAAAAAATGACCGATATAAACTCAAATAATTTACTAATTTTTATATCAATGTAATAAGTGATATAAAAGAAATAATAAACCTGAAAAATTTTCTTAACCATGTATAAATTAACATATTTTTATTATTCATGAAGAAAAAAGAAGCATACAAGACTAGTCAGACTTGAGGTAAGGGGTTTCTTATCTCACTTTTAATTTTCATGATATTTCCATTTTTCAACTTATTTAATGCATGTGGTGTATTTAATTCTGCCATTTGATAAATATTATCATGATTTTTTTATATTCATGGTATTCTGTGATTAATTTTCTGGTTATTAAATTTTGGTCATATGACTCGATTGATTACAATGTGGTAAGGGGTTTTCATCTCACTTTTTATTCTCGTGAGATTGATGCTATATTTGCCAATATTTTCTTTTGTGTGGTCTATTTACTACCCATTATTGTATTATTTTTATAATATAATTTAATTTATAGGTAATTTAATATTCATTTTGTGATTATTCTTTCATAAGTAGTGTGTTTCTGTTAAATACCAAATCGGTGAGGGAAGCTTTCACCCTCCTCTTTTAGTCGAAGATTTCTTTTACATTTATAAATTTATAATTTCAATTATTGGGATATGTTTTTATCCGTCCTTATCAATTTATATTTTATGTCCATGTTATTAGATAACCCTTTCTCACTCATCAACAATTTTTCTGAATTTTTATGTCATGTCGTTAGGCTGTTGAATTTCTGTAAGAGAACTTATTAACCAAATTTCAATTCATTGGGTTAAACTTATACTTCTTGATTATATTGTGCTATGAATATCTGTGAATGACCTTTGATTGTTTAACAATTAATATCTAGTTATATTGTGTGTATTATTATTTTTCATTCAAAATTATGTCATTGATTTATATTTAATATAAGGATACGATCTTTGTAATAGACATTGTCCCAATTTACATTCTATTGAGACTTATTTTTTGTTATACAATATTTAAAATTTATATGGTGTATACACTGCCCTTTGAAATATGATATCTTGAATCACCATATTCTCATGATATTATAACCTTTGTTTAATTATATTCTGTAATTATATTAATTTAATAATTCTCTCATGTGGTAATAGACTCATTAACATAAAACATTGTTTTAAACATTTTAACGAATTATTCTTCTAAATATTTCTCATTATTTCCATGTTTTAAAAATGGTTTTTAGGATTCATTTATAGGGACACTAATGTTTTAAAATGTTAATTCTTTCAAAATTTTCAAATTGGTATGGGACACTTTGATTCAAAAATCACGTTATTAATTGTTTTAAATGTTTTGGAAAATGGTTGTGACAAAGAATTGATTATGTAAATATCTTGAAATGATATATTGTGATTGGAATGAGAAAATGTTATGTTTCCTTTAATCATGTTTTAGGTGTAATGAATATGTTATGGTTATTGGGTATTGTTTACATATATGGGTAGTTCCATGATAAACCTAGGGCGGGTGAGCCAAAGATAGCTCTCCAATGCATTGGGTAACATGAGAGAGGTAAACATTAAGGTCTCACCTAAGAGATATAGAGAATATACTGTGATGGGTATTCTAACGTAACTCCGTACGTAGCTATGATAGATACAATGTACGTATGATATGAATGCCATAAGTTTCCTTTATGATTTATGATTTCTATGTGTTATTCATTAATCTTATGATTTCATAAGGTATGTTGTGATTGAAATCTATGGTTTCATTGATTTGTATTTATTGATGGGATAATGTTTTCCCTCCTTATTTTATAACCCTTACTAAGCATTATATTCTCATCCCATGTTTTTGAATTTTTTTTTCACAAGACTTAAATATAAATATAGTCAAAGATGGGATTGATGAAAAGTCATGATGTCTAAATCATGGAAGTAGACATGTTTCTTTTTAAGATATTTTTTATTCTATAAAAAATGGATACATAGTAGTAGTGTCTACATGTAAAATTCACGTTGTTATATAGTGTTATCGCCTAATTCATTAAATCTCTAAACCTGAAAAGAATTTCAATGTGATTTATCCATTTAATTCTAGAATATGTAATGTTTTAATGCTAGCTCCTTATAGTTGGTATCATTAGTCATATAAGACAACTTTAGGGATTATGAATATTAGTTAAACACATGGATAGTCCCTATTTTAATTATTTCAGTTAAATCCCTATTTTAAAAATTTTTCAGATCAAGGAATGTCAGTTTCAAATGGAAGGAGGATTATCTCAAACAACATTCTTATCTATTCCTGATAACATGCTTGCAATAATTATTTCTAAGCCTTGTTCAGATGATTTTGAAACTTTTTCTAGCATACAACTCACTTGTTAGAAATTATTTGAGATATTAAACACCTCCACTATACCTCGATATAATCATAGATCATGTTTTATCTTTACTCATATCCTATATTCACAATTATTATCATATTTTCATGAAAGGAAAAAATTATCAAGTCATTTTAAAGTATTTTACCTTATCTCAAAATTTTGAATCGTGTTAGGATTTTGAAATAGGTGTTGAAGAAGGAGACCCATGTGTAACCTATTTATATTTGTTTTCACAATATATTCTATAATAACATACTTATGGTATATTAACAGGACCATTAATTGAATGTTTTAACTCAAATTCAGCTTCACTATTTTATAAAAATCATGTTTTGTTAGATGTTTTGAAATTATATGTCAAACATGATTATTTTCCAAAAACAAATTTCTACAAACACCCATATGACCCATGTTGTACAAGGTTTATTTGGATGAAGGATGAAAGTGATTTTAAAGGTTATCTAAATCATTGTTGCAATGAATGGACCTTCTACCAATGTGAATAAGATGATGATGAAACCATATGCACACCAAGATCAAGGTATGGTGTTAATTATTTTGGGAATAGATTTATTTTATTATATAGAGGTGAAAAAATTGAAAATATATAATATTTTGAGGTCTTAATGTATTGGGATGAAAATTTAAGGTATAAGAAAACATTTTAGGTTAAAACATATTAGGGTTATTTTTGATTTTTATAAAAAGGACAACACACAGACCTTGTGACAACCTATAGCGTTATAAAAAGCTATAGGAATCGATCCCACAACCAAAGTATGATTGAGATTTATCACCTAACACTAGCCTACGAGAAGTCCCTAGTTAAGATGACATATTCCTTTTAGTCAAATGATTTTATAGATCAAGACTATGTTGATTTTGGGAAAATATTTTTTGTGTGGATATCTTTAATGTAGGAGAATTTTTTGGTCATTAAGTGATAAATGTTATTTTGATAGACTTTATATCTTTTAGAGAAGATTATATGGTTAAGGGAAATAGAATACTATGGGATCTCATTTGTGGAGTAATGGTTGAAATTTTATTTTAGAAGAATTTAAATTTTTATGTATACATGTGGCAATTTTGGTTATTTATAAAAATGATTAACCTATCATAAAGAATATGAGATTAGGTTAATTAATATTCATTATGAGACATTATGATTAGTTGATATGAATTGGAGATAAATGTTAATATTTATTGTGGAATACTATTTGATCAAATTCTTCTGTGTTTGGGGTTTCAATCTTATTTTGGGTTACATTGAATAATTTTAAGGACATTTTTGTATTGAATGGTCATTGTTGAATATTGGGTACTATTTGGGGAATTTTGGAGATTTAGAGTAGTATTTCATTTTATAAAGGATTGATTTTTTGGGGATTATCTGATATTGTACTAACAAATTTTGTTTTTGGTTGATGTATAATGACAAGGGAAAAATATGGTTCAAATTTTTTGGATCATTTTATACTCTATATGTTTATTCCAGTGCTTTTTATGTGACCAAGTTAGTTAGAATACTAATCGTTTGGAGAAAATAAGAGTTTGTGGTGGAAATTTAGTAATGGATGAAATTCTACATGACTAGAAAGTATGGGTCCTTATGTTCATAGTCAAGATCATAAATAAAATAAATCAAATATATGAAAAGGAAATTAAAAACCAAAAGGTTGTCTATTTACATTTCCTACAACGATACCAATGACTGTTTAACCGATCACATGTTTGTGGGTTTCTTGTTGTTAACTTTTATCCTAATCATGTTTTCTATCACTATCCATCAGAGCCTAACACTTAGTTTCTCCTCTATATCGATGTTTTAATTGAATCCTATAATTTTTTATCTCAGGTAAATTTTTTACTTCACTTATTACATTTAATGTGATAGTATTGTTGACTCTTTTTCCGCTGTGGGGATTTTAATGATGTTTCTGGGCCTAATCTTAAAATTGAGAGGATGTGATTTGAAAAAGGGGGTAAAGATGTAACATCCTAAGTAAATATGGAATATAAAATTTTAATATTTATTAATATTTGGGAATTGAATTTTAATTTTACTTTAAAGTGTATGATATGTTTTATGGCATCTCTAATACCTAACAACGGGTTTCTTTGAAATATTATGTAACACCCAATTTTACTAGAAGTAATGAGCAGAACTAACTAAGTTATTATTAAATATGTTTCTTAAATGTTTTTACATTTATCCAATATATTTTGGAGGCTTAATATAAAAAATAATCTGATTTTAAGAATAAATACTATAATATGATTTAAAAGGTCATTTTACCTCCTTTTGATGGATAACCATATTTAAATCTATTTTTTACACTTTTATATGTTTTATTTGACGCAATTATATATTTTTTAGAATCAAGACATCAAAATTTTCTTTGGATGAAATTTTGGTATTTTTCTGATAATGTTCATGTTTTAATGAATAGTAAAAAAATATGGTATTTTAATTAAAAAACAACATTTCAATCTATTTTATTTAAAAATTTAGATTATTTTTTTAATTAGTTGTAATGTTTAATTATATTATTTATTTACCATTTAATCTAATTTTGTTAATTGGATGTAATTTAACTTTGAAATTGGACAAATCCAAGTATCAATGTATTGATAGTAATTATTTCTTAAAAAGATGCTTTTGGTTTTGACTACGAGAATTAATTAGTAATTATTTTCTACCACTTATGTGTTTTTAATTTGGAAAAATGGATTTCATATTTGGAGTCAATAATTAAAAATTTGTTAAATAGGTATCTTTTATTTTAAACATTGTGAATTTTTATTTCAGTAAATATTTTATTTACCATGGTTAAACAGTAAATCAGGAAAATAAGTTTAACAAGGAATATTATATTAATAATAAATTTTCCATAACATGTCTCATAATCCTATTGGATGATAGATTTCTGAAAAAGGGCATCCTTAGGTCGATCATTGGTCTCCATGGAGCTACTTAATAATGAAAATGACACATTATATTAGTTAATTTAATGTAAAGACAAAATGACCTAAACATATATCTTTTAGTAAATAAAATTTTACATGGGGTTATATAAGATGTATATTCTAGTATAAATATTAATTGTAAAGATAAAAATATTTTTACATCATGGTATTTTGTTTCTATTTTTTAGACATCAAATAAATAAAATTATTTATGACACAATAATGATGCAGTGTTTACCTCATTAATGAATGATTTAAATAAATATGATTATAAAAATTAAAACCATATCCAAAACCTATCCAATTATAATTAAATTATTTTATTTCAAACATGATTCATCTTATCATAAACTTTAATGGTTTTTGGACCTTTTGAAATGGAAAATAATTATATAATAAAATAATATTTTAAAACATTCTTAAAGAGCCCCTCATCCTCCATATAAAAATCCGTCAACTCTAACACATTACTCACATCCCTCAATACCCTTGTCTCATAAAAACTCTACATAATTGAGCTCCCTTTATATCTATCTATTTCTTACACCTAGAATACTTACCTTTGGCCGAAGTCACATCAAGAAATACATTTTGTTGCAACCAAAGGGAGTTACCTGATTTAATAGTTACGTCTTCTCTTAAGTTCTTGTCTTTTATTTTACTTCTCTAATCCCATAAACTCTTTTTATTCATTTCTTTTATAAAAACACCAGTACCCTAAATATACTATGTTGTTTTTATGATATGGATTCGATTTTAAATTCTATACACCTCTATCTAATTGATAGAAACATAATGTTTCTATGGACGGAGAACTACTGTCTTACGAAATGATGAATGTTCCAATATCTCCAACCGCCTCTCATGGTGGCCATTATGATGGAGATGTATTTATATATTATATATATTTTGTTTATGTTTTATCTATTTCTATGTTTTTTTACCAATATACCTTTATGCTTTCCAATACGTGTATACATGATGATTTCATTTGAGGAAGTGTGGACTACCGCCCCCTCATGGTGATATTATTCGTTTATGACATACATGTAACGTATAAAGGATGGAGTTATGAAATTATGTAATATATATATAATATGACACTAGAATTATAATATACCTATGTATCATTATGTATTAATTCCATTGAAATCATTGAGGGAAGTTTTCACCCTCCTCTTTTAGTCAAAGACTTATTTTTTGACTTTAAATTTAAATTTTAAAATATGGGGATATATTCTTCAGTATCCTTATTTGTGTAAATTTTAGGTCCATGTTCTGAAATATTCTATTCAATCTCATCAACTAATTTTCATAATTTTTATGTGATGTCGTTAGGCTGTTGAATTTCTGTAACAGAACATCATAACCCAATTTCAATTCATTGGGTTAAAATTATAATTATAGATTATGTCATGATATGAATATGTGTGAATGAACACTGATTGTTTTACACATAATATCCACTTATATTGGGTTTATTATTAATTTTAATGCCTAATTATGTCATTGATTTATCCTTAATCTATATATATTATCTTTGTAAGGGACTTTGTCTCAATTTACATTCCATTGAGACTTATTTGTAGTTATACACCAATTCACTTGTATATGGTGTATATACTTCCCTTTGACATATTATATCATGAATCTATATATTCTAATTATATTATAATCTTTTTTTAATGTTATTTTGTAAATATGTTTATTTAAATATTTTCTCAAGTTGTAAGGGACACATTAACTAAGACATTGTTTTTAATGTTTTAAAGAATAATTCTTATAAATATTTCTCATTAATGTTCATGTATTCAAAATGGTTTTTAGGATTTATTTATATAGACATTAATGTTTCAAAATTTTAATTCCTTTAAACGTTTCAAGGTGGAATGGGACACTTTGATTCAAAAATCTCTTTTTTAAATGTTTTAATGGTTTTGAAAATTGTTTTAACAAAGCATTGATTATGTTAATATCTTGAAATTATATATTGTGATTAAAATTTGGAAAATTTATCTTTAATTTATTATTGTTTTATATGTAATGAATTTGTTATGATTATGGGGAATTTATTATGTATACGGTCTGTTTCATGATAGTCATTGTGTAGGTGAGCCCGAGATAGCTCCCCAATGCATTGGGTAACGTGACGGAGGTAAACATTAATGTTTCTCCTAATATATCTAGGTAATATACTTTGTTGGGTATTCCAATGTAACTCCCTACATAGTTGATATATATACAATGTAATTATGATATTGATGCCCTAATTTACCTTTATGATTTATGATTTCTGTGTGTTATTCATAAATCTTATTATTTCTTATGGTATGTTTTTATAAGGCCACAGCCTTAAACATTACTTAATCTTATGTTATTTCAAGAATACACGTTGAGGATATTTTCAGGTTTAGATTTTTAGAGAATTAGATCATAAATCATGCATTACATTCCACATTTAAACAAAGTGGTTATATAAAAGATAGTATTCATTTTTTCCCATCAATGAAAATATATTTAAAACAAAACATGGATTCGTTCATGAAACTTCCGTGACACTATCATCACATCATGTACCTTTCTTTTGACCTGTGAAAAACATTTCAAAAACATGGGAGGAGCATAAAGATCTTAGTAAGGGATATAAAAATATGGAAAGGAAACATGAGTACATGAATACATAAGAATATATAAAATCATACTTTACTCATAAAACATAATCACTTTAACATACCTCATAAAATATTGAATAAATCATAGAAATCATAAGACATAAAGGTGACATGAGGCATTCATAACATTCTTACGTAGGGAGTAACCCTCATGGTTACGTTTGGAATACCCATCATAGTATATTCCCTAAATTTCTTCAGATAAACCTTAACATTTAACCCCTTTACGTTACCCAATGCATTGGAGATCTATATCGGGCTCACCATCCCTTAGTTTATCACGGAACCAACCGTCTTCATAACCAAATCCCAAGAACCATAACATAATCGTATCACATAAAACATGCATAAAGGAAACATAACATTTCTACATTTCAATCACAAGATATCAATAACACATTGATATAATAAAAACATTATGAAAACCATTTTCAATACCAAAATAAAAGAAAAGTAAAACATGGTATTTATTTTTGATTTAAAAAATGTTATGTCTTGTAGAGGAAGTCGAAAATCAAATAATTGTCACGGTGGCGGAGAAGTCGTTGCCACCTCATAAGTACGATAAAAACATTCCCTTTTTTCGTTTAGTAAAACGCATTGTATAAAAAATATTCCTTTTGAATAAAAGTAAAATTCAAAAGGGTTTATACACCGTATAAAAGAAGGTTGTGTATAAAACAAAACATGCCTTAATGAAAAGAGATTGAGATGAAGTCCCATACCTCGGGTCCGACTTGACTCGATCATTCTTTAACATACTGAATAATAAACATGAGTTAATTTCTACTTTCTTAAGATAATTTTCAAGTTAATCATTCCTTTTATATCACTTATTACCATGTTATGAACACTATGTAATTATTTATGTTAATAATGGTTGTTTTGTCGATCATTGGTACTTGAGTCAAAAATAAACTCTTTATAATTACAAGTTGTTCATCTTGTAAAATATCCATTATATCCAGAATTATATTCATGATGTACATATTATATATATCATATACATCCATTATATACATGCATTTATAATATTACATAACATTTAGAGATAAGAAATGAAATGCACCGTTCATGGAGACAGTAAGCCGTACGTAAGCATGAACGCTACGTTCATTTCTATTTCCTATTTAATGGAATTGAATCATAATTATATAAAGGTATATTATAATTCTAGTATAATATCATATATAATATCATTAAATATATCCTTTATATTTACCACATATGGTATTAACGAATCAAATCACTTTGAGGGGGCGGTAGTCCGCACTTTATAAAATGAAGATATCCCGTTTACCCATAATGGAAACCATAAAGGTATGCCATAAATGAAAAATACATAAGCTTAAGTAAAACATAAACATATTATATATCATATATAAATATAGTGACATATTAATGGCCACCGTGGAAGGTGTTAATAGAATATTGAACAATCGTCGTTTCATGAGGCAGAAATTCACCATCCACAGAAACAATATGTTCTTTATCCATTAGATGTAGGTGTGTGTAAGTGTATCTAGAATACTTCTTATAAAAACATCATAGTATATTAAAGATACTAGTGTTGTTACAAATTAAATTAATAAAAAGAGTTCAGGGGGTTGGAGAAGCAAAATAAAAAAAAAGAACACAAGTGAAGACATTATCTTTAAATCGGGTAACTCCTCTTGGTTTGAACCAAAAAGGTTTCTTGAAGAGCTTTCTATATAAGTTTAGTATTCTGGGATGAGGAGAGGGATGTGTAGAGAAACACTGAGTAGATCATGACCGAGCCAAAGGGTTGAGAGGTGTGGGTAAGGAGGTAGAGGTGGGGGCCTTTTATAAGAGGAGAGGAGGGGCACTCTTGGAAAGGTATAAAATGTTACTTTATTTTCAAATGAGTTTCAAATTTTAAAAGTCCCGAATTTATGTATTTCTAGGATAATGTGATAAGGGTTCAAAATATACTCATCAAATAGGTCTTTGATAAGTGTAAGTCTTAGATTTTACATTATCTTTTCATTTTATTTAAATCGTTCATTAATGAGGTAATCACTACATCATCAAGATGTCATAAATAATTTAATTTATTTAATGTCTAAAAATTATACAAATATACTATGATGTAGTAAATAGTTTTAAATTTTCAATTAATATTTATAGTTCAAGTTATCATTTATGTAGAAAAAATTAAAATAAATTTACTCAGGTAATACATTCTTTGTTATATTTACTTTCTTTAAAAATAAAAAGATAAAAAGTCATTATCACACATAAGTGATTCCATGGGGTCCCCTAGTTTTCCACAAGGAATACCATGGTAGTCCATGACACATTAATTAGTATTATGACACATTTTTGGGTCATTTTTTATTATTATGATATTATTTTATTATCCTTAACTACCCGATTACTAATTAATCAAGATAATTAAGGATAATTACCGTCATTACTATTCACAAAGTCAAAAAACAAAAGAGTATTAATTACATAATGTGTAACTTATGATTAAAAATATGGAATACATTTTACCAAATTCAAAACATAGAAATTGAAATAATTAATTTAAAAATAATTCCCATTGTCAAAACAAATAGAGGGTTTTTTTGAAACAATTTCTATTAAAAGTTTGACAATTGTTTATGTCCAATTTCAAAGTGAAATTCATCACAATGACCACCATTGGATTAAAGGGTACAAATATATTATATTTATACTTTAAACCCAATTAAAAAAGATAATCTAACCATATAATTAAAGTAGATGAAAAATCATTTTTGATGTAAAATGCAGTATTTTTCACTATTCATTAAAAAAATGTACATTGTCAGAAAAATACCAAAAATTAACCCAGGGTAAGATTCAATGTCCCAAACATAAATAATAAGATTATTTTTACAAATAGAGATTATAAAATTGTCCAATGTTTTATTTAAATTTTTTTTTCCATCAAAAGGCGGTAAAACAATCTTTTCAAAATATTACAGAATTCTATGTTTAGATTTGATTTATTCTCATTTTAAGCCTCTAAAACACTATCTAATTTATAAATAGACATATATAAGAATATCTATTATTCATTACTTACTTGGGATGTTACATCCTTCCCCCCATTAGAAAATTGTGTCCCCACAATTTATTTACTTATCGAATAAGTTGAGGTATTTATCCCTCATTGGATTTTCAGATTCCCATGTTGCCTCTCCAATCATGTGGTTTTTCCACAAAAAATTTACTTGATGAATCACCTTATTCTGCAACACATGCTCCCTCTGGTCAAGAATCTGGACCGGTTGTTCCTCATAAGAGATAATCTCTTCTAGCTGAACTACCCTTGGACTCAAAACATTACATAGATCTGGCATGTACTTCCTTAACATTGAAACATGAAAAACATTGTGTACCTGAGATAAACTCGGAGGAAAAGCCACTCAGTATGAAACTGATCCAACTCTCTCCATAATTTCATATGGTCCAATGAACCATGAACTCAACTTTCCTTTCTTACCAAATCACATCACACTTTTCCATGGTGAAATTTTGAGGAAGAAATGATCATCTACCATAAAAGATAGATCCTTCCTCCTATTGTCAACATACCTTTTCTGCCTGCCCTGAGCTATTTTCATGTGTTTCTATATGAGCTGAACGTTTTCTTCCAAATATTCTACCAATTCCGGTCCCATCAACTTCCTTTTACCAACTTCATCCCAGAAAGCTGGAGTTCGACACCGCTTCCCATATAATGCCTCAAATGATGCCATCTGTATATTGGAATGAAAACTGTTATTATAAGAGATCTCAACCATTGAAAGATGTTGGTCCCAACTTCCCTGATAATCCATCGAACAAGAACGTATCATATCCTTCAATGTCTGAATTTTTCGTTCTGACTGCCCATCTGATTGAGGATGAAAAGTTGTACTAAAATTTAATTCAGTACCCAATGACTTCTAAAGGCCTTTCCAAAAGTTAGATGTAAAACTGGGATCACGATTAGATACAATGGAGAGAGAAACTCCATGTAACCTGAATATCTATTTAAGATACAAAATTGAAAGTTGATCTAGGGAAGAAGTATCCTGTATAATAAGGAAATGAGAAGATTTGGTCAAGCGATCAACAATAACCCAGATTGCATTATTACCTTGAGGTGTCTTCAGCAATCCCACAACAAAGTCCATGGATATATTTTCTCATTTTCACTTTGGCACTGGTAAAGGCTGAAGAATCCATTTCGGTAACTGTCGCTCTGCTTTAACATGTTGACAAGTCAACCACTTCACATTAAAATCAGCAATATCCCTTTTCATTCTGTCCCACCAGTAATACTCCCAAGGATCTCTATACATCTTAGTACTGCCTGGATGAACTGAAAACGGAGAACTATAAGCTTCACATAATATCTCTCTCATCAACTGTGAATCACACGAAACACACAATATCTTCCCAAATATCAAAAAAAATTATTATCAATGTTGAATTCAGGAAACTTACCCTTCTGAACCAGCTCTACCTTTTTCTGCAACTCACTGTCTTGCTTCTGTGCTTTCTTAATTATGTCTGATAGATAAGATTTCCCTGATACCTGAAACAAAACAGAAGGAAATCCTACACCAACAACTTCTATGCCAAATTTCATCAAATCCTTAACCAAAGGATCGCTTTCCAAATGTAACAATGTGAATGAAGAAATACTTTTTCGACTCAAAAAATCAGCCACTTTATTTTCCTTTCCTAGATGGTAATGAATTGTACAATCATAATCCTTGATAAATTCTAGACATCTCCCCTATATCATGTTAAATTCTTTTTTAGTGAATATATACTTTAAACTTTTAAGATCATTATATATTTCACACTTTACACCAAACAAATGATGCCTCTAAATTATTAATGAGAAAACAACAACAGCTAATTCTAAATCACTTATAGGGTAATTTTCCTCATGACTTTTCAACTGACACGAAGGATAAGAAATTACATAATCATTCTTCATTAGGACACAACCAAGTCCTTTCAATGAAGCATCACTGTAGATAACAAACACCCCATTCCTGGAAGGTAGTTCCAAAACTGGAGCATTCATCAATCTTCTTTTCAGTTCCTGAAAACAATCATCACATTATTTTGTCTAGATAAGCATAACACCCTTCCGAGTAAGATTTGTCATTGTACTAGATAACTGGGAGAAATTTATAACAAACCTTCGGTAATAGCCTGCCAAACCAAGGATTCTACGAATCTTAGTTACATTTTTGGGTCTTGGCCATTCTTCAACAACCATTGTTTTTGCAGGATCAACATTTATCCCATCTTTAGAAACAATGTGACCAAGGATGTAAATTTCTTTCAACCAAAACTCACACTTCTTGAATTTCCCATATAATTTATTTTATTATAAGGTTTGCAAAATAACCCTAAAATGACTTCCATGCTCCTCTTTACTTTTAGAAAACAACAAAATGTCATCAATGAAAACCACCACAAACTTATCCAAGAACTCATGGAGAATTCAATTCATAAGGTCCATGAATACAGCAGGTGCATTGGTTAGCCCAAAAGGAATAACTACAAATTCATAATGGCCATATCTTGTACGAAACGCGCTCTTCGGAATATCTGCTTCCTTTACCTTAAACTGATGGTACCCCGATCTCATGACAATATTTGAAAAATACTGAGCTCCCTGGAGCTAATCAAGAAAATAATCGATATAAGGCAAAGGATATTTGTTCTTAATAGTGATGTTATTCAAGGCTCAATAATAAACGTAAAGTCTCATAGAACCATATTTCTATTTAACAAATAAAACAGGAGCACCCCATGGTGATGTGCTAGGTCGAATGAAGACTTTCTCTAATAAATCTTTTAATTTCTCCTTCAACTCTAAAAGTTCAATTTGATCCATTCGATAAGGGGGTTTTCAAATTGGCTTAGCATTAGGAACAAAGTCAAAAGTAAATTCAAATTCCCAGTCTGGTATTATTGCAGGAAACTCATCAGGAAAAACATCAAGATACTCATTTACCACTGGCACATCATTAAGCTGAACAATTCCTTTGTTTTCAACAATATGTGCAAGGTAACATCCATTTCCATATTTTAAAAGTTTCTCAGCCTCTTGATATGTTATCAATAGTAAGGGTTCATTCTTGTACACAAACTGAATGTCTTTATGAAAATAAACTTCTTTAGCTCTAAAATCAATCTTAGCATGGTAAAAAGAGAGCCAATCCATACCTAGGATAACATCAAACTCTACTAGAGGTAAAACAACAATTTTTTCAAGTAGATTATTTCCAAGGATAAGGATAGGAAGATTATTATAATTTCTTTTTGGCTCAGTATTTCCCCCAGGTGTTTTTACCACAAGTTCAAGAGTCATTTCTTGAGATGGTATTCCCATTTTACTAGAAACCTTTTCAGAGATGAAGGAATGTGTAGACCCCGAATCAAACAACACACTGGCATAATCTGAAAAAACAATCAAATTACTTGATACCACTTCATTTGATGGCCCAACATCTGCTAAAGTAGTTGCAAAGGACTTCACCCCCCCTTTCTTCTTGAAGTCTAACTGCATCCCATCATTCGAGCTCTTTTTTGGACATTCATTTGCATAATTACCAATCTCATTGCACTTGAAACATTTCAATAACTGTAAATCAAATTTGGTCTTACCATCACCATAATATTTTTTAGCGAAATCACGAGCCTTTTGTCCCATCTTACCACATTGGTAGCACTTTCTAAAACTCAGAAGACATTCCCCAGGATGAGTTTTACCACATTTATCAGAAACTCTAAACTTAGTTTTCTTACCATCATAACTTTTTGAAGAATTCTTCCCTTTCTCCTGCCACCTCGGTCTCTTCTTCTATTGGTTGTTATAGAACACTTGATCATCGATAGACTACATTTCCACCTTCTCAGCACATCGAACACGATTTTCATAACTCATGAACTCGGGAGAATCTAAATCCCTTCAATATTTTGGCTTTAATCTTGAGTAAAAACGATTGATTTTACTATCAAGGTCTCAGATAAAATTTGGAGCATACCTTGCCAATCGAGTGAACATTTATTCATAAGAAGCCATTGAGTATTCCTCTTGCATCAATTCCACGAATTGTTTTTCCATCCTAAGTCGAACAACCTTAGGAAAATATTTTTTAAGAAACATACCTTTGAATTCATCCCAGTCGAGAGAATAAATCTCATCAGCGTCCCTGATATTTTTAACCATCGACCACCACTGATCTGCTTCACCCTCCAAACAGTAAATATCATGACTAACCTTTTGATTGTCTAAACACCCCATGACATCGAAAATATTCTCCAGTGCTTGAATCCACCCTTCAGCAAGCACAAGGTTAGATGATCATCTGAATGATGGGGGATGTTGCCTCATGAAATGTTCCACCACTGACATGTTCCTCTGTGGTTGATCTAGATGATCTCGTGCATGGATACCACCACCATTTATCAATTGAGTCAACTGCACCATTTCTGCAACCAAATGTTCGTTTCCAATTCCAACCATCTCAGGATGCTGATTCAGAAGGTCATTTCCTTCTGTATGCCTTCCTAGCACCGCTTCCCTGTTTCCTCTGCGGAAAACCATTCTGAAGAAACATGTCTTAGATGAAGCAACATGGTAATATTAAAATTCAATATCATTTTAAATTGACCATAAACAAATTATTTTTGGATAATCATTTAATAGAATTATAACTCCTAAAGTTATCTAAACCGACCTCTGATACCAACTATAAGGCCCCAGCCTTAAACATTACTTAATCTTGAATTATTTCCAGAATACACGTTGAGGATCTTTTTAGGTTTAGAGTTTAGGAGAATTAGATCATAAATCATGCATTAAATTCCACATTTAAACAAAGTGATTACATAAAAGATAGTATTCATATTTTCCCATCAACGGAAACATATTTAAAACAAAACATGGATTCTTCCATGAAACTTCCTTGACACTATCATCACATTATGTACCTTTCCATTGACCTGTGAAAAACATTTCAAAAACATGGGATGAGCATAAAAAGCCCATTAAAGGATATAAGAATTTGGAAAGGAAACATGAGTACATGTATACATAAGAATCAATGAAATCATACTTTACTCATAAGACATAAGCACTTTAACATATATCATCAAATCATGAATAAATCATAGAAATCATAAGACATAAAGGTAACTTAAGGCATTCATAATATTCTTACATAGGGAGTAACCCTCATAGTTATGTTTGGAATACCCGTCACACTATAATCCCTAAATCTCGTCAGAGAAACCTTAATGTTTATCCCCTTCACGTTACCCAATGCATTTGAGATCTATATCGGGCTCACCCACCCTTAGATTATCACAGAACCACCCGTCTTCATATACAATGCCAAAGAACCATAATATAATCGTATCACATAAAACATGCATAAAGGAAACATAACATTTCCATATTTCAATCACAAGTTATCAATAACACATTGATATAATAAAAAAATTATGAAAACCATTATCAATACCAAGATAAAAGAAAAGTAAAAAATGGTATTTATTTTTCATTTAAAAAAAGTTATGGCTTGTAGAGGAATCCGAAACTCAAATAATGGTCACGACTGTGGAGAAGTCGTTGTCACCTCAGATGTACGACAAAAACATTCCCTTTTCTAGTTTAGTAAAACACATCATTTAAAAAAGATTAATTTTGAATAAATGTAAAAGTCAGAGGGGTTTGTACACCGTATAAAAGAAGTTTGTGTATAAAACAAAATATTCCTCAATTAAAGGAGATTGAGACGAAGTCCCATACCTCTGGTCCGACTAGACTCGATCATTCTTTAACGTCCTGAATAATAAACTTTAGTAAATTTCCACTTTATTAAGAACCATTTTCAAGTTCATAATTTCTTTTATATCACTTATTACCATTTTATAAACACTATGTAATTATTTATGTTAATAATGATCGTTTTGTCGGTCAATGGTACTTCAGTCAAAAATAAACTCTTTATAATTACAAGTTGTTCATGTTGTAAAATATCCATTATATCCATAATTATATTAATGATATAGATATAATATATATCATATATATCCAGTATATACATGCATTTATAATATTGAATAACATTTAGATGTATGAAATGAAATTCACCGTTCATAGAGACGGTAAGTCGTACGTACACATGAACGGTACTTTCATTTCTATTTCCTATTTAATGGAATTGAATCATAATGATATAAAGGTATATTATAATTATAGTATAATATCATATGTAATATCATTAAATATATAATTTATACTTACCACATATGGTATTAACGAATCAAATCACTTTGAGGGGGCGGTAGTCCGCACTTCCTAAAATGAAGATATCACGTTTACCCATAATGGAAACCATAAAGGTATGCCATAACTGAAAAATACAGAAACTTAAGTAAAATATAAACATATTATATATCATATATATATATATAGTTACATCTTAATGGCCACCTTTGAAGGAGTTAAAAGAATATTGAACAATCATCGTGTCTTGAGGCCGAAATTCACCATCCACAGAAACAGTACGTTCTTTAACTATTAGATGTAGGTGTGTGTATGTTTAGCTCGAATTTTTCTTCGAACAACATCCTAGTATATTAAATATACTGGTTTTGTTACAAAAGAAATCAATAAAAAGAGTTGAGGGGGTTGGAAAAGAAAAATAAAACAAAGGAACACAAGTGAAGACATTACCTTTAAATCAGATACCTCCTCTTGGTTTGAACCAAAAGGGTTTCTTGACGAGCTTTCTGCCTAAGGTAATGCTTCTTGGATGAGGAGAGGGATGTGTAGAGACAAAATGAATAGATCTTGGCCGAGCCAAAAAAATTAGAGGTCTGGGTAAGGAGGTAGAGGTGAGGGCCTTTTATAAGAGGATTAGAGGTGCACTCTTGGAAAGGTATAAAATGTTACTTTATTTTCAAATGATTTTCGGATTTTAAAGGTCAAATATTGATTTATTTCGAGGATAAGGTGATAAGGGTTAGAAATATACTCATCTAATCGGTCTTTGCCAAGTATATGTTTTATATGTTACATTATATTTTCATTTTATTTAAATCGTTCATTAATGAGGTAATCACTGCATCATCATGATGTCAAAAATAATTTAATTTATTTAATGTCTAAAATTTTTAAGACAAATACTATGATGTTGGAAATATTTTTAACTTTCCATTGAATATTTATATTCCAACAGATCATTTATGTAGACAAAATTAAATTTTTTTTACATAGGTGATACATTCTTTTTTTTATTTACTTTCTTTAAAAATAAAAAGATAAAAAGTCATTATCACACAAAAGTGACTCTATGGGGTCCCAAAGATTCCAACAAGGCATCCCATAGTCGGCCATGACACAACCAGTAGTATGGGGACACATGTTGGTGTCATTTTTTATTATTATTATATTATTTTATTATTCTTAACTAACCGATTACTAATTAATCATGATAATTAACGATAATTATCGTCATTACTATTCACAAAGTCCAAAAACAAAAGATTCTTAATTACATAATTTGGAAATTCTGATTCCAAATATGGAATCCATTTACCAAATTACAAACACAGAAATTTCAATAATTAATTTAAAAATAATTCATGTTGTCAAAACAAATAGCAGGTTTTTTTTAAATAATCTCCATCAAAAGTTTGACAATAGTTTATGTCCAATTACAAAGTGAAATTAATCCCAATGACCCCCATTGGATTAAATGGTAAAAATATAATCTATTTAAACTTTAAATCCAATTAAAAAGATAATATAACCATATAATTACATTAGATGAAAAGGCAGTTTTGATGTAAAATGCAATATTTTTCACCATTCATTAAAAAATGAACATTGTCAGAAAAATACCAAAAATTAACCCAAGGTAAATTTCAGTGTCCCAAACATAAATAATAAGTTTATTTTGACAAATATATATTATAATATTTTCAAAATATTGATTTAAAAATGGTTTTACATCAAACGGCGGTAAAACAATCATTTAAAAATATTAGAGAATTATATGCTTAAGATGGGATTTATTCTCATTTTAAGATTCTAAAACACTATCTAATTCATAAATAGTCATAGATAATAATTTATATTATTCATTACATACTTGGGATGTTACATTATTGATTGAAAACTATGGTATCATTGATTTGTATTTATTGATGGTATAATGTTTTCCATACTTATTTTATAACCCTTACTGTTCTTTTTAGGAACATCCCAAGTATTTGAAATGTTTTCCATGGGAAAAAAGGATGAATAGGTTAATAGATGGGATCATGGAAAAGTTATGCGGTCTAAAAAATGGAATTAGACATGTTTCTTTTTAAGAGTTTTTTTATTTTATGAAAATTTGATACTGAGTAGTAGTGTCTACATGTAATATTCAAGTGGATATATAATATTTATGGATTAAATATCTAAAACACTAAACCTGAAAAGATCCTCAATGTGAGTTATCCATTTAATCCAAGATTATGTAATGTTTTAAGGTTGGGTCATTATAGCTTAAATGACTTGTAATGCTTTTTCCCATTTCTAGTGGTAGATGAGATATCTGTAGAAATATATTTTACGGATGATCATAATTGATTGAATAAGTTCCAGGTTAATATCATCCAATCAAATATGTTTATTG
Organism: Viscum album; assembly: GCA_963277665.1. NCBI lineage: Eukaryota > Viridiplantae > Streptophyta > Magnoliopsida > Santalales > Viscaceae > Viscum > Viscum album. The sequence goes on from OY728163.1 coordinate 695,174,200, forward strand.
AGGTAGTGAATCAAGCTCCCATTACATTAGGGGAACCTGAAGGAGGCTTACATTAATGGATAGTTGGTTTCAATTTGGAAGAAGGAGGTACATAATCCATGGTTAGGAATAATTTTTATGAGAATGTACACCATATATGTGGAAAATAGAGTAGCACATGGGAATGATGGGTTATATAGTGAAGTAGTTGAGTGTTCTTCCATCAGTTCTATATGCCATGTCACATTCATAGTCTCTGTCATCATCCTATAGTAGAGTGATGATCTTGCAGATGTATGGGACAATTACAAATATAATGTAGGACCCCATGACCAATTAGATACGATAGAGGATCTATTCTAAAGCATAGTACATGGAGGGTGTCTTATAAACAACAAAAGTTGGATATTTGGAGGTATACTTGATGTATTGGTCCAGGTGATGGATGTTTTAAATCAAGGAATGAGTGCCCTTATTAGTAGAGCAATGAAACATAAGGGACATATACTAGAAAAAATTATATAGGGATAGGTCAGTTAGATGATGTTTGGGCTACACTTACTGATAAAATGTATAGGCTATCGACTTTTAGAGGTAATCATTTTGTAGTTTGTATGATTTGTACAACTCTATTTGATATATGATACCCACTTTATTTTTTATCATCTAAAATTGTAAATATTTTATTCTTGATTGAGTATTTTGTGTTTCAGGCTATAAATATCGACACAACTCAAGGCGTACGGTTGACGAAAATATGTGTATTCAAGGGATGTTTCATCGAGGTTGATGAATATCATTTCTTTTGGATTTAGTACATACTTAATGAGTCTAGATTTGACTTGATCTTGTGTATGTATTGGTTAGTATCATATCAATCCAACATCAATTATTACCATATGAGAGTAACATTTATATATACATAGGATAAAATTTATATTCAATTATAATAATTAGATCTTTGATAAGGTCATGAAGGGCTTGTTCCTTCCAAAGATGGTGATGACATCACCCATGTTTTGAAATTATTTTTTAGATGTTGTGGGTGTGAAACATAGTTACTTTCCTCCAGTAGTGGATCACTTATAGGATGTGTTACACGAAGACCTCTTAGGGATACCACATGAGTGAGATGTTGAGTTCAAAATTGAGCTAATTCTTGCAGTTGAACCAATTTCCATTCCACTGTAAATATTTTCACCAGAAGAGATTCTAGATCTTAATAATAATATGGATGAATTAATGGGTAAGGAATTTCACTATCTTAGAACATCACATTGGGGATCTCCAGTTTTTTTCCAATATGGTTGTTGGAATTTTACACTCATGAATTGATTAACGGATCATAATAGAGATGATAGTTATAATGCAGTATAATCCTCAATGTGTCAGTGATATTTTTGACCACCAAAGGGTTTCATTTGTTTTCTCTTAGATAAACATGAGGATCGGGTATCAACAGCTGATATTGATACCTTATGTTATATCATGGACTATGTTCATAAGACGTTATGGGTTGTATGAGTTCTTTGTAACATTATTTGGTTTAAATAATGTTCATTTTTTGTTTATGGATTTGATGAAACGAATATTCCTCCTATATTGGACTATTTTTTAGTTTACTCGGTCGATGATATATTTTTATCCTCCCAGACTCATGATGATAATTCCAAACATCTTAACATCATCTTGATTACACTGGGAGAGAATATGCAACAAAAAATAATATCTAAGTGTTAATTATTGTTAAAAAATGTAAATTTTATATTTCACATCACTTATGAGGAAGGTATGTCAGTAGACCTTGATAATTTTCATCTAGATTTTTCATAGGAATAGCACAAGAATGTTTTCGGTATCTAATGATTTTTGGGGTTAGCATGATATGTTAGGGCATTCATCCAAGACTTTTCTCGCACAAAAGAGTTATGTCCAAGATTGAACAAGAACAAAATCACGCTAAAATGGTCTAGAGCATGTGATAATTACTTCTATGAGTTATATAAGTGTTTGAAGACTATAACAGTTTTTTCCCTATCCTAGAAGGGTGAGGTGTGTACCTTATTTTGTTATGCATATGGGATTGGAAGTGTTTCATTTTGGATGTAAAGATAATGGGTCATTGAATTTTCGACATGAAAATTTAGTCCACGATAATATAATTACCCAACACACAATCTAGAATTTTCCACCATAGTTTATTCATTAATGTGTTGGGAACATTACCTATTTAGTCCATGTTTTATTATGTAGTCCGAGGACCAATGAATAATATATATATTTCCAATGCGAAATTCAAATCTACAATAGTGTAGATTGTTAGAGTATATGAATCCAATTGATTATGAGCTATAATATAAAAAAAAGTTCAACAATATCACCAACTCTTTGATCAGAAAGACACAGACACCTGAATTGTAGTAGTCTTGTTCTGAGATGAAAATGATGGAGTTGTAGGCTGTGATGAATATGGAGTTTTGGGAGGGACAATATGAGATGGAACTCATGTATTTATTAGTGGATAAGACACATTATATAGGGACCAAAGAGATGAATTTTGAGGATCAAAAGTGTTTTTATAGGAAGGAATTATTGGATGTTAGGGAGTCAAATTTTTACTAGAATATAGATGATAATGATATCATCTATGTCTGAGGCTATTTTTTAGCCTACCTGTATTCTAGAAGAGATGATTCATGAGTTACATCCCTTGAAGTGTTAGGTTCACCCTAGCTTAAAAAAAATGTACCCTAAACATTGTAGGAAATATATTTGTATAGGTATGATGAAAGGGATTAAAGGTATCATGACATGATTCTACACCTATTAGTACGTGAAGTATGAACATCAATGACCTAGTAGTTTTTTATAAACATTTCAAATTCTAGAATGGATTTGAGACAATGATATCCTGGAATTTATGGTGGATATAAAGAAGATGCCTCAAAATAATTATATAATATGGGTAATTGTGTACCGTTTGACCAAAGTGGACTATTTAATTTTAGTTAGTGATACATTCATTTTTTATCTGTTGGGTGATATGTATGTTCTTGTGATAGTCCATTTTCATGAGGTTCAATAGAGTATAGTTTCAAATCATGATACAAATTTTAATTCACTCTTATCGAATGTTCTATAGAAGGAACTGTCTACACATGTGTTTTTATATATATCCTTTCACCCATAAAAATATTTGAAAACAATTTTTTTTATTAATTTGATTTATTAAAATTCCCTATTCATGATTTAAGTATCATTTATAGAGGGAGGGGTGAATCTGTGATATCTTTTTATTTATATTTATTTATTTAAGAAAAAACTTTCACATCCATTTAAATATTTCATTGCCTAAAACAATTTATACAATTATCCATTAAATAATTATAATTTACAAGGTTCACTCCTCAACTAGAGTAGCTATGTTATTGTCATGGATTGGAAAGAATCCAATGAGATACAATCCACTATAAAAATATTCCTTTTGTGTGTAGTAAAATGAGTTGTGTATTACCTTACACAAATGTATCAATATGTAAAAATATAAAATAGTGTGTTTGTGTTGCAATATTTAAAAAAATTTATAGGTCGTGTGATTGTCCTAGAAAAAAATATGTAATGAAATTTTAATACAAGAATCATTACTATGCTGCTTGATCAAATTTTACAAATATAATCATTCCAAAAATTTATTCACATTCTTACCTAAATGTTAGTAAGGAATTTTAGGATTTTGTAATGATACTCAGTCCAATACCCCTATCATATATCCATGTTTGATTGATCACAATGCAATTCACACTTTTCGCCATACAATTATATTTAAAAAATTTATTTCTCAAACTTGCTTAGTCCCATCAAGAACATCCTTTTACCACTGTAATATACACTGTATAATTTGCATACAACATTTCATAGTAAGGTAGGGGTTAATCTCATACAACCTTCTTATTTTGTGGACTGCCCCTACTTCCCAGATTCATGATGCTTCTTGCAGACCACCCTTGCATCATGGATGACTGATTCTTCTATGGACCTCCTATTCTATGTGATCCCTTTGACCATTTCATGCTTCAAATATATTAATAATTCATTCCATATAAAACATCCTCTTTAATAGAATAATTCATCCACAAGTTCTTATCCTCTATGAAATTCTCCAATTTAAACTCTATCGAACTACTATGCGGTCCACATATGGCCTTTCTCATTTGCAGTAGCCAATTTCAACTGATAAACCCTTTAAAAAATCCAAAATGAATTCCTCAATCAGAAAAAAAAATTTATCCCATGAATTAAAGTCTTATCATGAACTACAGACCTCATGTGAACTATTTTTCCCTACATAGTCTGCAGAGCACACTTCACAGTCCACATAGCGATGCAATCCTGGAATCTTCCTTTTCGAATTTTCTTCATCCATTGCACATAAATCCATTGTGATCCATGAAATTTGATTTATAGTTTGAGAACTATTTTCTATGAAATTAATTTTTAAAAACCCGTCCTTTTCTACAAATTAAATCCTAATTTTGAGGGAAAAAAATGGAAAACCAAGGGAAATAGTGCCACCTTAAAAAACTACTTCAAAAACACCACCAATTATTTTTTTAGTGTTTTGGATTTTTCAAAAAAATCATACATCATTAATTCTTCAATCAACTTCTACAAAATTCACTTTATTTAAAATCCACTCAATTAGTTTCATCTCGATCCTTATATATTGTGATTTTTAGCATTTTATTGATCACCTTTAGCAACCTCAGATTCTCTAAGGAATGTTTTATAAGGTCTATTCCTTCCATAAAAATATGTGTTTCCCAATCAATCCATCAAACTATGATTATTGTTCACAAACATAAATTAATGATTAATATCTTTCCCAGGAATCCTAATTTATTCATGTATCCATATGAATATATTTATGAACCAATTTTACCCCAGGAATACACTATAAAAATGTAAGATGATGGAAGGGACATATACACATACCACAAACTTGATGATTAATAGGTTAGATCACCATATTCAACCACAATATATAAAAGGGATCCTTTTGTAAATGTTTTTATAATATATTAGCAACCTGTTATGATGTGGGAATATACACCAGCTTCAATTCATTCTCATCCACATGATCTCTGATGAAAGGATATTTGATATCAATATGATTTAAATGAGAATGATGTACTAGTTCATTATAAGGATTATTTCACATTGATTATCACATCCCAATAGAAAGGGTCACTTTACACAATAAGTAAGTCTTCCAACTGAGTCATCATCCATATAAGTTGGGAAGGATCTTGAGTGGGAACAACATATTCAGATTTAGTCATGATAAGAGTTATTGAATTCAGTTTTTTTTAACTAACATATAGTTTCTCTTGAAAAACAACTCCACAAAATTTGGATCTTCTATCATCACCATTTTCTGCCAAATCAGCCTCTAAATACCCAAAAAAATAAATAAGTTTTGAGATATCATAAATTATGTAGAAATTTTTTCATTCTTTTATATATCTAATAATTTTTCCACCAGTTATATGTGATTATCTAGAAGCACTGTATAATATTTCACATAATGCATCATCCTAAAAAATCATTTATCCTGAGGAAATCAAATATAAAAAACCTTTAATATGCTGCTAAAATTATTTTCGATCATCTTCATTGGCATCCCAAACATTATGAATCTTGGTTCCCACTAAATTATTTCAGGAAACTTGTTTTTATTTTTCCATGATAAATTTATTAAGAATTTTTTTAGCATAGTTTTTCTAATAAATAACTTTTTTTCTAATTTTTTAATATTTGTATCCCAAAAAAGTATATCATTTCTCCAAAAACAGTAAACTCAAACAAATATTACATTTATTCAAAAAAATATTTCACAAGACCTTTCATAATTAAATCAAATATAATGTAATCAACATAAAAAATAATGATGTGGGAAAACTCTTTACATTCCATAATGTAAATATTTCAATCAAACCATCCATTAATAAAATTAATCATTATCAAGAAAGCATCTAATTTGAAATAAGATTCCCTATAAGGATGTTTTAACCTGCATAAGGGTTCGGTCATATTACACATTTAAAATTAATTATTTCAAACAAAAAATCCATATTGTTTCTCAATGAAAACAGTTTCATTAAGATCAGTATTTAAAAATGAAAACTACTCATTCATTTGAAAAAATCATGATCCCCATTGTTTAAAAATAACATGAAATATTTGGACTCTTTATAACCTTTCCACCGAAGAAAAATTCTCATAAAAATTGACAACTTAAAATTTTTAATAAACTTTTTACACTAATATATCATTATTTCATATCAATTCTTCTTTTTTATTCATCTTGTTCTAAAAAAAAGATTTCCATAAAAAATTTGTATATCTATATTGGGGATGATTTTCATATTTCCATTCTTTTCTATATGAAAAATATCTCCAGTAACATCCTAAACCCACAACAGATGATAAAAATCATCATTCACCTCCTTTATCTTGAATTTTGAATATGAAGAAGACTGTGTATCAACTTTTTATTTTCTTATTATGTAAAAATTATGATATCAATCCCCAATATTGTTCTGATCCTCCACTTTATTCCTCATCCTAGGATGAGTAATTTGACTTTCATCACCATCACTTGAATAACCTAATTACTATTCATATTCTTGAGTAACATTACCACTATAGACATCCATATTAGAATTATTTACACAATATTCTATATCCTTATAAAATTCCTTATCAACATAAGTCTACTTTTCTTCTTCAACATTTTTAAAATCTGTCATATCATAAGAATAAAAAATTATTTATTTTTCTTTGTTGAATCATTTTTTTCCACTTTTTTCTTGAATATAACTATGAATAATTACATATCCACCTCTCTGCTCAAATTTTCCAATATTTCCACCTTTCTTATTTATAATGCATTGAATCCAAAAAATTATTATTTGTTTCAAACATAGTGTTTTTTCCATACATCATTTCATATGGAGTCGTATCTTAAAATGGAATGTTGATACATGAGTTATGAATATAAGCAGTAGTACTCATGGATTTCCACCAATATTAATGAGAACGACCATGTTAAAGTAACATATTTCTCCCCATTTCTACTAGACTTCTATTATTTCATTCCGAAACACCATTTTATTGATGAGTTTATGGTGAAATAAACTCATAACTAATTACATTCCTCTCAAGATAGTTTTTTAATTATTTATTCTTATATTATTTAATATTAATAGTTCAATTCTTCTTCACTGATTACTCACATTTCATCTTATCTTTAATAATGAATCTTCAAAACATTTTCAATGAATCTGACTTACATCTTAGGTACATAACACATGTAATTCATGTAAAGTCATAAATTAATGTAATAATGTTCTTAAATACATTTTTTTATTGTTTTTTCATGGGCATACAAATATCATAATGTATACATTCCATGGATCATTTGGTAAAAAATTCAACTTTCTTATGCAAAGAATTTGTAATCTTTCGTTTCTGAAAAATATTTCCACACTAAACTCTTCATCATGAAATATTAGGAAATCATAGAAATTGTCTCACCATGAAAACATTATCATGTATTGTTGAAACATGAGTCATATCTGTTTATTCCACATTTTATTTTCTTCCACCATACCCAAATGACATGAAATTTGTATGTCACCAACATGGAACAATTTTCCGTTTGTAAATTTTCCTCACGTAAGTATTGTTACATCTTCCTCACACTTCACAAATAACCCCATATTTTTTAATTAAATCATTTTATTCTTGTCACCATGTTGTAAAAAACTCAGCAGGTTGTCTTTTAGCCCATCAGCATATAATTTTTTCTTGGATTTAATATTTTCGTTCTTAATGATGGCTAATAGACACCTTTGATCCCTACAGATTCAACATTTCCAAATGTTTCCATTCCATATTTGAAGTATTTCATAATCATGAAAAATTTTATATCTCCTTTCATATGAGAAGAACACATAATATCAATAAACCAGGTTTATTCTCCTTTTATAGATTTCAAAGTTTCTTCCATAACAAGATCTATTTCTTCATCCATTTATTTATTCACCTCAAAATTCTATCAATTTTAATAAAAATCATGTTTTTCTAGTAATAAAACAATACAATCATTAAAAATATGTCTAATTTTTTCACATCCTTTAGAAATATTTTCCAGTATTTGGAACCTATTATCAAATTTCACACAAACCTTCTCTACTTTCTACTAAACAGCTTTAATAGACATTTTATTTTGAGAGGATTAACACCCTCTCAAACCATGAATTCTATAAGATGTATATTATTAGTAATATTGTAGGTTGAAATAACACATATTTTTCATATGTCTGAATACCCCATAATACCTATAGTATCCACAGAATGAGTATTTTCCTAAAAATATTTCAATAGACCAATTTTGTGAGTATGTTTTTCAGAATCATTTTTATCAAAACCTTATTAAATGCCAACCATTATGTTATTTAATATAACACTCTTCTTCATCTCATATTTAATTTTCAATTTTTGGGAAAAATAAAGAATAGATATTTTTTCAAACTCCGGGTTTTTAGAAACATTTTATTTTTACACTTTTTTTACTTTGTCCACATAAATAACCCTCTGTGTTTTCTTTTTATCTAAATAAATTATAGATTTATTCTCAACCATTTAAGGCCACAATTTTTGTCCATACAATTTTTAACAATATCATAAAATTCATCAACACATAAGAATGATTTTTTGAAACTTGTGCCCTTCTATTCAGTTTTATAATTTCTTCTTACATGTTACAACTTATATTCTTTATTCCATAATATTATTTTCTATTTGTTAATTAAAATTATTTTATTTCTCTTTATATTTTCTAAAATCATCAATATATTTTACCATATTAATTTTATGATCAAGAAAAACTTCATCAGGGTCACTATCATCCTGTGAAGAAATATTTGCTTCAAACATGTTTGGAAGAATTATTATGTTCTTTTCAAAAATGGTATAATTATATATTTTTTTGAAAAAGACATATAATAGTGCTAACAATGTCATTTTCCCTAGTAATGATGTCCCAAAAAAATTCACTCACTGATTTTAAAATCTTCAAAAATTAGTATCCATATTTTTATTCTTTCTTTCATCACTTTTGTATTTACATTATAATTGTTTTTAAGCTTATCCCAAATAAATGTTGTCATGTAAACATCATTCACTCTTAATAACAAACTTCTATAAAGTAATGATAATAATACATTTTTAAATCCTCCATCATTGTCGATATTATTCTTATCGACATGTGTTAGTGGAACCCTGTCATCAATAGGAGGAAATCCATCATATATAGCTTCAAGAACATCATAACAAAGACACAAAATATAATTCCACATTTTATCCTTTATATACTATAGTTTATTCTGTCAAAGATTAGATCCCCAATAATTTACACATAATTTAATTTTCTATGAAAACATATCTTCCAAACATTTGAATAGAATAAATGATGAGAACCATCACCTCTGTTACAAATTGAAATTTCCCAGTCATGACTAAAGTATCACTATGAAGATGAGGCGGTGAATCTGTTATATCTTTTCATTTTTGGTTTCCATACTTATGAAAAAAACCATCAAATTCTGTTAATAATTTCATTACCTACTAAAAACAATTCAGACACACATCAAAATGAACATAAGAATTTACAGGGTTCACTACTCTAAAAGAGCATCTATATCATTTTTAAAGTTTGGAAATAATCCAACACCACACAATACGATAGAATCTAATCCTTTTGTATGGAATACAATGAGTATGATATTCTGTTACCCTCATGTAGAACTATGTATACAACCCTATAGTACATTCATATAGAACTATGAAAACATTCAATTAGGGTGTGTTCATCTTCTATAAATCTCACTTTTCGTCATACTTAGTATAATACGACAGTCTAATTTCTATGTTTGATAAATCATAATAAAAATATCACTTTTCATCATACTGTTAGTTTGAAAAAATTTCCATTGAGAATTGATTTATTCCCTTAAAAAACTTTCTTGTTCCCAACATGAACTTCAATGTATCCTCCACGAACTGGGTTACACAATGTGTTGTGAGTACTTCACAGAAAACGTCCTTCTTCCATAGACCACCCCTGCTTCTCAGACACCAGATTCTTTCGTGGACTACCCCTACTTTATATATGGATGATTCCACTATGGAATACATATTTTACATAATCCCCTTTTCATTTTGGGATATAAATACCCCCAAAAAATATTTTATACAAAACTTCCTCCAATATTGAATCTTTCCTCCATGATCACATATCCTTCACAGAATTCTCCCTTGTGAACTCATTTGGACCTAACCAAATTATCCCATCAATGATGAAATATTATAGTAAAGTTTTCTCCTCATAATTAGTTAATTAGGAGTCTTTATATAGTAAAATAATATTAAAAAAAAACCTGATAATATGAATTATTTAGAACATCGATGTGGTATATCCTTCCTTGTGAACTATTGTGTGGTCTCCATATGATGTTTCTCCATGGGGCCAGCCGATCTCATCCATGGATGAAACCCCTTCATGACAACCTAAATCAATGAATCATTAAAACAATGAAAAATCTATTTTGAAATACATGAATCCTATGAATTTCAAGCCTCCCATAACTTTTGTTTCTTTTTACGATCTGCATTTTGTGATTCACATCCCGTATAGATATTCTACAGGGAAATTTTCCTTTGCCGGTTATCATTCACCATTCAGCCGAGCACATTTGTTGTCCATGCACTATGATTAATAGTTTTTTAAAAGTGTTATTTGAACTCCATTGAAAAAAACCCATCCTTTTTTAATATAAAAACTGGACATTTTAATGCTGAAAAATTTGGTGAATATCTGAAAATAGAGCTACCATTAAAATCTGATTTGAAAAAACAACTAATATGGATTTCTGGTCATCTGTATTTTTAGACAACCAAAAATTGATATATTGTTAATGATTAAACACTATTCATTCTAAATTCATAGAATTTCATAACCAATTGATTTCTTTCATCACGAATCTCATCTTTTATGAAATTTAACCATTTATCGATCTCCTTTTGCATCATAAGATGTTCTGAGGAAATAATGTGTAACTCTCCTTCTATCCATCAACATATTTCATTCCTAATCCAATTTAATTTCATAATAATTTTAAATCTAATCCATTAAATATGATTTTTAGTCCAATAATCCATGTTTACAAGGTGTGGTTATTTATTTTCTTTTCAAATTTACATGGTAACAATAATAAATACCTAAATATGATAATTATCTTTATCATAACGGTTAGAGCATAGATAAAATGATACATGCTTGTTTCCTTGGATTTTGTGGATCCTTGTAGAAACACATTATTCTTGTTGAGTTTTAATATAATAATATTTATTATAAGAAGAAAATTTTAATGGAACAATATAAAAAGAATTATGGTAGTCCATGGTGATCACCATTGTTTTGGATGGTGGAGGGAGAGTCAGATTTATTTGGATTGATTTTCATGAATGATACGTCATAATAGGTTTAGATGATTTATAAAAGTATTCATACATGGAATATTTGAGTCATGTTTTATTCTAATTGACATTATCAACCTATTACTCTAATAGTGACTGATCATGTTTTACATCTGGTGTCACCAAGATTGGGAATTCACAAGAATCAAAAGCAGGGAATGTTAGCTCCCATTTTTCTGGGTTTTTTTAGATTTTGGTGATGATTAGACTGCTGGTGTATCGATTTTATCGTCCCAATATGATTAACACAATGATCTAGGTATTATATTTGTCAAAACTTTATTAGTTTCATCCCAAACCATTCTATGTGACTAATGTTGATGATTTTGATATTAATTTTTGTATTCCCATTAAGGTTCATTAAGTTAATATTGTGGATGGAAGTGATAATGTTTAATGGGGAATACTGGTATGTTAGTATGAATACAATGAATGTATAGCCATGATCATGATGAATCATGGGAGAGGAAAGTAGAAATATGGGCCTAGTGGCCTAACCTTTTCACCTTTAATGATTAGTGATGTTAATTTTTCTATCTCTAGGATGATATATAATATGTTTGGGTGATTTTATGATACTGTACATTATTTAGAACCCTCATAAACATTTTTAGGTTTTATTTTTCCACTTTTTTATCATAAATTCTTTTTTATATCTTTATGGTCATTTTAGTGAATTTGGAGAATTTGGGAAGCCCAGGGGGGTTTTCATGGTTGGAACACAATTTTGGAAAATTGTGATGTTTTCCTTACCAAACCATGTAACCCATTACCATTCCACATAGGGGGTTCTCATAGTTAGTGCATAGTTTTTCAACCCATGTGGACACTAATTGAAAAGCTTGTGCCACATCACCCTTGACAGAAGGGGTGATACATGGTTAAATTAAACATGCAATTATATCAAGAACCCTAAGACAATGGGCTGTATGGGAACCTAGTTAAGGCTCAAATTTACTTCTAATGGTGTAGAATTTCGAGGAAAACATGCATGTAGAAATTTATATCCATGATTTTTTAATTTATATTTCCTAAACCTCTGGTTTATAACCTTAATCACCCTCTTTTTGGCCTAATATGTTTCCCCTTTTGTTGGAGGATCTCTGGAGAATTACTTGGCCTCTATTTTATTATCACATGAAAATATATTATATGGTGAATGTATATCAAGTACTCTCTAGTAGGTTATTAAATTCTTTTTAGGTTTTTCTCTTTCCCATCATTATCTCTATTTATATAGGGATGAATTCATTCATTTTTATGTTAAATATATAGGTTTTAATGGATTTTTTTAATGATTCTGGATCTTGGATATACTTCATCATTCCGATATAGGATATTCTACCTCAAATTAAGGGAAACATTTGGGAAAGTGTTCATAAATGATCCTAAGGTAGGTGGTCTTAATGACAGATTCCATAGTCCTGACAATGAATTACATTTATAGACACTTCCTTGAATTTCTATGTTGTGAAATTACATTTAAAATTGAAAATGTGGTTTAATTCAAATGATATTGTGAGACCTTTATCAAAACTAGTTGGATAGGTTGGTGATTATGTTACTGGACATTATGGGAACCCATTGGTTGTTCCAAATTTACTTTATTTGATATTTATGGAATGAAAAGTTAGAATTATAGGGTTTGTGAAATTAATCAAATTTTAAATATATTGGCGTTTTGACATGTGATAAATGATTATTTGGATTAACAAGTAACTTTTAATGATATATGATATGATTGTTAGTGATTGAGTTAAATGGTAGTGTTACTAATGAAATTTAAGCACATTTTTAAGGATTAATAAGAAGGTCACTGATGTTGAACCTCCCTATATATGTGTGTGTGTGTGTGTGAGTGTGTGTGAGTGTGTGTATTTGTTTGTTTGAGAGAGAGAGAATTGCGGTGTTAGTGATGTACAGATTATCCATGTTCCCATAAGTGACTGAACTGATTCTTTATGCCCCCCATACATCCTAGTGATTTGGTGATAGACTACACTCTAAGCCCCTAAGCTAGACTGATTCTTTTTGTATACAAGATAATGGTCTTAAACATGTTCTCCATGGGAATAAAATGAGATTTGTAATTTAGTTGAATTATAAACACCCAATAATCAGAATTTTGTATAATCCCCATGGTATATTGTTCAGAATCAATCAGTTTCTATAGCATATATGATTGGTTTGGGTGTCACCATAAACCCTAGGGATAATTCTATTTATTAATGAATAATAAATGTGAAACGTATTACCTATTTTATATTTTCTCTTATTCTTTTTACAACTACATACACTTTTAAAAACTATATATTTATTTATAAACCATTTTACTATCCTACAGAGTTGTATTCGCACCATACTCAGACCACAGATTGGTACCCCAATAGACTTATTCTTCTTAGGATAGGAATAGGGTATGAGCTATATGACAGATGTAAGAGTTGGGATTTGGGATGAATCATGGAGAGGGAACAAGACATGTTGTTGGGACCCTTTTAGTATTTATCAATATATATATATTGGTTTTACCTTTTACACTTTAAACACATATGGAATGATATTTATACTATTTTTTTATAGGGTAATATCTCATATTTTCAGTTCTATCATGTGAGGCTTGGTCTTTATAGGTTATGGACTATTGAATTATGTTTTTTATTGTTTATATTAATTAACATTGTGGAAATTTATTTGGTAAATATGGTAACAGCACCACACGATTCATAATAGACCATTTCTACTAGTCCATAGCTTCTTGAGTACATTGAGGTACACTTGAGGTCGTGTAAAGAACTTGATCAGTGTATTGGTATGTGCCACCCAGGTCATCACATCACATCTAAAAACAAGGAAACATATAAAATGGATCATTAGATATATATATCATCACTTACATATTCTATTATTAATAGAACATTTCGTAGACATATAATACATTTTACCTTTCGTCGTAACTTGAGGAATAAAAGATAAGAAAAGGGTGATATCATGTTCCCAATAAGGGTAAACTAGGGAGATATAAATGATCAATTGGTAATAACATGGGAATATGTGTATTAGAAAGTGAGATTGACATTTTAAACTATAGTATTCATATAATATATTATAATATTTTTTCCTATCATACAACATCCCAGTTAATAATAAATGAATTATAAAGGAATCATAAAACAATTGTGATTAGTGCATAATGTCGACATAAGACATAAATTTTTTGAATACACATATGAAAAGAAACTAATTTCCATAATTCTAATGTATCACCAAAAATACTATCATAGTGGATTGGGTTGACCCCTCAAACCACTATAGTAGTCCCGGTTCACTACCAAGACTATAATAGTGGAGAAAGTCCCTTACGGAATTAGGTTCAATCCCAATTCCAATCTGGATTATATAATGAGAAATACATATTTATCCACTTAATTTTAGGGAAATATAATTATAGGACTATATATAATAGAATAAAATCATAAACATGTATCCCACAAGATTATAAAACATTCATCATATTGAAACCAATAAAAAGTTGCGAGTTTTATAAACGTTTCATCATTTCATCATATCATAGCCAGTTTAAATGGACTAGGTTTCATAAAAATATTGGAATCCAAGAAATAAACAATAATTATTTCCTTAATATTTATAGAACAATTATATAATATCCCCATTAATGAATAAGTTAAATTAAGGATTATTTTTTGGTGAATATTAATACCATTACAAGTTCATTATAACATTCTTGGGGGAAATCTCCATTCCATTTTTAATTCCCTATTAAAATATTATAAATAAAAAATTATTAAGAAATTAATTTTCATTGAAAATATCAAGGTAATAATATAAAAGTGGATTTTTGGTTTTGATTATTCATGTATATGTGAAATATACTTAATGTTTTATACGTTAAAATACATAATTCTATCAACAATTCTCTAATAAAGTATAAACCGTACCATATTTGGAAAATGAAAAAAATAATATTTCCTTTAACCAATATATTACAAAAGTAAATAATGGTTTAAAATTACATAAAATATAAAATTTCGTAATAGATATAGTGTGCTTGAGAATATTATTAGGATGTATGGACATGTATAAAAAAATATTTTTGACTGAAGAGAAAAAGAAAATTATATTCCATAGATATATGATTCCATTTCATGAGTACATGAATAGAAGAAAATGAATAGGAAAAAAATCTAAAATTAAGTAAATTTATTGAGTGTAAAATTAATGGTATACTTAAGAGTTATGAAATATTATTTCATCATTATACCAAAACCGTAATAAAACTAGATAAAAATAATATTTTTTCATAAAATATTAATCCTTTTCGTATCCTTTGAATCATAATCCATATGAAATAAAAATATCAAATTATAAATTCAATATCTCAAAAATAGATATATTTAGGATATAATATTTCAAATGTAATTACTTATACCTAATAAAATTAAATATGTTTGTAACATAAGTTAGTTATAAAAGAAGAATATTTGAGATGATAAACCATTACCTTGAGTTCCAAATGCTCTACAACCACTCTAACCTACATAATAATAAATTTAAATTTATTATACTCTCTTAAAAAATAATTTATATACTTATAAATTCATATATGACACCTTTATAAACAATAAATTCCCATTTATCAATAATTCCATATCAAAATCATCTTTTACAAGTGATAACTTTTTTGTATATCATAAGTATTTCATATTAGTAGTATTGGTACTTGTACATTTATCATGGTTTCATCATATGAATGATTATAATAATGATGTAAATATCATATATATTGAATATATATATTTATAGTCATCCCTAAAAATCATAGAAAAAAAATGTATTACATCATTTTTGGAGATAATAGGTCATACGTACTCAAGAGCACTTTTTCCACATTTCAGAAAAAGGATTGAAATAGAGTTAAATGATAATTCACCATTAAAAGGAATTATTAAGATATATTATATATATATATATATATATATTCATAAAATATTTTTTATTTACTATCCACATAAATCCTTAAGAATAAAAGAACCACATTACAATATGGGTGTGGTTATCCATAGATACATACGAGTGACATTATCATTTTCCAATGGATTGGAAGGTAAAAATGAATATGTGGTATATTAATTAAATTTTTAAAATTATTTAAGATCTATCATATATAAAAATTAAAACCATCATAATAATGATCCATAATGTTTGGTGCGGAAAAATGAATCGATCACTACATGGAGAAGGTTATCCATACGTACGTGTGAGCGATACATTCAAATCCCATTTGATGGGAAAGTGGGTGAATAATGTTGATTTAATAATCATAATAACATTTATTTATATCTCATGTACATAATTTATTAATTCATTTTAATTAAAAATGATTTATATGATGTAAAATAAGAAGTGAAAATAATAGGATCATTTAAGGATATTACCACTTATTTGAAAGAATTCCATAGATCTCCCCTTAATGACACTGTAGTTGGTATTTTGAGTTGATCAACATCTCTCTGAAGTGGATAATTATGTTTAGAGGGTATTTATATAGTGTATTATTGATCTATTGAGATGAATGTTATTTAAGGAAAAGGAAAGAGGGGTGTCTATTTATAATGGAGAGAGAGGACACACATGAAATTTATTAAAAAATTAATATATAATAAACACATTATCATGAAAAATGATACCAAATAATATGAATTGGAATAAAAAGTTAAATGGTTTAAAGTAAACAAAAAATTTTAATTCATATAGGATTTAGTTTCATTTAAAAACATTTCATTTTTATTAATCTATTTTCTAATTATTTTTTATCATAACTACAATAAAATCCATTTTAACCACTATGGGTTAATAATGTTACCATAAATGGAAAATTTACTCATAAAATGAAAATGGATGATATTTTCAACCATATTCTTTTAAAATGTCAAAATATAATATTTTTATGAAATTTATATCATTTAAAAGAATAATTTTTTTAAATACTAATACTGTCAATTTTGGAACTATTGATTTATCTTGATTTTAAAGAGACCAAGAAAAAGTTGAAATTAGAATATAATCATTTTATACATTAATAAAATTTCATATATATCTCATAATTAAATCAATATTATAACATATTATTATTATATTAATTTTAATATTTTTAAAATCATCTATTTTATTTTTTAATCAAATAAATATTAATCTATCATTTGATAAGAATATTAGGTAATTATTTAGTCACAAAAAATTTAAAAAAATTACAAATTAAATGATAATTTTAGTTCCTCAAAAAAATTCATTAATAATTATTCTGAACATGACTCTGTTCATTTCTAAACACATTGGACATATTTCAAATGAAGATTGGAATTTTTTAAATTTCATTAAATTAAATAGTATATAAGAAATTTTCAAAGGCATGTGTCTTGAATAAAATTAATGTTTGATATTATTGTGATATATGTAAAATTTACTTTATCCTTTAGGATTTTTTATGCAAAATGGTGACTTTGAAAATTATTTTTGACATAGATTAAAACTATTTACCCATTAATGAGGTGATAAATTTTACCACTATAACTACTCATTATTCTAAAAAATAAAAGGGGCATATTTAAAAAATATTGTCATCTTGATTCAAAATATGGAATCATTTTAATCATACTAAATTAACATATCTAGATAAAAACAAAATTACAATATGTGAAAAAATAGTGATGAAAATATATTTTTAGAAAAATATTTTTTATGCTTGTTTCTGATAACAACTATTTGTGCCTGATAAATAATTACAAGGGGATAAATTTTGTGAAACCATATACATCGAGTAAAAAATAAAAAAATGGTATCCAATGGGACTTTTGTGGAGCCAGAAATTTCCAACGGCTCTTATATCCTTGTGGACTTGTGTAACTACATTCAAAAGGTATACATTCATTGTTGATCTTAGTAAATGACACGAAATATGTCACATTCGTCATGCGGATGGGAAGTTGGGATCATCAAACACTTGGGTGGGAACTATTACCTATTTCAGGACACTCATATTGATTAACTGTATGTTCATGAATCCTTTATTCATTCCCATGTATGTATACAAAGATCTCTCTAAGGTATCCGTTAATTATTAAAATGCATGGTTTTGAAATCATATTTTCCTATATGAGGGTCTCTTCCAATGGTGGTATCAATATGTATCCAAAATTCTCCATCATTGGAGTCATTTCCTTATAGATACATTGGTCCTTCAATAATTTGTTGGGATGATGATGGTTTTAATCTATACGACATGGTGGTTTGGATTTTTTTTCCATCAATGGAGACAATACTTTTTTGATGTCAGGATAAAACCCATAAGATGGGATTCCTATGTATCATTGTGAGAGTAATAAGAACCCACATAGTTCGACGAATCTTAAAAGTACACAACACCAATTAAAGTCATGCGACAGGGACCAAACCATATAGTTTAATGTCATGAATTAAGAATGTTGAAGAAGAAGGTGTCTTACAAAGGATAGTGTGGGACTTACAATGAGTAAGCCTTTTGAAATTGAAAGAAATTTGGTCTCCCGGGTGGATATAACCCTAACAATAATGTGGCTCAAATAACAATAAAGAAAATTTTGGTGTAGGGGTGGGGCATTAGAGAGGCTTCCAATGCGTCCCAGTTGGATGGAAATCAATTCCCATTTTATTCGTTATATCTAGGCCTTGAACCTATAAAGGATTCCACTTTGAGGGGAAATTATTGGGGCCTTCAACAGTGAGGATGCTTGTGTGGTTTCCACTTCATCGGAAATATGAAGCATCCATGGTCATGGTGTTCAAGGATTAAACTGTATATGAGGCCCTATTGAGTGGAACAGGTTAGGGATTATGCTCTGGGGATGCGCATTAGGTTGGATCCTACTCATGGATGCTTCCCATTTGAATAGAGGTCGGGGATTACATCAATAGCGATGATCCAAGTGGTTGTGTTTATTGTTAGAGGGCTTCTAATTTGAATTATGGGGATTACATCTATGTAGAAGTCCAATTTGAATTTAGTTATGGTTGGGTATTAAATAATTTAGTGGAGGAATGAATCAATATTGTTTGGATTTCATGATTCCCCCTAACCTCTAGGACTATGTGACTCATGATTAGTTTGGGAAATAGGTGGAACTGGTGGATTTTAATATCACAGGATCCACTCTATCCACTACTGGATGAGATACTAGTGCCCAATGGGAGAGTTTTAGGGCTTCATGTGTGTCTATCTACTGTTTTATTTTGGTATCCAATATTTCTACAACTATTGATAAATGCGGCTACATCCTGATATGGTGATGAGGAGAAAGAGCTCTCCTCCCTCGAGAAAGGATAGTGGATTACTCTAGGAGGGATGCTCTGATAGGTTCCCTTGGTAGAGAGGAATTTCTAGAACTACACCTCACTGAAGGGAAAGGCCACTGGTTCTCATTAATCCTAAGAACATTGAGGTTCACATTAGAACCTACAAAGTCAGAACCCTCATTACCATAAGAATGCAGACATGAATGAACTAAAATGGCCCTAATTGTAGAGGACATATTTCATGTCACTCTGAATACCGTAGGTGTGTAAACTCAAGAGGATATTAATATGTGTCTGATGATCTAATCATATTTTTTAGGTTGATTTGGAAGATTCCATGGCCAGATTTTCATTGACTGGTTTGCCGATGGGATAATATGGGGACTAAAGATACGAAATAAGTGAGTGATTGGATTTGGATCTTAGAACACAGTATGATTTCCCATTCCACATAGCGAGTTTTTAAGTTGGATGGGGTTCCTCCAAATAGCATGTTTCTATGCAGTTTAGGATACCACCTGAATAACATAGTGATACATGGATGGGGCTTATTCCCATGTAGGATGGCACTAATTGAGACTAGTTTCCACATGTGTAGTGATTTATTATGCGAGTTTATGTTCCTTATGGGTAGTGTTTTCCTGCACAGGTCCAGATTCATCCTATGTAGTGTTTTTCTATGCGGTGCAAGGTTTCAACTACATAAATTTTTATATATGGGGAGTTGATATGAAAATGGTCAATCAATTTATTCCATATGTAATGGTGTCCTAAAAATGGGATTAATGATTCACATATGGATGGAAAGTATTTTATTCCCTTCATAATGTTATAAGGATGATTTACAGCTACTAAGAATAGAATGTTCAATGTTTTAGCTCTCATCCAAGCTCTCCTCTTGGGATCTCCATTTTTTTCATCCACATTTTATTCCCACTCCATGTTATCTTTTTTAATAATTTGTTGATCAGGTACCAGTATTTTCAATCATTCATGGGGAACATAAGGACTCTTTTGTTTAAGATCAAATTAGGATTCCCCAAACCGTAAAATATTTATTTCATCGGGGAACTCTTTTGTGGCGAAAATAATCTCCATCTGGCCTAGAAAAATTGTTGATTATTTTTTAGTGTATATTGGTATTGTCCCATCCCCCAAAAAATTTCATAAGTGGGGGAACATAATTTGTGGGTGCCCAAAATTTTTTCTGGACTCCCAAATGATTTGGCTTCATTTGAGGGGGTTGAAGGTTTTGTCCCATCTCATTATGTGTTTCGTTTAATGGGTTTAATCATTCATGGAGGAAGAAATCATTTTCTTACCCCATGATAGAATATTATTTCATTCATAAGAACTAATATTCCATCACATCCCCATGATGTATTTCATTTTGAGTTATTATATGTGCAGCATTATAAAAACAAACATATTCGTAGACCACGATGGTATTTTCTATTAATTGGATCAATTTTTTCCTTTCTGACTACACCCCTTCAAATAGTTTTATTTAAATTATAATTAATATTTTCTATTCACCTTTTAAATGTTAATGATATAATTTTATTCATTCAGGAATTATTTTCAAAACCCAAAAAATTCCCCCCATCAGAATAGGATCTAATCTGGACCAAGAAGAGGTTGTTCCAGGGTAGAACACAATTTTTTTTGGTTCAATAATATCATGTAATTTTATAAATTTTCATAATTTAAGGGGCTCAGTGATCATTGTTTCTAATATTTCTTGGGTTACATGGTGAACCCAAAATACATTGTGAGTTTTTCCCTTACCAAAAAAATTATTATCTATGTCCAATATATTGTGGGGTTAGCATATATAACAATAATATTTCAATGTTAGTGATTTGTGAGTTTTTGACCTAGCAGGTTTTGTGTTACTTTTTTTGATTGATGTATTTTTTACTAAATCATGAAAAGATTATATTTAGTTATATAGAACATGAATTTTTCTAGTTATCCCTTTGGGGTTTTTTGATATAGTGTGTTTTATGTGTCCATTCACGGGTAGTATAATGTCTTGTAACCAGACTAATGGAATTGATGTTTTAGGTCAAACATCTTTTTCTATGAAATATAGGGCATGTAACACTCTAGGGTTTATTAGATGATATTGTCCCAATATTCTTCAAACATTAATTAGGTATTCTTGTACCCTTAATTTTGTGATACCTGGATATGATATATGATATGGGAAAAGTATATGGTGATTAATTGTAAGAACAGCTTCCAACCCAACGTTTTTGGGGTGTAGATAGGTAGAAGAAGCATCTCTTGGGGATGAATTACCCATTGATTGATAGGACCCCATTTTGGAAATATTATGCAGATCCAACTAGGGGATACTATGAATATTCAAACAATGGTGTCCCCAAGACACTGACACCACATATCTGAGGGCCTAGTAGTTGGTGAAAATTCATATTCCTCAAGTCCCGCTATGGTTGGACTGTTAAAGGTAATGATGTATAAAAATGATGGGGGAATATGTATTTCCACTCTCTAGTAATGATAAACTAATCCAACATGTATTTTGGATTATTTAAGAGAGGGATCGAGTTAAAGGTAGTTTAATTTCACAAAACTAGGATGATTACCTTTCAGTTTCATGTCATATAGTGTGGGCGTTAGAGGTCTATGTTTTAATGATTCTTAGATTTTATTAACAGATAAATGATTTTTCATTTCCAATATAAGTTTCCCAAAACTTTTTTGTCATCCTCATGCATTAGGGGGAAGGGTTGTGGGCTATAATCTTGTTGAAACAGAATCTATTGAGTGATATGGGTAGAAAACTTCATTGGGTCGTATGGAGACAGGAAATGACTCTCACGTAGATGCATTTTCCTTTAGTTCATTGTCGTTATTGTGGTTGACTTATGCAGATCCAATAGAGGAATATTGTTTATAATCAATAGGGTGTCCCAAAAAGCATAACATACACTTGTGATGGATATGAAGGTATATGGATATTTGGACTTCCTGAGACATATGGTTTGATTTATAAAATGAAAGAGTCTGAGTATGAAAGGATCATTTCTTGTTGAAATTTATCAAATATAGGCAGATACATTTTCCTTAGATAGGTCAGAACCATAAGTATGGATGAATTATTTATTCCGTTTTAATATATCTGTTTTTTCTCAAGTAATTAGAATTGGATGTCTGTACATATCCATTCTAAATGACAATCAATCCAAACATAGTTATGAGAATGATTCCCCTTACATTGATCAAACATTTTTGTGGGAAATGGTAATTATCCATTCAATTTAATGTCATGAATGGGGTGATGCACACATTCACCCCCCAATTCAGGTCCCTCTCATGTATAGAAGAGTGTAGGGAAATATTATTTTATCTAGACTACGATATATGATCCAGTAATCGCTATATGTCCCATCATGGTGAGGATTGGGACATACATAGTTTTAAGGGGGTTCCCCATAATATTTTAACCCATTTACATGGAAATATTATTTTGAAATTTTTAAAAAGTTATATATAGGATTGGATATTCATGTTTCCAAACATATGCATTGTAGTAAGAAAAATGTCACACGTAGTTATGTACAACATGTATTTTAGTGTTATGAGACCATGACACTGTAAAGACCCATAAATTTCAAGGGAATTTTTTTCTTAATTACTTTTGAATTTTGCGAGTCTTCGGTTTCTGACGGCACTTGATTCTGAGGCCCGGTGTGCCCGGAAACAGTTTTTGATGTTTTGTTCGGGTACGTTCAGTAAACGTACGAGCGATTTTTTCTATGATTTGATCCAGTGCTCGGAATTGAAATCTAAGGACATCGATGAACTCGCTGCACCGGTATTCGCCTAATCGGACATTCACCGCAATTGAATTTTATGCGGGTTTAAAGTTAATTATTGGGGATTTAGAATAAATTAAATTAAATTATTGTACACAATTCTTTTTGGTAGTTATAACCTACAAGAGGAATTTAAGGGTGGGCCCACAACCCACATAACCTCCCCTGAGAGGATTTAGTGTGGTGGGACCCACACGAACCCGAACCATCCACCTCCCCTCAACTCCCCATTAATTCCCTGTTGTTTTTTTGATAACTCCTCATTAAGGTGAAGCCTCTCCACCTCCCGCACATTAAATGTGCCAACCCATATAATTAATATCAGCGTTAATTAACTGAAACACCTTTGAATTAATATGAATTTTATGGAAATTCTATTAATTAGAGATCCTTATTTATTTTTATGTTGGAAAATATCTTTTGGGGAAAGGATCTGGAGAATTAAAAGAGAGGAAATCCATCTTCGACGAAGAACATCGTTCTTCGACGAAGAACATCCTCGACGAAGAACGCGAAGGGATTCTTCCAACGATGCTTCTTCCTCAGACACGCCTCAATGTCAAGGAGTCTACGTCTCCTACGACAATGAATCTTTCACCATCGTTGATGGGATGACACCATTCTACCGCGACGCTCATCTTCTGCGGCTCGACGACATACGACATCTTTTGCGAGGTAGGGGTTTTTTATTTTCATTGAGTGAATAAATTGTACCCCATTCGTTGTTAATTTTATGAATTGATATTGGCCAATTGTTACCGCCTAACGCGGAGGGCATGGTCCAACAAAACACGGCCAGACGACCGTCCATCCTTTCTAGTTTTATTTGCAATCGGGAAGCGGCGACGATCGAAGGCGGCGGCGACGTGCGGAGGAACCGCGGCCCGCAACCGCGGGACGCTCGGATGAAGGAGAACCGGCTAGCTATAGGTGGCCAGGGTGAAAGGGTATCATGGAGCCACAAGGGGTACCACGCTATAGAAGACCGCGGCCCACGTTCCATGGGCCACTCAGTGGGCGAACCGGCCGGCAGGCGGCCGACCCGGATGAGAAGAACCGCGGTGCCAGTAGGGCGCCGCGCTGGAGGAACTGCGGCCCGCCCGAGCAAGCCCCTTGTTCCCGGAAGGCCTTCCTGCTTCAGCTGACCGGTTTGGGAGGGCGACTCCGCATGTTCAGGAAAGAGACCCCCTCCCCCCTCAGACTGCTCGGGCCTCCGGCTGAGCAACGGTCAGTCGGGCCGCACCGCGCCAGCCCGAGTCGCGCCCCCTCGGGCCATGCCACACGCCTCGGGTCATTCCATGCGATTCATCGGTCCGGTCCGACCCTCTTCTAGGTCAGACCCATCAGCCCGCTATGCTGAACAGGCCGGGCTAGTTTCCATAGAAAGGTGAATATCTTGAAGACGCGCGTTAGATCGACGCGCCGTCTACAAAACTAGGACCCTCGTGACGTGGAGTTCTTTTTACGATACTCTAAGTGAGTTTTGGAGAACTTTGGAAAATTGCCGGGTTTGGAACAAGCGTAATTCCAACCGGGCCCCTGGAACGGAAAATCCAATATCTTTCAGAACATGCGTCTGATTGATGGGTCATCTGTCGCATCAAGTTCCTTTTGAAGAGACGGAACTCTAGGATACCTCAACTCTAGACTTAGTGACAATTGATTTATAGACCCCTTGGCTCGAGGAGCGAACCCTCCTTGCATCGAGCGTGCTGTGTGTGGGAACCGTAGAGATGGCTGCAACTGCATCGACTACTGTACTGGAATCCTCCGTGGCTTCGAAAGTGAAGACTATTGTACTGGAATCCTCCATGGGTTCGACAGCGACGACTACGGTACTAGAATCCTCCATGGGTTCGACAGTGACGACTACCATACTGGAATCCTGCGTGGGTTCGATGGCAATGACTACTGTTTTTGTATCCTGTGTGGGTCCGGTAGTTTGACCACTATACTGGTATCCTATGTGGGACCGACAGTATAGCTGGTCTTGTATCCTATGTGGGTCCAACAGTTTAGTTGGTCTTGTATCTTGTATGGGTCTGACAGCTTAGATGAATCTGTGACTACATCTAAACATCTCTATCGCTATACGAAAGATGTATACCTGTTTGAGTTGAGTCTTGATTTTCAATCACTATCATCGATGTGATTGACATCATTCCTGTGTGGACTGGGTTGTTCTTGGACTCGAGTGTTGGAGCCGAAATAAGATTGATGACTTAGGTATATGTATAGGAATATACCTAAGTAGAGTTGGTTGATACTTCATGATTGTATCTTTTCATTATGGTTTATCCTTCGTGGATTCTGGGAGACTTTTGGGGGTCTCGGGGTCCCTACTGAGTATCATTATACTCACCCCCTACACGGGCAATTCCCGTACTACGTTGTGTTGGATGCAGACGACGGACACTGCTGATCGTGTAGAGGCTTGTAGAGTTGGACGGTACCTGGAGGTGGACCATTTGGTGCGATGTTCAAGGAGTAGACGGGAGGACCCGTGGCGCTGTGGAGACTATCTATACCCACCATTCAGGTAGGATTCCCAGAGGACATCTTGGTGGTTGCTGCTTTACATTACTGTTGTTGTACTAGACTTTCAGTTGTAATATACTTTCCGTTGGGATTGTATTCTGGCCAATTTACCTTTCAGCACTTACTTTTGTACTCAGTTTACTTAGTGCTTACTCTAGTTGTGTACTCTGTTGTGTTATTTACTTTTATAAAGTCAATGCCTTCCCTTTTATCGGGATTTATGCCTGTGGTTCTTGTCATTATCCCCTGGACTATGGAAGGCGGCCTTGGGGTAGTCACGGCACGGGCCCCAAGGACATGTCATGAAAAATTCGTATCAAAGGAGTCGGTTCTACCATGGAACTCAGAACTCCGATTATTACATTCTATGATGCAATAGTGTTAAGAGTATTGAGTGTGGTTTTCAGTCCAGGAAGTTTAGTGTTGGTGCGGTGGCTGACGTATCCATACACCAGGACCCTGACCCCTGATTTCCAACTCAGTGCACGAAAACACTGATTTCATGTGTGTTTTAAAAGTTTTCTTTGTGATTACTTTGTGTTCGCTCACCAGGTATACTATTTTAACCTTGGTGCACCTGTTTCTTTTCAGGATGGCCCCATGAAGGCAGCCATCTAGGGTTCTGAGTCGTGTTAGAGATGGAATCCCACCAATTGACGAGTCCTCGGTACAACGCCCCATCACAGTGGAGGCACTAGTGGTAGTACTACCCACTGAGCCACCGATACTACCAGCCCCATTAGCAGAGAGTGTACGTTGCCTAGTGTGTTGCACTTGTTTCAGCGACAGAGGTCACCCAGGTTCCATGTAGAGATGAAACCTCAGGAATCCGAGGATTGGATGGAGGCTATTTTCAGATACTTCAGATTAGTAGTGACACCAGCTGATCTTATGGTGATCCTTGC
Source organism: Viscum album (assembly GCA_963277665.1). Taxonomy (NCBI): domain Eukaryota; kingdom Viridiplantae; phylum Streptophyta; class Magnoliopsida; order Santalales; family Viscaceae; genus Viscum; species Viscum album. Next base: position 695,201,417 of record OY728163.1, read on the forward strand.
TGTGAGTCTCCTTCATGTAGTAGCAGGTAGATGGTGGAGCTTGATTCTCCATGTGCACGATGAGGCATCTCTACTTTGGACAGACTTCGAGAGTCTCTTCTGCTCGGAGATTGTTCAAGCCACCCTTCGTGCGGTGAAGGTTCAAAAGTTACTACATCTGTAGTAGGGCAGCATGACAGTAGCCCAGTACTTAGTGAGGTTTACTGACCTCTCACTCTACTCCACGGATATGGTACGAGACCCGTTCTTCAGGGAAATGACCTTGAAGCATGGACTGAGGCACGAGATCAGGGCTTCAACGACCCCCCTAAGCATCCCGGTGTAGGCAGGGGTGCTGGAGCGAAACCTTATAGTGGAGAGATTTCTCACTGAGTAGTCACCAACGGAGAGACCCACTGCAGGGCGACACGTATCAGAGTCTTCTGTAGCCGACATTAGACAAATGTCGTAGAGGTCCAAGCAGACCAGGCCATCAGCAGAGAGACCTCAGGATATAAGTTCGGTTGTGTGGGGAACCTGAAACAGAGCCAACCTTACGAAGAGTAGGAAGTTCTATGCATGTGGCGGGTAGGGCCACATGGTTCGTGACTTCCTGACCCACCATGCAGATGAGCAACAGATAGTAGAGGGACCTCTCAGGCAGAGGCAGTGGTTTGACCATGGTGGTCCGTCGAGAGCAGGTGGACGAGGTAGAGGAGCTGGCCGAGCAGCGGGTGGTGGACGACATTTTGAGGTTGTACCACCACCACCACCAGGAGGTCCACCCCGACCACAGGGAACTCGCGGATAGAGGCGGGCACAGTTCTAGGCAGTCGAGGCCTACGACCACGGCACACCTGAGATGATTCGAGGTACTATCTGTGTATACTCTACCCTTCCTGCAGTTCTTATAGACATAGGTGCGAGTCATTCCTTTATTGACGCAACCCTTGTTTCGAGCTCAGAGATTCTGACAGAGTCGTTGGCTCGATCCTTATGGCTGGAGACTCTTATAAGAGCAGACTCGATGATTACGCACTAGTGACGGCAGTGTGAACTTACTCTAGGAGGCGAGATCTTCGGCTGTGATCTTCTTGTAGTGGCGTTTAGGCCTTATGATGTCATCTTGGGTATGGACTGGTTATCTACAATCCATTCTCAAATTGATTGTATTAGGCGCAAGGTGCAGTGTATCCGCATGGATGGGAGCAGGTTCACCTTCACCGGGGAGAAGGGAGCCTTTGAGGTGTAGGATGGACTTATGCAGAGGAGAGTGAAGCCAATCACACATCAGTTGGCTAGTCTCATCCTTGGAACAGTTTATGTGCGAAGTCCGAGTTTTCCTATTGTGGTGGATCAGTATGCAGTGGTTTTCCCTGATGACATTCCAGGACTCCCTCCTCGCTGAGAGGTAGACTTCTACATTGACCTATACCCCGAGACATCACCGATATCTACTCCAGCATATCGGATGGCTCCTTCCAAGATTCATGAGCTACAGGTATAGTTGGAGGACTTGTAGGGAAAGGGATTCATCCGACCCATTGATTCACCCTAGGTTTCTCCGATTTTGTTCACCAAGAAGGCGGATGGGAGCTTCCGACTGTGTGTCGACTACTGTCGCCTGAACCAGGTACCTTTAAGGAACAAGTACCCACTTCCGATGATTGAAGTCCTCTTTGATCAGCTCAATTGGGCACGATGGTTCATGAAGATAGACCTCAGGTCAGGCTATCTCCAGCTCAGAGTTCAAGATGAGGATGTGCACAAGACGGCATCGAAGTTTCGGTATGGCAACTATGATTTCTTGGTTATACCCATTGGCGTAACCAATGATCCAATAGTGTTCATGAGTCTCATTAATAGGATATTCCAGCCTTATCTCGATCATTTTTTCATAGTCTTCATCAATGACATACTGATTTAATTCACTTCTGAAAAGGAGTACTCCTACCACTAGCGGGTTGTACATGATACACTTCGAGAGCACCAGCTTTATGTTAAGCTCTCGAAGTTCCAGTTCTAGATTCTAGAGGTTCACTTCTTGGCACACATAATCTCTTAGGAAGGGGTAGCAGTGGATCCAACCAATATCAAGTTAGTGCTTGCTTGGAAGCCACCCAGGAGTCTAACGGACGTTTGAAGTTTCCTGGGCCTGGATGGTTACTATCGTAGGATTGTGCCAGACTTCTCCAAAGTTAAAGCACTACTTTCAGCATTGAAGAGGAATGGGAAACCCTTCGTGTGGTCAGATAGATTCCAACAGATCTTTCAGATGCTGAGATGGATATTGACCAGTGCGCCCATCTTGAGGCTACTAGAGGAGGGCGTTGGGTATGTAGTTTACTATGACACATCAAGGACCAGAATCGGGTGTGTCCTGAAGAAGGGGCGAGAAGTGATCACATATGGTTCGAGGTAGTTGAGATTGTACGAGCAAGACTACACTACCCATGACCTGGAGTTAGCAGCAGTGGTATTATCCTTGAAGATGTGGCGGCACTATCTGATGGGTGAGCGCTTTAATGTCTACTTTGACCGTCAGAGTCTCAGGTACATCCTCCCACAGAAGGAACTGAACATGAGACAGTGGAAATGGCTCGAGTTCCTCCAAGACTATGACTTTGAGATAGTCTATGCTCCTGGGAAGGAGAACATTGAAGTTGATGCTATCAGCAAGAGATCGGGCATTCAGCTGCTATGAGAGGCGACAGAGTAGCTGGCCGCGTTGCAGATATCCTTTGTGGACACAGATGGAGTAGCCTTTCTTTAGTCTCTCACAGTCACTCCTCCACTTATTCTGTGAGTTAGAGAGGCACAATGAGGTGACACTGACTTCGAGACACGACGTGCTCAGATATCCTTAGGGTTGGCACCCCATGGATTTTATGAAGGAGGGGAGCACATCATCCTCTTCAGGGGATGTACGATGGTACCAGTTGAACTACATGAGGATGTGTTGAGGGAGTTCCACACTTCCCCTCAAGCGTTACATCCTGGAGTGGCGAATATATACCAAGACCTCAGATGACAGCACCAGTGGCCAGGTATGAAGAAGGCTGTAGCAGATTTTGTTTCACTATGCGTCACTTTTCAGCAAGTGAAGGCGGAACACAAGGTACCAGCAGGCTTTGTACAGCCCTTAGAGGTCCCCGAGTGGAAGTTGTATGGGATCTCCATGCATTTCGTGACGGGGAATTCATGTACATCTAGAGGACACGACTCTATCTGGGTGATCGTAGACTGACTCACCATGTCGGCCCACTTCCTACCGATCAGAGAGCACAACTCAGTAGAGAGATTGGGACACCTCTACGTACAGGATATCGTACAACTTCACGGTGTGACATCGACGATCGTCTCCGATCGGGATGCACGCTTTACTTCCTATCTTTGGAAGGGGTTTTACGAGGCATTTGGGATGTAGCTATGTCTAAGCATCGCCTTCCATACTCAAATGGATGTCTAGACTAAGAGGACCATTCAGACTCTTGAAAACATGATATGTGCATGTGTCCTTGACATTGGTCATATTTGGGAGGATCACTTACCCTTGGTGGAGTTTGCATACAACAACAGCTACCACTCCACCATCGGGATGGCACCATACAAGGCATTGTACGACCAAACATGAAGATCACCTATGAGTTGGACTGACCCTCGGGAGTCTGCAGTCATAGGACCAGAGATGGTTCAGACTATAACGGAGAAGGTGCAGATCATCCTGGAGCGGATGAAGACTGCACAGTGCAGACAGAAGTCCTATGCTGATAGGAGGCGGAGACCACTAGAGTTCGAGGATGGAGACTATGTTTTCCTACATGTCTCACCTAGAGGAGGTCTATGGAGATTAATTCGGGGCAGCAAGTTATCTGAACGATTCATCTAACCTTTCACAGTCCTCAGCAGAATAGGTGAGGTGGCATACCGTTTGGCCCTTCAACCACAGTTGTATCGGGTGCACGACGTCTTCCACATATCTCATCTGAGGAGATACGTGCATGACTCAACCCACATCATCGTTCACTGGGAGATGTAAATTGATGACGAGGCGACATTCATGGAGGTCCTGGTGGAGATCAAGGATCGACAGGAGCATGTCCTACTTGGACATTAGATTCCTCTGGTGCGCGTTCGCTGGAAGCACGGGAATCTCCAATAGAGAACCTGGGAGAGGGAGACTCAGATGCATGCTCAGTACCCCCATTTTTTCCCCTAGTGTGTGTTGTATCTTTATGGGGACATAAAGACCAGAGGTGGGGTTAATATAAAGACCCATAAATATCAAATAATATTTTTTTCTTAAATACTTTCAAATTTTACGAGTCTACGGTTTTTGACAGCACTTGATTTCGAGTCCAGTGTGCCCGTAATCAATTTTTGAAGTTTTTTCGGGTACATTCAGCAAACATTAGATTGGGTTTTTCTATATTTTAAACCGGTGCTCGGAATTGATATCTGAGGACACCGATTAACTTGAAGTGTCGATATTCGCCTAAGGGGACCTTCAACGTAGTTGCGTTTTCTACGGGTTGAAAGTTAATTATTGGGGATTTAGAATAAATTAAATAAAATTGTTGTACATAATTGTTTTGGTAGTTATAACCTACAAGAGGATGATAAGGGTGGTCCCACACCCCACATAACTTCCCCTAAGAGGATTTATTGTGGTGGGAATCACACGAACCAAAACCTTCCACCTCCCCTCAACTCCCTATTAATTCCCTGCTATTGTTTTGACAACTCCCCATTAAGGTGGAGCCTCTCTACCTCCCGCCCATTAAATGTGCCAACCCATCTAATTAATATCATCATTAATTAATTGACACCTATTTTGAATTAATATGAATTGCATTTAAATTCTATTAAATAGAGACGCTTATTTCTGTTTTTTTTGGAAAATCTCTTTTGGGGAAAGTCTATGGAAAATTAAAAGGGTGGTGATCTTTCCTCGACGAATAACACCATTCTTCGGCCAAGAACATAACCGATGAAGAACGTTAAGGGATTCTTCCAAAGATGCTGCTTTCTCAGACGCACCTCAACGTCAAGGAGTCTATGTCGCCTATGACAATGACTCTTCTTCCATCGTTGATGGGATGACACCATCCTACCACGATACTCATATTCTGCGGCTCGACGACGTACGACGTCTTTTGCGAGGTAGGGGTATTGTATATTTGTCGAGTGAATAAATTTTACCCAATTCATTGATAATTTTCTGAATTGACATTGGCTGATTGTTACCGCCTAACGTGGAGGGCGATGGCCAAAGAAACACTATCTGACGACCCTCCATAATTTCTTGTTTTATTTGCAATCGGGAAGCGGCGATGATTTAAGGCGGTAGCCGTGAGCTAGCCGCGTGCGGAGGAACCGCGACCCACAACCGTGGGCCTCATGGCCAAAGGAGAACCATCCGGATAATGTTGGCTAGGCCGAAGGAGGATCTCGACACCACAAGCGGTGTCGCGCTATAAAATCCTACGGCTCGCATTCTGCGGGCCTCTTGGTGGGCGAACCGACCGGAAGACGGCCGACCGGGCTAAAAAGAAATGTGGTGCTACGAGGGCACCACATTGGAGGAACCGAGGCCCGCCCAAGCAGGACTATTTCACATGGAAGGCCGGCCGGTTTCGGTGGGAGGTGCCATTGGTTCGGGAAAGTGCCCCCCCCCCCGGACCGCTCAGCCCTCAGGCCGAGCCGCTATGCCGACCTGGCTGCACCCCTCCAGGCCGGGCAATGCCCCCTTGGGCCAGGCCGCTACCCTTCAGGCTGGGCTACGCCCCTTGGGCCATGCCGCGGGATTAATTGGGCCGGTACGACCCTCTGCAGAGTCAGACACGCCAAGACTAGGTTGACCTGATCCGTCGGCCCACTGGGCTTAACAGGACGGACCAGTTTCCACTGAAAAGGTAAATATAATGAAAAACACACATCTGATCAACGCACCATCTGTGGCACTAGGACCCCCGTGACGTGGCAGTCTATTTGATATACTCTAAGTGTGTTTTGGATTACTTTGGAAAATGGACAGGTTTGGAAGGAGTGTAATTCAAACTGGGCCCCTGGAACAGAAAAGATAATATATTTTAGATCGGGTGTCTGATTGATGCATCGTCTATCGCATCAGGTTCTTTTTGAAGAGATGGATCTTTGGGATACATAAAATCTAGACTTCGTGAGTGATGATGTATTGACCCCTTGGCTCGAGGAGTCTACCCTCCCGGAATCGAGCGTGCTGTGTGCGGCAACCCTAAAGCTGGCTGCGACTGTGTCGACTAGTTTACTGGAATCCTCTTTCGGTTCGACAGTGACAACTACTGTACTGCAATCCTCCGTGGGTTTGACAGTGACGACTATTGTACTGGAATCCTCAGTGGGTTCGACATCGACGACTACCATACATGAATCCTCCATGGGTTTGATGGCGATGACTACAATTCTTGTATCCTGTGTGGGTCTGGAATTTTGACCTCTGTACTTGTATCCTGTGTGGGTTCGGCCGAGTAGCTGGTCTTGTATCTTGTGTGCGTCCGCCAGCTTAGCTGGTCCTGTATCATATGTGGGTCCAATAGCATAGATTATTCGGTGACTACATCTAATCATCTCTATCTCTATAGGAATGATATATACCTGTGTGAGAAGAGTCTTTATTTTCAATCATTATCATCGATGTGATTGACATCGTTCTTATGTAGACTGGTTTGTGCTTGGGCTCGAGAGTTGGAGCGGAACTGAGATTGATTACATAGATATATTTATTGGCATATTCCAAGGTAGAGTTGTTTGATACTTCATGATTGTATCTTTTCTTTTTTGTTTATCCTTTGTGGATTCTGGTAGACTTTTGAGGGTCTCGGGTCCCTAATGAGTATCGTTATACTCACCCCTTCACGGGCAATGACCGCACTAAATTGTGGTGGATACAGACGATGGAAATTTCTGATTTTGGTAAAGGCATGTAGAGCTGGACGGTACCCGGAGGTGGACCACTTGGTGAGACATACACAGAGCATATGGACGGACCCATGGCGATGGGGAGACTATTTGTACCCACCATTCAGGTGGGATTCCCTGAGGTCGACTCGGTGGTTGCTGATTTACTTTACTACTATTGTACTAGACTTTCAGTTGTACTGTAATTTCAATTGGGTTTGTATTCTAGCCCATTTTCCTTTCAACACTTACTTTTTTACTCAGTTTACTTAGTTCTTACTCCAGTTGTCTACTCTATTGTGTTGTTTACTTTTATAAAGGCAATGCCTTCACTTTTATTGGGATTTACGCCTTTGGTGCAAGTTTCCAGCCCCGGGCCTACGGAAGGGGGGCATGGGGTAGTAATGGCATGGGCCCCAAGGACGGGTATTGAAAGACACCAACTATATAGTTTAACATCTTGCGGTGAGTTTAGCATGGGTTCTTGCTTTTTTAGCTCATACAGCTAGGGACTTTTTTATAAAAACTATGATGAATAGGACAATCATTATGCTGGAATGTTCTATCATTTTTGAGAGGTGAGTGGGGAAAGAATGTGTAAACCATGAATACTTGGATTCACATACCGCGATTAATGATATGGGGAAATAACCATTGGCTTATGAAGAATGATTTTTCCTCAAATGTGGATAAACATTCATTTGGATAGAGTTCTTTTTTGGGGAAACTACTGTAGAGCCTACTAGGGAATATTATACACAGTCAATCAAAGGATTCCTCAAGATACTGACCCTCCATTTCCGATTGCCAGAGAAAGGTTATGGATATATGAAATTTATCGGGTAACATAGTACAATGAGTGGAAATATTTTTACTTGGTGCTTGTGAAACATTCATACCATACTGACAATGGAATGTGAAGTTACCTATATTGATATAATTTATTTATATTGGGATATTTCATTTTCCATTATAGATATGTGAAGGATGATCCCAAAATGGAGATATCCTTTTTAGATCTCGGTTTTTTAACTATAGATGCGGAAATTTTCTTCTTTACCCCATGGATATAACTAGTACATGAGGTTGGGATCACAACATATCTCATCTAGAAAACAATTAATCCATGTGTACATCTTGAGGTATCATAGAGTTTTAATTTCATTCAAAAGGATATTCTTTATTAATTTTAACATCTTGTGGTAAGGATGTAGGTTCCTCGATATGAAGAAGAATTATATGTAATGCCTTTTACTTCCTTATACCCAGTACTATGGAAACCCTGATGTGGATTGATATGTGTTAATCATGTGGGGAATACCCAACAAAAACTTTTAAGACAACATAATCTATGATTGGTGTGTGAAACAAGGGGGGGGGGAGGAATAATTCCTAGAACATGGGTGATAATATGAAGGATATAGGGATTTTTAATTTCTTTTCCATGATAGACCAAGATGTAAAATCTAGGAATCACTATATATCTCATTATATTTAGACATATTTTGTGCATAGTCATGATAGTTAAGCATTTTAACATCATGTTATGATGATGAAGGTGTTCTAACAAGAAAGAAGGGAATTGTTTTAGTTGATCTCGTAATTATAAATATTGAAATCATTGAATATTCTATGATGAAAATAATCAAGAAGCGCAATGTTTTTGGGACACTCTCTATGCCTCTATAAGCTGTAAATAGGGAGGAGGGTATTTTTATCATTCATTGAGGTTAGAATAAGGGATAAAGGTTTGAGTGTCACTATATATACTATGATGATAGGAATCTAGAAACATGTAGTTTTTAATGTGAACTATCTATGTAGGACAGATCCATATACAGAGGGGGTGATTTTTCATAATGATCGATTGATTGTCAAAGTTGTACCAGAGAATGGAGATATAGGGGGCCTCTGTCTCCTCTTCAAGGACAATATTGACGTTAAAATTTTGTATTTCTCCATGCACCACATGGCTGCGACTATTCAAACGGAGTTGCACCGACCCTGGACCTTTGTGGGATTCTATGGCTGGCCATCCCTATCAAATAAGGGGAAGTCATGGGACCTTCTATGCATGTTGTGAGATGATTTACCTAGCCCTATTATTTTAGGAGGCTATTTCAATGAGATCATGTTCCAAAAAGAAAATAGAGGTGAAATGTTTTGACACTCAGCCTCGATGTCTAACTTCAGAGAGACGGTCACTAAGGCTAACTTGGTTTATCTGGGGTTCACATGTAATCCTTTTACATGGTTCCGTGGAAATACAGAACTTACTCGCATCGCTGAGCGTCTTGATAGATTTCTAGGTTCTACTGATTGGATCAATCTATTCACCATGTTTCATGTTGGCCACGTGGCCCTTAACTGTTCGGATCACAGCCTAATTCTCATTGGCTGTTTGCAAGGTGAATGAAATCGACAACTCAGCAGAACCTTCAGGTTTGAGTGCTTCTGGGAAAAAGACGAAAAATGTGAAGATGTGGTCTGATCAAGTTTAAAGAGTTCCTAGGAAGATATTGGCCTCAATATCTAACAGGTTTCTTCCGGTATGCGATATTGGAGCAACAATAAATTCCACCAACCTGATAGGCATTGTGATGCCCTTGAAAAGAATTTGCACAACTAACTCAGAAAACCCCCATCCAATGGAATCATCTCCAGGATTGGTGCCACCCAAAGAGAGCTAGATGGGGAACTTCGTGTTAAAGAACACTTTTGGGCTATGTGGGCACATAACAACCATATTAAAGAGGGAGACGCTAATACAAGATATTTCTACCTAAAAGCGTCAGGTAGGCAATGAAAAAACTCTATCAGGAGCCTTTCACAACCTATTGGAAGCAAGGTTTCTGAAACTTTCAGCATTCACGAAGCTTTGGTAGGCTATTTCGAGAACCTCTTCTCCACAGGGACTCCTTTCATGTCTACTGAAGTGAAAGAATTCATCAGAGCCGTAATCACCGAGGAGATCAACCGGAAGCTTACAAAAGATTTGACGAATGATGAGATACATCAGGCTTTGAATCATATCCACCCCACTAAGGCCCTGGGACCGGACGGTTTTCACAACCTATTTTTAATCAATAATGGAACATTATCAGTCCCGACATCTACAAAATGATAAAAAACATATGTGCAAGGAATACAAGCATTTCTACCATCAATGAAACGGTTCTCATCCTCATTCCCAAAATCAAGAAACCTCAAGCGATACCTGATTTCAGACCTATTAGTATCTGCAATGTCTCTTATAAGATCTTCTCAAAAATCCTTGTCAATCGGCTGCGTCATTGGATTCATGATATTATTACCGAAAACGAGAGTGCCTTCGTGGTAAAGTGGATGATTACTGATAATTTAATTGTGGCCCATGAAGTGTTACACTCTATGAAAATTCACTCCACTGTGAAAAGAGGAACCATGTCCTGGAAATGGATATGAACAAATCCTATGATAATGAGGAATGGAAGTTCCTTAGAGATGCAATGCTGAGAATGGGATTCTACACTAAATGGACAGAAATTGTCATGCACTGCATCTCGATCGTCTCTTTTAGAATCAAGGTCAATGGGGATCTCACCAGAAGATTCAACCAAACTCGTGGAATATGCCAGGGATATCCTCTCTCCCCTTTTCTCTTCATTTTGGAGGCTGATGTTTTCTCTAACCTTTTTTCATGTGCTGCATCCTCTAAGTCTATTGATGGTGCAAATGTCTGTCTTCAGATCCCACAAGTGTCACATATCTCATTCATGGATGACTGCCTCCATTTCTATAGAGCCACTGTTAATGAATGTCGGGTGATCATCCAAGCAATCCAGCAATATGAGTGGGCGTCTGTAAAGTCTGTTAATCACGGAAAATCGGAAATCTCCTTCGGCACAGGGGTGCCACCTACAAAGAGATCTCAACTTTGTGCATATGAATGCATCCATTTTTTCGATAAACACCAGAAGTATCTCGGACTCTCTATGGTGATTGGTCGGTCCAAAAAAAATATTTGCAACTCTGGTGGACATGATTGAGAAAAACATTCAATGCTGGACCCCAAAAAGAATCTTCAAAGCTAGAAAATGAACCCTCATTAATGTTGTCATTCAGTCCATCCACAGCTACTTTATGTCGATATTTATGCTCCCGGTGTCCATCGTCAACCTGATCCATTCACATACTTCCAACTTCTTGTGGGGGAAAATGATGGAAGAAATCGATCCCACTGGTTGGCCTGGGAGAAACACTGTAATCCCAAGTCAGAGGGAGGTATGGGATTCTAGAATCTTCTTCTATTCAATGTAGCACTGTTGGCCAAGTATAGATGGCTCCTTATTAACCGTCCATCATCTTTATGTGCATAGATACTCCGTGCCAAGTACTTTCCCCACACAGAATTATGTGGTTCCTTTCATGGCCCCCGCCCTAGCTTCATCTGGATAAGTATATGGGGGGCTTGAAATATCTTGGAAAAAGGACGGTGATGGAGGATTTTAAATGGACCATTTTTCAACATCTAGACCAGTCCCTAGCTTTTCGATAAGGATGGTTTGCAGGACACATCCCCCGCCCAACCAGGTCTTGAAGACGCCACTGTCAACTTCCTATTTTCATACCAGGGCCTGAGATGCTGTGTAGAAATGATCTAGGAATGGTTTAATGAAAGAGACCAAAGAATTATTTTGAGCATCCCCTAGGTCCCAAATGCAGGCCCCGACCATCTTTTTTGGACCAATGATTCTTTAGGTGAGTACACGGTGAGATCCGAGTACAGACTGGATCTTGGCATTCACTCTTGTGACTGTGATGAGGGACCATGGAAAGAACTCTAGAAGGTCAACATCCGCCAAACAATATGCTAATTTTGGTGGCAGGTGTGCATGGGAACCCTCCCTACCATGAACCTCCTTGTTTACCGAAATATGTCCAGCGCTGAATCATGACCTTTCTGCCCGAATATTTCTGAAAATCTATGGCACGCCATTATTCACTTCCCTATAGCCAAAGAAATTTGGAATAAATGGGGCTCGACATCGGATGCTTCACTGGAAATTTCCTCTGACCTCCCTGATCTTCTGATGCACTAGTCTTCCTCTCTTTCATCGTCTAATGAAGGTGCTCATTGCACCCTGGCCTGGATCATTTGGGTTCGTCATAACGATATAATTTACCACCATGTTCATCAGCCTCCCATGTTCTGGTATGAATGAGGCACTTCATGGATTGAGGGCTGGAAGGACCACAAAGGACACTTTTTTCTAGGTGTTACCCCCTCTTGTCCCGCTCATTGATCCCCCCCCAAAGGAAGGGATTATTAAGCATAACGTGGATGCTTCTCTCCACAAGGATGGGCATGTTGCTCTCGACCTCCTGGCTCGAAATCATCAGGGGTAGATCATTGCAGCGAAATACGAACCACATCATGCCTTCTAGGAACCTGTGGTTGATGAGGCCTATTCCATTCTTGCAGGGATGATGCTCGTTGTGGAACGGGGATGGGATGATATCATCATCGAGTCTAACTTCCTTTCTGTTATCAATGATATTATCCACAATGACGCTAGACTTCAGGCCTTTGGCTTCATCATCATGAGAATATGCTCACTGAGCCAAAGCTTCTCTTGTTGCACTTTCTCCTTTACCAAAAGGGAAGGAAACAATGCGGCCCATCAGCAGGCCGCCTCAGGCCCCTTCGATGTCAACCAGCTATGTATGGACAACTTCCCTTCTTGGATCTGCTTAAGTACTGCTGCTGATATTCATCATTAATGTTATCCTTCCTTTACTTCAAAAAAAAACCATGTAGTTTGATATTTTGCGGTAATGATGGAATTTATTCATTGTGAACAAAGTATAATCATATCTTTGTCCATGAATAAATATCTAAGAATTACTATATATCCTTTTAGGGTGGTAATCATTTAATGTGTAGTTTTGTATGGAATTATCCATACATAGGTTTGTCCCAAACGTTGGGAGGGTTTTTTTTAACTTTTCTGTAGCTTGACCAGGACATAAAATACATGATTTTCCATATATATATTGTTATGATAGAAATCTATCCATATGAATTTCTTGAATAATATACTACCCATGTAGATTTGAATCTAATTGAAGGATATGAGGATTTTATCTTTATCTCTTATAGATCTATCACTTGTGTGATGAATCCTTATTCAAAATGATTATTCTTCTCTAGTTTAGCATCATGTAGTTAAGATGATGAAGTGGTCCAGTTTATTGTCATGTGACATGGACAATAGTGTCATGATTTTTGGGGTCATGTAACAAATGACACCTACATTATTTAACGTCATGTGGATGAAAAAAATTACCATATAGTTTAACATCATTAACTCTGAACATTATACCATGAATTTTAATGTCATGTGATTAGGATGATCAACTAGGAAGTTTAACATCATGGGATAATGACATTATACAATTTATTTTAACATATTGTGATTAGGATGATATACCATGAAGTTTAACTTCATACGATCAAAATCTTCCACCATGCATTTTAAATTCATTTCTTTGGGAATATCTACTACATATTTTAACATCATGCGATCAAGATTTCCTACCAAGTAGTTTAATTTCATGTGATCAAGAAGTTCTACCTTGTGGTTTAATGTCATGTGATCCTGATGATCCACCATGCATCTTAACATCATGTGATCAAGATGTTCTACAATTCATTTTACTATCATTTAATCAGGATGGTATACCATTCAGCTTAACATCATGTGATCATGATGTTATTATATATAGTTTAATATCATGTAATCATGATAGTATACTATACATTTTTACATCATGAAGACAAGATGTTGCACCATGAATTTAAACACCCTGTGATTTGATTGGAATACCATTCAATTTTACATCATGAAAAAAAGGATGTTCTACAATGAAATTTAACACCATGTGATCAGGATGATATACCTTGTAGTTTGAAATCATGTGATCATGATGTTCTACCAAACAATTTAACATCAAGTTATTAGGATGATCTACCATGGAGTTTAACAACATATGATTAGGATATTCTACTGTAAAATTTAATTTCATATGATCAAGATGATCTAATATGAAGTTCAACAACATTATATCATTATGTTTCACCATATAGTTTAACATCATGTGAGTAGGATGATATACCATACAGTTTATTTTTATGTGATTTGGATATTCTACCATACAATTTAACAACATGTGATTAAGAAATTATATAATGAAGTTTAACATCATGTGATCCAAATTTTATGACATTAATTTTAACATCATGTGATCTGGATGAATGTGTCTTGTAATTACATGAAATACATCTTTAAGAATCCTGAGTTGGTGAATTAAATTGGGAGATTTCCATCAATTGAAATTAGGGAATATGTTCTATTGGAGTAGTCCATCTTAATTGTTTATGGTCCCATCCTTTTACGTTTGATCTCCATAGGTCTATTTCTAGGTATCATCATTATCATGAGGAACAACACCATCATTCCTTCAAGGAAATAATGTAGGTAAACCTTTTCTTAAAGGCTCATGAAATTTAGTATTGATGGACTTTAAAATGATGGAATGTTTGTAATGTTTTCTCATCTAGTTTCTCCAATTCACCCAACCATTCCCCCGAATTATCGTAATTGGATAACTGATCATAGATGGAAATTAAAATGGAAGTTAATTGATATTCATTGGGCACAAACCCCTCTATCTTATCTACTAATAAGTATTGGGTCAACTATGTGGTAGTATGGGATGTGGTCTGGAAGTCCTAAAAGACATGTTTGAGCTTTTTTGGCCATAATCGTTTATAATTTTATACAATCCTAAGGGGAATGTATGATGGGGTTTTTAAGGCCTCTATTGGTCCATTAGACACTGCATTATAGCAGCAAGAATGGTATGACATGATATTAGTATCCTAATATAGCATCTCCAATTCAGAATAATACAAATATTTATTGTTTTCCATCAATATTTTATGTGGGATATCAAATCTACTAAGGATTATGGATTTCATGAAGCTATAAATTTTATTTTCCCTCGAATCTTTGAGGGGTATAGATTTGGACAACATGAAGAAAAAGTTAGTTCTAGTAAGAATGTACATGAAATGCATGGTTATAGTGAGAGGATATGGTCCAGTGACATCCATATCCCATTTGAAAAATATCATGGAGTACTTGGAGGTGTGAAATAACTTTGGTGAATGGTGAATGACATTGAATGATCGTGACAGGAGTGAAACTTTATGGTGAATTTAGTGCAGCCACATGATATAGTGGGACAGTATTATCCAAGACATCAGATTTTGTGGGAAAGCATTGGTCCTTATTGGTGAGCACCACAAGCTTCAATGTGAAATTCTATTATTAAGGTAGTAGTCTCTTATCCATCAGTGAACCTGAAAAGTATAACATCAAGGATTATATTATAAATAACCTTTTGGTTATTTGTTTCATCATAGAGAAAAAAGTCAAATTACCATATTCATTTTTAATCACACCTTGATCTATCCAGTGGGAGCTCTCCAATTTGAGGGAATTTAACTATGGGTTTCATGAAATATTTGGTTGGACCGTACAGTTTGGAGACATGAAAAATCTCATTGATCTCTTCCATATTGGATTTAATAGATTGTGAGATCATTCTGTGGTGCGCTATTATAAGTATTTTTCATCATTCTCTTGATCGACTTGAGATGTGGTTTCATATTCTATTGCATCAGCTTATTCATTCTGAACCCATGGTATGTAATTCAATATCGTCAGTAGTATAATTTTTTCAACTAGTCCTCAATCATGGATTATAAGGGGAATTATATCATCATATTTAAAAGAATAATCATTTTAAATGTGATTAATGGTATGTTTATAATTTCCCTTTATCTTCATGTGATTGAATTTTACATAATGACCCAACTCAGACATTGCAATGAGAGACTAATATTCTGCTTCATTATTTTATCACCCATCTAATGGTAGGAATGAATTATGTACGACTAGCTTCATTAGATAGATGATCACTACTCCCAACCCCACTTTTTTGAGCATGGGGTCTTCCATCCTCCCCCCTATTGTGATTTTGGATGAAAATTCAAAATACATCTCCCATATCAGGGTCCTTCTTGAATATATATTACCTCTTCATCAGGAAATTTTGTATCCCATGAATTCATAAAAGTCTAGGGGAACTATTCTAGGAAATGTGGACATATTTTTCCTTTCACCAATTTATGATGTTTAAACAGATTTTCAGACAACTACACGATGACCTCCCACAATGAAAGTAATATTTTCAACATCAAATGGATGAGAATGTATTTGAGATATTTGATAAGTGAATAAAAATAGAATCCATGATAATTCATGTAGTTCCTCAGTTTCTTGACATATAGTATTATAACCATACATCTCTTCTTGATATCAGAATGGCGATTATATGCATAAATAACGGTTTAGATGAGGTAATAAAAACTATTTTCACTATTGGTGTCATTCTATTGCATGAGGAAGGTGCCTCGTGATTTCTCCAAGGTGGTAACATAAAAAATAAGAATTATTTATTTCACATGAAGAATCACCACTTGTGGTCATAAGATATATTTCTTGAGATTTTCAAACAATTCCTAAAAGTCATCATTCTACATACATGTAACACCTTTTTTATTGACCTAGTGAGGGGAAGACATTTTCTAGCAATGACATCTATGTATCACTAAATGTAGTCCACATTTCCGTAACGTCCTCTCAACTCAAAGTGGTTTTTTAGGATTTGAGATGAAAAGGATTGACTTGGTCTTATTGAGGTCTACATAAATACAAAGATGGAATATGATGAATCAGATAAATTTCCCTAAGGTAAATATGAAATCACATTTTAAGGTGTTGATAATTAGGCCCTGTTGCAAAATTTTTTAAAGATTGTTTTGAGATCTGCCATGTTTTCTGAGCATTGTTGAAATTTAACCACTAGGTCATAAACATAGAATTAGAAAAACATTCATAGAAAGGGTTTGATGATGTGATTCATGGCTTGTTGGTACATAACACTTACATTGTTTTTCAACGAAAAGGTTATTACCCGATAGAAAATTACAACATGGGTCTCCAAAAGATAGTAGATTCTTAATCTTCCCATCACATTAATATTTGATTGTATCCTAATTATCCATCCATGAAGTATAGGTCTTGATATCCATCCACTGAATCAATCTATAGTTCTATGACCAGGACTGAAAAATCATCTTTTGGGCAGTGCCGATTAAGATCCCTAAAATCGATGAAGACTCTAATTTTAATGTTAATTTTCATGAATAATACTATATTGGAAATCAATTTTGGATACTTTACCTCCATAATGACGTTTTATCTAATTATTTTTTCAAATTAAACCTCAATTTTGTTAGAATGCATTGAATGTTTCATTCTGGTTACCTGTTTATAGCCCTGGTGGTCCTTTGGTAGGCCTAGGTTAAGAGTGGAATTCTTGAGATTGAGGCCTGACATTTTAGTGTATTACTAAAAGATATATCCAAATGATGATTCATGATAAAAATATATACCTATTTCTCATAAAAACACATGGCTTCAATAATTAAGGTGTTTTATATACCTTCTGATGTACCCATATTTTTTTCAATTAGTTCATCAATGATGGTGGATACAACCTCTTTGAATTCTAGAGGGGAATCTTTAAATACCTCCTCATTTTTTTCATCCTACACTTAATCTTCTTTATCTCGTTCCATTGGGGAAGTGTGTCTTGGTATAAGTTCTCCAGTGTCTGGAGAGGAGTCAATATCATGATATTCAAATGTTTAAGCGACGCCCTCTAACATAGCTATCAGCATGGTGTTTCATTGAGAATATAGAGAGGATGGAGTGAGGGATGAATAAGGTTCATCATCATACTTTTTGAGTGATGATAATTCCTCTTCTACTTCAAATAGTGAGTCAGGGATTTCTTGGAGCTCTTTGGATTGAATGAACACATTTTCATTTGAGAGGTCACCAATATTTGGGGAGTCAAAAAATTTTCAACACTACTAGACACAGTGTTCATGGATTAAATCATGATTATCAATGAAAATTCATAAGAACATGGACTCATGTGCATGATCTTATTGATTCTCAAGGAATACTCTTCATAGAACTATTTTATGGGCATTAGTAGGATCATTTCTAGATCATTCAAGGTATTGGCCTACCCAACACCATCAACTAGTTATTGTTTCCCTCTGACTCAATTGAATCTAGCATCAATGCAATGCGACTCATATTATTTGAATGGGGCCTTATCGGCATGCAACATACAAATTTTTTCATTGACACAGTATTTGATGCATTAATGGTAAGATGATGGGATTTTTGTATGATGATGCAATAAGGGGATTTCTAGCAAGTCATTGAAGATTGTGATCTTCAAAACCACTGGATATTTTTAGGTGACTATGAGGTCCCTAAACCTTGTCTGGAGATTTATTTGTCGCAATGTATTATGCAAT
The DNA here is from genome assembly GCA_963277665.1 of Viscum album. NCBI lineage: Eukaryota > Viridiplantae > Streptophyta > Magnoliopsida > Santalales > Viscaceae > Viscum > Viscum album. The sequence continues at coordinate 695,219,844 of OY728163.1, forward strand.
ATTTTTTCATTTCCATACAGTGTTATGGGAGGAAGTGAAAGATTATTTTTGCGGCATTCCAACTAGTGATGTGATCATACTATATTGAGATTAACTCTAGGCCAATTATCAATGAAAACAGTCTGGTCATCGACATCATTTATCCATCTGGAAACATACAAGAGTCTAATATGTCCATGTATAACAAATTCATCATATTAATATATGAGGGAGATAACTGCATGACATTCCAAAAGGTAAAACTTTATTTGATAGACTATGGAATTGGACACTTCAGCTTCAAATGTGTAGAGTATAATAAATGCCATAATATGTTCCTCTTTAATGCCTATTGACAAGATCGGCGTAGGCAAGATAGATTGCTTGGCCAGTACCAATGCTAATTATTTCAGGGTGTCCTATTTATGGTCTAAAGGTATAACCTTCCCTAGGTCAAGATGATATTTCACAGGAACTATATTGGAATGAAGATTTTATTTTTGTGGATAAACCTATGAGATATGGGTTGGTGGTACTTCATTCCTTGTGGGATGGGATGAACAGTCCATCATTCCTACCAAATAATATCTAACACATGTTCCCCTTCGGAATGATATTCATGAGGGATATAATTGTCGTGGATTTTGACTGATGTAGTTGTATTTTCTTTATCCTTTCAAAAATGATGAAGGGATCTTCCATTAGTTTCATCAATATTGACTGTCTGAGAAAGGGAGTGTCCAGAAGTATGGATTCTTCTGTAGGAGCTCCATCCCCGATATCCATAGCTTATATGGCCTCTTCCCCTAGTTCCCTAATCATATGTAGGAAAGTCAGGTTCATATTTAGAGTTATTATCAGAGAAGGGATCCATTTAATGGATGGAATTAATGAAACTAAATATTAAATAGTAATCTAATGATTACATTGCCTCCCTGATCATTTCTAATGGTACTAGTTTCTGGGGATGTGCATGTTGTTTTAGTTATAGTTCTATAAAATCTGAGAGATCCAATGTCAATTTAGTCCATCATGCATGCTCATACTCCTACACTTCCTCCCTACCATTCTAGAAATGCCTCTTTTTTAATGGTTGGCCCTTGGGGATTCATGGAGATGAAGTCTTTGGCCACATTGTAGTGGAATTGTATGAGGCATAGTTGGTTCTTTAATCTATGAATGGACAATACCACATGTTTTGTTGATGTCCTATCAAGTCATCCAACTCTCAAACTTTTGTTCACGCTTGCTGTCATCTTTTTGATACTCAATGCCTTCATCGGGGTAGCAACAGAAACATATAGAAATTATGTTTGTGGACATCCCAACTCTACTTACCCAAAATATAACATTTTATATACAATTTCATTGAAGATGAATAATTTATGAATGGTGCGTCCCAATATATAGGGATAGGAGAAATAATAAATCCAGTCATTGGGAGCTACCAAGTTGGCCCTTTGGGATCTAGAAGGTTGAGTAAATAATTATCCACTATAACTATTTAGGAATGACATAGTTGATCATCTAAAAATTAGTAAACATTATTCCTTCACTCCTTTAATTGATTTCTCTTTGGTTCCCTAGACTCTTAAAATAGAGCAGGGGTTGATATTGACACCCAGGGGTGCTGCATGATATGGTGAATGTTTCAGAACTTGAGTAGTCATAGAGGTTACTATAACTGTGATTGTTTCTACCTCTATATTTTGTAGTCATTTCCCCTGGACTAGTTTAGTTATTTGAGACATGATATTAGTCTAAAGTATAGATTCTTTCATTCTATGTTAAATGGAATATAAATCCAAAAACCCACCTGTATAAATCATTGGGATGAGAGGTGTTAAAATATCGTTAGGAATTATATCAATGTAGAGTGGGAGTATATCCTCTTAGGGGAGCTCTCCATTCAGGGAGTAATTTATCAATTTTATTATGGAAATAAAATCTGGGACTCTATCACTTATTAAGATTTTTCAATTTGATCGGTCGTTGATTATTGTCTTCTATAGATTTGATCATAACTAAAAGATTATTTTCAAAAAGAGATCATCCCATCCCATTAAGGACCGGGATAGAAAATTGGTGTCCCATATAAAGTGAGAACATTTTAGGGTTCACGTGAATAATATGATTTTCATTACTACTTATTTCATAGGAGTTACCATCATGGGGTCTCAATGAGGGGCATAGTGTGTCAGATATTTTTTGGGTCACCTAACAAATTTAATATCACCAATGTATGACACAACAATTTTGTAGGTTGTGGGGTGTTAATCACCCAGTTGGGTTAAGGATTATGTTCTACCTATAAAGGTTCATGCTTCTCATATTTGGATTTTGATCGAGCATATAATGACCCTATGATGTCAATGATCCCTTGATTAGTGCTTGGATGATAAGAATCTGGATCTGAATTTGAAATATTTAAGGTTTAATGCATTGATTCATGCATTATTTGAGGTGGAAACCTGATCAAGGTCATATTTTGAGGTTTTTATTGAACCTGCACTGGTTGTCTCTTTAATAGAGAAAAATATTGATATCCCTCAACGATTAGGTTTGTGTAAGCCGATGGTCCAGGTGCCAAGTTGTTCAGATTTCTTGTCCTTGATTCATTTACTGGGATGAATCCTTTTTGATGAGGTAAAAAAACAGGAAATTTACATTGACGCCATCCCTGACGAGAATATTCTATCGTAATTCTACCTCAGTGTAACTTAGCATTGAGTTGTCTCAAATATTAAGTTTACTTCTCCATTCAAGAGAGTATTTTTTTATTGTAGGGATATCATCATTACTAATAGGAGGAAAAATATTGTATATTTCATTTACTTTATTCTTATCTTTGTTATATTTTCTCTAAGAATGAAATGATGCTTTGATCAAGGTAGCACCCAAAACATGGTAATTCTATGGTTTTTTGTATACACACCTTTTCTATCAGAATGGGATGTTTTCCACGTGGTTCCATCATTTGGTTGTTCCTCTTTGGTTTATCCATTTTTAGTATCGTCTTCAGGATTAAAATCCACGATAATCACTTATGTGTAACACATTGTAGGCATCATAAAAGCTGCCAAATGGTAAAAGGGTTGTTTTAGCCCTTTTTTGGTCCCCTCAATTTATTTTCAAGATCCTCCTCAATCATCTTGTTGAATGGTGACTCGAAGGGAATACCTATGAACCTGCATATATGCCTCCATTTTAGAGAAAATGGGTTTTCGAGATGTGATATGATGAGAGACCATACTACTTTTCATCCTCCTTAAATGATAAAAGACTAATTTTCCATGTAGGGGTGGTTGATTTAAAAATTTATTTATCCCAACGGGTTTTGGATTCTCCCATTATCATGTTGTTATGAAAAAGTCCAATATTGTCAGTCTCATTGGGAGTTTTCTTTTAAAAATACCTCCATCCTTATGGGTGGAGGCTGATCCCATACTGTGGTGGTTACAACAGTTGTGGCCGCCCTATTGATCTCATGCATCCATGTATAAGAATGATCAAGGTACAATGAAAATTATATATATATAATACAGGCTTCTGAGGATGTTAGTAATGATGATTAGTGGTTTCACGTAGGTGATAAGTGTACTAAAATATATTGGTTTCTTGGTTTAATAGGTTTTTTGTGGATTCTGTTCATCAGCCCTAAAGATTTTGATACTTATTGGAGGCCAACGCTTTCTGAATGTTCCATATTTCCAAAGTAGGGGGATTAATTAATATCCATCCTGAAATATTGACATTATTTGATGTCATTTGCATAGGGTTCTGGTGAATTAGGTTTGAGTTGAAATTAAAAGATACATGTTCTCCCATCCACATATATTGATAGTAGGTGGGGCATTATATATTAGATGATGAAAATTTTTCAATGCATTAAGGCATGCCTATTGAAGAGTGTTCAAATGATCCTCTAATTATGGTCTTCGTACAAATGGAACAAATTCCAAGTTGATTTGATGATGAATCTCTCCCAATATTTTTAAACGATCTGTATACCCAATGTAGGGAAAAACATTTCAATTAATTGGTGGTGGGTTTTCTAGAAATTCAGATAGATATTGTGTTTTCATCATTCTAAAATTCCTCTATAATATATAACTGATAAGTGGATAAGGGAATGAACATAATTAATATTTCATCCCTAGACCATTATCTTATTAATAGAAACATGTCCATTGGTTCTTCTACCATAGATTCCCCTACTTGATCAGCCCAACATGGGTGCTTCATAACTATTTTATCACCACAAATGGAGCTAGAGGATGTATCATTATTATGGGAATGTTTTGGTGGTGGTTCAGAGGATTATAATTTTCCAAGGACATCAACTAGTGAAAAAATTAAGTCTCTTTCCATTGATAGGATATCTATCTTGTCTAGCCCCATCTTTCAAAACACCTCACAATATGAAGGTTTTTTTAATATTTGACACTTAAAGGGACAGAATGTTTTGTTGAAATGGGAGGTTGAGGTGGGGAGGACATTATCAATGAATTATACGATGGAGAGGAATACCATCATAGTTCGATGTCTATCTATAAATATAATTTCATTAGCATATACCCTATGGAGTATCTTTAATGGGACAATATAAAGGGTAGGCACTTATTTCTATTTGATCTAATGGACATGAAGATGGATACAATGATGCACATTATTAGGTAAGGTATCATAAATTATTGAGTGGTATCTATGAAGGAATCCTTCATGGTATATGCTCTAGGGAGTATCATCAATGTCGCAGGTAACAATGTTCCAGGAAGAAACTTCGCAACAACTACTGCCACTTAGATAATTTTATAATGGATTAGAATGATTCTAATACATCATTGAAAGATATTTATTGTCCTTAAAAACTACATATTACAATATATCATGGTTAAAATTATTATATTCATTTTTCAGTTACTTTTGGAATGATTTATTTTTAGACCCTCTCTTGTAAAAAAATGTGGATGCTTCCTATATGAGAAAACCTTCATATATGTGTTCTTATTCAAGTGGCTCCCATGGATCATTGAAGATATGAATATAGAGTTCTAACATGGATATTTTCTTACCCTATAGAGGCCACATAAGTGGAATTGTGTCCCCCATTTCTAATGGGTGTTAGTTCCCAATCCTATAGTCCATTTATCATAGAATATTGTGGACGACCCTCCTGGATGTGAGACAGGAAACATGTATTCTACTGAGTGGTCACCTCATTGTGTATATGAGTCACCCCACATGAGGTGGAGGGGTTGTGGGCCTATCTCTATGGTTAATTATCTAACATTATTAAATCATAGATAGTTTCCAAGATATGGTCATGGATTGATGTATGACCTCTAATATTGTGAAGAGGTGTTGAGAGATGTCTACGGTGGGAACATGAATATACTTCCATTCTAGTGTTGAAGCAGAAATATGGTCCTAATCATGTCCCCACTTTTCTGATAAAAAGTAATGATGTTTCTTCTATTTGTGGATAGAGGCTTGAGTCTAACCTTAATTTACTACTGGGAAACATTAGACACTTTCTTCAATTTCAACCATTTTACATGTTTTTCTTGATATAAATGAGTATTAATATTTATCTTTGCGTTAGATTACATCATATTTTTTTGATAGTCTATATATTAATCCACATGAATTTTTATGTTCCTGTGGGTTGTCACCATATTTTCATGGATATATTTATTTGAATGAGAAGAAATTCGTGTATGCTAATAGTTTGATACCATATTCGGATGGAGGGATTTATATGCATTCACCAGAATTATCATAGGCTTGTTTTTGGTTTCCACCATATTTTACTCATGGGATTAATATTTTTTAGTAGGGATTTTCATTGTCTTATTCTTCCACCGGACAATCTTGATCGGCTTCATGAGCGTGACCGAGAAGATACATATGCCTATAGGTTGAAGCTGTATTTACTTGCTGGTATTCTTTAGTCGGAATAATGATTATTACATGTCCATCATAGATTGAACTTCAACCTTTATAATCTTTCATGGATACTTAGTTCTTTAAGAAATCGGATGGTCCCTTGGGGTGCTATCCTTTTAATGGTAAGGATATTAAACTGTATGTGTTGAAAAAAACAATTAATGAAAGGGGCCCTTGATCAAGACAACCATGTTTTGGTATGAATTTTTGATGGGTACATTATTATCCTACATAATATAAAGAAGGAACGCATTATAATGTTCCTGGGATAGGCTCCCAAAATGATTTCAAATATAGAATGGGGCCTCCTAGTTCTGGAATACTGACTATCGTTGTGCTGTTGACCTGTGGGGTTTATAGACTGTATAGCCTATTAGGTTGCCTCTAGCTGGGGAGTGTTTCATTCTGGTGGTACCCTCATACCAATGCATTTGAAAACAAGTTTTGATATTGCGGTATGTGAGAAAATTTCCTCTATTTGGTTAAGGAATTGTCTTGTATAGTGGCTAATACACAAGTTTGTGAGAAATTGTAAGATACCATTGGATTGAAGAGAGTTCCAGTTTATGTGTATATACAATATATGAGTCAATAACACACAATAATACCCATAAAATTACAATATATATATATGCGAACATAAACCATTATTCATATTGTTTTTCCTTCTATTAGTTTAAGATCAAAAGGGGCTTGATGGGTTTGTGACACCACTGTCTTTGTTAAGGATTGATGTCATACGCCCCATATTGTTTTCAAAAAAATCATTTTATTATATTTATTGACTAAAAGGTGTTGAGTTCTGTGAAATCAATAACATTGGGTAAAACATCTTGGAATGGTCTCCAATAAGGTTTTTTGTGGAGCCAAAAATTCCCAATGACTCTTATATCTATGTTGACTCATGATACTACTTTTGAAAGTATAGAGTTCCTTGGAGAACTTTTCCAACAGCACTTAAGAACTCAAATTGGTTTATATGATAGAAATTTGGTCTAATCAAGACATTAGGGGGATCTATTTCATATTCTAAGAAATTAATAATGATTTTAAAAATGTTTTAATATATTTTCTCATTTTTCATGCATGTATAAAAGGGTCATACTGAGGTAGTGAGAAATTTAAAAGACACATAGTTTTATAATCATTTATATGTATATGAGGTCCTCCACCCATCAATGGATATATATATATATATCATTGGTTCATAATAAATGGTCCACTTTTCTTACAAGAATAGAGGTCCTTTTGTCGTATATTTGGATTGTGCTAGTTTTAAGATATATAATGATAATATATGGAGTTTACTTTCATCCAGGGAGAATAAATTTGTTTTGATCTGGGGATATAACCCATAATATAGGCTTACTATGTATGATCATGGTAGGAATTATAACCAATTTAGTTTGGTTCCACTTAATCTGACAGACCGCCTTTTATGGTAATGTGAAAAGGACAAAACCATGTAGTTTAACATCATGTGGTAAGGACGTTTTGTTAGAAGGTGAATGGTCAAGGATAGACTGGGAATTATGTCAAGGAGGCCATTGGGACTAGGATGATATGTAGACATTGTGTGTGAAATTTAAATTGAGGGAAAAAATTACTGTCTTTAGGTGAACCAATTCAATTATCCAACTCAGATAATCATTCCAGGAAGGCCAAGGGAGTGGCAATAATTTCTTAAAGATTGTAGAAAAACATGAAATATGTGTGGAAGACAGCTTCACTACAAAAATAATTTATTCTTTATCCTTTTTAGATCTGGTTTAAAATTTTGATGTGGGTGAAAAAAATATAGAACCACTGTGTTCAAGAATCAAAATCACACATAAGACTTGTGTGAACCATATACGATGTCAAGCAATCCTTTACACACTAACTAAGGGATTAATTGTGTGGAAGTACTCTTTTTTGACCTACAGAGTACATTCCATCACTGAGGGCTTAACATATATATATTGATTTTCATTCCCCCATCATAAGGTTGATCCTCTAGACGAAGAAATATTTCATTACCAATCATGTATCTGATCATCCACGACATTGCAAAATGATGGAACCATTAAAGAACGTATCATGTGGGAAAGGTTCCATGTGGGTCCTCCCATGTGTGGGACCAAAGTTGTGTAAATAATTCCCATCCTCTTTCAACCTATTTTAGTTTGTGCAGAAGGGTCCCTACCATGTGACACCATGACCTTGCGCACAACACTACAAATTTTTGAGATAGCCTGGCCTTGTGCACAATCACTTATCATGCGTCCACCCACTCATTGATAGTCTATGGATTGACATTGTGTCAAAGAACCTTGTATGATCCAATATTGAATAAAAACCCCAATTATGTGTACATACCACTTGCATGAATCTCTCTTGTGTTTCACATAGAAACTTCATGTTCTTTCAGGAGTCCTATATTATTCCCCCTGTACATTAATTTCCCTTCATTTTTCGTCTCAACAAAGGTATGATAATCCATTTTTCTTCTCCGTATAAGCACATTAATATGGACCTTGATATCAAAAAATACACCGCACAATTAAACCTTGTAATATCAAAATTTATTCCATATATAGATTTTCATCGGTGACATTTATATAAGCTCAACTGGTAATGAGTGTTTCTACAATTTCTGAGATTCATGATGTAAAAATTCATAGCACCGAATTCCTCAACACATGACATTAAACTATGAATGTGACATTCTAAAATGGAATAGGACTTACCATGCATGAGGGATAAGGAATGAAAAGTTCCATATAAAAATGATATCCTTCTCAGGTAGCTTCCATCTGTATGCCCCATTCCATATCTCATTAGTGCATCTTTTGCGAAATTACTATCTATTCTACTTATTCCCCTTGTTTCTCACATAGATCATGGCTCACATGGTCTAAGAGGTTAGAAGAAAACCTGAAATACAACCATCACTTCAATGGGAAACATCCATTCATTTTCCATGACCACATCATGTATTCCTTATGGGCCTCCTACTCAAGTGTAGGCCCTAATAATATTGAAAAATGGGGGCTTTAATTTTTAATTAAATTGAATATGTAGAAAGCCTCCTAGACGACCATACCCAACATCCATATCCATGAATATGTCTTCTAGGTCACATCCCTAGTAATATGATACCCCTCACCTGAGATACCATGTCTCTTCGGGGTACCATGTGCTTCTTCCTCATGTGTATTCCTTGACGCCTCATAGAACTATGTGGATATTGATTATAACTAACAGGAAAACAATGTAATTCCCCTTTAAGTTCAATCCCAGCATTCCAAAAAAAACACAATTCACTCCAACCATTCCATCCATTCCATCCATTCATCCACATCCACATTGGTCTTATCTAGGACACCACATCTAGGAATGATCATGCCACCTTCTTTGGAAACGTTCACACATAAGCCCCGTGTACATCATTGCTACTTTTTGTAGAACATGGGAATATCCCATGATTAAGATCCACACTATCTAATAAAGAGAAATCCTATTGTTAAGTGAAGACTACATGAATAATACACACATAATACCACAATGATACACCATTTATTATGAGATCATCTATATATAATGATGTTAAACGACATGGATAGGTCCTATCATGCGACCTTAAACTGTGACAATAAACCATGTGATTTTTGATCCCTTCCATCCAAGTTGGTATCGTAGGATTCCACCTTGAGGTTCAACCCCAACAAATGAAAAACCATGGTGTCTCATTTCATGGGGTGAGCCTCCCTAATCAACCTCCCCATCTCCGAATGATGTTATATTAAAAAAATCACATACAGATACCTCATTCGAAGAATGAGATGCATGAGGTGAAATATATGGATGGTATTAAATTAATATTAGATTCCTTCTAATTGTAACAAGATGGTTTGGGTTTTTTTCTAATAGGCCTCTATGATATTCCCTCCCATGTGGAATAATATAGGTGACCAATGTTCCTACCATCCAGACATTCCCATGATTCCCAACGTGACTATTCTAATGACTAAAGTTTTCATCCCTTTTAATACCCTTTTTGAATGTTCACTCATAAATGACATAATTAACTGTCATTCACAATGATATATACAACAAGGATGAGTACCATGAACATACTTAATTATATGAGGTAGTCTTGGACTATGAGATGATCCTCAAGGAGGATTCCAAGGAAGTAGAAATTGACATACCTCATCCTAATTTGATCCAAAAGTAGACAACACCATTGATAGTGATGAATGATTCCCACCATTGGAATGAAGGAAATCATAGAAATATAAAGAAGCATCAACATAATGATAAAATGATCAACATCCGTACCCTAGTAAAGGCATTAGAGAGAGAAATGTTGAAAATAATGCGAACTTATTATGCTTAGGATGGTGAATTATAGAATATGAGAACAATATATTATAATTTCACTAGATACACATATCTGGAACTAGGTCCAACTATGAAAACAATAGGCATGGTGTGAAACTGATTAAAAGTTGGGGATGTAGAATGTTCGCATTCGTGTCTAAGTCATTCTCATCACAGATATCTATCTATATATGGAATATTGGAGGATTCTGGGGCATTAAGAATTTTGTTTCATGTTCCCATATTGAAAACTGAATCCTCCACCTGTATAGAACACATGTTGTATGAAATCATTAAGAAACACCTGCAGATGTAAGGGCATGCCAAATTTCACCATGGAAATGCCACACGAAACCAACTCCACTATGCCATACCCTATGGGGAACCCACACAATAAATCTCTCTATGAGGTTGTTCATAAGAGGGTGGAAGAATCACTCATATATAGATTCATGTAGGAGGGGTTACTCCCATAAGGGATTTGGCCCTCTAAGACCCGAGGGGTTCTACACCTTGTCAACATAGCCTCCGCCAAGGACATCATAGGGATCCACTCCTACCCAAAATAATAAAATCTGCTTCAAGATCCTCTCCCTAGTAAAATATTTTGACTCTATACATTATGTCGAGGAGGTGGGGGATGCCTGAGTCGCCCTATCTATGACTACTACCTTGGATCCACCAAGGAGGGATCCCACTAGACTACACCATTACTAGAGACAACCTATTCCTTAGGTTGAGGAATTGTTGGACCATAACCCCTCTATTTTATCCCTGGGTTGATCCACCTGATGAAAACATCATTCATATGCTTAGGAGGATGCCAGATATGGGTCATCATCTCCCATGGATCCAATGTTTCCTTACACCCCACCACATTCATTTATATTACTCAAATAGTAGACTAGAGAACCATTAATGTCTTGTTGGGAACTAGACATCAACATCCCTACATGTAGGATGGGCTGACTCTTTCAACCATGGGCATCACCATTAGCCATTAAAGGACATCCCCTAATGATGAGATCTAGTATGGAGGCCCTCCCTGTAATATCTCCAACTAGATTAGCGGTCCCCCCTTCTCTCAAATTCAACATGGAGTTCCTCCCAATGTTCCCATCATTGATTAATGTGGATGTATTCTCCACTTCATTGAAACTTAGTGTTGAGGTCATCCCCATACCTAAGGTTATCGGAATGGAGGTCATACACATTCCATAGACCATCACTTAAAATGTACTCCTCATGCAATTCCCATCTAACATGGAGGACCTCCCAGATACAGAACATATAAAGTTGGAGGTCCTCTCCACTCCATCAATTATCAATATGAATTTCCTTTTGAGGATGTCACCACTAGCTATCATGGAGGACCTCCCCATAACATAGACAACCAGAGTGGTGGCTCATCCTAGTTTTTCATTGTCCATCATGGATTCCCTCCACATTTTTTGAACATCAAAAATAGAGGTCCTCCCAATATTTATGTTAATTAACAGGAAGGTACTCTCATGTCTATTTCTAATAGTGAAAAGGTCCTCACCAGTACGGTTTTCCTCCCCATGACACTACTAATAGTGATCATAGAGGTTATACATATTTTCCATCTGACCAAATAAAAGGCCATCCTTGTTATGCCTATATCTAGAGTACATTTCATCCCCACCCAAACAACAATGTAAAAATAATTAATCCCTACAATGACAAAGATCATTGTGAAAGTCATCCTTATATCTCATCCAAATAAAGTGGAGGTCCTACTCATTCCATAACCATCCAGCACAGAGTTCTTCCCAATTCTGAAGAATTTACTAACCCTGAAGAACAATCCTAGTCAGAAGGGAGAATTGTGGTCGGTAAAGTAAGAATTCTGGGATGTTCCAAAACATTGTTAATTCTCTTTTCTTCACAAATTTATAAGTAGAATTTCATTCAATGATACATCCTCCGCCATATTAATATACTTCAATGTTTAGGGTAAATTCTTAACTAGTGATTTTTGTTATTATGGAAGGCTATATCAACAAGATTCGCAAATCCCTTTTCAGGTAAAAGGATGTCGAGGTATATTTTTCTACCTTCCAGGTTCATATAGTGAATTCAATTATTTCATGTCCAATTTCATTCTCTTCCTCAACCCAGGATTAGTGAGTGTCACTCTGATATTTGATATAGAATGAGCACCCGATAGTGCCGCATATGAGTTCCAACATCCTCACATAAGTTTTTGTGGTAATCACCTCATTCTACACTGACATATTGATAAGTCTTGGGACACATTTGAGTGATTAACCTAAGTTCACCGAACAGTCCGCACATGCAACAACTCCTCCATCGGATAGTCCACCACCTCAATGATCCACATTAGTGTCGCCATTAGTTTACTATCCTTGATTGATAGAAACAAAAGGATAACCATGAGATAGGCCCCACATATAAAAAAAGAATCATGTGGGACACTGTGTATGCTAATCAGTTATCAAACATGTTATAAAAATATGTTGTTCCCAACATCAATATCCTAAAGTCTTTTAGTGAGGACCAAGTCACATTATTTCCCCAAACTATCTAGGTGGCCCGTTTTTTCCTTATTGAAAATGAGTTAGTCAAACTAGGATTCCAATAGTATTTTGATGAAATAAAAAGTAGTGTATTATGGTTGATTTGGAAGCACTTTCAATTTCCCAACATCCTACATCGACCAGATACCACTTGACTCCCCAAAAAAGATATGCTCAAACCATCAAATTTATCTATAGAATCATTGTAGAGGAATCCCTACATGTGAAATGTAGATACCATAACATCTCACACAATAACATTAGAAAAATAATTTATAATACTAAAAAATTATTCGAATAGATACCCAAATTCCATAATATTAAATTTCCTTTTGAAATATGGAAACATAAAAAAATCTTCATAAATGAGATTCATAATCTCTCATTGGGTTATTCTTGAATACAAAACTTATTATAAATATAAAAACAAATATATATATTCTTATCCTGGGGGATGAAAACATAATAATGGGTTATCTCAAATGCACAATATGGGTAAAACAGGTACATATGCGAGCATAATATTCAGTATATTGGTATGAGAACATTATCATGGAAATATAAGATCTTACCATAAATATCAAATATCATAAACATGTATCATTTAATAAGTCATGGTAGTTCATAAGACATTAATCAAAAGGAAATCAAGAACATAATAATTGGAATCATAACATTTGATTAAAACATGGAATTGATTAAAACAAATAAAGATAGAAAATCATTAATCTAGGCTACCTACCAAGGGCTTAGTGACATGTTAAGCTTGGGATAATCACTCGTATAGCTGATTCTGTCTTGGGATGACCTCTTACATACCATCATATATTGGGCTTTGGATTTTCTCTCATGTACACTGTTATTTCTGGCTTGGAATTTCTTTCCTTGTGCCTTCTTGTTTTGGACTTGGAATGTCCTATTATGTAACCTCTTTTTTATGGACTATAATGTCCTCCCTTGTAACCTTTTATTTTAGGCCTCTGATGCTTTCCCATATACCCTCTTGTTTTAGGCATGGGATTTCCATCTATGTAACGATTGAGCTAAAAAACATTTATCAATTCCAAATATAGTATAGGGATATATAGATCCCACTCATATCATGATAAAAAATTCATACATGTTCTAAAAAATAAAATGTTCATCATATCATGATCCATAAAAAGAAATTGGTTTATAACCATCAGATCATAAACAATGAAATGAGATCGGTGTCATTATCATTTCATCACATCATAACCTATAAAAAGATATTTGTTTCACAATCACTTTTTGAAAGCTTAACCCATGAAAACAAGTGGGTTTCAGATGGATAAAAGGTCACATTCCATCTTAGAGGGTCCCGTACCAGGATTACCCCATTCCTGCCTCTAATATTCCAGGGGATAGTGACTAGTGATGAGTAGGCATATCCCATAAATGGAAGGACTTTAAAAAAAACCTACACTCTTACACACATCTCCAATCCACAAATGCTGAAATGTAAAATCACTAATTGAACAATTCATAAAATCCACTATATCCTATAACTATAGTACAGTAGTAAAATTATTGGAAATTATACAAGGATAAAACAATCCAATATAAATATAGGACTCTACAGCAGCAAGTCCGACCTATAAATTAAGAGGTACTACAACTGTCATTAGAAAAGCTATCGGAACACACCTCAGCTTGTCTGTTTTTACAAGGCACCACATGGTCCTGGTCTACCTGGAACTGCATCGAAGAGTCGACTCCCTTCACAAGACATGAAATGTACAGAAAATCCCATATAGGGTTGATTGATACAATACTCAGGAGGAAGCCCCGAAACCAAAAATGAATTCCACAAATTAAATACCACCAATTAAAACAAAAATGGATTACCAGAATTGAAAACCAAAAAAGAAATTCCATGACGGAACACCACAAATGAAATAAAATGAAGGAATACCACCAAAGAATAACACCAAGGAATAATACAAAGAAATTCATAATCATCTCCAAATAGATATATGACTACACAAAAATATCAAAAAAATACTGATATACTCAATCAAATAAGACACACAGTCTCAACAAGACACATTTTTTTCCTAAAACCCAAAATATCCAGAAGACACATAGTTTCAATAATACACATAGCCTTGATATGACAAACAGTCTCCATAAGACACATAGTTTTTAAGTCACTACCAACAACCAAAATGCTTGCTTGAGGCACGCTCATTCTGGAAGAACTCATTTCTACAGCCATTAGACCGTATTAAAAGTCCTACAAAACCTCACTTAGAATATCTTGAAATGACAGTCTCATTGTAAGGGTCATAATTCTGTAGAATGATTTTTAATCTGATGTATGGTTTGAATGTTTTACCAGTTCACATTTTTATAAGGGGAAACTAGGCTTGTGGACCCACAGTGGTGGTCGACCTCAACACCGGCCACCACAACCCTATGGTCGAATGTGGCTCATGGTTGAATTCCATGATCGACCGATGCTGGGTCCAACTTGACCCACTGCATCTAACATTGTCCCGTTGATCAACCCAACCCACTAGGCCTTGACTGATCCGGTAAGGAAAATCCCACCTCGCTACCTCATCCCCAATTTCCCAACCAAGACGGATGTCTATGTTGGTTTGGATCTTGCAGTCACTCATGACACCTGTCACTAGTCAACACAGCCACCCCACTGCATCACACGGTGCCCGACGCGTTGTGCCACAGCACGCCGATGGATTTCGTCATCCTTCCTTCCTTAGTCTTACATTATTCCTATGGTGCTCCAATGTTTGAAAAAACACCTTTACAATCCTTAGGCACCAATCTATGCTAATTCATACTCTGTTTCATCATACCTCTAATCCAGGTGTCCTATCATGTTTAGAGCCTCCTAGCATGTTGAGCCATGATCATGAGGATCCAATGGCGATGAATTCCAAAAAAAGGTAATACAATGCACATTAAAGCTCAAAAAATGAACATTATCTCATTTAATATAGATAATAATCAATTATCTCTTATTTCTCACACTGTTAATTAACCATTTTGGTGATTCATTTTTTTTCATTTTTTTCATTTTCATTATTGAGGAGCACTATAGTTAATTTATGGGGTTCTTAGTATAGACTTCGTTTTATGAAATTTAATTTTATAACATCAATTATTATAAAATGAAATTAAATTATATGTAAATTTCCCAACATATGACCTGAACCTATAAACCATGAACTAATTGGAATTTGATTCATATTGGCATGTATGCATAGGAATCTTCTATTAGGTTCTATCTTAACAAGACTATATATGATAGTCCTATAACTTGGTATAAGCACCCACCATACCATATCCTATTTAGTTACCAACATACATGATAAAATAGAATTGGTAGTATTGATGTAAAAGACACACACTTGCTCCATGATTTAAGATACTCCTCTTAGTTCCTTCATAATTCCTTGAATTAATATACTTATATTAGTTCTATCATATTCATTGATTCCACATACACCACTTGGATTCTAAATATTCCTATATTCATTATTGATTGTTTATGTTCATGTATCGTTTTGTAGTGCATTGTTCTATTTTATTATATGAGCACTTCAAATATTTAGTGATTTTATTAAATTTCCTCAAATATGATTTATGATGTTTACATTTTTTCAATTTTTAAATTATGTTATATTATCCTATTTAATAATTATATTTATATTACAAGTTTTAGTTATTTTAATTTCATTGAATTTCATACCATTATAATGAGTCACTATAGTGTTTTGTTTTGTTTAAATGTGATAATTTGTATTATATATGTTAAGGTTTAAATTTTATTAGCGGGATTGATCAAATAATATTTTTTTATTAAATATATATATCAAATTTTCTTTTCTAATATGATATATTATTATCTTGTTAAACAACTTTTTATTTAAATTATTATTTTCTATCATATATATATTAAATAGTTTTTTATTTCATAGAAAATTGAAATATATATATATATATCTCATTATATAAATATATGGAAAAATATATAGTATATATATTTTATTCACCTTCTTTCTTGGTCATAGGCTTCATCTCCTTGGTGGATAAATACTCACCCTTATCGTAATTATAGAATACTTCCTGGTGTGACCATCTTTATACCGATCACAATAAGGGTACCACAATGAACCCTATTTCAAATCATACAGATGAAAACTGAAAACTTCTCGTCTTCATAATAGTTGTAGAAACTCATGCGATATACACAACAACTTCAGTCTTCTTCGATTTCATAACATTGAAATCTCTACTGATGCATTGACATATATACCACAGATTGAATGGAATCAATCATCACCATTAAAAGAACCCTCATTTTCCATATCCAATTGTAGTGTAGTATTATCATATACAATAGAGGTTTTGACCATTGATAATAGAACCTATGACATATGGAAAATGGTTTCCTCCATCACCTACTATCGAAAGTGATATCAGTGAACTCTCTAATTAATTGTAGAAGCATACCTCGAAGACATGTAGATCTATTTCAAGGAATATCTGATAGGATCTACTTTGATTCTAATAGTAATGAAAAGATGATTCAAGGTTATATAAATATTATACTATGAAAATTATATCATGTAGAACCTTTATAATTGATGTACATACCAATAACATGTAGTGAAATATTGACCTAAATCCATTAACAACATCACCACACACTAATGGTTGATATGCCATCACGGTATCATAATTCTATTATCTTCAGATAAAAAAATTCTACAACTAGTTTTGAAATATGGTGTTGCCAAATAAGTTTCTTCTACAGTAATTTGTAAAATATTCTATAGTCAATCATGAAATCTAAGACCCTCAGTTTTGTAATTCGTGACTTGTATACCGTACCAAAATCATGGTTATAAAATTTACATATTCATCTTTTTTCATTCTTAATTATTGTTACATTTAAATATTTTATTTTATTCATGTTTTTTTATTTTTTATCTTTTCTTATGTTACGAAATTAATTGTAAATCATTATATTTCAATTAGAATTATTTTAGGAGTTTTGAAAACATGTTTTTTGGTTTTTATTAATTATTGTAGAATTAATTTAATGTTCATATTTGTATTTCCTATTTATTTTTAATGTATTAATTTCATAATAATTGTGTTTATATATTATGACATAATTTTAGATTTATTTTTACGTAGCCATATTAGTATTGATAATCATTTAATTATGTTATACAAATTAGTTTGACAGTTTGAATTTCAAATTATTTGAATTTTTTATGACCCAACCCAAGACGTGGCTTGAGACACAACTACCCCAAGCTTGACTCTATTGGCCGAGGGTTAGAAACTAGAACTGAAAAAATAACTAAATCGGGGAGGCCTTTCCCATTGTACATGTATAGATAAACATAGAAAAGTCAATGAAAAATTGTAGAGGGAATGAAATAAAAGATGCAAAATTACTATAAATAAAAAAACATGCATAGACCTCTAAACATTATGAAGTATGGTAGTGTAAAATAAAAAGAAAAATGAAATAAATACACACCCAACTAAAATTATGTAAGAACCTAACAAACTAGAAGATATTAACAGAACTGTGAGCTCAACTCCCATAGCCCATGCTACAACCACTATATGCAGTTGAAGAAATCTGTATACCTAAGCCCCTATTATGTCACGATCAACCAGTCTTCCATCTAAAAAATTCATGAAAAGGGTTGGGAAAATCCCATGTTTGAGTGAGTATATACTTACCCAATAGAATACCCCAAAAGGGTGAAGGGGGAGAATTAATTTATAAAACACAAGAGGAAAGAACTAGATTGAACATGGTACCATAAAAGATAGTAAAAATCAACCAAACAAGAGAGTGAAACTGAACCCATTCAAATAGAAGGAGTTCAAAATAGTGATATGATGGATTTATATTTGATTCTTAACTACCTATAGTAGGTGAGTGGACACATCCAACCACGATAAGCTATACATGTAAAAAATGTGGCATACCCCGCATGTATATGCTCTCCTAGTATGAGAGTCACTATACCCAAGGAGTGGGTACTAATGTTGGATATATAGATATATATACTCAAATAAAGAATCCTAAAAGATTGAGTATTTAGATCTTCAACTCACAACTCATCCCAAGAAGTTTAGTAGAAAATAGTTCCAAAGTAATTCCATCTACTATACCCAAATCCTCATGTGTCTTCCAGGGATATACAAGTTAAAAGCATTAAATCACCACCCCATGATACTATCCACTTAGGGAGGAACTACCTCAGTCAAAAGGTTTTAGGTTGTGTTATAAGAACGTGTCTCGGTGGGGGAAATTATCCCTATTTATTGTGAGTCTAATAGTTCATTAAACAACACATCATCACTATGTCTCATAGTAGAGGGTTCAACAGTTTAGGAAAGGATATTATACTGAGGTACGTCAGGAGGGTCTTTCATTGGTATTTACCAAGGAATACCATTTCCCATTCCAGGAGGAGGGTACCACATGGGAAGGTTATTAGGGAATACCATTTCCCTGTCCTGCTAGAGGGTAAGCCTAGTGAGTCATCATGGAAATGCCACTACCTAGCCTGGATGGAGGGTTACACCTCTAAGATTTCATTGGGGAATTCCATTGTCTATCCCTACTAGAGGGTATTCCAAAAACAATGTGGTACTCCATTGCCCTGTCCAACTAAAGGGTAACTGGAAATGATAATCACGGAACTCCACTATCATGTCCTATTGGAGGGTAAGCCCGAAACATCCATCGTGGAACACCACTACCTATCCCGGCTTCACGGTAATCCCATTACTACCCTACAAATTCTATATGTTCTCTATCATCATTTGGGGTCAACTACATGTGTTCTAATCATGGAAAATAACATCATATCTCGAAAGCCACTTCTGAAGGAACCACCACGTTTTATATGGAAAAAAACATAGGATAGTCATATTGTGGTCCAAAATCCACATACAAATGAAGAAGATAGAGTGGTTTTAGGTTTCTTGAATTATACGAAGTAGAAAATAGTGTGGGAGGGGACCCACATTGTTTTTGGTCCCCCATTTCATTGTAAGTGTGTCTCTAGTCACTACAAGGGCCCTTCCCATGTAGGGGTGCACATAGTGTTGGTGTATTACCAAGCATGTCCCAACTATCTAGGGACCGAACTTGTCTCCCGGTTGTGCCCATGTACTCAGACCTCGTATTGGTGAACATTGGTACATGGCATGTGTATCTACAAAAGATTTCACTCATGTTGACAACAGGTGTTTTTGTTCCCTTATATGGAGTCCACTACCATGTGATCCACCACATAGGTTATCGAACTGGGGAATGTAAATATGATGTGTGAGGGAGTTCTATAGGTTGTTTCATCATTATAATTTCCCAAACCCAAGTATCTCATTGGGAAATGGAGACACAACATGTGTTTTTTTGTTTACATGGTGGGTAGTTGAGATTTTTCTAGAATCTCCATATTTATATATTAGTACTTCACACTTTGAAACACCCTAAACCACCTTAGATCCCAATACAATTCTTCCCAAAGAATTGGGGATCTATCCTTGGATCGTGATTCAAAACTAACACTATCTAGAAATCAGCAGCCATCATGCATGAGGGTTTATTCATTTGAACATTACACTTCCATGGCATCATTCATCACAATAGTGGAGATTAAACACCATATCGGTCATCCCCACCGCACAAGATTCCATGATTTGTAACCATTTCATCAATCTGTTTTAATTTAGTTGATCCCTCGTGTATTGGGTTCCTGATGAATCATAGGTCACCTAGAAATGATGAACTAGGAACCAAGGTCATCCCAATGAGGAATAAATAAAGTAAATATAGGTTAAATGCATGGGAAAAATAGTTTAATAGATTATTGGACAGCTGTTCTTGGCCAAAGACCAAGAACATGTTCATGGTTAGATAAACCAATTTAAAAAATTTTAATTTTAGTACAATGGGGCATGAAAAGACTGTAAAAGGCAGAAAAAGGTAGAAATAATATATACTCAATTGTTTAATTATAAGTTAAAACCACCATATAACATGTAATACTTGATCTGGATCAATCATTTTTGAAGAAGATATCATTTACCAGGATCTGTTTCATTCATCGCACTTTGAATCACCTTGATATTTTTCATTCATCGATCATGGACATAATTATCCCCAAAAGGAGGTGATATATCAAGTGAATTTAGAAAATAAATTGGTTAACCATTTCCATGATATCATAAAAATAGATTTATAGACATATGACTTTGGTTAAATTATTGAAATTAATTAAATAAATTAATTTATTAACTCACTTAAATGCACCATCAACGAGATAGGGGTCCGAATGTCCTATGATAACTCATTTTATGTCGCACCTAAGGTAATCACCATGTTCATGAACCAATTTTGGTTTTGGATTTAAGATCTAATAAATCATTTGAGAGTTAAATTTTTTTTTAATTAATAGTGTTGGTGTGGTAAAAATATAATAAATATTTTTTAAAATTATATTTCAGGTAAGACGAGCCTCTGAATCACACGACCTCTCAGCCCCTAGATCTAGAAATTAATTTATAAATATTTCAATGTATTTGAAGGAAAATATAAGGTCTCTACATCATTCCATCCTTCAATATTTTAATCCTCAAAAAGCAAAACTATGCAAACAAATCAGGGTATTGAGCCTGTATATGGATCTTCCTCTTCCAAGAACTCTCCAATATGTTGTTGTGTTACCACAACACGCAAACTAGATGGATGGTCTATCCTCGTAAGGTCCTCTCCAATAGGATTTTTATTTCCACTGGGTTCTCTACAAATGTGGCCCCCTCTTCTATTCTCAGCTCACCCTAATTAATGATGTGCATAGGATCATGCCCATATCTCCTCAGTTATGACCCATGGAAGAGGTTGTGAACCCTCTCAAGTTGTGGGGGCATGGGGCAGTTGGAAACCTCACCAACCCATCATTCAATATCGAGTGGCCTAATAAACCTCATGTTTAGATTTATTCCCCATCCAAACCTCAACATTCTGTGTCACGAGTTGACTATCAAGAAGATGTGGTATCGAAGGTCAAACTCTAAAGGCATATGATGAAAATAATTACTGGATTTCTATATTCTCTCATCCATATTCATCTATTCATGGAAGATCTAAACCATCTCTATTATATACTGCACCAATTCATGACCCATAAGAGTTAACTTTCCAATCTTCGTCCTACACAAGCATGACCTATAGGGTCTCCCATATAGTTCCTTAAAATGTTTCATGAGAATGTTAGATTGGTAACTGTTTTTGTACTCAAACTCTACAAAAGGTATTTGATCATCCCATATTGAGTTGAAATAAAACACCCAATCCCTTAACATATCCTACATCACCTAGATGGTGAACTTGGTCTACCCATAGGTCTAGGGGTCAAAGGTCATACTCCTCCAAAACTATGTCCTGAATTCCTCTTACATGCCTCTCCATAATAATGACATAAACTTCATGTCACGATCAGAGACAGTCATTGAGGGTACCCTATGAAGGCAGATGATATACCATACATATTACTTCCCCCAACTCTCCACCAAAATTTTCTATCTAATAGAAGGGAAGTTCACCATCTTTTTGAGTTAGTGTACAACCACCTAGATGGAATCATGGCCCTTATCTATCCATGAAAGACTTGTGATGATGTCAAATGATATGTTATCCCATTTCCACTATAGAATCTCAAGAGACTACCACAAACCTACTAGAACCTAGATATCATCATTCATCTATTGAAAGGTGAGGCATTGTGAGATGAACTAATCTAAACCTTGTCTCATCTTAAAAAAAACTAATACTAAAGATCCATGTACAACTTCCCCACATATGGATTTACCTCTAGGGGGAATTGTGGAACTCCCACATCACTTTATCTCACATTGTGACTGGAACTATTTTCTACCTCTAGAAGAAGATCTCATGATTCTATCCTTTAGAATATGCATCTGGTGGGTCACTTATGGATATCTGATCAGGTAGAACTTTATCATTGATGTCTCCAAGATTGGACTCTTTCACACGTTCATGGAGAAAGTGAGTCAACACCATAGACTGTAGAAATAATGTACCCTCCTACTCCAACAGGTTCATATGCATGGAATCTAACTACTCATAATCTTATCTCAATAATCAAGACAGATACTTCTTACTAAGGGAATATACTACAACATTTCCCTTTCATAGATGATAGACTATCTCAAAGTTGTATTGCTGCAGGAACTCCATCCAAAATTGCTGCCTCTGGTTTAGGTCTCACTGAGTGAAGACATACCTAAGACTATAATGATCTGACTAAACCAAAAAACACTCTTCTAAAAGGTAGCTCCTCAACAACCAAAATGAGGAGACCTCCACTAATAGATCTAGGTCATTATTAAATTAGTTATTCTAATGAGGTCTCAACTACCTCGACCATTATGAAATGACTATCATCAAAACACAACCAAGACCAGCTCCAGAGGAATCACAATACAATACGAACTCAACTCTTTACTTAGGTAGTCTAAATACAATGGCATTCATCAAACTCTACCAAAACTCAATGAAGGCCTTCTAGAACTGCTCAGACCTGGTAAACATCTATCCCTTCCATTTTAGTGTATTAAAAGGGGCTGTGATCCTAGAGAAATATTCCTCAAATATCTTATAGTTCCCCTTCAATCTAACTAAACTATGCACCTCTTATACATTATTGGTTGGATCACAATAAATCTCTATTTTCATCTTTTCATGATTAATTTTAAAACCTTATTCAGAAATTAAATTCTCCATAATGTGATACCCCTTTATCCAAGACCAGAATTTCATGATATTTCTATAAAACTAGTGCTCTCTTTGTAAATCAATGACCATCCTCAGGTGATTTTCAGGGTCTTCCTCTAATTGGGAGAAAATGATTTTATCATCAATATAGAAAAAAATAGAATGGTCTATGTATGGTTGTAAAACCTGGTTCATCAAAGTCCCAAAACGAGTGGGGGAAATCATAACACCAAATGAAATCACTAGGACCTCATAGTGTTTGTACCGACATCGGAATATAGCTTCCCCATATATGCCTAATGAACCCAAAACTAGTGCTATCCAGACTTGAGATTGATCTTGGAAAACCATCTCACACATAAAAAATGATAAAAGAGGTCATCAATATTGATCAAGGGGTAATTATTCTTTATCTTGTTCGGGTTTAAGAGATGATTATCCACACAAATCCATAGATCCTATCATCATTCATTACAATAAGAACTAGAGCTGCCCCTAGGAGACACATTGAATCTGATGAATCCTTTCTCTAGAAGATCCTCTAACTATAATGATATCTTATAGATCTTGGTGGGTTTCATCAAATATTCTACATAAGATATCAGGTTATTCCCAAGTTATAAGTCAATGAAATACTCCAACTACCTCTTCAAAGGTAGTCCTAGAACATCATCGGGGAATACATACAAATAATCCTCCATATCTAGAGGAATACAAGTGACTGAATAGTCGACTGCACCAAGATTCACACTCTCAATATGATGGTTTATTCTCTATAACCCCTTGCTCTCAGCACCCTCTCCTCCTTTTATGAGGTCTCTCTAACTAAAAAATGAGAACATTTTCCCATTAGCGCATAGGCATGTTATTTGGTGATAATAGTTCTAGGATCGATCCATGTAAATACATTCCTAATATGATTTCATAGGGTTCCATCATGATGACCAAGTGGTCAAATGTGAACCTCTTTCCTCCATGATATGTCGACAGATAAAGGACACATAATAAGATTTCCCTACAAGAACCTAAAGGAAATGTTATTATGCTATTGTATCTATTGAGAGCTACAAATCCCACACCAAGAGTATAGATATATAAGAATGATTGGAACATGTGTCTAATAATTCTGAGGGAAGAGTATAATAAACACAGATCATATCTCAAATCATCTTGTGCGTTGCAGGATCATAAAGATCCAAAGCTTGTAGTTGTTAATGGCCCCGACCACCAGCTCCATGAGCCAGACATAGGATGCCTAGTGGTGGTGGTGGGAGGACCTCATAGGGTCATCCCCCACCTACTACTCTACATAATCCTCTTTTAACTCTGCATATTCGGGGACCAGACTTTCCCCACTAGGGAGGTCCCTGATCACATCGATGCCTCTGTCGTGGCACACCATAAGATGCCAAACATGGATGATTGGCATGTCTGGTCAGGAAGTCCTCTGCCATGTGAGATCTACCATTACAAGAATAACACCATCCCTTCCCAAGAATCCGAGGTTCTCTTTGTTTCCCTTTCACTGTACGATAATGTCTGAGATCCTGCTTACATATGGTTCTCCATTAATGAGATATCTGGTGGATGTGTGATACTATAGATAACATTAACCTATCACACCCAATACAAGAACTAGCAATCTGGAATCCCTCAATAAAAAATCTATATTTCACTAGTGCCCGCTCCAGTACCCTACCAATTTTGGGGATATCCAAGGCCACTACACTGGCTCAGATCCTTATGCAGAGTTCATGATCAATATTTTGTTCTCGGAAGTATCCATATATGATCATGTTGAGGGAGTAGCATGTGAGGTATGTGAACCTAGACTCATATTCTACATTAGAAATCCATCCACGATGAATCACCAAAAGCTTCTAAATCCAAGTAGAGCTTACATATGAGGGGTTGTACTTATAATGAAATAGCTTCAAGACGTGGTCCCATGAGAGTGATGACTCATCATGCATCTGGGTAAGTAGGATTCACTATTTTTCAGATTCTCCATGGAAAAGACCCGCCTACAAAATCCAAAATCTAATCTGTTAGGGTCTGAACAATCCAGATGATTCTAACCACCAAATCAAATATATTCTCTGCTACCAGGGGATCTAGATCACCTTGGATCCTTAGCGATCGTTGTGGCGGGAACTCATGGATTCCAATCAGCCTATGCATTCCCTCAATCTACTATACTAGTTCTATCAACTTCAAAAAATGTTGTGGTGGTTCTATAACACACCATGAGGAAATAGATTTCATGTTGGAACCATAATGGTGGAATCATCGCTCATAGGGTTTTCATCATTATCCAGAGCCAGTATCCCGACTCGCTGTCATCACAAAGGCATCCAGAAAATTATCTACGAGTACCATGTTCAGATGAGAGTATATATATATATATATATATATATTGATATCAACTATTTGGATCTGACTAAAGAAACATAGTTAATACTCAATCCATTATGATGCATGTACCATTGTAACCTGTAGAAAATATCTCAGGGTTCCAATTTGACAAGCGGGTAATCATGGTCTGGCTGAATGGATACATCGGCTGCCTGCACTATCACTGAACACCTTAGCCCAGTAGACACACTCCTATCACATATACACTATTTCCCTAAACCCTACTAATCTTTTTTAGGGAATACCTGAATGATTTCCCAAGGAACGAACCTCCACTAATACCAATATCTCGCAACCAGATCCATGTCGGGGCTCGTTTCACCACTACTCCAAGACCACCACTATAATTCAAGGGAGGAGAGTAGCACAGAAGGTATAACTATCTCAGGGAGTCCTCTTTCTACCTATACACATGCACACAACTAACTCAATACAAAATTGCATAGAGAATTAAATAAAACATGCATCACTTCTACAAATAAACAAAACATGTATAGACTTATAAACAGTACGAAGTATGGTACTGTTAACTGAAAGGGAAAAAGGAAAAAATACATTCCCAACAGGAAAAACTTCTGAACCATAGAGCATGGAAAGATGTAAAGAAACATAGAGCCCAACTCTGATATCCCAATCTTCGACCATCATGCTCGGTCGAAGCAATATGTACCCATAATCCCCTCTAATGTCCTAATTGACTTATCCACTATATGTAAATGATATTCCATTTTTTTAGAATTGCCAATCTTGGGGTGAGTATATACATACCCAGTAGAATGCCCAAAAAAGTTGATGGGGTAGTAGTGAGGGATACAACTAAAAAGAGAAGAAGTAGATAGAAAAATGTAGGGTAAAAGGGAGTACATATCAACCCAAAAAAAGATTAAAAGTGAACTCATCCGAACACAAGGAGATCATCATGATGAGAAGATGAACTTCAATTTGAGTCTTCACTACTTATATAAGTAGAGGAACTCATTCAACCATGAGAATATATGCATTTAATGAACATGGAATGCATCACGCCTCTTCACCTCCCCTCATAGGAGAGTAACTATACCCAAAGAATCTGTACTGAGGTAATATATATATATATATATATATATACACTCTGTCATAGAAACCCAAATGAGAGAGTAAAGGGATCTCCATCTCATAGCTCAACCCATGAAGAGGAGTAGTCAACAGTTCCAAAATAATTCAATCTTTGTTGTCCAACACCTTAGGAATCTACCCAAGAGATATAAGACAATGGGATTCAATATCTACAACTTGATAACATCCTCATTGGGTGACACTATATTGCACAAATGGTTTTGGGTTGTGTCCCAAGAATTTATTTTGGTGGGGAATGTGTCCCTCTTTCTCTGGACTCCAATGGTTCTGCAAACCAAGCCTCATCGCTACGTCATAGAGTTGAGAGGTCCCCAGTTTTGGAAATAATGTCATGCCCATATACGTCAGGAGGGTCCTACTCTTTTAGTCCCTGGGAAAACCCACTGTCCGGCCCGACTAGAGGGTAAAACATATGAAATTCATCAGGGAACACCACCACATAGTACAACTATATGGTATTTTTGGTGAGTCGTCAAGGAAATTCCACTTCCTAGCATAAATGGAGGATTATGTCTAGAAGATGTTATCAGGGGACACCACTACTCATACCTACTATATGGTACACCGAGAATTTCTAGGAACTCTACCAACCATTTCTATTAGAGTGCAACTCAAAATGATCATCATGGAATACCAATTACCAGTCCTACTAGAGGGTATGCCTGAAACTACAATCAAGGAATGCCACTGCCCAACCTAGCTGGAGGGTAAGCCCCGTAATGCTCTCATGATTATGTATATTCACATCCATAATCGGGTTTATCCTCTATGTGTTCCAACCAAGAACATTCAAATTTTAACTTAAAAACCACTTCTTAGGGAACCATAATGTTCTACATGGAAAAAACACTCAGGATAGGCATCTCTCGGGAAAAAATATGAGTTCAAATGAAAGAGATAGATAAAATTGGACATTTCCCAAAAGAGTTCAAGTAGAACATGACATGTGGGGGACCCACACGACATGTGGTCCCTCATTTCTTCTTTTCCATGTCTCTGGTCATTTCATTGGTCCTATATGTGTAGGTGTACATGCCCTATTGGTGGAATACATGGTGTTTCCTACAGATCTGGGGTCTAGGCTATGTCTCCTAGCCGTGTCTGTGTACTCAGGCCCCATTTACATGTACTTTTGTCTAATCCATGTGGTTTTACATGGGATATTTCCTATGTGCCCAACTCATGTCCTTTTTCCCTTACACAGAGTCCCCTCTCATGTGATCCATCACACGAGTTGTCCAACCGAGGAAGATACACATGACGTGTGCGAGTAAAACATGATGAGTCATCCTTATGATTTCTGAAACCCTATTACCATCACAAAAATGGGATACACACAATATTTTCATAGATTTACAGGGCATGTAGTCGAGATTTCTCTAGAATATCGAGTTTTCTAATTTCATTCTTTGCGCAATGAAACCACCACAACTACCTTCAAAACCTCCATGATTCCTCCCTAAAATTGTGGATTAGGATGTAGATCATGATTTTGAACAACCGCTAGTAATAAATTTGATTTTTTCATCATGGGGGTTTCACCATTTGATCCAAAGACCACCATGTCCTTTTTATCATGATCATAGAGACAAATCATCGTATTAGTCATCCTCAACTTGCAAGCTTCCCAGATTTGTAATGATTTCATTAATCTATTTTCCTTTATCTGATCTATCAGGTACACAGGTGCCCAATCGAGATCAGGTCACCTAGAAATGTCAGACTATGAACCAAGTGCGTATCATTGGTGAGGAAAATTATGAAATATGTGAAAAATTCAATATAACAATGTTTTAAGAGATTGTTTGAAAAGAGTTCTTGGCCAATGATCAAGAACATGTTCCAGGTTTAGATGAACCAATTTAAACAAATTTTATTTTAGTGCATTGGGGAATGAAAATGATATCAATGTCAAATCGATGGAAAAAATATGATCTACCCAATTATTTAATTATAAGGGAAAATTTCATATAACAAGTCCTGCATAGATTTGATTTATCGTCGTTGATGAATTACTTGATGGTCACGATCCATTGCATTACTTTTGGTTTGAATTGCCTCGATCTGTTGTGTTCGTCGTTCATTGAGGGAATTATCTAGAGGAAGGAAGTTCCCTCACTAGAAAAATCAAAAAATTATAAGGCTAACCAGAGATAAAATTTAATCACAATGAAGTTTAGACATCAATACATGGATAGAAGAATTAAATTAATTAAATTAATTAATTAATTACCTCAAGTAAAGGCATCGTTAATGAGAAAGGGGTCTGAATGTCCAGAGATGACTCATTTTATGTCCCTCCTAGGGTAAATACCATGTTTCAGACCCGATAGTGGTCTTGGATTTCCAATCCAATCAACAATCTGAGAGTTATCCTATTTTCATTAATTAATTATGTGTGTGAAATAAAATTATATTTAATATTTCTATAAAATAAATTCATGGTACATAGTGACTTGGAATCACACACCATCTCAGCACCTCGCTCATGAAATATAATTATAAATATTTTGATGTATTACAAGTGAAAAAAATGTCTCAAGAAAATTCTATTAAATTTTCAATTGATGTTTTTAATTTGGTTTGTACTATATTGAAATTTTTATATTCTATTTTATCTCTGATAAAATTGGTTTACTATATTATTATTATTCTATCCATTTTTGTTGAGTTCTCTATAGTTTATGCAGCATTGTATAATCTGTATAAAGAAAAATTAATGATTAATTTATGATATATGACAGGTGAATGCGATTACATTTAAAGATACAAAAAATTCTCACACTATATGAAAAATCAAGTGAAATTGTACAAATTATTATATCTTTACTATAGATCTATCATGGACCTTACCTTAACCACTTGGACCAATACATCCATGGCGTGATGATCTGTCATAATAATCACGAACTAGTACCAATTATTTTTCTATCTATTTTTCTCTTCCCGGTTCATTATTTATTTAACACTACTTTACATCACCCACAAGTTAATTAAATTTCTCTTTATACACTTTTGTAAAAAATAATTATCTTTATTTGGGTTGTGACTCTCATTTCCTAAATTCCATATAGTTCAGGTTGTGACACTCACTCTCTAATGTCAGTGTTGTATTTAGGTTGTGATTCCCCCAAAAAATTATTGTTTCACGATTATAAATCTAATATAAATAGTAAGACATTATCAGTTTATGATTCCCTTAAAAAATATATTTATTATACACTATATATCAGATTTTAGTATAGAGTCATAAGAATATAGTAGATCTCCAATGGCACAAACTACTATAAATGTACTTTTTGATTTATTTCTTATAATTTTTCATTGTACATTAAATTTATTTTTAAATTATTTTAATAAACATATCATGTTAAATTTCTATATGGTATATTCACCCCCTCCCACTACAGACATTCTTCCATACATTCCGACATAAAAATTGTTATCAATGGTTAAACCTTCTCAAATATAGTTTTGTATTGTTTCCCTTTCCAGAAACCTAATAAATAATATCAAAGGAAAATATTTTTGGAATTTAGTTATCCTATTAGAGATTTATTCCTCATTTTTAATATGTACTATATTGCGCTAAGATGTTCCTAGACACCATTTTATAAGGATAATGAAATCTTATTATTACATGAATTAATCTTAATGATGGATCATTTCCTAAAAAACATCCAATTTTTTTTGTATTGATTATGGATACTAGAAAAGTACAATGTAATATTTTATAAATAAATTGATCATTTATCATTGAATAGAAATAGTACAACCAATAAAAGATTGATTCTAATCCTGATAAACTTATAGTGAATGATATAGTTTAAAATGATTTGAATTATAATGATATTATTTTAAAATATTGTTCTATTAATTGTTGTGTTTTTGTTTTGTTTTCCTGTAATGTATCTCTAGAGATCTTGAATACATTTCTAGTGAAACATCATGGATATGAAAATATGATTAGAACTATAAATGGAATTCTTTGAGAGGAGTACCAATATTTCAAAATTAGTGATTATAAGATGGTAAATAAAATTTCCCATCTATTCACTAGAATGGTGAATGGATTGGATTATCAGGGAGAAATAATTTAGAATGTTGTACATGATTAAAGAGTTATACATGAAATACAAATAAAGTGGGATACAATGAAGTTTGTTATTGATAAAATTATAAATATCAATGATTACTCACATAATGAACACAATAGATTATTTCTAAAATATGAATATGGGAAGAAGAAAATTATAGATTAAGATATAACAAAGAAAAAAAGTAATTGATTCTAAATCTATTAAAAATGATTCTTCTAAATATTAAGAATATGAGAAATAAGAACGTTATAAGGGTAAATCACAAATATAAGATAGTGAATTTATAACATAATAAAGAGAATGAAATATTTCTATAGGTTACCAAGTATAGTTGAAAATAATGATCGAAAATAAAATAAGGGAAATTAATATTTTATGAATTTATCTTGAAATAATATTGAGAAAAGTGTCACATCATACCTAACTCTCCAAAGTGGAGTTATTAACAGAATGATAAAAAATTTCATATTAAAATGAAGCATTCTTCACATACAAGATGGAATTGAACCGAAGAATCTAATTAAATTGATGAATCTATATTTCAAAATGGATTCAACCATCCAATACATGATGGGATAAAATAAAAATGAGTTATTTAATTATTCTGATTATAAATATTATCCATACAGTGGTGGTTATTGAGTTTATGGGTGGAATAAATGAAATTTAAATCCTCAATGTGATTATTTAAGAGTAATTAAGATTAATAAAGAAATAAATATATACTAAAAAGTATAATAAAAGAAAGTAATTATGTTATTTAGGAGAATGATTTTCTTATAGATTAAATAAGACAATGTCATTCATGATGAAAATGTATGATATATGATGGTTTGGAATATGTTCAAAAGGATAAATATTATCATGGAAATAAATTTGTTATCATAAATGAAAAATTGTTTATATTTTTTCATAGAAAGAAAAAAATATGAAAACATAACGACTATGACGAAAACAGGTAATGATAACACTTGTTTTTTTATTATAATCTTTCAATTTATAAGATATTGAAGTCACAATTTTTAGATGTTTTTATATAAAGGTTTTTTAAAATGAATTATGTAATCATTTCATGTACATTAAAATAATTAATATTAACATAGATTTACTAAATCTAGTGTATATCAAGGATATTTATTTTTTATGAATCAATAATTTAGATTAATGCAAAAAATGCTTTATATTAGTTTTGGTACCCATGAAATCTGTCGCTAACCCTGTTGGACCCAAAATAACATTGTACCGAAATTATTCTAAATATAATATACCTTTCCAGGATAATTATTTTATGAATCCCAAAGGCACATAGTAAATGGATGGAGACTATTAATGACACATAATTGGAGACCTATCAAATTTCTTATCTTATACCAAGTGTGATAGAGAATACATAACTTTTGAAGATAACTATAAAGGGGAGGTTAAGGGATTCAGTGAAGTGGGTTTATATAGTATTATTTTATTTCATAAATTTCATCACGTTATAGGTCATAAAACTAATTTAATTAATAGCCTACAACATTTGGAAAATATAATTCATTGTATGCTTAAAGATTATAAATCATTATTTTTTACTGATAATTATGATTTTTATGTGTGTTGAGAGGAATATATATATTATCATATTTTCTATTCTCTATCTAATCAAAATTTGAATTGTTTAAATGAAATAGAAATAGTTTATCTTCTATGGAATATGAGGGTTGGAGAAACTCATTTCTAAATGATATGAATATAAGAAAAAAATGGACATGTTCTAGTTTTACATAGGATAATGGAAATAAAATATTTTCTTTTTGACTCATTCTTAAATTTTATGCCTAAAATGGAAAATTTTATATATATCAATAATTTTTCATAGTGTATACCTCTTGAAATATTTCCTAGTAA
The DNA here is from genome assembly GCA_963277665.1 of Viscum album. NCBI lineage: Eukaryota > Viridiplantae > Streptophyta > Magnoliopsida > Santalales > Viscaceae > Viscum > Viscum album. The sequence goes on from OY728163.1 coordinate 695,253,047, forward strand.
TTTATTTTTTATATTATAAAATTCTAGTCTAATTATTAATATATGCAATTTTTTATTGATTATTTTAGTAGATTTTCATGGCTTTATTTCTTTTCTCACAGTCATGAAACATTGATCTGGTTTATTCTCTTTTCCAAGCTACATTAAAATATAAATACTGATTTGATTCTTCTCAATTAGAAGTGAAAAATATAGTGTTATTATTAATTTTTTGTAAGATAATTTTATAAAGATAATTATTATACTCATAATTTCTATGCTCATACAAGCCCATAAGAAGTGGAGGATTATAATGAATAAATTGATCTATTAATTAAATTAATTTCAAAATGAATAATGAATATAGTTTTCTTAATTTTTTTTTGGAATAATATGTTATCACTTAATTTTATTCATTAAATAGATTTTATGTTAGACTATTATTGAACAAAACCCCACATAAATTGATTTGTAGTAAAAAAGAAATGGTTGGTTACATTAGCGTTTTTGGTTATAAATTTATTATCACGAATATTAAAGATATTATGATATGTTTTCTTAAAAATTGTTGATGAAGTATTTCATTGTTATTATTCTTTCAGTAAATCTAATAGGGTTGTTAATAATAATAATGTGATTATTGAAAAATCTATTCATTTAATGTTTAATGAATGTTTTGATGATCTGAAATCTGTTTTGGAAAATATTAAATATGATTTCAAGGATTTAAATTTTTAATATAGAAAACATCTAGATAATTTATCTATAGAAGGGGAGAAAGATGTTTCTCAACATTTTCCTAGATATTTTTTAGTTTATTGGGGTAAAACTATTGGATATGAGATTTGTAATGTTATTTTTAAAATGAGTACTATAATCTATTCATTAAATTTCATTGTAAAGCCTGATTTTGTTTATGGAATTGTTCATAAATTTTTTTGATTTAGCAAACGAATCTAAATTTATTTTTTCTAATAATATTATTTATTTTTTATAAATAATTATTATTTTTAGTTTAATTTATGAAATATATACATGTCCTATGAATATAATTTATCTTTAGAAAAAACCTAGATGAATATAATAAGATTCGTAATAATAAATCCCAAAATGTTCCCCAGGTATATTCTTAAATATAGGACATAGATTTTTATGTCCCATTTATTCCATTTTTTGGGTTATAGATTCTTTTAACCTTGATTTATTCTTATTATTTGAGTGATTATAATTTCTATCAAATATATGTTTAATATTTTTATCAATTTGATTTATATCTAAATGATTTAGTTCTTGTAAACCCCTCAGTATTGAAGATGAAAATTTTCCTAATTATATTATAATCTATTTAAAGCAATGTACATTCTCCAACAAACACCCCATTATTCGTATTAAAGGGTTTATTTGTTTCTATTGAATAATGGATTCATGAATATTAATATTAAACCTACACTTTTGATTAATATTATATATAATGATAATTTAACAGTGAAAATTTATGTTGATCATTTTTTTGTTATATTAAATTTATTCATTATGATTTTTCTATTTTGATGTCATCTAAGATTGGAATGGTATTTATGAGACAATTAATTTTATTTCTTGGACATTATATTTTTCAAAGTAATTATGGGACCTTTATTAACCAATCCATGTGTGATAATGAATTAGTTAAAATATCTAGTATGTATTCTTGAAAATTCATGGAAATTCATATGACTTCTAAATGTAAGTTATATATTAAAGAAACTAGTAAATATATTTACATTATTATTTATAGAGGCACGGTAAATAGTGGTTTTATTTGACCAATTTTTTACAAGATATCAGGTTTAGTAATATTTATCTATATGGTTTCACAATTATACTAAAGAAAGTTATATTAAAGGTGTCAGAATAATAATTATATATTTTGAAGGAACTATTCACTATATTTTTTTTTATTTTAATTATAAATATTTTCATTAAATAAAAAATTATAAAATTGATTTTAGGGTCCATGTAGTTTATAGATTATGATAATCGGGTTTCTGTTATTTTATTGGATAGATTTTAATTTCATTTTTATCTAAGAATAAATTATAAGTTATTTTATCTTCCATAGTAGATTAGTGTATTAAAACTTATAGTTTTTGTAATCAATGTTTGTGGAATTTTAAATTTTTTTTTGTTTTTTATATTTATTTAGATATGTTTTCTATTTATTTTTATAGTACATCTATTACTTATATTTCCAAAAAACCCTTTCCACCATTTTGGAAAAAAAAATATTGATGTTAACTTATATATTATTAGAATAAAGTGACTAGTTGTTTTTTTTAATTTATTCCTAATATGAATTAGATTTAATATATCTTTATCAATCCATTAGTCTACGGTTAGTTTAAAAAATAAATAGTATCTTGTCATATTTAAAACTTCATTAACAGTATCTCTGTATCTATATAGCTCAAGTTTCAAATTTTTTCCTTTTTAACACAACAATAGGGGGAGAAATTTGTTTTTCTTAGTTATTCAAATTTTTAATTAATGAAAGAGGGGATTATTTTTATACGTGCATTTATGATTTCCCAATATTGTGTTTTGTTTTATAAAATGGATGCTTGGAATTTGCACATTTTTTATTTCATTCCATCACATATGATTAAAGTAATTTTGATGAACATAACAGGTTTAAGTTTTGGTATATTTCTATATATAATAATATTTTTTATGTTACATGTTATAATCATTTTTAATGTATTTCATGTGTTAATGTTTTAATGTTTACTATAGATTTTTTCATTTAAATATGAAAATTTTCTAATATTTTTATATTTTAATATTTTATTTAGCATATTTTGTAAAATCCTATTTTTTATGTAATATATATATAAGGATGTTTTATTGAAATTTTATATATAATTATCATGCTATGAATTTATATTCTATAGTATTAAATTTAATATCATATATATAATTACCTTTGATATGTTTTTTATATATTATATATATACACACACATTACTATATACGGTGTATATTTTGTCTTCTTCTACCCATTCCCTCATGGTATATGTCTATGAAAATAGTATGATATCGGTCAACAATATGGTTGACCTCTCCCTATTCTGTGTAGCATCTTGCATAATACAAGAACATCCTCTAAAAGGTATAAGTGTGACCACCTATTTCAGATTTATATAGTATGGAATCTACAAAATCTCCAATAATTCGATGTCATATGAACCCCAACATTACATTTGACTACATCAGTGATCATTGGTTACACATTATCACATTCTCCACTAAAGAATTGACCTTAGTTCCTGGAAGGACCCAATTTTTTATTAATGAAAATTCCTCATGATCTAATTAAATGTCTTATTATATAAAATGGTTATATAAAACATATTCACGACAATGGATTTATGTTATTAGATTTTTAAAATACCATTATGAATTGTTACCATGGAAAATATATCCGTTGACGAGTGACCACATGATTAGTAAAAATATTAGGCTTTAACAAATCAAATTTACTCAAAAAAAGTAGTGATAACGTCATCCTGTAGAATTATTCCATACAAAGACCATTTTTCAGATCTCATAAATGAGTTAGCATCATTGTTCATTTCTCTTGACCAAGTGTAAGTCAAGCTTCAACACGTTAAGCTTTAACGGAACCGTCTGCGGGAGAAGTGGAAGTTAATAGTGCTTGCCACTCTGGCGATGTAATCCGAGCATCCCCAAGAGCCTTACACCATCACACACCTTACCCATTGGTCTTAGGAAGATTTTATAATGGGTTATGTAACAATACCATATTACTATGATTATGTGCATTATTTTTCTATAAAGAATACACAATCATTTTATCATTGTTACGTTGTATGTGATTTTTAAAGCACAAATAGTATTTTATCTTTATATTCAAATTCAATTGAGAAATATATTTTGATGCATTAATTGACTTCTGAATTAAGTAATATTTTGATAAATTATTAATATTACTAAATTAATTTTTATTAAATATAAATTATCATATATTTTTTTTCAATAAAATTGTAAGATTTATTAAGGTTTGAAAACTTTTTTGGTCAAAGTGAATGAATTTTCAATAAATGTTGGTTTTTATTTTCAAAGTAAAATTTTCACATATTAAAAAAATTATTTTGATAAAATTTATATTATTATTTGAATCAGGATGTTGAAATTATCCAACATTGAATTTTTTGTATCTTTTTGAGACAGACAATTTTTTTGGTAAAAATTAAATTCCATATAAATATATAATATGTTTTATAACATCATAACATCTCAATAGTGAATCAATAAAATACTATAAAATTGATGTTCAACCAATATATGTTTTACCTTTAAAATGATGTTATTTGAGATTTGTTTTATTTATTTTACAAATCCGTAGTAGACCCTCCAAGACTTATAAAACATTTTATTATTTAAAAATAATTTCCTTGATCATGTGACTCACCTCGACATAAGAAAGCCAAATATTTTAATAACTTATTCTGTTGGCAATATAAAATAATTTTTCCCTTCCACTTTGGAAAATCTGAGGGCAAAAACCATGGTATGGTTTTTGGTTGAGGTTATTTTAATGTGTAGTGTCAAAAACCATAATAATAATGAATTCCCTGTTTTTTCATATATAAACCCAAAAAAGATCCCACCTATATTCACTCAAAACCCCTAGATCACATCACTAATATTCCATAATATCTCTAAAATCCTCCCAAGGTATCACAATCTCCCAATTATCCTCTATCAATCCCCTCGCAGGCCATTGGGATCACACTTCCTAGTAAGGGATTCCTTCCATCCTCATTTTTGTCCAAGTTTCATTATGTTTTATATTCCATTTAATTTTTGATTAAAATGTTATGTTATAATTTATAACCACAACATACTTACCTTATTATTTTTTAATCATTAGATAACTCCTCTATCACTAATCCCTCCCATGTACACCTAGTACCATGCCTAAATTTCATAAGAGTTATTCCATTTCTCCACTTTTTGAAAGTTTCTTTATGATGTTACCCAATATATTTACAAATTCCTTATGCTAGGACACATATCTATATTACCCCATTAACATCCATTTCATGTAAATATGATGAGATACCCCTTTCTCTCTCATCAACAATTTTTTTGATTTTTTTGTCATGTCGTTATGCTGCTGAAATTGCACCATCTTTTTTCAATCCAAAATCATTGTGTAGTGAATACCATACACATGTATCTAACAAGGGTTTTCACATTAATGTATGTATACATATTCAATGGTACTTATATTTATGTATTCCACATTCCTTAATCGTGGAATAACTTATTATTTTTAATGATTCTATGATATATGATCCATGTGGCACACTTATGCATGAAATAAAATGTTTATAAATAGTGCACCCTAATAGAGCTCCAATGCATTGGGTAAAGAATAGTATCATGATAAGCCATGTCAAATGAGGGTTTACTCATTAAAATTCAAGTGCAATTATGTTTTAATCATGCTAATTATAGTGAAATGAGGGTTTATTGATGCATCATGTGCAATGAGCCTCAGCTCATGCTAATATCAGGTTAAATCATCTTTCCAAATTTCCTTTTTATGAAAATCATGATATATCATGCCTTTATATTAATGTTACATTTATGATCCTTTAATATTCCTATTGCCTAACATGTATTTTATTTTTCATTTTATGCCTTGCTTTATAACGACCTGAACCCAAAACCTGGGTTCCACCTTAACAAATGTTGTGTACCTTTTTTTATACAAGAAACATCAATAAATACAGAAAATTAAATTCAAAAAATGAACTTTACCAGCCTATGTTCTAGAAAATTAGATATCTGACTTATATTTCAACAAAAATATACAAATTGAAAATAATTATTCTTCTACATGTTGCTTCCATAATAGAGTAATGACATAGTAAGTATGATAAACCTGAAAAGTATTTATAATTCATAGGGTGAGCGTAAAATTCATAGCAAGGGGTTTCAAAACAATAGATAAGTATCATAAAGATTCCCCTGAAATAAAAATAAATATTTAAAACAAAATTTTAAAAATACTTGAATATATATAGGGAAATGGTATTTCACAAAATATTATCTTAGAAATCTGTTTGGATTTATCCTTTCAAATTATTAGGTTTTTTGGTTCGTTAATAATACTTGAAAGACCAATATTGAAATCCATACATACGGACACCTGTATTCACTAAGAATTATGGGTGCACTCCCCATAACGTCACGAAACTCACCAGTGCCAATTTTGAAAATATTTTCAGATGTACGGGCCTTTCATATTTCTAAACCAAAATCATTTCCGAAATTCGTACATAATATTATTTTACATGAAAGAAAACAATATTCCTCTTGTCATCACCATTTCCTCAATTTTTTTTAAATCATTTTAGGGAGAATCCAATACATGGAAAAAACGAAATTTTATTTGAAATCTATAATTTCATGAAACATGGGATCAAGTGTGTGCAGGATTTCATAATGCTTGAAGTGCCTTGCATGAGCCAGATGATGGCCATGCCTATTCATGCATGACATGCCAAGAGGTTCAGATGCAAGTTCACACATGAAATAACAACTTAACCCATAACTACACATAAAATAATTACATTTATAACATGCAATTATATAAAAAAGGTGAATATTGGAAACTATTCATACATAAATATTTAAACACTAGTTTGGTAGTTGATAAATACAATTTATATCTTCTATGTAAACTAGAAAGAAAAACTCCACTTAATGTGTTCATATTTGTATATATGTGTATGGGTACATATATATGTGTGTGTATATATATAGATACATACACACATGTATGTATGCTGTTTGAAAACATGAAACCCTTGAAACCATAAGATTTGAGGGGAAATGATCATTTAAAACCAGAATACTTGTCATATATATAAATTGGATTAAAAAGATATGGTTTTACAGACACACACAGATATATATATATATATGACTATATATATATATATATGTTCAAAAAAATAATAATAAAATCCCATACTTCATAGAGGAAACTGAATGGGAAAGGGTACTCTACTGCTTGTATAAGAAATATGAACCCAGGGAACTGGTATGACTCTGTGTTTTGTCCTTATGAAGGAGGGGTTCTCCCTAGTATCCATTTATAAAAAATGCATGTTCCTTATGCGTGTCTTATTTGTATTATCTTTTTGTTTTTTAATTCAAAACAAAAGAAAGACTCATAACCACTGTTTATTCATAACACTATATTTACAAATTATATTTATAATTTGTTTAAATTTGTATGGGTTATTTCATTATTCCTCAATCAATCACGGGTCGCTAATTTTTATACAAGTCACCATTAATTGACATGCTTCGTTATGAATTTGTAGCATCTTTTATATCATTTTACAATGCTTTGACTCATTTCACATCATTTTTTATCTTTACATGAATTTTATTTCATTTTAAATAATTGTTTTTAGCATTTGGTATAAATATATATTGATATATATATATTTTTTAATATATATATAAAGTGTGTGTCTTTTATAATAAAATATTAAATATTAAATATATATTAATAATTATAGAATTTATAATTTCATAAACAATATGTCTTATTTTTTGTTGTTTTATTATTAAAATTCATTTTTTATCTAATATCACATTCTCTATCCTTTATTTTTCATCTCACACATATCTTTTTTTTAATTTTCATTTTGTATTATCAATTTTTATTTATCATTATGGTTTTCTTTTTTTTCACACACTTTATATCTCCGATATTTTATCTATTCATCATTGACTTGTATCCATCTTTATTCAATCCCATCATTAATATTATATTATAATTTATTATAATAATAGATTATTATATTATCATCATTTTTTTCCAAGAATAATTAAAATATTATTAATTAATTATTTTTATAAAAGTGACGTTAAATTATAAAAATGTAGCGCAAATATATATATATATATATATATAAGTTTTTTTAATAATTTTTAACATTTTTTTAATATGTTGAAATAATTTAACTTATATATATATATTTATTTATTTTTTATATTAATATTACTATATATATATATATATTAATTATTTCAAAATTTTATAAACAAAATATTTTATCTTAAATATAATAATAATTTTCTAAAAAAACACCCATTATTATCATTATTATTTTTTTACTATTATTATCATAAAAATATTAAAACCAATTATATTTATTTCCAAATAATGATAAAATTTTATTTTTAATTATTAACATAAATATCAAAAAAGGTGTATATATATATATCCACACACATATATTACACATGTGTATAATGTTATCATTTTAATTTCAAACAAATTTGAATATTAAAAACCTATATTCCTTCACATGTAAAAAATATTTAGAAAGAATATACATTGTTCATAATAAAAATTTATTAAAAACATTAAATATTAATGAATACTTTTAAATAAATAAGATATTTTAATAAAATACATTTATTTAATGAAAATAATATTTCTTGAATGTAATATTTTATAATTTAGAATAAAAACGATATTTTGATTAAAAAATTATTTTTATAAAAGTCATAAAAAAATATTTCAGAATAAATATTAAAATAAAATAAATGTACTATTTATAATTATTGGGGTGTTACATTATCCCCCCTAAAAAGAATTGAGTCCCCACAATTCATATTTAAATAAAGGGAATATAATTTTACACATAAGAATTATTGATTTTATTCTAATTTTCCATAGTTATCTAGATCGTTCCTCTGATAGAATTTATAACGACCCAAACCAAAAAATTTGGTTTTTCCCTAACAAATATTTTGTTCCTTTTTTTATACAAGAAACCTCAATAAATTCAAAACATTAAATTAAATAGAGGACCTTGTACCAGTCTAGGTCCTAGAAATTTATATATCTGACTTACATTTTAACAAAAATATACAAATTAAAAAACAATGATTCTCCATCGAGTTGCTTTCACAATAGAGTTTCAACGTAGGAAGTATACAAACTTGACAAGTTTTTATAATTCATAGGGTGAGCATAAAATTCCAACTAAGGGGTTTCAAAACAACTGATAAATTTCATAAATCATCCCTTGAAATCAATATAAATATTTAGACCAAATTTTTTCAAATACTAGAATATAAATCAAAAAATGGTATTTCACAAAATATTATGTTTAAATTATGGTGGGAATTATACTTTGAAATTATTATTATTTTGTGGTTCATTAATAATATTTGGTAGGCCATTATTAAAATCCATAAATACAGCCACTAGTCTTCACTATGACTTATGGGTTGACTCCCCAAACCGTCATGAAACTCACCAGTGCAAATTTTGAAAATATTTTCCCATAGACGTGCCGTTATTATTTCTTAACAAAAATAATTTCCAAAATTCTTACATTATATTATTTTCTAAGAAAGAAAATAATATTCCTCATTTCAACACCATTTCTTCAAGAAGGATTAAAATCATTTTTGGGATACTCCCATACTTGGAAAAAACAAACTTTTTTTTGAAAATCGTAATTTCATGAAACATGGGTTTAAGTGCATGCATGATTGCATAATGCTTGAAGTGCCTCACATGAGCTATATAATTGACATTTCTATTTATGGATTACATGATAAGAGGTTTAGATGTGAGTTCACACATTAAATAATAACTTGGCCCATAACTACACATAAAACAATACCAATTATCACATGAAATTATGTTAAAAAGGTGAGTAGTAGAAATTATTCATACATAAATCTTTAAAAAATAGTTTGGTAGTTTATAAATACAATTTATTTCTTTAATGTAAATGATAAAGAATAACTCCACATAATGTGTTCATATTTGTATGAATTTGTATGTGTATATATATATGTGTATATATATACACATATACATACACCCATGTATGAGTGTATTTTGAAAACATGAAGCCCCTGCAACCATAAGATTTGAGGGGAAGGGATCATTTAAAACAAGAAGACTTATTATATATATTAATTGGATTAAAAATATATAGTTTCACACACAAACACAGACACATATATATTACTATATATATATGTGTGTGTGTGTGTGTCTGTGTTCACAAAACAAATGAAAAATATTAAAATCCCTTACTTGATAGTGGAAACCAAAAGGGAAATGGTAATCTGATTCTTGTATAAGAACATGAACACATGGAAGAGGTATGACAATTTGTTCAGTCCACGTGAAGGGGGGATTCTCCCTAGTATCATTTTTTAAAATGAAGGTTCCTTATGCATGACTTATTTGTATTATTTGTTGGTTTTTTTAATCTTAAATTAAGAATGACTCATAACCACCGTTCATTCATTACAATATATTAATATAATATATTTATCATTTTTTAACTTTTTATGGGTTATTTCTTTATTCCACAATCAATCAAGGGTCACCAATTTTTCCAGAAGTCACCATTAATTACCATGGCTCTTTATAAATTATTAGAAATTTTTTATATCATTTTATTATTTTTTGGCTTGTTTCACCCCTTTTTTTAACATTACATGAATTTTATTTATTTTTAAATATTTGTTTTCAGATTTTTTTATAAATATATATTTATATATTTTAGTTTTTTTAAAATATATATATATATAGATATAAAGTGTGTGTCTTTTATAATAAAATAACACATATTAAATATATCTTTATAGTTATACAATATATATTTTCATAAAAAGTTTTTCTTATTTGTTGTTGTTTTTTCATAAATATCCTTTTTTATCTACTCTCACATTCCCTACCCTTTATTTTCCATGTCATGCATATCAATTTTTTTAATTTCATTTTGTATTATCGTTTTTTTCTTTTATTTATCAATAAGGTTTTGTGTTTTTTTTCAGACACTTTATCTCTCCCACATTTTATCTATTCATCATTGACTTTTATCCATCTTTTTTCAAAACCATCATTTAAATTGTATTATAATTTATTATATTATCATCATTTTTTTCAAGAATAATTAATATTTATTTAACTCATTCATTTTTTTAAAAAAGTGACGTTACATTAATAAAATGTGGTGCATATATATATATATATATAATTTATTTATATGTTTTAACTTTTTTTTAATTTTTTCAAAACATATGACATTAATATATATATATATATATTAATTTTTTTATATAAATATAACTATATATATATTATTTCAAAATTATATAATAAAAATATATTATTTTAAATATAATAATAATTTTCGTAAAAAAATACTTTTTATTACCATTACGATTTTTATTGTTATTGTTATCATAAAAATATTGAAATAAATTATATTTATTTCCAATTAATGATAAAATTTTATTTTTAATTATTATCACAAATATCAAATTAATTGTGTATATATATACACACACATTCAATACACATGTGTAAAATGTTATCATTTTATATTCAATCAAATTAGATTTTTCAAAACTTATATTTTTACCCATGGAAAAAAAATATTTAAAAAGAATTTAAATTTTTCACAACAATAATTTATTACAAGCATTAAATATTAAGGAATGATTTATAATAAATAATAAATTTTAATATAATACATTTATTTGATGAAAATAATATTTCTTCAAAGTAATATATTATAATTTTGAAAAACAATCGTTACTTGGATTACAAAAAAAATAGTTTCAAAAATGTCTTAAAAAATAATTCAGAATAAAGATTTAAATAAAATAAAAGTTCTATTTTAAATTCATGGGATGTTACATGTTCACTCCCCTACGGGGCTTTATTTCACACCATTTTTTTATGTATTTCCTCAGGTTATCCCATGCAATGTTAAGTACAAGGAATGTTATGGTCATGTAAAAGATGTTTTCCATAATGTTGTTTTATTTTTATGACTTAAGTTGTCATGTAATGTTTCTAATCCCCAAATTCATTATACCTCTCGATCTTCTAGGTTGTATTATGTGAAATTTTATCTAATAAATCATGTTTTAATGTGTAATAAAGAGTAGGGTTTTTATAGTTGGTATCAGTTGTTATGTTTAGTTATTTTTGGGATTAGGATTAGAAAACCCTAGTGAAAGCCTTTGGGATATGACTATTTATATTATATACACCCATAAATTATTATTAGTATAGAGTTATGGTTTATGAAGAAAATAAATCTTTTTCTGGATAAGAACCAATAGAGGTAGCTCTTTCATAGATGTATCTCAGGGAAAACCCAAAAACACTGCTTGAGCAAGACTCGAACGGGAATCGGTACCTGACAATGGGACTTTCTGTACTCTTATTGAAAAAACTCTTGGGTGATATTCTTTGGTAAATTCATAATCTTAGTATGAACAATTTTTAATGGGATAAAAAAATTACCCTATATATATATATTGGGAAGTAGATCATGGATAAAATAGATTAATTCGTATAAATTTATAAGTTATGGAAATAAATGTAATTTATAAGTTATACTTTTTTTCATTGGATTCCACTTTATGTGTTACCAATAACTTTCCTTTTATTCCTGCCATTGGCCAGTAATAGGAGGACTATGAAAAACAACTTTTCTGAATATCAGTGTGATGAATGTTATAATGAGCTGCCCAGTCTGATGGGAGTGGGAATCGAAAATTTTTCCATGATCCTCTCTCATTTAACTCATGTTTTAATAAAAAAACATGCGTAAAGAGGATTTTCCAACCCCCCCCCCCCAAGAAAGAATAATCCACAAGCAAGACCTTCATGAGACAAAGGAATCCAACATTTAATGGACTATCTGATTGATCAATCACCGAAACATGGATCAAACCCATTGAAAATATCTTCATAATCCTTCAATGTTCCGTACAAGAAAATGTTCTTCCAGATTCTTATCGTATGGGGGCTGAACCTGATCAATGTTGGACATTGATCAAAAATACTATGTCTTAGGTAGATATTGTGGTTTTGGAATCGAAGGATTTCAAGAAAAAATATTCGATATATATTTTCCTCGCACCCTATGACTTAATATAGAAATGGTCTTCCTTTCCCGCAAGGAAAAAGGCGAAGAATCCATCAGAACATACGTGGAAAACATCAGAAGTCTTGCACAATATGCCTCCAGCTTTTCCATTACCCACGAATGCAAGGTTGACTAATTCATTGGTGGGATAAAACCTAGTCTGTGGAAATCCCTAGAGATTTGCAACTTCGATAGGTATGAGGAAACTATTCGATGTTCCCTCAAAGTTGAAATGGAGATCGGAAAATCTCAGGGGTATCATGGGGTTAAGAAATAGAAAGTGGAAATTAATTCTGGTGGTCCGATGGATAAATCCAATGGTGATAAGAAATTTCTGCACACCACTTGAAAATGGTTTGGAAAGTATCACCCAAGAAATTTCCTGAAGGGGACGAGAAAATGCTTTTGGTGCGGAAGAGAAGGGAATCTGTCCATTAACTGCCAAGAAGAAAATCCTACTAATGCGACAGGGGATAGGAACACTTTGTTTGACCCAAAATACATTGTTCATTACTTCAACTACAAAAATGTATGGTACATTACAAACTAGTTCCCAAATACAAGGGTTTTTAGTTGAATCCAACAACCTCCAAGGCAGTAAGGGATAGCCTTTTCCATCACTACCGTCGAAGCAAGCACAAAAAATAAAGTGATGACAGGTATGCTACTTATTCATTCAGTAATAGGGAACATACTTTTTTATTTTTGTTTTACTAATTCTTTTATATCCTGAATGTTTAAAAGAACAATCCCCACATCACCACAAATCATGGATGCAAAGATGTCAGTGAGAATGGAAAATGGGGAAATTATTGTATCCCATGAATATGCAAATCATAATCTATATATTTAACTTCTCATAGAACATCATCATTCACCCTCAATTGGAATTTGATACAATTAATGTCCTTGATTATCTTTCCCTACAAAGAGCCACCATAAATTGCCTTGAGAGGGAAATCACTCTCTAAATGGTTAATCGACCCCCGATTTTGTACCACTGCAAGGAGGAGGATGAATCTTCAATAGCACCATCATCTCAAGAATGGATATTACTACCCTTTGAGAATGTGTATCTCGGTTAGATGATTTAGTAAAAGGAAGCAACCATCCATGAAGACATTTCTATTGTGAGTGAATTCACTAATGTGTTTCCTGAGGAATTTCAAGGTCTTCCTCCAAGAATAGATATTGAATTATCGATTGATCTTATACCTGGGACATTGTCAATATCCAAGACTCTTTATAGAATTAATATTGTGGAACTCAAGGAGATAATGGGACAAATATAGATGAATATGAATAAAGGGTTTGTATTCCCAAGTGCTTCACCATGGGGTGTACCATTCCTCTTTGTCTAGAATAAGGATGTGACAATGTGCCTTTGCAATGATTATCATGAGCTCAAAAAAATACCAATAAAGAACAATTATCATCTTCCATGAATTAATGAATTGTTCGATCACCTACATGGAGTAAAATAATTCTCCATGGTGGATTTTGGTTGGGATATTACATAATAAGGGTGTGGTAGGAAGATATTCCCAAGACTGCTTTTGTTACAATGTACGAGAACTATGAATTCATTGTAATGTCTTTAGGACTCAATACTGCTCTAGAAATATTCATGGACTTGATGAATATAGACATTTGAGATTACCTCGACAAATTTTTGGTAGTATTTATAGAAGATATTCTAATATACTCTAAAACCATGGATGATAATGAGGAACATTTAAGCACTATACTATATACCTTGTGAAAGGATAAGATCTATGAAAAGTGTAGCAAGTGTGAGTTCAAGTTGAACAAAGTCTCATTCATGGGTCATATCACTAGAAGGAATGTGATATCTATGGATCCATCTACGACAACTATAATTGAGGGATGGTTGAGGCCAACATTAGTGACAAATATCTGTATATTCTCGGGGTTGGCTGGATATTATCTACGATTTGTGATAAGTTTTTCACAATTTTCAAACCATGTTTCTAAGCTAACATTAAACGGAGTCATGTTTATTAGAGTGATTAATGTAATGATAACTTCATGGAGTTGAAAAGAATGCCTATCACTGCACTCGTGCTCACACTACCCACAAGTAGAGAATTTTTTTTGCTATTTAGTGATGCTTCAAATAAGATAATGGGATATGTATTGAGTTGAAATTTCAAATTCATTACCAATACTTCATGTAAATTGAATGTTCATTAGAAAAACTATCCAAAACATGATATCTAGTTGGCTATAGTAATCATTAATTTAAAATTTTGGAAAAATTACCTCTTTTAAGAGAAGAGTGAAATATATATGGATCAAAAAAGCCTTAAGTATATATTCACATAGAAAGATTTGAACATGATCCAATGAAGATGGTTAGAGTTGATCATGGACTATGGCATATCAATCCCTTACCCCTTGGGAAATCATACAAGGAGGATGATTATCTAAGTAAAAAGGACCCAACGATTATATCATTGATGGGAATTAAAAAGGATCCAGTCTTCTTATATTTTATGAAGATATAATTGGGAATCATAAATAAGGGAACATCATCAATCCATTCACAAATGATTTCGCTACAATCTCTTTTGGAAAGCTTAAAAGTTCCTCAAAATAATAATGTGGTAATTCAGAAGAAAGTGGAAAATATTTGGAAATGGAAATCCATAGAGTTCAATGTCAATGAAGAAGTAATTGTGAGATTTGGGTCAACATTATGTGTATCATCATATCCATAGTCAGAGAAAGAACATTTGGATGATGAACATAATTCGAATTTCTCCATTCACCCAAGAAACAGATAGATGTATCGAGATATCCATGAGAATTATTGGTGGGATGACATGAATAAGGATATCATTGAGTATACATCAATGTGCCTGGTATGTCTGCAAGTGAAGGATGAGAGATAGGTGTCTAATGGGATGATGAAACCATTACCCATACCTATGTGGAAAAGGGAGAAGATGACCATGGACATTGTCATTGGACTTCCGAAAGAATCCAAGGGAAATAATGCAATCTGGGTTGTTGTTGATCAACATACAAAGACTTCATGCTTCATTATAATTTAAGAGGATGTCTCATTAGAACAACTGGAACAGATATACATTAAACAAGTAGTAAGGCTGCCTGGAGTGCCACTAACGATTGTATCCAATCAAGATCCAAGATTCACCTCTAACTTCTTGAATAGAATCCAAAATGCTCTAAATAGTGAGATGAAATTAATTATGACATATCATCCACAAACTCACATCCAATTTTAACGGACTATCCAAACACTTGAGGAAATGTTGAGAGCATGTTCAATGGACTTCAAAGGAGGATGCGATCAACATCTTCCTCTGGTTGAGTTCTCTTAAAATAAACATTTCCACCCCAGCATATAAATGGCTGCCTATGAATCACTTTATGGGAAGAGATGATGAACACCGACATGTTGGGATGAAGTTGGGGAGAAAAAACTCCTTGGTCTAGAAATGGTCGATGAAATGGTGGAGATGGTTAAGACCATCCAGAAGCACATTATTGCTAATTAGAGTCGATGAAATATCTATGTTAATAATCACCGATGATACCTAGAGTTTGAAGTTGGAGACATGGTGTTCCTATTCATATCACCGTGGAAGTGAGTTATGAAATTTGGGAATATGGAAATGCTTAGTCATAGGTACATCATCCCTTTTGAGATCCTCGGTCGCATTTGATTGGTGGATTATCAACTAGCACTACCACTGATCTTATATCAAATACATGATGTATTCCATGTATCATTATTGAGGAAGTGCATACCTTAACCATCACATGTACTCAATATATAATGGTACCATATGATAATGACCCCTCCTATAGAAAGAATCTGATGAAGATCTTAGATCATTGGGAAAAGTGTTCTATGAAATGGGATGATGCCCCTCATCAAGGGGTTTTGGCGAACAAAAATGTATAAAGAAGCAATATGGGAATCATAGGAAGTGATGAAGAATAGTTACCCTCCTCTGTTTTAGTTTGGGAAATGGAAATTTTGAGGGAAAATTTTTTTATGGGGGGAAGATTATAACGATAAAAACATTTACTAATGAAAATTCATCTTGATCTAATTAAATTTCTTATTAAGTAAAATGGTTAAAAACATATAAACTTATTTGGGTTTTTGTGTATTTGGATTTTTAAAATACTTTCAAGAATTGGAAATGTTTCTAATATAGTCGTTGAATAGCGACCATATGATTAGTATAAATATATGGATTTAACAAATCCAATTTACTCATTCAAATGAAGTGATTGCATCATCCAATAGGGTTGCTCCATATGAATCCCATTTGATAGATCTTGTAAAGAAGGTAGAATCACATGGGCATGGCTCTTTACCAAGCCCAAGTCGATATTCAACATGTCAAGCTTCAATGGAACAACCTACCGAATAAGTGGAAGTTTATAGATATTACCAGTCGAGCGATGTTTCTTAACTGCCCCAAGAGTATTTCACCATCGCACACCCTACCCTTAGGTCTTATGAGGGTTTTATAATGGGTTATATAACAAGACCCTAGAACTATGATTATGTTCATTATTGTTTTTTAAATACTGTAAATTCATTTTATCATTGTTAATTTGTATGTGATTTTTAAATCACAAATAGTATATTAAGTTAATATTCAAATTCAATTGAGAAAACTATTTTGATGAATTAATTGATTTTTTAAATAAATAATATTTTCATAAAATAATATTATTACTAGATTATCTTTTATTAAATATAAATTATCATATAAATTTTATTAATATAATTATAATTTTTATTAAGGCATGGAAAATGTTTATGTCAAAACGTTTGAATTTTTAATAAATGTTGGTTTTTATTTCTAAAGTGAAAATACACATATTTAGAAAATTATTTAGATAAAATGAATATTATTTTTAGAATTAGGGAATCAAAATTATCCAATAGTGAATTTTTCATAATTTTATGTGACAATCGAATATTTAAGTAAAAATTAAATACCGTTTAAATATATAATGTGTTTTATGAAATTATAATGATCCAATAGTGATTAAATAAAAGACATAAAAGGATGTTTCATCCAATATATGTTTTACCTTTAAAATAATGTTATTTTATATTTTATTTTTTTATTATTCAAATCCTTAGTGGACCCTCCAAAACATATAAAACATTTTATTATTTTAAACTTATTTCCTTGAGAGTGTGAATCACCTCCACATTAGAAAGCCTAATATTTTAATATGATAGTCCATTGACCTTATAATGTAATATTTCCCACACCCCTTTGTAAAAAATCATGGGAAAAAATGTGATTGTTTTTGGTTTTGATTTTCTTAATGTGTAGTGTCCAAAACCAAAATAATAATGATTTCCATCTCCTTCCCTATATAAACCCACCCATTCTCCAACTTCTCTTCACTCATAACGCTTTTATCACATCCATATTCTAACCTCCTCTTTCTATAGTCTTCCCATGGTTCCCCAACCTCCCTTTAATCCACTCTCAAGCCCCACTCAATCCTTTGGGATCACATTTCCAAGTATGAGAATCCTTACTTTCTCAATTTTCAATGTTTTATTATGTTGTTATTCCATTTTATTATCAATTAAAAAAATTTGGTATGATTTCTAAACTCCCCCATACTTCCCTAGTTTTGTTTTAATGATGACATAAATCTTTATATCACATTAATCCCACACATGTACGACTGTTACCATGCCAAGATCACATAAGAGTTATTCTATTTCTCCTATTTATTCATGTTTTTTATTATGTTACATCTTCTATTTCCAAATTCCATATGTTAGGACGTGTATCTATTTGACACACTTACATTCCATTTCATGTAATTATTATTAGATACAAATTTCTCACTCTTCAACCATTTTTATGAATTTGTATTTCATGCCTTTATGCAGCCAAAATTTTACAGCGATGTTCCAATTCAAAATCATTGTGTAGTGAATTTCATACCCATTTCTCTATCAAGGGTATTAAAATTTATGGAAATATACATATTTAATGGTACATAAATGTATTTAATACACATTATATAATCATTGAATACCTTATGATGTTGAATTATTCCACGTTATATGATCTTTGTGGCACACTTGTGAATGAAATGAAATTTTTATAAAAGGTGTGCCCTGATAGCGCTCCAATGCATATGGTAAAGAACTGTATCATGATATGCCATATTAAATAAGGTTTTACATATGATTATTAAATTTAAATTAGGTTTTAATAATTCTAATTCATTATCAATGAGGTTTTACTCGTTCTTCAAGTTCAATGATCCTTGGCTCATGCTTATATCATGTTAAAGGTTATTGACACATTTTCATTTAATGATAATCAAGATATATCATGCCTTCATGTATATATTTCGCTTATTACACATTGATATGACTATTTACTAGCATGTATTTTATTTTTCATGGTATTCCTTGTTTACTCACTTACTAGGATTTATAGCTCACCCTTTTCATAAGTTCGTCCTCAGGTTATCCCATGAACTTTTATATATGAAGAAATGTTGTGGTCATGTAAATGAAATTTTCAATAATGATGTTGTATTATTATGTCTTATGTTTTCATTTAATGTTCCTAATCCCAAAATACACTAGACCTATCAATATTTTGGGTGCTATTAAGTGTGAGTTTATGTATTAAATCATTTTTAAATGTGTAATAATGATCATGGTTGTTATACTTCCCATGTTTGAACCATAATAAGCATCATCAATGGTAACACCCTCATTTTCCCCATCCAACTATAAAAAAAGTTTATAGATCCATAGTTTCTTCTTTGACCAATGATTCTGAACCTCCTACCAATAATGGTTGTGTGCCTCCATCAATTGGCACTAGTAGAGTCAGAATATACCTTTATCACAAACAAAGAAAAAATGACTCCAATAAAAGTAGTTGTATTACAATGGTGCGGGTAGTGGATCACATTCGACAATAGAAGTAACACATAACTATAGAATTGGTGTCTCCTTCTTCATTGGTAGAAGTAGTTTCATTTGAAACATTTCTAGCAATACTAATTATTAACCACCAGTGGTGGAAGCTATCCATGTGATAGTTAATAGTAGCAACCAACAATAGAGGTAGATTTGTTTTCATGGTATTTGAATTCATGTACAATTATTTAAGAAACTATTCTTCCATAATATTTAAAATCTAGTACCTCCAGTTATAAATTTATGCAACTATGAATTCTATAATCATCAATAATCATTGATGAAATATATGACCATCAGTTATGGAATATGTAACCTATGCATGATATCAAAATTTTGGTTCTAAAATTAATTTATAATATTTCTTTCATATACATATTTTATGATTTAATATTGAAATTACTGACACTTTTTAATTTTATATTAATTATTTTTTACTTATATGTTAATTATAAATCTCAATATTTGTACCAAAATTATTTGGATCATTAAAAATATGTTTTTAATTTTCTTTTAATTATTATGGAATAAATATTATATATCAAAAAAACATAGAATGTATTTTTAATGTATTATTTGTGTTATCAATGTCTTTATATTTTATACATGTATTTAGGATGTTTTTTACATAATCACCACGGTTGAAATATTCCTTGAATTAGTATATGTATTATTTAGAAAATTTAAATTAAAAAAATTATGTAGTTTTTTATATTTTTTAATTAATATATTTAATATTTTTTAATTCTATTGGTATTTATGGAATCTATTTTATCTCTAGTAAAACTGGTTGAGCCTATTTTTTTATTATATATATTTTCATGAGTTCTCATTATTTTCAGTTTCTTGGTAGAATACAATTATGGGATTTGATTACATAAAGATATATTATGATAAAATACCATCATGTTCAAGTTGATAATAATAACTCATACTCTAGGAACATTCAAGTGATCATGTACACATTAGTTTTCTATAAATTATGATCTCTTAGGGACTACACTTAAACTAATTTCATTATTACTTCTTTGATTATATGAGCTAATCCAATAGTCAACAACACAAACATGTGTTTATATTGTTTATATATTTATTTCATTTTATTTTATTGTTTCATTAATTATACATCTAATATATCACAAATTCATTGAATTTATATTTATACGATATCATTAAAGAATGTTCTCATTATTTAGGTTGTGAATCCCAGATTCTAAAGACCTGAAATGCATGTTGTGAATCATGATGTGTTAAATTATTTTTTTTAATGGGTTTTTAATTCCCATAAAAATGTAATGTTTCATGATTATACAACCAGTAGAAATTTTTTTGTGATCACGTTGCGATTATCATCCAAAAATATGTTTTATTAGAAACGTATCTCTTAGATAGTAGAATGGTATAAGAGTATATTAAGTCAACGTTGGACTAAACAATTATAAAAAATATATGTTCTTTCATTCTTTTAATTTCTGTTATAAATTAAAAAATTTAAATAACATGGCTAATTAAATTATCTACTTAAATTTTATTTAGATGGTTTTTTCACACCCTCATGACCTTTAGCCACCCATTCTAGCCTAACACTAATATAATTGTATGTTCTCAAAAATAACATCACCTGGCTCACATTCTAGACTGATCTATTTTCAAAACACATATTTTGTTTATTCCAAAATATATTCTGTTATCCTATTCTAGTACAGTAACTAATAAATAGAAGGTACACAAGAATATCCTAACATTCTACTAGATTTCTTCCCAAACCATACCATATTTTGTCTAGAACCTTGTAGACTTGCTCCATATGGGTTGCTAACTAGGTTAACCCGACAATTATCCTCATAAGTTTGGTTAATAGTATATAGGATGAATGAAAAAACTATATATTTGGTGTAAGTACCACATCAATAACTTCAAGGAACTATTATCCTAATATTCTAGTCTGCATGATGTAAAAATACTTTGAAATATCTAATAAGTGTGACCTAAATGAAACATCACATGTTCATGGATACATGATCATTAGAGTCACTATAGTGGTACATGCCCCCCAACCCTAAAGGGTATTGCATGTCCTTTTATTTAGCACATAATTAAATCATATATAATTACTATTATTGGGATATGTTGGAAGCCGGTTTTATAAGTTCGATCTGAACATTATGACACATATCACCCCCATGTATATAAATTGATCCTAGACATATATACAACATATATTAACCATTCCATCACTAATTAATAAGATAAATACCGAAGACAAGTGATATAAATATATATTTATTTATTTTCAAATCAATGGATTTTTTAATTAGATCATTAGCATGGGGTAAGAAGACTCATTATAGGATTTGGAAAGGATTCAAAAATACATCTTACATCTATAAAAGAGTCCCAAAGGAACCAATAATTTCACCCCTAAGGGTTGCGATGAGACAATGTACTTTTCCTCTCGACCAATGTGTAACCCAAGAATTGATTCTAAATTTCCATAGAGAAACAACAATTGAAAAAAATGATTGAATATACTACAAACAAAACACATGCATGTTTGGAATCAACATTAAGCACACAGTGGGTCAATAAGATAAATGGCATCATACATGGTCATCTGAGTCATCAAATACCTATAAATATTGTATATGTTTCAATCTATTTGGGAAGACTATATATTCCATTTTAGGTATATATATTATGTTATATCTAGACACATGTTTAAACTCTGATAGATTTTTAGAGGAAGAACATTTGATTAGGGGAACATTTTTAACATTTTAGAGTCCATTTTTTAATTTCATTATAGTTGATATACTATATGTGTAATGAACAATGCGATAAAATATTATTTATAGAAATTATATATATATTTTTTATAATATTTCTACATATGTTGGTGATTCAAATGAAATATTTATTAATTTCAAATTATAGACACCGGTATCCCTCTTGGAATCCAATTAATTATCTAAAAGATTTAGGTACATATAATATATGTACGGAACATTTTTATTTTTTTGTAAAATCAACGAATTACCTATTACATGTTTTTTAGGAAATTGTCTCCCCAAAACTATTATATACCATCCACACATGTTAACAACCTCTAGCACATGGGTATGTGCACCTAAACCATGTCTTTCACTTATTTTAGTCACTTCTCACGAAGACCATGCCTGAATATTACAATATTTGTTATGAATAAGTTGATGTTATGAATAAAATATAGATTTTGGTTCATAGAATATATAGTTTATATGATCATATATTATTTACATTCATGTTGTGTACAAATTATTTATGATCAACTTACATTCACATAGATGATATACTTATGTCTCATTATTGGTATGTAAAGTATTCTTTTTTATATAATCTCTTTCATCAATCCAATTTTGAAATACATCCGTGTTAATTGAACATTACTCAATTATCACATGCTTGTAAATTTTATACAATATTATTAATATTCCCATCAATATTTTATACACATTATAACATACATATAAATAAGTCTTTTTTTCTTCGTTTGAAAATATCCCAAATTTAAAACACCATGAATGTTCACATTCTCTAAATCATGAGGTAACATTAACCAATAGAGAAATTCAATAATCACGTCATCTTAAATTTTATATTTTGGTATAATCAATGTTCCCCAAATAAATACATCCTTTATATAGATGATGAAGAGACATGGACAGACATGGAGAAAGACTAAAATGGATTCACAATAATAAAAATCATTGTTGTAGGACCATATTTTGTTTTTTAGAATTATGATAAAAATATCACCCATAGGTGAATTACATTATCAGTATTGAAATTCAAGATTTTTACCACATTCATTATATTAGTCCCCATGGTTGAGATGTGCGATTTTTTTCCCTTCACAAAAGATAAAATTATATATATACTAGAATTTCATATAAAATAAAAATAAATAAAATTTTATTTCACTAAAAACATTATCATATGATTTCATCTAATATGATGATACCCATCTTGGTTTTCATGCATGTTTGAAAGACTCTGTATTCTTGAAACCTCTAAATATATATTTAATGTAACTATGTGGTCAAATATTATATATTGGTTAAATTCATGAGCACTAATTTTGGAACTTTTAACCACATTCTACTGATATATAAGTCCATCATTCAAAACATTTTCACAAATTCAATAACATTGGGTTTTTATCTCATTTTGGATTCCAATTATTGGATTCCTATAATAATTATTTTCATTATATAATATATTAATGTTCATTATTTTTTACATTTTTAATGGCCATAAATTTTTACCATGATAATATATAGAAATAGAATCTATGGTCTATCTATACATTAGTGATACTATTATTTAGTATATCTACATGTAGCCTATGATGTCTCACATCATAAGGAATGAATTACAATAGAAATTAGGATACATTAATATATTTCCCAATCATATTATATTCACTCACCAATTTCCTACTTGTATCATTCCTATATTGTTATAGAGTTATTGGTTTGTCACTTTTTCATAAGTCCCAATAATTTCTTGTGGATTACATTATCCTAGATGTTAAAAATAAACTTTAGATAAACTAATTAATTTTGGATCTCCATTTCAAATTTTCAATATTCAAGAAATATTATTTGAACATAATATGGAATAATGTTTTCTAGTGTTAATAACAAAAAACATGACAAAATATTTTAATTTCCATATGACTAGAAACTAATCAGAATATTATCTATCCTAAATGAACTTATTATATATGAACTACTCATTATTTTGTACAGTAAAACCTATAATATACAATACCATGACAAATTCCATGAATTCTTATGCAATCTTATCTTGTTGGAATGATGATAAACTACATGGTATGGCTTCGTACATAGACATAAACTCTAAAACTAATCTTTAATATTGATTTGTTGTCCCTAAACATATGGATTTAAACAACATGTAATTCCATCATTTTGATCATAAAAATTAAATCCTTATTTATATAGTTCATCTGTTTCATCCTAGGAATTTAGATCATGAATTTGAATTATATGTGATTTTGTTTTAATAATATGGATATGTTATAATCAATCTATATGTTTAATCCCTAAGCCATTAAAACTCCCAATAATTATTTCCATCCATGTAAATATAAAATTAATGAAATATTATTGTTTTTTATTGGATTTTATATATCTCTAGCATAATCTTATTTCAATACTTGATAAAAAATAATCTTACTAAAACCTATTTATTTATAGATGAAAATAAATCAATGTAATCATTTCCCGTTCCATGATTCCATGAATCTGTAGTGTAAATATTTGTACCATCATGTTTTGATTTAAACTATATGGATACCATTCAATATCCCCATAAATCTATAAAATGTATTAATATCATTTATTCCTTCCTTGATAGGATTAAAATCCATATGGCCTTATTGTATGCATTAAAACTATTTTGTTAAAACACATCCAAATTAAATTTGCAAGATGTTCCTAATGAAATAATCATGGGAAGATATAGTTTCACATTTTACCGAAAAAAAAATCTAATACCATTATCAATTAATAATATTTCATTAACACAATATAGATGAAAATTATATAATAAACCATATTTAAAAAAATAATAAGGTACTAGGAGTGATTTTATTAACATATATATAGTAAATATGAAAAAAACATGTCCAAAATCTCTTATGTAAATTCAGTTGTCATCCCATACCCTTAAATTGACAACCTATATCACAATATAAAATGTTTCCCTAATGAGAAATAGAAAATAGTGTTTTTGGGAGACAACAACAAAATATAAATTGGTAAAGATATTATAAAACATTTTAATATAAAATAATATTGATTAACTAATATTTAATCATTATTTGTGAACGAAAAAAATGATTTTTTTTGACTCTAGAGTAAAAAATATCATATTTTTCACTATTAATCAAAATTAATTATCATTTACATTATAGATTTATTTTCTAACTGTAAAATGTGATTATATTACTATAAACTACTATATCATGTTCCCATTAACATTTATTGTTTCACCTATTTTGACATCCTCAGCATAACAACTTCTACTCTACTTGATGTCAAACTCCAATTGATAAATGAAAAATACACTATTACATGAACATATTTATAAATTCATGATCTGAAAATACTCGAATCAAAGTATACTAAGAGTATCTGATGTCAAATATTCTCGTTCCATTCTATTGAATCAATTCTAGTAGGGGGAAACAATTGTCACATCAAAGACCAATAGAAGATTATCGCCCTTGTAGGAAAATGATCTCATTTATTATGTGGATGAAATGGAAATACAATATGTTAATTTCATACAACCATAGTTTATATAATGGGATACCTCTAATTCAATTTTCATCTATCAATATAAAACCTTAGCCTCCCGGAAAATATCTCCATTGTCTCTTACCTAGGTCGTATTATCAAGGGGGCCAAGAAGGAAGACCTATATAAAAAAATATAACGTTGATATATATATAGTGGATAACTTTATAACTAAATCCAATTCCATAATGTATTATAATAATGATGGAATGGTGACTTAAGAAAACAATATAGTCACATTGATTCTTGGGCCCTTGTAATCTCCATGATGAGCATTGGAGGGCACAACTTTCAATTCCACTATGTTAAGCTAATCTAACCCCCATAGTGGTTATAAGTATGGTTAAATAACACCAAAACATAGATTTCATACTCATATAATAATTGAAGTAAACCAACATAGAATACGTCTTTATGTTGAAGTAATCAACCAATATAGACATCCTACCAATTATAACACAAACAAATATACAATAGAGGTCATCATCATAGTGGTAAAGTAATTTGAAATTATGATAATCCACCTAGTAGAGAGGAAAAACCCATGATGTTTCTCATAATATTGGAACCACTATTAGATCCAGAGATCCTTCTCATGGTGATGAAACTAACATACAAAAATTTCCATTCCTAATTAAAGATAAAATATAACTCCATCACGGTCCTCTGTATAATAATGATGTTAACTTAAATAAAGGAAATATTCATGTAAAATAGATAAAATATCATTATTTTTTTCCATATATGATACAATCATCCAACAAGAGGTTCCAAAGGATTCCAATGAAGTCATATTATGGAGTAGTCATTCATATATTGGTACCAAAATTAAAAACTAAGGATGTTCTCCCTATGATACCGGTGTCAAATATAAAAACTTCTCTCCATAGGGATAACATGTCAACTATTATAGAGGTTAATTACATGATAATAAAAATCCATAAAATAGTTTTGTATATACCAATCACTATAATGATAAGTATTAGTTTGGGACAGTATCCCACAATGATGAGATTTTGAACAAAAAATAAAAAAGGAAACGTCTCATTCTTCCTTCACATCACAAACAGATAGTTATCAAGGGGAATTTTTATAAATAATATAGTACTCACTAATACAGATTAAATTCCTTATTTCATGGGTATTAGCATATATGAGGGGAATATGCATGTCTTCAACACGACCGTTTATATATATAATTACACATGCAATGATAGGACATCTTAATCTATATATTTTACCGAGTCGTGGGAATATGATATTGGGATAATGTCTAAATGTACCCATACACAAAATAATGAACTAATTAAAATTATAAATAATGTTCCCTACATATTCATTACCTATAAATTTTTTGAACTTCTTCATCATTTCAAAGCACCGTTATTTTTAGAGATGGTAGTTAAACTAGAACAAGTCACACCTCATCCTCGATTTCTAAATAGTTCAACCAATATTACGTTTGTGTTAAGATAAGATGGTTATTTTCATTGTTACAAGAAATAGATCACAAATATTAGTCTAAGGATGAACATTCCTATGAAAATATGACCCCATATTAAAAATAATATGGAAATAGACATATAAGGATGAAATGGTATTGGCCTAACAAGGTTCAATACCCTGAGTGGTGGGATGATAATTATGGTATCAATTTTAATATTAATTAATATTTGATATTTTTCTTATAATATGAAATATTTTTATCAATTTATAACGTTACAATTTATATAAATAAAATTATACTAGGTACATAATAATATTTCTTTATTCACCCAAACATGAACAATTTAAGGAGTATACAACTAAAATTTATTGATATAGAATAATAACCAAAGAACAGTTGTTTTTATAATACTCATAGTGTAATAAATTTCAATATTGGTTTAACCATTCCCTCTTTTGATAATTCTCTAATATCTCAACAGAATAGAACATAAATCTCCTCCAAAAAAGTCTCCTGATGATCGGCACCCACACTGAATTGACTCACATTGACATTGGTGTGAAATGAATATCATTTTTTAGTAATGATATTAAATCCTCATTATCATGTAATTTAACAATTTTTTTAATTATTTCTTAAATATCCTCTTTTAAAAACCAAACTACCTTTATAAATTATCCATCAGAAATTATCCTTCATTCATGCACTACATTCCTTTGTAATAATAATTTTTTCAAATAGTTTTTCTTCAGAAACATTCATCCTAAATGCTATACCAGGATTCATTGTTATAATTTTTGAAAATAATTATTGATTTGGGAACGAAATGTTTTTTGAATTTTTATAATTTTTAAATTACTTATTTAGGATTTTCATTCCTCGTATGACCGTGTTTTCAATGCAGGGTTTTTATGTAATTTCAAATAATTAAATATCAATAATTTTAATTTTTCCTATTTAATGAAATAATTATTGGATTTTATAGGAAAAATTCATTTAGAAATTTTTTATTAATGAAATTATATTTAATAAATTTATAAACCTGAGGTCTCATAGAGTTCTTTTTATCGTAGATGGGACAACAACCACCATCCATTCTAAAAAATGATGACTGCAACATGTGAACCCTTTACATGATTCCTGAAAATCAAATTTGAATTTAAATTTTTTTAATCATTAAAACTCCTCTTCATGAGACATTTATTTCATACAACTCCCAAATTATATATTTATTTCTTGGAATGATTTTGTCGAAATATAATTTTTCATAAAGTCTAACACCCTCCTTCGTGGTTCACAAACAACATCTACCTAAATTAAAAAAAGGACCTAATTTACATGTTTAGTTCACAGTCTATTTAATACTATTCCATTATTCTTCTATATACTGCTTTCATGGACACCTAAAATCAATGTGAAAAATTCCTTTACACTGATTACTTTCTATGTAATTTCTTATACACATTAAACTACATTGAGAAACCTTCCATTATAATTTTTAAAACATTATATTTGAACTAAAAATTTTTAAACACACTGTATAAAATAGATCCTTAAATAACTGAAAATCATATTTATTTTCTTTTTTCGACAATCGCCTCCTTCAGGATTTTTGATGACCTTTAAAACTCCTCATCATTCATGCAGAAAAATGTTTCTCATTTTCCCCTCCTAAATGACATTATTAATTTTTTACCACATGATATTAACCAAAGACTCACTATAAATATGTTATATTCTATCATGATTCAAAAATGGTGTGATGAAAAGAGTAATATGAAAATATCAACAATGAGTCAACATTTTAAAAACTCATACTCATATTGACCATCATTCTCGACATTCTTTATAATATCCTAGTTAATTATAGAATAATACATTTTAATATCTTTTAATATTTATGAATAATATATTAATTTTTTGTTAAATTGAACTCTTTTTCTAATAACATACTTGACACACAAGAACAAGATTCTCCAAAATCTTATGTTACACAAAACATTTAATTATACTGAAAAATAATACAATATTATTATTATTATTATTTTAAGTTGTGGTTCACGACTAGACATTATATTGAAGCGAATGAATATAATTAACTAAATTAAGATTAAATTTTTTTTCTGAATGTTATTAAATTTAACTAATATATTTTAGATCTTTTAAATCAGAATGAATCCATTTTTAAGCATAAAATACACTAATATTTTTAAATTGCATTTTACTGCCTTTTGTTGGTGAACCCTTTTTAAATATCATTTATGTCCCTTTTATTTATTCTATTTAGAAAAATAAAATCATTATCTAGAATGTAGACATCATAATTTACATTGGTTTAATATTTTAATTTTTATGATAAAAATCATTTTTAATGAATGTTGAAAAATACTTAATTTTAATTAAAAATTATCTTTTGGTCTCATTTATTTATATAGTTAGATTATATATTTAATTGGTTTCAAAGTGAAATTATATTGTGTTTTTACCATTCATAATGTTTTTGGTCATTTGATGTAATTTTATATTGAAATTACATATAATCCCACATCAATCATTTGTAGGGTTTTTACATAAAAAATGTTTTCTCACCTTGACAATGGTAATTAAAAATAAATTAATTACTGAATCATCTGTATTTTAAATTTAGAATAATATATTGAATATTTGGAATCAGAATTTCCAAATTATGTAAATAGGTACTATTGGTCGGAGTGGATACTCAAGAGGGGGGGGGGGGTAAATTGAGTTCCAATTAAAATTTCTGTTAAAAAATATTTCTCTTAATATCCCCCAAATTAAAAAAAAGTTAAACTATAGTGAATTTATACATATTATAAATGTTCAATTAATTTCTCTAAGATTTATTAGGACTTAGTTAACTTTATTTGAAGATTAGATTAACCATTGAAACTAACTTACTGGTTTTCAATAAGTATAAACACTTAGTAATTTCACTATCAAAGTAGCTTTAAAATAGTTTTGTATTTCAAAGTAATAAGTAGTTGAATAAGATATATATGAATAGTATACTCTTGAATTAAACTAAAAAAAGGATAGAAAAGTTATCCAAGAGGTTCTGTCTCATGCCGAGACTTTGTCCTCTCAATAATTTATATAAATTGATCCACACCCTAGATCATGGTAAAAAACAGTGCAATACTGTCCAGATCAAAAGACCTATAACACAGTTCTACATGGGAAACAAACAATAGCTCACAGTTTTCCAGGTCTTACTCTACCTCTACCACTATCCACAGTGGGAAACAAACAGTTATGGAGTTTGAGTGAGGATTTAAGAATCCTCAAGTTTATATCAGGCGACAGTGTGTGGTAAAATAAATAGGGTACACAAACTGCTCGAAATGTTAAAGGAAGTAATCACTAATGTAAGTAAGAATGATTTTAAAAGAGCATTAGTTATTGGCAGTGTAGCTCTGGACTCGTTTGGTTGGTCAGAAAATCTTCTGAGTCCTTCTCTTGTTTCAGCTCAGAAAACAGAGTGTTGTTTTCCTCTTTTGGTTCTTGATCCAGCTTTTTATCTTGAGTGCATGAAGTGATTGTGGTATTTCTTCACTCAAGATGCAGCTTTTGTTTTGCTTCAGAATGATTGGCTTCAAGTATGTTCATAGTTCTTGGAGTATAGATGTAGCCTTGCGTGAATTCTCTACATTTGAATGCTTGTTGAGCCTTTTTCTTTTTCACCTTGGTGTTCCTTCTTAGTTCCCTGATTCTCTGTGTTTCATTACTTCGACACACTTGTTCTATCTTTTAGTATATCACTTTGTAGTGTTCTCTTTCCTTCCCTTTATATCTTTCAGCTCCGAAAAAATGGAATGATTACTTTTTGCATGGGTACTAGGTATGGTTCCCTGATATGGAAACAGAATTCATTAAATAACATTAACTGCATTAAAACCAACAAATGTAACTATTATCTTAATAAATAAATATTATTGAGAGTATAGAGTTTGACTGGTTGGTCAATTAGTAGCTCGTGTTAGTAAATGTGTATGGTGGACTTTGTGTAACAGGTCCTTCCATCGGTAGCTCTTTGATCTTGCATCAGTTTCTCTATATACCAGTGACTTCGTTCCATCGGTTTCTCTAGTTACATCGGTAGCTCGATGTATTTGTTACCGTACTTGTATCCGTAGACTTAATCTATCGGTAACTATCTGTGAACTGGCTCTATCGATAGAATTCTCTCTATCGGTAGCTCTTGTCTATCGGTAGCTCTGGTTTGTCAGTCGGTAGCTCTAGTTATTGGTGATTGTCTGTGCTCGTATCAGTATACTTATCTATCAGTAACTACTAGTAGACATGCACATCGGTAACTCTATTCATATCGGTAAACTTTTTGTATCGGTGACTCTGTCTATTGGTAGACTAAGTCTTTCGGTGGACTGAGTACTGGTATCTCTTTATCAGTAACTATACGCAGATCATTGACTTACACTTATCTGTTTTTATGCAAAACACATCTGATTGGGTTTGAATTACTTCAGAACTCATATAAACATGGATAAAAAATTATTAACATATTCCAGAGATTATTTTAATATTATTATCATCTTGATCATAGAATATCATAGATTTGAAAGAATTAATATATAAATAAACATTAATTGGGATTATCAAAGTATATGAAAACCTATTTGGGATTATCAAAATAGGTAAAGGTCAAAAATATCCCCCTTTTTTATAATCACCACTTATAATATTATAGTTTTAAAAATAGTGAGAAATTGTATCAGAGGATAGATAATTAAGTTCAATTTTCTCAGAGAAAAAAGTATGTTATAGAACATAATTTATCAGAGGTAAAATTGAATGTGATATTATTAGAGATAAAAGAAAATGAAAATATATCAGAGATAAAATTATGTGGTATCAAAGAATTAAATGATATGGTATTAGAGGATGAAAGTAAAAGAACTATTATCAGAGGGGAAAAGCATGCCATATCTTCCTTAGAGAAATTTTTTTCCCCCTTTGATACTTTCTCCCCATTATTTATTCTCCCTTTATGACTTCTCCGCCTAGGTGAATATTTCTCCCCCTTTGTATAATCTTGGTAAAATATTCTCCCCCTTTGTGATAATCAAAAAGTGGGAAACCAAAGAGAAGAGGAATAAAAATAATGGAATAGATAAAAACCAGTTTTATTTAATGTTCCAAATATGGTAGAAAGGAATAAAACAAAATACAATGAATTCCTATCAAAGATTCTAGCCACTTGTTCAATCCACATCCTCAATGTGAGATTTTCCTTTTGTTTCAGAAGAGGATTCAGGTGGTGAGGATGCTGGTGAAGGATTAGGAATTCCGGAAATGATCATTTGAGGCTGTGCCATAGGTACTGTTCCTGGTCTGTACTGAGGAGAGTGTTGAGTGATCATAGGGGTGAGGTTTCAAATTGCTTGGGTAGGAGTCATCTGAACCAGAGAAGTAGCAGAGGCAGAGGTAGGAAAAGCTAGAGGGACAATCACTGGCCTAGAATCAACATGCAGAAAAGGCAGTAACAGATTTATGAAGTCCATAATTATTCGTCCTCCTCTCTCCATATCAGATATGAATTCATCCGTGTTATCCATAAATTTGTCCAATGTTGGAGTCAATTCTTCTATATTGATAACTTGTTCTCTGAAGGCTTGATTGACCGGAGGTAGCTTCATATTTTCTATCAGAAGCTTGAAGTGACTGGTCATTTGAATCTTTGTGTAAATCATTTGGAAATTGGAGTCCACCTTTTATTTCACTTATTTTTGAGAGGCAGATGCTTCTCTCATGTAGTCTTGGACTGTCTTCATTATTTCCCTAGCTGAATCTCCGGTAGAAAGCACAACTCTGCTCAGCATGGATGAGTCCTCAGAGCCACTAGTTGAAGGTGAACCAAGCTCCTCCTTCATCATAGATCGAATCTGATTCAAATCTACTAAGGGTTTAGAATAAATAGAACCAACTGAGAAGGTTACTGTTTCCTTGAAGTTCGTTGTCAACCCACTGATAAGATTTTAAACTTGAGAATCCTGGGTTTTAATAGGATATTTCATGGATGTTTTAAAACATTCGAATAATGAAACCATTTCTCTTACAACACTTTTCACATAAGCTAAGTCCTTATCTGCTTGGGATTTTGAACTCATGTAAGAGTCTAAAGAAACAACAGATTCCTTTAGAGCTTCAAATTCCGCTTCAAGTCTAGAAACTTGATCATGGAAGTCTTTAACATCTTCCACTATCTCACTCATAAAGGTTGACAAATTACAAGTAAGAGAAAGTTCCAAATATCTTTCCAACATACTCATCTCTTCAGCAAAACTCTGCTTCATCTCAGCAACTGAGG
Source organism: Viscum album (assembly GCA_963277665.1). Classification (NCBI taxonomy): domain Eukaryota; kingdom Viridiplantae; phylum Streptophyta; class Magnoliopsida; order Santalales; family Viscaceae; genus Viscum; species Viscum album. Next base: position 695,287,182 of record OY728163.1, read on the forward strand.
TACTAAAAGACTCTTTCAGATCATCCTTTAAGGATTCAAGATCTGTCTTGGTAATTAAATCAGCTGGTGCAATAGCAAAAGATGCTCTTTGAGAGGCTAAACTGACCACAGAGTTAGTCATAACCAATTGAATTGATGATACCAGAGAAACATCCATCTTATTTACATCTTCCAGAATGCTGTCCTTATGATTTTTCATTAAAGTATCCAGGTCATGCATTATGACCACATCTTCAGGTATAAATTCAGTCTCAACAACATAAACAATTTTTGGTCAATTTAGAGATGCTTCATTGTCAGAATCAGGATAGTCTAAACCACAAACAACAAAACATGGGTCTTCTGCCCAACATTCAATATTAACAGCCACTATAACACTTCCAAACATTGTTTGATGCTTCCCCTCAACTCGTGAATCCCCAAATAAAACAACAACACTCTCAGCAGCATTCTCAACAGTTCTTTCATCCTAAGGAGAATCTTCTACTATCATTTCCATCTCTACAGCAGCAGGAGGGTCTTCCAGAGTAGGCAAGGGTATGTCAACTTCATTTGAATCCTTAACAGATACTAATGATTGTTCAATTACTGGAATAAGGCTCAAATCAGCTGACAATGTTGCTTCAATGTCATGAACATCTTCTTCACTCTCTACAGCATCCTCTTCAACAGCCTCTAATGCAGCGTCTTTCTTATCTGATTTATGTTGATATAGATTTTCAGGAGCTAGGCTATGAGGTAAGTCAGGGTCTCCTCCTTCATCAGTATAGGACTCTTCCACTTCTGAAGCATCGCTGTACTCTGGCTCCTCTTCATCAGGTCCCAGACCTGGATCCCTCACATCATTATGTTTTGAAGGATGATTCATAGGATTAAATTTATCATAAACCTTTTGATCACCATTGACCCATTCTCCTCTCCAAGGGATCCAATTATCCTCATGTATTTTCAAACTATGGATGTGATACAAAAGTTATTCTTTACTACTACTGCCTCATCTTGAGACTCAGCTACCCCTTTTACCTTGATCATCACAGAAATTAACATAGCAAAGAATAGGGAATTTGAATTTGATTTCAGCCTTGTCATGTCTTCTATTTGTATCTTCAGAAATCTGCACAAATTCACCATTACAGAATGTATTAAGTGGTTCAAGAGATATATATCCTGATATCTCAAATTTTCAAAGTCTAATCTCCTCGGTATCAAGACATGTAGAACAAATTTTAACAGAAATCTGTTTTCTCCATCCATTTCTGTAGAAACTACTTGTCATTGATTTCCATCAACAGTCAGCTCTTCCAAAGATACCTCATAATAAAAAATGTCACTAGTTGGAGGAATAGCTCTCGAGAAATATCCAGATACACCTTTATATGGAACATTCAGACATTCAGCCCATTTGATAGATGAAAATGACATTTCCTTTCCATTCACAAATGAAGTCAGTCGTTTTTCATTCTCATATTTCTCAAAAGTTACAAACTCGTAAAACTGTTTCTATAACTATGGAAAGTAAGGACCATTGTTGTTCGAAAAACACTCCACCCATTTTTGATCTTCAAGCACTTTGAGCACTAAAGACTTTGTAGGCATCAACCATTCTACGCACAGCTCCTTTTCAATCACAATGACTCTATTTTGCAGATAAGGATTCACTGGTCATCTCCCTGACCTAGTTCTAGTAACACTAACACTTGCTTCATGCTCAGACTTCTGCTTATTTGTTTTCGGCTTAATAGTGTCATCTCTGATGATAGGATGTTTGGTTTTTTCCGTCGTTGGTTTGAGGAATTTAGGGTTCTCAAGAGATTCGGGAGCTAATATTTGAGGGTCAAGGTTTGAGGCTCGGTGGTTTGAGAAGTAGCTAAGACCTAGTTTTTATCATTTAGGGATCATAAAATAAATAAACAAAATGAAATAAAGTAAAAACGATTCAGATTCTGGTGGTAGACATAATTTCTAAAACAACGCACTCATCATAGAGAATTCCTATCAACGAGGTTACATCAGTGATAATTTTACATCGGTGAGAATTTTAAATCGGTGAGAATTTTACATCGGTGAGGTTAGATACCGATTAAGGTTAAACATACCTAACTCATGTCTAATGTAACTTAACCAATCTGAACTCAAAGGTTTAGTGAAGATGTCAGCTAATTTATGTTCAGTACCTATAAACTCAAGAATAATATCACCCTTTTGGTAATGATCTCTCAAGAAATGGTGCCTTACATCAATGTGTTTTGTCCTAGAGTGAGACACATGGTTCTTTGAGATATTTATTGCACTTGTATTATCATAGTTTATAGAAACATGATTAAAGTCATATACATAGTCTAAAAGAGTGTCTTTCATCCACAGAACTTGTGCACAGTAACTACCAGCAGCTATATACTCTACTTCAGTAGTGGATAATGCAACAGAATTCTGCTTCTTACTACACCAAGATACTAAGGATTTTCCTAATAAATGAAATCATCCAGATGTGCATTTTCTATCCAACTTGCAACTAGCAAAGTCAGCATCTGAATAACTCATTACCTCAAAAGACTGTCCTTTTGGGTAAAATAAACCCAAGTTTACAGTATGATTAAGACACTTAAAAATTCTTTTAACAATAAGTAAATGAGATTTTTTTTGATTAGCTTGAAATCTTTCACACATACACACAGTAAACAAAATATCTAGTCGACTAGCAGTAAGTTAAAGTAAGCTTCCAATAATACCTCTGTAATTGGTTTGATCCACTGGTTTCCCAGTTTCATCTACATCCAATTTACAGACTGTATTCATCAGATTTTAACTTTCCTTAATATTATCCAAACCAATACATTTTAAAAGATCCTTTGTATATTTACTTTGATTCAAAATAATACCATTTTCATTTTGAAAAACATGAAATCGGGGAAAATATTTGAGTTCACCCATTAAAATATTTTCAAATTCATTTTTCATACTCTTTGAAAAATTAGTACAAAAGGAACTTTTAGAAAATCCAAAAATAATATCATCAACATAGATTTGTACTATCAAAAAATCTTTATAAAATCTTTTAATAAAAAGTGTTGGATCAGCAATCCCTTTAGTAAAACTTTTTGAAATAAAAAAATTACTAAGTCTATCATACCAAGCTCTTGGAGCTTGTTTTAAACCATATAAAGCTTTATAAAGTTTAAAAACTGAATTTGGAAAATGAGGATTAGTAAATCCAGGTGGTTGTTAAACAAAAACATATTTAATTATAAAACTATTTAGAAAAGCACTTTTGACATCCATTTGATATAACTTAAAATTCAGATGAGCAGCATGGGAAAGTAAGATCCTAATGGATTATAATTTGGCTATAGGTGCAAAGGTTTCCTCATAGTCTATACCTTCATCTTGACTATATCCTTGTGAAACTAGTATAGCTTTGTTTCTAACTATGTTTCCAGACTCATCATCTTTGTTTCTAAAAACCCATTTAGTGTCTACTGTTAATGTGTCCTTAGGTCATTCAACTAATTCCCAGACTTTGTTTCATTCAAATTGATTTAACTCTTCTTTCATAACCATTACCCAAAATTCATCATTGATAGCATCATTAACATTTTTAGGTTCTAGTTGTGAATGAAAATCATGATGTTCAACCTGGTTTCTTAGAGAAGCTATAGTCTGTGTCCATCTATCAAGATTACCAACAACAACATCCAAATGATGATTCAATAGAGTCCTTGTTGATCTAGTAAAGGTAGGACTAGGAATTTCATGTTCATCTATTGGTTCAGATTCTATAGAAGCATATTCTGGAATATGTCCAGAACTGGATGTTTTTACAGCAGGTTCTTTAGATATATCATTAAGGTCCAAAACACACAAATCTTCTTCAAGATTTTCAAGAGAGGTTTTCGGCTCATGTGGATCAGTTTCATCAAACTTTATGTGAACAGATTCTTCCACACATTGGGTTCTTTTATTAAAGATATATAGGCTTTTCTAGTTAAATAATAACCATGAAATATTCCATCATCACTTTTAGAAGCAAACATGTACATATTATTCTTTGTATTAAGAATAAAAACATTGCATCCAAAGCCTCTAAAGTAAGTAACTGTAGATTTTCTATTATTTCGCAACTCTTATGGGGTCTTCTTAAGAACTGGTCTAATTACAACTCTATTAATGATATAGAAAGCTGTATTTACAGATTCAGCCCAAAAGTAAATAGGCAGGTCATATTCATTAAGCATGGTTCTATCTATTTCTTGAAGGGTTCAATTCTTTCTTTCTACCACACCATTATGCTGAGGTGTCCTAGGAGCAGAAAAGTTGTGACTATACCTATTGTGTGAGAAATAGGATTGAAAATCTTGATTTTCAAACTCACGACCATGATCACTTCTCAGGGTTTTAATCTTAAGGCCACTAAGATTTTCTACAGATTTGGCGTATTTAACAAAGTAAGAACACGCTTCACTTTTGTGAGCTAAGAAGTATACCCAAGTTTATCTAGAAAATTCATCTACTAGGACATATAAATAGTGCTTCCCATTTAAACTAGAAACTCTTGATGGTCCAAAAAAGTCCATGTTAACCAAATCGAGAGGTTGAGAAGTAGAAACTTCTTTCTTTGATTTAACAGAAACTTTATGTTGCTTCTCCTTTTGACAGGGATTACAAACTTTGTCATTTGGGAATTCAATTTTAAGTAGGTATCTAACTAAGTTCTTCCTAGTCAATTTTCTTAGTGAATAGATGTTTCAGTGTCTTAATATTCTATGCCAAAGCCAAAATTCATTATGAAAATCATTTAAACAAGTATAATTTTTTTTGCTAAAGAATTTAAATCAACAGCATAATAATTTTCATTTCATAAAGCAGAAAATTCAGAAACATTCATGGAGTTAAAAACATTACAAGAATCATTTTCAAACATTAGATTAAATCCATCATCACATAATTGAGAAATACATAACAGGTTATACTTAATCCCATCAATAAATAAAACATTAGAAATTAAAACTTAATTAGAGTTACCAATCTGGACTAGGCCGATGATTTTTCCTTTAGAATTATCACCAAAGGTGACATGGCCTCCATCATCCTTTATTAAACTTTTTATGCATGAAAAATCTCCAGACATATGCCTTGAACAACCATTTTCCAAGTACCATACCTTCTTATGAGAACTCTTCAAACAGGTTTCCTACAAAACATATTTACACAGAAAATGATTTTGGTACTCACATCTGATTGGATCCAGAAAGGTTAGCAATCAAAGCTTTAGGTAACCATATTTGACTTATGGGTTTCATATAATTTACAGAATCAATATATTTTTAAAGATAAACTATATTTTATCTATAACAATATGAATGACTACTTAAAGCATAGGAATTTTTAGAACTAAAATAAGAATAATTTTGTCCAGAATTAGAGATAAATCATGTTTTAGTGAACTGTCTTTGTCCAGGTTGGTATCACAAACCAGTAGTGTATTTAGGTGCAACTTGCATACCTAAAATTTTTGTTAGAGTAACTTTTCCCTTTGTGAACTTTCTTTCTAATTTGCTCATTAAACATTTTCAGTTCAGTATTTTTCCTTTAACAGTTGAGCATTATTATCTTTTTCTATGTCAAAGGAAGATTTTGCAGTGACCGTGAGTGCATACTTTTTCTTTAATGACTTATATTTGCCTTTATGTTCATTACATGTTTCATACAGAATGTTATAGTATTCAAAAATTTCAGCCTTAGACATATTTCCATAATTTTATGAATCACTGTTATTTCTAGAATAATAATAATTTAGAACAGGGGAAACTGGTACCTCGGAGTTGTTGGTCATGAAGCACATGTCGGCACGATTCTTCTCAGAATAAGAAATTTCAGATTCACTTGTGATGTCCTCCGATGCACTCCTAGTTTCATTCATATCATTCTTGTACTTCTTGTCCATATAATCATATTTATTTTTGAGTTTTAATATTGGAAAGTCAGCCTTGATGTGTCCTTTCCTTTTTCACTCATAGCAGTCTATTTCATCATCCTTGTCAGCTTTCATCCAATCCTTTTTCCAGTGTCCCTTGTTGTCATACTTTCCTTTGTAGTTAGATTTCCTGAATAATTTCTTCTTCCTATAAAACTTTTTGAATCTCCTCGCTATTTGATCCATCTCAACATCACTATCAGAGTCTGAATCTTCACATGTTGAACATTCAGTTTGTATTTTCATTTTTTCATTGTCTTTACTCTTAGAGGGAGAAGACTTGGAAGCTACGAATTTTCCCTTAGGTTCATCATCTTACTCCTTGTTCACCTTGAGTTATTCCTCATACATCATAAGCTTACCAATATGCTCTTTTACAGGGAGTGTTCCAATGTCACATGACTCTCTGATTGAAACAGAAGTGCCTCTCCATCGGTCTGGCAAGCATCTCAGTATCCTCATAATTTGTTCCTTTGGTGGAACAAATGTTCCAAGTGATCTCATTGTATTGACTTTCTCATTAAACCATTGATACTTATCAGAAATAGGTTCATCAAACTTTATTTTAAAATTTTCATATTTAATAGTATAAGTATTCAAACTCATTTCATTAACATTGGTGGTTCCTTCATGAGAAACACCCAAAGTATCCTATATTTCATAAGTATTTTTGCAAGAATATATTCTATTAAACTCATCATCTCCTAAATCACAATACAGAGCATTCATATCTTTACAGTTATTATTGTAAGCAATCGTTGTAGGTTCATCCCATGATGTTCTTTCAGTTTCAGGAATTTAATATTGAGACTCTATTGTAGTCCAGATATCAAAACACATACTTTCTAAATGAATTTTCTTTTTCAGTTTCCACTGGGCATAATTGGTGCCATTAATGAAAGGTGGTCAGTTAGTAGAAACACCCTCTATTCTATTTTCCATTGCTAGATTTTAGAAAAGAAATTTTAAAGAGATAAAATTTAGAACTAACAGAAATATAAGATCTTTAAAGATGCAACTAAAATCACTGTTGAAAAATAGAGTATATCAAAAATCCTTTAAGAAAAACAACCTTTGATACCAAATGTTGGTCAGAGTGGATACTGAAGAGGGGGGGGGGTGAATTGAGTTTCAATTAAAATTTCTGTTAAAAAATATTTCTCTTAATATCCCCCAAATTAAAAACAAAGTTAAACTGTAGTGAATTTATAAAGATTATAAATGTTCAATTAATTTCTCTAAGATTGATTAGGTCTCAGTTAACTTAATATGAAGATTAGATTAACCTTTTAAACTATTTTACTTGTTTATAATAATTATAAACACTTTCTAATTTAACTATCAATGTATCTTTAAAATAGTTTTGTATTTCAATGTAATAAGCATCGTAATAAGATATATATAAATAGTATACTTATGAATTAAACTAAAAAAGGATAGGAATGTTATCAAAGAGGTTCATTCTCAAGACGAGACTTAGTCCTCTCAACAATTTATATAAATTGATCAACACCCTGGATCGGGGTAAACAACACTACAATATTTTCCAGGTAAAAAGACTTCTACCACAGTTATACGTGGGAAATAAACAACAAATCATAGTTTTCCAAGTCTTACATGACCTCTACCACTATCCACAGTGGGAAACAAAGAGTTATGGAGTTTGAGTGAGGATTTAATAATCCTCCAGTTTATCTCAGGAGACAGTGTGTGTAAAATAAACAAGGTACACACACTGCCTGAAATGTAAAAGGAAGTAATCACTAAAGTATGTAAGAATGAGTTTAGAATAGCTCTGGACTCGTTCGGTTGGTCAGAAAATCTTCTAAGTCCTTCTCTGGTTTCTGATCAGAAAACAGAGTGTTGTTTTCTTCTTTTGGTATTTGATCCAACTTGTCAGCTTGAATGCATGAAGTGATTATGGTATTTCTTCACTCAAGATCCAGCTTTTGGTTTTCTTCAAAATGATCGGCTTCCAGTATGTTCAGTGTTCTTGTAGTATAGATGTAGCCTTGTGTGAATTCTCCACGTTTAAATACTTGTTGAGCCTTTTTCTTTTTCGCCTTGGTGTGCCTTCTTAGTTCCTTGATTCTCTCCGTTTCATTACTTCAACACAATTGTTCTATCATTTCGTATATCACTTTGTAGTGTTCTCTTTCCTTCCCTTTATAGAATCCAGCTCCGACAAAAAGGAATGATTACTCTTTGCATGGGTACTAGGTACGGTTCCCTGATATGGAAACTGAATTCATTAAATAACATTAACTGCATTAAAACCAACAAATGTAACTGTTAGCTTAATAAATAAATAGTATTGATAGTATAGAGTTTGACTAGTTGGTCAATTAGTAGCTCGTGTTGCTAAATGTGTACGGTGGACTTTGCGTAATAGGTCCTTATATCGGTAGCTCTTTGATCTTGCATCAGTTTCTCTATATACCAGTGACTTTGTTCCATCGGTTTCTCTAGTTCCATCAGTAGCTCGATGTATCGATGACTGTACTTGTAGCGGTAAACTTACTCTATCAGTAACTATATGTGAACTGACTCTATCGGTAGACTTCTATCTATCGGTAGCTCTCATTTGTCAGTTGGTAGCCATAGTTATTGGTGATTTTCTGTGCTCGTACCAGTAGACTTATCTATCGGTAACTACTGGTAGACATGCACATCGGTAGCTCTATATATATCGGTGACCATTATGTATCGTTTAATCTGTCTATCGGTAGACAAAGTTTATCGGTAGACCGAGTACCAGTAGCTCTTTATCTGTAGCTATACGCAGATCTGTGACTTACACTTATCTCTTTTTATGCAAAACACATCTAATTGGGTTAGAATTACTTTAGAACTCATATAAACATGGATAAACAATGATTAACATATTCCAAAGATTATTTTAATATTATTATCATCTTGATCAGAGAATATCATAGATTGGAAATAATTAATATATAAATAAACATTAATTGGGATTATCAACGTAAATTAAAGCATAATTGGGATTATCAAAATAGGTGAGGTCAACAGGTACCTTTTATTTTTTGGACATTATGAATAGTATCATTAGTAATTATTTTTATTTACCATGGTTAAAGAGTAGATTTGATAAATAAGGGTAAAAATAATATTATAATATTATAAAAAAACCCTAAAACGTGTCCAAATTTTATTTTATGATTTATGGGAGATAAAAAAATTCCTTAGGATAATCCTATGGCATTTGGGAGCCACCTGGGTGTGATAATGATGGGTTATAATAATTGAGTTAAAGTAATGAAAAAAATAACATAAACATGTATGGTTTTACCAAAACAGTTTTAAAAATGGGTTATATAACTTTTATCTTTGAATATAAATATTCATTACAACACTAAAATATTTCCAAAATCAGAGAATTTTATTTAAAAAATTTATACATTAAATATATATATTTATTTATGACACAATGACGATACTATTATTAACTTATTAATGAAAGATTCAAATAAATGATATTTTGAATATTAAAATAAATTTAATTTGAATATTATTATTCCATTAAAAAAAATTTGGAATATTATGGAATTTTATCATTTAGGTAATATATTTTTTTCAAATGAGTCAAGTTTTATTGACTTAAAAAAATCTATTAATAAATAGTGTCAAAATTGACATAAATGGGGTTTTACAACAAATTCTATTTTATTAAATGATATAATTGTCAGAAAAAAATATTTTATTTTTTAAAATAATTTATATAATTTTAAAAATTTCATTAAGGATCCACTAGAGGTTCTCTAGGAATTTAATAGTAACTATATTAACCATATACTGTAAAAATACAATGAGACATGGTAAGAGTTAATTTATTTATCTAAAGTTTAAAGCCAGATGATAAGGTTAAATTTGATATCAAAAATTGTCTAAAAACTATTGTATGAGAGGATGTATACCCATACTGATATTATAATATATTTACTTCACTTTGGATTAATTATAATTCAATATTAATTTGATACTAATATATTATTTCAAGACATTACAAAAGTGTCCATCCTCTTTGTTATAAAATATCACCACATCTACCCACTTACATAAAAATATCAAGCCCCATGGATTGTATAAATTATACTCAAACAAGATCTAAAAATTTCTTCCTTCCTCCTATAAGCCTTACCTTTGGAATAAGGTAATTCAATAATCCCTTTTGAATCAAATCAAAAAGAGTAAACCGATTTAGAAGTAATGTCTCCTCTCAAGATGCTTTCATTTATTTTTCTTTATCAACCCCCATAACCTATTTTTACTACATTATTTTATGAAAAAACCATTATCCCCAACATAGAAGTATTTTTATGTTATGTGTTCTACCTGTACTTACAAAAACCTCCATCTAATTGATAAAGAGCATATTGTTTTTATGTACGACAAACTACTGCCTAAAAACGAATATTGTTCAATTTTCTCCTACCACCTCTCATGGTGGAAATTATGATGGATAATATATTCATATATGATATATTTTATATTTATATTTTCACTATTCTCCTACAAATTTTATTTATAACAAACCTTTATTCTTTTTATGTTGTGTAACTATGATAATTTAACTTGAAAAAGTGTGGACTATTGCACCCTCAAAGTGATATGACTCGTTCATTCCAAACATGAAACATATTAATGATAGTTTTATTAAAATATTTAACATATTTAACATATATATTATATTTTAATTATAATATACATATGCATCATTTAGTTTTAATTATTTTAAAATGATAAATAAATGAATGTAGTGTCCATGCGTATGTACGTCCTACCATCTCCATGAAAGGTACATTTCATTTCTTATGTCCAAATATTATGGAATATTATAAACACATATATAGTGGATATATATGATTTTTAAATCATGAATATCATAAGTAATCTTATGGACTTATGAAAAATGGATAATTTGCATCGAAACATGTTCTTTTTTGAATCATGTAACGATCATCAACAAAACATTCAATATCAACTCAAATAATCAACTAATTGTTATAAGATAATAACAAGTAATATAAAATGAATAATAAACTTGAAAACGTGTATAAATTAACTATAAATAAACCAAAGACTATTTTTTAGGAATATAAATATTGAACAAGACAAGTCGGCCTCGAGGTACGGGAACTTCTTAATTCAATTTCATTTCCTTGGGTTAATCATTTAATTCATGATTATTTTGTGATAGGATTATGTGAGAAATTAATTTTGATATACTATCTTTTATTTATAATTTATTTATTTTTATTTATAGTGAATACAGATAATCGCTCTATTTTATGAACAAAATTATCTTTGTAAATGATATCATAACTCAATATCCTTTCATGGAGTCAAATATCTATGTCATTGGTTTTGTTTTTCCAATAAAATGTTTGAATGACTTGTTATTATTTTGAACTAAATATCCACTCATATTGGGTGTATTAATATTTTTCAAACATATGTATGTCATTGATTTATCTGTAATCTAATGATGCGATCTTTGTAAGGGACTTTGTCTCAATCTCCTTTCCTTAAGACATTTCTCTATGATAAGAAACTTTATATATTTATAAACTATATATACAACCCCATTTACATAACTTATCCATATTATATGTATATTCATGATATATAATGTCTTGTAAAATTTTATACATTCATGTGGTGTATAAATTAAATGTTCGATATTGTAATGTAATATTTATCGAAAACATCATTTTAAATGATTTAATGATTTAATCTTATAAATCCTTCTCCTTAATGTACATGTTCTCCAAATGATTTTAAGGAATTTTCTATGTGGAAAATAATGTTTTTATGTGTAAATTCCTTTCAAAAGTATAAATGTTGTATGGGGCACTTTGATTCAAAAAAAATCTTATAAATTTTCTTAATTGGGTTTTAAATGGGATTCCTTATATCAATAACTTTGAATGATTATTTATATATACATAATGCAATGAATTTATCCATTTTAGGTCACTATTATTTATTGATGTTTACTTTACAAGATTTCCATTTTATTATAAATTAATGTGTTTTCATTTCTGAGTGCACAACTTGTAAAGATGAAATGTGATATCAATGTTGAAATATTATTTTATCCTTAATTCTTGGATTATATGTTATGATTATATTTTGGTTCATGTGATTTTCATAAGTATATTGGTGATTTCAAGAGAATCCAAGGCCAGGTGAGCCTTTGATATCTCTCCAATGTATTGGGTAATATGACGGAGGTAAATGGTAATGTTTCTCCAAATAGTTTTAGGAAATATACTTTGATGGGCATTCCAGATTTTACCATGAAGGTTACTCCATATATAGTTGTTATGGATACAATGGAATTATCTTATGGATGATACATGTTTCCTTTATGATTTATGATATCTTTTGGTTTATCCTGAATCTTGTGATTTCATAATGTATGTTAAAAAGTGTTTGTTTTATTGGTGAAGGTTTTATTTTGTGATAAAAATCATGATTTTTAAATATTCATGGACTAATAGTTTCATTCCATATTTGATAGCCCTTACTAAGATTTTTATTCACATCCCATTTTTTTGAAATGTTTTCAATAGGTTATAAGGATGGGTAAGTGGAAGGATGAATTGAATATGAATGTTATGAATATTTTTGTCATGAAAAATAATTCATGTTTTATCTTAAAATGATTAAATTATAAAAAAACTAGATAGTGAGAAGAATTGTATACATTGAAATCATTGAGATGTTATTTAAATGTTATGTAATATTTCTCTAAAACACTAAACATTAAATGATCCTCAATTTGAATGATTTTAAATTCTTTATTGCAACTCAAGATTATATAATGTTTAAGAATGGGGCCAACTAATTGGTATCTAGGGACGTTATAGACAAATTTGGAGATTAATATGTTTTATTAAGAGTTGGGGATATGATCATGTATTCATAATTTTAATTAATATCATAATTTCAATGTATTCGAAACCCCTTTTGGGGCTTATGATCTGAAATAGTAAGGCGACTAATGGTATTTATAGAGACATTCACTATTGAGTAAATTAATGGTTATTAGTTTTTTGTTTGAAAAATGTGAGTTATGATGTAAACTTTGAGGTTTGAAACATGTTATGGTTATTTTTAAGCTCTTCATAATATTTTTGGAATATTGTAATAATTATATTTTTTATAAAAATTACAACCTGCATGATAGGTGACAACCAGTAGCATCTGGCAATGCCATATGAATCAAACCCACAACTGAACGGTGATAATGTTGTATCGCCTACCACTGGACTACAAAAAGACTATGGTTAGTATGACTTAATATTTTTTGTTAATTTATTTTAAGTATTAATAAAAAATTTATTTGGGAGATATATATTTTATCTAATTGATAATCAAGGTATTGTAAAATGATTTTGGGATTAAGTGATAAATGTAATTTTTTAAGATACTAACTATTTTGGGAATGTTATATGATTATGGTAAATATAGAACTATGGGATTTTAACAGTGTAATGGTTGAATTTTATTTTGCAATAGTCCATTTTTTAATTATTGATTTATGATGATTCATGTTATTTATGGAAATTATCATCCTTTCTTGGAGAATATATGATTAGTGTAATTATTTTTTTGGTATGAGACTCAAAGAGTGATCGATTTTATTTAAAGATATATGTTAAAATTTATCTCGGAAGACTATGTTATCAAATAATTTAGATATTTGGGTTTCAATCCTAGGTGTATTATTTTTGAGAAATTTTATAGAAAATTTGGTTCTATGTGGTCTATGTGGAACGTTGGGTATTACAGTTTAATTATGGAGATTAAATGTAGTCCTTCTCCTTAAAAAGTATTATACTTTTGGGGGGATTATCTAATCTTGTAAAAACCATTTTGGTTTTGGTTAATTATTCAATACATGATGAATATATAGTGAACATTTTGTGGATTATGTGATTCTCTAGATGTTTATTCTAGTGCTTAAGGTGTGACCAAGTCATCATTAATATACATTTTTTGAAGAGAAGATGAGTTTGTGGTAGAAATTTATTAATGGTTAAAACTTTACTTGATATGTAATTGTATTTACATATGTTCATAGTCATTATCATAAATAAATTCATCAACATTATGAAAAAGTACCTTAAAAGAAAAAAAAATTCCATTTACAATTCCGACTGGGAAGTCAACGACCATTTAACCAATGACAATTTTGTGGTTTTATGATTGCTAAATATCTCCTAACCATTTTTTCTATCACTCTCCATTAGAACAAGGTGGTTATATTTTTCTTTTGTATCTATGTTTTTCTATATGTAATCCTAGTATGTTTTATCATGGGTGACCATTTTCTACTTATCTTTATTTGTTTTAAAGTGATAGTTTTATTGAATCTTTTTCTGATGTGGGATTTTCAGGGATGTTTCCAAGACCAATTTTAAAATTCCAAAGACGCAATTCAAAAAGGGTTAAAGGATGTAAAATACAAGTTAAATATAGAATAAGACATTTGTGTATATATTAATATTTATTAATAAAATGTTAATTTCATGTTAAATTGGATTCTTTATCCCAAACTCTACTCAACATAAAATAATAGGTTTCTCTGAAATCTTACATTGCACACAACATAGGTTATACTAAAAATAATAATATAATGATATTATTATTATTATTATTTTAAATTTTAGTTAATTCATAGTAATTTTAAAGAAATGAATGAATAAAAGTAACTAAAATTTGATTTAAAATTTCTGTTAATTGTTTTATAATTAGTCCAATAAATTTTAGAGGTATAAAATGAGAATGAATTCAATTTTAAGCATAAAAAACTCTAATCTTTTCAAAATGTTCTTTTTACCACCTTTTGATGTTGAACCATTTTTAAATATTATTCTTTTGAATTTTATATTCATTATTTTACAAATTAAATTTCATACATAGAATCATAACATCAAAATTTACATTGGAATAATTTTGATATTTTTATGATAAAAATCATTTTTAAATGAATAGTGAAAAATAATGCATTGTAATTCCAAAACTGCCTTTTCTTCTCATTTTTTATTATAGTTATATTATCTTTTTAATTGGTTTTAAATTGTAATTGGATTATTTTTTTACAATTTTATCCAATCTTGGTGATTGTAAGTAATTTCTCAATAAATTCACATCAATGTTTTGATGGTTTTTACGATTAGAAAAGAATTGTTTCTTTCTATGATAATGGGAATTATTTTTAAATTAATTTCTATAAATTAATTGTTTTGAATTTTTAAAAACAGATTACATATTTGGAATCATAAGTTTCATATTATGTAAAGAGGTACCTTTTATTTTTGGACATGTTGAATAGTAACTTCAGAAATTATTTTTCAAAGGTTAAAGGGTAAATAAGTAAAATAAAAGAAAAATATTATAAGAATTTATAACTTCCCTAAAATGGGTCCTAATCATATGTTATGATTCATGGGTGACCAAAACAAATCCTTAATTGTAAGAACCCTATAATCCTACATGATAAATTCCAGTTCAAACCCCATTGGGCACAGGTACTGTAGCAGTACAATAATGAAAGTAGCAGTTGATGCATTATAGAATTAGAGGCACTATAGCAGTGGTAGGGCACTATAGCAGTGGCAGGTACTGTAGTAGCTTGGGTACTGTAGTAGTACTATTCACAGAATGGTCCATGGGCCAATAAATTGGGACTACGGGCTATGTAATGGGCTACATGCCCACTGGGACATTAGGATATGTAATGGGCCTCCCTCTACCATGTTTAAAGAGGTATTTTCATTTCTTTAATAATATAGGAGTCTTTGGACCATTCCTTTTTAAAAAATATAACATTAGAAAATATCTTTTTACTAAAAAAATTTTAATATATGGTTATATAACTGATCTCATTGACTATAAGTATTCACCAGAAATCTGAAAATATTCCCTACATAATGGTTATTAATTTATAATTATCATAAATTAAATAAATAAATTTATTTATGAAAAAATGTAGATAGAGTGATTACCTTAATAATGAATAATTCTAATAAATGAATTTGTAAATATTAAAATAAATTAAATTTGAATATTTGGATTCCATACACGAAATTTATGGAAGATTATGACATGATATATTTGAGTTAATATAGTTTTTTTGATTGAATCAAGTTTTTATGACTTTAACAAAAATAAATTACTAAATAGTTTCAAAATTGGAATAAATGATTTTTTAAAATAAATACTATTTTATTAAATGAAATAATAATCATAAAAAAATAAAATCTATACAAATGACTTAGATAATGTTAAAAATATCATTAATGATCCCCTTTAGGTTCTCATGTAATTCTATAGTAACTATATTAACCATATAGTATAAAAATACAATAAGACATGGTGAGAGTATATTTATTTAACTAAGGGTTAACGTCAAACGATAATGTTAAATTTGTGACTAAAACCTGTATAAAACCTATTGGATGAATGTATTGAGACCCATTCTTCATCATATACATGAATTATATCACTTCATAGATAATAGAATTCTAAAATCAATTTATAATAAAATAATATTTTTAGACTTTCCTAAAGTGCCTCTCCTCCCTCTTATGAAAGGAAAACACCTCTAACCGTTTACTCACAACTATAAATCCCCTTGGATCATCAAAAAAATATTATCAAATAAGCTCCCAACAAACGTCCCTTCCTTCAAGAAGCCGTACATTGGGAATAAGAAAAAATCAAGAAAACCATTTGACTCAAATCAAAAGGAGTTACCCCATTTAGATGTAACGTCTCTTCTCTAGACCCTATAATTTAATTTCCTTCTCCAACCACATAAGATATTTTTGTTCCATTATTTTATAAAAATACTAGTGTATTAATGATAATATTATGTTTATATGAAAAGGGTTTTACTTACACTTACACACACATCCATCTATTAGATATAGAACACATTGTTTCTATGTCTGGCGAACAACTACCTCATGAAAGGATGATTGTTCAATTTTCTCCTACCAAATCTCATGGTGAAAATTATGATAGACACTATATTTATATATTCTATATATTTTATTTATATTTTATCTATACTTCTGTAAAAAAATTTAGAACCTACCATTATTCTATTCATGTTTTCTAAATATGACAATTTTACTTGAGGAAGTGTGGACTACCACCCACTCAAAGTGATACGACTCTTTCATGCCATACATGGAATGTATAAAGTATTTTTTTAATATAATATATAACATATTTAAAATATATATTATAATATATTTATAATATACAAATTTATCATTTAGTTTTCATTATTTTAATATGACAATGAAATGAAAGTAGTGTTTATATGTATGTACGACAATCATCTCCATAAACGATACATTTCATTTATTATCTCAAAATATTTATACGATTATAAATACATATATACTGGATATATAAGATATTTATATAATTAATATAATTCTGAAGATTATGGACTTGTGAAAACATTGTTCATTTTTCTCAAAAAAATTCATTTTTGACTCATGTACCGAACATCGACCAAATGTCATATATGAACTCAAATAATTAATTAATTGAAATAACATGGTAATAAGTAATAAATAATGATTAATAAACTTGTAAAAGGTTATAATGAAAGTGTATATTAACCTATGATTATTATTCAGTAATATAAATAATTAATGAGACAAGTCAAAATCGAGGTAAGGGAACTTCTTAACATAAATTCCATTCTTTGGTATAATTTTCTACTTCATGATTATGTCATGATATGATTATGTGAGAAATAAATATTGATATAATATCTTGTATTTATAATTTATTTTTGTTTAGTTATACTGAATACACTTAATCAATCTATTTTATTAACAAAATCATCTTTGTAGGGGAAATCATAACTCCATCTCTATTCATTGAGTTAAATATCCATCTCATTGATTTTGTTTTTCCAAGAATATGTTTTAATGACCTATGATTGTTTTATACAAATTATAAACTTATATTGGGCGTATTTATATTCTTCACACATATTTATTTCATTGATTTATCATCAATCTAATGATTTCATCTTTATAATGGGTTTTGTCTCAATCTCCTTTCATTGAGACATTTCTTGATGATACACACATTTATTTATTTGTAAAGGGTATATAGAGCCTCATTTAAATTAATTATCATTATTATATCTATATTCATGATATTTAATGTCTTTTAAAATGTTCTTCTTCGTTTTAGTGTATAATTTAAATGTTCACACCTCTAAATTACTCTTTATCTAAATCATCTTTTAAAATGTTTTAAAGATTTAATATTCTTAATTCATCGATTTCATGTACAGGTTTCCAAAATTATTTTAATAACTTATTTATTTTACATGAATTTTTGGAAGGTTAAATTACTTTCAAATGATTAAATGTGTTATTGGACACTTTGATTCAAAAAAAAATTAATGTTTTAATTGTGTTTTAAAAAGGGTTTAATTATATCAATAACATTTAATGATTTATTATATACAAATCATGAATGGAATTTCTCGCTTTTATATTCCTATTATTTTATATTTGTTACATTAAAAGTTAAAAATTTTATTTTAAAATAATGTTTTTTAATTTATGAGTGTGCTGATTGTTAAGATAAAATGTGATTTCAAAGTGGAAATGTTATTTTTTTATTATTGGTTTATGTGTTATGATTATGTTATGGTGCTTGGTAATTTATTAATTATATGGGTGGTTTTATGATAAACCAGGGACATGTGAGACCATGTTAGATCTTCGGTGCATTGGGTTACATGACGTAGGTAAACGATAATGTTTTTCCTAAGAGTTTTATGGAATATACCTTATGGGTATTCCAAACATAACCATAATGTTCACTCCCTATATACATGTGAAATATTAAATTAATGTATGTTATTGATTCTGTAAATTACATTTAGGATTTATGATTTCTACTAGATTATCATGAATCATATTATTTCATAAGTTATGTTAAAGATTTTATGTTTTATGGGTGAAAATTATGATTTGTGAAAATATTTTTATGAATATGATGTATTCATGGACTAATAGTTTCATTACTTATTTTATTTACCTAGCTAATATTTTTTATGCTCATCGCATGTTTTTGAAATGTTTTCCAGATTTTATAGGATGGGTAAAGGGAACAATGAAATAAAAATGATTTTTATGAGGATTTTTATCAAGAAAAAGATTCCATGCTATATATTAAAATGTTTAGATTATGAAAGAAAATGTATAGTGAGAAAAAGTCTATACTTTTGTAATATTTGAGATATTATGTAATAGTTAATGCATAATTATCTAAAACATTATTCCTGAAAAGATCCTCAAGGTGAAATAATGTAAATTCATTATTACAACTAAAATATTATTTATTGTTTAAGGCTGGGGACTTATATTCTTGCTACATGATCTCAATTCATTATATTTAATATATACTATAATACATGCATTATCATAATGTTTAATAATACCCTTGACAGAAAATAAAATATATTTATACCTTTAATAATATAAGTCATAAACTCAATGAGATCGAAATATTTCTCTATCATTCTGGGATATTATCTACCCTATGTCATTGAAGTCAATGAGCACTCCCTTGGGGATATCTGTAAAAAAGAAAATTATTTTAATACATAGAAACCCATAAATTACATGGGGAGTGTGGGTCCCACACCCACACTTACATGGGTGCTGGGGTCGATGGGATTCATATATACAACTAATTCTAATGAAATTTAACATTGGCATAGGTTTTTTCATAATATTTACAGCATGATGTTTAGTAGGAACATAAATCCATTTCAACAATCGAGGCCCAATATTCATATATGTGATTAGATAGATAATATCATTATTATTTGTCAATGATTTGTTAATGTATATTATTTCTTTTTATTGAAAGGAAATGACTTACCAAAATTTATTCCAATTATATATATCATGTTAACTAGTATATATTTAAGGTACAACCACATCCATAATAGTCACAAGAAATATTTAGTGGAATCAATATATTAAAATTCTATTGAAATCATTGAGAAGTAGTTTTTTATTTTATAAAAAAAATACAATATCCCCCAAAAGATACTAAAACTCTATAAGTTATCCTTTTATCATATGTTGAACTATTTTAATATGTACATGAATACCCTAACACATCATAAAATTATAATTCACTATAGAGTAAACTAAAATCCAATGTAACTTTGCTAAAACACAATATTCAATACAAATATATAAGTTTTATTTAAATAGGATTACTATGGATTCTTGTAGCTTTATTATTTTCTTGAAAAATTTCAGTTTGATTCTATGTTATGGAAAACATTATCCCAATGATTTACATTTATTATATGACATTAACTAATTTTTCTTCACCATACAATGATAACCAGATTTGGGTGGAAATAAGTGTTCTCATAACCATGAAATAATCTATTATAAAACATTTCATATCATCCATGGCATATTTATATTGAGATTTTTTTATTATATACATTATTTATTTCACCTACAGGAAAAAATATAATACTAGCCATCTAATCATTATCATTTAAAATACAATCCTTACAAAATATAAAAAAATATCACTATGATCCATTCAATCAAACAAATATTATTTAATAAATATATAAAAGAACCATAATACTTTAATTACTCAAATTATTTATTTAGAGATTATAATCAAATCCTCCATACTAAAAATTGGTCTTTTTCCATTATTGATCTTGTCTTATAAACCATGAAATCAGTTATTTTTTTAACCCATAATAAATCGTATTATGATAAATAAAACGAATATCATCATAAAATGAAGAGAAATATCCATATTCTAATTGTCCACCTATTATTTTACTAATACTTTTAGAAAGAATAGTTTAACATCCATCTGTAATACATTGAATCCTATTTATACTCTAATGGACATGATTTTTGGAATTTTTTCAATCTATCCATAGGGAAAAATTTTCATTAGCATTGATTCAATTGATATGATATTATCATCTTCGAATGATTCATACTTTTCTAGATCAGCATTACCTATTCATTTTTTATAGAAGCCCCATTAGGCTCAATGACATTATTATCAATTGTACTCAATGAAATCCACAATTTTTTCGTCATTTCAAATTTATCATTCTATTTATAAATCACTTAGTCCTAATTAACATCATTTGTAAACATTTCACTATATTTTCACTATAGTGGTCAAAAAGTGATTTTTTTAACAAATCCATATATTCTATTTATTCATTTGATATCTTATCACCAATAATATTTTTCAGATTTATATCAACAGGTCTTATTGGATTATTTAAAGATACAAATACAACATCAATAAACTAAAATTTATCATTTTTATCTGATTTTTTACATCCACTAGTTCTCCCCATTAGATCATAAACACTTTATCATTGTATTCTAAAATAATATCTCTGTTTTATTGAGAATTAATTTCATTCCTAGTTTTATTTACATGATATATTTTGGAACCATTCTGTTTAATATGTTACAAATCTTATCTATGTTTCATATTTATTATTATCCAATGAATATTCATTTATATCTAGGATAATCAGACAAAGTTTTATTCTTTTCATGAATGAAGAAATTATGAAAATTAAATTACATTTTATTAGTTTATTCACTTCTTATGACATCTTATATAGAGTAATTTACTTCCAAGGATACAAAATATTAATTTTTATATATTTATAATGATATGACAACATGTTTCATTCAAAAAAATTTTAGTAAGTCTTTAAAAATAAAAAAGATATGATTGTCTTGTTGATGATCTATTTTTTCATCTCATCCAAACCATTTTTTATTACTTATCACTAATTTATCATGGTTAATTGTGTTATAGTTCATGGTATAATCCAAAACCATTATTTCATTAAACATCATGCAAATAAATATTTTTAATTTCATAATTTAATAATCAATCAGCCTTTTATCCTTCAATAAAAAATATTTAATGAAACTGAACACCTTAGACTTTATGTGTGATTCCTATAAATAATTCCAAACTATATTAGTAAACAATATTTAATACAATGTTTCTTTTCATGTTAATAATACATTGTCATATCAATCTAAAAATTCCAAAATTCAATTACTCAAGAACCCTTGAAGAATTATGAACTTCTGATTTCTACACGTTCTAAATGATATTCCATTTTCAAGAACACAACTCAGGTGTGCATATTATCACATTATATATTATGAAGATCAACATATCTATTACTCATTAACAAATATTACTCATGTTATTGTATTGTATGGCCATGATATTTATACGGAATAAAATATTCTTCTTCTATTGGTAGAAACCACATATCTTGTTATCTATTTAAATGTTTTTACCCCTTCATGGGATTTCCATTCATTGAAATTTAACTACATTTTTATATGAAAATAGTGGCCTTCTTGGTAATATATATTGCATTTCCTAAATCATACAATGTACTGACACCGAGAAATTTATGACTAGGGGCTTTAACAACCTAGTCATTAGCCTATATCATTCCTTTACCCCAAAAATAGAGCATTCCATTTGCTAATAGGAATAATGTCATTATCATTTTATTGTAATATGATACTACCCTTAACATTATTGATACATGTAAAAAGATAGTTATTTTATATATACTAGTATGTATATCCACTATCAATGATCCATACACTCGAATGATCTATTTACATTTTAGAAATATCAATAACCACTAACTATGTACATATGTTATTATACATGTCATTGATAACATTTTTGGTGATTATTGATAGTTTTTATATTATTTATAATATTATTTTCTAACTACATCCATTGAATATCTAAACTAATTTCGAATTATTATCCATTCTAATTATTTGTTGAGATACATTGTATGACTACTTCATGTCACAATAGACACACTCATTCAACTCACTAATATGAAACACCTGACCATATACCAATGTCCAACACATTAAAAAAATTGTATGTTTATGGAAATTGATACATTGCATTATTTATAACATCTCGTGATATTAACGACCCCTAAATAAGTGTTTAATAACATGTATTTCATATTTTTAAATCTCTATGATTATTTATGTTTAGATTTTATGATAATTAGTTAAGAAATAACATAACAATGTGGACACATTTAGAAAATATATAAATTATTCCATAAAATAGGTTATGTTGATTATGACACTATTTTCATCAAAACACATTAGTGTCATTTATGTTGAATCATCTTAAAAGAACCTATGATCTTAAAAACATTTATATTCATCCTTAAAACATATTAAAAAATTATGAAAATCCTGGATGAGAAAAAAAAATTAATGTGGAGAATAAAAAATAAATAAAAAATGTTATTTTACATAAAACAAAAAAACTAAACTTGATGATGACCATTTTTACAATTAACCTTTAGGTGCATAAATAAAATCTTTATACATGTGAAAACCCAATCAATTCTCATAGAAATCATTTGAAACCCCTTATAATGGATAAAAAATACCATAATATTATCTTGTTGATTATGGGAACTCATGAAAGCATTCCTTTCTAACATAAACTGTCCCTTTTAATCATTCCATACAACATGATATCAATATATTTCAATAAAATCATTTTTCATGAAAACATGTTATAAGAATGTCAGATCATCACATTTATAACACATTTTCAATCATGTTTAACTCGTTTTGGAATAACAAGAACCTTGTTAGCACCATATGAGTAACCTACCCAATTATAGCCACATTTTTCTCCGTGAAAGCCTAAATTATTACCCAATGCATTGGAGAACTATAATACACTAAACTATCATGATGATTTATTTCAATATCACCCATCATCATCTATATTTCTCATGTATAATATATTGATGAAAACCATTATAATATTTTATAATTTTTTTCAAAACCCTTGAATAACTGATTTGAACCCATATGTATAACACATTATGATATATGATAAAAATGAGATTATGTTTTTATTTCCTTATAAAAAATTTTCAAACTAAATATTCAAATAATATTTAAAAATAATTTATTTTAAAATATACATGGATACTTGGAAAGGAACACTGATAATGAATAATTGCAATGATAGTGGGAAAAGTGGTCAATTTGTATATATTAAAACCAAAATTTATCATGAATCATCCCCCGGGGCACATTCCTTGACTACCCCAAACCCGCCTTCCATAGGCCAGGGGCATGAAACTTGGATTAGAAAGACATATCCCTAAAAATGAGAAGGAATTTCCATTTCACATGAAAACACACACAATCCATGTACACAACTAGACACAAGTACAAAGTAAACTATAAAGTAAACAGAGTGTGTACATTACGTAAAGGTTCCAGAATTAAAGACCAATTGTAAAGTACAAATAAAACTGAAAATAGCTCCTATGAACATCCGACAAGGATCCTACTTGAAGGGTAGGTACAACTCTTGAACGGTCATCTCTACGGTATGCATCATCCAAGGTCCACCTCCATGCAGCCTCTGGTCCTTGTACCTCCGACCTCGATCAATGTTATCCTTTGTCTGCACAAGACACAACAAGGAGCGGTCATTTCCCATGTAGGGGTGAGTATAACAATACTCAGTAGGGACCCCAAGACCCCCTACAGTCTCTCAGAATCCACCATGGATAAAACAAAAATCATGGAAACATCAATCAACCCCACTTAGGTATATGCCCATACAAATACCTAAGTTATCAAGTATACCCATCTCATTCATGAGGAAATTCAAGGACCAACTCTCTATCCAAAAAACACAACTGTTCCTCGAAGGAAATAATACCACAAAGGTAATTACCCCAAAGGCAACGCCACACAAAATAATACCACGAAGCTAGGTACCAAAAAGGTAATGCAAAACAGAAGAATACCTCAAAGGTATCACCACACAGAAGTGTACCACAAAGGTAATGACTATGATCACACCAGGTATAACATAATTATGGAAGTATAGATGATTAGATTTATTTCTATATCATCATTCTTCATAAAGAAGCTATATTTTTTACCCACACAGGATCAAAGATGACCCACACATGTTCTGAAAATGACCCACACATGATCTGGAGACAACCCACACAGGATTGGTATGCACTGA
Source organism: Viscum album (assembly GCA_963277665.1). Taxonomy (NCBI): domain Eukaryota; kingdom Viridiplantae; phylum Streptophyta; class Magnoliopsida; order Santalales; family Viscaceae; genus Viscum; species Viscum album. Next base: position 695,312,332 of record OY728163.1, read on the forward strand.
CCCACACTAGATCGCTGAGCACTGACCCACACAAGATCTGAAGATAACCCACATAGGTTCTGAGGACTCCTCATGTACAGTCAGCCATAGGGTTCCTGTACTAATCATGCTTGATTCTGGGAGGTTCCTTTCCTCATGCGATTGGTCGATACTTCAACTAACATGATGTCCCCCTAAAAAGTATCACGATGTTTTGTAAAATCAATGGGGTCCCAACCTGACTGATGTCGTTTCAATCGGACGCCTAATCTAAAAGTAATTAGCATTTCTATTCTAAGGGCCCGGTTGGATTCGGGTTTGATCCAACCTGGCCATACTCCAACATTATCCTAAAATCAAGAGGATTATACTGAAAGGACCATATTGATCCATGGAACTCATTGCAGTGATGGTTCATCAAAAGGACACCTGGATCACATGATAAGGCCAAAAATTCATATCTGGGTCCCAATTGGCCTAGGTCTGGTCCGACCCGGTCGGGCTGACCCGACCTAGACTAACCCAACCCGACCCGACACCACTGGGTCGTGGACCAGCTCGGCATATTCGGCTGGTGCAGTTTTCCGGGGCATGGCCCACCCTTGCCGCTACATGGGCGGGAGCTCGGTATTCTGAACAGTCCATGGATAGTTCGGCTAGCACCTGCTAGAGGGCGGTACCTGCCAGAGCTATCCCGCTCGGCATGATGCAGCCTACCAGAAGACTGGTCGACTCTCCTCCCAACTGTGCGATGGCGCCACAGTCCTCCCAGGGCTGGCCGTGTGCCAACCGCCCTTGGGGTGCACCGCCACGGCTAAGAATCCATGACCCTCTCCCCTACATGCTGTATAGACGCACGCCGCCCAACGTCCATGATACCGGCCATTGTGACAACTCCCGTCCACTTCTCCACTAAGGCCAATGGTTCATGGCCACCTCCGTTACCGACAGCGCGAACCCACGCTGCACTGGTTCGATGTGGAAGGCCAGCATGCCGACCACTATCCACTTCTTCGTCGCAGCCAACGGGCCGTGGCTATCTCCGCGGCGTGGTTGCGTTACCGCACCATCGCGGCTAACCAGTGTTCTGGACATCGCTCGAACCCCACCATCGTCGATCAGTAGTGTTGTGGTTGAGTTCTTCTCAAATAGTTGATCCACATCCAAGAAAAGTTCGATCAATGAAAAATTGTAGAGGGATCGGACCATGTCTGTTTGTCCCACACCTTCCATGTTAGACCGATAACAGGTGGGTCAGGAAGAATGATTCAATGAAAAATCGCGAAGAAGAATCATAATCACACCCCTAACAAGATCATTAGAGATGGAGTGACGATGAAGATGAAGATGATGAAGAGGCCGACGTTCATCACTCCCGCAACACGCTCCTGATCAAAGCTCGTGCGTCATCTTCGTCGGAGGTTCGTTCATTATTGGAGGAGTTTCTTCATTGGAGGATGCTTTCCCAAAGGCTCTACCAATTATTCACTTTTTCAATGATCCCCCCACCACGTGAGGCGAGGAACCAACATTAATTGAGTTATTTTTATTATTTCCAATAATGTTGGAACTTTAATTGGGGTAATTCGAAGGGTTTCTGCACATTAAAGGGGAGTTTAGGTGGTCCCCACCACCAAGATTAAAAATGGAGGTTTCATGAAATAAAAATAAAAAGTAATTTATTTTTTTTTCTTCTCCTACAAAAATCCGAATAAATATCTCCCACCCTCGACCTACTGTGGTCGTGATGAAGGTCTCCTTAAGCGAATATCAGCACTGTGAGTTCAACGGTGTCCTCAGATTTCAATTCCGAGCACTGGTTCAAATGTTACAAAATGCTGCTCATGTGTTCACTAAATTTACCCGAAAAAAAGTTCCCAAATTCATTCAAAGCACACTGGGCCTCAAAATCATGCACTTTTTATATTTACGGACTCGTAATAATATCATATAATGGAAAATATTTACATGGAAAAATCTGGGACATTACATTCTCCCCGCCTTAGGGATTTACATCCCCGAAATACATAGCAAAAACTAGGGGAAAAGTGGGGGTAATGAGCAGGGATTTGAGCCTCCCACTCCCTTGTGCTCTCCTGCAGGTTCTCGTCCTTCCATGAAATGTGAACTAAAGTTATCCACCATCCATGAAAGACCATCTCCTTTCGATCCTCAATCCCTACTGGAACCTCTGAATACATCGCCCCATCGTCGAAGTCTATCTCACCCAAGTAAATGATGTGCGAGTGATCATGTGCATATCTTCTCTACTAGGATATGTGGGAAACGTCATACACCTGGTGAAACTTATTTGTAAGAGATAGGTGGTACACCATCATGCCAACTCTGCTAAGGACCTGGAAGGGTCTGATGAACCTCGGAGATAACTTGTCGCTCCAGCCAAATCTCTGCAAACCTCGTCGAGGTGATACCCTTAGAAAGACATGGTCACCATCCTCGAACTCTAGAGGTCTCCATCTCCAATCAGCAAATGATTTATTCCTGCTGTTTGTAGTCTTCATCCCCTCTAGGATGACCTACACCTTCTCCGCGGTAGCCCGTACTTTCTCCAGTCCGATGAGTGATTACTCCCCTGGGTCAGTCTAGTAGAGATATGATCTGCATGGTCATCTTTACAATGCCTTAAATAGTGACATACTGATAGGGGAGTGATAAATGTTTTTGTATGATAGCTCCACCAAGGGGAAGTAATCCTCCCAACTGCATTGAAAATCAAGGACGAAAGAACACAACATGTATTCAAGAGTCTGAATGGTGCACTATGTCTCACCATCCATCTGGGGATGGAAGGTAGTGCTCAACCAATGTTGTGTCCCGAATTCCTCCGGCAAACCCTTCCATAGTCCGGAAGAAAAAATTGCATCACGATCGGAGATAATCGTAGATGGAATCCATTGAAGCCTCAAAATTTCTTGTACGTAGAGGCGTCCCAAGCTCTCTAATAATCCATCCACTGTGATAGTTAGGATGTGGGATGACTTGGGGAGTCAGTCAATGATCACCCAGATAGAATCACGACCCATGGAAGTGAGTGGAAGTCCTATCAAAAAGTCCATGGAAATTCCATCCCACTTAAATTACGGCTCCTCTAGTGGCTGAACTATGTCTGTTGGAACCTGATGCTCTGCCTTCACGTGCTGAAAAGTGAGGCCCAATGAGACAAACTCTGCCACTACTTTCATCATTATTAGCCACCAGGGATGACGCCAATGTTTCTGCTCATTTTTTCCACTCCTAGATGTACTGCTAGAGGGGATGTATGGAACTCCCTCAACATATCCTACCCAAGTGCCACTGGTACCATAGTACGTCATCGGAAGCAGACAACATTCTCCCCTCATTTAGACAATCCATCAGGTGCATTCCCTATGGATATATGAGCACGTCGAGCCTCACAGTTTATATCCCCAATCTGCGCCTCCCTAACTCACTAATGGAGTGGGTAATTGACTGTTAGAGACAGAAGATAAGATGCTCCATCTCGATTCACATATGATATCTGCAAAGCGTATAGCTACTCTATCGTCTCACTTAGCAACGGTATACCAGATCTCTTACTGAGTACATATGCTACTATGTTCCCCTTTAAAAGATTATATAATATCTCAAATCCATAGTCCTAGAGGAACTCAAGCCAACACCGCTATACCAGGTTCATGTCCTTCTGAGAGAAGATATACCTGAGACTCTTGTGATCAGAGTAGACTATAAAACATTCTTCCATCTAGTAATGTTGGCACATATTCAAGGCAATGACCATTGCCACTAATTCTATATCTTGTGTATCATAGTTCTTCTTATGATGTCTCAGATGTTGAGAAACATACGCGATCACTTCTCGCTCCTTCATCAGGACACATCCATGTCTAGTCCATAATGTGTCGTAGTAGACTATGTAACCAATGCCCTCATCCAGTAACCTCTAGATGGGGTCAATCTTCAGTCTCTGTCCCATCTTTTGGATAATCTACAGGCATATTTTTGACCACACAAATCATTTTCCCTTCTTCGTCAATGCTGATACGGGTGCCACAACTCTACAAAAGTTATGAACAAACATCCCGTTGTAATAGGCCCGACCCAGGAAACTCTTCACCTCTGTCACACTCCTGGGTGGATCCCAGGAAAGAATAGCCTCAATCATCACTGGATCCACCGCAACACCAGCCTTTGAGATGACGTGTCCCAGGATGTGGACCTCTCTGATCCAGAACTGGCACTTTGAGAGCTTACCATAAAGCTGGTTCTCATAGAGTGTGTATAGAACTATCTGCAAGTGATAGGCGTTCTCCTCCTCCATAACTGAGTATATCAGAATGTCATCGATGAATAATACCACAAAGTGATCATGTAATGGCTAGAAGGTCATGTTCATGAGTCCCATGAACACTACTGTGGCATTGGTCACACCGAATGGCATAACCAAGAACACATAGTGGCCTTTCCGAAATTTGAAGGTCGTCTTCCACACATCCTCGTCTCATACTCTAAGCTGGTGATATCGTGATCAGGGGTCTATCTTCAAAAACCAACATTCTCCTTTAAACTGAGAAAAAAGATTGTTAGTCCATGGTAGTGGGTACTTGTTCTTCACGGTCACCTATCCGAGGAACCTATTTTTCACACAGAGTCTCATACTATTATCCCCCTTTTTAGCCCACAAAATCGGGGCTACCCAAGCAGAATCATTGGGCCTAATGAACCCTGCTCTCTAAATGTCCTCCAGCTATACTCATAGCTCTTAAAGCTCTTCGGGAGCTATCTAATATGATGGTGTAGATATCGGTGTCATCCAAGGATAAAATTCGATATAGAATTCCACATCTCTGGGAGGAGGTTGACCCAGAACATCATCAGGGAAAACATCTGCTTACGGGTCCACCACTATAGGATTGATCAGAATCTCAAAATCAACCACTCTGAGGGTAAGGCTTGACAACTGATATGTGAGAAGCTTCACCCTCCTCGGGGTAAGACAATACAATGTTATAGAGGATCCCTTCTCTCCAGTGAAGGAATACATGCTCCCATCCTCGTGAAGACACCACCATTTGTGCCAAATATAGTCTATTTGCGCATGAAATGAAAATAACCAATCCATTCCCATGATGATGTCGTAATGCCTTGACGCTACAACTAGAAGATCCTAGCCGAAGTTCTCACCTCATAGAGAAACATCACATTATCGTAACATGTGTCTAATTGTGGAATCCTCTCTTGTAGTAGTCTCTTTCAATAAGGATCGAGCCAATGGCTCCACCAAAATATCTGAGCTCCGAACGAGGGCAGTGGCAATAAAAGAGTGATTGAAACCTATGTCTATAAGTACTGCAGCTAAGGCGTAGTAGACATAGATCATACCTCGAATCCTCTCTGGAGCACCGTGGTTATAGGCCTCAACCACCTGAAGCTGAGCTCGTCCATGTCCACTCGCTCTCTCTGGTCAGGGTGGACAACCAGGTGGTGGTGGCGGTAGTACCTCGAATTGCCGCCCACCGCCTGCACCACAGCTACCTCCTCTTCCACATCTGCCTCCTACCAGCAGACCTCCTCAATCAAATCTTCACCTCTTCCCAGGATTTCCTTCAAACATCTACTAGTCTTTTGTATGACGGGTCGGGCAGTCGTGATCCATGTGACCCTGCCCGCCGCACGAGTAACTCTACCTACTCCTCGTATGTCCTGATTTCCATGTATCATGCAATTGTCCACCTATAGGTCTGGTTCTATTGGACCTCTGCATCATTTGTCTCATCTTAGCTATAGATGACTCTACTACATGACGTTCAGTGGTGGGACTTGTTGTTGGTGACTGGTCAGCAATGAAGCTCTCTCCTAAGAGTGATCTCTCTAACACCCCAGCCTATGTTGAGATGCTGAGAGAAATTATCGATGCTCTAATCTCCCATCTGATCCCCTACTCTAAGGCTCGGGCCCTGAATAAAGGGTCTCTCACCATATAATTGGAGTACCTCGAGAGGTCTGTGAACCCCATGGAATACTGATCCACAGTCATGCCGCCCCACTGCAAGTGGAGAAGCTCATATATATGAATTGAGCGTAAGGTCCCTATGACGAAATCTTCCTTGAAAAGGATCTTGAAGTCCGCCCCGATGATAGTGACCTCATCATGAACCTAGAGCATCAAGCTCCACTATCTGTCCGCTACTTGCTGAAGAATAATACCGGCAAAGATCACTATGAGATTAGCTGGTTTCCCTATCAGTCGAAAAACTCTATACAGAGCCTCCACCTAATCCTTAGCCACATTTGGATCTGTCTCACCCCAGTACCTTGGAAACCTATAGCGTTGTAACTCGTGAAACATTCTCAAGAGGCGTGCACCCTCTGCTGTTGGGGATAGTGGAATCAGCTTCCCAATGGGAAGTGGGGCTGCTGGTACACCACCCAATGGTTCAACTGCCAAAAGGGGGCCCTACACTGAATCCTCGTCGCTCGGTGAGCTGTCATCGCTTAATCTAACTGGAACCCTGGCTGGCCGTCTGTGTGGAGGCATTCTGAATGTAACAGGTGCACCATGGTTAATAAGTTATACCTATTGAGATGACTCAAAGTGATCATAATGAAAACTTTTCAAAAACACAAACGCAATCAGTGTTTTCATGCAATGAGTCAGAAATCAAAAGTTAGGGTCCTGGTGTATACATATGTCGACCACTGCACCATCACTACATTCCCCAAACTGATAAACACACTCATCACACTTAACAATGTTTCCAAATAAAAAGATCAGAGTACATGTTTTATGGTAGAACCAACCCCTTTGATATCAATTTGTCACGACTCATCTCCCAGGGTCCATGTTGTGACCACCCAAAGTCCACCTTCCATAGGCCAAGGGCTGGTGACTAGCACTGGAAAGGAATATCCCTAATACTAGGAAGGCATTGCCTTTAAACATGTAAACTAACACAATCCAAGCACACTGGAAGATACAAACACAAATTAAACTATAAAGTACACATAGTGTGTATAGTATGTAAAGGGGATGAAATTCAATCACAACTAGAAAGTACAAGTAAAATTGAAAATAGATCCAGTGAACACCTGCCAAAGATCATACCTAAAGGGTAGGTATAGCTCTCGAACAATCATCTCTATGGTACGCCTCGTACAAGGTCCACCTTCGTGCAGCCTCCCATCCAAGTACCTTTAACCTCGATCAATACTGTCCATCGTCTGCAAAAGACATGGAAATGTGTGGGCATAGCCCGTTCAAGGTTGAGTATAAAGATACTCAGTAGGGACCTCAAAACCCCCTAAGGTCACTCAGAATCTACCAAGATAAACCAAAAATCATGAAAACATTAGTCAACTCCACTTAGGTGTATTACTATACATATACCTATGTTATCTACTATAACCATATCATTCATGAGGAAACTCAAGGCCCAACTCTATATCCAAAAGCACAAATATTCTACGAAGGAAAGTATAAAGAAAGGTAAGTAACAAAAAGGTAACACCACACAGAAAAATACCATGAAGGTATGTACCAAAAAGGTAACACAACACAAAAGAATACCACGAAGGTATCACCACACATAATTGTACCACAAAGGTAAATACTTAGCTCACACCAGGTAAAACTTATGTATGGAATTATAATTATTTGCAGTATTTCTAGGGAATCTTACTTTGTCGAGAAGCTATACTATTGACCCACATATGATCGAATATGACCCAAAAAGGATCTTAAAATGACCCACATAGGATCTTGAGATGACCCACACATGATTTTTATGTGATGACCCACAAAGGATCGTTGAGCACTGACCCACACAGGATCTGAATATGACCCACACAGGATCTAAAGACTCCTCCTGTACAGTCAGCCACAGGGTTCCCGCCCCATGTATACTAAATTCTGGGAAGTTCCACTTTTCAATCCATTGGTTGATACCTTATCTACCATGAAATCCTAATAATAAGTATCATGAAGATCTGTCACATCAATGGGGTCCCAACACAACATACAACATTTCAATTGGATGCCCTATCTGAATGTTATTAGTGTTTCCGTTCCAAGGGCCTGGTTGGATTCGTGTTTCATCCAACCTAGTCGTACTCCAAATTTATCCAAATCTCATTTAGAGTATACAAAAATTCCGACTTGACCCGTGGATCCTGGTGCCACATACGGTTCATCAAAAAAACACCTGGTTCACAAGATATGGCCTAAAAGGCGTATCTGGGTCTAGAAGGGCCCAGGTCCATTCTGACCCGGCCTGGGCCGACCCGACCTGGTTTGAGCCAAGCCGACCTGGTTTAGGATGACCTGACCCAGATGGGTAGGGTAAGAACCAAGTTTTTGCTACGAAAGACTTTGGAATATTCTTGATGTTATTCCAGAGTAGCGCCCTCTAACGGCGTGTGATTCTGAGCCCCGGAGTGGCCGAAATTAAATTTTCAGTGCGTTCACACTGAAAATGACAAATAAATGTTATAAATCCTAAACAATGCTTCATTTCAGATATTTGAGTGTACGGATGGGTCCGGAATGGGGTGTTTACCCTAGTAACGACATAAAACATGTTGGCGCGGGACGTTTGGACCCCTCGCTCTCTTTCGGAATGTTAAACGGATAGATTCATTAAATAATTAATTCTTTTAATGGTTAAAATCAAATATCTCTTAAAGGATGGCTCGGATTGGAAAACTGGGGCACCGTTGAGTCCGAAACGTGTCGTTTACCCTAGGAGGGGTGTATGTTTTGCGGGCGCAGCCCGTCTGTGAAAAATGACCCTAGGGGCGTTTTTGTAATTTAGCGGCACGTGGCGTTGCTTTTATAACATTTTAACGGGTCCTCAGATTAAAATCTGAGACTTTCGTTGTACTTAGAGCGTGGTTTTTTCCTAGGGGAGGCTTAATCCCGACACCGTCGGGAGTTCGGGTACGGAGCCGCGGGAGGGTGTTTGTGTTAATTAATCTATTTAATTAACCTAACCCCATCCCTTCTACCTCAATTTACCCCCTCCATGGAGAGATTCTCCCCTATCCTCCTCCACTCCGGCAAGGTAGCTCCAGCGAGGAGACTCCGACAAGGCAGCGGCACGACGGCGGACCCTCCGTGAAGCTCCGGGCAACGCCCAAGAGGTAGGTTTTTTCGTTTTTGTTTTTTTCTCCACCCGCATTGAGCTCGTTTATCAGCATAAAATTGTTGGATGATCTTCAAAAAATTCCCATGGATGCGTAGTATAATTTATGAGCTTTCTATTTCCATTTTCGGAATTGAAATCTGAGTTTGGAGGAGGTCGTAACGGCTCGTTGAAGTTTGCGGGTTTTCGATGTTTCCGGCGGGTTCCTCTTTTTTTCCTGCGAGCTCTAGTGGCGGCGGCAGGGGCTTCGGCGGTGGAGACTCCTCTTCCAGGAGGGTGATCGGTTGCGGCTTCAACGGGGCGGTCGGCCACAGACTCCAGGCACGGCGGCGCGGGCTCCAGGCACGGCGGCGAGCGCTCCTCTGAGAGGAGCTGGTCGGGCGCGCGACCCCGGGGTCACGGTGTGCGACCCCCGTGCGGGGGCAAGACCCACGAGACGCGGGTCTTCGCATAGGCGGGACGACCGACCCCACAAGGGTCGGTCGGCAGTGGTCTGCAGCTCAGCGCTAGGACAGCCGGTGTGAGCCGGCCCAGACCGGGCGGACCGACCGGCCCAGGCCGTTCCTACCCAAGGGGCCTTGCCCCCTCCATTTTCGGACGCTCGAACTTTTTACTACGGGCGTCCGTTTTGAGTGACGTCTACGGATGTGGAGCCGTATCATCGAGGCGGACGTTTTGAGATAGTTTTGGGAATTTTTAATTCCTGAAACGAGGGGCCGCGAAGGAGCGATGCATCTATAAGCAAATTGATGTATTTCCGGGGATCTTGTTTTGGACGGAGTGGACGCGTATGACATCTGTTTTGAGCGCCGTCAGCGGCGTTGGGACCCTGGCATTGGGGAGAAGCTTTTCAGGGTGGTTTCGGGCATTAAAGATGGAGTTGAGGCATGGGCCCTACATCCCATCTTTTGAGCTGTGAGTAGCGTTTATCGACTTTCTCATTGTGCGTCCGTTCGGGGCGAGCGAGGAGTCGATTATGGATGTTTTTTCGAAGGGATTGCAATGGTGCAATCCACCCGCTCTAAATCGGTATGATGATACGGGCCCCACAAGGGCCGTTTGGGCGTTGACGGTGATTTTCCATCTCTATCATCGGGCATCCATTTTGGCCAAGTGAATAGTAATCCTTGTGAACTGTTTCTAGAGGATCACAACGGCGCGATCTGTTGGTTGTGTTTCGGGACCAGGATGCGGGTCCCACATAGCACCCCTCATGCGCGGTAAGCCGGAATGTATCTTTTTCTCCGGATATCTGTTCCACTCAAGTGAGTAGTGCTTTTGAAGTGTTTTTTCAAGATCATTGCAATGGTGCAGTTCGCCCGACCTTTTTTGGGGGCATGTTGTGGGCCCCACCCGACCTGGCTACGGTGAATAGTACCTGTTTCACCAGGTGTCCTTTTGGGCGATTGAGTAGTCAATCCCGTGTGTTTTTTCGAGGGGATTGCAGTGGTGTGATCCGTTTGTTCAGTTTCGGGATCTTGGGGTGGGCCCCACACGGGTTGGTTATGGTGAATAGTATCTTTTTCACCGGTTGACCGTTTCAGGCAAGTATGTTGTCTACCTCATGTGTTTTTCTATGGGGCTTACAACTGTGTAATCTGTTCATGCGAGTGGAGCCTCATACGCGTTCTTATTAAATGTATAAATATGAAGGGTGCCTCGGAGGCGGTTCTTCTACCGTGTTTGTAGAGGACCCTTGGCGTGTGATCGCGTGCACTCTTGGGAGAGTTATGTTGGTGGTTAAAGAGATATGGTTGGTCGTGCCTTAGCCATTGAGGTGGAAAGTTGGAGTTGGCTTGGGGACACACGTCGTGTGGGCCCCATGTGCGTGTCGTGTTCTACTTTGCGTACTTTTGACATCTCGTGACGTAGAGGGTCCCTCGGTTCTCGATTGTTGACCAGTGGGGTAGAGGGTTTTCCCATGGCTCTGTGCTTGAGGGTTTAGATCAGCAGGGTTGAGTGGTTTCCTCTAGTTCTGTTACGGAGTTGGGTGGTTGCACGATACCCACTTCGTGTTCAGTTTTCCAGTGTTGTACCCTCCAGTAGAGATGTCCATAGTAGTTCTGGTTTTACCCTCCAACGGGGATGGGCAGTAGGTTACTCATTGACTTCTCAGCATTTACCATCTAGAAGAGACTAGGTAGTGGGTCACCCGATGACTCTTAAGGGTTTACCCTCCAGCAGGGCTGGGCAGTGGGTCGCTCATTGTCTTAATTCAGGTCTACCCTCCAGCAGGGCTGGGCAATGGGTCGCATGATGACTTATTCCAGGTCTACCTTCTAGCAGGGCTGGGCAGTGGGTCGCCTGAAGACTTATTCCAGGTCTACCCTCCAGCATGGCTGGGCAGTGGGTCACCTGTCGACTTCTTCCAGGTCTACCCTTCAGTAGGGCTGGGCAGTGAGTCATCTGACGGCTTATTCCAGGTCTACCCTCCAGCAGGGCTGGGAAGTGGGTCACCCGATATCTTATTATGTTTTACCCTCCAGCAGGGATGGGTATTTGGTTACCTATTGACATTCCAGACTCAATCCTTTCCACTAGGCTAGTCTGTGGCCTTCCTCTGTGATTACCGGAGCGGGACCCTTGGTTTTACGAGTCAGTGATGGAATGACTTTGACTTTGGGGAGACTTCTTCACTGCGGGGCAATGATGAGGTGTGGTTTGAATTAACCCAGAACTCTCAAGTATGAGGGGTGATTTCCCCCACCGAGACGCGTTCTTGTGACATGACCTAAAACCATGTGGGCGAGTCAGTGCTGCCAAAAGTGGATAGTGTCGCGGTATGGTGGTTTTCGCCCCTTGACTTGTAGTTCGGGGCAGACGTGCGAGATGCTAGGCATCGATGGTGTTTATTCCTGGGACTGTTGGCGACTCACTTTTCTTGGGCTGAGATACGGGACATATATCCCCTTACGACCTTGTTCGAGTTTCTTGATAGAGCATATATATATGTATACCATCTTACAGTACCCACTTCTTGGGTTTTGCTTACTCTCCTTCCAGGAGAGGCGAAGACGTGCGGGGTATGCCATGTGCTTTCTGTGTCTAGCTTCTCGTGGTTGGATGAGTCTACTCTCTTTCTATTGGTAGTGAAGACTCGATGAGAAGTTCATCTTCTCACCGTTTCCAGCTCCTCGTGTCTGGATGAGTCTACCTTCTTTTCTCTTGTCGGGTTGAGATGGAATCCTTACTGATGTACTCTTGACTGCACTCTCGGTTGTAATACTTTACTTTTATTATTCGGTCTACTTCTCCCCATTCATTACCTCCTTTATTTCTCCCTCGAGCTTTCGGGGTATCCTACTGAGAATTTTTATACTCACCCCTGCCAGGGATTTTTCCACACTTGGTGTGCCCTTGCAGATGACAGACAGGTTTGTCTTGACATTAGAGGAGCTTAGGAGTCGGGAGCTTGGACCGCTTGCAGTGGTCTTTGTCAGGTTCCAGGTGTGGGACTCTCCCTGCTATTTACTGTTGTTTTACCGGTTGTCGAGTTGTGGCACATTTTGGTTGGGCGCGTGTTTTTCCCTTTTCTTTTCAGTTTACCATTAGCTTGTACTTAGTACTGTATAGAGGTCGATGCACATCTATGGTTTATATATATATATATATATATAAGTTTCTCTTCTACTCTACTTGTCCTTTCTTTTACTCTACACTTTTGCATTGAGTGTGCTGTGTGTGTGTGTGTGTGTGTACAGGTACTTAGGCAAAGGCCTCCCCGAGTTGTTGTGCCATCGACGCTGGTCACCAGACCCTGGCCTATGGAGGCGGGCTTGGGGTAGTTGCGGTTTGAGCCCGGGTAGGGTCGGGTCATGATAGGTAGGGCCTTGGTTGGCCCGACCAGCTGGACTGCAGACCAGTCTGGCTGGCTCAGCACGACCCTCTTGGATAGTGTGGTCCACCGTATCGGGGCCCGCACAAGCAGCTACACAAGGAGCCCCCCAAGTATTCCAAACGGCTTGTGGACCGTTCTGATGGCACATGCTGGAACGCAGGACCCGCTGGAGCGGTCCTGCTTGGTGTTCTCTAGCCAGCTGAAAGACCATCCAACTCTCCTCCCACCTGTGCAATGACATCGTTGTCCTACCACGACCTGTCATGTGCTATCCGTCCTCTAGTTGTAGACCGGCCTCGAAGTGCACAGTCGCGGCTAAGTAGCCGCGACCCTTTTTTCAACCTGTGGCCTAGACGCGGTCCACCCTGCCTCCACGCGGCCCACCGGCATGCCGGCCGCCATCCCCTTCACCGCCACGACCGACGGGTCGTGGCCTCTTCCGCAACTGGTGGGGCAGACGCATGCTATCCCATTTCCATGCGGCCAACTGGTGTGCAGGACATCATCCCCTTTTCCTTCATGGCCGACAGGCTGCGACCTTCTCCGGTGGCACGATTGTGTCGCCGCACCATCACGGCTGGCCAGTGTGCCAGCGGCAACTCGAACCCCGCCGGTGTTGTTCACCAGTGTTGTGATCATGTTCCAATCATCTCTTCATTCCACCACGATAAAACACATCTATCAATAAAGAATTGCCGAGGGATCAGTCCGTGTTTGTTTGGATTGCACCCACCGTGATAGACCGATAGTTGGTAGGTTGAGATGAATGATTCAACGAAAAACCATGAAGGAAAATAAAAAACACACCGCTACCTCAATTTTTGGAGTTTTCATGAGGAAGAAGACGAAGTCGATGAATATGTCAACGTTCGTCACTCCGGTAACACGCTCTCGATCTGAGCTCGTGTGTCGTCTTCGTCGGAGGTTCGTTTTACTTTGAAGGATGTTCTTCATTGGAGGATGCTCTCCCAAAGGCTCTCCCAATTTTTCTCTTTGACAACGATCCCCCCACTACATGAGTTGAGGATCCTACTTTAGTTGACTTGAGTTTATTAATTCAATAAATGTTGGCACATTAATGGGGAGAATTCCAAGTGTTTCCTCACATTAAAGGGGAGTTTGGGTGGTCCCCACCATCAATATTCAAAATGAAGGTTTCATGAATGAATAAGAAAAATTATTTATTTTATTTTTCTTCTACCATGAAACTCCAAATAACTATCTCCCACCCTCGATCTACTGAGGTCGAGGTGAAGGTCTCCTTAAGGGAATATCAGTGATGTGAGTTCAACAGTGTCCTCAAATTTCAATTCTGAGCAAGGATTCAAAAGTTACAAAATGCCACTCACGCGTTCCCTGAACGTACTCAAAAAAAAGTTTAGAAATACATTCCAGGCACACCAGACCTCTGAATCACACGCCGTTAATATTGATCCACTCTTAATAATTCCACATAACTAAAACAAATTACATGAAAAAATCTGGGTCTCTACAAAATTTGTGATAAATTTTTAAAATAAATATTAAAACATATATTAAAAATTGAAAAATTATTTTTAAACATTTTTAATTAAATTTAAATATCCAAAATCATGACCACTAACAAAAAAAATTCATAAATAAAAAATTCATGAAACATTTAAAAGAACACGCATATGGAGTATTATGATTTTAAAAAATTTAAAATAGAGTTTCAAAGGAAACTCCATTACTATAGGAATCATCAATCTTGGAATGTTCTTCTAATCGTGAGGGATAAAATTATATTATTTTTACACTAGTTTATTACACTTTTTTAGGTTTATATAATTATTATTTTTCTTTTCCTATTATTCATTCCAATTACTTCTTTAGTTACAAAAATGGTTAATTTCACACTATAAATTTTTAGAAATTTATATTTATAACATCAAAATAACATAAATGTGTTTATCAAGTTAAAAGAAGTTATAGTTACATTAAATATAGAATCTTAAAACGTTTTAAATTTCATATTTATAAATTAAAAATTAATATAAAAACATCTATGTAATGTTTGGTGAAAAATTAGTCACATTGTACGTTCACATGAATTACATTTTCAACTATCTTCTAGGTATTAAATAAATAAATTGGATATTATTTTAAATATAAGAAATTAAACATAAGTTATATATTCAATATTTATTCATTTGTTATATCTTTATTAAAAAACATATATGATGTAGTTGAAAAAACGAATCACATCGCTTCACGGATTTGGTATTCCACACATTCATAAGAGTGAAGTTATTACATTCCACTAAATTGAAATATTAATAATCTATAAAATAGATTATTTTAATGAAAATAAAAATGAACCAAAAATATAATATATATTCATTTGTTCAATAATTTTTATAATTCAGATGATCCTATTATGAAAAAAAACTACACATTGTTTTGTGAATGTACTATTGTACATATACACCCAAGTGATGATTTAAAATTCATTTAGACAAAAAAAGAGATGAATTTTTTTATTTAATTGTTATAATATTATTTAAATATATGTTATATAATATTATTATTATTTTATTATTTTTAATGAATAGTTCAAGGATGCATATGAAAAAATGAACATAAAATAATAGGTTAAGAATTATATTTCGTCTCCTAAAATCCCCATTTCCCTTAAACCGTAAGATGTATTGGTTTGGTTTTTTGGTGTAAAAAAGACATCTAGTACATAATGATAAGGGTTGGTAATTTATATGGGATTATCATTGTTGTTTTATGTTTCTCAAGAGGTGTGAATAATATATGATAATAAGTTCCCTTTTATAATTTAGTGGAGTGTCACTTCTGTAAATAACTAACGTATTATAATATTAAATGTTCTCATTCATGGTCCACTACTACCATGGTACACAAATATTTTATATATGGTTTAGTATGGTCAAAACACACTCAAAAAATAAAATTTATACATATATTTGATATATTTTAAGCCTTATCTCCATGTTAAACTAAATTTATCTTTTATTGTGATAACATATTTATATATCAAAAAATTAAAATATGTGTTATAATCAAATATAGAAATGGTAATTCGTAATATGGAATCCATTTTAGGAAAATACCTTCTTTAATTATAAATATTATATTACCCTGAAAAATATATTCAATGATGAATCACATGAATATTTATGTTAATTAAATATTAAAATTAATGTTTTAGAAATTTGGATCATTCCAAGATTGAATGACACCTTCCAACTATACAATTAGATGAAAAGGCCCCCATAATGTTTAAAATGTGAATAAAATAAATTTTTTGTTCACAAAAGTCAGTTGGATCCTTAGATATTATCAAAAAAATATACATACAAGAGAGGGGTGAATTGTATTTAAAAAATTATTTTAATAAAATTAATCTACATAAATAAAAAACTTATTTAAGTACATTAATCATGAATGACCCTTAGTTCGATGGACAAAGTCATAAAATCATAATTATAAACAAAATGATTAAATTGGAGAGAAAATGATTAGAATTAAAATAAATCTAACTAAACAAAGTTTGTGTATCATAATAATAATTATAAATATTAAACAAACAAAATTGAATGGTGAACTCAATTTTTCACATTCTATTAAAAGTACAACATAATTAAAAACTTATAAAAAAATCAATGGAATAGAAATTAAACATTATAATGACTTATTTCTCTATGAAATAATTAACCTCTTTTAATCATACGATAAATATATTCTATAAACAAGACTAATTTTATCCAATGTTTTATACTTAAAATAATGTTTCTATTCCCTTACAACTGAATCCATTGAAATTATGATCAGAATGGATTTAACTTCTATTCCCTGAAATCCCTCGATAGAAATATTAGATTATTTATCTACCAATACTCGGTAGGCCATGATCTAAAATCATAGATTTTCAATATTCATATACCCCAAATCCCACAATATATTGCTAATTAGACACCGGTTATAAGGAAAATGATCATACAGAGTTGACCTGAAAAGGTTTCCATGGAGCTAAAAAACTATAAAAAAATTAAAAAATAAGGGAAGAAGACATTAACTCTATGAAATCATTATATAAACCACCAAAAGGAGAAATATAAAATGAAATAAATCCACTGTCATCTTCTCCAAACACTTCAAATGACACAATATTTATAGGCATCTTCCCAACAATCGTATTTCTCCCCCTACATAAATATTTATCTGTGTTTGTCGCAATGAGTTGGACACCTGGAACATCTGCAACTCTATTGAAACTGATTTCCTAGCATTGTTTTGGTTTACACCATTAATATATGATATATGTTTCAGACATTAAAAATCAGTATTCCAAATATTATTATAAACATAAGTCAGTCCAATGGACTTTATTATGATTATTATTATGATAACCACTATGAGTATCAATCTTATGATTATCAATATCGATATTAGTCTGATTATTTAAGACATTGTGAGAAAAATAAATAAGACAAAAAGTATAAAATATGATCTTATAAGTGTGGGTCTGATGTTTATCGAACACATACTCATTACCATAATCACAATGAAAATATATAAAGCTTATATCTGTCATATATCCAAACTGATTCTATGTATGATAAAATATAATTTCCTCTACAAAAATTCTTAAAAACTTTAGTCATTAAATTTTAGTAAAAAATGTTATTAATAAATTGTTTATGATTTCAAAAACAAATGTAATGGAATAGGAAGAACAAATTCTTCAGACTCAATAACATCCCACTTTTTGAAAAACACAAACATCACAACATTAATGATAAATAACATTGAAAAACATAAAATAAATTTTCATTAATTTCCTTTGTATACATATGTAATCATTAATATAATGACCAATACATAACATACATGGATATTTCATCACTTTTGATGAATATTCTATACATAAAAAAATGCACTAGGACTGTAAAAATTTAGTGTCTTTGGAAATGTTGAAACATAATCATCTATCCTGGTGAAAGATCTCAAAAATCGCCCATAATGATATATACCTTTATTAGTACTACATAAAACCTTTCTTCATAAATTGGTTAAAGGAAACAAAAGTGATTAGTGAGCTCAAATGCTCACAAAGGGTCAATAAGGGAGATGTGTAAGCATGATTTTGAGCATAAGGGTATGAGAACATGGGCCTGAAAATAAGATATCATACCCTTCATATCAAATAACATATAAATGAATCATGGAATAAATCATGTAAGTTCTTAGGACATGGATCATATAGAAATATATAACATAATCCATGAAATCATGAGAGGTGAATAAAACATGGTACCATGGAAGACACATAAGCATATAACATGATTTCTATAGTATCCAAGGCATCGATTCCAAGCCCATATTGGTAGTACAGGTTTAATATTCCTAACATCATGGTAGTCATGGTTCACTCCCATTAACAACATGGTCTAATGAGTTCACTCCTTATACCATCATGGTGGTCATTGTTCACTGTCATGACCATCTTAGTAGTCAAGGTTTGTTCCCAAGACCATCTTAGTCAATATTATGTTATATAAATATTTACCCAATGCATTGGAGGGAGATATATGCCCCAACCATCTCATAATGAAATCATAAATATGACTTCAACAAGATCAAAAATAATCATATCACAACCCATGAAATGAAATTTGTATTTTAAACACATAATCTTATCATAACCTATAGAAAAATGACATTTTTCATAATTATTTAATCATAATCATAACTAGTGAAAAGAAGAAGGATTCAAAAACATATTACCCATGAAATAGAAATTGTTTTCAAGAAAAACAAGACCTTAATTGTAACCCATTAATATAAATAATTTTAATGTAACCATTAAATCGTTTCTTAAAAGGACATCAGTTATATCAACTGATGTCATCTTAGATGGAAAATAGTTTTGAAATATCATTCGAAAAAATTCATTGTAGAAAAATTCATTTATTATTTGAAAAACTATTTTTAATAAGTAAAACCATTTGAAGATAAATTTCATAGAATATAACTTTTATATTTAAAAATAATAATTGAAATCATTTTGAAACAATTTCCAATAAAACTTATAAAATAATCTTCAAAACATTTTTTATTTTTTTAACCACATTGAAAACATATAAATAAAGAATGAAATTGTTTTGAAAACCATTTCATTGAAAATAAATAGAAAAATTATAAATAAATATTCAATTAATTTTCAACCCATTTTCCCAGAAAACATATTAAATAAGATAAAAAACTCTTTGAAAATCAGTTTTCTTGGGAATACATTGAAAAAATATATATAAGTTTGAAAATGTATTGACAACCATTTTCATTGAAAATATATTTTATTAAAAAAATTATGAAATCATTAAACATGAAAATAAATAATCAAAGGATTGATAGTGGATAAATCCATACATTTTGTATGAGGTAAAAATAACATTCATTTTTCGTGGAAAAAATGATATAAAAATTCCTCATTTAGAAAGCAATATGATTCCATTGAAAATATTGGTAATAGAAATAAGAGGTAATTCATTCTTTTTATTATTATATGATATTAGTATATTATTTATGGAAACCGTTTTTAGACATCATGGTTTTAAGGTAACATATATTTCTGACCGAAGAGTGGGTAATGTTGGGCTTTCATAAAAACAGATTCTTAACTCTGTTATGTACCAAAGAGTAGAAAATTATACCATGAAATTAATATATCATAAATAAATATTGGAGAATAAAACTCAAAAATGTATTGAGATATGAAACAAAATAATTCATTAATGGAATCATAAATGAAAATAATCTTAAAATGTTGTGGTATTGTCTAAGTAAACTCTTATAATATTTTAACATTGGATCATACTCTTCATATACGAAAATTAAATTTTATGAAAATTAATATATCATTAAAATAAGTATATTCATCATATAACATGAAAAATCTTAGTATATTGCCCTTTTAAAGTATTTTATGTGCTTAACAAAATATGATTCTCAAAGAGGTAAAATTGAGACAAAACATTTTTACCGATTTTTAATCTTTTGAAAATTAACCGCCATGATTAAAAGTTCATAAAAAGGATATTTTAACACCCATATATTTAGTTATAATATAAATATAATTCAATAATGGGTAGTACATACCCCAAAAAAAGTAAAGAGTGGTGAACATAGCATGTATCTGGCAAGAATAAAAAAGTGATATGAAATCCCCTTACCGTGTGTCTTGACTCTCATCGTACGCATTCAAACAACCTGTATTATAATTATAAAATTGTTCTAAATAA
The DNA here is from genome assembly GCA_963277665.1 of Viscum album. Lineage (NCBI taxonomy): Eukaryota > Viridiplantae > Streptophyta > Magnoliopsida > Santalales > Viscaceae > Viscum > Viscum album. The sequence continues at coordinate 695,332,581 of OY728163.1, forward strand.
TTTAAAAACTATATAATTATACATAATACCATATATTGTCTCATTATGACATTATATGACCCTCTTTTCAAAAATCCTATGTTAAGTTTTCACTTTGGGTAATTTTCACTTTATTGTCTGCATGTGTATTAATTTGTTACATCATTTGTATTTATACATTATATCATAATTTTATAAAATTAAACTATGATATAAATATCTTGTATATAAATTATATGTTTATTATAGTAATCTATACACTATATAATTATGAAACAGAATACACCTTACCTAGATATGGTAGGATGTAGGTACCCATGAACGCTATTTCTATTTAATTGTCATGTTGAAAGAATTAAAGAAAAAATAAATATATATATATATCATGATTATAGAAGATTTATTATACCATATATATATATATATTTACTAAAACTATCCTCTATAAAATCATACTGATTTATGGAGGAATCATATCGCTTTGAGGGCACGGTAGTCCACATTTCCTCAAACAAAATTATATTATTTGCACAAAATTGAAATTAAAAAAGATATGTGTTGTAAAAAGTAATAAATAATATTAAGGCCTAATAAATTTAATATATTTAACATAGAAATATATTTTCAATCGTAATGGACAACATGGTAGGTGGTAACGAAATACTGAATAATCATCATATTGTGAGGCAGTAATTCATCCTACATAGAGACAGTACGTTCATTACCCATTAGATGGTGGAGTGTGTACGTGCAGGTAAAAAAATATACATTAAAAAATCCTAGTATATATAGGATAATTTTTTTATTACATAATCATATAATAATGCTCTTTGGAGGGGAGGATAATGAAAATATAATAAAGGGATCGATAGATGAGGTAACCTCTAAATCGAGTAACTCTGTTATGTTTGTGAAAAAAGTATTCATTAGATTTACTTGTGCATAATGTATGTCTTATAAGAGGAAGATATGATATTTTTTAAGTGTATTGGACACTTATTGGTTTAAATTATGATGTTTTACAGTTTTTAGGATGTGGGTGAGGTTCTTTCTTTTTACATGGGAGGAAAAGGACAGACTTAGAATTTTTAGAAACAAGTTAGGTGTTCACATGTTCTTACATAAATAACGTAATAAAAACCATACATAAATAATTAATGGAAGGTATTCGGACGAAATATTGACATAAAATTGGGGTTTGAAAAGTTTCTAGGTCATTTAGACCGTTAATGTTAAGGTTGAGTCCCTCATTATGTTTAGTTTTACCTTAATCATTGTGATTACTTTTAATCACTTTTACAAATATTTTTTGTCAACAATTAATTTGATATTATTAGAAAAAAAATTATACTGATTAAAATGGTTTAATTTTTTTTTTATAAATTCAATTCATGATATTAGGAAAATATAGATTAATTCTAATCCGTCAGAATGGACTAAATTGTGGGTTTTTAAAGTAGAAAAATATTTAAAAGTTTGTTATGTTTTTGTATTCTATGTCAAAGTGAAATTGTTTCTAATTACCTATCTTGTCTAAATTTATGTATTATTTATATAATGTGACCTTAAAAGAATTAATTCTTAACTTAACATTGATAATTATTTAAAATAAATAATTTTTTAACTCAACCATAATAGGTTTAACTATTTATCCAAAAATGATGTTTCTTAGAAAATTCCAAAAAAATCACCCAAGGATAATTTTAAAATAATAAAATATAAACATAAGGCTTTTTTATGAAATTCAATTTCTAAATTTTTCTGAAATAAATTTCTTTTCACATAAGGACATCAAAAGCGGTTCATTTGATAAAATATGAATTTTAAACATAGAAGGACTTTACCGAAAATCATATCTTTATTATCAATATTTTTTAAATAAATGATTTATAAAATATATTTGAAAATTATTATTTACTATTCATATAACTATGTTTAACGAATTAGTTATAACTAAATCATTAAAATAATTATTACAAAAAAATGATGTTTTACATAAACTCGGTATTTCATATAACGTACACCAAGTTGATGTACCATGTGAAAGAAATGTTTGAATTTGTACATTGAAAGGAATAAATTAAAATTTAATTTATTAGGGTAAAAAATCATGGTGACCATAATAAATTTTCCTTTTATATTCAATCAGTTTTGATATTCATTTATAATGAATTCATATTATATTGTATAAAGAATATGTTTTAATAAATTAGTTAATAATATTAATAAACTATAATTTAACGTAACAGTTTTATCTTATTATATTAAATAATAATATTTTAATAATAATTTATTGTTTAATAAACCTCAGTCTTGCGTGTTATGGAAGTTATAGAGGAAAGTTGTTGTTGCATATAACACATGATAACATCATAGTTCTGTGTTGAGCAATCTAATGTTTATTTTGTGTGTAGTCCATGATTAACTGGGTGTTGCATATAATGTAAGACAATGATGGAGATTTAATATAAACTGAACTATCTTTAGTGTTTCAAGAAATGAAAACTTTTAATAAGGTTAAATTAATTCAAAAAAATTACAGAATCTCGGGATATTACATTCTACCCCCCTTAAAATGAAATTCTTCCTCGAAATGTTTCTGGGTAATCAAAGGTTTAATGCCTGAAAATTTCATTCATATAAACCCACATCATAAAAATGAATACTAAATCATCCTTTAAAAAGGTAAATTAAGAACCAAAATGGTTACCTAAAGTAACATATAACTAGGGTTCAACATTGGATAACATATGTTGGGAGTGAAGATTGGACAAGGAGGAAAAGAGTGAATATTTATAGGGAGTGATTGTGTTCATCAATCACAAACAATTGAATGAAAACATAAAGGTTAAGGGTCTTAATGTCACAAATATATGATAATTTCATAATCCATTAGTTCAACAAAATGTAATATTTTTAGAAAATATTATTTTTTACTACTTTTAGAACATTTAGTAATTCTTGATATATTCTTATAAAAGAAATTCATTCTTTTGTTTTGATTTGATAAATTTTCTATACATCCATTACCTAAAGGAATGAATGTCTGAAAATTAACTATGATGCATAATGCATTAATGTACACTTTTAATGGTATTAGAGCCTAAAAATAATGAAAGGTCTAACTATTTTTCTCAAAAAAATAAATATTAATTAATATATAAAAATAAAAAGTAACATTGTTGATTCATCCACAATATTTATACCTCAAAAATAAATACCCATTAACCAGGACATCATGTAGGCTAGCGGAAGGCACGAAACCCATGTCATCATTCAATCAAGGGTTCAAGACCTATAGCCTTGTTGAACTCAATTGGTTGTCTCTGGACATACATGATGATTCATTCTAAAACTAAATTAATATAATATAAAATAAAAACCCTTGAAATAATATTTATCAACAAGTACCCTTTTAACCAAGGATTTCAATAAATACTCAATGCATAAATACTTCATTCGATGTTTAACTTATTTTCTCCATGAATAGTTAAGCTTATAACCCTTCTCAAAGATGAAAATCCAAAATATTAGAAAACGTGTAACATAATTATCATAACATTGATTCCCTTGTATTTTAAAAAGTACAACTTGGTTATCATAGTCCAAATAGGTGAATAATATCATTGTATATTCCAATGAAAAATGAAAATAACCTTAATTACCATAAAACCATTTTTAAAACATGCATTCATTCTTATTCTAATGTATACTAGAATTATTCCTTATATACAAAAATCATGTAAACATCATCAATGAGAGAATAACCCACATATTAATAAGTATATACATTGTTCCATGGTAATCAGTAACATCCAATCTACTTATTCATAGAAACATTATCTGAACATAAAGAACATATTAAGGTTTATCTTCCCTTTAACATTATATCACATTATCATTAAATCACTCTACATTTCCATTGAGAACATTCAACATAAACCGGTAAACACTGAATTAAAAATATAATTAGAACGACCATTTTATATTTCATCATTCATATAAATTAATTTGTGAATCCAAATACATATAATCATTGATTTTTCTACTTTTTCCTTCTATTATTAACTTGTATACCTCATCTTATTACATTATAACTCTTTTTTACATTTCATCTATAGTATCATCATTATAAAAATGTAACCATTAATCGCACCACATTTTTTATTCTCTTCATGATCTTTCCTCTTGGGATATTGAGTTACACACTAAAAATTTATTCCACATTTAAAACATTTAAACATCAATGATGACATAGGGAGGCCAATATTCACATGCAACTTGTTAACTATACAATTTATTATTCTCTTAAAGTCACATGATTTGTGTCCTTCTATCGCAAAGTCAAAATATGTTTTTGTTCCTCTAAGACATTCACATAGGCGATTATTTCCACATTCTTGAGAGAAAGTAAACCAAAACTACTTTACTCTATAGTCTCTATTACCTGAGCTCTCAGAAAAATATTTCGTTCTCTTACTTGTTGAGTCTGAGAGTTGATAAAGGTACTAGTTGTTAATCATGTTCCTTGATAATTTATTAGGCATGATCACAACATCTATCACAACAATGATCATCCCACTTGACTGCTCATCAGCAAATAGTTCATCACATTCATCATTAATTTAGTTCCTTCTGGTTACTTCTATAGACTAAAACCATAATCATTATGTGTGAATTACTTATCATAGTATAAAACCTTATATTCATGAAGTGATTTACTTATTGGAGTTATAAATCATGAATCTTCATTAATATATGACACCATAGGTTTATCATAGGTTATTCATAGCCAAATTATATATAAATCCTTTATTATTGTTCATAAAGAGTTTGTGAATTTCATTGCATATCCACTGGGAGTGTCAAACTAGCTTTGTAGAAAGGCATGTTATTCTGTACCATATTACCATGAGTTTGGATTGAAACATCCTATCAGATTCATTACCCCAAGGTACATCTATTCCAAATAAACATAAAAATTTTGTACCTAGATAGGGTTATATTTCTAGGATACCAATCACTATATGCTTTACAAAAATTTGAGGACATTTTCCCATATTTTGACTCATCCTTATACTTATCCTTAGAGAAATACCTATATATATCCTTATAAATATTCCTAGGGATATCACTAATGTTTTTCTTAACCTAGTTTCTAATGGTTGACTAAACCATTCCTTTAATACCAACTGTAATGATTGTGGATTAAAATACATGTATATTAAATCATTTTAGAGGGATATTTTGTACATCAAAAAAATACATGCCTGAGGATCATAATAGTATAGTGTCTTTGGAAGTGTAGAAAAAATATACTATCATGGTGAAAGATCTTCATCATCTCCCATATATATCTCTATGTTTAGTATTCGTACATAAAACCTTTCTTCATAACCTAGATAAAGTAAACATAAGAAAGTGGTGATCTCAAATACTGAGTAAGGGAAAATAAGGGAGATATGTAACCATAATTGTGAGCATAAGGGTCATGATTACATTATCATGAAAAAAGAAGACCATACCATTCATATCAAAGATTGTATACATGAATAACTAAATAAAGAATGGATGTTTATACGACATGAATCATAAGGAAAGAAAGAACATAAACCATTAAAGAATAAAATTGGAATAAAACATGGGATTGAAGAAAACATATAAGAATATAATATTATTTTCATAGTACCCAATTTATCACAATTGATACCATCTTAGTAGTATAGGTTCACCCCCTATACCATCTTAGTAGTCATATGTCACTCCTACGATCATCTTGGTAGAATGAGTTCACTCCTCACACTAACTTGGTAGTCATGGATCACTTTCATGGACATGTTAGTAGTAAAATATCATTCCCAAGACCATCTTACAATGTCTCATGAGATATAAATATTTACCTAATGTATTATGGGGAGGTAATGGTCCCGTCTATCTCAAAATAAAATTATACATACATGTGGAACAAGATCATAAATTTGAATGTCATAACCCATGAAATGAAATGGGTATTATAAACAAGTAATCTTATCATAACCTATGGAAAATGATAGTTTTCATAATTATTTAATAAAAAATAGAACCCGTCAAAAGAAGCAAGTTTCAAAAGCATATATCCCCTAAAAGAGAAACAGGTTACATGAAGACCATGAAATTATGCATAACCCATTCATAGAAATAATATGAATTTAACCTTTAGATAATTTCTTAAAAGGACATGACTGACATAAATGGAAGTCATCTAAAATGTGAAATAATCTTGAAATTTATTTTAAATCCTTTTCTTGTTGAAAATATCATTTATTTTTTGAAAAATGATTTTTAATAAATAAAACCATTAGAAGATAAATTTAAAACATATAAAGAATATACAAAATCATATGAAAATATTTTCCCTAGAATGTATATAAAATAGAATTAAAAATATTTTAAAAACCTTTTTATTTGAAAACACATTGAAAACATATTAAGAAATCCTTAAAATGATTTCAAACAAATTTTTTGAGAATATTTATAAAATATATAAATAAATCCTAAATTTTTTTGAAAACTATTTCATTGAAAATAAATTTAAAAAAGATAAATAATGCTTATAAACATTTTGAAATCCATTTTCTTTGAAAACAAAAAATAATCTTCAAATCAATTTTAATTTTTTTTCTAGAAACAACTTTTAAAACATATAAATTGATCTTGAAAACTTTATAATATCATTTTCCTTTAAAACCTATAAAATAATTTTTAAAGAGTTTTGGTAACCACTTTTTTTGATAATATATTTTAAAAAAAATTATTACTAAAAATAAACTTTATATAGGAAAAAAAATCTTCAACGGATTGACAGTGGATAAGTTTGTACATGTTGTACAAGGTAAAAAAGAACATTTATATTTCATTATAAAAAGGATATATAATCAACCCTTTTGTAAATCAACCAAGAGATTCCTTTTAAAAATTGATAAAATACAAAAATTTATAAATTATCCTTTAATTATCATAATATATTAGTAGAATATTCTTGTAATCCCTTATTAGAAAACATGGTTATAAAGGAAGATAGATTTCTGACTTAAGAGAGGGTAAATTTGGGCTTTCTTAAATTCACATTCTTACCTATCTTGTGTTACAAAGATTAAAAATTGGTAACACTGGAGGAATATAGAATAAATAACAATATGATACCAAAATTTAGGGAGGTATTGAGAAATGGAACTAAATAATTCATCAAAGGAATCATAAACATACGTAATCTCAAAAGGTGATGAGATTGTACCAATAAAATCTTTTAACTTGGTAACATGTGAGAATACTCTCCATGAAAAAAAAATATTAACTGAAGCTTAAAATATCATTAAATGAAGTATAATAATGTTATACCATGTATTTTGGATGTATATTGACCTCAAAAAATAGTTTATGTGCATAACAAAACATGAGTCACAAGGAGGGAAAATTAAGACAAAACATGTTTCCATTTGGTAACTTTTAAAACATAAACCCTAAGAATGAATGTTCCTAAAAAGAATATTTTAATACTTATAAATTTAGGAAAATTATATATATAATCCAATTATGGGAATAACTTACACACCACTAAAGGAAAAAAGTGGTGAACATAGCATGTATCTCATAGGAATAACAAGTGAGACAAAATCCACTTACCTTGTGTCTTGACTCTCATGGTAAGCACTCAGACCCCACATATAATAAATATATTTTTATAATAAATTTTTTAAATAATGATATTATTATATCTTATACCATATATGGTTTTATTATAACATTTTATTACCCACTTGTTAATAATACTATGTTAAGGTTCACTTCGTGTAATATTCACTTTATTATTCGCATGTGTCTTAATTTGTTATATATTTTGTGTTTATAAATTATATAATGATTTAAATAATGTAAAACATGATATAAATATAATTTTTTACTTTATATCTATATTATAATAATCTATAATATATATAATGATGAAATAAAATACATCATTCATGGAGACGGTGGGTCGTACGTACACATGAATGCTATTTCCGTTTAACTGTCGTTTTGATTTAATGAAAGTAAAAGACATATCTGTATATATATGTATTTATGTATATATATATATATTAATTTATAATTTTTATATCGTATATATCTTATATATTCACTAAAACCATCCCTAATACAATCCATGTTGTGTATGAAAAATCATAACGCTATGAGGGGCGATAGTCTACACTTCCTCAAACGAAATTATCATATTAACACAAAATGGAATGTGTGAAAATATATATGCTGTAAAAAAGAATAAAAAAGTGCAATGACATAATAAATTTAATACAGGACACATATAAACATATTTCCCATAATAATGGCCACCATGGTAGGTGGTAATGGAAAAAATGAACAATCATCGTTTCGTGAGGTAGTAGTTCACGATACACCGAAACAATATGTTTGTTTCCCATTATATGGTGGTGTGTGTAGTTTAGGAATAACCATTTAAATTAAAACATAATGGTATATTTAGGATACATTTTTACATAACCATAAAATAATGTTATTTGGATGGGTGGATGAGGAAAATAACATAAAGGACTTGAGAAAATATGTTACCTCTTAATCAGGTAACACCTTTTTGTTTGTGCCAAAAGGCATTCTTGGATTTCCATCTTCCCAATGTAATGGGACTAGGGGGGAAGGTAGTATTTAGGTAAGTGGATTGGGTAGTTCTTTTGAAAACATAATCGGTTTGAGAGGTGTGAGGTAGCGTGAGAGGCGGTGGCCTTTATATGGATGGAAAATGAATCATGTGAGGTGTACCAATGAAATATAACTATCATAGGGATGCTCTACTCACGATCTAGAAAGATCATACCCCACCCAAAATATACCTCCTATATAACCATATCAATATTGTTGATTGTGATAAGCTAGAAGATGAGTCCTACCTACCACAATATCTTATGTTTCTCTAAATGGGTATGGGGGATCCACAAAAGGGATACAACAATGGCCAGAACTTATGTCGGGGAGGGTACATCACATTTGATTGTGCCTCGGCCTACTTGGTGTGCACGTCATGTTGGTAATTAGAGAAAAATATGAATTAATAGGGATATTTTGAGAATAATAGTTTTCAAATTTCCATTTATACTATCCTTGGGGAATTAAGTCTTATTTTTTGGGAATATGCTCATCAGGAACCAACACATTCCATCAACATCATGGGGAGTTCAGCTTCAGCCTTTGGTTCCTTCATAAAATTATCAGGATCCCAGTCCTTGGGATGGTGTATGATGGATTTCTCCCTAGATATATGTATTGGGGTAATAAGAGAAATTTCTGATTCTAGAAAATGGGTTGATTGATTTAGTTCACAACATGAGTAACTTGAAGCCAGGGATATTGGATATACATTTCAAGTAGTGGTTTGGTACATTTTGAACAAACTCATGGAAAGGATTTCTAAGGGATATGATACAACAGAGAATTTATTGATGAGGCAATGTACATGTACCAAAATAAAATAAACAAAGTAATGAGTGTTCCTGCTTCCAGATCCTATAAGCAAGCCAATGGATGTTGCAAGGATTCAACATAAAGCTATCAGATAGACCCATAGTTAGGATGAATGGATTCAATGTAGTGATCTTTAATGGATGGATGATTCTAGTGAGATATGTTCATATAGTGATGCAGTCTATCACCTTGATAATGGAAAAGATGACGGTGATGGGAAAGCATGTCAAACTAGATATTCGAGAATTTCTAAAATTAAACAAGGTACATTTCCATATTTGTAAAGGAAAGATGTCGATGTGTGTGTTTGGGAAACAAAATTTCTTTTCAGATGGGTGGCCACAAATATGGGTAGTTTTGAATATTCGAACCGTATTTATCATCCTGCATCATATTTCAAGTTATAAATCCTAAATATTATGGAGATTCATCCATTCATGTTTGGTTTACTGAAAATTTTAATGAATGTTGGGCTGTTATAGCATTTAAAATTCCACCTATTCCCATTCTCAAAAGAGTGGGGACCGATGATGACATAAGGAAAAATATAAAGAGATCATACCTCCTTGCCTTGTAAGGTGGGGTATTTTAGGTGAGATTCACCAGCGAGCCAATATGAAAACTATACAATATGCACCAGTTTGGGAGATTGTTCTTGTATCTATAGTGGATTACACAAAAGGTAGCCTTAGTGGTGTATCATGAGATTCACCCTTCGACGTTATGGAATATATTGAGCATGTTCAAGTGAGATTATGGAAAGATGTAAAATGAGATGCCTCTACCCACTTTTGAATTTGAGTTTAATCATGTCAATTCACTGATCTATTATAGAACATATACTGGGGATACGTTTAGATAGTGGGACACCAAATCCAATTATGTGGTGGCCCATCAAACATAGATCCATAGAAGATTGGTGGTTGGTGAATGATAGGGGTAAGATCTAGAGTAGTGGGTAGGGTAGAAGTAGTGCGAACAACGGTGCTTGGGCCCATATTTCCAGTTGGCACATCACGACTAGCAGTAGCATTAGGAACAATTATCATACGAATAAAGTCAATATAAGAATTATATCCTTTTTGATCTACCCCAAGGATATTCTTTCAACCTTTAGGGAAGTGAATGTACTGTGTATGAATTCCCAATGATGTTATTTTTCAAGTATCCTAGGTCAACTGGTATGTTTTCTTACAGTTCATTGTTGTTCATGTGATGTGCATGAATTTTAATATGGATGGGATGTAACCCTATAATATTGGTCAAACCATGTCTAGGTTCCTCGCATCATGGGATTAGGTGGAATAATATGTGGTGGAGTTGGAAGACCTAGTGTATTCCCATATCAATGCATATCTATTGACTGAATCAGTGATGGTGTTTCCTAACATGACCTCTACCTGCAACTATCGGCATCTTAACTAGTTGGGCATGATTGTTTTCCTGAGGGATGGGGTGATTCTTGGGGAAGTTACATTTATCAAGGCCCTCTAAGAAGAGGAAACATTGCTGCTGGCCAAGTTCATATCAGAACATCATTTAATTCAGATATAACATGTTCCTAGAAAACATTCCTACAAAATAAAAATACATAGGAATAATGTATGGAATAGGGGTAGGTTTTTTATTTTCTTGAAATGGAGTGTGAAAATACCTCAACCTAAGAATTGGTGAATGTAGTGTCCCTAACCAATGAAGTGTTCGTGAGTAGTCTTCCATTTTAACATGAAACTCGGGAATTGGATATAAAATGAACCTTACGTAGGGAGGTACTTATAAACCAATCGAAGATCCTCTCTAGATTATACATTCCACATATGTTACATTATCTTTTTTGATAAATATTTTCTTTTCTTGCATCCGTATGTCTGGGTGGAATGTTTTTAATAGAAATTCATAAAACATTGGGGACTCATCCACCAACACTATCATTTAAATCGCTTGGTGATGAAGTAGAAATGGTGGATGATTCTCTCCTGGTGATCATGAAAGGGGAGACCTTGGTGGTAGGGAAAATTGATGACATTCTTCTAGAGGGGACCACTAATACAACATTCTGATGGATGGGGTCAAGACTATACCAAAATATGGGTTAGCTGAGAAGACTAGGGTGGTTTAGCTGAATGTATAGGTGTTAATAGAGGTGAATATTGGAGTTCAATCCACAATAGAGGGGGTAACAATCGTGATAGGTTTTTATGTCATTGGGGATGATGCATTGGATGTGCTCGCCCCAAACTTTTCTGCAAGGTCAGCTACTAGGGCCAAATCTAAAGTTCTGCCATGAAATTTATAGCGAAGGTTACTAGTATGACTGTATACATTTCGGAAGTGTCACAACATATTGTAGTGTATTTTTATTTGGGTGAAGATATTAGAGAGGATATTTCCCTTTACATTTATTTTCATTTTCCCACACCTGAAGATGCATACATTGATGATCCACACGATGATATACTAGTGATCTTCCCTCCTTTTGAGACCACACAACCATGTTATTTTGAGGACCTATGGCTATATTTTGATGATGAATGCACTAGGTCAGGAAATGTTTATCAAGAGGGAACATGGGTAATGGATGTAACTTGATCAATATTTGAGTAAATTCATGGCACAGGTCTTTAAGGAGAATTATAAGGATGAAGGAGAAAGTGAACATCTGGAGGCGTTGTCACAAGAGAAAACAATGATCACTACTGTTCAGGATGATATTTTTATTAGTTTTATGGATCAACATGACGAGGCTGAGGACAAAGAGGTTGAGTCCAAGAAAGAAGAGTTTTGGTTCTAGTATGAGGATAATCGTAGTGGATCAGGGACAAATATGATCTCTCTAAGTCCAATGAATATAATGTAGACCTGGTGGTGCAGCTATAGTCTCTAGTGGATACAAACCTATGGTTTTATGAACCCGATCACTTGATTTAAGAGATAAATATATGAAGATATTTTAAAAAAGGAGAGGGTCCAATATGTGGATGAACCTCTGAAACATTGGTTTGGTTATACATAGTTTTTTTTTTGAATGTGAATCATTCACTTTAATTATCACACATAGACCATATTATTTGGAAAACCAATGACCCATCCCTAATCTCATGATTGTCGCGTATGGTGTGATAAAGAGATAACCATGTGATTTCTCACTTATGATACTGACCAATAATTTTTTAACACTCATGGTATGCTATCTTTGACTATCCACCAAGTGGTTCTTATGATCAGTGAAGAAATTTGTGGAAAAATGGGCCTCCTGGATAGCCTACAAGCTTTCCAACATGCTTTAGTGAATGGTTGGGATACTACTAGGGGTATTGAGTTTTTTTCGAAAATAGGGGAATGGGGAATGTAATTAAAAATTAATAAAATCTTGAACATAAGGTTTGTGGAATGGAGATTTAGGATAATGGGTTACCTTGTTCTAAACACAGCATATAAACCATTAACCAGTAATGGAGAAACAAAATTAAGGTTTACCACTAACTATGATTGAATTAAAAAATATCATACTTTTTTTAAGTATTTTAGGGTGTTGGAAGAGGATAATAGGTGAGACTTGGATGGATATTATGCTCTTAAAGGGTACTTTTAGACGTGGAGGAGGATGAGAACCTAATAAGGGGAACTGAAATCATTGGGATGGAGTGATGGGGTGTTCCAATTCATTCCAAAACTCTTAAATTACTCCATTGTGGATTAGAGAACATTGGTGAATGCGTATCAGTATGAACAAAGGGGAAACTCATATTCCATGTGAGATTCATCTCAGATGTCGAGCGATAGGTATGAATGTGAACATAGAGGTAGATTAGCAGCACCAGAGGAGATGGACTATCAGGTGAGGTCCTAGGATGCCATGTTGTATTAGATCATCAAATGAGGATGATAAAAACACAGTTTAACATCATAAGATATGAAAATTTGGAACACATTTTAATGATATATTGTGGGGATGGTGCATTTCATAGTTACCATCATGTGTTACATATGTATTCCATAGTTTAATGACACATGACTAGGATTTGTCACATATTATAAGGTTTTACAACATATAAAATAGAAAAAAAATGTTGTGTCTCATGGATGATTGAAAATAAATTTATAGTCTTTTTTGACATGCTACAGATGTATTCATTCCAATGAAATTTCAGTGGCGTGAAGAAAATTTTCTCGACATTAAATAGCCAAAATTTACTTTTTTACCACACAAGAATCAGGAATCATAAAGTATATATTTTAATCTATCTTATATTAGAATGTGGAAAAAAGATTAACATCATACATCTTGGAATGTATAGTCTAAAAATTTTATATGTTCGTAATGCATGGATAGCAATATCATTGTTTAATGTCATAGAGTTTGGACCCTGAGAACATATGTTAAGGTTATAATGGTTAAATTATGTGATTTATCCAAAATGGGGGGATGTGTAGCATGAAAGAGTGATAAAACTGATAAGAATGGGGTTCTAGAATTCCCTGTAACTCAACAAGCATTCCTAAGAAGACTATAACATTGTAAAAATTTGTGATACATGGACATGGTATATTAGTTTAAGGTCATAGAGTTTCAACCATGGACTCCTTTTTGTAACTCAACAACATCGATAAAAACCCTTTCATAATTCCTATGGCCATGTGAGTCATGCTCGATGAGGGAAACAAGGAATTGTATGGGGGTTATTAAGCATGTGGAAGAATGAATTTTGGGAGAGTAGAAACCTGGTTGAAAATTTCCAACGGTCATTGACTCGTCTACTCAAGATACATAAATTCATGGAGGAGTGAAACCAAGGGTGTTGGAATTTCTCTATGATATAGGGAAATGGAAATGAGGTAAGTAGAGACTTCTGAGATATGGATAATGGTAAACTAATTAATAGGGATTGACTTTTGACCACTGTTGAAACATATGGGCCTCAATAAAAATAGTTAGGAATGGTGAAATAAAATACAATATCAACTATAGACTATGTTCTAAACAAAGTATATATTGTTTAACACTAGAGAACTATATGGGCATTGGTCCCAGATAGGAATTTGGCCTTTCTGGACACCATCACCATTAGGGTTTCTATATTTATTTGAAATATGATGGAAATCCAATCCAAAATGAATCAAATTTTGGAGATGGATTTCGGGAAGGTTTTTTTGGGATTAAACTCTCTTGGTTCTATGTCACTATTAATTTTAACATGCTGATGGGGTGTATTAAAAAATAGGATTCAAACCCATTCATTGCAAATTATACAATAACTTATTGCATGAACCTAGGGAGAACATCAAGCGAGTAACATTAGTTTAGTGGGGTTTCCAACCTAACACGAATGAGTACCAAGGAGGCCCAAATCCACACACCACACCCCCAAGATTTCATGTACATAGTTCTAGGTCATTATTCTTAGACTACTAGATAGCTATTAGTTTACGGTCTTAAAGAGAGTAATATAAGGGGGCTAAGTGGCAAAGATATTGTTTGAATTTGAGTTTGGGCCGGAATAAGGGATGTATAAGAATTTCTATTTATCACATAATGATAGGAATCAAGCCACACAAGGTTCTTGAAGGTGATACAAATTTCTCATGGTCGTACGGTCTAGACCATGAAAGATAGTTTACTAGAATTTTTTTTGATTTATTGGGGAAAAATTCACTATAATTGTATTTATATATCACACAAGTTATGATAACTAATGTTAATGTTGGTAGGGAGACTCATTTACCACATACATACCCTAAGTAGAGCCGAATTTGGTTCAAGGTCAGAATTTATGGTCTGTAACGGAGGCCAAGGGGACAAAGGGTTAATAAATTCTTGCTGGTTCTAGAGATGATTTTTCTGGGAGTCATTATATATCCCTTAAGTACCTGAATTAAGAAACATGTAGTTCTATAGCACGAATTTTTATAATAACAACTCTAGTGAAGATGATCCACTCTAATGAGATAAATGAGGCATCACACGAATATGACAGGATGGTATGTACTTGGCTAATGGAGACAATCCCGAGTCCCACTTTGTTGAGCATGGGATCATATAGCCTTCAATGGGATATGCTGCAAGAGGTTCAAAAAAATTAATCTATTATAACTGAATAACCTACTCCATTAATAGTATTGCATCATCTGGTAAATTGACATCCAATTGAAATTCATCAGGATCTAGATGGGCAGAAAAAAAAGTCGTCCAATGCAAAACCCTTAACAGCTTTTCATGGAATGAACATAATGTCAAATTGTAGAAGGATCACTACCTAGTATGCCAACCATTCCATCAACATGGGGAGATATATAAACCATAAAATCCACTTGATCAATGATCTATATCTCTTGATTTAAGAGACAATTTAATAAAATAAGCACTGTGCAAATGATTGCATGGAATTTCCCTTGATAGGAGAGTATACGGTCATTGTGCTTAGTATCATATGACTTACATAGTTTAAAATGTTATCTCTTCCACCATTATTCTTATGGGAAATAAAGAAATTGTGGGCCTTTTCGAGGGTGGTCACATTGAAGATAATAGGCTTCATTGAGATGGGGGGTATCAATACTCGAGGTTGTAGAAGATACATATTGATTTCCACTAATGCAGCCTACACTCTTCATCCCATAGGTATGTGTTACCTATCATTATGAGCCTAAAAAGGGCATACACATGCAGGTTGGATTCATGTTAAATTGTTGTATGTAGGCTATGAATATTGGAAAACCCCATTAATCTTGTTGATTCCTCAGGGGTGCAATATGGATTATGTAATTGATCTTCTCTTGGTTGATCTCAATGCCTCTATATGTGATGATGAATATGAGAAAATTCATTGAGGTAACCCTGAATGCACCCATAAATGGGATCATATTCAAATTTATGGAACAAAGGATGAAAAACACTTTCACTTATTCTATAATATGGCCTTCACATTGGCAGGAATTGACCACCAATTTTTCTACATAGTATTCCACTAGTATACTGAGGATCAGTTTGAAAATTTGGTGCATGGACTACTGATAGGTGGCTCCAGTATTCTTCAGACTAAAATTAATTACATGGTAAAAAAATCTCCCTTAATGGGATATAAATGTGGTAGTATTCGAATCCTAGTGGTCCAATTGGATCTAGATAAATCTTGAGTATCCATCCATAAAAGAGAGAGATAATAACCCAATCGGGGCATCGATTAATAGCTTCATCCCAATATGGGGAAAATCATCCAACAGGTAATGATAGTTGAGATCCTGAATATCAATAAATAATATGATCTACCCATTTTTGTTCTATAGTGGGATTATTGGTAATAGATATTTGGGTTACTAAATAACCCTACAAATTTTGGCAATAAAAATCTTATAAACATCAGCATTAACCATGGAACCATAGAATGGGTGAATTTTCCTATGAATCTTCTAGAATTAGTGGTGACATACTGGGCGACCAAGCTGATGGAAGATGACCTAGGGAACTATTCAAATAATATATTTATATATACTTGAGAATTAAATATATTTCTTCTTTTAGAAATCAATACACTTCTACCATTCCTTTGGAGGCATGGATTTATTGATCCATGCTTGCCTTGGATATTCTCCCTTTCTATGTTTGACCTGAAACATGTCATCAAAGGTGGTGGATACACCCTTTTCAAATGTGGAGGATCATCCTCCAAATCAAATTCATCATTTATTTATATATAATATATGGTAGGAAGTTCTTCTTGTCCAACTAATTCTAGAGGAGCATCGGTGCTTTCTTGGGCAGATACAAAATCCTTACACGGGAACTCCTTCTCACTTGAATCAATTTTAAAAGATTCTATCGAGCTAATAACATCCAGAATTTGGGTATGGGTTCCATGGTTGATATCAAAAAAATGGTGGTGAGACAGTTTTTGGGGACTAAACGCTGATCTGTAGAACACATGAGGTTGTCGTGAAAGGGATACCATGAGGCAAACATCTCGGTAACATTCAGGGGTAAGGGATTTGGTTCCACATGGTGATATACTGAGCAGTTGTACTAGGTAATATTATTTCATTCCTTACATTAAGTTACATGGAATCCCTTCATATCAGAGAGGATAAAAAACTCCCCAGATCTAGTGTTGTAGGTTTTATGTGATGAATCAAGAGGATAAAAGCATCACCCATGCCTTCCCACTGAATGGTTGTGATTGTTGGACGATCCACATCATTGGTCAGTACATACTTCCTATCACTATTTTAACAGTTAGAATCTTAGAGAGAGTTTTAGAGGATTCAATGGAGATTAATCACCTCAAATAACCCCTCCTCAATCTTTGAGGGTATACAAGAGGCACTGGTGATACGATGAGAGAACGTCTTCTTGTAAATGAAAACATGGCCTACCCATCAATGCATTAGAGGTATAATCATGTGGCACAATCATTATTTCATCTATTAATACCTATACATCAAAATATAACATCAAATATATCCCAATACATAATTTCCACTGAGTCCTATCAGGACCCTGAATAATCATGTCTGATAGAATCAAATATTTTTTAGTGAGCCCTAGATTGTGGAGTGTCTGGTTAAGGATGATATTGATCCTAAGACCTATATCAACCAGGTATTGGAGAATCTCTATTCCATTGAATTGGACTATGATTTTGGGCGGAAAAATCTAACCATGTAAGATAGAACCAGTATTCACTCTTGAGAATGAGATGTTGTCTTTCCATTCCGCTTCCTTGACATCCCTTGTGTAGTAGTCTTTTGTCAATGATACATAGTTTTCGAATGGGAGGGGTATTTTCAAGTTTTATTCAAGATCCTCACACATTCAATTCAACAATTTTTTTATTGAAAATCAAAACCCATGAAGTAATTCTATTGGGTTTCGTCAGAAGATTTTACATTACTGCCAAATTCACATTCGTACCCAAATGGGGTCACTCCCTGGATAAAGAAATATCGGGTTCTGTCAGTTTACCACAGAGTTCTGGATGGCACTAGAAATATATATTTTTTTATTACCTATCATTCCCAGAACCACTACTATATGAATTTTGGTTGATTGAGGCCTAGATATAGTAGGGTTTGTCTGATTATGGTGTCGTATCATGTTTTCCCCCATTCAGTTAACACGGTCAACTATGGTAGTGTATCTAATAGGGTAGGTAGGGAATAATTTTCCTATTGAGATGTATGAAACAGCCACTATCTAGACTTAGTATCATATATTTCTTGGTTTGAGGCATTACACTGAGTATTCTTATACCTAAAATTTCCTTAACACCCCCCCCCCAATGAAATCATCTAGATGAACTCTGAGGGTCTGCAGAGCATTCCACATCACCTAGTCATGTGAAGTGGTCTATAAATTCAATGGTGTTCGCAAATGAATACTACTGGTCCTCATAAATTGAATATTCCAATGTTAGGTGGATCTTATGGGTAGTCCCTAACTTAGTTGAATAAAATTATCAAGAGTGAAATAAAAATGTGGAAACATCAGGTCACTTTTGTTTCCTTGGAACCCTTACTACTTTGAGGCATGATGGAAGCAATGTATATGTTAATGCAATGGTTGAAAGGGGAGGGGTAACAAATAGTGGATCTAACCCACCTAAAAGTGAATGGATAAATTCATGGGTGTGAGAGACTACTCCATAGGTCAACTATTCATCATGCATCTATGTTTTGTGTTTGGAAACCTACTTCCACTCACCTAAACTCTCACAGTTTCTATCAGGCTTATAAAAGATATGAAAACCATGTTTTGGGATTTTACACATCTTGAATAGACTATTATACATTACTTCCTAGATAAAATCCTTTCACTCACCACATTTATTGACATATTTCCAAGGATCCTGTGGTATGGGAAATGGTCTAGGAGATCAATACGCTCAGCTTCATGGGGATTCTTGCACTCTAGAATCTTTAGAATCCCCGGATCTAGGGATATGATGAGTTTTAGGGAACATGTGCGGTGTTGAATGAATATGTATGGTTCTTCCTGTCTAGGAGGGAACTATAAGATCATATCCATAACGAGAGTTAGAGCATGGTGAGGGGATGGATCCACATTCTATCGTCTATGATGATATGATTAGGGAGGAAAAACATGATGATTATGTTATTGGTGAGGCTATTCCTAGTAAGGATACTACACTAGGTGTGCTTCCTTGTGAAAATGACCCTATAGTTCCAATGTATCTTGGTCCTCTACCTAAATGGTGATGATAGTAATTTTTTTGGTAGTACTTCTCACAGAAGGTGGAAGAGGAAATGGAATTTCATTCATAGAATACTTCCAAGATTCGTCTAATATATGGGTCTTGATAGAAATATAATAGTAACAACATATGATGCTATGATTATTGAGGGTAAGGACATGGTAAATCTTGATGTTCCAAACACACATCGGCAATAGATGCACCCGATTCAATGGCATATCGATTGAATCCCTAAGTCCCTTTCACCAGGATATGAGGTCATTTACATTCTCATCATGAAGTTTCCAACACTTGAATATGTCATCAAATCTTATCCTTCTTTTTGTGTATCTGAAATGGTAGTGTAACTTCCTATTAAAATTTTCACAAATAGTGATTGACCGAATGGGAAACTGGTTGTACCAGAGGAACATATTTCCTTCTAATGTCTGGATAAAACATTCGATCTTGTAAGAATCATAATTATCCAGGTTTCCCAATATGGTTCGTCACCTAAAGATTAGGTGGAATAGATGCTACAGCAGGCTACGCATCCCAATAAATTAGTTGAATTTGTTGTTGCCAAAATACAGGGGTGCTCTCATGTCATCTTTCCATGCTGGGTATGGCTTTTAAATTCTTTGGGAATTCAACCTATCTCATATTGAATTCCTTGAGTCAATAGATGATAGAATCTTTCAAATAATTGTTGTGATGGTCCCTCTAATTATGAGGATCCCCCACTTCAAATGTGTTAATATGATCATTTTACTAGTAAGCATCCTCAATAACATGTGGATCAGTGCTAACTGGATATCGAGGAGGGTGGTTACATTTCATTGGTGGGTATGGAGATTCATATAACAATTTCATTCCATACACTCCAGGTTGTTATCGATTTGGATGCATGGGATAACCATGATCAATCGGAGAAGGTTGTCTAATGGGGACATTTTATATCCCTGGTGGAGGAGTAATAGGATCCAATTTTCCATAACCATAATCCATGAGACACTCAGTTAGGATATTGTTAATGATCCTCCTTAGCACTGATATCTACTAATATAAGTCAAAATATGAGGGACCAACAATTGTATTATTTATAATACCAACCCAATGGGAGGGATCCTGATACCCATTCACATTTTTTATGTTTTGATGGGTAGAAAATAATTCATAAAGATCCTCAAGGTTGAGTGTATAACATTTTAGGTGAGTTAACACAACTGTATAAGGGTCTATTTTGTACTATGATTCCCTAGGAAGAGATTTTCGTTTTAAAAACTTATTCTAGAGTCCTTATCCTTTGAAAAACTAGGGATAAATATGTTGACTACGATGGTACCCAATGGATACTCCTTATTGTTGGAAGGTAGGTTAAATTATTACACGATTGGGATGATTTGAAGAGAAGCATACTACCCCCCCTCCGCCATGATCTTTATAAGTAGAGATGCCTCCCCCATGATCTTGCAGAGCACTATGAGGTTTTTGGTATATTGTTATTGTTGGGTTTCCTGGTATCTTGATGATGCAGGATGATGAACCACAATGAGTGCTTCTAACTCAGCCATTTGAAAAAACTGATCAAGGCCATCAATGTACCCCCAGCTTCTTTGAAAGAACCACTGATGTTCGTAGAGGTGAGGATGTTTTTACCAAATGGTATCGTTAAAAAGGATGTAATTTCCCTTGGTGAGGGACTCCATAATACTGATATTGGATGTCACAGTTGGCCAAAACAACACAAAAAAACTGATCAGTAGCCTAGGTGTTCCTTTGGAATTATTTTCATAATGTACGGTCCCTATTCATAGATGGACCAAGTTTCATATTGATTTGGACATCAAATAGGTAGTGAAACTGATGTATATTGGTGTGGCAGTTGGATAGCTAATGGAGGATTCATTGTGTGATTCAACTATTCGGTACACACTATAATGACTCTTGCAGGTGGATCCTACCATATCATCACATCCTTATAGTATAGGGTGTTCAATACTACATCATGGGTTAGAGTGATAGAGAACGTCATTGGATCAACGAGATTCTCATCATATATCAAATTTAATAATCTTTCTCCATGATATTTAGTAGAGGTGGAGATGGAAATTACCGATGATAGAGATGGTTGTACAGTGAGAAACTCAAAGGGGCCAAATATTTCTCTTCATTTATGTACTTTTGGAGAGATTTTAAGTACCAATGGATTTCACCTTCCGGTATTGAGAACCTCACATGACATTTTCCAACCCCAGACTATGATGCATATGGAATAGGTGAAAACTCCATCATTGAGTCACACTCCCTCACAGAATCTGAGAGGTTAACGGGGTTGAACAAAACTTACCTCTTCCTATGATTTCTCCTTTGGAAGTGGTGGTTATCCCTTCTGCCTCGTGACTATTCTTCAAGGAAGGGTAATTCTTCAACAATTGGATGACCTCCACACTTGTTGGAAAGGAAGTAAAGAGGAACTCTCCTTTAGTTGATAACGACACTAGGAGGACCTCCAGGTTGACTGTTGGTAATAGGGTGTGGAGAACCTATAGTTACCTAAAAATAACATATATGGATAATACGACTTTTTAAATGAATATTATGTGAAATAAAAAAGAAAATTCCCAAATACTATAATAGTATACTGTCTTTGGAAACATGGAACCAAATATTCTAACATGGTGAAAGATGTTCAGTTTTTTCCACCATGATCTTCCAATATAGCACTCTAACTTAAAACCAATCTTCATAACCTAGGGAAAGGAAATTTAAGAAAGAGTGAGCATAGATTCTCATTAAGAGTAAATAATGAATATATGTTAGAATAAAATTGGAATATTGGTATGAAAACATTAGGATAACATTGGTAAATCATGCAGTCATTATTAATGAAAAAATAAATTAATCATGGAATAAATATTGGTTGTTCATAAGAAATGAATCATGATGGAATCAAGAGAATAAGTAATGAAATAATAACATAGCAATAAGATATAAAATTTTTGGCATACACATAAGCATAAAGAAAGAATTCCATATAAGTAATATCTTATTTCCAAAACATATCTAGGAACTTCATAGGGGATTTAACTGCTAGGTGGGATATGCCACCATCCACAATCGCATTCGTTTCCTTATTGTCGACCAGGTTACGCTTTCTTCCCATAGTGTATTGGGTTTCCCCTTCTTCCCATAGTGGATCATGTTTCCCTTCCTCATAGAGGGGATCAAGCCCATAGAATACATTTCTATCATTATCTCATGTGATATAAATTATTACCCAAGGAATTGTAGGGGGATATTGGTCCCACCCATCACATAATAAATTAATAAATAAGTATTACATAAGATAAAAAATATTCATCATATCATGACCCATAAAAAGATATAGTTTTTATAAACAGCCTATCATAACTCATTAAATTAATTTTGTATCATAAATATTTCATCATATTATAAACTATTTATGATATTTAATTTTCATAATCATTTTATCGTGAAATAACCAGTGAAAAGAAATGGGTTTCATAAGAATATTGTAATAGTATAACCCGTGGAAGAGAAATGGGTTTCACAAACAAAACCCTTATTAAGAATAAACCATTCAATAAAAGAATGATAATAGTGTCATTAGATAATAACGTTAATAAATTATATACTATATCAAAGTATTATATCATAGGTGGAGAAGGATTTTTAAATATCCCTTGGAACACATCATATGTAAAATAATAATAAGTTTTAAATAAAATTTTAAAATAAGAAACAAATTCAAAATAATTTTATTTGAAAAATAATTGATGATATATGATGGAATCTTTTTAAAATAATTTTAATTATTTCTTGATGAATGTATCATTTCCTCATTGAAAAATATCTTCATAAATCAAAAAACATTTTTCAATCCTTTTTTCATGAAAATATATTAAAAAATATGTGAAATCTATTTTAAAACCCATTCAAAATATAAATACTTTTTAAAGTAATTTTACTTTAGATTGAGATTAAAATATCACATATAAAATTGAGAACATTTTTAATAAATTTTGTTGTTTTATAAAATAGATTTCTAACTAAATTGATTGAGAATGTGTTATTTTCATAAAAAGGTTCTCTTAATTATCATAAGTGCCAAAGAGTGGAAAAATTGTACCATTACGTGAATATATCGTAAATAAATAGAGGATGATAAAATTATTCTGAGTTCCTGAGATATGGTTCATAATTTTTAATCAATGGAACTATAATCCTAAATAACCTCGATAACTGATTAGATTATAGTAATAAACTATCACGACATTTGTAACATGAAATCATAAAAACCAAGAAGTGAAATCATTTAAATGAGAATAAAATATCATGAAAATAAGTATATTCGTGATATAATAAGTAAAATGGTAGTATTCACACATCATAGAAGAATATTGGTTCATAACATGGCATGTGTTTCAAAGAAGGAAAATCGAGACAATGTTACTTTATTGATTTGATAAATTTTGAAACATAGTCCACATAAAATATGTATCATAAAATGGCTATGTTAATTACCATAAAATTAAGTATGACTAGTACTCACCTGTGCATATGCATGGTGATATGGATTAATGGTTATTTATTAATATGAGAATAATATTTGTAATTTTTTTGAAGAAATAGTGAGGTTGAATCTAATGTAATAAGAAAGTAGAGGTTCATAATATTGTAATAGATGTGAATAAACAATGGATACTCCATTACAATAGAAAACAATAGGATAAAATTAAAGGAATCCATAATTTTTGAGGATAGAGATTTCAAATCAATTTCAACTTCTTTTACAAAAACATTATTACATACAGTGAAATACAGTGGAAGTGGAATTAAATTATGAATATTTGTTGTAATAAAATATCCAAAATGTGCAGATGATTAATTTTTATAAAGAGAGGAGAAATGATCTGTCCATAATTGGATCGAAATTTATGAAGTTTATATATGTACAATTGTTTCATCAAGTTTAAATTTTTCATCCAATCAAAAATTGTTCTTACAATAAGGCGTGAGCCTAAAAATATT
Organism: Viscum album; assembly: GCA_963277665.1. Lineage (NCBI taxonomy): Eukaryota > Viridiplantae > Streptophyta > Magnoliopsida > Santalales > Viscaceae > Viscum > Viscum album. The sequence continues at coordinate 695,357,312 of OY728163.1, forward strand.
CTAGCAGCTGCATTCTTTATATACAATAAGAATTAAAAAGATCAATATATATTAATGATATCAATTAAAATGTTGAACTTGTATAGACATAAAATCATAAAGTGTTCCTGAAATAATTCAAGAGGATGAATGATATCAATTTCAAATAACATTCCATGATAAGATTAATTAATTATTTTCATTTAAGTCTATTTCATCCATTTTCAAATGAACACATAATATAAAAAAATTTATTTTCTGTATACCAAAGTAAAAATATTTATAAAATTTAACATACCTGAACTGAATGACCTGTCAAAGAGGGACTTGTACACATAAAAGAACCATTTTATGGTTACAAAACTAGATCTTCTATCATTATCATAATCACTATCAGAATAAAAATGGTTTTTCCACAACATTTTTAGAGTTTTTACTTTCAAATTAAGTAGAAATACAGAATAAAGTTGTCTCAAATGCATAAAAATGGTCATTTATAGAACAGATTGTAGGATGCAACCAGCTCTATTGGCCTCCAATTATCTCCATAGATAATCTTTCATGATGAATGGGTAGAAGGGAATATTAGGAATCACAAATGATGTTGAAAATCTAGCAATTATCTCACATGAATTCATCTAAATAATGAAAGGTTTTCCTTGAGCCAAAATTGAATTCTATGTGTCTATAATAGTTTTTAACATTAAATCAATGTTGGAAGCACCTTATATAAAACATAGAAAAATAATAGAGAATGATGAAATTGTAAGGTATTGATCCACATAAAGGTAAATACTTTGACCTACATGGTGGGACATGGAATCTTACTTGTTATTTTTTTTTGAATATTTGGTTTTCAGCCATCAAATTAACTATGCATGGATCCATCAAACTGGTGTCACCTCCAATAATAAAATTTCCAACCACATAATGATGCATAATTAACCATTCTAGGTGTATATACATATATTCAAATGATACATAAAAAGGATAATTATTTTATACTATAACTAAGACATATTGAATCCACTTATGAATGTTATGGAACTAGAACATAATAATATGTATTAAATATCAATTTTTTCATTAATTTCTTGCTGAAAATATCATTTAAGAGTCGGTAAAAAATAAAATAAAAAGGAAACTAATTACAAAAAAATATAGATTATTTAACATTTATGTTATACTGGTATCCTATTTTCCGGTTACAATGGACAATGATAGGCTTTAAATTAATTGTATCATCTATACTACAAATATTTTTTATCGAAATAATGAAGATACTATAGTGGAAAGAAATAGAGAAACCCTAAAGAATATATTTTTAATATTATTTTCATTATGTACATTTCATTGTGAATGGAAAAATAAAAGATAGAGTTTGAAACGATGAAAAAATTAAAAAATTACATGTATGCCTTCATTTTTTAAAATAATTTTGACTTATGGAATATCAAAATTTGTTTTTAACATTATTTGGTTAAATATATGGATTGTTATACTGAAAATAGAAATATAATGTCATGTTTAAAAAACAGGATATGGTGATAAAGGTACCTGAATCAAAGAAGACATTTTCATGTTCTTCAGGTGCTGTTTTAATGTTCATGTTCTGTAGAATCATTATAGATATAGTGAATAACATCAAATTTGGCGAAAAATGTATCAAATAATGAAACCAAAACACTGAGATAAAAATCTATAATGGAGGGAGGGGTAAAGGTAACATAGCATTTTGGATAAATAAATACCTAAAGTAAAATACAAAAAACATATAATTATATTTCCTAAAACATTTCATATTCATTCCAAGTATCCCCCACAAATAAAACTTGATATAAATATTCAATAGTAGTTAGTATTTGAAGTTCAATAAATAAATAAAATGAATTATGTCAATACAAATTGAATGGGAAATAATACATAACTTCTAAAATTTAATAAATGAGACCAAATAATGTGAGAAAAAATTTCTTAAAAATAATAGTAGTTATAAATACAATAGCTAAAAGAACTATACATTACAAAAATACACAGAACAACAATTTCCTAGAAGATGAAATAGTACTGATAAAATTATCGTAAAAACAATTGAGAAATAATTTTAATAAATCAATGGAAAGAAAAAATTATAGTGATATAACTTTTGAAGAAAAATTGTTTACTTATTAAATGTATATTTGTTACAACTTTTAGTAGAGAGGATAGGGGAATCAATATGATTTTTTAAAATGATATCAGTAGTGACATATCAGAATAAAGTGGTTGACTATGAGATGAAAACCATATAATAATTATAATAGTGATAAAAATAGTATTTGAAAAAAATATACATTACAAATAGTACATGACATGATAATTTCCTAGAAGAAGCAATAATAGTGAGAAAATTATTTTAAAGACTATTGAGAAAAAATATTATGAAATCATTTATATAAAAAATTAAAAACAAATAATATTATAGAAAACAAATATTTATGATGAACAAAAATAGTAAATGAATCATTTTGATAATGGAAAACGAAATAATAGTGTGAAATAATTACCTTGAATTGTTGTCACCATTTCATTTAAAAACTGGATACAGTTATAAAGAAACAAGAATGAATTAAATAAGAGACAATTAAAAATAAATAATTCATATAAAACAAAAATAAACTTCATGTGGTTGTACACATCACCCATTTTCATTGCAGTTATATAAAATGAAACTCACATATAAATAGATACAATGGTGGATAATATATATAGAATAAAAAATAAAATATTAAGTGGACAGAAATAATAAAAATTAAAATATTGGAAAATAATATTATTGAAAAATGATCATCTATTAGGTACTCAGCATAATGTATCTCCCAAAGAAATAGATTTGATTTTGGTTAATATAATTACAAATATATAAAAACGAATATAAAACCAAAATAACCTTCATGTGATAGTACACTTCACCCATTTTCATTACAGTTCTGTAAAATGAATCTCCAATAAAAACAGATATAATGTTGGTTAATATATATCAAATAAAAAAATAAATAAAAAGTGGAAATCGGAAATGGAAGTATAATATAGGAAAATAATATTACTAAAAAATTATCATTGATTAGGTACTCGATATAATGGATCTCCCATAAGAATAGATGTAATGCTGGTTACTACAAATCATTAGGAAAGATTACAATACCATCCTCACTAATGGAGACACCTAAGGACACTAATGGAATATAATCAATCTCAATAATAGTATCACTAAATATTTAGGGCTTTGATCAGTGCAGGGTTTACCTCATCATTCAGGGCTCTATTCAGTGTAGGATTTACCTCAATTAAAGATCTTATCAGTGCAGTTTGATGGAAGTTGTCTTAAACATCTACCATTCTTAATCAACCTTAAAAACTATTTTAGATCAATAAAAATGAATCTCAATAGTCATATTTCATTATAGTTTTTGAATCAAACCCTTATGACTCTTCAATTCATAAAAAAAAGTTATAACAAAATTAAACTGTGTGAAAAAAATAAAATAGAAAAAGAAAAATACAGAATGAAGGCAATATACTGAAGGGTAAACTCAAATAATGAGCATGAGGTTGTTATTGAAATTTAAATTCAGGGTTACCATAAGAAAATTCAAAGAAGGAGATGGCGTAGGCAGAGGAGGTGGAGTAGGTGGAGGAGTCAGAGGCTGACCGGTATGAGGCAAACTAGTCGTAGGTGGAGAAGTTGGGTGATGAGGTTCCCCAGAGGTCGACCGGACGAAGGTGGACCAGTCATAGGTTCAGAAGCCATATGTGTATATTCTAGAGGTATATGTGTAACAACAGTTAGGATACCACTTGGTTTTATACAGAAACCCTAGGTGGAGCGGAGGATCCCGATCTAGAGGAGTCGAAGGCGGAATTTTCTATTGTAGAGAACGGGTAGGTAGAGGATCCTAAGGTAGAGAACATGGAGGTAGAGGAATGGATATATAAGATATTTAATAAGGGGGTCTAGAGAGGGGTGTTGGAGAGGTTGGAGGGAACCCTAGGATAGTTGAGAAATTTCCCGATCAAGGGCGAGGTTGTGTGAGTTGTTTTAGTGTTTGGATGGATGAAGAAATGTTTTTGGGTGATGTGGATTGTATTAGTGGTGACACATGTATCTGGAGGTACCCAAGATTATTATATATGGTATATTATCATAGAATACATTTCTGGGTAGTATATACACCACAAAAAAATAAGTAGTGGTGAATAATGCATATGTTTCACAGAAATAAATGGGAGACTTCAAATCCACTTACAACTTGAGTAACTTTTGAATCATGATCCTCATTAAATAATAACATCAATTGAAATTTTTAATATCATTAAATAAATTAAAATTGTGATATAACATTTCATAGGTAATTATATACACCAAAAAAAGGAATAAGTCGTGAATATAGTATACATCTCACAAAAATAAAAGTGAGGTGACAAAACCCTTACCATAGTTTTGACTCTAATAGTACATTTTCAAAAATCTTGTGTAATAAATATAAGTATATTATTCATAAACCACAGAAAAATATTAAAATTTATTGTTCCATTTATGGTTGAATAATGAATTTATATTACCTTTTTATTAACAATTACTTTTAAATGTTATGTTTCCGGTAATAACTTCTTTGTTTTTGGTATATGTTATGACTAGTATTCGTGGTCCTCTTACATAGGTAATGTATTATTTATTTATAGAATGTTAAGAATTATATAAATATCAGTTATATAATAAGTATATATAAATATTTATTGTAATATATAAAATATATAAAGATGAAATGGAATACCCCATTCATTTAGATGGTAGTCAGTGCGTATACATGAATGTTATATCTATTTTTATTGAATTGAAATAAAAAAAGAAGTTAATTAAATATATATAGATATTATAATTAAATTTTAATTATTATTTCACACATAAAATAAAATTTTAATAACCCCATCCTAATTTCATTCAATTTATGTTGTGAATTAATTGCATCGCTTTGAGGAGGCAGTAGTCCGCACTTTCAAAAATGATGTTATTGTATTTACAAAAAATTAAAATTATAAAGATTGGTTTAAAATGATAATTAATTAAATCTATAAACAATATAAATATAATAAAAATCATATAAAAATATAAATTCCATCATTATTCCCATCCCTAAAATTTTTAATGGAAGAAATATGGAAATCCATTCGTGAGTTGGTATTTTTCTGTACATACGAATGATGATTGTGTATCCCATTTGATAGAATTTCATGTTAGTCTAGGTCATAACCTTATCAGAAATTATATCAATATATTGAGGATACTGATTTTATTATATATGTATGCAATAATAATATGTTTTTGGGTGAAGAAATAAGTAAAATGAATGTGCTTGTTGAAGGATGTTACATCTTCTTTTGGGTGATTTGTTTTTACCAATGGGATTCCTTGGTTGGATTACTTCCAAAAGGGAGGATTATAAGATAAAGGGAGGGATGTTTTGAGGATATTTGGAAAGTTATTTTTTAGATTCAAAAGGTCATGAGTGGTGTGGAAAGAGTGGGAGATGGGGAGGCCTTTTCTATGTGGGTAAATCGACAGACTAGGTATTCATGAAATTATTTGGTTGCTCCCAACATTTTTCTTTTCCCAAAATGGGCTCCAAATTGTCTCATAAATTTCCTAATATGATTAATTTTACAAATATTTCAATCCAAAAATTATTATACAAGTGTAGTGTCATTTTTACACCTTGTATATTAAGATTATTTATCAATTAATCTCATTTTCTACCATAAACATTGTAATTAATATTAATTAAATTCACTAAATATTTTTGTAAAAAAGATAATTTTCACTTATTATAGGTCATAAATTATTATTATTTCAAATATGTAATTAATTTTTTAATATTATAATCACATAAGTGGATGAAATGAATTTAAAATTAATCTCACAGACGGGATAAAATGACTATGCTTTAAAGTGAAAAAGGCCAAATGTTTGAAATGTTTTTATATCCAATTCCAATGTGGAATTTGTAACTATGTAAAAATTTGGATTACTTTATTTATAATTTATCTAATTATACTTTAAACCCATATTTATATATAATTTATTTATATAATCATTTTAGAAGAAAAACTTGTTTTCAATTAAAATTCACGTTTTTTTATTATTCATCCAAAATGAAACTTCTCAGAAAATACTGAAAATTTACCCAAAGTAATTTTTTATATTATGATTTCAAAAAAGAATTTTATTTTTTCAAATAAAAAATATAAAATTTTCCAAAAGAATATTTATTATTGATTTTCCACTAAAAGGTGGTTGATTTTTGTTTTATAAAAATACATCTTCTTATTCAAAAATGATTACCTTATACACATCAAATATATTGGATGATTGTAAAAAAATTATATTGATTATAAAATATATGAATTTTTTGACAAAAAACATCAATAGTGATTTTTTTATTTATTGTAATAAAATTGTGTTTTTACATAGAAAAATAGTTCTATAGAAAAGGAATTTTTTATATCTATATATTTCTTACTTTTATTTGTAAGTAATTGATAACCAAACGAATATTTTAATATTTATTTTTAAATAGTATTTTCTCAAGTTTTTTAATATTATTCATAACATCCATTCTAATGGAAAGGTGGTAACTTAAATAGTATTTTAATAACAATATTAATAGTATATTTTAGCTCAGAAAAACTCATACATGCGTGTAACTCATGTTACCAATGAAACTCAAGATTATGCGTAAAATATTCCAAACAAAGTGTTGTGCATACATAATGTTAAAATATGTGATTTTTTAGTACAATAATGGAATGTATATTTTTATAATTCTAATCAAACATAGTTCTTTCATATAATAAAATCTATATCCAATGTTCTACGAAATCCAAAATATCAAAAAAGATTAAATTAAATCAGAAAAAAATAATTCAAAAAATGTAAGGTTATTACATTCTACCCACCTAAAAATTAATATATCCCTTGAAATTGGCTTGTTTGATAAAAAATTTAATACATTAATGTTCCATTCATAAAAACCCAATTCGTAAAAATGAATAATACCATTATTCTCAAAAATGGATGTTGGAAACATAACGATTACCCTATGTACCTAAAAACTAGTTTCCCAAATATGTGAACCTCGATTGATTGTAATAACATAAACATTGATGACAAATATAACTATCATTTTCTAATGGAGAGTGATAGATAACTTGGTTAGTATAAAGTTTATTATCACTTATCCCTAAACCTATAAGGCTTCAAAATGTTCATTGATATCACTAGTTTGATGATAACAAGAAAACATTTTAGTTCAAGACCCTTTACCATATAGTTAATGGTTTTAACAAGCATACATACTTACCTAATTTTATTCCACTTAATATAAACAATATCACACTTTGGTTGTGTCTTAATCAATTTCTCATTCAACTCTTACTCCAAAAATGAAGGTGACCATGTTATGACAGAAGAACCAATAGGTTATAAAATCTAGAAGTAGAAAGATAAGTAGATCCATCTATCTTTAGTTATCATTATATAAAAATTATTATCACATGTTATCCAATATGCATAAATCCTCATATGGTGGAATAATTCATTAATCTCTAAAACCTCATCTAAACATTATGTTAAACCATTCCAAAAATGGTTAACTGAATAATCATTCCAAAAGATTAAAATCCAATGTAGTATAAAGAAGGTAACTTAATTTCTAAAAATTAGTTAAATAGTGATCCCCAATATATCATAAATTAGAAATTGATTGTCACATATCAAACATTTTAATACATTTCCCATGATTTATCTTAGAACATGGTAATAACCAAAATGGCCTCAAAAAATATTGAATACATGAAATATTTCATATTACAGTGATTATTGGATGTATTCTGTAAATCCAAAAAAAGTAGTAAACATCGTCCATTCTAATATTGACCACTTTATTAATAAATCCATTATCATTTAAAAGGTAATAAATACCCTACAATTTATATAATCCAAATAAACCATCTTTTAACCAAAGTAAAAACAATTTTCCTTACATCTTTAACACATTAAGGGTCACCTTCCCTTAATCTATATATCTCAATTCCATTAAATAATTTTTCTATGACATTAAAACCATTTAATAGATCCATTAAATTCCTTGATGAAAAACATATAATGAAAATAAATCTATATATTATGATTTATATAACACAATATTTGAATTCTGTAATAAAAATACTCCATTCATCCCACTTTCATCTAGAATAATTAAATAAACATATTCATATAATTTTTTAATACCATGTTTCTTATATATGAAATATGAATGAAATCAAAAGGTTCCTTAACCTCAATGTAATCATGATTATTTCATTTATTTTAAAAAAAATAGTTATAACATCCCATACATTTCACATGTCCTTTGTGGCCTCATAATATTCAGCATTATATCTAATACTTGTACAACATTTATATTATATTATTGAGATTTCCACTTGAGTCATCGATTTGTATAATACATATACATTCAAATATGAAACATTAGATCTTAACTTAGTTTCTTATAGTACCTAAAAATCACTATAAACAGAAATAAGAGTGTGAGTAATAATTATAAAATTAGAAAACCACATAGTCATGAAAAAATACATATTTGATGCCTAAATCATGAAACCTACTTTCAAGATGATGACACCATAAGTGTATCCAATGATAGAACCCTATAAATATCCTTAAAAATATACATAGGGATCTCACAATAGTTTTCCCAACCAATTTTCCAATGGCTGACTCAAATTTTCCTTTTATACCAACTATTTCAACCCATGCTTAATATACATGGATATTACATCATTTTTTATGAGTATTCATCACATTAAAATATAACATTCCTAATAACACTAATTGTTTAATGTATTTGGAAACATGGACCAAAATATCATGAATTTTTAAATGATCTCCAATGTTTCACACAAAAATCTTCCCAATTACTAATCCTAATTAATAAAATTCTTAATAACATAAAGAAAGGAAACATAAGTAAGGGTGGGATTAGATGCTCAATAAGGATAAATAAAGGAGAAATGTATGCATAAAATAAGAATAATGGTATGATAATAATAGAATAACATTAGAAAATAATACCCTTATCATTTCAAATAACAAATACATGAAGTATGAAATAAATTTCTAAAATATAGAAGACATGAATAATATAGGAATAAAGATCATAAGCCATGAAATCATGATATATGAATAAGATATTGAATTTTTGTTACAAACATAATCTTATAAAATCATACCTTATAATAGATGATTATTTACATACCATGTCAGGGAACTTGATAGGGGATTCACCTACTGGGTGAGACACAAATCAATCCCCAATTTCATTCATTTAATTATAGTTGATCATGATACAAATTATCCACATATTGGATTGAGATTCCCCTTCTTACCATTATTGATCAGGATTACCCTTCTTCCCATAGTGTAACAATCCCATTGACATGTTTCCCAACATTATCTCTTGAGATATATAACTTTACACAATGAATTGGAGAAAAATATAGGTCCTCCACATCACATAATAAAATCATACATACATGTCCCCTGGGAAAATAAAATATTCATCACATCATGACCCATAAAATGATATGGGATTTATAATCAGCATAATATAACCCATGAAATAAAATTTGTATCATTAAAATTGAATCATGTTAAATATTGTGTAAAGGTTACTACTTTCATAATCATTTCATCATTTAATTTCCCATTAAATGAAATGGGTTTCATAAGCATTTTAGCTTGGTGTAACCAGTGGAGGGGAAACGAGTTTAATAAACCACTTGACATCTTAAACATAATACACTAATATAAAGATTATAATTTATTTCTTAGATCATATCCTTTATAAATCTAAATCTATATCAGGGGATGACATCTTAGGTGGACAAGGATTTTTATAGATCACATGGAATATTTCTTATAAAAAATAACATATCTTTGAAAATCACTTTTTATAAAATGAATATTTTTCAAAATCCTTTTACATGAAACCCACTTTGAAATAAATATAAAGAAATATTTTATGAATAATTTAATTAATTTCTAGATGAATTTATCCTTTTGGCATATACAAAATTATTTTTAAATCATAAAACATTTGGAATGCCTTTTTACTTGAAAACATGTATTGGAATGTTTTAAAACCATTTTAAGTACTTTTCAAAAACTAAAACATTTTTAAAATAATATTCCATGAAAATTTGTTTAAAATATATTTTAAAAACATTTTTTATACTATTTTTATAAAAAATTCAATTGGAAAAAAACATATTTCTAACTGAAGAGATAGATAAAGTCAGATTGTCATAAAAAACAATCTCATTATTATATTAATTACGAAAGAGTGTAAAAATGGTACCATTAATATTTGATATAATAAATAAACATAGTAGAAGTAAATTAATGAGTTTTATAGTGATATTTATCCTAATATTTCCTCAATTGAATAATCATCATCAACAATCCTGGTAAATAGTGAGATTGTAGTAATAAATGTTTACCTCTTTGGTAACATATAGTCATAATGAACATTAAATGATAAAATTACATGAAGCTTAAAATTTCATCAAAAAGATTTATATTCATTATATAATATGTAAAATTTCATCATAAACACCATTTAGAAAAATAAATTCCAAAACATGGCATGTGTCTCAAATAAGAAAAATTGAGATAAACTTATTTTATCGATTTGGTAACTTTTTATCCATAAACACCATAAACGAGAGATCATAAAATGAATATTAAAATAACACTAAAAATAATTATAATGATATTATAAATATTCCTGGGAATTATATTCACCACATAAAAGAAATTAATGTTTAATAAGGCATAAGTCTCACTGAAAAAAAAGTTAGACTATAAATTCCATTACTACTAGTGTATCTTTGGAATCACGATCCACAGGAAAGAATAAAATACTTTGAAACATATAATATCTTTAAATAATGTTACTTAATTACATAAATTTTCATAGGTCAGTATAGAAAACACACAAAAATAATAACTATTGAATAAAGCATACATCTCATAGAAATAAAAGTGAGATGAGAAAACACTTACACTAGTTTTGACTCTCATCGTAATTGATAAAACCTCCTATATAATTAAAATAAGTTAATTATGCATATACAAAAGAATAATATTCATATTTAATACCATATATTTTCTACTAAGGACTTTATATTACCCATTTATTAACAATTATATGTTAATGTTATCTTTTGGATATTAACCACATTGATTTTTGAATATGTTTTGGCATGTAGTTCTTGATCCTATTACACATATATTTATATAACTATTGAAAAAATATTAATCATTTCGTAAATATCATATATATTCACTATATAATTGTTTATAATAATTAATAAAATATATATAAATGAAATGGAATACACCATGCTGAGAGATGGTAGGTCGTATATACGAATGAACGTTGTTTCTGTTCTCAAGATGTATTGAAAGAAAGTATGTAAATAATATATATATATATATTATAATTAATTTATCATTATTATTTCATATATATAGTATATGTTTACTAAACACATCCGTAATATATTCCATGTAATTTTTGAATGAATCATGTCTATTTTTTGAGGCGGTAGTCCACACATCCACAAACGATGTTATCATATTTTCCCAAAATGGAAAGCATGATGTTATGTAATAAATAATAAATATATAAAAATACAAACATCATAAATATCATATATATAATATAAAAAAGTAAATTATATCATTATATCCTTCTATTAAATTTTGAAATGGATGAACTAACGACATCGATTCGTGAGGCATTAGTACGCCTTACACAATAAGGATGATTGTGTATCTCATTTGATGGAAGATTGTGTGTGCATATTTTATAACCTTATAGTTAAAAAATATCAATATATTTGGTATAATTATGTTATTATATAATAATTTAAACTGAATAACTGAGTGGTTGAATAGAGAAATAAAATGAAAGTGCATGTTGAAGGATGTCAACTCTTCTTTGGGTAATTCCTTTTGTTTTTCACCGAAGAATTTCCTTGGATGGATTTATACCCAAATAAATGTCGTTATTGTAACATCAAAAGTAATTAAAGAATAATATATTTTCCTATCTATGTCTATTTATGAATTAGAAAGTGTTTTAAATACTTAAAATGAGAATAAATCCATTCTTAGGAATAGAATTTTCTAATATTTTTAAAAGATTGTTTTACCGCCTTTTGATGGTGAACCATTTATAAATATATATTTTGACAATTTTATAAGATCTATTTTTCAAAATAAACTTAATCATTATGATTGGGACATTGAAATTTACTTTGGATAAATTTTTGGTATTTTTCTGACAATGTTCATTTTTTAATGAATAGTGAAAAAAAACTGCATTTTACATCAAAACTGCTTTTTCATCTGATTTAATTATATGGTCAGATTATCTGCTTAATTGGTTTTAAATTTTAATTAGAATATATTTTTACCATTTAATCCAATGGTGGTCATTATAATTAATTTCACTTTGGAATCGGGCATAAACAAGTGCCAAACTTCTCAAAGATATTGTTTCAAAAAAACCGCTATTTGTTTTGACAACTGGAATTATTTTTAAATTAATTATTGCAATTTCTATGTTTGGATTTGGTAAAATGGATTCCATATTTGGAATCATAAGGTACAATTTATGTAATTAAAACTCCTTTTTTGGACATTATGAATAGTAATGACGGTAATTATCTTTAATTATCTTGATTAATTAGTAATCGGGTAGTTATGGATATTAAAATAAAATCATAATAATAACAAATGACCTCAAAATGTATCTTAATGATATTGGTTGTTTCATGGCAGGCCATGGTATGCCTTGTGCCAAACATTGAGACCCCATGGAATCACTTTTGGGTGAGAGTGACACTTTATCATTTTATTTTTAAAGAAAGGAGAATATCAATAACGAATGTATCACCCGAGTAAAATATTTTTAATTTTGTCTACATAAATAATATCATGGACTATAATGAGTAATTGGAAATATAAAAATATTTCCTACATAATATTAGTATTTTTATATTTTTTAGACATTATATAAATTAAATTATTTATGACATAATGATGATGCAACGATTACCTCATTAATGAACGATTTAAATAAAATAAAAATATAATGAAAAATATAAGACATACAATTGTAAAAAACCTATTGGATGAGTATATTTCGAACCCTTATCACCTTACCCTTGAAATATTTTAATGTGGGGCCTTTAAAATCTGAAACTCCTTTTAATATAAAGTATCATTTTATAACATTCCAAGAGTGCCCCTCCTCTCCTCTTATAAAAGGCCCCCACATCTAACTCATTACACACACCACTCAAGCCATTGGATCAGCCAATATATTCTCATTTTATCTCTCTGAATCCCTCTAATCATCCTAGAAGCCTTACCTTAGGCAGAAAGCTCTTCAAGAAACCCTTTTGGTACAAAACAATAGTAGTTATCTGATTTAAAGGTAAAGTCTTCTCTAATGTTCTTTTGATTATTTTTCTTCTATAACCCCCTAATCTCTTTTTATTCATTTATTTTGTAACAAAACCATTATATTCCATATACTAGGATGTAGTTATAATAGTTATTCGAGGTACACTTACACACACCTACATCTAATGGTTAAAGATCATACTATTTCTGTGGATGTCGAATTTCTGCCTCACGAAACTATGATTGTTCAATATTCATCTAACACCTTCAAATGTGGCCGTTAAAGTGTCAGTATATTTATATATGATATATAATATGTTTATTTTTTCCTTAATCTTATTTATTTTTACATTTATGGCATACCTTTATGGTTTCCATTATAGGTAAACACGATATCTTCATTTTAGGAAGTGCGGACTACCACCCCCTCATTGTTATTTGATTCGTTAATGACATATATGGGATGTATAAAGGATGTAGTTAATGAAATTATATATGATATTATACTGGAATTATAATATACCTTTATATCATTATTATTCCATTCAATAAAATACTAAATAGAAATGAAAGTAGCGTTCATGCATACGTACGGCTTACCGTCTCCATGAATGTTGCATTTCATTTCTTACCTATAAATGTTATGTAATATTATAATTGAATTTATATAATGGATATATATGATATATATGATATCTACATCATAAATATAATTCTATATATAATGGATATTTTACCACATGAACAACTTGTAATTATATAGAGTTTATTTTTGACTCAAGTACAAATGATCGACAAAACGAACATTATTAACTTAAATAATTACATAGTGTTCATAACATGGTAATAAGTGATACAAAAGAAATAATTAATTTGAAAAATTTTCTTAAGAAATTACAAATTAACTCAAGTTTATTATTTATGATGTTAAAAAATGATCGAGTAAAGTCAGACCCGAGGTAAGGGACTTCGTCTCAAACTCCTTTCATTGAGGAATATTTTGTTTTATACACAAATTTTTTTATACGGTGTATAAACCGTTTTGAATTTTACATCTATTCAAAAGGAATATTTTTTTTGTATGTAGTGTTTTACTAAATGACAAAAGGAATGTTTTTTTCTCATACGTATGCGGCGACATCAACTTCTCCGCCACCGTGACCATTATTTGAGTTTCAGCTTCCTCTATAAGCTATAACTTTTTTTAAAATGAAAAGTAAATTCCATTTATTACTTTTCTATTATTTTGGTATTGAAAATGGTTTTCATAGTCGTTTTATTATATCGGTGTGTTGTATTTATATATTGTGATTGAAATGCGGAAATGTTAGGTTTCCTTTATGTATGTTTTATGTGATACTATTATGTTATGGTTTTTGGGCATTGTTATGAAGACGGGTGGTTCCGTGATAAACTAATGGTGGGTGAGCCCGATATAGCTCTCTAATGCATTGGCTAACGCGAAGGAGTTAAACGTTAAGGTTTCTCCGAAGAGATTTAGGGAATATACTGTGATGGGTATTCCAAACGTAGCCATGACAGTTACTCCCTACGTAATAATGTTATGAATGTCGCAAGTTAACTTTATGTCTTATGATTTCTATGAGTTATTCATAAATCTTACGATTTCATGAGGTATGTTAACGTGCTTATGTTTTATGAGTAAAGTGCGATTACATTGATTATTATGTATACATGTACTAATGTTTCCTTTCCGTATTTTTATATTCCTTACTGATCATTTTATGCTCATCCAACGTTTTTGAAATGTTTTTCATAGGCCAAGGGAAAGGTACATGATATGATGATAGTGTCAAGGAAGTGTCAAGAAAGAATCCATGTTTTATTTTAAATATGTTTCCATTGAAAGGAAAAATGAATAATATCTTTTATGTAACCACTTTTTTTTAATGTGGAATGCAATTAATGATTTATGATCTAATTCTCTAAAACTCTAAACCTGAAAAGATCATCAATGTTTATTCATGAAATATCTCAAGATTAAGTAACTTTTAATGCTGGGGCTTTATAGTTGGTATCAAAGGTCGGTTTAGATAACATTAGGAGTTATAATTCTATTAAATTATTATCCAAGAATGTTTTCTTTATAATCAAGCATTTGAATATTACCATGTTTCTTTATCTAAGAAATATTTGTTCATAATGGTTTTCCGCAGAAGAGACAGGGAAGCAGTGCTAGGAAGGCATACAGAAGGAAATGAACTTTCGAATCAGCATCTTGAGATTGTCAGGATTGGAACTGAATAGTTTGTTGTAGTAATGGTGCAATTGACTCAAGCGATAAATGGTGGTGGTATCCATGCACGAGATCAGCCAGATCAACTGCAGAGGAACATGTTAGTGGTGGAACATTTCATGAGGCAGCATCCCCCATCATTCAGAGGATCATCTAACCCCGTGCTAGCTGAAGGGTGGATTAATGCACTGGAGAAGATTTTTGATGTCATGGGGTGTTCAGACAATCAAAAGGTTAGTCTTGAAATTTACCGTTTGGAGGGTGAAGCAGATCAGTGGTGGTCGAGGGTTAAAAATATCAGGGAAGCTGATGAGATTGATGCTCTCGACTGGGATGAATTCAAAGGTATGTTTCTTGAGAAGTATTATCCTAAGGTTGTTAGACATAGGATGGAAAAACAATTCTTGGAATTGAGGCAAGAAGATTACTCAGTGGTTGCTTATGAAGAGAGGTTCACTCGATTGGAAAGGTATGCTCCAAATTTTATCTGAGACCTTGATAGTAAAATCAATCATTTTTACTCAATATTAAAGCCAAAATATCGAAGGGATTTAGCTTCTCGTGAGTTCAAGTGATATGAAAAGCTTGTTCGATGTGCTGAGAAGGTGGAAATGGAGTTTGCCGATGATCAAGTGTTCTCTAACAACCAACAGAAGAAGAGACCGAGGTGGAAGGAGAAAGAGAATAATTCGTCAAAAAGGTCTGATGGTAACAAAACTATGATTCTAGTTTTTGATAAATGTGTTAAAAAGAATGCAGGGGAATGTATTTTGAATTCTAGAAATTGCTACTAATGTGGTAATATGGGACATATGGCTCGTGATTGCACTAGAAAAGAACAAGGTGATGGTAAGACCAAATTTGATTTAATGTTATTGAAATGTTTTAAGTGCAATGAGATGTGTCACTATGAAAACGAGTGTCTGATAAAGAGCTCATGTTATGGGAAGTAGTTAGACTACAAGCGGAAAGGGGTGGTGAAATCATTTGCAACTACTTAAGCAGATGTTGGGCCATCAAATGAAGTGGTAACAGGTACTTTTTTTGTTTTTTCAGATTATTCCAATGTGTTGTTTGATTCAGGGTCTACACATTCTTTCATCTCTAAAAAAATTTCAAGTAAAATTGGAATACCATCTCAAGAAATGACTCCTGAACTTTTGGTAAAAACACCTGGGGGAAATGTTGAGTCAAAAAGAATTTCTAAGAATATTCCTATCCTTATCCGTGGAAAAAAACCTACTTGCAAGCCTTATTGTCTTACCTCTAGTAGGGTTTCATGTTATCCTGGGTATGGATTGCCTCTATGTTTACCACGCTAGGATTGATTGTAGAGCTAAAGATGTTTCTTTTCAGAAAGACTTTCATTTTGTGTACAATAATGAACCCTTATTGTTGATAACATATTAAGAGGCTGAGAAACTTGTAAAAGATGGAAATGAATGTTACCTTGCACATATTGTTGAAAACAAAGGAACTGTTCATATTAATGATGTTCCAGTGTTAAATGAGTATCCTGATGTTTTTCCTGATGAGTTTCCTGGAATAATACTAGTTTGGGAAGTTGAATTTACTGTTGACGTAGTTCCTCATTCTAAGATAATTTCAAAACCCCCTAATCGAATGGCACAAATTGAACATTTAGAGTTGAAGTAGCAATTGAAATATTTATTAGAGAAAGGTTTCATTCGACCTAGCATGTCACCATGGGGTGCTCCTATTTTATTTTTTAAAAATAATGATGGTACAATGAGACTTTACATTGATTATAGAGCCTTGAATAACATCATTGTTATGATCATGTATCTTTTTCCGCATATCAATGATTTTTTTATCATCTCTAGGGAGCTAAGTATTTTTCGAAGATTGAATTGAGGTCGGGGTACCATTAGTTGAATGTAAAGGAAGTAGATATTCTGAAGACCGTGTTTCATAAAAGATATGGCCATTATGAATTTGTAGTTATGCCTTTTGGGCTAACCAATGCACCTGCTATATTCATGGAACTTATGAATAGAATTTTCCCTGAGTTCGTGGATAAGTTTGTGGTTGTTTTCATTGATGTTATTTTGGTGTTTTCTAAAATTATAGAGGAGCATGAAAGACATTTAAGGGTTATTTTTCAAACCTTAAAAGAAAAGAAATTGTATGGGAAATTCAGAAAGTGTGAGTTTTCGTTGCAACAAATTTCATTCCTCGGACACATTGTTTCTAAAGATAGGATAACTGTTGATCCTGCAAAAAAAAGGGTTGTTGAAGAATGGAAAAGACCCACAAATGTAATTGAGATTAGCAGCTTCCTTGGTTTGGTAGGCTATTACCAAAGGTTTGTTAGAAATATTTCCCAGTTATCAAGCCCAATGACTAAGCTAACTCGGAAGGGTTTTTAGTTTATCTGGACAAAAGATTGTGATGATTGTTATATGGAATTAAAAATAAGATTGGTGAATGCTCCAGTTTTGGCACTACCTTCCCAGAATGGTGAGTTTTTTTTATAGTGATGCTTCATTGAAAGGACTTGGTTGCGTCCTAATGCAGAATGATCATCTAATTGCTTAAACTTCACGTTAGTTGAAAACTCATGAGGTAAATTACCCTACACATGATTTGAAATTAGCTGCTGTTGTTTTCGCTTTAAAAATTTGGAGACATAATTTGTATGGTGTAAAGTGTGAAATATATACTGATCACAAAATTTTAAAGTATATATTCACTCAGAATGAATTTAACATGAGACATAGGATATGGATGGAATTAATCAAGGATTATGATTGTACAATTCATTACCATCTGAGAAAATAAAATAAAGTGGATGATGGTTTGAGTCGAAAAAGTAATGCTTCATTAACAATGTTACATTTGGAACATGACCCTTTAGTTAAGGATTTGATTAACTTTGGCATAGAAGTTGTTGGTGCCAGATGTCCTTCTGTTTTGTTTCAGGTATCAGTGAAATATTCTCTATCAGACAGAATTAAGAAAGCACAGAAGCAAGACAGTGAGTTGCAGAAAAAGGTAGAGCTGGTTCAGAAGGGTAAGTTGCCTTAATTAAACATTGATAATGAGTTTGTTTTGAGATTTTGGTAGAGATTGTGTGTGTCGTGTGATTCACAGTTGAAGAGAGAGTTATTATGTTAAGATCATAGTTCTTCGTTTTCATTTCTTCCAGGAAGTATTAAGATGTATAGATATCTTCGGGAGTATTACTGGTGGGACATAATGAAAAGAGATATTGCTGATTTTACTATGAAGTGTTTGACTTGTAAACTGGTTAATGTAGAGTGGAAGTTTCCAAAAGGGATTCTTTAGCCTTTACCAGTGCCAGAGTGGAAATGGGAGAATATATCCATGGACTTCGTTGTGGGATTTCCGAAGACACCTCGAGGTAATAATGAAATCTGGGTTATTGTTGATCGCTTGACTAAATCTTGTCATTTTCGTTCTATACGAGATACTTTTTCCTGAGATCAACTTTCCTGTTTGTATCTTAAAGAGATAGTAAGGTTACATAGATTTCATATCTCTATTGTATCTGACTGTGATCCTAGGTTCACTTCTATATTTTGGAAAGGCCTTCAGAAGTCGTTGGGTACTGAATTAAATTTTAGTACAGCTTTTCATCCTCAATCAGATGGGCAGTCAGAATGAAAAATTCAGACTTTGGAGGATATTCTACGTTCTTGTTTGATAGATTATTAGGGATGTTGGGACCAACTTCTTTCTTCGGTTGAGTTTTCTTATAATAACAGTTTTCATTCCAGTATACAGATGGCACCATTGGAGGCATTATATGGGAAGCATTGTCAAACTCCAGATTTCTGGGATGAAGTCGTTGAAAGGAAGTTGATGGAACCGGAATTGGTAGAATAGTTGGCAGAAAAAGTTATGCAGATATAGAAACACATGAGAACAGCTTAGAGTAGGCAGAAAATTTATGCAGACAATAGGAGGAAGGATCTCTTCTTTGAGGTAGGTGATCATGTTTTTCTCAAAGTTTCACCATGGAAAAGTGTAATGAGATTTGGTAAGAAAGGAAAACTGAGTCCAAGGTTCATTGGAACATATGAAATTTAGGAGATAGTTGGATCAGTTGCATACCAAGTGGCTTTACCTCCGAGTTTATCTCAGGTACACAATGTTTTTCATGTTTCAATGTTAAGGAAGTAAATGCCAGATCCATCTAATGTTTTGAGTCCAGAGGTAGTTCAGTTGGAGGAGAACCACTCTTATGAAGAACAACCAGTCCAAATTCTTGAACATAGGGAGAAAGTGTTACGGAATAAGCTGATTCATCAAGTAATGGTTTTGTGGAAAAAACAACATGATTGAAGAGGCAACATGGGAATCTGAAAACGCAATGAGGGATAAATACTCCCACTTATTCGATAAGTAAATAAATTGCGAGGACAAAATTTTCTAAACGGGGGAAGGATGTCACATCTCAAGTAAGTAATGAATAATATATTTTCCTATCTATTTCTATTTATGAATTAGATAGTGTTTTAAATACGTAAAATGAGAATAAATCCAATCTTAAGCATAGAATTTTCTAATATTTTTAAAAGATTGTTTTACCTCTTTTTTGATGGAGAACCATTTCTAAATATATATTTTGAACATTTTATAAGATTTATATGTCAAAAAAAACTTATTCTTTATGATTGGGACATTGAAATTTACTTTGGATAAATTTTTGGTATTTTTCTGACAATGTTCATTTTTTAATGAATAGTAAAAAATACTGCATTTTACATCAAAACTTCTTTTTCTTATAATTTAATTATATGGAAAGATTATATTTTTAATTGTTTTTAAAGTGTAATTAGAATATATTTTTACCATTTAATCCAATGGTGGTCATTATAATTAATTTTACTTTGTAATTGGGCATAAACAAGTGCCAAACTTCTCATAGATATTGTTTAAAAAAACCGCTATTTGTTTTGACAATGGAAATTATTTTTAAATTAATTATTGCAATTTCTATGTTTGGAATCTGGTAAAATGGATTCCATATTTGGAATCTGAAGGTCCAAATTATGTAACTAAAACTTTTTTGTTTTTGGACATTGTGAATAGTAACGACAGTAATTATCGTTAATTATCTTGATTAATTAGTAATCACGTAGTTAAGGATAATAAAATAATATCATAATAAAAACAACTGATCCCAATATGTGTCCTAATACTACTGTTTGTGTCATGGAAGACAATGGTATGCCTTGTGCCATACTTTGGGTTCCCATGGAATCATATTTGGGTGACAGTGACACTTTATCATTTTATTTTTAAAGAAGGTAGAATATCACTAAAGAATGTATCACCCGAGTAAAAAAAATTTACTTTTTTCTACATAAATGATCTCTTAGACTATAAATAGTAATTGGAATTATAAAAAGATTTCCTACATCATAGTAATTTTTTATAATTTTTAGACATTAAATAAATTAAATTATTTATGACATCATTATGATGTATCGATTACCTCATTAATGAATGATTTAAATAAAATGAAAAGATAATGTAAAATATAAGAATTACACTTGTCAAAAACCTATCATATGAGTATATTTCGAACCCTTATCACCATTGCCTCAGATTATATCAATGTGGGACCTTTAAAATACGAAGCTCATTTTAATATAATGTAACATTTTAAAACTTTCCAAGAGTGCCCCTCCTCTCCTCTTATAAAAGGCCCACACCTCTACCTCTTTACACACACCTCTCAACCCATTGGCTCGGCCAAGATCTTCCCATTTTATCTCTCCAAATACCTCTATTCATCCAAGAATCCGTACCTATGGCAGAAAACTCTTCAATAAACCCTTCTGGTACAAACCAAGAGGAGTTACCCGATTTAAATGTAAAGTCTTCTATAATGTTATTTTGTTTTATTTTTCTTCTCCAACCTCCTAAACTCTTTTTATTCATTTCTTTTGTAACAACAACTGTATATTAAATATACTAGGATTTTTTAATAATAATTATTCGAGCTAATCATACACACACCAACATCTAATGGTTAAAGAGAATACTGTTTCCATGGATGGCGAATTTCTGCCTCACGAAACGATGATTGTTCAATATTCTTCTAACACCTTCAAAGGTGGCCATTAAGATGTAATTATATTTATATATGATATATAATATGTTTATGTTTTCCTTAATATTATGTATTTTTTCATTTATGGAATACCTTTATGGTTTCCATTATGGGTAAACACGATATCTTCATTTTAGGATGTGCAGACTATCGCCTCTCAAAGTGATTTGATTCGTTAATGCCATATGTGGGACGTATAAAGGATGGAGTTAATGATATTATAAATAATATTATACTATAATTATAATATACCTTTATATCATTATGATTCCATTTCATAAAATACGAAATAAAAATGAAAGTAGCATTCATGCATACGTACGGCTTACCGTCTCCATGAACGGTGCATTTCATTTCTTACCTCTAAATGTTATGTAATATTATAAATGCATGTATATAATGGATATATATGATATATATGACATCTAAATAATGAATATAATTCTGGATATAATGGATATTTTTCCACATGAACAACTTGTAATTATAAATATTTTATATTTGACTCAAGTACCAATGATCGACAAAACGACCATTATTAACTTAAATAAATACATAGTGTTCATAACATGGTAATAAGTGATATAAAAGAAATAATGAACTTGAAAAAGGTTCTTAATCAAGAATAAATTAACTCAATTTTATTATTTAGGACGTTAATGAATGATCGAGTCATGTCGGACCCGAGGTAAGGGACTACGTCTCAATCTCCATTCATTGAGGCATATTTTGTTTTATACACAGCTTTCTTTTATACGGTGTATAAACCCCTTTTACCTTTACATCTATTCAAAAGGAATATTTTTTTTGTATGAAGCGTTTTTCTAAATTTCAAAAGGAAAGTTTTTCTATCGTATGTATGCGGTGAGAACGACTTTTCCACCGTCGTGACCATTATTTGAGTTTCAGCTTCATCTACAAGCCATAGCTTTTTTTAAAATGAAAATTAAACACCATTTTTAACTTGTATTTTATTTTGGTATTTAAAATGTTTTTCATAATGTTTTTATTATATCAATGTGTTGTATTGATATATTGTGATTGAAATGTGTAAATTTTATGTTTCCTTTATGCATGTTTTATGTGATACAATTATGTTATAGTTCTTGGGCATTGTTATGAAGACGGGTGGTTCCATGATAAACTAATGGCGGGTGAGCCCGATATAGCTCTCCAATGCATTGGGTAACACAAAGGAGTTAAACGTTAAGGTTTCTCCGAAGGGATTTTGGGAATATACTGTGATGGGTATTATAAACGAAACCATGAGGGCTACTCCCTACGTATGAATGTTATGAATGCCATAAGGTAACTTTATGTCTTATGATTTCTAGGAGTTATTCATAAATCATATGATTTCATGAGGTATGTTAACGTGCTTATGTTTTATTAGTAATGTGATATTACATTTATCCTTATGTATACATGTACTAATATTTCCTTTCCGTATTTTTAAATTCCTTACTGAGCTTTTTAGGATCATCCCATGTTTTTGAAATTTTTTTCACATGTCAAAGGAAAGGTACATGATATGATGATAGTGTCAAGTAAGTGTCAAGAAAGAATCCATGTTTTATTTTAAATAAGTATCTGTTGATGGTAAAAATTAATATTATCTTTTATGTAACCACTTTGTTTAGATGTGGAATGTAATGCATGATTTATGATCTAATTCTCTAAAACTCTAAACCTGAAAAGGGCCTCAATGTGTATTCTTGAAATATCTAAAGATTAAGTAATGTTTAAGGATGGGGCCTTATATTTATAATGATGGTTTTGGATGATATTTGGAGAGGTTTTGGATGATCAAAAATGGAATTAGATGTGTGAAGAGAGAGGGAGGAGAGGCAGCCTTTTATTAGCAGGGAAAAGGACACATAGGATATTCTTGATAAGATTTGAGTGATCCACACATTTTAATTGTAAAAAAAGTTTTAAAAATGGATCATTCAAGGTTATATGTTTAATTTTTAATTTATTACATATAATTATTTTTAGAAAAGTTATGTATCATTTTTACACCATATATTATATGCTTAGTCATTAATTAAGTTCATTTTTACCTTAATCCCTTTAATTAATTAGAATTAGCTTCACTTATATTTTTTATCAAAATATAGTATGAACTTTTTATAAATTTTAGTTATTTATATTTACAAATATATAATTAATAAATCAAAATAATAATCAGACAACTGGATGAAATTAATTTAAAAATAATCACACAAATGGGATGGGACGACGGGTTTTAAAGTTCAAAAGTTCAAAAGATTGAAATGTTTTTATATCAAATTCTAGGGTAAAATCGGTTCCAATGACCCAAATTATATTAATTTATATATAAATAATCTAGTAATAATTTATCCCAAAATATAAAAACAGTTTTACTATATTTAAAAAAATTAGATGAAAATATATTTTTCAATTAATATTTACTGTTTTAAACTATTCATCGAAAAATGGATCTTCTTGGAAAAATACTAAAAATTCAAGCAAAGTATATTTTGATATTCTGATTTCAAAAATATAGAATTTTTTTTAAAATAAAATTTTTTAAAATTCGGAAAATTTTATTTAAAATAGGTGTGTCATTATAAGGAGGTAAAATTATCTTTTTGAAAATACATCTTTTTATTCATAAAATTAGATTCATTGTTATTTTATACAAATAAAATCTACTGGATGAGTGTTAAAATATTTTATTGAATATATAATATATAAATTTTATATAAAAAATCATCAAATGTGGGTTGTTTAGTTTATTGAGATAAAATTATGTTTCAACGTTGAAAAATTGTTATTTTAATGATGAAATTTATTTATTTTCAAATAGTTATTACTTTTAGTTTTAACTAATTGATAACCAAAGAACACATATTATATGCATATGTAAATAGTTTTTCACACATTTGATAATATTATTCGTAAATTCTATTCCAATAGTTATGTGGTAACTATAATAATACTTTGATAACAATATTAATAGTATATTTTTATTCAGTAAAACACGGCCTTGTGTGTAATGAAAGCTACCGAAGAAACTCAACATTATGTCAAACACAAGACAATATAATTTTCTATCTACATAAAGTTATTCTATGTGTTACTTGTAGTATAAACATTATGTAGTGATGTGTATAATGTATGTCAAACATACTGATTTCATATAGAAAAATATATATTACATGTTGTGTGAAATGAAAAATATAAAAAGGAGTATATTAATTTGAAAATAAAATAAATCAAAAAAGTTTATTAGTGTTATAGTTCCATTATACTTGTTGGGTGGATCATGATGAGAACCTTCATACCGATCAAAATGTACACGGACAGGACCTCCGTGTTGAGGTGCGTGAGTTTAGGGAGAGCCTCTATACAGGTAGTCAACAAAGTGGGGAGGACCTCCCTTTGGATAAATGGAAACATGGGGATGACCTTTATGTTGGGAATTATGAGTATAGGGGGGCCTCTATACTAATTGTTGATGAAATGGGGACGATATCCTCTTTGGTTGGTGCTGGAGAAGGGAGGAACTTCTCTTTAGATAGTGAAGATATGGGGAGGACCTCCACATTAAAACTAATCATCATGGGTTAGCCCATAGTGGTTGTTGTTGGTTCCAATGATTTATATAGTTAAACCGGCCTTCCTGTAGGGTGGATGAGGCCTCAATTCAAACTAGGTGAATATAGACCCCTAGATTTCTATTTCACAGATATTGAGGAATTTTCTAGTGGTGACAGGGTCCATTAAAGTTTTACTAGGTGATACACGTTGTTGGGAATTTTCATAGGCATGTGCCCAACATTATTGTCAGGTGGTTCGGACAGAGGCCAACCGGGCTGGGGTAAATTCCACCTATTCCTCAGCCTGGGGTCTAGTCATTTCAAGATATTAAAGGGCATATTGGAGGCCCTCCTTGGTGGATGCCAAATGGTAGTAGTAGTCAGTATTACTCAGGAATACCTTGCATCCTCAGGATATGGGATTGACTCATAGGATCGATCCATATATTGGCCACTAAAATGATTCTCCATTGATATGGGTAGTGGTTTCACCCCATGTGGCCCTTATGGGTAGTGGTGTCTCTAAGGTATTAAAGCCTATAGGACTTGGTGATCCATGTCCCTTTTGTTAAGACTCCCTTTATCTCTTATGGATGTAAGAGGGTGTTTGTCACCCTTCTTTGGATAATTTCTAGGGTGATATGGTGAATGGGTTCCCCAACGCCAAATATATGGTGGATGTTATGGAAAAGGTAGTTTCTTGTAGGATTATCATGTTATAATTTTTCTAACCCCATAAACTACGGGCATTGAGCATATTATTTCCTCTATCCTGGGTTTTTTATAGAAGGTGGATTCATCTTTTATAATAAGCTTAAAGAAATTGATGTCCAATTCCCCAGTATAATGAAGTCTTCTGAATATATAGATGGATCCAAATTGAAAATTTTATAGATAGATAAATTCACAATGTTTACTACCCCAATTTCTATTGAGATCTATGATGGGACCACCATTTTCATGGTGGGAATTATTTTCAGATAACTGAATTCAGTGACATGACTGCAAACCATTTTTTTCATTTTCAAAAAGCATGTTTAAGGATAGCATGAAACCATACAATTCAAACAAAATTCTCATTCAATTCAAAATACAACTTCCAAAAACCTCATCACCATCATGGTTCCCATGAACCTCAAGTCGAGCACCTGCCTCGAGTCACACAGCGCCTGCCTCGAGTCACACACCCATCACATCGAAAAACCATGCCCATCGCCTCCCCATCATCACCATACTAGAGAGACCCACTAGAAACCATATCATCATCAACGCTATATTTGTTGTTTTCACCGCCATCATTCACCGCAGATCCATCCAATAACTAGATCACTACCAGCTTAAGCTAATCCATAGGGTAATCCCCAGAATCCACCAACACCAACAGAAAAATAAACCAACAGAACACGAACGGCATAAAAATGATTCATCAGTCACCAGAACCTAATGTGGGAGATCTGCAATGAAACCAAAGTGAAGTGGCGAAGAATCAGACAATCATTACACTAAAATCCTCAACCAATAATGAAAACAACTAGACATCACCGATGAGAAATGTAATTCCCTGACCCCAGTTACACAGAGTCGGTGCATTATTACATAACATTGGCATGATCACAAAAGATCAAGTCTCTAACGACCAATTAGTTTAGTAACCTTGGAAACACTAGATACATTCATAAAATTTACATTATATCATAAAATGAAAACTACAACAAAATAGTCTCCATCTTCCACAATCATATCCCCTCATACTATCCCTACAGGTCATTCATAAAATACCTTTTCACATCCTGTGAAAAAGAAAACATAGAAAGGGGTTAGATCAGATCCCCAGTAAGGATAACAATATAGTGTAAACCTTCGTCAATAAGCATAAACATTTAAGGAAATGTATAACTAAAACAAAATCCTTTTAAACATGAAGTTCAGAATAATATTGCAGAAATAAAAGGAAATAATTCCATTTAGTTATTTACATGGATATTCTACTAATCAAATAATCACATGCAAAATCAATGACCACTTTCATAAGGATGGAATGCATAATGCCAGACTATCATAACCACATAGCCAAGGCCTCATGCCAATACTACAAATAAGATTTTTTCAAGGCCTCGTGACAAGACAGTTGTTTGTCTCATGAGACCTATCGATTCATCGAGGAGCTATAGCGGGCTCCACCAGTCACTTACTAAGTCCAATGCATTCCTCATATGAACAGGTTTAAACATAACATAATCATTCGTATTAAAACTAGCATATCAAATGTAAATACTTTCTCCATAAACCATGAATGGTATAAAAATAACACATCCACCATATAACATATCACAAAACCTTCAATATAATATGTAAGTTTTGTATCATAACAAATCAACTTCAAATATGCTGAAAACCCATCAAAGGATGTTGACATAGATGAAATCAAAACTATTTACGAGAAATATCTCTTTCTTTGAAATCACATTAAAAGTCACGTAATTATAAAATAAAACATTTACTTTGAAAATATTCTTATAATATTGTAAGGGAAGCTTCAAGGATTTTACAATGGTGGAAAATATCTACACCCGCCGTATAAGTTAAAATAAATACATTCTTACCTTAATTTTTGGAAAAGGTTAAAAAGGTCCTTGTTTGGAAAATGATGTAAATATTCCTTTATAAAATTCTTATAAAAAGTAAAAAAATGGTAGAAATGACTTTAACACATATTCTATAAAATATTAAGACTGTTTTGAAATACATTTTTAAGAAACATAGATGTGGATTATAAAGAGGTCCTACTAGATAATTATGTATAAACAACCTCAGATAATGAAGAGACTGTGAAATAAACCTTTACCTTGTACTTTTCCTTGTTTGAGGGTAGGTTAACCTCTTGTATAATGATGAAATAATTGTTATTCAATTATAAAAGAATCATATACATTAATATTATATCATATATTATCTTTTAACATTTCTTTGTTAATAATATCTTATTATTATCGTTGTATCGTGTGTTAACTTACTCATTTACTTTTATATGTTTTGTTACATAAGTCATGTTTGTTATGGATAGGTTGTATCTTATTCATATATAGGATGATATAAAGTCCTTAAAAACTATTTTTAATCATCAAATGAGAATTATACATTCATGTATATGATGGGGAATGAATCTCATCGAGTTTATGGAGATGGTAATCCGTACGTACGTACGAACACTACATCCATTTCATTTTACATTTTAGAAGGGAACAAAACCAAATGATACATAGGTATATTATTATTCCAGTATAATATAATTTCTTATATATGTTACTTAATTTCATTAATACCATCATTTATACATTCCATGTATGGTATGAATGAGTCATAACACTTTGATGGGGTGGTATTCCGCACTTCCTCAAATGAAATTATTGTATATATATACAACATGAAACGAATAATGGTATGATATAAAATGGAATTAAAGAATCTTATATAAAATATAAATATCATTAATATCATATTTAATTACAGTTCCATCATAATGGCCACCATGAGAGGTGGTAGGAGATAATTGAACAATCATCCTCTCGTGAGGCGTTAGGTTTCCATCGACAGAAACATTATGTTATTCACCCATTAGATGAAGATGTGTGTAAGTGTAGTTATAATACTTCTCATATAAATATCTTAGTTTATTTAGGATACTGTTTTGTTACAAAATAAAATTATAAGAATATTTTAGGGGATGTAGAAGCAAAATAAAAGAAACGAAGCTAAGAGAAATCGTTACCTTTAATTTTGGTAACTCTCTTTGGTTTGAATAAAAAAGGACACTTTAAGTTATTTCGTACTACTTTAAGGCTTCTAAAATGAGGATAGGGATATAGGGAGATTAATTTGGCAGAGTTTGGATGAGACAAAGGCATGAGAGGTGTGAGGAATTGGTTAGAATTGGTGTCCCTTTATAAGGGGGAGGATGGGCTCTTTAGGAATAACTTAAATTATTAATTTATAATAAATTCAAATTCGGTTTATAATTGCTCAAAAGTGGATTATTAAAATTATAAGGTGGGGATGGGTCGAAAACCACTCAACCAATATATTTTAGTCAGGTTTTTGTCACAATATTATACTTATCTATTAGTTTTAACTCTTAGTTAATTAGTTTTACATTTACCATGTCACTTTGTATTTTTATATTATATAGTTAATAAACATACTATATACTTCCAAGATACCCCCAAGTGGTCCATTAATGATACACATATCATTAAATAAGTCCTTTGGACTAGCCATATATTTTTAGGAATATAATATCAATTTATAATATAATATTTTCTTAAAAAACTCTTTTATGTCAATTTAGACACTATTGGGTATTTTGTTTTTGATAAATTCATAACAGCATTATTACTTAAAATAAAATTCATATAACCAATACTAATATGACATATTAACCTAGAAAATTATTTAAATTCATAAAAAGTCTCAAATTATATTTATTTGGGTATTTATAATATGCATTATTTTAATATTTCACTAATAAGGTAATTACTACATCATCATTGGGTCATAATCAAATTATATAATATAATGTCAAAAAATTATAAATAAAATACTATTATGTAGTAAATATTTTTATCTTTCTAGTGAATATTTATAGTCTAAAATATAACATATATATCCCAATTTAATAATTGTTTTTCCAAAAGATACTTGCTTATGTCATTTTTGTATTTACTTTAACTTAATTAATACAAAGTGTCATTATCACTTAAAATTGGATTCATGGTGTCCCAAAAACTACCCAAATATTCCCATGGTCGGACATGTATCAACCAATAGGGTTAGGACATGTTTTTGGGTAATTTATTATTATTATAATATTATGTTTTACCCTTATTTACCGGATTTACCCTTTAACCATGGTAAATAAAATATTTACCTAAGAAATTATTCAAAATGTCTAAAACTAAAAGTTAACTATTTACACAATTTGGAAATCCTGATTCCAAATATGGAATCCATTTTTCCTAATTCAAGGCATAGATGTGGCAAAACTTATTTTAAAATTAATTCCTGTTGTTAAATCAAAAAGCGTGTTTTAAAGAGATAATAACTATCAAAAGATTGACACTTGTTTATGTCTGGTTTAATTGTGAAATTATGTCCAATGACCAACATTGTATTAAATGGTAAAAATTTATTCTACGTATACATTAAAGCCACTCAAATTCATCATTTATCAGTATTAATTATATCGATTAAAAAATTTGTTTTTAATTAAAATTTAGTAATTTTCACTATTCATCAAAATATAAAAGTTATCCAAAAAGTACCGAAATTTCACCCTAGCAAAATTTCGGTATTCTGAATCCAAAAAATGAAGTTCATTTTGAGAGATAAAATTTATAAAATTTCAAAAAGTGGGTATTACTATTCGTAACGGCTACTTTGATTGGTCGTGGTGTGTTAGAATCTCGATGTTGCGTACAACACACGCTACTATATTATTCAAAGAGAATCGTACCGTGGAAGTTTGGGGTGTTACATTATCCCCTCATTAAAATAATTTCATCCTCAAAATTTATAGAATACAAATGCATGAAAAGACTCAGGTGGTTCTTCATCATAAGTTCCTTGGGTTCCCACGTTGCCTCATCCATCTTATGGTTCCTCCATAGAATTTTTACCAGACGAGTCGTCTAGTTTCTCAGCACTTGCTCTCTTATATCAAGAATCATGAAATGATCTTTGCAATAAGATAGATTGGGTTCCAGTTCTACTTCATCATTAGTGATTACATGTGTTGGTTCAGGCATTTATTTTCTCAACAGTGATATGTGGAACACATCGTGAACTTTGGATAGACTTGGCAGCATTGCCAAACGGTAAGCTACAGCCCCAATTTGTTCTGGAATTTCGAATGGTCCGACGTACCTGGGACTCAATTGACCTCTCTTACTGAAATTTATAACTCCCTTCCATGGAGATACCTTCAAGAAAACATGATCTCCCACCTGAAATTCCAAATCCTTCCTTTGGTTATCTGCATAGCTCTTCTGCCTAATTTGAGCTGTGTTGATGTGATTTTTGATTAACTTTACCTTTTCCATAATTTCCACCACTAGTTCTGGGCCTATGAGTTTTCTTTCACAAACATCATCCCAACAGGTTGGTGTGCGACATCCCTTTCCATATAACGCTTCATATGAAACCATCTGAATACTCGAATGGAAGCTATTGTTATAGGAAAATTACACCAGATGTAAATATTGATCCTACATAACCTGGAAGTCAAGTGACCAAGATCTCAACATGTCTTCTCAGGGTTGAATAGTCTGTTCTGATTTTCCATCTGTTTGAGGGTGGTAGGCAGTTCTCAAACGAAGTTCTGTATCCAGGGATTTCTGAAGACTTTTCCAGAATCATGAAGTAAAATGGGGATCACAATCAGATACAATCGACATGGTTACTCTATGAAGTCTCACAACTTCATTAATATATAGCCTTTCTAGAAGTTCAAGTGGTAGATCTTCTCTTATAGCAAGAAAATGTTCTTATTTGGTAAGACGATCAACAATTAACCATATTGAATCATTCCTTCTAGGAGTCTTTGGTAGTCCTATGATAAAGTCCATCGTGATATTATCCCACTTCCACTCAGGTATGGGAAGAGGTTGCCTGACTCCTCCAGGCTGTTTCCTTCCAGCTTTCACAAATTGACAAGCCATACATAATGACACAAAATCAGAAATCTCCCTCTTCATGTTTTCCCACCAAAAAGTTTCCTTCAAATCTATATAAATTTTGGTGCTCCTAGGGTGTATAGAGAAATTGGAACTATAAGCATCATCAAACAATTCCCTTTTTAGATAAAGTATATCGGGAATACAAAGTCACATCCCAAATTTCAAAATTCCATCTTTATACACAAATTCACTCAATCTCCCATCATTTGCAGGTTTAATATTCTTTTTAAATTCTTCATCATTGGTCTGAGAACTCTTTAACCTTTCTAGTAAAGATGGTTTCTCAACCATTTGAAAAAGTATCGATGTTTCACCTTCTATGGTAATTCCCATATCCATCTTCACTAGATCCATTAAAATAGGATCCCCTTCAATTCTCATAACATTCAAAACTCCCTGATCCTTTCTGCTCAAAGCATCTACCACCTTATTTTCCTTCCCTGGGTAGTAGTGTATTGTGCAATCATAATCCATGAGTAGTTCAAGCCATCTCCTTTTCCTCATGTTGAGTTCATTCCGTGAAAAAATATACTTCAAAATATTGTGATCGATATATATCTAACATTTTTAACCATAGAGATAATTTCTTCATATCTTCAAAGAAAATATTACAGTAGGTAATTCAAGATCATGAGTATGATAGTTTTTCTCATGATTTTTTATCTATCGTGATGCATAGGCAATAACCATATCATAATGCCTAAGGACACAACCAAGTCCTTTCTTCGAAGCATCACTATAAATAACGAACCCATCCTTCCTCGATGGCAGTGTCAATATAGGATCATTGACTAATATTCTCTTCAGTTCTTCAAAACATTTTACACACACTTTTGTCCAAACAAATTTATCCTCTTTTCTTGTGATCTTCATTAATCGGTCAGCCAATCGGGCAAAATTCTGGATGAAACGTCGATAATAACCTAATAAACCAATAAAACCGCGTACCTCGGTTATACTCGTTGGTGCTAGCCATTCTTGGATTTCCTTGGTCATAGAAGGATTAATAGAGATTCCATCCTTAGAGACAATATGGCCACGAAAAGAAATCTCTTGAAGCCATAATTAACACTTGCTAAACTTCCCATATAATTCATGTTTTCTAAGAGTCTTTAGGATAATGCGTAGGTGATTTTCATGATCTTTGTAGATTTTGGAGTATACCAAGATATCATCAATAAATACCACTACAAAATCATAGAGATATTCCTTGAAAACGTTTCTCATTAGATCCATGAAAACAGAGGGTGCATTAGTCCACCCAAAAGGCATTATGGTAAACTCGTAATGCCCTTACCTTGTTCGAAATTATGTCATAGGAATGTCTTCCTTCTTCACAAACAACTGATGATATCCAAATCGAAGGTCAATATTTGAAAAGTATTGACCTCCATGAAGTTGGTCAAATAAATCATCAATGTGAGGTATGGGATACTTGTTATTTATTGTTATAGCATGGATATCCCTGTAGTCGATAAATAACCTCATAGATCCATCCTTCTTGTTAACAAATAGAACAGGGGCTCCCCATGGAGAAACACTTGGTTGAATAAATCCCTTATTACTCAATTCATCTAGTTGTTTCTTTAGTTCAACTAATTCCACAATGGCCATTCTATAAGGGTTCTTTGATATAGGCCTTGAACCAGGAATTAAATCAAAGGAAAACTCAACTAATCATTCTCGAGGATGTCCATGTAAATCTTCCGGAAACACATCAACATATTCTCTCACAATATGTACATCCTCTATTTGAACATTCCTTTCGTCACCCACAGTTATTTCACTCTCTTCCTCCCTGATAATTGAATTTATTTGTGCTACTGGGGGTGGATCTAGATAAGAATTAGGTGGTAACATTTCTTCTTTAAAGATAAGGTGTTCTTTATCATCATCATCAAAAATTATAACCTCCTTCTTCTTAGAATAAATTTTCACATCATGGTCTGAAATCCAATCAATACTGAGGATTATATCAAATTCAGTCATGGGTATGATGATGAGATCAGCAGATTAAGAACATTTATACGCCCTAATGGGGATGAATCCACAAAACATTATAGCAATGATACTTCCCTTATGAGATTTAACTGACAACTAGCTGGTTAAATCAAATTGGAAATATCTAATTTTCAAAGAAAACATGGAATATATGAAACAATATAATGATCCAGAATAAAATAATGGATTTTTTAAAAGTGAGGAAACCATTAAATTACCTGCCACAACGTCTTTCGAAGCTTCTACCTCAGCAGTAGTGATAGAATAAGCTTGGACTTGATACCTTGGACTTTTCTGAGGTATGTTACCCTGATGCTTTGGATATTAATCTTCATAATGTCCCATCTCTCTACAATTATAGCATTTCATGTTTACAGCATCTCTCTTTCCCTTGAAATCGTGAGCTTGGTGGCCTTTTTCAACACACTTGTAACAGACTATCATTCCCTTCAAGCATGTAACAGGGTGTTTCTTCCCACATTTACTGCAGGATGGATAGTCAACTTTTTCCTTCTTCCCTTTATTTCCATTTCTATAGTGGTTAATAGATCACTTCTTCTCTTTCTTTTCCTTAAAGTTGTAATACTTAGCGAATTCCTTTTCTGTCTTGATAGAACCTTAGACAATATCTTTGTATGAAGATAATGAATATGAGGCTAATGCTCGATGGAGAAACAGTTGTAACCAATAAATGAAACGATCAATCGTACTTCTTGGGTTATGTATATAATCTTCTGCGTGCCTCGCTAACCTGGTAAATTTAGCCTCAGACTTTGCGATATTTTTGTCCTCCTTTTTCCTCATACTCAGAAATTTCCATTTTATATTTGCTCGATGGTCACATGGAAATTATTTTTCTAATAAAATCTCTTTGAACTCCCTCCATTCCATATTTTATACTTCCTCATCTTCCTTCATGTTTTTTATCAAATACCACCATTGATCAGCATTTCTAGTGAGGCGATAAACTGCCATGACAACTTTTTCCCATTCACTACTCCCCAAAGCCAGAAATATTTTCTCTAGGGAACTTATCCATTGCTCAACTACTAATGGATTTGTACTCCCATTGAATGTTTTTGGTTGCTACCTCATGAAGAGATCTAACATTGATCCTCCATGCTGCGGATCAGGGTGCTCCATACGGGTAAGTTTATTATTCATAACCTTAGTGATTTGTCCCAGCATTGTGATTAGTTGTTCAACACCAATTGTATCCCCACCTCCACTATAATTATCTTTATTAGGAGGGAAATACCTACATGGAGTGCATGAATTGATACGGTTTCCATTCCTTCCGCTAGGGGTCATTTCTAAACAATGGCATAAAGTATATTAGTTCATTAATCAAAATACACAATTATATACTTGTAAAACACTTAACATAAATTAATCTATTTATGGATATAATCCATAATCATAAAAAAATTGTTTTCTTTGATGAATTATATACTCATAAACCATTCATAATGGATTGTAATGAAAATGATAATTATCCTATGCATATCCCCGGGGAATGTCGTAACCAAGAGTGCAACAAGGCTCGTTGTCGTGCACCAATCCCATTCAAGTCAAGCTCAAAGCAGTGTTTTCAGGTTTTAACCCTAGTTACATCTATGCTAGAGCTGCTTATACCTAATCGTATATAGATAGGGATGTATTGCTCAGAAAACTCACAAAATATCTACAATACCAAAATTCTAGGAAGTTATTCTATACTAATCCTCAAAGTCCATATTAGGTCTATGTGTATAATAAGAGCTTATCTAAATCATTCTTCCAAGGTTTGTACTGAACTTCCTCGGATACCAACTATAACGCCCCAACATCAGTTACCCAGAGTCGGTGCATTATTACATTATATTGTCATGATCACAAAAGATCATGTCTCAAAAGACCGATTAGTTTAGTATCCTTGGAAACACTAGATACATTCATAATGTTTACATTACATCACAAAATGAAAAATACAACAACATAGTCTCCATATTCCACACTCATATCCCCTCATACTATCCCTACAGGTCATTCATAAAATACTTCTTCACATCCTGGGAAAAATAAGACATAGAAAGGAGTGAGCTCAGATGCCCGGTAAGGATAACAATATAACCGAAACTTTCATAAATAAGAATAAACATTTAAGGCAATGTATAACTAAAAAAATCCTTTTAAACTTGAACTTAATCATAATATGGAAAAAATTAAATGAAAAAATTCCATTTAAATATTCACATAGATATTCTAATAATCAAATAATCACATTCAATATCAATAACCACTTTCATAATGATGGAATGCATAATTCCAGACTCTCATAACCACGTAGCCAAGGCCTCGTGCCAAGACTACAAATAAGATTTTGTCAAGGCCTCGTGCCAAGACACTAGTTTTTTTCATGAGACCTACCGATGCATCGAGAATCTATATATGGCTCCACCCGTAACTTACTAAGTCCAACGCGTTCCTCCTATGAACAGGTTTAAAAATAACATAAACATTCGTATTAAAACTAGCATACGAAATGTATATACTTTCTCCATAAACCATGAATGGTATAAAAATAAAACATCCACTGTCAAAAATATCACTAAACCTTCAATACAATATGGATGTTTTTTATCATAATAAATCAACTTCAAATAAGCTTAAAATCCATCAATGGATGTTGACATAGTTGAAATAAACACTATTTGAGAGAAATATCTCTTTTTTTAAATCATTTAAAAGTCAAATAATTATAAAATATAAAATTTACTTTGAAAATATTCTTATATTATTTTAAGGGAAGCTTCTATGATTTTACAATGGTGTAAAATAGCCGCACCCGCCGTATAAGTGAAAAAAAGTCATTCTTGCCTTAATTTGTCGAAAAGGTTAAAAAGGTCATTGTTTGGAAAATGACGTAAATATTCCTTTATAAACTTCTTATAAAAAGTAAAAAAATGATATAAATGAATTTAACCCATATTCTATGAAATAGTAAGAATGTTTTGAAAAACATTCTTATGAAACATAGATGTGGATGATAAAGAGGTCCCCGTAGATAATTATGTATAAACAACCTCGGATATTGAAGAGATTGTGAAATAAACCCTTACCTTGTACTTTTTCTTGGTAGAGGGTAGTTTAACATCCTATATAATGGTGAAATAATAATTATTAAATTATAAAAGCATCATGTACATTAATATGATATCATATATTATCTTTTAGCATTGCTTTGTTACTAATATCTTAGTATTATCGTCGTTTTGGGTGTTTACTTACTCGTTTTCTTTTATATGTTTTGTTACATAAGTCATGTTTGTTATGGATATATTGTATCTTATTCATATAAAGCAAGATATCAAGTCCTTAAACATTATTTTTAATCATCAAATAATATTAAGACAAGCATGGATACGATGGGTAATTAATCTCATCGAGTTCATGGAGACGGTAATCCGTACGTACATAGGAACACTACTTCCATTTCATTTTTCATTTTAAAAAAGATCAAAAAAAATTATAAAAAGGTATATTATTACTCCCATATAATATAATTTCATATATATGTTACTTATGTTCATTAACACCATCT
This sequence comes from Viscum album, assembly GCA_963277665.1. Taxonomy (NCBI): domain Eukaryota; kingdom Viridiplantae; phylum Streptophyta; class Magnoliopsida; order Santalales; family Viscaceae; genus Viscum; species Viscum album. The sequence goes on from OY728163.1 coordinate 695,395,108, forward strand.
TTTATACATTCCATGTATGGTATGAACGAGTCATATCACTTTGAGGGGGCGATAGTCCGCACTTCCTCAAATGAAATTATCGTATATATATACAACATGAAAAGAATAATGGTATGATATAAAATTGAATTACATAATATTATATATAAAATAAATATCATTTATATCATATTTAATTATAGTTCCATCATAATGGCCACCATGACTGGTGGTAGGAGAAAATTGAACAATCATCGTTTAGTGAGGCGTTTGGTTGTCATCCACAGAAAAATTATGTTCTTCACACATTAGATGGAGGTGTGTGTAAGTGTAGTTTGAATAATTCTCATAAAATATTCTAGTATATATAGGATACTTTTTTGTTACAAAATAAAAGAATAAGAAGATTTTAGGGGTTGGAGAAGTAAAATAAAAGAAAAGAAGTTAAGAGAAATCGGTACCTTTAATTTGGGTAACTATCTTTGGTTTCAACAAAAATGGACTCTTGAATTTCCTTCTACCTAAGTTAAGGCTTCTAGGATGAGGATAGGGATATATGGAGATTAAGTGGGCAGATTTGGTATGGGATAAAAAGCTTGAGAGGTGTGAGGAGTTGGTTAGAAGAAGTGTCCTTTTATAAGGGGGAGGAGGGGCTCTTTCGGAATAACATAAAGTATTAATGAATAATAAATTCATATTCGGTTTATAATGGCTCCAATGTGGATTATTCAAAGTCTAATGTTGTTATGGGTCTAAAACCACTCATCTAATATATTTTAGATAGGTTTGGATAACTATATTAACCTTATCTTCTAGTTTTAACTCTTAGTTAATTAGTTTGACATTTACCATGCCACTTTGTATTTTTATATTATATAGTTAATAAACATACTATATACTTCCAAGATACCACCAAGTGGTCAATTAATGATGAAAATATCATTATTTAAGTTCTTTGGCTAAACCTTCGATTTTAGGAATATAATATTAATTTATTATATAATATCTTTTTTAAAAACTCTTTTATGTCAATTTTGACACTATTGGGTATTTTGTTTTTGATAAATTCATAAAAGCATTATCACTTCGAATTAAATTCATATAACCCATAATAATATGTTATATTAACATAAATATTATCATAATTCATAAAAAGTCTCAAATTATATTTATTTGGGTATTTATAATATCAATTATTGTAATATTTCACTAATAAGGTAATTATTGCCTCATCATTGTGTCATAAAAAATTAAATTATTTAATGTCTAAAAATTATAAATAAGATACCATTATGTAGGAAATATTTTTACCCTTCTAATGAATATTTATTGTTGAACATATAACATATATAACCCTATGTAAAAAAATGTTTTCTAAAAGATATATGCTTATGTCATTTTTGTATTTACTTTTACTTAATTAATATAAAGTGTCATTATATCATACAAGTGGATCCATGAGGTCAAAAAATCTACCCAAATATTCCAATGTTTGTAGATGTATCAACCAATAGGGTTAGGACACGTTTTAGGGTAATTTAGTATTATTATTATATTATTTGTTACCCTTATTCAACGGATTTAACCTTTAACCCTGGTAAATAAAATATTTACCGAAGTAATTATTCAAAATGTCTAAAAATAAAAGTTACCCATATACAAAATTTGGATATCCAGATTCCAAATATGAAATCCATTTTTCCAAATTAAAAACAAATAAGTGGCAGAAATTAATTTAAAATTAATTCTTGTTGTTAAAACAAAAAGCGTGTTTTTAATAGATAATAACTATCAAACGATTGACACTTGTTTATATCCCGTTTAATTGTGAAATTATGTCTAATGACCAAAATGTTCTTAAATGGTAAAAATATATTCTAAATATACTTTAAAAACACTCAAATTCATAATTTATCACTACTAATTATTTCAATTTAAAAAGTTTTCTTTATTTAAAATTTAGTAATTTTCATTATTCATCAAAATATAAAAGTTATCTGAAAACTGCCAAAATATTACCCTAGGCTAATTTCGATATTCTGAATCCAAAAATTAATTCCATTTTGAGTGATAAAATTTTTAAAATTTCAAAAGGTGGGTCTTACTATTCATAACGGCTACTTTGATTGGTTGCGGTGTGTTAGAATCTCGAAATTGCGTACAACACACGCTACTATATTATTCAAAGAGAATCATATTGTGGATGCCTGGGGTGTTACAATAACCCATCGTACATCACCAATGCAGCTCCAAAAGATAATTCATAACAAACAACACATGATTTATCAAATAACCAACGGTAGAACATAAATCCAACGCCCAACATCCATCAACCTCAAGATGAGCATATTATCAGAGCCGAAGATCCAGAAATTCAACACCAGATCATGGAAAAATCAAGAGGAAACGATCACCGTCGCACATAGAGATCAAAATGAACCCAAATATCCCAAGAAAAATACAACTAATAAAATAGTAAATCAGGAGAATTCAACAGACACTGGAAGAAATTCTCGCCATGTAGATCTCGTCGCCGCCAACCAGTACGCACTCGAAGCCCATGAGGAATCTCACACTATGCACACCGTAGGCAAGGGGGATCCCCTTGGACATAGGAACTCGGAACTCAATCCTAGAAAATCATCACTCTGCCATGGGTTCCCTATCCAGCTTTGAGGGAGTCGGGCACGAAAAATCCAGTAGCGATGCAAAGGTTGAGTCCACGAAGCACCGCCGCAGCCGAAAATAAAACACTAGATCTTGAAGAGCATAGGGAGGTCACCGCAACAACCCGAGGTGAAGGAGGTGGTGGAAGAGGAAGAAACCCTGAATAGATGTTCCTCTTACGAGCTCATGATGAATTCAACGACATTAAAATACGGTAATTTACCAAATGCAAATAATACCTAGGATGAGTAGAAGAGATTAATATCATGTTCATAATATCTATTTTTGATGATTTCACTAGGCCCATTTCATGAATGGTAATTTTTGTTGACATTTATGTTAATTCATATTTTATATTTCGAATGTTGGGAAGCTTTCAACAGTTTCATTAGTGATGTTGGATCCTTGATCAAAAGAGGATGATGTGATGTTGATTCATCCATGCATGGATTCCTCCTTGGAACTCATCACCTACTCTGGTTATACCTCAGAGAGGGAATTCATGTTTTGGTAACTCATTCATGATGTCACCCCATTGTGAATACAGGTTAAGTACACTGCTTAAATCAAGACATTCTAGTTGGTCATGATAGGGTATCAACCTTTAATTTAGAGAGTACTCATGTTGGGCATCACTCGCATGCCTAGACTCCATGAACATTGGTCACATGTATTCTTTATATTGGGAGGGAATATCATGTGAGGCATCTTAGGCATGAAACCCAAGGAATCATGTGTCAATAAATTGGTTTCATACACTGAGGGTGTATATATTTCATGGAATTCACCTCAAGCATCCCATGTTTTACATGAGGTAGCTAAAATTATAGGAGTATATCATATAATTATTTCACAACATGTATCCCATGAATAATCATCAGGTATGTGTTTAGGGTTAATTTAAAAGTTTAACATCCAGTGTAGAAGGAGTTGATTGATCAAGACACCCCATATAGGTGGATTTAGAAGGTTTATTCCTACATTGGAACACCAAAATGTTTACCAATGGATCAAAATCATAATGGTTCATGGAGCCAAATCCATGATGTGTTTCCTAAAAAAGGAATGTGCATTTCCATGAAGGATTACTAATGGATTGATCATAATTCCCTGTGGAGGTGAATTCAGGATGTGTCTCCCATAAAGTAAAGATGTCACACTATGGAGGATGATAAAAACAGCCATTGAGGTGGATCATGGAGGTTCACCCTAAGGACGGATCACATTGGTTTACCATTGGCTTGTATTGATTCGTAGGGTGGAATATTAGATAATCAATTTAGAAGATATGGATCAAAACCCATGTAGTTTGTTGTATATGTTTAACATAATATGATAAGACCGATCCTTGAAGTTTAACATCATGCAGAAAGGATGCTAAGGTTCCAAAATCATCCTCAATGAGGGATATTGTGAATCTTATGAATGAAGTCATTCCTTATCAATATGGTTGATAATTATTATAGTTTGTGTGGGTTATGTGAACTAAGCTACTTAAGGGTCCTAGAAAATACAAGGTCTCCATGGTGAGGGGAATGTTCTTTCTATGGTTGTAGCTTGAAGAACATGAGGGTGGATATGGATGTTGCGTTCTGACCTCAGAGAGTCTTCCTAAATATCTATGTTAGTTGGGAATCAAATCCCATGTAATTTGGAATTGGATAGGGCATACACCTATAGAGGAGTCCCAAAAAATAATGTGGTTAGGGAATATATGTGAAAGTAGACCCCATTGTGAGTATGGTTGTCAGTGATTATAATAAAGTGGTTAACCATTTGAAATGGGGTTTTTAATGATTGGGGATTATTCTATATAGGAGGCCCATGGGGGTTTGAGATCATAGGGATTTGTTTTCATCACTAACCTCCAAGACCACAAGAGTCATGCTCAGTGTGAGAAATATGAGTAATTAGTAAATATAAAGGTCACATAATTCACATTTTCCTCCATTTGATAGATTATGGGGTGATTCTAGAAGAAAAAATGATGTTGTTGGGGATATTCTTGGTAGTTTCACAATAATAGGATCACATTCAGTGAGTGGGGGATATCATTCCTTGTGAGGAGGATCTTATAAACATCCTAATTTTCCATACCTGATTATTACATCATATTAATGATAAACAACATAAAATAATTACACTACTAGGATAAAACGGTTTAGTGTCATTGAAAAATAAGGACAATAAATGAAATTTAAAAATTAAAATATAGACATTTATTTAATTCCTTTTTCTCTAGCTTCTTAGTGGTCCTTGTGTTCTCCTTAGTACAAGTAATCACCTATGGATATATATCAAAGAAGAGGGTGACCTAAAAGACTAGTAAGAGGGTAGATAATAACATATATCAATATAACATGAGGTGAAAATAATCATCATCATCATAACATAAGAATGGGTTCATCAACACAATCATGTGAAGACGAATTAGATAATTGCATGGATTATGGTACTGCATAAAAACGAAACACCATGTCTTATGGTGAATTACCATAAATATTTGTAAACAATTATAGAATTATGTTTATGAATATTTCACTTTATATCATGAGATTAATAACATTATACAATGCATTATATAACTATATAACTCCTTTCACAACTATCACATAATAACATTGACATGCGCTGTATAATTTTGGGTGCACCCACCACATTATAACATTTACATTATCATACAAGCCACACAGTACATATATCATTATTAGACATAATATAACACATGGAAATCAATGGGATTAATTTCACAAATAAAACATCTGTGAATGAACTTTGGGTTTCCAAAAATAAATGGGGATTAACTATCCTTGTATAAGAATCATAATGAAGAAAAAATATGAGAAGAAGTAAAAGATGTATTTCTTCAAAGAAGATTTCTTTTCGAAAAATATTTTCATTTTTATAAAATCACAATGGAAACATGTATATCCCTAATAATAAAATGTATGGATATATAGATTATCTTTATGGAACAATAAAGGAACATCCATACTAAAAATGGAGTGATAGAGGTAAAATCCAAAGATATGGAGTTGGCTTCATGAATACCCTAACCTTATGTCTATGTACATTACTCACATTAATATCATGGATAATAAAATTATATTTAACTAGTTAAAATTTTAGATCCTATTATAAATTTATTATTTTTTATTATAGTTTTATTAAGTTAATTTATATCCTTTTTTATGAGTTATAGAGTTCAATTCCATCATTCTAGGTATTCATTTTCTTGGTTTTCATAATCCTTTCACATAAATATGAGTATGAAGTTTATATAGAATGGTTATAATTCTCTATAATTAAAATTATATGTTATTAATGAACATAAATATTTTTTAATGGTTATATTTATTTGGTTAAATTAAATAATGATGAATCATTAGATAAATGGTAAATGATAATCATTTATATCTTTTTGGAAGATTTTTGAGAATCACAAACTTGTTTGGTTTCATTATTTATTATTGTTTATATAATTTAGGTAAAGAATAGAAAAATGGTTTTTAAATATATTTTACAGTATTTACCAACCATCATAGTGGTTTTATAAACATCCTATAAGGCGTTAAAGGAAAATTGAAATTCATCATCTGTAATATCGGCAACTTGACACAACATGAGCGATGATTTCATTATTAAAATAAAAAACAGAGTGTGTGAGATAAAGAAAGATGTTTGATGATGTATCTTCCATTAACATGATATTTTTCTAGAATATAAAAAATACTGGAGTTATCTTGCACATTGGGATAGTGTAGGTCAGTAGATATTTTTTTAAAAAAAGAAATTACAAGAAAAAGAAAGAGGATTTTACTTCTTGAATTATTTTATTTGATAACTTACTTAAGGTACCTAAATTTGTTATTTTATTTCTAATATTATCTAATGCACATGGGTAAGGGTCCTTAAGATATATTTTGGATGAAAATATCAGAGCTTGGAAGGTTTGGGTAGAATAGGTGGTGAGGGTGGTATTTATAGGGGAAGAGAGTAGTGTTTTCCCATTAAATTATTCATTAGTTTGTTATTTTTTCACAATAATATGAATTATTTGATAATTATCAACAAAAAAATTAAAATAATTAAGGATTAGTCGATATTATAGGTTTTAATTAGACAAATATCATCCATGACTCAATAATTCATGTATTTAACTTTTATCCTAAATCATCGTACTTTACTATTCACAAAATTCTACTATTTCACAAAAATACAAAAACTTCACCCTCTGAAATTCAATGTGTATAATTGAATCTTGAATTTAAATTTTTGAAAAAGATTTTATATATATGATAAATTTACTTTTTAATTAAAAATAACATTTATTCAATACATTTTAGTTTTAAATTTTTAACTAATTTTATAAAACATTGAAAAAAATAACTAAGGTATCATAAAATTATCTTATAATCATAAGAAAAAAATATTACATTATGAGTGTATTTTATTAAAACATGGTTTATTTTATATCGTTATATTAATTATAAAATTGTAAATAAATATGTATGACTTATAAAAATACTATTATTAATCATATCATTTTTAAAGTATTTATTTAGATATTTCATGATATAAATATATTATATTTTTATTCATAAGATACATATCTTTTATTGATACATTCAAAGATGAATTTTCTATTCGTCCTTATAGATTGCTATTCCTCAGGGTCATGTTACTGTTCAGAAGGTCAAGTTACTACTCTATTATTATAGGTTCCTTAATTTCAAGAAATAATTCTTATTTCATTCATTATTCATTCAGAAAGATTATATTGTATTCTCTTTGTTAGTTTATGTGATTTATACTATACGAAATAATTTTAAGAAGGGTTAATTTAAATTGATAAAATTTTGGGTTGTTATATTCATCCCCCATTTCTAAATATCAGTCTCGATATTTCGTTTTCCATAAACATGTGAGGGTACTTCTCTTTCATCACCTCCTCTAGATCCCATGTCACTACTTCATACTTATGGTTCCTCCAAAACACATTGATAGGGTGAGTTGTCTTGTTGAGTAGAACCTTGTCATTCTGGTCAAGAATCATTACCAGGTTCTCCACAAAAAGAGATATCATCTTTCATTTATAACATATCTAAGTTTAGTACATGTGCGGGATCCAGTATATAATTTCTAAGGAGATGTGCATGGAACACATCATGGATTTGATTTATGCGCGGTGGAAGTGCAAGCCAATAGGACACTGCTCCTATGTCATCAAGAAAATCAATGGGGAAAATGTACCTTATGCTAAGATTCCATTTCTTTCCAAACCGAATGATTATTCCACGGTGATATTGGACCGATGACTTTATCTCCATCGTCGAACTTCATGTCCCTTTGAATGTTTTCATCACAGTGTTTTTTCTAACTCAGAGCAGTTTCGATATGTTATTGGATGGCTTGAACCTTTTCTATTATTTTTTGAAAAATATCTGGTCTAAGTAGCTTATTTTCACCAACTGCATCACAAAAGGATTATGTTTTACATTATTTTCTATATAAATCATCATATAGAGCCATATAAAAACTTTACTGGAAGCCATTATTGTATGTGAACTCAACCAAGGGGGGATGTGGATCCCATCCACCATAAAATTCCATTTAGAATTCTATTATCATTCCCTTGAGTGTCAAAATAGTAATTTCAAATTGTTCATTATTTTTGGGGTTATATGACGTGCTGAAATTAAATCTAGTACTCAAATCATGTAGGAGACTCCTCCATAATTTCAATTCGAACCTTGGATTATGATTAGAGACAATCCAGAGTGGAACCTCATGCATTATCACCACTTTTTTATCATATATCATAACAAGTTGTTCAAGTGATATATATTTGTGAATAGTGATAATGTGGGTAGTCTTGGTGTTTTAGTCCACCACAACACATATCACATTGTTTCATTTGGATGTATTCAAGAAACCAGTGATCAAGTATATAGTGACATTATCCCATTTCCACATGGGTATAGGCAATGGTTTCATCATCCCTTTTGAAATATGTCACTCTTCTTTAACTTACTAACATACCAAGAACCTTGCGATATACTTCACTATATACTTTCTCATGTTATCCAATCAGAATTGTTCTTGAACATCATGGTACATCTTGGTACTCCCAGGATGGACAGAGAAAGTTAATCAATATGCATTATCCAGTAGCACGTTCTTTATCCTAGGTGTTGAAGACAAAAAAAGACTTGTTCCAAATTGAATCACACCATCCTAATTGATATAGAACTCTTACAGACTCTATTCATTTACTACATTAACCTTCTTTTGTAACTCAAGATCAACCCATTGTGCCTCATTAATCTTATCATGTATAGATGGTTGGAAAAAACTTTTATAAAGGTAGTATGTATTCCATGCCTTTATGATTTCAAAATCCATCCTTTTTATATCCCTAATGATGTGGTCTTTCTCAATCTGTAACATAGATACAGTTTCATATTCATTTCATGTATGAGCATCATCTAACACAGTATTATAGTCTATAGATAAATCACAGTCCTTGGTTAACTATAACCATCTCATTTGAAACATGTTATGATCATTTTTAGTGAACATATACTTTAGGATCTTTTGATCTTTATATATGTCACAATTTTCACCATAGAGATAGTGCTGCAAGATTTTCTACAAAAAAATAAAATCTTATAGCCCCAACTCATGTTGTGGGTAGTTCTTCTCATGGATATTCAACTATCGTGGTGTGTAGGATATCACATTATCAATTTTAAAGAGTAAAAACCCCAAGACTTATATTAAATCATCAATGTATATCCCAAAACATTCTCCACTTTTCATTAATGTGAGTACGGGTGTAGTGATCAACTGTATATTTATCTCCTTAAATTTGTACTTGAATTATACCATCAATAAATACTTTACCCAATTCCTTATTTATATAGTTAGTTCCCTAGAAAATTATTGAAAATTTATCACAAAACATTTGTATTACCCTTATAATCCATGAAAACTATAGATTTCTATGAAACTTGATGGTCTGGGCCATTCCTCAATTTCCATGGTTTTTTATGTTTCCACAAAAATTCCCACACTTGTGATCACATGTACTAATAATGTGACTTTTTGTATCAAAAAGTAACACATTCTAAACATGGCTTACAAATTATCCGTCCATAATGTTGAAATCCCAAGACATATATATTCTTCAGGTTCCTCCCTACTATGGGACTAGATGAGAACATCATCGATAAACAATAATACAATTTTGTCTAGGTAATGTATAAGGACTCTATTCATCAAATCCAGGAATATTGAAGGGGAATTAGTCTATTCAAAGAGAATCACTAAAAACTCATAGTGTCCAAAAATTATAAAGAAACTAGACTTCTGAGTATCTTTATTATTCACATTCAATTAATGATATCTAGAATGAGGATCCACCATTGATAAATATTCATCTCATTATAGATGATTGAACAAGTCACCAATCCTTGGAAGATGATTCTTGTAATTTATGGTGATCTGGTTGACTTCCTGATAATCCATACATAGCCATATTAATCCATCCTTCAGCTTTACAAAGAGAACTGGAATAGTTGAAGGCAATGCACTAGTGAATATTAAAACTTTATCCAAATTCTCTTTCATCTACCTCTTAAACTCGTCTACTTTGATAGATGACTTTCTAAAATGGCCTTTTGATAAAAGAGTTTCCCCATGTTTGAGTTCTATTGATAACCTACCTCAAAATATGGTGTAAGTCCATGAAACACTTCAATAAATACAAGATTATATTACCTTATGATGGGAATTTATCCTAGGTTGATAAATTCATTTGAGTCAACCATCTTAGAATGGTATTCCTCTTCACATGGAATCAACAACAACACCATTGAATTATTTTCCAAAGGCGATCCATGATCTTCCTTAAATTTGAAGAGGAGAAAGGGATGGTTCATAATGTGAAAATATATTTCCTTTTACCAATATTTGATGTGTTCTCTATATAGAGAGAGAAAATCCATCCCCAAGGGAAGTATCATGATATTTTCTAGGAGAGTATTCTCACATATTCCAACAATACAAGAGTCCAACACTTGGGTATCAATGATCACATCACTAGGTGTTTTATGGATACATCAAAATCAAGGTTTTAGGTTTTTTATTCAATAGTTCTAGAAAACATGCAAGATAAGATATAATTTTTAGAACTATAATCAAATAAGTGTTTTGACGTTCTTGAATGAATTGGGAGTGTACCATGTACGACTTTTTTGTCATGATCCACTTCAATATCAATGATGGAAGAATATGTCCCATTATATTTTGTATTTGGTGGCTGATTACATTGATTAACCTTGAGGACCTGGGGTTTAGTGCACTATCTTACATAGTTCCCTTGCTCCCTACCATTGTTGAATAGGCCATGGGTGTTGATCTTCTTTCCTTCACAATATTGGTCATTTTTTTTGGTCTTTTTGATATAAATGAGCTTTATGGAATTCTCTCTCACAATTATAGAATTTCTTCATCCCATTTTAGTATTTCCCATGATCCTTCATACCATATTTTTAACATGTGATTGGTTGATATTACATCTCACCTTTATCGTGAGATCATCCAACATGAAATTCCATCTTTCATTTCTTATCACCATAGCCATGTGACAATTCTAAAAACTCGAAATTCACTTTTAGAGCACATTAAACAACATATTCATAACTTGAAATGTCTCTAATTTATATATATGTTTGATGTTATTATTTTAAAACACTAAGGAATCTATAGAATTTTATATCAATGTTGATAACAAAACCCAATGTGTTCCTTGAAAGCCATATGAAATTTCCTTCTTTTTTGTATGAACAGTTTAAGGAAACTACTAGTTAATAAGCATTATCTTAATGTCTTCTCATTCCATCTCTTCAATTTCATCCTTAATCTTTGGGTTTTTAATCAATTTCCACCATTGATCAACCTCTCCATCTAGATGATTAATGTCTATATTCAAATTCTACATCTCAAAAAAATGAAGCACATAAAAGATTGTATCCATTGAGTTGACCCACTATTCCTCCACTAGTGGATCATAACATCCGCTACATGTTAGTGGTCGCTAATGAATAAATGAGTTGATATCCAGTTTCTCCCTTGTAGGTGAAAGAGAACATTCAATACAGTTCAGGTAATTATTTATATCCTAAAAAAACTATGTAAGAATCATAATGAAATTATTAATTCCACCTCCCAAGGCTTTGGAGATTTCATTTGTGAAATTACAGCATTGTCCATCGAATGTGGTGTTGGCCTAGTTTCTCCTAGTTCCCACCATTTTCAATATTAAAATTTTTTTTAAAATAACATAAGTAAAAAATTCAGGAATAATTTATCCATTTATGTAACAAACTATAATGGTGTATATTTTGGGATACTTATGTTTAGAAAATACCATTGTGTGTTTGTGTATAAATATACTTAGTCTCATAAAAGTGTTTTCACTAAGGTTCTCTAATATTAATCCTCTAATTAACTAAATTTTTCTCTTATGCCAACTATAATGACCCCACATTTTCTTACATGATTATTAAATCACTTTAATGATAAATAACATAAAATCATTACACAACTAGGATTTAAGGTTTAGTGTCTTGGGAAAATTAGGACTATACAGAACATTTAAAAAATATAACATAAATAATTATTTAATTCTTTCTTATCTACATTCTTTTTGGTCCTTGTTTTATCCTTGGTACAAGTAATCACCTGGGGATATACTTTAAAGAAAGGGGTGACCTAAAAGCTCAATAAGAGGTTAGATAAGAACATTGATCAATATAGCATGGGTTGAGAATAATCCTCATCATCTTAACATAATCATAGGATCTTAGTCATATTCATTAGAGTAATCATTAGATAAAGGCATGGAATGTGGAAATTCATAAAAATAAAATGTCATGTCTTAGTGGTCAATTACCACACATAGATGTCAAAAAATATACCAACATATTCACATATATTTTAATTTTATCTCAAGATATTAATCACATTAACTAATGAACTAGAGCACTATATAATGCAAGATTCTCCCATTTCATCCTAACATTTTCCTTACTATATAATTATAGGTGTACTTATCACATCCCAACATTTTCATTATCTTGCATTCCACATAGAATGTTTCTATGACATGGACATAAAATAACATATGGAATTGAATGGGATTCATTTTATAAAGATGAAAACGATGAATAAAGTTTTTATATCCAAAAATAAAGAGGGAATAATAAACATTTTATAAGAATCTTCAAGAAGAAACAATATCATGAGAAGTAAAATGTTTATTTTAAAAAAATGGAAAATAACTGATTTTTTATAAAAATAGAGTGGAAACACGAATATACCATAAATTAAAATTTAAGGATATATATATATATATATGATATTTAAGGACCAATAATATAATATAAATACTGAAAATGTAGTGAATGATGGAAAACTAATGGGAATGGAGTTAGGTTTGAGAATCCCCTAACCTTGTGTCTAGGTGCCTTCTTCACTTTAATATTATATATAATAAATTTAAATTCATTAATTAAAAAATATAGAACCTATTTTACATGTATTTTATTTATTATAGCTTTATTATTCTAATTTATATACTTTTAGATGAGTTATAGAGTTCAATTCCATCGATCCTGAGTGTTCATTTTTTTGTTTTACATGATCAATTCACCAAAAAATGAGTATGAATGTTTATGTAGAATGGGTATAATTATCCATAATTGAAATTATATGTCATTAATTAACATATATAAGCTTAAATTTTTATATATACCCTTTGGTTAGATGGTATTATGTTGAATCATTAGATTAATGGTTAGTGATAATCATTTAGCTTTTTTGGTGGTTTTTCGAGCATCACAAACACGTTTTGTTTCATTAATTATTATTGTTTATATAATTTACTTCTATAACATAAAAATGGTCATTAAATACATATATTAGTATTTACCAACAATTATAGTGGTTTTTTGAACATCCTTTTTGGTTTTAATGGAAAATGATAATGCATCATCCATGATGTCAGTAAATTGAGACATCACGAGTGATGATTTCATTTTTAGAATAATGTAGAGAGATATATGATTTTGATGATGGATAATACATTTAAATGATATAATTGTATATTATAAATGATTCTACAGTTATCATGCAAATTTGGATATATTATTTCAGGAGATAATAAGAAAATAATAAAACATTAAACAAAATTATAAGAAAAAGAAAGAGAATTTTACCTCATTAATTCACCTATTTGAGAAACTATTTATAGAACCTAGGTTTTGTAATTTTTTAGGATATGATGTCATATACATGGGAATGGTGCTTGGGAAGAGGTTTGGGTTGAATTTTGAAAAGGTTCAAATCTTGTAATGTGTGAGCATAATAGGTGGTTATGATTTGTATTTATAGGGGTGGAGAGGGGTGTTTCCCCATTATATTATTCTTTAGTTTACTGTTTTCTATCAAGAATATGAATAATTTTAGAATTATCAAAAAAATAAATTAAATTATTGAAATATATTTCTACATTTTGGGCTTACATAATCCATACATAATCCATGACTCATTTATTCATGGATTTAGAATATATCGTAAATTATCATGTTTTACTATTCACTATAAATTCAACTATTTGAGAACAATCTAAAAAACTCAACATTAAAATTTTTCAATGTGTCGAATAAAAGAAACTCCATTTTATAAAGATAATTTTATAAATATTAGAAATTTATTTTTTTAAATAAAATCTTCATCTATTCTCAAAATAAGAATTTTAAAATTATAACTTATTTTATGACACCTTTAAAAATAAATAAGGACTCATAAAGTTTTCTTATAATCATAAGAAAACATAATATTAATTTATGAATTTATTTTATGAAAATAAATTTTCACTTATATAATTATATTAATTATAATTTGTAAAAAAATATTTATGATTATCAAAATACATATAATTAATTTATCATATTTAAAATATATATTTACTTAAATCATTATATAAATATATTTAATTTTAATTCAAAAGATACCCATATTTTATTTATATATTTAAAGGTGAAGTTTCTATTCCATTGGATAGATTACTATTCCTAATGGTCATGTTATTATTCCAATGGTCAAATTACTATTTCATCCATATAAGTTCCTTAATTTCTAGAAATAACATTTATTTAATTCATTCATCATTTATAAATCTTATATTGTGTTACCTATGTGATTTTATGTGATTTATGTTATATGACATTATTAGAAGAAGGGAGAAATTCCATTGATAAACATTTAGGTCATTATAGATATCATTACATAAATATAGGATATCATTCCATGTGAGGAGGATCTAATTCAATGTGAGTGATACATAGGACGTACTATTGAAGGTAGTCACATACCACTCACAAATGGATGATACTTAAATTTTGGTGCAGGTTTAATCTAATATTTTACATCATGTGTTGAGGATGTTTTTGTGCAGTTTAATGTCATACAACTAGGGCTTAGGACTATGCATTTTTTCATCATCTAGCTTGGATGTGGGTGACTCACTCCTTAGACAATGGCCTTATGTGACCATAATTCATGCACCTTTGGGAAGGGAATGGGGACAGTAATGAATGTGTGTAACAATTTGGAGGAGTTTTCAATCATGAGGTCCTTGTTAGTTTGCATATTCTGATAATAAACTGTTTTTAGTGTACCTATGCTATGAATAAATTGGTGGGTGGGAGTCTCAAGGTCTAGTTGAAGTAGACAGGGCCACATGAATGGCTGAAACATGTTAAAAGGGACTCTAGGAATAGCTTAACCAATCCTGGATGGGTTTGGGGAACCTGATCACTAAAACTTTTTGAAAAGGTGTTAGCATATGGGAAGCAGCATGGGGAGTCCTAAGGTAGAGGGTTTTCAAATAATAGGGAATCATATAGAGGCATTGTGTGAAGATCAGGTTATTCTTGGATGATAGGGGCTTTGTGAAGGAGCAAGATTCACTAAACTAGGTGACAATAACTTAGGTTGAAACCATGTCATAGAAATGTTGTTCTTCATGAAGGTTGAATGATTTTTGAGGCCTCAAGTTCATTATAGTGCAATCTTCCTTCACGATGGGTGTAGGCCTTCAGGAAAGGTGTCACCGTCTAGGTTGAAGGTTCTTAAGAACACAAATAATGGGGTTTTACAAATCTTGGATACCTTTTTTGATCCATTTCACTTTGGTTTGCAATGCCTAGGTAATTCACAAATTGGGAGCAATTCGAAAACAGAATTTTCAAGTTAGATCCCAAAAATAGCGGACTAATGTGGTAATTATATTCCATGAGTTTAACGAATATTTGAGGTGTTACAAGATGAACATGGGGGGATTCATGAATTGGTATGGCTCAAGCAGACTCCGGAAGACACCTACATCATTTATAATGGTCATTAAATGCTCCATGAAACTGATTTTCACATCACTAAGAGTTAGAGTTAATCCATCATTCTCCCATGAAGGGACACCAAGTTAAGGGGGTTCACAAGATTCTATAATTTATAAATAATCCGGGCTTCACTAAATAGAATCCTTAAAATTATTTTGTGCCTTGTTTCCTTACATTCAATCCTAACCATTAGTGTATTCCATTAACATTCCTATAAAATGCATATTTCGATTACAGCAGTCACACATATGTACGAAGAACAACCACCACACGAATCCTTGTCATAGGATCATGACTTACATGGAAGGTGATAAGGGTAAATATAACTATTACATGTGATATAAATGAAATAATTATGATATTAATGAAATAATTATAAAATTTATGAAATAAAAATCATTATAAAAAAAATATATTACATTTTCTTTCATAATTTTTCCCTCAATGAAATGTGAGAATTCATGTCCTGTATGACTAGACTATCACCTTCATGAAGGGATGTAAATCTCTTTTCATTACAAACACACATGTATAATTTTTATAAGTATATTTAAATAAAACATATTTTTTATTAAATTATGATCCTTATTTGGGGAAAATATATTATGTACCTCCATTCCATAGTAATACTTGATAAAATAGAAATGTTAATCATTCGAATATATGACCTACCGTATCCATGACAGTAACACACAAAATTTCAAAAAACAATATTTAATGATTTTTTTTAAAATTATATTTACTGTAAAAATATGATAACAATATCAAGATTATTATTAGAGAATTTATGGATCCATGTTCAATGTAAGAGGACTAAAAATGAAAAATTAATATATATAAGAAAATGATGGTTGGAGTAGGACACTCAAGAGGGGGATGAATTGAGATCGATTCAAAATTTATATTAAAAACCTTTTTTAAAAATTCCCCCAATTGAAAATCTATACATCCCATTTAACCAAAGTAGCATATTCATATGTGTTTCAAATGTTCATTTAATTTATCAAAAGATTGATTAATTCTCAATTACATCTATTTTAAATATTGATATTACTTTTGAATGTAATTTACTATATCAGACATAGTTATAAAAACTAACTACAAATTACTATAAAAATAGTATATAGTTTTCTGAAATATGTGTGAAAATAGAGATAACTATATTTGAAAAACACAGTAAAGAAATACCGGAGGTTCAGTCTCAAAGAGAGATGAAGTCCTCTCCATTTGGTGATCACCTACCACCAAGCAGTTTATATTAATAAATTTGATCCACACCCAAGATCAGATTCCACAATAACAAACAAGGCTATCCACATGAACTAGACCACTACCATAGTTATTCGTGTAAAAAAATTCATCCAAGCCATACAGGGCCTCTTCCACAGGTATACATGAGAGAAACAAATGGTGTTAATGAGTGAGAGAGGGACGATATATTGTATCTTCCATCTTAGCTCAGGAGTCATTATGTTTTTGTGATACAGATACACACACTGCATGAAAAGCAAAAAGAATGTGCACAATATAGTAAAAATAATGTGAAAAGGTTTAGAATGACCTATGTGATGTTCTTGAAGATTATGGACTTCATAGATGTATCAGATGTGAACCCCTTGTCATCTTCTAGAAACAGCCACCAAAATAGTGTCGTGGAAGATTTTTGTTCAGGTTTCTAGTGAGGTGAGATGATCCTTTAATGTGCTCTTCATTAGGGTTTTTTGCTGCAAGGATGTTGGGTTTTTTTGGTTCACAAAAAATCATTCCTTGTTTATAGATTACAAGAATGAGTTTTCTTCTCATATATTCTGTTCTATACATCATACGATCTCTCTATATGTTTTCTTTGATTTTTTACTCAGGTGATTTGTTTGTATACTGTAGAGGTTGATTGTAGGCATGTTCATAATATGTGTTGTTCCTCATACTTCTGACATTTTCTATAATAGATAGACAGGGAAATTAATATAATAAGCAAATAGTAAGTGTCATAAATATGATCATTAGAATTAATTTTTATTTTAAGGTAAAAGAAAATTTTCTAAGTGTTCATTTGTAGGTCATTCTATCGGTAGGACCTACTATCGATAGGTCCTTCTGATGGAAGGTCCTTCTGTCAGTAGGTTCTTCTATTGGTAGGTCGTTATATCGGTGATTCATTACTATCGGTGATTTTCTCTATCGGTAAGGAAGAATATTGGTGACTCAAACTTGTAAATGTGATTCAGCCTTGTCTCAGAAACTCAACCTATCAGTAGGTTGATGTGTCACTGAGTCATTGTTGTTGGTGATTCATCATTTGGTAGCTCATACTTCTGTCGGTGATTCATGATATCGATGACTCATACTTGGCCATTTTTCTGTTTTCCAATAATATATTACAAACAATAACAGAATATATTAAACATAAAGTTGAACATAGATAATCCTAATTAATCATATTTGAACATAAAACCTAATACGTTATTAAACATAATTTTACTTGATTTGTGAGCATTAAAACTAGAGAGGTCCCACAATATCCGTATTTTTTATGATCATAAGTCATGTCATTATAACGAAAAATTACATGATTCATAATGATCAAAGTAGTCATTCTTCATACTATCTCCTCATTACTATTTTTTCATAAAAAGACAGTGTGCTCCCTAATTCATATTGACACATTTTCCAAAACTAAAATAATGCATAATTCGTTCTCCCCGTTTTGGGATTATCAAAATGAGTAAATTAGTCAATGAATAAAGTCTATATAAGAATATAAAAAATCAGAGCACAAAAAAAGGAATGATGAGATATTGAATTTCATAATAAAGTGAAATTGCATTAGAGAAAAAGATAACAAAATTAAAACAATGCAACCCTATCGAACTAGTGATCCAAACTAATTTTTCTTCAAAGTGGAGACAATCACATCCTTTACCTTATCAAAAGATATAGGGGTAGAAGTAGTAGATGTAGAAGTAGTGTCTATTGGTTCATATTGAATTCTAATAGGAGGAAGAGGAACTCTAGAAAACAATGAAGTGGAAAAGCATGTGATAGATGAAGAAGGAGTGCCAGTAATCTCCCTAAAAATGATGGGGCAGATCTGCCTAAAATCTTGAGTAGGAGAGTGTGCCTAAGAAGGAAAGTAAACAGAAGGAGATACAGAAGATTGAAGAGCTAGTATGAGAGGTGGGGTAGTTGTTACGAAAACAATCATACTTTAGACAACAAGATAAGGCTTCATAAGGTTGATGAAATCCATGATAATATTTCCATCATATTCTATATCCTTGGTTAAATCTTCCATGTTTTCCAAAAACTTCTCAATTGTAGGATTATAATACTTAAGTAGTTTCACCTGATCTATGAACGTATGTATCCTTGGTGCAAGACTCAAATTATCAACTAAATACATGAAGTGGTTGGTGAGCTAAATCATGGTTTATATTCTCTTGATATAAAAATAAACATTCATGGTAATTTCTTCTTTTGAATTGTATCACATTTTGTATAGAATCACACCATTTCATATATGTGATCATTGTCCTTATTAATATTGGAGAGACTCTACTAGTCAGTTCCACCCATTATTGTTAGAATCTCTTCTATGATCAAATTTCTAACCATCTCAATATCTACATGGCATGAAACTATTACGCCTCATCTTGGTGGACCATATACTATATTTCTGAGTTCCTATCTCAACTGACTCATAAAAATATCATAGTTCTGCGTTTGAGCAGCTGTATTTCTAGAAACTACATCCTCAAAAGTCTTTATCACTTTATCCAAGGTTGTCCTATAATCAATAGTCTATCAATTTATGGTTGAAATTATTTTAGTAAACTCATTCTTCAAGATTTTGGAATCCTACATTATAGTTTCAACAACTAAAATGATCCTCGTTTCCACTCTAAAAACCACTCTTTCTATTAGAAAAGAATTCTCACTTTCACTTAAATTAGGAACAGGATCATTTTCAGGTTGAGATGAAGTTATAATAAGAGAGATAAATTCTCCCCCAAACCATCCCAAATCATATTTGGTGACATAGTCACCTAATATTGAAGTAACTAGAAATTCAACAGCACAAGTAGGTGCATCTACTGGAGTTATCAGAATGAACAATTTCTCAACTACTGGTCTCCATGGAATAGCTACACCATCCTCAACATTTGAATCAAAATAATCCAAAATATGAGAAAAATAACCCTGATGTTTCTCCCATTCATGTATCACACTTGAATAAAAATTAGTGAGTGTATCAACTCTCATTTTATGGGATCGAGGCTCCCCCTAAATTTGAGTTCTCCTTCTTGTATAAAATAATCTTGGTACAAGGTCTACCTGTGCTTCGACTTCCCCATGAAATTCATCTACTACCCCTTCTTCAGCACCATATTTAAGAGGTTCTATAATATATTCCTGAGACACAATGCTAATAGTTTATGTTTTATAACCTTGATCATAACCATGATGATCTGAACTACTATTAATTCTACCACTTTCCAAATCAACTTAATTTCCTTCATCATATCCACTTGTATCACCAGATTCTTTATCCTCTTTCTCTCTTTCACTACCTTCAACTTTACTGCCACATTCCTCTTCCATACTATTTTATTCATTTCCTCTCTAGTTTCCTCATCTGAATAATTATAGTAGCTTTTATAATCCAATATGTATGATTCATCAATCTCATCATCATCACCATCCTTCGATATAATTGTATCCTTGGTAGGTAATGATAAAGGTGGAATATATATTCCAAACGTCATACGCTTATGAATTTAACCAATATCATGGTCACTCCTATCATATATAGAAGACTTGTCTTCTATACTAGTTTCAGACTCATCCTATTCCTAATAATAGACAACATCATCATTTGGTGGCAGAACAAGATCAACTACATCGCTTGGCCTAGAGGGATGGTCAACAAGGTTGAAATTCTCATATAATTTCTCCTCATATCCAACCCACTCTCTCTTACAATGATTCCAATTTATCTCATTCTCTTGAAAATATCCTTACATAGAGAGATAACACTACATATAAAGTTTGTTTCTTTATATTCAATTACACATCCTTTTCCTTTTTTCATGGAAGATATAATTCTAGGGTAAAACAGATAATTTGTCTTACAATAAGGCTTTATCATTTCAATTATATGGAATGTCAAATACCTACACATATTTACCTTATGTACATTCTTCAACATGTATAGTAGATATACATCTCGATAAATGAGT
Source organism: Viscum album (assembly GCA_963277665.1). Taxonomy (NCBI): domain Eukaryota; kingdom Viridiplantae; phylum Streptophyta; class Magnoliopsida; order Santalales; family Viscaceae; genus Viscum; species Viscum album. The sequence continues at coordinate 695,416,460 of OY728163.1, forward strand.
GAAGCAGAGTCCCCTTTCCTAGGACACAAATGGTGTCGTATGAACTTGAATAACAACCTGCTTTCATCGTCCAACTTTGTAGAAATTGGTCTTCTATGCTCTACATTACCAGTTAGATCACCCAAAGTTGTCTCATAGAAAAAGAAATCACTAGTGGGAGGATCACTCCCCTGATAGTCATCCAAAATTCTTTCATGAGGTACCATTAGACATTCTTCCTTATTCTTTGAAGAATGTGATACTCTTCTACCATTTACCAAAGATTTGATCTAGTATGTCTCACTATCGTCCATTATAAACATAGAATGGAGACAAAATTCATGTACCAGCCTAGGGTAAAAATGTATTTCATTATTTAAGAACCATTCTAACCATCCTTTTGTCTACAACACATTTTACAAGAGATACCTACTTGTTAATAACAATTCTGAGTGAACTTCTATCTCTATTGTTAGCACATGGTTTTTATGTCCTTATGAATAGACTTAAACTTTCTTGATTCTCCTTTCTACCTCTACGAATGTTTCAACACATCTCTAGACCCTTCCATGATTCATTTTACTCTAACTATGTTGTGGGATTGATTGGAGGTAAAAGGGTGAAGAGTTCAAAGGTAAGGAAAGTTTAAGGGTAAGAGTGTGAGAGTGGAAGATCAAGAGTATTAAGTATGTATGATCTACGCAGATTTATCATTTAGGGTTTTATAAATTGTAAATCGATTAATCTAGATCAAGTAAAAATAAATTAATAAAACAGCATCATTTGGAAAAAAAATCATTCGTTGAGTTATATCGGGGAGTGTCCATCGGTGATACGTCATCGGTGTTGGTAAGACACTATCGGTGTGACACTGTCGGCATGACAATGTCAACATGACTCTATTGGCATGACACTTTTGTTGTCGACATGACACTATCATTATCATCAAGACATCACCATTTTTCTATCACTGATTAATCCACAAGAAGTTTTAACGGTTATTTATTAACAACCGGACCTCAAAAATTAATCATCTCTGATTCTTGTTTGATCTAACTCATCCATTCAGAGTTTAATATTTTAGTAAATATATTAGAAAGCTGATGTTATGTGCTGATAGATTCAAGAGTTATATCACATTTTTTATAATTGTCTTTCAAAAAGTGATGTCTTACATAAATATGTTTTGTTCTAGAGTGAGAAATGGGATTAATTGATATATTAATAGAACTTTTATGGTCACAGATAATATGGACATGTATAAACTGAAATTAATAATCTACAAAACTATTTTTCATCCACAAAATTCAATCACAACAACTACCATCTTCTATCTATTCATCCTCTATTGTAGATAATGAAATATATTCTTTCTTTTTAGTACATCATGAAACTAGAGACTTTCCATAAAAGTGACATGGTCTACAAGGTCTTTTTTTATCTAACTTAAAACCACCAAAATAATCATCTGAATAACAAACTAGATCAAATTCTTATCCTATAGGGTATAACATTAATTAGTTGGTAGTAATCTTGAGTTATTTGAATTTTTTTTAAAACTTTAAAATGAGATTATTTGGGGATTTCATGAAAACTGACACACATACTTACACTAAACATAATTCCAGTTCAACTAACATTCAAGTGGAGTAAGATTCAAATCATCCCTCTATAATTGGTTTGATCAACAGATTTACCATTTTCATCAAGGTCCAACTTAAAGGTGGTACTAATTTGAGTATCATCAGTTTTTGTACTATCAACGAAAAACCTTTTTATAATATCATTAATATATTTACATTGATTTAGAATAATACCCTTTTTATTTTGAAATTTTTGAAATCCATGAAGGATTTTGATTTCTCCCATTCAACTAGTTTCAAATTCACTTTTCATCATTTTTAAAAAATAAATACATAAATAATTCATTGATGATCTAAAGCAATTCATCAACATAGATTTGAAGTAATAAAACATCTTTAGGAATTTTTTAATAAAGATATTAGGATTTTCTATACCTCTTGGAAAACCTTTAGAAATAAAAAAACTACATATCATATCATACCAAGATTTTAGAGCCTTTTTTAAACCATATAATTCCTTTGTTAACATAAAAGAATGATTTGGAAAATGAGGGTTTGTAAAAAAATGGGTTGTTCAACAAAAACATCTCTAACAATATACTCATTAAAGAATTTACTTTTAAAATCCATTTGATATAGTTTCAAATTGATATAAGATGTGTATGCAAGAAGAATTCTAAGGGATTCATTTCTAGAAAGTGGTGAAAAGGTTTCCTCATTATCAATTCATTCCTCTTGACAGGATCCTTCTACAACCAGTATAGCCTTATTCATCACAATGATTCCTACTTCATCTACATTGTTTCTAAATACCATCATAGTGCCTATGTTCAAGGTGTATTTAAGTCTATCCAATAATTTTAAACTTTATTTCAATAAAAATGATTCAACTCTTCATACATAGACATCACCCAAAATTCGGCATTGATTGCATAATTAATGTCTTCATGTTCTTGTTTTGACCAGAAGGATTGATATTAAAAATAGATCCTAAGAGAATCTCTAGTACGTGCCCCTTTATCTATGCCTCTAACTATAGCATCTAAATGATTGTTATTAAGGGTTATACAATATCTAGAAAAGAAAGTAATAGTTATTTCAGGATCATCTATGGGTTCATGCTCACTATTATTGGAGTGTGTAGATTTTCTAGAACTAGGTGATTTAGCACCTTACTTAATAGAAAAATCAAAGGCTCTATCATTTATGTCCAGATTGGATAGATCATCCTTAATATTTTCAATAGGGGTTTTAGGTTGGTGTGGATCTGTTTCATCAAATTTAACATGTATATATTCATCAAAACATTTATTTCTTTTATAAAAATATATATTGGCTTCACTAGATGATGAGTAACATATAGAATTCCTTCCTCGCTATTAGATACATATTTTTCAAGATTGTCCTTATTATTGAGATTATAAACCTTGAAATTAAATACATTAAAGTAGATAACTTTGGGTTTCCTATTGATCCATTGTTCATAGGGATTTTGCATAAGAATTTTTCTAATTAAGACTCTATTGATTGTATAAAAATATGTATTTACGCCTTCACCACAAAAATAAATAGGTAAGTCATACTCATTAAGAATTTTTCATGCTATTTCTAGTAAGCTTATATTCCTTATTTCTATAACTTCATTCTGATGGGGTGTACTAGGATCAGAGAAGTTATGACTATACCTATTTTGTGAGAAACAATATTCAAACTTTTGGTTCTCTAACTCATGGACTTGGTCACTCCTTATGTTTTTATCCTAAGACTACTTAGGATCTCAATAGATATAGCATACTTGGTGAAGTAAGAACAAGATTTACTCTTATGATCTAAGTAGAAGGTCCAAATATACCTAGAGATGTCATCTATGATAACATATACAGAGTGATTACCATTAGTACTTCGAACTCTATATGGTCCAAAAAGGTCCATGTGAAGTAACTCATGTTTTAGATATTTTGAAACTTCATTATTTGGTTTTAAATATATCTTGTGTTGTTTTTCCTTTTGATAATAATTACAGACTTTATTATCTAAAAATTCTAGTTTTTATAGATCCTTGACTAACCCTTTCCTTGCAATATTTCTAAGTGCTTGAAGGTTATAGTGGCCTAATATCATATTCCATATCCATGTTTCTTTGTGAAATACACTTAAGAAATAAAAATTTCAAGAAACTAAAGTATCCATGTTCATATCATAAACATTATCAATTCTAAAATTAGAAAAGAAAAACTCATTTTTAGAATTTAACACATTACATGTATCGTTTTCAAAGATAATATTTAAACCATCGTCACATAGCTAAGAGATACTGAAAATATTGTATATTAATCAATCAATAAAAATACTTTGGAAATTAAAATTGGATTACTGTTACTGATTTTTTCATAGAAAATTATTTTTCCTTTAGCATTGTCACCAAAAGTGATCTGCCCCACCGTCAATATTTTTATGATTATTGAAGCCTGAGAAGTACTATATCATGTGTCTTGAACATACACTATCCATGTATGATAAAATTTTATAGGATAACTTCAAGCATTCATCCTACAAAGAAAATTTAAACAAGAAAATATTTTGGTACCTATACTTTCTTGGGTCCAGTAATATTAGTAATTAATGTTTTTGGAACACATACTTGCTTCATGGGTTTCTTATAAATAGATTTAAAGGTATTGTAAAAATGAACTCTATTTTTTCTAGAAAAGCTATGTATAGTAAATGATTTTCCATTGTTGGAACTGCAGAAGATCATTCAAATATAGGTACAGAGAATAATTTTCCTAACTTTGATACAAAATTATTTTTCAAAAAGTTTCCTTATCCTGGTTGATAACCTATACTAGGTGTATATTTTTGTGCAACATGTTTTCCAAGAATATGAGTGAGAGTTTTCATTACAATTGTAAACATTTCTATGTCCTTTTTTAAGAGCTCATTTGAAAATTTAAGCTCATTATTTTTTTAAGTGGTTAAAGGTTTTTCACTATATTTATAGTAACCTTAGATTTTACAGTAGAGGTGAGAGCATGTTGTTTCTTCGAAACATTATGTTTATCTTTTAATTCATTTCTTGTGCCTTCAAGTATTTCACAATACTCAAACATTTTATCATTGTTCATGTTTTCATAATCATATTCATGTACAGAATAATAGGAATTTTTTATATGAGATTCAAGGGTTACCTCAGAAGTGTTTTTCATGAAGCACGTGTTTGCTTTGTCACCAGTCTCATCGCGTGAAGAATCTAACTCACTAGAGCTATCCACAGAAGCACTCTAGGTGGAATTCATTTATTTCTTGTATATTTTACCTTTTCCCCAATATTTCTTCTTATACTTTACCATAGGACAATTATCCTTTACAAGTCCTTTTCTCTTACATTCATAACAGACTATCTCATCAGATTTATCACCTCTATTCCAGTCCTTTTTTCAATTTCCCTTGTAATCATACATTTCTTTTTATTTGGGATTCCTAAATAAATTATTCTATCTGTAAAAATATTTAAACCTTTTAGATAATTGAGTCACTTCCTCATCACAATCATATGGTGATTCTTCATTGCTTGAACTATCAAAATGCATTAGTTCTGTCTCCTTTGTACTATGTTTAAAAGTATTGGTCTTGAAAGCCACAAATTGTCTCTTCATTTCGGCATCCTCTACTTTGTTGACAATAAAATTTTCCTCATACTTCATTATCTTAATTATCATTTCCTTTCCTAGAAAAATTGTTGATATCACAAGATTCCCTTATAGATACTGAATCCCCTCTCCAACATTCTGGTAGAAATCTGAGAATTCACATGATTGTTTCCTTAGCTGTAACATCTTTTCCAAAAGATATCATATTATTTGAAATTTTATTAAACCTGAGATAACTTTCATAGATAGGTTCATCAGTCATAATTTTTAAGTTATCATATTCTATAGTATATGTATTGAGTCTCAATTTTTTTTTAACAATAGTGGTTCCTTCATGTGAAATAGCTAGAGTATTCCAAATTTCATGGGTTTCTTTACATGTAGAAATCATATTGAATTATTAATCTCATTAGGCACAATATAAGGAATCAATTTCTTTGTATTTATTATTATAGGATTCCCTATATGGGTCTTCCAATTTATTTCGTGTATTAAATGGAATCTTATATTGATCTATAATTGAAGGCCAAATTTTAAAACCCATACTTTATAATTGTATTTTCATCCTAATTTTCAACTGCTCATAATTAGTTCCATTGAAAAAGACAGGTATGTTGGTAGTATAGCCTTTAAATATATTATCCATAATAAATATTAAAGACTATGTTTTTAAAGATAAAAAAAATTATAACTAAAAAAATATAAATATCATTAAACCAATATTAAAATCACATTTAAAATGATTTGAAAAATCTTTGAAAACAATAGAAATAAAAAAAATACTCTAATACCAACTATTGGTCAGAGTAGGAAACTAAAGAGGGGGGTGAATTTAGTTCCTATCAAAATTTCTGTAAAGTCATATTTAAAAATTCTCCCAATTTAAAATCTAAACATACGATTTATCTTGAGTAATATATTTTTAAGAGTTTTGGATGTTCAATTAATTTCTCAAAATATTGATTAATTTTCAATTACAGCCGTTGGAAAAATTGATATAACTTTTGAAATTAATTCACCAAATCAAAATTAGTTATAATCAATAACTAAAATTAGTTATCAAAGTAATATTTAGTTTTCTAAAATATGTGTGAAAACAAAAAAAATTGAAAAACACAACATAGAAAAACAGGAGGTTCAGTCTCATGAAAGGACCTTGTCCTCTACATAATGTGATCACCTTCCACCAAGATGTTTATATTAATAAACTTGATCCACACACTTGATCGGTGTCCACAATATCACACAAGGCTGTCCCAGATAACTAAATCTCTACCATGGTAATTCATGGGAAACAAAATATTATCAGGCCTCAAAGGGACCTCTTCCATAGTTATGCATGGGAGAAACAAATAGTGTAACTGAGTGAGAGAGTGGAGATATATTTTATCATCTAACTTAGCTTAGGAGATAGTTTGTTTTTGTTATACAGACACACACAATACTCGAAATGTAAAAATAATCTGTGCAACATATTAGAAATAATGAGAAAGAGATTATAATTCCTTGTGAGATGTGCTTGAATATTATAGATTTATTAGGTGTAGAAGATGTGAAGCTTGAGTACACTTCTGGAAAAAAACATAAAAATATTGTTTCATGGAATATTTGTGTTTTGGTTTCTAGTGAGGTGAGATACTCCTCGAAGGTTTTCTACACTAGGGTTTTTTTTTCTACAGGGATGATAGGATTTTAGGTTTACAACAAATCCTTCCTTTTTTTGAGCTAGAACAAATGAGTTTTATTCTCATATATTCTTTTCCCCACCTCGTATGTTCTCTATATATGGTTGTTGTTATTTTTTCTCAGGTGATTTCTTTATATAATGAAAATGTCTACAATTGGCATGTTCTAAATACGTGTTGTACCTCATACTTCTAACATTCTCTATAAAAGATAGAAATGTTCGTTATTATAATAAGTAGTATTATGTTTCATAAATATGACTGTTAGAATTAATATTGAATTTAAAAGTAATGAAAATTTTTAAGTTTTGATCGTTAGGTCATTCGGTTTGTATGCGCTTCTATAGGTAGTTCCTTCAATCAGTAGGTCCTTCTATCTGCATGTCTTTATTTTAGTAGATCCTTCTATTTGTTTCTACTTCTATCAGTAGGTCCTTATATTAGTGAGTCATTATTTTCGGTGAGTTTCCCTGTTGGTAATTAATACTATCGGCCACTGAAACTTGTATCATTGACTCAACATGTTAGTTGGTTGATGTGTTGGTGGGTCATTGCTCTGGGTGAATCATCTATTGGTAGCTCATAATTCTGTTGGTGATTAATGATATTGAGGACTCATACTGTGCCATTTTTTCCTATTTTTCTGTCTTATATTATAAACATTAATAGAATATGTTAAACTTATAGTTGAACATATATAATCATAACTATGAATATTTTAACATAAAACATAAGACATGATTAAACATGATTTGAAAAGATTTTTAGTAATTAGAACTAGAGAGGTCCAGTATAAAAAAAGTAAGTTATTACTAAAAATGAATTTAACATTGAATTTGTGACATCCCTAATCTGAATGCTACAAAAAGGTTCCCCCATACCTATATGGCCACATGGACTCAAGCAAATTTCCTCAAACTCCAAAGGCTTCTAACTATTATTGAAGTCCTAGGGTGTGATAGTCGTGAAACAATACCATCATTGGCAGAGTGTAACATAGTGGAATAAAATAATAAAAATACCATAAATAGTAAATAGCATGAAACTGATGTAAACAATGGAAGACTTAATGGTAAAGATAACCAAAAGGCATATCATATCATAATGATGCAGCATGACAAATGTTCTATGAATGCAGTAAATACATGATACCATACTATCAATTACAATACTATACTAAGGTACAACAACACAAAATGAAACACAGTAGTATAACAATCCTTTTCTTGGTCCCATGATCTCTTTCTCCTAAATAGAATTCCAGTACTTTTATATGGATACTTTCCCCTATCAACACCTATAGCAATATATATTTTTTGGGGCCAAAAACAACACCTAAATAGGGTGTGAGAAATAAATACATGTAGGAAATCACCAAAGGTCTGTTCCAATCTATCAGTGAGTATATGCAGCAGTAGTGTGTAATAATGAAATCCTTAAAATAAATAGTACTCAAAAGTACACAATACTACATGTATTGTTCCATTTATACAATTATTATTCATTAAACAATTAAATTACATCGAATCATAAGTACTTGGGATCCTCCCATGACCAGTTAATCCCCTATTCAAGCCAACACAGTAGATTCCTTAGTAAGCAATCTATGAGGTAGAATGAAAATTGAATTCAAGATTGGGAATTAGCTTTGAAGATGTGTCATAAGTCAATAGAGTACTCAAACCTAAATTTCAAACCTTTCCCTCAGGTAGTCCACATATATAAAAAAATCATTTCCCACAAGAAACTGCCCATAGGAATAAGAAAATGTATCCTACAGGGACACAATACCTTGCCCACATGCATGAAAAATATCTTCTCATAGACAGAATAATTCAATAGGGCCAAGCCCGACATATAAGCAATTCAACATAAGGAAAAATTTGAAATATTTACACTATTACATGGTTAACAAGGAAACAATTCACATTGGTAAGAATTTAATTAACCAATTCATTTCAAAGAACCCATAATAGGGAAAACATAGGTGTAACCATAGTTATCCTAAGCCAAACAGCCCAACAATAGTAATCCAAGGAAAACACACCCACGGGGTGGCCCTTAATCAAAACAAACGGTCTCAACAATCTTTAATTCATATAATTTATCACCTTAACATCCTTAGAAATTAATACGGGTCAATTTCTCAATAAAGATACACCCCAAACATGGGTACACGGAAAAAAGACACATATAAATGACTTGATATTAAGAAATAAGGATGAGACCACCTACCTCATTGTAGTATGACTCTACTCATCCAGCCTCTACATCCAATTAAATATTTAATGGTGTAGATCTACTAAAAATATATATTCACTCAACCTTAAATAACATACTTGAGAAAAAAGATCACCAATAACCACTCAAGAGTAATTGAGAGCTTACTGATTCGGTTAAAATGAGAAAAAAGGTGACTTATTCGATGTTCAAATGATCAACTGGGAAGGGGTTGATGTTCCAATGCTTCTCTTATGTTTCCTTGGTGATCCTTCTATCCAAATTATACAAGAACGAGGCTATATCCCTTTTTAAGAAAAAAACACAATGTACATGGTGTACAAGTCCATATACGTGGTGTTTATGTAATTTAAATTTTCATTTTGCAGCTTAATTTCACCAAATTATATTCTAGGCTCTTCTTATATGACTATATGTCATGTACTAGTATGTACACGACGTGTAGTTGGTTCCCCATTTTTTCGATGACATGCCCAAACACCATGTATTCCATTCATACATGGACATACTACACGGTGTGTGGTAGAGATTACATGGAGTATAACCCCAAATTCTAGTACTTTTCCCAAATATCCCTTATTTTCTTGAAAACAACTCAAAGGAAAAAAAGAAAAGATGAAACCATACATCAATAGAAGAACATGGTTCTTACAATAACCCCCCCTTAATGAAATTCGTCCCCCAATTTCCCTTCCAAGGGTGGTGAAGGAAGGTATGATAATAACTCTAGCCATTGAGAACATACATCGATCTCCCTCTCCTAAGTCCAATCCAGTACTCAGTCATACTTCCATAGAACCCATACAATTGGAATTGACCACCCTCGGGGAACCTTCTTTTTCCTATCAACTATACGAATCAGATTCTCCTCAAAGGATGCATAAACCTAATGTTCAACCTACTTGGGCTGATAAATGTAAGACATGTCTGAGTGATAGAAGCATAGCTAAGATACATGGAAGATGTCATGAATGGAGAGGTACCTCTATGGTAATTTTAACTGATAATCAACTGACCCGACTCACTCCAGAATCTATAACAGTCTGACATATCTCAGTGAAAGCTTTCCATGTCTCCTAATTCTCTAGTGTCTAAATCTTGGTGCGACATGTAGGAAAAAATGATCCCCCTATATAAGCACTACTCCCCAACCAATAACTGATGCATCATAGTACACAGTGTAACTCTAGCACAGTTCTGGCAATATTAGTATCGATGCTGAAGTCTGAGCACCCTTCAACTCCTGAAAGGCTGTGTCACAAGAATTTGACCACTCAAACATCACACCTTTCTTAGTCAAGCTCGTCATCAGCCTTTCCAATCATTATAAGTCCCATATAAAATTCATGTAGTAACTTTCTAGCCCCAAGAAACTAAGTACCTCAAAAAATGTTCTTGGGATGTTCCCAGTTAACTACTGCTCTCACCTTATCTGGGTCCGTTGATACTCCAGTCTCTGAGATGACGTGACCTAGGAAATGAATTTGATCCAAAAGAAGTGGAATTTTGCGATCATATCATATAATTGATGCTCTCTAAGTGTATTAAAAATAGTCAGAAGATTATTTTAATGGCCGTGTCTATTGTTAAAATACAACAAGATATCGTCCACAATAATCACCGCAAAATATTCTTGGTAAGCATGGAATACTCGGTTAATCAGCACCATGAAAATTGTTATCATATTCATGAGACCAAAAAGAGTAACTAAGTACTCTTATATACCATACCTACTATGAAATGTGATACGAGGTATGTATGTAGGTCTAAAACAGACCTGATTATATCCTGACCTTATGTCAATCATCATGAAAACTCGAGCTCCTCAAAACTGATCAAATGGGTAATCTATCATTTCCAAGGAATATAAGTTTTTAACCATTAACATGTTCAGTTTCCGATATTCCATGCATAGCCTAAGGGTACCATCTTCCTTTTTCATGAAATAAACCAGGAAACCCCCAAGGAGAAGTATAAGGTCGAATAAAACCCTTATCTTTTAGATCTTCCAACTTCCTCTTGATCTCTTTAAACTCCATCATATCCATCCTGTAAAGAGAAATGGACACTGGTACAGCTCCTAGTACTAGCTCGATAGTGAACTCCACCTCTCTAGAAGGAGGTAAACCAGAGAATTCTTCCAAAAAATGTCCCTAAAATGATCAACCACTGAAGGGAAATCTCCCATACATGTTCCCCAGTCATCTAGATATAAACATGCAGTCTATGTTGTCATCCTAGACAATCCATGATGCTCGGGTCCTACTTTGCCCGCCTGGAAATCCCATTCACCCTTATCTAGTAGAGACCCACTCTCTTGTGATTTCAAACTCACCATGTTGCGATAGAAATCAAAAAAGGCTTGAAAAGGAACCAACCTTTCCATTTCGAGAATGACATTGAAGACTGTCATCTCTATGAAAAAGAGGTACCCTAGAAAGTGACACCCACCAATCTCAATGGAGAACTCCATGCACTAATATAGAACTTCCATTATATTCCCTAATAGAGTGTTTACCATCATAACATCATAAGATATATAGCCATTGAGCCCATGTATTTCCACAACGGTCACATATATAAAACTATGTGTAGAAACATGGTCAAAAAGTGAAAAATATATAATAGAGGCAATTAAGATAGTACCTCTAACATTAGAAGGTCCGAGATCCTCCTCCCACTGGGTTTGTTACATTGCATAATTCTGACCTACACCACGACCCTTAAGATGATACAAGAAAACCCTGAGCTGACCCGCCTTGCTATCACTGAGATCCCAGGGTTTGACTACCATGGTCACAACTACCCCCATGGATTGAACACTATGACGTCATCTAGTTTCCAAACCTATGAGATTCTAATGTCCCTACTCTTATATGTGCAATCTAAACAAAACCGCTATCACTAGGCACTGGTGGAAATTCCCTATAGTAGTGTTGTAGATAGCACATCCTCGCGCATGATCGACAGTAAATTGGGTACCATGGGCACTGAGGTCTCTTGTTCCCAACCATTACTCTTTGGTATAACATCACTTGGCCGCCATAGGAAATGTTATGGCTGCTATTGTCACCATGAGATAACTCTAAATAACGCTTCCCCTTTTCGGTTGAGATAGTACCCGAAATTGCTACTGAACCACCCTGGCTCGCCCATCTAGCTTCCTCTAGATTATGCTTTATGATAAGCACCTGATTCACAATAGTAGATAAAGAAGGTAGCTTGATGGCATTCACCAGTGATCATATTTCAAACCTGAGACCATCCTTGAATCTTCTAGCTTTTGAAACATCACCACCCAGCTGAATAGGTGAGAATTGCTGAAGCTTGGTAAACAAGGCAGAATAGTCCATAACTAAAAGTGTTCCCTGTTCCAAGTGAATGAACTACTAGGATCAATTGTCCCTTAGAATCTTTGAAAAATAATAATCATATAAGGTCGCTTGAATTTCTTCTCATGTCATATCTCGATGATGCCCTACCTGAGTGATAGTATCCCTCCATATTTTGGCCGAATCATAGAGTATATATGTCGCGAGCATGACCCACCTCTCGATAGGTGTCTCCAGATTCTCTACTATAGTCATCACTAATTCCATCCATGATTTTTTATCCTATTTTTTCCATCTCTTAAGAAAGTAGTTGGATTCATCTGCTAGAAGATAAGTTTCAACTCTTCCATAGATGTGGCACACTACAGTGCTCCATGAAAGGTCTGCATGAAACCCACAAAACCTTCATGGAACCGTGAATCTACACCTGTATTTGGTATAATAGCATATGCCACATCACACACAACTAGAGGATCCATCATTAGTCAATGTCCTACCATTTATAGAGTATGATCATCACCTCTCTCCTGGAGTACAACACATGGTTTTCGTGGTGACATGATTCTAAAAGGTCAAGAACATCCCTTAGGTCAAGCTCCTCACCAAGGTTTTTCATTCAAGAGTTCAAAAAAATAGGAAAATAACCTTAATATTTGAAAAAAGGGACTTCATGGAGTGTAGAAAGAATACACATTGGGAACCCTTATGTTGTCACATTATCTTGTTCTACTATTTTCATGGGCATGTATCGACCTCAAGTACACAGTGTGTTCCACACCTGCACGACATGTACACATGTATATCCTTCTGTCCATGTACTCCTTCATGGACAGGTCCACACAGGTTCTTCCTAGGTAGCCTACATGGTGTGTAGTGAAAGTACATGATGTGTACTGATAAAAAATCAACAACCCATGTTTTCTCTCACACGGCCAGTTACATGGTGATATACTACATAGCGTGTACAAAAAATACATGGTGTGTATTTAAGAAAAGACTTTCTTCCCCAAATAGAAAGATCACATGGCGTGTGTTCATAGAGCTGTATGCCATGTTTGTCTACGTCTCTTAGTAACATGCCTCAGAAAATTCCATGAAACCTATGTTTTTTCAAAATAATCCACGGTATGCCAAATTTCGATCTGTGAGGTCCCATACTCCATATGAATCAAAGTTTGGAACCCATAAATCACATAACATAGAAAATTATTTATAAAATTCCAAATCATGATCCAAAAAATTTCAGTCCAAGAGGTCCCATACACCTCAGGATGAAAATTTTGGTTTCCATTCAATCCAACCCAATGCACGTACCAATACACCTATCACAATAGCAGTATATCTACCAATGTACAATCACAACAATAGGCATTAGTAATTCTCACTAAATGGCATGGAATGTTTTCATAGTATGTGATTTCTATCAAGTACCTATATAATGCATGATATGACATACCCTCATCTCATCGATTTGCAACAACATATTACAATAATAAGTTCTATAATAACATCACAAAACAACTGTGTCACCCAATGGTGTAATTGAATCAACTCTAATAGATCAAAATCCAAAATCACAATTTAATTCGAGTTGATTTGGATTTTTCATGTACATGGGGTACCTACTCTCGGGCACAGCTAATTACTAAATTTAATATCTTTTATATCCTTTCCAAATAATAAAGAAAACTAGAAAATAACCGCCTCTGATACCAATTTGTAAGGTCTTGGATCTGAATGCCACTAAAAGGTACCCCGTACCCAATTGACCACATGGCCATAAGAGAATTTTCCCAAATTCCAAAGGATATCGACTTGTAGTGAGGGCCTAGGGTATGATATTGGGGAAAATATGCCATCATTTTCCTAAGTGATCATTTTTCATAGGGGTTTTTGGAGTCTTTGGCAGGGACGAAACAATGGGAGGTTCGAGGGAATTGTTTCTACTAGGAGATCCATTATTTCTTGTACCTGAATTCTATTACCCAATCTAACTAGGTTTATTGATAATTAGTGGGATCCTTCCTCCCTCCATCTCTTTTAAATGGAGACCCAGGCGAATCCTGCTCCCCCTATTGCTCACAACCAATGGATCATAGGGAATTCATCTCGCTTATGGATGAAATTGAATACGGACAGATCTTATATTACAGGATTCATATGGTGAGGGGGTGATCTGTGACTCAAGCAGACCCATCGTGTTTGCGTTCTCAGTATACCTTGGAAGTGAATCATTCCTAAAAGAAGAGTCCATTGCCTTTCTATAAAGCCTTACTCTGTCCACTTAAGGAAACATCGATATCATGGAAGTATAAACGGACTCTTAGATTCATTACAAAGTGCTTCTGGGCACCTTCCATGTCCCCTAGTCGATCACGTATCCCAATATAAAGATTCATGCTCATCTCTCCAATAAAACCAGGTTGATTCACACACGTCTTGAGGGAACCTAGGTGGCTGATCATATGGATAATCTTGCGGTATATGGGATGGGTACGTCCTATTTCTATAACATTAAACATTTGAATCTCGAAGGGGGTTAATCTTATTAGAGGGGATTCCCTCGGTCTCCATTACTTCTTCCCCCCAAGGCCACTCTCTCATTATGTACACGTTTCATCTTGACTTATTTTTAAATAAAGAATTTATGATGATGATGAAACTAATGTAAACAACAAATGACTTAAAGGTAAAGATAACAAGAATTTATATCATATTATAATGATACAACATGTAACATGTTCTGAGAAAGAAGAAAAAATAAGACAGCCTGCTATCATGTACAATACAATACTAAGGTACAACAACAAAAAATGAACCACCTATGTTTCACAAGACATGGCATGGTACCGTGCTCAACTTCTCCTAAGAAGCAATCAAGTACTTTTATAAGGATCCCTTACCCTATTGAAACCTGTAGCAATATAGTCTTTCAAGGCCCAAAAACATGACCTAAACATGGTGTGAGAAATAAATCCCAATAGAAAACCACTAATGGTCGGTTCCAATCTGTTAGTGAGTATATGATGTTGTAGTGTATAATAATGATAGAATTGCACAATGGACTATTAAAAATTAAAGAATACCTACAAGTCTTGTTCCATTTATACCATTCAATTACATAGAATCATAAGTTCATAGGATCCGTCCATAAACAGTCAATCCCATATTCAAGAAATCATAGTAGATAAATTAGCAGGAAATCTATCAAGTAAAACAATAATCAAATCCAAGATTTTTCTTTAGATTCACAGACGCATCATAAGTCATTACAGTAGTCAAACCTCATTTCAAAACCTTTCTTTAAAAAATTCCACAAACATAAAAAAACATCTTGGCACAGGAAATTTCACACATCCATAACAAAATGTAGACCACAGGAACACAACACCTTTCCAACAGTCATGAAAAATATATTCCCATAGGCATAATAATTTAACAAGTTCAGGCCCCACATATAAGCAAATTAGCTTAATTTAACACATGAAATCTTTACACAGTTACATGGTTAATAATGAATCAATTTAGACTGGTAAGCATTTACAAATCCAATTCATTCCAAATAACCCATAATAGGGAAAACAATGGCATAACCATGGTTATCTTAATCCAAAAGGACCAACTAATGTTATCCAAGGGAAACCCACCCACGTGGTGACCCTTAATCAAAACAAGAATACTCAACATGCTTCAATTCATATAATTAATCATAAAAATGTCCTTAGTCATTAACATAAGTCAATGTCTCAGCAAAGCGACACCCCAAACATGGTTTTGTGGCATAGTGACACCAATAAACAACTTGACATTAAGTAATAAGCATGAGACCACCTACCTCATTATAGTATGACTCTCCTCTTCTAGCCTCTACATTCAATACTAGATCTAATGGTGTAGATCTAAGAAACAAGGATATTCACTCAACCTTATAAAATATAGTCGAGAAGAAAATCACCAAGAACGTATCTATATTACTTGATATATTACTAATTTGGTTCAAACAAGACCGATATTGACTGATTCAGAGTTTGGATGATCAACCAAGGAGGGGTTTAAGTTCTCGCACTCATCTTGAGTTCCCCCGACGAGCCTTCTATCCGAATGAATGAAGATCGAGGCAACTATTCGTTTTAAGTGAAAAACACAAAGGACATGGCATGTATGTCCATATACATGGGTTGTATATCATTTAACAATTTATTTGGTGGCTGAGTTTCATGGACTTGCTTTCTAGGGATTGCCAACATGACTACATGGCATGTACTAAGAAGTACATGGTGTGGAGTTAGTTTCCCCCATATTTTCGTCAACTATCCCATACACCATGTATTCCCTTCGTACACTGACATACTATACAGCTTGTTCTTGAGAATACATGGTGTTTAACCCCTAATCCCTTTACTTTTCCCAAATTTCCTTTTTTTTCTAAAAAACAACTCAAAGGGGAAAAGAGAATAAGAAATTGTACCTTAAAGGAAGAACTAGGTTCTTACAGAATTGTTAATAAATAGGAAATGAAATGGATTATGAGAATCATATATAGTATGATATATATAATAAAGGTTATTTTATAAATTTATAATTAACTTATATTTATTATACAATATGTTTTAGTGAGTTTGAATAAAGTCAAGACTTAACAAAAGTGATTTCCCTTTCACTTTTTTCTTCTCTAAGACACAAGAAATATTCACTGACTATATAATTGATGTGGTGTATATATTTCAATGAATTTATTTTTTTATTATTAATCTAAATAATTTTATCATCATTATTTCTATTTTCAAATCTCTCTTTCATGGGGATTATGGTTTAGGACTAAAAACAGAAATAACATATTTTTTTCAATTTCCCTTTAATGAGACCTAGTTTCCCCTATATTATTTAACATGGTTTATATAAACCCCATTGGAAACGTAATATCATTATTTTATTTATACTCATTATATTTTATAATCTATTTTTTATTCATTCATGAGGTTTATGATTCAATGTTACCAATGTGATAATGACTTTATGTTACAATTGCGTAGTTATGAAATATTATTTATGATCATGTTTCCAATGATAAAATTTTATTCTCCATCTATCAAAAAAATCATGAATTTTATTTTACCCTTTTTATTTGTGTTATTTTAAATTAGTAGGACCTTTTTCCCACTCTTTGGTAAATAATATAATAATTTTTTTTTGTAAAACCCAACATTATATCTCAATTTGGTCAAAAATCCATTTTCATTCTAAACCATATTTTGTAAAAAAAATAATAACTGTTTTATTATTAATATATGGTTTTTATAATTCATTTTTACCCATTTATTGACTTATTAAAAATGTATTTGAATGTACTCACATATCATTTTCTAAATCAATACACATTTTTCTTTTTCTAGGAATGTCATAGAAACATCTTTTTGACATGTACAACATGAATATAATTCTCTAATGTAATGTCTGATCATTTTTTTAAATATTCCAATTTATTTTTTCTCGGTGATTTAAAAATAAAAATTATTTGAAAAATGTTTTTCAATTATGAAATTTTGATTTTCTCAAAAAATTATTTAAATGATTTTTCAAATAATTTGTTATATGTTTTCATTGTATTTTTAAAAATAAATCGATTTTTAAAATATTTTATATCTTAAAAAATGATTATGGATAGGTTTTTATTTTCTTTATGTGATTCTCCAGGATATCTTTCAAAATAATTCTCTACTTAATAAGAAATACTTTTATATAGTATAAGGTTTATTGGGGATATAAACCAAGGTTTTCATTCTTATTATCTCTATGAATGTTTTATAATTGTGATAAAAATATTATTTTGAAATCCATTTCTATTATATAGGTTGTACAATGGTATAACTCCTATTGTGACTAATTAATTTCATGGGATACGCTATTATGAAATGATGTAATGATTATTAAACCAATATTTTTTCTATTGGTAATGATATGATGAAATTTTTTTGATACACTTTTAATTTCAGGTGTTATTATATAAAGAATATTTTATTGTCATGAGGAACACATATGCATGACTCTCATTATATGATGGTGGTTACATTATTACAAAATATGATGGTTATGTTATTACCAAGGATGGTGGTTAATTTGTTAAAAAATGTTTGTTGGTACCTATATCTCCCTCTAATTCATTAGGTAATGTTTTAAATCTCATGATATAAATAAGAATCCCCCCCATTCCAAACTAGTGGCAGCAACTCCAGCAGCCACTGGGTAAGATGGAATCCTCCCCCGAAAGGCTATGAGCTTAACATGGATGGGTTGTGTAGCATGGGAGTGATCTGAGGAGGTGGGGTTGTTCGTCACTCACATAGTTCAGTTATTTTGGCATTTTCCTCATGTCTTGGACATAGTTCCTCTCTACAGGACGAGGAGGAGGTCAGGCTTCTAGTTTTGACCCTATTCCTACATAAAAATATTCCACTGGAGGAAGTAGAAATTGACTAAAATATCCTTAATGGTGTAATGAATGACATGTTCACTTCCCCTTGGTAGATAACCAACAACATATGAAAGTGTATAGGTGACCTCAATAACAACACCAAAGTGCTTCACTCCTGGCAGGAGGGGAATCATGTTGCGTATTATCTTGTGTCTCTTGATGTCCTCAGATCTGACCCTATTTTCATCCAAAATGTGAAAACATTGAAACCTGATGGGGTGGATTTGGTTAGAGTGGATTCCCCTATCCTTCAATTTTTTATTCCTCCTTAGTAGAGTTTCGATGGTTGGTGATCTGTTTTTGTAATCAATTTTTTTAAAACAGTAAAAAATATAATGTTGGATGGATGATATAAATAGGAATTGAATGGGGAGTGAACCCAATTTCATAAGAGTTGACTAGAATAGGGTGTGAACCCAGTTCAGTAAGACAACACTAGAATATTGAGTGAATATGGAATCCAGCCTTTTTATTACAATACATTACATTACATTTTACATACAGAGGATCATTAAAGTCTAGTGTCTTGGAAATAAAGAACAACACAATTGAATACAACATAAAACATTATTATAATCCAATTTTAAGGCATAATCATATGTTCTTCCAAAGTACAGTTACTGTATCTGATATCATGGAGACATACATCAAAGGAAAGGGTGAGCAGAAGGCTCGGTAAAAAAAACAAGTGAAACTGTGGACATGTGATCTTGAGCAATATTAATAAGAACATGATAAAAGTCATAAAAGCATGAGTAATGGAAGAATTGGAATATCATAATAAAAATAAATTTATTCCTAACTTGAATATGTGGCTACAACATTTCATTTAGAAATTCATGAACATATCAGCACGGTTTACCCCTGAGGTGTAATAAATATTACCAAGGTTTTTCACCAAGGTATCGTGAAACTTTTCATCTCTAGAGATTAATTCTTTACCCAATGAATTGGAGCGCTATCAGGGAACACCCTTAATATGTCTTTACATACATGTGAGACATATATATCACAATAAAACATTTCATAAATAAACAAAATGGAATCAAAGAAATGGGTTTCATGTCAAAATCGTGATGTTTAAAAAAACTAAAAAACAATATCATTATATCATTTATAACCCATATAAAGGGAGTGGGGGTTATATTTATGTAAATTATAGAGTCAAATATATCATATTTATATATTTATGAACACCCATAGAAACGAAATAGGTCTGGGTATTCACATAAATAAAATAAGATAATTTCTTGAGAGAAAGAGATAAAAATTTTGAGAGGAAATTTCTGCAGCATAACTGCTATATAACATGGTTTTAGAAAATAATAAAAAGAGTAGAGACAGGGGTCTCCCATCCCTAAATGAATCATTTTGTAGAATAGGGACTGAATAAAAAGAAATAAGATCATGGTGAGGACATTTTAATGACACACCACATGAAAGAAATACTTGAAATAAAATAGAAAGTGTGATTTCTTTTACGAAAAATTCGGCAGCATAACGGCATCACTTAAAAATTCAGAAAAATATCTCATGAGAGAAAAAGGGGTAACTCAACAATTATACATGAATTGGACAGTAATGAGAACATATAAGAACATAAACTCAACATAATTAAATGGAAATTAGAAGAAACAACATGAAGAAAGTCATGACTTAAAAGAGGAGGGTGAAAGGATCCCTTACCTTCAAAGGTGACTTCTAAAGCTTGAAGGTAGTGACATTGGAAGGCTTTAGATAACCATGGAAAGACTCCTTGGGATTTAAGGAGACCATAACTTCGTTGAGGATGATTTATGGAATGAAATGAATCAGGGAAATGGCTTGGTATTTATAAGAAAAGTGAGTGAATAAATTATTAATTTACAAGGGACACCTCATCAGTGGTATTTGCAAAACCATGGGATTTCTCATGGTATTTTCCCATGGCATTGGCCAGTTGTTACACCTCATAGCATATATAACTATTCATTAGTCGACCAGAAATCTAACATCATTATTACATCATTAATGATGTCATTAATTACCCAAAATAGAAAACCATATTTTTACTATTCACCAAAAATTCAACTGTTTCAGAAAAAACCCTAATATTCACCCTAACCAATTATCAATTATCTTAATTCAAAAATGAATTCCATTTTATGATAATAATTTTCTAATTATTATTAATTTAATATTTTATATAAAATTATTATTTATCCCAAAAATACAACTTTCAAACTATAACTCATTTTGTAACACCTTAAAAGGGTAATCAAGGTCCCAAAAAATTATTGAATAACTATAAGGAAATAAAGTAACAATTTATGATTAAATTTTATGTAAATAAATCTACATTTTATATTATTAAATTAATAATAAAATTTATAATAAAATATTTATGACAATTAAAAAATACCAAAACATAAACTATGATTTGTTTTCACTTTTAAGATTTCTAAAATGTATTTATACATTCATGGATTAATTTTATTTTTTTTGTCAAATAACTATTTACTACTATTCATTAATAATCATATGGGAACGTTACTATTCCTACTTTACTATTCACTAAAAACTATGTTGATTTTATTGGACTCTAAATTTATTGTTGAACACAACTGTAGAAGACCATTTCTTGAAAGACATTTCACATTATTAATTATTTAATGAATACAAAAATAGTTTAAAATACCTTTTTTTCTTCTAAATTCATCAATAATACACATCCGATATTTATCCGGGTATTTCAAATTCACAAACATGGCCATAATAAAAAATCACAATTTATTTATATAAAAGGATTACACAAAGTCGCTAAGGTCTCATAACATAGCCCCTTATAACACCAGCATAGGATATAAGTGTAATGTGTGTTATTGGGATAGAATATTTGGGTGTCTTAGAAAACATTTCCGGAGTGGGGATTTCTATCATCTTGAACTTCTCCCTTAGGAAATTTTGTTCAAGCTTCATACGTTGAAGTTCGGCTTGGGCTTGGTCCAGAGAAAAACCCAGTGATGCTACCTCCTTCCCAAGCTCCGAAAGATGGGCTTTATATTGCTCGAGTCTATTGGATGAGGCCATTCAATATTAATTATGTATTAATTAACCAAGATAACCATATTTATAAAAACACAACGTTAAGAATATAGTTTCTAATGGTCATATTGACCAATGGTCATATTTAGAAATAGTCATAAAACAGTCAAAACCCAAGAGTCATATTTTAATTATACCAACATTATTAATTAAAGGATATAGGTTATTTGACTATAAATTAAAATAACACACAAATTTAGAAAACAAATATAATTAAAAAGTTTGGTTCATTACATTATTCCCCCATTAATAAATTTCATCCCCGAAATTTTTAACTTGTACCCTCTGAAGAGAAAAGGTGTGGGTACTTCTACCTCATAGACTCCTATGGTTCGCACATGGTTTCTTCATATTTTTTGTTCCTACACAACACCTTAACTAGGTGGGTATTCTTGTTGCGTAGAACCTTGTCTCTATGATCCATGATCTTTACCAGCTACTCCTCATAAGAGAGGTCTCATTCCAGCTGTACCACCTCTAGATTTAGTACATGTGAAGGGTCATGTATGTACTCCCTCAACAGGGATACGTGGAAGACATCATGAACTTGTGCTAGATTTGGAGGAAGTAAAAACTGATAGGCCACTTCTCCCACATGATCAAGGATTTCATAGGGGCCAATGTACCTAGGGATGAGCTTCCCTTTCTTCCCAAACCTCATGACTCTCATCCAAGGTGAAATCCACAGAACGAAATTATCACCAACATCAAACTCCTCGTCCCTTCAACGATTGTCTTCATATCTATTTTGCCGATTTTGATCATCCTTAATGTGTTCCTGGATGGCATTGACATTTTTTGTCATCTCTTGCACAAGATCAGACCCAAGAAGCTTTCTCTCACCAGAATAATCCCAACAAGTATGAGCTCTACATCGCTTCCCATATAGAGCTTCATAGGGTGCCATTTGAATTCTTGAGTTGAATATTTTGTTGTAAGAGAACTCAACTAATGAGATATGTTGATCCCATCCACCCTTAAATTCCATTGAGCAAGTTCGCAACATTTCCTCAAGTGTTTGAATAGTTCTTTCAGATTTTCCATCAGTTTGGGGGTGATAGGAAATACTGAAATTCAATTCAATGCTCAGATTTTGTTGAGGACTTATCCAAAATTTTTATGTGAACCTTTGATCATGGTAATATATGATAGAAAGTGGAACTCCATGTATCCTTATCACTTCCTTCACATAAATCGTGGCAAGAATATCAAGAGAGAAATCTTCCCGAATAGAGATAAAATGGGTAGTCTTCAAGGGACGGTCCACAATAACCCATATCGCATTATATCTTTGGATGTTATTGGGAGACCAATGACGCAGTCCATAGTGATATTATCCCACTTCAATGCTTGTATGGGCAGCGGTTGTAATTCCACTTTAGGAAGTTGTCGCTCCGCCTTCACTTGCTGACATACCAGGCACCTTGACGTATAGTTAGAAATCTCCCTTTTTCATATTATCCCACCAATAATGATCATGATGGTCCCTATACATTTTCGTGCTACTAGGATTTATAGAGAAAGTAAATCTATGAGTTTAATCCATCAACTCCTTCTTTATTTACAGAATAGATAGAACACATAATCTTGTACGATATTTCAACACACCTTCTTGATTAGTATTGAACTCAGGAAACATCCCATTCTTCACAGCCTCAAACATCTTCTATAACAAAGGATCTTCATTCTGAGTTTTTTTTCTTCTCTAGTAGAGACATTTGAGAAATCATTTGGGTTAGGTTTGATGATGTCCCTTTACGTATAATTCCCATGTCCATCTTTAATAGGTCATTGATCAAAGGATCTCTTTGAATCCTCATCATGTACAGAACAACTCAGTCATTCATTCTTAATGCATCGACAACTTTTTTTTCTCTTCCAGGATGATAATCAATTGAACAATCATAGTCTTTAAGAAGTTACAATCATCTCTTTTGTCTCATGTTCAGTTATTTTTGTGTGAAAATATACTTCAAACATTGATGGTATGTGAATATTTCACATTTATTCCCATAAAGATAGTGCCTCTATATCTTTAGAGAAAAAACAACCATATCCAGCTCTAGATCATGCGTTGGATAGTTCTTCTCATGAGCCTTCAACTATCGAGATGCATAAGCAATGAAATTTTCATTTTTCAAGAGGACACACCCAAGCCCTTTTAGAGATGCATCTCTAAAAATAACGAATCATTCTCCACATGAGAGCAGTGTTAACAGAGGTGCAGTAACCAATATCTTTATCAGCTCTTGGAACCATTCCTTACACTCCTTTGTCTAGATGAACTTGACCCCTTTTGAGTTAACTTGGTTAATTGATTAGAAGGTTGTGAAATGTTTTTCACAAACCTCATATAATATCTCGCTAATCCATGAAAACTAAGAATATTAGTTATTGTTGTAGGATGAGGCCACTCCTCTACAACTTTTGCCTTTGTAGGGTCAACTATGATTCCTTCATTGGTAACAATGTGCCCTAAGAAAGTAACATGTTTTAACTAGAATTCACATTTACTAAACTTCCCAAAAATCCTTTCCTTCCGTTGAGTTTTCAAAATATTTTTTAGATGATCCTCATGCTCCTTAAAACATTTGGAATATATCAGAATATCAACAATAAAGACTACCAAAAAGTTATCAAGGATTTCCTTAAAGACTATATTCATCAACTCTATAAAAATAGTATGTGAATTAGTCAGTCCAAAAGGCATAACAACAAACTTGAAATGCCCATATATTTATCAGAATATTTTTGAAATATCTTATATCTTCACCCTCAATTGATGATAAACAGATCAAAGATCAATCTTAGAGAAGAATTGAGCCCCATGAAGCTGGTGAAATAAGTCTTCAATTCCTGGAAGAGGGTATTTGTTCTTTACTCTGATCATGTCCAGTTTTCTATAATCAATGCATAGCTGCATCGATCCATCATTCTTCTTCACAAATAGAACAGGTGCTCCCCAATGAGACACACTTAGGCCGATAAACACCTTCTCCAAAAGATTTTGGAGTTGTGTCTTTAATTCCTCCAGCTCCACATTTTTCATCCTATATGGGGTCTTTGATATCGGGTGAGATCCAGGTACGAGTTCAATGGATAACTTTACCACTCATTCTGATGGAGGTCCAGGAAACTCCTCAGTAAATACATCAACGTATTCCTGGATGATGGGGACATTTTCTATCGTCAAACTCTCATTTCCTTTATCTTTTTCAATGATAAATTCCATAAAAATGATGTAGTAGGCTCTTCTAGACAAAGCTTAGGTTGAAAATATCTCCTTGGAAGAGAACTGTAGGTTTTACCTTCAATAATATTGATATTTTCTTACTTCTGCATTTGATCGTAGCATTATACTTTGAGAGCGAGTCCATCCATATTATAATGTCGATTTCTAGCATGGTAATGAATACTAGATTTGTGATAAGATTGTTCTAACTAAACTAAATACGAGAGTTTCTAAACACTGTTGATTCTTGGATAATCCCACTAAGAGACTTGACTGATAACTCAACTTTTAGAATATCGGGATTTAATTATAAATTATTCACAAACATGGAGGAAATAATGGAATGGGTAGAACTAGAATCAAACAATGTACTTTTGAGATTTTATATAACAACAATAGTACCTGCTACCACATAATTTTGATCTTCAACTTCAGCTGTCGTGATAGAAAAAGCATGACCTTACTCCCATGGCCTTTGCTGAGGCTGATGGTGGTTACCCTCCACTACCCTCGGATATGGACAGTGATTGGGAAAGTGCCCTATTTGTACACACTTAAATCACTGGACATCAGGTAGGGCCTGCACCATCTTCCCATTGTCGTTAGTTTTTGGATGTTGAGGATTCACCTCACTACGACAATTCCTCGCAATATGGCCATCTATTTAACACTTTTAGCATTTCCCACTCCCGAGCAAGCGGTTTCCCAAATGCTTCTTCCCACATTTATTACATGTGGGATGTTTCACTTTCTTGCCTCCACTTCATTGATCAAAGCTCCTCCCTAAGCATGGATCCATTTATCTCTATTTCATTTCATTTATGAGACCAATGCATCTCACCAAACTACAGTTCGACATTCATTGAACTTCTCACGATTTCCTCATAGTTGTCAAAATCACGGTTGGATATATTCTTACATAGATGAGGTCTCAGTCCACCAAAGAATTTATCAACCTTTCCATTTGGATCCATGACAAAGGTAGAGGTTTAATGTGAAATCCCGGTGAAGTTCATCTTGTAGCTTCCCACAGATTCATTCTTCTTCTGCTTCATCTCGATAAACTCATTCTCCATTCATGTTCTCATAGAATGAGGGAAATACTTACTGAAGAAGATCCCTCTAAACTCTTCCCACTCTGTAGCTTCAACATCCACTCTTTTCCTCATGTTTTTAATCATCTCCCACCACTGATCATCTTCTCCTTCCAAGCGATAGACAGCTAGGGTGACCTTCTCTTGCTCTGAACAGCATAGCACAAAAAAGATCTTCTTGATAGGGCTGATCCATTGCTCAGAAATAAATGGGTCAGTAAATCCATTGAAGGTTGGTGGTCATTGAAGCATAAAGGACTCGAATAAATGTTGTTCCCTTCACTGTGAGATCATTCTCTCAGATTGATTCAAGTAATTTTCCATAACTTGAGTCAGTTGGTTCATCATTCGCATGAATGTTTCCATTCTGACTTCCATCGGAGAGCCGTCCGCGCATGGTCCATTGCAGTCACCTTTTTCATTGTTCCACCTATTTCATGACATTTCTAAAAGAAGAAAACCTTAATGAGAAACTTATTTCACATAAAAATCTTTTAATTATAAAGCATTAATGTCTTAAAACATCTTTAAACAATTACATTTTTGTATAAATCCTTCATAATGATTCACAAAATGATAATGATTAACAAAACATATCCCCGGGAGTGTCATAACCAAGAGTGCGGTAAGGCCCATTGTCATGTACCCGGTTACCCCGGGTCTAGACTGAAATTCCATGTCAGAGTTTTCACTCCTAGGTACCTCTTTGTTAGAGCCGCCTCTACCTGCTCGTATCCATACAGGGATGTATTTTCTTGATAAACCACTTACTTAATACTCACCAAAATACAAGGAAGTTTTCCTATATTTAAACTTTTATGTAGGATTATTACTAAATTTATTATAGCCTAGTTTCTATAAATAAATAAACTATCCTATGATACCAACTATGGCATCCTTCCTTTTTATAAAACAACTTTGCTTTACATTTTACATACAGAGGATCTTTAAAGTGTAGTGTCTTGGAAGTCATGAACCAATAACTTGAATACAACATAAAACATTATTATAATATACTTTTAAGGCTCAATCATAAGTTCTTCTTAAGTAAAATTATTGCACCTCATATCCTGGAGACATACATCAAAGGAATCGGTGAGCAGAAGGCTCGGCAAGGAAAACAAGTGAAACAGTTGACATGTGATCTTGAGCAATATTAATAAGAACATGATAAAAGTCATAAAGGCATGAGAAATATAAGAATAAGAATATCATAATAATAATAAATTGAATTATAACTTGAATATTTGGCTACAACATTTAATTGAGACATTCATGAACATATCACCAAGGTTTTACCCTGAGGTGTCGTAAACAATTACCAAGGTTATTCACCAAGGTGTCGTGAAACTTGACATCTCTAGAGATTAATTCTTCACCCAATGCATTGGAGCGCTATCAGGGTGAACCCTTAATATGTCTATAGTTTCATGTGATCCACATAGATCATAATCAAAAAATTTATAAATAACCCAAATGGAATGAAATAAATGGGTTTCATGTCAAAATCATGATGTTTAAAAAAAGCTTAAAAATAAGATCATTATATCATTTATAACCCATGGAAAAAGAGTGTGGGTTATATGTATGTCAATTAAAGAATCAAATATATAATATTTATATATATATGAACACCCATAGAAACTAAATAGGTCTGTGTATTCACATAAATAAAACAAGGGAATTTCTTGAGAGAAAGAGATAGAAATTTTGAGACGAAATTTATGCAGCATAACAACTATATAACATGGTTTTAGAAAATAATAAAAAGAGAAGGGACAATGGTATCCCATACCTAAATGGATCATTTTTCAGTAGAGGGATAGAATAAAAATAAATAAGATCATGGTGTGTACATTTTAATGGCACACCACATGAAAAGAAAACTTGAAAGTAAATAGAAAGTGCGATTTCTTTTACGAAAAATTCTACAACCTAACGAAATCACTTAAAATTTTAGAAAACAAATTGATGAGAGAGGAAAGGGTCTCTAAAAAATTAGACATGAAATGGAGAGTAATGAGAACATATAATGACATACCCTCAAAAGAAGTAGATGGAAATTAGAAGACACAACATAAAGGAAGTCATGACTTAAAAGGGGAGGGTGAAAGGATCCCTTACCTTGAAGAGTGACTCCTAAAGCTTGAAGGTCGGGACCTTGTATGGCTTGAGGTCACCTTGGGAGGACTCCTTGGGAGGTGAAGAGACAATAACTTCGTTGATGTTGTTTTTGGTAATGAAATAAATGGGGGAAATGGCTTTGTATTTATAGAAAACATTTGTGAATAAATTATTAATTACCAAGGGACACCACATCGGTGGTATTTGAAAAACCATGGGCTTTACCATGGTATTTTCTCATGGTATTGGCCACTTGGAACACCTCATAGTATATATAACTATTCATAAGTCTACCAGAAAGATTACATCATTATTACATCATTAATGATGTCATTAATTACCCGAGACTCAAAACTGCATTTTTACTATTCACCAAAAATTCAACTATTTCACAAAAATCCCTAAAACACACCCTATCAAAATATCAATGATCTGAAATCAAAAATTAATTCCATTTTATGAAAATAATTTTCAAAGTATGTTTAATTTAATTTTTAGATAAAATAATTATTTATCCCAAAAATAAATCTTTTAAACTATAACTTATTTTGTAACACCTTAAAAGGGTAATCAAGGTCCCATAAAATTATCGAATAACTATAAGCCAATAAAGTAACAATTTATTATTAAATTTTATGAAAAACAATTTCCATTTTAAATTATTAAATTAATTATAAAATTAAAAATAAACTATATATGACATACAACAAATACCAAAACTTAAACAATGATAGTTTTTTCACTTTTAAGATGTCTATAATGTATTTTTACATTCATAGGTGAAGTTTCTATTTTTTTTCAAATTACTATTCATTAATATTCATTATTATTCATATGGGTATGTTATTATTCCTACTTTACTATTCAATAAAAACCCATTTGATCTTAGTAGACTCTAAATTTCTTACTGAACACAACTGTAGAAGACCATTTCTTGAAAATCATTTCACATTGTTAATTATTTAATGAATAAAAAAATTGTTTAGAATTCCCTTTTTTCATAAATTCATCAACAATACATATCCTATATTTATCTGAATATTTGAAATTTACAAACATGTCCAAAATAAGTAATATAAATTTATTTATATAAAAGGATTACACAGTGCATCCAATGTCTCGTTACATAGACCCTTATAACACCAACATAGGACCTATGTGTAAGGTGTGCTATGGTGATAGAATCTTGGGGTGGCTCGAGCAACATTGCCCGAGTGGTGATTTCTATCAGCTTTTACTTATCCCTTAGGCGATTCCTTTCAAGCTTCATACGTTGAAGTTCAGCTTGGGCATAGTCCAGAACAAAGCCCAGTGATTCTACCTCCTTTCGAAGCTCTGACAGATGGGCTTTATATGGATCGAGTCTACTAAATGAGGACATTAAATCTTCTTTCTATATTAATTAACCAAGATAATCATATTTATAAAAACACAATGTTAATATTATAGTTTTCAATGGTCATATTGGCCAATAGTCATATTGAACAACAGTCATAAAACAGTCGAAACACAATGGTCATATTTTAATTATACACACTTTATTAATTAAAGGATATAGTTTTGTTGAGTATAAAATAAATTAACACACAAATTTAGAAAACAAATATAATTAAAAAGTTCAGGTCGTTACAGTGATACTTGACCATAAAGGAAAGAATTTAATATGGGTGAACATAGTTTAGTAATACATGACTGGAAATGGGAGTAAAACTTGTTTAGTAAGATATTTCATGAATGGGGTGTGAATCCGATTCAGTAAAACATGGTTAGAGAAGTCACAAAAATCTATTCAGTAAGCCATATATAGAACCAGGAGTGAACCCAGATCACTAAGGTACATTTTCCACAGTAATGTTCTTGGGACAAGACCTTGATTGCTTTTATGGGTTGGGGAGTGAACCTATTCCAATATGATATCCTCATCAATGATAATTGACTAATATTAATATGATTTTCTTTTCTTGTTTTTATAACAAAAATCTATGTCTTCTGAAAATGTTATGCTCTCAGGGATCTAGTTCTTTGATTCCCTTATGATTAATGTCTTTTGAACTTCCAATCTTTATTCCATGACTCATTTTTATGATATCTGATATGCATGGTATAGATTAAAAATGTAATGATCATATTCTCAAAACATTATCCTCAAGTTATGATTATGAATCTTCCATTTTCCCCCTTAATTATCACTAATGTTTACCAATTCATATATCACCTTTCCCATGGTTCAGAAGAATGGTTTTTATGTGGTAATACTAAATTAGAAGATATTTATGGGTTATATTGATGGTCATTCATGAATTATGAATATTGTGTTTCATGTATCCAAATACAAAAACTATTATGTTCCCCATTCATTTTTTATCAAATGTAATGCATATTAATATAAAAATATGTATACTAATGTATGAGATGCCTCATATACTATAATTTATGTTTAGGTTGTAATTTTTTTATTAATGGTCATAGCTACTCAAGGTTTGTTATAGCTACATGTTACCCATAATTATGAGGTGATATGGGTCTCTAAATTCTTCTTGTACTGTCAATTTGAACTCCTCAGAGATATGATTAATCCCTTATGTTTGGCTACCTAATCTTCTCAATTGGACATTATTGATGTGTCTATTAGCCTATGGTAAATTTTTCAGCTTGTGTAAATACCCCCTATCGAGGATATATGTGATGAATTATATCCTATTTTGGATGGTTGGGATGACCCAAAAAAAACTCAAAACATAGAATGGGATATTCTCACAATATGAAGGATCATCTAAATAAGGGTATGAAACTGTACTTTATTATTTTTTGCATGTATTTGATTATCATATTACATTATCATAGTGGGGCTTGGAAAACATCAAAAACCCCTCATTGATGCCCTTCTTTATTGGTTAAAGATAGAAAATTATCTTTTTAGATAACTCAAGAAATAGGAAGATATGCATTATGGGGACACTAGGTGAGACCAGAGGTATCACTTTATCTTCGATTAGTGGGATATTGGTCATGTTTTGGAATGATGGATTTCCAAATTTGGGGGTTCTTTTTTGGTAATCTAAGTTAGCACATTGGTGATTAAAACCTAATTGAATGAATGGATCCCTCTCAACCTAGTTTTGGTAACCCTTGATCACCTTTATCATCTTTAGGCCATACTCAATAGTGAAATTTCTATTATGGGTTCATTTTTCATTTTTAATTTTTATTTTTATGGATTTGCGGGCATTTTGTGTATAAAAAATATGAGAATACTAAAAAATTCATATTTCTCGGTTTTTTCTAAGGCTGTGAAATGTTTCTAGGGTTGAGTTGGTTAAATTAGGAACCGATATGGTTAATGGTATATTGAGCTAACATAATAATTTCATTTTGGGGTCATACCATGCACCAAATGGGATAATTTGTGACATTTCATGTTGGTCCCTTTCTGATATCTCATAAAATGTGTCACATTACGATCTGGTTCATAGAGCTCATGTTTACATAATAATAATCTATGTTATATATACACCGTACATATTTTCATTTCATTTTCTATGAACCCAAATTGTTTATCCTTTTACCTTAGCTACTATGCGAGGATAATGGAATCCTAGACTTATTATCCAATTCTATCTTGTACAAGTATTTAAAGATACAAATTCTAAAATCATTATTCCACCTACTTATTTCCCTATCATTCAGTCTTGGTATTATTCCTTGGATTGGGTGGAATCATACCAAGCTGGTATATTAAATGATTTATTTTTTCATGTAGAAAAACCTTGTGATTTTCCATTCCCCTTCTATGTAGCCATGATGTAGTTGCTCTAGGACTGGAGAGAGCCCCCAAGGAATCTATCCCAGCATAATGATGAGTCTCCTATCACTGGGGTATGTTTTTTTAGGAATCTTCCCTACCACACTAGTGAAAAATTATTCAATAGTTGTGGTAGGAACAACTGATACTTCTAATCTTTCATTCTCATATGCTTGACCAATCATTCCTTTAATGGACATGATACCTGTTAATATTACACTATAAATTCTTCCTTTAACTGATACACCTAAATCAATCCATGATATCTCAATACCATGAAGGGTAATTTGAAAAAATATCCATACCATGATTATGGGGACTCCCTTGGAGAACAGTCTTTACCGAATGAAATGTAATCGCCAGCGCTACCATGATTTGGGAGCTGGTGTTTTTAACTATCAATAATAATGCAACATCATGGTATAAAATTTCTTATCTTTGAAAAATAATTATAACAATAAGAGGGTATTTTTTTGTTTTCATAACATGACTTCTCTGGTCGAATTTATAAGAGAAGCAATAGAGGATCTTGAATAGAGTTTTCATAAATTCTATTAGTTGTGCACCGATATGGACAACATAACTACATATAAAGTAGTACTATAAGTGATCATTTCTCCAAAAAAATCTCTTTATCCATAGTATTCATCCGTATTAGTGTTCACTCAAAAAGGACATGAAGCATTATGCAATTTTATTGATATTATTCTTCCTCAAGAGATGATAGAAGAAATTGTTCATATGATACTTCATCACTCAATTGATTCCTTTCACCAGACTATAGATTAATTAGAAAAAATAGAAATACCAATTTTATTATTATCATGATATGAATTATTTTTCCTTTATATGGAACCTTGGAGATATATGTGAATATTGATATTCCACTATTCATTTCACATTTTCAATTTACATACCTTCCATTAATTTCATGTATCTATCTATTTTTATTTCATTCATCATGTCCATGTCATTTGGATTTCATAGTGTCATACTGATCCAAAAATAAATCCATATTTTTATGACACATTGTAATCCCAAACGCCTAAATTTGAATTCATGACTGAAAACATACCTCTCTAAAAAATTTACAAGGAACAATTGTTGAAATAAGAACCATCATTGATGGTTCTACTCTGCATATCCCGAATTACTCTTCTTCAAATTGATAATATGTGTGAATATATCCCAAAGTTATAGTGTTCTTTTTATTTCATATATCATTAGATATAGATTTCATAGATTGATTTTATATTGGGACCAATAATGTTCACTACAAGCATTGTATCATTTTTTAGCCATTACATTTTTGTATGTTTCATGTGGTGAATGATTAGAGGGAAATCCTAATATTTTTATACCATGTGAATTTTATAATAGTTCAATATTTCCGAGAAAACACCAAAATATTATATGCAGTGTGTAGAGAGTAAACAGTTTCATAGGGATCCCTTTGTGGGTATTTAACTGAGAGATAATTTTTTCTATTTCAATTGATAGATATAAGGTTATTCAAACAATACTATTTCTATAGATTAGGTTATTATAGATCAAAAAATTTATTTATAAAGTTTAAATACTTTGATCATGGACTATCTAATACTAAAGTTTATGGTCTTATAGCTTGACTCATCTATTGTTGTTTCATAGGGTCTTTTTTTTAAAATAAATCTAATTTTGTATTCTAGGATCTTTTAAGATTGGGCCTTTTGTTGCTATTGTTTAGTTTATTTTACCTCAAACAATATTTTCCTATTATTTAGGGTATTTTTTCTCAAACCATCTATTACCTTACTTATGGTATTTTAGCTCAAACAATCAGTTGTTGTTGTTTTTTATGGTATTTTAGAATAGACTATATTTTTTATTATTTTAGGGTCATTTAGCTCAGAATATGTTTTTCTGGTTGTGATTGGTTGGTTGTTGTAAAGGGTTCGGGAACCCTATATCCATGATGGGATTCTGAATAATGAATATCAATTTTGGGTTTTGATACGCTATATTTTTAATTTATATTATAATGAATGAATGATAATGAATAATTATGACACCCTACCTTCTTGTAGAAATTATAATGGATATTTATCCATGAAGTGCGATATCACACTACATCATTACTTTTAGGGTTTTTTTCGGTGGAAACTTTTAGGGACTCCAATTTCTCCAGTATATCAGGACTATATACTGTGTCATTCATAACCCGTAAGGTTCAACTGATGGTGATTAGATGGGGAGGACCGATTGAGGATGATAGTGAAACATTTTGAGATGTCAACATTCAACATGATGTTGTTGGGGTTCATGATTATTAGAGATCTTATCTTGTAAGGAGTATAATCCTTTAATTACTGGGTCGAAATCCTATATTCATGACCCAATAGTGATTACATTAAAGGTTTAGAAAATGGATCCAATCCCTTTTCAAAAGGATGTGAATGATTTATTAATATTAAAATATTTGACCATAGAGAATCATATGAAGAAAGTGTTCTAAAATAATTTTTATAGAATAATATGGTAGTTTAGTCATTCATTGGGATTATCAGTCATGATATTATTTGGTTTTAGGTCACACGATGTGGGCCTTCAAAAGGATCGAGGTTATAATATTACATTACATATTTGAGAAAGGGTACAGTACATGATAATGTAACATTCATGATGTCAAATATGATTAAATAGTTCTATATGGGTATTATAAATCATGGTCGTAGAATATATATGTAAAAAATAAATGGGTACTAGTGGATAAGGGTCGAACATTTATAATGGTGTAAATGAGTACCGTTTGATTATTGGAAAACATCTCATAGATTTACTGTTGACCTTTCCTCAAGGACCAAAACCACCACTTGGAGCATTATTTAACGAATTGTGTTATAAATAAGAGAAACCTAGTGGGGGCCTTTCAGAGCAGTAAATTCCTATTAAAAATACACTAAAAAAGGGAACTATGATAGGTTACTCAATACCATGGGGTTATAAAAGAAGTGTATCAACTCATGGAATTAGTGTGTGTAAACATAGAATTAGAATACATGATGGTGATTTGTGGAAAATTTCATACTCAATAAGTGTTTGAGAAACCCAAAATTGGTGCCGCTATATACTAAACATAATTTTTGTGGTGAGGGAATGTGAAAATAATTACAATAAATTTTTCCAGTACTAGGGGTTCTAGCGCAAATGGATCAACCTTTACTAGTGAAACCATATAGGACCTATGAGTTTTTTACTTTTCTATTTACTCTCTATATTTTTCAAAAACTCTAGATGTAATGATTTTAGTGAGAATAGAATTGAATTCTACATAGATTCCCCATTATGGGTTTCTATCCTGGAATTGTTTATGTCTCATGGACTAGTAGATTTATTCTCTTATGAAACATACCATCAAAGGAAAATTTTATAGTCATACAACTTTTACTAAAGTAAATATAGATTACAGCCACGATGCTTGTGGGCTTGATATGAGGGGAGTGTTCACAAAAAATATTAATTTGGATTCCCAATATTTGAAGTACTACAACACCATTCTTATAAGAGATTGAGATTATTGTAAATCATGGATCATGGTTCTCAGATCATTAATGTCGATATGGGACAATTATGTCAAGGATGATCACATGAAACCCTCTGGCGAAGAGCACCACTATGATGATGTCAGTGATCACATGAATTAGAATACCTTTTTAGGGTAATGAAATATTTAGTCAATGGACATGATCTCATATATAGGATCCAATGGAATAAATTCATAGTAATTCAAAGGTTCAATTGACTATGAGAGACATTTTTCAACCTCCATGGATGGTTTGTAAAAATTCAAGACACTCAAGATACAAATTGTGGTTCATGGGAGGTGTTATTTGGTAGATTATTGTAGAACCCGAAACACTAGTTGACCATTTACAATACCTTGTGGTCCATTAATAAGGAGTGATGATGGATAATGGTATGCTTAATTTTACTTCATCTGGTGGGGCACATCTACAATTATTTTTATCAACATGCGACAAGGGTTTAATTTTTACATTTTAATTTCATACGGTAAAAAAATAATTGATGGTTTGAAATACATTAGGATGTTATTAAAGAAAATATTCACTTATATGAGGTGTCTCTAAGAGATAAGAATAAGTTATATCTACATAATTCTATTGGTGGGTACCAATATGTTAGAGCCTTTCAATCAAAGTTATACACCATGTGCAAGCAAGCCGTATACAGATTTGATATGTTTTTAGGGAAAGAGAGTATATATGACTTAGACATCCATAAGAAGGTTCATATACAATTTTGATGGATGGGATTCCAAGGGTATTCATATTTATATTTTAATGGAGGTAATGATTCCATATTCACCTCTCTGAAATAGATCCCTATTCATGTACCTAACTTGTATATAGGGGATATGTGAATTTCTATTTTCCTCCCTTAGTGTGTCTCATAATATTTGTGAGATAAGGGGTCATCTACTTTCAACTGAATCGTATTTAAGGAAATGGAATTTCTGTATTTAATTCAAGTATAGTGATTAATGGATTATCCATATAATATATTCATTTATAATACAACCTGCTCTATAAAATGTAATGTTCAACCTGATAGACCATATGACTTGTAGTATGATTGCATTTGAATAAGATGTTTTCATTAGGTTTAAAATCATATGACTAGGTTGTAACTTGGAGAATAAATAATAATTAAGGTAAATTAGGTCATAATAAAATATGGATACACTAGGATGGATGGGTATAAGAGAACAACAATATAATCATTCTTTGATAATGGGTATAATGCTCATCTTTTGGACACTAGGGTTATTCGATTACATTTGAATAATATGGTAATGGGAGGTGTAAATCATAATATAATAATAAATGAGTTGGCTGGAAGTGGAGATCGATGGGTGCTGGTTGACCATTGATAATGGTTGAAGATCATACTCTACATAGACAAGATAATAACTCATGGATTTTAAGGTTTCCTCTCCTTGGGTGACAAAAATACAACTAGGAGAAAACTCAAAGGAATTTCATTTTTCATTATTTAATCATAGTGGTTCCACTTTTGATTATCTAGTCTATGTTACAAGGTTTCAATGGGGGAGAACTAGGAACACAGAATCCCAAGGTCCATGGGGTTCCATGAGAGTAATATAAATATGATAAACTGGTTGGTATCAACCGAATTATTTTGGATATGAAGTTGGTTCATGGATAACATAAGATTCAAAAAATTCTTGGGAACCCTAAAATATATTCCAGTGATTATTAAACATATTTCAAGAATAAGGGATAAATCATGTGATTCCTAGGTAGAAAATCATCAAAGTGATTATATGTTCAACATGATTACCTCTTTCCATAGATTTATATTTCAAGTGATAATGAAGTACTCTTGAATATTGATGTAATGTGACTAGTATTTTATCATGTAGTTTAACATCATGCAGCTAGGATGTTATTACCTATCAAGAACATCTCTCGATCATACTTAATAGAGATACATTCCATGTCCCCTTATCCCACATGAGTCATTCACAGAATGAGAAATATGGTATTACTAGACAACTAATTGAGCTACATGAGTGTATCTGGTAAGGAATATGTGGGGTTCTTTAAAATTTAATCTGGAATAGAGCCTAAATATAGATTAGACATTCATAGAGGTACATGATGGGAATTGATGAAAATTTTAGGATGATTTTGAAAGTTATAGATCCAAGTATTACTACAAATCCATTTATGTAAGGAATCAAGACACATATAGTTATTAGATGTAAATATCCCCATACTTCTTAATTTTATGTATGAGGATAGGTTATTTTTAACACATTAAGGTTGGGACCATGATGTTTTATGAACGTGTAACTATATATATTGTGATAATTGGAGTCATGCCACATAATATTCAAAGTAGGAAAACATTTTTTTCATGTATGACCCACACGTAAGGAGCGGGGTTCATTCATTTATATTTTGGATATACCCTAGACTAGAAATTTGAGTGACACTACACATACTATGGTAACAAAAATCAATACTCATATAGTTATTGTGAAATTTCCCAACATATTATTGGATCACATGCAATGAGGGTTCATTTTTAAATATATTGAGGTTGGGATAATGATTTGGGATTTGGGTATCACAATTTATCACATGATTATCCCGAATTAAACCACACGTTGTTCTATAATAAAAAATTCAATTCACATGTGAGACCCTTACATAGGGCGAACATTTCATCACATTCATATAGTGGATAGACCCATGATTGGGGATCCTAGAATCACTAAAAATCCCATGTAAAATAATAACCATTCCATACATAGTTATTGAATTGAAATTACTTGTACATGTCATTCCCATAAGTAGGGAAAATATATATTCATAATTATTTGAGGAGCTAGGATTGAGGATCCTTATATCATGACGTATCCTATGGTAATATGAATCAAGTGAAACATATTGCATGAAATAAAAAATTAACTTTCCTAGACTCAATAATATAAAGAGAGGGGAATGTTATCTTGTTATTATTATGGATAGTCCAAAGACTTGAGATCTGAGCATCACTACATATCCTGAAATAACAAACATCATGCCATGCAGTGTTTTGGAACGAAAAAATCAATATGTAGGTATGATTCATACACAATGATGGGGATTTTCCATTTTTATTACAGCTATTTCCACGATTTGGGATCTTGGAATCACTATGTATCTTGTGATAATAGGAATCAAGACACACATAGTTCTTTTGAATGGTCTCTACATAGGTCTCACCCATATATAGGTTAGGTTTTTTATATACACTGCAAATTGACCCAAATTTTGGGATATAAGTGTCACTATATATCTTATGATGGAATTAATCATTCCATATTTAGTTGTTTTAAAATCCACTAATGTGGATCTGAACCATGAATAGATGGGGTACATCATTTTTACCATCATACATATCATTCTCTTGTGCAGTGAATCATTCATCAGATAACATCCTCCACGAATTTTAACATCATATGTCAATCATGCCTTTCATGAAGTTTAATTTCACATGGTAAAGAAGTAAGATGATATATAGTTTAACGTAATTCCAAAAATATATGGAGTTTATGATGGTTTCTATGAAATTTACTACTTGATATACCTCAAATTAGAGGGGCGTAATGAGTTCCCTATCCATTATGGCCAAAGAGTAAGCTCTGTTGGAATAAAATGTACGTATGATATAAATCCCTTAACACATGGGTTTTAGCATTTTAGGTTTCATTCATTATATAATTAGGTTTCTAATGAATATACTCATTTATCCTAGAAGGAATGAGTGGAAGAAATAATTTTTGTTGAAGGATAGATCAATCCAATTTGGATGAACTTAGATATATTATAGTGTATAGAAACTCGCCTTATCGAGTCATTCCAACTCATCCAACTATTTTTGTGATTCCACTTCATTTAAGTATTTTCCATAGATGGATATTCGATGTGAGGGAAATTTGAATTTCATGTAAAACGGCTCTAGTGTCCTGTAAACCAATAAATGTATCGTTTCTTTTGTAGTAGTGAATGCAGTAATTTGGTAGGACCAAAAATCATGAATGTGTTTTTCTGAAAAATAATTTTTTCCCATGTCCATAATTCTCTAATTAATATTTGAAACAGCCTTCTTGAAGGCCTCTATCTATCCGTTTTTTCACTGCATGATATCCTAATGAATGGATGGACTTAACATTGTACACATGGTACAATTTATTTATCCTATATGACCAAAATTTAGTGAAATTTTGTCTAGTATTGTGTGAGGGACACCGAGTTATGTGATGATATTGAAATTAATTTTGATGATGATATTCATCATTCTGACTTCTTCGTGGGGTACTGACTCATCACATTTGTAAGAGAATTAGGTACTAGGAAGGTTATAAATAAACATCATAACTGAAGATGGGGGATATGGCCCCACAAAATCCATTCCCCATATGAAAAAATTCTATGAATACATAGCCACATGTATCAACTATTGAGTTTTCTGGTTTATTTTTTCATATATATTTAATTCATTACATTTACTAGTGAATTTCACACAAACCTGCATCATTATCTTCAGTAGTAACCAAGTGTCTAAATTTTATGGGAGCGATTGGTCCAAGAATGATGAAAAACATGAGAGAATTCATGGAGTTTTCTAGGATAGTGGGAATATCTCATTCTAAAATTCACATTAGAATAATTCCATTGAAGCGTCATTTAGAGAGGAACATTTCCATTTTTGGCCCATCTTATAAGCTACAGATTGCATCTCAGTGTCATGTCTTTTTTATTTCATCGTGATCTAACATGATGGTCCCATTTTGGAGATAATCAAATATGGTATCCATCAATACATGGGTGGATATCATATGACTGTTATCTAGGGAAGAATTAAACTAGCTGATTCCCTCCATGAAAAAAATAGTTACAAAATAGATTGTTATATGTTGCATGATTCAGAGCACCACTTCATCACGATTAGTATGTTCTAGGAATGTGGTTGTATTAGGTAGTGAATTAGAACATTCATTTTGTGATCAATGTATATGACACAATTTTCATTAATATTTTAATCCTATAATCAATTGTATTATGCAATTGAAGGGAAGGTATAATTATTCATTCTTGATATCATACTCATCTTTGATCTATTTGATTACTAGCTCTGATTCCCCTTTGATATTCAGGCAGGATATCTTTATATATTGGGTTAGATACAAAAAAGAAATTTGGGATTAGTATTCTTCCTTTTTATTATTGTGTCCATTAGAAAATGATAACGATTAGTTTAAAACATCCTTTTCTGGGTAAATAAAAAAAAATTCTAGGATAACCAAGTTAAGCATCTGGTATTCCATCCTCTATCCAATTAGACATTAAGTGTATTTATCAATATTCATCTTCCATGTTTATTGATAAATGTAGGAAAATAAAAAATATTCATCAAGAAGTTAGGCATCTACAAGACTATCTTTTAGGGTGGTTTGTTCCATAAGGAAATCATCCAGGTCCTTCCCTTTAACATTTATCATTAACACAAATTGGTTTTCATTATGTGATAGGATAACCTCCAACTGGATGAAACTACCATTTAACATAAGATGACCAAGATTTAAAATGAGCAGCTCAATAGAAGATACCTAGTGGACTTCATGATGGTGAATTTAATTCCTCATGTTTTTCAATGTAATGACCTATGTGATTATGTTCATCTTGATAGTGGAATACTAGGTCTTAGTACTAAGAATCATCTGGCTAAGAATGTAGAGGCCTTGTTCTTTCCCCACATGATTTCTTATATGAGGACAACACTATGTGATCATTCCATGGAGGTCGCATATTGGATATGTGGAAATCCATTTACCAGTGACATCAAGAAACATGGGTGTACTAGGTACAACATGATATTATAAAATTAAAATTTTCAGACCTCATCCCATTGATAAGAGGCTCCCTTTTTCAATAACATAGTTATTTAGAGGTATTCTCCAGCATCATTGGCAATGAAATTACAAAAATTTGAACGTGGTTTTCTTGGAGTCCCCTCAATTATATAATATTTTGAGGTGGTGATATTACCTAGACTGTACTATTATTTTCTATATTGAACTTGATGCCATGGTTTCATACCAATAAGAAAAGTAATTTCCCTACTGTTACTCTAAAAGAACAATTCAATGAATCATTATCAAATTTTGTTGCTACAATTTTATGAATATTTTTTTAAGATCACCGATATGATCACATCACAATTTATATTTATCCACCATTTAATCAAATTAACATTCCATGATTCTCCATAATAAATATTTAAAGATATGATGCATGGAAATTTGGTACATATATCTAACATTAATTAATTCAAATTACATGTTCTAGTAGAATAGTTTCCCCTCAGGTGATTTGATGGATGTGGCTTCCTTGTTTTTAGGGTCCTTATTTATTGAATTATTCCATGAATACTCATTGATGAAGGAATGATATTGGAATCCATTAGTGGTATTGATCAAAAGATCTGTTATTGTAAATGTAAAATCATCCGTTAAGAAATTTGGATTAATTTCTATTGAATTAATAAAGACCCTAATAATCCAATTATGTTTCTTGATAGGGATGATATTGTAAATCCATTTTTGGTACTCCACCTCTTAGAAAAAAATATATTAGATCAATTTGTCAAATTCATATTCATAGTTAGTTTCATGGGTGATGTTCATTCTCTTGTTTACCTACCTAAAACCTCAATTGTAATCAGGTAAGCATATATGATGAATAGACACATCAGGGTACATCTTTAGAATCTCTGTATAATTCCATGAAAATTTGTATTGATTTTTATTTATAAATAAAATAGACATATGATACTCCTTAAGAGGAATGGGAACAATAATTATGAGAGGCCACAACTCTTATTCTATTTCATAATTAACCCTCTCTGAGATCCTTGATGGTGGTGGATAACTAACCCATAAAAACATGAGGGGTGTTCCTAAAGTCATACTATTCTTATTCAATCTCTATATCAGTGGATTTATTTTTAGACATAGTGGGTTGTTTGGAGGTATCTCTATCATTTTTATTGTAATAGAATCCATGAAGAGACACATATACATCCTGAATTTCTATAAACATCATAGAGTGATTCTGGGTATGCTTATCTTCATTTATAATAGTACCAAGTATATAAGAGATATAGACATTCTATATTATACAGAATTTCATGGGGAATATATAATTTTTTTCTACTTCCTCAAGGAAATTATTGGATCAAAATAGATCATTAGTCCTACATCACTTTGAAGAATTTACATTAGCTGACATGACTTCTATAACATGGACATGAGCTAGTGATGTTTTTAGTTCCTGATATCTTGATGGGATTTAATCGTCTACCTTAATTAGGATTATAAGAATAACATAATAAATTTTCATCATGCTCTAGAGGTTCAAAGGGCAGTCCCTAATAAATTAAGAGTAATAAACTCTATATCGACATCAACCATTTTTTCCTTACCTGTTATAGAATCTTGTGTCATTATAATCAGCTTTACATGACTCAAAGGGTGCCTATCACCATATAATGTGTTGACCTAAACATTGAAGTGGTATTTCAATCATTGATTATTTGTTAATAGTACCACAATATGGATATGAATACCAAATCATTAAATAGGGACATTATATTCTCTGTCTTGATGTATATCTATTAACTGGGAATTATATGTGACATTACCAAACTGATCATTGGGATTTTTATTCCCAAGGGGTCATTTATTAGTCTTATTATACTGTTGAATGGTTATCTTCATATGGTAAAAGTCACCCTCTCTATGTCCCAAACATTTGAGGATACATATTGGAATGGTTCTAATGTCGAAACCACGTTCAACCAAAACCATTAAGATAATTACTTGATCGAATTTTCCAAAATAAAATATAGGTGTCTAATATATCCCGAGATTCCCTCTTCCTAGTCCTTCTCTATGACTGAGATGGTGTTTTGAGATATTTATCCCATAGTCTCCAATCGATAAAAATCATCTACAATGACATATATCTCAATCTCAAGTTGG
Source organism: Viscum album (assembly GCA_963277665.1). Lineage (NCBI taxonomy): Eukaryota > Viridiplantae > Streptophyta > Magnoliopsida > Santalales > Viscaceae > Viscum > Viscum album. Next base: position 695,460,352 of record OY728163.1, read on the forward strand.
ATTTAGAGGGACATAGTGAGTGTCTCTTTGAGTTTTTTTGAAATATCGATAGAAACCAAGATTGAGTGTTTGGCTGGGAAAACTGCCATCTGTTTAAAAATGTAACCTTTCTATTCAATGGAACTATTCTTCCCATGGAGGGGTTACTCCATTTTATGTGGATTAGGAGATGTGTTTTTTTATGTACACATTCATATTTATTTAGAAGATGATGGGGATGCTTCTTCTGAAGGTGGAATATGTCACACTAGGCTTCACATTTATATGTATTGATCTGAATAATGCACTCTAGTAAGTTGATCGTATAAAATTACAACACATGAATGTTCTTTGGTGGCCTCTATTTATCCTCCATGTTTTTTTATATTTGAATAAGATATCACCCATAAAACTTAGTCAGGTATATGGATTTAGTGGGGATGTGACTAGAATATTGGCTTCGACCATGATGGTTTCACCGCCAGTACAATTAGCTTTTTTATCCCAAGCCATGAACATCACAGTTGGGAAGAGGTAGCTATTATTAATAGGAATTTTCTTTATTAGATAAAAATACTTTAAGTCAATTATATTAATATAAAATAAATTATCTATTCATCTGTTAAAGTTTCCTTTTGGTGGGGTGGTGACCATTCTCTAGATATTGATTGAAGAAAATTTATAAAAGTTGATGTTAATTTGATAATTGGACATGACTCTTCTTCTTATGTATTTTCTTATTTCTAAATATTTTTTCAACCTAAAATATCCTAAATAAAGTAATCATCCCAAGGTTTTGGGTTCAATGATGGTTTTAAAATGTATTATCATTGGATTATATAATCTTGATAAACATTATTTTATTATAGTAATCTAGTTTTTGAAAATTTATCTATTCATGGATGAAACATTATGATATTCACCCTCTTCTTATAGTTATGAGATGGATAAAGTATCCACCTATGATAGGTAATTTCCTAATATCACTTATTTAGAATAAAAAATTCATTGAAGGATATCATTTAGTGTAATGAATAACTTGATGGCGTTTCCCATAATTCTATAAATGGGGAAGTAATGAGGATGGTTAGTGAGTTTTACTTTTTATCCCTTGGTTTTGGCAGATTGAGGAGGTTATTATCAATTGATATATGGAAATAATATGGAACCTATTCATTTAAAATGGAATTCAATTTTTTTATCCACTCATCAAATTGAATTTGACCAAAATATATATTTTTTATTTAGGTAAAGGTATATTTTGTTATTTTTTTCACTCGATGGGTTTTATGGACAAAATAGGGACACCATAGGTTCTTGAGTAGGCATTGGTACATGTTTGATAGTAATAAAATATTTCCATACCTAACTAGGCCTTTATCCTTCATTCATGGTCAAGAGAAAACATTTACCTTGGGATTTAGGAAGGGAATCTTCTCCATGTTGTTTCGTCTCTAAAACTCATGGAATCCTCCTAGATACATTATTATGATAAATGGTTTTTTCACCTCATCGTGAATATTCTCAAAAAAATGTTTTATCAATATCTATTTTGATAAAGGGATACTGAGAGGATATGTTAAACATCATAATCTAGATAACAAGTCCAAACCTCTATCATTATCAAAAAAATTACATGTTGTAATGTTGAAAATAATCATTATCCTTAATATAGAGTAGACTGAACTAGATGGAGTCTATTTATAAAAGAGTTTTAACAAAATATCTTTGTTTGGTCCCCTCATGATGATATTGAGGTCCAATAATTGGGATACATGAGGACATAAAATGTTTGAGATTATATTCTGGATCTCCTACAATATCAAAGGATGAGAATATAGGGTTGAAACATTCGGGTTGGGGAAAGTGTTACCCATTCATTCAAGATATATATTCTTTTTGGGATTCACTGGGGTTCACTTTCCATCAATAGATTCCATTTAAAAGATAGAGAATTCAGAGACATTGTGGAGTTCTAGACATACATATATGCAATACACCTCCTATCTATTGGGAGTGGATGAGGCTCGATGATGTGTACCTATTTTTTATCAAATGGATTATTGATCTTTGGTAGGACCAAATGATCAACTTATTGGGGGATTGGTTGTAGCCATAATGTAGTAATTTCACAATAATTCTAAACATGCTCATTATTTAGATTGGATCCATTGATCTTGAGCCGGCCTGGTGCTCAAGTTCCACTCTTCTAGGGGGATAAATATCTCTAGATGTTTGGGAGGACCAATATTAATCAATTTTTGAATATGATTCAATGTGGGAACATATCCCATGAGTAGTTTCTTAATGAGTTGTCTAGGATTCTATATTTAATACTTATATTGTATTAGTTGAACCTATATGGATTATATTTTGTCTCTTCAAGGTGGGGGGTTGGATGTTTCTTCACTAATCCCATTATCATTTGATGATTTACAAAGGGGATATGACAATTATTCAACCATAGGTTCCAGGTTATGATTCATTATTTTATTCCACATACGTGTTTACACAATATGTGTATCCATATCACCAAACTCTTGAGGATAATTTTCCTCATTTCATCCAAACGTGTATACGTCCTTGTCCACATCATTTAAAGGATTTATGGTGATGACATCCAATGTGTTGTATCGGGTAATAGTAGATATCCCACCACTCTCCACATAATAAGGTGATTTTTCACTACTAGCTTCTCCACAAAGGGTATCTTTAGGGTAATTTCGCTAACCCATACTCATATTGTACCATTTTGGCTTTACAAGCCTTATTTGATTTAACCACCTCTATCATACACTCCCACTTTATTGGTCAATGAGTAGTTACATTAAAGTAGTTTCTAGATGCACTTTCTGAGTGACCACAAATTTAATGAGTTTTTCCTTGTGGGTGGAGAAATGGTTGGGATATTTTTCGTTGATATTTACCTCCATACCTAGAGAAGAATGATTACCTTCAAGAAGAAAATGGTGATATAAATGCACACATCATTGTATTATTGGGTGGATTTGGATCATGTATTGGCACTTAATGATCATATTGTTGTAGTTTCTATGTTTATAGTAATAGATTTGACTAATTTTTAGATTGCAATTAATATAGAAATTCCCCCATCCCAATGGGCTATGTTTTTTCAGGAACCTCTGTTGATTCCCCTTGGATCATATAGGGGAGAGATAAACCCTGTGGTGCTGATTAAGTTTAAATTTTATCCATCCCAATAGAATGGGGTTTGTTTGTACTTGAAATCAATATTTTTTTGTTCAACTTATGTTTTGATGACCCTAGGGGTTTAGGTGGTGGTAAAAATCACCCTAGCACTCTGGGATCGATTTCAACATAGATGATTTCTATAGAGGATAATATTTTGATCCTTCTTACTTTTCTCAATTTTATTTCTAAATGGCCCATGTGTAATGGATATGTGGGATGGGAGTGAATTTATATGGGAAGTTTTCAGGTAGTCCAAAATTATTACTTCTCTATTTGTTATGTGTTGTAATTTTTTATATTGAGAATCCCTACTTAAGAGTCTTCAAGTTTACCACTCCCTATTTTTGTGATATATTTTCATCTTCATGGCGGATGAGACTCATTATAATAAAATGTTTCTATGTTATTTATGTAATCAACTGATTTTCAATGTGGATATGATATTAATTGATGTTGTATTTGGGGATCTTTTCTATTTTGGGAATGTAGTTAAGTGGAATGACCTAAACTCACCCCATCATCAGATACAAATGTATAATTTGGCATCAGAGATCAGTAGCTAGAGATTTTTGATAATATTATGATAAGCATGCAGTAGAAATTCAATTTAAATTTCTTGTAATGGGTTATAGGAAATAGAGATAGAATCTAGGTCCATTGGATGATATATTTTTTTATAGTCTAAATGAGATACTAATATCATTGACAATGGAGGCTTATTGAATTTAACCGCAAATGAATATCCCACATATTCTGTTAAAGGTAAGGAATAATGTCTATTTCTATATCATTTAGGAACTCATAGTATGAAGTGTTTATGGGCCAAAACCGGGTTGGCATGTTGTTTCCCAATAAATCGCTCCATATTTCCATGTCAGATTAATCATTATTAGAGTCATACTCGTCCACCTTGTCATACAAAAATGGTCGTGGCCTACTTCCAGAGGTGAGGATTTGTTGATAGTTTATGGGGAACTATATACTATTAACCTCAGTTTTTAGAGAACCAGTCTATATGATGCTATCAGTGAATGTGGTTTATTTCCATATCCATGATATATAGTTCTATATGATGGTTTTTATAGAGGATATCAGTATTATAGTACCTAAAATTAATTGTTGCACTCTATTGAGGGTGAAAATTCATCTAGTGATACACTTATTTTATTTAAGTGTTTTTGGTACCCTAATTTGTTTCAGATATGAATCATAAAACCTCAATGACATTAGAATTTAGGGGATCCTGGATATGATCCTCAATATGTGTCATGGTAGGAATATGTCAAACTTTCAATTTGAGGATGACTAGGGATATGATCATGATGCATGAAGGCTACTGGAATATGTTGATAATTATATGTTATTGTGAGTATGTGATTCCACTATTGAGAAGTTGTCGGAGCATGCTGATGAGCATATAAATTGTTAGTGGGGATATAAGCCTACATATTAATGGTTTTTGGAATATTACAATCAATGGTGTATGAATAGGGTTTATAATAACATTCTAAATAACAATTCAAAACTAGGATATGATATCACTACTCCATAATAATATAATGGATATGAACCTCCTCTTGTATAGGCTTTAAAGGATGCTGGTGCAGTAGATAATTGGTGGAAGCATGGATATGTACCTAGACCACATAAGCTACCATAATGTGACAATTAGTTTCATCTAAAATGATATGAACCATCCCAAAAGTGATTTCCATATTATAATAGAAATACTCGATTGGAGCGGGGGTTTGAGAGTGGTTCTATGTTATTTTATTATGCAACATTATACCTTCAATCGAAATGTTTGCATATCCTAAGGTATTTTTCAAACTGAGTGGGCGATCCTTATTTGTAATGGGGATATGATCCAATTATTTTTCATCATTCTTTACCATAATATGAGATATTATTCTTGAATGGGAGTAGGAATTTTTAAATTCTCCAAACTATCCACCTATTCATATTAATCTTAGTGGTATAATTCTTTAGCTATTTGTATAGGAATATGTTAATGTCCCGATTTATGTAATATTTATACAATATATCAGTGGATTTCTTCTAATGTTTACATAATTTACTATAATTTTAGAAAAGGGAAAGTTAGAATACAAATTCATCGTATCCTTGATATACTGAAAGATTTATTTCATTTAATCAGATATAAAATCCCTCTCTATTACACCTTGTGGAATCTGAATATTCCAATGGGATTCATGTGTGGGGGAAAGGATATGTGGCATACCATTTCTTATTATAGGAATATGAATGTACATTTAATCAGATTAAACATGTATATGATCATGGTCACTGGAAAGCACCAAAAAATGCAGACTGAATTCATCAAAGGAGGTAGTTATATGATCCCAATCATATTTATCCATATCATTCCACACCTGAAGAGACTTCACTAGTACCCATGCATGAGTGTCTTGGGTGGAAATATGTTGAGTGGTTCTCTCACCAGGTCACTGAGGAACACTATAAGGATTACACAAGTATTAGTAGTTAATATAATCCATCCTAGGAAGCTCCTGACCATATATTGATTCATAGTCGATTCCTTGTTCATACTTCATAAGGTATCATGTGAACTACTTTACAAGATCCTAAGATAATTTTATAAAGAAGTTAATGGTGGAAAAAAGTGGCACGAATGTCACTAAAACTCTCCCAGAATTAGATGGAATTTTTGGCATCATAATATGGATAATTTTTTGTTAGACCTCAATGGATTGGATTGTTCCATGTAGGTGGTATTCTGAGACCATCATGCAAGCCACCAAAACTGAAGGCATCAGATGGTTGATTTTGTTTTGTAACTCATGGAATCAACTATTGTAGATGCGGTTATAGAACATTTACATGATAAATTCATGGTATTAGGTCAATTTGGATTCTATATGAGACATTTAAATTCAAAAAGATAATAAATACCACGGTTCTTATTTAATTTATCTTTAAAAGAATGAAACATTCCAAATTATCTATTCGCATGTAACCCAAGTGTTTTTTATGTTTTCTCATTTTAAATGTCTGGAATTTACATGGAAAATTTGGACTATTTGATGGGAAGAAATTTTAGGTTATATTATTGAAATATTTCAAATCATGCATTTTATTTTTTCTTTTATGGGAGATGAAAAAATGTCCCAATACATGGTCAACTGGTTATTTTTGTTATTATTTGAGATATTTACATCGTGTTAACCATTATTGTTATTTTAGAGGGTGGAAAGGAATAATGGATCGATGGGATATAAGAAATATAACCTTTTCATGACATTAATGAGATGACATTGTTTAAAAATATCACATTTGGCTGTTATTTCTATATTCACATTGACATCACAATTTTTTATTATGGAAAAAATTTGTAGTTTATGACTTATTATGGGGGTTGAGTATGGTGTCACAATCATTCAAAATAGGATTACCAATTTCATGTATCATGGAAACTCACAATGGATCCCATATATTCAATGAATCATTTCTCCAATTTTGAATGAGAGGTGGTCATTGGGGGTTTCAAACCCACTGTCACATAAGAACTCACAATGATTGGGAGGATGGGAGAACGGGCTCATCCCACCATTTTGGGGAAAAATTTCAATAGTCCTAGAATCTCTTATTATTTTATAAAATGTTAATGAATATCGTCTATATAATGATACAATATTGGTTACACTATCTAAATTATAAAGCATTGAATAGTTCTATATGTAAATGGTGTTCTATTAATGAGACCCCATGTATATAAATGGTTCTTTATCTATTTCTTTTTATTTCTTTTCATTGGGGGTTTCTAATATTTTAATTCCAAATAAAGAGGAACTCTAAATTTTACTACCATCTAGGGAAGTGATTTATGTCTGGGATACAAGATTGAATCTCTAGGATGCGTCCTACATGTCCCATGAGAAAATGAATCAGAACCTATATAATTCGTTTGATATATTTTATGGTTTCATAGTAGGACTGTACCATGACAACTGTGATAAATATTTGAAAGAAATTAATTAGATACACTAAATATTGATTCAATACATATGTAATATGGAGGTCATATTGGAGTGTATTATATGGATCTCATTCCATAGAAATTTATCCTATGTATCCTTCAGATAGTAGGAATAAGAGTCCTTAAATTTCAATTGGTTTATCAATATGATGATGTATAAGGAATAATGATAGACCCATAGTGGGGTCCTATAAACTATATTAATTCATATATCAAGTATATCTACCATAGTGGATTCCCATTTCTTTTCTTTTTAGAGAAATGGATGGATGATATATTCATAAGACTGCTTAGGTCCCATGTGCTAAATTGTTTGAGATATTGGGGGTTTACACCAATGTGGATTCCCACTATATCTTAGGACTTATAAAACCATTATACATATGATTTTTAGTCATAAATCAGATTTCTCATAGTTCTATTCTTCCATGACCCGTTGATGGGTTGTAATAGGTTAATATACTCGATGGTATTATTCCAACCCCTGAAGTTTATGACTGATAGGGACTTATAACAAGATGAATTCTCATGTGGCTTATTTATTCTCTCTCCCATAGTGGATAATGAGGGATGATGACCATGAAATGTCTATCGAATATGATTGGTGTTAAATATATTAATTTACAATTGAATTACATGAATATTTTCTAATGAGTGTGAAATTATAATTCATTATGGGAATTCTAGTTGTAAGGGTTCTACTCGTATGAAAGTTCAAGGATGGTTGTTTACATGGTTCATACCCAAGTACATATTACAGGAAAGGTTAACATATAATATGGTGTCTACCTAACATGTATATGTTGTCTTCATAACATGTATGAGTGTCTGCATAACCTTTCTTGAGTGTCTCCCTAGCATGTCTTGGTTATCTGCCTAGCATGTCATGAGTGTTTTATTGACCTGTTATATGTGTCTACGTGACATGTACTATGTGACTTCCTAACATGTCTGAGGTTCTTTGTATGATATTATCATACATTTAAAAGGGTGCATCACATGATTGAATCTGACATCCATAATAGTTGTAATGTGATGATGATGATAGGTCTTTAGGACTTTACAAGATCTGGTTTACATGTTTGACAAACTTCATGTGACTCGGATGATACTTCCAGGGACTTTACATAATCTAGATGATATGTTTGGGTGACTACATGTGACTTGGATGACATGTTCAGATCCCATATAATGATCGTTAATTATATTTCATGAATAGAATGACCCACACTCATAATAATTAATGTAACTATCTTTCCCTCAAGCATCCTACATTTTCAATATTTTATCACATAAATTATTCAATTTTTTTTGGTGCTAGCCCATTGAGGCATCATGTGATCAAGTTGAAATGAAGAAATAACTTCACATGATTCACCAATAATGTAAATAATCCTTTGTATGATCAATTCTATGATCTCACTATGTATATAAATATACCATTTAATCCATTATTTTGTTCCCCAGGCTTATCGTGTTGATGACTATTATGATTGAATTGTTCCCAAATTTAAGAAGACATCTCTCAACTATGCTCTCCCATGTGTATGTTTTCTAATCTATAGGGAGGTAATTTATTGAGCTCTCAACCTATAATAAACACCTCATTTTATAACACTTAATTTACATATATGGGCTGGAGTTGGTGGAGGGAGATTCACATCACAGGTTTCGTGTGATCCCACCACAAGTCATTCATGATTCCATATATGAGACATATGATAAATAGATAATGAGAGAACACTCATCCATATCCATATTTATTGAACCCAAGTATTGATAAATAGTTTTTCATAATTGAATCATCATTTCTAGGGTCTTCGCAAGATAATGCTGGCATGTATGGGGAACTTCATGAGTTCGGGATGAAATGTCAAAGGGAATTCACATGATGGTAAACTAATCCCATGAATCTCATAGCTCCTTCCCATGAAAAATATTGTATCTCTCCTACATATATATTTTCCTTATTTTTAGTAATTATTTTATAATGATTAAGATTTTCATCAATCAGTTTTCATCAGGGTGTCACATAATCAAAAAATTCATGTCATAAGTCAATCACATGATAAAGGTGACATGTATGGTGGAAATAAAATGAAATATTCATCATTCCCCAAGGTATTTTTCATGATAAATAGAGTAATCATGTGAAAAAAATTATCCCATCACATTAAAATCAACATAACTCCCTTCCCATAAATATTCCTCCAATTTCATCTTTTACTATATGATGGGTTTTGGTGATTTTTAGGCATCTATCAATCAATGTGTCTCATGATTGGTAGAACTCATCTAGAAGAATGTCCATGAACATATGTGCTTGTATGGAATACTTCATGAGATTATCATGGATTTTTAGTAAGGCATCACTTGATCATTAAAAGATCATGTGAAGCACGTGACCCAATCCCATGATATCCTAAGTTTCGAACAATTTATATCACTGAGGTGCATAATCCCTATATAGTCATCATTATCAAATATATCTATTTCATATTAGATAATATTTATGATTCATGTATTTATTCAATCGTAAAATTGAGGATAATTAATTAGTGGGTTTTAAAACTCATCAAGAGTCAAAGGAAATGACTATCTGGACTCAATGATTTTTATTTCTCAATACACTGCCACCCAAATGTGGAATATAAGTTATTATATTCATTGACCAGCAACGATCATGGTGTTGTGGAAAAAAATTAGATTTATAGGGATTCTATGGTCATTGATTTAGTAAATATTTATCAAGGAATTATTAATGAAGAGGAAAAATTACAACTTTTTCAACTAATTTATAAGATATAATTATTAGAAAATATAAAAACTTTTCATCCAGATGATGATATTTTTCAATAGAAAATTTTACCAATGAATGATTTGAAATCGGAAGAATTCTTATACGAAGGCAGAATTCTATAAATTTGAAAGATGATTTGTGTTCCTTCTATACATGATCTAAAATAATAAATAAATGATTCTGATAGCTTTAATTTCCGTATACACTCTTTTAGGACTATTATGTATAGGGATTTGATGGAACATTTTCGATGGGACAACATGAAGTGGGAAATTGATAATTTTGTATCAATATGCATGGATAGTCAAAAAGTGAAAGCTTAGAGATAGAATACTTGGGGATTCATTCACCCTATACCAATTCCTATGTGTAAATGGGATGACATAACTATGTAATTTTTAATTGGATTATCATGTACTCCCTAAAATAAATATATAATATGGCTATTATTGATCGCCTTACCAAATAATTATATTTACTCACAATAATATATTGTTGATCTCTTAATGATATCACAAGGATATATGTTAATGATTTTGGTTGTATTCATGGTGAAAAAAATTAAATTATTTCTAATCAGGATCCACTCCTTATATCTTAATTATGGAAATTTACTCAGATAGATCATGATACTGAGTTTAGTTTAAGAATAGCATATCATACTCATACTCATGGGAAGTCTTAAAGGTTTATTCAAACATTGTAATGCATGTTTTGGTCCTTATCACATGACTTCCATTGATTATGGGATAACTATTTATCTTTATTGTAATTTTTGTATTGTAATTGCTTCTATTAAAGTATTCAAATTGCATTGTGTAAAGCCTTATATGGTAAGAGATGTCACACACTAAATTAATTCGATAAATTTGGTAAGAGAAAGCTTGTTGGACCAGAACATGTTGATGATACAATGATAATGGTAATGAACATTCAAATTCATATTAAGTCAGATGAAATCAATCTTAATAGTTTTCAAAATAACTATCTCATTGATTACGAATTTTATGTTAGAAGCCATGTATTCTTGATTGCTTCTCTATGGAAAGGTGTGATAAGGTTTAATAAGAATGGAAAACTTAGCACCATGTGTACCATAACATTTAAAAATAAAAAAAATTATTGGATATATAAAATAATTATTGTAAATTACTCCAAGAATATCTGATGTTTATTATGTGTTATATATATATTTATTAAGGAAGTATATTCTAAACCCAACACATGTGATCACTGTTGGTGAAATTGAACTAAAACATGATATATCCTAATATAAAGATCCTATATATATTTATGAATTAATATAATTTGTATTTAATAATCAAATGTCGATACTAGTAATGATATGTTGGAGAAATCATAAAATGGATGAATCATTATGGGAACATGAGGATGTTATGCAGAAAAAAATCCTCATTTTTTTAGAATGTATGATCAATGAAACTTTTTAGGATGAAATTTTTATAAGAAGGAATAATGTAATAAAATATTTAATGTTATAATAAAATATTTTCATCTATTAATAATATTTATTAATTATATTTAATATATTTTTAATAATTTTAGGAAATTTTTCAATCAAAATGAAAACGTGTTATTTATATCCAAAAAGGATTTTCCTGAGTTATATTATTTCATTTAATATAGTTTTTTACAAATTATAAAATTTAAATTTGAACATATAAACATCCTTTTTTAATTCATCTTATCCTAATTAACATATGGTGATTTTTTTACATTTTTCTTGAAAGTTTTATTGTTCAATGAATAGTTAAATATAAGAATTTTATTGAAAATTGTAATTGCATTTCCTGAATTTACAAAGTTCCATTTTTTAATAATGGTATCAATAAAATTTATTCAATTATACTAATATAAGTCTAATTATAGTATTTTTTATTAATTTTATACTTGATCTTGGTATAAAATAGTTTTTTACTTATAAAGGTTTTTTCTTGAATACCAATTTTCATCATGTTTTTCAATAATAGTTTTAAATTATTTTCATCCCCTTATATGAATTAAATTGGATAAAATAGATTATATATTTTGAATTATAGTAATAAATATTGTGTAGTAATTTCATATTGATTTTTATTAAAAATGAATATTAAAATTGAAAAAATATGTTACCATAATCATTGTTAAGATTAGTTTACATGGGGTTAATCTAAAGGGAAAAATTAAAATAACATAAAAAAATCCTAATTTATATTTAAATGAGATAATGAATCCCCGTGTCATCTTATATTTTTTAATGGTACATTTTGGATCCATTTTTCATGAAAAATATAATGAAATATTTTATTCTTTTTAAAAATTTCATTTGTGTCCTCTCCCCCACTTATAAAAGGACACCTCATACCCTCTCTTATAGACACTTAAATATACATTAATCATGTAAAATTTCTTCAAAAATATATTCCTTACATACATATTCATGACATAGTGTCCATCGTTTGATCATAAAACCATCATTGGAAATCTGTACTTATAAACCTATAGAGGTTGTCTGGTAACGATGTATTGTTCTTAACCATAAATTTTAATTTTATCTACCATTACACCTACATAGAATCATATTAAATCATTAAAAAATATGAAAAATTATATTACATATTTTATGTTGTTGTTATATTTAGGTAAAAACTATTCCCATATCTGCTTCCATCAAATAGGAAATGAAATCGTTATTCGCATTTACGGTGGACTACCTCCTTGCAAATCGATATTATATTTTTTCCATCACAACATTCCATGGTTGATTTTAGTCATTGAGTATATATATATATGATATTAAAAAAATATTTATCATTATTTTAAATTAATTTATCACATAGTTTCTTACCTTTCCATTCATTAAAAAATGCTAATGGCATTCGAGAATTTGTGTGGACAACCACCTTGAAGATGTGATATAATTAATTTTTCACCAACATATCACATGATTGGTATATATAAATTTTTTTATAAATAATATGGTATTTAAAAAAAATGTAATTCTATAATGATAAAATAATATATTATTTGTTTCCATCATGATCATTGAAAAATGAAAATGTTACTGATGTGTAATTATGATATTATATCTCCATGATTGTAACATAACTCATTTTTTATAGCCATATTTGTTAAATGGATTTAAAATTAAAATTAATGTATAAAAATAATAATTATATTCTTATTAATCTATATATTTCAGAAATAAGAACTATTTTAACAGATTAAACCTACCAATGTAATTTTAGACATATTTAGAGGATATCATAAAAAGTCTCGACGTAAACTTAATTTAATAAATAATTAAATCTTAAATTGTAATAAACAAATATAAAAGTAATAAAAATCAGGAATATTTTTATTAATCATGTAAATAATTAATATTTTTTTTATTCATATTTAAAAATAACATGCATGATGAGTCATGCTTGAGGATTTCATGTCTATTCCTAATTCATTAATCTATATTTGATATTGTGAACCTATATACATGTATGTGTTATAAATTATTCACCATTTTGGTTTTTATCATTATTATAAAATTATTAATGATTATAAATGTTTCAATTCATGGTTAAAGTTTCAAGGGGTTTCAATTTGAATGTTACTGAATGGGTAAGTATTTATTTTACAATCTCATTTTTGGGATTTCTCTAAATTTCAGTAGAGAATTCATATAATCTATCATTATTAAAATCCATCTACTTTTATATCCTCTAAATATTTATATATTATAAATATTTTATAAAGTAGTTAGTCTCTTTGGTACTTGACTTAATATTATAAACATTCAAAAGGAATTATGATCTTATTTCTCTCTTTTATTGGGCATCCATGTCCATATTTTTTCAAATTGTTTAACTAATGTCCTTAATTATCCAAATTCTCATTAAATTAATTTAATTATAACTTTATATTTTTTAAATGGTTTAAATTTTATCATTATTTTTTTTTCTTGAAATAGTCATTTTTACCATTTTCTATAAATAATAAGAAAGAAATGTTTTATTATTATCATACATGAATTTAACAGGCTTTCCCTAAAGGATTATTATTGATATTATTTATAAATCATTTATTCTTATTATATTTTGATTATCTATAAGATTTAAATGATTTAACATAAAAAAATAATTTATTAAAATTAATTTGAATTGATTTTATTTCATTTTATGTTATTATTTTTATGAATTATTTTTTTATAAAATCAAATAATCTAATTTACACCTCTCACCTCTTCATTAATCGGGTAGTCATTAATTTTATATTGAAAAACTATATTTAATGAGATGATTTTTCATTGGACATTACATTTTATATTAAAAATAAATAACTTTTATATAATGGATATTCTTATTTCATAAACAATATATCATTTCTATATATTTTTTATATCAAATATATCTAATTTTCTGTGGAAAACAATGAGATATCCATATTTGTTTTATCAATATTGATATTTATGTTATATGGATATTTTAAATGACATTATTTGATCATTCAAAATTTGATTAATCCATTTGAAAATTATATTATGGTGAGTTTCATTTATAGATATCCCCTTGATTCATCGGAAAGTGTTATGAGACAAACACTAGTGTAGAAAATGTTATTTATATAAGTTATTTTTAATTTTTTACATCGGTTTTTAGCCGACAATGTTACGGACGACGTTATAAATAATGTTTTTTACATCTGTTATTTAAAAACCGATGTAAAAAACATCACATCGCAGTGTTTATCTCGTCAATTAATTAATAACCGATGTGAAAAAACTGGGGGGGGGGGTTATCACATCTTTTATATAATAACTGATGTTATAAACCCTTGCAGGAGCTGTTTATCATGTCAGTTATTAAATAACTGACATGATAAACCCCTAGGAAATGTTCTATCAAGTCGGTTATATAATAACCGACGTGCTAAAACAGTCTTGGGGGGGGGGGGGGTTATCAAGTCGGTTATCAAATAACTGGTGTGATAAACCATTTACTAGGCCTTTTATCACATCAGTTATTAAATAACGGACCTGATAAACCATTCTGTAGGTTTTTATCACGTCGGTTATTAAAAAACCTGATGTGATAAACCCTCCCCAATTTCATTATCATGTCGGTTATAAAATAACCGATGTGGAAGAAAATTTTTTTTAAAAAAAATTCGAATGTAATCCTGTACTCTCCCCCAGAAACAACTAGAAACCAAATCAAGAATTCGTACCACAAAAATAGAGGTAGATAAAAAAAGAAGTAAATAGAATTTAAGCATTTAAAATGATAACATATAAAACTTACTCCACTTGACAGCCCCCATCACACCCCTGGACTGCCCCCCGACCCCTTGTATAGCACCAAACACCCCGGGACAGCCCCAAACACCCTGGGACAACCCCCCCCCCCCCCCCACTAGACACCCACCACCCATTAAACAGCACCCCTTCACCCCCACTTGACAGCCCCCACCACACCCCTGGACTGCACCCGACCCCCTAGACATCCCCAAACACCCCGGGACAACCCCCACCCTCCTAAACAGCACCCCCTCACCCCACTTGACAGCCCCCCACCACACCCCTGGACAACCCCCTGACCCCCTGGACAGCCCCAAACACCCCGGGGTAACCCCCCACCCTCATGTATACCACCCCACACCCTAGACATCCCTCCCCCACCCCATTGGAGCCCCCACCACACCCCTGGACTGCCCCCCCGACCCCCTAGACAGCCCCAAACACCCATGGAACCCCCCCCCCCCCCCCACCCTCATGTATACCCCCACCCCCTGTACTACACTTCTACACCCCTGGAAAGCCCACCCACACCCCTGAAACAGACCAAATAGTTACCGAAAACAATCCAGAACCCCCTCACACCACTAGACTTCCCCCACCACACCTGTGGACACTCCCCCCCACACCCATAGACATCACCACCACCCCTTGGACATCACCCCCACCCTCCTGTAGACCCCCACCCCCTAGAAAGCACTCCCACATCCATGGACAACCCTCCCACACCCTTTAAACAAACCAAAAAGTTACCAAAAAACATACCAGAACCCCCTCAACCCAATAGGAAACCCCCACCACACACCTGGACTCCCCCCCATCCCCATGTACATACTGGACCCCCCCCCCACTGGACAACCCCCCTGGAAACCCCCCTCGCCCCACAAGACACCCCCGCACCCCTGGACACCCCCTGGATAGCCTCCCACTCCCCTGGACAGCCCTTCGACCCTCCTAGAAATGCTCCCACCCCTGGACTGCCCCCCACCCACCGGACATCCCTCCTAGACACCTGGACACCCCCCAACCCCACTGAACACCCCCACACGCTTGGAACCCCTCCCCCAAACCATATTCCATACCATAAAAACCATCATAAGTAGACCAAAACAAGAAGTAGAGCAAAATCAAACATTCACATATATAACATTCAAAACTTACAATATCAACTTAAAAAAATTAAATCCAACTTAAAGGACTACCAAATACACAATTACAACGAAGTATATTCAAAATTAAATTTTACATTACAAACAAATAAAATTCAATCAAACCTGTAAAATGATTTGACCACCCACTTGTAATTGTTTGATGTCTTCAGCAGTATAGGGTTAAGGGTCATAAAAAAGCTACAAATGAAAAGGATAGTAGTTAACGTGTATGATGAATAAATCAAATTGAAATATTATGTAAATGTTTAAGAGTAAATCTTACCAGGTCAAAATTCACAAAATGTCCCAGTTGTTATTATTTCATTCATAAATCTTAACATATAATATCCACATTCGATGACGCCATGTTGTTCATGAAAATTCTGTTTAAATGAGTGTAAATTCAATATATTATTTTTATGTAATAAATCAAAAGGTACAAATTATAAATGTTTATTTACCTTCGCATTTACATATTTGATATTTTCACTCCTATTCTTTGTGTTTTTTAGAAAGTAGTCCCATGCCCTGTTAGAAAATAATACGAATGTGGTAAATTTAAAATTAATTATAATATATAAAACTATTGAGAAATTGAAACATACTTTTCCAATATATTCTTAAAACTTTCCCGCACATCATCATGGATAGAGAATATCAAATAAAGTGCTTTCTCCCTTGGGAAAAAAACCCCTAACAACCAATTATCACTGATAAAAGGAAATTTATTATTAGTGGTTTATTATGTTAAAATATAATGAACTCTTTGAGAGATATGTGTCTCATACCTCTCACAAAAAGGCATCATCCAACATTGTGTGACTATATTATTTTCAAGTCTTTCAGAAAAATAACGAATTCTTTATTCCTCATCCAATGCACATGCTTCAGGGGAAATCAATTGCGGGTCCATGAATCTAAATAAATCTATCAGCTCATTACTCTTACAAATTTTATAAAGATACCTAATAAAAAACAGACATAAGTATACATTTTTAATAAATATAACGCAGGGAAAAGGTGTTAAGACTTACATGGAAAAAGATTTCACCATGTTGATGCCCACCTTATCTCCAGTAACATGCTCCATGATATCAATTTTCTTAATCCCCAAAATTATTGCACATCCACAAACATGATCTTCCATTGGAAACTCATAATGACCTGCCAAAAAATTTGAATATCATGACAATATGTCAAGACTACAAGAATCTGTATCTGATGTCATAGCCATTTGTCTTTATTGTTCTCTATATAGTATTTCTTTACCTTTGAATTATTCTTGTAAAAATAAATTGAAAAATAAATTAGTTTTCACATGATAAAACATCTTTAATAAAAAAAATTAAAAGATATAACATTCATAACTCTATGGTAATGAGTCGAAGAAGTCTGGATGGCCAAATTAAAAAATGGCTGATACTATGTCCAACTATCATCACCTAATCTGTAGGTAATGGTACTCGAGCTGATCTATCTATAATGTCTTGTATAGTGACCCTCTAATTCTCTACCTCTAATTGTTGATGATGAACTGTATCTCCTATACAATATACCAACCCATATGCAACTATATGATGTTGAGGATCATCAACATACAACTCGCAATAAGTAGGAAGCTGCGGTAGTGGAGTAGGATAAAAAAAGGGGTCGACAGGCTGAGGTGGGGGAATGGGAGCTACTAGCAGAGGTGGAGGATAAATAATGGGGTCTGTAGGGGGAGGTGGAGGAGAGGGAGCTGTAGTCTGAAATTATCTTGGCATGTCTGAAAACATATATTGTACCGACGCTCTAATATTTTCCTTCATCGTCTCATTAATATTATAAACTTCACCCTACAATGATTATATTTTTTTAAACACCCTCAATGTTTGATGTTAAAGAACGTGGCAAAAATTTTCTTACCGATACACCTGTCGGATATACTCTTACATGACCAGGATGTTTGGGCTTTCCCGATGCTACAGATAATATATCTTGCCTCTCAGTAGCTGTAAATTCCCCCTGTGAACTCTGCTCCACAAGAGTGTCCTGTATTAATTAATTGAACATTTCTGTAATGTTTGAAATTATATGAAGAAAATAGTTAACTTAAAAAATAAAATAGATATCTTACAATCCTATCATATACGATTCTAGATTCTTCCAAAAGATATTTCCATTCATTTCCCTTCCGAGCTCTCTTCCTTTTTTCATTTCTAGATGGAGGGGATGGAGGGTCCACCACTCCAAAGCTTGAAGACTCAGCTCTTAGTTGTTGAAATTTTTCCGCCATCATTTGTTCTTCCAAAAATGAATACCCTCCCCGAGATAAACTATGAGGGTGTACATTTTTATATTGGATCTCCTAATGATATTTCCTTTTTTTCTGTAAATTAAGAATAAGAAATCAGTAACAAAACACTAATAAGATCATTTATATAATAATTCTTATAAATTTTGACATTTCCCTTAACAACAATTACTCTTTTCTTCTACTTTAAAAAAATTGTATCCATGTGTCTTCATCTATAAATGGATATATACGACATGGATTATCATGACTCCTATGACCATAAGTGAAATCAGATGACAGGGTTGATTTGAAATCCATCCATCTCCTGGTAGACAATGATAATCATTTCTTCCTGACTCCTCTAGTGTCAGGAATATAAATTGTCATCTAATAAGTAAGAGGTTAAACATATTATATATACTAGAAATATTTAAATAATAGTCAAAAAATAGCAAAAGATCATACCAAAATCATCTCCCACAATTGAGAGATTATCGCTTTATCCACACTTCTATTGTAATTATAATGAATGCTTACTTTTCTCTTAGCCATAGTTTCTAAAAAACTCATAAAATATGTTTCATTTGGACCTCTAGGAATATCATCATCATCCAACTCAACGAGTATCCTCTGATCCTGTGTACGGGCAAGTGCTAATTTTGGTAAATGTGTGCACCCATGTTTACCAGCCTTTGAACTCTTTATCGTAATAGGAGCACATGAGGAATATTGGGGAACATCATGAAGAGCATGTGAATGTTCCTCCCCAGAGGTATGACCAATATGCTCATCTCCAGAATCATGTGGTTGATCAACTGAATGATCTGTCATTATCCTTCAAATCAAAAAAACCAAACATTAGTTCATAAATATACAAATTCAAATATTTTAATACTACTGTAATCAGAAAATATAAATGTGTACTATGTTACATAATAATAAACATTGGTAATATGGTAAGAATGTTAAACAATGGTAAAGATGGTAATGATGGTCAAGATGATAAACATGGAAGACATGGTAAACATGGTAAACCTGGTAAACCTAGTAAACATGGTAAAGTAATTGTCACTGAACAAAAATAATAGATATATAATTCATGTAATGGTAAATATGATAAAGTAAACTAAAAAAACATAAAACAAACAAAAACTTATACTTATTTTGTTTTAATACATGTTTTAATAAATAAAAAACTTACAATATCTTACATTTTATGAAAAAAATAAATGTAAACAATAAATAAACATATGTTACCCGTAATTTTAGGAATTTACAAATGGATTGTTTTCCCAAATTCCTTTGGTGTGATCATTCCTTATGGAAAAAACCATGTCTTCAATATGCTCATCATTATATTATATTAATAATTCCATGGAAGTAAGTATTTGACATAAATCAGCATCTTCATCAAGTTCATCCTCACCAACATATTTTTTTTCCCTTGTAAAGAAACAGCCCACTGCATATCTGATTGATCTACTATATAGAAAAATCGTTTTTCATGTGTTTCCATTATAAAAGAGTCAATTGTGTCTTCCAATATATTCAGATTAACACGTTTCATTCCAAATTCATCGTGTCTGAAACTATTGTTACTGATAAACCATTTACAGTTAAAAACAAGAACATTTATTTTAAAGTAATCAACCTCCCATATGTCTTCAATCACTCCATAATATGCACGTGATGCAGAAATTGAGTTTTTTTCCTTATCACTCGAAAAATGCATTGCTTCTGCAAACACCAATACACCAATATTCTGAGATGCACTTCTATTGTCTTGAGAATTCATATGAAATGTATAGACATTAATGTCATATCCGGACCATGTTATCACATTTAAACATGGACCACCCACTATCCATTTTAATTTCTCTGATACATTTGATCTACCAATCAAGTTCTTTTTAAACCATGACCAAAACGTTTTGTTTTTATCATTCAAAATCCAAATTTCTTTCTTCTTTGGATGACATTGTTTCAACTCATTAATATGAAATGTGATATACGGTTGAGCATCAGCTATTTTATTCAAGATGTATGATTCTAAATTCTTCATCTGTTCAACTGACAATGATTTTATTTTCAATCCATGAATCCCCTTTCCCACATTATTAACTTGTTCATGGCGAGATGGAGGAAAACCTATGTGTTGCGCCACAACCAAGTAGCTCGTACAAAACTCTTCTACCTCCTCAAGAAATATATTTTCCAATAATGGAGGCTTCAGGTCGATATGGATTTTTAACATACCCCTTTAATATTTTCATATTCCTTTCAAAAGGATACATCCAACGAAGATATACAGATCAACAATGGTTTATTTCTCAAACCAGATGAATCATTAAATGCACCATTATATCAAAGAAAGTTGGAGGAAAATAAATTTCCAATTGAAAAACAATAAAAATTGCATCCTTTCCCAAAATGTTCAAAGCATTCACCTAAATCGGCTTGTTACACATTGAATTGAAAAAATAACACAACTTCATTATAGTCTTTCTGACTTGGATGGGCAATATTCCATGTAATACAACTGGTAGAATTTGTTGCATCATGACGTGACAATCATTTGATTTCATACCTACCGACTTCATGTCCTTAAATGGGACAAAAATTTTTACATTTGAAGAATAACCTTGAGGCACTTTGATATCATGAAGACACTGAAAAATGCTAATTTTCTCCCTCTTTGATAATGTATGAAAAGCCGGGGGAAGAAATGTTCGTCTTCCATTAGGAATGGGAGATAAATCCAAACGTATTCCCATTGATAGTAAGTATAATCTTGCATTCAACCCATATTTTGTCTTTCATTTAATATTTAACAATGTTCCAATCAAACAATCACAGATATTCTTCTCCACGTGCATGACATCAATATTATATTTAACTTCATGATACCTATAATATGGTATCTCAAAAAATATTGAACTTTTCTTCCTAATATGTCTATCATTACCAGATTTCTGTGTCTTTCCCACTGTCACATCAATGTTTTTCACCCTCTCAAAATACAGATCATGGGATAAAGTTTTCTGAGCAGTATCAAATTATTGTGAGCCATTTAATGCCATTATTAGTTTTCTTTAAGGCTAGTCCATATGAAAAAAAATTCGTTGACCCATGTACATAGTTTTCCTCCCATGATGCAATTGACAATATGACGTCTGTTGTTCGCAAATTTTACATGCTTTATGCCCTTTAACACTATTTCCAGACAAATTTCCATACACAGGGAATTCATTTATAGTGAACAGAAGCAATGCATGCAGTTGAAAATATTACATTTTATAAGAATCATAAACCATAATACCATTATCCATAACAGTTTAAAATCATCAATCAATGGTGAGAAGTAAACATCAATATAATTGTTCGGTTGCTTTGGACCAGAGATCATTATACTCAACAGGACATATTTGCGCTTCATACACACTTCATGAGATAGGTTGTAAATTACCAATAAAACTGGCCATTAAATATGTCTGCTACTGATGTTTTGGTATGGATTCATTCCATCTGTGCACAACCCTAGTATGATATTTCTAATTTCATTTCAAAATGTTGAATACTGAGCATCAATTTTCTTCCATTGTGGACAATCAGCAGGATGACATAATTTTCCATCACATACCTGCTCATCAGCATGACATATTAACCTTTTTTAATCATTTTAATTAAAAAATAATGGTTTGAAATGATGAATTATAGGAAGATACCAAAATACCTTTGAAGGGATCTTTGTAATCTCTACATCAGCCTGTGATTTTTATTTCACCTTATACCGTGATGTCCCAAATTTAAGACACTCTGACAGAAATTCATATTTCTTCTTGTATATAATGTAGTCATTCGGACAGGCATGTATTTTCTTGTATCCCAATCCCATCGGGCATAATATTTTCTTGGCCTTATAATTTGAATATGGAAGATCATTATCTTTTGGAAGAATGTCTTTCATCAATTTTAGCAGCTCTGTAAAACTTCTGTCACTCCATCCATGTTTCTCCTTCAGGTTAATCAATCTTAACACCACCAAAAAAACCATAAAATTTGTACAACCAGTATATAATGGTTTTTCAACATCACCATATAGACGCGCAACTTTCGGTTATATCTCAATTTGTTCTTCTACAATATCGCGAATCATTTCTTAAATTCCATCGGAGTTACCATCTTGCGAATCATCATCATCAGTGACATTCCGTTCAGTTTCACCATGCCAAATCCAAGGGCTATGACTAGGATTAAAACCATGACAAATCAGATGATCTTTTATCTCTCTACTTTTCAACTTCATCATATTCAAACATTTCAGGCATGAATAGGAAAAAATGTCACTACATGGAACATTTTGTTTAGCAAATTCCAAAAAGGCATCAAAAGTTTCCTCATATTCATTGCTCATTCGATGTGCTGTAATCCAACTTCAACTCATTATTACCTATAACAAATATAAAAAATATATTTTTTTAGGATAAGACAAATATATGTTCATATGAAAAAAAATCATAATTTGAATGTAAAACAATTTTGAAATATAAAACAAATCTATGCGTATTTAAAAAAATTCCTGAATATTATTTTAAAAACAAAATATAGTTAGATATAACAGTTTTAAATTCCATTGAATCAATGAAAACCATGGCGCCTATAGTGGTTAAAAGAAAACTGGAAAAAATGAAGTAAACCTAAGAATCAAATCAAATTTAAAATAAAAAAACAGATGTAGAAAATCATAATGTAAATCCAATCATCACGGAACAATCATCATGTTATAATCTCAGAAACCACGATGCAGCAGTCAATCCCAACTGAAACTTATCCCCCACCTCCTTGGACAGCCCCTCACACCCATCCACCCCCTTGGACACCCCCTGGACACCCCCAACCATCTAGAGAGCCCCCCCCCCCACCCCCTTGGAAACCCCCAACCCTCTAGATAGCCCCCCCCCCACACCCATTGGACAGCCTTCCACCCCTCTAGATAGCACCCCCACCCCTCCTAGACACCACCCCCACCCCTACACCCTTGGACACCCCCCTGGACAGCACCCCACCCCTCTAGACAGCTCCCCCACCCCTCCTGTACACCACCCCCACCCCTACCCCCTTGGACACCCCCCCCCCCAGACACCCCAACCCTCTGGACAGCCCCCCACCCCCTGGACAGCCCCCACCCCTCTATACAACACCCCAACCCCTCCTTGACACCACCCCCACCCCCGACCCCCTTGGACACCCCCCATGGACACCCCCCAACCCTCTGGACAGCCCCCCACCCCTTTGACATCCCCCACCCCTCTAGATAGCACCCACCCCTCCTGGACACCACCCCCTACCCCTTGGACACCCCTCTGGACACCCCCAACCCTTTGGACATCCCCCACCCCACGGACAACCCCCAAAACCCTCTCGATAGGCCCCCTCCCCCTTGGACAGCCCCCACACCCACCCACCCCCTTGGACACCCTCTTGGACACCCCCCAACCCTCTGGACATCCCCCCACCCCCACCCCCTGACAACCCCCCAAACCCTCTAGAGAGGCCCCCACCCCCTTGGACATCCCCCACCCACCCACCCACCCCTTGGAGACCCCATAGACACCCCCAACTCTCTGGACATCCCCCCACCCATGGACATCCCCCACCCCTCTAGACAACACCCCCACCCCTCATGGACACCACCCCCACCCCCTACCTTCTTGGACACCCCCCACCCTTCTAGACATCACCCCCACCCCTCCTGGACACCACCCCCCACCCTCTACCACCGTGTTCACCACCCTGGACACCCTCCAACCCTCTGGACAGCCCCCCCTCCCCCCCACCCCAGGACAGCCCCCCCCCCCACCCCTCTAGACAGCACACCCCACCCCTCATGGACACCACCCCCACCCCTACCCCTTTGGGCACCCCCCTAGACCCCCACCGCAACCCTCTGGATAGCCCCCACCCCCCAAACAACCCCCAAACCCTCGGGACAGGCCCCCACCCGCTTGGACATCCCCCCCACCCACCCACCCCCTTGGATAGCCCACCCACCCCCTTGGACCCCCCCCCACACATCGACTGCCCCCCACCTCCATGGACACCCTAGAGAGCCCCTAACCCCCTGGACAACCGCTGACCCTCTTGATATCCCCCCCCCCCAAATGCTGGTATTTTAACCTCAAGCTAGTAGTTTTGGCATATCTAGAGATTTTAACATCAAGATACTAGTTTTGGTATCATGCCATTATTCAAAATGAGATCCATGAATTGTATCTCCTACTAGTCTAAAATTCTCTATTGTGCAATGAATCAGTTTTTAATATCATATGAAGACTTATAATAGTCCATTAAAATAAGCGATGTAAATAGATTATGGAACAACAAAAAGTGATACCCAAAATAGAAACAACCAAGGATCCAAAACAAACATTCCACCATGAAAAAGCATATATATACTTATAAAATAAATCACACTGATACACGGAATGGGTGTATCACAATGGTTTACATATTAATTGCAGTAATATAGGTGAATGAGATCATTTGTTGTCAATGACAACAAAAATTACCATCAATGTCGGTCATTCGCGAAACAAAAACAAACTAAATAGAAGTAGGTGAGGCTTACGGGAATATTGCGAGTCGATCTAATAGATATGGGGATAATAAATAAGATTATGGTGGAAAAAAGAGGTAAGAGTGTTCTATATCGAATAATCTTGCCAATTTTAAACAAAAAATCGCAAAACATAATTATAGACTATCCTTGAAAAAAACGAACGAAATAAAGTCGTGGGAGGCTTACCTGAGTGTTTCGAGTTGAGATGATAGATCCGAAGAGAGTAAAGATGATAAAAGATGATGGAAAAATGAGTTTAACGCAATGAGATCGACGTGTCGATTAGGGTTTATCGCGCGAGAGAGACGAGTCGCCAGAGTTTCGATCAAAAAATTGTAACTGACAATCCACGGGGCGTGTTAATTTTCTAAATGTTTTATAACGTCGGTTATTTAATAACCGACGTTATAAAATGTTTTTATTACATTTATAACGTCGGTTATTATAACAACCAATGTTATAAATGTATCATATACGGAATTTTTTACGTCGGTTATTTTATAACCGATGTAAAAAAATCCACGTGTTGGTTTTTAACGTCGATTATAGAATAAGCGACGTAAAAAATACATCACAAATCACATTTTTTTACATCGGTTATAAAATACCGAGGTAAAAAAATTCTGCGGGTTGTTTTGTTACATCAGTTATCAAATAACCGTTGTCAGAAGGCCTCAAAAGCTACTTTTTTTATGTCGGTTATTTTATAACCGATGTAAAAAATTCATAGATAGCTCGTTTTTTATGTCGGTTATAAAATAACTGACGTAAAAAACACCACTCTTTGGTTTTATACATCGATTATTAAAATAACCGACGTTAAAAATTTAGTCACCATATTTTTTACGTCGGTTATAAAATAACTAGGGTAAAAACCATGTTTCATAGATTATCACGTTTGTTATATATAACCGATGTAAAAAATGGTGACGTAAATAACGTTTTCAGCACCAGTGAAAGTTATTTACAGCCTTATTTAAATATAATTTTGGTGTATAGATACTAATAGTTTAAAATTTCTTAGTGCAAGGCCTTAATGGTAGATATATCATGGGTTTTAGATCAAAATGCCCAACATTATTCATTTCATTCATTTGTAATATAGTTATTATTATCCATGTAATTATCCAATTTGATATTTTCCAGGGATTCCTTTCCAAATCAAGTTACAGTTTAAATAGAATTTGTTTTCAGTTATTTACCTTTCCTTATTGATTATGGATTATTGATTTATCATAGCTTTTGATGTATATAAATCTTACTGATAATATAATCTCAGCATTTATTTATTTTCTTTTACCAATGATATGAAGAAGGATATTATGAATGATATCAAATATGAAAGAATGTTTTTATGAATTGTATTTTATATTACTAATGTATTATTGGAATAATTTATGCATATAGTTATTTAATAATAATAATATAATTTTTCCACAGGAATATATCCATTTTATATTATAATAATTTAATAAGGAAGACACTGGTTCAGGTTTAGTAGATATGGTTTTATTATCAGTAATATGTGATATGGATGAAAATATATAAAATGTGATAGTGTGAAAGGTTGTCGTATAAAATGGGAGAGAGGATCACAATTTATTTTCCTTTGTAACATGACTTCTTGATAAAAAAATATAGAGAGAGAATGATATAATTATGATGAAGTTATGTAAATTATTTCATTATTTTCATTATTTATTTTTTGAAAAAATTATTTCGTATTTAAAAAAATAGTTTGTAATGGATGATTTATTTAGTAAAGGGGAAAAATATGGGTGTTTTAATTTAATCTGAACTGAAATTCCAACATTTTACTAATGGATAGGCATCCTCTTTTATCTACTGGTTTGAACTTTGACATAAACACCTAGAAACACATTTACTCAATGCCATGATTTATTAAATTACTCGTTTCTAGGGCGATTTTTTAATATCAAATGGATACATAAGACAATTTTGTGGATATGTTTAGAAAAATTTACATTCCGATTTAAAATAGATATAATTTGAAAATCATTGAGTGATGGGTGACTGATTTTCTGGTAATGTAGATCACAAGTGATAATGAATGTTAATAAAATATTGAATGATTTGGGTGAAATGAAAAAAAAATTACGAATTAAAACTATTACATATTCATTATTACAAACAATTAAATTGGGGATATTTTCTCAATTTAAATATTTAAATATAAAAAAATATTAATGATCGAGATAAATTGGTGGATCTCAAAATTGATGTACATTTATGATTGGATGCTATTATTTTTCTCAAAGATAAAGAATAATTCATTTTTCAGGATTCAACCCCACATTAACGAATCTTATTCTAGTGTTGATGTTGTGTGTGAGACACATATCCTATATTTAATATGACTTGAGATAGAAACTAGTACAAATATATTTAAAATAAATAATATTCAAGGCATTAGATTAATAAATAGATGGATATTTAGACGCACCCACAAATCAACTACATTCTATAAAATAAAATATTTTAATATTATAACAATCATTTTAATGTCATTGAATAAATGAATGAAAATTTCTCCAAAATAAGTACAAAAAAATATGTCCTATGATAAAGACACCATCATCAAAAAATATTTTTCCCCATATCATAAAAAACTATTGCTTTCTCACCAAATCCATCTTCTAAATCATCTAAAATAATTTATAAAAATAGGGGTTAGAATCTAAGTAAAACTAGAACACTCCTCCATAGACACTCTCATTTCAATATTTATGATTCAAAATAAATCCTCTTTAAAATCAGTGAAACGTACTCATTGAATAAACATGGTCATCTACCTACCATCCTCACTAGGGGTCACTCACTAAATCCAAAAACAGTATTGTGAAATTATATTAAAATTATTATATACATGAAATTTTACCGCAAAATTGTTTCCCCATGGAACAATTCACCCCTATTCCCCAATGTCATACATCATAAAAAATTATCCCTTCTACAAGTCTATAATCATATCCTCTTACAACTGTATAAACACAAACACATAAAAAATTCACATGCCATATATTATATACCATATAACAATATCATTATGATAGCGATGCATCATTATAACATTAACCACATTCCCTTACACATCATTATAATCACAACGTAGTCTCATTTCATCATTTCCAAAATTTTAATGAAAAAGAAAGGTAAAAATGATCCTATAATACAACTTTGAAATTCCCCCAGATCTAACACTCACTAATGTGGCCAAATTTGGTTGGTCACTGAACATCAAGAGTGCCTCCCAAAATAGCACAGGATACTGACTAGTAGCGGTGGTGTATATAAAAATGTGGGGAGACACTTCTCCCTGGTACAAAGATTCATTGTCATATAAATTAAAAAATATTAGTGTAATGAAAATAGTGTGAACAATACAGTATACAACTATAAGACATAGGATTAACCATTTTAATAAAATAATAGTGAACCATGTAATTTTAGTATAGATTGTAAGTTATTTAATTTCATGACTTAAAACAAATCAAAGATATGTATAGCACAAATATTCTCAAAATACAATTGGTCTGATCCCCGGGTTGTCATATCCTAATAGTTTAACCAATCCCTAAAGAATTAATAAAAAATATGTCATTTTCCCTTGTCTAAACCTACTTCCATTCAATTTTCTCATCTATGAAATGATGATCCAAGTAGTGTGTGGGTGAAACTAATATAGTCAAAAACATCATGTTTATTCAAAACTATTCTGATATTCGATAGTATCAATTCATCAAATGATATGATAAAATAATCAAAATACGTTGGCATCAAGCTAGAATGTATCTAAGAATGTATCACATCCATGAAACCAAGAACCACATGTTCATATAATAATCACACAACCATATAAAATCACTATGTTCAATCATTTTTGTATAGTCAGACCAAGTCATCTATATATGAATTTTAGCATAATCAGGTCATTCCCTATAATCATAATAGTTTAAATATACCAAGTTCTCTATATGAGAATATCAGTGTAACTAATTCAAACCTTTTATATAATCATTTTAGAATAATCGAGCTAAGACCTTTATATAAAAATTTCATCATATCAAGGACAAGGATATTTTATATGTATTTCATCATATTAATAAAATGCCTTTATATAATATTTTTTTTATGAATCACAACACATTTCATAATGGAAATTATAACACAAAATTATATCATAAGACAAATGGTCAATTAATCCAATTATTATTTATTCTTTAATTATTCATTCAATCACCATGTTATATCTTAATAATTCATCAGAATAGTGTACACGCCCAATAAAAACTATTTATCACCACTAAATTCAATTATAATGATATACATTTTCCAAGGTGAGTCTATCATAAGAAATCACTTGAGGTATCATGTATTTCAAAAATAAATTTTTATACATTATTTGGTACATTAGGATTAATGGGTAGTATAACCCTAAATGTAGCCACATTCCATGTCACGGTAATTTGAAATCCAATGGGATCCATAGAGTTGTCCAAACACATGATTATCATCACTGGTTATTCTATTAGTTACTTTACCCATTGATTTGGAAAGATCTCATTATATTTCACATAAATAAACATTTAGAAATAGACCAAATATCTTCATTATAAACAACCCGTCATTATTTAGGGATCAAAGAAACACTTTCAATAGGTGATGCCTATAGGGAACAAAGATGATCGTGATCACAAGAAAAACCTAGATCCCACAAACATCAATATCAAAACTTGATTAAATGGAGAAAAACATATCACATTATGATAATGGAGAACAAGTGTAAGTGAGGGGAGAACCAATAAAAAGGAACTCTCTAGAGATCAACCACTAAACTGAGATTTTAGGAAGGGAAGGAATTACTCCAAAATCACCTAGAGTCACCCTAGGGTTCAAGAGAGTAGGTTTCATAGTAGATGAAATAAAATAATTATCAATGACATAGTTTAAAACTATTAGTTCCAAGACATTTGTGATGTGAACCGCTTTCATGAAGTGAATTTGATGATTTATAATATATTCCAAAAACGTGTTTAATAATATTAAAATAACCCAAATTTACCAATTCTTGATTTGAAATAGTTTCAGAGAATGTAAAATTTACATACTATGAACTACATCACTTCATTATTCTGATAAAATATACATGTCATGTAAATAGTGGACATCAAAAAACTATCCAGTTGCTATTTATCTACCCAAATTCTATAAGAAAAACACTAAAAAATATATGAAACCTTCCAAAACCTAGAAAAACTTCATAATCCCTCGACAGTATTAATTCAAAAAAACATAAACCCCCAAACATGAGGTTATTTCCCTCTAAAAATTCTCTCCATATCCATAATGGAACATTACCCTGAAGGTCTAATAAGAATAAAAATACAAGTAAAAGAGGTTCAACCAAAACACGATGAGGAATGTGCCTAAAAAATGTTAGATAATACATATCTACCAAATTTTTAACATGATATAATGAATTATTAAATTAAATATGTTTTTATTGATGATTTATATGATAGAGAGCACACTTGGTCATAATTGAAGGATTATAGGTTGTATAATATATGATTTCTATATATTATTATAAAAAATTAAAAAAATTATTGTTTTAAAATGATATAATGTATGAAAAAAGAAATAATGAGTAAATAAATGTGTGTGTTCATTAAAATTTAAATGATTGTTTAAAAGGGTTATAAAAAAAGTAATTTTCAAAAGGATAATACAAAAAAATAAAAGTTCTTTTAACTCTAAAATTCAAATGATTTAGTGAATTTCTTTGGTTTTGGTTCAATCAAGATATCAATTACCAACTTATTTATTGAACCGATGGAATAATATTTAATGCTTACTATAAAATTCAAATCTGAATTGTCTAACCCTTATTTGATTTTAGGAGGACTCAAATATAATCTTTGGTCATAAGAAAATTATAATGTAAATGATTCTTATGTCTTCTGATGAGAAGAACCTATAGTCCCCACATTAAAATCACAAACTGGTCGGTTAGGAAAATTATTTCATTTCTAATAAATTATCAAAAGTTTGCAATCCCATTAGAATAATATAAAAATAAAAATAAATGAATTTTTTTCAAAGTTAAAAACAGTAATCAGGTTTTCATTTAATTCCATAGAACTTCGTGTTCAAGTCTTCATCTCTCTCATCTCTAATAATAAAAATATTTGTATAAAAAATTAAAATGGTGAAATATCGCATAAAAGTTTCACTTGGGAATGAATCATACTTATTCAATTAAATTTACAACAATGAATGAAGTAGATCGTGATGATTACAATTATGAAGAAAAGTCTAGTAGGATTAAGTGGAGGAAAAAGATTAAGGATGTTAAGATAAAATTCACCTTAAAAAAGACTTATGATGAGTAAAAGTGAATAGGATAAATCCTTAAAAATTTATTCCTCAAAAGATAATGATATTAAGAAGATTAAAACCATCATTCCCATGATATAATAATTTATTACAA
Source organism: Viscum album (assembly GCA_963277665.1). Taxonomy (NCBI): domain Eukaryota; kingdom Viridiplantae; phylum Streptophyta; class Magnoliopsida; order Santalales; family Viscaceae; genus Viscum; species Viscum album. The sequence goes on from OY728163.1 coordinate 695,492,205, forward strand.
TACAACCAATTAAAAGAATAATTTACAGAAGACTATAGGGAATATCAGATATGATCGGAACATGTGAACGTTCTTGAGAAAAATTAAAAACTAAATAAAAAATATGAGATATTGATTAATTAATCATTAATGACGAATGAAGGAAATGAGTAATATCATAAAAATGATGATTTATAAATAAAATAAATTAAGAACCTCAAGATTAATGTTATGGAACATGGAATATAGTGAATGAAAATTATGAAAAAAATACATCTGAAAAAGATGATCTTTGTAAGAAATAATTAATATGTCATAAGGTGTAAAATAACCTGAATAATATGAGAGAGAGTTTCAAAAATTATTTGAAAGTAAAGGAGGAATCATTTTAATATACTGAAATAAATCATCCTAAGAATCATGTGAAATCCACACACAATAATAATAAAATTTTATTTGATTTTTCTAATCTTGTAGGTGTAAAAATAAAAAATGGGAGATCCTGGGTAGAAAACTAATATGAAAAAAATATCACATCAATAGATTTAAAAAAAAAACTAAAAGAAGTTTGATTACCAGTGTCCATGGTAATAATAGGTGGAAATTTATATGGAATCTCTACAAACTTATGATAGGTAAAACCTATAATTCTATATAATATCAAGGTTCAACATCTTTTATTTCTTTTTTGGGATGTACGTGTCCAAGGAGAATAATTTTTGGAACATCATGTCTCTCCCTGGGAGTAATAATGAACTATGTAGGATAAACAGTTATATGAAATGAGTCAACCATCAATTTTTTTTAGAATAATAAAAGGTAATTCATATGAAGTTATGAATATCTCAAAGAAAATAGATTGGACTACATGTTGGAAGTACGAGGAAGTTCTTACCAACGAGGTCATTATACTGAAAAATGTGTGAAAAAAATTCCTAGACAAATTCATTATACTAGAAAAGAAATGGATGTTGTGAAATGAATTGTTGAAAAAAAATAATTTGTTATGGAGTCTTCTCTAAATTCCAGAAAATGAATAAGTCATTGATTATTGACTTGGTTTTTAGAAAATATGACAGGTTCTATGGAAACATGAAAAATATTAGATAATATGAGGGAGGAGTAGTGGCATGTAGAAATGATACATTATTAAAAATACAGGGATTAAGTGCAACTTATATTCATGATCAGAAGCTAATGTAAAAATATTTTCAATTTACTGATGGGATTAAATGAAACATTGTGAGTGTTACCAAACTTTGTGATAATGGTAAGGATGTTTTCTTAAAAAAGTATTATCGTATAATCAGATGTTTTAAATATGGAAACATTGTTACTAAGAGAGATAGAACTATTGATAATAAATTCCTGATTAGTTATACTAATAATTCTGGATATTTATTTATTGAAGATAAACGAAATTTTTTGAACAAAATAATTCGGCATCCTTGATAAAAGAATATGAGTAGAATTTTAATGCATGTTTTTGTAAGATAATTACATCAACGAAAGAGGATTCATGTTACTATTTTCAAAACATATATAAAAGGAATAATGGTTATTTAAAGACATAATAATGTTGAAATTCCATCCAAAAAACGCCTTCAGATCATAAAAATTGATCTATATGGGTAAATGAGAAATTTCAAAATAAAGGGTTATTTTTTTATTTTGTAACATCATATTTGGTTACAAATGAATGACCAATGTTATATTCATGAAACAAAAAAGCGTATGTTATAGAGTATTTCATATGTTTTATAAGGGATGTTGAGAAGTAGTTGGGTGTACAAATACTAAAGCTAGGTACAAATAATAAGGAGGAGTACACAATTTACTCTATTATTTCCTATTTCAAAAAACATTTAATTAATCCTTGTTATATTTATCCTTACACTCCATTACAAAATGTTGCATCATAAAATAAAAATAGATGTTTAGTGAAAATGGGATGAAGTATGATCATAGAATATACTTTTTCAAAATTATTCTAGAGAGAAGCTATAATTACATTTGTACATAATCAAAATAGATGTATTCCATGAGAGGAATAAAAAATGAACCATTCTTAGATGTGGAATTAGAAAACCCTAAAAGTGAAATACTTAATTGTTTTTCGGATCCCTTTATTATAATTATCAAAATCTAGATATAGAATATTTTAATGACAACTAATAAGATTTTTTTTCAAGGGATATTAATAAAACCTATAAAAGTTAAAAGTGTATTAATAAATGAATAACTATGGTTTTTTTATTAATTTCATTTTAAATTCCTTGAAAACTTGTCCAATATAAATTTTTCTGAAAAATATGTCGATTATGTAAATAAAAATTATAACTTCTATTGATGTTAATGAGAACTAAGATGACTGTGATACTAATCATTTACATGGGATTCTGAAAATTCCAATGATGATGTATGAAAAGAAGTAAGCTGAAAATCATGATATTTAAAAAATGGTTGAATTTATTCATATCATCCAAAATCAAGAAGCTCTATTTCATATATGATATAATTTTATATTTTAAAATCATTAATCACTTATCTCATAAGCGAACGCACAATGTAATGAAGTGTTAAATCAAATTGAGAATAATAGCACGAAGGAGATTATTCTTTGAAAAAAAGAAAATAATGTTATGAGGAGAAAATTTTTTCTTCTAAATAATATCAAGAAACATGGAGAAATAGAAATGAATAATGTAAGTGTTGATTATAATGGTAATTCATATGTGGAAGGTATTGATTTTTAAGAAACATGTTCCCATGTTTCATGGATCAAAACTATGAATAAAAAATTGTCTCTCATTGCACCTCACAATAAAAAAGTCTATTAGAGGGATTTTATGTCAGTTTTATTGAATAGAGTAATAAAATATGAATATTAAATAATGTAGAAATCTGGTGAATTTGATATTTGTACTAGGAGGCTCCCAGCTCATGTGACTCTGGTGGAAATGCCGAAAGGCAGTGACGCACACGGCTCTAGTCCCTACCTCTTCGGTGGTTGGAGGGAGTTATCTTCTTCATCATTCCCATTCTAAGCCTTGGTCCTTTATTCTGTTCATTAACCCCAATTTCCATCCTCATTTCCCTATGATTCCCCTTTTCCCTGAGTTTCCTAACCTACACAATGGCTTTCCCCAACTAGAGATTTCCACAAAAGAATTCAACGAGGCTTCAAAACTTCATAGGATGACACTAGTGTCTCATTTCAAGAATCGTTGACCTTCATTCAATTTCATTGAAAGATTTGTATTTGAATATTGTGTTTTCAAGAATGCATGGTGGTGGGTCTTCTCGATATAAGACACCTTATTATTCAATTTTCTTTGGAGGTTGACCTGATCACTAACTGGCCTAGCTCTGCTTATTCCCTCAACGAATGGGGTTTTTATCTCCTTTATTGGTCTTTAAATTTCATCATGAAATGAAATGCTTCTTCTATAATGGTATGGGTAAGTTTTCTAGATTTTCATTTTAATTTCCAAAATCCATGAAATATTTGTTTGATGTGGAACTTGGTAGGCTTGTATTTGTGCTCTGATAGTCATGCTGATGCCATTTTCACCCAATTTCCCCTCAAATTGTTATTTATGTTTATGTTTCAAAGCCTTCAACAAAAGGTAATTAGATCTTGGTTGGAGAAGAATTCATATTTCAGTAATCAGTGGCCATTTAATTATGGCCATAATTTTTCTTGAACTTCCATAAGTTATGACATCTAGTCACAAGACACCATCACAGATGTAGGGACCAACTTGTATTATTCTCTACCTCGAGACAACCATTTGGGTCAAAGGCATTTTGAGACCACGCTATGAACCAGAATGTAATAGATGGGTTTATTTAAGAAAGGTATGAGGAGGTGTGTAGGGTTGTATTAGAGGATTTGGCCCATTATACCACAATCGTTACCTGGTGAGGAGACCCTGGCTATCTAGGAACGTTACAATTAAGAGGGGGCTCCTAATACATTGAGAGAGGATAAAATCTTGCAGGTTTAATTTCCTCCTATGGTGGCCTATTTGGGTATGTGATTGGGCTTCCTTCAGTTGCAATGAATGTTGCAAAACCTATTGATATAGGGACATAGATCGTGAATGTTTTTTCTCATTTGATGAGTCATTTGGGTATCATCCCCTTGTGAATACAGGCTCATGGAATGTTTTGGGAGGTTGTGTAGGTGTGATAAGTTCCATCATTGAACTCCACCTCATCTGGTGGTGCTGGGAATGATTATAGGGAGGCCTTCTTGGATGTTGGACATGCAACTGGTTTCATCTCGTCTAGTTGATGAAGCTGAGGTGAACTTAGATGTCTGTTGTGACCATGGTGCTGGTGGACATCCCCAATGTTGGGTTTGGGAGGACATTAATGAACAACCCCAATTTATAGTATATGGATTTGGGAATCCTAGAGTTTTTCATTTAGATATTCTAGTGCAAGACATGTAATCTAGAACATCTTATGCTGATACAGTTAATTCTAGAGGAATGGATATCCATTCTCAAAATTGGTCTGCAATGTTGGGAGAAGAAGAGTGTCGTACATTTGCGGAATGGAATCAAGTGTAGGCTTCCCATGAGGATAGGTATTTGGATTCGGTCTACCCTATCGAGTCCAAGGATGTTGATATATTGGATGACTATATTAGATCCTCTTCAAGGAAGGGAAATAACACAATCATCGATTCATATGGGTTTATCAATCTCTTTCAGAGGCTATGGAGAATGAAATATTATTTTTACTTACCTAGTCCTCCATTTACTCGGTTCTCAAGTAAAGTTAAGATACATCTGCAGGTTTCCACGTAGGTGGAGGAAAATACTACTAAGGGGATAGAATCTCTTCTAGTTGAATCATTTATCTATGACTTGACAAATGATGAAAAGGAGGATTCTAAATCTGATTCACACCTTAGTGGAAAGGAATTAATGGAGTGTGAAGAGTGGGAAAGCACCATCAATTGCAATGAATATTTATTTATAAGGGCCTAGTGGTCTTTACTATGAAAGAAAAGTTTGGCAGGCTGGTTGGAAGACATATTCAGGTTATCATTACCAAGGATCAGGGTGATTGGATCCAAAAACAACATGGAATATTAGCACGTGGATTCAACAGGATGAAGATTACTATGGAAGATATCATTAAAACATGGGAAAAGATGGAATACAACATTGAAAACACCCTCAAATATTATATAGATGATAAGTAAACTATTCTACAATAGAGTCTTTATGGAGGTAATCTCCCAAAAAGGATTAAATTTCAATTCATAGATTCGACTATTATGTATGAGGTTGGGTGATTATATTTTGTGTACATGACCGATTTTTCAATTTTCATTAAAAGTACTTTTTCATGATAAAAATATATAATTTTTGGAATTGTGAAACCCAATGGGTATATAATTGATCATGATATAAGTATGGTTTTTAAATAAATGACATAATTTTATGGGTTCAAACGTACCCCTGATTCCTGATATTCATTAAATGATATGTAACTGAGAAATTTTTAATTTTCTAAAATAAAATTTCATAGATACATGTATGTGAAGGTGATGATTACTGGAAACCTAATTGTCATTGTTTAGATTGATGATATACTTTTTATAGGTGACAGTGATAATGTTTACTAAGAATTTACTAATCAAATGAAGTATAGAATTGAGATTTCATTACTCATTGTGTTCAATTTCATTATTGTAATATATGATTAGTAAAATGGATAATACATATTCCATTCATATTAACATTATTACTAGGATATATTAACAAATGTTAATGCAAAATTAAAAGTTGTTTTCAATAATTATTACTATTGGAATATGGATGAGTAAAGAAGAAGTTTCAAAAGTGTAAATCAAAAATATTTTTGGATGTTGATAAAATGATTACATAATCATACTACTTTGAGAATGTAAGATACATATACTATAACATTGTATACATGATTTCAATGTGATCTAAAAGAATCACATGTGCTTAAATAAAAAAGGAATCCAAAACATCATTAAAGGAACATACAAATATAACATGATGCATAAATGGTGAAATGATTTGATCATCCATTATATCACATATATTTATTGGTATTGATATCGTAATGATCAAAATTTAACATCAAGTGGAGAATTTTTATTGGGTGAAATCAGTGACGGCTGGAATATTAGGTAATAGGGATTTATTAAATTGGGTATATTTGATATAGAATATGTAGTCACCACTGAGTCTTGTACAAAATTTATGTTTTTTAATGTTCTTATAGATTATTTGATTGTGAATATTGAAAACACACTATATATTCAATGTGAAAGTCATAGTATCATTAATCTCTCTAAAAATAATTCTCAATATTCTATTTAACATCAAATTGATACTAAATATCATTTAATTGAAATGGAATGTTTCCCATGAATATGTACTGATTGAGGGAATTTAAATGAAAGATTAAATTTATGATGTTGTCACTAAAGTTATTACAAGGAAAAAATTAAATAATTATTTATGTAACTACATGTTATGCCTCCAACATAGACATAAAAATGTTCTTATGTTATTCCATGTGATTAAAAGGGAGAGAGGAAGTGAAACTTTGTAATATTTCATTTTTGAATCTAAAGGTGCTGTTATAATAATAGGTGGGAGTAACTAAATGTTATGGAATTTAAAATTTCAAATGAGGAGATAAATTTCATTAGGATTTTCAATATCTTGGAGAAAAAATTATTGTCACTGAAGGATGTAATTCCATAAAAACTAATAATCTAGTAGTGTGGTGTCAGGACACGCTCTATGATAATTGTTGTGGTTTTTAAACATAATAAATGGGTTTTTTGAAATGTTGATAATGTTTCAAAAAATATAAGGAGTGATATTGATTATTTGTTCCTTTTTTCAAATGAATGCTGTTTTTGTTTTAAAAATCACGTTTTTGAATATTTTTGGGTTTTATGATAGTGATTTGTTGATTAATCATGATATCCTACTCAGTTTATGTCATAAAAAATGTTTTGATCCCCATAGTCTATAACATCATGGTGAAAAATGGATTTCAAAGAAATATGATAATCCTTGTAGATAAAGAAATCACTAATGGTCTCTAAATGGAAATGTATAAAGTTGATCAAATAGACTATAAAAAGATCCAACAGATAGAGTGAAGCATAGAAGAATTCATCAACGAAAATATATTAAAGTCAAAAAATATTATCTGATTGAGATATCACAAATTTTATACAAAAAATGGGGACCTTTTCTATTGGAATTTTTTAAATGCTCACCGAACATAGAATATTGAATTATATCATAATCATTTAAACAATATCATTAGAAATAAATTTAAAATGTACATAATATGGATGAAATATGAGTAAAGAACCAAATATAGAAGATATTTTTTTACTATACTGAGATGACTATATTTCGATAATCAAAAAAGGGAATTCATGGAGATGTTCTTTGTGGAGAATAGCCTTTTAATTTTATGGGGTGGAGAATCTCTAGAAAAAGGCCCAAATAACATTATGAAAATATTATAAAGTAAATAATTATGATTATGATGGGAATTTCATTAAACATTCATAAATCTATCTGAGTCATAATTAATAATTAACTAATATTATATATTCCAAGATATATAGATATTTATATGAATATTGATGACTCCAAACATTCAGAAGCATTGATGAGTGTCAAAAAAGGTTGTGTTTAGCCAAAAATTATATTTGGAGGCCATACATTTTATATAGTTTTTGGAGGATGTGTTGTTATATAAATGTGTACATTCAAATTGAAATAGGGTTGATTAAAGAATCATACTATTGAATTTCATAGTTATTTCATAGTTAGTATCTATATTAGAAATATATTGGTTGAAGAAGAGGTATTGGACTGAGCTACCAAACACAGATGCATCAAAAAAAATACATTAGATAGAGTCCCATTAAATTGAGTTGCATCATATGGATGAAAACTATTTAGATATTTATATTTTCTAAGATTATGTGAAATGGACTATGTTCTACCATATAGTTAATTTCATTACATTGTTGTTGACCCCTGAAAACTCGTCCCAAATTTTCCAAACGTCCCCATAGATTTTCCCGGAGCGTAGCTCGTTCTGCAAGCTTCGATTTGACTGGTCGTGGGGCCCAAACGGAGTTACGGATCGGAAGTTATGGCTGTTTGAAGTTGGACTGCTAGGGATGGCCATCCAGGACGATTTTGGGGCGAAGTATGGATTTGCGCGTAAAAAAGGAGTTCCGCGCGGAAAACCATTTGGGCACGTGGAATATTACATGCCCATATTTGCGCGCGCGAAATTTTTGGCGCAGCGCTTTGCCCGTACTCAATTTTGCGCGCACCGCCTTTGCCCGCGCGGAATTCTCCGCGCGGCGCCTGGCGCGCGGAAAACACGTCGCGCATGCGGAATTTTCCATGCCCCGGCGTCCGGGTTCCGCCTATAAATACGAGGGCACCCCCCTTTGGACAGGAGGAGCCCCGAAGGTCGGCCGCCGCTCTGATGCACGTAAGCCCGCAGTTTCCGCGCCCGCGCGGAAAACTCCCCTCTGGCGCGCAAAACATTAGTATTGTGTGGAAAAGGGCCAACCTGCCCAGTTTTCCACGAAACTAATAAGTTTTGCGCGCAACAGTTCCACTGAGCCCGATTTTTCACGCGCCAGTGCAGCACCAGTCCTATTGTGTGGGCCGCCGCGTATTGCGCGCCCGCCGCTATTGCGCGCCCCGCCTCTATTGCGTGCCCCACCGCATATTGCGCGCCCCACCGATATTGTGCGCCTCACCGCTATTGCGCACCCCGCCGCATATTGCGCGCACGACCACTATTGCGCGCCCGCCTTTGGTATTGCACGCCAGCCACACCTATTGCGCGCCCACCACACCTATTGCGGGGCGACCCAGTGTTTCCCGCGCAACAGCCTCAATTGCGCACATGCCTACCCTGCGCAACATTGTTCAGGCCTGCACCCGCCGGTCCATATCGCGGGGCCTGCGCCCCTGCACCCCTGCTCGGGGTCATTGCTAGGCTTCAGTCCCGGAACACCGAGCCGGTCCCTTCGCAACCGTCACATACCCCCATGAAAAATTGGACAGTCGCATCGCGAACTTCTCGGGCCGGGACATCGGGGTTTTCAATTGCGCCCTTATGCGCAGCCACCTCCCCCCTAGGGAATACCATGATTTGAGATACTCCTCTGCACGCTGCGAAACACCTTGAGTTGACATATTCTTCTTGGTTCTTTTCCTATGTCATGAGTTGAGCTTCTCATCATCAATTCCTCCGAGTACCTTGAGTCGAACCATTCCACAGGCAGCTCCGTCAATCCATATCCCCTGGCTCTCAGGCCAGGATGAACCATCATGGGCCGCCCTTGCGTAAGACCCAACACCAGCTGTTCTAGGTGCCTTAGGGCAGTAGTCCTATCTATATGACTATAATCTGTAGTAATCCCTATGCTCCACACATAGGATGCCTCTTGCCCCATAGGAGAGATGCCTTATGCTCCTAGCATGAGATTCCAGTAGTCCTATCTACATGACTATAAACTGTAGTAATCCTTATGCTCCAAACATAGGATGCTTCTTGCCCCATACGAGAGATGCCTTATGTTCCTAGCATGAGATTCCAGTAGACCTATCTACATGACTATAAACGGTAGTAATCCCTATGCTCCAAATATAGGATGCCTCTTGCCCCATAGGAGAGATGCCCTATGCACCTAGCATGAGATGCTAGTAGTCCTATATACATGACTATAATCTGTAGTAATCCCTATGCTCCAAACATAGGATGCCTCTTTCCCGATACGAGAGATTCCTAATGCTCCTAGAATGTGATTACAGTAGTCCTATCTACATGACTATAAACTGTAGTAATCCCTATGTTCCAAACATAGGATGCCTCTTTCCCTATACGAGAGATGCCTCATGCTCCAAGCATGAGATGCCAGTAGTCCTTTTACATGACTATAAACTGTACTAATCCCTATGCCCCAAAAATAGGATGCCTCTTGCCCCATATGAGATATTCCTTATGCTCCTATCATGAGATGCTAGTAGTCCTATCTACATGACTATAAACTGTAGTAATCCCTATGCTCCAAACATAGGATTCCCCTTGCCCTATACGAGAGATGCCTTATGCTCCTCGCATGAGATGCCAGTAGTCCTATCTGCATGACTATAAACTGTAGTCATCCCTATGTTCCAAACATAGGATTCCTCTTTCCCTATACGAGATATGCCTTATGCTCCTAGCATGAGATGCATTATGCCATGTTCACAGTGGCGTAATATCAAGAGCGTTGGAATCCATTCAAACTTTCCATCATTCCACGTCACGCTTTACATGTCCTTCATTCGGCTAGTCACTCACATACAAGTCTGGAGGGACCCCCTAACAGTATGGATGCTCGAACTATGGTCTGCCTGCTATCCTGGGCCAATGCTCTGGAAGACATTGGGTGACACTTTGAGTTAGGTCCTGTGTTTCGAACACGGGCAGCAGTCGACCCTCATTTTTTTGTCCCCATTTCTGGCTAACGTGATATGGATGCTACTTTTCCTCCACGGTCAACAGTTATCCTCCATCACCACGCCACTCTCACGATGTTCTGAATATTGGTCATGTGATTCACACTTTTCATCTCCCGTTGTTCGGATAGATTCCAATGCCCTTGGCATTATCCTGCTTGTGCACTAGCGCATAGGTGATTACCTCGACCCGCTAGTGAGTTGGGATGCCCTCATGGCCAGACATGAGGAAGACACTTTGGCTGCCTCAGAGCGGACCCATACACTGTTGGCCACCTCAGAGCATACACCCCATACACTGTGGGCCGTCTCAGAGCGTAAGCCCCATACACTGTGGGTCGCCTCAGAGCGTAAGCCCCATACACTATGGGCCACCTCAGAGCGTAAGCCCCATTCACCTTTGCCGCTCCCTAGCGGCACCTGGGCAGCACCCTTGCGTAAGCCCCAATCCTTCCCAAACTACGTGGACTTTGATTCCCTGCCACAGGGATACGTAGGAAGCCTCCATGAGGTTCAATCCCACCACTCAGTTGTTCCGACCACTCCATGTCAGTTCACTATCCACCATGGGCCGCCTCAGTGCGTAAGCCTCATACATTGTGGGCCGACTCAGAGCGTAATCCCCATACACCTTTTCCGCCCCCTAGCGGCTCCCGTTAAACGCCCTTTCTTAAGCCCCAATCCATCCCGAACTACGCGGACTTTGATTCTCTGCCACGGGGATACGTAGGAAGCCTCTTCAAGGCTGAATCCCAACTTCACTGTCTCCCTTGCGATGGTCCCATTTCATTCCCCCTCCACTCCATTCATCCATTCTCCACCCATCCTAATTCTTACCTGGGCCGCCACATCCCGGTGAGATCATGCCATCCGTCCACCACCCATCCTGATTCTTACCCGGGCCGCCACATCCCGGTGAGATCATGCCATTCATCCACCAGCGCTGCTCCCTGTGGCACCGGGGCATCTCTCTATGCGTAAGCCCTAGCATGTCTCCGGGTCGTTGTCCTTTGTGTACACCCCGGACCATCACCCCTTTGAACTACGTGGGTTTTGATCCATGTCCTCTACATAGGGTACATAGGAAACCTCCATGAGGCTCAATCCCAACCAATGGTAATGTACCCCATCCTGGGGTGCACTTCCCCGGATCCGCCCTCAGTGGTGTTCAGATCAGCCATCACGGTGTGACATCTCCCCTCTACGGGGCACACCACCATCGATCCGTCTCTATGGGACGTTATGATCACCTTCATTCCATCTCCGCAAGACGTTAAACTCGCAGCCTACCTCGTGATAAACATGAGATTCCTGAGGAAAACCTCGGATGACACACCTTTGGCGTAACCGTCTCAGCAAGATGTTAAACTCGCGGCATTCCCCGTGATAAACATGGGATGCTGAGGAAAACCTCATATGTCATATGATTCCCCGCATTCGATGTGGGATGCCTCGGGTTCTGCACCATTGAGATGCCCACTTATGAGGAATAATATAGGTTCCCCTATGTCCACGCACCTAGAGATGCCTCGACATGCCTGATGTTGCCATCTACTCTGACCGAAGGTCGCTACCATGTCAAGACCCCATAGAATGTTTTGAAAGAAGTAGTGTAATTAACTGGCGTCCATGAAGATATGGCACTGGGAATGAGATTCCCGAGCACGTCTTAAATCTATGAGGGAGACCCGGACTAGGTAATGAGCTCTGAGGCGGAATCCACAGAAGGAAGAACCGACATCCCATCATCCCGATTTCGATCAAGGAGCAGACGTCCCTGAACAAGGAACGGATGCCGCCCGCCTTTGGAAAGTGGGAATGCGGGGCAACAGCTGCACGTCCTCCACAGACGGATGCGCACACCCTGGCGAAAGTGTCGGAAACAATTGTTAAATCTTAAAATCATTCAATGTTTTAATATTATGTTTGATTATATGTATAAGAATACATTATTGTTATTGGAAACTAGTATAATTTTTTATGAGGAGAAATAATTATCTTGATGGGAGTAGTATGAATAGTGATCAATTCATTTTATAGTGTAGAATCATGGACTGATGGGAGTCAACACAAAAATACATAGTCACCAATATTGGGGGTGAACCATGAATAATCATGTGTCATTCTTGTTATATTATTACCTTCTTATACGAGTGAAGTAGAGTTATAATGTTGAGAGTATTGATATTAATTTTATATAGTGGTAAAAGACACATGAAGAGAAATCATAAATGATCATCACTAATTCAACAAGCCCCACCTTCAGATTAGTACACACATTCCTAGGAACATGAAAATTTCTTTTATTCATGTTATCAATATGATGATAAGGAACTCTAGAATGTATATAAGAATGGGAGTAATAATTATGATCTCCAAAATGGTAATGTTTCAATCCATTATCTAAACATATAAATGACTTGTAAAGAGAATAAATTTTATAGGAAAAGTGGAATGTTATTTTAGAACCCTATTTCTGAAACATTATTGAATCACAATATTTTTAAATGAGATTGTATTAAATAAATCATTTTAATACCATATATTTTCTTCCCAAAAACATCAATATAATCACCGAAATATTGGGGTAAATGAAGGCATTAGAAAATTAGTTTTCTTTAAATTATTAACAATATCTTCATACTGTGAAATGTTAGCATTCTCTCTAGTGATTCATCATTTTCACCTATAAATGAAAAAATTAGGATTCATAATAATTTACAAAATCATGTCCCATATAATCATGGCTGTGTACAAAAAAATTACATCAATTAATTGGATATTTTATTAAAAATATGAATATTATTTCATAATTATACATTGCATTCAATGGAATTTTTCCCATTTTCATACCCTCATCTTATGATCTATAATTTATTTTTACAAACTTTAAAAATGCCAAAAAAGATGAATTTAGATTATAACTATTTTTAAAATTAAATATTATAAAAATAATAATTTATTTTAATAATATATTAGTAAATTATAATACAAAAAAATTTGACACAATTTAATAAATGAGGAATTGAATAGTGAGTCATAATGAGACCGACCATCTTATGTCATCCATAAAAGGACCAAGGTAACTAATGTTCGAATGATAGTTGATGGATCTAGTAGAAAATAAATTGTTTTAAATAATTTCTAAAAACACCTCATGGGGGCCTTTTCATTGAATGAAAACCCATCTCAGATTATAATTATGCTAGGTTAATTCTTTCATTGAAGGACAAGACGTTTTCCACCTTTTCAAATAAATCATTAATATTTTTCAAGGATGATATTATGTAATGTTATAGAACAAAAATAATTTCTATGATGAAATTCTAGGTCTCCAAAATAGTATGATATAATCACAGGCCTCCCTTTTATTTCCTAAACATATATATATATATATATACATTAGTTCAAAGACACCTCAACATCATAACCACAAAACACAAACTACCATTTCATAAGGCACAAAATAGGGAAAGAAAAAACTCTCATGAACAATCCTTCAAGGTGAAATTAAAATTTTCACACTCTCACACTCGATGTCCCACAACTACCAAAACATGTTAAAGGAACCACTCTTATATAGATCCAAATTTTAACCAATCACAATACAATGATGTTTATAAAGGTTTCATTTAGTCTAATAGTTCAATATTGATCCAAAAAAATTAACTTCAACTCTGCACCATTGAAATCATCCCCAATAGTGTCACCTCATTCAAACCATAATCTAATGGAAAATGATTTTATGGAAAATTATATTAGATACCTATTTAATGTTTCATGGCCATGATAATTACAAAAAAAACATGTAAAATTAATATTTCAAAACATAATATCTATATCATACGATCCTAAAATAGGATGGTCACAATTTTTAAACCAAATCTAAATATCCTTCAAAAAAATTATATGATAATTTTCCTAGACCTCAAATTACCAATATCTTAAAAAATATTAACACACTTGATATATTAACCCTAATCACTAAGAAAATATAACAGTAAAAAAATATTCTCATGAAAAATGAATCAAATAAACTTAATTAAATAGATACACTTAACACCAACCCAATTTGATCCATGATATAATATTAAAATAATTTTGATAAGAATAACATTTATTGTTATGTTTTTATGAAAATATTTTTTTATTTTTATGTTTGAAAGTGTTAAAAATAAAAGATAATTATACACTATTTTGAATGATTAAACAATGTTTTAGTGAATGGATGATGTATTCTGATCCTAAATAATCAGATACACAGTATTTTTTAAATTATATGATAAAACTACCATTTCATTACAATATAATTAGTTTCATGATCCTCTATTTATGGAATTCTATGGCCAAGATCTTACTTTCACAATTTTATTATTGAATAAATTAGATTCTATTCATGAAATATTGTTAAAATAGATTTATGTAGTTATTTTTACATTATAGTTAAGCACATTATTATCAATGATCTATTGTCTTGGGATTCAAATTTTGAATATGAATTCTAATATGGAAACACTATATCAGAAGACATCATAATATTGAGATTTATCATTAGAATGTGTTAGAAAAAGACAAGTTGTATTGTTGTGGAGGAGATTGAGATAAGGTTATTTCAATATGAGAATATATTCTTAAGGGTTAATGTAAGAGACAATTATCATGAATAAGATATGGACATGTCTATGAATTCTGTTTTGGTAAATAATTAATCATCAGGGATTTATGGGAGACTATTCTACTTCATCAACATGGTGTAGAGATATATCTTGGGTCCATGTTTTCAAGCCAATGTAATTTGAAATTAATTGATGCTTTTAGAAACATATTTCCAATGTATTTTCTTAATAAACATGAGAAACGTTCATGAAAAAATAGTACAAAAAAGTACATATAGAATATGGTTTTTGGATATCATAATTTTTGGTACTAACATAATATCATGATTCCTATATTGTATTATCCAGATGTTCTATAGAAAGATTTTAGAGACTTAATGTATTATTAATCATGGAATAAGAATTTGGTGCATCAATATTTATATAATTATTTGGAAATCATAATGGATTGAACCATTTAATCAAGAACATAGAAATTCCTTATAATTAAGAAGAAATCCACTTCACAAATTAAAATTTGAAAGGAGACGTCTAATAACTATTTGCACAATGGTAATTAAATACTGAATTTTTACAACATTATTACACTAAAAAAATCTATTTATGTTATAATGTGTTTAAAAACATCTTTTAAATTATCCATTCTTTTAAAAGTATTCAATATTCACCATATTTGTGTGTTTTAATTATTTTAATTTATAATTTATGTATTATATCCATTATTCACTATTTTTATGGAATTATAAATTTCCTTTGAAATGATGAATGCATGTTGGTTTTATGACTATACTATTTTTCTTGTATTTGGTTCTTCTATATTAGACGCAATTTTTTCTTTTCACTAGTCGAATCTCTATAAGATAAAAATAGTTTATAAATTGGTTTTAACTCCCATAGAAAAGTCAATTTCTGATTTCATCCAAACCTATGTAGGAGAAATGGTGTTATAAAATTATATATAGGACTGTTTGATCTATATTACTATAAAAATCCATGTACATTATCATGACATTCATTTTATACTTATGTTTTTAGTTCTGAAAATTTAGAACCTCTGGAAAACATTCCATAATTACATATTAGAATGAAATATCATTAGACCAATATGCATTTTTTATTTTTATTTTTTTACTCACCATAGTCCTAGACTCAAAATTTTATAATGTTCAGATTATATTTTATGTATTGTCAATAAAAAATAAAAAAAAATTATTTAACAGAATCCACCAAATTTTAATGGTAATGACTATGTTTATTTAATGATTTTAATGTATCCATATGTTAAGAACATAGTCATAGTGCACTTGAAATAACTGTTAAAACAATAAGAATTGTATAATTTAGATAGTCACACTCATACAGGTAATGATGAAATGAAATATTTAGTTAATTATAAAACCATTTATACACATAATTATGTTATTATTCACTATTTTTTATTCTTTTATATTAAAATAAAATGTGTCAATAAATTTTCTTGATATTTCATTTTACCGGATATGGAATAGATGGTATTTTGATAAACAAGATCAAGAATCTTGGGTTTGGTTATCAAGGCTTCATGATGAGAGAAAATTAGACTTACAATATAATATTCCATGGGATTAAAAGAATTATGAATGGTATATACAGATTAGTAGGGATAACCAAACGGTATACCACAATGAAAATAAAAAAATATAACTCTAGATAAAATTTCAATATTATGGATAGCACATGATTCAAGTATATATAGAATGATAATATAAATTCCAAAAACCCATGGTCGAAGAATTAGTATAATATGTAAATCTAAATGTATAAATGTGTAATAGTTTTAGCATTACACTGTAGTAAAGATACAAATAAAATTGAATAATATGAAATAGTGAACGAATAAAAAAAGATTTTATGGGTGGCTTGTAGGGATAAGGCTAGTAACACTATTAGTTATTAGAAAATTGATTCCAATTATGATTTTCTGTACAAGAAGACTAGTGTATAAGAGCTATGTGAAAAGTACAAAATTTTAAATAATAATAATATAGATATTATACGATTATATTAGAATCTAAATTAAATAATTAGTAGGTTTTATTAAATATGTTTATTCCAAAGATGTTGAGATTTAAGGAATTATACTTCCATAAGTAAATCTTCAATCATAATGAATATTCATAATCATAAATATGATGTTGAGAAGATCAATGTGTATTTATACAAATTTACCCAATTCAAGAGAGAAACATGTTAAAATTATATAATTCAAATGAGAGACCAAATGTAAAAATTATATTGGATATAATGGGAAATGTACCATGATAATTTATAACATGTTTATTAATTTTTCTAAAGAATAAATCATCATTGATACATAGTTTATATGGAGATAACATAGTTAATTAGGCAAGTTAATATAATAACTAAGCAACATATGAACCCCATTTTCTCAAGAAACATGCATTATCCCATATGAGGGGCCACCCCACAAACCTAAATAGGTCCTAAAACTAATGATTCTCCCCAAATTACCAAAATCAATTTGTTAGTGTGATTTGTCCAAATGTTCACACGCCATAGGAAACATCATGGTAGGTCACCAATCATGACCAATTCCCTAGGAAAACCACTTAAATAGTGGAGTTCTAATTATGAAGCCTCCCCTAAAATAGTTTTTTCTTGTTGAAATGGGTAGCAATGTTTAGTATTTTATCCCATTAACTATTTTGGGGTGTTACTTTAACACCCCTTTAGAGCAAACTTTTAGCATTGTGTTCCATTCATCTCATCCCAGGTAATGTCACCACACATCGTGTTGGGTTTCTTCTCGAATACCAATGTAACAACTAGGATCCTTTGGCACCCTATTTTCCCATGAACACATGTTAACCCCTCCCAGGGTCCATCACATATTCTTGAATGGTTCATTAGACTAATGAATATCCATATGGTCCAACACATACTCTTTACAGTGAGAATTTCTCTCACATGAACACACCACATGAATCACCCATGGATTTCACCCATCCAAATAACTAAATTAGTAAATTACTCTTTAACTATGAAGTTAAAAATAGTTAGTCTCCTTTAAGGAAAGGTACTCCATGTTGACATTGGTAGTAAATTATTTCCTTTTAACAATTTATATTTTACTAGGTGTTTCAAAACATATTTTCCATACATTATTTTTCTGTGGGACAAAAGAAATCATGTATCTTTAAATCTATTTATTATAGATCCCATTAAAATACTTTTTATTATATATGGGTGAAAAAATGTAGTACGATGAATCAAATTTGACATAGAGTATAATGGATTTGAAAATATTCTATTTTTTTCTTATTTTGGGATTGAATACGTGATGTGATAAGAATGAATTATGATGTATGGAATGTGATGTCATTAAGAATATTACATGATACCAATAATCTATTAAAACATATAGTAATTTTGTTGGATAAATCATCAAATTTGGTGAAAATTTGTAAGGAATGTAATATTTCTTAGATAGATATTCTATTACTAATTCATAGTATGATGATGGCTTATTACATAATATTATTTTTATATCAATATTATTTGATGATTTAATGTATGTTAAAATCCAAAATGATAAATTCTTGTTAAGAATAATTTTATTATTTTTCTACTAAACACAGTGATAATTTTTAAAAAATTAATATTTTCAACAAAACTATGTAGCAGGTAATGTGTTTTGATACTGTATGGAAATGTAGTACTATGTTAAATATGAATCTTGATAATTTCAATTTAAATATTTTATAATATTTTTTTAATCATTAAATAGTTCTATGGCTTCATGAACTTAATGGGGGTAAACCATTATTTTTCTGATCCATGACTGAATGAAAAGTAGCACAAGAAGTATTTTGAGTCAATAATTAATGTTAACACCAATAGGAAAATTTAGTTGGTTTAATGTGATTTATTCTAACCTTATAAAATTTACACTAATGGAGATAAGAAATATTTTCTTTTGTTTATGGAATTAGCATATACCATTGGGTATACTCGCTGGTGAAAAGGGTAAAACTCTTTACAAGTATTTGAGTTGTAATAATCTTTTTTATAATATAAAAGGATACATGATCATTTAAATTAGATGTGATCATGGATGATAGTTATAGAACATGGTTTTTTAGAATTTTTATAATAAAAAAGTTTTTTGTAATAATTTTTTACCACAAAGGGATCTATATAAAATTTTGCTAGTAGTGAGGAAAAATAGGAAAATTAAAGAGATGGATATAACGATGCAAAATAAGTATATTTGACCAAAATTTATATATGAAGAATATATATACATGTCCAATTATATTAAAAATATTATTTTATAGTGATTAAATCCTAATTAAATAGCTTATGAGAATTTAAGAATACTGAAACCAAATATTGGATACATTGCATTATTTGGATGTAATTTTTTCATTGTTTACACTAATAATAATTTTTAAATGATAAATTCAAAGTTTAATGAGTTCTAATATTTTATTCTAATCACTGTAAATCATTTTTTATAATAGTAGCATAATTAATGTGTAAAAAAATTATATAATGTTTGATGGGAATATCACATTGGAGGGATCATTTTTTTTGGATAAATTTGAATTTGAACTTCAGTATCATTATTTGGGAAATTATCAACAAGATGGATATCGTATTCAAGAGTAGATTTCAATTTTTGAAGAAGGATAATATTGAAGGTAAAAACTCCAATTCCAAGATAGATTGTCTTGTGGAACTATCAGAATAAACTAGAAATGAAATCCAAGGGAAGGGGGATTTGAGGAACTTTCTAGATCTTATTTATTGTAGTAGAAAAACATCATGTATTCATATTTATATAAAAAAAATATTAGAGATAATGAGTTCTTCTTATTCGGTATATTAAAAGTAAAAATTATAATTATCACATCTAGGGGTTTCTCTTTATCCCATTGGATGAAAGTTATACACTATAAGGACTGGACCAACATTCCCAAAACAATCATGATAAGAAAATACACTAAATTGTTTTATGATAATTTGATTGTATTTTAGTATTGTAGTGGAAAATATACAGAAATCGATCTTTCGAATAATCAGGGGAACCCCTGTATAAATGATGATCATTTTGAAGTCATTTATGTAAGATATTATCATCTCATTCCCAAAGTTAGGGGTTAAGATACTATGTTTATAGGGTATTCATCTTCCCCTTAATAGTTTCATAAAAATAATGTATTTTTCTTTCATTTTAGTTTGGATTCATTAGATTATTTTAGAAAATTTATATGATCTTGATTATAGATATAACATCATAAGATATTAACAAACTGAAGAGGGAATGTATCACCCTTAACCTTAGTGATGTATTAATAAAATGGTTCAATTTTCATGTTCGCATAATTATTCTGTAGTAAAATTGGGATAGTTTCTCCATGTGTAACTATCACATAGTTGTGGATATTATTGGATTTATGATTTAAGATAATATATTGATTATCCCCAATATAGAATTAAAATATTTATCAGGGAAATATTAAAGTATCTAATTTTGTTCATATGGTGCACTTGTGTGGTGCTGGTTTGGGATCTAAGTATTTTTTCCATGGTAATTGTTTCCATTTGAATTATTTTTAATGTAACTTTTAAAAATTTATAACTAATGTTTTGATATTTCACTTTTTCTATATGTACAAGAAAATGTCTAATTTTATTGGATATTTTTGTTAATGATTTTTGAGTTGTGTCTAGTTTCAAAAATTTATTGTAGGTTTATAGAATCTTGTTTTTCAATGTCAGAAAATCTGTAGTCATATGTTGATGTATTCTCAATTAAAATAATATTTGTTTCATCTTGGAGTTTAATATTGGTTAGAGGAATAAAATCCATTATTTAGTGTTGGTTTTTGGATCCATGCTTTTGGATGATGTTTTGGTTGAAAAAGATGATGGGATTTTATGGGATTTTATGGTTTCTTTATGTTAATGTTATTTGTAACTTTTTTTCTAATATATCCCCCCAGGTGTTTCAATTCCATTAGAATCATGATTTAATATTATGGTTGTGGTTTTTTAATTTTTTTAATGTGATATTTGGAATGAATCCAATATAGTTTTGGAATAAGTAAAATGTGTATTTATTCAATAATAATAATTTATTGTGGTAGGATATCATAAGTATTTATGAAAATTATTATTATTTTTTTTCATATAATCATTATAAATAATTGAATCCCCCAAACCTAGAATTATCTATACAAGAATTATTTATTAAATACACTATGAACAATATACGAGAGTTAGTAAATTAATTAACTGATCAATATTAAATTTTATTAAATGGGATTTTGAATAAAAATCATGGGGTCTCTAGTAAAATTTTAATTTATTGAAATTGATTTGTCAATCAGGGTTATATTCCGGATGATGTAATATATTATTGGAAATGCTTTTCACTGGTATCATGTTTGAAGTTACAAATTATTATTTTCTTATATATCCCATAAAATATTTGTACAATAACAAGTGAATATGAAAATTTCATTTCTAAATGTGTTTATTTTTGGAAATTTCCATATCATACATCCCCTTAGTTTTTTGGATGAGAAGAATCTGAATCATGTGATTAAGATTACTAAATCCGTGTATGTATTGAAACATTATCATTGAGGAAAGTATCAAATGTTGTCTAAAAATATCATGATGATTTTATATCGTAATGAATTTTATTTCAATATCTTGAGAGATAATAAATTATTTTAGGTTATTTAATTTATGATAGAGTTTATTAAATGGTTTTTAATTATATTATGTATTACTATTAATTTTTAATGGTATTTTCTATAGCTTCGTGAAATATAATGTGTAGACCAATGATTACTTCATGTTAATTAGATGTGGATTCTACTATAATGTCTTTTTCTCCAAATAAATTCATGAATATGACTTAAATATTACTATAATTAACTTGTATACATTATAACAAGTATCATTTGTTAATATTTACTATGATTCAAGAATATCCCAAATATACCCATATGAAGGTTTGGAAAAGTAATATATTGAATGGGAAACATACAATAAGTCTTATATTATTCTTCCCTTAAAAAGTATTTTTTTATTTTCAACAAAATCAATTTTTAAGGGTTAAATGGGAACATCAACAAAAGTGATTTTGATAAAAAAAATTATATCCAAATGAAAAATTAATATCCATTGTAGGGAAACAAAAACTAGTTTGAACTTCGATATTTATATAAGTTCATGTCAATCATATAGGATTTAATTTCTACTTATCATGTATGAGATCCTAAAAATAGATATCCATTTATTTAAAGATCCAACTATACTATATATTTACATTCCCCTATTTAAAACCAAGAATTATAATTTGGCCTAGACTATTGAACCATTTATTTTTGTATTTAGTGAGTTTGAATTGGATATTCTGTGCATACAACCTGCTAATATCATCCTGTAAATTTCAAATGTGAATAAAATTATCCATGTCTTACTCCATAGATTAAATCAAAAAATCAATCATTGGTACTAAACTATGTTCCCCCATCTCCCACCTGTTTATTCTCCTTTAATTCTTTATTTAGGTATTATATTCCATAAAAACAAAAACCTAAATGGAAACAAAATTTAAATTTGGTTGATCATGGATAATTTTTTTTAACCATGATCTATATGTTCCAGGGGTGGATACTCATCCTCAATTGATGAAAATTACTAGCTTCCATGCCCTCAATAGATTCTCCCAAGGTTGTACTTACATACCCCTTGGATGTGTTTTTCCTCTATGATCTAACTATCATAGACATAGGTAAATTTCAATATTATTTATTGTTATTGATTGTATCCCTCTCCAGTCAATTAATCATGGTCAAATGAGGAAATTGAACCAACATATCATAATCCCTCCCCGATTGTTCATGAGTCGTTGAAGACATTCATCTTCTTCAAATTAATTATGAATCTATTACAACCATCATCCCCCATTTAAATCATTTACTACAGTAGAACCTAAATTTTATTTAATTAATTGAATCACCAATGGGTTTTCTGAGGAGTAGAATGACCCATGTGGGTGCACAAAGTCTTGAATAAGATGGAGTCAAGAGGCTTCGACTGTGTTTTGAGTGATTTCAGAACAACATGATCAAGATATCCCTATGAAACATTAACCACATTTTTACTATAGAAATATTTTTTCCTACCCTAAAATCCACACCAAACATAATTTTCAAAAATAGATACTGAATTCATCTGTGTTGGAGATCTAGATGAAGGTGAGGCATCCTACATTATTTGGTCAAGTAAAGTTGATGAGAAGACGCCAAGACATCACTTAAATCATTGGAATATTTCAACATTCTCAATTTAATATTTCCATTAATGTCACATTCTTGTTATTCCATAGTGTCATCAATATAACACATACTAGAAACATTATCATGCATAGAAAAATCAATGATATGTATCACTTGATCCCTTTTATTCCCATGGATCATATCCATAGCCACCTGAATAATGTAACACCAGATACCAAGTTTCCCAATGATGGTTCATTATTTTATTACATTGTAATTATAAAAAGAATGTTTTATCCCAAAGTATAATGTATTTTAGTAGTTTTAGAAAACCAGATACATACATAATTTCATCATTAAAACACGAAATGGGATACAGTATAGTAGATCCATTAGTAACTCTCATAACTCATAGATTATCCCTAAAAGTCATTCATAATACACTTCTTCACATCCTAGGGAAATATAAAACATAATAAAGGGGTGATATCATAGGCTTTGTAAGGTTAAAAACTAGGAAATATGAATAACTAAAAATGCATGCCTTTTAAAAAAATAAGAGCATAATATGGGAGGAATAAAAATTGATTAAATATTTCAATAAAACATAACCATTGATATTATAATAGTCTAATAATCACATTTTCTATCAATCTCTATTTTCATAATAATGTAATTTATAATGTCAGACATCATAATCATTCTATCAACGCCTTATTCCAAGACCATACATAAACGAATTAAAACCCAAACAATTTTGTCCCATTAGATATACTGAATCATCGAGGGGCTATAGAGGGATCCACCATTCACTTAGTATGTACAATACATTCTTTATATTAAAAGGGTTAAACATAAATAACATAAACATTCATATTAAAAAATAAGCATACAATATGTGAATAATTTAAGTATACCCCATGAATGGTATCAAATTAGCACATCCACAGTCAAACTAATCATTAACCATTCAACAAAATATGGTAGATGTAACTCCCCAAACCTGGTTACCCAGAGTCGGTTTGTTATTAAATATCATTGTCATGATCATAATAGATCAAGTATTGAAAGAAATATTAGTTTAGTAGCCTTGAATGTACTAGATACATTCATATGGTTTACATGACATCATAAAATGAAAATCTACAACAACATTGTTTCCATAGATCACACACATATCCCCTCAGAATTTCCCTACAGGTTAGTCATAAAATACTTCTTCGCATCTTGGAAAAAATAAAACATACAAAGGGTGATCTCAGATGATCAGAAAGGATAACAATATTTCGGAAACATTCATAAATAAGCATAAACATTTAAGGAAATGTATAAGAGTAAAAAAAAATACATTTAAACTTTAAATTAAGAATAATACAGAAAACATTAAATCAAATAATGCCATTACTTATTCACATTGATAATATACTAGTCAAATAATCAGATGCAATATCAATAACCACTTTCGTTATGATGGAATGCATAATTCCAGACTTTCATAACCACATAGTCAAGGCCTTGCGCCAGGACTACAAATAAGATTTTGTCACAGCCTTGTTCCAAGACTCTAGTTTCTCTAGTAAAACCTATTGATGTATCGAGGATCTATAGCAGGCTCTACCTGTCACTTACTAAGTCCAATGCATTCCTCATACAAAAAGTTTTAAATATAACATAAAAATTTGTATTAAAACTAGCATGTGAAATGTCAATACTTTATCCATAAACCATGAATGGAATAAAAATAACACATTCATAGTCAAACATATAACAAAACCTTCAATACAATATGGAAGTTTTGTATCATAACAAATCAAATTCATATAAGCTTAAAATCCATCAAAGGATGTTGACATAGATGAAATGAAAGACTTTTTTTAGAGAAATATCTCTTTCTATTTTGAAGTAATTTAAGAGTCACATAATTTAAAGAAAACATTTATTATGAAAATAATATTATAAGCTTGTAAGGGAAGCTTCGACGATGTTATAACAGATGAAAATAGCCGCACCTGTCGTATAAGTTAAAAACACTCTTACCTTAATTTTGTTGAAAAGGCTATAAAGGACCCTGTTTGGAAAACGACAGAAATATTACACTATTAACATCTTATAAAAGTCAAACAAGGGTATAAATGAAATTAATCTCTAGTATAGTAAATCTTAAAAATGTTTTGAAATACATTTTTAAGAAACATGGATGTGGATGATAAAGATGTCCCAGTGGATAATTATGTATAAACAACCTCAGATAATGAAGAGATTGTAGAATTAACTTTTACCGTGTGATTTTCCTTGGTTGAGGGTAGGTTATCCACCATTATAATGGTAAAATATTTTTTATTAAATTATAAAACAATCATATACATTAATATGATATCATATATGATCTTTTAACATTGCTTTGTTAATAAAATATTAGTATTATCATTGCTTCGGGTGTTAACAGATTCATTTTCCTTTATATTGTGAGTCATAATTATTATGTATGGGATATATATTATTCATATTTAAAATGATATCAAGTATTTAACCATTATTTTTATTCATCTAATGAAAATTATTTTTTAATGGATATGATGGGTAATGAATGTCAACGCGTTCGTGGAGATGGTAATCCGTACGTACGCCCGAGCGACAATATCATTCTTTTGATATTAAAATAATATATAATAGGATGGTATATCATATATACATAATCATTACCATGTTATATTTATTATTTAAATCAATTATACATAATTATTATACACATATAAATAATAATGTATTGAATAACAACTAAACCACTACGTGGAGATGGTAAGTTGTACGTACGCACGTATCGTGACTTGTACTTAAATGGATGGATAGAATAATGAATTTTTTTCTACCATATTTATAATAACATCACAGTATAATGAAGATATTGGGGTTATTATTTTATAATGTTATCAACAAAGAAAAAGAAAGTTGAAGAACAAAGGAACTTGAAAGAGGTGATGAAATATTTACCTCTTCTTTGGGTTCTTTATTTTGATTTGATCAAAAGGGATTCTTAGGATGGATTTATGACTAAAGTAAGGCCTCTATAATTAAGGTAGGATAGATTATAGGGTATTTGGGCAGATTTTAGCCATCAAAATGGGATTTGAAGGTGTGAATTAGGGATAATATGGAGTGCCCTTTTATAAGAGGGGTGAGGGGCACTATAGGAAAAGCTAGAAATATTATTTTATAATAAAATAATTATCCATTTCTAATGGCTAAAAAATAATTTATTTAGAGGATATGGTGGTTATAGTTCTCAAAACATTCAACCAATATGTTTTATACAGGTTTGGGTCACAATATTAACTTTATCTTTTAGATTTAACTCTTAGTTAAATAGTTTGACATTTACCATGTCTCTTTGTACTTTTATATTATATGTTTAATAAACATACTATATACTTCCAAAAGAACAAAAAGGGGTTCATTAATTATACACCTCGAATTATATATTTATTTTATGAAATAATTATATTTTTTATAATAGATTATCAATTAATAATATAATATTTGTTTTTAAAAAAATTGTGTCAATTTTGACACTATTTTGTATTTTGTTTTTTCTAAATTCCTAAAAGCATTATTACATTGAAAAAAATTCATCTAACTGACCCTAATATTTCTTATTAACCTATAAAATTAGTTTTATTCATATAATGTTTCAAATTACATTTATTTTTAAATTTATAATATCAATTATTTTAATATTTCATTAATTATGTAATTACTGCATCATCATTGTGTCATAAATAAATTAAATTATTTAATGTGTAAAAAATATAAATAAAATACCATTATGTAGGAAATATTTTTTTCTTTATTTTCAGTATATATAGTTGAATTTATCTTATGTATAACCTTATATTAAAATTTTTTCAATTATTAAACATTAATTTTAACTCTTTTAACTCTTCTTTAAATTAAATAATAATAAATGTCCTAATCTAATCCAAGTGGACCAAAGAGGTTCGTATTTTATTATTAAGGTTTATATTGGTCTA
The DNA here is from genome assembly GCA_963277665.1 of Viscum album. Lineage (NCBI taxonomy): Eukaryota > Viridiplantae > Streptophyta > Magnoliopsida > Santalales > Viscaceae > Viscum > Viscum album. Next base: position 695,519,690 of record OY728163.1, read on the forward strand.
ATTATACTTATCCAATAGAATTAGGACATGTGGTAGGGTAATAATAATATCATTTTTACCCTTAATTACCCTATTTACTTTTAACTACGGTAAATAAAAGTAAAATGTTACAATTCACCAAAAAATATTTTCATCTTATTGAACCACATTTTTTTACTGATATCAACCTTGTTTCTATGATTTTTAAAATTCCACTCACAAAAGCGGTAAAATTACGTTTTATGTGAATTTTCAAATTCTGCTAGGAGGTGGGTAAAAGACGGTGAAAAGTTCAATAAAATTTTACATATCTAAAATTATTATAAACGGACTCCAATGAATTAAATTGAACATATATATGTATTATGTATATATTTTGACCAAAAATAAATTTAAATAAAATATATAATTATTTAAATAAAAATTTGGTTGTAACCTATAACTCAGTGTTTTCACTATTCATGAAAAAAAGGCAGTTTTCAGATAAATATCAAAAATTCACCCTAAGCTAATTTCGATATTACGAATCCAAAAATGGAGTCCATTTTGAAAGATAAAATTAATAAAATTACAAAATGTGGGTATTACTATTCATAACGGCTAGTTTGATTGGTTGTGGTGTGTTTGAACTCGAAGTTGTGTACAACACATGCTACTGTATTATTCAAAGAGAAGCATATCATGGAAGATTGGGGTGTTACATTATCCTCTCCTGTAAATAATTTCATTATCGCAATTTTTAGAATATTAATTCATAAAAATACTCTAGTTTTTCTTCATCATAACTTCCTCGGGTTCCCACATCGCCTCTTCCATATTATGGTTTCTCCATAGAAATTTTACCAAATGGGTTATCTGTTTTATAAGAACTTTTTCACTTGTATCAAGAACCTTGATAGGCTCTTCGTAATAAGACAGATCGGGTTCCTATTCTAATTCCTCATAGTTGAGTACATTCATTGGTTCAGGAATGTATTTTCTCAATAGTGATACGTGGAATACATCATGAACTTTAGAGAGACTTGGCGGCATTGTTAAATGGTAAGCAACAACCCCAATTAGTTCTAGAATATCGAAAGGTCTGATGTACCTAGGACTCAATTTTCCCTTATTACCGAAACGTATAACACCCTTCCATGGAGATACCTTCAAGAAGACATGATCTCCTACCTAAAATTCCAAATCCTTCCTTCAGTTATCGGCATAGCTCTTATGCCTACATTGAGATGCTTTGATGTGTTTTTGGATTACCTTCACCTTTTCCATTGTTTCCTCTACCAGTTTTGGGCCTACGAGTTTTTTTTCACCAACATCATCCCAACAGGTTGGTGTGTGACATCTCTTTCCATATAACACTTCATATAGTGCCATCTTAATACTTGAATGGAATCTTTTGTTATAGGAAAATTCTACCAAAGATAAATATTGATCATACATACCTTCAATAAAAATTGAGAATGATCTCAACATGTTTTATAAGGTTTTAATTGCCCTTTCTGATTGTCCATCAGTTTGGGGGTGGTAGGCAGTGCTCAAACGAAGATTAGTATCCAGGGATTTCTAAAGAATTTTCCAGAACCATGATGTAGAATGGGGATCACGATCAGAAACAATTGATATTGGTACTCCATGAAGTCATACAACTTCATTAATATATAGTCTTGCTAATCATTCAAGTTGTAAATCTTCTCTTATAGATAGAAAATGTGTTTACATGATAATAAGATCAACAATGACCCATATTGCATTGTTCCTTCTAGGAGTCTTTGGTAGTCCCATGAAAAAGTCCATCATGATGTCATCTCATTTCCACTCAGGTATGGGAAGAGGTTTCATGACTCCTCCAGGATGTTGCATTCTAGATTTCACTTGTTGAAAAACCATACATCTAGACACAAAATCAGAAATCTCCCACTTCACGTTGTCCCACCAAAAATGTTCCTTCAGATCTCTATAAATATTTGTGCTACCAGGGTGTATAGATAAATTATAACTATGAGTATCATCCAACAATTCCCTTTTTATATCAGGTATATCGGGAACACAAAGTCTCTTCCCAAATATCCGAATTTCATCTTCATACACAATGTCACTCAATCTCCCATCATTTACAGCTTTAATCGTCTTTTGAAACTCTTCATCGTCGGTCTAAGAACTCATTATCCTTTCTAGTTAATATTATTTAGCAACCATTTGAAAAAGTATTTATGTTTCAACTTCCATGGTTATTCCCATATCCATATTTACTAGATCCATGTATAAATGACCCTTTTCAACTCTCATCTTGTTCAAAACTCCATCATCATTTCTACTCAAAGCATCTTCCACCTTAATTGCCTTCAACAGGTGGTAGTGTATAGTTTAATCACAATCCTTGAGTAGTTCAAGCCATCGTCGTCGCCTCATGTTGAGTTCTTTTTGTGAGAAAAAATATACTTCAATATCTTGTGATCAGTATATATCTCACATTTTTCACCATAGAGATAGTGTATCTAAATCTTAAAAGCAAATATTACAGCTGCTAACTCAAGATCATGAGTAGGATATTTTTGCTCATGAATTTTTAGCTGTCGTGATGCATTGGAAATAACCCAATCATTCTGCATAAGGACACAACCAAGTCCTTTCTTTGAAGAATCACTATAAATAACAAACCCATCATTCCCCGATGGTAGATTCAAGATAAGAGCATTGACTAATATTCTCTTTAGTTCATCAAAACATTCATCTCACTATTTTTTCCAAACAAATTTCACCCCTTTACGTGTGATCTTGATTAAGGGGTAATCCAATCGGGAAACATTCTGGACGAAATGCCGATATTGACCTTCTAAACCAATAAAACTATGCACCTCAGTTATACTCGTTGGTGATGGACATTTTTGGATTTATCTTGTCTTAGAGGGATCAATGGAGATTCCATCCTTAGAGACGATATGGCCAAGAAAAGTAATCTATTGAAGCCAGAATTCACACTTGCTAAACTTTTCATATAATTCGTGTCTTCTATGAGTCTTTAGGATAATGTGAAAGTAATTTTTATGATCATCATAGATTTTTAATTATACCAATATATCATCAATAAATACTACTACAAATTCATCAAGATAATCCTTGAAAACTCTATTAATTAGATCCATGAAAATAGAGTGTGCATTAGTCTATCTGAAAGGCATTACTGTAAACTTGTATTACCCGTACCTGGTTCGTAATGCAGTTTTTGGTATGTCTTCCTTCATCAAACACAACTGATGATATCTAGATCGAAGTTCAATATTTGAAAATTATTGATCTCCATGAAGTTGGTCGAATAAATCATCAATACGAGGTAAGGGATACTTGTTCTTTATTGTTATAGCATTGATCTCCCAATAGTCAATGCACATCCTCATAGATCCATTTTTATTCATAACAAAAAGGACAGGGGATCCACATGAGAAAAAATAGGGAAAATAAATCCCTTATTACTTAATTAATGTAGTTGTTTCTTTAGTTCCACTAATTCCACAGTGGCCAATCTATAAGGGGTCTTCGAAATTGGCCTTGAACCATGAATTAAATCAATGTAAAACTCAATTTCTCATTCTGGAGGATTTCCAGGTATATATTCTAGAAACACATCAACATGTTTGTTCACAATAGGTACATCCTCTATTTGAACATTCCTTTCCTCGTACATAGTTATTTCATTCTCTTTCTCCCCAATTATTGAATTTATTTGAACTATAGCGGGTGGATCTAGATATGAATTAGGTGGTGATGATTCTTCTCTAAAGATTAGATATTCTTTATCATCATCATCAAAAATCCTATCCTCTTTCTTCTTATAATAAATTTTTGCATCATGGTCAGAAATCCAATCCATACCATGGATTATATCAAATTCAATCATGGGTATGATGATGAGATCATAAGATAAAGAGAATTTATATACCCTAATGGGAACTGATTCACAAAACATTGTTGCGATGAAACTTCCCTTAAAAGTTTTGACTGAAAACTACCTTGTTAAATCAAATTGGAAATATCTAATTTTCTTATGGAACTGGGAAGATATGAAACAATGCAATGATCCAGAATCAAATAAATCATTTGATAAACTTGATGAAAACATTAAATTACCCGCCACCACATCTTTCTAACTTCAACCTCAGAAGTAGTGATAGCATAAGCTTGTCATTGATCCCTATGACTTTTATAAGGTAATTTCCCCTGATGATTAGGAAATTCATTTTCATAATTCCCCCTTTATCAACAATTGTAGCATTCAACATCGGCAGCCTCTTTCTCCCCCTTGCAATCATGATCTTGGTGTCCTTTTTCACCACCCTTGTAACAGAGACATGTTCACTTTAGGAAAGTACCGAGGTGTTTCTTACCACATATATTATAGGATGAATATTCAACTTTTCCCTTTTCCCCTTATTTCCATTTACAGGGTGTTCATTATATCTCTTCTTCTCTTTCTTTGCTTTAAAGTCGTAAGGCTTAATGAATCCTTTTTCTATCTTAATAGCACATGAGACAATATCCTCATACGATGAGAAGGATTTTAAGATTAAGGCTTGATGTAGAAATGGTTTAACCCATAAAAGAAATGATCAATATTACTTCCTGGGTTATGTATATAATCTTCAGCATGCCTCACTAACCTTTTAAAGTAAGTCTCATACTATGCAACATTTGCATCCTCCTTTTGCCTCAGACTCAGAAATTGCCTTTCCATATCTGCTCGATGGTCACAAGGAAAGTATTTTTCTATGAAAATATCTTTAAACTCCCTCCATTCTATATTTGATACTTCATCATCTTCCTTTGTGTTTTGAATCAATGACCACCATTGATCAGTATCTCTAGTGGGGTGGTAAACTGTCATGACAACATTTTCCCTTTCACAACTCCCTAAGGTATGGAATATTTTCTCCAAGGAATTTATCTATTTCTCAGCTACTAATGATTTTTTACTCCCATTGAGCATTGCTGGTTTTTGCCTCATAAAGTGATCTAACATTCATCCTCCATGCTGTGGATCAGGGTGCTCTATACGGATAAGGTTATTATTCATAACTTGAGTGAGTTTTCCCAATACAGTGATAAGCTGATAGTACCAATTGTATCACCAACTCCACTATAATTATCTTGAGTAGGAGGGAAATCCCTATATGAAGTGCATGAATTGATATGGTTTCTATTCCTTCCACTAGGTGCCATTTCTAAACAATGGAATAAACTAGATTAGTTTATAAATCAAAATAAAAAATTCCAAACTCATAAAACAATTAACATAAATTGAACAGTTTATGGATATAATTCATAATCATAAAAAATGTTTTCATTGATGAATTATATACTCATAAACCCTTCATAATGGTTTGTATAGAAAATTAGAATTATCCTAAGCATATCCCCCGAGAGTATCGTAACCAAGAGTGCAACAAGACCTGTTGTCATGCACCCGTTCTCGTTCGAGTCTAGCTCAAATCAGTGTTTTCGTGTTTTACACCTTGATACATTTGTGCCATAGCTACCTCTACCTAATCATATCTAGACAGTGATGTATTGATTGGAAAACTCACAAAATATCTATAATACCAAAATTCTATGATGTTCTTCTATAATAATCCTCAATGTCTATCTTATGGTAATGCGCACTAATCAGAGTTTATCTAAATCTAGATTCCAATGTTTTTACTAAACTTTCTCTGATACCAACTATAACGGCATGACCCCAGTTACCTATAATCGGTGCATTATTTTGTATCATTTCCATGATCGTGAAATATCATGTCTCGAAATACCGATTAGTTTAGTAGCCTTGGAAGTACTAGATACATTAATAAGGTTTACATTACATCATTAAATGAAAAACTACAAAAAAAATGTTTCCGTAGACCACACTCATATCCCCTCAGTCTATCCCGGCAGGTCAGTCATAAAATACTTCTTCGCATCCTCAGAAAAATAAAACATAGAAAGGGGTGAGCTCAGATGCTTAGTAAGGATAAAAATATAGCAAAAACTTTCATAAATAAGCATAAACATTTAAGGAAATATATAATACTAAAACAAAAGCCTTTTAAACTTGAACTTAATTATAATATGGAAAATATAAAATCAAATAATTTCATTTACTTATTCACATGGATATTCAAATAGTCGAATAATCACATGCAATATCAATAGCCACTTTCATAGTGATAGAATGCATAATTCCAAACTTTCATAACCACATAATCAAGGCCTTGTGCCAATAATACAAATAAGATTTTGTCAAGGCCTTCTGCCATGAAACTATTTTGTCTCATGAGACCTACCGATGAATCGAGGAGCTATAGCGGGCTCCATCTGTCACTTACTAAGTCCAATGCATTCCTCATACGAAGAGGATTAAACATAACATAAACATTAGTATTATAACTAACATACTAAATGTCAATAATTTATCCATAAACCATGAATGGTATAAAAATAACACATTCATAGTCAAACATATCACAAAACCTTCTATACAATATGGAAGTTTTGTCTCATAATAAATCAACTTCAAATAAGCTTCAAATCCATCAAATGATGTTGACATAGATGAAATTAAAACCTTTTTTAGAGAAATATATCTTTCTATTTTGAAATCATTTTAGAGTGAAATATTTTATAAAGAAAACTTTTATTTTGAAAATATTTTTATAATCTTGTATGTTAATCTTCGACGATGTTATAACAGGAGAAAATAGATGCACCTGTCGTATATGATAAAAATACATTCTTACATTAATTTATCTGAAAAGGTTATAAAGAACCTTGTTTGGAAAAATATGGATAGATTCCCTTATAAAAATATTATAAAGTTTAAACAAGGGTATAAATGACTTTAACCCATAGTATAGTAAATATTAATAATGTTTTGAAATACATTTTTTACAAACATTAATGTGGATGATAAAGAAGTTCCAGTAGATAATTACGTATAAACCACCGTGGATAATGAAGAGATTGTAGACTTAAACCTTACCTTGTACTTTTCCTTGGTCGAGGGTAGGTTAATATCTTGTATAATGGTTAACTAATTGTTATTAAATTATACAATAATAATATACATTAATATGATATCATATATGATCTTTTAACATTGATTTGTTAATAATATCTTAGTATTATCGTTTTTTTGGGTGTTAAAGGATTCATTTTCCATTATATTGGGAGTCATAATTGTTATGGATGGAATTTATCTTATTCATATTCAGAATTATATCAAGTATTTAAAAATTAATTTTAATTATATAATGAAAATTAATATTTAATGGATATGATGGGAAATGAATCTCATCCTGTTCGTGGAGACGGTAATCCGTACGTACGCATGGGTGAAAATATAATTCTTTTGATATTAAAATAATATATAATTGGATGGTATATCATATATATATAATCATTATAATTTTATATTTGTTATTTACATCAATTAAACCTCGTTATTTTACCCATCCAAATAATAATGTATTGAATAACAACTAACCCACGACGTGGAGACGGTAAGCCGTATGTGGGCACGTATCATGACATGTCATTCAATGGATGAATAGAATAATGAATTTGGTTGTACCATATTTATAATAACAACACAATATAAAGAAGATATTGGAGTTATTATTTTAGAATGGAAACAATAAAGAAAAAGGAAGTGGAAGAAGAAAGGAACTTAAAAGAGGTGATGAACTAATTACCTCTTCTTCGGGTTATTCCTTTTTATTTGATCAAAAGGGCTCTTTAATATGGATTTATAACTAAATTAAGGCCTCTATAATGAAGGTATAATAGTTTAGAGGGTACTTGGGATGAGTTTGGCTGAGCCAAATTGTTTTGAAGGTGTGAATTAGGGAGAAGAGGGAGTTCCCTTTTATAAGAGCGGTGAGGGGAACCTTAGGTAAACCTTGAAATGATATTTTATAATAAAATCATTTTCGTTTTATAATTGCTCAAAAATAGATTATTTAAATTATAAGGTGAGTATGGGTTGAAAACCACTCAACCAATAGGTTTTATATAGGTTTGGGTCACTATATTAACTTTATCATTTAGATTAAACTCTTAGTTAAATAGTTTGACATTTACCATGTCTTTTTGTACTTTTATATTATATGGTTAATAAACATACTATATACTTCCAATAAAACCCCAAGGGGTTCATTAATGATACAAATATCATTATATAAGTATTTTTTCCTACCCTTATATTTTTAGGAATATAATATCAATCAATAATATAATATTTGTTTTAAAAAAACTCTTTTATATCAATTTTGACACTATTATGTATTTTGTTTTTTCTAAATTTCAAACAGCATTATTACTTCGAAATAAATTCATCTAACCAACCCTAATATTTTATTTTAACCTATAAAATTAGTTTAATTCATAAAAGCTGTCAAATTACATTTATTTGGATATTTATATTATCAATTATTTTAATATTTCATTAATTAAGTAATTACTGCATCATCATTGTGTCACAAATATATTAAATTATATAATGTCTAAAAAATATAAATAAAATAAAATTATGTAGGAAATCGTTTTATTTTTCTAATGAATATTTATTGTCGAATTTATCTTATGTATTACCCTATATTAAAAATGTTTTAATTGTTAAACAATGATTTTAACTATTTTAACTCTTCATTGAATTAAATAATAATAAATGTCCTAATCTAAACCAAGTGGACCAAAGAGGTTAATATTTTATTAATAAGGTTGTTTTTGGTCTAATTATAATTATCCAATAAAATTAGAACATGTGTTAGGGTAATAATAATATCATTTTTACACTTAATTACGATATTTACTTTTAACTATTGTAAATAAAAGTAAAGCGTTACAATTCACAAAAAATTATTTTCATCTTATTGAACCACATTTTTCTTACTAATATCAACTATGTCTCTTGGATTTTTTAAATTACACACACATAAGAGGTAAAATTATGTTTTATGTGAATTTTAAAATTCTCTTAGGAGGTGGGTAAAAGACGGTGAAAAGTTCAATAAAATTTTTATATATCTAAAATTATTATAAAATGGATCCAATGAATTACATTGAGCGTATATTGGTATTTTATGTCTATTTTGACCTAAAATAAATTTAAATACAATATATAATTATTTAAATAAAAAATCGGTTTTAAACTATAACTCAGTGTTTTCACTATTCATCAAAAATTGAATGTTTTCAGAAAAATATAAAAAACTCACCCTAAGATAATTTTGATATTATGAATCCAAAAATGATGTCCATTTTGAATGACAAAATTTATAAAATTTCAAAAAGTGGGTATTACTATTCATAACTTCTAGTTTGATTGGTTGTGGTGTGTTAGAACTTGAAGTTGCATACAACACATGCTAAAATATTATTCAAAAAGAAGCACACCATAGAAGATTAGGGTGTTACAGTAGAAGATATCATCAGGTATAAACCGCAATGAATTATAATATTCAAAAAAGTTTGTTGACATATATGTAGATACTTTTATATGATACCATTGAATAGTTCACGAGGAAATATTCTTTAAACATTCCAAAGTGTCTCATACCACTTTCAAACATTCAAATCATTTTTATTTATAATTTTAAGAGAATAAGGAGACTATTTATCTTATATATAATAGGGTAGAACATACCCTACATGTATATAATAAGCGGTGAATATGGAATATATATCATAAAAGTTAATGTGAGGCGATAAAAATCTTTTTTTAATTTGGAAAGAATAGTTATTTTGGATAATCATTTGTATGTGTCAAAAAAACATATTTTAAACATGTATATGCCAAAAAAGAAAAGGTAAGGACATTGAAATTATATTTTAGGAATGAATTATTTCCCACGTAAGTGAAATCATGTAATAAGGGTTTTTAATAATCTTTAGGAATAAAACATTTTCGTGCGGTTTTAGGGAAATATTAAAGAGATTTTAAAGTGGAAAGGCATGTTTCATTTCATAAAACCATAATAAAAAAAATATCTTTTTAATTATAAAATTTTTTATTTTTGAAATATAATTATGGTTTAAAATATATTATATAGTGCACTTTAAAATTGGTAAGTATTCGAGAAGTACCCTTGAATCAGGCTTGTTTATTAGGAAGAATTAAGAAGAGAACTTTTTTAAAACATACAATAACCATAAAAGAACGATGAAATGATCTGAATATATGATTTTGGAACATATAAATAGAATATATAATAAGTAAAAAAATAAACATTACATTGGGGTAAGGATAGTGAAAGAATAACACGATTATAAAATGATGGTTCAGGTGGAATCCCTTACCAGTTTGTAGTCAATCGAAACATATTCCCCAAAATTAATAATCATAAATTGATAAATAAAATAAAATTAAAATAAACATATTCATGATAATTTAAACCAATTGGAATTATACACACTATTCACAAGAAATAATGTTGAATAAGGAATATCTCCCCAAAATGGAAGTGAGATAAGAAACCCCATACTACTTTGTAATCAATTGAATCGCGTGTCCAAAAATTAACAATCATCAAATGAATAATTTAATAACATGAAGATAAATATATAAATTATATTATATATCAAATTATAGTATACATAAACCACATACATGAAATAAGTTGTGAAAAATGGAAATATCATTGAAATAAAAGTGAGTTGAGAAACCCCTTACCTTATGTCTGATGTGTTCTTCACTTGAACATAACAACATGGATAATAAAATTAAATCCATTACTAATTTAATTAATAATATTATATAAATATATTTGATTTAATATGATTTTATTAGCTTCATTTATGGTCTTTTGGATGATTTATAAGATTGAAATTTATCGTTATAGGGTATATGTTTCCTTAGTTTTCTAGATCGGCATCCTTGTATTTTAGTATAGAAGTAAATGTGGAAAAAATATAATTCTACATAATTGAATTTATATATTATTAATGAACTTATAGGAGTTTAAATGTCTATATATATCATTTTCTACATGGTATTAGTATGAATCATTAGACACGTCATTTAGTGATAATCGTTTAGATTATAACGGTGGGTTTTGATCATAGCGAACTAATTTTTTTATCATTTAGTATTGTCACGAACCAGGCCGGGTCGTCATCCGACCCGGCACCCGACCCGGTCCGCGACATGGCCCGAAGGGCGTTCCCGATCCCCACGGGCTGGCAACTAGTGCCGGGCATCAAAACAAACCAGTTGGGAACGGTTTGGCCCATGACAAAGACAAGCAAAAATAAATCGAACAAACAGATAACTAAAGGAAAATAAATTGAACAAGGCGGCAGCGGATAAATGATTAAACAAAGAAACGTGACATACCTCTGGTGACCCCACGGATCACCACGGTACGACAACCACACTCGCTCCCAAAAGCGATCCAAGACTGAACCCTGCAACTGAAAAGTAAAGTAGGCGTGAGCACCGAGATGCTCAGTAGGAAAGCCAAGAAAAACCACGCCCAATGCCCTTACCTTTAAAAAGAAATCCAATCATGCTAGTTTGAAAATAAGACATAATAAAATATTGTTTTCTCTTCTTTTCAAATTCAAGTCACGAGTTTGCATTTTCAAATAAAGCATTTCACTCTTACTATATTTTCAAAATAGGTTCCAAGCGTGCATTAACATTTCAAAATGAAATGAAACCAGTATGGAATAAAATGTGATTTTTACGAAACAAGTCACCAGGTATGAAACAACTGGAAAGAAAGTTACATCACAAGCAGCATGTCATAAAAGAGCACTATGGGTAATCCCTATAGGTAGCTAGAGTATGTGGGAACCTAGAGACCTCGTACCTCGGTGAAACGTGGCTTAGAAGGCCACGACCCTCAGAAAACGTGGCTTAGAAGGCCACGACCCTCAGAAGTTCATATGTTTAGTTATTGTTGTTGTTGCGTCAATCCTGCTAGACAAACCGGGACGAACCCCTGCCGTTTCATCTAGCGTACTAGTCCTGGTCACCCACCTAGATACCCAAGGTTTCCCATGTGCTCTATTTCAAAGGGTGGTGAGGTTTTATCAAAAACATACAAAGGACATAACACTTTCTTATCCAAAGTCCATTTTACCTCTCACCACCGTTCTCCCTCCTTAAGCGTATCCCCGTTTTTATGTTACATAACATCGCATAAGCCTCTTTATTCGGCACATATCACAACTCACACACTTAACACACACATCATGTTTCTACAACAACAGGGCATGCATTAAGAGGGGTTTTGTTTCACTTTCACAACCCATTCTCAAAGTGCCAAGCGGGCTTAATTAATCAAAATAAACATTTTCCATTTTGAACACATAATCACTCAACACTTAAGTTTCCAAAACCATTTGAAAGTTCAATTAAACAAACAAGGTGATACATATTTAAAAGCAAGCGAGAAAACATGTTTAAATCTAAAAAGAAAAACATTGGAAATACTTATTACACGCTAAAATCATTGAGGAAACCACTTTTAAAGAACCATGACCATTTATGTATATACACATATATATATATATAGCTTGTGCATCTCGTATAAAAGAAGAAGACGCATTAAAAAAACACCAAGCAAAAATGGAAATTCTAATTAACGACTCGGGCATAGGGGACCTACCTCAACATGTCGCTGCTTGAAGACGAACATTCAAACTGATCCTTGGCGCACACACGCACATGCACTTATACATATATATATACGCGCCACTAGCTGCATTGCACACATTCCCCGCGCCAGGAGGGAATATGTACAAAGAGGGCACATATATATATATGTCTTACCCTATGCATGTACATGTAGGATCTCTCGACACGGGCGGCCCAAAACCAACGAAGAAAAGCGCAACGCACTACACATAAAATTTAATAAAACAAATAAACACATAAACAATATATAAAACATTTCAGAAAAACACACCACATTAACGCACTAGATAAAACAAGATACGATGAACCCCAAGAATCATCATTTACACACATGGGTACCATTTTGAGACAATGCACACACCAAAAGAACTCCAAAACACAATCTGCACCTCCTTTACAACTTAACAAATCATTAAAACATTTTATGAAATGATTATAAATAACAATATGAGACTTTTTTTCAAGAACGCACCCAAAGCCAACTTCAACAACCAAGCACACATTTTGAAACCATACCAAAACACTAACTGCAGTCTTTCCACACTTTCATAAACCAACAATACATTTTATAAAATAGTGATAAGAAGCTTGACATGGGTTTTTCATATAAAACGCACTTATATCATAAAAGTATACTACTAACTAATTCACATTAAAACTCAAACAAAATAGGATTCGCAGCATGCAAACTAACAAGTAAAATACTAAATCAATTAAATTCACAAAACAATCTATCAAATTATAATTTTATGAGGAACCGCCTACCTCGGTGTAGAGAACCTCAAAAACTTGTTGTACAACACCCTCGCGCACCAATCACACCTCCATCAACACAAAAAGACCCTAGAAATGAAGTATCAAACCAATTGCATCATACTTGAATCAAACGCAACTCAAAACACAACCTGGAACGCTACACAAAGAGGGCACGAAATTCACCGGGGCGAGGGTTACGGCGAAGGGGGCGGAATTGACACCGCTAGCCGGGGCGGCGCGAGGTGAGCTGGAGGGAGAGGTGTTGGCTCCACGGTGGAAGGCCGAAGGGGGTGGGGGACGCCGCTGCGAGGTCGCCGAGCAGCTGGCCGGAGAGGGAGAAGGGGCGGCGAGGGCGACGACCGGAGAGGGAGGAGGCGCGGCAAGGGCGAAACGCAGCGAGGGTGGCGGTCGGAGAAGGAGGAGGCACGGCTGGAGATGGAGGAGTCACGGCGAGGGTTTCAGGTGGGGGAGGCGTCCGACGCGTCCAGGGAGGGGGAAAAAGTGTTCGGCGCAGGGGGGCCGATCGCGATGGGGGAAAAAGGGGAGCCCGAGTGGAAGGGAAAAAAAAGAAGAAGAAAGGAAAAAAAGAGAAAGAAAAGAAAAGAAAAAAAATAAATAAAAGCAAATAAATGAAAATGAAATAAAAATAAAAATTAAATAAATAAAATGAATAAAAATAAATAAATAAATAAAAATGGAATAAAATTAAATAAGTAAAATGAAATATAAATAAATAAATAGAGTGAATAAAATGAAATGAAATAAATAAATAAAATCTGAAAGAACAACAAATCCCTAATTAAAATATTAACTAAATTAATAATAAAATTATCACCTGAGAGCGGACATCGCGCACGGTCTCACGCGCAGGGTCACGCGCATGGTTGCGTGTCTCAGAAACAACACATTCAATAACAAACAATCCCTTAACAAAAATTAGGGGTTGTGCAGGGCGCGCATATGCTCCCGCGTTCGTATAAAAACGAGATTTTCTTTTAATTTAAAACCGGTTCAAAACACAAATTCAAAAACGAGACCCAAAATAATTAAGTTAAAATAATGCATTGGTCAGGGTGTGACAATTCTCCCCACCACAAAAACTATCTGCCCCCAGAAAGTCACCAAGCCAAATGAGGAAACAAAGTTGGGTTCGAAACTGAACGAGGCCAACAAAATCACGAACTTGGTATGACTTTTCACTCCATTAGTCACACCCGACCATCTCTGAGGGGAACTGAAAAGAAAATAACCATCAGGAAAAGAGGAGGGTTCTCCCCACCACAAGAACCCGACTAGCACCACCGACATTAAGACTCTTAGCATGAGCTAACTCTGGAACTGTCAACTTGATCCAAGAGGAAACCGCTACACAAACCAAACCTCAAAGAAGGCACGACAAGATCCGTGGTGAGTCTCCCCACCATTTAAGAACTGACCATCTTTAACCAGTGATCACAGACCAATACGAGAAACCCATCACAACCGACCCATGAACTCTCCACATAAACCAGACCCCCACCACATGGGGTCATCGACGAAAGACCCCAAACCGAGTAGCGGACCAAACCCCTATTCATTATCTCCCAAGACGCATATGTCTCGGAAACGAGCGCATCCCAAAACAAGAACGGGTTACCAATGGAGCCAGCCACATGAGAGAGATAATCATCTTGAGACTCACAGCCATAAAGAGACAACTCCAAAGCTCATATTTGGGGAGGCGCAACTACTAAAATTTCCAAAAAGACGAGATCACCACGCCTTCTTACCACCACAGTGGGGTATTCAAAGAACAAAGACCACAATGAGAAAAGGAGACCTTTGCGCCTCTTACAGAAAAACAGAACCTTCAAAGACAGGAGAGCTACAACAGGAAAGTTCAGACCGTCCCCATTTCAGCATCGGAGAAAAAACTTAGACCAAGGTTCCCCACACCCAAAGATTCCTAACTGCGTGAAAGGCTTCACTCCGAGACCTGTGGCTGGAGTTCTGATGTCTTGAAGCATCTGTTGCCCCGCAGTAAGGAGCTGACATCCTTCTATCGAGACTCCTCCTGACGAAGCCGCTAGCAGAACCTCTCTAAGTTCACCAAACAGCCACACCGACAGCAAGTCTTCAATGGATGACGATGACAAGGCGGCTTAAAGTACCCAAACTGAGCACACTAGAAGCAAACAAGGGGTGGTCCAACTAATAGGAGAAGGAGTTGACAAGAGGACTTGTCTGAGATAGGTTCCTTTGATTCGCTCTCGCAGAATGGGGAACCATCCCAAACACCAAAGGGGACCGGTCCTTGAACAATAGACGAAGACCCCACACAAGAAAAAATTTAACTGATTCTGCAACGTTATCTTTGGAGAAAAGGGAACCAACTTCTTGAGATGCCCAACGTAGGCCTTCACTATTCGATGGCATTACTGGACACTCACGAGCCTTGTCGCTTCCAACACCTTCGCTTCCACAAATATAAACCAACTAATGAGAGTGGCCCTAAACACCTTCCAAGTCATACCATCGTGCAATGACACTAGGGTTATCTCCTCCACCAATCCCAAGTTGCACCTTCAAATGGACCTGAACCAACACAGACTCTCTTAGCTTTAGGGGTTCCCAATAACCTGAAAACACCAACGACTTCACCATGCCAGTTTGTTACCTTCAATAGATCACGATCACTATAAAAGATGGACATAAACCTAAAAGAATTAAATTCCACCACTCTGCTAAGAGTCTAGGTAGAACCAACAACTAGAAGTGACTCACTAGAACTTTCTGGGACTTTTCTGGGTGGCATACTCAAAAACAAGGGGCACAAATCCGAATCAAAACTCATCATAAATCAAAATTCCACACCTCAATCGCAAATGAAAGCTCAAACTCAAATCACTATTCCAACCACAATTCAGTACGTCAAAACCAAGAACTCACGAAAAGGAATACCCAACACAAAAAGAGAACGCCAAACAATTTCTCACTCACTTTTCTAAACATTTGAAAAACCCTTTTTGAAAACCATCTTTCAGCAAACAAAACAACTTAAGTATCCACCATCGGTATCCCATGAAGTCGCACACATATGTATCCTTGTGCTAGCGCAAGAACCCATCCACTCACGTCACCAATTTCCCCACTTTCCACATGCGCACCTCAATGTGTGATCACTCGTAGGAATACCAAGGGTAGATTAAAGACACTTATCATTTCCAAATCAGACCATTAAGCACAAAGCACAAATTCTCAACCAATTTGAAAAAGTAACTTATCATTAAGGCAATACATTTCCAATTTCCAAAAACATTTCCAATTCACATTCCAAAAAGTGTTACTGAGATTTCAAAACAACTTCCAAAACACCCCTCATTTTCCCTTTTGAAACCACACATTTGTTAAAAGAAAACAATTTCCATTTCAAAACCACTTTTCCACTCTAACACCACATTCCCAATTCAAACCACCTTCACAAAAATCCCTTTTCATTTTTGAGATGCACTCACACCAACCAAAATTAAGGTCAAACATGACTCACATTAAAACATCCAAAAATAAGGGACTAGTGGTTATACCAACCCGGTAACATGGCTTAGCAGACCATGCTCCGAGCGGGCATCCACCACAGGAAGTATCTTGAACCGTGCACTCGGGATGTACATGGGTCGCTACTCCATGCAAATCTGCCGCGTAACACTGGCTCACTTCCTTGGTCATCCCTCATCCACACATACCAACCCAAAGAAGAAAATTCAAATCCTGGACTACCCCTGGAAACTCGAGTCTCGGGACGGGCAAGGGTTCATGACGTCCTTCCCGCACCTACCTCTCGAGTCCCGACACACCTAATCACCAAGCTACTTGACACCCCAAATAACAAGGGCACCTCTGATACCATTTTTTCACGAACCAGGCCGGGTCGTCATCCGACCCGGCACCCGACCCGGTCCGCGACATGGCCCGAAGGGCGTTCCCGATCCCCACGGGCTGGCAACTAGTGCCGGGCATCAAAACAAACCAGTTGGGAACGGTTTGACCCATGACAAAGACAAGCAAAAATAAATCAAACAAACAGATAACTAAAGGAAAATAAATTGAACAAGGGGGCAGCGGATAAATGATTAAACAAAGAAACGTGACATACCTCTGGTGACCCCACGGATCACCACGGTACGACAACCACACTCGCTCCCAAAAGCAATCCAAGACTGAACCCTGCAACTGAAAAGTAAAGTAGGCGTGAGCACCGAGATGCTCAGTAGGAAATCCAAGAAAAACCACGCCCAATGCCCTTACCTTTAAAAAGAAATCCAATCATGCTAGTTTGAAAATAACACATAATAAAATATTGTTTTCTCTTCTTTTCAAATTCAAGTCACGAGTTTGCATTTTCAAATAAAGCATTTCACTCTTACTATATTTTCAAAATAGGTTCCAAGCGTGCATTAACATTTCAAAATGAAAAGAATCCAGTATGGAATAAAATGTGATTTTTACGAAACAAGTCACCAGGTTTGAAACAACTGGAAAGAAAGTTACATCACAAGCATCATGTCACAAAAGAGCACTATGGGTAATCCCTATAGGTAGCTAGAGTATGTGGGAACCTAGAGACCTCGTACCTCGGTGAAACGTGGCTTAGAAGGCCACGACCCTCAGAAAACGTGGCTTAGAAGGCCACGACCCTCAGAAGTTCATATGTTTAGTTAGTGTTGTTGTTGCGTCAATCCTGCTAGACAAACCGGGACGAACCCCTGCCATTTCATCTAGCGTACTAGTCCTGGTCACCCACCTAGATACCCAAGGTTTCCCATGTGCTCTATTTCAAAGGGTGGTGAGGTTTTATCAAAAACATACAAAGGACATAACACTTTCTTATCCAGAGTCCATTTTACCTCTCACCACCGTTCTCCCTCCTTAAGCGTATCCCCGTTTTTATGTTACATAACATCGCATAAGCCTCTTTATTCGGCACATATCACAACTCACACACTTAACACACACATCATGTTTCTACAACAACGGGGCATGCATTAAGAGGGGTTTTGTTTCACTTTCACAACCCATTCTCAAAGTGCCAAGCGGGCTTAATTAATCAAAATAAACATTTTCCATTTTGAACACATAATCACTCAACACTTAAGTTTCCAAACCCATTTGAAAGTTCAATTAAACAACCAAGGTGATACATATTTAAAAGCAAGCTAGAAAACATGTTTAAATCTAAAAAGAAAAACATTGGAAATACTTATTACATGCTAAAATCATTGAGGAAACCACTTTTAAAGAACCATGACCATTTATGTATATACACATATATATATATATATAGCTTGTGCATCTCATATAATAGAAGAAGACGCATTAAAAAAAACACCAAGCAAAAATGGAAATTCTAATTAAAGACTAGGGCATAGGGGACCTACCTCAACATGTCGCTGCTTGAAGACGAACATTCAAACTGATCCTTGGCGCACACACGCACATGCACTTATACATATATATATACGCGCCACTAGCTGCATTGCACACATTCCCTGCGCCATGAGGGAATATGTACAACGAGGGCACATATATATATATGTCTTACCCTATGCATGTACATGTAGGATGTCTCGACACGCGCGGCCCAAAACCAACGAAGAAAAGCGCAACGCAATACACATAAAATTTAATAAAACAAATAAACACATAAACAATATATAAAACATTTCAGAAAAACACACCACATTAACGCACCAGATAAAACAAGATACGATGAACCCCAAGAATCATCATTTACACACATGGGTACCATTTTGAGACAATGCACACACCAAAAGAACTCCGAAACACAATCTTCACCTCCTTTACAACTTAACAAATCATTAAAACATTTTATGAAATGATTATAAATAACAATATGAGACTTTTTTTCAAGAACGCACCCAATGCCAACTTCAACAACCAAGCACACATTTTGAAACCATACCAAAACACTAACTGCAGTCTTTCCACACTTTCATAAACCAACAATACATTTTATAAAATAGTGATAAGAAGCTTGACATGGGGTTTTCATATAAAACGCACTTATATCATAAAAGTATACTACTAACTAAATCACATTTAAACTCAAACAAAATAGGATTCGCAGCATGCAAACTAACAAGTAAAATACTAAATCAATTAAATTCACAAAACAATCTATCAAATTATAATTTTATGAGGAACCGCCTACCTCGGTGTAGAGAACCTCAAAAACTTGTTGTGCAACACCCTCGCGCACCAATCGCACCTCCATCAACACAAAAAGACCCTAGAAATGAAGTATCAAACCAATTGCATCAAACTTGAATCAAACGCAACTCAAAACACAACCTGGAACGTTACACAAAGAGGGCAAGAAATTCACCGAGGCGAGGGTTACGACGAAGGGGGCGGAATTGACACCGCTAGCCGGGGAGGCGCGAGGTGAGCTGGAGGGAGAGGTGTTGGCTCCACGGTGGAAGGCCGAAGGGGGTGGGGGACGCCGCTGTGAGGTCGCCGAGCAGCTGGCCAGAGAGGGAGAAGGGGCGGCGAGGGCGACGACCGGAGAGGGAGGAGGCGCGGCAAGGGCGAAACGCAGCGAGGGTGGCGGTCGGAGAGGGAGGAGGCGCGGCTGGAGATGGAGGAGTCACGGCGAGGGTTTCAGGTGGGGGAGGCATCCGCCGCGTCCAGGGAGGGGGAAAAAGGGTTCGGCGCAGGGGGGCCGATCGCGACGGGGGAAAAAGGGGAGCCCGAGTGGAAGGGAAAAAAAAGAATAAGAAAGGAAAAAAAAGAGAAAGAAAAGAAAAGAAAAAAAATAAATAAAAGCAAATAAATGAAAATGAAATAAAAATAAAAATTAAATAAATAAAATGAATAAAAATAAATAAATAAATAAAAATGGAATAAAATTAAATAAGTAAAATGAAATAAAAATAAATAAATAGAGTGAATAAAATGAAATAAAATAAATAAATAAAATCTGAAAGAACAAAAAATCCCTAATTAAAATATTAACTAAATTAATAATAAAATTATCACCCGAGAGCGGACATCGCGCACGGTCTCACGCGCGGGGTCACGCGCATGGTTGCGTGTCTCAAAAACAACACATTCAATAACAAACAATCCCTTAACAAAAATTTAGGGGTTGTGCAGGGCGCGCATACGCTCGCGCGTTCGTATAAAAACGTGATTTTCTTTTAATTTAAAACCGGTTCAAAACACAAATTCAAAAACGAGACCCAAAATAATTAAGTTAAAATAATGCATTGGTCAGGGTGTGACAAGTATTATGTAAATATGTTTCTTATAGAGAATAAAAATGGTTATATTCTAAATTTTAAAATATTTATCATCCAATAAAATAGTTTCATTAATATATTTCAATAAGAATTTGAAGTGTGAAACTTCATCGTCCACAAAGGTTGTAAATTGGAACCTCTCGGACGGTGATTTCATTTAAAATATAAAAGAGGGAGAGTAAGAATAATGATAATGGTTATTACATTAACATGATATAATTACATTATATATGTTATACTTGATTTATTAGATAATTTTTATAGAGGAGGATAGGAGAGAATAATAAAAGAAGATAATTTGAAATGAAATTAAATGAAAAAGGTAGAGGATTTACATCTTGAAATTTCCTCTTTGAGAACCTCCTTAAATAAATGGGTTTTGGTATTTTGGAAAAACATGGGATCATGGATGTTGGGAGGGACTAGGGAAAATTGTTTGGGTAGAACATAGAGATGATTCAAAAAATAGAGGAGTGAAGAAAAGAGGGAGTGAGGGGTGGTTTGATAGTAGAGGAGAGTAGGGCTTTTCCATTATTTTAGTCATTCTTTTATTATTTTAGCTCAAGAAATAAAATAGTCTTGATTATTGTGACCAAAAATGGTAATAATTGCATGTGAGTTCTGTAAAAAGTCCATTTACATTATCCATGACCCAAGAATGATGCAGAAATTCATTTTTAGCATATTTCGTAAATTATCGAATTTCACTACTCACATAAAATTCGTGTAATTTAGAAAAATCCCAAAAATTTACCCAAACCATTTTTCAATGTGTATAATTTAAAAAAGGAAACCATTTTATCAAAATATTTTTCTAAATATGTGAAATTTAATTTTTTAGAAAAATCATTATTTAGTTGAAAAATAATGATTTTAAATTTAAAACTGATTTTATAATACTTTCAAAAACTAAATGAGGCATCATTAAATTATTCTAAAATAATATGACAAAAATATATTTATTTATGAATAAATTTTATGAAAATTAATTTTATTTTAAATTAATTTATTAATTTATAATTATAAATAAATATTTATTACTAAAAAAAATAGAAACACGTATTTATTATTTTTTAAAATATTATATTTCATTTATAATGTGGCTAAATTTTATTTATACTTTCATGGGTGAGAATATTAATCATAAGGGTCATATTACTATTCATAAAGCTGCAGTACTATTCATAAGTGTGTGTTACTATTCATAAGGATCAAGTTTTTATTCGCTAAAAAAGTAATTTGTTCCTATCTAACTCTAAATGTCTTACTGAACACAATCGTGTATGTCAATTTTTGGAAATTCAAATCCAATATATGGAAGATTTATTTTTATTGGATACATTATAAAAAAATTGCCTTTTAGGGACTCGGTGTTTCATGCATTCTATATTAAATTTCTTTGTCAATCCTTGGGGTGCTACATTATTCTTCCCTTACAATGATTTTATCCTCAAAATTTCATATTGTTACCTCAAAACAATTGGGTAGTTCTTTATCATATGTTCCTCAGACTCCCTCATCAACTCTTTAATTTTATTATTTTTTCAATGTACTTTTACCACCTGGGTCGTCTGATTCCTCAACACTTATTCTTTAGTGTCCAGAATCCGGATAGACTCTTCACAATAAGATAAGTCTTGTTCCAATTATATTAATTCCGTAGTGAGTACATGTGTAGGGTCTAGCATATACTTCCTTAACAAAGAGACCCAGAACACATTGTGTACCTTAGAAAGGCAAGGAGGCATTTCCAAATGATAATCCATAGATCTTATTCTCTCCATAATTTCAAAAGGACCAATGTACATGAGGTTTAGTTTCCCTTTCTTCCAAAATCCTATAACACCCTTCCTTGATAATTCCTATATCAATCCTTCCTATATCCATATACATACGGTCTTTGGCTATGCTCATTGTGTTTGGAACTCCATGATCCATCATGCTCAATGCATAAGCTACCATATTTTCCATTAATCAATAAGCAGAAGATATAAATTTTTACCTTCCAACATGTAAATAACATCATCATGTGTCCTCTAAAAATATTGTAATAACATGAATTATTATAATACCGTATTGGAAACATACATTTGGTCTTATTCCATAAGTAATAATTTTTTATTGGATATAATAATTATATAAAAATGTGTTTTAAACTCCATCAATGATAGCATATACCACTTTTCGACAAGTCATTAATCAGTTCCTAGGTATTAAGCACTTATGAAAATCAATCATTTATTCATTATTATCTCAAATTTAGGAATATATTTAGTTTTTCTTTTCCAAAATCATGCATTTTCCAAAAGATAAACCTTCCACTGAATATCTTTTCTTGTTACCATTCTACTTATGGTCTCAAATACTTATTGAAAAATTACTAAAATACAATCCTCATATATTTCATAATTTTTATAACCAGTACATTGTAGATAAAATATCTAAATGGCATGATTCGTGACTAGGCATATCAATCATTCCTCTTTATCTGTGGTGGTATCATAACTTGATCATTATTTAGTAACATCATTTGTGGTATATTCCATTAACAGTTGGGATGTTGATTCATATAGTGCCCCATCTCCATACAATTGAATAATTTTAAGTTGGGAACCTTTTTATTACACTTACAATCACAAACATGGTGTAATTTTTCTCCACACTAATACCAAACTCTCATTCCCTTCGATCATTTACCAGGCTGATTCATTCCATAGTTATCACATGTATGAAAACCATTCCTTCCCTTTTTCCATTTATCCATATTTTTCTCTTCCATCCTCTACTTATTTTGATTCCCTTCAAAGACATAGGACTCATAGAATTTTTTACATATCTTGTAAATGCATGATACTATTTCCTAGTATGATGAGTATACATAGGAGACAATCTTACTTTGAAATATTGTCTTAAGACCACAAGAGATATGATCCTTCTTATCTTTGCAACACGTGTATTGGTGTAGTTCTCGTTCCTTCTACTAGTCACCATTTATAATCAATTCCATATACTATATTAGCTCATAATATTATGAACACTCTATAAATCTAAACATGGTATAAAACATAACATAAATTTATGCATCATAAATCCTAGAACCATATACTTTGGTTACATTGGGGGAATAAATCATTCATAATTGTTGGTAAATTAAATGTGAATTTTTCTAATAATATCCCCTCGGGATCGTCAAACCAGGTGGGCAGTAAGGCTCTTCATCGTGTACTAGGTCACCCTTATTCAATCTCGGAATAAAATTTCTGAGATGTCACTCCTATGTACATTTGTGCCAGAGCTATGTCCCCTTGAAGTATCCAGATAGGGATATATTCTCTAGGAAGATAAACATAATATATACCTTCCAAAAATTATAGGTTTTTATTTTATTCTTATCCTCCAAGTCTATCATATGGTTTTGGTCACTAGTAAACATTTTCTAAATCTAGTTTTCCATGTATTATACAAAGAATCCTCTAATACCAACTGTAATACACCAACCCCGGTTTCATGAAGCCAGTGCATTATTTTATTACATTGGAATGATTGCAAGAAAGTCATATCCCAAAGTTCAATGTAGTTTGGTAGTTTTGGAAGACCAGATACATATATAAAGTCACCAATACAACATAAAATGAAATAAAATATAGAATATCCATTAGTAACTTCCATAACTCTTATATTATCAATGCAAGTCATTCATAATACATTTCTTCGCATCCTGGCGAAATATAAAACAAATGAAATGGGTGAGCTGAGATGCTCAATGAGGTTAAACACTAGGAAAGATAAATAACTAAAAATACATGCCTTAAAAAATAAACATGAGCATAATATGGAAGAAATAATAACTATTTAAATAATGACATAAAACATAACCATGGATATTCTACTAGTATAATAATCATATGGACTATAAATCTCTAATGTTATAATGAGGTAATTCATAATGTCGTACATCATAGTCATTCTGTCATGGCCTCGTGAAATTACCATATGTAAATGAGTAAAAACCCAAACTACTTTGTCTCATGAGATATACCATTGCATCTAGGGGTTATATAGGTCCCCACTAATCCATTACTATGTCCAATACATTCCTCGTATGAAAAGGGTGTAACATAAACAACATAAACATTCTTATAGAAAAACTAGCATACGAAATACGAATAATTTAACTATAACCCATGAATGATATAAAATTAGCACATCCAAAATAAAAAGTATCATGAAATATTTTACAAAATATATTATATAATATCATAAGATATAGACCTCAATGAATTCCATGATTCAAAAAAGTATGTTGACATATATGAATATAGTTTTAAATAATACCATTGAAAAGTCCATGAGGAAACATAATTTAAACATTCCAAAGTGTCCAATACCACTTTGAATCATTCTAATCATAATCCTATCTAATATTAAAATAATAAGGAGACTCTTGATATGATATATCAAACGAAATTTAATTCACCACTTTCATTGAATAAGTTCGGAACAAGGCATATATCTCATAAAAGTTGAAGTGAGATGTGAAAAATCTTTCTTTCTTTAGAAAGAAGAGTTTTTTTGGAAATTCATTTATATTTTCCCTAAAATAAGATTGTAAATAAAAATATCCCAAATAAGAAAAGGTAAGGGTATTTAATTTTTATTTAAGGCATAAATGATCTCCCATTTAAGAGAAATCATGTAAAAATATCTTTTAATAACTTTAGAAATAAAATATTTTAGCGCGGTTTAAGGAAAATATTAATGAGCTTTTAAAGCAGAAAGGCCTGTTTAATTTCATAAAACTAGAAGGGAAAATGATATTTTTTTCATGATAAAATTTGTGTTTTATAAATGTAATTATCAATTAAAATGGATTATATAGAGCACTTGAAAATGGGTAATAATTCGAAAAGTTCCCTTGAATCGAGCTTCTTTATTGGGAAGAATTGAGATGGGAACCATTTTAAAAAATTAAATTCCCATAAATGAAAGATTAAATCATTTAAATATATGATTTTTTAACATATAAATATAATTCAGATGATGTATACAGAAATAAATAAACATTACATCTGGGTATGGATATTTAATGAATAACTCTATCGAAAAAATGAAGGTTCAGGTGCAATATCTTACTAGATTGTAATCATTCGAAACATATGACCCAAAATTAATAATCATAAAATGTTAAATTTAATACCAAGAAAATAAATATATTCATGAAATGATACATCAATGCGTAGTATGCATAGAATAGATACAAGAAATAATGGTGAATAAGGAATATCACACAAAAGTGGAAGTGAAAGGAGAAAACCCTTATTACTTTTTAATAAATTGAATCATACGTCCAAAAATAAACTATAAATAAATGGATAATTTAATAACATGAATATAAAAATATTAATGATATTATATATCAAATTTCAGTATACATAAACCATATAAAATAAATAAGTTGTTAATAATGGAAATCTCACAGAAACAAAAGATATTTAAGAAACCCCATATCTTACGTCTGAAGGTGTTATGTACATGACCTTAACATTCTGGATAATCAAATAAAATTACTTAATTAATTAATTCACAGCCTTATCTAAATGTTTTATATTTATTATAATTTTATTAAGTTCATTTATGGATTTTTGGATGAGTAATAAGATAAAAATGTATTTCTTGGGGGTGTTTCTTTCCTAGGTTTTCACGATCAGCATAATTGTATATGAGTATAGAAGTTCTTGTAGAATGAATATAATTCTCCAAAATTGAATTTATATAATATTAATTAATATAAATTTGTTTTAATGGTTATATATATCAGTTTTTTATAGTATATGATGATGAATCGTTAGATAATTAATTTAGTAATAATCGTTTAGATTATTACAGCGGTTATTGATCATAATGAACTCATTTTGTATTATCATTTAGTATTATGTAATTATGTTTCTTACAAAACAAAAAACGGTTATATTATAAATTTTTTTAAAAAAATCAACCATTAAAATGGTTTCTAGAATATCTTTGAATATGAATTTGAGGAATGAAACTTCATCGCCCACAAACATTGTAAATTGGAGCTTCTCAGATGATGATTTTTCTTATAAAATAAAATATGGAGAGTAAAGAGATTTATAATGGTTATTACATTAACATGATATAATTGAAGTATATATAGGATACTGTATTTATAATTATCAATTTATCTTAGGAGGTTGGGAGATAATAAGAAGAGAGGATAAATTAAAATGAAATTTAATGAACAAGGAAGAGGATTTAGCTCTTGAAATAACCTCCTTGAGAACCTCCTTAAGGGAAAGGGTTTTCGTTTTTTTTCAAGAACATGGAATCCTGGATATGGGGAGGTTCTAGGGAAGTGTATTTTGAAAGAACTTTGAATATATTCCAGGCTTGGTGGAGTGAATAGATGAGGGAGTGAGAGTGGTTTTTATAATGGAGGAGAGGAGGGGATTTACATTATTTTAATCATTATTTTTTTTGGATGAAGACAATAAATATTCTGAATTCTTGTGACAAAAAATAATAATATGTGCATTTTTTTTCAAAAAAAGGTCATTTACATCATCCATGACTCATGCATGATGTAGAAATTCATTTAATTAGCTTATTTCGTAAATTATCGAATTTCACTATTCACAAAAAATTCAAGTATTTCATAAAAATCAAAAAAATTAACACTAACCATTTTTCAATGTGTATAATTAAAAAATAAAATCCATTTTATCAAAATAATTTTCAAAATATGAGAAATTTAATTTTTATATAAAATCATTATTTACTAGAAAATACTAATTTTAATTTTAAAATTGATTTTATAATACTTACAAAAATTAACCAAGGTCTTATAAAATTATCCTAAAATCATAGGAAAACAAAATATCTATTTATGAATACATTTTATGAAAATAAATTTTATTTCAAATAAATTATTTAATTTATAATTTTAATTCAATATTTATTACTCACAAAATACCATCACATAATAATTAATTTTTAAAATATTTTATTTCAATTAAAAGGTTCCTCAATTTTATTTATAGTTTCATGGGTGAAGTTACTGTTCATAAATATAATATTAATATTCATAATGGTATATTACTATTCATAAGGGTCAAATTACTATTCACCAAAAAAGTAAGTTGTTCATATAAGACTCTAGATGTCTTACTGAACAAAACTGTGTATGTCAGTTTTTCAAAATTCAAATCATAGAAGTGGAAAAATTTTGTTTATTGGATATATTATAAAACAGTTTTGTTTTTTAGCAACTCAATGTTTCAAGAATTCTATATTTAATTTATTTTTAAATCCTTGGTGTGTTACATTCTTCCCCCCTAATAAACATTTCGTGCTCAAAATTGAAAAATATTACCTCCTAAAAAAATATTTCGGTAGTTCTTCATCAAAAGTTCCTCAGGATCCCTCATCGCTTCTTCAATAGTATGATTTTCCCAAAGTACCATTACCATATATGTTTTCTTATTCCCCAAAACATGTTCTTTAGTGTCCAGAATTTGGAAGGTCTCTTCACAGTAAGATAAGTTAGGTTCCAATTTTATTCCTTTAGTAGTGAGTACATGTGTTGGGTCTAGTATATAATTCCTCAACAATGAGGTGTAGAGCACATTTTGTACCTTAGAAAGGCTTGGATGCATTTCCAAATGATAATACATGGCTTCATTTATCTCTTGAATTTCAAAAAGGACCAATGTATCTGGGGATCAGTTACCCTTTCTTCCAAAATCATATAACACCCTTCCTTGATAATTCCCATATCCATCCTTACTAGATCCATGTAAACAGTGTTTGTGGATATACTCATTTTGATTATAACTCCATGATTCATCATTATTAATTAATAATATACCCTATTTTACATTAATCAATATGTATAAGATCTAAATTTTTTCATTCCAACATCTGAATAACATCATTATCTGTCCTCTTGAAATATGGAAATAACATGAATTACCATAAAACCTTGTTGGAAACATGAATTCAACCTTATTCCTTAAGTAATACACAGGTTATTGGATATATTACTTATATATAAAAGTGTTGCCAACTCCATCAATGATACAGTATAACACTTGTCAAAAAGTTATTAATCATTTCCAAGGTAGTCAGCACTTATACAAATCAATCATTGCTTCATCATTATTTCAACCTCATGAATATATTTACAGTTGTCTTTCCCTCAATCATGCATTTTCTAAAAAGTTTAACTTTCCAATGAATATCGTTTCTGGGTACTGTTCAACTTAGGGTCTCAAATCTTTAATGAAAAAGTATTTCAGTACAATCCATTATATTCCATAATTCTTATAACCAGTACATTGTGGATGAAATATTCAAATGACATGATTATTGACTAGGAATATTAATCATTTCATATCATCAGTGGAAGTATCATAACATGATCATTATATAGTAACACTAAATTATAATATATTCATTTGAATCTTTGGACATTGATTCACATAGTGTCCCATCTCCATGTAGTTGAAGCATTATACATTAGAAACCATTTTCTTACCTGTGCAATCACAAACATGGTGTCCTTTTTATACACACTTATAAAAAACTCACATTCCCTTTAAGCATTTACTAGTGTTATTCATTCCATGGTTATTTTATGTAGGTAACCCATTCTTTACCTTCTTCTATTTATCCATATTTTTCTCTTCCATCCTCTTTGTATTTTGATTCCCTTCAAATCCAAAAGACCCAAAGAATTATTGGCATATCTTGTTAACACATGATACTATTTCTTTATTTGATGAAGATACTTAGGATACTATCTTCCTTTGAAATAATGTCTTAAGACCCTAAGATATATGATCCTTATTACCCTTTTCATCATATGTATTGGTGTATTTCTTATTCCTTCTACTATACGTCATTTCTAATCCATTCCATATACTATATTAGCTTATAAAATTATGAAATATATATAACTATAAACATGGTATAGTGCATAACATAAATTTATGCATCATAAAACTTAGAACCATTTACCTTGGTTACATTGGAGTCATAAATCCTTCATAATGGTGGCTAAATTAAATGTAAATTTTCTTAAGAATATCCCATGGGAGTGTTAAACTAGGTTCATATTAAGTCTCATTGTCATGTACCAGATTACCCCAAGTCAAGCACCCAACACCTTGTTAGAGTCTTTACTCATAGGTAAATATGTGCTAGAACCATGTCAACATTTTTTGTCCAGACATGGATGTATTTTCTAGGAATATCCACATAATCTATATCATTCCAAAATCCCATGATGTTCTTGTATACTTATCCTCAAATTACATCTTTGGGTTTTGTTAACTAGTCTACATTTTCTAAATCAAGTTTTCCAAGGATTCTACTAAACTTCCTCTAATACCAACTATAACACCTTAAACCCAGATTCCATAAGTCGATGAATTATTTTATTACATTATAATGATTACAATAAATTCATATCCCAATGGTCCGTGTAGTTTAGTATTTTTGGAAAACCGTATAAATATATAAATTCATCATTACAACTTAAAATGAAATACAATATAGAAGATCCATTAGTAACTCTTATAACTCTATATTATCCCTGAAATTCATTCATAATATACTTCTTCACATCCTAGGGAAATATAAAATATAAAAATTGGGTGATCTTAAATGCTCAGTAAGGGTAAACACTAAGAACAATGAATAAATAAAAACACATTCCTTTAAAAACAAACATGAGCATAATATGGAATAAATAAAAACTGATTAAATAATTCCATAAAACAAAACCATGTATATTATACTAGATTAATAATAACATGTACTATGAATATCTATTTTCATAATTAGGTAATGCATAATTCCAGACATCATTATCATTCTGTCAAGGCCTTTTTCCAAGACCATACATAAATTTGTAAAAACCCAAAATAGTTTGTCTCATGAGATCTACCGATGCATCGAGGGGATATAGAAGGCCCCACCCATAACATACTATTTCCAATACATTCCTCATATGAAAAGGATGAATCATAATCAACATAAACATTAATATTGAAAAACTATCATGCGAAATGTGAATAATTTAACTATAACCCATGAATGGTATCAAATTAGCACATCCATAGTCAAAATGATCATCAAACCATAAAAAACATATGGTATATGATATCATAATAGATATACCTCAATGAAGTTAAATATTTAACAGAGTATTTCGTTATATATGAAGAGACTTTTAAATTATATCATGGAAATGTTCATGAGGAAATATTCTTTAAACATTCCAAAGTGTCTCTTACCTCTTTGAACATTCAAATCATAATCCCGTAGAATGTTAGAATAATAAGAAGACTATCTATATGATATATAAAAGGTAAATATATACACCACTTTCAAGGAATAAGTGGTTAAAAATTAATATATAAGATAAAAGTTAATGTGATATGAGAAAGATTGTTTTTACTCTGGAAAGACGAGTTCTTTTGGAAATTCATTTGTATTTTTCATAAAATCAGATTGTAAATCTTAATATCAAAAAAAAAAAATGTAAGGACAATGAAATTTTATTTGATCCATTAATGGTTTCCTACTGATGTTAAGTCATGTAAAAATAGTTTTTAAGGTACTTTAGAAATAAAATATTTTAGTGTAGTTTAAGGGCAATATTAAAGAGATTTTAATGTGGAAAGGAATGATTGATTTCATAAAACCAGAATGAAAAAGATAGTTTTTCAAGATAAAAATATTTATTTTATAAATTAAAATATATATTAAAACATATTATATAGTTCAAATAAAAATAGGTAATAATTCAAGAAGTTCCCTTCAATCGGGCTTGTTTATCGGGAAGAATTGAGAAGGGAACCATTTTAAATCATAAAATTAGTATAAAAAATAGATGAAATGGTATGAATATATGATTTTGGAACATATAAACATAATATAGAAGAATTAAATAAAAATATATAAACATTACTTCAGGGTCGGGATAGTGAAAGAATAACTCGATTGAAAAAATGAAGGTTCGGGTGGAATCCACTAGTAGTTTGTAATCAATCAGAAAATAAGCCCCAAAATTAATAATCATCAAATGATAAATTTAATAAAATGAAAATTAATAGATTCATTATATGTTATATCAATGATAAGTATACATACACCATACATAATAAATAATGATGAATAAGGAATATCTCACATAAATGGAAGTGAGATGAGAAAAGCCTTTCTACTTAAAAATCAATTGAATCGTATGTCTAAAAAATTAACAAGAATAAAATGAATAATTTAATACCATGAAAATATATAGATTCATGATATTATATATCAAATTTATGTATCCATGCACCACACACAAGAAATAATTGACGAATAATGGAAATCTCGTGGAAATAAAAGTGAGATTAAAAACCCCTTACCTTATGTATGAATGTGTTCTGCACTTAACCTTAATGTCCTGGATAATCAAATTAAATAAATTAATTAATTAATTAAGAACATTATATATATGTATTTTCTTTATTATAATTTTATTATGTTCATTTATGGACTTTTGGAAGAGTTATAAGATATAAAATTTTCGCTCAGGGGCATTTGTTTCCTTCATTTTCAATATCGTCATACATATATATGAGTATAGAAGCTCGTGTGGAATGGATATAATTCATTAGAATTGAATTTATATATTAATAGTGATCATATAGAAGTGTTAATGGTTATATATATAATTTTTTTACATGTTATGTGGATGAATCATTAGATAATCAATTTAGTGATAATTGTTTAAATTATTACGGAAGTTATTAATCATAACGAACTTATTTTGTTTTATCATTTAGTATTATTTGAATATGTTTCTTCTGAAACATAAAAATGGGTAAAAATATAAATTTTAAAATCATTCTCAACCATTAAAATTGTTTCATGAATAATTTTTAATAATAATTTGATGAATGAAATCTCATCGTCCACGAAGGTAGTAAATTGCCACCTCCAAGATGATGATTTCATTAATAAAGTAAGAGAGGGAGAGTAAAAAAGATTGATAATGGTTATTAAATTAAAATTATATGATTATAGTATATATATGATACAAAATTAATCATTATCTACTTTATAGATTATGTTAATAGATAAAAAAGAAAAGATGATAAATTGAACTGAAATTAAATGAAAAGGGAAAAGGATTTACCACTGGAAATAACCTCCTTGAAAACCACTTTAAGGGAAAGGGTTTGGGTCTTTGGTAAGAAAATGGGCCCCTAGATGTGGGGAAGGACTTGGAAAGAGTATTTGGGTAATAATTTGAGAATCATAAAGGCATAGAGTAGTGAATATAATAGGGAGTGAGGGGTGGTTTTATAGTGGAGGGGAGATGGGTTTTTCAATTATTTTAATCATTATTTTATTAGTTTGGCTCAAGATAATGAATAGTCTTGATTCATATGAAATAAAATAGTAATATTTTAATGTGAGTTTTAAACAATTCCCATTTATAACATCCATGACTCAATCATGATGTAGAAATTCATTTATTTAGCATATTTTGTAAATTATCAAATTTCACTATTCACCAAAAAATCAAGTATTTCAAAAAAATCAAAAAAAATCACCATAACCATTTTTCAGTGTCTAGAATTAAAAAATGGAAAAAATTTTATCTAAATAATTTTTTAAATATTCAAAATTTATTTTTTAAATAAAATCGTTATTTACATGAAAAATACATATTTTAAATTTAGAATATATTTTATAATACATATAATAATTAACTGAAATCTCATAAAATTATGTTAAAAAAAATAGGAAAAAAATATTTATTTTGAAAAAAATTTTTTGAAAATTTTTTTTATTTTAAATAAATTTATTTATTTATAATTATAATTAAATATTTATTAATCACAAAAATACCAACACTTAATTATTAAATTTTAAAATACTCTATTTCATTTATATGGTGCTTAAATTTTATTTATACTTTCATGGGTGAGGTTACTATTCATTAGGGTTATATTACTATTTATAAGGGTATATTACTATTTATAAGGGTCAATTTATTATTGACAAAAAAAGTAGGTTGTTTCTATCAGACAATAAATATATTAATAAACACAGTCGTGTATGTTATTTTTGAAAATTAAAATCACATAAGAGACAAAATTATATTTATTGGCTAGGTTATAACATGTTTTGTTTCATAAGGACTTAATGTTTCCTTCAATATATATTAAATTTATTTTTAAATCTTTGGGGCATTAAAAAAATCATTATATTCATATTGTACGGATACAAGATTCAATAATAATGCTCACTCAGTGTCCAAGGAACCTTGGGATGGAGGTGAAAGATGATTGTATTCAACTCTATCATTGGGGTCAGTTCATCATGCACACATCTCTATTGTATCAAATTCCCACTTTCCAAGGGTAGGAATCTTCCATCACGTTAATAGACAATATAGGATCTCTGATACGAACTGGATGATGGGATTTCAATTCCCCCATCCATGGATTCCTCCATAGAGCATGTACCCTATTCTATGTCTCCCTCATAGATTTATGTCTTGTTTTTTAATCTCATTCATTTCTCTATCTCAAGGTTGATTTTGGTTAATCGTGCATCTTATTTAATGATAGGGAATCATCCTTCGGTCATGGGATGTTGTAGAATTTGGAATGTTTGGAATATATGGATGTAGTTTAGTTTAGTCACCAATAATGTCTTCCTATTTTAGAGTAAATCTCATGTTTGAGGCATCATAGTTGTGAAACCCATGTTATCATGTCTTTGTCATGGGGTATTCAACACCAATGGAGTCTGTATTTTGTGGATTTTTAACTAAGGCATACCATGTTTATTTGATGGGGTAGGGATTCTAGAACATTCAACTAGTTTAAAATTATATATTGATGGTTATATGTTTAATGTGTTTTGTAAAAATATTATGGAGTTTCTTCCCCCTATGGGGGAAGATTTCAAATTTTGATATTGGGATGTGTCCCCCAAAGGGGGATTATTTAACACATGGATGGTTGAGTGTGCCCCCCCACCATGGGAGGGTGATTTGGAACTAGGATTTTGATTTTGAGATTGAACCTCTTGGAGGCATCCTATCTACTTTATAGTTAAATAATTATCAAAACACACAAACATCAATACAATTGTTTAATGTCTTTTAGTAGGAGTAATGCCTTAATTTTAATATCATGTGGTAAGGATGCTCACGTTGTTGAAAGAGCATTGCTGATGGATGTTGTGACTCATACACATGGAAGATACTCGAGTACTTCTATAAGAAGTGATGATGTGAATGGGGATTATGTATGGGAGCTTCCTAGGGTGGTGTTTTATCTAATGGAAGGAGAGGATAGTGTGGGGTTGACACAAGTAAGATTCATATTGTATGTGTTTCATCCAATGGTGGAGAAGTGAGTGGAATATCATTATCTTAACAGATAGGTAATCCTATGTTAAACACATAGGGTAAGGATACAGTTTCACATCCTTTGATTCTTACGATTTCATGATATTTAATGTCATATGTATAGGATTTGGATCTAATAATCATTACGTCATAAAGCTTATATGTGGATGGGGGCCACACCCTGATGGGGAAAATGTCAAAGTGAGATGAATCTTCATCATAATAAATCTCTATTAAGATAGTTAATTGGTTTCCCTCAGTGACACCACCTATAAGGATTAGGTTCCCACTGTTGATTCTTTTATATACGGGTCATGACATAGTCACTATCATGGGGAGTGGAAATAAGGATTCCCAATGTTTGGGTACATATGATTTAGACTAATGGGAATTAGGGTACTTATGATTATGATAAATAGTTTGGGAGAAAGAAAATTCTACACATACTACATAGTGGTAGGGTACCGTGGTAGGTGGTACTTGCCACATGAGGTCTTATGGTGTGATTGAACCTATCCTAGATTGGAATGGGGGCTCTATGAACTCATCTTTCATGAATGGGTGTTGGATTAATGGAGTCACTATAAGTAGGTTATGTGCATGGGTTTCATGAAGGTTTGGGATTCACGAAATATTAGAGCTTCATGAAGGACAGGGGACTCACATAGGTCATGGGTTTTATAAAGTAGTTTGTTCTACAAAATAGGGTGACCCTACATTGCATTAATTTCTTGGTTCCCATGAGGTTGGTTTCTCAAAGGATATTTTTCCCACGAATCCCCAAGATACACCAAGGGATTTCATCTTATGCAAAGAGCACGTACCATTATGAAATTCATATCCACCATTGATTAAGGTCCTCAAAAAACCATGGGAGGTGGTTTCAAAAAATATGGATACCTTTGGAGGACCATATCTCCTTTCACCCAGGGAGAATCTAAGTATAAATATTTCATAGATTCTAATGGAAGATATAGGTCGGTTCCCCTAATAACTTATTAATTGGGGGAATTTATATGACAAGTAGAGTCAAGGAAACTAGTTCCAAGAAAGCTAGACGTGTTCATAGAAATTTAATTTGATTCATGAATAGACAAGGTTCTGCAGTCAAGAGATACAACATGCGATGTTTATAGTCAATTCCTTATTTGTTTGGTAACATAAAAAAACGGTTCTACATGAATCATATATACGCAACATGGAGTATACCATTAACGATCTACATGGGAAGGTAATTCTGTGAGCTATGAAAATTCCATAGGGAGAAATCCTTTGAAAATCTATTAACTTAAGAGTATTTTTTAGTCATTTTGGATTGATGTCTCTATGAAATGGCAATGATTTCCTTGACCTCTCCCATGAAACATGTATTCTGGCATGAATAGGTGCCTCCCACCACCAATCATAACTAAATACGATGAGGGAGATTAGGTTTAGATGATGAGGGGAAATGCCAAAAAAATGTTGATGGGATTGTCTAACTAACGAAACATGGTTTCAAATTATGGGGGTCTATAGAGGACCATGAATGTTTCAAAAAACATAGACATATATGATGACTTCATCTCAATAAATAATTTATTGGAGGACTAGGAGAAGATACCATCCATAGAGATGGTGTTTTATTCTTGGTGTATGTTACAGGTGGGAACAAACTAGGGATGAAGTAAATCCCATCTAATGAGTGGTTCTTATAAATTTTGAACATACTATAGAATGTTATAATAGTAATTCCATACCCATTTTCTATGGAAATCCAATGAGAAAAATATCTCTCATAATGGAGGACTCTAGAACAAATCCAATGTCATCTGTGGGGCTACAATGTGAAGCTTGAGGCTCCCTTGGTCAGAATGGTAGGGTTTATTTCTATAGTGATCATTAGGTATGTGCTTCTGATGAGGTATCAAAAAATTTGGGTTTATCTAAGAACATTAATCATGGTGGTTGTGTTGGTGTGGATCAAATGTTTACCATGTTTGAAACATATGTGCTACATATGTGTCAGTTTAGGATAAGGAACGTAAATGAGGGATCTAACATTGAATGAGTTCAAACCTGGGTGATGTAATTTATTACCGATTAACCTTGGATCTATGAAACTAGGATGGTATGTGGGACATTTTCTCTAGGTATCATTTCCTTTATAGATTCA
The DNA here is from genome assembly GCA_963277665.1 of Viscum album. Taxonomy (NCBI): domain Eukaryota; kingdom Viridiplantae; phylum Streptophyta; class Magnoliopsida; order Santalales; family Viscaceae; genus Viscum; species Viscum album. Next base: position 695,556,988 of record OY728163.1, read on the forward strand.
ATTCGTATTAAATGGATGATGATTATCCAAAATGCTAAAGGAATGAAGTGCAGAAGTGGAATTAGGGAAACTACCAGAGGAAAAATTGTGTGCCACGGGAGATATTCCACTATGTTCCCAACTAAGATGGATGAAAATTATTATAGGAGAGAATCAAGCCTATAATGGAGGGTAATTTCCTTGAAATGAGTCATTGGATAGGTTTAGTACCATGATGAGATATATGTGAGTCATTATATATCCCATGAGAATGGAAATCAAGTCGCACGTAGCCCCAAAATGTGGCATGGATTCAGACAAAAACTGGAGGGGTGACTTCCTTTATTGAGATGATACGACATAACATAATATTATGAGGATTTCCAATTTTATTCAATGTATGTTTTGTGTTCATCCCAAACTTTTCAAATGATGTTTCATGGTTTTGTACTTGGTAATTCTATAGTTTATGGCATGTGCTAAGGATGTTTGTTTTTGGTCCATATCATATTTATAATATGAGTAATCCCTATTTCATATGGGTAAGGCTATAGTTTATGTTAATTTTATGAGAGAATTGGTTTTTAATTTCATATTCATCATATGAGGCAAACCATTTTCATATGGGGAAAGTCTATAGTTTTAAGGAATAGAGCATAGACCAATAGGGTAGCTGCTAGTTTATGTGCATGGATATTTGACAAAAGGGGTATAGGTCCTAAAGAGGATTTTATGTCTTGAATGAGTGATAACCCAAAGTAAATGGAGGGCCAAAGATACCTTCTATCACATTAAAATATAAAAACCATACTCCAGAAACTTCATGATATATTGGAAGGAATTTTGATATAATGATTTGAAGGAGGTGGATGGACCAAGGATATAGAACTCGTGAATCAAAACATATTACATGAGAATGGAAATTAATTTTAATGTAATTTTGAGCCATGATTTTGTAGGAGACTAATGATATTAGGGGTATTTCCTCCTGAATGTGGATAATGAATCATCTCATATCATGAAATGGGGCATGCTAAATTTATATAGCACAATGCTTTAGTTTAACATGTTATATTGAGGACCTTTATAGTGATCACACATCAGGATTCACATACATTTCTTCCTCATGTGAATTCATGAGTAAAACTCATCCAACTAGTAATTTAAGGAATATTATTTGATTCTAGAGACCCATAAGAGTATTTTGGCATGATAATAACATGGGTAACTGTTTGTTTTGTGGTTGATTCACAACTAGTCTTGAATACATGAGGTCTAGGTGTAATTAAATATCCCACAAGAATGGGAATAAAGGCACACATAGTTCAGAAAAGTGGTGGGGGAATTAGATATTTTGATACACCATATATGAAGAAAACCATGTGAATGTTGGTGAATTCACATAGATTATAGTCATAATCATAAACTAGGACTCTTAGTTTATGTTCATAGATCATGGAACATGGGAATCATTTATAGTATATTTCTGTGTCATAAAATTGTTTAAAACTAATGTGAAAGGGTTCCAAGGAGGTTGTGCACCACATTAAGCGATCTTGAACCCGACTTCACATATTTTAGGTTTCTAAGGATTTCTCTAGGGGAAATTGGAAAACCCATTACAGTAATGATTCTTGGACTAAGGGAAATTTTAAGGGTATTTCATGGAATTAAATTGGGATAAACCATTTTGAATAGATTACATATGGTCCCATGTAAATCAAAAAATACCTTCAAACAAACTGAACATTGTTTAATGCCAACATTATTTAATGTTAAATGCATCCAAAGGGCCAAACATTGTTAAATGTAACCCCCTGAGGAAAGGTTTTACATTGAATTGGCATAAAGGGATGAAGATATTATGTATATATATAACTATGTGTGGAATGGTAATGTGAATCAAGAAACATAAAGTTCAAGGACTCTCTCTGGAAAGGGATTGTTGCTAGAAGTGGTGGAAACCCTATTTGATAAGGGAATTGAGGAATCCAATAGTTTTTGTGGTGTGTACCTTTCTGGATAAATGGGGTAAGGCAACAATTTATCTCATTTTATATGGAGTTTTGATTTTTTGGTCATATCATACTTGAACCACTTAGATTAATTTGTCTAATAGAAAGGGTAAGTTCACAAGTTTACATCATTCACTGGGGATGTTAGGCCTTGAAATTTTATTTCATACAACTAGGACTAAATTTTCTACTATTTTAGGGTCATGTGTCATAGTACATGGGGATTTACATAGTATATGGTCATAATAAATGGACTATGACTCGTAAACTAATGTCCTATAGTTTGGACCAACTAAAAAAATTATGTCTTATTACCTAGATAGTATGGTTTTATGTGATGTACTACTTGAGAAACATGGAATCGGTGGGAGGTTTGATATGCTCTATGTCCATGGTGCCCCATGATTATGTTCCATATTAACTGAACATATGGATAACGAATGGTCCTACACACTTAGGCTCCAACATCAGCATGTGTTTTCCAGGTATCATCGGTATTCTGGGAACCATTACCATTTCACCCTAGAGGAAGGAGCATAAGAAAAAAATTCTTTTAGAATGCTCTCTCTATCTAGTTTTGGTTGAACTCCAATTAATTGAGGTCCTGAATAATGTCTTCCATGAGGGATTTCAACTAATATCAATGGACTTAGACCATTATTTAATGTGTTTTTTTTCATAAAAACCTATTCTTCGTGATAGTAGATGACACTCAATGGTTAGGACTTATTTTATTCCATGCACGGGGAAGTAGGGTGTGTACTGGGAGGAATTACATGTTATCATACAATATTACTAGAGGAAATTAGGGAGATTATTAGGAAAAATATTTCATTTTGGATCACTATATATAGAAATATTTTATATAATGTCATGCCAAATGCATCAATCGTCCCATTTTCATACGCATTTTTGCAAGAAGTATGGTTAGACTATATGTTGTACATAATGTACAATTTCATAAACTCAGTAGCATTGATGTTGGTTTCATTCTCTTTAAGAATAGATATATGAACTCTAAATCAATGGATGATGTGGGAGAGCATGAACTCAATAACTTACCGAGTTTTAAATTTCATGAGGGGAAATGATTCTTCCCAATTGGAGAAGAGGTTTTCTGAAGTAAGAATGAAACCGCACTATCGAGGTGTCACTAGAAGGTAGGGTATCACAACCTCATGTACCCATACTACAAAGGGCCATTAATATTTAGTAGTGTGGAGAATCTCTGGTGGTTGATTCACCAAGATAGCATAGATCTGACATGTGTGGCATGTATTGGAAAAAACAATGTAGTCCTGAGATATGTTATTTGAGAAACATCACACTCTCTGAAGATTATGGGAGAGAATAAATATCTCTTGATGAGAACCAATGTTTTTGATATAGAATTATTGCATAACCTGAGGTATCTCATCTCATTTGATGAAAAAGTGGATAATTCAATCAACCCATGTTTTTTTGGGTTCCCTAGAGATTAGGACATCTATTGAGGTTTAAATGTATATCATGATAGCATATTTTATTATTATAGGATTATTCTATAAAGATAATTCAATGATTAAGATACTCAACACATGATGTTTTCCAATCAGGCCTTTAAAAACTATGGGGGATTTGGGGATCCTGACAAATAGTCACTAACAGCTAGCTGATCTACCTATTGGTTTCCATTATATGAGGTGGTGTAGGTGATTAAACTCTGTTTCTCCATATAAATGAACAGGTTATCCTAGTTGAGTTCTATGGGTGGGATATATCCAGAACTACAAATGCATCCTCTTCATCATTCTGCAACTAAGAAACATGGGTCACATTCAGATGGTAAGGGAACATGACCATAAGTTGATGGTTGTGTTCTAGCTGGGGCACTAGTTATTATGTTCTTGTAATAAAGTCATTGTTTAATAGTTTTGTAAATATATTATACTCTCCATTATAATGTAAATAAAGGATATCAATCTTGAGGAGAAAATTGATACCAGTAATAAGGTTAAGATATTCTAACTCATTTTTTGTGAAATATTATATATAAAATTAGTATGGAATGACAGTTAATGTTATTGTGTCAAGAAAAATCCATGGGGCTGCCTAGTTAATCTTAGGTTCATTGATCATTCTATAGGTTGGACTCAAATAATCATCATCAAAATTCATCTACCAATATTCCACAACCTGGTCCAGTGCAAGAATACCTTCATCTTGAAAATAACATTCACCGAAATTTCTTTATGGGATAAATGTGAGGCTAAGAATTCAAGAAATTCATGGGATTTGATAACATTCTGCAGGACAAACCAAATGTTGAGCTATTGAAGGATCACCACCTAGCACACCATTCATCTAGTCAGCATGGTTCTATTGAGGATATACTTTAAAAGGTCTAATCAAGACACCACTACTATCTCATTATGATATAAATAATGCCTTAACATTTTCACTAAAAAATAGCAAGATGAAACTCTTATGGAAGGGGGGTATTTTTTCCCACTGATTAGGAGTATGTGGTTGATATAGAATAAAATATTCAGCCTACACTTGTTATTTTCATGGGATATAATGGCATCGAGAGACAATTCCAATGAAGTCACATAGATCACTGATGGTTTTTCTAAGATAGTTAGTATCATAACCAGATTATTTAGTACATACTTCTTGATGTAATAAATGTCATTATGATACTCCTCATCTTGTTGGTAAAAGGATCCTTTCTTTATGTTCCATTAGAAGTGATTACCCTTTCTAGGAATTTTTATTATACATCCGTGCATTATGGCTACGTGGACATGGAGTCCTATCACGTCTTGGAGACTTATTAGGGGATGAATTTTATTAATGGACTTAATATTCTCTGGATATATCTCGATGCCTATTTATCATACAAAAAATTCAACAAAAATAAAAGATTTGACCTTAAATATTAACTTCATGGGGTAAATCTTCATGTTCTAGGAGGGGAAGAAGATTAACACATTCTCAAGATAATTGAGATTGTCCTGTCACTAGAGATATTTTACCACTGTATCATCCACATAGTACACCAAACATATCCTGATAATTTTCATAAAGATTTTGTTCATGTCCATTGGTAAGTGGATATATAATTCCTCAAGAATAAATGAATCACCTGATCAAAGAATGTACCATGTGGTTCCCTGAAGTTGGTGGAATTACAATACTCAATGTCCATCTAGATCTTATTGTACCTAGAGTACGATTCCATGATGTAGAGATTCTGGAACTCATCTGTAGCATCAATAAACATCTCTATCACTAGATGGGGAAAATAATATTTCAAATAATAATTGTTGAGGTCCCTGATATCGATTCAAAATAATTTGTGACCATTTTTTCTTCATGATTGGGACAATGATGGCTATCTATCTAGGGTATTGGACCACTCTAGCAAAGATTTCTGTAATATTATTATCAATATTAGTCTCAAAAATTACAGTATGAGACGGGTACATCTTATAGGGTGGATGCGTGAACCTGATATGTCCCACTAGGATGTCAAAATAGAAAATGTGATCTTGATTTTCCATCCATAGAATATCATTAAAGATAAAACAATATATGTCGTTATTTCCCTTATATTAGGAAACATAATACTTCTTCTATCTTCAGGACATGGAATCACATATTAGTTTAAGCCACATATCATCTTATGTAACAATATTCTCTTAGGTTATATTATAAATAGTCATAGATTCACCCTATTGTAATATATGGAGGAAATCTTCCAAATCTTATTTGAAGTCTGAGAAAGGAGAATCTAAGGGGGGGAGTATTCACATCAAGGCTAGTCAATCAAGGTGGTCATTGGGGTCTTCTCTATAAGATAAAAAATCCTTGATGAGGGGTTCTCTATCTATGGTGATTATTGAGATATAATCTGCTATGAAAATTCATCCTAGAATCTATCCATGATACCCACTCTTGATGTCAAAGTAATGGAGATTAGCCTACCTTCATCGAGTCACCCCCAATTTTAGAAACATACTAGAATTTCATGGATCCGGGGACATGTGTTTAACTTATCTATAATTCACATGAGTATGGTCTTCTAATACTGGAAGGACCTATCTGATGTTGGAGTATAAGGTAATCTATGAGTGTTCGTTTTTCATGGATATAACAAAATAACCCCTAGGTTATGTGTCATGGGTTATAATTGGTAAATTTGGAGATAGATGATTTCTTTCCTATCTCCCAAAGTATTGGATTAGTCTTCCATATATAAATAAGAGCACTGATACCCCCATCCGTGTCAATATGATTCTTCTTTACATCCATTTTTTATTAGCTAGAATCTAGGTAGTGGGCTTCAAAGGAGTCAAATATGGACTCATCAAACTAGAGTGCCCCTACTCAGCCATCAAGTTATTATTTGAGGCACTAATGATATGAGGAGAGGATTGTTTCATTAATATAATTCATGGGTATTACCATTAGTGAGTTTTAGGTACTATATTGTTAGACTACCATAAATTCAGTACATAATTACCACTAAACTAAGTACTCAACCAAAAATTACTACATGGTTTCGGCACACTCTTATCATACCTCTAAATTATTAGGTTGAAGGGAGTCAAAACTTCTTCTATTAGTCACATATTATGAAGTGTTTCATTCATGATGAGTTTAATCCTAGAGCTATTATCCATAATGAAGTGGTATATTTCCAAACCATTAATGTCACTAGGGATATATATTGTGGGAATATGTTCCCCTAAATGGTGACTCTGTCGCGTTCTATAGAAAAATAGATCATGACTCAGCATTCTTCTTGGTTAGAAAACTCCACATAGTATGCCTCGGTAGTGAATACTAAATCCTCAAAATGATGTAGTATTTTCAATGATTCATAGAGATCCTCATGATATTCATTCTATAGGAGAAGATCCTAATCAATTGAAATACTCATGGGAATACCATCTATGTGCTTATCTAAATCGTAATTCTGTGCCAAGGGCAATCTTTCACCTATATAAGGGTTCACATTGGTAGACAGTGCAACAGATTGCATTGGATGAATTGATAGGTTCGGGCTAGTGCTCTAAAGCTTCTTCTACTGTCTAGATGGTATTATCAAAAAAATAATGGATGTGGGTCATTCAATAAAAGTTCGTCCCATGATGATTTGTGATGATCATAGTGATTTCATGGATATATAGGATAGTCGGCTAATATAGTCAGTTATGGGAGTGTACCAGAATGAGTACACTGGGAGGATCGTACTAACTAAATTCTTCACAAGGAATGTTTCCTATTTTTAGTATCATTTATATCCTTATTTAATGTGAGATGCTGATCATTATGATGGATCCCATGTAATATACCACTACTTCAAAGGTATCATCCTGATGTACACATAGGTTTTGTGTGGAATTCCATAAATTTAGGTGTTGTGTAATGGAATACCAGCTTGAAAAAAATCCTAGAGGTGTATTACAACTCCTATTTCATGGACTTTTCAAGGTTTGAGTGGACCCTGGGTGTTTCTCCCAACTCATGAGGCATGATGTTTTTGAAGAGTGTGACATGGAGTTGACACAGATATGGGACTCTAATATCTATTATCCCATTAGGATCTATTAATATGAAACATATATGGTTGGGATTTAGATGAATAGGAAGTGATCTGAGGTATTATTGAAATAAAAGGAGGTCCTGGATTTCTCAAGTAGGGATGGATAATACCAGAATAGCTGGTGACACACTTGTGAGACCATCAGTCATCATACATTTGTGCCTCATTTCTAGGGTCATTTTTTCACTCACCGGAGTATTTGTTATCATTATCAGTATTAGTAGAGACATGTGTAACCTATGATGGAATGTCTCACAACATGAATAAGCCATTATTGACATGGTCCTAGATCCAATCAGTGATTAAAAATAAGTATTTAATTGTGTTTCTAAGGATCATGTGATATGGGAAATGGTCGATACAACTTGTGAGTCTATCCTTTGATGGTGGGTTCCATATTGGAATCATTAAAATTACATTCTCCTAGGAACAAATGAATTATATTGGTGCATGTGAATCATTGAATGATTAATTCTAGATTCACCATTCTAAAAATTATGCCCAAACAGCATGGACTTGATGGTATGAAGAAGACACATTCTCCTATCATGGATGTTGTGCTTGTTGGGGCAATATAAGTTAGTGGTATACTAGGTGTGGCTTCACCTATTAGGGATGCACTAAGTGAGGCTCATCTATCAAGGGATCTAGTATGAACATCATATAAGGAACCATTTCTTGTGAAGTGGTCATTATATTTAATTTTTTTGATCTTCCCAATGGATTTACAAGGGGAAATGGGCATGACAAATATCAAGTATGCTGAAGGGATTCTTCCAAATTATCTGAAATTTCTATGAATTACCAAATTTGACCTAGGTAGTTTAGAGATATGAGGGTAGGGACAATATCAATATTGAAGTTCTACCCCATATCATGATTAGTTGTTCTTTGGATATGGGAATGTCATGTGAGTATGGTAGTTTTTTCAACTAGGAATTTTTTTTAGGAATTTCTCATTAAGAATATACATTCATTTGATGTGGTTGGAAATTATTGTCATGTGTAAAGTAGATCTAATATGGTAGATGGACTATCCATGAATATCCTTCCAACTAAAAATTAACCATGTCGGAACTAGACTATACCAAGTGAATGGAGGTCCTTCAAATTTCTAGATAAAGCGTACGATTTTACTAGCCTCCTACTGTTCTAGGGGCCCCTTCATTGGGACACAACCTAAGGAAATGTGGGATTTATGTTTTAGGAGATCACTCATTCCATTAAATGGGGTGAATAAATTATTAACAAACTCTAGAGGCACTCTGACATGGTCCATCCATATAGTGTATTACTTTCATTAAGGTGAAATTAACACCTGTCAGTTTTTCATAACCTTAATATGAGCAATGAAATCATCTATTATTTAATCTCGGTGAGGATTTAATTACACCAATTCATCATCATGATCATCGAATTGAGTTGATATGTGAACATGATCCCAATTTGGATACTCACATTTCTTAGGTTGGGTAGGGGAATCATGTCTTAGACCATTAGAATATCCCCTAGATTTTACCCTAGTCGGGGTTCACTAGGATGCTAATTTTAAATTGTGGAATTTGGATGATGAGGATAGGGTTCCCTACTAGAGTGGAGGTAGGGTGCCTTACAAAAATTTTATGTTCTAGATTCCACATTTAAATAATCTTAGTTGTGTTCCATTTACATTCCTTGTGCTTATTAAGAAACGCAACAATATTGGGGTCTGATGCTGCAATGACTGAACCCTCAAATGATTCGGAGGGCATGGAATGTCCCTTACCATTAACATAATTACAAAGAGCAGGAAAAAACATCTCATTGGGGGGATCATGAATCCCATTGGATCTCTCTATAGACAAGTGAGGATTCATGCTAAGGGGTCCTCCCAGTACTATATCACCGATGAGGAATTTTTTCCCTATCCATACCTATATTGATAAGTCTATAATTCTAATCCTATGGAGGGTGTATGGTGACCACATTCAACATGGAGATAGTCATAGGGGAGTCTTTATCATTAGAATATTATTTGAATATATGGTCATGTTACTGTTCTGAGACAAGGATGAAACGGGGAGTAGCGTACTACACCTAACCTATAAACCGTACATTTGTAGAAACATGTTTGATGAACCACTAGAGAACATCGATGATCTTAATTCAAGTATACAAGATTGTCTAATGATATCCATATGACTCAGAAAACTATGCTATTGGTATTATGATAATCTCATCCTTCATATAATTATGATCAATGGAGTCGAGATGCTCTTGGCTTTTCTGGTAAGCCAACAGACTGATCCAGGTATAGTGGAATGTCTCACATAAAATATAGTGAAAAAAGACAGCCTGGTCCTTAGTGAGAGACTCTAATATGAAAATGTTTAGAGCAACAAGTTTCCCAAACACCACTAATAGATAGTAGGACACCGGAAGCTCCAACATGATATCTTTCTCAGGGGAAGGTCATTCCCTTGGTATATCCAAGACCTTCTTGGTATAGTGTGAGATAAGGGTTGTGGTACTGACAAAAAACATAATTTGTGAATTAATTATTGTTGATGGGGGTTCCACATTGGTCAAATAACTAGTATAAATTAGGACATCTCTAGGAAGAAGAACTGTCTTCAAGATCATGTCCATGTAGGAAGGGGTGCTCACCAATACCTCATATGTTATAGAATATGCCTCTATTAGGGGCCAAATAGTGTTCTCACCATCACCTGAGGTAGTCAACCCAAAACCAAATATCCCCCCAACTTCTTGTGTGGAGGTATAGAGGGAGGACACTAGCCTTTAAGGGGAGGGTTTCACTCTATCTCTTGGGTGGTGGAAAGAAAACCATCTACCTAAAGCTATTTGTAAAGGAATTTGAGGATCATGTGGACTACATATTTGAATAATTTTAGCCTAAATTAACAATATTATTCCCTCGAATTAAGAAATAGGGGTCTAGTATGCCACATTGAGTCATCGGTTGTTTTAGAATCGCAGAGGATGATGATTACATGATGATTCCTAGGGTCACACCTATCACGGTGTGGGAATTCTCCCATCGAGTATAATGGGGAGATTACCAAATTTCCACCATATGAGTTAAAGCCTACACCACTAGAATGTCCCCCATGGTAGGTGTTCTCCATCCTTCTCCTGGATAGTTATTTATTGTAGGGATTTCATTCGGCATGGGGAGGACCTCCATGCTAATTAGTGGTGGAGCTCAGAGGACCTCCAAATTTGTTTATGTTTGTGTAGGGAGGACCTCAACAATGATTAGTGGTGGAATGGAGAGGAACTCTATTCTTGTTTATGTTGGTGTGAGGAGTACATCCTCACTAATATTACACATTATAGGATGTACCTTAATGGATTACTTTTTTTCAAGCAACTAATAAAGTCAAACCAGCATTCCTTAAAGGAAAATGGACTCTCAATCCAAGGTGGGAAATGATGGATCCTCGTTCCACTGATTTATATATCTAATGGGATAAACCAGTGGGGGAAGGGGCCATTAGGTCCACAGAATATTTCCCATGTTGGGAAATGTTACTATAATACACCCATTGTTAGTGTTATATGTTTGGGAATAGGTCCTACAGGGTAAAGATGGAGTCAACCCATTTTTAGCCTAAAGAACTGGTCGATGTTTTTGATGATGAGTCTTGGTGGGATCCCTCTTTGGTAGTTCCCAAATGGTTTTCTAAGAAGACATGGATCAAACATCACAGAAATCCATGGTATAAGGGAGTGTGATTTCAAATCAATCCAGGGAATATCTTCCAATATTTTTTTCCATTAGAAATAGGTGTTCTAACCCCGACGCGGCCCTCTGAAGTGGCGGTGTTTGAGAGGAATGATGAATCAAGATATTGGCATCTGGTATCCTTGGTCAAAATGTTCCCTTCATACTCATTTATATGAATGAGGGTATCGAACACCCTCCATTGAACGAGCTCATATGGTATGACAGGGTGTGGTCATTTAGAATTCTTAGTCATGATAGATGACTTCCAAGGGGTATAATCATGCTTGATTTCCTCTCCAATGTTCCTTTTGTTTCTCTAGTGCCTCTTAAGGCTAAGTATCTAGGTTCCTTTAGCTTTCATCCTATAAGTAAATGGATTTAATTTACAGTACAGGATCAGTAATGCAAATATCCAATTCCCCATCATAATCCATTTAACTTTATAAAGAGTATGGATCAATGCATATGATAACATCGAACCAGGATTCAAAATGTTATCTACACAAAGCCTTAGTTGTGTTTAATTCTGGGCCCACATCATATTTTATGGGACCTTACTCTGAATGTCTTGATCTGGTGACATGGAAATCCATCGAATCTCCAAACACTAGGGACCCCATAGTTGAGAATAAGAGTTTTACATCAATTTCATCATTTCTATTTATGAATGTCTTTAACAGCACTAGTGTGTCATGCATGATTCTACATTTCCCTCATTATAACTTTCCAAATGAGGAATATTCCATCACATTAATTGTAATTGTAGGATCCTTGATCAAAAAAGGAATATGGGATGTTAGTTCCTCCTTCCATGGATTAATAATTTAATCTTGTCCGCTGGTCTCATTCTCCCTCATATAATTAACTCATGCTCTTGAAACTTGTTTCTAGTGACATATCATGGTGTATGACAGTTAATTACAATACTTATATCTCAATAGGTAAGAACCCATTAGTTAGATGCAATATTACCATTGGGCATGTTGAGAATGTCTAGACATTGGAATGTTTTGGTACATATAGAGTCTTCCTCATTTAGATGTAATCTCAACTTTGAGGAATCATAAGAATAGAACTCAAGGAATCCCATGTGTGGACATGATTTTATTAACTCTATAGTATTATTTCCAATGAGGATGGTTATCATTGGCATCCCACCATTATTACATGGGGTAGGGATTCCAGATCCGATCACATGTTTTATGTCTTGTGGATATGGTCACAACTTTAACGTCTTTTTAGGACTGATGATTCAATCTTTCACTCCCTAGGGGGAGATTTTGAAATTCGATATTCATGTGGGTCCCACCCAAGTTTGCTTATTTCAAACATGGAAGGGTGAGTATGGTCCCCTAAGGGTGGATGATTTCACACCAGGATTTGGTTTCCTATATTAATCCACAGTGAGGCATCCTATATACCATATTGGTAAAAAAGGTACAAACCCTTGTTGTTTGATGTCATAGTATTTGGTTGTGTGGTATGAAAAATCCAGGAAGTTCAACATCATGTGATAATGATGCCCATGTAGCAGAAGGATAATCGATAGGGGATGTTGCGGGGCTTACACATAGACGATTCCCAGTTACTTCTAAGAGAATCGATGATGTTAATGGGGCTTCTACATTGGAGATTCCAAAGGGATGAGATTCATCACATGGAAGGGGAGAATAGTTTGGGGCTTACAAATGGAAGATTCTTGTTAGAAGTGTTTCATACCATGGTGGGGAAGGTAGTGGAATCCCATGATGATCATACATGGGACACCCTATGTTAATCAAACAAGGCAAGGCTATAGTTCTATGCCATGTGATGAGGAAGTTATCATTCAATTTTACATCCAATGGATAGGATGTGGAGCTAGGAAGTTTTAGAACATTCATCTCAGATGCGGATGGGGGTCACACCAATTTGTGGGTCATGTCTTAGTGAGTGGAAAAATATTCATAAGGACTCTATATTGAGACATGTAAGTCATTTTCCTCAGTGAACCCACCATTAGGGATTATATCCCCAATACTCATGCTCTTATGGGTGTTTCATGGAATATACACATCCATGTAAGAGTGTCAATGAGGAGGCCTAATAGTATGTTACCTATTAAAATGATAAATAAGAATTTGGATACCTGTTCTTAGCAGTAACCGGTAGGGTGGTGGCCTAGGATGCATATGGGGAATAGTGGGAATAAAAAAGTGTAGGTGGTGTTAGTCTCATGGGGACTTGAGGAGCGGTTAAACATGTCCTAGATTGGTATGGGGGCGTGGGAACTCATTATTCATGAAAGGGTGTTGGATGAAAATTGGCACCATAAGGAAGCATGGATAAAGGATCTTTTGAAGGTTTTGGCTTCATGAATGTTTGGAGCATTGCAATGGTCAAGTGACTCATGGTGTCCTGGGGTCTTGTAAAAGTGTATGTATTTGGAAACATGTTTCCCCTACCTTGATATAATTACTTGGTTCCCATTGGGTTGGTTTTGAAAAGGCTAGTTTCCTTGAAAACCCCTAAGATCAAAAAATGGATTTTTTTTCTTACATGATGTACATTGACCTACACGAAAGGTATATCCACCTTGGTTTGAGGTTCTCAAAAACCCTTGGGAGTTAGTTTCATTAAAGATGGATACCTTTAGAGTATTATATCTTCTTTTTCTCAAAAAGATTCAGAGTATCATGAATTTAGAGATTTTCAAAAATGATGAAATTTTACATCCCATAAATATTTAGATAAAAGGGGGTATTTATAGGCGTAGTGGATGCAAGGAAACTAGTTTTGTTCACGATGAAGGTGAGATTGGAATTGGAAATCATTGATGATAAAAATTTATGGGTGATGTTATGAGGAATAGGTACAAAGATAGATAGAATCTATGGGAAGAATGTAGTAGGGGACCCTCAAGCCTAGAAAATCACATGGTAAAACATTTGGAGGTCCTAGAAGATGAGGTTTATGTAATGGTGCAGTGGAGGTGCATGGAAAAAACACACAAAAATGGAGTAAAATGGAAGAATGCTCAAATTTAACGTAGTACGGCCAGACGACCTCTATTCATAGGAGAAAGGGTCGTTTAACTATTCACTTATCTCTAGTACTTGTTAGAGGATTACAACATACCGATTTCAACCAATGGGATTGATGGTCGTTATAGAGAGAGAGAGAAAAATCAGCACAACTAAGTGTTGGTGGGTAGTACATCTACCCTTGAAGAAACCTCAATGTCGTCGATTTCTCGTCCACGAAGGTTGTTGCATGTCAACTGTGTTAGATGGGTTTCCTGCCAACCAAGGAGGAAGTCACTAATGACATGAATCATATGAAAACTCCATCTAGAAATCACTTCCAAATAGGGTGTGGCCCCCACAAATCTCCCCATCACTACCAATTTTGGGTAGAAGCTTCACCTGTAGTCTCTTTTCCGGTGTTAAAAACATCATCTTCAAATCGAGCACGCTTCTTCGCACCACATGATGTATCACTTCCACTGTCTTCAATCGAACTCGGGCTAACTGCGGTCCCCATCAAATGATACAGCCCTTGGGACTCTTTCCCAGTAAGCATCGCTACATCCCCACGTGAGATTTCCAACACTCCACCTTCTATGGAAATGTTGAAACCTCTCACATTGAACCTGCTTAATGGTGTCAAGTTCTTTCTCATCCTCAGAATGAATTTCACGTCATCCTATTCACAAACATCTCCATCATGTGCCTCCAAATTATCATCACGGCCCCTCGAACATCACATGTTGACCCATGACCAAGTCTCATCGAATCCCAAACCAGCGGAAAAGTATGAAATGCACCTTTGGTCGTACATATGTGTGTCAAGTTCCCTGAATCCAAAACTCATCCACCTTCATATGGATGTTGAGACCGCTCGTTCTTCCTTTTTAAAATTCTACATTCCTGCTTCATGTGCCAGTATCTTTTGTAGTAATGACACTATAAATCTCCCCGTTGAACTCTCCCGTATGAGTGCAAGATTCATGTGGTCATGTAGACCTCATTATCTGCCGATAATTCTATGATGTTTGCATCCTTATCTTCAACATTATCTTTCCCAGCAATGTACCGTTTCCTCTCTTTATAGTCACTTTTATAGTGACCATTTTTCTCTCACCGATATCATATGATTTTTCTAGGATCATGCCCCTTGGATTTTGGTTACCATTTTTTACCTCCTGACTTCTGATGTCAACTCCTCCCACATTGATCATCTCGCATCACCATGTTTAGCACGCCTGAATGCGTCATAGGTCTTCAAAATGTCCTTTAATCTTGAAGTGATTTCATATCCTTGTCCAGCTTCAATGTTTCATTCCCCATGATCAATGCAGTCACAAGCCCATCAAATGAGCTTGGTAGTGAGGTCAAAAACAAATGTTTTTTTTCCATCCTCCCCAACCTTCACACCAAGCCCCAATAATTGTGTCTGGATCTTGTTGAATTTATTGGTGTTATCCAAGAAATTTGTTTCTCTGTTCATGCGCAATTGGTACAATTTTTTCATCATAAATAATTCGTTGGTGAGCGACTTCGTCATATATCACTGCTCCATATTCATCAGATCTCATTCGGTGAGGTATCGTCCAACACCGAGTACTTTACCTCATTAGTCAGACACAATCGAATTGTAATGACAACCCGCAACATGAGATCTTCCAAATCATCATCAGTGGTTGTCTTGGTCTTTTCTCCGATCAATGTTCTGATCATGTCCAGCTGCACAAGAAAATCTCTCATTGTGCTTTTCCACAAGAAGAAGTTGTTCAAACCATCAAACTTCTCAATCTCAAATTTTTCCAGTGCACCGCCACCAGCCATTGTTGTTGTCCCAAAACGTGATCACCACTATCGATGTCGCACCCCTTTAACACCACTTTATGGTGTGTGAATGTTTAAATACTAATCATATGGATGCGTCTAGAATGGTCATAATAGTCCAAATTGACTCTTTGATCGTCGAAGTAGGACACAGATTGACTAAGATATCGCGAAAACAAATTCAATGGTCCAGATCGTCTGTTGACATGGCGATGACATGGCGCTGATGTAGAACACCGGATCACTTGCTGGAATCTCGATGAAATTTCCCCCGGTGTCGTGAAGAGTGCCGCCTTCTCTGGCACGTTATTACTGTTCCCCCTCGGTTTTGACCAAACTCTGTCCGAACTTATCCCATTCGTTTTACTTCTGTTTTCAACACCGTTTGTGCCATTGGAATCGTCTCAGCGTCCTCTTCCCTGATTTGGCCTTGGAAAAAAATTTCAACCACTTTCAATTTTCCAATCATTGGAAAATCCTTCTGTCGGTACTAAGTTTCGACTTCGCTCGCTCTGTCTTCCTCTGATACCACTTGTAAGGGTGCATCAGAGGTGCGTGAAAAAAAAACACACCCAAAAATAGGAGGAAATGCAAGAACGATCGGATTTTATGTGGTTTGGCCGGATTACCTACGTGAACGGGAGAACGGGCCATTTCATTATTCTTTTATCTCCAGTTCTCGTCGAAGGATTACAACATACTGATAGCAACCAATGGGATTGATACCCATTATATAGAGAGAAAAAAACCCACATTGTCAAGTGTTGGTGGGTAGTTGATCTACCCTTTTAAGAAACCTCCATGTCGTTGGGTGCTCGTCCTTGAAGGTTGTTGGGTGCCAACGGTGTCAGATGGGTTGGCTGACAACCAAGGAGGAAGTTAATCCCGACACTCCATCGTCCAATCACTCTCAAATTGGGAGTAGCCCCCAGTCTGATGGGTTGTGGGTTGCGGTGATATCAACTACCGGCAAGATAATCGGGCAGGGAAACCATTCTTCTCTCCATGCTACTCTGCCAGAGATATATATTTCCGGGAAGAGAGTCAGTTCCCTGCCTTGATCCACGCCACCCTGTATCATCATCAAAAAAGCATCCATGATAGTATCATTGTTACTAGAGAACATGATATTTGGTTTTTTGATAATTACGCTGGAAAACAGTCCAATATGGGGGACGTTCATACTATCCTAAGAAGAAATCATGGGCATGATGGATGGGTGTCTAAAATTTGGTGCAAGGAAATTCCATTGAAGATAGATAATTTAGTTTTGAGGTTTGAAAATTAGTCTATTCCCACCGACGACATCATACAATATTAAGGTATCTCCATAGACTCTCGATGGAGATTCTGTGATTTTCAGAGACATGAATCAGTCAGGAACCTGTTCTTAAAAAGTGATTGGGAAATCAAGATCTGGAATTTCCTCGAACATGGGTTGGGCTTAAGGGGATGCAAGTATTACATTTCTCAATTCATGGCCAATTTCCCTCATGGTGCAAAAAATCAGGGTGTGGACAATAAGATCCGCAGGATGGTATTTTCTATGGTGTGTTGGGTCCTGTGGGAGGAGAGGAACAAAGCCAATAAAGGAAAAAAGTTATCGCCTCTCTTATTGAAGGTTCATGTGAAATATCATTTTGCTTTAATGGGACCTCTAATAAAGGGAGGGGAGTCTTCGATGTTGCTCGGTATTTTTATCCCCATATCTGTTTCTTCCATGGTGCGCCGGAGCAGTGGGAACCCCGACCGATGGGTGAAATGGCTCCCTCCTTTTTCTGCGTTAATGCTAAATGTGAAAGCCTCCTACGTTTCTGGAAGCATGAGGGTGATTTATGGGCTTCAGTGCATACAGTGGTCCGGACAGTTCATTGGGAGAAGACGTTAGAGCCAGGAACACATGTATTTCTCTTTGCACGTTCTATAATATTAAACTTGGAAGAGGTGGAATCAGATTCCATCATGGCAATTGGCTCCTTTAGGGAAAAAACATTCCATGGGATCTAATTTATTTAGTTCAAAGGTGCATAAAGTATTATTCCATGTATTAATGCAAATAACTCATGGAGGGATGGATAAATGATATCATTCTTCGATCTAAACATATTTAGCATCCTACCATGTTCCATACAATTCTGATAATAAAATGTTTCTAATTAGTATGAGACGTGATAGGAAAATTTACCCACAAATCAATAGTTAGGGTACCTCATTTCATATGGTAGTGATGGGACCATCTAAAAATAGAATAGTGTGATCTATTGAAGAATTCCAAAGATTTCGACTGGGCGAGTACCATGTCTTCCATATGCCGGAACTGAATCATGACTTGTCATGAGTCCCAGACCAATGATCGATCTTTCTTGTAATACCCATGAATAGAATAACAATATGTTGAAGGAGTCAACTGATGGTCAACAATTACGGATGTGGGCCACTAGAATTAGATTCATGATGGTCGAGGCCTTTAGGAACTCTTAAATTAAAAGTTGTAGTGTTGGGAAACCATTGAAAATAAAGGTAACTTAGGGAAAAGAGCAATGTCTCTGAAAGGATTAATAAAATCAGAGATGGAGAATGGTGTAAAGGGGTGAGGAAATGCATTGGCAGAACCACTGGCTGTCCTTCCCCTGTAGATAGGGAAGAGAACAATATTGTGGCTATCAATGCATGTGTCAAAGGTGACCAAAATGAAATATCCGCGATGCTCGGTCGGTGTATTATCACTGACTTGTGTGTTATATTATATAATTGTAACTTATAATGATACATTTTGAATTGGTGAGTCATAAAAACTCATATTTATGTTATAGATACCCCAAATATTTTGATATAATAGATTTCACTCACTAATATTTTTGAACTGTATTAGGTATTATAAATCATACTCCCCATGAGCTTCATTTTATTAAATCATCATAAGCAATTACATATAAGATATTAAAATACCCCATTGAATTGAAAATATTATGATATAGTTATAAGCACATGAAATTAATAAAACTACAACTAAAATTTGTGAAACGCCATTGTTCTTTAAAAGTATCACTAACATGGAAAGAAATGTAAAATAAAAAAAACATTTTAAATCAAAACATACATTATTAAATTAAATATGATTAACATTGATATAATAATGAGTGAAGCAATAATGATGTAAATTAGAAGTATTTATTGTGTGTGTAGTTACTAAATGAGGATTGGAATAGTATATGATTTCTAAGAGTAATAACTAACCATTAAAATGGTAACCTAGCATATGAGAGTGGTACAAATCGAAAAATAAGTATTTATAATTACTACAAATAACTATATATAAATATTTTAATTCTATTTTTAAAATTATATTACAGAATAGAAAAATTTATATTAAATCTAATAATATAAATTTTATCTTATTTAGTAAAATCTTAATTTATTCATTCAAATTCAATTATTTAATTCATATGTTATTTTAATTAATATAATAGTCCTAATTAATTATAAATCAAATAAGAATCAATATATAAAAAAATGGACAAAATAAAATTAATTTTCTATTTATTTTTTTATTTTATTTAAATGCTAAATTTCAAATATTTTAAATTTTAAAATAAAATTTATATTAATTTATTGAATCAACAAATCAAATTTATCTTCTGGTGCTTTTTTGAGAATTTTTGGAAAAAGATGATTTTCATGAATAGTAAAAAAAATACAGTATTATTGATGATTTATGTTTTAGGACATCAATATTATATAAATATAAAATTTAATTGTTATATAGCATATTTCACAACATGAAATTTATTTAAGGATAAAATATAATATAATTATTTTAAAAGTTTTATCTATGAGCATATATTTGAAATTTCAAAACCTATGTTATATTTTATCTTAATAAAAATTTTAGTATTGTTTACATTTATTTAAGTGTTTCTGATATGGAATTTGTTTTTTTCTGTTTTTTATGGCAATGAGAACTCCATTTTTAAAAATTTAATATTAAATTTCAATTTAATCAAAAAAATTCTTATTATTTAGATGAAATGAAAAAAATCAATATGTTAATGTGAAGTAAACATCCCGCCTTCAATAAAAACACCCCTCATACATCCCTCATCTAAACATACATAACTCTTGGCATTGAAAAAATAATTAGCTAGAATATTCTCTAGAATCCAATTTCTTTATCCCCATGCCTCTATTCTGACCATAATTCTCCCACATGACTGTATTAGGATTAATCCAATTGAGATGACCCATGGTGCAAGGTATGTGTTTTCAAACCCACATTTCCATTACAATTCTCTCAAATCCCATTCTATAACACCAAGTAATAAGTGAATGTAATATTTGAAAAATTATTCAAAATTATTTTTTATTTTTATAATACTATAAGATATAATATGTTATTTTCAATTTTCATCTATAACATAAAAACATCATCTCACCTATGTTAGTTTTATACTACGAAAATGAATGATGAAATTTTTATTTTTAATTATTCTTTCATGTTTATTTTTAAATAAATGATATCATGATTTAAATAAACATGATTATTATATAAAATAATCAATTTGATTCAATAATTATAATATATTAGTGTTAATAATTAAATTAATGGAATCCAATAGGAGTCATTTTCAACCGTCAAAAGTAAACATACAAAGGAAGATTCTTAAAATTAATATATATATATATACCTAACTATATTTTTTTTTGAATCATACAATGCATAATAAATATTAGTTCAAGATCTTATTTATCCACATTTTGGTGATATAGTATATTTTACTCAGCATCAAAGTTGATTTTATACTATGAAGTTAATAACTTTTAAAATGATGACATTGAAAACATTAAGTCAATAAATGTATAACATAAGAAAAAAATATGTTATATGACATTAAATAAATATGAAAAAGGTTTCGATTCATCTAATTAATGAATAAAGGCATATTGTTTTCAATGTTACTGAAGTATTTGAAACATTTATTGAATCGATGGGAGGGCTCATTATAGTTATTTCGCATTCGCTTCATTCTTGATATTAGTTTCGATAAAAGTTTATAAAATAGATTGATATCACCACTTATTCTACATATTTTATAATTATTCTCCCATCACATTGAGATCCATTTTCATGACCAATAGTTCAATATTTGATGACTAATGTCTATGATTCCTTAATCCCTTATTATCATGGTATCCTATACAATACCTCTATAAAGACGAAAATTATTTATATATGAGTATTAAATAATTTCTATGACAAGAAAATAATTTTTCAATCCATAATGTAATGATTAAATATCATTAGGAAAATAGTTTTATACAAAATAATCAAACATAAAACATTAATCATTTTTTAATTCCATCCATATATTCCCCATATTTTTCATCTTCAATTTAGTACATGTAATCACATGAGAATATATATCATGGAAATGGTGTCATAACGTCTTATTGAGGGGAAGAATTATTAGAATGAAACATAATACATGGATTAGTATTGTATATGGGTGAGAATATTAATCTACAAATTCTGAAGAAAAATCTAACAATCAAAATCATGAATAAATCATATGAAGGAGACATGGAATGTTCTAATATAAATAATAATGAAACATTATAACATTTTGTTATAAACCCACATATAAATTTTAAACAATTCGGGCAACATGTTCTCCTATAACATATGCCTAAAATCATCAATTCAAAAAATGCGAAGAAATATAGAATCATGTTCAAGAATTATACACAGAATCTCATAAGATATATCAAATTACCCAAAAAATTGGATACATATAAAATAATGTTCCTACACATAAGAACATAATATTCACATAATCATTTATTCCACATGGAAAATAAATCTAAAATAAATCATAATCTTGATATAAACCTATACGTAAATAATGTTATCCATAGTGATTTCATATATCATATGTAAAAGAATCAAAATGGTTGTTACCAAAATGTGATATAAATTAATTATTTTTTCTTGAAATGGATATATCATAAATGATATTATCATGCTTCATACAGAGAAGAAGAGAAAACATAAAACAAATTTAGATTTGTTAAGAGATTACTTCAATTATAAATCATGAATGTGTCTTAGTAATCATCATAATTACGTAAGAACATGATATTCCTTTTCAGAAGAAAATAAAAAATTTGAAAATATAGAGTGGTAATTGAAAAAATCAAAAGGAAATATTTGGATTTGATATTCCTATTACATTAGGTCCCATTTTTTAATCACATTTATGCCTTATGTAGAAAAAAATTATTTATATTAATACACTACTATAGAATATTTTTTTATTCATTTATTTATTTCGTGAACAATTATAAAAATTAAAATTCATCATTTGATTAATTATGTGGAATGAATTGTTGTAGAAGTTTAATTAAGTTCTCCTATTTTTCACATTCGTATTATTGTTTTGGTTTTTTCTAATTTATAATTAATTGAGATTACATCCATAAGATTAAAATAAATTATATTAAATCTAATAATATAATATATATTCTAAATGATCCATCCATGAATTTGGTGACAAGTAATGGATTCATTACATATTCACAGTTTGATGTGACTTAACATTAACATGATACTCCAATATGAGGGTGGATAGTATGTGTATTTACATTAAATGAATTGAAATATTTATACCATATCATAATGAAAGTGAAATTTTATATAAATTTTAATATAATAGTTTAGGAAGGTATGCAATTAAATGAAATCGAGAGAGTAAAAAAGATGTTAAAGGATGATGAAAAGAAAAGATCACAGGATTGCCTCTTCCATGAATCTTACTCATTGGGTATTGGACTGCAACCTTTTACGATTGGGGATGGGTGACACCATAATTTCCAATAGGTCATAAATTTACCTATGAGAATGAAATTGGGTGGAAAATCTTATTTATGAATTGTATGATAAGTGATTTTCCAATTGAAGATTTATGCGGTTTTTATATGTGAGGGGAACAATATTTTTGGGGTAATGTAATCAATAAATTATTATTTAAAAGGTTCAAAGGTAAATAGTGATATTTTTTACACCATGAATACGTTTAGTTTAAAAATATATTTTTTATGACAATAAAACACATTATCAAACATTTTTTACTTTAAAAATAAGAAAGGTAGAATTGATAAATTGTTTCATTGAATGGAATACATTATATTTTCAGTCATTAAAATTTAAATTTAATTTTTTATTTTATGTTTATTATTATTAAATTTATATTTTAACTTATTAAACATATTTTGGATCGTGAAAATAATTTTATGATTTAATATGTCATAACAACTCCAATATATTGTTATAAAACAAGATGAATTTTAAAATCATAATTTATACTATTCACCTAAATGTTTGTGCATATGAGAAAATTATCAAAAATTCAGCCATAGAAAATTTGGAGGTGTTAATTCCAAATATTTCATTGATTTTGTCAAAATAATTTTCATTCATATATATATTTATTTTTTAAAATATACTTTAAAAGACACTGTATTAAATTTTATATATTTCATTATTCTATAATTGAAATTGAATAAATATATTTTGAAATTGAATATTCATATTTATAAATTTTATAAATTCTATATATTATTTACATTTTTTTCTATTATTTTACTAGTTATGTTACTATTCTAATAGTTATATTATGAGTCCTAACTAAATTTATCTATTCCAATGGATTGTTTTACTATTAAAATGTTCATATTTGTTTTATAGACCATATAAATACTTAATATTTCTTTATTTGATTATTTACATTAATCAATACCATAGGATTAGATGAAAAAATTGAATTATATTTTCTTATTTTTATAATTTTGGTTTATTTTTATTATTCCCCTATTGTAATATTGTTAATTTTATTGGGTATTTTTATTATGTAGCATTCTAAATTAATGAAATAGTGATTGGTAGTTTTTATTTAGAATGAAAATTCCATATTTATAATTCTGGGATATTATAATCTCATCTCATTTAGAAATATCATCCTAAAATTTTCAACTAATATTTTTTTATGAAAATTAATACAGGTACTTATATTTTATTATTTTCATCAGGTTTCCATGTTTCATCTGAATACCTATTGTTATTACAAAGTACATTTCCAATTTGTGTCTTCCTATAGCATAAAATTTTTCAATATAATCCAAGATCTTCATTGGATTCTCCTTATATGGGAGTTCATTGTCCTATTGTACAACATCCAAATTCAGTATATATGAGTGATCTAGGATGTACATCCTCATCAGAGATACATAAAATATAACATGAAACTCATATTGGTTTTTGGGAAGTTCTAGTTGACCAGACAGATCTTTTATGTGACCAATGATCTCAAAGTCCCAATTATACATAATATTGAACATTCCAATTCATCCAAACCTCACAACACTCTTTATAGATGATATTTTGAGGATTAAATGTATCTAACTTTATATTCCATGTCTGAGAAATTATTCTCTTCATAACTCCTCTTTCGAATATGAGAAACATTATTATATTAAAGAATACCATGAACCTTCACTTTCATATCCTATTCAATATATTATCTTCATATCTTCTATTAACATAATTAATCATAACATATATGAGGTCTACATGTCTTTCCACATAAAGCTTCATATCGGGAAAACTGAATACCTTAGTGGAAATCATTATTTTATATAAACTAAACAAATAGTCAATATCTATCCTCGTGTCTATTATTATCCATCTAGAAATATCTCATCATGATTCAAAGTTTATTAATGTTCAATTCAAATTATCCATCACTCTGGTGGTGATAAGCCACATAGAATTTTAAATCCAACATTATTTGAATATTAAAAACTCCTCTAGTAAATATAGGTAAACCATATGTAATGACTCGGACCCGAACTACCACCCAAACAATGCTAAAATGGTCAGGTGTTAGTACATTTAGTGAACCACCCCGAACGCCGAAGGCTGCTGACTAGCTGCGAGGGTCTGAATGGGTATAGTGGGAGGTTACACCCTATTGGAGGATAATAATGGTACCAGTCCAAGTAATAATATGTAACATGAATTGGAGATAAATGAATCAGTAGACTCGAACCCAAACCGCCGAGAGGAAGTATATCCAATATCAATAAACATAATAAGAAATATATAAACAAGTGTAGTGGAAGGTAAAAAGAACAGTATGTTGAACACCACTTAAAACTACTAAACAAACCAAGCATGTATCCATAGTAAGTCAATACATAAAAGGGGTCCAATGAATAACCAAGAGTAGCTAGATGAACATGGAAAACATGTTGATACTAGAAATAAATCAAAACAAAGAAAACTCTATCTAGGAAATACCTCAAGGTTCATACCATCTCCATGCAACAGCTAAACCAATCCAGCTATTGAATATGATCCCTTCCTGCATGCAAATCCATAAAGTCTACACTTGTCCCAAAGGATTCGTGTAGGGTGTGAGACGAATCTTTATACGATACCACCCAATGTTGTGTACCTAATATTAGTTTTTAAGTAAGCATGCCATTATAAGGAAAATAGTAAATACTATGATGCCCAAATAAACATAAACTGCATTGGTTCTCAACAACCACCATGAAGTGTCACTTGCTTCGGCCAATGCCAAAATCTCTGTCATGTAACACTATACCATGTTCAACCTGACACCTCGTCTCTCAAGTACCAACATCCCGAAGGCACACCCAAATAGTAGTAAATCATAGGAACAACGATGTCTTCCCTTAATTATGTAACCAGAGGGATAGTGATGTCTTCCCTCAAATAAAGTAACCTGAGGGGCAGTGATGTCTTCCCTCAATTCATAGTGAGCCTCTACCCCAAACCTGATAGACTAAACTCTATCCCCTAATGGCACCTCACTTTCAACATGGATTCCTATGACATACACACCCAAACCAATAGTACCTAAACCACATCTATCGGGTGTCTCTACCCACTTGAGTGGTCAAAACCACCTCATCATGGAGTACCTCTGTGTGCACACTACTCAATATTCTGGGTGAGCGGTAATCACCAAAATAGTACCCAAGCCACAACGTCTCTAACACCTCATGTCCCTCCGACCATGTCACTAAAGTGTGATGGCATTGCAATCTATGTTACCCGATCCATGACCAACCTGACAGTCACACTACCTCATACCGATTTCCATGATACCCAGTCCCATTGTCAGAACCACCCAATGTGACCCGGGCCAAGCCCAACATGTGATCATCATAACTCCAGAACATCTGGGCCAAACTCAACACAACCTTAAGGTTCCATCATATGCAATATCACACATCATATATATATATATATATAATCAAAAGAAACACATAAAATAGGAAACCAAACTAAATAGTCGAATTGCACAAGCCACGTGTTGTCCCATACGATCACTGAGGTCTTGAAAGCCTCAAATGAATCATATCAAGGTTTAATAAACCAAACCCAACATTTTAAAAAATATAGTTCAATTATAACCAATTTGGCACCCCCTAAAAAAAATTCCTCAATGAGCAATGACCCCTCGCCTGACCCCGCTCAAGAAAAGAGGTAAATGGATTACCCAAAGGCATCCCACTGGACTTATAATCAATTTAACATATTAAATAAGGTATGAAATGGTTTTCTATAAATACCCAAAAACATGCCAATTGTCGTGCCACCCAAAAGTCCACGAAAACATGAATGAAGGTATGCACCACCTACCTGAGACTCGTAGATGTAGGCACGTCCGATATCGACCTCCAATTCAATGCCAATATTGATAGATAAATGTTTCTGTCAAATCCCAGCAATTTTGATCGGATGTAATCTATGGTGTATGAGGAAGGAAACTGGAAAAAATTAGGGTTTGTGGGTTTAGCCTTGTGGATGCGATCCTGCAGACTCCAACAGATTGAAGAACAAACATCATTTGAAGAATCTAGGGAAAGGTATGTAGTTCGGGATTTCATAATGGGACTATTCCAATGTTGGGGAACAAGAAGATGCTTTCCAAAATAAGACACAATTCTCTTTCATTTAATAAAATAAAAAAATTCACCATGTGTATAAGGGACTACACGTCTTGTAGTAACCTTGTCTGTACTCATACTTAAGTAGAGGTAGCCACACAGCTTGGACACACCACATGGCTAGAACTCAACCAGTACGCGGAAAGGAGAATACATGGCGTGTTAAGAAACACAACACACCATGTAGTAAGAAATTTTTACATGGTCATAACATGACATGTACTTTGCCTACCCACAGATAGTACATGCCTAACCCACACATAGCATGTACACATGGTACATGGTCTGTTCTTTCTAAAAACATTCTACCCATCCAAAAGGCCTACATGCCATGTCTGGACTTCATACACGATCGAATGAACACAAAGTGTATGGAAGGTACAAGACATGTAACCTAGAAATTTCTAGAACATCCTGATTTTCCCAGTTTTCTCAGATAGAAGTCAAAAATTCATATAGGGTTGGGATTTTGACCTATTCTTAAAAACCAAGTTCTTACAGTCTCCCCACCTTAACATATCTCGTCCTCAAGATATAAAATGAATCCCAAAGATGGCACATAACATACCACCCCAATCAAAGTAACCTAGACTACCCCAGTCTAAAAAGGTTCTAGATATATTTCTAAAGGGGCTCCAACCTTAGTAATTGCCTAAAATGGTCTCAACCTGACAAAACTAAAATCATGCAAAGGTTCACTAACCTGTTTTCTATACTTATGGTCCTCTCATGATGCATCGTCATCCCTATAACTTATTGGTGATTTTGTGTCGTTTCTAACACCCAAACATATCCCGAACCACACTAGTGTCCGCCTCTATGAGGTCATACATCACATGGAAGCTCAAAACTAACCCGGTTCCTAACACCTCAAGTAACCCACATCCTCGATGCTCTGATTCCCATGACACCTCAAGTAACCCACATCCTCGATGCCCGAATGCCCTCAACACCTCAACTAACCCACATACTCAATTCCCCTGATGTCACTCATCTTATACATATATAAATATATCACACACCAGATATGGTGTCAATACCACTGACCATCATCTAGTTAGTTCAAATAAATCATGTGCAGGTCGTGAACTCAAAGTGGACATGCCTCAGTAGGCCATTCCAAAACAATTAAAAACAAAACAGAGCACAACCACACCCACGGTGTACCTCTAACTGTTGTTGTCACACCTGCCTGCTCAGCCTCTGGAAGCTCCATGACATGCATCTGGCCTGAAGTATGACCGAATGATGCCTGACCTCCCAATGATGATGTTCTAATAACTGGAAACTGATCCCTTTGTTGGTTCCTAGTGTCTCTGTCACATCCTATATGTGCAGTTGAAACTCGGCTACCCTCTCCTGGTAACAAACCTAGACCATCTCCAGATGCCACAGTTTGTGTTGGTCCCCACCTGCCAGCTATCTGAGAAGGCTGTCTACAAAACCTCTCTAGATGCATGACATATCCACATGCCCAACACTCCTTTAGAGGCCTATCAAACTGAGTCCGAACATGTCATGGATGACCACACTGAAAGAAAAACTCTACTGAACTGCTATGAGGTGGCCTAGTTGTCTCCATAGCCTAACTGCTCTGTTGTAACTCATCTTATCCTCACATCGTACTATCCTAACCATCACCTGAAGCTGTCGCCCGGCCAACCTGGGGCATATCCCTCTGGTTACCCTCTGCTATGGGCACCTGATTCACTGCCTCTGAGAATAAACCAAACCTAAAGATATTCACCTAGATCCGAATGGTGTTTCGTAATCCATCCTCAAAGTGTCTCACCCTTGCCACATCATTGCTTACCATACCCAGTGTAACCCGAGACATCTCAATTAAAGTAGTTGCATAGTCCATGACATACATGTCTCCTTATTAAAGGCACAAGAACTCCAGAGATCTCTTTTTCCTTAGTGTCTCTCGGTAAAAGTGCTTGAAGAACCTATCCTCAAAGTCTTTCCATGCTAGTCCCTCATGCCTGCGAGCATGAACATGCACATCCCACTAGCGCTTCACTGGTCCTCACAACATGTATGTCGCTATCTTGACCCTTTGCATTGGATGCGTCTTGAGCTACTCGAAGATCATCTGAATTCTATCTATCTAGTTCTCAGATGCCCGTGGACCCCCATCACCCTGAAAATGTGGTGGGTGATGTTACTGGAACTCATGTGTCAGATATTCCATAGATGGATCGGTACCCTACGCACCTCTGTCGATCACCTGCAAGACACATACCAGGTTAGCTCGAACATTCTCATCGATCCATGATCTAAAAGCTATCAAACCCGGCTGTAGTCCAACCTACACTAGATCCTGGACCTCTTCATGTCCTTGAACCTGTACCTGCAACTCATGCACTACCTACACTGGATCCTGAATCTAATCCTGCTCCTTCAGCACTGTACCATCCCCCACCTGACACTCCATCTGATTCGTCTAAAAAGAACACACTAAATACCATAAATAATTAGACAACCCATATATATATATAACAATATATTCACATAGATGTAAAAAGTAGTGTAAGGAAGAACATAACTACTACCCTTACTCTCCCCCACTACAACCCATGCCAACGACATCCCAGCCTCATGTCCTCTTTACCCGCCCTCAATAGAGCCATGTATCAAAAGTACATTGGGCCATGCATGTCCTGACAACCAACGTTACCTCAAATCGACGATTGAGCTACCAAATCATGATGATAAAAATCACCTCAACCATAGTACCTTCTTTATCTTATAATTTCTAGACCCAAATACCCTGCCACATGCAATTCTACAAATATATAAAGCATAACATAACACATTGAAATAAAGAAGAAATTCTATAAAAAATTTACCCTATTCACATTTCAAAGAATACAAGGAATGGTAATTGATATTATTCACATGGAATTATCACTTCACAATGTATATGTGAAGTTATGAAATTAAAATACCCTAAAAATGTGCCTATCAAAAGCCAAACAATCACACCTTTCCATACCGGGAAAAGGTCCAATTGTCCCTTACCGCACCCGGTCAAGGATTACATATCCCAATCAATAACATCACACACCAAGTGAGCCACCAAGGTGGTAATCATATAAACTATAATCAGAGAAAAAAGCAAACAACAATTCCCACTAATGTATTCTTGGTCCATCGCTCGTACATGAGGCTGCAGGAACCCAAGTACAAACTAGAAACCAAGTTCCAACAACAATATATCTCCAGTATACTATATCCCAAAATGTAAAACTAGAAGAAATAAAAGTGAAGTCTCAATCTCATTAGTATACATAAAAACAATGCTACTAAATCCCAGTCATGAACTCCTCTGATACCACTTTGTAATGACCCGGACCCGAACAACCGCCCAAACAGTGCTAAACGGGACGGGTGTTACAACCATAGGTTCACCTTCTTGAAGTAAAAAGGCTACCAACTAGCAGTGAGGGTCTGAATGGTTATAGTGGTGACTCTACACCTTCTCAGAGGATAATAATTGTACTGGCCAGAGTAATAATATGTAACATGCAGTGGAGATAAACAACTCAGCAGACTCGAACCAGACCCGTAGAGCGGAAGCATATCCCATATCAATAAACAGCAGATGAGATATATAAACAAGTGTAGTAGAAAGTAAAGAGAACGGCATATTGAACACCACTTGAAACTACTAAACAATCCAAGCATGCATCCATAGAAAGTCAATACATAAAAGGGGTCTAATAGAAAACCAACAGAAGCTACCATAAACATGGAAAGCATGCCGATGCAGGAAAGAATGAAAAACAAAATAAACTCTAGTTATGAAAGACCGCAAGATCCATACCATCTCCATGCATCAACAAAAACAGTCCAGCTCTTGAAGCTGATCTATTTCCTGTACACAAATCCATAAAGTCAACCCACATCCTGAAGGACCCATGTAGGGTGTGAGACGAATCTCAGTAGGATACAACCCAACACTGTGTACCTAATATAAGTGTTTAAGAAGTTCTTTATTTATAAGGAAAATAGTATACAATACAATGCACAAATAAACATAAACTCCATTAGTGCTCAACAGCCAACATGAAGTGTCACCAACTTCAACCAACACCAGAATCTCTATCATGTAACCTGACACCATGTGCCACCTAACACATCATGTCTCTAGTTCCGATGTCCCGAAGGCACTCCCAAATGGTAATAACCCGGAGGAACGACTATTTCTATCCTCAAATAAGTAACTAGAAGGACAACGATGTCTGCCCTAAAATAATGTAACTGAAGGGACAATGATGTCTGCTCTCAAATCACGGCAAACCACTGCCCCCAACCCGGTTGCCTCAATACTATCATCGGATGGATCCTCACCTTCCACATGGATACCTATGAAATGCACCCCCAAACCAATATTAACTAAACCATATCTATCGAGGGTCTCTACCCACACGAGTGGTCAAAACCACCACATCATGGAGCCTCTGTGTGTGCACTCTACTCAAAGTTCTGGGTTAGCGATAATAAAAGAATAGTACCCAAGCCGCAACATCTCTGACACCTCATGTCCCTGTGACCAAGACCTCAAGTCTGGTGTCCTTTCCATCCAAGTAACCCAGGCCATACCCAACATGATAGTCTCACTACCTCATGATGATGTCTATGATGCCCAATCTCGTGGTCAGAACCACCCAATGTATCTCGGGCCAAGCCCAACCTGTGATCAGCATCCCAGAAGAAAATCTGGGCCACTCCCAACACAACCACAAGGTTCCATCATATGAAATATCACATATCATATACATATATATATAATAAAAATAAATACATAAAACAAGAAACCAAACTAAAAAGTTGAATTGCACTAGCCAGGTGTTGTCCCATACGATCACTGAGGTATTGGAAGCCTCTAATGTGTCATATCAAGGTTTAATAAACCAAACTCAAAAGTTTAAACAATACAGTTCAATTATAAACATTTTTTCACCCCTGACCAAAATACCCTAATGGGAAATGACCCTTCATATGACCCCGCTCAAGAAAAATAGGTAAAGGGCTAACCCAAAGGTATCCCACATGTTTCATAATCTATTTAACATATTAAAGCATGTATGAAATGGTCTTTCTCAAAATAACCAAATATGTGACAATGGACACACCACCCAAAAGTTCACAAAAACACAAAATGAGTTATGCCCCACCTTCATGAGACTCGTAGATATATACACGTTTGATATCAAGGTCGAATTCAAATTTGATCTTTTTAGATCTACGTTTCTATCAAATCTAGGAAATTCCACTTGGATGGAATCTGTGGTGTGTCAGGTAAGGAAAATGGAACAAAATAAGGGGCATGGGTTTAGCCTTTCCTATGTGATCCCGCAGCCACTGATGGATTGAAGAACAAACATCATACAATGAATCTAGGGCAAGGTATGTTGTTCGGGATTTTGAAACAGGATTGTTCCGAAGTTGGGGAAGAGGAAGATTTTTTCCGAAATAAGACACGATGCTCTTTCATTTATGAGAAAAAAAATAAAAAAATACACGACATGTATAAATAACTACATGTCATGTAGTACCCTTGTTCATACTTCTACTTAAAGAGAGTTAGCCACACAACTTGGACGCGCCACATGGGTCGACACACGACTAGAACTCAGCCGGTACGCTGAAAAAAGATTACACAGCGTGTTAGGCCACACTACATGCCGTGTAGTAGGAAATTTTTACATGGTCATCAGACGACATGTACTTGGCCATCCCATGGATAGTACACACCTAACCCACACACGGCATGTACACATGGTATACAATGTGTTCTTAATAAAAACATTCTACCCTGCTAAAAGGCATGCACGCCATGTCTGGCCTTTGGACACAGTCTAAAGTACAAGACATGTAATCTAGAAATTTATAGAACTTCCATATTTTCCCTATTTTCTCAGAAACAAGTCAAAAATTCAAACAGGGATCGGATTATGACCCATTATAAAAACTTGAGTTCTTACACCATAGATGTAAATAAATATATGATCCAAATTTGTGTAACAGTAAGCATCAACACATCAATTAAAAATTTAATAGAGGTTATATTAATTTTTAAATTCTTCAAAATAGAAATCAAGTGAGAATTATTTGTGAAACAGTCCATAATAACCCATGTGGAATTGATTACATTGGATATCTTCAGAAGAAACATGAAACTCTATGTTGCGATTTTCTAACATATCCATAATGTTGTGGGTAATGTTCGTATCATCTAATTAGTCTAAAAAATACCTTCATTTAAATATTAGTTTTTCTATAGTAATGGAAAATATCTTTTTATAGAGGATCATATGTTCTGAAAAAGTAGGTTTCATTACAAAATACAGAATATTTAAATTCCTTCTGTTGAGATAGATTCATCATTGTTGTTTTGATTACTGTTAGGAAATTCCCCCAATCAATGGAGTATAGAATATATCATCAGAGTATACAAAATCATGCTTCACCAAAAAACTAAGATTCCAAATCAGGTTTTGAGGGGAATAATTTGTTTGATCTTATAGCTCCCAATGTTGATTAGATAGAGATTTTTATTTCATAATTGAGAATTGGTTTCTAAAAGTGTATTTTAGGTGTATTGTTTTTGTGGATTCACTTCTATATTGTTTTATACTACACTGTTTTATGATTTATTACTTTTTCCAATAATATTTAAGAAAATTCCAAATTTTATGTCACAATCACTAACATAACATGATCGTTATAGCCCTCTGAATAACATATTTCTTCATGTTGTCCAATAAGAAGTGATTTTAAAGGTATTCATATATATTGGAACATTTTTGATGGATTGGGAATGGTCAGATATGTACATCATCTAATATATCATTCTATATCTCATGAATTTATGGTATACCAATTCTACTTTAAAACAGCGTGTCTCCATCCATTTCAATGTTAAACACATGATAATATTTTTTCTTTGTTTATAACACCTTATCTTGATGGTATGGATTATAAAATTTTCCTCATCGATATTTTAATTTAATTATGGTAAGTCAATCATTTATGAAATTAAAAATTCCTTACCTACCTTTTTGAGATAAAAATACATCATTTGTTTTTTCATGAATATAAGGTCTTTCACAATCATTTTTCTGGATTATTTTGTAAGTTCATTTATTCTAAGATCATAATCTGCCATATCTTCCTTTTTAGTGTGATATAGATTCTTGGAATCACATACTTTAATTTACTACCAAATTATTTATAGACTCAATTTCACCTCATTGTGTGTAAATATATATATTAATATCATGTTATATACATAAAGGACAAAATTACCTCCACAGAGCTAATGAATATAAATTCTAATAGAAAACTCATTGTTTCCATATTTAGATCATGAATCAGGTAGTAATTTTAATGGATCATATTATTTGGAAGTACAGAGGCTATCACATTATCATTTTTAATTAGTATTCAAACCATGAAATTCATTAATAAATTATTGTATATCACAAATCCTTCACCACCTGAGAAGATTTTGTGCCCATTTTTTATGATTATTATCTTGTTGATCTCTATAACTCATTCATTAGATTCACACATAGAAATATTTTTACCCTTTTACATGTTAACATAGTTTCGGGGTAGGAAATAATGGGATGTTCCTCATAATTAATCTTTAGTACCCATCTTATAGAGGAAACTACAGATCAAAAGGATCCTTGTTGATCTGATTCATTCATTAATTGCCTATATCATTGAAGGATCTATATAAAATGTCTTAATGAGGATCACATGTACCATGAATGTGACATGTTAAATGAAAATATACCATATTTTGAATTTATCATAAAAAACCCCTTTCTAAATATCAATAAAAAATTCATATATTTTATTCATTATTTAATTTTATACTATATTATTTGATAATTTTATCATTAAATACCACACTATATTTATCTAGGAAGTCAATAAATATTATACTCATCATGTCCTCAAATATTATCATGAATTTTTTAAATCTTAATGACGTAACAATGAACTCATAAAATCCATACCATTCATAAATAGTTTCTATTAAAGATCGTATATTTTCATTATTAGCTGTTTATATCTAGAACAAATATAAATTTTTAAAGATTACATAGCATTTTCATGTTCACATATTATTTCATCAATCCATGTAATTGGATACTTTTTCACTATAATATTCTTCTTGACCTCATAATAGTAGTTGAAAAATTTTATGTATCTATCCATTTTCTTGGGAGAGAACACTAGTTCACATTAAGGTATTTCACTAGTTCATATGAATCCTTTAACTAAATTCAATGGTATAAGATTCTTTAACCCTTGTAGTTCTATTAGGGTAATCATATAGGGGATTTCTGTTATTGTTATTTCTCTGTGTAAATAGTATTTGGATATATCCACCTAACAATATAAGGGATGTCTTGAAAATTCAATGACAAATAAATTAGTGTAATCCTTCTGAAATGGTATGTCCTCAAGGTTGATTTTATCCTTTTACTCATCCTCTTTAAAAAGAAATATTTCTTCATTAGGTATTAAGGTCAACACCTTTCGGTATTTTCAAAAGGGGATTGAAAATCATCCATGATTTTTTATTAGATAACATGATGAGTTTGGATGTGGAATATTGTTTAGTTTTCCAATGAATTGATGTTATTCTCTATATAGTGATATGTATTACATAACCAGTAGAAAATAAACATCTATGAAAGGTTGAAATTTTAGATTCACTAGATGAATTATCCCACAAACACATATTAGGTAATATTCCAACACTTTGGTTGTAATGATTTTTTTCACATTTTGATTTCATAGATATATCAACTACAAGGTATCAAGAAGGCTATTCAATTGATTTTGGAAATATGTAGGATATAAAGAATTTTGTATATATAAAATTCAATAAAAAATTCAATAAAATTATTTAATAATAAGTGTACTTTTCACCATTACCCACTATTGATTCAGGATCCCAAAATATTATAACTAAGATATGTTTATAGTAATAAAGGTCATCAAGGAATGGATAAATAAATAATTCATCTATATAAATCTATTTTATAGTTTTATCTTTGGGATACATATATTTATCAAAGGTTTTCAGTGACTTTAAATATTAAAAATGTAAATAAAAAATTCTTTAAAATAAACTGTATTTACCCACATGTTTCCATCATGAATATGAAATAATTTTATTTTTAAAAAACCGAATAATAATACAGTATATAATAAAAAGGTATGTAATATTTTGATTATTAATATTGTACAATGTAATCATAAAAATAAATCAACATTATTTAATTATTCATCATATTCCTCCATGAATTCAAATTCTCCTCAGTATAAATAGTCAAATGTATGCATACACCATGTAAAGGGGGAGATAAAAACCAATTAAGGGGAGAAAAAATAGGAATGAAACATATGATGGAGTTCCAAATATTATATGGGTAAAAATAACTATCAAAATAATACACTAATAAAATTATCATTATAAAAAATAAGAATAAATCATTTAAGAAACATTGAATATGGTATATCCATTAAAATTAAAAATCATAACATTGTTGTCAAATCCCACAAATAAATAGTGGATAAATCTGGAAGCATGTTCATTCATACCATGTGTAAAAAATCACCATTTTCAAATATGTAATGAATTATTTCATCATGTTCATGATGAATACAAAAATTATAATTAGATTAATAAAATTTAACAATGAATCGGTAGGCTACATAATTTTTTCCCACCTAGAACATCACATTATTCTTATTATTATGAATTACCAATGGAATGGAAATGTACGTCATTCGTAATCATGATATGATCTCCTGAGAAAAGAATGATTTATATAGAGATATCATAAATCAGATGAAAAATAATACACGTGGAGGTTCCATATCTATGAAGGGAACACATAATATTGATCATGAAATAATTTTACAAGAAAATATGAGATCATAACTGTTGAAAAGAAGAATAATAATCAAATTAATAGATGAAGAGATTTTTTCATGAAATAGAATCAATAAAAAAATCATGAAGGTGTCCTAGAATTCTAATAAATGATGTAAGAACATTTATACCACCCTAATAATAAATATAATTAAATATCAACTTAATATAAAATTAATTTATAGGACCATTTTGATGAAAAAGAGAGAGAGGTTATACACCAAAAATAGAAGTGTTCAGTTTTTCATTCCCTTTGACATATGTATTGTTTTTTTCATTATAATAATGTATCATGAATAATAAATATGTTTTTATTAAAAAACTAATATATAAAAATATTTTATTAATATATTTTATTATTGATCAATTATAATAATAAAAATCAATTATTAGTTAAACATGGAATGAATTTATTATCATGTTTCATCAAATTATACAGTGTTCATTTTGTGTTTTTTGTTTTTCTTCGCGGTAAATTATAATTTTAAAAATTAATTCATATAGAATATTATCAATTTAAATAATTTATAAATGTAATATATAATTTACAGTAACAATTCTTAATTCGGTGATATGTGAAGAATTGACAATGCCATTAGAGGAGGATGAAATTTACCATTATCAGGGTGTGGAAACATTACAGCACAGTGAGAGTATATATACATTAAATAGATTTAAATATATATAGAACATTATAACTTTAGTAATATATTATCTAATTATTAATTTAACTGTTTGGTGAGGTATAAAATTAATTGGTATTGAGATAGTGTAAAGAAGAAGTGCAAAAATATGAAAAGAAATGATCAATAGATTACTTCTTTATTGAATCATACCCCTTTTAAATGTGACTAATGAATTGATAGATTTGGTTTGGGTGAAACCGTGAAATCTCTGAAGGTATAAAAATTCCTAGTAAGAGTGAATAGGATACATATTGATCACTTAGAAGTGGATAGGATTGAAATTTCCATTTGATAAGAGAGGAGATATTTATATTGAAGGGAGGGGTATTTTGCTATAAAATATTGAATAAATTAAACATTTCATTGTGTAAGATTAAATAGAAACATTTTTTTAACTAAGAATATTATTTTATTATATACATATGAATTTATTTCTTTGAATCCATTAATAAATTTAATATAATAGATTAATAAAAAATTAAGGATGAATTTAAAAAAAATTAAATGGAATAAGTTATATTTATAGAATTTGGAAATTAATTTTATTTTTTATTGTTATTGTTTTTTAATTTTAATTGATATTTATATATTATTAAAATAATTATTGATCTATCAAACATTTTTATGACTGTATAAGTCATTATTAAATTAATATTATGTTGTATAATAAGTGATATTTAAAATGATGTATTTCTTCAATTCTCTTATAAAGTATTGTGTCATAGAAAATTATCAAAACATAGCCCCTATAGAAATTATATTTTTTTGAGTTAAGTAACATTATTAATTTTATAAAAAAAATATTTCCTTAAAATTTTAGTTTTTACAAAATATGATAAAATTTTCTTTACATAAATGTACTTATTCTTTCTTTGAGTTTAACATTTTAATAAAAATTTTATAGAATTAAAATAATTCTAGTTGCTCAATTTATTTATGGTATATGTTATATAAATATCACTATAATGTTTTATTTGTGAGGACATTAATCTAATTATTATATTAATATTTGTAACGGTCATGTAACTTTTACAATGAATAATTTTTTTGTTCTCGGGGGTTGTATTAGTTTTATAAATCATATAAAATCATTATATTTCCTCCATTCATCATCAAATTAAATTCCTCTAAATAATGTAAATTCTATATGTTGGAAATATAAGTTATATTAGTATTTATTTTTTTTTTCTTTGTAATTGTATTGATCAATAATGTTATAATTCTTGCAAATCAAAATTATTGAAAATTTCATATTCTATAAATCTTATTTTCTTAATCTACAATGTCCAATTATTATATTTTTTAATTTATTGGGTATATTTATCTTAAAATTTTAAAAATTAAAGAAATAAATTATTATTTGTTTCTATTTTATGGAGTATGTGTTTTATATTATACTATATTTTAAAATATGTAACACCCCAAGCTTCCACGGTACGTTTCCCTTCGAATAATGCGATAGCGTGTGTTGTACGCAACCTCGAGTTCTAACACACACCACAACTAATTAAACTAGCCGTTGTGAATAGTAATACCTACTTTTTGAAATCATATATATTTTATATTTCAAAATGGACTTCATTTTTGGATTCGTAATATTGAAATTAGCCTAGGGTAAAATTTTGGTACTTTTCGGATAACTTTTATATTTTGATGAATAGTGAAAATTACTAAATTTTAATTAAAATCAACTTTTTTAATCAAAATAATTAACATTGATAAATTATTAATTTGAGTGGTTTTAAAGTATATTTAGAATATATTTTTACTATTTAATTTAATGTTTGTCATTGGACAAAATTTCACAATTAAACCAGACATAAACATGTGTCAATCTTTTGATAGTTATTATCTCTTAAAAACACACTTCTTATTTTAACAATGGGAATTAATTTTAAATTAATTTCTGCCACTTCGGTGTTTTGAATTTGGAAAAATGGATTACATTTTTGGAATCAGGATGTCCAAATTATGTAAATAGGTAACTTTTATTTTTACACATTTTGAATAATTACTGCGGTAAATATTTTATTTACCATGGTTAAAGGGTAAATCCGGTAAATAAGGGTTAAAAAATAATATTATAATAATACAAAATTACCCTAAAACGTGTCCTAACCTTATTGGTGGACACATACCCGACCATGGGCATCCTTGGGTCGATTTGGGGACCCCTTAGAGCCACTTGTATGTGGTAGGGACACATTATATTAATAAAGTTAAAATAAAAATAAAAATGGCATAAGCTTACATCTTTTAGAAGAACAATTTTTACATAGGGTTATACATGTTGGATTTTCGATTATAAATATTCATTAGAAAGCTAAAACGATTTCCTACCTAATGATAATTTATTTATAATTTTTAGACATCAAATAATTTAAATTATTAATGACACAATAATGATGCAATTTTTAACTCATTAATAAATCATTTAAATAAATAAGATTATAATGATTAAAATATTATCTAAAACCTGTCAAATTTTTATTGGTTGATGTTATTTAGAATATGAGTCATCTTATCTTCGACCTCAATGATTTTTGGACCATTATAAACCGAATATAATTATATTATAATGTAATACTTTCTCACTTTCCTAAAGATCCCCTCCTCTCCCTTATAAAAGGAGACCACTTCTAGTCATTCCTCACACCTCTCAAGCCACTTGGCTCGTCCAAACCCTGCCCCAATACTCTCCCAACTTCCCTCACTACAACCTAGAGGCCTTAGTTTGATCAGAAAGCCAACCTATGGAACCCTTTTGATCAAATCAAAAGGAAGAACCCGAAGAAGAAGTA
Organism: Viscum album; assembly: GCA_963277665.1. Taxonomy (NCBI): domain Eukaryota; kingdom Viridiplantae; phylum Streptophyta; class Magnoliopsida; order Santalales; family Viscaceae; genus Viscum; species Viscum album. The sequence goes on from OY728163.1 coordinate 695,597,622, forward strand.
ATGTTTTCACCACCCCTTTTCAAGTTCCTTTCTTCTTCCACTTCTTCTTTCTTTGCTCTTTCCATTCTAAAATAATAACTCCAGTATCTCACATATACTGTGATGTTATTATAAATATGGTACAACCATATTAAGTATTCTATCCACCCTTTGAATAACATGTCACCATATGTGCGTACGTACGGCTTACCGTCTCCACGTCGTGGTGTAATTGTTATTCAATATATTATTATTTGGATGGGTATAATAATGATGTGTAACTCATGTAAATAATAAATATAACATGTTAATGATTCTGTATATATGATATACCATCCATCTATATATTATTTTAATATCAAAAAAATGATATTGTCGCTCGTGCGTACGTACGGACTACCGTCTCCACGAACGCGATGAGATTCATTCTCCATCGTATCCATTCAAGTATAATTATCATTTGATGATTTAAAAATGATGTTTAAGGACTTGATATCATTCTAGATATGAATAAGATACAAAAAACATGGCTTATGTAACAAAACATATAAAATAAAATGAGTAAGTTAACACCCGAAACGACGATAATTCTAAGATATTATTAACCAATCAATGTTAAAAGATCATATATGATATCATATTAATATTTATGATTATTGTATAATTTAATAATAATTATTTCACCATTATACAGGAGGTTAACCTACCCCAACCAAGGAAAAGTACAAGGTAAGGGTTATTTCACAATCTCTTCATTATCCGAGGTTGTTTATACGTAATAATCTACTGGGATCTCGTTATCATCCACATCCATGTTTCTTCAAAATGTATTTCAAAAAAATTTTAATATTTAAAAGAATATGGGTTAAAGTCATTTATACCCTTGTTTGACTTTTTATAAGAGGTTTATAAGGGAATCTTTCTGTCGTTTTCCAAACAAGATGCTTTTTAACCTTTTCGACAGAATTAAGATAAGAATGTTTTTTTTAACTTATACGGCGGGTGCGGTTATTTTCCGCCGTTATAAAATCATCAAAGCTTCCCTTACAAGCTTATAAGAATATTTTCAAATAAAATGTTTTATTTTATAAATATATGTCTCTTAAATGATTTCTAAATAGAAAGAGATATTTCTTTAAAAATAGTTTTGATTTCATCTATGTCAACATCCTTTAATGTATTTTACGCTTATTTGAGGATGATATATTATGATACAAAACATTTATATTGTATTGAAGGTTTTGTGATATGTTTGACTGTGGATGTGCTATTTTTTTATATACCATTCATGGTTTATGGTGAAAGTATTGACATTACATATGCTAGTTTTAATACGAATGTTTATGTTATGTTTAAACCTTTTCATATGGGAATGCATTGGTCTTAATATGTGACGGGTGGAGCCCGCTATAGCTCCTCGATGCATCGGTAGGTCTCATGAGACAAACTAGTGTCTTGGCACAAGGCCTTGGAAAAATCTTATTTGTAGTCTTGGCACGAGGCCTTGGCTATGTGGTTATGATAGTCTGGCATTATCCATTCCATCATTATGAAAGTGGTTATTGATTTTACATGTGATTATTCGATTAGTAGAATAACCATGTGAATAAGTAAATGGCATTATCTCATTTTATTTATGCCATACTATGTTAAAAGTTCAAGTTTAAAAGGCTTCTGTTTTAGTTATACATTGCCTTAAATGTTTATTCTTATTTATGAATGTTTCCGCTATATTGTTATCCTTACTGGGCATTTGAGCTCACCCCTTTTCTATGTTTTATTTTTCCCAGGAAGTGAAGAAGTAAATTATGAATGACCTGCAGGGATATTATGTGGGGATATGAGTGTTGATTATGGAGACAATATGTTGTTGTAGTAGTTTTTCATTTTATGATGTAATGTAAGACTTATGAATATATCTAGTGTTTCCAAGACTACTAAACCAATCGGTCTTTCGAGATTTGATCTTTCTTGTGATCATGCCAATGTTATGTAATAATGCACCAACTCTGGGTAACTAGGGTTGGGGCGTTACAGTTGGTATCAGAGGAAGTTTAGTACAAACCTTGGAAGCTAGATTTAGATAAACTCTGATTAGAGCACGTAGACCTAAGATGAACTTTGAGGATTAGTATAGAAGAACATCCTAGAATTTTGGTATTGTAGAGATTTTGTGAGTTTTCCGAGCAATACATCCCTGTCTGGATACGAGCAGGTAGAGGCGGCTCTGGCACAGATGTACCTATGGGTAAAACCCGAAAACACCGCTTTGAGCTAGACTCGAACGAGAACTGGTGCACGACAACGGGCCTTGCTGCACTCTTGGTTACGACACTCCCGGGGGATATGCTTAGGTTAACTCTCATTTTCTTTACAAAACATTATGAAGGGTTTATGAGTATATACTTCCTCAAAGAAAACATTTTTATGATTATGGATTATATCCATAAATAGTTCAATTTATGTTAAGTGTTTTATAAGTATGGGATTATGTATTTTGATTCATAAACTGATCTAGTTTATGCCATTGTTTAGAAATGGCGCCTAGTGGAAGAAATGGAAACTGTATCAATGCACGCACTCCATGTAGGGATTTCCCTCCTGCTCAAGATAATTATAGTGGGGCTGGTGATGCAACTGGTGCCGATCAGCTAATCACCATACTGGGACAACTTACTCAGGTTATGAATAATAACCTTACCCGTATGGAGCACCCTGATCCGCAGCGTGGGGGATCAATTTTAGATCGATTCATGAGGCAACAACCACAAACGTTCAATGGGAATACAAATCCCTTAGTAGCCGAGCAGTGGATAAATTCCCTAGAGAAAATATTTCAGGCTTTGGGGAGCAGTGAAAGTGAAAAAGTTATCATGGCAGTTTACCGCCTCACTGGAGATGCTGATCAATGGTGGTCATTGATTCAAAACATGAAGGAAGATGATGAAGTATCAAATATTGAATGGAGGGAGTTCAAAGATCTGTTTTTAGAAAAATACTTCCCTCGCGACCATCGAGCAGATATGGAAAGGCAATTTCTAATTCTGAGACAGAAGGAGGATGAGAATGTCACAAAGTTTGAGGCTAACTTTACAAGGTTAGCAAGGTACGCTGGTGATTATATACGTAACCAAAGAAGTAAGATTGATCGTTTATTTGATGGGTTAAAACCATTTCTTCGTCGAGCATTAGTCTCACAATCCTTTTCGTCATACGAAGACATTGTCTCATGTGCTATCAATACCGAAAAGGAATTCTCTAAGTCTTATGACTTTAAAGAAAAGTAAGAGAAGAAGAGGCAAGCTGATCAATCTGGGAATGGAAATAAGGGGAAGAAAGGAAAGGTTGAATATCCATCCTGTGGTAAATGTGTGAAGAAACACCCCGGTGCTTGCTTGAAGGGAATGGGAGTCTGTTACAAGTGTGGTGAAAAAGGCCACCAAGCTCGTGATTGCAAAGGGAAGAAGGAAGCCACCAACGTTCAGTGCTACAATTGCAGGGAGATGGGGAATTATGAAAATTAATTTCCTAAGCGTCGGGAGAACTTACCTCAGAAAAGGCCAAGGGATCAAGGCCAGGCTTATAATATCACTACTGCTGAGGTAGAAGCTCCGAAAGACGTGGTGGCAGGTAATTTAATGGTTTCCTCAAGTTTAGCAAATGCATTATTTGATTCTGGATCATCGCCTGAAAATTATTTTTTTTATTATGAAAACACTTTTGAGGAAAAGTGAGAAACCTTAAGTTCCAACAGGCACAAACAGCAACAAACATAAGATCAGAAACACCCTCACACAAGCACAGCAGCAACCGCCAACTCCAGAGAAGGACCACTCGGCGATCCCATGCAAGCACGGTCCCTCCCGATGGAAAGCCATCCCTCCGTATCCACCACATCCCTAATGGCCTGCAGAGGAACAAGCAGCATGCTCCAGCCCGACCGAGCCGAACTGACCCTTCCGTATTCCTCCCACAGCCAGAATGAAAACTCAACACAGCATAAGTTAAGAAACAAGTAAACTAGAATCATTGAACACCAGATGTATTTTACCAGAGTCAGTGACTCTGAACAGTTTCAAGGATAAACTAGATACCTGCAGGAAAGGATCTCCCCTTATTAGGTCTTCAAAGGAGGAAGTTAGTGAATTCCAGACCTGCATATATTCCTCAAGGCTGATTATCCCCTTATTAAAACCTCCAACCAGGATCGAGTCCTGTTTATCCACCCAAGCATACTGGTCCTCCTTAAGCTCCACTTCAAGGGTCCTACCCATAATCTTGGCTGCATCTTCTTCCGAGGCGTTGAGATACAACACCTGTTCGGACACCACATCGCCAGAGCTTAGGATCAAATCCAGGGACGGATCATGTTGTCCATCTACCTTTTGGTTATACCTGGACTCCTTGTCTATCTTCTCCACCAAAATTTTCATTGCTGAACGGGTCTTCATAGGAGGAGGTAAGGAGGAGTAATCCTTCCTACCCCTCCTACCCCACTTCTTCCTGACCCTCCTCAAACCCGATTCTGTTTCGGGGAGACTTCTACAGACCACGTCGCATTTATTTCCCCTTCCACCATCCTCATACTCTGAACAGGTTTTTCTCTTAATCCGACCTTCCAACAAAAACCCACCATCACTCCCCCTGTTGTCCTTACCATCCTCAATCCAGGTAGATGGTTCAATTCTGTGTTCATCCTCAGCCAGCAATCCATACCTGTTGCTCAAAGCGAATGTACTCTGGACTGAAGAGCAAACCCCTAGCAGACAGGCAGCGCTCAACCCCCTTGCATCTTCAAAGTTAGACTGAGCCTGCACCTCCACAGCGGTCCCTACCAGATTGCTAGGAGCACCATCCAGGGCCGACCCTACCCAATTGTTCCCTTCCTTCCCCAAGACACAAGTTCTCTCAACATCTGATCCCTCCAGGTAGGCGGGTTGTTCATAAGCCCTTCCCATATATTGAGGCTGTGGGATCAGAGACTCCCATCCACTGGCTGGCACACAAATGGTCGCTGATCTGGAAGGATCACCTGCAGGAAGAGAGGAGCTCCCTAACGCCCCCGTCGAAGGACCCTGGTCCTGTAAACTCATGCTACTCGATGCCTGAACACCACCCAGATCCTTTTTGGGGTCATCAACCACCGCCTCCACCTGAGACACTGGCTCCTGGACACCCCGAAGTGGCTCACTATGGTCACTAGTCTCCACCTGACTCTCTTGTGTCCTCAGATGGAGCGTAACAGGCGCAGAAACGAAACCAGTACAAGCCCCATGACCTTCAACATGACCAGGGGCTCCCTTGCTCCCCGAAGAAGCCTCAGCCGCCACCGTTGCAGCCCGTTTACGATAGTCCTCCACACGGTGACCCTGTCTATGGCAGAATGAGCAGAACGAGGTCCACGATTCATAGAAAATCCTTTACACATACCTGTACTGCCCTTCAATCACGATCCATACCTTGTCGGGTGGAGGGCGGGATAGTTCCATTTCCACATAGATGCGCGCTACGATTGGATGCACCAAGGCGACAGTCTTCCAATCCGCACAGAGGAAACGGCCTACGAAATTTCCAATTGAACGAAGGAGGGCTGGGTTCTGGAATGGGAGTGGTAACCCTGGAAGTTGAATCCATATTGCTGACGAGGAGGCGTCGTGATTCATGTTCAGATCGAACGTCCAGCGATGTAAATATAAAGAAAACCCCCTAACAGATCTGCCAGCACGGGACCAAGCCAAGGCCAAGTCATCTTCATCCGCGAGACAAACAAGAATTTGGCGCGGTCCAAGGATACCGACAACCGCACAGTGGTTTAGACCCCATTCCTGATTCACGAACTTTTCGAACACCTCCACCGGAGGCCTTTGTCGAGTGAACTTCGCAACCAGAGCCGTGGATAGGTGCGACGAAGCTTCAAGGAATTCTTTAGAAGAAACTGGAACACCCGGATGACCGTTTTAGAGGCCAGGTACCTTTGGAGAAACATCAATACTGGGTAAAATGGAGCGCCTTCTGTGTACTGCATCCCGAGGGGGAGGAGGAAGAGCCTGCCCCTCCCCCGGACGGGGAGGGGCCATCACCGCCGCCATGCTACTAGGGCATCGCCGCCGCCGAGAGCTAGGTCACCGCGCTGTAATATCGATTCTGGATCATCGCATTGTTTCATGTCTTCCCAGTTTACTAAGAAAATTAGATATTTCCAATTTGATTTAATAAGGGAGTTGTCAGTTAAAAATCATAAGGGAAGTATCATTGGAACAAAGTTTTGTGAATTAGTCCCCATTAGAGCACATAAATTTTCTTTATCTACTGATCTCATCGTCATACCTATGATTGATTTTGATATAATCATCGGTATGGACTGGCTTTCGGACTATGATGCGAAGATTTATTGTAAGAAGAAAGAGGTTATGATTCTTGATGATAATGATAAGGAACACCTTATTTTTAGAGCAGAATCATCACCACCTAATTCTTATTTAGATCCACCCCCAGTAGCTCAACTTAATTCAATTATAGGGGAGGAAGAGAATGAATTAACTGTCGGTGAGGAAATGAATGTTCAAATAGATGACGTACCTGTTGTGAAAGAATTTTTAGATGTATTTCCGGAAGATTTACATGGACATCCTCCAGAACGAGAAGTTGAGTTTTCAATTGATTTGATTCCTGGATCAAGGCCTATATCGAAGACCCCTTATAGAATGGCCAATGTAGAATTAGTCGAACTAAAGAAACAACTAGAGGAATTGAGTAATAAGGGATTTATTCGCCCTAGTGTTTCTCCATGGGGAGCCCCTGTTCTTTTTGTTAAAAAGAAAGATGGATCTATGAGGTTATGTATCGAATACAGGGAGATCAATGCTATAACGATAAAGAACAAGTATCCCCTACCTCGTATTGATGATTTATTTGACCAACTGCATGGAGCTCAATACTTTTCAAATATTGACCTTTGATCTGGATACCATCAGTTGTGTGTGAAGAAGGAAGACATTCTGAAGACAGCATTTCGAACCAGGTACGGGCATTACGAGTTTACCGTAATGCCGTTTGGATTGACTAATGCACCCTCTGTATTCATGGATCTGATGAATAGAGTTTTCAAGGAGTATCTCGATGAATTTGTGGTGGTATTTATTGATGATATCTTGGTATACTCCAAAACCTACGAAGATCATGAAAATCACTTGCGCATTATCTTGAAGACTCTGAGGAGGCATGAATTATATGGGAAGTTTAGCAAGTGTGAATTCTGGCTTCAGGATATTTCTTTTCGTGGCCATATTGTCTCTAAAGATGGAATCTCTGTTGATCCTTCTAAGACCAAGGCAATCCAAGAATGGCCAGCACCTATGAGTATAACTGAGGTACGTAGTTTTATTGGTTTGGCAGGTTATTATCGACGTTTCGTCCAGAATTTTGCCTGATTGGCTAACCCATTAACGAAGCTCACACGTAAAGGGGTTAAATTTGTTTGGACAAAAGAGTGTGAAGAATGTTTCGAAGAACTGAAGAGAAGATTAGTCAATTCTCCTATATTGACTTTACCATCGGGGAATGATGGGTTCGTTATTTATAGTGATGCATCAAATAAAGGACTTGGTTGTGTCCTTATGCAGAATGATAGAGTTATTGCCTATGCGTCACGATAGTTGAAAATTCATGAACAAAACTATCCTACTCATGATCTTGAGTTAGCAGCTGTGATCTTTTCTTTGAAGATATGGAGACACTACCTCTATGGTGAAAAATGTGAGATTTATACTGATCACAAGAGTTTGAATTATATTTTCTCATAAAAATAACTCAACATGAGGCAAAGGAGATGGCTTGAATTACTCAAGGATTATGATTGCACGATACACTACCACCCGGGGAAAGCAAACAAGGTGGCAGATGCTTTGAGCAGAAAAGACCATGGAGTTTTGAACATGATGAGAATTGAAAGGGATCCAATTTTCATGGATCTAGTGAAGATGGACATGGGAATAACCAGGGAAGGTGAAACATCAATGCTTTTTCAAATGGTTGCCAAACCATCTTTACTAGAAAGGATTAAGATTTCTCAGACCGATGATTAAGAATTTCAGAAGAAGATTAAAGCTGTGAATGATGGGTGATTGAGAGACTTTGTGTATGAAGATGGAATTTTGAAATTCGGGAAGAGACTTTGTGTTCCCGATTTACCTGATCTGAAAAGGGAATTGCTGGATGATGCTCATAGTTCCAATTTCTCTATACACCCTGGGAGCACCGAAATGTATAGATATTTGAAGGAACATTTTTGGTGGGACAACATGAAGAGGGAGATTGCTGATTTTGTGTCAAGATGTATGGTTTCTCAACAAGTGAAAGCTGGAAGGCAACAGCCTGGAGGAGTCATGCAACCTCTTCCCATACCAGAGTGGAAATGGGACAATATTACGATGGACTTTGTCATGGGGCTACCAAAGACTCCTAGAAGGAACGATGCAATATGGGTTATTGTTGATCGTCTTACCATGTCAGCACATTTTCTTGCTATAAGAGAAGATCTACCCCTGGAACGTTTAGAAAGAATATACATTAATGAAGTTGTGAGACTTCATGGAGTACCCCTATCGATTGTTTCTGATCATGATCCCCGTTTTACTTCAATATTTTGGAAAAGTCCTCAGAAATCTCTGGATACTGAACTTCATTTGAGCACTGCTTACCACCCTCAGACAGATGGACAATGAGAACGGACTATTCAAAATTTTAATTAAAAATCAACTTTTTTAATCAAAATAAATAATATTGATAAATTATGAATTTGAGTGGTTTTAAAGTATATTTAGAATATATTTTTACTATTTAATTTAATTTTTGTCATTGGACATTATTTCACAATTAAACCAGACATAAACAAGTGTCAATCTTTTGATAGTTATTATCTCTTAAAAACACGCTTTTTATTTTAACAACGGGAATTAATTTTAAATTAATTTCTGCCACTTCTGTATTTTGAATTTGGAAAAATAGATTACATATTTGGAATCAGGATGTCCAAATTATGTAAATAGGTAACTTTTACTTTTACTCATTTTGAATAATTATTGCGGTAAATATTTTATTTACCATGGTTAAAGGGTAAATCCGGTAAATAAGGGTTAAAAAATAATATTATAATAATACAAAATTACCCTAAATCGTGTCCTAACCTTATTGGTGGACACATACCCGACCATGGGCATCCTTGGGTCGATTTTGGGACCCCTTAGAGCCACTTGTATGTGGTAGGGACACATTATATTAATAAAGTTAAAATAAAAATAAAAATGGCATAAACTTACATCTTTTAGAAGAACAATTTTTTACATAGGGTTATACATGTTGGATTTTCGATTATAAATATTTATTAGAAAGCTAAAAATATTTCCTACATAATTATAATTTATTTATAATTTTTAGACATCAAATAATTTAAATTTTTAATGACACAATAATGATGCAATGTTTACCTCATTAATAAATCATTTAAATAAATAAGATTATAATGATTAAAATATTATCTAAAACCTGTCCAATTCTTATTGGATGATGTTATTTAGAATATTAGTCATCTTATCTTCGACCTCAATGATTTTTGGACCATTATAAACCGAATATAATTATATTATAAAGTAATACTTTCACTCTTTCCTAAAGAGCCCCTCCTCTCCCTTATAAAAGGAGACCACTTCTACTTATTCCTCACACCTCTCAAGACACTTGTCTCGTCCAAACCCTGCCCAAATACTCTCCCAACTTCCCTCACTACAACCTAGAGGCCTTAGTTTGATCAGAAAGCCAACCTATGGAGCCCTTTTGATCAAATTAAAAGGAAGAACCCGAAGAAGAGGTAATGTTTTCACCACCCCTTTTCAAGTTCCTTTCTTCTTCCACTTCTTCTTTCTTTGTTCTTACCATAATAAAATAATAACTCCAGTATCTCACATATACTGTGATGTTATTATAAATATGGTACAACCATATTCAGTATTCTATCCACCCTTTGAATAACATGTCACCATACGTGCGTACGTACGGCTTACCGTCTCCACGTCGTGGTGTAATTGATATTCAATATATTATTATTTGGATGGGTATAATAATGATGTGTAACTAATGTAAATAATAAATATAACATGTTAATGATTCTGTATATATGATATACCATCCATTTATATATTATTTTAATATCAAAAGAATGATATTGTCGCTCGTGCGTACGTACGGACTACCGTCTCCACGAACGCGATGAGATTCATTCTCCATCGTATCCATTCAAGTATAATTATCATTTGATGATTTAAAAATGATATTTAAGGACTTGATATCATTCTGGATATGAATAAGATACAACAAACATGGCTTATGTTACAAAACATATAGAATAAAATGAGTATGTTAACACCCGAAATGACGATAATTCTAAGATATTATTAACAAATCAATGTTAAAAGATCATATATGATATCATATTAATATATATGATTCTTGTATAATTTAATAAAAATTATTTCACCATTATACAGGAGGATAACCTACCCCAACCAAGGAGAAGTACAAGTTAAGGGTTATTTCACAATCTCTTCATTATCCGAGGTTGTTTATACGTAATAATCTACTGGGATCTCGTTATCATCCACATCCATGTTTTTTCAAAATGTTTTTCAAAACATTTTTAATATTTAAATGAATATGGGTTAAATTCATTTATACCCTTGTTTGACTTTTCATAAGAGGTTTATAAGGGAATATTTCCGTCATTTTCCAAACAAGGTGCTTTTTAACCTTTTCGACAGAATTAAGATAAGAATGTTTTTTTTAACTTATACCGCGGGTGCGGTTATTTTTCGCCGTTATAAAATCATCAATGCTTCCCTTACAAGCTTATAAGAATATTTTCAAAGAAATTGTTTTATTTTATAAATATATGTCTCTTAAATGATTTCAAAATAGAAAGAGATATTTCTTTAAAAAGTGTTTTGATTTCATCTATGTCAACATCCTTTAATGGATTTTACGCTTATTTGAGGATGATATATTATGATACAAAACATTTATATTGTATTAAAGGTTTTGTGATATGATTGACTGTGGATGTGCAATTTTTTTATATACCATTCATGGTTTATGGTGAAAGTATTGAAATTTCATATGCTAGTTTTAATACGAATGTTTATGTTATGTTTAAACCTTTTCATATGGGAATGGATTGGACTTAATATGTGACGGGTGGAGCCCGCTATAGCTCCTCGATGCATCGGTAGGTCTCATGAGACAAACTAGTGTCTTGGCACAAGGCCTTGGAAAAATCTTATTTGTAGTCTTGGCACGAGGCCTTGGATATGTGGTTATGACAGTCTGGCATTATGCATTCCATCATTATGAAAGTGGTTATTGATTTTGCATGTGATTATTCGATTTGTAGAATAACCATGTGAATAAGTAAATGGCATTATCTCATTTTATTTATGCCATACTATGTTAAAAGTTCAAGTTTAAAAGGCTTCTGTTTTAGTTATACATTGCCTTAAATGTTTATTCTTATTTATGAATGTTTCCGCTATATTGTTATCCTTACTAGGCATTTGAGCTCACCCCTTTTCTATGTTTTATTTTTCCCAGGAAGTGAAGAAGTAAATTATGAATGACCTGCATGGATATTATGTGGGGATATGAGTGTGGATTATGGAGACAATATGTTGTTGTTGTAGTTTTTCATTTTATGATGTAATGTAAGACTTATGAATATATATAGTGTTTCCAAGACTACTAAACCAATCGGTCTTTCGAGATTTGATCTTTCTTGTGGTCATGCCAATGTTATGTAATAATGCACCGACTCTGGGAAACTAGGGTCGGGGCGTTACATAATATGACATTGATGATTATTCAAATGTAAAATTCCATATATAAATTACTAGGTCATTATAACATTGATAGTTAATGTGTCATGGATATTTTATATTACTAATTTAGTTCTCATTGGTCTGTTTCATGTTGATGATTTATGCATGTTTCCTTTCATTGTGTCACTTATATGAATGACATATTATAATGTAATGGGTGGGCAAAGATTTATACAATCCCAAAAGAATTAGTTAATGATATATCACATGATAACATTCTGTGTTGTAAATGGGTAATCAAGATTAATTATAATTTTATGCATGGGCCACATGTAGTAAGACCATTCCATAATATTATTCATGGTCATGGTAACGTTATTATAGTCTATAATGTTATGATTTTATGATACTAATCATTGACATATGTTAATGATTAGATGCCTCTAATTTGTTACACATTTTATAATTCTCATATTTTTTAAGCTCTTATGAAATATTAATCACATGACATATAACAGTGTAATTTTTATGATCATTCCTTTGTTTTCATATGTTATGATTAGAGACTCTCGTGATAACTCACAACATTCTTATCATTCATACACCACTACAAGTATTTATGGATGACCCCTAATTTTAGGTATGTCCCATGTGTATAATAATAAGTGAAAAGAGTAAAATGAGATTTAGGAGATTATTATATAGATCAAAATAAAATAAAATATTATTGATTTATTTATGCTTTATAAGTTAAATAATTTCCCCTAAACTTTGGACCTCTATATTTCTATGAGAATTATATGGATATTTATGATAAAAATTATATAATAATATGTATAAAAATTATGAGTGATTATATATTCAATCTGAATAAGGGTTATTTTTATTTTAAGATATGTTTATTGAATCTAATATTAAAATTATAATAAATAAAAAATATGAAGAATTTTTATGACATAATAAAGGATTTAAATGTGATTTTATGTTTTTATTTATATTTTTATCATTTTTAATTCATATTTATTTTAATTCATGTTGTTCATCCCAAAATATCCTATATTTTAGTAAATGTTTGGATATAAGTGGAATTATTCCAAAAATGAAAATCATAGGAAATGTGATGATTTCCTGAATAAGATTCCTAAATGTTTGGATTTGGATTTGAAAACATCAAAGTAGTGATTATTTGATTAAATAATATTATAAATAATATCAAAAAACATGAGTGGTTATTTTATCCTCTAAAAGTATCACATTATATTTGATACATTTATAATATATTTCACAACCTCTCTTTACAGTTTCTCTTATACATTAATCACATTAAAATGGATAAAATATATTGACAAAATGTTCTCCATTCTCTAATTCACCAAGAAAGAAAAAGTGATCATTACTATTTATCGATGGGAGGGGGATATAGATAAATATTGGAGATTAATCATGCATACCAAGACCAAGGATAATGTTGAACAAATTGAATAGTTTTATCTATAGAAATAAATTTTCATACAATACTATCCTTGAAATCTCATTAATAAAATAGAGAAGGAATTTGATGGCCTCTAGAAAAATGAGTATGAGTATATTTTTATCATACAATGAAAAGAACATGATATATGAAAGGTGTTCCTCATAATGATTTATCAAACAATATTGAATGTTTGGAAACTTATTTATTGGATTTATATAGAGTCATTGAAAAAAATCACCAATTCATTACATATAATTATCTATGAGTAAAGTAGATGATGTTATCTTATGATAGAGATATAGATAGATGAATCCTAGTGGTATCATGGTAATTGTCATATGAAAAAAACTATTAGAGTTTAAAATTGATATTTTAAATAATATTCCATATAAACGAATGATGATTCAATTATTTAAATGTAAAAAATGTGTGAAGAAGCACCCTGGATCCTAGAACAATGGAACTAAGATAAGTTATAATCATGGAAGGGATGTGAATAATAATGATTAACACTGAATGGACATGAAGAATCGAAACAACATGATATATTATAAGAAGGATATACTCAATCCCCCCCCCATGGTTCACTGTCTCAACTATAAGGATAATGGGCATTATAACACTCAGTGAAAAAATATAAATGATGTTTATTATATAAGATGACCACAACCTCTAATCCTTATTGAAAAATAATGGATAATAATTTTACTACAGAAGTGTTATATAATTAAAATTAAAAGTTTATTGGAATATTAATTATCCACTCAAGGATTATAAAGTTATAATTTTGTTATATCTCTATGAAATTATTCATTTCATGGATATTATATGAGAATTTTCAAATAAAATTTTAAGAAATTGTGTTTGATCTGTTAGTAAAAATATAATGTAGTGAAATCATTGCATCTAAAATATATTTTTCATCCTAAATTAATTTTTTTGGAGAATAATCCTATAAACCAAGTTATTATCCCCTTTTTAGAATATAGATATATATTAGGAATGGAATGGTGGTAATTTTATGGTGTAAATATTAGTTATCTTTTCATGGTAATCCATTTCCATATTCCTAACCATAATTTTATGAAATAAAAATACCATGAGAATTATGAAACTTCATTGGAAACTCCATCTCAATAACTGATATCATTATCTTATGAAGAATAAAATATAGAAACAATTATTAAAGGAAAATTATGTTTTTATAATGAAAACTAGTCCATAGTATTTCAATGTTTTGATGTAATCCATAATGATATGTTCATCCTCTTGATATTGAGGTCGAGTTATCTAGAAATCATACACCCTATTTTCTTTCCTTGTAATAGTGTCCATATATAATGGTCGACAATAAACATGAAGAGTTAAAGAAGAAAATAAAAGAAAATGTAGACATGGATTTTATATACTCTATTTATTCTCTAGAAGGATCCCCATCCCTCAATGTCAAGAGTTATTATTTTTCAATACAAATATTCATTGAAAATCATAAACTAAACATAATAATGATATTATAATAGTATAAACTACCATAGATTGATATCTTATTCAAATTTCTTCATGGAGCTCAATATTTTCCAATAATAAATCTTGGAATGAGATATCATTAACTGATTCTAAAAAAATAATTATTCTCGAGATTGGATTCTATATAATATAAAAACAATACGATTTCACAAATATTCCATTTAGACTCATTAATTCTCTAACTGTCATTAAAAACCAGATTAATATATCCTTTATTGATTTTATAAACAATTATTTAATGGTTTTTTTATGATACCGTCATATTTTACAAAATTAAAGAATAATTTTAATAACCCATTAACATTGTTAAAAATACATGGATAGAGGATATTTTTATCCAATGTATAGTAAATGTGACATATAGATAGAAATTTACATTCTAGGTGATTATTATCACAACAGAACATATATATTTTTAACTTTTATAGTATATGGTTATTAATGAATATAATAGATCAAAATTATTGACAAATATCCATAAAGTCCTCATATTAACTTAGTATAATATATATATTTTTAGAAAATTATCATCACTAAAAAATGAATTGAGAAATGATAACTTAGAAAGGAGTAATGTTTTTCTTCATTAATTAATTTAATGAGAGACTCTTGTATTTGAATAAAATGGTATGCACAACACTTATATTCATAATTAAATTAATATTGGAATTATTCATGATATATAATGATACATTTAATAATTATAAGGGATGTGAAATCTTTGAAAATGATAATTTGATAGCCTACTCTTCATAATAGTTCATGGTATGTTATAAAATTATTAGAATCATGATCTAATATTAGTAGTAGTAATATTTATCTTTATGGGAATTAGCTCTATAGACAACTGTGTGACCTATATACCGATCACAAAAGTATTAATTATATATTCACATAGAATTACATTATCATATGAAAACAATTATTGTTAGAGATAATAAAATTATATCAATACTCATTCCATTATAATAATGGAAAATAAAATAAAGTGGAAAAATGTCAATATAGAAAGGATCCTTAAAGATTATACATGACTAGGATTTAAAGATATCTATGATTCGTAATCATGAATTTTTTTTTCATGTTTATAAAAAAGGTATGTACTTAATCATACATTTCTTAAATGTTTACTCATCTATAAACCATCAAGAAGATATAGGTGGCTAAAAGAAATGATGTGGTGATAGAAAATAAGGTGGAATAAAATATTAATGGGAAAATCCTAATGTATAATATTTATAAATATATAATTATAAGAAATGATAGATAATTAGGTTTTCCATCTATGTATTATATATTGATGGTATTATTTGATGATCCTCATAGCTCAATATTCTCTATCCATCTAGGAGTCATAGAGATAAATAATCATCTATAAGTGGTTAAATGGTGGGATAATATGTTGTATAAAATCAATTAATATATATCAATGTGTTTGGTATGAAAAAAAATTGACGACGAATGAAACACGTATATATATGATTATAAAAAAATTACACATATAATCAAGGAAATGTGATAACGTCACCATGGACTTTATCATAGATCCTCTTTCCAAATCTACTATAAATAATTACATAAGGGTTATTGTGGATATTTATACCAAGACTAACATTTTAATTCTATACATGAAGACTACTCAAATTATCAAAATTATATGATATTTGTCAATGAATCATTAATTCTACACTAAGAACCACTATAAACATTTTGATCTATATCTAAGGTTCATCTTAATTTTTTTTGGAGCCTCCAAAATTAGTTGATCACTATGATCAACTTTAGTATTATTTATCATTCTTAGATATATGTTCAATATGAATGAAAAATTCACAATTTGAATGACATGATCTAATATTTAAATAAGAATATTAAAGGATGTTGGTATAAACACATACCTATAGACAATTTCTCATATTAAAGTACCTTCTACTAAAGAATTTATATGTGTTGACATGAATCTATACATGGCATGGAAGATTCACTTACACCTCATTTTGATGTAGTAGGGCATAAAAATCTATTTGGATCATAAAAAGTTTTATAGAGGATAGATAAAAAACAAACAATTTATAAAGGCATTAAATTTGATCATATTTTCAAGAAGATCTATACTAGAAATCATTTAGGTGATATAGAGTTTTAGATTAAAGATAACGTATTCCTCATAATAGCATCATGTAAGATTTTTGTAGGTATAATATATAGGGAATGTGATTCCTAAAGTACATAAACCCCTTTAAAATTCATAATTTAATTAGGTCTATAGTCTTTCACCTTTCCAATACAATACATATATCTCATGTATATAACATGTTTCATATATCTCATTTAAAAATGTGAACACTATATCCTTTCCATGTGGTGAATTTTAGGGTGGTATTATTGGATCATGATCTCTATTACAAGAAGCATCTGATAATAATCACAGATTATTGAGACAATGTTATATGAAATAAGACCACTCATCTTATCAAAGTAGTATAATAAAATATTATGTATAAATTTAAAAAATTAACCAATTCATTCAATAAATCAAAATTAACAACATCTATTTATGTTGTTGGGTTGTAGATAAAATTTAAATGATGAAATTTCCGAAGGGTGGATGAATATAATTACCAAAAAAATTTAGATACAAAAAATTACCACTTAAACATATATGATTATTATTTATATCATAAATCATACATAATAAAATCAATAAAAGAAATTATCTAGAAATTATCAATATATTCTGAAGATTTGAATATTGTAAAACATGGTAATAAAAAAATAAAATAATGAAACTGGAACTCTATATTCTTGTATGTCCGAGTAAAAACAAAATTATAAGATGTCATAAACACCTTAAAAATAAATAACATTATAAGAAAAAAATATTGTAAATTTAATGAAATTAAAAATAAAAATGATAGAAAAATTATTGAAGAAATACTGAAAGAAATTATATATACATATAGAAATGGTTGTGATTACTTAACCTTTGGAATTTCATTTGAAAATATGGATTAATAACTACACATTCAAATTTTATCCATCCCAATGATAATAGAAAAATATCCTAAAAAATAGTATCTACAATAAACAAGAATAAGAAAATATAAATATTATATTTATAAGAAATTACCTATCAAAAAATATATATTATAAGAAAAATATGTATAAATTATATTAATGTATATTTAAACTTAAAAATAAATTTTACTTTCATAATTAAATTATAAAATTTTGAAAAATATTTTCTAAAAAAATATTTTTTTAATTAAATAAAAATAAAATAATAATTTAGAAAAAATAATCAATGAAAATGTCATTGCTCATGATAAATGAAAAGATATTTATTTAAAAGAAATCATTTTTCCAAATGTTGTGAGATCTTATTTAAATGAGAAATTTTTAATATAAAAATGAAAAGTACTATAAAATGGACTTAAAGTTTTAAATCATTATGTTTGAATGAATTCTGATTATTTTTAGGGTTTTTTTAAAATATCATGTTATTGAATATTAAAAAATGTAGTTCCATTTTTTTCTGTAGATTTTATTCCATGATCTTGGTAAAAATTAGAATAAAATTTTTATAAAATATTTTCTATCACATAAAATATATTCAATGAGTAAAATAATATTTTAAAATTAGTAATTTATATTTATTAAACTTTTTTTTGTTTTGAATCCTATGTTATTTTTTTATAATATATTTTTTCACCAATACCTTTGATTACGTGTATCCTAGATCCTAACTAGTTTTGAATGGGTATGAATATTAATGAAACAAATTTTTATTAATAATAATCAATAAAATTCGTATGATTCTTCGTAATTCATACAGTTATACCAAAATAAGAAAGTAATCAATAGTTTAATCTAAAATATCCCTCCCCTAAATATATAAACACCCCTCCCAAACCTATTTTTTAAAATTCCAAAAATAAAAATGTTATCCCTAATTCACTCTATACACTCTAATATATATTACACTAAACCCATATGGTTTCTCTAAGTCACACCTCAAAATTCTATAAGCATAATTTTATGTAAGCGACTCAATGTTAGCAGTAAGGGTTTGAAACCCCACATTACCGTTTCAATTCACCCATTACCCAATGTAGAACATTATTTAATCAATTAATGTAACATAAAAATATAGAAATTATGATAATTAATGATTATAAAATAATTGAGGAATGACTAGTTCGACACTCCTTTTAAAAGTATCTAGAAACAAAATTTCATCCATGGTAGTATTACAATACCAAAATGAGTGATGGTATTTTATTTTTGAATTATTACTTATAGGGCCCTTCATAAAAATTAATTTCTTTATTAAATATGACAGAATATTTAACTATAATAATAAATATGGTTCTAAAATTATAAAATTGGCAATTAAATAATGAAAATAAATGTAAAAAACTTGAGTAATGTTTAACTACCAAAAAATATATAACGGTGATTACATGAATTGATTATATATAATGATATATTGAACTCCATCACATATAGAATAATTATAGAAAAATTTATAGGAATTTATGGAGAATATATAATCATTTTATAGTTTCCATTGATAATTACCTCTATAATGAATTATTTTTTCTACCATAATCAAAATAACATCCAAATAGTAAGTGTGGATAATATAAATTAAATAAATGATAAAAACATGATATACATGTATTATAAAAATATTATTAATTTGAAAAACATTAGAAATAAATTAATTAATAAAAAAACATCATAATTGGGTGTTTTACTAGAGTATCTGTATAATGTTCAGAGAGAAGGTACGCTTTCATTCCCATTATTTCTCATTATTTTCATCCATATATATGTATTATTTATCATCATAAATCTATAAAAAATTTTATTTCTCTATATTGAATTTTAAAATTTTATTTATTTTATAATTTTTTTTTCTACAGATACCAATTAAATTATGATTCATTTTTTATTTATTACTTAGGTAAAATACAACTAATATTATCACGGATGAATTTACAGTTTCTATCTACTTTTTCCAATTTATTCTTATATTGTTACTCTATTGTAAGGGTTATATATATACATATAGATATATATTTCTAAAATAAATTAATCAATGTTTTTTCATATTATCTCTCATGACCCAACCCACCAATGTCTGACACGTGAGTACCCATGTCTGCATCCCATAGTCTAGGTGCTAGAGACTAGCATTGAGCAAACACATCCACAAAATGATAGGTATTAAACTAAAGTACCTATAAATAGACACACATATCCAATCCCATACAATGCTAAATTGTGACATAATTGAATCTAATGAATGCTTACATCTAAGATCATATAACAGAGTATGACAGTAAAGTATTGAAAGAGGAAATGGGGGTGAAATAAAATCCCAACCAAAAACTATAAAGAGTCCAACAAGATCTATAAGAAATTAATAATTTCAAATTCTTTCTCCTTGTAACTACCTCAGTCTGGCAAGCTCAAGTAATTCTCCAATAGCTTCGGGTCTACCTAGGACACCATTAAAAGGGTTCCTTTCTACATAAGACAAGACACATGTGGGAAAATTACATGCATGGGTGAGTATAACAATATAAATAGGAAAACCTTAAATCAAAAAACATGAAGCACAATGTATAGTTATCCCAATAAAAGATATGAAAATCAATGTATAATAGAAACACATATATACACTCAAGAAAGACACCACACCATTAGGCGGTCATAACAAACTATCATCAATAATATTATTCTCAATGAAATGATATTTTAGTTAGAATTCACTCTATGATATGTGAAATAATTGGAGACACTCGACAAATATGTAACGATCAGAGGTCCCATCCCATGAATTCCCACTAGTCTAAAAAGACGATTTTACTCTGAAAGGGGGTCATGCTCAGAACCGCTAGGGGACCCCATGAACCCAATTTGAATCAACCAACTACATAAAAAATCATATGTTAATGATACCACAAACCCTACTAATACAGCATGCTTGATGGAGGATTAATGCCCTACTTAGGGAGGCTATACTAATTTCACAAACCCTATCTATGAAATAATTAATGAAGCAGATCACACTCCAGTCTTAAGAAGAGACACCACAACCCTATCTAAGAATAAACCTCTATAGGAGATCACAATCCTAATACGTGGATGTGTAGATACATTTTAACATAGAGGGAAATGGATAATTGAACATACTAGAACTATAATTTTTCAAAATAAGGAAATGAAGATCTGAAAATTCACTTGAAGGGGGTACATGGTGTGACCACCTATCCCTATGTCTACCAATGGGGAATATCTTCATAGGAAATGTATGTTTATATATACATTATGTATATAAGTAGTACATGTCATGGAGATATACACAATATACTACATGTATCGCATAGCCATGTCTATGTAATGAACTATGTGGAATAAACCTTACCAATGTCCAATTACAATATATACCTTCTGGGAATGTTTACACACCATTTAATAGTGTTTAAATGTTTTGTGATCCTTATCTTCATCCAAAAAATCTATCCTCCAATGAAAGGGTCCACAGGTTGTGTAAACCCAATTTAGAGACCATGTTTTTCGAGTTTTTTCATTTCCATAGGTTTTTACTCTATTCTACCTCATTCACCTCATCTGCCTTTATTTCAATCCGAGGTCACTTCATAGATCCTAGATATAAGTTGAAAAGGCCCTACCACTGATAGCTCATAAGAATCTGAGCTTCAATACCAATCAAAATTTACCATTTACATTTGATTTCCTGTAAACCACCTAGGAACATGAAGAAACCTCAATCTGATCTCATCATCCCATGATCTGGCATCCCTCATCATCTATTCTCAAACTGCAACCACCATTGTGTTCCATACCCATGGCTTTGGTCTATTGTTCTGATGATTTTTCATGCAATGATTGAAAATCAAGTTCTTTTTTGAAATCATTGAAAAAAGGAATACCAATGATGATTGAATAAAGAAATTGGGGGAAAATATACAAATCATAAAATATGAGGAATGGAACACCGCCTTTGTTTATACTCAATTAATTTTCATAGAAGTTGATTAATGATGAACATAAATACAAAAAAAACAAAACAATCCTTCAATTAAATTCTACCTATGACGTATATATCAATTTTTTAGGAATTAATCCACATTCATCAGTGGTTAATACAGGATGAGAAGAAACATCCTACATGGAGATTGGATTGATCATTGATGAATAAAGGTTGTGTTGCAGTCATTGATGAGATCTACAAATTCTGTTTGAGCGACAATCCACAATATAATCCTGATAATTTGTCATTCATCAAGAATAATCCTCAACAGCTGTACGAATCTCCTATGTTTGAGTGGCCAACCCTGATGAAATCTTATAACCATACATATAATGGAAAAATAATCACTGTATCAAAATAAAAAAAATTAATCATTTAATATATATCATTCATTTACACCTGCAATGTCTTTTCCAAAAACATCTCGCTCCAACCAAGGTTATGTCCCAACTAGGGTTAAACCCACATTATAAACTCATTGGTTCCCTTATTATTATTATTTGGGACCACTTCTATGATTTATTTCACTCTTTTAAGAAAATTGGCTGTGAAATCTATTTAATATAATTAAAATATTTCAATCAATTATTTGGGGAACAGTAGTCCTTAGAATCACATGTCATCTTAGTGAATGTTATTGAAAATAATCCATACAATATCCAAAATAATTCATGTAAAATACATGCCATTAAAAATTCCCCACCTTTGGGATAATAATCTTGAAAACCATAAAACCCACTAAAAAAATGAGGGTATAAGGCTCGCATCAGTGTCTCCCACTCTAAATTACCCTCTAGAAGATTCCAATCCTACCAAATGACACACATAAGGAGAATCAATCACTCATGATGGATATTCTTCTACCAATACTTGATATCCATAAACTACTATGCAATGTTATCTCCATCCACAATGTCTAGTTCTCCCCGATCGATAATTTCTTATAGGTCATTCCTGTACCTCCCCATCTATGAAATGTGGATGATGTTGTATACCTGGTCTAACTGTAGTGGTAGAGTTAAGTGGAATTCTACATCACCAAATATATACTGTATATGGAAGGGACCAATGAATTTTAGAGATATCCTATTATCGTGGACAAATCTCTTTAAGGCATATCAATGTGAGACTCTCAAGAACACATGGTCTCCCTCGTCAAACTCACGAGATCATTATCATCAATCTACAAATGACTTATGATGGATATTATTCTTTGTCATCCACTCTTGTATTACCTGAAACTTCTCTATATTAGATCCAAACAACTCTAAGACCATGGGTGTCAACATTACACGATCAATCCAAAAAAATGTTGACCTATAGGGTCACCCAGAAAAAGTCTTAAGTGGTGAAATAAAAATGGTATAATTTTAGATGTTGTATTATGAAAACTATAGTTAGTTTAGGTAATCTTCCCAACTATGGATGAAGTCCCAAATGAGATCTTGTTTCATGTCCTATAATACCTATATGGTAAGCAACATTTGGCCATCATTTTAGGGATGAAACGATATTTTCAAGTTACATTAACTATGGAAGTCCTCCTATAATCCCCTACATAATAGATATGTGAAGAGAGAATAGTGGTCCGAGATGATCATTGATGGAAATCCCTTGATTTAAAATATGTCATTCATGTAGAGGTTCCAATTATTTATACCAAACTCCACTCTCAAATATCTAGGAAGTAGTAGGACTTGGTAAGTCGGTCTAGGATCACCTATATGACACTGTGTCGCCTAGATTTATGTGGTATGACCATCTATAATTCTATAGATATCCCATCCCAATTTCACACTAGCACCTCAATGGGTTGAGGAAACCAGTTGGAACCTTGTGCTCTTACTTCACATTATGGAAAGTGATGCATAAAGAGACAATCCCTATAAATCCCTTCTTCATAACTAGACACCAAAACATATGCTGGATATACAGATACAACTCTTCCAATAATGAATGTTTAGACATAGAGAATTTGTGAAACTCCTACAACACATCCTCTCCAAACACCAGAGGTACTATAGCCCTTCCTCAGAAAAGTATAAAATTTTCCCCACCTTTAGAATATTCCTTAGGATCATTTATAGTGGATATATGATTATGTAGTAGTAGGTATCTCAATTTTGAGAATCCCTAACAATTTTTAAAATATGTAGGGTTAAAACCATCGACTGATGATATGAATCACCACCCTTGTCCAAAACGGACAACTATAATGAGGATAACTGCTCCGACACACTGACCAAAAAATGAGAATAAGATGTATTTTTGAGTGCATTTGCCTCCACATCCCTTTTTTCTAGGAGTATATACAATCTAGAAGTCATAGTCCAATAGGAACAAAATCCATCACCAATATCTCAATTTAGGATCCTTCTATGATAATATATTATTGAGACTATTTTTTTGGAGTAAATAATGAATTTCTCACCCATCAGGTAGTACTACCACTTATTCATTTCGAATTCAATCACTAATAACATAGGATCATGGTAAATATAGTTATGCTCATGTGGTCTCAAATAAATTTAACCAAAAAAAATCCCAACCCACTCCGAATTAAAAAATTACTATCCTTGATGTATTAGAGAACACGACATACTCAACACCATCCATTTAAAATCTCAAGATGGGAGTTCATGGAATCCTTTGCATCAGCTCTTGAAAACACTGCTATTACCTTTCTGTCCAAACAAAAGATTTACCATTTTGGATTAAATCATTCATGTTTTCTTCCACTCTTGAGAAACCGGGGACACAAATTTGATAGTACTTGACAAACACAAGGAATCTCTCACCTTGATAACACTTCTTGTTGGCTCCCAAGAATTCATTATCTCAACCTTTTCTAGGTCCACTTCTACTACAACCTCTAAGATAACTTTTCCTAGAAAGTGGTCCTCTCAAATCCAGATAAACACTTCAAGAGATTCCCATATAGCTGGTGTTTTTGGAGTGTTTCCAGGACCATCATCATGTGTATAATGTGATCCTCCTTGGATGCGGAAGACACTAGGATGTTGTCAAGGAAGACTACCATGAATGAGTATATGAATGGGTAAAATGTACATCTCAGGTGTCCCATAAACACTACATGGGAGGTTATCATTATGAGAATCATCACCAAATCCTCATAGTGACTATAGATACATTAGAATTTTGATTCATTATATCTCTACCCCTTACT
The DNA here is from genome assembly GCA_963277665.1 of Viscum album. Classification (NCBI taxonomy): domain Eukaryota; kingdom Viridiplantae; phylum Streptophyta; class Magnoliopsida; order Santalales; family Viscaceae; genus Viscum; species Viscum album. The sequence continues at coordinate 695,622,716 of OY728163.1, forward strand.
CATATATATTGATATCTTGATCCAAGGTCAATATTCAAGAACCAGCATACCTTTATCAACTGATCAAATAGTTTTTTAATCCTTGAGAGTGATGTATATTCTTAATGGTCATCTAATTAAATCTATAGTAATCCACACATAACATCAAGCTGTCATCCTCCATCATGGCGAAGAACATTGGGGTTGACCAACGGTAAACATTGGGTCATACAAATATCTTCTTTTACAAGTCCACCAAATGCACCATAATCTCTTGAATATTTATAAGAACCATCAGATGTTTTGTTTTAATTATCATTACAATCCTGGGATGCATGTCGATGCACAATTCTAGCTCTTGGCTGGGAGGTAAACTTGGTATATCCTCCGAAAAGTCATCCTCATTCTCTACCACCACTGTAGGAAACTGATATCCCAAATAATCTATTTCTCCAAGAGTTAAGATATCTAATTTATAAGTTATCAGTTGTACTCTCATATACCTAATATCATACTACTCCACCAAGGATTCATTATCATGAACAAACAAGAACAACATTCCATCACTATGGACACAATACATTATCCATGTAAAATAATAAATATAGTCCTGAGATTTTGATAGATAGTTCATACCTAAGATGAAGTTGTAGGCACTATTGATATAATGAAGATATCTAAAAAAATACACTTTCTCCCATGTTTCATATTGAACAATCATTATAAGTGATTATTCACTAAGTCACCGCCTGTCAGAGTCCCCAATTGCAAGGGTCGAGCAAAATGCTCAACCAAAATCACTACGTACTGAACCAAAGAAGTGGAAATGAAGGAATGAATAATGACTATGTCAAAAATTCTACAGTTAAAATAGAAAATACATGAATAGTACCAAATATCATCCCTAAAGCCTATGGGTCATAGGCCTCCACATCATGTAGCTGGCTTCATCCCAGTCCACCAACTCCATGATACTGATGTGAACTACCTAGGGTTGTTGGTAGAAATAGGTTGAATCTAAAACCCCACCTGCCACCCTGTTTTCCTCTATGTTATGTCTTCATCCATCGAGACCACTATGATCTAGGAAATATCTTTGTCTTGACAGTCCCTTAAACGTCTCACAGTAAATTGTATGATGTATTGGAGAATCCTGGTCCAGATGTCCCCACCCATCATATGATAAACATCTCCTCTCCGAATACCAGTGCATGCTCATCCAGAAATAATTCCACTATTGGGGTATTTTCCACTAGTTTAACTATACTATCTCTAAATACCAATGATTTCTCTTCCAGAAAGCATTCCACTCATAGGGCCCAATCAAGAACCCTAGCATAGGTGGAAATGAAATAGGATACCACTAAATCCATGATGTCCTCGTGGAATACCTACTCAATGGTATGAGCTCTAAAGAACTGATCTCATACCAAATCCAAGGATTAAAACAAGATATTCTTAAACCTCATTGAGTACACATCCATATTAAAGCTTCCCTAATACAGATGTAGAATCGCCTGTCAACATACCCATCTCAACTTTGACAGATAGAACACCTACAAAAATATATGACAATGTCATAACTATGAGAGAGTTCTATAATCATGTGACTGAGTCAAAACGCTCCACCATCATCCATCAAATCCTGGAAGAAGACTCACCATAATGAAATCCATCTGATCTGCATGGGTCTTCACAAGGAAGAAAACATGAGTGATTGTATCTAACTAGTCCTCACAAACTAGAGGGGTCTGTCTTAGCCAAAACATTATAGGTAGGTACCTATGAAACTCATGCCACTCAGTCAACCCATCTGTATCCTCAGTAGTTACTCCCAGAGATAGATTTTGGTCATTGAGTGGTGGTATAGATGGTAAACCACTCAGAGATTCTATCTATGGTACTTCCCCCCTGTATCGATGCCTCTTTACTCTGTGTATCATCCCCATGTTCATGAAGTGTAATATTTTCTGGCTATCTCCATGGAATCAAACTAAAATAAAATAATATGCACCATAGTCAAATTTGTATATCTCTGGAACTAAATCAAGAAGGAAACATAAGACACAAAATTTCTTATATGATTAATTTACAAAAAATGTTTCCCTATAAAAAATATCCACATGTACAATGTAAAAAAGGAATGTTTCTAGAGTCCTGGTGTATAGATACATATTCCTCCACACAAATAGTAGAATATATGGCCTGAAAGCCGAAATCAAAACACTAAAAGTTGTTTCCCCAAAGCTATATCACAAACTCTAGTCCTATGGTATAATTGACCAGGTCTAATACAAATCTGGCATGACCCAACCCACCATGTTCTAACCTGTGACTACCCAAATAACATCACTAATAGGTCAAGGGCTAGCGAATAATTCCAAGTAGGCACATCGCATAAATTAGAGGCATTATTCTAATGCAACATTACACATGAACACATCTAAAATCCCATACAATGATTATATATAGATCATCTAAAACCAATAAATGCATGCATATATGATCATAGAATATAGTATGATAGTAATGTACTGAAATTGAAAAAAGGGTCCCAATAAAATCCCAACCAAAAAATGTAATGAGTACAACCTACTCTAAGGGAGAGGACTAAGGTCAAATGTAATCTCCTCGAAACCACCCCATTCTAAAAATCTCTAGATATGATCCACATGATCCCTATCATCCCGAGACACTATCAAAATGGTCATCAACTGCATAAGAAATGACACGTGCGAGCAAAGCCCATGCTAGGGTGAGTATTATAATATATAGTAGGGAACCCTAAAAACACTATACATGAAGAAGAATGTATTTCAGTATCAATAAAATTTATAACAATAAATATATAATAGAAACACATTAATATACCTAGAAAAGGAACCACACCATCAGGAAGTCCCAACCTATAGCTAGCTAAAATATTCTACTTGAAGCAATGTTTGTTCAGGGAGAATCCACCCCACAATCCATACTATCATCAGTGACACTCGATGAATATGTATAGATTATTTGGACCCACCCACCAAATATAAATGTTCTATGAAGAAACTAAAACATAGAAAGGGTTTCCTATCCAGAACCAATGGCAGACACTATGAACCAAAATAGGATAGAACAAATACGTAGGTTATCATATATCAATTATACCACAAAACCTACTAATATGGTCTTCCAGATGGGGGATCAACACCCTACCCAAGGAGGAAACATTTATTCCACAAACCCCACATTGGGAATAAATGGTTATATAGGATCACTCTCCAGTCTCATGCAGGGACACCGCAACTCTATATGAGACTCATCCACTAGAGGGGATCCAAATCCATAAATATGGATGTAATGTTGCAATATACCCTCGAGGTAAAGGACCAAGTGAACACAATAAAACATTACTGGTCCAAAATATAGAAATAATGATCTATAAACACTCATAAAGTGAATACAAGATATATAATAGGGGGAACATTGTGTGTCTAACTATCCCCAAGTATCCCGGTGTGAAAGATCCTCACATGACATGTATGTCTTTATATAAAATTCATGAAAAAAAGTACATGGTTTATAGAGGCACATGATATCCCACCCATGTTGCCTAGTCATTTCCATTTATGGTTGATGTGTATGTGTATTGTCCCATGTACACTAGTCCATGTCCACATCCAAGAACACAATGAGAAAAAATGGAATGGGAACATGCCTTCTGATATGTATCACATGTTGTGTGATACTTATCTTATTCTGAAACCCTAGAATCCACTAAATGGTCCCCAGATTGCATATAATATTTATTTACATGAATATTTTTATAATTGTTTTATAAATATATATACCTCTCCTCTGTTCTTCCTCATGTGCCTCTTCTACCTTGATTTCTATCGAAATCACTCTGTAAACCCCATATGTAGGTCAACCAAGCACTACTACCACATTCATTCTAAAATCAAAAATTTGCATCCAATCAGAATGTAGCCCTAATGATTGATTTTACATGGCCCAATTGAGAATACAAAGAACCCTTGATCCAGTCCTGTCCTCCTTGATCTGGATGTCCTTGTCACATCTTCTCAAATAGCCACCTCCATCACGTGTCGTATGATTATTTTCGATCTAATGCATCATAGAATGGTCATGAAATGATCATAAACTGGGAATTTTTCAAACCATTGGTCAAAAGGAATACCAATGACGATCAAATAAATAAATTAGTGATGAATACATAAACCCAAAAATGTGAGGAATGAACCACTTTTGTTGTTCATTTGGCATGGATTCGTCATCGTAGAAGAGTATGAACGAAGAAGATAAAAACAAAATGAAAAAAACATTCCATCAATTTAATTATAATAACTATATGAGAATAAATTATATTCATTGAATTAATTTGATTTTACTTTCTTTTAATAAACGTGATAGAAATCACAAGAAAACATCCTACCTTAATTTGGATCGTCCGGTGATGAAGAATATTTTCATTCCATTATTGACGAGATCCACAAACTCCAATGGAATAATGATCCCTGATCTGATCCCGATCTGTCATCATTTCTCAAGAAATCACTCCAACGGTTGTCTAAATATCTAGGGTTTGAGTATCCACTCTTATGAAATACTATAAAAATAAATTTAAAAGATAAAATATTTTTGTATCAAAATAAGAAAAATAAATAAATTATTTAATTTTTATAATTCATTAATGCACGTGGTCAATTTTTCACAAACTGACTATGACAACCATGTTTTTATAACACCTAGGGTAAAACCACATTCTAAAGTCAACAGTTCTCTTAAATTTCTAATTCAGGATGATTTTTGGATTTATTAAACCTTTTCATTAAAAATATTTTCACATGCTATTTAATATATTTAATTTATTTTAAATATTTATTCTAGGAACACCTAAAATCCAAATTTCATGTCCTCTAAATGAAAGGTCTTGAAAATAATCTATATAATATCAACAATAATACATGGATGATATGATTCATTATATTATAATCTAGATTATTTTTAGTTTTGTGTTTAATTTATTCCTTGGTACCTTTAATGAATATTTTGACATCTCTTAAATGTGGAATTAGATATATAGATTTAATTAAATCTTAATTATCTCTGTTTGAGAATTTTACATCAAAATGGATCTATTATCATGACCATTTATCCTCCTTTGGATGACTAATATCCCAGATTCCTTAATACTTTATATTAATAGGATCCTATTGGATACCATAATTGTTAATGGTTTAAGAAAATATTATGTTACCAATTTCATTCTCATGGGATTATTTCAGGATAATTATATATATATATATATATATATTATTCAGAACTCATATTCATGACTATTATGATATAAATATTGGTATAAGAAATACATTTCTCTCAAAATGGTCACGTGATGCGTTATATCCCATTAGAGTATTATACATGAGAAAAGTGAAATTTTCCTTGAGAGTAAGGGTTTTCATGGACCATGTGAATTTATAGTCATCTATAATATTATGAATTATCTAGGTGTAGTTATCATTATTAATAAATTAGTGATGTACTAGAAGTTATCCTTGTACAAGGATTCTAATGATATTGCTCAGCTTTTTGAATCATTTTATTATTTTCATATTTCTTATTCTTATATAATAATTGGCTATTATGTAATGATTTTATGGGTTGTTCTTGATATGTCCATTATTGTATTCATCATATTAATATTTACCCTCACCATATCCATCCTCATATTTATTGTTTTTACTAATTTAATAGGATTTCAGGATTATTCCTTGATTAATGTATGTCCATAGGATTTCCCATACAGTGATAAGAATATAGAGTGTTTACAAGAATTTTATCAAGATATAAATAAAATAAAATATTATTTATTTTTAGACATATTATAATTTACCCCATTTATTTTATGTCAACTAAAAACCTTCATTCTAATGGATGTTAATATCTTTTACAAACTAATGACACATTTTTAATGGGAATTAGTTGAGAGGATGGTAGGTTGACTCACCCCTAATGGGTTCTTATTTCCTATTTTAACACTCTCTTAACAATTTAATACATACTAATGAAACCTTCATAAGTTTAATAATTTTACATTGTTCATTGGAGCAATGACTGTTATCCTGAATTTATGAAAACAAATATACAAATATTAAGATTTCTATCATTCTTTTAATGGATGATTTTATGATTTTATATATCCACATACATGAAAAATAATAAATTTCACACCATATAGGGAGGTGGTAGATATTGGGGAGTTGGTACTAGGACCATGCAAGGGCCTTGCTTCATATCCCTATGATGGGAATCAGAAACTAGGATGTTATGATTCTATTAGTGGGACAAATGATAATTTTCAATTCCATGTGATAAGGACCAATGTATTTAGTTTTTATTAATGAATACATGGACAGAAATGAACTTTATTAAGGTCTTTAAACAAGGAGAAATTATGATGAATTTATATTTATTCATCTATGATAAGTGGTTCACCATTTTATTGTCTTAAAAATGGATTAATGATTCACCTTTTATGGTCTTGAAACTAGAAAAATGATTTCATACAGTTTATGATTTTCTTACTAGAAGCTATTTCATTTACTATAAAATCATATGGAGCAGAACATATGTTATATATATTAATTACATGATTATGCGACTATTGAAATAATGGATCCTAGGAATTGTTTGGGTGGAACAGAAGGATGGATAACCATTTCTAGTTTATCCCATCTCTTGGTAACAAAATATAAGACAATATTTATGGAGAATACACCTAAAATAAGGCAAATATATTTACATCTAATTCATCTATATTGGTAACTATAGGGTGAATGATGACTAAGATCATGACAGATATCACCTAATGAAGATGGTATTGGACATTCACCAAATTAGAGGTCCATAAATGCCAGCTCATTGAATTGATATAGAGACACATATCCTATTCCAGGAATCCATTTTTCCAGTCTAGAAAAACCAAGATAAATATCTTGATCCAGGGGAGGTTTCATGGGTTTCATAACTACATGAACCTTTATTATCAAGGAAATACATTATTTTTAACACCTTAAGGGTCCTATGAGATAATTAGAAAAACTAGGTAAGGACTCTTATGGGATTCTTGATCCCTATTATCAATTCAATACATGATAGAAGTTTATATAATCGTTGTGAATAACTCATTAATTTATAGTAGGATGTTGTGGGAGAGGAATGAATAGAGATTAATATTAGTAGTTTAATATTATATTGGGAGTCTTAGTAAGGTATTTTAGCTAACCATGTCATTAAAATCTATGAACTCATGTGAACATTTTTCAAAATTTTTTTCATTCAGTATAATTATCTGAAACTAGGAAAAAGTCACTTTATTATATAACGAGTGATATATCAAATACCTAAATTGACGGAAATGGAGAGTGGTTTCCATGAAATAGGAACATGGGTGAGACGGATACATAGTATGTTTCTAGTTTAGTGGAACTCCTGTATTAGTTCCCCTTGAAAGGGTCACCCATGTATGGGTGTCCTAGGAGAGATGATGCCCTAATATTCCTCCTAGGAATGTGGACTCCAAATATTGGTGTCATGGGATAGCTTTCACCATTATATGGTTCTCCATGATTGTTTGGGTGTATAAAACCCAATTATATCTCTTATGGATGTCTTGGGTGAATGGTTCCCTAGTAAGGATTTTTGGGATGAGGTCATTCGCATTAGTCATAAAGGATCCAAGTATAACGAGAGTGTCAACATGTTTTGGTGTTGAAATCATTTGATGATAGAATGTGACAAATTCCTATTTTTCTATAGTTTTTGACATAGTGAGTCACATAAATAAGAAATATATTAATGGTAAAGAGTGTAATAATTATATATTATCATGATATATACTATTTATACAGGTTTATCCCACAAGGTAGAAATTGTTATTTTTATTGGAGAAAGAATGTTAGGGAAAGGAGCCAATGGAATAAGATCACATCATCGACTATTGAAGAGAGTGTGTGGATAATGGTTCTTGAATAATAGAGGTTAGGTGTGTGATGGATTTATTTAATGGGAATTTTGTGTAATATACATAATATTAGGAGACTCCAACATGTATGGGATTCATGAAATAGGAATTTCACACCCAATGGAATTATGAATGGAGAATCAATCATGGAGGTAAGTCGTGTAAGGGATTCATATAATGAATCTAAATCTTGTGAGGTATTCAGATAAGGGTAATCATCTATTGGTGGTAATTTTTTAATGAGACTCAACCGCATGGGGGATTTATGTAATGAGACATGATCATATAAAAACATCCCACACATAGATGTATGGTGCATATAAATTAATTTAGTCCATTTTATTCTCTTTCAAATGAATATTTTGTTTATTATATAGAGTCTAAACCCTAAAACAATTCAGTTCCAAAACATTACCCATTATAATTGTATCTAATTAGTATAAATATTATCAAATTCTAGGTAAAACAAACTATATTATGATGGTGAAATTGGATTATTTTTTATAACACATATTACCTTCTTAGGGAAATGACTCGATGAGTGGTCACATTATACTAGGTAAATGATATAATCATTTATGGCTGGTGAAAAAAAGAATAAATTATCATTAATAAATAATAAGATCACTTCCTATTCATGAATACATCATCCAATGTAAACCATAAAGATCACTCTTTTTCTAACCATATTTTGTGATCCATTCTGTGTGATTCTAAGTGACACTCCATCATTTTCTCTAATTGTAGAATTCTATGTTTGGAAGAATACATTCTTAGAAGGTTCACATGAGAGTATACATTATTTAATATCAATGTAAGGAACAATATTACACATTGGATAAAGGATTTAAGTGAAGCATCATAGGTGGAGGGGTATATGAAATTTTATTTTGGTGAAACTTCGTTCTTCACTAAATTTTCACAAGGTATTATTATACATAGAGCATATTTTCAATTAAATATATTTGATACTCACCACTAAACTATGAAATGAATTTTTCAACATTATTATATATAATATGGACTAACCTTCAAAAATAATTCAGAAACTAAAGAATCCTCCCATGTCAAAAATTTAATACAAGACATTTATCAAGATAAAGATTTAAAATATAATCCCCATTGGTTGGATCTTGAATATGTTAATGAAGTATAACACCATATATTTTATGTATATGATATTATCTAAATATATAGACATTGAAATCTAATTTACATTGACACCACTGGTCCAAAAAGAAATAACCTGGAATATTGTTTTAGAGTGTATGAAAACATGGGAAAATCCAACATCTCATCAAGTTGATCTAATATCAATGAGGGGGAGAAAATACTTACTTATAAACTACTTTATTGAAATTCCACCGTTGAAAATATTTTGTACTCATCAGATTAAAAAATACAATTTCATTCCTCTATCTTTATTAGAATATATAATTTCCAATATTAAAGAATGAAAAAATATTTTTATTCCACAAAGGTATTTTAAAACCCCATTTTATATGGGTATATTAGGATGATTAACAAGAGTTGTATTTTCAGGAAATAATGATAAATGAGGATATCTTGACATTATATACTTATTATAGAATGGTTCCAATATAATTAAATAATTTTTATCTATTTTGAGTCGATTGTAAAACACATTAAACCTAATATATGGAGAAATGGAAATAAAATTATAAAACAAATATAAGGCCAATTTGGAACCAATACTCAGAGCTAGGTGTGATAAATTTCCCCCCCTAATGTCTATCAAGGAATATTCTAATAGAAGGCCCCCAATTCTCATATACTATAGAGAGTTTACATGAATGTAATGGGGGAAGGATCCCTACCCAATGATTGATTTCAGTTGTGATTGATTATTCATTATTTTCCTTATCCCCTGAAAATATAATCTATCAAAAAAATTCACAATGAATTTTTCGACAATGCAGAAATAGGAAGATCCTTAAAACATAGTTTCATTACATTGACAGTGGATATGATTAGTAGTGTTGTATTAACTTCAATTCATACATCTGAACATATTTTCCCTCAATGTATTTTATTCAACTCATCTCATAGAATACATTATCCTAATCCATGAACCATAAATGATTTTAAGGATATGAAATATTTTAATGATATGTATACTAATATTAAAAATACTCATTGGTATAGATTTACTAGTTTTGGACATTATCTTGCAATTTATACTACATACATATAATGGAAATTAGTTGTTACAAAAAATTTGGGTCATTTCAATTGTTTCAAGGGAAGGAATTTAATCATTTAATCATAAAAGAGCTAAAAAGTATAGTAAAAATACCATGATATATATTCATATTCTTAATTCATGTTGTACATAGTTTTAGGCCATTATAAATAAAGGGTGACATGGATATGATAAAATAACAACTACACTTAGGGTATGTTTTCCATCTATATTGGGATCCCAAAACATGAATGATTATAAATTATATCATTACTAATAACATCATGTGATCATAGAACATAACCATGAAATATTAAATATTTTTCATCTAAGATTGATAGTGATGTTATCTCCATGCCCTATACATTGTAAGGCTTTGTATGCCAGTTCGTAAGTGTTTAATAAAATGTGAAGTAACAACAATTAGGTTTAATATTACTGAATTTTAAATTTTTAGTGAATAACTAATGGGTTATTATAGTTTAATAGATTAATGAAGATAATAAAATACATCATTCCTTAAACAAAATTATTTCGTTGACAACATTGCATAGTTTTTATGAAATTATCATGTAATGTTTGTGAATAGTGCCCCTAAAGTTACTACATCACTATCTAGGAGAGTGGGATGTGATATCATAGGATGTTTCATAATAAGGGCGTGACAAGAGAATAGTACTATAATTTGGATCCTACAAACTCCAGTACCAATCATATCATGATCTAGAGTGAAATGAATCTACCCAATGAGAGTGTAGCACTACACACAATGACGATGATAGGTTAGGTAGGTATAAAAAGAGGAAAGAATTTAAATATTAATCAAAAAACCATAATCATGATAAATCATATCATTATGGATTATCAATACCATGATTCAATATATTTTTATAGAGATGGCCCATTTTTGGATATGTTTTGGGTTTATTCACTTCGCATAAAGGTGTATTTTTATTCCACAATAGGGAATCATGATGAATCCCATATATTTCAAAAATGATAAAATTCCCAAAAAATATAATTTAATATTAGAGATATATATATAATTATTTATAAAAATGACAGATAAATTACTATTATGAGTCTTCTCTTCGATATAGTGGATCAGGAACAACTAATATGGAAATCTATTAGTCGATTAATGAAGAGTTGGGTCATCTCTTTGGTCCTAATAATGTATAAAAATGATTTATTTCAAAATATTATCATTAGTATGAATTTTATTTCAAAAGAAATCAATACTTATCTTTTATATGGGGGATATTCTATTTGGAATGGTTAGATATCTAAAGTAAACTATCATTGATTCCTTCTAGAGTAGTGTAGTGGGTTCCGCCAATTTGGAGGAAGGGGTTTTGTCTCTCTGTTAAATAATAATATTATATGTTGGGGGATGTCACCTAATCTTCATCTTCCATGTTTTGGTATCATCTAACCATAAAGAGGATCCAAATATCCCTCCATCAGTTAATAGACATTGTTTTAGAACTTAAATATTAGAGATGTAGATTCAAATTGATAAAATGAGTTGTTTTTTATTCTAATACTTATCTTCTAATAAAAATACCAATAACATATATCTTGGATAATATAAAATATCGTTTATAATATAGATCAATATGACCCAAAATATGAAGATGACAAAAGGAAATATCAATAGAAACTCTCACCTATTATTGAAGGAGTTGTATCAATGATGTAGAAGACATTAATAGTGGGAGTCCATACCACATCTATAACATAAGAAGTGTGTGGATCATTAATGACCACTAAGAATAATTTCTCAATTTTGTATCACACTTTTTCTTTTCTATATCATGATATGGATTATAAATATTCATCTAGAATCAAACATGATGACGTATATTCAATATAAAATAAGAATTCTCTATAATTTGGCAGTGTTTAGTGACTTTCTAATGAACACGATGGATATAATCATTAATTGGTTACATACTACCACATATGTTATAACATTTCCTTCTACCATGAAAGAAAGTTTCATACATATTTTTTCATAAAAATATTTCAATATTTATCCAATAATGAAAAATAGAACTATCATTTCCTATCTAGTAAAAAAATAAAAAAACCAAAGATGGAATTAGTGTACATGTACATACTTCCTCAAATAGATCATGAAAGTATCATGTAAGGTTTGAATTTTCATGATATCCATAACACACATGATAATGAGATAATAATCATGAGAGGGGATTCTGATCAAATGATAGATCATTCCATGACAGGAAGTGAAGATTCTATTATGGATCTAGATAATGGGATAATGGAAATCAATATAGACCTTGTCATAATATATAAACTATTAACCTTGTGAGATGGTTATTTTATTTCATCTTTAGAGTCAGTAGAAGTATTTGAAGAATTTAATCCCCTTGCTAATGTAGAAAACTATAACAAATTCATTCATTTGACCTCAACACTCCACTATTGATGCATATAATCTCTATGTAAAATGTATCAATTTAATCTCATGATGATGAACAATTCATGGTGTTTTCCATCTCAACCACTCAGATGGAATATTTTATAGAGATTGTGTTTACTATTGAATTAGTTCCCGATGATAAGACTATTTAAAAACCACCTTATCAAATATCATGTGTAGAACTATTGGAACTAAAAAAATAAATTCCAAGAGTTTCTATGTAAAGGTTTTATTAGACCAAGAACTTCCCCATGCGGTTCTCTAGTTTCATTAAAAAATAATGTTAGTTTTGTGACACTTTGTATTGATAATAGAGCTTTGAATAATGTCACATTTATGAATAATTACTCTTTCCCTCATTTAAATGAATTTTCATCATCTCTAGGGATCATAGTACATTTTAAATATTGATCTTAGGTTGGGTTACCATCATTTGAATGTGAAAGTGATAGATATTCCATAGATGACATTTCACAGTACTTTTGGGAATTATGTAAGGTCCTGACCCAAGTTTCAGGGATTGGGTACCTTATTTTATTACATTGTCATATAATAAAGTAATATGAATACCTATGGACTGATTAGTTTATTATAATTAGAAAAACTATATATACATAAGTTAAATGTTACAACTTTTAATGAAATACAATATATAAGTTTTATTTGGATCATAGAAAACTCTATGTTTATCCATATGGATCATTCATAATAAACATATTCATGTGATAATTTAATAAAACATAATAAAGGGGTGGGATCAAATTCTCATTAAGTTTAATGAATATAGTGGAATATATCACAATCATAAACATTAGGCATGGTGAATAAATAAAAACACATACCTTAAAAAATAATCATGAACATAATATGGTGGGAATAAGAGATGGATAAATAATTACACAATAAAATACAATCATGGGTATTATACTAGTAAAATGACTACATTAACTATAAATAATTAGTTTCATAATGATGATAATTCATAATGTGGGACATCATAACCATACTGTCAAGGCCTTATGCCAAGACCATAAATTTCCATTTTGTCAAGGCCTCGTACCAAGACAATAGTTTGTCTAATAAGACCTACAGATGCACCAAGGATCTATAGTAGGCCCCACACAACACATAATTAGTCCAATACATTCCTTATATGAATATAGATACACTTAAACAATATATACATTCATATTGATACTAATATATGAAATGTAAATAGCGTTCCCTAAACATTAAGCGTAAACACTAAGCATTCAGAGTAAATTGGTGAATGATTTTAAGATAGAACATCCACAATATAACTAATAATAAACCCTCAAATTAAATATATTATATTATATAATCAAATATTAATACCAATGATACATAATAATCAATAGGAGTGTTGAAATAGATGAAAATACTCTCATAAAATCATCGACTAATTCATGAGATAAATACTCTTTCACTTTGAAAAGAAGAGTTATTTTGGAAAAACATTGTATAAAACCAAAAGTGAAGTGAGATAGTATTTACCTAATAAAATTTTTTATTTTTAAATATAATGGTCTCCAAAATAGATTATAGAGTTCCCTTGAAAATAGGTAAGTATTTGAGAAATTCCCTTGAATCGGGCTAGTATTTCAGGACAACCTTTTGAAATATCCTTTAAAAACATATAAATCCCCCTAAATAAAGGTAGGGTTATGGTTGGTAAAAATAAATTGAACATTAAAAAAGAATATACTAGGAGTAAATATGATTAATTATGAATTTAATTTAGGTATGTAGGGAATAAGAGAAACCCGATTGAAAATGGAGTTTTAGGTAGAAAACCCTTAGCTTAAGTCTGAGGTGTTCCTCACTTGATCTTAATGTCTGGAATAAAAAAATTTAGGCTAATAAATTAATAATACCAGAACATCCTTTACATTCAATTAATTTTTAATAACCATATAAGGTACATTAATGTCCTTTGGATGGGTTACGAGATTCAATTTCAGTGTTTGAGAGTGTTTTCTTCTTGGTTTTCATGATCAATTTACTTATATTCATGTAAAGATAACCATGTAGAATTAGAATTATTGTCTAGAATACAATTTTTATGTCATTAGTGAAAACCCATAAGATTAATTGGTTATAAAACTTATTTGGTTGTTGATATTGAATATGAATCATTATATAAAACAATAATGATAATTGTTTGGGTTATTTGGGAGTTCTTGATCACGAAGAACTTATTTTGATCTATAAATTAATATCATGTATACAAAAAGATTCCATAAAAATATATAAGTTATATTATATTTACTATAGACTCTTTCAATCATAAATTTTTTTTCATGACCAGAATTGAAAACAATAATAGAAATTGATAACCCGTCATCCTTGAATTTGATAAATTAACACATCTCAGATGATGCTTTCATTTTTAGTATACAAGAATAGGAAATGAGAGATGACAATGAATTATTAAAATTTCACAACAAAATTTCAGGTAATTTATCTTACTGGATTTATCATAACATTTGAATGAAATGAGGTGAGGAATAAAAATAAAAGAAATGAAATGAAATGAACTCGAAATAAAAGAAATGTTGAGAAATCAATTTTGGAAATTCGACAGCCTAACGACTTCACTTAAAAATTAATAAATTATTTTGATGAGAGAAAAGGGTTATATCATCATTCATACATAATATTGAAGGTATTTTGGATATGTAATGACATATCCCAACATAGTCAAAATGAAATTAAAAGAGAATAACATAAAAAGAGTGCTTGAAAAAGATAAGGGTCGTAGATTACCTTATATTGTAGAGTAACACCTAAAACATGATGTTTGGGAACATGGTGGATTTAAGAAACTTTGGGAGGACTTATAGGGAGGTAAAAATACTAGATATTATAGGATTATCTATTTGGAATAAAAGAAATGATGTAATGGGTGGGTATTTATAGTAAAAAAGAGGGAGTTTTTTATTAATTTCAAAGGACACCTCATTAGTGGTTTTTAAAAACCATGGTATTTTCAATGGTATTGAAAACATGGGAAACCACATATAATATTTTAATTTAAAAAATTATAGATGAATTATATATTAGTTATTAAATTATTATGAAGTCATAAAACATGTCGAAAACTGAAAACTGTTTTTTTACTACTAACAAAAATACATGTATTTAAGAAAAATCCCAAAAATTTACCCATTTTTCATGACTTGTAGAATTAAAAAATGGAATAAATTTTTTGAAAATAATTTTCTAAATATTTTCAATTTCATTTTTAAATAAAATCACAATTTCTTCCAAAAAACAACTTTAAAACTTTAACTCATTTTATAACACCTTGAGAAATTATTCAAGCTCCCATAATATTTTATTATATCCATAATAAAATAAAGTAAAAATTTATGATTACATTTTATAGAATTACATTTCCATTTTATTTTATTAAAATAATGATAAAATTGTAATTAAAATATTTATGACATACAGAAATACCAATACTTATACTATGATTGTTTTTTCACTTATAAGATGTTTGATTTGTATTAATTTATTCATGTGTGAAGTTTATATTATTTGGGCTGATTTACCATTCAATACTATTCATAATAAAAACATTAATATTCATAAGGGTATGTTACAATTCATTTGATTATGTTACTATTCATCAAAAATTAAGTTTGTCTTATCAGACTCTAATTATCATACTGAACGCAACTGTTTATGTCAGGTTTTCGAAATTCAAATCACTTAGTTGGAAAAATTATTTTTACTATGTAGGTTATAACAATGTTTTGTTTTTTAGAGACTTATTGTTTCATGTATTCAATATTATAATTATGTGTAGAATCATGGGGTGTTATATTATCCCCCCTTACAAAAATTTCGTTCCAAAAATTACCAGAATGTTACCTTACAATGATATTTAGTAGTTCTTCCTCATAATATTTATAGGATCCCATGTTGTCTCATCAATTTCAATATTTTTTTAATGTATCTTTACTGGTAAAGTTCTATGATTACTTAATAGTTATTATTTAGTGAACAGAATCCAAATAGGTTCTTCAAAGTAACATAGGCCAGGTTCTAATTCTACACCTTCAGAAGTGAGGACATGTATTGGGTCTGGCATATACATTCTCCATAACGAGATATGGAACACATTGTGTAGTTTATATACGCTTGGTATTATATCCAAATTATATGCAATAGCTCTAATTATCTCTAGAATTTCAATAGGGCTTATGTACCTAGGGCTCATTTCCCCTTTCTCCTCAAATATTATAACACCCTTCCATGGAGATACTTTTATGAAAACATGATCTCCCACTTGAAATTACAAATCCTTATTTTAATTATCAACATAGATTATTTTGTATACTTTGAGATTCTTTGTTATTACCATGTATATTATTTACCTTCTCCATTGTTTCCTCTAAATTTTATGGGTCCACTAGCTTCCTTTCACCAACATCATCCCAACTTGTTGGTGTATGGCATCTCTTTCCATACAATGCTTCATATGGCAGCCGTTGAATTCTAAAATGGAAACAATTACTGTAGGAAAACTCCAAAAAAGGAAAATACTGATCCCACATTCATTGAAAATCAATTGAGCATGATTTCAACATTGCTTTTAAATTTTGGATCATCCTTTCTGATTTCCATCCGATTTGTGGATGATAAACTGTACTGAAACGAAGCTCAGTTTCCAAATATTTCTGAATATTTTTTCAAACTTTTGATGTAAATAGAGGATCATGATCAGAATCTATTGATATAGGTGCTCCATGAAGTCTTATAACATCATTTATATAACATCATAGAAGCTTCTCCATCTGAAAATCCTGCATTATTGTGAGGAAATTTGTAGATTTTGTAAGTCAATCAACAATTTCATATATTGCATCATTCGTCATTAGAGTTTTTGGAAATCCAATGAAAACTTCCTTGGTGATTTCATCCCTTTTCCATATATTAATAGGTATAGGTTGCATGACTCCCCTATAATGTTGTATTTTTACCTTAATATGTTGACATACTAAACATCCTGATACATAATCTACAATTTCCATCTTCATATTGTCCCCTCAGAAAAGTTCCTTCAAATATATATACACTTTAGTGCTACCAGGGTGTATAAAAAACAATTTGAGCTATGAGAATCATCCAATAACTCCCTTTTCAGCTCAGGTATATAGGGAACACATAGACTCTTTCCAAATTTCAAAATTCCATCATCACATATGATGTCAGCCAGCATCTCATATTTCAAAGAATTAATTTTCTTTTGAAGATCCTCACCATCAGACTAGGAATCTTTAATTATTTCTAATAAAGATGGTTAGGAAACCATTTAAAAAAGTATTTTTAACACCCCAAGGTTTTAAAAATAAATATAGAATGCAATTTTATAATATATCCATTAAAAACAACTTTGCTTCTTTTATGTTTTGAATTTCGAAAAATTGTCATCTAGAGTTGTGTTCAGTAAGTTATTTGGAGTCTGATAGAACAAAATTGATTTCTGTTGAATCATAACATACCCTTATGAATAGTAATATGAATATTAATATGAACCTTATGATTAGTAAATAATAACATTATATTATTTTCTTAAGGAAATAAGATAATGAGATCATAATTAGTTTTTCAATGAGAAATAATAATAATTGAACTTTAAAATTGTTATTTTTGAATTAAATATGAATTTATTTGAAAATAAAATTATTAATAATTAGAAAAATATTTTTAAAAAATTGATTTCACTTTTAAATTCTACACATCGAAAAATTTTAGGGGTGAATTTTTGGATTTTTCTGAAATTCTAGTATTTTTGATGAATAGTGAAATACGATAAAATACCGTATATAAAAATTACTAGTTAAATACACTATTCATGACATCACAAGTGATGAAATTCCACTTGGTTCGAACTCATATGCACTTATTACTATTAGGGGTCTCATGAAAAATCACTATTGGCTGTCTTGAGGGAAATAATAAAATAATGAATTATATATTAAAAATTTACTCCTCTCCCCCACTACAAAAACCCCTCACCATTCCCTCTTCTCTTCACTCCTCTATGCCTTGATGATCATGAAGGTTCTTCCCAATTTCCCTTCCTAAGTATCTCCCCACGTCCAAGATTCTTATGGTCTTTCTAAAAGACCAAAACCCCTTCCCTTAAGGAGTTTCTTGAGGAGGTTATTTCAAGAGGTAAAGCTCCCTTCTTTTTCATTTGGTTTCATTCCAATTTATCTTCCTTTTCTATCCTCACCTCAACTCCTCTATCCAAATTATCATGTTAAATCCAATATTATATATATACTGTAATTATATCATGTGAATTGAATAACCATCATAAATATTCTTACTCCCTCCCTTTTATTTTTATAATCGAAATCAACATCAATGAGGTTCCAATTTATAGCCTTCGTAGAGGACGAAGTTTAGTTCATCAATTTATTCTTCATTACTAGTAATGAAACCATATTTATGGTTGAACCAGACTATAATATATGTATTATAACATAATTAATATTCAGGAACTGGAATATGTACTTATAATTCAGTTATATGACAAAACTAGTTCATAATAATCCATATACCGCCAAATAATCCAAGTGGTTCTTGTCTAATGATTCATCCACATTCCAAGTAAAAAAATTATAGAAATGACCATTTACAATTATTTATGTTCATAAATAATATATAATTCTAATCCTGGAGATTTATAACCATTCCACATGAACTCCATTACATAAAAACAAGTGAACAGATTATGAAAATAAAAAAATGAACACCCCGAAACAACGAAATTCCATATAATAACTTAGCAATAAGGGTATAAATGAACTAAACAGAATTATGATAAAATAAATACATGTATAATATTTTCTTAATTAATTTATTAATAAGTATAATTTCATATTCGAGGAGCTTATTTTTTAGATCGGAAAACGTTCGGTGTTAAGGTATGGGTTTTCACACGAATTTCCATTTTCCTTCGGGATACTTTCATTGTCTAATTACCTCAATGAAATTCTTATGTATTGTGATTTACTCCTCATATATTATGATTGAGTATCATTTATATGTTTAAAAACCATAATACTTCTTTATTTTATGGATATTTACATTTCTTAAAAGGAACATTCAAAATTGTTTCAGAAATACAAGCCCGATTTAAGGGAATTTCTAAAATTATTATCTACATTCAAGGGCAATCTATAATACGTTTTTGGAAACCATTATTATTTTGAAAAAACTAGTTTTATTATTAAAATACTATCTTACATCACTTATCATTTTGAACAATGATTTTTTCCAAAAAAACTCTTCTTTTCAAAATAAAAGAGTATTTATCTCAAGAATTGCTAAATGATTTAATAAGAGTGTTTTCGTCTAATTCATCACTCTTGTTAATTACATAGTATTATTGGGATTAATCATTTATGAATTAATCTACAATAATTTATTTAATGATTTATGAGTAACTCTATTGTGGATGATCTATCCTAAAACCATTAACCATATTACTCCAAATGGTTAGTGGTTTATGTTTAATGATTGGGAAAAAACAGTTACATTTCATATGATAGTTTCAATATGAATGTATATGGTTTTTATGTTTATCCCCACTCATATGAGGAATGAATTGAACTTATTATGTGATGGTTGGGGCCCGCTATATCCCCTCTATGCATCGTTAGGTCTCATGAGAGAAACTATGGTATTGGCACGAGGCCGTGACAAAATTATTATTTTATGGTCCTAGCACGAGGCTTGGACGGTATGGTTATGATGTCTGGAATATGAACTTCCCTCATTATAATGCTGTTATTTGAAGTTCTTGTGGTTATTCGACTTGTATAATACCCATGATTATGTTTTATTATGGAATTATTTACTCAACTCATATTCGTGCCATAATGTGTTTCAAGTTTATTATTAAAGGAATGTGTTTTCAATTATTCACCATGTATGATGTTTATATTATCTTCCACTATATTTCTTACTTTTACTGAGCATTTGAGCTCACCCCTTTCTTATGATTCATTTTTTCAGGACATGAAGAAGTAATTTCTGAATTACTTGCAAGCATAATTTAGGAGACATGATGTTTTAGTGGAATAAAATAGTGTTTTGATTCCCCTAATGATGTAATGTTAAACTTATGTATGTAACTTGTTTCCAATAATACTAAACTACTCAGTGTTTTGGGATTCATGTTCCTTGTTTTTATGCCAACATAATCAAATAAGGCACCAGCTCCGGGCCACTAGGGTCAGGTCTTTACAGTTGGTATGAGAGGAAGTTTAGTAGAGTACATGGAAACTAGATTTTGAAAACATAAAATTAGGGCAGAGTCCCTATGTTAGTCTTTGAGTATATACATACAATAATTTCCTTTTATTTTAGTAAGGAATAGATTATCTAGATCATTCAAGCAATACATCCCTGTCTGGATATGAGTAGGTAGAGGCGGCTTTGGCACAGATGTATCTAGGGGTAAAACCCGAAAACACCTCTTTGAGCTAGTCTCTAACGGGAACCGGTGCATGACAATGGGCCTTGCTGCACTCTTGGTTACGACACTCCTGAGTGATATTATTAGGATAATTCACATTTTCTTTACAAGCCATTATGAAGGATTTAAATGTAAAATATTTCTCAAAGAAACCATTTTTGTGAATATGGGATTACCCATGCGTAGGATCTCAATTATTCTGATTATTTTTCAGCTATGATTATACATTATGATTCATAACCTAATATAGTGTATGCCATAATCTAGATATGGCGCCTAATGGAAAAAATGGAAATTTCACGAATGCATGTGTCCCCTGTAGAGATTTTCCTCCGACGCAAGATAATGGTGTTGGATCTGGTGTTGTGACTACTGTTGAGCAACTCATTACTATATTGGGACAACTTACTCAGGTTATGAATAATAAAATTACCCATATAGAGCATCCGGATCCACCACGTGGAGGATCCATGCTTGATATCTTTATGCAACAACAACCCATCATTCAACGGGACTACAAAACTGTTTGTAGCAGAGAGGTGGATATGTTCCCTTGAGAAGATATTTCTTGCTTTGGGATGTATTGAAAGAGAAAAGGTTGTCATGGAAGTATATCGTCTATCAGGAGATGTGGATCCGTGGTGGTCATTAATCCAAAACACAAAAGAGGAGGAACAGATAGAAGATATGGAATGGAGGGATTTTAAGGAAATATTCATAGAAAAATATTTCCCTTATGAGCAGCGAGCAGATATGGAGTGACAATTCTTATATCTGAGTCATAAGGAAGATGAGAATATTGCAAGGTACGAATCGAACTTCGCAATATTAACAAGACATGTTGTAGACTACATACGAAACCCAAGGAGAAAAATTGATCTATTCCTTGATGGCCTAAATCCATTCTTCTGGCGAGCACTGTTGTAACAAAGTTTTTCATCATATGAGGATATAGTTTCATGTGCCATCATGAAAGAAAAAGAATCTTTAAGTCTTATGACTTTAAGGGAAAGAAATAAAATAAGATGGTTACTGAAACCTCTAGGAAAGGAAATAAGGAAACGGGGAAGAAGGGAAGAGTTGAATTTCAACTATGTGACAATTGTGGAAAGAAACACCCTAGTGAATGATTAAAAGGAAAATGAGTATGCTAAAAATGTGGTCAGAAAGTCCATCTTGCAGGTGATTGCAAAGGGAATAAGGAAGCCAATGATGTTCAATGCTATAGTTGTCGGGAGATGAAACACTATGCGAATGATTGACCAAAACATCAAGGAAATATGCAACCGAGAAGGCCAAGGGAACATGGAAAGTTTTCTGCAATCACAACTGCAGAGGTTAAAGTTCCTAATGACATGGTGGCAGGTAATTTAATTGTTTCCTCAACTTTAGAGAATGATTTTTTTTATTCTGGATCATTGCATTGTTTCATATCTTCCCAGTTTTCTATGAAAATTAGATATTTACAATTTTATTTAACAAGGGAGTTGTCATTCAAAAATTCTATGGGAAGTATCATTGCTACAAAGTTCTGTGAATTAGTTCCCATTAAGGCATATAAATGTTCTTTATCTGCTGATCTCATCATCATACCCATGATTTAATTTTATATAATCCTTGGTATGGATTGGATTTTTGACCATGATGCAAAAATTTATTGTAAGAAGAAGTAGGTTACGATTTTTGATGACGATGATAATGAACACCTTATCTTTAGAGCAGAATTGACACCAACTGATTCTTATCTAGATCCACCCCCAATAGCTCAACTAAATTCAATTATTGGGGATGAAAAGAATGAAATAACTGTGGGTGAGGAAATGAATGTTCAAATAGAGGATGTACCTATTGTGAGAGAATATATTGATGTGTTTCTAGAAGATTTACCTGGACATCCTCCAGAATGAGAAATTGAGTATTCTATTGATTTAATTCCTGGTTCAAGGCCCATATCAAAGACCCCTTATATAATGGGAAATATGTAAATAGTGGAATTAAAGAAACAACTAGAGTAATTGAGTAATAAGGGATTTATTTGACCTATTTTTTCTCAATGGGGAGCCCCTGTCCTTTTTGTCAAGAAGAACGATGGATCTATGAAGTTATGTATCGATTAGAGGGCGATCAATTCTATAATAATAAAGAACAAGTATCCCCTACCTCTCATTGATGATTTATTTGACCAACGTCATGGAGCTCAATACTTTTCAAAGATTAACCTTCGATCTGGATATCATCAGTTGTGTGTAAAGAAGGAATCCATTCCGAAAACAGCATTTCAAACCAGGTACGGCATTACGAGTGTACAATGATTCCTTTTGGATTGACTAATTCACCCTCTATCATCATGGATCTAATGAATATAGTTATCAATGAATATCTCGATGATTTTGTAGTGGTATTTATTAATGATATCTTGGTATACTTCAAAAGCTATGAAGATCATTAAAATCACTTGCGCATTATCCTAAACACTCTTAGAAGACATGAATTATATGGGATGTTTAGAAAGTGTGAATTCAGGCTTTAGGAGATTTATTTTCTTGGCCATATTTTCTCTATGGATGGAATCCTAGTTTATCCTGTGAAGACAAAGGCAATCCACAATTGGCCCATGCCAACAAACATAATTGAGGTATGCAGTTTTATTGGCTTAGCAGGTTATTATCAGTATTTCATGCAGAATGTTTCCATACTGGATAACCCGCTAAGGAAGATCACACGTAAAGGGGTTAAATTTGATTGGAAAAAATATTGTGAAGAATTTTTCAATGAACTATAGGGATAATTAGTAAATGATCCTATATTGACTCTACCATCGGGGAATGATGGGTTTGTTATTTATAGTGATGCTTCAATGAAAGGACTTAGTTGTGTCCTTATGAAAAATGATAGGGTTATTTATTATGCATCACGACAGCTAAAAATTCATAAGCAAAACTATCTTTCTCATGATCTTGAGTTATCTGCTGTAATCTTTTCTTTGAAGATATGGAGACATTATCTCTATGGTGAAAAATGTGAGATTTATACTGATCACAAGAGTTTGAAGTATATTTTCTCACAAAAAGAACTCAACATGAGGCAAAGGAGATGGATTGAACTACTCAAGGGTTATTATTTCACGATACACTACCACCCGGGGAAGGAAAATAAGGTGGCATATGCTTTGAGCAGAAAGGATCATGGAGTTTTGAACAAGATGAGAGTTGAAAGGGATCCTATTTTCATGGATCTAGTAAATATTGATATGGGAATAACCATAGATGGTGTAACATCAATGATTTTTCTAATGGTTGCCAAACCATCTTTACTAGAAAGGATAAAAAGTTCTCAGGCTAATGATGAGGATTTTCAAAAGAATATTAATGTTGTGAATGATGGGAGATTGAGTGTCTTTTTATATGAAGATGGAATTTTGAAATTTGGGAAGAGACTTTGTGTTACCGATATACCAAATCTAAAAAGGAAATTGTTGGATGATACTCATAGTTTCAATTTCTCTCTACACCATGCTAGTACTAAGATGTATAGAGATTTGATGGAACATTTTTTGTGGGACAACATGAAGAGGGAGATTGCCGATTTTGTGTCAAGATTTATGGTTTGTCAACAAGTGAAAGCTGGAAGGAAGCAGCCTGGATGAGTATTGCAACCTCTTCCCATACCTGAGTGAAAATGGGATAATATCACGATGGACTTTGTCATGGGACTACCAAAGAATCATATAAGGAACGATGCAATATAGGTCATTGTTGATCATCTTACCAAGTAAGAATATTTTCTTGCTATAAGAGAAGATCTACGAGTTGAACGTCTAGAAAGTCTATATATTAATGAAGTTGTGAGACTTTATGGAGTACCCATATCGATTGTTTCTGATCGTGATCCACGTTTAACAACCAGAATCTAGAAAATTATTCAGAATTCCCTAGATAGTGATCTTCGTTTGAGCACTGCCTACCACCCAAAAACTAATGGAAAATCAGAACAAACTATTAAAAATTATAAGACATGTTGAGGTCTTGTTCACTTGATTTTCAAGGCATGTGGGATCAGTATTTACCTCTCGTAGAAATTTACTACTACAATAGCCGCCATTAAAGAATTCAGATGAAACCTTTTGAAGAATTATATGGGAGGAGATTTCATACACCAACTTGTTGGGATGATGTTGGGGAAAGAAAGCTTGTGGGCCCAGAACTTGTTGAAGAAACAATGGAGAAGGTGAAGATTATCCAGAACCATATCAAAATAGATCAAAGTAGTCAAAAGAGCCATACAGATAACTGAAGAAAAGATTTGGAGTTTCATGAAGGTGATCACGTTTTCTTAAAGGTATCTCCATGAAAGGGTTTTATAGGATTCGGTATGAATGGAAAATTAAGTCCCAAGTACATTGGACCTTTTGAAATTCTGGACCTAATTGGTGCCCTAGCTTACCGTTTGGAAATGCCTCCAAGTCTCTCCAAGGTTTACAATGTGTTCCATGTGTCAATGTTAAGAAATTACATGTCAGACCTAACACATGTACTCACTTATGAAGAAGTAGAACTTGATCCCGATCTATCTTATTGTGAAGAGCCTATCAAGATTCTTGATATTAGAGAACAAGTATTGAGAAATCGGATGGATCTTCTGGTAATGGTTCTATGGAGGAACCATAAGATGGAAGAAGTAACATGGGAGCCTGATGATCTTATGTTAAAGACATACCCGAATATTTTTAGGTAATATTTTGTGAATTTCGAGGATGAAATTTTTCTAAGGAGGGGGGAATATAACATCCCAAGGTTTTGAAAATAAATACAGAATTAAATTTTATAATCTATCCATTAAACACTACTTTGCCTCTTCTATGATTTGAATTTTAAAAAATGGTCATCTAGAGTTGTGTTCAGTACGTTATTTGAAGTCTGATATATCAAACATGATTTTTGGTGAATAGTAACATACCCTTATGAATAGTAATGTGTATATTAATATGAACCTTATGAATAGTAAATAATAATAATATTTTATTTTCTTAACGCAACAATATAATGAGATCATAATTAGTTTTTCAATGATAAATAAAACTAATTGCACTTTAAGATTGTTATTTTTCAAACCAACTATGACTTTATTTAAAAATTAAATTTATAATATTTAAAAAATTATTTTTGAAAAATGGATTTCAATTTTGAATTATACACATCAAAAATTGGTAGGGGTGAGTTTTTGGGATTTTTCTGAAATTCTAGAATTTTTGATGAATAGTGAAATACGATAAAATACCGTATATACAAATTATCAGTTAAATACACTATTCCTGACATCACAAGTGATTAAAGGACACTTGGTTAGAACTCTAATGAACTTATTACTATTAGGGGTCACATGAAACAACACTATTGGTTTTCTTGGGGGAAATAACAAAATAATGAATTAAATATTCAAAATTTACTCCTCTCCTCCACAATAAAAACCCCTCACCACTCCCTCTTCTATTCACTGCTATAAGCCTTGAATATCATCAAATTTCTTCACACTTACCCTTACCTAGTCTCTCCCCATGTCCAAGAAGCTTCTGGTCTTTCCAAAAGACTCAAACCCCTTCCCTTAAGGAGTTTCTGAAGGAGGTTATTTCAAGAGGTAAAGCACCCTTCTTTTTCATTTGCTTTCATTTCGTGTTATCTTCCTTTTCTATCATCACCTCACATTATCATTCAAAATTATCATGTTAACTATAGTATTATATATATAGTGGAATTATATAATGTTAATGAAAGAACCATCATAAATATTCTTACTCTCTCCCTTTTATTTTTATAAACGAAATCAACGTCCATGAGGTTCCAATATATAGCCTTCATGGATGACGAAGTTTTGTTCTTCAATTTCTTCTTCATTACTAGTCATGAAACCATATTTATGATTAAATAATACTATAATTTATTTTTTATAACATAATTAATATTCATGTACCAGAATGTGTACATATAATTATGTTATATGACAAAACTAGTTCATAATAATCCAAATACCCTAAAATAATCGAAGTGGTTCTCATCTAATGATTCATCCTAATTCCATGCAACCAAATGGAAAAAATGAAAATTACCAATTCTTTATGTTCATAAGTAATATATAATTCAAATCCTGGAGATTTATAACCATTCCACATGAACTCCATTACTTAAAAACAAGTGAACCGATTATGAAAATAAAGAAAATGAAAAACCCCAGAACTACGAAATTAAATATAATAACTTAGAAATAAGGGTATAAATGAACTAAATAGAATTATGATAGCCTAATATAGATGTATAATAGGTTTTTAAATATGTTATTAATAAGTATAATTTCATATTCCAGGAGCTTAAGTTCAAGAGCGGAACACGTTTGGAGTTAAGTTAAGGGTTTTTCACCCGAATTTCTATTTTCCTTCGGGATACTTTCATTGTCTAATTACCTGAATTTCTATTTTCCTTTGGAGCGGAACACAAGTTTTATTATTAAAATAATATCTTATTTAACTTCTGGTTTTATGAACAGTTTTTTTCCAGAAAAAAACTCTTCTTTTCAAAATAAAAGAGTATTTATCTCAAGAATTGCTAAATGATTTTATAAGAGTGTTTTTGTCTAATTCAACACTATTGTTGATTCCATGGTATTATTGGGATTAATCATTTATGAAGTCATATACCATATTTTATTTAATGGTTTATGACTAACTATATTATGGACGATCTATCCTAAAACCATTCAACATATTACTCAGAATGGTTAGTGTTTTATGTTTAATGATCGGGAAAAGAGAGTTACATTTCATATGATAGATTCAATATGAATGAATATGTTGTTTATGATTATCCCCACTCATATAAGGAATGAATTGGACATGTTATGTGATGGGTGGGGCCCGCTATAGCCCCTCTATGCATCGGTAGGTCTCATGAGACAAACTATGGTCTCGACACGAGGCCTTGAAAAAATGATTATTTTATGGTCCAAGAACGAGGCTTGGACGGTATGGTTATGATGTCCGGAATATGAACATCCCTCATTATGATGCTATTATTTTAATTTCATGTGGTTATTCCACTAGTAGAATACTCAATATTATGTTTTATTATGGAATTATTTACTCAGATCATATTCTTAAAATAATGTGTTTCAAGTATATTATTAAAGGCATGCGTTTTCAATTATTCACCATGTCTAATGTTTATATTATCATATGTTATATTTCATACTCTTACTAAGCATTTGATCTCACCCCTTTCTTATGATTCATTTTCTCAGAACATGAAGAAGTAATTAATGTATGACATGCATGCATAATCTAGGAGCCATGATGTTTCTAGTGGAATAAAATAGTTGTTTGATTCCCTTCATTTTGTAATTTTAAACTTATGTATGTAACTTGTTTCCAATAATACTAAACTACTCAGTCTTTCTTGATTCATATTCCTTGTTTTTATTCCAACATAATCAAATAAGGCACTGGCGTCAGGAAACTGGGGTCAGGTCTTTATAGTAGTGATGTTTCATCATCCTTGATAATTCCCATATCCATCCTCACTATATCCATGTACAAAGGATCCTTACCAATCCTAATTTTGTTTAGAACATTGTGTTCCTTCCATATCAACGCATCAACTACCTTATTTATATTTCTTTGGTGGCATTTCATGGAAAAATAATAATCCTTGAGTAGTTAGAGCCATCACCTTCACCTCATGTTGGGTTCATTCTGTGAGAGAATATATTTTAGACTCTTATTATCCATATATATTTCTCAATTTCCACCATAGAAATAATGTCTCCATATCATCATAGCTATGATTACCAGTGCTTACTCAAGATCATGAGTAGGATAGTTTTTTTCATGAATTTTTAACAACCTTGATGCATAGGAAATAACTCTATCATTCTGCATGGGGAAACCACCAAGTCCATTCTTTGATGAATCACTATAGATTACAAACCCATCATTCCTATATGGTAGATTTAAGTTTAGAGAATTCACTAATCTCCTCTTCATTTATTAAAATCATTCCTTACATTCTATTTTCCATAATAACTTATTCCATTTTCAGGTAATATTGTTCACTAGTTTGGCTAAATAAGAAAATTATTAAACAAAACAAAGATAATTACCTTCTAAACCAATAAAACTACAAACCTCAGTTATGTTCATTGGAGTAGTCCATTCTTGAACAACCTTTGTGTTCACATGATCAATAGATATTCTATCCTTGGAGAAAATGTAGCCGTTAAAGGAAACTAATTGAAGCCAAAATTCACTCTTTCTAAACATCCCATATAATTAATTTCTTCTAAGTGTCTTTAGGGTAGTTCACAAGTGATTTTCATTATCTTCATAGATTTTATAGTATACCAAGATATCATAAATAAATACCACTAAAAATTAATTAGGATATTCCATGAAAAAACTACTAATTAAATCTATGAAAATATAGGTAACATTAGTCAGTTAAAAAGGAATTACTCTATACTCGTAATTCCTATACCTAGTTTGAAACACTGTCTTTGGAATGTGTTCCTTCCTTTCTAGAAACTGATGATATACATATCAAAGGTTAATCTTCAAAAATATTGGGCTCCATGAATTTGATCAATAAAATCATCAATGCAAGGTAGGGGGAACATGTTTTTTATTGTTATATAATTGATCTCCATGTAGTCAATTCATAATCTCATAGACCCATTTTCATATTAATGAAAAGAATAGGGTCTCCCCATGAAGAGACACTAGGGTGAATAAATTCTTTTATCACTCAATTACTATAGTTGTTTCTTCATTTATACTATGTTCAGAGAGTCTATTATATAAGGAGTCTTTGATGTAGGCCTTGAACCATGAATTAAATATATTGACAACTAAATTTCCTACTCTGAAGTATGTATTGGTATATCCTATGGAAACACATCAAAATGTTCTTGAATAATTGGTAATTCATCATTTTGAATATTCCTTTCCTCACCCATAGATATTTCATTCCATTCCTCCCCAATAATTGAATTTAGTAGATCTACTAGGGTGAATCTAGATAAGAATTAGTTGGTGAGGTTTCTACTCTGAAGATAAGGGATTCAACACCATTCAAAAAAAAATTATAACTTCCCCCTTCATGGAGTAGATATTATTATGATAAAGAGAATTACAACTCATAAAAATGATAATATAAAAT
The DNA here is from genome assembly GCA_963277665.1 of Viscum album. Classification (NCBI taxonomy): domain Eukaryota; kingdom Viridiplantae; phylum Streptophyta; class Magnoliopsida; order Santalales; family Viscaceae; genus Viscum; species Viscum album. Next base: position 695,653,100 of record OY728163.1, read on the forward strand.
TAAATTGTCAGTATGATTATAAGGTTAGCATCTAAAGCATGATTATGTCTCATGAGGGGGACCGATCGACACATCTTTTTTACAATGATACAACCCTAGGTGTTTTGACTGAAAACTCCATTATTAAATCAAATTGGACATGTCTATTTTTTTTGGAAAATATGGGAAGATATAAAATAATTTGATGATCCAACATCAAATAAATCATTGGATATGTTTGAAGAAATGATTAACATACCATCCACTACATCATTAGAAACTTCAAACTCAGCAGTTGTGACCACATATGCTTGGACTTTCTCTCTTTTACTTCATTGAGGAACATTTCCATGAAATATAGGACATTCATGTGCATAATGTCCCATATTTTTACAATTATAACATTTAACATTGGTTGTTTCTTTCTTCCCCATGCAATCAAAATATTTGTGGCCTTTTTCTCCGCTTATCTAACAGACTCTCATTCCCTTCAGGCAAGTGCTAGGGTTTATATTCCCACAATTTCTGTAGGTTGGAAGGCTAAATCATCATTTTTTCCCATTTTATTATTCTCATTCCCAATGTTTTCAACAACCCTCATCATCTCTCAATTTCTATTAGATTCATAAGACATAGAACATTATTTTTATATCTTAATAGTACATGAGACTATATCGTCATATGATATGAAATTCTAGGAGACCAATTCTCTTTGGAGGAATGGTTTTAAACCATCAAATAATATATTAATCATGATCCTTGGATTATACATGTATTCCAACACATGCCTTGCTATCCTTGTAAACATTGAACCATACATAGAAACATTTTATCCTCTTTCTACCTCAGATTCAAGAATTTCTTTTCCATCTCTGTTCATTGTTCATGGTGAAAATATTTTTCATGGAAAATTTCCATAAAATCCCTCTATTATATCTCTACCATTTCTTCCTCCTCCTTTGTGATTTGGATTAATGACCACCACTGATCTGTATCTCCCGATAGATGATAAACTACCACGATAACCTTGTCTCTTTATTTACATCCCAAACTGTGAAATATATTCTCTAAAGAACTTATCCACTGCTCAGCTACAAATGGTTTTGTAGTCCCATGGAATGATGAAGGCTTTTAGAGCATAAATTTATCTGAAATAGGTCCTCTATGTTGTGGATCCAGATTCTCCATACAGGTAAGGTTATTGTTCATAACCTGAGTATGTTGTCCCAGTATAGTTATAAGTTGATCTGCACCAGTTTCAGCTCCAGATCCAACATAATTATATTACATCGGAGGGAAATCCCTATATTGGACACGCTCATTCATGTGGTTTTCATTCCTTCCACTAGGAACCATTTCTAAATAATGGAATACACTAGATTAGGTTGTGAATCATAATTTATAATATCAATGTAGAAAAATACTTAGCATTAATAGTTATAATCATAATCATAAACATGGTTTCCTTGTGAAAAAATTTACATTTAAATCCTTCATAATGGATTTTAATGAAAATGTAAATTATCTTATTCATATCCCCCAGGACTGTCAAACTAGGTAGACATTAAGGCCCATTTTCGTGTACCAAGATACCTCATGTCAAGCCTAAAAATCTTTGTTAGAGTTTTCACCCAAAGGTACATATATTCCAGAACCACATCAACTTTTAGTATCTATACATGGATGTATTTTTAGAAAGATCCAAATAATATATTCCTTAACAAAATTCCTGGATGTTTTATTATTTTTATCCCCAAATACTATCTTAGGATTTTGTTACCTAATCTATGATTTCTAAATCTAGTTTCTATTTTTTCTACTAAACATCCATTGATACCAACTATAAGGACCCAAACCATGTTTCCTAGAGAAAGTGTCTTATTTTATTACATTGGAATATAAAATTTTAATATGCATATCGAATGATAGAGTAGTTTATTAGCTTTGGAAGCATGATACAAACATATGTTCAACATTAAAACTTGAAATGTAATACAATATATAAGTTTTATTGGGAACATTCACAACTATAAGTTTATCCTTGTGGGTCATTCATAATATACTTCTTCAGGTCCAGGGATAATGAATCATAATAAAGGGTTGAGTGCATGTTCTCAATAAGGGTAAGAAATACAGTGGAATATATCATAAACATAAACATTAGGCATGGTCAATGACTAAAACCCATGCCTTTAAAAACAAACTTGAACATGATATGGAAACAATTAGAGATAAATAAATAATTCCATCGTAAAATAAAATCATCTGAATTCTACTAGTCTAATAGACAGATGAACCAACAATACATGGTTACATAATGAGAGAATGAATAATGTGGGACAACATAACCATACAATCAAGGGCTCGTGCCTAGACCCCAGTTTGTCTCATGAGCCCTACCGATACACCTAGGGGATATAGAGGGCCCCACCCAACACTTACTAAGTCTAATTAATTACTCACATGAGTGGGGATAAACATAAACAATATATAATTTTATATATATACTAATATATTAAATGTAAATAACTTTTCCCTAACATTAAGCGTAATCACTAACCATTTAGAGTAAATTGGTGATTGGTTTTAAGATAGAACATCCACAGTAAAACTAATCATAAAACATCGAATTGAATATGGTAGATGATATCATAAAATATTAATCCCGAAAATAAATAAGAATCAACAAGAGAGTTGAAATACATGAAAATACTCTCATAAAATTGTCGAATAATTCTGTAGATAAGTACTCTTGTACTTTGAAAAGAAGGGTTCTTTTTTGGAAAAATAATTGTTTAAAACCATAAGTGAAGTAAAAAAGAATTTTCATAATTAAAATAGTGATTTTTAAAGATTATGGTTTCCAAAAAACATATTATAGAGTGCCCTTGAAAATAGGTAAGAATTTTAGAAATTTCACTGAATCAGGCTTGTATTTTAGGAAGACATTTTGAATGATCATTTTATCACATATAACTCTCCATAAATTAAAGTAGGATGCTTGTTGGTACAAATATATTGAAAATTAAATTATAATGTATTTATTTTAAAAATTAATAATTAAGAATTTAATTGAGGTAAGAAAATAATATGAGTAACTCGAATGAAAATGGAGGTTTGTGTAGAAAACCCTTACATAAAGTCTAAAGGTGTTCCTCACTTTATCATAATGATCTGAATAATCAAAATTAGGGTCATAAAATAATAATTCCAAAACCTCATATAAATTTAATTAATTTATATTAACCTTATTAGGTTCATTCAAGTCCTTTAGATGGGTTAAGAAATTCAATTTCATTGTTTGGGAGTGTGTTCTTCCTTGGGTTTCATGATCATTTTACTTAGTTTTGTGTACAAATAAACATGTAGATTGAGAATGGTTTACTAGAATAGAAGTTTTATTTTATTAGCTAAAAAATATAATATTACATGTTCATAAAATTATTTTGGTTATTAGGATTGAAGATGAATCATTATATAAAACTTTAATGATAATTGTTTGAGTTAATTGGTGGTTCTTGATCACATAAAACTTATTTTGATTTATGAATTATTATCATGTGTAAAAACGTATTAATGAAAATTATATAAGTTATATTATATTTATTATAGTCTGGTTCAACCATAAAAATGGTTTCATGACCATAATTGAAGATGGTAATAGAAAATTAAAACCCATCATCCTTGAATGTGATAAATTAGCACATCTCAGATGGTGTTTTCATTTTTATTATAAAAGAATGGGAAAGAATATATGATGATGAAATATTCCATTATCAAAAAAAATTCTAGTAAATTTGAGTTACTTGAGTTACCATAACATTTTGATGAAAGGAGGTGGGTAAAGAAAAAAATAATAGAAATTAAAGGAACTTGAAATAAAAGAAAAGTTGAGAAATCCCTTACGAAAATTCATCAGCCTAACGACGTCGCATAAAAATTGATAAAATATTTTGACAAGAGAAAAGGGATATATCATCATTAATACATAATATAGATAATAATTTTTATATGGAATATCATATCCCAACAAAATTAATAAAAATTATAAGAGAATAACATAAAACGAGTGCTTGAAAAAGAAGAGGGTGGTAGATTCCCTTACCATGTATAGTAACTCCAAAAACATGAAGGATGTGACATTGGGGGAATCAGGACACTTTGGGAGGACTCCTAGGAAAGGAAAAAATACTAGATCTTTGAGGATGATGAGTTTTGAATAAATTAAAATGAAGGAATGGGTGGGTATTTATATTAAAAGAGAGGGTGTTTTTATTAATTTCAATGGACACCACATTAGTGGTTTTTGAAAAACCATCAACTTTACCATGGTATTTTCCCATGGTATTGTCCACTTGTGACACCTAATATAATATTATAATGTAAAAAAGTAGACCAGAATTTTATATTAATTATTACTTCATTATGATATCAATAAACATATTAAAAACTCAAAACTGTATTTTTTACTATTCCTAAAAAAGTTAAAGAATATTAGAAAAATTCAAAAATTCACCCCAACCATTTTTCGATGTGTACAATTAAAAAATGAAATAAATTTTCTGAAAATATTTTTTTAATTTTTTTTAATTTAAATATTATATAAAATAATGATTTATTCCCAAAAAACAATTTTAAATTTATAACTCATTTTATAACACCTTGAGAAACTAATCAAGATCCCATAAAATTATATTATAACCATAAGAAAATAAAGTAAATAATTTATGATTAAATTTTATAAAAATAAATTTTGATTTAAATTATAAAATTAATCATAAAATTTTAATTAAAATATTTATGAAATACAGAAATACAAATACTTTTACTATGATCATTTTTTTACTTATAAGATGTCTAAATTATATTTATAAATTCATGGGTTAAGTTTTTATTTTTTCTGATTTACTATTAATTACTATTCACAAGACTAACATTACTATATATAAGGTTAAGTTACTATTCATAAGGGTATGTTACTATTGATCAAAAATTAAGTTTGTCTTATCAGACTCTAAATATCTTACTGAACGCAACCATGTTTGTCAGTTTTATGAAATTAAAATCACAAAGTTGGAAATATTATGTTTACTATCTAGGTTAGAGAAAAGTGGTGTATTATAGAGACTTAGTGTATCATGGATTCACTATAAATTTTTTTGTTGAATTTTGGGGTGTTTCAAATTATGAGTTTGAAGTTAATCCTTATGGGTTCAAAAATATCCCTACAATATTTATAGATATTATGATTATAGTATTTCCTGAATATTTTCACATATATGTGGTTTTCTTTATTGATGATATTTTTTAAAAGAAATTATGAGGTGGATTATAAACATCTAAGGATTATTCTATAATCACATAAAGAAACGAAGTTAAATTGGAAATTTAGATTTTGAGATTTTTGGTTACAATAGATTTTTTTTCATTTGATCAATAGATTTAATGATAGAATTATAGTTAATCTACTAAAACAAAACGGTTTGATGACTGGACTAGACCCACAAACTTTCATAATACCTTTTTTCTTTAAGGATTGACATGTTATTACAAGTGGTTTGTCGAAATATTTTCATGGTTATCTAGCCCACTAACAGTGATAACATGAAAATGAGTTAAATTTATCTGTAAAACTAATGTGACTAGTCTTTTCAAGAACTAGACGTAATAATTGAAAATACTCTGGTTTTGGCCCTAACCTCAAGAAATTTTGATTTTTTGTCTACAATGATGCTTTATGGTAGGGACATGGTTGTGTTTTTATGTAGAATGATCTTGTAATTTCTTATTATTCATTTATATTAAAATCTATGGAGAAATTTTACCATAGACAATATTTGGAATTAGACACAATGGTTTTGACTATTAACATTTAGAGGATCAATTTATATAGGGAAACATGGGATAATATACTGATCCTAAAAAATAAATGTATATAATTGCTCAGAAATTTTGAGGCATGATGTAAGGAAAATGGTTGGAACTGATTAAGGATTATTATTGCATGGTCAATTACTATCTTGGATGATCCAAAAAAATGGGTGATTCCTTGAAAAAAAACAACTTAGATTATTAACCATGTTATGTTTTGAACATTTATATTGGGTTAGTGACATTATGATTTTCTTTATAGATGTTGTTGATCTATGGACTCCCTATGTTTTAATTTAAGAACTAGTGTAATCATCATTGTCAAGCAAAATAATGGAATTTTATATGGAAGATCGTGAGTTAGAGAAAATATTAGAGATGGTTAAAAAGGAAATGTTTCTTGAATATAATGTTGATAAAGAGTATGTATCGATATTTGGGAGGAGGTAATGTTAGATTTATGAATAAAAGTTGAAGGGGGAGTTTTTAAACAACTATCATAGTGTCCCATTCTCTATTAATTTTGGATGAACTAATATGTATAGAGCCCTTTGAGAGTATTTATGGTGGGATGGAATCAAATACACATTAATAACATTACCATGAAATTGTTTCTCTTTTAATGGGTTAAAGAAGAAATGAAATTACTGAAGAGGATGCTTCATCAATTAAAAATTCAAGTGTTGAAATGGGAAAATATATCTATGTATTTCATGGAAGGACTACTAAATACATCTCAAGGTAATATTTAATTTTGGGTAATTATTGACCAACACTCTATGTCATTACATTTCATTCCCATTTGACATGCTATGACTTGATAATAACATTCTCAAATGTATGTTAAGAAGATATTCAGGTTAAATGGGGTTCTCTTTCTATTGTATCATACTATGATCCAATGTTCACTTCAAATTTTTGGAATGGCCTTTAGATGTTATTGGTAATAAGGTTATCGTTCAGTAAATTTTTTAATCATCATTATAATGGATAGTAATAATTATAAATTCATACCTTAGAATACATGTTTTGTGCTTTCTCAATGGACTATCAATGAATTTGGGGTCAACATACATGATTGGTAAAGTCTTCTAATAATAATAGTTTTGATTCCAAAATAAATATGTAATGAATTAGGTATTATATGGAAATTTATGTATAACTATATATTTTTTGATGAAATAGTTGAAATAATGATGATGGGACTAGAATTAGTAGAGAAAAGGACTGAGAAGGTAACAATGATTCCTCAAAATAAGAGGATAGCTCAGAGAATAAAGAAATGTTATGGGGATAATAGGAGGAAAGATCATTCATTTGAGGTAGGTGATCATGTTTTTCTTATAATATTTCCCAGGAAAAGTGTTAAACAATTTTTTAGGAAGGGTAATATAAGCTATATTTTCAATGTAACAAATGATATCATAGAGAAATTTGGATCAGTTTACAACCAATTGAATTTCACAATGAGTTCATACCAGGTAAAAAATGCTTTTCATGTTACGAAGTTAAAAAACTGTTTTCCAGATTCATTTCATTTTTTGAGCCATGAATTATTTTAGTTGGAAGATAACATTTCTTATTAGGAATATCATATTCATATTCATGACCATAAAGTAAATGTGGAGCGGAACAAGGTTATCCACCTAGTTTATTTGTTGTGGAGAGACCATATTGTTGAAGAAGTAACATGGTAATATGAAATAGTTATGTGGGAAAAGAATCCCAAATAAGATTTCAAGGTAAATTTCATTTATATGGAATAAATTACCATGGAAACAAAATGATTTACTATAGAATAAGTAAAATAACAAAACTGGTTAAAGTTAAATGGTTAAATATTAAAATAGATAAACACTAAAACATTAAATGGGGATTTTTTTCATGGACATAACGATAATTTAAAAAATTAAAATTAAATATATTTTTTGAAATAATTCCACCAAAATATTATTGTCTTTAAATATTAAATTATTATTATTTTATCAGTTGAAACCACCCCTCTTCAATTATAAATACCACTCCTATCCACCTATTTTATCCCAAAAATCCTAGAAGCACCAAAAATATAATCCAAACCATATCCTCCCAACTATCACCATGTCCCTATACAAGTGGTCTCAACAAAATACAAATTAAATTGTATTTAAGGGGTCCACCAAGGTGATGATATTCAAGAGGTAACATTCTCAAACGACTTCTCTAAATTTAATTTTATCATTCAAATTTTACTCACCTCCTTCATCCATCAATTAATTATAAATCAAGAATCATGTATTTAGAAAATTTTTATATTTATAAAGGAATTATACATATCTATAAATTTATCATATCTTATTATTAATAGAAATGAAACCATTTTCCAAATTATGGTGGTTAATCATCTCCATGGATAATGATTTTCTATTCACCATTACCACATTCATGGATGGTCCTAAAACAATTTTTACGTTTCAATAATATTTTAATAAGTATATTATAACATATTACATGTTTTGGAACTAATATATAGAAAAAATATTAAATATTATGAATATAGTTAGTGATGGTTGTAAAAATCACAAAAATAAACTAGGAATTTTTCATTAATTTTTTTTCAAATGTATAATCCTCATATAAGAAAGAAAAATGATATATGAGAAAATTTATGATTTTTTATGCTAAATAATTACATTTAATTCAACTTCTAGAGTATTATTTCTATTTGAATGTAAAATCCCAAATTATAAACAAATGAAATGACCATGAAATCATGAAACGAATGCACAGAAGGCCATATAGAATGAAATATTATTAACTAAGGGGTTGCAATATGTTATAAAAACAAAATATAAGGTATTACAAAAACTATATAATTTTTGAATAGATTAATGACCTTATTTTTATAAATATACACGAGGTTTGAACACGTTCTAAGGAATTTGAACTTGAGGTAAGGAATTGTTATCCCATTTTCCATTCACTACGTTAAACATCAACTTATTGATTATTTCATTCTACGATTATGTGTGAAATTACTATTTACTATCATAATTTTTATTTCTATTTTTAAATTTTTATTTATTGTTCAAACACAGAATCTATTCATTCTATTAATTCTTAACTCAATGATATGATATTTGTAAGAAAATTTACATTAAATTTTTTTTATTGTTAATTTATATAAAATTCAAATGGAATGATTTATTACATACATGGAATGAATGAAATTTCCCATCTTCATTTCACCTTAATATTTTGAGGCATAATTTAAAATTTTATATGGTTTCATTAATATAATTTTTTCCCATTTTAAATCTATAGTATTTTATAATTACTAATTTTAAAATGAAATGTTTATTTTCTTTAATGTGTGTTTTTAGGATACAAGATTTCAGTATTTATATTTATGTTATAGTCCATGATAATTTTTAATTATTATAGTTGGATCTATTTTGTCCAAATTTCCGTTGGTTACATGATAATCCTCGGATGAGTGGTTGCATTAGTAAATAATAATGGGTGGTTATGTGATAAAATAAGGATGTGTGGTTATGTTATAACCTCCACATAATTGGGTACTCTGAAGATATACTGTATCCATATTTTTTATTACATTTATATGATTCTGATGGAGAATTATGTCCCAAGTTACCTACTTATATATCAAATTATTTCTTTTGATTATTCATGAAAATTGATTGATTTACAAAAGGAAAAATTATGGGTTTACCATGTATGAGTTTTTCATAATTCTATAAAAAACTATCCCAAAAATATCATTGGGATTATAATAAGGTATATTATAGTTTAAAATCACTATAATATGTAATGTTTATGACATGATATTTATAGATTCTCTATTGTCAATGTTTTGTATCAGGACACATTTTCATTGAAAGAAGTATTTTATGTGACATTGGAACCAATACACTATTTAATTGTTCCATATTAACTATTTTTAGTATCTAATTAATGTATTCAAATGTAAATAGTATATATAGCCTCCTGTATCTATAATGAATGATTTTTATCCCTTGAATGTAGGCTGATTCAACTAAATTCATCATAGAGAAACACATGTTTAACTATTATTTAAAAGACTGTAAGGTTGATATGTAATCTCTTATTAGAAATATGTCATTAATATATACTACAAGGATAAAAACACATTCCTAGTACAATTTTTGTAAACACGTGGTTGTCATTCATTATTAATGAAACAAAAATAAATTATAGCCTTATAAAATCAAAATTTCTATGACTTAATGCTTTTATTAGTCCATAAATAAATAATTTAAGAAATAATAACATTTTAACCAACACTATAGTCAAAAACCCTTCTAGTTGTGTCATATGAATATCTTCTTGAAGGTTCCCATTTGTGGAAGATGTTTTTTTATCCAGATTCAAAATTTAATAATCATTATACCAATCTATAACAATTAGAATAATTATTGATTTAAATATGGAAACTAGTGAAAGTGTTTTATCTTTTTAGTGGATGGTGCCTCACTTGCCTGATTCCCTCTCTTGCTCTCTGCTCACTGTCTTCTAGGGTTTCTACCAGAATCTCATTAAATATTAATTTGTAGTGCTTCAGATCTCTTCCTTTCTCACCTTTCATTCCCCTATCTAGTTACTTTTACTGTGATAGCCTCTTCTCCGTGCTTCCTCTCCTTTCCCTCTTTCTCTCGCTGCAGTATTTTCTTCTCGTTCACCCCCCTCACCACCATCAATTTTTTTGGTGATTTTTCTTTCTTCCAAACTATCTCATCTACAATCTCACCTAGATCTCCATGGCACCTTTCAATGTCGGATCTGGAAAAATGGAGTCTCTGAGGTTTTGGGTTTAGTGGATAGGTGGTTTTGGATTTCTCAGTGTTACAGACCTCTTTTTTAGGGCTTCATCCCATGTTTTCTCTTTATCTACATTCTCCCTAGGATTTCTTACCCTCATCTTCATTCATTCCAGGCCTCATTTTGGAGTTGACAAAATGGTTCTTGTTCGGTGGATTACTGTGGGTGTCCCTCCGGTCGCCCCTCTCTGGACTCTAGGACCACTACCCTTTTCCAAGTAGGTCGGGTGTGATGGTCTGCAAGAGGTTTTTGGTGTGTGGTGCATTATGGTGGTTGGTTCATGGTTTCTTACAAAAAGATGATAGCTCTATTTATTTCCAATATGTGCCAGGTTATGGTCTTATTTGGTTCTGATGGATGCTTCTAGTTAAGGTTGTGGTCTTATTCAAAGGTTAAGCCAATGGAGAGATGGTTCTAGTTCTGTTTTGATGGAAATAGGACAGGGGTGCTTCAAGAAGTATGATGATGTTTGCTTGTTTTTTAAATTTTGAAAATTTCCTTTGATGCTGTCGAGGAGATGATGACTATGCTGGGATGATGAAGGTGACGATGCTGTTCAGAAGACTTAGAAGATTTAGTTGGTCTTCATCCTTTTGATCTGGTAATGGTGTTTAATGATTGTTTTTTGATGTTTGGAATTTTTTCCATTTTGAATTTTTAATTGTGTGGTTACCACTAACCCATAATGTGTGTTTTATAAAATTATAAAAAATGTGATAGTGAAATTTTTTTTCATAGTGTATGAATTGATGCTATTTAAACCCTTTAGCCACTACCCTTTAATTATGGGTACTTTCTTTTAATTTAATGTCTATATTTATATTGAATACCAATTTAACCATCAAGAGTTTACATAAATCATAGGATTGACTAGAACCCATACATGGTTTAGATACATCAAATATATTTCTGAATTCGTAGTACCTTTCCATCTCACAACTTTTATGATCTATACATACTTTTTTATTGGATATAGTTTCATTATTTTCAACCAATATTGTGTCACAATATTTAGTGACTAGAAAACCACTCATTATTAATATATTACCTTTATGGTGATCCTATGTAGTACTTGTGATTCATGAACAAATCATTCCATATGAACATGTGAAATATATTCATGTACCATATCTTATGAAGCACGATCACCAAAGTCATCAAATTAAAACTTACACCAATTATCCTTCATGAGGATGTTCTCCCTCTTAGGAAAAGTGGCTTGTCCAGAAGTTATCACATTCTTCTGTGAGGGTTTTAGAGGTAATTACTCATTACTTCCCTAGGATTCTATTTTTACATACAATTTTTTCTCTTAGGTTCTATTGTTTGGTTTGAGAAGGCTCTAAAAAATTCCTCAAAACCACAAATACGTTTTTAAGAAAAAATGAGTGTCTTCCCTCTCAACATCTCAACTAGAAATTCATATACCTCATCAGTTGGTACTCAATCTTGAGTGTATTACCTAGTTTTTAATTAATGTACCCAAAACGGTAATGGAAGATATGTATGAATCATTATCCATAGTACCATTTCTATCATGGTACGATTCCTCCTTTCACTAACACCTTTCCAATGTGTTGTGTAAGGTGGAGTGAGTTGAGATTGAATCCCATACACCCATGTAATGTTAATAAACTCATGGATAAGATATTCACTACATAAATCATATCAATGAATCATTATTTTATTTCCTTGTTGATTATCTACTTTATTCATGAATTATTTTAATTTATCAATGGTCATGTATTTATACCTCGTCCAGTAGACATAAACATATCTACTCAATTCATTTGTAAAATTTATGATGGTTAAGTACCCACCAATAGATTCTATTGGAAATGTTCTCTACACATCACCATGTAAAATTCAAAGAAGCACTAAGGCCCTTTCACCATGTCCACTGAATAGTGGGATGGTCATTTTTTCTTATAAACATGCATTATACCATTCATGTGGTTTTAGCTAAAAATAGTATTAATAACCACCTGGGTAGAGATATGGTTGACCATTCTTGTATACATTACCATGATGGTGATTCCATAGTGGGTTATTATATTATTCATGAAAACATGATTTTTAATCAATTTAAAACATATGGTTTTAATAATTTAATATGTAAATACCATTATTCAAATGTTGCACACCATCACATATGTATTGATTATAAAAAAATACAAATATATTTCCAAAATTGAATTCATAAAAAATTGTTTATATAAATTATATAGAATCTATATTTTTAGAAACATTCCATGAGTACTAAAAATATATAAAAATATATATTATTCTTGTTGGAAAAAAAATTATTCTCCAATTTCTATATGAACCTTCCTCTCACCATTGGTAACATGAAATTTCACATCCCCTCTATAAATAGTTAGTAATATACTTTTCTATGATAGTACAATATATATGTGCAGAGAAATATATATACATAATCCTGAATGTGTATATTTTTAATTATTATGATCAATAAAAAATATACCATATTCTTCCACATACTTCTGGGTGATCCTACTCTTCCAGTCACCTTTCTAGCCAAATGGAAAACACACAGTTTAATTTTCCTTTCCATGAATCTACAATATCCTATTCATAGAATGATCACACTAATATGATTTTTTGTTGTTATGATTCAGGGGTTCCTTTTTTATGTTATTGAATTTCTTATTATGAAAAATTACAGTGATTGTTTTTTTAAATAATGACTTTTTCTTCTTGGATAATTAGAGTTATAAGTTCTTAAAGACTCATCTATTTATTTATCCTTTTATAATTAACAATAATACAATATAAGGATGTGTATTGTAAGGAATTTATGATATATTTGTGTAAATAATATTATAATTTGTTCCTAAATATTTCTATGATTTTAATGTAAAGAATAATCTAGGCTACATGAGGAAGAGATGGAATCGACTCTCCATGATTGGTAGTAAACAGATAAATTGAGATCTCAAATATCTATTTATTTTCTTCTCTTGATAGTGGTCCCAAAGGCGAGACATCATTCTATATGAATCCATTCCCACATTTTTGATTAGAAAATCATTTTTATAGATGATATCATTAATCATTGCAAATCCTTGACATCATTCTAATGTTTCTCCTAGAGATAAAACTATTCCATGGTATCTTCTTTATGTGGTGCTTTGGGAATAGCTTATTTTGACACATTCTATATTCTTTATGGTCTTAAATAATGTGTAAGAAATTTTTACACTCTTAGTGATTTGTTTCTGTAATATGTTTAAACTTATTATGTATGGATCATAGAGATATGGTTGAATTCATATTCATTGTAGTTTCACCATTTTCATAATATTTTTTTACATTATATGTTAAAAAGTTAGAAAACTAAATATTATTTATATTTCATAAAATACCTCTATTTTATCAAAACCCAGTAGTCCTCACCATATCCTATTCAATATTTAGATTTATGTAAATTCCAGTATCAAGGATCCATATTCCTCATCTCATCACCTAAACATCGAATGGTCAATAAACATGAAGGGTCTTATATTTTTATTCCAAAAAAAAAACATTAACTCACAGTTCCTTGATCTGTTATGTGTAATCCTGAATCCTAAATTTATTAATTTGGATTACCCCAACAATTTGATCTTAGTTACACTAAGACATTATTTGGAAGTCAACCCTTGACGTATTTTTTGTTATTTCAACCCAAAACATCAATTTAGAATTTGTGATAATTGAAAGCTCTCCATCCTTGGTCGATCGTTCAATTTGAACTATGGTTTGATTTTAACATAAATAGTGTAAATACATACCTATATAATATACATATTTATGTATTTCAACTCTATTTATATATTTCCCATTGTATCATTATTAAATTAATTTTAATATTAAGTGGATTTACGTAAGTGATTAACTATGTCATAGATTGTATTATCACATAATCCAATTTATTTCATTTCTATCATTAATTCCTATTAATGTTTTCGTTAAAGATATCAAAACAAAAATATGTAGTTAAATTAACGATTAAAATTGAATTAAATAAAATAATAATTAGGTATTGTCCGGTTCTTTTAGTAAGGGTTAATTTATATATAGGATGATAAAATAAACCATTAACATTAGAAGAAACACCTTTAACCATGAAATGGTGTATGTTACACATTTCAACCGATACACCATGGTTACTATTGGATTGGTTTCAATTTGGACCCAATAATAAATTTCCTCCAATAGATTAGGATAAAAAACATTAGATTAGATTTTACGCACACACAAGTAAGGGGAACCAAAATAATGGCGAATGGTTTTATATAAAAGAAATCATGTGCTTGCAGGACTATACATATTGACAGGAAGGATGAATCATATTCCATTATTATAATTTAATAATAAATTAAATGGAAACCAATAATAAGAAAAGGACTACTCTATGCTCATCATCAACCACACACATGCAAAGAATTATGAATTTAATAAAATAGATTTAATTCTAATTATTCTTATTGAAGATAAACCACACTCTAATAAATTAATTATCTTCTTTAATTAATGAATACTATTTTGTTTATTTATTATGATTTTCCTGATATTTTCATTGATCAATATCTTAGAAAAACAAAGTATTTAAATTTATCAATCTATAAAAACTTACATGGAGGTGACATTATGAGTACCCATCTCGACTAGCCAATGAGTATTATATTCCTAAACTATTCAAAAGTATGACATTTGGAATACATGAAATAAATTTTCATTTCATAGAGCGTAATATCAACTTAATTAATACGATGAAATTTTTTTCATAAGGTATAATCAGTATAAGAAAATTATTTTTAAATCGATATAATTTGGTAATATAAAAGACATGTACAATTCGGCTACAATTAATGTATAATTCCAACCATTTATCTATAGAAAAAACCTAGGGACTCGATGAGTAATCATGCTAAAAAATAACAGATTACACAATGTGTACATGGGATAAAGAACATGTGGTCTCTGAGATACATAGCCACCAATCAAGTAACTGGTGTTAGAGAATACACAACTTGTCCTGGAATAATGGACTACAAGAGGTGTATGAATGTTACACATTATGCAGTCCATATGACCATGTTCTAAAAAAACCTTATCAACATATGGTTTATTTATGTTTACCCACATGTATAAATAAAAATATATTGAAATAATTTATAATTAATTCTTGGTTTTTTGAGCACAGGTACATTATGTGTACCAAAAAGTTGTGTAATATTTGGTGCGTAATATTGTGTAAACTGGATAGAATCTATTCCACATATGAATGAGTTCATTTAATGTAATCTGTAAATAAAATTAATCTATTTGATTATACATGGGGGAAAGATGAGGAATAAGATATTATCTCATGATTCAGATTATAGAATGATTAAACTAGATTTTAAAACTAACTATAAACATGTAAATAAATCAATTTTCACTAAATAATAATAAATGAGTATAACACCGTTATGATACCACATGATGGTTCTAAGCACAGTGGAAGCACCAAGTGTTGAATACCAAACATAACATTATTGCATAATCGATGATTAATTCAAGACTAATATGACTATAAATTTAATGGTCAATATAATTTAATCAAAGATCAATTGATGATTTAATTTTTGAATAATGATGTGTTATCATCACATATTATTGATAATTAAACTAAAATACTGATAATTTCCTTGGGATGAATTCTGTATTTGTTGTTGGATCTGAAAAAAATATATCATGCCATCATTTCCGTTTAATAAATCTGAGTAGATTCCCACTAGCAGTTATATACACATGTTCAGTGAATCTCTGAACATCACTGGAGGAATCTGTGGGTGCTATTGTTGTAGATCCTTATTTATTCATTGTTTTATTTTGATCCCCCCAATAATTGTTTGAAGATGTATTCTCTTTTATATCGATATAAATGAGTGTGGTGGGGTGGAGGATCACACAAAATTATTAATAGTGTTATTAGAGAGGGTTATCTACCAGTCATCATGTGAATCATATCCATATGACATTGTGAATAATAAATTGAAATGGAATCATTAGGAAAATATTGTATTTGGGTGTATATACCTATAAGTTCAAAATTTTGGTATTCCATAAGCGAAACATTATTATTTCATTAATCCTTGTTAAACTCCATGTATTTAAAAATAGTAATATTATTTTTTTTGACATATTCATAGTTATAGAATTAGATTTTATTTTATTTATTTATATGATACTCAATATATATTATTTTTTACTTGAACTTTATAATAGGTACACCATCTCTCTTAAATATTTATTGGTTTTTGAGTAATGACTATTTACTTTTTAAATAAATATAACTACATTTTTCAAAAATAAATAAAATAGTATTATATTCACTAAATTAAAAATAAAATTTTTTCAAATATTCATGATAGAAAATACTATCTTAGTACTTGGGTAACATCTCCAACAAACTACAGATCACCTTTCACTATCTATAATGTCAGGAGAACCTCTTTTATTTTCATTTATTTTTATTATTCCATGATTTTTTAGGAATATATAGATTTCGGCTCCTTATACACCCTCCATTAAAACTTGGTTTCATCGTCTTAGAATCTTAAACAATTCCGAGATTAATATGCATTTATCTTAGATAAGTAATCTCCTTGTATGTCATTGGAGATTAGTAACTATAAATGTATTCTTTACCCTTATATGGATCTATAAAATTGAAATATCATTCTGTATGACTGAGTTTGGAAGAAGTAAATCATTAACGATATGAATTAGACCACATTTTTCTATCTTAGACTGACACACATGAATATATGGAGTTTTCATTATATTTTTGGGATTATTGTATTTAAACCATCTTATCATGATGTTCGAAATTTTTCCAAAATGGAAGCACATAGGTTCTTCATCATTTCTTAGAATCGCACATATTTATTTATCATATAATAAATTTTTTATTCTATATTTATGTTATTTATATATATTTATTTCTAAACATGTGGAGTGAATATTCATATGGATATTCAGCTTCTATTTTGAGGTGTTTATCCACTCAACATGTTCTCTTATATTCTCATAATATTCATCCAAATTATCATCAAATTATTTCAAACCTGATCTAGAATCTCTCAAATTCCCTTTTCATTCTTTAGATTCTATTCTTAGTGAAGGAACACATTCTTTCAATTCCATATCTATTTCCATTTTTTTCATAACCTCCAGGGAAATATATTCAAGAATATCAAATTATTCATTAATCATCATTCAAATTATTTTAGTGATGAAATTGTACCACTTATATATTCCTATAAACAATATCTTATATGTAAAAATATTGATGAATTATGTATTATAATCAATGCATAACTTCCTATGTAATGTTACTATCATTTATTGAGAACCCATAAGTGTAGAAACCTAATGTTGTTCCATACTAATCCCATAATATTTTTCAATACATAGTAGATTTTGAAACACCAAAATCTTATTATATTAAATATTTATAATCTTTTTTAAAACCTTTTAATATATTATCTCTATTCGGGAAAACATATTTTGGGAGTAATTATTCTTGTTTTTTCATCTTTTTTTTCTTCGACAAAAGCCAATAATATATTGGATTCTCTTAATTTCCAAACATATCTTCCAAATTCATCTGCATATCATTGGAGAATCAATAATGAATAATATTCTTATAAATATCAACCTCTAAATCCACAATTATGTCCTCTTTGATTGAAACATCAATTGAAATATTTGATTGATTCATCTCAAAGGTAACTTTATGTATTTTTTGTAGAAAATTAAATTTCGCACATCATCTTACGGAACTCAAAGAGAATCCTACATAAATATAATTAACACATTCAACCATGTTTTGAAATTATTTCAATAAAATTATAGTGCATTTAATGAAGATACCATTTTTCTTTAACATCTCAAAATAATTTTAGTGTTATATCAAATCAAAGTAAAATGAACATATACCCTTTTCACCTTTTGTAGTCCCTCAATAGAGGCATATAGTGTGATTACACTAAGATGGTTGTTACTATGGGTAAGTAACGTATTTACAACTTATAGATGTGAATTCTTAAATAAATTACTTTTCATATATGGATATTAATCTCTAATCCTAAAAGAAATTTTTTCATTCTCTTTTTGAAATTAACTAATGGTTTTGTGATCTATTTGGGTGTGTATTCGTAATGTAAATATGAATTGAAGAAGTTGATTTTTTCACCTGAATAAAGTTATATATAAGGATAATTCATAAAAAATTATTCCTAATACTAAAATAAAATATCAAAAATTAAAAATGGTTGTTTTTAGTATAGGAAAATCTTTTCACAACATTAATACACTAAAATATACTAGTTCATCTGACAATAATCAAAGGTGTATTGCATAACAATATTTAGGGTCAACTCACTATTGAAAAAGGCTCACTACTATATCAATTTGTATTTTCTTCCACCTCGATTTATCACTACTATTAGAAGGATCCAAAAATATTTTATATAAATGTAAGACACATTATTTATTTATATACTGAATCATAAAACAAGGATAAAAACTCTAGTGTAGTTCCACTAGGATGAAAATTCAATTATTTTGAATTCCACCATGGTAACAACATATTATTACCTTCATAAATATGTTTGGACTAAACATTAGTTTTTTTAGAGACACAAAAATTAGTATTCTATTTGAAAAATATAACTATTATCAAATTATCTTTGTTTATATTCCCTATATTAGAAATATTCTTCTCTCAACACAATGTTTTAGATTTTCATTATAATCCTGGGTATATCTCTATTCTACATCCAATCAATTTACAACTCTTAAAATATAGATTCCATGATTAAAGTCTCATATAAAATATTAAACACCATTATGGGGTAATATAAAATCTCATAAATTTTTCTTAACCACTTTATATTTTCATCTATTAACATTAAAATACATTACATATTCATAGAATTATATTTTGTCTTGCATAATAAATGAATTCTCTAATTAATCAACCATTTTCAATGCTATAAAAACGATTCAGTTGTGGCTAGGATCATGGTCTAAAATTAAAACACGTGTTGTATGACCATTGAAAATCAATTTCATTACCAAAATGATGGATTTATCCTAAAATATATTCATCAACCATAGACATTTTATTAACCATGACATGATGATAAATCCTTGGTAGAGTCATCTACAAAATGACTAACACAATTGGAATTGTCCTCCAATGTTGGACAATTTGGCTTATTGATCCACCTTCCGACCATGGCCTCTTTGGGACCGGTCTTCTATTTATAGAAATTTTTTCTTTCATCACCATCTATCATCCATGACATGTTCATTATGGGTGTGGTCCTTCAACATATTTCCATTTTTTCCACTTTCTCATCAAATCATCCTCACTATAAAATCCTTGGACCATGAAATATTTTATACCCATAAATGAAATTCTGATTTAACATAACTTCATAGGAAATACACCAAAGGGACCACCATGATGTAATCCCATTCCAGTTCCCCAATTTTTGAAATTCCTTCTCAACACACCTTGTTTAATGGATATTCTTCAACTTGATGACATTTCATTATTTTATTACATGGTTACCATAAAAACTACATTTCATGTAATCCCATAATCATAGAAACATCCCATCAACATTTTTTTTGGCCTTTAATAGATTATCATTTACACATATAACCATTATATAACAACCTCTAATATAAGGATACGACATAAATCATTACATAATTGAGAAAATTCTTTTTGAATTCACATTCAGTCACTCTGGAAAGATCTTTTTATTTTAGAGATTTTTAGAATTGGAACATAATTAATACATAACAACCCATGAGAATAAAATGTGGGTATTACTAAAATAGTATCCATTTCTTCTAAAAATAAAAAATACATTAATAAAACATGAAATATTTTCATGAAATTTATGCACAATATTCAGATTGGATTCTCCTATAATATTAGCCATCAAAAACCTTGAGATTTTTTTTAAAACATGGGATGAGCACAAAAATATCAGAAACGGACATAAAAATAAGAAGGGAAACCATTAGTCCAAAAATAATTATAATTAAAAGATATAATTTTCACAAAAACGTACTTCTCAACCAATTGGTATCATATTGTTACTTTTTGAAAAATTAAGATTTCATTAAAAAATTGAAATCATAAATTATACCATAATGGTAACATAGGGAATTTCGTACATAATCTATTAAACCATATAAATACCATAATATTTTTAACCCTCATGACAACCTTACAGTGTAACCCTCACAGTTACCTTACAATGTATCCCTCACGGCTACCTTATGGTGTACCCATCAGAGTTACACCTGGAGAAACCGTTCGGTCAACCTCAACCACGAACATGCCCAATTAATTGGAGGTAGATAAAGGTCCCACCATCCATTATAAAATATTACCTTGAACCAAAAAATAATCATAAATCATGTATATGTTTATAAAAACATTCCTTTTGAATTTTGTAAAAATAGAAATTTAAGAGGTTTTTTAATGAAAAGACCCTTACAGATATCATGTATTTGATATGAGAATTGATAAAAGGAATGAAGTATGTTTATACACGATAAATACATAGAAAAAAACATAATATAATCAAAATAATTTCATAAATAATCATATTACCACATAATTAATTTAGTTGAAGGTTAACATAAATAATTAAATTTGAAAAAGTATTCCCTTACCTTGGGTTTATCTTATTTTAAACAAGTTCAATACTCCTATATAATATTTTATATAGAGTTATTAATATATTAAATAAATATATTAATAATTTTAATTAATTATAAGAAATATTTAGAACATATATTAACCCATTTATTAATAATATTTTGTTATTTTCATTGTTTTGGGTGAATTTAATTCGTCGTTTCCATTGTTGGATCATTATGGTTTCCTTGTTGAATTGAATATAAATACAAAATTGGAATGAAATGGTGTTAATGTGTATACCTAATTTTAATTGATTCCATATAACATTTTTTCATATACATGTATGAATCATTAGATAAAACATTAATGGGAATGATTTAATTTTTTTTGGTTTTTACGATCATTACAATATTATATAATTTTATTAAATATAATGTTTATATATGGGTTTTAGAACTTTAAATAACTTATAATATGTATAACAAAATATTATTTAACTATAATATTGGTTTTATGATGAGACATGAAATCTCTAATGAAAAATTAATGTGTGTCATCAATGATGACGGTAAATCGAGACATCATGGATGATGTTCTCATTTTTAGAAGAAAAGGGAGAGAATAAGATGTTTGATGATGAATTATTACATAAAAATGATAAAATGATTGTATATATAAGATACTATAGTTTGTATTCCAATTGGGTAAGTGGAGGTGAAAAGTGTATTTGAAAAATGAAAAATTATTGAAAAGAAAACAAAAGAAAATAAAAGAGGATTTTACCTCTTGAATTATCATCCTTGAGAACCTCATTAAGGCCCTTATTTTTGGCTGTTACTAACCAATGGGTCTTGAATGTGTGGAAGAGTATTGGGAGGAAATTGTATAGAAATTAAATAATTTACAAGGCTTTGAGGAGTGATAAGTAGAGGTGGTGAGGGTCAGTATTTATAGTTGAGGAAGGGGTGTTTCTCATTACTATATTCAAGAGCTTATTACATTGGCTCAAGACTATGAATAGATTGAAAATTACCAGTAAATATTTTTTAATAAATAATGTATTTTTTATATTAAGGTTCTTATATCATCCATGACTCAATAAATAGTGTAGTTATCATATAATGTATATATACTGTAATTTACCGTATTTCACTAATCACAAAAATTCAAATACATTACAATAATCCAAGAAATTTACCCCAACCATTTTTTTGACACGAATATTTCAAAAATTAAAAAAATTCTATGAAATTTTTTTTCTATATATATGAAATTTAATTTTTAATTACAATTGTAATTTAATCAAAAAATACATGTTATAAAACCACAACTGATTCTATGATAGTTTGTAAGAAATAATCAAAGTCTCACAAATTTATCTTATAATTATATGGAAAAAAAATTACTTATGAATATTTTTTATGAAAATATATTTTATTTTCAATCACTATATTAATTATAGAAATTTAAATCAAAATTTATATTTCACAAAAATACCGATACTTAATTTTATTATTTTTAAAACATTTATATACTTATTCTATGACATAAATAAATAATAATTTTACTTATAACATAAATAAATTTAATTTATACATTCGCAGGTATGGTTACTATTATATTTTTACAGATTCCTTTATTTCAATAAATACCCCTTATTTAATTATAAATTTATCCTGAATTTAACTATTTAATTCCTAAATGAAAATAAACTATTTTATAAGTACCTAGGTCATTACCTTCTCCCCGCCTTTATTATTTTGTGTTATCACAATATATTTTTAATTATTAAACATGTGAGGGTACATTTCCCTCAAATAATTTTCAGATTCTCATGTTTCTTCTTCAAACATGTTTTTCCTCTATAAAACCTTAACTTGGTGAATTATCTTATTCAGAAATTATTTCTATCTACGATCCAGAATAACAATAGTTTTATTTTTATAATAAAGTTTCTATTCTAGTTGAACAAATTATTTACTCATAACATGTAATGAATGTGGAACTTACTTTCTCAACATCGAAACATGAAAACCATTGTATACATGAGATAAAATCAGAGGAAGAGCTACTCGGTAGGCGACTAGTTTAACTTTCCCTCCAGGATTTCTTAAGGTACAATGAATCATGTACTTAGCATTCCATTTTTACCAAAACACATAAAACTTTTCCAAATAGGGGTTTTAAGGAAACCATAGCCACATACCTCAAAATAAAATTGTTTACTCATATTATGTGTATAACTATTTTTTCATACTCTGTGTTCTCCTCATGTGTTGTTGGATTATAATTACTTTATCATCCACTTCATCTACTAATTTTGGTAAAATCAACTTCCTTTCTATGAATTCAACCTAAAATGTTGGAGTTTGACACTACTTTCCAAATAATACCTCCAAAGGGTCCATCATATAGTGGAAAGATAACTATTATTTTAATAAACATTAACTAAATAATGATGTTAATCTCAAATTACAGGGTAATCCACTGAAAAAGATAGTAGCGTTTCCTCCAAGGAATGAATCATTCGATCAATCTGTCTATCCGATTGGGGATGAAAATCATTAATGAAATTTAATTCTATGACTAATGAATTCTGATGGAATTTCTAAAAGATAGAAGTGAATCTAGGATCTCAATCATATATAACAGATAGAGGAAATCTATGTAACCAGAAAATATATTTTAGTAGTAATCGAGAACGATGATCCAAATACGTATTACATTGAATAGAAAAAAATATGAATATTTAGTTAGTTGGTCAATAATAACCCAAATAAAATTGTTTCCATAAGAAGTATTTGGTAGTAGCACCACGAATTCCATAGATATATATTTTTCCATTTCCACTTTGGCACCCGAAAAGTATAAAGCTTCCCATTTGGTATTTTTCGGTCTTCTATAACCTATTGACATGTTAAAATTTTCATAGTAATATCTATAATATCAATTTTATTTCCATCCCACTAGTAATTCTCCCTAAGGTCTATTTAAATACTTGTGATTCTAGGATGAACTGAAAATAGATAACTATGAGCTTTAATGAATAAATCTTTCTTCAAATGATAATCACAAACAACACATAATCTCTTCCAAATATAAAAACAGAAGTTTTGTCAATATTAATTTCATAAAATGTACCCTTTTCACTAAATCGAAATTTTTATGTAACTCTTTGTCTTTCTTTTGTGCTCACATAATTTTTTATAACATATATGACTAAATTGACACCAAAAAAAATAACTGAACATCCTGTTTAGACAACATCCCAGAACAAAATCATCAAATCATTAGTCAAAGGGTCATGTTCCTAACATAAAATGGTTAGTATTGCATGATGTTTTTTTACTTAAGACATATTCCACATTTTTCATTTCTATGATGGTAACTGATCATGCAATCATTATCCTTTATCAGGTCAAGCCATATTATCTATCATATAATTAATTCTTTCTGAGTAAATATATAGTTCAATATTTTATGTTTAGTATGTATTTATAAATTTTCTATGTATAAATTATGACTCTAAATTTTCAATGTGAAAACCACAAATGATAATTCCAAATCTTGTGTGGGATAATTTAATTCATAATATTTCATTTGTCTTGATGTAGAAGAAATTACCCGATCAATCTGTATTATATCACAACGAATCCCCTTCAAAGGAGAATCAATGTTGAAGACAACATCCCCCTTTCTATAAGGAAGTGAAAAAACTAGATAATTCACCAATAGATTCTTCCCTTATTGAAAAAAACATCACATACATATATCTAAATAAATTTAACCCATTTTCATGTTAACATAGTTAGTGGGGTAGGGTAACCATGAAATTGTTTTAGAAAATTTAATGTAATAACCAGCTAATATAAGAAAACTATGAATCTATGTAACAGTTTTAGGTCATTTCCATTCATGATCCACATTTTTTTTGTCAGGATATTCTATTATGATATCCTTATTTAGAATATTCCCATGAAAATTAATTTTTTCCAACCAAAAATCACATTTCAAAAAATTTTCATATAACTTTGTTTTATAGAGAGTCTGAAAGAAAATTATTCAATGTGTTTTATGATCCTCAAAAAATTTTTAAAAGAGAAAAATATCATCAATAAAAATATTAATAAAATTATCCCAGTATTTAATAAATATTTTATTCATGAGATCCAGGAATACAGTAGGGAAATTTTTTAAATCAAAGGGAATAACAAAAAATCATAATTCCCATATCCAGTAGGAAAGGATGGTTTTAGTATGTTATCCTCCTTCACCTTTAGATAAATGTACTTATATCTCAAGTCAATATTTGAAAAATATTGACCTCCTTAGATTAGATTAAACAAGTCATGGATACGATTCAATGGATACTAATTATTATTAGTGAAGTTCTTCATAGATATATAATAAATGAAAAGTATCATGGACCTATAATTCTTTTTTATAAACAAGACATGATCACCCCAGGATGTAGTTATATGATTAATGAAACCTTTATCAATAAACTCTTATAATTGCTTTTTCTATTTATGAATTCTCACTAGGGCAATTATATAAAAGGGTTTTGAAATTGGCATAACATTAGTAACTAAGTCGATAATTAATTCAACTTCTCAATCTAGTATAACATAGGAAAAATAATTAGAAAAAAAATCCAGATATTAATTTACCACTATAACATCATTAATATGAATAAATACATTATTTTTAATAATGTTTACAGGATAAAATTCAATTCCATATTTTAATAATTTCTCAGCTTCATCATATATTATCAATAGTATGAGTTCATTCTTTTCTACAAACTAAATCTATTTCTGAAAAACATCTTCCTTAGCTCTACAATCGATCTTAACATAATAAGAAGAAATCCAATACATACACCAGATAACATCTAACTCTATGAAGGGAAAAATAAAAAGGTTTCTAGGTAATTTATTTCCACAAGAAACAACAGAAATATTCTTATAATGTATTTTTTCTACAATATTTTACCATTGATTTTTAACCGTAACATTTTGTCTCATATTTGAGGTGGAATTTCCAATTTAACAAAACATTTTTTACAATTAAAGTAATGTGTAGACCCCATATCAAACAATAAATTATAAAAATAAAAGTAAACAAAAAAGTAACTGATAACACTTTATTGGATGGTCTGAAACCTTCAAAAGTTGTCGCAAAGGATCTCCCCATGCCATGCTACTTATAATTTTGGTGCTTTCCATCATTCATATATTTCTCAAGGAAAAAACATTCATAATTCCCCATATCACCACATTTAAATCACTTTACATATTTCTAATAAAAATAAAACAAACCATAACTAAGATATTTTTCATTAAAATCATAGGATATATGTCAAACAACACCACATCAGAAACACTTTATAGATTTTTTAAGGCATTTATAGGGTTCAATTTATAACACATCCAACAAACTGGAATAAAGACATTCAAACCTTCAGATTTATTATATTGAATCTTACCCATTGTTTTCATTTGGACCTCTTCTGCTACTTATTCTCAAAGTCAACATGATCATTTGAACGATTATTTTCTACCCTTTTAACAGATCAGATAGGTTTCTCAAAAAAATTGAATCCATGGTAGGCTGATTCCCATCAGTATCTAGGATTCAATCTTTAGTAAAAATGAATGATTTTACTATCAAGATCTCAAATAAACGTTTTGTGAAACTATTGCTATAGGGTGAGGTTTTATTCATACAAAACCACTAAATCCTCCTCATAATATTTCAATTAATGGAATTTCTTATCCATAATAATTCGAACTACCCTAGGAAAATAATTTTCAATTGAAATATTTTTAACATCATCTTATTCCATGACATCATCCTCCTAACAATCCCTAATATTCTTAACCAATTACAACTAGTGGTAAGATTAACCGTTAAAATAATAAATGTTAATACTAAACGTTTGATTATATTAACACCCTATAACATCAACTATCTTAAAAATGAATTTAATACAACCTTTAACTGTCACTTGGTCAGAAGATTCACTAAAAGATAGAGGGTGTTTCCTTATAAAATGTTTCACTATCATTATGTTACTTTTTTGTATCACTATTTATTCTCTTGCATGGATTATACCACTATTTATAGACAGAATAAAATGATCCATTACTATCACAAATGGATTGGTTCCAATCCCCACTATTCTAGGATGCAGATTTAGAAATACATCATACTCTTGGTGCCTTCCTACTTTAGCTTCCGAACTTCTTCTTAGGAAAACCATTATTAATAGACATATCTTATATGAAGAAACATGGTAATATTCAAATTCAATATAATTTAAAATTAACCATAACATAAAAATAATTTAAAGAATTCTATTAACATCATCCTAAACCCTAATGTTATTTAAACTGTGTTATGATACCAACTATAAGGACCCATCCTTAAATATTACATAATCTGGATAATTCCTTTTTAATTAACTTCTATACATTCAATTTTTTTTAGATTACAGTTTTAGAGAATTAGTATATAATTCATACATATCAACCCACATTCATAAAAATTATGTATTACAAAAACACTAACCATTTCATCCAAAAAATTCAATATATTTTAATAAAACATGAAATCATTTTATGAAAAATCATCAAAATATTCAACTTGGCCTCTCATTTATTATTTCCCTTCATTAACCCTTGGAAAAACATTTTAAAACATTGGATAAGCACAAAAAACTCAATAATGGACATAAAAAGAAAGGGTGAAATCGTTATTCTATCAATAATTATAATAATATAAACTAATTTTCACAGACATACTTTTCCCCCAATAAGCATCAAATAGTTACTTTGTGAAAATATGCTATTTCCAAAAAACATAGAAAACATAACTAATACCATAAAGGTAACTTAGGTTATTACAAACATAATATTGTATACATAGAAAAAACAGTAAGATTTTTAATACTCACGGCTACCTTACATGATAACCCTTAGGGCTACCTTACTATGTAACTCTAAGGGAAACCTTAAGGTGGAAATATTGCACTTACACTTGAAGTAACCATTCAGTCGAAATCTTAAATAAAAATACTAAATAAATTATAGGGATATATAAGTCCTACCATTAATCATTAATAATCATTAGTAATAATAAAATAACCATAAAACAGGAATACTTACATAAAAACATTCCTTTTGAATTTTGTAAAAATATAAATTTTAACGTATATTTTTAAATAAATGTCCATTACAAATATCATATATTAGAAAAGAAAATTTAAATAAAGAACAGAATTTTTGTATACAATATAAATTAACATAATAAATCATAATATAATCAAAATTCATTTCACAAATAATCTTTTTACCACACAATCAAATAAGTAGACGGTTAAACCATAAAATGGAAATTTGGTTAGGAATTCGATTACCTCAAGTCCATCTTACTTACAAAAATTTCAAAAATACTATAAAATGGTATAATGATTTATATTAATATATTAATGAAACTTATTAATATTTATAATTACTTATATGATCTTATTAAAAAATATCTCAACCCAATTATTAATATTTATTTAATTTTCATTGTTTCGGGTGAATTTATTTCATGGTTTACATGGTTGGTTCCTTATGGGTTTTCTTATAAAATGGATGAAAAACTCCTAAAGTGGAATTTAATGGTGTTTATATGTTTCCAGAATTTTAAATGATACAATATATAATTTTTATATGAGTATTAATCATTAGATAAAACGTTAATGAAAATGATTTAATTTAATTTGGTAGTTTTTACGATCATAACGATATTATATGATATTATTCAATATCAAGTTTATATGTTGGTTAAAGAACATTAAATACATTATAATATGTATAATAAAATATTATTTAACCATAAAAATGGTTTCATGGTCATAAATTATGGCTCCAATGAAAGAGAAAAGTGTATCATCCACAATGGTGGTAAATCGTCACATTAGTGACGATGTTCTCATTATTAGAACAAAAGGGAGAGAGATAAAGTTTGATGATGAAATATTCCATAAAAATCATAAAATTCATGTTTATATAATATAATTGAGTTTTAATTCCACTTGTATTAGTTTATTTGAAGAGAGTATAATACAAGAAAAATAATTTAAAAGAAAACTAAAGAAAATGAATGAAAAATTTTACTCTGGAATTATCGTCATTGAGAACCTCCTTAAGGCCCTTGGTTTTGGACTTTTGGTGTGAAAAAAGGTATTGGATGTGGGTAAGAGGAATGGGAATGTAATTTTGAAGAAATTAAACAATACTCAAGGCTTTGAGGTATGAGAAGAAGAGGTGATGAGGGGTGATATTTATTGTGGAAGAGAGGGGTGTTTTCTCATTATTATAGTCATTAGTTTAGTAATTTTGATGAATAATATGAATAGTTTAAGAATTATCACTAAATATATTAAATTAATTATGGAATGTTTGAGATTATGTTCTTTACATCATTGATGAAACAAGTAACACTGTATTTATATTATAATGTATATATACTGTAAATTACAATATTCCACTATTCAAAAAATTAAACTATTTCATAAAAATACCAAATATTCTCCCCAAACATTTTTAACATGTAAAAATAAAAAAAATCCATGTATAGAAAATAATTTTTTATATATGAGAAACTGAATTTTTAATTAAAATCATAATTTATTTGAAATTATACAAGTTTTAAGAATATAACTGATTCTTTAATACTTTGAAAAATTAAATAAAGTAACATAAAATTATCTTATAATAATAAGACAACAAAATATTTATTTACGGATATATTTTATGAAAATATATTTTCTTTTAAATCATTATATTAATTATAAAATTGAAAATAAACATTTCTAATTCAAAAAATACCAATACTTAATTTATCATTTTAATAACATTTATTAATTATTCCATGATATAAATACATCATAATTTCACATAAAAGATACAAAAGTTTAATTTATAATTTTATAGGTGTGGTTAGGATTCTATTTTTATATATTCTTTATTTTTTATAAATACCAATTATTTAATTATAAATTTATAATGAATTTAAGTATTTAATTCTAGGAATAAAATAAATTCTTTTATAAGTACATGGGTCGTTACATATAACCTACCAATGTCAATATCTTTCATTAAAAAATTATCTGTGATATAGGTGTTGGTTTTCTAAATTGGTTTTGTTGCACTTTCCTATAATTCAAGTCCTTGTGCTTTATTCCCTTCTTGGTTCTAGATATCTTCCACTTGACCAATCCACTCATTATCAAAAAATCAAATACAAAAATCAATGGATCCTACTATTTAAAATACATCCTTTCCATCACCATTGGTGTCAATTAACCTCCCAATAACCACTTCATCTCATTGGTAATCTTCAATATGTGTTCTTAAAAAGGTAATTTCCAATAAATCCAACCTAATTTATTTATGTAAAAATAACCAGATCATTATGAAACTTCATATTTTTATCAAATTAGAAGTAATTATTTGGTATTTTAATAAATTGTGGGTTTAGCTACCAGAGTAATAGTGGTAATATAATAAATTTCCTGAAATTTAATGAAATTAAAAACGTTTCAATTTCCCCTATCCTTGGAAGAATTAGGAGAACATTCCATGAGACATTAATCAATATTGTTTCATGAGACATCCCATTCTATGGAGATATTAGTGAAAATAAATTTGGTTGTTGAAGAGGAATATCTGCGAAGCCATTTTTTTCAATTACTCAATGTAGTAGATGGAATACTAGAAGAACATCAAACAACGCATGGTGATACTAAGTGTGGATAAAGTGACATTATCACTAGATTAGAAGGATTTCACACGAAATTGAAATCAGAGACTATGGACCTCAATAAACATCATGGATTAATTATTGAATTTAGAAGATTGATTGATCAAATATTATATATAGTATAAAAAAATCTATAATTATCTATGATTTAAAATTATATATCACTTTTTTCAAATCTATAAAGGAACTCCTATTTATGGATAATATTATTAAATTATCTTAATGGAGATCTAGTAATAATTACCTTGTACTGAATACCCATGTTTTTATTTCACATGGATGATTTGACCTTTATAATATCAAAAATAATTCAAGAAATAATAATAATATAATTGTATCAATTGAAACATTTCATATGAAATGGTTATGAAAATAAAAACATCAAAATACATTATTCAATAAAAATATGGAAGAATTATTCAATTTTATATTTATAATATTCTCAAAAGTGGATATAAGTGGGATAAATATTCAGTCCTTTTAACCATTACCATTAGTCAGGGAAAACCTATTCCACAATGCACTATAAAATTCTATTAAATCCTAATAATAAATACATAAACCAATAGATTATGTCTAAACAGGGACATACATATACCATACTATATGTCTAGTTTAGTATATTAAAAAATTAAATTGATGAATGACTCAACATAATGATTATCTGGATGTTCTATTTAGATTGGTGATTTCAATGTCCAATAATGTTAAATTAAACTAAAATTAGACCATCGTTCACTTAACACAAATAAAATTAATAAATGTTTATGTGCACCATAAGGGATGTCAAAATATTTCTAAGAATAGAGGACCTAGAGATCACAGTATGAAATTTTTCAGATTTTGATAGTGGTCTCAACAAGATTTATTTAATTTTAATTTCATACAGTCATTTTCCTAGTCGTTGGGTTATGAAATAATTAATGGTAAATAATTGAACTTTTCCTTATTCCATCCATTTTAGTATCTCAACATGATATTTTTTCTATGATTTTATTTTTTATATACTAATTTTTTTGGCTATGCATGGTGTAAGACTAGAAATTACACTATTTACATTTTCTAAGGGTTTAATTTTTTTTTCACCCAAGAGAGTATCAAACATATTACTATTGATAGTTTATGTTATTTTACAGAGACTAATTAGTTTAATGTTTATGGTCAGAGAGATTTTATATGATAATATAAGAGGCGGGTAAAGGGCATACAACCTTAACCAATTTGTGGGATGATAAACAAAGCATAAACATGTTCAACCAAATGAAAATTGTAAGACTTATGCTTACAGTAACCACCTTCGGGATATAAGAATTTAATTTAGCATCATCAACAAACAGGAAAGTTTTTTTGGTTTAAAGGTCATCATAATATTTTCCAGAAGCAAATATGGTTTAAATCAAAACGGAATGATGAATCCAAAAAATGTAGAGCCTAGTACATGTAAAGAGAGACTAATTATTAGGTTTCATATTTTTAATTGAGGAAAAACCTAAATTATATTAGTATATATTACCCATTTCAAAACAAATGGCCTCTGATGAAAGATATAAACAGATTTGAAGGTCATAATTAGATTATGGTAGATGTAAAGGTAGTCAATTCGATGATAATGATATGGTAAAATTGTTCTGAATTGATGAAGGGCCCATAATAGTATAAAATCCAATTTTATTGGTGTAATAAATTTATTTTCATATTTATAATACTAATGATGAATTGCATGTTGTAACAACCTATAATGGGGATCAATATATAGTAGTACCGTATGACTTATGAATCAATGAATTAATATGATGTAAATCATAAAAGATTTAATATTTATTAGGGGATGGTGGGATTGAATGTGAATATTTGGGATTATCACTGACCATAATTAAAATATATGTTCCATAATAGTACATTTGAGGGACTTTCTGATAGAGGACCATCTCTAAATGATGAAATACTCCATGTTTATTTGGAAAAAAAATATGGTATAAATATCATTAATAAACATAATTGTCCTTTTTATATTTTTTTACAAACATTATTCATATCCATGAGAGGTTTATGTTGACTCAATCAATTATGGCATCATTTGTAGTCTATGGAAATTGGGTATTCAAAATTACAGTTTATCACCCCCTTCAAAAAAAACCATGGTTTGGGTATTATATGATATTGGTGGGTAATAAATGAAGTTGATAATTTGGGGGTAGTTCTGAAATATTTGGTTTATATGTTGATAAATATCATAAAATAATGGTAATTAATAAACACATTTTTATTATAAATTATATGACATCTTAATAGCGTGTCTAATATAAAAATACCTATCATGAAATAAGATTTCGTTTTCAAGGAGATAAGTTTGAAATTTATTTAATCTATGAATGTTCTAAACATATGTAATTTAGAAATCACTATTTATCATGTGATAACAATAATAAATCCACCTGTATTTGTAATTAAATTTTCTTTTCAAAAATAAACCACATATAAAGGATGGAAAACATGCATGTGTTAGGTAACACTTGTTAGATAATATATGATGAAATGTTTTTTGAATGGAAGAGGTCTATTCAACAAGGATGAATAATTCGGTAAATTTGTGCTTTCAACTAGAATGCGAGATTCTGCATCATTATATATTCATGGAATATATTTACTAATATATATATTTTTCTTTATAACGGTATTTTTATTCATAAATAATGTTAAAACCCCAAGTGAGCCCCATTTTCAAACAAATTATAGGTAGTCTGAGTCTCAATATATTATATCTCAGGATTTGGTTAATGTAGATTACAAGAAATGAAGGAGGAATACCCACCTTAAAAGAATTTGGATAAATGTGGGTTTTCATGCTATATATGAGATAATTGATTAATCCTCACTATATATCCTTATATAAATAAATTCAATCTTTGTATTGTTCATTGTAATGAATATCTATAGAGATATGTCTTATATACAATGGAGAGGTATAATATATTTACCTGAGGGTTAAGAAATGGGAAGGTAATCTCTGACACTTATAATAGAGATCCAATATCTAGGGAACTGTTCTAGGGAATGGTTATAATTTTAGAATATGATAAATTTGTGGGTAAGGGAAAAAATTTGTTCAAAACATTGATATATTTGGTAACTATTTAAAAAAAATTAAATGTACAAAAATTAATAATCTATATAGCTTAACATCTATAAATTTAGGATAGTATTTTTGATAGATTAATGTCTTGTTATCCATAATCAATTTCCTTGTAGTTTATGACAATATAAAATAAACCATCATATATAGGTATTTTAACTGACATATCAATTGTGCAAAATGAAAATGATTTCTTCATGTGTTGAGTCAGTGGAAAACCCCTCACATGAATTGATGATCCCTAAAATACCAATATGACATGACAATATCAATGCGATGAAACTTATATGTATTTCTATATTTTAAACTCTATTAATACCTTCATATATTTTAATAATAAGAATTGATTCATATATTGTCAAAGGAATAATATACTCGACATAGAATGATATACTATATGGGGAGAAAATGAAAATGGATATATTCTAATACCATTCCAATGAAGAAGCGATCATAAATTAGAGTGAAAAAACTTGGATGGAGAGGTATATTTATGTTTTCCAATTCCAAATTTGGCCATGTGTTGTGTTCTATATACATCACTACTATCCTACAATAATAGTAATTAAGCCACATGTAGTTCTTAAAAGTTATTTTTTTATCCTAGTTTAGGGGTGAGTAATTTAAACCACACATGAATATTTAATACTATATACTATGGAATCATATATATATATATATTTTTGATCATTATGAGAATCCATTCATAGGTAAATTCCATATTAATTGGAGTAATTATATATAAGATATGTTATCATGGATCATAGTTTATGATAATTAGCCTTTAATCATGTATCCTAATGTTTAGGGTAATTTGTTTGGAATGTGATCCATGATGGTTAAGGTCTTATATAATGGGAAAATGTGAGATATTTTAGAATCATTGTGCATTTAATTTGTTCCAAACATGAAGTTATGTAGATAAATTTTAGAGAAATCATATATTAGTCGAAGATGTTATATTCATTCAGTCCATTATGATCAAAAAGTATTCCCCCATTAGATTAAACTATGCGTATATAAAATGGTCCGTCTAATTTGAAATAAATGATTATATGTTTCTTCCCAAGTATATAAGAGGTTCTCTTGGATAACACTAATTATAAATTTATGAATAAGTAGAGGAGTTCTGTTTTATTAAATTATAATTTTAATTGATTTTCATGGATCTAATGTTTATAAAACATGTGTAACTTCATTTCATTGAGTCACTCAATTTTTTATAGTTGTATTTATGACTAATCATCTTCATTTTGATGATAAAAATGGTGATGCAAAATATGGGAAATTGTTCCTAGATAGGTTCATCTTCCAATAACCTTAATACAACCTTGTATGAGGTCTCCTATGTGAATGTATGGTTTTGGTATAATAATATTTAAAATCATGATGGAGTTTATTTATTCAAAACATCAAAAAGTTATATTTAATCATATAAAAGATATTATTAAGATATTTTTTGATTTCCTCTATGTATCCTTGTTTGATAATACAAGGAAGCAGAATGAGTGGTTAGAATGTTTATTATAATCACTATGTTAACTCTTAAATTCCGAATCATAACAATGATTTTCATTTTCTATCAATTTTATGTGGGGGACACTAAATTAGGTAATAATATTTTTTCCATTTTAAAATTTATAAAATATGCGGTTTGGAATTAGTTTAGGGGTATAAATTTATAACATTTTAGATGAAATCCGTAATAATAAGGATGAAATTAAATGAAATTATTTTAAACAGGGGGTACAAAAAAATTAATTCTATCCCCTATACAAAAATTTACCGAGATTAGTTTGTAATGTGAAAAAATTATAATTCTTAATTGATAAAGTGGGCGTGTATTTTTCTAGAATATAATTTCAACATGAATCCGATGAATGAATTTATCATTGATGGAAAAAATATTCAGGTCTCTTGATTTGATGGATGATCATGGATCTTGACTAATGGGTTTCATAGATTCTGATATTGTTATCTCTTATAATGGAGGGGGTCTTTAATACTTCGTCATATCTAATGAAAAACCTATCAATAATTTTTTTTATAGAGGACCTTCTAGGAATTTGGGACCACATAATTCATGGAATATGAATCCCATTGATGAAACTTTTCCATCATGAATTAATCTGGAAAAAGGATCATGTGTTGAATCTAGTTTATCATAGGCCGCATCCATCTAGTATCAGAATCAATCACTGATGGGAAAAAATCAATTTGATCAAATGTGGTGGTGATTTTATACATATCATTTCTTATGAAATGAGAGACCACATGATGATTACAGTTGTTAATAACTAGTTTCCCAGAATTCTATGAATGTGGTATGTCTGATATTATTGGTTTAGAGGGGAATTATACAACAAACCCTCTCACACAATCTTGCAATGAAATTAAATCTTCCTTATTGATGTCATAGTCCTCATTATATCAAATAATCACCAACTCTAAATGCTAATGAATATTTAATAAATGCACTAATATTAGAGAGAATAATTAAAATCCTAAAATGAGATCATAGTATAATACCAAATTTTTGGTGAACCCTTATTAAAGAAGGAAGAGTAAGGTATACATCTTTTGGTTGAGACATGAATACAATCAGAAATAAGTTCTTGATGAGAATAAATTTTTCCCTTCTAGTTGGACATATATAGGAACTTAAATGTTCATTTTCATTGTCGGGTATATTTTATTGGTGTGAAAAACTTGTTCATTATGAAGCTCCATGTCCAAAATCACGTCTGTATTATTGTGTGTAATATCAGGAAATCTGCTAATTCATAACTGTGGATTATATTTTGAGAGATAAATTTGATTTCATGTTGTTGCTGAATGAAATCCCATCAT
Source organism: Viscum album (assembly GCA_963277665.1). NCBI lineage: Eukaryota > Viridiplantae > Streptophyta > Magnoliopsida > Santalales > Viscaceae > Viscum > Viscum album. Next base: position 695,690,311 of record OY728163.1, read on the forward strand.
GTGATACACCCATCCATTATAAGTTCCATAAGGGTATATTATGGTGTAAAAAATGTGACACCCAAATATTTCATATAATGTTATCCTTTTGTTGAAATTCAATAGCTTATATTGCAAGTGGAACTGAGTTCGAGCACACTACGATATTTCAAATTAGCCTTTTACAAAGAAATTATGAATAGTATTAAATAAAATATGAAATTTATATATTTCAAAATAGCCTTTATTTTTTAATTCAAAATATCAATATTAGCTTATGGTGAATTTTGGGTATTTTTTTGAAAAGTTCCATTTTTTGGTGAATAGTGAAAAAATGTGGCATTATTATTAAGAACAGAATTTTTCTTTTAAATAATTAATATAATTTTATTTGGGTTTAATGTCACAATAGAAAAATATTAAATATATTAATCCAACTTAGGTAAATGTAATTATTTTTAAAATAGAATTAGATATAAAAAATTATTGAACTTTTGAACTTATCTTTTACCCACCTTTTAGCCACATCTGTGGGATTATCATTAAATGAAATTTTAAAGATTTGTTAATTGAAATTTTAAAATCAGACAGAAATGGTTGTAAATAGATTAAATTCTTTTATTTAATAGTTTCAATTTAATTGTTTTGTTAATAGTATCTTTCATAATTCTTTATTTATTTAACAGAGTTATGAGTTAATCATGTTATTAAAGGTTAAACAATATTACAATATTTGAAATTTATCTTAACACTGGTCTTGATTTCATTGTTTAAGTGGGTTTAGATAAAAATAAACCTTATATAACTAATATGATCCTTTTTAAACATCTTCTATTATATTAGGAAATTTATTATATTTTAGTTAAAGTAGATCAAAAAATGTTATACTCAAATTTTAAAAACTATATCATTTTTAATATGATGTTATATAAGTGATATAGTCAACAATAAATAATAATTATAAATATAAAATTTTTTATATAAATTATGATAATTTATTTATAATTTTATAAAATAATTAATTAAATTAAATGTTGACATAATGAAGAGGCAGTAATTGATTTATTAAAGGATGAATCAAATAAATGATATTAATAATATTAAAATAAGAATCATTAGAAACATTTGATGATATACATGATTTTTTTGGAATACATTGATATGTTAGGGAAGAGTTAATGTGGTTTTATCTAAGGTATCAAGTTTTTATGATTTTATAAACCATCCAATAATAAATAGTGTGAAAATTGAGATAAATGAAATTTTAAAATAAAAAATATTTTATTATAAGATATAAAATTCATAAAAATATATATTTTTTAGGAATAAATATTATAATGTTAAAAATTTCATATGTTTTCCAATATATTTTTTTTAACATTTTATAGTAATTATATTAACCTTATAGTGTAAACAGACAAATTATCACGGTAAGAGTTAAATTGTTTAAATAACGGTTACAACAAAAAGATAAGTGTTAAAAAATTATAACCAAATGTCCCATAAAAATATTGGATAGATAATAGTAAATAAATATCACATTTTTATCTATTTTTAATCATTTAATGGACACCTATCCATGACAATGACATAGACATTATAAAAATCAATGAATGTGACAAAATGTCATACTCAAATTTATTATAAGTATAATAAATTTAATATGGGGAAAAAGAATATAACTAAGTTCATAAATAGTATATAGAAATATAATATAATATTATAAATCATAATAATTTATTTATCATTTTTATAGACTAAATAATTACCATAAATAATGAAACAGTAGTGAAGAAGTAATTATTTTATTAATTGAAATATCAAATTAATGATATTAATTTTTTTTAATGAAATATAATTTTACATAATTTTGTTTCTATATGAATTAAATATCTGATTATGACATTTTTTTATTGTATTCTATGGTTTGGTTCTAATTTTACTTTTTTTGGATTATATATAATGTTAATGTAATGAATAGTGTCAAAATTGACACCATCGATATTTTATAAAAATAATAAATTTTTAAATTATTCTAAAATCATAAAATTATCCAAAAACAAGAAAGTGATAATTATAAGGTCAAATATTTCAAAACTTATCCATTTATGGGAAATTGAAATCATATAAGTAAATATTTATAACCTTTTAATATTTAGAATATTATTACCAATATTAAAATTTAATAGATTAATTGACGATAAATCAAAATGATAAGGTCCAAAATATGATCCAAGATTGTCTAAATTTTATTGGTTGAGATGATTTTTAAATATCCTCAAATTATCCTTGAAATAAATCACATTATATCTATTTTAACTCAAAAATCAATTTATATTAAATTAATAGTTCTAGAGTTTCCAAAAGTGTCCCTCCCCTCTCTTATAAAAGGGAACTTATACTTCTATTTTAGTCACACCATTAGATCCATTTGGATTATCCAACACTACCCATGTATCCTTCCAGGTTCCCTCACTCCATTCTAGTGTACATACTTTGGTCATAAATCCTTCCAAATGAGTCCTTTTCTGCAAATAAAATGGAGACACTCGATGAAGAGGTAATTGTTTTACCCACTATTTTAACGTTATTTTATTCTTCTACTTAATTTTAAACGTTTTTTCATTAATAAATTAATAAATCCAGAATATACTATATGATGATATTTTTTTATTAATGAAAAACCATATTCCTCCTTTTACTGATCCTAAGAAAAGCAATATCACTATGCATGCGTGTGTAAGGCTTACTGTCTCCACGTCTTGGTGAAAACTGTTTTTCATATATACTTTATTACAAAATGTATAATTATGAATATAATGGATATAAATAATAAAAAATAAATTATATTTTCCTTTTATAATTAACATACTATCCATTTATTTACCCCATTACTATTAAGGAATTGATATCGTCGCTCGTGCGTATATACAACATACCATCTCCATGAGACGATGACATTCATTAAACATGTTGACCATTCAAGAATGATTATAAAATCATATATAATGAATCTGTATTAAGTATATGAAATAAAAATTATACTTTAATAACATATATATATATATATATTTCATTTACAGTCTTCCATTCAATAGAATACAAAAACAGAAACAACATTCATGTGTACGTATGACCTACCATTTCTATAAATGGTTTGTTCAATTTCATATGTTTATATATTATATATATTTATATACTGAATATATATGATATATAAATCATTTTTTACATTGTAGAATTATGTAAATCGTGATCTAAGTAATATGATCAAGAATAAGAAGTCAAAACAAGTAAGAGAAACAAAGCGATTATTACCTCGAACATTGCTTAAACATGGAATTGCTAATAAATAGGTAATATAAAGTCATAAAGGAATCATATATTATATCATAAATATTATTATAATTTTGGAAAAAGTTTATAATATATTTAAAAACATTATACAGTACTTTCATACATGTACGAAGAGTATCATACCTATGGTAATGGAATTACGTCTTACATTTAATTTTCGTGAGATATAAGCCATGTTCACCACCTATTTCAAGGATGTGGTGTGTGTAATTCTGGTATTACATTTTATATCCTGAATAAATATATCATAATGGTATTTAAATATTCATTTTACGATATTAGGCTTATGATTTAAATGTTCAATGTGGTATGGGATGCTTTGAATGTTTAAGGAATTAATCCCTTCACCATTTAAATATTCATGATATCATTTTACATAACTATTTATATGAATATAAAATTATTATAATGGAAATTTTATTTCTATTTTTATGTTAATTATAATTTTTTAAAAAATAATATTTTTATTGTTTTATGTAAGGGACTCTTTAACTAAAACATAATTTTAATTTTTTTAAATACATATTCTTCTAAATCATTATCATTAATGTCCATGCTTTCAAACTGGTTTTAAGGATTTATTTATATGGACAAGATTTTTTTTAAATGTTAATTACTTTAAAAATATTCAAAGTGGTATGAGACACTTTGATTAAAAAATCCTAATTTAAATTCCTTATTATATAAGTGTGCATCTTTTGAATAAATGATTTCAAATAAAAAGGGTATTTTTCTCAAGAAATTTTTAATGAGTTTAATATAGGATTATCATATATTTCATCATTATTTGTTGGATCACATGATTAATTGAGTATGATCTCTTATGATGACATTTTTAATATTTTTTTGAATGGTTTATGATTATTTTTATTATGAATGATCTATTTTGATACCATTCTTGGTTTTTGGATTAAGAATTCATATTTTGTATAATGTTTTTTAATATGAATGATTATGTTTTTTATGTTTCACCATTTTCATATTATAAATGTATTGGACTTAAAAAGTGATTATAAGGGTCCCCTATAGCCCCTTTATGAACTAATAATTTTAATAGAATAAAATATATATCATTTTCTCTAAGGCCTTACACATTTATTATATTCTTGGCAAGAAGACTTGAAAATATTAGTTTCTTGTAATGAAGCCTTGAGTCTATGATATTTTTGCCATGAAGCCTTGCAATTAATAGATTCATGGAATGAATCCTTAATAGTAATAAATTCTTGGAACACAGCCTCTATGGAATGTTTTAGATATCCAAAACTAATCATTTTTCATTACAAGACTAGTTAGTAGTATTATGTGTGATTATTTGACTAGTTTAATACCTATGTGAATGTTTAAAAGAAATTATTTCAATTTATTATTTCCATATTATGATCCGGTTTATGGTTAATGTTCTTTTGATTCAGTTATACATTTTACCTTAAGATTTAAAATTATTTATTCATATTATCTTTTGATGTATGCTTACTCTTACCGAGCATCTGAGATCACCCTTTCTAATGTTTTATTTTCCCATAATTCAATGAATTGGGTTATTACTGATATACATTGTTTATCCTTGGGAATAATTTAATTATAAAAGGATTGTATATGTTGTATATTATGTTTTTAATTTTAATATGTGTTCCATGTATGTAATCTGTTTATGAAGACTACTAAACTGATTGGTCCTTCAGGATTTGATTCCTTGTAATCATGCTAATGTATTAAATTAATGCATTGACTCTAGGCTTCTAGGGCCAGGGTTTTATTTTTTTTTATCAATGGTAGGTTTAACAAATATCATAAAAATTAGATTTAGAAAAACAGAGGATAGGGAATGTTACACTATGATAGATATTAGGTATAATCATAGAATAATAACCTAGATTTTTGGTAAGGTATATATTATTTGTGTGTTCCTAGAAATAAATCCCTATTTGGAAACAACAAATGTATGTGGTTCTAGAATAGATATAACTATGAGTATTAACTCTGAAAAAGTGTTCTGGGCTTGACTCAGGGAAACCTGGTACATGACAACTGACATACTATGCACCTGGTTTGACACTCATTGGGGATAGGATTAGGATAATTTACATTTTGTTTACAAACCATTATGAAGGATTTATGAGTAAATATGTCCCCAAATAAACAATATTTTTTATTATGATACTATATAGGAATAAATATTTCAATTTATATTATGTATTTTACATGTTTTGAATTATTGAATATGATTTATTACCTATCCTACTATATGTTGTCATTTACAAATGGTGGCTAGTAGAATGAATTATAACCTCACCAGTACACATGAACAAAATAGTAATAAGGATCATATCTTTCATGGTCTCAATCCAATATGTGGTAGGTAAATATTCTTCAAATCATTATAATCATATGAATACATAATTTCAGGTTATAATGAAATGGGTAATGAATTTTACAAGTCCTATGGTTTCAATGGAAGGAATGAAAAGAAGAGGATGAAAGGTTAAATGATATATAAAGGGATTAAGGTAAAGAAGTATTTTCACAAATTTGATAATTTTGGAAGGAAACACCTATTGCCTAATTAAAAGAAAAAGTAGTTTTCTTTAAGTGTGGGGAGAAATTCCATAATTATCATGATTGAACAAGAAATAAAAAATCTATCAATGTCCAATGTTACAACTATAATGAGACTGGACACTACACAAATCAATGTATCATGAATCAAATAAATATACCTTGAAAGAGGGAAATGAATCATAGTTGAGATTATGTTACTACCAAGGATGAAGAAGAATGATTAATGTTCTTATGTTGGTATTGAATAATTACCTCATTTGAGTATTTTATCAATGATTTACTGGTTATATGAATTATGGAAATAAATAAGGATTACAATTCAATATTTATTCTTTGAATATTTTAAAGCATGAAAAATTTCCTTATGGGTTTTTTGGTGATCATATATTTTGAATGTGTTAGTAAGTTCTACATTACATTATTTTGTAATCTTATGTTACAATTGATTTTGGAAGTTTAGAGACCTTTTTAGAATGATAATATGGACATAAGTATTTGGGAAAAGTCTTATGTATGGATTAAAGTATGTTGAACATTGGAAATTATTTTCGGAGGTTAATGTATGATTTATTGGATATTATATTCTAAAATTTTCGGTTTTATTAAACATTTAAAATAATAATGAAATACTTACGGAACATATGAATCAATAAAAAATCTTCATGCATAAAGAATCATCTTGAATATATGTCTCCTAGTGAATGAAAGGAAGTGAAAATATATCGAAGAACAACCAAATGATTACATTGATACATAGAATGTAATCAAGTATATGTTCATGGGTTTTTTATGGATTGTAAAATAATCCCTCAACTATAGGAAAAAGTATCTAAAAATGTCTTATCCCAATACCTTAATTTATGTTGAACTGATGGTATTTTAAATCATCATAGATTTATGGCTTTGAGACCGTCAAATTTCAATTCTTTTTTCACTTGTATATGATTGTTGACCTCAATCACACCCAATAAATATTTACATTTTTTACTTCCAGTACGTATCTATACTTTTCACTAATGTTATTATTTTTTAATACCTAATTTGGTGGTGACCATCACATTTACCTTTCCCTCTTGTTAAGAGTATATTTTATTAACCCTATTTTCGATGTGGGTTTTCAACAAAGGTATTTTCTAGAGTGAACAATTTATTTTAAAAGTATAATTCTAAATTGAGAGGAAACAATTTATTGAATTAGGGGAGAATGTAACAACAAAATATTTCGTAGTATATAATCTTTTTAAGGAAACTTATTAGCTGATATTGGAAGCAACAATGAGTTCGATCGCCCCATGATCTATCCAATTAGCCATTTAAAAAGAGATTACGAATAGAATTAACCACATTATAAAATTTATATTTCTAAATATTTCATTAATTTTTGAAATCAGAATATTAAAAATAGATTCTTGAGAATTTTTATTATTATTTTAAAAGGTTCTAATTTTTTATGAATAGTGAAAAATATTGCATTGTTGTTAAATAGTGAATTTTTCATTTAAATAATTATTTAAATTTAAATTTATTTTAAAGTAAAAATAGATAAATAATACATATAAAAACCTAATGTAGGTCATTGGAATCATTTTTATTGTAGAATTAGATATAATATGTTATTGATCTTTTGGATATCTCTTTTTACCCCCTTCTAGCCACATCTATGGGATTAGCATTACATGTAATTTTTTCACTTTTGTGAATTGAATTTTTAAAAAAGAACATAAATTTTTGTAATTAGTATGAAATTTGTGATCTAATAGATTTAACAAGAAATTTTAGTAAATATTAACTTTAGTAAATTTTTATTTGTTTACCATTGTTATGAATTAATCGGGTAATTAAAGGAAAAAAATATTATAATAATAAAAATTTACACTAACATATGTCTAGTTTTATTGGATAAGCGGGTTATGACCAAAAAAACCTTATGTACAAAATATTTTCTTTTTTAAGCCACTTGTGTTAGATTTGGACATTTATTATATTTTATTCATAGAAGAGTTAAAAATTTCATAGTCACATTTTTATAAATATATCATTTTCAATATGATGTTATATAAGGGATATGGTCGAATATAAATAGTCTATAGAAATATAAAATGATTATATACATTATGATAATTTATTAATAATTTTACAAGATAAATAATTAAATTAAATGGGGACAAAGTGATGATGTGGTAATTGATTTCTTAAAAGATAAATCCAATAGTTGTTATTAATAATATTAAAATAAATATCATTTGAAATATTTTAAGTCATAAATGGATTTTTTTTATGAAATTGAAATTTTAGGGATGAGTTAATGTAGTATGTTCTAAGGTATGAAGTTTTTATGATTTTATAAAAATTCAAATAATAAATAGTGTTTACATTGTCATCAATGATATTTTAAAATAAAAGATATTTTATTAAATGATATAAAATTATTAAAAAATATATTTTAAATTAACTCGTAAAATATTAAATATAAAATAAATTATAAAATTTGGTTTTCTTGGAATTTTATTGTAAATATATTAACATTATAGTTTAAAATGAAATGTTATCACAGTAAGAGTGAAATTGTATAAATAAGGTTTTAAATAAAAAATAAGTATTTAAACTTTATAAAAACTTTTACAAAAAAAATTATCTGATGGAAAATATTCAACCATTATCACATTATTATTAATATAGAATCATTTAATGGATAGATTCCATGAAAATGACATGGAAATGATAAAAAGAATGTGACAAAATGTCACACTCACATTTCTTATACGTATAATAATATTAATATGGGGATAACCCAAGAATAACATCAATCATAATTATAATTTTTTAATATAATAGAATTTTGTACATAATTGTAATTTTTGTATCATTTTTAGTGACCCAATAATTACCATAAATGATGACACCACAGTGAAGAAGTAATTATTTTATTAATAGAAATATCAATTAAATGATATTAAAAATATTAAATGATATATAATTTTACTTAAGTGAGGTTCTCCACAAATATTATAGGTGACTGTGACCTGATATGAGTTTATTAAATGGTTTTTTTTTTAATTTATGTTTCTTTCAAGATTTTATTTAATGTTAATGTGATGAATATTGTCAAAATTGACAATATTGATATTTTTTTAAAAATAAAAATTCAATAAATTAATTGAAAACCATAAAAGCCTCCAAAAACTAAAAGTTTATAATTCCATGCTCGATAATGTAGTTAATTTTACATTTATGGACAATTTACACAATATATTTAATATTTATAACAATTTAATATTTATAATATTGTTACCAAGATTAAAATTTAATTGTTTAGTTGGGGATAAATTTAAATGAATATGTTAAAAATAAAACCAAATCATTTATAAATTTTTTTTGATAAGAGTATTCTTATCCACACTCATCTTAGTATAAAAATAACTCACTTTGGATCTATTCGAAATTAAAAATAAATTTATATTAAATTAATAGTTTTTGAGTTTCTAAAAGTGCCCCTCCCCTTTATTATAATGAGAACCTCAAATTATCTTTTAATACCACATCTAAATTCCATTGTCTAGTCCAAAACATGATAATTTCTCCTTATATCATATCTTACTTAATCCTAAATGCCATACTTTTTGTAGAAAATCATCATAGGGAGTCCTTTTGTGCAGATCAGAAGGAGACACTCGAAGAAGTTGTAATTTTTTTACCAACTCATTCAAAGTTATTTTTTTCTTCTACATAATTTTCCTATGTTTTTTCCATAATAATATAATAAATCCAGAATCTAATATATTCTATGTTTTTTTATTTTTGGATAACCATATTCCTCCTTTTACCCACCAACAAAAAACAATATGACCATGACTGCGTTCACACGGCTTATCATCCCCACGTCGTGCTGTAATCTATTTTTCATCTATAAATTTTTTAAATTGGTATAATGATGAATATAATTGGTATAAATGTTAAATATTAAATTATATTTATTCTTTATAATTAACATATCATCCATTTCTTTAACCCTTTACCATTAAGAAAATGATATCGTCACACGTACACACGTACGACTTATCTTCTCCAGGACACAATGAGATTCATTCTCCATGTTAACCAACCAAGAATGATTATAAAAATATATATAATAATTAAGTATGAAAAATGAGACATAATAATGTTATTATAAAAATATATATACATATATTTCATTTAATTTCTTACATTCAATACGTTAAGAAAACAGAAACAACGTTAATGCGTATGTATGCCTTACCATCTCTATGAACTGTGTGTTCCATTTCATCCATCTATCTATTATATATATTTAAATAATTAATATATATGATATATATATATATATATATATATTATTTTTCACATTATGGAAATATATAAATCATGATCTAAGTAGTATGATCAATAATAACAAGTCAAAACAAGTATGATAAATAAAATGATTATTACCCGAAACATGGTTTTAACATGGAATTTTAAATAAACAAGTAATATATTGTCATAACTATAACGTCCTGATTCTGAAAGACACCTATTGGTACCCTATACCCGGTTGGTCACATAGCTTGAAGCACATTTCCCCGAATGCCAGAGGCTACCAAAAAGAAGTGAGAGATTTGGGTGAGATAGTGGGGAAAATATGCCGTCATTTGCAGAGTAACATAGAGTAAGTAAGAAAAAAGACAATAGTAGAAAAAGTAATAATCCATGTAAATGTAAACAGTGGAATATTGGAAATAATAAACTGAAGCACACATAAATATGAATGATGCATGATGTATATGTCTCGGAAAGTAGTGAACAAATCACAATGCTGGAATATAATATAGTACTAAACCAAAGTTCAAAATCAAATTGATAAACATATCCTCAGAATCGCTAGCCTAAGCTTGGTCCCATGCTCTCCAGCTCTACAACAATCTAGTACCTGAAGTAGAAGGGCGCTTTCCCTTATCTATACCTGCAATAATATATTCTCTTTGGGCCCAAAAGCATGGCTCAAACAGGGTGTGATACTAAATCCTATTAGGCAACCATCAAAATATATATGCCTAATAGTCAGTGAATATATGGTAGGTAATAAGTAAAATAAATAAGTAACATGGAAGTACATAGTAGTAAAAAAATCCACATTTTCAAGGAAATTAGTTTCAGAAATCAAACAACACCTAATCAACGAAGGTAACTATCTGGGTTGTACTCTTCGCCTAACCCCTCTGGTTCAACCAAAACAAGGATAGTTATTCCCATGAATCTCTGATGAAGCACTCACCGTCAATTCCCCCTATAGTCATGTGTGATTCACAGACTCTCTGAAGAATCACTCACCATCAATTCCCCCTATAATCTTTCAGAGGTAACTACAGGTGCTCTGACGAAGCAATAAACCTCAATTACTTATATGGACTCATAATGTATCTATAGACCCTATGAGGGAGCACTAAGCATCAATACTCCCTATGGTCTCGCAATGTGAGAATTATAACAGACACTCTGGGCAATCCCTCAACATAAATTCCCCCTATGGTCCTAGTACAATAGGTTCTCGCAGCCCTGTGTAAAGAAAACATGCACAAACGGTGAACAACATCCAATGGAAACCCCTAGGACTACTTGTATTACAATATACAGAATATCATCTTGTCAGATAAGATAAAACACTTCATCCTACATTACAAGTCATGGATAAGAAACAGTACCCTAAAAGGCAGAACTAGACCAAACGATCAAAACGAGCAATGATGGAAAAACGTCCAAGGCATAGAAATTAACTCCATTCATATAAAATCAACATCTACTCAAGCATAGAAGCATAGTGGGCAATTAACTAGTCTAGGACGGTAATTACACAAAACCATGTTCAAGGGTTTTGGGAATTTTTTCAAATAAAACTCACAGACTGTCTATTGAAAGGTACAATCCACCAACCTTTGTGTTGGGAGATCCCTATATGTGAACCTTAAGCCTTGAATCTCCCATGAACACCATAGATCTACAAAAACACTCAAAATGTCTAATGGAGGATAACTTGAGAAAGAAGATGAACCAGGAAACAAATTTCAAGTAGAAGGAAGAACTAAACTTTTCAATCGCAACGCAAACGACGATAGTCGATTCGGTGTACAAATGCTTCATCAGTGGATCAGGGATAGATCATCACCGTAGGGATTATCTATGATGAACAAGACCTAGTAGTAGAATTTTCTGGTGATTATACGCAACCTTAGTATGTTTAATGAATAAAAGAAATTGCACCGCATGTACTTTATAAGTACAAGATGTGTACTTTCCTTTTCCAAACTCCGCTTTAGGTGGCCTCCAGGTCACCATATAAGGCCATGTGTGCAGCCCTTACATGGCTAGCACACGAATTCCTACTGTAACCGAGTACACGACGTGTACTCATAAAGTACATAGTGTGTACTTCAAAAATTTCCAAGAACTCATATTTTTCTATAAAATGACCTGAAAAAGGAATAAATACCTAAAAATAAGATCCAGGTTCATACAAACATCCCCCCTAAAAGAAATTGATCCTAGAATTTCCCTAGCAAAGTGGAATAGAAGAAGTGATCTCGAATAGATCCAACCATTGCGATCGTACATCGGCCTCCCTCTCCCATGTCTCGTCCTGTACTCGCATGTGCTACCATAGAAATCATACTAGAGGAACAGAATGGCCACAACGAACCATCATACTTCGATCGAAAATCCAGATAGGATGATCCTCAAATGAGGAATCCACGTCTAACTCAACCTCATCTTGTTGGATAACATGAGAGATGTCTGAGAATTAATGTCAAAGCTGAGAAACATGGAATACATCATGCATAGCCCAGTACCTCTTAGGTAATCACAACTGATAGGAAACCGGTCCAACTCTCTCCAGTATCTCAAACGTCTTGAAATACCTCGGCGAAATCATACCCTATCTCCTAATCCTTCTCTGTCCCTACCTTAGTGTGACATGTAGGAAACCTGATACCCAACCTTGAACTCCAAAAATCATCTCTACTGATCAACATAAGACTTCTTGTCGAGACTGTGAAGTAGCCATCCTCTTCCGAATCAACTCAATCTGCTCTGTGGTATCCTGGACAAGACAGGGTCCCAGCATAGATGCCTCTCTTGCCTCCAGCCAACATAAAGGTTATAGGCATGGCCTACCATATAAATCCTCATATAGTGACATCTGAATAGTTTCATGAAAACTATTTTTGTCGGATAACTCCACAAGGGGTATATGCTTCTCCTAAGAACCTCTAAAATCAAGGATGCATGCTTGAAACATGCCCTATAACACTTGAATCATATGCTCGGACTAGCCATCTTTCTGATTGTGGTAAGTTGTACTCAAAAGTACATGTGTACCCAAAGCCTTCTGTAGCCCCTTCCAGACCTGAGAAATAAAACAGGAGTCCCTGTCTGAAACAATGGAGTGTGGAACTTCATATAAACATACATTCTCATGGATGTACAACTATCCCAGTTCATCATCACTGAAGGTCACCTTGATCAGCAAGAAATGAGAAACCTTCATGAGTCTTTCAATGACAACACATATTGCAACATTCCCTTGAGTAGACCTCAGAAAACCTGTCATGAAATCCATCGCGACATCATTCTGCTTCCACTCAGGAATGGGTAACTACTAAAAAATCCATGATGGCCTTTGATACTCTGCCTTTCCCTATTGATAGGTGGAAAACCTTATGACGAACCCAACAACATCTCTCTTCATACATGGCCACCAATACTGATGGTGTAGGTCACGATACATCTTGGTGACATCAGGATGAACTTCTAAAACTAATGAATGAATGTCTTGCATCAGCTCCTCGTGTATGTCTGCTAGCACACATACGTTCCCTTGGAAACATAAGATCTCATCCTCACCTATGGTCCATCCAGAAATAGGGTCCTCTCCTGACATAATCTCTCTTAGTACTAGGCCTTCAAAATCTGATAGCTTCCTCATTATCACTCGATCAAGAAGAGTGGAGGTAACAACTACAGAAGAAAGAAACATCTACCTCTGTCTGTCATGCATCTCCAAATGCATCTCAAAGAACAGAGCCATAAACTGCCAATCACTAATGGCCTCATGAGCTGTCTGTATCTCATTCCTCATGCTCAATGCTTCAGCCAACTTCATTGCCTTTCCTCGGTATGTAGGCAAGCTCAAAGTCCAAGGACTGAAGGTACTAAACCCAAATTCGATGTCTCCAATTCAGATCAAGTTGAGTAGATATGTACTTGTGACTTTTTTGGTTGGTGAAAACCACAAAATTTTATCCCAGAAGGTAATGTATCCAACAGTCTAAATCATGAACAACAATAGCCAACTCAAGATCGTGTATCGGGTAGTTCCTCTCATGTGGCCTCAACTGCTGAGACCCTTACGCAACAACTCCTTCCCCCTGCATATGCACAACTCCCAGACCGATACCTGAAGCATCATAGTAAACAGTATAGCTCTTCCCTAGATCTAGAATGACTAGTATCAGTGCTGAAGTCATCTTCCCTTTTATCTCTGGAAAGGCTGACTCTCAAGAATCTGACCACAAGAACTTCACACCCTTCTTAGTTAGGCCCGTCAGTGGCACTGCTAAGCATGAAAATTCCGGTTTGAAATGCATGTAGTTTCTTAATAGCACTAGAAAACTTCAAACCACAAAGATGTTCTTCAGATGCTTCTAGTAAACTACTTCTCTCACTTTCTCTGGGTTTACTGATACTCTTGTCTTAGATATAACATTCCCCATGAAGGGAACCTGATCCATCCAAATGTGTAATTTTGAGAGCTTATCATATAACTGATTCTCTCTCAGTGTACTCAAAACAATATCAAAATGGGTATTAGGGTCGGGTCGAGTGTGAGGGTACACTAAGATATTGTCTATGAAGACAACCACAAAAGAATCCAAGTATGGATGGAACACTCTATTCATTAGTGCCATGAAAACTACAGGTACATTTGTGAGACCGAACGACATAACAACATACTCGTATAGACCATACATTCTACGAAAGGTTATGAGAGGTATATCAGGTGGTATAACGTGCAACTGATGATAAAATGATCTCAATTCAATCTTCGAGAACACCTAGGATCCTCGAATCGGATCAAAGTGATCATCAATCCTCGATAAGGGGTATCAGTTCTTGACCGTTAACTGGTTCAGATTCCAATAATCCACCCAATGCCCGAGGGTACCGTCTGCATTCTTCGCAAATTGGACAGACAAACCCCATGGAGAAGTACTGGGTTAGATGAAACCATTTTCCTATATCTCCTCAAATTGCTTCTTGAGTTCCTGTAACTCTAATGTAGCCATCCTATAATAAGGAATGGACACCGGTGCCACTCCTGGAACAAGCTCAATGGAAAATTCAACCACATTCTCTCTAGGAAAACCTGAAAATTCCTCTATAAATACATCACTGAAATGATCCACCACTAGAGGAAAGTCCAATTGTGATGTCCCATTGTCATCCAGGTATATACTAGCAATCTTGGAAGTAACTCATCCTAACCCATGATGCTTGGGTCCTAATTTTCTCCCCTAGAGATCCCACTTTCCCTTATGCAGAAACATACCACCCTTTGGTGATGTGAAACTCACCCTACGACGATAATATTCGACGACTTCCTAGAAGGGAACTAACTAGTCCATTCCGAGAATGACATCATAGCATGTCATCTCTAGGACATAAAGGTCCCATAAGAAGTAACACCCACCAACTTCTAGAGGGCACTCCTTGCACTGTTGCACACTTGTTGTTCTAATCCCCAATAGAGTGTCTAACATTAAGATATCTGCAAAATAAAGATACATAGAAGAAGGATCTCCACAATAGAAAAATATATAAAACTATTGGAAGCCCTAGTATGGAAAATAGTAGAAGATAAAATTGAGGCAACTAAGATCATACCTCGAACTGTAGAGGGTCCGGGATCCTGCTTTTGCTGGGTCTTCCCACTCCAAATGTCTGACCTACCACGTGACCCTGTGACCCTGCCTGACCACTCTGAGATGATCCACTCTGCTATTGCTAAAATCATGGAGACTGGCTACCATGGCCACAACCTCCACCTTAGCCTGAATGGCTGAAAGAACTGCAGTTCCCAGAATGATGAGAAACCAGTGATGCTGCTCTTGAATGAGGAGTCATAGAAGAACCCTTGTCCCCAGATTCTAGTGAGAAGAACTGACATAAGTGATGAAGATGACCCATTTTACCACAAGATCGTCATTCCAATGGGTCTCTCATGAAATGTGGTCTCGTATGTCTCATCGTCCCACACTGGTATCATACCACCTAGCTACCTGAAGGTACATTTTACCTACTCAGATCTCCACGTGTAGTCTCCCTACGACACTTCCTGCTATCAACCGGTGAAGCACTAACATTGGATACTGAACCGTCCTAGCTCATATCTCTATAATCACTCAGATTACACTCTGTGATTAGTGTCTGGATTACTATATAAGATATCGAAGTCAACCTGAAATGTTCACATGAGACCGAATGTGTTTTCTTATACCATCCTCAAACTCACTTGCCATAAACAACCAATCTACCCCAAGAAAAGGTGTAAATAAATGTAGATCAGTGATGCGAGAAAAGTACTCCATAACCAAAATACTAACCTGCTAAAAACTCATGAACACTCGGGCTCGATCGACCCTCAAGGTCTCCGGATAGAAGTAATCAAAGAAGGTATACTAAAACTCATCCTAGACCATATCCTGTTAGAATCCCACCTGTGAGATCACATCCCACCATCTCTTGGACGAATCTCAATGAATATACATAGCAAGCTTGACCCTCCTCTCTAGAGGCATTTCTAGGTGCTCGATGATCGTCAGTGTGGCCTCCAACCATGACTCTACAGCCTGTTATCCTCTTTCCCCTAAGAATGTTGGATGATGTTGCTGCTGGAAAACTCACGTCAGCTATACCATAGACGTGGTAGGGTGAGATTCTCCCTGGAAGGTCTTTATGAACCTCATAAATCCCTCTTTTAACTATTCATCAGCACCCATGTCTTGAATGACAATTGGTGCCAAGACTGGCACAAATGGAGGATCTTCTAGAAGTCCCCGATCTTCCATGTCTGGTGTCTGATTGCTGCCCTGTAATTTTCGGACTACCAAAGGATGTCTCGGTGGAATGACTTTTCATGGTCAAGAACATGCCTTAGATCAATATTATAAAAGACTAAAAATGGAAGGGTAAGAAGGAACATTATGATGAAATCATTAAAGTTTAAAAAACATGGATACACAACATATATACTTAACTACAGGACATGTTCCCTCACATGGGTGTGTACTTCTGCCAAAACCGGTCGTGTAACACCCCAAACACATTTCGTGTTGTCCTAACACACAGTGTGTACCTAAATCCTCTTCCCCTGCCCGGGTCCTTCTACATGACTAGGCTACACAGTTCTCGTAGAACAAGACCACACGATGTGTTAGTGCCAGACAAGGCATGTACTAGACGAGCTTCACCGACCCTTTTTGTTAGCGACATGACCGGGTACACGGCTCACACTACACGACATGTTCCATTCAGGCACGGCGTGTACTAGAGAAGACTCAACCGACTAGTTTTGTTAGTGACATGGCATGCTACATGGTTCTACAACTTGGCGTGTTCATCCAATACATGACATGTCCTACCAAAGATTTCCAAACCCCGGGTCCCTACCCACACAGACATTGACAAGGTTATCTACTACAGGGCGTGTACATACATTACATGACATGTACATAAGAAAATTATTTTCTTCTTGAATATGATAACACATTGCGTGTATTTAAAACTACACAACATGTATTCTGGGTTTTTTTCAGACAGTATGCCTCAGAAACTATTCTGGAGCCCATAAAAACACTAAAAACATTAAAGTGCCAAATTCTGATCCTTGAGGGGCTATAATCCTCGAAAAACAATGATTGGAATATCATACATGTTATATTCAAGAAGAAAAAAAGCAACGATCCACCATGTCCCGATCCATAAGGTCCCATAACACCTCAAGAACCAATGTTTGGAATTCATTCAAGAAAAACATACATAATCAATACCCTATTAAACAACATGTACTTTATCAATGAATCTATCACAACAACATTTCTATCTTGCACAACATCTATCATAATAGCATGAAATCACTAATACACCCAAAATGGCATGAAAATAATGCATGTCAAGTGATTCCTAGAAAGTACCTATATGATGCATGAGATGACATACCCTCATCTCATCGGGTTGCAACAGAAATAAAACCTCAATAATAACAAATTTAACAACAAAAAACATGGGAATCACCCAATGTTGAAATAAAATCAACTATAAAATTGAAAAACATGAAAATTTTAATAAACGAGGTAAATTGGTTTTTCCCTGTACACGGGTTAGATACTCTTGGGCACAGCTTATTAATCCTCCAATGGCCCGAAGGTCTTCAATTTTTATTGATTTTGATAATCCGCCTTTCCAGGGGTGAGGTGGAACCCTTACAAGGCCCATAGGCGTAAGTATTACATGGCTCGTAGGCCTTAGATGAATTAATTACCCATAGACTTCAAACATTACATACAACCCAGACTAACTACTTGGAACTGCTCCTCCCCAGCATCTTCATCTTGAAATCATCACTCCACCTTCACATGGATGTTTGGCTAGGAATTCCCATGAATGCACACGCTTGTCCCAATGGCAGGTGTCATACCCTCTAATTCTTGCAATCCGTTTAGCTTCTGCTATGGTGAAAGCTCCTTGCTCATCCTCCATGTACAGCTTGTTACTTTTAGGTTGTATGGTTTGCAAATGCACTTAAGGTGGCCTGAAGGCATTGAGGTGGCCCAAAGGCCTTACTGACCCGAAGGCCTTGGTGGACCGAAGGCCCTACAGGACTCAGGGACCAATCAGTGACCCGAATGCCCAAACGGGGGCATATTCTTGGCTACTATAGTGCCAAACGGGGGCATATTCCCGTCCTATCTCTGACTATAGGATCCAAAAAATTTTGTCAAGAAGAAAATAATTCCTATGATACCACTTTGTAAAATTTCGGTTCTAAAATTTGTGTAGAGGTACCCCGTACCCGGTTGGTCACATGGCCTCAAGCACACTTCCCCGAACGCTAGAGGATTCCAACTAGTAGTGAGGGCCTTAGGTGTGATAGTGGGAAAACTATAACCCCATTGGAAGAATTACAGAACATAATTAATCAAAAAGTGGATAGCAGAAGCCATAATAATCCATGAAGAAGTAAATACTAGAAGACTAGAAATAATAAATGGGAGAAAAAGTACATATAAATTATACATGATGCATCTGTCTAGGAAAGAAACGAACAAATAACAATGATAGAATACAAAATAGTACTAAACCAAAGTAAAAGAGAAAACAAATAAAAACTCATTAGCATCTCAAGCCTAATCTTGGTCCCAGGCTTTCCATCTCCACAACAATCAAGTAGCGGAAGTAGAAGTGCGCTTCCCCTTATCTATACCTGAAAAAATATAATTTGTTTGGGCCTAAAAGCATGGCCCAAACAGGTTGTGAGACTAAATCCCAATAGGCATCCACCATAAGATATGTGCCTAATAGTCAGTGAATATATTGTTGGTAACAAGTAAAAAGAAGCAGTAACAATAAAGTAATCGGTAGTAAAAAAACACACAGTTTCAATGCAATCAGTTTCATATATCAAACAATAGCTAATCAAAGCAGGTAACCCTCTAGGTAGTTCTTTAAGGATAACCCGTCTGGTTCAACCAAAATAAAGATAGATATTCCCAAGAATCTTTGAAGAATCACTCACCATCAATTCCCCCTATAGTCATGTGTGATTCAATGACTCTCTAAGGAAGAACTCACCATAAATTCCCCCTATAGTATTTCAGCGGTAACTACATGCGCTCTGAGGAAGTAGTCAACATAAATTCCTCACGTGGCCTCATAACGTATCTATAGACCCTATGATGGAGCATTCAACGTCAGTCCATCCAATGGTCTATCAGTGTTATAATTATAACAGACACTATGGGAAATCCCTCAAAATCAATTTCCCCTATGGTCCCACTACAACTGGTTCCTGTCACCCCGTGTAAATAAAACATGAAAAAATGGTGAACAACAGCCAATGTGAACCCCAAGGACTTATTGGCTAACAATATACAACATATCAACATGTCAGTTAAGATAAAACACTCCATCCTATGATACTAGGCATGGAAAATAAACAACAACCTAAAATGCTGAACTATACCAAACAGTCAAAATGAGCAACAAGGGAAAAACCTCCAAGGAAAACAAAATTAACTCTATTCATATGAAATAAATCTCTACTCAAGCATACAATAATATAAATATATTAACAATTCTAAGACCTTAATTATGCAAAACCCTCTTCAAGGTATTTAGGAAATTTTTCACATAAAACTCTAAGACTATCTATGGAAAGCCACAAACCACCAACCACGGTGTTGGGAGATCACTATACGTGATCCACAAGCATTGAATCACCCAATAACACTATATAACATCAAAAAAACTCAATATGTTCAATGTAGGATAACTTGAGAAAGAGGAGGAATTAGGAAACGAAGCTCAATTAAATGGAAGATCTTACCGTTGTGGCCCCAACGTAATCGATGACAGTGGGTTCGGAGTACAGATGCTCAATCGGGGGATCAGGGAAAGATAGTTACTGTACGAGTTCTCATGGAAGAACCAGATCAAGAATTATGAATTTCAAGAGATTATACGTGACCCCAGTATGTTTAGTGAAAAAAATAAAATTCATGGAGTTTACATTATAATTACACGACGTGTACTTTCCTTTTCCGTACTCCACTTTAGGCGGTCTCCAAATCACCATATATGGTCGTGTGTGCGGCCCTTACACGACCAACACACGGATTCCTGCAGTAACTGAGTATATATTTTGTACTCATAAATTACATGGCATGTACTTCAAAAATTTCTTGAAACTCCTCTTTTTATAAAAAACGACCAGAAAAAGGAAAACATACATGAAAATAAGATCCATGTTCTTATAATAACAGAATCATACATGATATCATAAATATTATTCTGATTTTTTTATAAGTTAATAATATGTTTAAAAACATCATATAGGAGTTTCTGACATGTATAATGAGTATTAAACCTAAGGGAATGGAATTTTGTTTCACTTTTAATTTTCACAAGATAAAAGCCATGTTTTCTACCTATTTCTAGTGTGTGGTGTATGTACTTCCCTTATTACATTTATTAACATGAATATATTTATCTTAATAGTATTTAAAGATCCATTTGAAGATATCAGGCTTATGATTTAAATGTTCAAAGTGGAATGGGAATCTTTGAATGATTAATGAATTAATCCTTTCTCCATTTAAATATTCTTGATATTATTTTACATTACTCTTTAGATGCATATAAAATGATTATAATGGAAAAATTATGCCTATTTTTAATTTCCATAAATTTTTTTTAAAAAATGAGTCTTTTATGTTTTAACATAAAGGACACTTCAACTAAAACATCAATTTAAATGTTTTAAAATTTTATACTTCTAAATATTTCTCATTAATGTGCATGTTTTCAAAATCATTTTAAGGAATTAAATATATATACATGAATGTTTTTTAATTTTAATTCCATTAAAAATTTTAAATGTTGAATGGGACACTTTGATTCCAATGTATCATTTTAAATGTTTTTTTATAAGTGTGCGACATTTGAATAAATTATTTCTATGTAAAAGTGGTAATTATCTAAAGATATTTTAATTTTTTTATGGATTATTTTCATCTATTCCAACATCTTTTTTTGGTTCTTATGCTTAATTGATGTTTATATCTTATGATATCATTTACCATATTTCATTGATTGATTTTTGATCTGTTGGATTGTGGATGTGATATTTAGATTCCATTCTTTTTTATGGTTAAAGTATTCATATTTCCTATAATAGTTTTAATAATCATTATTATGTTGTTTATGTTTCCCAATTTTCATATGAGGAATGTATTTCAATTAGTATGTTATGGGAGGGGTATAGAAACCAAGGCATAACATACATGGATATTAAATAATTTTAGATAAATATTTAGTACATCGCAAAAATACATGCCCAAGGACCGTAATAGTTTAGTGTCTTCAGGAAAATTGGAAACCAAATCTTCTATCCTGGTGAAGGATCTTCAACATATCCCATAAATAACTTTACCTTTAGTAATTATACCCAAAAACTATCTTCATAACCTAGATTTGGGAATCAAAAAAGGGGTGAGATCAGATGCTCAGTAAGGGTAAATAATGAAAATACTTATGCATAACATGAACATAATGGTATGTAACATGATAATAACATTTGAAGATTATACCATGTATATTAGATATCATAATAAATATTGGAAGTGGATAACACATGAACCATAAAGAAATAAAGAACATAAGACTTGAAAGAATAAATTAGGCATAAGACATTGAATTTTAGTAGACACATAAGAATATATAAACTATATTCTAAGGAGGCATATCAAGGCCTTTATAACATTTCAGGCTTGGGAAAATCACACATGTACCTGTTTTGGGATTCGGATTCCCTCCATTCCACCTTCTTCTTTCAGGCTTGTTATTTCCTCCCATATACACTCTTATTTTTGGCATGATATGTCCTCTTGTTTACCCTGTTGTTTTATAATTATTTTTTCCTTATGTTTACCCTCTTATTTCTAGCATGATATTTCCTCTTATATACCCTCTTGTTTTGGGCTTCAAATTTACTCCCGTATACCATCTGGTTTCATGCATGGGATGTGCTCCCATGTACTCTCTTATTTCAGACAGAGGATTTCCTATTGTTTACCCTCCTGTTTTGGGATTGGGATGTATTCCCATTGACCCTATTATTTCTGGATTTAGAATTCCCCCATTTACCTAATTGTTTCTGGCTTCGCATTTCCTCCCATATACCATCTTGTTTTGATCTTGGTATTTCCACTCGAATACATCCTTTTTTTGGGATTGGTATGTTCTCCCATATACCCTCTTATTTTAGGATTAGGATATCCCCCCATATACCCTTTGAGCTCAAAAAAAATTATCATTACCCAATTCATTAGAGGGAGATATAGGTCCCACTAATAACAAACTGAAATATTAGATGAATGTTCCATTAAAATTCATCATATCATGACCCATGAAATAAGATGGGTTCTATTGACATCAAATCATAGCCCATGAATTTAAATGGGTATCATTAATATTTTATCACATCATAACCTATGGAAAAGATATAGGTTTCATAATAATTTCATCAAAGAATAACTCGTGAAAAGAAGAGGGTTTAAAAAGCATATAACATGTGTAAAAGAAACTAATTTCATAATCATATAACCTTTGGAAGGGAAAAAATATCCTAAACATATAACCCGTGGAAGAGAAACAGGTTTCATAAAGACTATGAACTTAATCATAACCCATTCAAAGAAAGGATATTAATGGAACCCTTAGATAACGTCCAAGATGTGAATTATTAACATCAACAGATGTCATCATAGATGTAAAATAATTTTAAAACATCTTTCAAAAAAATTTCTTGAGGAACATATCCTTTCTTATTCGAAAAAGTATTTTTAATACATAAACCCACTTAAAATTAATTTTATTAGAAAATAAATTGAAAAAATAACTAGATCTTGAAATAATTTTGAAAAACAATTTCTTGATAATTTATAATATAAGATTAATAATTTTTAAAAATCTATTTATTTGAAAAAACATTGAAAACATATAAAGAAAGCATGAAAATGTTTTGAAAACTATTTATTTTAAAATACTTTGAAAACTTATTAATAATTCTTGAAAATATTTGGAAAAAAATTCATTGAGAAGTTTTGTAAAACCATTAATTTGAAAATACATTGGAAACATATAAATAAATCATGAAAATGGTTCTAAATTTTCAAGTAAAATATATAAAAGGATCTTGAAAACATTTTGAAAACCATTTTTCTTGAAACCTTATCAGAGAATGTTGAAGAAATTTTAAAAATGTTTTCTCTTGTAAATACTTAAAAAAACACTTTATTAATAATTATCTTTTAAAACTGGAAAAGTAATATTTATAGAAATGATGATGGGTAAAATTGTACATGTCATACGAGGTAAAACAAATATTCTTTTTTCACTGTAAAAATGTTAGAATAATGCGTTGGTTAGAATTCGACAAGAAGATTCCTTTGTTAATTGGTAAAAGAAAACAATCTCAAAAAATTATTTTAATAATAAGAGATTATTATAATATTAATTGAAACACTTTTTAGAAAATATTGTTTTGAAGGAACATAGATTCCCAACTGAAGAGAGGGAAAAGAAAAGAATTCTTAAATAACATTCTTAAATATCATAGGAAACATAAAGTAAAAAATGGTACCACTGCATTAATATAGCATGAATAACCATAGAGGAAGAAAATTCATTAATGTATTGAGATATATAATATAATAATTAATTAAAAGAATCATAAATATAAACAATATCAAATAGCATTGAGATTGTCTCAATTAACTCTTATAAAATGGTAACTTGAAATCACACTCTCAAAATAAGAAAAGGAAACAACATAAAGATTAAAAATTCATTAAAAGTAGGATATTAATGATATAACATGTAAAATGTAAGTATTTACACAGTTAAATTTATTTTAGGTGCATAAAAAAACATGAGCCTCAAAGAAAGCAAATTGAGACAAAACATTTTTACTGAATTGTTAACATTTTAAACTTAAACCCCATGAATTGAATTTAATAAAAATGATATGCTAGTACCCATAAATATAAATATAATATAAATATAATAAAACTATGTTCATGACATTCACCATATAAATGTAAATAGTGGTGAACATAACATGTACATCACGAGAATAAAAAGGGAGATGAAATCCCCTTAACCTATGTCTTGAATCTCATCGTATGTGTTCAAAACACTTGTATAATAAATATTAATTTAATATAAATATTTTTAAAGAACCATATTATTATATATAATATCTTATATGGTTCTATTTTGAAATTATATTACCTATTTGTTGACAATCATATGTTAATGTTTCACTTCAGGTAATATTCGCACTATTTTTCTCATGTGTCTTAATTTGTTATATCTTTTGTATTTATACTTTAAATAAATATTTCCATAATTTAATCAATGATATAAATATCATGTATATATAATATATTTTTATTATAATAATCTATATAATATAGATGTATGAATCAAAATACACCATTCATGGAGACGGTAGGCTATATGTATGCATGAATGCTATTTCTGTTTAATTGTAATGTTGATAGAATGAATGTAAAATACATATATGTATATATATAATTATTTCTATTGATACATTATATCATATATATCTTATATATTCACTAAAACTTTTATTAATACAATCCATGTTGTGTATGAATAAATCACATCGCTTTGAGGGTGCAGTAGTCCACACTTCATCAAACAAAATAATTATATTTAAAAAAGAAAAGTAAAAAAAGAGATGTCTTGTAAAAAGGAATATAAAATTTTAAAGAAATAATAAATTTAATTTATTAAATATATAAATACAGTTTCCATTATAATGACAATAATTGAAGGTGGTAATGAAAAAATGAACAATATTTGTTTCGTGAGTCAAAAGTTCACCGTACACAAAAACAATATGTTCATTACCCATTAAATGGATGCATCTGTAAGTGTAAGATAAACCATTTACAAAACAACATCATAATATAAAATAGAAATAGGTGTTGTTATATAATCATATAATATAGAGATATGTATGGGGTGGAGAAGGAAAATAAAGAAAGAACTTGAGAGAAGACGTTTCCTCTTAATCAGGTAACTCTTTTTGGTTTGTGGCAAAAGGATTCCTTGGATTTCATTCTTCTCAAAATAAGGATTATATAAAATGTAGTATTCATAGTAAGTTTATTGTTCAGGTCTTAGTCAAATATAAGATGTTTTAGAGGTGTGAAGAAGAGGGAGTGGTGGTGGCCTTTATAAGGAATGAAAAAGACTATCTTGGAATTTTTTATAACAAGTTAGGTTTACAGATGTACATACAAAAAGTCATAAAAACAATAATAAATAAAAACTTTAATGTGTGTGGATGAAATATGAACTGAAACTGGGTTTTAGAAAAGTGTATTTGTCTTTTTCCCTTAATTTTAAGGTTTAGACCCTAATTAAGAATAATTTGACCTTGTTAAATGTGATTAATTTTAATTACTTTTACTAATATTTTTGGTCAAAAAATAAGATAATATTATTTGAATCTAAATATTATATTTTTATTAAAATGGTTTATTTTTGTATTTATAAATTCAAATAACATAAGTGATAAAATTATGATTAATGATAATCCTGTAGTCAGGATGAAATGATGGATTTTTAAAGTAGAAAAAGGTTCAAAATAGTGGTTAAGTTTTTATGTTCAATTTCAAAATCAAATATTTTATAATGAAAAAAATTATATTAATTGGCGATTAATTGATCTAATGTGATCTTAAAACCAATTTAGAGTATAATTTAACTTTAAAAAGTATTTTAAAAAAATGAGTTTTTAACTAAAAAGCAGTAGTTTTCACTATTCATCAAAAATAGAAGTTTCTCAGGAAAATCCCAAAAAATCACACAAAGATAATTTCTTAATTATAATTTAACAAATGATCATTATTTTATAAAATTAAATTTCTAAATGTGCCTAAAATTAATCTTATTATAAAAATAGGTTCATCTGAGAAAATAATATTTCAAAACATAAATGGTTTTTACCAAAAATCATATATTTCATTATCAATATGTTTTATCTATATAAAACAATCATAAATAAAATTTGAAAATCGGTTATTACTCTTCATATAACTAAGTTTCATGTCTAGGTTATAATTATTTCAATTAAATAATATTTAAAACAAAATTTTGTTTCATAGGAAGCATCAGTGTTTCATGTAATGTACGCCAAGTCAGTGTTTCATGTAGGAAAAGATAAATTTGTATTATGTATAAGATAAGACAAGTTGGTGTTGAGTGTAGCACAATCAAATTTAGTATTTCGTGTAGCGTAACCCAAGTTGGTCCCCTATAGAAGGAATATTTGACTTATTGTTTTTAATATATATATATAAGATCTATTTATAGTGTTACATGAAATGAAAAATATAAAAAATTTAAACTAATTTGAACAAGAAATATTGAACAAAACATCAGTGTGTTATATTATACACCCATAAAACGAATTTCTCCATCAAAATTAATCTATATTATGAAAGGTTTAATACTTGAAAGCTTCATTCATTAAAACCCATATAAGAAAAATAAATAATAACTCTTCCTTTATAAAGAGAAAGTTTAAATCATAACAGTTACCCAATGTAACATATAAATATGTTTCCACATAGGAGAACATAAGTTGGGAGTAAATATTGGACATGAAGGAAAAGCATAAATATTTAAATAGAGTGATTGAAGTTATAAATCCTAAAAAAGTTAATAATCAAAGAAATTTTTAAGGTCTCAAAGTCATAAATATATGATGAGTTAAAAGGCCATCAGTTCAAAAAAACTAAGGTATTAGGAAAAAAATATATATTATTTGATCATTATCCTATCATTGAATATTTTTTTTATTGACTAGGAATACAAAAAAAATCATTATTATTTTTTTATATATTTCCAATTCATCCATTACATAAATAAATGTATTTCCAAAAATTAACTTTGATTCCTGAAGCACTAAAATTCACTTTTAGCTGATATTAAGGCCCTTACAAGAATAAAAAGTATAAATATTTATCTATAAGTATTCTTCATAATATATATGGTTAACAAATTAATATCTATACATAAAAATTAACACTACCATTTCATCATAAATAATATTCATAATAAATAATTATACATAAACCAGAACATCGTGTAAGCCTGTTGTAGGTGTGAATCCTTTGGTCATGGTTTCAAGACCCACAACCTTGATGGACTTTACTAGTCATCACCTGACATACATGTGTGTCCTTTTCTAAAACCACACTAATATAATTTCCAATATAAACA
Source organism: Viscum album (assembly GCA_963277665.1). NCBI lineage: Eukaryota > Viridiplantae > Streptophyta > Magnoliopsida > Santalales > Viscaceae > Viscum > Viscum album. The sequence goes on from OY728163.1 coordinate 695,718,358, forward strand.
TTATGGACATTTTTTAAATAAGGTTAATCACTTAATATCCCATTATCAAGGTTTTTAATACAAACTGAATACATAAATATCTCTTCCAAAGTTTAACAGAAATTCTTCATGAATGGTTAACCGATAACCCTTCTAAAATATGTAAATACAAATATTTTGAAAGAATCTCACGAAATTACCATAATATTGATCCCCCATATTTTTCAACATACCATTTCATTTATACATTCCAAACATGTGAATAGACTTGTTGAATATTCCATTGAAACGTGGTAATAACCTTAATTATGATAAATCCGTTTTGAAAACATTCATTCTTACTTATTCCAAAGCATACTGGATATATTACTTAAATCCATAAAATCCTATAACATCATTAATGATATCATAATACACCAATTAACAAATACTTAATTAGTTCCATAGTATTCAGTACAATCCAATTTACGTATTCATAAAAGAATTATATTATCATAAAGACCATATTAAGGGCGACCTTCCCTTACTCAAAAAACGACCTTGTCATTAAATCACTCCACTTTTCCATCAGGAACATTCAATATAAACTCATAAATACTAAAAAAACCTAAGTAGAACAACCCTGTTATATTTCATCATTCATATAACTTAATTTTTAAATCCAAATACATATAAACGTTGAATACTCCACTTCATCGTTACTCCATTAACAAGGATACCTCATCATATTACATAATACCTATTTCCATTTACATTTCATATGTAGTCTCATCATCAAAAAAATTTAACCATTTCGCACACCTGATCCTCTTTAGTATCATTCCCCTTGGGTAATTGAGTTTTATAATGACCATTTATTACATATTTAAGACACTTATCTTTCAATGATTTCTTATAGAGGTCAATATTCTCATCGATTCTATTGACCAAACTCTTCATTTTCCCTTGAAGTCACGTGCATTGTGTCTATTTTTTCCATTGTCAAAACATACTCATTGTTTTTCTAAGAAATTAACTTATACGATTCTTTCCACATTCTTGACACAATGGAAACTGAATATTATTTCCTATATGGCCTCTATTACTCATACACTCAACAAAATCCTTCCATATCTTCCTCGGTGAGTCTAAGAATTAGTTAAGGTACACATTGTTAATAATGTTTCTTAAAAAATGATTAGGCATGATCACAACATCTTTTACTATAGTGATCATCCCACTTTACTACTCATCAAAAAATCATCCATCACATTAAATCATAATATTTTTCCTTTTGGCTCCTTCTATTAACTGAAACTATAAGAATAATGTGAGCATTACATACCATATTAGAAAGCCACATAGTTAAAAAAATATTTACTAATGGGATTTATAAATTATAACACATTTTTTCATATATTCCACCCAAGTATCATCCTAGGTTATTTATAACCAACTTATTTCCAAATCCATCATGATAGTTCATGAATATTTTGTGAATTTCCATGGAATATCCCCTGGGAGTGTCAAACTAGGGGTGAATCAAGGCCCATTTTCGTCTATCTGATTACCCCGATTCAGGGCCGGAACATCTTATCATAGTTGTTACCCCTAGATACATATATTCTAGAGCTGTATTGAATTTTAGAATCAAAAAAGTGGCGCAGTTCAAGAAAACTACTCACTTTACCCCTTACCACCATTCAAAGAAATTTTTTTAAACATTGATTCATCCTTATACTTAACCTTAAGGACATCCCTAGACATATCTCATTTCGATCATAGTATTTCTTCCCATTTACCCTCTCGTTTGGGGATTGGGATATCCTCCCATTTACCGTATTTTTTTGGGATTGGGATTTCTTCATGTATTCCCTCTTGTTTCATACTTGGTATTTCCTCATGTATACCCTCTTATTTCAGTCTTGGTATGTTATCACGTGCACCATCTTATTTTGGGCTTGGGATATCCCCCCGTGTACCCAATGATCTCATAAAAAAATTATCATTACTCACTGCATTGGAGGAAGATATAAGGCCCACTCATCAAATAATGTAATCATACATTCATGATCCACAAAACATTCATCATATCATGACCCTTGAAAGGAGATGGGTTTTATAAAAATCAAATTATAACGCCGAAAATGAAATGGGTATCATTAAAATTTTATCACATCAAAAACTATATAAAAGATATAGGTTTCACAATCATTTCATTAAAGCATAACCCATGAAAATAAGTGTCTATAAACAGAATATAATCCATGGGAATTAAATGGATTTGATAAACATAAAACTCGTGGAAGAGAAATGGATTTCATAAACATAAAACCTATGTAAGAGAAATGGGTTTCATAAAGGCCATGACAATAATTACAACCCATTCATAGAAAGGTTATGAATGGATCCTATAGATTATTTCCTATAAGGGAATGATTAACATCAAAGGATGTCATATTAGATGAAAAATAATTTTTAAACATCATTTAAAAACAATTCCTGAGTAAATTAACCTTTCTTCTTTGAAAAAGTATTTTTGAAACATAAAACCATTTAAAAATAATTTTCTTGTAAAATACCTTGAAAGCATATAAATAAGTCTTGAAATAACTTTGAAGAAAAATTTCTATAAATATTATAAAATAAGAATCAAAACGTTTTAAAACCCATTTTCTTTGAAAACACTTTGAAAACCATTTATTTGAAAATAATTTTGAAAACATATTAATAAGTCGTGAAAAAGTTTTGAAAACCATTTCATTGAAAATAAAATGAAAACATATAAATAAATATTAAGAAAAAAATAAAACTATTTTCCTCGAAGACATATAAAAGGATGTGGAAAACATTTTGAAAACCATTTTTTTATAAAACTTATAAAATAATATTGAAACATATTGAAAGTTTTTTTCTTGAAAATAATTTTAAGAAACAATTTCTTAAAAATTGAACCTTTAATCATGGAATGGAAGATTAAAATAAATGATATAGGTTAAAATTGTACATGTCGTACAAGGTTAAACATATAATATTTTTTCATAGAAGAAAATGTTAGAATAATGACTTGATCGAAAAGATACAAGAAGATTCATTTTATGATTGGTTAAAGAATAAAAGGTTAATAATGAATTTTAATTATATTATTATATTATTATAATATTCATGGAAACCCTTTTTATAAAACAATTTTTCGAAGGAATATAGATTTTTGACCGAATAGAGTGTAAAGTCATGATTTCTTAAAAACACATTCTTAACTATCTTATGTATGAAAAACTAAAATATGGTACAACTATATATATAAAGCAAGAGAAAACATAGGAGAGGAATATTCATGATTTTATTGATATATAGAACATAATAATTCCTCAATGGAAAAAGAAATGTAAGCAATCTTGAAAAACAAATAGGTTGTCTCAATATACTATTATTACATGGTTTCTTCGGATCATACTCTCCATGTAAGAAAAGAAAATTTCATGAAGTTTAAAATATCATTAAAATGATAAGATTCAAGATATAACATGTAAAATGGAGGTATATTCATCTTGAAAAGGATTTTATCTACACAACAAAACAAGAATCTAAATGATGGAAAATTGAGACAAAACATTTTTACAGAATTGGTATCATTTGAAACTTAAACTCCATGAATGAATGTTTATAAAAAATATATTTTAATACCCATAAATATAGGTATAATATTCATATAATAAAATCATTTTTATTAATTACACAACACCAAAGGAATGAGTGGTTAACATAGCTTGTTTCACATGCGAATAAAATGTTTAATGAAATCCCTTTGCCTTGGGTCTTAAATCTATTCATAAGCATTCAAAACACCTGTATATTACATATAAAATTATTATAATTATATTATATAACCATATAATTATATATAATATCATCTATGGTTTTATTATGAACTTATATTACTCTATTTTTAATAATACTATGTTAAGGATTCACTTTGGTTAGTATTCACTTTATTTTTCTCATGGGTAATAATTTGTTATATCTTTGGTATTTATACTTTATATCATGATTAATAGAATTTAAATCATTATGTACATATAATTTATTTAAATTAAATTTTTATTATAATAATATATATAATATATATGTATAAAACAGAATAAACCATTAATGGAGACAGTGGTTCGTATGTACGAATGAACACTATTTCCATTTAATTGTCGTGTTGATAGAATTAATGTAATAGTCATATATGTATATATATATATAATTATTATAGTATATTTATTATATCATATTTATCTTACATAATCACTAAATCCATCATTAATAAAATCCATGTGGTGTATGAATGAATTATATCATTTTGAGGGGGTGGTAGTCCACGCTTCCCCAAACAAATTTTCCATATTAACACAAAATGGAAAGAAAAAAGATATGTGTTTTAAAAATAAATAAATAAGATTAAATTAATATTAAAATTAATATATGAAAAATATAAATAGACATACCATCATAATATCCACTATGGTAAGTGGTAATGGAAAACTGAACAATCATTGTTTCATGAGACAATAATTCCCTATACAAAGAAACAATATGTTATTTACGAATTAGATGGCGGTGGGTGTAAGTGAAGGTAAAAAAATTTACACAAGAACATAATATTATATTATTTATACTAGTTATGTTTTTTATGAATAGAATAAATATATTTGGAGGGGACGGAGAAGCAAAATAAAAGAAAGGTCTTGCCAAAAGACGTTACCTCTTAATCGGGTAACTCCTTTTGGTTTGTGCCATAATAATTCTTTGGAAGGCCTTGATCCCAAGGGTCAGATAATAGGATGAAGAAATAATTTCAAGGAAGTGTATTCGTTAGGTCTTTTTAAAAAATAATAGTATTTAGAGGTGTGAAGAAGAGTGAGTGTTTTTGGCCTTTTATAGGGAAGAAAAAGGAGTCACTCAGAATTTTTGAAAACAAGTTAGGTGTACACGTTTCCTTACCTAAAAAAGTAATTCCAAACCAACATAAATCAAGAATGGAAGGTGTGTGGACAAAAAAGGTAAATTCAATGGGTTTTGGAAATTTTTTTGGGTCATTTGGACCATTAATTTTATATTCAAGTCTCTATGTAATCCTAATTTGATCCCAATCAATGTGATTAATTTTATTCACTTTTCCTAAATATTTTGTTTGAAAATTAAGTTGATATCATTGAGCACTAAATATATTAACGATTAAAGTAGTTTTTTTCATTTTTTCATAATTCAATTAATTTAATTGGTAAAATTTAGATTAAGTCTTATCCCAGAGTCGGGACAAAATTACGAGTTTCTAAAGTAGAAAATTGTACAAAATTTTGTTAAGTTTTTATTTTCATTTTCAAAGTTAAATTGTTTATAATGACATAAATTTTATTAATAAATGTATAAAAGATATAATTTATCCTTAAAAAATTTAATGTATAATTTAACATTAATAATTAATTTAAAAAAAGTTGTTTTTAACTAAAACACAGTAGTTTTCACTATTCATCAGAAAATGAAGTTTCTTAGAAAAATACCTAAAATTATCCTATTATAACTTCATATATATAAATTATAAAATGATTTTTATTTTATCAAACTAAATTTCTTAATGTATCTAAAATTTATTTTATTATTAAAAGTGGTTCATTCGAAAAAGTGATGCTTTTAAATAGGGGCTTTACAAAAAATCATACCCTCCATTATCAATATGTTTCATCTATATAAAAAATTATAAATAATATTTGAAAATTAGTTTTTACTATTAATATAAATATGTTTAATTTCTATGTTATAATTTTCTTGATTTAATAATTTTATTAATAAATGATGTTTCATAGAAAAAATTGGTGTTTTGTGTAACGTAGGCCAAGTTGGTGTTAAAGGTTGCGAAAGTGAAGTTGTTATTGCATGTAAAATATGTCAAGTATATATTAAATGTAGAACAATCCAGTTTGGTGTTGCATATAGCCCAGGATGTGTCGGTATTGCGTGTAACACAACCCATGTCAGTTCCCTGTGAAATTAATGTTTGAGATAATGTTTTTAATATATATATATATATATAAGAACTATTTCTAGTGTAATGTGAAATGAAAAATATAAAAAATATTAAAAAAATAGATAAAAAATATTTCACGAAATATTAGAGTGTTGCAGAGGGACCGATATATATTTTCCATACATCAATAGTTTTCATGAAACAAAATAGATATAATTTTGGCTAAGGCATTCTCAATTTTTTAGATTATTAGTAAGAATCCTTGAAGTAAATATATTATTTTCATGAAACCTTAAACGTATGAGATATTCTACATAAATCATTGATCATAATAGATTATTGGAACAAATACTTAATAGTAATAGATTCCTGGCATGGATCCCCGATGGTATGTTTTAGATATCCAAAATTATTCATTCCCTCATCACATGATTAGTTAGTGATATTACAAGTGATTATTCGATTAGTAGAAAACCCATGTGAATGTTTAAATGGAATTATATTGATTTTTTATTTCCATGTTATGTTAATGTATATGTTTTAAGGTATTTTGTTTCAGTTATACATCTTTCCTTAAGGTATATTATTATTTATTCATATTTTATCCTTTTGTACGCTTACCCATACTACGAATCTCAAGTCTCCCCTTTATTATGTTTTATTTACCCATAATTCCTAAAATTATACTATGACTAATATAAAAGGTAAATATTTCATTATAATGGAGTTACTAATGGATTATCTATATTTTATTTCATGTTTTTAATTGTAATGAAAGGTTCAAGTATGTAATCCATTTTCGAAGATGAATAAATTTATTTGACCTTCAATATTTTATTCCTTGCAATCATGAAAATGTATTAACATAATTCACTATCTCTAGGATTATAGGAAGGGGACTTACATTAACACTATAGATCCATTTAAACTTATGGTACTATGGATATTTTCTTCTCTTCATCACTAATAAAATAAACTCATGGTAATTCTTCTCAATATAATAATATTGAGTATGAGCCTCCAACATTATCCTTCCGAGACAATATAGAATCTCCTTTTTTCACATCATTTTTCTATTCATGATGTTGACTGTGTGAGAATTTTTATGGTTATACATATTGTAATAAAGCATTACCTTCTATGGGAAGTTAATTGACTAGTGTATGTAGAAGGTATTGATTGAAATTAATGAATGTTATCTGAAAATTTTCATCCTAATTATATGAGAGAGATTCCATCCTCATCTTATAAGATATACTATAAGAAGATACCAATATAAGATATCTATCTAGGTTTTCCTCTAAACTAAATGACATTTTAACAAGGTGTCATGTTATGAATCACCATGGTTTTCTTGGTGTGGACATATATACTGTGATTTAATTATATAAAGATAAGGAACATACCATATGTCACACCAAAGGTGAGTTTTAGTTGTTTAATATTCATCTGTTGTTAACATAGTTTATATAATCATTCCTCAATATCCAAAATTACATTGTAACAATATTGATATATTATCACAAGATAAATAACATTGAATTGTAAATATTTACATAGAATGGACAAGAAGATGTAATGGGAGGGATTTTAGTAGGTATCACTTCCACTCATGATTTCTAATGGAAAAAAATTGATATCAATATACAGATTCGAGTGACATGTAGGGAGTGTAATTATTATCCCTAGGGTCCATCTATATTATAATGTATAAAACATATCAATCCATGAAAGAGAATTCATTAAAAACCATTGTGTCATAAAATAATTTCATATTGATTAGGGAATTGAAATCATAATTAGGGAAGTTGTGGTGGAGATTACTCAATTCAATATTGAAAAATAACTTTCTTACTACTATTATTAACAATTAGACTATGGTAAATAGAGTTAGTTTATTGAAATTATTTGGTGAAGATGGTTTAGACTACAAAATGAATATTATCCTTTCACCTTGGTAGCATGGATTATATTAATTAACCTTACCATTTGTTTATAAACATTATTGTATTCTGGAAAATCTAAATGGTTGGAAGCTACCTGAGGATCCAACCCAAGAATATGTCAGTACGTATACAAAAATATATTTCATTTTTAAGGAATATATATATATATATATGTATTAGATTTATAGATTCACTGATTAATATAGTCTATACATATTCCAACAATCTATGATTCACATTCCTAAGTTCATCAATAGTGGTCGATATGTATTACTCATATTCCAAGGGAGAATAACTAATTTCGTACTCATACTATTCACCACTATTTTGAGTGTAATATGGCTTCAATATTTCATTTTATAATATAAGGTCTGAGAATTGGAACCTCAATCAATATCACATCCCTCCCATTGAAATTTTGGGTTCATAATGTGTATCTAGAACTATTATAAATGAATGAAATTTTTGTAATCCCCATTCTATTCTTATATAATATATATAAACCTAAATATCCATTTATGGGTTAGTTTAATCTATATTGGTCATATATTTTGATAGAATCTTATTTTAAAGATGGATTTTGATGGATTTTATAGAGGTAAATTCTCCTATTAGGGATGTCATCTAATTTTTAATGGTTTATTGACTATCAAATATGAAAAATATATTTGTGAGATCCAATTATTTTTCCAATATTGCCCCTTAATTTCATAGATTTTGGGTTTTATCAATTTTTATGATAAGATACTTGAGGTATTCACTATTAATACTAAATGGACTATAAGAGATATTTTTTCAGTAATTAGAAGTATCAATGTAAACAGAATTATTTTCCACAGGCTATATCAACTCCAATTTGTAGTACCTAATGTCTATATAAGGAGATCCAACATTCTAAAAAGTGGATATATCACCATATAATATCCAAAATTTCCAATTGAAAATGTATTATGGTAATTGATCATATGATGAGGGGCATATTTGGTGCATATAGATCCATGGTCTTCTCAATATGATTCATAAATACCTCTCTTAATGGAACACTGTGAATTTTCAATTTGAAACTAATAATCTAAAGCACGTCTAATATTAGACCCTTTTTAGGGGACTATTATATATATCTTTTCATACCTCTAAATGATAATATTGAATGGAGAAAGATTTGATTCACTATTGCCTCTAAAATAAATGTATTAGCACATGATGATATTGATTCTAGAATTATTATTTATAACGGCTGAAAAAATTAAAATATAATCATGCATTCTAGGTACATACATGGGACTAATCTTACGACATATGAATGTTTCCCGATCTTGTTCTATGAATTAAATGACCATGTAAAAGTTGTTGAATGCATTCTTTGTGTTATATGTCTGAACTGTAATTACATCAGTCTAAAATTCATGAAGATAGTAAATATATATAATTAGTGATTTCTTGATTTTTTTACCTATGAAGAGCAGACAATATCATGTTTTTTGTGTGAGAATACAGTGAACCTTCATAATATAATACATTGAAGACAATGTAATGTGCTTATTACTATGAGGCTACACATTTTCTAGGGGATTAGTTAATGATGATGACTATGTCATCTACTCATTACCTTAGATATTATTGGTATGTATCTTGGTTTTACCGTAGTTGGATATGAATGACTTCATAAAAACTAGAAAATGAGTATCTGTTCTTCTATCTATGAATGATGCAACTTATATTTTTTGTGTTGGAAGGAGACATAGACGATTCTAGAATAAATTGATGATCATGATGATCTATTTGATGTATTGGTCCTTGGGATTTAGATTAATATATATATTTTTTAAAAAGTAATCTTGAATGACAGGTTCCACCATGAGTTCATCAATCCTAAAATTTATTTGTTAATCTAAAATTAATAATGGAGAATATAGGTTCATACTAGTCCTCATCAACATAATGTTCTTTCTAGGGGATAAATTTAAAATATTCACTTCACCACTCAAAAATTAATTATATTTCCATTTAGTGAGGCTATTCCACTACTCCCACTAATAAGGATAATATTTTCGTAAGAGTCTTGATCATATTTGTTATATTCAACAACAGAGTTTCTTATCCATTGTTCCATCAACGGTGACTATACTAACTCTTGGAATATTATGATGTTGTATAATCTGCATCATGTTTCATTGGGGGATTAGGAACACAATTATTGGATTTATTTTAGACATAATGATCACATTAACATTGTTGATAAATGATCTTGTTATCTGGTCTTCAAAATATTTCCCCTATAATTGGTATATAAATTAGATCATGTTCCTTTACTATTATAGTATCCTATAATGATATCACCTACCCCATAATTTTACCCATATTTTTATTTCATGTGTCAGTCATCATCCAGAGTTTATTCCTCAATTTGAAACCATATTTTATGTTATAACCTAGTATGTCATGACCCATCCTCAGGACCCGTGTCGTGACTACCCCAAGCCCACCTTCTATAAGACATGGGTTGGCGACTAGTACCAAATGCGTAAATCCCTAAGCTGGGAAGGAATTTCCTTTATAAAAATTAAACACACACAATCAAAGTACAAAACTGGATTAAAAGAACTATGTAATACTGAATACAGAATAGGTGTCGGAAAGTAAAAGGGGACGGAAATACAAACCCAACAGTAAAGTAAAAGTCCAACTGAAAGCAAGTACAACTGAAAATGGGACAAACAGCTGAAAAGTAAAGAGCAGCTCCTAGATTGTCCTCTGGGGTTCCTACCTAAAGGGTAGGCACAGATGGCCACCTCAGCACTCCACGTCCGTCAGACTTCTCTGTGTACCAACTCATAGAAAGGTCCACCTCTAGGTACCTTCCAGTCCTGGCACTCTCGGCCTCCGTCAACGTTGTTTTTCATCTGCATCCAACACAAGAAGGTGCAGGCATAGCCCATGGAGGGGTGAGTATAACGATACTCAGTAGGGACCCTGAGACCCTCACGATCTCACAATATCCATCAAGGATAAAACACAATTTAATGGATTCAATGGATAACCCATACTTAGGTATATGACCATACATATACCTAAGTTATCTAATAGCTCATCTCAATCATGAGCTAACACAAAATTTATTGACTCAGCTCAAACCAAGATTTTAATTATCAAAACCATGGCTGTTGGAGAACTCCTCCTCTATCGATAACATTGGGCCTGTCGCGACATTAAGTCACTTCTCACTAACCTTGGACTGCTGAGGTACTCCTCCTGTCGAGTATTGTGAGTCTGCAACCAACTACCAGGCGGTCGTCCGCTGTGGGTCTGCCACCAACTACCAGGAACTCCCCCTAATAGCCTATAGAGTTAATACTCCTGTTGACTACCGCGGGTCTACCGCCAACTACCCGGTGCTCCTCTGCCATGGGTCTTCGGCCAACTACCAGGCGCTCCCCACTGGGCTAGTTGAATCGGTCAACCAGTTGTCAGGTCTCTTAGCTACTTGGTCTTCGCACTCTGTCTGCTCGTCACTCGAAGGATCCGCTCCCCGATCTACTGGAAAAAAACTCCAACTATCGCAATGTCTCACATAGAAGTATCTAAAATGTTTGTCCCATCATATGGATATCAATGCAATAGATAGAACGTCATTAGGTCACCCGGTCTGTTAGTTATTAGCCTTTTAGTCCTGACCGGCTAGTTGGATTCGTGTATGAACCATCCCGACCATATCTCAATTATACCCCGAACTCCAGTGGGATATTCTGAAAGGAAACATCTCTCATCGAGATTACCAGCGCTGCTGACGGTTCATCAAACGGACGTCTGTTGCCAATGATATAGCCAAAGTAAGCAAAACGTCAGTAGTGGGCCCGGGTCTGGTCCGATCTAGTAAGAGCAACTCAGACCAACCCAGTCTGAGCCAACCCAGTCTGGGTCAACCCAGACACACCCGATGGGTCTGAACCAGCCCGTTGGGTAGGTCAGCCCGCTATGTTAGGCCACGTCCGCTGGGCCCGTCCCAGTGGACTACATGGGCATTTCAGCCCATGCCACGAGGGTCGCGGCTTCCGAGGTCGGTCGCCGGGAGGCCAGCGGCAGGCCGAGTGGGGCACGGGTAGGCCATCTAGACACCAGGTAGGCCGCAGGTGCACAAGGCACAGTGCTGGGATGTTGGGCAACACGTCAAGGCAGCACGCTAGGGCACTGGCAGTGCGCCGGGGTGCCAGGAAGACCGCGGCAGGGGGTCGTGAGGGTGTCGGGAAGGACACCAGCAGGGGCCGAGCAGGTTGTCGGCTGGGCATGGGGGCACTGGGCAGGCCGCTGGCAGGGCATCAGGGTGGAGGGCAGGCCACCGGCAGGGTACAGGGGCGCCAGGTAGGCTGCCGGCAGGGTGCGCGAGCACACTGAGTAACACGGGCAGGCGGCGTGGGCAGCGCGTGAGGACGTGGGTAGCACGCCGGGGTGTTGCGGGGGTGGCGCAGTTCACGGAGGCTGTGAGTAGAGTGGCCTTTGTTCACCATCTTCGTCGTCATCATCGCGTGTATCGCCTCCATCGTCATCAAACAAGAACAAGCAAAGGGGAGGATCCGGCATTGTTCGTGTGGTCCGATCCCTCCTCTTCATGGTGATAGCATTTCGAAACAAAGTGCTCAAAAAATGACGAAGAACAGAGGTTTATACTCATATATAAAAATAACACAAATTCCCCCTACATTGTGTGTCATTCGGTGATCATTGACGGATTCACTGTAGGGAGGACGTTGTCGTTGGTGATGTTCTTCATGGGAGGCGTCCTCTCCTTTGCGAAGATGAATAAGGAAGGAGATGGTGTTCTTCTCATTCTTAACATTGTTCATTGGAGAGGGTGATGTTCCCTTAATTCTCCCAAGGCTCCACCAACAAGAAAGTTTCCAACCAAAAATAATATACTCCCTATTATTTTAATAGTGGGAAATAATTCAAATGGATTCAAAAAGGAGTTAATTAATTAAATGGATTGGCACATTAAATTAATGGGGGGATGGTGGAGAGGCTCCCCAATTAATTGGGAGAGTTGTCACAAAAAAATTAATGGAGAGATGGTTGGCTTCATTAACTCAAGGGATGTTTGGGGGGTTTAGGGGGTCCGTAGCTTGTGTGGGTCCCACCTAATAATATCCTCCATAGGGAGGTTATACTCAGGTGGTCCCCACCACCATAACCTCCCATGGGAGGATAGGGTGCGGTGGCCCCCACCTCAAACCTCCCCTTGGAGGTTTTATCCACCCAAATAAAATAAAGTTAATACTTTATTTTATTCAATTTAATTAAATACCCCCAAAAACTATCTTCCAAACTCGTCAGAACGCAACTGCGGTGAAGGTCTCACTAGGCAATCATCGACGCTGTGAGTTCAACAATGCCCTCAGATTTCAATTCTGAGCACCATTTCAAAAGATATAAAATCCCACTATTATATTTACTGAATTTACCCGAAGAAAACTTCAGAAATTGATTCCGAACACAGCGGGCCTCATAATCAAGTGTCGTCAGAAACTGCGAACTGGTAATATTCCCATGTATTTAAGAAAAAAAAATTCCACAAAAATCCTAGGTCATTACATTCTCCCCACCCCAGGGATTTACATCCCCGTAACCTATAACTCGAACTAAAGGAACCAATGGGGGTACTGAGCACGCATCTAAGCCTCCCAATCCCATGTGCTCTCCTGGAGGTTTTCGTGCTGCCAATGAATGCAAACCAGAGGTATCGACCATCAATGTAGGACCTGATGCTGTCGATCCTCAATCTCCACTGGAACCTCCGTGATAGTCACCTCATCATCGATGTCTAGCTCCCCGGGATCTATGGTGTGGGATGGGTCATGCACGTTTCTCCTCAACATAGATACGTGGAAGATTTCGTGCACTCGATGCAACTAAGGTGGAAGAGCTAAGCGGTAATCCACCTATCCTACTCTGCTGAGGACCCGGAAAGGTCTTATGAACTGGGGAGATAACTTGTTGCCTCAGCCAAATCATCGTCAACCTCGTCGAGGTGAGACCCATAGAAAGACGTGGTCGCCATCCTCGAACTCTAGAGGTATCTGTCTCCTTCCAGCATATGTCTTATGTCTACTATGTATAGTGTTCATCCACTCCTGGATGATCTGCACCTTCTCCATGGTAGCCCGTACCATCTCTGGTCCCACTAGTGCTAACTCCCCTGAGTCTGTCTAGCATAGTGGCGATCTGCAAGGCTGAACATTCAAGGCCTCAAAAGGTTCCATACCTATGGTGGAGTGATAACTGTTGTTGTAGGAGAACTCCACCAATGGAAAGTGATCGTCCTAGCTGAGACCGATGTCGAGGGTAGATGCACGAAGCATGTCCTCAAGGGTCTGAATGGTCCTCTCGGTCTGACAATCTGTCTGAGGATGGAATGTGGTGCCCAAGTGAAGTTGTGTCCCAAAGGCCTCCTACAACCCCTTCCATAGCCCGTAAGTAAACGGTGTGTCATGGTTAGAGACAATAGAAGAAGTTACACCATATAAACGCACAATCTACTGCACATATAGGCATCCCAAGCTCTCTACCGAACCCTTCTCTCTGATCGATTGGAAGTGGGCAGACATGGTGAGTTAGTCAATATTCACCCATATCGAGTCGTGACTCCTGTATGTATGTGGAAGACCTATCACAAAGTCCGTTGATATCCCATCCCACTTCCACTCTGGGGCCTCTAAACGCTGAACCAAACCTGCTGATACCTGGTGCTCTGCCTTCACTTGCTGACAAGTGAGGCACCGTGAGACAAACATCGCTACTGCCATCTTCATACCTAGCCACCAATGTTGTCGTCGAAGGTCCTGGTACATCTTCACCACTCCTGGATGTACCGCTATAAGGGATGTTTGGAACTCCCTCAACACTTCCTCCCGAAGTGAAAATGGCACCAGGGTACGTCCTCTAAAGAGGATGACATGCTCCCCACATTCAAAAAATCCATAAGATGCATGCCCTATGGATATCTGAGCACACCACATCTCATAGTCAGCGTCTCCACACTGCACCTCCCTGACTCACTAAAGAAGTTGAGGAGTGACATTAAGTGACTGAAGATAGGTTTCACCATCCCAATCCACAAAAGATATCTGTAAGGTAGCTAGCTACTCTATCACCTCTCCTAAAAGCTGAATGCCTGATCTCTTGCTGAGAGCATCCGCAACAACGTTCCCTTTCTTAGGAGTATTGACTTTCTCGAAGTCATAGTCATGGAGGAACTCAAGCCAATGCTTCTGTCTCAGGTTCAGGTCCTTTTGAGAGATGTTATACCTGAGACTCTTGTGATCACAGTATGTGGTAAAACGTTTTCCCATCAGATAGTGCCGCTACATCTTCAAGGAGAAGACCACTACTGCTAAATCCAGGTCATGTGTAGCATTGGTTTTCTCATGTTGTCTCAAATGCTGAGAACCATTCACGATCACAGCTCGCTCCTGCATCAGGACACACCCGAGTCCAGTCCCTGATGCATCGTAGTAGACTACGTACCCTACGCCTTCCTCTGGATGCCTCAAAATGGGGTCAGTAGTGATCCTATTCCTCACCTTCGGAAAGAACTGTTGGCATCTCTCCGACCACACGAAGGGTTTCCCCTTCTTCATTAAGGCTGATAGTGGTGCGGAAACTCTAGAAAATTCTAGAATGAATCTACGATAGTATCCAGCCAAGCACATGGAACTTCATACCTCTGTCACACTCCTGGGTGGCTCCCATGTAAGCACTACCACAATCTTTGCTGGATCCACTGCAACTCTAGCCTCCGATACTACGTGTCCCATGAAGTGAACCTATCGAACCCAAAACTGGAACTTCAAGAGCTTACCATAAAGCTGGTGCTCTCGGAGTGTATCCATTAATACCTGAAAATGGTAGGCATGATCCTTCTTAGTAATCAATTAAATTAAAATATCATCGTTGAAGACTATGACAAAGCGATGGAGGTAAGGTTGGAAGATCTTATTCATGAGGCTCATTAACACTACTGGAGCGTTGGTTATGCTAAAGGGCATAACCAATAAGTTGTAGTGGCCATACCGAAACATGAAGGTCATATTCTACAATTCCTCATCTCGAACTATGAGCTGATGATAGCCTAATCTGGGGTCTATATTCGAGAACCATCGTGATCCCATTATCTATTCAATGAGGTCATCAATCCTCGGATGTTGGTACATGTTACTCACAGTAAGCTGGTTCTAGCGACGGTAGTCGACAGAGAGCATCAAGCTCACATCTACCTTCATGGCGAATAAAATTGCGGCTGCCCAGGGAGAAACACTGGTCCGGATGAATCCCTTCTCCTTCAAGTCCTCCAGCTATACCTTCAAGTCTCGAAGCTCAGCAGGAGCTATCCGATATGCTAGAGTAGATATTGGTGTCCTCCTGGGGTATAAGTCTATGTAGAAGTTGGCCTCTCTGTGAGGAGGTAGTCATCGGACATCATCAGAGGAAAATATCTGCATACTGGTCCACCACTACAGGATAAGTCGGACTCTCCACATCAACTGCTTCGAGGGTAAGGCAAGCTAACTGGTGAGTGATCGGCTGTACCCTCCTCCGAGTAAGTACATCCTGTGCTACAAAGGTTCCATTTTTTCTGGTGAAGGTGAACCTTGTCCCATCCATGCGGACACACTAAAATTTGTGCCTAATACAGTCAATCTAAGCATGGACGGTAGATGACCAGTCCATACCCAAGATGACGTTGTAAGGCCTCGACGCTACTACAATGAGATATCAACCAAAGCTCTCACATCTTAGAGTCTGCTCCCGTAGGAGCCTCTAGCCATAAGGATCTAGCCAACGATTCCATCAGAATATCTGAGCTCCAAACAAGGGTAGTGGAATTGAAAGAATGACTGGAACCGGTGTCTATAAGAAATGCAACTAAGGTGGAATAGAAATCAATCGTACCTCGAATCATCTCTAGAGCGTCATGGTCGTATGCCTAAGCTGCATGAATCTGAGCTCTAACCAGTCCACCCACTCCCTACGGTCAGGGTGGACCTCCTGGTGGTGGTGGCAGTAGCACCTCGTAACGTCGACCACCGCCAGCTGCTTGACCAGCTCCTCTGCCACGTCCACATGTGCCCTGCGGACCACCTCGATCGAACCTATGCCTCAGTCTGGGAGGTCCCTCAATTGTCTTCTGATTGTCAAAAAGACGGGTCAGGCAGTCACGAGCCATGTGACCAAGATCACAGCATGAGTAACACTGTTCTCCCCTAGCATTTCTAGCTCTGTCTCCACTCTGGGCTCCACGCACAACTGATCTTCAGTCGTGCAGTCGTCCACGTATAGGTCTAGTCCACTTGGACATCTGTGAAAGCTATCTAATGCCAGCTGTAGAAGACTGTACTGCATGTCGACTAGTAGTAGGTCTCACTGCTGGTGACTGCTCAGCATGGAATCTGTTTACCAGGAGGTCTCTCTCTAACACCCCCGCCTACGTGGAGATGTTGAGGGGGATCATCGAGGCTATGATCTCTCGGCTGAGTCCCTGCTCGAATGTCTTGGACTTGAAGAATGGGTCATGTACCATATCTCTGGAGTAGCGCAAGAGGTTAGTGAACCTCACTGATTACTACACTACTGTCATGCTGCCCTACTGCAGATGAAGTATCCATTGTATCTACACCGCTCGTAGGGTCGCTAGAACGAACTCCGCCCGGAACAGGCTCTCGAAGTATGTCAAGAGTAGTGTCGCCTTGTCATGGACCTGGAGCATCAGGCTCCACCATCTTCATGTTGCTTTTTGAAGGAGGATGGATGCAAGGATCACCATGTAGTATGCTAGTGTCCCAACTAGCCTGAAGACCTCTACCAAAGCCTCTGGCCAATCCTCAACCGCCTGTGGATCTGTCTCTCCCCGGAACCTGGGTGGCCTCTGGTGCTGGAACTCATGTAGAGAGCTCAAGTGGCATGCATCATCTGCTACTGGGGATTGTGGAATCGGTGGCCCAATAGGTGGTGGTACCGCTGGTGCCTCCACTGGTGCCTCAACTGTAAAGGGTCCCTGCACTGAGGCCTCATCGCTCGGTGGGCTGTCAGTGCGTACAACTTTCATGGCTCTAACTGGTATTCCACGGGGAGGAATCCTGAAAGAAACAGATGCGATGCGGTCAAACGATTATACCTGGTGAGCTGAACTGGTTTAGCTGACATAATGAAAAACATTTGAAAGCACACATGCAATCAGTGTTTTCATGCTCTAATTTGGAAATCAGTAGTCAGGGACTTGGTGTACAAATACGTCAGCCACCCCACCAACACTGGATTCCCTGAACTGAAAACCACACTTGGTACCCTTAACACTATTGCTTCATAGAATTGAATTATCAGAGTCCTGAGTTATATGGTAGAACCAACACCTTTGATACCAATTTTTCATGACCCGTCCTCGGGACCCGTGCTGTGACTACCCCAAGCCCGCCTTCCACAGGCCAGGGGTTGGCAACTAGCACCAAAGGAATAAATCCCTAAGCGGGGAAAACATTTCCTTTATAAAAAGTAAACTCACAAAATTAAAGTACACAACTAGAAGCAAAGAACTAAGCAATACTGAATACAAAAGAGGTGTTGGAAAGTAAATGGGGCCAAAAATGCAAGCCCAATAGTAAAGTACAAGTACAACTGAAAGAAAGTACAACTAAAAAGGGAAAAATTACTAAAAAGTAAATAGCATCTCATGGATCGTCCTCCGGGGTTCCTACCTGATGGGTAGGCACATATGGCCACCTCAGCACTCCACGTCCGTTAGAATACTCTGTGTACCGACTCGTCAAAAGGTCCACCTCTGGGTTTCCTCCAGTCCTGGTGCTCTCAGCCCCCGTCAGCGTTGTCCGTCATCTGCATCCAACACAATGAGGTGTGGGCATAGCCCATGCAGGGGTGAGTATAATGATACTCAGTATGGACCCCGAGACCCTCAAGGCATTACAATATCCAACAAGGATAAACCAAAAAGTAAAGGATTCAATTGATAACCCATACTTAGGTATATGCCCATAAATATACCTTAGTTATCTTGTAACCCATCTCAATCATGAGGTAATACAAAAGTCTTTGACTCAGATCAAACTAGGATTTTCATTATCGAAACCACGATTGTTGGAGAACTCCTCCTCTATCAAGAATAGTGGGCATATCGTGACACTAAGTCACTTCTCACTAACCTTGGACTACTGAGGTACTCCTCCTGTCGAATATTGCGATTTTGTTTCCAACTACCAGGCACTCTTCTACTGTCGGCTTGCCACCAATTACCAGGAGCTCCCCCTAATAGCTTACAAAGGTACTCCTCCTGGAAAGTATCGTAGGACCACCACCAACTACCAGGCGCTCCTCCTCCATGGGTCTATCGCCAACTACAAGGAACTTCCCACTAGGCTAGTCGAATCGGTCAAGCAGTCATCAAGTATGTTAGCTACTAGGCCTTCACACTCTTTCTACTCATCACTAGATGGATATGCTCCCTGAGTGACTGGAAAAACCCTCCAAGTGTCGCTAAGTCTCATGTAGAGGTATCTCAAATGTTCATCTTGTCAAAGGGAACTCAACGCAATAGACGGTGCCTCATTTAGTCACCTGGTCTGTAAGTTATTAGCCTTTTAGTCCCGAGGGCCCGGTTAGATTCTTGTACGAAC
This sequence comes from Viscum album, assembly GCA_963277665.1. NCBI lineage: Eukaryota > Viridiplantae > Streptophyta > Magnoliopsida > Santalales > Viscaceae > Viscum > Viscum album. Next base: position 695,737,950 of record OY728163.1, read on the forward strand.
CAACCCAACCGTACCTCAACTATACCCCAAACATCAGTGGTGTATTCTCAAAGGGACCATCTCTCATCGAGATTACCAGTGCCGCTAATAGTTCGTCAAACAGACATCCGCTGCCAATGATATGGCCAAAGTAAGCAGAGGGTCGCTAGTGGGCCCAGGTCCGGTCTGACCCTGTCTGGGTCAACCTGGATAGAATCGATGGGTCAGACACAACCCGTTGGGTGGGTCATCCCACTAAGTTAGTCCCGTTATGCTGGGCCCAGCCCAACAGCCTACAAGGGCGGTTTGGCTAGCTATGTTAGGCCCAGTCCGCTGGGCCCGGACCAGCGGACTTCGAGGGCGATTCAGCCAGCACCGTGAGGGGTGCGAGTTGATGGTCGGCCGCTGGGAGGCCAGCGGCAGGCCGCGCAGGGTGTGGGTAGGCTAGATGGACACCGGGCAGGCCGCGGGTGCACTGGGAAGGGCATCGTGGCACTGGACAGACCGCAGTAGGGGCCGCGGGGGCGTCGGGCCGGGCGCTGGGCACTACGTAGGCTGCCAGCATGGTCTGGGAAGGCCACTGGCAGGGTGCGGGGTGCCGAATAGGGGCTGAGGCACCGAGTAGGCCTCCGGCAGGGCACGGGGGCACGCTAGGGTATGCGGGAAGGTGACGCAGTTAGCGCTCTAGGGTGCGGGTAGTGCGCCGGGGGTCCACGAGGGCAGCGCGTTTCGCCGAGGCCGCGAGTAGCGTAGCCATTGTTCGCCATCTTCATCATTGTCGTCGCGTGTACCGCCTCCGTCGTCATCAAACAAGAACAATCAAAGGGGAGGGTCAGACCATGTACATGCGGTCTGATCCCTCCTCGTCATGGCGATAGCATTTGGAAACAAAGTCCTCAAAAAACGACGAAGAACAGAGATTTAGACTCTTATATAAAAATAACTCAGATTCCCCCTACCTCGTTTATCGTTCGGTGATCGTTGACAGATTCATGGTAGGGCAGACTTCGTCTTTGGCAATGATCTTCATGGGAAGCGTATTCTCCTTTGACATGGATGAAGAAGGAATGAGATGGTGTTCTTCACATTATTCACGTTCTTTGCTGGAGAGTGTGAAGTTCTCCTAATTCTCCCAAGGCTCCACCAAAAATAAAGTTTCCAACCAAAAATAATAGACTCACTATTATTTTACTGGTTGGAAATAATTCAAATGGATTCAAAAAGGAGTTAATTAATTAAATAGATTGTCACATTAAATTAATTGGGGGAAGGTGGAGAGGCTCCCCAATTAATTGGGAGATTTTTCACAAAAAAAGTTAATGGTGAGAGGGTTGGATTCATTAACTCATGGGATGTTTGGGGGGTTTAGGGGGTTTGTAGCTCGTGTGGGTCTCACCTAATAATATCCTCCCAGGGGAGGTTATACTCGGGTGGGACCCACCACTATAACCTCCCATGGGAGGTTAGGGTGTGGTGTCCCCCACCTCCAACCCCCTCCCCTTGGTGGTTTTAACCTCCCAAAAAAATAAATTAATACTTTATTTTATTTAATTTAATTAAAAAACCCCAGAAAATATCTTCCAAACTCATCAAAACACAACTGCGGTGATGGTCTCACTAAGAAATCACCGACGCTGCGAGTTCAATGGTGCCCTCAGATTTCAATTCTGACCACTGGTTCAAAAGATGTAAAATCCCACTCGTACGTTTACTGTACGTACCCAAACAAAACTTCGGAAATTGATTTCGTACACACTGGGCCTCGGAATCAAGCGCCGTTAGAAACTACAGACTCTTAAAAGTCCCATATATTTATGAAAAATGTTTCCATGTAAATCCCAGGTCTTTACATACAATCCTACAGAAGGGAAATTAATAAGGAATGTATTCCATATAGAATTCATTATGATAATTCATCTCTATCATTTTTACCATGTCCTCATGCGAGGTAGTGATGAAAAATTTGGAAATCAGTTTTTTTATATGGAATAATTAACACTCCCCAATTAATTGTTTTTGGTAATTTTTATCATTATTTATATTAATATGAGGATGTTTTTGATATATTTGTGGTTTTACAAGAGTAATATCATTTTATTGAAAGTTCTTGGATGTTTGATACTTCATTGTGTTTTGATTGTGAAACATAATAATAGTATCTACTTATCAATATTTCATCCCATGTGGTGATGTTGTCATCCTGGACAAAGATTATTAATATTAAATTGAATGTATATGGTCAAACACTAAAATAATTAATTCATGAAAACCAAAAGGATATTTTTATTTAAAAAAATCATTATAAAACACCTATCAAGGATTTTTTACCAATATCCAAAATATTTGTTAGTGTGTATAATACATGTTCAAGGAATTGTTTAACCATTTTATCCAATTTATGATGCATAAAACAATCTCATTATTGTGTTGTTTAATATTATTTAGGTTGCAAATAGTCGTCTATCTTTATTTCTAGAGAATTTGGTTCAGGAACTATCATAGGAGTCCTTACGTATCAGAAATATACCTAACCAGTATAATACCATACTTTATTAATGTACATTCTTACATGTACTACATGAATAACTTTATATCCATTACCTTATTTTACTCTATGATTCGCATAATTGGGTTTCATCAAGAAACAAAATCCCTTATCTACCAATCTATAACTCTAATTTAGTTTAAAATGTAGAATATAGGTTGCATAAAGATTGGAAGAGGAGGATTTATCTCCCAAAAATCATGAAATTTAATCCTCTACTGTTACACTAGAATGAATCATCCCATCATGGAATCCATATTAGCATCAAGAGAATCAATGAAATCAAGTTATTTTAGAGGCATTAATACCTAAGTCAACACCAAAGTGGTTTTTGGAGAAGATATTAATAAGTGTTACATTACTATGTCTATAATTAATATCTATATTATTTAATATTTAATAGATCTTATTAAATATGGGTATTTACATCCCTTGGGGAGGAAAATATCACTATACCCTGACATCGTGGCATAGATAAACTATATATATAGGGATCTAGATGGTTTGATGATTGACTCCAACCATTTCGAATTGATTGGTTCCCCCTTATTAATGGGGACTTACTAAAATAGATATCTTGGCCTTGTAATATGAGTTCAACTTAGTAGGTATATTGTCATTGATTAATTTGGTGTTGTGTGATCTTAACATTTATAAACCAATATCATATTGTAATATTTTATATTTAATATAAATATTCTCAACATAATTATGGGGTTGAAGGTATATTAGTTTAGCTACTCTATTCCATTTACCATGAAATAGTTATCACTATGTCGGTGGTGTCATGATGTTGGGGGGGGGTCAGAAATAATGAGATTAGATATATTGATTCATACTCAATACATCATTATTGATTTTTGTGTGCATCAAATTTTGAATAGATTCCACTCCATCATTTAGGATTAACTTATTGTTAGGATTAGTGTTATCTGTGGGGTTAAAAATAATGAAATTCACAAATGTTAACCAATTAGTCAGAATCATTTCCATATATTCACTAATGTTTCAATGTTATTTTCTATCCTCAAAATATATTTCCTGTGACATGTTATAATCTCCATTTAATATTCTTCTGAATAGATTCATTTTGACTTAATACCCATGCACAATTTCAAATTTTTCCCTTAATCTCTCTTGAATTTGGTTTGTAATAGCTAATCATAATGGAGTCACCCTCAACATTAAATGAAAATTCCCTATATGAAAGAGATTAATTGAGATATATAAGATTTTTTGGTGTGAGATGTTTAAAATATGATACGAATTTAGAAAGGACCAACATCATTAGAGGAGGTATAGGTGATTATATCACCAATCCTATGAGATGGGGTTGAATTTTTCATTCCCCCATAAAGACATTTCTGTAGTTAATATTTAATGATTCATGTGGAATTGGTGGTGGTAAATGTGAACGTATCCCTATGATATGTGGTTTCACCAACACTCTGAACGTGATTATACCATATCCTTTTAGGCCTTTATGCATTCATTATTTTAATGTTTGTTCTTTTTGGAAGATTGATTCTTTCCATCGAGGGTTTTTATTGGATTATAAGTCTTATTTTCATGAAATGGTATTCCTGATTGAACTTCTTAGTAACATGATACAAGATCCTATGAATGGATCGCCCCATATGATGATTTTTTATTATGGATTTTATAATGGTTGATCTTTATTTGATAGAAATATATGTCTACAACATCCCAGAGCAAGATACTTCAAATGAAACATTGATATTGGAAGCTCTTTTTTCCAAAAAAAAACCTCGTACACTAGTAGGATACTAAAATGTGCATAATTTTTCCAAACCTCATGTATACAGATTATATTGGTTATATTTGACCATTTAAAGGGTTCCCTAAAAGTATTTATTATTTAAAATTGGAGACACTAGAGATATATCTCATACACATGAAATCAAAACACACTAAGGGATGCCTGGTTGACCTACTAGTAAATCAAATTTATTTTTTTATGATTTTGATTTAATATTTATAAGGATGATATCCATTATTGATAAGTTATAGATTCATAGAAAAATAAAAAAAATTAGGGTATTATTTCTCCTTTATGTGAATCCAGTATTTCATAATTATGAATAGATATGGGCTAAAAATAACTAGTATTATGTCATCTAGGGTCTCCAAGAACATGACCAAAGAGTTCTCTTCATCCTCTATATGGGGTTATTATAACATATTCATATATCAAGCCCATTTATCCACTTCACTATAAAGAGTTTTACTATCATTACGAGTTTCCTCACTTGAATCAATGTGTAAGGGGTTTTGGGGTGGAATGGATTATGGTCATCACCTCACATTTACCTTGGACCAAGATGAGACGTCATTGATTAATGGTGAATAAATTGATGATTCCACACTCATTTTTTTATTTCTTATTGATATAAGGGAAAATTTGGAGTATCTTCAACAAATGGAGGACCTTATTATCAAGATGATAAATAATTTTGAGTAGCATGTTTAAAAAATAAACCACGGGTGTACCACCATAATTTATTCAATATTATCACTAATGTGGAGTTCCTTTATTATAGTTTAAGGTTATATCATAGGATGGACCGATATAACATATACCCATATATGTAATTCCATGTTTTTTATGTTGTATTCCATGGGGAGTACCATCCTGGTTATTGAATATTGAGAAATTTGAAAGGGGATGGATTATTTTCCCATCAATCTTCATAGTGTAGTGATCACTACAAAAACAATATACCTGAGGATATTATTTCTTTTATGATACGTTTGATTAAATGATAAATACCTTAATGGTTGATTATTATTGATGAGTTTTCTATGTAGTTACTCCTTACATATCACTATTTCTATTTTATAGTAATCCAATACAACTAGTATTATGAGGAGGACCATCATGACTAATATTAATTTCATCAATGTAAGGAACCATTTTATACTACCCTAGAGAGGACCCAAGTTGTTATTATTTATGTTCCTATGGGGAGGAATTCTATTATGAGTTATCTTGTGAGATCCACTAGTAAACACTTCTTCATTTGAACAATAGGAGTAACATTATTTTTGATGATCTTCTCTCCTCTACCATGATGAGGTCCTTCATGGGTGACATGTTTGGTATCATAAGAAGGATATCATGGAAGATTTCTCTATGGAGAAATTATATGAGTTTTGGATATATTGTCATGGGAAGGATCATTATAAAATTTTTTATGAGGAGGTGCTACAAAATTTATTATAAATAGTGTTTCATGGAGGACCTTTTCATCAATAAATTTATTATCCTATATTAAGAGATGATAGATTCATGAGACACTATAGGAATTTATAAAATTTATAAAATGATTAAAATATATATAAGTGGAGAGAAATGATCATAGATTTCATATTTTCTTAATATACGCTCCTTTTTGGTTGTTCTCATCTTGGATAATGAGGTCAGATTCAAAAAAATCATGGACTCATAGAGAGGGAAGAAACATTCATGTGATGGATCCACCTTGATGGATCCTTGTTTATCATTGGTGTATATTAAATAGATTAAAATATATGATAATGAATAGGTTTATTCCTCTATTTCTAATAATTATTTGATACCTACACATATTGGTCCCATGTTTTACATGTACTATATAAGACCACTAGTAATCAGATATTTTGGTTGAGCTCCTCAATATATACATGTGGTAATGGGGCTATGTGAGGAAATAGATGATGGAATTTGGAAAAATATATCCTCTATAGATCTCAATATTTATAGATAACACATTCAACATCCTCCACCGCCTATGTAGTATATGGTTGGAATATATAATTGTGATCAGGGGATTGGGTAATGAAGTAGATATATGTGGATAAAGAGACTAATATCATCTCCATGAACCTTCATTAATACAGAAAACTCATAGGATTTAACTTATGTCAGATTTTAGAAGACAACTACATGTTCATGATGGAGATATGGAGATAATTCTAGGACACAATATCATTCATCAACTATAAATAGAGATTTTAGGTTGTTTAATATGTGTGTTTATGTTCCCATTACATTAATTTCATTACATATGAGGCATATATCCACTATATCAACTAATGCTTTTTACTAGGCTGATGTCTGATACCACAAAAATTTCATGGGATTTTTACTTAAGTACATAGTCAATCAATATGTTCATTATGTAATGTATTTCATATCAAAATCATTATTTTTATTCACTCACATGATCTATTCCAATGCTTTTGTGCCAACTATGGAAATTATTTCTAATGGAAAAAAGATTATGGGATATTCAAGAAAAAACATTGTATTGTAAATAGGTTTATATTTAGGGTGCTAAAGATATCTCTTAAGGGGTTTAATTTCCTACTCCCTGAATCAATTATATACTTTATATGTATTTATAAAATAATTCCTAATAAAAAAGTATTGTTAGCTAATTTTTGAGACTTAATTACTACTACCTCACAATGGATTGAACATCTATTTGAATCAATAGTTCCCCATCATTCCCATTCATGTTGACCAAAAATTGGATTAATACAAACAATTGATAACTTTGGAATTTGATTCAATCATTGGAGGTGATAGGGTTTTGTGAGATGTGATCATGGCCATGAAATGCGATTCCTATGAATAATTATTAAGGGAATCAGAACGAACCTAATTTTTTGTTATTTAATAGTACATTTCAGTTATTTTAATGTCATGTGACAAGTACCATTATGGTGAAATGTTTTGTGTCTTTTTATCCTTATATTAAAATGAAAAATGATGCACCTTTTGATTTCATAAAATGAGTAATAATTATGTTACTTTTTAAGATTGTGTAATTATGACCAATGATGTTCCATTCATGCTTATGAAACTAAAAACTCAAGTTTATTTTATTTTAACATCATAAAACTATGGCCAATGGTAATAAGGTTAAAATATGGTAAATTCAACTATATTTGGTATTTTTTAATTCATCCATTTGGATCAACATAGTAAATTGAAATTATAAAACTGTTTTTATAGTACTTATTCATGAGAGACCCTTATTGGTTCATCATGGTTTTTATTACTAAATAATATAGGGTATGTTTAGGGATCACTCCTAATATGGGTAATATATATAGAATTAAACAACTTCTTTTACATATACTTATAATTTATGGGGGACTACCGTCATGTGTGATAAGGCCCAATGAGGATGGGTGGGGACTTAATCCATGTCAGTGGTCTATAAATTCATATAACATTATCTGAACTTGGTAAGTTGACTAGATTCATGGAATCCATTTAAAGTGTCCAGGATATCTAGGATTAACATCCTAAGAAACGGTATGGGTCATAATTTTCCTTATGATAGGGGCCTTTGATATCAAGAATGTATATGATTTTTAACGCTATACCGGTCCTATTAGTTATGGAGAAACCCCCCAATGGTAGTTTCTCATGGGTTGGAGGACCCTGATTAGGAAATTAATACACAATTCAAGAGAGATTGATGTTGTACATAACCCATTTTGTCTAGGATGGTTTGAATAATTGGTTATCTAATTGTGAAAAAATATTATACATTAGAGGAAAACGTGGGGCTTTACTAGGATCTTTTTTAGAGTCTACATAGCCTTTTGTTTAGGTAATATAGACTATATTGAAGGCCAACATCACTAGAATAATGTAGGATGGACATGACTTTGAATGGTAGTTCCCTACATATATGATACCATCTTTTCTATTAGGTGAGACACTGAGGATTTATTTCCCCCCCAAAAATCACATATGTTTAACAATATATACACAAAATTTGGAAATTCCATGAAGGGATAACATAATGATGAAAAAATTATGAAATTAAATTTTCACTAGAATAAGGTGATAAATTTATGGAGTTGACGTATGCCCTGGTCTAAGATTGAACCAACATTCTATGGCTATATTCACATATATTCATTCTTATTTTTGATATGGATAATGTAATTTATCCCTTTGTTTATTTACTTATGATATAAAATTTCAGCCTTAGATCCATTGATGGATTAGTTTGACTCACTCATGGACATGATATAAAATGAATGGAATTGAAATATCATTTAGACATTAGAACATTGAAACGCGATGGTTTTTTATTGTGTTCATTATCATAAAATATTTGAATGAAGCCTAGAGGAATCCTTTTATAAAATTCCTATTTTTTAAACATTATTAGGTTATCTAACCATTTATTTATAATTGATGATTTTATTCTATATGATGGGTGATTATATTTTCAAACCATTTTTTAAAGTCGCTAAACTACATTATATTCTATAATTATGTTCTGTATCTAGTGAATTAATGTTTTTAGCAATGGGTATGTCTGTAGATTTTCCATTTGGTGATTTTCATTGAGAATATATTGAGGATATAAATTTTTTGATCAATAGTATACAATTTCAATTATAGTTTTGGTGAAATATAATTTCTATGAAATTTTTTAATGGATTGAAAATTATTCAAATGATGACTTCATGTATGTGTTTTTGTGGGCATTCCATGTCAACACATAAGTGAATTTTTATTAATATTAAAAAAAATTATTTTAAAGATGTAAGATGGTTTGAATAACCCAATCATGTCTCGTAGGAGGTTGTGGGATATGGATAAAGGGAGATAACTTATTAGTGGGTTGATTAAAAAATGTTAGTGTTAGCAAGTTGTTTTGGGTAATCTTTTTACCTTAATTATGGGAATTATTGGATGAGGGTCCCCATGTGGGATTCATAATTGTAACTTCTCGTGAACTAGGAATATGGAACCATAAAATGAGTAAATAGTGATATAGAGCCTTGTAATGGGAGGAAATGGTGAGTGTCACAAATGTATGTATTTTCTAAGTGATTTGGTAGACTAGAATAGGTCCTGGGTGAGTGTCACCCAAGTACAGGTAGAATGAATGTGTGTTTCTAATGTATGGATATCCTTGGTGAGTGGAACCCTAGTATATTTTATGACTAGAGATCCAATAAGAGTAAAAAAAATTAATTTATTAAAGTGTACAATATTTTTTATTAATTCCTTTAATTAATAATTATTAAAAATTTATTTTAATAAAATAAATGTATTATAATTACACACATATGTATTAAAATAAAATGAGATTTACTAGAAGTATAGTTTTTGAATTTTAATTTCCAAGTATGTGTGTTTGAAATATAGTAATTTATTTTTTAGTAATTAAATTTATAATTAGTAGATTTTTTTTAAAAGGACATTCAATTTGGAATCAACACATAAAATTTAAATGATAGTTATTTTTTCATAATCTTCTATATTAATAAATTTTTTAGGTATTAGGTAAAATATAGTATGTATATATGGTTAGTATCATTACAAAATAATGAATTAGAAATGATTTCTCATGTAATATAATTTCTTTCGGAACCATAATTGTTTTATTCATTGTATTTATATATTATAAATTTATAAATTTAATTTTATAAAGCAATAATGAATATTTTAAATAATAAATTATATTTTATGATTTGAAGGAAATTTAGACTTAGTAATGATTTCTTTGACATCAAATATAAAATATTTTAATGGGGGGTATATCATAATAACATTAAAGAGAAAATAAAGGCAATAAATACAAGATACTATGGGATGAAACCATGATAATTTAAATTATTTTCAATTTTTTTAACTCGTGGTTCAAGGAATATTTTTAGAAATTAACAAATACATCTCAAAATTTTCCATAATTACCCCCAAAATTTTCCATTCAAATGAAAAAAGGATTCATTGAAGATGAATACCTTTTCATTTTCCCATCCATGAGTCTCTATAAATATTTTGTAGTGTTTTAAAGTGTTCTTGTATTACTATAAAATGTCAATTTCCATGGTAAGGGTTCTTAAACTATTCTATTCCATTATTTTTTCAAGTAATAATTTTCTATTTAGTTTCAATGAGAAATTATATTGTGAATATTATTTATACAATATTCATTATATCCTCAATTATAAGTAATCATTCCCTATTAATAATCATACATCACAAGACAATGTAATTCCTTGAAATTTGAATATCAATAAAACATCCAAATAATTGGGAAATGGAAATGAGGATTAATAATAGTTAAATACATAAATAGATACAAAATATTATATATATTTTCCTGAAAATATTCACATAGGGTTAATAAAATAAAAAATGTTTGGATGAGTATCATCATGATCTTTAATTGGGGTAAAAAATGGGCTTAACTAAACACTCGTTTGAAACATCTAGAGAACATTCATTGTATGATTCACATGATATTTGTGAACTATAATGAATTATTATTTCCTATTGATATCTATACACCATGAATTTACCATTCACTATTACCTTGTTATTATTCCACTGATAAGGGTATCTTATATTTAATTGTGAATATCCAATTATTTACATATTAATTATGGTATATTTACCTAGATAACCATATTGTTCCAATAAATGGGAAAATTTTGATATTAGTTATATATATTATTTTTATATGGAATACTATTAATTAAATATCTACAACTATGTATGGGGTTACTTTTGTAACATTTTGATATATACTTTTTATCTATTCTCCTCAAATAATGGATTTGTTTTACTTATTATTTAATAGGTAGACCAAAATATATATATAACCACGATGCATCAATTGGAATCATGAGAACACATATTTGGGAATTCAGTCTATTCATTATCCTTTTATGTATGGTTTTAGGGTGTGTATATGTGATATCAAGTTCATAATATTTACCATTTCTTATTTCAACACTATGTGGACAGTTATTATTGTCAAAGAATTTATTTATTGTTATTTAATATATTATTATAGTATTCTCATAATCCCATTTATTGTGGATTTTTTATTTCTATCATATAATTGATTAAGTGATTATGAATTATTAGTTCCATTATATGATACCCCTTATTGAGTATCTATGGTCAACCATTAATATTGTTTCTTATTTACATAGGAAACCATGAGGATTAATACGCATGACAGATGGATATTATAGGGGAAAAAGAAATATATATTCATCTATTTAGTTGATGTAACCTACGTCTTCATCATAATATAATGTTAATTTCTATATATAGTTTCTTGATACAACTAAACTATTTTGACCTATGTATTTATATAATGTATTCTATACTATTGTCAAAAAATAACCACTATGAACATGGTATTATAGTAGGGTTATTACAATTTTTATTAGAGAATGTTCATTAGAATCATTGGGAACTTGATTTTTAATAACATCATTAGATAGAAAATAAATTATTATAAACCCTTATAATATTTTAGAAATGTTTATAGAATACATTACAATCATATATAAAAAATACATGTTAATTATATACCATTATTTCCAATTTAGTGATTTATTCATCAATTAATTGAGAATATTTCATTGTTTAGAAATAAAACTAATGGAATGAATGGAAACTATGTTAATACATATAATTAATGTAGGGATTTCCCTCTAAATAAATTCAATGAATATTGTGTTAAAAATAAGTATATTATAACTAAAAATTTTAAAATATCCCAAGTTATTACCTATAACATTTCCCATATAGAATTACCAGTTGCTCTACTGTATGGTGAAATAATGATAGAATACTTCATGAGGCTACAACCTCTATCCTTAAATGTATCCATATGTCTATTAATAGTTGTACAGCATATGAATTCCCAAAATAAAAGTATTCATTTCTTTGGGATGCAGTGAATAGTAGAATGTTATCATGTATATAAATATTCTAAAAAAAGATGATGATCAATGGTGGTCATTGATTCAAAAAACAAAAAAGAAATAAGATATAGAAAATATGTAATGGAATTATTTTACATAGATATTTATTGAAAACTATTTTCCTCATGATAAAAGAGATTAATTGGAAATACAATTAGTCAATTTTTGGAAAAAGTAAGTAAATGTTTAATGAGTGTGAGGATATCATTATATGATCAATAATACATTATGCGAACTATTAAAATATTTTAAAAATAAATATTGGTAAATTATTCGATGGGTGTAAGGTAATCCATTGGAGGTGATTATTTTCTAAAACATTTCTCCCTTAGGAATAGATAGTGAGAAGTTTCATTAAGATTGTGAAAGATTTCGATGTTCCTTTTACATTCGAAGGGAAGCCTGATTTGGAGAGGGAAGCTCAACACCATTATTAAATATAGTTATAAGGGTATTATAATTTAAGGATGGAATTCTCATCATGAAAAAATTATGGGATGAAACACAATAGAGAATACATAATGGAAATTAATGTTTCAATGGGGTTTTGAGATAATGGACATAAATATCATGGATGTATGGTAAAGAAACAATCAAAAAAATTAATTATTGTGTTGTCATGAAAGTAATGGTATTAATATAAAAAATTCATAATTCAAGGGAATCTACCCTAGAAAGACGGAGTATGAGAAAATAAAGTCTTATAAAATCAAAACCATAGAATTTGAATTCCCAAAAGATGTTATATAAGATAAAACAAACATAATGTCAATGATATCTAATAAATTTTTTGTTATTGATTTATGAATTATTTTACATATTGCATGTTTTATTGGAATAATGAATCACCCCTAATACAGTAGGGGGTAGTAGTTAGTAGTAAATCTATATAGTAGTAATATAATAATAGAATTAAATTACCCTAAATTTGATAAAATTCATGTAGATTCATTAACTGAAAACCAGGTTCAAATAATAATGGCATATTTTACCATAATATTTTGGATTGATTTGATCTCAATGTTTAATGAAACAATTAGTTACCACATATGGATATTATAATCTATGATATTTTGATAGAGTAACTTATATTTTGAAGGGAGAATAAAATTCTTGTGTTTTTTTGTAACCACTTATAGTGGATCATCATAATAAAATTATTAGTGTGGGTGAATCTATGAATGAAATTTATACCCTTATAATGGGGAAAATATATATTTTGAGGGATTATATTGACATTTTTAATAGTTAACTACCTACATATCCACCTAAATGTGTTTTTGAATTCATTATTGACTTTATGCCATATGAAATCCCCATATCTAATCCAATATATTGAATGACTCTGGTGGGTTTAGTTGAATTAATGAGATTGAAACTAGATTTATGTGATGAGAAATTTTTAAAACTTATACTTTTACCTTGGGGATAACCAATCATATTAAAGAAAAAGATGAACGAGAATATAAGTTTGTGAATCAATTAAAAATAAGTCAATATTATTACCATGATTAAATATTTTCATAGTCCACACATTGATAATCTATATGATCAACATCAAGAATCTCAATACTTCTCTAATATTGATCACTATTGTGGTTTAAATTACTTATAATTCATGAAATTTGATATATCAAACATTATTTTTTGTAAAATTCATGGGAATAATTAGTTCACAATGATAACATTTGGGACATTCAATTAAAAATTCATGTTTCTGGGAACAATGAATATAGTATGGAAGAAATATTTTGAATTTTTTATTAGTTTAAATAATTATATATTTTTATACAGTACATTATATTACGATAACAATGGATAATTAAAAATTTTCCTTGATACATTTAAGGGAATGAGCTATATATATAATTATATATCTTGGAATGATAGTATTTACAATTTTCTTCTATTGGGAAAATTATCTTCTTGGATGGAACACTAGTTTACCATACATAAAAACGTTTTTTAATGATGTCCCTAGACTGGTGAATACAAATGAGATACAATGTTTCCTAAGATTGTCTTATTACTATTAGTGATTTGTTTTAAAATATTAATCGATTATATTAAAAATTATTCATGTAGACATGTAAATGTGTCAAATTCATATGGTCTAACAAATGAGAATAAATTATTGAGAAAATAAATAATAGAGTCAAGAATTCACTAACTCTGATCTTACCATCATCAAATGAAATAATTTTTTATATAGTAAAACATTTGAGAAATGTATAAGGTGTATCCTTAGAAAAATTGATATAGTAGTTTCTAATGTATCAATAAAATTTAATATATACTATTAAAATAATCGAGCACATGATATTTAGTATGATGATAGAATATTTATGTGGATCATATTGAAGAATTACCGTTATAGTGTGATATTTGAAATATATACAGATCAAAAATGCCTTCTATATAAATTTATTCATAAGAAAACTCAACATCAGTCATAAGAGATAGATATAATTACAAAATTACAATGACTCCCCTCCTTAGCAGCGATTGGTAGTGGGAGTATTTCTCTAGTTCCTCCCCCTCCTCCTTTCTTATTTCCTCTTATTTCCGTCTCTAATTTATCCCTTTATAATCTATAGTCTCACAATTCCACTGGTGCTTCATTTTTCACCATTTGACTATGTTTTCTCACATGACAGAGGTTGGTGGTCCTGATGTAGGTTTAATAGTCAAAGCCCTAGGATTCCCAATCCATGGATCTGGCCCCTTGTTCCTCTAAGACCCTCTAAGTTAGATCTAGAGAGGTAGTTTCGAAATGGTTTTGGGTTATTAGGATTAGTGGTCGATGAATTTCCAGGTACTCTGGTGTCAGCTTCATCTTTCTCGTATTAAGCTAGGTTCTTGTCTAACAGATTTCTCAAGATTTATTTTTCAATCCATGTTTAAGGTTTGCTGTTGTTTTCCCATGAAATCCAGAAATACTATTTTGTGGATTTTGATATATGTTTCTAGTTTTTGGTGTAGTTTTGTTATAGATCTATTCAGATGAATCTCTATTTTATGGATGCAGTTAGAGGTATAGTTTGGTGGTGTTGTTTGGGATCTATTGTCTGTTTTTATTAGTGGATATTAGTTTCTATGGAATGATGTAGTTTATTTCTTGTTCCCTTGTTGAGGTTCCCATTTTCTCATCAATGCTCTGAAGTCTGGGTCTTGCACTCCATTCCCTATCAGTTCGGTGTGCATGTATTCATGGATGTTTTGGGAGGTGTCGATCGAGTGGTGTAGGTTCTCTAGGAGGGTGAATGGACCACCTTCAATGGTTTGGATGGTTTTCCTACTCTATTATAATGTTTTATGGAGGTGAGGTTGGAAATCAATGGGGGATATATGAATATAGTAGTGGTGATTGGTGGATGTCCTAGATCTGTATTCTGATTCCCAGTTACGGTGATGATGGTTGACGAAGATGAAGGTAGTTTTCCCAGAGGCAATGTGGTGACTGTGGTGGTGAGGGTTACATCAATGATGTTTAGAGTGGTCTGCAACTTTGGGATGATGACAACAGGTGATGATGATGGATTCTATGATTTTGACGAGATTCTTCATTACAACGGGTGCATGATTTGGGGGATATCTTTCTGATACGATGATTCTTGTAGTGATTATACTCATTTCAAATTTCACTCTTCCGACTATTTTAATTTTGAATATGTTTCCCGCTAGTTTTTTGGTCATGTTCGGTTCACACTTTTTCCTCAAAGTATCTTTATTTGGAAATAAAAAATAATGATTTTGAGTAACACAATTTGAATGAAATCACAGTGGGATATTCATTAAAAAAACTTATTACGGCATTTTATCAATTATGATAATGTATATGGATCTTTATTTCAAGGATGTAGAAATTTTATACATTTAGATAAATATATATCTCAATATTCCCTAAGAAACCTTTTAGTATCAAGATATATATTGATATAAAAGAGATCTTTATGTGGCAAAACATATTAGAGGAAATTAAAGACTGTTTTTCTTGATGCGTGGTTTGGAAAAAAGTAATGGTTGAGAGAAAACTCCCAATGGGTTTGATGAAAATTCCCTTTATACTAACTAATAAGTGGGAGAACATCAAAATGGACATTGTTATAATAATACATAACAAATACAATTAAAATGAGTCTATATGGGTTAATATGGATAAAATTTTCATTTTTTCACTTTTCCGAACAATAAGAGAGGATATTAACCAATAAAATATTTCATGATTATATATAAAATATTTTTGGACACTTAATGGTGAACATGTATCAATTATCTATGATCTTGAACCTAATTTTACTTAAATAGATTTTTAGGATCCATCAGAATTCTTTGAATACAAAGATTCACATGAGCACCACTTCATATTCTAAATTAGGTTAAAAGTGTGAAAGGACTATTAAAAATATAAAAAATTATGAGGACATGAATAGTTGAACATTAATTATAAGGAGACCAGTACCTACCCCTAGTGGGAATATTTAAATGTAACATATTCTACTCCAGCATTCAAAATGATGATGTAATGGGCCTTATATAGGAAAATATTTTTTTACTCCAACCTCATGGGGTGAAGATGAGGAAAAGAAGCTATTTGGACTATAACTCATTAAGGAAACGTCATATAAGGGGAATTGAGGAACCCATAAAAAAATTTCTACAATGAAATCGATTTGGTTCTTCTCCAGTTCATTATTTTTGAGCAATGAATTGTTTTGGAAAAGGATTGGTGGATTTGAGTTTCATAAGGAGGTTTAATGTGTGTTTTAGTAAATTTATACGAAAAAAGGGGTGGTGGTGCCATAAAAAACATTCCTACACCACATAGGAGTCTTGTAAACCATAGTGGGTATGGAAGAACCATAGTTTTACAATCGATTAAATTCCTTACCGTAGGGCTTGGCGATGCAATGTGGTGTTTTTATCTAGAGGAGGTTGCACCATGGACTTCATCATGGAAGAGAGGGTAGTTTTTTGGTGGGAACTAACACAATGTAGAGATTTCTAAATTTTAGTAATATATTACTAGATGAACTTGTGGTATTCCAAAGTTAAGTCTTTAAATTGGTGTCATAGAATTCACTCGGGGAATCCATTTTTGGAATGATGTTTGACCTTTATTTTTTTCATTTAAGAGGGGAATTGAAGAGGATTTTTATGGAATCTTTAAATGGAATAAATATATGAAGGGTCCCCTAAGAATTCCATCTATTCTGGTACCTACATCATCATTCAAAATTTTATAGGATCGTTGATGTAATGAATAATCACACATACACTAAAAAACTCATCCATGTGCTTTAACATGTCATGTTACAAGAAAAATCTACATTATAGTCTACCACTTTCAACAAAGAGGGTGTTCTATAGTGATTTACAGAAAAAAAACCATATGTCCTACAAAATGGATTCCATCCTCTAGCACACCACTACACCATAGATATATCCCTAATTTCTTGATGATATTCTCTTAGTTTACCATGGAAATGTGGTGTTTGAACCTGGACCATATAGGACACACTACACACTATAGTGAATTCTATATTTCTGTAGTAGTGGTTCTTTGAAACATTCAAACTGTAGCATCCCTCCTTGTATCTCATATCCACCCATTTTCCTAGAATTATATCCTTATATTTTATTGATACCTCCATTGATTAGGATGGACTATAGGTAAGAACTAGTCTCACCCTTTTTCATTTTTCACTTTTCTATACTGTGTAACCCTTGTTAAATTGTATAGGAAGAAAATCCATGATTCTTTGGTGGGTGATCATGTTCTGGTTGGTGTGAAAATGTGGTTTGGGTGATGATATCTTCAATAGGGCATGAAGATTGAATTTACGACCATAAGGTATGAAGTTCCTTAACATTTTTTCAAGTATACATTGTTTCCATGATACACTGTTTTTTCATGATTTACCCATGCCTGTTCTAAGTTGCATGTGGGTGAATGAGTTCCTAAAAGCCCAACTTATTTTTGACGACGTGAATATTTGTTTCTCTAGACATTAGATCTTGATGTTCCTTGTTATTCAAAGTTACAAAATGTATTACTTATTTTGTTGAATGGACAATTTAATTGTGTTATAAATATTGTAGTGATCATATGGAACCTTAAAGTTGGTTTGATATAGTAAAATATCTTTTTCAGGATAGGGGAGATATACATATAGAGTGATATGCATAAATAGATAGTTAACCAACCTAACGTATTCAATATGTCCATAAAATCATGAATTGAATTCCCTGTATAGGTATGTGCATATGTTTTTTCTTGGAAGATACAAGTATGGGATTCCTATGGACATAGGTCATAGGTTATTAAATGAATTGTTGATCAGGGATCAACATGGCTGCACATATGGTGTTCCTGATTATGACCACCAATAGTGGTATTATGAGATGTGTTACCCTTGAGGAGTTACATGTTGGACTTATCTAATATCCTTATTAGAAATGATCTGAAGTTTGTGGTATTAGGTTTCAAAGAGGATTAGTCAATGGATGATGAATCGACACATTTATAATTGTATGATTTTTGGAATCTACTTATGACATCAAATTCACTATTATATTTTATATACACTTTTGTTAAGGATAAATTGGTGGTGTCCTATAGAGTTTTGTAATCATACCCCACTGAGGAATTTTTATATACATATGGATTTCATGACAAAATTACCAGTGAAGGGATATGAACTTATAGTGTACGGGTGATCAGAGGAGTGCAAAGATAGTATCAGACATGGATAGTATCTATAAGACCACTATATATTTATTAATTTCCAACTATATCTTTTAAATTGGTAGGATTACAATTTTGGTAGCCTCTTATCTCATGTATGTATTTTAAAACATTTTTTTCATGATTACTATGATAATTTATTTATTTATTTTATTTATTATTATTATTATCTTCCCAACAACATGACACTGAGGGTGTAGTATACCCAATGACAAAATCAAACCCTCGCCACTTGTTGGAAGTCTCTTTCATAAGGGGAGGTGCATATGAGGTCACTTGTCAGTCTCGATTAAACCCAAAAGTTCACATCGGGTAGTTACAAAAAAGTTTCAAAGCATTAGTTTTATTCATTGATTGTTAACTAACCAGGGACATGGTATAATGGAAAATTGTTTTGTGGAACTTCCGAAGAGGAGCTTACAAATACATGGCGATAACAAGTCTAATGAACATCAGAGTTACAATGGATAAGATTACAATTACCATTGATTGAGTTAAGATCTAGTGATTCACATTATGTTGACATAAGATTTATGATATTTCTCGTGCATTCATGCATCATGATCCGAAATGTAGGTTCACATGTCATGTATATATTTTTTGTTGTTCTATATATTTGTACTTTAATTAAATTCGTTTATTTTTTCTATCTATTTAGGATATTTTATCATAACATGTTATATCTATAATTCCATTCAATTGTTTTTTATTATTAATTTTATTAAATAGATGAAATTAGAATGCTTTCTTATTAATATATATATATGATAACATTGAAAATCATGATGTTATGAGGGAAATTATTTGTACTAGTTGGGTTATGCCATGGGTTGAGGGTATACTCCAACGTAATCCATTGTGTGATCCCATTGATTGGTTAGGAAATGGTATATTCATAATGTTATTTATATTGAATATATTGCTTTATGGTAATGTTTGTACGGACTTCCAACTGCAAAAACCTAGGATGCACTCGTGCCAGTACTAATGGTGAAAGAGGATGTACCACAACATGCTCCTATTCTAGCACATGCGACCCTGGATGTAGATCTTATTTTGCTAGAATACTTTGGATAGATCATGTCTAAGGAGAAACCACATAGAGGACCATTATTGACCATAATTTGGATTTTAAATCTCAAGTATCCTCGAGCGTTATATGGAAATAGTGGAAAAAATGACGCTAAGGACTGGCTAAATATTTTAATGACATTTTCTAGTTGTCCACACTCACATGGAAGTTAGAGTGATTCTAGATAAAATTATGTTCTATTGACCCACTAACAGATAGTGTACATCAATTATTTGGGCTTGGATATGTGTAGTGAATCAAATGTTTATAAATTAAATTCCATTTTGAATAAATAAATTCACTATTATGTAATGTAGTTATAGAAATTACTTTCACTAGTTTTGATATTTTGGACCATTCCAATTTATATCCACTCTGATTTATTAGAAAATTAAAAAATTTAACCATTGATAATATAGAAATTGTATAGTAACCATTAATATTAATATATTAAGGGTTATAAAAA
Organism: Viscum album; assembly: GCA_963277665.1. Lineage (NCBI taxonomy): Eukaryota > Viridiplantae > Streptophyta > Magnoliopsida > Santalales > Viscaceae > Viscum > Viscum album. The sequence continues at coordinate 695,758,528 of OY728163.1, forward strand.
TGATTGTTGATATAAAAAATGGGAGTGATGATCTAAAATAGTATGATCATACCTAATAAATCCAATTTAAAAGAGTTTCCAAGAGATATTACATCTTAATGATTTTCACATGACCATTCCAGATATGAGATTCATCAAATAATGTTGAGTGAAGCAGTTTACAGAAGATGTTAAATATCATCAATATTAGGAAACAAATCATGTTTTTTGAATTACCCTAGGAAAAAATCACCATATTAAAAAATAACCTTATTGAATTCACATGTTAAATAATGGGAAATGTATATAAACCCCAAAATTATAAATTTATTATATTTTCTTTTTTAAAATTATATTATTATATTTATCACTTTTAATGCTAATTTTTTTAATAGAAAATACTAATTTTAATAAATATTATATTTTCATATGACAAATCAGAAATTATAATTTCTTTTGAGAAATGTCTATTTTTAATGAAGACATTATTTTTAGTGATTTAATGAATTTTTAAAATTAAAGGTATTTTACTAAAATATTATTATTAAATAATACTTATGAAATATAAATTATAATATAATGTTATGGTGTGAAATGTAATGTTAATAAGTTTTATATAACTGTTATTCTAAAGAAAATTTTAAAAAATGGCAATTTTTTAAATCATTAAATTATTATATTTGGAGAATTATTTTTAAAACATAAATATTATTTTTGAAATCTGACTTTTTAAATTATCCAATGGGGAATGTTTAATTATTTTATGACAAAGTTGATTTTTTAGGTAAAAAATTAATTATAGTGTAGTTATATTTTATATATTATGACATCATAAATGATCCAAAGTGATGGAGTTAATACAATAAAGACTATGAATGACCTAAATTTTGTTCCCTGGATTAAAAATGTTATTTTTATGTTATTTTATTAATTTTAGTTAACCATTATGAATCACTAAAAACTATAATATATTGTATGGTTTTAAAATAAACTCTTTATAAACATCCCTTACATTAGCATACCTATAGGATTTATTTTAATGCGTTCTGTTAATATCTACCTTAAAAATTTGGACAACATTTCTTCGAATGAAACAATGGGTAAAAATATGGTATGGTTTGTGGTTCTGATTACATTATCATATAGTGAATAAACCAATACTCCAAAAAAATAATTAATTATCCTCTATTTTTAATAAAAACTAAACCAAATAACCATTCCTATTTACTAAAAACAATTATAAAAAAATATACACCGCCCTCCACTCATTAGGCCCTCCCAAGGATCCATGATCTCTTAATAATATTCTCCCCTGATTCTAGAGGCACCCACTGAAGGTAACAGATCTCCTCCTTTTCATTATTATCAAATAAAATTATTTAAATTATGACTTTTTTCAAGTTTATAATGTTATGATATATTTTCAAACATTAATTTTACATTTCTTATGATTTACCTATGATTATAGAACTAAATCACTATCTTTAAACCAATTAATAAATATTTTTGTACCGTTATTATGCTGCCAGAATCATCATGCAATTTCAATGCATAACATTAATGTAGTTAGTACTCATTACCATTATAACTCAACATTTTCACCTAGTATTATTTATCCTTTATTGTATTAGTATTTTAATGAATGTATTTTAAACTACATAATAATGTAGTAAAAATTGAGTATATACATGTATGTTGTAATTCAATATCGAACACATATGCGTGTACATGTTAGGAAAGTGACTGGTGGGCCCAAAATTTTATATCCCATAATGAATTTGGAAATGTTTTTATCTCATGAGATGCAATGTATAATGTATGAGTGGTTATCCAAGTCACACTATATAATGTTGTATTATCAGTTATCTTAGAATTATATTTATATTGTTTATGATGTTTCAACATTCTCGTGTTTCCTTTTATGTTATCATATTATACCATTCATTATTATTCATTATTTTTATTATTTACCCTCTTACATTTCCTTTATATACATATGGGATAAAAATACTGATTTAAATTATTCTATTATTTTCTATTATCTTATTGGGATTTTTATATCACCCATTTTTTACGTATGACCTCATGACATCCCATGATTTTTTAGGAGATCCAATAAATATAAAGGAATGATTTGATGTTTTTAAATGATAATTCTATACCCTAATAATTTGTTAATGTTATATATACCTAATTTTCCAAGACACTAGGACTCGTGATCTTAGGTGGTAATACTAAGTGAATATTTGTGTAATAATTCATGAATTTATGTGTAATAAAATATGTTTTGTCATCTTTTTTATCCATTATAAGCCTAGTTTTTTTGGGATTATGATTAGAAAAATCATGTGAAATGAATTTGGATATTTCTAAATATATGACAAAATCCCTAAATTTTGTTAAATAATTGGGTAAGTAGTCTCAATAAAATTAAATCCACATCTAGATGTTTAATGTAGTTGTGGATTTGGTATAGTCATACCAAGAGATAATGACCCTAAAATGGGTGAATTGAGCTATACTAAAGAGTCACTTGGTTTAGGAAAAATTGCATTGATACTAGCTTCAAATTATTTGGTAAATTCAAAATCACTTTATGAACCATTATTAAGGGAATAAAAATGAATGAATGATTTTATTCATCGAAATTGATCATTAATATCATATATTTAAACTGTTAAATTCTCCCATTAATGAATATATTTTATTTATAGGTTATACATTTAATTATCATGGTTTTCGATTTATGTATTTAGTTGTGAAAAAATATTCAACAATAAGATTCCATTTATTCCTTGTCAATGTATTAAAATATGATGAACAAATTTAACAACAATTGTAAGGAGTATTTTGATGATTTCTCATGTTTGATACCTAACCTGATAATAGAATTAATTTAAAACATCATGGAAATAATTATTCAATTGGTTAATATTTTTGAAAACAAGCATCAGTATTGTGGAATAACCAATCCCCCGTTGAAGGGAATGTTTTAGTTAAGGATTTTGTTTTGTGAAAAAGCCCTATAAATTTATATGGATATTACAATCCCTTAATTTTTAGAGAAATGTATAATATAAATTGAAAATATATTCTCTAAGATTAAATTATTTTATCAATAGATGGTCGTGTTGGCTGTTTATCATATAAAGGGAGAATTTTTTTTAAATGGTTGGAAATCTACAAAAATAAGAGTCCTGAGGTGGAAGTCAAATTGATGGAGTGGAATGAATTATATTAATTATTTTTTGATAAATATTTTACTAATACTCTCAAACAAAAATTTGTGAGGAACTTTCATAACATCATAAAAAATGATGATAAATTCATCAAGGCTTAAGATGTAAACTCTACAATACGTGCATTATACACTTTCATATTTGTCATTACCCTAGAAATTAACATTGACCTCTTCCTTGATGGAAAAGTTACTAGTCTGAAAAAATCCATATACATTATACAGTTTGATTTATATGTGGAAATATTCAAATGATCCCTCAATGTTGAAATGGATATTGTAAAATCTTAGGGGCACTTGGGAATTGAGGCAGAAAGTGGAGAATGAATTTTATTTATGTGGGTATGATGGAAAAATCACTTGAGGGTAAGAAATTATATCATCAAACTCTTCCAAAATGTGGGATGAACTATCTAGGAATTTTTTTATTGTGGATAAGTAAATACTCTACATACAGGATTGAAGGGAACCTAACAAGTAATTTCCAACAACAGAAAACCACTAATGTGATGGAAGAAATGAATAATATGGTCAATACTTCGCCTATTGTACAATGGTTCAACTTCAAGGAATATTGAAACTATATGAATTATTGTTCTAAACCAAGTGTTGTTGATGATAACTAATGTGAACAACCTAGAATTCATAAATAGAAAGGGGTAACATATAACATTATAACTATTAATGTTGAACCAAATAATACATCAATATTGGTATGATAGTTAATAATTTAGTGATAGTGTTCATGCTATTTTATTCTTGTTCAACACATTCTTACATATCCCACAATATTAGTAGAATTATTTAAACAAAAAATGCAATAAATTATTTTAGAGCAATATATGAAAACAAAAAATGGGGAAATTATTTCATCCCAAGTATATAACTCACCCCGTATGAGAAATTGGGGGGTGTGGGCGGGTGGTGAATTTAAAAAAATTCATTTTGATTATCCATTTAGAGAAATTTGATACTATTTAATGCATAGCTTATCATTCCATATATAAATCCAATATAAATTACTAAGATAAGGAAATCACCCAATATATTTCAAATCACCTTATGATTGTAAAAATTCTCATGGAGGAGGAGGAATATTTGTTGGTACTAACAGCACAACCATGGGTATTTTTACGTTGTGAGTTAGTATATCTAGCTCCAATGATTTAGAGAAATGAAAATATCAAACATGCTGGCATGATTGTTATAAGAGAATTCATTGATTCGATTCCTGAATAATTTTCTAATAATCCTCATATACTAGATACAAAGTTACCAATTGAGCTCATAACTTGATAATTTCAGATATCTAAGAATTCATACAAAATATAAGTTATATAACATGAATAAATAAATAATTAGTTGTAAGAGAATACAAATAAAATTTTTATATTCCCTTTTACTTAAATATGGGGTTTATTGGTCCACTTTATTAACAATATTGATAGGATAATTCACTATTTCATTGATTATCACGGGATCAAAATGATCACATTAAAGCCACATTATCATGTACAATAGATTGGTTAATTTTTAACTTTCTTATGTGTATCCTAGTACCTATCTAAGGTGGATCATTGGTTGGGATATTATCAAGTAAATGGGATAAAGGGTGATATCTACAAGACCACTTTTTGTAAAAGGTATGAACCACTATGAATTCATAACGATCCATATGGGGCTCACTAATTATCCATAAATCATCATGGAAATAATTAAATGTGTATTTAGGTATTACATTGAATTATTTTTCGTATTAAATATAGAAAATGTACTTATTTACTCCAAAATAATTTAGGATAATGAAAACCATTAAAATAGTTCAATGAAGACCGTGTAGAAGGAAACGATATATCAAAATTAAAATAAATGTTAGTTTTATTTTGATAAAATTAATTTTTATGGGAATACTATCACTAACAATGGGAAATATATAGATTGATAAAAAACTAAGGAAATCAAAGGATGTATCATATAAAGTACTATGACATAAAACCATTGTATAGATAGATTATGTCATTACTAGCATCAATTTGTGAGACTCATCTCACTATATTCATGAAGAATACTGAAAAATACTCAACATGGATTCATGTTTCTATGGATTTATGAATGATATGAAAGCTTTTAAATATCTAAAGAAGAGGCCAATCATTGCACTTGTGCTCACACTAACCACTAATGGGGAAGGATTTTTGGCCTATAATGATGCATACAAAAAGGGATTGGGTTGTGTACTCCTGAAATATGAGAAATTGATAAATTATGCCTTAGAAAAATTATTGATCCATGAGAAGAACATCCCAATACATGATCTAGAATTGGAAACCGTGATCTTTCCATTGAATATTTGGTGAAATTATCTATACAAGGAAAATATTTACAAATATATGAATCATAAAATATTCATGTATATATTCACACAAAATGAGATTTATATAACCACCAACAACGGTGTTTAGATATGATCACAGATTATGATTTTTTAAAACAATACCATCATGGAAAGATTAACAATGTTCTAGATGATCTGAGTAGAAAAGATCCTGTAATAATATCGATGATGATGATTGAATGGGATCAAGTATTTTTGTATATAAAAATGATAAATATGGAAATAACATAATGATCTACATCTAAATATTATAAAATAACTCATAAACTATCAGTTATTTATAAGATCAAGGATGATTTAAAAGAATATGAGGTGCTACAAAAAAAGGTATATATTCTTTAGGATATCAACATTGATAATGATAGAGTAATATTATATGGAACTGGGATTTTCTTTCCACCAAAACTATAATTGAAGAGTAATTTTTTTTGATTCTTCCAATAGCTCATCTTTTTCACTTCATATAGAAAGCACTAAGATGCATAAAGATTTGATGAAAATCCTCTTGTGGGTTAACACAATGAGGGAGATTATATAATGTTATCACGAATCATTGTATTGAAATTATAAATGGATGAATGAAATATGTATGAGGGATTGAGCAACCATTTTCCAACGTAGTATGGAGATGGGAAAACATAAAATTTGATTTCATCGTAGGACTCCCTAGAACCCAAAAAGGTAATAAAACTTACCCAGTGGTAGATAATAAACATTCAATCTCAATGTATTTCATTAATATCAAGTAATATTTTCCATTCTTACAACATTAATAGATATAAATAAGAAAAATGATATGACTTATTCATGTTCCTATCTCAATTATATATTATCAAGATTATGGTTTTACATATATGTTTTAGAAAACCCTAAAAAATCATTAGATATATAACCATGCTTCAACAATTCATACCAAAATTTTATGGATGTTACATATAAGAAAACCATTAAAAAATTGGAGGTTATGATGATATCATGTCCAATGGATTTCCAAGGATGTTGGGATCAACACCTTCCACTAGTGGATTTTTCATATATCAATAGTTTTCATTCATCCATTAAAATGAAAAATTATTATAGTTTATATGGGAATAGGTGTCATACACCAAAATGATTGGATACAACAGTAGAAATAAGGATTTTGAGACTTGTTCTTGTCTATGAGATGATGTAGAAGTTTCAAACTAGTCAATTTCATATGAAAACTAATCAATGTCTATAGATAATCCTTACAAACAATCACTGACGAGACCTAGGGTTGGATGTTAGAGATAAGTTATTCCATTATACATTTCCATGTTATAATTTCTTAATGTTTTTTGCATATGTGGAAAATTATTCTTAGATACATCTTCCCATTGATATCCTTTATCACAGTTGAGATATTTCTTATTCACGATCACTCCAAGCTAACATATCTCAGGAACATTATATGTTCTATGTATCCCACCTGAGGAAGTACATATGAGACCCTCACATGACCTTAATACATATGTTTTTCTATTGGATAATGATATCTTATAATATGATAAGTTGATGAATATCTTAGATCATAAAGTCACCATTCTATGGAACAAAAATACTCTCTTGGTCAAAGTGCACTAGAGAAACCACATGATTGATGAAAATACATGATAAAAAGATGAGGTGATGAAACCAATGTATCATAATATTTTCGAGTGTATGAAATGAAAACTTTGAGGGTCATATTTATAAAGGGGGAATAATGTACCCAATAAAACATTTATGAATAAAAATACATTTTTGGTTGAGTAAATTAATTATCATGTCATATAAATATAGAAAACTTTTTCCTTTATTTGGTTTCTTAGAATTTTAGAATTTATATATATTCATATCTAAAATACAAATAAGGATTATAACCAATGAAAATATATCCATTATACAATGGCAATTAAGATTTTTATATTAAGGGTTATCATAATGCCTAATAGACAAAGAAAAATGAAGTTATAACCTCGACCAGTAAGATTGTACTATATGAACCCCATTTATCGATGCTTTTGATTGAGATGGAATCACTGATGATTCCCTTGACCATTTACAAGATGATATTAAACAAATGAGGCATGATAAAAACCATTTATAGGTGATTTTCAAGCTCATCGTGTAACAGCCCAAGGGTCTACGATACGTTTTCATTTGAATAATAAATTAGATTTCATTGTACGCAACATGAAGTTTTAACACACCACGACCAATCAAACTAGCCGTTATGAATAGTAATACTCACTTCTTGAAATCTTATAAATTTTATTTTTCAAAAAGGGCTTCATATTTTAATTCAGAATATTGAAATTAGCTTGTGGTATATTTTTGATATTTTTCTGTAAATTTCTATTTTTGATGAATAGTGAAAAACACAGTGTTATTGTTTAAAATCGACTTTTTATTTAAATAATTAATTATTTTATTTAAATTTATTTTAGGTAAAAATAGATACATAATACATATATATGTTAAATTTAATTCATTGGAGTCATTTTATAATAATATTAGATATATAAAATTTTATTAAACATTTTACCGTCTTTTACCTACCTTCTAGGAGCATTTGAAAATTTGCATAAAACATAATTTTACTGCTACTATGAATTGAATTCCATAAATAATAGAGACTTGGTTGATATCAATATGTAAAATGGGGTTCAATTAGTTGAAAATAATTTTTCATGAATAGTAACATTTAACATTAATTTACGACGGTTCAAAGTAAATAGTGTAATTAAAGGTAAAAATTGATATTATTATTACCCTAAAAGAATTAATAATTCTATTGGACAAATTTATTTCGACCAAAATAAAACATAGGAAGAAAATATGATTATTTTGGTCCACTTCAATTAGATTATGACATTTATTATTATTTTATTTAAAGAAAAGTTAAAAGTTTTAAATTCAAAGTTCAATAAATAAATAATTTTTAATATAGGGTTACACATAATATAAATAAGACTATAAATATTAATTAGAATTCTAAAAATATTTCCTACATAATTGTATTTTATTTATAAATTTTAGACATTATATAATTTAACTTACATATGACACAATGATGATGTAATAATTACCTTATTAATGAAATATTAAAATAATTGATATTATAAATATCCAAATAAATGTAATTTGAGACTTCTGATGAATTTAACTAATTTTAGAGGTTAATATGACATGTTAGGGTAGATTCAATGAATTTTTTGCAAAGTAATCATGCTGTTATGACTTTAAAAAATACTAAATAGTGTCAAAATTGACATGAATAAGTATTTAAAACAAATACTATTTTATTAAATTATATAATTGTCCTAAAAATATAATATTCAGCCAAAAGACATATATAACAATATATATATCATTAATGAACTAATTTTGGGTTTCATGACATTTTATAGTAAGATTATTAACCATATAATATAATAATACAACAATACATGGTAAAAGTTAAATTGTTTAACTAAGAGTTAAATCCAAAAGCTAAGTTTAATATGGTGACCTAAAACTATCTAAAACCTATTGGTTGGAAGGTTTTCTACCCAAACCTACATTATACAAGATATAAATCATTTTTGATCCATTTGAAACCGAAAATGTGTTTATTATAAAATAATATTTCAAGGTTTTCCTAAAGTGACCCTAACCTCTTTTCTAAAAGGGTACTTCCCCTTCTCTCAAAATCACACCTCCAATTCCATTTGGCTCAGCCAAATCCTGACCAAATATCTTCCCAACATTCCTCACTTTAAACTAGGGGCCTTACATTTATCATAAAGCCAACCTATGGAGCCCTTTTGATCAACTCAAATTGAAACAGCCGAAGAAGAGGTAATAATTTCACCACCCTCTTTCAAGTTCTTTTCCTCTTTCACATCCTTTATCTTTGTTGTTTCCATACCAAAATAATAACTCCAGTACCTTAAACATAATTTAATGTTATTATAAATATGGTACAACCATATTATTTATTCTATCTATCCAATAAATGATTGTCCCCATAGGTGTGTACATACGGCTTACCGTCTCCGCAACGTGGTGTAGTTTGTTATTCAAACACTTCATTATTTGGATGGGTATAATAATGAGTATATCTTATGTGAATAATAAATATAACACTATAAATATTCCTTATATATGATATAATATCCAATTACATACAATTTTACCATCAATATAATTATACAGTCACTCGTGCATACATACAGATTACCATCTCCACGAATGCGATGAGATTCATACCCATTCGTAATCCTCTCAAGAATAATTTTAATTTTATAATTAAAAAAAATTAAGAAATTAATATAATTATGGATATGAATCAAATACAATCTATACATAACAAACATGAGTTATGTAACAATACATATAAAGGAAAACAAATCAGTTATCAACCAAAACAATGACACTACTGAAATATCATTAATAATGAAATATTAGAAGGTCATATATGATATAATATTTATTTATTTGGTAATTGAAAAATTTAATAACAATGATTTCACAATTATACAGGAGTTTAAATTACCCTATACTAAGGTAAAGTATAAGTTAAGTGGTTTTCATCTCACTTTTATTCCAGTGAGATTCATGCTATATTTTCCACTATTAACTATTGTCTGGTGTTTGTACTGCCCATGATTGTATTGTTTGCATAATATACTTTAATTTATGGTTATTTACATAATAAATTGATTATCCTTATTTCATGGGGTTTATGTTTCGTATGTTACCAAATCAGTAAGGGAATTTCAAATTTCAATTTCCACTCATTCAGTTTTACGCAAACTTCATTGATTATTTTACTCCAAGATTATTTTTGAAATCACTATTTATTTACTTAATTGGTAATTTACACTCCCCTTTGTGTGGATATACTTTTGACACACATAATCACTCCATTTATAAATTCTCAAGTCATCGATATGAACTTTATAAGAGAAATTTTAACACTATCTCTATTCATTGAGTTAAACATCCAGGTCATTGGTGTTGTTTTTACAAGAATATGTGTGAATGTCCTCTGATTAATTTACACTTAATATCCAGTCATATTGAGAGTATTTATATTTTTGATAGATTATTATTTCATTGATTTATCCTTAAACTAAGGATATGATCTTTATAAGGGAATTTATCTCAACTTACATTTCATTGAGACTTTTTTGTTATTATGCAACAATTCATATTTATTGGGTGTATATACCGTACTTTCACAGAGTATATCATGAATCCCTTTATTCTCCTTATATTATAATGTATTTATTACCTCAATTATTTTTATTCAAGCGTCTCTCATTTGGTTAGGAGCTCTAACTAAAATATCATTTTAAATGCTTCAAAAATTTATTCTTATAAATATTTCTCATTAATGACATTATTTTAAAAATAGTTTTAAGGATTTATTTATGTGTACATTAATGTTTTAAAATTAAAATTCAATTTAGAAGTTTCAAATTGGTATGGGACACTTTGACTCAAAAATCTATTTTAAATGGCATCTTGATAAATAGTGAGACTATTAAATGTTTTCAAGAAAAAAAGACATTTCTCTCAAATACTTTTGATGAATATTTTCATTTATGTCAACTTCCTTCATTGGATTTTACATTTGTTTAAAGTTAATTTATTATAATAAAATATTCCATATGGTATTGAATGAGTAATGTTTGACTGTGGATGTGCTATTTTTATTCCATTCATGGTTTATGGTTAAAATATTGACATTTTATATGCTAGTTTTAATATGACTGTTTAGATTATGTTTCAAGCTTTTCATATGAGGAATGCATTAGACTGAGTAAGTGATGGGTGGAGCCCACTAAAGCTCCTCGATGCATCGGTAGGGCTCCTGAGACAAACTGGTGTCTTGGCACAAGGCCTTTACAAAATTTTATTTGTAGTCTTGGAACGAGGCCTTGACTATGTGGTTATGATGTATGGTATTTTGCATTCCATCATTATGAAATTGGATATTGATATTAAATTTGATTTTTCGAATAGTAAAATATCTATGTGAATATGTAAATGGAATTATTTGATTTATCTTTTCCATATTATGCTGAAGATTAAGTTTAAAAGGCTTGTGTTCAAGTCTTATACATTGCCTTAAATGTTTATTCTTATTTATGACAGTTTCCACTATATTGTTATCCCTAATGAGAAACTGATCACACCCCTTTCATATGTTTTATTTTCCTAGGATACAAATAAGTATTTTATGATTTACCAGTATAAATAGGCTAAGGGATATAAGAGTGTTCAAATGGGACACAATGTTGTTTTTTTATTTCATGATGTAATATAAAACATATGTATGCATCTTGTACTTCCAAGGATATAAACTAATCAGTATTTCAGGACATGATTCCTTATATCATGACAATGTTATGTAATCATGCACCAATTCAAGGTTACTGGGGATTGGTTGTTACATTTGGTATCATAGGATTTTTAGTACACACTTAGAAGCTAGATTTAGAGAAACTCTAATTAGAAAACACTACCCTAAGAAAGTCATTGATGATTAGTATATAAGAACATCAAAAAAATTGGTAATGTAAATATTATGTGGGTTGTCCTAGAAATACATCCCTATCTAGATATGATTAGGTAGAGGTGGCTCGGGCGCAGATGTACCTATGAGTCAAAACTCCGACATGGAGTTTCGTGCATGACCTGAGGTATCATGGTACATGACAACAGGCCTTGCTGTACTATTAGTTATGAAACTCCCGAGGGATATGATTCAGATAATTCACATTTTATTACAAACTGATTAAATGATTTTAATATAATTTGATAATAAATAACCTTGGTTAATCCTAAGGTTTTTTAGATTTAAAATAATGTGTCATGATATTATATAATTGATTTTATGACTCACACTATGCTTTATTGTGTTAGTCAATGGATGGATTCCAAGAAAGTCATAGTAACATTGATCATGAAGTATAAGGTGGGAATGGTGGTAGAAATGAAAAACAAAATGGAATGTTGATAGGTGTAAAAGATAACATGTTCATGCAAAATTAGTTTTCAAAAAATATGATCAAAAACATATATATTAACCAACTCCATGACTCAAAAAAGAAGAGAAAGGTTGTGAGTGCTAAGAGCTCTAGCAGTGGAGACCATATAAAAAGAATCTCAATTTCCATCATGTAGGAAATGTGGAAGGATAAAGCTATGAAATTGTTTCAATGGAACAAATAAATGCTTTATGTGTGGGAAATAAGGACATAAAGTAATGAATTATCAAGGAAAAATGAAGAGTACTGTAGAATAAAATAAAATTGATCCCAAGAATCCATTTACATCTATTTGCTGTAAATGTAGAGGACCTTGGCATTAACCGAGTGAATTAGCTATTCTATTGGATAACCTCTTGGTTAAGGAAGTACCTATGTAGAAATAAATGGACAGATAAATGTTTAAAAGTATTAGGGCTCTTTGTTGATGGGATTACTTTGGAAGGCTTTTCTCTTGTATGTGAAACCCTACAATTTGTTATTAGAAAATGCTATGTTAGGAAGAATTAACTTTTATATTGTGTATATAGTTATAAATAACCATTTGGGTTTATATGACCCATGAATTTGAGGCAATTATAAGTTATTAAATTTTGGGATAAAAATGAGAGGTATGAGATAACATTTGTGGTGAAATTATGTTATGGATATTTTTAGGAATTAATCACATTTTGGAAATGTTATAAAATATATTTTTTTGAAAAAGGACAACATGCATATTATGTGCCAACCCGCCACATTGAAAAAAGGTGTGGGAATCAAACCCCCAACTAGAGTGCGATTAGGATTTATCGCCTACCACTGGACTACGTGAAGTCCCTTGTTCGTGTAACTAATTATTTTTAGTTAAATGATTTTATTGATCAATAATATGTTTATTTGGGATATTATGTCATATAAAATGTATATCCTTAGTATAGGAAAATGATTTGGAGATTAAGTGATATATTTTATTTTGGAAGATAATTTCTTTGTTGGGAATACTATATGCCTAAAGAAAATAGAATACTCTAGGATTTAAATTGAGGAGTAATGGGGAATTTTTGTCTATGTTTTTATTATGGACTTATAGTGATTTAAGTTATTTTTGGAAATTATTAACCTATCATAGAGAATACGTGATTTAGATAATTACTGTTAAGTATGTGACTTTAAGAGTAGTCGATGTTATTTGGAGATAAAATTTAACAAGGAAGATTATGTAATAAAATTCTTCTAAGTTTTGGGATTCAATCATAGTTTGGATTATATTGAAAGATTTTAAGGACAATTGTTTATTGAATGGTTTTTATCGATCTTTGGGTATTATTGGTTTAATTTAAGAAATTATGATTAGTATTTATTTATCTAAATGATTATCCTTTTTGGGGATCATCTGATCTTGTACTACCAATTTTGGTTTTGGTTAATCTCTAAATATAGAGGAAATATATAGTTCATATTTTGTGAATTATGTGATTCTCTGTATGTTTATTCTAGGGCATCATGTGTGACCAAGTTATATTGACGACTCATCTTTTGGAGTGAAAGATGTGTTTTAGGTAGAAATTATTTAAAGGATGGAACTCTACTTATCAAGTATTTTTTCTTATTAAATGAAAAAATTAATTCTTAAACATTATGGAATGGATATAAAACCCAAAACTATGTTATCCTAATACCTTTAGTTATTCATTATAGATTTTTTGCTTTGAGACCCTCAATTTTCAATTCAATTGTTTATGATTGATGATCTCAATCACTCCTTATAAATATTTACGTTTTTCCTCCAATTATATTTTCCCCCAATGTTCTCTTATTGGAAATCCTAATTTTGTGGTGACTTTTTCATTTCCATTTCCCTCTTATTAAGACTAAAATTTATTAAACTTATTACTGATGTCGGTTTTCCACAATGGTATTTTTTATTTTTTAACTTTTTATTTTGGAAGAACAATTTCAAATTGTGAGGATGTAGTTTATTGAAGGAGAAAAGAATGTAACACCCCAATATTCTATGGTACGTTTCCCTTTGAATAATGCAGTAGCTTCCGTTGTACTCAACATGGAGTTTTAACACACCACGACAAATCAAACTAGCCGTTATGAATAGTAATACCCACCTTTTGAAATTTTATAACATTTATTTTTCAAAATGAACTTATTTTTTTAATTTATAATATCAGAGTTACCTTAGGTTTAATTTTTGGTATTTTTTGAAAAACATTCAATTTTGACAAAGAGTGAAAAACACTGCGTTATAGTTTTAAACCAAATTTTAATTTAAATAATTAATTATTTTTTTCTAATTTATTTTAGGTAAAATTAGTTACATAATATCTATGAATGTTAAATATAATTCATTGGATTCATTTTATAATAATATTATATATATAAAATTTTATTGAACGTTTTATCGTCTTTTACACACCTTCTATGAGAATTTTCAAATTTGAATAAAACCTAATTTTACCGCTTATGTGAATTGAATTACAAAACTCAGAGAGACACAATTGATATCAGTAAGTAAAATTTGGTTCAATTTGATGAAAATATTTTTTTGTGAATAGTAACTTTTAACTTTTATTTACCACGAATAAATGTAAATATGGAAATTAGAGGTAAAAATTATATTATTATTAACCTAACACAAGTCCTAATTATATTGGATAATTTTATATTGACAAAAATCAACCTTAAGAATAAAATATTATCCTTTTTGTCCACTTGTATTAGATTAGGAAATTTATTTTTATTTTATTTAAAAAGAGTTAAAAGTGTTAAATTCAAAGTTTAATAACTAAATCAACATTATTATATGGTTACACATAAGATAAATTCGACTATAAATATTAATTAGAAAACTAAAAATATTTCCTACTTAATAGTAATTTATTTATAATTTTTATGCATTATATATTTTAATTTATATATGACACAATGATAAATCAGTAATTACATTATTAATGAAAGATTAAAATAATTGATATTATAAATATACAAATAAATGTAATTTGAGAATTTTGATAAATTTTACTAATTTTCTAGGGTAATATGACATTTTAGGGTAGATTAAATTAATTTTTTTTGAATTAATCATGCAATTATGATTTGAAAAACCAAATAATAAATATTTTCAAAATTGACATAAATGAGTATTTAAAACAAATACTATATTATTAAATGATATAATAGTCCTAAAAATATACAGTTCAGACAAAGAACTTATATAATAGTAGATATATCATTAATGAACCACTTTGGCTTCTTTTGGAATTTTATATTAAGATTATTATTCAAATAATATAATAATAAAAGAATACATGGTAAAATTTAAACTATTTAACTAAGAGTTAAATCTAAAAGATAAGGTAAATATGCTGACCTAAACTAGTTTAAAACCTATTGTTTGAGATTTCTTTGACCCATATTTACCTTATCCTATAAATAAATCATTTTAGAGCCATTATAAAGTGAAAATGAGTTTATTATAAAATAATATTTCACGGTTTTCCTAAAGTGACCCTCACCTCTCTTATAAAAGGGTACTTCCCCTTCTCTCAAAATCACACCTCTAGAGCCATTTGGATTGGCCAAAACCTACCCATATATTCTCCCAACTATCCTCAATTGGACTTATAGGACTTAATTTGATCAGAAATCCAACCTAAGGAGACCTTTTGATCAATTCAAAAGGAAACACCCAAAGAAGAGGTAATAATTTCACTACCATCTTTCATGTTCTTTTCCACTTTCACTTCCTCTTTCTTTGTTGTTTCCATATAAAAATAAGATATCTTGTATGTCATGACCCCCTCCCAACAAAGTGAACCCCTCCTGGGTTGGCAATGTGAGAAGGGAGATAATGACCCCCGAGTCCCGCCTTGAGTAGGCCCCGGGTTGGTGACTAGCACTGAGGGTATAGTAACACACAAATGGGAGGCATTACCCCCTAAGAGAACACATGCGGAAGAGAGATATAAGAGAGAAACCAACCAACTCCAACTAAAATTATAAATGAAACCCAAGTAAATATATGAAATTCCATGAAAAATGTACAACAACTGAATAGGGAAAACTACAAGTACCCAAAAGAAAGTAAAACAGCAGCGACCACAAGCCCAAACAGCATCTGCAACCGCAGGCTAGTAGTAACCAGCCTGAGCTACAACCTGCACCAATTGACCTGAAAAAAAAAGTTTATATATATATTTAGGGTGAGTATAATAGTATACTCAGTAGGATCCTCCCTGAAGCCTCTCGTGCAAATGTAAAGAAAGCATGCTAAAGCACCGTGAACAACAAGTGAAACTAACTCATCACCTAATCAGGTATACTATGTTCCCAACCTAACTATGGATACTCTCACAAAGTAACGCTTACAATAATATATCATATAGTAAAGAATATCAAGGTTACCCTGCTACTACATCCCCACTAGTTTTCCGCTTTTCCCTAACAACATACGTCCTATGCATCTCTCACCAAAATCTTACACATATAAACTAGGGCTACGCTCCACAATCAACACCACGTGCACCACAAAGGCTTTCCCACAGACACCAGGGCTAGGATCCACACCATCCTAACAACAAAAAGTAACTAGGTAGGTTCCGGGAGCCACCACATCCCGCATAACGTGTATCATATGTCGGGTATTGTACCTCAAGCCATTACAACCCATACACCGCGTAGTGATCCTCAAGCCATCACAGCCTATACACGTTACACCTATAGTAGTCCATAGGATACTATATCCAGAATATATGTGTGGAAATAACCACAATCCATTATATCCATCCACACACATATATGGGGAAAAGTAACTGGTGTGCCCACATCACTAGTATCTACCAAGAGAAGAGAGCAGGGTCAAAGGGGGTAGTCAGCCATTCATCCTCCCATCCGAATGTTGGGAAAAACACCCCCCAGGGCTCTGAATTCTCGGCGTGTCAGTTTCCCTTAACGAGAGGGTGGAGTAGCATATAGAAACACAAAACGTACAGAATATAAATAACTCACAACCACACTATGGGGATAACCTAGTCTTAGCCTCAACTGTATCTAATGTCTCTCGGACTTCGGGCTACTATTTCTAAGACTAGGCATCCTATAAGCACCCAACCGGTTAAAGAACATCATTAGGTTACTTCATTCCCTTTTTCATCAATTCCACTTTACGTTAATTAATTCATTGCACATTAATTAACCATGAACAAAAACTACATTTAAACTTTCTTGGCATCACATTCAAGATTTACTCTTTCATTAATGTTACAACACCACCATTAAATTCCAGCATCTCCATCCTCATGGATTATCATAATTTAATCAAACGTTCATTTCAAAATTACTTTCCCATATTACCAGGAATTCTAGAATAGCATCCTAAGCTACTAAACACAAGGGGGCTTAACACGGTGAGTAGATATACTACCCGTCGAGTCTTTGCCACCTATAGAAAGTGCGTAGGCCCATTCTCCCTCGAGAGGCTAAACACGGAAATCACATGGCATACCCCGCGCGTCTTCTCCCCTTTCGGAAGAAGGTAAGAAAAACCAGCTGCCTTGAGCAGTGGGGAATGTAAAGCAGATAAAAACCAATCAAACCGCCAAACATCCAGCCAGCACATCCATCCCATTCCATCATCCCTGGTGTCCTCCCAGACAATCACATGCATAAACTGATGCATCTCACAACTCTAGGCGTCATCCGCTGCTACAACTATAAGGCCTCTCTACCTCCACATATCACAACACCCTCCCTGGGTCACATCACAACACAAGCAGCAGGAAAAACAACACATTACATCAAATGGGCTCTTGGCCCTTTAACAAGGAATCTAGCCTTCATACATAATGAGCACTCATGGCTCCAAACCACAAGGCATTTGGCCTTACAAGCAAGAGGGTAACTCAGAACCCTATCATACATTATCATTTATCAACAACAAGTTCTTTAATCCCTCTTGAGTTAACCAGTTCACTATTGGTAGGTTCCAACTACGGGCAGCCTAACCAAAAAGCTATCATAGCTTCCACAAAGATTAAATATGCTTATTATGCCAACTTAATCAAAATGCACCAACAACGGCAACCAGATTCGTTCACATGCCTCTTTATATTTATCCAATTAATTATCAATTAATTCAGGCTTTACGTTCTTTATCAATTCATCAAGAACACCATTCTAACAAGCAAGACATAGATATCACACTATCTAGCAAATCAAGAGGCAACCCATTATCATGGTACAAAGCAACACATGCGATCAAACCAATTCTTTTAATCTGGTTCAAGTATTTAATTAGGTCAATTTCATTGTGATCCAAAGGCCAAAACATGATAACTCTTTGATTTCACATAAACAAATAGAGAAGCCACAAATCCCCTACCTCACGGTCAAGGAACACTCGAGCAACCGGGCCGATTCTCCACGAATCCTCCTTAGATCTCCTCTCCTATCACAACCAAGGCCAAAGATCATCATAACCGACATCCACATACCTAGATATATCCATAATAGGCATAGATCTAAGAAGACGAGAGGAGAGGAGGAGTAGATCTATGTAGATCTAAGAAACCAAACAAGAACGAGGAAGAACGACCACATACCTCAAGAAACCGGCTTTGACTCTTGAAGAGAAGCCTCCGGATCACCTCCAAAATTCCTGGGAGAGGTTCTTCCACCTCCAAGAATGTAAATCCCGGGTTATGGACGATTAGGGGCTTAAATGAGCATGATAGAGGCTAAACGGTCAAGATCTGAAAATTTAGGATCCAACATTAAGTGCCTTCACGGCCTAGTCGCACGGTTAGACAAACGGTGCGCTAACCATGCAGTCACCACTACCTTAGCCACTCAGCTCGCATGGTTTGGCGGCACGTTTTAGACAAACCATGCACCTCCCGTGCACTCTCTACTTCCATCGAGGCCAGCTACGCACGGCTTCGCTGAATGGTTTAACAAACCATGCTCCAACCGTGCGAAAGCTACCGGACTTCCAGTTTTCCTTAAAAAGGCCACCCAAACGCACCTCCAAGCCACATCAATCCCCCGGGACACCTCTAACACCACATTTTCACAAGGGAATGGACCAGAGAGGTCTGTGCCATTACATCAGATACCTCTAAAAAAATTCTCATCCTTGAGAATCCAAAACCCACCGAAAGAGAAAAAAAATATGGTATGAACATCCACCCACTGAGATACCTCTGAAAAGAGAGAAAGTATCTGTGAGCACGTATCTGTGACTCAAATTCCCATGTAATCTCCTCCATGTCACCATGTCGCCTCAAGACACGAACTAAGGGGATGGAACGCCCGCACAACACCTTCTCCTTGCAGTCTTGGATCTCCATAAGTCGCTCCTCAAAGGTGGCATCATCATCAACATCGATCTCTCCCCAATCATTGATGTGAGAGTCATCATGATGATAACGACGTAGTTGTGATACATGGAAAACATCATGTATATGACTCATATGAGGTGGAAGCTCTACTCAATACGCCACAGCTCCAATACGAGCCAACACCTCGAAAGGCCCAACAAACCCGGGAGAAAGCTTACATCAATGACCAAACCTTCTCTACCCACGACGGGGATTCACCTTCATGAACACATGATCCCCAACATTAAACTCTAAGGGTATCCTTCTTTTATTGGAATATGATTTCCGATGATCTTGCGCTGTCTCTATCCTCTCACGAATCACATGAACCATATCTGTTGTATTCTGCACTAGTTCCGGTCCGAGAATTTCTGACTCTCTAACCCCAGTCCAGCACAATGGAGAACGGAAAGGTCGGCCATACAAGGCTTCAAACGGCGCCATACCGATGGTGGAGTGAAAACTGTTATTGTATGTGAACTCCACCAAGGGTAAGTGCCTCTCCCATGAGCCACCAAAATCAAGAACACAAGAGTGTAACATGTCTACACGAGTCTGGATGGTTTTCTCCATCTGACCATCTGTTTGAGGATGAAAAGTAGTGCTAAGACATAGCTGAGAACCGAAATCATGTTGGAGACCTTTCCACACCTTGGAGGTAAAATGAGGATCTTGATCAGAAATGATCATCCAAGGGACTCCATGAAGTCTCTCTACCTCTTCTAGATACTACCTCGACAAAACTTCCACTGAACTAGACTCCTTGATTGCTATGAAGTGGGACGATTTTGTGAAACGGTCCACTACCACCCAAATAGAATTGTGTCCTCCCAGAGCTCGAGGTAAACCAGTAAAAAATTCTATTGAGATATCCTCCCACTTCCATTGAAGAATTTCTAATGGCTGGAGAATACCACAAGGAACATGGTGTTCGACCTTCACCTTCTGGCAGACTAAACATCGAGAAACAAACTCTACAACCGCGTGCTTCAGCCCAATCCACCAAAACAGACTCCTCAATGCTCGAAACATCTTTGTCAGGCCAGGATGTACTGCTAGAGGTGAACTATGGGACTCTCTAAGAATTGTCTCATGCATCACCAAGGGAACAAAAAACCTTCCATGATACAACACTCTGTGTTTTTCATCCTCAGACCAACCATCAGGGGCCTCACCACAAACAACTCGGTCTCTCCAGACCTCCACCTCAAGATCCCCCAATAGGGACTCTTCCACCTTCTACATCAGGGATGACTACACTGTCATCTGAAAAAGACAACCTATACCTCAAACTTCTCCTATATCAATATGCAAAGCTAACAGTTCCTCCATTACTCTCTAGAAATCAATGGATTCATGCACACCATCACTACGTGACTTTCGGCTCAGCGCATCAGCTACAACATTCCCCATTCCAGGTGTATACAATATTTCAAAGTCTTATTGCTGCAAAACTCCATATACCAATGCTACTTCAAGTTCAAGTCATTCTAGGTGAAAACATACCTCAAAATCTTATGGTCCGTGAAGACCATAAAGAGATCACGAATAAGGTAATGTCTCCACAACTTCAGAGAAAACACCACGGCTGCAAACTCAAGATAGTGGGTGGCATAGTTGCGTTCATGGGGATGCAACTACTGAGACCCATAAGAAACAAGTAACCTTCACTGCATGAGAACACAACCTAACCCCAGATGCAAAGCATCACAGAAGACATCAAATTGGACTCCCTCATCTAGAAGAAAAAGGACTGAAGCACTTACTAACTTCTCCTTTAGGTACTTGAAGGCTGCCTGACACTGATCAGTCCATACAAAGGCCTGATACTTCTTGGAAAAAGCTGTTAGAGGAGCCACATCCCATGAAAAATTGGAGACGAACCTCCTGTAGTAGCCTACAAGACCATGGAAACATCACACCTCTAAAACATTCTTGAGGGCTTCCCAAGACACAACTGCTTCTATCTTCGATGGATCCACAGAAAATCCCTATTGGGACACCACATGCCCCAATAAACAGACTTCCAGATCCCAAAACTCACACTTCGGCAACTTCCCAAACAGCTGATGTTGGCGAAGAGCTCCCAAAACAGCTCGCAGATGCTCAACATACTCCTCTTCTGACATGGAGTACACAAGGATGTCGTCGATGAAGACAACCATGAACTTGTCCATGAAATCACGAAACACGGCTTTCATCATTCCCATGAACACAGCTGGAGAATTCATAATACTGAACGACATTACAACGAACTCATAATTCCCATGATGACAACGAAAAGAAGTCTTTTGATATCATCATCCTTTACACGCATCTGATGATATCCTGACCGTAAGTCGTTCTTTGAGAACCAAGTTTAACCCTTCAATTGATCAAGTAAGCCATCAATCCGTGGAAGTGGATAGCGGTTCATTATTGTCAAATTGTTTAAGCAACGATAATCGACAGACAATGGCAAACCACCATCGGCCTTCTTCATGAATCATACAGGTGCACCCCATGGTGACACACTTGGCTGAACAAAACCGCACTGCAACAGACCATCAATCTATATATGTAGTTCTCACAACTCAGAACGGTCCATCCTATATGGAGACATAGAGATAGAAGATTCTTCTAGATGTAGCTCAATCCCAAACTCGATCTCTCATCAAGGGGGTAATGCCACAACCTCTTCTAGAATGAAATCATGGTACTCCTCCAAGACCCTAGGAAACGCCAACTACTGAACCTCTGAAGAACCCAACATCAAATCGGTCATCATGGATGATAAAGATGGAATGCGCCTATGACCCATCCAAGGATCTCAGTCACCAACAAACACCACCTTCTCTCCATCGGTACCAAGGAAAATGTCCTTCTTCTTGAAGCAATCCATAATAGCGTGCACCGAATACAACCAATCCATGCCAAGGATGACATCATATGGTTGTATTCGTAAACATAGGATATCTCCCCAGGAGGGGTGTTGCCCCAACACTACCTCATAGTCTCTACATACTTCAAACAAGTCATCTCGACCTCCAACTGGCGTAGTCAACACCAAGGGAACTAGAAGCCTCTCTACCTAAATTCTCAAATCATGGACAAGGGTAGGTGATATGAATGAGTGTGTCTCTCATGAATCAAACAAGGAATACACCAATGTAGAAAATAATAAAAGGGTATCTCGAACGACATCTGGCTCGTTTGGAGCTGGCAACGCTAGAGAATGAAGCTGACCATGGCCTCCTCCACGACCTCTCTGACCCTAATGACGACCACCACCACGGTCGTGCTCTACTCTCTAAGGACGGGGAGCGTCATGGGGTTGTCCTTTTCCTGCCACATCTACCCTCTGGTGATCGAAAGCTGGTGCAAAATACTGCTGCTTCTGCCTCGGCTGGAACTGCCTCAATGGAGGAACCTGGAGCGGAGCGCCCGGTACACGATGACTGCTCTGACTGGTCGGGCACTCCCGCTACTGATGGCCACGACCACCACAAGATAAACTAGAGCTTGATATCTTAGCAAAGGCCTGAGAGTTTCTGCCTAAAGAGAAACGAGATGGGAAGGGCTGGGACCTACCTCCGGCTGAACGAAAAATCTTCTTCCCTGAAAACCTGGAACCCCGAACCACAGCTCTGCTTTGTGAGGAATCGTGCTGATTACCCTCTCGAGACGATCTGGTCATGTCCAAAGTCCTCTCAAAAAACTCTGCCCTCGCCATCACCTCAAGATATGTCTTCAGCATAAATGGGGTGATCAGGCGCTGGATCTCTGGATGCAAAGCCTCTTCAAAATGCCTTTCCCTGGCCTCCTCATCTGGTAACAGGTCCGAAACATATCTTAGAAGGTTCCTGAAATGGATTCCAAACTTCCGAACACTAGAGTTCCCCATCCGAAGGGTAAGAAGTTCCTGACGACTGGACGCCTTCGCAGTCGAAGAAAGGAACTCAACTCTAAACTTGTCTCAGAACTCCTCCCATGAGATCGCTGACTCCTCATGATCCCCGAGGAACAAGAGCCACCACTGCCTCGCTGCTCCCCACAACATCATCACCACCAAGTAAACCCAGTGCTCCTTCCAAGCATGAATCAAACTGAAACCGATCTGAACCTCCTCGAACCATTCTTCCGTGACTGCATCTGAAATGGAGCCATTGTACTTCTGCAGAATCTGGCGCTGATACTCTCATATTTCCTTCCTCCATGTGTCGTCATCATCGTCCTCCACCCTACAGCGATCTGCTGGGACAGCCTGCTGGACACCTTCTACGTAAACCTGATGAGGACGTCGACCTGGATCCATACCTGAAAATGAACAACATGTTAGAGATCCTAAGCCTGGATTATAGAAGAATCAACAATAATTTAATTAATTGTTTTCTTTAATTCGTTTTAGGTTAACCTATCCCATGGTCTACCCATTCAAACACAGGCACAATGAAAATGATACATGATCCTTTCCCAGGTCTCTACCCTGCAACCAGTATCACCTTGTTTAGTACCCATTGTAATCTCAAAGGTCTGTGCAACAGATCATAGGGGGCCCTAAACCCCTATGTCTCTACCGGTCTCCAGTGTTTACCCCACTTTCTAAACATGAATGACACCATTTCCCTACCAACCCATGAAACCTCAGCTGTTCCTAACTCCAATCTCCATCATATCCCCCAACCTTCCTCTAATACCACTCTGTCACGACCCCCTCCCCACAAAGTGTACCCCTCCTAGGCCAGAAATGTGATAAGGGAGATAATGAACCCCGAGTCCCGCCTCTAGTAGGCACCGTGTTGGCGACTAGCACCGAGGGTATAGTAACGCACAAATGGGAGGCATTAACCTCTAAGAGAATACATGCGGAAGAGAGAGATAAGATAGACACCAACCAACACCAAATGAAATTATAAAATAAACCCAAGTACATATATGAAATTCCATGGAAAAGGTACCACAACTAAAGGGGAAAAACTACAAATACCAAAAAGAAAGTAAAATAGTAGTGACTACAAGCCCAAACAGCTTCTGCGACCACAGGCTATTAGTAACCAGCCTCAGCTTCAACCTACTCCAAGTGACCTGAGAAAAACAATTTATATATATACGTATGGTTAGTATAACAGTATACTCAGTAGGATCCTCCCTGAAGCCTCTCGTGCAAAAGTAAAGAAAGCATGCTAAAGCACAGTGAAAAACAAGTGAAACTAACTTGTCACCTAAATAGGTATACTATGTTCCCAACCTCAACATGGCTACTCTCACCAAGTAACACATACAAGAATATATCATATAGTAAAGAATATCAAGGGTACCCCGCTACTACCTCCCCACTGGTTTTCCACTTTTCCCCCAACGACATATTTCATTTTCATCTATCTCCAAAAGCTTACACGTATAAACTAGGGCTAAGCTCCACAATCTACACCACGTACACCACAAAGGCTTGCCCGTAGACACCTGGGCTAAGCTCCACACTATCCTCACAACCAAAAGTAACCAGGTAGGTTCCGAGAGCCACCACAGCCCGCATAATGTGCATTATACGTCAGGTATTGTACCTCAAGCCATTACAGCCCATACACCACGTAATGATCCTCAAGCCATCACAGCCTATACACGTTACACCTATAATAGTCCATATGATACTATATCTAGAATATATGTGTGGAAATAACCACAATCCATTACATCCCTCTACACACATATATGGGGAAAACTAAATGATGTGCCCACGGCACTAGTATCTACCAAGAGAAGAGAGTGGGGTCAAAGGGTGTAGTCATCCATTCATCGTGCAATCAGAATGTTGGGAAAAACACCCCCCCCACCCAGGGCTCAGAATCCCCGGGGTGTCAGTTTCCCTTACCGACAGGGTGGAGTAGCGTATAGAAACACAAAAAGTACAGAATGTATATGACTCACAACCAAACTATGGGAATAACCTAGTCTTAGCCTCAACTGTAGACAATGTCTCTAAGACTTCGGGCTGCTATTTCTTAGACTAGGCATCTTATAAGTACACAACCGGTTAATGAACTTCATTAGGTTACTTAATTACCTTTTTCATCAATTCCACTTTACATTTATTAATTCTTTCCACATTAATTAACCATGAACAAAAACCACATTTAAACTTTGTTGGCATCACATTCAAGATTTACTGTTCCTTTAAAGTTACAAAACCACCATTAAATTCTAGTATCTCCATCCCCGTGGATTATCATCATTTAATCAAACTTTAATTTTAGAATTACTTTCCCATATTCCCAGGAATTCTAGAACATCATCCTAATCTACTAAACACAAGGGGGATCAATACGGTGAGTAGATATACTACCCGTCAATTCTTTGCCGCCTATAGCAAGTGCGTAGGCCCATTCTCCCTCGAGAGGCTAAACACGGAAAGCACGTGGCATACCCACGCATCTTCGCCTATTTCGGAAGAAGGGTAAGAAAAACCAGTTGCCTTGAGCAGTGGGGAAAGTAAAGTAGATAAAAACCAATCAAACCTCCAAACATCCATCCAGCACATCCATCCCATACCATCATCCCTGGTGTCCTCCCCGACACCCACATGCATAAACTGATTCATCTCGCCACTATAGGCGTCATCCGCTGCCACAACCATAAGGCCTCTCTGCCTTTACATATCACAACACCCTCCCAGGGTCACATCACAACACAAGCAGCAGGAAAACAAGACATTACATCAAATGGGCTCTTGGCCCAAGGTATCCAGCCTTCATACATAATGATCACTAATGGCTCCAAACCATAAGGTATTAGGCCTTACAAGAAAGAGGGTAACTCATAATCCTATCAGGCATTATATTTTATCAAAAAAAAGTTCTTCAATCCCTCTTGAGTTAACTAGTTCACTATTGGTAGGTTCCAACTATGGGAAACCTAACCAAAAAGATATCATAACTATCACAAAGATTGAACATGCTTACTATGAAAACTTAATCAATAAGCACCAACAACAACAACCAGATTCGTTCACATTCCTCTTTATCTTTATCCAATTAATTATAAATTAATTCCATATTTACGTTCTTTATCAATTCATCAAGAACAACATGCTAACAAGTAATACATAGATATCACACTATCAAGCAAATCAAGAGGAAAACCATTATCACGGTACAAAGCAACACATGCGATCAAACCAATTCTTTTAATCTAGTTCAAGTATTTAATTAGGTCAATTTCATTTTGATCCAAATGCCAAAACATGATAACTCTACGATTTCACATAAAAAATAGAGAAGCCACAAATCCCCTACCTCAACGGTCAATGAACACTCAAGCAACTGGGTCGATTCTCCACAAATCCTCCTTAGATATCCTCTCCTATCACAACCAAAACCAAATATCATCATAACCGAAATCCACATACCTAGATCTACCCATAACGGGCATAGATCTAAGAAGAGGTGAGGAGAGGAGCAGTAGATCTAAGTATATCTAAGAAAACAAACAAGAATGAGGAAGAATGACCACATTCCTCAAGAAACCGGCTTCGATTCGTGAAGAGAAGCCTCTAGATCGCCTCCAAAACGCTTGGGAGAGGTTATTACACCACCAAGGAAAGGTAATCCCGAGTTATGGATAATTAGGGGCTTAAATGGGCAAGATAAAGGCTAAACAGTCAAGATCCTAAAATTTAGGATCTAACTTTAAGTGTCAGGACAACCTAGTCGCAATGTTAGAAAAACCGTGTGCTAACCATGCAGTCACCACTGCCTTAGCCACTCAACTCTCACGGTTTGGCGGCACGTTTTAGACAAACTGTGTGCCTCCCGTGCGGTCTCTACTACCATCAAGGCCAGCTAGGCATGTCTTGGCTAAACGTTTTAACAAACCGTGCGCCAATCGTGGGAAAGCTACATGAATTCTAGTTTTCTGTAAAAAGGCCACCCAAACGCACCTACATGCCACCTAGATCCCCGGGGACACCTCTAACACCACATTTTCACAAGGGAATGTACCAGAGAGGTCCAAGCCATTACACAGTACATTCTACATACTGTGATGTTATTATAAATATGGTTCAATAGTATTCCTTATTCTATCCATCCTTTAAATGATAGTCACCATATGTACGTACGTACGACTTATCATCTCCACGACGTATTGTAGTTTCTTATTCAAACACTTCATTGTTTGGATGTGTATAATAATGAGTATAAATGACATAAATAATAAATATAACATGATAATGATTATTTATATATGATATACCATCCAATTACATATTATTTCACCGTAAATATAATGATATTGTCGCTCGTGCGTACGTATGGATTACCGTCTTCCTGAACACGATGAGATTAATTCACCATCATAATCATTCAGGAATAATTTTCATTTTATGATTAAAAACAATGTTTAAGAACTTAATAAATTTCATGATATGAATCAAATACAGCCTATACCTAACAAACATGACTTATGTAACCAAACATATAAAGGACAACGAATCAATTAACAACCAAAACATTGATACAACTGAAATACCATTAACAAATAAATATTATAAGATCATATATGATATAATATATATGTATTTGGTTATTTCATAATTTAATAACAATGATTTCAAT
Source organism: Viscum album (assembly GCA_963277665.1). Taxonomy (NCBI): domain Eukaryota; kingdom Viridiplantae; phylum Streptophyta; class Magnoliopsida; order Santalales; family Viscaceae; genus Viscum; species Viscum album. The sequence continues at coordinate 695,787,144 of OY728163.1, forward strand.
ATTATACATTAGTTTTACCTACCCTATACTATGGAAAAGTACAAGGTAATCGATTATCATATCACATTTATTCCCGTGAGATTCATGCTATATTTTCCACTATTTCCTTTGGTGTGGTGTATGTAATGCCCAAGATTGTATTGTTTGCATAATATAAATTAATATATGGGTATTCAAATCATCATTAGATGATACATTCTTCATGGGGTGTATGTTTCGTAAGTTACCAAATTGGTATGGGAATTTCAAATTTCAATTTCCACTCATTCGGTTTTACGCTAACTTCATTGACTATTTTACTCCAAGATTATGTCTGAAATCACTATTTATTTACTTAAGTAGTAATTTCCACTCCCTTTTGTCTGGATATTCTTTTGATACACATTATCACTCCATTAAAAAATTCTCATGCCATCGATATGAACTTGATAAGAGTAATTTTATCTCAATCTCTATTCATTCAGTTAAACATCCACGTCATTGGTGTTGTTTTACAAGAATATGTGTGAACGTCCTCTGATTGATTTGCAATGAATATACCATCATATTGAGTGTATTTATATTTTTCACACATTATTATGTCATTTATTTATCCATAATCTATGGATACATTCTTTATAAGGGAATTCATCTCAACATACATTCCACTGAGACTTTTTTGTTGTTATGCACCAATTCATATTTATTTAGTGTGTAAACTATAATTTGACATAGTATATCATGAATCCCTTTATTATCATGATATTATAATATTATTATTACCTCAATTATTTGTATTCAAGTATATTTCATTTGGTTAGGAATTCTAATTAAAATATCATTTTAAATGTTTTAAAAATTTATTCTTCTAAATTTTTCTCATTAATATTCATGTTTTTAAAATGGTTTTAAGTATTTATTTATATTGACTAGAATGTTTTAAAATTAAAATTAATTTTAAAATTTTCAATGTGGTATGGGACAATTTGATTCAAAAATCTATTTTAAATGGCTTCTTGATAAATAGTGAGAATTTTAAATGTTTCCAAGAAAAATGGGATATTTCTCTCAGATGGTTTTAATGATTATTTTCATCTATGTCAACTACCTTCATTGGATTTTACATTTTTTTTAATTTAATTTGTTCTAATATAATCATACATATTGTATTAAATGAGTTATTTTTGACTGTGGATGTGATATTATTATACCATTCATGGTTTGTGGTTAAAATATTAACATTGTGTGCGCTAGTTTTAATACAAATGTTTAGATTATGTTTCAATCTTTTCATATGAGGAATGAATTGGACTTATTAAGTGATTTGTGGATCCCTCTATAGCTCCTTGATGCATAGTTAGGTCTCATGAGACAAACTAGTTTCTTGGCATAAGGCCTTGGTAAAATCTTATTGGTAGTCTAGGCACGAGGCCTTGACTATGTGGTTATGATGTCTGGCATTATGCATTCCATCATTATGAAATTGGCTATTGATATTACAAGTTATTGTTAAACTAGTAGAATATCCATGTAAATAATTAAATGTCATTATTGTATTTATATTTTCTATTTAATGCTGAAGTTGATGCTTAAAAGTCTTCGGTTCTAGTCTTATACATTGCCTTAAATGTTTATTCTTATTTATGACAGTTTCCGCTATATTGTTATCCTTACTGGACATTTGATCTCTCCCCTTTATAATGTATTGTTTTTCCAGGATGAAAAGAAGTATATTATGACTAACCTATAGGAATATGCTAAGGTATATAAGAGGGTTCAAAGGGTACACAATATTGTTTTTGTATTTCATGATGTTTTGTAAAACTTATGTATGTATCTAGTACTTCCAAGGATACTAAAATTATCAGTCTTTTGGGACATTATTCCTTGTATCATACAAATTTTATGTAATAATGCTCCATTTCTGCATAACTGGGGTTGGAGCATTACAAATCGAGATCCAGACCCAAACCATGTTTTCCAAACCAATCCCTGAAAATATCCCCATCACGGGCATTACCCTAAGGAAATGTGCTCATCTAATAAGGGGGTATGTATCTAGACCATAAGAGTGTGAATTTTTATATTTTATTTTTAATAAAAAATGATTATATTTATACAATTTTAGTATTTATTTTTAAATGATTAAATAATTATTTTGATAAGAAAATAATATTTGATTTGATAATCCAAAAGTTAAATATTTTGAAAATATATAGTTTCAATCAATACACTCTTTTTGATGAATTCTATAATTTTTTAAATAAATGATATTTTAATAAAATATTAGTAATTAATAAGATATTATAAATTAAAAATATAATATTATTTTAGGAATTCATATTTAGTTTTTATATTGGTTAGATAACTATTATAATAAGAAAATAATATTTTTCAATAAAGGGTTTTTTATTTGTAAGTGTAAATTTTTATAATTAAACCATTATTTTGGTAATATAAAACTTATTTATCAAATAATCATGTCAAAATTATGAACTGGTTAATTTTTCATATTTTTTGGGGACATTCAAATTTTTGCGTATTAATTAAACATGATATAATTAAAAGGTATGTGTTACGAAAACATAAAATAAAAAAAGTGATGTAATAAATACTATAAATATTATCATAGAGAAAAATAATATATTCTACATTTAAAAAAATATTTTTAATTTTAATTTATTAATTTTAATAACCCTTAATGAATCCTCAAAAAACTAAATTATATTTTATAATTTTAGAATCAATTATTTATAAACCAGACTCACATACACATCACTAAAGGAATTATATTAATATTTTTTATTCATAGAATTATTAAATATTAAAAATAAATTCACCTTGGAAGATTACAGAGTGAAAACCATGGGAAGGATTTTGTTTTTTATTGCATTATCAATTAGATTCCCAAAACCATGTTTTGAAATTAATAAAAACATTATCTTATCTTTTTCTATAAAAACCACCCAACCTACCATTCCACTTCTCTCAAAACCATTTAATTAGGATGATACTCTATAATTATCTCTGGAGGCCTATCAATGTTCCCCCACACACTTAAGAACATATTCCCATGATTTTATATGTTCCCACTCAATTTAAGGGATCCTATCATACTCCTCTTCATTCCCGATTCTTCTTAAAATTATTCCTTTTTTTAAATTTTTCATGTTAGGATATGTTTTCGCACATCAGTATTATTAATATTATTTTTTAAAATTTATTAAATGTCAATTTATCTCTCAATTAATTTTTCCATTAATCTTTATGTACACTCATCATATTTCTGAAATAATTATACTATTTTCCCTTCCAAATATTTTTGTATTGAATACCCATTCCAATTTCCAATAAAAACTATTCACCTATACAAATATATCCTTAATTTATTTTGGATATCCAATTATTATTCCCACTATGCTTTATTATATATTAAAATATATAAGTTAATTCATGAAGTTGGATTATCTATATGATAAACTTATACATGTACATGATAATAAATTGATGTGTGGGCCCGAAATTATATAGCCCTCAAATGCATTGGGTAAAATTTTTATCTCATGAGATGCCTTGTATGGTGTATGAGATATTAACTTATGCAAATGATATTTTAGTGTCTTTGTGGATATCTATTAATTATGTTTATGATGTTAGGTTTTTTTTGTTTCTAAATTTCTATTCTTCTTTTATGTTATCATGTTATATAATGCCACATTGTTTAGGATAATGATTCAAAACCCTCTTTTGTAACCATGATATACCATGTTTATCATTTATATTGATTTATATTATTAAATTATTATTTTGATTCCCTTACTAGGATTTATCACTCACTCCATTCCTATGTACATATCTTGTTTACCCATTTCAGTTTTTGAAGATCTAGTGAATATAGGGGCCTGTTTTGGAGATTTTAAATAAATATTTTTACCCATGTTTAAAATTAATTATCTATGAAAATAATTTTAAAATAATTAACTAGTCCAAATGATATTATGGGTTTGTATGAATTGTATCATTATGTAATAAATCATTAATATAGGTGTAATATAATATAGTTTGTCAAATGGTTATAGGGACTTTCTCAGGATACCTTCATGGAATTATTTCAGGAGTAGTACATTCCTGATACAATGAAGTACAATCATGTGTGTGATAATATAGTATTACAATAAGGTTATATGACTATCTTCTCTTACTATTCTCAGTTCATAAGGTTACATTAATTTATAACCTTTTTGGTTGGAAATGAGGTGTATAAGGATTAATTTTTAGAGACATGCCTTCAAATCTTTCTCAAATATAATGTTATGGGATCTAACATGATTACATAGTCATATGTTATTCAAAAGGCCTAGAATATTGATACCAGGATAGTAGAGTATAGGGAAGCATGCAAACATCATGCACATGGTGTTTTAGTTACCGATATTTCTCTCACTACGTTATGAGTATATTCAGGTAGTAGGAAGGGTATGGAGGAAATAGGGTAGTAGGTTAGTAGAAAATCGGGTCAAATAAGGTCTTATTCAACATATTTAATGGGTGACGATTCCTATAATTCTATAATTTTGGTATAATCGGTCATTATATCATAGATTTTAGGAATCCAAATGTGTATTACAACTAATGTTGGAAGAATTTTTAGTTTCAAACCTTTTTCTCGAAGGATACAGAGAGGGGTAATAGGAGATCTATGAAAAGTAGGACTGGAAGACCTCAGTAGAGGACGTAGAATTCCAAAATGATAATGAATTATGGATAGTGTCATATAGACGTGACATGGAGAGGTTTTATGGAGAACTAGGTTTGAGAAAGTGATGCATACATGCCATTTACAATTTGAGGTACAGTTTTGATCACATCAACATTATCTATTATAATCATTGAAAATGGTGCTTCCCATATTTTCATTTCATCAAAAGAAGTTATTAAACTTCACCTTCTAGTCATGTTATCTTCTGAACAAGTCTATTTCATACACTTTTTTGATAAAATGTGCGCCATATTTTTTTAATCCTAGAGTTTCTATAAGACAAAAATTACTATACATATTTTTTTTGAGATTTCATGATTTTAGATATGATTACCATAGATATGATTTACTCTCTGTATCTGAGTCCTCATGCTCAATGAATCAGCCACTACATTGCCTTTATTAGGAATATAAGAATACTGTAAATCAATATACTAAAGATAGTCCACCAACCTTCACAGTCTCGTGTTTAGAACAAACTGCATAAATATGTACTTAAGGCTTTCATGGTCATTGTACCCCACAAAATTCTCTCCCAGTATGTAATGTCTTCAACATCATAATGTGTTAACACCCACAGATAACTTGAGATTGTGCATCATGGAATTTCTCTCATGTGGCCTCAACTGATGAGATCTGTTTACACCGACTTAAACTCCCTATATATGAACTGCTCCCATCCTAATACTTAATGCATCACAGTACACAATGTAACTCTCTACCAACTCTAAAAAATCATTATTGGCACCAAATTATATCTTCATTCTACTCCTGATAGTCCATCTCCCAAAAATCAGAACATACATACATCACACCCTTCTTAGTCAATCCCATCAACAATACTTCTATACATGATAATTCAAGTATGAAATTATTATAGAAACCAGATATCCCCATGAAACATCACAAGTGAAGGATATTATTGGGATTCTCCCAAGTTACCACAACTCTGAACTTCTCTAGTTCCACTGATTCTTCTATCTCTTAGATAATGCGACCATATAAGTGAATCTGATCTATCCAAAAGTTACACTTTGTAAGATATTCATAAAACTGGTGTTGTCATAATGTATTAAAAATGATATCATGATGTATGGCATGGATTAATTGATAGCAATAGTACAAAAAGATATCATCCACAAACACCGAAAAATGAATTTAGGTAAGGTTAGAACACTCTGTTCATTAGTTCCATGAAGACCTTTGGATTGTTCATGAGACTGAATAACATAACCAAATATTCATATAGATTTTACCTTCTCCTGATGTTTGTTCGAGGCATGTCTGATGCTCTAACACGCACTTAATGGTAACTAACTATCAAATCAATATTTGAAAATATCTTATATTCTCAAATTTGGTCAAAGAGGTCATCTATCTACGACATAAGATACCACTTCCTAACCTTCAACTAGTTCAATTCTGGATAATCCACACATAGAAAAAGGGTACCATCCACCTTTTTCATAAAAATTATTGGCAAACCCCATGAATAAGTAATTGGTTGATGAAATAGTTTTCCTCTATATCCTTATCTACATATTGAGATCCTTCGACTCTATTGTAAAAATCCCGCAAAGAGGAATATATACTGGTGAAACCCTTGGAATTAGATTGATAGAAAACTACACTTATCTCACTAGAATTAATACTGAAAATTCATCTATGAATAAATCCCTAAAATGACCAACCAGTGGAGGGAAATCATTCTGATGTGTACCCTAATCATATAGATATAAAATTAAAATCTGTGTTATTATCCAGCCCATCTCATAATGCACAGGTCCATCGTGGATATCATAGACATCCCATTCACCCTTGTAAATGTACTCATCCCCATATGGTGACATAAAACTCACCCTACGGTGATAAAAATCAACAATGACTCGAAATATATCAAAATTTCCATCATGATAATGACATTTAACCCTATCATCTTGAGGAAGTAGAGGTCCCATACAAAGTGACACTCTCAAAACTCAATGGGGGAACACCATTCAACGACGCACACTTTCCTTCTCAATCCATAATAGGGAGTCTAGTTTCATTACACCAACCAAAGACTATATAACGTGTTCAAGTATTTCTACCATATATTAAGATATCAAACTATGTAAATCAACCTCTATAAGAAAGTGTAGAAGATATAATATAGGCTAATAGAATAGTACCTATGATTGTAGAAAGCCTAAGATCTTTCTCCTACTAGGTCTATTGGACTATATATTCCTTGCTAGTACTGTGACCCGGTGACACTATCCAATTACCCAAAGTTGATCCTCCATACTGTCATTATGAACCTTGGGTCTGGCTTCCATGAACATGACCACTACCATGACCTAATCGTCCTAATGTAACCCAGCTCCCAGTATGTTGAGAAGCTATTGACCCTACGCCTAAACCTGGAGTTGGTACATATCCTCGCTCACTAGCTACAAATGGAAATGATTTGAAAAAATGAGGTAGATGGCCCATCTTGCACCATGTTCAGCACTCGACAGGGTCCCTTGTGCACCATGGACTTGTATGTCCCATGCTACCACATAGGTATCACCTTATCTAGCTACCTAAAGAGGTATTATGACTACTCTTACCAGGGTTTTGAATCTCTGGATGGAAATTCCAACAATCAGTTGATATAGTTCCAGACTTAGGTGCAAAATTGACCTAGATCACGGCTCTATATTCCTTTATGGTGGGCTCTTTGATCCGCCCATGATTCACTATCCAAGATATAGTAGACAACCAAAAGACATTCACCTATGATCAGATGTTGTATATAAGACCATACTTGAATAACCTATCTTTTGATAACTCATCACCCATACAAATAGGTTTGAAGCACTAGAGCTCAGTTAAATGGGCCTCTATGATTGAATGTGCACCCTACTCCTGTAATAACTCTCAGGCTATATCGATCATCAACATATCAGGATAGAAGTAATTTTAGAAGGTCGTATGAAACTCCATCTAAGAAATATCTCACTGATGATCAGTATGGGTGATAACATTCCACCACCTATTTGTGGAATCATGTAGCATCTACGTAGAATGCTTTACCCTCTCCCATTAGGTGTATCTAAGTGCTAAAAGATAGAAAACATTGCCTTAATCCATAACCCTACAGCCTATGGTCCTCCATACCACAAAATGTGGGAAGATGTTGTTGTTGAAACTCATGCATCAAATCTTCTATAGTTTGGGAAGGTTGCAGTGCTCACTGAACGGTCTTCATGAATTGAAAAAGCCTTTATCGAAATGTGCCACCACACCTGTGTTTTGTATAACATCTAGTGCATCAATTCGAATGACTAGATGATCCACTAGTAGCCCATAGACCACCACCTCTAGAGTGTGATAATTTCCACCCTCTTAGTGTAGAACTAGCGGTTGTCATTGTGTCATGGATCAATAATTCCAAGCACATTCATCAGTTTACAAACATTAAATAATTCACAGCTGAAAATCACAAAACAAAGATAAGAAAGGTATGAACCTTCCTTGCAAGAACACACTCCTCTATTTTCCCCATGGGTCTGGTATGAGTGTTAAACAAGTGAGATACACTACCAAAAGTCCAAAACTATGATCTATTCTGGTCAAGTTCTCTATCATAATCCATTTCAGTTTCAACTTCTTTTATATTAATTTGATTTCAAACCGAGTTCATATTCACATTTTTTGAATTGATACTCATTTCTTGTTTATCTCTTTCTCCTTAAAAAGGGAAATTTACTAGCATGCTGGATTCTGATCAGTGGGGGCCCATACTCCCCAAGAATCAAAGATAGGCGTCCACTTATGAAATTATTCTAGTTGATCATTTGAAGAGGTTTTAGATGTAAATTTATTCCTTCAAAATAGGATGAGGCCTATGCTAAGAGATAATGTAAAAATTGTTCATGTATCATCCAAAGGAAATGATTTTTATTAGTAAATATATATTTATCATGTATGTATATATATATATATATTTGAAGAGTTAAAAATAATTCTTCAACTATAAGTAAATTATCTTGAAAAAATATATTATCCTATTGCATCCATTTCATATAAATCAAATGATCCTTTGTATAATCATATATTTCTGGTTTTGAGGCCCTTAAATTTCCCTTGATAACATACTTTCTTGTGATCAATGACATAAGTTTATTATTCCTTTATTCTATTTCCCTATTTTCATTTCCCACTTATGTTCTCTGCATGGGATCCTTGTCACGTGACCTTTTTATTTCTATATCTCTCTTATACTGATGGTATTCAATTGACTATTTTACAATGTGGGGTTTTCAAAAATGTAATTTTTAAATATCAAACCCCATATTATGGATTACATGTTTTAATTTTGTGGTATCAACTTTTTATGGTGTGAAAATGTAACTCCCCAAAATTCTAAACTTAGGATATTTTATTTAATAGTGTATATGACACGCAAAACTAATCATAGAAGTGTATATAACATCATGAAAATTTATCATATATTAATATTTATATTATATTTTCAATCAATTTTTTTGAAAATCATCCAATAGATATTATAGACATATGATATGAAATAAAACCATTATTATACTAAAAGGAAATAATTTTCTAAATATTGTTTCCCCTTTTTAATGGTGTGCATATTTTAAATCTAAATTTTACAACATAGATAGTTTTTTCAAAGTAAATTTAATTTTTAAATTCGGAATTTAAAATTTTGGTTAGGGTTATATTTTTTAAATTTTCAGAGACGTTTTATTTTTTGATGAATCATGAAAAAATAAAACATTTTAGTTGATAAGTGAATTTAAATTAAAATAATTATTAATGATAATTTATATTCTTATTCTTTTTTAATGTCCCAATAGAAAATTTATACATCTACTAATACAATTTAAATCATTGGCATAATTATTTGATTGAATTTATATATTAAAGAATAATGAAGTTTTGAACATTTTCACTTTAAAAACATGTTTATTCACCACTTCTTTGGGATTAACTTTAAATTTAGTTTTCAAACCTATTTGAATTTAATTTGGAAAAAGGATATAAATTGTTGGAATTAATATAATTTTAATATTATAAAAATATAAATTTAATTTTTGACCCTAATAATTAGTGAAAATAGTTAAAATTAATTATAATAATTAAAGAAACAAACCATTTTAATTATTATTTATACATTAATATTAGTGTAATTATAACCTAAATACATTTACAATACCAATTGGATGAAAATAGTTCAACTCTTTTACCCTTTAAAATGAATATTTTAGCTTTTCGAGACAATATTCCCTCAACTTAACCTATATAATAAGTATAGTAAAGAAGAATAGAAAAAATGAACCATGATTGACCTTAATCCCTAAAAAGTTACAGGATAGAGAAAAAAACCACCTATATTCAGTTTTAAATATTATTTGGAAATATTAATTAGCTATGGTGATCATCATAATTTATCTATATTTTATAGAGAAGAATTATTTACTTAAAATTATTACTAAATGAAAATGCTATAATTATATAGTTAATAATTAACGATAATAAATGATACTAAAAATATTAAAAGTGAAGTGAATTTATTGATGTATTGTAATTAATTAATTTTTTAGGTGACTATATGATTTTACATAGGTGTGAACATAATTGATTCAAATTAAATCATTTTCATGATATTTTCAAATTTCAATTATGTAAATAAGGTCAAAATTTACATTATTGTTATTTTCTAAAAAATGATATTTTATTAAAATATTATAAATCATTAAAATTATTATAATCGTAAAATTGATTGATAAATGCTAATAAATATCAAATATGTTCTATTTATGGACCAATTGATCTTTTATAATTAACATATTGACCCATATGTAGTAAAAAAAATTCCTCGATTTAGTTTAAAGTAGTGTGTTTTCACGTTACTTGCACCATGGGATTTTTATTTTGTAAGTTAGATATAATATATAGAATAATTGGGTAAAAAATATATCGAAAGGGTAACTTCATTTTACTCTTAATGTATAAAATACTTAGGTTATAAAACTAGTTACCTTAATAATAACAAAAATGTGTAAATGGGGGAAACATAGGAGTTACGGAACGAAATGATAAAAATAATTTTATTGTAGCTTCTTAGAGGAGTGTATCAAGAATACATTAACATTAATGCATTATTTTACACTTTATAAGGCATGTGATGTATGTAATACCTATCATTATTATTTACCTTTATATATTTACAAGAATTCCACTACCCTCCACTATCAAAAAGAATTCACTCCACTCACTTATACAAACCTCTCAATCCTTTAGACTTGTAAAACCCTACAAAAATAAGTTCCAAACCCATATCAACTCATTATATAAACCTCAAATTTGGAATTAAATTACTAATTATGTATTTTCATATGAAAAAGGAGTTACCTGAAGAAGAGGAATCATTATTCAATAGGCTATTTTGTTTTTTTATTTATTTATACATTTAATTATTATTATAACAAATTTTTATAACAACCTATGTATCTTAAATATACTGAGATTTTATTATCATAATTTTATTACCTAAAACTATTAATATATCCATCAAATGGTATCCACAATAATCTTTCCTGTTTATGGTGGTATACAACATCGAGAACTAATGTCGTTCATTCATCCATTACCACCTTTCATGGTTGGTAATAATGATGGAATTATTTTTTATATATTAAATATATAATATTTTTATTTTTATTATTCTTAATTAATTATTTGATAACACATAAATTCATTCATTCATTTTTTTGGGAAGACAATCTCATTGTATGTGGACAGGTGGACAACTGCCTCCTCAATGTTATGTGATTCGATCATGATATACATGGAATGTATTAAGGGTGGGTTTAATAAATATATGTGATATATATCAAATAAAAATGGTTTTATAATTATAATATATATATATATACATATCATTTAATTTTAGTTCATTTAATACGATAAGAAAAGGGAAACAATGTTCGTTTGTACGTATGATCTACCGTCTACAAGAATGGTGTATTCCAATTCCTATAGCTAAATATTGTGGATAAATATAAAAAATTATACAATGATTATATACTAAATACATGAAATAATTATAATATTCCCGAAATAATTACATTTTTATAATATAATATATCATTTTCGTTATCACTCTTTTACACATAAAAAGTGATAACGCCTTTTTGGAAATAAGGTTTACCTCCTACTCGAACCAATGTGATTTCATTCACATAAAAATAATTATATATAAAAGTATATATGATAAAATAATATAATAATTAAGATATGATTATCATTATGTAAAAATTGTTACTTTCCATCCATCTATAATGATCATTAACAAATGGAAACCATACTTATGCGTTTGCATGGCCTACCATCTCCATGATCATAACATTAGTTCATTTTTTCATACCATCCTCAATGATTCGTTTTAAAATTAAAATTAGTTTATAAATATGATAATTATTTTGTGATTATTATTCATTAGGTGATTAAATATTGAACTCTTTGACCATAGTTTACATACCAGTGTCTTTTTTAACACATAAACCAAATATGGTTAAAAAATGTGATATTAATGTAATTGACTGACTAATTTAATGAAACTTTTTAATATGTTAAATAAATGTAATAAAAATTTAAAAAGGTTAAAAATAGTTAAACTAGTGACATATGTTTGTTATTATAGAATCTAGAGACACAAAAGAAATATCAGGCTTAAATTAAGGGACTTCATCTCAATTTTCTTTCCATTGAGAATCATACTTTATTATTCTAGAATTAACATTAATGTGGTTTATATAATGACCCTATATAATTTATTATCATCACTAGATAATAATTAATTGTGTTTTGTGTTTGAATTTGGATTATTTTATCCAATTGGATTGATTTGAAAATTAAATAATGTTAAAACTTATTTTTGAAATATTTATTTGTTTTGAGAATTTTAACATTATCTTTAAAAAATAATCTTATTATAATAAATTTTCCTTTTAAATTTCATTTCTCTTAAATATCCATATTATTTAATGAATATGATTATTTCCTAAATTATATATCATTTTAACATATAGTGTTTACTTGGAAATTTATTTGATTAAATAGAAAAAATTGAAAAACCCGTATCTTTATACAATAGAGTTATTTAATATGGAACACTATTTAAGAATTAAATAGATTATTCCATATATAAGGAATTTTTGGGACAAGAAATACATGGGATGGGAACCATTTAGTTCAAGCCCCTTGATGCATCGATTCTCTAATGAGATTAATAGATTGGCTAGCCTTACTTAATTTGTTTTTATATAAAATGTTTTAAACTATCATGAGGATAGATATTGATGGTAATTGTATCATTTTATAGTGAGACATTACATCCGATAAATAATAATTTCAATAATTTAAAATTTAGTTATAATTATTATCCACGAATGTTTCACTTTGAAAAAACCTGTAGATGAATTTCATTCGTAATTTATTAAATAAATGGCCTTGTTCTAAATTTATATAGCTTTTCATAATGATTATACCTTATATAGTTATTTAAAAGGGATGTTTGTTCAATAATTATCCTCGGCATATTTTTTACGCAAACCCTATCATTTTATTTATATCATTGAATGTGTGTCCAGTTATTTACCTATCCATATTGATATTTCTCATTGATTCCTTATTGTTTCTGCTACACATAAACCTTACCGAGAATTTGAGATCACCCTTATTTTTTTCATTTACCTAGGATTACATAATGTTTACTAAGAATGATATAGATTGAAATTCTAAATTTTATTAAGTTATCATAAAAAATGGGTTGTATTTTTTGTATTCAATTATAATTTGAGACTCATGATTGTATCTAGTATACCAAGACAACTAAACTAATTGGACATTATGGCTATATTTCCATGTATATTATGTCAATATAAGGGTAGTAGACACAAGCTTCGTGCGTATTATGTTTGGGTCACTATATATAGATTCTATATTTTGAATTAGTATGTTGAAAATATATAAAAAAGATCATTTTATTTTCGTAGAAATAAAAATACTATTGATAAGGTTAATGTAAATGATAGTAAAAATTAAGAAGCTATAATTTTATATGATTTCTGTTATTAATAATGTGTAAAATATATATAAAATATTAAATTTAATTATATTAAATATAAATAGTAATTTTATGTTTAATATCTTATGTAATTATATTAACACGCATTTAATTGGAAACCAATTCTAAATAATATTTAAAACTCATAATGTTTAAAACATCTACTTTCAATATAAGATGTTTTCTATTTATAAAATGTGGTAATTTAAAAAAAATTATTGTAGAGAATTTAGAAATTGATTAGATTTTATTGAAATTAAATTTAGGCTCAGAACACCCAAATTTGGTAATAGGGGTTACCTTATATTCATAATTAAATATAAATTTCTTGGATAAAAACTACATATGAAGGAAAATATAACAGTCGTATAATTTAACAACCTAATTGTAATTGACATGGAACATTTTTGAAACATGTGAAGAAATTTTTTGAAGACAATTTGTCAACATTATCACACACCAAAATCCATTATTTATATCTTTTTGATCCATTTACACATGAATAGTGTCATTAAATTATTGAAATTTAAGGGAGTTTATGATGTTCCATTTATTTTCTTCTCTTACCACTATAGATTTAATAGAATGAAATTTATTTCATTTAAACGATAATTATTAGATCTATATGTTATATGATATTAAATTACATTCTCATTCCCTTCCTGAAAACTTTATTGAAATTTATTTTCACTTTATCTTTTAATATAAATTTTGAATGGATTTTTGAAAACTTTTGTTTATGAGAATTTATTTTCCTCCCGTGGTTATGAATCATGGAGTGATGTTTCAACCACCTATGATATATTATTATGATATGATTCTATTTTTTAAATTTTATTATTCATATATTATGATTTATAATGTTTTTATTAGGTTATATTATATAAAAAGAGTAATAAACCCATTATTTTTCCTCTGTTTATTTAAGATATGATGAATATTGAATTTAAAAGAAACACATATGTCTCTATGATGAAAGGTGGGGTCCTATAGTTTATTCTTATACATTTTGTTATGTTTATATATAAAATTTTAGTAAGAAATATAAATAATTTTTTTTACCAATAGTTGTTAGCATAATGGGTTTTCAAACATTTCAAATCATGGATATAATTAGTTTCATTACATAGGCACAAGAACAATGAGTTTTTTCATAAAAGTTTTCTTATTATTATTGATGTACCAAATATCCCTATTGTTAAAAATGTTATTCTATATTTCCATGATGATTTTAATGTTATTTAATTCTATGTTTTCATGTTATGACTTACTTTTACTGCATTTTACACTCTTATGTTGCGCCCACATGTTTTATAATTATTAGGATGTATTTTCATCCATTTCATTGATTATATGCTTCATTAATGATAATTTAATAATATTATATTTCATTTATTTGTTTTTTTATTGTATAATATGGTTTCATTATATTTATATATATATTTTTATCATTTAAA
Source organism: Viscum album (assembly GCA_963277665.1). Classification (NCBI taxonomy): domain Eukaryota; kingdom Viridiplantae; phylum Streptophyta; class Magnoliopsida; order Santalales; family Viscaceae; genus Viscum; species Viscum album. The sequence goes on from OY728163.1 coordinate 695,802,463, forward strand.
AATGATCTCTATCTTGTATATGATATAATATATTATGATAATGTGCTCACATATCAATAATTATATAACACAACTTTCTCATGTTTTCATTCACTATGTTGGAAAGATTATTATACCATGTGAGATGTCCAAAAAAGGGACCATAGATCATGGTTGGGTATTAATGTTTTTATTTTTTATAAAATATAATATTTATACATCTAATTTCCAATGAAATAAACTATTCTACTCTTGAGTTGTGTGACTGTTTGTGATAAGTATTATAAAAATAATTAATTTAAATTATTATTTAAGAATACGTGAGGAATTTTCAATGGATGAAATCCTTTAACTAATCCCTCATATTATAGAAGTATAACTCAATGGGATATTCATTGTATGATGAGTTCGATGATCAGATTCTAGAACTAGATACAAAATCATTGATATGCTTGGATCATCTATGAATTATCTACCTCATTCCCTCAAAAAGGATGTTTAAAAATGTAACACAATTCCAACAAGGGATAATATAGTTTGGCATATAGATATATATTGATTACTCCTACATAAGATAGTATAAAATTTCTCTATGGGATGGATGATATTTTTTCTCTAACTTCTATCCTCATTGCCAACTATGTATTGATCTATCTAATTTCATCCTATTATAGAAAATGGACTATAAATTGATACCCAGAGATTAATTTCTAATGTCCATTGAGATCATCATGTGCTCTATTTTATGTGATTACCACTAGTGTTACGACTACATTCATCATCTTTTTTTTATACCATTAAGAAAAATGTTTATAAATAATTGACTTAGTTCTCATTGAACTGGGATTTTGCAATTTCAATGACAATAGTTTACTTTTTAAATGGTATGAATAAAATGGAGTAAAAACTTATATTATGAACATATTATTTGTTATATTGTTTTAGAAATTTCATAAAATTTAGAAAAACAAGATATTACATTGGAATGGGGTACATGGAATCAATGACTCTATAATATTTAGACATAGTGTATCATCTGTAAAAACTAGAAGACTCCTGAATCATTTTTTTTATAATACCATTATAGATACATATTTTATAACATTATTTTCATTCATTACCATTAAAAGTCTTAAAATATATTAATACCACTAATTTGGAATCCTCCTCTATGGAATTGGATCAAAATTAATACTTTTGGTACTTTAAAAAGCAATCATGGATCTACTAGGTGTGAGGTTATCTTCAGGGAATAAAAATGTGGTCTACATTCTTTATCAAAAAATGATTACTTCACTAGCATTTCGTATAAAAAAGATGTGGAATGTGTTATTATTGTGATTCAAATTCCAATACATAACAATTGGATAAGATTATAGATGGGACATGACTCATCATTCATTGTGAATAGATTCAATATTTTCACCAATTTTCCCTCCAAGACCATTATAACACCCTTGGGGGATATAATGGAATATTTTAAGTATATTAATTTATTTTCTATCTCATATTTATAGGGAAGGTAATAAAATAGATAATGATCTAGAGAAAATATGTGTAATGAAAGGAGCCACCTTTAAAAACATCATAATATTGATTTAAATAAAGAATTTTAATTCATTCAAATTGTAGATATTTTTAGTTTTATTTTTTAGATAATTAGGCCAGAACTACTACATATCATTTCATATATTACAATTTAGACAAGTCTACATGATATATATTTTTTCAAAATCTAAAACATTTTAAAACAAAACATAAATTCTTTTTCTTGATAAAAATCTTCATAACATTCATCGTAACTAATTCCTTTATCTTATCCATCCTTATAACTAGTCAGTTGTTTTTTTAAAAAATGGATGAGTACAAAAATATCAGAAAATTGCATAAAAGTAGGAAAGAAAACATTAGTCTATGAATATTTTAAACACATGAAAACATTTTCACAGAATCATAGTTTTCACCCATAAAAAAGAAATCATTTTTCTTACATCACGAAATCATAAGATTCCTATCAAAATCGTAGAAATCATAAATAATAAATGTAACTTGTAGAATCCATATCATTCTTAAATTTTAGCTTTCATATATATATATATATATATATATATATGTATATGGATTTCCTTTATGGTTACATTTGGAATACACATCATAGTATATTCTCTAAATCTCTTATGAGAAACCCTGCCATTTATCTCAGTCTCATTACCCAATGAATTCAAGGTGTATCAATGGATCACCCTAATTTGGTTTATCATGGAAACCCTAGTATACATAAAAAAATTCCCAATACCCTTAACAAAATCATAACACATAAAAGACTCATAATTGAAAATAACATTTCCACTTATAAATCAAACTTCATTTTTACAAGTCACTCACTCACAAAAGAAAACACATTATTTCAAAATAAAATGGTAAACAATTAAAGTAAAAATCAAAACATGATAGTGAAATGAAATTGAGAAATTACATATATGGAATATATGTAAAAACAATCCTCGTTATCGAAATAATAAGTCCATTTTTAAAACACGGTTAAAAAATTTTATAAAAGATTTTTGAATCAATGTATACCACAAAACATTGAATATATTTAAATTAATTAATGTTTAAAAACATTTAATTTAATATAATTAAATCCCTAAAACCATTTTAAAAACATGTACATTAATGAGAAATATTTTGATGAATAAATCATTAAAACCTTTAAAACAATATTATACTTAGAGACCCATGCAACATGAGAAACAAATGAATAAAAAATAATTAAATAATAACATCTAAAAAACATTAAATATCATGAAAAAAATTATTATTATAATATATAACTTTTAAAAAGGGTTTTATTTACACCTTATATGACAGTAGAGGAAAAACACATCAATATATGCTTCAATGAAAGGGGAATGCAACAAAATCCCTTACGTTGAGTCTGACTCGTCACGTAAAATATTTATATTCTAGAAAAATAAAACATTTTTAGTTTATAATTTATTGAGAAAATTTTTCATGTTTATTATTCTTTTTATGTCATTTACTGCTATGTTATATAAATTAAATAATTTTTTAAGTTCACATCAGATGTTTTGTCAATATTCAGTATATGAGTAAAAAATGAACATGATATGTTGTGAATAGTCGGTGTGGTCATAAGTCCATTATCATAAAAATAAAATTCATGAAATAATAATTATTTTTTATTTTAATTATAACATTAAATCCATTTTTTAAATATGGATATGAAAAATGAAAAATGTAATAATCATAGAGTCGGTAAGTCGTAAGTATGCATAAGTAAAGTTTTCAATTTTTCCTTGATGTTTATGGAAGAAGGTAAGTATTATTTTAGCTTTGAAAAATTATCATAATGTCATAAATATAAGATTAATAATTTAAATTTACATATATATATTATAGATGCGATGTTGTGAATAAAAAAAATCACATCAGTTCACAGAGGTGATAGTTCACAAGTACGCACAAAAGATATTATCATTTTTATGTGCAAAAAAATTAAGAATTTAATTGATATATTAATATATTATAATGATTAATATGTCATGAATATCACATATGAACATTAATTCAATCATTACAACTAGTCATGAGATTCAGTTATTGAAAATGAAAAATATCGGTCCGCGAGGCTGTAGTTCGCCGTACACATGAATGAAATGTTCATTTCTCATTTGATGAAATTGGAGATTACTGTAGGAGATTTTTTTAAAATAATACAAAAATAGTATATTTAGGATAATGAAATTTTTATTTCATTTTGGTGGAATAATATTTGAATGAATGTAAAGAATAATAAAATTGAAATGCTTAATTAAAAATGTTAGACTTCCTTCAGATGATCACTGTTATTAACACCTTAATACCTTTAAAGAGGGTGTTATTCCTAAAAAAATCCTTCAATAATGTGGGTAGGGATTCTAGATAGGGTTTTGGATATATCTTGTATAGAAAATAATGTTTTTGAAGTGTGATTAATAGATTGAAATGAGTATGTTTTTATACGAGATGAGTGGGGCACCCTTAAAATATATAAATTATTTTTCTATTAAAAATAGTCCCAAAATGATTTATTTAAAATATATGATGATTTTTGGGTATGATAAAAATCATAAAATCAAAATTATACATGTTTTTAATATTTTTTAATCCTTATATTTTTGTTTTAACTCATATAACTCTTACCGTTTTATCATGTAATTTACACGATGATAGTTAATATAATTACCATAACATGCAAAAAGACCAATGAAAGAGTCATTAATGACTTTTTTATACTAATATTAATAATTTGGACAGATATTATATTTATATAAATTTTATATCATTTAATAAAATATTATATTTTATGAAATACCAATAGAGTCAATTTTGGTAGTATTCATTAGTTGACTTTTTAAAAATATCATTAAAGAAAGATAAGTTCGAACCATCTCCTTTAAATTATAAAAAAGTAAAATTAATCCATTTTTTGGATGGTAGGAGTTATCTAAAATAATATTTTTATTAGTATTTATAAAATCATTTATTTGATTATTTCATTAATAATGTAATTACTGCATCAACATTGGGTAAAATTTGAATTTAATTATGTATTTTATAAAACTTTTAATAAATTACCTTGATGTTGGTATTAATTTTATATGTATGAAGATTATTTATAGTCTTTGATATAATTTATATAACCATATATTAAAAAATTTATAGTTATTAGAGACATGATTACGATATCTTGGTCTTTACTTAAAGAATATATTTATAAAGGTCATAATCACACCCGAGTGGCGTACAACGGCCCCAATTTCATCCCAAGTGGTGTACTAATAGAAAATAGCTCATAAAATAAAATTATGAAGAGTTTTAGGTTATTTTTATAATATTTATATTTTTATCTCGACCTTTAATTACCTGAGTTATCCTTACTTGTGGTTATAAAAATAATTACTAAAGATACTATTCCTAATGTAAAAAAATAAAAGGAACCTATTTACCCAATTTATAACATATTAATCCAAAAATGAAATCCATTATTCAAAATTAAAAATAATTAATTGGGAGAGATTAATTAATAATTAATCCCACTATCAAAATGAGAAAATGAGTTTTTAAAGTAAAATGTTCAAAAGGCCCCATTTTTTTATATCTATTATATATATGAAATTAATTCCAATGATCTATATTGGATAAAAAGAAAACAAAATTAATATATTCATACCTTAAAACCCTATATAAGGATAATCTATATATACAAATAAGTTATTTGGAAAGGAAATTTAGAATTAAAGTGTAGTATTATTTACTTTTCATTAAGAAATTAAAATTATTATAAGAATACCATAAAAACAATCCAAAGTGAAATTTTATGTCCCAAATACAAATAATAAGTTTAATTTTTCCAATATAACATATAAAATTTTCAAAAAATATATTTAAAATGGGCTATCCATAAAAAAGTGGTAACAAATAAATTTTTTGGAAAAATACTTATTTTATCCACATAATTGAAAATTTTCTTATCTAATTTCTAAAAAATAAATTAGATAAAATTTAATCCTTCTATTGAATTTAATTTTCATTAATATAATATAATAAGAGTTATTTTATAATTCTATAAATACAATTATTCAAATAAAAATAGTTTTTCAAAAAAAATCACATACTTTATATTCAATTGGTTTTTCATTCCATTTATAATTAATTTAGAAACCAATAAATCATTATATATACATAATCATACCATATTATCATAATTTCATTAATACTTCCCATTACCACCATTCTAAAAGCTATTTTATAATGGTTAAATATAAATAAAAATATTTTCTTGACTATTTATGCTTGATTTGTTCTATCATGTACGCTATCGGATAATATATTTCTTTTTTAAAAACTTGGGATGTTACATTCCCCCCTTTGGAAATTAAATCCTGAAAATTTTGATTTTGGGGTTTGTAACTAATGTATGATTTTTACAGAATTACTTCCTCGAAATCCCATATTAGAAAAAGAACCAATAAAATAACCACTTTAAAAGAAAGAATGGAAAGTACGATGGTCACTCAAGATAACACATACAAGGATTACATGTAGGAAAACATTGTTATTAAAAAAATAACCATCATGTTATGATGGAATGTGATAAAGAACATTATTAGGAGAATTTTAACTGTCAAAAACCATAAAATTATGATTAGATAAAATGTCATTGATTTCCATGTAGAAAAATAAGATGGATAACATTTTTTGTTTTATGATCCTTTTAATAGAGTTGAGGAATTATTTTAATACATAGAATAAGAAAACAAGGAAATATACATACATGACAAGTAGAGTTTCATAAATTAATAAAACTTCACAAAAAACCAATCATTTTCTACAAACTATGAGTATTCAAGATGATTTTCATGCCTAAATCAACTTGTTGAGAATTATATAATCCACAAATGATTAACTATATATTTCTCATGTCATGAATATTTATCCAAAACAAAAATTTGTAAGATAAAATAAGATATTTACCAAATATTAATAAACCATCATTTGAGGAAAAACTACATTTAATCTCCAAAATTCAATAGTAATACCCAAGTTCTACATAGACCATTCAACAAATAACAGTCCTTCAAATTACTCAAAATATTTTGAACTATGATTGAAACCCAACAATCATAAGGATTTGATAACATAATCTACCAAGATAAATTTTAACATTTTTACCAATATGATCAATCACTCATAATGTATTATACTAAAAAGTAATTATCCTAATCACAAGTTCTCCAAGATAGGTTAATCATTTTCTTTAAATAAACTAAATTTCAATATGTCCACAATAATGTCACCGTTTCGTTCAAAATATAATTCAACCTTTACTTCTCAATTAAAATCCTAAAGTATTATATTTACATGAATCATATAATGATTCTCAAATAGTGATCATATTCCAAAATAACTATAATCACTTAATCCCAAAATAATATTCCAATACCAAGGATATCCATTTGATAAAAATTAAGTTCATACAATCAACTTATTAATATTTCATCAATTTTTTTAACTAAAAATAAAAATTCATACTAACCAAGGACTTTATGAAGGAATGTGGTGGGAAATTATCCCTTTTCTCCCTTCTATTGTGGGTTTGATTCCTACATTCTTTTCAGACGTGATGTGTTGTCACCAATCTATTGGGTGGTCCTTTTTCAAAAAACATATCACTCTTATAAAATTATTAAAATATCGTAAATTCTATAAAAATAACCATTACATGTTTTAACCCCAAATTTTATCTCAAACCATTCATTTTTCATCCAAAAAACTAATGACTAATAATTAACTCAAAAATGAATGTCTTCAAAAACACAATTAATCAATGTGGAATTTTATTGCTTAAATCGTATAATTGGTTTCTATGAAATTAAACTTATGATCAACTAGGAAATTATATACTCATTATGATATAAATAACTCTTAATAAAATAGCATAATATCCAAAGAATTCTAAACCATCCTTCGATACCAACTGTAAGGACCTGAACAAAAACATTACATAGTGTTGAGTTAAATCAAGAATTTAAATTCATTCAAATTCATTATATTTACAGGTTTATAGTATTGTAGTATTATTCCATAAATATTATATAACATCTCAAATATTACAGTGTATAAAAATATACACTCTATCTATTTTTCATAATCTAAAACATTTTAATAGAAAACCGGATTTGTTTTCATTATATAAAATCAACATAACATTAATATTGACTTTTTAGTTTATATTACCCATCCTTATACCCATTGAAAATCATATTAAAATGTTGTATGATAACAAAATATCATTAAGGGTAATGAAATAAGGAAATAAATTATTAGGCCATGAAAATTATAAACTCATGAAAACATTTTCCGAAAATCATACTTTTCACCCATAAAACATAAACCCTTTATCCTACCTCATAAAATCATAATAATCCTATATAACTCATAGAAATCATAAATAATAAAGGTAAATTTTGGTATGTATATCATTATTACATTGTATCTTTCATAGAAACATAGGGAGTAACCTTTATGGTTGCATTTGGAATACCCATAACAGTATATTCCCTAAATCTCTCTGAAAAACCCTATTATTTAACTCCATCTCATTACCAAATGAACTAGAGAGCTATCATGAGATAAAAAAACCTGAGTTTATAATGGAACAACTGGTATACATAATAAATTCCCAAGATCCATAGGATAATCATAACACATAAAACACACATAAAGGAATATAATATTTCCACTTTGAAATCAAATTTAATCTTTATAAGTCACGCACTCATTAATAAAAAAATTATTTTAAAATAAAATGTAAAGTAAACATCAATACATGATAGTAACATGAAATCATGTAATTCCATACATGTCTTATATGTTAAAGAACACACCAATTTATTGAAATAATCTATCCATTTATAAATCACAATTAAACAAGTTTAAAAAAGAGATTTTTGAATCAAAGTAATCCATTCCAGATTTTATAATTTTGAAGAAATTAAAATTTTAAAACATTAATATACATGTAAATCAATCCATAAATCCATTATTAAAACATGTGCAATAATGATAAATATTTATAAGAATAAATCTTTAAAACATTTAAAATGTTGTTTTAGTTAAACAGAATCTTAACACTTGAGAGACACATGAATAGAAAAATCATTAAATAATAACATATATGAGAACTTTAAATATAATTATAATATATTAATTTATTATATAACATGTCAGAAATAGTTTTATATACACTTTATAGGATAATAAATGTGCAAAATATCATGATATGCCTCAATAAAAGGAAATTGAGGGAAAATACATTACCGTGAGTCTGAATTTTCATGTACAAAATTTATATTACTGAATAATAAAATTAGTTTGATTTATACATTATTGAGAACCTTTTTCATGTTTATTTTTCATTTTTATATCACTTACTTCTAGGTTTTAGAAATTATATATTTAGATAGGTTCATCTCAGATGCTTTGTAAATATTTGGTACATGTGTCGAAAATGAACTTGATATAATGTCAATAGTCCATGTGTTAATAAGTAAATCATATCCAATAAACATTAATGAAATAATAATCAAATTTTTACATAAATTATACCATTAAATCCATTAATTAAATATGGATATAAAAAATGAACAATGTTACAATCATGGAGACGGTAAGTCGTACGTACACATGAGTAACATTTTTCCATTTTCATTGATATTTATGGAAAGAAGGTAAGTATTATTTTACCTTTATATAATTATAATAATATCATTAATAAAATAATAATCATTTAAATATATATATATATAATAGTAGTGATGTAGTGAATAAAAATGAATCATATTGATTCGTGGAGGCGATAGTTCACACATACGCACAAACGACATTATCATTTTTATGTGCATAAAAAATAGGAACATAATTGATAAATTATTATATTATAATGATTAATATCTCAATAATATCACATATGAACATTAAATCTATCATTATAACCATTAATGAGTGATGGTTACTGTTAAAAATATATATCAGTTTGCTAGGTGGTAGTCTGTCGTACACACGAATGAAATGATCATTTCTGATTTGATGAAAATAGAGATTGATTTAGGAGATGATATTAAAATAATAACATCTCAGTATATTTAGGATATTGGAGTTATTATTTAATCAAGGAGGAATAATATTTTAAGGAATATGAAGAAGAAACAAAATAGAAATACTTAATTATAAATGTTACATTTTCTTCACGTGATCACATTTATTAACAACATAACACCTCTAAAAAGGGTGTTATACATAAAATAAGGATAAAATAATGTGGGGAAGATATTTGAGGAAGGTTTTTGGATTGATATTGTCTGATCCAAATGGGTTTTTACTTGTCAATAGTATATAGGAATACACGAATCTTTATAGGAGAGGGGATGGGTACCCTTACAAATGGTGAAAATAAATAAAATAATATTCATTAAAAATTGTCCCAAAATGAATTATTTCATATATATGGTGATTTGGGGTCAAATAAAAATCATTCAATTAAAATAATTCATGTTTTAAATTTTTTAGTCATTATCATTTTATTTTATCCCTTTTAACACATAAAGTATTATCAGGTGATTTACAATATGAATGATAATAAAATTACCATAACACACCAAACAGTCAATGAATGAGTCATTAATAATTTTTTTAAAATATTCCTAACCATTTTTATGAATCTTATATTTTTTTGAATTTTATATCATTTAATAAATTAGTTTATATTTTAAAATCCCAATTGAGAAAAATTTGACGCTATTTATTAGTTGGCTTTTTAAAAATATCATTACATCAAAAGAAGTTTGAAACGACTCTTTGAATTATCAAATACAGTTCATCTAAATCCATAAAATTTTGTTATTATATCAGTTATCACAAATTATATTTATTTTATTATTTATAAGATCATTTGTTTGATTCATTCATTAATAAAGAAATTACTAATTCATTGTTGTGTTACCATTTAATTTAATCATTTATTTTATAAAAAATATAAATAATTTTTTATAAATTAAGTAATCATTATATTTATCAATATTCTATTTAAAATCGAAAATATCATTTATCCCCATATTTAAATTGTTATAGTTATAAGAGACATGATTATAACATCTTGGTCTTAAATAAAATAAAATGTTTATAAATGTCACAATCACACCCAGGTGGTTGCCAAAGGTAACCATTTTGGGTGAAGGATCATCTTGAAAATATATTATAAAATAATATTATTACTATTTTTAGGGTAGTTTCTTAGTATTTTTTTATTTAATCCTTTGATTACCCGATTTACCCTTAAGCATGATAACAAAAATAATTACAAAATTTACAATTAATAATGTCCAAAAATAAAAGGGACATATTGAAAAAACTTATACCCTATGATTATAAATATATAATCCATTTCTCCAAAATTTAAGAAATATTTGGAAAAAGTTAATTGAAAATAAATCTCATTGATGGAATTAGAAAACATGTTTTTAAAGTAGATCATTCAAAAGTTCAAATAGTTTTTATATCAAATTTTGCTATCAAATTTATTCAAATTAGTAAATTTAATTAAATGATAAAATAAGAATCTAAATATAACTTAAAAAATAGTTAACTAACAACATAAATATATAATTTAATTAAATGAAAAGATTTTTTGTATTAAATTTTCTTATTTATCAATATTTAATAAAAAAGGAATATTATCAGAAAAATACCAAAAATTCATCCAAAGTAAAAAATTTATGTCCCACATCCAAATTAAAATTTTTTCTTTTAATATAGATTTTATAAAATTTTATAATCTATATTTAAAATGGGTTCACCACCAGAAGGTGGTCAAAATTATTTTTTTTTAAAAAATACATATTTTTTCCATAAAATGGAATTTATTCTTAGATAATATATAGAAAAATAATAAGATGAATTTTAAACATAATATTGAAATTATATTTCATTAATATAATCCAAAAATAGTGATTTTTATTATTCTATAAACATATTTATTTTCATTTAAATAGTTTTTCATAAAAACATATCATTTGTATTCAATTAGTTCTTATAACCGTTTCTAATTAATTTGGTAACTAGTGAATCATTATTTTGACATGTGTAAGCCCTATTTTAATAATTTCATTAATACTATCAATTGTCTCCATTATAACATATTTTTTATAAAAATAACATTTAAATAATAAAATTTAGTTGTATATTTAAGTTTCATTTGGTGCATCACGTATGCTACAAGACAATATATTTATTTTTAAAAAACTAAGGTTGTTACATGTTTTATCTATGATATGAATTCATTCATGGTCTATTCCATTTTTTTGATGATCTTCTATTCTTTGAAATTTTATTAACTCCCTTATTCCATCATATTATATATTTTATAGTTCATTGAGATTTTCTCTTTAGAAGCCGATTATCATTAGATAACATTATAGAGATCCCTATATATATGTCTAAGTAAATGATAAAATCATGAAATTTGGGAAAATTATGGATTTTGTGAATTTCTTATAAACAAAATCCATGTATAGATGATATAAGATGATAAAAGAACAGTAATAGATGTACCTAGTTGTAGTAACCCTAAAATGGATGTATTTTTCATTTACTCAGTCTTCACCTAGTATATAAAAAATATCCCTAACTGCACACGTAGTTTAAAACTCATGTGAGATATATTTTTTTTTATATAAAATTCATATTGTGAACTGTTATATAGGATTTGAATATATAATTAGGTCCATTTTAATACTAATAATTGATATGCTAAATTGAATCCTGGAGATTCTGTAACACCCAATTTGTCAAGTATTGTCTTATATTCCAGTTCATTGGGAATAATAATCCTTCTATTGAGTTTTGGGTGTGAAATGGGTTCAATTTTTAAATGTCACTTTTTATTGTTTCTGTTATTTGGTTAACATTCTGTTTGTTTGTGTATTTTTTGAGAAAATATGGAAATTTTTCTTGGCATTGACCTGCGCATGGTTTGCTCAAGGTTTGGTAAACCATACGGTCGAACCCAGGTACCCATGTAGTAGGTGGTGGGTTTTGTCATAACATAAAACATGGTGTATGCATGGTATGCGAGACCATGTGGGTTGGACATGTATTCAATCTTCTCATGGGTAGTGTCTACTGCACGGTTGTCTCACTGTTTGGATAACCGTGTGTCCTCACATTGTGAGATGCACATATCTTAAAAATTGTGAAATACCAATTATACTCTATTGGGATTTTAACCCAAAATTATCTGATTTCTTCCACTCTATGGTTATTAGATCCCAAGGTATGACTCTACATATTTCTCCATGATTCATTATTCCTCCTTAGGAGTGGATGTAAGTATTTCTTCAAGATTTTGGGAAAATCTATCAAGGTAATATCGTCTATTCATCTCCCTCTTCATCATCCTTAAATATCTTATTGAGTTTCTCTTATCCCATGGTCATTTGATATATTTTTTGGTTTAATAATTATTTTATGTTTTGTTTTTCCCTTTACATCCCATGTTAATAGATATAGGGTTTTGAAACCCTCAGGGAATGATCTCGGGCGTGCGTTGTTGATGTTCTCAGAGTTCAAGGTTGGTTTCCCATGTACTATCCTTTATAATTTAAGAATAATTAATTTTATGTTTTTATCACCATATTTACATTATAAATATTGTTTTATGATCCTTGGATAAGGTGTTTGGTGTGAAAAATAGTGGATTTTTCATTGGTTTTTAATAAATTATCATGTTTTGTTATCAATGATCAATCATAGCATTTGATACAATTTTTCGTTAGCTTTATCACAGGGTTTGTGATATTTAAAATATGTTTTGGAAATGTAAATTAATTTATGGAATAATAAATGACATTTTGGGTTCCTTTTATGGATTCAAAAAGTGGTTTTGGTTTTAAAAAAGGGATAGTGTATTTGATTTCAATGTAGTTTTTCATGTGATAGTGGTTAATAGCCTATTTGGAATTTTTCTTAAATTTGGTTTACCTTTAAAATATAACTTGAGTGTTTTAATGAGATTTTTTAAATGATTTAAAATGGAAAATGGTTTGTCTATCCTCTTTATGAATGCAGAATTTGTATCCTTGATACATGTGGGTTTTGTGAAAAAATATTAAAAGAATATATGGAAGCATTTTGAAAATATTAAAAAAAAATTATTATGAAAAAGTCCTTTGGATGATTCTCATGCCTTGGTCATATTTAATGGATGGTATATCCTCACTATGGAATGCTTAGGATTCATTATTGTTGATCCTTGGTACAGACTCCTTTTGTGCTATTTTTCTTACGGGATGAGATCATTCCTTGGGTGACTTGAGGAGAGGAATGTAGTTGGATTCTGATTAAATATTCTTGTGATTGGATGCTTGGAAAACATAAATTGGCTCAAACCGTTAATACATGAGACATGGGAACCTGGCATAGTGATGGAATTTTTTGAGAATGATTTCTGTACTGGATAGTTTACGAACTAGCCGTTGGCCCATAGTAGGTCAATATATTTGGGTTTATTACGAAGATATTTTCCCCTCTGTCTATCCTGAGTTAGGGTGGCCAGGAGTGTTAGGTAATTCTTTATTTCGTCATGTGTGTCTTGATATTGAGGATGGGTCCCATATATTATTATATTCTACATTGTTCACAATCTTCTAGGTTCACCCATAATTATTAGAAAATATATTCCTACAATGATTATTGAGATGATTGGTTACACATTTATGTTCTTTTTCATTTCCCTATTTATGTGACAGTTAGAGTTTACTCTTGTGTAGTATTTTCCTAGATCTCTATGTGTTGGATTATAAAGAAAAGAAAAAAAATTCATAATAAAATTATTGTATACACTTCTGGGAAATTTGAAAATGAAATCACCACATTCCATATAAAATATTAATGTCACACTCTTGGAAATGAATCTCGTTTTAGATACTAAGGAGGGAAATGAGAAATAATTTTTTTAAGTAAAATTTATATAAAATTATACTTTTATGTATTTTATTTCAAACATGATTTTGATGATTATATTATTTTAAAGGAAGTGCTTTGGAAAGAGATCATCATGAGAGACTGCTATGTTTTAATGCTCAAGCCTATAATTATCTTCTGTTTTTAGCATTTGGTGCATGTTTTAGAATAAATTAAATTTACTTCAGCGATGATTGATTATTATATTGGAGAGTGACCGTAGGGTCACATAGAGACCATGGGGTCATATGGTTTTTTGGTTTTATTTTATGTGTTTCTTGTATTTTTATATATTTTTTATAATATGTTCAGTTTGGTTTTAATAACAATGAACTTATTTGTTCATCTTCACACATTTTATTTTCTTTATTTATTATTGGATGAAATCATTCCCTTTGTGTACTGTCTTTATTCCTTACACTATTTTTCTTCTTATAGGGAGCGGGAATGCCCTTCGGGCCCTACAACAGATTGGATCAGGTGATCGGTTTAGGTTTGACCTGGGTAGGTTCATGAGAGATTCTTAACATAAATTATGAAATTCATTTATGAAATTTCACGTAATGGTTTATTGTTACATTAAATTTATTTTCATTAATTTAAATGAACTCATTCCCAATTCTCCTTTACTCGTGCTAATGTAGAGATCCAAAATGAAGCATATAAACAATGAGTGAAATTCATGATATGGATAATTTTCCAACCAAAAACCTATTGAGATTGTGTATAGGATGTAGAACCTAATTGAAATTTTAAACCAACTATCTCATGTTATAGGAAACAATGAAATTTTTTGGAGCTACAGAACTCACTAGGGTTAGAGAAACATTCTATGGTGTCATTCATATGGAAACCCACCCTATTTTATTTGGTATTATGACACAATAGTATCTATTTAGGGTACTGATGTGATATAAATGACAATTTAAATTGTCTATTTGTTTAACTATGAGATGGTTATTTTATTTATCTATCACATAGGAGGTGAGACTAATCAATTTTGGAATCCCATTACAAATACTAAACAATGAGAGGAATCAAACTTTATAGATTGTGAAAATTTCATGAATATATATTTTTTAAAATATTTTCATTAGAGTATTCAATCAAAAGATGATTGAGAATTCATGGAATTTAAGAATATTTGAATGAATTTATTATATCATCTGAATATAATTTAAAAATAACCACGATGGGTGCCTTTAGTTTCCTCTTTATAAATGAATGTAAAAACAATCACTTATTTATATTAATAAATCCAATTCATCAATGTGAGATATCTCTAACATATTTCTATAGATAGAAACTTTGTATGATGATTTCATATTATATATATAGAAAATGGAATATCTAATTATTTTGGGGAGAAAAAAAGGAATGTAGAGTATCTTGGAATATCAAATGATAAAACACATGGTGGAAAGAAAATATAATTTAATTCACATTATATATATTGGTCCAATAAACCATTTAATTTCTTCAAGGGATTGATAAAGTAGTTTTTGTATTGTAAAAAATGACATAAATTACAGAATTATTGAATTGAGGATTAGTGTATAATTAAAAAAATATAAGAGAAGATGGTCCTAGATGATGATCCACCCAAACTACAATGATTCAAGATAAAGGTGTTTGATAATTATGAGAATAAATTCCCCAAACTATGATTCGATGTTGAAAATAGACCCCCTTAAAATTTAAAACCGAGGGAACATAGATGGAAATTTAAACCCCTAAAACTGATGTAGATCATAATAATGAAGTGATGTGAGGTACACTTTATATAATTTCTATATTTGGATAACCCTTATATTATTTTATCTAATTTTATTATTTAAGATCAAAAATTATTTCTAGTAATTTTTAATCAAATCCTAATGAAATGGATATTGAACTATCCTTGAAACCCCATGGTGGAATAATGGTTATATCTAGGATATATGACTCTTCTCTAATTATGATTTGTGGTAGGATAATTCCAGAAGATCTAATTCCACTTTTACTAGTCTAATTTTAATTAATATCATGTATTTATTAGATTTGAATAAATAAATAACATACCAACTATTTGGATAATGAAAAACCATTTAATATATCAAATCATATTGTGATCAAATATCAATTTTATGATGTTTATAAACTACTTTAATATAAGGCCTCGACCTTAAACCTTACTTAATATTGAATTAAACAAATAATTCACATTGATGATCTTTTCAGGTTTATAGTTTTAGAGAATTAGGACATAACTATTACATCTCAAAAGATTACAAAGTAGACATTTCTACTAAGTTTCCATAAAATAAAAACTCTTAAAAAGAAACATGTCTAGTTCTATGTTTTAGATATCATGACTATTCCTTGATCCCATCCTTGACCCTATTCCACATTAAGTCCGGTGAAAAAACATTTCAAAAACATGTGGTGAGCTTAAAAAGATCAGTATGGGATACATAAATAATGAAAACTGTTAGTCCTTCAAAATAAAAAATAAACCATGTATACTTTATCAAAGTAATAATTTTCACCTTTATGAAGTATTAAAAACTCTTCACTGAATAAAAGATCATTACATACCCTTTTTGTAACCAAAATATTACCATAAAACCCATATAAAGAACACATAACATATAAAGGTATCTTGGGACAAAAACATACTTAAATGGAATAACCATCCGATCGACTTCTACACATATCACTTAATGGAATAGCCATACGGCCGACTTTCATACCCAATGAATTAGAGGTTATAACTTAACCACCTGTCCTAGTATTCACGGCACCACCCGTCATATGGTTTATCACGTAACCACCCGTCAAATGTCCAAGTACCATTATAAAATCATAAGACATAAAACAAATATAATGGAAGGAAAACATTTCCCCACTTTGATCACAATATATCTCTAAAATATATTGACATAACAAATCCATTATAAAAACAATTTTCAATACCAAAATACAAAAAATAGTATATGGTATTTTTTTCATTTTAAAAAACATTACATCTTTTTGAGGAATCCAATGACCAAATAATACACGCGGTGGCGGAAAAGGTCATTTTCACCGCGTACGTTAAAAGAAACATTCCTTTTTGTCGTTTATTAACGTTTCAGAGAAAAATATTCTTTTTTTATAAAATTAAAATTCAATGGGGTTTATACACCATATAAAAGAAAGTTTTGTATAAAACAAAATATACCACAATGAAAGGAGATTGAGACGAAGTCCCTTACCTCGGGTCTGACATCACTCGATCATTCTTTAACATCCTGAATAATAAACTTGAGTTAATTTCTACTTTCCTAAGAACCTTTTTCAAGTTAATTATTCCTTTTATATCACTTATTACCATGTTATTAACATTATGTAATTATTTATGTTAATAATGGTCGTTTTGTCGATCATTGATACTTGAGTAAAAAATAAACTCTTTATAATTACAAGTTGTTCATGTTGTAAAATATCCATTATATCAAGAATTATATTAATTATTTATATATCATATATATCATATATATCCAGTATATACATGAATTTATAATATTAAATAATCATTTATAGGTAATAAATGAAATGCACTGTTCATGGAGACGGTAAGCAGTACGTACGCATGAACGCTACTTTCATTTCTATGTCATATTAATAGAATTAAAACTAAATGAGAGATATGTATATTTTAATTCCAGAATTATATTCATCATTTATATGTAACACACATCATATATATCCATTATATATATGTACTTATAATAGTACATTACATTTGGTGATAAGAAATGAAATGCACCGTTCATGGAGACAGCAAGCCGTACGTACGCATGAACGCTACTTTCATTTCTATATCAAACTTTAATGGAAAGAAATAATAATGATATAAAGGAATATTATAATTCCAGTATAAAATCATATATAATAACTTTAACTCCATCCCTTATACTTCCCACTTATGGCATTAACTAATCAAATCACTTTGAGGGGGCGGTAGTCCGCACTTCCTAAAATGAAGATATCGCGTTTACCCATAATGGAAACCACAAAGGTATGACATAAATGAAAAATACAGAAGCATAAGTAAAACATAAACATATTATACATCATATATAAACATAGTGACATCTTAATTTCTATCTTTGAAGGTGTTATATGAGTGTTGAACAATCATCGTTTCGTGAGGCAGAAATTCGCCATCCACGCAAACAGTATGTTATTTAACCATTAGATGTAGGTGTGTGTAATTTTTGCTTGAATACTTCACATAAAAACATCCTAGTATATTGAAGATAATTTTTCTGTTGCAAAAGAAAGTAATAAAGAGTGTTTAGGTGGTTGGAGAAGCAAAATAAAACATAAGAACACAAGAGAAAACACTACCTTTAAAACGGGTAACTCTTTTTGATTTGAGCTCAAAGGATTCCTTGGGAAGACTTATGCCAAAAGTGAGGATTCTAGGATGAGGAGAGGGGTGTGGAGAGATAAAATGGTCAGGGGTTGGAAGAGCCAAAGGCTTTATAGGTGTGGGTAAGGTGGTAGAGGTGGGGGCATTTTATAAGAAGAGAGGAGGGGCACTCTTGGAAAGTTATAAAAGGTTACTTTATTATAAATTTATTTTCGGATTTTAAAGGTCCCAAAATTATATATTTCGAGTATAAGGTGATAAGAGTTCTAAATACACCCATCCAATAGGTTTTTGACAAGTTTAGGTCTTAGATTTTACATTATCTATTCATTTTATTTAAATAGTTAAATAATGAGGTAATCGTTGCATCATCATGGAGTCATAAATAATTTAATTTATTTAATGTCTAAAAATTATAAAACAAATATAATGGTGTAGGAAATAGTTTTAGATTTCTAATTAATATTTATAGTTAAAAATAGGACTTGTATAACCCCATTTAAAAATTGTTTTAGTAAAACATCACATGTTTGTGACATTTTTATTTTGACATTAAATAAAAAGTTATTAATGTCATTTTCCTACCAATGTGGCTCCATGGGGTCCCTATTTGGACCCATTGATCTTATTGGTCGGCCATGACACATCCAATAAGGTTAGGACATGTTTCTAGGTCATTTCATATTATTAAAACATTAATATTATCTTAAACTACACTAATTACCTCTAATCGTGATTAAAAACTAAAAAGTCACTATTCACCAAAAAAAATTAATTTAATCCCATTGAACCACATTTTACTTCGTAATGACAACCATGTATGTCGGTTTTTTGAAATTCAAAACACAGAGGTTGTAAAATTTCATTTAAACGAAAAATCGGTTGTTTTAAGTACCACTTAGTGGTTTCACTATTCATCAAAAATTGAAGTTTTTTAGAAAAATACAAAAAATTTACCCTAAGCTATATTTGATATTCATAATTCAAAAGTGATGTCTATTTTACAAAATTCAAAAAATATAAGTTAAATTAATTAATTTAATAATTAATTCCCGCTGTCAGGACAGATAACGTGTTTTTATGAAACAATATATATCAAAATATTGACACTGTTTTAAGTCCAATTTCAAAGTGAAATTAATTCCAATGACCACCATTGGATTAAATGGTAAAAATATATTCTAATATCACTATAAATCCAATTCAAAAGATAATATAATCATATAAATAAATTATATTAAAAGGAGGTTTTGAATTAAAAAACAACATTTTTCACTATTCATTAAAAAAAGGAACTTTATCGGAAAAATACCAAAAATTTACACAAAGTAAATTTTGATGTCCCGATTATAAAGAAAAGCTTTATTTCGTCCCATAGAATGTATAAGAGTGACCAAAAATATATTTAAAGAGAGTTTACCATCAAAAGGCGATAGTTCAACCTTTTAGTGAATATTACAGTATCTATTCATAAAATTGAATTCTTTTCTTATTTTAAGCCTTTATCTTTTATTGGATAAATGTAGAAACATTTAAAAAACATATATATTCATATTTTAGTTATTTATATTCATTACCTCCAATACAATGGCTAGGTGTTAACTACCATTTAAAATAATATTATTATATTACTAGTGTACAACGTAAGATTTCAAAGAAACTCTTTGTTGCGTATCAGGTACACTATCTAACATAGCAACCCATTTAAATAAATTATTATTTAATTCGAAAATATTAATAAATATGAAATTTTTTATTCTTTATTTACTTGAGATTTTACATCTATCCCCCTTTTTGGGAATTGCATCCTCGCAATTTTATTCACTTATTAGAATAAGTTGGGGTATTTATCCCTTATAGCATTTTCAGATTCCCATGTTGCCTCTTCAACCATATGGTTTTTCCACAAAACCTTTACCTTGTGAATTACCTTATTTCGCAACACTTTATCTCTTTGGTAAAGATCTGGACTGGTTGTTCTTCATAAGAGAGATTCTCTTCCAACTGAACTACCTCTGGGCTCAAAACATGAGATGGATCTGGAATATACTTTCTCAACATCGAAACATGAAAAACATTGTGTTCCTGAGATAAACGCGTAGGTAAAGCCACTCGGTAAGCAACTGATCCAACTTTTTCTAGAATTTCATATGGTCCAATGAACCTTGGTCTCAATTTTCCTTTCATACCGAATCGCATCACACTTTTCCATAGTGAAACTTTGAGAAAAACATGATCACCTACCTCAAAAGATAGATCCTTCCTCTGGTTATCCGCATAACTTTTCTGTCTGCTCTGAGCTGTTCTCATGTGTTTCTGAATCAACTGAACGTCTTCTGCCATCTCTTCTACCAATTCTGGTCCCATCAGCTTCCTTTCACCTACGTCATCCCAAAAAGACGGAGTTCGAAACCGCTTCCCATATAATGCTTCAAACGGAGCCATCCGTATACTATAATGAAAACTGTTATTATATGAAAACTCAACAAAAGAAAGATGTTGGTACCAACTTCCCTGATAATCCATCAAACTAGCACATAGAATATCCTCCAAAGTCTGAATTGTTCGTTCTGACAGCACATCTGATTGAGGATGAAAAGCTGTACTAAAATTTAATTCAGTACCTAACGACTTCTGAAGGCCCTTCCAAAAGTTAGAAGTAAACCTGGGATCATGATCAGATACAATGGATAGGGGAACTCCATGAAACCTGACTATCTCTTTAAGATACCATCAAGAAAGTTGATCTAGAGAGAAAGTATCTCAAATAGGAAGGAAATGAGTAGATTTATTCCAGCGATCAACAATAACCCAGATTGCATTATTTCCTCGAGATGTCCTTGGTAATCCCACAACAAAGTCCATGGATACATTTTCCCATTTCCACTCTGGCACCGGAAAATGCTGAATCATCCCTTTCAGTAACTGCCGCTCTGCATTAACATGCTGTCAAGTCAAACACTTCACAGTAAAATTAGCAATATCTCTTTTCATTCCATCTCACCAGTAATACTCTCGCAGATCTCTGTATATCTTAGTACTTCCAGGATGAACTGAAAATGGGGAACTATGAGCCTCACATAACAACTCAATCTTCAACTTTGAATCACCAAGAACACATAAAAACCTCCCAAACCTCAAAACACAATCATTATCAATGTTAAATTCAGGCAACATACCCTTCCGAACCCGCTCTACCTTTTTCTAAAACCCACTGTCTTTCTTCTGCGCTTGCTTAAATCTGTCTGATAGAGAATATTTCACTGATACCTGAAACAAAAAAGAAATACATCCTACACCAATAACTTCTATGACAAATTTCATCAATTCCTTAACCAATGGATCACATTCTAAATGAAACATTGTAAATGAAGAATTACTTTTTCGACTCAAAGTATTAGCGACTTTATTTAATTTTCCCAGATGGTAATGAATTGTACAATCATAATCCTTGATTAATTCTAGCCATATCCTCTGTCTCATGTTCAATTATTTCTGAGTGAATATATACTTTAAACTTTGGTGATCAGTATATATTTCACACTTTACACCATGCAAATGATGCCTCTAAATTTTTAGAGAAAAAACAACATCACCTAATTCCAAGTCATGTGTAGGGTAATTTACCTCATGAGTTTTCAACTGATGTGAAGCATATGAAATTACCTGATCATTCTGCATTAGGATGAAACCAAGTCCTTTCAATGAATAATCACTGTAGATAACAAACTCACTATTTCTGGAAGGTAGTGCCAAAACTGGAGCATTCCCCAATCATCTTTTCAACTCCTGAAAAAAATCATCACATTCTTTTGTCCAGATAAACTCAACACCCTTCCGTGTTAGCTTAGTCTTTGGACTTGATAAATGTGAAAAATTTCTAAAAATCATTCAGTAATAGAATTCCAAACCAAGGAAGCTACGAATCTCAGTAACATTTGTGGGTCTTGTCCATTCTTCAACAACTTTTGTTTTAGTAGGATCAACAGTTATTCCATTTTAGGAAACAATGTGACCAAGGAAAGAAATTTGTTGTAACCAAAACTCACACTTGCTGAATTTTCCATACAGTTTCTTTTATTTTAAGGTTGCAAGATAAACCATAAATGACTTCCATGCTCCTCTTTACTTTTAGAAAACACCAAAATATCATCAATAAAAACACCCAACATTTTTCACACGAGTCAACTAAGCCATCACTGCAACAAACTGTTTAGTTCTGATTCTGACCATCTCAGGATACTGATTTGACAGGTCATTTCCCTCTGTATGCCTTCCCAGAAAATTTGTTTTGTTTACTCTATGAAAAACCATTGTTAACACAGAAATATCTTAGGCGAAGCAAAATGGTAATCTTTAAATGATATTTCATACCATAAATTAATTTATGGACAAGACTTTAACAATATTCTAACTCCTAATGTTATCTAAACCAGCCTCTAATACCAACTATAAGGCTTTGGCCTTAAACCTTACTTAATATTGAATTAAATGAATAATTCACATTGAGCATATTTTCAGGTTTAGAGTTTTAGAGAATTAGGACATAACTATTACATCTCAAAAGAATACAAAGTAGACACTTCTACTATGTTTCCAAAAAATAAAAAATTCTAAAAAGAAACATGTCTAGTTCCATGTTTTAGATAGTATGACTATTCCTTGATCCCATCATTGACCCTATTCCACATTAAGTCCTATGAAAAACATTTCAAAAAAATGGGGTGTGCATAAAAAGCTCAGTAAGGGATACACAAAGAATAAAAACTGTTAGTTTTTCAAAACAAAAAGTAAACCATGTATACTTTATCAAAGTAATACTTTTCACCTTTATAAAGTAGTAAGAATTCTTCACTGAATAAAAGATCATTACTTACCATTTTTTTAACCATAATATTAACATAAAACCCATATAAAGAACAAATAATATATAATGGTATCTTGGGACATATACATACTTATGTGGAATAACCATCCGGTCGACTTCCACACATATCACTTAATGGAATACCCATACGGCCAACTTCCATACCCAATGAATTGGAGGTTATAATGTAACCACTCGTCCTAGTATTCACGACACCACCTGTCATATGGTTTATCACGTAACCACCCGTCAAATGTCCAAGTACCATTATAAAATCATAAGACATAAAACAAATATAATGGAAAGAAAACATTTCCACACTTTGATCATAGTATATCACTTTAATATATTGAAATAAAAAATCCATTATAAAAACCATTTTCAATACCAAAATACATAAAAGAGTATATGGTATTTATTTCATTTTAAAAAACATTACAACTTATTGAGGAATCCAAAGACCAAATAATACTCGTGGCAGTGGAAAAGGTCGTTGTCACTGCGTACGTTAAAAGAAAAATTCCTTTTTGTCGTTTAGTAACGCTTCGTAGAAAACAAATATTTTTGTATAAAATTAATATTCAAAAGGGGTTATACACCATATAAAAGAAAGTTCTGTATAAAACAAAATATGCCACAATGAAAGGAGATTGAGACGAAGTGCCTTACCTCAGGTCCGACTTGACTCGATCATTATTTAGTATCCTGAATAATAAACTTGAGTTAATTTATACTTTCATAAGAACCTTTTTCAAGTTCATTATTCCTTTTATATCAATTATTACCATGTTATGAACACTATGTAATTATTTAAGTTAATAATGGTCGTTTTGTCGATCATTAGTACTTGAGTCAAAAATAAAATCTTTATAATTAATAGTTGTTAATGTGGTAAAATATCCATTATATCAATAATTATATTCATGATGTAAATATCATATATATCATATATATCCAGTATATACATGAATTTCTATTATTACATAACCATTTAGTGGTAAGAAATTAAATGCACCGTTCATGGGGACGGTAAGCCGTACATACGCATGAACGCTACTTTCATTTCTATGTCATATTAATAGAATTAAAACTAAATGAGAGATATGTATATTTTATTTACAGAATTATATTCATCATATATATGTAACATACATCATATATATCCATTATATATATGTACTTATAATCATACATTACATTTGGGGATAAGAAATGAAATGCACCTTTCATGGAGACGGTAAGTCGTACGTACGCATGAACACTACTTTCATTTCTATCTCATACTTTAATGTAAAGAAATAATCATTATCTAAAGATATATTATAATTCCATTATAACATCATATTTAATAACTTTAACTCCATCCTTTATACGTCCCACATATGGCATTAATGAATCAAATCACTTTGAGGGGGCGGTAGTCTGCACTTCCTAAAATGAAGATATCTCGTTTTCCCATAATGGAAACCATAAAGGTATTCCATAAATGAAAAATACATAATCTTAAGTAAAAAACATATTATATATCATATATAAATATATTTTCATTTTAATGGCCACCTTTGAAGGTGTTATATGAGTGTTGAACAATCATCATTTCGTGAGGCAGAAATTCTCCATCCAGAGAAACAGTACGTTTTTTAACCATTAGATATAGGTGTGTGTAAGTGTAGATAGAATCATTCACATAAAAAAATCCTAGTATATTTTAGATACTGGTTTTTTTTCAAAATAATGGAATAAAAAGAGTTTAGGGGGTTATATAAGCAATATAAAACATAAGAACACAAGAGACAATACTACCATTAAAACGGGTAACTCTTTCTGATTTGATCTCAAAGGCTTCCTTGGGATGACTTCTGCCCAAAGTGAGGCTTCTAAGATGAGGATAGGGATATGGAGAGATAAAATGGGCAGGGGTTGGCCAAGACAAAGGATTTAGAGGTATGGGTAAGGTGGTAGAGGTGGGGGCCTTTTATAAGAGGAGAGGAGGGGCACTCTTGGAATGTTATAAAAGGTTACTTTATTATAAAATTCTTTTCTGATTTTAATGGTCCCAAAATTAAATATTTCTAGGATAAGGTGATAAGAGTTTGAAATACACCCATCTAATAGTTTTTTGAAATGTTTAGGTCTTAAATTTTACATTATCGTTTCATTTTATTTAAATCGTTAAATAATGAGGTAATCGCTGCATCATCATGGTGTCATAAATAATTTAATTTATTTAATGTCTAAATATTATAAAAAAATATCAAGATGTAGGAAATATTTTTATATTTCCAATTTATATTTATAGTAAAAAATATGACTTGTATAAATCCATTTAATTTTTTTTAGTAAAACAACACATGTTTGTGACATTTTTATTTTGACATTAAATAAAAAGTTATTAATGTCATTTTCCTACCAAAGTGGCTCCATGGGGTCCCCAAGTTGACCCATGGATTTTCTTGGTCGGCCATGACACATAGAATAAGGGTAGGACATGTTTCTAGGTCATTTCATATTATTAAAACATTATTTTTACCATAAACTACACTAATTACCTCTAATCGCAAACAAAAACATAAAAGTTACTATTCACCAAAAAATTATTTTAATCCCATTGAAACACATTTTACTTCTTAATGAAAACCATTTATCACTTATTTTTTAAATTCAAAACCCAGAGGTTGTAAATTTTCATTTAAACGAAAAATCAGGTTTTTTAAGTACCACTTAGTGGTTTCACTATTCATCAAAAATTGATGTTTTTTAGAAAAATACCAAAAATTTACCCTAGGCTATATTTGATATTCCGAATTCAAAAATGATTTCTATTTTAAAAAATTAAAAAAATATAAGTTACATTAATTAATTTAATAATTAGTTCCCGTTGTTAGGCGAAGTAGCGTGTTTTTATGAAACAATATATATCAAAAGATTGACAGTAGTTTAAGTCCAATTTCAAAGTGAAATTAATTTCAATGAACACCATTGGATTAAATGGTAACAATATATTCTAATTTCACTATAAAACCAATTCAAATTATAATCTAATCATATAAATAAATTAGATTAAAAAGAGTTTTTGAATTAGAACACACTATTTTTCACTATTCATAAAAAAATGAACTTTTTCGGAAAAATATCAAATATTTACACAATGTAAATTTTGATGTTCCGATTCTAAAGAATAGTTTTATTTGTTCTAATAGAATGTATAAGAGTTACCAAAACTATATTTAAATAGGGTTTTCCATCAAACAGCGATAGTTCGACCTTTTAGTGAATATTAGAGTATCTATGCCGAAAATTGAATTCTTTTCTTATTTTAAGCCTTTATCTTTTATTGGATAAATGTAAAAACATTTAAAAAACATATATAATCATATTTTAGTTATTTATATTCATTCCCGCCAATACAACGGCTATGCGTTAACTACAATTTAAAATAATATTATTATATTACTGGTGTGCAACGTAAGATTTCAAAGAAACTGTGTGTTGCATATCGGGTACGCTATTTAACATAACAACCCCTTTAAAGTAAAATTAACATTTAATTTGAAAATATTCATAAATATGAAATTTTTTAATTATTTATTTACCTGGGATGTTACATTTCATATGTAAATTCTATAGTATGAGTAGTAATACCCAAGAATGAGGGAATGTTGAATAAAATTTTGTAAGAGGAAGTCAATATAGACTAAATTTTAATTACATGGTATTAGATAGATGTATTTTTAGAATAACTGTTGTGCCTCCCAAAAGAGTGTGAGGTTTAGTTTTTGATATAACTCATACCAAGATCCATGAATATCTCAAAATTTTCATATAAAATAAATTGGATATAATTGGAAAATTTAAACATGAAACTGTAAAATAATAATGATCTGGGTTCTATGTGCCATGGTGCTTCACCATGGGTAGAACATGTTAACTTCATCAAAAATTTAAAAAAGGTCAGTGTTTCTTTTCATTAATTATAATGATAATAATAATACTATTATCAATAAAATATGCCAATAATATGTCTATTATAAATTTTCAAACAACTTATAGGAGCTTGATACATCTCAATGATTTTTCTTATATCTATATTCCATTATTTAGGTGTCATAATGGATGGTATTTTCAAAATAGTTTACAATTATGTGGTACGGAGTCTATGAGTTTATATTTATTCCCTTTATAAATAAGTAATATCCCACTACCATCATGGATAAATTGAAAATTTTATATAAATAATATACTGATCACTTTTTTTGTTTTATTTATATAATACATTTTTAAATATTCAATGATCAATGAAGAACATGAAGACCAATTTTGGACTGTGTTGACGAAATTGATAAATGAAATACTGCATTATATATATAGAATTCTGGATGTATTTATTCAAAATGTATAATTCTTGCATCCTGTAAAAAAACATTGGTATATAAATAGATCTTTCAAGGATGGACGATATTGGGAATTGGACCAAATCAACTATAATAACCATGATTTTTATTTTTATTATCTTATCGGGATACTATAAAATCAGTATGAGTAATTTATTATGGATATAAAATAAAATAAACTTGTTAACATTAGAGGGAATAATGTTCATTTTTTTTGTGAAATATGGGGAATCATTCAAGAAACTAAAATAGATTTTCATCACTACTCATGAATATTCATTACTCTACTGTGTGTAATAGTTTTTTAATATATAGTTATGGTCTAAAAAGTGTCTTTTATAGAACCCTTATATATAATAATTAGGATGTTGAATAAAATTATTTCCAATTAAATTCTTATGATATAAATTTCCCAGCACAATATTTGGAAATGGAATAAATGATATTTGAATTAATGATTACAAGACATTATCTGAATTAAGATAACTTTATAATATATTCTATTCACTATATCATGATATATATATTCACATGGATGGATTTTAATACCTTCCTATAGAGATAGTGTAATAATTATAATATTATAAATTCTTTTTACATTACAACATAGAGAGGGAAAATATGTTTTAGTGGTCTGAGAAGGAAATACCATGTCAACATATTCCTATTGAGGATTGATAATGATATAATAATCAAATATTTTCAATGTAATATTATTGATTTCATAATGGTAGGAGAGAAACCATTTCATTCCAAACTAACTATCAAGACATTCATTAACATAATGTTCACGGAATCCTTGATAGATGATATAGAGATACATAAATAGGTAGAGAATATTTTTGAGTTAAATGTTGATAAATATGGAGTTAAAATTTTTCAATCATTTATATATTTCCCATTAGTGAATAAATTGAAGAAGGATGTTTTTGACGGTGCACATTTCATATCATTCTCTATTATTCTTGGAAGTATGAAGCTATATAGTAATCAAAAAAATGAAATCTAGTGGGTAACTAGGAATAGTGAAATTGTAAAAAATATATCTATATGTTTTGTATTCCATCATGTTAAGGTTGAATGAAAAAATATAAGGTTATGTTTAAACCATTAACAATAATAGTGTTTGAATGAGAAAATAAAAAACATGGTTATTTTCATACGACCACCAAAACATATAATGGGAAAACATTTATTTGGGTTGTATATGATTACCATATAATTTCATGGTATTTTATTTACAAAAAATATTATTTATATCTTGACCATATAAAAATGATTTATAAAAAGGAATTTGTAAGGACATGTGAATTACCATTATCTATTATATATAATTAGGATCAGAGGTTTACTATGTGGTAGTGGAGATGTGTTTTAAAATAATTGTATATGGAGTTGAGTTTCATCACTACTTTTTATCCCCAAAAAATCGTTAGTTTTAGAGGACCATTAAAACTAAATAATATATAATAATGTTTTTTTCGATTGATTTCAAAGTATTTTGGGTTAAATACCACCCTATGGAATAATTCCCATAAAAATAATCAATTCTTGTATTCAGATAACACCATATAAGTCAAATTATTGGAAGAGATATAGGAATACAACATGATTGGAAATAGTTGGAGAGAGGAAGCTGATTGGTCCTCTCCTTGTCCCAGAAAATATAGATAATGATTAATTGATTAATTGGAATTTGAAATGAAATAATTTGAAATGAAGAGTTTTGAATATAAATCTCAATGATATATAGAATTATAATTTGGCGGGAAGGTGATCATTTAAATATATAACTAGAAGTGGGTGATGGGAATTCAAAAGAATGGGAATATATGTATTTGAAATGTTGACCACATCAAGATCCATGATCATGTCAATGTCATAACATATTTCCTTGTAATCCATCTATAACTATATCATGTTTAACAAATCTTACTCATATCGATTATTAGGAAGTATATACCATATCCATCACATTTACTAATCTTGGATTTTGTATAATTAGAACATAAAATTTCTTAAATATAACAATTTGTGATGATCATGGATCAATGATACATTGTTTTGAGAAACAAGAACACCCATTTAGTCATTGTTTAACGGTGGAATCATAAGTTAGAAGATCCTACAGGGTAATATGAGGATGTGATGAGTGGAATGTACCCTCATAATTTTCATAAACATAATAAAATATAAAGGATTATATTCTTTAAAGTTTGTATAATGTAAGGACAAATGATTTTAGTAAATGATATTCCATAATTAAATATCATCTGTGTAGATTATCTTGGAAAAAACACTGAACTAAAATAAAAAAGGTGTTTCCTTTAGTATTTTATTAAATATTACCATTATAACTTTACTCTAAAATTAGTCGGTACGTATTGAAGTAATTACATTATAAAAAATATAAAAATCATAAAATGGAAATCTAGAGCATTCAAACACTATTATTCTTATAAAAATACTTTTGACAAAGTAATTTCACTAAAATGCGAATTAAATATTACTCACCATTAGAAATTTTAATTTGTTAAATTCATTCTATATATGGAATAAATATTTAAAAATTATAATGAAAGCATAATTTAATTTTTACAAATATAAATAAGAATTTTGAGAATAATTTTATTAATGTGATATTGTAGAAACTGTTATTTTTAATGATTTGTTTTATTTAAATTGATTAATTTATATATAATCAAAAATAATAATAATAATTATAATAATGGTATGTGAAAAAAAAATATAATTTTATTAACTGGAATTTATGTAGTAACCATTTACAAATATGATAAAAAAAAATAATTATTCAAAATCAATTATCTATAAAAACACATTTTATATATAATTTTTTAATTTAAATGATTATTTTCAATAATTTTGGAAAAAATATTTTAAATTAATATTAAATTTATGTTAATTATAAAAATATTTTTATGAGGGTTTACTATATATTATTAATAAAATATAAATTATTTCATTAAAAACAAGTTAGCATCTTAAAAATTGAAAAATTAATAAACATAATAGAAAATGAAATGAAAAATGATAAAACAGTGAATAAAATTTTATTTTTGAGAAATTTTGGACCATATCACACCACAAAAATTTATTGTTTATCAATTTTAATACTATTTTAAACATAATAGTTACGTTCTATTACCGAAACATAATGTGTGTCCAAATATATTCCATTTTATTCACCAATAAATGGGGACACTTCCACTTCATCATAAAAAATCATACCATATAATTTATTCGGAAAAAATAGATATTTTTCCCTGATTATAAACCCATATCATGTATGGGATCCATAAGATATCTTATCCCCTTTCATTCCATCGATTCTTTGTAGAGATATTTCAAATTTCAAAGTTAGTATTACTTAATCATTGTCTATTTTTAATTATAATATCCCATAAAATTCATTCATTAACATAGTTATATAATTAAATATGTATATCTATTATGCTAATTATTTATTATATTAATATAACTATAATGTTTTATTCTATCCATTCCACTTAAAAAACAATAGAACAACAATCACATGTTGTGTGGACTACCACCCCCATGATGTCACATTTTTTCATGTTTCATCTTGATTTTATATATTTATCCTAAAAATATAAATATATTAAAAATATTTAATTATATATATATAATAATAATTATTCTATTATAATCATATTATATCACAAAAATTCCCCATGGCCACTAATCAAATTATCCTATGTTAATTCTTGGATCGGTCTACCCACTTACTTAAACCATGCAATGAAAATATAACATAATGAATATGGAAAATTATATACTAAAATCATTATAAATTAATAATAAAATATGGATTGAATTATGGGTTTTTAATTGGTTAATTAATTATTTAACATATTATTAAAATATCATCTTTTATCACTAAAATTACAAAATAAGCTGGCACTGATTCAATTTTAATAAAGATATATTAAAAAATAAATTAATAAAAGAAAAATTATAATATGTGGTCCTTATTAAATAAAATATAAATGAATACAGATCATAATAAGGCATCTAATAAACTAAATTTTATTTTTCCAGGTGTTAGGGTCTTGTATAGAATGAATTAGGACCTAGTTATGGTTATATCGACTTAGTCTGTAATTCATTGGGTTATAGTCATTTATACATGAATATAACATTACATATTTAACTTATCTTAAATTTTTTATTATTTTATATATAATTTCCTCTTCATTTACATGAATATTAATTCTAATATTCAATAAAAACCTGTTTTAAAAAATGTTTTACAGTGAAAATTATAATTACCTTTCATTTAAATGGATATTTTTCTCCCATTTCTACATCTATCCAATGATTTTTTTCTATAAATATATAAAAATATGTATTGAATTTTATTTTCATCATATGTTCCTTTCCCGATTTTATTAAATTAATTTCTTTAAAAAAATATCTGATGTGGATTTTCTTTCAAACGACATAAAAATATTAATAAAATATTTTCATGATATTTTCTACCACTCCATATTTTTTAGCCTGATTTTTTCAAGGATATATAATTTCAAAAAAACTATAATAAATTTTTTTAATGAAATAAATTTATCAAATTTACTTATTTTCAATGATATGTTCACTTCAAATTTTATGAAATTTTTTTAAAGGGTTTAGGAAATCATTTTTATTTTAATTTGTATTTTTTTCACCATAGTTTATCTTTCATGATTTTTTTTCACCCTCTATATATTTTATTATGATATTATTCCATTAATAAAATGATAATTTTAATATCATATAATTTATTAGCATAATGTTCGGAGATATTGTTTGGAAATTTTTATGAAATCAATTAGTTTTTCCTTGGGTTAATTAATATATTATTAAGATTTTTTTATGTATCACACATATGTATATATAATGAGGGTTTGGGGCCTATATCACTATAAAATGTATTGGTTTAATTTTATATATCATGAGATAGTTAGGAATAGAAACAATTATTTTTTCACATAGTAATTTTCATAATGGGATTACTCACATTTCATGAATGGGAATAATTAGTGTTCTTACATAGGCAACATCAAAATTATTCTGGTAGGACAGATTTTCCAATTCTTATGATTTTTTTTAGAATTACATGTTTTAGTTTATTTTTGGAAATATTTTCAAGATTCTATTCATTTTAAATTTTTTCAATGTTTTGATGTTACAATTTATTTTTAATTAATTATTCATTTTTTTGTTCTCATCACATGTTATAGGATTAATGAGTTGTATTTTTTTAAATGTTGTAGATTTATGAATTTATAGTAATCATTTTAGGATATTCTATTTCACTATAATATATTATTATTATTTTAAATGGAATTATGATATTTTATAGATATTTATCTCATATTCAATTTATTATTAGTGTTTATAATCAAATACATATTGATAATGTTTTCCCCAACTAAACATCTATGTTCAACCCTTTTATTGTTGCTCTATTAAAAATTTTATAAGGTTGATCATTTCATTTTCAATGTCAATAAAAGGGTCTAGATGAGTATCATTAATGAGAATTATATAAAAATAATTTAATTTTTTTTATATAGATAATATATAATACACTAAACCTATAATTATAATGGTTGTGTAACTATATCTGATATGTCTTCTATAAATCCTAAAATTAATAAAAAAAAATCTTATCTGAAGATTGATATGATTCATGAAGTAACTAATATTTATATATCAATAAATTTTAAATTGTGTATATTAATGATTATATATTAGGATATGAATTAAATGACTATGATTGATAATTTTTTATATAGTATTCTAGATCACTTTTATGGATGTTAAAAATAATGGTAAATGATTCATGTACCAAATTTGAATATAATGATATATATTTCCGACTATCAACAATGTTTTAGTTTTAATGGAGTTTCTATTACCTAAATTACTTCTTTTACTATATTAATTTTACTTTATGAGATATATTAGACTATTATTAAAATATATTTAAATTTAAATGCTATCATTGATGAAAGTTGTTTCAATTAAAATTTTACTCATGATGTTAGAGTTTTGTTTCTAATATTATTTTCAAATCAAAATAGTTTTTTAAAATATAAAATATCAATGAATCTGTATTCTTTTTAGAAAACACATCATTTCATTTGGAAATTCATGGGGATGTACATATCCTCTAAAAATTTAATTTCTCCATGAAAAATATATTACTCAAAGGGTTTCATATATGTATAACAACCCCCATCTCTTCTTCTTGGTCGTGAAATTTCCTTTTTTTGATGTCAGTATACATAGAATGACATTGAAATTATTTTTATTTGTGCCTCAATAACTTATTAATGAAAATTTACACTAAAAGATCTTCAGAAAAAAAATATAATGATATTTTAAATACATTCTGTATGGGTTATTTTCATCAATGTGTGAAAAAAAATCTATTTTTATTATTTTTTGAATGGAAATATGTATCCATTTACTTTAATATTATTAATAATAAAATTTCTTTTCATATTCACTATTTCAAAAAATAATTATTTTTCTCATAACTTTAAATACTATAAAAATAAAATTAATTTATAATGATTATCTTTATTACTTATTTCCAAAGGTATTTTTATAATACTCCTAAAGAAGTGTTTTTATATAATTTGTCACATATTAATATATTTTAAATTGGATTAAGGTCATTATTCAAATGATATCATCCACCTTTTTATCTCGATATATTATTTTATATCATTCTAATTGTTTGGATGGATCCATCACGTCATTTTTCATTCCAATCATACACTATTTATAAATACAAGATATATTATAATTTTTTCCCTCAATAAACACTCTATATTTCATTACTTTTATTGATTTTTTTACCCTAGATTCCATACATTTATTTATTGGGTAAATTATTAACTTAACTGTATAACCGATATCTATATTATGTAAATACCTTATTACTTATTATCATAATTTAATAGTTGTTATATATAATATTAATAAATATCTTCTGATAACCATTTATTTTCCATGGGTTTATCTTTTTAAAATTGTTAATGTTTTTAAATTTTTTTTCATTTAGAAGGAATATGAAACCCATATTCATTCCATGGATTCATTCTGTTATAATAAGTGATAGAGTTTAATTTCAATGGTTCATTAAGACCAATTTTATTGTCATAGGTTCTTTATGATGTGATTAGTGATTTATTTTCAAGTGGCACACATAAGAATGAATGATGGAAGTTGGAGTCCAATATCACTTTTAATGAATTAGTTGAATATGTAAATCCCATGAGATATTAATACGCATGCCACATTTCATTATTTCTAATTGTGGGAGAAAGTGTTTCCCATATGTTGGTGAAGTATATGTGGGTACAAATATATTTTCTTGAAAGAATAAGTGCTTTTCTACGAAACATAAATGTAACGTTTCCCTATACTAATGTTTGTGCTATATTTGAAATATTTCAATGTTTTATTCTTATTCTCATTATTTAATAATATTTTCATCAATCATGCTTATGGAATCATGTTTCCACACACTTTTGACTAAACTGTCATGTTATAACTGTCATTATTTTATAATGTATGATATATGATTTTTTGTATATGTTTTTTATGTATCCAGATTGAACACATATGTTTATTATAACTATTTATATTAGATTATTATTTTATATATTTACTCTTACTAAGTATATGAGTGCACTGATTTCATATGATTCTATTTTTGAAGGTTTTTAAGATGATGATAACTATTAATATGTGTAGATACAATCTAGTGTGGCTAAATATCGGTGAGATATTAATATTTATATACAATAAAATTGATTATATTAATAGTCATAAAAGACATCCAACCTTTTATTCCTGGGATTGCAATATTATTTTGTGAGATTAAATTTATAATTATAGAAATTATGTAAAATATAAATATGTTTAGCATGGGTCACTATAATATAACACATACAAGGTAGAATATGTGGTAAAAACTCATCTATGTACACAAGTATTAGGTATTTTTGTACAATTAATATAATTTAGAGTGAAAATTTTGATTCCATTTAGGATTTTGAGTTAAAAACATATTGTAATAAATAATTAAATGAAATATTTACAATAGTCTCTATCAAAACATAATGACATCATGTATGATATCATTAAATGATTGATGAGAAAAAATATATATTTCAAGAACACAATCCCCCTCAAAACTAGATTCTATATATCATCATAATTGAATGGTAAAGATATAATTTATCTTAGTTAAATATATAAATACTTGTTTATATATATCCTAACACTTGATGAAATATGGAACTAAACCCCAAAATAATGTTTGGACTATTTTTTGACAAAGGGTAATAAATTTTGTAAGAAATCTACATAGAAGGGGTGATAATTATAGATAATATTAGACTGATCACTATTTTTCTATATGATATTATGAATATATATGAATGATAGGGTTTTCTTTCT
Source organism: Viscum album (assembly GCA_963277665.1). Classification (NCBI taxonomy): domain Eukaryota; kingdom Viridiplantae; phylum Streptophyta; class Magnoliopsida; order Santalales; family Viscaceae; genus Viscum; species Viscum album. Next base: position 695,839,181 of record OY728163.1, read on the forward strand.
GTGAGGTTTGGTGCATTAATTTAATAGATGATCATCTATGTTATGTTGAAAAAAAAAATTGACACTGGGGGGTGTGGTTCTCTTAATAAAATAATATAAAATGATTCCAGTATGTAATAAATTTATCCTACATTATAGGATATGATATTTTGATTCTCATGTATCTTATGTAAGTATGAAAATATATGATGATATTATATGTTTTTTTTAGAAATTTACAATAACTACGAAATGGGATATTAATGTACCTTTGGATTGGATGATGAAGTGATTAATGGTTTGCATTTTTTTCAACATCCATGAAGAGTTTTTAAATGGAGTTTGTGTCTTTTTATATGATTATTTGGGACATAGAATGTTTTTTAGATTGGATTGAGGTAGTTTAAAGAAGTTCCTAAGATATTAAAAAATTTAGCTGATTCCAACCAACCTGAGAAATTAAAAATGTATCATGTGTAAAGATTTATATGGTGAGTGAATGGATTTTATAGTTGGGTTTAAGGCATTGAGGTGTGACCGTAATGATTTGATAATTGAGAATAAGGCTTAGAGATATTATCACGAGTCTTTGAGCACTAAGCATAATGGTTTGAGACCTAAATTTATGAATGTGATATCCCTTTTGTACGAATGCCATACATTCTAAAATTTAATGTATTGACTTGTTTAAAATAATTAATTCTAGATTTTGTATATTTTCCCAATATAAATCATCATGTTTCTAAATATACTCTTAACAAAATAAAAAAAGTCATATAAATTGTGATCCAATACTTTTCATTTTATATTTTTAAAATAATTGATATTTATTTTATATTTATTTAATTTAATTTTTTTATTGAAAATATACTTTGTTTCATAAATCATGAATATTATTCATAATTATCTAGTTGTTAATTCTATAATTTCTATATAAATATACTATTTCATTTTATTGTCAAATAATTATTTTCATTAGAATATTTAATGATTATATTATAGTTCATTGAGAATGGATGTTAAACCCACTGTGTGAGTTTGAATTGTGATACGATAAGATTCGTTATATTATTATCTTATAGAAGAAGATATAGTTCAAAAAATATGATTTAAGGAAGAGGGAATATGTCTGTCTAGAATTTAAAAAAATCAATTTTGTATGTTTTTCACAATATTAATTTATAATGTACATGTTTTTGAACTCAGTATACTTGATATTTTGAGATTAAATAAAGGTATGAGTTTTATTTTTGTAGTTTTATAATTATTAAATGTATTGAATATTATGGTGACCATGGTTCATGTTTTTGAGCCTAATTATATGAGTAAATAAAAGAGGATGGTATTGTGTGATGTTTTGAGATTAATCCAGAATGTTGAGTTAAAAAATGTTTTAATATAAATAATTTTTTTCATAATCTTATGTGTCACCAAAATACATGGGGATTTGAATAATGAATAAAAATATCTTCCATCAAATCATAGAATGTGATATATATATATATACACACACTTTGAAGCTGATTCTCTATGATAATCATCTTCATCTGGTGGACCTCAGTCATTCATTTTATTGTTATAGGTAGAGAACCTATTGTAAATCTTATCAATATAAAGTGATAATTAGATAGTGTTTATTTTTTATGGATCATCGAGGGATATATATATATATATAATTTTATATAATATAATATTCTTTAAAACATTTTATCATCATCTTTGTTCCGTATTATGTATGATGGTAGTGGGAAAATACATAGTCTGTTGTGACTCTGGACAGATAAATTATGACTATATAATAACAACATAATATTTTAATATAGTATTTCGAAAACTGAAGAGTATTTGGTTGGGGAGGAGATTCCAACCATGGTAAGGAGTAGGTTACCCTTACGAAAATGTATTAGTTAAATTACAACAACCCCTAACATTATCCCTTATCAAAATTTTCTCAATTAATAATTAACGGAAATGTTTAAAAAATATGGAATAATGTTCAAGATGACAATGGTTCCAAAATAATTCCATGCATCTCCAAAAAAATTTATAAAAACCTGGAATGTAAAATTTTATATCATTTAATATTCAATTCATTATTTTAAATTCCATTTATCATTTATTAAAAAATCAAAAAAATTAACAGCTCCATGCTAAAAGGAATTCATTTCATAATTCAAAAAAAACACTCATCCAAAAAATTAAAAGATTTATTTTAACTAAGATGTGAATAATGAAAGAAAAAATAAATCATATTGAAGAGATTTCTTATAAATGAATAAAATAACAAAAATATATATTAATTAAATCAAGAAAACTATACTCATTTATTTATAAAAACCACTAATTGAACTATCATTAACGTCGTGGTAATATTACAATTTCATACAGTCAGAGTAAACTATAAGTAATGGTTCTCTCAAATTACTAATTCCCAACCCCATTATAATGAAAATGTTACCTCACTTATCATGGAATACATATATACATCTACACTACATCTATTAACCTACGGGACGTCCTACCCATCCCTTTTACAAAATAGAAGGAATTTAATTAATAACATAAAATCCAATACTCAAAAATTCATAAATATGACTCAATATTGATCATTGAACAATGAGAAAGGATTATTCATTTTAATTTTTAAGGTCTCTTTCCTATGTACATGTATTTAATCAGAAAAAAAAAAATAAGACATTGAATCTTGGACATCAAAACATATTTAAAATTTCTTTCCCGAACATATTCAGTAGATCATAGACTAAAAACTCAACCAATCAATCTCTAAAAAACATTACGACCGCACACACACTAGAACACAATTATGCAAAACTTTGATGATCACTAATCCATTAAATGTTTCGTAACCATTAAATAAATTACCTTATAAATGATTAATGGATCTATACCTTAAAATCTCAAATGGGTGACTATGAATCATATTCTAAATTATTCAGGACACATATTAATATAGACCTATAGACATGGGAATGTAGAATAGGGAAAATTACATAAAAAATGGATAATTTAAAATCTTCAATCCATTCATTGGAATTGGTTCGTCAAACTCATAAAAGAACCTCACTGTTCTATCATGATAAATATTCCCATTCATTTTATTCCAAAACGAAGATTCCCTTATCTTATTTCCAACAACCCAATAAAATTTCTTAGAATTTTCTAAAATAAAATATGAATACAATAAATGTTAGTTAATAAAATTAAATTAAACAATAATGGAATAAAATGATAGATACCAATAGGGAAACTATATATACCCTACAAATATAGTACTACACTTCTGAACCCACTCAAATATAAAGAAAAATACTCACAATGATTCAAAATAATCATCGTTATGAACCCCATAATTAAAACATTATTTCATTATTACATCGACACCACTAGAACATCAACTGTATGAAATATTCAGTAATTAAAGATTTCATTTACCGCCATCAATTTCAACCACACAAAAATTTCAATTATCATTGTATTTCAATGTTAATCATTAAATGAAAACAACAATTCACCTTACATTAATATGAAACACACATTCCTAAATATTTTATATAGTTTTTTTACGAAATGAATGCAAAATAAATAACTCTAAGAGAAAAGAATTAATTTAGGGAACTCCCTTTATAATTAATGAAATTATGCTAAAATTTGAAATTCATGTTATATTTTAACAATAAATTTATTTTAAATTTTTCTTCAATATGAAAACAATTAAAAGTTTCATTTTACAAGTAACCAGATTCCGAAATAAAATTCATTACTCTTTCTTTGAAAAAAATTGTCCATACCATCTTTCTTGGAAAACCTTTATCAAAATCTATAAAATGAAATTAATTTTTTCAATCATTTTATATAAATTTATTTAATATACTATGTTATTCATTTTGAAAAATCAAACCCTTAACATTATTAGATAAATCCCATCTTCCATTCATATTTTAGATAAGTATAATTTAATAAAAAATATTTCATTAAATATATTAAATTAAAGTCATCAAGTAGTTCACTATCATTCCAAAAACAATATTATAATGTAAAATAATAGTTTTTAATTTTTTATTAAAATATCTTACATGATATAATTCATTTTATATTATTTAATATATTACAAAATATCCCCTAATAACCATAAATTTTAAACATTATTGTCAAATTTAACATCACATTGAGTATGTATAATACCAATATATAAGATTGACTATTATATTATTTATATAATAAAATAAAAAATTTAAACATAAAAGTTATATTTTATTTAATATTTTTAAAATAATGAGTAGATATATATATTTAAAAATGATTCAATTATATACTACATTTAATCATGTAATATCATAAAAAATTATATTACTAATGAACATGAATTTATAACAATGTATGCATAACATAATATTATAAATATTTATGAAATCATGGAAATATAAATTAAATATCATATATTTTAGAAATTTATTAAAACTACAAACACTAACATAATTATATATTTATTAACACTATCAAATATTTCAACTAATTCATGACCATCCTTTTATCCATTTTAGATAAACTTGATTTATTTAGAATTCACATTTATGAGAATGGAAAATAGAAATCTATACATTAAGGTAGCATTAAATTATGATAGGAACATTCTACTGTAATTATTTCTTTCTTTATTTTAATCCAATTTATGTTACATTGTGAGTGATAATTAATATGAATCAAAAATATAAAACGAGAAGGGAATTTAACACATGGAATAATATTATCTTGAAATCCTAAAACAATATGCAAAAATAATTTATTTTAATGAAAATAAATATCTCCTAAAATATCAACATTTCATCAGTCAGGATGAATGATACATAATAAAAAAATACTCAAGAAACTATGAAATTATCATGTAATTATTTTGTTTATTTAAAAAAATTAAAAATTATTTTATTCATTCAGTATAATTGTATTACTAATAAATAATATTATTATATTTAAAATAGTTTATGTCACTAAAAAAATTAAATTTTTAATAGTTTTTTATTCTTAATATTACCAAAATATGTCTAATAGATTGAAATTAAAAACAATTAAACTATTCTTGAGAAAATATAATAATGTTACTAATATTAACATCTCAATGAAACTGAAGCAATATAAACATAATAAAGTTTATGAAATTTTAATGAAATAATTACTTCCCTACTGTGATAACATGTTGAAAGGACTTAAATAAACCCCTATGAAAATATATGGATTAAAATTTGATTTACTAAACTAGTTTCATTTTAATTTAGCAGAAATACCCTAATTCTAATATAAGAAAAAGTATGTATGATGTATATACCCTAAATAGGTATTTAACCCCACCAAAACAAAATGAAACTAAAAGGACACAAACATAAAACATTAAATAATCTTGAATTGAATGAATTATTCACATTTAGGATCTTATCTGGTTTATAGTTTTAGAGAATTAGGACATAAATATTACATCTCAAAGAATACACAGTAGACACATCTACTCAGTTTCCATTTTTTTTCAAAAAAATATAAACTCTTGAACAAAAGATTCATGTCTACTTCCATGTTTTAGACATCATGTAATTTCCTTGATCACATCCTTGACCGTATTCCACTTTAATTCTTATGGAAAACATTTCAAAAAACGTAGGATGAGCATAAAAAGCTCAGTAAGGGATATAAAAATATGGAATGAAAACATTAGTCCATGTATACATAAGAATAAATGAAATCATACTTTACTCATAAAACATCTTCACTTCAAAATACCTCATGAAATCATAAAATTTATGAATAACTCATAGAAATCATAAGACATAAAGGTAACTTGTGGCATTCATAACATTCTTACGTAGGGAGAAACCTCATGGTTACGTTTGGAATACCCATCACAGTATATTCCCAAAATCTATTCAGAGAAACCTTAGCATTTAACTCCTTCGCATTACCCAATGCATTGGAGATCTATATTGGGCTCACCCGCCCTTAGTTTATCACGGAACCACCCATCTTCATAAACAATGCCCAAAAACAGTAACATAATCGTATCACATAAAACATGCATAAAGGAAACATAACATTTCCACATTTCAATGACAAGATATCAAAACAACACATTGATATAATAAAAACATTATCAAAACCATTTTCAATACCAAAATAAATGAAAAGTAAATCATGGTATTTATTTTTCATTTAAAAAATTTATGGCTTCTAGAGGAAGCTGAGACTCAAATAATGGTCACAGCGGCGGAGAAGTCGTTGTCGCCACATACGTAAGACAAAACATTCCTTTTGTCATTTAGTAAAACGCTTATTACAAAAAGATTCCTTTTGAATTAAAGTAAAATTCAAAGGGTTTTATACACCGTAAAAAATAAAGTTTTGTATAAAACAAAATATGCCTCAATGAAAGTAGATTGAGACAAATTCCCTTACAGAGTCGGTATCCTTAGATTAAGGATAAATCAATTACATGATTATGTGTGGAAAATATAATTACACATAACATAAGAGGATATTATGTGTAAAACAATTATAGGTCATCCACACATAATCATAGTACTACATAATCAAGATTTAGACGTTTGACCCAAAGAATTTAAATTGGGTTAAGAAGTTCCCTTATAGAAATTTGACAGCCTAACGACGTCAATTTATAATTCAGAAATGAGTTGATGAGAGAGAAAAGGGTATCTCATCACTTTTACATAATATATATATCAATAAGGATATATAATAACATATCCCAACATAATAAGATGTATATTAAAGTACATAACGAAAATATGTCTTTTAAAAAAGAGGAGGGTGAAAGAATCCCTTACCGATTTGGGTAACTTTCCAAACATACACCCCATGAAAGAAGGAAAAAACAATGCTGATGTAAATACCCATAAATTAGATAATATTACACAAATATTATAATAATGGTCAGTACATACACCACTCAATTGAGATAGTGACAAATATAGCATGAATCTCACGGGAATAAAAAGTGAGATAAAAACCACATACCTCATTGTAATCAATCGAGTCGTGTGACCAAAAGATAATAAACACAATATGAATCAAATAATACCATGAATATAAATAGAATCATGATAATATATATCAAATGGAAGACCATAATACACCACATTAAATAAGTGGCGAACAATGGAAATCTCACGGAATTAAAAGTTAGATAAGATATCCCCTTATGAAAATTCGGCAGCCTAACAGCGCCACTTAAAACATCCAAAAAATGGATTGAAGATATAAATTATCTTCTCTCACCATATGAACATAAAAATTACAATAAGAGTAATATATAATAACATACCCCAACACAGGAAAGAGGATATTAAAATAATTGACATAAAAGAGAGTACTTAAAAGGAAAGGGAGAGGTTGGATCCCTTACCTCAAGTCTGACTTGTCTTGTTCATTTCTTTATATTACTGAATAATAAACTTTAGTCAATTAATAATTTCCTAATTTAAACCTTTAAAGTTTATTATTAAATTCATATCACATATTATAATGTTATAATAATTAGTTAATTATGTGAGTTCATATCAGATGTTTTTGTCGATGTTCGGTATATGAGTCAAAAATGACCTTGTTTGAAAAGAATTGTCCATGTAGTTATAATGATACCATCTCCAGAATATTATTAATGATTTAAATATCATATATATCCATTATATATTCAATTTATACTATTCCATAACATTTTTAGATAAGTAAATGAAATACACCATTCATGGAGACGGTAGGTCGTACGTACGCATGAATGCTACTTTCATTTCTCTGTCACATTAATGGAATTAAAACTAAATGAGATATATATATATATATTATATAATTCATGTATAATATATATATTATATAGGTCACATAAGTTCATCAATTTCATTCTTTATACATTCTATGTATTGCATGAACGAGTCGCATCACTTGAGAGGGTGGTATTCCATACTTCCTCAAATGAAATTATCGCATTTGCACAACATGAAAATCATAAAGATATTTTTTAAATGTAAAATAAAGAATTATAGAGAGGAAATAAATATAATATATATCATAAAGAATATATTTCCATAATAATTTCCACCATGAGAGGTGGTAGGAGAAGATATAACAATCATCATTTCGTGAGACAATAATTTTCTATCCACGGAAATAGTATGTTATTTAACCATTAGACGGAGGTGTGTGTAAGTGTAGCTCAAATACATCTCATAAAATCATCATAGTATATTGAATATACTGTTTTTGTTACAAAAAAAAGTTAAAAAAGAGTTTAAGTTGTTGGAGAAGCTAAATAAAAGAAAAGAACATAAGAGAAGACGTTTCCTTTAAATCGGGTAACTCCCTTTGGTTTGAACCAAAAGGGTTTCTTGAAGAGCTTTCTACCTAAGTTAAGGATTATAGGATGAATATAGGTATTTGGAGAGTTAAAATGAGAAGATTTTTGTTGAGCCAATGTCTTTAGAGGTGTGGGTAAGGGGGTAGAGGTGGGGGCCTTTTATAAGAGGGAGGAGGGGCACTCTTGGAATGTTATAAAATGTTACTTTACTATAAAATGCTTTTCAGATTTTGAAGGTCCCACAAAGATATATTTAGAGGATATGTTGATAAGGGTTCTGAATCCACCCATACAATAAGTTATAGACATGTTTAAGTCTTAGATTTTTCATTATCGTTCCATTTTATTTATATCATTCATTAATGAGGTAGTCATTGCATCATCACGGTGTCATAAATAAATTTATTTATCTAATGTCTAAATATTATATAAAAATTACCATCATGTAGGAAATATTTTTAGATTTTTAATGAATGTTTATAGTAAAAGTGATCATTTATTTAAACAAAATTAAATTTGTTTTACTTAGGTGGTACATACTTTGGTTACATTTTCCTTTCTTTAAAAACAAATATGTTAAAAGGTCACTATCACACTAAAGTGATTCCATGTTGTCCCAGGGTTAGAAAAAGGCATCCCATGGTCGTACATTACACCAAAAATAGAATTAGGACACATTTTGGGTTCATTTTATATTAGTATGATGTTATTTTGTTACCCTTAACTACCTGATTACTAATTAAACACGATAATTAAAGATAATTACCGTCGTTACTATTCATAATGTCCAAAAAAAGAGTCTTAATTACATAACTTGGAACTTATGATTCCAAATATGGAATAAATTTTATCAAACTCAAAACACATAAATTGCATTAATTAATTTAAAATAATTCATGTTGTCAAAACCAAAGAAGGGTTTTTAATAAGTAAAATCTATCAAAAGATTGATTTGTTTTTACATCCAATTTAAAAATTAAATTACATCCAATGACCAAAATTGTATTAAATTATAATGAAAAAATTAAATTACACCCTAAAACCAATTAATATTACAATATAACTATATAAATAAATTGGATGAAAATGTAGTTTTGAATTAAAATGCAGTATTTTTCACTATTCATTGAAAATGAACATTTGTCAGAAAAATACCAAAAATTTACCCTAAGATATATTTGATATTCCAAATTCAAAAATGATATCAATTTTACCAAATTAAAAACCTAGAAGTATAATTAATTAATTTTATAATAAATTCCCGCTGTCAAAATAAATATCATGTTTTTAAGAAACAATATCTATTAAAAGATTGACACTTGTTTATGTCCAATTTCAAAATGAAATTAATTAAAATAACCAATATTTGATTAAATGGTAAAAATATATTTTAATTACACATTAAAACCAATTAAAAAAATAATCTGACCATATAAATAAATTATACTAAAAAGAGGTTTTGAATTAAAATACAGCATTTTCACTATTCATTAAAAAATGAACTTTATCAGAAAAATAACAAAAATTTACACAAAGTAAATTTTGATGTCTTGATTCTAAATAAGGATTTTATTTTTTCAAATATAACATATAAAATTTTCAAAAAGTGGATTTAAAAATGTTTCTCCATCAAAAGGCTGTTAAACGACCTTTTAAAGAATATTAGAATATTTACGCTTAAAATTGGATTCATTCGCACTATAGGCCTCTAACATTTATTGAATAAATGAAAAAATATTTTAAAAGAATATATAATCAATTTTTAGTTAGTTTTCTTCATTCCCGCCATTACATCGGCTAGGATTTTACTACCATTTTCAATAATATTATTTTATTATTAGCGTGCAACATAAGATTTCAAAGAAACTCATTGTTGCGTATTGGGTGCGCCATCGAACATGGAATCCCCTTTTAAGTAATATTAATATTTTATTCACAAATATTAATGCATATGAACATTTCATCTTCATTATTTACCTGGGATGTTACATCATTCCACCCTTTTGGGATTTCCGTCCTCGCAATTTTAAAATTGGGCATGGAAACATTATTGAAAGGCCCACATCAGAAAAAGAGTCAATTAAACTGTCACATTAAAAGAAAGAAAGGGAAGTACAAAGGTCACCCGAGTTAACCCATACTAGGATAACATATAGGAAAACATGGACATGGAAGAGAAAACAAAGGGTCGTGCTCTGATGGAGAGTGATAGAAAACATGATTAGTAAAAAAGTTAACCACAAGAAAATCACAAACCTGTGATGGGTTAAACGGTATTTGATTCCCCAGTAGGAAAATTTAACAGGAAAAATTTTTGTATTAAGTTACCTTTCATTGAGGAATTTTTTTATGAGATTAACTAAATCCTAAGGAAACATACTTACTTGTCATTTAGATATTCATCTCTTACTGGATTTCACACACAAACTCATATTTTCTCCAAAAGATGAGTATTTAGGAAGACTTGTTCACATTAAGAGCGCTATAATCAACTTCTAGAGAATCACCTAATCCAAAAAAGTGAACTATATATTTCCCATGACTTTAGACAAAACCCAAAATAAAAATTTTTAGTAGGAGATCAGATAATACCCAAAAAGGATAATCCTTTATAAAAATAAATACTACTCTTAATCTCAAAAAATTTTCAAACCTTATCCAAAGTTTGACAAAGACCATTCAATAAACAGATATCCATAAAATTCTTCAATGTAACCAAAACTAAGAATTAAACCAAAATATACTAAGGATTTAATCACATAGTCTTCCAGGATAAATCTTAACATTTATCTCCAAATAACATCAGTTATTCTTAAAGTCTCATATTGAAAAGTAATTAACCTAATCACATATCCTCCATGATAGGCTAATCATTTACATTGATAACCCAAAATCAACTTGTTCCTGATTCATAATATCATCTAACTAAAAATAATTAGTTATACTAACTAGGGACTTCACGTAGTCAAGTGGTAGGTGATAAATACCTATCACACTTTGGTTGTGGGTTCGATTCCCGTAGCTTTGTCTGACACGACGGTTTGTCACACAGTCTGCGTGTTGTCCTTTTTCTAAAACTATATAATTCTTAAAATATTCCCCAAAAAGAGATAAAATCTTCATAAATAACCATAACATAATTTAACCTCAATTTTATCTCATTCCTTTCATTTTCCATCATATAGTAACCCATAATTACCCTAAAAGTAAGGATCATATAAACCCTGATAGTTACCTTTATAATTATTACCTAAACTTCCACATTGAGTTGGTTAGCTCGTACATTATGCATTATAGAAATCACCAAGGTTCAAGTGTTTAATCATGAATCCTGATAATTGGTTGAGAAAAACCACAATATTTCGCATTGCTGCTCCCATATCATTCAGTTGTTCTTTCAGAAAACTGTCATAGTTTTCTTCACGTCCACTATTACTTTGGTGCCTGCTATATCCACCCATTTACTAAAACCAAAACGGTCAGTGTCAGTATATCAGCGAAATCATCATGTACTAATGAGGATTATAAAAACCAATATATACTTATCCAAGTTATCACAATCTCATTATAACATTCAAAAATAACAATGAATTCATCTAATATACTGACCATTGTGGTTATATACAACTTATCACCTATGCTAAAAGAACACTCTAACCACTAAAGTTATCTAAACCGTCCTTTAATATCAACTTTAAGGACCTGGACATAAAAATTTACATAATCTTGAATTAAATGAATAATTCATATTGAGGATCTTTTCAGGTTTAGAGTTTTAGAAAATTAGGACATAACTATTACATCTCAATGAATGCATAGTAGACACATCTACTTAGATTCTATTTTTTCACAAAAAATATACTCTTGAACAAATTAATCATGTCTAGTTCCATGTTTTAGACATCATGACATTTCCTTGATCCCATCCTTGGCCGTATTCCACTTTAAGTCCTGTGGAAAACATTTCAAAAAACATGGGATGAGCATAAAAAGCTCAGTAAGGGATATAAAAATACGGAATGAAAACAATAGTCCATGTATACATAAAAATAAATGAAATAATACTTTACGCATAAAACATAAGAACTTCAACATACCTTATTAAATCATAATATTTATGAAGAACTCCTAGAAATCATAAGACATAAATGTAACTTGCGGCATTCATAACATTCTTACATAGGGAGCAACCCTCATGGTTACGTTTGGAATACCCATCATAGTATATTCCCTAAATCTCTTTGTAGAAACCCTAGCGTTTAACTCCTTCTCATTACCCAATGCATTGTAGAGTTATATCGGGCTCACCCGCCCTTAGATTATCACGGAACCACCCGTCTTCATAAACAATGCACAAGAACCATAACATAATCGTATCATATAAAACATGCATAAAGAAAACATAAAATTTACACATTTCAATAACAAGATATCAATACAACAAATTGATATAATAAAAACCTTATCAAAACCGTTTCCAATACCAAAATAAATGAAAAGTAAAACATGGTATTAATTTTTCATTTAAAGAAGTTATGGCTTGTAGAGGAAGCTGAAACTCAAATAATGGTCACGGCGGTGGAGAAGTCATTGTTGCCGCATACGTATGAAAAAACATTCCTTTTGTCGTTTAGTAAAATTATTCTTACAAAAATATTCCATTTGAATTAAAGTAAAAGTCAAAGAGCGTTTATACAACATAAAAAAATAAAGTTGTGTATAAAACAAAATATGCCTCAATGAAAGGAGATTGAGACGAAGTCCCTTACAAAGTCGGTATCCTTAGATTAAGGATAAATCAATTACATGATTATGTGTGGAAAATATAAATTCACCTAACATAAGAGGATATTAAGTGTAAAAAAATCAGAGTTCATCCACACATATTCATAGTACGACATAATCAAGAAGTAGAGGTTTGACCCAATGAATTGAAATTGGGTTAAGAAGTTTCCTTACAGAAATTCAACAGCCTAACAACGTCAATTTAAAATTCAGAAAATGAGTTGATGAGAAAGAAATGGGTATCTAATCACTTGGACATAATATTTATATCAATAAGTATATATAAGAACATATCCCAACATAAAAAAATGTAAATTAAAAGATATAACAAAAGGAAGTTTTTTAAAAAAGAGGAGGGTGAAAGAATCCATTACCGATTTGGGAAACATTCGAAACGTACACCCCATGAAAGAAGGAACAAAAAATTCTGATTTAAATACCCATAAATGAGAGAATAGTACACAAAGAGTAGAATCATGGTCAGTAAAAACACCACTCAATAGAGATAGTGAAAAATATAGCATGAATCTCACGGGAATAAAAAGTGAGATAAAAACCCTATACCTCATTGTAATCATTCGAGTCGTATGACCAAAAGATAATAATCACAATATAAATCACATAATAACATGAATATAAATATAATCATGATAATATATATCAAATTTAAGAACACAATACACCACATGTAATAAGTGGAGAACAATGGAAATCTCACGGAATTAAAAGTGAGATAAGATATCCCCTTACGAAAATTTGGCAGCCTAACGGCGCCACATAAAACTTCCAAAAAAATGGATTGAAGATATCAATTATGGTCTCTCATCATATTAATATAAAAATTATATTAATAGTAATATAAAATAATATCCCCCAACATAATAAAGACGAGCTTAAAATAAGTGACATAAAAGAGAGTACTTAAAAGAAAATGGAGAGGTTGGATCCCTTACCTCAAGTCCAACTTGTCTTGTTCGTTTCTTTATATTCCTAAATAATAAACATTGTTCAATTAATAATTTCGTAAGTTTCTCCTTTAAATTTTATTATTCAATTAATATCACATATTATAATGTTATAATAATTAGTTAATTATGTGAGTTCATATCAGACGTTTTTGTCGATGTTCGGTACATCAGTCAAAAATGAACTTGTCTGAAAATAATTGTCCATGTAGTTATAATTAAACCATATCCAGAATAGTATTTATGATTTAAATATCATATATATCCAGTATATATTCATTTTATACTATTCCATAACATTTGGAGATAATAAAATGAAATGCACCGTTCATGGAGACTGTAGGTCGTACGTATGCATGAATGCTACTTTCATTTATTTGTCACATTAATGGAATTAATATATATATATTATAATTAAAGTATAATATATATGTTATATAGGTCACCTAAGTTCATTAATTGCATTATTTATAAATTCCAAGTATTGTATGAACGAGTAACATCACTTGAGGGGGCGATATTCCATACTTCCTCAAATGAAATTATCGCATTTGCACAACATGCAAAGAATAAAGGTATATTTTAAATGTAAAATACAGAAACATATAGAGGAAGTAAATATAATATATATCATAAAAAATATAGTTCCATTATAATGGAAACCATGATAGGTGGTAGGAGAAGATAGAACAATCATCGTTTTGTAAGGCAGTAATTTGTCATCCACAGAAACAGGTTGTTTTTTAACCATTAGACGGAGGTGTGTGTAAGTCTAGCTAGAATAATTCTAATAAAAACATTATAGTATATTGTATATACTGGTTTTGTTACAAAATAAACGAATAAAAAGATTTTAAGGGGTATGAGAAGCAAAAATAAACAAAAGAACATAAGAGAATACATTACCTTTAAATCGGGTAACTCCCTTTGGTTTGAACGAAAAGGGTTTCTTGAAGATATTTCTCCCTAAGGTAAGGCATCTAAGATGAAGAGATGGATGTGTAGAGATAAAATTTTCAGATTTTGGTCGATCCAAAGTCTTGAGAGGTGTGGGCATGGGGGTAGAGGTGGGGGCCTTTTATAAGAGGGAGGAGGGGCACTGTTGGAATGTTATAAAATGTTACTTTATTATAAAATGCTTTTCAGATTTTAAAGGTCCAAAAAAGATATATTTCGAGGATAATGTGATAAAGGTTCTAGATCCACCCATCCAATATTTTTTATACTTTGGTAAGTCTTATATTTTACCTTATCTTTTCATTTTATTTAAATTGTTCATTAATGAGGTAATCACTGCATCATCATGGTGTCATAAAGAAATTTATTTATTTAATGCCTAAAAATTATAAAAAATTACAATAATGTAGGAAATATTTTTAGATTTAAAATTATTGTTTATTGTAAAATATATCATTTATGTAAACAAAATTAAAATTGTTTTACTTAGGTGATACATACTTTGGTTACATTTTCCTTTCTATAAGAAAAATATGATAAAAGGTCACAATCACACTAACGTGATTCCATGGGGTCCCAAGGTTGAAAAAAGGCCTCCCATGTTCTTTGATGACACTAATAATAGCGTTAGGACACATGTTAGGGTCATTTTATATTTTTATGATATTATTTTATTACCCTTAACTACCCGATTACTAATTAAAGACAATAATTAAAGATAATTACCGTCTTTACTATTCATAATGTCCAAAAACAAAAGAGTATTAATTACATAATTTGGAACTTATGATTCCAAATATAGAATACATTTTATCAAATTCCAAGCATATAAATTGTAGTATTTAATTTAAAATAATTCTCGTTGTCAAAACCCATGACGTGTTTTTAAGAAGTAAAATCTATCAAAAGATTGATTTGGTTTTACATCCAATTTAAAAGTGAAATTACATAAAATGAACCGAATTGTATTAAATTACAAAAAAATAATTAAATTAAACCTTAAAACGAATTAAAATGAAAATTTAACTATATAAATAAATTGGATGAAAAGGCAGTTTTCAATTATAATGCAGTATTTTTCACTATTTATTGAAAATGACCATTTGTCAGAAAAATACAAAAAATTGACCCTAAGCTATATTTGATATTAAAAATTAAAAAATGATATCAATTTTACCAAATTAAAAACCTAATAGTTTCATTAATTAATTTTATAATAAATTTTCACTGTCAAAACAAATAGCGTGTTTTTAAGAAACAATATCTATTAAAAGATTGACACTTGTTTATGTCCAATTACAAAGTGAAATTAATTTAAATGACCACAATTGGATTAAATGGAAAAAATTTATTTTAATTACACATTAAAACCAATTAAAAATATAATCTTACCATATAAATAAATTATACTAAAAGGAGGTTTTGAATTAAAATACAGCATTTTCACTATTCATTAAAAAATGAATTTTATCGGAAAAATAACAAAAATTTACACAAAGTAAATTTTGATGACTTGATTCTAAAGAAGGATTTTATTTTGTCAAATATAACATATAAAATATTAAAAAAGTGGATTTAAAAAGGGTTCGCCATCAAAAGGCGGTTAATTGACCTTTTAAAGAATATTAGAATATTTATGCTTAAAATTGAATTCATTCGCATTTTAAGCCTCTAAAATTTATTGAATAAATTTAAAAATATTTTACAAGCATATATAATCACTTTTTAGTTAGTTCTGTTCATTCCTGCCATTACATCAGTTAAGAGTTTACTACCATTTACAATAATATTATTTTATTATTAGCATGCAACATAAGATTTCAAAGAAACTCGTTGTTGCGTATTGGGTATGCCATCGATCATAGCATCCCCTTTTAAGTAATATTAATATTTTATTCAAAAATATTAATATATTTTAACATTTCATATTCATTATTTACCTGGGATGTTACAGAAACTCATACATGAAAATAATTATTTGGATATATAACCATTTCATAAAATCATATTGAACCCTCTATGTCATAGACAATGTCATTCATTTATAAAACAACTTATATTTTATTGAAATATTTCCCAACTATGTGAAATGAAGTCATCACATATGATTATCTCTAAAATATACCAAAACTATCAACCCAAGGAAATAATATACACAATTCATAAAGATTCCTCATAATTAATCCACCTATGATGATAGTGAGGATTGGTCTCACCCATATAGATAATCCTAAAAATGATATAGGTGGGATAATGGGACATGGGATATATAAAATATTCATACGAGAAGAATTTTACTCATAAATTATATAAAAATAATATATATCCAATAATAAACCAAATAATGAAATTAATGTAATTCTAGAAATAAAATTAAATATCTTCATAATAATACTAAAAGGAAAATATCATATGATGTGTAAATCAATGTAACCTCTATAACAAAAGGTATATATTTAAAGTCTGATCATCATATGTTTCTTATATATATTTGAAAATATTATATAAAAGTAATGGTGATCAAACAATTATAAATAGTGTATTTCTACCAGGAATCCATTATGTAAATATGAATGGAGTTTACGAAGGACATTGTAATGAAATTGTGAATGTATCTCATTATATAAACTAGGTTATCTACCACCCAATGTCAACATGGATCACTCACATAATCCAATATAGAATATTAAATTAATATTTAACAAAATAATATGTATAAAGAATGGTATTTGATAGAAAGTCCCTCAATGGCGTAGTTTCTCTAACGCCCCAATCACATATCTCTTAGTGCCACTATCCCTTCTATATCCACATAACCATATCCTAATAAAATACGATAATAAAATTCATATTACTAGATCACCACAGCACATTACATATTCACATGTGACAAACCACAATAACATACCAAAAACTATATCACAACTGAAATGTGACTAATATGCATCATGAGAGACATCCACCTCATACCCTCATTAACATGAATTTATGAACCACATAACTATATCATTTATTTTTCCAATATATACTATACCCTTAAGAAATCATATCCCATACATTTACTTGAATAGTGTGAGGGGTAGGTTCTGTAGTCGGTATTCTATATCATCCCTTAACATATTGTAGGGTTCACATGGAAAACCCACAATTTAAATTGGGTAATTTCCAAATTACCTGAATTCAATAGTTACACAAAAGAAAGAACATAAAAATTATTAAATATAATATATAATAGAATCTGAAACTAATGGAAGACTCCCTAATGAAACACATTAAGAACCACATCCATATTCACTACATCTTCACTAAATATCAATATTCACTACCAATTTTAGGAAACATAATTGACCACACATAACTGCGCAATGAACATATATCATCATCCAATTATATATTTAATTAATGACTCCAAATTAACATTTACTAAATATTTTATATATATTTAAAGCATTAAATTTAAATTATTTCTAATTTTATTTAACCACGTCCAATTTTAAATTTATATTGAATTACGATACAAAAATTAATTAATGCACCAATAATCATTAACACCTATTTATTTATACAATAACAAATTATTCCCAATGTTCATTTCATTTATTTTATTGACAATCCATATTAATAGGAAACTATTACACATAAGAACATCGACCTCTCAACAACATAATAATAATGAACATAATAATATCACCTATTATATACCTACATAATAAAATACACAATATGGATATTATTATCAAAAACCCAGGACACAAAAATCGTTAAATGATATCAAAATATTAATATAATATCCAAAAAAAATTTCAATTTACACATAAATGAATTATGATAAGTGATAAAATAAATTTCATTATTATTTCAATCTATAATTTTAGATCATTAATTCAAAAATTCATTATAAAAAATAAATTAATGATCAATAGGAAACTTACAATATTGTATTAAGAGGAACAAAAAATATGATATATGAAATAAGATGCATAAAAATCATATTTTTAATGTGCAATTTATATTTTTATCTTTATGGTGCATCGGTAATTTCAAATCATTTTCTTAAACCAACAAAGCAAGAACTCCACTATATAAAACTATCATATTAATTAAAATGAGATATAATATGAACATAAACATTTCGGGTTAATATTGTAAAAAACCAACTGACTCATATCATTTTTATTTTGTATACCAAATTCATTATCATTACCAGGTCAATATAAAACATTCACATAATAAGATATAAGGAATCATTATTCCTCATTATATAAAATAATATTTTAATATATATTTCGAATGATAAACCTTATTGGTAAAATTTGTAATCACATTCAAAATGGAATATTAAAAAATGTATAAATGCCACACAACTCATAAGGTTTCCCTATAAGGGATAAATAATCAATATAGCACCACTTTTATGACCAAAATCCACTCATATAGCAGGTTTAATGATGAAAAACACGAATAATATGATGAATAATATCAATGGATAATTACTTTCTTACATGAATTTTAAACTCAAGTCAAGAAAGGGATCACAAACCATAGATGAGAGCTTCCTGAAAATTTGAAAAAAGCTGTATGGATAAAAATTTATCAAAAGGATTAAAAGGATCTATAAAATAATTAAAAAAATTAAAAAAATTATAATAAAAAATATGTGGGAAAATATCGTGATGGGATGACCCTAGTCATATCCTAGTGGAATTAGGCCAAAGGTCCCTTGAAAGATAAAAAAGTGATCACTATGTTTAAAATTTATTATTTAAAAATTAAAGTAAACGGAATCAATGATTCAGATAGTATAAAAACTCTCTCTACAATTAAATACTTGGAATCTTAAATCCCATAATAAAAACCATAACATCCCATTAATTTCCACACCTAAATTTCCCTAAAATTATTAGATTTATCGGAAGCACTATGGTATAACAGAAACAACAAATTTTCAAATACTAAATCTTGGTGATAAAAATATCTCATAGAAAATCATCCATAATGTAATGAAAAAATTAGTATTGTATCACCAGTTATATTTTTTGTTCTAACCAAGAAAGTAAAACCACTCTTCTATATCCCATTGACTAACTAATCATTCCTTAATTATGTCAATCTCGTCCCGATTGTTCCAACATCATAAATTCAAAAAAAAATCTATTAATTTCTACATTAGCCTCTAAGGTATTTCCCGATTATTTCCACTAGTAAATCTTATGTTTTGGTAAAACTGAATAATATTATTCACGATGTTATGTTTTGGGGAATTTGAAACCCAAAATATTTATATAATATTTTATCAAGAGATTCTATTTTATAGGAAGTAACAAGAACTAATTATTATTATTTTATGAAAAATGAATTTATTTTTTGGATACTTTATAATATGTTTTTTAAATTGACCTTTATGATTTTTTTTCAATCCATGTCATTCTATCATGGGGTTTTATATTTTTGTTGAAAATGTAATAAAAAAATTTAATTGAATGGGGTTTAAATATTAAACTTTAATTATCACATATTATTAAAAGATTAAATTTGATTAAATATGGGTTATTATGTGACATTGAAGATACTATACTAGAAGAAAAATTTGTGGTGACATTTAATGAATTGAAGATCAAATTGTTTCACTATTATGAGTATACTATTGAACCATGAATTTGGAAAATCAAATAATATTTATATTACATGAAAATTGTCATGAAACAATCTAGAATAAGAAATGAATATCATAAATTTGATGAAATCATTACATAATTCTATTTTAATTTGGGATAACATTAAAAAATAATAAAAAATCGCAATGTGGGGAATTTTTTTATATGTTAAGGTTCAATTTACAATTCATTAATGATATAAAAAATAATTAAATAATGAAAAATATCATTCCATTTTGTGGTAAATTTAGGTTTTTAAAAAATTGATAAACGGTGGTTAGTAGAGATAATATATGAGGGGTTTTTGAGATATATTCATTATAATAGAATGAATTATTTAACACTATGATTTTTTAGGATATTAAAATATTAATTTTATAAAATATTGGGTTACTTTTTTAAATAATACCATTTCATGTGATTTATTAGATTTGAAGATTATATGTTTGAATTATATTTCATAAAATTTTATAAATTGTATGTTTCATTAATTATATTGAGAAAATTAATTCATGGAAACCAAAATAATTTCATGTTATTGATATCATGTAAAATTTAAATAATTTGTTACATTATAGTTAATGTTTTGATAATTAAGACTCTAATTGAAATTATGGGTCTTTGTGTCTTGATACTTGGGAAGTGTCTTGAGTGATTGGTTGTGTTTCAGAGTGGGTAAAAATAAAACTATTTTTGATTTATACAACATGTAAAAAATAATGTTGGAACCATGAGAACTATGTAAAGGAATGATTTGTGTGAATATAATTTTTTTTGGAGGTGAGATGGTTTTTCCACAATTAAGTTGTTTTTCTTTAAGAGAGAAACTATTTGAAAATAAATTTTTTAGTGCTGGTTGATTATCAAATTGAAATATAGTGGGGTTGTATAATGACTAGTACTACAAAAGCATATAATTATCCTTCAGTTAGATTAGTATATCCTTATAGGTTAATAGTCATTTAATAGACAAGGATCACCAAAAAATGAACATACCATATAGGAATTATTTTATGGGTCAGACATGGGACACACCATAGAAAGGGGATTTATTCAGTTGTCGTTAGGTCACCTTTCATGGTAGTAGTGACTATCGGGGGGGGGGGGGTAAATATTCTTTTTGATTAATTGATAATATTACTAAATTTATTATTGTAATAATATTTTTAAAAGTTGGAGTTGAAATTAAATTGATAAAACATGGTATTTTTATAGAGCTTCAGATAACCATGAATATACTCCTATAATAAATATACTATAATCTTTTATGAGATTAGTATAAAAAAATCTTCACTTTTGAATGGGAGTGATAACATGATTACATACAAATCTAGAGATTCTATTTCAGACATGGTTGTATAACCTGTGACTTTTGAAGGTGTCAAATTCTACCTTCATTTTTTATTGGAAGAATAATCCAAATAATTTTTTAGGGGGAAATTGTAAACCATATCACTTGATCAAAAAAAATTATTGGAGGAATTATAGATGATGAATAATATAAAACAATTTAATTAAAAGATTAAGAAGATGGTGCGGAAATTTATTGCCACTTGTGTTCTTTGATCATGATACTGGAGAATAACGAATACTATTAATATCTCCAATGATCACAATTGAAAAAATATGTCAAATAAGTTTCTTCATAAAATATAAGAGCAATATGAAATGCATTATTGTATCATTGTAAAATTAATAATCAATATTGGTGTGTGTCCTTTATCTGTGAAGAAATATGCAGACTCATTAATGTAGAGATCTACAACGAAATGTCTAGGTTCAATGATTGTATAAATCTTTTTAGTGTTGAATAATAAAATAATATTAATTATACATTATTGTGTTTAAGCCATGCTGAAATCAAAACATAATCAGTCTAATATTAATTCAGGTAATATTAATAAAAATATTTAATATATTCAGAATTCCAAGTCTTAAAAAAGTGGAAAAATTGAAAATATAATATAATTATGAATTTCATACATTCTGTCTAAATTTATGGTAAATAGAGCATCATATATACATGAGAAAATGTCACTAAAAATAATTTTTTGAATTTATAAGTTTTTTTAAAACATTTTAATTTTATTTAAACATTTAAAAAACAATAGATAATGTATTTTATTTTGAAAAGTAAATAAAATTTGAAATGTAAAAATTTTGAAATAGAGTTTAAAAAATTTTGTTTCATGACTTATTGACGGAAAAAGGAGAATAATGAGATATTACACCCCAAAGTAAATGTTCGATAGTGGAAATATAGTCTTTTACCTCCCATTACAATTTTATGAAAAAATAAAATGTCTTAATAAAAACTAAAAGCATCTACATTGAACATAAAATCGAATGGTTTTATTAGAATAATTAAAAATTACATATCATTAGATGTAAAATGGTGAGTAAATTACGGATGTCGTGGTCTAATTTTGGTTTAGTGTGAACATATCAAAATATTCTAAATTAAAAAAAAGAATAACAGTTTCCCTACTTATCATGGAATTATGAAATATTAAAAATAATACATAATGAATAAAAATAAAAAATATTAAAATGATTTTATTCACTTGTAGAACTTTAAAAATGAAGGTTTAAAGAATTAAATTAAAAATAGATGATAAATTGAAGAATAATTTACTTATATTCATTTGTACAAATGAATATATAAAAACTGTGAATGTGAATCTTATGAACATAATAAAAATATGATATAAAATTTATAATTTTAGAAATTATAAAAATAATAATAAATCACTATATGAGAAGGAATAAAAGATATCTTACGAAGGGGTTGTTTCATGATTTGTTAAGGATAATAATTATAAGGAAAAAATGACAGTAGAAAAAACATATAGTAGATGTGAAATAGAGAGTAAATGTACACACAGTTATTCTCATAGTTGTGGGTCAATGACCCACCATTGGTTTCCAATGGAGAGTAAAATTAAAAAACCTTGTATAATTTCCGGTTATAAACTGTAACACTCACCATTTTAAAAAACTAAAGGTAGAAAAAAAACTCAATATTGGTAAAACCCATCAGAGAGAAAAAAAACACCAACCATTATGTTCTTCCAAAGGTGAGTGCAAGATAAACACTCAGAGGGTCAAATAACTTGAAAAATAAAAACATATAGGAGACCAAATAAGATGTGGAATAACATATAATGAATTGAAAACCATCAAATGGAATAGGAAAAGATATACAAATAAATTAATAAAATTGTTGTTCAATATTAATAAAAATGCACTAATAAACATGTTGATTAACTAAGATCAAACGAAAAACATATTAAACTAGAGGAAACTTCAATGAAATATAGAGACACTGTTTTTGGTATAATAGCTGATAAAGATGAAAAAAATTTAAAAATAGTAATCTCAAAATAGGATTAATGATATAAAAGAAGAAATACAAGGGAACTTATGACAAGGAAGAAGAGCCAAAGAAAAGAAATTCGAACTAGAGTGGAGTTGGATGTCGGACAGTTTGTTATGGATGAAAATTGGAAGATGAGGATAAAAAATAGGAGAGGAAAATAAAATTGGGATTTAAAAAATTAAAATGTCACTGGATGGAATAACGTAAGGAAGCCACATGATAAATTTTTCAGATGACTGGAGTATAATATAGAATAGAATAAAAGACTGAGAATTAATCTCAACAAAAACATCATATCCCACATCGAATTGAAACCAAAGGGAGACACCAGTATATAGGAAGAAATATTCCTAACATTATCCAGAAAAATTCCACTCATACAAGGTGGGAAACCAATACTCAATTTATGTAGGGCACACTCCTATCCCTTATAAATGGGTTCGTATGAGTATAGTGTGCACTATGCGAGAATAAACCACCCCAGATCTATGTGATTCTCATGTTCAAGACCTACCATGAGAGTATACCCATTTTGGCCACAATAAAATTTGTAGTATGCCAGGTTAAAGGATTTCTAATAAAGGATTAATTTTTGGATAAAACAAATAATACAATGTAAAAATAATTTTAGATCCTAGAATAATGAAAAAAATTGTTAATAAAAGATAATATTTTCAAAAAGAAATTAAATTCAATTAATTTCTATGAAATTGTAATTAATCACAACATAGATAGATTAAAACATTAATACCCAATTACAAAAAATCTATCCATTTTGAAATTAACAATCATAATATTTTTTTAAATTTTCAAGCATCAAAATAGAAATGTATTAAATCATCAAAAACAATATTCCCTAATTTGAAATTTATAAAAAATTATATTATTAAGAAAATAGTGAAATGAACAAAGTAAAATATTACATTTCGATATAGTATATAATATTATATTGTTATTATTTCACTATGAAAATTTTAAAACACTATGATTTAATTATATTTTAAGCATACTGGAAAATAGTTGTGAGATATAGAGAATAACATATAGTATAAATTTTCAATTTGATAGTGTTTTTAAAGACAATTAATAAGATTGTAATATATAATATTAAATTATAGGAGATATAAACAGAATAAATATTCAATAGACATATTAAAATATAATTTATACTAAACATAAGTTAATATTCTAGTACACCTAATTGAAAACATAATTTAGTGTATAAAATATATAGCTGATTTAAAAAAATAATCCACTATAAAAATGAAAAAATAAAAAATTCAATGAAATAATAATTGATACATTGTTATTTTAACATAGTAATTCTAACCAAAATGTTGAAATTACCATTAAATCATAGTGTTCCACATTTATCAAAATAGTTACAGAAAATAGAAAACTTTATCTTTATATAAGTTAGGTTTAAAAACAAGAAATGGGAAAAAATTACATTCAATGAAAAGATAATTTTCATGAACATATTAGATAAAAAAATTAATTCCGAAAGAAATAAATAGTTTCTTTTATTTAAAGGATTAAAAAAAACCTCTTTATTTTAAGCAATGAAATATTAGATTTTAAATCATATCAATTTTTTTTCAACATTAAATCATTTTTAAAATTAATTGAATAATTAAAACAATTCATGATTTTAAATATATTTCAAATAAGAATTATGAATGGGTAAAATATAAAGCACATAAGATATTTAGATGTATATTAAATACATCACCAACTATGTAGTTGAATTGTTATTTCAAACAGAATAAGGAATTTTATGTTTTCATAATCTATTTTTTAAAAAAACATATATAAAACATAAAAAATATTAAATTACTCAGAAAAAACATAATTGGGGTAATTCCCCTTAAACTCAAATAGAATTAATGAAATGTATAATAATAATGTAAAATTTTTTATGGAAAAGTTAACATATAATTAGAATATTTAGATATAAATTTTTATCTAAGTAACGTAAAATTATTTTACATTTAATGAAAAATAGGTATAAATTAAATCACATTACGTGAATCATAAATAAAATGATTTTATAAAAAATTATCAGATATATTGTATAATAGAATATTAAAAGATATTATAGTATATAGAATGCAATATTATTAAAAATAAACATATTTCGGTAGTTATTGGATTATTTTCAATAGGATATGAAACATTCTTTTGGATCCCATGCTTTCTATATACCATGTGAAATTGAAACTCTTCATGCAAACATCCTTCTAAAAAATAATGAAAATTTTGGTTTGGAACTCAAACTAGATTGGGTCCAACTGGATTAATATAATCATATTTAGGTACCCATATATATGTGAGATGTTTATTATATGAAAATATAGAATAATAAAATTTATAAATGAATGTAATAATATATCCAAATGAATATGAATACATTAATGGAAATTCATTTTCATAATACCATTTATTTTACAATTACGACATGTAAAATTGGAAATATTTCCACATCATCATTTTACAAAAATAGTATTATTATAATATTAAGAACCAAACTATTATATCCCAAACCCTTTTTATCATACTTGGGTTTATTCATAGACATTATATTACCAAATTTCACATATCCTCAAATGAATACATAAATGATTTCCTTCAAACTAATAATTTCATTTTTAATATTTTCATTCTCTTTTTGAATATCATCCATGTGATCACATATTTTTACATTTGAACATGACCCATAATTTTTTAGTTTCATATTTTTATATTTATGATTCTTTCATTCTTTTTAAATTGTATCCAAATCATCACATAATAATCAAAATAATTTATGTCTGCCATCATCATTTTCTTAAATGAAATATTTTATTCTTATACACTCATTTTTATGTTTTAATTATCCAATATCTACAGTATTTTTAAGTTTTATATTTCTTAAAATAGATTAATTTAGATTTTAATTTTCACTATTAATATTTTTATTTTCTCTTTACAATTCCTTACATAGTTCATCAATTCATAATATATCAATTTAAAATTTATCATTTTGTGGAGTTAACTTTATAACAGCTTTTTCAAGATCAGTTTCATTACTAGAAATTTCATTAGGGACAATGTGTACATAATTAATAATAGAATCCATCAAATGAATAATGGGAGAATCGTTTTCAAATTTAGAACCAACATCACATGAGTCTGACTCTTGTATACAACCCCATCTAGGCTAATATGACTTTCTTTATTCCTTTTTTTAATGCTTTTCTTTTCCAGCATTTTTTTAATTTTGTAGATTCTCGTTTTATATTTCCTTTTTCACTAAAATCATAAAATATTAATTTATAAACATAATATTTATTATTTTTACATATTTTACTACAATTTGTTTCATTTTTATGATTATATCTTTTAGGATGATTTAAAGAGCCTCTCTTAACCTTCATGTACTTGTAATCACCTTTGTGAAATTTTCAATATCATCCTTCTATCATTGTTGTATATATGAATCATAGTGTTAAGTAATAGAATTTATATTTGAATTAAATTATATAAATTTTCATTTATCATTATCTTCAGTACTATTTTTCTTCATTTCCATCCCATATTGAAAAAGTGATCATGTTAACTCATCCATTGAATATCCAATAATGTCATTAATTTATGTATTAGTAACATTCATTGAATTATATCTCTTGGGTAGATGTAAAATTAGTATTTCAAAGATATATTCATTCATTATTGTAAGAACCTAGATCTTCATTTCAGTTAAGGATCTTGATTTTGGTAGTTTTTTAGTAAAATGGAAGAATTTGGAAATATTTTTTGCACACACCATGTACTCATGAGTACACACCGTGTACCTGGTTCCTACAAGTAGTTATGTACTGGATGTGTAATGGCTGATTTCATGGTCGTGTGGACCACCTAATGTGGGGTCCAGTTGAGGCTAGTACATAGTGGGTATATTAAATGAACATGATGTGTACTTTTTTTATTTGATTAATTGGACTGGGGTCGTGTCTCATCCCCAAAACATGTTTATTTTTCTCAAGTCTCGTACATGATAGAAATGCAGGACTGAGAATCTTTTAGCACCTCGGGATCCTCCATCCAAGATCCGATTGAGGCGCCGCTGGGTGTGTTGGATTCCCACCGATGAGTTATCTCTTTTCCTAGAGCCTCTATTCCCGATTTCTCCTCTCTCTCTCTCGAGTTATCTATGGTTGAATATTTTGAAGATTTTTGTAAATCCTAAATGTTCAAGGCCGATTAAAGGGCCAATATTCAAGATTGTTCTTGTAAAACATCAAGGTTGGTGGTTTGTTTCCTTTCAAAGTATGTCTTTGATTTATATATTCCTAAGCGCTAATTACCCATGATTGGGGTATTTCATCTTAAGGAATTTGACCCCATTATCATCTTACTTATATTGATTGATAGATTAACGGGTTTCATTGATATATTATGCTAAATTTCATGTTTATGGGACACATCATGTGTTTGTTTCCTTGTTTGAATGGTTATGACTATTTGGCCGAGGTTTCTTATGAGGCATACCATGTTTCATTGACTTTCTTGCTAGGTTGGAATTATTGCTTAATTTATGATTTTTAAATGCATGTGTTATTCTTTGTAGCTACTTAGCCTTGTAGTAGTTGAGATTACATGGGGTGATGGATATCATTTTTACATGTTTTTTAGAAAGGGCTATGAGAAACAGGTGTAGTTATAACATTGGGGAAATTCACATTGAGGGTATCCCCAGAGTGTCTGTTATATTTACATTAGAAGACCATATGGGGGATTTACAATGATTTCTCCCTCATACTGTCTATAGTATATCGTTACAAGACAACATGGGGAATGGATGTTGAGTGCATCCTTAGAGAGTCTGTCGTTATTCCTTAAAATACCACATGAGGAATTGATGGTGAGTGCTTCCATAAAGAGTCGTTGTTTTTTCTAAACACTTTATCATTGGGGTTAGACTATTTGATCCACCTAGAGGGTCAATGTGATATTTTGAATGTTTATTATAACGAGTATACCAAGTCAAATCACAAGTTTGGACTCAGTCTTACTTGATTGTTTGATAGTTTTATGAGACATCTGTTTTTTTATTACACAGGGGATACAGAGCTTCGGCTAGATCTATAGATTTATGTTTTCAATTGTTTGAATGATTCATAAATGTAAATGAATGTAATTGGAAACTATTTAATTGTTTACTTTTTGTACTTCCTTGTTTATTTCTTCTTTGTGAATATTTACTACTTTATATACTCACTAACACTGAGGCAGAGATATTTTGGTGGTTGCCTACTGGGATTCATCTCACATTCTGTTTGGGTTATGGTTTCTAGCCCAACCATATTATATAGTTTCTGGTATAGATAAGGGAAAGTGAACTACTTCATTCGGTACATGACTGATGTTGGAGCTGGAGAGCATGGGACCAAGATGAGGGTTGTGATGCTGTTGGAGTTTACTATTTTTTGTAATTTGGTTTCAGTATTATATTACCTATATTGAGAATTTTTTGGATAATTTCCTAGTTACTTGTGACATGCATAATTTATTTATATATTCTATAGTTTTTTATATTATCAATCATCCATTTTTTTACTTCTTTTGTATGATATTAATTCTTATGCTACTATTTACTGTTTGATTCTACTATGTTATTGTCCCAATGAGAGAATTTTCTTCCCACTATCGCACTGATTTCCATTTCTTCTAGTTGGTATCCTCTGGCATTCAGGGAAATGTTCTTGAGGCCATGAGACCAACCGAGTACGGCGCAGCTTTGGGCGGCGCAAGGATCTGGGATGTTACAAAGTGGTATCAGAGGAGTTTCTCTTCTAATTTGTCTTACTGTTTAGAGCCTATAGATAGGGATATGAAAGAATAGGTTGTTGGTAATAAGTTGTGACCGAGACTGGATAACTTGTGTATAGGGAAATACATTGTTACCTAGAATATTGCAATTTTTATGGGTTTTCAATTGTTAATGTTGATTTGATTTCACTATTGGGTGATTCACATGTATTGTGTTGTTATTGTTGATATTATTGAGGTAATATTTTTTATTCAACCTGATGATATGAGGGTATACCATCTCATTCATCATATAGGCACCTTCTATATATTTCATCTCATGGATTCTTATCATTCCATTTAGGGTTCATATCTGAATGTATGTTGTTGTGAAATATGTTGTGCAAGATATTCATGATATTTTGATATATTCCTTGATAGAATACCTGATATTTTGATAGGGTATTGGGATTTGTAATGTTTAATTTGGATGGATGCCAAACTTTTGTCCCTGAGGAGTTATGGTCCTTCTTGGATCAGTATTTGGGGGATCATGTTTAAACTTTAATTTAATTTTGTCTAGTTATGATGTGAATAATGATGACAAATATTGGTTTGTGGGAGTATGGGATCTCACAGGTCCAAATGTTCCATTTCATGGAATTTTTTTTAAGGGTTCTATAGGAGTTTCAGAGGCCTACTATTTGGAAAACTAGACAATACATTGTGTGGTGTCATGAACACACAACATTTGTTCTCCTGTTTTGGAAGAAAAAACATTTCTTATGTACATTCCATGTACAATATATACATTCCATGTAGTATTTAACCATGTGACTGACTGTTTGAGAAGATACATGGTGTTAGGGAACTTGGGTAGAACACACAGTGTACTTGGAGTACACGTCGTGCCGAAGAGGCCATGTATCCAACTGTGTGACTAATGATACAGGTGGATGAAACATAGGTTGTACACACAATGTCCTATTCTAACATGCCATGTAGAATCGACTGTAAATCCAACCATTTGAATAAGAACACAGCTGCTTAGAACATAAGTGGTACATGTCGTGTCTAGGGTGAACACACTGTGTAGTGTTACACAAGGGAGAACCGTGTGGTTTATCCTTGTAGAAGAACTCATAAAGGAGGAAAAAATCAAGTACACATTGTTTCTTGAGAGGAACACACCATGTGTAAGGGGTGTGACATGACCAGGTGTGACAGAGGTATATTCCCTTGTTGAAACATAATAGAACCCACCGAGTGGAGGGTATACACGCCATATAACTCTATTTAAAAAAACCTGAATGTTTTGTTCTCCTATTCATTTTTTCATTTCTATGTTGTTGTCCTTGATAATCTTCAATTGAGGTGTGTGCATGACCATGCAGAGTCATGACACTTAGACATCCGCCAGTTGTATGCTATGTGTAGGGAGAGTATTAGACACTAGAAAGGATAGATCAGGGACTTCTAGTAGATCCTACCATCGTGTCGGTCATAGTACCGACTGTAATACTGGGAACATGTGTGGATTTAGTGTTCCAAGAAAAATTCATGAGGTTTTTTTTGAACCACCTGGGAGCACCACATCCTACCCCGTTAATGGCAGAGTTGACACGAGTTTTTTAGTAGCAGCATCCTCCAACATTCTTAGGGGATGAAGGAACTCAGTCTACAGAGTCGTTGTTAGAAGTTGTGAGCTCAATATTTGAGTATCTCTAGAAACCTACTGATAGGATGGTGAAGCTCACAACCTACATGATTTGAGATTCATCCAAGATATGGTGGGATGTGATATCACAGGTAGGACATCAATGAGTTATGGCTTGGGATGAGTTGTAGAAGACCTTCAATGACTATTTCATCATGGGGAACTTGAGGGCCTACCGAGCCTAAGAGTTCATGGGTTTGGAATAGTGTACTCATTCAATCATGGAGTATTCTTATTGCTTCACATTGCTATAGTGATTCACACCCATTCCAAGAAATGATGAGTTATTTCTGGACAGGAAGTTTGAGGATTATCTCAGACATGACATCCGATCCTAGGTGAACATCTTCAAGTTGACTTATATATCTTCTATAGTCAACCATAAACTGATCACTGAGTGTAATCTGAGTGGTTTTGGAGAAATGATCAAGGGAATTTCGACATCCAGAGTTGGTAATCCTACGACTGAGAGTAGGAAGCACCACTGGGAGTCTATGCATGGATATCTAAGTTGATGGGATACTTCTTTAGGTAGCTAGGTGGTATGATACTAGTGTGGGAAGAGTGGGAATACAAGACCTCAGTTCCTGAGAGATCCATTTTAGTGCCGAGCTTGCATCATTATGAGATTTCTTTAGCATTTTCTCTAGGTTTTCTCACTAGAAACAAGTGCTAGGGGTTCTTCTATGACTCCACATTCATGAGCAGGACTGCTAGTTTCCCATTAGTTGGGGAACTCAAGTTGGTCTGGCCGTTCAGGTTGAGGAGGAGTTTGTGGTATTCATACATCATGATTTTAGTGACAGCAAGGTGGATCAGCTCATGGTAGTTAGATAGGGTCATAGGGCCACGGTACATGTCAGGCATTTGTAGTGTATCAGACATAGGAGGAGCAAGATCCTGGAACCTCTACAGTTAAAGGTATGATTCTAGTTGCCTCTATTTTAGCTTATTCTCTCTTTGATATACGGTATTCCCATATATTTATATTTGTTTTTGTTTTGGAGATCCTTGGTCTCTGTATCTTTACCTCTGAGGATGTTATGATGTTATACACTCTGTTGGGAATTTGGACATCTTGTGTATGTCGTTGAAAGGAGTTCCCTCTTGGGGTCGGTGGGTGTCACTACTTGTGGGTCCTCTAGGTCGAAGAGATTATGGGATTTGATGTCATTTTTTGAATGGACTGTTTAGTATATTTCTAGAACTTTGTTGACTGCTCTCACCATAGGGTGAGTTTAACATCACTAGAGGGGAAGATATTTTATACACAAGGGAGAATGAGATTACCAGGTGAGTAGAGCTGGAACCAATCATCATGGGTTGGGAGGAATTACAACACAGATTTCTAGTTTATATTTAGAAGACTAGGGGACTTCCTAGATGGACTTTCCTCCATTGATGGATTATTTTAGAGATGTCGTTACAGACGACTTTTTAGTTTTACCTTCTGAGAAACAGGTAAATTTATCTATTGAGCTTGGTCTAGGAGCAGCACCGATGTCCATTCCTCCTTATAGGATGGCTACACTAGTGTTACAAGATCTTAAGAAGTAGTTATAGGGGCAGTAAGAAAAGGGTTTAAACTGGCCTAGTTATTCTCCTTGTGTGTTTTCTATCCTATTTGCGATGAAGTCATTTAGTACCCTTAGAATTTGTGTGGATTATTGGAAGCTGAACCGGTTGACAGTTAAAAACTTATATCCCTTTCCAAGGATTGATGATTTCTTTGATCAATTTAGAGGAGCTTGAGTGTTGTCAAAGAATTACTTGATATCTGACTATCATTAGTTTCATGTTAGACCATAAAATTTACCTGTTATTGGATTTCAGAGCTGGTATGGTCTATACGAGTATGTGGTTATGTCGTTCCGTCTAATGAACAAGCCGACAGTTTTCATGGAACTAACAAAATGAGTGTTCCATCTATTTTTGGATTCATTCAGGGTAATCTTTTTGGATGATATCTTGGGGTACTCTCACAATCGACATGACCATGCCACCTACCTTGAGATCATTTTGAGTACACTGAGAGAGCATCAGTTATATGCTAAGCTATCAAAATTCCACTTTTGGATGGACCAGATTAAATTCTTGGGTCTTGTTATCTCAGATACACAAGTTTTAGTAGACCCAGATAAAGTGAGAGCAATATTTTCCATAGAAAAATCGAAGAGCGTATTTGTGATTTAGTGTTTTCTTGGGATGGATAGTTACTACAGGAACTTTATACAAGACTTTTCAAGCATAGAATCACTAAAGTGCCTGACTAAGAATGGTGTGAAGTATATGTAGATATAATTCTATGATTCAGACTTTTAAGAGATAACAGGGAGGTTAACTTCAGCACTGATACTAATTTTTCTAGATTCGGGAAAGAGTTACACCATTTACATTGATTCATCGGTTGTATGAGTGTGAAAGGTGATAATGCAGGGGGAAGGAGTCATTGTGTATGAGTCTCGGCAGTTGAGGACACATGAGAGGAATTACCTGACACACGATCTCGAGTTAGAAGAAGTTGCACATTCTTTGCGCTGTTGGAAACATTATCTATTTTGAGAGGATTTTGTGGTTTGCATTGACCACAAAAGACTCAAGTATATTCTTACTCATCATGATATAAATTTGAGATAGTGAAGGGGGTTGAATACCATCAGTATTTTGAAATTGATCATACCTACACAGCTGGGAAAGACAATGAAGTTGCTGATGCAATAATTAGGACACAGATCCATGCAGTTTTGGAGGCCAGTAGTGAGTGGCAGATTATGGATATATTCTCTAAGATTAATTTGGAGGTTCACAATAAAAAGGTGTATAATTTCATTCATCTATAGTTGTTACTCAACTCTTTTGGATCGAGTTCAAATGAGGTTGCAATCAGATTCTAATGTCCTGGTCTTATAGGAGAGTGTGTCAAGAGAGGATCGTACTCCTAGGAGGACCGTAGGCAAGTATGTGATCCTTAATTTTCATGGGTGCATATGGGTTTCAACAAACAAGCATTAGGAGTTTATTCAATGTTTTCATTCCTTTGTTTGGGCAGTTCATCATGGTGTCACCATGATCTACTGAGATCTATAATGTTTGTATTACTGGCTATTTATGAAGTGAGATGTTACTAGTTTTGTGATGAGGTGTTCCACCTGTCAATAGGTGAAGGTGGATCGTGAGAAATCGGCATGGATATTATATTAGTTAACCATCACCGAGTGTAAGTGCAATTATGTCACAATGGGTTTAGTGATGGGGTCACTGAGATCACCTTGAGTGAATGGTGTAGTATGGGTTGTTGTTGACAAACTCTCGAAGGTTGCACATTTCTTTCCAATTAAAGAAACCATCAGTTATTTTGATCTTGGAAGGTTGTACATCTGGGATATTTTACATTTTAATTGGGTTCCTCACTCTATTATTTCAGTCAGGGACACTCATTTTACTTATCATCTCTAGAAAGTACTACAGAGGTGTTTAGGTACACAAGTACTTCTGAGTATGAATTATCATCCCATAACTGACAGCCATCCCGAGCACATGATTCAAGTGTTGTAGGAAATGTTTTGAACATGAATATTCGATTTTGGAGGTTCTTGGAATAGTAATATACCCCTCAGAGAGTTTTCCAATAATAATAGTTTTCAGGCGACGATTTAGATGGCACCTTATGAGACTCTGTATGGTTGGCCATGCCAATCACCCCTCGGTCTGATAATTATAGGATATGCATCTATTTTGGTACCTCATCTTTTCCAAGAGACCACTGATTAGGTGGAGTTTATTTAGAAGAGGGTGGATACTGCACAGTCATTCAAGAAATCTTATGCTGGTCGATGGAGATGACCTCTAGAGTTCGAGGACAATGATCATATTTTCTTATATATCACACCGAGGTTGGTACACATGAGGATTATAAGATAGGTAAAGCTTTCACCGAGATATGACATGATGTTTTAGGTTTTGCAGAGAGTCGGGATAGTTTCTTATTGGATTCACTTACATCATAGGTACAAGGATATGAACGACGTCTTTTATGTTTCTCAGCTACAACATTACTTTTAAGACATGTATCACATTTTTTAACCCGAGGAGGTTGAGTTGGAGGTGGATTCAACCATTGAGGAGAACCATATACGAATTGTGGATCACAATATAATGGTTTTTTTCGGTCGGTATGTTCCTCTGGTATGGGTGTTATGGCAGCAGGACTACGTAATGGATGAGAATCGGGAGAGGGAGGCCGACGTGTGGTCACAATGGCCAGATTTGTTTGACGTTTCTGCTTCACCACATTTAGAAGTGAAATTAAGGGATGAATTGATTTAAGGGGGGATTTCATAATAACCTAGATCATTATTTATGGTATTTATCTTGATTTATAGTGTTTTTTAGGAAAAATAAAGAATTTGGAATTTTTTTAGTTCACTTCTTGTACTCCTGAGTATTGGCTATGCACCCGGTTGCCATGGGTATCCATATAATGGTTTTGTAATGACCTAGTACATAGACATGAGGACTGCCTAAAGGTGGGGTCAGTTGAGGCTATTATGTAGCGTGTAAATTAAATGAACAAGTCGTGTACTTCTCTTTTTAATTTGATTAATCAGACTAGGTTCATTTCTCATCTCTATAACTTGTTTCTTTTCCCATGTCTTATACAGGAGTGTGATGTACGACATTGAATCTTCGAGTGCCTCCCATTCCTCTATCCGAGCTCTGATTGATGTGCCATCAGGTGCATTGGATCCCCACCAGTGAGTTCTCTCTTTCTCTAGAGAATCTCTTCAAAATTTCTCTTCTTTCTCGAGTTATCTGTGGATGAATGATTTTTGAAAATTATTGAATATCGACTATTTTCTAGGATTATTCAAGGCCCTATGTTCAAGAGTGTTCTTTTTACAACATCGAGGTAGGTGGTTTGTTTCCTTTCAGAGTTTTTCTTTGATATATATATGCTTATGTGCTGATTACCCATGATTCAGGTATTTTAGGTCAATTAATTTAACTATGTTATAATATGACATAGATAGATTGATAGATTAAGGGTTAATTTTGATATATTATGCTAAATTGAAAGTTTAGGGGACACCCCCATGGATGTGTTTCGTTTTTTTAATGTTTTCAACCATTTGGTCTAGGTTTCTAATGAGGCAGACCTTGTTTCCTTGCCTTGATTTTTTAGGTTGGAATTATTGCATGATTACTTCTTGATAAATGCTTATATTAAGATTTTTAGAAACTTAGCCTTGATGTTGTTGAGATTACATGGGCTGATGGATATCGTTTGTGCACAATTGTATTACACAGTTCTAAGAGAGCCTGGTGTAGTTAGACCATTGGGGGAATTGACGTTTAGGTCTTCCCCAGAGTGTTTGTTATATATATGTTATAAGACCATAAGGGGAATTTGTGGTGACCACTCCCTTATAGTTTCTATAGTATACCATTATGATACTATAGGTGTAATGGAATATGATTGCTTCCTTAGAGAGTCTATAGTTATTTGTTAAAAGACCACATGTGGAATTGACTGTCAGTGCTTCCTAAAAGAGTATTTTTTTTATTGGATCACATGATCATAGGGGTTAGACTATGTGAGCCACTAAGAGGGTGAATATGATATTTTTAATATTGACTGTGATGAGTCTTCGAAGCCAAAGAAGAAGGTTGGACTTAGTCTTACTTTATTGTTAGATGTTCTTCTGAGATATCTGTTTTTCGATAACACAGGGGACACCAAGCTAATGCTAGGTCCCATGATTTAATTATTCAATAGTTTTAATGATTAATAAATGTAAATTAATGTAATTGGAAACTTTAGTTTGGTTTACTTTTGAGTAATTCCTTGTTTGTTGCTTCATTTTTCATATTGCCTAATATATATACTCACTAAAATTTAAGCACATATCTTTTGGTGGTTCCCTATTGGGATACGTCTCACACCCTCTTTAGGTCATGCTTTTTGGCCTAAACATATTATATGGTTTCATGTATAGATAAGGGTAGACACCCTACTTCATCATGTACTCGATTTTTGTTGGAGCTGGAGAGCATGGGACTAAGCTGAGGCTTGTGATGCTGTGGGAGTTTACCGTTTTCTTTACCTAAGTTTCAGTAACGTATTTCCTGTATTGTGACTTGTTTGGCTATTTTCCTATTAACATGTGACATGCATCATTTATTTATATATGATGCAGTTGTTTATACTATTAGTCTTCTACTTTTAACTTCTATTTCATGGTATTACTACTTCTGCTACGGTTTACTATTTTCTCAGTTATGTCACTCTTCCAATGAGGGCATATTTTTTCCATAATCACACCCAAGGACCTCTTTACTAATCGGTAGGCTCTATCATTTGGGGAAATACGCTTTCGGCCATGTTACCAACTAGATACAGGGAACCTTCAGGCAATACCCGAATCTAGGATGTTACAATTATGGTGTCACTGAGATAAACCATGCTGTTGAAAATATTCATGAATCTGTTGTACATCTCATTTATGCTTTCTTGATCAGTAATCCAGAACTATTGAAACTCAGCATGGTCTAAACCTAGATTAGTTCTCCGCAACTTGTCAGTTCACTAATGAGTAACATTTAAAGTTTTAAAAATGTTTGAATCCGTTTTATAGGATGAAATAAGAATATAAATATTTATACTTGAATAAAAATATAAGTTATTCATAACATTGAAATTTAGAACACATTTTGATGAAACACCACTAATAAAAATTTCTATATCAGCTTCCAAAAATTTATATGTTTTCAAAATTATACAGCAATAATAAAGTGTTATACATTTAAGAAATACCTCCATTTTATATTTTTATTAGACATAGTCACATCCATTGAATTATGGTGGTCTAATGGGATTCAACATCTCAAAATCCAAATTATCCATAACAAAACACTGGATCCTTCCATATAATGTTATGTCCTATATAATGGTTAGTCCATAAATATCTAATAAAATAACTCAAACCAATTCTTTAAAAAGGAACCACACTCTAATACCTAATGTTAGGACCCTTTGTATAGTAGTAGTGAGTAGATGAGGGGGGTCAGTTGTCGTTTTTTAATTATTGGTAAAATTATTAACGTTATCAGAGTAATAATAGTGTGAAAAGATGATTTGGAAATATAACAGATAAAACTGGTTATTTTTATAGAGGTTCATATCAGCAAGATCACAGTCATCTATTTAATATCATCTACTATTCAAGGATAATGGTGTGTACTAAATGCTCTCTTTTGTAAGGGAGTGATAACCTGATTATCTACAAATCTAGGTATACCTTTTTCAAACCTGGTGGTATAACCCATGACTATTTAAATAGTCACAACCAACTTAATTTTTTCTAGGAGGAACAACCTAAACCTCCATTTAAATGGGAGGAACAACCCAATGAAAAATTTTTGAAGGGAAAAGTGTAAACCATATATATAAGAAAAAAATTGATTGGAGGAATAAGAGAAGAGGAATAATAGAAAATAAACTAAAATATTGATTGAGAATATGGTTTGGAAGTTCATTTCAACTCATGCTATCAGAACACATCAATAAAGATTAATGAAAACGATAATGATCTCCAATGATTATAGTAGAACAATAAATGTCGAAGAAGTTTATTTATCAAATTTCTGAGCAATAGGAATTTCATTATTGTATCATTTTAGAATTATTCATCAACACTGGTAAATGTCATTTATCAGTGAATAAATATCCCGACTCATTAAAATAGAGATCTACAAGATCATGTCTATGTCCAATCGATGCATGAAACTTTTTAGTGTTTAATAATAAAATAATATTACTATTACCTTAATGTGTTTATGTCATGTTGAAATCAAAAAACAATATGACTAATATTTATTCATGTAATATTAATAGAAATATTAAATATATTAAGAAAAATAATCTTAAAAAAGGAAAAAAATATTGAAATAATAAAATAATTCTAAAAGACATAATTGTAGTAAAAAATTAAGAATAATAAATAATCGTATCTACGTAATAAACTATCGCTATGAAATGATGCATTTTTCAAAAAAAAATTCTAATTATACATCAACATAAAAAATATTTGTTAATCTATTTTTTTTAAAAAAAATAACTAAATTTTAAAATATAAAATTTTGGAAATAGAGTTTAATTAAAGGTGTTTCATGACTCAAATATGAAAAAAGAGATATGTGAGATATTATACACCAATGGATATGTTTGATGGTGTAAAAACAGTTTTTTTCCTCCCATTACAATTTATGAAAAAATAAGATATTTTAATAAAAACTAAAAGATTATCCATGAAACAATACAACAAATAGATCAATGAGATTAATTAAAAATTACCTATCATTGGATTTCTAATGGTGACTAAATTCTAGATGTTATTTTCTAATGTTATGTTAGTGCAAACATATTCCAATATTCATGATGAAAAAAAGAATAACTTTTCTAATATTTATCAAAGAAGCATGAAATATTAAAAGTTTAAAAATTGAATAAAAATAGAAAATTATAAAATGATTTTATTTTACTAGACAACATCATAAAAAAATAATGTTTAAAGAATAAAATTAAAAACAAATGATCAACAGATGAAGATGGTGCTGCCATGCTTTAGTAAAACTATAGAGACACAAATTATGAATGTGAAACATATAAACATAATAAAAAAAATATGATATAAAAAAATATATTTATAGAAATTATAAAACAAAAAGAACAAAAAAAAGCATGAGAAGTATAAAAAATATATCATTAAATAGGTTTATTGAATATTATATCAGGCTAAGAACAATAAGGAAATAAAATGCTAGAGAAAATAGCATATTGTTTAAGTGCATTAGTGTATAAATTTACTCATTGTTGTTCTCCTCGTTGTGGGTTACTCGCCCATATTTAGTTTCTAATGGTGAGTAAAATTACTCACCATTGGATAACTTCTATTGATGAAAATTATCCTTCACTATTTGGTAAAATATAATGGGGATAAAAACACACACCATTGGTAAAAACCAACAGAGGCAAAAAACAACACCTACCAATGGGTTATTATAAAGGAGATTGAAAGAGAAACCAACATTGGGTAAAAAACCTCAGAAAACATAAATAGAAAGAATACCAAATAGGATGTAGATTAGCATAAAATGAATTAAAAACCATAAAAAGGGAGTAGGAAAAGAGATAAATCAAATTAAAAAAAGTGGTGTTCACTTCTATTAAAAAGGAAAAAATAAAAAGATTGATTAAATAAGAGAAATTAAAAAATGTTATTAAACTAGAGAAAACTCCATTGACATTAAAATACAATATTTGTGTTAATATTGCTGATAACGATGAGAAATTCAATACATAGTTTTCTCAAAATAGGAAGAAATAAAAAACAAAGAAATACAAGGGAACTTATAATGAGGAAGGAGAGAAGAAGAAAACAAGATTGGACTGGAGAAGAGATGGATGTTACATAGTCAAATGTGGAAGAATATTGTAAGAGGAGGATAAAAACACATAGAAGAGGAAAATAAAATTCGGATTTTAAAATATAAAATTTCACTCGATGGAGGAAGAAATTAAGGAAACGTAAATAATTTATCAGGAGACTGAAGTATAATGCATAGGAGAAGAAATGACTGAGATGGAATCTTAAAAAAAACATGCATTCCATGTTGAATTGAAACAAATGGGAGACACCAATATATTATACAAAAAACGTTCCTAACATTATCCAAAATAAAAAACACTCATTATAGATGGGCCACCAATGCCCAATTCATGCAGGGCATACTATTAGCCCTTAAAGATAGGCCCGTATGTGTGTAGTCTGAACTATGAAATATTGAACCAACTAAGTACTGTGTGAGCCTCAATTGTAGGGTATCCCCTTAGAGTAGACCCATTTTAGTTACCATAACTTTTTTTGTAGTTTTGGTTGAAGGCTTTCATATAAAGGCTAAATTTTTGGATAACAAAAATAAAACAAAGTAAATTGAATCAAAAACCCTATCATATTATAATTTTTTTAATAATAGATAATATTATCAAAGCGAAATTACATTTTATTAAATGATATGCAATTTTAATTATTAAAAACCCTAATAGATTAAAAAATTACTACCTAATTACAAACAATCCCTCCCTTTGGTAAATTAACTATCATAATATTTATTAATTTTTCAAAAAACTAAATAGAAATTTATTAAATCATTAAAAAAATTTCCCCCATTTTAAATTTATTAAAAAAATTATTGTTAATGAAAATAATTAAATGAAAAAAGTAAAATGTTACATTTTGATACAATACATAATAAAACATTATTATTGTTTAACTATAAAAAGTTTAAAACATAATGTCGTTATTATCATTTAGGCGTACAAGAAAACAATTTTGAGATATAAAAAATAACATATAGTAGAAATGTTGAATTGGGAAACATTATTTAATGAAATGTAATCATAGTTTAATAAATAATATTCAATTATAGGAGATATAAACAAATAAAATTTTGAATAAACTTATCGGAATATAATTTATACTGAATGTCAGTTAATCTCCAACATACCCAATTTAAAACATATAATAGTGTATAAAATATATATTCCATTAAAACGTCAACTATTGTAAAAATGAAAAAAATACTATATTCAATGAAATAAAAATTGAAATAGTGTTATTTTAGCAAATAAAATTTCACCAGAATGATCAAATTACCATTAAATCACAGCGATCCACATTTATCAAAACATTTAGAGAAAACATAACATTTAATCTTTATACATTTTATTCTTAAACATATTAAAAAGAAAAAAATTCCATTTGATGACTGGATATTTTTCATGAATATATTAGGGAAAACAGAATTAAAAAAAACAAATAGTTTTTATTAATTAATAGTTTAAAACATTCCCCTTGAGTTTAAGCATAGGAATATTATATTTCAAAATAGATCAACAAAAAATATTTTATTACCAAAATTAAATCATTTTTAAAATAAATTGACTAATTTAGAAAATGTAGGATTCCAAATATATTTCAAATAAAAATTATAAAATTATAAAATATAAAGAATATAATATATTTAGTTGTGCCTTAAATACACCCCAGTTATGTTATAAAATAATTATTTCAAACATACAAAGGAATATTATGTTTTCATAATATAATTTTTAAATACAATTATTTAAAACCTAAATAACAGTAAATGATTTAAAAAAACAAACAAGGGGTATTACCCTTAAACTCATAAAACTTTAATGAAATAAAAACAAATAATATTAATTTTTTTTAGTGAAAATTTATCATATAATTAGTATATTTTGAACTAAATTTCCATCAATGTAAACAATTATTATGTTACATGTAAGGAAAAAATAGGTTGAAATTAAATCACATTACTTGAATAAATAATAAAATGATTTCATAAAAACATATCTTATATCTTATATTATTGCATATCAAAATATATTATAGTAGATAGTATACAAGATGATTATAAATAAACATATTTTTCCATAGTTACAGTCATATTTGTAATAGGATATTAAACATTCGTTTTGAACAATTTGTTCGGTATACCATGCGACTTGAAAACTCTTCAGGCATGCTTCCTTCAAAAAAAATCAAGAATTATTTTGTTTTGGTACCCAAACTAGTTTGGGTCCAAAAGGATTAAGTGAAAAATATTTAGTTACCCATATATATGCGAGACTTTTATTATATGTAAATCTAGAAGTAAAAATTTTAGAAACAAAAGTCTTTGCATAGCCAAATGACTATGTATAAATTAAAGAAAATTAGTTTTCAGAATACCTGCTATTTTATAATTACATGTTATAAAATTTGAAATATTTCCACTTTCTCATTTTACATAAATTGTATTATTTTGATCTTATGAACCAGAGTATCATATCCACAAACCTTTTTACCAAAAATGGGTTTATTCATATAAATTATTTTATAAAATTTCATATATCCTCAACAAAGACACAGAATATTTCCTTTAAACAGGTAATTTCATTTTTAATATTTTTATTCACTTTTTGAATATCATCCAGGTGATCACATATTTTAATATTTGAACATGACTTATAATTTTTTGTTTTCTTATTTTCATGTTTAAGATGATTTCAATCCTTTCCAATTTTATCCAAATCATCATAGACT
Organism: Viscum album; assembly: GCA_963277665.1. NCBI lineage: Eukaryota > Viridiplantae > Streptophyta > Magnoliopsida > Santalales > Viscaceae > Viscum > Viscum album. Next base: position 695,882,945 of record OY728163.1, read on the forward strand.
AATTAATATCTTTTGTGTCAACCATTATCATTTTCTTCAATGAAACATTTTATTCATTATTCCCAACTTTAAATTTTAATTGGTCAATATATAAAAACTTTTTATGATCTATATTTCTTAAAATAGAATCATAAAATATATTATTTTCTCTTTTAATATTCTTATTTTCTCCTTATAGGTCCCTATATAGTTCACCCATTATTAATATATCACTTTGAAATTTTTCATTTTGATTAGTTAATTATGAAACTTAATTTTCAAGATCAGTTTCATAAGTAAAAATATAATTAGGGAAAATGTGTACCTAATTTATAGTAGAATCCATAAAATGTATAAAGGAATAATAGTTTTTACTTTTGGAACCATCATCACTTGAGTATTTCTCCCTTGTACAACTCCATCTAGGGTAATATACCTTTCATCGTTCATTCTTTTAATGTTTTTCTTTTCCAACATTTTTAATTTTCTACATTCTTTTTTATATACCCCTATTCCCTACAAAAATTATATTAATTTGTAAAAACAAAATTTATTGATTTTACTTATTTTACTACCCTTTCTGTCATCCTTCTGATTATATCTTTTAGAATGATTTTTATATCCTCTAATAACCTTCATGTATTTGTTAACACCTTTAGTGAAATTTATAATATCATCCTTCTTACATTGTTTTATCTATGAATCAGAATATTTAGTAATAAAATACATATTTGAAATGAATTCTATATTTTTTCATTTATCATTATCATAATTATTTTCATTCTTAATATCCATCTCATTTTGAAGAAGTGAAAAAATCAACTCATCCATTAAAAATTTCAATAATTTCCATAATTTCCATTGTATTAAAATTCGTTGAATATCATATATTTGGTAGAGCTCAATGTAATCTTTCAACGAGAGTTTCATTCATTACTATCTCTGTGAGAGAAACCATGGTGTTGAAAATTTTGTTGAATCTATTGTATATATCATTTATGATATCTTGATTAGTCATCTAGAACTATTTAAACATAGATTGATCAATTCCAAGATTAGTTCTCTTCCACTTTTCAATTCCCTGATGAGTGACTTCTGATGCCTTAAAAAATTTTGAAGTTGTTATTCAAGATAAAAAAATACTATAACAATTCATACTTGAATAACAATATAAGTAATTCATAACATTGATATTAAAAACCCGTTTTGATGAAACATTACCAGTAAGAGTTTATAAATCAACTTCAAACAATTTATTTGTTTTCAACATTATATCCCAATAATCAAGTTATAAGATTTTATGAAATACCAACATTCTATCTTTCTGTAAGAAATTTTCACATCCATTAAATTGTGGTGGTCTGATGGTATTCAACATCTCAAAATCCTCATTATCCATAATAATACGATGTGATGTTCCTTACAATTTTATTTCTAGGATAATGGTTGGTTCAAAAATAGTTAATAAAACAACTAAAATTAAATCCTTGAAAAGGAACCATACTCTGATACCGATTGTTATGTCCCTTTGTATGGTAGTAGTGATTGGGGGTAATTTTTATTTTTGATTTATTATTAACAATAGTAATGTTATCAAAGTTATAATCATGTTAAAAGTTCCATCAGAATTAAAATTGATAAAACTGAGGATTTTTATAGAGGTTTTATATCCCCAAGAACATTGTCCTCTATTTAATCTCATGTACTAATCTAAGAGATTGTTATGAACTAAATCCTAACGTTCGAATGGGAGGGATAACCTGATTACATAAAAATATAAACTTAACATATTATAACTAGGTGATATATCCCATGAATTTTTAAAGAGTCACAACATAATATCCTTTTCCCTAAGAGGAACAATCTGACCTTCCTTTTTGAAGGAATGAATAATCTAATGAGAAAATTTGGATGGAAAAAGGGTAAACCAAATCTCTAGAGGACAAATAGTTGATTGGAAGAATTATAATGGATGAATAATAGAAAATTATTATAATATATTGAAAATATGATGTGGAAATTCGTTCTATCTCATGTTATATAATCACATCAGTGGATAATGATGAAGATGATGAAGATATCCAGAGATCACAATAGGAAAATCGATGCTGAAGATGTTTCTTGATGAAATTTTAGAGAATTAGGAAATACAGTCTCATATCCTTTTCAAATTCATCATTTTCATTGGTATATGTATTTTTTCTTTGAATCAATCTTCCAAAAAATTAACACAAAGTTATACAAGAGTGTTTCCATGCCCAATCTATGCATGAAACTTTATAGAGTTTTATAATAAAATAATATTACCATTAACTTATTTTGTTGAAGCCATTCTGAAATTAAAATAAAATTAGAAAATGTTTTATTCATGAAATATGAAAATTAATATTAAATATATTATGAATAATGATTCTTAAAAAAATACCTATTTAAAATGAATTTAAATAATAATATAAAATTTCAAGATATAACTGCAGTAGAAATTTATGAAAATAGTGCATAATATCTGAATGATAAAATATCACTAAAAAAATCTTCAATTATTTTTTAGACATTATATCAATTTTATTTCAACAAAAAGTAATAAAAATTTGTAAATTTAATTTATTATACCAAAAATTAAAAAAATTAATATAGTGAAATTTTATAAAAAAAAATTATTTAATTGTTTGTCATGAGTCGCTGTTAAAAAACATATAGCATTGAGACATTACCCAATGTTGGAAATTTCCAAAAATGAAAAATATGTGCTTTACCATCCATTTCCTATTAATGAAAAAAATAAAATGATTTAATAAATCTGAAATAATTTACATGAATATTAATAACAAAAGGCTTTATGAGAAAAATACAAAATTATACACCATGGGATTTCATATTTTGATTAAATTACTTACCATTGGGCCCCAACACTAGTTCAATGTAAACATATGAAAATATTAAGAATGAAATTAAAAAAAATTATACTCTTTTTAGAATAATCATTGAATGTTAAATATCAAACATAATGAATAAAATAAAAATTTTCCATGATTCTACTTTCCTATATAACATCAAGATAAAATAGTTGAAATAACTAAATTAAAAATTAATGATAAATAGAAGAGGATGGTGCATCCATGATTCTGTATAATTACATAGATAAAAACTAAAAAGGTGAATCAAAAAAAATAGATAAAAACTTATGATAAAATATATATAATTAGAATAATAATAAAATGAATAAAAAACTACGTGAGATAGAAAAAAAGAAATTATTTGAAGGAGGTTTATGGATGATTGAACAAGGCTAAGAATAACAAGGATAAATAAAGAGTAGAAAATACAACGAATCATTGGAGTGAAACATTGAGTAAATTTCCTCACCATTGATCTCATAACAGTGGGTCAATGACCCACCATTGGCTTACAACGATAATTAAAATTACTAAACTTTGTAGAAATTCCATTAGTGACAAGTAAAAATTTTCTTTGGTAAAAACATACAATGAAAAAAGTGTCACCATTAGTAAAAGAAATATTGAAAAAACACATATCACTGGGTTTCTCAGATGTTGAGTGAATGAGCCACCAATAGAGGGTCAAAAAACTCAGACATGAAAAACAAAGAGAATAATTATATGGATGGGGGTTAATATATAGTGAATAAAATATAATAATGAAAGGAGGAGCAATATATATCAAACAAATAAAAAGTTAGGTGCTCACTCTTAATTAAAATGAACCAAGAAACATGTTGATTAACTAAAAGAAAACACAATGTAATAATATACTAGGAAATTAGTTAATAGTTAGAGAGAATTTTATAGGTAATACAGCTAATGATGATAAGGAATTTGAGTCATAGTTATGTAGAACAAGGAAACTAGCTGGAAAAGAAGAAACATGAGAGAACATAAAAAGAGGAAGAAAAGGGTGGAGTATGTAACAGAGGCCCCACAAAGAAGTGATCAAATGACTAAGGTAAAATGTGAAGGATAATCCTCAATTGTAATTCTATCTATGTGGAAAATTTTCATCCCACATCAAATTGAAACCAAGTGGAGACACTAGTATATAAACCAAAAAAATTAACATTGGCCCGAATAAAAAACACCTCCCATACTAAGAGGGTGACCAAAGAACAATTTATGTGGGACACACTCTCAGCCCTTATATAGGGGCCCACATGCTTATATATTGCATTATAGAATCTTAAATAAATAGGAATATATGAAAATATAAAGTGATGGACCACACATGAGGGTATACCTATTCAGATCCTCTTTTGAATGGTAGTTGGTTCAGTTGATTTCTTCTGTAGAATGCCTTGATGTTCAGACAAAAGAAATAAAAAAATAAAATATAAAGTATAAAATAATTTTCGATCATAACATAATATTAAAATATGTTAATACGAGATAATATTATTCATATAAAAATTTAAATAAATTAAAAGTTATGAAATTGTATTTTATCAAATCATAATGAGATTAAAAAAATCAATACCCAACTTTAAAGAGCTATTTATTTATGTTAATAACTATTTAGAGTTGAATAATATTAAATTCAATTCTTATAGTTAATAAAAAAAGGGTTCCTTTTTTTCAATTAAGGATGTCGATAAGGGGAATGATCATACCATAATAAAATTGGGATATTTTGTACAAAATGTTATGAAGGATTTACTCTTGGCATGTATAGAATAATAATTTTTTATTCTATAATATTAAATCTTTTTTCTCTTAGAAGATTTTCACTTCATAACATCCTATTAAACTATTTGATGGCCAAATCAATGGGGTTCTCATTTCACCTCTATAAAAGGCTTTCACATTGAACACCAACAAATGATGAGAACTATGATACGTGGAGGAGGGATGAAACCTGAATCCAAATAAATTCATGGTAGTTCATCCTTGATAGATATGGTCATGGAAAAATATGAACCTATATAGTTAATTTAAAATTTTATATTTTCTCAATTTATATACTCCACGTCATCCCATGATTCATTATTACATGAGCCGTTTCTGGAATATGTATTTCACCATGATCCCTATGGGACATAATGAAATCAGAATCATAAAAACATATTCATTGAATCAATGAGTATATTGATATTCTTGTATTTTAAATTGATTTCCCTTAACTACGTACTTTATTTGGAAGATAAATGAACAATTGATGGTTGATCCCCTCTCCCATTTTTCCAAGTTGATTCATAGGTATTTTTGGTCGATTAAATAATTATTTAGTTTATGGTTACACAGTCATCCACTCATTATATGGATTCTATTTTACTTTATTGATTTCAATGAAAAACATTTATGATTCAGAGATGATTCAAAAAGGGATTGGTGAAATTATCCAACATTTGCATAATTCTCAAACTTAATATGATTTTATGGGTGGAAAAATTTTTACAATTGAGATGATATTATGGGAAGGAATCATTTTGAACAATTTTATTCGGTTTGTTCCATGTTCCAAGACACATCATCACTAGAAAAATCTATTATGTACAACCTCAATTAACATGGATTGTACTTGTTTCCATAGAATGTTATATATTTAGAGTTGATTATTTTAATATTCAGATTACATGGTATAATACATACAATATGAATAATAGTTATGTTACAAACACTATTAGTTGTGGCCTATGGAGTTGCAATGACAACCTTCACATTTGTCGATTCCACTCTATAGAAAGACGAGACATAATTATTTCAATATCAATTAGGGAAGATGTCTAGAATTGGGCGGTTGAGATGGGAATCATGGTGGATTTTAGGATATGAGACCATGATCGTAGTCAATATCAGAAAGAGATTCAAAAATAATTAATTTTTTATTATAATTGTTTTGGATCATCCCCTATGTGATCATGTTGGCATCTACTAGTCTCACATGAAATTTTAGATAGATTATAATGTTATAGAGTGTATTGTATTTTATTATATTAGATTTATTTAGTAATGATGATCCATTATATTCTCTTTGATATTGGGATGAATTATTTTATGGTTTTATTTATTTTTTTTATACACTAATGTGAGGTTATAGTCTCGCTATAGAGTCCCCATAAACCCTCAATACTAATTGGAAGCCTCTAAAATATTGGGAGGCATACATGAGGTCATGTTGTTCTAAAATCCATTTATAGTAGATGATATCATGATAGGTAATTATAAACTGGTAAGAAAGGTTTGTATTATTTATCATAGTATTTTTGATATATTATAATTGAATTAGAAATATTTAGGATATGGTATGTATTCTATTTGTTTTACAATGAAAACACCTGTATGAGTTGAAGTCCAATCTACTAGTGAGATGGAATTTATTTTCATTATTTTTGATGTAATGGTTTATTTATTTATAGTTTATCATGATGTTCTGGATATATTTTTATTTTTATTTTTCATTCACCCTACAAATAAGGAGAAAAAATTATTTGAATCATATATGGCATGTTGGATCATATAAATATTATTTTATGTATGTGATTGGGATATTGGATCTAAAAATAAAATATTTTTGGTTGATTAATTTTTTAAAAATAATTTATTTGGAGTATTCTAAAATAATATTCCATTTATTTCTATATAATGATACTATATAGTTATTATATCCTTGATCCAAATCTTAATCATATAATATATTATATGTGAATTTAATTGTATCCTTAATCATTTAGGGGTAGGTTAGTACACTGATTCCCAATATAGATTAATACCTTGGGGTGTTTAATTCAGATCAATTTGTGATGATATATATATATATATATATATGAGAGAGAACTATAGAGTGTGTATGGGCATATCTATATGTTGGTTGTATATAAGATGGGAGCATGGATGTTTCATTGTGAACTATAACCAATTAGGGAATGGTTAAGCATAAATTGATTGATCATAGTTACATTGTAATGTTACTTGAGATATTTGTGAGATTATTATCATACATATGTATTACCATGTAACCCTATTAATATTTGACATGAGTTGTGATGTATGTGAGTAACCCAAAAGAGGGGATCATTAAGGATCTTGAGTGTTTCTTGATATGTAATACATGAATAAATTCATTTTTTGTAGCTATGTAACACATGATAGGTATGATCATGTATTCAAGTAGGAATGGGAATGCCTTTATATTGTGTTTTGAAAGGTCTAAAATATACAAGAATCATGGTCATCAAATATATGTAGGGAGAGAAACTATAATTCCCAATATAAGAATCAGTGTGGTTAGAGTTGAGTTGTGTATTTGGGTAGCACTAAATTGTACATCAAATGAAGAGATGAGACTATCAATGGGGTATATTTAGAACATTTTTGAGATAGGGTAATATGATTCTCACCTATCTAGAGATTAACGAGTGTATTTTAATTATCTCATGGGATATATGGATTTGTGTATCCCATGAATAACCTGCAAATAAAATCATGTCAATTTCCTTAATGTGATTTTCCTTTGATAAGAAGTATTTCATGTCAATGACTAGATTTTGGGAAGCCTTTATGAAGAAGTGATTCAATTATATATATTATGTGAATCTTATTGGATGTGATCATAATTCATAACAAACCACCATGTTTTTAATTGGTTCATCTATTGTATATAGATAATAATGAACTGGTTATATGAATTTTATGGGTGTAGGGTTGCTGGGATGGGGGTACTGTACTTCTTATCATCCTAAATTCATGGAGCTAATTCATGGGACACAAATGATACATTGTCGGGGACATTGTAAGGATAGTGACAAGATATTGAATCTTTGTGTGTAGGATTAAGACACATTGTTTAGATCATGTAATGGAAAATGGTGATGGACGATGACTTTATAGATTCTGTTTCATAGATAATGTATTTCTATATGGTAATGGTCAAATGTGGTATGACTAATAAAATTATAAATTTTATGTCATAGTTAATGTGTGGGATTTTATTATTTTACTATAATATTGAATTACTATGGGTGCACAAGAATTTTGGGTAAGCCTAATTGGATATTCCCATAATAAATATGAGTTGTGTCCTTTTAATGAAATATGAATTGTTGTGACATGATCTTTGGGTCGTTAAAACATCCAAGGTGTCAACCAACTCAATGTAAATCATGAAAAATTATGTAATTACTATTAATATAATATATTGGAAATGGACATTTTGTTGTATTGATAACAAGACTAGGTATAGACTATAATAGGATGAAATAATGGATCTTTTTGTTAATGATGGATATTGTATAACTTGATTTAAATCCACTAGGATAAGTTGTTAAATAATGGATTATTGGAATAATATTACTTCAGTTTCACAGAATATTATGGTATCATTTGTTCCAATGATCTGGGAATGAGATGTTGTACTATGTGAGAAATTTATGTTGGTCTCAAGATAGTTATACTTAATCCAAAGATGGATATCCAGATCGTTCATGAATGTGGATTGATGATAATGGAAACATTATATTGAGGAGTACTGTATAAATTCATTAAGTACATGGAACTCATTTATATTAGTTTAATATACATGTTGGTGATTTAGTTATTATGGACATATCACTAAGAGGGATTGAATTTTTTTGATATTTTATTGAAAATGGATGTGTTATTGAAAGTTAATAGTAAATAAAAAGGCATAGTTGTCAACCAGTGAGGATGGGGTTTGGGTATTATTCTCAACATCTATAAAAACAAATGTTTAGTGATGTCCATATTCTTTGAACAACAATAAATATTCAAAAGTATACTTGTAGGGTGATCACATCCATAACGATTCATTACACATTAGAGGATAAAATTTGTGGCATGAAAGAGTAAAGATTCAGGTCATGCACATATTACCATGCAAGATTATATGTTCAGATTATAATTTTTTGGAAGATGATTGGTTGTTGAAACAAGTGCGTAATGGTCTAGAGTATACCATATAAATCAACAAATGGTGTATGTCATCAATAGTTCTAGATTTCATTAATTTCATTAGTTTTATGGAATTATCAAGGATTTGGTGGAAGTGATCAATTACATTATAAATGTGTTGGTCTATTTTAAGGAAGTATTCAAGAAATGTGGTTTTATCCATGGAATTCAATTCATCATTGAGTGTGATGGTTATTAGAGGGACAATTTTTTTTCAAGGAATGAAAACTTTTATGATAATAAATAGTGAGAGACATCATCTAGGGAAGATATTTATGTAGTTATGGTCTTCAAGGGAATGTCCATGAATTGTTAGAGGTCTGAAATGAAAATTAGAATTAGCAGCTATCATTCCTTGTTGTATAAGGGAGATACATGAGAATGATTCATAGTGAAGAGAGTATTTATAGTTTGGAGTATTTAATGTTGTGAATTATTATGGTTTGATTAAATATGGTATTTTTCTATTTTAGAGTATGTTACCTTTTGAAAATTTTTATTTTGAATGGTATTTTGAGAGTTAAAACATATTTGGGAGTTTTTTTAATATGTTTCAAGGCTAGTATTGTGTATTATTTAATGATAGATTTTTTAAAACATTTCTAGGGTGACCTTGTTACATTTTGTAACATTATATTAATACCATATAATCACTAGTATTTCCTTTATCATGGAATGTATTTAAAAAAATTAATTTTTTAATGAAAGGAATCTGAAAATCAGCAATATTTGGGGGTTACGAAGTGGTGAAGGATTGGGTGTGATTAAATTTTGCGAGTGATGATCATAAAATATTAATGAAAACGTGTTGAAATAAAACTATTTTTGAATAAGTATACTCCTTTATTTTTCTATGGTTAATATTTTATATTAGGTTTATGGTCTATCTATAGACAATGGGTTCCCTTCCATGATAGTAATGCATATGAATGAATTTATTTTTAGGACATAGACCATTTTGTAGCCAAGGTAATTGTTGAATTATATGTTCCATGTAATAATAAATTCATGTTAACTTTGATTAAATTATATTTTAATAGTTATTCATGCCTCAAAAATGTCTATTTCACTATGAAATGTGTTGAATAGGGGAAGGAACATGCTATTAAAAAGTAATGTTGCAGCATGGTGAATGTTATATTGGAAAGACACTATAAAAAATAAGAATATGTTTTTATTCTGGATTATGATAAATATATTTTGAGCATGTAAATGTTAACATCATGTATCTCTATGATACATCATGATGGCTGACTAATTGGGGAATGTATCATTCCCATATCATGTAGCTATACTATGAAAACCAAGCTGTGGGGGAGTGATTTTCCATGTGTAGGTAGTTTTTTTTTTGAATATATAGATTAATAGGGTTCGTCTTATGTGATGGACACTATCATAATAAAATGTGACCTAGGGTTTTTTAGTCCGGCTTTTAGTTCATGTTGGGGGAGTTTTGTTTCACACTAAGTCCTGAAGTGAAACACCATGTATGTCATTCATTATAGGGACGATATCATGAGCGCTATGTTTCATTCTATAATTAGAATCTTCTAATTTATTAATAAACCACTAATATATTATCCTTTCTGGGTTATATGATGAAAAACATATTCATTTTCTTCATTTGAGATACATTAAAATATGTAAAGTCAAAACCCCTCTACACTTACACTTATCACATTATAAATCCTAGATCAATGGGGAATTATTGTGGATTCCATCATCATTTTTAGTACTTTTAAGTCTTATTTATCCTAATATTATGGTTCCATTACTTATTGTAGCTTTGGGGGGAAATGTTTATGAATTTAGGGATTTATAAAATCGAGAATGGTTGAATAATCTTGATATGATGTGGAATTAATTATACATTTCTTGAATGAGTTTTGGGAGGATGATCACTATAGGCATTATTTCATTTTACATATAGTATGTATCAATATTTCATTATATATATGTTTGTGTGTGTGAATTTAATATGATGAAATTTATTAATGAATTAAGATATGGGTTTATAGGATTTTGTGTGTTAGAGTTTTAGGTGGATGCTAGGGGCAGTACAAAAAAATTTCTCAAGGATTAGGTCAATAGAGATAACCTAGTGAGATATTCTATGATTATTCCAATGGATTATTTATGGATTTAATTACAATATTAATTTTAATATAATTTTTTAATATTTTATAACCATTTATTGTGTTTTTGATGTATTTAGGTTCTTACATTAATCGATGATGTATAGTTGGGAAATGTTGACATTGGTGAATAAGTATCTCATAAATAGAATAACTCTTTTAGACATAAGTCATTCTTAAAAATCTCTATAAAGACAATTCATTATTTTATGTAACATGTGATCTGTGATATAGAAACAAGTTTTTTGTCAGAAATGAATTGAATATTAATTGTTTCATTTTCCCTATAAGATAAATAGAAGTTCTTTTCTCCATTATACATCTTTGAGTATATGGATTCATTCCTACCTTAATGATGGTTGTGGGAATCCAACATTTTTTTAATAATTTTTAGGGACCCTATAGGGGTATTGATTCAATGAAAATAACATAATTAAATATAGGATATGTTCTATTAATTCCATATGATCATGTGAATTTTTTGAATTGGGAATGGTATTCTTATGTGTATTTCATAAGAAGTATTTGTTCTTATATTTGGTGTAAGAGGTCCAACTATGCTATACTTTTAATGTGAAATAACATTTATTCCTTTACTTTTATATTGTGATTATATTATATTTAATATTTCTTTAGTTACTCAATGGTTTGATCATATTTATGTTAAGGGAATCTATTCTCTTTGAGTGATGGTATCAACCTTACTGTAAGGGAATGATATTAACAACTCATATAGTGAATCTTGACATTCATGTGACCTCGGGGACCATAGTGGGTTCCTTAGTACTTTGTTGACTCTATAGAAGATAATAATGAGGAGATAACATTAGAATATATTAGTATGAATATGGAATTGGGAATAAGATGTATTCTTGAGAGGATATAATATTGGGTGATCCACATGACATACTCCTTGGAAACCAAGATTATATGTATTGGATTTTGATTTATTTTTTAATTCCAATTTCTGAAAGGAAATTTATTTCATGAAAATATTATATTGAGATAACAACTTATTAATAATTTGTGGGGACATCATGTTGATCCCCATTCAAATATGTTCTACAAACAATGTGGGAGAGTCATGGGTTGTTCCCTATTCAAATGAAATGTATTGATCTTTTTCAGATTACTATGGATTGGGAACTATTCTAGCTTGGCGTATTGATGATGATGGATGACCAAGTATGGTTATATTCCTACATAAATTATTGATAACATAGAATGACATTATATGGGTACCATTCCAACCAACGGTATTAGTGATGTGAGATGTCTTGGGGTGGGAATCACATTGACCCAATGTATTGATGGCATCATATGACCATAGGGATTGTTGATTCCAATATAATGTGTTAGTGATGTGGGTTTACCAGGTCTGGGTTGCACTATATCCATGGATATTGTTGATGTTAAATGATATGGGTCATGCCCAAATACCAATAGAGATATTATTGATTTGAGACAACAGGGGGTCGGAATCACTCAGACCTGGGTTTTATATAATGTTTGAATACTTAGGTTGGGTGTGGTTTTTGAATTTTTTATTGATTATATAGTATGATTTGGTGAATGAATATTTCTATCATCGAGTGTTGATTATGTGGGACAAACAGTGAAGAGGAACAATTCTGAACATGGGTACTAGTGATGTGTAAAAACATGGGATGTGTGTCATTTTGACTCCGGATATTGATGATATGTTGTGACTTGGTGTGGGACCTATTTTGTCCTAGGGTATTATTGATGTGGGATAATTGGGGGAGATAAATATATTGACCTTGGTTATTGATTATATGAAAATACTAGGGTGATATCCTTTACAACATGGGGTACTAATTATATGGGATGGTATAAAATCGGTTTCATTCAAAGCCTATGAATTAAGGAGACATGATGAAATCTAGGGAGGGTTCCATTCTAACCATTGAAATGATATTTTTAGTAAATTCTATTCTAACACATTCGATGACATTCAATTCATGTACGTTATAATCCATTGAAATTGAATTATCAGTGAAAAATGTTTTAATTCCCATTATTTGGTATAAAACATGATTAGTTACATACCAACCGTAGCTGAGAATGATATGGTCACTCCTAACTGAATTGTATTGTACCTGTGTCCATTACTATTATTAAATTCATAGTTTTTTTAAATTGTTTTAAATGGAATGTCACATTGTACCTTCATTGTATAAACTAATTTTGATAGGGAATCCATTGGTGGTGGCAAACTGAGTTTTTGTCACACCATAATCAGTTAACCCATGAACACTTTATGCTTGAGAAGACTTCATGATAGAAGGTACATGTTAGAAAAAAGATCAAGATGGTATAATTGATATGGATAGAGTGGAAAATGTCTGAATATGAGACATTGATATTACTCAGGGCTTAGTTAAGGATAAATTTTATTTATATTTCATCTAGGATATATATGAACTACCCAAGGGATATCATATCGACGTATTTATATCATGTCTGACATATTTTAATTTTATTTATTATATAATATATGTTTTGTATCATTATTTTTAATGGATTTAATTATGATCTCTAATTTCATTGTATTATATAAGTAGATGATTTTTTATATGATATTATTTTCTATTATGATTTGAGAGTATTTATTCTCATTCGTATCTCTGTAAACCATCACCTCTCTTCCATAGCCTCGAGCAGATTAAATATTTTTCTCATGGAAAAAACAATTTTTATGAGATAAAAAAAATTATGAAGATGGATTTTGGTTCTGAATGTATCATTTATTTTTCATTACATTTTAAGATTATATTTTAATGCATATTATATTGATTCTTTTATTTTGATAACATATAATGGAAATAATGGGATATTATTTGTTGATGATGATTGAATAAATTTCAATTAATTAGAAATCATTTTTCTAAAATATTTAATTATATTCATTTGTGAGGGAAATAATTTAGATGTTTTGAAATTTTTATCTTTTCAACGAATTACTCTTCTTATTAAATTGAATAGTTGAATAATATGTTTTTTTGATTCACTATTTGTGGTGATATGAGATAATATTGGAAAAATACTTGAACATAAAACATATTAATCCACTATTTTTTTCTAATGGTTTGAGCTAAATATACATTGAAACATCAACTCAGTTTATTGTAATTGAAAATTCATGGGGAGATGTCAATAACCAAATCCATTTTTCATCATGGAGTTACCATAGTTTTTTAACTCAAAAAAAATAATTTTTAATGATGATTAATTACATTTTTATGCCATAGAAGGAACAAATTGTTTTTGGTTATATTATCATGTCTTTTTGTTCCTTACTATCTTAGAGATACCCCTTTGTATTCCATGATAAATGGTGGATTTAAGAAACAAACCTGGTTCACCCCCAATTTGGGCACTCGAGGTAGTCCATGGTATGTCCTGAAGGGTGTTCCAAATCTCAAATGGCTAGGGAAAATAATATGTTCAACCCAAAAGGGACATTGATAATGATTTCAAACAAAATGTAATAAAACTATTATTGGTTAATAACATTGAATACAATACCCCTGACATACTGTCAAAAAATAACATCATGACAAGTACACAATATGAAATTATTGATCAAATAATAATTTAAGCGAAATAATATGATCCTCTCTAAGTTCATATATGGAATGAAAAACATAATGGAAATGGAAATATTAAATAAATAAGAAAATAATCTGCTATTATAACTGCATGTGAATGTCAGGTAGCAACACACACACCTCCACCAAAGTATAAAAAAGATACCCATGATCATCCTATATAACTGATCATCCTAAAAAAATCTATACTGGTAAAGGATTAATCTAAAAATATTAATTGGTTTCTACCCACCAAATAGATGCATAATCCTTTAATAGAAAATAAATATGATGCTATTTTGGAAAATAGGTTAATTTTTTATGTTTTTATCCTTTGAAATAACATTGAATTCGATTTCATAAAATACCCAAATGTAATATGTAACGACCAAAACTTTTGAAAAAAATTTGTTACCTAATTTTGTCTGTTATTTCATTTTATTGTCCACAAACTATATCCTTAAATTAATGATGTGATTCAATTGGGTTTCGACTATTATATGATTGTTGGTCAATATGACGGTTTGAAACTAAAATCTCAACGTTACAATTATTTTTTATAAATATAAGTGATCATGGTTAATTAATACAGAAAGAAGATTTGATAACTTTATCCAATAGACTCGGGCCATACGAAGCCCATCTGTCAATGCTTGGGAAGAAGGTAGAATCTCTGGAATTTTCTCCAGACCAAGCCCAAACTGAGCTTCAACATGTGAAGTTTTAACAAAATCACCTAAGAGAGAAGGTCAAGCAGATATAAATCACCACTTGGGCAATGTTGTCTGAGCCGTCCAAAGATTCTGTCACCATAGCATACCTTACACTTAGGTCCTATGCAGGTGTTATAAGGGGTGATGTAATGAGTCCTTAGATATGTTTTGCAATCCCTTGGTATAGATAAAATTGTTATTTCTTATTATGGTAAAATTTGTGATTTTCAAATGCCCTGATAAATATAGGATGAATATTATTAATGAATTTTGGAAAAAAGGTATTTTAAAATATTCATTTAAACTTTAAATAATTAATACAAAGGAATAATTTTCAAAAAAATGGTCTTCTACAGTTGTGACCAGTACGAAATTTAGAGTCTAATAAGATCAACTTGTTTTTTAGTGAATAGTAATGTATTAATAGTAACATAACCTTTTGAATATTATTGAATAGTAATGAATAATAAATCAACCAAAAAAATATAAACTTCACCCATGAATGTATAATTACAATTTAGACATCTTAAAAGTGAAAAAATGATCGTAGTATAAGTTTTATTATTTATTTATGTCATAAATATTTTATTTTCAATTATAAAATTAATTTAATAATTCAAAATAAAAAATTATTTACCTAAAATTTAATCATAAATTGTTACTTTTTTTTCTTATGGTTATACGATAATTTTATGGGACCTTGATTACTTTTTCAAGGTGTTATAAAATAAGTTATAGTTTTTGAGTTGTTTTTTGAATAAATAATGATTTTATTTAAAATTTAAATTAAAAATATTTAAAAAATATTTTCATAAAATGGAGTTCATTTTTAAATTTAGAGCACCGATATAAGGTTACGGTAATGTTTTGTGATTTTTCTGAAACATTTCAATTTTCAGTGAATAGTAAAAATATAGTTTTGAGTTTCGGGTGTTTAATGACATCATTGATGATATAATCATGATGTCATAAATATGGTCGACTTTTGAATAGTAATATATATTATGAGGTGTCCCTAGTGCCCAATTCCATGGGAAAATACCATGGGAAAGCCCATGGTTTTACAAATACATCTGATTAGGTGTCCCTATGAAATTAATTAAATATTCCCTCTCTTTCCCCATAAATAGAAATCCATTCTCTCATTAATTTCATTCCAAAATACTCATAAACGATGTTCTAGTCTTTTTACCTCCCATGGATTACTCCCAAGGTTCCCTCAATCCCCCCAATGTAAAGACCCAAAAATTTGAAGGAAATTTATTTCATAAATTCTTTGGAATTTTACGAGTCTGCAGTTTCTGACGGCGGCTGATTCCAAGGCCCGCAGTACCCGAAATTATCCGTCAAAGTTTTGTTAAGCTTAAATTAACACGCCTAAGCATTTTTTCTGAAAAAGTGGAATAACTCTTGAACGGTTACTCAGATCAGAAATCTGAGGGCACCGTTGCACTCAGGATGGGGGGTTTACCCTAGGCGCAACTTAAGTTTAGTCGGCGCCGACCTCCTATGAGAAATCAAAAAAATGGATTAACCGTAAATAAAATAATTAAATAAATTATTTTATTTTTAAAATGCTTATAACTCACAAACGGTAGCTCAGATTAAAAATATGAGACCACCGCTGAACTCATGAAGGCATGCTTTATTTAAGCAGATACTAACTTTGGCCGGCGCGGGCCACCAGAAAAAGTTAGTTTTTGGCCGAAAATAAAATAACTAGGTGACAATTATTTTATTGTAAAATTCATAACTTCTAAACGGTGAGTCAGATTAAAAATCCAAGAGTACATTTGGGTTCCTTGGGGCGTTTTTCACCTAGGTAGAGCCTAAACTTGACCGGCGCGAGTCGAGGGTGACTGATAATAATTTTCCAAACATTTTTTCAGGTACGTTCAGTAAATGTTCGTCCTATATTTTATAACATTTGTACTAATGCTTGTAATTGAAATCTTAGGGCATTGTTGAACTCGTAGCGTCAGTGTTTTATTAGTGATACCTTCAATGTAGTTGTGTTTTATCGATAGTGGAAGTTAGTTTTGGGGGTTCTTTAATAAAGTTAAATAAAAATATGTTTGTGGCATATTTTCATTTAAGGTGGTTAATATCTCCAATGGAAGGTTGGAGGTGGGGGCCACCACACCATAACCTCCCATGAGAGGTTATGGTGGTGGGGCCCACCTGCACGTAACCTCCATTGGGAGGATTTTATTTAGGTGAGGCCCACCCGAGTTCCTTAACTTCTCTAAACCCCTTCAACCCCATGGAAGTCCCAATTAATTTGGGAGCCTCCTCACCTTCCCTCTCTCCATTTATTTTGCCAACTCTCCAACATTTATTCTATGAATTAATTATTTTAATTCAAATTCTTTTGAATGCATGTCAAAGCATTAAAATAATACTTAGTCTATTATTTTATTTTGGGTTGGCACTTTCTTCTTGGTGGAGCTTGGATGAACTAGGAGAAATATCTCTCCAACGACGAACGCTTCTTCCTCCCAAAGAAGAATGTGAAGAACACCGCGTCACTTCTTCCTCGGTCTACTAACCAAGACGCTTTCCGACGCTCAAGCTTAAGATGGGAAGACGTGGCGAACACGGCGGATGACAAATCGATGCCCGCCTTTTCCCCGCGACTTCGTCTATGAATGCCAAACGAGGTAGGGGTTGTTGTATGATGATTCTTTTCTTTTCTGATTCTCAGCATCGAAAGAATATTGATACAAAGTGATGTATTATAATTTTTGAGCTTCGTTCATGTCAACTGAAAGCTACCACTATAAAGGAAAAGGGTGCAGGGCAAACCAACATGGCCCGACCCCTCTGTTGAACTTTTTGTGATGATTCTACGACGGCATGGCACTGAGGTGACGGAGATGAAGACGGCGAACTAAGACCACACTACCCGCGGCCCCCACGCACCACCGTGCTACCCGCCTACCTGCACGCCGCCTCGCCCCGCATCGCTGGCCCATGCGCCGTCGCGCCCTGCAACGCTGCCCAGCGCCCTTGCGCGCTGCCCGACGCCCCCTTTCGCGCTACCCAGCACCCCGGGCCCTATTGGTGCACTGCCCGGTGCCCCGCGCCCCTTCTGGCATGCTCCCGGTGCCCCGAGCCCCTACCGGCGTGCTCCCGGCACCATGCGCCCCTGCCATCGTGCTCCCGGAGTCCCGCGCCCCTGCCCGCGCCGCTGCCCGGCACCGCGCGCCACTGCCCAGCATCGCGCGACACTGCCCAGCGCCCCCGCGCGCTCTCTGGGGCCTCTGTCGTGGCTTGCCTTGCACCCTGGTACCATGCCCGGCATCCCCGCACCCTGCCCGGCATCCGCACGCCCTGCCTGACCGCTCCGTTGTCCTTTTTGTGATGATTCTACAATAGAATGGCACTGAGGTGACGATGATGAAGATGGCGAACGAAGACCGCACTACCCGCGGCCCTCGAGCACCACCGTGCTACCCACCTACCTGCGCGCCGACTCTCCCCACATCGATTGCCCGTGCGCCGCGGCACCCTGCAACGCTGCCATCACCCTTGCGCACTGCCCGACGCCCCCTTTCGCACTACCAGGCACCCCAGGCCATGTTGGTGCACTGCCCGGCGCCCAGTGCCCCTGCCCGCGCCGCTTCCCGGCGCCCCCGTGCGCTATCCGGGGCCTCTTTCATGGCTTTACTTGTGCCCTGATACCCTGCCCAGCATCCCGGAACCCTGCCCAGCACCTGCACGCTCTGCCCGGCGCACCAGCGCCCTGCCTGGTGCACCCGCGACATGCAGGTGCCCAGCCGGCCCACCCGCGCCTCGCGCGGCCTACCCGCTACCCTCCCAACCACCGACCTTCTATGCTGACCCGCAACGCCTCCGTGGGTTGGATGGCCGAACCGGCCCGGTCTCCCATGCCAATTTACCGAGCCGACTACGTGGCGACAATCGGGCTGAACCGCCCTCGTGGTCCGCTGGGCGAGGCTCAACAGACCAGGTCAAAACATAGCGGGCTGCCCCGCCCAATGGGCTGGGTCCGAACCAATGAGTCTGACCGGGTCGACCCAGACCGGGTCAGCCCAGTCTGGGTTTGGTCGAGTTGGTCTGACCGGGTCTGACCGGACCCCGACCCATTACTGGCCCTTTTCCTTCTTGGGCCATATCTTTGGCACTGAACGTCATTTTGACGAACCGTCAACGGCACCAGTATTCATGAAGTATAGCCATCCCTTTGAGTATACCCCACTGGAGTTTGGGTATAGTTGAGTCACGGTTAGTTTGGTTTGTACACGAATCCAACTGGGCCCCCAGGACTAAAATGCTAATAACTCACAGATCGGGTGTCTGATTGACACGTCGTTTGTTGCATTGAGACCCCATTGACATGGAGGTACTTTGAGATACTTCCACCTGCGTTTTCGTGACACTTTCAGTATCGACCAATAGCTCCTGGAGCAGATCCTTCAGAGACGAGCATGCAGGGTGCAGAGACCTAGTAGCTATAGACCTGACGACTGCTTGACCGATTCGACTCGGAGTGATTCGATTAGCCCAGTGGATGGAGCACCTAGTTTTGAGGTAGACCCACGGTGGACAGAGCACCTGGTTTGGATGTAGTCCCACGGTACACAACAAGAGGAGTACCTATGACGGCTATTAGGGGGAGCGCCCGGTTTGGCGGCAGACCCACAGCGGAGGAGCGCTTGGTTTGGAAACAGACCCGCAATACTCTGCAAGAAGAGTACCTCAGCAGTCTAAGGTTAGTGAGTAGCATCTCGGTGTCGTGACAGGGCCATTGTACTCGACAGAGGAGGAGTTCTCCAACATTCGTGTTTTCGATAATGAGAAATCCTGTTTTGAGTTGAGTCAATGATCTTTGTGTTTTCCTCATGATTGAGATGGGTTACTTGATAACATAGGTATATGTATGGGCATGTACCTATGTAATGGTTATCCGTTGAAATCATACTTTGTGGTTGATCCTTGTTGAATTTTTTGAGACCTTGAGTCTCTTGGGGTCCCAACTGAGTATCTTTATACTCCCCCCTACACGGGATATGCGCGCACCTCTTTCTGTTGGATGCAGATTACGGACATCACTGACGGAGGCCGAGAGTACCAGGACTGGACAGTACCCAGAGGTGGATCTCACGACGAGTCGGTACCCAGAGGAGACGGACAAACATGGATCACTGAGGAGGCTATCTTTGCCTACCCTTCAGGTAGGATCTATGGTGGATGATCCTGGAGCTACTTAACACCTTCATGCTGTTTTTCTTTTTGTTGTACTGTTTGTCCTTTCCTTGTACTTTACTATTGGGCTTGTATTTCAAGCCCCTTTACATTCAGCATGCATGTTACTCAGTTTTTACTTAGTGTTTGCATCCACTTGTACTCTGGTTGTATGTGTTTACGATTTATAAAGGCAATGCCTTCCCAGTTTTAGAGAATTATGCCTTTGGTGCTAGTCGCTAGCCCCTGGCCTATGGAAGGCGGACATGGGGTAGTCATAATGCGGGCCCTGGGGGGTGGGTCATGACAAATTGGTATCAGAGGAGTCAGTTCTACCGTAGAACATAGGAATTTGATATTTCTTTTCTGTGAATAAATAGTGTTATTGGTACTATGTGTGGTTTTAAGTCCAGGGAGTCCAGTGTTGGTGCGGGTGGCCGACGTATCCATATGCCAGGACCCTGACTTCTAATTTCCGACTCAGTGCATGAAAACACTGATTGCGTGTGTGTTTTTAAAAATTTTCTTTAAGTCAGCTCAAACCATGTTAGCTCACCAGGTATAGTCTTTTGACCGTGTCACATCTGTTTCTCTCAGGATGTCTCCCCACGGATGACCATTTAGAGCCCCAAGAGTCATACGTACTGACAGCCCACCGTGTCGCGAGGCCTCAGTGCAGGGCCCCATCAATGTGGTGGCACCAGCGGTACCATTAACCACTGGGATATCGTTACCACCATCTCTATCAGCAGAGGGTGCGTGCTGCTTAAACGCGTTCCACGGGTTCCTGTGATAGATGACTCTGAAGTTTTGATGCGAGACGGATTTACAGACGGCTGGGTACTGGCTGGAGTTTGTAGCTCAAGTTTTCCACACAATTGGGACACCCACTGACTTGATGGTGTACATAGCTGTTATTCTCTTTCACAGAGCAGCTTAGAGGTGGTGGAGCCTGATGATCCAGTTTTACGATGAGGCGAACCTCACCTGGGGAAACTTTGAGGGTCTTTTCAGGGAGGAGTTTATACCAGTGACTCTACACTCTGTCCGTGCACAGGAGCTGCTGCTCATGCCGCATGGCTTTCCGTCTGTAACCGAGTCATCTGTAGCAGGCAGTAGACAGATGACACGGGGTCACGAGCAGGTTATACCTACTGATAAATGACCCAAGATGTGGAAACAGGGGTACGGGGCACCTGATACCGAGGAAGACCTGAATGGAGAAGAGTTTCTTATTCTTGCAGGTAATGGGGTCATAGAGCACATGACTATCCGACTCCCCGCACTGTTGATCAGCAGGAATTGGTGAAGCCACCGAGACAGAGGCAGTGGCAGGAGCTTGAGCATCATCCGAGCGGTGCAAGAGACAGTGGAGAAGGTCCTTCAGTGGATGGTGGTCAGAGTCATCAAGCATTACTACTCCCACCCCAAGACTGTTCACCTAGAGCTCCACAAGCAGGTAGATTGGAGCAGGACAAGCTCCCGTCATAGAGGCATCTGTTAATGATACTTCTAGCTTCATTGATGTCGTTGTTTGGGGTTGCTTTGTGTCATTGTACTTTGAGCTACAGAAACAAAAGACACTTGTCCTTGTGAAGTTATCTTTCCTTGGTTTTTTTGTGGTTAATACTAAGAGGTTCCGTTTAAAACTATTTAATTGACCCTCACTTTTGAGATTTCTACTAGAGGATACCCAGTAACCACACACTGATTCCAACAGTGTGACTCAACCCTGGGAGGTGAGATTAACGGTTGGATCTCTTGGTAGTAGCGTTGAGGCCTTAAGACGTCGTTCATGGCATGAATTAGTACTGTTCATGTCAGGATTGAATGTATTAGTCAAATGACGTGGTTCATCTAGGGGATGAGATTGGATTTCCCTTTTCGACAAAGGAGAAATCCTAGTAGCTATTGTAGAACGTAGGCGAAGAAGGGTGAATTCTAGTTCTTATAATTGGCTTGTCTTACCCATAGTTCGTTGAGAGAAAAGTTTACGGTTTACTCTAATATCAATAGTATCAGGTGTGTCTTCTTTCAGATGGATATGAACCTAAGACAGTGGCGATGGCTTGAGTTCCTCCGGGACTATGACTTTGAGATAGTCTATACTCCTGGAAAGGGGAATGTTTTTGCGGATGCGCTCAACAGGAGGACTGGTATTCAGCTTCTAGGAGAGGCGACGGAGTAGCTGGATACCTTAAATACATCCTTTGTGGATAGAGATGGTGCAGCCTATCTACAGTCTCTTGCAGTCACTCCACCACTTCTTCAGCAGAGTAGGCGAGGTGGCTTACCGCCTAGCCCTTCCACCTCAGTTGCACCGGGTTCATGATGTCTTCCACATATCTCAGTTGAGGAGATGCATGCACGAACCATCCCACATCATCGACCATAGGTTGCTGGACATCGATGACGGGGCGACTATCATGGAGGTTCTAGTGGCGATTGAGGATTGACAGAAGCGGGTCTTAGGTGTATGGTCGATTCCTCTGATGCGCATTCGCTGTCAGCACGAGAACCTCCAAGAGAGCACATGGGAGCAGGAGGCTCAGATGCTTACTCAGTACCCCCCTTTTGTTTCCCTAGCGTGTGTTATAGCTTTACGGGGACGTAAAGACCTGAGGTGGGGGTAATGTAAAGACCTATAAATTTGAAGGGAATTTTTTTCTTAAATTCTTTATAATTTTACGAGTCCACAAATTTTGACGGCGCCTGATTCCGAGGCCCAGAGTGCCCGGAATGACCCGTCGATGTTTTGTTAAGCTTAAATTAACGCGCGTAAGATGTTTTCCTGAAAAAGTGGAATAACTCTTGAACAGTTCCTCGGATTAGAAATCTGAAGGCACCATTGTGCTCAGGATGGCGGGTTTACCCAAGGTGTGACTTAATTTTAGTCGGCACGGGCCTCCTGTGAGAAATCCCAAAAATGGCTTAATCATAAATAAATTATTTTATTTTTCAAATGCTTATAAATCACAAAGGGTAGCTCGGATTAAAAATCTCAGACCACCGATGAACTCGTGAGGGCATGCTTTATTTAAGAAGATACTAACTTTAGCCAACGTGGGCCACCAGAAAAAGTTAGTTTTTTGCCCCAAATAAAATAATTAAGTGACAATTATTTTATTGTAAAATTTATAACATCTAAATGGTGAGTTAGATTAAAAATCCAAGAGTACCATTGGGTTCGTTGGGGCGTGTTTCACCTAGGCAGAGCCTAACCTCAACCAGCGCGAGTCGAGGGTGACTGATAATAATTTTCTGAAATTTTTTTATGGTACGTTCAGTAAACGTACGTTCGAGATTTTATAACCTTTGAACTGATGCTCGGAATTGAAATCTAAGGGCACCATTGAACATGCAGCATCGGTGATTTCTTAGTGATACCTTCACCGTAGTGGTGTTTTATCGAGAGTGGAAGATCGTTTTTGGGGTTCTTTAATAATGTTAAATAAAAATAAGTTTGTGGCATATTTTTATTTGAGGTGGTTAAAATCTACAAGGGAAGGTTGGAGGTGGGGACCACCACACCATAACCTCCAATGAAAGGTTATGCTGGTGGGGCCCACCTACACATAACCTCTATTTGGAGGATTTTATTTAGGTGGGGCCCACCAGAGTTCATTAACTTCTCTATCCCCCTTCAACCCCATGGAACTCCCAATTAATTAGGGAGCCACCTCACCTTCCCTCTATCCATTTATTTTTCTAACTCTCCACCATTAATTCTGTGAATTAATTATTTTAATTCAAATTTTTTTGAATGCATGTCAAAGCATTAAAATAATAGTTTGTCTATTATTTTATTTTGGGATGGCATTTTTTCTTGGTGGATCTTGGATCAACTTGGAGAAATATCTCTCCAACGAAGAACACTTATTCCTCCCAATGAAGAACGTGAATAATGCTGCGACACTTCTTCCTCGGTCTTCTACTATGGACGTTTTTCGACGCACAAGCTTAAGTTGGGAGGGCATGACAAACACGGAAGATGACGAATCGACGCCCTCATTTTACCCGCGACTTCGTCTACGAATGCCAAACGAAGTAGGGGTTTTTTCATGATGATGCTTCTCTTTTCTTCTTCTCAACATCGAATGAAGATTGATACAAATTGATGTATTTTAATTGTTGAGCTTCGTTCATGTGAACCGAATTCTACCAGTCTAAACGCGGAGGGTGTGTGCCAAACCAACATGGACCAACCCCACCGTTGTAATTTTTGTGATGATTCTACGATGGCATGGCACTGAGGTGATGGCAATGAAGACGGAGAACGAAGACAGCGCTCCCCGCGTCCCCCGTGCACCACCGCGCTCACGCATACTTGCGCGCCGCCTCTCCCCGCACCGCCTGCCCGCGCGCCGCCATGCCCCCTGCCGCTGCCCGACGCACTTGCACGCTGCCCGGCGCCCCCTTGGGAACTACCAAGCGCCCCAGGCCCTACCGGAGTACTCGGTGCCCCGCGCCCCTTCCGGAGTTCTCCAGGCGCCTCGCGCCCCTGCCGGCGTGCTCCTGGCATCCCACGCCCCTACCCACGTCACGGCCCGGCGCCCCGAGCCACTGCCCTTCACCCCGAGCCACTGACCGGTGCCCCTTTCTTGGATTTACCCGTGCCCCGGCTCCCTTTCTGGAGTTCCGGAACCCTTCCCGGCCCCCGCGCACTCTGCCCAGCGCAGCGGCGCACTGCCCGGTGCCCCTGCGGCCTATCGGTGACCAACCAGCACGCCCGCTCCCCGTGTGGCCTCCCTGCTGGCCTCCCGACCTCCGGCCTGTTGAGAAAACCCGCAGCGCCACCACGTTGTCGCTGGCCAAACCGGCCTGGTCTCCCAGTCCAAGTTACCGAGCCGCCTACGTGGCGACGATCGGGCCGAACCGCCCTCACGGTCCTCTGGGCCGGGCCCAGCAGACCAGGTCAAAACATAGCAGGCCGACCCACACAATGGTCCAGGTTAGACCCAGCGAGTCTGACCTGGTCGACCCGGACCAGGTTGGCCCAATCTAGGTTTGGCTGAGTCGGTCCTACCGGGTCGGACCAGACCCGGGCCCATTACTGACCCTTTTCCTTCTTGGACCATATCTTTGGCACCGGACGTCCGTTTGACGAACCGTCAGTGGCACCGGTATTCTTGGTGTATCGTTGTCCCTTTGAGTATGCCCCACTGGAGTTCAAGTATTGTTGATTAATGGTCAGGTTGGATCGTACACGAATCCAACCGAGCTCCTGAGACTAAAATGCTAATAACATACAGACCAGGCGTCCGATTGATGCGACGTCTGTTGCGTTGAGACCCCTTTAACGTGGCAGTATTTTGAGATAATTCCTCCGGCGTTTTCATGACACTTGGAGTATCGACCATTAGATCATGGAGAGGATTCTCCCAGAGATGAGCATGTAGAGTGCGCATACCTGGTAGCTTTAGACCTGACGATTTCTTGACCGATTCGACTCGGAGTGATTTCATTAGCCTAGTGGAAAGAGCGCCTGGTTTGGCGACAGACCCACGGAAGACAGAGCGCCTAGTTTTTAAAAAGACTCGCATTACTCAACAAGGGGAGTACCTCTGACGGCTATTAGGGGGAGCCCTCGGTTTGGTGGCAGACCCACAGCGAAGGAGCACCCGGTTAGGCAGTAGACCCACAGTACTCGATAGGAGGAGTACCTCAGTACTCTAAGGATAGTGAGTAGTGCCTCAAAGTTGCGACAGGGCCACTATACTCGACAGAGGAGGTGTTCTCCAGCAGTTGTGGTTTCAATAATGAAAAATCTTTGTTTGATCTGAGTCAATGACCTTTGTGTTTTCCTCATGATTGAGATGGGTTACTTGATAACTTTGGTATATGTATGGTCATATAACTATGTAATGGTTATCCATTGAAATCATTATTTTTGGCTGATCCTTTGTTGGATTTTGTGAGACCTTGAGGGTCTTAGGGTCCCAACTGAGTATCATTATACTCACCCCTACACGGGCTATGCCTGCACCTCGTTCTGTTGGATACAGACGATGGACAACGCTAACAGAGTCAGAGAGCGCCAGGACTGGATGGTACCTAGAGGTGGACCTCACGATGAGTCAGTACTCGGAGGAGACGGACGGACGTGGAGCACTGAGGAGGCTATCTATACCTACCCTTCAGGTAGGATCTGTGGTGGATGATCCTGGAGCTACTAGACATCTTCCAGCTGTTTTTTTAGTTGTACCCATTTTTACTTTCCTTGTACATTACTATTGGGATTTTATTTCCATCCCCTATACTTTCAACATACTTGTTACATAGTTTTTACTTAGTGTTTTCTTCTTCTTGTACTCTGGTTGTGTGTGTTTACGATTTATAAAGGCAACGCCTTCCCAATTTTAGGGAATTACGCCTTTTGTGCTAGTCGCCAGCCCCTGGCCTACGGAAGGTGGGCTTGGGGTAGTCACAATGCAGGCCTTGGGGGATGGTTCATGACCCCCAAGGTCCCAATCTTCATGCTTTAGATTTTACTCTTCAAGGTAAGGGAACCTTCCACCCTCCTCTTTTAATTCATGACTTCCTTATATGTTATGTCTTCTAGTTTCCATTTTATTATGTGGGGGTATGTTCCAATATATCATTCTTATTGTCCATTTAATGTCCAAATGATGATAAACCCTTTCTTCCCTCATCAATTTATTTTATAAAGTATATTGTGACGTCGTTAGGCTGCTGAATTTTTGTAAAAGAAATCACATCTTCTCTTTTCCTTCGAGTTTCATTTTCATAAGGTATATTTTTCAAATATCCATTCCTTGATCTTATTTATTTTTATTATGTACCCATATTGTATTATGCGTTATTTAGTAGTGGGTGAATATTGTCTCCCTTCTTTTTAATGTTTTCTAAAACCATGATATATAGCTGTTATGCTGCATAATTTTTGTCTCAAAATGTCTCTCTTTTTCTCAAGAAATTATCTTGTATTATTTATGTGAATAACAAAATCTATTTTCATTTCCAGGGGTATTCATCAATACATAAAATTGACCGATTTGATTCTGTAATTGACATACTTATAACCCTCACTCCCTTTCCTTGGTTTATAAATGACATAATGATCTTATTTTTAAGCACTTTTAAAACTTCACGATTTTGAAATGAAACCCATTTCTTTTATTCTATTTGGGTTATTTATAAAAAAATTTATTATTATCTATGTGGATCACATGAAAATAAATAAATATTAAGGTTTCACCCTCATAACTCTCCAATGCATTGGGTAGAGAATTTAATATCTAGAGATGACAAGTTTCACGATTCCTTGGTGAATAGCCTTAGTAATTTTTATGACACCTTAGGGATGATCCTTGGTGATATGTTCATGAATTTATAAATTAAATGTTGTAGAAAAATATTCATTTAATGGTTCATGTTCTTTTCATTGTGAAATGCCTTTACTTCCATTGCTCATGTCATTATGTTTTTCACCTAGTTTTTATTGATATAACAAGTAAAATGATTCCTTTTCCTTACTTATTGGGCTATCTGCTCACCCTTTCCTTTTATGTATGTATCCTAGTTATGAGATGAAATAATTGTACTTAGTAAGAACTTATGATGATTCCCTACAATTTTATTAGAATAATGTTTTGTTTTCTTTATTTCCAAGACACTAGACATTTAAGATCCTCTGTTTGTAAAATGTAATGAAAATTTATGTAATAAAAGGTGGGTTTCCATAAAATATATCTGAGATTATCTATAATTATTGCAAAATTTATATCATTTGAATAAAATCATTATATATTTTATTAAAAACATTTTTAATGGAAGTCTTAAAAGTTATTAGAATTCCATTTCTCATACTATAAAATATGAATTTTATTAAACCATCACATCATCACAGAATAATTGTTTAAAAATGAGGAATGACTAATAAAATGATTACATGTTCAATAGTGAAGTATAATTATTGATCCAAAAAACTAAACAATGATAAAAGTAGATAAATTTAATGAACTGAACATTTATAAATAAAAATCCATTTTTTATTTAATTAAATTTCATATTATGTATTATTCTTATAAAAAACTCATGCAATTATTTTGATGTATTATATACTTTCATATTTAAAAGATCTTTAATCATCATAACTATTGATAAAATATCCATTGAACATTATTTGTACAATTGGTATAAATAGTTGGTATTGAAGAATACAATTAACATGGACAAATGATGTTATGACCCGAACAAGTAGGGTCATACCCTATGAATACTATTAATCAATGCAAACTAAAAAGATAGAATTATTAGGATTTTCCATTGACCAATCCCATTTCGAGATACAACAACTAAATAATGAGAGAAACCATTTATGGGGGAAGTTCATGTTCGTTGATATCATAGCCCAAACCATGTATGATAAACCACCCAATAAAAACCAGAAATAATGCAACATACCCATAGGGTGATTCATAGTTTAATAAAGGGCTATGATTCATGTCCCTAAAAGAATTAATATGCATATTTTATTGTTATTATAATAATTGTTTTATTTAACTCTTACTTTAGTTAAATTATATAATATTTTTACATGGTTATAAAAAATAATCTAATTTATATTTTGGTTATATAAAATTTCAAATAATAGTTTTACATAGATGAATTTATATATTAGTGAAATAATTAGTATTAAATTAAAATAATATAATTAAATAATAATTATGAAATAACAATGATAATATACTTTTTATGATGTGAAATTTAATATTGTAACGTTTTGAAAACTATTATTGTCTAAAAACCCATCATTTCTCAATAAATGGACATTCTGTTTTAAAATTGAAAATTAAAATATTTACAAAATTATTTTGATAAAATTAATATTATTTTTTCTATTTATTATTTCTATATTATCCAATGATTAATTTTTCATAATTATCTGAGATAAATAAATTTCTGGGTAAAAATTAAATATGGTTTAAATATATTGTGTATTATGTCCCCATAATGACATAAAAGTGATATAATAAATTCTCTAGTAGGTATCCACAACAAAATATATGTATCTCCATTAAATATTTTGATTTTGGGCTATTGATTTAATTTTACAAAGCCATTTTAATTCTTCCAAAACCTATTTTTTTATTTTATGGATTTGAAATCATTTCATTTGAAACATAATCCCCTTGTACATCAACGTGGGTGGTATTTTAATGTTTCTGACCCATGGAATTATAATATATTTAAAAACACTCATATTAGGATGAAACCATAACAAACAACTATCGGAGTTCTGTGGTTTTGATTATTTTATTATATAGTTTCCAAACCGTAGGTTTTAGAAATAATAAAGAACACCCCCTCATCTTTTTTACAAACATACAAATTCTCATATTCATATTCACTAAAAACCCATTGATAATGTTATTACTATACCCTCCCCTATATTTGTTCCCTCCAATATTCAACCAATCTCACAAGATATCCCCTCAATCTTTTGGAATTACCCTCTTATGGAAAGGGATCTGTTAATTCTCCTCTTTATTCAAGAATTTTATTCATTTTATGCATTTATTTTTTGTTCATAAAATTAAGATGTGTTTATAAACATCCATATTAATACCCATTTGATGTCCAAATAATTATATTACCCTTTCTCTTCAATTAAACAAACTTTTTAATATTTAAGTACTATAATAATGTTGATGAAAATTGACATTGATTTTTCCATTCCAAACCATTTTAATTTAAATACCACACTCATATATACTAAAGGGTATTCCCCAAGACATACTTATACTCATTTTATTTTTTACATCCAAAAATATATTCCAGACTCCATGTCTGTGTAATTAAATTTTATGATATATCATCCTATGTTGAGGAATCAATGTGGAATTCTTATACATATACATGATATGAAAGTGACAACTATTCCCTGAATTATAAAACAATAAAATGAATTATGTAATGATTTAATCTCTTGATCCACTATTAATGGGAATAGGGAGTATACATAATACATCATCGGACATTGTCTACCATTTTATGATTTATTAGTAGTTATCCTTGACATATATTTGAGATTTAATGTTTACTACTGTTTCCACCTTTTCCCATGTATCATTTATGTTATCAGGATAGGGCATGGCTATTTTTTCATGTTTACGACTTACACCTATTTTATGCCCTGTTGAAATTCCTATTATCAAATATTAAATGATTTATTCTTGATATGTTCTATTTATTCCCTCACTGGGATCTTTATCTTACCCCTTTCTAATGTATATCCCCTAGTTATCCCATACAGTTTTAAGTATGATGGATACTTCAACTTTTATCTTTTCAATTTAGATCTCAATTTTCATCAATTTCTTTTACTAGAGGATCAATAAAAATTTCCGTATTTTAATTCCTTTTTTATTGCCATATATTTTCTTTTCATTATTGATCTATGATAACTGTTAATATATAAAATACAATATAAGTTACTTCATTTATTTTTTCTTATTTCAATTATTTATGAAACCATGGAAATAAATTTGAATTCAAATATATAGTTTTTCTAATATATTTGTAATAATTATGTGCATAATAAACAAATTCTATAAATAACTATAACTACATGTAATCATAGAGAAATATAATTTCCTCATCTTCCACATTTAATCCTTATTCAATATTCACATTTAAAACAGAATGTTTATGACCATGGATAAAACAATAATGGGGTTTTCACCCCATAAAAACCACAAAAATAAAAAATCCCTCAAATTCAATAATTCAATATACCATACAAAGAAGCATTACACATAGAATAATCATTACATAGATGTAAAATGAATATCAAAATCCAAACTCTCATGAAATTTTCAACTTAATCAATCATGAATTCATCATCATAATCAATATAATTTCATTAAATGATGGGGAAGGAAAATATCCAAATGAAAAAAATTGTGAAATCATGGAAAATTATACAGGGATAAAAATAGATGAATCCTTGGAGTATATCCTCTTACATTGATGAAATCATCTTGAGGTAGGGACTCCATGAAAAAAAATAAAGTGATCATTACATCCCAGGGTTCCAGGGAAGCATGGAAGTTAGAAGATTTGATCCCTAGTTCCTTGTGTCAATGATGATCATGATTCTTGTAATGATACCTCCTACAGTTTGTGAGTTTGTATGAGATTCATTAAGAGAATGTATTATGGGTATCAAAGGAACTATGACCAATTTTTAAATCTGTTTCAATCATAGTTATCCTTATATTCATTTTTATACATATCTCAAGAACTATGTAAAAAATGTTTGATTTCTCTTAGAGAGAGTATCCACTACCAATAATGGTTATGGATTCTATGATGATGGTTTTTGTTCTATCTCTTTCTATACCACCACCACACATGACTCCCATACTACATGAACAATTTGTATGATGATTGATCATAGTGATATGGGGATTCTTGTGAATCCGACATCATAATGGCGGGTTATGTGAAATTGGGAGAGGGTTCCTAGTAGACTTTATAAATATAAGGAATAGAGTATCGACCCTTTTTTATGAAGTAGAAAGTGTTTGATCATCAAACTCATTATTTATAAAACATTTTCATTACTCACGAATGTGATCCCCTCAATCTAGTATCTTTTTCTTAATAGCAAAATACCACAACATCCAACAGCAAGGATTACGATTTTCACTATTTTATCATTATTTTACCCATACCAAGGAACTAAAAAATCAAAAAACATAGTACCTATATGATCATGGAAATATATTTTGGGGAATCTCCCAATGGATTCCCACACACATCTCACATAATGACTTCAAAGAATGCATTTCATTATATTTTGACACATGGTTTTCTACAGAAGTTATACCATGCCAACATATGATTATACATATATTTAAATTTTCATATTAGGTAATATCATATTTTTATGTGAAAAATGATAAAATTAATCTTATCACGGATTTTCTTCCTCTAAATCATCTCCCCCAATTGTCCACCTTAACTGGTTCTTGTAAAACCCTATGAAAATATTTCATGGAGAATGATATAATTGGAAAAATAGTGGAAAAAATATATATTAGGATTAGTTTTAATAATGATAAGATCAAAAATATCTCCCTTATCCTTCTTGAAGATGGAAAAGATGAAGTTTGGGTACCTACAAGATTTATTTAAGGGAAGGACTGGGGTATGACACCATAGAATGTGAGGCTTGTTTATAATCCCATTTTAATTCCAAAATATGACATCGCCGCAAAATAGAACATGATTCTATTGACAAAATGACTATGTAATCCAAAAACAAGACATGGGAAATCTTTTTGAATAAAGTCCTACGCCTAAAATGAAATTAATT
This sequence comes from Viscum album, assembly GCA_963277665.1. Classification (NCBI taxonomy): domain Eukaryota; kingdom Viridiplantae; phylum Streptophyta; class Magnoliopsida; order Santalales; family Viscaceae; genus Viscum; species Viscum album. Next base: position 695,915,855 of record OY728163.1, read on the forward strand.
TCCACTATAGTGGATAATGTTAATATACCTACATAATATGTGATGTATTATGATTATAGGTTGGGTGATTGTGGTTCTTCTTTCCGTAGACAAAGAATGAATTTTAAATAGCCACAATTCTTTTCTGTGAGTGAAATGAGAAGCCATAGAGTAAAAACATCAAAACAAAATATAATATACCCCTCCATAGAATCTCATAAAAGATTGTATGCTAACGATGAATGAATATTGAAAATGATATATTTATTTTCCAATTTCAAACTCGATGTAAATATTTTATCCAAGAACAATCTGATTTTTGTTTCTAATAATATATTCTTCCAAACCAATGCCTCCCAAGATCTATCTTCCATGATAAAAATCACATGGTTCATCTGAGATCCATTAAAGGAGGTGTTGAGAAAAAGGTTTATTGATCACACAAGTCAAAACATTGTAAGGGAAATTACACATACTAATATGTCTCTAATATGTTAATGATAAAAGATCTTTTTTCATAGGAATAAAAATTAGGGAGGTGTCACTCACCTCACTGGGAATGCTTCCACCATGAAATAAATCTTCAATGACTAAAACTGTAAAAATAATAAACATCACATATTAAGTTACATAAAAGGAACCTTGAATTCCAACTTGGCCTTAATTTATGGCATGGTCGAGCATGAGCATAACCTCATGAATATATAATCCATATAGAATAGATTCCATGAGAAAAGTTTCACTGGATGACATGACTCAAGGGATGGTATCGAAGATATATGAATGCAAATAGGGGTAATCACTCACATTAAATGGATTGTCCCTATAAAAAAGACTTCAAGTGAGTTTTTTCCATATGAATAATGGAATTGTAGTCATGACTAAATTTACTATCCTCAAGATGGATGTTAGTCATTATGATTTGATAATTTTCATTAATGCATTCGTTGAGGTGCTCTATGTTTTTTATCCTTATCATAACCATTTAAGTATATATTGTTCACTAGATGAACACTTATTGTTTAGTAGACACTCCACCATTTTGATCTTTTTGAGGAAAAGACCATTCATGAGGACCTCATCAAATCCATTATCTAGCCATGACTCCATCCATATGTTTTATGATTTTATTGATTCTAGGTCTTTAATAGGGGATGTTGGATCCACATACATGTCTTGAGATTAACATTGACATCCATCAGCTTGGTTTGAAAGCGTACCCATAGACATTACATCACAGGATTTCTTCCATGATTATTCCACCACCAGATGATAAATTGGAATGAAAGGCCATATTGGGTATGAAATAAAGGATAAACATCATTCTTGTAAGGTATATAGTTCCATAATAATTTAACTGTGAACTGATATAACTCATACAAGTTGGGAGTCCTTTTTATATTGGAAGGATGAGATTGAATGGAAGTTACAAAGAAGCTGATCATGAAAACACCATATGTGACCCTTTCCTTTCTGGATATTGTACCAATTATAAATATCCCTAGTTTATTATAAATATAGAAGACCCTTTTATGATATGAAATAAGAGAACTCATGGATCACCATCCATGGGAAACCACCACCACTCTTATCTCCCTCTTGGGTCTAAGAAAATGATAAAATCATCTCCCACATTACAAATCTAGACCGCTAGATCGAAGGAATTGAGATCCTTAAATAGGGAATTTTTTTATTATGTATAATAGTTGGTCTAAATAATCATAATGATGTTGCAGTAGTCTCTAATGTTTATTTATGTAGTATAAACTAGTAATAATCACCCTTTAATTCCACTAATACACATGGTTTACAGTACTACCATATGTAGGGGTTGTGAGGATCATAATGAATTATATTGTAAACATTGATTTTATTTTTATAGGGTCCTTTATTTCAGGATTTTGATATTTGGTTCCAACTTTAACATTATTTCGGAGTTATTATTATATAGTCTGTGAGATAAGAATTATGATTTTTCCTAGGTTCCTAGACCATGTGCATTACATATTATAAATGAATTCATTAGTGAAGGAAGGTGTTGTATTTTGAGACTGATAAGTATGAAGAGATTTTGTTGATGGAAACAAAGTCTAGATATCTCAATTAATATATTTTTTGGAGACCACTTGTGGGATATTAAGTGGTCATTATGGGATTTTTCAATGATGTAAGGTCCATGAGAAACTATGGGGGTTATAGTGAAGGTATAAAGAATTAGATATTAGGATAGTAGATAGAAAAAAGTTCCTGGATCATCTATTGTGGATTATAGAAGGGGAAATGGGTTTCCCATTTCATGTATTTTCTTTATGAAGACTTATTATCGGAGGAGAACTAGACATACATAGTGGTCAATGGAATCTTATAATGTAACATGACCTTTATGGGAAACTCAATAGAATAAGAAGAAAAATTAGGAAGGGAGGTCGGTAGGTAGAGACATGATCAATCCTATAGAGGCCACACATCGGAGATGACCTAGTAGAGATAGTGATGAACTACAAGAGTTTGGGAACTAAGGGAGGGGGTAGGAGGTGTTGCTAAGATTATTAGGGAAATATGGGATGAACTAAGAAGAAATTTTCAAGTTAAAGATTAATGGAAGGATATGGAATTAATTCAATAATGGGACAGAGAAACATTCCCATACATCATGTATGATGAATAATAGTAGACCTGAAACTGATCAATAAAATAGAAGCATTCTAAAGAATAATGTAAAATATTCTTCCAATAGGAGAAGAAGGCTTACTCTCTAAGTAGAATATGATCAAGGAAGAGAGAGGCGAGATTCAATTATAAGAATTTTTTGTATATAGATGCATCATGAATCATAAATGTTTGATTGTATGCACATAGAAAAGACCCCACCACTTCTACAATGGAGTGATGAAAGTTAATATTGTTGATTTGAAGGGGGTGGCCCGGATGATATATCAAAACTACATCCTTAGTAAAGTTCTTCCAAGAATAAACACAGAAATACCATTAAAACATGTTGAAATTCCATTTTATACATGATGAGGAGTGACACAAATAGGATTTCATTATATCATTAATGGATGGAATAATAATGTAAAATGACTTGTGATTATGCACTGAGAACCTTGCCGAGTAGACAATCCCTACGAAGTAATGTGGTTATTAAGGTATCAGAGTGGGGGATTCTCATGTCTAAAGTGATCCACCTGAGTGGGTGATCATGCAAACAATAAGTATAGCATGCATAGAACAACCAACCCACCATGAGTATCTATGGGTACATGGCCTAAATTGCATTTGATAAATAATACTTTATGTTTTATTTTTAATTTTCATCATGTAGTGGGTTATTTTATCTTCGGGTGGAAGGTTTTTATTCGTGTATACAAAAGGTTCTCTTTTAAACTTTTTGTGATTTCCCATTACTTAGTATGATATGTTGTATTTTCTTAATGAAGTCATTTAACATTCATTTAAGTTGATAGTTCCCATTTAATCATGCAATCACTTTCTAATCTGTCATGTGTTCATTTCACATTACATCAGGTAGTCACATCCCATTCTTTTATGCATTCTATTCATATGTATTTGTTTTGTTATTTCTCACTCTATCATGTGTTGAAATCAAATAGCCTCATGTGGTTGTTTTATATTCCATGACGTTTTTAGTTCTAATATAATTATGCGGCCACTTCATGAATTGTTACGTCACACTTCATGAGGTTGGATTATTGATCATGCTTTCTTCTTCATTATTATGAACAATGTGCAATATCCTCTACCAAATCTTATTACTAATTGTATTAACTAAACATAAAAATTAATATTTAATAACTCTTCATTTCATTACTAATCTATTTATGCATTTAAAATAGATGAAATCACAATAAACATAACTTCTCGATATTCACATGCTTCTTCACCAATATTAAAATAAATCATAACCTATTGGTCTCAATAATATATCATATTGGATTTGTTTCCCATCCAAGGAACAAAAATCAATAAATATATGAAAATAAATATTTGGATGACCATAAATATATTCTGATACTACATGATTTGGCTCAATAGGAAATAAGAACGGTTGAACAATAATACCACATTTTCTAAAAATTAGTGACAAAAATCACCACCTTATGTTTGCAGATGATATGGTCATTTTCATCAATGGAGGTTCAAGATCTATCCATTGTATCAATATCACCCTCATGGAATACTGTAGATGGAGTGGACAACTCATCAATAGAGATAAAAGTAGCCTCTTCATCTCGAGGCTTTTCCCTGAGAGATGTTCTTGAAACATTGAATCCAACTTGGGCATCAACATTAAGACCCTCCCTATGGAATACTTGGGAGCCCCTATTATGCTGGGGAGGCTATGTATCAAGCACCTAGATAAGGTGGTGGAAAAAATCTCTTCTCAGATCAATAATTGGAAAAACCTGTTCCTCTCTTTCGGGGGGAGGATCACTCTTGTTAACAGCGTGCTTACATCGATCCCAATGCATGTTCTCTCGGTTCTCAAGGTTCCATAGTCAGTCTTAAAAAATATTGAGAGGATCATGACCAGTTTCATTTGGGACTCTCACTCAGAGGGACAGTGTCATTGGCACTCTTGGAATATAATGGTTCTTCCCACGGATGAGGGTGGTATTGGTCTTAGTAGTGTTAATGTCACTATGAACTACCTACACACGAGGCTTACTTGGGACTAAATGAAAGGGGAATCCCTATGGGAAAAGGTCATCAAGGAGAAGTATAGGAATACCCTAGAGTGTTCGAGTAGAAAATGTTCTTATCTTTGGAGCACCATTCAAATCCATATTCCCCATCTCCATAAACTGATGAGATGGATCATCAGATGTGGCAACATTAAATTCTAGCTTGACAATTGGTCAGGTGACTTTTTAGGATTTCTTGGTTGCCCAGCTACTAACATTACTTTCCAACAGGCTAGTGAACATCCAACCTTTATTCAAGCTATTATTGGCAAAGATCAGAGCAACATGTTCCATCTTATTAAGCTCTCAGAATTACTGGATAGGTGCATGTTTAACACTGTTGGGGCGCAGTGGAGGTGCATGGTATCTCAAACACACAAAACGGAAAAAACAGAGAAACATGCAAGATTTAACGTGGTTAGGATATTTTCCTATGTCCACGGGAGAAACAAGGGGTGTTTTATTCTCTCCGTTCTCGTAGGAAGATCACACAGATTTCACAAATACACCCACACCTCTCTACGTTCACAGGTTTAAAATCTCATTTAAATAGTTGAAGGAAACCCATTTTTTCTCCGGTTGGTGGGATGGTTTAGCTACCCTTGAAGACTTCCCTGGCGGCTGCTACTTCAACGAAGGCTGCAATCCATCCCATCAGCTGCCCACCATGAGAGAAGTCTCCTTCTGACAAAGGAGACTCCCAAATAGGGAGTGGTCCCCACAAATCTCCCCCTCACGACCAATTTGGAGTAGAAGATTGACCTGAAGTCTCTTTGCAGGTGTTGAAAAATTAATCAACAAATTGAACACGCTTCTTCACGCCAGATGACGTGGCTCTTCCACCGACAATAGTCAATCTTGGGCTGAATGTGGTCTCCATCAAATGATACAACCCTTGAGACTCCTTCCCAGTAAGCTTCATTGCATCCCCATGTGAGACATCTAACACTCCACCTCCTATGGAAATCTTAAACCCTCTCGCATCAAGCCGACTCAATGATATCAAGTTTCGTCTCATCCTCAGAACAAATTTCACATCAGCTAGTTTATGAACTCCTCCATCGGGTGTCTTCAATTTCACCATCTTGAAACCTCAAACCTCGCATGTTGACCCGTCACCAAGTCTCATCGAGCCTCTCACCTGCTGAAAAGTATCAAATTTACCTCTAATCGTACATATGTGTGCCGAGCTCCCTGAATCCAGAACCCATCCGTCTTCCTTTGGATTTTGAGACCGCTCATTATTTTTTCTCAGAAAATGACATTCCAGCTTCATGTGCCCGTATCTTTTGCTGTAATGACACTGCACTTCTCCCTGTTCAACTCACTCATCTGAGTTCAAGTATCCCATTGTCACGCAGATTTCATCATCTATCGATAATCCTATGATGTTCACATCTTCCTCTTCAACTTTCTTCGTCTCATCAACATACCATTTGCGCTCTCCACAATCACTTTTATAGTGACCCTTCTTCTTGCACCAGAAACATGTGATTTCGCTAGGATCGTGTCCCCTGGAATTTGGCCGCCATTCATTACCTCCTGACTTTCAATGTCAGATACTCCCACGCTGATCATCACACATCACCATGATTTTCTCGCCTGAATGCATCAGGGGTCTTCATAATGCCTCTGAATCTTGAAGCGACGCCATCACATAGTCTTTCTTCAATGTCTCCTTCCCCACGAGCAACGCAGTCAGAAGACCATAAAATAAGCTTGGTAGGGATTACAAAAGGAAAAGTTCTTTATCTTCCTCTCCAACCATCACACCGAGCCCCAATAACCGTGTCAAGATTTTTTTGAATTCATTGGTATGATCCAACAAATTCTCTCCCTCAACCATGCGCAACTGGTATAGTTTCTTCTTTAAGAATAACTTGTTGGTCAACAACTTCGCCATTTACCGCTGCTCCAACTTCTTCCAGATCTACTTCGGTGATGTCTCCTCCAACACCCAGTACTTTACCTCATTTTCCAGACATAGCCGAATTGTGCTGACGACCCACAACTCGAGTTCTTCCCAATCATCAGCACTAGTTGTCTCAGGCTTTTCTCCGATCAATGGTCTGATCATGCCCTACTGCACCAAGAGATCTTTCACCGTGCTTTGCCACAAACCAAAATTATTTCGACCATCGAACTTCTTGATATGAAATCTTGGTAGTGCTTTGCCACCCATCATCGTTGTCGTCACAAAATGCGATTACCACCGTCGATACCACAACCTTATGTAACTACATTATAGAGTGAGAATTTCAAAAAACAAACCATACGAATGTGTTCGGAATAGTATAAATAGTTGGAATTGGCTCCTGGATCACTGAAATCGGACACTAATTGACCAAAATATAGTAAAAACACGTTCAACGGTCCAGATCACCCACTAACGTGGCGCTAACGTGGCACGCCAGAATTCTTGCAGGAATCTCACCGGAATTTATCGTTGGCGGCGTGAAAGGGTTACTGTTCACCTGCAGGTTTGACCAAACATTGACCGCGATTATCTTCTTCGTTTGAGCTCCGTTTTTATCACTGCTTGCGCCGTTTGAAATGTCTCGCCATCCTCTTCACGAATCTGGTCTTGGAAAAATTTTCCGACCACTTTCAATTTTCTGGTCACTGGAAAAATCATCGTCGGCTCATTGGTTCAACTCCGTTCACTCCGCCTCGCCTCTGATACCACTTGTTGGGGCGCATCAGAGGTGCGTGGTATCTCAAACACACAAAATGGAACAAACGGATCAACACAAAAGATTTAACGTGGTTGGTTATTTTCCTACGTCCACGGGAGAAACAAGGGGTGTTTTATTCTCTCCGATCTCGTCGGAGGATCACAAAGATTTCACAAATGCACACACACCTCTCTACATTCATGGGTCTCAAATCCCATTTAAATAGATGAAGGAAACACATTTTTTCTCCAGTTGGTGGGATGGTTTAACTACCCTTGAAGACTTCCCTACCAGCTGCTACTTCAACGAAGGCTGCAATCCATCCCGTCGGCTGCCCACCATGAGAGAAGTCTCCTTCCGACAAAGGAGACTCCCAAATAGGGAGTGTCCCCCAAAAACACCAATTCCTCGGGCTCCATTTTTGTTAAAGCATACACGGAGATTTTCATGAATCCCTCCACTCTCGATCCGTGGGGACAACTCATTTGGTGCAATGATATTTCTCTGAGGTACAATTTTCTCATCTGGATGTTATTTCACCACTCCATTCCTACGGATGAGGGGATATGCCAGAAATAGTTATTATTTGTCTCAAAGTGCTCATTTTGCTACTCCCCAGAATCAAGACTACCATTCACTTATTTTTCGAGACCGATTTGGCTAGCGTGGTTTGAAATGCAGTGGGGGACTTCCCTAGTCTGGCGTCTCTGGTCTGTTTGGGGGACTCATTATTGCATAATTTGTTCCAGGGCATGGGAAATAACCAATCGGAGAAGAAGGCTATGTTGATCCTCATCTCAGCTGGATTTTTGTGTATATGGGAGGCGAGGAACATATCACGGTATGAAGGTGTGGCATGCACTAAGGTGGGTCTGGTTTCTAGAATGAAGTGGTTAATCACCGACCTGGGCATGCTTCTCAAAAAATGGGAGGAGGCTCCATCCCTACGGCAGGTGTTACGATACAGATCTTCTTCTTGTATAGGTAATAGTACGGTGTCTAAGGGTCGATGGGTTTGCTGGAGACCCCCCTATGAGGGGCTGAAACTGAACTCCGATGGGTCTTGTGTAATGGGTATCATGAGAGGCAGAGGGGTTATTCGTAATCCAAGGGGTAGTGTGGTCTTCACTTTCAATGCAAGGTTTGGTAGAGGAGATTCTCTTCAGGCGGAGGCCTGGGCTCTACTCAAAAGGATCCAGCTTTGCACTTCTTCTGAAATCCATCTCTCCGAGATTGAAACTGATTCCAAAATTATCAATGATGCTCCCACTGATAATAGGACCCCTCTTTGGACTATCTCATACCATATCCAGTGATGCAGGCAACTCACAGTCAGCAGCACAAGACTATTACATACATGGAGTGAGGGAAACAAGGTCTCAGACTTCCAGGATTCTCGGTTCATCCCCGACAACTATCTTGTTTATTTCTCTAGCTTGGGATACTTTCATTATGAGTGCTCTAGCTTTGTCCAAGATGATGCACTTGGACACCATTTTTATATCCCTCCTTGAGCCTGACATATCCTTTTTTCATGTTTTGTGCCCTACCTTGTTTTGGATTCGGGTTTCTTCTGGACATTCTATTATTAATAAAATATGTTGTTTTAGTGAGTGAAACAAATCATTCCAAAAATCATTTATTCCTTAAAATATCAATATCACATCTTCACAACTAAAATATACATAATCCTATAAAAATTCTTTCCTCTAAAAACATCAAATTTCTTAAAAATTGTTCAAATAGATCAAATGTTAATAAATTACTTCTTACCTCTGCCAAAAATTCCACCACAAAATATTCTCTCCCCAATATGAACTAGAATATATCAATATATAGATTTATGTTTTTTTATTTCTACCACTATAAAAATAAAATTCATTTATGTGTTGAGATATGGGATAAAAAACACATACATTGTCCTTAATGAGGGTGAAATTGAACATACAAAATTGAACTCATCCTTTGAAATGTATCATTTAGAAATGGTTTACTAAAAATTTCATCCACCTCCACCTCTGTAGGATCAAACTCTAGGTTTTCATCATTTCATTCAACAATGTCATAAATTAAGTTATATTGAAGATAAATATTCTTCGATATTGATTGTTTCATTGAAATAGGTTTGAGATTGATTGCACATTTATTGTCACAACCTACGAGAAGTGGTGAATTAACAGTAACAAATGTTCCTTACAACTTTGTTTCTATCCACATAAATTATTCTATAGCATGAGTGGATGTTATGTACAAAACATATACAATTCATAGATTTACAATTATTTTCGTATGTATATACCAACTCATGTATCATTATTCCAGATAGTGTACTACCAAAGGATTGGATATTGTATCATAGATATTTACTACAAAATCTATATAATCATGGAGAAATTTTTTCAAATATCTAGTCCTATCATACTGTGTACAAAAAATTTTAGTTCTTTAAATGCATTTGAGAATTCATTTTCTAGAAAAAAATATCACATTTTTTCAAATTGATAACTGGGACAAAGTGTAATTTTATAAAAATAGTTTAGTGTATATAATGATTAATACACTAGGTTTCTAATAAATTTTCTAAATTCCTCCAGATTGAAATTCTATTTAACTTTATCATTTAAAAATTTTGTTCCCACTAATAAATGTTTTGAAATGTGTTTTGAATATTCCATTACAAAAAAATCATTTAGATACTTTTCATATTTTTCATATGATAGGATGATATAAATATTATTTTGAAAGAACTAAATTCCATGAATATACCTCATTAATCCCATGATAGAAATTTCAATCAACATCATCATCTCTATGGAAAAACCTTCAATATCATCTTTATATTCCTAGAAAATTTTATATTTTCATCATAAACAATCCAAATGATAGAAACCTCTTCATTTTCATTCATGTGGAGGCTGTTGTACAATCTTCTCTTATTTATGGAGATATTCATTAAAAAAACTAATATATGAATACCAAGATCATTGTGGTTCTTTAACCTATATAAATCTTTCATAAACTTATAATCATTTTTATCTTCTTTTTATATCAAGATACTACTTGGTTTCTCAATATAGAAATATTTTTACACCTATCTATTGAGAAAATAAGACATGAATGCCATTGAAAAGAAATTAATTTTCATTGTTCATAAAAATATACTCAAATGGATTTTTGCCTTGAAAATAGTGAAAATTTCACCTTAATGTCAATTCCATGTACATTTAAATATACTTTTAAAACTATTCAACCTTGTTTCATACCACTTCACTATATTTATTCATCTTGTTTGGGAAAACCCACATTGTTTTAGTCAAATTTTTATCATCATGTTTGGGTACCATTTCAAATATTTAATTTCCTAATTCTAAAATTATTCCTCATAAATTTCTGAAATATAATATTGAATATCATATTATTCTTCATCATCTATTGCCTTATCCTATAATGAAAAGACGGTATGTTAATTTTTCATCAATGATATTTTGTTTGGAATCACATTCCATTGATAACCAATAATATATTGATCATCCACTTACATCCATATCTTTAGATGAGATGAATATGAAGGTCCCTCATCGTGTATAATAGATGAATAAATATCTTCATCATGTATGACATCAATATCATCACTTATGTCAATAATTGAAACCTATTAATTTATGAAGATAAATTAATCTTCACATCATCTTATATATCTTTATGGTTAATAATATTTATCATCATAATGCTATAGTACATTAAAATTAGTTAAAACAGTATTTATTACAGTTTCGTTGTTTTATCATTTTCATCCTCTAATATTTTTATAGTAGCTAAGGAAGATTCCATCATAACTTATTTATTCAAAATTACCATAATTATGACCATTAATTTTCACAACAAAGGGTTTACAAAAAAACTCCTATTTATTTCAAAATATGGTTCCTCTAATAATATAACTAATATGAAGACTTTTTTAAATTTCCGTTGTAATCTACATCACTATTAACTTTTATCAAAAAGAATATAGAAGAATATTCGTTAAGAAACTCGGATTGAGCCATCTCAACCAAGAACCTATACTCTCTTTCATTAAAAAAATTATTATTGTTATGCTTATGGAACACTATAATCTAGATTAGTTTCATGTTTTACATGATTATGTTGTAACATACCACTTGTCTATTTGGTATTGGTATCATTATATATATTAATAATAGAGTTTCCTCATTACACTTTTTCACTTCCCCAAATAATTGTGAACATATTGAGAGACATTTCTTTATTTTTTGAAAACATAATTGGCATGCACGTCGCAACACATACAAATTTGAAATATTTATTTACATACCGACTACGGAAGAAGTGGCGAGCAGGGTCTAACCACAGAGAGAATGTGAGTAGACAGTAGAAATGTCCTCTTGGAAGAATGTTCAGGAAGATGGGCTTTAATTTTGTGATTAACAACTAAGTTCTAAAAACTAAATGACTATTTTAAAAATGATTATTTAAATTGACTAAAACTATCTAAGTGAATTATGCAATGAAAGAAATTGGCAGAGATGGAAGTGTCAGAGTCATGTCGTCCGTTCAATTGCATGCAATGTCAATTATTTAATTCCAATATTTGAATACTAATTTATACAATTATCACCGATTCCAAATTTAATCAAAATAATATCTGGTCTCATTCTCTGATGATAGAAAATATTCTAATGTTTACACAAATTACCCATCATTTTGTTCTATGTCCTAACGAATAATTTGCGCGTCATTATAGCACTGAATAACTTGGTGAAATATGATGACCCATTTCTCACAAAGTCGAAGTATCTACTTGCATCGGATTCGCTCACATGAGATCACTTATCCAGTATCACTCTCACAAGTTTGAAGAGGAACACCCACAAAATATTAATTTTTTTTAATTAATATATTTATTTATTAGGAATTCGCTCACGCACTTGATCGAATTTCAGATAAATAAATTCTCTGATGAAATCTCATTCGTGATTACTTATTGGGTATCACACGAACGGACACCAAATCATGTGTGCAGAGCCCAAATGATAATTAATTTTAACGTGGATACAATTAATTAAATAAACATCCTAATGAAATTATTTCAAAATGAAATCAAACATGAGGATAAATTAAAGACATTCAATTACTGGCACTCTCATCACAAATGAAACACAAAAAGGATTATCCTACCATCATGACGACACGAACCATAAAATAATAAATAGAATATATCACCGTGCTCGTGTCATTGTTGTGGTCACCATGAGATGATGTCAACGATCTCCAAAATAAGAATCATCACTCTGATCTGTGCATTACCTAACGCCACACCCAAATCTAACCACCGCGCAGCTGGAAATATGATCGGATCTACGCTCGCTCTTGTCGTGCGACGTCAATCTTCGGAAGCTCAAATGAACCGCTGCGCACGTTGATGATGTGTCGAACCTCTGTTGCACTTCTGATGATGGGTTTCCGCTAGTTTTGACCAATGAGGGATGCTCGTTGTGGATGTGCACTGAAGTGGTCGAGAGTAGATAGGGTATATGGGGATGCGGGTAAGCAGGATGGGGAGGGGAGGCGGCCGGGGAGAGGAGCGGGGGTAGTGGGAAGAGGGTAATGGCGGCTGGAATTCCAGAGAGGCCGGCGGGTCCTGGGTATTAGTCGAGAGAGAAGGGGCGGCGGGTAGGGGAATAGGGGATCTTTTGGGCGTGAGTAGAGAGAGGTAGGGGTATGAGGGGCGGAAGGTCCCCCGGGGTGAGGAAAAAGGGTGTGGGATATATGGGGGGGTGGGTAGATGAATAGGTGGATGAGGTTGGGGATTGGAGAGAGGAGATATGGGGGGGATTCTTTGATTGGAGAGAGGGGATGAATGAGTGGGCATGGGATTGGAGAGAGGGGATGAATGGGTCAAAGGGGAGGGTTATTAGTGAGAGAAAAGTGGGAATAGAGAGGGGTGACATAGGAGATGGGAAGGGGTCAAAAGGGGAGGGGGTGGTGCGTGGATAGGGAGAAAATAAATAAAAAAATGAAAAAGAAAAAAAAGTTAAATCTAAATTTTAAAATTCAAAATTCAAAATAATATATTAATGTAAACGTTCAATGATAATAATAATATTTAAATATTTATGCACATGTAATTAAATATAATACTACTATTAAATATATTAATAAACTAATAACAAATAATATTTTATTAATACAACAAAATAATGAAATAAAATAAAATACAAATTAAAATATACATACTATAATAAATTAATAAACTAAACTAAACTAAAATTATAGAAACAAATAATAATAATATAGTGTAAAATTTAACATATAAAATTAATATAACTAATAGAAATACTAAATTGCTAATATAAGTATATAAATTAACTAATAATTATCAAAATATGTAAACTAATAAAAAACTACAAAAATAAATTTAAAATATAAAAATTGGTTAAATGAATTTATTAAAACTAAGTTAGAAAATTATAAAAAATACATGTAAAATACATGTCCATCAAACCCCCCATACTTAAACTTTTGCACTCCTGGGCAAAACAATCAGAACGAAAACACAAGTAGACCCGTAGACAAATCAAAACATCAAAATTACAAGTTCAAAATTCATCAATCTCATTTACCCATAAAATATTATTCTTTATTTAAAACTCCAATTTTCAAAAATAATTTTTCTTCCATTCGAATTGATTCCAAAACAAGTACTTGCACTCATGTATCATGTGACCTTCCTTTCCATCACTCTCGTCTCTCAAAATATATGATCAATGCTTTACTCAATTCTCTTACACATGCATGCTTAACATAGTCTTTCCATAAATTTCACATCATTACTATTGGAAATCAAAATAATGAACCAATCTCAAGGACATTACATGAGGTTCAAAGTTCTCTTAGGTTGCAGGACGGTGGGTCATAAAAAAATTGGGACAGTTTTTTTCGAAAACGGAGGGTTGAATCTTGAAATAAATGCATGATAAATGTCAATCCAAATGTCTAACTCAAACACTTTCTCCCCCACACTTAAAACACTGATTTTCCCCAAGCAAGTGGTAATCCAATGTTTTGATCTTTTTTTTAAGACACGGCTCACTCAAATAATATGGTCAAGAAAAAAAATTTTACTGTCAACTGTAAAACCCCATGAAATAAATGTCAAACAATAATCCCAATGAATGGTACACAAGTAGAATATATGTTGTAACATCTCAATGAAAGTAGGTTATGTAGAAAATTTCCTATCTCATGGAGTAATGAATCATCACTTTTATAGGTATCCCCAAAGTCAAGGGTTTCTACGTAATGACCACCAATGTACTCATTATTGGAACCAAAAGGATTCTATATTCCTATATCAAAATATATGTAATGAATGTGGCTACTTTGAAATATAAAACATATGATCAGGATGAAATAATGTCAATACATCTGCATCAAATGACTCACTTCCCCTCAAAGAACCCTCTTTATGAGTAATTCTATCCCCCACACTTAGATTGAAAATTATCATGCAGAAATTAAAGATGAGGGTAGGGAAGGGTATCGGTTATGGGATTATCCTAAAAAGGATTCCACATGGATTCTAAGGGCTACACAATGGAGAAAATGTATGGGTGGCTTAGTGGGTCAACGGGGCTAAAATATCAAACAGATGCCTCGATCATGTTAGTGAAACCTTCAAAATTCTTATCGCTTTGATGGAAAAACATGGAATGTTCTAGAAGAAAAAACATGTTTGAGATTTCATCAAGAAAAAAGATAAATAATAGGTGATTTAAAATGGACCAGAGTCCTCACGGGTATGAAAATATAATGTTGGACATCACAGATGAGCATGAGTGCAAATAAGTGTCTCAAAAATATACAAGTTTTTAGAAAAACATTTTGAAGCATTAAATAATATCAGATATCATCTAAGTCATGAGATCAAATATAAATGAATTAAAAACAAGAATTAGGTACTTAAAATTCCTAGGGACAGAATTGGTATGCTCTTGACTGTGTTACAACAAAAATACATCGGATTTCATGTGGGTTCATCAATGACAAGAATGTTAGTTTTTTTTATTTTTCTAATTTTTCCTGTTTTTTTTTGTTTTTTTGTTCGTTTACATGGTGTTTCTGGAAGCATAAAATATGGAAAAAATAAAACACTTCCCCTGTGTAAGTGCAGATTGACTCGGAGAGGCTATTTGTATCCGATGAAGCTCCAGAAATGGTATACCTGTAAAACCTCCACATTGACAGCACATACTCGCATCATATCAAAGTAGTAACACCATAATCAAAAGAATTTGGGTGATAAAAATATTTATGATGAATTTAAATCCACTACTTTGCTGGGAGAAAATAGATTGTCGTAAATGCATGCCATTTTTTTTAAAATAAAACTAAATGAAATTAAATTAAATGCAATGAAAAGAAAACAACCAAATGATGGGTTGCCTCCCATTGAGCGCTTAATTTTCTTCCTCTTCAGCTAGACATTATTGAAACTCCACCAGGGTCAAACTGAAATATAAACCATGCATATGCTTCTTTTTCAATAGGAGTGTGGAATCCATTCGTTGAAGATGAGTTTATCCTGCAAGCTGCACAAAATCTCAATGGATGCTTATTAGAAAAATGAATGTGCGAAATAAAATGAAAATAGGCCTACTCCCAAGGGAACGAATATACCTATCCTGTAGAAAGAACCATCTAATAATTGAATTTTGGGAAAAGGCTGTCAATTGAAGGACCAAGAAGATTACCTCTTTGAATGTGAATAGGTAAAAAAATGCCTTTACCAGACTCCTTAAGTTGTTGTCTTATATCCATCACATCCTTGAATGCAGTATTTGGGTTAACAATGTATCCCAATTCATTTTTAATGCTATCCACCAGTACAGGGAAATCCACTAGTTTCCAACTCAAAACATGCTCGAGGCCTGAAGCAAGCGGGGTGAGATTAATTAGAGCAGACGACTCCATTATGTCAAGAATGACATCTTTTTCTAAATTTTCTTCTATACCACCCTCATCATATTTATCTTTTGGTACATGTTTCACCATGAACTCAGGATTCTCCATTATTTCGAAAAAATTATGAGTTTTCTCTACCACTAAATATGATTGATTCTCTGACTCCAGAAATTTTTCAGAAGTCTCTATTTTAGAAAAACTATCGGACTCACAACGATTTTCACAAAGAGGTGATTTGATATGATTTTATGTGATGTCCTCTAGCATGTAGAAATCCATTGTCTCTTGGTTCAATTATGAATATATCATGGTGAATAAGGGTCCCAAATCAATGTCCTCTTCATCCTCAAAAGGTGCAATTTGATAGATATTGAATGTTTCCTTTTTTACTTTGGGATGAATAGGTTGTGAATTCACAGAAGATGGAAATGAAATCACATTTTCCGAGGGACCATTATGTTCAACAGGGTGGAAGACCAAGCTCTCATATTCATGAAATGTGATTAGATTGGAAGAATTATTTTGTGATGGGGGGAGTTATCAATTTTATGACAAGAAGGTAGATCAATCTCATTATCAGACTCGGGATATGGATGTTGTTCAAATGGGACCTCTATTGCACTCTCCTCAAAATAATAGTTTTGAATTAGATCATCAAGGGGTAATGAAGAAGTTAGTTTGAAAATATGATTCATTTGATTTACTAAATTCTTCAATTGATTTTCTACATTTTTTTTGAGGAAAGCAACTTTGCATTGCGTTCATCTTGAAGTTCAAACCTCCAATTGTTCTCAGTGATATCACAACGAAACATGTGCTCAATTATTGAATCATTTTTTTGACATGAATTATCAAGTTCTAAATTTTCAAGAATTCATTGACTTTGAAAATTATCAATAGATGTATAAGGACTTGTTTCATAGCATGGAGAAATATTCTCATATGGATCATAGTATGAACATGAATAAAGATCATTGAAATAAACGGGATTACCTGGATAACTCATGTGTAGTGAATCATTAAACGTCATACCTTGAGTTGGGGCTGCGTAGGGTGGGTATAGGTTGTAATTGTGTGGTGCGACCCACATCATTTTGAAGTTCTGGGTGTCTTGAAAATCCCTACAATGAAAAATTCCCAGATTAGTAAACTGTTTTTTTTTGTTAGTTTTTTTTAAATTTAATTTTTTTTTATTTTGACCTAAATCACTCTTGTAAAGGAATCTCTAATGATACTATTCTCTCCGGCAACGGTGCCAGAAATTTGGCACGTGTGTCGCAACGCGTACAAATTTTGAAATATTTATTTACCTAACAACTACTGTAGAAGTGGAGATCAAGGTCGAACCACATAGAGAATATAACATCTCACCTTTTTATCACATTAACTTTCATTACATTTTACAAAACTGAGGATCTGTAAGGTTTACTGTCTTGGAAACCAGGAACTTACTACATGACAACATATAACATTCTTCTTAAACACTTGAAAGGCTCCTTCATTTGTACATCCTAAGTTCATTACAGTATCTCATAACCTGGGAGCATACATCAAAGGAAAGGGTGAGAAGAAGACCTAGTAAGGGAAACAAAGGAAACATTTTACATGTGAACTTGAGATACAACAAAATTCATGAAAAATATCTTTAAGGTGTGAGAAAGTGATCATGAGGCATATCATAAGAAAAATAATGTGTTTAATAACTTGAAGATGTGGCTAAAACATTTAACATAAAAAATCATTTCCGTTTCACCAAGGTCCATCCCCAAGGTGTCATTAAAAATTACCAAGATTATTCACTAAGGTGTCGTTAAAAATGTTCATCTTTAGAGATTAAGTCTTTACCCAATGTATTGGAGTTCTATCAGGGTGCCCCCTTAAATTTTACTTTATAATCATGTGATCCACATATATAATCATAAAAAATTTCATAAATAACCCATTTAGCATAAAATAAATGGGTTTAATTTCATAATCATAATGTTTTAAAAACCGCTTTAAAGACATGATCTTTATGTCACTTTAAACCCATGGAAAAAGGAAAGCGGGTTTCATGTATGTAAGTCCCAGAATTGAAATAGAAAATTTGGATATATATGTGAATACCCATATAGAAGAAATATATTTGAGTATTCACTTAATAAAATAAAAGAATTTGAGAAAAAGAGAGAGATACATTTTGAGACGAAATTTCTGCAGCATAACGGCTATGTTATAGGGTTTTAGAAAATATTGAAAAGAAAGGGGACATGGGTCATCCACTCATAAATGATCCATAAAACATTAGAGGGACAGAATATAAAGGATAGAAGAACATGGTAATGAAATTTGAATGACATACCATATGAAATTAAAATCATGGAAAGAAGACAAGAATATGATTTCTCTTATAAAAATTCGGCAGCCTAACAGCGTCACTTAAAACTTAAAAAAAATGAATTTATGAGATCAAATAGGGTATCTCATCATATGAACATAAATTATCAGTATGATATATATAGAGATCATACCCCAACATAATAAAAAGGAAAATGAAAGACTTGACATGAAAATAGATCTTGAAAATGAGAAGGGTGAAAGAATCCCTTAAAAAATTCATCAGCATAACGGTGCCACTTAAACATTCTTAAAAGGAATTTATAAGAACAAGAGGGGGTCTCTCATCATATGAAAATGAAAAGGACAGTATGATGAATATAAAAGAACATCCACCAGCATAAAAACATGGAGCATAAAAGAGATGACATAAACGTGAGTACTTGGAAAGAAAGAGAGAGGTAAGATCCCTTGCCACGAAGAGTAACTTTGAAATCATGAAGTTTGGGACCTTGGGAGGCTTGAGGGCACCTTGGGAGGACTCCATGGGAGGTAAGGAGACCATAACTTCTTTGAGGAGGATTTTTGAATTTAAAGAATTAGAGAATGGCTTGGTATTTATAGGGAAAGTGAGGGGACAAGGCATTAATGGCCAAGGGACACCTCATTGGTAGTATTGGAAAAACAAGAGGTATTTCCCCATGGTTTTGGCCACATGGGACACCTAATATCTTATCTTACTTTTAAAAAGTCGACCATCCCTTAAAATATCTCATGAAATTATCATGATGATGTTATGATGTCATTAAACATACCGAAATCCTAAAATTGTATTTTTACTATTCACGGAAAATTCAAGTTTTTTAGAAAACTCCCAAAAATTTACATTAACCTAATATCAATGCTCTTAATTAAAAAATAAACTCCATTTTATAAAAATAATTTTCTAAATATTTTTAATTTAATTTTTAAATAAAAAAAACTATTCACCGCAAATTCATTTTTTTCAGAAAAATCCCCAAAAATTACCTTAACATAATATCGATGTTCTGAATTCAAAAATAAAGCCCATTATATAAAAATAAATTTTTAAATATTTTTAATTTTAATTTTTAATTAAAAAACACTATTCACCCGAAAAAACTAATACTTGACTAATAATTTCTGAAATAGTTGTTTACCTATTTTATTGAAACACATTACTTAATCAAGGTGCCTATATTATATTAATACTTTATTTAAGTGAGATTACTAATCCATTTGTCCACATTACTAATCCTAAGCATTAAATCACTATTCATAAATTACTATTCACCAAAAATTAAGTTAATCTTTTTAGACTCTAAATTTCATACTGAATACATTTGTAGAAGACCATTTTTTGAAAATATTTACACATCATTAATTATTTAAGGTTTACATAAATATTTTAAAATATCATTCTTCCAAAATTCATCAATAATATACATCCTAAAATTATCCGGACATTTGAAATTTCACAAACTTCACCATAAGAAGAAGTCACAATTTTATTTATCTCAAAGGATTACATAAAGAAGTCATGGTCTCCTTACATAGTGCCTTATAACCCCTGCATATGACCTATGTGTAAAGTGTGCTAAGGTGAGATAATCTAAGGGCGGATCAGCCAATATTGCACGAGTAGTAATTTCTATCAGTTTGAACTTCCCGCGAAGATGATTCCTTTCTAGCTTCACACGATGATGTTCGGATTGGGTTTGGTCCAGAGCAAATCCCAGTGGTGCTACCTCCTTCCAAAGTTCTGTTAGATGGGCTTCGATTGGCCCGAGACTACTAGATAAGGCCATCAAATCTTCTTTCTATATTAATTAACCAATATCACTTGTATTTAGAGACAATAATCACAACATTTAGTTTCAAATGGTCATATTGACCAGTGGACATATAACAGTCGAAACCCAATGGTCTCATTTTAATTATACTCATGTTAACAAATGAAATAGTTTTTTTGAGTATAAAATAAAATAACACACAAAATTAGTAAACAATATTTATTCAAAATTTCGGGTCATTACATTCTTCCACCCTTAAGAAATTGTGTCCTCGCCATTTTTAAAAGTGGGCTTGGAAATTTCATTGAAAGTCCTACATCATAAAAGCAGTCAGTAAAACTATTAATTTAGAAGAAAGAAAGGGAAGTAAAAAGGTCACCCAAGTAAACCCATACTAGGATTTCATGTAGGGAAACATTGATATGGAATAGAAAACAAAGGGTCATGTTCTGATGGAGAGTGATAGAAAACATGATTAAGAGAATGTTAACCATAAGAAAATCACAAACTTATGATGTGTGTAAATAGTATTTGATTACCCAGTAGGAAACGTAATCTAACAACATTTTTTTAACGTCCCATTTCATAATTTTTTGGAATTCATTCACTACATAGAATAAAAACATAAGGAAATATACCTACCCTCAAGTAGAGTTTCATCCTTTAAGTTTATACAAAAAATAATCTTTTCTCGAAATAACGAGAATTCAAAAACACTTGGTCTCATCAAAATCACAAGAATCCTCTTCTAGAGAATCACATAATCCACACAATATTAACTATCTTTTTCTTCTATCTTTGAACATTATCCCAAAAATAGAAAGGGTAAGATAAAAAACTCTTAAAATAGAAAGAACCCCATAGGAAGGTAAACTACTTTTATATCTTCAAAATTCCACGGTACTACCCAAAGTTCATCATAGACCATTCTATAAATAACTATCCTTAAAATTCCTCAAAAAAACCAAACTAAGATTGAAACCCAAAAATAAGAAGGATTTGATAACATAGTCTTCCAAGATAAACTTTATCATTCATCTCCAAAAAACATCAACCACTCCTAACATCTTATAACAAAATTAACTAACCTAAGCATATTTTCCCCATGATAGGTTAATCATTTCCATAAGTAACTTAAATTACAATAAGCTCACCTTAAATTCATCGATTCTTAAAAATATATGTCAAATGTTACTCCTCAAAGAAAATACCATAGTAATCTATTTACCTCGATCATATTGGGTTCCAAAAATAGTGAACGTCTTACAAAATAATAATCATCTTTTAATCCCCTAATCATATTTTTTTTCAATAAGAACAGCTTCACAACATCAACATGTGGTACGTAATAATATATGTTTTCCTTAATGTTATAAAACCATCATAGGTAGTGACTCGATGTTCTTGGAAAACATTAAAGATATGCTCATAGGGCACAAACTAAAATACAACATGACATAGACAATTATTGTGAAGAAGTTACATGTACTTTAGTCATCATGATCCATCTCATCATAGGACTTGCATTGTTCCCTTGTCCTTGAAGATTGTTGATGCTCATCATGCTTCTCATCCCTTCAAAGAGAGCATTTCCTTGGATAATGTCCAACTTCTCCACATTTACGACATTGAAAAGTATAAGGTACATTAGATCAAACCTTATCTGTATTCATCACATTATCTATTTTTTTAAGAAATTGGCTACTTTATACCCTATCACCCCACACTTAAAACATCTATCGATTCCTTTGTGACATTCTCCGTGGTTCCCCTTTCCACACTTTTTTCACAAAGGAAATTGGGTCATATTTCCCTTATCAACTTTATTATATGAACATCCTTGAGACTTCGTCTTATTCTTCCTTAATGAATTTGGGCATTCAACTAGGTACCAATTATTAATTGTGAATTTTTATAGCTGGTTTTGCATAATCACAATATGTTCAACTTGATCCCTCGTCATCTCTGTCATATTAATAGGGAAATCGTCACATTTCCAATCACATTGGTTGTTGGGACATGTTCTTCCATTTCCTTCCATTAAATATGAAAAGAAATTATAATTAGGGGGCTTAAATACTTAGACAATAATCATGAAAAGGAAACTTAAAGCATATAAGTATAAACTTGTATAAGAAAAATATAAAAAAACATGTGATCCCCTAGGTTCCAATCTAGGTTATCTATGATCATATATTCTTATGTGAATCTATATTTTATTTTATCTTTGTCCCTTTAATAATTGTTCATATAGAGCTTATTAATTTACCAAAGCATATACCCCAGGAGTGTCAAACCAAGAGTACAACAAGGCCCGTTTTCTTACACCAGGTTACCCCGGGTCAAGCCCAAAACACTGTAAGGACCCGACCTTAAAACATTACATAATATTCAATTAAATTAATAATTCTCATTGAGGATCTTTTCTGGTTTAGATTTTTAGAGAATTACTACATAGCTCTTACATTTCATTTCAAATACAAAGTAGACACTTCTACACAATTTCAATTTTTTCATAAAATATAAACTCTTGAAAAAAAGAGTCATTTCTATTTCCATGTTTAAGACAACATGACTTTTCCTTGATCCCATCCTTGACCCTATTCCACATTATGTCATGTGAAAAACATTTCAAAAACATGAGATTAGCATACAAAGCTCAGTAAGCGATACATAATGAAGTAAAACTGTTTGTTTTTCAAAACAACAGCTAATCCATGAATACTTTATCATAAGTAATACTTTTCGCCTTTATTAAGTATTAAATAATCTTCACTGAATAAAAGATCATTACTTACCCTTTTGTAACAAAAATATTACCATAAAATGTTTATAAAGAACACATAACATATAAAGGTAACATGGGAAAAAACATGCTTAAATGGAATAACTATATGGTCGACTTCCACACATATCAATAAATTGAATAGCCATACGGTTGACTTCCATACCCAATGCATTGGAGGTGATAATGTAACCACTTGTCCTGGTATTCAAGGCACCACCCGTCATATGGTTTATCACGTAACCACCGTTCAAATGTCCAAGTACCATTATAACACATAAAATATATAAAATTTAAACATTTAACTAATAACATTTTATTTTCAATCACAAGAATTAATTTCAATATATTTAAATAATCAATCTGTTTTCATAAACCAATTAAAAAGAGATTTTTGAATCAATGTTTCCCATACCACTTTGAAGCTTTTAAATGAATTTTCATTTGAAAAAATTAATGTCCATATAAATAAATCCTAAAACCCATTTTCAAAACATGTAAATTAAGGTGAAATATTTAGAAGAATAAGTCTTAAAAACATTTAAAATGGTATTTTAGTTAAAGAGTTTTTCTAACAAAAAGAGAGACGCTTGAATTCAAATAATTGAAGAATAACATTTAATAAAAAAATTTATAATATCATGAGAATAAAATGATCCAAGATATAATATGTCAAAGGATATTATATACACCATATAATAGTGAATTGGATCATAAAAACAATGAAGTCTCAATAGAAATGTAAATTGAGATGAAATCCCTTATAAAGGTGGTATCCTTAAATTAAGGATAAATCAGTCTCATAATTATGTGTGAAAAATATAAATACATCCAATATAAGTGTATATTAATTTTAAAACAATTATAGGTAATTCACACATATTCATTGGACGACATATTCAATAATTACAAGATTAACCCAAATAATTGAAATTGGGTTAGGATGTTCCCTTGTAAAAATTCGACATCCTAACGACGTCACATTAACATTCAGAAAATTAGTTGATGAGATAAAAAGGCTATATTATCATTTGGACAAAAATTTTACCTCAATGAGGATATATAATAACATTTCCCAACATAATAATATGTAAATTAAAAGACATAACAAAAAGAAGTCTTTTAAATAGAGGACGGTCAAAGGTTCCCTTACTGATTTGGTAACATAAAAAACATAAGCCACATAAAAGAAGGATCATATAATGATGATGTAAATACTCATAAATTAAATTAAATCACACAAAGTGTACAATAATGTGCAGTATATACACCACACAAATGGAAACAGTGGGAAATATAGCATGAATCTCACAAGAATAAAAAGTGAGATGAAACCCTTTACCGTGTTGTAATCAACTGAGTCGTATGACCAAAAGTTTATAACCACCAAATGAATCACATAATACCATGAATATAATGAGAATAATTATAATATATATCAAATTTCATAACACAATACACCACATGCAATGAATAAGTGGCCAACAATGGAAATCTCACGGAATTAAAAGTGGGATAAGAAAATCCCTTACCTCTTGTCTGACTTGACTCGATCGTTCTTTATTCTCTTGAATAATAAACTAAAGATAATTTATACTTTCTTAAGATAATTTTTCAGGTTTTTATTCTTTTTATATCACTTATTACCATGTTATAAACATTATTTAATCATTTAACTTAATAACGTTCATTTTATCGATATTTGGTACTAGAGTCAAAAATGGACTTCTTATAATCATGTGTTGTTCATGTGGTCAATGGTTCATTATATCTAGAATCATATTCATGATTTGGATATCACATATATCATATATATACAATATATACATTTATTTATAATAGTACATAAAATTTGGAGGTAAGAAAATAAATGCACCGTTCATGGAGACGGTAAGTCGTACGTACGCATGAACGCTACTTTCATTTCCATTTATTATTTTAATGGAATTAAAACATAATGATAAATAGGTATATTATAATTACAGTATAATATCATATATTATATCATTAAATCCATCCTTTATACATTCCAAGTAAGCTATGAACGAGTTACATCACTTTGAGGGGGCGGTAGTCCGCACTTCCTCAAAAGAGATTATCATATTTACCCACTATAGAAACCAAAAGGTGTTCTATAAATGGGAAGTAAATAAGCATAAGGAAATCATAAACATAATATATATATCATATATAAATACAGTTCCATCATAATGTCCACCATGAGAGGCGGTAATAGGTAATTGAACAATCATCGTCTCGTGAGGCGTTAGTTTTCTATCTACAGAAACATTATGTTCTTTACCCATTAGAGAGGTGTGTATAAGATTAGTAATAATAATTCTCATAAAAAAACCTAGTATATTTATTATACTATGTTTGTTACAAAATAAAGGAATAAAAAGAGTTTAGGGGTTGGAGAAGTAAAATAAAATAAAACAATTTAAGAGAAATTGTTACCTTTAATTTGGGTAACTCCGTTTGGATTGAACCAAAGGACTCCTTGAAGTGCCTTCTGCATAAGGTTATGCTTCAAGGTAGGGGAGAGGGATGTAGGGAGCTTAATTGGGCAGATTTTTGATGAGCCAAATGGCTTGAGAGGTGTGAGTAATTGGTTAGAATTGGTCTCCTTTTATAAATGAGAGGAGGGGCTCTTTAGGAAAGTGTGAAAATATTATTTTATTATAAACATATATTCAGTTTCAAAAGATCCACAAATAATTATGGTTGAAGATAAGGTGACTCATACTCTAAATAAAATCATCCAATCAGAATTGGACATGTTTTTAATAATATTTTAATCATTATAATATTATTTATTTAAATGATTTATTAATGAAGTAAATACTGCAACATTATTGTATCATAAATAATTTAATTTATTTGATGTATAAAAATTATAGAAAAAATACCATGATGTAGGAAATATTTTTAGATTTCCAATTAATATTTATAGTCAAAAATATTACATATATAACACCATATAAAAATTAATTACAAAAAGATTGTTGTTTATGTCTATTTTGCCTTTACTTTAAATTAATTGATCTAAATTGTCATTATCACTCTCAAGTGGCTCAATGGGGTCCCAAAATCAACCCAAAGATGCCCAGGGTCATTAATAACTCAACCAATAAGGTTTGGACAAGTGTTATGGTAATTTTGAATTATTATAATACTCTTTTTACCTTAAATTACCCTATTTATCTTTAACCGCGTTAAAAAAAGTCAGAAATTACTATTCACCAAAAATTATTTTCATCTTAATGAACCACATTTTACTTCTTGATAACAACCATGTATTTTGTATTTTTGAAATTCAATTCACATAAGTGGTAAATTTTCATTTAAATGAAAAAGTTAGTTTTTTTAACTACCACTACGTGGTTTCACTATTCATAAAAAATTGTAGTTTTTCTAAAAAAATACCAAAAATTCAGCCTAAGCTATATTTGATATTCTGAATTCAAAAATGATGTATATTTTTCCAAATTCAAAACATATAAGTGGAATTAATTAAATTTAAAATTAATTCTCGTTATCAAGACAAATAGCTTGTTTTTATAAAACAATAACTATCAAACGATTGATACTTGTTTATGTCCAATTTCCAAGTGAAATTAATTCCAATGACCAAAATTTGATTAAATGGTAAAAATATATTCTAATTTTACATAAAACTAATAAAAAAGATAATTTAACCATATAAATAAATTTGATTATAATTTAGTTTTGAATTAAAATACAGTATTTTTCACTATTCATTAAAAATGAACTTTATCAGAAAAATACCAAAAAATTACCCAAAGTAAATTATGATATTCCAAATCAAAAGAAGAATTTTATTTCTTCAAATAGGACATATAAAAATGACCAAAACTAGATTTAATGAGGGTTCGCCATTAAAAGGCGTTAAATCGGCATTTTAATGTCAATTATGCTTAAAATTAGATTCATTCACATTTTGAGCCTCTAAATTTTTATTGGATAAATGTAAATACATTTAAAAATAATTTATGATAATATTGTAGTTATTTTTGTCCATTCCCGCCAATACAATGGCAAGGAGTTAACTACCATTTAAAATAATAATATTATATTATTAGTGCGCAACGTAAGATTTCTAAAAAAAACACTTTATTGTGTATCAGGTACACTATCAAACATAACAACCCCTTTAAAGTAAAATTAATATTTATTTCACAAAAATTAATAAATATGAAAATATCATATTCTTCATATATCCGAGATGTTACATCCTTCCTTTCTTTTGGAAATTGCGTCTTCGCAATTTTAAAATTGGGCTCGGGAACTTCATTAAAAGCCCCACATCAGAAAAAGAGTCAATAAAACTATCACTTTTAAAATAAAGGAAGAGAAGTACAAAGGTTCCCCAAGTCAATAGATACTAGGATTCCATGAAAACATGGATATGAAGGAGAAAAAAGGGTCAAGTTCTGATGGAGAATTATAGAAAAAATGTTGAGGAGAAAGTTAACCATCAAAAAATCACAAACATGTGATGGGTTAAACAGTTTTGATTGCCCAGTTGGAAACGTAAACCAACTACATTTTTTTTACATTCCTTTTCATAGTTTGGTGGAAATAATATACTACATAGAATAGGAACATAAGGAAATATACTTACCTTCATGTAGAGTTTCATCCTTTAATAAATTTCTACCAAAAACTAATCTTTTCTTCAAATTAAGAGCATTCAAAAAGACATGGTCACATCAAAATCACAAGAATAATTTTTTTGAGAATCACATAATCCAAAAAAAACTATATTTTTCCCTTGTCTTTAGACATCAACCAAAACCAAAATGGTTAGCATAATATCAGATAATCCCCCAAAAGGATAAAATTTTACATAAAGAAAAACTACTCTTAATCTCCAAAATTTGTCTAACAAAACCCAAAGTTCAACAAAGACCATTCGATAAAAAATTGTCCCTAAAATTATTCATAATTAATCCAAACTGTGATTGTAAACCAAATCTCATGAGGATTTAATTACATGGACTTCCAATATACATCTTAACATTTATCTCCATGTAACACCTGCTACTCATAATGTTTCGTATTGAAAATTAATTGACCTAATCACATATTATCCATGATAGCTTAATCATTTTCATAAATAAATCAAATCATCATGTGTCCATAATAAAAATATAGATTCTTCCAAACTAAAATTTCAACCATTATTCCACAATTGAAATCCCATAGTATTCTATCTTCCTTAGGCATATAGTGTTTCCTCAAAAGAGAGTACATCTTCCTCCACAACCATTATCACTTAATCACTAAATAATTTTTCTATACAAATTATATCCATTTGATAAAAATAAGTTCCAAAAATTAACTTCTTCTTATTCTATAAAATCATTTTACTAAAATAATAAGTCATACTAACCAGGGACTTCATGTAGGCTAGTGGTAGGCGATGCGCCCTTGCCTCCCTTCGGTTTTGGGTTCCATTCATGCAGCCTTGAGGGATGCGACGGGTTTTCGTCCATCCTAAGGGTTGTCCTTTTTATAAAACTCAAAAATAACCCTAACATGTTTTAACCTCAAAGGTTTCCTTATACCTCTCATTTTCATCCAAATTCATTATGATCTCAAAATCTTAATTCTTGAAGTATTATTTCACAACCATATAATAAAATAAATCAATCCCCAAAATGAAGAACATCATACCTTTATCAAGGAGTCCATTTGGTTTCATCGTCATCTTGTTCATGTAGGTAGAAGGTCCATGCATTGCAAGAATGATTTAGAGATCCTTCAAAATCAATTGCTTCCCCCATCCAAATACACCTTGAACAACTTGGGTCATATGGGTGTTCACAGAAAATTAGTTTTGGAAAATAATAATGTATGACATATAATTTTAAAACATCTGATAAAACATGATTTCTATAAAATAGTCGAACCCAATTTGAGTTGAAACTTTCAATTAATAGTTCTTTTAAAATAACATAAGTATGTTCTTAGAGACTATATTTTAAAATCAAATATAAATAGGTTCCACAAGGGTCTCCTTCTTCAGCATCTTTTTTAAAATCATAATATGCTTCAAAATCTTGTGATAAGGTAAAATATTTGAAAATGACTTGATAATATTTACCTTTCTTGAAAATATGAGAATATTGTGAAAATAGATTTTTTTTTTAAATGCAACCCATGATCCACGATGATAATGAGGTATAGTAGAGGTGTTTGATATCACAAAAAACTTCTTACATGTGAGTTTTATGCTAGAAAAAGTTTCAAAATCATCCGAACATGACTTTGCAATATTTATTGCAAGCATGTCATCAGGAAGAGATAGGAATGTTGTTTGAGATCCTCTTACTTCCATTTGTAACTGACATTCCGTGATCTATAAAAGTTATAAAACAAGTATTTAACTGAAATAATAGATAGGGACTCACCATATGTCTAACGAAAATTCGTAATCCCTAAAGTTGTCTAAACCGACCACTGATACCACCTATAAGGACCCGACCTTAAAACATTACATAATCTCGAATTAAATGAATAAATCATATTGGGGATCTTTTCAGTTTTAGAGTTTTAGAGAATTATGACATATCTCTTACATTTCATTTCAAATACAAAGTACACACTTCTACACAATTTCCATTTTTTCATAAAATATAAACTCTTGAAAAAAAGAGTCATGTCTAGTTCCATGTTTAAGACATCATGACTTTTCCTTGATCCCATCCTTGACCTTATTCCACATTATGTCCTGTGAAAAAAATTTCAAAAACGTGGGATGAGCATAAAAAGCTCAGTAAGGGATACACAAAGAAGGAAAACTGTTAGTTTTTCAAAACAACAGGTAAACCATGAATACATTATCCTAAGTAATAATTTTCACCTTTATGAAGTAGTAAATACTCTTCACTGAATAAAAGATCATTACTTACCTTTTTGTAACAAAAATATTACCATAAAATGAATATAAAGAACACATAACATATAAAAATAACTTGGTACATAAACATACTTAAATGGAATAACCATACGGTCGACTTCCACACATATCACTAAATGGAATAGTCATACGGCTGACTTCCATACCCAATGCATTGGAGGTTATAACGTAACCACCCGTCCTGGTATTAACAACACCACCCGTCATATGGTTTATCACGTAACCACCCATCAAATGTTCAAGTACCATTATAACACATAAAATATTTCAAATATAAACATTTCACTAATAACATTTCATTTTCAATCACAAGAAGTAATTTCAAGATATTTAAATAATCAATCTTTTTTCATAAACCATTTAAAAGATATTTTTTAATCAAAGTGTCCCATAGCACATTGAAGCTTTTAAATGAATTGTCATGTGAAAACATTAATGCACATATAAATAAATCTTAAAACCCATTTTGAAAACATGGAAATTAAGGTGAAATTGTTAGAAGAATAAATCGTTAAAACATTTAAAACGGTATTTTAGTTAAAGAGTTTTTTTAACAGAAAGTGAGATGCTTGAATACAAATAATTGAGGAATAACATTTAATCAGAACTTTATAATATCATGAGAATAAAATAATTCATGATATAATATGTCAAAGGATAGTATATGCACCATATAAGCATGAATTGGTGCATAACAACAATGAAGTCTCAATAGAAATGTAAATTGAGATGAAATCCCTTATAAAGATGGTATCCTTAAATTAAGGATAAATCAATCTAATAATTATGTGTGAAAAATATAAATAAAACCAATATAAGTGTATATTATGTGTAAAACAATAATAGGTAATTCACACATATTCATAGGATGACATATTCAACAATTACAAGATGAACCCAAAGAATTGAAATTTGGTTAAGATGTTCCCTTGTAAAAATACGACAGCCTAATGACGTCACATTAAAATTAAGAAAATGAGTTGATGAGATAAAAAGGGTATCTCCTCAATTTTAAATAATGTTTACCTCAATAAGTATATAGAAGAACATTTCCCAACATAATAATATGTAAATTAAAATACATAACAAAAAAGAACTCTTTTAAATAGAGGAGGGTCAAAGGTTCCCTTACCGATTTGGTAACGTACAAAACATACGCCACATGAAAGAAGGATCATACAATGAATATGTAAATAATAATAAATGAAATTACATTACAAAAAGAGTATAATCTTGGGCAGTACATACACTACAAAAAAAGAAATAGTGGAAAATATTGCATGAATCTCACGGGAATAAAAAAGTGAGATGAAACCCTTTACCATGTTGTAATCAACTGAGTCGTATGACCAAAAGTTAATAAACACCAAAATAATCACATAATACCATGAATATAATGAGAATAATTATAATATATATCAAATGGCAGAACACAATACACCACATGCAATGAATAAGTGGCGAACAATGGAAATCTCACAGAATTAAAAGTGAGATAAGAAAATCTCTTACCTCGTGTCTGACTTGACTCGATCGTTCTTTAATCTCTTAAATAATAAACTAAAGTTAATTTCTACATTATTAATAAAAAATTTCAAGTTTATTATTCCTTTTATATCACTTATTATCATGTTATAAGAATTATGTAATCATTTAAGTTAATAACGTCCATTTTGTCGATATTTGGTACTTGAGTCAGAAATGGACTTCTTATAATCACATGTTGTTCATGTGGTCAATGGTTCATTATATCCAGAATCATATTCATGATTTGGATATCATATATATCATATATATCTTGTATATACATGTATTTATAATAGTACATAACATTTGGAGGTAAGAAAAGAAATGCACCGTTTATGGAGACGGTAAGTCGTACGTACGCATGAACACCACTTTCATTTCTATTTCTTATTTTAATGGAATTAAAACATAATGGTACATAGGTATTTTAATATTACATTATAATATCATATATAATATTATTAAATCCATCCTTTATACATTCCACATAAGGTATTAATGAGTCACATCACTTTGAGGGGGCGGTAGTCCGCACTTCCTCAAATGAGATTATTGTATTTACCCACCATGGAAACCAAAAGGTGTGTTATAAATGGGAAGTACAGAACAATAAGTAAATAATAAATATAATATATATATCATATATAAATATATTGCTATCATAATGGTCACCATGAGAGGCGGTAAGGGGTAATTTAACTATCATCGTCTCGTGAGGTTTTAGTTTGTCATCCACAGAAACACTAAGTTCTTTACCCATTAGAGAGGTGTGTGTAAATGTAGTTCTAAAACATGACATAAAAACATCCTAGTATATTGCGGATACTAGTTTTTTTACAAAATAATGGAATAAAACGATTTTAGGGTATGGAGAAGTAAAATAAAAGAAAATAATTTATGAGAAATTGTTACCTTTAATTTGGGTAACTCCCTTTGGTTTGAACCAAAGGACTTCTTGAAGTGCCTTCTGCCTAAGGTTAGGCTTCTAGGTAGAGGAGAGGGATGTAGGGAGATTAATTGGGCAGAGTTTAGACGATCCAAATGGCTATATATGTGTTATTAATTGGTTATATGTGGTCTCCTTTTATAAGGGAGAGGAGGGGCTCTTTAGGAAAGTGTGAAAAAACAATTTTATTATAAACTTATATTCAGTTTCAAAAGGTCCAAAAATCATTAAGGTCATAGATAAGGTGAGTATTATTCGATATAAAATCATCCAATTATAATTAGACATGTTTTGGATAATATTTTAATCATTATAACCTTATTTACTAATATCATTTATTAATGAGGTAAATACCGCATCATTATTGTTTCATAAATAATTTAATTTATTTGATGTCTCAAAATTATAAAAAAAATACCATGATGTTGGAAATATTTTTAGATTAACAATTAATATTTATAGTAAAAATATTACTTATATAACACCATATAAAATTTAATTACTAATAGATTTTGGTTTATGTCTATTTTGCCTTTACATTAAATTAATTAATATAAATTTTCATTATCACTCCCAAGTGGCTCAATGGGGTCCCAAAATCAACCCAAATATTCCCATGGTCATTAATGACTCAACAAATAAGGTTTGTACAAGTGTGAAGGTAATTTTGAAATATTATAATATTCTTTTTACCTTGACTTACCCTATTTACCTTTAATCGCGGTAAAAAGGTCAAAAATTACTATTCACCAAAAATTATTTTCATCTTAATGAACCACATTTTACTTCTTGATAACAAAAATTCATGTAGGATTTTTTAAATTCAATTCAAATAAGTGTTAAAATTTCATTTAAATGAAAAAGTCAGTTTTTTTAACTACCACTAAGTGGTTTCACTATTCATCAAAAATTGAAGTTTTTCAGAAAAATACCAAAAAATCTGCCAAATCTATATTTGATATTCTGAATTCAAAAATGATGTCTATTTTTTCAAAAACTAAACATAGAAGTGGAATTAATTAATTTTAAAATTAATTCTTGTTGTCAAAACAAATAGCGTGTTTTTAAGAAACATTAACTGTCAAAAGATTGATAATTGTTTAGGTCCAATTTCCAAGTAAAATTAATTCCAATGACCAAAATTGGATTAAATGGTAAAAATATATTCTAATTACATTTTCAAACTAATTAAAAATATAATCTAACCATATAAATAAATTATATTAAAATGTAATTTTGAATTAAAATATAATATTTTTCACTATTCATTAAAAAATGAACTTTATCAGAAAAATACCAAAAAATTACCCAAAGTAAATTTTGATATTACAAATCAAAATAATAATTTTATTTGGTCAAATAAAAAATATAAAAATGACCAAAACTAGATTTAAAGAGGGATCTCTATTAAAAGATGTTAAATCGGCCTTTTAATGTAAATTATGCTTAAAATTAGATTCATTCACATTTTGAGCCTCTAAATTTTTATTGGATAAATGTGAATACATTTAACAATAATATATGATCATATTTTAGTCAGTTTTGTTCATTCCCGCCAATACAATGGCAAGGAGTTAACTACCATTTAAAATAATAATATTATATTATTAGTGTGCAACGTAAGATTTCAAAGAAACCCGTTGTTGCATATCGGGTACATTATCGCACATAGTAACCCCTTTAAACAAAAATAAATATTTAATTAAAAATTTAATAAATATGAAAATGTCATATTCTTCATTTATCCACGATGTTACAAACACCTTGTCAGAATTTTCAATCCTAGGAACATCTTTGCTACAGCCACCTCTACTTGTTCATATCCAGATAGGGATTTATTTGTTTGGAACCCACTTACTCAATACACACAAAAATACTAGGAAGATTTCCTATATTTAAACTTTTCCTTAGGGTTATTACTAAAATTTTAATATCATAATTTCTATAAATAACTTAACCATCCTTTGATACCAACTATAACATCCCGCCTTTTATCAAATTAACTTTCACTACATTATACATGTCACGACCCACCCTTGAGGTCCGTGTCGTGACTACCCCAAGCCCGCCTTCCATAGGCCAGGGGCTGGCGACTAGCACCAAAGCGTAAATCCGGTAAAAGGGGAAAGGCATTGCCTTTGTAAAGTAATCAAGCACCACAGAGTAAGCAAGCGGAAAAGTAAGTACTAAGTAAAAACAGAGTACAACTGAATGTGTGGAAAAGTAAATGGGCTAGTATAAAAACCCAAACTGAAAGTAAAGTACAACTCGAAAGGGAAAACATCAACTATAAAGTAAAAGCCACTACACCGAGCTGTCCACTGGAAATCCCACCTGAAGGGTGGGTAGAGATAGCTCCACTGCTCCTCGGGTCCCGCCGTCCGCTCCGAGCACGTCTAGCCTAGTGGTCCACCTCCAGGTACCGTCCTACTCTGAAAGCCTCAACCACGATCAACGCTGTCTGTCGTCTGCAACCAACACAACGTAGTGCGGGCATAGCCCGTGCAGGGGTGAGTATAAGCTACTCAGTAGGGACCCCGAGACCCTCGAAGGTCTCCCAAAATCCACA
This sequence comes from Viscum album, assembly GCA_963277665.1. Lineage (NCBI taxonomy): Eukaryota > Viridiplantae > Streptophyta > Magnoliopsida > Santalales > Viscaceae > Viscum > Viscum album. The sequence continues at coordinate 695,951,100 of OY728163.1, forward strand.
AAGGATAAACCTCAAGGATAGATACAAACACGAAGTAATGATTGAAACTACTTAGGTATATGCCCATACATATACCTAAGTCATCAATTCCAATACGCTCCAACCACCGAGCCGAAGTACAACTCAGTCCACACAGGAAAGTAAACGTATTTCACACAGGAAAGCAAACGTAATCCACACAGGATAACACAACACAATCCACACAGGAAAGCAACAGGATTCAGCTCACACAGGTATACCATTTCGAAAGACGATAGAGATGATCACTGATCCATCTAAGTCGTCGGACCCACAATGGATCGATAGGTACTAACCCCCGCAAAGACCCACACAGGATCGGATCCACACAGGATCTGTATGCGCTGGTTCACACAGGACAGCTGAGTGCAGACCCACACAGGATCGGACCCACACAGGATCGGGCCCACACAGGAACTGTAGCACTGATCCACGTAGGATCGCTGAGTGTTGTAGTCGTCGTCATCGAATCCACTGAGGATCTCTGCTCTGTCGTCGTCGCAGTCACAGTAGCAGTAGCAGTCGCAGTCGCAGCAAGCTCTAGGGTTCCCGCACACAGCAAGCTCGTTCGGGAGGGTCCGCTCCCCGAGCCAAGATTCTGATACATCAACTGTCACAATGTCCAGAGATGATGTATCCAAAAGTTTCGTATCGTCAATAGGAACTTAACGCAATAGACGGCGCGTCGATCGGACGCCCGGTGTGAGAGTTATTGGCTTTTTCGTCCCAGGGGCCCGGTTGGTTTTTAAGCCAAAACCAACCCGACCGTACTCCACCTGCGTCCAAACCACGGGCGGAGAGTGCCAAAAGATCCGTCTCACTAAGAGGAACTCAACAAAGCTGATGGATCGTCAATCGGACGTCCGTAGCTCATGATATGAGCGTTTCCGCTCTGAGGGCCCGGTTGGTTTCGTGTACGAACCAACCCGGCCGAACCCAAGTATTCCGAAACATTGAGTACAATATACCGAAACTACCGTCTCGATCCAAGGATCGCATCGCCGCTGACGGCGCGTCGTTTGGAAGTCCATAGCCCGAGTTATGGGCATTTGAATCCAAACCGCTCGGTAATAGGGGTTTCGGGCCCGGGTCGTCCCGGTCCGAGACCCCCCGGTTGGCCCGAACCGGGTCGACCCGCCCCAGACAGGGTCATCCCGGCCCGGCACGGTGCGGCCCAGCCCAGCGCGTTGGTTCAGCGCAAAGCAGCGCGCTGGTCGGCCGAGCTGCTGGAAAACAGGGGGGCCGCTTGCCCCCCTTTGTGAAACCGGCCCCCCTCATAATGGAGGGCCATATGGTAGGCTGGGGGAAATTATTTCCACCGGTTTTCTCCCTTCCGGCCGGCTCGACCTGGCCGAACGGTTCTTCCTCCACGGTACCGGCAAGGCCGGTCTCCTTTCCAGCATCCGACACCGGTGGCTCGGCTGGTTGCCGGTCTTCTCGTTCCGCCGCGGCCCGGAGCCGGCCGCGACCTTCGTTGTCCAGCGTGGTGCGACGACACCGCGCCCCTCCGTCGCGGCCCCACTTCGGCCGCGGTGCCTTCAACTATTTTCGACGCGGCGTGACAGCTTCACGTCCTTGCATTATTTTACGACGTGACGCGACGGTGCCGCGCGTTTCTTGCCGCATGATCCTGTGCGGTGCGACGGCACCGCGCCACACCTGTTTCAATCCACAACAGAAACAATATGAAAAGGAGGAGGGTTCGTCGTGTTCGTGCAGTCCGACCCCCTCGCGTTATTTGCAAATAATTGGATAAATTTCACGAATAAATAATCACGGGTATAAATCATGATCAAAAGAATAAAATAAACCCCTACCTTGGATTCAAGTGCGGGGCACGTCAACAAGCCGCGGAAGACAAGCGTTGCGGAGGTCGGGCGTCGCGGATGTCGAACGTCGTTTCCATTGACGTCGAGGTGCGTCCGAAGAGGTACGTCGCTGGAGAAGCTTCGTAAGCTGACGGAGATAATCCGATGAGGAAACGGCGTCTCCTTTCGTTGACACAGGATGAAGATCTAGGAAACGACGTCGTCGATCTTCAGAAACACACCGGCTACGAAGAAGAGAGAAGCAGCGTTCTTCGTCGGAGCTTAAGTTTTCTTCGTGTTCTTTGTCAAGGTTAAAGAAGGTGGAGAGAGCTTCTCAAAACCTCTCAAGATGGCTAAGGAGACCAACCCAAATAAAATAAGCTATGGTTTATTTTATTTACACAAATAAAAAACATGAATTTCAAAAGTTTGAAATTCAAACAACTCAACTCAATTAATTAACCAAGTTGTCAAGTTTAATAAAAGATGAGTTATAGGGAGTTTAAAAAGAGGAGGTGAAGTTTTAGGGTTCGTGTGGGCCCCACCACACTTAATCCTCTCAAGGGAGGTTAAGTGGATGTGGGTCCCACCCCTAAATCCCTTTGGGAGGTTATAACCAACTTGGTTAAAAATAAAATGTGTTTCCACATTTTATTTAATTTCCTTTTAAAATCCCAAAAACTAACTCCCAACCCGCATAAAACGCAACCTCGGAAAAGGTCTCATTAAGAGAAAATCGGCACTACGAGTTCATCGGTGCCCTTAGAATTCGATTCCGGGCACCAGTTCAAAAGTTCTAAATTCCCGCTCGTTCGTTCAATGAACGTACCCGAGCCAATCTTCGGAAATTGATTCCAGGCACACCGGGCCTCGGAATCAGGTGCCGTCAGAAACTGCGTTCTTGTAAAATACCAAAGAAAATTAAGAAACAATTTCCCTTGAATTTTAAGGGTCTTTACATTACTCCAACCTCAGGGCTTTACGTCCCCGTAAAGATACATCAAAACTAGGGAAACAAATGAGGGTACTGAGCACGCATCTGAGCCTCCCGCTCCCATGTGCTCTCTTGGAGGTTCCCGTGCTGCCATCTGATGCACACAAGAGGAATCGATCTCCCATGTGGGACCCGCTCATGTCGATCCTCGATCTCCATCGGGACCTCCGTAAAAGTCGCCCCATCGTCATCGTCAAGAGCTCCATGGTCAATGATGTGCGTCGGGTCGTGCATGTATCTCCTCAGCTAAGATACGTGGAAGACGTCGTGCACCCGGTGCAACTGAGGTGGTAGAGCCCGGAGATAAACCACCTCGCCAATATTGCTAAGGACTTGGAAGGGTCCAATGAAGCACGGAGATAACTTTCCGCCTCGGCCAAATCTCTGTATACCACGTCGAGGTGAGACCCGCAAGAATACGTGGTCGCCATCCTCGAACTCTAGTGGCCTCCTCCTCCTGTCATCGTATGACTTCTGCTGGCTCTAAGCTGTCATCCGCTTCTGGATGACCTGGACCTTCTCTGTCGTGGTCTGGACCATCTCTGGTCCCACAAGTGCTGACTCCCCAGGGTCTGTCCAGCACAAAGGAGATCAACAAGGTCGGCCGTACAACGCCTCATACGGTGTCATCCCGATGGTGGAGTGGTAACTGTTGTTGTATGCAAACTCCACCAAGGGTAGGTGGTCCTCCCAGCTACGAACAAAGTCGAGGACACATGCGTGGAGCATGTCCTCGAGAGTTTGAATGGTCCTCTCCATCTGACCATCCATCTGAGGGTGAATGGTGGTGCTCAAACGTAGCTGCGTCCCGAACGCCTCCTGTAACCCCTTCCAAAACCGGGAAGTAAAGTGAGAATCTCGGTCGGAGATGATAGATGATGGCACACCGTGGAGCCGCACAATCTTCTGAACGTAGAGACGTCCCAAGCTCTCCACTGATCCCTGCTCTCTGATGGGTAAGAAGTGTGTGGACTTTGTGAGTTAGTCTAAAATCACCCAAATGGAGTCGTGACCTCTGGAAGTGCGTGGAAGTCCAGTCACGAAGTCCATAGATATCCCGTACCACTTCCACTCCGGGACCTCCAAGGGTTGTACCAAGCATGCTGGTACCTGATGCTCTTCCTTCACCTGTTGGCATGTGAGGCATCGAGAAACGAACTCTGCCACAGCCTTCTTCATGCCCGGCCACCAGTGCTGTTATCTGAGATCCTGGTATATCTTCGCCACTCCAGGATGTACCGCCAAAGGAGAAGTGTGAAACTCTCTCAGCACCTCCTCTCGTAAAGCGACTGGTACCATGGTACGTCCTCTAAAAAGGATGTCGTGCTCTGCTCCTAGGGAGAAACCATCAGGTTCATGTCCCGAGGATATCTGTGCACGCCATGTCTCACAGTCAGCGTCATCACGCTGTGCCTCTCTGACCCGCTGCAGTAGTGGAGGGGTGACTGTGAGTGACTGAAGGAAGGCTGCTCTATCTCTATCCACAAAAGAAATCTGCAAAGAGTCTAGCTGCTCTATCGCCTCCTCAAGTAGCTGAATGCCCGTCCTCCTACTGAGGGCATCGTCTACCACGTTCCCCTTCCCAGGAGTATAGACTATCTCAAAGTCATAGTCCTGGAGGAACTCGAGCCATCGCTGTTGTCTCAGGTTCGGGTCCTTCTGCGAGAAGATATACCTGAGACTCCGATGATCTGAAAAGACAGTAAAGCGATCACCCATCAGGTAGTGTCACCATGTCTTCAGAGCGAAGACCACTGCTGCTAACTCCAGGTCATGGGTAGCATAGTTCTGCTCATGCAGCCTCCACTGTCGTGATCCATAGGCGATCACTGCCCTCTCTTGCATCAGAACACATCAGAGTCCGATCCCTGAAGCATCGCAGTAGACAATGTACCCTACTCCTTCCTTAGGAAACCTCAAGATAGGTGCACTGGTCAATCTCTGTCTAATCTTTTGGAAGCTCTACTGACATCTGTCTGACCACACGAAGGGTTTCCCCTTCTTCGTCAAAGCTGAGAGTGGTGCCGCAACTCTGGAGAAGTCTGGCACGAATCTCTGGTAGTATCCAGCTAATCCCAAGAAACTGTACACCTCTGTCACGCTCCTGGGTGGCTTCCAAGCTAACACTGCCTCGATCTTCGCAGGATCCACTGCAACTCCCACCTCAGAGATGATGTTTCCTAAGAAGTGGACCTCACGTATCCAGAACTTGCACTTCGAGTGTTTACCATAAATCTGGTGCTCTCGGAGTGTGTCTAGTACAACCCGCAAGTGGTAGGCGTGCTCCTCCTCAGTCGTTGAGTAAATCAGTATGTCATCGATGAAGACCACGACAAACCAATCAAGGTATTGCTGAAAGATCCTGTTCATGAGGTCCATGAACACTGCTGGAGCATTGGTTACGCCGAAAGGCATAACCAAGAACTCATAGTGGCCATACCGACATCTGAAGGTCGTCTTCTGCACGTCCTCGTCTCTAACTCTGAGCTGATGATAGCCTTACCTGAGGTCTATCTTCGAGAACCACCGTGCTCCCCTGAGCGGATCAAAGAGGTCATAAATCCTTGGTAGCGGATAGTTGTTCCTCACTGTCACCTGGTTCAGGCGACGATAGTCAACACAAAGTCGCAAGCTCCTTTCCGCCTTCTTGGCGAACAATATCGGGGAAGCCCAGGGTGAAACACTTGGTCGGATAAACCCCTTGCCCTGCAAGTCCTCCAACTGTACCCGTAGCTCTCGATGCTCGGCTGGGGCCATCCGATATGCTGGAGTCGATATCGGGGTTGTTCAAGGGTACAGGTCAATATAAAAGTCTACCTCTCTGCGAGGAGGTAGCCCTGGAACGTCGTCAGGAAAAACGTCCGCAAATTGAACCACCACTACAGTAAAACCAGGACTCCTCACGTCAACTGCTTCAAGGATGAGGCTATCCAACTGATGAGTGAAGGGATTTCCTCTCCTTCACGGAATTCCATCTTGTTCTGCAAAGGATCCCTTCTCACCGGTGAAGGTGAACCTGCTCCCATCGGTGCGTACACATCGCACCTTGCGCCTAAAATAGTCAATTTGTAAATGGACCGTATATAGCCAATCCATGCCCAAGATGGCGTCGTAAGGCCTCGACGCTGCTACAATAAGATCCCAGCCGAAGCTCTCGCCTCTTAGAGTAAGCTCACACTGCCGGCACTAGTGTGTAATCGTCGAGTCTACTCCCGTAGGAGTCACCAGCCGTAAGGATCGAGCCAACGGCTCTGTCGGAATCTCCGAGCTCCGAACAAGGGCAGCGGCTATGAAAAATTGGCTCGCTCCTGTGTCTATAAGTACTGCAACAAGGGTGGAATAGACACAGATAGTACCTCGAATCATCTTGGGTGCGCCGTGGTCGTAGGCCTCTGCTGCCAGGATCTGTGCCTGTCTCTACCTTCCAGCTCCCTGTGGTCGGGGTGGACCTCCTGGTGGTGGTGGTGGTAGAGTCTCAAAGCGTCGCCCCCCACCTGCTGCTCGGCCAGCTCCTCTACCTCGTCCGCCTCCTCCCTGCAGACCGCCACGGTCGACCCTCTGCCTCTACCTCAGTGGTCCCTCAACCGTCTGCTACTCCTCGGCATGACGGGTCGGGAAATCACGAGCCATGTGGCCCTGCCCACCGCACGAGTAGCACTGTCTGCCTCTCAAAATACTGGCTTCGCGCTGTGTGCCCCGCACTGCTGAGCCAGTGTCCTGAGGTCGTCTTCCTGAAGGTCTGGTCTGCCTGGACCCCTGAGTCATCCGTCGACTTCCTGCTGCAGATGACTCTGCCACGTGCCACCCTGCGGTGGGTCTCGGTGGTGGCGTAGACTTAGCAAGGAAGCTCTCGATCAAAAGGGCCCGCTCCAGTACCCCTGTCTGAGTCGGAATGCTGAGGGAGATCAGCGATGCCCTGATCTCGTGTTTCAATCCCTGATCGAAGGTCCAGGCCCGGAAGAATGGGTCTCGTACCATGTCAGTCGAGTAGCGCGAGAGATCAGTAAATCTCGCCGAGTACTGAGCGACCGTCATGCTGCCCTGCCGCAGCAGAAGAAGATCCTGGATACGCACCGCACGAAGGGTGGCTGGGATGAACTCCGAGCGAAAGAGGCTCTCAAAGTCCGTACAAAGTAGAGATGCCTCATCGTTCACCTATAGCATCAAGCTCCACCATCATCCTGCTGCTGCGTGTAGTAGGCTCGCAGCGAGGATCACCATGAGGTTTGCAGGTTTCCTTACTAGCCTAAAAACTCGTACCACTGCCTCCAGCCAGTCCTCTGCTGCCTGGGGGTCCGTCTCCCCACGGAACCTAGGCGGTCAATGGTGCTGGAACTCGTGCAGAGCTCCAAGGCGACGTGCATCGTCAGCGAATGGTGCTGGAAGCATCGGTGGCATAGCTGGTAGTGCTACCGCCAGTGCCACTGCTGACAAAGGCCCTGAACCAAGGCCTCGTCGCTCGGTGGGCTGTCGTCACGCTTGACTCTTGGAACCCTAGCTGGCTGCCTTCGTGGGGCCATCCTGAAAAGGAAACAGGTGTTCCATGGTTAGAACAATATACCTGGTGAGCTGATACAACGTAATCACAAAGAAAACATGAAACACACACGCAATCAATGTTTTCGTGAATTAAGTCGGAAATCAGAAGTCATGGTCCTGGTGTACGGATACGTCGGCCGTCACACCAACACTGGACTCCCTGGACTGATAACCACACTCAATACGCTAAACATTATTGCTTCACATAGAAAAGATCAGAGATCGCGGTAGAACCGAACTCCTCTGATACCAATTTGTTACGACCCGCCCTCAGGGTCCGTGTCGTGACTACCCCAAGCCCGCCTTCCATAGGCTAGGGGCTGGTGACTAGCACCAAGGTGTAAATCCGGTAAAAAGGGAAGGCATTGCCTTCGTAAAGTAAACAAGCACCATAGAGTAAGCAAGCAGAAAAGTAAACACTATGTAAAAACAGAGTACAACTGAAAGTGCGGAAAATTTAATGGGCCAGTATACAAACCCAACTGAAAGTAAAGTACAACTCGAAAGGGAAAACAACAACTATAAAGTAAAAGCTGCTACACCGAGCTGTCCACTGGAAATCCCACCTGAAGGGTGGGTACAGATAGCTCCACTACTCCTCAGGTCCCGCCGTCCGCTCCGAGCACGTCTCGCCTAGTGGTCCACCTCCAGGTATCGTCCTGCTCTGCAAGCCTCAACCACGATCAACGATGTCTTTCATCTGCAATCAATACAACGTAGTGTGGGCATAGCCCATGCAGGGGTGAGTATAAGCTACTCAGTAGGGACCCCGAGACCCCTGAAGGTCTCCCAAAATCCAAAAAGGATAAACCACAAGGATAGATACAAACCCGAAGTAATAACCGACACTGCTTAGGTATATGCCCATACATATACCTAAGTCATCAATTCCAATACGCTCCAACCTCCGAGCCCAAGTACAACTCATTCCACACAGGAAGGTAAACATATTGCACACAGGAAGAAAACGTAATTCACACAGGATAGCACAACACAATCCACACTGGAAAGCAATAGGATTCAGCTCACACATGTATACTTCTTCGAAAGATGATAGAGATGATCACTGATCCATCTAAGTTGTTGGACCAACAAAGGATTGATAGGTACTAACCCTCGCAAAGACCCACACAGGATCAGACCCACACAGGATCTGTAGGCACTGGTTCACACAGGACCGCTGAGCGCAGACCCACACAGGATCAGACCCACACAGGATCGGGCCCACACAGGACCTGTAGCACTGATCCACATAGGACCGCTGAGTTATGTAGTCGTCGTCGTCGTCGAATCCACTGAGGATCTCTGCTCTGTCGTTGTCGCAGTCACAGTAGCAGTAGCAGTCGCAGTCGCAGCCAGCTCTAGGGTTCCTGCACACAGTAAGCTCGTTCGGGAGGGTCCGCTCCACAAGCCGAGAGGCTGATACATCAACTGTCACAAAGTCCAGAGTTGATGTATCCAAAAGCTCCGTATCGTCAATAGAACTCAACGCAACAGACGGCGCGTCGATCGGACGCCCGGTCTGAGAGTTATTGGCTTTTTCGTCCGAGGGGCCCGATTGGTTTTTAAGGCAAAACCAACCCGGCCATACTCCACCTGCGTCCAAACCTCGGGAAGAGAGTGCCAAAATATCTGTATCACTAAGAAGAACTCAACAGAGCTGACGGCTCGTCAATCGGACGTCCGTAGCTCAAGATATGAGTGTTTCCTCTCCGAGGGCCCGGTTGGTTTCGTGTACGAACCAACCCAGCCGAACTCAAAGTATTACGAAACTTTGAGTGAGATATACCGAAACGACCGTCTCGATCCAAATATCGCATCGCCGCTGACAGCGTGTCGTTTGGAAGTCTGTAGCCCGAGTTATGGGCATTTGAATCCAAACCGCCCGGTAACGGGGGTTTCGGGCCCGGGCCGTCCCGGCCCGAGACCCCCCGGTTGGCCCGAACCGGGTCGACCCGCCCCGGACAAGGTCGACCCGCCCCGGCTCGGCCAGGCGTGGCCCGGCCCGGCGCGGCGCGGCCCGGCGCGCCGGTTCGGCGCAAAGCAGCGCGCTAGGCTCGCTGCTGGAAAACGGTGGGCTGCCTGCCCCCCTTTTTGAAACCGGCCCCCTCATAATGGGGGGCCATTATGGTTGGCCGGGGGAAATTATTTCCCCCGGTTTTCTCCCTTCCGGCCGGCCCGACCTGGTCGTCCGGTTCTTCTTCAACGGGACCGGCAAGGCCGGTCTGCTTTCCGGCTTCCGACACCGGTGGCCCGGCTGGTCGCCGGTCTTCTCGTTCCGCCGCGGCCCGGAACCGGCTGCGGCCTTCGTTGTCCGGCGCGGGGCGACCGCACCTCGCTCCTCCTCCGCGGCCCCGCTTCGGCCGCAGCGCCTTCAACATTCTTCGACGCGGCGCGACGGGGTCGCGTGCTTGCATTATTTTAAAACGCGGCGCGATGGTGCCGCGCGTTTCTTGCCGCATGATCCTGTGCGGTGTGACGGCACCGCGCCACACCCGTTTCAATCCACAATAGAATCACTATGAAAAGGAGGAGGGTCAGTCGTGTTCGTGCGGTCCGACCCCCTCGCGTTATTTTCTAATAATAGGATAAATTTCACGAAAAAATAATCACGGGTATAAATCATGATCAAAAGAATAAAATAAACCCCTACCTCGGATTCAAGTGCGGGGCACGTCAACAAGCCGTGGAAGACAAGCGTCGCAGAGGTCGGGCGTCGCGGAAGTCGAACATCGTTTCCGTTGACGTCGAGGTGCGTCCGAAGAGGTACGTCGCTGGAGAAGCTTCGTAAGCTGACGGAGATAATCCGAGGAGGAAACATCATCTCCATTCTTTGACACAGGAAGAAGATCGAAGAAACGACATCGTCGATCTTCGGAAACACACCGGCTACGATGAAGAGAGAAGAGGCGTTCTTCGTCGGAGCTTAAGTGTTCTTCGTGTTCTTCCTCAAGGTTGAAGAAGGTGGAGAGAGCTTCTCAAAACCTCTCAAGATGGCTAAGGAGACCAACCCAAATAAAATAAGCTAAGGCTTATTTTATTTACACAAATAAACAACTTGAATTTCAAAAGATTGAAATTCAAAAAACTCACATCAATTAATTTACCAAGTTGTCAAGTTTAATAAAATAGGAGTTATAGGGAGTTTAAAAAGAGGAGGTGAAGTGTTAGGGTTCATGTGGGCCCCACCACACTTAATCCTCTCAAGGGAGGTTAAGTGGATGTTGGTCCCACCCCTAACTCCCTTTGGGAGGTTATAACCGACTTGGTTAAAAATAAAATGTGTTTCCACATTTTATTTAATTTCCTTTTAAAATCCCAAAAACTAACTCCCAACCCGCATAAAACGCAACCTCGGAAAAGGTCTCCTTAAGCGAAAATCGGCACTGCAAGTTCATCGGTGCCCTCAGAATTTGATTCCGGGCACCGGTTCAAAAGTTAGAAATTCACGCTCGTTCGTTCACTGAACATACACGAGCCAAACTTCGGAAATTGATTCTGGGCACACCGGGCCTCAGAATCAGGTGCCATCAGAATCCGAGTTCTTGTAAAATACCAAAGAAAATTAAGAAAAAATTTCCCTTTAATTTTACGGGTCTTTACAATACAAAACTGAGGATCTTTAAGGTTTAGTGTCTTGGAAACCAGGAACTTAATACATGACAATATAAAACATTCATCTTAAACACTTGAAAGGATCCTTCATTTTTTCATCCTATGTTCATTAAAGCATCTCATAACCTGGGATCATACATCAATGGAAATGGTGACCAGAAGGCTCGGTAAGGAAAACAATGGAATCATTTTACATGTGAACTTGAGATACATCAAAAGTCATGAAAAATAACTTTAAGGCATGAGAAAGAGATCATGAGGCATATCATAATAAATATGACATGTTTCATAACATGAATATGTGGCTACAACATTTAACATAGACAATAATTTCTGTTTCACCATGGTCTATCTCCAAGGTTTCATTAAAAATTACCAAGGTTATTCACCAAGGAGTCGTTAAAAATGGTCACCTCTAGAGATTAAGTCGTTACCCAATGCATTGGAGCGCTATCAGGGTGCACCCATAAATTTGCTTTTATTATCAACTGAGACACATATATCATCATAAAAAATATCATAAATAACCCATATAGCATAAAAGAAATGGGTTTCATTTCATAATAATAACGTTTTAAAAACTTCTTTAAAGACAGGATCTTTATGTCACTTTAAACCCACAGAAAAAGGAAGGCGGGTTTCATGTATGTAAGTCCCAGAATTGAAATAGAACATTTTGATATATATGTGAATACCCATATATAGTAAATATCTTTGAGTATTCACTTAATAAAATAAAATAATTTGATAAAAAGAGAGAGGGACATTTTGAGACCAAAATTCTGCAGTATAACGGCTATGTTATAGGGTTTTAGAAAAAATTGAAAAGAAAGGGGACATGGGTCACCCACTAATAAATGATCCATAAAACAGTAGAGTGATATATTATAAAGGATATAATAATATGGTAATTAATTTTGAATGACATACCATATGAAATGAAAAACATGGAAAGAAGACAAAAAAATATTTCTCTATTGAAAAATCGGCAGCCTAACTGCGTCACTTAAAACGTAAAAAAAATGAATTGATGAGATCAAATAGGTTATCTAATAATATGAACATAAAATATCAGTATGATGGATATATATATCATACCCCAACATAATAAAAATGAACATGTAAGACTTGACATGAAAATGGATCTTGAAAATGAGAAGGGTGAAAGAATCCCTTAAAAAATTCGGCAGCCTAACAGCACCACTTAAACATTCTTAAAATGAATTCATGAGAGAGATAGGGGGTCTCTCATCATATGAAAATGAAACGTACAGTAGGATGAATATAAAATATCATCCTAAAACATAAGAACATGGATCATAAAAGAAATGACATAAAAGAGAGTACGTGGAAAAAAAGAGAGAGGTAGGATCCCTTACCTTGAAGAGTAACATTGAAATCCTGAAGTTTGGGTCATTGGGAGGCTTGAAGGCACCTTGGGAGGACTCCTTGGGAGGTAAGGAGACCATAAATTCATTGAGGAGGATTTTGGAATGGAATGGATGAGATAATTTCTTGGTGTTTATATGGAAAGTGAGGGGACAATACATTAATGGCCAAGGGACACCTCATTGGTAGTATTGGCAAAAAAAAAGTGGTATTTACTCATGGTTTTGACCACTTGGGACACCTCATACCTTATCTTACTATTAAAAAGTCGACCATCCTTTAAAATATCTCATGACATCATCATGATGCAGTTATGATGTCATTAATCATACCGAAACCCTAAAACTGTAGTTTTACTATTCACTAAAAATTCAACTTTTTCAGCAAACATCCAAAACTTTACCTTAACATAATATCAATTCTCTGAATTCATAAATAAACTCTATTTTATAAAAATAATTTCCTAAATATTTTTAATTTAATTTTTAAATAAAAACACTATTCACCGAAAATTCATTTTTTTCAAAAAAAACCCCAAAAATTACCTTAACATAATATCGATGTTCTGAATTCAAAAATAAAATCCATTTTATAAAAATATTTTTCTAAATATTTTTAATTTATTTTTTAATTAAAAAACACTATTCACTTGAAAAAACTAATAATTTCTGAAACAGTTGTTTACCTGTTTTATTGAATCACATTACTTAATCAAGGTGCCTATATTATATTAATACTTTCTTTAAGTGAGATTAATAATCCATTTGGTCACATTACTAATCCTAAGCGTAAAATCACTATTCATAAATTACTATTCACCAAAAATTAAGTTGGTCTTTTTAGTCTCTAAATTTCTTAGTGAACACCTTTTTAGAAGACGATTTTTTAAAAATCATTACGCATAATTAATTATTTAAGGTTTACATAAATATTTTAAAATATCCTTTTTCCAAAATTCATCAATAATGTACGTCTTAAAATTATTAGGACATTTGAAATTTCACAAACTTCACCATAAGAAAAAAACACAATTTTATTTATCTCAAAGGATTACACAAATCAATCACAGTCTCCTTACATATCCCCTTATAACCCCAGCATAGGACATAAGTGTAAGGTGTGCTATGGTGTGAGAATCTAAGGGTGGCTCGGCCAACATTGCACGAGTAGTAATTTCTATCAGTTTGAACTTCTCGCAAAGGCGATTCCGTTCTAACTTCACACGATGATGTTTGTATTGGGTTTGGTCCAGAGAAAATCCCAATGGTGCTACCTCCTTCCGATGTTCGGTTATATGCTCTTCGATTGGCTCGAGACTACTGGATGAGGCCATCGAATCTTCTTTCTATATTAATTAACCAAGATCACTTGTATTTAGAGATAATAATCACAACATTTAGTTTCCAACAGTCATATTGACCAGTGGTCATATAACAGTTGAAACCCAACGGTCTCATTTTAATTATACTAATGTTATCAAATGAAACAGTTTTGTTGAGTATAAAATAAAATAACACACAAAATTAGGAAAAAATATTTCTTCAAAATTTTAGGCCATTATAGAGAATGTGAGTAGACACTAGAAATGTCCTCCTAGAGGAATGTTCAGGCAGATGGGCTTTAATTTTCTGATTAACAACTATGTTCTAAAAACTAAATGACTATTTTAAAAATGACTATATAAATTGACTAAAACTATCTAAGTGAATTAATCCATGAAAGAAATTGGAGGAGATGGAAGTGTCAGAATCGTGACGTCTGTTCAAGTGCATGAAATGTAAATTATTTAATTCTCACATTTGAATATTTATTTATTCAATTATCACTGATTCCAAATTTAATCAAAAAACTATCTTGTCTCATTCTATGATGTTAGACAGTATTCTTATGTTTACACAAATTATCCGTCATTTCGTTCTCTGTCCTGACAAATAATTTGTGCGTCATTGTAGCACTGAATCACTTGGTGAAATACGACGACTTGTTTCTCACAAAGTTGAAGTATCTACCTGCGTCAGGTTCGCTCACATGATATCACTTATTCAGTATCACTCACACAAGTTTGAAGAAGAGCACAAACAAAATAATAATTTTTTCAATTAATATATTTATTTAGTCAGAATTTTCTCACCCGCTTGATCAAATTACGGATAAATAAATTCTCTAATGAACACCCATTCGTGATTACTTATTAGGTATCACACGAACGGGAACCAAAGCATGTGTGCAGAGCCCAAATGAAAATTAATTTAAACACAGATACAATTAATTAAATAAACATACTAATGAAATTAATTCAAAAGGCAATCAAACATGAGGATAAATTAAAGACATGCAATTACCGTCACTCTCGTCACAACTCCGACACAAAAATGATTATCCTACCATCATGACGACATGACCCATAAAATAATAAATAGATGATATCATCATGCTCGTGGCGTTGTTGTGGTCACCGTGAGACGATGTCAACGATCGCCAAAATAATAATCATCACTCTGATCTGTGCATTCTCTAACGCCACACCCAAATAAAACCACCATTCCACTGGAAATATTATTTGATCTTCCCTCACTATCGCCATGCGACGTCAATCTCCGGAAGCTCAAACGAAACACTGTGCACGTCGATGATGTGTATGAACTTCCGTTGCGCTTCTGATGATGGTTTGCCGCTGGTTCTGACCAAGGAGGGCTGCTCGCTGTGGCTGCGCACTGAAGTGGTCAAGAGGAGATGGGGTATATGGGGATGTGGGTAGGCAAGATGGGGAGGGGAGGCAGCCGGGGAGAGGAGCAGGGGTAGTGGGAAGAGGGGAATGGCGGATGTAATTCCAGAGAGGCCGGTGGGTCCTGGGTATTAGTCGAGAGAGATGGGGAGATGGGTAGGGGAATAGGGGATCTTTTGGACGTGACTGGAGAGAGGTAGGGGTATGAGGGGCAACGGGTCCCCCGGGGTGAGGAAAAAGGGCGTGGGGTATATTGGGCGGTGGGTAGATTAATAGGGGTATGAGGTTGGGGATTGGAGAGAGGATATATGATGGGGATTCTTTGATTGGGGAGAGGGGATGAATGAGTGGGGTGTGGGATTGGAGAGAGGAGAGGAATGGGTCAAAGGGGAGGGTGATTGGTGAGAGAAAAGGGGGAATAGGGAGGGGTGATGTGGGAGAGAGGAAGGGGTCAAAAGGGGAGAGGGGTGGTGCATGGATAGGGAGAAAATAAATAAATAAAATGAAAAAATAAAAAAGTTAAATCTAAATTTTAAAATTAAAAATTTAAAATAATCTATTAATGTAAAAGTTAAATAATAATATTATTATTTAAATATTAATGCACATGTAATTAAATATAATACTACTAATAAATATAATAATAAACTAATAACAAATACTATTTTATTAATAAAACAAATTAATGAAATCAAATAAAATATAAATTAAAATATATATACTAACAAAAATCACTAAACTAAACTAAACTAAAATTAGAGAAACTAATAATAATAATATAGTGTTAAATATAATATATAAAATTAATATAACTAACAAAAATACTAAATTACTAATATAAGTATATAAATAAACTAAAAATTATCAAAATATCTAAACTAATACAAAACTAAAAAAATAATCTGAAAATATAAAAATTGGTTAAACTAATTGATTAAAACAAATTTAGAATATTATAAAAAATACATGTAAAATCCATGTCCATCAAATCCCCCATACATAAACTTTTGCACTCCTGGGAAAAAAAATCAGAACGAAAACACATGTAGACCCATAGACAAATCAAAACATCAAAATTACAGGTTCAAAAATCATCAATCTCATTTACCCTTAAAATATTATTCTTCAATTAAAACTCCAATTTAAAAAAAATCATTTTTATTCCATGCGAATTGTTTCCAAAACAAGTACTTGCACTCATGTATCATGTGACTTACCTTGCCATCACTCTCATATCTCAAAATATATGGTCAATGTTTTACTCAATTATCATACACATGAATTCTTACCATAGGCTTTCCATGAATTTAACATCTCTTCTATTGGAAATCAATATAATGCACCAATATCAAGAACTTTACATGAGGTTCAAATATCTCTGAGGTTGTCGGACGGTGGGTCATAAAAAAATTGTGAAATTTATTTTTGGAAAAAAGGAGGGTTGATTCGTGAAATAAATGCATGATAAATTTCAATCCAAATGTCTCCCTCAAACTCTCACTCCCCCACACTTAAAACACTACTTGTCCCCAAGCATGTGATAATCCAATGTTTCAATCTTTTTTTTAAGACACAACTCACTCAAATAATATGGTCAGGAAAAAAAGTTTAGTTTCTACTCTAAAACACCATGAAATAAATGTCAGACAATAATCCCAAAGAATGGTACACAAGTAGAGTATACTCTGTAACATCTCAATGAAAGTAGGTTATATAGAAAACTTCCTAGCTCCTCGAGTAATGAATCATCACATTTATAGATATCCCCAAAGTCAAGGTTTACCGCGTAATGACCACCAATGTACTCATTGTTGGAACCTAAAGGATTCTATATTCCTATATCAAAATATATGTAATGAATGTGGCTACTGTGAAATATAAATCATATGATTATTATGAGATAATGTCAATCCATGTGCATCAAATGACTCAATTCCCCTCAAAGAACCCGCATTATGAGTAAATATCTCTCCCACACTTAGATTGAAAATTATCATGCAGAAATTCAAGAAATGGGTAGGGAAGGGTATCAGTTATGGGATTATCCTAAAAAGGATTCTACATGGATTCTAAGGGCTACACTATGGAGAAAATATATGGGTGGGTAAGTGGGTCAGCAAGGCTAAAATATCAAACAGATGCCTCAATCATTTTAGTGCAACATTCAAAATTCTTATCTCTTTGATGAAAAAACATGGAATGATCTATAAGACATAGCATAGTTGATATTCCTTCAAGAAAAAGATAAATAAAAGATGATTTAAAATGGCTCAGAGTCCTCACGAGTATGGAAATATAATGTTGGACATCATATATGAGCATGAGTGAAAATAAGTGTCTCAAAAATATACAATTTTTTAGAAAACATTTTCGAAGCATGAAATAATATCAGAAATAATCTAAGTCATGAGATCAGGGATCATAGAATTCCAAACAAGAATTAGGTGCTCCAAATTCCTAGGGACACAAGTGGTATGTTCTCGACTGTGTTGCAACAAAAATACAGCAAATTTCATTTGGATTCATCAATGACAAGAATGTTGGATTTTTCATTTTTCAAAATTTCCATGTTTTTTTGTTAGTTTACATGGTGTTTTTGGAAGAATATATTATGGAAAAAATAAAACACTTCCCTATGTAAGTGAATATTGACGCGGAGAGGCTGTTTGTATCCGATGAAGCTCCAGAAATGGTATATCTGTAAAACCTACACATTGACAGCACATACTCGCATCATATCAAAGAAGTCACACAATAATCAAAAGAATGTGGATGAAAAAAATATTGATGATGAATTTAAATCCACTACTATTCCAAGAGAAAATAGATTGTAGAAAAATGCATGCCATTTTATTTAAAATAAAACTAAATGAACTGAAATTAAATGCAGTGAAAAGGAAACAAACAAATGATGGGTTGCCTCCCATTGAGCACTAAATTTACATTGTCTTCAGTCAGACGTTATTGAAACTCCACCAGGGTCAAACGAAAATTTAAACCATGCATCTACTTCTTTTTCAGTAGGGGTGTGGAATCCATTCACTGAAGATGAGTTTATCCTACAAGCTGCACAAAATTTCAACAGAAGCCTGTTAGAAAAATGAATGTGCAGAATGAAATGAAAATAGGCCAACTCACAAGGGAACGAATATACCTCTCCTATAGAAAGACTCATCAAATAATTGAATTTTGGTCAAAGTAATTCAATGGAAGGATCAAGAAGATTACCTCTTTGAATGTGCATAGGTGAAAAAATTCCTTTACCGGACTGCTTAAGTGGTTGTCTTATATCCATCACATCCTTGAATGCAGTATTTGGGTTAACAATGTATCCCATTTCATTTTTACTACTAACCACCAGGATAGGGAAATTCACTAGTTTCCAACTCAAAACATGCTCAAGGCATGAATCAAGCGGGGTGAGCTCAATTGGAGCAGACGATTCCATTATGTCAATAATGACATCTTTTTCTAATTTTTCTTTAATACCGCCCTCATCACATTTCTCTGTTGGTACATGTTTCAACAAGAACTATGGAATCTCCATTGTTTCTAAAAAATTATGAGTCTTCTCTACCACTAATGCTGATTGATTCTTTATCTCCAGAAATGTTTTAGAAGTCTCCATTTTAGAAAAACTATTGGACTCACAAATATTTTCAAAAATAGGCGATTCAATATGATTTGAAGTGATGTCCTCTAGCGTGTGGAAATCCATTGTCTCCTGGATCAATTCTGAATCTATCAGGGTAAATAAGGGTCCTAGTTCAATGTAATATTCATCCTTAAAAGGTGAAATTTGATAGTCATTGAATGTGTCCTTTTTCAGTTTGGGATGACTAGGTTGTGAATGAACAGAAGAAGGACATGAAATCACATTTTCCGAGGAACCATTATGTTCAACACGCTGGAATACTAAGATCTCATATTCATGAAATGTGACTAGACTGGAATAATTATTTTGTGATGGGGGAGTCATCAATTTTATGATAAGAAGGCAGATCGATCTCATTATAATACTTGGGACATGGATGTTTTTCAAATGGAACCTCTACTGCACTCTCCTCAAAAGAATTATTTTGAATTAGATCATCAAGTGGTAATGAAGCAGCTAGTTCGGAAATATGATTCATTTGATTTACTAATTTCTTCAATTTATTTTATAGATATTTTTTTTGAGAAAAGAAACTTTTCATTGCGTTCATCATGAAGTTCAAACCTCTGATTGGTCTCAGTGATAGCACAATGCAACATGTGCTCAATTATTAAATCATTTGTTTGACATGAATTATTAAGTTCTAAATTTTCAGGAATACATTGACTTTGAAAATGATCAACAGATGTATAATGACTTGTTTCATTTCATGTAGAAATATTCTCATATGGGTCATAGTATGGACTTGGATAAATATCATTGAAATAAACAGGATTACCTGGATAACTCATGTGTGGTGAATCACTAAACATCATACCATGAGTTGCGGCTGCGTAGGGTGGTTATTGGTTGTAATTGTGTGGTACGACCCATGTCATTTTGAACTTCTTGGTGTCTTGAAAATCCCTGCAATGAAAAATTCCCAGAGTAGTAAACTGTTTTTTTTTGTTGGCTTAGTTTTTTTTTAAAATTTATTTTTTTATTTTTTTTTTGACCAAAATCACTCTTGTAAAGGACTTTCTAATGTGACTATTCTCCACAGAAATGGCGCTAGAAATTTGGAACGTGCATCGCAACGCGTAAAAATTTCCAATATTTATTTACCTACCAAATATTGTAGAAGTGACCAGCAGGGTCGAACCACAGAGAAAATGTGAGTAGACACTAGAAATGTCCTCTTGGAGGAATGTTCAGGCAGATCAGCATTAATTTTGTGATTAAAAACTAAGTTCTAAAAACTAAATGACTATTTAAATTGACTAAAACTATATAAGTGAATTATGCCATGAATGAAAATGCTGGAGATGGAAGTGTTAGAGTTGTGACGTCTATTCAAGTGCATGAAATGTCATTTATTTAATTCCCACATTTGAATATTTATTTATTCAATTATCACTGATTCAAAATTTAATCAAAATACTATCTGGTCTCATTCATTGATGATAGACAGTATTCTAGTGTTTACATGAATTATTCTTCATTTCGTTCTCTGTCATGATGAATAATTTGCACGTCATTATAGCACTGAATCACTTGGTGAAATACGACGATCAATTTCTCACAAAGTCGAAGTATCTACCTGTGTCGGGTTCGCTCACATGAGATCACTTATTCAGTATCCCTCACACAAATTTTAAAGAAGCGTACACACAAAATATTAAATTTTTCAATTAATAGATTTATTTATTCAGAATTCACTCACGCACTTGATCGAATTTCGGATAAATAAATTCTCTGATGAACTCTCATTCATGATTAATTATTACGTATCACATGAACGGGCACCAAAGATTGTGTGAAGATCCCAAATGACAATTAATTTAAAAGCAGATATAATTAATTAAATAAACATTCTAATGAAATTAATTCCAAAGGTGATCAAACATGAGGATAAATTAAAGACATGCAATTACTATCACTCTCATCACAACTCCAACACAAAAAGGATTATCCTACCATCATGACGACATAACCCATAATATAAAAAATGAAAGATGTCATCGTCGCGTCGTTATTGTGGTCATCGTGAGACAATTTCAACGATCACCAAAATAACAATCATCACTATGATCTTTGAATTCGCTGACGCCACACCCGAATCAAACCATCGCACCACTGGATATACGATCTGATCTGCACTCTCTCTCACCATGAGACTTCAATCTCCGGAAGCTCAAACGAACCGCTGCACACATCGATGATGTGTTAGAACTTCATTTGCACTTCTGATGATGATTTCCAACTGGTTCTGATTGAGGAGGGTTACTCGATGTGGCGACACACTGAAGTGGTGTAGAGGAGATAGGGTATATGGGTATGCGGGGAGGTGGGATGGGGAGGGGAGGTGGCCGGGGAGAGGAGCAGGGGTAGTGGGAAGAGGGGAATGGTGGCTAGAATTCCGGAGAGGTTGAGAGGTCCTAGGTATTAGTCAAGAGAGAAGGTGAGGGGGTAGGGTAATAGGTGATCTATTGGGCGTGAGTGGATAGAGGTAGGGGTATGAGGGGCGGAGGATCCCCCGGGGTGAGGAAAAAGGGCGTGGGATATATGGGGCGGTGGGTAAATGAATAGGGGGATGAGGTTGGGGATTGGAGAGAGGAGATATGAGAGGGATTATTTGATTGGAGAGAGGGGATGAATGAGTGGGGCATGGGATTGGAGAGAGGGGAGGAATGGGTCAAAGGGGAGGGTGATTGGTGAAAGAAAAGGGTGAAAAGGGATGGGTGACGTGGGAGAGGGGACGGGGTCAAAACTGGAGGGGGTGGTGCGTGGATAGGGAGAAAAAAAATGAGAAAATAAAAAAAGTTAAATCTAAATTTTAAATTTAAAAATTTAAAATAATCTATTAATGTAAAAGTTAAATAATAATAATATTTAAATATTAATGCAAATGTAATTAAATATAATACTACTATTAAATATAATAATAAACTGATAAAAAATACTATTTTATGAATACAAAAAAATAATGAAATAAAATAAAATACAAATTAAAATATACATACTAAAAAAAATTAATAAACTATAATAAACTAAAATTAGAGAAACTAATAATAATAATATAGTTTTATATAAAATATATAATATTAATATAACTAACAGAAATACTAAATTACTAATATAAGTATATAAATTATCTAAAAATTATCAAAATATCTAAAATAAAACAAAAATACAAAAATATACTAAAAATATAAAAAAAATTAAACAAATTAATTAAAACTAAGTAAGAAAATTATAAAAAATACATGTAAATTCCATGTCCATAAAATCCCCCATACATAAACTTTTTCACTCCTGGGAAAAACAATCAGAAAGAAAACACAAGTAGACCCGTAGACAAATCAAAACATAAAAATTATAAGTTCAAAATTTTTCAATCTCATTTACCCTTAAAATATTATTCTTCATTTAAAACTCCAATTTTAAAAAATCATTTTTCTTCCATTTGAATTATTTCCAAAACAAGTACTTGCACTCATGTATCTTGTGACCTACCTTGCCATCACCCTCATCTCTCAAAATATATGATCAAATTTTTACTCAATTCTTATACACATGAATGCTTACCATAGTTTTACCCTGAATTTCACATCTCAACTATTGGAAGTCAAAATAATGCACCAATAACAAGGACATTACATGAGGTTCAAATGCCTTTGAGGTTACAGGACGGTGGGTCATAAACAAATTGTGACAGTTTTTTTGGAAAAAAGGAGGGTTAAATATTAAAATTAATGAATGATAAATGTCAATCCAAATGTCTCCCTCAAACTCTCACTCCCCCACACTTAAAACACTTATTTTCCCCAATCATGTGATAATCCAATGTTTTGATCTTTTTTTAAGACACAACTCACTCAAATAATATGGTCCGGAAAAAAAAAGTTTAGTGTCAACTCTAAAACCCCATGAAATAAATGTCCGAAAATAATCCCAAAGAATGGTACAAAAGTAGCGTATACAATGTAACATTTCAATGAAAGTAGGTCCTATAGAAAACTTACAAGCTCCTAGAGTAATGAATCATCACTTTTATAGGTATCCCTAAAGTCAAGGGTTACCACGTAATGACCACCAATGTACTCATTGTTGGAACCAAAAGGATTCTATATTTTTAAATCAAAATATATGTAATGAATGTAGCTACTGAGAAATATAACTCATATGACCAAGATGAGATAATGTTAATCCATGTGCATCAAATGACTCACTGCCCCTCAAAAAACCCTGTGCATGAGTAAATCTCTCCCGCACACTTAGATTGAAAATTATCATGTAGAAATTCAAGAAATGGGTTGGGAAGGGTATCGGTTATGGGATTATCCTAAAAAGGATTCTTCCTGGATTCTAATGGCTACATGATAGAGAAAATGTATGGGTGGATCAGTGGATCAACCAAGCTAAAATATCAAACAGATGCCTCGATCATTTTAGTGCAACTTTCAAAATTCTTATTACTTTGATTGAAAAACATGTAATGTTCTAGAAGACATAACATGGTTGAGATTCCTTCAACAAAAAGATAAATAAGAGATGATTCAAAGTGGATCAGATTCCTCGCGGGTATGGAAATATAATGTTGGCCATCACAAATGAGCATGAGTGAAAATATGTGTCTAAAAAATATACAAGTTTTTAGAAAACATTTTCAAAGAATGAAATAATATGAGCAATCATCTAAGTTATGAGATCAAGTATCAAAGAATTAAAAACAAGAATCGGTTGCTCAAACTACCTAGGGACACAAGTGGTATATTCCCGACTGTGTTGCAATAAAAATACAAAGGATTTCATGTGGGTTCATCAATGACAGGAATGTTAGTTTTTTCATTTTTCAAAATTTTCTTGTTTTTTTTTTGTTTTTTTTATTCGTTTACATGGTGTTTTAGGAAGCATAAAATATGGAAAAAATAAAACACTTCCCTGTGTAAGTGCAGATTGATGCGGAGAGGCTGTTTTTATCTGGTGAAGCTCCAAAAATGGTATACCTATAAAACCTACATATTGACAGCACATACTCGCATCATATCAAAGAAGTCACACCATAATCAAAACAATGTGGATGATAAAAATATTTATGAAGAATTTAAATCCACTACTGTGCCGGGAGAAAATAGATTTTGGTAAATGCATGCCATTTTATTTAAAGTAAATCTTAATGAAATGAAATTAAATACAGTGAAAATAAAACAAACAAATGATGGGTTGCCTCCCATTGAGCACTAAATTTACTTCGTCTTAAGAAAGACGTTATTGAAACTCCACCACGGTCAAACGGAAATGTAAACCATGCATCTTCTTCTTTTTCAGTAGGAGTGTGGAATCCATTCCTTAAAGATGATTTTATCCTACAATTGCACAAAATCTCAACGGAATCTTTTTAGAAAAATGAATGTGTGGAATGAAATGAAAATTGGCCAACTCACAAGGGAATGAATATACCTCGCCTGTAGAAAGACTCATCGAATAATTGAATTTTGGGAAAAGGCTGTCAATGGAAGGATCAATAATATTAGCTCTTTGAATGTGCATAGGTAAAACAATTCATTTACTAGACTCCTTAAGTGGTTGTCTTATATCCATCACATCCTTGAATGCAGTACTTGGGTTAATAATGTATCCCAATTCATTTTTACTGCTAACCACCAACACAGGGGAATCCACTAGTTTCCAACTCAAAACATGCTCGAGGCATGAAGCATGTGGGGGGGATCAATTGGAGCAGATGACTCCATTATGTCACGAATGACATCTTTTTCTAAATTTTATTCTATTCTGCCCTCATAATATTTCTCTGTTGGTACTTGTTTCACCATGAACTCAAGATTCTCAATTATTTATAAAAAATTATGAGTGTTCTCTACCACTAATGATGATTGATTCTCTAACTCTAGAAATATTTCAGAATATTCCATTTTAAAAAAAGTATCGGACTCACAATGATTTTGAAAAGGAGGTGATTCGATATGATTTGAAGTGATATCCTCTATCATTTGGAAATCCATTGTCTCTTGGTTTAATTCTGAATCTATCATGGTAAATAAGGGTCCTAGTTCAATGTCCTCTTCATCCTCAAAAGGTGAAATTTGATAGACATTGAATGTGTCCTTGTTCAATTTGGGATGACTAGGTTGTGAATTCACAAAAGAAGGACATGAAATCACATTTTTCGGGGGACCATTATGTTCAACAGGGTGGAAGCCTAAGCTCTAACATTGTTGAAATTTGATTAGATTGGAAGAATTATTTTTTGATGGGGGGAGTCATCAATTTTATGAAAAGAAGGAAGATCAATCTCATTATCAGACCCGCTACATAGAATTTGTTCAATTGGAACTTCTATTGCACTCTCCTCAAAAGAATTGTTTTGAATTAGATCATTAAAGGGTAATGAAGCAGCTAGTTCAGAAATATGATTCATTTGATTTACTAAATTCTTCAATTGATTTTATAGTTCTTTTGTTGAGGAAATCAACTTTTCATTGCATTCATCTTGAAGTTCAGACCTCTGATTGGTCTCATTGATAGAACAATGCAACATGTGCTCAATTATTGAATCATTTGTTTGATATGAATTATCAAGTTCTAAAATTTCAGGAATGCATTGAATTTGAAAATGATCAACAGATGTATAAGGAATTGTTTCATAGCATGGAAAAATATTCTCATATGGATCATAGGATGGAATTGAATAAAGATAATTGAAATAAACAGGAATACCTGGATAACTCATGTGTGGTGAATCATTAAACATCATACCTTGAGTTGGGGCTGCGTAGGGTGGGTATTGGTTGTAATTTTGTGGAGCGAACCATGTCATTTTGAACTTTTGGGTGTCTTGAAAATCCCTAAAATGAAAAATTACCAGAGTATTAAACTTTTTTTATTGTTGGTTTAGTTTTTTTTAATTTATTTTTTTATTTATTTATTGTAATGTCCTGGTTTCGGAAGCCACCCAATGGTGCCCCATGACCGGTTTTCCACATGACATCAAGTACATTTCCCTAAACGCCAGAGGCTGCGGACTAGCAGTGAGGGCCTTGGTAAGTTATTGGGGAAACTATGCCCTCTTTTGATAAGGTATACAAAGAAAAGAAATTAACAGTAAATAGTGGAATCGGTAAACAATAAACAACAACTAAAACCAAACAGAGGAAGCAATGAATATATAGTAATGATGATAATGATGCAGCAGGTACAAGTATCTATGGAACGTAGCAAACAAAACAGCATGATGAAATACAAGTAAAAAACAAAGTACTAAAATAACAGCAACTCATGCTGCATCACAAGCCTATGCTTGGTCCCTTGCTCTCCATCTCCAAGTAGTCAAGCACCGGAAGTTGAAGGGCGCTTGACCTAATCTATACCTGAAACAACAATGTCTGCTTGGTCCCAAAATCATGGCCCAAACAGGGTGTGAGATACAGTCCCAGTCGGCAATCACTCAAAGATCTGTTCCTAACAGTCAATGAATACAAGGCAAGTAAAAGTGCAGGAAGCAGTAAACAGAAAAGCACACAGCAGCTAGAATCCACAGTTCTAGCATATAAAGTACACAAGTAAACAACCAACAACAAGTTTAAAACATGTAACCCTCTGGGTAGCTCTCACAACCTAACCCATATGGTTCAACCTAAAAGTAATAAGAACCCTCTAGGAGGCACACTCAGTCTCACCCCTCTGGTTTAGCTATGAGTATAATTTTTGAGGAAGCACTAACCTTCAATTACCCCTATATTCTCATATCGTACTAAAGGCTCTCTGGGGAAGCACTCAACGTCTCATTCCCCATGTGGCCCATGTCGAGTAACTACAAACTCTTCGAGGAAGCACTCATCGTCAATTCCCCCTGTGGTCTCACATCGTATTAAAATACACTCTAGAAAATCCCTTACGTCCATTCTCCCAATAGTCTACTACCCAAGGTTCTCACAGTCCTGTGTGAAATAAACATGCTCAGTGCGCGTGTATCATCCCAGTAAACCTCAAGAACTACTTGGCTATCCTTCTAAGGCACAACAACATAACAGTATAATAGCCCCACTAACCTAAAACTAGGCCTGGAAACTGGGAAAACGCCTAATAAGAAAAACATCTTAGGCGAAGCACAAGAATAGAATATGAATTTTCCAATTTTGTAAGCAATGATCTCTACTCAAAAAATCAAGCAAAGTAGAAAAACAACAGGGGAAAAACAAGAAAACCACAATTCCCCATTCAAGGGAATTGGTGGAATTTGCAAAAAATATTCATAGACTTCCTACAGAAAGGTACAACCCACCTACCTGGATTCTAAGAGATCAAAATACTTGATCCACGCATATTGATTCTTATTAGAATGGCGAATATCTACGAAAACGCACAAAACATTCAACTGACGATAACTTGAGAAAGAAGAGGAATTAGTAAAAGAGGCTCTAGGAGAAGGGAGGAATCACCGCTGTGGTTCTAACATAGTCAACAAGGATCAAAATGGAGAGGGGATGGAGGAACGGTGGCTCGGTGAAGATTCGCGGCCATACGGGTTGCTCTCGGACGAAGAAGCTGGAGAAGAAGACGTTTTCCTCGATTAGGCGCAACCCCGGTCCATTTAATGAAAAAAGAAAGTACACGGTGTGTAATTTTAGAGTACATGGCATATACTAGGTTTTTGCGTACTCCGCTTTAAGGGGCCTCTATGTTACCCCTACACATTGTGTGTGTGGCCCGGGCACAACCATCACATGGATTTGAGCCAGAAAAGAGTACACGGCATGTACTCAAAAAGTACAAGACATGTACTTCAAAAATTTCTAGAACTCCATTTGTTTCTCAAAAACTCCCAAAAAATGGAAGACATACATGAAACAATGATTTGGGTTCTTACAAACTTCCCCCCTTAAATAAATATGTCCCCGAATATCCCTAGCGTGGTGTTGAATAAGAAACCCCGAACAGCTCCGGCCAATACGATCGTACATCGGCCTCTCTCTCCTAAGTCTCGTCATGTACTCACCCATGCTGCCATAACACCCATACTAAAGGAACATACCACCCATGGAGAACCTTCTTACTACGATCGACAATCCGGATAGGATGCTCCTCAAACGATGCATCTGCTTCAAGTTCAACTTCCTCGGTCTGAAGGACATGAGACGGGTCTGAAAAGTAACGTCAGAGCTGAGAGATGTGGAAGACGTCGTGCATAGCCCGATACCTCTGAGGTAGCTGCAACCGATAGGCGATCGGCCCAACTCTCACCAAAACCTCAAATGGCCCGACATACCACGGTGAAAGCTTACCCTGTTTCTGAATCCTCTTGTGTCCCTACCTATGTGCAACTCATAGGGAAACCTGATCTCTGACCTCGAACTACAGAGGTCGTCTCTGCTGATCAACATAAGACTTCTGTCGAGACTGTGTTGTAGCCATCCTCATCCGAATAATTTCTATCTGTTATGAGGTCTCCTGAACCAGACGAGGTCCCAACAGAGCTGCCTCTCCTACCTCCAGCCAGCATAAGGGTGATCGACATGGCCTTCGTACAAAGCCTCATAAGGTTCCATATGAATAGTCGCATGAAAACTGTTGTTGTAGGCGAACTCAACAAGAAAAATATGCTTCTACCAAGAACCGCTAATGTCCAGAATGCAAGTTTTGAGCTTATCCTCTAGCACCTGGATTGTACGCTCTGACTGGACATCTGTTTGGGGATGGTATGTTGTACTCAAGAGTACCTGTGTACCCAAAGCCTCCTGAAGTCCCTCACAGAACCGAGAAGTAAAGCATGCATCCCTGTCTGAAACAATGGAGTGTGGAACTCCATGCAGACGTAAAATCTCTCGGATGTACAGTCATCCTAGATCATCAACACTGAAGGTATACTTGATCGGCAAGAAGTGAGCAACCTTCTTAAACTTGTCGGCGACAGCCCAAGTAGTGTCGTTCCATCGAGGTGACCTCAGTAACCCTGTCACCAAATCCATCGCAATGTCATTCCACTTCCACTCCGAAATGGTTAACTATTGTAAAAGGGATACTGGTCGTTGATTCTCTGTCATCACCTACCAACAAGTAGAATACCGCAAGACAAAACCAGCAACATCCCTATTCATACCTGACCACCAGTACTGGCGATGAAGATCCGGATACATCTTGGTGATGCCAGGATGAACTGCCCAAACTGAGGAATGAAAATCCCACATCAACTCCTCACATATGTCTACTATCACCCATACGTGTCCCTAGAAATGCAATATCTCATCCTCTCCCACTATTCATCTAGGAAGAGGGTCCTCTCCTGACACACTCTCTCGCAGGACTAATACTTCTGAGTCTGATAGCTGCCTCATCCGTACCTGATCAATTAGTGTAGAGGTAACAACTACAGAAGACAGAAAAGTATGTCCCTGTCTATCATGCACCTCTAGATGCATCTCAGAGAATAGAGGCATAAGCTGCCACTCACTACTGGCCTCATGAACTGCCTGAATCTGAGTTCTCCTGCTCAACGCATCTGCCACTGCGTTGCCCTTTCCCGACGTATAGGCAAGCTCAAAATCAAAAGACTGAAGATACTCGACCCACCTGCGCTGTCTCAGATTCAGATCACGCTGAGTGAAGATGTACTTGAGACTCTTTTGGTTGGTGATAACCACAAAGTTCTCTCCCAGAAGGTAATGTATCCAACAATGTAAGGCATGAACAACAGCTGTCAACTCCAGATCGTGTGTCGAGTAGTTTCTCCCATGTGGCATCAACTGCCGAGACCCGTACGCAATGACTCCATCTCCCTACATAAGCACAGGGCCCAGCCTGATAACTGAAGCATCACAATAAACAGTGTAGCTCTTTCTTGGCTCTAGCAAGACTAGTATCGGTGCTGACGCCAACCTTCCCTTCAGCTACTGAAAGGATGGTTCGCAAGAATCTGACCATGATAACTTCACCACCTTTTTGGGCAGACCTGTCAAAGGTGCTGTTAGGAATGAAAAGTCCTGAATAAATCATCTGTAGTATCCAGCTAGACCTAGGAAACTCTGTACCTCAAAATAGTTCTTCGGCTGCTCCCAGAAAACTACAGCTCTCACTTTCTCTGGGTCCACCAACACTCCTACCTCTGAGAGGACGTGACCCAAAAAGTGAATCTGATCCATCGAAAAGTGGAACTTAGAGAGTTTATCATAAAGACGATGCTCTCTCAGTTTACTTAGAATGATCTCAGGATGGGTAGCATGGTCGTGTAGAGTGTAAGAGTACACCAAGATATCGTCTACGAAGACCACGACAAAGGAGTCCAAGTAAGGATGGAACACTCAGTTCATCAGTGCCATGAAAATTGCTGGCACATTCATGAGACCGAACGGCATGACCATATACTTGTAGAGACCATACGTACTCATGAAGGTTGTCATAGGTATATCTGATGGTCTAACGCGCAACTGATGATAACTGGACCTCAAATCGATCTTCGAGAACACCCGGGCTCCTCGAAGCTGATCGAAAATGTCACCAATCCTAGGCAAAGGATACCGGTTCTTGACCGTCAACTGGTTCAGCTTCCGATAATCCACACAGAGCCTAAGGGTACCATATGGCTTCTTTGAAAACAGGATAGGCGAACCCCAAGGAGAAGTACTGGGTCAGATGAAAATCTTTGCCTGCAACTCCTCCAACTACTTCTTGAGCTCCTACAACAGAGGTGTTGCCATCCTATATGGAGGAATGGACACCGGTGATGCTCTTGGCATGAGATCAATCGAGAATTCTACCTCACACTCCGGAGGCAAACCTGAAAATTCCTCTGGAATGACATCTCTGAAATGATCCCCCACTGGAGATAAGTCCAACTGTGAAGTCCCTTGACCATCCAGATAAAGACTAGAAATCTGGGACATCACCCTTCCTAGCCCATGATGTTTGAGTCCTGATCGACTCACCCGGACATCCCATTCACCTCTATAAAGAAAAGATTCACCCTCTGGTGAGATGAAACTCACCCTGCGGTGATAACATTCGACGAATTCCTGGATGGGAACCAACCTGTCCATCCTGAGAATGATATCATAGCATGTCATCTCTAGGATGTAGAGATCCCATAAGAAACTATATCCTGCAACCTCGAGAGGGAACTCTCTACACTGACGTACACTAGATGTCCTTGTCCCCAAAGGTGTGTCTAGTGTCAAAAAGTAGGTAGAAGAAAAGATACAGAGCCCAAGGCTCTCCACGACAGCAACAGAGATAAATCTATGCGTAGAACCAGTATCAAAAATAGATGAAGATAAAACTAAGACTACTAAAATCGTACCTCGAACTGTAGAAGGTCTGGGATCCTGCTCTTGATTGGTCTATTCCACGGCGAAAGACTGGCCTACACCGCGGCCCTGCAACCCTACCTGACCACTCTGAGCTGATCAACTAGGTTGATGTTGAAAGACTGGTGGCTGACCACCATGGCCTCGACCTCCACCTCGGCCCGAACGTCCCGAAGAACTCCAGTTCCCTGACTGGTAAGAAACTGGTGGTGATTCTCCTGAACGAGGAGTCATAGAAGAACTCATGTCAGTAGCTGTTGGTGAGAAAACTTGGCAGAAATGCTGAAGGTGACCCATCATTATGTGGGATCAACACTCCACTGGGTCTCTCTGGCACTGCGGCCTCGTGTGCCCGGACCGGCCACACTGGTAGCATATCACTTGGATGCCTGACGATGCATCTCCCTTCCTCGGATCACCACACGTAGACTCCATATAACGAATCTTACTGTCATCTGGAGGAATACTAGCTCTAGAAGCTGAACCGCCATGGCTCGCAGCTCCGGAGTCTCTCAGATTGCACTTCGCAATCAATTCCTGGTTGACGATGGAAGTGATGGCATTCAACTGGAAGAGATTCACCTGCGAGCGGATCTTGCACCTGAGACCATCCTCAAACTTCCTCGCTAAGAACATCCCATCCCCACCCTAGAGGGGTGTGAAACCTTGCAGCTTGGTGAAACAAGAGGAGTACTCCATAACAGAAAGAGTACCTTGCTTTAAGCTCATGAACACTCGGGCTCGGTCGGCCCTCAGGGTCTTCGGGTAGAGGTAGTTAGAAAAGACGTGCTGAAACTCCTACCAAGCCATAACCTGTTGATGACCCGCCTATGAGATCACGTCCACCACCTCTTAGCAGAGTCTTGTAGCATATAGGTAACGAGCTTGACCCTCCTCTCTAGAGGTGTCTCCAGATGCTCAAAGATGGTCCACATGGCTTCCCGCCATGACTCTGCAGCCTAAGGTCCTCCTTCCCCCAAGAAAGTGGGAGGATGATGCTATTGGAAAACCCGCGTCAAGTCTACCATAGTCGTGGCAGGAGGTGGTGCTCCCTGAAATTTCTGCATCATCCTCATAAAATCGTCCCTGAACTACACATCAGAGCCTGCAACTTGTATGACAGACGATACCAAGGCTAGCCCGACTGGAGGATCGGTAGGAAGTCCCTGATCAGCCATATCTGGTGTCTGATCACTACCTGAAAACTGACGTACAACTGGAGGACATCTCAGAGGCATAACTCTGAAAGATCAAAACATATCATAGATTAGGAAACCAAGGACAGAGAACCAAGGATTACAAAACAAAAACAAGAGAAGGAAACACACAATATTTACAAAACAAGACTACACGGCGTGTATAAAATCTACACGACATGT
Organism: Viscum album; assembly: GCA_963277665.1. Classification (NCBI taxonomy): domain Eukaryota; kingdom Viridiplantae; phylum Streptophyta; class Magnoliopsida; order Santalales; family Viscaceae; genus Viscum; species Viscum album. Next base: position 695,983,521 of record OY728163.1, read on the forward strand.
ACTTCACTCTGTTTACCTGTCCGTGTCTCCTTGCACGGCTAACCCACATGGTCTTCTTAAATTGAGACTACACGGCGTGTGCCTGGAGGACACGTCGTGTAGTATACAAGGATTAAATGACCCATGTTGTTGGCTACACAACCGACTACACAGCTGAGACTACATAGCATGTTCCGAACAAACACGGCGTGTACTTGAAGATTTTTCTCGACCCGTATTGTTGGCGACATGGCCAAGTACACGGTGGACCCTGACACGGCATGTTCCGAACAAACACGGCGTGTGTGGAAGAAGATAACACCGACCCGTGTTGCTCATGACACAGCCGGGTACCTGGAACAAGACTACATGGCGTGTTACTATCCAACACGGCGTGTTCTACTAGAGCTTCCCTGGCCTGTGTTGTTAGTTACACGGCCGGGTACATGCTCACTACTACACGACGTGTACCTACCATACACGACGTGTTCCTGGAAATTTTCACAACCCGTGTTTCTTCTCACACAGTCAAAGACACGGTTTAAAACTACACGGCGTGTATATATAAAGTACACGCCATGTATTCTGGGTTTTTCCGGGCAGTAGCTCTGAAACTGCACTAAAGCCCAGAAAACACTGAAAAAAGGGCATGATGGTGCCAAATTCCAATCCATGAAGGCCCATACTCCCCGCGAATCAAAGTTTGGCATCCAATATAGTCATATACAAAGAAAAACAGGTCAATGATCCACCAATTATTGATTCAAGAGGGACCATAATACCTCAAGAACCAAAATTTGGTGTTTATTCAAGAAAAGTACAATACAAAAAATCCTCTATCATGAAACATAGATTCTATCAAAGCATCTATCACAACAACATGAAAAATCTACACAAGTCTATCACAACAACATGCAATCGCTAATGCACCCTAGATGGAATGGCAAGAATGCATGGCATGTGATTTCTAACAAGTGTTTATATGATGCATGAGATGGAATACACTCATATCATCAAGTTGTGACAGAAATAGAACTACAATAGAAAAACAACAACAACACAGGACATCAGAATCTCTCTAGGTGAAATCATATCAACTGTAAATCTCAAGACCAGAAAACTTTAATAAATGAGGTAGTATAACTTTTCCCTGTACACGGGTTAGCTACTCCCGGGCACAACTTAACACCAAGTACTGAATCTTTCTTATCCCTAGCTAAAGGCTCCAAATAGTAAATCAAGAGAAAAGAACCCCTATGATACCACTTTGTAACATCCCGGTTCCGGAATCCACCCAGAGGTGCCCCGTGCCTGGTTCGCCACATGACCTCAAGCGCATTTCCCCAAACGCCAGAGGCAGTCGACTAGCAGCGATGACCTTGGTAATTTATTCGGGAAACTATGCCCTCATTCGATAAGGTATACAAAGAAAATAAATTAACAGTAAATAGCGGAAGTAGTAAACAATAAACAACAACTGAAACCAAACAACAGAAGCAATGAATATATAGTAATGATGATAATGATGCAGATGGAACAAGTATCTAAGGAATGCAGCAAACACAACAGTGTTCTGAAATAAAATAAAAAACAAATTACTAAAATAACAGAAACTCTTGTAGCATCGCAAGCCTAAGCTTGGTCCCTTGCTCTCCAGCTCCAAGCAGTAAAGCACCGGAAGTCGAAGGGTGCTTGCCCTTATCTATACGTGCAACAAAAAATTCATCTTGGGCCCAAAATCATGGCCCAAATAGGGTGTGATATACAATCCCAGTAGGCAATCATCCAAAGATCTATGCCAAACAATCAATGAATAAAAGGAAAGTAAAAGTGCAGGAAGCAGTAAACAGAAAATCACACAGTAGCTACAATACACAGTTCTAGCATATAAAGTACACAAGTAAATAACCAACAACAATTAGAAAATAGGTAAGCCTCTGGGTAGCTCTCACAGCCTAACCCCTATGGTTCAACCTACAAATACTAGCAACCATCTAGGAGGCACACTCTGTCTCACCCCTCTAGTTCAGCTAAGAGTAGTCTTTCTAAGGAAGCACTCACCTTCAATTCCCCATATAGTCTCGTATCGTACTAAAGGCTCTCTGGGAAAGCACTCAACATCTCATTACCCCTGTGGCCCACGTCGAGGAACTACAGACTCTCTGAGGAAGCCCTCATCGTCAATTCCCCCTGTGGTCTCACATAGTATTAAAAGACACTATGGAGAAGCTCTTACGTCCATTCTCCCTATGGTCTACTACACTAGGTTTTCACGGTCCTGTGTGAAATACACATTCTCAGCGTAGGTGGATCATCCCAAGAAAACCTCAAGAACTACATGGATATCATTCTAAGGCACAACAGCATAACAGTATAACATCCCCACTATCCTACAACTAGGCATGGCAACAGGAAAAATGCATAATAAGAAAAACAGGAAAGGCGAAGCACAAGAATACAGTATGAATTATCCAATTTTGCAAGCAATGATCTCTACTCAAGCAATCAAGAAAAGCAGACAAACAACATGGGAAAAACCGGAAACCCACAATTCCCCGTTCAAGGTAATTATTTGAATTTGCACAAAATATTCACAGACATCCTACGGAAAGGCACAAACCACCTAGTTGGATGCTAGGAGATCAAAATAGTTGATCCACGTAGATTGATTCTCCTTAGAATGATGAAGATCTATGAAAATGCACAAGACATTCAACTGATGACAACTTGAGAAAGAAGAGGAATTGTTAAACAAGGATCTGGGAGAAGGGAGGACTCACCGCTGCGGTTCCAACGCAATCGACAGCGATCGAAACGAAGAATGGATGGAGGAACGGTGGCTCAGTGAAGATATGCGGCTGTAAGGTTTGCTCCCGGATGAAGAAGCTCGAGAAGAAGACGTTTTTCTCGATTAGGCGCGACCCCGGTCCGTTTAATGAAAAAAAGTACACGGCGTGTACTTTTAGAGTACACGGTGTGTACTAGGTTTTTTCGTACTACGCATTAATCGGCCTCCACGTTACCCCTACACCCTGTGTGTGTGACCCGGGCACGGCCAGCACATGGCTTCGAGCCGGAAAAGAGTAGACAGATTGTACTCAAAAAGTACACGACGTGTACTTAAAAAATTTCCAGAACACTATTTGTTTCTCAAAAACTCCCAAAAAAGAGACGGCATACCTGAAACGAAGATCCGGGTTCTTAAATTTGTTTTCACCTAAATCACTCTTTTAAAGGAATCTCTAATGCTATTATTCTCCCCGACAACCACGCCAAAAATATGGCACACACGTCACAACGCGTACAAATTTACAATATTTGTTTACCTACCAGCTACTGTATAAGTGGAAAGCATGGTCGAATCATAGAGAGAATGTGAGTAGACACTAGAAATGTCCTCTTGGAGGAATGTTCAGGCAGATGGGCTTTAATTTTGTAATTAACAACTAAGTTCTAAAAACTAAATGACTATTTTAAAAATGATTATTTAAATTGACTAAAACTATCTAATTGAATTAAGCCATGAATGAAATTGGTGGAGATGGAAGTGTCAGAGTCGTTACATCTGTTCAAGTGCATGCAATGTCAATTATTTATTTCACACATTTTAATATTTATTTATTCAACTATCACCGATTCCAAATTTAATCAAAATACTATCTGGTCTCATTCTCTGGTGTTAGACAGTATTCTAATGTTTGCACAAATTATCCGTCATTTTGTTCTCTGTCCTGACGAATAATTTGCGTGTCATTATTGCACTGAATCACTTGGTGAAATACGACAACCTGTTTTTCACAATGTCGATGTATCTACCTGCGCCGTGTTCGATCACATGATATCACTTATTCAGTATCACTAACACATGTTTGAAGAAGCGCACACACAAAATATTAATTTTTTCAATTAATATATTTATTTATTCAGAATTTGCTCGTGCGCTTGATCGAATTCCGGATAAATAAATTCTCTGATGAACTGTCATTGGTGATTACTTATTAGGTATCACACGAACGGACACCAAAGCATGTGTGCAGTGCCCAAATGGAAATTAATTTAAACGCAGATACAATTAATTAAATAAACATCCTAATGAAATTAATTCAAAAGGTAATCAAACATGAGGATAAATTAAAGACATGAAATTACCGTCACTCTCGTCATAACTCCGACACAAAAAGGATTAGCCTGCCATCATGATGAAACGACCCATAAAATAATAAATAGAAGATATCACCATGCTCATTTCATTGTTGTGGTCACCGTGAGACGATTTCAACGATCCCCAAAATAATAATCATCACTCTGACCTTTGCATTCGCTGACACCACACCTGAATCAAACCATCATGCCATTGGAAATATGATCTGATCTGCGATCGCTCTCGCCATGCGACATCAATATCTGGAAGCTCAAACGAACCGCTACGCTTGTCGATGATGTGTCTGAACCTCCATTATGCTTCGGATGATGATTTGTCGCTGGTTCTGACCGAGGAGGGATGCTCGCTGTGGCTGCGCACTGAAGTGGTCGAGAGGAGATGGGGTATATGGGGATGCCGGTAGGTGAGATGGGGAGGGGAGGTAGCCGGGGAGAAGAGCGGGGGGTAGTGGGAAGAGGGGAATGGTGGTTAGAATTCCGGAGAGGTCGGTGGGTCCTGGGTACTAGTCGAGAAAGAAGGGGCTGCAAGCAGGGGAATAGGGGATCTTTTGGGGGTGAGTGGAGAGAGGTTGGGGTATGAGGGGCGGAGGGTCCCCCGGGGTGAGGAAAAAGGGAATGGAATATATGGGGCGGCATGTAGATGAATAGGGGGATGAGGTTGGGGATTGGTGAGAGAAGATATGAGGGGGATTCTTTGATTGGAGAGAGGGGATGAATGAGTGGGGCGTGGGATTGGAGAGATTGGAGGAATGGGTCAAAGGGGAGGGTGATTGGTGAGAGAAAAGGGGGAATAGGGATGGGTGACGCGGGAGAGGGGAAGGGGTCAAAAGGGGAGGGGGTGGTGCATGGATAGGGAGAAAATAAATAAATAAAATGAAAAAATAAAAAATGTTAAATCTAAATTTTAAAATTCAAAATTTAAAATAATATATTAATGTAAAAGTTAAATAGTAATATTAATATTTAAATATTAATGAACATGTAATTTAATATAATACTATTATTAAATATAATAATAAACTATTAACAAATACTATTTTATTAATACAACAAAATAATGAAATAAAATAAAATATAAATTAAAATATACATACTAACAAAAATTAATAAACTAAACTAAACTAAAATTAGAGAAACTAATAATAATAATATAGTATTAAATATAATATATAAAATTAATATAAATAATAGAAATAGTAAATCACTAATATAAGTATATAAATTAACTAAAAATTATCAAAATATCTAAATTAATACAAAACTACAAAAATAAACTAAAAATAAAAAAATTGGATAAACTAATTAATAAAAACTAAGTTATAAAATTATAAAAAATACATGTAAAATCCATGTCCATCAATAATCAATATAATACGCGTGAGATCATCAAAATGAAAAAATAAATAATTGTTATAATTTTCGGTTGCATCCTCATAGGTCTACATATGTAAAAATAAATATGTTCGATGGTGTTTCCTTATTTATCTAAACCATATTATGTAATAAAATATAAAATGTACCATTATGGAATATTTAATGACATCGAACTATTCTTCTTATCATATTAGGGTAATCATGAAAACTTCCTCTATGTGTTAACATACTCATGTTTCTCTTGAACATAAGTCTACAACTAGTATGTCATATTTAATATTCATAATTAATATTAAAATAACATGTTTTTTAATCCCCATATCAGAATAGGTATCCATTTATTCAATATATTCTTGTCACAAATTCCATATATTTAATAATATTAAAATTAAAACCAACTTTTTTAAGGATAACTTCAGTTTCTTTAGAAAAAATCATTGAAAACACAATGGATTGTGATTTTTCCATAAAAAGGATATTTTATATTCATTTTTTCTCTTTAATGAATGATTATCCAATGCAATTTATTTTAGAAGGCACACCATTTTGAGATGTTACTATTAGTACTTTTAATCTTTCCCATTCTTCATCAAAATAAAATCCCTAGTTACATGTGATGAACATCCACTGTCCAAAATACCTAGACAATATAATTATCTAGCCTTGAAAAAATCATCAACCACATGATCCTTTACATTTCCTGTTTATTAATTCACCTAATTCTATTGTGTTTTTTCCTAAAAACAATTTTAGGATAAAATGGTCACTAGAAAACGTTTTTCAAGGTTTTTTTGGCTGATTAAGTCTCTTATATAAAATTTCATTAGGTTTGAATCTGTTCTCAATCAATAAATTATATTTTTTATATTTTTTTAGTTTATCTTCATTGAGTGCGATAAAAACCCCTTAAAAACAACCTCTAATGTATCACAGATCTATATTATTGATCATCATTTAGCCCTCTTATTTTCTATAAATTTCTAAAACCTCAAACATATAATAAGTATCCATAAAAAGAATATTTTACATTGAAGCATGCATGTTGTCTAGAAAAATGTATCCATCTTCATTCATCATCAGACATGTAAAAAAACCTTATATATGATATTTCATTATATTTAAAAAATTCAAACTCTATAGTGTCTTTTCCAACTTCGTAATATAATTGTATGAAGATTGAACTTCCTTGTCCAAATTCAACTAGTTTATATCATATATTGTAAAATTATTCCTCCTTCTCCATCAAATATTATTTAGAATTTATGATACATATTTTTCTCTTCATCATGAGACATATTTCTTTGTCAACATCTTATAACAATTATGAGTTTCTTCCTTATTTAAAATTTCTTAACTGTTAAATACCTGATAATAATTCTTTTACTTTTTCTTCTTTTTATCTAGCATAGTACATATATATACACATTTATCCAATTATATTTTTAAAATTAATTGCATCATATTTTTCACTTTATAATTTTTGAATTCATCTAATTTATTAGTCAAATAATCTCATCCTTTACCTCTACAATAACAATGTTTTAAGAAACTTGATCAAAAAAAATTTCAGATTCCACATATTCTTCATTGTCATAAACATCATCACATTTAATAAAATGATTTTTTGTAAATTTTTAGTCACATTCATATTAATTAATTTGAAATAAGTCCTTGATTTGACTAAAAATTTTATATGGTCTTCATGGCCTTACATATTCCCTTTTACAGTCTTCATCTTCAGTTAATCTAAGACAATTTTCTATAAAATTTACATAGGATCCATAGTTAATGAACATCAATGGATTATTAATTTTATACATTCATAATCCCCATTTCACCTTTACAGAATATAAGTACACGAATACATTAAAAATATTGCTCGCTTATTTTTATTAACCAGAAACATGAAAAAAAATTAATAAAAAAATTCATTGGAATATTTCATAGCAAATTTGAAAGAGATTTCATGTTCTACAATTCCCATTATTTTTATATTATTATCTTTTCTCTTTTAATATATAATATTAATGCTACTCAAATCATCCAGATTGATTTTTCTATTATTAATAATTTAATGATAATAAATTAGAATATAATATTTTAGGACTAATTATAAATAAATATATTTTAAAAAATTGTGTGTTTCAATTTTTCTTTAAATACATTAAAGTTTATTCAAATATCATTAATCCTTTTGATGTACTCACCAACATATTCATCATATCTAGTTTTGTGATAATCTAATTTCACTCTCAAAATTTTTAATATATATTTCCTTACATATGTATTTCCTTTATCAATATTATTCAACTATTCATAGAAGCCTTTAAGTGTTTCAATTCATTTGTCCCTTGGGAATTCACTTTTTGGGAGAGGGGAATGAATAGAATTTCTAGCCAATTAATCATTTTCTAACATAGTCGTATATATATGTATTATGCATGAACCCTTACTCGGAGTTGTGAATCATACTGTAGAATCTTCTAGATTAAAATATTCCATGAATAAAGGTTTTGGCATAATTTTTTTTATCAATTTTGATATAATAGTTCATCACATCAAAGAAAGTAATTCCCATTTAAAAAAAATGCGATGAACAGCCTTGAAATACTTATTATTATAAAAAAATAAAACAATGTACACTCAATAAATGCACATCCCCATTGAAAAGAATTGTAATCATCGGTCTAGATCTATACGAACACTAAAAGGTGTGTATAATTAGTGGTAATGTCACACTCGAAATTTCAAAATAATTCAATTTTATCATTTTATCCAGCATTGAAATATTCTGTCGAGGTGTGGGACGATCTCATTAAATTGATTTTGTGTTATTTCTTATGAATGAATGTTTTGGCATTGACAGCATCTAGCGCACGGGCAGGGTGCGGTCAAAGCAGCGCAGCTTCGCCCCTGTCACCGTGTGGCCAACCTGATGTTCAAGACAAATAAATAAAATGAAATGAATTATAGAGTGAAGGTAAAAATAAAATGATAAAGATGAAATTAAAAATTATTTCCATAATAATAATAATGGAAATATAATTAAAGGATATTATTATTATTATTATTATTATTATTATTAACTTTTATTACTCTTGATGTTGTTATTATTATTATTATTACTATTGTGTTTAATTTTATTTTATGTTTTTATGTATTTTTTTTGTTAGTTCCCTCTAACCCATCATTCACCATACCTAGGGACACAATGTACACCTCCCTCATCTCTTATTGCGCCGCTTCCCTACCCCCTTGCCAACCACACATTCTAGAGAAGCCTCTGGCCCGCGCAACTCCAGCACCCTGCTCACCACGCGCTGCCCCGTCCACCCTCACACTGTCCTCACACCGCCCCCTTGCTGGATAGTCCCCCTCCGGTGACTGCCACTCCTTCATCCTCCCTCTTCCTACGATTTCAACCATGAAACGCCACCCTCCATCATACGACCCTGCCGCCACACCCTATCAGTCCGGGCAAGCACATCCCTCAATTTATTTAGGGTTTTGGTTGCCATGTTTCCTAGTATAGATTCATTCGGACCTAGTGTTTGATGTTTGATTAGATTTCTATTTAGTCTTTATGATTGCTTCCATTATAGGGTTGCATGAGGTGTGGTTGAGGTGAGATTGAAATTACATCCCTTTTTTGGAAACTCCTTGGTTGGAGATATGTGGTTCATTGTATAACCTTTTCATGGTGAATTATTTCACTTTCTTAATTAATTCATTGTGTTTTTGATTTAATTTTTGTTCTAAGAAATTTGTTTTCAAATGAGTTTTATATGTGTTTTATTTTTAAGTAGAATATTTATATAAATGGGGTGCAATTTGGTGTAAAACACACATTTCTTAAGTTTTTATTGTTTTATAATACATTTAATTGGTTAATTAAATGATGTAAGGGCTATGAATTCTTTTTTGCTATGTTATTAGTGTGAATTTGTCCATAAAATAGTTTTTTGAGTGGGTTTTGTGGGTAACAATAACTATCACTTTGTAAAAACATTTATAAACCTTAATTTATAGTTTATTAAATAATATCAAGGTGCTAAAGTAGTTTTGACGAGATTTTATATTAAATAATTTTTAAAGTGGAATTTACAGGGAAAGTAGGTGTAATATTGATGCAATCCTTTATTGTGTTCTTTTTAAATGTTTTAATAGTTGTGTTAGTGATTTATTATATTGAGTTTGTGTATTGAATCATATTTGTAAAGAGTGTTGTTGTGTGTTTGGTAGTAATGCGGAGTTTTTATATAAAATATGGTGTGTTTTTTGTGTATATTTCTATTTTCCAAATTTTAAGTGTATTATAAATTGTTTAATTGTATTTATTAAATTATATGTGTAGTGTGTGGGCCCTTCTTTATGGGTTTGAGTTGCCAGGTCTAAGGCTACTCTCTTGCGTGTGCATAGGTAAGTATATAAATATGTGGGTTACCCCATTACATGGATAGTGATCCATGGAAGGGAATCTACATGTATGGGGATATGTGTGCCCATGTATATATATGGAAAAGTATACATAGGTGAGTGGTGACTAGAATATGCATATAAACATATATGTAAGGATGCCCTTTCACACGTTCCTGGCCATGAAGGTGTGTGCATATGGGATATGTTACCTTATATGTATGTGAAGATGCATATGCTTAGTGGGGGAGCATCAAATCTTAGTTATAAAGACCCAAGAGACGAATGTTCCGTTAGGATCCACCATGAGGTTGGTTCCATTTTCTGGGTACTTTAATTAGAATTTCCATAATTTCATTGTATTCTATTAAAAATGCATTTTATACTTCTATATGAAATGCATATATAACATGTTTATATATATATTTATGTATGTAAATGGATGTGGTTCTTGAAAAGGGATTTTATTGAAGTTCTGAACTAGAAGTGAGTATTTGCAAAGATGTCTAGTCATTCAAACAGTTTTGTTGTAAAAGTGAAATGGAATGATTGTTTTCCAAAGAAGATCAAAAGTGATTTCAAAAATGGGTTTTGGTGTGAAATCACTGGTAAAGTGTAGTTTTATTTTCTTAAAATGATTGACTCATTTTAAGGGTGGTTTTAATCTTGCAATAAATATGTATCACCTTAGTTTATTAGTTAAGCTTTGAAAGTGTTTTGGAAACAAAAAATGTGGGGTGGATATGTTTCTAAAACGAAAAGTGTTCCTTATAATTGATTAATCCCATTGGTAACTTTAAGAATGATTTATGAAAAAGGAAAACCCCAAAAAAGTATTTTTCTCTTTCTTAAGAAAAATTATGTGTATTTTTAATGTACGAATTGTAATATACACCTAGTGATGAAGCTAGTGCAATGATGTGTGTTTTTGAAAAAAAGGGACACATTTAAGGGGGGGTTCAGTGGTGAAAACGAAAATGTTTTTGGATAAAGAATTTGATGTATGTGTGTCTTTACTAGATGATAAAACACACCACCATTGGAAATAGAGAACATTGGTCACCCCGGGTATCTTGGTGGGCAGACTAGGACTAGTGCTCTAGATGATACAGAAGTGATTCCTCCCAATTTCATATAGAAGGATTGACAATTACAACACTAACAAAACATAATGATGATTGATTAGAGACCACTAGGTTATGACTGTGTTCCCAACTAGTGGATCATGTATGAGAACATATTTAGTTGTGGTTTTTATACCACGTTTCATCAAGGTATAAGGTCTCTAGGGTCCCACGTCTTCTAGTTACTTATATGGATTGCCCATGGAGCTTGTTTGCCACATTATGATAGAGATGTAATGATATAAGTGTCAGTTTCTTCAAGCATGTTTTCCCCATTGTATTTTTTTTAATTTAAACTGTCTATCTTCCATTTTTTTTCTAAAATGACTATGCATGATTCTAAAATTTTATGGAAATGTGATAGAAAGGGAAAGGGTTTTATTGTAAATGGATTTACTACATTTGAAGTCTGGTAAATATTATTTTAATGTGTTTTTACTTACAAACTATCATGATTGGTGTTCTTACAAAATGCATGGGCATAGGGCGTTGTCATATTTTGGAATTCCTAATGGGAATACCAATTCTCACGCCTACTTCATCTTGTCAATTTTAGGTATTAGTTTTGGATTGCTCTTATAGAACTCGTGCTTCCATGTTTGGTGGTGACCCATGAGGTCACTTGGAGGTATGTTTAGCAATACATCTGTTTTTATTTTATTTTTCAGTATCTACCTATATTTCTCAGTTTAAATTTATTTATTTATTTGTTTGTATTTTTATTTTCGGGTAAACTGTTCCCAAACGTTTATTTGATACATGGGAACTTGTGCCAGCCTATGGGGATTGAGAACACCCCTCGGGCCATGTCGCAAACCGGATCATGCATAGGGTCAGATGAGAACTAACTTGGTTTGCGGAAAAATCGTATCAGAGGAGGTACATTTGGGGTCTTGTTTTCAGGGAAGAGTCATAGTAGACCATAGTTAGGATTTTCAGAACATGATGTTCTGGTTATGAGTAATTTTCCTGGAGAGCACACCTTATAGCATGACATGAGTTACCAGGGGAAATCAGAAGTGAGTATTTTGGTCCTTGTGGATGTTCATTGTTTGGTAAATGAAAAGAGGGTTGGAACATCAGTCTCAGCGAGCTCGCATGGCCTGGAAATCCATGTCAAACCAGAGACATTGTCCTAGAACACTCTTCATGATGATGGTGTGACCGACACATGGCCACCAACCATATGTCTAAGTCACCTATCAACTATAGTTTCCACTTGAATTGTCTTGGGACTTCTTCTGTTCTGAGAAATTATTTTTGAGAACACTTTTTTGAAAAGTGCAGGAATTAAAATTTACAACAAAAACGGTTTTATTTGGTTTATGGGTCTCTCGTCAGCTAGTGCACACCCCCATAAAGACTTATTGCATGGATGAAGTGAAAACATAGGTGATTCTCAATGGACGGATCCTCTAGTTGATCTGGTTAATAACCTTTTTCTTCTTAAACATCAAAATATTAATCCACCTATATTTTTTTAGTCTAGTGGATCCTCTCACATCTAGAGAGAGGATGCGAGAGGAGTTGGAAGAAACATGGTCTCTTGGGTTTCCTGGGATATTGACTATGGAGTTTGACATTGTTAAGTCTATAGGTTATGTCTAGAAGTGGTAAATGAAATTCTTTTGGTGGGAAAATGGAAGTAGTTTGGAGTTTTTTGTGTAGGAAACTGTTTTAAAAATGTCCTTTAGGTGTTTTGGTGGTTACTTCTATGTAACTGATCGAGATGATCCACCCTTGTGAAGAATCTAAAAATAAGAGGTTTTTACACCTTCTTGTAGAAATTAAATGTCATTTGGGACTCATTTTAATGTCCGTCATATTTTAATGGTCATGTCTGTTACAAGGGCCATGTTCAGTGACATAATGCAGTGTGGTTTCTGTTTGAAATTCATAGCCAAATTTCATGGTACTTTTTCGAACTTATGTTTTAACAGAAGCATGTTCCTTTTTGGGGAATTTGGAATCCCTATGTTTCAGAAGGGGGAGGGTGTATATTGGGTGTTCACCCTCCAAATGTTTCCCATTTTAAGAAACAAGGGGTAGGGCGTGTGAATTTTCTAAGCCCGTGTTTTGGTAAAGTGAATTGTTAGAGTAAGTGGGCCCCGGGGTGTGTTGTGTTTTAATTTTTCTATCTGGGATGTGGTGTGGTTGCTTTTGGTAGTAAAAGATTATGCATTGTTTGGGGTTTGTAATGCCTGACTATGTGGCAGGTGATACTAAAACCACCATAGCTCCATCCCTATGTCCCAAAGTGAATAGTTTTCTTATTACGGAGCCCTAGAAGTTCAAGGGATCCTGGTCTATGTTTTTTCATAAGATTTGTAAGTGCAGGTAGTTCAAATAGCCTTCTGTAGCTATTTCATTTCAAGTGGCCCCACATGGTGAAGAGGGAGATGGGAACCCTATTTCTCAATTTTTTGATTCATGCATGTGGGAGAGTCCATCCTTGATTATAAAGAGGTGGGGTTGTTTGATTTTCATAAACCTTAATGCTTATACCCATGTGTGTGTGAATATCCATGTGGTTGTCCTTGTATGAACAACCCTGTATGTCTATTCCCATTTCAGTTTTGATATAGTCTCATCCAATGATGGTGATGACCTATAGGAGTAGTGAACTTTGTGAACTTTTCCATTTGGTTTGAGTCTCTTTCATCGATCCCCTTCTAGAGGGGGTTGAGTCCTTGTGGGGTTTTCTAATCAGTGTGTTTCAGTTGGTTAAACTACTTAGTTCATATGGTGGGGAGACCCACTGTGGGTCTTATTAAAAGTTCCACTGAAATGAAATGGTGTCATCCAATTCCTCGCAGTGGGGACCCCGGACCTCCCCTTGATAGTGTCCTTATTCCACCTTTGGTGTATGCTTCTTATTATGGTGGGGAGTCCATTTAGGCCTCCGTGTGTCAGTGATTAGGATTCATTGTTCGTTTTAGGTGGACTGCTTGAGTTTCTTTAGAGTTTTAAAGGTGTTTTTATTGGGATATTGAAGAGTTCATTGGTAGAGTTTCTATTTATTGATCATTAGCAAGGGTGACTTAACTTTTGGGGGTAGACATCACTTGACAGGGAGTGTATTTCGGGTCTCTAGAGTTTTCTTTGTAAGTATCTTTCTTTGTTGATCATGATCTGTCTTATTCTTGTTGGTTGTTATTTGGGAATCTCCTTAGTCTGGGAAGGGGTTATCGACTTCTCTATTGGGATTAGAGCTTTTTGTAGCTTTCCGGGGGCGTAATGTTTTATTGTGGGGAGAATTTTCACACATAGGCTTTTGAAATAATTTTATTTTATCATTTATTCGGTCTTTGAAATATTCTGTCGAGGGGCAGGCCAAACCCAAATATTTTTTTCTCATTTTTGTTGATAAATTAATGTTTTGTCCTTGACAGCATCCAGCACACGGGAAGGGCGCGGTCGAAGCTGCACAACTTTTCCTGGGTCACAGTGAAGCCTACCCAATGTTCAAGACAAATAAATAAAATGAAATGAATGAGAAAGTATAGGTAAAAATAAAATAAGATAGATGAAACTAAAAACCATTTTAATAATAATAAAAATGGAAATATAATTAAAGGATATTATTATTATAATTATTATCAACTTTTATTATATTTATTGTTATTATTATTATTATTATTCATATTGTGTTTATTTTTCATATTAAATTTTTTAATTTTTTTCTCTGATTTTTTCCTCAAGCTCACCATCCTCCCCCCCCCAGCTAGCATCACGCCCTACTCCACCCCTCCTATCCTATATCGCATCGCTTCCCTTCCCCCTAGCCAACCCTGCCTTCTAGAGAATCCACCATCCGGTGAAATTCTGGAGCACTGATCCGACACCCTTCTCCCTTCGCGTCACCCTATCCTCCCTCTCACCACCCTATAACTGTCCCACGTCACTGTCCGGACCCCCTTCAGTGATTGCAACCCCACCTGCCTCCCTCTTCTAGTGATGTCAACCCCGATCGGCTTCCCTCCCCCATGCGACCCCACAGCCACACCCTCTCCGTTTGGGTAAGCTCTTCCCTCAATTTTGTTAGGGTTTTGGCTTTCCTATCACCCGATGTAGATTCAGCTAGACTTAGGGTTTAAAGATCTATATTATTTCAATTTAATCATTTTGTTATGGTCCGTTTTAGGGTTTCTTGAGGTGCATTTGTGGTGATATGAAAATTTAAAACCACTTTCCAAAAAACTCCTTGGATCGAGGTATGTGGTTTCATGTATAACCTTTTCTAGGAAATTTATTTCACATGCTTAATTAATTAAATGTGTTCTTGATTTAATTATTATTGTGAAAAATTAGATTTCAAATGAGTTTAATATGCATTTGACTTTTTTAACTAGCATATTTATATGAATGGGGTGCATTTTAGTGTAAAACCCATATTACAAAAGTTGTTTCTTTTATAAAATAAGAAATTTGTTTATTAAATGATGTAAGGGCTGATATTTCTGTTTTAGTATGTTATTGTTGTGTGATTTTCCATAAAATAAGTTTTTAATTCGGTTTTTTGGGTAAAGCCATGTGTCACTTTTTGAATTTTTTTTATAAACAATAATTTATGGTTTATTAAATTATATCAAGGTGAAAAAGTAGTTTTGAAGAGATTTTATATTAAAAAAGTTTCAAAGTGAACTTTACACGGAATATAAGTGTAATCTTGATGCAAGATTTTGTTGTGTTATTTTAATTTTTTTTAATAATTATGTCAAGGATTTATTAAATTGATTTTGAGTAGCGAATCATGTTTGCAATGAGATCTACTGTGTGTTTGGTTTTAAAGTGGTTTTTTATATGAAATCGTGTGTGTCTATGGTATAAATCATTTTTTGGATAATTGGAAGTGTTTTGTAAATTGTTTAATAGGATTTATTAAATTATATGTGTAGTGTACATGCCCTGATTTGTGGTTTCAAGTCGCCGGGTCTAAGGCGACTCGCCTGCGTGTGCATAGGTAAGTATATATATATGTGCGTGTGTGTGTGTGTGTGTGTGTGTCTGGGTTCCCCTGTTACATGTATATTCATCCATGGTAGTGAATATAAATGCATGGGTCTAGGTTTTCCCAGGTATATATAAAAAAATGCATTTGTAGGTGAGTGGTGAATAATATATGCATATAGGAATATATTTAAGGATCCCCTTGCAAACGTTCATGTCCATTCAGGTGTGGGAATAGGGGCTAGGTTTCATTATATATATGTGAAGATGCATATGCTCAGTGGGGGAGCAGTAGCTCTAAGTTAAAAACCACGAAGAGTTGAATGTTCACTTCAGTTCCACCCCAAGGTAGGTCCCTGTGCCCTGACAATTAATTAAAATTTCCACAATTCCTTGGTATTCTATTAAAAATGTGTTTTCTGCTTTTAAATGAAATCCATATGCAATATATCAATATATATATATATATATGTTTGTCAATGGTTGTGGTTATTTAAATATATTTCCTAGATGTTTTGATCATGAAGTGAGTATTTCCAAAGATGTATGGTATTTGAACTTGTTTTATTGAAAATGTTAAATGGAATGTTTGTTTTCCAAAGAAGCTCCAATGTGATTTCAGAAAATGGGTTTTGGTGTGAACTCATGTTTAAAGTGTAGTTTTTTTATTAAAATGATTACTTCATTTTATATGTGGTTTTAAGATTTCATTAAATATGTAGCACCTTGGCTATTTAGTTCAGTTATGAAACTGCTTTGGAAACAAAATAATGTTCAGGGGTTATGTTTCTAAAATCAAAATTGTTCCTTATAAGTGATTAAACCCATTTTGTCACTTTAAGAATGATTTATGAAAACGAAAAACCCATCTTAAGGTTTGACCTACTACTATAGAAAAATGATGTGTCTGTTAAATGTAAGAATTTTTATATGTTCCTAGTGAAGATGCTAGTGTAATGATGTGTGTTTTTGAAAAAAATGGACACACATAATGGGGGGGGGAGGTTGGTGGTAAAAACTAGAATGTTTTTAGTAAAAAAATGTGATGTATGTGTGTATTTAATTGTTTATAAAACTCAACACTATTTGAAATAGAACACATTGGTCACCCCTGAGTATCAAGGTTGGTGGACTATGACTAGTATACCAGATGATATAGAAGTGTTTAATCCCTGTTTCATCTAGTAGTATTTACAATTAAACACTAACTAAAAATAATGATGATTTATTTATGGATGTGTTCCCTGCTAATATCTCGTGCACGGGAATGTGGCTAGTTGTGGTTGTTATAACACATTTCAATTAGGTACATGGTCTCCAGGGTCCAACTTGTGTGATAATTACCTATATAGATTTCCCATGGTGCTCGTTTGCGTCATGATGCTTGTGATGTGATGATATCCATTTCAGTTGGTTCAATATTATTTTCCCCTAAAAAATACATGGTTTTATTTTAATCTTTCAATCTGCCATTTTTTTAAATGACTATGCATTCTTATAAACAATTTTGGAAATGTGATAAAAAGGGAATGTTTTTTCATGGAAATAGATTTCCTACATTTGAATACTGTTAAATATTATTTTAATGTGGATGTATTATCAAACTAGCATGATTGGAGTTCTTATTAAAGGTAAGGGAATAGGGTAGTGTTGTATTTTGGAATTCCTACCGAGCATCTCAGATCTCATGCCTATATCATCTTTTCAGGTTCAGGTTTTAGTTTTGGATCACTCTTGCATTGAGCGTGTTTCAATGCTTAATGGTGACCCATGAGGTCACTTGGAGGTATGTTTAGCTGGAAATATTTGTTTTATTTTCCACTTCAAGTATCTACCTATTAATCTCAGTTTTAATTTATTTATTTATTTGTCATTAATTTATTATTTAAATAGTTCCCATACATTTATTTGATACTTGGGAACTTGTGCTAGTTCTTGGGGATAGGAAACGCCCCTTGGGCCTTATCGTGGATCGAATCAGGTGTCATGTCAGATGCGACCCGACCTGTTTCATGATAAGTAATATATTTTATATGTTTTACTATTTTCAAATAGATTTCAACTTCTATTATAGATGAATGAATTTATTTTACACAATATACAAGCAACCCCATAGGTACAAATAAATTTATATGGATTCCAACCAAATATGTGTTTCTAGTGGTTGTAATTATATGGAATAAATTCAAGATAACATTGTTCACAAGATAAAAATTCGTTTTGTTTTTAACAAGTTGGGTATATCAATCACCAACATTGAAATAAAATGATTTGATAGTAAATTTTATCACATTATATTTTATATATTATTAAAATGTTTTCCAAAATAAGATAATAATTTACCTACATGGTTTAATATGTAATCACTATACTTCATAAATTCTTTAAACTTTCTATGTTGTAAGTCAAAAATTCTTCTTCTTTATTTTCTAGATCAAAATCCTATCATATAATAATCATTCTTTTCTATATCACTTATACTCCAATACATTATTATTTTTCATTATCTTTAATAATGATAATTATAAGAATGTCATTACATGTTACCTAATATCTTTCATATTTATTTAAAAATTTAAGAAAGAATGTAATTACATTCTAATTCAAACCTCTAAAATTATTGGGTATTTCCTTCACAATTACATACACTTGAATCTATTTCCATTATAGACTGGAACTACATAAAAACATGTATAAATATAATATCATTTTTTCCTTCTTTGAACATCTTTTTCTTCAACATTAAATCCATTAAAATCTTATCCTTATTTAAAACATAACATACATGATTTGGGAATATTTTATATTAGAATTATTCCACATAAATACCATCAAAACTATGAATACCTAAAATTTGATCTATTTTGAATGATTATATGGAATTAATACACTTTGTAAATGGCTTAGGATCATATTCTTATCCAAATCCTTATGCAAATTATTTTATCATTTTCACACCTTTTGAATTCGAATCCTCATGAATTATTATGATCATAATAGATTATTATGGAAAGAAGATTCATATTGTGATTAGAATACAAAAAAATTATTCTTTTGTATTTTCCAAAGAAACAAGATGATATCCTTCACACAATCATATTAGATTTGATGATTTTCACCTATAATGCACATTTAATCAACATCCTTTTTAAAGTAAAATCTCATTATTATCATTAATATATGAAGATCAATAGAATGTTATCACATAAAATAATAATAATTATCTACCTCAATTCATGAATGTCAAAAAAATATAATGATCATATTGTTTCACTATGTTCATGCATATCTTCTTGACAAATCAGATATTACACTACATCATCTTCCATTTGGTTCATCATGTAGTCGATCACCATAACTAGTGAGTCTTCTTCACTCAACCTAATATACATGGTCATTATCCCTCAGCCCAGCATGAATTAGATAATAAATACTTCACATGGGATGTCCTTTTTTACTTCATGTGATAGCTTTGAATTCCTTCATTTGGTAGGTTTTGTTTTTATTGACTTCAAGTTCCTATTTCATCATGAAACAAGTTCTCATTTATTCATGTTGTCAGTTTAAATTCCTTTATATAGTATGTTAGCCTTTCATAATGTAGTCAGTACTTATTAATTCATGTTGATAGTTTCCATTTAATCATGCAATTACTTATCATTAAATTATGTGGAGAATTCATATTTCGTCATATTATCATTTCTCAGTTCTTTTTTTAGTAAGTTCAAATTTTATCATGTGGTTAATTACCAAACCAAGACCTCACACTCTATAAATTATCTTTAATGAAAATTATGTCCAGTATATGTTGTGAAACATAGGACTAAAAGTATAATTTTAATATATAATAACTTACTATTCTTTATTTTAATGAATTTTGTTTTGAAAAAAATAGATTACACAAAAAAAATTAGACATCATATTCACCATATTCATCTCCAATCAATTAAAAAATCCTAATCACATGGTCTAAAAATTACAAAATTTTTATTTTATCTCTAATAAAGGAACATAAATCCTGGAAGCTATGAAAATCATGATATTAATTACCACCATCCAATTTTAATCCATCACAAGCTGACACAATATATAAGACATTAATCATTAAAAAATAATAACATGATATTCGTTAGCCATTGATATCAGAGAAACATAACTTACTTATTTCAATACCTAAATCATCAACATAATATTTTCATAATTGAAACAACCTCTATCCTAGGAAAAACATTTCACACACCAACATTAAAAAATTGTTAAATTAGCTCACACATATTAGACATGAAGTTAATAATACGTAAAAAATTTTAAAACACACCCTAAAAATTTAGACACACTAAATTAGTAATAAAATATTAATGGACACATTCATGTTTTTATAAATTTTTATACATTGATTGTAATATCCACGAACCTGAGGAAAGAGGTGATAGAAAACACATACCTTATTCTATAAGAGGGTAAGGTTGAAAACTAATAATCACCCCCAACATTGAAAAGTGTCCTTCAACAATAGATTATTGAAAATAGAATACACCTAATAATCCAAAGGAATTAACTCAAACAATATTTATTTTTATAAAACATTATCCGCGATGAGTTTTTTTGTATAAATGTGTTTTGATCATTAATGTTGTAAACTATTCTTTGTTATGTTGATAACATAATGAGTATCACAAAATAATAGAAATGGATGATTTAAAATAAACCAATATATCTTCCCACTTTTCATTCAAATAATATAATTTTTTTAATAAGTGGACGCTACATAATATTCTTCTTAAGTTATGAGATTTCAAAAAAAATCATCAATGTATAAAAAATCACACATATTTCTCCTAAAAAGAATATTACACAATATATAGACGTTCATTCATTCACATGTCATATGCAGTCTTCATCTTTAAAGAAAGTTATTTTCAATATCACTTGTAGTAATAATTTATAAAAAAATTAGTTCTTTTAATGTATCAATGAATTAATTTCATTGCTAATAAATTTCATAGTGGTTTTTCAGTTTGAAATTTTGGTTTTTAGGGAAACAAAAAATTCCTAATATGGTCTATAGTCTGTTTAATATAACAAGCATCCAATAATTTTTTTAAATTCCCTTTGAAAAAAATCCAATTAAAATTCATCATCCTAAAACTCAGTTCATATTTGGAAAATTTTAGAAAAATGTTTTTAATCATCCTTTATTAATATTTAAATTATATCCCTGTAATATTTTACTTGTGATGATAAAATAAAATCCTTTTTAAAAGATATTTTCATTCCAAGATACTACAACATATCTCCCAGTATAAAAATTTAAAAAATCATAGTCTCTTTGTAAAAAACTTTAGAGAAATATTTATTATTCATAAAAAATATACAGTCATCAACATAAAAAAAAAATACCTAGATAAACCTCTTGATTTTATATTACCTAGTGGTTGTTCTTCACTCTTCCCTTCTAGATGTTGAGTTTCTTTAAATAATAACCCATCTAAAAATTGAAATATCATGGGTATTAGATTAATGCATATAAATCCTTATTCATCTTACACTTACAATTCACTTCATTTCCTATAATAATACCATTGGGATGTTTAATATAATGTTTTTCTTCTAGTTCTTTATATAGAAATGAATATATAAAATCAATTTAGAAAATCATTTTTTCCTTTACATATAATTCTAAAAAATATTATATTGGTTTAATGTAATGAAAAATTTGAAAAAGTGTTATAAAATATGAATTCCTTACCAGTGAATATCCCTTAAGAAAATAATTTTTCCTTTTTTCTTAGGATCCCACATTTTTCAAATTATATTTATAACATTGTGTTCGGTTACATGATACCATGTTTCATTTTTCTCAATGTAATACAATTATTCATTAATGAAATTATTTTACTATTGATTCTTTAACTCTTCCTCATCATTTATTATTTCTATATATGAAGAAAACAGTAATGTAAAATTTTCATTGATTTTCGAGTATGAAAAATTATTCATTGATCTCTAATAATATTTTTAACCAAAAATTACATCACTAAATTATGATGAGATGAAAATTATTGTACCCCATTACAAGATATTTTTGAATCAACATCGTTATCGTATACAACTATCAGATCATCACATCTTTTAGAAATATTTAAATGTTTATAAAATAAAAAAATATCATCTTCAATACACTATATATCTATAGTTGAATGTGATGATTATAATTAGTAATGATCCTGTATATTCACAAAAAATGAATCAGAATGTATTTTGGTTTAATTTTCGTAGGATTTGTATACTATATAATTTAGATTGTATCCAAGGAATATTTCATCGATACCTTATTGGTCAATCATCTCAGGATTCCTATTCTTATCTTTAATCATGAAAATGATTCCAAAACACTATTAAGTTTGGAAAATATGGGTTTATTATATAATATATTTCATATGGATAGGTGTATGAATTTATTGACTAAAATAAGTGGTTTTGGATGTAGAAAACAATACTAATATATTCTTAATAAAAAACCAAGAAGTATTTTGTTCAATTTACATTGTATGAGCAATATCAATTAAGAATATATTAATTTTTTCATCCAAACTATTATATTATTTTGTGTTTATTTTACTATGATAATGAAAAGTACCATGCTTAAACATAAAAAATGTAACATAAAAAATATTATTCGAAACCACTATTTGGTATAATATTCTTTTTATAGTAATGACATTCAATATTATCACATCTACAAAATCATATTATTCTATTGAGATCCTCTAATAGTTTTAAAAAAAATATATAATGTAATAAATGTTAAAACATCAATGAATGAAATAAAATTATTATCTATGTTTTTCAATTGCTTACTCATATATAAAAATACGTGGTAATGAATAAATTTTGTTTGATCAAATGTTTATATCTCAACATTCTTATTTGAAAATTTTGAAAATTTTGTATTCAATTATAAAGAATAACATCAACCACTTCTTCTAATCATATTGGGTACATCAATAAAAATTACATTGTTTGGTAACTAGTTCACGATTATGTAGGACATATTTCAAAGACTTCTATTAAATAGTTTATTTATTTCCATCATACACAAAACACATGTTTTATTAACATCACCAACCTAGAAAATGTTTCCCTTGGTTCAATACTCTCTTAGCAAATATTCCACATATTAATTATTTTTCTAAAAATATTTTTAAGAGTAAATAATTTACTTTATGAAAAAATTATGATACATTTAGTAGATTGTTTCTTTCAATAAAGAAACCATGATCTTTTGGATTTCAGTTTTTTCATTTGAAATAAGCACAATGAAATTTATTTTTAGAGAACAAATATTTCCAAATTTCAATGTCTTTTAGTATTCATTCACATTATTCAACAACATCGAATCACTAGTCTAATATAAAAAACACACAATTTCCAAAATCCACGTGCTTTCGGTATTTGTAGGCATATATGTAGTTTCCAACACAAGATACATTTCCATAGACATTTCATCCTCTACAAGATGATTTTTTGTCTTTTCATAAAATATTTTTTGGGTAAGAATAATCACAGTAAACACTTTTTTTAGGTTTTCAGTATGGTCAAAAATATCATATAGTGTTCCAAGATGTATGAATTTATTCTCAATATCCTAATTATATTTCTTTTATTTATTTTTATTTCTTATTCATTAAGTGTGTTTTCTCACCCTCACATTCATCCTCTACGATTCACTAGATTTATTTTACTATTAATGATTGAACCATTATATCATTATTTTATTCACAAATCAAACTTAGTAGAAGTAATGTCATTAAATGCATATTTCCATTGATAACATCCTATTATATAGAACAATGTATATATTTTAGAACAATATTATCATGGTCACTAAAATATTAGGATAATCATGTTCTATTTTTCTTTGAATCACGTTTACTAGAGTTTTCACCAATGTTTTAAATTAATATTATGATTTTATATATTTGTTATTCTCCTTCAACCCATTTCTATTATACAAGGTTAATTTCATTCACCTTATCAATAATATCTTATTTAAGATTGATGTTGATTATTTTATCATTATAATGTAAAATTCATGATGTTGTTAATAGATTATAGTAATCTATAATTTTATACTTCATTCTCAATTTCTTAACTACTAACTGGCCATCCATATATATTTTACTTCTTGTTTTCAGTATATGGAATTACAATTATAAATTTTCATTCTTTAAATTATCTTTTTGGCATGAATTTCTTATTCTTATCAACATTTTATTCATATTAATATTTATATTTTCTACTTTCATCATTATTTATACACCAATTGTTTAGTTTTTAAATAAGAAACTTTTAAAAACAATAATCACTATAAATTTTAACTTCCATTTCTTCATTAATGTCATTATCATAATCACAGTTGTAAAAAATATTTTCTTTTTATGTTTAGGAAACTTCATATTCATTCATTTTCAATAATGTTGTGATTTTTAAAAATTTGATTTAAATTTTCTTCTTGATCAACCTTATTATTCATTAATTTATTTGGCTTCCTTTCGTTATAGATAATTTCCGAAAATTATCCAATGGATCCAAATTTGAGGAATGTAAATGGTAACTTTTCTTTATACATCCATATGAGAATAATTAGTTGACCTAAATAACCTCTCCAACTAGTTCTTGTCTCGACCCTTCACATACCCAATTTTTGTTCTCAATCTCTATGGGATTATGACTAGAACCCATGCATCAAAAAACAACCATAGTGTAATATAT
Source organism: Viscum album (assembly GCA_963277665.1). Lineage (NCBI taxonomy): Eukaryota > Viridiplantae > Streptophyta > Magnoliopsida > Santalales > Viscaceae > Viscum > Viscum album. The sequence continues at coordinate 696,008,300 of OY728163.1, forward strand.
TTCCCAACTTGAAGCAGCAACATAAAACATATTTACAATAATAAAATAATATGAGAAGATCAATACATTCCATAACTAGATGAAGATAGTATAAACCAAACAACACAAGATTATAAACAATCTCAAAGTAAATTTCTAAAAAAAATGGACTACCAAAATTGGAAAACCATATACTCCATTTTATAACTGGGGAAGAATTCCATCACCTCACCACCACCTAATCAACTTAGCTTAAAAAATCATGCCACCTTAGTATGATGTCTTCCCTTACATTAAAAAACATAACCAAGTCTATGCACCATCGAAGTGATAAAAATGGTGTGAGCTAACATTCTTAGTAGGGTCCCACCCAAGAGTTACATATCATGTATATGTAAAAATAATAAAAAGTATTCGAATTTCAAATAAAAAAATTCACAATAAGTAGTGAAGCTGTTTTATCAAAGTGTGCTAAATATTTCCCTTCTTTCCATCATTTCAAAAACAAAGAAATTTATACCAATTTATCTCATAATTTCAATGATAATTTATCAAAATACATGAATGGATATGAAATAAAAAACAATACATTCAAAGAGTAGTTCAATCATGATATGTAATTCAATAGGTTTATTTAGAAAACTAATCAGACCACAACAAATGAAAAATGAACAACATGTCCCTAAAAAACAAGTAGATAAAGAAAAATAAATAAAATACCCAATGAAAGTGATGAAAACCACCTATAATAATGGTCAATCACGAGGTGGATCAATTATTATTGAATGGAGACTCCCATAATCATCGTAGAAGGGATTCTGGATGAGATCCAAAAAACACTATAGTGAATGAAATAAAATTTTAGCTCAGATGCACCCTAAATTACAACATCATGACATTTAAATTTCATGTAATCACATTAAACATTTTTTAATCCTTAGAACTCAGATAAGACAAATAAAACCTAAGATATATGTTATAAAAACCTTTTAACATTACACGGTCTTTACACAACATGTAATCCATATGTGCCAATTTCATAGAACATATCCTACAGCTCATACGTGTTGTTTAATCCCAATACATTACATGAATTTATCATACAATCAACAAATACTACAAATTATTACACCCCCAAAAAATTCACAGGCATTCTCTGAACTAATGGAGAACCATAAAATTCTATTGACATCAATTATCTTGGAATCTATTAACTCAACAAACATAAATCTCTGAAAATTAATCCATTTCCCCACAAAAGACGATTCATCCTTAGGAATCCCAAGACACATAGTATTAATGAGTAAAAACAAGTAAATGGAAGATAATTACCTGAAATTGGATAACAGGATGTTACAAACATCTTATAATAAGACTTTATGTCCTAAATATGTTATGTAGAAGAATGATGTATAGAAAATAGGTGAGTACATTTTTCTATAATCAGTGATTTGATTACCAATGTCTCATGAGAATTTGATATGTGTCTCTAAAACACTCTGACATACAAAATATAATTCTTACCCAAAACATTCATTTGGTTGTCCATGATCTCTAGTGGGTGATCCACAATAGAAACATTTGGATATAACTCAATCTCTTACCATCATAAAACATGAGAGGATCTAGGATGATATTTTATAAGCTGTGATATGTGGAAATGATTATTAAAGACTATCTAATAAAATAGTAATGTGAACCAATAAGAAAAATTCCAAAGATGCTTAGTGACCTCAAATGGTCCAATGCATCTTTGTTCTAACAATCCGAATTTTCCAAGCCTACAATGTCCCAAACGAGGAGAAAAATTAAAAATAACCGATCACATGTGGAAGACTCTAGAGGTATATACTTCTTATCCACATAAATTTTTTTTCTTACTATACACTATAATGAGACTCTGATGTATATCCAAGATCATTATAGATATCTCTTAAACCAAACTTGGTCCAACTAAAGATTATATTCCCATACAATCCCAAAAAAGGTGACCTAGATGAGAGACCATACAAATAATCCAAAGGATCCATCTAGATCAATGATTGATAACTATTATTATAAGTAAACAAAATATGTCCAAAATAGATATCCCATTAACCACAAAAAATGAAGATATATTCACAAAGAATATTCTCCAAGATCTGAATAACATGATTCATTTTACCACCATTCTATGAGTGGTAAGTTGTGACCTATATGACCTGAGTCCCCATCACCTATATGATAATTCTCCAAAAAATGAGTGAAATCCTCGGACTGCTATCTAACACAATAGCTAATGGAAACCCATGTAACGTCTAAATTTCATGCACCTACAGATAACCCATATCATCAAATTTTTCATTTACATTGATCAGAATGAAAGTAGATGTCATTTTCAACTAATCAATCAACACCCATATAGAATTAATCCCATGGGTAACATGTTAATCCAACAAAAATGTCCATGAATACCTCTTCCCATTTAAAAAAAGGCATTGGAAGAGGTTGGATAAAATTAGATGTTTCAAATGCTCTGCATTTTTATATTGGAAGGGCTAACATGTTGACGCATAATTAGCTATGTAACACTTCATAATCAGCCACAAATATTTCTGTCACATTTCATAATACATCGTCATAGTACCCAAATTAACAGACCACAAGGAACTATGAAAAAAATATGATATTCTTACTGGTGTACGGACAAAAAAATGATCCCCAAAAGGAGTAAACATTCTGAAGAGAGAGACAAACACAAAATGTTATACCGACCATATAGGTTTCTCAAATTTCTCTATACACACCATCTTCTTGCTTAATCTACATAATAGATTCTAGAATAGATGAAGTTAAATAATCATAGGTCAGAACCATGCCAAATGCATCCTCATGATAATCCTAATGCAACTAAAAAAAAATACTCATACTGTTCCACACTTCATATGATTCCATAATATCTTGGGATCGTAAATTACATTATAGAGTTTCCATAATGACATTCCCCTTATATAGGGGGTATACGATATCAAATTAAAATGTATTATAGTATTCCACCAATCATCTTAGTCTAATATTCAAGTACTTATTTGAGAATATATAACTCAATCTATTATGGTATGAAAATACTATCAAACTTTTATAAAAAATATAATGCCTCCCAAAATTAAAAACATGCCTAACTACGGAAATCCCTAAATCAAGATTCAGGGAATTCTTCTCATGTAGTAGAAGATGATGAGAACCATAAGCCACAACATGATCTTCCTGCATGAGAAAAAACTCAAACCAGTACTAGAATAAACATAGAAAACCACATAACCCTTGACATGATCAATAAAGACACCCAATTTGAAGTAAGAATAGTCAGTGGTGAAGCAAAATTTGGTAAATCATTGAAACCCCATTGAAAGTAACATACAATCCTTGAATTATCCAGATTTACAGAAAAAAAAGTCAATTGGTTCCCATGCTCATACTTGGATATCAAGTAATCCAAAATGTCATCGGTCAATAGTTTTAGAAAGGTGTCGAGATGCCAATGGAATATCCCATTAAACTAATCCATGAAAAATATAGGAGTGTTATTCAGATAAAATTGTAGAAAAATGTATTTGTAATTTCTATAACTACTCATGAAATATATCTTTGGTATATCACTTCCCTAAACTCTACAGTGATGATAACCCGACCAATGATCAACCTTTGAAAACCACACTTTCCCCTATAAATGGTTGAAAAATTCATCAAAACAATGCAAATGCCCCAGTTCTTAACTATTATCTTGTTAAAATTATGATATTCCACACTCAATCAGATTGAATCATCTTACTTCTTCCAAAAGAGCACCATGTCATTCCAAGTTTAAACACTACGGAGACCAAAACCTTCCACCACAATACCATCCAATAGAATCGTGAGCACATTCAGGTCTCCTGGTTCTGTACGATAATAATGATCAATAATGGTTTTTTCCCTAATACCTAGTCAATTGAAACCAAAACCATCCCCTCTAGAGGAATCTCTTAGAAATCGTATGGGAAAATCTCAAGAAAACCCCAAACAAGAGATGGAAATTCAACAATAGAGGAAATTTTATTATATAATGGTAAAAAAGAAGAAAAAAACTCTTGATATTTGGGCTGGAAGGTCCAGATCAGCCAGTCCATGGATCCCAGTATGACAGAAACAATGAATATCTCTAATCAATTGTAAGAAACGAACCATGATGAAGATAACAATCAACCATATCTTGATGAGACACAATATAATTCATCATAATGATGAAATCAAACAAATTTACATCTAGAACAAGAAGATCATAGATGAGCAGCACATTAGCTATCGATAGCAACCAAGATAGACACCAAAACCCATATTCATTCATATTCTGAAAAGTTATTTCTAACCACATAAAATGGGAATGAGTTTCATCAGTTGGTTTAGAATAACAAGAAAATAAATGAAAATAAAAAACAGAGAAGAACCTCTATGAAATAAAGAAACCTCTACTAGTGATGCAACAAATGTTGGGAATCTAACTGTCACTAGATCCACAACTACATCATCTAATAAACCATATACTGCGTCTATGTGATTCACTCCTATGTCCAGTAAGTAGATCCCTATAGTTATTGAAGAATTTTATTGCACTGTAGTATCCATTGGAGCCGATGATTTCTGACCATTTTGAGGAGTAGAAATGGTTTAATAGAAGCGATGAAGATGACCATAATGACCATAAATATTACACAACATTTTAAGTGAATGACATGAAGTACTGGTGTGTTCAACCTTGAAATATTGCTATAAAGTAAGAGGTGCACTACTTGTTGTAAATTGAGGTGCAGAAGAGACCTACTATTGAGATCCACATCCCCAACTACTGTGTTGATCCGGTCACTTCATCTTTTTTTCTTGGAATTCCACTAAAGATTCCACTAGGAGGAATAGAGGGTGAAGAATATCAAACATTACTGGTCATATTCATTTCATCTAACATAGTCATGTCCACTATCTCCATATAGGTCAAAATATTTAGAATAAATACATGTGATCTGATATATTGTCATATAATGTAGGTATATTGGATCCTTTAGATATTCATTATTAACAACCTCTAGTGAAAAACAAACCAGTTTAGAAAACATATTGGTGTATGCCTACACTACACAGACTCTCTCTACTATAAAGATCGGATCTTTAAAGACTTTTCTATCATAACTGACTATATAAAAAACTAATGGAATAAGAGAGTCTTGAATCCCTTATAGTCCATCCCACCTACATATCGGTCTGTACCATGGAATAACACCCCCACTTACAAGGACCATCATATTGAAAAATCATAGACTTCACCTTGATAATATCAGGTGTATCCCTGAAACCAAATATATGATCAATATTTTATAGACATTCCTCCACCTATTGTGGTTCATTAATAATTTTAATTGATGATGTCTTCTCAAATGAAAAAAACTGTGGTGGATCCCTATCTCCCCTAGCTCCTGGATGTACCCCAACAACTGCATTCTAAATTTGTGAAAGATTTAGGTCAACGACATGAACTACTTGCATGATTGCCTCAATAATGTTATGGTCTATCAGAGTAATTCCTTGAGGATAATTATCTGCACCCTCCTAAGGAACTCGTATAACAAATTTTAGAGGGATATAGTTATACATTGAAAACAAAATTATCATACAACAAAAATACATCAGTTAAAAATAGAAAACCGATAATATGAAATTATGATTAACATTAATAACACAAAATATGATACACACATACAAACATCCCATTCAATCTTGAGTCTCATCAAAGAAATAGATGGCTAATAAATCATCATAATACACTTATCATGTATCAATAATCCTATATCCGGTATACCAAATATCTAAAGATAGATTCTCTTTATGATAGACCACCTTTGATATCAGAAAATAAGAAAATGACGAGAATAACCTCTCCGACTAGTAACTGACCTAACCCATAACATACTCAAAGGGAGTTTTAGATCCACATGGTTTGTAGACGAACAACCAAACATCAAAAAACAACCATAGAGAGTTATTTAACAAAAAATAAAGAAAAAAATGACACATATTTATGATAGGAATGACAACAGTGAAGATAAATATATTACATAAATGAAAGAAGGCAGTAGAAACCAAAAAACTCAAGAGTTGAAACAATATAAAGTATAATTACAAACATAATGTACTACCAAAACTAGAAAACTAACTTATCCATGTGATATCATGGGAATAATCCCACCATATCATGACCTATTATTCAACTCACCTGGTAGAAAACCTCACTCCCTCACTATGACATCTTTCCTATCCCCACATCGAATGTCCAACCCGATATACAAATTTCCAAATCGGTATGAATGGTGTGAGATAATAGACTTACTAGGGTCCCTACCATGCTTTCTATAACAAGTCTATATATATAACTCATGTATTATCGTTTCAAATAAATCATGTCATGAAAAGAAGAAAAGCAGTTTTGTTAGAGTGGTAAATATTACCTTTTTTCCCAAAAATTCCAAAAGAGATGGTATATCAATTTCAAGAATAATATTCTTTATCATTTTGAAAAATAAAATCACAAATATCAAAGAAAAAAATAATACAATACATGAATAAGTAAATCACACAATGGAACTCAACATGCCAGGCTATCAGACTACACATACAAAAAAACAACACGTGCACAAAATGTTTCTACAAAACATGCCTACGGAGAAGAAGAACACCCCTTGAGTGAACACCTCAACAATGTAAAAAAATAACCTACAAAAAAATGACTAGGGACCATAGAAAATACCCATAATAAATCTTATCGATGGCAATATAGATGATGGACCTTAGCTAAACATTCCTACTATGTACCCAAAGCATCCAATGTGTGCCATTTCATGAATCATTTAAATGAATTGATAATACCCATTTTTTCATTTACCATAAACCAGGAATCAATCTATATTTAAAAATAATTTATTTACACAAAAAACAATCATTCAGAATTCTTTTAAAATCAATTTACAAAAATAAGAGAATTACAATTCATCGAACAAAGGATGTAGATGGAACCACCTACCCGACACTCAGGTTCGTAGACGCCAACAATGTATCATCCAATAAGAAGTGTAAAAAAATGAAAACTGAGGCCTTATAACCGATCGACACATATTTTAATTGATTTTATTTTGAAAAGGGTTGGTGTAGAATAGCAAAAAAAATAACTTAGGAATGCACAACTTCCGTACCACAACCAACAAAGGAAACAACCACTAGAAAAAGATCATACAACATATCTAGAAATAAAAAAATGATACATCAATAAAAATCAATGAATATGAAAAAAAAATGAAACAAAAATAGAACAACCAATAATAGAAGAAAATTAAAATTAAAAGTTTATCCAAAGAGATGCAAACCAACTTCGAATGTGTTTAATTGCAGAACAGATAAATTTGGATCAAACATCCGCACTCAAAATCACTAGAGAAGGTAGTTGTGTATAGATTCAAAGGTGATATGGATGAATTAAATATAATTTCATCCAAGTACCACTGTAAATGAAAAAATTAAGACTTTTCATGGCTTGTGATCCCTTTACACATCGTGTAAACCTTGATACTCGTATATGATGAAAAACTCTTCATTGTTTTACTAAAAATCAACCTATTAACACTATACAATGTGTAATCCATAGATAGTGTGAAATAAATTAACATTTCCAATCTATTAATTTAATATGTACCATAGAAAATATTTTTCATGTTATCCCAATACACGAAATTTATTTATCCTACCATCTAAAAAATAGAAGATCCCTACATGAAAACACAATCAAACATAATAATTCATTGAACATAGGGTGAACAATACAACTCCACTAACAACATTATTCATGGACACTATTAATTCAAAAGACAGAAATCCCATGACATTAATTTATTTTACCCAAAACATTCTCTCCATTCTTAGGAGTTCCAAGATACACTTGATTTTAGTGGAAAAGTATTTAAAGGGAACTGAATTACCTGAAAAGAAAATCCAGGATGTTACAATTCCTTTTTAAACATTTCATGAAAATAAAGCATGATTTCATTGATATACATAGTCATATAATAATTTCAATAATATTCCACAACATCTTTATCAATAAATACTTTATATGACTTATTTTCTTAGTTAATTTGATGGTTATTTCTTGATCGACAGTTTCCTCCCTTATAATACCATTCTTTATTCCAATTTCATGAAAAATGATAATATTATATACATAAACAAGTGGTATTGTATAAGGTTATTTATCTTCTAAAAATGAATCTTTTGCATCAATTTTATTTAGATGAATTCTTAGAATTTATTCAAAAACATTTGAGTATTTTAATATTACTCCAAAACTTCTCATAGTGCTTACAATATTGTTAACCCTAGTAAACAACTCAATAAAACATTCTTCATCTACCATTACTAAGATAATTGAATTTGATTATCAAATATTCTATAATATAATTCATCACATTTTTGTTCAATTACTATATATTCTTAAATTGATACCATATAAAATTGTTAATTCAAATTCATATAATCTAAAGCAATTCACTTTCTATGAGTGTTGAATGAATTATATTTATAGATCAACCATAATTTTTTCGGTTTATACTAGATATTTTTGTTAAGGAATCACCCTACATATGAGGAATGAGACCATTTGTAGATGCTTCAAAAACATCTTAGTTAATGGATACTATAAATGGTGTCATTCTGTCACTCCAAATGCAATAGTTCATCTAATCAAATATAAGATTCCCTTTACTTTTATTTGAGAACTAAATATCTGTGGCCTTTTTCTTCTTTTTAAAAGATCAAATAGTCTAGAGTCATTAAATTAACATACCCACTAATATGGATAGTAAATAATGGTTATAATATAATTTACCATTGAGAGGGGTGTTGAATCAGTTGTACATGGTTTTTATGTTTTATTACGATAAAACAACCTTCCCCTCTGTTATAGAGAAGGTAATCCATTCAACACAACATGCAAGCACACCAGTATGTTTGTATAAAGTCACATGGTTCCCTACTCAACATGTGTACCTACTATTTGGAATGATCCGGAAGAAAATGAGATCAAAATATCCAATATAAAACAAACCATACGGTTTACTACATGTATGGTATACCCATTAATTTAATTTCAATATATTAATTTTATGGTAATTATTCTCAATGAACCATTGTCATCATTTTTTACAATAGTATATTAGATCAATACCAAAAAACATCAATATGTCATCATTGTGATACATTGATTATTTACACATTATATTATATATATATGATCTTATTGTCCTTCAACATCTTATACAACTTTGAAAAGGAACCATGATCTTCTTTTCTAACTCTATGCTTCCCATATAAATAATTATTTTCTCAAGATACATCAAATTTTGTATCTATAACATATAGACATGATTAAATATTCTCTTTCTTAATTATTCCAATGTTTATGAAGTGACTTAAATAATATTGAATCCAAATCTCCAACTTTCATTATTACATTCTCCACAAAAACATAAATAAGATACCACTTCTACAGATAATTTTAACTTTTAGTAATGATATAGAAATATCATGGAATCTTCATTCTCTTTTTTACCAAAACTTAACTCGCACTAATTCCAATAAAATATGATTATATTTAAAAAATATATAATATCATGTGAAATTAAATATTTGAATTCTTACTCATAAATAATTCAAAAACTAAATAATCTTAAAAATTATGTTGTATTGGAGGATTATGAATAATTCATACACATAGAAAAATAATAATGTATAAGTCATACAATAATCCAATGATATAGGATAATGGGTTTTTCATTTTCCATCCCACATGAAGTGATAAACTCATGAATTCATACAAATATATATAATTAATATCAACAAGAGACACATATGATCAGATTTAGAGTCATAAAGTCATCTTATAGGGGATTAAACTCATGTATTTTATATAGTAACAACACAATCTTCACTAAAAAACCATTTTTAATTGATTTTCATCACTCGAAATAAATGTTTCATAAACATACTTTAATGTGTCACAATATCATTATAATGAATTGTTGATGAAGATAAAAAAAGGGAAACACACAGAATAATACTGATTATCATGTTCTCCATATTTATTTTAAACACTTATAGTTAAAAATTAATCTAATTTAATTCATGTTGATATAAAAAGAAAAAAAAATCTTATACTATTTGTTATTATATGTTTTTGATCGTATGGTTGATCAAACTATAATAAAATCCTATGTCAGTCAACCTATCCCTTTGGTCCCATGTGATATTACTTATAGTGCATGAGATAAAAATATTTCATGTACATGGATTTAATTCCTCCATATGGTAAGTTATTTTTTCTTCATGTGGTCGTTTTTTTATCCAGTCATTCTATACGATCTCATTTCTCCATAGAGTATGTTCACATTACTTTATATGATTGGATCCCATTAAATTATGTGATTAGTACAAATTCCTTTTAATGAGAATTTATAATTTCATAATGTATTCATTTCTTATTTACTTATATGGAATGCTCATATATTATCATGTGATTAGTGATTAATCATTCATGTTCTCATTTCACATTTAATTATGAAACCATTTCTTATTCCTGCATGTGGTTAGTTCATATTTCGTCATGTGGTGACTTCACTGACTCTGACATCATAATTCATATTGTATCTGTAGGGATCATTCCAGCATCATCATTATTGATAATGATGGGAAGTATACTATTCTAGTAAAAGTAAATTTTTATTAATCATAAAACATTCATAACATATAATAACACTTCTATATTTTAATTCTTTATTTATGAGATTATAAAAAAATAGAACAATATAATCAATACCACATCCTATTAACCAGGTTATTCACTAAACCAGTAACAACTACAATAATCATTGTTAGAAATTTTGAATGAGAGACAAATTTTATATGAGAGATTCAAAAATGGAATTCTATCAAAAATAAAAGAATTCCAATAAAATGGTGGTTCTTCATATACCTCTAATATGTCCCAAATAAGTGCCACATGATAAAACTTAGTAAAGATGGTAAAGATACAAAAATATTTTAATAAATGCAAATTATTATTATCTAGATAATTATTAATTAATAAATTAGTCAAAACATAAATATTAACATATTAATGAGTCCTTAATCATCACAACCGATAATCCTAATAATTCAAGTTCAAACAAACATCCTATAAATACTACAACCTTTTCCCAAGAATCTATGATATATTACACATGATAACAACATATTACAATTGAAAATCACTCACAATGAATCAGTCCTCTACAATAACTATAGTTTTTATCATTAGGTCATGGGAGGGAAAATTAAGGCCATGCTTCCAGAACACAAGATCCTAGTGAATCCAGAAATATATCTAAGGAAAATTAACTATGTATCCTAGTTTCCCTAATAGAAACCAAAGCACTCCAATGTACAACCAATTAAAATAAATGGCCCAATAAAATGAACAAATCACATGATTTTAATATAAGAATAATGATAATAAGGAAATATAAATATTATGATAATGAATATCTTATATGGGATAAACATGAGGAAAACTAGTCATGCTCAAAAGATTTAGCATCCCAATGACTCCATCACCTTTTCCAAACTAATTAATGTGTCCCCAATAGAGTCGACCTCTTCAAAATAATATTTATATTTTGAAAAAAACATAAAATATGAGAAAAAATAATATGAGAAGGCATATTAATTGGAATCTTACATCTCCCAGATTTAATCCACAAATTTCATGGATAAATTTCAAAATTGAAACACAAAAACACTAAAATCAACAAAACACAACATCTACTAACATAAGTTCAACTAGGGGAAACCTTTTAAATTAAAAGGAAACTAAAATATTCTTCACATAATCATCAAGTTAAAATTTTCCAATTATAGACTCTTTATAAGGGATATATTTAAATCCATCTTTTTTTCGAATGACTCCTCTATAGAACATTTACAAATAACCTAAAGGACCTCAAGTACAACTATTTAGAATAGTTTAACAAAAAACAGGATTCTTATGTACCACCATCCCTCACTAATTCAAAATCATGTTTTGTATTATATAAAAATAATATTTTATGAAACAATATGGTTTTTTATTAGCTCCACTAATAGGTCTTGAAATAGAGGAATAGAAAAATATGATATGGTACTAAATTGAACAATCATCAGAGGACAATATTGAATAATATAAGGGTTAGTTGTGAGGTATTACCTCATATAATCATTTTAATATTCCTTTAAACTATGTAGGGATGTATTGTAAATACATGAAATATGAACATTGTTATAAAATATATAGAACTCAATCCCTATAAGACAAAACAGAAATGAAAAATAAATCACTAAAACAACATTTGAATAACCCTAACATATGAAACTCAAAAAATTCATGGAATAAAGAATAATAAAATTTGAAATGAAATAATCATCTTCATCCAAAGAATATTTTATCAAGACTAATTTAAGAAATAACAACATTTTTTTAAAAACCTATTTGAAAATGGTTTATTATTTATGTAGAAAACATTTAAAATTCAAATATCTCAAAAGTCTTCCATTTAAACAATATTTCCAACATAAACTCATTAAAACAACACAATTAAATATTCTCAAAACCACAAACATAATTTAAAATAATTAACAATATCTATTATTTCCATAACATTAAAAAAATTCCAATCACCGATATGTTTTCAAAATATCAAATAAATAATCAAAATTTTCAAAACCAATTATTTCCCCAAAATTAATTCAAATATTTCTACAAAATTAGTTGCATTTTGAGAAAGCTTTTGATACATTATCATTTAAAACATAAAATTTTATTTAAATATAGTCAATATTAATGATAATTAAAAAAAATCAACGTAATTCAAACTTAATAAAAATTAAAATAGACCAAGATCCACATAGAAAAAACAATTAAACATGAAAAATAATCATTTTTTGGATGGTATAACATCAAGGTATTCTGAATAAGACACTAACCCAATGAAGTCCAATGGAAGTCACATGGGTAATGTGGTGTGTACATGTTTTTCCATAAAATATACATGATCCTAAATTCATTATATATATCAATATTTAAATTAAAACTCTTTAGCCATAAATTAAAATATAATAACATAACTAATGACAATAAACTACCAAATAACCAAGAATTAAACTCGATCACAAGTCACAGACCACTTAATCATCTGTGTAATCTTAGTTATCGTCTTGATATATATAGATCATGTAGTTAATCCTGAAATAATGTATGTCTTCCAATGATCCTATATCTTGTAATATATAAATTATTAAATAAATTGACATCCCTACAATGTGAATAATTTTTTTATGAACAATCACGGGTCACCCATAAGCTAAGTACTCAAGTCATCCCATGGAATGTCTGGAAGGGGGTTACTAATTTCCTAGAGATATGGAATATCTCATGGGAATACAAGGCCAATCATTAGATTAATGTCACAAAAAATAATATTAAAAATGGATTTAATAATAAATTAAAATAATAAAATTCTCAATATATTCCATAACGATAGTAATATTCATAACTAATATGCAACATGAGAAGAATGATCTAGATACAAAATATTGGTAATGATATGAGTTATGCTATGGTAGTATAAGGGAACAAAAAAAATGGCGATAATAAGAATATAAAACAGGACATATACTACATCCAAGATTCCATGTGTAGGTGAGGCACACCATATTCACCTCCATCATATTAGAACTAAGTGATTTGTGATATTCCACTATATTCAAGAATCATGTTATACCTTTATTGATATTTATAATAACCCTTATAATTATTACACATTAATACATTATTTGATTATATAAAATTACACTTTATACAACTAGAAATATCGAGAAGTCTAGTGTCTTTGGGAATTAGGTACATTGCATTAAAAATTTAATAACTAATTACCACATATTTATTAAAAAAATTATTAATATGCTTGAGCTTAAAACTACATTGGATAACTTGGGGAAATAAATATGATATTTGTGAGCAATAATGAAAAATAAGTTAATAAACATGGAATAACATGGTGATAAAATACATTTTAGACAAGTCATAACAATGAGGCCTAAATTTACATGAATAATATGTCATGATATAGTATGATAATCATAACATGGGGAAATGTGGATTCCACTTAAAAAGCTAGATCATAAACATATGTAAAGGGTAAAACACATATAATTCATGGTGGAAAAAGTTCCATAACGTAATTTGTTACACACCTATCCCAAAATTATGAATAATGATACTAAACATTACCCAATGCATTAGAGCACTATACAATTTTGGGTGCACCCATCACTTTCATGTCATTCTCATACTTAAGTGTGCCACATAGTTCATAAATCTTAGATTAATTCTTAATTATAATTTATTCCATGATCATTGAGTGTGGAATAAATACATTTTAGTCCCCAATGAGAAGGTATTATGCATAACAGTATTGATATAAAATGGATATAGCATTCACTACTCAATTGGATTGTCATGGAAAATCACAGCGAAAATTCGGCAGCAGTAGGACGTCACTAAAAAATTCATAAAATGGGATGATGATAGATAAATCGGTCTCTGACCATTTTGACCTAAGTTGGAAAATAATAGGTACATTTAAGGACATGTAAATAGATTTAAAATTTGAAAAAGAAGATATATGATAATAAATAAGATTGAATAAAAAGAGAAAGGAAAGAATGCTTATGCAATTTTTGCATGGTAACAAGTGTTCATGTGAGGGCTTAATTAGAGATAAATGGGTCACTAATCATTTATAAATAATAAGGTAACTATGAATAGGTGATTAAACATAACCCATCATTAGTAATTGAAAATAAAAAGCAATAATAAGATAAAGAAACTTGGATAATGATGATAAAGGAAAGAACCCTTACATGAATGTGTGGCAGAAAATGCTTGAATAATTGCTTATTGAGAGATTGGGTCCCCTTATGAGAATTATAGAGGTGGGAGAGAAGAGTAATAACATGATCCAAGGATTTTGAGTGAAAATAAGTGGAAACTAGGGTGGGGTTATATAGTAAATGAGAGGGTAATTCATTAATATTTCACAAACATTGGTTTTTCACTCTATATAATTATATATGGAAAAACATAAAAAATCACAAGGTTTTTCTCATGGTATCTCCCAGGAGGATATTATATCCATTATTTTATTAAGAAATGTTCTGAACATATTAAAATATTACCCTTGCTTATGTGGAGGTGTGTCTCACTTTTAAATAAATTAATTTAAAATCATAAAATATATAATATTTTTTGGTGGATTCATAACAGATTTATAATATTAATAAAATAAATATAAAATCACATTATTTTTATGGTAAAATATATATTTCTCTGAGGACACCCATTTTAGTATTTATTACATCATTTTTAGGTCATTATGATGTCATAAAACACAAGGTATATTTATACGATATTTTATTTTTTCCCGAAAATTAAACTGTCTCAACAAATATGAAAAAATAACCACCAGATAAAATTGACATTATGATTCGATTTTTTAATCTATATAATTTCCAAAATATTTCCATTTTAAATTTTAAAATAATATTTTCCTTTATTTAAAAAATGATTTTTTAAAATATCATTTTTAACCTTTATAAAAAGTATATTTCTCTAAATAAAAACAAAATAGCCATTTATAATTAATATAAAATATTTAATGATTATATTTTATTATAAAAAATTTTTATCTAAAAAAACTATTAATTCATCAAATTAAATCCTTTAATTGAATTCTAATATTACATGAAAATACAGTTTGTTTCTAATTCCATCAAAATAAAATTCATTTAAAAAGTAATAGTAAAAATGAAAATAGATTAGTTATTGTATAAAATATAAATATTCATATTATTAAGGTCTTGATAAGTGTCCCTTTTTTACACTAGTGTATGCCCAATGAGTAATCTGTTCGACGGTGAGACATTAACGGGGTCATTCGGTGAACATGGTTTGGTTGTGATCTTCAGGATCTTGAACTTATCCAGTAATTGGTTTTGATAATTATAAAGTTATTGGATATCATCTTTGGCTTGTTCAAGGGAATATCCAAGAGATACTATCTCCCTCATAATCTCTGATAAATAGGATTCATTGGGAAAAATTCTACTAGTTAAGGCCATCACATCCATTGTCAAAGTAAATTGTAATTGTGAAAATCCCAATATTTCAAAACTAGAAAATATGGATACCACCACACTTGTATTCCCACAGTTTAATTAACCATGGAAATAGAAAAGTATTATCCCCATGGGTATTATGTGAATCGTGGCCACATCCTTCTATGTAACCCGAGCCTCCCTGCCTCTTGTGATCCTCTCGTGATCGAAGCCCTCTCCCTGCCTCATGCGATCTAATCCCTCTCACTGACTACCATGGTTGAAGCCATCTCCCTCCATACCACGATCAAAGCCCTCCAGATGATCGAACCCCCCACTGCTCTCGTGAATAACCCTCTCTCAGGAAATCACTCCCTACTCTCGTGACATAGGATCACGAAAAGGAAGTCTACCCATTCCTTACTCTCATGAAATCCTACCCTCTCCGAATTTGTCGAAGCAACCCAACCCACCCCTGCTTTTTTAGACAAACCCTATTCACTCCCTTCTGTCATGATTCAACCATTCTTCCATGTGAACTGGTAAGGGTTACACTAAACCAAGGATACCCTAATTTGATCTTTTTTTATTTGATAAATGCTACCATTGGTTATTATTAGTTATCCATTCAATTGGAAATATTTTTTGGTTGAATGTTTAAAGATTCTGGTTTGAGAAAGCTATTGTTTGAGAATTTATGAGGAGAACATGTTTAATATATTTAATTTATATGAGTATATTTGAATTTTTTCTAATTCTTTAGTAACATAGAGTAATAATGATGAAGATCATAATATATATGTGAAGAAGTTTTAAATGCATTCCAGAATATTTTGAAGTGTTTTAGGGGATCTAAAATGTCTAGAAAAATTTGGAAATTCTATGTATCAGGATATTGATGAAGTGAAAAAGGAAACGAAAGGTAATATATTACCCTGTTTTATAGAAATGGAAAAGGATATTACCACTAATATGACATCCAACAAAATTTCACAACCTTTTAGAAACATCACTACCACCCAGATGAATCCTATATCCATTGCTCCACTAAAACAAAAGTGTCCTTAGAAATTTAACTTTTAGGGTAAATTTCAATATTTTGAGAACATTATTTACAAATCACAACAATCTTCAACCTAAAGACAACTTCAATGGATTCATGATATCCTGAAAAACATTGGAAAACATCACCCCCTATACTTATACTATATTTAATGCGGTTATTCATTCTTTAATCTATTCACCCATGCCCAGTTAAGGTATAATATTTTCACATTCTCTCATGGACTAATGTTTCTGTGAACATATACTCAATATTCCAGCATCAAACTATCTAATATAACCCTAACACTCTATATGCAAGAAATATTAAGATATAATGGTACTTTAGGTTTATGTGATTAATCTTCACATAAATCACTAACTTCTAGGCCAAATGAATCACACTCAGATAAACAAATTAGAGTGATTAATTTTTCATGATTCTTTCAAGCTCCAAAAAATGAAATTTATTCTTGGTAGAAATATAATTCAAATATAAGATAGATAAATATTTACTTAAATTTAACTTCATTATAGATTAGGAATAAAACCATCCATTCTTTAAAATAGAACAACTTAAAATCTAAAGAATCCAATCGGAGGTGAATTTGTCTATAATACCAACAAAAGGGGACTGGTTGAGATATAAACCACATTGACTAGGGGATGAATTAATTTTGGTGACTTACAATTAACTTTTTTGTATTTTTTAAATTTTATCCCTTTTCTTTTTACCTCTACCACTATTAGGTGAGTGGTTCTTCTATTATATCATTCCTCCATTATTTCTATATCGTAATCAAACATACACCCACAAGTGGCATATTAATTTCTAGGGTTCACCTCTCAGTATGTTAAGGCTATTCCTTAGTGTTATATAGTAACACCTATGGTCACAAAACCCATAGTAAATACCTCTGAGCTTTGAACTATAGTCTCCTGACATTATAGAGTGTGTATACTATACACTTATATGGTGTTTCCCACACTCAAGTACATCTCATAATTTTACAATAAATATAGGGGTAACATTAAGATATTGTAACACCCATTTAGTATATTTCCTTATTTTTCATATAATATTCCTTCATTATTCTTCTTAAATTGCACAATAGAAAGTCACTTATTTTATTTTTATACATATCTCTATATAAAAACTCTTCTTCTTTATAACATAAAACTAATATTATATAACTTTTTCATTATATTCCTTCCTATGTAAATTGAAATACACCTAACTCTTCATGTCTCCCCTTCTTTCATGAGTGAACTAGGGGAACATATCTCTTCTTCTTATAAACTTCATGAACTACATGGTTTCTTATTCTTCTACCTATTCTCACATTTTTCTCTACTTTTTTTCATCACAAAGTGGACTAGATATTATAATTTTTTTTAACTTTGACACATAGTAGATCTTCAGAATTGAAACTATGTTGGGTCTTATCAATCATTTAAATAGTGTATAAAAATTATTCTCTCTTGAATAATACTGGAAAGCATCTATTGGTCTATATTTAGAACTACTTGAATATATATCAAATATATTAGAACCCGTTTCTTCTTTTTAGCATTCACTAAACCACATGAATAATTTGGATTCAAATCTCCCTGAATTAATAGATCTTGAATTTCCCACTCCATTTCATTATACCCATTTGTTTTGGGTCTTATCACTCTTTTATATTGTTCATATAAATTATTCTATCTTGATTAATAGTTTAAAACTTTCACATGTATCAATTTCTAAGTACATGAATATATATCAAATATAGGAGCACTAATTTCTTTGTTTTTTGCATTCACTAAACCAAATGAATATTTTGGATTCAAATAACCATGAATTACTGGATCTAGAATTTCCTACTCTATATATTCATAACCATATGATAACTAAATGTAATAATATAAATAGAGTTGGGGTGGGGGTCAAAGGAGTTGGGGTAAAGGGTGGGGGTGAAGTGTGCAGGTGGGGGGGCAGTGGGGGCAGGGGTGTGTGTGTGGGGGGGATAGTGGGGGTGTGCAGGTGGGGGGGGGGGGGTGAATGTGTAGGGGAAGTGGGGGTAAAAGGGGGGAGGGTGGTTCCAGGGAGTTGGGGTGAAGGGTGGGGGCAGTGGGAGTGAAGGTGTGGGGGAGTTGGGGTGAAGGGTGGAGGCAGTGGGGTAAAGGGGGCAGGGGGTAGGGGTGAAGGGGGCTGGAGGGGGGCAATGTGTAGTGGTCGATAGCTCCATGCATTTCTTGGGTAAATATTTTGTTAGTTTATACCTTTCTGTCTTATCACCATGCATTTCTTAAAAGAACAGACTACAACTGAATGTCTTTTCTCTGGTTCTCCTACTGCCGCACATCTACCACCATAGTTTAGGAGATCACAAAAAGACATTCAAACACTCTATAAGTTTTATGTGATTCCCATAAGTATTCCTGAAATTCTTAGGACTTAGACAAATTTTATCTTCCAAATATAATATATAGATATCTTTAATAAAACATATAACTTATTAAATTCACCTCAATTCATATCCAAACACTCAAAATCATCTTTTCTCCTCTCTCACAATCGAAACCTACCTCTCGCGATCGAACCCATTCTACCTTCCCATATCCCTACATCTATCGCAATCGAACCCCTTCCCATTTCCCTTTCACTTTTGCAGTGGATCCCTCCTCCCTGCCCAGCCCCTCCCCCTCCCCTCCACCAGCCCCTCCCCCCTGTCCATCCTGTCCCCCTCCCCCTCTACCCTGCATAGCCCCTCCCCCTCCCCCACCAGCCCCTCCCCCTGCCTAGTTCCTCCCCCCTCCCCCACCATCCCCCCGCCCAACCCCTCCCCCTCCCCCCTGCTCAGCCCCTCCCCCTGCCCAACCCCACCCTACCCCATACCCATCCCCTCCCCCTCCCCCACCCTCAATACCAAGCCCCTCCCCCTCCCCTCCCTTCCCAGCCCCTCCCCCTCCCTACACACCAGACCCTCTCTTATACACGTATTACAAACCAATATTATCCTTAATATATAAACCCTATTTTCCACTCTAATTGTGTCATTCTAATATGATGCATTACGCACAAATCCCACACTTGAATCATTTTCCACTATATAAGTATCGAAGAATGATACCCTTAGTACGTATTATTATATTTTCATTAGGATATGAAATGTTACCTCTCCTTGTATCTCATCTATTTTAGTATCTAATGTATTTCAGTATCTTATTTTTAGATAATGTAAATCTCTGATGATTATAATTTATTCATTTAGAATATTTACCAATATCTAGAAATCAAGGAACTTGCATGAAACACAAGGTTGACCTATCATGGTGTAATAATTGATGGTAAGAGACTTCATTATGTATTCTACTAGCATGAAATAAATATTAATTAGTGGATATGGGTATAGTTCTTATATTATTATGATTTAGAGATCTCATATTCTTTAGTAAATGATAATTTTATAGTTTATGCATTAATCCTGAACATTTACTTATGATTCTCAAGAAGCATGAATGGAATAGAAGCCTATGAATGAGTCCATATAATACTTTTCGTAAGCATGAATGAGTTTCAATGTTTTTATTAACAATCAAAAAATTTACTAACTATTTGTTTATTCATATTAGAATGGATATAAGCTGGATGTATAATGTTGATTCGATCACTGATGAGTTTCAGAAGGATTTGGAATATTTTTTTGATTTTTCTTTCAACAATGGTTCAGGCGGTGGATTGATTCGATTACCATGTTTTGATTGCATTGGAAGACCATGGTTAACATGTGAGGAAGTAAGTTACCACATCACTAAAAAAGGTTTTCAAAAAGATATCATGTTTGGTATCACAATGGAGAAAAAGTTCAACCGAAGAATGACGTTGACTCAGCTGAAAGGATCAGAATGGAAAATTAGATTTTCAATCAGTTTAAATTTGATTCTCAAGACAACACATCATGTAGATATGTGGAAGTGTAAATGACTACGATAACATAGTTTTCATATAATGATTATAATGATGAAGTTGAGCGTGTTAGAAAATTTTACAAAGACGCGAACACCCTAGTTTACCAGTCATGTGAAAAAATGACCAAACTAGAATTTTTAATGCGACTATATCTTGGGACAATAATTTATGGATTTATTAATACTATGATCAACTATCTACTTACTTTTTTTAAGGACTTACTACCTTATTATGCATGTATTTTTAAAAATAATTATATGGAATCAAAGTTGCTTGAAAAATTTGGATTTTCAAGTACAAAAATCCATTCATGACATAAATATTTTTGTCTATTCTAGAGGGATAATGTCAAGTTAAATGAGTGCAAACAATGTGGTACTTCGAGATGGGAGACTAATAAATATGGAACTCAATCCCATGTACCAGAGAAAGTGATGTGGCATTTTCCATTGATTCACAAACATCAGAAACTTTTTATGTCAGAATAAATGGCTATGAATAAGAGATGACATAATGATGAAAGAAATAAGGATAATGATGGTATAGTTCATCCTCATGATGTATTAGCATGGAAAAAAATTGATACGATACATCCTGATTTTGTAGTTTACCCACAGAATGTTAGATTGGGGTTGTCGTGTGATGGTTTCAACACATTTATGCAGATGCATACTGCACATAGTACTTGGCCTCTTTTTATTCATATTTATAATTTTTTGTCATTGATGTGTATGAAAAAGCCAGTTACTATCATGAGTATAATGATTTCTGGACCCAATGATCCTTGAAATGATACTGACATATATTTTAAACCACTAATATAAGAGTTGAAGGAGCTTTGGACTGTTGTGGTGTAGACATATGATGCATTTGGAAAGGATTAGTTTATGTGTCGTGAAACATTATTATGGAAAATAAATGATTTACCTGCATATGGAATGATGTCTATTTGGAATACCAAGGGGATATTATCTTTCCCTGTATGTATTAAAAATACAAGTTCCATGAGAATAATGTTTTGAAAAACATTCATCTTCATAGGGCATCACCGATTTATACAATTGGATCATCCATACAGAAAATTTTTAAGACAATCTGATAATTCCATAGAGATAGATGAAACACCTCAATGAATGTCGAGGGGTGATATCCTTACAGAAAATGATAGTTTGAATTTTGTTCTTGGAAAGGGACAGTTAAATTACAACAAGTGGAAGAATGTTATTTTGAATTCGAACAATAATCGGAGAAGAAATGAATATTCTATGAGTTGTCATATTGGTCATCAAATTTTTTGAATCACTGCATGGATGTAATGAATATTGAGAAAAATATGTGTTACATGTTACTTAAAATTATTTTAAATGTATAGGGAAAGACAAAAGATTATTTTCACTCACATCGTGTTTTAATGGATTGGGGTATAAAACCAATACATCATGCTGATTTAATTGGTCTAAATTAGTTGAAAGTCCATTTTTCTGGTTTTTAGATGACAAATGCAGAGAAAAAACCATTTCTTCAATTCTTGGAATGATTAAAGGATCCAGATGGTTATTCGAGTGACATTTTGAAATGAGTGAATACATGATATGAGAAACTAAAATCCCTCAAAACCCATCACTACCATGTCCTCTTTCATGAATTGATTCCTATTTCCATTCAAAATTTACAATCACATAATTTCAGGGTTGTTGTGATTATATTATATCACTTTTATCAAGATCTCTGTGCTAAATAATTAAACAAAAGTGTTTTAAAAAACTAAAAAACGATGAACTGGTCATTATTTGAAACATGGAGAAAATATTTCCCCTGTCATTTTTACATGTATGTTACATCTGACAGTGCATCTTCCAACAGAAGTTCTTTTTGGTGGTCTTGTTTCTAGTAGTTGGATGTATCTAATAGAAAGAATGATGTTTACATTGAAATATTATGTGAGAGATAAGAACCATCCCGAAGGATCTATTGTGAAAGGCTATTTAGCACATGAATGCATTGATTTTTGTTCAATGTATTTTCCTAATTTCACCACTAGATCTAATCAGACCATGAGAATTGGAGATGAGAAATATGATCATATTGAGCCAACATTTTCATCACTGCCCCAAATAGGAGGAATATCTGAATCATACTAGTTCTGTACTTTGAATACGAATGACTGGGAAATGGCTCATCATACTATATTATTTAGCTATGGAATTGTTGATGATTACATCAAGTAAAATTAAATATATATATATATATATATATATATATATATTTGTTGTGTGTTTTTTTCATAGTTCCTGATATCATTAAATTTTTATATTAGCAGTGAACATAGTGAAATTATAAAAAGAGAACATCATTCTTTTTTCATTAAGAGGCAGGAGCCATTACATAGAAAATAATTTCCTGGTTGGTTGAAGTCAAAGGTATAAAATACTATTTTTACATTACCAAATCGTTGGTAGTTGTTCAATATTCATTGTCGACATATTTCAGGTCCAATGTTTACCGATGGATGAGGTATCTGCTGAAATAAGGGCATTTTCGTTTGGTCTGAACAATGTGGTTCATGATTATAAAGTAATGGTTGTCAATGGTTTTAAATTCATTATAAATAGTTGTTAAACTATGATGTAAACACAACATGAAAATGTCACAATAAGTGTGTAACACCCCAATATTTCATAGTCTGTTATTTTTTCAAAATAATTCAATAACTTGCACTACACGCAACACCGAGTTCAATCACACCATGACATACCAAAAAAAACCATTCAAAAGAGGTTATTAATAGTATTAACTAAATTTTAAACTTTATATAATCTTTATAATTTTAGAATCCATATTATGAGTTTCTTAGACATAATGCAAGAACAGATTCATTTTCAGTATTGCACTTTTATCAACTTTTAATAGCGAAAACATTTTAAATACAATATTTTAAACTTTTGGACTAAATGGGGACATCAAAAAAATTTAAAATGAAACATCCCAAGCTTCCACGGTATGCTTTCCTTTTAATAATGTGATAGCGTGTGTTGTACGCAACATCGAGTTCTAACACACCACAACCAATCAAACTAGCCGTTATGAATAGTAATACCTAATTTTTGAAATTATATATATTTTATATTTCAAAATGGACTTCATTTTTGGATTCGGAATATCGAATTTAGCCTAAGGTGATATTTTGGTACTTTTCGGGTAACTTTAATATTTTGATGAATACTGAAAATTACTAAATTTTAATTAAAAACAACTTTTTTAATCAAAATAATTAATAGTGATAAATTATGAATTTAATTGGTTTTAAAGTATATTTAGAATATATTTTTACCATTTAATATAATGTTGGTCATTGGACCTAATTTAACAATTAAACCGAACATAAACAAGTGTCAATCTTTTGATAGTTATTATCTCTTAAAACATGCTTTTTGTTTTGACAACGGGAATTAATTTTAAATTAATTTCTGCCACTTCTGTGTTTTGAATTTAGAAAAATGGATTCCATATTCGGAATCATAATGTTCAAATTGTGTAAATAGGTAACTTTTATTTTTAGACATTTTGAATAATTACTGCGGTAAATATTTTATTTAACATGATTAAGGGTAAACCCGGTAGATGAGGGTTAAACAAATAATATTATAATAATACTAAATTACCCTAAAACGGGTCTTAGCCTTATTTGTTGATACATGTTCGACCATAGGCATATTTGGGTCGATTTTGGGACCCCATGGTGCCACTTGTAGGTGATAGGGACACTTTATTTTAATTAAGTTAAAATGAATACAAAAATGACACAAGCATATATCTTTTAGAAAAACAATTTTTAAATAGGGTTATATATGTTGGATTTTAGATTATAAATATTAATTAGAAAGATAAAACTATTTCATACATAATTATATTTTATTTATAATTTTTAGACATTATATATTTTAATTTATTTATGACACAATGATGAGGAATTAATTACTATAATAGTGAAAAATTAAAATAATTGATATTATAAATACCCAAATAAATATAATATGAACCTTTTAATTAATTAAACTAATTTTATAGGATAATATGATATATTAGTATTGATTTAATTAACGTTTTTCGAATTAATCAATCTATTATCAGTTTAACAAAAAACAACTATTGAATAGTGTCAAAATTGACATAAAAGAGTTCTTAAAACAAATATTATATTATTAACTGATATTAAATTCATAAAAATCTAAGATTCTGCCAAGAGACTTATGTCATGATAGGTGCATCATTATTGGACCACTTGGGGGTCTCTTGGATGTATATAGTAAGTTTATTAACCATATTATATAAAAATAAAAAGAGACATTGTAAAAGTGAAACTAATTAACTTAGAGTAAATACTTAATGATAAGGTTACTATAAGTACCCAAACCTGTCTAAATTCTATTGGTTTAGTTTTTTTCGAACCATACCCACCTTAAAATTTAAATAATCAACTTTGGAGCCATTATAAACGGAATATGAATTTATTATAAACTAATATTTCTAGCTTTTCCAAAGGTGCCCCTAACCCCTCTTATAAAAGGGCAATCCTCCTTCTCATTTCTTCACACCTTAAAAACCTTTTGGTTCGGCCAAAATCTTCCGCAATACTCTCCCAACAATACTAAATACATCCTAGAGGCCTTAGTTTGATCAGAAAGCCAACCTAAGGAGTACTTTGGATCAAATCAAAAGGAAGAACCCGAAGAAGAGGTAATGATTTCACCACCCTTTTCCAAGTTCCTTTCTTCTTCCACTTCTTCTTCCTTTGTTATTACCATTCTAAAATAATTAATCCAGTATCATATATATACTGTGATGTTATTATAAATATATTACAACCATATTCAGTATTCTATCCACCCTTTGAATAACATGTCACCATACGTGCGTACGTACGGCTTACCGTCTCCACGTCGTGGTGTAATTGTTATTCAATATATTATTATTTGGATGGGTATAATAATGATATGTAACTCATGTAAATAATAAATATAACATGTTAATGATTCTTTATATATGATATAACAACCATTTATATATTATTTCAAAAGAATGATATTGTCGCTCGTGCGTACGTACGGACTACCGTTTCCACGAACGCGATGAGATTCATTCTCCGTCGTATCCATTCAAGTATAATTATCATTTGATGATTTAAAAATGATTTTTAAGGACATGATATCATTCTGGAAATGAATAATATACAACCTATCCATTACAAACATGGCTTACATAAAAAAAACATATAAAATAAAACAAGTAAGTTAACACCCGAAACAACGATAATACTAAGATATTATTATCAAATCAATATTAAAAGATCATATATGATATCATATTAATGTATATGATTCTTGTATAATTTAATAACAATTATTTCACCATTATACAGGAGTTTAACATACCCCAACCAAGGAAAAGTACAAGGTAAGGGGTTTTCATCTCACTCTTTATTCCCGTGAGATTCATGCCATATTGCCACCATCACATTTTGTGTGGTGTATGTACTGCCCATAATTATATTATTTGTGTAATACACTCTAATTTATGTGTATTTACATATTAATTTTATGATACCTCTTTCATGGGTTGTATGTTTCATAAGTTACCAAATTGGTAAGGGTTATTTCGCAATCTCTTCATTATCCGAGGTTGTTTATACGTAATAATCTACCGGGATCTCTTTATCATCCACATCCATGTTTCTTAAAAATGAATTTCAAAACATTTTTACTATTTACTAGAATATGAGTTAAAGTCATTTATACCCTTGTTTGACTTTTTATAAGAGGTTTATAAAGGAATCTTTCCGTCGTTTTCCAAAAAAGGTGCTTTTTTAAACTTTTTGACAAAATTAAGGCAAGAATGTTTTTTTAACTTATACGGCGTGTTTGGCTATTTTCTGCTGTTATAAAATCGTCGAAGCTTCCCTTACAAGATAATAAGAATATTTTCAAAAAAAATGTTATATTTCATAAATATAAGAATCTTAAATGATTTCAAAATAGAAATAGATATTTTTCCAAAATAGTCTTTATTTCATCTATGTCAACATCCTTTGATGGATTTTAAGCTTATTTGAAGTTGATTTATTATGATACAAATAATCCATATTTTATTGAAGGTTTTGTGATATTTTTTACTGTGGATAAGTTATTCTTATGTCACTCATGGTATTTTTTTAGAGTATTGACATTTCATATGTTATTTGTAATCCGAATGTTTATGTTATATTTCAACCTTTCATTCAGATGAATGTGTTAGACAAGTATGTTCCGGTTTTGGGACCGGTAAAAGTAAGCCCTCCGGTTTGGTCTTCGGTTATTAGAGGAACTCCGGTTTGGTCTCCGGTTATTAGAGGAACTCCGGGTTGGTTTCCGGTTATTAGAGGCACTCCGGGTTGGTGTCCGGTTATTAGAGGCACTCCGGGTTGGGTTCCGGTTACAGTTAGCCCCAAGGTCTTGGGACGAGGCCTTGACAAAGAAATTACAGTTCAACATTATGCATTCCATCATTATGAAAGTGGTTATTGATTTTGTGTTTGATTTTTCGATTAGTAGAATATCCATGTGAATAAGTAAATGGAATTATTTCATTTTATTTATGCCATACTATGTTGAATGTTCAACTTTGAAAGGCTTTTTTTTAGTTATACATTGCCTTAAATGTTTATTCTTATTTATGAAAGTTTCTGCTATATTGTTATCCTTACTGGGCATTTGAGCTCACCCCTTTTCTATGTTTTATTTTTCCCAAGAAGTGAAGAAGTAAATTATGAATGACCTGCAGGGATATTATGTGGGGATATGAGTCTGGATTATGGAGACAATATGTTGTTGTAGTAGTTTTTCATTTTTTGATGTAATGTAAGACTTATTAATATATCTAGTATTTCCAAGGCTACTAAACCAATCGGTATTTTGAGATTTGATCTTTCTTGTGATCATGCCAATGTTATCTAATAATGCACCGACTCTGGGTAACTAGGGTCGGGGCGTTACAGTTGGTATCAGAGGAAGTTTAGTAAAAAACTTGGAAGCTAGATTTAGATAAACTCTGATTAGAGCACATAGATTTAAGATGATTTTTGAGAATTAGTATAGAAGAACATCCTAGAATTTCGGTATTGTAGAGATTTTGTGAGTTTTCCGAGCAATACATCCCTGTCTGGATACGAGCAGGTAGAGGCGGATCTGGAACAGATGTACCTAGGGGTAAAACCCGAAAACACCGCTTTGAGCTAGACTCGAACGGGAACTGGTGCACGACAACGGGCCTTGCTGCACTCTTGGTTACGACACTCCCAGGGGATATGCTTCGGATAAATCTCATTTTCTTTACAAATAATTATGAAGGGTTTATGAGTATATACTTCCTCAAAGGAGACATTTTTATTATTATGAATTATATCCATAAACTATTTAATTTATGTTATGTGTTTTACAAGTTTGGGATTAGGTATTGTTATTCATAAACTAATCTAATGTATTCCATTGTTTAAAAATGGCGCCCAGTAGAAGGAATGAGAACTCTAGCAATGCACATGATACAAAGAGAAATAAGGATCATATATTTTATGGTCTTAAGCCAGAATATACAAGAGAAATAGTCTCGCATGTATTATCATAATATGATGAAATAATATCATGTGTTGATAAGATACGTAAAGAGTTTACTGAGTCCTATGGCTTTGAAGGGAAGCAAGAGAAGAAAAGGATGGAAGAGAGAAAGATAGATAAAGGGAAGAGGGAAAAGAAGAATTTTCCCATATGTGATAACTGTGGAAAGAAACACCCTGGAACTTGCCTGAAAGGAATGGAAGTTTGTTATAAGTGTGGAGTAAAAGGGCACAAAGTACGTGACTGCAAGGGTAAGAAAATGGTTTCAAATGTACAATGCTTCATTTGCAAGGAGTTTGGACACTACGCGAACCTATTTCCAAGTCATCAGACTATGCCGAAAATGATTCTATTAGATAATAATCACGTTATGATACTACCACATATGAAGAGGAATGATTAGAGTTCTTATGTTGATTATGTCAATTGAGTGTTGTATCAACAATGTACTTGTTATAATAATTATGCAGTATATAAGGATTGTACTATAGTACTATTTCATTAAGGACTTGAGATTGTGTGGAACAAAGAAAAGTGACTCAATAGCAGGATAAATTTTTGGAAAATATATGGTTGAGAGAATGATAAACCATAATATAGTTCTGATACTGAGGTAGTGATTTTGGAATAATACATGACTGTTTTGGATAAATTATATTGGATATTCATGACTACCTTGGAACTGATTAATGATTTGTATATTCCATCATTGTTGGGGTTTAAAACATTTTTGGATTGATGAAGTATATCCAGCATTCCATATGGAATAAGGGAGCATGGATGTAATCAATAAGGAATATGGTAATTCAGGATGTTTCAGTGTATTAAAAGAATACACGATGAAGGTATTCATATGCTATTATGGGGTAAAAAGGATCTACATTATGTTTACCTTCCTTATAAATGTTGGACTGTGAGTTTGGACAGAAGTATTTTGGATAGTTCTAGTTTGGATTATTTTGGATTGCCATAAAAGGACAACCCGGAGGTCGGGCGGCAACCCGTCACGTCCGGCAAGGCTGCGAGACTTGAACCCGCAACCGAAGGGTGACAAGGGTGTATCACCTACCACTGGCCCATGAGATGTCCTGGATTTAATAATGTAGTTTTTTAAAAGATCTGGTAGATGAATTATAAATTCATTTATTTTGGAACCCTGTACGAATAGTATAAATAGAATTTTTTTTACGTTCTATTATCTTTTAGTGTGAAAGATGTGTTTGTGGAAGAAATTTATTAATGTATAAAACTCTAATTATAAAGTAAGTATATCTCCTTATGATCTTAGCCATTCCCATAAATAAATTCCTCAACATTAATAAAAGGAACTTAGAACAAAAATGTTGTCCTAGATGGTACCTTAAATCATCACTATTTTATGGATTTGAGATTGTTGCCCTTTTCATAGCCATGTTCTCTGCCACTCTCCATCAGATAATTGATGGTTAGATTTTTCTTCCATATCTATATTTTCCTACATGGAACCCTAGTATGTGTTATTTTCAGTAATCTTCATACTTTCCACTATTTATTTTAAATAGAGGCCTCATTAATTCATTTTTCGATTTGGGATTTCAACTAAGATATTTTGAAACATCAAAAATGTGTTATCCCAATACCCTATGTTTTGTTGAAATGATGGTATTTCAAATCATCATAGATTGATGAGTTTAAGGACCTAAATTTTATACTTGTTTTTGATTGATGACCTCAATCACTACCTATAAATATTTACGTTTTCCTCCAATTGTATGTCTCTAATTGCCACCAATGTTCTCCTAATCGAGATCATAATTTGGTGGTGACCCTTTCATTTATATTTTCCTCATATTAAGACTAAATTTTAGTAACCCAATTTCCGATGAGGGTTTTCCCACAAATATATTTTCTATTTTAAACCTTTTATTTTCGAAAAACAATTTCAAATTGTGAGGACGCAATTTATTGAAGGAGGGGAGAATGTAACACCCAAAGATTTCATAGTCTGTTATTTCTTCTAAATAATTCAATAACTTGCACTACACGCAACACCGAGTTCAATAACACCATGACTTACCAAAAAAAATCCATTCAAAAGAGGTTATGAAGAGTATTAACTAAATTTTAAACTTTATATAATCTTTATAATTTTAGAATCCTTATTATGAGTTTCTTAGACATAATGCAAGAACAGATTCATTTTCAGTATTGCACTTTTATCAACTTTTAATAGTGAAAACATTTTAAATACAATATTTTAAACTTTTTGACTAAATGGGGACATCAAAAAAATTTAAAATGAAACATCCCAAGCTTCCACGGTACGCTTTCCTTTGAATAATGTGATAGCATGTGTTGTACGCAACATCGAGTTCTAACACACCACAACCAATCAAACTAGCCGTTATGAATAGTAATACCTATTTTTTGAAATTATATATATTTTATATTTCAAAATGGACTTAATTTTTGGATTCGGAATATCTAATTTAGCCTAAGGTGAAATTTTGGTACTTTTCGGATAACTTTAATATTTTGATGAATAGTGAAAATTACTAAATTTTAATTAAAAACAACTTTTTTAAACAAAATAATTAATAGTGATAAATTATGAATTTAAGTGGTTTTAAAGTATATTTATAATATATTTTTACCATTTAAAATAATTTTGGTCATTGGACATAATTTTACAATTTAACCGAACATAAACAAGTGTCAATCTTTTGATAGTTATTATCTCTTAAAAACATGCTTTTTGTTTTGACAGCGGGAATTAATTTTAAATTAATTTCTGCCACTTCTGTGTTTTGAATTTAGAAATATGGATTCCATATTTGGAATCAGAATGTTAAAATTGTGTAAAGAGGTAACTTTTATTTTTAGACATTTTGAATAATTACTGCGGTAAATATTTTATTTAACATGATTAAGGGTAAATCCGGTAAATGGGGGTTAAAAAAATAATATTATAATAATACTAAATTACCCTGAAACGTGTCCTAGCCTTATTGGTCGATACATGTTCGACCATAGACATATTTGGGTCGATTTTGGGACCCCATGGTGCCACTTGTAGGTGATAGGGACACTTTATTTTAATTAAGTTAAAATGAATACAAAAATGACACAAGCATATATGTTTTAGAAAAAAATTTTTTACATAGCGTTATATATGTTGGATTTTAGAATATAAATATTAATTAGAAAGACAAAGGGATTTCTTACATAATTATATTTAATTTATAATTTTTAGACATTATATAATTTAATTTATTTATGACACAATGATGATGAATTAATTACTATAATTGTGAAAAAATAAAATAAATGATATTATAAATACCCAAATAAATATAAAATGAAACTTTTAATGAATTAAACTAATTTTCTAGGATAATATGATATATTAGGATTTATTTAATTGACTTTTTCGAATTAATCAATCTGTTATGAGTTTCACAAAAATCAACTATTGAATAGTGTCAAAATTGACATAAAAAAGTTCTTAAAACAAATATGATATTATTAATTGATATTAAATTCATAAAAATCTACGGTTTGGCCAAGAGACTTATATCATGATAGGTGCATAATTAATGGACCACTTGGGGGTCTTTTGGATTTATATATTAAGTTTATTAACCATATTATATAAAAATAAAAAAAAGACATTGTAAAAGTAAAACTAATTAACTTAGAGTAAAGACATAAAGATAAGGTTACTATAAGTACCGAAACCTGACTAAATTATATTGGTTTAGTTTTTTTCGACCCATACCCACCTTAACATTTAAATAATCAACTTTTGAGCCATTAGAAACCGAATATGAATTTATTATAAACTAATATTTCTAGCTTATCCAAAGATGCCCCTCACCCCTCTTATAAAAGGGCACTCCTCCTTTTCATTTCTTCACACCTTCAAAACCTTTTGGTTCGGAAAAACTCTGCCCAAATACTCTCCCAACTTCCCTTACTACAATCTAGAGGCCTTAGTTTGATCAGAAATCCAACCTAAGGAGTCGTTTTGATCAAATCAAAAGGAAGAACCCGAAGAAGAGGTAATGATTTCACCACCCTTTTCCAAGTTCCTTTCTTCTTCCACTTCTTCTTCCTTTGTTATTACCATTCTAAAATAATAACTCCAGTATCATATATATACTATGATGTTATTATAAATATGGTACAACCATATTCATTATTCTATCCACCCTTTGAATAACATGTCACCATACGTGCGTACGTACGGCTTACCGTCTCCACGTCGTGGTGTAATTGTTATTCAATATATTATTATTTGGATGGGTATAATAATGATATGTAACACATGTAAATAATAAATATAACATGTTAATGATTCTCTATATATGATATAACAACCATTTATATATTATTTCAAAAGAATGATATTGTCGCTCGTGCGTACATACGGACTACCGTCTCCACGAACGCGATGAGATTCATTCTCCATCGTATGCATTCAAGTATAATTATCATTTGATGATTTAAAAATGACGTTTAAGGACGTGATATCATTCTGGATATGAATAATATACAACCTATCCATTACAAACATGGATTACATAACAAAACATATAAAAGAAAACAAGTAAGTTAACCCCCGAAACAACGATAATACTAAGATATTATTATTAAATCAATATTAAAAGATCATATATGATATCATATTAATGTATATGATTCTTGTATAATTTAATTACAATTATTTCACCATTATAAAGGAGGTTAACCTACCCCAACCAAGGAAAAGTACAAGGTAAGGGGTTTTCATCTCACTCCTTATTCCCGTGAGATTCATGCCATATTGCCCCCATCACCTTTTCTGTGGTGTATGTACTGCCCATAATTATATTCTTTGTGTAATATACTCTAATTTATGTGTATTTACATATTCATTGTATGATACCTCTTTCATGGGTTGTTTGTTTCATATGTTACCAAATTGGTAAGGGTAATTTCGCAATCACTTCATTATCCGAGGTTGTTTATACGTAATAATCTAATGGGATCTCTTTATCATCCACATCTATGTTTCTTAAAAATGAATTTCAAAACATTTTTACTATTTACTAGAATATGGGTTAAAGTCATTTATACCCTTGTTTGACTTTTTATAAGAGTTTTATAAAGGAATCTTTCCGTCGTTTTCCAAACAAGGTGCTTTTTAACCTTTTCGACAAAATTAAGGAAAGAATGTTTTTTTAACTTATACGGCGGGTGTGGCTATTTTCTGCCGTTATAAAATCGTCGACGCTTCCCTTACAAGATAATAAGAATATTTTCAAAAAAAAAGTTTTATTTCATAAATATGAGACTCTTAAATGATTTCAAAATAGAAAGAGATATTTTTCTAAAATAGTCTTTATTTCATCTATGTCAACATCCTTTGATGGATTTTAAGCTTATTTGAAGTTGATTTGTTAAGATACAAAACATCCATATTTTATTGATGGTTTTGTGATATTTTTGACTGTGGATAAGTTATTCTTATGTCACTCATGGTATTTGTTTTGAGTATTGACATTTCATAAGTTATTTGTAATCCGAATGTTTATGTTATATTTCAACATTTCATTCAGATGAATGTGTTAGACAAGTATGTTCCGGGTGGGGGACCGGTAAATGTATGCCCTCGGGTTTGGTCTCCGGTTATCAGAGGAACTCCGGTTTGGTCTCCGGTTATTAGAGGAACTCTGGGCTGGTGTCCGGTTATTAGAGGCACTCCGGGTTGGTGTCCGGTTATTAGAGGCACTCCGAGTTGGGTTCTGGTTACAGTTAGCCCCAAGGTATTGGGACGAGGCCTTGACAAATAAATTAAAGTTCAGCATTATGCATTCCATCATTATGAAAGTGGTTATTTATTTTGCATGTGATTATTCGATTAGTATAATATCCATGTGAATAAGTAAATGGCATTATTTCATTTTATTTATGTCATACTATGTTGAATGTTCAAGTTTGAAAGGCTTTTGTTTTAGTTATACATTGCCTTAAATGTTTATTCTTATTTATGAAAGTTTCCGCTATATTGTTATCCTTACTGGGCATTTGAGCTCACCCCTTTTCTATGTTTTATTTTTTCCAGGAAGTGAAGAAGTAAATTATGAATGACCTACAGGGATATTATGTGTGGATATGAGTGTCGATTATGGAGACAATATGTTTTTGTAGTAGTTTTTCATTTTATGATGTAATGTAAGACTTATGAATATATCTAGTGTTTCCAAGGTTACTAAACCAATCGGTCTTTAGAGATTTGATATTTCTTGTGATCATGCCAATGTTATGTAATAATGCACCGACTCTGGGTAACTAGGGTCGGGGCGTTACAAAGTGCTATAATGGATTGTTATGCTAGTGAATCAAATAGATAGCCTTGGTCAGAAAATATGTTGTATTATGGGGTTGTTGAGAGAATTTTTTTATTAGATTACTATGCACATGGTCTTGTCGCTATGATGAAATGCAAGTGGTTTGATTGAATGACACTACAAGTCTTGTATATAGATAATTTCTGTTTTAGACTGATAGATATGAAATATCAAATGCAAACAAATTAGCCTTATATTATTGCATCACAAGATAGACAAGTATTTTATATACATGACCATCAAAAACCCAATTTTTCGTTATTTTTGAGGTTATTATCAGACACATTTTTGATATAGGATTGGATGATGGTGATGTTTTTTGATAAAAAAGTTGGTATTTAGTAACATATATCATTCTATGATACAAATGATTCAATTGTGAGAAAGAATTATGAATCATAAATTATAACAGAGAATGCCTAGCGTTACATGTTTCAAATTATTCAAAATAAATTATTCTTACATGGTGTGTGTTTTTTTATACTTTTAAAAATTCATATTTTTTGGTTTTGTAATGTTTTTATTTAGTGAGTAAAGAATATAATGAAAAAAACATAATGGAAGATGTATTGTTTTGAAATATAATATGAATTTTCATGTCATATTTATAGTTATTCAATGTTTTGTTATATTCTTAAAATGTTCACATCACTTTTGGAATTTACAAATTAACATGTCTTATGAGGATGTTAGGAGAAAAAAATGGAGGAAAATGATCACCGACTTAGTGAAGCTGGCCTAAAAAATATTATTTTTCCAATGAGTCCTTAATTTATTTATTGTTTATGTATCAAAATTCCAAATATCATATTTAATATGATTAGGAATCATTAAGGAGGGATATTGCGTTCACTGAAGATGGTTCAAGCACTACATAGTATAGGATCAGCCCTACATGGATCCCCTCTACATGTACCCTCCCACAGTCCATGTCTTTGTAGTCACCGGGACAGATTCCTCCCATCATTCCCCCACTTATATTCCTTATCCATGCATTGGCGGTAATCCTTTTTATCCATTTCATCCTCCTACCATGAAGGGTAGTCCATCTCCTTCTAACCCTAAGACTTTTTACCCTTATACACTTTCATCTCTATAGGGTACACCAGCATTGGTTTCTCCCCCCATATACCCATACCCTCCTACCAAACCTTGGCATTGTTTTGTCCACTATGGAGGGTACACCTCCATTGGTTATGCCCTCTGTATACTCGTACCCTTTTACCAAACCTCAGCATCCACAGTCTACTATGGAGGACAGTTCTCCAGTTGCTGCTCCTAAGAATAGTGTACATGATCGAGCAACAACAAATAGTGCTACTGGTAAATGTTTTAAAAGTAATGAAATTAATAAACTTTTATTAAATTTCAGTTATATATGTGCAAAATATTTTTTTTGTTTTTTCAGTACCATCTTCTATTAAATGACGTGGTCATACAAAGATGCATAATGTGTGGAATAGACACGAAAATTATGGTTTAGTATAACAAGGAAATAAAAATTACTGATGAAAATAGTACAGAATTGTGGAGTTTCATGGGGACACTCAACAGACATATCAATATTGTTTCGGTTCAACCAATCGAGTGGAGAAACATTGGACAAGAAGTAAAAGAAAATTCTTGGGTGGAAATATGGGTAATATATTTTTAAAAATTATTTTGCAATTTCTTTTTAATGTATTATTGGTAATTTTGTTTGAGTATTCAGATTCACTAAAACTTCCTAGATGGTCTCCATGCTAAGAGTTATAGGTTAATAGAACTGGGGGAGATGTGGTGGGCCTACAAGCATGAAATTCAAGTTGGCTGAAAGAAAAGAATAGGTACTCCTCTTGAAAATGAACCGATCATCAATGAATGGCCAATTTCAAAATACAAATATTTTATTGCATATTGGAGTTGTTCCTCTTTCAATGTAATTTACAGTCCTAATTATTTTAATAAATTTCTTTTTTCATTAATCATAGTTTTTTGTAGTGAATGATTTTATTAGATGTGATTGTGTTCAGTTTGATTTTTTAGACATGGTTATTTTAGTTATGTATTGAACTCGTTGAATTTTGAACTTTAAATGATTCTTTCTTACTCTTTTGACTTGTTAAAAGGCTAGTTTATTTTTTTTACTAATAGGATTCATCAGAATAAAACATAAGAAATAAGGGCACCATGATATATAATCATACTCTGGGGTGAAATATACTACCAGATCATGAACTGTCACAGGTAATATTTGATTTAACATTTAATATACATTTATTTTTTCATTGATTTTTGTTCAATTTTCATGTAGAAACGAGTATTAAATTTTGAAGGATGTGTTCCCTGATCATTATTGTTTTGTTCTAGTAGAAAAAATAAATATGGAACTACAGTTCATCAGGCAACCTAGGTAAAAATTGCATGAATGTTTTTAAATTTTGAGCTTTTAGTATGTAGTTCCATTCACCGAAAATTATACGAGTTCTATTTTATTCATAGGGAAGAAGAATGCTTGATTCAATAATATCACTTGTTCCTAGGGTATTATATAGGACAATACATTATCTACCACTCTCTTTAGTATTCCTAATGATAATTTAATAATATCAATTATTAATAAGGTTTAAAAAGGATATCTGAAAACCATTCTATTCTTGATAAGGGTTAAACTCTCAAATAGGTCCATAACCACTACTAATATATTTATAAACCTAAACAACATCCCAAGATACTTATATAAGTTATACCAACTCTTATAAGTAGTATAAACAATATAAAAGGTCATACGCTACTTATGTTTTGTTCTAGTTTTCATAAAAAAAGAGGTTGTATACATTTTACTCATAACACATATGAGCATTTCAATGGACATATAGATGCACTTATTTTTCTTGAATATCTATTAAAAGGATAACTCCCTTTTATAGGATTCTCTTCATGATATAATGGAAAAGGAACTAGACACATTTGAACCAAATGATTATTTACATCAGGTTATTGGCAACAAGAACAATGGTAGAGTTCATTGTAAACTCAGAAAGAAAATCATGTCATCTAAATATTGGTTATCAGGTATTTAATATTCAAGAAATATTTCAAGAATGGTGACCGAAGAAGAATTAAATGTTGCCATTGATACAGTAAAGAAAGAAGTTAGACAAGAGTCTAAAAAGACACAGAAAAAAGAAAATGAAGAATTGTTCATGTTGATATCAGCTATATGATCTTCACTTCTGCAAGAGGGTGCAGAAACAATGGATGGATGTTTATCAAATTTGTGCTTGATGTATGAGGATGATGATGATTGTGTAGCTGAAGATGCTGGTGGAGAGAATGAAGATGCTACTCATGGTGGAGAGGCTAAAGATGCTGCTGATGGTGGAGAGGATGAAGATGTTGCTGATGATGGAGAGGCTTAAGATGCTGCTGATGGTGGAGGGGATGAAGATGTTACCGATGGTTATGATGAAGGTGCTGATGGTGGTTCACAACTTTATGTTGTTGTTATCGGTGATGATAATGAGAATTATTCAAATGACTTTTTGGAGCGAAATTATTGAGAGTTTTTATATCTATCATTTGGTTTTCATTGTTTATAAAATTTCAATTTTATATGTATTAGTTGTTTTATTATTTATGATGAAATGAAATGCAGCAATGGTTTTTGGAAATTGTTTTAGGTGTATATGTATGGTGCATTTGTATACTGCAGGTTTCTGTATGGGGGAGGGGGGACTAGCTGGGGGTTGGGGGGGGACGAGCAAGGGGTGGGGGGGGGGGGGTTGGCAGGGGACAGGGGGACAAATAGGGGCAGGGGCGACTGGTAGGGGTAGGAGGGGTGGGCGTGCAATGGAGAGGGCTTTGGATTAAATTCACATAAATGTTATATAATCGATATTCATTTTCATAATAACACAATCAAGCCTCATTCCTGAATATTTTTTTTTGGAAATTTATTCTTTGTGTATTGGGGGTTGGGTACAGGAACTTCAAAAAAAGGAAAAGAATACTTTAGTGATATCCAAAATAACATGAAGGAATTTATGTGGGTCAACGATGAAGATGACAATGCAATTGAGCTTTCATTCAGCACGAAAAAGATAGAATCTAGAAATAATTGACATCAGTGGATTGAGGTTCATAATTGAATTTGATTGTTTATTTCTAAGGTTGTATTCAGATTACCTTATTATATTATCTTTTTTTGTAGGCAGACATTTACCACGGGGAGACCAGCCTTGTTGGTACATCGGGGCAAAGTATTCTCACAATCAAATCCCATTTTTCATTTTTCATTGATGATTTTCAGGTATTTATGCGGCTATTTTCCTTTATGTTTGATGGAACATCACCTGAATCTAATGTTTTTGAGAGATGCGCAGAAGACTCTCTAAAGTGATGGTAGATATGGGCCAACAGCCTGCCAATCAGGGAATAATGTGCACCTTTCTAATATCCAATCATCAATGGTAAATATTGTATTTAATTTTTTTTTATTCCATGCTAGTTACGATGAATGAAAAAATCATCTCTTTGTAGTTCTTGGTGGAAGGGGGGTGGGGCTAAGGTAGGGGTGGGGGACTGGCCGGGGAATGGGGGGACTGGCAGGGGGTGTAAGGGTGAGGGCATGGTGGGGACTGGCAGGGGAAGGGGGGACTGGCTGGGGGGAGGAGGGTGCAAGGGGTGGGGGGAAAGGGGTGGGAGTGCAAGGGGGTGGGTGACTGGTAGGGGTGGGGGGTGGCAGGGGAAGGGGGTGTAAGGGGGGAGGGACAGGCAGGTGGTAGGGGGGACTAAAATCGAATCCAAAAATACCATTTAGGAACATCTAATGTTCATATTTTTTATCCAAATTCCAATTTAAGAAATAAACCATGCTTCATATTAAAAACACAAATTTCCCCTAAAAATAATGAATCGGAAACCTTTAGGGTATTACAAAATCCCCACCATAACACATCTTATCCTCGAGAATCCATGGTATTCATCAAAACATGTGTCACAAACTACTACGGTTGTCAATTCCCCAAGAACTCACTATTCTCCATCTCTGAACTCTAAACATGTTTCTATTACACAAATCCAAACATCAAGGCGTGCTTTCTTCAAAATATATGAGTCTTTTTCATCAATGATATGCATTCATATTATATTTACATTCAATTTGTTTTATACAATTTTAACAATATAGATGTTTCATTATTAAGGTTAAAATCTGAATCTAAGGAGTTAGTAGTAAACAAATCATCAACAGGTGAGTGAGGATGTAACACCACAGACTTAAGATAATTTATTGTTTTATTATTTATTATTTATTATAATAGGATTAATAGGGTCTTATGTTTTCCTAATTTTTTTATATTTTTTTTCAAACAATTCTATACTTTATTCCACAATGATTCATAGATTGTGTTCATGATGTTTTTTGCATTTACTATGTGGGAATAATCTATATAATTTTACCAGGAATATTTATACATTTACCATGTTGGAATAATATATATGCATTTACCATGTGGTACAAAAGTTATCTGTTGGATTTTTTGATGTGAATGTATGTTACTATTATAATGAACTATGTATTTTTTACCGTGTGGTATATGTACTCTTTGTGTGAATCTTGTATTCTATCATGGAATCTTACTAATATAATAATTTCAATTTCATCACTGATACATTATTTATTTTAAACTCCTCTATATAAATTGGTAGTTTTTTATTTATTTTGAGATGTTAATTATTTACATTCTAATTTTTTATTCAATATTTTGAATTTTTTACTCAATATTCTTCATGGATTTTGATTTGTACTGTTAAAGTCATGATATTATGTTACATCATAAATTTAGGCATGTGATCCATAAGTTGTTTGAAATTATATTTAATATACAAGTGAAAATGACATGTATGTTTCAGGAGGTCTTTTTCCACATTCTTATAATTACTTCACCGGGGATCCTAGAATTAAGGTATAAAATTTTTCTAATTAAAATGAAATTATTGTTGAAATGTTTATGGTAAATTACAAGAAAATATTTTCCATATGATTTTGAAATCCATGACCCATCAGCCATTCTTTATCATTTCCATTAAAGGGATTAATATGAATAAACTTATATACATGCTACTTTATGTTTTCAGGTGTTTCCAAATATTGAAAATGTATAGATATACTTCTCAACTCACTATGAATTTAATTGATTGAATAGTTTGATGGTTAAAATCCCTTTTATTCAAATCATTTGAACATGTATATTTATGTTTTACCCTAAAATCCACTAGGATGATAAATTTCAATTTTATAATATTTTTGATTTATTTTTTCCCGAACTGTATCATATCAACATGTCAAAAATTCTACAACTTCTTGACGGATGCTAGATAAAAATATTTGAATCTTAGAAGCATTAATGGGAAAGGTCATATTCACTGTCAATGTGTCAATGTTGCTTCCCAATGGGATGTTTTATTTATATTTTGTGATGGATTAAAAAGGGGAATTTTTTTAGATGTTACATAGTTGTAATGTAAGAGGGATTAAAAAACATAAGCAATGAACCTGTTAGTGTGTTTCTTGTATAAACTTATTTTCTAGGAATGCGTATTGAAATTTTTTCAAAATATGTGCATGTTAATCTTGTCATATATTCTCTTAGTGTGTTACCATTGCCTGGGTTATCGATGTCATCAAGTTTTATCATACTAATTAACTATGTCACACAACTAGCGTGGATTCACAAAATTAAACATTTGAGAATTTATGATTCTAACATCTTGGTTCTCAAGGCCTTTGGAAACATAGGAATTGAACTCATGATTTAGGAGCTTCAATTTTATAGTATCATCTAAACATCATGTATTCTCTTAGTGTGTTTCTTGTATGCACTTATTAAGGTCCATTTGACCTCACTTTCTTAAAACGGCATATCATCTTTATCATTTATGTTAAACAATATGAAAAGATCAATGATTTTTGTTTTGTTTCCAGAAAAAAAATTTCCAGAACCTTTGTTTGTGTGTTTCTTGGGAGGGGTGAGTGCGGAGGATCTATTTTTTATGATAATTTGTATCACATTGAAATATGTTTTGGGTAAAAAAATATATTTTTCAGTATAGATACAGGAAAGGGAAGCAACATTAGAGTTTTCTATGAGAGTAACGCTGATGATCTCCCAATGCATGA
Source organism: Viscum album (assembly GCA_963277665.1). Classification (NCBI taxonomy): domain Eukaryota; kingdom Viridiplantae; phylum Streptophyta; class Magnoliopsida; order Santalales; family Viscaceae; genus Viscum; species Viscum album. The sequence continues at coordinate 696,050,732 of OY728163.1, forward strand.
TAAAGTCGCACAACTAGCTAGCCTTCACAAAATCAAACATTTGAGGATTTACGATTCTAATAACTAGGTTATAAAGGCCTTCAGAAAAATAGGAATTGAACTCATGATTTTGGAGATTCAATTTTATATTATTATTTAAACATCTTGTATTCTATTAGGGTGTTTCTTGTATGCACTTATTTTCTATGAATACATATTGGAAAAATTTATAATTTGGTGCAAGTGAATCCTGTTGTATATTCTATTAGTGTCATCATGTTTTATCATACTCCTTGACAATGTCTTACGAATTTTATCATACCAATTAACATATTTAGTATTGAAGGTGTTTGTTCAAGTTATGTTTTTTAGTCCATGAGTAGTACATTTCTTCTAAATAGACATTCTAGATTCATTTTTTCATGCCAGGTTTATCTCATGCAGTCTATTCTCTTAGTGTCTTACCATTACTTGGGTTATCGATTTCATCATGTTTTATCATACTTCTTGACCATGACTTGCAAATTTTATCATACTCAACATCTTTAGCATTGATGGTGTTCGTTCAAGTTATGTTATTATGTTCATGAGTAGTACATGTTTTCTCAACTATGTTAGTTCCTTGATATAGTTTTGCTGGTTCAACTATTCTGTCCATTTGACATCACTTTTAGAAAACTTATTATCATGTTTATCAGTTATGTTAAAAAATCTAAAATAAGCTATGGTTTTTGTTTTATTTCCAAAAAAAATATTCAGAAGCTTTGTGTGTGTGTTTCCTCAGAGGGGGACTAGTAGGAGCATGGTGCTGGGGGAGGGGGGAAACTAGCATGGGAGGGGGAGAAGGACTGGCAGGGGGTGCAAGGGGGGATGGCAGGGGGAGGGAGACTGAAAGGGGTTAGGGGATGGGAAACTAGCAACATGGGGGGGGGGGGGAAGGACTGCTAGGGGGATGGGAAACTGGTAGGCGAAGGTGGGAGGGAAATTGGCAGGGGAAGGGGGGAAACTAGCAGGGGAGGGGACTGGTAGGGAGTGCTTGGGGGATTGGTGGTGAAATTGGAAGGGGAGGGGGGAAACTGGCTTGGGAGGGGGATTGGTAGGGGTGCAAGGGGGACTAGCAGGTGGTGCAAGGGGGGGGGTGGCAGGGGGGAGGGCGACTGGCAGGTTGAGGGAGAGGGGAAACTAATAGGGTGGGGGGGTAGGACTGGCAAAGGGAGGGGACTGGTGGGGAGAGGGGGGAACTGGTAGGGGGAGGGGAAACTGGCAGGGGGAGGGCGGGACTAGTAGGGGAGGGGACGGTCAGGGGGAGGGGGTGCAAGGGGCAGGGTGGGTGGGGGTTCAGGGGGGACTAGAAGAGGGAGGACAAGGTGGGGAGCGGGGACTGGTAGGGGGAACTAGCAGGTGGTGGTGGGTGTGATTGGTTATTTTTCAAGGGGTAGGGGTAGGGGGAAACTAGCAGTGAGGGACTGGTAGGAGGAGGGGTGGAAGAACTGGTAGGGGGTGTTCAAGGGTGTGTAAGGGGTGTTCAAGGGGGTTCATGGAGGCTGTCTAGGGGGGTACAAGGGGGTTTTCCATGGGGGGCATGGGGGTTCATGGGGTGTTAATGGGGGTGTTCATGGGGATGCATATGTGGTGTCAAGGGGGCGCAAGGGGGATATCCATGGGGGGCATGGGGGCTGTCCAGGGGCAGGCGGGGACTGGTAGGGGGTGGGCAACTGGAAGTGGGGGTGGGTAACTAGGGGGAATGAGTTTTTTATACCATGTAAATTATATAGAAAGGGTTTTAAACATGGACTTAGTAACCTTAGTGCCACTGTTTTAACCGTGGAAGTAGGAGCCTACTGCCATGGTTAAATTGTGGCACTATGGACCCTAAGTCCATAGTTGAAAGAGTGGTAGTAGGCCCCCTAATCACATAGTTTAACTATGGTAATTTTCCCCTACTACTATTGTTAAAACTGTGGAAATAGGACTCTACGTCCATGATTATACCCGTGGAAGTAGGTAAGACCTACTTCCAGGACGATAGTGGCCATAAATTTCTTGAAACCAGGGCCATATGCTATTTCCATGGTATTAAGGCCTACGAACATGGTTCCAAACAGTTTCCTTAGGCAAATTTTCTAGTTGTGTTTATAAAAACCATGTGATCATTGTTCAGCCAAAATATTAAAGACTACAATATTAATAATAGACTTAAATCCATTGATATAAGAAAGGAAGTGTATGTGATTTCTATTACCATATTACATAAAAAGAAATTTAATTAAATCATAAATGGAAACTTCATTTATAACAGTTCGGTTTATTACAATCTTCCTCTTTATGAAATTTCTCCCTTAAAATTTTCATTTCCAATATTAACATTGATGAGGGTTACTATGAATCATCACCTCCTCTAGTTCACACGTTTTTTCTTCAATCTTGTTGTTTCTCTATGACACATTGACTAGGAGTATTGTCTTATTACATAGAACTTTATCTCGACAATCTAATATCTTCACTGGATTCTACACATAGGAATGATCATTGGCCAATGGTACCACCTCTGGATTAAGTACATGTTTGGTTTTAGGTATGTACTTCCTCAAGAGTGATATATGGAACACCTCATGAACTCATGATAGGTTAGGTGGGAGTGCACGTAGATAGGTTACTACTCTAAGGCGACAAAGGATCTGAAAGGTGTTGTTGTATCTTACACTAAACATTCCTTTATTCCCAAATATCATCACATTATTCCATGGAGATATGTATTGGAATACCATATATCCAACATTTAACATTATGTATCATCAATGATTGTCAGTATAGCTCGTATCTAAACTCTGCGAAGCCTTGATGTGCTGCTGTATGATGTTAACTTTTTCCACCATTCTCTCGACCAATTTTGGACCTAGAAGTTTTCATCCCCCAAAATCATTCCAGCATGCATGTGAACTGCACCTCTTCCCATAATAGAGTCTATAGGGATCCATTTGGATGCTCGAGAGGAAATTTTTGTTGTAATAGAACTCAATCGAACGAAGATGTTGATCCCATCCTCCTTTAAAGTCAATTGAAAATGTTCTCAACATGTAATCATGGGTCTATATACTCTGCATTTATTTTCCATATTCATGAGGTTAATAAGACACTATGAACATCAAATCAATGTTTAGATCATGATAATGAAATTTACATAATAAGGAGGGGAATCTTGGATCATGATCAGATATAATTGATAGTGGTACTCCTTGTAGCATGTCCACTTCCTTGATGTAAATCACTGCAAGTAGACACAATTAGAATTCATATCATATCACAATTAAGTGTGTAGTATTTGTAAGAATATCCAAAAAAACCCATATATCATTATTCTCTCTTGATTTATTTGGATGATCAGTGAAATAGTCCATGGTGATGTTTTCAAATTTCTATTTTGGTATGCGTAATGGTTTCATCATCCACTTAGATTTTTTTCCTTTCTGCATTCACTTACTGACATGCAAAACATCTTGATGTATATTTTCTGGTCTCCTCCATCATATTGTCCCACAAATAGTTTTTTCTGAGAACTCAATAAATCCTTTTCCTTCTTGGGTGGATATAGAAGGTTAAGATATGTGCATCATTGATTAACTCCTTCATTAACTCAAGATTTGATGGTACACATAGTCTACATCCAAATCCCACACTACCTTCATCATTAAAAATGAACTCCATGGATTTCCCCTTCATTATAGCTTACACATTCTTCTAAATTTCAACATAAACTCTTTCAAAATCCTTTAACCTCTCTAGAAGAGATAGTGGAGCAGTCATTTGTGAAAGGATTGATGATGTTCCTTCATTAATGATTAAAATTTACATCCTTTCCAAATCTATGAAGATCTGATCCTTCTCAATACTTATAAATGACAGACTAACTAAATAATTTCTACTTATAGAATCTCACCCTTTATTCGATTTCCCATGATGGTAGTGGATTGAGCAGTCATAGTCTTTATCAGATCTAACCATCTTCATTGGAGAAAGTTTAGATCACTCTTTATGAATATATATGTGAGACATTTGTGATCCATATATATTTATCTCTTCTCCCAAAAGAGATAATTATTCAAATTTTTTAAGTGAAAATCAATACATCCAACTCAAGATCTCTTGTTGGGTAGTTCTATTCATGAACATTTAACTACCTTAAAGCATAGGAAATGACTTTGTAATTTTTTATCAACACACAACCCATGCCCTTTTTCGAAGCATCACTGAATTCAATGAAAATATATCCACTTGTGGGAACTGTGAGAACGTGTGTAGTGATAAAACTCCAATTCAACTCGTTGAATCTTTATTCGCATTCATCATTCCATGAAAAAAAGATTCCCTTTAGAGTTCGTTTGGTTAGAGGGTTAGTCAATCATGAGAAATTTCTCCTGAATCTACGATAATACCTTACTAAACCTTGGAAATTATGGATATCATTCATAGATTTTTTCCTCAAACATCATTCAATTGGTTCTATATTAAAATGTTCTATAGATTTCCCATTTCTTGGGATGATATTCCTCAAGAAAGATACCTCATTCTACCAGAACTCACATTTGTGGTACTTGCCATAAAGCATTTCATTTTGCAAGGTCTTTAGCACTGTAATTAAATTATAATCATGATCCTCCTAACATCTGGAGTATATTAGAATATCATCTATGAATACTACCATAATTTTGTTTAGGTAATATCTAATTTCACTATACATTCAGTCCTTGAGGATTTCTAGAGCATTACTGAGTCTAAATGGCAATACTGTGAATTCATAGTGCCTGTACCTTCTATAAAAAGAAATATCGGGGATATTAACCTTCTTCAACCTAGCTTGGTAACATGCCAACCACATATCCACTATAGTGACCTGATTCTTTCCTTTTAAGAGTTTTAAATATTTCTAAATATATTTCTAGTGATAGGAGATGAGACGATAGGTGAATCTAAGTCCCGATATACCCATATTTTTTTACAAAGATATTAAATATTTTTTTACGCACACATGGTTATTAAATGAAAATGGGATAACTCTCAAATGGTTGATCAGATCTGAATTCAAATATTACGGTTGGGTCCAAAATGCGGTGTTCACCCTTTGCATGACATAAAATGAGTTGACACAGGATTTTCGGTCCCATCACCCATTGGCGGTGTGTTTAAATGAATGAATAAATTAATTTTGTTATAAAATTTCATTCATTTAACATAGTATAGATTTCTATAAATATCTTATTATGAAATCTTTTCTAGGGTTAGCCATATTATATTACGAATTTTTTGGTGAGAACACCCCTTCATCATGATTATTCCCTAGGCGAATAGAGAATATTTTGATTGTGGTGATTCGATGCACAAATAATTCAATAGTTCTTGGAGAGAGATTTCATCATAAATGATGATCAATACAGTCTAGGTGGGGATCTTCAATTTGTATTTTAATTCATTGAATAAATTATTTAGAAAATTGAACATTATTATTTGATATTCACCCATGTTGAAAACCATTTCATGAAATCATTTGTTGAAACTCATTTTGTATCCATTATTTTTCTAAATAAAATTCCACTTTCTTGATTCATTTTTCATGAATTATTGGCCAATGATTGTCAAACCATTGTTTCTAAGCATTCATTTCATATTTATTTTCATTCTACACCAATTGAAACTTGTGTTTTTTAGGTTGATTGTTATTGGAAAACACCAGCTCAATCAGGCACCCAGATTTATGGTGGATTGATGAAATAAAAATGGTTCTTAAAAAACACAAATATGGGATCATGGTGAAAAATGGACGACGAATCCAAAGGATTTACACCGGATCATTTAGGATCATAGGAGTGATGATGTGTAGAACTTTTTTCCAAACCCATGTGATGAATGATTAATGATTTCTAGAAAATGATGGCCAAAAAACATGAATCTCAGTCAGATCTATGATATTTTAGAGTAATCGAGGTAGGATATACGGTAGTGAGACCAGATTCGAATCACGGACTCAGATCTGTAAAATCAACATTTTCTATTGAAATCCCAACAAAACACCATGTCTAGTGATAGACACATGACATGTATCTGCACTCAGTAGAAACACTAGGGTATGGGAAAATTTAAGGATTACACGATGTGTAGTATTTCCTTACACAATGTATACACCCTCCCTGGTTTGACAACCCGTGGGATGGGTCACCTAGATAGGGAGGTTGTGTAGATGCACACATACATGGACTGGCCACACGAGTAGCACACATTTGTACCCACACATTTTGTACCGACTTACATAAACAGTAGGTCTGAGTACACATACAGGGGGTCTGATTACACAGACAAAACCAGTAGACACCTCTCGTTCCCTAGATAGGTGGGACACACCGTGTATTCCACCTACACGGCATGTACCTCTACATATATAGGACCCATGTACTAACTAGAGATATGTATATTCAATTAGGAGCGACCACATGTTGTGTGGGTCTACTCACATTCCATGTTCAACTTGAGCTATTTCGAGCGGCATTAAAACCTCAGTTCTCCTTCATTTTCCTAAGGATTTTGGCCCATGATATGCTTATACAGAGTGTTTTACACACATTACATGATGGTTCCTATCAATGTGGAATTGTATATATGATGTGAAGGTTAAAAGTTATGTATGTGCTGATGTGACACCCGATGATGGCAGGAATTATTCAAAACCACTAGAGTAGTACCAAGCTTACCCTCCTGCTGGGATGGGCAGTCACGTTGCCTAATGGCAGTTCTAGGCTTACCCATCAGTAGGGCTATGTAGTGGAATTACCTGATGATATTTATGAGTTATCCTTTAGTATAAACAGGTTGTAACGTTCCTTGACATGTTGGGCTTACCCTCCAATAGGTCTGGGTGGTGGTGTTCCCAAAAGTTCTTTCCAAGTTACCCTCATGTATGACTGGGCTATTATCTTCTTCAATCATCTGATATTATCCTCATGTGGGGAGAGGGAGTGGTGTTACCCTATGATATCATCAGGAATAACCTTCCATCCATCATGGGTATTGTCCTTTCATTAATGACTTAATGGGCTTAGCCTCTAGTGGGATTGGGAAGTGACATTCCTCAGTGACCGTCCTGAGCGGTACCCTCTAGCAGGACTGGGTTGTGGCATTCATGGGTGAATACTACAATAATAACCTCTTGTCATACATGGAAATGGGATCCTTCCAAAAATCCAATGAATCCTTGACTGTGTTCCATAGTGATGAGTCATGGTTTGACATTCCATTGGACTCATTATAAAGTGGGATAATGTCCCCAAAAAAACATGTTCTTTTGATATGACCTAAAACCATACGGGCAAGTCAGTTCTAGCCAAAGTGGAATGTATGAAGGAGTAGTGATTGATTCCATTAGAGTTGTGTATCATGGGTAGATGTGTGAGTTTTTGGGCATCACATATGTACTATACATTGAATCTTTTGGAAACTATTTTCTTATTTTGAGTTCTAAGATGTAGATCCCCTAACTCTCTCATTTGGGCTTCTGTGAATGAGAATATATATATCCAGTTTCAGTACGCACTACATGGGATTTTTTACTCTCCTTCCATTAGAGGAAAAGATGCATCGGGTATGCCACATGATTTCCATGTCTACCATATCGTGGTCAGATGAGTCTCATGTCCTACTGTTGAGCAACAAATCAATGAGATGATCATATTCTCGCTATTTTGAGGTCCTTGTATTTGGATGATTTTTATTCACTATTTTATTTGGTTGTTCTATAATATTTTATCATTACTTTTTCTATCTCCTACTTTCCTCTTCAGAAGTATCCCCCACTGCTCCCCTTCACCTTTTCGAGGCACTCTATCATGTATGCATTTACTCACACTTTCACGAACTTTTCCCAACACATGTCCTGTATTTTTTAAACAGTGGACATGTCGATCATGACATCAGTGGAGTGTAGGGATACAGATGACTAGAACCACATATAGTGGTCATAGTTTGGGATACAGGATTTTGGATCTCATATTGTTCTCTTTTTTTGAATTTTTTCAGGTTGGGACATATTTCTAGGTGGGCATGTATTTTTACCTTTTTGTTTTAGTTTACACTATCGTAATTTGATCTATTTAGTTGTCCATGCATTGTTTGGTATATTTATATCAATGTTTCATCTTTTATATCTTTCACTCGACACTTTTGCATTGATTTTTCTAGGGGAATGTGCACATGTACTTAGGAAAAGGCCACCCCAGGTTAGTAATTCATTCTGCGCTAGTCATGACCCCTTGGACTATGGAGGAAGGCTAGGGGTAGTTGTAGCTTGAGCCTCACTATGGGCCGGGTCGTGACATATTGGTATCAAAGGTGGTTTATTCCTTGGGATGTTGTACATATGTTACCTAAACAAAATTTTTATTCTAGAGGGAAACTGCGTCGATGTGTTTCGAGTGCATCTCATAGGGCAGGGAGTCCAGTGATGGTGTAGTCAGCTGACACATCCATTCCCCAGAACATTGATTACCCACTTGTAGACTCAAAACTTATAGAAATTTTATTGGTGGGAACAATGGTACATGATCATATAGGATTGAGTCTATAAATATACTTCTAGAGATATATTCCAATTAATATTATCAAAATACACATATGTATATATATATATATATGATCATCTGATCCCTATACTCCATGATAATTTTCAGGATGCCTCCATGATGACAGCCAACCAGGATACTAGCTCCAGTTCATGATGATGAACCTATGAGTGACGATGCCTCAGTTCAGGGTCCATCTTGCGATCCCCTTCCACCATGTGGGTAGGTAGCATCACCTCCACTTATTAAGTAGAAAATAGTCCCAATATAACAGGATGAGGATGTTCATAGGCTAAGCGAATTCCATGAGTTCCATCATCAGCGACTGCTGACATTCCGTGATGATCCAGATCCCCAAGTGGGAGTGGATTGTCTAGAGTCTATTTTCTCCATATTCAGGCTTATTTGTACCCCGACAGATCATATGGTGGCTTTGGAAACCAGTCTTTTTCATGGAGCAGCTGGGCATTGGTTGATCATTATTACCCTGATGTATGATGAGTTGAACCTCTTGTTGGATAACTTCTAGTATAAATTCCATGAGGATTAATACCTCTCTAACCTATACTCCATTTTGAATCAATAGAATATAGAGATTTATAAAGGAGGGATTTAATTGGAAGAGTATTCATCTAGTTTCATAGACCTTAGATGCTTCTCTCTCTACATGATTATATATGTCTACTTTGATGCATCGAATATTGAGTAGGGACTTCATAGAGAGATATGATCCAGTGTAGTTCCCGCGTGCATTCCCAACTATGTTAGGATGCAGGATTGGGAACTTGTGGTATAAATATTTATGATTTTGGGATTCTAGATAGTTGGAGGTGGCAGTTGATGCAACATGGTTGAGTCATTTACAGTAGTATGAAAGTGCAAGAGATCTCGAAATAGGAGACCCTTCCATGACCAGGATTAGTGATATGGTCATATAGTAAATGGGAAGTGCAGAGCACCATGGTAGCCCAGTGAGGGATGGTTCTATGCCTATGATGGGTGAGTTCAGATGGCATGGGACTGCCTGACCAAACATATTGATCATCCCAGATAGATATTTTATAGAATACCATGATAGAGGAAGCAACATGATCACGGAAATCCCCGGTGGGGATTGGGAGGTCCCTAGGGAAGAAAAGATGGTAGAGGATAAGGATGAGTTATTGGCAGGGTATTATGCAATTAGGTCCCCCCCACCAACCAGGGAGACCATGTCAAGATTATGGATTTGGTAGCTGGGGCCACCAAAAACTTCATTCTTTGGATGTTAATGATCATACAACTCAAGGGATGATTCACAGTACGATATGTGTTTATTCTACTCTTGCATCATTATTGGTGTAAATGGGTTCTAGTCATTATTTTATATCTTGACTCCTTGTTTGAGAGCTATAACACCTAGTAGAGATGCTAGCACAACCATTTTGACTTGAGGTCCCTACATGTAATTCTTCTTCTGTGTCATTGATCATCCAATAATGCAAGCTATCTCTTAGTGGAGAGATGTTTACATGGAACCTTTTGATCATATAAATGGATCCCTATAACATCATCTTAGGTATGGATTTACTTTCCAGGGTTTGTTCAGAGATCGAACGTCACCACATACTAGTCAGATGGTTATGAGCTAATGAGATGAGGTTCTCCTTCTTTAGTAAGAGAGACCTTATAGCAGGAAAAAAGTGATGTGAGAAAGTGGATATAGCCTATTACCCATTAACTAGTGAGTGTGACCCTCGGTGTGACAGAAACTTCAAGAATCTAGATTCCTTCAGTTATGGAGGATTATATGGAAATCTTTCCCAAAGTCGTTATAGGACTACCTCTGAGTTGGGAGATGGAGTTTTGAATTGAATTGAAACTAGAGACTGTCTCAATATCTTTTGTGGCATATTAGATGGCACCCACCAATCTCCAAGAGATATAGTAATAGTTGGAGGACATTTTTCAGAATGGTTTAATCAGATCCAGTGTGCATCCCTAGGATTCCCTAATTCTACTTGTAGTGAATGTAGAAAAGAGATTATAGACTATTCTCGATTATCTCGTTGGAACTATGAAATAGTAAAGAAAAAGTACCCCTTAATAAGGACTGAGGAATTCTTCGATCTATTGTTAGTTGCGATATGGTTCTAAATGACGAATCTTAGGTCCAGTATCAACCAGTTTCGGGTTTGTGAGGATGATATTTTGTAGTTGTCTTTCTGATGAATCCATGGACACTATGAGTTCCGAGTGATTCTCACTGATGTGATGAATTCCCCAACCATTTTTATATATTTGATGAACCAATTCTTCTTGAAAAAATGTACCAGTTCATTTTTTCATCATCGATCACATACTCATTTACTCTACAATAGATGAGTATGCAGAGCACTTGTGGATGGTCCTTGATTTACTTTGAGAGCACCGAATTTATAGAAAGCTCGGGAAATGAAATTTAGGGATATAGGAGGATCAATTTTTTGGGAATTTCATTTATGTAAAAGGATTAGAAATATATCCAGTGAATATCAATGTAATTATTTCTTGGGAGACACCGAGGAATGTGTTATAGGTGGGAAGCATTCTTGGTTTTGTAGGGTAATATAGGATATTGTGGAAGATTTATCTCGGATCACAATCACTTAGATCATTCTAACATAGAAGGGAAAACTTCTCTCATGTATTGAGCAGTCATAAAAGGACTTTGAGTAGTTCAGATTGTTGTTGATGGGTGACCCGGTTTTCAGACTACTAGAGGAAGGAGTAGAGTTTGTAGTTTATACCGATGCATTTAGAGATGGGCTAAGTTGCGTGTGGGTGCAAGGATAGGTTGTCATCACACATAGGTCCAGGTAGTTGATAACTCAAGAGAATAAATTGTAAATCATGTCCTATAGATAGAAGTGGTGGTCTTATCTATGAGGATGCGGAAGCACTACCTTCTGGTAGAGCGCTTTGTGGTCTACTCAGACCATTAGAGTCTCAGGAACATCTTCACACAGAGAGACCTTAACCTAAGGCAGTGATGCTAGTTGGTGTTCAAGTAAGACTACGACTTCATGATATTTGATAATATCTAAAAGGAATATGTTTTAGCATATCTATATAGTAAGAAGTATCAGGATCTTCTACTGTGGGAAGCTTTTGAGTACTTAGCTTCTCTACATCAAACCCCAGTGGAACATGAGGGGAAATTCTTTCTACATTTTATAGTGTTGGTGCATAAACTCCATGATAGTGTAAAAGATTATCAAATTGGATACATTTATTTCGACGTTATACCTGATTTGATATCCATAAGTGACCCACCATATGGATATTCAAAAGGATTAAATCACAATATTTTGTTCTAGGGGCATAAAGTGGTTTCATTCACGATGCGGGTAGGAGGTGATACAAGAGTTAAACACAACCCCCATAGTTATAGATCTCAGTGTGCAGAAGATGTATAGGGATATTTAGTGGAAATTTTTGTGGTCTGACATGAGGTGATGCATAGTTGAGTTTTTCTAATGATGCCTCACTAATAAGTAGGTGAACATTGAGCACCAAGTTATTGTGGGTTTTTTTGTAGCCTCATGAGATTCTAGAGTTGAAATGGGATGAAATATCTTGGGATAACATCATAGTTCATCTGTGCATATTGAAGGTCCATGATTCCATCTGGGTGGCAGTAGACTAACTCACAATGTTAGTGCACTTCCTTGATATTAGGGAGGAGTGTTCGATTAAGAGTTTGGGGCAGTAATATGTATGAAAGATTGTCCAGCTTCATGGGGCACCATCGATGATTTTATACGATCGAGATACATGGTTTATGTCATGATTATAGAAAGTAATATAGGGGGAACTCGGGAGCCAGTTGAGGATGAATAAACCATTTCACACCCAGACCAATGGATAGATCGAGAACACTATCTAGGTGCTAAGGGATATGTTATAACAACCTTGTTCTTTATTACAAACTTAAACATGATTTATTACATAAACTCGTAACTATATAAAACATGGATGATTGAGAGGTCTATTGTATTTGGGAATTAAGAACATTACATAAATACTTAAAACATGAATCACAAAATATTTATTGAAAACATCCTTTACATGACCACTAAATTCCCTCATACTTAGCATTGAATGGGATATCCAGAGGACATGCATAAGAATTGGGTGAGATTTAAAACCCAGTATGGGAATTAACATGGAATAACATGAGGAATACAATACATGTTAGATAATAAGCATATCAATGGATGAAAAGAGAAACATGAACATAAAGGCCTGATAAATCAAGATAATCGTAACATGGAAATGTGGCAACAACACTGAACATGGAATTATCCTGAGCCAAGGCTCATTTCACATGGAGCATGAGTAAACCCTCATTGCACATGAAGCACGAGTAAACCCTCATTGAACATGGATTATCTTGATTCAACACCCATTACACATGATGTATCATTATACTATACATTACCCAATGAATTAGAGTGCTGTTAGGACACACCCTCATTAAACATTACATTTCACGCATAAGTGTGCCACATGGATAATATAACATGGAATCAATCAACATCATAAATTATTCCTAAATTTCGTAATGTTGAATAAATAACTGAAAGTAACATTAAATATGTATATATGAATAAAGGTGAATACCGTTTATAGATACATGGTCATGGTATTCACTACACAATGATCTTGGCTTGAAAAACATGGTGCAATTTCAGCATCAGAACGACGTAACATAAAGATTCATGAAAATGGTTGATGAGAGAGAAATGGGTGTCTCATCATATTTACATGAAATGGACAGTAAGGGGGTCATATAGATACATGTACCAACAAACATAATGGAATTTAGATGCATAATACAAATGAATTACTTGGATGTAATAGAGGATAGAGAAATCCCTCACGGAATTTTGACATGGTAACATGTGTACATGGGTGGAATTAATGAGAGAGAAAGGGGTATCCCATCATCCAAAAATAAAGAGGTCAGTATGGGGGAGGTGATAAATCATATCCCAATATTTTTAATTGAAAACAAAAGGGTATAATAACTTAAAGAAAATTGGACATAAATGAGAAAGGAAGAAATCCCTTACTTGGTAGTGCGATCCCAAATGCTCAAGAGACGCTTGGGAGAGGATTATTGGGAGAATGGGGTGACTTGGGAGGATTATATAGAAATGAGGGACGATTTTGGACGTACTCAAAATACATTGAGTGAAGAGGAAGTGGGAGCATGGGTGGGTTAATAAAGGAAAGGAGAGCGAATTATTTATTATTAAGGTTTGGGACACCACACTTTAAACTAATCAAAACCACAAACCAGACCATGGTTTTTTCCCATGGTTTTTAGAAACGAGGAGTGGAAAAAAATAACTTATGAGGCCAATGTCTGTACATCTTAAAATAATAGGGTTTCTTATGTGGAGGTGAGTCATGCTCTCAATGAAAATAATTTAAAAAGACTAAATGTTTTATAGGTGTTGGAAGGTCCACTAAATATTTTTATATAAATAAAAAAAAATTAAAATCACATTATATTAATTATAGAAAATATATTGGCCGAACATAATGTTTATAGTATTTTATTACTCACTATTGGGCCATTATGATGTCATAAAACACATTATATATTAAAACAGTATATAATTTTTAACAAAAAATTCGATTGTCTCAGAAAATTATGAAAGATTCACCGTTGGATAATTTCGACGTCCTGATTCCAAAAATAATATTCATTTTATTTAAATAATTTTCTAAATATGTTATTTTTTACTTCTATAATAAAAACCAACATTTATAAAAAATTCATTGGTTTTGACAAAAACTGCTTTCAAACCTTAATAAAAATTACAACTGAATTCACAAAATTATACGATAATTTATATTTAATAAAAATTAATTTAATAATAATAATAATATTTTATTAAAATATTATTTAATTCAAAAATCCATTAATTAATCAAAAAAAATTTCTTAGTTGAAAATTAACTAAAAATACCATTTGTGCTATAAAAACTATTTACAACATAACAACAAAAAGAATGTATATTCTCTATACATGAATAACATACATAGTCATAGTGATAGGGTCTCCTTACATAACCCCTTATAACTCCCACATAAGATCTAATTGTAAGGTGTGCTATGGTGACAGACTCTTGGGGTGGCTCAGATAACATCACTCGGGTGGTAATCTTTATTAACTTCCACTTATCCGGTAGTCAATTCTGCTCAAGATTAACGTGTTCAAGCTCAGATTGGGATTGGTCAAGAGCGAAGCCCAATGATGCCACCTTCTATCCAATCTTTGAAAAATGGGATTCATACGCAGAATGTCTAATAGATGAGGCCATCTATTCCTTTGTCTGAGTAATTTGGATTTATTAAAGCCCTATATTTATACTAATCGTGTGATCACTGTTCAATGAAAATATAAGCAATGGTCACAATTCATAATGGTAATTTAAAATACATTAACATAAAACTAATGATGTTCACATTTAATATAACCATAATAAGAAATATTATTAGATCAAGTGGAATTTCCATTAATTTAAGTTTGGGTCATTACAGTATTCCCCCCTTAAATAAAATTGTGTCCCCACTATTTTATTACAAAAAAGTACTCTAAAATATAAACACAACTTCAGGGATACTTACCCACAACCATTAAGAATTCCCCATTCCTCATTATCACATTGGTCACATAGTGAGAGGGTTCACCTAGTGCAATAATACCTCAATACACTTTCAAAGTCTTTCACTTTTTTAGTCCAGACACAGTCCTTGCAACATGGGTTGTACTGATGGAAAATATTATGCAGTTTTCAAAAATAATTATTTCTAACATATAGTTTCAAAACATCACCATGTACCAGGTTGTTGTAAAATATTCTGATAGAGTTAGCTTTGAAATTTTAAAAATATGGTTCTTCTAATATATAGCCTATGTTTCCAAAAAGACCAGAAGCCAAGACTATATTCATATTGGCTGCTCAGAGGTCTACCTCTTCAGAAGCTATCCAAAAATCAAATAGTTCATCATAAAATCTGGACAGGATTAAGTATTTGAAAATACCATGATAGTGCCTCCGTTTCTGAGAAAGGTGAGAGATTTGGGAGATTAAGTTTTGATCACAAGTGATCCATGATACATGATGATTCCACAGTATGGAGTAGGTGTTTGATATGTCATAGATCATCTTGCAAGAAAGTTGGACATTGGAAATGGTTTTGATACTATGTGAGCTTGAATTCACAATAATTATAGCTAGTATGTCCTCAGGAAGGGACAAGATTGTTGTATGAGGTTCTTCCCTTTCCATCACAAAACAATCCTTCATCCTGTTGACGAAACATATCAAATTTTGAGTTACCCTCTAGACATGATAAAATTGTGATATTAAACTACTTGAAGTCTAATGATTTATTATTCCTTAATGAAAAGAATGTTAGGGGTAACACATAAAGGGTAATTGAAGGAAAAAACAGATGACTTATAAATTACTTATATTCCTCAACTTATGAATCTATAGGATTCAATCTATGCAATTCATGATATACTTTCAAACATATATTCTTAGGGGATTTTTTTATTGCATTAATAAGGATTTATACTAAGCTTGTGAATTTACCAATGCCTATCCCCTGGGAGTGTCGTAACCAAGAGTGAAGTAACGCCCGTCATTGTGTACCAGGATACCCCATGTCAAGCCCAAAACACCTTGCCAGGGTTTTCACCCCTAGGTACATCTGTGCCAGAGCCGCCTCTACCTTCTCATATACAGACATGGATTCATTTTCTTGATAAACCACTTAATCAATACCCACCAAATATAGGGATGTTTTTATTATAATTATTCACATCCCTAAGGTTTTCTCTAGGGTTTTGTAATCCTAATACCAAAAATAACTAAACCTATCCTCTGATACCAACTATAACAACCCTGTTCTTTATTACAAACTTAAACATGATTTATTAAATAAACGCGTCACTTGATACAACATGGAAGATAGAGCGGTATAGTGTATTTGGGGATTAAGAACATTACATAACAACTTAAATCATGAAACACATCATCTTTATTGAAAAAATCCTTTACATGACCACTATATTCCCTCGTACATAGAATTCCATGGGATAAACTGAGGACATGCATAAGAAAAGGGTGAGTTATAAATCCCAGTAAGGGAATAAACATGGAATAACATGCGGAATAAAATAATTTTTAGAAAATTGGCATATCAATTGAGCATAAGAGAAACATGAACATAAAGGCATGATAAATCATGACAATCATAACATGGAGATGTGGCAACAACACTTATCATAGAATTAGCATGAGCCAAGTCTCATTGCACATGGAGAATGAGTAAACCCTCATTGCACATGAAGCGTTCTTAAACCCTCATTTCATTTTAATTAGCATGATTCAACACCCATTTCACATGAGGTATCATGATTCTATACTTTACCCAATTCATTGGAGAGATATCAGGGTGTACCCTTCTTAAACATTTCATTTCAGGCATAGGTGTGCCACATAAAACCTATAACATGGAATCAATAAACTTCATAAGTTATTACATTATTAAGTAATGTGGAATAAATAAATGAAATTAAAATTGAATATTTATATTTTTATAAAGATAAATACCCTTGATAGAGACATGGGCATGGTATTCACTACACAATGATCTTTTCTAGGAAACACGGTGCTATTTCGACAGCATAACATCATGACATAAGGATTCATGAAAATGGTGGATGAGAGATAAATGTGTGTATTATAAAATGTACATGAAATGGAATGTAAGAGGGTATTATAGATACAAGTCCCAATGAACATAATAGAATTTATATGCATAATACAAATGAATTAATTGTATGTAAAATATGAGAGAGAAATCCCACACAGAATTTTGACATGGTAACAGGTGTACATGGGAGGCATTAATGAGAGAGAAAGGGTTCTACCATCATCCAGACATAAAGTGGTATGTATGGGGGAGGTGATAAATCATACCCCAACATTTTTAATTGAAAAAAATGGCATATAAACTTAAATAAAATTGGAAAAAATGAGAATGAAATAAATCTGTTACATGGAAGTGTGATCCCAAAAGCTCGAGAGAGGATTGAGAGAGGATTATTGGAAGCAAGGGGCACCTTGGGAGGATTATAGATAGTGGAGTTCAGAGGATGGAAGAACTACAAAATATTTTAGTGAAGAGGAAGTGGGATATTTGGTTGGTATATATAGGAAAGGAGAGGGAATTCTTTATTATTTAGGTTCGGGACACCACACATTAAACAAATCAATACCAAAAACCAGCCCATGGTTTTTGAAAATGGGGAGTGGAAAAAATATTTTATGAGGCCAATGGCCAAAATTATTAAAACAATTGGGTTTCTTATGTAATGGTGAGTCACACTCTCATGGAAAACAATTTAAAAATACAAAATGTTTTATAAGTCTTGGAGGGTCCACTAAACCAATGTAAAATAAATCAAACAAATATAAAATTACATTATATTAATTATAAAACATATATATGGCCTAAAATAATGTTTATATTATTTTATTAGATCACTATTGGGTCATTATGATGTCATAAAACGCATTATATATTTAAACACTATTTAATTTTTACCCAAAAAATTGACTGTCTCAGAAAATTATGAAAAATTCACCATTGGGTACTTTCAACATCCTGATTACAAAAATAATATTCATTTTATCTAAATAATTTTCTAAATATGTGAATTTTTAATTCTATAATAAAAACTGACATTTATCGAAAATTCATGGGTTTTGACAAAAATAGCTTTCAAACCTAAATAAAATTTACAATTGCATTCATAAAATTATACGATAATTTATATTTAATAACAAGTAATTTAATAATAATAATAATAATTTATTAAAATATTATTTAATTAAAAAATCCATTAATTCATCAAAATATATTTCTTAGTCGAATATTAACTAAATATACCGTTTGTGCTTTAAAAACTATTTACAAAGTAAATATAAAAAAGTATATTCTTTATATAAAAATAATGTACATAGTCATAGTTCTAGGGTCTCGTTACATAACAACTTATAACACCCTCATAAGACTGAAGGGTATGGTTTGCGATGGTGACAAACTATTGGGGTGGCTCGGATAACATCGCTCGGATGGTTATCTCTATTAAATTTGACTTCTCTCGTAGTTGGTGCTGCTCAATCTTAACGTGTACAAGCTCAACTTGGACTTGGTCAAGAGATAAGCACAATGATGCCACCTCCTTTCCAATATCTGAAAAATGGGCTTCATATAGGGCAAGTCTACTGGATGAATCCATCTTTTCTTTTTTATGAGTAAATTAGATTTATTAAAGCCCTATATTTATACTAATCATGTGATCAATTTTCAGTGGCTATATTAGAAATGGTCACAATAGATAATAGTATTTTAAAATCCTTAAACATAAAACCAATAATGTTAACATTTAATATAACCCTAATAATAAATTTAATTAGATCATGAATAATTACCATTAATGAATGTTTGGGTTGTTACATATGTTGAGAGATTGCATGTTGGATTTCAACTGGATCTGGGGGAATCACCTACTTTTTTTAGAGAATGCATACAAGAATGTTACCAATCTACCATCAACATGTTACCTTTTTGGGCCCGATATGGGAGACCCTAAAGGTCATCATTATTCTATATGGAGATTGGACATCCATCTCTTACATTCCTAGAGTTTGTTTAGGTGACAACGAAGAATGTGCAGGTCATCCCTGAATAGATGAAGATAGGCCAGAGAGGATAGAAATAATATCCATATCACCATTATAGGACCTTGGAGTTCGAGCAGGGAGACCACGTCTTCCTGAGAGTCTCCCCACAATGAAGAATGTAGATGTTTGGCTGGGGAGGCAAGCTATCCCTATTGTTTAGCTGGCCATTTGAGATCATGTGAAGGGTTGGCGAGGATTCCTAATGACTTAACCTACCCCCCATAGATGGAGTGGGTGAATGATGTATTCCATGTGTCACAAATAATTAGATACATACATGACCTTATACATTCCATCGATTAGGGAAAGATGGAAATAAAATATGGATCCTACATTGTAGAGCACCTGTAGGAAATTGGGGATTGATAGGGGACATCATTATGTGGAAAAACCATCCCTTTGGATCATGTGATGTGGTTGCATTGAAATTTGTAAGAGAGTTCCTAGGATTTGGGGAGCTAGATATGGGATCAGTACCCCATGTTTTTTTCTCAGTTTTTCTATTTAGGGAATTTTTTTGAAGGAGTGAATGATGTATAGAACTATTTTATCCCTTGTAAGACTTTGAAACATTTAAAAATATACTTCTAGAACTATGCACTAAGACGGAATGTGAATCATAGGCCCATTTTTTAAGAAATTAATTTTATAAAATATGAAATATAATTTTATTACACGCGCGATCAATTAAATAAAATAAAGTAACTATAAAATTGTTGATCAGATTAGAAATCTAATACAACAACCGAGTCTAGAACACAATGTTTACCAAAGGAGTTACATAAAATGAGTCAGTTCCGGATGTTAGGACCCCTTTCTCATTGGTGGTGCAATTAAGTGAATTCAATAACTAATCCATTTACTTCATTTATCCTAGGCCATATGTATATAAAATATTTTTATGAAATCTATTCTAGGGTTAGACTCATTATTTTTTGAATTATCTGATGGGAGGACCTCCTTCCATGGAAGCATTCCCTCAATGAATGATGAAACTTCAGATGGAGTCGATTCGAAGCGCGATGAACACACAAGATTTTGGTGACCACAATCCTCATCAATGATGATTGATCCAATCAATGTTGGGCTCGTTAATTGGTATTTTCTCCATTTAAATAAATTTTTGAGTTGATTTAATGATATTATTTAATCTCTATCCCTATTTGAAAACATTTAATGAGAATATGTATTGATACTCTTTTTGTCAGTAATTTTTCATATCTGAATATCTCATTCATGATTAGATGGTGGAAAATATTTATCCAATGATCATATAACATTTTTTTGTGATTTTAATTCCCTGTTCTTTATGTTCTTCACGGAAGAACCCCATGATTCTGGGATCAACAATTACCGGCAGCCCGATCTCGATCGGGTTCCCAGATTCATGGAGGATTGATGAAACAAAATGAGTTCTTCAAGGAAATTCTATATTTGGGATCCTCATTACAAATTCATGATGAATAAAAAGGATTTATACCAAATAATAGAGACTTAGAGGCATGATAAAGTGTAGAAAATTTGGACAAACCATCATGATGAATTATGGTAGTTTTCTGTAGAACGAATGCCAACAACTATGAATCTTGGTCAGATCCCTGGGATTTTTGAGGAATTGAGGTGGGATCTATGGTAGTAGGACCAGATTCAGAGCACATACTGAAATATGGAAAATATGAGTTTTCTTTTGAAATCATGACTACACACCATGTTTAATGAAGAATTCATAGCGTGCAGACTTCCTCAGTAGCGACGCTAGGGTTTGGGAAATGTTAGGGGTGACATGTTGTGTAGTATTGTCTTAAATTTTTTGTCTATCTTCACTAGTTAGAAATCATATTTTATTGGTCAAATGGATGGGGGGGTCCGTGTATATTTACATGGACATGGGTGGCCCGCACATGCAACATCCAATGTCGACCCACAAGCTATGTACCAAAGTTCCTGGGCAGTGCTTGCAGATACGACATGTTCCTCGGATATATAGGACACATCATGTAGTCCACCTACATGGAGTGTACCACTACACGGATGAGACCCATATACCGACTAGATACATAGCCTAGTAGCATGGAGGGACAACATACCGTGTGGGTCCTGTACTCTTCCATGTTCTACCAGATCTCTATCAAACTACCTTTAAACATATGTATCTCCTTCTTAGGACATGGATTCTATCCCACAAATTCATATCTTGAGTTTTTTTTCTGTGTATAATGTGATAGTTCCCTAAAAATTGGATCTCAAGATATGATGTGCATAAACTAGGTTTGGAACATGTTGAGAAGACAACCGATGACTACATTAATAAAACAGAACCACCGGATCAGTACTAGGATTACCCTCTAATTGGAAAAGCAAGTGGAGTTCCCCGAAGGCATATCTGGGATTACCCTCTAGTAGTACTAGGGAGTGTAATTCCCAGAAGTTCATTAATAGTTACCCTATAGTCAGAATATGTAGTATATTTCCTCAATGTTTTGGTCTTACCCTCTTGTGGGGATGGGTGATGGTGTTCCCCAATTATTTTACCGAGTTACCCTCTATTAGGACTTGGAAGTGGAGTTCTACAACGTATAGGAATACCCTCTAGTGGAACTGAGCAGTAGTGTTTCCTTATGGCATCATCCAGTCAAAACCCACAAACCGAGTTAGGTGATGTTGTTTCCTTGATGACTCACCGAGCATACCATCTAGTAAGAATAGGAAATGGTTTTCCCCGGTGACCTTCTCTAGTGGTACCCTCCAAATAGAATGGTTAGTGTCATTCCTCAGTGACTAGAAAAGAAGGACCCTCCAATCGTATGAGGGTATGTGATCCTTTAAAAATGTTGGTGACTCTCTGACTATGCAGCATAGTGAGGAGGTTTTGTAACACCCCAATCTTCCATGATATGCTTTTCATTGAATAATAAAATAGCTTTCTCTGTATGAAACTTCGAGTTCTAACACACCACGACCAATCAAAATAGCCGTTATGAGTAGTAATACTTACTTTTTGAAATTATATAAATTCAATTTTTCAACATGGACTTCATTTTTGGATTTGGAATATCAAAATTAACTTAGAATTAATTTTTTCTATTTTTCGGAAAATATTCAATTATTGATGAATAGAGAAAAAAAATCGGTTATTGTTTAAAACCATAATTTTATTTAAATAATTATTTATTTTAATTAAATTTATTTTAGATAAAAATAGTTACAAAAAACCTATATATGTTCAATGTAATTCATTGGAGTCATTTTATAATAATATTAGATATATAAAATTTTGTTGATCTTTTTACCATCTTTTACCCACCTTCTAGGCGCATTGGAAAATTTACATAAAACGTAATTTCAGAACTTCTATAAATTGAATTTCAAAAACCCGAGAGACATGGATGACATCATTATATAAAATTTTGCTCAATATGATGTAAATAAATTTTTATGAATAGTAACTTTTGACTTTCTTTACCATGATTAAACGTAAATTGGGTAATTGAAGGTAAAAAGTGATATTATAATTACCCTAAAAAATTTCGTAATTCTATTAGATAAGTGTATTAAGACCAAATTCAACCATATGAATAAAATATGATCCTTTTGGTCAACCTGGATTAGATTAGGACATTTATTTTTATTTTATTAAAAGAATAGTTTAAAGTGTTAAGTTCAATGTTTAATAACTAAATAATGTTTAATATAGGGTTATAAATATGATAAATTTTACTCTAAATATTCCTTAGAAAGATTAAATTATTTCATACATAAATGTATTTTATTTATATTTTTTAGACATTATATAATTAAATTTATTTATGACACAATGATGATGCGGAAATTACCTTATTAATGAATTATTAAAATAATTGATATTATAAATATCCAAATAAATGTAAATTTAGACTTCTAATGAATTACACTAATTTTAGAGGTTAATATGACATGTTAGGGTTTATTAAATAAATTTTTTAAAGTTATAATGTTTTTAATACTTTCACAAAAACAAAATACCATATAGTGTTAAAATTGACATAAATGAATTTTAAAAACAAATAATATATTATTAAATGATATAATATTCCTAAAAATATAAGGATAAGAAAAAGGACATATATAAGGTTATATAAATCAACAATGAACCCCTTTGGGTTTGATTGATATTTTATAGTAAGTTTAGTACCCCTTTATTATAATAATACAAGAATTCATGGTAAAAGTTAAACTATTTAACTTAGAGTTAAATCTAAAAGATAAAGTTAATATGGTGGCCAAAACCGTTATAAAATCTATTTTTTGAGATTTTTTCGAGCCATAACCACCTTATCCTTGAAATTCCTTTTGGATCCATTTTAAATCTAATATGATTGTATAATAAAATAATATTTCATGTTTTTCCTTAAGTGACCCTCACCTCTCTTATAAAAGGGTACTTCCCCTTTTCTCAAAATCACCCCTCCAAAGCCATTTTGATCATCCAAAACCTGCTCAAATATCCTCCAAACTACCATCAAATCACTTTAAAGTCCTTACATTGATCATAATATAACTTAAGGAGCCCTTTGGATCAAATCAAAATGATACACCCGAAGAAGAGGTAATAATTTCACCACCTCTTTCAAAGTTATTTTCTTCTTCCACTTCCTCTTTATCTATTGTTTCCATTAAAAAATAATATCTATAGTAACTTATACATACTGTGATGTTATTTTAAATATCTTACAAATAAATTAATTATTTTATCCATCCTATGAATGACAAGTCACCATACATGTGTACGTACGACTTACCGTCTCCACGTCGTGCTGTAATTTGTTATTCAACGATTCCTTATTTGGATAGGTATAATAATGTCTATAAATGATGTAAATAATAGATATAACATGTTAATGATTCTATATATATGATATAACATCCAATTCTAAATGATTTTTCCATCAAAAGAATGATATTGTCGCTCAAGCGTACCTAAGGATTACTGTCTCCACGAACACAATGGGTTTCATTCCCCATCAAAACCATTGAAAAGTAATTTTAATTTTATGATTTAAAATAATTTTTAAGAACTTAATATCATTATAGATATGAATCAAATACATCCTGTCCATAAAAAATATGGCTTACTTAACAAAGCATATAAAGGAAAATGAATTAGTTAACACCAGAAATAATGATACTATTGAAATATTATTAACTAAGAATTTAAAAGATCATATATGATATCGAAATTATGTATGTGGTTCTTGTTTAACTTAATAAAAAATATTTAAATATTATATATAAGGTTAATGTACCCCCGATCAAGGAAAAGTACAAGGTGTTCGTTAATTTTACAATCTCTTTTATTCGAGGTTGTTTATACGTGAGTATCTATTTGGTCATCTTTATCATCCACATCAGTGTTTATGAAAAATGTATTTCAAAACATTTTAAATATTTCTTAGAATATGGGTTAATGTAATTTATACTCTTGTTTGTCTTTTTATAATTTTTTTATAAAGGAATTATCATTTTCCAAAAAAGGTCATTTACGACCTTTTCGAAAAAATTTAGGAAATACTGTTTTTTAACTTATATGGAGAGTGCAGCTATTTTCTGCCATTATATCTCCTTCAAAGAATCCCTTAAAATTTTATAAGAATATTTTCAAAATAAATGTTTTCTTTTATAATTATGTGATATTTAAATGATTTCAAAATAGAAAGAGATATTTCTCTCAAATTGTTTTGATATCATCTATGTCAACATCCTTTGATGGATTTTACACTTATTTGAGGTTGATTTATTATGATACAATCTTCCATATTGTATTGAAGGTTTTGTGATATTTTTATCTGTGGATGTGATATTTTTATACCATTCATGGTTTATGGTTAAAGTATTAACATATCTATTTCTAGTTTTAATACGAATGTTTATGTTATGTTTCAACCTTTTCATATAAGAATGCATTGGACTTTGTAAGTGATGGGTGGATCCTTCTATAGCTCCATGATGCATCGGTAGGTCTCATGTGACAAACTAGTATCATGGCACTAGGCTTTGACAAAATCTTATTAGTAGTCCTAGCACAAGGCCTTGACTATGTGGTTATGATGTCCAACATTATACATTCCATCATTATGAAATTAGCTATTGAAATTACAAGTGATTATTTAACTAGCAGAATATACATGTGAATATGTAAATGTAATTATTTGATTTATCTTTTCCATATTATGATAAATTTTATGTTTAAAAGGATTTTTTAGTCTTATACATTTACTTAAATGTTTACACTTATTTATGATAGTTTATGCTATATTGTTATCCTTACTGAGCATCTGAGATCACCCCTTTCTAAGTTTTATTTTTCCTAGGATGAAAATATGTATATTATGACTCACCTGCAAGGATAGTCTAAAGGAGGTGAATATGTTTCTAGGATACACAATATTTTTGTTTTTTATTTCATAATGTAATTTAAAACTTATGTATGTGTCTAGTACATCCAATGTTACTAAACTTATTGATATTTCGGGATTCGATCAATTATGATCATAAAAATGTTATGTAATAATGCACTAACTCTGGGAAACTAGGGTTGGGGTGTTACAGTTGGTATCAAAGGAAGTTTAGTACAATACTTGGAAACTGGATTTAGAAAAACTATGATTAAATAACATTACCCTAAGATAGAATTTTAGGATTAGTATAGAAGAACATCTTAGAATTTTGGTAATGTATAGATTTTGTGTATTTACCAAGAAATACATCCATGTCTGGATACGAGCAGGTAGAGGTAGCTCTGGCACAGTTTTACATAGGAGTGAAAACTCCGAAAAGGAGTTTCGAGCATGACCTGGGGTATCCTGGTACACTATAATGGGCCTTGTTGCGCTCTTGGTTACAACACTCCTCTGGTATTTTCCTTGGATAGATCACATTTTCTTTAAAACCCATTATGAATATTTATGGGTAAATAATTTCTCAAGGAAAACATTTTTTTTATGATTATGGATTATATGCATAAACTGTTCAATTTATGTTATGTATTTTACTAGTTTGTAATTATGTATTTCGATTCATAAACTAATCTAGTGTATGTCATTGTTTTGAAATGGAACCTAGTGGAAGGAATGAAAACTGTATTAACGTACATAATCCATATAGGGATTTACCTAATACTCAAGATAATTACAATGGAGCTAGTGATACAACAGGTGTTAAACAACATATAACCATACTGGGATAACTCCCTCAAGTAATGAATAATAACCTTACTCATATGGAGAATCCTAATCGACAACATAGAGGATCAATGTTAGACTGATTCACGAGCAACAACCATCAACATTCAATGGGACTACAAATCCACTTGTATTTGAGCAACATATAAATTCCTTAGAAAAACTATTTCATGCTTTGAGGGGTATCAAAAGGGAAGAACCTTCAATGATATTTTATCACCACACAGGAGATGCAGATCAATGGTGTCCATTAATTCAAAACACTGCGGAGGATGAAGAAGTATGAAATATGTAATGGAGGGAGTTTAAATAACTTTTCTTAGAAAAATACTTTCCTCATAACCATCAAGCAGATATAAAAAGAAAATTTATGAGCTCGAGGAAAAAGTAGGATGATAATGTCTCAATGTATGAGGAAAACATTACAAGGATAACAGGGCATGAAACACATTATATACGCAACCCAAGAGGTAATATTGATTGATTTTTTGATGACTTAAAACCGTTTCTCCGTTGAGAATTAATCTCACAATGCTTCTCATCTTATGAAGATATTCTCTCATGTACTATGAAGATAAAAAATTAATTATCTAAGACTTATGACATTAAAGAAAATAAAGAGAAGAAGAGATCGGGTGAACACTCTAGAAATGGAAATAAGGGGATGAATGGAAAATCTAAATTTCCATCCTGTAGTAAATGTGGGAAGAAACACCCTAGTACTTTCTTGAAGGGAATGTGAGTCTATTAAAAGTGTGGTAAAAAGGCCACCAAGATCATGATTACAAAGGAAAGAATGAGGTTGTCAATGTTGAATGCTATAATTGTAGAGAAATGGGCCAGTGTGCAAATAAATTTTCTAAACGCCAAGAAAACATGCCTCAGAAAATTCCAAGGGAGTAAGTCCAAGCATATGCTATCACTACTACTCATGTTGAAGCTCCGAATGACATGGTGATAGGTAATTTATTGGTTTTATCAAATTTATCCAATGCTTTATTTGATTCTACATCATCACATTGTTTCATATCTTCCTAGTTTTCTTAGAAAATTAGATATTTCCAATTTTATTTAACAAGGGAGTTGTTAGTAACAACTCCTAAGGGACGTGTCATTGCAACAATTTTTTGTGAATCAGTTCCCATTTGGCATATAAACGTGCTTTATCTACTTATATCATCTTCATACCCTTGACCCAATTTGATATAATACACGGTATGGATTGACTTTTGGACCATGATGTGAAAATTTATTGTAAGAAGAAGGAAGTTATAATTTTTGATTATGATAAGGAGTACCTTATCTTTAGAGAAGAAACATCACCATATAATTCTCATCGATATCAATCCCCAATTGCTTTACAAAAATCAATTATTAGGGGGGAAGAAAGTGAAATAACAATGGGTGAGGAAAGGAATGTTCAAATAGAGGACATACTAATTGTATAAGAATATGTTGATTTGTTTCTAGAGGATTTACCTAGACATCCTACAGAATGAGAAATTGAGTTATCCATTGATTTAATTCTTGGTTCAAGGCCCATATCGAATAACCCTTATAGAATGGACACTATGGAATTAGTGGAACTAAATAAACAACTAGATGAATTGAGTAATAAAAAATTTATTCTCCCTAGTGTTTCTCTATGGGAATCCCCTATTGTTTTTGTTAAGAAGAAAGATGATTCAAAGAGGTTGTGCATTTACTATAGGGAGATCAATGCTATAACAATAGAGAACAAGTATACTCTACCTTAAATCGATGATTTATTCAATCAACTTCATGGAGCTCATTATTTTTCCAAGATTGACCATAGATCTAGATATCATCATTTGTGTGTGATGAAGGATGAAATTCTGAAGACAACATTTCGTACCAGGTAGGGGCATTACGAGTTTACAGTAATTCCATTTGGAATGACTAATGCAACATATTTTTTCATGGATCTAATGAATATAGTTTTCAAAGAATTTCTTGATGACTTTGTAGTGTTATTTATTTATGATATCATGGTTTACTCCAAAATATATGAAGATCATGAAAATCACTTGCACACTACTCAAAAAACTATTAGAAGTAATGAATTATATGGATTGTTTAGGAAGTGTGAATTATAGATTTAGGAGATTTATTTTTTCGAAATATTTTCTCTAAGGATGGAATATATTTTGATCATGTTAAGACAAGATAAATACAAGAATGTACAACACTGATGAGTGTAATTGAGGTACGCAGTTTAATAGGCTTAGCATGTTATTATCGGCAATTCATCCAGAATTTTTCTCGATTAGCTGACCCATTAACCTAGCTCGCATGTAAAGAGGTTAAATTTGATTGAAAAAAATAGTGTGAATAATGTTTTTAATAACTAAATATAATATTAGTCAATGCTCTTATCTTGCCTCTACCATCTAGGAATTATGGGTTTGTTGTTTACTGTGATGCATCAAAAAAAGGACTTGGTTGAGTCCTTATTTAGAATGATAGGGTTATTTCCTATGAAACATGGTAGGTAAAAATTCAGGAACAAAACAATCTCACTCATGATCTTTAGTTAGTAGCTGTAATTGTTTCTTTGAAGATATGGAGACACTACCTCTATGGTGAAAAAATGTGAGATATATATCGATCACAAGAGTTTGAAGTATATTTTCTAACAAAACGAACTCAACATGAGGCTAAGAAAATGGCTTGAACTACTCAAAGATCATGATTTCACTATATAATACCACCTGGGGATGGAAAATAAGGTGGAAAATGTTTTTAGTAAAAAGGTTCATGGAGTTTTAAACAATGTGATAGTTGAAAGGGATCATGTTCAGGGATATAGTAAAGATGGATATGGGAATAATCATGCAATGTGAAACATCAATACTTTTTCAAATGGTTGCCAAACCATATTTACTAGAATGGATAAAAATTTCTCAGACTGATGATGGGGAGTTTCAAAATAAAATTAAAGCTTTGAATAATGGGAGATTGATTGAATTTTTATATGAAGATGGAATTTTGAAATTTTGGAAGAGACTTTGTGTTCCAGACATAAAGGATCTAAAAAGGGATTATTGGATGATGCTCATAGCTCCAATTTCTCTATACACCCTAGTATCACTAAGATGTATATAGACATGAAAGACCATTTTTTGTGGGAAAACATGAAGAGGGAGATTTTTTATTATGTTTCAAGATGTATGGTATCTCAATAGGTGAAAGATGTAAGACAAAATCCTAGAGGAGTCATGCAACCTCTTCCCATACCTTAATAGAAATGGGATGATATTACGATGATATTTGTCATGGGACTACCAAATACTCCTATAAGGAATGATGTAATAAGGTTCATTGTTGATCGTCTGCCCAAGTCAACACATTTTCTTGCTATATGAGAAGATTTCCCCCTTAAAAATCTAGAAAGACTATATATTATTGATGTTTTAAGACTTCATGGAGTACCCCTATTGATTATTTCTGACCATGATCCTCATTTTACATCAAGATTATGGAAAAGTCATTATAAGTACCTAAATACTGAACTTCGTTTGAGTACTACCTACCACCCTCAAACTGATGGAAAATTAGAATGGACTATTTAAACCATAGAATACTTGCTGAGATATTTCTCACTTGACATTCAAGGTATGTGGGATCAATATTTACCTCGGGTAGAATTTTCCTATAACAATAGCATCCATTCAAGTATTCACATGGAAACATATGAAGCATTATATGGAATGAGAAGTCTTACACCAACTTGTTGTGATTATGTTGGTGAAAGAAAACTTGTAGGCCCAGAACTTGTTGATGAAACAATCGAAAAGGTGAAGATTATCCAAACACACATCAAAGAAACTCAAAGTAAGCAAATGATCTATGCCAATAACCGAAGTAAGGATTTGAAATTTCAAGTAGGAGATCATGTTTTCATGAAGGTATCTTCATGGAAGATTGTTGTACGATTTGTTAAGAAGGGTGAATTAAGTCCCAGGTATATCAGACCTTTCAGAATTTTAGAACTAATTGGAGTTGTGGCTTACTGTTTGGAAATGTTGCGAAGTCTCTCCAATGTTCATGATATGTTCCACATATCACCATTGAGAAAATATATTCCTGACCCAATGCATGTACTCACCTATGAAGTAATATAAATGGAACCCTATATGTCTTATTGTGAATATCCTATAAGAATTTTTGATACAAGAGAACATGTTTTGAGAAACCGTACGACTCGTCTGGTGAAAGTTCTATGGAGAAACCATAAGATAGAAGAGGCAATGTGGGAACATGAGGAAATTATGATAAAGAAATGCCTAAATCTTTTTATGCTTTAATATTCTAAAAATTTTTATGATGAAATTATTTGAAGGATTGAATAATGAAACACCCCTAGCTTCCATGGTACACTTCTCTTTGACTAATACAATATCTTGCACTGTACGCAACATCGAGTTCTAACACACCACGACCAATCAATCTAACTGTTATGAATAGTAATACCCACTTTTTGAAATTTTATTTTTCAAAGTGGACTTCATTTTTGGATTTGGAATATCAAAATTAGCTTTGGGTGAATTTTTTGAGTTTTTGTGAAAACATCAATTTTTGATGAATAGTGAAAAACATTGTGTTATTGTTTAAAACCGACTTTTTATTTAAATAATTAGTTATTTAATTTAAATTTATTTTATATAAAAATAGATACATAATAATTATTTATGTTAAATTTAATTCATTGGAGTCATTTTATAATAATATTAGATATATAAAATTTTGTTGAACTTTTTACTGTCTTTTACCCACCTTCTAGGCGCATTTTCAAATTTTCATAAAACAAAATTTTACGACTTATGTGAATTGAATTTCAAAACTCTTAGAGACACGGTTGACATTAGTAATTAAAATATGGTTCAATAAGATGAAAATATTTTTTGGTGAATAAAAACTTTTCAATTTACTTCACCATAGTTAAAAGTATATATAGTAATTAAAGGTAGAAAAATTTATTATAATTACTCTATAGCATGTCTTAATTCTATTGGATAAGTTTATTTCGACAAAAATCAACCTTAGGAATAAAATATGATCTTTTTGGTCCCCTTGGATTAGATTAGGAAATTTATTATTCTTTTATTTAAAGAAGTGCTAAAAGTGTTAAATTCGATGTTTAATAATAGAACTATTTTTAATATAGGGTTACAGATAAGATAAATTATACTATAAATATTCATAAGAAAGATAAAACGATTTCATACTTAATTGTATTTTATTTATAGTTTTTATCCATTAAATAATTAAATTTATTTTTGACACAATGATGATTCAATAATTACCTTGTTAATGAATGATTAAAATTATTGATATCATAAATATCCAAATAAATTTAAATTGAGACTTCTGATGAATTCCACTAATTTTATAGGTTAATATTACTTTTTAGGGTTTATTAAATATTTTTTTTGATGTTATAAATCTTTTATGACTTTCCCTAAATCAAAATACCAAATAGGGTCAAAATTGACATAAATGAGTTTTTAAAACAAATACTATATTATTAATTGATATAATATTCCTAAAATATACGGATCTGCCAAATTACTTAGATAAGGTTATATATATAAATAATGAACCACTTTGGATTCTCTTGGCATTTTATACTTAGTTTATTTACCATTTATTATAATAATACAAGACTAAATGGTAAAAGTTAAATTATTTAACTAAGAGTTAAATCTAAAAGATAAGGATTATATAGTGAACTAAACCTATATAAAACCTATTGGTTGAAATTTGTTGGATCCATATCCACATTTTCCTTGAAAAAAACCTTTTGGATCAATTATAAACCTAATATTATTGTATAATAAAATAATATTTCATGATTTTACTAAAGTAACCCTAACCTCACTTATAAAAGGGTACTTCCCCATATCTCAAAATCACACATCCAAATCCATTTGGATCATAAAAACCTAATAAAATATCCTCCCAACTACATTAAATTTAATCTAGAGGCCTTACTTTTATTAGAAGCCAAGCTAAGGATCCCTTTTGATCAAATCAAACAGAAGCGCCCGAAGAAAAGGTAATAATTTCACCACCTCTTTCAAAGTTATTTTTTTCTTCCACTCCCTCTTTCTTTGTTTTTTCCAAACCAAAATAATAACTCCAGTACCTTATACATACTGTGATGTTATAATAAATATGTTACAAATATATTCATTATTCTATCCATCCTATTAATGACAATTCATCATATGTGCGTACGTACGGCTTACCGTCTCCACGTCGTGGTGTATTTTTTTATTCAACACATCATTTTTTGGATGGGTATAAGAATGAGTTTAAATTATGTAAATAATAAATATAACATGTTAGTGATTTGGTATATATGATTTACCATCCAATTACATATGATTTTACCATCAATAGAATGATATTTTTACTCGTGCGTACGTACGGATTACCGTCTCCACGAACGTGATGAGTTTTATTTCCCATCATAAACATTGAAGAATAATTTTCATTTTATGATAAAAAATAATTTTTAAGATCTTAATATCATTATGGATATGAACTAAATACTTCCTATCCATAACCAACCTGTATTACGTAACAAATCATATAAAGGAAAATATACTTGATAACACCCAAAACAATGATACTACTGAAATATTATTAACAAAGTTATATTAAAAGATCATATATGATATCATATTTATGCATGAAGTTATTTTATAACTAAATAACAATGATTTAACTCTAATACCGGAGGGTAATGTACCAAAAAATCATCTTTCACTCCAAAAGATAATAGTATTCAAAAATATTCTCTTTATCCTAATCGTATAGGGTTCTAAAAAATAATGAAATTATAATTCATTTCTCAGACTATTTAAAAAAAATACATTATAAAAACTAGGACATCACGTATTCCAGTGGTAGGTGATCCACCCTTTCCGCCCTTCGGTTGCAGGTTTAAGTCTCACAGCCTTGCCAGACGTGAAAAGTTGTCACCCAACCACCAGGTTGTCCTTTTTATGACAATCCAAAAATAATCTCAAGAAATCATTTAACCTAAACCATAGTATCCAATTTCAAACATAATCGATTAAAACCGTTAGACTTATCCAAAATACTTCTTTCCAAACTCACAGTACAAAAAATTATAAGGAAGGTAACCACAATGAAGATCCTTTTTTCCATATAATAACATGTGAATACCTTCATCATGTAATTTTTTAAAACACAATAACAACCTGAATTACCATAAAACCTTATTGATTACATTCAGGATCCCTTATTCCTTATAAAATATTGGATATACTCCTATCCAAAAAATTTGTAAACTCCCACAATGATGGAATAGACAAACCATTAATCAGTTCCAAGGATGTCTATAATATCCAATATAATTTATCCAAATCAATAATCTCTTATTCCAAAAACACAATCTCAGTATCAAAACCATATTAAGGTTTATATTTCCATCAACCATGTATTTTCCAAAAAGTTTAACTTGTTATTGGGTGACTTTTCTTTGAACCATATAATCTAAAATCCTTAATAAAATAGTACTGCAGTACAATCCTTATATACTCTATAATTCTTATAACATGTACATAATTATTACAATAATCAAATGACACAATACTTTAATAATAACATAAGAACTCTAATCATTACTCTCCATCATCGGATGTATCATAACTTGATTATTATCCAATATCATCATTTATGGTATACTTTGATGATTTGGACATTGACTCCTGTAGTGTCTCAACTCCTTGAAGATAAAGAATTATACATTTTAAACCTTTCTCTTACCCTTGCAATCATGTACTTGGTGTCCTTTTTCTCCACACAAAATACAAAATCACATTCCATTCAATCATTTACCAAGGTGATTCTTTCCACAGTTATCACATATGGGAAAATCCTTCTTTCCCATCTTCACGTTATCCATATTTATCTCTACAATCCTTTTCTTGTCTTTCTTCCCTTCAAAGCCATAGGACTCAGAAAATTATTCACATATCTTATTAACACATGATACTATTTATCCATATGATGAGAATACATGGGAGACTATTTTCCTTTTAAATGTTGTCTTAATTCCATAAATGATACGACCCTTCTTAATATTTCGATCATGCGTATTGCCAAAATTCTCATTCCTTCTACTAGGCACCATTTCTAAACAATGACACACACTAGGCAGGATTATGAATAACAATGCATAATTTTAAACTTTTAAAATACCTAACGTAAATTGAAAAGATTATTCATATAATCTATAATCCTAAAATTTTTTCATTGAGGAATTATTTACTCATAAATCCTTCATAATTCCTTGTAATAAAAATGTGAATTATCGTAAGCATATCCTCCGGGAGTGTCGTAACTAAGAGTGTAGTAAGGCCCATTGTCGTGTACCATGATACCTCGGGTCAAGACAGAAACTCATTCTCGGAGTTTTCAATCCTTGGTAAATCTATTCCAGAACCGCCTCTACCCGCTAATATCTAGATAGGGGTGTATTTCTTGGAAAATACCCAAAATCTCTACATTACCAAAATTCTAAGAAGTTATTCTATAATAATTTTCAAAGTCTATCTTAGGGTAATTTTCTATAATCAATCTTTATCTAAATCTATTTCATAGGTTGTTGATAAATTTTCTCTAATACCTACTATAAAACCCCGACCCTTGTTACCCAGAGTCAGTACATTATTTTAATACATTATCATGATTACAAGGAAACATGTCCCGAAGGACCGATTAGTTTAGCAGTCTTGGAAAATAGATTGTATACATGAATGTTACATTACATTATAAAATGAAAAAAACTACAACATTGTATCCATTGACCACATTCATATCCCTTAGACTATCCCTATATGTCATTCATAATATACTACTTCACATCCTAGCAAAAATATAACATTGAAAGAGGTGAGCTCATATTCTTATTAAAGATAATAATATAGCATAAAATTTCATAAATAAGATTAAACATTTAAGGAGATGTATAAAACTAAAACAAAAGACTTTTAAACATAAACATCAACATAACAAGGAAATGATAAATCAAATAATTCCATTTACTTATTCACATGGTTATTCTACTCATCAAAAAAACACATGTAATATCAATAGCTAACTTTATAATGATGGAATGCATAATTCTTGACTTCATAACCCCATATTCAAGGCCTCATTCCAAAACTAAAAATAGGATTTTGTTAAGGACTTGTGAAAAGATAGCAGTTTGTCTCATGAAACCTACCAATGCATCGAGGAGCTATAGAGGGCTCCACCCGTCACTTACTATATTCAATATATTTCTCATATTAAAAGGTTTAAAAATAACATAAACATAAATATTAAAAGTAGAATATGATATGTCAATATGTTATCCATAAACCACGAATGGTATAAAAAAATACATCCACAATCAAACATATCACACAACCTACAATAAAATATCGAATATTTGTATCATAATAAATCAACCTCGATCAAGAATTATATCCAGTAACGGATGTTGACATAGTTGAAAATGACCAATAAAAATATTTGAGAGAAATATCCCTTTCCATGAAATCATTTAAAAGTAATATAATGGAATTAATTTAAAATATAGCTTTTAATCAAAGTTTCCCATCCCAATTTGAATAATTTTAAAGGAATTAAAATTTAAAAATATTCATGTCCATATAAATAATTCCTTAAAACCATTTTTAAAACACGGACATTAATGAGAAAGGATTATAAGAATAAATATTTAAAACATTTAAAATGATGTTATAGTAAAAAGTCCCTTAAAAATAATCCTTTTAAAAACTCTTTTATGATACATGGACATGGATAATAAATAGGTCCCAATAGATACTAACGTAAAAACAACTTTGAATAATAATGTGATTGTGAAATTAACCATTACCTTGCACCTTCCTTTGGTCAAGGAGAAATTTAGCCTCCTATATAATGACTATTGTATGTTATTAAATTATACCAGAACCATATTCATATTTATTATATCATAAATGATTAATTTATGACTTCATACTACCCATTTAATAATTATTTCTATACTAAAATAACATTTTGGATAATAATCTCTTTCTTTATCGTATGTGTTTTAACTTGTTATTATTGATCGTATCATTTGGATCATGATTTAAATAATTCCAGAATATAACACATGATTTATATATCATATATATTTAGAATATAAATATGTTTAATAGATAGATATATGAAATGGAAAACACCATTTCTGGAGATGGTAGGCCGTACGTACGCATAAACACTACTTCTGTTTACATATTGTATTGAATGAAAGTAAGTGAATAAAATATATGTAAGTACATACATATATATGTATATATATATATTAAGTAAAATTATTATATAATATTTTACATAATTTTGAATAATATAAATTTTTATAATCATCATTAAATGGGTAATGTGGAAATGAATCTCATCAAGTCGTGGAGACGATAATCCGTACGTACACACAAGGGATAATATCATCATATTGATGATGAAATAGTATGTAATTGAATGGTATATCATATATAAAAAATAATTAACATGTTATATATATTATTTACATCATTTATTGTAATTATTATATCCATCCAATTAATTAAGTGTTTGAATAACAAACAACACCAAGACGTGGAGACGGTAAGCCGTACGTACGCACGTATGACGACTTTTTCATTTATAGGATGGATAGAATAAAAAATATGGTTTTAAAATATTTATAATAACATCACATAATATAGTAGTAACTGGAGGTATTATTTTGTAATGGAAACAAAAAATAAAAATGAATTGGAAGAAGAAAAGAACTTGAAAGAGGGTGGTGAAATTATTACCTCTTCTTCAGGTGTTTTTTTAAGTTGATCAAAATGGATCCTTAAGTTTGAATTGATATCAAATTAAGGACTCTATGATGATTTTAGGTATGTTTAAATGATATTTGAGAACGTTTTAGATGATCCAAATGGATTTGGAGGTGTGATTTTGAGAGAAGGTGAAGTGACCTTTTATAAGAGGGTGATGGTCACTTTAGGAAATGATTAAAATATTAATTTATAATACAATCATTTTTGGTTTTTAATTGATCCAAATTTTTTTATTTCAATGATATAGTGGTTATGGGTCGAAATAATATCAATCAATAGCCTTTAGAAAAGTTTAGGTCACCATATTTACCCTATCTTTTAGATTTAACTCTAAGTTAAAAAGTTTAACTTTAACAATGTCCTTTTGTATTATTATAATAAATGGTTAATAAACATACTATAAAATGCCAAGTGAACCACAAGTGGTTCATTAATGACATATTAGTCATTAAATAAGTCTTTTGCCAGAAAATTATATTTTTACAAATATTTTATATTTCAATAATATAATATTTGTTTTAAAAACTCATTTATGTCAATTTTGAAACTATTTAATATTTGGGTTTTGTGAAAGTCATCACAACTTAATTACTTAGAACAAGATACATTTAATCAAACCTATCATGTAATATTCACATATAAAATTCGTGGATGTCATAAAAACATTGAAATTATATTTATTTTAATATTTCAAATACCATTTATTTGATTCTTTCATTAATATGGTAATTACTGCAACATCATTGTGTCACTAATAAATTTAATTTATTAATGTATGAAATTTATAAATAAAAAACCATGATGTAGGAAATATTTTTATATTTATAATTAATATTTATAGTCTAATTTATCTTATGTGTAACCCTATATAAAAAATGGTTTAGTTATTAATCATTGAATTAAACACTTTTAACTCTTCTTTGAATAAAATAATAATAAATGTCCTAATCTAATCCAAATAGACCTAAATGATCATATTTTATTCATAAGG
The DNA here is from genome assembly GCA_963277665.1 of Viscum album. Lineage (NCBI taxonomy): Eukaryota > Viridiplantae > Streptophyta > Magnoliopsida > Santalales > Viscaceae > Viscum > Viscum album. The sequence goes on from OY728163.1 coordinate 696,089,237, forward strand.
TTGTTTTTCGTCAGAATACACTTATCCAATAGAATTTGGACATGTGTTTGGGTAATTATAATATCAATTTTACCTTTAATTACATTATTTACTTTTATCTGTGGTAAATAAAAGTTAAACGTTACTATTCACCCAAAAATATTGTCATCATATTGAATGAAATTTTATTTAATGATATCAACTATGTCTCTCGGATTTTCGAATTACAACACATAGATTCAGTAAAATTATGTTTTATGCAAATTTTCAAATGCTCCTAAAAGGTGGGTAAAAGACGGTAAAAAGTTCATTAAAAATTTATACATATAATTTTTTTATAAAACGGATCTAATGAATTAAATTTAACTAATATAGTTATTATATATAAATTTTTCCTTAAAATAAATTTAAATAAAATAAATAATTATTTAAATAAAGGTTGGTTTTAATCAATAACACCGTGTTTTTCACTATTCATAAAAAATTGAATGATTTCAGAAAAATACCAAAAATTCACCCTAAGAAAATTTTTATAATAATAATTCAAAAATGAATTATATTTTATCAAATTCATAACATATAAGTTTCCTTAATTAATTTAAAATTAATTCCCATTGTAAAAACAAAAAATCAGGTTTTTTGAAAGTATAAACAATCAATAGATTGACATGTGTTTATGTCAAATTTAAATGTGAAATTACATATAATGACCTAAATTGTATTAAATAATAAAAATATAAACAAATTATACTTCAAAACAATTCAAATTCATAATTTATCACTATAAATTATTTCAATTAAAAATGTTGTTTTCAATTAAAACATAATATTTTTCACTATTCATCAAAATATGAAAGTTATCAGAAAAGTACCAAAAATTTATCCAAACTAAATTTTTATGTCCCAATTATAAAGAAGAATTTAATTTCATTTAATTGAATATATAAAAGTGTCAAATATTGTTTATAAAAATGGTTCCCCATTAAAAGGCGTTAAAATTTCATTTTTTGAAAAATATTTCTTTTATCTGGAAAAATGAATTTGTTCATATATTATATCTAAGAAACAAATAATATTGATGACAAAAATATATAGAGTGTTTAAAATTCAAAATGCAATTATTACTATTCATAACCGCATTTTGAACGTCTAGTTTGGTAAGTTGTGGTGCACTCGAACTCGATGTTGCGTGCAGTGCAAGCTATTGAATTAATTTAATGAGATAATGCACAATGAAACCGTGGGGTGTTATAGACAACCTACTCTAATAGAATTTGATTTTTTTAGTTTTAACATCCATACTATGTCATTAAACTATAACCTCCCTACATGTTGGTAGTGAAATTATAATGTAATTATTATGATACTAATCAATATAATATATATGCTGAACCAACACCTTCAATTTTGTGATTGTAATGGATTCCAAATGAATGTGTCAACTATGACATAGTTATGGAGAAAATGGATACTATTTGCAGCATATGTAGAATCATTTGTAGCATAGAAACTATAGGTTCATCACTTCTATTGATTCACTGTGTCACAGGTGATGACTACATTGACACCTATAAAAAAATGAACTTAAAAATGACATTTATATTCCATTAATATAATTTTATCTATGATTCAGTTCTGGGATAGAACATAGAATATCTTAATTTTTTTTCATATTATGTGAAATGATAAAATTCATTAGTCCACCAAATAATATATATATATCATGGTTTGGATTTTTATAGGAACTAGCTCAGTTAAAATAATAATATTGATTGAGCATGATGCTAGAACCATGGACTAGGGTTTGGTACTCCCCTAAATGGGTTTCATGATGAGTAATAGATCACATATATGGCCTTCTTGTTTATTACGTAAAAAAATTCATGGGGAGTGTTGGTCCTTTATAGTTTGACTGTGACTTCGGTTCTCCTGTACACCTAATGATAAGAGGTTTTATAAAGAATATAAATTATTTCACTCACCATTTAAATGTTAATTATGTAATCAGGTTATGAGTCCCTTATGTGTTGATTTATGTGCTTCCAAGTCCCACAGATTAATTTAATGATGACAGGCCCCACCATTACCAGTTTGGTACTCCCTCATCCAATACTTATCCTAGAATGGTGTGAGACCCCCACCATAGTCCGTGAGATATGATGGTGTTGGTTTAGTTGGGTAGCTTGTATTTGTATGTTTCATAGGGTTATTTTCATGAGAAGATACGATAAAAAGATTATCACCCAGTTTAAATGTTTATATATCATGAATGAATTCATGGTATTATGTATATTTATATTCTCCATCCAAGAGTGGGTATCCATTATCCATTTGTTTCGGATCAAATATCCTCTTCAATTTTATTTTATAATGTTTATTTATTAGAATCCTACATAATATTAGTAAAATGATCCCTATATTATAATTTATCAAGAACATTCCATGACATAAATATTTGAAATACCTGTTCTGAATTTTTTGGAAATATTCTTTTTGAACTGGGATATTATTAATGTTAATAAGTAATTTAATGGTTTGATGTTCATGAATAGTAAATGTTTTTATAGAGGAACATCCTCCTTATTTTCTCTAGGTTGGTTTTATTTTGACTTTTTTCATGTATATTTAGCCCCTTTTAACAATATATATTATAAACTTATTCTAATTGTGGATAATTTAATAAGTTTAACATATTTATACATATTCTTATTTGTTATTTACTATGTATTGAATAATATTTATCTGATATAGAGGTTAGTGGTTATATGAATGTGTATTAGTATAAGGGATCTTAACAATTTGAATATGTGTAATTTTTTCTATTCAATATAATTTGTTATATTAAATGTACTATTGGTGTTGAATACTCTACAAAATACCATCCTAGGTGGTGTCCCATTGTTTCAGGCCATGCGTTTTTATAGTGAAATTAAAATCATAGTTCAATGATGAATTTTTAGGGGATTTTTGAAATTTAATGTGAATTATTAAATATTTTTTTATGAAAAAGATATATTTTGTACGTTTAGAAAATAATAATATCATGTGGGCTCTATGATTTTGTATAAAATGATAAATTCAATATAAAATATTATTGAATGTTGTTAATTAGTTACTCATTTGTATATTTAGTTACCAACCACTTTTTCATAGTTTTCCCTTTTTTACAATCAAGGATAATGGTACGATAAATCAATTAATACAAAACTCATATTGAAATATAATAAAATACGACTAAAAATATTTTAGATTAATTTCAGATTGATGAACTTATTTTTCATTTTTATTTCCAAAATATTATTTCTTAAGTGGTTGTAAAACAACCCTAAAAACAAATTAAATGATATTAACATGATGGGAATAGAAAAATTTTATAAAAATATAAAAAATTAAAATTAATTCATTGAATAAAAACCAATGAACTAATTTATTTATGGTTTATAGTCCTAATTAAATGGTCTTGAGAATGGTCACACAATTATCGTATGATCACTCATGACACCAATGGTATCTAATCATTGAGCGTAACACCTTAAATTATTAAAAGGATATATATGAAAACTCATAAATTTATTTATATAAGTACATATTAATATTGAAAGACATAATATAAATTATTTCTTATTGTCAATGGAATATCTGGATATTGATATATCACATGTCTTGGCGAATGACAACTTCAATAAATAATGCAAATAAATTTCAAGAAATAATATAGAAAATATCATTGAAAATTAATATCCTTTTTAATATTTGATATTAATGTGAATAAAATAATGTGTCATATATTGGAAGATGAGTAATCCAAGGGTTTCATCCATGATTTTTTCTATAAAGAGAAGTATGTCATTGCTAATTTTTTAATTTTAGATAATGAATATATTTTTGAAGAAAAAAACTACATTATTGGGTTAGATAGTCCTCTCTGTAATAAAATAAAAAATATCATTTTAAATATCCTTTTTAATTTCACCAAATCCCCAGGTTTTATTAGACCCCAAATCCAGGACAAGGTCCCCCACTTGGTGTATGTCAAAAAAATTCACCAAGTGGATTCCATAACTATTTTTTTCCATATTCCAAATTGATTTAGTCATAAATGGTTAAATAAAAAAGTTTATTTATAAGGGCCTGAACTTATTACATTACATAATCAAGAATTTTAGTCAAGAACACTCTTCTATTCACATTGAGTATCGTTTAACATCAATTGTTTTAGAGAAATGGTATATAATACATAAATAACATTCCACATTTATACGTAGTATATACCAACAAATTGTATCCATTTCATCCAAAATATAAATGTTTTCAAATAAAACATATTTTAATTGAAAAAAATCATAATATTTAACATGGATTCCAAGTTTGTCTTACACATCCTTATAATATGTGGAAATAATTTAAAAATAAGGTTTGATAAAAAAAAATCTCAGTTAGGGATATTAAAAGAAGGAAAAAAACATTCATCCAGGAATACATTTAAAGGAATGTAATCATTTTCAAAAATTAATACTTGTAAACCATATATATTTAATTTGTGAAATATGAGATTTCTAAAATAATTCCTCAAAACATAAAAATCATAAATATAACCATAAAGTTATCATGGGTCATTACATACCTAATCTGGTAACCCTATTGGCTACCTTATAATTTTTAACCCTCATAGTTGCCTTACAATGTAACACTCACGACTAACTTATAGGGTAAAAATCATAGTTACACTTGGAGTAACCATAAAACTGACCACCAACATACAAATAAACAATTAGTTGGAGGGAGATATATGTCACACCCTTTATCATACACAATTCCCAGGAACTAGAACATAATTATTCAACATGAATAATTTTATAAAAACATTGATTTTTAAAATTGTAAAACAAAATTTTAAAAGATGATTTTACTAGAAAAGAACCTTAAAACATCATATATTTGAAGTGAGTATTAATAGAGTGTATGTAATATAAATATAAACTATAAATACAAATAATTAAACATAATTTAAGAAAAATTAATCCCACAAAAATAATTATGTAGATGCTTAACACAATGAATGAAAATTTGGTAAAGAATTCTATCACATTGGGTTCATCTTAAATCATAACTGTTTAAAAATAATGTATAATGGTTAAAATAGTGTAATTAATATCTTATTGAAAAATATCCATGTTTATAACACCTTATATTATAATCTCATAACATCATTTTTGCCTTTAATTATTAGTATTTTGTTCCTTCCATTGTTTTGGGCGTGTTCTTAGCATGATTTCCAAGGCTAGTTTGTGTTTCATATTCTTGTCATATGGAAACAAAATTACATAAGTGGTATTAAGTGGTATTAATAGGTTTATATAATATTAAATGGTTCCATAAATAATTTTCTTATATCGTATGTGGATTAATTATTAGAAAAATCATTAGTTATATTCGTGAAGATCATTTTGGTAGTTCTTTGTCAATAATGAACTTGTTTCATCATATACCATTAATATTATGAATATAAGTTAATTAAAGAACATAAAATTGGCCATATGATACACATTATAATATAATTTAACAATTTAAATTGTTTAATTGATATATTTGATGGATGTAACAAAAATGGAAAACACATCATCCACAATTTTGTTAAATAGGCACATCACAGATGGTGTTCTTATATTTAGAATAATAGGAGGGGAAGGAGAAGAAGTAAATTGATTAATTTTTCAATAAAAATTATAAAATAAAGAATATTATATATTATATATATTTCATTCCACTTTTCCATGGTGGAAAAAAGATAGTATAAGAAAAAAATAATTAAAACTAAATCTCATGAAAATAACTGAGGATTTTTACCTCTTGATCTCTTCCCCTTGAGATCCTCCGTAAGGCCTTTAGTTTTGGAATTTTGGGGATACCAGCATGTCATAGTCATGGATAAGAGCCTTTGGATGAGTATTTGGAAGGTTAGTGACAAGGATCAAGGCTCGAGTGGTGTGACAGGAAGAGCGGGTGAGAGTAGTATTTATAGTAGAGGAGAGGAGGGGTTTGATATTATTTTAATCATTAGTTTAATATTTTTTCTGAGAACAAGGAATAATATTGTTTCGTATGAAAAACATAGTAATAAGTTATTATGAGTTTTAATCAATATCTATTTATATCCTCCATGAATCTTGCATGATGTAGAAATTGATTTATTTATCATATTTCGTAATTATCAAATTTAACTTTTCAATAAAAATTAAAATATTTTAGAAAAATCCCAAAAAATAACCCTAACTATTTATCAATGTGTCGAATTTAAAAATATACTCCATTTTTTTAGACAAAATTCTAAATATAATTAATTTAATTTTTAAATATAAATCTTATTTTATTCAAAAATAAGAATTTTATAACAATAATAGATTTTATATCACCTTGAAAAATTAATTAAGATCTCATTATCTTATAACTGTAAGAAAATAAATATTAATATGATTTGGTATTCATAAAATTCATATCACTGGACATATTAATATTCAAAAGGGTATATTACTAATCACCATAAAAACCAGTTAGTTGTATCATACTTCAAATAACTTACTAATCACAACCATAGATGATCGTTTTTTAAAATTCAAATCATAGAAGTAGAAAAATAATGATTTATAGCTAGTATATAATTTTACATCTAAAACAATATTTCATTAATTTAAATTTATTTTTTAATCCTGGGGTGTCACATTCACCCAAACTTCTTGAAATTTCATCCTGACAATTTTTTTTGATTCTTTATTAAAAAAACGACGGTACCTTTCCGTCATTGCATTTTTAGATTCCCATGTTGCTTCTTAAACCACGTGGTTTCTCCAAAATACCATTAATTGGTAGATAACCTTATTGGAAAATAAATGATCTCTATAATCAAGAATTTGAATAGGCTTCACTTCATAATAAAGATTGTATTCCAGCTGAACTACTTCTGGGCTCAAGACAGGAGGTAAATCTGGAAGATACATTCTCAACATCGAAACATGAAAAACATTTTGTACCAGAGAAAAACTCAGAGGAAGTGATACACTATAGGTGATTGGTCCAACTTCCATTAGGATTTCATATGGTCTAAAAAATTGTGGACTTAGCTTTACATTCTTAGCAAAATACATAACACTTTTCCATGGTGATATTTTATAAAAAACCTGACAACCTAACTCCAATGCAAATTCCTTCCACCAATTGTTTTCATAACATTTCTACCTACTCTAAGCTATCCTAATTTATTTTTGGATTATATTCACTTTATTAGAAACTTCATATACTAATTTTGGTCTCATCAACATCCTTTCTGTAACTTCATCCAAAAAACCTAGGGTTTAACACCACTTCCCATACAATGCCTCAAAAGGTTCCATCTATATTCTATTGTGAAACCTGTTATTATCTGTAAACTAAAATAAATAAATAAATTGACCAGAACATCACAGATAGTCCATTCAACAAACTTTAATCATATCCTTTAATGACTGAATTTTTTGTTCTAACTACCCATCTGATTGAGGATGAAAAGTTGTATAGAAATTTATTTATATTCCCAATGACTTATAAAGGCACTTTCAAAAATTATATTTGAACATGGTATCCTGATAAAAAATAATAGAAAGATGCAATCCATGTAACATGAAAATCACATTAAGGTATAGTTGAGAATGATGATCGAAATACATTGTACCTCGAATAGGAAGGAAATAAGAAAATTTAGTCAATCGATCAACAAGAACCCATATTGCATTGTAACCACAAGAAGTCGTTGGTACCTACACTAAGATATCCATGGATATATTTTCACATTTCCACTATGGCACAGGTAAAGGCTGAATAATCCCCTTTGATATCCTATTCTATGCTTTAACTGGTTGACATGTCAAACAATTCACAGTAAATTCTGCAATATCTTTTTTCATTAGATCCCACCTATAATACTCCTAAATGTCACTATACATCATTGTGCTGTAAGGATGAACTGAAAACAGATAACTATGAGATTCACACCATAATTCTCTATTCATATGATAATCACAAGAAATAGATATTATTTTTCAAAATTATAAATAACAATCATTATCAATGTTAAATTCTGGAAACATACCAATTTTTACCAATCATACCCTTTTCTGTAGTTCATGATCTTCCTTCTTCTAATGCATAATTTTTTATCAGAATGAAAACTACACTAAAACCTGAAACAAAAAACAGGTATTTCTTGTGCTAACAACTTCTAAGCCTAAATTCATCAAATCATTAATAAAGGGATCATGTTCCAAATGAAACATGGTAAATTCTGCCTGATGTTTTCAACTAAAGATATCTTCCACATTGAATTATTTTCTTGGATTGTAATTGATCGCATAGTCATAATAATTTATTAGCTCATTAAATATTTTCTACCACATGTTTAATTAATTATGAGTGAATATATACTTCAAAAATTTGTGGTCAGAATATATTTTACATTTGGATTCATATAAATGATGCCTCCAAATTTTCAAAGAAAAAACCACAGATGCTTCTTCTAAATCATGTGTGGGAAAATTTAACTCCTGAGGTTTTAGTTTTCATTAAGCATAAGCTATTAACAGATAATTCTACATCAGAACTCAACCAAGTCCTTCTAATTAAGCAACAATGTAGATGAAAAAATCACCATTTCTGGAAGGAAGTGCCAAAACTAGAGCATTCACCAATCTATTTTTTAGATCCTAATACAACTTCATTGGATGACCCGATGTGTGCGGAAAAAGTCTTAAATGATCTCACTACACCTTTCTTCTAATAGTATGTATTATTTTTATTATTCTAAACTTTATATGTGAAGGCATTTTCATAATGAACCATCTCAACACATTTAATATACTTCATATTTATCTTATCAAGATTATTCGTAGGATAATTTTCATTACAATCACATGAAATTTGTCCAAACATACCACATCAATAACCCTTCTTGGTTTTGGCATGGCATTCAGCTGGGTGCTTTTCACAACATGTTTTACAAATTGGAAACTGAACATTCTTACAATCATATTTCTTCCACTGATTATTATCCATTGCTTACAATATGTACCTCTACATTTATTTGATGTTATGTGACATATGGTCATAAAAATCCATTTCTACCCTCTCAACACATTAGACAAGTTCCTCATAACTTTTGAACTCATTAGAAACATATTCCCTTTGATATCATAGATTCAATCCTGAGTAAAAATCATTGATTTTTCTATCAAGATCGAATGTAAGACTTGGATCATACCTTGATAGTAAAGTGAAGTTATCTTTATACATGGACACTAATTATTCTTAAATTTTCTTAAATTCAATGAATTAATTCTCCATCCTAAGTCAAACCACCATGGGAAAATATTTTTCAAAGAAATGACATTTAAATTCATCCCACTCTAAGGCATCAATCTCCTCTCTATCCATAATATTATTGACAATTGAACAACAATGATTTGCATCACCATCAGAACTATAAATGGAATGTCTTTCTAGTAGATTATCTAAATATCCCATACTATCTCATATATTATCAAAGGATTTAATCGATCATTCAACCTCTACTAGGACAGAATATCCATTTAATGTAGGAGGGTTTTGCTTCATAAAATGTTCCACTATTGTCATGTTCGTTTGTGGTAGCATAGGTTATTCTCCCACATGGTTTCCGTTGCTATTTATTAATTGTGTCAACTGAGCTATTACTATCAAAAACTACTTGGTTCCTATCTCTATCATTCTGGGCTTCTGATTTAGAAATATATCATTTTTTATATTCCTTTCCACTTCAACATCCCTATTACTTTTACGGAAATCCATTGCGAACAAACATATATTATTCAAAGAAACATGGTTATAATTAAATTCTATAACATTTAAAATTAAGAATAGAGTAAAAATATTTTATGGATTTCTTTTAACATCATATTAACACCTAAAGTTATCTAAAACATCCTTTGATACCAAATATAATGACCCGACCTTATTACATTATATAATCATGAAATTCATTCAAGAACACACTTAAATTCACAATGAGGATATTTTAAAGATTAGTGTTTTAGAGAATTTTGAAATTATACATACAAAACATTCCACATTTATACAGTGAGGATACCACAATAATAGTATCAATTTCTACCAAAATATAAATATTTTCAAATAAAACATGGTTTCATTGAAAAATATTTATAATATTTAACATGGATTCCTTCTTAGTCTTGCACATCATTATAAAATTTGAAAATAATTAAAAAACATGGGATGATAGAAAAAATATAATTAAATTGATATAAATAGAAGTAAATAAAACATTAGTCCGTGAATACTTATAAATTAATGAAATCATTTTCGAAAATACATACTTGTCACCCATATATACTTACTTTTTGAAACATGAGTTATCCAGGAGATTTATACAAAACCTAATGAAAATAAATAATACTATAATGGTATCATGGGGAATTAATTACATAATCTTCTATCCCACTCAACTACCTTATAATTAGTAACCCTCACATCTACCTTACAATATAACCCTCACAGCTACCTTATTGTGTAACTATCACAATTATACTTAGAGTAACCATACGAGAAACCACGAAATTACTTATACGAAATGAATTAGAGGGAGATATGGGTACCATAACTTATCATAATCAATTCCTTATTACCAAAACATAATCATACAACATGAATAATTTCATAAAAACAATGCTTTTGAATTTTTTAAAACAAAATTTAAAAAGAGGATTTCAAAAGAAAAACCCCTTACATATATCATATAATTGAAGTGTGACTTAATAGAGATATTGAAATATGTATATAAACTATAAATATATATAAATCAACATATTATAAGAAACATTCATCATAGAAACAATTTTAATACAACATAATTAATGAAGTAGAAGGTTAACCCAAAATGGAAATTACATTAAGAATTCACATACATCGGGTTAGTCTAATTTAAAACAAGTTTAAACCTATTATATTATGGTTAAAAAGAATCAATAATATCTTAAAGAAACATATTAATTTTTATAACACCTTATATGAATATTTCATAACTTTATTTCCCCCTTAATTATCCGTATTTTGTTCCTTTAATTGTTTTTGGTAGGTTCTTTACATGATTTCCACGAATGGTTTGTATTTGATTTTATTATAATATGGAAATTAAATTATAAAATATTAATAAAATTATATTTATATGTTTCCAAAATATTAAATTATTCCATAATAATTTTGGTTATATGGTTTGAGGATAAATCCTAAGGCAAATATTTAGTGATATATGTTAAGATCTTTTTGGCGGTTCTTTGAAAATCACTAACTTGTTTAGTAATATACCATTAATATTATGAATATAAGTTAATTACACTACATAATATAGGTAATATAATAAAAATTAAAATCTTATTTAGAAATTAAAATGGTTTCACAAAAATATATGATGGATGTAAAGAAAATTAAAAACACAAAGTCCGTGATTTTTTAAAATCGACACTTCGCGAATGATGTTCTTAGTTTTAAAATAAGGGTGTGGGGGGGGGGGGAAGAAGTAAATTTCTTAATTTTATAATAAAAAATATAAAATCCAAAATATATAAGATTCTAGATAATTTATGCTTTTTGGGAAAGTTGATTAGAAGAGATTATAAGAAAAGAAAAGAATTGAAAAGAAATCACATAAAAATAAAAGACGATTTCTAACTCTTGATCTTTTTTCCTTGAGATAATATTTATGTCCTATGGTTTTGGAATTTTGGTTATACCATTAGGTCTTGGATGAGGGGAAGATCATTGGTAAGAGTTTTAGTAGAACATTGATAGGGCTCAAGGCACGACTGGTTTGAGAGGAAGATGGAGGGGGTGAGGGTGTTATTTATAGGGGTGTAGAGGAGGGGTTTTACATTATTTTAATCATTAGATTAATTTTTTAAGACTATGAATATTCTTTATTCATGTGAAAAAAAATAGTAATAATTCTAGGCGAGTTTTAAATAATTTACATTCTCATCATCAATGAATCATGCATGATGAAAAAATTCTTTTATTTATCATATTTCATAATTACTGAATTTTAATATTTTTTGGAATTAATGAAAAACCTATTTTATTATTATTTTTATTTTTATTAGGTTATCATGGTTATTTATAAATAATATTATACATTTCAAGATACCTTATAATTTTCTAGTTTTTCATGAAGAATATTGGCAATTTCATTACCATGTGTATTTGAACTACTATACATAAAAACATGGATCTTCATTACCTTAATTAAAATTTTTTGTAATACATCCAACGGTTTAATTTGAACACTATTATAATACCACTCCAAATATTTTATCCTAAAAAACTATATAACCTTCCACACCATTTCACCATTTTAAAAATTGTAAAATACTTTTTAAACTACAATGTAAACATCTATTTTTTCATTGATAATGAAAATCTATTATATTCAATCCTTTATTGATTTAAAAAAAGTATATTCATTCACCTCATTCAATGGTCATTAAATTTTATGAGCTCTATCAAATAGACGTTATAATATTTTAATGCGTCCCTAATGAATGAATGAAAGTGAATCACATTCATTAATGTTATTCAACTGAATAAGGAATCTTTTGATAAAAGTGGCCAATATTAAAACTAAAATTATTTAATGACAATGCATTAAATATATATTATTTTACAAAGGTTAAAAAATATATCTTAATCTGATTATTTAACAACACAGACACTCTGTTTTGAAACATTCATCCCAATATGCATCATTCTCTTATTGAGATAGGTGAATGATATCCAGTCCATGAAGACACTAAAAAATAGTGAATATAAAATAAAATTATTTACAATTAAGTGAGATTAATTTAATATTCATGTATATATGTGATATTTCATTAATGGGTTGTGTATAAATCTCCACCATTACTTGTGTGTAACAATGTGTTATATCCCACAAGCAGTGTTGGGGTTTCCCAATGTCCTTCAATTCATCTTTAAATTATAACCATCATGGATAGATCTTACATACATGAATTTTTATTTCTTTTACATCAACTTATTCCTATGGTAACCCTTGTGTTCCCTCAATAATGAAACAACCACATTTATATATTGTGAATGAGATATTAAGGGATTAAATTCACAATTATTTAGCCCAAACATTATTATAAGGTAAAATAACCCTTAAAAGTTTAGATAAATGGAGGAAAGTTCCATGTTTATGAGATAAAATAAGACGAGATACACAAATTTATATTAAAAATTGTCTTGGGAGTCTATCTACCAATAGTGTAAATTATATCGAAGCTTACGTGGTGGTATGGGATGGGGAAATCTCATTCATTTGAGATACTATATAGAAGATTCCTAAGAGGGATCCCACAAGTCCTAACATTTATCTAGACAATGGAGACTTAGCTAATCACGGCCCCTTTCATAAATATCATCATGTAGTCACCATGAGTCAAGAAACTATACAAATACTGTGTTGTCAAATATCCATCTCCATAATCTAGAATAAAGATAAACATTATTTTACATTATATACCCATACGATGTGTCACCCTACAATAGTTGATAATTCATTATGATCGTATTAAATAGAAGGATCCATAAGAAATATATGGACATACTTTCTTTGTTTTAGTAGCTCTATCTTCCCCATTTTTAGTATCTGACCATCATAGGTTCCCATATAATTAAGATGAATAAAAATAATATAGGTCCTCATAATATCCACACAGACATCATTCGTGCAGATATTTCCCATGGTAGCATCATAAAATATTTTAGAGTTAAATCCAATGTAAATTAATTTAACCAATGTAGAGGTCATACCATTATATAATAATAAATGCACATAGAAATTTGTGTTAGGATTATGACTACAACAATCATGTAGTTACTCCTCATGATAAAAAATTGGGAACCATAGAGCTTATTCCTATTATATTACATGAAACCACTATAATGATCCTCCCATTGATTAAAATATTAACCAATATAGTTTTCTTACTAATTCCATAGATGAAAATATCCACTATGGATGACCTCCAAATGTTTTTTCTAGGTATAAACCACTACAAAATATATCCCTATAAATATTGAATCATTTACTAAAGAGAAACAACTTACGATAAAAACAAAATCTCTGATATTGGTTTATTCTATTAAATGATAAACATCAAATGATGTGGTTGATCAACAAATGATAACTCTAGAATCATCATTAGAGATAATACACATGGTATCACAATCAACTATATTTTTTATTCTCTCTAAAATGAAATATCCTACTAAATTCGAGGTTTTATGTAAGATTATATAACTAGAAACTAGTGAGATACTATTTGTTGATGTTATATCAGTAAATGTAATGTCTCTTCCATGATATAGAACGAAACCATGAATTTTTTATCCCCTATAACGATGAATACAATAACTATAGAGTTTCTCCCCACAATATCACAACCTAAAACTATAATGGTCCTACAAGAAATGAACTATTCATTTAACATGAGAGTGATACCCTGTCAAGTAAATCTGTTACAATTGAGATCCTACACAAAAACTATACAAAAGCTAACCATCATCTTGTTCCTATTAAGGATGATTTAGAAGACCATAAACTATAGTAATTACTCACAAAATAAATACAAATATTAAATGATTTCAATGATGAATTGATATAAAATCCATTCCATTAATGTAGGATGGGTTTCAAGAAATAGAAATTGATATGTAAAAAAAATTTCATACACACATAATAAATTCATTTACATGATTACTCATTATATCGAATAATAAGATGAACCTCAGAACATATATGTTAATCATTTTTTGAGTCTACAAAACAAGTGAAATATTTGGTGAACATTATTCAATACCCCTAAAAAATATTATACACACATTATTCATTTAAATTAATTTCATATATAATATAGTTTTTTCACAACAATCCTAAAATAAACATAAAAAACGTGTCATCAGATGATCAGTATGGGGTAAAAAAAAGAGTTACAAATATAAGATAACAAGTTAGCATATGATGAACATGTGGGAATGAAATCATAATGTATGTATATAAAAATGACATTATTTTATCATACCCATTAATCAATGTATCATAAATCACAAATCATTACATAATGTTTTTCCCATAACATTTTACATGTGTCATGGGAGTGTGGAAACATCTGTCAATGATCATGTGAAATGAGAACATGAACGATGTATGTCTTATAACACCATAAAATATAACAGAAGTGTCATGTATTTTCTGACAATTTGATGGAATTTTTTGTTTTATAGGTATAGAGAATTATGGAATCTAATTTTAAAGAATATTAACATATTGAAAAAATACCCAATTTTCTCACAAAACATTTTTTTCTAGAGAAATATTTTATTCATTCAACGTATATCAATAAAATAGAACTGTAACATTAATAAATTTTATAATAATCCATAATCCATGTGGAAAACATTTCAAAAAATGTGGTGTAAAAAAATAACATTAGGTGACATAAAATAAATAAAACATGTTTTTCCATTTTCTAACCTAAAAAATACAATAGAATATTTTTCTTTTTCATAATAAATATTTGAGCTCATATATATATTTACATTTCTATTAAAATAATTTAATTTCTCAAAAAAATTCATAGAATATTACAAATGAAATATAAAATAAAAAATATAATATAATATTTATAATTTTTTAGTGGAAAACATGGTGACTCATTAATATCATTATTTGAAAAATAATACATCCACAATTTTTTAATAAAAGTCATAAAAATTACCTAGAAACATAATCTCATTTTACTAAATTTTATAAAGAATATTTCCTTTTTAAAACACTATAATGATATCATGTAGGTACATTGAAAAATTATCCTTACATTCAGCCAGACATGAACCCTTAAAATTGGATCACATAACATTGTAATTCTTATATCTATTAGTGTTAACCAAACCATAATTAAACACAATATGTTTTCCCAATTTATAGGTGATGTATATCAAGCTCACCTTTTATTCATAAATATTTTTCATGAAATATAATATGTATGTAACACACATATATTTAACTTTAATAATAATAACCATGTAAATTAGAATTCAAGCCCTTACTTAATAACAAATTAATTTAACTCATAATTATGAAAAAAATATTTTGGTTCCTTAAAAAAATGAACTAAGTACTACAATAATATTAAAAAAAGAATTTATTTAAGAATAATCACAAAATTTTAAATAAATATTGATAAAAACTTTGGGTTATGAGTGTGAGAAAGTGATTTCAATCTTGATTCCATAAAAACATATTTCGTTTCATTATTAAAAAATTTGAAATGATCTCATACAAAAAATGTTGAAAATATAATTTTTTACTTTTTCGTAAAAATATTAAAAAATAATTTAAATTATATATATAAACAATTGAAAAATAAGTAACATTATTCTTGAAACATATAGAAAACCCGAACATGGAAGAAAGTGAGTCAGAAATGATTTTAAAAGTAATCACCTTACCTCATGTCCTGAATTGTTTTTTCATATGTATACCACCCCATTTAATAAAACCATATTTTTTTATTATTCATTTAAAACTTTTTTCAGGTTAATTACCTAAGTAATAAATTTATCTCAATTTTTACCATGTTTATTTTTTCACAAAAAAGTTATTCCCACATTGTGGGTTTTGAGGTTTCATAATATGTATGTCATAAATGGCATTGGTATGTTGACTAAGGATAAAGAGATATTTGTTATATATTATCCAGAATATTATTTTTAACATACTGGACTCATAAACAAAGATTTTGTATTTATATTATATTATAGGTACATAAAATAAGACCTATCATAGGATAAAACATTGAAGTAGTCTAGAATAATAAGGCACAAACACACATGATATTTGAAAACATATGAAACTAAATTAATGGATTGTTATAATATTTTTATCACATCCAACATATAGCTAAAAATTAAAAATTTACCTCCTCTATGATTCATTCTTATTGGAAATCAAATAAAGATGAGCTTAGATACATAGTAAAGGATTGTATATATTTGAAAAATTCATTACAAAAACCTGAAATATGTTATATGGAAGGAATCAATGAACAAAATAAATCCATGATCAACAAAATATTGAATAATTTAATATATAAATGAATAAAATAAAAAATGGATTATAATAATTAAGGATAATTAATTTATGGAATTCATAATATCGAATATCAAAACAAGCTCTCATGGACTTATCCTATGATAAATTCTTGTTATGGGAAAATGAATACACCAAAACCAAACCTATTTTTTCTCATGAGTCGTGTGGATTCATATAGGGGACATATAATTTTTCTCCACACCCATTTTCTAACTATGTCTGATGTATTACCTAAAGGAGTCAAATGTACTTTCTTTCCATTCTATAGAGAAATTGTTACCGAATAATTCATGGTTATAATTATAAAGAGTAGTAAAGAAATAAAACAATTAAAATTCTATATAATAAAATTTATGTCCAAGATAATATAACTAAAAAACATATAATTTGTTATTTATAATCAATGTAACCTTAATTAAATGCATCATAGGAATATTAGAGTGATGATACTCTAAATGTAATGAGTTATCCATGGAGGATGGTATTTCAGATCAATGTTTTTCATTCGTATGATAAAAAGGAAGTTGTAATAAAAATAAAATATAAAATTTCATAAATAACATTTTAATATTACAATTTATATTCCCAAAGAGTGTATCTATATGTTTCTAGTATTAGGTCTACTCGTCATGCACTAGGGTGATGATTGATTCAATGTAAATCAATTCATTTTTTGGGTGATTTCCAATCAGTGCATTCGTTTCATAGCCACATACAAATTCTATAATTGAGATATTAAATATATTATAATATAATTACACAAACATATACTAGACTAAAACATAAAAAGAATTTTTCAAAATTGAAAATATTGAGTTTTATAGCGGTTTAAGAAACTCTTCAACCAAAATAATACAAGAGTTGAATTATAATGTAGAAAAGAATGTCCCGTAAATATCATGAGTAATATTGAGAAATTATTCATATGAAATTTAAGAATTACACAAAAAATTTGTGGTTGTTATAAAATGGGTCCCAAAGAATTCAAATTCAAATACAAATAACACCACATATGCCTTTGGATGAAATTAAATAAAAATACCATGAAATAGAGGGGAATATTTTGATCAAATAATACTTTTAATAAATAATTTTTTTGAACAATATATCGAATAGGTAGTATATGCACCACATAATGATCATTTGGTGTGTAACCCCACATATATCTAAAAACGAATTTGATACAAAAAACCATACCACTTATCTTAAATTCCTAGAACATACATTAACCTCCTTCATTATAAACATATCTATGATAAACACATAATATTTTAAATAAACAGTATCCATTTTAATTCAACTGATTAACCAAAATTGGTAGTTATAGTTAGAATCATTGATACTAGTTCAATTATAGTACTGTTTCTATTCATTATTATTCGAAATTTCAAAATTAATATAGAATTGAAAATACTAATAGGGATGATTTAAAATTATTTATGATGTTTCAAATTCCATTCAAGTGTTTTGTATTATTTATCCTCGAATATGAAATTGATAACCATCATGATTTTGGGATTCATGAAAATCGATGTATGTTTTATTAATTAGTGAAATAAATAGTTATATAAAAAATAAATAAAAAAATTATTTACACCTTTATATAATATTATTCTTTTAATTATTTTTCTATAGTCAATCATGATAGAAATGAATATAATTCTTTATTTAGGATGTTATACCGACCCAAAACAGAACATAAAATGGTATAATGAATAATTTTGAGGTGTTTTGATCTGAAGTAATTATACTAGGAGATGAATGATATTATTTTTGTGATTATTTATATGATATATACGAATTTTATGAAATAATATTAAAAATAAATTTATTTTAAATTAAAACCCAATTCAAATAAATCCTTAACCTCTTAGTACACTTACCTCATATGTTTAAAATAACCATTTTTTTTGATAATATCATTAATATATTGTCAAATGTTTCAAAAATATTACAATAATGTAATAATGATCAACATTATTCTCCACAAATGACATCCATATATCCATCCCTATAAGGTAGTGAAGGGAAACAAAATACTTTGTGTTGTGGTGGTGGTAGTCCATGAAACACATGAATGATGATTTATTTTTTCTTATGGAAAAGGGGAAAGGTGGTTAATATTATTTAAAAAATTATTTTTTATATTATTAATATGCATTTTATGATATATTGTCTAGAAATAATAATTTTGTTATGGTAAGTTAAAATAAAATAATGATTACAAAATAATTGAACATATGTTTATCAATTTTGGGATTCTCTTAGTGGATTCATTAAAAATAAATGGATTTGGATAATCTATTTTTTCTAGAATATTATTTTTATGGAAGTGGGCACTAGAGTATGGATAAAGGGAATCATTTTTGGATGAATCCAAATTTTTATATTAATATTTAAGGGGTGGAGAGAGGCCCGTACTATTGGTGATAAAAGAGGGTTTTCCTAAAAACCATAGTCTGATAAGTGATAGGAATGGAATCACATATGTGTTAGAGGGTTTAGAAAATTAGGCTGGTAAATTTAATGTTTTATATTTTGGTATAAAACTCTTACCGAACAATTTTTTTTAGAATGTATTTTGGAAATTGTAATTAAAAAAATTTAAGATACATCATTATGAATTTTACCCATATTAATCATCATTAAAATTTAAACATGGTAATTATTTTATTATCAAAAATTTATTATGACCCTAAAAAAAATCATTTATGTGATGAATGTAAATTTTTGATCCATTTAATTTAATAAGATTTCTTAATATGAAAAAAATTTACCACTAAATAAAGAAAACAAATATATGAAAAACTGAATTCATAAAAAATTGTATGTATATGTTATTTTTTATTCAAATTTCATATTATTTAATAATTAAATGAATTTTAATTTGTTTCATATGTGAATTACAATCATACAAGTGCTATATTTTATTATCTATGAATTTATTTTATCTATATAAAAACTATACAATTCTTATAAAATAAATTGTTCTAAAATACCCATTCTACTTTTACCATGATAATTAATCATATTCTGAAGTAAATTATTTTCAACTTCTAAAAATATTATTTCTATAATAATATATATTTTTACCAATTTATTGTAAAATAAAATAATATTTTATCAAAAAAGAGTAACATTTGTGGTGGAAATTGTTTTCAAAATTTTCATGCGTAAAAAACAATTATTAAAAAAAATAAGACAATATTATTATGATTATTTCAAAAATAAAATTTATTTTGTTATCAAATATTATAACCTTTAGAAATTAATCTTTAACACATACTCATGAATAAAGGATATTTATAGTGTTTATTATGTGATAATTAATTATATGATGTATACCCTATATAGTATGATCTCAAGTATTACATTGTACCCAATTAATAATTTCATACCCATAATTGGGGTATATATCATCTATTGAAACAATGTGGATCCCCATTCGCTATATCTTCATTAGGATCCTATGTTTAAACTTCTAATTTTTGAATTCAATAAATGAAATCGAGTAGTAAATTTTTTTGGGGTATATATCATCTAGATGATGATATGCAAGGCAAAAAGTCAGGTTCCCCTGATCTTGTAACTGATATGATAGTAAACATATGACTTATTTAGGATCATTTTAATGCATACCAG
The DNA here is from genome assembly GCA_963277665.1 of Viscum album. NCBI lineage: Eukaryota > Viridiplantae > Streptophyta > Magnoliopsida > Santalales > Viscaceae > Viscum > Viscum album. The sequence goes on from OY728163.1 coordinate 696,110,088, forward strand.
AGTATAAACATGATTTTTGTTGATAATAAAAGGAATTACATGGAATTCCAGGATAGGAATCACATATTTTTGATTTTTTCAATATTTAATGGCTTGGAATGATTTGATAAAAATGGGTTGTAACTTTCTAGGTATATTGCACATTCTGAAAAACTATAATCAATTTGAGTTATTCCTTACCCATTGGTTATGTCATTAAAACATTTTACAGTTCATATCATCATCCATGATCCATTAATAAGTAAATAGTTTTTAGATAAAATACATATTATCAAATATAATAGAATAAAATTGCACCCATAATTTTATTATAATGAAAACCTATCAAAATTTATGAATGTAAACAACATTTTTTACATAACCAAAAAAATTTACTACTCGATTTCATTTATTGAATTCAAAAATTAGAAGTTTAAACATAGGATCCTAAAGAAGATATAGCGAATGGGGATCCACATTGTTTCAATAGATGATATAATGAATATATTTTAATACAAAAATATCATCTAGATGTTCACATTACTATAAAGAACTGCTTCGCAAACATCAGCAATTATTATTTATAAAAACATCATATCAATTTCAAAAAATTTACATAATTAATCTTATTTTAAATATTCTCTACATCCAGATGGAACATCCTCATCTTCTATAGGTCAGATGGTCTATAAATTTATTTTAAAATAATGGTTTCTCCCTTTTCCTATTAATCACCATATTCATATTTACTATATATCTTTTTTTACCATCCTTGTTATTCCCCAACCTGGAAAAACAATGGTTCCTCCTACTAAATGAATTTTCTACATTATTTTTCTTCTAATAGAATTAACGTATCTAGATATATTTTAACATCAGTAGTTGTAAACAACTTTTTTTCCTCATGATGTGATCCTTTAAGGAAAATATATACTTGATATTCATTTGGTTTGTATATTTATATCACATATTTCACCACATATGTGTTATATATATATATTTTTATGAAGATATTGTGGTTTAAAACACAAATTCCTATGTTGGATAACTCTATTAATGGATTTTAAAATTACATAATGCATAATTAATCACCACCTCATTTCATACAAGGATAAAAGTAATTACATTCATTCATCATCACAATATATTACAAATCCTTCCATAACAAAAATAGAATTTACACATGTTCATTAATAATTTTCCCCTTTAGATATTCGAAATATTCTGTAAATTCTTAATGTCATGTGAATTTAAACCCATTATGTTCTTATGTTGATAATAATTTTGGGATCACAAAAAATGATTGATCAGACCCCTGATGGTAACATTATAATATTTAGAAATATTATATATAATTTATGGTTTTTTGTAGGATATTATTTTAATACATTTTTCTTTGAATGGTTAATATGTATTCCATCCAAGGATATAATATTTCTATCGATGAAACATCACTATTCCAAATTTCAGACTAACTCAATTATCCATATAATTACATTCTAGATTGGGTCTCTATAATTATTTGGAGTAAAATTTCATGTCATTCAAATATATTGGAGTAATTAAATTTATCATAAATGAATACCACCACACATTTATTGGGATAACCATTATGTTATATATTGATAAGATCCATGTAGTTAGAATGTGTATCAATCAATCCCAAAGGAATTAATAAAAACATATAATGTTCATACATTTTCCAAAATTCCATCTTTTTTATATATTCCATTCCCAATGTATCTGTTGATAAATATTGAAATATACTTCTTTGTAAAGAAATAAGATCAGAGGATATGAACAAATAAGTGATCAATTGATGCTAAATTGTAATAATTATTTATAGTAGTTAAGTGGAAATTACAACAATCAATTGGTAGTGTGATATAAAAATTAATATATTTAAATAATAATATCTGGTATCCCCATGAAAAAACACATGTTAACACTAATCCATTATTATATATCTTATTGGGAAATTTCTTCAACTCCACAAATTGAATTTATAAAATTCCTTAGGGAGTTTTATTTATAGTACTTGAATAAAGAATGATTTCAATAGAAAAATCAACAAAAAACTACAAAGGATGACTAGATAATTCTTCTAAGAATAAAATAAATGAATTATTTTATCATAGAATCATCATGTTTTCGAATTATATTTTCTATATTCATTGATATTTATTAAACTTACTATTTTATAAAAATTACATTAAGGTGTGCTAACAGTGGGAGATCTAAAAATTATATAGATGATGGATATTCCTCTCCAACGAAAATATTTTCAATTTAAAATAATCAATCAAATTCTCATTCCATTAAAAATAAATTTTTGCAATAAAATATTAATTCTAATACATACAAAATATCATATCAGATTCCACCATAAGTATAAGAACCTATATTGAATATATGGTATTCCCATAATTCAAAATTGAAAAATCCCAAACATTTTTGTGGTAATAATACATCCACTCAGTATCATAATTGATAATTTAATCTCTATGGTTATGGGAAAATATTAATTTAATTTTGAAAAAATGATATATATATATATATATAAGAGTGTGATGTTCATGAATAAAAAATGCTACCGAAAAAATAATCAATGATCAATGTACCTAGAATCTTTCCATTTGAAGATTCAACATCATCTATGGTAAAAAATTAATCATGATCTTTATCATTTGTTATGTTTCTAATGTATTTTCCCTCAATGTTTGGGGAATTGGTTTATATAATGTTCCTTCTTTCTACAGTTAGTGAATTGATCTTCATCAACTTCTTCCATTCGATTTCATTCACACTCTTCCTTAAATTTTTATCTTCACTTTTAACAAAAACTTGTTAACTTCTTATAATATGTCGGGGTTTCTTTATATAATTATATCAGATGAGAAATATAATCCTTAATTTATTTTTATTTTCCACATTGTTCTTACTGTGATTCTAGTTCAACCAATTATTTTGAATATTTCTCCAAAATATATATATCCTATGGAACATATTTTTCATCTAAATTTTTATTGAGACTATATTCTCAAATGATAAAATGATTTAAGAGACCAACTCCCATTGATGTATCAACATTGCCCCATCAAATAAAAACCCAATCATTCTTTTTGGTCAATATAAATTGTTTGTACCTTGACTATCTAACCTTCTAATGTTTTCCTCATACTAAAGAACATATTACATATTTTTTTATATGACTGAGTACCATAATTTATATTTCTTATATTTTATCATGAGGAATATAATTTTTATACGTCACCACCTTGATCATTTCCCATTCCAAATAGATTATCACATATTATTACATAGTGTTTTGAATTATCTACCACAAATGGTCCAGATCACCATTTAGATGAAAGACAACAATGATTGATTTTTTCTTTTCAATACATTACAATATGATAAATATCTTCTATAGATAGAGTTATTTTTTTCAACCAATGTAATAATATTAATATTTAATGTTTCTATTTGTTGTCACATGATGTGATCTACCAATGTAATACTATATTGTGGAACATTTGGTCACTTTATAACGAAATTTTTATTTTTTAAATGATAATCCATATCCCAAATATGGTTATCGACTCATTATCCTTCACTCCAAATTTATATATTTTTGGGTAGAATATACCTATATTAACTACTATTTTTGAAATTATTCTCATTTCTCATATTAGTCAAATTCTTCTTTCAATTTAATACATATAGCTTTTTAATTTTATTTAATTTTAAATTTGAATTACTATTATGTTTTGTAGATTGTTACCTGTAAATTGTAATGAAATTTAATAAATAACATATATCTAATATGATTCTTCTAAATCTAATCTTCATGTTTTTTAATAAGAAGTCTCTAATACAAAATTTGACAAGGTCGACTTTGGAAACTAGTATTTGGTAGTTATATGAAATTATGGGTATAGAAAAAAATTCTCCAAGGATAGAAGAACATAGAAGTCCTGGAAGACTAAATACATACATACATGAAATTTCATAAAAAATAATTCACAAATGAACACATTGTGAGAAAATTATTATCCCTTACTTCATTTTCCAAAAAAAATATGCATTTATCACCAATTGGTTTAATGGGGAAAAGAAAATAAGTAATGGTGAGATTAGATTCTCAGTAATGGGTAACCTATAAATAATAATTATATAACATAAAAAAATAAAAAAGTGATATTGAAGGAATTCATGAAAAAAATGAAACCATAATTAATGTAAATATAGGGTGTGATATATTTATGACAATAAATTGAAACATTGATAACATTAATCATTATTCACATACAGAGGGAATTTTAATATTTCAGACACAAAATAAGATGTCAAGGCCTTGTGCTAAGAAAAATTGCTATTATTGGAAGTGGAAAATACCAAAAAATATAATTTTTTTCTAATGATAACTATGGATGAATCCATGGATTCAATATTTCATGGACCCACCCTAACTATTTATGGATAGTTTTTTCCCCATTGGAGTCATTAAGAAATTTCATACAATTACATAAAGAAAATTCATACTAAATAAAACATAAAAATCTATATACTGTGTTCTAGAGAAGTCAAATAAATTCCAATTCAGAGAAATAATGTGGATATGTAGGAGGAAATAATGTATTGAAATTAGATTTTGTAGTGTATCTTAATAGAAATATGAATTTCCCACATCAAATAAATATTAGGAATGTGTACTTTTAATAGGTTGAGTTATCCTTGGGTAATTGTATTCTGGTCCAATATATTTCATTGGTAGGAGACAAATTAAATGGTAGGAATATTCCTTTATCATGGTTTATTATGCGATCATGATTATTCAATATCATTTCCATTGAGAGTATCTCACTAAGCGTGCAATCTTCATCTCACATAACATGAATAACGATGGAAATTAAGTTAATTATCATCTAAAACATTTAGGGTGACTACACTTAGGTGAATATATTACCTCGATAAGTCTAGTTTTCATTATGTAGTAAAGGATGTTATTTATATAAAATTGCACATATATGTTCTTTATTAAATTACAGGATCATTTTTATACCATGGAAAATATTGAGTTTTACAGCAATTTTGGTGACAAATCAATAAAAAAATATATGTGTTGGATAAATGTATTGAAATATAGATATAATAAATTTTATATTAACATTTAAAATGGGTTTCAATGAGAATTTATGTACTATATGAATTAAAATAGTTGGTGAAAAAAACATGATTTGCAAAGATTGGTTTTTTTTTGATAAAGAACCCCCCACATACTGATTCAGAAGGTATTTAATCAAAAAACATTGAAGGGCATATATTAGAGAATATAATTAAATTAATAAATAATTTTATTTTATTTAAAAAAATATCAAATAGGTTATATATACACCACATAATGGATTTTAGGTTTATAATACCAAATAAGTCAAAAAATGAGGGGACTTGGAGAAAAAAATCTATAGCATTTTTCCTAACATTAATGAATTTATCATAACGTTATGTATAGAAATTGAACATATATTAATAATTTAATTCATAACAATATTCATATCATTTTTCATTCACTATATTTAGAAACAATCATTATTTATATTAATTGTAGTGATTTTTAAAATCATGGTTTTATATATTTATCATTTCTAAAAGTTTCATTATAGTAATTCATGTATTTATTCATCTTATAGTGTTCATAACTACTAGATCATTAATTTTACTAGTATTAATGATATATAAATATTTATATGTTTCAGATTAACTTAAGGGGATATTTATTATTTATCATTTAAGATGAACTAAAAAGCATGCATGTTTAATATGTTCTTAAAGATAAATGTTTTTTACCTAATAAATTTTCTAAATATTGATATAGAATCTAAAAAAATATTGAGAAATTTATGTAATATTATACTTGAAAAGATCATAATATAAATTTATAGTATTTTTCAAGTTAATATTTTTACAAAACTAGACATTAACATAAACTAATTTAATGAATGATGACTATTTTAAAAAAACAACAATATAATAGAATCATATTGATCATAATTATTATCTATTAGTGTTATATTTCTAAATTTAATGGAATTATAATATTATGAATTGAATATTAATATATTATACAATTTGAATATAAGAATATCCACTTCGTATACTTATTTTAAATAATTAAATAAAAAATGATTGTATCATAGGATAAAATTAATAAATATAAAATCTATAATTAAATAATATTAATGAAACTAAAATAATATTTTCTATCCCTTAATAACATACTTATAGAAAACCTTATTATCTATTCATGGAAAATGAAACATGTTTGGTTGTGGATCAGTTAGTATACACAAAACAAGATTTATGATTTCATATCTCTTGAGGGAAATTGGAAAAGGTGGTTAGTGTTTATATCAAAAATATATAAAAATAAATTACACTATAAATAAATATGTAATAATATAATATTATGAAATATAGTTTTTAAATGAAATGATAATGGAAAAATAATTTAGTTAAATCATCAAACATTCATTGAAAACTTTTGGATTCTCCTGGGGGATGTCATGGAATATATGTTCATTAGAAAATCACATAGGAAAAAATGATTATGAATGTGATAGTGGATTATAAGGATATTAAATATGTAACAATTTTAGGGAGAAACTAAAATTTTAGATCCGGATTTAATGTCAGATTATAGGATCATTTTATAAATGAAAAAGGGTATCTTTTAATCGAAACTAATGTTCTGTAATGGGTAAGATTGTAATCACATGGGTGTTCTACGGGTTTGGTTAATTGAGTGGATAAATGTCACTTGAGAAAAGTGAATATGAATTTCATACGTGAAAATAGTTAAGTGAATTTTATTGTTACAATTTAATTATTTAAAATTTAAGATTCCAGAGTTAACTATTTACATGTATTAATCTTGATTAAAAATTAACCATGTTAATTATTTTAGTACTAAAAATATAATACTGACATTATTAAAAAATTTGAATTTTGTTAATATGGAATTGGTATCCCATCAACCAAATTCATTTCCTAAATATAATATAATTAACATTCATAGAATATATATATATATATAACTAATTATATATAAAAACTACTTTAAATATATTATATATTTTTTATTATTAATCTTATCTATTATTAATTCAATGAGTTTATATTTTTTTATTTTTGTGTATTTGAACATAATATTGTTGTAATATTTTAATATTATAAATATATTTTATTAATTAATTTTTTCTATATAAATTTTAATATAAATTTTCTAAAAACAACTATTTTTCATTTATAGTGATAAATATTATTTTTTTCCTTTGTAATTTATTTTAAATTTATAAAAATAATGAAATTGTTAAATAAAGTTGTATACAATTATTATATATATAATATGTATTTTATCAATGAAAACGAACAAATCTTAGTATAATTAATTTCCTAATTTTCATTAATAAAACATATATTTTATAAAAAGCACCAAAACCATCCTATGATATTGACATTATAATGAACTCAAAATATAATATTATTTTGATAAAAAGAAAATTATAACATTTAAAATATACATATAAATAAGGTATCTTTAAAGGGTTCATTGTTTGATAGTTTGGGATATAGCTTTTTCCTGATATAGTATGATCTCATATATGAAATTATTCATGAAAAAGTTATAATGTTAATAATTTAAAATAATTATTTGAAACATACTTGGATGGTCGACATGATTAATGTAATATTTCAGATTATGGAGGTAGTATTTCCGACATTTAGATGAGATAATTTTTTATTTTTATGCTTGATGGAAAAAAATATATTAATTTAATTTTCCTAAATAAAATATATATAATAAATATAATATCTATTCATAAGACAAATACATAGGAAAAAACTTGTGACATGGTAATGAAAAATTAATTAGATCCCTTTGTGTATGTTATATACAATATCACTGTAAGAGCAACATTATCTATTTCAAACAGAAAGAAACTGTATAAGGTTAATTAACATATTAACATCATAAAATAATAACTATGAAATATCCATATTATGTCTTAAAAAATACCATCTTTTTAACAAAACTTGTTATGATGTTATAGAAAACAAGAAATACCTCTTCATAGAGGTGGTATCAATGCATAAACATTGGTTATGTTTTTATTTTCCATATAATGGAAATGTGATAGAAAATTTCTATTCCCTAAAATCCGAAATTTCATTATAAATAAGTTATAAATTTATTTATTGGATATTTTTTATAATACAATTCATGGAGGTAATGTTTGATATAAATGGGAAATATTTTAGTTACGTCTATTGCCTCCTACTATGATATATTCCTTTGGATTACTCCATAAGCCTACTATGGTTTGTATTTTTGGAATAAAAATACATGTAGGTCATTTTTTGTGTGGGGATGTTATTTGGGTAGGGATATATCTTTATGAAATGATCATATTATATTATGATGAGGGGATATTGTGTGACACTTTATAAGTGAGGGGAGTGGCACTCATGTATTAAATTTAAGTTTTTAAATAATGTTAATATGTATTGCAAACAAAATCAAACATAAATAATTACAAATTAATAATAAGGTAATTTTGGTTGATATCCTACCATCCAATAACATTTATGATGATAGTTTGGGACTTTAGCTCTTAGTTTAATCCTTAATTATCCATTTTCGCCATTTTATTTGGTGATAATTTTTTTCCGATATTATAATTAATAATGAAAAAAATACTGAAATAAACAAAATTAATAAAAATGAATAAACTTATCCAATATAATTAATACATATTTCAGTATTAAATTTAATGAATTGGTAGAATTTACTATTAAAATAATAAATCTATGTGAAAATAAAAAGTATTTTTTTTCGTCTGAAATGTTTTTTGAAACCTAAAATTTATCATATTCTAAAAATAAAATTGAAGGATAATTTCAATGGAATTAATTATAAAAAATAAATAAATGGAATAAAATGATAAATTAAATTATATGAAAACATATAATGGACAATTTTTATTTTATTATTTATTGAAAAAAATTATGTAAAAATTGGAATTTTCACTATTCACTCAAAAATCACACTCTATAGGAAAATAAAAAAATTTACCATAAGATAATTTATAAAAAAAGATTCCAAAAATTATGTTTATATTTATAAATTTGAAACAATAAAATTTATAATTATTGTTTTATATAAAAATATATAGTTCATAGAAAAAACATTTGTAGAGTAAAACAATGTCTGTTCCCATTAAAAAGTCAAATGAAAATATCACTTTATATATGAATCCATAAAAAAATATCACCATACATTAATATTAACTAAAATTTAATCAATTTTAATATTATCTCAAAAATAACATTCTTTCCCCCTTTAAAAATTTCACCCTAAAAAAATTTATCACTGAATAATCTGAGGGTATATTGTCCTCATATACTATTTTTATTCATATGTTACTACATCGATAATGTGATTCAAATATAGAATAGTATCTTGTTGAATCAAATTAATTTTTAAACATAATATTTATGAAAAAAAACTCTAAACTATAATTTCATCACAATATGTATTTTTTTGAAATTGTACAACATAAGTTTACATGACTTGAGATGAATTTTTTTTGTATTCACATATTTAAGAAACCAAAAACACGTTTCATTTCTTATATAAAATAAAAGGTAATTCAAATTTTCAGGAAACTAGTTCAAATTTCTCTAGAATTTGATAATATCCAATGAACATTTGGGCTCAAACACCCCCTTCTAGATAAAAACATTACACATCCCCCAGGAAATATTTTAAGAATAACATGTTCACCGATAAGAATAAAATTTATTTATAGTGGGTTTCTATATAAATAATTCCTTACTGTTTTCAACCATAATGTGGTGTAGAAAAAAAATCTAAACATTCAATCATACAATTTAATAATTAAATAAAAATCAATTACATGTAATTAAATTCATCCAAAAAAAATTGTAGTCCAAAATATTTTTCCAAGAAATGACTCAATTTTTTTTTGAATAAAATAAAAAAAAATATTATATGAAAATTCTATTACATATATATACTGATCCCATTTTCCATGATAATTGACTGATAAATCTCATATAATATCTTCTAATATTATAATTATAAGCTATAATTTTCCATCACACTATGGATGAAATTATATATGAAATTTCATTAGTACCCAAAAAGTACTAGAGTACTTTATAAAAAAATTATTTAAACTTAGGAACATGAGAAGATACAATGAAGAGTAATACTCCTTAAAACGTGAATATTTCATTAAAATAAATTCGTTAATCTTTATTAAATGAAATAGTATTATTAATATGAAAAGATTGGAATATTTAGTCAAATGATAAATAACATCACATGTTCCATTAATATGTTAAGATATCATCTATAATCCCACTATAAAATCAAAGGACAATTACCCACATTTGTATTATGGAAGTTAATGGGCACAACACATCCCCCTAGATAGATGGCATTCAGATTCCTCTAGTGGATAAGTAAAGCATTTCATGTTCAAATAAACAAAAACCTTCTCCATAACATTCCACCAAAATATTATTTATTTAATCTATATATATTACTATTTCAATGACGTACAATAAATAGAGATATGTGATATTCAAAATATAATTCCTTCATCAACAATAAAAATTCAATTACATATAATAATAATATTAATAAAATAAAACCTTCTTTGTTGACATTAAATTCCATTATCTGACCCTATATGACCAATTATACTCTTCCTTGATATCTTTTTATCTTTCTTTTGATAATATTTTGTTCTATATATAAAAAATAACAATAGTAAGACCAATGTAAAAAATGAATTATTTAATGAACGCACAATTTCTTATAAAAAATTAAATATAAAATTAACTAAAGTGTCATCTTATTAATGTATCTAAGATATTGATGCCTCATCTTCATGACTCATGTCGTTATCTACATTATTTTGTTCACATGGATGATAGTGAAATGTTAAACCATAATACATAATATATTCTATCCACCTTCATTACCACAAATATCATATGTTTTCAAGTTAATATATATATTAATAATTTATTATTATTTTATATTTTACATTTTCATTTATATATATATAATTACACCATATTTTTAAAATGAGATATACTATAACTATCTCAAGGAATTTTTTTGGATTATTCTTTAAATGAGGTTTTGATTAATAATATATATAATTACATGATAAAGAGTTCCTTCTTCAGCAAGAAAAACCCAAGTCACTTCAATGAAAAATCATTATGAAGAACTAACTCATTATTTATATATAGAATGTATAACAAAAGAACATTTAACTATACTATTTATAAATCAAGGAAAAATTCATGAATTTTATTCTTATAGATGAATTGTACTCCATATTTTGTAAACATATTTACTGGGTTAGATAACTGATTGAAATTTTCAGCAAAAAAGTCGTAGAAACCTACTAAACCCAGAAAATATCGAATTTTAGTGAAATTTGTTGGGCTCAACCAACCCTATTCCACTTTAGTTTTAATAATATCAGTAGTTATACCATCATTTGAAGCAATATTCCTTTTAAAATCCTCTATAACAAAATATCAAATTTATTTAATCATACACACACCTTATTTTCTTTTCATGTCACAAGAATAATCCTAATATATTTATCATGATTCTAATAGGTATAAGAGTATACAAAACTAAAATTAAGAAGAAAAAAATATCAAAATACATATGGAATGATAAATTCCATTTATGTTTAATTTAAAAAAGAAATTTTGTTAACACAAAAGTAATATCCACAATATCATAACAGACATAACTAGTCCAAATAACCATCCTTATAATGTCCTCTTATCATTACACTGTATAATGTTACCTTGACAATAAATCAATCATAAAAAAATACAGCACTTCATGGGGATTTTCAATGAAGTAATATATAGGATCAAAAATATACAATTGTTTTATTGTGATTTTATTTAGTTCAGTATAATCAATGATTAGTGTTATGTAACTAACCATTGTTTTTAAAAAATGAACATGATCACCCTTAATGATTTTCTTGGAATGATGGAATCCTATTCAATAAATTTCAATTACGTCTTTTTTATTAAATCTATTTTATAGGTTAGTTTTGAAAGACTATCAAAATAATTAACTTAGAGAACAATAAAATCAAACTCTAGATCAAGAATAACACAACACAAGTCATTAGAGAATAAATCCCAATATTCATTTACTATTTGAAAATAAAAAGTTGTAATAATTTTTATATTCCCAATATAGTCTTAAAGATTACGTTCACTTTATATTTTATCATCATCATATATTATTGAAATTTTGTCACTAGTTTTGATTCACTATTATATAAAAATTAATACCCATTATGTAAAGTAACATATTTAGCACTGCATTATCTTATAACGTTATAAACTAAAATACAATTGATACATTGAATAATATAATGAACGATAATAGAAATAAAAATATGATTTATAGGAATATCTATTCCATTGATAACACCAAGTTGATTTTATTACATATTCTTTTCCATTATACTACCCTAAAGTGTTTTAACCAAGATTGTGGAATTTGTTTCATGAATTGTTTTCACATTCTACATATGAATTTAATATATATAAAATAATGTGTTAATACCAAATAGAATATAAAATTGTAACAAAATGAATAAATTAAGAATAAAATAGTTAAGAATATATTTGAGGGTCCTAGATATACTATATTACAGGGAAAGTATTTTTTTGTTGAATTTTATGTTTCTAATCATGATGATTCCATCGTTGAGTAACTAACTACAATCATGAATTTCTATGATATACCAAGACATTGAAATGAAAATAAATCTTAACTATATTTTATTATTTGTATGACCATTATCATTAACCCGTACTTTCAATCATGCACCATGTGTCTGGGATTCCCAAATTAGTAACACATCCCCAGTATCTAATGAAATTACAAAGATCTCTTTATTCCACACTTACACAATAAGGTAATAATTTTAATGACCTTCATTTTTCCTCATTGATTATAACACAACTTGCTGCCACCAGTATCACTTTATATTATTATTTTTAGTTAATATACAAAAATATTATATCAACATAAATATTAAACTCCCCCATTTCCTCTCAACTTTCAAACTCCTGAGTAAATAGATCCATTCAAAAATATAGCATCACTATTGGGTAAAATCTATCAGTTATTATATCATTACATAGAATGAAATTCTATTCATATCTATCCAATCATGACTTTTTTTCGTTATTTGAAGAATCATAATCACCCTCCTTTTTCATCAATATTATAAATATATATTCTCATTTATACGGAATAAAATTATAATAATACATTTTAGAAATGATATCTTTAAATAAATCCCATTTAATGACATTGATTTATTCAATTTTCTTAGTTCTCTTTATCAATGGCCACCACTCCTCAATATCACATTCAATGTGAGAAAAATCAAGAGTAATGTTATTATTTTTCCAACATCCCAAAACATAATAAATCTTATCTAAATTGACATTCCATCTTTTATCTTTCACTATTTCATGGGATCTACAATGAAATTGTGGTTTTTATAATAAAATATGATAATTTCAAAGATATATCTCTTGATAAAATAATGATTTATAAGAATCACTATAATTTGTCTTTTAACATCACTATACACACTACCATTATAAAACCCTTTCTTGTATACGAATTATGTCACCCCTCAATATAACCCACCAGTTATTTTATTACTTATAATAATGGTTTTATATTATTACAATTAGATGAATATTTTATTTAAAAAGATTTAATAATTTAATAAAATAGTACAATAGAATATGGTAATTTTTAAATAGTGAATTTTTTTTCCAAAAAACATGATAATTACAAAGAAAAATTTTATTTATTGAAGTTACCTCTTGAAATAATAACTATGATGTTGTTACAATTATTAATAATTAATTATAAATTTAAATAATTTGTATAAAAGTAGGATACATAAAAAGATAAATAATTAAGAAAAATAGAATATAAGAACCCAATTATTACATTAGTAAATGTTAAAAACTAAAAGAATATTTACATTTTCCATAATAATAAATTTATCATAGACACATTTTTTGATATTTCATGAAAATGGATTAATATATTTTAATATTTCATTGATCATTTCATACGAAATCAAAAATGAAAAATACTATATATAATATTTTTTTGGAAAACATGAATACTCATGAATCCCTTTCCTTGAAAACCGAATCATTTTACATTTTAAAAAATAATTAAATTTCATTAATAACATAAGCTCATTTTCATAATTTTGGAAAGAAAATATTTCTATTAAAACCCATTCAATTAACATCATGTTGTTTCTGTGGGACATAACATTAATTTTAACAAAAAAATGACCATTATTGTAAAATCAAATAACTTGTTTATTCCCATATCTCTTTAGACAAACATATCTATACTAACATTCAATCAATTTATATAATACATAATAGAAGAATATTGAGCTCAGAAAATATGAAATCAATATCAGGATCAACCATTATTTATATAAAATATAAAAAAATGAATAAAATACATATATCAAAAACCATTAATCATAAATCCTAGTTTAATTTTCATACAATCCCATAATATATAACACTTTAATTTATATAGTAATGATGGGATCAGTTTCATTTTTCATATAAGTATATATTAAAACCAAAAATTCCAAAAATACTGGGATATATATTTTATAGAAAATGATCCTAGAACAATATTATGTAATTATCACAATCAAAAAATGATATAGTGGATAGAAACATCATACAAAAAATATTTAATAAAAATTTACATTTTTAACATTATTTAAATGAAAAAAGGTCCCTAATAGAAATTATTTAAAGGAATCATTTTTAATAGTTTGTAATGTCTATCCAAAATAATCAAAAATGGACTTTATAATCCTTTGGATTATAATAATGAATGATATTTTAGTATTTAAATGAACCAATATGTATAAGAAAAATATTTGGAATGAAAACCTTTAAAACATGATTTTTCAAAGAAGGCACATTACCTCCATTCCTAATTAATTTTGTTCTTATGTATATCTTCCCAAGTGATAAAATTTTATTTTTTTTAAACATTTTTTGGAATAGTTTTTATTTCCATTCCATCATTTTTAATATTATATTGTGTTTTATGTTTTATTTAGAAAGTAAAATGGTTATATTGATGTTGGGGGTTTGAGGATGTTTGGTTTATAAGTCCAAAATTAAAATGGTAGATTCACTAAGGTGAAAGGAATCATGGTATCCTTATAAGAAATTAATATCATGTAAAAATTAATATGTTTATATATTATTAAAATTTCATGAACTATTTATTGTTGGAGGTTTTAATTTTTTTATATTATATCATATAGTAAGTTGATCACACGCAAACACCAGTGATGCTTCCAATTTTCTACTATATTTAATGATAGTATCATATGAATTATTTTTATTTTAAATAATACCCATTAAGTGATAAATTTACTATTTATTCGTTGGTTCTACACAAACTAAAACCCATTTGTAGTAGTAATGAAAAATTAATCATATTACTTCGTGAAAGTGGTATTCCCCGTGTACAAAGGATAGATGATATAAATATCAAATGAGAGTAAACACAAATAACGAAAAATGATATATTATAGATAATAATAATAATAATTTCATAAAAATATTATATATTCATTAATTATATCTCTATAACTTTTCATGTGAGATTGTGATTGAAAACGAAACAACTCACTTTGTGGATGTGGTATCTACAAATACGTACCTGTGATTTTACAATTCGGTATAAGATTGAAAAACGTTAAAATGTTTTATTTCATAAAAATAATAAAATTTAATTATAAATATGATAATCATGTCATTATATCATATTGAATACAATATATTTACGGTTATTAGAATAAATATTCATGAAATGGTTATGTTAGGTCTTATTTATCATTGTTAGATATCTCCATGTAGTCTACACATTATTCCCCATAGGGATGGTATTTTGAGATTACTATAACCACTATGATGTCATTAGGGACATTGGGAGGGTATTTTGGTAGAAATTTTCATGATTAATGGCTCATGTGTTTTTATGGAGAGAGGACATGGGGTTCCCTTTTATAACATAATGATTTGGAACTCTTTTAATTATATAATATTTTAGAATAATATAATTCATTATCCTATGAAGAGTCACATAAATAATTAAAAGTATAATATATGGTCATAATGGTAGAAATATTTTCATCTAATAAGATTTAATATTACCATGTGTGACCATATATATTAGTTTTATAACTATTTAACTTATTTTAGACTTTTACCATGGTGACTACATTATTAACATGGTTAAAATTCACAATGACCAGAAAATGAACATATAAACATTATTAAATTTAAAACTCCATGTTCTAAATAAAATTACTAATTTTTCATGGTTTAATTTATGTTTGTGGACGAAATTACTTTTATTACATGAATGAAAAATACAATGACAAACATTTGTTTCTAGAAAACGAGTTTTAAACATAAAAAACCAAAAATATGAACACATAATATAATGATGATTCATATAGAATTGATTATATTACTTAAAATAAGAGAAAACATTTTTTTCATTCAAGAAAAAATAATAAACATTATTTTATTTTTTAAAATAAAAAAATAAATAAAATAAATAGTTTCTCCAAAATCATTATCATTAATCATCCACACAAAAATATTTATTTTTATTGAAATCTCAAAAATTAAACCTATTTTAAAAAATGATATATGGAATTGAAAAATAAATTTTACTATATATATCAAAAATTATTAAATATAGAATTATTTATTCCAAATAATACAAAATATTTCATGAAAAATGACCCAACACGAATAAAAATATTTATTTTATTAATTGAAAATCATATAAAATCATCATATTATATTTCATTCGGTAAAAATAAAATTTCAAAAAATAATATAATATGAAATACAATCCTTATAACCCTTAATAATATATTAATGCATTTCATATCATATTCATGAGAGAAAAATACATATAGAAGCTAATTTTCTATTGCAAGGTACAATACCAATCTCATTCTAACATAGTGGAGGGAGTCTAATTGTTGATTGGGTTTACTCCATATTCACATAATCATAATTGATAGAGTCTCGTGGAATATATGGTTCACTTCCTAGTCCATTACATCTATTATTGTGAGATAATAATTTTTACCCAACACATTGGACAATATTTTAATTTTAGTCACATCCATTACTTAATGAAAAATAATATATATTTCTGAAACATGATCATGAAAACAATAAAAATAAATTTTTATCATCATTATCCATGTCAATTAAATAGTAATCATGATGATTTTGACAAAACATGGTCAAAATCAATAAATATAAATATGTTAGATGGCATCATAGAATTATATCCCCATTTATTCATAAAAAAATTGATAAAGTATATTTACATAGTTGACTACCACATTACAAGAGATTTAACAAAATACCATGAAAAATAATAATAAATACACTATATTTTGTTAAGTAATTTTAAATTAAAGGATAAAATTTATAAAATGATGTGAATAATACTTACTTTTTAAGACCTTTAAAAAATAGTGAATAACCCTTTAATAGAAATTTTTGGGAATGGGTGAGAGAGTTCAATAATTTATAAAGAGGTAAAAAATTAATTCCTTTCACACCATCATTAAGAAAATAAATTTCAATAGGATTTACCAAGAGGAAAACCTGAAAAGGAATCATTTTATAAATTTTTAGTGAAATAAAATGTTAATAAATATTAAATTTTGATCTCATAAGAGAGAATATATATATATATATATAGATATAGATGAGATGATTTCTTGACTGATAAGATGAGATAAGGTCGGTAACACATATCAGAAACATTTTTGTTTTCTTGTAATCTAAATGGAGATGAAAAATTTTATATACATATGTTTTACCACTATCTCTCTCACAGTGTTTTCATGATCACATATAATCATTTATTTTTCTATCAATTTTATTCGATTGTGATTTCATTATTTTATTGAAAAGTAAGTGAAATAATGTTTTTTATACCGTATGATCTTATTGATATATCTGACTGACTTTGATGTTATTCATGAATTATTCTATCATGAATAATGTAATTTTAACCATGTTGGAAGAAATAATAAATAATTTATTGAAACATATGTCACTCTTTTTGATTCACACTGAAAAACATTCCAAAAAGGCCAGTGTCGGGGCTTGGTGGACAAGAGTCAGGGTATTTTGGACCTATTTCAAGGCATGGTGTTGGGTTTCATGTAGTAGAAATGACTTGGGTTTGTCTACTACATCATGGGGAAATCCATTTCGTCCTAAAATGAACTAAAGATTATTTTAATGTGGCATAAACCAATCTTAATGCGTGTATTCAATGCATTAATTTATCTAATTTAATTCTAGATTTTTTAAGTTGTTTGATGGATAAAAATAGATGACCATGCTATATATCATCAATAAAAATTATCCCAACATCACTATTTATTTGAATTATTTATAAAGTGATATATTTCACAAAAAACACTCAAGGACTGAACTAATTTATCTCAATCAATCAAGGATCTCATATTTTATCTCAAATATCTCTTTCCCTATCATAATAATCCATCCAGGATATTTTTAATCATATTAATGGGATTTGTTTAGTCAATATTCTCTCTTGTCCTAACTATTATAATCCAAATTATCTTTTTATTTCCAAACACTTTTAAGGGGAAAGTGGAAACCCTCACATTTAAAACAGATCAAGTAGCAAAAGAGATAACTGACTTATTAAAGACAAGTATATGATAGTTGAAATAACATTCCCTATAAATATTCCAAGGATTGAAATTTACCTATATATTTGGATTATCCTTTAAGTTATCTTCATAATTATATGCTAGATATTCCCAAGATTTCATGTATTATTCTTTACTAATCTTCCCCATGTTGAATCCTCTAACAAATATATGATCTTTCTTGTCAATCCACTCAAATTTCTCCATGGTAGTATCCACATGGATAAATATTTCCATAATTTGATCAATATCTTCCTTCGTAGACTTAATCGTCAGAACAACCCCCAACATTTCTTCACCAAAGTGGAGGAGTAGATCCAACCTATGTTCTAGATCCACAACCTTCTGTCTCTGCGAGTTATCAGGATTCCCTACCTAACACTATTGTTAAGGTTAGAGAGGAGCCTCCTTCACCAACATCAACCCATCAGATTATAGATGTATCTCCTATTGATGATCCTCCAATATCTTGCCATCATCCCCATGAGGGGTCACCAAAGATACCAACGTACATTCTGCCTTTGAGGCCATGTTGTCATGCTCTTGAGACTCGATGTCTCCAACTTGTTGAACTTCTTCACCTTCCACTATCTCAACCACATGTTCCATGGGTTTAACGTCTTTTTTGGTTGACTGCATATCCATCGGCCTAGGAAGGTAGGAGTAGTCTTTGTACCCATTTTGTTTCAGATTCTTGGAAACAATGCAACTCCCTGGGTCCCTATTTTACTTATATCCATTCTTCATTCATGAACCGTTCATGCCTTTACCAACCCCTCCTATAACAAAATCATATGAGGGTTTTCTATCTCCATCAAACTTAGCGGAGCAAAAGGAGTTTCTTTTCATCCCTCCCCTGTCACTCAAACAATCATATCGGTTGTTTAGGTTGATACTGGACAATGTCCTCCTCATATTGGTCTTCCTTCTTACACTATGTGATGTCTGATCCCACACCTGGACATCTATATACTTATTCCTGCCATTTGGTTGGATCTCCATTTCAGAGTTGTTACTACATCATGCACACACAACCATAGCATAGGTTCATGGATTTGGGATTGCATCACCCTTTGCACCCCCTACAATCAAATTTTCGTAAGGAGGACTCGCCAGATCACACCTCATCCAGTTAAAAATTTCAGATACACTCAGTTAGGAGGTAAAACCTTAACTGGTTTTTTGCTTCAATGCTTCTCCTATACAAATAATACCAACATTCTTTCCAGAACCTTGAATAGATCCTTCCTAGCCTTCAACAGAACCATTTGGATCTTAAATCATCCCCTGAACCTTTTACTGGATGATAACATATTTCTCTACTCCTTATGATATCTTTTGGTCTACTGAACTCCCCATTTGAAGGTCATACCCCACCAATTCCACATCCTCAATACGAGTAACTGGCACAACCTCTAAATTTATGTGTCGATCTCTTGGGTCACCAAACAAGAGTAACTCCTTTGAACCTTCACCTAGGACAAACAACCTGCTGCCCAGTCCCTCCTTCGGCTCCTGGAACTCAGGCCTACCCCCATGCGTACACACTTTTTGAGAATGGACTATCTTCATACAGAGCGAACAACAATTCACCAATGATTCATAGAAAACAAAATTTCTTATACTGAAACTCTTAACCACAAAAAATCCAAAATAAGTCATGCATCCCTTTCGACACATCCACTTCGACACAAATTTGAGGCTAAATGGGGTGGAAAACATAACATGATCTATTATTAGAATATAGGAATCTACATACTAGGTTCCCCAACATAAAAATTATGGTGGGGTTTTGAAAGGGTAGAGTGAGGTGAGGAAAACTAACCCAGATAGCCATAGTCAGATAATCCCGCTTCATGTGGAAGTCATAGTTCCATCCGAAAATGAAGAATCTGAAGTCGTTCTATATGCGGGGAGAGAAGGACCACACCTAAATTAGGTCTTCCTCTAATGCAACTCTGATCAAGTTGTGTCTGTTGTACAGAAGCCCCACCCTAGATATATACTATATCCCCCATGATCCGAAAACAAATCTATCAAAATCATCTACTGGAGGGTGATTGTGATTGAACCAAGTGATCGACATCCATTTAAGAAGAGAAGAAGCCTCATTGAATTCAGAAATCGAGAGCGGTAATTGTTGGAGGCCATGACACAAATATAATTGATATTATATTTATTATCTAGAATAAAAATAACCTATTATAACATAATAGATTTCAATAATAAATATTTAATTCATAATTATATTTATAAAATTGAAATTCACACGCCTCATAAAAAATTTGTCTGACCAAAAATTGTTATTGAAGGGGTTCTTTTCTATTATTTCTAAATTCGTATTTTAAATTTTTTTTGTTATCATATAAATAAATTATTTCAATGATAAATATTAATAATGGATCTAATTTCATATCACACTATCTTATTTTTTATGACACTAACTATTCCTATTGGAATAATGGAATGCCCATATTTCTTGGTAGTATTTTTTTCATATGGAATATGGTCATGCATGAGTTGGTTCTCACTAATGAATAAGAATTGTAAAAAAATAATGATGATATTAAGAAATTTGTATTGAATAATAAATCAAAAATGGAATTCCATTATGGTCTAGAGTATAACGTGATTATTCATGTCTACAACTGTAATACTAATGGTAAAATTTAATTATCTTAAAATTTACCCATAATGGAACTAATAAGGTAAATGTAACATAATTAGACATGTTTCATTAGGATTTTACATTTTTCTATATTCATCCTAATGTTTATATAAATTTAATTTTTACAATATGTATGAAAATATTGAATGGACTATAGTCCCTTAGTTATGAATTATGCAAAAAAACACTTATAGTAAAAATCTTATCTGTATTATATTTCTCATGGACTCCCAAAATCACACATATTAAAGAATATAATGACTTTTAAAATTTGATTGTTGAGGAACTCATAGACTTAGTAAATAAATATATAATCTTGATGAAATAAGAAATAAAAATTTAATCCAGTGAAGCTAATTAGTGCATGAAAAAATATCAACTACAAATTTAATAATGATAAACCATAGTGAGGTGAGTTAATTGACCTAGATATTCTAACAAATAACATATACAAATTCAAAAAAAAATTATGAAAAACTAAAAGAGTTAAAAAAATAATGTCAAAAGGAAGAACCGTATGTCAAATTTTGTTAATGTAAAAAATGAATAGTCACATCACATAAGAGTTTCATGTATAAAATAAGAAACTCAATGAAAAAATAATGTAAAAAATAAGATCAATGTCATGATATTGCGTGTGAGTGATGACTCCATGGAATAACATAACAATACAAATCTTATTTCCCATGATCAAAGTTCAAAATTGCACATGTTGAGGAAGATATTTATCTTAGGGTTCCAAATTCCATATTCTCATCCATTTAAACATCTCATACTTTTAATCATTATTATTATTATTTTGGAACCTCCAGTCAACTAAATTAAGAAGAACTGTAATATGTTAGAAATCCAATCAATAATGGATTTTTTTTCAATTTAATATTTATATAAATAACATGAAATGAAATATAATAAGGTGGTAAAAAATATAATGTACAAAAATAAAATTATCTTCTTTGATGGGAAAATGATGCTCCCTCCATGAAAACAAATCCACAAGATATCGATAATCATGAATCCACCAATTAAGAACTCAAAAATTACCTAAGATAAACTCTAAAAAATTGTTTGAAATTTGAATAAAATAAAGGCTATGATAAATTAGAATATATTGAGTTTTAATTGGGTACATAATTCAAGAATGCACGGTTAAAAATAAAATGAAAAATACATTCTTAACTTGAATCTGTAAAGAATTTTTATTATTCTTCAAAAATAAATAGTTATATAATAAGTTATTATTACTGAAATAATGACTTATGTGGGTGTATAAATTTAATTCATTAGTCTATGATATTTTTTAAAAGAGATTAATATGAAAATATTGATTCTGAAATCATTATTATATAATATTAGAAGTCCCTTTATTGTTTATCAATGAAAAATCATAATTTCGTAGTTTAGTAAAAAATGTGTTATACTTGATAAAGGTAATAAGAAATGTTCTATCTAGGTAGTTCTTGCATGAGACATAGTCTTGGTAAAGTCTATAACTAAAATAAAATCTTTAACATTGATGGTTGTTATATCTTCGTTTTAGGTTACTCAAATTGTAATATAATCAGTGAGTGCCCCATTAGTTTGTCTAACTCAAGTTTTATAAAAAATGGTTTTTTCATTGTAGTCTAGAAACAATATTTTATAATTATTAATATATTTTGTGATATGAATTTTAAAATCCTTATTGTGAATTTCTTTTTCAATGTTAATATTTAAAAACAAAAAAAACTATTTTCAAAATCATGATTTCAAAATGTTCATTCAGTTAATATAAAATATTTTCATAGACAAAACATATAATTTAATTTTCCACAAGATAATATTTCATATATTTGGGATAGACATTTAATTTATTACAACACACACTCTCTTATTAAACTAGACACTTATAAACTAGTATGTGATATTCCCAAACATTATTTAAATGATGACATGGTTAATGGTGAATTCTGATATTCAAATCTAACAAAATTCTATTTAATATATAAAAAATAATTTCATAATAAATATATAATAAATTAATTCATCTTGAAATTTTAGGTCCTTATTAAATAGAAAATCAGAAAATAAAAACCTATACTCTCTTAATTGTTGTTGACATTACAAGATTTAAATTCAACTATTTCTTAAATAATAAAAATTAATCTTATTTTCAATTCATAATTTTTTTAAAAATGGTGGTAAATAAAAAATATTATTCCAATGATATCACATTTAAACTATTATATAATATTCTTTAATTACATATAATTTATTGATTTTTTTTCTTCTGAAAGTTGTAATCATTATATTTTTACACCTAAAACACCCTTCAAAACATGCACTAGATAGTATAAATTTTAAAATTCCCGAAGATTATTATGAACATGTAAGTCTATTTAAAAATAAAAACATTTTTATGTCCAGGTTAAGAAAAATTAATTTTATGTCATTAATATGGTTCTCAAAAGAAATGTTCTTAAGAAACTCCCATATAAACTCAAGATCAATAAAAAACCAATTTCAAAATTTTCATTCATTTTAGTTGAAAATTATTTATTTAATCACCAATTTAATTCTTTTCTAAATATGATGATATTATAATATTTGGGTTCCCAACTCAAGTAATTATTAATATTTCATTAAGAAATGATTAAAATGATTAAATAATCTTCCATGTTGTTTTTAATGAAATTCATACAAAAATATTTCTAAAAATATCATTAAAAAATTGATTTAATTGATATGTTTTTAGCCAATATTATGGCAAAAAAAAATAATATCCTTAAAATTATATACATAATATTTTCATAAAATATAAGGACCATACCATTGATAATTTCAATATAGAATCTCTTGTGAGAAGTCGCACTCATAGATTGGTCTTAAATAAGAATCAAAATCGTTCTCTTACATTTCACGTTGATCCTGAACACCATAATAAATAATATAAAAATGAATTTTATCCATCAATGAAATGGGATGAAAATTAATTTCATCCAAATAATGTTTTCAGTCTTATGGAATGGCATTCCTATAATTATGATCTATCATGTAAATGGGTATTTATGAAAAAACATGATTATTATTGTAATATTACTAGAATTGAATATTATTTAGTTATTAAATGTTATAATCAAGGGGAAGGGGTAAAATATTGTTAAGCCATTTAAAACTAATATTCTGTTAAAATATATTTGAATCATTTTGGAATTTTCCAACCATATTAATTTCATAATTTTCAAATGGATTTAAATTGATGTTTTTTTAATAGTTTTATATTTGAAAATTATACTATGGAATAACCACATAGTTTTGAAAATCATTATTTTCTATATTTTGTTTTCAAATTATGAAAATCAATTTGGGTTTTAAAACAACCCTCAATTGGTGACACCGAATGTTTTTAAAAATAAATTGAAATTAAAAAACATTTTTCAAATAGATATTTTTATCTATCCTTTAAACATAATTTTTCCACATAAATTATTGGAATTTTGGAAAAAGTTCATCTACAATTGTGATTAGTATTTTAAATGTAGTATGATGGAACCATCATTATTATTTTGGTGAATATTATCATTCCTTTTGGAATAGTAATATTAATACTAATACTATCCTATTGAATAATAAATTGTGTTTTTATTTTATTTTCTTAAGGCATTAATATAATGACCTCTTATTAATTTTTATAGGTGATATATAATGAGTTTTAGTTTTAAAATTATTAATTTATGAATAAAGTATTATTTTATTTAAAAATTAAATTTATAATATTTTGAAAATTATTTTCAAAAAATGGAGTCCAATTTTGAATTCTGCATGTCAAAAAATGGTTATGGTTAATATTTGTGATTTTTCTGAAATTCTTGAACTTTTTATTGAATAGTGAAATATGTTAAAATACTGTATATTCAAATTATCAGTTAAAATCACTATTTATGAAATAATAACTTATTTAAGCCCACATTTTTTGAACTCACATTCAATATTTACTAATTTTATCTCCTGAATGAAGACTATTCATAATCTTGGATAATAATATTAAAATTATGAGTAAAATAATGTAAAATCCCTCCACACTTCCATAATAAATACCACCCTCATTAACATTTTCCTCTCACACCTCTCAATCCATTATAATTGTCCATGTTCTTCCAAATACCATCCCCAAACCTCTTCCCCACATCTTAGTGTATCTGGCATAACCAAAGGTCCCAAACCAAATTTCATAAAGAGGATCTCATGGAGAAGAGATCAAGAGGTAATAATCCTCTTCCTTTTTCCTGAGTTTTGTTTCCAATTAATTTCATTTATTATACACTCATTCCCTTCACTTATCTAGGAGGTATGAAATATAAAGATATTTTATATTCATTAAGATACCAATATCATGTAAAAGATTCATCATATTCATTCCTCTCATATCCCTCTTGTTCCAAAAATAAAAACACCATCCACGATGTGCCGTTTTACCAAAATCGTAGACGATGTGTTTGTAATTTCCATTACAACCTTCAAAGATGACCAAAAAACGCTTTTAATGGTTGAATAATAATGTAAATTTTGTCTTGTGACCTATTTCATGTTCTATAATGAACTTATATTCATGAAATTGAATTACATAATGAAACAAGTTGATTCTTATCGAGAAATCACAAAAAATAATCTAAACAAACATAATTAATGTTTTATCTAATGATCTATCATCATATATGAAAAAAAATTATTTTTTGTATCATTATATATTCTGTAATAATTTTAATACCATGAATTTACACTTGTGTAATATCATTTCCATAATACTATAAAATCAAATACAAACCAGCCATGAAAATCATGTAAAGAATACCCCAAAAATAATGGAAGAAACAAAATACAAATAATTAAATGGTGGAAAGATGTAATGAAATGATCATGTATGTTATTATAAACATGAATATGTTTCTATAATATATTAATAACACTCTTTTAACCATTATAAAAGAGGATTAAATTATTTATAAATAAGAAAAACTAGATTTAATGGAATTCATAACCATATTTCCTTTCTTTGGGATAACATTCTACATCAATATTTATTTGGTATTAAAATTTATTGTGAGATGAATTTAATTTATATTATGGTAAATCCTATGTATATATAGTTTATATACATTTTTAATATACTTTATTATTCCTCCCATCAATTATATGATATTTATAAGGGACTTTTCATTTAAAAACCTCTTTTAAAATACTGTTTCACAAAATTCAAAAGCAATGTTTTTATTCAAATATTCATGTTGTATGATTATTTTATGGTTCTTAGGAATTTTTTATAATGAATGGTCGTTCCTATATCTTTTTCCAATGCATTTGGTATGTGTATGTTGGATGTCGGTCGTACGGTTACTCCAAATGTAACTGGGATGGTTACACAAATTTTAAGGTAGCTATGATGGTTACAAATTATAAGGTTGACGAGAGGTTTACATGTTTGTGTAATTAATGCCCCAAAATACCATCGTGGTTCTATTTATGTTCTATATGTTTTTTGGAAATCTCATGGAAATATCATGTTTGACAATGAAAAATTTTATTGGTAACAAGTATGTATTTTTTTTAAATGATTTCATACATTACAAGTATTCATGGAATAATGATTTCTTTTCATTTTTTTCTATGCCATACTAATGTGATTGTACTCATACTAAGATTTTATATTATTTTTATAGGTTATAAAGTTGGGTATGAAAAATAAGGTAACCGAGTTAATTGTTATGAGGATTTGTCAAAGAAATCATGCTTTATTTGAAAAGTTTTATATTTTGGAAGAAATTGATAATGATTATGTGGTATCTTCTCTATATGAATGTGGAATGTTATGAATGTATTAAATCTAAATTATCTAAAAATTTAAACTTGAAATGATTCTAAATGTAAAAGGAAGTGAGTTCATGACTAAAATCAAGATTATGCAGTGTAATATGGTCTGATCCTCATAGTTGTTATCAGATGTTGGTTTAGATAACATTATGGGTTAGGATGATATTAATGGAATATGATAAATTAATTATACTATAATGTAAATTTGAAATTTTATAGGAGTTAAATATTACCATTTTGATTCAACTAAGATATTTTTGTTCAGAATGGATTTTCACAGAAGAAATAGGGAAATTGAAGAGGAGAGGAACTAAACTAATGATATCTTTTTGAATCTATAGCCCGAAAGGGTATAGATTGGAACTGAGTAGTTTGTGATAGTATTTGAACAGATGAAATAGGAAATAAATGGTGGTGTCATCCATGAAAGGGGGAAACTAGAGGAACCACAATGGAACCTTATGATAATGGAACATTTTTTGAGACAAAACCATTCATCATTTATTTCATCTTCTGACCCAGTAGTGGATGAATAAAGGATTACAGTTGTTTAAAATATATTTGATATTATGGGATGTTAAGATATTAAAATTGTATGTATTTTCATTTATAATTTTGAAGGTGATGTTTATTAGTGGTGATCAATTATCAAAAATATCAGTGATAGAGTGGATATTGATTCCTTAGAGTATGATGAATTTAAATGTTTTTCCATGAAAAATATTTTCCTAAGGTGGTGAAACATAGGATAGATAATCAATTAAAATATTTGGAAAAAAAGTTGGAATATTTAGTGGATGCGTATAAAGAAAACTTTAGCTTAATGGTGAGGTATGCTCCAAGTCATATTCTGGTACTATATAGAAATATTAACCTCTTTTACTCATTATCAATGCCAAGATATCGAAGGGAATTGGACACCCGTGAATTTAAAATGTAGGATAAACATGTATGATGTGATTAGAGGGTAGATATGGAGTTTTATGATTATCATGTACAATTTTTAAGTGTTTTAAACGTGGAGAGATTTGTCATTTTGCAAATGTCTTCCCAAAGAGAGATATGAATAATGAAAAGAATCCAAAATATAAGCCAAAAGGTGTAGTGTGATCCTCTGTGACTACATTAGAAGACATCAAGCTATCCAAATAAGTTTTATCTATTACCTTGTTTGATTACTCAGATTTTTCAAAATCCTAGTTCAATATGGAGTCTACACATTTTTTTATTTATGAGAAATTTTCTAGAAAATTGTAAATATCACACCGAAAAATGATACCAGAACATATTATTAAAACACCAGGGGGAATATTATAGAAAATAGGAATTACAAGAAATTTTTTATTTTGATCTGCATAGTGAATTTACATGAAATCTTTTTTTCCCTTAGTTGAGTTTGATGTCATTCTAGGAATGGATTGGATTTCTGTTTAACATTTTATGATTGATTATAGAGATAAAAAAATGAACCCATACATTTTATAACATATAGATAAGCTATGATAAAATTAAAATATGGTAAAGAATGTTATATTTCATTTATTGCTGAATCCCAATAAATTATTCAGATTAATGATGTGCTAGTGGTAAATGAATATCTTTATGTTATTCATGCTGATTTACCCAGTGTCATACATCATTTGGAAGTCGAGTTCACAATTGACATAATTTCTAATGATAATAAAATTTTAAAACCCCCATATTAAATGCCTCAAATGGATCATATTTAATTAAAAATTCAATTTCTCAAGTTTCTTGATAAAGGCTTCATTCCTCCTATCACATCACCATTTAATTCCCCTTTTTTAGTCCAAAAAATTAAAGATGGTTCCATTAGACATTTCATTTATTTTAGAACCTTGAATAAAATTACAATTAAAAAGAATTATTCTTTTCATCATATTGATAACTTGTTTGACCATCTTTAGGGATCTCATTTTTTACAAGATTCACATGAGATCTAGATACCATTATCTGAAGGTGATGGAGGATGGCATCCCAAAAAAAGATTTTCATACTAAATATGGGAATTATGAATTTGTTGTTATGGCATTTGGGGAAAATAATTAACCTACTTTATTCATGAATATTATGAATATAATATTTCATGTGTTCATGGATATTTTTTTGTTTTATTTATTGATGACATTATGGGATTTTATAAAATTAAATAGGAGAATAAAAAACATCTAATGGTTGTTTTTCAAACCATAAAAGGAAATAAACTATATTGAAAATTCATTATGTGTTATTTTTTGTTGCAATAGATTTAATTTCTTATGATCATTGTAATTAAGGATGGAATAATATTTGATTCATCCTAAAAAAGTGGTTGATGAATTTCCAAGACCTAAAAATCATTCAAATATTCATAGTTTTATTGGATTATCCTTTTATTACTCACTGTTTGTGAGAAAATTTGCATTGTTATCTATCCCACTAACTAAGTTAAATGGAAAATGGGTTAAATTCATTTGGATAGAAGAATGTGATTCTTTTTTTTCAAGAACTGATGAAGATATTGGTGAATTCTCTAGTCGTTTCATTTATTACCTGTAATGGTGAGTTTATAATCTACAAGGATTCTTTATTGAGAAGAATTGGTTGTGTTCTGATGTAGAATGATTAGTTAATTTCATATTCTTCAAGAAAACTAAAAACTAATTAGTAATTTTATCCCAAACATGATTTAGAATTGGATGTTGTGGTTTTTGCATTGAACATTTGGTTGCATCATTTATACGGAGCCAAATGTCAAATATTTAATGACCATAACTATCTAAAGATTATATTCACTCAGATGTAATTAAACATGAGGTATAGAAGTTGACTTGAACTAATAATGGATTATGATTACACCACCAATTTCCATTACAGAATGGAAAACAATGTGGTGGATTCCTTGAGTCGAAAACATCATGCATAATTAACCACATTACATTTGGAACATGATCCTTTAATTAAAGATTTGGTGAATTTTGGAATAGAAGTTGTTGGGGTAGAAAAAACATCTATTTTGTTTCAGGTTTCAGTACAGTCATTGTTATCGTATAGAATTAAGCAAGTGAAAAATGAAGATCATGAGCTATAGAAACATGTATAATTGATTAAAATGGGTAAGATTCCATATTATAACATTGATAAATATGGGTTTTTGAGATATGGAAAAATATTTCTTGTGGCTTGTGATTCCCAATTGAAGAATGATTTGTTGTGTGAAGCTCCAAGCTCCCTATTTTTAGTTCATCATGATAGTACTATGTTATATAGAGACCTTCAAAAGAATTATTGGTGGGATGGAATGAAAAGAGATATTTCATAATTTATTGTTAAATGATTGACTTGTAGATAATTTAAAGTAGAGTGGTAGTTACTAAAGGGGACTCTTTTTCCACTACCAGTGCTAGAGTGAAAATGGGAGAATATATCCATGGATGTCATGGTGGGAATACCTAATAATTCTTGAGGTAATAATTCCATTTGGGTTATTGTTGATCTGCTGACCAAATCTTCATATTTTCTTTATATTTGAGATAAATTTTCATTGGATTATCTTTTTCAATTGTACCTAAAATAGATTTTCTAGTTACATGGTGTTCCTCTTTCTATTGTATCTTACCGAGATCCCATGTTCACTTCTATATTTTAGATGGGCCTTCACAAGTCATTGGGAACATAATTAAATTTCAATATATCTTTTCATCCTGAATCAGATGGATTGTCAGAAGGAACAATTTAGAAATTGGATTATATTATTTGAGCTTCTTTAATGGAGGACTAGATAAGTTGGGATCAACAACATTCTTTAGTCGAGTTTTCTTATAATAACAATTTTCATTCTAGTATACAAATGGCACCATTTTATGCATTGTTTGGGAAGTGGTGTTGAACTCTAGATTTTAGGGTTATTTTCAGGGAAAGGATATTTATGGGGCCAGAAATAGAAGAGGAAGTGGCTGAGAAGGTGAAGATGATCTAGAATCACCTGAGGATAGCTCAGAGTAGGTTAAAAAGATATACAGACAACAGGAGGAAAGACTTTTTGTTTAAGGTATGTGATCATATTTTTCTTAGAATATCACTATGGAAAAAATTTATGAGTTTTGGTTATATTAGAAAGCGAGGTCCACATTTCATTTGTCCTTATGAAATTATGGATAATTTTGGACTAGTTCCCTGCCATGTAGATTTCCCTTCAAGTTTGTCTCAGGTACGTAAAATTTTCCTGCTTCGATGTTGATAAATAATATACTAGCTTCATCTAATATTTTGATCCTAGAATTAGTTTAGTAGGAAGAGATCATTTCTTATGAAGGGAACATTTCTTATAAAGAAAAAATAGTTCATATTCATGATCTAAGGGATCAAGTATTGTGGAATCTTGTAAGGAACGCACCCAAAACAATAGAACAAACAAAATAATAATAATTAAATTGTGAAATAACGATATGAAATCATCATATAAGGTGTTATAAATAAGAATATATATTTTTAAGATATTAATAACACTCTTTTATCCTATAGAAAGATGTTTTAAATGATTTTTATGTAAGACAACCCTGATGTAAAGGAATTTTTTACATGATTTCCATTCTTTGGGATAACATTCTACTTCATTTTTATGTGTTATTAAAATTGTTTATGAGATTAATATTTTTATATTATGTTTAAATATATGTATTTATTGTTTATGAACGTATTTAATTAACTCTATTAAGTCTCAATTCAATTATATGATATTTATAAGGGCCTTTTCTTAAAAAATCATTCTTTTGAAATTCTACTTTACAAAATTCAAAAGGAATGTTTTTATAAAATTATTCATGTTGTATAATTATGTTCTAGTTCTTGGGAATTGTTCATAATGAAGGGTGGGACCTATAAATCTATTTAATTAATTGGGTAAGTGTATGTTGGAGGTTAGCCATATTATTACTCTTATTTTAACTGTGATGGTTACAAAAATTTTAAGGTAGCCGTGAGGGTTACAAACCATAAGGTTGCCAAGAGGGTTACAAGATTATGTAAGTAATTCCCCAAGAGACCTTCATGGTTCTATTTATGTTATATATGTTATTTGGAAATATCATGGATATATCAAGTATAAAAATGTATGTTTTTATGGGTAAAAATTATTTATTTATTGAAAATGATTTTATACATTACATATATTCCTGGATTATAGTTTTATTTTCATCTTTTTATATCCCGTACTAAGATTTTTTTGCATATATTATGTTTTTAAATTATTTTCATAGGTTTTAAGGTTGTGTAATACAAATAAAGAATCAATGTTAATGGTTATGATGTTTTTCAATGATATCATGTTTAGTTTGAAAAGTTTTATATTCTGGATGAAATTGATATTGTTTATGTAGTATATTCTCTATATGAATGTGGGATTTTATGTATATATTATATCATAATTCTATAAAACACTAAACGTGAAAGGATCCTCAATGTTAAAGGAAGTAAGTTCTTAACTAAATTTGTGATTATGTATTTTAATAAGGTTGGGTCCTTATACATAGTTTAAGTATAGATAAATATCACTCTAAAATCATTCAAAGGGTTTTAAAATGAAAATATTCTATTTCAAACCTTCTTAAAGCACATCTGAAATTATTTATTTCAATATAAAAATTACATTTATGATGTCATTACTGACTCTACAAATAAACCAATGTGTTATTATTATTTTGATTCAATTAAAATGGTATATTTTATGATCATTATTTCAAAAATAAAATCATTTTACTGTTTTCAAATTTCTCAAATAAATGATGATATATTTATTATCTATGTAAAATTAGACAGTGAAATATTATTAATATTTGGAATAGATCCAGGTATGTAAATTAATACCCCCATGAGTAAAAACTGTAATATTTTTTTGGATGATTCTGGTAAACAAATCGATAAAAATATTTTTTGAATTTTGATTGATAGATTATATTAACTTAATTATTATTGAGCTTAAATCAAGTTCTGTGTTAGTATATGTGATAAATTTGAATTATATAAATTATAATTTCATTTAAAATATATTACAATGGGTTTTCATTATTTAAATGAATAAAATAATTGTATTATTTTATCTCAAAGGAACATCATTTAAATAATGATACTTTTCTATTCATGACTTTAGAATCTGCAAATTATATAGTAAATATACTAGTATGATACACTATCTACTATTAAATTATCTCATATCATAGATAATTTTGATTCTTAAAATTCTTGATATTCCTACAATAGAAGTATAATAAATATCCTCCAGGTGTATTTTGTTCCTTTATAATATTGATTTAATACACTCAATTGGATTTTGGGATTACATTTGACAATATACATTTCATTCAATATTCCACTACTAGAATAAATACATCTAAAAATAATAACCATTACTTCTTTCCAAACACATTGACCTTGTATAATATTCCCTAAGCTGTCACATCAAAAAAGATGATATATTTTTATATTTTTCCTTTAAAATATAAAAAGGAATATATTTCAACCGAACCTATAGATCAGGATCATTTTGAATTCATTAAATTTGAATTAGTAAATGTTCACTTATGAAACTCATTATTTGAACAATGTATATCCTATGTTATATTTTTTAAATATATCTTTATCGTAAATGAATATATATTTGAATGAATTTATTGTTTTATTCATTTATATTCTATCATATATGATGTTTTTATCTAACATGTTCTCACAACTAATGGGGATCCATATATATTTGAATATTGAATATTTTCATAGGAGAGATATATTGTATCTATTTAAAATAACCAATTATTTAAAAAAATCTATTAATTTCATAATTTCTCAAATCACATTTCAAAAACAAAAAAAAATAAATAATTTTGTAATATTAATTCTTATTATTCAAAAACTTTTGAAAATTTTTATTTTCAAAACTATTTCGTCATTCCATTTAAAAACTCATAAAAGTTAATATGTATATAATCCATTAATTTTTTATCTCATTTAAATATTATAAATGATGTGAAAAAATATTTTATATTTTTATCTCTCTATCATTTCTCTTAAGGTTTTATTGATGAAAATAAAATCCATGATATCCACAAATATATTCTTTAAACCAAAATAATTTTATAAAAACTATTACTAAAATAATAAAATAAATATTTGGATGTAAATTAATTTCTTAAGGATATTTAATATCCTTGATAATGAATGTATCATATTATTTTCATTTTCTTTTTATTTCATCCAATGATCTTTCATTGTGATTATTTTATTTATCATTTCTATTTTTATCATATTATAAAATTTTTCCATTCTATTCATTTCCTTTCTCCACATATCTCTCTAATGATCATATAATTTTTAGAGCTTCTAAGATAAGATATTTTTTAAAATTTATAATTATTTCATACTTTATTTATTCGTATATCTATATTGAGTATATTATTTTGTGATCATGGATGTCAAAAAATATTTTCTAATTATTTTTGTTCTTATAAAAATTATCTTACCTATTAAATCATTCTATTGAAAATTATTTTAAAATAATTATTTATTTTTACCTTATTCTATTTGTTTTCACTATTTTGAAATCTCAATGTGGGAATCCTTCTTTCTATGCCTCGACTCCTGGTGCCTCGCCCATGCCCTAGGCGGTTATGGCCAGCGCCTTCGCCCCTCCCCCGTCATCGGGGGAGGGGGATTTATCTTCCCATCCAACGACGAAGCCTTCAACCTATGCCTCTCCCCTCTGTTCTGTTTCCTTTTCTCCATTACCTGAAATCTCCATTTTCCCCAAGGTCCCGGACCTCCGCGACGGTTACCCCCAGCTCGCTCTTTCGACCTCGGAGTTTACAGATGCTTCTTCTCTTCTCTCCCAGACATTGGTGGATCGGTTCCCTTCCTGGAGTCCTTTAGTTGACATCTTCTAGAGATTCAATTTTCAAAAATGGGGTCTTTTGGAACACTCTTATGTTGGGCTCCTGGACAAGAGGCATATTATGATCCAGTTTTCATACTCATAAGAACTCATCATCGCATGGTCCAGGGATCCTCGTTCCTGTACCGGCTTTCATTTTCATCTACTGAAGTGGTCCTTCGATCTTCATATGTAGCGGGACGCTCTGACAATGGATTTGTGGATAAGTTTTTCCTAATCCCCCCCCCCTCCCCTTCCAGAATCCTTCTATCATTTTAATGCTAGGGAACCTGGTTGGCCGCTTTCTCTGTTCGGATTCAAGAACTAGTTCAGTTTTCCACCCAATCTTGCCTAGCATTTGTGTTGAGGTTGATGTGTCCAGACCCCTGGTCAAATGGATTTGGATTTCGGTAGGAGAGGAATTACGCTGGAAGTAGCCGGTTGTGTTTGAGTCTTAGACACACTTCTGTTCATTGTGACACCACCTCGGGAACTTTTCCCATTCTTATAGGTGCGGAGGAAGGATCCAATGGAGTCACGGTGCCAGTGACCCTCCCCTAGGCAAGGATGGGATCGTGGTTGTGTTTGCAGTGAATCCTCATTTTGGGCTCAGTTGTGAGGCTATTTCTGATCCGCAAAAACCGTCTCGATTTTCCCAGGACAACCCAAGAGTCACTGATATTATCCAATGGCTGAAACAAGATCTGGGTATGGAATGCTCATCTGAGGATGGTTTTGTTCCACCGTGTGATAGTGGGGCTTGTGCAAGACTTTCCCAAAAAAGGGTCGTGAGGGATGAAAGGGATATCCACTCAGATGCTTCTCAGGCCTTGCAGTTGGCTCCTCTAATTCCAGTCAATGCGGATACAGTGGATGAGGCTGTCCACGGGTATGAGTACACTGGTGTGGATTCCTATTGTCTAGTTCAGGCTGACTTCTCAGTGCATTTCCAATTCATGGGTCATGGACTTTCCCAGGTAGGAGTTGCAGACAAGTTGCAGCATGTCTCGCAAGCTATAATTACTTATGTTGAGAATGATGATTCTGAAGGTCCGATTTCAAACTCCATGAACCGTTTTGTAGTGTTGGGAGAAGAGTATGAACATGATTCTAAGGATACCAAAGAGGGGGAGGTCACTCATGGAGAGGATCCCTTGGCGGGAGGGGGTTCTTCTCAAGAGGACATGGATGATGCTTTGGACCCCACTGCGTCCAAGGAACTAGACATTGTAGAGGAATTCCTTAGATCCTCATCGCGGAAGGGCAAAAAAATTATTGTGGATTTTGACGGCTTCATTAAGAAAAATGGGATGGAGCGAACAAGGAAGGACTATTCCAGCCTTCCTAGTCCTCCAGTTACTAGATCTGAAATCAAGGGTAAGCTGTCCACAAAGGCTCCTGCAAATGCGATCATCATTTCCTCAAGGAAGCTCAATGGTGACAAGCTCGAGGTGGCTGACTCCTCCATCATCCTCGTGCCCCCAGGTGATGAGGTAATGGTGGATTCAGGACTGTAGCGTCAGATAGGCCTCAACGGTGAAATGGACGAAGAACCTCTGGCCATTATGGAGTGGAAGAAGATGGAGGAGGGCCCACCCAAGGAGACATGGGAAGTTATCATCCATTATGAGGAAGAGATGTTGGGGAAATCGATTCCTTTCAATGCCTCAAAGGAGGACAAGGCTAATATGTATTAGAGAGCTCTTGAAGTGGAAACTAGAAGGATGCAGACAAAATGGATTGACAAACAAGATCGTATTTTGGAAAGAGGGTTTAATGTAGGGAAGCTTAGCATGGAAGAGTTCATATAGAAATGGGACAAGATTTATATTTGTTGTGACGACCTCATAAAAAATGATCCGGAGTTAGAGGTAAATGGTCTTTTCTAGAAACTACTTAGGAATAATGCTTCTAATAAGGTTAAACATGATTTTAATGGTTCATCAGTTTCATTCACTGTATGATGCTTTATTTTTCTATTTGGTCTTGGGTTCTCACTTTTCTTTTAAAGTGTTAGAAATAAAAAAGTAATTAATGAGGAATCTCAATGTGGGAGTTCTATTTTGTTAAGAAGAAGTGTGATTTTTTTTCAAAGTGAGATAATGTTTTAAAAAAATCCAAAACTAGGGATATGTTTATAAAATATAATATTATACACATCAAATGCATAATATTTTCAAAATGGGGGATACTTTTTTACAATGGGGTAGATTTTAATAATATTGGTGGTTATTATTAACGACATTATAAATGTGTTTTCATCTTGTAGTTATTTGATATCTAGATAATATCTTGAAATTATTTACAATCTCATTTATTATTGATTTACGGATAGTTTACCTTTTTTTTTATTTTAATCCAATTAATGGTTGATATTTTTTTTACGTATCACACACATGGGGTATTCATTATAACAAACAGTAATTTAGGATTATAATAATTTCATTTTTTTATGATTATGTTATTTTTTTGAATATTGAGTGAAAGAAACTTGTTCAATTTGGAAAATATTGACAAAAAATTTAGAATATTTTATTATCTTTTATATGTCTTAAATCATTTCTCAAGTATTTGGAAATTAATTTTGAAAAACCATAGATTATTCATGGAAGTAGAGGATCCCCTATTTTAGTTTCATGAATGAAGGACTAAAAAACAATTTTATGTGTGTATTGGATCTATTCCAAGGCATGGTGTTGGGTATTTTGAAGGAAAACAACCCATGTTTTGGCACCACACTGTGGCACAATCCATTTAGTCTTGTGACATAATGATTCTTTATTAAATGTTTCTCAATCGTCTACTAATTTCCATCGTAAAAATAATAATTTCACAAGATGAATTCATGATATTTTTTATGGTTTCTCGATGTTATAAATATAAGACAAATGAGGATCTCATCAATCTACATACTGTTAGATTCCTTCTTGATCAAATTTCATGAATAAGTGAAATATTTCCCCAAAACAACTCAAAGAGTCCACATCAAGTTATAGAAATCTGAATTCTCCCATACTTTTTCTCAATTATGTGACCTCCTTTTCGAAACTCCCAAAAAAGAGAATTATTATTTTTAATTGGATTTCCAAAATAAAACATGCCTATTCTTATCACCTTTCATTAATTCCTTCTCAATACAGAAACATGAGGGATAGGTTCCATAGAAACCAGTGATGCTAATGATCATCCTCACCAACCATACTTATGAGAGAAGATTTTCATGATCACCATTTATATCTATCAAATTATATAACATAACTCTTGAGTATAGGGGTGGATATGTAGGGGCTCACATCTATTTTTCTCAAAGAAATTCATATAAATTTCAAATGTTATAAATTTCCACATTGAATTACATAACACCATTAAACATATTTTTATAAATTACATTTTTTATTTGGATTCATAAATTTATCATTATCTTTATTAATATGAATATAATTTATCAACTATCTCTTAACTAATTTCTCACATTATTATTTCATTCTGCATTAAACTTTTAAATGGGATATTAAACCCACAATCAATATTTCCCTAGAAAATTATGTAATATTGAAAAAAATACACTGGATATGAAAATAGATGTTCTTTTAGAGATAAATGTGATTAAATTTCTTCATATTTAAATTTAGTAAAAAATAGCCTCATTTTTTATGTGAGATTAGAAATGAAATAGTTAGCTCATTCATTTTCTTAGTCAGATGTTTCATGACTACTTATGTGAAAAAGAAATGAAAATTATTCATATATATATATATGAAAATTAAATATATTTTAATTCTTATTATTCATTTATATTTACATGTTACCCACATATGAATTATTAATTATTATTATTTATATAATTCAGGTGCTAAATATTACATTTTAGACACCTTCTTCAGTTTGATAGTTATAGATCATACTCTTTGAGAATGGTAAAATCATCATCAAATTGTTGGTATTTATGCCATATATGTTTTTGATATAGTTTTTGAGTTTAGATCTCATTTCTTATTATTTATGGTGATAGTTCTCATTGAATTCATAAACACCCCTTTCACTGATTATAGATAGCCTAAATAATTTAATTAATCAATGATTATACTATCGAATTTTAAAATTAAATATTGAAACGCCCCAGAACTGAATAGCCACCGAACAGTGCTAAACAGGTTGAGTGTAACTACCTTTGGTGCACCTCCCCGAACGCCAAAGGCTCTCAACTAGTAGCGAGTGTGTTATAGGTATAGTGGGGAGACTACACCCTCTTGGAGGATGATAATGGTATTGGTATGAGTGTAAAAATAAATATGTAATGGAATAGATGACTTAGTATACTCAAACCAGAACTGTAGAGCGGAAGCACATTCATTATCAATAAACAACACAAGCAATAAATATAAACAACAATAGTGGAAAGTAAACACAACAGCATATTGATCACTTGTAACTACTTCTGAACAAAAAACGTACATCCAATGAAGGTCATCCATATCCATATGTAATGGTTCCAATTAATAACTAACTATAGCTACAGAACAAGTAAGGATGCTGGCATAGGAAGCAAGGAAAAATAGTATAAACTCCAGCAAGGCATGACCTCATGCTCCATACCATCTCTAGAAAATAGCTAATGGAGTCCTGCTCTTGAAGCTGACCTCTTTCTGGAACGTAAATATATAATTTTGGCATGAATCCCGAAGGGCCCATGCAGGGTGTAAGAAGAATATCAGTAGGATACCACCCAACGGTGCGTACTGAATATAAGTGTTTAAGAAGACATGCATTAATAAGGAAAACAATAAACAATATAATGCACACAAACAAACGCAAACTCAAATGGTGCTCAGCAGCCACCATGGAGTGTCACTTTATTTGGCCAACTCTGAAATATCTGACATGTAACCCGACACCATGTGCCCCCTAACACCATGTGTCTCATGTACCGACATCTCGAAGGCAATCCCAGAAAATAGTAACTTTGAAAAACAACTTTGCTTGTCCGAAAATAAATAACCAGAGAGAAAGTGATGTTTTCCCACAAATAATGTAATCCGAGGGGCAACGATGTTTGACTTCAAATAACGGTGAGCCTCTACCCCAACCCAATAGCCACAATACTATCCCCTGAAGGATCCTCACAATCCACGTTGATTCCTACGGTATGCACCACCCAACCAAAAGTACCTAAACCGAAACTAACTGGGGCCTCTACCCACATGAGCGGTAAGGACAACCACATCATGGAGTCTCTCTGTGTGCACACTACGCAATGTTCTGGGTGAGCAGTAATCACTAAAATAGTACCCAATCCACAACACCTCAGACACCTCATGTCCGTGCGACCATGCCGCTCAAGTATGATGACATCTGCATCTATGTAATTCGGGCTATGCCCAACCTAAGAGTCACCCTACCTCAAGCTGATGGTCGTGACGCCCAATCCTATTGTCAGAACCAACCAATGTAACCCATGAAAAACCCAACCCGTGATCAACATCACCCAACAAATTTCCAAGCCATTCCCAACAGAACCCAAAGGA
Source organism: Viscum album (assembly GCA_963277665.1). Classification (NCBI taxonomy): domain Eukaryota; kingdom Viridiplantae; phylum Streptophyta; class Magnoliopsida; order Santalales; family Viscaceae; genus Viscum; species Viscum album. The sequence continues at coordinate 696,150,981 of OY728163.1, forward strand.
TTCCATCATATACAATGACCCATATCAAATATATAATCAAATGAAATACATAATCAGGAAAGACAATCTAAACAGTGGAATTGTTTTTGCAGGTGTTGTCCCATACCAGCACTAAGATCTTAAAAGCCTCTAACAAGTCATATCAATGTTTAATAATCTAAAATCAGCAGTTTTAACCAATACAAATAAATTATTACTAGTTTGGCATCTGTGACCAAAATTCCCTGATGAGAAATGACCACTCGCTCTGCCTCGCTTAAGCAAAAAAGGTAACTAGGAATACACAATAGCCTCCCATAGGTCAAATAACAATTAAACAAGCAATAGATGGTAAAATAAGGTCATGGTCAAAATACCCAAAAATGTGCCAAAGTCGCGACACCCAAAAGTCTATGAAAACCAAAAAAATAGGTATGCACCACCTACCTCATAATAGTAATACGATACTCCTTCGATAAAATCCTCCAATTATGACAAAATGCGGTATATATACAATAGAATACAAATTTCTCAAACCCCTAAAACTCATCATAGAAAAGATATCAAGAAGAACAGCTAAAGAGGAATCACGACCTTACCGAGGGGGTTACAATGGATCAAACATTTTTTGAATCTATCTTTGGATGATGGAATGGGATGGAATTGATGTCACGAATGGCTATTCACATCTCTCGGATGAAACCCACTACCCCTTCTTCAATGCAAGTCTACTGCACGATTTAACGGAAAAAAGAAAATACAAGTCATGTACATACAACTTCACGCCCTGTATCATTTTACTATTCATAAGAAGGATGATATTTCACCGAGGACATGTCGACTGACTACAGAACATGCACCTATGGTACATGGCGTGTACCTCTCTACCTGTTCGGCATCCCAAACATTCCATGTATATCCCCATACACAGCCCCTCTACACTGCACGTACAAATAGTACATGGCATGTACTTGCTAAAAACATTATACTAATACAACATGCCTACACGCCATTTGTGGCCTCCGCACAATCAATGGAACATGGCGTGTCGAACAATAATACACGCTGTGTAGTAGCAAATTCCAACACAGTCATCACATGACATGTACTCAGTGATCATAATAATGGTACACGCCAAACCGATACATAGAATGTACATTACTGTACATGGCATGTAGTCTGGAACTTTACAAAACATCCCATATTTTCACAGTGTTTTTCAGAAAAAAGTCAAAAATCAAATAGGGTCGTGATTTTAACCCATTTAAAAATCCCAGACTATTACAATTCCCCACCTTAACATAGCTTGTCCTCGAGCTATCAAAAGAATCCTGGAGATGGCACTAAATGTACCACCACGATATAAGTAACCCAGACTCTCCCGGTCTAAGAGGTTCTGGATAAATTCTTCAAGGGGTCTCCATATAAATATTTTTATAAATTGGTCACAACCCTAAAAAAGTCAACCAAAGAAGGGTTCACTAAAATTTTTCTAGAGTCATGGTCCTCTCATGACACATCGTCACTCCTGCGCCTCTTTGGTGCTCCTGTTTCATTTCTAACCCCAAACATATCCCGCAACGCATTGGTGTCTTCCTCAATGAAGGCTTGCATCCTATGGATGCTCAAAATGAACTTGGTGACTAGAACATCAGGTAACATGCCTCATCGATGCCCTGATGCCCACGACACCTCATGTAACTCGCATCCTTGATGCCCTGATGCCACACATATTATACATATATATAAATATATCACACACCCAATATGGCAGCAATCATACTGACTAGAATCTTGTCAGTAAACATAAAACTTGTACACCTCGTGCACTCTAAACAGACATGCCTCAATAGGTATAGCCAAAAGAAAATAGAAATTTCATGACCACACTCGCGTTGTACCTCTATCTGTCATCATCTCACGAGCTTGCTCAGCCCCAGGAATCTCTACAGTGTGCACCCGACCTGAAGTACGACTGCCTGATGCCTAAACTCATTGCTGTGCTGCTCCAGTCACCAGCCACTAACCCCTCAGCTGGGTCCCGCTATCTCTGTCATGTCCTCCACGTGTAGATGAAACAAGGATACCCTCCCCTAGTACGAAACATTAACCAAATCCATATTCGACACTCTGTCCTAGTCCATGTCTGTCGACTATCTGTTAATGCTGCCTCCAGAACCTCTCAAGATGCTTAACCTATCCACATGACCAAGGTGGTCTAGCTATGTCCTCGGCCTTAGTTCCCTATTGGAACTCATCCCGTCTTAACTTCATGTTGTCTGAACCATCACCTGAAGCTGTTCCCAGCCATCTTGGGGCCTATCCTATGGTTTCCCTTCGCTATAAGTGCTTGATTCACTGCCTCTGAAAAAGAACCCAGCCTAAAGATGTTTACATGATCTAAATGGTGTGTCTTAAGCCATCTTCAAAGTGTCTTAACCTTTCTGCATCATCTCTTACCATTCTATGTGAAAATCTAGATAGCTTTGTGAATATAGATGCATAGTCCATAACAGACATGTCTCCCTGCTGAAGGCTCATGAACACCTGAGATCTCTCTTACCTTAGTGTATCTGGGTAAAAGTGTTCGGAAAACATGTCCTTGAAGTCTTTTTATGCTAGTAACTCATGCTGGAGAGCTTGAACCTACACATCCCACCAGTGCATTACTGGTCCTCGCAGCATGTACGTCACCAGCTTGACCCTCATCCATGGAGGCTTCTCGAGCTGTTCAAATATCCTCTGTATGTCCTTTATCCAGTTCTCAGCTGACTCCGGACCACCCTCACCTTTAAAAAACTGCAGGTAATGGGACTGGATCTCCTGCGTCAGATATTCTATAGATGTCTCTATACCCTACGAACATCTGTTAATCCCCTGCAAGACATGTACTAGGCTAGCTCAGAGCTTATCATCGAGCCATAGTCTGAATGCTGCAAAACCCTGCCGTTGTCCTACCTGCAAGGGATCCAGGGGCTGTTCTTGTCCATGAACCTATACATGTGGCTCATGCTCTACCTGTACTAGATCCTGAATCGTAACCTACTCTTGTGGAACTATACCATCTCTTGTGTGACGCTCCATCTGAGTCACCTAAAAGGAACCTACTAAATACCATAAATGGTCAGAAATCACACACACATATATATAGAACAATATATATTCAACGCAGATAAGGAAATCAATAAAGAGGCATCATAAAACTACTACCATTTCTCTCTCCTATCACAACCCATGCCCATGAAATACCGACCTCATCGCCTGATTACCGCCTCAACAGAGCCATGTATCAAAAGTACCTCAGGCCATGCCCTTCCCGAGAAAATAAAATTTCCTCAAACCGATGAACGAGTCACCAAATCCTGGTGATCAAAATCTCCTCAACCATAGTACCGGCTTACTCGTTCAAGATCCAGAACCAAATAACCTACCGCATGCAATTATAAAAATATATAAATCATGACATTAAAAATATCAATGCACAAGAAATTCTATCAGGAGTTTTACAAATTTCCCAATTTAAAGCATAAAAAGAATAGCGATTTGATATTATTCACATGGAATTATACCTCCACAAAGCATATTTCAAATAATGAAATTAAAAAACCCAATAATGTTCCTATAAAATCCAATCAAATGAGACTTTCTATACAGGGCCAAGGAATAATTCACCCTTACCGTGTCTATTTAAGGGTTACATATCACAATCAATAACATCAAACACCATGTGATCCATTGAGGTGGAAATCATATAAACTTCAATCTGAGAAAAATCAACTAACAATTCCCACCCAAAAAAACATGGTCCATCCCTTGTACCTGGGGATGCAGGAACCCTATCACAAGCTAGAATCCCAGTTTCAGTAACAACCTATCTCCAGTCTACCGTATCCCAGATAGAAAAACCAGAAAAGATAAAAAGAGAAACCTAAATATCCTTAGTAGCCAGCAAAAAACTGCTAGTAAATCCCTTTATAGAACTCCATTGATACCACATTGTAACATCTCAAACAAGAACATCCACCGAACAGTTCTAAACGGGTTGGGTGTTACTACCTTAGGCGCACATCTTCGAATATCAAAGGCTGCTGACTAGTAGAAAGGGACTTATAGATATCGTGTGGAGGTTATACCATCTCAGAGGATGATAATGGTACTAGTATGAGTGTAAAAATAAAGATTCAGTAGAATAAACGAATCACCAGACTCAAACCCGACCCGTAGAGAGGAAGTACATTCAATATCGATAAACAATGGAAGTAATAAATATAAATAACATCATCAGAATGTAAACATAACATCATTTTGATCACTTGTAAATACTACTAAACAACTCACATACATCCAAAGAAGATCATACAAAATCATATGTAAAGGTGCCAATGCCTAACCAACTATAGCTATAAAAAAAGTAATCATGCTGACACATGAAAGAAGGGAAAAAAATTTAAAATCTAGTTAGGAAAGACCACAAGGTCCATACCATCTCTATGAAATAGCTAATGAAGTCCATCTCTTGAAGTTGTCCACTTTCCTACAAGTTAATCCAAAATTCTACGCGCGCCCTGAAGGGTCCGTGTCGGGTGTGAGATGTATCTTAGTTGGATACCACCCGATACTGTGTACCTAATATATGTGTTTAAACAGACATCCATTAATAAGGAAAACAATAAATAATACAATGCACACAAACCAAAAAAACTCCACTGGTGATCTACAACCACCATGGAGTTTCACCTGCTTCGGCGAATGATTGAATCTCTATGATTTAACCAGGAACCATGTGCCCCGGAAAAAGTGTGTCTCATGTACCATCGTCCCGAAGGCACGCCCAGGAAATTGTAACTCAGAGGAACATAAATTCCTGTCCTAAAATAAATATCCATAAGGATAGTGATGTCTGGCCTCAAATAATGTTACCAGAAGGACACCAATGTATGGCCTCAGGTAGAGTAATCAGAGGGACAATGATGTCTGCCCTCAATTAATGGTGAACCTCTACCCCCACCCGATAGCCTAAACGCTATCCCCTGAAGGTTCATCACCATCCATGTGGCATCCTATGGAAAGAACCTCCCAAACCAAAACTACCTAAACCACAAATAACAGGGGCCTATACCCACACGATTGGTCAAGACCACCTCATCATGAAGTATCTCTATGTGCACATTACTCAATGTTCTGCATGAGTTGTAATCAAAAAAATATTACTCAAGCCATAACACCTCTGACAACATATATCCCATAGACCACGCCGCTCAAGTCTGATGTCCTCCCCATCTATGTAAATAGGGCCATGTCCAACCTGACAGTCACCCTGCCACAATCCAACGCCGATGATGCCAAATCATGTGGTCAAAACCTCCCAATGTAACTCGAGGCAAACCCAACCTGTGATCAGCATCACCAAACAAATATATGAGACATTCCAAACAGAACCCAAAGGGTTCCATCATATGAAATGACATGTATCACATATATAATTAAACGAAATTCTTAAACAGGCAAGATGAAATAAATAGTTGAATTGCACTAGCCAAGTGTTGTCTCATACCAGCACTAAGATCTTGAAATCTTCTAACAAGTCATATCAATGTTTAATAATCAAAACTCAAAAGTTTTAACCAATAAAAATAAATTAAAACCATTTTGGCATCCCCTAGCCAAAATTACTCGATGAGCAATGACCACTCGCCCGACCCCGCTCAAGAAAAACAGGTAACATGGCATACCCAAAGGCCTCTGATAGGTCAAATAATAATTAAACATGCAGTAGAAAGAAAAATAGGGTCATTCTCAAGATACCTGAAAACGTGCCAAATTCGTGCCACCCAAAAGTCCAAAAAAACACAAAAAGTGGTATGAACCACATACATCATAATAGTATGATGATACTCATCTGATAACAACCTCCAATTATGTCTAAAACATGAAAAATCTACAGAAGAATTATAACATCTCAAACCACTATAACACACCATATAACAGAAATCAAGAAGAAAACAAGAGGAATCGTGGATTTACCGAGGGGGTTCCAATGGACCAAAAGGTCTTTGAATCTGACATCGGAAAAAGGAACAAGACGGACTTGAACTCCTGGCTGACTATTCGGGTCTCCCTGATGAAACCCACTACTGCCTACCTCAAAACGAGGCTACTGCCCATTTTAAGGAAAAAAAGAAAATATAAGACATTACATTGGATTACATGCCATGTTATTTTACTATTCATAAGATGAATGATATTTCATCGAGGACTTTCCGACTGACTGCACAACGTTGACCTATGGTACACGACGTGTACCTCTCTACTAAACTAAAATCCCTAACATGACAGCTATATCCCAATAGACGTCCCCTCTATAATGCACGTACAAATAGTACAAGGCGTGCACTTGCTAATAACATTCTACCGAGCCAACAAGACTACACGCCATGTATGGCCACCAGACAGTCAAAGGTACACATCGTGACGAGAAACACTACACGTAGTGTAGTAGGAAATTCCTACATGATCATCACAAAACATGTACTTAGCGAGCACACGACTGTTACGCGCCTAGCTGATACACAACATGCACTTTAGTGGACACATTGTTTAGTCTGGAAATTTCTAGAACTTCCCAGATTTTCTACGTTTTTCTCAGAAACAAGTCAAAATTCAAACAGGGATGGGATTTTGACTTGTTCTAAAAACCAGTGTTCTTAAAAATATTATTGAAAACCTATTAAAAATAATAATTTCATAATATTTTTTTTCTTAGTCATTTAGGATTTACCATTTAACATGGTTCATGTAGGTGGAAAAACTGACCCAAACCAAAATACATTATAATCACTAAACAAGTAAAAAAAAATATTCATAATATCTATATTATGGATGATTAATTATTTATAAAAATATTATTAATTATGTATATTATATTTAAAATTATGTTTATTTAGAAGGGAAGGAAAAATTATTAATGAGATGATAAAACATGCTTCCAAGGCTTCTATATCCTCAATGGGGTCCTCTGGGAAATGTGAGATTTCAAAATTATTATTTTGAACAATTGTTTATAAGGATAATGGAATTTATTGGTTAGAAAATATTTTTAGTGATTTGAAATAAAACAATAGAAAATTATAAGGGTTTTGTCATAAATGAGTGGTACTTTTTTAATTTATAAGGGGTGAAATTATTTTAAATTAACATTCCATAATATAAAATCACTTGAATGTTCAATACTTGAAGACACTACATAAAATAATAAAAAAAATGGAAAGGGGAAGTCTATAATAATCTCATAAATAAAAATAGGGATGATGTTTTAGATATTTTAGTACATTAAACCATAATAAAAATATTTCACATTATCTTATCCATTAAAAATGTGACTAAAATGTTCTTTGGTATCTTATTTATGTCCATAAAAATGATTGGTCCTTTAAAAATTAAAAAAAAATTATCTTTATTATTTATTAATTAAAAATAAATTCAGGAATTTTTATTATTACATATATATATAATAATATTCAACAAATTTATTATTTTAGATAATTTAAATTTAACATCTACATAAAAAAAATTTATATATATCAAAATTTTGTCAATTAGAATATAGTTTTTTCAATGAGTAATTTAATAAGCATTTTATATTGTTAAATATTTTCTCTTAGAAGGAATTAATGTATTTTACTAATAAATCATTCAATTTTATCATTTAATTTCATTTATATATTACATTAAATGTATTTATTTTCACTAAAATATTAAATTTAAAAAACGTATTTTTTTGAATCAATTGAATTTCGGAAATTTATTGAGTACCATTTAATTTTAATAAAAAACAATTTCACTATATATTTCTTCCTTATATGATTTTTCTAAATATTTTTTTATTTATCTAGTTATGTATTCCAATTTTTTTAAAATATATAATAATAATGTTGAATTATTTTCTTTATATTAGTGCTTTATGAATCACCAAAAATTAATAATAAGAGGGTTATTAAAAAGGAAATAAATTTTAAAATCACGAGGCGTTGTAATATAAAATTATTGATGGAAATTTTCCCAATATTTTTTTAATCAGATAAGAAAATGCTGTTACTTATTTTTAATTACTTCTCCAGGTTCTCACGTTTTTCTATAAAACATATTATTTGTAAAAAAATTATAACCAAGCGTGTGTTGTTTTTTCCTTGGACAATATCTATATCATAAAAAATTTATATTGTTTATTCATCATTAGGGTTACCATGTTATCCCTATATTTTCTCATTTATAACTACATATGTTGGATAAGGTATACACTTAATCAAAAGTAATGCATGTATTACATTATGTAATAGGAAAATATTTAGTGGAAGTAAAAGATGGTAAGAAACCATTGGTACATGATCATGGAATTTAAATGTGGAAAATATTTTGGTCACAATGTTGCATTTGAACCCAGGTGAATTATCCTATCCAAGGGTGGTATTCAATGGAAAAACATTTCTCTGACGTCAAATTCATAATTTCACGGATAATTAGTACCATTTCCCTTCAATCGATATTGTAAAATTTCACTATTCCACTTATTATTCTGGATATTATATTATATATCATTTAAATGATCTATTTCTATGATCTAATTATCTCTAATACCATCAATACATTTTTTTGTTTTCTACCTCTTCCAATACAAATCTTTATCTGGATCCATTTTAATGATTTAATAAAAACTATTGTTATAGGATAATACTAACAAATAGATTTTTTTGATCCAAACATCCATTGAAATAAATTGAATATGATGTCATCATAATTTCCAGTGTTTGAACTTCCCTTTTATATTATATCACAATTTTAGGATGATAAATGGTTCTAAATATGTACCCCATATTTATGTTTCCATTTAGAATTCTTTATAACCAATAGGTATTCCTTAAATACAAATATAATATAATTAAAAGTGGTACTCTATATTTCCCTACAATTTTCTTTTGTAATATCCTAAAATTTACATCTAGAAATAAATATTCTCAAAATAGAATTAATTGTTTAGAATTGATAATGATGTCAACTAAATCTCAAATGAAATTATAAACATTATAAGTATTGAAGTGACTTACAATGAAACCCTTGTTAATGTATTTTAAATAATATATATGTATGTTTGGTAGTGGTATTATTCCTTTAGTCTTCTGATATTCATCCATAATCTAATGTAATACAATATATTATGATATATATTCTATAGTCCCCCAATTCATATTGTCTAAGAAAAAATGATTAATTAAATATCTATTCATATTTCAACTTATATAATGGAAAAGTAATAGAAATATATGATCATCATCCAATACATCCTTCTACATATATAGAATTTAAATAACTTATATGAAATCATGGAGTCAACGAAATGTTTCATTTTCACCGTTGAACTCGGAAATATTTATTTACAACATTTATAGCACTATATCATTATTATATAACTCCTTATACATCAAATAGATAGATGTATGAGAACACACTTTTGAATTATATGATTTCACCAATTTACCTATAATCTCAATGTCCATCACTTTCATATCGATGATTAATGGTTGACATAAAATCCCCTTCACGTATAAGGTGTTAGGATCATACCAACACATAGAATCAATAACTTTGTTTGTATTATATGTGTTGTAATGTAATGATCCTTCATAATCGTTAATTATCACCAATAATATTTTTTATATAACATTCAACTTCTACTATGTGAATAAATATATTAAACATTGGTGACATGTATATATATAAAACTTTTGACAATAGATCTAAAAATTATACAATAGTAATGAAAATATTCCCTATCCTAACATCAAGTCATGTGTCTTGTAATTATCATCATGAAACTTTAATTGATGATAGTCATAATCTACTGAAATATGAGGTTCCTTAGGAAACATACCCATGAATCCATTAACAGGATATTGTATATCACAAATTCCTCAACAAAAATGGATACTTTAAATGTATTTTTAGTTATAAAACATATCTCAGTCACCTTGAAATTTTATTCACATTCATCTTAACAAAGTAACTTGACTCCCTTCATAGAAAATTTTTATAGGGTTTTAGAGTAATATAAAAATTACAAAAAATCATTGGTCATATTAATACAATCTCTGATAACAAAAATCCTACATTACATTCATTAAGCTGTGATATTATATACTTACCACTTTTTTGAATGATCCATAGATAATACATAACATCAAATTACATAACCCATGAATGATACTTTTTATACCCAAAATTCAAAATTATAAAATATTTAATATAGTTTCCCCTCTATAATGATATTTAGATCAACCTACCATTGATATTAATTATCTTAATTTATCAATGAAATATTCATAATTTCATCTATAAATAGTTTGAAAATTACACATGGTCATCTTTAATGACGTTATAAATAAGATCCATTATGATAGTGACCGAATTAATATTTATATATAGCATCACCATGAATTACTATGTTTGGTATATAATCCAATTTTGACCTTAATTTATGACATCTAAAATCATCTTCATTCTTATAGAATCATTGAGATCATTCTAATTAATCAAAAAAGTAATCAATGAATAGGATGAGATATTCATTCTTGATCTTAATATTTTTATATTCATGATAATATATAGAGGGATGCATTGACCTATATTTCTTATTAACAAAGATGATAGGTGATCCTAGGGGAGAATAAATTGGAAGTGTAAAATAATTAGGAATATTTATATAGAATTAATTTGTGAATTTATATATTATATTAAAGGAAATTCAATACCGAGGCTTTGATATTGGCATAACACCTAATATGAGTTTTGTTGAAAACTCAACTTCATGAAATGGGGGATGAAGAGAAAACTCATTTATTATCATATAAATATAATGCTGTATAGTAGGAATATCATAAATATTGAGTTTTTATAAAATTAAAATATATATATCAAAAATTATTTAAATATAGACAAATATATGATTATTGAATTCCAATGGTAGTTTTTATTTATCATTCAAAGGATAAGTGATCTTTTTTTGAAATTAAACATGAAATTTCAGTTCTGGACTCCATCAATTAACAAGTAATATATATAAAGATGGAAAATTAATTCATTAAATAATATTAAATATTTATAACTGGATAATTATATTATTTCTAGGATGAAATATCCAATAAATATAACTCCGAAAAGAGTTTAATATTTGCAATGAAATCATCACAGAACTGGGATATTTCTCAAATAATTCAAAATATATCCATTTAGAGAGTGATATTACTCTCATTGAAAATAATATTGATATAAAAGAATGGGATGAATGGTAGTAAAATTTTCTATTTGATCTTTATAACACCCCAAGATTTCATAGTACGTTATCTCATTAAAGTAATTCAATAGCTTGCGCTATACGCAACACCGACTTCGAGCGCACCAAAACTTATGAAATTAACCGTTAAAAAAGGGATTATGAATATTATTAACTGAATTTTGAATATTATATACTCTATATAATTTTAACATCCATATTATGTGTTTATTAGAAATAATATAAGAACAAATTCAATTTTTTGGATAAAATAAGTATTTTTTTAAAAAAAGAAATTTTACCGCCTTTTAATGGTGAACACTTTTTTAAAACCAATATTTGACACTTTTATGTATTCAATTTAATGAAATGAAATTCTTATTTAGAAGAGAGACATAAAAATTTATTTTGGATAAATTTTTGGTACTTTTCTGATAACTATTATATTTTGATGAATAGTGAAAATTTTATATTTTAATAGAAAAATGATTTTTTAATCGAAATAATTTATAGTGATAAGTTATGAATTTTAATGGTTTGGATGTATAATTAAATTATATTTTTATCATTTAATACAATGCAGGTCTTTGTAAGTAATTTAAAATTTAAATTTGACATAAACACGTGTCAATCATTTGATAGTATTTACTTTTTAAAAACCCGCTTTTTAGTTTTGACAACGGGAATTAATTTTAAATTAATAAATATGACTTATATGTTTTGAATTTGGTAAAATATATATAATTTTTGAATCTATAATATCAAAATTATCTTTGGGAAATGTTTTGGTATTTTTCAGAAAACCTTCAATTTTTGATGAATAATGAAAAACACTACGTATTTATTTAAAACCGACTTTTTATTTAAATAATTAGTTTTTTTATTTTAAATTATTTTAGGTAAAAATCAATACATAATATCTATATATTTTCAACCCAGTTCATTTAAATAATTTTATAATAATTTTAGATATATAAAATTTTACCGAAAATTTTACCGACTTGTACCCACCTTCAAGGAGAATTTGCAAATTTTCATAAAACACAATTTTACTACGTTAGTGAGTGGAATTTCAAAAATCCAAGAGACACAATTGATACTAGTTAGAAAAATGTGGTTCAATAAGATGAAAATAATTTTTGGTGAATAATAACTTTTTACTTTTATTTACCACAATTAAAAGTAAATATTGTAATTAAGGGTAAAAAGGATATTATTATTACCCTAAAAATGTCCTAATTCTATTGGATAAGTTTAATTCAACCAAAAAACATTAGGAATAAAATATGATCCTTTAGGTCAACTTTTATTAGATTAGGACATTTATTATTATTTTATTTAAAGAAGATTTAAAAGAGTTAAATTCAATGTTTAATAACTAAACCATTTTTTATATAGGGTTATAAATATAATAAATAAGACTATAAATATTCCATAGAAAGATAAAGATATTTCATTAAAAATTATATTTTATTTATAATTTTTAGACATTAAATAATTTAATTTATTTATGACACAATGATGACGCAGTAATTACCTTAATAATGAAATATTAGAATAATTGATATAATAAAAATCTAAATAAGTGTAATTAGAGACTTTTAATAAAATAAAATAATTTTATAGGATAATATGACTTGTTAGGATTAAAAATAGGAATTTATTTCAATGTAATAAATTTTTTAGAATAATAAAAAAATTATTTATTAAATAGTTTCAAAATTCACATAATCGAATTTTTAAAACAAATACTATATTATTAGTTGATATAATATTCCTAAAATTATAAGGGTAGGCCAAAGGTCCTTAATAATATTATATATGTAATTAATGAAACTATTGGGGTTCTCATGGCAGTTTATAGTATGTTTATTAACCATATAATATAAAAATACAAAGAGACATGGTAAATGTCAAACTATTTAACTAAGAGTTAAATCTAAAATATAAGGTTAATATGGTGACCCAAACTTATCTAAAACCTGTTGGTTGAGTGTATTTAGACCTATCCTCACCTTATAATTTAAATAATTTATTTTGGATCCATTAGAAACTGAAAATTATTTAATTATAAAATAATATTTCAAGATTTTGCTAAAGTAACCCTCACCTTTCTTATAAAAGTGAAATTCCTATTCTCTTAATTTCACACCTCCAAAGCCTTTTTTCTCGGCCAAACCCTAACCAAATATCCTAAAAACTTTCCTTCCTTAATCCTAGAGGACTTACTTTGGTAAAAAATCCATACTAATGATCTATTTCGATCAAATCAAAAGGAAGAACCCGAAGAAGAGGTAAATATTATGTCACCTCTTTCAAGTTATTTCCTTATTCCACTTCCTCTTTCTTTGTTGTTTCCATTATAAAATAACAACTCCAGCATCTTATATATTCTGTGATGTTATTATAAAAATTGTATAACCATATTCATTATTCTATCCATCCCATGAATGACAAAGTCACCATACATGTGTACGTACGACTTACCATCTCCACGTCGTGGTGTAGTTTGTTATTCAAACACATCATTATTTGTATGGGTATAATAATGAGTATAACTAATGTAAATAATAAATATAACATGATAATTATTCAGTATATATAATATTCCATCAAATTACATATTATTTCCCCATAAATATAATGATATTTTCGCTCGTGCGTACGTATGGATTACCGTCTCCATGACGCGATGAAATTCATTTCCACATTCACCATTCAATGATAATTATAAAAATATATATTATTAATAAGTCTATAATATATGAAATAATAATAAAACTGAATATTTATATATATATATTTACTTACATGTATCTTATTCACTTACATATATTCAATACGATATGAAAACAGAAACAATGTTTATTCATACGTACGGCCTACTATCTCCATAAACAGTGTTTTCCATCTCATATATCTATTTATTATACATATTTATATTCTAAACATATATTATATTTAAATAATGTGTTATATTATATAATTATTTAAATAATTATCTAAATTATATGACCAAGAATAACATGTCAAAACACGTACGATAAAGAAAGCGATTGTTAGCCGAAATGATAATTTTACATTAAAATCATTATTAAATGGGTAGTATAAAGTCATAAATAAATCATGTATGATATAATAAATATGAATATGGTTCTAGTAAAATTTAATAATATACTATGGTCATTATAAGGAGGTTAAACATACCATCGACTAAAGGAAAGTGCAATGTAATGGTTAATTTTACAATATCATTATTATCCGAGGTTGCTTTTACGTAAGTATCCACATGGACATATTTATTATCCATGACCATGTTTCATAAAATATTTTTCAAATGGATTGTTTTTAAGGTTATTTTTTTCTAAAACATCATTTTAAAATTTTTATGTATTTATTCTTCTAAACATTTCTCATTAATGTCCATATTTTCAAAATGGTTTTAAGGATTTATTTATGTAGACATGAATGTTTTAAAATGTTAATTCCATTCAAAATTTTCATAGTGGTATGGGACAATTTGATTAAAAAATATCTTTTCAATGAATTCCTTTATAAATTATGTGACTTTTAAATGATTTCATGAAAAATAAATATTTCTCTCAATGATTTTTACTGCTCATTTTCAACTATGTCAACATCCATTACAGGATAATATTCATGATCAGGGTTGATTTATTATGATACAAATCATCCATATTGTATTGAATGTTTTATGATATGTTTCACTGTGGATGTGTTATTTTTATACCATTCTTGGTTTACGGATAATGTATTGACATTTCATATGCATGTTTTTATATGAATATTTATGTTATGTTTAAACCTTTTCTTATGTGGAATGCATTGGACTTAGTAAGTGACTGGTGGATCCCGATATAGCTTCTCGATGAATCGATAGGTATCATGAGAAAACCTAGTGTCTTGGAACAAGTCCTCAAAAATTCTTATTTGTAGTCTTGGCACAATACCTTGACTATATGGTTATGAAGTCTGGCATTATGTAGTCCATCATTATGAAAGTGGATATTTTTATTGCATTTAATTATTCTACTATTAGAATATCCATGTGAATAAGTAAATGACATTATTTTATTTTATCTCTTCCATATTATGCTAAAGTATAGGTTTAAAAGGCTTTTGTTTTAGTCTTATACATTTCCTTAAATGTTTATGCTTATATAGGAATGTTTCCGCTAAAATGTTATCCTTACTGAGAATTTGAGCTCACCCCGTTCTATGTTTTAATTTTTCCAGGATTCCATGAAGTGTATTATGATTGATATGCAGGGTTAAGATAAAAGGGAATAATGGCATTCTCAAATAACTATCTATGATGTATTTCATGTCTGAAATTGTAATGTGAAGTTGATGTATTACATCTATTTCCTAGATTTCTAAATTGATCGATCTTTTGTGACATGATTTCCTTTTATCATGCCGATGTATTAAAATATTGCACCTACTCTGGGTAACTAAGGTCGGGCGTTATAGTTGGTATTAGAGGAAGTTTAGCAACAACATTTGAATTATATTTAGATAAACTCTGATTATAGAACATTACCCTAAGATAGACATTGAGGATTAGTATATAAGAATATCCTAGAATTTTGGTAATGTAGAAAGTTTGAGTATTTTCCAGGCAATACATCCCTTTATGGATGCAAGATGGTAGAGGTGACTCTGGAACAGATGTACCTAGGAATGAAAACTTTGACAAGGAGTTTTGGGCTTGACCCGGGGTATCCTGGAACACGACAATGGGCTTTGCTGCAATTTTTCTTATGACACTCCTGGGGGATATGCTTAGGATAATTCATATTTTCATTACAATTCATTATGAAGGATTTAGGAGTAAATATTTCTTCAAAGAAAACATTTTATTATTATTGATTATATGGATAATCTTTTAATTTTATGTTACGTATTTTACAAGTTTAGAATTATGCATTTCCATTCATAAACTAACCTAGTGTATGCCGTTGTGTGGAAATGGTTCCTTGTATATGGAACAAGAAATCCAGCAATACTCTTGATCAAAAGATTAAGAAGGATCATTTCATTCATGGTATTAATCCAACATTTAAAAGGGATGTAGCCTCACAAATATTCTCATCATATGAAGAAATAGTATCATGTGTTAATAAGATATGTAAAGAATTCTCTGAGAGCTATGGTTGTGAAGGAAAGTAAGAGAAGAAAAGGATGGAAGAGAGAAATATGGATAAAGGGAAGAGGGGAAAGAAGGATTTTCCCATATGTGATAACTTTGAAAAAGAATCACCTTGGTAAATGCTTGAAGGGGATGCGAGTTTTTTATAAGTGTGGAGAAAAAGGACACCAAGTACGCGATTGAAAGGGTATGAAAATGGTTTGAAACGTACAATGTTCCATCTACAAGGAGTTGGGACACTACGCGAATCTTTAATCAAATCATCAGAGTATACACCAAATGATGCTATTGGATAATAATCAAGGTAGGATACAACTGAAGATGAAGAGGAATGATTATATTTCTTAAGTTGATAAAGTATTATGTCATTTGAGTATTGTATTAATGATGTACATGTTATAATAATTATAAAGTATATAAGGATTGTACTGTAGTACTAATCCATTAAGAACATGAGATTGTGTGGAAACAAGAAAAGTGACACAATAACAGGTTAATGTTTTTGGAAAATATATAGTTGAGAGAAAGATAAAACATAATATCATTATAAAACTGAGGTAGTTATTTTGGAATAAGATATAAATGATTTGGATAAATTATATTGTATTTTCATGACTACATTGAAACTGATTAATGGTTTGTATATTTCATCATTATTGGAGTTTAAAAGATTATTTGATATAAGGATTATATCTAGTATTCTATAAGTATTAAGGGAGAATTAATGTAATCAATAAGGTTTTATGGAAATTCAGGATATTATAATGTTTTAAAAGAATTCATGATAATGGTATTCACATGTTATTACATGGGAAAAGGATCTTCATTGTGTTCACCTTCCTTATAAATTTTCGACTGTGAGTTTGGATGGAAGTATATTGGATTAGTATAATGGATGGAATAAATTAATTTTTTTATTGTTAAATCATTTCATGAAATTATTTTTGAACTGTCATAAAAAGGACAACCTGGATGTCGGGCGAGAACATGTCGCCTCCGGAAAGACTGCGAGACTTGAACCCACAATCGAAGGGTGAAAAGGGTGCATCTCCTACCATTGGCCTATGTGATATCCTGGTTTGTATAATGTAATCTTTTTAAATATTCTGAAAAATTAATTATAAATTCATTATTTTTTGGTATTCTATAAGATTAGTATAAATATAATATTTTATAATTCTATTTTCTTTTGGAGAGAACAATGAGTTTGTGGTAGGAATTAGTTGAAGGATGAAACTGTACTTGTCAAGTATATATATATATATAAATATTCCACTTATTCTATGAATATATTAATTCTTAAACTTTAAGGAAGGGATCTTAAAACCAAAAATGTGTTATCCTAATACCATAATTTTTTTGTACTGATGATATTTTACATCATCATATATTGATGGCTTTAAGGCCCTCAATTTTATATTTTTTTGTGATTGATGACCTCAATCACTTCCTATAAAAATATATATTTTCCCTCCAATTATGTGTCTCTAATTTCCACCAATGTTCTCTTAATTGAGATCATAATTTGGTGGGGACTTTTTGATTTCCCTTTCCCTCTGATTAAGTCTAAATTTTAGTAACCCAATTTCCGATGTGGGGTTTTCCACAAAGGTATTTTTCTATTTTTAACCATTAATTTTTGAAAAACAAATATTCAAAATAGGAGGATGAAATTTATTGAATCAGGGGAGAATGTATCTCCCCACGATTTCATAGTATGTTATCTAATTAATGTAATTCAACAGCTTACGCTACATGCAACACCAAGTTCAAGCGCACCACAACTTACTAAACTAAGCGTTCAAAAAGCAGTTATGAATAGTATTAACATAATTTGGAATCTAATATACTATATATAGTTATAAAATCCATATTATGTGTTTCATAAACATAATATAATAATAAATTCATTTTATTCGAATAAAATATGTATTTTTCAAAAAAATGAAATTTTATCGCCTTTTAATGGAGAACCCATTTTTAAACGCAATATTTGACACTTTTATATATTTAATTTAATGAAATGAAATTTTTATTTAGAAGCTAGAAATAAAAATTTAGTTTGAATAAATGTTTGGTGCTTTTCGGATAACTTTAATATTTTTGATGAATAGTTAAAAATACAACGTTTTAATTGAAAAAAAAAATTTAAAAATAATTTATATTGATAAATTGTGAATTTGAATGGTTTGGATGTATAATTACTTTATATTTTTATCATTTAATACAATTTTTTTCATTATAAGTAATTTCACATTTAAATTTGACATAAACACATGTCAATCTTATGATTGTTTTTACTTTTTTAAAAACCCGCTTTTTGGTTTTGACAGCGGGAATTAATATTAAATTAATAAATAAAACTTCTATGTTTATAATTTTGTAAAATAGACTTTATTTTGGAATCCGGAATATCCAAATTATCTTATTGTAAATGTTTTGGTATTTTTCTGGAAACTTTCAATTTTTTGATGAATAGTGAAAAACACTGCGTTATTATTTAAAACCGAATTTTTATTTAAATAATTAGTTATTTTATTTTCATTTATTTAATGTAAAAATAGATATATAATACCTATATATTTTTAATGTAATTAATTGGAGTATTTTTATAATACGTTTAGATATATAAAATTTTATCGAACATTTTACAGTCTTTTACCCACCTTCTAGAAGCATTTTCAAATTTGTTGGAAACATAATTTTACTGCTTTTGTGAGTAGAATATCAAAAATCAGAATGTCACAGTTTATATCAGTAAGAAAAATGTGTTTCAATAAGATACAAATAATTTTTGGTGAATATAAATTTTTACTTTTATTTACCATAGTTAAAAGTAAATTGGGTAATTAGAGGTAAAAATGATATTTTTATTACCCTAACACATGTCTTAATTCTATTGGATAAGTATAATTAGACCAAAAACAACCATAGGAATAACATATGATCCTTTAGGTCCATATTTATTAGATCGGGACATTTATTATTATATTATTTAAAGAAGAGTATAATGAGTTAAAATAAAAGTTTAATAACTAAACCATTTTTAATATAGGGTTATAAAAAATATAAATTCGACTATAAATATTCATTAAAAGATAAATTGATTTCATAACTAATAATATTTTATTTATAATTTTTATATATTAAATAATTTAATTTATTTATGACACAATGATGATGTAGTAATTATGTTAATAAAGAAATATTAAAATAATTGATATTATAAATATCCAAATAAATGTAATTTTAGACTTTTAAAAAATTAAACTAATTTTATAGGTTAATAGGAAATGTTAGTATTGAACATATGAATTTAGTTCTAAGTTATAATGTTTTTATGACTTTAACTAAAATCATTTATTAAATAATGTCAAAATTTCCATAATTGAGTTTTTAAAACAAATATTATATTATTGGTTGATAAAATATCCTAAAAATATATGGTTATACCAAAAAGAATTAATAATATTATATATGTTATTAATGAACCTATTGGGGTCCACTTGTCAGTTTATAATAAGTTTATTAACCATATAATAAAAAGATACAAAGAGACATGGTAAATGTCAAACTGTTTAACTAAGAGTTAAATTTAAGAGATAAGGTTAATATAGTGACCCAAACCTATATAAAACCTATTTTTCGAGTGGGTTATGACCTAGACCCACCTTATAATTTAAATAGTTAATTTTTGAGCCATTATAAACCGAAAATTATTTTATTATAAAATAATATTTCAAGCTTTTTCTAAAGTGACCCTCACCTCTCATATAAAAGGGAACTTCCCCTTCTCTTAATTTCACACCTCCAAAGCCTTATTTCTTGGAAACAACCTTCCAAAATATACTACCAACATTCCTACCTTCATCCTAGAGTCTTTACAATTGTTATAAAGCCACCCTAATGTGCCCTTTTGATCAAATCAAAAGAAATAACCCGAAGAAGAGGTAAATATTTCCTCACCTCTTTCAAGTTCTTTTATTCTTCTACTTCCACTTTCTTTATTGTTTCCATTGTAAAATAATAAATCCAGTATATTCTATATTCATTGATGTTATTATAAAAATATTACAACCATATTCATCATTCTATCCATCATTCTAATGAAAAAGTCACCATACATGCGTACGTACGACTAACCGTCTCCACGTCATGGTGTAGTTTGTTATTCAAACACTTCATTATTTGGATGGGTATAATAATGAGTATAGCTAATGTAAATCAAAAATATAAATTTTAATGGTTTTTATATATAATATACCATCCAATTATATATTATTTTACCATCAATATAATGATATTATAGCTCATGCATATGTACGGCTTACCGTCTCCACGACGCGATGAGATTCATTTCCACATTTACCATTCAACAATAATTACAAAATATATATTATTAATTAGTATGTAATATATGAAATAATAATTTTAATGAATATATATATATGTATGTATTTACTTACATATATCTTATTCACTTACTTCCATTCAATACGATATGAAAACGAAAATTGCGTTTATGCGTACGTAGGACCTACCGTCTCCATAAATGGTGTTTTACATTTCATATAACTATCTATTATACATATTTATATTATGAATATATATGATATATAAATAATGTGTTATAACCTGGAAGTATGTAAATCATGATTTAAATGATATGACCAAGAATAACATGTTGAAACACATACGATAAAAAAAGAGATTATTACTCGAAATGTTAATTTAACATGGAAATCATTATTAAATGGGTAGTATAAAGTCATAAATAAAAAATGCATGATATAAAAAATATGAATATGGTTTTGGTATAATTTAATAACATATCATGGTCATTATTGATTAGGATAAATGTACCGTCGACCATAGGAAAGTCCAAGGTGAGGGTTAATTTCAAAATCTCTTTATTATCCAAGGTTGTTTTTTCGTAAGTATCTACTGGGACATTTTTATTAACCATGTACATAAAAGAGTTTTAAAAGGGATTATTTTTAAGGTACATTTTTACTAAAATATCATTTTTAATGTTTTAATGATTTACTATTCTTAACATTTCTCTTTAATGTTCACGTTTTCAAAATGGTTTTAAGGATTTATTTATATAGACATGAATGTTTTAAAATGTTAATTACATTCAAAAGTTTCAAAGTGGTATGGGACACTTTGATTCAAAAATATCATTAAAATGACTTCTCTTTATAAATTATGTGAATTTTATATGATTTCATGAAAAAAGTATATTTATCTCAATGATTTTTACTTATCTTTTTAAACTATGTCAACTTCCTCTACAGGATAATATTATTGATCGAGGTTGATTTATTATGATACAAATCTTCTATATTATATTGAAGGTTTTGTGATATGTTTTATTGTGGATGTGTTATTTTAATACCATTCATGTTTTATGGATAAGGTATTGGCATTTCGTATGCTAGTTTTTATACGAATGTTTATATTATGTTTAAACCTTTTCAAATGAGGAATGAATTGGACTTAGTAAGTGACGGGTGGAGCCTGATATAACCCCTAAATTCATATGTAGGTCTCATTAGACAAACTAGTGTCTTCACACAAGGCTGTGAGAAAATATTAATTTTAGTTTTTGCACAAGGCCTTGACTATGTGGTTATGAAGTTTGGTATTATGCATTCCATCATTATGAAAGTTGCTATTGATATTGCATGTAATAATTATACTAGTAGAATATCCATGTTAATAAGTAAATGGAATTATTTTATTGTGTCATTTCCATATTATGCTGAAGATTATGTTTAAAAGGCTTTTGTTTTAGTCTTATACATTTTCTTAAATGTTTATGCTTATTTAGGAATGTTTCTACTATATTGTTATCCTTACTGAGCATCTGAGGTCACCCCTTTCTATGTTTTAATATTCTCAGTATTCCAAGAAGTGTATTATGATTGATATGATGGGTTAAGCTAAAATGGAATAATGGAATTTTCAATGAACTATATATGCTATATTTCATGTTTGAAATTGTAATGTGACATTGATGTATGTAATTTATTTTGAAAACTACTAAAATGATTGATCTTTTGGGACATGATTTTATTGTATCATTCCAATGAATTAAAATAATGCACAGACATTTGGTAACTAGGGTCATGGTGTTACAATCTTCATGATAGGATGATGGGTGTACCATAAAAAATCATTTCATGGAAGATATAAATAACTTTGGAATCATAGGATTTATCGTTCTCCAATTTTATTGGGTTATTCCAACATCATGTAGAGCCCCATATTCCATGTAACCCAGATCTAGTGTTCACTTTATTATGCTGGCATACGATACAAAGAATTAAATCTGTAGGAACCTGATTGTTTAAAGGTTTTGGTATAATAAACCTATGAATCAAATCCTTAAAAAAATTGAACACATAAAACACAAAATTTATTTTCCTTGAGAATTAAATTATTCACCTTAGCGCAACACAATATTTAAATCATAGAACACTTCCTGGAACCCTGGAAAAAATAAAACATAATAAAATTTTAATCTCAAATCCTCAATAAGGGAAAGAATATTCTAAAAGAAATGAATAAATTTTGAATAATCAATATGAATGGGTAAATAACTAAGACAAATTCTATTTAATCAATAAATGGAAATATTATTCCTTGAATAAAATATTATGAAAAAATTAATTATAGATAATCACATGATCATAAAACATAACAATAAATATTATAAATAATAAAAAATCATATGGAATATCAATATAATAATTTTTAATGATGGACTGAATAATGTTGTTAATATAAAACAATATTTTTGAAGATATATTCCATGAATTACAATAAAATCATGTCTGAATGTGATTAAATCTATATAAATGGGTAACACGTCATTCGAAAACCAATCTATTTTCACTGTTGATGAAAAACGATGTATCAATGGCTTTTGAAGGACCCAAATGTCCCAAAAAAATTTAAATTAATTTCATTTTTAAAAGAGGTTAAACACAAAAAATATATAAAAGTTAATTTAAAAACTATCTTATGATGTTTTAATACTTTCACAATCAAATAAACATAACAATAAACCATCAAATGTAATATGGTGATTTAAAAAAAATCTATATACTTAGTCAAAAAGATAATAAACCATCAAAATAATGACTAAAGATGATATCAATATAACATATCCACAACGTATAATCAATTCAATAAATGGTGTATATCAATGATGACTATAAATAAAATAATGTGATATTTCAAAAATTATTCAGGAAATAATCATTTTCATATGGAAAATATTTTTAAAACTAATGTTTCAAAACAATTATGTAATAAATTTTATAAAATAAAATGTAAAAATATTTGAAATATCGTACAGAATAATTTATTATTAATCATGGTGGACTATTTTAATGTTGTAAATACTAAAATGAATATTCATTTTTTCATTTTTGATAAACCCCAGACATAATTATTTTGAAACTGACATTATGATTCCTTATAAAAACACTTTTAAAATGAAAAAATAAGTATATAATTAAATAATAATTCATTTAAAAAATGTTAAAAAAATTAAAAACATATTTAGAAAATATTTACTATGATGAAAATTTATTTTTACCGATGTGGGAAATAAAGTTAGATTTTTTTTAAAAAAATTCTCATTAATTTTAAAAACGTAAGAGTGAAAATTGTTACTAATAAATTAAAAAGTTCATGAATTAACATATTAGTATATAATATGTTCATATAAATGTATAAATATAAAATAATTCCCTTATGGTAGATGTAGGAAAAACAAATAAAGAATAATGATGAGATTTTTAAAGAAATAGTTTGTAACATCCCAGGTAAATAAAAAACATGAAATTTTAATATTTATTAATATTTTTGGATTAAGTATTAATATTACAATAATGGGGATGCTATTTTTGATGGCGTACCCAATATGCAACAATGGGTTTCATTGAAATCTTAGGTTACACACTAATAATATATTATTATTATTTTTAATGATAGTTAACGCCTAGACATTGTATTGGCAGGAATGAATATAACTAATAAAAATATGAATATACATGTTTGTTAAATGTTTTTACATTTTTCCAATAAATTTTAGAGGCTTAAAATGTGAAGGAATTAATTTTAAGCATAAATACTCTAATATTATTTAAAAGGTCGATTTACCGATTTTTAAGGGAAACCCTATTTAAAACTAGTTTTGGTCACTTTTATATGTTCTATTTGATATAATAAAATTCTTCTTTAGAATCGAGACATTAAAATTTACCTTGGGTAAAATTTTGGTATTTTCCAGATAAAGTTCATTTTTTAATGAATAGTGAAAAATATTGTTTTTTAATTCAAAATTGCCTTTTAATCTGACTTATTTATATGGTTATATTATCTTTTTAAATGTTTTTAAAGTGTAATTAGATTATATTTTTACCATTTAATCCAATTTTGATCATTGGAATTAATATCACTTTGAAATTTGACATAAACAAGTGTCAATCTTTTGATAAATATTATTACTTAAAAACACGATATTTGTTTTGACAAGGGGAATTAATTTTAAATTAATTAATGAAAATTTTATGATTTGAATTTTGATTAATAGACATAATTTTTGAATGTATAATATCACATAGATCTTAGGCTGAATTTTTGGTATTTTTCTAGAAAACATCTATTTTTTGATGAATAGTGAAACCACTTAGTAGTAGTTAAAAAACTGGCTTTTTCATTTAAATGAAATTCTACCGCTTCTATGAATTGACTTTCAAAAATTATACATACATGGTTGTTATTAGTAAATAAAATTTGGTTCAATATGATGAAAATAATTTTTGGTGAATAATACCATTTGACTTTTATTTACTGCAGTTAAAGGTAAATAGGGTAATTCAAGGTAAAAAAGAATATCATAATAATACAAAATTAACTTAAAATTTGTCATAACATTATTGGATGAGTCATGTATGACCATGATCATCTTTGAGTCAATTTTGGGACCCCATGGAGGCACTTAAGAGTGATAATAACACTTTATTTTATTTAATTTAATGTAAAGATCAAAATGACACAAACAAATATATTTTAGTAAATTAATTTTTACATGGCTTAATATAAGTTATTATTTGAACTATAAATATTAATTGGAAAGATAAAAATATTTACTACATCATGGTATTTTTTTATTATTTTTATACATCAAATAAATTAAATTATTTATGAAACAATAATGATGCAGTGTTTACCTCATTAATAAATGATTTAAAAAAATGAGATTACAAATATTAAAATAAAATCCAAAACCTTTCCAATTCTTATTGGATGAATTTATTTAGACCATGAATCATATTATCTTATATATTATCGAGTTTTGGACCTTTATAAACCAAAAATAATTATATAATAAAAAATATTTCCAGACATTCCTAAAGAGCCCCTCCCCTCCTTATAAAAATCCCTCACCTCTATCCCTTTAATCACACCTCTCAAGCCCCTTGGATCACACAAAACCTTCCTAAATAAGCTCTTAAGATCCATATCCTTCTCCTAGAAGCCTTACCTTAGGCATAAGAAACTTCAATAAGTCCTTTTGGTTCAAACCAAAAGAAGTTACCCAAATTAAAGGTAACAGTTTCTCTTAAATTCTTTTTTTTATTTTGTTTTATTTTACATCTCCAACTCCAAAAAACTTTAAATTACTTTATTTTATAAACACAATAGTATCCTCAGTAAACTATAATGTTATTATGATAATTATTAGAACTACACTTACACACACCTCCATCTAATGGATAAAGAACATACTCTTTTTGTGGACGACGAACTACTGCCTCATGAAACGATGATTGTTCAGATATCTCCCACTACCTCTCATGGTGTCCATTATGAAGAGACTGCATTTATATATGATATATATTATGTTTATGTTTTCTTTATGCCTCTGTATTTTTAATTTATAGAATACCTTTATGGTTACCATAATGAGTAAAGGTGATAATTTCATTTGAGGAAATGCAGACTACCGCCCCCTCAAAGTGATATGACTCATTCATACCATACATGGGACATATAAACGAAATGATTTATTGAAATTATAAATTTTATTATACTGGAATTATAACATTAATATGTATAATAAACTTTTCATTCAATTAAAATACAAAATAAAAATGAAATTAGAGTTCATGCGTACATACGACTTACCATCTCCATGAACAGTGCTTTTCATTTCTTATCTACAAATGTTTTTTACTGTTATAAATACATATATATACTGGATGTATATGATATATATGATATCTAAATCATGAATATATTTCTGAATATAATGGACTCTTGACCACTTGAACAACATGTAATTATAAGGTGTTCATTTTTTACTCAAGTACCAAATATCGACAAAATGACCATTATTAACAAAAATGATTACATATTGATTATAACATGGTAATAATTATTATAAAAGTAATAATAAAATTTATAAAGGGTTATTAATCAAGTATAGAATAACTTAAGTTTATTATTCAAGAATAACAAGAACAAACAAGTCGAGTCGGACAAGAGGTAATGGATTTCTTATCTCACCTTCAATTCTGTGAGATTTCCATTGTTCACTGCTTATTTTTTTCATGTAGTCTAATAGGAACTGCCATTTGATATATATTATCATGATTCTATTAATATTCATGGTATTGTGTGATTAATTTTGTGGTTATTAACTTTTGTTCATACGACTCGATTGATTACAACGTGGTAAGGGGTTTCTTATCTCACTCTTAATTTCGTGATATTTCTATTGTTCGCCACTTATTTATTGCATGTGGTGTACTGTGTACTGACATTTGATATATATTATCTTGATTCTATTTATATTCATGGTATTCTTTAATTTATTTTTTGGTTATTACCTTTTGGTCATACAACTCAATTGATTACAACGACGTAAGGGTTTTCATCTCACAATTTATTCCTGTGAGATTCATTGTATATTGGCCACTATTTCCTTTTGTGTGGCATATGTACATAACATGATTTTATTCATTGTGTAATATAATATAATTTTTGTGTATTTACATATTCATTGAATGATCATTCTTTCATGTGGTGTAACTTTCGTATGTTACCCAATCTGTAAAGGAACCTTTCACCCTCCTCTTTTTAAAAAACTTCTTTTTGTTATGTCTTATATTTACATATTATTATGTTGGGATATGTTCTTATATATCCTTATTGAGGTAAATTATATGTTCATGTGATGATATATTCTTTTTATCTCATCATCTCATTGTCTGAATTTTAATGCGACTATGTTAGGCTGTCAAATTTTTGCGAGAGAACTTCTTAACCCAATTTCAATTCTTTGGGTTAAACATGTAATTATTGAATATGTCTTCCTATGAATATGTGTGTATGAAATATGATTGTTTTACGCTTAATATCCACTTATATTTCATGTATTTATATTTTTCACACATAATTATGTAATTGATTTATCCTTAATTTAAAGATACCATCTTTATAAGGAATTTCATCTCAATTTACATTTCTATTTAGACTTCATCGTTGTTATGCACCAATTCACAATTATATGGTTTATATACTATCCTTTTCCATATTATATCATGTATCCTTTTATTATCATTCTATTATAATGTTTTGATTAAAATTTAATCCCCAATTATTTATATTCAAGAGTATATCATTTTGTTAAAAACTCTTTAACTAAAATATCATTTTAAATGTTTTAATGATTTATTATTCTAAATATTTATCTTTAATTTCCATGTTTTAAAAAAAAAATTGATTATTTATTTATATGGAAATTAATGTTTTAAAATTATTAAAATCTTCAATGTAGTATGGGACACTTTGACTCCAAAATCTCTTTGTTATATATTTTAAATGGTTTGGAAAATGGTTTGATAAAGCCTTGATTTTGTCAATATCTTAAAATGATATATTGTGATTGCAATGTGGAAATGTTATCTTTTATTTATTATTGGTTTATGTGTAATGCATATTTTATGGTTATTGAACATTTTTTACGTATACGAGTGATTCCATGATAAACCTGGGGTGGGTGAGCCTGAGATTTCTCTCCAATGCATTGGGTAACATGACAGAGGTAAACATTATTGTTTTTCCTAAAAGATTTTGGGAATATACTATGATGGGTATTTCAAATGTGACCCCGTATATAGTTGTGATAGCTACAATGTTAGTATGTTATGAATTCCATAAGTTACATTTATGATTTATGATTCATTATGTTATTCATAAATCTTATGATTTCATCATGTATGTTAAGATTGAAAAGTATGGTTTCATAGATTTGTATTTATTGATGGGATAATGATTCTTTTTATTATTTTATATCTCTTACTAAGCTTTTTATGCTCATCCCGTGTTTTGAAATATTCTTCACAGGACATAAAGATGAATAGGGTCAAGGATGAGATCAAGGAAAAGTGATGCTGTCTAAAATATGGAACTAGACATGTCTCTATTTTTTAAGTGTTTTTTATTTTTTGAAAATGGATACTGTGTAGTAGTGTATACATGTAATTTTCATGTTGTTATGTAATAGTTATATTCTAATTCTCTAAAACTCTAAACCTAAAAATATACTCAATGTGAATTAATCATTTAATTCAAGATTATGCAATGTTTAAGGTCGGGTCCTTACAGTTGGTATCAGAGGTCAGTTTCGATAACTTTAGAGGTTAGGGTGTTCTTTAAACATAAGTGAAATTACCATAATATTTAGGATTTTAGAAATATTCATAGTTATTTTAGATAAAGTGATCGAGTTTAAGATAACATGAATAAGTATATCTTTTTATCTACCCTCCATAAAAGAAATTATATGATGATTTTACTTATGTACGCACACTTACCATTTTGGTTTTAGTAAATGGATAGATCTTGAGGGCACCAAAGTTACATTGTGTATCACCCCAATCTTCCATGGTGCGCTACACTTTGAATAATACAGTAGCGTGTGTTGTACGCAACTTCGAGTTCTAACACACCACAACCAATCAAACTAGCCGTTATGAATAGTAATACCCACTTTTTTAAATTATTTAAATTTTATATTTCAAAATGGACTTTATTTTTGGATTTGGAATATCGAAATTAGCTTAGGGTGAATTTTTTGTATTTATCTAAAAACTTTCAATTTTTTATGAATAGTGAAAACCACTGAGTTATAGTTTAAAACCAAATTTTTATTTAAATAATTATTTATTTTATTTAAATTTATTTTAGGTCAAAATAGATTCATAATACCTATATATGTTCAATGTAATTCATTGGAGTCAGATTATAATAATTTTAGATATTTAAAAATTCTATTGAACTTTTTGCGGTCTTTTACCCACCTCCTAAGAGCTTTGAAAACATACATAAAACATAATTTTACCTCTTCTGTGAGTTAAATTTCAAAAATTTGAGAGACACGGTTGATATCAGTAAGAAAAATGTGGTTCAATAAGATGAAAATAATTTTTGTTGAATAGTAACTTTTTATTTTTATTTCCCATGGTTAAAAGTATATAGGGTATTTAAGGGTAAAAATGATATTATTATTACCATAACACATGTATTAATTATATTGGATAAGTGTGATTCAACCAAAAACAACCTTAGAAATAAAATATGATCCTTTAGGTCCACTTGGTTTAGATTAAGACATTTATTATTATTTAATTCAAAGAAGAGTTAAAATTGTTAATTTCAAAGTTTAATAAGTAAACCATTTTTAATATAGGGATAAACATAAGATAAATTAAACTATAAGAACTCATTAGAAAGATAAAAATATTTCCTATATAATGGTATTATATATATATTTTTTAGACATTAAATAATTTAATTTATTTATGACACAATGATGATACAATAATTACCTAATTAATGAAATATTAAAATAATTGATTTTATAATTATCCAAATAAATGTATTTTGAGAATTTTTAGGAATTATGTTCGAAGTAATAACATTTTTATGAATTTAGAAAAAACAAAATACCAAATAGTGTCAAAATTGACAAAATAGAGTTTTAAAAAAATATATTATATTATTAATTGATATTCTATTAATAAAAATCTATGGTTCATCCAAATGACTTAAATAATATTATATATGTCATTAATTAACCACTTGACATTTTCTTGGATTTTTATAGTATGTTTATTAACCATATAATATAAAAATACAAAGAGACATGGTAAATTTCAAACTATTTAATTAAGAGTTAAATATAAAAGATAAGGTTATTATAGTGACCCAAACCTATCTAAAATATATTTGTTGAGTGGTTTTAGACCCATAACCACATGAACCTTTAAATAATCTATTTGTGAGCCATTAGAAACCGAAAATGATTTAATTATAAAATAATATTTGTTGTTTTTTCTAAGGTGCTCATCACCCTTTTTATAAAAGGGTACTCCCCCTTCTCTCTAATTCACAACTTCATAGCAATTTGGATTGGAAAAAACCTGCCCAAATACCATATAAACTGTACTCCCTTTATCCTACAAGCCATCCTTTAGTCAGAAAGCCATCCTAAGGAGCCCTTTTGATCAAATCAAAAGGAAGAACCCGAAGAAGAGGTAAATAATTAATCAGCTCTTTCAAGTTCCTTTATTCATCCACTTCCATTTTCATTGTTGTTTCCATCCTAAAATAATAAATCTTGTATCTTCTATATACTGTGATGTTATTATAAATATGGTTCAACCAAATTTAATATTCTACCCATCCTTTGAATGACATGTCACCATACGTGCGTACGTACGACTTACCGTCTCCACGTCGTGGTGTAATTGTTATTCAATACATTGTTATTTGGATGTGTATAATATTGATGTTTAAGTGATTTAAATAATAAATATAACATGTTAATGATTCTTTTTATATTATATACCATGAAATTTTATATTATTTTAATATCAAAAGAATGATATTTTATCTCGTGCGTACGTACGAATTAACGTCTCCATGAACGCGATGAGATTCATTCCCCATCGTATCCATTCCAGAATAATTTTCAATGGATGATTAAAAATAATTTTTAAATACTTAATATCATTCTAAATATGAATAAGATACATCTTATCCATAACAAACATTACTTATGTAAAAAGGCATATAAAGGAAAATGAATCGGTTAACACATGAAACGACGATAATACTAATATATTATTAACAAAGAAATGTTAAAAGATCATATATGATATCATATTAATGTATATGATTCCTTTATAATTTAATAAAAATTATTTCACCATTATACATGACGATAACCTACCCTCGACCAAGGAAAATTACATGGTAAGAGTTAATTTTACAATCTCTTCATTATCCAAGGCTATTTATAGGTAATTATCTACTAGGACCTCTTTATCATCCACATCCATGATTATTAAAAATGTATTTCAAAACATTTTTACTATTTCCTAGATAATGAGTTAATGTCATTTATACCCTTATTTGACCGTATATGTTTTGAAAAGAATATTTCTGTCATTTTCCAAACAAGGTACTTTTTGACCATTTCTACAAATTTAAGGTAAGAATGTTTTTTTTAACTTATATGGTGGGTTTGAATACTTTCCGCAGTTATAAAATCATTAAAGCATCCCTTACAATATTATAAGAATATTTTCAAAATAAATTTTTTCTTAAATCTTTTCAAAATAGACAGTGATATTTCTCTAAAAAAGATTTTGACTTCATCTATGTTAACATCATTCAATAGATTTTAAGCTTATTTGAAGTTAATTTATTATGATACAAAACTTCCATATTGTATTGAAGGTTTTGTGATATGTTTGAATGTGGATGTGTTATTTTTACACAATTCATGTTTTATAGATAAAGCATTTAAAATTCATATGCTAGTTTTAATACGAATGTTTATGTTATGTTTAAACCTTTTCATATGAGGAATGAATTGGACTTAGTAAGTGATGGGTGGAGTCCGCTATAGATCCTCTATGCATTGGTAGGTATCATGAGACAAACTAGTGTCTTGGAAAAAGGCCTTGACAAAATCTTATTTGTAGTCTTTGCACAAGTCCTTGACCATGTGGTTATGAAAGTCTGGCATTATGCATTCCATCATTTTGGAAGTGGCTATTTATATTGAATGTGATTATTGAACTAGTATAATATCCATGTGAGTAAGTAAATGGAATTATTTTGATTAATATTTTCCATATTATGATGAAGTTTATGTTGAAAAGGCTTTTGTTTTATTTTTATACATTTCTTAAAATGTTTATGCATATTTATAAAAGTTTCTGATATATTGATATCTTTACTGAGCATTTGAGATCACCCCTTTCTATGTTTTATTTTTCCTAGGATGCGAAGATGTATATTATGACTGACCTGCAGGGATAGTCTATGGGATATCAATGTTGTCTATGGAAACAATGTTGTTGTACTTTTCCATTTTATGATGTCATGTAAACCTTATGAATGTATCCAGTACTTCGAAGGCTACTAATCTAATCGGTCTTTTGAGACTTAATCATTTATGATCATGACAATGATACGTAATAATGCACCGAGTATGGGCTTTTGGGGTCGGGGCATTATAGTTGGTATCAGAAGAAGTTTAGAACAAACCTTGGAATCTAGATTTAGATAAACTCTGATTAGAGCACATTAACCTTAGATAGACTTTCAGGATTAGTATAGAATAATTTCCTAGAATTTTGGTATTGTAGATATTTTTTGATTATTACAATAAATACATCCCTGTATGGATATGAGTATCTAGAGGCAGCTCTGGAACATATGTACCTATGGGTAAAACCCAAAAACACTGCTTCGAGATAGAATCGAATGGGAACTGGTGCACAACAACGGGCCTTGGTACACTCTTGGTTATGACACTCCCGTGGGATATTATTAGGATAATTATCATTTTCTTTAAAAACCATTATGAAGGGTTTATGTGTATATAATTCCTCAAATAAAACATTTTTATTATTATTATAGATTATATCCACAAACTATTCTATTTATGTTATGTGTTTTACAAGTTTGGAATTATGTATTTCGATTCATAAACTAATCTAGTTTATGACATTTCTTATAAATGGAGATTAATTGAAGGAATGAAAACCATATCAATGCACGCACTCCATATAGGGATTTCCCTATTATTCAAGATAATTATAGTTGAGCGGGTGATACAACTGGTGCTGATCGATTTATCACTATATTAGGACAACTCGCTCAGGTTATGAATAATAACCTTACCCGTATGGAGCACCCTGATCCGCAACATGGAGGATTAATGATATATCTCTTCATGATACCACAACCACCAACATTGAATGGGAGTACAAATACACTAGTATCCGAGCAATGGATATATTCCATAGAAAAAATATTCCACACCTTGGGGAGTAGCGAAAGGGAAAAAGTTGTCATCGAAGTTTACCGCCTCGCTAGAGATGCTGATCAATGGTGGTCATTGATTCAAAACAAAAAGAAAGATTATGAAGTATCAAATATGGAATAGAGGGAGTTTAAAGATATTCTCTTAGAAAAATACATTCATCGTTACCATTGAACAGATATGGAAAGGCAATTTCTGAGTCTGAGGAAAAAGGAGGATGAGAATGTCGCAAATTATGAAGCTAACTTTACATGGTTAGTGAGGCATGAATCAGACTATATATGTAACCCAAGAATTAAGATTTATCATTTATTTGATGGGTTAAAACTATGTCTCTGTCAAGAATTAGTCTCACAATCCTTCTCGTCATACAAAGATATTGTCTCATGTGCTATCATGATAGAAAAAAAATTCTATAATTCTTACGACTTTGAAGCCAAACAATAGAATAAGAGATCTACTGAACACTCTGGAAAAGGAAATATAGGGAAGAAGGGAAAATTTGAATATCCATCCTGAAGTAAATGTGGGAACAAATAGCCTGGTACTTGCTTGAAGGAAATGAGAGTCTCTTTCATGTGTGGTGAAAAAGGCCACTAAGATCATGATTGAATGGGGAAGAAAGAGGTTTTCTATGTTGAATGATACAATTGTAGAGAGTTGGGGAATTATAAGAATGAATGTCCTAAGAATTAGGGGAAATTACCTCAGAAAAGGCCAAGGGATCAAGGCTAAGCTTATGCAATCACTACTGCTGAGGTTGAAGCTCTAAAAGACGTGGTGGCATGTAATTTAATGGTTTCCTCAAGTTTAGAAAATGATTTATTTGATTCTGGATCATCGCATTGTTTCATATCTTCCCAGTTTGCTATGAAAATTAGATATTTTAAATTTCATTTAACAAAGGAGTTGTCAGTCAAAACTCTTAAGGGAAGTATCATCGTAACAAAGTTTTTTGAATGAGCTCCCATTAGGGCATATAAATGCTCTTTATCTACTGATCTCATCGTCATACCCATGATTGAATTAGATATAATCCTTGGTATGGATTGTCTTTCATAACATGATGAGAAAATTTATTTTAAGAAGAAGGTGGTTACAATTTTTGATGATGATAAGGAGTACCTTATATTTAGAGAAGAATATCACCACCTAATTCTTATCTAGATCCACCCCCAGTAGCTCAACTAAATTCAATTTTTGGGGAGGAAGTGAAAGAAATAACTATGGGTGAGGATAGGAATTTTCAAATAGAGGATGTACCTATTGTGCAAGAATATGTTTAAGTGTTTCCATAGGATTTACCTGGACATACTAAAAAAATGAGAAATTGTGTTTTTTATTGATTTAATTCCCGGTTCAATGCCCATATCGAATACCCCTTATAGAATGGCCACTACTGAATTAGTAATACTAAAGAAACAACCAGGGGAATTGAGTAATAAGGGATTTATTCTCCCTAGTGTTTCTACATGGGGAGACCTTGTCCTTTTGGTTAAGAAGAAATATGGATCTACGAGGTTGTGTATTGACTATATGTAGATCAATGCTATAACAATAAAGAACTCGTATCCCCAACCTCTCATTGATGATTTATTTGAACTAGTTCATGGATCTCAATACTTTACAAAGATTGAACTTCGATCTGGATATCATCAGTTGTGTTTGAATAAGGAAGACATTCCGAAAACAACATTTCCAACCAAGTACGGGTATTACGAGTATATAGTATTGCCTTTTGGGCTGACTAATGCACCCCCTATTTTCTTGGATCAAATGAATAGAGTTTTCAAGTTATATCTCGATGACTTTATATTGGTATTTATTGATGATATCTTGGTATACTCCAAAAGCTATGAAGATCATGGAAATCACTTGTGCATTATCCTGAAGACTCTTAGAAGACATGAATGGTTTTGGAAGATTAGAAAGTGTGAATTAGGACTTCAAGAGATTTATTTTCATTGACATATTGTCTCTAAATATGGAATCTCCATTGATCCTTCTAAGACAAGAGAAATCCATGAATGGACAGAACCGAAAAGTATAACTGAGGTACATAGTTTTATTGGTTTAGCAGGTTATTATCGACATTTCGTCCAAAATTTTACCCGATTGGCTAATCCATTAACCAAGATCACACGTAAAGGGGTTAAATTTATTTGGACAAAAAGTGTGAATAATGTTTTGAAGAACTGATGAAAAGATTAGTCAATGCTCTTATATTGACTCTACCATCGGGGAATGATGATTTTGTTATTTATAGTGATTATTCAAAGATAGGATTTGGTTGTGTCATTATGCAGAATGATAGGGTTATTGTATATGGATCACGACAGCTAAAAATTAATGAGAAAAACTATCCTACTCATGATAGTGATTTAACAGCTGTAATAGTTTCTTTGAATATTTGGAGACACTATCTATATAGTGAAAAATGATATATTTATACTGATCAAAAGAGTTTGAAGTATATTTTCTCACAGAAAGAACTCAACGTGAGGAAAAAGAGATGGCCTGAACTACTCAATGATTATGATTGCAAGATATACTACCACTTGGGGAAGGCAAATAAGGTGGCAGATGCTTAGAGCAGAAAATATCATGGAGTTTTAAACAAGATGAGAGTTGAAAAGCATCCTATATACATGGATATAGTAATGATGGATATTGGAATCACCATGGAAGGTGAAACATCAATGATTTTTCAAATGGTGGCCAAACTATATTTACTAGAAAGGATAAATAGTTCTCAGACTGTTGATGAAGAGTTTCAAAAGAAGATTAATTCCGTGAATGATTGGATATTGAGTGACATTGTGTATGAAGATGGAATTTTGAAAATTGGGAAGAGACTTTGTGTTCCCAGTATACCTGATCTAAAAAGGGAATTTTTGGATGATGCTCATAGTTCCAATTTCTCTATACAACCTGGGAGCACCAAAATGTATAGAGATTTGAAGTAAAATTTTTTGTGGGACAACATGAAGAGGGAGATTTCTGATTTTGTGTCAACATGTATAGTTAGTCAACAAGTGAATGCTGGAAGGCAACATCCTGGAGGAGTCTTGCAAACTCTTCCCATACCTGAGTGGAAATGGGATAATATTATGATGGACTTTTTCATGGGAATAACAAAGACTCCTAAAAGAAACAATACAATATGGGTCATTGTTGATTGTCTTATCAAGTCAGCACATTTTATTTCTATAAAATAAGATTTACCACTTGAACTTCTAACAAGAAAATATATTAATGAAGTTGTGAGACTTCATGGAGTACCCCTATCGATTGTTTCTGATCGTGATCCACATGTTACATCAAGATTCTAGAAATGTATTCAGAAAGCCATAGATATTGAACTTTGTTTGAGCACTTCCTACCACCCCCAACCTGATGGACAATCAGAACGGACTATTCAAACCTTAGAAGACATGTTGAGATCATGATCACTTGACTTTCATGGTATGTGAGATAAATATTTACCTCTTGTTGAATTTTCCTATAACAATAGCTTCCATTCAAGTATTCAGATGGCACCACATAAAGCATTATACGGAAAGTGATGTCGCACACCAACCTGTTGGGATGATATTGGTGAAAGAAAACTTGTAGGCCTAGAACTAGTTGAGGAAACGATGGAAAATGTGAAGGCAATCCAAAACCACATCAAAGCATCTAAAAGTAGGAATAAGAGCAATGCCGATAACCAAAAGAAGAATTTGTAATTTTATGTAGTAGATCATGTTTTCTTGAAGGTATCTTCATGGAAGGGTGTAATATATTTCAGTAATAATGGAAAATTAAGTCCCAGGTACATCAGACCTTTCGAAATTATATAACGAATTGGGGTTGTAGATTACCATTTGGAAAATCCGCCAAGTCTCTCCAAAGTTTACGATGCATTCCATGAATCACTGTTGAGAAAATACATGCCTGACCTAACAGATGTACTCACCTACAAGGAATTAGAAATGGAACCTGATCAGTCTTATTGCGAAGGGCCTTTCAAGGTTCTTGAAACAAGAGAACAAGTGTAGAGAAACCAGATGACTCATCTGGTAAAAGTTCTATGGAGAAACCATAATATGGAAGAGGCAAAGTGGGATCCTGAGGAACATATGATGAAGAACCACCTAACTCTTTTTATGTAGTAATATTCTATAAATTTCAAGGAGAAAATTATTTTAAGTAGAGGAGAATGTAACACCCCAAGCTTCCATGGTACGCTTCTCTTTTAATAATACAGTAGCATGTGTTGTACACAAGTTCAAGTTCTAACGCACCACAACCAATCAAAATATCCGTTATGAATAATAATACCCAATTTTTGAAATTTTATAAATATTATATTTCAAAATGGACTTCATTTTTGGATTTGGAATATCGAAATTAGCTTAGGGTGAATTTTTTTTATTTTTCTGAAAACATTCAATTTTTTATGAATAGTGAAAAACAATGAGTTATAGTTTAAAACCAAATTTTTATCTAAAAAATTATTTATTTTATTTAAATTTATTTTACGTAAAAATATATAGAGAATACCTATATAATTTCAATGTAATTGATTGGAGTCAGTTTATAATAATTATGGATATATAAAAATTTTATTGAACTTTTTACTGTCTTTTACCCACCTTCTAAGAGCTTTAGAAATTTACATAAAATATTATTTTACAACTTCTTTGAGTTTAATTTCAAAAATCTGAGAGGAACGGTTGATATCAGTAAGAAAAATTTGGTTCAATAAGATGAAAATAATTTTTTGTGAATAGTAACTTTTTTACTTTTATTTACAACAGTTATAAGTAAATATAATATTTAAGGGTAAAATGATATTATTATTACCCTAACAGATGTCCTAATTCTATTGCATATGTGTAATTTGACCAAAAACATCCTTAAGAATAAAATATGATCCTTTAGGTCCACTTGGATTAGATTAGGACATTTATTATTATTTAATTCAAAGAAGTGTTAAAAGTGTTAAATTCAACATTTAATAACTAAACCATTTTTAATATTGGGTTACACATTAGTTAAAATCGACTATAAATATTCATTATAAATCTAAAAATTTTTCATACATAATGTTATTTTATTTATGTTTTTCAGACATTAAATAATTTAATTTATTTATGACAAAATGATGATGCAGTAATTACCGAATTAATGAAATATTAAAATAATTGATATTATAAATATCCAAAAAAAATTTAATTTGAGACTTTTTATGAATTATAATAATTTTCTAGGTTAATATGACATGTTAGGGTTGGTTAGATGAATTCTGTTCAAATTAATAATGTTGTTATGAATTTTTCAAAAGCAAAATAGCAAATAGTGTCAAAATTGACATAAATGTGTTTTTAAAACAAATATTATATTACTAAAAATCTATGGTCAGGACAAAGGTCTTAAATAATATTATATATTTCATTAATGAACCACTTTAGGTTCTCTTTGATGTTTATAGTATGTTTATTAACAATATAATATAAACATACAAAGAGACATGGTATATGTCAAACTATTTATTTAAGAGTTAAATCTAAAAGATAAGGTTATTATAGTAACCCAAACCTATCTAAAACCTATTGGTTGAGTGGTTTTCTAACCATACCCACCTTATTCTTTAAATAATCAATTTTAGATCCATTAGAAACTGAATATTATTTTATTATAAAATAATATTTCTAGCTTTTCCTAAGGTGCCCTCACCCATCTTATAAAAGGTCACTACCCCTTATCTATAATTCACACCTTCAAATCCATTTTGCTTAGTAAAAAACTGCCCAAATACCCTCTAAAATATCCTCCCTTCATCATAGAGGCTTTTCTTTAGTATGAAATCCAACCTAATGAGCCCTTTTGATCAAGTCAAAAGGAAGAAGGAGAAGAAGAGGTAAATATTTCATCACCTCTTTCAAGTTCCTTTGTTCTTCCACTTCTTTTTATTTATTGTTTCCATTCTAAAATAATAACTCAAGTATCTTCTATATGCTGTGATGTTATTATAAATATGGTACAACCAAATTCATTATTATACCCATCCTTTGAATGACATGTCACCATACGTGTGTATGTACGGCTTACAGTCTCCACATCGTGGAGTAATTTTTATTCAATACATTATCATTTGGATGGGTTTAATAGTGATTTGTAAGTGATGTAAATAATAAATATAACATGATAATGATTATGTATATTTTATATGTCATGAAATTTTATATTATTTTAATATCAGAAGAATGATATTGTCGCTCGTGCGTACGTACGGATTATCGTCTCCATGAACACGATGAGATTCATTCCCCATCGTATCCATTCCAGACTAATTTTCATTAGATGATTAAAAATAATGTTTAAAGACTTAATATAATTCTGAATATGAATAAGATATGTCATATCCATAAGAAACATTACTTACGTAACAAATCATATAAAGGAAAACTAAATAATTAACACCCGAAATGACGATAATACTAAGATATTTTTAACAAAAAAAATGTTAAAATATCATATATGATATCATATTAATGTTTATGATTCTTGTATAATTTAATAAAAATTATTTAATCATTATAATGGAGGACAACCTACCCTCGACCAAGGAAAAGTACATGGTAAGGGTTAATTTTACAATATCATCATTTTTCGAGTTTGTTTATACGTAATTATCTACTGGGACATCTTTATCATCCACATACATGATTTTTAAAAATGTATTTCAAAACATTTTTAATATTTACTAGAAAATGGGTTAAATTCATTTATACCCTTATTTTAACTTATATATTTTGAAAGGAATCTTTCTGTTGTTTTCCAAAATAGGTACGTTTAGACCATTTCGACCAATTCAAGGGAAGAATTGATTTTAACTTATACGGCGGTTGCTACTATTTTCCACCATTATAACATCGTATAAGATTCCATTACAAGCTTATAAGAATATTTTAAAAATAATTTTTTTCTTAAATTATTTCAAAATAGAAAGAGATATTTCTCTAAAAAATGTTTTTATTTCATTTATGTCAACATCCTTTAATGAATTTTAAGCTTATTTGAAGTTGATTTATTATGATACAAAACATTCATATTGTATTGAAGGTTCTGTGATATGTTTGACTATGGATGTTTTATTTTTACACCATTCATGGTTTATGAATAACGTATTTACATTTCGTATGCTAGTTTTAATACAAATGTTTATGTTATGTTTAAACCTTTTCATATGAGGAATGAATTTGAATCAGTAAGTGACAGTAGATCCTTTTATATCTCCCTAATTCATCGGTAGGTCTCATGATACAAACTAGTGTCTTGACACAATGCCTTGACAAAATCATATTTGTAGTCTTGGCACAAGGCCTTGACTATGGGGTTATGAAAGTCTGGCATTATGCATTCCATCATTATGAAAGTGGCTATTGATATTGAATGTGATTATTCGACTAGTGGAATATCCATGTGAGTAAGTAAATTGCATTATTTTGATTTATATTTTCCATATTATGATGAAGTTTATGTTGAAAAGGATTTTGTTTTAGTTTTATACATTGCCTTAAATGTTTATGATTATTTATGAAGGTTTCTGATATATTTATTTCCTTACTGAGCATTTGAGATCACCGCTTTCTATGTTTTATTTTTCCTAGGATGCGAAGAAGTATATTACGACTGACCTACAATGATAGTCTTTGGGATCATAGTGTTTTCCATGGAAACAATGTTGTTTTATTTTTACATTTTATGATGAAATGTAAACCTTATGAATGTATCTAGTAATTCTAAGGATACTAAACAAATCAGTCTTTCGAGACTTGATCTTTTGTGATCATCCCAATGATACGTAATAATGCATCGACTATGGGCTTCTGTGGTCAGGGCGTTACACAGTGAATGTGAAGAAAACTATGATGGTTTTTAGAATGAGCAACTGAATGAAATGGGAGCTACGATGAGAAATCTTGTGGTTATTCCCAACAAACTTTCTAGATTCATGATGGACCACCTGAACCTTGGTGATTTTTATAAGGCATCTTATATGCGTGAAACAAATCCTCACGGGTGTTCAGGTAATAATCATAAAGGTAAGTATGTTAAAAAACATATGGATATGGAATGGAAAACATAGGAAAATGATTTAAAGGGATGGGAAAATTCTATAGATGTAGAAGTGAAGGTCATTAAGCCAGAACCTATAATGGAAAAAGGAAGCATCTAGTTGACTCTTGGAAAGCGAAATAAGTTCTTTCTGAGGGATCAATTGAATGTTATAAATGTGTTTTGCATGGTCATTATGCAAATAGTTGTCCTACAAAGAAGTTTCAGGAATGGGATCACCAGGATCATTCAAATATATGTTTACTAATACTTAATTCCATTCCAATTGAGGATGAGGAAACTGAAAATGACCAAGGAAATTTATGGATTATTTATTAACATATGCTTTGATATTATTGAATCTTAGAATATGATTCATGATTTTTTTTGTAATAAATATGTATTTCAGAATATGTTGGTAAAGAATTGCTTATCGATCATGAAGAATATTGAATGAGTAAGAAGTTAACTTATAAGGGATTATAGAGTTATGGTAGATTTTAGGATGGTGAAATTCTTAAAAGTATTAAGGCTCTTTTGATGATGGGATTACATTGGAAGACTTTTTATAGTATGTGTAACCCTAAAGTTTGATATATGAAAATGTAATTCAAGGAATGATTATCTTTTCTTCTGATGAATAAAGGAGGAATTTTATTTTACGAGAATCTATGCTTTTATTATGGACATATGGTGATTTGGAGTTTTTATGGAAATGATTAACCTATCATAGAGAATATGAGATTTGGTTAATTACACTTCAGTAATAGACATTAAGAGTAGTTGATTTTATTTAGAGATAAATGTTAAGATTTACTGTGGAAGACTATGTGATAAAATCCTTCTGAGTTTTGGGTTTCAATCTTATTTTGGATTATTTTGAATAATTTTAATGACAATTGTATATTGAATGGTCTTTCTTGAACTTTCGGTACTTTTGGTTAAATTTTAGAGATTCAGCGTCGTACTTCTTTTTATAAAGTATTATCCTTTTGGGGATTATTTGATCACGTACAAACCAATTTTGGTTTTGGTTAATGTATAAAAATAGGGGAAAAATATGGTTCATATTTTGTGGATCATGTTACTCTCTATAAGTTGACTATATTTCATTCAATTTGAACAATTCATCTTGAATACATACAGTTTGGAGAGAAAATGAGTTTGTGGTAGAAGTGTATTAAAGGATGACACTCTAAATGACGAGTACGTATATTTCCTTATGATGTTAGTCGTATTATTAATAAAATTAATCAACTATATGAAAAGGATATTGAAGCAAAAATGTTAGAATCCCTCTTTTATCATCATACTTTTACCCAACCAAAAATTTATGGTATTGTGGTGGTTAACTTTCTGTGATCAAGTTCTCTATCACTCTCTATTAATCTATGAGAGTTAGTTTCTCTTCCATATCCCTGTTTTCATGGAATCATTGTATCTGTTGTCATTGGTAACCTTTTTACTTATCTAACATTATTTTAAAGTCATAGTTTTATAGAATCTTTTTACGATGTGGGACATTCAATGATGTTTCCAGGACCAATTTTAAAATTGTGAGGACACAATTTCCAAAAGGTGGGAAGGATGTAACAACCCATGTTAATAAATAACATGAAAATTTAATATTTATTAATATTTGTGGATTAAGTATTAATTTTAATCTAATGGGGATGTTATGTTTGATGGCATACCAAATATAGAACAATGGGTTTCTTTGAATTCCTATTTTGCACACTCACTACAACAAAAATTGGGTTTAGCAGCTTTTTTGGTAACCGCCGCTAAATTTTATTTTAAATGGTTTCACGACCGTTTATTATAAACCTCCACGAAACATTTTTTTTAACGCAACCGACCCTGCCCCCCCTGAACCTGCTTCTCCCTGCAGCCCCCGCTTCCCCCACGACCCCGGCCCCCCGTTACCCCCACGACCCCACGACGCCGGAGACCCCGCGACCCTGGCGACCTCGGCCCCCCGCGACCCTGACAACCCCACAACTTCGACGACCCCACGACCCCGCGATGCTGGAGACCCGACCCCTCATGACCCCAACGACCCCGCGACCCCAGGTGATATTGATTATTTTTTTAATAAAATTTATGTATTATATGCGTATATAGTTGTTCTAATTTAATTCTTTACTATGTTTTGTGTTCCTGAGTAAGAAAAGTGAGATTAGGACTTAGATTGATGTATGAAACCCTTTAAGTACATTATTGGGTCCATTGATGTTTGAGATCGTACCTAGGTCTACCCTTGGGTTTTGAAAACCCCTTAAGGTTGGTGAAATATTCTTTAAAATGTTGCAATAATATAATTATGAAAGTGAAGGGGTAGAGAATTTTATGTTGGTATGTAGTCAAGGTTAATGGGATATTTGAAATATGGAATTGGTATTTTTTTTTAAATGGCTAGTTGTATTCTGAAATGGATTAAAATAAGCATTTATCACA
Source organism: Viscum album (assembly GCA_963277665.1). Taxonomy (NCBI): domain Eukaryota; kingdom Viridiplantae; phylum Streptophyta; class Magnoliopsida; order Santalales; family Viscaceae; genus Viscum; species Viscum album. Next base: position 696,195,447 of record OY728163.1, read on the forward strand.
TTGATTTGGTTATGGTTTTCCATGAAGGAAAAAAATGTTTTGAAAGTGGGTATTGTTTTGAAAAGGAGGTGTTGACCACAATGTTATAGGAAAAAAATGGGTTATATTAATAGATTTCAAATTGTGATTAGAAATGAGGGTGTGGTTCCCCTTTTTTGAAAATGATTTAAAATCCCCTTTTATGTTTTTAAATAGAAATGAAATTCTTGGGACATGTTGAGTTTTTAAAAGAGGAAGGCTCGTTTTTTGAAGGATGGATTCAAGATTATTTCAATTGAGTATCTTGAATTGTGTTTTATTCCATTATTTGATTTTAAATATATGTTGAGACATAGTCATTTAAATGATATATGGGTTAGTGAGATAGAACCTCTTACAATTAGGTTTGCATGTTAACATGTTTTATTAAATGAAATAAGTGATAAATGTGTTTTATTGATGACATAACATAAGGGGGAATATGGTATAATGTGATTGTGTTAAATTGGTTAAGGTAAGGAATTGATATATGTGATAAATGAGTTGCGATTATAAATGGAATATATATTAATGGGTTATTCATTATAAATTGGACAGAAATAGTTAGTTATGGGAATGATCATTGAATTAGATTGATATAATATATTATTTAATTCTTGGATGGTAACCTAGAGACATCATTTGGACAGATGTCGGTGTGTCAATACACTATGATAGTAAGATTAACATTTCATGTTTCATAACAGCAATCAAATTTTTTAACACTAACTAGTCCTTGATTTATTCAACCACAATTAGTATATCTTTAATTATAACTCTATTTAGAACTAAATCCCATGTGAATTCATGAATATATCTATATAGAGATGTGAACACTACCTTAATAATCTTGGGGGACTATAACAGCTTTAATTCCCACCATTTAGTTCATAAAAAAGAATAAATCAATGAAATACATGTATATGATCTGAATAAACTAGATAAATTATACTGCAATAATAGTCATGTAGAATTCTATCCATTTCAATCCTCCTCACTACCACTATCTATGAGGTGTGTTGACACTGATGGTATGAGGAATAGTTTCCACATGTTAATTAACAATAGAAGAATGATGGATGTATCCAATACAAAAATATCATATAAGATATCCATAATTTTGATATTTAGACAAATGGAACCCCAAACCATATTGGAATTATATTTTTTGTTCATGATATCCTTTACTTATGTGTAAAACTACTTCTCAAATGTCACAAGATAGTTATTTCTTCTGTAGTGAGACCCATCCTAATAAAATTAATTGTCCCTAGATGCATCTTAGTTTTCCTAAGTGTTTTGTTATGAACTAGTATAATAGGACTATTCCATCTGAGTATACAAAACCAGAGGTAGAGTTGATCATATTGCACCAACTGGTCATAGAATTTTATGAAAATATTTTTTAAGATTCCCATTCGTGGAACAATGGTGTAAATTCTATAGTGGTGATATGAATTAATTATTCATGTGTAAATTCAAGATGCACTGTAAAAAAACATGGTCAATTGATGTGATATGGATTATAAGAAACTCATCCAATTGATTGATTTTCTATGACATTACTATCATAGGGTCGACTCTACATATTGTGTTTAAATCTCATGTTGATGCTCCTAGTTTCACATAGCTGAACAATGGTGTCTCCTATACTAATATTCCATCCAAAGTCTATTCCTCCAACCAACCCCTTATTATCAATTTCTAGGTGGTATGTAATATAAAAAATTAAAAATATTGATAGATCCTTAGTTTTTATAACTTAAATATTGATCTATTCATTCAGTCATTTTCTTGGTGTTTCCTCTCATGAACAGTGAACAAGGTGACTGAATTTGGAAGTATATTTATTATCATATACACATACATGTTCATATTTAAAAAGTTATTCTACAATTATTTTCCCAATGGTTTTAAAGAATAATTATTTTACATTACAAGTATACAAATCCTTTCCAAGTGAGGTATTGGAACAACATATCCAAAACAACTATGCCTAATCATTCTAGCATCGGGTACTCAAGAATATTCATTCCAACTTCAAAATTTATCTCATCTGGTTTCCCATCAATGTTTAAAAAAATTGGACCGCCTATACGAAAACACATCTGATTTATTGGGTCTAAAATCCCATTAAAATGTCAGTGGATTATATTTTAGAAGTTCTATTAAATGATTTACTTAATGAAGTTCCACATTTACAAGTCCCTTAACAACTTCCACAAAATCATGTTCTACACTCTGAATAATATCCTAGTTTACTTGTTGTCCTAGAGCATCTACATTATTAGTTTCTCTATCTTTTGGTTATAGTGGCTTCATGGGGGGATAAAACCGAGAGGCATATACAGTATCGTTAGCTTCCTACTTACAAAATCAAGTAAATAATATTTGGATCCCAACATCACTGTAAAAAACTAAGTTGTGACAAAATGTGTTTGGTGTCAATTTTTTTTCTATCATCATGGGGATAGAGGAGAATATTGATAAAGTGGAATTTCATATCCAAATATTTTATGGGTTGGGCACAATTGGGTTCAATTAATGGAACTTATATTCTCTTGTCCATCATTTTATCACTTCTTGAGAGGAATAGGTATTCCAAGAATATAGCCTTCTCTTATTCAATATACCTCTGGACTGATAAACTGGGGATGAGAGAACAAGTTAATTCATAAAAAGTTTCATAGTGAAAAGGGCCTAGCGAGTACAACCTGACTTCTTCTAGATTAATTTTATAAACCACACAATCTTTAAGTTATTTATTTTATCACCTTAAATTTTTCTTGATCATCAAATTGGGGAGGCCTAGTTCACAAGTAATTATCTTCTTATTAGGTTTCCCTTTACGTATTTTAAACCTAACAAGATTTCTTCCATTTTTCAATTCCAAATGCTTAACTTAGATTAGGTTAGCGTCATATCCAGTTAGTGGAGACTCAATTTTTACCTAGGATTCTCTTTATAATTGTTCACCATGATGATTTGTGTGTCTATTTACTTATATAGCTTTAGTTCATGCACATTGTACTGATATAAATGATGTTTAAGGTTTCTCTTTACAATTGGTGAACATTGTTTACGTTTATGATGTGTGGACCATAAGCTTGGGTAGCATACATGATGAGATGTTTCATGTTAACCTGATATGAATTGGTAAAATATGGTATCATGAATATGGATGATCTCACAATTAATTATAACTCAATAAAACTAATCATAATGACCACATAAGAGGGGAATAGGGTGTTAGATAGTAGAATAAGTATGTTCTCACCTAGGTGTTCTAGAATATATCTCTGTAAAATAATAGTATTATTCTCATTTTAATTTAATAATTACCTGATAATCATTAAAGCATTTTTATAAAAAAAGGAAAACAATTAAAATTTCCCAATAATTCCAAAAAAATGAAGCTGTAGATACGGTCCTGGAACATGGGTCATTTAGTTTATTATCACGAATCCCATACAATTTTATTTGTGATTTAGAGTCACACAATCAGGACCAATTAAGGGTTACATCCTTCTATTTCTATGCTTCTTCATCAAGATTGGAAACATTATTTTTTTCTTCATGAAATATGATTCCAAACAAGTTATACTTATGTTACATTTTGTTATCTATTATTATATTTTGATGTTATAAATGATTTCAAAATTCAGGGGTTGAAAAGTTGGAGATTTGGGAGAAACATGATAAGAATACTGTTTAGCATAACTTTTAGTATTGACCATGTGGTAATTGAATAATATGGTATTGTTAGCACACTGTTTCTCTTTACCAAAGAAACTTACCATATCCCAAACACTAGAGGGTTCGTATCTAACTCAAGGGATCATCTTTATTATATTATGTTTTTGTAATCTTACAGAATCATATATATGAATCTCTCTCTCTATTTAGTAGTAACTATGTGTTTTAATTTTTTTTATTATTGTGTAGGAACATTGTGATATACAAGGATAAAAGCTGGATCACATTACCCAGGAACACACTTCAGTATGTTAAGGGTTTGAATGAGTTTTCAGATTTTACAATTTCTAATCGATCTGGTGAAGGGAGAATAAGATGTCCATGTCCTAAATGTAAATTTATAACATGGTTGAAGAGAGATGAAGTTTATGAACATTTAATACTGAATCAATTCCCTGATCAATATTTGTGTTGAGTTTGGCATAGAGAATCAAATGTTACAGAATGATTGATTACTGATGTTAATCCACAGAATGAGGTCCCATGTTCGTCGATAATAGAAAATGAAATGCAATGCCTCATAAATGATGCATTCGACACTGCAAGATACCACTATCAGCATCAGAACATATGAGAACAACCAGAAGAGGGTGATACAAATTTCAATGTGACAAGTGATGTTTTTGAGACTGTAAAACAGGAAGATCAAGATTGTAACATATCATTGGATCCTCCTCTTGATTCTGTGGAGCCAAATGTAAGAGAATACCTCACTGAGAAAAATGTGTTTCATGGTTTAGTTGATGATGGAAATCAAGAGTTTTATAGTGGGTGTTTGAAATATTCAATGCTTTCATTTCTGCTGAAGTTGTACCATATCAAATTTCTATACATCATCAGATGAGAAGATATTCCCCCAATGGTAGTGCATCGACCGGTGGTCAGCAAGTAAATCAGAAAAAATAAAAATCATTTCGTTTTCAAACTTTCATTGGTTTTAAGTTTTAATATAAATATGAAACAATATTTAATTTTCAATATAACTTTCTTACAGGTGACAATCTAAAGTGGATATGGAGGTGGAGAGGGTGATGATGCATCATCGGACCATGAGTAGAGTTGTATTTTTGATGTGTTGAACAAATATGGGAACAATTGGTTTGTATATGTACCATGTGTGGCACATAGTTTCCACCAATCATTTTCATGTCCTAACATTTTCTTGATTTCTCATGTTTCCTTTTATGAATTTTATTGATTTCTGATGTTTCCTTTTATGTCATTATTTCTTGAGTGTGTTCTACATCATTCCAGTTAGGCTTGTGTTTTAATTGGTAGTCGGGATTTTGGATTACTAGAAGTTAAACCCATTGTTGATGTGTTGAATAAATTCTCGATTCTTAATATTATAATATGTAATTATTCAATATCATCTTCCAAGATGGTAAAACCTTTTGGCATTGGTATCCTATGACACCGTGAATCACAAAACCACGTGGATTGATAACTCTTTATTAGGAACTATTTTCTATGAAACCAATAGAAAATGATTTTCATTTTCCATAACACAAACATAACCTTTTTTTTATATTTGAGCCTAATATGAATCATGTTTTATAAATCCAGATTTCCTAAGATTATTCATGAATATATAAAAAATTACATGTAGTTCCACGAATAAAACCGTAGAAAAAATTAATATCTCATAGCTAGCGTATCACCCAAGGTGAAATAACATCCAACTATAACATCAAACAACAAGAACAACAATCCCACACTGAGAACCTAGGTTTTGCCCCATACATGGGTTAGATAATCCCACAAAAAAACACATTACAAAGGATTAAAACACCTTAAAATCATATAAAACAATCAAAAAAAGTATTCAATAGAAAATAAAATGGCTTTGATACAACATTGTGACACCATTATCTAGGTTCCACTAAACTAGTTCCCCAAACCAATGTGCCACATGACCATAGGAATGCCTCCTCATATACAAGAGGATTCCTACAATTATTGAGGGTCCAATGAGATATGTGGGGATAATATACCACATTTACCAGTGTAAAAAAATAGTATAAATCAATTTAAATGATAACTATGTATGTTATAGGAATAATCATGCATGGTGTATTCAATACCAAAAATTGGGTAAATCCCCTCAACCAATATAGTAAACATGTCAGTTAATACAAGTGTCATGTGTTAAGGAAAAAACAAAAAAAAACCCCATAAAAAATCCTAAAATGGGCCTCGATGTCCATCCAGTTCCCTCATACATGCTCCATACCTTATCCCAAACCAACCATCTATCAAAAGGATTTTCCCCTTATACTTCCCTACAACCATGAGATCTACTCAGGTATCAATGGAATCCTAAAAAGGGTGTGATTATAGGTTAATAGGACACCACCAATAGTATCTAAACAAATAAATATTATAATAACAATAATAATATATACATAAGTACAATTAAATAATGAACAAGGAAGAAAAGATAAACAAGGTCCATAATTAAATATCATGCATTTAACCCTGTATATCCTTCAGTTTTATGATGAAATTAAATCCCAGCAAACCTTCTTCAGCCATGTCAAAATTATATTCCATTAATATAAATGGGTTTTACATTTTCATTAATAAAAATGGTAATTAATTAATCATTTAAAATTCATATGCTGTGGATCACTAGTTAGTTCACTCATATCATACACATAGGATTTAGTTCCTGGAAATCCATGCCAATACACCATCAAAGCATAGGAAACTCCATATACATCATATCAAGTCTATTATGTCAAATTTCATGTCTAGCCATCCCACATAAAAGATAAGAAATTCCTTGTAAAAAAATTCTTACCCATGGGTGGGATCTACTGTGTCCCTCATCATGTACTAATCAATCAATACACATTCCACAAGGTCAAACAAACTTGACCTTTTTAACAAATTAAAATATAAAGGGTGAACCTATTTCATTTCACCAATATTCACATAGATTATGAATTTCACTACACTTAACGTAATTACATAAATATTCTATTTTACTATTAATTCATAACAAAATCCATTGTACGTATTTTAAATTCCAACTTATAACCTGGATATTCCCAAATTTTCCATTCATTATTTATCCCCTTAGTTATCTCACAACCTATTTAACCATAAATGTTTTGATAACTGACCCCTTATTCCATTTTTTACATCCATGAAAGGTTCAACACATCATTGAGTTGATGTTATTTTATTAGATTGTGTCTGGTTTGTCTGGTTTGATTTTTTTCATGGCATTGGTCCAGTGGAAGAATCAATTTTTTTCTGGTCATCTTTTCGTGGTGTTTTTAACCGCTACGAATAGTATACATGAAAAAATGTAGCGGTGGTTAAAACCGCCGCAAATAGTATACAGGTAAAACTGTAGCGGTGGTTAAAACCGCAGCGAAAAGTAAAAATACACAAGTTTAACGACGGTTTTAACCACCGCTACAGAGTCTCATCCCACACCTGCATTCCACGGTGGTTATCGGGACATTAGCGGCGGTTTTATGGCTGCTGTATTTTATTTTATTAGTGGTGGTTATAACCATCGCTAATAAAATAAAATCTTGGGTTCATAAAATCCACCGCTAATGTGGCGAGAAACGCCGCAAAATGAGGCAGCTACGACGCTTCCTTTAAACCGCTGCTAAATGGAAAAACCACCACTAATAGTTTTCTGATGCCAAATTTAGTAGTGGTTTCTCTAAACTACTGCCAAACCATGTAGAAGTGGTTTAAACTGCCGCTAAACGCAAAAAACAAAACCGCCGCTACATGGAGGTTTTCTTGTAGTGACTAATAATATAATATTATTATTTTTAATGATATTTAACACCTACAAATTGTATTGGCGAGAATGAACAAAACTAAAAAAACTATGAATATACATGTTTGTTAAATGTTTTTACATTTATCCAATAAATTTTAGAGCCTTAAAATGTGAATGAATCTAATTTTAAACATAAATACTCAAATATTCTTTAAATGGTTGATTTAACACCTTTTGATGGTTAACCCTATTTAAATATATTTTTGGTCAATTTTATATGTTCTATTTGATAGAATAAAATTCATTTTTAGAATTGGTACATAAAAATTTACCTTTGGTAAAATTTTAGTATTTTTCTGATAAAATTCATTTTTTAATGAGCAGTGAAAAATATTGTTTTTTAATTCAAAATTTACTTTTAATCTAACTCATTTATATGGTGATGTTATCCTTTTAATTGGGTTTTAAGTGTAATTAGATTATATATTTTTTCCATTTAATCAAATACTGGTCATTGGAATTAGTTTCACTTTGAAATTGGACATAATAATGTGTCAATCTTTTGACAAATATTATTTTTTAAAAACACAATATTAGTTTTGACAACGGAAATTAATTTTAAATTAATTAATGCATCTTCTATGTTTTTAATTATGTAAAATATACATCATTTTTTAATTCAAAATATCAAAAATAGCTTAGTGTAATTTTTTTGTATTTTTCTGAAAAACATCAAGTTTTGATGAATAGTGAAACCACTTAGTAGTAGTTTAAAAACTGTCTTTTTCATTTAAATGAAATTTTACCACTTCTATGAATTTAATTTCAAAAATATGACATACATGGTTGTTATTAGTAAGTAAAATGTGGTTTAATAATATGGAAAATAATTTTTGGTGAATAGTAATGTTTCTCTTTTATTTACCAGAGTTAAAGTTAAATAGGGTAAATCAATGTAAAAAATAATATTATAATAATAAAATATTACCTTAACACTTGTACTAACCTTATTGTATGAGTCATGGCTGACCATGGACATCTTTGGGTCTATTTTGGGACCCCATGGAGCCACTTAAGAGTGATAATTACACTTCTAATTAATTTAATGTAAAGACCAAAATGAATAAAACAAATATCTTTTACTAAGTAATTTATATATGGATTTATATAAGTTATCTTTTTGACTATAAATATTTATTGGAATGATAAAAAAATTTCCTACATCATTAATTTTTTTATATTTTTTAGATATCAACTAAATTAAATTATTTATGACACAAAAAATGGTGCAGTATTTACCTAATTAATAAATGATTTAAATAAATAGGAAAATAAATATTACAATAACATCAAAAAAATGTCCAATTCTTATTGGATGAATTTATTTAGACCATGAGTCATCGTATCTTCAATATTAAGAATTTTTGGACCTTCAGAAACTGAAAAATCATTATATAATAAAATAATATTTTCACACTTTCCTAAAGATCCCCTCCTCCCCCTTATAAAAAAATCTCACCTCTAACCCATTACTCACACCTCTCAAGCCCATTTTAACGTCCAAAACCTTCCCAAATAAGCTATCAAGATATCTATCCTCCACCTAGAAATATTACCTTAGGCAGAAGGCACTTCATGAAGTCCTTTTGGTTCAAACCAAATGAAGTTACCCACATTAAAGGTAATAGTTTTCATAAATTATTTGTATTATTTTGTTTTATTTTACTACTCCAAAACCAAAAGTATTATCAATACTTTAATTTATAAAATAAATCTTATCCTAAATATACTAATATTTTTTATGATATGTATTCAAACTACTCTTACCCACACCTCCATCTAATGGATAAAGAACATACTGTTTCTGTGGAGGATGAACTACTGCCTCACGAAATGATGATTGTTCAAATACCTCCTACTACCTATCATGGTGGCAATTTTTATGAAACTATATTTATATATGATATATATTATGTTTATGTTTTTTATTCATCTTTATTTTTAATTTATAGCATAGCTTTATGATTTCCATTATGAGTAAACGCGATAATTTAATTTGAGGAAGTACGGACTACCGCCCCCTCAAAGTGATATGACTCGTTCATACCATACATGGGACATATAAAGGATGGAGTTATTGAAATTATAAATTATATTATACTGTAATTATAATATAACGATCTATAATTATGTTTTCATTCAATTAAAATACATATTATAAATGAAAGTAGTGTTCATGTGTACGTACGACTTATCGTCTCCATGAACGATGCATGTCGTTTCTTATCTAAAAATTTTATGTACTATTATAAATATAGATATATAATGGATATATATGATATATATGATATCTAAATCATTAATATCATTTTGGAGATAATGTACTATTGACCACATGGACAACTTATAATTATAAGGTGTTCATTTTTTACTCAAGAACCAAATATCAAAAAAATGACCATTATTAACTTAAATGATTACATATTGTTTATAACATGGTAATAAGTGATATAAAAAATAATAAACTTTAAAAAGGGTTATTAATAAAGTATAAATTAACTTAAATTTATTATTCAGGAATAACAAGGAACAAACAAGTCAAGTCAGACACGAGGTAAGGGGTTTCTTATCTCACTTTAAATTTCATGAGATTTCCATTGTTCTCTACTTATTTATTTCATTTGGTGTATCGGGTACTGTTATTTGATATATATTATAATGATTATATTAATATTCATAGAATTATGTGATTCATTTTGTGGTTATTAAATTTTGGTCATACGACTTGATTGATTACAACGTCGTAAGGGGTTTCTTATATCACACTTCATTTCGCGGGATTTCCATTGTTCGCCACTTATTTATTGCATGTGGTGTATTTTGTAATTCCATTTGATATATATTATCATTATTCTATTTATATTCAGGGTATTATGTTATTAATTTGGTGGTTATTAACTTTTGGTCATATGAATCGATTGGTTACTACGAAATAATGGTTTTTCATCTCACATTTCATTCGAGTGATATTCATGCTATATTGGAAACTATTTCTTTTTGTGGGGCATATGTACTATCCATGATTGTATTATTTGAGTAATATACTATAATTATTGGGTATTTACGTATTAATTGAACTATTCTTCTTTCATGTGGTGTTTCTTTCGTATGTTACCCAATCTGTAAGGGAACCTTTCACCCTCCTCTTTTTAAAAGACTACTTTTTGTTATGTATTTTAATTTACATATTATTATGTTGGGATATGTTGGGATATGTTCTTATATAACCTTATTGATGTAAATTATATTTCCATGTGATGATATATGTTTTTTATCTAATCAAATCATTTTTTTAATTTTAATGTGACATTGTTAGGCTATCGAATTTTTGCAAGGGAACTTATTAACCCAATTTCAATTCTTTGGGTTAAACTTGTACTTATTGAGTATGTCTTCCTATGAATATGTGAGAATGACATATGATTGTTTTACACTTAATATCCACTTATATTTGGTGTATTTATATTTGACGCGCATAATTATGTAATTGATTTATCCTTAACATAATGATATAGTCTTTATAAGGGATTTCATCTCAATTTACATTTCCATTGGGACTACATTGTTGTAATGAACCAATTAACTATAATATGGTGTATATACTATCTTTTTCCCTATTATATCATGAATCCATTTATTCCCATGATAATATAAAGTTTTTATTAAAATTTATTCCTTAGTTATTTATATTCAAGAGTCTCTCATTTTGTTAAAAACTCTGTAACTAAAATATTGTTTTAAATGTTTTAATGATTTATTATTCTAAATATTTATCTTTAATGTACATGTTTTTAAAAATGGTTTAGAATATTTATTTATATGGAAATTAATGTTTTAAAATTATTAAAAGCTTCAATGTGGTATGGGACACTTTGACTCAAAAATCTTTTTGTTAAATATTTTAAATGGTTTTGAAAATAGTTTGATAAAGCATTGATTATTTCAATATCATGAAATGATATATTGTGATAGAATTGTGGAAATGTTATATTTAATTTATAATTGGTTTATGTGTTATGAATAATTAATGGTTATTGAACATTTTTTACATATATGAGTGGTTCCGTGATAAACCTGGGGCGGGTGAGCCCAAGATAGCTCTCCAATGCATTGGGTAACGTGACAGAGGTAAACGTTAATGTTTATTCTAATAGATTTATGGAATATACTTGGATGGGTATTCCAAATGTGACCCCTCTGTAGCTATTATATCTACAATGTAAGAATGTCATGAATTCCATAAACTACCTTTATGATTTATGATTTCTTTATGTTATTCATAATTCTTATGATTTCATGAGGTATGTTACGATTAAAATGTATGGTTTCATAGATTTCTATTTATTGATGGTATAATATTTTATTTAATAATTTTATAACGCTTACATAGATTTTTATGATATTACCATGTTTTGAAATGTTTTTCATAGGACATAAAGATGAATATGGTCAAGGATGAGATGAAGGAAAAGTCATGTTGTCTATATCATGGAACTAGACATATCTTTATTTTTTCAAGTGTTTTTTATCTTATGAAAATGGATACTGAGTAGTAGTGTCTATGTGTAATTTTAAAGTTGTTATGTAATACTTATGGCCTAATTCTATAAAACCCTAAACCTGAAATGATCCTTAATGTGAATTACCAATTTAATTCAAGATTATGTAATGTTTTATGCCGGGTCCTTACATAGTTATCCACTTTGTTAATTTAGAACAATAATCCTCAAAAAATAGATTGAATTATATAAAACATTATATAAGATGATGAACAAGTTAAATATGATTAATTCTATCACTGTTAAATTATTTAAACCACACAAAAAATTAACATGGTTAATAAGGTATACATGTCACAAGAAGAAAAAATTACATGAGAAACCCTTACCCTGAGTCTGTCACATCACATACATTCTTTATCATAATGAATAATGAACTTATTATAATAATTATCATTATTTAGAACCTTTTTAATCTTTATTATAATTTTTTTTCAAGTTATTACCATTTTATAAACTATTACATTATGAAATTACTTTACATCAGATGCTTTAATGATATTTGGAATACATGTAAAAAATTAGTTTGGTACATTAAATATATCCAAACAGGTAATTATTTAAACATATCTTGAATAAAAATTATTTAATAATTTAAATATTTATATATAAATTATAATTTTAAAACAAACCAAGAAGGTTGGTTATGTAATACAAACTACTTTACATTAATAGGTATAGTTGGTTATATATATGAATTAATAACATTTCCATTTTTCAATGATCATCACTGAAAGAAGTTAGGTAATATTTTATATTACAAAAATGATAATAATTTAAATTATATAATATTAATTCAGTAAATATAATTATATATCATCCATATAGTTTGGTGATTAAATCAGATTCAAAACACTTCATAATGGTGATAGTCAACACCAAAACGAATGACATTATCATTTTTTAGTGTATGAAATAAAATGTAATATTATATGTACATAATGATAAATATTTCATTAATATTATAATTTTTTAATTATATCACTTATAATATTTAATCATATCCATATTACCTCCCATTTAAATCATTATCATCTTGAAAATCATATGCTTTATTTGGAGGTTCAAGAAGCATCTTGTAAATAAGTTCATTAGATAGATACCAGAAATTGATTTTTTGATGAAATTTATTTTTAAAGGAGTGGCTTCAGGTGAAACAACTCCTTCGGGCTATTGTGGAATCTTCCATATGAATCAGGGCTTCATTAATGGATACTAATATAATTATACTGGAAATAACTCTTCATTTGATGTTAAATTATGGGTGATGATCGTGTATATTTTCCACCATTATTGGAGAAATATTTGAGTGGAATCCTACTATACTACAACAATTAAAATCATGAAGAATCATTATGGGGGTGTTCTATAGAGAATGTTTCTATAATGTGTTGGGAGTCTTCATCTTTCTAAGTTTCTACACATTTTTTCACTCATGCTTACCAAGAATCCAAATATTTTATTAATTCTATGTCCAAAAAAATTAATTTAGGAGTCTAATTTGAGATGGAATTTTTGTATTATATATTTATATTTATATTTTTTATGTTTTTTGTGGGGTTATGTATTCCCACTTATATAAACATCCTTATGATGTCATATTTTTTATTTTCAAACCAATTTTATTTAGAACAGGCATCCCTAGATCCTGAACTTTTTTGAGTATGTGCATAATATCCATCGTCATACCCACCCTTCAGAGGTTGTGATAGGAAAAAATTACATTTATTTATGGGGTGGTATTCCTTTGTACACACTGATGATTCTTTAGTAACCCATTTGATGGATGATCGGATGATTGTAGGTTATGAAGATAATAACCCCTCTTTTTATTACACACTTAAACCTGATTTATTACATAAAATATTCACGTGATACAACATAGAAGATTGAGAGGTATAGTTTCTTTGGGGATTAGTAACATTTCATAACATATTAGAACATAAAACACACAACATCTTTATTGAAAACTTCCTTTACATGACCACGACATTCCCTCGTACTTAGCATTGCATGAGATATCATGAGGACATGCATAAAAAATGGTGATCTATGAAGCCCAGCAAGTGAATAAACATGAAATAACATGAGGAATAAAATAAATTTTAGACAATAGTCCTATAAATGGAGTACAAGAGAAACATTAACATAAAGGCATGATAGGGCATGATAATCATATCATGGAAATGTGGCAACAACACTTAACATGTAATTAGCATGATCCAAGGCTCTTTGCACTTAGAGCATGAGTAAAACCTCATTTCACATGAAGCACTAGTAAAAACTAATTGAACCTTAATTAGTATTATTCAACACCCATTGCACATGAAAAATCATGATACTATATTTTACCCAATGCATTGGAGCGCTATCAGGACGCACCCTTCTTAAACATTTCATTTAATGCATAAGTGTGCCACATGGATCATATAACATGGAATAAATCAACACAATTTTTTATTACTCAATTATGTAATTTGGAATAAATATATGAAAGTAACATTCAATATTTATTTGTTAATAATGGTGAATACCCTTTATAGATACATGGGTATGGTATTTACTACACAATGATGTCGTCTTGGAAAAACGCAGTGCAGTTGCGGCAGCATAACAACGTGACATAAAGATTCATGAAAATAGATGATGGGATAGAAAAGGGTGTATAATCATATGTACATTAAATGAACATTAAGGGGGTAATATAGATACATTTCCCAACCAATGTAATGGAATTTAGATGCATAATACAAAATAATTACTTGGATGTGAAAGAGGAGAGAGAAATCCCTCCCGGAATTTCGGCATGGTAACAGGTATACATGGGAGGCTTTAATGAGAGATAAAGGGGTCTCCCATAATCCAAAAATAATAGGGCAGTATGGAGGAGGTGTGAAATCAAACCCCAACATTTTTAATTTAAAACAAAAGGGCATAACAACTTAAAGAAAATTAGACAAAAATGAGAATGGAAGTAATCCCTTACATGGAAGTGTGATCACAAAGGATTATGAGAGGCATGAGAGAGGATTATTGGGAGATTAGGGCACCATGGTAGGATTATAGAGAGAGTAGGGAATTGGTTAGTAGAACTAAAAAGGATTTTAGTGAAGTGGAAGATGGATCTTGGCTGGGTTTATATAGGAATGGAGAGGGAATTCTTTATTATTTAGGTTTGGGACACCACACATTAAACTAATCCACAACATAAACCAGCCCATGGATTTTGCCCATGTTTTTTTCCAAAGTGGAGTGGAAAAAAATATTTTATAATTCCAATTTTCTAACTATTTAAAATGAGAGGGTTGATTATGTGGAGGTGAGTCACACTCTTAAGGAAAAGAATTTAAAAATGCGAAATGTTTTCTAAGTCTTGGAGGGTCCATAAAAGCTTTGTAAATTAAATAAAAAAAATTAAAAATCATATTATTTTATTTATAAAACATATATTGGCCGAAAATAATGTTTAAATTAATTTATTACATAACTATTGGGTCATTATGATGTCGTAAAACACACTATATATTTAAACGGTATTTAATTTTAACCCAAAAATTCGACTGGATCAGAAAATTACGAAAAATTCAACTTTTTATAATTTTGAAATCCTGATTCAAAAAATAATATTCATTTTATCTAAATAATTTTATAAATATTTTATTTATTACTTTAAATATAAAAACCAACATTTACCAAAAATTAACGTGTTTTGACAAAAACAGTTTTCAAACGTTAATAAAAATTACAATTGCATTCATAAAATTTTATGTTCATTTATATTTAATAAATAGTAATTTAATAATAATATTTTCTTATAAAATTATTTAATACAAAAATCCATTAATTCATCAGAATAGATTTCTTTGTGTAATATTAACTAAATATACCATTTGTGCTTTAAAAACTATTTAAAAATTAATAGTAATAAAATGAATTCACATTCTTTATACAAAAATAATTTACAGTGTCATAGTGCTAGGGTCTTGTTACATATACACTTATAACACCCTCATAAGAACGAATGGTATGGTGTGCGATGGTGATAGACTCTTGGTGGCTCGGATAACATCGCTCGAGTATTAATCTCTATTAACTTCCACTTCTCTCGTAGTCGGTTCCGCTAAAGCTTAACATGTTCAAGCTCAGCTTCGTTTTGGTCAAGAGCGAAGCCAAATGATGCCACCTCCTTTCTGAGCTCTGACAAATGGGCATTTTATGGGGCAAGTCTACTATATGAGGTCATCGCTTCCTTTATCGGAGTAAATTTGATTTTTTAAATCCCTATATTTATACTAATCACGTGATTATTATTCAAAAGCTATGTTAGTAATGGTCACAATTCATAAAGGTATTTTAAATTCCAGAAAAAGAAAACCAATTATGTTCAAATTATATATAACCATAATAATAAATTTAATTTGATCAAGAGTAATTTTCATTAATGAAAGTTTGGGTCGTTACAGTCTTCCCCCCTTAAGAAATTTTGCCATCGAATCTTTATTTTCCCACACTAAAAATAGAGGTGGGTGACTTTGATTCATCACTTCCTCTGATTCCCATATCGCTTATTCATACTTGTGGTTTTTCCAAAACACCTTGACTAGGTCCATTGTCTTATTTCGTATAACTTTTTCTCTACGATATAATATCTTCACTGGTTTCTCCTCGTAAGAAATATCATCCTCTAGAAATAATACTTCTGAATAGAGTACATGTGAAGGGTCTAGTATGTACTTCATTAAGAGTGATACATGAAAGAAATCATGTACTTTGTCCATGGTAGGTGGAATTTCCAGTCGATAGGCCACAACCCCAACACGATCAAGAACCTCGAAGGGGACAATGTTCCTAGGACTTAACTTCCCTTTCATTCCAAACCTCATGACCTTCTTCCATGGAGATATGTGTAGAAATTCTATGTCTCCAACTTTAAACTGAAGGTCTCATAGATGGTTATCTGCATAACTCTTCTATCGACTCTGCGCTACCTTGATATGCTGCTGAATGATTTTCTCCTTCTCCACCATTTCATCGACCATTTCCGGTTCTAGCAGCTTATGATCATAGACTTCATCCCAACATACCGGTGTTCTATACATCTTCCCATGCAGGGCTTTATAAGGTGCCACTCGGATGCTCGAGTGGAAACTATTATTGTTGGAGAATTCAACAAGTGGAATATGTGGGTTCCACCTTCATTGGACCTCCATAGAACATGCTCTAAACATTTCCTCAAGTGTTTGGATAGTCCTCTTTGATTGGCCATCAGTTTGAGGATAATAAGTCGTACTAAAGTTCATCTCAGTATCTAGAGCATGTTGAAGGCTCCTCCAAAACATAGAGGTGAATCTTGGATCTTGATCTGATATAATGGATAGTGGTACTCCATGAAGGCTTACCACTTCCCTGATATATATCCGTGCCAGCTGATCCAATGAGAAATCCTCTTGAATTGCAATGATGTGTGAAGACTTTGTAAGACGATCCACAACAACCCAGATTTCATTTTTTTCCTTTGGATGTATTTGGAAGTACAGTGACAAAGTCCATGGAGATGTTCTCCCATTTCCATGCTAGTGTGGCCAATGGTTGCATCATCCCCTTAGACTTATGCCTCTGTGACTTCACTTTCTGACACACTAGGCACTTTTATGCCTACTCAACGATCTCTTTCTTCATATTATCCCACCAATAATGCTCTCAGAGATCTCTATACATCTTTGTGTTTCCAGGGTGAATAGAGAAATTTGAACTACACACATCATCCAAAAGTTCCTTCTTTATCTTTGGACATGATGGAACATATAGTCTTTTCCCAAATCTCGCAATTATGTCTTCATTAACATTGAACTCAGAGGACTTCCATTTTCTGATAGCTTCCACTATCTTCTAAATTCCCACATCATCCTTCTGAGCATCCTTTTAACATTCCAAAAGAGACGGTTGAGAATTAATTTGTGAAAGGATATATGATGTTCCCTTATTTATGATTCCCATGTCCATATTCATCAAATCTAATAGGATTGGATCCTTCTCAATTCTCGTCAATTATAGAATTGTTGGGGCCTTTATACTTAGATCAACTGCCACCAAGTTCCCTTTCCCAAGGTGGTAAGGGATTTAATAGTCATAGTCTTTGATCAGATCTAACCATCTTCATGGACACATGTTCAACTCTTTCTATGTGAATATATACTTGAGGATTTTGTGGTCCATATATATTTCAAACTTCTCACCAAAGAGATAATGACACCAAAATTTTGAATGTGAAGATCACCGCAGCCAACTCCAAATCATGTATTGGATAATTCTGCTCATGAACATTCAATTACCTTGAAGCATAGGCAATGACATTTTCATTTTACATCAACACTCTTCCTAGGCCCTTCTTCGAAGCATTACAAAATTCCACAAAAAGTTATCCACTTGTGGGTAATGTGAGCACATGAACAATGATAAGCCTCTTTTTAACTCCTTGAATCTTTCATTTCATTCATCACTCCATGCAAACTTTACTCCCTTCCAAGATTTCTTGGTAAGAGGTTTGGAAAATCATGAGAAATTTCTCACAAATCGTCAATAATATCCAGCTAACCCCAAGAATCTACGGTTATCCATTACGAATGTTGGACTCATCCATCCATCAATTGCATCTATTTTGGAGGGATCCATAGATATCCCATTGATTGTTATGATATGGCCCAAGAATGAGACCTCCTTAAACCAAAACACACCCTTGTTGTACTTTTCATAGAGATTCTCCTTCTGTAAGGTCTCTAATATAGTTCTTAGATTCTCCTCATGATCCTCCTAGGTTTTGGAGTATATGAGAATAACATCTATAAAGACTACCTCAAATTTGTTGAGGTAACCCCTAAAGAATCTATTCATCAAGTCCATGAATATTTTGGGACCATTAGTGTGTCCGAAATGCATTACTTTGAATTCACAGTGACTATATCTTGTACAAATATAAGTCTTGGGGATATCTTCCCTCTACACCCATACCTGATAATAACCCAACTAAAAATCCACCTTGGAGAATTATTGTGCTCCACACAGATGATCGAACAAGTCATCAATTCATGGGAGAGGAAACTTGTAATTTATTGGAATTTTTTTAAGATCACGATAATCGATGCAAAGGCGCATTGACCCATGCATCTTTTGGATGAAGAGGAATGGTGCACCCCATGGTGAAGCACATGGGCGTATAAAACCTTTTTCTAGATTCTCTTTTAGTTGTTTCTTCAACTCCTCAAGCTCTACAATAACAATTCTATATGGAGTCTTGGATATTTTCAGTGCTCCAGGTATAAGATCAATTGAGAATTCATCATCCCTTCTAGGAGGAAGACCTGAAAATTCCTCAGGAAACACTTAATCAAATTATATCACAAAAGGCATGTCTGCAAGGATGGTTTCCTCCTTAGACTCAACCAATTGAGCTAGATACACATACTGATAGGGAAATAATATCCATTCTTGAGAAGATGGAGATAAAGAAGATTCATCTTCTCCCTTGCACTTGTACAGAATTGGGGTTCGATTCTCCACATGGAGAGTTATTTACCTCTCACATCAATTTATGTTGGCTCTATATAATGAAATCCAATCCATGCCAATAATTCCATAAAATTCCACTAGAGGAAGTATGATAGGGATCAATGGGATATTCAATCCACAGATTACGATAGGAGAGGAGTTATATTGATGGGATGCAATTACTACCCCATTTTCCATACTCACCAACATCTTTACTTTCATTATTTGTGGTGGTGCTGGGACTGTTCTACTAAACTTATGGGATATAAAATAATGCGTTGAACGTAAATAAAAAATTACATTCACTATTCATGAATGAATAACTAGAGTACCTGTCACCACTTCATTGTAGGGGTACACATCGGTAGTAGTGATGGAAAAAGCGCTCCATTGGTGCCTTGGAGGTTGTTGGTTGCCTCCGAAAAGCCATGGATTAGGGAACTAATTTTAAAGATGCCCTAGTTCTTTGTAGTTTTAGCAATGAACAACACGTTGAGGTTCGAACAGAGCATTCCTATCATCTGTTGTAGTTGCGGGTTTTTCTTGTCAGCAGTTAATGTCTAGGTGACCTTATCTTCCACACCAAAAGAATTTCCTCGTCCCCTTTAGGCAATTTCTAGGGCTCTTCTTTCCGCACCTTTGGAAAGTGGGGTGATGAATCTTCATAGCACCATTGGATTTGTACATCAAACCACCAACATAGAATTCCACCTTATGATTCTTATCCCTATGATTACCCTGAGATTCTTCAATCTCTATTTTGACCTTGAGGGCACATCATAAAATTCCCTCATAGCTGTCGAAGTCACGAATCACCTGTGCTTTCTGTATGCCAGGTTTCAGCCCACAAAAGAAGCGGTCAACCATGCATTTTGGGGGTAATGATAATGTCGGAGGCATATCATGAAAGCCTTATGAAGTTTTCCGCATACTCTTCTATAGATTCATCATCTTTTTTCTTGAGGGAAAGAAAGTCCCTTTCCATCTTATGTCGGAGGGGCACTGAAAATATTTATTGAAAAAAAACTTCCAGAAATCCTTCCATTCCAATACCTCGATCTGTTCCTCAGGATTCATATTTTTGATCAATGTCCATCATTGATCGTCTTCACCTTCCATGTGATAAGCATCAAGAATAACCTTCTCTTATTTGGAACATTAAAGGATAGAGAAGATCATTTCAATGGAGTTGATCCATTGTTCGGCGATTGAGGGATCAGACAATCCATTAAAAGTAGAAGGAATTTGTCTCATGAATCTCTTGATAGAGACTTGTTCTTTATTAGTGGGGTAGAAAGTTCCTCTAGACCCATGTTTCTGTTAAAATATTGAGTTCACTGAGTGATAGGCCTGACAAAGTTTGTGATTCCTTCTCTCATCGGATTGGGCATCTCATTTGCACATTCATCAAATTGATCTTCACAACGGTTGTTAGCCCAAGTCCTCCTATTATCAGCCATTGGTAGGAATAAAAGGAATGTTAGGGGTAACAAATAAAGGGTAATCCAAGGACAAAACCGAGGACTTATAAATTACTTTTATTTCCATAACTTAGGAATCCATAGGCTTCAATCTATGCTATCCATGATCTACTTTCTAACATATATTCTTATGGGATATTTTTAATTACACTAATAAGGGTTCATAATAAGATTATGAATTTAACAAAGCATATCCCTCAGGAGTGTCATAACCAAGAGTTCAACAATGCCCATTATCGTGCACCAGTTCCCGTTCGGGTCTAGCTCAAAGTAGTGTTTTCAGGATTTACCTCTAGGATACATCTGTGCCAAAGCCACCTCTACCCGCTTGTATCCAGAAAGGGATGTATTTTCTTGATAAATCACTTAATTAATACTCACCAATAATAATATATGTTTTTATTATACTTATTCTTGTCTCTAAGTCTTCACTAGGGTTTTTTAATCATAATCCCAAAAATAACTAAACCTATCCTCTGAAACCAACTATAACAACCCTAATTTTTATTACACACTTAAACCTGATTTATTACATAAAATCATAACTCGATACAACATAGATGATCAAGCATTATATTATCTTGGGGGATTAAGAACATTTAATAACATTATAGAACATAAAACACACAACATCTTATTTGAAAACCTCTTTTACATGACCACTACATTCCATTGTACTTAACATTGCATAGGATAACCTGAGGACATGCATAAGAAAATGGTGAGCTATAAATCCCAGTAAGGTAATAAAAATTTAATAACATGAGGAATAAAATACATGTTAGGCAATAGGCATATCAATGGAGCATAGGAGAAAAATGATCATAAAGGCATGATAATGCAAGATAATCATAACATGGAAATGTGGCAACAACAATTATCATGGAATTAGCATGATCCAATGATCATTGATCATGGAGAATGAGTAAACCCTCATTTCACATCATGAATGAGTAAAACCTCGTTTCACTTGAATTAGCATGAGTGAACACCCATTTTCAACCTTCTTAAACATTTCGTTTCATTCATAAGTGTGCCACATGGATCATATAACATGGAATCAATCAACATCATAAGTTATTAAATGATTATGTAATGTGGAATAAATACAAGAAATTACCATTAAATAGGTATATGTTCATAAAGTAGAATACCCTTTATAGGGACATGGGTATGATATTTACTACAAAATGATCTTGACTTAGAAAAACGCAGTGGAATTTCGGCAGCATAATAGTGTGACATAAGGATTCATGAAAATAGTTTATGAGATAGAAATGGGTGTCTCACCATATGTACATGAAATGGAAAATAAGGGGGTCATATGGATACATGTCCCAACAAAATTAATGGAATTGATATGAATAATACAAAATAATTATTGGATGTAAAAGAGGAGAGGGAAATCTATCACGGAATTTCGACACTGTAACGGGTGTACATGAGAGGATTTAATAAGAGATAAAGGGGTCTCCAATCATCCAAAAATAAAGATAATAGTACAGGGGAGGTTAAAAATCATATGCGAACATTTTTAATTGAAAAAAAGGACATAACAAGTTAACGAAAATTAGACTAAAATAAGAATATAAGAAATCCCTTATTTGGAAGTGTGATCTCAAAGGCATGGGAGAGGCTTGAGAGAGGATTATTGGGTGCTTGGTGCACCTTTTTAGGATTCTAGGCAGAGGAGGTAAGGGGTTGGACAAACTTCAAAGGCTTTGAGTGAATAGGAAGTAGGATTTTGGGTTGGATTATATAGGAAAGGAGAAGAAAGTCTTTACTATTTAGGTTTGGGACACCACACATTAAACTAATCTATACCACAAACCAGACCATGGTTTTTGACCATGGGTTTTGGCAAAGGTGAGTGGAAAAAAATACTTTATAAGGATAATGTGATAACTTCGTAAAATAATAGGGCGTCTTATGTGGAGGTGAGTCACACTCTCAAAGAATAAAAATTAAAAAAGACAAAAAATTTTATAAGTCTTTGAGGGTCCACAAAAGCTTTGTAAAATAAATAATAAAAAACAAAAATCACATTATATTAATGATAAAACGCATATTTTCTAGAAATATTGTTTATAGTATTTTATTACATCACTATTGGGTCATTATGTTGTCATAAAACACATTATACATTTAAGCGGTATTTAATTTTTACCCAAAAATTCGTTTGTCTCAGAAAATTATGAAAAATTCACCATTGGATAATTTTGACGTTCGGATTCCAAAAATAATTTTCATTTTATCTAAATAATTTTACAAATATGTGAATTTTTACTTTTCAAATAAAAACTGATATTTACCAAAAATTAATGGGTTCTGACAAAAACAGTTTTCAAACCTTAATAAAAATTACAATTGATTCATAAAATTATATGATCATTTATATTTAATGAAAATTAATTTAATAATAATATTTTATTATAATATTATTTAATTCAAAATTCCATTAATTCATAAAAATAGATTTCTTAGTTGAATATAAACTAAAAATACTATTTGTCCTTTGAAAACTATTTACAAATTAACTATAATAAAATGAGTACACATTCTTTATACAAAAATAATTTACATTGTCATAGTGATACGGTCTTGTTACATAATCCCTTATAACACCCGCATAAGTACGAAGGGTAAGGTGTGTGATAGTGATAGCCTCTTCGGGTGGCTCGGTTAAAATAGCTCGGGTGGTAATCTTTATTCACTTACACTTCTCCCGTAGTTACTTCCGCTCAAGATTAACATGTTCAAGCTCAACTTGGGCTTGATCAAGAGAGATTCCTAATGATTCCACCTCCTTTTTGAGCTCCAAAAAAGGGGATTTTAAGGGGAAAGTCTACTGGATGAGGCCGTTGCTCCCTTTCTCTAAGTAAATTGCATTTGTTAAAGACCTATATTTATACTAATCATGAGATCATTGTTCAGTGACTATATTAGCAACAGTCATAATACATAATGGTATTTTACAATCCAAAAACATAAAACCAACGAAGTTCACATTTTATATAATCATAATAAGACATTTAATTAGATCAAGAAGAATTTTCATTAATGAATGTTTGGGTTGTTATAATGAAATAAATATATAAACGTTCAAATATGTTGAATATATTGGGGATATTTTGTCAGAATTGTTTATTAACAATTTATGGAGGTGTAGGATGAAATAAAAATAAAATTCTTGATGAGTAATGTTACATCTTCCCCATGTATCCTCCATCGGTTTCCACCAAAATCCTTCAATTGTTCAATTTATGATAAAAAATAAGTCTTAAAGTTTCAAAGGATGGAATTAGGTATGTGATTTTCCTCATAATTTATGATAAAAAAGTTTTTTATGTTGATAATAATAGTAGAGATGGGGTGTCTTCTTATAGATAAGGTGACTGGCACACTTTTAGTTATTGGAAAAAATGTTGATCTTCCTTTTTCACAAGACAAAATGGTCTGAAATTGATTATTAATGAGATAATGGAAATGATAGGGTCTATATATGGACAAAAAATATATTTTAGACAATTTTTTTTTTCCTTTTATACCTGATCTATATAGTTTAACCCCTTAGTAAATCAATTTTTAACATAACAACGGTAATTAATTTTTTCTATTTATATTATTCATTATTTTCAAAAAATATTTCTAGATTATAAAATATTATTAATTATTATGGCTGTAATTATGGAATCAATTTTTTGACATTCAATTCAAAAAAAATTAAGAATTTATTTTATAATTTATCTCAAATATGTGATGAGAATAAAGAATTTAATGAGAACATGTTCAAAAGATTATAATGTTTTTAATATAAAAATCCAATATGGAAATGAATTATAGGAAATATATATAATTTATAATTATATTATTTAAATATTTTTACCTAAAACCAATTCAAATATATATTAATTATTATAAATAATTTTTAAAAAATTAATTTTTATATTAAAATTATAACTTTTTTACTATTCATCATAAAATAAATCTTTTTATAAATATCCCATAAATACCCTATAATATAATTATAATATTGTGATTTAAAAATTGAATGATATATTATAAAATAATGTTTTAAAAATATTTAATTTTTTTAAATTATTTGCACAAAACACGACTAAATTACCTTTTGGAAACATATTGTTTTTTAGAAAACAACTCATCATTCTATTAGAATTATTAAAATCCACCAATTTCACATCCATTTTATAATAAATACATTTTAATAGATTATTAGGTTTTTTAAACCCAGTGTTGCGTTCATTAAAAGCTATCAATGATATTGATAGTTTTTTAAAGTTAATAAATTGTATGGTATTTTGATATTATATTATCCAATATAATTTTTTTGATTTTAAAACATGATATTAGACATGATGTTCCTCCTTTAAATGTTGTGTGGGGTTACATTCTCCAGGACATAAATAAATTTTATCCTCTCAATTTAATCATTATATGGTTAATAAATTGATTGAAATTTGAAATAACATTCATTGAAACCCCCCAAAAACAGAATATCCAAAAAATATTTACATGTAATAAACATATGTTTGTGTTCTTCTATGATAACACATTAAATTGTATCCATATAGAAGAAAATTGTCAGAAAATGATTTCATGGAAATAGAAGAGAATAATATTGGCCAATGATTAATAAAGATAATTATCGATAATTATTACATTTAATGAAAATTATTAATGGAATGTTCTGTTACACCAAACTATACATATTTTAAGATCTAAAATACTATATAATTCATCATGTTTTAAGGTAATCATATAACATATTTTTCAAGATCCATGTCATAAATATTAGAAGTTTATTTAATGTAAATAAATATATATAAATAAACTAACATTATAATTTCCGATTTATTAAGAACAAATTCATCCAATATTTTTTATTCAATAAATTTAAAATTCAACACTTACATTAGTAAAAAAATATAAGACAATAATTTTTTTAATGATGAAGTAAAATTAAAAAATATGAGATGTTTAGCTACATTAATGAATGACTTGTAATTCCACCTATCTGTAGATATTTTATATAACTGAAATGGATAAAAAAATTATTACAAAAACACCCAATGTTTATCTTGATAAAATTAATAAATAATTGACCTAATTCATTTTCTAAAATATATCTACCCAAATTCAAAGTCTAATATTTTTTATGGAATGTCACTATATCAAAAATTATATTATTCAAACTATATAAATTGTCCTTCAATGTAAAATCCCAAATATTTGAAGATAATGATAACGATGAACCCCTAAATAAAACATAAATTACTTAATATATAAAACCTCAGGCTATAGAAAATAATTCATATATATATATATAGATTTAGTAATCTATAACAATGATGACATAAACCATAAAAAGTCTAAAATATATCATGGCCTCTAAAACCATCCCATAAATATCTCATTATTATATAATAAATGGGAATATAGTAAGGTTTATCTTCCATTGATCAATGTTTTCCAATATGATTAACCAGCCAATGAATCACAATTATTGTTCATTAGTATTATTTAACAAATTCTCCCAAATTCAATAAAAATAGTACTACTATAAAACTTATAACATTTGTAATTCTAATAAACCTAAAATCATAGATTTTAATACTAGTATTATATAATTCATAAATAAAAAAAATAAGAATTGTAATCACTCTCAATTATAGGTAAAATTATAGTAATATAGACCATGTATCATTTGTTACTTTTAATATATATTCTTTTTTACTATTGGGGAATATTTTTTAGTTTTTCCTTTGACAATTATAATTAAATCATATAAATTTGGAAGTAATTTTAATTCTCTAAAAATTACGAGTATGGGGTACATTGGGTAAAATATTTTATAAAATAACCATACCATCTAAAAAAATATCAGGTTGATTCTTTCTAAAATTATAACATGTGGGAAAATAAATCTTTACCTTGTTACCATTATTCAAATTTTTTACTATATTCCTCTTCTACATTTGCATCCCTTTAAAACAATAATACATATATAATCAGTTTTCTCTCTTTATAGAACATGATGTTATTTGATCATATTATTAGAATGTCACGTAGACTAGTTCCCACTGAAATATGTCTTAATACCATTAAAGAAATAATTATTATTAGAAATTGGAATAATTATACTGATGAGGTTTCCATTCCTTTATCTACGATCCACATTTAAATGATGCAATACATTAGATTACATAATATCATAATGAATGATAACATAGAATGCCAAAAATATTGAAATAATTATCATAAATTGAAAATTTTGTGTATATATAATCATGTAGTCACAAACATGGTTTCTTTGGGGATATATTTATTTATAAAATTATTTATAATGTTTTGTAAATAAATTATGAATTATCCTATGAATATGCACTGTGAGTTTCAAAATTGTTTCACAGTAGGGCATGTTGTCAAGAACTAGTGAATATCGGGTCAAGCACAAAGTTCCTTTTCTAGAGTTATTATAAATTGGGACATTTGGGATAAATTCAAGTCCACTAGAAGTATCCACACAAGGATGTATTTGTTAGAAAAAATCCAAAAAAATCAATCATTGGAAAAAAATAGTATTTTCCTCTATAATTTTAATCAAACCCTATAATATGATAATGTTTCCAAATCTATTTTTTTTCTAATCCAATTTTCCAAGGTTACTACTAAACATCCTTTAATACCAACTATTATGATCCAAACTACATTATCACTGAGTCGATGTACTATTTATTCTATTGGCATAAGATTCATGCAATTGCATCATGAAGGATCAATTATTATTGTATTCTTGATAATCATGATACATATATGGAATTATTATTATGATAAAAAAATTAATGTACAAAAAAATCCTTGAGAAATCTAGTGTACCCTATATTGTATCAATTCATATCAATCAAAAAACAATTCTAGGTTACTTGATAAAATCAAAACATATAGAAAGGGTGAGAATAGATTCTCAGTAAGGGTTTGTGTTTATAAGAAGCTAATAATATATAAGGCATAATCATCATGGAATATTGAATAATAATAAAACACACTTTTAATCAATAACATGAGAATAATATTTCAGGAACAAATTATGATCAAATAATTCCATAAAAATGAACACATGGGTAGGAAACAAAACCATGAATATTCTTAGTCATCAGAAAATTACATGGAATATCTATAATAGAATTCATAAGTATATAATACTAATGGTGGTACTTTTAAATCATAATGTTAGGGACGTTTTTCCATTCATCTAATAATTTCGAGGCCTTCATCCAAGACATCAATATAAATGTGTATGGCGTCATCGAAAACCTAATCTAGTTTTTATCATAAGATATATTTATGCATATATTGGATATAGTAGGAAAATCCCATCACATAAATATTTTATAGCATTTATAGTGTTAATGGGGTTAAACATAATCAACATAAACATTCAAATTGGATTACTATCATGTAAAATGTTAATACAATATGTTATTAATAAAAATAATCATAAACCATCAATAATAATATAGTGAATTGAAATAAAATGATACATGAATAGTTAATATGACCACACCAGACCTTAAAAATAATAAATATTATATCAATAATAAATAAACATAGTTATACATATGTTCAATAATGTGTTGATGTTGTTTATGGAAATAAATACCACAAAAAGTTCATTCAAAAATTGCAATAAAATAAAATCATCATTTCTAAAATATTTTTAAAACATAATGTCTCCAAACTATTTTATATACCATTTTATTTTAATATGAAATCATAAAACATGTAAAATATTATTTAAAACGTTTATTGGTCTTGAAATTTTAAAATTTTGTTCATTTCGTTCATGTTAAAATAATGATTTTTTTCTTAATTTTAGTAAATAAAAAACACACAATTTTTTAAAAGAAAAAGTTTACTCATAATTTTATTATACAAATTAATGATGTGAAAATTGTTTTTAATAAATTATTTATTTAAATTTTATGAACTACTTTGGATCCATTTTTTAAAAACATGGGTTTTGTTGAAAATCTTTTTTTGACCGATGAGAGAAATAATTTCATATTTTCATATAATCATTCCCATACATCTTAAGTACTAGTGAGTGGAAAAATGATACTATTACATTGAAAATTTGATTAATCATTATAGGGTAATAAAATATATTGATCATAAGATGAAAATATCTAATATTTTTTAAAATATATATATAAACATAAACAATCACGAATAAATATGAGATTATGACATAATCCCTTACCTATTAAGAAACATATTAATTGTAATAACTTCAAAAGAAATAACATAAAATGAATCATTTCATACCAAGAAGAAAAATATATTCATTATAGAACATTTCAAAGATTTATTATATACTCCACACAAAGGATATAGTTGGTTAATATTTTTTATGTTTTGCGGGTGAAAATGTTAGACGAGAAACCATAACATTGAGTCTGTATCATCACATACATTATTTATCTTCCAAAATAAAATTATTATGTTAACGCTTTACATGATTATAATGATTTTACATATTTATTATTTAATTTAGTTCACATATTACCATGATATATATGATTACATAATCAATTATGTTTATATCATATGTTTTGAAAATATTTTGATAACATGTCAAAAATGAATTTTTTGGTTTGACTATTATAAAAGTGTTCATTATTTAAAAATATATAGAATATTAATCATCACATAATTTTAATATTTATACATTATTTATACTTTTAACAGTAATCATGACTAATTATTATAAATAGTGAACTACGTAATAATCATGGAGATAGTAGGTTGTGGGTACACATTAGTAAGGTTTCAATTTTTCATTGACCATTATGGAAAGAAGTTTTGTAATATGTTTTATTTTTAGATATATCAAGATACTGATGAAACCATATTAATTTTTAATTATACTTATATATTATCCTTGTTTTTCAGTGAGAAGAATTGATTTATATCATATAGTTATGAGTCAGTGCACACATACATGAATGACACTATCATTATTCAGTGTAAGAATGAAAATGAAATATTATCATTTTATAAAGATAAATATGTCACTATTCTCATAATTATATAAAATATATCCCTTATATTCATTAAATTTATTCTTATTAATTTACATGTGAATCATTAGTGGAATATGAATCAAAATACATCATAAGGTGGTAATCCACCACACACATGGGTGACATTTTTTCATCTCATATAGAAAAGAAAGTAATATATATATATATATAATATAACAACACAATAGGTATAATTTTTTAAAAAATATCATTTATATATATATATTTACATTTAATCCATCATTATACCCTACCCTAAGTGGTGGAGGGGGAAAAGAGAATGAAATTTGTTTTCGACCTAGTATATGAATGGAGATTTCATAAACCATTGATAGTGAAGTTTATAGAACATATCCTTAAAATAAAAAATATCATCATATGGATGAAAAATTTTATATTATATCATAATATTTATTAAAAATTTAATGAGTTAGAGGAAGTAATAAAATAAAAAATCTATTTAAAAAATGTTACCTCTTCCTCAAGTTTCCTCATTAGAATTTCCTCAAAACCCTTCCATGGATGGATTTATGAATAAAATATTAATTCAATGATAGAATATGTGATGTTTTGAATTAATGTGGTCATGTATTTTCTGGAAAAGATCTGATTTAAAGTGGGATAAAGAGAGGAGAGTGGGTGGCCTTTTAAAAACAAGGCGAGGGGAAGACTTGTATGTTATAGACAGAAAAATGTGTACCCACGTTTTTAAATTAAAAAAGGGTAAAACATATATTTTAAAATAGAATAATAAATTATAGGGTCGATATATGGCTATAAAAGATATTTTATATATGTTTTTAGATTATTTTACCCCTTATTTATCATATGGTCCACATAGTAAATCCATTTTTATCTTAACTGTAACACCCCAGGTAAATAAAGAATATGACATTTTCATATTTATCCATATTTTTGAATAAAATATTAATATTACTTTAATGGGAACGCTATGCTCGATGGCGTACCCAATACACAACAACGAGTTTTTTTTTTTGAAATATTATGTTACACTCTAATAATAAAATAATATTATTTTAAATGGTAGTTAATGCCTAGTCGTTGTAATGGCGGGAATGAATGGAACTAACTAAAAAATTATTATATATGTTTGTCAAATATTTTTACTTTTATCCAATAAATGTTAGAGGCTTAAAATGAAAATGAATTCAATTTTAAGCATAAATCATCTTATATTCTTTAAAAGGTCGATGAACCACCTCTTGATGGAGAACCCTTTTTAAATATACTTTTTAAAATTGTATATGTTGTATTTCAAATAATAAAATCCTTCTTTAGAATCTGGACATCAAAATTTACTTTGTGTTAATTTTTGTTATTTTTCTGATAAAGATCATTTTTAGTGAAAATGTTGCATTTTAACTCAAAATATCATTTTAATATGATTTATTTATATGGATAGATTATCATTTTAATTTATATTAAAGTTTATTTATAATATATTTGTAACATTTAATCCAATGGTGGTCATTGGAATTAATTTCACTTTGAAATTGGACTTAAACTAGTGTCAATCTTTTAATAGATATTGTTTCTTAAAAACACGCTATTTGTTTTGACAGCGGGAATGAATTATTAAATTAATTAATGCAACTTAAATATTTTTAATTTTGTAAAATGGTCATCATTTTTTAATTTGGAATATCAAATATATCTTAGTGTGAATTTTTGGTATTTTTCTGGAAAACTTAAATTTTTGATGAATAGTGAAACCACTAAGTGGTAGTTAAAGAAACTGATTTTTCATTTAAATGAAACTTTACCACTTCTGTGATTCGATTTTCAAAAATCTGACATAAATGGTTTTAATTAGGAAGTAAAATGTGTTTCAATGAGATTAAAATAATTTTTCTTTGGTGAATAGTAACTTTTAAGTTTTATTAATCGTGATTAAAGGTAATTAGTGTAATTTAAGGTAAAAATAATGTTATAATAATATGAAATGACCCTGAAACATGTCCTACCATTATTTAATGAGTCATGGAAGACCAAGAAAATCCATGGGTTAACTTGTGGACCCCATGGAGCCACTTTGGATGGAAAATGACATTAATAACTTTTTATTTAAAGTTAAAATTAAAATGTCACAAACATGTATTGTTTTACTAAAAAACATTTTACATGGGGTTATACACATCATATTTCTGAATATAAATATGAATTATAAGGATAAAAATATTTCCTAAATCATGATATTTTTTTATAAGTTTTATACATTAAATAAATTAATTTATTTATGACACCGTGATAATGCAGTGATTACCTCATAAATGAACGATTTAAATAAAATGATAAGATAGGGTGAAATAGAAGTCTTAAACTTGTAACAAACCTATTGGATAGGTGGATTTTAAAACATTATCACCTTAGACTCAATATATATCCTTTTGGGACCATTAAAATCTGAAAATAATTTTATAATAGAGTAATAGTTTATAACTTTCCAAGAGTGCCCCTCCTCTTCCCTTATAAAAGGCCCCCACATCTACCTCCTTACCCACACCTCTAAATACTTTGTCTCAAACAAACCCTACCAATTTTATCTCTACACATACCAATCTTCATCATTGAAGCACCACCTTTGGCAGAATGCTCTTCAAGAAGACCTTTTGGTTCAAACCAAGAGGAGTTACCCGATTTAAAGGTAATGTATTCACTTGTGTTATTTTGTTTTATTTTGCTTCTCCAAACCCCTAAAATCATTTTATTACTTTATTTTGTAAAAACACAAGTATCTCAAATGTACTACAATGTTGTTATGTGAAGGATTAGATCTACACTTACACACACCTCCGTCTAATGGTTAAATAACATACTGTTTCTGTGGATGGCGAATTACTGCCTCAGGAAACGATGATTGTTCAATCTTCTCTTAACACCTCTCATGGTGGCCATTATCATGTCACTGTATTTTATATATGATATATATGGTATTTATGTTTCACATATGCTTCTATATTATATATTTAAAACATACCTTTATGCTTTTCATGTTGTGCAATTGCGATAATTTCATACGAGGAAGTGTGGACTACTGCCCCCTCAAGTGATGTGACTCATAATGCAATACATGGAATGTATAAATAATTTAATTAATGAAATTATGTGACCTATATAACATATATATTATACTTTAATTATAATATATATATATCTCAATTATTTTTAATTCCATTAATATGACAAAGAAAAGAAAGTATCGTTCATGCGTACGTACGGCCTACCGTCTCCATAAACGGTGCATTTCATTTCTTTTTATCTCCAAATGTTATGGAATAGTATAAAATTCATATGTAGTAGATATATATGATATATAAATCATTAATAATATTATGGATATGATTTAATTATAACTACATGGACAATCATTTTCAAACAAGTTCATTTTTGACTCATGTACCAAACATCGACAAAAATGTCAAATATGAACTCACATTATTAACCAATTATTACAACATTATAATATGTGATATGAACTGAATAATAATACTTAAAGGAGGTCCTTAAGAAATTATAAATTGACCAAAGTATATTATTTAGAAATATATAGAAACGAACAACACAAGTCGGACTTGAGGTAAGAGATCCTACCTCTCTCTTTCTTTTTAAGTACTCTCTTTTATGTCGTTTCTTTTAAGATCCTATTTCTTAGTTGGGGGATGTTATTTTATATTACTATTACTGTAAATTCTATGTTCATATGATGATAGACCCTATTTTATTTCATCAATCCATTTTTTGGAAGTTTTATGTGGTGTCGTTAGGCTGCCGAGTTTTCGTAAGGGGTTTTTCATCTCACTTTTATTCCCGTGAGATTTATGCTACATTTTCCACCATTTCTTTTGAGTGGTATATGTAATTCCCATTATTATACTATTTGTGTAATATAGTTTCGTTTATGAGTATTTACATCTATTTTGTATATTCCTTCTTTCATGGGGTGTACGTTTCGAAAGATACCCAAATAGGTAAGGGAACATTTCACCCTCCTCTTTTTAAAAGACTTATTTTGTTATGTCTTTTAATTTACATCTTTTTATGTTGGGATATGTTCTTGTATATCCTTATTGATGTAAATTTTATGTCCAAGTGGTGAGATACCATTTTCTCTCTCATCAAATAATTTAATAAAATTTAATGTGACGTCGTTAGGCTGTTGAATTTTACGAAAGGAACTTCTTAACCCAATTTCGATTTCCTTGGGTTCAAAATGTAGTTATTGAATATGTAATCCTTTGAATATGTGTGAATGACCTTTGATTGTTTTATACTTAATATCCACTTATATTGGGTGTATTTATATTTGTCACACATAATTATGAGATTGATTTATCCTTAATTTAAGGATACCTTCGTTAAATGGGATTTCATCTCATTTTACATTTTTATTGAGACTTCATTGTTGTTATGAACCAATTCACTATTATATGGTTTATATACTATCATTTGTAATATTATATCACGAATCCCTCTATCCTCATGATATTATAATGTTTTGATTAAATGTCATTCCTCAATTATTGTATTCATGTGTCTCTCATTTTGTTAAAAACACTTTAACAAAAACATTTTATTATTGTTTTAATGATTTATTCTTATAAATATTTCTCATTAATATCCATGTTTTATAAATTGTTTTAAGGATTTATTTATATGGATATTAATGGTTTAAAATGTTAAAATCTTCAAAGTGGTATGAGACACATTGATTCAAAAATCTCTTTATTAAATGTTTTAAATGATTTTGAAAATGGTTTTTAGAATGGATTAATTATTTCAATATCATAAAATGTTATACTATTGTTTCAATATAGAAATGTTAGCTTTCCTTTATGCTTAAGTTATGGGCTATGATTATGTTATTGTTCTTGGGAAATGTTTTTGAAGACGGGTGGTTCCGTGATAAACTAAGGGCGGGTGAGGCCGATATAACTCTCTAATGCATTGGGTAACGTAAAGGGGTTAAACGCTAAGGTTTCTCCGAAGAGATTTAGGGAATATACTGTGATGGGTATTCCAAACGTAACCATGAGGGTTACTCCCTACGTAAGAATGTTATTAATGCCTCAAGTTACCTTTTTGTCTTATGATTTCAATGAATTATTCATAAATCTTATGATTTCATGAGGTATGTTAACGTGCTTATGTTTTATGAGTAATGTATGATTTCATTTATTCTTATGTATACATGGAATAATGTTTTCTTTCCATATTTTTATAAACCTTACTGATCTTTTTATGCTCATCCCATGTTTTTTTGAAATGTTTTTCACAGGATATAATGTTGAATAGGGTCAAGGATGGGATCAAGGAAATGTCAGGCTGTCTAAAACTAGGAACTAGACATGACTCCTTTGTTCAAGAGTTTTTATTTTGTGAAAAAAATGGAAGCCGAGTAGATGTGTCTACTTTGTAATCATTGAGATGTAATAGTTATGTCCTAATTCTCTAAAACTCTAAACCTGAAAAGATCCTCAATGTGAATTATTAATTTAATTCAATAATAAGTAATGTTTAAGGTAGGGTCCTTATAGTTGGTATCAAAGGTAGGTTTACATAACTTTAGAGGTTAGGGTATTCTTTAAGCATAAGTGACATTACCATAATGTCTAGGATTTCAGAAAGAGTCATAGTTTTTAGATAAATTGAATGACTAAGTATATATTAGTGTTTATCTTCCTCTTTAGTACATGATGATTTTGTTGATATACTCACACTGACCTTTTTGGTATTAGTAAATGGATGGATCTTGCAGGCACCAAAGTTACAATGGTTTTGAAGGAAACTGGGGTGGTTCTCTGATTAAGAGACTGGATGAAATGGGGGATTCAATGAGAAATCTTGTGGTTATTATAAACCAACTATCAGTATTCCTGATCAACCACTTGAACCTTGGTGAGTTCATTAATGCATCATGTACGAGAGAACCAACTAGATGTGGAAGTTCAGATAATAATTATAAAGGTAACCATTCGGGTTTATATGATCCTTAGTTTTTTGGTAATTAGGGGTTACTCTATGATACGATGTAATGTGAAAGGAATGCGATAAAATTGAGGGTAAAATATGTTATGGTTATTTTTGAAGATTTAATCAGTTTTTGGGGAATGTTACAACAATTATGTAGTTGTGGAAAAAGGAAAACACGTAGACCATGTATAAGGCCCCAGCCTTAAACCTTACTTAATCTTGAGTTATTACAAGATTACACATTGAGGATCTTTTCGGGTTTAGAGTTTTAGAGAATTAGATCATAAAACTTGCATTACATTCCACATTTAAACAAAGTGGTTACATAAAGATAGTATTCTTCATTCCCATCAATGGAAACACATTTAAAATAAAACATGGATTATTTCTTGACACATCCATGACTCTATCATCTTATCATGTACCTTTCCCTTGACCTGTGAAAAACATTTCAAAAACTTGGGATGAGCATAAAAACTCAGTATGGGTTATAAAAAAACATGGAAAGGAAACATGAGTTCATATATACATAAGAATGAAATCATACTTTACCCATAAAACATAAGCACTTTAACATACCTCATAAAATCATGAATAAATCATAGAAATCATAAGACATAAAGGTAACTTGAGGCATTCTTAACATTCTTACGTAGGGAGTAACCCCCTTGGTTACGTTTGGAATACCCATCACAGTATATTCCCTAAAATCTCTTCGGAGAAACCTTAACGTTTCACTCCTTCACGTTACCCAATGCATTGGAGAGATATAACGGGCTCACCCGCCCTTAGATTATTACGGAACCACCAGTCTTCATATTAATGCCCAAGAACCATAACATAATCATATCACATAAAACATGCATAAAGGAAACATAAAATTTCCACATTTCAATCACGAGATATCAATACAACACATTGATATAAAAACATTATGAAAACCATTTTCAATACTAAAATAAAAGAAAAGTAAAACATGGTATTTATTTTTCTTTTAAAAATAAGGTATGGCTTGTAGAGGAAGCTGAAACTCAAATAACGGTCGCGATGGCCGAGAAGTCGTTGTCGCCGCATACGTACGACAAAAACATTCCCTTTTGTCGTTTAGTAAACGCTTCGTATAAAAAAATATTCCTTTTGAATAAACATAAAAGTCAAAGGGGTTTATACACCGTAGAAAAGATAGTTGTGTATAAAATAAAATATGCCTCAAAGAAAGGAGATTGAGACGAAGTCCCATACCTCGTATCCGACTTGACCCGACCGTTCTTTAATCTCCTGAATAATAAACTTGAGTTAATCTCTACTTGCTTAAAAACCTTTTTCAAGTTAATTATTCCTTTTATACCATGTTATGGACATCATGTAATCATTTAAGTTAATAATGTTCATTTTGTCGGTATTTGGTTCTTAAGTCAAAAATAGACTTCTTACACTTACATGTTGTTAATTTGGTCAAAGGTTCATTATATCCAGAATGATATTAATGATTTGGATAACATATAAATCATATATATTCAGCATATACATGTATTTATAATATTACATCACATTTAGAGGTAAGAAATGAAATGCACCGTTCATGGAGACGGTAAGCCGTACGTACGCATGAACGCTACTTCCATTTCTATTTCAAATTTTCTGGAATGGAATAATAATGATATAAGAGTATATTATAATTCCAGTATAATATCATATATAATATCATTAACTTTATCCTTTACACATCCCACATATGGTATTAACGAATCAAATCACTTTCAGGGGGCGGTAGT
This sequence comes from Viscum album, assembly GCA_963277665.1. NCBI lineage: Eukaryota > Viridiplantae > Streptophyta > Magnoliopsida > Santalales > Viscaceae > Viscum > Viscum album. The sequence goes on from OY728163.1 coordinate 696,233,487, forward strand.
CCGCAGTTCCTAAAATGAAGATATCGTGTTTACCCATAATGGAAACCATAAAGGTATGCACAAAATGAAAAAAACAGAAGCTTAAGGAAAACATAAACATATTATATATCATATATAAAAATAGTGGCATCATAATGGCCACCTTTGAAGGTGTTAAATGAGTATTGAACAATTATCGTTTCGGGAGGCAGAATTTCGCCATCCACGGAAACCGTATGTTCTTTAACCATTTGATGTAGTTGTGTGGGAGTGTAGCTCAAATAAATCTTATAACAACATCCTAGTACATTTAATATACTGGTGTTGTTACAAAATAAGTAAATAAAAAGAGTTTAGGGGGTTGGAGAAGCAAAATAAAACAAATGAACATGAGAGAATGAATTACCTTTAAAAGTGTAACTCCTTTTGATTTGAGCCTAAAGGCTTCCATTGAAAGGATTCTTCCCAAAGGGAATCCTCTAGGATGAGGAGAGGGATGTGGAGAGAGTAAATGGGCAGGGTTTGGCCGAGGCAAAGGCTTGAGGAGTGTGTGAAATGAGGTAGATGTGGGGGCCTTTTATAAGAGGAGAGGAGGGGCACTTTTGGAAAGTAATGAAATATTACTTTATTTGAAAATGTGTTTCGGTTTTAAAAGGTCCCACATTGATATAAGTCGTGGATAAAGTGATAAGGGTTCGAAATACACTCATCCAATTGGTTTTGGACATGTGTAGTTCATATATTTTACATTATCTTTCCATTTTATTTAAATCGTCAAATAATGATGTCATCACTGCATCATTATTATGTCATAAATAATTTAATTTATTTAATGTCTAAAAATCATAAAAAAAATACTATGATATATGAAATCTTTTTTTCTTTCCAATGACTATTTATAATAAAATATCTGATCTTTATAACCCCATGTAAAAATTGTTTTCGTAAAACATATTATGTTTGTATCATTTTTACTTTTACATTAAATAAAAAGTTATTTTTGTCATTTCCCAACAAAAGTGGATCCATGGGGTCCCCAAGTTGACCCATGGCTTGTCTTGGTCGTCCATGACACAACCAATAAGGTTGGGACATGTGTCTAGGTCATTTCATATTATTAAAGCATTATTTATACCTTAAACTACCCTAATTACCACTAATCGTGATTAAGAACTTAATAAGTTACTATTCACCAAAAAATTATTATAATCTCATTGAACCACATTTTACTTCATAATGACAACCATTTATGTCGGATTTTTGAAATTCAATACACAAAGATGGCAAAATTTCATTTAAACGGAAAATCAGTCTTTATAAGTATCACTTAGTGGTTTCACTATTCATCAAAAATTGGAGTTTTTCAGAAAATTACCAAAAATTCACCCTAAGCTATATTTAATATTCCGAATTCAAAAATGAAGTCTATTTTACAAAATTCAATACATATAAGTCACATTAATTAATTTAATAATTAATTCCCGCTGCCAGAGCAAATAGCGTGTTTTTACAAAACAATATGTATCAAAAGATTGACACCAGTTTAAGTCTAATTTCAAAGTGAAATTGATTCCAATGACCACCATTGGATAAAATGGTAAAAATATATTCACATTACACATTAAGAACAATTCAAAAGATAATCTACCCATATAAATAAATTAGATTAAAAAACAGTTTTAATGTAAAATCTAGTATTTTTCACTATTCATTAAAAAATGAACATTGTCAGAAAAATACCAAAAATTCACACAAAGTAAATTTTGATGTCCCAATCATAAATAATAAGTTTATTTTGAAAAACATAGTTTATAAAATTGTCAAAATATAGATTCAAAAATGGTTTTCCATCAAAAGTCAGTAAAACAATCTTGTAAGAATATTAGTGTATTACATGCATAAGATTGTATTTATTTTCATTTTAAGCCTCTATAACACTATCTTAATCATTAATAGACATAGATAAAAATATCTATTATTAATTACTTATTTGGGATGTTACATCATTCCCCCCTTTAGAAAATTCTGTCCCCGCAATTTATTTACTTATCGAATAAATGGGGGTACTTATCCCTCATTGCATTTTTCAGATTCCCATGTTGCCTCGTCAATCATGTTGTTTTTCCACAAAACCTTTAACTGGTGAATCACCTTATTCCGTAACACTTGCTCCCTGTGGTCAAGAATCTGGACTGGTTGTTCCTCATAAGATAGGTTCTCTTCCAGCTGAACTATCTCTGGACTCAAAACATGAGATGGATCTGGCATATACTTTCTCAACATCGAAATGTGAAAAACATTGTGTACCTTAGATAAACTCGGAGGTAAAGCCACTCGGTATGCAACTGATCCAACTCTCACCATAATTTCGTATAGTCCAACAAACCTTGGACTCAACTTTCCTTTCTTACCAAATCTCATCACGCTTTTCCAAGGAGAAACCTTGAGAAAAACATGATCTCCTACCTCGAAAGATAGATCCTTTCTCCGGTTATCCGCATAACTCTTCTGCCTGCTCTGAGATGTTCTCATGTGTTTTTGAATCAGCTGAACGTTTTCTGCCATCTCTTCTACCAATTCTGGTCCCATCAACTTCCTTTCACCCACTTCATCCCATAAAGCTGGAGTTCGACACCGCTTCCCATATAATGCCTGAACTGGTGCCATCTGTATACTAGAATGAAAGCTATTATTATAAGAAAACTCAACCAAAGAAAGATGTTGGTCCCAACTTCCCTGATAATCCATAGAACAAGCTCGTAGCATATCCTCCAATGTCTAAATTGTTCGTTCTGACTGCCCATCTGATTGAGGATGAAAAGATGTACTAAAATTTAATTCAGTACCCAACGACTTTTGAAGGCCTTTCCAAAAGTTTGAAGTAAACCTGGGATCACGATCCGATACAATGGAGAGAGGAACTCCATGTAACCTGACTATCTCTTTAAGATACAAACGGGAAAGTTGATCAAGAGAGAAAGTATCTCGTATAGCAAGGAAATGAGCAGATTTGGTCAAGCGATCAACAATAACCCAGATTGCATTATTACCTCGAGATTTCTTCGGTAATCCAACAACAAAGTCCATGGATATATTCTCCCATTTCAACTCTGGCACTAGTAAAGGCTGAAGCATCCCTTTCGGTAACTGCCGCTCTGCTTTAACCTGTTGACATGTCAAACACTTCACAGTAAAATCAGCAATATCTATTTTCATTCCATCCCACCAGTAATACTCCCGCAGATCTCTATATATTTTAGTACTGCCCGGATGAACTGAAAACGGAGAACTATGAGCTTTACATAACAACTCTCTCTTCAACTGTGAATCACAAGGCACACACAATCTCTTCCCAAATCTCAAAACACAATCATTATCAATGTTGAATTCAGGCAACTTACCTTTCTGAACCAGCTCTACCTTTTTCTGCAACTCACTGTCTTGCTTCTGTGCTTTCTTGATTCTATCTGATAGAGAAGATCTCACTGATACCTGAAACAAAACAGAAGGACATCCTGCACCAACAACTTCTATTCCAAAGTTCATCAAATCCTTAACCAAAGGATCACGTTCCAAACGCAACATTGTTAATGAAGCATTACTTTTTCGACTCAAAGCATCAACCACTTTATTTGCTTTTCCCGGATGGTAATGAATTGTACAATCATAATACTTGATTAATTCCAGCCATCTCCTTTGTCTCATGTTTAACTCTTTCTGAGTAAATATATACTTTAATCATTTGTGATCGGTATATATTTCACACTTTACTCCATACAAATGATGCCTCCAAATTTTTAAAGAAAAAACAATAGTAGCTAATTCCAAATCATGTGTAAGGTAATTTACCTCATGAGTTTTCAACTATCGTGAAGCATATGCAATTACCTAATCATTCTACATTAGGATGCAACCAAGTCCTTTCGATGAAGCATCATTGTATATAACAAAATCACCATTCCTAGAAGGTAGTGCCAAAACTGGAGCATTCACCGATCTTCTTTTCAATTCCTGAAAACAATCATCACATTCTTTTGTCCAGATAAACTTAACACCCTTCCGAGTTAGCTTAGTCATTGGACTAGATAACCGTGAAAACTTTCTAACAAACCTTCGGTAATAGCCTTCCAAACCAAGGAAACTACGAATCTCTATTTGATGGACCGACATCTGCTGAAGTAGTTGCAATGGATTTCACCACCCCTTTCTGCTTGTAGTCTATCTTCTTCCCATCACTCAAGCTCTATTTCGGACACTCGTTTTCATAGTGACCCATCTCATTGCACTTATAACATTTCACTAACTGTAAATCAAATTTGTTCTTACCTTCACCTTGATCCTTTTTCAGTGAAATCACGAGCCTTACGTCCCATCTTACCACATCGTTAGCACTTTCCAGAATTCAGAAGACATTCCCCAGCATGCCTTTTGCCACATTTATCACAAACTGGAAACTTAGTTCTTTTACCATCAGACTTTTTTGAAGAATTCTTACCTTTCTCCTGCCACCTCGGTCTCTTCTTCTGCTGGTTGTTATAGAACACTTGGTCATCGGCAAACTCCATTTCCACCTTCTCAGCACATCGAACAAGCTTTTCATAACTTTCAAACTCTCGAGAAGCTAATGCCCTTCGATATTTTGGCTTTAATCCTGAGTAAAGACGATTGATTTTACTATCAAGGTCCCGGATAAAATTTGGAGCATACCTTGCCAATCGAGTGAACCTTTCTTCATAGGCAGCCACTGAGTCTTCCTCTTGCCTCAATTCCAAGAATTTCTTTTCCATCCTAAGTCGAACAGCCTTAGGAAAATACTTCTCAAGAATCATACCATTGAATTCATCCCAGTCAAGAGCATCAATCTCATCGGCGTCCCTGATATTTTTAACCATAGACCACCACTAATCTGCTTCACCCTCCAAACGGTAAATAGCAAGACTAACCTTTTGATTATCTAAACACCCCATGACATCAAAAATATTCTCCAGTGCATTAATACAACCTTCAGCTATCACAGGGTCAGATGATCCTCTGAATGATGGTGGATGTTGCCTCATGAAATGTTCCACCACTGACATGTTCCTCTACGGTTGATCTGGCTGATCTCGTGCATGGATACCACCACCATTTATAGCCTGAGTCAACTGCTCCATTATTGCAACAAACTATTCAGTTCCAATTCTGACCATCTTAGGATGCTGATTCGGAAGGTTATTTCCTTCTGTATGCCTTCCTAGCACTGCTTCCCTGTTTCCTCTGCGGAAAACCATTCTGAACAAACATGTCTTAGATGAAGCAACATGGTAATCGTTAAATGCTATATCATTTCAAAAAAAATTATTTTTGGATAATTATTTAATAGAATTGTAACTCCTAAAGTTATCTAAACCGACCTCTGATACCTACTATAAGGCCCCAGCCTTAAACCTTACTTAATCTTGAGTTATTACAAGATTACACATTGAGGATCTTTTCAGGTTTAGAGTTTTAGAGAATTAGATCATAAAACTTGCATTACATTCCACATATAAACAAAGTGGTTACATAAAGATTGTATTCTTCATTCCCATCAATGGAAACACATTTAAAATAAAACATGGATTATTTCTTGACACATCCTTGACTCTATCATCTTATCATGTACCTTTCCCTTGACCTGTGAAAAACATTTCAAAAACTTGGGATGAGCATAAAAACTCAGTATGGGTTATAAAAAAACATGGAAAGGAAACATGAGTTCATATATACATAAGAATGAAATCATACTTTACCCATAAAACATAGGCACTTTAACATACCTCATAAAATCATGAATAAATCATAGAAATCATAAGACATAAAGGTAACTTGAGGCATTCATAACATTCTTACATAGGGTGTAACCCTCTTGGTTACGTTTGGAATACCCATCACAGTATATTCCCTAAAATCTCTTCGGAGAAACCTTAACGTTTCACTCCTTCACGTTACCCAATGCATTAGAGAGCTATAACGGGCTCACCCTCGCTTAGTTTATCACGGAACCACCCATCTTCATATTAATGCCCAAGAACCATAACATAATCATATCACATAAAACATGCATAAAGGAAACATAAAATTTCCACATTTCAATCACGAGATATCAATACAACACATTGATATAAAAAGATTATGAAAACCATTTTAAATACTAAAATAAAAGAAAAGTAAAACATGGTATTTATTTTTCTTTTAAAAAGAAGATATGGCTTGTAGAGGAAGCCGAAACTCAAATAACGGTCGCGACGGCAGAGAAGTCGTTGTCGCCGCATACGTACGACAAAAACATTCTCTTTTGTCGTTTAGTAAACGCTTCGTATAAAAACATATTCCTTTTGAATAAACGTAAAAGTAAAAGGGTTTTATACACCTTATAAAAGAACGTTGTGTATAAAATAAAATATGCCTCAACGAAAGGAGATTGAGACGAAGTCCCATACCTCGTATCCGACTTGACCCGACCATTCTTTAATCTCCTGAATAATAAACTTGAGTTAATCTCTACTTTATTAAGAACATTTTTCAAGTTCATTATTACTTTTATACCATTTTATGGACATCATGTAATCATTTAAGTTAATAATTTTCATTTTGTCAGTATTTGGTTCTTAAGTCAAAAATAGACTTCTTACACTTACATGTTGTTAATTTGGTCAAAGTTTCATTGTATCCAGAATGATATTAATGATTTGGATAACATATACATCATATATAATCAGCATATACATGTATTTATAATATTACATCACATTTAGAGGTAAGAAATGAAATGCACCGTTCATGGAGACGGTAAGCCGTACGTACGCATGAACGCTACTTCCATTTCTATTTCATATTTTCTGGAATGGAATCATAATGATATAAGAGTATATTATAATTATAGTATAATAACATATATAATATCATTAACTTTATCCTTTACACATCCCACATATGGTATTAACGAATCAAATCACTTTCAGGGGGCGGTAGTCCGCACTTCTTAAAATGAAGATATCGTGTTTACCCATAATGGAAACCATAAAGGTATGCACAAAATCAAAAAAACAGAAGCTTAAGGAAAAAATAAACATATTATATATCATATATAAAAATAGTGACATCATAATGGCCACCTTTGAAGGTGTAAAATGAGTATTGAACAATCATCGTTTCGGGAGGAAGAATTTTGACATCCACGGAAACCGTATGTTCTTTAACCATTTGATGTAGTTGTGTGAGAGTGTAGCTCAAATAAATCTTATAACAACATCCTAGTACATTGAAGATACTTTTGTTGTTACAAAATAAGTAAATAAAAAGAGTTTAGGGGGTTGGAGAAGCAAAATAAAACAAATGAACATGAGAGAATGAATTACCTTTAAAAGTGTAACTCCTTTTGATTTGAGCCTAAAGGCTTCCTTTGAAAGGATTCTGCCCAAATAGAATCCTCTAGGATGAGGAGAGGGATGTGGATAGAGTAAATGGGCAGGGTTTCGCCGAGCCAAAGGCTTGAGGAGTGTGTGAAATGAGGTAGAGGTGGGTGCCTTTTATAAGAGGAGAGGAGGGGCACTTTTGGAAAGTAAAGAAATATTACTTTATTTGAAAATGTGTTTCGGTTTTAAAAGGTCCCACATTGATATAAGTCGTGGATAAGGTGATAAGGGTTCGAAATACACTCATCCAATTGGTTTTGGACTTGTGTAGTTCATATATTTTATATTATCTCTCCATTTTATTTAAATCGTCAAATAATGATGTCATCGCTGCATCATTATTATGTCATAAATAATTTAATTTATTTAATGTCTAAAAATCATAAAACAAATACTATGATGTAGGAAATCATTTTTTATTTCCAATGACTATTAATAATCAAATATCTGATCTTTATAACCCCATGTAAAAATTGTTTTCGTAAAACATATTATGTTTGTATGATTTTTACTTTTACATTAAATAAAAAGTTATTTTTGACATTTCCCAAAAAAAGTGGATCCATTGGGTCCCCAAGTTGACCCATGGCTTGTCTTGGTCGTCCATGACACAACCAATAAGGTTGGGACATGTGTCTAGGTCATTTCATATTATTAAAGCATTATTTATACCTTAAACTACCCTAATTACCACTAATCGTGATTAAGAACTTAATAAGTTACTATTCACCAAAAAATTATTATAATCTCATTGAACCACATTTTACTTCTTAATGTCAACCATGTATGTCGGAATTTTGAAATTCAATACACAAATATGGCAAAATATCATTTAAACGGAAAATCAGTCTTTATAAGTACCACTTAGTGGTTTCACTATTCATCAAAAATTGGAGTTTTTCAGAAAATTACCAAAAATTCACCCTAAGCTATATTTAATATTCCGAATTCAAAAATGAAGTCTATTTTACAAAATTCAATACATATAAGTCACATTAATTAATTTAATAATTAATTTCCGCTGCCAGAGCAAATAGCGTGTTTTTACAAAACAATAAGTATCAAAAGATTGACAGCAGTTTAAGTCTAATTTCAAAGTGAAATTGATTCCAATGACCACCATTGGATAAAATGGTTAAAATATATTCATATTACACATTACGAAAAATTCAAAAGATAATCTATCCATATAAATAAATTAGATTAAAAAGCAGTTTTAATGTAAAATGCAGTATTTTTCCCTATTCATTAAAAAATGAACATTGTCAGAAAAATACCAAAAATTCACACAAAGTAAATTTTGATGTCCCAATCATAAAGAATAAGTTTATTTTGAAAAACATAGTTTATAAAATTGTCAAAATATAGATTCAAAAATGGTTTGCCATCAAAAGGCATTAAAACAATCTTGTAAGAATATTAGTGTATTCCATGCATAAGATTGTATTTATTTTCATTTTAAGCCTCTATAACACTATCTTAATCATTAATAGAAATAGATAAAAATATCTATTATTCATTACTTATTTGAGATGTTACACCGTGTGAAAACCTGTCGCATCTGACGAAGCTACAAGAATCGAACCCACAACCAAAGTCTTACTAGTATTTATCGCCTACCACTGGACTACATGAAGTCCATGGTTAGTTTGACTAATGTTTTTTAGTTATATGATATTATGAATCTAGAATAAGTTGATTTTGGGTTATCTATGGGAATAGTAACCTATCATGGAGGATATGTGATTAGGTTAATTACTTTTCAATATGAGACTTTAAGAGTAACTGATGTTATTTGGAAATAAATGTTAAGGTTTTTCTTGGAAGACTATGTGATTAAATCCTTCATATATTTGGGTTTCAGTCTTAGTTTTGATTACTTTGAATAATTTCATGGATAGATGTTTATTGAATGGTATTTATTGAACTTTGGGTATTGTTTGGATAATTTTAAAGATTAAGAATAGATTTTTTTATAAAGGATTATCCTTTTTGGGTATTATCGAATCTCATACAATGCTTTTTGGTTTTAGTTTTGGTTAAGGTATAAAGACATGGGAAGTATATAGTTCTCTTTTTTGAATTAGTTGATTCTATAGATGTTGATTATAGCTCTCTTAATGTAAACAAGTCATCCTAAATACTGGTCTTTTGGAGAAAATTTGAGTTCGTGTAAGAAATCTAGTAAAAGTTGAAAGTCAACATGATAAGTAAGTATGTTTCCTTGTGTTTTAGTTAAGATCATAAATAAATTCCTCAATGAAAAGTAACTTAAAAACAAAATTGTTGTCTGTTAATTTTTCTTTTTGGGGAATCAAAATATCGTTTAACCCATCAGAAGTTTGTGATTTTCTTGCGGTTAACTTTCTCCTAAACATGTTTTCTATCACTATCCATAAGAACATGACCCTTTGTTTTCTCCTCCATGTCCATGTTTTTCTACATGGAATCCTAGTATGGGTTAACTCGGGTGACCATTGTACTTCTCTTTCTTTATTTTAAATTGATATTTTTACTAACTCTTGTTCTGATGTGGGATTTTCAATGAAATTTCCAAGCCCCATTTTAAAATTGTGAGGACGCTATTCCCAAAAGGGGGGAAGGATGTAACACCCCAGGTAAATAAAGAATATTAAATTTTCATATTTATCCATATTTTTGAGTAAAATATTAATATTACATTAAAGGGAACGCTATGCTCGATGGCATACCCAATACGCAACAACAAGTTTCTTTGAAATCTTACGTTGCACTCTAATAATAAAATAATATTATTTTAAATGGTATTTAATTCATAGACATTGTAATGGCGGGAATTAATGGAACTAACAACAAAATGATTATATATGTTTGTCAAATATTTTTACTTTTATCAAATAAATGTTAGAGGCTTAAAATGAAAATGAATCCAATTTTAAGCATAAATCTTCTAATATTCTTTAAAAGGTCGATGAACCACCTTTTGATGGGGAACAATTTTTAAATATACTTTTAAGAATTTTATATGTTTCATTTGACTAAATAAAATCCCTCTTTAGAATCTGGGCATCAAAATTCACTTTTTTCAATTTTTTGTTATTTTTCCGATAAAGATCATTTATAGTGAAAATGTTGCATTTTAATTAAAAACCTCCTTTTAATCTGATTTATTTATATGGATAGATTATATTTTTAATTGACATTAATGTTTATTTAGAATATATTTTTACCACTTAATCCAATGGTGGTCATTGGAATTAATTTCACTTTGAAATTGGACTCAAACAGTGTCAATCTTTTAATAGATATTGTTTCTTAAAAACCCTCTATTTGTTCTGACTGCGGGAATGAATTATTAAATTAATTAATGAAAAATATATATTTGAATTTTTTAAAATATACATAATTTTTGAATTCGGAATATCAAATATAGCTTAGGGTGAATTTTTGGTATTTTTCAAAAAAACTTCAATTTTTGATGAATAGTGAAACCACTAAGTGGTAGTTAATGAAACTGATTTTTCGTTTAAATGAATGTTTACCATTCGGTGATTTTATTTTTAAAAATCTGATATAAATGGTTTTCATTAGAATTTAAAATGTGGTTCAATGAGATCAAAATAGATTTTTGGTGAATAGTAACTTTTAAGTTTTATTAATTGCGATTAAAGGTAATTACTGCAATTTAAGGTAAAGATAATGTTATAATATTATTAAATGACCATGACACATGTCCTACCTCTATTGAATGAGTCATGGCCGACCAATAAAATCCATGGGTCAACTTGGGGACCCCATGGATCCACTTTGGTTGGAAAATGACATTAATAACTTTATATTTAATATTAAAATTAAAATGTCACAAACATGTATTGTTTTACTAAAACAATTTTTACATGGGGTTATACAAGTCATATTATTTACTATAAACATTAATTAGAAATATAAAAATATTTCCTAAATCATGATAGTTTTTTTATAATTTTTAGTCATTAAATAAATTTATTTTTTTATGACAACGTCAGGATGCAGTGATTACCTCATAAATGAACGATTTAAATATAATGAGAAGATAGGGTGAAATCGCAGTCTTAAACTTTCCACAAACCTATTTAATGGGTGTATTTAGAAACCTTATCACCTTAGCCTATAAATATATCCTTTTGGGACCTTTAAAATCCGAAAATCATATTATAATAAAGTAACAGTTTATAACTTTCCAAGAGTGCCCCTCCTCTTCCCTTATAAAAGGCCCCCACCTATACCACCTTACCGGCACCTATAAAGTCTTTGGCTCAGACAAACCCTGCCCATTTCATCTCTCCACATCCCTCTATTCATTATTGAAGCCTCAACTTTGGAATAATGCTCTTCAAGAAACTCTTTTGGTTCAAACCAAGACGAGTTACCCGATTTAAAGGTAATGTCTTCACTTGTGTTCTTTTGTTTTATTTTGGTTCTCCAAACCCCTAAAATATTATTATTCCATTCTTTTATAACTAATAAAGTATCTTAAATGTACTAGGTTGTTTTTATGTAAAGTATTATAGATACACTTAAACACACCTCCGTCTAATGGTTAAAGAACATATTGTTTCTGTGGATGGCGAATTACTGCCTCACGAAACGATGATTGCTCAATATTCTCTTAACACCTTTCATGGTGGCCATTATGTTGTAACTGTATTTTATATATGATATATATGGTATTTATTTTTCCCATGTGCTTCTTTACTTTATATTTAAAACATACCTTTATGATTTTCATGTTGTGGAATTGCAATAATTTCATACGAGAAGTGTGGACTACCGCCCCCTAAAGTGATGTGACTCGTTCTTGCAATACATGGAATGTATAAAGAATGAAATCAATGAACGTAAGGGACCTATAAAACATATATTTTATAGTGTAATTATAATATATATATATCTATCAATTATTTTTAATTCCATTAATATGACAAAGAAATTAATGTAGCGTTCATGCGTACGTACGACCTACCGTCTCCATGAATGGTGAATTTCATTTATTTTTATCTCCAAATGTTATGGAATAGTATAAAATGAATATTTAATGGATATATATGATATTTAAATCATTAATAATATTATGGAGATGATTTACTTATAACTAAATGGACAACCATTTTCAAACAAGTTCATTTTTGACTAATGTACCAAACATCGACAAAAATGTCTAATATGAACTCACATTATTAACCAGTTATTATAACATTATAATATGTGATATGAACTGAATAATAATATTTAAATTAGTTCCTTAAGAAATTATAAATTTACCAATTTTTATTATTCATGAATATATAGAAACGAACAAGACAAGTCGGACTTGAGGTAAGGGATCCTGCCTCTCTCTTTCTTTTTAAGTACACTCTTTTATGTCGTTTCTTTTAAGAACATATTTCTTAGCTGGGGGATGTCATTTTATATTCCTATTACTGTAATTTATATGTTCATATGATGAGATACCCTATTTTATTTCATCAATACATTTTGCTTGGATGTTTTAAGTGATGTCGTTAGGTTGCCGAGTTTTTTTAAGGGGGTTTTCATCTCACTTTTATTCCCGTGAGATTTATGCTACATTTGCCACCATTTACTTTGAGTGGTATATGTACTTCCCATTATTATACTATTTGTGTAATATAATTTCTTTTATGAGTATTTACATCAATGTTCTATAGTCCTTCTTTCATGGGGTGTACTTTTCGAAAGTTAGCCAAATCGGTAAGGGAACCTTTCACCCTCCTCTATTTAAAAGACTTATTTTATTATGTCTTTTAATTTACATCTTATTATGTTGGGATATGTTATTATATATCATTATTGATGTAAGTTTTATGTACAAGTTATGAGATACCATTTTCTCTCTCATCAACTAATTTTATAAATTTTAATGTGATGCCGTTAGGCTATTGAATTTAACGAAAGGAACTTCTTAACCCAATTTCGATTTCTTTGGGTTCAAAATGTAGTTATTTAATATGTAATCCTTTGAATATGTGTGAATGACCTTTGATTGTTTTACACTTAATATCCAATTATATTGTGTGTATTTATATTTGTCACACAAAATCATGAGATTGATTTATCCTTAATTTAAGGATACCTTCGTTATAGGGGATTTCATCTCATTTTACATTTTTATTGAGACTTCATAGTTGTTATTCACCAATTCACTATTATATGGTGTATATACTATCATTTGGAATATTATATCATGAATCCCTCTATCCTCATGATATTATAAAGTTCTAATTAAAAGTCATTCCTCAATTATTGTATTCAAGTGTCTCCCATTTTGTTAAAAACCCTTTAACTAATATATCGTTTTAAATATTTTAATGATTTATTCTTATAAAATTTTCTCATTAATATCAATGTTTTCTAAATGGTTTTATGGATTTATTTATATGGATATTAATGGTTTAAAATGATAAAAGCTTCAAAGTGGTATGGGACACTTTGATTCAAAAATCTCTTTATTGAATGTTTTAAATGGTTTTAGAAATGGTTTTTAGAATAGATTCATTATTTTAATATCTTAAAATGTTTTGTTTTTGTTGCAATGTGGGAATGTTATATTTCCATTATTCTTAAGGTATGTGCTATGATTATGTTATGGTTCTTATGAATTGTATTTGAAGATGGGTGGTTTTGTGATAAACTAAGGGAGGGTGAGCATGATATAGCTCTCCAATGCATTGGGTAATGTGAAGGGGTTAAACGCTATGGTTTCTCTGAAGAGATTTTGGAAATATATTGTGATGTGTATTTTAAATGTAACCATGAGGGTTTCTCCCTACGTAAGAATGTTATAAATATCTCAAGTTACCTTTATGTCTTATGATTTCTATGAGTTATTCATAAATCTTATGATTTCATGAGGTATGTTAACGTGTTTATGTTTTTTGAGTAATGTATGATTTCATTGATTCTTATGTATACATGGACTAATGTTTTCTTTCCGTATTGTTATAAACCTTACCGAGATTTTTATGATCATCCCATGTTTTTTTGAAATGTTTTTCACATGACATAAAGTTGAATAGGGTCAATATTGGGATCATGGAAATGTCAGGCTGTCTAAAAAAAATAACTAGACATCACTCCTTTGTTCACGAGTTTTTATTTTGTGAAAAAAATGGAAACCGAGTAGATGTGTCTACTTTCTAATCTTTGAGATGTAATAGTTATGTCCTAATTCTCTAATACTCTAAACTGAAAAGATCCTCAATGTGAATTATTCATTTAATTCAATAATAAGTAAAATGTTTAAGGTCGGGTCCTTGTATTAACGACTATAAATAATTTTTACTGTTATTGCTATTAATTACGAAAAAACATTATGTTAATACTATTAGATAATATATATTATGGTGATTCCATATATGTAAACCATTTTTTCAAATTCTATTAATAGATGTGTCCATATAAAATATACATGTAATACTATAACACATGATAATAAATGGAATCCTTAAATAGAAAATGTTTAAAACCATACAAATTATTTATTTTGAAATTAAATATTAAAATATTTTTAATGAAATTTATTTTATTAAAATATATATTTTTGATAAAATTTATACTTAAAACTAATTAATCATATATTATTTAGTTAAAAGTAATTTAAATAAAAATGTAGTTTTCAATTAAAATTTATAATATCTCACTATTCATCTAATGTGAATCATTTAAGAAAATTACATGAAATTAATCATAAGATAATTCTAATATGATAATTCCAAAAAATTGAATTATTATTTAAATGATATTTTACAAAATGGAAAAAATAATTTGAAATTTTGTGTTCAATGATCAACTAATCTAGATTTACGATAAATATAGTTTTTTTGTAAAACATTCCCTTTTTATTTAAATCGTTATAATTTTACCTCAAAAAATTGATATCCATTTGTTTATTTTATAAATTTTCAATACATAAATATTTATTATTTTATTTATTACAACACATACCCCCCAATTTAATATCAAAGTATTTATAATAATATATTAATAGGCTATAATGTTTCATTTAATACCAGTGTTTCATTCATCACAAGATACTGAAGATATTGAATTCATTTAAAATTAAATTTATTTTAATGACTCAGGTTGTAATATTCCTACAAAATCTAGAGGTTTTGTATCATACATGATACTGAGCATTGTATTAATATTTTATAATTCTTATTGTGTAATAAAATAATTTTCTTCATTATCCCTAACTGGATAAAATTGAATAATTGATCTATAGGTGGAACATTAGGTTGATCATTCATTTCATCATTTTAATTGTTTGAAATATTCATAACTCTATAGAATTAATGTGATAAATTTACATCCCTTACACTCTAATCAATTTACTTATTTTGTTGATAAAATTATTTAATTCTTCTATATACATTTTTTCACGAAAAAATAATAATATTCTACATTCCATTAATTTTACCATTCAAGTAACTATGAAAATAAATTTTAAAATTCATATATATCATATCATAAGAATAATGGGAGTCTCATATATCCATCTCAATAATGAGTGAACATCATAAAATTTCATTGTAGCTAACATTGTCCTTTATTTCCAAAACATTTTACAGAGATAGTGTCAAACTGATATATATAATATGGTTTTTTATTTTAGAGTCAATGATAAAGATAGAAGTATATGTTTTCATAATTGTGATATATTCTTCATATTTACTAATGAATAAGGACTAATTTTCATTTAGAATGATTAATTAACACTCTATTTTAGTGTAAGTAGTTAAAAAAATATTTTTTCCAAAAATATATTTTTAAACAACAATGATTCTCACGATATGATTTCAGGCTCTTGACTGAAGTAATTTTCTATGGCCCACCATTAATTTTACAGAATATCTAAAAAATGGGTAAAATAAAATTTTCTTGTTCTAGGAACTGGATAATGTAAAATAATATTTTTGTGGAGTTGATATAGTGATTTAAAGTTATTGGATTGAAAAAACCACTCATAACACATTCAGAATACAGTATTAATTTAATTTTATATAAATATAATTTTATATATCCCCTAGAAAATCCCTGAAAACCCCACAATATTTATTTTTTTCATAGATAATTGTTAAAAATTAAAATAAAAAAAATATTATTCATCACTAGGAATCTTTTTTAAGAAAAGTAAAAGTGGAATAAAAAGACACCAAAAAATTACATAAAAGTTAAATATCTCTCTACTTGATCTTCCTTAATGGTCATAAACATGATCAAAATAATTGAAATAAGGTATATAATTAGAAATATTATAGACATGTCAAGAGTGCAGTTAATGAATTAGAGAATTATTGATTCAATTTATATAAGAAAATATATTTCAATGAAATATCACTGTTAAAAATATGGTCAGGGAAATATATTTATTTGATATATGTTCATCTGTTATAGATGTATTAGAAATTTATATTGATATTATAATTTTTATTAAAATACTCAAAATAATATCATTCTAGAATGAAAGTGAATAATATTATACATTTAAATTATTTTGTTAAAAAAATAATTTTTTATGTATTATGTTTTATTCTTAATATTAATAAAAAATAGATTCATATATTTATATTATTCCAAAAATAATTTAATATAAATTTAATTTAAAAAAATATTAAAAAGTAATAATTAATTGAAGTAGGTATATTATAAAATTATTTATGTGAATAATATTTCTTAATTAACAATTTATTTTTAATTTTTTATTTTTATAGTCATGTAAAATATTAATTAATATTGAATAAATTTACCAATGAAATGTTTTTAATATATATTTATATATATATATAATAAATATTTGTTTAATAATTTTCAACTTTTCATGTAACAATTGTAAATTATTTTTTTCTTTAAAAATATAAATTTTCTAAATAGTATTCCCCCTTTTAATATTAATGTAAATTTATTTAAATTTATTAAATGAAATAAAATAAAATATATTTTATATTTTTACACAATGTATTAAAAAAATTTAATATAATAAATTCCATTTTTATTTGTAAAAAAAGTAAATATAAACCATTTTTTATTTTAGTAAATCTAAAAGATTTATTTTTAATGAATTGTTTTTACATGTGTTCTGTAATTTTTTTCATAATTAATTAAATTTATATTTCATAATTAATTATTATAATTTGAAATGTATACATATATATATTGGAATTTATAAAATATATAAATTTCTAAAAAATAATTATAATAACAAATAAATATTAAAATATAATTTCATAAGAAAATTATTCTTCTATATAATCTATGTTTTAATTTAAATGATATGTTCATCATAAATTAAAATTTTGTTAAATTAAATAGAGGTCATATATTGAATTATAAAATCTAAATTTTGAAAATGCATTCATATTTTTTTACGAAAAAATAAATAACATGGTGAATATTTAAAAAATGTAAAAAGGTGTAAAAGTTTTAAGAAGAAATAAATCAAATTTTAGATTAGTAAAAGGATATATAATATATATAAAAGTCATTTTTACATGGGATTCATTCCCATTGGTCTAATCAACCATTCATTTCAAAAATCAGTTAACACCCATGTCATTCAAACATCACATTATACCTAACATATGTTTTCAAGGAAGTGATCCTCATACTAACCTATAAAATGAGTTCTCCTCAGCCCTCAAAACCATAAATTACCCTATGAAAATTAACCCATTTTTCTTCTCATGGAGTCCTCTAAAAATAATTTAATCCTATTTTCATTTGATGGACTTGATATCCATTCATTCTAAGGGAATTTATTCTGAGAAATCGATATTTCATCAAAGTAAGTTCTTTTTTTCGTTCAATATTTTCATTTAATTAATCACCACAACTCTTCCTAAAATTCATTCTACAGTATAACTATAATTTATTAATATCATATTTATTCAATAAAAAATAAATTATCATAATAAATCAATAATATTATAGATTTAGTTGTTATAAAGTGTTTTTATCTAGGTCGGTTCTACCACGAGTAATAATAATGTCATAATGAAATGATATATAATTAATAATAAAATATAAATTATTTTAATAGATAATAATAATAATTAATTTTTTATGTTTTCCTTATACATCAATAGTAATATTATGGTTTTAACAACTATTATAATTATAGATTTTTTTTATTAAAAATTACCAACATAAGATCCTTATTAATTTCAAATTAAAGGACCATACCAAAAACAACTATGGAGTGAACATGGAACATTATAAACAATTATTGAAAATATATTATCGTAACATTACTATAATGTGTACAATTACGTCCTAAATTTTTAATTATGAACCATATTAATACAGTGAAGACTATCATGGAATAGTTGAAACTACAAATTACCAATGAATAATATTAACTGATAATAAATAATAATCATGTAAAAAAAATAAATTAAAATATTAATGTAAATTTAATATCAAATAATATAGTTATGAAATATATATTTAATTAATCTTGTTATATTAAACAATAAGATAGAGTGGGTTCAAGCAAGACAGATTCTCATCCATGGGTTTTTATCTCAATTGTTCTTGATGAACACTTGTATTAATGTTATGAATATATTATAAATTCAATTGGTGTATTTAAATTTACATTGAATTGTTTTAACATACATCCCATTTTAAACATTGGATTTAAGAGACAATTTAAAAATCACCCTTTCATGTTTTTTGATTTGTAAAACTAACAATATTTTAAAAGGATTTATAATCTCAAATTCATTTTATTGAGTGTAAATATTTCATCTAGAAATACTTTATTATAATATATATTTATTGTATCCAATGATAGTGTTATATTTCATTTCCTCCATATTTACTAGGGAATTTAATTTTTTATATAATGTAAATAATCTATTATATATTTCAATTATCATAAAAAATTCCATTGATAATAGGAATTCTTATCCTTTTAAATATCTGTTTCTCTTCAATGTAAAAATTCTTCATACTATTTTTTATTTGTATATACAAATTTTTATTTTCATATGTAATTTTTACAACACTATTTGTTGATAATAGTGAATGTCTTCAACAACCTCATCAACATGGGATTTCATTAAAACATCCTAACAACACAATTAGAAGTTTCTTACGATATTCATGAATTTAATATTACAACCAGCATATAATTTACTTACATAAACATTATTTAATTTCATTGTTATTTTATTAATTATTTTTTAATATTAAGCATAAAAAAGTATCACTTCCTAACTATGATTTTTGAATGTGACTAGTATATTTATTTATAATTATTAAAATTTTTCAGGAACAAATATGGCTTCAAGTTCATTTTTATCTCAATTTAAAAAATAAATATCCCCTAAGGAGTAATGTTCCAAATTAATTTCAATGTTCTATTATTTTATAAATAATTAGTAGTTATAATTTTTTATTAAGTAATCTAACTCTTGATGGAATTTATGTGATCATTTTGGAAATATCATTATACCATAAATTATACAAGGGTTTGTTCATTATATTTTATATAATTGATTAAATGTTTCCCAAATATGTATCATAAATTTTTATTTTATGGGTGGTATCATATATTTCTCACAACTTCATCGGTGAAATATTTTTGTATCAGGATATATATTTTGTTTTTGTGTCTAAGATTGTTCATTAGATATATCTACAACCTTGTGTGTGGGAATGATTATTGTTTAGCTGTGTTAACAACATTGGTAAAGAGATGATTATTTTTAAAATAATATTCAAAAAACTAATAGTGGTCTTGATTTTTTCAAACATATATTAATAACATAACCATAGAAATTATTTCTATTTTCTAATGTTCATGTCCATGTCCATAAATATTATAGATTCTAGTTATATTCAAAACCTTGGGGTGTGGAGATTATTTTTTTTCACGTTTGTCGATATTTTTATGATCCCTTATGCCTATTATTATTTAATACTTCTATATTATTACTTTGTCCTATGTATTTTCATAGAGATAATTATTAATTTCTATGATTTTTTTATTCTTATTTCAGGGTATATGTTTGGACATTTCAGATATGATGTAATTATATAATGACTAGTAGAAAATTCTTATGAATCCATTTTCATTTAAAAAATATATAATTCCACTAGTCATATTTTTATACATTATTGTGTTCTAACATATTTATGAATCATTAAAAAGTTTTAATTTTCATTGAATTTTTTCATAGTCATTAATTCTTTTCCCATTTTCAAAGTTAATAACTTTAATGACTATGTTTAAAAGGAATTAATTGGGTGTGAATATTTTGGGAGATATTAAGAAATTGTGTGATATAAAAAAATTATGTAGATAATCTCCAAATACACAAAATAATTTGGAACTAGTTTTTTTAATATTTTAAATATATGATTGATTTAAAATTTTTCTTTTTTTAATATACTCGACTAACCTTTTATCAAGTTTAGTTTTTTAGGTATGTGTTTTAGAACATTATCTAGGAGTGCCTGTCTCACGGGATTCAATTGGTATCATAGAAGACATTAAATATTTATTGGCAACATGTTATGATGAATATGGGGATATATTTTAAAATAGCATGTGATAATAAAAATTTATTTTGGATTAAACATAAATGTAATATATCTAATAATTCAATACATATTAGGATTTATTTCACTAATAAAAATCTCACACAATATTATTTTTTCACACTCATACTATATATTTTCATTTTAGAAAATTATTGGTACATGGAAGAATCGTGTAAACTACTATAACATGATAAAGTATACAATCACCCCCAAATGAAAGAAAATATATATTAATGGTGGTTAACATGATATATAACATAGTGGAATGTAGATCTAATATGCTATGTGAATAAAATTATTATTGAATCATATCTGGAAATAGATAAAATAAATTATATGTTTTTTATTTTTGAAATATATGGAATCGCGAAATAAATATTTTTGGAAAATTAAAAAACAAGGTAACATGATTATTAGAAAATAAAATATTTCAAAGGATCCACTAAAAATATTGAATTTTAATATGTGGAATTAAAAACCAATACATATCAATGCACCAATTCAATGGTTTAAGGTAAAAATTGAAATTAGAATCACATGATTGGAGTGGTCAAAGGTAATTTCTAGGTAATCACAAATACTAATTTATGTAAATAAATAATGTTTTTAAATTTACTATATTCTTATAATCAATAACTATAAATTTATAAATTTATTCTTGTTTTATGCATGCCATTATATCATGGAATTTATTAATGAGAAATAATTCTCCACCTAATTAATTATATTATTTGTTAAAACAGCTATAATTATTATGAGAAAATATAAAATATATAAATCATCATAACATGATTATTGTAGAAATTTAATTCAAAAAAATATACCATATTATTACATATATACAAATATATAATTTGATTTTGGTAATAGGTTGAATATTTCTCAATATTTATATTTATGATTAATTTACCTTATTGGGATGTCACAACTTATATCATAAAACCACCTATGATATTATATCAGTGAATAATTGACTGTGAACATTATATTAGAACCATATTCCTTATATGGGAGTTAACACCTAATCATGGGTAATATTAAGCTCAAATGGTTGGTTAGATACTCATTATTGGGTATATTACTAATATGAGGGGAATAAAGAGTTTCCATGTATTTCATAATTTATTGTGATTAACATATCCACAAAATTATATATTCAGTACTATAAATCATACATAGTTACCAATTTAAATCATTGAGTGACAGTTAAATATATGAGGATTTAATTTAATAACTTGGGGAAGAAAGTAACATTTATATATTTTAGTATTTTTTACCATTAAGTAAATACAATGAGTGATATCTTTTTTCACATTAGTCATTTTACCAAAAAACCATTATAGTTTTTAATAATATAAAAATTTATAATGAATGTTAAGTATATTTTTGGAATGAAATATAATATAATATTTTGAATAGTATAAGGGGAATTAATCAATAAGTAAACAAAAATGCAATGAATATGATATTTTTATCATTGTGGTCTTAAATGAATATCAATACCCCATTGCAAGAATGGAAAAAATTCTTTGAATAAAAATGATTATTCATATATTTATAAAGAAGGGAATAAATCAGATAAATGATTCTATAAATTTATTTTCAAATATATAATGGAATAAAATATAATAATTATATATAAGGACATTGGAAATATGGTCATTAAAAATCTAGAAATTCTAAATATGGTCATTATGTAATCATGTATCCAATAGATATTTTCAATTTCTGAAAATTTTAGTAACATATATAGAATAATATAAATATTTTAAAAAAAATCATATTTAATTATATATATGTAAATATTATATTTTTTATTTACATTAATGATTAATTTTATATTTTTATAAAATTATAAAGAATATATTAATACAAACATCATTATAAAATTATTTTGATTAAAAGTTATTAATTATTTTTATTACCATTTGGACAAAATTATTTAATGGAATGATATTTCACATTAAAAAACTTTTATTTAGGGTTTGGTTTTTCAAAATAAATAAAATTGTTATGTATTTAATAAAAATATTATGGAATTAATTCCGTAATATATATATATATATTTATTTATAATTAATTTAAATTCATCTATATATTTTTATATTGAATGGAATAAGAATGAATTCTTTTTTAGGATTCAAAAAAGATGTTTTTAAAAAATTACTATATGTTTTTGTATAAAAATTTATTTTTATAAGTTTTATTAATTATATCAAATAATATATATTTCAATTTTTTTGCAACAAAATGTTATTTAACATTTCCATTTAATTTATTGGATTAAAAACATGTTATCGAGGTCAAACATATATAGCTCACTAATGGTAAAATGGTAATTTTAAAAGATTTTTTTTCTTGTTATCTATATATTTTTATTAATTAAATTTAATGAATCATTATAAATTTACAATATAATAAATTTATCTCTATAAAATGTGGAAATTTTATTTAAATTAGTAAATGATTGGAAGAATATTAATAAAAATTACTATTTAAAAATAAATATTCTACTAAACCATTTTGTATATTTAAATTTGTAATTTGAATGTTTTTAAAATAAATAAAAATTTATTTATTTTAAATAAAAAACAATTGAATCATTATATTAGTATTTTTTCATAGGGGTAATCTTTTTTTAATAAAAACCCATGAAGGTAGATATTTAATGGAAATAAAATGTGTTCAAATGGTAAATTTAAATAACTCCCTTTTTAGATAATTAAAATGATATAGAATCTTTGTAGACCATATTTTTTAGGTTTGGGAGAAAATATAAAAAATATCACAAACGATTATTTACCATAATTACCAAAATCACTTTTTATATTTTATTTAACCTTTACATAACTTATGATTCATGTAAATATCCTTCATTTTCACCTATAAATGGTGTTCTTCTATACCATTTACAAACCACAAATATCATTAGAACAATTACCTAATACCAACCAATTTTTCTCCTCTAGTATCCACCATACAATTTTTTAATCATATGTTCAGAAGAATGATTCCTCTTCCCTTTCTTCCTAGGGATGTCATCATCAAAATGAGTAATTCTTTCATAGTATGTAATGAGTTCTTTGTCATTATTTTCACTTAATTTCACACATAAAATATTCCTAAAATAAAATACCCTATACAATTATATTTTATTTATAAGATTATGATTTTTTGAAAATAATATGATCAGTAAAGACCCATAATTTCATACCTAATCATTATTTATGAGATGTTATTTTTTGGGTTAGTTTTACCACCTACATAAATACGGAAATAATTTATATATAATGAATGATTAATAAAAAATAAATAATGGTAATATTACTTAATAATGAGTAATTTTCAATGTTTTGTTTGTACATGAATAATAATATTATGGTTCAACTCACTATTATTAATTTTTTTTATTTTTAAATCATATAAACAAAAGAATGTTATTGATTTCATCTTTGGAAACCATAACCAAAATCCCATATATTCATCCAAAAACGCCATTAATCCTTATAGAAAATATAATCTAGTACCACAAGTATTATAGATTTCATGAACTATTAATCATTTAATGATGATTTAAAATGTTTTAGTTAAGACAATCAATGAATGGTAGAAACAAAAAAAAATTAAATGGTTAGTATTAACTAAAAAAACTAATAACTATATATAAAAATAAATATGAAAGAAGAATAAAAAAGTTAATATAAATTTATATATTTTGAAAATATATCATAAATAATTCATTTAATTATTATATAGGGTTTGGGAGCACATTTCAACAAGATGTAACTATAGAACATTCTAAGTGAATTCTTCAAAATTTATTTTCTTCAAAACATCCTAAAATCATTAAATGTAATTTTTTATAACGTTAAAGAACATTTTTTATCTTATTCTTCAATATTGTTTACATAAAAATATTTCCTAAAAATGTTATATTATTTTCTTTAACAGACTGATAATTTTTTGTTAATAGTATTTAATTTCATTGATAGCTTATGTTAAACGAAACACTAAGGGTAGGCAAACATTGTAACATTATTAAAATATCATGTTTCTGCTATCACATAGTTATTGGATTGGATGGTATGAATAGTAATAATTAAATTATGATATATATAAATATATGGCCTTCACACTTATAAATTATTTATTAACATATGAGATTGTTAGTTTAAAACAATTATTTGAAAATAGTAATGATGATTTTCTAAAATTAATTTATCCAAAAGTGTATATTTAAAATTATATTCATAATTATTAAGGGATAATTTAAAATAATTTTATATATTACTTACTTTATAAATTTATTTAGAATTTAAAAAAAATATTTTATAAAATGAGGAGAACAATAATTACATTTTTATGCTTAAATGATTATTTTCATAAATCAATATTTTTATATTTCACACTCATAAATCAAAATTAGTTTCTATAATTTATACATATTTATTTAGATAAAATAAATTTCTTATTTAGAATATTAGGGATTAAATTTGGTAAATAATCCTAATTTATTTTTTTGGACAATATAAATAGTAACCATCGTAAAATTTAACGACTATATAAATGGTAAATTATGTAAATCTACGTTAAATTTAATTGATACACCAATAATATTGCACCATATTTATCATTGGATGGATAAATTTCTACCATTATAACCATAGGCATAAACATTATTAGTTTAGGGTCATATTTTCCCCAAAATTACATATGTTTTTTTAAATCAATGAATGTTAAAATATGTTACTAAATTCATTAATATATTATGTTTCTAGAAACAGAAAAACATACGTTATGGTGAAATATAAATAAAATATAATAAATCATATTAAAAATTTAAATTAAATTTAATTTCTATGCGGTAATATGATCTATGAATTTTATTGGTGAAAATATCATATTTTGAATATTTATATTTTTATATTCAAATTAAATCTTTTCTTTTTGGTTTTAAGCCAAAATTAAGTGAATATTGTATTAATTGAAAATATTGACATTTTATTTGAATATTATTTTATTAAATGTCATAATAATATTAAATATCATAAAAGTTCTCAAATAGGATAATATATGGTTAAAAGTGTCATCTATTTTCCATTCATAGGTCATTGGTAAACATTTGGCATAAGGTTGACTTAATAAGATTAAATTCCATTAATGATTTCCAAGACTACCCCTCCCTATTCATATAAAAGGGAACCTATAAATTATTATCTTCATATCAAATTGAGAATTATTCCTCAACCATACTCTACCAATTTATATTCACCACTTTTATAGCCTCATTATCCTAGTTTTGATATTCTCAAAAGAAAAAATGACGGGTCCATAACAGGAGATGAGAAAGAGTTCTTTCCTAGAAGATGTAATCTCTATAACTGATCACATACATTTATAATCAAAATTACATTTTGTTAATAACTTTTTTTACTTTAAAATAATATATTCATACACCAAAATATAATGAAATTTTATTATTATTATGAAAACACCATTCTAAACCTTGTTTTCCTTTAAACGAGTGGTCAAACCATCACTCTTATTTTTGAACCACTTTCTGTCTCTAAGTAGTGATATAATTCAATTGTATTAATAACTATTAAGGGTGGGTACTATCATTGGTAGAAAATTTTAATCTTATACTTGTTAAATAATTATACTTATATAATGATAATATAATTTCTACTTTCATACCATTCAATATTTTGGGAAATAATAATGTCATTTGTGCATCCATATGGACTACATTCCCCATGATGTGATGTATTTTTTATTTTTTATTTCAATAAGATGTTAATAAAAATGAATTTTATATATATAAGAGATATATATTAAATAATTATTATAATATAACATTTAATTTGTAAAGACCCTGAAATTCCATGTAATTTGATTTTTCTAAAATAAAGGATAATTCTACGAGTCCGTGAAATTTGAAGGAGCATGATTCCGAGGCTCGATGTGCCCGGAATCAATTTATGAAATTTTGTCCAGGGATGTTCAGTAAATGTATGAGAGGGTATTTATAACTTTTGAACTGGTGCTCAGAATTGAAATCTGAGGGCACCGTTGAACTCGCAGCGCCGGTATTCGCTTAAGGAAACTTTCACCTCGACGACAGTTGGTCGAGAGTAGAGGTCAGATTTTGAATTTTCCTGGAAAGTAATAAAATAAAGAGAGTTTCCACTTTATTTTATTAGAGACTCCATGTGTTGTATGGTGGTTAAAACCTCCTCATTGGAGTTAGTGGTGGGACCACCACCCCTTAACCTCCCATGAGTGGTTACAGTGATGGGGCCAACCCAAACAAAACCACCTGCGAGAGGTTACGACGTGGGGACCACATGGGGCTTAACCCTCATATTGATGGACAAGAGTAAAACCTCTCAACTATCCCTCATTAATGAAGGAGACCATCTTCACCTCCCCTAATTAATTCCTTATGCCAACCCCTTGAATTAAGTAAGGGGAGCCTATCAAAATAATTTAATTCTCCATTTGAATTTTGTGCCAACATCTAAAATAATAGACAATCTATTATTATTTTTATTGGAATTTTTATTTTGGTGGGAGCCTTTTAGAGGAGTGCTTGGGAGAATTACTGTTCTCCAATGAAGAACCCCATATCCCAAAAAATAACTAATAACGAATAATTCCGACCTTCTTTGACTTCTTCCTTGAAGTTTCAACCATCATGAGACGTCTTTGACGACTGAGTTCCACAACTTCGTCAATGAATGATGATCGGCGGAGGTGTCTACTACTGTCACCTAAACTAGGTGACTATAATGAACAAGCACCCAGTCCCAATGATTGATGACCTCTTTGATCAGCCGAAGGGAGAACAATGGTTCTCGAAGATAGACCTCAGATCAGGCTGTCACCAGTTCAGAGTTCTAGAAAAGGAAGTGCAGAAGACAGCTATTAGATTTCAGTACGACCACTATGAGTTCTTGGTTAGGACATTCGGAATATCCAAAGCTCCAACACTATTCATGGGACTCATGAAAAGGATCTTCCATCCATACCTCGATTTCTTTTTTATAGTCTTCATCTAAGACATTTTAATCTACTCGACTACTGAGGAGGAGCATGCCTACCATTTGTTGGTAGTACTAGACACACTCTGAGAGCACCATCGTTATGGTAAGATATTGAAGTGCCAGTTTTGGATCCGAGAGGTTCTCTTTTTGGGACATGTCATCTCGAAGGCTGGAGTTGTAGTTGATCCAGCGAAGATTGAGGCAATACTTTCTTGGGAGCCACACAAGAGTGTGACGGAGATAGAAAGTTTCATGGGTTTGGCCGGATATTAAGAGAGCTTTGTATGAGACTTCTCTAGAGTTGCAGCACCACTATCAGCTTGATGAAGAAGGGGCAACCCTTCGTGTAGTCGGAGAGATGCCAGCAGAGCTTTTAGGAGCTAAGGTAGAGGCTGACTAGTGCCCCCACCTTGAGGATTTTAGAGGAGGGCGTAGGGTACGTATTCTGCTGCAACACATCAGGGACATGAATCGTGTGTGTCCTAATAAAGGAGCGAGCAGTGATCGCTTATGGTTCTAATTAGCTGAGATAGCATGAGTAGAACTACACTATCCATGACCTAGAGTTAGCAGTAATGGTTTTCGCCTTGAAGATGTGGCGGCACTATCTGATAAGTTAGTGTTTCACAGTCTACTATGACCACCAGAGTCTCAGGTATATCTTCCCTCATATGGACCTGAACCTGAGATAGCGATGATGGATTGAGTTTCTCCAGGTCCATGACTTCGAGATAGTCTATACTCCTGGGAAGGGGAACGTTGTAGCAAATCCACTTAGTAGAATATCTTGTACACAACTTCTAGGCAAGGTGACATAGCAGCTGGCTGCTTTACAGATATCCTTTGTGAACCGAGATGGATCAGCTTTCCTTCAGTCTCTTACAGTCGCTCATCCAGTTCTTCGGCGAGTTAGGGAGGCGCAACGTGGAAATGCTGACTATAATACACGACATGCTCTGATATCCACAGGGCGGATACCTAATGGATTTTTTGAAGTTGGGGAGAAATTCATCCTCTTCAGAGGATGTACTATGGTTCCGGTGTAACATCAGGAGGATGCGTTGTGGGAGTTCCACACATCCCCTCTAGCGGTACATTTAGGAGTGGCGAAGATGATCCGGGACCTTCGACGATAGCACTGGAGTACAGGTATGAAGAATGTTATAACAGAGTTAGTCTCTCGATGCCTCACTTTTCAACAACTGAAGGTGGAGCATCAGGTACCTGTAGGCTTGGTTTAGACTTTAGTGGTCCCAGAGTGGAAGTGGGATGGGATATCCATGGACTTAATGACGTGTCATCCACGTACATCCAGGGGTCACGACTCGATTTGGGAGATCATTGTCCGACCCACCAAGTTGGCCCACTTTCTACTGATCAGAGAGTAGGGTTCAGTAGAGAACATGGGACACCTCTATGTGCATGATATTGTGAGACTACATTGAGTACCTTACTCTATTGTCTGCGATCATGATTCACGTTTTACTTCTCAGTTATGGAAGGTCTTGTAGAAGGCATTCGGGACGCAACTTCGTCTGAGCACCGCCTTCCATCTTCAGACATATGGTCAGTTTGAGTGGACCATTCAAACCCTTGGGGACATGCTATTTTCTTATTTCCTCTACTTCGATCATAGCTGGGAGAATCACATACCTTTTGAGGATTTTTTATACAACAACAGTTATCACTACACCATTGGGATGACACCTTTCAAGGCGTTATACGGGAGACAGTGCAGATCACCCTTGTGCTGGATAGACCCTGGGGAGTCAGCACTAGTGGGACCAGAGATGGTATGAGCTACCATAGAGGAGGTGAAGATCATCCAGGAAAAGATGAAGACTGGATAGAGCAGGCAGAAGTCGTATGCTGATAGGAGACTGAGACCTCTGTAGTTTGAGGATAGTGACCACGTCTTTCTATGGGTCTCACCTCGATGAGGTTTACAGAGATTTGGCAGAGGCGGCAAGTAATCATCGAAATTCATCAGACCTTTCTAGGTCCTTAGAAGAGTAGGCGTGGTGGCTTACCACTTAGATCTTCCCCTTCAGTTGCACCGGGTGCACGATGTCTTCCACGTATCCCAACTGAGGAGATACGTGCATGACCCTTCTCACATCATCAACCCTAGGGAGCTAGACATCGACGATGGGGTGACATTTATGGAGGTTCTAGTAGAGATGGAGGATCAACAGGAGCGGGTCCTTCATGGATGGTCGATACCTCCGGTGCACTTTTGTTGGCAGCACGAGAACATCTAGGAGAGCACATGTGAGAGGGAGGCACAGATACGTGCTCAGTACCACCATTTGATCACTTAGTTCTAGTTGTAGCTTACGGGGACATAAATCCCTGAGGTGGGCAGAATGTAAAAACCTAAAAATTCCGTGGAATTTTTTTTTCATAAATACATGGGAATTTAACGAGTCCGCGAAATTTTAATGTGGATGATTTCGAGGCCCAGTTTGCCAGTAATCAATTTCTGAAGTTTTTTCCAGGTACGTTCATTAAACATACGAGCGGGTTTTTATAACCATTGAACTGGTGCTTGAAATTTAAATCCGAGGGAACTGTTGAACTCGCAGTGTTGATATTCGCTTAAGGAGTCCTTCACCTTGACGGTAGTTGGTCGAGACTAGATGTTAGATTTTGGGTTTTCGTGGAATGTAATAAAATAAAGTGAGTTTCCACATTATTTTATTTCATCCGCCATGTGATGTTTGGTGGTTAAAACCTCCTCATGTGAGTTTTTCATGGGAACAGCACACCTTAACCTACCATTAGAGGTTATGGTGGTGGGGCCCACCCGAACATAACCTCCCGTGAGAGGTTACGGTGTGGGGACCACACGGGGCTTAACCCCCTATTGATGGAGGAGAGTAAAACCAATCAATTCTCACTCGTTAATGAGGGAGAGACTCTTCACCTCCCCTAATTAATTCGTTATACCAACCCCTAGAATTAATTAAGGGGAGCCTATATAATTAATTTAATTCTCCATTTTAATTTCATGCCATCATCTAAAATATTAGACAATCTATTATTCTTTTTTCTTGGAATTTCTCTTTTGGTGGGAGCCTTTGAGTGGAGATCTTGGGTGAATTAGGGTTCTCCAATGAAGAACCCTATCTCCCAAAAAATAATGAAGAACGAAGTACGCCGACCTTCATCATCTTCTTCCTCGAAGTTTCAACTGTTGTGAGACATCTTTGATGACTGAAATCCGCAACTCCATCAACAAACGATGGTAAATAATCAAAGGTAGGGGTCGTTTTGTGTAAATTTTCATTCATTTTTCTCTTCTTCGAATGAAAGGAATTGTTGTGGTGGATTGTAAGAAAAATGGAAGTTCAAAATTCTTCATCTTGATGAACCAGTTTATAAAACCCTAAACGCAGTGGGTACGGGCCAATCCAACATGGCCCGACCCCTCCGCCGATCTTGTTTATGATTGAACTTCGGCTTGGATATGAAGCAATGATGTGACAGAAGTTGCTACGACAAAGGCTATACTACCCATAGCCTCCACGAACCATGCCTCCCCTGCGGCGCTCTGGTGCTCCGGGCCGAACCGCGGCCCTCCAGCCAAGCCACCTCGGCAACACCGCCACCAGCCTGTACCGCCCGTCTTCTAGCAGCCCCTGCCCTCTAGGCCTCCTAGCAGCTGGTTCGCCTGGACGCTCACCTCCCAGCCATCGAACTGCCTGGTCGTGCTCCTCCCAGCCACGCCGGCCCGCGCTTCCTGTGTTCCACCCAAAATGGCGGCCCGCCTAGCCGCGTATCTCCCAGAAGTCGAACCACCTTCCCGCACACCTCCTGAACATCCCGGCCCACGCTGGGCACGCATTTCCTGAACCATCCACCTACCAGACTCTGTGTTCATCTGGCATGCCTCCCCGAGTCAGACCCCTTGTGGCCTCCTGGCCGAGCTGGAATTCTGATTCCCTCTTGGCCACCCGGCCAAGACGGCATCCTGAACCCCCTGGCGGTGCCTTGGCTGATCCGGCCTAACCGCGCCTCTTGATCGAGCCACGTCGACCCGTGCTCTCACGGTGCACCCGACCAAACTTGCCCCGAGTTCGGGCCAGACCGTTCTTACGGCCTGATGGGCAGGGCCCAGCAGGCCGGGCCAAACCAAACGGGCTAGCCCTCCCAACGGCCCAGGCTGGACCCATCGGTTCTGCACGGGTCGACCCGAACCAGGTAGGCCCAGACTAATTCAGGTCGGGTCGGTTCGACTTGGTCAGACCAAACCCGGGCCCACTACTGACCCCTTTAATTTCTTTGGCCATATCATTGGCACTGGACGTCCGTTTGATGATCAGTCAGTAGCACTGGAAATATTGGAGTGTAAAAATCCCTTTGAGTATACCCCCACGGGTTTTGTAGGTAAAGTTGAGTTACGGTCAGGTGGGATCGTACAGAAATCTAACCGGTCCCTCAGGACTAAATAGATAATAACTCACAGACCGAGCGTCAAATTGATGCACCGTCAATTGCATTGATACCAATATGATGTGGCAGATCTTTGAGATACTTCTATGTTGGACATCGTGATAGTTGGAGTATCGACATGCTGATCGTGGAGAAGATCCTCCTAGAGCCGAGTGAGTATAATGAGAATTCCTAGTAGCTGGCTGAGACTTGATGACTGCTGACCGATTCGACTCAGAGTGATTCGACAAGCCCATTGGGGAGCGCCTTGGTGTCGTGGTAGACCCACAGTGGGGAGCGCCTCTATGTGAGCACGGAAGACCCACTATACTCGACAAGAGGAGTACCTCAACAGGCTACTAGGGGGAGTTCCTCTATGTGACGCGGCAGACCCACAGTGGGGAGCACCTCTGTGTGAGGCAACAGACCCACGGTACGCGATAGGAGGAGTACCTCAGCAGTCCAAGGATAGCGGGAAGCGCCTCTGTGTGACGCAGCATGCCCACAGTACTCGATATAGGTGGAGTACTCTAGCAGCCAAGGTTTCGATAGTGTTATAAGGGATGTTACATGATAATACCCCTAGAATAAAATCGTGGTTTGAGATGAGTCAGTAACTTTTGTTTTTACCTTATGATTGCGATATATTACTTGGTAACATAGGTATATGTATTTTAATATACCTAAGTGAGGTTATCTGTTGATTTCATACATTATTGTTTATCCTTGTTGGATTTTGTGGGACCTTGAAGGTCTTGGGGTCCCTATTGAGTATCGTTATATTCAACCATTCACGGGATATGCCCGCAACTCATTATGTTGGTTGCAGACGGTGTACAACACTGACTAAAGATCAGAGTAGTAGGACTGGACGGTACCCGGAGGTGGGCATTACCACGAGTCGGTACACGAAGGAGAATGACGGACACAGAGTGCTGAGGAGGCTTTCTGTACCCACCCTTCATGTAGGAATTCCTGGAGGATGAACTAGTAGCTGCTTCGCTTTTCCTTCAGTTTTACTTGTACTTTCCTATTGGCCTTGTATTTTTGGCCCCTTTTACTTTTCAGCACTCCTTTTCATACTATTTTGCTTAGTTTTTTACTTCCAACTCGTACTTTGTTGTTTGTGTTTACAATTTATAAAGGCAATGCCTTACCAGTTTTAGGTATATTCACCTTTGGTGCTAGTCTCCAGCCCCTGGCCTATGGAAGGTGGGCTTGGGGTAGTCACGAAACAGGCCCTGGGGGACGGGTTGTGAAAAATTGGTATTATAGGAGTCAGTTCTACCACAGAACTTAGGACTCTGATCATTATTTTTTGTGAAGCAATAGTGTTAAGGGTACTGAGTGTGGTTTCAGTTCATAGAGTCCAGTGTTGGTGCGGTGGTTGACATATCCATACACTAGGACCCGGAAATCTAAATTCGGACTCAGTGCACGAAAAAACTGATTTCATGTGTGTTTTAAAAAGTTTTACTTTAAGTCAGCTCAACAAGGTTAGCTCACTTGGTATAATATTTGTCCATGTTGCATCTATTTCTTTTAGGATTTCTTCTTTCGGATGACCATCTAGAGCCCCGAGATTTGTACGCATAGATTTCCCATTGATCGATGAGGCCTCGGTGCAGGGCCCTCTTCCAGTGGAAGTACCGGCGGTACCACTACTCGTTGGTCCACCGATGCCACCAGCCCCAGCAGCAGATGATGCACGCCACTGGAGCGTGTTGCATGAGTTACTGTGCAAGAGGCTGCCAAGTTTCAGGGGAGAGATGGAGCCACATGTAGCTGAGGATTGGCTGGAGGCTGTGGTGAGGGTCTTCCGACTGGTAGGAACACCAACAGACCTTATGGTGATCCTTATCGTGAGCTTCCTTCAGGAAGCAAAAGGAAGATGGTGGAGCCTGATGATCCAGGTACATGACGAGGTGACACTTCTATGGGATGACTTCAAGTGCCTATTTCAGGCGGAGTTTGTCCCAGCTACCCTACGTGTGGTGCAGATACAGGAGCTATTGCATCTACAGCCGGGAAGCATGATGGTCGCTTATTATTCAACGCGGTTCACCGACCTCTCGTGTTACTCCACAGATATGGTGCGGGACCCATTCTTTGGGGCCCAAACCTTTGAGAAGGGGCTTAGGTGAGAGATCAGGGCTTCGATGATCTCACTCAACATCATGACACAAGTATGGGTGCTAGAGATGGCCCTCCTGGTGGAGAGTTTTTTTGCTGAGTAGTCTCCGACAGTGAGACCCACCACTAGTCGACATGCAACAAAGTCTTCTGCAGCTGTCAGTAGATAGATGATGTTGAGGTCCAAGAAGACCAGACCCACAGGAGGATGACTACATGACTTAAGATCAGTTGTGCATGGCACCCGGGGTAGTGACATATATGTCAGGAGCAGACAATGTTAAACATAGGGCTGGCAGGGTCACATGACGCGTGACTGTCCGACCCACTGTTCAGATGATCAGCAGACAATTGAGGGACCTCCCAGGCATAGTCAGAGGTTCGATAGAGGCAGTCCACAGGGGTCAAGAAGACGTGGTAGTGGAGCTGGCCATGCAAGTGGCGGTGGACGACATTTCGAGGTGTTACCGTCACCACCACCAGGAGGTCCACCCCGACCACAGGGAGAAGGTGGATAGGGGAGAGCTCAACTCCAGGCAGCTGAGGCCTACGAACACGGCACTCTATATGTGATTCGAGGTACAATCTATGTCTACTCCACCATAGATGCAGTTCTTATAGCGATAGGTGCTAGTCACTCTTTCATTGCAACCGCCCTCGTTCGGAGCATGAAGATTCTGACAGGGCCATTAGCTCGATCTTTACGGATAGAGACTCCTACAGAGAAGACTCGACAATCACGCACTAGTGCCAGCTGTGTGATATAACTGTATGAGGAGAGATCTTCAGTTGGGATCTTCTCGTAGCGGCGTCGAGGCCTTAAGACGTCATCTTAGGTATGAACTGGTTATCTACATTCCATGCTCAGATCAACTGTATTAGGAAAAATGTATAGTGTGTCCACACGGATGGGACTAGGTTTACCTTCACCAGCAAGAAGAGATCCTTTGCAACATAGGATTGATTTACTTAGAGCATGGTCCAGCCGATCACTCATCAGTTGGCCTGCCTTACCCTCTGAGCAATTGATGTGGAGAGTCTGAGCTATTCTTTAGTGGTGGACTAGTACACAGATGTTTTCCATGACGATGTTCCAGGACTACCTCCTCCTAGAGAGGTGGACTTCTACATTGATCTATACCCCGGGACGGCACTGATGTAGAGACCCGAAGCCTGATGTACATGGACATTACATTACTTTTGCGGAATAATTGGTACATAACAAAAACACACACACAAGGATCGTAATAGTTTAGTGTCTTTGGAAACTCGGAACGTAATCTTCTAATCGTGGTGAAAGATCTTCAGTATCTCCCATAATGATCTTCCCTTTTTTTTTACCTAGAACCTTTCTTTTTATCCTGGGGAAAAGAAAACATAAAAGGGTGAGCTCAAATGCTCAGTAAGGGTAAACAAAAGAAATATCAATCACATCATATTCATAAGAACATAACATTTTGGAAATCATAACCTGCAAAAGAGAGCATAATTTCATAACATGGGATAAATCATGGAAGTGAAAATGAAATCAACATAATCATAACATGAAACTTGAAACTTTGTGGCATTCACACATAATCATAGAGAATCATTTCTTGTTAGTCAAGACTCATTGCCAAGACTATCTTAGTGGACAAAGTCCCTTTCTGAATCGAGTAACCCTCGTTTCAGTCCTGTTTCACTGAACCGGTATAACCTACCATTCCAGCCATGTCTATCTCATGAGCTATAAAATCTTTACCCAATGCATTGGAGGGAGATATAGGTCCCACCCATCTTAAAATGAATCCTTTCTTATGTGTGCCACATAATCATAAAACATACATCATCGCATAGCACATGTAACAAAAATGGGATTCTTGAAACATCATGACATCATAAATCAATTCATATAAGATAAAGGAATTCATAAAAATAATTCCATCACAACATGATCAAATCAATTTAATAATAGGGATAAAAACAGAACCCTTTATTATCTTAGATGGAAAATAATTTTGATAAAACACTTGAATTGAATTCTTGAGGAAAATATCCTTTCTACTTCAAAAACACTTTTCCTTTCTTAACATGTCATAAAATTATAAACTAAAATGAGTTGATTAAAAATAAACTTGAAAACTTGTAAAGGAAGATTCTTGGAAATGATGTTTTAAAAATCCATTCATGACGTATAAGTTAAAAAAAATATTCTTCGTACTTTTGTCGGAAAAGTCAAAAAGTACCTCGTACGAAAAAACGACAAAAGATTCCTTTCATATTCTTTACTAAAAACTCACCGAAGGGTAAAATTGGATTTAAACTATTGTAAGTCGATGGAAACAATATTACATATTGAGGGAACATGGATGTGGATGATAAAATACACCCCAGTAAATACCAACGTATAAACAAACTCGGATAAAAATGAGATTGTGATATTTCCCTTACCTTAGGTCCGATTTGCTTTGTTCGTGTCCGAAGCTCCTGTATAATGGTTTAAATAATGTTATTGACTTATTACAGAATCATACATATTGATATGAGATCATATATGGTCATATTATTAGCTTCTTGTTAGTAATATTTCATTGTTACTTGTTACTCGGGTCTTTATAACTTTTTGTTCTTATGCGTGTTTTGTCGAATAAATCCTTATTCATATCTTTAGGTTATAGATAATTCATTTCCAGAATGGTATTAGTGTAGTATATTCCATATTCATTCATTCAATTCATTTATATAATCATTATGAAATGAAGATCATGTAGAACGAGTCGCATCACATCGTGGAGACGGTATTCCGTACGTACGCACGAGTGATGATATCGTTCCTATGATCGTGGAATTGTATTGGAGTATATATATATTATTTAAGTATCAATATTACTTCATTATAATCATATATAGTTACTCATTACACCATTATACCCATCCTTGTAAGGTGATGGTGGAAAATAGATTACACCACGGCGTGGATACGGTATTCCGTACGTACGCACGCGCGATGATTTCATTTTTCCGTAGGATGGATAGAAGGTGAATTAGGGTTGTTTCATATTTATAATAACATATCAGTATGTAAGTAATACTTATGTTATTACTTTATCATGAAATAACTAAAGAAGAAGATGTTGAAGAAGAAAGAAATTGAAAAGATCGGTAATGGATATTACCTCTTCTTTGGAACGCCTCTTTGAATCCTCCACTTAAGGAACTAAGATTGGTCTTTGGAGAAGACCAGGACCTCTAGGATTATTCTAGGGAAGTGTAGAGGAGATTTTGGCAGGGTTTGGCCGAGCTTGAGTGCTCAATTTGGTGTGAGGAGGAGGGGGAGGAGGTGTCCTTTTATAAGGGAGGAGAGGGGCACCTTAGGAATATCTCAAAATATTATTTTATATTAAAGTCAAAATCGGTTTATAATGGTTCCAAAGGGTCTTATTTCGAAGATAATGTGGGGATGGGTCGAAATCCTATCATCCAATAGGATTTAGACAAGTTTAGGGTATTATTTTAACCTTATCAATTAGATTTAACTCTAAGTTAATTAATTTAACTTTTACCGTGTCTTTTTGTTTTCTTTCACTATATGGTTAATACACTTACTATATCATGCCAAACGAACCACAAATTGTATATTATTAATATATATATCCTTATCTAAGTCATTTGGCCGAACCTTAGATTTTTAGGAATAAAATAACAATTAGTAATATAATATTTGATTTAAAAACTATTTTGTGTCAATTTTGACACTATTTTATATATGATTTTTGTGAAAGTCATAACAGAATTATATGTTCGAACCAAGTTGATTAAATCAACACTAATATATCATAGTAACCGAGAAAATTAGTGGAATTCATAAAAAGTCTTAAATTACATTTATTTTGGTATTTATATTATCAATTATGTCAATATTTCATTAATAAGATAATTACTGCATCATCTTTGTTTCATAAATAAATTACATTATTTGATGTCTAAAAATTACAAATAAAATACCATCATGTAGGAAATCTTTTTAGCTTTCTAATGAATATTTACAATCGAATTTATCTTATGTATAACCCCATATTATAAATGATTTACTTATTAAACATTGATTTTAACTATTTTAACCCTTCTTTAAATAAATTAATAATAAATGTCCTAATCTAATCCAAGTGGGCCTAAATGGTCATATTTTATTCCTAAGTTTGTTTTTGGTCGAATTGAACTTGTCCAATAGAATTAGGACATGTGTTAGGGTAATATTAATATCATATTTACCCTTAGTTACCCAATTTACTATTAACAGTGGTAAAAAAAAGTAAAAAGTTACTATTCACCAAAAATTATTTTCATCTCATTGAACCACATTTTAGTCCTTGATATTAACCGTGTCTCTCGGATTTTCGAAATTCCATTCACAGAAGTGGTAAAATTAAGTTTTATGAAAAATTCAGTTTTTTTAACTACCACTTAGTAGTTTCACTATTCATCAAA
The DNA here is from genome assembly GCA_963277665.1 of Viscum album. Lineage (NCBI taxonomy): Eukaryota > Viridiplantae > Streptophyta > Magnoliopsida > Santalales > Viscaceae > Viscum > Viscum album. The sequence continues at coordinate 696,272,566 of OY728163.1, forward strand.
AATTGATGTTTTTCAGAACAATGCCAAAATTTCATCCTAAGCTATATTTTATATTCCGAATTCAAAAATAAAGTCTATTTTACCAAATTCATAACATAGAAGTTTCATTAATTATTTTTATAATTAACTCCCGCTGTTAAAACAAATAGCGTGTTTTTAAGAAACAATATCTATCAAAAGATTGACACTTGATTATGTCTGGTTTAAATGTGAAATTACAACCAATGACCAACATTGTATTAAATTGTAAAAATATATTCTAAATATACTTTAAAACCACTAAAATTAATAATTTATCACTATTAATTATTTCGATTGAAAAAGTTGTTTTTAATTAAAATTTAGTAATTTTCACTATTCATCAGAATATGAAAGTTATCCGAAAAGTACCAAAATTTCACCCTAAGCTAATTTCGATATTCCAAATCCAAAAATGAAGTCCATTTTGAAAAATAGAATTTACAGAATTTTAAACAGTGGTTATTACTATTCATACCGGCTAGTTTTAATAATATTTTAATAGCATATCGTTGTTTAGTGAAACTCGTTATTGCGTACTACACACGCTATCGAGGAAGGTCGCGATTGTGTGTAATGCAAGGCAAGTCAAGGATGCGTGTTGTGCAAGCTCCTTTTGGCGTAGCGTACAACACAAGACATTAGTGAAATAAAAAAGAATATTTTTCATAAAATCTCGGGCTGTTACATTCTACCCCCCTTAAAATGAATTTCGCCCTCGAAATTCGTCGGGGTTATAAATAGTTTACTATTCAAAAGTTTCTTTACTAGAAATCCACATCGTAAAAAGGAATACCAAAACTTGGCTTTAAAAACTAATTTATGAAATGTAACGATTACCCAATTAACCTAATCACTGGGTTTCCACATAGGTGAAAATATGGATATGGAAGAGAAATCTAACCATCATGTTCTGATGGAGAGTGGTAGAGAACATGGCTATGGAAAAGCTAGCAATCATAAAGCCATAAATTTGTGATGATCTATGGTACCATCTGATTCATCGGGTATAAGGGAACTAGGACAACATTTTTGGTTTTCAAGATCATTTCCCTAAAGTTGAAAATTTGAATTAGAATAAATACTTACTTTATTTTGGTACAATATCACTGTTGTTCGTGCCTTGAACAATTTCCACTTCATCTCTTAAATAAATGAAGATGAATTTGTTATTCGTGAAGTGTTATCAGATCATGTGATAGAATGATGGGTCATTCCATCTGTCTCAAACAAAAGGTTAGCAAAAATTATATACATAAGTCGATCTATAGTGAGATTAATCATATATTGTTCCTAAAATGGACTTATACTTCATATATCATACTGCTTAATATAATAAAACTAGTTTCTACTAAACAGGGACTTCATGTAGGCCAGTGGTAGGTGATAAAGGCCAGTCGCACTTCGGTTGTGGGTTCGATTCCCACAGCCTTGTCCGAAGCGATGGGCTGTCGCCCGTCCTGCAGGTTGTCCTTTTTCTAAAACTACGTTACTATAACATCCCATCAATAATATCGAAAATCTTCTATCCTTAAACAATACTAACTTATGTCCAACATAATCCAGTCTAATCTTTAGGCTTATACATAATACTGCAGTCCACTCTCATAATATAGTGACAACGATTACCAGAGATTTAATACCGTTGTTGATCCCCACATATCATAAGATATGTCTTGTTGGTCACATTCCAAACATTCAAAGTCCTTAATCATGTATTCTCTTGAATACCTTAGTGAAAACATGAATTCAGTTAAAAGTTAACACTTTCCACATACCAAAATCCTCAAAATTCTATATACTCAAACCATGATATCACTTAGTCCTTATATCAATCATGAGCTCATGAATACTGTCAAACATTTCATTTTCTCCTTATCCCTTCATTATGCGCATATCATCTACATTCCAAAAATATCTGAATAACCTTTCATGGATACTGGTAACATTAATCAGACAACAATGTAACAATCCTTACATGTCTCTTTATTCCATAGTACCATGAGACTACTTATACAACATTACACATGATAAACATGTAATCATTCCACTACATTCTTAAACCACTGACCGAGCTTCAACAATTCTTTCATCTCACATATCATTGGTAGTCTCTTCATCATCATCCACATAAATACTTCCCATATGACCATACTGATTCTCTTCATGAGTCTTTCCCTTAGGGAATTTGTTTGCATAATGGCCATACATTCCACATTTAAAACACTTAACCATTTTTGATGTCGTAGCAATACCATTATCCTCATCCATGGTGTTAACCGACCCTTTTCCTTTGCACTTACTTGCTTTGTGTCCTTCTTTTCCACACCCAAAGCATCTTCCAGTTCCCTTGAAACATTTTCCTTGATGCCTCTTCCCACATGATTTACATAGGGGAAATTGAACTTTCTTTCCTCTATGATCATCATGGAACTCCATCTTTCTCTTATTAGTCGAGTCAGGAAACTTAACAAATTTTACATTATTGATCATATTATGAGATTGCTGATTCGGCATAATAATGATCTTTGGACTTCCAAATCCCATTTCATTATGAAGAATATCATTCCATTGTCCATCATATCCTCCATTATCGTGAAACATCTTGTTTCCAGCCATTTTCTAAAACCCAGAAAAAAGAATAGTGTGAGAGGCAAAAATCATGCTAGGGAAAACAACATAATAAAGGTGGAGTATCCTCGATATCTAACATCTTAGGATAATTTCTATGATCGTTACCGTAGTTCTAGGACTGTATCCTATACGTATATTTATCCTTAGGGACATCCCTAGACATACCTTATAAATATCTCTAGGGATCTCACTAAAGTTCTCGCATCCTAGTTTCCAAAGGTTGACTAAACCTTTCCTCTGATACCAACTGTAGAGACCCGAAGCCTGACGTACATGGACATTACATTACTTTTGCGGAATAATTGGTACATAACAAAAACACACACACAAGGATCGTAATAGTTTAGTGTCTTTGGAAACTCGGAACGTAATCTTCTAATCGTGGTGAAAGATCTTCAGTATCTCCCATAAATATCTTCCCTTTTTCTTTACCTAGAACCTTTCTTTTTATCCTGGGAAAAAGAAAACATAAAAGGGTGAGCTCAAATGCTCAGTAAGGGTAAACAAAAGAAATATCAATCACATCATATTCATAAGAACATAACATTTTGGAAATCATAACCTGCAAAAGAGAGCATAATTTCATAACATGGGATAAATCATGGAAGTGAAAATGAAATCACCATAATCATAACATGAAACTTGAAACTTTGTGGCATTCACACATAATCATAGAGAATCATTTCTTGTTAGTCAAGACTCATTTCCAAGACTATCTTAGTGGACAAAGTCCCTTTCTGAATCGAGTAACCCTCGTTTCAGTCCTGTTTCACTGAACCGGTATAACCTACCATTCCAGCCATGTCTATCTCATGAGCTATAAAATCTTTACCCAATGCATTGGAGGGAGATATAGGTCCCACCCATCTTAAAATGAATCCTTTCTTATGTGTGCCACATAATCATAAAACATACATCATCGCATAGCACATGTAACAAAAATGGGATTCTTGAAACATCATGACATCATAAATCAATTCATATAAGATAAAGGAATTCATAAAAATAATTCCATCACAACATGATCAAATCAATTTAATAATAGGGATAAAAACATAACCCTTTATTATATTAGATGGAAAATAATTTTGATAAAACACTTGAATTGAATTCTTGAGGAAAATATCCTTTCTACTTCAAAAACACTTTTCCTTTCTTAACATGTCATAAAATTATAAACTAAAATGAGTTGATTAAAAATAAACTTGAAAACTTGTAAAGGAAGATTCTTGGAAATGATGTTTTAAAAATCCATTCATGACGTATAAGTTAAAAAAAATATTCTTCGTACTTTTGTCGGAAAAGTCAAAAAGTACCTCGTACGAAAAAACGACAAAAAATTCCTTTCATATTCTTTACTAAAAACTCACCGAAGGGTAAAATTGGATTTAAACTATTGTAAGTCGATGGAAACAATATTACATATTGAGGGAACATGGATGTGGATGATAAAATACACCCCAGTAAATACCAACGTATAAACAATCTCGGATAAAAATGAGATTGTGATATTTCCCTTACCTTAGGTCCGATTTGCTTTGTTCGTGTCCGAAGCTCCTGTATAATGGTTTAGATAATGTTATTGACTTATTACAGAATCATACATATTGATATGAGATCATATATGGTCATATTATTAGCTTCTTGTTAGTAATATTTCATTGTTACTTGTTACTCGGGTCTTTATAACTTTTTGTTCTTATGCGTGTTTTGTCGAATAAATCCTTATTCTTATCTTTAGGTTATAGATAATTCATTTCCAGAATGGTATTAGTGTAGTATATTCCATATTCATTCATTAAATTCATTTATATAATCATTATGAAATGAAGATCATGTAGAACGAGTCGCATCACATCGTGGAGACGGTATTCCGTACGTACGCACGAGTGATGATATCGTTCCTATGATCGTGGAATTGTATTGGAGTATATATATATTATTTCAGTATCAATATTACTTCATAATAATCATATATAGTTACTCATTACACCATTATACCCATCCTTGTAAGGTGATGGTGGAAAATAGATTACACCACGGCGTGGAGACGGTATTCCGTACGTACGCACGTGCGGTGATTTCATTTTTCCGTAGGATGGATAGAAGGTGAATTAGGGTTGTTTCATATTTATAATAACATATCAGTATGTAAGTAATACTGATGTTATTACTTTATCATGAAACAACTAAAGAAGAAGATGTTGAAGAAGAAAGAAATTGAAAAGATCGGTAATGGATATTACCTCTTCTTTGGAACGCCTCTTTGAATCCTCCTCTTAAGGAACTAAGATTGGTCTTTGGAGAAGACCAGGACCTCTAGGATTATTCTAGGGAAGTGTAGAGGAGATTTTGGAAGGGGTTGTCCGAGCTTGAGTGCTCAATTTGGTGTGAGGAGGAGGGGGAGGAGGTGTCCTTTTATAAGGGAGGAGAGGGGCACCTTAGGAATATCTCAAAATATTATTTTATATTAAAGTCAAAATCGGTTTATAATGGTTCCAAAGGGTCTTATTTCGAAGATAATGTGGGGATGGGTCGAAATCCTATCATCCAATAGGATTTAGACTAGTTTAGGGTATTATTTTATCCTTATCAATTAGATTTAACTCTAAGTTAATTAATTTAACTTTTACCGTGTCTTTTTGTTTTCTTTCACTATATGGTTAATACACTTACTAAATCATGACAAACGAACCCCAAATTGTTTATTATTAATATATATATCCTTATGTAAGTCATTTGGCCGAACCTTAGATTTTTAGGAATAAAATAACAATTAGTAATATAATATTTGATTTAAAAACTATTTTGTGTCAATTTTGACACTATTTGATATATGATTTTTGTGAAAGTCATAAAAGAATTATATTTTCGAACCAAGTTGATTACATCAACACTAATATATCATAGTAACCTAGAAAATTAGTGGAATTCATAAAAAGACTTAAATTACATTTATTTTGGTATTTATATTATCAATTATGTCAATATTTCATTAATAAGATAATTACTACATCATCTTTGTTTCATAAATAAATTACATTATTTGATGTCTAAAAATTAAAAATAAAATACCATAATGTAGGAAATCTTTTTATATTTCTAATGAATATTTACAATCGAATTTATCTTATGTATAACCCCATATTATAAATGATTTACTTATTAAACTTTGATTTTAACTATTTTAACCCTTCTTTAAATAAATTAATAATAAATGTCCTAATCTAATCCAAGTGGGCCTAAATGGTCATATTTTATTCCTAAGTTTGTTTTGGGTCGAATTAAACTTGTCCAATAGAATTAGGACATGTGTTAGGGTAATATTAATATCATATTTACCCTTAGTTACCCAATTTACTATTAACTGTGGTAAAAAAAAGTAAAAAGTTACTATTCACCAAAATTTATTTTCATCTCATTGAACCACATTTTAGTCCTTGATATTAACCGTGCCTCTCGGATTTTCGAAATTCCATTCACAGAAGCGGTAAAATTAAGTTTTATGAAAAATTCAGTTTTTTTAACTACCACTTAGTAGTTTCACTATTCATCAAAAATTGATGTTTTTCAGAACAATGCCAAAATTTCATCCTAAGCTATATTTTATATTCCGAATTCAAAAATAAAGTCTATTTTACCAAATTCATAACATAGAAGTTTCATTAATTATTTTTATAATTAACTCCCGCTGTTAAAACAAATAGCGTGTTTTTAAGAAACAATATCTATCAAAAGATTGACACTTGATTATGTCTGGTTTAAATGTGAAATTACAACCAATGACCAACATTGTATTAAATTGTAAAAATATATTCTAAATATACTTTAAAACCACTAAAATTAATAATTTATCACTATTAATTATTTCGATTGAAAAAGTTTTTTTTAATTAAAATTTAGTAATTTTCACTATTCATCAGAATATGAAAGTTATCCGAAAAGTACCAAAATTTCACCCTAAGCTAATTTCGATATTCCAAATCCAAAAATGAAGTCCATTTTGAAAAATAGAATTTACAGAATTTTAAACAGTGGTTATTACTATTCATACCTGCTAGTTTTAATAATATTTTAATAGCATATCGTTGTTTAGTGAAACTCGTTATTGCGTACTACACACGCTATCGAGGAATGTCGCGATTGCGTGTAATGCAAGGCAAGTCAAGGATGCGTGTTGTGCAAGCTCCTTTTGGTGTAGCGTACAACACAAGACATTAGTGAAATAAAAAAGAATATTTTTCATAAAATCTCGGGCTGTTACAACTGATATCTACACCAGCATATCGGATAGCTCCCACTGAGCTTCGCGAGCTTCTGGTACAGCTAGAGGACTTGCAGGGGAAGGGATTCATCTGGCCTAGTGTTTCTCCATGGGATCCCCGATTCTATTCGCCAAGAATGTGGATGGGATCTTGAGGCATTGGGTATACTACTGTCACCTAAACTAGGTGACCATGATGAACAAGTACCCAGTCTCAAGGATTAATGACCTCTTTGATCAGCCGAAGGAAGAACGGTGGTTCTCGAAGATAGACCTCAGATCAGGCTATCACCAGCTCAGAGTTTGAGAAAAGGATGTGCAGAAGACGGCTTTCAGATGTCAGTATGACCACTATGAGTTCTTGGTTATGCCTTTTGGCATAACCAATTATCCAAAAGTGTTCATGGGACTCATGAACTTGATCTTCCAGCCATACCTCGATTGCTTTTTTGTAGTCTTCATCGACGACATTATGATCTACTCAACTACTGAGGAGGAGCATGCCTGCCATTTGATGGTAGTACTAGACACACTATGAGAGCACCAGATTTATGGTAAGATATCGAAGTTCCAATTTTGGATTTGAGAGGTTCACTTTTTCAGACATGTCATCGTGGAGGCTGGAGTTGTAGTTGATCCAGCGAAGATTGAGGCAATACTTTCTTGGGAGCCACCCAGGAGTGTGACGGAGGTACAAACTTTCCTGGTTTTGGATGGATATTACCAAAGGTTTTTACCAAACGTTTCTAGAGTTGCAGCACCACTATCATCTTGATGAAGAAGGGGAAACCCTTCGTGTGGTCAGAGAGATTCCAGAAGATCTTTCAGGAGCTGAGGTAGAGGCTGACTAGTGCCCCCATATTGAGGATTCTAGAGGAGGTCGTAGGGTATGCAGTCTACTGTGACACATCAGGGATAGGAATCAGGTGTGTACTAATGCAGGAGCGAGCATTGATCGCTTATGGTTATCATTAGCTGAGATAGCATGAGTTGAACTACACTATCCATGACCTAGAGTTAGCAGCAATGGTCTTCACCTTGAAGATGTGGCATCACTATCTGATGGGTTAGTGTTTCACGGTCTAATATGTCCACCAGAGTCTCAGGTATATCTTCCCCCAGAAGGACCTGAACCTGAGATAGTGACGATGGATTGAGTTCCTCTAGGACGATGACTTCGAGATAGTCTATACTCTTGGGAAGGGGAACATTGTAGTAGATGCACTCAGTAGAAGATCTGATATATAGCTTCTAGGCATGGAGACATAGCAGCTGGCTACTTTAAAGATATCCTTTGTGAACCGAGATGGAGTAGCTTTCCTTCAGTATCTTATAGTCACTCCTCCAGTTCTTTAGCGAGTTAGGGAGGTGCAAGGTGGATATGCTGACTACGAGACACGACGTGCTCTGATATCCACAGGGCATGCACCTGATGGATTTTCTAAAGGTGGGGAGCACTTCATCCTCTTTAGAGGATGTACTATGGTTCCAGTGTAACATCAGGAGGATGTGTTGAGGGAGTTCCATAAATCCCCTCTAGCGGTTCATCGAGAAGTGGCAAAGATGTAACGAGACCATCAACGACAGCACTGGTGTCCAGGTATGAAGAAGGTAGTAACAAAGTTTGTCTCCCGATGCCTCACTTGTCAACAACTGAAGGCGGAGAATCAAGTACCAGCAGGCTTGGTTTAGATTCTAGTAGTCCCAGAGTGGAAGTGGGATGGGATATCCATGGACTTCGTGACATATCTTCCACGTGCATCCTGGGGTCACGACTCAATTTGGGTGATCATTGTCCGACACACCAAGTTGGCCCACTTTCTTCTGATTAGAGAGAAGGGTTCAGAAGAGAACATGGGACACCTCTATGTGCATGATATTGTGAGACTACATTGGATAACTTACTCTATTGTCTGCGATGGTGATGCACGTTTTACTTCTCAGCTATGGAAGGGCTTGTAGAAGGGGTTCAGGACGCAACTTTGTCTAAGCATCACCTTCCATCCTCAGACAGATGGTCAGACTGAGTGGACCATTAAAACCCTTGGAGATATGCTATGTGCTTGTGTCCTGGACTTTGATCATAGCTGGGAGAATAACTTACCTTTGGAGGATTTTTCCAACAACAACAACTATCACTACACCATCGGGATGGCGCCTTTCGAGGCGTTATACGGGATACCTTGAAGATCACCCTTGTGCAGGATAGAACCTGGGGATTCAGCACAGTGGGACCAGAGATGGTACGAGATACCATAGAGGATGTGCAGATCATCCAGGAGCAGATGAAGACAGGACAGAGGAGGCAGATGTCATGTGCTGATAGGATACTGAGACCTCTGGAGTTCGAGGATGGTGACCACGTCTTTCTATGAGTCTCACCTCGACGAGGTTTACAGAGATTTGGCAGAGGAGGAAAGTTATCATCAAGATTCATCGGGCCTTTCCAGGTCCTCAGCAGAGTAGGCATGGTGGATTACATCTTAGCTCTTCCACCTCAGTTGCACCGGGTGCACGAAGTCTTCCACGTATCCCAACTGAGGAGATATGTGCATGACCCTTATCACATCATCAACCATGGGGAGTTGGACGTCGACGATGGGGTGACTTTTATGCAGGTTCTAGTGGAGATGTAGGATCAACAGGAGTGGGTCCTTCGTGGATGGTCGATACCTCTGGTGCACTTTTGTTGGTAGCACGAGAACCTCCAGGAGAGCACATGGGAGAGGGAGGCTCAGATACATGCTCAGTACCCCAATTTGACCACTTAGTTCTATTTGTAATTTTTGAGGACGTAAATCCCTAAGGTGGGGAGAATGTAAAAACCTGAAAATTCTGTGGATTTTTTTTCTTAAATACATTGTAATTTAACGAGTCCACGAAATTTGACATCGCATGATTCCAAGGCCCAGTGTGCGTGTAATCAATTTCTGAAGTTTTGTTTGTGTACGTTAATTAAAAATATGAGAGGGTTTTTATAAACATTGAAACGGTGCTCGGAATTTAAATCTGAGGGCACTGTTGAACTCGCAGTGCCGATATTCGCTTAAGGAGTCGTTCACCTCGACAGTAGTTGGTCGAGAATAGATGTTAGATTTTGGGTTTTCGTGGAAAGTAGTAAAATAATGTGTGTTTCTACTTTATTTTATTAGATCCTCCATGTGGTGTTTGGTGGTTAAAACCTCCTCATGTGAGTTTTTGGTGGGACCACCACACCTTAACCTCCCATGAGAGGTTATGGTGGTGGGGCCCACCAGAACATAACCTTCTACGAGAGGTTACGACATGGGGACTACACAGGGCTTAACCCCCTATTGATGGAAAAGAGTAAAACCTCTCCACTCTCCCTCATTAATGAGGGAGAGCCTCTTCACCTCCACTAATTAATTCCTTATGCCAACACCTAGAATTAATTAATGGGAGCCTATCTAATTAATTTAATTCTCTATTTGAATTTTGATCCAACATATAAAATAATAGACAATATATTATTATTTTTTCTTGGAATTTCTCTTTTGGTGGGATCCTTTGAGAGGAGATCTTGGAGGAATTAGGGTTCTCCAATGAAGAACCCCATCTCCCAACAAAGAATGAAGAACAAAGTACATCGACCTTTATCAACTTCTTCCTCAAAGTTTCAACCGTCACGAGACATATTTGACGACCGACATCCGCAACTCCATCAACTAATGATGATAGACGATCAAAGGTAGGGGTCATTTAGTGTAATTTTTCATTCAATTTTATCTTCTTTGAATGAAAGGATTTGTTTTGGTGGGTTGTAAGAATAATTGAAGTTCAACTTTCTTCCTCTTGATGGACCATTGATACCACGCTAAACGCGGAGGGAGTGGGACAAACCAACATGGCCCGACCCCTCCGCTGATCTTGTTTATGATTGAACTTCAGCTTGGCGATGAAGCAACGAGGCGACAGAAGTGGTAACAACAAAGGCCGCAGTACCCACGACCTCCGTAAACTGCGCTGCCCCCACGGGGCTCTGGTGCTTCGGGCCTAACCGCGACCCTCCAGTCGAGCCTCCCTGGCCGCACCGCCGGCCTCCAGGACTCCCAGCCTCCGACCCGCTTGACCCCCAGTCTCCCTGTCGATGAACCCCCTGGCCGCGCGCCACCCGGCCGCGCCGGCCCGCACTGGCCACGGCCTGCCCGAACCATCTGCCTTCCGGCCTCCGCATGCACCTCCCTGACCTAACCCTCTTACGGCCTCATGGCCAAGCCGGTATCCCGGCTCCCTCGTGGCCAACCGACCATGCCGACATCCCGGCCTCCCTTGTGGTGCCCTGTAGGAACCAGCCCCGGCTGCGCCTACAGACCGAACTGCTCCGGGATGCACTCTCATTGTGCACTGGGCCAAACCAACATGGCCCGACGCCTCTGTCGATCTTATTTATGATTGAACTTTGTCTTGGAGATGAAGCAACGAGACAACAGAATAAGAAACGACAAAGAACGCGCTACCCACAGCCTCCGCGAACTGCTCCGCCCCCATGACGCTATGGTGCTCTGGGCCAAACTGTGGCCATCCAGCCTTGCCACCTTGGACGCATCACCACCGGCCCGTGCTTCTTGGCTCCTGGCTACCACCGTCCCGCCTGAACACTTGCCTCTCGGACACTGAGCCGCCTGGCCACGCGTCTCTTGGCCGCGCCGTCCCGCGCTGGCCGTGCCCTACCCGAACTGGCGGCCCGCCTAGCCAAGCTATCGGTCTGCTTGGCTGCGCGCCTCTCGACCACCGGTCTGCATGGCCACGCATCTCTCAGGAGTCAAAAATCCTGGTCACACGCCTCCCAATAGTGTCGGCCCACGCTGACCGCGCCCTGCCCGAACCAGCCACCTTCCAGCCTCCGCGGGCGCCCCGCGTGCCTCCCCGAGCCGGCCCCCTTGCGGCCTCCCTGCTTCCTCACGACCACCTTGCGAGGCTGGCATCCCGAACCCCCTCAGAGTTCCCTAGCCGAACCAGCCCCGTCCACGACTACAGACTGAACCGTACCAGGCCACACTCTCGCAGTGCACCAGGCCGAATCGGCCCCGAGCTCGGGTCAGACTGTTCTCACGGCCTGCAGTGCTGGGACCAGGGGGCCGAGCCAAACCCAACGGGTCGGCCCACCCAAAATTCCAGGCTGGACCCCTCGGGTCATCATGGGGCGACCCGAACCGGGTCGGCCCAGACTCAGTCGGGTCGAGTCGGTCTGATTGGGTCAGACCGAACCATGGCCCACTACTGACCCCTTTACTTTCTTTAGCCATATCTTTGGCACCGGACGTTCGTTTGACGATACGTCAACGACGTTGGAAATATTGGAGCATAACTGTCCGTTTGAGTATACCTCCACTGGAATTCAGGGTAATGTTGAGTTACGTTTAGGTTGGATCGTACACAAATCCAACCGGGCCCCTGGGACTAAAAAGCTAACAACTCACAAACCGGGCGTCCAATTGACGCGCAGTCAGTTTATTTGAGACCTGTATGACCTGGAGGAACATTGAGATACTTATACGTGGGACTTTGTGATAGTTGATGTATCGACCTGCAGATCATGGAGAAGATCCTCTCGGAGACGAGCGATTATAGTGTGAAGACCTAGTAGCTGGTTGAGACCTGACGACTGCTGACCGATTCGACTCGGAGTGATTCGACTAGCCCAGTGGGGAACGCCTTCGTGTCGTGGAAGACCCACGGTGGAGAGAGCCTCTGTGTGAGTGAAGAAGACTCATGATACACGACAGGAGGAGTACCTCAGCAGGCTCCGAGGAGGAGCGCCTCAATGTGATGCGACAAACCCACAGTGGGGAGTGCCCCTGTGTGACCCAACAGACCCACTGTACTCGATAGGAGGAGTACCTCAGCAGTCCAAGGACAGTGGGAAGCGTCTCTGTGTGATGCGGCATACCCACAATACTTGATATAGGAGGAGTAATTCAGCAACAGAGGTTCCGAAAGTGTGATTGGGGGTGTTACATGATACTACCCCTAGAATAAAATCCTGGTTTGAGCTGAGTTAGTAAATTATGTGTTTACCTCATGATTGAGATGCATTACATGGTAACTTAGGTATATGTATGAGTATATATCTATGTGAGGTTATCTGTTGATTTCATACTTTTTGGTTTATCCTTATTGGAATTTGTGAGACTTTTAAGGTTTCGGATTCCCTACTAAGTATCATTATACTCACCCCAACACGAGCTATGCATGAATCTCATTGTGTTGGTTGCAGAAGATGGAAAACACTGACTCAGGATCAGAGTAGCAGGACTTGACAGTACCTGAAGGTGGACCTTACGAAGATTCAGTACACGAAGGAGACTGACAGACATGGAGTGCTGAGGAATCTATCTGTTCCTACACTTCAGGTTGGAATCCCCAGTAGATGACCCAGTAGATGCTTTACCTTTCCTTTAGTTGTACTTGTTTTTCAGTTGTACTTGTACTTTCCTATGGGACTTGTATTTCTAGCCTCTTTTACTTTTCTACACTACTATGCATATATTTATGCTTAGTGTTTTACTTCTAGATCGTACTCTTTTGTGTGTGATTACACTTTATAAAGGCAATGCCTTCCCAGTTTTAGGGATATTCACCTTTGGTTCTAGTCGCCAACCCCTGGCCAATGGAAGGATGGATTGGGGTAGTCACGGCATGGGACCCGGGGGACGGGTTGTGACATAATTGTTATTTAACTTCCTTTTATTCCATCAGTTGTAAAATGGAATCATCATTTATGTCAACAAAGAGCCTACAGTATCCATGAAGGTATTCATACATTTTTATATCTATAACATTTTTTGATTAGTACAAATATATATATAATGAATATATATGATATTTATAACATAAATAATAATCTTTTTGTTATGTAATGAAGATAAATTTACATTGAACATGTGTAAATAATTTTAATTCTAATTGATAAAGAAATTGTTAACACCCATATATATCGATTTTAAAAATTAATTACTGATAGAATGTGAGTTAAAATGATATAAAATTATCATATCTAATATTATAATTATTAAAATAACTATTGTTTTAAATTATAATATAAATTTAACAAACAATATGTTAGTGTGCTTTCAATTTCAATGAGAACATTTGGTAAGGTTTTATTTCACTATGTCATCAATTTTTGATTTTGTTTATGTTTCTATATCTCATATGGAATATTTCTCAACCATATAAATGATTTATAATATCTTCTATAATGAATTCAGAATTCTCATATTAGTGTTTAATTTCATTTTACCCATGTTTTAATCATTACAAAATGGTCTGAAAGGAATCGTTTTGTTATTTTCCAAATGATGTACATTATGTACTTTTTGACACAAATAATAAAGTAACGTGCTATTAAATATCACAGAATTATCTAATATTCCTTGTTTCGTTACTAAATTTTCATTACAATATTCATGATTTCATTTTAGATGATGATTTAATTTTTGAAGCCAAAATTAAAAATTTTACATCATTATAATGAGTATAGTGTGTGCATGCGGCTGATCCACGAAAAGACTTATAATGTTTGTTAACATGAGTACATGGTTTTTTAATTGAGTAATTTGTAAATTTAGAATTCTTGTTGCTATTTTTAAAAGCCATTTGTGATCCTGCTAGTTCACATCCTAAAATCATTATAGGTAATCATTACATATAGAATGAAACTAAAAATAGTTTTTGACATTCAATTAGGGGAACACATTAGTGTGGTGGATTTTTATCAAGACCATCAGAGATAAGTTTTCATATTGTGTTTTATTTTATAAAATAAATAAAATATCATATAATAAATTTTAATGAAATATCTTTTGTCTGATAAGATCATGTAATATTAAAAAAAAATCTTCTTGTTTTGACAATTAATCTTTAAAAATTGTTAGGAAACCAACCCCATTAGAGACTATAAAAACACCAAATAGTCAATGGCTTATTCATCATAATTTCCCTAGAGATCCCACAAGACACTATACATGATCTAAAAAAAGTTTCCACTATGTAAAATGTATAAAAATCAATGTAATTATCATAAAGAAGAGACACAATAAAAACACAAAAAAGATAAATAAATTACACATGGTTCTTCATCATTCACAACAGAACTCATTAAAAAGGAAAGATAATCAGTAATAAAATAAGTAAAAAATATTTTGAGACCCATTTATTCCTTATATTAATTAAAATAATTACAAAATACAATCCAACATAAGTGAAATCTACAATAATATCATTGAATCCGTTTCAAGGCATCCATCATATAGGATGATTGCATAATTTATGATTCCCCTAAAAAAATTCCATATGATCTATAAATTGATATCCCCAATGATCATGGATTATGTGTATTAATATTATGTCGGGGGATGGGGGAGGGGGTAAATGAGTCAGATGTGAGGTATGTGGAATTATATTTAATGGTGCGTGGTTGAGGAACTCGTTTAGTTTTACAATTCAGCAAACCTAATCTACAGTCTTTTCTTTTCAATTCTACTCGCATGATATTCTAGTATATTTCCACAATTTAGTTAACACGAAAAAAAAACATTTTTCATAGTTTTACCTATTCTAGTTCAATATCACATGGAATGTGGGATGGTCTCAATGTTTTATAAACATTGAAAAAATAGTGCAACCCCCATTGCTTCCTCAAAACCACACCATTCAAGGATTACTAGTGGGTCCATATCATTTTCATAAATGCACATTGGGAATGTTTACAGTTAAACTTCCATGATCCAATATTTTAATTAATTACGAGGATGGATAGCATGGTCTGAATAATATAAATGAAACTATTAAAAATAGGAAAACAGTCTAAATTCCTTTAATTTCCTTAAGGAGTGGACAATTATAACAAGACCATATAAACGCTTAATTGGAAGACTAATTTACACCAATGAGGAAATTTTAGGCCAATAAAATCAGGACAATTTTCCTCAACAACCATTTCTATGGTAAATTTAGATATTAAAAAAACAGATGCACATAAGTGCATCAAACTCCCTATCACATGAGCAAATATTTTTACTCTAATTATTACTTAGAAAATAGTCACAATATACCATCAATGAAATATGTGAAAATATAATAGATTATATCAACTAAATTAATGCAAATTTTTCATAACTAATTATGGAAGGTCCTACATATAGATAAGATAATATAAAAATATTCAATGTAATTTATCATAGTAGTATAATTTGAAATATTCTAAATTATCATTCTTAAATCATTATATTTTTCTTTCTAGTTTTGTAAATAAAAATTTTAATTAGTGTCCTAGATTTAACATTTATGTTATGTGACACATATTATTGTTAGAAAAAAAGTCATCATCACAATTGGAGGGAGAACACTTTTATATTTCACACAAACTCATTGACTTCAATCATTTGAGGCATGCTGATGTGGAATTGATACCATGTTCATGATTTTTAATATCTCAAATTATTAATTGTATTGAAAAAATAGAATTTAAATTTTTACCCATATTTTTCATGATTTTCCACAATGAAATGTTATAAAAATCAACAGTCAATGGAGTCAAAACTACATAATATCAACTTATGATGTATAATAAATAATAATTCATCGCCTCACAATAATCATAAATAAAATATGATTTCAAAAGGATCAATAATTGAATATAATACATAAAAAACATATTAAAACATTATTCTAATAAAGAATATTTAATGAATTCTCATTAATTATACCTACTCTCATTCATACTAAAAATCAGACTTATCAATCCAAACATATCAGGAATTTCAAAATTACTTATCCAATATCAATTTTTAATTAATTCGTATGAATTTTTGATTCTAATAATATAAATTTATAGGATTTTTAGGAAATAATTTTGATTATTTTATATTCCAAGGAATTGAAAATATAGTATTACCAAAGTAGGATCCCTATTTAACACCTAAATATTAATATAGTCCCTAATGATCATAGTTATGGGGAGAAGGGTAGGGATTTCAATTAAAAAAGTTGTGGGTGAATGAAAAATATTCATGGATTGAGAAATGAAAATTAATATTAAACCATACTGTATTAAGGTCATATAATGGACAAATGATAGAGTGCGAGAGACTGTCGAGTGGAAGAGTTTGCCACTACAAAAGAGGACATCCAGATACCTTTCCAAAAATTAAATCAAGAAATAGTGATTGAATGAAAACATAGTAGAATTATGTGGAAACAATGGGAGAAAAATATCATAAAATATTAAAAAAATAGAAATGATACATAAATATTTCATAATACAATCACAGTCAGATGAAATTAAAAGGAACAAGATTTTGGAATCCATTAATGAAGTGATAGGGATAAAATGTCAATGCATTCCCATGGGATTTACTATTTCAACACTATCTTATTATTGTGTGTCTGAATCCTCATCCATTGGTAGATCTATCATAGCCTACTAATATTCATTTCCCTCACATAGTGGAGTATATAGATGATTTTCATTTATTAAACATGTGGATGGTGGTTTTGTTTTGGATAGGTTTCCCATGTGGTACCCAGTTGCGAGAATCATCCCAATATATTTACTAAGAAGTAGGATAACTCATTACGGTTTAGTTTAGGATGGGGTAAGGAGGTATGACTTGATGCCACTCACCATATTTCCTCAAGTAAACATAATAATTTAGTTGAATTTTCCAAAAAAAATTGATACTATATCCTTTGTAATATCATGTCTCCCTATAGGGATCCCGAAAGAGTTTGGATATTGAAATTATTGGACTATGTAGTGGATACATGGTGGTTGTTTTAATGGAGTGATGTATAGTGGAAGGGTTTGATGGTGTATGCTTTCAAATTATTGGTGGATGAGAGTGAGGAGGTGTGGCTGATGGTGTGGGGACATACCAGTAATCCATAAGAGTGACCTCATGGGATAAATGGAATCACTAGTCATGACCATTATATTATGGTATTCACACATATAACAAAATAATGTTTTTATAAGGGGGTTTTTTTGAATAATCATTCAATTCCACTTTGCTAAATTGTATCTTTAGAGACAATGAAAATATCATGATGTAAGGGCCACAAAAAGTATCCCCTTTGGAATTGAAACATATTCATTTGGTACTATGTAATAATGTAGGTGATGTTGATAGAGTTACCCCTAAAATATTGGAATAAGGAATGAATAAGTTAAGAAAGATGTAACAAGTTTCACTATCTGATCAGGGGGTGAAACAGTTTTTTAGAATCTGGTAAAGTATGTGATGTTGAAAATTTTGTAACATAGATTCTATACAGTCTCATGACCATTTGAATATGTCATTATTGAAATTGTGGCACAAAACACATGACTAGTAGTCAGGCCCCACATTATAAAAGCCATTATATAATCCAATCTATCCAAAAAATCATCGTTATAAATTACGACTCGAGTAGAAATGGTCCCCAGTTCCATATTTTTAATCCTTCCACTAATCCTGAATATGACATCACCTATGTCCTATACCAACAAAGAAATTTGATTTTTAGTGTGATGTCAATTATATTTAATGGTGGTGGAAGTATTCAAAATAAGATTTCAATTGGTGGGACTGTACACAATGATTTCATCGGTATGTTGATTATTATATATGAGTCTGGTAAACTCATCAACTATGATAAGATTCATGAGGTTTTGGGCCGAGAAATAACTATATGGGGATGAAATATTAGGTAGAAAGAACATAATACCTGACATGTTCGTCCAATTTATAGTATTTTGAGTATTTCTCAGATAATTTATTGCAACAAGATTCCTAATAACATCTTGAAAAGGCTATGGAGAGGTTATAATGTTTTTATGGATGTATTATAACATTACATATTGAAGGGAAAAAAATTAAAAAGTGAAATACTAGGAATTTAATTTACTTTATTATATTTCTAAAAAAATTATATGGATGATAAGAAATTTTGACAATGAGAATTAAATTTTATGTGTTATTTAATATATTTTTTGGGGAAATAGTCTATCATGATGATTTTAAAAGTTTGTTTTTGGAAAAATCATAGAAAATAAAATAATTAAAAACATTTAAAAACTTTAAATTGGATGGGAAAAAATATTTATAATCCCTAAGTCTATATATTACTAAAAGAAAAAGGAGAAAAAAAAAGGGAAAATAAATGAGAAAAAATACATGGATAAAAAAACAAAGAATATTAAATAGAATATAGAGCCTTGATATGGAGGTAGAAAATGATTCAAGGGAGGAAAATGGTTGAAGAATGTGATGAGGAGAGGGGGAGGATGTGTTTGGAGTTTTTTTGTGTTACTTCAAGCGATAAAAAATTAGATAGTTTGAATTTGGTTATAAAAAGTTTGGATCTTTAAAAATATGAACATCTATTGTGTAATGTTTTTACTATGGGGTTACAATGTAATCACTACTAGAATTGAACCCCCTTATGCATGGTTGGAATGCATGGAATTGTTAACTATTAAAGACTTATGTAGCTACTTCTATAAAGGGTGACCAACCCACACATTTTCTACACACTGTTAGTTTAATCGTGTCAATATAGTGTGATTGAATGTATTTGACTTGTTTTTTGGGTTTTTACATTTCCGAAAATTAAATTTATTTCCCAAAATTAAAATATATTTTTTCTAATCATTTTAACAAGAAAATTTAGGTTTAAATAAGATGTATAAAGATATTCATAATTTTGATTAAATAATAAATGTAGAAATTTATATTAATACTATAACTAAAACACACAAAATGACAAACACACTAATAATTATCTCATATAATACACACAAAATATCAATTTTTGAGGATTTTTGAACATCCGGGTTACCTCCAAGTTAGCAATGCATTTAATGTCTTGAGGATGAAATTTATAAGGCTCTCAATAAATTATAATGTATTATGGTTACCCTTCCCACCATCACATCCTTGTGAAAATTTGGTTTTAGGAATTTCTCATTCAACTCAAACATCAACCCATCTTATCCTGAAAAATAGTACCACACCATAGAATAACACTTTGATGAGATTAAATTGACCAAATGATCAGAATATTACCTTCCCTGGATACAATTTCAATCATGAGTTAGAATGAAATACATGATCACCATGTTGTAATTTTTTTCTATATATAATTATTTCATAAATCACCTTTTCAGATCCTTTTAGATATTATAGTTTTTATATGAATCCAACCACGTCTCATCTGGTTAAATTATTACAGTTTTCACTTCTGCTCAATGGTTATATGTTTTTTCCCCACCATCATAAACCAATAATATTTTTTATTCTCCCTCAGAAATGACATGATATTCAGTAACAAAACATTAATGGGATATACACAGTGGAGATTTAATTGTTTTACTCTAAGACCCAAATCTTTCACAAATAATTTTCATCAAATACTTTCATGAATATCTAATTTGTTTTCCATAATAACTCTTTTCAATTTGATTTGGGATGGTGCGGTGTTCCCATATTATATTCCACCCACATGTTATCATAACATTACTCATTATTCAATTATTAATGTGTGATCCTCTATCACTAAGGGGGACCAATAGCACTACGATCCTCATGAAAAAAATTATTTTTTAGTAAATTGATGATAACCTTCACTGTGTTTTGAGATATATAAGAGGCATCCATCCATTTTAAAATATATTTTATTCAATCCAAATTCAATGTGTTCCTATATGATGCATGAATTGTTCCTACGAAATCGATCTCACATGCATCATGTGTGGGTTGATGTGTAATTTATTCTATGAATCCAATATTTCAAATCTATTAATAAATATTGCATCATTCCACAAATTTTTCCACATCCATATGAATAGTCGACCCGAAAAATACAAATTTTAGGATTTTGTTAAAGATGCTTTCTGGTCCACAGTTTTCTTTTAGAAGGAGATGAGTGATTAAACATTAAAATACCATATACATAAATTTTAGGTACACTATAGAAGATTTTACAACCTATACATGATCAATGTTAATCCTCCTATAAATACTTTTTAATCTTTGACTGAAATCTCATTTTCGGTTGGCAAGAGATATCAAGGTGGATCACTATCACGACAATGTAATTAAAAATACCTATTAACCAGGTCGTTACTCTGACATTATAGAAAAAGTATGTTGTTCTAAAAAATATTCTATGATCTCTATATCATTATCTTTTTTATGGTGATGTTACTCTAATCAAGATAGATGGTCAAAAATTAATTACTCACACCACTTAGTGTCATTAATCGCTAAATTAGAAACTTGGAGTAAAAGTACATAGTGAATCAAGTGAGTCTTAGCATGCATGTTTTTAAATATTTCTTGAGTTGTGTAGGTTTTTTGTAGAAAACGAATCTAGACAACACCATGTATGAACGAAATAAATCACAATAAAACACCACTACCAACATCAACTTTTCAGTTGTAGTGTAATAAATAATAGAATCATAATATGTGTTGATATAATAGTTATTTTTTGGATATTACTATCAAAATGATGTCTTGAATATTCTCCCAATCCAAAGTCGTTCACATCACTCATGATATCAATTATTTTATTATATTCTAGAAGGATCATGAATGGGTAATCCACAATATTTAACATAAAAAACCAAAAATCTATTATGAATGGGTTTTCAACATAAAAAATAGAATCATTTTTTAAAATAGTTACCATTGGTTGAGTAAATATTAAACAATCAATGATTATCTAGTGGTCGTAGCCAGCATGTCCCACATTGTTATATATATCAGTGTCTAGGGTTAGGATTGGAAGGTTAGAAATGACTTTGACTTATCCTGGATCATACATTACACCTATTAAAAATATTTGGTGGAATAAAAACTTAACACATGGAACCATGAAATTAAATTTTACCACATTTAAGAATATGTTCAACTACACACACTTCCTTAGAATGACCTCCATATTTCTCAAACACATGTGAAATGAATATTAATATATAGAATACTAATCATAAAATCACTTATAATATTCTCCAACATTCCCTCTAAAACAACCAACATACATTATTGTAATGTTGTAGGATAATTATATATGCCAAAATACCCATGATATTAGGATAATGTACCCTAGAATAATGTAATAGTTCTATATTTTTGGTCTTTGAGAGTGATTAATATATTCTGTAAACCCATCCAATAAACAATAAATATTATACCTTGTAATGTCCTCAAACATTTTACCCATGAATGGAAGTGGAACGTATGATTAACATGTGGAATCCTTTAACTTTTGTTAATAATCACACTAACAACATCATGTAACAAAGTAGTATTTTATAAGATTTTTCACCATAAAATATATCATATTAATACCAATAGTATTAGGAATCACTTATAGGGGAATGAACTATATGCTATCCAAAATAAGATAGAAGATCACAACATCTAATAATTTAATGACCTCCTTTTTTATAACCTCCTTTATTAGAAGGTTAAACATTTTCTATTGTTTTCAAGATGGTTTTACACCTTCTTATGGAATCATCATTTGGGTAAAAATTGTTGGACCAATTAATTTATGGTTATCCACGTTCCTAAAATCTTCTATCATCTCTAATTTGAGAACTAGTAAAAGTTCATCTTCTCATGTCATCATGATAAAATAATTAGTTTGGATTGATAGTGTGTTCATAACTCCTATATTTCCATAATTGAGTGATCATGGAAGATTTTCCATTTTTATATGATGATCCATTTAGATTGAATGAACCAAGGGTTCTAACTTTTTCACATTCCATAATAACATTTAAAACTTTTCACTGCTAATATCAATTTTATGACAAGTATAATTATATTTCTCTTCATTTTATATTTAATATATAATTTTATAATCCATATCATTTATCAATAAATAATAGATCATGTTTGGTTTTATGGAGTCCATATAATTCATAAATGGGAATGAAGTGTAAAAGTCCTCTTGTTCAACAAGTGATTATTTCTTAATGGTGTTGGGGGTTCATAAGATAACAATCAATATCCTATTAAGAATATAAATTATCTTTTTTGAAAATTTATTATAATCTTTTCAATATATAATAAGGGTATTCAAAAAATATGTTTCACCTCATCATCCCCTTCCATGTTAGCAAAAATGTTTTCATATGGAAGAATTAACATTCGAACATACAATTGAAAATATTGAAAAATCCCCATGGGATATTTTATTGAATGTTATGGTAGTTTTAACATTACATGGGTATGCATTTATTTATTAAGACCTAGCTTTATGAATACTTCAAAAGAAATCAGGTTGAAACTATCTACCAACTAAATAAGGTCCTTACAAAACACATAAGAGCCCATTATACATGGGATATATAAACATCCATGATCTTCATTCATGTGTGGGATTGATTTATGGACCATGGTAGAAAAATATTTATTTAGAGGAATATTCCTTAATCCACAGTTTTTTATTTTTTTAGAGAAAATTTCTATCATGACAATCATTTAATAGGGCTTTTGAGTCAGTTCCTTACCAAAAAGAATGTTGTTGTTTATTTTTTGAAACAACTCCTAGAATTTTTCAAATAATTGATCCAACATTGATTCATTCAAAAACTATGTGAAGGTAAATATAGATAAATACTATATTTGGACCTCAATTTCCCTATTATAAATAATTTCTGTCCATTATTATGAGTGATTTTGTGATGGAAATATCCGTACATCAGGTTATTCTTCCAAAAATTAGGTTGGCCTATCCTATTTATCAACATCCACCACATTATTACTTTTGGAAAATGGGTGAGGTATATACATTAAAATCCATATATTTACTATATTATCTTGGAATTTATGGGTCATTTTAGAATTTATTTGTATTTTTCTTTGTTTTATCTTGAAGAGTTGATTTACCATCTACGTAATCATTTGTTCAAGGCTCTAGAGAGTGGACTTATTATTTAGAAACCTAGTTTATAAATTTTTTATTAACCTAAAATTAATATCCTCTAATGTTGAATTTTGTTAATGTAGTTTTTTTATTAGTTAAATCATATAACATTTTTTTGAGGATGTTTTGTTGGATGAGGTTTTTGACAGAGTTTTTACCGACATGAAAACCTCTAGTAATAATTTCCTTATTATTTCCCTTACTAATAATTTTTATATTGTGGTTTTCTATAACTAGGAAGATTTTTAGGTCTTGGTTGACTATTCTATTGCTTAATACCCTAGACTAACATTTTAATTATCAGACCTAATAGGATTATGATATTGAGTAAATGTATGCGGTCATTAATTTTCATCAATTTATCTCAGTTATCTTATAGTGAGGATGAAATATATACTTGAAAATTCACTGAAGATGTGTTTATCACCACAATCACTGCATTATGGATGGTTAAATTAATTTTCAAGATAATTTTCATTGAAATTAATATCATCAATCATCCTCAACATTGCATCTAATTGGTTAGTTGGGATCGTAGTTAAAAAAGAATTATGAATGATTTTTTTAAGGGTTCCCTAGGAAGAATATCACAGAAAGATATTCATTGACATATCCTTCTAGAGATAAAATTATTATTCAATATATTTCCCATGATTATTTATCTAGTAGCCACATCCACCATATACATGTTATTATTTCTGACAAACCAATTAAATTTCTAAACATGAGTCCACTATAAGAGTTCTTGGTGGGGTAATGTTAATATAATTTCAATGAAATGTTCAATTTATTCATACTATGAATCAGTATGCTACTGGGAGTTGATAATATAAATACAAAATTCCAAATTTTTTTGGGGGTGTTTTTTCATAATATATGGATCCAAATATTCCAATTCTAATTTGGAATTTCCTAGAATACACTTGATATTTTATTTTAATTTATCTATCAATGTAATGAGAAAGTGAAAAAGTGTGATTGCATCCCACCACTCAGTATGTTAAGGGAACATTTCAATAATATCTATTAAGTTTAATACATGATATTTTTGGGTTTAACATATAAAAGCATGAAACAATACTATATTTTTTATGACCATCATGATAGCATGATTAAGCTCAATGTGGGTTTCTTACACCAATGGAAGAAAAATGCATGTATTAGCTCCATGAATTGAAATAAATCTATACATTATAATAGTAGGATGTGGTGGAAGCTTATCTTGAGGTCTTTGTAGTATATATATTGATGATCCCAAAGAAAAAAGGCCAATTATTAAAAGGAATGTACTATACGACTCTTGTAGATGATATAACTACATATGTTGTTTCACATAGCCCAAAAAAATGGATTGGGTGGTTTCTCATGATATTATGGAACATATTATATAATATTTACTGACTGATGAATAATATTATCTCCATAATATATTAGAAATTAGTTTTTATTCCTTTTAAGTACAATCAATTTTCAAACTCAATGAATTAGAGTTGGTTATTCACTTGATTATTTTCCATGGGAGAATTCAATATGTTCTCTCCTATTATTTATCTATGTCATACTGATAAATTGTTTTCAATTACAATGTATACTAAATGTATTTATGATTAATAAATGCTATTTTAATGAGTGGTGTAGCTGATCATACACTAATGGTACTGGATAATACAACAAAACACACCATTCATAAAAAGAAAAACAAAAAAATTACCAAAAAGATAAATGGAGTTTACTGTAATATTTTTTTAGAATAGAGGGATTTTGTTTAAAATTTAATTAACTATAAACCAAATTAATGTAACACTCTTTAAAAATTCATAATAAAAAATACTATAAATTGTTATTATTTCATCTGAATATTTACTTTTATTGGCCCAAATTAATAATTTCCCAAGATGAAATTGAGTATAGTGTATGTATGGGGTCAATTTATTGGGAGACATATGGTGTTTGTTATATTGGATGTGTGGTTAGTTAATTGATTATATACTATGTTTTCAAATTTTTAAATGTTTTTATGAAATCGTTTAGGATCATTGTATGTTTATATCCAAAATTATTTAGAGTTTTCTGGTACAGAAGGAAAGAATGATGAAAAAGGTTTTTAACACACTACAATAGGAATGTGTTGGCGTTTCATATTTTTTTGTAGATCATCTTAATTCAGTTTCAATACTGTGTTTTTTTCAATAAATAATCCCATATCTAGGATTATATTATTTCTAAACATCCTTTATCTATTTTTTCCTATTTATTATCATAATACCAAATTTATTATCTTAAGAATTAATTGTAAAAAAATATTAAAAAATGATTTTTTGATAATTAATGCATTCAATTTTCATTGGATTATTCAACTTAATTCCATTAGAGACCCATAGATATGCCACTCTTGATCCATTATTGAGAGACCAATGATTAAAACATAGAAAACTCAAGGAAATTATAAGAATTAATTGAGATCACACAAACCCAATAAGAATAAATCAATTACCCATAGTTCATAATTATCTACAACCCAAATGAATTGGATAGATTAGTTATAGATATAGAAAATAAAAACATACCATATATTGGTACATATATGGTTTATTGTGAAAAAAAAAGGTACAATAAATTATAATCCAACAAAATAAAATTCTCCAAAAATGTATTCAAATCAATTTCATTGAATCATCTCACATGGTTTATTGCATCACATAAGGTTATCCCTCCATAATTATCATAATATCAATATATATGAATCCCATAATATAAAAGAGTGAAATGGGATCATAATACTGAGTTAAATTATGGTAGATGACGAAGATCAGAGGTAGATAGATGTTTATTAAAAGGTATAATATAATGGAGCACTGTTAGTTTTACCATTTTCCATCATTTCTTTTTGTTATATTCCAATGAATTCATGTCGCATGATCTTCTATAAGAGACAAATAGTTCAGTTTATCACGTGCATATCCAGAACATGAAATGTCTCCTCTGGTTCCAATATGAAAGGCTGGAAGGATGGTCTACAAAAATATTTTTAACCAAGAATAAACTATTAAATTCTACACTACCTCCTCAAAATAATTCAACTTCACTATTTTATAGTGGATATTAACTATTTTTTCACCAGGTGAAGGGTGTGCATCCCTATTTGATTACATTATCCATAATTTTAATGTTTTTTTTGAGTTTTGATCATAATTCAACTGTCTTTAAAAAATAGTGAACCATGGAAAAAGTTTCCAAACTCCACTAGCTTCCATTTGAAATCCCTTTTTCTTACCATATTTTATCAAATCATCATTATATGAACAACTCCCACATATAAAGACATTTTAATTCTGTAAAAACATGAAAATTGTATTAAAAACCGTTTCCAATGTTAATGATGATATGGAAATAACATATGCATGCAAGTTCATCACTTCATTTTAAAGATGACAATATTCTTTTTATGGAGAATAATTTCGTTTATAATTTCAAAACTTCAAAAAAATTAATAATATTGAAATTGAATGGTTTTCATCTACATGAATTATTCATAGTGATCCTTTAAAATAATTTCAATATTTTTTAAAATTATCTATTATTACATATTATTATATGGTGATATGATCCATGGATACCATCTTCATTGTACCTCTATATTGTAATCATTTAATATAAATTTATGAAATATTTATGAAACCCATTTTCTCTAGGGGTAATTTTATGATGTGATGTTTTTACACCCCAATTATTTTCCATGGTCAATGTTATGATGAAATGTTTATCAAACCCATTTCATTTCAAGATATATTATATGACTCATTCATTATTATTTTATGGAACACATGTGTATGATTTTAAATATGTGAAAGGTGGGAACTATTTTTCCTAATAATTAATTGGATAAATATTGATATATCATGATATAATTATAACTGAATTTGTGTTAAACATTTATTAGTAATGCACTCAATCACCAATGAGAGTCTCATGAAAAATCATCGACTTCTATGATAGATTGGTTAGTGGATTCATTAAACTATGATAGCCTTGTAAATGAGAATTGAATTCTGAGGAAATTATTCTCTATTAAAATATGTATAGTGACCCACGTTTAACATACATGGATATTTTATCATTTTAGATGAATATTACACACATTACAAAAAAACATTCCTGAGGTCCATAATAGTTTTGTCTCTTTCGGAATATGGATATATAATATTTTATGTTGGTGAAATATCTTCAACATCTACCTTATAGGTCATCCTCTTTAATACTCTTACATTAAACCTTTTGTTAATTATAGGGAATGGAAACACAATAAAGGGGTGATAATTGATGCTCTATAAGGGTTAGTAAGGGATATGTTTATGTATAACATGAGCATTAGGGTATGAGAGAATGATCATAATATAAGAAGATAATTCCCATTATATAAATAAAAATAATAATGTTTCATGCCATAAAGATTGGTAGATTATAATACATGAATCATAAGGGTGATAAAACAATGTAAATCAATCATGATCCATAAACTCATGTAATATATCTATGGAACCATCATAAATATAGAAACACATTTTATTTTTCACGGTATGATACAAATAAAATAAAAATAGTGTATCATGACACACCTATTTGATAAAGTGGTATAAGATTCACCTATTTCCCATTATGGATCATGACACACCTGTTTCCCATAGTGGATAAGGACACACCTTTTTCCAATTGTCAATCTAGACACACATATTTCCCATTGAAGATATGGAAACACACGTTTTAAATTTTAATTCAATATTTGTGACCTTTTATCCAACATTTTCTCTTGAGAGAGATATATATATATATTTAGATAATGAATTGGAGGTATAAATATGTTTAACCAATCACATAATGAAACCATACATTAATTTTACAAAACATTCATCATATCATGACCCATAAATTGATATTGGTTTCCTAAACACCATATCATTAACCATGAAATAAATTGGGTAACATTAATGTTTCATCACATCATAACCTATGGAATATATATAGGTTTCCAATTCATTTCATTATATCATAACCTATGAAATGAAGTGGTTTTAATAATATTATTTCTTAAGGAAGTGAAATGGGTGTCATGGATGTCTTTCCATCAAAACATAGACCATTCAAGAAATAATATGATTTTTATTCTTAGATCCTAACCCCAATAAAGGAAAAACAATATCAAAGTATTATATCTTATATGGATAAGAATTTTGAATGATCACATGGATCACTCTATGAGGAAAACACAAATTCATGGAAATTCACTTTTTTAAAAATAGATCATATTAAAAATCCATTCCCTTAAAATAATTTTTAATATCATATAATACCTTCTATAATATCATTTAAAATGTTTCTTGAGGAAAATATATATACCTTTTAAAAAAAAAATTATAACATAAAATATCTTCAAACACTTTTTCAAAGATAATTGCATTGAAACCATATATTGGATGCTTGGAAACATTTATAAGTCATTTTACTTTAAATATACACTGAAATATTATAAAGAATTATTGAAAACAGTTTTATAAAAATCTTCCTCAAAAACATTGAGAAGGGTTATGAAAATATTTAAAAAACTTTTTAAACCTTAAAAGATTTTCAAAACATTTTTTTAAACATGGGTTTGAATGAACACAATTTTAAGACCATTTTGAAAGATCATGTTTATTGTTAATAAAAACACATTCTTACTAATATTAAGCAACAAGGACTGGAAAAATGGTTCCAATAAATGAATGAGACATCACTATAAACATTTGAATAAAATACATGATTATTCATGACAAATGGATCATGAGATTTCACCAATGGTAGCACAGTTGTAAACAAACCCGATAAATGTTGATATTGTAGAAATAAATCATTTACACTATAGTATCATAGAATCATATTATAATATAGATAATAATAATAAAAGATTCTCAAAATATCATAAAATAATAATATTAAATATATACCATATAAAGGGATTTTAGAAACCCAATTGAAAAATATGGGTTCAAAACCTGTTATGCATCTCAAGGAAATCAACATGAGATAAAAATTACATTTCTAATTTGGTAACATATGAATCATGGACTAAATGAAAGAAATATAATTAAATGTATACATAAATACCCATAAATTTAGTTATATGAATCATATAATACATTTATAGGATTTATATACAGCACAAAAAAGTTTTGAGGGCTGAATAATGAATGTATCTCTTAGATAAAAATGTGAGATGAGAAAACCCATACCTTAAATCTTAACATTATTTGTACACGGTAAAAGTTAATTTATTATAAATATAAGGGTATTATAAATCTACAATAGAAAATTAGTATTATATCTAATAACATATATTATATTTTTATATCTTTATATTACATTTTTATTATCATCTCCATGTTAATGATGCATTTTGGGTCACATCATCTTAGTTTATCATATATTTTTTAACATATTATTATTGATCCTCTAACATAGATAATGGTTTACTTAATTAAAAAATATAAAACATTATATAAATATCATATAATTTTAATATATTAATATTTAAAATAATCTAAAATATATATAAATATGAAATGAAATACATCATTCATGAAGATGGTCGCCTGTATGTATGCATGAATAATATTTTATAATTTAGTATCATATTAAATGATATTAATTAAATTAATGAAATGTATATATAAAAATATAATATAAATATAGTTGAATTTTTTATATCCCTTATATCATTTGTGATCTCTAAAACCATCCTTAATACATTTGTTGTAATGTTTGAAGGAATCACATAGCATTGCGGAGGCGGTAGTCCACACGTCCACCAACGAAGTAATCTTTTTTACAAAAATTGGACACCATGATGGAATGATTTATATAATAAATAAGTATTAATATATCATAAATATCATAAATATTTCATATAAATAAATATTTCAAATCATAATAACCAATCATGAGTGGTTGTGATGGAAGTATGAAAAAACATCATTTCTAGATGGTGTAGTTCCCCATAGACACGAATAATAAGTTTGTTGCACATTTCATTGAAGTGTATCTAAGTGTAGGTTAAATCCATGGAATAAAAAATATTAGTATATTGGGTATAATGATGTAAATTTTTATTCATTTAGTAAGAATAGTTTTAGTGGTGGAGATTGAAAAAAAAAATTCATGAGGAATGATGTTACCTATTCTTTGATTAACTCCTTTTGGTTCACACCGAATGGATTATTTGGGTTGAATTATTACCAGAGGTAGTATTATAAGTCAATGGTCGATATTTTTGAGGTGTTTTGGGATATCAATAGTTAATATAATGTGTCTTGAGTGGTGTAATCATTTTAGGGAGTTTCCTTTTATAGTGGAGGATGACTGGAATTCTGAAAAATAAAAAATTTAAATGCTATTGAGATCTCTCCCTTACATTAGGTTACTAAAATAATTTTCCAATTTATAGAATCGATGGGACTTCAAGAAAATATGTATAGAAATTGTCTTGTGGAAATTTTTAGTTCATTTTGGGCCATAGTTTTAAGGAGTAATACTTTATTATGAAATTTTTTCTCACTGTCATTGTAAAAAATTGTAATCTCCTTCACTAATAATAATGCAAAAAAATATGTTACAAAATTTAATGATTAAAAAATATTATAATTAAAAATATGGAATAATTTTTTGTCAAAATTATAATCACTGAGTTGTAAGAAATTAATTTAAAATTAATCCCCCATACATGTAATGATAACTGGTTTTTTAATCATAAAAGTTTATGTTATTGTAATCATTTATATCTAATTTCAATGTAAAATTTGTTCCAATTACAAAAATTATATTTGTTTATATATAATTCATCTGTATATACTTTAAACCCAACTAAATATATATTTATATATATTATTTAGAAATATATATATATTTTTTTAAAAAAATAATAGTTGAATTAAAATTCACAATTTATCTATATTAAAAATACATCTTAGAAAAATGATAAAAATTTCCTAATGTAAATTTCGATATTATTATTTAAAAATGATTTTTTTTCTAAATAAAAATTATCGATCTCTCAAAAAACATATTTACAATGTGTTAATCACTGAAAGGTGGTAAAATTACCTTTTATAAAAATACATCATTTTTATTAATATTATTATATTTTTTCATATCATAAAATTATAAAATCTATTGCATGAGTTTAAATATTAATGATCTAATATATAACATATAAAATTTATAGAAAAATTAATCAAATGTTTTTTTATTGAGATAAAATCATGTTTGTAAATAAAAAATAGTTTTTATAGAAATTTAATATTTTTTTTATTTTTAAATGTTTATTGGATTAACATCTACTAATTGATAACAAAAGTATTTATTTTATATATACATGTGTATATAATGTTTAAAATTTTTTGTTTATATTATTATTAATAATCATTCCAATATCAAGGATGTAACTATAATAGTATATTAATAATATTAATAGTATATTGTAATTTGGTAAACCAAAAACATCCGTGTTATGTAAGATATTGTAAGAGACATGGAATTGTGTTTAATAGAATAAAAACATAGTGTTAAATGTACCACATGATATTCTATGTTTTTATTTTGGAATAAAAATTATCTTGGTGTTGCGTATAATGCTTGACAGAACTAGTGCTTTTGTGTAGCAATATTTATATTTAGTGTTGTGTGAAATGAAAAAAAAATCAGAATGATTAAATTAATTCAAAAATATATTTCATAAAATATCTACGTGCAAAATTATTCCCCCATTAAAAATATTTTCAAACTCAATATTAATTTTTGTCAAAAAAATATTTTATACCTGGTGGTTCCATTCATAGACTCCCATATATTATGAATGAATATTAAAACATCCTTTAAAAATGTTAAGTTGGAAACAAAATGGTTACCAAAGTATTGCATAACTAGGATTCCATAGAAGAGATCATATGTTGGTAGTGAAAACATGGGGATGGAAGAAAAGAGTTAATAATCAGATATATTAAGAATGTTTTATGGTTAAAATAAATTGTATGATCTATAATAGGTTAACAACCACAAAACCATAAAGAAAATAATAATGATTGAGGTCATTTATATCATAATAAATGATGATAATATTAAAAAAATTAATTTCACAACCATTTTCCTATAGTTTAATTTATTTATTTTTCAGAATAAGATATACATACTCGATTTAATTCAATTTTGTAAACAAAATATCACCCTTTGGTTGTGTCATGACATATTTTCACCTCGCCTCTATCTCCAAAAAAGGACGCTAAATTTTTAATTCCTAAATCACTAATTGATCATGAGATCCATGAAATTTAATCCAATTACCCTTTAGTTATCATCAATATAAGTATTCTAGAACAAGCTATCAAATATTCATAAATCCACATGTTGTTATATAATACTTTAATATCACTGACATCATATGAAGTTAAACTTAAAAATTCCATAAAATGGTTAACCATATTACCCTTCGAAAAGATGAAAATATAAAACATTAGAATCTGGGTCAGGAAAATATCTTAAAATTGATCCCCCAATTATCAAAAATTATCTCTTGATTGATACATTCCAAAAATCAGAATTCCCTCATCATACATTCTCCTAAAACTTGGTAATATCATGATTTACCAAAAATATTTTTGGGGAACATGAATTCATCCTTATTGCAATGGTTATTTGATATATTCCTTAAATAAAAGAAGTATTAAAATTCATTCATGGTGACATACAATACATTTAAAAAAAAAATAATGTGTTCAAGGATAATAAGTAATATCCAATTATCATTGTCTATATCAATCATCTATTTATCCAAGAAAAAACATAATTTCATCAAGATGAGTGAAAAATTAAGGGTTACCAAACCTTGAACAAAATATATCCTTTCCAATAAATCCCTTTTGTAGTTCATCAGAACCATTAAATAATTTTTATAAAATACTTAGTAGAGAACATAAAATTTATGATTCTTATCACATAATTCATTAATTACTGTACATTAACAATTCAATTATATAACATTATTCTTAAACCATTTATCAGGATTCATCATCTTATCCATTAATACACATTTCTTATAATATTAAATATTAAAAATGTCTTAATGTTCTTGAACCACATTTCAATAATTCATCTTACATTTAATGTAAATAATACTAGAATATCACCCCATTCATTTTAAAAGATATCTACTATATCTTTATCTTTATTAATTTAACCAATAGTCATGGAGAATCTTGATTCTCTGAATGAGATTTAAAATTACGGGATCAATTAAAATCATGCCCTTAATTTACACATATGAGGCATTTATTATAAAACTGATTATATCTTGTTCCCTTAATTTTCTATAATAGGAAATCATAGCTTGGGAAACACTTATCATATCAGAGAACCACATAATCATTAAAAATTATATATATGATTTTTAAATAATGACACACAATTAATTAATCTATGAAACCTTAGTATTATAAAAGGTTATTCATAATATTACTGAATTTATATATTTTATATTATTTGGTGTAGTGTTTGTGAATTCCCCAAATATATCCCATATGATCCGTAAACTAGTTTTTCAAAAAATCATGTTGTTGTGCACCGATTCTAGATCAATTCAAGTAGAATATGGTGTTTTGGGGGAGTTACCACTATATACATTTTTGTACAACCACATGCTCATTTAGTGTCTAGACATAGATTTATTTCTATGAATCCACACTCTCTATCCTTTAACAAAATTCAATCTAATTTCCTATACTTTTAGTATTGTTAAAATTATCATCCCTTGAGAAGTATCTTGATGTATCCTTATATATATCACAAGGAATTTATCCAATTCTTTCTCATCCTAGTTTCAAAGGGATGATGAAACCATTATTTTTATACCAAATATGTAGGTTGAGGATTAACATATATGGATATTACATCATTTTAGATGAATATTGAGAACATAACAAAAATACGCACCTCATGAACATAATAGTTTACTATCATTTTAATGAAGGGAAAATAAACATTTATCATGGTGGAAGATCTTCAACATATCTATTAAATAAAATCAATTTTAGTACTATAACTTAAATCCTTTATTTAAAATCAAGGGTTTGGAATATTAACAATGTGGCGACTTTAAATGCACTGTAAGGGTAAAAATGGGAGATATTTAAGCATAACCCGAGATTAGGTCTGAGAAAATAATATTTAAATGAGAAACTCATACCACAGATATCAATGATCATTACCAGGAGTTGTGGAATAATGATTAGAAGTACATAAGACAATATTAATATTAATCAATCATCAACCATAACGTCATGTCATATAATTGTGTTACCATCATTAATATAGAAAACATTTCACATGTAAACGTTAAATACAAAGACCATCAAAGTATTGGATTAGAATAATCCCTTTTCCTATAGTAGATTAGTATGCTCATATTTCCCATTTTGGATGAGTACAAACCTATTTCCTATAGTGGATCATGATATACCTATTCTTCATAGAGGATCAAGACATAAATGTTTCCTATTTTCGATTAGCTTAAACCTATTTCCTAGTATAAATCAATCCCATAAATTTTTTTCCAATCATTATTTAATGAGATATAAATCACTAGTAAATTCATTGTGTGTAGATTTAGCTCCCACCTGTGATATAATGAAATCATACATGCATGTTCAAAAGAATTCATCACATCCTTACCCTTAAAAAGAGAAGGGTTTCTGAAACATCATATAATAACCATTAAATTTAGTTGGCATCATTAACATTTCATCACCTCATAACTTGTGGAAAATACATGTTTCCTAATCATTTAATAGAAGAATAACCCATGAAAAGAACATGGCTTCCATTTAATATAACTCACGGAAGAGAAATGGGTGTCGTTAACATCATGCGTTCAAATAATAAAACATTCAACAAATATTCTTAAAAATATTATTGTATGATTTTATAAATAAAGAATAATATATATAAATTTATTAAATATTAGAAAGTGAAGTTTTTTAATGATCACTTAATCATTTTTGATGGAAAATAACATTATTATGAAATATAATTTTTAAAACATAGAACATATTCAATATCTTATAAAAAAGATTGAAAAAATATAAACTAATAATTAAAATAATCTAAACATTCCTTGAGGAAAATAACTTTTCCTCGATTAAATAATTTATATAAAACATGCAGAATATTGAAAATCATATTCATAGAATATAGATTTATAATCATATATTAGAATATAAAAATCATTGTGAAATCATTTTACATTAAATATACATTGGAAAAATATAAATAATGGTTGAAAATATCTTAATATAATTTTTCCGTGGAAAATAATAATGGTGATTAAAAATGAATCAAATAGTTTTTTAATAGAACAAATATTTGAAACCTTTTTTTAATCATGGTTTAGAATGAAAAAAATTTGCTAGAATCATGGATGATGTAAACACCCTTTTTTTAATAATTTTTTATGAATAATGAAATATGGTAAAAAACCGTATATAAAAATTATTAGTTAAATAAATATTTCCTAGAATCATGGATGATGTAAACTCCCTTGGTTAAAATTAAATGATAAAATTACTATTTGGGTAACACGAATCATGACTATTCATAGTCTTGATAAAAAATATTTAACTAATGATTAAAATAATGTAAAACCCATCCTCTCCACCACTATAAATACCACACTCACCCCCTCTTCATATCACACCACCCAATCCTTGATCATTATCTATGTTCTTCCAAATACCATTCTGAAGACCCTACCACACATCCATGACCTTATGGTCTCACAAAAAGTCCAAATTGAAGTGGCTTAAGGAGGATCTCAAGGAGAAGATATCAAGAGGTAAATATTCTCTTTCATTTCCTTGTGTCTTTTTTCCA
The DNA here is from genome assembly GCA_963277665.1 of Viscum album. NCBI lineage: Eukaryota > Viridiplantae > Streptophyta > Magnoliopsida > Santalales > Viscaceae > Viscum > Viscum album. The sequence continues at coordinate 696,309,374 of OY728163.1, forward strand.
TTCTTCTCTTTTTATGTACTCCCTTCATCTCATCTTATCCAAGAGGATTGAATGATATAGTTCTATATATATATTCAGGATTTATATCATGTATTTGGAAATGTTCATCATCATTCAACCTCTTTTTCTTCTCATATATTATAAAAATAAAAACATTTTTTGTGATGTGTCATTTTACCGACATTGTAGACGATGTGTCCTCAATTTCCATTAATTAATTCAAAACATGTTATTAAAAAAACAATTTGTTAACAATTTTAAATTGTATTATCTATAATATATCATATTCTTGAGTTAACATATATACATAATATTATGTTATATAATGTAACTAGTTTATGATTTTGAGTGAACTTCAAAAAAGATCTAAATGGATATCACTAAGGATTTATCTAATGAATCATCCACATAAAATATAAATAAAATAATGTATGACATCATTTTATATTTTTAAAAAATATTAATATAATTTCATTCCATATATATAATTTCATTTCTATATGATAATAATATCAAATACAAACAACCATTGAAATCATGTAAAGAACACACCAGAAACAATGGAAGGAAATTATACACATAATTAAAGGGTGAATATATATTATGAAATGAACATGTAATGTTTTATAAACATGAATATGTTTCCTAAAAATATTAATAATACCTGTTTAACATTAATAAATAAGGTTTAATCAATTCTGAAGTAAGATGAATATGAGGTAAGGGAATTCTTGACCCAATTTCCGATCTTTTGGTTAACCTTGTACTACATCATTTATGTGGTATTAAATTTTTTTTAATTAATTTTCATTATTTTATGTTTAATTATGTGTAAATACAGTTTATTAACATATTCCATCCACTATATTATGTATCACAACAATTAATTGATATTTTTAAAGGACTATTCTTTTAAAATCCTCTTTTAAAATTCAGTTTTACAAAATTCAGAAAAAATGTTTTTATGAAATTATTCATGTTGTTTGATTATGTTTTGGTTCTTCAAAATTTTTTATGATGATGGTTGGGACCTATATTGTAAAGACTCGGAAATTTCAAGGAAATTTTTTTCTTAATTTTCTTAGGAATTTTACAAGAATGCATTTTCTGACGGCGCCTGATTCCGAGGCCCGGTGTGCCCGGAATTAATTTCCGAAGTTTGGCTCGGGTACTTTCAGTGAACGAGCGAGCGGGAATTTCTATCTTTTGAAACGGTGCTCGGAATTGAAATCCGATTACACCGATGAACTCACAACGTCGGTAATCTCTTAAGAGAACCTTTACCGTAGTTGCGTTTGTGCAGGAGGAGAAGATAATTTTTGGGGTTTAATTAAAAAAAGTGAATAAAATTGTTAAATCAAATTTCAACAATGTTAAGTGGTTAACTTCTCCCATGGGAAGTTGGTGGTGGGCCCACATCCATCCAACTTCCCATGTGTGGATATTTGAAAGGGTGGGGCCCACACGACCCCCCCCCCCACCTTTTCAAATTCCATAAACTCCCAAACCCTCTTAACCCCTCACATTCCAACTCCCCATTAACTCCCATCCTTTAATAATTGACAACTTGATTAATTAATGAGGTGAGTTAAGTATGGTTTATTTGAATTTCAATCTTTTGAAATTCTTGCCAACACTTTGCAATTAATTAATTAAACCAACTTAATTAATTATTTTGAGTGTTTGAATTCTTTTGAATTCATTTTTCCAACAACAAAAAGAGAGATTATATTCTTCGTTTTGGGGTTGGCATAAACCTTGTGGGGAGAACTAAAGAGAGGAGATAAACTCTTGGAAGATCACCAACCTCTCGAGGAAGAACATTCCACATTTCCGAAGAACGTGAAGCAACATCTCCGACCATCTTCAACCGGAGTAAGGAAGGGAAGCACCGCCGCCTACAAAGTATACAAAGGGTGACGTCTCGACTCGACTTCACCGAGCTCTTCTCCCACCAACCTAGACGGAACGACGCCCGACCTCCGCAACGCTTGTCTTCCACGGGTCGTTGAAGAACTCCGTTCTTGAAGCCGAGGTAGGGGTTTTAACTTTTTAGAGTTATGTGGATATTTCCTTCGAACTTGAAGGTTTATATTTGTCGGGCCTTGATTCTAAATCTTTTATTTAATTTAAAAGATTGTGAAACTTTATCGTTCATTAAAGGCCAATTGCTATCAATATAACGTGAGGAGCTCGGACCACATGAACCCGGCCGACCCTCCTCCTTTTTATTTGTGTTTAATCTTTGTGGTATGGTTCGGGAAGGCGTGGTGTCGTCGCACCACGCGGGTTCAAGCAGGAGGAAATGCGTGGGGCCGCCGCACCGCGCCGTGGGAAGATTTCAAGAACGCAACGCCGTCGCGTCGCAACGAAAGAAGTCGTAGACGCCACGGCCGGAGCGGGGCCGCGGCGGAGGGGTGTGGTGCCGTCACACCGTGCCGGACGATGAAGGTCGCGGCCGGTTCCGGGCCGCGGCGGAAGGAGAAGACCGGCGGCCAGCCGGGCTGCCGGTGTCGGAAGCCAGAAAGGGGACCGGCTTTTCCGGTCCCGTTGAGGAAGAACCGGCCGGCCAGGTCGGGCCGGCCGGAAAGGAGGCAAAAACGGGGGGGATTAATTCCTCCAGCCAGCCGAAATGGCCCCCCATTATGAGGGGGGCCGGTTTCACAAAGGGGGGCAGGCGGCCCCCCCGTTTCCAGCAGCTCGGCCGAAGGCCGATCTTGCAGCGCGCACAGCGCGCTGCCTTGCGCCGAACCGGCGCGCCTGGCCGGTTCGCCAGGCCGGGCCGGGCCGGGTTGACCCTGTCCGGGGTGGGTCGACCCGGTTCGGGTCCACCGAGGGGGTCTCGGGCCGGGACGGCCCGGGCCCGAAACCCCCGTTACCGAGCGATTTGGATTCAAATGCCCATAACTCGGGCTACGGGCCTCCAAACGACTCGCCATTAGCGGCAACACGATCCATGGATCAAGACGGTCGTTTCGGTATACTATACTCAAGGTGAAACTTCCTTTTTCGGGAGCCTACGTGGTCAAAACTCCATAGTTTAGCGTGCTTGGCCAAGAGTAGTGATTAGGATGGGTGACCCCTTGGGAAGTTTCCCTGGGTGGGTGTGAGACGGAAAGGCCAATAACTAACAGACCGGGCATCCGATTTACGTGCCGTCTGTTTCGTTGAATTCCTCTTGATGAGACGGATCTTTTGGCATACTCCCCTTGAGGTTTGGACGCAGATGGAGTACGGTCAGGTTGGTTTTGCCTAAAAAAACAACCGGGCCCCTGGATCGAAAAAGCCAATAACTCTCAGACCGGGCGTCTGATTGACGCGCCGTCTGTTGCGTTGAGTTCCTGTTGACGGTACAGTACTTCTGGAATTCTCCGCCCGAGATTTGGATGCAGATGGATAGTGGCCGGGTTGGATCGCACAGAAATCCAACCGGGCCCCTGGAACGGAAAAACTGATATCTTTCTGACAGAAAGTCCGTTTGACGATCCTTCAGCGGCGTTGGTGATCTCGTTGAAAAATGGTCCCTATGAGTATACCCTATGAGAGTTCGGGGTACAGTTGAGATACGGCTGGGTTTGGTTCGCTCACGAAACCAACCGGGCCCCTGGGATGAAAAGGCTAATAACTCACAGACCGGGCGTCCGATTGACGCGCCGTCTGTGGCGTTGAGACCCATATGACGTGGAGGTCCTTTGAGATACTTCTTCGTGGGACTTTGAGATACTTGGAGTATCGACCTGTAGCTCGTGGAGCGGACCCTCCCAGTGACGAGCGTGCGGAGTACGGAGACCGTGTACCTAGCTGAGACCTGACGACTGCTTGACCGACTCGACTTGGAGTGAGTCGACTAGCCCAGTGGATGGAACACTACTTTCTGAGATGTAGACCCATGGCGGACGGAGCACTACCTGTGTGACAGTTCAGACCCGCGGTACTCGTCCGGAGAGTACATCAGCAGGCTACTAGGGGGTGTGCACTACTGTGTTTGGGTGACATACCACGGCGGGAAGCACTACTTTGTTTGGGTGGTTGACCCGCGGTACTTGACAGGAGGAGTACTTCAGCAGTCTTAGGTTAGTGAGCAGTACCTCGGAGTCGTGACAGGACCACTGTACACTCCAGAGACGGAGCTCTTCAGCAGTTACGGTTTCGATAATGAAAATCCTGGTTTGAGCTGAGAATTTTGACCTTGTGTTGACCTCATGTTTGAGTTTGGTCACTTGATAACTTAGGTATATGTATGGGCATATACCTTGGTAGTGGTTATCCATTGATTTCACAATCCTTGTGTTTCCTCATGATTGAGTTGGGTTACTTGATAACTTAGGTATATGTATGGGCATATACCTAAGTAGAGGTTATCTGTTGAGTTTTTCTTTGTGGTTATCCTTATTGGTTTAGTGAGACCTTGAGGGTCTCGGGGGCCCTACTGAGTATCGTTATACTCACCCCTGCACGGGCTATGCCTGCACCTCGTTGTGTTGGTTGCAGACGACGGGTAGTGCTGACGGAGGCCGAGTGTTCGAGGACTGGACGGTATCCGGAGGTGGACTACATGACGAGTCAGTACCCGAAGGTGGACTTCACGACGTGACGACTCACTGAGGAAGTTGATGGACGAGAGCGTGGAGGAGGCTATTTGTACCTACCCTTCAGGTAGGATCCATGGTGGACGACCAGGAGCTGCGCTATCTGTACCTACCCTTCAGGTAGGGTCTGAGGAGGATGACCCTGGAGCTGCTTCCTTCTTCCAGCCGTTTGTCGTTTTTCTATTGTACTTTGTTCGGTTTTAGTCGTACTTTCTTTTGGGTTAGTATTCTGGCCCATTTACTTTTCAGATTTTCTTTTGTACTTAGTGTTTTTCTTCCGCTTGTACTCTGTGGTGCTTGTTTTCTTTTATAAAGGCAATGCCTTCCCCGTTATCGGGATTTTTCGCCTTTGGTGCTAGTCGCCAGCCCCTGGCCCATGGAAGGCGGGCTTGGGGTAGTCACGGCATGGGCCCTGAGGACGGGTCGTGACAAATTGGTATCAAAGGACTTCGGTTCTACCGCAAAACTTATAACTCTGATGTTTCTTTCTGTGAAGCAATAGTGTTGAGAGTACCGAGTGTGGTTTTCAGTTCAGGGATTCCAGTGTTGGTGCGGGCGGCCGACGTATCCATACACCAGGACCCTGACAACTGATTTCTGACTTTGTGCATGAAACACTGATTGCGTGTGTGTTTTCAAAGGTTTTCCCTTAAAACATATAAAACCAGGTAAGCTCACCAGGTATAAACGTTTGACCGTGTCACGATGATTCTTTTAGGATGCCTTTTCATGAACGACCAGCTAGAGCCTAGAGGGATGTGCGTGCTGATATCCTGTCGAGCGATGAGGATTCGGTACAGGGCCCTCTTGCAGTGGAGGCACCAGCGGTACTACTATCCGTTGGGCCACCGATGCCACCAGCCCCAGTAATAGAAGATGCACGACGCTTGAGCGCGCTGCACGAGTTCCAGCGCTAGAGGCCACCCAGGTTCTGGGGAGAAACGTACCCGCAGGCGGCTGAGGTTTGGCTGGAGGCTGTGGTGAGAGTCTCCAGGCTAGTGGGGACGCCGGCAGACTTCAGGGTGATCTTTGATACCAGCCTCCTTCAGGCAGCAACAGGCAGGTGGTGGAGCCACTTGTTTCAGTTTTGCGACGGGATGCCCTTCGCATGGGAAGACTTCGATACCTTCTTCAGGGTGGAGTTTGTGCCAGTAGCTCTACACCCCGAGCGTGTAGACGAGCTTCTCCCTTTGAAACGTGTTTTTCAATCAGTAGCTGAGTCATCTGTGGGCAGTAGACAGATGATGTAGAGGTCCAGGAGGACCAGAATAGCAGTTCGAAGATCTCGGGTTTTAGGAACGGTGGTGTGGGGCACCCGAGGTGGGGTCAGAGCCATGCGTGCCAGAAATGGACAATGTTACTCATGCGGCAGAAAGGGTCACCTGGCACGTGACTGTCTGAATCATCATACGTTTGATCAGCGGGTGTTGGAGGAGCCACCGAGATTGAAGCAGCGACTAGTGCTTGAGCAATAGCCGAGCAGTGGACAAGGAAGTAGAGCTCTGGGAATAGGTGGACAGGAGATGAACTATTGGATACGTCCCTTGTACTTCTAGTTCCTTTTTTCTATTGTATTCGTGTCTTGTACTGTGAGCTGCAATAATAAAAAGTCACTTATCTTTGTTTGCTTTCCTGTCCTTTTGTTTGGTTGATACTGAGTGGTCCCAGTTAAACTGTTGACTTGACCCTCACTTTTGAGATTTCTACTGGAGGGGACCCAGTGACCTCAGACTGATGCCGACAGTGTGACTCGACCATTGGAGGTGAGAGTGACAGTTGGATCTCTTAGTAGTTACGTCGAGGCCTTACGACGTAATCCATGGCATGAATGCATCATTCATGTTAGGATTGACTGTATTTGGCAACGAATGTGGTTCATCCAGGGGATGAGACCGGGTTTATTGTATCGGCAAAGAAGAAATCATCGCAGCTCTTGTGAGACTAAAGGTGGTTCAGTTCATCCAGGAGAGGATGAAGACTGCACAGTTCATTAAGAAACAGGGAACCGGTGCCAGTCTTAGAGACTCGGGCGTGTTAAATGTTTCATGAAGAGGAAGCATTAAATAGAGATGAGTCTGTGAAGCGGCAGACATGGAGGCAGAGCTAGGAGAGCAGCATGAGGTGCTGTAAATCTTATCATGCTACAACCACCCGCCTTAGTTATCCCCGCCAAGCTCAGGGAGCTGGAGGGCGGTGGAAGAATGCGGCTGCATGCGATCAAGGAGTGTGACCCAATGTCTCTAGAAATGATTCAAGGGACAGTCTGTGTCCACTACTAGCTGCTGTAGTAACAGACGTCGATATGAATCATTTCTTGCTTTCACAAATCTTTTTCCAGACCTAGAGTTTCCGGTAAGCCGTGGACTTGACCCTCACGTCTGGAGAAACCTTAGGAGGAGACTCGATAATCACACTTACGACGACGGTGTGGTCAGACCCTCGAGGCGAGAGTTTTGGTTGGAATCTCTTGGTGAGAGCATCGAGGCCTTACAACATTAGTTTGAGTATGGAATGGGCAATAACTGTTCATACTCAAATTGACGGTTTTAGGCAAACATCGGGATGAGTTTTCCTTGGTTTGGTGAAAAGAAAACCCCAGGCAGCACGGGATAAACTCTTCCACGGGAGGGTGCGACCGATCACTCTTGAATCGGCCAACCTTACCCTTGTGGCAGCAGTCGTTTGATTTCCAGTTCTAACAGGAATTGGAAACCTCTGGAGTTTGAGGATGGCGACCACGTTCTTATACGGGTCTCACCTCGACGAGGTTTACGGAGATGTGGCCAAGGTGACATGTTATCTCCAAGGTTCAGCGGACCTTCTTAGGTCCCCAGCTGGGTAGGCGGGGTGGTTTACCACTTGACCCATTCACCGTAGTTGCACCAGGTGTACAACGACTTCCACATATCTCAGCTGAGGATATACGTGCTTGAACCTTCACGTACCATCGACCATGTGGAGCTGGACGATGGCGATGGGGTGTCTTTCACGAAGATTCCAGTGGGGATCGAGGATCGACAGGAGCAGATCCTACGAGGAAGATCGATTCCTCGGGTGCACTTTCTTTGAAAGTACGGAACCTCCAGGTAAGAACATGGGAGCGGAAGGCTCAGATGCATGTTCTGTACCGCTTTTGTGACCGTAATTTGTGTTGAAGCTTTACGGGGACGTAAATCCCTGAGGTGGAAGTAATGTAAAGACTCATAAATTTCAAGGAAAATTTTTTCTTAATTTTCTTTGGAATTTTACAAGAACGTAGTTTCTGACGGCGCCTGATTCCGAGGCCCGGTGTGCCCGGAATTAATTTCCGAAGTTTGGCTCGGGTACGTTCAGTGAACGAGCGAGCGGGAATTTCTATCTTTTGAACCAGTGCTCGGAATTGAAATCCGATTGCACCGATGAACTCGCAACGCCGGTAATCGCTTAAGAGAACCTTTACCGTAGTTGCGTTTGTGCGGGAGGAGAAGTTAATTTTTGGGGTTTAATTAAAAAAAAGTGAATAAAATTGTTAAATCAAATTTTAAAAATGTTAAGTGGTTAACTTCTCCCATGGGAAGTTGGTGGTGGGCCCACATCCATCCAACTTCCCAAGTGTGGATATTTGAAAGGGTGGGGCCCACACGACCCCCCCCCCCCACCTTTTTAAATTCCTTAAACTCCCTAACCCTCTTAACCCCTCACATTCCAACTCCCCGTTAACTCTCATTCTTTAATATTTGAAAACTTGATTAATTAATGAGGTGACTTAAGTATGGTTTATTTGAATTTCAATATTTTGAAATTCTTGCCAACAGTTTTCAATTAATTAATTAAACCAACTTAATAAATTATTTTGAGTGTTTGAATTCATTTGAATTCATTTTGCGAACATTAAAAAGAGAGATTATATTCTTCTTTTTGGGGTTGGCATAAACCTTGTGGGGAGAACTAAGGAGAGGAGATGAACTCTTGGAAGATCACCAACCTCTCGAGGAAGAATGTTCCACGTTTTCGAAGAACGTGAAGCAACACCTCCGACCATCTTCAATCGGAGTAAGGAAGGGAAGCGTCGCCGCCTACAAAGTATACAAAGGGTGACGTCTCGACTCGACTTCACCGAGCTCTTCTCCCACAAAACTAGACGGAACGACGCCCGACCTCCGCGATGCTTATCTTCCGCGGGTCGTTGAAGAGCTCCGTTCTTGAAGCCGAGGTAGGGGTTTTAACTTTTTAGAGTTTTGTGGATCTTTCCTTCGAACTTGAAGGATTATATTTATCGGTACTTGATCCTAAATATTTTATTTAATTTAAAAGATTGCGAAATTTTATCGTTCATTAAAGGCCGATTGCTATCAATATAACGTGAGGAGATCGGACCACACGAACTCGGCCGACCCTCGTCCTTTTTATTTGTGTTTAATCTTTGTGGTTTGGTTCGGGAAGGTATGGTGCCGTCGCACCACGCGGGTTCAAGTGGAAGGAAATGTGAGGCGCCTTCGCGCCGCGCCGTGGGAATATTTCAAGAACGCGACGCCGTCGCGTCACGACGAATGAAGTCGTAGACGCCGCGGCCAGAGCGGGGCCGCGGCAGAGGGGCGCGGTGCCGTCGCACCGCGCCGGACGACGAAGGCCACGGCCGGTTCCGGGCTGCGGCCGGTTCCGGGCTGCGGCCGGTTCCGGGCCACGGCGGAAGGAGAAGACCGGCGGCCAGCCGGGCCGCCGGTGTCGGAAGCCGGAAAGGGGACCGGCCTTGCCGGTCCCGTTGAGGAAGAACCGGCCGGCCAGGTCGGGCCGGCCGGAAAGGAGGCAAAACCGGGGGGGGATTAATTCCCCCGGACAGCCAAAATGGCCCCCCATTATGAGGGGGCCCGGTTTCAGAAAGGGGGGCAGGCGGCCCCCCCGTTTCCAGCAGCTCGGCCGAAGGCCGAGCTGGCAGCGCGCCCAGCGCGCTGCCTTGCGCCGAACCGGCGCACCTGGCCGGTTCGCCAGGTCGGGCCGGGCCGGGCCGCATCGGGCCGGGTCGACCCTGTCTGGGGCGGGTCTGTAGAGACCCGAAGCTTATCGTACATGGACATTACATTACTTTTGCGGAATACTTAAAACATAACAAAAACACACACACACGGATCGTAATAGTTTAGTGTCTTTGGAAACTCGGAACATAATCTTCTAATCGTGGTGAAAGATCTTCAATATCTCCCATAAAGATCTTCCCTTTTTTTACCTATAAACCTTTCTTTATATCCTGGGGAAAAGAAAACATAAAAGGGTGAGCTCAAATGCTCAGTAAGGGTAAAAAAAAGAAATATCAATCACATCATATACATAAGAACATAGCTTTTAGGAATTCTTAACCTGCAAAAGAGCTCATAATATCATAACATGGGATAAATCATAGAAGTGAAAATTAGATCCCCATAATCATAACATGAAACTTGAAACTTTGTGGCATGAACACATAATCATAGAAAATCATTTCTTGTTAGTCATGACTCATTGCCAAGACTATCTTAGTGGACAAAGTCCCTTTCTGAATCGAGTAACCCTCGTTTCAGTCCTGTTTCACTGAACTGGTATAACCTACCATTTCAGCCATGTCTATCTCATGAGATATAAAATCTTTACCCAATTCATTGGAGGTAGATATAGGTCCCACCCATCTTATAATGAATCCTTTCTTATGTGTGCCACATAATCATAAAACATACATCATCGCATAACACATGTAACAAAAATGGGATTCTTGAAACATCATGACATCATAAATCAATTCATATAAGATAATGGAATTCATAAAAATAATTCCATCACAACATGATCAAATCAATGTAATAATAGGGATAAAAACAGAACCCTTTATTATCTTAGATGGAAAATAATTTAGATAAAACACTTGAACTTCATTCTTGAGGAAAATATCCTTTCTTCTTCAAAAACATTTTTCCTTTCATAACATGTCATACAACTTTAAAATAAAAGAAGTTGATTAAAAATAAACTTGAAAACTTGTAAAGGAAGCTTCTTGGAAATAATGTTTTAAAAATCCATTCAAGCCGTATAAGTTAAAAAAACATTCTTCGTACTTTTGTCGGAAAAGTCAAAAAGTACCTCGTACGAAAAACGACAAAAGATTCCTTTCATATCTTTTACAAAAAAACTTACCGAAGGGTAAAATTGGATATAAAATATTGTAGAAGGATGGAAATAATATTACATATTGAGGAAACATGGATGTGGATGATAAAATACACCCCAGTAATTACCAATGTAAAAACAATCTCGGATAAAAGTGAGATTGTGATATTTCCCTTACCTTAGGTCTGATTTGCTTTGTACGTGTCCGAAGCTCCTCTTCTTTGAAGCGCCTTTTGGAGACCTCCTCTTAGGGAACTAAAATTGGTCTTTGAGGAAGACCAGAACCTCTAGGATGTTTCTAGGGAAGTGTAGAAGAGATTTGGGCAGGGGTTGGCCGAGCTTGAGTGCTCAAATTGGTGTGAGGAGGAGGGGGAGGAGGTGTCCTTTTATAAGGGAGGAGAGGGGCACCTTAGGAATATCTAAAAATATTATTTTATATTAAAGTCAAAATCGGTTTATAATGGCTCCAAAGGGTATTATTTCTAAGATAAGGTGGGGATGGGTCGAAATACTATCAAACAATAAGATTTAGACAAGTTTAGGGTATTATTTTAACCTTATCAATTAGATTTAACTCTAAGTTAAATAATTTAACTTTTACCATGTCTTTTTGTTTTCTTTCACTATATGGTTAATAAACTTACTATAACATGCCAAAAGAACCCCAAATTGTTTATTATTAATATATATATCCTTATCTAAGTAATTTTGCCGAACCTTAGATTTTTAGGAATAAAATAACAATTAATAATATAATATTTGATTTAAAAACAATTTTGTGTCAATTTTGACACTATTTGATATATGATTTTTTTTGAAAGTCATAACAGAATTATATGTTCGAACCAAGTTTATTAGATCAACAATAATATATCATAGTAACCTAGAAAATTAGTGTAATTCATAAAAAGTCTCAAATTATATTTATTTTGGTGTTTATAACATCAATTATGTTAATATTTCATTAATAAGATAATTACTGCATCATCATTGTGTCATAAATAAATTAAATTATTTGATGTCTAAAAATTACAAATAAAATACCATCATGTAGTAAATCTTTTTATCTTTCTAATGAATATTTACAATCGAATTTATCTTATGTATAACCCCATATTAAAAATGATTTACTTATTAAACATTGATTTTTACTATTTTAACCCTTCTTTAAATAAATTAATAATAAATGTCCTAATCTAATCCAAGTGGGCCTAAATGGTCATATTTTATTCCTAAGTTTGTTTTTGGTCGAATTACACTTGTCCGATAGAATTAAGACATGTGTTAGGGTAATAGTAATATCATATTTACCCTTAGTTACCCTATTTACTATTAACCGTGGTAAAAAAAAAGTAAAAAGTTACTATTCACCAAAAGTTATTTTCATCTCATTGAACCACATTTTACTTACTGACATCAACCATGTCTCTCGGATTTTTGAAATTCCATTCACAGAAGCGGTAAAATTAGGTTTTATGAAAAATTCAGTTTTTTTTAACTACCACTTAGTAGTTTCACTATTCATCAAAAATTGATGTTTTTCAGAACAATGCCAAAATTTCATCCCAAGCAATATTTCATATTCCGAATTCAAAAATGAATTCTATTTTACCAAATTCATAACATAAAAGTTGCATTAATTAATTTTATAATTAAATCCCGCTGTTAAAACAAATAGTGTTTTTAAGAAACAATATCTATCAAAAGATTGACACTTGTTTATGTCTAGTTTAAATGTGAAATTAAATCCAATGACCAACATTGTATTAAATTGTAAAAATATATTCTAAATATACTTTAAAACTACTCAAATTAATAATTTATCACTATTAATTATTTCGATTAAAAAAGTTGTTTTTTAATTATAATTTAGTAATTTTCACTATTCATCAGAATATGAAAGTTATCCGAAATGTACCAAAATTTCACCTTAGGCTAAATTCGATACTCCGAATCCAAAAATGAAGTTCATTTTGAAATATAAGATTTACAGAATTTTAAAAATTGGTTATTACTATTCATAACGGCTAGTTTTAATAATATTTTAATAGCATATCGTTGTTCAGTGAAACTCGGTATTGCGTATTACACACGCTATCGAGGAAGGTAGTGATTGCGTGTAATGCAAGGAAAGTCAAGGATGCGTGTTGTGAAAGCTCCTTTTGGTGTAGCGTACAACACAAGACATTAATAAAATTAAAAATAATATTTTTTATAAAATCTTGGGCTGTTACATTCTACCCCCCTTAAAATGAATTTCGCCCTCGAAATTCGTCGGGGTTATAAATGGTTTACTATTCGAAAGTTTCTTTAATAGAAACCGACATCGTAAAAAGGAATATCAAAACTAATCTTTAAAAACAAATGTATGAAACGTAACGGTTACCCAAATAAACAAATCATTGGGTTTCCACATAGGTGAAAATATGGATATGGAAGAGAAATCTAACCATTATGTTCTGATGGAGAGTGGTAGAGAACATGGCTATGGAAAATCCAATAATCACAAATCCATAGATTTGTGATGATATAAGGTACCATCTGATTCATCAGGTATAAGATCACTAGGACAACATTTTTGGTTTTCAAGATCATTTCCCTAAAGTTGAAAATTTGATTTAGAATAAATACTTACTTTATTTTGGTACAATCTCACTATTGTTCGTGCCTTGAACAATTTCCACTTCATCTCTTAAATAAATGAAGTTGAATTTGTTATTCGTGAAGTGTTAGCAGATCATGTGATAGAATGACGAGTCGTTCCATCTGTCTCAAACAAAAGGTTAGTAAAAATTATATACATAAGTCGATCTATAGTGAGATTAATCACATATGGTTTCTAAAATGGACTTATACTTCATATATCATACTGCTTAATATAATAAAACTAGTTTCTACTAAACAGGGACTTCCTGTAGGTCAGTGGTAGGCGATAAAGGTCAGTCGCACTTCGGTTGTGGGTTCGAATCCTATAGCCTTGTCCGAAGCGATGGGCTGTCGCCCGTCCTGCAGGTTGTCCTTTTTCTAAAACTACGTTACTATAACATCCCATAAATAATATCGAAAAAACTTCTATCCTTAAACAATACTAACTTATGTCCAACATAATCCATTCCAATATTTAGTCCTATCCATAATACTGCAGTCCATTCTCATAACATAGTGAAAACGATTTCCAGAGATTTAATACCATTGTTGATCCCCATATATTATAAGATATATCTTGTTGGACACATTCCAAACATTCAAAGGCCTTAATCTTGTACTTTCTTGAATACCCATTGAACCTTAGTGAAAACTTGAATGCAGTTAAAAGTTAACACTTTCCACATACCAAAATCCTCAAAATTCTATATACTCAAACCATGATATCACTTAGTCCTTATATCAATCATGAGCTCATGAATACAATCAAACATCTCATTATCTTCTTATCCTTTCATTATGCACTTATCATCTACTTTCCAAAAGTATCTGAATAACCTTTCATGGTTACTGGTACCATTCATCATACACTTTAAAAACTTAAGGAAAGACAACAGTGTAACAATCCTTAGATGTCTCCTTATTCCATGAGATTACTTATACAACATTACACATGATAAACATGTAATCATTCCACTACATTCTTAGACCATTGACCGAGCTTCAACATTTCTTTCATCTCACATATCATTTGTAGTTTCTTCATCATCATCAACATAAATACTTCCCATACGACCATACTGATTCTCTTCATGAGACTTTCCCTTAGGGCATTGGTTTGCATAATGCCCGTACATTCCACATTTAAAGCATTTAACCATTGTTGATGTCGTAGAAATACCATTATCCTCATCCATGGTGTTAACTGAACCTTTTCCTTTGCACTTACTTGCTTTGTGTCATTCTTTTCCACACCCAAAGCATCTTCCAGTTCCTTTGAAACATTCTCCTTTATGCCTCTTCCCACATGAATTACATAGGGGAAATTGAACTTTCTTTCCTCTATGATCATCATGAAACTCCATCTTTCTCTTATTAGCCGAGTCAGGAAACTTACCAAATTTTAATTTATTGATCATATTATGAGATTGCTGATTCGTCATAATAATGATGTTTGGACTTCCAAATCCCATTTCATTATGAAGAATATCATTCCATTGTCCATCATATCCTCCATTATCGTGAATCATCTTGTTTCCAGCCATATTCTAAAACCCAAAAAGAATAGTGTGAGAGGCAAAATAATGCTAAGGAAAACAACATAGTAAAGGGGGAGTACCCTTAATATCTAACATATTAGGTTAAATTCTATGATCGTTGGCGTAATTCTAGTACTATAACCTATACGTATACTTAACCTTAGGGACATCCCTAGACATACCTTAGAAATATCTCTAGGGATCTCACTAATGTTTTCGCGTCCCAGTTTCCAAAGGTTCACTAAACCTTTCCTTTGATACCAATTGTAGAGACACGAAGCTTATCGTACATGGACATTACATTACTTTTGCGGAATACTTAGTACATAACAAAAACACACACACAAGGATCGTAATAGTTTAGTGTCTTTGGAAACTCGGAACGTAATCTTCTAATCGTGGTGAAAGATCTTAAATATCTCCCATAAAGATCTTCCCTTTTTTTTACCTATAAACCTTTCTTTATATCCTGGGGAAAAGAAAAAATAAAAGGGTGAGCTCAAATGCACAGTAAGGGTAAAAAAAAGAAATATCAATCACATCATATACATAAGAACATAGCTTTTTGGAAATCTTAACCTGCAAAAGAGCTCATAATATCATAACATGGGATAAATCATAGAAGTGAAAATGAGATCCCCATAATCATAACATGAAACTTGAAACTTTGTGGCATGCACACATAATCATAGAAAATCATTTCTTGTTAGTCACTACTCATTGCCAAGACTATCTTAGTGGACAAAGTCCCTTTCTGAATCGAGTAACCCTCGTTTCAGTCCTGTTTCACTAAACCGGTATAACCTACCATTTCAGCCATGTCTATCTCATGAGATATAAAATCATTACCCAATGCATTGGAGGGAGATATAGGTCCCACCCATCTTATAATGAATCCTTTATTATGTGTGCCACATAATCATAAAACATACATCATCGCATAACACATGTAACAAAAATGGGATTCTTGAAACATCATGACATCATAAATCAATTCATATAAGATAATGGAATTCATAAAAATAATTCCATCACAACATGATCAAATCAATTTAATAATAGGGATAAAAACAGAACCCTTTATTATCTTAGATGGAAAATAATTTTGATAAAACACTTGAACTTCATTCTTGAGGAAAATATCCTTTCTTCTTCAAAAACATTTTTCCTTTCATAACATGTCATACAACTTTAAAATAAAAGAAGTTGATTAAAAATAAACTTGAAAACTTGTAAAGGAAGCTTCTTGGAAATAATGTTTTAAAAATCCATTCAAGCCGTATAAGTTTAAAAAAACATTCTTCGTACTTTTGTCGGAAAAGTCAAAAAGTACCTCGTACGAAAAACGACAAAAGATTCCTTTCATATCTTTTACAAAAAAACTTACCGAAGGGTAAAATTGGATATAAAATATTGTAGAAGGATGGAAATAATATTACATATTGAGGAAACATGGATGTGGATGATAAAATACACCCCAGTAATTACCAATGTAAAAACAATCTCGGATAAAAGTGAGATTGTGATATTTCCCTTACCTTAGGTCTGATTTGCTTTGTACGTGTCCGAAGCTCCTCTTCTTTGAAGCGCCTTTTGGAGACCTCCTCGTAGGGAACTAAAATTGGTCTTTGAGGAAGACCAGAACCTCTAGGATGTTGCTAGGGAAGTGGAGAAGAGATTTGGGCAGGGGTTGGCCGAGCTTGAGTGCTCAAATTGGTGTGAGGAGGAGGGGGAGGAGGTGTCCTTTTTTAAGGGAGGGGAGGGGCACCTTAGGAATATCTCAAAATATTATTTTATATTAAAGTCAAAATCGGTTTATAATGGCTCCAAAGGGTCTTATTTCTAAGATAAGGTGGGGATGGGTCAAAATACTATCAACCAATAAGATTTAGACAAGTTTAGGGTATTATTTTAACCTTATCAATTAGATTTAACTCTAAGTTAAATAATTTAACTTTTACCATGTCTTTTTGTTTTCTTTCACTATATGGTTAATAAAATTACTATAACATACCAAACGAACCCCAAATTGTTTATTATTAATATATATATCCTTATCTATGTCATTTGGCCGAACCTTAGATTTTTAGGAATAAAATTACAATTAATAATATAATATTTGATTTAAAAACTATTTTGTGTCAATTTTGACACTATTTGATATATGATTTTTTTTGAAAGTCATAACAGAATTATATGTTCGAACCAAGTTGATTAGATCAACAATAATATATCATAGTAACTTAGAAAATTAGTGGAATTCATAAAAAGTCTCAAATTATATTTATTTTGGTGTTTATAACATCAATTATGTCAATATTTCATTAATAAGATAATTACTGCATCATCATTGTGTCATAAATAAATTAAATTATTTGATGTCTAAAAATTACAAATAAAATACCATCATGTAGTAAATCTTTGTAGATTTCTAATGAATATTTACAATCAAATTTATCTTATGTATAACCCCATATTAAAAATGATTTACTTATTAAACTTTGATTTTAACTATTTTAACCCTTCTTTAAATAAATTAATAATAAATGTCCTAATCTAATCCAAGTGGGCCTAAATGGTCATATTTTATTCCTAAGTTTGTTTTTGGTCGAATTACACTTGTCCAATAGAATTAAGACATGTGTTAGGGTAATATTAATATCATATTTACCTTTAGTTACCCTATTTACTATTAACCGTGGTAAAAAAAAGTAAAGAGTTACTATTCACCAAAAATTATTTTCATCTCATTGAACCACATTTTACTTACTAACATCAACCGTGTCTCTCGGATTTTTGAAATTCCATTCACAGAAGCAGTAAAAGTAAGTTTTATGAAAAATTCAGTTTTTTTTAACTACCACTTAGTAGTTTCACTATTCATCAAAAATTGATGTTTTTCAGAACAATGCCAATATTTCATCCCAAGAAATATTTCATATTCCGAATTCAAAAATGAAGTCTATTTTACCAAATTCATAACATAAAAGTTGCATTAATTAATTTTATAATTAAATCCCGCTGTTAAAACAAATAGCGTGTTTTTAAGAAACAATATCTATCAAAAGATTGACACTTGTTTATGTGTAGTTTAAATGTGAAATTACATCCAATGACCAACATTGTATTAAATTGTAAAAATATATTCTAAATATACTTTAAAACTACTCAAATTAATAATTTATCACTATTAATTATTTCGATTAAAAAAGTTTTTTTTAATTATAATTTAGTAATTTTCACTATTCATCAGAATATGAAAGTTATCCGAAATGTACCAAAATTTCACCTTAGGCTAAATTCGATACTCCGAATCCAAAAATGAAGTTCATTTTGAAATATAAGATTTACAGAATTTTAAAAAATGGTTATTACTATTCATAACGGCTAGTTTTAATAATATTTTAATAGCATATCGTTGTTTAGTGAAACTCGGTATTGCGTATTACACACGCTATCGAGGAAGGTCGCGATTGCGTGTAATGCAAGGCAAGTCAAGGATGCGTGTTGTGCAAGCTCCTTTTGGTGTAGCGTACAACACAAGACATTAATAAAATTAAAAAGAATATTTTTTATAAAATCTTGGGCTGTTACAGGGTCGACCTGGTTCGGGTCAACCGGGGGGTCTCGGGCCGGGACGGGCCGGGCCCGAAACCCCCGTTACCGAGCGATTTGGATTCAAATGCCCATAACTCGGGCTACGAGCCTCCAAACGACTCGCTGTTAGCGGCAACACGATCTTTGGATCGAGACGGTCGTTTGGGTATACTATACTCATGGTGCACCTTCCTTTTCGGTAGCCTACGTGGTCAAAACTCCATAGTTAAGCGTGCTTGGCCAAGATTAGTGATCAGGATGGGTGACCTCCTGGGAAGTTTCCCAGTGTGGGTGTGAGACGGAAAGGCCAATAACTAACAGACCGGGCGTCCGATTTACGTGCCATCTGTTTCATTGAATTCCTCTTGATTAGACGGATCTTTTGGCATACTTCCCCCGAGGTTTGGACGCAGGTGGTGTACGGTCAGGTTGGTTTTGCCTTAAAAACCAACCGGGCCCCTGGAACGAAAAAGCCAATAACTCTCAGACCGGGCGTCCGATTGACGCGCCGTCTGTTGCGTTGAGTTCCTGTTGACGATACGGAACTTTTGGAATTCTCCGCCCGAGATTTGGATGCAGATGGATAGTGGCCGGGTTGGATTGCACATAAATCCAATCGGGCCCCTGGAACGGAAAAGCTGATATTTTTCTGACCGAAAGTCCGTTTGACGAATTGTCAGCGGCGTTGGTGATCTCGTTGAGAAATGGTCTCTATGAGTATACCCTATGAGAGTTTGAGGTACAGTTGAGATACGGCCGGGTTTGGTTCGCTCACGAATCCAACCGGGCCCCTGGGACGAAAAGGCTAATAACTCACAGACCGGGCGTCTAATTGACGCGTCGTCTGTTGCATTGAGACCCCTATGACGTGGCGGTCCTTTGAGATACTTCTTCGTGGAACATTGAGATACTTGGAGTATCGACCTGTAGCTCGTGGAGCAGACCCTCCCAGTGACGAGCGTGCGGAGTACGGAGACCGTGTAACTGGATGAGACCTCACGACTGCTTGACTGACTCGACTTGGAGTGAGTCGACTAGCCCAGTGGACGGAGCACTACTTTTTGAGGTGCAGACCCATGGCGGACGGAGCACTACCTGTGCAACACTGCAGACTCGCGGTACTCGTCCGTAGAGTACCTCAGCAGGCTACTAGGAGGTGTACAATACTATGTTTGGGTGACATACCACGGCGGGAAGCACTACTGTGTCTGGGTGGTTGACCCGCAGTACTCGACAGGAGGAGTACTTCAGCAGTCTTAGGTTAGTGAGCAGTACCTCAGAGTCGTGACAGGACCACTGTACACTCCAGAGATGGAGCTCTTCAGCAGTTACGGTTTCGATAATGAAAATCCTGGTTTGAGCTGAGACTTTTGACCTTGTGTTTACCTCATGATTGAGATTGGTCACTTGATAACTTCGGTATATGTATGGGCATATAACTGGGTAGTGGTTATCCGTTGATTTCACAATACCTGTGTTTTCTCATGATTGAGATGGGTTACTTGATAACTTAGGTATATGTATGGGCATATACCTAAGTAGAGGTTATCTGTTGAGTTTTTCTTTGTGGTTATACTTGTTGGTTTAGTGAGACCTTGAGGGTCTCGGGGTCCCTACTGAGTATCGTTATACTCACCCCTGCACGGGCTATGCCCGCACCTCGTTGTGTTGGTTGCAGACGACGGGCAGTGTTGACGAAGGCTGAGTGTTCGAGGACTGGATGGTACCCGGAGGTGGACTACATGACGAGTCAGTACCCGGAGGTGGACTTCACGACGTGACGACTCACTGAAGAAGTTGATGGACGAGAGCGTGGAGGAGGCTATATGTACCTACCCTTCAGGTATGATCCATGGTGGACGACCAGGAGTTGCGCTATCTGTACCTACCCTTCAAGTAGGGTCTGAGGAGGACGACCCTGGAGCTGCTTCCTTCTTCCAGCCGTTTGTCTTTTTTCTGTTGTACTTTGTTCGGTTGTAGTCGTACTTTCTTTTGGGTTTGTATTCTGGCCCATTTACTTTTCATCTTTTCTTTTGTACTTAGTGTTTTTCTTCCGCTTGTACTCTGTGGTGCTTGTTTACTTTTATAAAGGCAATGCCTTCCCAATTATCGGGATTTTTCGCCTTTGGTGCTAGTCGCCAGCCCCTGACCTATGGAAGGCGGGCTTGGGGTTGTCACGACACGGGCCCCGAGGACGAGTCGTGACATATATATGCATCCAATATAATGGGTATGTGTATGTTGGAGATCAGCTATATGGTAACTCCATTTTCAACTGTGATGCTTACAAAATAAGGTAGATGTGTGGGTTACATAGAAAAGTATATATGAGGGTTACAAATCATAAGGTAGCTGAGTGGGTTACATGATTATGTGTGTAATTCCCTAATATATATTTATGGTTCTATTCATGTTCTATATTTTTTGTGGAAATCTTTTGGAAATATCATGTTTCACAATGTATGTATATATGGGTGACAAGTAAGTGTTTATGAAAATGATTTCATACATTTAAAAGTATTTGTGGACTAGTGTTTTATTTCCTTCTTTTTATATCCCTTATTGAGATTTTTTTATCATCCCATGTTTTTAAATTATTTTTATATTTTATAAGGATGTGTAAGATAAAAGAGGAATCAATGTTTAATATTGTGAAGATTTTTAAGAGAAACTTGTTTTATTTGTGATGTTTTAAATTTTGGATGAAATGGATGCTGTTTTTTTTAGTATATGCCCGATATAAATGTTGAATGTTATTTCTGTATTATCTTTAAATTCTATAAACCAATTAATTTAAAAATATCCTTAATATTTAATGAAATGAGTTCTTAACTAAAAATAAATAATATGTAATGTAATAAGGTCGGGTCCTCATAGTTGGTATTAGAAGAATTATTTGACATCATTAAAAGTTAGGATGTTGTTAAAATAAAAGAAAATTATTTTTACCCTATGTTTATGTTGAAATGTATTATCATTTAAATTATACCATGCATCCTAATCTATGATATTTCTATTCATAATGTCTTTTTTCAAAAGAAACACAGAAGTTGAAGTTGGAAGGAACCGAGAGGATAAAATCTTTCTAAATCGGCAACCAAAAATGCGTGGAATTGGAACCAAGAAATTTTTGATAGTAATGTCTCAGCTGACGGATGAATGAAATGGTGGGGGAATAAATGTATGTGAACAACCCGGGCTTCATCAATGGAACATGATGATATTGGAACATTTTTTTAGCCAACACCCTCCTAATTTTGGTGGATCTTTTGTCCCAGTAGCAGCAGAAGGATAGATTAAATCCCTTGTAAATATATTCTATGTTATGGGATATTTATATCATCAAAAGGGTTTCCTTTCCATTTATCATTTTTAAGGTTAAGTTGATTAGTGATTGTTAATTTTTATTAATATTAGTGATAGGGAGGAGATTGAATCCGTAGAGTGGGATGAATTTAAATGTCTTTTCATTGAAAATTATTTTCCAAAGGTGGTTTGACAAAGGATGGATAAGAAATTGAAAAATGTTATAAGATTATGTGGTTATCTATGAATAAAACTTCAACTGACTGGCGAGGTTCGCTCAAATTCTTATTCAGGATCTTGATAGAAAAATAAAACATTTTTAGTTAGGATGGAAGCCAATATATTTATGGGTCGTGGCTTTCCATGAGTTCAATTGTTATTGGAAACTTATATGTTTTTCATAGAGGAAATAAATAGAGTTTACTGATGATTATTTTCATTTTTACTACAAGGTGAAAAATATTTCCACATGGAAATCAATGTGTAAGAATCGATCCAATAAATCTGATGGTATGAATGTTCAATATCTAGTTTGTAAAAATTGTGGAAAAAAGAACCTTAGGGAATGCCCTATAAAAAATGAAAAAAATTTCTAATGTGGTATGATTGGAAATATGGATTGATATTGTAATGTAAATGATCTTATGACTAATCCTGATATGTAAAATGTAATGTGTTTTAAATGTGGTGAGATTGGCCACATTGAAAATGCCTACCCCAAGAAAGATATGAATGATGAAAAGAAGGTAAAATATAATAAGAAAGGTGTAGTGAGATCCTTTGTAACTACGTTGGCAGATGTCGGGCCA
Organism: Viscum album; assembly: GCA_963277665.1. Lineage (NCBI taxonomy): Eukaryota > Viridiplantae > Streptophyta > Magnoliopsida > Santalales > Viscaceae > Viscum > Viscum album. Next base: position 696,331,973 of record OY728163.1, read on the forward strand.
TCCAATGAAGTGGTATCAAGTACTTGGTTTGTTTACTCAGATATTTCTAAATTCTATTTTGATATATGGTCTACACATTGCGTTATTTTGGAGTAATTTTCTGGAAAATTTAAAATGAAACCTCAAAAAATGAGACTACAACATATTACTAAAACCACATGGGGTAAATATTACAATAAATAAGAATTTTAAGAATCATTCTATTGTTTCAGTGGAAATACGTTACCTACAAACATTGTTGTTTTTTCATTAGTAGAGTTTGATATAATTCTAGGTACATATTGGATTACTGTTTATGATGATAATATTTATTGTAGAGATAACAATTATATTTTAGGTAAATTTTTTGGGTTTATAAATCAATGAACCCATTAAATTAATAATATATTAGGAAGATGAGAAACTATTCAAACATGGAAATGGATGTTATCTTGATCATATAGTTCAAAATAAGGGAAATCATCATATTAATAATGTTCCATTACTGAATAAATATGTTGATGTTAGTCTCGGATGTGTTACCCATTGATATACATAATCTGGAAGTTGAATTCACAATTGACATAGTTTCTGATGCTGAGTCCATTTCAAAACCCCCTTATAAAATGGCACAGATGGAACTTCTTGAATTGAAAAATCATTTACAGGAGTTTCTTGATAAGGGCTTCATTTTTCCTAGAACATCATCATGGAGTGATCTTATTTCTTTCGTTAAAAACAAATATGGTTCCATGAAACTTTTCATTGATTATAGAGCCTTGAATAACATCACTATTAAAAAAAGTATCGTTGGCCTCAAATGGATGAATTTCTAGATCAAAATAAGGGAGACAAATATTTTTTGATGGTTGACCTAAGGATAGGGTAACATCAATAGAAATTAAAGTATGAAGAAATACTGTAGACTACATTCCAAACTAGATATGTGTATTATGAATTTTTATAATGTTTGGGTATACTAATACACCTGATGTATTCATGGATATTAGGAATATTATGTTTCATGAGTTATTGTATAAGATTATGACTATGTTTATTGATGGCATTCAGGTATTTTCTAAAATTATAAAGAAGCATGAAAAACATCTAAGGGTTGTTTTTTAATAATATTTGAAACGAAATTGTACAGAAAATTCAAAAATTGTGATTCTTGGATCCAAAAGATTTCCTTTCCTGGGAACATTTTAATTAAAGATGGGATAAAAGATGATCATATGAAAACAAAATTTTATTATGAATGGACACAACCTAAAAATGTTAAATAATTTCATAGTTTTTATGTATTATCATGTTATTACATATGGTGTGTCAAATACATTACACTGTTATCTATCCCACTATCTATGTTAACATGAAAATGGGTTAAATTTATTGGAATGATTAATGAGATGTTTTTTTCAGTAATTGAAAAAGAGATTGGTGAATGCACTTGTTTTGGATTTACCTTATTAAAATAGTTATTTTTCATCTATAGTGATCCTTAATTGAAGGGACTTGGTACTTTTGTAATGAAGAAGGATTATGTAATTTATTATACATCAAGACAACTAAAACCACATGAGGTAAATTATCACACACATGATTTACAATTATAAGTTGTGTTTTTTATTTGAAAATTTAGAGGAATCATTTATAGAGAGAATTGTATTAAATATATACTAACCATAATAGTGTGAAGTATATATGCACTCTAGATGAATTAAAAATATGGATGAGAAGATAGATTGAACTGATAAATTATTTTGACTGCATGAACAATTACCATCATAGACATGAAAACAGTGAGGCAGATTCCTTGATTTGAAAACACCATAAATCATTATCTATTTAACATTTGAAACATAATACCTTGATTAATGATTTGATAAATTCTGGATTATAAGTTTTTGTATAAGGAAACACATCTGGTTAACTTCTAGAATCAGTGAATTCAACGGTGATAGATAGAATTAATCTTGCATAGAAAAAAATGCAATGAGTTTCACAAAAAGATATAATTGGTTAAAATGGGACAGTTTCAAAAATTTAACCATCATAATGAATGTGTTCTAGGATTTGGAAGATGATTATTTATGCCTTGTGATTCAAAATTAAGGTAACATTATTGAGTGAATCTCTAAGAACTCCATGTCCAATTCATCCTGGTTGAAAGAATATGTTCATAGACCTCCATGGTTATTACATCTGGGATGGAATGAAAAGAGATATTGATGATTTTACCATTAAATATATGACATGTCAATAGGTTGAAGTAGATAAGCACTTACAAAAGGGGATGATTCAACCCCTTCTAGTTCTAACGTGGAAAGGGTAAAATTTATCTGTGGTATTCATGGTGGGACAACCAATGAATTATAGAGGTAACAATGGTATTTGAGTGAATGTTGATAAACTGACTAAATAATAATTTTTTTACATATTTGAGATACGATGACTTTGGATCAGCTACCTTAACTGTAAAACAAAGATATTTTTAGGAAACATGGAGTTCATCTTTCTATTGTATATGACCAGGATCTCAGGATCACTTGTTTTTGGAAGGTACTTCAGATGTTGTTGGGTATAGTAATAATTTTTTTTATTAATTTTCATACTCAATTAGATGAGTAGATAAAACATGAAATCAATATATAAAAGAATATGGATCTAGGTTCTTCATTGGACTACCAATGAAGTTGGAAACATATTGTTTCTTTATTTTATTTTTCTTATAAAAATGTTTTCATTTTAGTATAGAGATGGCATATTTTGAGTCATTGTATGGGAAGAAGTGTCGAACTCTAGATTTTTTGGATGATTTCATGGAAATAATTTTAAAGGGAGTATAATGAGTAGATTAAGTGTCAAAGAAGGTGAATTTGACCCAACAACACGTGAGGATAGCTCCAAGAAGGAAAAAAAATGTATGCAGACAACTGGAAGAAAGAATTTTCTTGGGAGGTAGGTGGCCATGTTTTTCATAAAATATCACCATGGAAAAGGGTTATGCATTTTGGTATGAGATGAAAGACAAGTACATGGTTTAGTGGACTTTATCAAATCCTTAATAAAGTTGGACCAGTCCCCTACCGAGTAGATTTTTCATTCAGTTTATCTCAGGTACACAATGTTTTTCATTTTCGATGTTGAGAAAGTATGTGTCAGATTCATCTCATGTCCTAATCCTAGATGTATTTCAACGGGAAGAGAACCGTCATTATAAAGAGAAACCAATTCATGTTCATTATTGAAGAGAATTTTTTTTTCAGAATATGGTAATCCACTAGGTTAATGTTGTGTAGAGAAACCACATGGTTGACGAAGAAACATAGAAATTTGAAAATGCTATGAGGGAAATGTACCCTCTCTTTTTAATAAGTAAATAAAAATGTGAGGACACAATTTCTAGATGGTGGGGAGAATGTAACGCACCAAGGTATTAAAAATTAATTTAAATTAATTAATCATTGAGAATATACATAATTACAGTTTGTTTAAATATCATTTTTCTGCCTCTCTAATATAAATTTTGATAAAAGTACATGTACTATTGCGATCAGTATGTTATTTGGATTCTGATAGAATCAAATTGATAATTTTGAATAGTAGTGTACCCTTATGAATAGTAATATGATTTGTTATATGACTGTTATGAATAGTAAAAATATTATTATTTTATATTCTTAAGGTTATAATATAATGATATATTGAATAATTTTTCAGGGAGATATAAAACCAGTTTTTGTTTTAAAATTTTATTTTTGGTATAAGACATGATTTTTTTTAAAAGTTAATTCACTCATATTTAAAAAACTATTTTCAAAAAATTGTGTTAATTTTTGAATATAACATGTCAAAAAATGTTTTAAGTGAATTTTAGCGATTTTTCTTAAATAAGGATTTTTTATGAATAGTGAGATACAAAAAAATACAGTGTATACAAATTATCAGCAAAATACACTATACCTAGTGTCATGGAAGATGTAAGAACCAGTGTGTCAAACACACATTCTCAAATTACTATTTCGTTGACATGAATCAATACTATTCATTATCTTGAAAAAAATATATTAAACTAATGATTAAAATAATCTAAAACCCCTTCTATCGACCAATATAAATACCACCCTCAACCCCCTCTTCCTCCCACACATATCAAACCATGGGCCTTATCTATGTTATACCAAATAATCTTCAAATACCCCACCCCCATGTCAATGACCTTATATTATCACCAATAGGCCAAAACTAGGGGCCTTTAGGGGGATCTCATGGGTAAGATATCAAGAGGAAAAGATCATCTTTCATTTCCTTCAGTTTTCATTTCAATTTGTTTCTTTTCTTATACTCTCTTATAATCCCCTAATCCAAGAGGCATGAAATAACCAGTATTATATATATTATATTTTTATCAAGTTCATTTATAATTTCTTCATCATTCTTCCTCTTATCAAAAACTTATTCTAAAAAAAATACATCATATGTGATGTGTTGATTTACCGATATCGTGGACGATGTGTCTTCAATTTTCATCGTATCCTATAAAATCAGTTCTAAATACATTAAATTGGTTGAAAAAGATTTTAATATTTATAATATATCTATTTACATGGTCGTTAGTAGAAATATATAAATAATATTATGTTATATAATGAAACTAGTTTGAGATTATCAAAGAACCGCCAAAATGATCTAAACAAATATCACTAAAGATTTATCAAATGATTCATCATCATACCATATAAAAAAATTATTTATGGAATCATTCATTTTTATGGAAACTTATTAATATCATTTTATTCCACTTCTATAATTGTATTTCCATATGAAAGGAAAATAAAATACAAACTGACCATGGAAATCATGTAAATAATGCTGACAAAATAGTGGAATAAAGAAAACAATAATAATTAAAGGATGAAGTGGTGTTATAAAATAATCATATAAGGTGTATTAAAAATTAATATGATTACTTAAAATATTAATAACACTCTTTTAACCTTAATATAGGCATTTTAGACAGGTTTGACATAAGATAACCCCAATATAAGGGAATTCATAACCAAATTTCCATTCATTGGGTTAACCTTATACTTAATTAATTATGTATCATGATCATTATTTGTTTAATGAATTTGGTTTATATTATGTTTAATTATTTGAATTTACAATTTATATACATATTAAATCCATTATATTGATTCTCACTTATATTATTTGATATTTGTAAGGGTCATTTCTTTTTAAATTATCTTTTTAAATTCTGTTTTACAAAATTCAAAAGTAATGAATTATTTGGTATAATTAATATTTAATGATTATGTTCTATTTCTTGGAAATTGATTATGATGAAGTGTGGGACCTATATATCCTTAAATTACATAGGGGATTTGTATGTTGGGGGTCGGCTGTATGGTTACTCGAAGTGTAACTGTGATGGTTACAGAATATGGTCGTCATGAGGATTACATGGTATGGTATCTGTGAGGGTTAGTAATCATAATGTAAATAGGATGGTTAAAAGATAATGTAATTAATTCCCCTAAAATAATTTATGGTTCTATTTATGTTCTATATGTTTTTTGGGAATCTAGTTGAAATCTAATGTTTCACAAAGTAGGTATATATTGGTGAAAAGTAGGTCTTTGTGAAAATGATTTCATAAGTTTACTATTATTTATGGACTAATGTTTTCTTCATTTATTTTTATATACATTAATTATATTTTTTTGCTCATACCATGTTTTTAAATTATTTTAATAGGTTATAGAAATGTGTAAGACAAATATGGAATCCAACATAAAAGTTATGATATTTTTTCAAAGAAAACACATTTTATTTAAAAGGATTTATATTTTAGAATAAATGAATAATATTTTTGTGGTATCCTCTATTTATAAATGTGTAATTTTATGTATCTTTTATCTCCCAATTCTATAAATCTATAAAATTTAAATGATTCTCATTGCAGAAGGAAGTGAGTTATTGACTAAAATTCAAATCTATATACTATAATAAGGTTGGGTCCTAATACAAGTACTAAAAGCATGTGAATTAAAACCAATTCTACCCTTTTTAATTAAATTAGCCAATAATTTAACATTAATTAATATGGAACACCCATAATACATTCATTAAAAAATTAATAATGTCTCACACTATACACTATTGAGAGAAATGTGGGAATCCCAACCTCAAAGAAAAATTTCATCTCGCGGCACCCAATAGTGAGATGAATCTTTTCTCACGAGGGATACAATAATGATTTTATGAAAGGTACAATTACCATAAAAAATATAACTACAATAGATTATTTTATTATTTATAATATCACTCTATATCTAAGTAATTTTTTAAATGTATCCCATTACCACCTCAGAAAATAGATGTTGACTTGGCTCTAAAACACCTTAATGGAAAAATGATCGTATACTAATTCATTTATTCTTATTCTGTTTAAGATTATGAGAATGTGTCTTCTTATAATGATATAATTATTTTTCCAGATGATTTGAAATTTATTCTTGGAATGGATATACATTCTTTATAAAAATCCCACATCCAATTCAAAGGAAAGATTTTTATATTTGATATTGCGAACCAACCTATAATCTCCTAGTAGTGTGACAAAAATGTTAATGTTACAATGGAAATTAAAACTATTGTATGGTTCATGATTCCTATTAAAGGGATGAATTTATTATATATGGTGAAGGAGAAACTCATCATTGATGATATTTAAGATTTTTAGTTGTTTATTGATTTATTTACAAAAGCGTTTATTATTATTCAATAAAATCATGATGTTGATTTTTCAATATAACACATCCCCATTGATATTATGGTTTCAATGAATCTATATTGTATATTACATGATTACATTTAAGAATTAAAAAATAAAATCCATGAGAATTTGTATAAGGGATCCATTCGGCCATGTGTACCCCCTTGGGGTGAACCTGTTCTATTTGTTATGAATAAATATGGATCAATGTGACTCGACATTAACTATTAAGAATATAACAACTCCACTATCAAGTAAAAGTATCCTATACCACATAATTATGACTCTACTAATCAAATTTTTATAAATCAATAATTTTCCATTATTAAACTCTATTTTTGATATCATCAATTGAGATTCAATTATGATAATATATACAATACAATATTTAATATAAGTAATGGAATGTATTAATTTATAGTGATGGAATTTTTGTTACCAAATCTCCTACATTGAAAATTTATTTCCTTAATACAGTCATTAAATATTACATTGAATAGTTTTTGGTTGACTTTATAGGTGATATTAGCATTTATTCCAAGGGAAAGTAAAAGAATTATGGTCATTTATGAATTATAAAAAAGGCCCTGTGGAAGGGTAAAACTTATTAAAAATTTACAGAGCCTGAATTATGGATATGGAATGTTTCATACCTCATACATACGATCTTTAGTGAGGGTATAACCGTGGATCATTCAAAGACAGAAGTTATTGAACATTGGTCTATGCCGACCACTAAGTTTAATATCCATAATTTTCGTGACATTTCTAGATATTATAGACACTTTATATATAATTTTTCATTTTTGTTGTATCTATTCACCTAGTTAACACATAAGGGAGTCATGTTACATTAGATTGATGAATGCAAGGTATGTTCTGAGGAACTTATGAAATGTGTAGTTAGCACATCAGTTCAAAAAATACCATTTAGTGGAAATGTTTTTGAAATTTATAGGGTTGAATCAAAGAAGGAGTTTTGATTATTCTTCCTGATAAATGATAATAATAGATCTTATTCTTCATTAATGTTGATGTTCTATGAGAAAAAATAAAATACATAGGATTTGGAGTTAGTTGTTGAAATTTTTTCATTGAAAATATGAAGACCTTATATTTATGGGAAATAATGTAAAATATATACTGATCACAAAATATTAAATTTATTATTCAAGAAATAAAGATATTATCATGAAAAACGAATCTTGATTTAGATGATTTATGATTATGAATGTCCAATACATTACTACTCTAGGAAAGTGAAAATGAAATGTATTCTATAGTTTAAAAGCAACATTCTTGATAATATATTATGAGGACCATACAATATTCAATATATGATTATTTTCAATAGATGAAGATGGAATTCTTAATTGATGTGGGGAAATATTCCTTACCTCAAATTACTATTCAACCATTTATTTAGATGAAGATTATACTACAGTAGATGGATAATGATGAGATGAAAAAGAAGGTGAGAAATTATTTTGATGAAATCCTTGATTGTGATGCAAAGAAACGATATATTAAATCAGTATGTGTCCATTTGGATCCATATATTGAGATGAATATGTTAGGTGATGATCATATATCTTTATTCTATGTACTTTCTTAAAGTAAAAGCGTTGTATTGTTATTTAAAAAGTATTTATTGTTAGATGTCATGATGAGAGATATTGTATATCATTTTATCAATTCTTTGTATGTTATAAATTGAATGGGATGATACATATGTCTTAGGGGATGTTACAAACATTTACCACATTATAATGAAAATTTCAAAATTACACCATGGATTATTTCATCAGATTTCCCAAAATATCCAAAGACAATAGCCATATATGGGTTCAACAAGATCATCTAATGGAGTCAACACACCTAATCACTATTTGATAGGATTCCTCCCTTGATCAATAGTCATGGATATATATTTTGAAAGTTTTATGATTTCATGGTCTACCACTATCATTTGTGTCTACTAACGATATGAGTTTTACCATAATGTTATCAATAGGTCCTCATTGGGATCAAGATATAGAGTTCAATTTCCACACTTCTTATCACCATCAGATAGATTGTAAATTTGAATAGACTATTGAAACTCTAAAATACATGTGGAGATCTTGATCTATTGATTTAAATAGTGGTTTCTATAGGAAACATCATTTGAGGGAATTTTATTACATCAATATATTTCACTGTAGCATTCATATGGTCTTTTTGAAGTCCTCTATTGTCGAAAAAAAAATTTATGATTAAAATGATAAAAAATATTGATTTTGAAATTATTGATGATTAAATTCTTTTAATATCACCCTATAAGATGATAATAATATTTGGAAATATGTTATCTTTAATACCTAGGTATATCAGATTATTTTATATTCATTATTGAATTGGGATGGAAACCAATAAATTGTCCTTCCCAAAAAATCTTTTTCATGTTCATCTTGTGTTGAATGTATATCTCCAAATCAATTAAATAAATGATTCAAATCATTTATTAAACATTGAGGTCATAAAAATGTAGATATATAATTTATATGATTAAAAATACGTAAAGATTCTTCATATTAGAAAAAGGTTCTACGAAGCAAGGCCACTCAATTAATAGATTTTTTGTGAAAAACCCGACAATTTGAAGAAGATACTTGTGATCCTAATGAGGTAATGAGGCTGATGAATCCCCAATTTTTATCATATTAATTAATAAATAGTTTTAAATCCATTTTTGTATGGGTGGAATGTGACACTAGTATAATTTTCATATAAATAATTTAATTTATTCAATAGTTCAGGTTACATGAAAAACCGTGTTTCAAAAATCCATTCAACATTATTAAAATATTATATGTCCATTATCTCAAATCCATTGGATTCGTGGGTATGAAAATTATTAAATAAATTATGAAAAATATATGGTCTAAACACGTATAAAATGAATTCATTATTTATCAAATTATTATAAATAATATTTATGTCGAAACATAATATGAATTTTTTATGAGAATTTTTATTTATGATCCAAAAATTTTTTTTATCTTCAATTAAAAATTATAGGACAATTATTTTAATGAAATATATGTATTTTTACTTTAAAAATTTATTTCAACATTCAAATAATATTTTTCCTGGAAAAATATATGAATAAATTCATTTTTGTACTTGAAAGTGTGTGTTTTTAAAAAATACCATTTTTTGACGATGTTAATGCACTTACATTAATGTAACATAATAATCCCCTTATATTTTTCATATATACGAATAGTAACAATGGAGAAATTAATCACCTCAAAAAATGTTAAATGAAGTTTACTAGAAAAAAAATATAACATAAAGAAATAATATTTCATGTTATTTCATATTTGAGGATGGTAATTATTAAATTATCATATTATCTTCAAATTTTTTATGTTTAACAGAATCATGAACATAAAAATTACTTATATCTCATTTAAATAAAATACAATTATAAAACATCACCCACGTTTTTTTATTCTCTATTGTGTTTTCACGTAACAACAAAAGTAATATATGAAAGAATATATCATTCTAGGTTGTTCATAATTAAATTATAATCATGGTAATTGTTTTTCGATTCTAGTATATCATAAATCAAAAAATATATGAAAAAATGAATGGGTATTTCTCAAATCTATAAAAAATATAATGGAATTATAATTTTAGTAGTTTAATGTGTTGCATTAATTTTATTGTTGAATTGTTATAATGATTTATATGATTATATTTTAATAACTAATTTTTCATTATGTATTCTAAGGGACATTATATGAATAAATTATAAATATAAAATAATAAGATTTTATGGAAATAATAGTTTATTAATTGACATAAAAATCGTAGGATTTTTAATTGATGAAAAAAGGTAGACTATGTGGATTTAAATTTTACACCCAATCAAATTATAGATTGTTTGGAACCATTTCGATTGAGATTGACATAATAACATTTTAATAATTTAATAACATTTTAGAGTGCATCTCCGCTCTATTATAAAAGGGTACCAAACCATTCTCTTCGTTATCACACATTTATCCTTCAATATGGACCATCCTAAGTAATATTTTCTTCCCAAATTCCTTGGCCACATTCTAGAGGTTCTGGTATTATCAGATTTTCAACTATATGGTGTTTAATGGGATATATAAAGTAGTTCATTCCAAGAAGATATAATCTCCTTAACAAATCACTTGTTTACACTATTAAATAAGCCTATTAAATATATTTTATTCATGGTAAATTAATAATTTATGTAACAAAAAAGATTTCATAAAAGATATTTGTCTGTCGAAATAAATGGTTTTTATAATATACTAAATGGTATTATACAGATAATGAAATTGAAGAATTTTTTTCATTGATAAATAACAATACATTATTCTGTAACAAATCCAAATATAATCTCAAAAATCACAAAAACCAAATTTATAAAATAGAAACGTTGATATGATTTAATATAGGTCACCCCAATCGGCAAGAATCATCTCCTACACTGCCAAAAATATTGAAAAGAAACCAAAAAATAAATAAATTAATGTGAAATATAAAAAATTAAAATAGATAACATTGATAGAAAATTATTTGAATAATAAAGGAAAGAAATTAATGATATTTATTAGAGGTAATATGACTCTTTGAATAGTAATGTGACTGTTGGAATAGTAACTGGATAGTTCAAATAGTAACCTGACCATTGGTATTTTTAACATGACCGTTGGGAATATTAATTTTACGTAAAATTGAAAATTTATGATAAAAAAATATTAATCATGATTAGTTTATGTAAATATTAATATTAAAATTCAATAAATATATATAATAAAAAATATAAAAGAAACTATATTATTTTTTTAATAAATTTTATTTTTATTTATCTTATAAAATTCATTACCGTTCTATTGACAATTAAAATTACATTTTTCATAATTTTTAATTGATAAATTTTGTATAATTTTTTAAATCATAATTTTAGAATATTATAGGGTTTATCTTTTGGAAATTATCTAAAATTCTTCAAATTTCTAATGAGTAATAAAAAATCGGTATTATATCATTCATGATTTAATAATAACACAATCTTTTTTAGAAATTAATTTTTGTCCATTATATATTGTATTTCATAAATGATAAATTAAAATATAGTAAGCCAAATTTCCAAACCTGAAAATAACATTCCCAAAACTACTATCAAAATTTATTCCTTAAAATAATAATTTATCCTTTTTTTTCAACATTTATTTTTAATAAAATAATTAATTTGAATTATAGAGTGTATTTAAATTCATAAAATCATTATATATTTTTTATATATTATCTATATTGTAAATAATTTAATTATTATATTTTTTACCCTTTAATATATTATATTAATTACTATTTTATTCAAAATATACACATCTATTTAAGTATAATTATTCCCACACCCCATTGAAAAATTGTCATCCCCAAAATTAAAAAATATTTTAAAATTACCAACATCCTTGTAACACCCTGATATTTTATGAGAAGTATATATTTTTTATGTAATATGTTATACGGAAAGGAATCTTCCACTACACACAACACTAGCTTGGCTTGCGTTACACACAATCGCGACCTTCCTCGATAGCGTGTGTAGTACGCAATACCGAGTTTCACTAAACAATGATATATTATAATATTATAAACAAGTCTTTATAAATATTATTAACTGAATTTTTAATTTTATAACATTATAATTCATCTTATACATTTTATATAATGAGGAATAAAAACAAAATCAGTTTTTTGGATAAAAGAATTATTTTTCAAAAAAATGTAGTTTTACCGCCTTTTGATGGTGCACCCACATTAAATCTAGTTTTGAAAATTTTATAAGTTCAATTTGAAAAAAATAAAATTCTTCCTTAGAATCAGGATATAAAAATTTACTTTGAATAAATTTTTCATATTATTCTGATAACTTTCATATTTTAATGAATAGTAAAAACAGGCTATATATTAATTAAAAACATCTTTTTTCATCGCAATACTTTATATGGTTAAATTATAATATTTAATGTTTTTAAAGTGTAAATAGAATATATTTTTACCATTTAATATAATTTAGGTCGTTAGCACTAATTTTACATTGAATTCATAGGTAAAAACATTTCAATCTTTATGAATGTTTTAACAATTAAAACCTGTTTGTTTAACAACGAGATTAATTTTAAATTAATTTCTGCAACTTCTGTGTTTTGAATTTTGAAAAATGGATTCCATATGTGGAATCAGTGGGTCCAAATTATGTTAATAGGTTACTTTTATTTTTTTGATATTATGAATAGTAACTACGAGAATTTTTTATTATTTCGGTTAAAGGTAAATAGGGTAATTCAATGTTAAAAGAATATTATAATAATTAAAAATTAACTTAAAACTTGTCCTAACCTTATTTTATGATTATTTTCCGACCACGGGCATCCTTGGGTCGATTTTGGGACCCCATTGAGCTACTTGGTAGTGACAATGACAATTTGGATTAATTAATTTAATGTAAAGACAAAATTGACATTAACAAAAATTTTTAGTAATTAATTATTATAAGGGGTTATATAAATTATATTTTCGACTATGAATATTAATTAGAAATCTAAAACTATTTCCTACATAATTGTATTTTATTTTTAATTTTTAGACAATAAATAATTTAATTTATTTATGATACAATGATGATGCAGTAATTATCTTATTAATGAAATATTGACATAATTGATGTTATAAATACCCAAATAAATGTAATTTGATAATTTTTATGAATTCCAATAATTTTATATGTTAATATGACATGTTAGTATTGATTTACTTAACTTTTTTCGAATTAATCATTCTGTTATGATTTTCACAAAAATCAATTACCAAATAGTTTCAAAATTGACATAAAATAGTTTTTTAAAAAAATATTATATTATTCCTAAAAAACTAAGGTTTTTCAAAGATACTTATATAATGATAGATGTATCATTAATGGACCACATTGGGGTCTCATGGATGTATATGGTAAGTTTATTAACTATATAATATAAAAATACAATGTGACATGGTAAATTTCAATCTAATTAACTAAGAGTTAAAACTAAAATATAAGGTTAATATAATGACCTAAACATGTCTAAATTCTATTGCATGAGATAATTACGACCCATACCAAGATTATCTTCGAAATAAATTAATTTGGAGCTATTAAAAACCGAATATGACTTTATAATAAAATAATATTTTTAGTTTTTCCAAAGGTGCCCCTCTCCTCCCTTATAAAAGGGAACCTCCTCCCTCTCTTCCTCACACCAGTTTGAGCCTTCAAGCATGGCCAACCTATGCCCGTTTCACTTCCTCACTTCATTATAAACCTACTAGAGGTACTGGAATTCTCAAAAGACCAACTCTAGTCCCTTTAAGAGAAAGTTTAAAGGAGGCACTTCAAGAAAGAGGTAATACCATCTACCGTTTTATTTGAGTTCCATTCTTCTTCTTCTCCCTCTTCATTAGTTGTTTAATTATGAGTTAATAACATAAGTATCCCTCATATAATGATATGTTATTATAAATATGAAACAACCATATTTCACCTCTTATCCATCCTATAGAAAACGAAATCACCACGCGTGCGTACGTACGGAATACCGTCTCCAGGCCGTGGTGTAATCTATTTTACACCACCACCATACTTGGATGCGTATAATGGTGTAAATAATAACTATATATGATTATTTTAAAATTATATTTATTCTGAAATAGTATACACACTCTCCAATACAATTCCATGATCATGGGAATGATATCATCGCTCGTGCGTACATATGGAATATCGTCTCCACGATGTGATGTGACTCATTCTACATGATCTTCATTGAATAATGATTATATAAATGAATTTAATGAATTAATATGATCTATATTACACTAATAAAATTCTGTAAATGAGGTATCTATAACCAAAAGAGAAGAATAAGAATTTATTCGATAAAACACGCATAAGAACAAAAAGTAATAAACACCCGAATAACAAGTAGCAATGAAATATTACTAATAAGAAGCTAAGAATATGACCATATATGATATAATAAAAATGATTATGATTCTGGAATAAGTCAATGACATTATTTAAATCATTATACAGGTGGTTCAGACATTTATGAATCAAATCAGACCTAAGGTAAGGGAAAATATCACAATCTCATTTTATCCAATGTTGTTTATTCTTTGGTATTTACTTGGTTGTATTTTATCATCCAAATCCATGTTTCCTCAATATGTAATTTTATTTCCATCCACCTAAATTTTTTAATTCCAATTTTACCCTTCGGTGAGTTTTTAGTAAAATATATGAAAGGAATCTTTTGTCGTTTTTCGTATGAGGTACTTTTTGACTTTTCTGACAAAAGTACAAGAAAAATGTTTTTTTAACTTACACGACATGAATAGATTTTTAAAAAATTATTTCCCAGAAGCTTCATTTAAAAGTTTTCAAGTTCATTTCTAATCAACTTCTTTTAGTTTAAAATTGTATGACATGTTAAGAAAGGAAAATGTTTTTTAAGTAGAAAGGATATTTTCCACAAGAATGGAGTTCAAGTGTTTTATCAAAATTATTTTCCATATAAGATAATATAGGGTTCTGTTTCTATCCCTATTATTACATTGATATGATTATGTTGTGATGGAATTATTTTTATGAATTCCTTTATCTTATATGAATTTTTTTATGATGTCATGATGTTTAAGAATCCCATTTTTATTACATGGGTTATGCAATGATGTATGATTTATGATTTTGTGTAACACATAATAATGGTATCATTATTAGATGGGTGGGACCTATATCTCCCTCAAATTCATTGGGTAAGATTTATATATCATAAGATAGACAAGGCTGGAACAGAAGATTAATCTAGTTCAGTGAAACAGGACTGAAAAGAGGAGTGAACTCGGTTCAGAAACGGACTTTGTCTGGTAAAATAGTCTTGGCTATGAGTATTGACTACTAAGAAATGACTATCTGTGATTATATGTATATTACACAAAGTTTCGTGTTTTAAGTTATGATTATTGGGATTCCATTTTACTTTTATTATTTATTCCATGACATGAAATTATGATTTCTTTTGCATGTTAAGATTTCAAAAATGTTATGTTCTTATGAATATGATGTGATTGATTTTTTATTTTGTTTACCCTTACTGAGCATTTGAGCTCACCCTTTTGTATGATTTCTTTACCCTAGGTCAGGAAGAATGTTATTAAGTCGGATATGCCAAAAGGGACTCTAGATATGATGAAATAAATGGGAGACAATGTAGATGATTTATGAACCAGTTGTTTATGATTCCCTGTTTCTAAAGACACTATACCTATATGGTCCTTTCATGGTTTTTTTATATGTTGTAATAAGTGTGCTTCAATTTTGAAGTATTAACAATGTATGTAAAGTATGTGTCAGTATAGTTGGTATCAGAGGAAAGGTAGAGTCAACCTTTGGAAACTAGGATGTGAAAGCCTTAGTAAGAACCCTAAGGATAAGTCTAAGCATAGAACACAATCTTAGTGTTTTAGAAATGGACATGAACAACCTAAGATAAGACCTTATGTGTGAAATTTTCTTCTTGATTATGTGGTTTTCTTATTATAATTAGTGTTGGTCACACTATTCTTCTTGGTTTTAGTCAATGGCGGGAACCCAAAGGAACTGTGTTAATATGGGATGCGACGGGCAATGTAATGATTGTCCCCCTTAGCAACCAAATGTTATTGGAGCTGGAATGAAAAATCTTGTAGCCATGCTCACAAAACATTCTCAAGCTATGAATCATGCAGGACTTCCAAACGAGCAAAGGAAGGATCAACATTCTGTTTAATCCTTCATGAGGCAGCGTCCACCTTCATTTATCAGGTCTTCTGATCCATTAGTGGCTGAACAATGGATTAATACCACTGAAAAGATATTTTCAGTTCTTCAATGTTCAAAACATGATAAAGTCATATTAGCAGTTGATCGTTTGGAAGGTGAAGCTAATCAATGGTGGAATCTTATTAAGAATATGAGGCAAAGGGATGAAATTGAGTCCATGGAATAGGAAGAGTTCAAGAACTTGTTTTTCAATAAGTACTTCCCTCGCATTCTTTGAACAAAGATGGAGAAAGAGTTTCTTGAACTGAAGCAAAAGGATGCTGAATCTGTTGGTACCTATGAATAAAATTTTAGAGGACCTGCAAGGTACGCTTCTGGTATTATTATCCAACCAGAGAGTAAGATCGATCGATTCATTAGTGGCTTAAAACCAAGTCTTCAAAGGGAGTTAACCATAAGGGACTTCAATAGCTACGAGGAAATCGTTCGATGTGCTATCACGGTTGAGATGGATATTGGAGTAACCAATCAGTCATATGGGTTTAATACAAAGAGGAAAATGGAATTCAACGGAAAATCTAAAGGGCACACTGAAAAGAATATGAGTTTTCCCTTATGATCAAATTGTGAAAATAAACATGGAGGAAATTTTCTTAAGGGGACAAGAAAATGTTATAAGTGTGGAAAAGAAGGTCATCGGGCAATTGAATGTCGAAACAATGGGACGAAAATGTCTAATGATGTAAACAAAGTAAGTGATACACAAAATGAACCTACTACACTTCAATGTTTCAAGTGCAAGGAAATGGGGAATTATGATAATAAATGCCCTAATCCAATGGTTGATGATGATGATCGACGTCAACAAACTCTTAAGGCTAAAGACAAAGGAAATTCGCATGCAATTTCTATCAGCGATGTGGAGTACGATAACGAAGTGTTGAATGGTACACTTACCATCCAATCTAAAGTAGAAAATGTTTTATTTGATTCTGGATCCACCCACTCTTTTATTTCTAATGAATTTTCTAAGGGTATCAACATATTACCTCAACAATTAGATGTTGAGATAGCTATGACAAATCCTAATGGAACAACAGTCGCATCAAAAGTTTATAATTCTTCTCCGATTGAAGTTTGTGGGAAAGTGCTTCATGAAAATCTTGCGATCCTTCCTATAGTGGAATTTGATGTGATTCTTCACATTGATTGGCTTTCTTTATGTGGAGCTCATATCAATTTCCAATGAAGGGAAGTCACATTTCATATTCCATATCAATCTATAATCGTGTATCGATGCAAGGATGAACATAACCTTCCAGTGGAAATTTATTCCATCTTATGGGTCTTGATTCCACTAAATGAAGGTTATTTATCGAAAATGGTTGGTGAGAAACTCACGATTAAGAATATTCCCATTGTATGGGAGTTTGACGATGTTTTTATAGAGGAATTGATGGGTCTTCTACCAAATCGTGAAGTATAGTTTTCAATAGAACTCGTACCAGGTGCATTTCCTATTTCAAAGACACCTTATAGAATGGCCCCAATTGATTTACAGGAATTGAAGAAGAAACTCCAAGATAATCTTGATAAGGGATTCATACGCCCTAGTGCGTCACCTTGGGGAGCACCTGTTCTGTTTTTTAAGAAGAAATATGTATCAATGAGACTCTGCATTCATTATCGAGAACATAACAAGATCACTATCAAGAACAAATATCTTCTCCCACGCATTGATGACTTATTTGAACAACTACGCAGAGCTCAATACTTTTCCAAGATTGATCTTCTTTCAGGATATCATCAATTAAGGTTCAAAAGGGAGGATATACCAAAGACGACTTTACGTACAAGGTATGGACACTATGAATTTATAGTGATGCCATTTGGTCTTACTAATGCCCCTGCTATCTTCATGGATCTGGTGAATAGAGTCTTTAGAGACTATCATGATCAGTTTGTGGTAGTCTTTATAAACGGTATTCTTGTCTATTCAATGAGCAAGGATGAAAATGAATATCACTTTAGAATTATATTGAATACCCTGAGAAAGGAGAAGCATTATGCCAAATTTACCAAGTGTGAATTTTGGCTTAAAAAAGTTTCATTTTTGGGTCACATAATCTCAAAAGAGGGGATATATGTGGATCCAGCAAAAAAAGAGGTTATCGAAAGTTGGTCGAGACCAACAACAGTAACTATGATCTGATGTTTTCTTGGTTTGGATGGATATTATCAACATTTTGTGAACTATTTTTCACGATTATCTAATCCACTGACCAAGTTGACTTGGAAAGGAGCTAAGATTGTTTGGACGGAGGAATGTGAATAGAATTTGAAGGAGTTGAAAAGAAGGTTATCCAGTGAACCTGTGCTCACACATCCTAGTACTAGAGAAATGTTTGTGATCTACAGTGATGCATCCAAGAAGGTATTGGGGTGTGTTCTTATGCAAAATTATATGGTAATAGCTTATGCCTCACGACAGTTGAAAATACATGAGCAAAATTACCCAACTCATGATTTGGAGTTAGCTGCGGTAATCATTGCATTAAATATTTGGAGGCATTATCTTTATAAAGAAAGGTGTGATATTTATACTGATCATAAAAGTTTAAATTATATTTTTACACAAAAGTAGCTGAATATGCGCTGAAGAAGATGGTTGGAGCTGATTAAGGATTACGACTGCTCAATTCATTACCACCCTGGGAAAGAAAACAAGGTGGCAGATGCATTAAGTCGTCAAGACCATGCCAGTTTATCCATGATGAGGATCACAAAAGATCCAATATTTATGGATTTACAAAGGATGGATCTTTGAATTATAATGGAAGGGGGAAAATCATATCTTTCTCAAATGAATGTTCAACCATCTATACATGTGAAGATTAAAGAGGCGCAGAAAGAAGATTTCGAGTTACAAATGAAGGTGAGAAATGTTCCTGAATTCAACCTTGATTGTGATGGGATAATAAAGATCAGGAATCTGGTTTGTGTTCCTCCCATCACAGAATTAAAGAAGGAGCTGCTGGATGAGGCTCATAGTTCTTAATTCTTTGTTCATCCTAGAAGCACGATGGTATATAGGGTCCTGAAAGAGTACTTCTGCTGGGATGGCATGAAAAGAGATGTTGCTGAATATGTCTCTCGAAGCTTGGTTTGTCAGTAAGTTAAATCTGAGAGACAAGAGTCCAAGGGGATGTTACAACCATTACCCATACCAGAATGGAAATGGGAAAACATCACAATGGACTTTGTCACTGGACTTCCTAAAACATCCAAAGGCAATAATACTATCTGGGTTATAGTTGATCATCATACAAAGTTGGCACACTTCATTTATATTAGAGGGGATTTCTATCTGGATCAGCTTTCTAGGATATATATTTAAAGGAAGTTGTAAGATTGCATGGAGTACCACTTTCCATTATATCTGATCGGGATTCGAGGTTTACCTCAAAGTTCTGGCGAAGTCTTCAGCATACTCTGGATATAGAGTTGAGTTTCAGCACTGCTTATCATCCCCAGACAGACAGTCAGTTTGAGAGGACAATTCAAACTCTATAAGATATGTTGAGAGCTTTCTCTATGGATTTCAAAGGTGGTTGGGATCAACACCTACCTTTGGGGGAATTTTCTTATAATAATAGCTTTCACTCCAGTATTCAGATGGCTCCTTATGAAGCTCTCTATGGAAATAAATGCAGGACTCCAACTTACTGGGATGAATTTTGGGAAAGAAAGCTATTAAGACCTGATCTTGTTGATGAGATGGTAGAAAAAGTCAGATCTATTCAACAACACATAAGAGCAGCTTAGAGTCAACAAAAAAATTATGCCGACAACCGAAGAAAAGACCTAGAGTTTGAAGTGGGTGATAAAGTGTTTTTACGAATATCTCCTTGGAAGAGAGTAATGAGATTTGGAAAGAAGGGAAGGTTGAGCCCTAGATATACTGGTCCTTTTGAAATTCCAGATCGTGTTGGGAAGGTATCTTACCGATTGGTGCTTCCACCGAATCTCTCTTAAGTTCACGATGTGTTCCATGTATCTCTCATGAGAAAGTACATACTTGATCCTTAACATGTACTAAGCTCAGAAGTTTTACCACTGGAATAAGATCTTTCTTATGATGAACAACTGATAGAGATTCTGGATCATGGCGAAAAGAGTCCTACGGAATAAGACCACTCACTTGGTGAATGTTTTATGGAGGAATAACCAATTAGAAGAAGCTACATGGGAACTTGAGGATATGATGAGGGGGAGGTATCCTCATCTGTTTCTTACGAAGTGACGAATTTCGAGGGCGAAATTCATTTTAAGGGGGGTAGAATGCAACACCCTGATATTTTATGGGAAGTGTATTTTTTTATGTAATATGTTATACGGAAAGGAATCTTCCACTACACACAACACTAGCTTGTCTTGCGTTACACACAAACACGACCTTCCTCGATAGCGTGTGTAGTATGCAATACCGAGTTTCACTAAATAATGATATATTATAATATTATAAACTAGCCATTATAAATATAATTAACTGAATTTTGATTTTTATAACATTATAATTCATCTTATACATTTTCTAGAATGAGGTATGAAAACAAAATCAGTTTTTTGGACAAAAGAAGTATTTTTTAAAAAATGCAGTTTTACCGTATTTTGATGGCGCACCCACATTAAATCTAGTTTTTGACAAGTTTATAAGTTCAATTTGAAAAAATAAAATTCATCCTTAGAATCAGGATATAAAATTTTACTTTGGATAAATTTTTCATATTATTTTGATAACTTTCATATTTTAATGAATAGTAAAGACACGCTATATTATAATTAAAAACATCTTTTTTCATCGCAATACTTTATATGGTTAAATTATAATATTGAATGTTTTTAAGGTTTAAATAGAATATATTTTTACCATTTAATATAATTTATGTCATTAGCATTAATTTTACATTGAATTCAGAGGTAAAAACATTTCAATCTTTGGCAATGTTTTAACTTTTAAAACCCGTTTGCTTAACAACGAGATTAATTTTAAATTAATTTCTACAACTTATGTGTTTTGAATTATGAAAAATGGATTCCATATTTGGAATAAGTGGGTCCAAATTATGTTAATAGGTTACTATTAATTTTTTGATATTATGAATAGTAACTATGGTAATTTTTATTTACTACGGTTAAAGGTAAATAGGGAAATTCAATGTTAAAAGAATATTATAATAATTCCAAATTACCTTGACACTTGTCCTAACCTTATTGGATGAGAAGTGACCAACCATGGACATCCTTGGGTCTATTTTGGGACCCCATTGAGCCACGTGGTTGTGACAATGACAACTTGGAATAATTAATTTAATGCAAAGAAAAAATTGACATTAACAAAAATCATTGAGTAATTAATTCTTATAAGAGGTTATATAAATTATATTTTCGACTTTAAATATTAATTAGAAATTTAAAACGATTTTCTACATAATGATATTTTATTTTTAATTTTTAGGCAATAAATAATTTAATTTATTTATGTTACAACGATGATACAATAATTTTCTTATTAATGGAATGTTGACATAATTGATATTATAAATACCCAAATAAATGTAATTTGAAATTTTTTTTGAATTAAAATAATTTTCTATGTTAATATGACATGTTAGTATTGATTTAATTAACTTTTTTCAAAATTATCATTCTGTTATGATTTTCACAAAAAATCAATTACCAAATAGTGTCAAAATTGACATAAAATAGTTTTCAAAAAAAATATTATATTATTCCTAAAAATATACGGTTAGGCCGAGATACTTATATCATGATATTTTTATCATTAATGGACCTCTTGGGGGTTTCTTGGATGTATATGGTAATTTTATTAACTATATAATATAAAAATACAAAGTGACATGGTAAATGTCAATCTAATTAACTAAGAGTTAAAACTAAAAGATAGGTTAATAGAATGACCTAAAATTGTCTAAATTCTATTGGATGAGAGGATTTCGACCCATACCCACATTAGCATCAAAATAAATCAAATTGGAGCTATTAAAAACCGAATATTACTTTATAATAAAATAATATTTTTAGTTTTTCCAAAGGTGCCCCTCTCCTCCCATATAAAAGGGAACCTCCTCCCTATCTTCCTCACACCAATTTGACCCTTAAATCTCGCCCAACCCCTGCCCATTTCACTTCCCCAATTCCTTAGAAACCTACTAGAGTTACTGGTCTTTTCAAAAGGCCATCTCCAGTGCCTTAAAGAGAAAGTTTAAAGGAGGCACTTCGAGAAAGAGGTAATACCTTCTACCGTTTTCTTCAAGTTCCATTCTTCTTCTACTCCCTCTTAATTAGTTGTTTCATTATGAAGTAATAACATCAGTATCCCACATATACTGATATGTTATTATAAATATGAAACAACCATATTTCACCTCTCATCCATCCTACGGAAAATGAAATCACCGCGCGTGCGTACGTACGGAATACCGTCTCCACACCGTGGTGTAATCTATTTTCCACCACCACCTTAATTGGATGGGTATAATGGTGTAGATAATAACTAAATATGATTATTTTAATGTGATATTTATTTTGAAATATTATACATACACTTCAATACAATTCCACGATCATGGGAATGATATCATCGCTCGTGCGTAAGTACGGAAAACCGTCTCCACGATGTGATGTGACTCGTTCTACATGATATTCATTGCATAATGGTTATATAAATGAATTTAATGAATTAATATTATATATATTACCCTAATACCATTCTGTAATTGAGGTATCTATATCCTAATGAGAATAATAAGAACAAATTCGACAAAACACGCCTAAGAACAAAAAGTAACAAACACCTGAATAACAAGTAGCAATGAAATATTACTAATAAAAAGTTAAAAATATGTCCATATATGATATAATAACAATTTGTATGATTCTGGAATAAGTCAATGACATTATTTAAATCATTATACAGGAGGTTCAGACACTTATGAAGCAAATCAGATCTAAGGTAAGGGAAAATATCACAATCTCATTTTATCCGAGATTGTTTATACTTTGATATTTACTGGGGTGTATTTTATCATCCACATCCTTGTTTCCTCAATATGTAATATTCTTTACATCCTCCTACAATTGTTTAAATCCAATTTTACTCTTTGGTGAGTTTTTATTAAAAGATATGAAATGAATCTTTTGTCGTTTTTTGTATGAGGTACTTTTTTACTTTTCCGAAAAAAGTACAAGAAGAATGTTTTATTAAATTATACGGAACGAATGGATTTTTAAAACATTATTTCCAAGAAGCTTCATTTAAAAGTTTTCATGATTATATTTAATCAACTTCTTTTAGTTTAAAATTGTATGACATGTTAAGAAAGGAAAATGTTTTTGAAGTAGAAAGGATATTTTCCTCAAGAATGGAGTTCAAGTGTTTTATCAAAATTATTTTCCATCTAAGATAATATTGGGTTATGTTTCTATCCCTATTATTACATTGATTATATTATGTTGTGATGGAATTATTTTTATGAATTCCTTTATCTTATATAAATTGTTTTATGATGTCATGATGTTTAAGAATCCCATTTTTATTACATGGGTTATGCAATGATGCATGATTTATGATTTTGTGGAACACATAAGAATGGTATCATTATGAGATGGGTGGGACCTATATCTCCCTCCAATGCATTGGGTAAAGATTTATTTCTCATGAGATAGACATGGCTGGAATTATTGGTTAATCTGGTTCAATGAAACATGACTGAAACGAGGAGTTAACTCGGTTCAGAAATGGACTTTGTCCACTAAGATTGTCTTGGCAATGAGTCTTGACTACTAAGAAATGATTCTCTATGATTATGTGTGTATTCCACAAAGTTTCATGTTTTAAGTTATGATTATTGGGATTATATTTCATTTCTATGATTTATCCCATGATATGAAATTATGATTTCTTTTTCAGGTTAAGGTTTCCAAAATGTTATGTTCTTATGAATATGATGTGATTGATTTTTTCTTTTTTTACCCTTACTGAGCATTTGAGCTCACCCTTTTTTATGTTTTCTTTCCCCCAGGTCAGGAAGAAGTTTATTAATTGGATATTCCAAAAGGGACTCTAGATATGATGAAATAAATGGGAGACAATGTAGATGCTTTATGAACCAGTTGTTTATGTTTCCCAATTTCTAAAGACACTATACCTATACGGTCCTTTCATGGTTTTGTTATATGTTGTAATAAGTGTGCTTCAATTTTGATGTATTAAAAATGTATGTAAAGTTTGGGTCGTTATAATCCTCTCCCTCAAGAAATTTATAATCCTTAAGGTCATTCTCATGTAATTCATCTACAAGAATCAAGGAACTTGGAGTTACATACTTGAGAAGCTACATCGAGGATTATGTATGTTTTAATCAACTACTCACTTTTTTCAACTTATTCTTCTTATTCTATTTTTCATTCAACACCCCATCCAATTTAGAAACATGTATGAAATAATTAGGCATTGTTTTAGCATTATATTAATTAGGTTAACTTACTATAGTTATTATATTTAAAATATATATAAATTTCCAAATTCTATTTCCCACTATAATGAAAATGTCCCATCAAAGGCCAATTAACCACCTAAAAAGACATTTCCAAGTCAATGCTTATAACAACATTCAATTATGTAAAATATGAAATATATACATAATAAATAAATATGTAATTACATATATTTTATGATTCTAGAATTAAGAACCCTAATTTATCGATTAATAATAAATTGAGAAATAGGGTAAACAATTAATATTTAATCAAAAAACTGATATCAAAATCACTCCACTATAACTATGGAAACTAAAAAATATAATTTAATGAATATTTTTGATTAACAGTGTTTAAAATTTATATAATATAATTTTTAATAAATGTTTTATAATATAATTTTTTATTATTCTTGAGGAATAGATAAAATGAAATAAAGGGGAAATAATGGTATAGGGAATATCAAACCTAACTCCATGTCATTTAGTTATCCCTCTTTCACGACATAATTGCTATAATTATAACTATAATGTTCCATAAACGTCATTACATTATTCTTCCATTTTCTTTTTTGATGATATTCATTTTTACTACATGATTTTATAGTAGATAAAATGAATTTTTAAAAGAAATATTCTTTCAAAGACATATATTTGACTCTTCTTTAGCTATCCATTATTTTTTCAAGATTGTTTATTCTTATACTAAATTATTTTCTTCCACATTCATTTTTAATCCCCAAATATTATTCATGAAATTATAATTGGAGTTGTCCTTGTGAAACCCATTCATTTCCACGACGTAATTCATGAAAATAATTCTAAAATGATCTAGGTGGAATGCATGACTATATAAATATTATTACGTGATGGGTGTCCCAAAAATTATATATCATTCCAATCGATTGGGGTATGATATGTACCTCATGAGATAATATTTACTATGTTTGAACGTTATTTTATCTTTTTTCACAATGATGATGATGTGGAAAATAACATATTTAATACACGAACGAGATTATATATTTTTTCACAACTGTGTGCGGTATTTGTCCAATATAACATGATGCTTTATTTTTATAAATTTTAACATTCCATGACTTTATCCTATGATTCCTCTAATTCTTGTGATAATGGTAATAAACATTTGATCAGATGATGATGATTTTTCTCACCCATGTTCTACATATTCTTGTCCTTATTCATCCTCCTACTAGTTTATTTTCTTACCCCTTTCAGTGATGTATATCCATAAGTGATTACACGTACTATGGTGGATGAATGATTTTAGAATGATATAGAACAAGTATTTAAATAATTTTTTATTTTTTTATTATATTATTTTTATATATGATCCTAATTTTATGAAAAAAAATATTTTGATCTAATATTAAAATCGCTATTATGGCATTAATCTTGAAAATGAACTAATTGTTATGTAAATAAAAATTGCGTCACATAAGTTTTCATCATAAAATAGATTAATTTATTTGGGAATTAATACTATATAACATTCAAAAAACCCCTTTTGATAAGACTAAGTATACATAAAAATTCATACAACTTTTTTTAACATATAGATCCTACAAGATATTCCTTTACAGTTAATTTCACAAAATAATAAAATATATTATCAGAAATTGATGAAATATGATTTGTAAAAATTGATTCTATTTATAGAAATTATTGAACTAGGATTTTTTTTCCAAAACCCCATATGAGGTATAGTGAGATGATTTTCTGGATTATGACACCAATTCCATGGGAGGTGGAGTTGAAACATCATATCAATTCTTACCCAGTTGTCTCGGGCTATAAATAATAACCTAAACCATCTGGAATGCCTTACTTTAACCATAAAGTATCAGCTAGCAATTAAAACATTTATACAGTGATGACCAACAAAAATTAGTGCATATTCTGATCAACTAGTCATTGAATAGTGGGTTAGGTCAACGAAGAAGATATTTTTCAATTCTCTACTATTTTGAAAAGAATAGGTTGAATATTTCTAACTATCTTTTTGATGGGGAGGCTAAAAAACAGTGAAATCCCAAAAACAACTCTATGAAGAAGGATTAAACATAAGAGACTATGTGGGATGACATTATAAAAAACTTTAATACCATTAGTTTTCATCAAACTCATCAAAAAAATATGGAGATAAAATTAATAGATCATAAGAAAAAGGATGTTGAATCATTCACAGATCGTGGGGAAAACATTTCAAGGAATAGAAGGTATGCCTCAGGTATCATTATCATAATTGATAGAAAAGTATATAGATTCTGTAGTTGTATGAACATGCCCATTTCATTGGTTATAGTTGTATGATACATTGGCACATGAGTATTAGCCCAGTTGGTAAGGACTCCATAAGTGCATCCAAACAACCATGGATCAAATCTAGGAGGAGGCAGAATTTCCAGGTACTGTAGCGGGACCTGTGCAGTATTGTAGTAGGTACTGTAGTGGGATCTGTAGTAGAAACTGTTTGGAACTGTAGCAGCTAGGAATATTCTTCCGTTTGGGCCTTTGGGCCACCGATTTGGTTCCTGAGTCCTGTAAGGCCTTTGGGCCATCCAGGCCCTCGGGTCAGTAAGGCATTTGGGCCACCTCAAAGCCTTCGATCCACCTTAGTGCAGATGCAAACCAGACAACATACAAGGAACAAGCTCTAAAAAAGGAAGAGGAAGGATCTTTCACCCCAATAGAAGCTAAACCGATTTTAAGAATGAGAGGGTATGGAACCTACCATCGGGACAAGCCTGTGCATGCATGGGAATGCCTAGCCGAACAACCATGCGAAGGTAGAGAGCGGATTCCACAATGAAGATGCTGGGGAGGAGCAGTTCCAAGTAGTTAGTCTGGTTTGTATGTAATGTTTGAAGCCTATAGGCAATGAATTCTTCTAAGGCCTATGGGACATGTAATAATTACACCTACGGGCCTTTTAAGGGTTCCACCTCACCCCTTGAAAGGTGTATTATAAAAAATCAATAAAAAATGAAGGCTTTCGGGCCATTTGAGGAGTTATATGATACATTGAATGTTAGGATGAGATGGATTGATGAAATAAATATTTTTGGATTGTGGTTGATTAATTTTCCCATGGTTTTAGTGATAATAAGTGGAGAACATTGTTTCAATATGGTGGGTCAAATGAAATATGAGAAACTCGAATCCAATTACCCACATGTCAAAGATGTGGACAGAAAAATCATGAAACATTCTTCTATGGTAAGGGAAAAATATTTATGTGTAACAGAGTAGGAAACCATTCTCATGAATGTAGAATATAAATAAAGAATATAGCTAACATCATGGAGTAATGGAAGTCACCCCTTAAAACAACACTCATGGTTCAATGATTCAAATATAAGGATAAAGGAAACTATAAAAGGCAGTTCCCTAAACCGTGATTCTTTAAGGGTAATCAGTGTCATCAACCACAAAATATAATGAAGAAGGTGAATGATTGTTCAATAACTACTATTGAAGTAGATCTTGAAAATGAAATAAAACAATTTACACTTCCTATTCATTCATGAAATAAAATATGTTTTATTGTATTATGGATCAATGAATTCCGTTATATCCTACAAAATTTCTATATATTATTAATCAAATACCCAATACCGGGATTTTGAGATAATTTTAAATATGTATAGTGGTGGAATCATTTCATCCCATTTGTTGGACACTACACTTATAATCTTCTATGGGAATTTTATATCAGTGAATCTTGTAAAATTTTCTTGGATGAATTAGATTCTACAATGGGAATTCATTGGATCTCATTATTTACAACACACATAAAATGTTGAGAAAAGGTTATATCATTTTAATTTTCAAACCATCCAATTATACTCTATAAATACTTGTAATATCATGAATTTCCATTGAAATAGACTACAATGTTGTGGGTAATGAAACCCTATAATTAAGCATACCTAGCTCAAATTATTGATTCAATGGAAGGGAAAATCTTCTAGGAAATGCCAATTTTGGTGAAGTGTACTGATATATTCCTCAAAGAATAATTAATACTTCTAAATGATCAAGGGTAAGAGTTTAGAATATAGGTTATATAGAGAGATACTCCTATATTAAAATTCCTTTATAGGTTGTCCTTTGTTCAATTAGAGGAGTAAAATAAAAAGATACAAGATAATATAGTAAAAGGGTTTATATTCCGTAGTGCAGTACATTGGGGTGCACCAATGCTATATTTCAAGATGATCTATGGATTAATGTAGCTATGTATCAATTATAAGGGTATCAAAAAAGTTATCATAATTACAAAGTACTATTTTATACGGATTTAGAGATCATTTGATCAAATACCAGAAGCTCAATATTCTCATGGTTTATATTAATTATGTATATAATCATTTGATCGGGAAGATGGTTCAAATTATTTATTATTTATTCTATTAAAGTTATGTGCACTTGGATTTAATTATGATTTCCCTTAGGAATTATAATGACAATTATATCATCATGGATTTGATAAAAGGATTCGTAGAGGCATCCTCAAAATATTTGTGGTAGTGTTTATCTATGATATTCACATTTACACCATGAGTGATGAAGAACATAATGGGATTCTATGGATCAGTATGGAAACATTATTGATAAATAAAATTTATCCTATAGTCTTGAATTATTACTCTTGAATGGAAACTGTCACATTATTGGGTCATGTGACCATATGTGAGGCATTTTCTACTATCCCATTACAAACTGTAGAAATTGAGGAATGACTTATACCGATTGGTTTCTAAAAAATTCCTATTATTCAGGACACAACATGGCCAAACCATTTGTTTTTTGAAATTTCTCAAAATTGTCTAGTGCACTATCAAAATTTTCCTAGAAATAGTTAATGTATATATGGATTGAAGAATGTGATGAAATCATTATGGATATTATGAAAAGGATTATCCCTGTTCCCATACACACACTACCAGAAATTGGTGATGGTTTTGTGATATGTAGTAATTCTTGAATGAAAGGATTGGGTATTGTATAATTTTAGAATGATAACGTAATATAATATGCCTCATGAAAGTTAGTGATCCTTGATAAGAACTACCAACAATTGATATAGAGTTGGTACATCTGTTCATTGCTCGGAATATTTGGTGGTGCTACCACTATTGTGATAATTGTGATGTACATAATGATCACAATAGTGATAAGTTTATATTAACATATATGGATCACACCATGTGTCAAAGAATATAGTTAGGGCTCATGAAGGAATATATTTTTTACTATAATATTTAAATAGGGAACATTATAGCTAATGATTACTGTAGAAATGCACCTGATAATCTATACATGTTGTATATTGAGAAAGAGGTTATCATATCATATATGAAAAGTATGTGTTTGTAAATAATAATGTCAGGGCTCAATTTTACCTTTCCAAAATTATTTCCCAAAATATATCCAAGATAAGATCTATTAGGCATAAAGGGATGATCCGAAGCTAAAAAAGAAAGCGATTTTAGTAATAGAAGGGAAGATAAATGAGATCCACATCAATGACTACGGTGTGATTATATTGGTAATAATGGGTAGTTTCACTCCGTCACCCCTGATAATGAAGTACCTGTTAAATAAATCATATAAATCTTCTTTCTCTGTCCATCTAGGAAGTACCATGATATAATGTGATCATCATGATTGCTTATACACTGAAAAAAATGAACAATGATATTTCAATGTGTATATCACAGATTTTGGTATGTAAACATGTTAAAGATGACCAATATAATTCCAAATGGATGTTGGAACTACTTCTTATACCCACAATAAAATGGAATAATGGAACTTTAAATTTTGGCACTAGTCTCCCAAAGACATCCAATGGAAAGAATTATGAATGTTTTTTGGTGGATAGACTCACAAAGACCTCCCACATTATTTCTATTCCAGAGTATTTGTCACTTGAACATCTTTCCAAGAAATATGTGAATGATGTGGGGGAGGATTCATGGTGTTCAACATTTGATATCCTCTAATTGTGATAAAAGGATTTCAAATTATTCATGGCGAAGTCATCAAAATTTCATGATTATTAAATTTAATACTATCATCGACTACTACCCCAAAACTGACTCCAATTTTAAAGGAATAATCAGATACATGAAGACATGTTAAGAGAATTCTTAATGGAATTATATGGTGTATCAGATAAGAGTCTCGCATTAGTTTTGTTATCATATAACAATTTGTCCACTTGAGTATTAAAATGGTTCTATATGTTGTTTGATATGGGAAGGGATGTGTAACTCCGACATGTTGGGATGAAGATAGAGAACTTAATCTACTATGACTTGATATTTCTATAGAGATGATAGATTTAGTTCAACATATCCAACAACATATAAAAGATTTCATGTGTCAGAAATGATCTATGTTGAAAACCATCAAGGGGTCTTGTAGTTCGATGTAGGAGAAAAATTTTTCTTTCGAATATTACCATTGAATATGTCCATGTGGATTGGAAAAATGGGAAGTATAAAACTAGGTACACTAGCCACATTAAGATCCTTCATCTCATAGATGTTGTGTCTTATCGACATGCACATCCATGAAATATGGATCATTTTTTGGCATATTCCATGTGTAACTCTTAAGGAAGTATATACATGATCCGTCACATTTCTAAATTTTTAGGTTATAAAACTGGAAAATAAAAACTAATATAAAGAGTAGCCAGAGAAGTTCATTTTCCATAATAAAAAATTTTTATGCAATAAGGAAACCAACCTAGGAAGTCTATATTGGAAGACTAATATGTTTAAAGAGGTTATGTGGGTACTAGATGAAACAATGAAACATATGTACCCTCACATATTAAAAAATGAGAGTATGAGTTTAAATTTTTTGGATGAAATTTCTAAATAAGGGAAGATTGTATCAAAAAAGTGTTTAAAAATGATATTTTCTTCATGAAATAAATGTGTGTTATAATATAATATATGGAATTGTACTTATAAAGAAAATAAAAAATTATTTAATTAATAAATATTATTACATTAATTATAAATGAAACAAAATAAATGTCAAAACATTACAAAAAGATAGAAATTTTTGAGCATGAAAGATAAAATGTGAAAACATATATCACCCCAATCTACTAGGATCATTTCCCCTAGATCCAACACTATAGAAAAGAAAAAAAATATTATTAAACCAATCCGTATTATATATTATGGAAATGTATAACCATTCGAGTTATTTTTTGGAATAATTAAATAAGGAAAGTATAGGTATTTATAAGAGGTAATTGTATTATTGTAATAGTAATGTTACCGTTCAAATAGTAACCTGATAATTTCCAAAGTAACCTAGCCCTTGGGAATAGTAAAATTACTCTTTAGAATTTTATTTTTACCGCAAATTGATAAATTATATTAAAAATAATATTTATGATGATTAAAATAAGTTAATATAATTATTATAATTTCAAAAAAAATAAATATCATGATAAAAAAAATATATTCACATTTTTAATAAAAAATAGATTATGTTATTTCGTAAAAATCCAAATTTTTATACTAAAAACTATTTTGAAAAATATAATATCATTTTTTAAATTATGTCATTGAAATTATCCAATGGGTTTTTTAGAAATTTTATGAAATATGTAAATTTTCAATTAAATGGAAAAAACACAACATTTCACATTAATGGTGGATGTTAAAATTCATTATTCAATATGTAATATAGAGATAGTCCTTTATATAACATGATCTTCTAACATGATCTATTTTATTTCATAAATTATTCATTATAATAAAGTACACTTAATTTCCATACCTAATAAGAAAATTCTAAAACCTAATGTCAAAACTAATTCTATAAAATAACAATTTCAGTTATTTCCACATTCATTTTTAATAAAATTATGAATTCAATTTATAATGTATATTTAATGTAATTAACCAATGATATTATATTTAATATGATTTATATTTTCAATAATTTCTTTATTTCATATTTTATCTTTGATATATTATTTTATTTAAGAATTATAACAAAAATACACCTCTATTCATGTATAAATAACACAACTCTATCCACTTGGAATACTAATCATCCCCAAAATTCCAATGTAATTTCACTTCCAAAATACTCCTTATCATTCCAAATAAAATAATTTGTTTTGTTCAAGTGTAATCGAATCTAAACATCATGGAAATTGTACTGGTCAATAAGGGAAGCTACATTGAGTATTATGTTCTGATTAACTCCTCTCTTTTTTATTTCCTTTTCTTCTTATAATTATTCTTTCACCTCCCATTTAGCATCAAGTCAATATTAAAAATAATTTACTAATATTTTATTTATTTTATACTAATTTAATTATAATATTTTCTATATCTTTATATAATTCAAAATTATCATTATCGCCCTCCCAATAATGTCCCATCAAATGATGGTTAACCACCTATGGATAAATTTCCATTTTAAATCATAAAACCACCTACATTGATAGAATGTATTATTTATAAATAAATTATATATAATTAAATACATTTATTCAATGGGTATTTAGTTAATTATAATAAAGAATATATTTTTTAAAAATAATAAAATAATGGAATAAATAGAAAGGATTTATGTGAAACCAAAAATCAAAATGACTACACCATAACAATGTAAATTAAAAAATATTATTAAATCACTATAATAGATATATAATATTAAAAAATAAAATAAATCAATTCAGGATGAATGTTTTAATAATTTTATTTTTATTATTTAGAAGGAACTCATGAAACAAAATAAACCGTGAATAAAGTTAAGGGTATTATCGAACCCAATTCCTTTTATTAGGGTTATCCTTATATCATGATATAATTGAAAATGATACTCATCTACAATTCCTATAAATTAATTTCATTATACATCACTTTTATTTAAGAGTTTATACATTTTTACCAGTTTATATAATTAAAAATAAAAATATTTTCCAAAAAAACTATTCTTTCCAAGAAAAATATTTGACTCCTATTTATATGTTACTTCTAACCATGAGAATGATGATTTTTATCAAAAATATCTTTATTCCTTTTTTCATTTTGCAACTGGATCTTTATTTATGAAATTATGATTGATGGAATCTTTATGAATAATTTTCCATTCAAAAGCTTAATTCGTGATTATTATTTCAATACGTTCTATGTGGCATACATGATTAAGATAGTTTTATGATTTGACTGGCGGGGATACAATTATATATTCCACCACTAAATAGGGTAAGGAGATGTATCTCGTCATGTAATGTGTACTAATCCTGAACATGATGTTATCATTCATTAAAATTATGTTGTTATGATTATGTTCATATATTTTGCATGATCATGATAGTAGCTTTTTCACAACCATGTATGGTGTTGGAAAACAACGACATGATATTTCATTTTTCTGTATTTCCACATTCCAGGTATTTATATAGTGTTTCCCCTCATGATTACGGAAGTCATCCTATGATTCTGATATGATGATAATGATTATAATGATCCATATTATACTGATTCATTGCCTTATTTATCTTGTTACTGTGTTTTTAGGTAACTATTTCATTGATTTATATCATTATATAGTTAAATATACTAAGGATAAAACAAGAATCTAGGAGGATACATAACATGTATTTAAATAAATGATTATGTTTTAATATGTTCAAGGTATGTATGAGGACAATTTTCCTAGTCTACTAATCCATTTGATCTAGTATTTTAATCCCTATTTTGTTTTTATCGTAAAAATGATGTAATATTAATGTAATAAAAATTATGTTCACTATATATTATATTTCATAAATATGTTTTAATTTTATTATAATTATGGAAACACCATTTTACACACTCTTTACAATAAAATGGGAAGGGTCTATATCACCCACTTATACTATAATGACACTGATTTTCTCCAGTTTTGTTTTTATAAATAAATTGAGAATATTTCAAGACCAGCCGGTGTGCCTAGAATGATATGGAGAATAATGATATTTTTTTTAACCAAGTGCATGGGTGGTTTCATTTTTAAACGGTAATAACTTATAAATGGGTGCTCAGATTCGAAATTCAAGGACCCCACTGCATTCAGAGTAGTGACATTAATTTTGGTGGGACCTAACATGGATCAGTGCTAGTCAACTATAAAAATTAGATATCGGTCATAAATATCAATAAAATATTTCCATAAATATAAATTTTTTGATGTTGTGTTTGTTTATTTTAATTAATTCATATTGTACGGAATCATGGGTTATCGCGATAAACCACAATATTCTTCAAAGGCAAGGAGGCAGAATCTTCTATGAAGATCAATGATGAATTCTGTTAGATTGAGAATCGATGATGACATAGAAGTCTATTATTCTCCAATATCAAATCCAACATTGTTGTAGGTATTTTATCTCATTGTGATTTCTTTTCCATTCATTGATTCAAATGACCAATACAGACCAACCCACAAACATGCTGATTCACTGTTCGATCATTCTTGTAGGATGGATTCTATTGCGGGGATTAAAGGAATGTTAGATCTTTGTGAATATCGATTGATTGTTATTTTTTAATCCTTCTATAATGAATATATCTAGGATGAAACAAAAAAAGTCAGTATCCTTCCAATTGAGTGTTCATGTACTTTTTCTCTTTCCCCCAATCTTTGGTGTTCCTCATTCCTTTTAAAATTTGATCAAAGGACCGTTTCTCCTTCAATATGTGGTGCTACGACCAGAAACATGGGATAATATCATGAGGTGATGGAAGGTGGTGTTAGGGAAATCTGGAAACAGCTCTGGCTAACTCATGCAGAGCGTTGAAGGGGAAGGTTGTCGGTGGGGCTGCCAGAAGTAGTGGTAGCACCGTCCCGATAGGGGTGGTTGCGATAGTTAGTGCATGGTAGGATGGGCCCTCAGTAGGGTGGATAGTATCGGTGGCGAGACATAATATAGGTTGGACCACATCAGAAGAGTCCTATGGCGGTGGAGGCCTTAGGTGGTGAACATGTGCCGTGGAAGGAGGTCGCCACGATGGTAGTAGGACACAACTCGTATCCACCTCACACAGAGGATCCTGTGGCAGTGATGAAGTCGCATGAGTAAGAAGATGAGGCGGGTCAGCTGCATAATGCGTGGTCTGGCGCCGCATAGACAAGGGGAGCCGGTTGGACATGTAGTCACCTTAACCCATGGACTAGATGGATGCGACACACATTTTTCATATACGGTGGAGCAATGTATGCTCACACTATGCTTTCTGGGCTAATGAATTGGGTCACTCTGACATCCCAGCGGGCCAGGTCGCAAAATCCATCTGGCTGTGATAGTTTTCATTGGCCTAGACTGACCGGGTTGGTCTGGTCTACCAGACCGGGACATGTCAGACCCATACCAGACAAAACCCTTATTACTAAATTTTCCATATCATTTAATCGAGGGTCTGTTTGATATGATTTATGTGGTGTTGGGACACTTGTGTTGGGGAAACCCTTTTGAGATACTCTAATTGAGTTTTTTGTGGAATTTGGATTACGACCTAATGTCTTGAAGAGTAGGTTCTCCCAGACATATTGTGCGATGAGTGGAATCCTATGGCTGGATGTGACAATGTAATCATTTTGACTATGGGACTTGAGGGATGTTTGACCCATTGATTCTCTATGCACCATCGACACTCTGTGGTCCCTTGACACTACATGCACTGTCGACACTTCTTGTCCCATAGATGCTCCATGTTCCATCGATTCCATGGTCACCATCAGAGCTCACGTCACCACTAATACTTAGTGCACCATTGACGTTATGCACCACTGACATTCCCATTACCATATATGATCTATATGCCATTGACACTCTGTGTCCCATGGATTCTTCATACATCCTTGAAAACTCTCATTCCATGGGGGCTAGGAGATTTGTGAAATACAGATTGAAAATCTTCTCTTAAAGCATTATACTTATAATATGTGAGAAAATCATATTGTAAATAATTCATGTGTTTCCTTTGGGGAGTAATAAATGTATTTCCTAGTGTTATTAGAATTTTGGTTTTGGGGATTCTTACTGAGTATTGTTTTACTCACCCATGCACGAGAATTTCATACATGTGTCATTTCTTGTGCAGATGATCGACCCTTATAAATATTCCTAGGTAAACCAGGGCTAGGATGTTCCTAGAGTTATCAGACGGGAAATGTGTTCTTCTATGGATTCAAACAACTGTCCTACACCAACACTTTAGGTAGGGTTTTCAGCAAATGACTTTCAGGAACTCTTTCATTCACATTGTAAGAGTTTTCTTTTTGTGGGATTGTTTTGTGGACCTATTTACTTTACATTTTTCTTGATGTTTTACTCTGTTGTTTGTATCATACTGGTATGAATTCGTGTTTACATATTTTTTTAACATTTTAGCATTTTGGTCATCGATATATATGTGTGTGTGTCTGTACAGGTACATTGAAAAATGACTTCCATTTGTGGGATATGTCTACTCGTTGCTAGTCTCTATCCCCTGGCATATCAGTGGTGGTCTTGGGGTAGTCAGGACATGAGAACCTCTAGAATGGGTCATGAAATGTATTATTAAAGAATTTTGGTTTTACCTAACGAGACAATAGTCTATGGGATTGGATTAGGATAACAGTTTTATGTTTTTCGAGTTAGGGGTTCAGACCATGGACCCCAATGTTAGATCAACATCTAACGTGTCCATAAAAAAAGACTCCGAATTCTGATTTTCAACTCGGTACATGAAAACACTATTTTCACATAAAATAGATGTTACATTAATCATATTGGATTTTTATTGTATTATCTTCTCCTTCTTGAGTCAGATCACTTGGAATACTTTATTGACTACGGTACTTCCTGATCTATTTCAGGATGCCTCCACATAGATAGACATCTAGGATTCTGATGCATGATCACAAGGATGATCTGCCTAGTGTTGAGGCATCAGTACATGGACCAGCAGTAGATATAGAACCCCTAGTGGTGTGCTAGGGATTCCAAAACCTTGAGAGAAACATTTCCTATTTGCGCTATCGGTAGAGGATGCATCCAGGCTGAGTGTGTTTCCTGAGTTCTAGAGGCAGTGATCTCCTAGGATTATGTGTGAGATAGTCCCCCTCAGTATCTAAGGATTTACTAGATGAAGTTACTTGTCTCATCCTCCATTTGAGGATCCCTTCTGAGAATATTTTAGTTCTATACACGAGCCTTCTTGAGGGTTTAGTTGGGAAATGGTGGAGCTTAGTGATCCGGACGCATTAAGAGATAACTTTATCTTTGGAAGACTTTGAGTATTTATTCAGGGGTGAGTTATTTCTGATGATGTTATGCTCAATGTCCATATATGAGTTCCAAAATCTACATCAGGGAAGTCAAACAACAGCAGAGTACTCGATGAGATTTATAGATCATTCTCGCTACTCCACAAATATGGTGTGAGACCTGTTAATTAAGAAACATACCCTAGAGAAGGGGTTATGTCAAGAGATAATTGAATCCATGATAACCCTTAGCATCCCTATATATGTTGGGGTAATGGAGATATCCATGCTAGTGGAGAAATTTCTAGCAGAGCAGACGCGAGAATTGGGAGCTTCCTGGAGGCACTGGGAAGTTGAGTATTCATTGGTGGGTGTATGATAACAGACGTAGGGACCCAAATGTGTTAGGAACTCCAAGAGAAATCCCTAGAAAATGTGATAAATGGTATAGGGATCCCAGGGCAGAGAATGATAGATGAAGGATATTCTATTCTACTCATACAATAGTATGGGGAACAAGGCTCTTGATTTACCGACTCGTCATGAAGATGATTAGAAAACGTTCGAGGGTCCTCTGAGGTAGTGGAGGAGACAAGACAAATTATGTTATTAGGGTTTTTGACAAGTTAAAGGATCATGTAGTGAAGCAGGCGGTGTGAGGATGTTCAACGTACTACCACCACTGCCCTCAGGTGGTCGATCATGTGCTAAGGGATTTGGTGGAAAAGGATGAGGTCAGCTTCAGGTGATGAAGGATTATGACAATAGTGATCTAGAGATGAATATAGATATAATATATTTCCTTTACATCCAAGATATATTTTTTAAAGACATAGTTTCTAGTGACACTTTTCACTCCATGACCCTGGTTTGAGACTCGATGATTCTAGTGGAATCATTGACTAGATCCCTACTCTTAGATACTCATACGGGGGGATTCAATGATCAAGAACTGGTTTCAGAATTGTGCAATTACATTAGGGTGTGAGGGTTTTGGTTGGGATCTCTTGGTGGAAGTTTCAAGGCCTTATGACCTCACTCTTAGTAAGGATTATTTATCAACATTTTAGTACTAGATTTATTGTTTTAGGCATGTAATGTTGTGTTCACTTTGTGATAAGACCAGATACTCCATTATTGGGGAAAATGAAACACATAAAGTACATGACAAAATTATTAATAAGAGGTTGTAGCCAATTACACACAATAATTCCATCCTTACCTTTGGAATTGATGCTGATATGAGTCCTTATTTTCCTACAGTGGTGGAGGATTATGAGGACCTATTTCCTAAGAATTTCCTTTGATTACCTCCCTATATGTAGTATGAAATATACATTGAAATATCCCCTTGGATGACATAAATTAATACAAATTCATGTAGGTTGGATCCCATTATGTTTCGTGTTCTTAGGATACATCTAGAGGATTTGCACTATATGGGCATTATGAGACCCAGTTTTTCACCATTGGCGGCCCCAGTTCTATTGACCAAGATGGAAGACAGTGGCTTGATATTATATGTGGAATTCTAGTTACTGAACCAGGTGATCATGGAGAATATGTATCCACTACCAAGGTTTAATGACCTCTTCAATCTACTGAAGGGATACAAGTTGGTTTTAAAGATAGACTTTAGATCTGGAAAACACCGGCTTCGTGTATGGGATGAGGACATCACGAAAACATCGATCAGATGCTGGTATGACCAATCTGAGAACATGGGGATTCTATTTTTTATGATGAACATCTCTAAAGTGTTCATGATACTCATGAATAAGATAAAATAGCCTTACATAAGCAAGTTATTCTTGGACATATTTAATTACATCCAAGTGTACTCGGCATTTGAGTGGGATCACAAGATATATATGAGGATGGTCTTGGACACAGTTCAAGAGAACTAGAAATATGGTATGTTATCAAAGATTATGACCTAGATTTAAGAGGTACATATTATAGTACATTTTATTTTGATGGCCAGAGTTGTAGTAGATCCGGTGAATATTGAAGCAGTTATTGCTTGGGAGCCACCCATGATTGTTACCTAGTTGTGGAGTTTCCTTGCCTTGGCTAGCTACTATCATAGGATTGTACCCAACTATTACAATTTTGAATCACACATAATGGCCTTTAAATTTATGTTTAATCCATTATTTTGGATATAGATTTTCTAGTAGTGCTTTTGGGAGATGAGGCAAAGATTGAAGAGCACCACATCTTGAGATTACCATAAGAGGGTGTTGATTATATGATGTCCTGTGATGCATTAGGGACCAATATTGATTATTTCATAATGCAGGTTGAAGCAGTTATTCCCAATGATACACTCTAATTGAGACAACATGAGAAGAAATGTGTGATCATGATCCTGAGAAAGCAGTAGTAGTCTTCACACTAAAGTTGTGACAACACTACTCAATGGGGGAGTGGTTTACTCTCTCTCCAACCAAAAGAGTCTCATGTATATCTTCTACCACCAGGATCTGAACATGATATAATGACGTTGGGAAGAGTTATTCCATAAATATGACTTTTAAACTGTCGATAATCCTATAAGGGGGAATGTGGCAGAATATTCTCTCACCAATATATCAATATTGCAGTTGTATAGTGAGTTGTTGGAGAGGATGGTTGTGTAACATACATAATTTTTGAATAGAGATTGATAATCATACATATAGTTGATGTTTTTCACCCCTCCAATCATAAAATAAGTCTGTGAGGCACACCTCGGAGACACTGACTGTGAGGCTTTACTTTCTCTAATGTCCAAAGGCCATTCTGTTTATAGATATTCATATGGAAAAGATAATGTCATTGTCTATAGAGGGTGCATAGTAGTGTCAATGACATTGTGGGTGGAGGTCTTGAGGGAGTTCTATACATCCACTCTTGTTGTATATCCAGTAGTGGAAAATATGTATTAGGACCTCTAACATCAGTTCTGGTGGCTGGGGATTAAGAAGGTGGTGGAATAGTTCATTTCTTGATGCCTAACATTTTAGAAAGTGATTTCTAAGCAACATGGTGCAGAGGTCTTGACCCAACGACATGAGGTTCTAGATTATAAATGGGATGGGATATCGATGGACTTCATGATGGGTTTACTAGGCACGTCCAAGAGACATGATACCATCTGGTTGATTGACTCACCAATTTAGAACACTTCCTACTAATCAGTTAATAGTGTTTAGAAAATATCATGGGATTCCTCTTTATGTATAAGATTGTTTGGCTTAACGTAGTTGCATCGCCGATCATTTCAATGCATGCTACTTAAATCACATCCCAGTTATGGATGGATTTGTAAGAGGTGTTTGGGACTCAATTTCTCTTTACCATATTTTTTCATCCCCATATGGATGTCCAGATAGAGAGGACTATCATGGGTCATGAAGAAATTCATTGGTCTTACATCCTATACATTCACCGATGTTGGAAGGATCACCTACCACTATTAGAGTTTCCATAAAAAAATATATCGATACACAATTGGGATGGTACCATTTGAGGCCTTGCACGAGAGACCATTCAATTCACTGCTATGTTGGATGGACCAAGGGGAGTCAGCACTAATGGGTACATAGATGGTGCAAGCTACCACTGAGAGGGTGCAGATCTTATAGGAATGGATGAGGACAATACAGACTCGGCAGAAGGTGTATACTGAGAGGAGTTTAGAGGCCTTTGTAGTTTGAGGAGTGATACCAAATGTTCCTCAGGTATCACCTCAAAGGAGATTATTGAGATTTGGTTTGGGAGGCACATTATATCTTAGATACATCAGTTTTTTTCATATTCTATGTAGAGTGGGTGATGTGACATTCTATCAAAATCTAACCCCATAGTTATACCATTAGCATGATGTCTTCCACGTGTTGCAACTAAGGATGTGTGTGCATGATCAATTGCATATCATCGAATATGGAGATATATACACTGATGATGTAACTACATTTTTGGAGTACATAGTTTAGATCAAGGATCGAAAAGAGATCATCATTCCTTGATAGGCGATTCCTATGGTGCACATTTAGTGAAATCATAGGAATCTGTAGGAGAGCATTTGAGAGTGGGAGGCTCGTATTCATTAGTAGTACACTCAACTTTTTGTTTGGTTTCCATTATTTTGGATTTCAGGGATGTAAATTCCAATGGTTGGTAGAATTCAATGACTCATATTTTCTCTAGTTTTATTTTTGTAAATTTATTTGGAAAATTTTGAGAGTAAGAACAAAGACGGTGTGAGATTCCCAGAAT
This sequence comes from Viscum album, assembly GCA_963277665.1. Lineage (NCBI taxonomy): Eukaryota > Viridiplantae > Streptophyta > Magnoliopsida > Santalales > Viscaceae > Viscum > Viscum album. Next base: position 696,374,757 of record OY728163.1, read on the forward strand.
TTAGGTGCCTAGAAAGATGTTCTGAAAATTGATTTTTTTACTAAATCACGTTTTTGGTTTCTTTATTAAATGGGAATAACATATAAATGGTAGAGAAAATAAAAAATAGGATGGCATTATTGCGTTTATAGATTTGGATTTACCGTATGTGGGACCTAACATCAATCGGTGCATGATGATTGTGATAGTTGGAAATTGGACGTAACCAACATTAAAATATTTTAATAAAATTATTTTATTTGATGATGCATTGTTTTCTTTTAATTATGTCCTTTTTCAGGAATCTAGGTTTCTAACCATAACCCAGGAAATTATTATGAGGCAAGGAGATGGAATAATATCTGAAAATCGATGATGAACACTGGAGGATCAAGGATCAATGAAGACAAGAAAGTCTGTTCATTATAAAATACTGATCCAACCTCAAAGTAGGGTGTTGATCTATTTGTTATTTCTAGTCCCTTAAGAGATTCAAAAAATGAACACGGACAAACCCACGAACAATTTGATCTGTGGTTGGATCATTCATGTTGGGTAGATTTTATTGTAGGGATTAATGGGATGTTAGATCATTGAGAATATTGGTTGATTGTTCTTCATTAAATGTTCTAACATGAATGGATCAAGGCTGACATAAACAAGGGACATATAAATAAAATGTGTTTTTTCCTGTTCTTTTTTTAATTCCACTAATCATATGTGTTTCTCGTTCCTTATTCCTCATTAATTATGATAAAATGATCGTATCACCTTCGATATGTTGCATAAAAATCGTAGACAAGGGATCCAATCATGCGGTGGTGCAACGATGTGGTCACACAAGGCAATAGTGGATATGAGAGGATCAGGATGAGAAAGGAATGGTGATGCCACCAATGGGGATGCCGGTGATAGAGACTTAACTAGCTCAGAAGGGGATTCCGTGCCAAGAGGAGGATAGTAGGATGAGCCTCGAGAAGGGTGACTGACGGTGGTGGCGAGATGTGGTCAAGGCAAGACTGCATCAGAGGAGGATCGTAGCGTTGGAGGCCACATGTGGAAACTAGGGGACATAGAAGGTGTCCACAACAGTGGTAGTGGGGAATAACTTAGATCCACATCGGAAAAGGACCCCATAGTAGGGGTGAATCCATGTGAATATACAGACAAGGTGGGACAACCAAGTGAAATGCAGTTCGACTCCATGTTATCTATGGGAGCTGGTTGGCCATGCATTCAGGAGACCACGTGGACCAGAGGGATACAACAATGGTAGTCTAAATCTTGTGGTACATAGCCATCCCACATTATGCAGGAAGAACTGTAGAAGCTGGTGGCTCCGGTGGCCCAATGACCAATCAGTTGGAGACGATTTGAGCTTGCCCAGACAAACCGGGTCCGGTCAGGTCACCTGCATTAGATTGGGTCAGACCCGAACATGGCCCTTTTTAATAAATTGTCCTTGTCTTATAATTTTTTTTTCTATATGATGATATGTTTATATCCTTTGAATCCATGCAATGAGACGGTCCCTTTGAAATACTCTATGTGAGTTATTTATGAAGTTGGTTTATGAACTAATGGTTGGAGGAGTAGTTTATCCTAGAACATTTACAGTATCAGTGGAATCCTATATCTACCTGTGACTATGTGATCTTGGATACTATGTGACTTGGGGGATGCATGACCCATTGACGCTCTATGTTCCATCAATGCCATGCGCGCCATTGAGGAACTATACCCCATCAATGCTCTTTGAAGAATCAACGGTCTATACACCCTTGATGCCCCAGGTGACATAGATACTCTGGGGGCCACCGATGCTCCATGCACCATTAACGCTATATGCACCAATGACACTCTGTGAACCATAGATGTTATGTGCCCCATCGACACTCCATGCACCATCAATGATATGTACATCCTCAACCCTTTTAGTGTCAAGAAATATTGGTGATCTATGGACTATAAATAGAAGTCCATGACTTCAATCTTTAGACGTATATATATGTGATATGATGGTATTGACCATAGTTCGTGAGTTTCCATTGTGTTTTAATTTGTTTATTTTTTGGTGTTACCTTTTCTGTTTCAGGGTGTCTGACTATGTATTGTTTTACTCACCCTTCCATGGGATTTTGCCACACATGTCATGTTTTGTGCAGATGGTCAATGTTTTGATAGATTCCTATGTAGAAAATGACTAGGTGGTTAATATATTGGTTGGACATGAGAGGTGTTCTCCTAAGTCTTTAGACAACTATATTACACAAACCATTTAGGTAGGTTTTTCTGTGGATGAGTTGTAGGAACTTGTGCATTCACATTGTTAGACTAATATTTTGGTGGGTTTGAATCATGATCTATTTACATTCCAGTTTTTCTATTATCATTCTCTATTTTTGGTATCTTATTATAATTCATCCTTGTTTATAGAGTGGTTTTTTTTAAATTTAATCATTTTTGGCTAGGATATGTGTTCATGTGTTCACATACTTTAGAAAATAACTCCCATTTGTTGGGTATACCTACTTGGTGCTAGTTTCATACCCCCGGCCTATCAGATGTGGGATTGGGGTAGTCACATCATGGGCTTGTCTGGGATGGGCATGACATATATGTACAATTTACCATATCCATATACCAATATGAATCACTATTTATCTCCATTATTACTTTATGAGTACCATGATATTTCATATATATATATATAATATAAATGAGAATATTGTAATTTTAAATTATATTATCTTTTCCACCTTTTTACCATCCAATATTTTGGGATATGATAATGTTATTCATGAGTATGTATATACTGCCTTCTCTATGATGTGATGTGATTATTTTATGTATATATATTTCAGTAGGATGTTAATGTGAATTATATTGATTACTAAATATTATATATATTTCATTATAATTATTATGTAATGGTGAATTATTATTTAACATTATTTCAATTTGTTTTTTGGAAAATACAAACTGATTTCATGTGAATGTTTGGGCTACCATATTAGGGAATTGTGTAATTAATTTTTATATATTTAACCTTTATCAATGACAGTAAATATCTATATAATGAATAAATTTGATATTTATATGATGATGTGTATTCTAGAGGTGGTAGAAACAAGATTCATGGATAAGGGACCAAATTACTAAACATAAATACTTATGACAAATGAAGTAGGTAACAACCATAAAGAATGACTTTATTAAGGAATTAAATATAAAATTGGAATAAAAATATAATTTAGTGAATATATATTCGATATTACAAGTATTAAATTGACTCTACAATGGAATTATAATTTTAATTTATTATACATTATGTTTCAATACTTTTTATGAAAGGATAAATCGTGGAAATGGATTATTTCACAATGCCATCAATAGTTTGGATAGTTTTTGTTTAAGAATATGATGGGGACCACTTATCTTCAATATCCATGTATTATAAAAAAATTCCAATACCATTTTACCACAATCTTATTAATTTTCAACTTTCTTTTTAATCATCATAAAATTTGTAATATATTGTTTTAAATGAATATTTTATTCCTTTTTCCAAAAGAGGAAATTTGGTAGTTTTCCTAAGAAACATTGGAGGAATAGTTTTTTATTCTTATATTCCAATAAAGAAATTTTATGCTATAATGAATAATTTTTTTTCATAATTTGTGTGTTAAAAATGTTATTTTCAATGAAAATATTTTCATTTACAATTATACATATTTCCAAAAAATCATAATGGAATCTGTTATTTTCATCAAAAAATTATGCATCCATTTGAACTAATTTTCCATATACCATGGAATTCGTTGATGTTATGTATGATAAATTAGGAATATAAACCATGGACACCATCATGAATATTTATCTGGATTTTTTCTATTTATTTTGAAAAAATGAAATGTCTATGAAACCAATTTCATTTCGTGGGTATTGTTATGATGAAATGTTTACGAAACCACTATATTCTCATGGGTTTTGATTTGATGAAATATTGGTAACCTTTTTAAACACATATTTTTTATTTTCATTATGTGATGGGTGTCACCTATATCTCCATAGAATGAATTGGGTAAATATTTATATCTCATGATATAAACATGAATATAATGCATAGTAAACCAAATTGTGTAAGGATCTAAACACACTATGAAAGACTTGTGAGTGAACCATGATGGCTACAATAGTTTTTGGAGTGAACCCATTCCACTATGATAACCACAGAATAGATTCTTCCATAACAAGAAAATGAGTTTTTGTGCTTAAATATAATCCATGATTCCATTTCATAAACCATTATTATGATATCAAATTTTAATCTTATGTGACACCTTTTTTATACATGTGTTATGAATAACTATAATTTTTCCATGACATTATATTCGGATCATTGAAATATATATTATTGTTTTCAAACATTAAAATGTTGTTTTTATACCCTTATGCACTTGATATTATTATGTGATCATTGACAAATATCTTTTTTACCCTTAATAGAAATATGATTTCTCTATTTTCTTATGTTCCCCTTCATTAGGTTATATTAAAAGGAATTTTTTGGTTGGAGAGAGTAACTTAATAGGGTTTAATTGATTTCCCAATAAAAATTAATATAAATAATTATACAAATAATTAAAAACTCAGGAATAAAATAAATTGGCCAACTAATAAAAATAGTAAATTGTTATAAGATCAATCCTTTTATGATATTATTTAAAGAGTGATTAGGTCATTGTTAAAATATGTTATAGAAATACCTATATTTTGAGATAAATTTACATAAAAAATCATATAAAAAAACTATATAAGATTTATTACCAATATAATTTTATAGTTTTTTAATAAAATTTTATCATGGATTTGATTGAAAAACAAAACAAACAACACATTGACACATCATAATAAGAAAGAGGTTCAGTCTCATGTTGAGACATAATCCCCAACACTTGGAAATCACTACCTTCCATGAAGATTATAACTATAGTAAAATAGAAACACAACCTATATTTTGAATTCAGTAAAAAAACAAGTTGTCCAGGTTAAAAATACACTTATATAATTGTACGTGTGATGAATGAAATGAACATGTCAAACATGGACCTCTTCAGTATACACAATGGGAAATACATTGAGGAAGGATGAAATAACAAGTATTCTAATAGAATATTCATGGGATATTGTGTTTAGATAAATATTAACCAACACACTACCCAAATGTAAATCAAATAGAAAAAATAAGAATAGAAAATTCTTAGTTTGATGTGATCTGTATGTTTGTAATCCATAAATAAGAAATGGTGAGGAGTATTTAAATTGTTTAGGAAAATATTATATATAATAGAGAATCATAAAAATATATATGTATGCTTTAGTTTATCTATGTATGTTTCCACAATCAATATTTGTAATGGTTTCAATTGTTATATATCATTGATCTCCACAGAATGTGAATTAGTAGGTTTGCGAGAATTAAAAAAAATCAATCGCACAATTTTCATGATGGACAGTAATCATTGTATATGTATATAATCATTTTTTGAGAGAGCTATCCTTCACCAATATATTGTTGGTAATTTTTATGGATATCCATATTATTTGAATCATCTTTTAATATGTCATGACTACTATGTCAAATATTCTATGAATATATTTTTCTATATAAAAAATAACACCGATGAGATCAGATTGAAATGGTAACAAGAGAACTAGCGGTGGATTGGAAACTGGCAGTGACTCCGCTGACAGTAACCTCTTTTGTGGAAATGGTGACATTGAGTCTCGAGGTAGATCATCTGAGAAGTAATGGATACATGATTCTAGCAGTAGCTCATTCTAGTTGTTATAGTGACATGATTCTTGTGTTAGCTCACCATGTTAGTATCAGTGACTTGCGTCTAGAAGTAGCTCATCCTAGCGGTAATGGTGACTTGACTCTGGCGATATTTGTGACTCAGAACCAATGCTTTCATTCAATAACGCTTTTCAAAAATATAATATATAAGTAATAATTTCATATAAAATTATATTATAAAACATGTGAAACATTAATAATAAATGAATCATGGATTTCAATAATTAAAAGATGATATGTCAAACAAACCCATTTATGGAGGTGATACTATTCTCCCCCTTTTTGATGATCACAAAACATGGAATTTTATTTATCATGTACTAAAAAAGTAATAAATAATAAGTATAATTATATAGAACTTAGAAAACAATATTTGATGATAACATTAATGCCCAATTATCTCCCCCTTTGAGATAACCAAAATATAAAAAAATTGAAAAAATAACATAATGGACTTTTATTAACAAAGTACTAAAAATATTGAGAATCAAATATGATAAAGAGTATTGGAATAATGTAAAATATCACTATCAATGAAATAACATAAAAACATATTCACTCTATAGAGGATGTTAAATGATCATTTTCTCCTTCCTTTTCCTTTTTCCATGTATCTATCATCCATTAGAGAGTAGACTGTTGAAGTATAATATGGGGAAATGTTTCAATGGATGGTGGAATGTTAGTAAGAGGTTGTGGTTCTTTGAAAATAATTGGTTGGAGTTGTCTAATAACATCAAAAAGAGACAGATGTGGAGGTTGAAATGATAGAGGTATAAGACTAGCAGACTGAGATATTAGAGTAGGCATGTAATGAAATAGGCATGTGGTTGTTGATGAAAGGATTGAAGAATCATGAATGGAACCTAATGTAATAATAGTTTTTTATAGACATGGAGATAAGGTTTGAAAATATTTTTAAGTCTATAAATATTGAACCTCCTCGCTCATTTTCATTACAAGAATAATCTATTAAATCCATAAACCTATAAAGAGATTGTGTGAGAACTTATAAGTAACTCATCTATTCTATAAATGATCTTGTCACTGGTTGGATCATCAAGTTCTCAGAATGGTACATGAAATTATCTAAAATATCATGCTTATTGTATATCCTTAATAATTAATATTGGATATAATATTTGATCACATCATTATCATGTATGAGATCACCAGTAAACTCTTCTATGATTAAATGGATTTCATCTCTATGAATATTTATTTGTATAATCTGGTCCTCATGAGTACTTACATCACCCAAGGAATTTCTTATTTCTTCACCAAAATATTGTTGGAAGATATCTCTAAAAAACCGTAATAGAGTAGGATAAGGTGAAGATGATGTAGAGGTAATACTAGCCAAACTATCCCACTTTGATGAAGTGGAACTCATAAATTATATAGAAGCTGTTTGCTGAAACTCTATTGAATATTTAAAAAAAGTACATCACATTTTAATCATCTATTTTCAACCTCTATTTCTTGAAAATGAAAATGAATTGTGGTTTGAATATGAAAAATGACTTTCTCTACATTATAACTAACACTGTCATCATTAAGACACACAGTATGTGACGGTTGATAGTTCAAAACATGTGAAAACCATAAAAGAGAATTATTTCTTAAGGTATCCATATATGAATGAAAATTCCTTTGTAATGATTCAAAATAATCTTTGGTTACCTAATTAGGAGAAAACAATGATGGAGCATTTGAATGATTTCCATGCACATGTGATAAAACATCCTTAGTGTGTCTTTCTGATTCCACAATAGTGAAAGGGTATAACTAACAAGATACATTAATCTAATTCAACAGGAATTATGTTCCTATAAATTTAGAGTCATCATTTGAATCCTTGAATGTTTCCCCATTTGATATAAAAAAAGAATATTTCTCCCATTATTCAAAGGATCTAACTCAAGATGTAACATATGGAAGAATTGGAGTGCTTCTGTGTTTTTTTAGAACATTTACTAACTTCTGTTCTTTTGGGCACAAGTTTTGTATTTTTTAGTTTCACTGTGGGTGTCATTGGAGTATAATCTAGTGAATTTTATTGATTATCTATAAAGGTATTAAACTATGGATTAGTTTTAGTTTTCTGATATTTTGGATGATTTCTTGACAAAATCTAAAAAAATTCAAACTGATCTTTTTCAGCTAACTGTTCGTCATGATTTTGAATTTTCCTCACTCACTAGAAGATTCGTTATTCGTTGAATGATTTTTTGGAATTTTAGGTATCAGGGTATCCCCATTATGAATTTTTCAATGATATAGGAGACAGTTTGTTCAATGCATTGAAAAGGAACTAATTCTGGGACATGATCAATATTATTCTTTTCAATGCCCTCATGAGTAGAAAAACCTTCGTTATGATGACCAACATTGTGAACATATCCAGTACCCTAAATTTCAACAATGAGATTCTCACCATGAACATCATAATCTATATACCTTTCATTGTTTCTATAATACCCATCTAATTTCTCATATTATATTGTAATGTATCGGGTCCACGTTCCTCCAAAATGCTACCCCAAACCCAGTTGGTCACATGACCTCAAGCGCATTTCCCCAAACAGTAGAGGCTTCCGACTACTGCGAGGGCCAAGGTGTGATATTGGGGAAACTATTCCCTCAATGGATGAGTATATATTATAGAAAAATAGATAGTGAATAGTAGCATAAGTATTAATATAAAATAAGAATAATAGTGTAATACTGGAAATAAATCTAACTGAATACACTATATATATATCTGTGTGTGTGTGTGTGTGTCTCTAAGAAAATAACCAAACACACCACAATGCTAGAAAGAAATACAGAAACCAACGTATAGATGAAACAATTAAACTCCATATTTATCACAAGCCTTAGCATGGTCCCATGCTCTTCGGATTTAATAGTAATCAAGTACCTAATGAAGAAGGGTGATTTCCCTTATCTATAACTACGATCATATAATATATTTGGGTCCAAAATCATGACACAAATATTGTGTGAGAAGATTCCTAGAAGGAATCCACCAACAGATTTGTGACTATTTGTCATTGAATATATTTATATATATATATTGCAGGTAATATTATAGAAATGAAACAATAACTTGTAAGTACTTAGAGTTAACCAATCCTACTATATCCAATTAAATTCATTTAATGTTTTATTCATACGTTGATCATTTTACCCTGGGATAAATCCTAAGCTCTATATCCCTCATGAAAGGTAACCAAAAGAGACATCTAATATGACCATAATTAATCATGTAAGACTAAATACAATATTGTGATTTGGATTGTCTAATGCCTCACAATCATTTATTTATTCATACCTGAACCTTTAGGAATCCCTCATAGTCTATCCCTTGTAGTCTATCCTATCATCAAATCATTAAATAATTACCCTTTGGGAAGCTCTCAAATTCTGTCCCCATTGGTCCAACATGCAATAAATTCATTAAAATAACAACCCTTTGGTAAATATCTAACGAAAAAACCCCTTTAGTCTAACATAGAAACAATAAATTATAAATGACCACATGGTAATATCTCACAGTCTAAACCCCCTGTGTCTAACGTTCATTTAATCAAATATAAACGACTACCTGTGTAGCTCTCATAGTCTAACACCTTAAGAAAACTCTCACATTCCAATACCCATTTGCAAAACATTTACAATCCATATCACATCATTTTATATAATTAATATCTACATCTTAACAAAAAGGGCATTGAAAACAATGCAAGCCTCGTAGGATTTCTCTACCAAATGACCATAAACAATCAATCAAATGGAAACACACCCATGGGGTGTCCCTTAGAAAAAGTATCTTACCTAACTCATAAGAAACTACACTTTATCAATTAAATAAACCATAGTTGGAGATAAACACAGTTAAATTAAAAATCATGCTATATCAAAAAAATGTGTATGTGGTACTTTATGAATATATAATCCAAGAAAACACAACGAAAGGCACAAAACACCTACCTCAATGTCTTACGATCAATGTACACGAACATTGACCATCGAATCTGCCTAGATCGGTGTAGATATGAAAAAAAGTGAATAAAACCCAAACATAAATAACTCACAAGATAGGATGAATCAGGATGAACGACTCTAGGGGTTTTGAGAACTCACGATTTGGATTCCAATGTACCCGATAGTGTCTCAATCAGAGCTTGGATAGAGAATAGGGAGGGGTTTGGAGTTCATCGAATGTTTAACCGTGATCCTGCATGAACCAAATAAAGAAGAAGACATTTCCTTATATGAGATGTGACCCCTCTCTAATATATAAAACTAAAAGTAAATTACATGACGTGTTCATTAAAACTACATGTCGTGTAGTAGCCTTAATCACCCCTCCACTTATGCGGTCTACCAGGTCACCACACTACCATGTACATGGACACTACACAGCTAGTACACTGGTTTAAGTGGAAACCAGGTACGTGGGGTGTACAAATATTTACGTGTCATGTAATTATAAAAACCCATTTTCATCATTTTTTCCTCAAAAAAACATCCCAAAATCAAGATCCAAATATGAAAAGAAGACCTGAATTATTATAATCATACCCCAATAAAACTATTAGTACCTGAATTTCCATTCCAAGGGTGGTGAAAATTAATTTGTGACAACTCCGGATAGTGCGATCACACATCGACCTCCCACTCCCACATCTCGTCCTGACCTTTCCCATGTTACCATAACACCTATACCAATGAAATAGACTGGCCACAGAGAACCTTGATGCTGTGAACCACAATCTGAATAGGGTTCTCCTCTCAGGATACATGCACCTCCAACTCAAACTCATCGGGCTGAAAAGCATGAGATGAGTCTTAGAAGTAACGTCATATCTATGAAACATGAATTATATCGTGCATTACATAGTAACTACGAGGTACCTTCAACCAATAGAAAACCATTCAGACTCTCTCGAAAACCTCAAATGGACCAACATATCATGGTGGAAGATTCCCATGTCTCTTAATCTACTGGTGTCCTAACCTTAGTGTGACACGTATAAAAACCTGATCTCCAACCTCAAACATTAGAGTTGTTCTCAGTCGATCAACCTGTGATTTTTTTTCAAGACATTGTAGTTTCTATCATATTCCCAAACAACTCCACCTACTCAGTGGTATCCTAGACAAGAGAATATACCAATACAGTTTCCACTTCTACCTCCAACCAACATAGGGGTGATCTTCATGGACTACCATACAAGGCCTCATATGGATTCAATGGAATCGTGGCCTCGAAAATTTTATTGTTGGAAAAATCTACTAGGTGTATGTTTATCACAAAAGATCCCCTTAAACAAGGATACATTCTTGAAGCATGTCCACTAAAAACAAAATAGTTCACTTGGACTAGCCATCTGTCTGGGGATAGTAAGATGTTCTCAGATGAACTTATGTACCCAAATCTCTATGTAGTCCTTTCCAGACATGAGAATAAAATAGGGTGTCCCTGTATAATACTATAGAGTGTGGAACCCCATTCAAACGTACTATCTCTCAGAATTACAACATTCCAAAATCAACAACAGTGAATTTTTCCTTGATCAATAGGAAATGTGAAACCAACATTATTTTGTCAACAAAAACTCATACAACATTTTTTCATCATGGAATCCATGATATAACTATTTAAAAATCCATTGCAATGCCATTCCACATATACTTGGGAAAGGGTAACTACTATAATATCCCTATCGGTCACTACTTCTCCACATTCATCTACTGATAAATGTAACATCTCATAATAAAACCATAAAAACTCAACATCTTTTTTGGCCAACAATAATGATGATGTAGATTACGATACATCTTTCTGGAATCAAGATGAACTACCCATACGAAGGAGTGAAAATCATGAAACATCTCCTTGTGTATGTCTACTGACACCCATAAGTGTCTATTAAAATGCAAAACCTAATGCTTAATAATAGTCTAGTCAGGTGTAGGGTCCTTGCTGCCACACTCTCTCATAGGGATAGACCATCAAAATATGATATATGAATTATTTGACTCTATCATATAGAGTATATGTAATAGATATAGAAGAAATATATGTATCCCCCTATTTGTCGTGCCCCTCCAATACATCTTAGAGAAGAGATCCATAGGTTTCCACTCACTATTGGCCTCCTGAACTACCTGTATAGAATTCATCATGATCAATGCATCAACCAAGTTGTTTTATTTCCCATGCATGTAGCAATGTTCAATGTCAAAAAACTGAAGGTACTCAACCCACCTTCGCTGTGTCAAATTTAGTTAATATAGAGTAAATATAATCTTGAGGATTTTGTGGTCATTTTACACCACAAAAGTCTCTCCCAGTATGTAACATATCCATCAAAATAAAGCATGAACATCTGAATCCATATCAATATTGTGCACCTCATAATTCCTCTCATGTGAATTCAACTGCTGAGACACATACAAAACAAATCTTTTCCCAATTTATTAGCAACGCTCCCAGCCAGATTCCTGATGCATCGCAGTACATAGTGTAACTATTTCCCAGCTCTAGTAAAATCAGTATCAGTGCTGAATTCAATATCTCTTTCACCTACTAAAATGCCAAATAATATGAATCTATCCACATGTATGCAGAACCCTTATTAGTTAAGATATTTAGTGGAAATGTTACCTGTGAAATGTCCAGAATAAAGCATCAATAGTAACTAGCCTGCCCTAGAAAACTCTATACCTCAATGATGATCTTTGGATAATCCTAGGAAACTACCATTCTCACCATCTTGGGTCCTACTGATACTATGGTCTCTGAGATGACATTTCCCATGAAATGAATTTGGTCCATCCAAAAGTGTGACTTTGAGTGCATAGCATATAACTAATGGTCTCCCAGGGCACTTAATACAATATTATGATGGATGCAATGTTCATGTCGAGTGTGAGAGTACACCAAGATATTTCCAATGAAGACTACCACAATATAATCCAAGTAAGGTGGGAACACTCTATTCATCAATTCTTTAAAATCTTCCATCATGTTCGTGAGACTGAATGACATAACCAAATACTCGTATAGACCATAACTACTCTTAAAGGCTATACGAAGTATATTTAATGGTCGAACGTGCAGTGTAAGATATCGAGATCTCAAGTCAATCTTCAAGAACACTCAGGCTCCTCAATGTTGATCAAAGAGATCATAAATCTCAGAAAAGAATATGTGTTCTTGACCATCTATTGGTTCAACATTTTATAATCAACAAAAAGACTGAGGGTACCACCTTCCTTCTTCTCAAAAAGAACATGCGATCCCCGAGGAGAAGTACTAGTTCCGATAACACCCTTTGCATGAAACACCACTAACTGCTTCTTTATCTCCTGTAACTCTAGTGAAGACATACTATAATGAGTAATGGACTCTAGTGCCACTCCTGGAAAATTCTCTATAGAGAAATCCACCTCTGACTTCAAAGGTAATCATGAAAAGTCGGCTGGAAAGACATCCCTAAATTGATCCATCACTAGCGGAAAATCCACCTATGAAGTCCCCAGGTCCTCTAGATATAGACTAGAAATCAAGGATGTAAAACTACCTACCTCCTGATGATCGGGTCTAGCTCTGCTAGCATGGACATCTATTTCTCAATTATGAAGAAAAGATCTTCCCTCTAGTGATGTGAAGCTCATCCTGCAGTGATAGTAGTCAACAAAGATCGAGAATGATACTGACCAATCCATTATGAGTATGACATCAAAGCCTATCATACCTAAGAAATATATGTCATATTATAAGAGACACCCACCAATATGAATAGGGCACTCATTGCACTAACATAGACTATCTGTCATAATTCCTAACATAGTGTTTAGCATCATAAAATCATGATATGTAAAGATACAGAGCCAAATGTTCTCCACAACATCAATTGATATAAAACTATGGGAATCCCATTAATCAAAAAGTAATGAATCTAAAACTTAGGAAACTATAATTGTACTACTAACCATAGAGGGTCGAGGATCCTGATCATACATGGTATGCTCCATTTCAAAAGTCTAACTTGAACCGGAGACCTGCGACCCTGCCTGGCCTCCCTGATCTAACCCACGATATTGTCACTAAAAACCTATCATCTAGATTCCATAGCCAAAACCACCTCTTATGCCTAAACATCCTGATATACAAATGTTCCCTGACTGATGAGAAATTATTGGTTGTGCTTCTAAATTTGGAGCCATAATATATCCCCTCTCACTAGCTGCTGGTGAGAACATCCTTCAAAAATGCTAAATGTGGCCCATCCTGGTGCAACATCAGCACTCGACTGGTTCAGTCAGGAAATGTTGTCTTATATTCCCACTCTTCCCATACTTTTATTGCACCACAAGGCTACCTGATAATAGATCCCTGCAACTAGATGAATCCCCACATGAATGATCCCTATGGCGCTTCCTGATTTTGGTCGAAGGAGTAGAAACACTGCATGCTGAACTTTCCCAGCTCACAGCTCCAAACTCCCTCATATTGCACTTGGAAATCAGTACTTGATTTACTATAGTGGTCACCTAATTCATCCTAAAAACAATCACAATTTATTGGATATCATACCTAATACCATACTCTTATCGCCTAGCTAGTGACAAATTTTCACCTCCGAGAACTAGTGTGAAGCTCTTGAGCTCTATAATGGGAGAAGTATAATCCATTACTGAATGATCACCTTGAATCATATTCATGAACTCCCATGCTCAGTAAGCCCTCATTGTATTGGGGTAGAAGTAATGAAAGAAGGTCCTCTGAAAGTATTCCAAAGTCATATCCTGAAGACATCCCGCATCAGAGATATCATCCCACTATCTATTGGTGGAATCACATAACATTTAATTCTTGAGCTTCAACCTCCTCTCAGGAGGAATCTCCATATCCGTGAAGATAGAAATCATGGACTCCAACCATGAATCTACAGCCTAAGGTCCACCATCCCCTGAAAAGGTGGGAGGATTCCTCTTCTGGAATACCCATGCCAACTCTACCATAGAGTGGGTAGGATGTGGTGCTCCCTTAAAGGTCTGCATCATCATCATGAAATCTTCATGGAACTATGTATCAACACCTGTGTTTGGAATAAAATATGGTTCCAAGAAGGGCACAATTATATGATCTACTAGAATTCACTGATATACCATTTCCATTGCATGATCATTTCCCTATAAATGGCGTACAACCAGAGGATGTCTTGGTGGCATGAGTCAAAAAGGTCAAGTGCCAACCTCAGTACAATATTAATGAAAACTACATGTCTGATGTGTAGGAACAAAACATATGAAGGAAATAATTCATGTTTTACAATAGGTGTTCATAGGATGTGTAGAAATATGACATGACATGTTCCCTTAATCATTAACATGGGAATATACCCCTTCCAACATAGTCGTGTAACACCCCATACATATGGCATGTTCCAGCTAAGATGTGGCATGTACTTGAATACGTCTTCCTACCCATATAATTCTATATGGAGGGAACTACATGGTTCTACTAGAGTAACACTACATGGTGTGCACCCTCTAGACATGGATTGTATAACAAATGATCTATCCACTTTTGTCATTAGTCACATGGCCAGATACATAGTCGACTATATCACGAAGTGTACTCCCAATACACGGTATTTTATACCAAAAGTTTTCTAACCTCGTGTCACTACTCACTTAGTCAGTCACACTGTCAAAAACTATACAACATGTAAAAATGATACCCAATATGTACTTAAGAAAATACATTTCTTCCAGAATAGAAGAACACATGGTGTGTGTTCCTCACATCACAGACCGTGTTTTCTAGGTTTTCTAGATACTACGCCTCTAAAACTTATCCAGAACCCAAAAATCATAAAATGTTTTCGTGGAATGCCATGTTTCAATTCATGAGAGCACATACTCCCTGTGAATAAAAGTTTTGTATCCTTATACATATCATATCTTAAAAAAATTCATTTAATGTTCTGACATGATCCACCAAATTTTGATTCTAGAGGGCGCAGATCCCCTCCAGGACTAAATCTTGTCATTACTCAAAATAAAACATCACATATACCAATAAACTTTCAAAATAATGAGTAATTATATCACATAATCAATCAAAATATAATAAATATATAGCACTACATATATCACAACAACATGCAATCCGTAATGCACCCTAAATGGTATGAAAAGAATGCAAGACATGTGATCTCTAGCAAGTTCATATATGATGAATGAAATGGAATACCCTCGTCTAATCAGGTTTCAATAAAATAAAACCACAATTATATCATTATTAATCACACAAAACAATTGTGTCACCCAACAGTGAAATTGAATCAACAATAATAGTTAATAATTTAAAAAACAAATTTCAATTAAATTTGAGGTAACTTGGCTTTTCCCTATACATGGGGTAGCTACTCATGGGCACAACTAAATAGAAAAATCTATTTTATTCCAAACCCTTTATAACGTCCCAAAATAGTAAGACAAACCAGGAATGAAAAACTCCTCTAATGCCACTTTGTAATGTCCCAGGTCTTGCTGCTGCCCAAAGGTGCCCCGAACACGGTTGGTCACATTACCTCAAGGGCATTAACTACAATGCTAGAGTTCCCCGACTAGCAGCGAGGTCCAAGGTCTGAAACTGGGGAAACATGGCCTCATTGGTAGAGTATACACAGTGGAAAATGTTTAGTGTACAACAGAGGAAGTAATATTATAAAATTGGAATAATGGTGTATGGATGGAATTAAATCCAAAAGAAGAAACAATATATATATATATATATATATATATGATTCATGGCATATGTATCCAAGAAAATAGCCAAAAAGTCACAATTGTAGAAAGAAATATAGAAACTAATGTAAAAAAAGAAACAAGTAAACTCAAGAAGCGTCAAAAATATCAGCTTGGTCCCATTCTTTCCAGGTCAAACAAAAATCAAGTACCTAATGAAGAAGGGTGATTTACCTTATCAATACCTACAATCATATAATACATTTGATTTCAAAAGAATAACCCAAATAAGATGTGAGAGGAATCCTAGTAGGAATCCTTCAAAATTTATGTGCCTATCAGTCAATTAATACATATAGTAGGTATTATGCAAGAAACGAAAGAATAAAAATGGAATAAATAAATGGTAACCAATCCTACAGTTTTCAATTGCATTCATTTAACATTTATTATTCCAGTTTTGAGTCATGTAACCCTGGTGTCTATCATAATCTATATATCCCTAGTGGAAAGTAACCGAATAGATATCTCATAAGACCATCAACAATCAAGTAAGATTGAATCCAAGTTTGTTCATTGTCTTGGAAGATACATCAAAATCATTCATTTATTCATACACAACCTTTTTTCAAGTTCTCACAATCTATTACCTTGGGTCTAACCTATCATCATATCATTAAATAATGATGCTTGGGGAATCTGTCATGGTTTATCCCCTTTGGTCTAATATTCCATCGATTTATTAAAATAATTAATATTTGTGATATGTCTAATGGTATAACCCTTTCTTATGACATACTAACAATCAATTACAAATGAACACATGGGAATCTCTCGTAGTCCAAACCCCCTGGGTCTAACATTCTTTGAATCAAATATAAATGACCATCGGGGATGATCTAATGGTATAACCCCTTTGGGAAGCTATCACAGTCCAACCCCCCTCGGTCAAACATTCACAATGCATATTAGATTCATTTCAACTAATTAATAACTCCATATTAACAAAACAAGGATTTGAAAACAAGGAAATTATCAGATGAATTTTAGACCATACAACCATAAAGAATCAAAACAAGGGAAATGCATACCTGGGGTGTCCCTTGGACAAGGTATCTAAGCTTAGATGTAAAGAATCGCCCTTTATCAATTAAATAAACCATATAAGGTGATAAAAAAGATTAAATTCTAGATCAAGAAATACCCCACACACAGGTATGTGAAACTTTATGCATATACAATCCAAGACAACTCAATGATAGGTGAAAACTACATACTTTGATTTCTTATGATTCATATACTTGAACGATAGCCCTTAAATTGGTCTAGATCAGCATAGATATTCAAAACAGTAAAAAACACCCAACCTTGAATACTCACAAGAGAGGAGGAATCCGCAAGAAAGGCTCTTGGTGTTTTGAGAACTCACAGGTGGGATTCCAATGCACCCGACGATGTCTCAATCGGTTCTTGTACGCAGAATCTATAGGTTTTAGGATTTCATCGAACATTCTATCATGCTTATGTACGAACCAATGGAAGAAGAATACATTTCTGGATAGGAGACATGAACCCTCTCAGATGTATAAAATAAAAAATAAAAGTACCTGGAGTGTTCATTTAAACTACACACCGTGTTGTAGCCGTATTTGACCACTTACTTAAGCAGTCATCCTGGTCACCACACGACCATGTAATCGACTATTACATGGTCCATATGCTCTTTTACACCACAAATTGGTACATGACATACACACAAAAGTATACAACATGTACATAAAAACCCCTTTTATTCCCTTTTCCTCGAAAAACAACACAAAATAAAGACCCATAACTGAAAATAGGTTATGAGCTCTTACATCCAAAATATCATTATCTACCTTTTTAGAAACATTATCATTTCCTTCATAAACACTCTCCTCATTTGAGTTCTTAGAAGTAGATTATTTATACTATGATTATTCAAAAACATCATTATCATATTTATTACCATGCTCATATAAGATTGTTTCTCAAGAAGGTAAAGAGTATGTAGAACTGAAATGATCACCAGATACACCTGGTGGATATTTTATGACCTCTGGATCACTCCATTCATCAACAGACTCACATTCTTCACCTTCTTTACCTCTTTAAAAAAACATATTTAATAGAATACTCAAGATTTTCATTAGGTTCAAGACTGGGATCCACAATATCCTTTGGTCTAGTTGGGTGATCAATATGGATACAATTATCATATAGTTTTTTATTTTCTATAATCCAACATCCCTTCTAGGGATTCCAAACAACTTTCAGTCTTTTGTAGATTGACATTGTGAGGAAAAACATACCCATTTAATCATAATACAATTCTGCATTCTTGACATAACATTTGAATATGGGATTGTACAGACCATTTTGGGATAAATGAGGGAGTTTGTACTAGAGATATTATTACATATCTCATTCATGTGGACCATCTGGAATCTATAAAGATTTATTATTTTCTATTTATTTATCATAAACATTAGTTAGAAAAATTGATATCGAATTTAATTGAAGTATGCTTTTCTTGGAGATAAAACATGTTGTAGAAACTTAAACAGTTGATTGAACTCACTATAAAGATAATTATTTTCCTATATCCTCTAGGTTTTATATCCAATTAATTGTTATAGATCTTTTTATAACTTTTAATTTTGTATTATTCCTCCCAAATCTTTATAAAATCCTTTGCGAGGAATATATATATATATTTCCCATTCTCTATAAGAGGAAAAAATATATTATCCATCTACAATGGTATAAATTCTATCTTATTTATTCACGAAAATGAGTCACACATTCTGATAAAATTAATAAAATATCCTTAGATAATAATCTCTATGATTCAAGTTAATCCACCTAATCCACTTATGTTTTTTGTTACCTATAACACTAGGGTATTTCTAGTTGGAAGCAATTGTGGATCATTATCATTTTATGATTTGACGACATGGATATTCAGATGCGGCTTTACTAAAATGGGTTGAAAACAACATGTAGATACTCATCATATCTTGTAAGGAATCATCTCATCTGGATTTGATTATATAACTCTTTCCCCATAGGTTATTTGAATCAGTTGAAATTTTTAGGAGGAAGATGGATGTAAGAACCAAGTTCTTGTTCTTGAGGTATGTGTTTCTTCTTTTGCTTTTTCCTTAAGTGAATTTGGGAAAGAAAGGGAAATGTGGAAAAAGTACCAAATTTATGGGTACACGATGTGTACTTTTTGTACACATGCCGTGTACTTTGGCTATGTGGGATGATAATATAGGCTCATAGGCTTGTCGGTAAAAACAAACTACACACTGTGTACTTTCGTACACAAGATGTGTACTTTGGCCTTGTGGGATGAGAACACAAGGCGCATAGGATTGTCAGTGATTAAGGGTATAAAAACTAACTAAACTCCATGTACTTAGTAATACATGCCATGTAATCAGTCGGCATATGAACAGTGAGGTGGTAGCAAGTAGCCTCCATAGGAATAGTTAAAAAGGAAAGTACATGCCGTGTACTTGAATATACATGCCGTATAGTTATGTTTGTTTCATTAAAATAGGTAGTAGCCTCCTCATTTGATGGAGGAGGCATAGAACTCACCAAGAGCCACAGGAGAGGAGGATGGGATTTATATGAGCTTCTGATCGCACATTGGGACTCTGATTCTTGCGCCATCGATCTAGTTTGAACCGCGCGGGTAAGATCTTCCCTCTTCCTGGACATATCCTTCCAATTCTCTCCCAAAAGGGATGTTATTTTGGTTTGAATGTATAATTTTTTATCTCAGATATAAGTCTTTGTTGGATGTTTCGGGAGGTGCCTTTCACATATATCGATCAGAGGAGATCGAGTTAGGCAGTCTTCTCTTTAATTCCAACTATCGAGTTGATTTTGTGTAATGTTGTGCCGTGCACCCATGTTCGAGGTGTTGTGTGGATGAAGCCTAGAATGTTTGGATACCTATAATAACATAGGTAATCTTATGATTATGTATAAGCTACTGTTTGGGATTGTTGCTTTGATCTAGGGCCTCCGTGAGGGTGTGTTTCCCTTGTTTAGCCATTTTTCCAGGATAACCATGGGTATGCCGTGATTATAGAATGTTTTGAGATTTCATGAGAGGAATCATATATAAATTGATTTATTAAGCTTTGCGCTCTGCCCAGTTACTTGATTTTCTTCTGTTTGGCCTAAGGGAAAGGTTTTGTTTATCCTGAGAAAAGGTTCTATTTAGCCTGAGGGCAAGGTTCTGTTTAGCCTAAGGGAAAGGTTCTATTTAGCTTGAGGGAAACGATTATTATGCCTAAGAGAATTAGTTTCTATTCGCGAGGGAAATATCTCGTATGCCTGAGGGTAATATTCATTATGTATGAGGGCGGTCACCTGATGTTTTCATTTCTATTTACCTAGGGGTAAGGATTTTCTTGTCTGAGGACAATGTTTACATAGAATATTCACTGTGGTGATTTCTTATGTTGTACCTGCCATGCTAAAGCACTGGCTTAGAATTTTTGAAAAATTATAAAAATGACAATGTAACTGGTTGGAATAGTTACTATTGAGTACTTCCTAGTTTACTGCTTTTCATTATTACACACTGTTGTTGCACGTTTTCACTAACACTTGGGCATGGGACTTTGGTGGCTTCCTATTGAGATTTATTTCTCACACCCTTTTTGGGTCATGTCTTGGGCCCAAAATGATTATACTGATGTAGGTGTCGATAAGGGAAAGGGTCCCTACACAGGTACATGATTGTGGTAGAGGATTAGAAGAGTATGGGACCAAGCTTAGGATTGCGATGTTGATGCGTTCCTGCTGCACTGTTTTGGATTAGTTATCTTGTACTTTATACTTTGGGCTATATTGAATCTGATTGTAGTGTATCATATTTTGGATACTTCTTTAGAATTAGTGACATGTTGAATCATCATATATATAACTGTTTTCTATATTTTCCTCCAGTTCTGTTGTCCATTTTAGGTTTATATTGTTTAATACTTCTTCTTTTGTGTTTTTATGTTTATTCCGCTACGCTACACATTGAAATATGAGGGCATAGTTTCCCCACTCTCAGTCTAAGGCCCTCACTGCTATTCTGTAGACTCTATCATTTGGGGAAATGCGCTTGAGGTCATGTGACCTACCATGTTCGGGGCACCCGTTGAGTGGCACCCAGATCCAGGATGTTACAAAGTGGTATCAGAGGAGTTTCTTTTCTTTGACATACTGTTTGGAGCCTATAGAGAGGGATAGGATGGAATTTTTATTTGGTAATTAGCTGTTTCCGGGAGTAGCTAACTCATGTACATCGAAAATCCAATCTACCTCGTTTAATTTCAATTATTATGGTTTTTAAAATTTACAGTTGATTTGATATTCACCATTGGGTGACACACTTGTGGTGTTCTATATATATTTTTATACTTGGATTCTATTTAGTTGTAACCCGATGAGATGAGGGTATGCCATCTCATGCATCATTTAGGTGCATGTTAGAATCAAATGTCATGCATAATTTCCATTCCATGTAGGTGCATTAGAAATTGCATGTTGTTGTGATAAATGTTGTGCTAGACAATTCATAGTATTGTGATAGGTACCTTAATAGATACACCTACTGTTGATAGGGTATTGTTCGTATAATGTTTTGTGAATGAAATCCTAACATTGGTTCTTGAGGAGTATGGGCCATCATCAACCTGAATTTGGTGGTTCATCGACTTGTTTACCTTGTTATAACATGTATAAGATGCCAATCTTTGGTTCACGGGGAGTATGGGCCCTCAAGGATCGGAATTTATCACTTCAGTGTTCGTTTCAGAGTCTCTCTAGACTCTAGAGTAGTTTCTAAGGCTTCCTATTCGGAAAAACCCAATATGCACGCCGTGTAGTTTTGACTACACGCCATGCGTTCTTCTGTTCGGGAAGAAACTGTTTTTCTTAAGTATATATCGTGTAACTTATTTACACGTCGTGTAATATCTAACCACGCCATAGGCCATGTGGGTAGAGACACGAGATATGGATGTTCTTTAAGAAACACGCCGTGTACTAGTTGTACATGCTTTATAGGGTTAACACTATGTTCGCCTGTGTAACTAACAACACGAATGGGTAAACCTTAAGCTATGCACACCGTGCCAGGATTAAACACACCTTGTAGTCTGAACCAGGTATCTAGCCATGTAGCCAACAACATGGGTCAGTTTGAGATTCATATTACTTGTTGTGTTGGTCAGGAACACGCCGTGTAGTGTAACCTAGGTTCACAGGCAGTGTCACTAACAACACGGTCCGGTAAAACTTTTCTAGTACACACTGTGTCTTCCTTGAACACGCTGTGTAGTCTTGTCTTAGGGGAGTAGTGTGGCCTAACCATGTAGAAGTACTAGGACAGAGAAAGAACATTCAAGTACATTCCGTGTGTTAAGACAACATGCCATGTGTTTGGGGGTGTTACATGACTAGTTCTAGCTGAAGTACATGCCCATGTGAATGGATTTTGGGAAAACACAATGTAGGAATTATGCATGATGTGTAGCCATGTAATGTAAAACTTGAGTGTTTTTCTTCTCCTCTTCCCTTCATTGTCTCCTAGTTTTCAGTCCTTGACAATCATGATCTAAGGTGTGCGTTTGACCTAGTAGAGTCATGTGTTGAGATAACCAGGAGTCACTTTCCAAGAGAGTGGTGATGATTATACTCCAGAGATGGTAGGCCATGGGCTATCCATGGATCCTCCAACAGTGCCAGATGTGTTGCCAGCCATTATACCAGATGCATGTGTGGATGCACAGTTCCGTGAAGGCTTCATGCAGTTCATGAAGACCTTTTAGGGTGCACTCCTAGTTTCCACATCTGTATAAGAGCTGACACGTATATTCTAGCAGTAGCAGCCACCTATGTTTTCAGGAGATGGCGGAACACAGGCTGCGAAGTCATGGCTGGGTTCTATGCAGATGATCTTTGAGCATCTGGAGACGCCTCATGGGAGGAGGTTCAAGATCTCTGCTTACATGCTGCGCGATTCCACCAAGAGATGGTGGGATGTTAGCACCCAGATTGAGCATCACCGAGACAAGGAGTGGGAAGATTTTCATGCAGTCTTCTATGAATTTTTATTTCCAGAGATGCTAAAGGCAGATTGAGCTCGAGAGTTCATGAATTTTCTCTAGGGCTCAATGTTAGTGATGGACTATTCTGCCCGCTTCACCGAGCTACAATGTTTTGCAAGTGTTTTGGTTGGTGATGAGACTTTGAGGGATAGAAACTTTGAGAATGCTCTTAGATATAACATTCATGAACTAGTGAATGTTTCAGGTTGCCTATAGTACATGCTATTGTGAACCAGGCATTGATTACTGATCGGAACCTGTGGGAAGCTAGTGGTGCTGACCAGGGCGGTTCGGCACTGGCCTATGGTACTATTTCGACCGGCACGAGGAACAGGCAGATGGATTTCTCCCGTAGTGGTAGTACTAGCCACAATAATTCCTCAGGTGGCCCAGTAATGTTCTATTAGTGTGGTAAAGAGGGGAACCAGAGACCTTAGTGTTCCCGTGACCCAGTGGAGTGCCGTGATTGCGGCATGATGGGTCATCTTCACCGTTTTTGTAGGTGTTTTTACCAGTGACTAGTGAGAGGGGTTCTATACAGACTCTGCATGCAGGAATTAGGCCAGTAGCTTCTTACCAGTCAGGAAATTAGAATACATCCGGACGCTCAGGCCGTGGTGGTTGTCGTTGCCATGCTAGCCAGACACCAGGATCTTAGAGACAACAGGATGGGTCAGCTCAGGGTAGCCAGGCTGTGTCACAGGGCCACGTCACTAGGTAGACATATGCAGTGCAATAGACCTAACAAAAGAAGGATCCCTGAACATCCACTTTCAGAGGTACTATTGTAGTTGCTTCTGTTTTATCTTCCGCACTTTTCAATTCTGGTGCTACACATAGTATTATATATGTGCTAGTTGTGGAGAGCCTTGGGCTCTGTGTTTCTTCTTTTTCGGATATTTTTATGCTAGACACTCCCCTTGGGGATTAGAAAGGTTGGTGTGCGTCAGTGCAAAGTGTTCCCCTTAGACGTTGGTGGGTGTCACTTTCTATGAGACCTATATGTCTTATAGATGACAACTTATGATGTCATTCTCGGGATGGACTAGTTTGTACCCTTCCGAGACTTTTTGGATTGCTATCATCACAGGGTGAGTTTCACGTCACCAGAGGGTGGAGAGTTTCTATACATGGTTGAATGAGATGTCTAGGAATGACATGCTGGACCCGAGCATCGTGGGTAAGGTGGAGTGACAACCGAAATTGAGAGTTTGTATCTGGATGAATTTAAAACTTGTCAGAAGTATTTCCCTACAGTGGATGATCATTTCAGGGATGTCTTCCCGGACGACTTTTCAGGTCTACCTCCGTAGCAAGAGGTGGAATTCATTACTGAGGTTATGCCAGGAGCGGCACCAGTGTCCATTCCTTTTTATAGGTTGCCTACACCAGAATTGTAGGAGACCAGGAGGCAGTTAGAGGAGTTACAAGCCAAGGGTTTCATCCGACACAATATATCTCCATGGGGTTCGCCTGTCCTTTTCGCTAAGAAGGCAGACGGTACCCATAGACTATGCGTAGATTATCGAAAACTGAACCAGTTGACGGTTAAGAATTGATATCCCTTATCGATAATTGATGATATTTTTATCATCTTCGAGGAGAATGAGTGTTCTCGAAGATTGAATTTATATCCGGATAACAATAGTTGAACATTAGAACATCGGTCATAACGCTTACATACTTCTAAAGCAGATATGGTCTATATGAGTACTAGGTCATGCCGTTCGGACTAACAAATGCATCATCATTTTTCCTGGCTCTGATGAATCTATTGTTCCACCCATATCTGGAGTATTTTGTGGTATACGTTTTGGAATATTTCATGGTGTACTCTCACACTCGACGCGACCATGCCACCCATCATGAGATCATACTGAGTGCACTATGTGAGCATCAGTTATATGCTAAGCTCTCAAAGTGACACTTTTGGATAGACCAAATTCACTTCCTGGGTCATAATATCTTAGAGGTAGGAGTTGCGGTAGATCCGGAGAATGTGAGAGAAGTAGTTTCCTAGGAACAGCCTATGAAAATGTTTTTAATATAGAGTTTCTTGGGGCTGGCTGGTTACTATAGGCATTTTATATATAACTTCTCCAACTTACTAGCGCTGTTAACATGTTTGAATAAGAAGGGTTTGAAGTTTTTTTGGTCATAAGTTTGTGAGACAACCTTTCAGGTGTTGAATGGAAGGTTGACATCAGCATCAGTCCAGATACTTCCAGAGCAAGGGAAGTGCTATAATGTTTACTGTGATGCATCATGTATTGGGATGGGAGCAGAGTTGATATAGGGAGATGGAGTAGTTTCGTACGAGTCTTGGAAGTTGAGGCCATATGAGAGGAATTACCTGAAAAATGATCTCGAGTTGGATGCATCTGTTCATGCGTTATGCTGTTGGAGAAATTATATCTTCGGAGAAAATTTAGTGGTGTTTACAGACCACAAAAGTCTTAAATATATCTTTACCCTACGTGACTTGAATTTGAGACAGTGAAGGTGGGTTGAATACCTTCAATACTTTGACTTCGAGCTTTCATATACAATAGGTATAGGTAATGTAGTAGCTGATGCACCGAGTAGGAGGACTCAGATACATGCAGTGCAGGAGGCCAGTGGTGAGTGGAAGCTTATGGATTTGTTCTCTGAGATGCATTTGGAGGTGCACGATAGTTACGGGTGAACCTATATTTCATCCTTAGCTGTGACTTATACCCTTTTAGATAGAGTGAGGATGAGGAAACTATAAGTTTCAGAAGTCCTAGTTATATGGGAGTCGGTGGAAAGTGAGGACCCTCCTCCTAGTTGGACGATAGGCAATGACGAGGTACTATGTATCCAGGGAAGAGTGTGGGTTCCAGGGGATATTCATGAGGAGTTGATGTGGGAATTTCATGCATCATCTTGGGACGTTCATCCTTGAGTTACCAAAACGTATCGTGACTTATGATGTAAGTATTGGTGGCCAGGTATGAAAAGAGAGGTAGCTAGTTTTGTGACGAGATGTTGCACCTGTCAGCCGAAGAAGGTGGAGCATCAAAGGCCAGCTAAACTATTACAACAGTTAACCATTCTAGAGTGGAAATGAGATGATTCCATGATGGACTTCGTGATCGGGTTTCCAAGGTCACCAAGAGGCAATGATGCAGTATGGGTTTTTGTGGAAAGGCTTACGAAGGTTACTCACTTTTTTCCGATTAAAGAGACCTTCGGTGTTGACGATCTTGGGAAGTTGTATATATGAGAGGTAATACATCTTCATAGGGTCCCTAGTTATTTCATTTCATATAGTGATGCATATTTTTTGTCTCATTTCTAGTTGAGTTTTCAAAGGGCACTGGGTACACATGCACTTCGATGCACAACTTACCTCCCTCAGACCAATGGCCAGTCAGATCATACAATACAGGTATTGGAGGACATGCTACGTGCATGTGTCCTGGTCTTTGGGGGATCTTGGGAGAAGCACATACCCCTGGTCTATTTTTCCCATAATAATAGTTTTTAGGAAACTATTGGGATGAAACCGTACTGGGATTTATATGGTAGGTGATGATGATCACCCTTGTGCTGGTTGGAGGCATGTGAGGCAGATTTACTAGGACCATGTATCGTGCATGAGACTTCAGAGCCGGTCCAGTTGATTCCAAAGTGGATGGATACTACACAGTCTGGTCAAAAATCTTACGCTGATCACTATAGACGACCCTTGGAGTTCGTGGTCAGGGATCAGGTTTTCCTACACATTTCAGCGGGGTTGGGACACAGGCGGATCAGAAGACAGGGTAAAATTTCACCGAGGAATGTAGGGTCGTTTGAGATTCTGGAGAGAGTCAGGTTGGTTGCGTATGAGTTACAATTACCACAGAGGTACTGGTGTATGTACGACGTCTTCCATGTATCTTTATTGTGCCGTTATCACTCAGACCCATCTCACGTTTTTCAGCCCAAGGAGATTGATCTTCGGGTTAATGCATCCTTTGAGGAGCATCTGATTCGTATTGTTGATATGAGCACAAGGGTTCCCTGAGGCCGGTCAATTCCTCTCATATGGGTGTTATGGTATCATGGCCAAGTACAGGAATAAAACTGGGAGTGGGAGACCGATGTACATGCTCAGTGGCCAGAATTGTTCCCTGATTTATCTTCACCACCCACTAAAGGGAAATTCATTGATGAATTTCTTTAAGGGGGGATGTTTGTAAGAACCCAGTTCTTATTCTTGGTGTACGAGTTTATTCGTTTCCTTTTTTCATTAAGTTTTTTTGTAAAATAAAGGGAAATGTGGAAAAAATATCAAATTTATGGGTACCCTCAGTGTACTTTTTGTATACACACCGTGTACTTCAGCTGTGTGGGATGACAATACAAGGCGTGTAGGCTTGTAGGTAAAAACAAACTACAATCCATGTACTTTTGTACATATACCATGTACTTTGGCCATGTGGGATGAGAACATAGGGCATGTAGGCTTGTCAGTGATTAAGGGTGTAAAAAATAACTACATGCCATGTAATTAGTCGATAGATGAATAGTGAGGCAGTAGAAAGTAGCCGCCAGAGGAACAGTTAAAAATAAAAGTACATGCTGTGTAGTTGAAATTACACGCCGTGTAGTTATGTTTTTTTTGTTAAAATGGGCAGTATCATCCTCATTCGGAAGAGGAGGCATAGAACTCACCAGTAGGAGTGGGAGAGGAGGCCGGGACTTGGAGGAGCTGCTGATCACACAGCAGGACTCTGATTCTTCTATCATTGATCTCGTTTGAACCGCGCAGGTAAGATCTTCCCTCTTCCTGAAACTTTCCTTACAATTCTATACCTATGGGATGTTATTTAGGTTTGAATGGATAATTGTTTATCTGAGATCTATTTCGCTCTTGGTTGTTTCAGGAGGCCCTTTTCACATATATCGATTAGAAGAGATCGAGGTAGGTGGTCTTGTGTTTAATTCCAACTGTCGAGTTGATTTTGTGTAACGTTGTGCCACACGCCCATGTTTGGGGTGTCATGTGGATGAGGCCTTGAATATTTAGATACCTTGAATTTCATAGGTAATATTATGATTCTATATAAACTACTATTCAGGATCATTGCGTTGATACAGGGCCACCCCAAGGGTGTGTTTCCCTTTTTAGTTGTTTGTCCCGGACACCCATGGGTATGCCATAATTATAGCATGAATTCATTTTTATTGTGAGGAAACATATATAAATTGCATGGTTTTTCTTTGGGCTCGGCCTAGTTACTTGTTTTTCTTTTGTTTGGCCTACAGGCAAGGCTCTGTTTAGCCTGAGGGCAAGGTTCTGTTTAGCCTAAGGGAAAGGTTTTGTTTAGCCTGAGGGCAAGGTTCTGTTTAACCTGAGGGCATTGTTCCTTATGCCTGAGGGCAGTAGATTCTGTGCCTGAGGGAAATATCTAGTATGTCTAAGGGAAATATATATTATGCCTGAGGGCAGTCACCTGAGGGTTTCATTTCTATTTGACCAAGGGTAAGGATTTTTACGTCCGAGGGCAATGATTACTTTGAATATTCACTATAGTTATTTCTTATGTTATACCTGCCAAGCTAAAGCACTGTCTTTGAATTGTTAAATAATTATTAAAATGAAAATGTAACTAGATGGAATAGTTAATTTTGAGTACATACTAGTTTACTGCATTTCATTATTGCACACTTTTGTAGTACATTTTCACTCACAGTTGGTCACAGACCTTTAGTGGTTACCTACTGGGATTTATTTCTCACACTATGTTTGGGTCATGTCTTGGGCCCAAACAGATTATACTTCAGAAAGTGTCGATAAGGGAAAGGGTCCGTACACAGCTACATGATTGTTGCAGAGGATCAGAAGAACATTGGACCGAACTTAGGCTTGCAATGCTGAGGCGTTCCTGTTGCACTGTTTTGGTTTAGTTATGTTGTACTTTGTTCATTAGGCCATATTTCATATTATTGCAGTGTATGCATGTAACACCCCGAGCTTCCACGATACGCCTCTCTTTCAATAATGCAATAGCTTGCATTGTACGCAAGTTCGAGTTTTAAAACACCGCGACTAATCAAAGTAGCCGTTATGAATAGTAATAACCACTTCTTGAAATTATAGAAAATTTATATTTCAAAATGGAATTCATTTTTGTATTCCTAATATTGAAATTAGCCTATGTTGAATTTTTTGTAATTTTCTGAGAACTTCAAAATTTTTATGAATAGTGAAAAATACTTAAAACAACTTTTTTAATCAAAATAATTTATTCTGATAAATTATACTATTTAGTGGTCTTAAAGTATAATTAGAATATATATTTACCAATTTATCCAATGGTGGTCATTAGAATTAATTTAATATTGAAATTGGGCATGAACAATTATCAATATTTTGATATAAATTGTTTCTTAAAAACACGCTACTTGTTGTGACAGCGGGAATTAATTATAAAATTAATTAATGAAACTTATATGTTTGTAATTTTGTAAAATAGACATCATTTTTTAAATCAGAGTATCAATTATAGCTTAGGGTGAAATTTTGGCATTGTTCTGAAAAACTTCAATTTTTGATGAATAGTGAAACCACTAAGTGGTAGTTAAATAACTGATTTTACGTTTAAATGAAATATTACCACTTCTATGATTTGGTTTTAAAAAATCCGACATACATGGTTGTCATTAAGAAGTAAAATGTGGTTCAATGAGATTAAAATAATTTTTTGGTGAATAGTAACTTTTAAGTTCTTAATCGCGATTAGAGGTAATTAGTGTAGTTTAAGGTAAAAATAATGTTTTTATAATATGAGATGAGCTTGAAACTTGTCCTACTCATATTATATGAGTCATGGCCGACCAATAAAATCTATGGGTCAACTTGGGGACCCCATGGAGCCACTTTAGTTGGAAAATGACATAAATACCTTTTATTTAATGTTAATGTAAAAAATGACACAAACATGAAATGTTTTACTAAAACAATTTTTACATGGGGTTATACAAGTCCTATTTTTGACAATAAATTGTCATTAGAAAGCTAAAAAGATTTCCTACATCATAGTATTTTTTTATAATTTTTAGACATTAAATAAATTAAATTATTAGTGACATCATTATGATTTAGCGATGACCTCATTATTTAACGATTTTAATAAAATGAAACGATAATGTACATTCCAAGGCTTACACTTGTCCAAAGACTATTGGATTGGTAGATTTCGAACCCTTATCACCTTATCCACGAAGTATATAAGTGTAGGGCCTTTAGAATCCGAGAATCATTGTATAATAATGTAAAATGCCCTTACTTTCCAAGAGTGCCCCTCCTATCCTCTTATAAAAGGCCCCCACCTCTACCACCTCATTCACACGTTCAAGCCATTTGGCTCGGCAAACCACTTCCAAAATACTCTACCAACTTCCCCCTCTTACTCCTAGAAGCCTCACTTTGGGCAGAACTCTTCCCAAGGAATCCTTTGGCTGAAATCAAAAAGAGTTACCCGATTTTGAGGTAATGTCTTCTCTAATGTTGTTTTGTTTTATTTTTCTTCTCCAACCCCCTAAACTCATTTTATTCATTTCTTTTGTAAAAAAACCAGTATCCTAAATATAATATGATGTTGTTATAAGAAGGATTCGATCTACACTTACACACACCTACATCTAATGGTTAAATAACATATAGTTTTTGTGGATGGCGAATTTCTGCCTCACGAAACGATGATTGTTCAACACTCATATAACACCTTAAAAGGTATCCATTAAGATGTAACTATATTTATATATGATATATAATATGTTTATGTTTTTATTATGCTTCTGTATTTCTCATTTATGGCAGACTTTATGATTTCCATTATGGGTAAACGCGATAATTTCATTTTAGGAAGTGCGGACTACCGCCCCCTCAAAGTGATTTGAATCGTTAATGCCATATGTGGGATATAAAAAGGATGGAGTAAATGGAATTATACACTATATTATACTGAAATTATATTATAAATTTATATCATTATGATTTCATTCCATTAAATACGAAATAGAAATGAATGTAGCGTTCATGCGTACGTACGGCTTACCGTCTCCATGAACGGTGCATTTCATTTCTTACCTCTAAATGTTACGTAAAATTATAAATGAATGTATATACTGTATATATATATATGATATATATGATATATACATCATGAGTATAATTCTGGATATAATGTATATTTTACCACATGAACAACTTTTAATTATAAGAAGTTTATTTTTGACTCAAGTACCAAAGATCAACAAAACGACCGTTATTAACTTAAATAATTACATAATGTTCATAACTTGGTAATAAGTGATATAAAAGGAATAATGAAAATGAAAATGGTTATTAAGTAAATAGAAATTAACTATAGTTTATTATTCAGGAGGTTAAAGAACGGTCGAGTCAGGACAAGATGCAAGGTAAGGGTTTACTTCATAACCTCTTCATTATCCAAGGTTGTTTATACATAATTATCTACTGAGACCTCGTTATCATCCACATCCATGTTTCTTAAAAATTTCTTTCAAAACAATTTTATTATTAAATGGAAAATGGGTTAAAGTCATTTATACCCTTATACGTTTTTGAAAGGAATCTTACCGTCGTTTTCCAAACTATGTACTTTTTGACCTTTTTGACAAATTTAAGGTAAGAATGTTTTTTAAACTTATACGGCGGGTGCGGCTATTTTCCACCATTATAACTTCGTCAAAGATTACCTTACAAGCTTATAAGAATATTTTAAAATTAAATGTATTATTTTATAATTATGTGACTTTTAAATGATTTCAAAAAAGAGAGATAGTTCTCTCAAACAGCTTTGATTTCATCCATGTCAACATCCTTTGATGGGTTTTAAGTTTAATTGAAATTGATTTATGATACAAAACTTCCATTGAAAATTTTGTGAAATATATGACTGTGGATGTGTTATTTTTATACCATCCATAGTTTATGGAGAAATTGTTGACATTTCGTATGCTAGTTTTAATACGAATATTTATGTTATGTTTAAACCTATTCATATGAGGAATGTATTGGACTTAATAAGTGACGGGTGGAGCCCGCTATAGCTCCTCGATGCATCGGTAGGTCTCATGAGACAACTAGATGTGGAATTGGACGTGGCCCTTTCCCAATTTGATTTATGGTTTTGGCTGAGGCCTTAATCATTTTAGACGTCTTGGCTGAGGCCTTGACAAAATGTTTTAGAATGTCTGGCATTATACATTCCCTCATTATGAAAGTGGTTATTGATATTGCATGTGATTATTCAACCAGTAGAATATCCATGTGAAGAAGTAAATGGCATTATCTCATTTTACTTTTTCCAAATTATATTGATGATCAAGTTCAAAAGGCTTTTGTTTTAGTTATACATTGCCTTAAATGTTTATGTTTATTTATGAAAGCTTCCGCAATATTGTTATCCTTACTGAGAATCTGAGCTCACCACTTTCAATGTTTTAATATTTTCCAGGATGTGAAGAAATATTTTAGGAATGACCTGTAGGGATAGTCGGAAGAGGATATGAGTGTGGACTATGAAGACTTTGTTATTAGTTTTTTACTTTATGATGTAATGTAAGACTTATGAATGTATCTAGTGTTTCCCATGCTACTAAACTAATCTGTCTTTCGAGACTTGATCTTTTTTGATCATGCCAATGTTACGAAGTAATGCACTGGCTCTGGGTAGCTGGGGTCGGGGCGTTACAGTTGGTATCAGAGGCAGTTTAGTACTAACTTTGGAAGCTAGATTTAGATAAACGATGATTAGAGCACATAGCCCAAAGATAGACTTTGAGGATTCGTATAGAAGAACTTCCTAGAATATTGTTATTGTAGAGATTTAGTGAGTTTTACGAGCAATACATCCCTGTCTAGATATGAGCAGGTAGAGGCGGCTTTGGCACAGATGTACCTAGGGGTAAAACCCGAAAACACCGCTTTGAGCTAGACTTGAACGGGAACTGGTGCACGACAACGGGCCTTGCTGCACTCTTGGTTACGACAATCCCGGGGGATATGCTTAGGATAATTCTCGTTTTCATTACAAACCACTATGAACAGTTATGATTATATACTTCCTCAAAGAAAACCTTTTTATGATTATGGATTATATCCATAAATAGATCAATTAGTGTTAAGTGTTTTACAAGTACGTAATTATGTATTTTGATTCATAAACTAATCTTTTTTATGCCATTGTTTAGAAATGGCGCCTAGTGGAAGGAATGGAAACCGTATCAATGCACGAACTCTGTGTAGGGATTTCCCTCCTGCTCAAGATAATTATTGTGGATCTGGAGATACAACTGGTGCTGATCAACTTATTACCATACTGGGACAACTCACTCAGGTTATGAATAATAACCTTACTCGTATGGAGCACCCTGATCCGCAACGTGGAGGATCAATGTTAGACCACTTCATGAGGCAACAACCACCAACAATTAATGGGGGTACAAATCCGTTAGTTGCTGAGCAATGGATAAACTCCTTAGAGAAAATATTCCACGCCTTGGGCAGTAGTGAAAGGGAAAAGGTTATCATGGCAGTTTACCGCCTCACTGGAGATGCTGATCAATGGTGGTCATTGATTCAAAACACAAAGGAAGATGATGACGTATCGAATATGGAATGGAGGGAATTCAAAGAGCTTTTCGTAGAAAAATACTATCCTCGTGACCATCGAGCAAATATGGAAAGACAATTTTTGAGTCTGAGACAAAAGGAGGGGGAGAATGTCGCAAAGTATGAAGATAACTTTACAAGGTTAGCGAGACATGCTGCAGATTATATACGTAACCCAAGGAGTAAGATTGATCGTTTCTTTGATGGGTTAAAACCATTTTTCCGTCGAGCATTAGTCTCACAATCCTTCTCGTCATACGAAGATATTTTCTCATGTGCTATTAAGACAGAAAAGGAATTCTCTAAGTCTTATGACAACAAAGTAAAGCAAGAGAAGAAGAGAACTGTGGAACAAGAGACAGATAAAGGGAAAAAGGGAAAGAAGGATTTTCCATTATGTGATAATTGTGGGAAGAATCACCCTGGTACTTGCCTAAAAGGAATGGGAGTTTGTTATAAATTTGGAGAAAAAGGTCCCCAGGCTCGTGATTGCAATGGAATGAAAGAGGCTATCAAAGTTGAATGCTACAATTGTAGAGAAATGGGTCATTATGCAAATGAGTTTCCTAAGCGTCAGGGAAACTTACCTCAGAAAAGGCCAAGGGATCAAGGACAATCTTATGCTGTTACTACAGTTGAAGCAGAATAACTATTATATTGGTGCTTTTGGACTCATGGATTATATTCAGGTTAATAGAATAATGTGATATATATATATACGGATTGTACTGCAGTATTTTTTGATTTCAGTAAGGTTTTAATATGATGAAGGTAATTATACTTTTAGTATGTGACAATAAGAGAAACTTTACATTGTTTGGGGAATCTGATAAATTGATTTTGGAATTAAGAGACCTTTTTGAGAAAGTCTGGACAGAGGTATTTTGGATAACTATAAAGGTTGGAGTGGATTAAGTTGATCTTTGGATAGTATTGTTTATGGTTAAAAAATTTATGAATATTATTTTTGGAATATTATGATACTATAGTTTTAGGAAAAGGACAACCTGCAGGGTGGGGCATAACCAGTCGCGTCGGACAAAGCTGCAGGAATCGAACCCACAATAATAGTGCGACATGCCTTTATTTCCTACCACTAGCCTAAAGGAAGTCCCTGGTTATTACAAAATAATTTTACTAATCTAAATGGTATGTGATAACATTTGTAAACTTATACAATTAGGATAAGTATAATATTTTTGAGTTCTATTATCTTTTTGAGTGAAAGATGAGTTGAAGGTTGAAACTCTAATTGTCAAGCATAAATATATATATACCTATCTCTTATTCAATGAATAAATTAATTCATAAACTTTAGTAAAGGGATATTAAAACAAAAAAAATGTGTTATCCTAATACCTTATGTCTTGTTGAACTGATGATATTTTAAATCAACAGAGATTGAAGGCTTTGAGGCCCTCAATTTGACAGTTGATTGTAATTGATGACCTCAATCACTCCTTACAAATATTTACGTTTTTCCTCCAATTATATGTCTCTAATTTCCACCAATGTTCTCCTAATCGAGATCATAATATGGTGGTGACTTTTTCATTTCCCTTTCCCTCTTATTAAGGCTAAATTTTATTAATCTTATTTCCAATGTGGGTTTTCCTCAAAGGTATTTTCTATTTTCAACCTTTTATTTTCAAAGAAAAATATAAAATTGCGAGGATGCAATTTATTGAAGGAGGGGAGAATGTAACACCCCGAGCTTCCACGATACGCCTCTCTTTCAACAATGCAATAGCTTGCATTGTGCGCAAGTTCGAGTTCTAAAAAACCGCGACTAATCAAAGTAGCCGTTATGAATAGTAATAACCACTTTTTGAAATTATAGGAAATTTATATTTCAAAATGGAATTCATTTTTGTATTCCTAATATTGAAATTAGCCTATGTTGAATTTTTTGTAATTTTGTGAGAACTTCAAAATTTTTATGAATAGTGAAAAATACTCAAAACATCTTTTTTAATCAAAATAATTTATTATGATAAATTATACTATTTAGTGGTCTTAACGTATAATTAGAATATAGTTTTACAATTTTATCCAATGGTGGTTATTAGAATTAATTTAACATTGAAATTGGGCATGAACAATTGTCAATCTTTTGATATAAATTGTTTTTTTAAAAACACGCTACTTGTTGTGACATTGGGAATTAATTATAAAATTAATTAATGCAACTTATATGTTTGGAATTTTGTAAAATAGAAATCATTTTTGAAATCAGAATATCAATTATAGCTTGGGGTAAAATTTTGGCATTGTTCTGAAAAACTTCAATTTTTGATGAATAGTGAAACCACTAAGTGGTAGTTAAATAACTGATTTTTTGTTTAAATGAAATATTACCACTTCTGTGATTTTATTTTCAAAAATCTGACATACATGGTTGTCATTAAGAAGTAAAATGTGGTTCAATGAAATTAAAATAAATTTTTGGTGAAAAGTAACTTTTAAGTTCTTAATCGCGATTAGAGGTAATTAGTGTAGTTTAAGGTAAAAATAATGTTTTAATAATATGAGCTGAGCTTGAAACTTGTCATACTTCTATTGTATGAGTCATGGCCGACCAATAAAATCCATGGGTGAACTTGGGGACCCCATGGAGCCACTTTAGTTGGAAAATGACAGAAATACCTTTTATTTAATGTTAAAGTAAAAAATGACACAAACATGAAATGTTTTACTAAAACAATTTTTACATGGGGTTATACAAGTCATATTTTTGACTATAAATAGTCATTGTAAAGCTAAAAATATTTCATACATCATATTATTTTTTTATAATTTTTAGACATTAAATAATTTAAATTATTTATGACATCATTATGATGCACCGATGACCTCACTATTTAACGATTTTAATAAAATGAAATGATAATGTACAATACAAGGCTTAAACTTTCCAAATACTATTGGATGGGTAGATTTCGAACCCTTATCACCTTATCCACGATTTATATAAGTGTGGGG
Organism: Viscum album; assembly: GCA_963277665.1. Taxonomy (NCBI): domain Eukaryota; kingdom Viridiplantae; phylum Streptophyta; class Magnoliopsida; order Santalales; family Viscaceae; genus Viscum; species Viscum album. Next base: position 696,412,159 of record OY728163.1, read on the forward strand.
CCTTTATAATCTGAAAAGCATTTTATAATAATGTAAAATTCCCTTACTTTCCAAGAGTGTCTCTCCTCTCCTCTTATAAAAGGCCCCCACCTCTACCACCTCATTCACACTTTCAAGCCATTTGGCTCGGATAGACTCTGCCCAAATACTCTCCCAGATTCCCCCTCTTACTCCTAGAAGCCTCACTTTTGTCATAACTCTTCCCAAGGAAGCCTTTGGCTCAAATCAAAAAGAGTTACCCGATTTTGAGGTAATGTCTTCTCTAATGTTGTTTTGTTTTATTTTTCTTCTCCAACCCCCTAAACTCATTTTATTCATTTCTTTTGTAACAAAACCATTATCCTCAATATACTAAGATGTTTTTATAAGAAGGATTCGAGCTAAACTTACACACACCTACATCTAATGGTTAAATAACATACGGTTTCTGTGGATGGCGAATTTCTTCCTCACGAAACGATGATTGTTCAATACTCATATAACACCTTAATATGTCGCCATTAAGATGTCACTATATTTATATATGATATATGATATGTTTATGTTTTACTTATGCTTCTGTATTTCTCATTTATGGCATACTTTATGATTTCCATTATGGGTAAACACGATAATTTCATTTTAGGAAGTGCGGACTACCGCCCCCTCAAAGTGATTTGAATCGTTAATGCCATATGTGGGATATATAAAGGATAGAGTAAATGGTATTATACACTATATTATACTGGAATTATATTATACATTTATATCATTAGGATTTCATTCCATTAAATACGAAATAGAAATGAAAGTAGCGTTCATGCGTACGTATGGCTTACCGTCTCCATGAACGGTGCATTTCATTTCTTACCTCTAAATGTTACGTAATATTATAAATGAATGTATATAATGTATATATATGATATATATGATATCTACATCATGAATATAATTCTGGATATAATGGATATTTTACCACATGAACAAATTGTAATTATAAGAAGTTTATTTTTGACTCAAGTACCAAAGATCGACAAAACGACCGTTATTAACTTAAATAATTACATAATGTTCATAACATGGTAATAAGTGATATAAAAGGAATAATGAACATGAAAAAGGTTCTTAAGTAAATATAAATTAACTCTAGTTTATTATTCAGGAGGTTAAAGAACGGTCAAGTCAGGACAAGACGCAAGGTAAGGGTTTACTTCACAACCTCTTCATTATCCAAGGTTGTTTATACATAATTATCTACAGGGACCACGTTATCATCCACATCCATGTTTCTTAAAAATGTCTTTCAAAACATTTTTACTATTAAATGGAAAATTGGTTAATGTCATTTATACCGTTATACATTTTTTAAAGGAATCTTACCGTCGTTTTCCAAACAATGTACTTTTTGACCTTTTTGACACATTTAAGGTAAGAATGTTTTTTAAACTTATACGACGGGTGAGGCTATTTTCCGCCATTATAACTTTGTCAAAGCTTCCCTTAAAAGTTTATAATAATATTTTCAAAGTAAATGTATTATTTTATAATTATGGGACTTTTAAATGATTTCAAAAAAGAGAGATATTTCTCTCAAACAGCTTTGATTTCATCCATGTCAACATCCTTTGATGGGTTTTCAGTTTAATTGGAATTGATTTACGATAAAAAACTTCCATTGAACATTTTGTGAAATATTTGACTGTGGATGTGTTATTTTTATACCATCCATAGTTTATGGAGAAATTGTTGACATTTCGTATGCTAGTTTTAATACGAATATTTATGTTATGTTTAAACCTATTCATATGAGGAATGTATTGGACTTAATAAGTGACGGGTGGAGCCCACTATAGCTCCTCGATGCATCGGTAGGTCTCACGAGACAACTAGATGTTGAATTGGTCGAGGCCCTTTCCCAATTTGATTTATGGTTTTGGCCGAGGCCTTAATCATTTTAGACATCTTGGCCGAGGCCTTGACAAAATGTTTCAGAATGTCTGGCATTATACATTCCCTCATTATGAAAGTGGTTATTGATATTGCTTGTGATTATTCGACCAGTAGAATATCCATGTGAAGAAGTAAATGGCATTATCTCATTTTACTTTTTCCATATTATGTTGATTTTCAAGTTTAAAAGGCTTTTGTTTTAGTTATACATTGCCTTAAATGTTTATGTTTATTTATGAAAGCTTCCGCAATATTGTTATCCTTACTGAGCATCTGAGCTCACCCCTTTCAATGTTTTAATATTTTCCAGGATGTGAAGAAGTATTTTAGGAATGACCTGTAGGGATAGTCGGAAGAGGATATGAGTGTGGACTATGAAGACTTTGTTATTAGTTTTTCACATTATGATGTAATGTAAGACTTATGAATGTATCTAGTGTTTACAAGGCTACTAAACTAATCGGTCTTTTGAGACTTGATATTTTGTGATCATGCCAATGTTACGAAGTAATGCACTGGCTCTGGGTAGCTGGGGTCGGGGCGTTACAATGCAGTTTTGGCTGCATTCATAAAATTAGTGACTTTTTGCATCATCATATATATGACGGTTGGTTATCTTTTACTTTAGTTACATTATCCATTTCAGGTTTATATTTTTTAATGCTTTCGATTTTGTGTTTTTATATTTATTCAGCTCTGATACACTTTGACATATGAGGGCATAGATTCCCCACTATCAGTCCTAGGCCCTCGCTGCAAGTCAGTAGCCTCTGTAATTTGGGGATATGCACTTGAGGTCATGTGACCAACCGGGTTTGGGACACCTGTTGTGTGGCACCCACATCCAGGACGTTATAATGGAAGAGGGAATATTGATTTGTCAGGAAGGAAAGGGATTAGGATATAGAGGATTTGGAGAATTGAATTCATTTCGAGTAATCCCAGTGCTTTTATCATTTAGAGATTCTAAAATAATAATTATGAAATTAAGATAATAATAATTTAATTGTTTAAGGAAAATTGATATGGTAATATAAATTATGGTATCATAAAAAGGAATGGTGACTCATCAACAGTGAATCCATCTACAGTGACTCATTTATAGTGAATTCATCAACAATGATTCATTAATGGTGACTCATAAAAAGTTACACCATCAATGGTGACTCATCAATGGTGACTCATAAGCAATGACTCATCAATGGTGCCTCATCAATAGTGGCTCACTAATGGTGACTCCATCAATGTTGACGCAACAATGGTGAGTCATTAACAATGAATCATCACGGGTGACTCAGCAATGGTGATTCATAAATGGTGACTAATCAATGGTGACTCATCAATGGTGACTCCATCAATGGTGTCTCATCAATGGTGACATATCAATGGTAACTCATCAATTGTGACTCGTCAATGGTGACACATTAACAAAATTTTATCATTTCTAATTCATGTTTGATGTAGTTTAATTTTTCATAAGTCAATTCATTTTTAATGTATCAACTTGTTAATTGTTAGTTCCAAATAATTCTAAAAATATATAACTATTTTGATAATGATATCTCAAAAAGTGAAATATTACATCAATATGTTTTGTTCTAGAGTGAGAAACATGTTTTCTAGAAATATTAATTGTACTTTTGCTATCATAATTAATAGGTACATGTCAATAATGGGATCTAAAGTCTAGTAAATTATGATTCATATAAAATATTAGTGATCAAAAACATCCTTCATATATATATTTTACATCAGTAGTGGATAGTGCAATAGAATGTTTCTTCTTAATACACCATGATACTATATATTTTCAAAAAGTATAAAATTTTCATAATGGGCTTTTTTATCAAACTAGAAACCACAAAAATCATCACATGAATAATTATCTAAATCCTAATCATGTTATATTGGGAATAAAATTCCACCAATGGTAATATACATGAGGTATTTAAAAAATATTTTGATATCTAATAAATGGGACACTTTTGGATGTTATTGAATGTGAGTTCACATACATACACTAAAAATAATATCTGGCCGACTAGTGGTTAAGTATAGAAGACTTCCAATCATACTTCTATAAGAAGTTTGATCTACAGATTTCCCACATTCATCGTGGTTTAGTTTTTAGGAGTTATTCATGGGAGTATCACTACTTTTGATACTCTCTAGGAAAAAATGTTTTAAATGATCTTTTGTGTATTTATATAGATTTAAAATAATTCCTTATATATTTATAAAAATATAATATCCATGAAAGATTTTAATTTCACACATTAAAATCATTCCAAATTCACTTTTCATTAATTTTAAAAAATCAGAACATTAGGAATCTTTAGTAGATCCAATAATAATATCATCTACAAAAATATGAGCTATAAAAAATCTTTTGAAGATATTTTTATTAAGAGAGTTGGATTAGCTATTAATTTTGAAAATCATTTTGAAATAAAAAAATAGGTAAGCCTATCACATAAGATCTCAGAGCCTATTTTAAACCATACCAAGATTTTGTTATATTAAAATCACGATTTGAAAAATAAGGGTTTTTAAATCCTAGGTGTTGTTCAAAAAAACATCTCCAATTATAAATCCATTTTGGAATTCATTTTTAACATCCATTTTATATAGTTAGAAATATAGATGTGTCCCATAGTAAATCTGTATCACAATGGATTCGAGTCTTGTTACAAGAGTACAACTTTTATCATAGTCGATACTCTCTTATTAATTATAACCATGTGATACTAATATTTTTCTATTTCATACTATATTTCTATATTTATCTACCTTTTTTCTAAAGACCATCTTAGTTCCAATAGTTTTAGTATCCATAGGATGGTCAACAATTTCATAAATTTTTTATGTCAATTTTTTATGTTATTCATGCATTTCAATAGTTGACAATTACACATTGATGGAATAATTGATTTTCTAAAGTTTATTATGTGATAAGATGTCTCGATGTTCTATTTTATTTCTTAGAAATTCTCTGGTATATGTTTCTCTAACAATTTTTTCTATTAATATATCTAAAGTGTGGTGTCTATGAATCATAATGGATCTTTGAGAGGAGTGGCTAGAAGGCTTAGGGTTTTCTTCTGATTTAGGTTTCGGTGTATCTTTGGAAATAGTGTTATTGTTTAATAGAACATTCATACTATTTGGAATTGTGATTTAATGATGAAAGATCACCATCATTGTCTTCAAAGATAGTGTTAGCTTCATTAGGACCAGTTTTATAAAACTTGATATAAATAGATTCTTCTATTGTTCTAGTCTTCTTGTTAATCACTGTATAAACATTACTTGAATTTGACTACCAAAGGAAAATTCCTTCCAAACTATTGGAAGTAAATTTTCATGAATTTTACTTAATATAACGAATAAAGACTTCTCATCCAAAAACTCATAAATAAATAACCTTTTTTTTTCTATTAATATATAACTCATAAGAAATTATCATTAAGAGAGGTCTAATCCAAACCCTATTAATAATATATCAGGCCGTATTAATAGCTTCATCCTAGAAGTAGATAGTTAGGTCATTCTCATTTAACATGGTTTAGGTAATCTCTTAAAGAGTACTATTTGTTCTTTCTACCACACTATTTTGATGTAGTGTTCTAGGTGTAGAGAATTTTTAATTATACATATTTTGAGAACAAAATCACTCAATGTAATTATTTTCAAATTCTCTAAGTTGATCACACTTTTATGTTTTAATCCTATGTCCACTACTGTTTTATAAAAATTCGGAATACATAATAATAAATGAACAAGATTCCATTGTTTAGGATATAATGAATACCCAAGTGTATCTAAAGAGGTAATCTATAAGGACCTAAAAATAGTGTTTTCTATTTAGTCTGGAATCTATGGAATGTCCAAATAGTTCAATATGAATTTACTCTAGATGTTTAGAGGATGAAACTTCATTCTTAGATTTAAAATAAATCACATGATGTTTCCCTTTCTATAAGGGATTATAATCTTAATCATTTGGTAATTCATTCCATGGTTGGTCTCTATCAAAACCTTCTTATTTGTATTTCTATATGAGTTACTATTGAAATAGCCTAATATTATATTCTAAATATAATATTATTTATTAAAGGAAAATAATTAAGAAATTTTATTAGAATATAATGATTAAAAATCATTAGAATAAATATTATCAATACACAAAGTAGTAAAAATTGATTCATTTTTATCATTACAAAACTGACATAACTTGTTTTCAAATTTTATATAAAATGCATCATCACACAAATGGTATATGATAATTAGATTTTATTTTAATACATATACATATAATAATTTAAAAATTAATATTTAATTATATTTACTAATATGTCAAATAATGATGATTTTACCTTTTTCATTTTCTATAAAAGTGACATGTGTACCCTCAAAATTATTATAATTCTGGATGTTTGAATACTCACCAATCAGATGTATTGATCATCTAATTTCCAGATACAATATTATTTTTCTATATATTATCAAATAGGTATCCTACAACACAATTTTTATGAAAAATATTTTTTATGTATACAAAATTCTATTTAGTCCCGATATGGTCATGGAAAGAGATTTTTGTATCCATGTTTTTCTAATAGGTTTATAATATTATGATTGATGACATGTAGAGATAAAAATATTATTAGGTCACGTTGAGTAGGTGTTAGTAGTATATGATCTTTCAGTACTGGAGCATGATGTAAATATGGTTTTTGTTATTTTTCTTTGTCTTGGTTGATAACTACTTCAATTAGTATAATTGGGAAAATGTTTTTCCAGTATTAGAGTTAATTATTTCTTACCATTGATAAAATTTTCTATTTCTTTCTTTATATTTTTCATTTGAAAGTTTTAATTGATTATTTCGTTCAATGGTTCATAGTTTTTCTCTTTTTCAATAGTAAGATTATTTTTAACATTTACTCTTATTGAATAATGTTTTTTCAGAGAATTATTTTTATCTATCAGTTCATGAAATGTGTCTTCTAGAATGTTACATTAATCATAATGATCATTGTTGTTGATGTTTTCCTCATTATCATTACTTTATTCATTTTCAAAAAATAAGGATTCATCATTAGAAGACACATAATGATAATGTTTTACCTCTGATGTGCTTGTTATAAAGAACATATTGGCTCTTTCAGACTTATCTTCTTGATTATTGTCTACGTCACTTGAACATTCTTCGAAGGTAGTCCATGTTTCTTTCATGGTTTTTTATATTTCATGTAATTATACTCATACTTATTTTTATATTTTAATTTTGGTTAATGTGTAATTTAATCTTACAATAATAATAAGTAACTTTAGTTTGGGGATCTTCCTTTTTATAATCTCTTTTCCACTTTCCTTTTTTATCATAATTTGCTCTAAAATTCAACTTGTTAAGGAACATATTTTTCCTGTAGAATATCTTAAATCATATTTCCATGTGTTCCATTTCTTCATCAATATCATCAAGAGATCCTTATTCACTAGAATCATCGACTTGTACTATTTATTTTTGTCTGGAGGAAGTAGATTTGATGGATATTGATTTTATTTTTGGTTAATTTTCATCAATATATATGTTGCAATTATGTTCTACTTCATTCACCACTATATTTTCTATCAATTCTTTGAGAGGTGGTTTTCTAACACCACACAAATCTCTCATTTTATTGTTGTTCATTTTCATATTTTTGGTAAGCATCTAAGAAGTTTCACCACTTGATCTTTATCTTTCCCTTTCATTCCATGTGAGTGAATAGTATTCACAATTCCATTCAAACTAAGATACATATCAGAAGTAGGTTCATTAAATTTCATTTTAAAATTATAATACTTGATTTCAAATGTATTATATCTCATTCCCTTTATATTTTATGTTTCTTCACGTGTGATTGATAATGTATCCATATTTCTAAAGCCGAGTGTGTTGTAGAGATTTTATGGAATTATTTATATCCCAATGCACATAACTAATCATTAAAAGAATTAAAATTATTATTGTATGCAATTTTTAGCACTAATCCAATCAATTCACGGATTTGGTGGTATTTCATATTGATCTTCTATTATTTTCCATATATAATAACCGGTACTTTCCAAATTCGTTCTCAATTTGATTTCCCCTTGAGAAAATTTGTTTCTATTAAAATAAAAGGGACTATTGGTAGAAGATCCTTCATGTGTATTAACCACATAGAACTAACATTTAAAAATATCATAAAATTGGGATCTTTTTAATACATCTACATTCACAGTAAAAATATGTGCATTTTAAACACCGCTTTGATGGTAAATGTTTGTAAGAGAGAGTAAATCAAGAGGTGGTGAATTGTGTTCCAAATATTTTTTTTAAAATAAATAGACTAAAAATTGAAAACCATGAATAAAAAAAACTAGAAAAATAATTAAAACATCAGATTGGTATAAGATATATGCTTTCGAAATACTTCTAAAAGAGTGATTATGTCTAAGTTAAAATAGGGTTTGGAAATACCCAAACATTTGAGATCAATATAATAAGAAAGAAACATATATAAACATCATTTAAGATTAATTATCAAATAAATTGTTTTCTTTGTAAATTAAATGATATCTTGAATATGATTTAAAAAAAACAAAAAAACATAGTGAAATAGTGGAATAAACAAGAGGTTCACAAAAAAGGGGAGATCTATTCCCCTCCACTTCGCCATCACAAATTTCCATGAATATTATAAAAATAACCCAAAAAACCACAACCTGGATTTGGTATATAGTCAACAATAATATGTAGTCTTGGACAAACTGCCTCATCAATAGTTATACATGAGATTAAAGAAAAGAACAAGACACATGGGGACTTGTTCCAAAAACACAGTGGGTACCATACTGAGGATATACAGAATCACAAGTATTCTCCTAGAATATGTAGGAGACAATGTGTTATGGGTCACATTAAAACAACCAACAAATAAAATATAAAATAAAAATAAAAAATAAGAATTGAAAAAACATTGTCTGATGTGTTTTTTATGTTTTTAATTGTTAGATCAACAATGGTTAAAGTATGTTCTTTGTTTAGAAAAATTTCATGCAAAAATAGGATCATAGAAATATATAGGAATGCTTATATTGATTTAAATATGATGTATAAATAAACCATGGTAATGGGTTAAATGTTTCTCTTTTATTTATAATTACATAATGTTAATTAGTAGGTTAATGAGAATTCACCAAATCAATAATAAATATTTATTGATGGTAATTAATCATTGTATTTGTATGAATTTTTTGTTTTCAAAGATAGATCCTTCACTGATATATATCAGTAATTATTGAAGGATATCCACATTCCTAAAATTATCTTTTACAATGTCTTGATGACTTGGTCAAGTCATCCAGGAATAGATTTTTCCATCGAATCATTCAAACTAATGATCATAGACAAAAATACTAACCAGAGCTCTGGTGGTGACTCAACATAGGATAGTGACTATGATAACAGTAACCCTTTTGGTGGTAGCAGTCAATCTGAGTCTGGCAGTAGATTATCCTAGCAGTAACGGTGACATTTTTCTGGTGGTAGCTCATTCTAGTTGTAACTGTGACATGATCATTATGGTAGCTCATCTTGATAGTAATTGTTACTTGAGTCTATGGATAATAATGATTCATAAGAAATTGTTTCTTTCCATAACTCTTCTCTAAAATATAATATAATTAATAGGTTCATAAAAAATGCAATCATATAACATGTGAATCATTAGTAATAAATTAATCATGGGTTGTGATTACTAAAATATGATATTTCAAACACACATAATTCAAGGTGGTTCTAATAGAATAAAGAATGATATTTCTAATAATTGTTCTCATTATAATGGGAAAAGTAGGATAAAATGTATATATTTTATAAAATGGGTTTTTATGATTCCATGAATCCAAAGACACATTTATCATTATGATTCTAGCATGGATCATTATGTTATGTAATGAATATTAATATATTTTTAATTAATATCTATGTATGAAAATTATGGGTAACAATATTAGGAATTATATTAAATTTATGTTTTAGAAATTATCCATTCTTGAAAAAAAAAATTCCATTTTAAAATTCCATTTTTAAAAAATATTAAAATGTGTTTTGAAAATAAATTTTAATGCTTCTCAACAATTTTCTAATATGTCCCTATAACATATCCCCATTATATAGTAATGTTAATGGATATAAAATATATAAAATTATGTTTAACATTCATTTGAATACTGAATTCTGGTATCTTTCGATATCACTCCTAATATCATTTTATAAAATAACATTGGAAAAATCTATGAAACTCATTTTGAATCCATGAGATTATATATTACATGATTTATAATGGTTTTTATGTGGAAAAAATAGAAATGAATTAGAATTGTATGATGGGTGGGGATATATTAATCCCTTATATGAATTAGGTAAAGCATTATACCTCATGAGATAAAAACATAGTTCACTAAGATGATTAACTCTTATCTATGTTGACAATGTTGTGTGTGGTATTTGATTTCTTTTAGTTTTATAAAAAATCATTTTGATATATAGGATATGAGTTTACATATGTTATAAACATTGTGAATTTTATTTTGGTTTATAATAGTTAAAACCCTTATTTATAGTGACCAACAACTTAAACACAAATTCAATCCAAACTTATTCCATATATATCCATCATATATAATCCAATGATCTAAAGGGTTTCATTATTTTTAAGATTAGATTAGATATAATAATACATCATCATCAAACATAAAATCATATTAATTTTGTAAAAAACCCATATAGTACTTTTAACTCCTGTATATTTTCTAGTATTTTACATGATATACATGAAAAATACATAAGAAAAACGAAGAGAAATAATGCTAAAAAAAACATTGAAATAAAGCATTATATTAGATTGAATATGTCTATTTTTATATAATAAATTGGATGATAATAATCACGAATATAAGACATAATTAGATGATATCATATTAACATGGAATAATTAAACATGTGGAAACAACATTAACTATAACATTATATAAATTAATCAATGATTACTCACAATACTATCATTATAATGTGAAACAATACACATAGCATATTGTGTTCACTCCATATTTCTATAAACATAGAATGCAATGCACCATAGTACATTTGGTTCACTCTAAATACCTTCCATAATATATCAAACAGATATAATGATTTACAATAATACATTAGAGGGCTATATAATTCTCAAACAACCTGTGATATAATTATATTCATACATATTCATGTGATTTGATAAAATAATCCATATATAAAATGTAAAAACTATTAAAACAATGAAAGGGAATTTATTTTCATATTTCTTATAAACGGTATAACTAATGAAAAAAACGATAAGGATACCCAAGAGAATAAATATTTATATCCTTTGGAACATAATAATGGAAAAATGAGACTATGCATTGAAAATGGATTTATAATATTGAAATTAATGAGATGAATAGAGTTGAATATTTAATAGAAATTAATTACATGGGTGATTCTATATGAAATAAGTAAATTGTGTTTTTGAAATAAAGAAAGGTATTACTTTTATTTTTTAAATATATTATTTATAAAAAATATCAACAAATTAATGATTTTTTTTTAAAAAATTCATTTTTTAAAAATATTACATTGAGGTGATACGTGACATGATACGAAAAATATGAATGTTCTAATAAATTGGGGTTTCTAAAATGTTTTAATTTTTATGAAACATAAAAAGAAGTTTAACCCCATCTAAGAAAATAATATTTAAATTCATATATATATATGTAAGGGAAATATATGCATAAATTTTTGAATTACTTGAGAATAAATTTTCATAAAAGCAATAAAAAATAGAGAATGTGTCTCAAAATTAATAGTGGCCATTCAAACGATTGAATAAATGATCATTGAAGGAATATAATTTTATTATCTTCAAATAACCATAATTTGAATAACATCCTGTAAAAATGGATTCTAAAACATCTTTTTAATTAAAATAAAAGTTAAAAAATATTTCATATGTTATAATAAATAATTATATATCCAATTAAAATAGACAACATTGATGAGAATGGATATCATGGACGGTGATAATAAACTTCCATTTTAGATAGTTGGAATTATTTTTGACATTGAGTCATTTTAAATTTGAAATTAAACCAATTAAAATGGTATATTTAAATAAAAATTAATAACTTATGATTGAAACATGGTGTACAATATGAAATGAATGATTAATCTCAGAAATATACCTTATTCCTCAAGATGACAAAATGAGTTAAAAACCCATTATACATTATGAATGTGATCATTTATAGCCGAAAGAATGGATGAGAAAGAATTTAATTGAAATTTATAATTTCATTTATAATTTATGATTTTATATGAGGAGGTGATGTAGTTGCACCAAACATATATTTATTAGAGTATAATATCAAAATAATCGTCAATAATGAGTGATTTAGATGGAAACCCTTACCTCCATCCTTATTCGCTATAACCTTTATATTTTAATAATTACTTATAAAATCAATTTTATTAAATACATAGTCATGAACCTTAGTAAACAATTTTATATATTTCTAATTCCACTGACCATCATTTTTTGTTGATTTATCATGAATTTTTCCATTATATATCTATTAATTTAGGTTGATCAACCATGTTTTTTTAAGTCATTACATATTTTTTCCAAGATCATAATTTTTGAAATAACTTTAACAATATAATAATTATTTGTACTATTTTTGATATAATATTAATATATTAAATATATTTTTAAATTACATTTTTGATGGGTGGGGATAAAAAGGAAACCCATTTCTCACATTGGTTGGGACCCATATGTATTCATGTTAATGTTTTTATTTCTCAATGAAAATTTTCTAATGATGGTAAAATAATAATTTAAAATTTAATAATTATAATTAAATTGTATATTTCATATTTAATCATCCCTTATAAACATTTCAAAGTCTTTGAAACATGGTGATGAAATACAAAATGTGTCTCTTTATGGAGGCAGTAGTCCAAAAATATGTACTAACAATACATTGGTTTTTACAAGTGTATAGAGACTAAAATATGATGGATATTCCATTAGTATCATTATATCTAAATTTAATTATTATACATTTGGAATTATATTTTCCGGTATATAATATATTTGGAAGTTTAATATTTATTAGAAAAGATTATAATGATGGGGTTACTTACAATGGAGATTTAATCATATCATAGACATCCTATTATAAAATATATGATAAAGATATATTATAGAGAACATTTCAATATCGATAAAAACCTAATCCTTTTAGACGTAATTTGGGATTCTTTTAAGAGAAATTTAAAAGGTATGTTTATGCATGGTGAGGTGGAAGTGATCTATTTTTAAATGTAATGATAATAGAATTATAGAAAATTACCTTGAAAATTTAATGATAAAATTAATTTAAACTATGTTTAATGACTATAAAATTTAGTAATAATCGAGTGTGGGGTTATAAAACATTATTTAAACATGTTTCAGGTATTTTTTCCATAGGGTTTTATACTTAAACATTTTTATTTTATCTATGGTAACTATTTTTTGACAAGGCAATTTATCTTTTATTTAAAAATTAAAGTCCATCTGTATTACCAAATTTTGATAGTTAAAACCAAAATTTTATATCCATTTAATTTAAATTAATTTATAAATATTTTCAATTTATCATTTAAATATATATATAATATATATATCCTAGAGGCTTTGAAAATATATATTTTATCTAGTATGTGATCATAATTTTATGAATTATTGATTTCCAATCGAACATTAGTTAATTTCATTATATATATAATAACCATATAATAATCAAAATTTAATTTATGTAAATTTAATTTAATATGTATAAATTACAAGATATTAATATAATAATTCATTTAAAAAAACCATTTCAATATAATCCTAATAATTATCTTTAAAGGTAATATATTATCTATACATAGAAAATTTAATTGAATTTATTAAGTATTATGGAATCATTGGAATAAATTATCATGTATTTTTTATATTTAGTATTATAATTTGATTATGTCTAGTTTTTTAAATAACTGTGGAAAAATTGTTTTGTGTGGGAAATATTAATTTTTTTTTAAAAAATGGTTAACAATTTTATTTAAATGTTTAACATTATATTTTTTAATTAATTATTTGAAATATTAAATATATTTTTTTATATAAATTTATCGTTAAATGGCATTTTGGTTGACTATATGTGGATTTTATACCATACCTCTTTACAAAACATTAATATCATCAAATGTTCTGAGCAGCAATTGACTTGTGACTTCTTTTGGGAAGGCAAACATACTTTTTGCATGATGATATATGCCAATAATAGATAACAAGAATGAAGAACCCTCTAGAAAGACCTCTCTGTTTTAGCTAACAAAATTTATGACCCTTGGGTTGTAATGGGAGACTTTAATGCCATTCTCCACTTTAGTGAAAAAATGGGTCCCTCTCACTTATCCATATCCTCAAGAGAGTTTAATACCTCTATGGATGATAACAACCTTGTGGAAATCAACCTTAATGGTGAAAACTTCACCTGGTATAGAAGGAATTATAATAAGATTGTAGCTAGTAAATTGGAAAGAGCCTTTGGGAATATAGAGATGTTCGATAAATGGGACAATGTCTCTAGCATTACCCTCCCTAGATTAAACTCTGATCATCATCCTATTTTGGTTAGTTTGATTGGTAACAACCATGAACCTATCCTGCCTTTTATATTTAACAATTCTTGGTCCACAGATGCTAACTGTGTTTCCTACATCAAAACTATTTGGGATAATATGAACCATCAACATGATACCTTTTCTTGTATCCTCAAACTTAAAACATTCTAGAAAGCCCTAAATGGCTGGTGTAGATCTAAAAATAAAAAAAAATAGATGATGGCATTTCTTCTTGAGAAGAGGAACAGGTTCAATTTCCAACTCAGAATACAAATTCTGATTTTACTTTTAATCCTCAAACTGAAATAAAAATTACTTTAAAAATTAACTATTTTCTCACATTCAAAGACAATATGAGTAAACAACTTTTTAAGACTAAATGGCTCTCTGATGGTCACAGAATTACTAAATTCAACAACTCACTTCAAGGAGTTAGGAAATCCTCCTGACCTCTTGCTAAACTCTTACATGATGATCAACTCCTTGACTCTGAAGAAGCAATTTCTAACCATGTTGTTTCTTATTTCCCTAACATCTTCAATGGTCCGGATGTCAATATTGATCTTAGACCAGATACCATTCCTCTTATGGTTGATGAGAAAGTTAATGAGTCTCTTTTCAACATCCCTCTGGATCATGAAATTAGAGATACTGTTTTTCTCGGAAACCTGACAGTGCCCCTTGACTGGATGGTTTTAATAATGGTTTCTTTCAATGGCATTGGGAGGTCATTATCTTGGACGTTTGCAAGATTTTGAGGTCCTTCTTCACCAATGTTTTTCTCCCTCATGGCCTTAATGTGAAATTTTATACTTTAATTCCCAAAACTGACATTGCCTCTAAGATTGAACAATTTCGACTTATTTCTATAATAAACACTCTTTACAAAATCATTATCAAAATAATTTCTAATAGACATACTCATTTATGCAACAAAATTGTTTCTTGTAATCAATTTGGTTTTATAAAATGTAGGTCTATTCAGGATTTCATTTTCCTTTCCTCTGAATGCACTAACACTCTTCACAAAACCACGAGGGGTGGAAATGTTGCCATAAAACTTGATATTAGAAAAGCTTTCGACACCATTTATTGGAGTGTCATTTTCAAAGTATTAAAATGTTTTGGATTCAATGATACCTTTTTCATGAGGATCCAAACCTTGTTTAAATATAATTCAATTTCCATTTTGGTTAATGGTACCCCCAAAGGATACTTCAAATGCGCAAATGGTTGAGACAAGGAGACCCTCTCTCGTAAATCCTCTTTGTTATTGCTGAGGATTACCTCAGCAGACTCATCACACAACTTGTCAATCAAAACAAACTGAAACCCATCCAGGCTGCCAGAAATGTTAAGGTCCCTACCCACCTATTATATGATGGTGACATCATCATGTTTATGCAAGGTGATCAAAATAATACTAAGGTGATTAAAATCACACCTGCTCATTATGAGGAGGTTTCAGGTCAAGATATTTCTTGGAACAAATCACATATTTTCTTTGGAACAAATTTATCCCCGCAAAGGAAAGAAATTATCACTACTAATATTGGGGTCAAAGAAGTTTTCTTCCCCTTCACCTATATAGGGGTTCCTATCTTTTGGGGAAGACCTAAATTCTCCTATTTCCCCATCATTGATGATCAAATCATCAACCATCTCTCTTCATGGAAAGGCATGTCCCACTCCATGGCTGGTAGAATTTTTCTCATCAAATAAACTATTGTCTCCAAGATGGTATACTCTCTCATGATCTATAGGTGGCCCATGGGCACCTTTAAAAAAATATATACATACATCAAAAAACATCATTTGGACAGGAAACATTTTTGAAAGGAATCTTATCACCATCCCTTGGAAGACCTGCGGCAAGCCCTTAGATAAGGGGGGTTTTGGCATTAAAAACATAAAATTAATCAATGATGCCATGTAGGATAAACTTACTTGGAGATTAATAAATCATAGCTCTAATTATCTTGACTTTCTCAAACACATATTTAAAAATAAACTTAAGAGCAGAAATCTTAATTATATCACCTCCTCGATTTGGCCCTCCTTTAGGCACTCATTTCATAACATTATGAAAAACTCTAGATGGATGGTTAGGGATGACTCAAAAAAAATGTCTGGATAGATAATTGGACTCGTACCCCTTTAATTTCCATTTTCCTCCTAATTCTACCCCTAATAACACTAGTTACAACATAATGTATGTTCTTCAATCTCACAGGAATGACCTCTCATACAATATTGCTTAAATCATTGACAACTACCCTTATACTATCTCTAATGATTTCCTGGTCTGGGAGATGGCCCAAACTGGAATTATTAACTCAAAATATTTCTTCCAGTAGAATTTACATGCCATTGAATCCAAATTTCAATGGTTAAAGAATTTTAACAAACCCTGGATCAACCCTACAAGACTGACTCTTATTTGGTGTATTGCTCACAACGGATTTCCCACTGAGGCCTGCCTTCAAACTTTTGGTATTCAACTTTGTTCTAGGTGTCATATATGTAACCAACATATAGAAGATACTAACCATATTTTCATATCATGTTCTACAACCTCTACTTTATGGAATTATATCTTTGACATCTTTAACTGAAGATGGTTTATACCAGACTCAATCTGTTCTCTTTTAAAGAAATGTGTTGGTCAGGATGCTTCTCAGAAAATCAATAACATCTTCCTATCTTCTGTTTCTAAGCTCATGCATGTGATCTGGTATGATAGAAATGATATCATTTATAATAAATGATCATTAAATCTCAATGCATAAAAATCCCGGATTTTCATTGCGGTCCGGGAGGCTTCTTCGATCCAAAAAGGCCACTACAACAACTCTGTTGGAGACTGGGAGATACTGCGCAAAATCTGGGTCAATGGCATCTTTCAACTACCCAAATGTACCTTTTAAGAATTCTGGAAGGCTCCTATGCTAGGATGGATCAAAGTGAACATTGATGTCACCTCAAAGGGAAACCCTAGGCCTGCCATCTACGGGGCGATTTTCAGAGATTCTACTAGTCAGTGCCATGGTTGTCTCTTTGGAAAATGTGGTATAACTTCTTTATTGGAAGTGGAAATGATTGGTGTCATTCAGGCTGTCAATTTATCCCTTAAAAAATGATGGAGAAAACTCTCGATCAAAATTTACTCAACCACCATTGTTCAGGAAATCTGTAATGGGGTGATTCACCCGGCATGGCCCCTCACTACGCTTTGGTTGAAATGTCTGAATTCTCTCCCGGATATTGGTTACATCACCACTCATGCCTTCTGGGAAGCGAAAAATGTTGCTGACTCTCTTGCAAACAAGAGAATTATCCAGGATATGACTTGGCTGGATGATCTTCCTCTGGATTTATTCCAGATTTTTGACAAATATTGTAAAAAACTGCCTACTTTTCATCTCCTGTAACCATGTTTCTTTTTTAATATTCAATAAATTGTGATTTGGTCTTTGACCAAGGAACCACCTTCATAAAAAAATTATTAAAATATAAAAACATTAGTGCTAAGAAAAAATGATTTTTACTATGCAACCAAAAATTGTTTATTTTAGAAAAAAAATAGATCTAGACAATTAATACATAAGGGAGAAAAAATGTTGATTATTTAATAAAATTAAAATTATAATTAATATATATTTATATTTTAAATTTTAAATTATAAATCAAACTGTTTTAATGGAATATTGTCCATTTAAACAATATGTGTTCTTAATATTATTTCATTTCTACTTCTATTTAAGCTTATTTTAATATATTAGTTTGTAGATAATAATATTTAAAATTTTATAATGTAATTTATTTATACAAAATTTTAATTAATTTATAATACTTTTCTTTGAAATTAAATAATTCATTTATACTAAATATTCTATAACAAATAAAAATAATTTATTATTTATATTATAAAATTCAATTTCATTACTACATTCATATATTGATATTTAATTGAATTTTTTTGATTATTATAGATTATTTTAATTATGTAATTTTATATTTTATAAGTAATGTGCAATTATATATATATATATATAATATTTTATTATCATATTTTAATTTCATCAAGAGTAATGTTTCTTAAGAAATAAACATTTATAGACCTATTGGGTGTCTATCAATGACCATATGTTCAATGACTATATTTGAAATAACCAGATTAAAAATGAATATATTTTTATTGACCCTACATTTTTCTTATATATAGTCTTAAAAATATATCCCATATTCAATTAACTTTTTCATGGTTTCCATTTTACATATGTCAATAGTAATTCTATATTCACTATGTTCGTCATAATTATAGATTTTATTTTTCTTTTTGTGATTTTCAAAGGTGATGATAATCTATGATATCTCTATTTTGTTGAAAATTAATTTTTTTTCAACTTATTTTACCCTATAAATTTGTACAATTTTAATATATGTACAACAATATTGTGATTATAAATATATAAAGTGTAATACATAATGTCATTTTATTTTGTTACATTTTTTATTATAATTCAATAAAATTATCTTGGTTTAATTCCATTTATTTATGATGTCTTCTCTCGTCAATAATAATCCCATAAACATATTTTCTAAAATTTTTAATTGAAAAACATTTAAATTGTTTAAGGAATATAATTTTTAGAAAAACGAGGCATCACCTCATCCCCCATAAAAAAAATAAAAAGGAAAAATTTAACATTTATATACTATTGAAAATATCTAATAGTGACTTATATAGAGAATCAAAAATAGATATAATTTCTCGAGTGATATAAACCAATAAAACATAGGAATAATTTATTTTTAATAGAATTAATGTTTCTAAAATATTGTCTTTTTTAATAACTACTTGAGAAAATATTCAATCATTAATCAGTATCAAGAAAAAAAATCATATAATGTTATTATAAAGGGTTTTCATATCCATTATAGCATATAATATCATATGACGATTATAAATTTGATCACCTTATTATAATTTTTTTCCAAGTAGAGGAAAACAAAACATTTGGAAAAAACAAATTAAATTTATCAAGGAATGATGATATTATTTTCAAGATTCATTCCCATAAACCAATATCTTTTATAAAAAAACTAGTACCATAGTTTGTTTTTTAAATAAGTAATCATATAATTTTTTTTATGATTATAAATTTTTAGAAAAAATTCCAACTACCATGGTGTGGGTTTAATAATACTGAAATATAATTCTCGTAATTATTGAGTAGATGATTGGTGTTCCCTACAAAAAGTTATTTTCTTAAAATATATAAGTAGTTGATATTAAATAGAATCTTTTTTATCCCCTTAGACATATATGTTGTTGGTTAATATCATCCTTATTAGCAATGACATTATGTCTGAGAATTAAGTAGTTCCTATGTTTTCCGCACTAAAGACATTGTACCATTGGAGGTGTTACATCATGCACATCATCTAATCCAATCATGATAAACGACCACTTCATTTTACATCATAATTATAATTCCCCAAACCTCCCATCATATAAATTTAAATACTATTCCATTCCCCTTAAATAAATTCTTTTGATTGTTTTTCCATAGTTTCTTAAATTACCAAAATTGTATTTTTTTGTTCATCTTCGTTATAAAAAATTTCATGAGACACCATCCTTCACATCATATTCACATTCATGATTTTATCATTGGGTATATTTCTAATGTTGTTTTGTGACTTATTTTTTGGAATAATCATCTGATTACTCATCCTATCTTCTACTATAATGGGTAGACCATAGTAGTAGTCATCTCATTATCCTTAACCCCTGGATTTTGGTTGGTTCCTTCACATTCCCACAATCACTATGGTTAAAAGTGACAACACGAGAGATAATAATTTAATATCGTATAGGAAATGAAATATATAATAAAATAAATTATAATTAACATTAAAAACATTTCTCCTTTTACATAATCAAATTATCTTGTAATTCATTTATGTTAATAGTTATCAACCATTGTATATCATATGTTACATTGCAATGGTTATCTTATACATATTAGTATATTCCCTCAAATTAACTTGAAAATAAATCATTTATATCTATTCATAAATATTATATGATAAACCATAATTTATCCCATGTTATTTTCCATATTGTTGTAATGTCATAGACCCACTCATCATACGTCAGAGTGATGATCGATTCAATTCTCAACTAACACGTTTTGTTGTGACTACACCTATGTGCGCATGTTCCATGGCCATATCAACATTACAGTATCCAGATCTAGTGGAATCATCTATAAAACTCACGTACTCTATCGATTAAAAAAATAATGGATGTTAACCTATGAATAGACACACCTATATGGTATTAAAAAATGTTCATAAACCTAAAAACCATAATAATCTCTACCTTCAATTTATAGAAATGGATGAAACCCAAATATTATAAATAAGATATTTTCTAAATTTTCACATATATTTACATAAATTTCATAGAATTGATCTAGAGGTCTAGTGAATTAAGAATATTAGATATATGAATATGTCATATTAAATTTTAAAACATTATATTGACCTAAAACTACCAATAATTCTCTTAACTCACATAGATGTTCTATAATATTATATAATATTCTACGGAAAATTTTGAAGGACAAGGGAATCATTGATATCTTATATGGGGAATAAACATGGAAATAATGAATACATCAATGTCATTATAAATAATATGATATCACAAATATAATGAAAAGGTAACTATTAAGAAAATAACTTATACATCAAATATATACATACATTATTTCATGGAAAATTGATGAAAAATATTATAATAATGGAGCAAGGAGTTATTTTCAGTTGATAAATCCAAAACCAAAATGGTTCATCAGTGTTTAAAGCATGATTTAGGTCTTTTAACCTATGTTTTTAAATTAAAACATTTTATTTTTTACATTGGTAACATGTTTGTAATTACATAATATATAATTTATTTAAAAATATAAGCTAAAACTTATTTCCATATTATGATGTTTTAAAAAATATAAAGTCAATATATTCGAATACAATTTATGAATATGAGAAAATAAAATTTTAAATAATAATATAAATTATATAAGGTGCATTTTGCAACAAAAAAACGTTTAACAATTATACATAATTAGTTTTATTTGTTATTGACTACCAATTTAACTAGTGTTAATATAATTTTATATAAGTTAAATTTCATATTATATTCTTATTTTAAATTATATAATTATAATTGAATACATAAAAATTACATGATATTAATAAAACATTCAATTTAAAAATATTTGATAATAATCGTGACAATTAAAATTACTATTACTAATATTATCATTATGAGTAAAAATTAAATCAAAAAAGTTATCATAAACTCGCCATTTTAAATTAGATAGTATATAAATTTTAATAAATTTAATTAATAAAGATATAAATTTTAAATCTTAATTTTTTAATGGAATTTTTTTTTCATTTTAAGTAATTCTTGAATTTTATAAATGTAAAACAAGTGTTCTATAAATTAAAAATAGTTTTCTAAAATTATTTATATTATATATTCAATATATATTTTATTTAGAAAAATTGTTTCACTAACATTTATGTTATTCTATTATTATTGATGTTTTTGTTCTTAGAACAATTATGTATTTATAAAAATTCAACTAAAAATCAATTATTTCTAAAAAATCTAAAAATTTAATAATAAGAAGATATTGATATAAAAAAAATAATGGTTATTTTATGAAATTAAGAACATAAAATTGATAATATAATATATTAAATAAAAAATAAAATAAAAAATATACTTAATTTAAAAATTATATTTTTAAGCTTCATTATTCTCAA
Source organism: Viscum album (assembly GCA_963277665.1). NCBI lineage: Eukaryota > Viridiplantae > Streptophyta > Magnoliopsida > Santalales > Viscaceae > Viscum > Viscum album. Next base: position 696,434,708 of record OY728163.1, read on the forward strand.
TACCAATTTAAATATATTAATAATTTAATTAATTTTAATATATTATTTCATATATAATAAAATTTTAAATGCTTGAAATTAATTTACTAGAACTACTTATAACATACACAATAAAATAGTTTACTCAATATAAATATTACTTGCATTCTAAATATCCTCTAACAAATACAACTAAGAAATTATTTATATTAAAATTTGTAATTTTTCTACTCAAATAAAATTGAAATATATATTTTAATTCAATTTATACATATTAATATATATTATAATGTTTATTATTATTTATAATTATCATGTTAATATTAATATATTTAATATATTAATTTTGTTTATTTCATTTTGAGTTAAATTAAATAAACAATAAATGAATTTATTATACCAATTGGATATATAACCAATAACTATTTCTATAATGACCATATTATCAACGACTTTATATCATTCCTTTATACATTCTTAAAAAACATATTACTTTCACACATCACATTTTTATACTTTTAATTTTAGATCTAATAATATGTTTTATTTAATGATTGAGTTATTTTTCATTATATGGTCTCATTAGATATTGGTGATCCTTAAAGCTAAATATGATCCGTGAGATCCTTTTGTGTTAATGAATTTACACTTTTCTATATTTTCCATTATAGTTTATTTAATTTTAACTTATGTAGTAGTATACCATGAAAAAAATCCATGGTCTATAATAAATCGTTTCATTCACATTGGTAGTAATTTAAAAAACTCAATGAATATAATGTTTTTTAAATTCTAGTCAAGTATGTATTATTTCCAAATATATTTCAATTACTTGGTAATATAAAAAAACATTAAATTTTATTAGTGATATTATGGAAGGAATATGATTTCTAAAAACCCTATTTGTTGAATTTTTATTTTATTCAAATTTAATTTACATGTTCATAATATTGTGTTTGAATAAAATATGTATTTTTTAACTATTAAGAACTATATCTATTGAAATAGTTTTATTTATAATGGATAAATATTCTATAATTTCCTATTCCAATGCTTATTCTAAATTTATATGTTTTTTCATAATCGTATATCCTTCTACATGGATAATTATTATTTTTTCTCATATTTGGATTCTTATTCCAAAGTTTATGTTTGAGATATTTCATTTATATGAACAAATTTAATTCATTACAGAAATCTATTGGTATTCAATGTGAATTTAGGTTTAATATTTCTCACATGCTCATGATTTATAACATTTGTCTATTTTATCCTCTTTATGACTACCTAATATATATTCGCTTAAGTAGATTTAGTGATGACTCATTAGTTTCTCCATTTCCTAGGTAATTACATAATGAATTTTATTTAGAAGAAAGTATTACGTGATGAATCATGGAAGATGTATTGAAAAAATAGATGGTAATATAATCTTTATATATCTAATCGAAAAAGTCACTAGAAAACTATGATATATATTTTTTTGTAATTGATTTTAAATTTATTTTTGTTATTCTCAATTCATATATCCCCCCTAAAATCATTTTTTCCATTTTTAGAAGACCACTTTTGGGTGAGTGGGAACATCACAAAGACTAGATACAAAAATTAAACATCACCTACTTACACGATTCAAACCAAAAGTCACATTTAAACTTAAAATTCAAATTTTAAAATAAAAAACCTCAAAACTCGGGCAAAGCGAGCCACCCGAGAAACCCTTCATCGAGGAAATCCACGTCACCGGGCTGCCATCATCACATTTCCAACCTTCTCATTCCATCACTGTCACTGTCATACCATCCTCACATCACTGCCATCATCGACATCAACGGATCGTCACCGCCGGCCAATCAGAATCTGTCGTCACCGATGAAGAAAGCCATCATCATCGTCATCGACACACATAAAACCACAACATCTTTATTTTCATGGTCACCGCCCTACCAGAGATGGTCTGGGAGAAGAAACTTTCTCATCGGCGATAATCGAACCATCCTCACCCAACCTCCCGATGTAGACTGACAGAAAATAAAAAACATCACGGAACCAAACAATGCCAAAAAATCCACTAGATAAAACTGTCACAAAATCTATCCAGAAGAGAAAGCAAAAACTAAAACCTTCATCCTTGCCGGAAGCAGCAATAAAGTAACCCCAAAGAACCAAAATCCAAAAAACCATCACCTTCATCACCACACACAAAATTATTAAAAACACAAATTATTGGAAACAACTATGTTTCCCGAAGTACCTAGTCCATCAACAAACCACCAAATCAGAACCACTAACCTAAGATAAATCATTACCTCAATGATCAAAAACCTTAATGAATCAAGAAACAGTCCCCACCGCCACCTTTAGAACCGCACCTGAAGACCAGATCTACCAAAAGTACTCTCAGACATCGTGAAAAGCAACAACACCCCCAAATCGCGGCATCTAAAACCCACACCATGGTCCGCATCACTCCCTCTTGAGAAACCCTATCTGAAACCTCAGGCTAGAGTGGGATGGAAGCCAAGAGATGATGTTGTACACTGAGGATGACAACGAGTCCGTACGACACCACCACTGGGAGAAACCACAGCTCAAGCACACTGAGAGGGTTACCGATGGGAAGACAGGCCTACTGGGGACCAGGGAGAGGAAGGCGGCGGCGAGGGGAAATTTAGTGCTGTAGAGCCCTTTAAGGAATTATCAAAAATTTATATCGGACAAGGAAGTGAGAACCTAGTGCCGGAGAGCCCTTTAAAAATGAAGTATGTAAAATATGGTTTTTAATATCAAATCATTGAGTGTGGATCTGGGGTGCTTCACATTAAAAGATAATAATTGTAATTTCTTGAGATGGTCAATTGAAAGATTTTCATTGCATTGTGAATCATTATGTTTCACATGATTTACTTAATTTTTCATAGATTCATAAATTTGAGTGAGAATCATATTGATGTTTTGTACTCCATCCACCATCGTATTTGGATTCTCATTTTGGAAATGGTTTAATTTCTCATTTCACACATTGTTTAATTTGTTCCTCAAGTCCCATACTATGAATAAAAACAATAAATGAAATGTTATTATAATGTAGTAAAAAGAGATTATAAAATCATGTAATAAATAAAACTAATTCATGATATACCAATTAATTTTAACCCTTTATTAAAATTTATGACATTTTAGCTTTATTATACTTTTTTATTATTTTAACATGGACTTTTGTATATCCAATCCTAATATAAGATTATTAATTAAATTTCAAAATAAAAAAATGGTGAAAATAAATGTTTATTTAACATGGATGTTTTATTTATACCCAAATTATTTTCAAATCCAACTACAGTATATCAGATAAATATTATTAATTTTTTTCCCTTTTTAAGGAATAACCTAGATTTTTATAAATGAAGATCCATTCTTATAATTATTTAGTGTAATATAAATCACATATGTCAAAAAATATACCACAATAAAAACATTATAAATTTTAAATGAATGAAATAAGAGGTATTTATAGATGTTTAGGAAAATTTACCTATAGAATTGTAATAAGCCCTATGGAATAGTAATGTTACCATTAATAATAGTAATTTATCCAGAAGATTAATTACAACACCCATGAATGTATAAATAAAATTTATGTATCTTATAGATGATGATATGATATAATTATATTATAGTGTATGTAAAAAAATGTTTTAAAAATTATTATTTATGTGTTGGTATTTTTATATAACATAAAGTTTATTATCATTTTTGAAAATAATATTATGACATAAAGTGAAGTTATTTATCATAAAATATAATAAAAAATTAATATTTTTTTAATTATTATATGATTCTTTTATGATAATATAATTATTTTTCCAATGTATTTTAAAATCATTTATTATTGTAAAATCAATATTATTCATGTAAATTATGAGTTTAAATAAATATTAATTTTCTCATATTTAGTTTTTTTTTCATAAAATGGCATTCATTGTTGAATTTTACCCATCTGAAAATTGTTAAGGAGTTTTTTATTTTTAAAAATATAGTTGAATTTTTTTGTGAATAAAGAAATACAGTAATTTATGGAATTTCATAAATCCAGAAATATATATGATTTTTCAACTAAATAAGACAAAAATATCAAACTATCTACCATATGATTAATATATTTATTGATGATGTTAAAACTATTCATAGTCTTGTGAAAAAATAATTAACAAATGTATAAAAAAATAAACAATAACGCTCTCATTCCCTATAAATAATTCTTGTATTGACCTTATCACCCAACAACTTCTAAGCATATAAACCTTCTCAATTTCATCCCAAAAAAATTTCTATTTCCATACCAAAACTAATTTTCCTTTTTAGATTCTCAATGAGAAGAATTAAAGTTGTAAATACTATTCCTTTTCATGATATTTCCTTTTAATTTCTTTTCTTTTATTATTTTAGCCAAACATCACCTTATCAAATCTTCATGATAACTCAATTATATTAAATATATGGGAGTATTATTATTTAAATATAATAAAACATCATTAAACCACCTCTCCTCTTCCTTTTTTCTAAAAATTAGATCATCATCTGTCATATGTCAATTTACCACCATCATGGATGATTCACGTAAATTTTTCTATAGTGATTTAAATTATGGTGCTAAAACCATTATAATTTTTTAAAATGATTGTAAAATTTATTTTATAAAAATTTTTCATTTTTTGGAAATAACACATATAAATAATATAAATAATAAAATGAAACTAGTTTGTGATGCTCGAAAACAATGCCAAATTAATCTAAATGACCATCATTATCATTTTTTATAATGATTCATCCACATAACATATAAAAAAATAACATATAAGATAATTTAATAATATTAATTTTCATTAATAACATATAATCTCAATTCAATAAAATTATCCTCTTTTCACAGGAACATCCATACATGTATACAGGCGAATCAATCATTAAAAACAAGAAAACAAACACTATAGATCAATAAAATTAGATAGTATAACTCAATAAAATGTCCATCTAGAAACTTAATAAAAATATAATGAATCAAATAGATGTATAATAGGTTATTAATTTATTAATTACTGAATCTAACTTTATTATCAATAATATTAAATGGAATAATGAATTCAGAGATAAACTATGTGGATTCCCAACCCCTATTTCCATTTTTTATGTTATTCCCCATTCAAGACAAATTTTTGTGGGGTTGTTCTTTTTATATTCTTCAAATATATTTTATTTATAAATTATTAAATATTGGATATACTTGTTTCAAATATAATTTTATGAAAAATTAAACGATTTTTTTCAAAATAATTCTTCTTTTAAAAACTACATCTTTTAATTATCTTGAGACTACTTCTTCTTCACTCATGATTGACGATTCATGTACCAAGTATGATACTTCATATTTATTTTATGAACACCAAATATTATCTGTGAATTTATTATCTATGAAATTTTCATGAACCCCAATTTGATTCAACGTGTTATTTTATGTCTAATGTTGATATATGTTCTATATTGTATGCATGATAATTTAAATATTATGATGTGACTAGTGAGCATGAAATTAAATAGCTCTCTAATACATTTGGTATTTTTATATAACTCATGGGATAAGGTGAAATATTCGTTCACATGATTCTATCATTATTAAAAATGAATATATTATGATATATCTTATTATTTATGAGTGAACATAGTGTAATATTTGTTCACAACTATATGTGGTAGTTCACTACTTAGACATGATTATTCGTTTTTATGAATTTCCACATTCCATGCCTTTATATAATGTTTCCTATCATGATTATGATGATGATTATTATGATTTTATGTCATTTGTGAACATGATTATATTTTTTATAAAAATAATACATGATGATTTGTTTTGATATATTTACATTTTCTATAAATTTACAAAATGGTTCCTCCCAGGGTGATGATTATAATCCTATCCTTATATTATGATGATGATGATTACAATCACCCAATGGAATGGTGTTTATTATTCTTATTTATCCTCTATGAGGGTTTTAGAACACCCATTTATTTTAAATATATCCTCAGCTGACTATGTATACTAAATAGAATATGAGGTCCAATTAGAATTAAGATAAGAAGGGATTAAATTAATATTGATGCTCAATTATTTTAATTTTTTGAATTGTCATAATCTTTCCAAGACCCTAAAACAGTGAATCCATGTTATGTATTAATATTATATTGTTAATCAATATAATTTTATAATAGTAATGTAAGAAAAATAAGGGTCACTATATTCAGTATTAGAGAATGGTTAAGTTTATTTTCATATTAGGATTACAAAAATTTAGTGAATGATTTGGTATAAGTATGAACCCAAGATAATTTGTTTTATAAAAATGCTAAACCTAGGGATCCCCTGTGATTTTTCATTAGAGGTAGTTTCATAATGTAATTAATTATTTAGTCTTGACATGATAAACTTTTTTTTTCAAAACTTAAATATGTTATAAATGATGGGAACAATATGAAACCGGGACAATAAACCAAGAGAGGAACAATGAAATTATTTCCTGAAATAATTCCTCAATGACTTGGGAGGTAGAGTATTAAATTTCATGTTTATGTTTACCTAACTATCTCAGGCTATGAATAATTACATGAAAAATGTGGTTTATCATCCTTTACATAAGAGTAAGTAACTAGATATCGAATCAATATTTGGGAAAATACATCTAATGTTTAATAGATCATTAGATACAATAGTCATGAAATACTGGGTCAACATAATAAAGAAGATATGTTTTTGGTTCACTATTCTGGGGCATATTAGGTGACTCTGGATATTTATCATTTAGATGAAGAGGTCGATCAATGGTGATAATTGATTAAGAACACCAATCTAAATGATGAAATTGAAGAGATGGTGTGGGTGACATTAATAATATATTTATTAACCATTATACCCCTCAAAACCATCCTATAAATAGGAAGAGATAATTTTTAGAGTTGATGAAAGGGAAGGTGAATTATCATATCTTAAAAAGAAAATTTCACAAGTATTTCAAGGTATGTGTCTTGTTTTTTTTAAATATGATAGAAAATTAATATATTATTTAGTGGTTTAAAATCAATAATTTTAATGGAACTATAAGTTAGAGACATTAGATGTTATGAAGAATTTATTTGATGTGATTTGAAAGTGGTTTATTGTTTGGAGAGTGGTTCCATATAAATTGTGATAAAAATCAATGATGGAGTTTGAAGTTGTAGGATATAATGAAACTTTTAGAATCAAAAATCAACCTTCCAAAAGTCAATAATGTGGGAATAAGAATCATGGGAATTTCCTCACCATGATGGGAAAATTATTAAAAATCTAGAGAGAAGGCCAATATATTCATGATTGATGATGATACATTAGGAAGCTGGACAATGTGGTGCAGGAAAGGATAGAACCACCAACGGTGAAATTTTTCAACATTTGGGAGCATGTCCACTATGAGAGATAGTGCACCAAACCTCTAGTTCTCAATGGTAATCAGTGTCAACAGCCACCAAATCCATTGTATAAAGGGTAAGCCTATGACATCAATACTACTATGTTTGAGCCTTACAGTGATGTGATGTTAGGTTTAATGGTCATTCATGAAATAATAGAGAATTTTTTATTTTAGTTTGGTTCTTTTCATTCTTTCATATATTTTATGGTTATTATAACTATTCAAAAAACACCAAAAAATATAGAGGTTTAGTTATCTGTGAGAAAAAATAATCGGAAAATTATTGAATGAAATTTATATATCTCCCCCATGGTAAATCATTGGGTACTAAACCTCCTTTAAAAATCTGTCTTACATCCTTTGGTGGAGTTTGATTCTATATTGAGAATAATTGACAATCATTATATAAAGACAACATCAACTTTTGGGAAAGGGTGGTCAATTTTCACAACACTAGGCATCCACCTATTGTGTTCAAGTGTTACGAGGCTGATGAATTTCCTTCAGAATAGTCATCAAATGTATTTATATTGTTTAATTATGAGAAATAATATCTTTCTCAAATGATTGAATAAAAATTATAGAATTATCTTCCAAGACATTCCCATTATGAGGGACTACAGTTATATGTTCCCTGAAGAAATGCATGGTATTACTAATGATTGTGAGGTTGAGTAATCAATTGAAATTATTATTGAGTCTCCTATAATATCAAATACACATTATAAAATGGAAACCATTGAGTTAAAGGAACTAAATAAGTAGTTATAATAGAATTGGGACAAGGGATTTATATGCTAAAGTGCTTCCCCGGGAGGTGCACTTGTCCTCTTTTTCCAAAAGATAGATGAATCAATTCATTTCTTCATTGATAAATGTGAGCTCAAAAAAATAACGATAAAGAAAAAATTTACCCTTCCACGGATATATGATTGTTTTATCAATAACATGGGGAAAATTATTTGAGTATAGTGGATCATTAGTCAAGATATCACTAATTAATGTTAGAGATGGAAGATATTCCCAAGAAATCATTTCAAACGAGGTATGGAAATTATTAGTCTATAGTAATTCCTTTAAGAAATGATAATTCACTAATAATAATCATGGGGTTAATGAATATATTATTTAGATATTACCTAGAAATATTTGTGGTTGAATTTATTCGCGATATTCGGATACATTCAAACACCAATGGGGGAAAATGTATGGGGGAATTTGAATACATTGCTAAAGACAATAGAAATGGATAAATATTATGGAATGTATAAAATATCATAGTTCTGGATGGATATAGTGTATTTAATTGGGAATGTTCAGACCAATAAAAAATATCTATAGACAATTCCATGATAATTGTTATTGAAGAGTTTCACAATATATCATCTGTAATAAAGATCCATAGTTTCCATGGTCTATATAGGTATTATAGGTGATTTATTATGAGAATATCTTGATTTTAAATCCCACTATCAATTATAACTTAGAAGTGATAAAAGTTTCTATGGAGTAGTAAATACGATGAATTCATCAATTTTTTTAAAAGATTCATATCAAAACTCCAGTACTGACACATCCAACAAGTGGGGTAATATTTGTGGTATATAATGATTCTTCAATGAAGTGTTAAGGCTATATAGTGATTCTAAATGACAAAGTGATATCATATTCCATATAGAAGTTGAAAATTCCGGAACAAAATTATTATACAATTGATATGGTATTGGAGGCTATGATCCTCTAGTTCGAAATATGGTGGCATTATATATATGGGGATAAGTGTGATATATACACTAATAAAAAAAGTATCAAATACTTATTCACACAAAAGAATCATAATATTCTCTAGAAATTATAGTTATAGCCTATAATGGATTACAAATTCTCAATCCACTACTATTCCTATACTGAAAATAAGGTGGATGATCCTCTAAGTCGAAATGACTTTGCATCTTTATCATTGATGATAACTGAGATAGATATAATCTTATTAGACCGAAAAAGGATGGAAATTGAAATATTAAGGAAGGAATTACATCAATCCATTCTCAAATGATTTATCAACCATCCCTCCCAGTTAAAATAACGAATTATTAGTGAAATGATGTCAAAATATATTGAAAATTGGATGCTATCAAAAAGTGTAAATCTATAGAGATCAAAATGGATAAGGAGGGAGTCAGGTGATTTGGTTCATAGATATTTGTACCATATAATATATAGATAAAGAAATAACTTCTTCGTGATGATGATAGATCAATCATCTCTATTAATATAGTGCGATCAATGATGTATTGAGATCATTGAGATAACTATTGATGGAATAATTTGAATAATTATATCATTAATTATACAAAAAAATGTCTAAAATGTGAGAAAGTGAATGCTAAAAGTAAAATAGTTTAAAGGGTTGATGCAACCATTACCCATACCAACATGTAAATGGGTAAATATTAACATGGAATTTGTCACTAGTCGTCTTATTCCATCCAATAGAATCAATTATATCTATGCAGTTGTGGTTTTTCATAAAAAATGCAGGTCAAATTATAGCAATTATAGGATTTCTCAATGGATAAACTTTCATGGATATGTTGAGTCAATAAGGTTTTCCTTATGACTTTTCCATTCCTTCTTGTTTTGAAAATCACTAACACCCTATCTTTAAGAAAATTTCTTTTATAAGGAAAATTGCTTTTATAAGGAAAATCGCTTTTATTAGGAAAATTGCTTTCTTAAGGAAAATTGCTTTTATAAGGAAAATTGATTTCTTAAGGAAAATCACTTTTATAATAAAAATTATCCTTATCATATTTTCATCCATATTTTTCATAAGTATGAGATTCGGATTCATCTTCTCGGAATTGTTGAAACTTTGATATAAAGTAGTCTGTTTTGGGATTCAGATTCTGGATAAGAACTATAAGGAAGTTTCATTCCGAATTCCAGATATGAACTCTGACTAAGTTCTATTCCAGATTCAGGATACGAATTCTGAAGAAGAATTGTCATTACGAATTCTAATGAAGAAATCTCATTCCGAATTCCCATTACGAATTCTGATGACGAATTCTCATTACGAATTCTAATGAAGAATTCTCATTACGAATTCTGTTGTCGAATTCTCATTACGATTTCTGATAACGAATTCCTATTCCGAATTCTCATTCCGAATTCACCTATTAAACAGAATTTTAGTATCTTTGTTTTATAGACTCTGAATTAATTCAGACTCTGAAAAATATCTTTGTTAGACTCCAAAATTTTATATTGCTTACACTTCTAAAATTTGTATACTCTTTATTGTTGTTCCTTACACTCCGAACCTTCACTCCGATGTTTTCATTCCGAAATTTTATGTTAGAATTAAAACAATGTCGTACTTTCTGTTACACTTGTTTTGTTATAAAACGATGTCGTCTGTTTTGTTATAAACTAACCGTTGTCTAAGTGACACGTGTACATGTCCCTCCGATCTTTAAGGAAAATATGACCGTTGGAGAAGGAGCCGACCTTACCTATAAATAGGAGCTCATTTGAATGAGCTCGTAGCTGTTGAAATTGCTGATAGCTGATGAAAGTACTAAAAGGCTGACTAATTTGCTTGAAGTGATTTCTATAGAGAGAGACTCTTATTAACTCTGAAAGCTTCGTGCGACTCCGAATGTTGGTGATTACATTCGAGGGCTTCCGAGGTTAGGAAAACAGAGGTGCCGACTACCTTAAAGTTCGAGGGCTTTCTTGCTGAGGAAGACAGAGGTTACCAACTACCTTGAAGTTGAGGGCTTGCGGGGATAGCAAGACAGAGACTCCGATCTTCGTATCGAGGGCTTACCCTGGTGTGGGTAAGACAGACTTGCTTGAAAGTATAAATCAAGGGACCTTTTTCCAAGGTTGTTGGATACCCTTCTCTTTGGGTTAAAAGACTTATATCTTGTTACTAGTAGTTCTACTACTTGTTTTTATTCCACTGCATTTTGTATTATAAGGAAAGTATAACTTTATTATACTTCCTTATTTGTACTCTGTTTCATTTAGATTCTATACGCTTTAAGGTAGAATCTCATATTGTAATCTTTTGTTAAGATTAAATGTCCGGAACCATATTTCCGAAACCCTCATTCGGAATCTCTTTCCTAGTTTGCATTCGGTGTTAAGAGGTGTTGTGAATTTGCTTAGTTTAACTTTGTTAAACTTAGACTTTTCCTTTGCTTAAGGAAAACATAGTTATTCTTAACTAACTTTAAAGGTTCCAAAGGAATTTTTTAAAGTATACAATTCACCCCCCTCTTGTATATTGAGCATCTACATCACTATTTCGATCCTACAATTGGTATCAGAGGTTGGAAACCTTTTACTCTATACCAATCTTACATTTGGTATCAGAGCAGGTCTCTGAAATACTTATACTCACGAATAAGTTTTTCTTTCTCACTTTATCCTTTCAAACATTGTCATTCCGAATTTGTCCATTCCGAAATTCTCCCATTCCGAACTTTGTGATTACGAATCTTTTCTACTAACAAGTTTGTGTGCAAAGTCGTATTAAGTATGGCAGGAATTAATGTTGGTTCAATTTACAATGTAAATCCGACAAACCACCTATATTTGAGGGTAATGACTATGAATACTGGAGAGATCGTATGAAGAATTTTGTTATCAATACTGGAGTAGACAACTTTGTTATGCTTACTGGTGATTAAAAAATTCCTGACAAGGAAGTCAGACCATTTACTAACCAGGAAAAGCAAGAATATCAACTCAACTATAAGGTACACAATACTTTACTATGTTCAATGACCAGAAATATATATATCCAAATTTCCTCTTGTGAAGCAGCTAACTGTATATGGAAGAAGTTAGAAGTTACACACTTTGGAACATCCAAGGTGATTGAGACTAGAAGAGCTATGCTTAGAGCTGAATATCATGGCTTCATTTTTCCTTATGGAGAACCAATCTATAAAGTTCAACAAAGATTTATGACTATCGTCAACAGTCTACAATCTATGGGAGAGAAAGGTTTAGATGATGAAGCTCTTGTGGACAAGATAATTGACATTATGCCCAATGAGTGGGAATCCAAGAGAACAGCTATAGATGAGAATAGGAAGGTCACTCAAATTACTCTTGATGAGCTTTTTGGAACTCTTCTACAATATGAAACTAGAATGAAGAGAGATGCAGACAACATCATGAAAAAGAATGGAAATGGTACTATTGCTTTTACTATAACTTCAAATCAGATGAAAGCTAAGACTCCTGAGAGAGTAACCAGATCTAAGTCTAAGAAAGTTATTTTCTAATCCGAATCTAGTGAGAGTGAAGTTTCAGAAAATGAATTAGCCAATCTTGCTCGAAGGATGAACAAGATAGCTGGACAGAGAAACTTTCAATCCAAGTATAAGAAGAAGGACAGGAAAGATAAGAAAGATGGAGACGTTACTTGTTATGAATGAAAGAGAGCTGTACATATTAGACCAGATTGCCCTATTCTCAAAAAGAAAGAAAGGAAGGAAAGACATTCAGACAGGAAAAGAAAGAAGTATTATAAAGCTAAAGCTAATAAAGTTCTGAAAGCTAATGACACCTGGAGTGCCAGTGGTGGTGACTCTTCAGATGAATCTTCTGATTATGAATCTTCAGGATAGAAGAATATTGGTCTTATAGCCAGATTACCTATTGATAATAATTGTTTTATGGCTAAGGTACGAAATGTTGAATCATTGACCAATGTTTCTTTAAATTCTAATGATAGTAAGTATTATAACTCTTCTGATGAAGCATGATCTTCTGATGAGGAAAATACTTTACCTACTTATGAAGAAGTCTCTAGGTTTGCTTAACTTCTTGAGATTGAGAATTCCAAACTCAATAAGAAACTTGATAAGGAAAACTCTAGGAATTCTATTCTTACAAAAGAGATATCAGATCTTTCTAAAGATGTTGATAAGAAAAATGCTGATTGTGAAAATATTTCAAAAAATCTTTAGGAAGTATGTTCTAAGAAGAACAAACTGTCTAATGAGTTAGAAAAAGTAATTTCTAAGGAAAAAGTTTTCGAGCCTAACTCTAGTTCTAAAACTAATGATTTTGAGGATAAAAACTTGGTTGTAAAACTGAAGTCCAAAATTTTTTCCTTAAAGAAGTGTTTATCAAACATTACCCATGGTAAGGAAAATTTTGATAAGATGTATTCCCAAATACTACCTTTAAGAAATAAATCCGGATTTGGTTATACCCATGCAAAACCTATTTTTAGTAACAATTATTTTGTTCCTCAAAGTGCCCCATTTTGTACCAAGTGTCAATGTGGTGGACACTGGGCAAATAATTGTTCCTTAAACAAAACCCAATCTCCAGGATTTCACAAAGCTTACTTTTCTAAGAAAATGTGGGTACCTAAAATTTTTTTGTCTAGAAATCTCAGATCCAAACAAGTTTGGATTCCGAAAGTCTAATTTTCTTCTTGATTTCAGGATAATAAAGAAATTACCAGCAACAATACATGGTACATGGACAGTGGATGTTCCCGGCACATGACTGGTAACAAAAGCCTTTTTGAAAAGATTATCAAAACGAAAGGAGGAAAGGTAACTTTCGGAGATAATTCTAAGGGATAGATTGTTGGTGTTGGTAATATTGTTCTTTTAGGTAAAACCTTGATTTCAAATGTTCTTTTTGTTAAAGGTCTTAGCACAACCTCATTAGCATAAGTCAGTTATGTGATGAAGGTTACCTTTTGAATTTTAGGAATGATAAATGCTTAGTTCACAATTCCAAGAATAATTTATTCTCTCAGCCAATAGGCAAGAGAATGTCTACACTTTGAACCTAGAAGACCTTAGGAGCCAACATTTACCTTGCCTAAGTGCAATGGAAGATCATTCTTGGTTATGGCATAGAATATTAGGACATTGTAATATGAGAAACCTATGTAAACTCTCTAAGAAGAAACTAGTTAAGGATCTACCGGAGTTTAGATTTGATTCTTCTAAAGTTTGTGATCCTTGTCAATATGGCAAGCAACGTAAATCTAGTTTTAAGTCAATCGGTGAAGTTTCAACAACCGATGCATTACAGTTAGTGCACATGGATCTTTTTGGTCCAACACAAACTGGAAGTATTAGAGGCAAATACTATGTGTTTGTTCTAGTTGATGATTAAACAAGATTTACTTGGGTCTATTTTCTAGCAAATAAATATGAAGCTTTTTCTTATTTCAAAAGTTTTAGAGCTCAAGTTAAAAATGAGAAAAATCTTCCATTGAAAACTATTCATAGTGATCATGGAGGAGAAATTCAAAATTATGATTTTGAAACTTTTTATAGTAAGAAAGGTATTACTCACAATTTTTCAGCACCTAGAACTCCTCAACAGAATGGTGTAGTTGAAAGAAGAAATAAAATTCTTCAAGAAATAACTAGAACCATGTTGAGTGAATATTCTATTGCTAGACATTTCTGGGCTGAAGCTGTAAGTACTGCTTGTTATACTATAAATCGAGTTTTGATTAGACCTTTTCTTAATAAAACTCTTTATGAGTTATGGAATTGTAGAAAACCATGACATTCCTACTTCAAGGTTTTTGGTTCCAAAGAATTCATTTTGAATACTAAAGATAACTTACATAAATTCGCACCAAAGTCTGATGAAGGAATTTTCTTAGGATATTCCACAACTTCTAAGGATTATAGAGTTTTTAATAAAAATACTTGTACTGTTGAAAAAACAGTACATGTAAAATATGATGAGTCAGATCCTTTTGTTTTTAAACCATCTCAACTTACATCTTCAGATGTATTTTCAAAAACTGATTGTCAACCTTTGATAGAAGAACCTTCTGATAAGGAAATTGTTCTAGAAGATACTTCTAAAACATTTACCCCAGAAGACTTTCTACCCTATGTTGATGAACAGGTTTTACAAAACTCAAATCAGGTGTTTCTTACGAATCATCCCAGTGATAGTATCATTGGTGATGTAAATCAAACTGTAAGGACTAGAAATTCCTTGAGAAATGAAGTAGAACATCTAGAATTTCTTTCCCAATTAGAACCTAAAATCACTGATGAAGCTTTAGGTGATGATGATTGGATTAAAGCCATGCAAGATGAACTAAATGAGTTCGAAAGGAATAAATTCTGGAACTTGGTTGAAAGACATAAGGAAACTTCTGTTATTGGAGTAAAATGGGTTTTCAGAAATAAATGTGATGAAAATGGAGTCATAGTATGAAATAAATCTAGACTTGTTGCTAAAGGATATAATCAGCAAGAAGGAATAGACTATGAAGAAACCTATGCTCCAGTAGCTAGACTTGAATCTATCCGTATTCTACTTGCCTTTGCAGCATTTTTTAATTTCAAACTTTTCCAAATGGATGTGAAATGTGATTTTCTTAACGGTTATGTTCAAGAGGAAGTTTTTGTTGAACAACCTCCTGGCTTTGAAGATACAAAACATCCTGATCATGTTTTTAGACTTACCAAACCTTTGTATGGCCTTAAAGAAGCCCCATGAGTATGGTATGATAGACATACTGGATTTTTGCATCAAAATAACTATGTTAAGGGAAATACAGATCGAACCCTTTTTATAATGAAAGATAAGAAAAATGTTTTGATTGTTCAAATTTATGTTGATGACATTATATTTGGTTCAACTCAGCAATCTTTGACTGACTCTTTTGCTAGTCTAATAAAATATGAGTTTGAAATGAGTATGATGGGTGAGTTAACATTTTTCCTTGGTTTTCAAATTTCTCAAAAACCAGAAGGAAGCTACATATCTCAACATAAGTATATTAAAGATCTTCTTAAAAAGTATGGTTATGACAACACTAAAAGTATAAGTACTCTCATTGGTACCTCAAACTCTTTAGATCTTGATGAAGCTGGGAAACCAGTAGATCAAACATCTTTTAGAGGTATGATAGGAATTCTACTTTACTTAACAACTAGTCGACCAGACTTAATGTTTTCAGTATGATTATGTTCAAGATATCAATCCAATCCTAAGTAATCTCACTTAAAGGCAGCAAAAATAATTTTTCGCTACATTAAGGGATCCGTGGATCTAGGATTATTTTATACTTCTGGAAATGATTTTGTTCTAAAAATCTTTTCTAATGCTGACTTTGGTGGATGTAGAATGGATAGAAAAAGTACATCCGGAACTTGTCATTTCTTAGGAGATTCTTTAGTTTCTTGGTCTTGCAAGAAGCAACATTCTGTAGCACTTTCCACTGCTGAAGCTGAATATGTAGCAGCTGGAAGTTGTTGTGCTCAAGTGTTGTGGATGCAACACACACTCACAGACTATGGCTTGAGTTTTACTAAAACACAAATTTTGTGTGATAACATAAGTTCCATTTCCCTAAGTAAAAACCATGCACATCACTCTCGTGCAAAACACATAGATATTAGGAATCACTTTCTTAGGGATCACACACTCAATGGAGATATTATTCTTTAGTTTATCGGAACGCAAGAACAACTTGCTGATATTTTCACAAAATCTTTGCCTTCTGATAGATTTGAATATATTAAACAGAAGTTAGGAATGATAACCGTATGACAATATTTCTTAATTAACTTTCTGTTCAAAAAGTCTCCTTACAGTAATAAACTCCTTTTCATAGGGGGAGTACATTTGATTGTTTGTTTAACAATGTTTTTCAAAATTTGTTTTCAAACTTTTCAGAACAAATATTTCTGGAATGGAATTTCCGGAACTACAATTTTCTAGATTGGACATTTTTTATCAGAATACTTCTGGAATGGAAGTATTCATGTTGAAAATTTCCGGAATGGAAATTTCGTACAGGAAGTTTCATAAAGGAATTTTCATACCAAATCTTTCGTAATGTATTTTTTCATACTAAGTTCTTCGTATTGTTTTTCTTCTTAAGTTTGTTTTTTATACTGAGTTTTCCGTAATGAGTTTTTTCGTACTAAGTTTATTTTTCATAGTAAATTTTTTTGCGAAATCTACCATTACGAATAATTATCCTAAGCCAATCCGAAAGGTATAATTACCTTACTCAGGTTTTCGTAGTCATATTTTACTTGCTGGCATTTTCTTTTATTATGTTTTCGGATTATAGTTTTCTTAATTTCTTGTTTTTAATAAAAACCTCAAAAAGACCGGATTCAAGCTTCCAACCTTCAGATTTGATCTCATTTTTTTCCAACCGTTAGATAAAATCTGGAATGTGAACCGTCATCTCATTGCCTATATAAAGGGGACCCAAATACTCGTCCCACATCGATCTCAAGCTCTCGCGTCTCGAATTTCTGCCTCTCTGATTTAAGGCCGTTCCGAACTACAGTTATCTCCGTTCCGAACTTCTCAGAGGATTACAGATCCCAATGTTTGCAGATTTAGCGTCTCAAGAAATGTCATCCACTAAGCCTATTTCTCCGTGGTTAGTTTACAGGGAAAGATTAGTCCATCCGAATTTCTTCAACAACTATGATTGCATTATTCCAAAGAACATTAAGCTGAATGGCTGGGAAGATGTTGCGGTATCAAAAACTGGGAACCAAGATGAAGTATATTCAGACTAACTTGTCGAGTTCTATGAATCAGTTTCTTTCTTTAAGGAAGATAATAGGGAGAAGTTCTCTTTTAAGTCGTATGACAAGAATTACAAGCTTTCTCACACCAAGGCTGCAAGCTTGGTAGGGCTGTCTTATGAAGGAGAAGACGAATTTATTTCGCATGTGTTGCCAAACTCTAAGGGTAGCTTCGACATGGAAAAATCCTTAGAAACTCTCGTACTGGCTGATGACAAGGCTCCGAAGATTGCAAGTCTATCTACAAATTTCCGGATTCTGGAGTTATGGGTGCAAGGACTTATCGTACCAAGAAAAGGTGATAAAGATAGCTTGAAGAAAAGTGAGATCTATATCTTAGATTTCCTGGTAAATCTAAGGATGTTCAACTTGATGAAGCACATTCTTCATACTATTGAAAATTTGAAGAAAGGAAATCTGAGAGCTCAGATTATTATGTATCCAGCAATCCTCTCCATGTTAATTGTTCGGTGCCTTGAGTCTTTCAAGAAGGCTTGAAAATCTAAGCCAAGAGTTTGCAAGATCATTCTGGTCAGCGATGGTACTCTTAAGAGGATGGATGTAGCTTTCAACAAGGAGATTGGTGAGTTCGTTGATTTTCCTAATCAAGAAGAAGCGGTTCCGAAGGCTACTGAATCGGAATCATCCAAACCAGTAATGAAAAGAAAGTTGAAGGAAGCTGCAGCTGAAGTCGAAAATCCTAAGTCTAAGGAAGCTCAAACCGCACCTCCCAAACCAAAGAAGAAGAAGACCTATCTTGATGAGGTTGTTACAAAGTGGAGAGCTGATAAAGAGAAAAGGAAATAAAGGGATCTGCAATTCGGATTGGACCCTGCGGAGGCTAAGGCCTTGAAGGAAAAAACTGCTGATGAGCTTGAAAAACAAGCAAAGGAGAAGAAGCTTAAGAAGAAAATGTCAGAAGCTGAGGCAGTCAAAGAATTGTTGAAATTTAATGAAATAGTATCCGGAAGTATTCCAGTTCTAAGTTCTTTCTCCTTGGAATCTCTACCTGAGACTCCAGGAAGAAACCTTGATTTTCCGGAAGAGACTACAGCTGAGCAAGTTGAGAAAATTGAGCAAATTCAGCAAGTGGTATAGGAAGAAGAAGTTTCTGAAGGAAGTGGTGAGATAGGAGATCTTTTGAAACAAGTGGATGACTATAAAGGATCACCTTCAGAACATATATCACTCCGAAATTCAGAGGCTGAATCCTCTAAGTTAGTAACTCCAGAGAAGGATAATAATGAGGAAGATGTTGTTCAGAAAGTTGTTGATGAGATTGATCAAGTATCTACAGGGGAGCAGAAAACTCCTGATCAAGAATCAATTCCGAATAAAGACAAGGGAAAGCAACTCCTTGTTGAAACTCCGAAATCAGTAGCTAGCAAGAAAAACGAATATGGTGATTCGTCTAAAAGGAAGTTGGAGCTTATTGATGAAGAAAACTCTCGAAGCAAGATTTCAGATTCGGAGTCATCCTCGTTGGGGCATGATTTTGTTGTCCAGTCTTTAAAGAAGTTGGTGGGATCCATTCCGAACTTCTCTAGTATTGACTCTAGATGTCAGATGCTTCAACATGCGTTGAATTAGAAAACTGACTCCATATCTATGGTTATGGACAAGTGCGTTGATATTGAGGCTCAATTCAAAACGTTTTATGTTGGTTATGAAGCTCATAGAAGATCTTGCAAGAGGATGACAAACTGGTCGAAGAAGACTGTGGAAGATATGAGGTTTCTCGATGAGTTTCAAGACAATGTTAAAGACGCTTTTGAGACCGAGGACAAGAAGATAAACGAGTTAACTGCATCCTTTGAAGAGAAGATGACAGAAGAAAAGAACTTCCGGATTCAAGAAGTGAGAGATCTGAATGGGAAGCTGAATTCTGTTTCTCAAAACTGGAAGTTTGAAAGGGATCATCAGATTGATTTTGAAGAAAGAATGAAGGCTCAGGAAGAGAAGATCAAAGCTCAGGAAGAAAAGATGAAAGCCCAGGAAGAAAAAATTCAAGCTCAATCTGAAAGAATAGTTGTCTTAGAGAAGCAAGCTGAAGAAGATCATAAGGACCTAAAGAAGATCAAGACTATTCTAAAGGGGCTCATGTCAAAGGAAAAAGATCCGAAATAACCAAATCCGATCTTTTTGTTGTATTTTTTGTTGTTGTTGAGATTTCAAATTTTAATGAAAGTTGTGCTTGTCGTTTCTATTGTTGTCATTACTAATTTTTCAGGCACTTTTCTATTTTTCCATTCCCTCCAATTATTTTTGAAAATCACAAAGGGGGAGAAGGAAAAGATCCTTAAGAAAAAGAAGAACTCTAATAACAGTTTATCAAAGGGGGAGAAGAAAAAGATCCTTAAGGAAAAGAAAAACTCTAATAAGAGTTAGTTTAAGGGGGAGGATTTTTATTAAAAAAGACATTCTCATCTATCAATCCGGAAATCTGAATACGGCCCTTAGAGTTTCAAAGCCTAAGGGGGAGTTAGTCGCATTCATCAATATACTCAAAGGAAAGGGAGATAAGCCTTAATGGTTTTCTTTCTTCTTAGAATTTCTTTTTCGCAAGGATTTTTGTGCTTTCCAAAAAGGGGGAGATGGTTGAGTCGATAAGGTTTTCCTTATGACTTTTCCATTCCTTCTTGTTTTGAAAATCACAAACACCCTATCTTTAAGAAAATTGCTTTTATAAGGAAAATTGCTTTTATAAGGAAAATTGCTTTCTTAAGGAAAATCACTTTTATAATAAAAATTATCCTTATCATATTTTCATCCATATTTTTCTTATGTATGAGATTCAGATTCATCTTCTCAGAATTGTTGAAACTTTGATATAAAGCATTCTGTTTTAGGATTCAGATTCTGGATAAGAACTATAAGGAAGGTTCATTCTGAATTCCGGATATGAACTCTGACTAAGTTCTATTCCAGATTCAGGATACGAATTCTGAAGAAGAATTGTCATTACGAATTCTAATGATGAAATATCATTCCAAATTCCCGTTACGAATTCTGATGACGAATTCTCATTACGAATTCTATTGAATAATTCTCATTATGAATTCTTTTCACGAATTCTCATTACGATTTCTGATGAGGAATTCCTATTCCGAATTCTCATTCCGAATTCACCTATTAAACAGAATTTGAGTATCTTTGTTTTATACACTCTGAATTAATTCAGAATCCGAAAAATATCTTTGTTAGAATCCGAACATTTATATTGCTTACACTTCTAAAATTTGTCTACTCTTTATTGTTGTTACTTACACTCCAAACCTTCACTCCGAAGTTTTCATTCCAAACTTTTATGTTAGAATTAAAACGATGTCGTACTTTCTGTTACACTTGTTTTGTTATAAAACGATGTCGTCTGTTTTGTTATAAACTAACCGCTGTCTAAGAGACACGTGTATAGGTCCCTCCGATCACTAAGGAAAATATGACCGTTGGAGAAGGAGCCGACCTTACCTATAAATAGGAGCTCATTTGAAAGAGATCGTAGCTGTTGAAAATGCTGATAGCTGATGAAAGTACTAAAAGGCTGACTAATTTGCATGAAGTGATTTCTAGAGAGAGAGACTCTTATTAACTCTCAAAGCTTCGTGCGACTCCGAATGTTGGTGATTACATTCGAGGGCTTCCGAGGATAGGAAGACAGAGGTGCTGACTACCTTAAAGTTCGAGGGCTTTCTTGCTGAGGAAGACAGAGGTTGCCAACTCCCTTGAAGTTGAGGGTTTGCGGGGATAGCAAGACAGAGACTCCGATCTTCATATCGAGGGCTTACCCTGGTGTGGGTAAGACCGAATTGCTTGAAAGTATAAATCAAGGGACCTTTATCCAAGGTTGTTGGATACCCTTCTCTTTGGGTTAAAAGACTTATATCTTGTTACTAGTAGTTCTACTACTTGTTTTTATTCCGCTGCATTTTGTATTATAAGGAAAGTATAACTTTCTTATACTTCCTTATTTGTACTCAGTTTCATTTAGATTCTATACGCTTTAAGGTAGAATCTATTATTGTAATCTTTTGTTAAGATTAAATTTCCGGAACCATATTTCCGAAACCCTCATTCGGAATCTCTTTCCTAGTTTGCATTCGGTGTTAAGAGGTGATGTGAATTTTCTTAGTTTAACTTTGTTAAACTTAGCCTTTTCCTTTGCTTAAGGAAAACATAGTTATTATTAACTAACATCAAAGGTTCCAAAGGAATTTTTTAAAGTATACAATTCACCCCCCCTCTTGTTTATTGAGCATCTACATCACTATTTCGATTCTACATGATATATATGATTGATGGGGCTGGTAATCATGGAGTACCAATCAGAATAGTATCCGAATATGATATGATCTTCACCTCCATGTCTGGTAAAAGTACCAATCTTTCTATAATCACTGATCTATGATTCAATATGATATTTTAACCTCAAACTGAAGGCCACCCTAATCTAACTATTCCATCATTGGAGGACATGTAGGGAACATGGTCTATGGACTTCAAAGAATGATAATACCAACATCAACCAATGACTGATTTCTCTTATAACAATAGTTTCCACTCAAGCATCAATATGGATTCATTTGAATCCCCTTATAGGTAATGATGTAGAACACCAACATGCTCGAATAATGTTGATAAAAACATGATTCTAGGACATGAAATGGTCAATGAAATTGTGAAGTAGGTGACGACCATTATTCAATGCATCAATATATCCAAAATTATATTGAAAACACGAAAACATACGATAAAAGATAAATATAAGAATTATTGAGATATAAATGATCTCAGGAAAATAAAATTTCAAAATCTCAAACTATTAATAATATTTTTAATATATTTTGTGATAATTCTCAATATGTTAATATTCTTTAGCCAAAATAATAAATTAATGATTAAAATAATGAGAAAATACCCCACTCCTCCCCTAGAAATACAAACCCTCACCACCTTTTGTTGTCAAACATTCAAAGATTTGAGCCAGGTCATCATTTTTCCAAATACTCTTCCCAATCTACTCACCTATATCCATGATCCCTCTCTATGGAAGTTATCATGGAGGATAAATTCAAGTGGTAAAATCCTCTTTCTTTTTATTTTAATTTGTTTTCGATTCCATTTCATTTCTTATAATATTATCTCCAACAACATTAAAAGATGAATGATTACTCTAGTATCATTTATATTATGTAATTTTGTTATTTTATTGGATAAACTAAACTTAAGGTATATTCCATTTTTATGTAAACTAGAAAATATCATCCTTGGTGGGTTGATTTACCAACATTGTGGATGATGTGTTTTCATTTTTCACTACCACATTGAAGTCTGGCCATAAAACCATCATTATTGTTAAATAATATTTTATTAAACATTTTATAAAATATTTAATATTCTAGAACCAATTTATAAACATGATGTTAATTGAAATGATTTAAGCATATAATGGTCATAAAACTAGTAAAAATAATTAAATAAGTTTTATTAACATTAAATGTAATAAATAATCATCATACCATATAAAAAAGGTAAATTATACCAATTAAACTATTTAATATCATTAATAACAATTCTAGTGTATAATTATCATTTTACATAAACATCCATACTCATATACAAGGGAACTAGTCCTGAAAACCATGGAAACAAACACTTCATAATGATGAAATTAATCTTTATAACACATTGATAATTTAAAAAATGTACACAATAAAAGTATATTTAATTAAATAAATATAGAAAAATAAATATTAATTAATTATATTAGATTTATTATCTAATTTATTAATGTGATGAAATCATTCAAATTTAATGTAAGGGGAATTAAAAAACCCAACTCTCTTTCTTTATGTTTGATAGTCTCACTCCATTTTTAGTATGGGTGTTACATAAATGATCATTAAATATCAATTAGTTTTCCATACCATTCGTATTATTGTTAAATTAATTATTCAAAACTGGATTTATATAAAAAGAAAATATTTTTCCAAAAGAACTGCTATTTCAAGAAAACATATTTTACTTCTGATAAGAATGTTTCTTATTCACCAATTCTTAATAATTCTTATACACAGTATGTTATTATCTATTTACTTTGGAAAACAATTTTTTTGTTTCATGGATGTATTCATTTTGAAATGAAATGTATTTATTTTAATGATTAACTATATATCCACGATGGATATATGTTCAATGTGGAATTCTTGATAATATAAATAATATGTTGTGATTGGTGAACTCGGGAATATATTGGGCATATAAGTATAATGATATTACAAGTTCACCTAGAATCAATATTACTATAATTCATTATGTAATGTGATGACTCTAAAAAAATACATTGAAATATGTTTTCACATGATTCGATCATTGTCCTCATCTATGTGTGGTAGTTTACCACAAAGACATGATGTTTCATTTTTATGAATTTCTAGATTCTATTCCATTATCTAACTTTTTCCATCATGATTATGATGATGATAACATGATTAATTTATGATGATTATACTTATTATAACCCCTGTTGTCCTAATACATGTTCTTATCTATCCTTTTAATAGGGATTTACCTCACCCATTTTTTGGAATTATATCTTCTGGTGAATACATGTACTAAGGAGAACATGGGGTCCAATAAGAAGATATAGATGAAGGAATTATATAAATTTTTATCATATATTTTTTGAATTTAATATATAATACTATTTTAATTTAGATAGTAAATATTGGTACTATATTTGTATCATTATTATGTTTTTTATCTTTAAAATTATGTAATAATCATATAAGAAAAGTAACATCGATATAGTTGGTATCAGAACATGGTTTAGATAATCTAGAAATTAGGATTATACAATAATAGAGAATAGTGATAGACTATGTATAAGTAAATACCCAATAATATTTTTATGAATTTCTAAAAATATGGATTCAGTAAATTATTCCATTAATGTTAATTATAGAAAGGAATAAATTATGTATTCATGACATGTTTCCTTAGGTTTTGTTCTAACATTTTCTATTTTATAAAATAGTGGGAACTAGTAGAAACCATGTGATGAAGTCAATATTTTCATATATTATCTTATGTAATTTACAGTTGACAATCCAACCATAGTGTTATTTTGAGGGTAGTTTCCATGATTTTTATATTCTAGTTGGATTTTGAGCTTAAATGGAAAAATTGGGTAATTTTGAAATTTTACCTGATTTTAATCACAAGGGTATTTTGGGAATAAAATTTTCAATAAAATTTTTATTTTAGCAATTCCTTATTAAATATTATCTGATTTTTTATCTTCGTTGTTTCCTTCTTTACTATGATCTTATGTGAACATCTAGAAGGCCGAAAAAATCCAGCATGTTGAACAATTTCTCGGGTGGATAGTGTGGACCCCACCTATATAATAGTTACATAAGTTAGGCTACACAACATCTATTTAGGTGATTATAAATAGATGTGAAATATTTCACATATAAATCATTCATAAATGGATTTTATAGTGTTTTGAACTCGTTAAAACGAACAATTTATGTAATTCATTGGATGAATAATTCAGGAATTCTTAGCCAGAAAAATTCAACATGAGTACTTATTTCATAACTCCTTAGTTTTATTGTAATAAATGCTAATATTTTTATGGTTAATGGAAGAGAAATAATGGAACATAATTCATGAAATACCAATTATATATTCTGTTATTTAATGGGAAATCTATTTAATACCCATCAGAGACCAATGTTTTAGTGGGAATTCTTCACCCCTACTCCCTCTAAATATATATTTCATCTACCATTTCAAAATGTATCAATTCTCATGAGATAAGGTGGGTATTAAATTTTTAATATTTATTAATTTTATCAATATATAGTAATGTATCTTTTCATATACATTTTTTCATTTATATTATTCTTATATTTCCTTGATTTTATGTGTTTCCCCCGTCATGTTTTTTCTTAACTCCATGATTTTGGATAGATAACCGTCATTGTTGATCTAGGGGAAGGTGGTGGTATTTGAGTTTCATGAATATTAATTATTTATATTATTTTATTATATGGTTTCATTAGTAATTAAACATATATTAGGGATTAGACTTTCCATTTTCTAGACTATTTTTTTTTGTTTCTCCTCATTTAATCATTTCCTTTCTCATTAATATCTATGACATTTAAACTGTGGATTTTTTAAAAGTTATTGATGTGGAAGAGTTTAGTCCAACATGCAGTATCCATAGTGTAGAAAAATACCATTCAAATTGGACAGTGAGGAGTTAATTATCATGATCTATACATTTAAAAAAACGAGTAATATATTTTCAATAATAAGGATAACACCACCATGAAACCACGAGAAAAATGGTATTCTTTTGCTGACTACATGGATTTTTCTTTATTTTCATTTTTTTTCATTTTAATTATCATATATATTATTGACATGGGCCTGCCGTGTGGTGTGAAAAAAAATATTTACTAAGTTAAAATATTGTATAATGGTTAACATAGTTTGTCTCCGGAGAGGATCGCTCAACAATCACTTATGTCACATTAAATTCGATAATGAAGATGGGTTGTTTTTTATATTGTTTGGTTTTGGAAAAAAATAAACGACACTAAATATAGAAATAAAGAAAATATTAAAAACAAATTAACAAAACCTCAAATTAAAAATATTTATAAGAATTGGATGATCAAGTTGGGTTTGTTTTTTCAAATGTAATATTATCATAGTTTCAATTTTATTCAATCCTCTTATAATAAGCTAATTAAAGTGATATTTCACAATCGATTCCTATCACTGCCATAGTAAATGGTGATGGTGAGAGTAAACCATTCCAATTTCATAGCTAGGTATAATCTATTTTATATGTGTTAAATAGATGTAGCGAATACCCTCAACCGAGTTATGAAATTCTAGATTGGGTCTTTGTTTATCCCAAACAATTAAGAATATTCAATTCCCCTAACACACATACTGACGATCACTGAGTACATCACAATTATGCCCTGATATATTCCATCGTATATAGACTAGAACCTAGTGGAGGGAGATTATGAACATTTACCAAAGAAATAATGAAAATATAATATTATATAAAATACAATCACATATGATAATAAAACTATTTATTAGAATTTAAAACCAACACTGTAGAAGAGATAGAGTTTTTCTCCAATCCAAAGCAAGAACTCATACATTACAGAATAAAAAACCTAACCTTCCCCAATCACTCATAATATTTACACAATAATGTTAAGGTTAATTGAGAATAAGGGGAAAGTAGAAGTCATTATAAAACTTAGAAGAACAAAAGAAAGAAAAGAAATAATAGAATTATTCTACTCCAGAATATTCCCACAAGAAAACATCCTTCAATTATCACACTATCTCATCGAAACAGGTAGAGGTACCTTCTTATCGGAGGTGAAAAATTGATTTTTACATATACCCAAGATGTTTTAATGCATTTATAGTGGTTTGGATTGAGTTACGGCCGAATTAGTAATCCTGACCTTTTATTGTCGCTAATGACTATTCCAAAAGCCATACATTGATAGGTTGAAGGGTGGCCTTAATCAAATAATTTAACAATGAAATTAAATAAAAAAATTTATTTTCATGTTTTATTTCTAACCCATTAGGAAGAAACCAATTTTGTGGTCAGTATCTTGAGATATGGGTCATTGAATGATGTAAGTTCTATTCTATTAGGAAGAATATGTATTCACATTGACCGATTTTGTTTGGCCTTTTGGAGTTTGAATTGCCACTTGGTCCAGAAGACTTATTTGTAGCACACGAAAACTTACATCCTTTTAAAATGGAATCACATTAATTGGATTAAAATTGTATTATTTATTCTCAAAATACATAGGTAACATAAAACTGTTAGATGCCCAAAATTAACCATTTCTCACATTTAAGCTAAAAACACACCAAAAGTCATAAAATGATACAAATAAGATAAAATTGATTAATGGGAAGGGATTAAATCATTTAAAAACATATATAGAAATATTAAAATATGATTTTTCTCAATTCCCCCACACATAGAACTTGGACTCTTGCATATGTAAACATGAAAATCAAATCTATGAAAATTTAAAACACATATTCATGAGAATTAACAATTTAATACCATGAAACAAAATATATCATGCCTAATAAAACAATTATTCCAAGTTCTAAATTAATTTAATTTAGTATATTGCCTAGTAATTTCTTCTCCCATGCACATAAGACAATTTTCTCTCATTCATTTTCTCTAATCACACAAATATCATTTTTCAACAATGTCTTTCTCATCCAATACACATTAAAGGGTTTCCATAGGCTTGATAAATTCCTAAATATCCACACGATGTGAGTCAATAAATATTTTTATTAGGATGAATTTATGTGGATTTTTTGTGGCATTATGTTGGTAGGATTAATATGTGAAAAAATCAGAGGCAGAATAAGGAGGGATTAACTCTTTTTGAAGAAAAATTTCAATATTCTAATTTTTCTCATGTACGGTCTCCCCATCACTCCCCTTAGTAGTAAATCAGATCCTCAAACATGAAAAATCAGTGAAATTACACATCATTCCAAATTTCATCAACAAAATTATCATTCAACTCAATCATGATTTTTTTGAAATCCCCAAATAGGCACAACGTTTTTTTCATTGGAAGCTCCCAAAAGGCTTATCTTATTTTACATGAAAGCTCTAGATATGGAACAATATTAAACATAATGATTTTTTTTCAAAAATAAAAAAATATCTATAAAATTTTATTTTCTACCCAATGTATCACCAAATTAGGTAGTATAATAAATGAAATCTTCCCCCACAATTATGTTCAACTATATTATGCAATTTTACTTAAAGAGATGGTTGGATATGAAATATTATCTTATGATGCTGCTAACATAATAGGGTTTTCATGGATTATAAGGGATAAAAGGATTAAATGTTCATGGTAGGCCATAATAAAATGAATTACTTTGAAAAGGGTGATTCAAAACTAACAATATTCCTTAATCATTTAAATCCCATGTATCTCAAACCCTTATGTTTTGAGAGGAATAAATGAAATTCTAGTTATATCAAGCATGGTATGGTTCTCTCAAAAAGTGAGGTAAATTGAAATAATATGAAAAATATGTTTATAAGACTTAAAGGAATGCGATTTCAAATATAAGGACAGTGAATTGTGGTATGGGATTAAAAAATTCGAGTAATTTTCATGAAATTTCCAAATATTTGATCTTGAAACAATGTAATTCTCAGAATTTATTTAAGCTTAGTTTCATGGGTTAAATTTTTTCACACATTGAAATGGTTTTAAAAATATGTGATGATAATCTTTTAAGCTCAAAAGTTTCAAAAATACACTAAATGTGGAAGAAACACAATTTTTTTGAAAAATAAAACAAACAAACCCTTGAAAATACTAAAATATAAAGTTTACCTCCCCCACAATTAAATGATGTAGGGTCCACAATGCATTCAAATTGATTTAACATGTAAGAATATTTTTAATTGAATCATAGAAATAAATAAAGTGTAAAATAATGGTGAAACCTGACTTATTGTTACTGAAATATTGAGTTAATATCCTAATAGTTATGCACAAAAAAAACTTCAAAAAAGGTAGATAATAAAACATAATAAATTTGTTGAAAGTAATGAAAATAGAAATAGAATGAGAATAGAAGGATTGATCTTTGTTTAATCACCCTAGTGGGCCATGTGTTTTGATTTCCTCAAGATGGGGAGTTTGAGTTGGTTATCCCCAATCTGAGGGGGGTGAAGTTTCTTTAATATGAACCACCATAATGTCTTCCTTCCATCTTGAACATATTATTTTATTGAGAAAATCATGGATATATTACAAAAAATTCTCCCCTATAAAAATGATATTAATCATACATGATTAGGGTAGGACAAAGAATGAGTCCATATCTTTATTGGTTTCCAATTTCACAACTTATTCTTCATTCTCCAGCGGTTCCTCAAGGTATGATACAACAAAAGAATAGTCAAAGGAAAAATCAGAGTGTAATTATATTTGATTAAAATTAAAATATGTTGAATCAATATCATACTCTTCCCCATAAAATTAATAATCTTGTGTCTCTTTTTCCTCAATATAGAACACTTGGATATCATCTTGAACTCCTTCTAATAATTTATTAACATGTTTGGGGAGATGTAGTAGTTCCTCTTCAGGTGTATCTTTTTCTTCTTCCTCATCCACCAAGGCAACAGATGTGTTGGCTGAATCTGAAAATTTCATGAAATGGGAGGTGATACTCAATTCAGGTTCTATATAATAAAAATGAAAATATTTAAGAAAAATATTATATACTTTAAGTGGATTTAATTAAATTGATTCTTCATTATAAGGATCCTCTTGTATTCTAATTTCACAAGATAGTGGTATGTAGTCAGGTTCCACAATCTTTTCATTAAATTCCACTACATTGGTGGTGTTTTACTTCAATGGTTCTGGATATTATAATTTTTAAGGAATATGTGGATCAAGTATTTCATCACACTCATTCCAGAATCCATCTAGATATTTTTGATCTCCAACTTGTGGCTCAATAGATAATTCTTCCTTCTTCTCCTCCTCAGGTGCATTCATAGGTTCTGGTATTTCTGTCAATGCACATACATATTCAAATTCAAGTTCTACTTTGTTCTCTAGTTTTTCTTTGTCGTTTCGATTTTCATGCATATGAACTATATCATAACCAGACTCATATACTTGTTCCAAATATTGTAGTTGTTACATGAATCAAAGAAATAAGAATTTGAAAACATCATTGAAGAATCTTTTCTTATGTTTTTTAATTCAAAATTGTTAAATATTAATAATAAGATTGTGGAACTTCCTCCCAGCAACAGTTCTATGTTTTGACACGGGCCTATCATGGGGTGCGTCAAAACCAAATATTTACTAAGTTAAAGTATATTATAGTGGTAAAACTAGGTTGTATCCAGATAGAAGCGCTCAACAATAACTTATGCCACTTTAAATTTGACAATGTAGTTGGGTTGTTTTTTATATTGTTCGGTTTTGAAAACAAATCTATGACACTAAATATATAAATAAAGTAAAATATTTAAAAAAATTAACAAAAAATGTAATTAAATATATTGATAATAATTGGGTGATCAGGTTGTGGTTGGCTTTTCAATTGTAATGTTATCATAGTTTTAATTTTAATAAATTATCTACTTCTATGTCGGTTTAAGTGATATTTCATGATCGCTTCCTATCACTCCTATAGTAAATGGTGATGGTAAGTGTAAACCTTACCAAATTTATCAGCTATGAATACTCTTTTTTTATGTGTTAAATAGATATAGATAATACCCTATACTAATTTAGGAAATTCTCGATCGGGTTTTGTTTATCCGAAACAATTAAGAATATTCAACACCCCAGCCACACGTATTGATGATCGCCGAGTACTTCACCACTATTCCATGATCTTTTCCATTATATATAGACCAGAACCTAGTGATGGGAGATTTTGAACTTTTAACCAAGCAGTAATAAAAATTTATATTAAATCATATACAACCACATAAGATAATAAAACTGTTTATTATAATTTGAAACGAACACCATAGAAAAGAGAGATTTTTTATTCAATCAAATGCAAGAACTCAAACATTACAAAAGAAAACCCCAACCCTTCACAATAAATCAGAATATTTACCCAACCAAGGTAAGGGTAATTGAGAAGAATGGGGAATAATAAGGCATTATAAAACTAATAAGAACAAAATAATGAAATGAAAGAACATATGTTTTCTCCTCCAGAATCTGTCCACCAGAAAAATATCGTGGGTTCTCCCACCATCTCATCAAATCTGGCAGAGGTACCTTCTTATATGAGGTGATTAAGGGAGTTTTCCATCTACCCATGATGGTTTAAGAAATTTGGTGCTGTGTGGAATGAGTTATGGACGAATTAGTATATCTAACCTTTTATAGTCATCAATCACTATTCGAAAAACAATATTTTGACCAGTTGAATGGCGGACATAATCACATCATTTATCCATTAAATTTGAGGAGAAGCATCATCATCAAGTTAGGTTTCTAACCCATCTTTAATAAACCAATTTGTTGGTAGTTATCATATGATATGGATCATTGAATTAATTAAGTTCCATTCTACCTTCCAGAATATGTGTTCACATTTATCGATTTTATTTGGCATGTTTGAATTTGAATTGCCACTTGGTCTAGAAGACTTATTTGTATCACATGAATCATGAAATCCTACAATAAAGGAATCATGTTAATTGGATGAAATTTTTTTTATTTATACTCAAAATGAAGAGGAAACATAAAATTGTTAAAAGTACAAAATTAACCACTTTTTAAATTTAAGCTCAAAACTCGTACAATGTTATAAAATGATGTAAATAAGATCAATTTTATTAATGGGAAGGAAAAAATAATTTAAAAATATTTGTAGAAATATGAAAATATGAGCCCTTTAAATTATATTAAATTTATTTTCATACTAAAACCCCACATTTATATTGTTTTATAAGATAGATTTATATTAATCAAACTATAAAACTGACAATAGAAAAATTGTTCATGTGGGTGACCTTCTTGCGATCGATCCAAGGGTGTACACATTATATTATAATCATAGGTAAATAAAATATTGTCGGAGGTAAAAAAAATAAATGTTATACAATAAAAATTTTCATGTTTCACTAGATTCCAAGAATTTATGAACACTTTGGTTAAAAATAAACCCAAAAATTATATAATAATTGAAAAATAAAAAATAGATTTTTATATCATTTGATTTATTATCTAAATGGATTTATATGGTGATTACTATAATTATATGCTTGCTAAAAACATTAATGGTGATAATATTCAGGAAGAAACGTTGATGATTAAAATGGATGAGAATGATTAATAAAAGGAATATAATGCATTGATGCTTCAAGTTAATATAAAAGTTCTTGAAAAATAAGAAAGACTGTTGAATTAGTGGCCACTAAAGTTGATGATGTTAAATAATCATGTATGGAATATAATCAAATGAAATATGATGAAAATTATGTACCTATACCACCTCAATTTCATAAGGATATTGGTGGGGTTGAAAAAAAAAACATTAAGATCCACTTCCCTCTATATAAATGCATTTCAAACTGCCTTATATGAATAAGATGATTTTGAAACTTAAAAATTTGAGGGAAATTTAATTTAATTTCATTCATTTCATTCATATATTATTAATTATTAGTGGAATATTAATACCCCTTATGTTTATTCTTTGGGTTCTGTACCATTACCATGGGGCCTATGTGAAGAAGAAGTTGATGTTCCATTTGTTTAGGTGACAACGGTAGAGCAAGTTGACTTTTACACTAGTGCAAATAAGGATTATGATAAACGATAAGAAAGACATGAAAAATTATGTTTGGATCCTAAATAAAAAGATAATCCACTTAATAATAAAATAACTTTTACACCAGTGGGAATCACAACTCCAACAGAAAAAAATAGTGACACACCTATATACCATTTCCTCCCCCTCAGAACCACATATTTAATTTTTCTTCTCTCTTTAGGGGTCAAATATATTTTTCATTTCATTGGATGTTCCCAATGCTCTAATTTACTATTTGATTTTTTGAGAATAAAATGTGGTAGATTCTAATAATGAAACCCCATCCACCATTGGATTTGGGTTAAATTGACGCCTTACTTGGGGAAATAAAATCTTAACACCCAAATGGGGGTCCCAACCCACGTTCTACCTTCTTTTTACATTCCTCTTTATTCATATTTATATATATTATGCATTTATCTATTAATATTTCTATTGGAAAAAGTGTAAATTTATAGGATATTAACTCAAGGATTCTATTAGAAAATAATTTTAGGACGTATATTTCCTTCTCAATAGTTTACTTTCCCATATATATTTTTTTATTAAATGAGTGGTTGTTAAATAAATGTGCTCGGGGAGGATCACCATGCTAGTTGTAAATATGTTTGATTATTTTTCAAATTTTTTGGATTATTGATCTTCAACGAATATTCTTATCACATTTAAATCAACAATTCTCTATGAGAAAATTGAGATTATTTTTGAAAAAAAATAATTTAATTGATTATTAATGTAATTTTTTTTTCAATTGTTGTACATTCAATCATTTTTATGAATTTCATTTTTTTTGAAATACATCCCCCTGATTAAATGACTAAAAATATTTTCACAATACATTGAGGTATTATATTTCACTTTAAAATATTCTATATAATACCCTTACATACTTTAGAGAAGCATGGATTTTCTGTGAGAACCTGAATTTTTTATTTTTCCCTTTCAAAACATGGTATTATAGGGAATGTTTTTGACATGATTGGGGAATATATTTTTCTTGACAAATTTTTACTTAATACTTACCATCTACATATATCCTTTTTTATCCTAAAGATTCCATGAATTTACTTATATTATTAAGCCACATTACCAGTCGATTTTTTCTTACTTATCCATACTTTTGGTTTTTTGAAATTATATTTATTGTTTGAGTGTGGGGGAAGGTTAAATCCTATTATATCATTGGAATCTATTTCAATTAATGGGTTTGTGATGTGTGTGCTAATATTTTCGGTATTGGATAATGAGTGACTTGGGATTAAGTCATAATGTTATTATACATTACATATTTCATCCGGTTCTCCACAAAAAATGGAAAATATAGAAAATGGAGGTGAGATTGAATTACTCAATATAAGTTAATTCATGGCTCATGTACCTATCAAAATTTAATGTTCATGAATTTTCATTTAGTCATTGTATTCAGTTTTCATCTCATCCTCAATGAAAAAAATAAACAAAAAGTTACACCTTTCAGGAGATATACAAAAAAGGGGAGAATATGGATGATATTAATGATTATACCAATTTATTGGATCATGTAAAATTTAATAAAAAAAGCGGTGGTGTAGTGATCAAAATTCCCCAGGGGATTTGATTGAGGTTCATCCTCTATTTTATCTTGATTATTCATGTATAGTAATTAATAGTCAAACCTCTACTTTCTAGCCTTAATTTTTCTAATGATTTTACACACAAACCCTAAGACACAAAATTATCCTAGAGAAATTCCACATGATTTAAAATATATTCTAATTTTCCCTTATATAGAAATGATATTTTTTCAAAGCCTATGGTGATACATGGAATTTACAAATTGAGTATAACTTCATATCTAATTTCTCTTCAGTGAAGGGTGAATTAAAATTTAATGTGAGGTGGGTTGTGATTGCTAAATGTATGGATTTATGTGGTTGGATGAATTTAAATTAGTTTAATTAAAAATATAGTGAATTTATTTTCATATAAAATACATGGTGGAATTTAATTTTCAAAAAGATCATGGATGTTTTTAATTAATGATTATTTTGGAGATTTTTATTTGAATATATGATGAATGCCCAGATGTGATATAGTTATGTTTGGAATAGTGATGAATCTAATATTTTCATATGTTATATTATGTAATAAAATTTTAATAATCCCACCATTGAGTTATTTTTTGGGTAATTCTCATGTTTTTATATTTTAGTGATCTTTTGAGTTGAAATGCAAAAGATTGGCCTAATTCTGGAATTTTAATATACTATAATCACAATGGTATTTTGGGAAAAAACATTTATAATATTATTAATATTTGATTTATTTTTTAATATTACTAGATTTATTTTCATAACCATTTCTTTCTTGGGAAAATAGATTGATTAGAAAATAAAGAGGCTCGAAAAATCAATCAAGTTAGACAATTGTTCAGGTGGACAGTGTGGAGCCCACCTCTACAACAGATATATAAGTAGGGCTACAGACATTCAATTGATGAGATTCAATTTTTTTGGGAAAATGGAAACATATATGTGCTTCTTAAATAAATTTATGAAGTTTTTAACTCACTAATAGAGACATTAGATGTTATACATTAGATGAAATATTTGGGAATTCCTAGCATGAAAAAGTCAACCTCAATATTTCTTTTATAAATCATTTTTCTTGTGTCCAATGATGATGAAATTTTTAGGGTGAAAGTAAGAGAAATTATGGAACACCAATAATGAAGTTCCCATTTACATATTATACCATTTAATTGTACATCCATGTGAAATCCTTTGGAGATAATATTTTGAATGATAATTCATCACTGCATCTCCCTATAAATATATATCTCTTCCCCCATTTAAATATGTAGAAATGTGAATTGATAATGTGGAATTTAATTGTGTACTTGTTTTTAATATTTATAGTATATTATTGAATCTTTTCTTATACATTCATGTATTTCTCATTTTCAAGTATTTCATTTATTATAGGTATTTCTCCCACCATGCTTCTTTTTAACTCCATGTTTGTGGACTGCTAACCCTCGCTGCTGTAGAGGGGCGAAGTGGTGGTATTTGTATTTCAATAACAATAATGATATATAATTTTTTTTCAAAGGATTATTTAGAGGCCAAAATGATTGTGGTGAGAGGTCTCCCCAAATTCACTACTAGTGTTTTCTTTCTTTTAATTTAATCACTTTCCTTCTCATTGATATTTAAGTCATTTAAACATGGGAATTATGCATAGGTATGGATTTTGAATAGTTTATGCCTTCATAAACAGTCCTCACTTTAAGATAATACCGTTAAAAGTATAGGGTTTAGAGTGAATGTTCTGGATCTATACATTGAACAATATAATGATAATTATATTTTGAATAATAATCATATCAACAATATGAAACCCCATGAAAAATTGTTATCATCAATTTAATTCATTGTTTCTTATTTATTTTAATTTAGTTTTTTTCTTTTTAATTATCATTTATATTATAGTAAATGTATTTTCATAGTAATCCCCCTTATATATTACTATATTTGTGAGTTTTATCTTTCTTAAATTATACTAGTGATAATAGGAAAACAGTGCGTGTTAATGTCTTCCTTATGATCGACCCAAGGGTGTGTACTCTATATTGTAGTCTTTGGTAAATAAAGTATTGACTGAGGTGAAATGACTAAATCATCTATCTGCACCATGCCAACAACCCATTTCAAGGAAAACAGATTGATTTCCCGAATGACATCCCCAATTCTTTTGTAGGTGGATTTCAAAATTACATGCCAATTCTTATACAGCTATATTATTCAATTAACATTGTCATGGATAATATGGAGTGTTATACTTCACTTGAGAGGGAGAAACAAAATATCATGATTTTTATATGGCAATTACCATCAACATTTAGTGGATATTTCGATCAACTAAATGTGTAATTGTGGTTCAACTAGATGGAGAAGATATATTACATGAACCACTATTTTACGAAAGAGAGTGTGAATTTGGATATTTGACTTAGAGATTGAGAGGCAAATCAATTATGGGGGTTTATCAAAATCACTATGATGAATGAAAAAATGAGTGAAAATACTTTAAAATAATGTTTCATAATATGTATTTCCCTTGCTATCATCTTACAAGGTTGGATATAGAATTAATAGAGTTGAATAGAAATGAAGGTGAATCTCTCATGGCCTATGAAACAAATTTCACTAGGCATGGAATGTATGAATTAGGTTTTTTTTACTAAAAATGTTTATAATTTGATACATTATTTAATGATTTAAAACAACAACATCAAAATTCACATGCAATGAGAGACTTTCGTAGTTGTGAAGAAGTTGTTTGATGTTATCTCGAAGTGTCCATGTTGTTTGGAGAAGGGTACCGTGGATATGGTGATATAAAAATCAATATGGAACATCATGATTAGTTATTTAATGAAAAATGAGTAATGAATACTCAACCACTCACATGTAAAAATTGTGGTATGAAGCGTCGTGGTCACATCCTCAATGGGTTGAGGATATGATATATGTGTGGTAGAGAAGGAACCCATGCTCATGAATTTCAAAGGAAGATAAATAATGACAATGGTATGATGGAGGAATGGAGTGAAACCACCATTATTCAATTCTTAAACTATCAGGTGAAATGTCATTACACAAGCTAGTGCACTAAACCACGACACATTGAAGGAAATAAGCATAAACACCCACCGAGGAAAAACGAGAAATGGAAATATTATTGGATAACTACAACTGTTGTAGATCCCAACAATTATGTGGTGACATGCATGGTGATTATTATTTCATGAATACAAAACACACTATTTGGTTTTGGTTCTACCCATTCTTTCATATAATGCATTTTTGGTTGAACTATTCAAACACCACCACACTATAAGGAGGATGAATTATCTTAAAGAATAGAAAATAGATAAATTGTATGATCAAAATTATATAAGTCCATACCATAAAATTCTTATGTATTAAAAAACTCTTAAAATCCGGATATAATAATTTTTGTGGAATTTATTACATTATTGGTCATGAATTGGATATCTTTATGCAATGATAAAATCAAATGTTGACGTAGGTAGATCACTCATCACATACCATCGAATCCCCCAATTCAAAAAATGGGTATAGAGGGGGGTGAATCATATTTGGACTCATCATCATAAGTGTGGATTTTATTTCGTTATGATAATGAATATATAACTCAAATGATAATGAAAAAGGGGAGACTCATTCTCGAAGGCATACACATTGTGAGGGAGCACACTGATGTGTTCCCTGAATAATTTTATTGCCTACCTCCTAATCAAAGGGATGAGTTATCAATTGAAATTATTCTTGGATCACATTCTATATCAATGAAACCTTATATAATGGTCAACATTGTGTGGGTCAAACTAATGAAATATTTAGAAGAGAATCTAGAAAATGGTTTTATAAGATCAACTGTTTCACTAAGGGGTTCACCATCCCCCTTAATTACTAATAGGTATTGATCAATGTGTATCTTCATTGATTATAGCAGGATCAACAAAATTATAATAAAAAATATGTTTCCCCTTCCATGGATCTATGAATTATTCAGTAGACTATGTGGTGCCATGTATTTCACTAAGGGGGGCCTTCTGTTCGGATATCTCTAATTAAAGGAAAGAAAAGAAGATATTCCCAAATCAACATTTTTAGTGAGTTATGAACACTATAAGTTCCTAATTATGTCATAAGGACTCAGTAATAATATTTTAATATTCATGGACATAGTGAATAGAGTCACTAAGGATTAACTCAAAAAATCTGTGGCAGTTATTATTGATGATATTATAATATACTCCAACAGAAAGGGGAAACATGAGGAGAAATTTAATTTTTTGATAATGAATTTTCTATGGGAAAAAAATAAGAAAATTACAGTCAATGTGTTTTTTGGATGGTGGATTTATCATCATTGTGGTATATAATCACCAGAAAAGTAATATTTTTAATCAGTCTAGGATAAAGGAAATCTAAAAGTGTCCAAAACCAACATATTCAACGAATATCCAGAGTTTTTTGTACTATATTTGTGTATTATTAGTGATTTTTGTGGGATATATCAGGATTATAAAACCCACCAAACAATATAACTCATATTCTAGAATAGTTATTCATGGCTAGGGAATGTGATTTTTTCGTCAAAGAGTTAAAAGGGTGGCTTATCAAAGTGTCTGCACTAACTATTCTGACAAGTGGAGAAGACATTGTGGTATACAATTATGCTTAGAAGAAGAGTATGTGATCTTTATTGATGAAAAATTATATAGTTATATACTACACCCCTTGGAGTTTAAAAATCAATGAAGGAAGATATCCCACTCATGATCTGGAGTTGGCAGCAGTGATATTTGAATTGAAAATTAGGTTTCATTGTATCTATAGTGAGAAGTGTTAAATATATATGGATCATAAGAGCCTAAAATATATATCAACATAGAAGAATCATAATATGCCCTAGTGGATATTGTTAGTTATCAAAAAGGATTATGACCGATCAATAACCTACAGTCATAGTATGGAAAATAAGCTGAAAAGTGATCTTATTAGAAATGATCATTTATATTTATCAATGAAGAGAATAGATATAGATCCAATATTTTTAGATTAGAAAATGATTGAAATGGGAATAATTAAGGAATTATCATCATAAATACATTCTATATGGATTTCTCATCAATCAGTTATTGATAAAATAAAGGATGATTAAAGAAATAATGTGAAAATACAGAAAAATGTGGAAGCCATGGGAAAGGAGAAATCCTAAGAGTTTAAAATTGATAAGAAAATGTATGATTTGGTCCATGACTATGTTTACCATCCAATATAGAGATAAAGAAGAATTTACTGAATAAAATTAATATCTCAATATTTCTTATTCAACAGAAGATCATAAAAATGTATCAAGATCTCTAAGAGAACTATTATTAGAAATTTATGAATAATAAGATCGCTGAATATGCATAAAAATTCCTAGTATGTTAAAAAGTGAAGGATGGAAGAAAAATATCTATGGGTATGATGAAACCATTACCCATACCAACATGAAAATGGGAAAGTAACACAATGTTCATTGTCACCATATGTCTGTAGAGATCCCTATGAATCAATTATATTTATGTTATGCACATGAGCCTTAACCCAATTGGTTATGAATATCCAAGTACATCCATGAGACCCATGTTCGAATCTGGGCGTAGGCATATTTCTGGGTACTGTAGGAGTACAATAGTAGGCATTGTAATAGGCACTATAATAGGTATAAAACATAACTATTCACCATTGGGCCATCGGTTTGGGCATGGATTCTTTTAGGCCTTCTGGACACCCAAGGCCTTTTGGCATCCTCATAGCCCACAGGCCACTTCATTTAGATCATGATTTAAATATGAAACCAGACTAACCAATAGAACTTTCTCCAGATGAGGACTCAATGATAATTATTTCACCCAAGCAAAGCCTTACAGATATGGAATAATTCAAGTGTATGTCTATTGTTATCAGGACTAGGTTTATGAACCTTGATATAGATATTTCTATCTGAACAAGAAATGAAAAGATGGGAAGCTGACGTCATGGTCTAAATGTTGATGATGGGAATCTCTATGTAGTCATTTATGCGATGAATTCCTATAAGGCCTTATATTATTACAATTCACTAATCTTATAGGACTTGTAAAAGTTCCCCTGATCCTTGGAAATAGGGGGTTTTTTTAAAAAAAAATAAGGCCATAGGGCCATTAGGGTAATGATATATATTTTACAATGGATTTTCTTAAAATGAAATATCACATTATCAAAATTCAAGTGGACCTCTCAATGGATCAATATAAACAGATCTACATCGGCGATGTGGGAAGCCTACAAGGAGTTCCATTATCGATGTTATCAGATTGAGGTATGATATTCACATAAATGATCTAGAGAATCGTCCAAAATTCTCTAAACACCAAGACGATCATCACTACCACATATCAACCTCAAATTGATGGCCAACTAAATAGAACTATTTAGACCCTATAAGACATGTTGAGAGAATGTTCTATTAATATCATAGGAGGATGATACCAACTTCTACCTTTTGATGAGTTCAATTACAATTGTTGTTTCCACTCGATCATTGAAATGGATCCATATGAATTCCATTATTAGAAAATATGCAGAACACCGATGTGATGAGATGTTGTTAGTGAGAATAAGATACTATGACCAAAAATGATCTATGAAATAGTGTAAAAGGTAAAAACCATCCTACAATACATTAAGGAAACCCAAATTCAATAGAAGAGAAATGAAGACAATCGTCAAAGGGACATATAGTTTAAGCATTGAGACATGGTATTCTTTTTCATATTCACATTGAAGAAGATTATGAGATTTTGGAAGAAAGGAAATATTAGTCCTAATATAATAGTAACATGAAAATTAGATTAGAATTGCAACCATTATGAATAGTAAACCGACCAATAGAATATTAATCAAACCAATAGAATAGAAACCTCACATAAAATTGTATAAATTATATGTAGGAATATTATAAATAACAATATGATATAATTAGATCGTATAATATGTAAATAAACATTTTATGAATTATTTATTAAGTGATTTTATTTGTACAGAACATAAAATTATAATTAAAATTTTATAACTGATATTATGATTTTAATTAAATTAAATTTTATCAAAAAATATATTCAAAATTTAGTGTTTATTTCTTATGATTATAAGATAATTTTATGAGACATTAATTTTTAAAAATGGTTATAAAATCCGTTATAATTTTTAATGGATTATTTTCCAAGTAGATAATGATTTTAATTATAATTAAAATTGATCATATATAGAAATTTATTTTAAAAAAATAGAATTCATGTTTTATATCTAAACTTCAATAAAATTTTATTATGAATTTTTGGAATTCTTTTAAAATACATGATTTTTTTGGGAATTGTAATGTACGTTAATTTATAATAAAAGATAAATACATGTATTATTAAATCATAGATGATGTAATGATTATTTAATTCTGAAATTTATAAACCTAAATAATTATTTTAATAAAATTTTCATAATTCTAAAATTATTCATATTATTTAGCCATAGTAATAAACTAATGAATTAAATAATAAGAAAACACCCCTCTCCTCCCTTATAACAACGACCCCTCACAACCTTTTCTCATTACACCATACAAGAATTGATACTTTTAAAAAATTGGACCAATCCTCTTCTTAATCCCCACCCAATTGTATAAGACACAATGTACTCATTAAATGTCTAAACCCTTTTCCATAATGTGGTTTTTGAGAAAGGGAAATTCAATAGTTAAAATATATTTTCTTTTTTCTTTTATTTAGTTTTTAATTTCATTCCTTTTAAAATAAAATCATCTCCTACACTTATAAAATACTAATTGTAACATCCTAATCATTTATATACTTATGTTTTATTACTATACTGGAATATATTATCTTTATATATATCTTCACATTTTTTCTTAACATGAAAATATCATCCATGGTGTGTCTGTTTACCACTACCAAGGACTATGTGTTTTATTGTCACAGTACAACCTACATGCATAGTTAGAAAAAACATATTGTTAAATAATATTTTTTATACATATTATATGTTATATATTTTTCTTTAACAAATATATAATCCTGATGTAAAATAAAATGATATAAGATTATAATGGTCATAAAACCGCCAATATTAAGTACATCACTTCAATTAATGTTTAATATAATATATCTTCTCCATACAATATCACCAAAATATATATAAAAAAAATTTCACTTCTGTATGTCCATTAATAACTATTTTTTGTAATTATTCTCATCTTACATGAAATTCTATACACATATACAAGCAAACCTATCATGAGAGCCAAGAAAACAAACACTCTCAAATGATAAATTTAAACTCTATAACTCATTAAAAAGTTCAAAATAAACATAATAAAATAATACTAAATCATATTTAGGTATATAATTTTTGGGAGTTTATAGTTAAATAATGTAATTTAATTATACATTATATTAAACAGAATAATAAATTTGGATATTATTAAAGGGAATTATCAAACCCAACACTCTTTCTTTTTGTTTCACATCATTTGCTTCATTTTATGGATGAATTTTCATTGAATTTTCATTATATATTATTTCATTTTCCCATACATTTTATTTTCTTGGATATATGCTTTTCGAATATGGTTTTATGAAGAATTACTTGATTTTTAAAAAAGAAATCTTTTTTCTAAAAATACATCTTTTACATAACATTATATTGACTATTCCCCATATAATATTGATTATTCTTATAAAAAGTAATCTTATAACTATATAATTTGGGAACCCTATTGTTTATTTATGAACTTATTATTTTTGAAATGAATCCCACTTATTTCCATGGGATATATTATATCCATGATATATGTACACACTATGTGGATTGGATGATAATGTAAATGTTATGATGTCACAAGTGTGCCTGGATTTATGCAGTGCATGTAAATTTAATGATGTCATGAGTTTTCCTATAATGATATTTCACTAAAATTCATTGGGTTACATGATTAATCTCAAGTGATAAAGTGAAATATGCACAAACATGATTCCAGTTTTGTTTATAACTATGTGTGGTTGTTGACCATTGAGACATGACGATTAATTTTTATGCATTTCCACATTCCATTC
Organism: Viscum album; assembly: GCA_963277665.1. Lineage (NCBI taxonomy): Eukaryota > Viridiplantae > Streptophyta > Magnoliopsida > Santalales > Viscaceae > Viscum > Viscum album. The sequence continues at coordinate 696,478,933 of OY728163.1, forward strand.
TATTATCTGATGATTCTTTTCATCATTACGGTGATGATCCAATGATTATGATATGATTATGATGATACTTATCTTCCATGTTATATTGATTCATGCTCATATCTAACCTATTACAAGGATTTTATCTCACCCATTATTTTAATGTATATCTTACAAAAAATAGATGTATTAAGTAAAACATGAGGGCCCATAAGAAAAAATAGAACAAGGGATTACATAATTTTTTTTAAATTTTTTAAAATATATGTATAATCCTAATCATCCCAAGACATTAAAGATCTTTATTGTTAATTTTCTTCACTATTATATTGTTTATCTTAAAAATTATGTAATAGTTGTTTAAGAAAATAATGATCACTATATTACAAGGCATGATATAATTCCAATTTCATCACAATAAAATTCTCAAGCCCCTCTCCCAGATATGATTTCCTTTGGTAAAAAAATAGAAAAACCAACTTCATTATGCAGGTTCTCATCGAAAAATACAATAGGTGACATCCAATTTATTTTATTTTAATTTCATTATAGTTATTTTCATATCAAAATCTGAATTCATATACCGGAATTAATGATTCATTATAACTAATATATCTTAAATATAATTTAATTATATTTAGTAAATTAAATACTCCATTACAAAACTCCTTATGCTCTTCCTTTTTCTAAAAATTATTACATCATCTATGATGTGTTATTTTGAATCCATAGTAGATGATGCGATTTTATTTTCAACCCCACTCTAACGGATTGTAAAAAAACCATTAATATGAATAAAAAATAATTTAAAATTAATTTTATAACCATTTTACATATTTTAACTAACATATATACATAATATTAAATAATAAAACAAATCTATTTCATGATGATCAATGAACCGCTAAATTAATCTAAATGAATTACAATAACATTTTACTATATTTTAATATGCTTAACATATTAAAAATGATATATAATATCATTTAAACTTATTGAATTTAAATAATAACATATCATCTAAATTCAATAAACTTATCCTCATTTTACATGATCATCTATTCATGTAAACAAGTGATCTAATCATGAAAACTAAGAAAAAGAACACCACTAAATGATGAAATTGAACAATATAACTCATCAAAATGAATATAAATGAATTTTATAAAATTATAATCAACTAACTACATGTATATGAGGTTTTTCATTTTTTAATTAATGTATTTAATTTTATTATCTACAATATTAAGGTGAATAATGAATTCATACATATGGTATAATGGTTGTTGAAGCAAATTTAATTTATTTGGGTAATTACACTTCCATGCAAAATTTATAAGTTGATTTTATTTTAATATCCTTCAAATATAATTTCATTGTTTTCAAATTTTAAATTTTTGGTTATTCATGTTTCCAATTTGATTTTATGAAAAATTCCATGATTTTTATAAAATAACTCTTCCTTCTAAAAACAAATCTTACAATTATCTTTAGATTTTTTATTCCTAAGTCATTATATAAAATTATTCTACTATTTATGATATTAAATTTTTATTTTGGGAACCCAAATATTCATCCTTAAATTTATTACGATTGAAATTATCAAGAATCCCATTTCCTTTCTGAATGTTATTTAATGACTAATATTGTTATAGCTTCTATGTGTCATACATACTTATATAAATATAATGATGTGATAGGTGCACCTGAATGTATATAGAAATCCAATTCATTGGGTAATGTAATGTATCTCATTATATAAGTTATAATATGTGTGAAAATGATGATGTAATTTTTGGAAATAACATTATTATGATTATTAAAATATATAATGTGTGATCATGATTCTAGCTTTGTTCACAACTATATTGGGTAGTCCACCACTGAGACATTATTTTTCAATTTTATACGTTGTCATATTCTATAACATTATGTAATGGTTTTTATCATGACTAGGATGATAATACATTTCTTCTGTTATGAGGATGAAAATAATGCACACCCCAAGTTATATTGAATCATTTTATTATCTATCATTAAATTGGCTAATTTTCTAACCTAATTGTTTGATATATATCATCAGGTGACTAAATATTCTAAGGAGAACATGGGGGTCCAATAAGAAGCAAAAAATTGAAATAAATTAAAAATAATGTTTAATTATGTAATATTTGAGTACTCTAATGATTTTCCTAAGACAAAACCAATAAATCCTATTTTGGTATCACTATTGCAGTGTTAATATTTAAAATTATCTACAAAAATGTAAGAAAATGATATTTCACAACATATTAAGATATCATATATATTAAATTTTGTATATCCAATGGAAAAGAAAACATTAATAAGTCATGACATTATATGCTTACGAAAATTAGGAATGTAAAATACTCCATTTATAGATTATATATAAATATAATTTTAATATGTACGTATGAGAACATAAAATGGTTCATGAACCTATTATAGAGAAATAAATCCAAATTTAAAATGGATCACAATTCATTAATTGCAATGAAATTCATTGTAGAAAACAATAGACATGGTTTATATGAGTGTTGAAACAAGAGTCTATAATTCTGAGAGCTCAGAAAATAATATTAGTATTTTTTATAACATTGAATAATACATATATATAATATTATAAAATCCTTCTTACATTATGGTTTACTACCTTAAATATTATCTCATTGTCAATGGTGTTCTATATTGTATTGGGATTATGCACCATTTCAATAATCATAGTTGTTAATGTCTCATGGTGGATTGAGCTCACTCCATATCCCCATACATGTCAACCCATGATACATAAATATTTATTAAATTTATTATATGTATTTATACTTCATGTAAAATATTTTACATAATGATATATGATATAAGTTTGTGACATAAGTATATGAAATTGTTAAAAAAGTAATTACAAATTAATTAACTCATAATTAAAACAATCATTTTAGGGAGATTTCTATAAAACAAGGCCTTTAGAAATCGCATGAAATAAGGTGGATGTGGATTTTATAGTTTATACTAAATCATTTACATGAATAAAAATTATGTGGACATTTATTTAAGAAACACTAAAATTTATTTATAAATTTAATTTAATATATAAGAGTTCATACCCTAAATATTTATTATATTATAAATTTCAAATCAAATAAATTTGGAAAATAATGAAAATAAAAATATCCTTATAAAAGAATGAAAAATAGGAAATGAATCATTAATTTGAAAAATAATAAATATTTTTCAAGAATGAAATCATATGTAATGCATTAAATATGATATTCTTTTTATATCAATGTGCTGAAAACATTATCAATAGTGAATGATTAGTATGGAATCAATTTAAATTCTATAAATTTAATTTTTTTAATAAATTCAAATTAAATATGAATATTCATTAGGAAATAATATATTTATTGTAAAAAGATACATAAAAATATATTTAATTAGGAAATTGGGACACTTATTTATGAGTCATAAGATAAAATGCACCACACTCCAATTATAAGAAACCTTTCAGTATGGATGTAAATACCACCATAGTGAATTGGTAAGTAGAAGTATGTGAACCAAAAATAAATAGTGGAGTGGAAATTAAATGTAGTTATAAATATAAATAACCTAAAAATTTCTCCTAATATATGTTTTTTCATAAATAACTATGATTTTATATTATAATTGGGAATGAAATAAATACCTCAGACTTCTTCTTCAATGAATGTGTTCAAACTCCCCGTTTAATAAATTTTTGTACATTATTAAAATCAATATTATTAGAATACATAAAAAAATAAATATTTAATTATTTATTGACCCCCACCCGCAGAATATTCCCCTTTAATGTTAGAAATAATTGAATAGAGACAATGAAACAAGGGTCCCACCTCTTGTAGGTCTCGAATTGGAGACTAGAACTATGGGTATTATAATCTAACAAAATGAAAAAACATTTCCATTTATTGGAAACATGATTGGTAGATAAGATGGTTCATCCCTAAAAAAATAATGATATAGATGAATGAAATTCAAAAACCATCCCACATTCTTTCATAGAGTAGAGCTATCAAAGTTACAATGAAAACTACAATGTAAAAGAAATACCTAAAATAAAATCTTACCAGCGTCATAGAAACTATCAAGAACATGGGATGTAGGGTCCATCTATATTTGAGAAATCCTACTAGAAACAAGAAAATAATTTTATATTCATAAGGAAGGAATACAAATATACTCTGTATGAAAATCAAAGTCTCTTGTGCACATGTGAAAGAAGCATACTAATGCCCTTGTGAGAAAACAACCAAACAAAACAACCTCTAACTAGTTTAATAACCATCCCAATCTCACAAAGTCACAATCACAAAATAACATTAGTCATGTAATGTAATATAATTAACATCAATGATAGGTTATGCCACACCACATGCCCAATGGTAGGTTGTTCTTTCCCAAAGTCCTACATCACGGAGCACACATCACTTCTATACACCACATCACAAATCCACCTATACACACCTGGGACACACAATTGATCATACTCTCAAACACATGGTCCACAAACCAGGTCAAATCTTATCATGAATAAACATTGGATAAAATCCACCTATCATCCCAAAGACACTTGTGAAATCACTAACCACCTCACCTGAAAAAAATGTGGCCATCACATCCCTTCGAAAGACACCTTGTCCATCAAAACCACCCTCAAAGACACTAATAGAACATTGACCATAAAATCATGTGCCATACCTATGAATCTTGGAAGAGAGAATATAAAAGATCAGGAACCAATCCATAGGTACCCATCACCAAATGTTGGGAAATACACCCTCCCATGTGATGAACGGGGTGTTCACCACATAATGCTTAATTATAGGGGGGTGGGGAATGCATATTGAAATGAAAATGAAAATAAATAAATGTGAATACATATATGATACTAAACTCTCAATCCCAACCAATGATTTAATGGAAAACCAACCAAGTCTCAACACCACCACCTTTTCAAGTACTTCTAATGCACAACAACACACAAAAAGCTAAAATATCCAATTAAAAATCCCATCCAATTCATTTAACTAGATTCATTATTTATTAAAAAATTATTTTATCAATTCCATCATTAATTGGGTGAGTACTAAGCACATCATGCAATTGGAAGCATAGTTTTTAGAAGGTGAAGAGACCTGATAGAGTAAGGTGGATTCACATTTCCTCCTCTCTTAACACCCATTCAAGACATATCATAAATCAATATCAAGATATGGGGTGAAGCGTTTTACATGTTGGCAATGGGGAAATACCCATACCAATCCCCATAATCCTTCTTGAATGTCATCCCACTCAGGTTAAATAAAAATAGAACCTACCCAATGCTTCAAATCCCATTTATTAACAGAGTACCACACAACCAGTTTGAGTACCACACAACCAGTTTTGTAAACCCACTACACAACACATTGCTTCTACCCCACAATGAATAAATCACTCAAACTAAGATTCCATTACACCACCAATAACATCACACATCACACAACCATGATCATAACCATTCTGATGTACCCTAAATGTGTATATATTTTCATACATTCTATTGAATATATTTTTTTCACCAGATATATGTTTTAATTTCAATATCAAATGCTTTTATTCATAATTAATTATGGTTTTCATGTGTTTTGAATCCTATGACACAAATTTTAATGTTTCATAAAAAACTTCACATATACATAGTTTGTACTTCTTACACACACCGTGTATCATTTCCCTAGACTTTGATCAGCAGGGCCAAATAAATGCCCATGTTGTCAGACTATGATTATACAGTCTTAGATTACCCTAAACACGCCATGTACATCCTTCTTGAAGAGTTTTTTGGATGATATTTGACATTACATGCCTTGTGGTGTGGCTTTACACACTGTGTAACTCTACCAACTAGACAACACTGCATTCAAAGTCATGGGCGATGCTGTAGCTCACCCCCTAGTAGAGAGAAATGGCCCAATTTAGGTTGAATTGGGTATACATCATGTACTCTTGATTATATGTTTTGTATTTTGAATCATTATAAATAGAAGGGTATGCCCTCTAAATTCTACATTCATACTCGGACTTTAAAAGGGGACAATTTTGTACATGCCTAATTGGAGAAGGAGTAGAGAAGAGAAGTGAGGTGGTGCTTCCACTACCTTCCTGATGATCATCAATCCATAGATTGTGCAATGTTTCACTAAGGAATGACATGTATTTTACTCACTAGCTACTCCATGTTTTTCAAAATACCCTATGTGTTGGGGCTGTGGATGATTATGGGTTGTTTCTTAGCTAATTTCTATATTGTAATATTGTTATATATATTTCTCTCATAATACCTCAAAAACACTTTTTGAATATCACTAGGAACCCTATATCATACCATGATTGGTATTTATAGGGATCTTGTGAGGAATTATGATTATGAAATTCCATGATGATTGGGATGACTTTTCATCTCAAATGGGGTAATATTTAAAAAAATTAATCGATACCAAATTCCAGACCAAGGAATTGGATTCTACTAATTTAAACGAAATTCACCAGACCAAGGGGTTTCGTTAAATCCAAAACCCAAAGATGTGAGTTATCATGAACAACAAAAACTTAAAAGAAAATTAATTAATTGATTATCTTAAAAATACATAGCCTAAATAATTATTCCCATTTATCATCAGGAATAATTTTTTTCATTTTCCTTTATCCTTAATGTAATGTATCAAGTAATTGAAAGTTTATTTACTCTATCATTTAAACATAAAAAAATCAACTCTAAATTTCAGCGAACTTCACCTAAATGATTATAAATAAAGGAAATAAAATATTGTCACTTCTTCTCCATGTGTATTGATCCCCTACATGCCCTATAATAGATTTAATTTTGTATACTTTAATTTGGATTTTCAAAAACAACTCTTCAGCTAAAACGAAACAATGTTATGGCACTGTTGCTAGGGAGTTGAAAGTTAATGAAATTTTTATTAATTAGTTCATATTTATTAAAGTGAAAATAAAAATAAAAAACTATAAAAAATCTGTTCTTAATCTCATTTTTATTTTTAATTATTTTGTTCTTTGTATTTTACACTTGTTTTGTAGTTTAGTGTTGTGTAGAGAATCATATGTGCATGAGTTGTAGAATTACCCATTCCAAGAGCACCGAGTCTTCGGATGTCCTTCGACATGATTCATATATTGATCAAATGATCATGAGGTGATATCGAGCACTTATGGGAGATCAAAATGAAGACAAACTCATGTATAAAATTTATGAAGAGACTAGGCCGCTATCTGATCTGTTGGGCAACAGTTCATTCTTGAGGACAACCAGAACCAATAACAAGATGATGATAATGAGTGGATACAACTTAAATCAGAAAAAGTCATGGATTTTATACCATTGAATTAGAAACAACAAAAGACTCTATTTATTCTGGTATATGGCTAGTAGGAACCCCAACATCACCCTCTAGAGTGATATTTGTACATTAATCCCATCTAAGGACCTTATTTTTCACCTGATCAGCGATTTGTGCCACCAACTCATGAAGAAAAATTACGCCTATATTGTACCATTATGAAGTACAGTCTTCCTTCCATCCATATGGTAGATACTAAAATTTTCATACCCCTTGTTCATGCCCAAAATTTTGATATCAATCTGGCCATCATGCTGCTCATCCAAAACATGTTATAATATAGAGGATTACCAAGTGATGACCCCAATGATCATTTCTTAAATTTTCTAGAGATATGTGACACCTTCCGCTACCATGTGGTGTCTGAGGACACTATTTGATGTGTATTATTCCCCTTATCATTAATGGATAAAGAGAAGGACTAGATTAAAGGACTGCCTCAATGTTCTAACCTCACCTAGAATTCATTGTCCCATGATTGTTTTTATATTATTTTCCGCCCTCCATGATGGTGATCTTACGGTATGAAATTCACAATTTCCAGAAACATGATCTACAATCATTGTATAAGTCATGGGAAAACATTAAAGAAATGTTGAATATGTTTCCCCATTATGGCCCTCAATTGTGGATGAATGACAACAATTTTTATGGAATCTTACGACTGACACCAAATCCACGATGGATGCAGCTACTAGACGGTTGTGGATGAGGAATTCCCTAGAGGAACTCATCTTCTTGCTCGAAGATATGCCTCCAAACTACATCCAATGGAACATAGAGTATGGTACTCAAAAGCAGGGCATGCATAACATTGATTTCACTATGATTCTTGCTATCCAAATCAATGTTTTGTCAACGAAAATCGATGCATTAAATATGAAAAATGAATCTCAAGATGCTGCAGTACATCACCCAGCATGCAAAGAATGTGGTGACAATCATGTCCCAAGAGAATTTCCAAGGACATATACTGTATCATGAAAAAGGGAGGTAAGATATTATTCTCTTAATTGAGAGACAAATATTTTTCCTTAATAACAAAACTCATCATGGCAAGATTTCTTAAACACGGGCTAGGGGCAGAAACCAAAAAAATTCTCAACCCCACCTTCAAAGGCCAACCAACTATGGTCCAAGGAAATACCCAAATCCATATCACAGAAAATACTAATAGGGATCATTCCAATAGCAATGGTATCAAAACCCTCATGTATCAAAAATACTAAGGAAGCCACATCCTCCATCAGCTTCTGAACAACCATTACTGAACCACCAATCAAAGCTAGAAGAAATGATGTCAAAATTCATAACAACTGCTAAAACAAGATTTTAGAATAAGGATGAATCTATTCAGATCCATGAAAATCAGATTGGGAAAAATTATAATCAACTATATTCAAGGAAATATTGTACACTACATGGTAACACTAATAATAACCCATGGGAGTATGTCAATGATGTCACGTTTTGAAGTGGGAAGAAATTAACCCATGAAAAGATTGAAAATAATGGTTAAAATACAGCTCCACCAACACCCTCTTTTGAATCATGAAGTAGTTATCTAGGATAACCCCTCAATACATGAACTATCAGAAGAGATGAAGTCCGCACAAGGTAAGGGAAAATAAAAGGTCACACCTTATAAACCCCCTTAAAATTTCCCACATGAATGAAGCAATGGATGATAGATCAGTCATTCTGGAAATACGTGGAGATATTTCAGAAACATCATAATATTATCATTTTGCAGAGGCATTAACTAATATGAAAACATATAAGAAGTTTATGAAGTATATCCTCTCTTATATGATAAAGATGATGGATTTGAAACAATTCCTTTCAGTAATGAATGTTCAGCAGTGGTCCATCACTCTCTTCATCCAATGCTCTATGATATAGGTAGTTTTATCCTTTCACAATTGGATCTTGTGAGTTTGGGAAATACATTTGAGAATTGGGGGCTAGTTTCAACATTTTTTCCAATGGAGTCTTTATAAATATGTTGCTGAATGATTCACATCCTACTCGATTGGAACAATAGATTGCAGATCAACCTATTTAATATCCTAAAGGACTATTTGAGGATGTTCTCATGAGTGTGGGAAGGTATATTCCTCCTACTAATTTTATCACCCTTGACATGGTGGATGGTAAAGAGGCATCTCCCATTATGGTAAGACCCTTTTTGGAAAATGGGAAAGCATTGATCGATGTTCATCATGTTGAATTGATCTTCAGTGTGGCAGATGAAAATGTATCTCATATTTTCATCAATGTAGTTATGTAGGTATCAGTGATAGAACAAGGGGAAAATTATGAATTGACTATTGTGAACACTCAATTGGGACACATTGAAGATGACATGGAATGTTGTTATATCACTGATGAACCATTCATCAATGACATCCAATCTAAAGGAGAACTATATGAGTTTTAATTAATCATCATCCAGGGTGGTCATTATGGGAAACATGAAATTTTTCTAGATATTCTTGAGCATGCCAATGTGGAACCCATTGTGCCCTCAGTTTTGAAAGCCACACACCATGAAATCAAACTTCTCACATAATCTTTGAAATATTTATACATGGGATATGGGAAAATACTTCTAGTAATACTCAATACCTCTCTATCTCAAGTTCAAGAGAATGAACTTATCCAAGGCCATAAAAAATGAAAACAAGCTATTGGGTGGACAATAGCTAAACATAAAGAGATCATTCAAACCATTTGCACCCACAAGGTGCCACATGAAGAAGGATATAAGAACTTTCCTCAAACATAATGACAATTAAATCCTTTAATGAAGGTGATAGTAAAGAAAGAGGTTATCATGCTTTTGGATGAGTTAAACAGCTACCCGATCTCCGACCGCCCATGGGTTAGTGCTTAGAAAGGGGTAACTAGAAAGTGGGTATCACCATGATTAATAAGGATAAAAATAAACTTATACCAACAATAATAGTCATGATATAGAGAGTCTGTGTGTATTATATTAAACTTGATGATTCCACATTAAAAGATCCCTTCACACACCCTTTCATGGATCAGATGATGGAGCTGTTAGCAGGGGACAAATCCTATTGCTTTTTTGTTGTTTATTGCTGATACAACCAAATTTATATTTCTATTGAGGAACAAGAGTAAATTAACATCACATGTTCATATGAATCTTTTTCCAACTGAAGGATGTATTTTTTCCATGTGAAATGTACCATCCGCCTTTATGTGATGCATGTTAGCAATATTCCATGATATGTTCGAGTAGATTCTACAATACGTTATGGATGAATTTATGGTCTGTGGAAAATAAATTATCAATTGCTTTCAAAATATAGAATTAATCATTGATAGTTTTGAGCACAAAAATCTAGTATTAAACTGAGAGAAGTGGCACTTTATGGTACCAAATGGCATCATTTTTAGAACATAATATTTCTATGAAGGAAATTGATGTTGACACGATCAAATTTTATGTTGTTTTTAAATTTCATATCCATACATCTGTTTTGGAAATATGAATATTTTTTGGGCATAAATGATTATACAGAAGATTCGTTCATGACTTTTTAATTATTTATTAACCACTAATAAATATTCTTTCAAGTGATGTTATCTTTGAATTTGACGAAACCTAAACAACATTCTGCTAGATTCTAAATCATTAACTAGTAGAAGCCCATATCATGATTTCCTCAAATTGGATAGAACGATTTATGATTTTGTTTGATACAATTGACTATACCATGTGATAAGTGCTTGGAAAGTGGTTAAATAAAAAATTTATAAAAATGTAATATGACCACAAATCTCTCAATGAATCAAAAATTATCTACACTACCATGGAGAATGAAATGCTAGAGGTTTTTTTAATTTGATAGGTTTATCCCTCTATTAGTTCTATCCAAAGTTATTTTCTACATAGACCATGAAACACCTAAAAATTCAGTGAACTAGAATGATGAAAAACCATGAGTCATTTGTTTAGTGATTCTCCTCCATGAATTGGACATGGAGATCCTTGATAAAAAGGGTAATGAGAATGTTTTTTCCTATCATCTTTCAAGATTGGAATTCCCTCATTTTGAAGGAGAAGATGATATAGAAATCATAGATGACTTCTGAGATGAGCATCTCTTCTCATTTTGAGTTACACCTTTTCCACGGTATGCCGTCATAGAAAATTACATGGATATATAATTTTTTTTCCTAAACATTCCTTCCCACAATTGAAACAATTTATGTCTAAAGTGAAAAAATATTTCTAGGAAGACATGCTAATCTTCGGATTATGTGAGATGGGGTGATCTTGCGCTGCATCCCAAAAACAAAGAATCAAATAATTCTACAATTTTTCCATTCTTCCGCAAATGGGGGATATCACAGACCATACAAATGATAACTAAAATTCCCCAATCTTTATTTTTCTGTCCTACCATGCACAAGGATGCTCAGAATTTTCTAACACGTTGTGATAGGTTCCAGCAAACAGGTATCCTGGTGTGCTATGATGAAATTCCTCAACACCTTATAAATGTGGTTGAGGTCTTCAAAGTATGGGGTATTTATTTCATGGTCCCCTTTCCCCCATCATTTTGATGCCTGTACATATTGGTTTGTGTGGATTAGGTGTCAAAATGGGTGGCTACCGCAGGCACAACACACAACTCAACAATGGTCATCGTGGCCTTCTTAATGAAAAATATTTTCAGATGGTTCGATGTTCCTTGTGCTTTGATTAATTATAGAGGGATTCATTTATAAAATGTGTTGATATGGAATGTTATTTTGATGTTTGGTTTGAGGTATTATAATGCGAAACCTTATTATCCCCAATCCAGTGGAAAAGTTAAGTATCGAATAAAGAATAAAAGAAGATCCTAGAGAAGATAGTGGGAGCCTTAAAGAAGGATAGGCCTAAGAAACATAATGTTTCCTTGTGGGAATACATAATCACCTTCAAAATAGTGCTGGGTATGTCCCCATTTTGGTTGATTTATGAAAATCCTTATCATTTAGCAGTGGAACGTTAGCATAAATCATATGGGTCTATAAGGGCTTTGAACTATGATCTAAAATCTGTAGAAGAGAAGAGAAAGATTCAACTAATAGAACAAGATTAGATTTGGCGGGTGGAATATGATAATTCCAAGATATATAAATAGAAGAAAATGGTAGTCTATGAACACATGATCTATCAGAAATCATTCCAGCCTGGTGATGAGTTACTATTATTTAACTCCCATTTGAGATTGTTTCAGTGTAAATTAATATCTCGGCGGTCAAGACCTTTCCAAGTGACCAATATTTTCCACCATAGTGCAGTGGAAGATATTAGAGCCTAAAATCAAATATTTATGGTAAATGGAAAGACAACGAAGCCCTAATTTTATTTTATGCTTATGGTGGGTACAATCACGGACATACTTTTCAAATAGCACAATGATAAGCCAAGGTTGATCCAATGGCATAAAAAAATGCACTTCATTAGAGGCCACCCAGTGACCACATACTGAGTATCACTTTTCGACACAGCGTGTAGTTTTACGTTTTAATTTATATTCTAATAGAACAAATTGTTTATTGATATAATAATTAAGTTGATAAAAAGGATGATACCCCTGCCGATGGTAAGGTCACTGGATTGTATCCGAGTCATCGTCGGTTCGAATCACTTCATACCAGCCTTCGGTAAAAGGATCATCCTTTTAGCTTGTGTTTTAATAAACGGTGTGTGTGTTATTTTTCATAGAAAAATATAATTTTCTCTAATTAAAAGAAAACCTATGATGGGGATGGACCATCTGAAAATAATCATATGCCAGATCTAAATGACATGGGTTTCAATCCTACCAACCAGCCTAGTTCAATCAATTTTTATATTAATATATCCACAATGTGTTCATTTTGATAAATGTCCTTTGATCCATATTTTCATTAATAATTAAAAATATTTTCAAAACATAAGAATAGAAATTAGATAAGTTGGTAGATTTGCAGAGCCTCGATCTTGGATTCAAAAGAACCCGTTTCAAACTCGGATAATCTCCCTACTTCATTCCTATTATTCAAATTAAGACCACATGCCATACATTTTCATTATCCCATGTAGAACAACACTTATACAATAATTATTCAATGTAACTAAAAATTGGCATCACTAAATCCTTTGATCCTGTGGTTGTGGGCTTAGATTTGGAATGGCTGGTCTCCAGTTCAATTCGCACCACAAGCACCAGACCACCGGTTGTAGTTATATTTTTCAAATTTTAGAACATATGACATGTAATCCATTGATACACTACGCATATATGATTATTTTTTATTAAATTATTTATCTTTTATTACTAATTCTGTTGTATATAACTAATTGTATTATATTATTATTTATTTGATGACACAAAATAACACATACATGACATGTACGCTTTATCACAAGCCATGTACAGAGGTTATAAATGACGGGGACCTACCAAGCCTGATCCCATGTGGTGAGACCCCCACCACCCCTCCTCCCCATTTTCTTCTCCCACATGCCTTCTGCCTTCCCCAACACCAATTCTATACATTATTGTGTTTTTAATCGTCATTTCTTATGCATTTCCATCCTTGGTCTAGGTACACCATTCTCCCCCTCATATTTCATGTTTTGAAATGTGGTTAGGGTGTTTTTGATTTGTATGACCATCCGGGTCTCCTGCGCTGTACATGTTGAGCCCAAAGAACACATGCCACATACACCTTGTACATGACCACAATGACGGTTGGTCTACTTTTCAAACATACAAGGTGTGTATGTTCAGTACACAATATTTAGTGTACCTTCCCTAGCCCCTTAAGGACTAGCCTGTGTCCTATAGAACATAACCCCTTCCCACGTCACTACACAAGGTGTGTATGTTCGGTACACACAATGTCCTTCTTCCCATAATAGAAATCTGTGTGGATGGCATACACTCCTTCCACACCATTTGGATCCACATGGCGTGTATCCCTTCACCATGATGTTTATGTTTTCTGATCCCCTACCCATGTCAAGTCATTTCTAGCAACTTACACAGGTATCAATACATTCCATGACCCCCTATGTGTACACCATGTTACACACTATGAACTCGGTTTTTCCCAACCACATTCCCTCTCGGCATGTAGATATAGAGAATGAAGTCTCTTAAACAAATCAAACTGAACTCCATGTACCCTTGATATACACACCATGTTTTCCTTAATTTTCTATTTTCTTACATTTTCACACTTTCATTATTTCCATTTTTTATTTTCTTTTGGGTAAAGAAGGTGATGATCCCATGACCGGGACGTGGACCACTTCTATTGCTATGGGATAGCCACCCCCTCACTGTCTGATTCTTCATTAAAAATCTGAGCAGCTTGCATTTGATTTCCCAATTTTTCTATCCCCCAACATTGGCATTGGTGCCTCCTCTACTAATGGAACCTCAATCAGTGACATATGTCTATCCCGTTACATACATAGATCTCCTCAACACCCCCAATTATCCCAATATGATTACTCCTACACCTACCATTGTTTTTGAGATCTCTAGTTCCATTATTCCCACTTTAGGATCTACACCCATCACGCTACCCTCAATGATAGTAGTGGACTGGACTGCACTGATCCCTCCATCATCAACTGGCTCATCCATTAAGGGAGATCCATTATCCTCCGCTCCACCTCCTACTAGCACAACAAGACCTTCTACCATGGAACCAGCAAATCCACCTCAGCTGGTACCACTGATTCCCCTCCCTCACCTGCATCAATTCCAATCCTTTCTTATGGATCATACTATGATAGAAAAATTATGACAATTCACATTTCACACAATCTAATTGTGAGGTAGCTTAGTTTACATTATCAATCCCTTGCACCTTAGAATCTAGAAGAATATTTAGGATCTCCTTGTCCATACACATATCCTCGAGATGCATCAGGTCAGCACACCTACATATAGTGATTTATTTTTGCAGTTCATAGAGACCTTCGAGGTCAATGGGTCCGCCTACTGACAAAAACCCACCGATACCACTACCCCTGTTTGATATCAGCTCGACGACCTCCCTTTATCCCTGGATGTGGAGATTTTTTTCCAAGGGTGTGGCTTTTACCCCCATCATGCCACCACACAACCTATCTCAACCCATTCCTACCTCAAGCACATTTTCCTCATCTCCATGTGGTGGGAGCTTGTTGGGCCTGACCATAGGTACACTCCCACATTGTAGAAGAGAACACTCATCATTTATCCTCCCCTTCATTTCCTTCAATGGAACTTTAGCACAATCAAATTTCCTCAACGTGATGAAATGGGTGTCATTTTCGGGTTATACATGGTGCTTCTCACATATTTCATCTGAGGGTATTATCCTACCTTCCATGGTGTCACTGAGACCTACTTCTATTCTACGATCCAAGGCCATCAGGGAAACCTCAACGGAGGAATATATAACACTCTATTGGCCCAACATCTGGGTGTTTCTCAGAATCCTATCCCCCATGAACCCTTCGGTTATCTTCATCATCTCAACTTCCTCATGTTTATCCACATGGGTACGGTCAACCATCGGGGTAATAGCTACGTGATTCTGCATGATTCCCCATCTTTTGTAGTGGTGAGAGCTAACCGAGATGCTCCCACTAATGCTGCTAACCCTGACCCACACCATCAACTAGTGGATAATACCTTTCAACAACACCCCACATCTTCTAACCTTCCATATTCTTCCACCATCCCATCTTATTTTGTGTCTTTCACCTACCCACCTCCCCATGCACCCTCGGAGGATATCCCCACCACCCTCCTCTTAGATGAGATAGATCAATGTCTAGACCATGATCAGCTCCTCCAAGCTGCCCACACTCAGACACAGAAACCGATGAGGGTTATGTTGTTTCTTATTCTCCATCACTTGGTACTTTTCCTACCAAAGGCATCACCTGCACATTTACATCCATCCGCTCATTATCCTTACACTGCACAACTACCATTTTTATCCTTTTCCAAAAAAATTGAACTTTTATCCAATGCTAGCACAAAAAATACTTCCCCTATTATCATTCCTAAGGTCCCTGCTATACCTCCCACTCAGAGTTCCGATCTAGTGCCTCCAGTTTCTGCTATAGTTTCTTCTTCTTTGGCGGTTTCTACTAATGTAGATGATGCCTCTTCAAAGGCGACATAGTAAATGATTTTTTGAAAAAAAAAATCCATTTTACATATATCTATTGTTCTATTCTTGGGATGTGATGATGTATGTATCTGGAATAAAATTTATATTCCATCGACCATCACGGGTACCCTGGACTGACTTGGGATTATTTATATCGACTGCTTAACCTATTTTTTGTTTTACTATTAGGGGTGTATTATTCAGTGTTTCTTTTTCCTTTTTTACATTGGATTTATTTCTATCACTAATTCCCCTCTTATTTACCCCTTTGTTTCACCGTATTCTCTCCCCTACCTTAGTATTCCACTTTGGGGACCATGTGTACTATTAAGTGTGGGGGAGGGTCTCTAAATATACTATTCATTTCCGTTGAACTTATAAAGGAGACATCATTAATAGTTGAAATATATTGAACTATGAAAAATACTTGATTAATTATAATTATAAATAATAAATAAATTAAAGATAATTTTAAAAGATACATGATTATTTCATAGTTAGAAGTATTTTTAAATGATTGGTGATACAGTCTGATTTTGGATTTCATGTATTTAAAATTTACATTTAGTAGATTGAATATTTGTACTCATGTCATGAGTTGATTGACCTTTTATTTTTACTCATTGTCAAGTGGTATTGTATGATTTTTTGACATATTCTTTCTTATACCCTCTTTCATGAGAGATTGTTGTAATATGATGAACTACCATAAGATGATTGTTTTTATCATCAAAGAACGAATATTTTTTAATCACATTATAATATTGGAGGCTATTGATTATTTTTCAGCCACATCGACCTTGAATCTTACCCTACATCAGATTTTCATAAACCCTTAGAAACCAATAAATTCCTTGATAGGAAGCTACATTATAATTCAATTTTACCTTCCAACCCTAATTATTTCATAATATTTCATGACTATTCATTTGATATATAGAGAGGGATTTTTTCCATTCATGATATATTTCCAAGAAACCATGATTTTCTGTGTGGGGGAGTGTTTCACCTATTCATTTGGGTATAAGGGTTCTAAAACTATTATAAATTGTATTCTCATTGGTGACAATTATTTAAAAAAAATGAAAAATGACAAAGAGGGACTTTATTAATTCATTACATATTATTGATGGTTTATGGTCCCCTACTGAAAAGAAAATTTCACATTGATGATACCATTAGAGATATCTTGATTGGGGTTCAATTTTTAGTAATATCTATTTTGAATATCAAGCATAATTAGTTAACAGTTATGCCTCTTTTTCAAGCCTCTGAGATTAATTTTCATCATTACCTACCAACCCTTATCCAAAGAAACAATTGAACCATATTTAAAGACCTTATGATTTTTGTTATTTGACTTCTGAAGTGGAGAATTATAAAACATTCAATCACATGGATACAATTAATATACTTATTATTGTGCATAAATTTGATTAAATGTTCTTTAGTGGTGATTTTGGTACTCTTTGGTGAGGTAAATCATCAAGTGGAATGTTTATTTATTAGAATTCAAACAATGTGTATAAAAGATGATGTAAATTTTAATTAAATTATATAGGAGGCATGATTAGAATATCTTTGGAAATTAAATATGTTTTTTTCCATAACAAATAATCTAAAATGGATATAATATTTAGAATAATAATTAGTTTAATGATTTCCATTTTAGATTATGGATTATATTGATATGATTTCTAGATTTCCCTTGAGGACAAGAAAATGAATAAGTATGGGGATGTTTTATGTTACCCAATTTGGTATATATTTTCAATCATTTTATTGCATAATAAATTATTTTTCACCAGATATATGTTTTAATTTAAAGATACAATGATTTAATTCAGTAATTAGGTTTATTTTTAGGTATAATCCACCCTAAGACACAAATTGGAAAGGGTCCGAAAAAAACTCAATAATACAAGACATGGACTTCATACACATGACATATACTATTACGCCCGACATGGATCCACCAGACCAAATACTCGCCAATGTATCTGGAAAATGATTACACACTGTTTGATTACCAAGAACACACCATATACCTCCTTAAAGAAGTAATTGGAAGCTGTGAATTGACATTACACACCATGTGGGGTGGCGTTACTTGCACTACACCCTCACTAACTAGACAGTTCTATGTTCATAGCCGTGGGAGGTGCAGTAGCTCACCCACAGTGGAGAAAAATGACCCATATAAGGTTGACATAAGTACACACTATCTACTCTTTAATACACACCATGTATTTTGAAACATTATAAAGAGGAGGGAAGACCCTCCTAATTCGACATTCATACTCAGACATAAAAAGTATCCAATTCTGGAGATACTCAATGGGAGAAGGACAAGATAAGATATGAGAGGAGGTGTTGCTATTACATTCCCGGAAATCCTCAGTCCATAGTTTGTGAAATGTTTCACTTAGGTATCAAAAACCTTTTAGTAACTAGTTACTCCATGTGTAGCTAAATCCCCTATATTTAGGAGTTGTGTGTGATTATAGGTTTTTGTTTATCAAATTGAAATATATTAATTGTGTTATTTATATTTCTCTTATAATCCCTCAAAACGTATTTCTAAATATCACTAGAAACCCGGTATGAGACTAATAATGGGATTTGAAGGGATCTTCTAAGGAATTATTATTAAGAACATCCATGGTAATTGGGTGGACTTATCATCTCAAAAGGGGTTACATTAAACATAATTAAAAAAACCCAAATCCCAGACTAGAAAATTTGTTTCTACTAAGTTAAATTAAATTCACTAGACCAAGGGTGTCCGGTTATTTCGAAAACCTAGACATGTGAGTTATCATGAACAACACAACCTCATAAGAAAATTGATTAATCGATTATCCTAAAAATCCACAGCCCCGAGGCATTCATCCAATTTATCATCAAGAATCAAAGTTTTATGTTTTTATTTATCCTTAATGAAATTTATCATGAAATTAAATTTTTAATTACTCTATCATTACAACATAAAAACATAACCTCTAAATTTGAGCATAAATAAACTAATTAGTTACAGACTATATAAAAAAAATACATGCACCTCCACTCCATGTGGATCAATCCCCTACATGCACCATAACTATTTTATGTTTTGGTATTTCAATATGGATTGTTGAGAGAAAAAAATCATCTGAAAAGAAATCACATTCCACAACACAACCCATTGAAATTCCATGCATCACACCAGCATTTCTTTTGGAAAAACCAAAATCCATATTTAATAAGGAAGCCATTATTTAATTCCTCTTGTTTAATTAAGGGGTTATCATAAAACTGTATGTTCTTGGGGAATCCAGTCATTAGCTGAATGTATGTGTATAAACAATTTACATTTTTAGTTGATAAAAACAATCTTGATCATTAAAAACAATAAAACACATACCCAACATAAGAAATCCACCTACAACTACAATTTTTAGTGGGCCATTTATCCCATATCGGCACAATATAACAATATACATCAATGTTGTAAAAGTATGTTAAAATAAATCCATTTACCCCTTTCAATTTAATTTATCAATTTATTATATTTGATTAATTTGAAATAACCAAAATACACTGGAAAACAAAAGTGAACTCCTCCCTCGTGATGAAAAATTGAAGAGAAACGAATGCAATATAACCACAAAAGAGTGTCAAAGTTCTTCGTATGAGAAAGAACCACAAAATTATTCTATGATCACCTCTCTCAAAAGATATGATCACTCTTGAGGATGACTTTTCACCACCACATCAATAAATATTTGAATAAAACCATGTTATAATAATGGGTTGGGGGGTCATCTACTATCACATTACAAGAAGAATGGGAGGAAAAAGTAGACCAACAAGGAAGAAACCACAAGAACTAGGGAATAACATGCCATATATCAAAGATGGATCCCTACTATTTGAAGGATATAATCTAAGAATTGATCCATGAAAACGGAGTCCTCAAAAAGCTAATGAGTGGTCGGCGGACAACATATGCTCAAGGAAGAATTTCTTCACCCATATGGTTTAATAACCAGAGTAGCTCTGAAAAATACAAAACATTACAACAGTGGCATATTACACAACATGTAATACCCATTGACATCATGTAAATCATCGCAGTTGGTTTCCATTGAAAAAATTAAAGCATTTTAATTTATTTTAGATTTCAAACACTGAAAAATTACACACCGGTGACCACAAAGAACAATCCATTGAACCACGATTCACATGATGTAATCTCTTATCATGACATATAACCACTACAATAGCTTTGTTGTACTCCCAACTCTTTAAAAACTCTCAAAACCTCCTCAGAACATCTCCATCAAAAAAAACTAGAAATGTAATAGACTGATATGATATGGCTGTTTCATTTTATAACACTCAAATGATTCTAGTCCTCAAGAATCAAGAACAAGACCCCAAAAGAAAAATGGTTCTGAATAACCGACATGTGAGAAACCTCTCAAAAATCTCACCACTCCTCCAACAACACCACTAGTCAAACATTCCAACCCAAATGAATTTAAAAATACTACTCAACATCACCACTAAAATCATAATCCATCTCCCTCAATCAACCATACATTCACACAACCACCATGTAATAGTCTCAACCACAACATGACCCAAACCAAAAATCAAAACAGCTAACAAACTATAGTGTCCCGAATCCATGGATCATGGAATTCTATCCTCCTTGTCTGCATACAATCTCCTATGGGTGGAACTGACTCACCTACATGGAATTAATCAAATTGTAATTAAATTCATCCCAATTTGAAATCTGGTCCCCCCTACACTATTATGACATTATCACATAGCACACTACATACAATCATGAAACATGAGTAAAATGATCATCTCATAAATAAAGAATCTTCAAACATCATATTTCAAATAAAAATACGGAAAAATATTCAAAACAACTCCATGTATTGGGAACACATCTTCCTTTATCGCTCCAATGTACTTTCATTCAGACCACCATGCATCCTCAAAACATGAACAATGGAATGGTCCATCCATGAAGAACCTTATCTTAATGATCCTTGATCTCTAATGAAATTTCTATATATCTTTATTTTTCTCGATATCGAACTCTCCCCATTCAAGGAAATGGGAGCCATTGATAAGATACCAATTGAGATGAGTGATGTGGAAGACATCATTGATACTCTCCAACCACTGTGGTAATTACATCTAGTAGGCCACCTCACCAACTCTTACCAACCTGTCAAAGGGTCCAAAATCCTAAATGAAAGCTTACTACCTCTACCAAACCTTAAATAGAAATGTCTAGGAGAATTCTTTATGGACATGTGGTCCCCAATCTCAAACTCCAAGGGAGTTCTCTAATGATCAACATAAGATATATTCCACCCCTACCCTTCATTCGTCTTCTCATGAAAAATATGTCCTTCTATGTCATTCTTAGCACTACCTTTGAACCAAGAAAATTTTTCTCCCCATACTCTATCTAGATCTAAAATGGAATAAAAAATCATTCATTCAATGTTTCAAATGGGTCCATAAAAATATGTTAATGATATAAATTATGATATGAAATCACAACCATGGGTAGGTATCACACCCATGATCTGATAAAGTCCAAGACCATTCTATCATCTTGTCCTCCAATTTCTAGATAGTCCATTATGTCTTCCCATTCTTCTGAGGGTGGAAGGTGATTGGGAGGAAGAACTCGTGGTCAAAATCATCTTGTAATCCCCTCCAGAATCATGTGGTAAAATAGGTATCCCGATCTATGGAAATGGATGTCGGAACACAATGTTACTGCACCACCTCATCTACATACCTCTATGGAATGTAATCCACTGTTCCTAACTCCTTAAGCACTATATCTTGAGCTGATTTCATCATCCTATAAACTATTACACTGATAGAATCAAATACTCTATATTTTTGGGGTAATACAATGAAAAAATCAATCAAGATTTCCTAAAAAACATCTCGGGAATATCCAAGGTATGAAATACCACAAGGAACATGGTAAATGACCTTTACCAACTCATATACCAAGAATCTTACCCCAATATCTACTACTACCAACTCCTTATCGAGCTGCAAAAAATATTTTATCAAAACATGGTATACCATAGAAATTTATTGGTGTACTGGTACATTTATGTAATGAAACTCACAAAGGAATCCCTTGTGCATCATTAATAGAAGGAACTTCCATCCATGGAGCAACATCTAATTCTGACCATCCTTTGACCATCCCTCCATATCTCTACCTTGTCAAACAAGATCATGAAACGGCTCTACCTGTGAGTCTCCCTTTTGAGAATCATCCACCTACTACATCATAGAAAACACAAAATTTTTATGAAAACATTTAATACCACCATCCACCATAGTATACAATTGTATTTCCTTCAACTCGACCATCAATCTCCAAACATCAATAGAATCCTGAAAATACTCATTCTATGAATTGTTTATGGATGTTTCAACCATGAATTCCTAATTTATTGAAGAGAATGTACAAGAGTAATGAGTTTCCTAGTATTATCTTCCACTATCATAGATTTTATCAAGATATCATCGATGAATAAGATGATCAACTGATATAAGAACTCACAGATCATAGAGTTCATATGCCCCATAAACACAACTAGTGTGTCCTTAACATCGAATATAATGAATACAAACTAAAAGTTATCATAGATTCATATGACGGTATTATTAAGGATATTTCCCTAGTTGACCATCAACTAGTGATATCCAAATCACATATCAATATCAAAAACCCATCATTCATACATCATATTTTCAAAAAGATTGTATATCCTTAGAAGAGTGTAACAGATCTTAACCGTCGCCCGATTTAACATCTGGTACACTATACACAAACTCTTACCTGTATATATCTTATTTGAGAACAAAAATGGATCACCCTAAGATGATAAAATGGGATGGATAAAACCCATCTATATCTAATCATCTATTTGAATCCTCAACTCCCACAACATAGAAGGTTCCATCTGATAAGGATCAATTGAAATTAAAGAAGCAACGAGCTGCAAGCCTATCCCATACTTAACATTACGTCGAGGGGTAGTGTCACAAAATCTATAGGGAAACCATTAATTTGCAACCCAATGACGTTGGGAACATCTACCATATAATCAACCATTGATCCAAATGACTTCGGTGCAAATAAGGAAAGAAGGGGATCCATAGACAAACTACCCACTTAATAACCCTACTCATAAATGAATACCAGATGTTGACCATCAGCAAACAAGAACACAACTCTCCTCTAGAGAGATTCAATAATAATACATATAAAATACAATAGTTCAATTCCAACGATGACTTCATATGGATTTATATTTAGTGAGAAGAGTTCCCATTGAGGAAAATTTCATCCCATCATTAGTCTACAACTCCGAAAGACATCAAATAAACTAGTTTGGCCATCGACTAACATACTAAATAGTAGGATCATGGAAAGAATCTCTACATAAAGTCCCTAACCATGGGATAGATTGAGTATAGAAAATATGTGTAAATATCCTGAATTCATCATGGCACAAACTGGAGTACTAAAAAAACTGATCATACCGATGATGATCTCAGACCCCTATGAAATTGTTCTCTCCATTATGTTTAAATTCCCATGACCAACTCCCCTACCTCTCTAATATGAATCACCTCTAGGAATATGTTCGAGTCAAGTAACCTGATCACAAGGATGATTTTGAGGTTGTCCATAACCTATTCCATCTCCCCTGGGTAGATCACGAGCCTTCACCCCAATCAGATGAAACATCCTAACATGCCACTGATACTATGGTTGGAACAAAACCAATCCACCTCCACTATAGTAAGATGAAAAATATACTGGAAACTATTTTTGAATATTTCCATGAACTCCATAAAAGAATCATCATGACCCAAGCCCACAAGAAAATAAAAGGAACCACTGGTACCCGCAGGTCGGATAAGAACCATATGAGGTTGACTCCCTGCTAGTTGAAGCAATGATGGTCCTTCTGCCTGAGACCATCTGTTGGTAACCCTTACCCTTGAATAACTCTTATGGATCACCTCTTATGGTATACCTCCTCACGAGTGAATCTTCTTGATTACCTATTACATTTAATGAACATCCATGTATGTTGGAAAGGTAAAAGGAGTAACATCACAAAAGATATAAGGTTGAAGTTACTCATCAAAACATATCACACAAGACTCCTCATCTGAACAGTGATATGGGGGAAAATGAAGGAGGTCCTTGATGTTGATCCCCATCTACCACACTGAAATACTTCCCAACATATGGGTTTGTAGCACCTATATCTTCTCATCTTTCATGGTTGAATAAATGAACACTTCCTAGAACTACTTCTTGAATTTATCCCACAAAACGTCTCCCTTCTTCCTCTCTTCCAGATACAACATCCTTCAAGGATGTGAATATCATCGCATCAGTATAGATACCAAAGGAACCTAGTATTCTATCAGGGCCCATATCAATATGATGTTGATCTCAAGCTGCTTGAGCTAGATCTCCATCTTCATGTCCAAAACCCGATACTCGTACTTCCCCAAATCCATCTACTGGAATGCATACAATGTCTTTTTCCATTGGTAATCCTCCCCAGCTAAGTAAAAAACCATAGATAAACTGAATCATCCTTTTGAGCATCAGCCACCCAAGCCACATGTAGACACTAACCATGATCCATAGAGAAATGGAAAAAAAGAAATTCGGGAGATTGGTAGTATATATATTTAATTAAGATATATTTTAATTCATTTAATTAATTTTTTAATTTATTTCATCTTTCCAAAAACAAACCAAATCAAACCAGAATAGAATTCATTATTATGCAAGTACCTTTCCTAGGGTCTCTAACATGTAAACAGATTTTACTCAGTTTGTAATTTGGTAGGCTTAGAGTCCTTTCAATAGATCATGGTTTGGCACTAAAATCCCATGTCTATCTTCTATTCCAAGGCTTATTCCATTCACCAATATTATCTAACATGGTTTCCCTACCAACCTATTAAATCATTAATATCACTAATCCAAAACTCCATATTATCTTTCAACATTCACCTATGTTACTATTCGTTCATCAACCCTGCGTCCAAATATTCACTTCATAGGATAGAAAAAAAGAATTAAATATAAAGACTCCAGATTTATGCCCCTAGTAGGCTTCGGTTTGGAAACTAGAACGAAGGGTATACAAATCTCACAAAATGGGAGGCATTTCCCTTTATAAGAAATAGGATATAGAGATAAAATGGTTCATCCCAAAACAACTCCATCATATATATAAGAAATAAAACATTGTCCCCCAAGCATGCATAGTGTAGAACTGCCAAAAATAAAATGAATACTCCAATGTAAAAGAAATACACAAATATAATGATAAGATGAGACACAAAAAAAGTCAGGTTCTGAGCTAGTATGGTCCAACATGGTTCAAAAAATTCTATTGGAAGCATGATAATTGATTTTTATATATAGGGTGAGAATACAAGTACACTCAGTTGGAAAACCAATGTTTGTCCTGTACATGTAAAAAAATAAAACTAATCAGCTAGTGAGAAAACAACTGAACCAAACAAAACCTAATAAGTATACCAACCATCCCAATCTCATCAAGGCACGCTAACAATATAACACAATTCATGTAAGGTTATATAATCTACATCGATTATAGGGGGACCTTCACCTCTTTCCCATTGGTATGACTCTCATCCCTAGCATTGTATGTCCCAGAGCATGCAACCCTTTCATAAACTACATCACAACCGTCCCACACACACTTGGGCCTCACAACATATCCCGCTCGCTCAAAAAAATGTCCATAAACCACACCACAACTCACCCACACACACACCCACCACAAAACACATCACAACTCACCTATACATACCAGGGACTCACACAAAATCCCACCCACAATCACTTGAGCCAAAAAACACATCACTTCTCATCTTAACGGAACTTAGGAATCATGTAACCTATCATTCCAAATGACAGATGGGAACAAACAAACCACCTCACCCAAAAAACACCTAGGCCATCACATTCTACCTGAATACAACAGGGTTATCACAACCACCATATTTGACACTAATAGTCATCCAAATATCTAATCTTGTTCAATACCTACCTCACCTAGAATAGAGTGTGGAAATGAACAAGAATCTTTCCATGTGTACCCCTCATATGATGTTGAAAAAAAACACTTCCCCCATGATGATGGGGGTTTTTAGAACATAGTTCTCAACTAAGGTAGGTTCATATTGAAATCACAATGAAAAAATAAATGTAGATACATATCTGATAACAGAGGTTCATGGCCAACCTAAGGGTTCTCAGATAAACAACCATGACACAACATCGCCACCTTTGTTGTACCTTTAATGCCCAAAAACGCACAACAAGACACAAAATTTGGTTTATATTCCCATCTATCTTATTTAAATAGATTCATTCTTTAATATACATTCATTTATAAATTCTACCACTTCCTAGTAATCTACTAATCACAACAACCAATATGAAACAAATTTTTCAAAAGGTGAAGATCCATGTTGCATTACGACGATTTCAAATTTCCTCCCCATCTAACACCGAATTATGACATATCATATATTGATCGGTTGATATAATGTTAAACTATTTGCATGTTTACAATGGATAATCACCCTTACCAATCACCACCATCATCCTTCAAATTCATCCCGCCCAGGTTACATACTAACAGAACCAACCCATTGCTCACAACCCCATCCAATAACATGTTACCACAAAATCCCCTTATTGCCCTACTACACAACATATCTTATCCAACCCACAACCAATCAATTTCTCAACCTGAGATTCCCTTACACAACCCAATCCATCCCACAAAAAAAAGACATGATCAAAACCACACTACATCCCAACCCACAAAAATTACACACATCACATAACCACATGTAGCAAGAAAAACACAAGTCTATATGTGATAAAGCATCCACTATTTAATTCGACTTTTAAAATTTATGGTTTATCACTGAACTATATGATACTAGTGTAACACCCCAGGTAAATAATGAATATAAAATTTTTATATTTATCCCTATTTGTGAATAAATTTTCAATATTAATTTAAAGGGAACTCTATGTTCAATGGCTTACCCAATACCCAACAACGAGTTCCTTTGAAATCATACGTTGCACTCTAATAATAAATTAATATTATTTTAAATGGTAGTTAACACATAGACGTTTTAATGGAGGGAATGAATAGAAATAACTAAAATACAATTATATATGTTTGTTAAATGTTTTTACTTTTATCCACTAAATTTTAGAGTCTTAAAATACAAATGAATCCAATCTTAAGCATTGAATACACAAGTATTTTTAAAAGATTGTTTTACTACCTTTTGATGGAAAACCATTTTTAAATAAAACTTTTGAAACTTTTATAAGATCTATTTTTTAATATAAACATATTATTTATGATTGAGTCATTTAAATTTACCTGGGGTTAATTTTTGGTATTTTTCTGACAATGTTCATTTTTCAATGAATAGCGAAAAATACTGTATTTTACATCAAAACTGTTTTTTCATATAATTTAATTATATGGTTATATTATCTTTTTAATTTGTTTTAAAGTTTAATTAGAATATATTGTTACCATTTAATACAATTATGGTCATTGGGATTAATTTCACTTTGGAATTGGGTATAAACAAGTGCCAAACTTTTCATGAATATTGTTTTCAAAAAAACCTGCTATTTGTTTTGACAACGGGAATTATTTTTAATTTAATTATTCCAATTTATGTGTTTGGAATTTGGTAAAATGTATTAAATATTTGGAATCAGAGGGTCCACGTTATTTAATTAAGACTGTTTTATTTTTGAACATTATGAATAGTAACGACGGTAATTATCTTTAAGTATCTTGATTAATGAGTAATCAGGTAGTTAAAGATAATAAACTAATATCATAATAATAAAAAATGACCAAAACATGTGTCCTAAGGCTACTGTTTGTCTCATGGCCGACCATGGGATGCGTTGTTCAAAACTTGGGGGCCCCATGGAATCACTTTTGTGAGAAAGTGACTTTTTATCTTTTTATTTTTAAAGAATGTTAAATGTAACAAAGAATGTATCACCTAAGTAAAATATTTTTAATTTTGTCTACATAAATGATATTTTGGACTATAAATATTCCTTATAAATATAATAAGATTTCATACATCATGATATTTTTTTATAATTTTTAGACATTAAATTTATAAAATTATTCTTGACATTATGATGATGCAGCGACTACCTCATTAATAAAGGACATAAATAAAATGAAAAGATAATGTAAAATCTATGACTTAAACAAGTCAAAAATATATAGGATGTGTATATTTAGAAACCTTATCACCTTATCCTCGAATTATATCAATGTGGGCCCTTTTAAATCCGAAACACATTTTAAAATAAAGTATCATTTCTTTACCTTTCCAAGAGTGCCCCTCCTCCCCTCTTATAAAAGGCCCCCACCTCTACCACCATACCCACACTTCCAAAGACTTTGGCACGGCCAAACCCAGCCTATTTTGCCTCTCCACAACCCTCTATAACTCTTTGAAGCCTAAATTTGGGCAGAAGTCTTCCCAAGGAATCCTTTGAGCTCAAATCAAAAGGAGTTACCCAATTTAAATGTAGTGTCTTCTCCTGTGTTCTTATGTTTTATTTTGCTTCTCCAACCCCCTAAAATATTTTTATTCATTTATTTTGCAACAAATAAAGTATATTAAATATAATAGGATGTTTTTATAAGAAGTATTCGAGCTACACTTACACACACCTACATCTAATGGTTAAAGAACATGCTGTTTCTGTTGATGGCGAATTTCGGCCTCACGAAACGATGATTGTTCAACATTCTTCTCACACCTTAAAAGGTGGCCATTAAGATGACACTATATTTATATATGATATATAATATGTTTATGTTTTACTTAAGATTTTTTATTTTTCATTTATGGCATACCTTTATGGTTTCCATTATGGGTAAAGGCGATATCTTCATTTAAGGAAGTGCGAACTACCGCCCCCTCAAAGTGATTTGATTCGTTAATACCATATGTGGTACGTATAAAGGTTATATTTAATGATATTACATATGATACCATACTGGAATTAAAATACTATTTTGTATCATTATGTTTTAATTCCATTAAATATGAAATAGAAATGGAAGTAGCGTTCATGCGTACGTACGGCTTACCGTCTCCATGAACGGTACATTTCATTTCTTATCTCAAAATGTTATGTACTATTATAAGTACATATATATAATGGATATATATGTAATATATTACATCTAAATGATGGATATCATTATGGAATTATAACATATATATATCTTTCATTTTGTGTTAATTCCATTAATATGACAAATAAATTAAAGTAGCGTTCATGCGTACGTATGGCCTACCGTCTCCCTGAATGGTGCTTCTAATTTTTATCTCAAAATGATATGGAATAGTATATAATGGATATATACTGGATATATATGATATTTAAAACATCAATACTATTCTAGATATGATGTACCTATAACTACATGGAAAATTATTTTCCAACAAGTTCAATTTTTGACTCAACTACCAATGATCGTTTAAACGACCGTTATTAACTAAAATAATTACATACTGTTCATGACATGGTAATAAGGGATATAAAAGGAATAATGAAATTGAAAAAATGTTCTTAAGGAAGTATAAATTAACTCACGTTTCTTATTCAGGAGATTAAAGAACGATCAAGTCAAGTCGGACCCGAGGTAAGGGATCCTACTCCTCTCTTTCTTTTTAAGTACACTCTTCTATGCCATTCCTTTTAAAGCTCATATTTCTTGTTATTGGGATGTTCTTTTATATTAATCTTACTCTAATTTTTATGTTCATGTGATGAGAGACCCTATTCTCTCTCATCAATCCGTTTTGGATGTTTTGAGTGGCGCCGTTAGGCAGCCGAGTTTTCGTAAGGGATTTTTCATCTCACTTTTATTCCCGTGAGATTTATGTTACATCTGCCACCATTTCCTTTGAGTGGTATATGTACTGAATATTATTCTACTCTTTGTGTAATATAATTTCATTTATGATTATTTACATCAATGTTGTATTGTCCTTCTTTCATGGGGTGTATGTTTCGAAAGATACCCAAGTCAATAAGGGAACCTTTCACCCTCCTCTTTTTAAAAGACTTCTTTTGTTGGGTCTTTTAATTTACATATTGTAATGTTAGGATATGTTCTTCTATATAATTATTGATTTAAATTTTATGTCCAAGTGATGAGATACCCTTTTTACCTCTCATCAAATCATTTTCTGAATTTTGTAGTGGCGCCGTTAGGCTGTCAAATTTTTGCAAGGGAACTTCTTAACCCAATTTTGATTCTTTGGGATAAACTTGTACTCCTTGAATATGTCGTTCTATGAATATGTGTGAATAACCTCTGATTGTTTTACAATTAATTTCCACTTATATTGGGTGTATTTATATTTGTCACACATAATAATGAGAATGATTTATCCTTAATTTAATAATACCTTCTTTATAAGGGATTTCATCTCATTTTACATTTCTATTGAGACTTCATTTTTGTTATGCACCAATTCACTCTTATATGTTGTATATACTGTGCTTTGGAATATTATATCATGAATCCATTTATTCTCATGATATTATAAAGTTATGATTAATTTTTATTCCTCAATTATTGTATTCAAGTGTCTCTAATTTTGTTAAAAACCCTTTAACTAAAATATCATTTTAAATGTTTTAATGATTTATACTTATAAATATTTCTCATTAATATCCATTTTTTCAAAATGGTTTTAATGATTTATTTATATGGATATTAATGGTTTAAAATGTTAAAAGCTTCGCAGTGGTATGGGACACTTTGATTCAAAAATCTCTTTATTAAATGTTTTAAATGGTTTTTGAAATGGTTTCTTTTTGAATGGATTCATTATTTCAATATCCTAAAATTTTATATTGTGATATAATTGTGGAAATGTTATGTTTCCTTTATGCATGTTTTATGTGATACATTTATGTTATGGTTCTTGGGCATTGTTATGAAAATGGGTGGTTCCGTGATAAACTAAGGGTGGGTGAGCCCGATATAGCTCTCCAATGAATTGGGTAACGTGAAGGAGTGAAACGTTATGGTTTCTCCGAAGAGATTTATGGAATATACTATTATGGGTATTCCAAAAGTAACCAAGAGGGTTACTCCCTACGTAAGAATGTTATGAATGCCTCATGTTACCTTCTATGTCTTATGATTTCTATGATTTATTCATGATTTGATGAGGTATGTTAAAGTGCCTATGTTTTATGGGTAAAGTATGATTTCATTATTATAGATATATGAACTCATGTTTCCTTTCCATATTTTTATAACCCTTACTCAGCTTTTTATGCTCATCCCAAGTTTTTGAAATGTTTTGCACAGGTCAAGAGAAAGGTACATGATGTGATGATAGTGTCAAGGATGTTCCAATAAAGAATCCATGTTTTATTTAAATATGTTTCCATTGATGGGAAGAATGAATACTGTCTTTTATGTAACCACTTTGTTTAAATGTGGAATGTAATCCATGTTTCATGATCTAATTCTATAAAACTCTAATCCTGAAAAGATCCTCAATGTGTAATCTTGTAATAACTCAAGATTAAGTAAGGTTTAAGGTTGGGGCCTTATAGTTGGTATCAAATGTCGGTTTAGACAACTTTAGGGATTAGGAGTTTTTGTTAGACGCATGATTAGTCTCTATATCTATTATTTCAGTTAAATCCTTGTTTTATATCTTTTTTCAGGTCATGTAATGTCGGTTACGAATGGAAGGAGAAGGATATCAAATGACATTCCTATCTTTTCCTGATGACATGCTTGCAATAATTATTGCAAAGTCATGTTCGGATGATTTTGAAACGTTTTCTAGCATACAACTCATTTGAAAGAAGTTTTTTGAGATATCAAACACCTCCACTATACCTCGTTATCATCGTGGATCATGGTTTGTTTTTAGACAAATACTATTTTCACAATAATCTCATATTTTCGAGAAAGGTAAATATTATCAAGGTATTTTCAAATATTTTACCTTATCACAATAATTTGAAGCATATTATGATTTTAAAAATGTTGTTGAGGAAGGAGACACTTGCGCAACTTATTTATATTTTCTTTTAAAATCTAGTCTCTCAGCACATACTAATAGTATTTTAAAAGGACCAATAATAGAAATTTCCAACTCAAATTCTGTTTGACTATTTTATTGAAATCATGTTTTATCAGATGTTTTGGAATTATATGTCATACAAGATTATTTTCCAAAACTGGTTTTCTATGAACACCCATATGACCCATGTTGTACAAGATGTATTTGGATGGAGGAAGCAAATTATTTTGAAGGATCTCTAAATCATTGTTGTGATGAATGTGACGTCTACCTACGTGAACAAGATGACGATGAAACCTAGTGGACGCCATGATCAAGGTATGCTGTTATTCTTTTTGGGAATCGTTTTTTTTAATCTTATGGTGGTGAAATAAGACTTCAAGAATTAAGATGTTAAGATCGTAATGAATTTGGATGAAAATGGGAGGTATAAGGAAACTATTGAGGTTAAAACATATTATGGTTATTTTTGGAGTTTTATAAAAAGGACAACACGCAGACCGTGTGACAACCCGTCGTGTCGGAAAAAGCTGCGGGAATCGAACCCACAACCAAAGTGCGACTGGTATTTAACGCCTACCACTGGACTACGTGAAGTACCAAGTTATTTTGACTGATTCTTTTTAGTTAGATGATTTTATGAATTAAGAGTAAGCTGATTTTGGGTTATCTATGGAAATTTATTAACCTATCATTGAGGATATGTGATTAGGTTAATTACTTTTCAATACGAGACTTTAAGAGTAACTGATGTTGTTTGGAGATAAATGTTACGATTTAAATTGGAAGACTATGTGACTAAATCCTTCAAATATTTTGGTTTCAATCTTAGTCTGGTTTACTTTGAAGAATTTTATGGACAAATTGTTTATCTAATGGTCGTCGTTGAACAATGGGTTTTGTTGGACAAATTTTGAAGATTAAGCATAGATTTTCATTTTATAAACGGTTATCCTTTTCTAGATTATCTGATCTTGTACTAACCTTTTTGGTTTTGGTTTTGGTTAAAGTATAAAGACATGGGAAGTATATAGTTCTCTTGGGTGGATTAGGTGATTCTCTAGAAATTGATTATAGTACTCTTAATGTGAACACGTCTTCCTAGATACTCAACTTTTGGAGAAAATATGAGTTTGTGTAAGGAATCTAATAAAAGTTTAAAGACAACATGATAAGTGATTATGTTTACTTATGAATAAATTCCTCAATAAAAAGTAACTTAAAAAAAAATTTGTCTATTAACTTTCCTACTGGGGAATCGAATACCGTTTAACCCATCATAAGTTTGTGATTTTCTTGTGGTTATCTTTTTCCTAAACATTTTTTCTATCACTCTCCATCAGAACATGAACCTATGTTTTCTCCTCCATGTACATGTTTTCCTACATGGAATCCTTGTATGGGTTAACTAGGGTGACCTCTGTACTTATCTTTCTTTATTTTAAAGTGACTGTTTTTCCGACTCTTGTTCTGATGTGGGACATTCAAGGATGTTTCCAAGCTCAATTTCAAAATTGCGAGGACACAATTCCCAAAAGGGGGGAAGGATGTAACACCCTAGGTAAATAAAGAATATGAAATTTTAATATTTATCCCTATTTATGAATAAAATTTCAATATTAATTAAATGGGAACTCTATGCTCAATGGATTACCCAATACCCAACAATGAGTTCCTTTCAAATCATCTGTTGCACTCTAATAATAAAATAATATTATTTTAAATGGTAGTTAACACATAGACGTTGTATTGGAGGGAATGAATAGAAATAACTAAAATACGATTATATATGTTTCTTAAATGTTTTTACTTTTATCCCCTAAATTTTAGAGGCTTAAAATACAAATGAATCCAATCTTAATCATTGAATACACTAGTATTTTTAAAAGACTGGTTTACTATCTTTTGATGGAAAACCCTTTTTAAATCAATCTTTTGAAAATTTAATAATATCTATTTTTCAAAATAGACATATTATTTATGATTGGGACATTGAAATTTACCTTGGGTTAATTTTTGGTATTTTTCTGACAATGTTCATTTTTCAATGAATAGTGAAAAATAATGCATTTGACATCAAAACTGCTTTTTCATATAATTTAATTATATAGTTATATTATCTTTTTAATTTGTTTTAAAGTGTAATTAGAATATATTGCTACCATGTAATACAATTATGGTCATTGGGATTAATTTCACTTTGGAATTGGGCATAAACAAGTTCCATACTTTTCATGAATATTGTTTCAAAAAAACCCGCCATTTATTTTGACAACGGGAATTATTTTTAAATTATTTATTGCAATTTATGTGTTTGGAATTTGGTAAAATGGTTTAAATATTTGGAATCAGAAGGTCCATATTATGTTATTAAGACTCTTTTATTTTTTAACATTATGAATAGTAACAACGGTAATTATCTTTAATTATCTTGATTAATGAGTAATCAGGTAGTTAAAAATAATAAAATAATATAATAATAATAATAAATGACCACAACATGTGTCCTAAGGCAACTGGTTATCTCATGGTCGACCATGGGATTCCTTGTGCCAAACTTGGGTGCCCCATGGAATCACTTTTGTGAGAAAGTGACTTTTTATCATTTTATTTTTAAAGAATGTTAAATGTAACAAAGAATGTATCACCTAAGTAAAATATTTTTAATTTTGTCTATATAAATGATATTTTGGACTATAAATATTCATTAGAAATCTAAAAATATTTCCTACATCATGATATTTATTTTAATTTTTAGACATTATATTTCTTAAATTATTTATGACCTCATGATGATGCAGTGATTACATCATTAATAAAGGATTTAAATAAAATGAAAAGATAATGTATAATCTATTACCAACACATGACCAAAAACTATTGGATGGGTATATTTTGAACCCTTATCACCTTATCCTCGAATTATATCAATGTGGGACCTTTTAAATCTGAAACACATTTTAAAATAAAGTATCATTTCATTACCTTTCCAAGAGTGCCCCTCCTCTCCTCTTATAAAAGGCCCCCACCTCTACCTCCTTACCCACACTTCCAAAGCCTTTGGTGTCATGCCCGGACATCGACTTGAGGTATGACCTTAATTTTAAATTATTATTTCACGAATTTTAATCGCTTTCTTATTTAATTACTAGTTTTAAGTGTTGTCTGAACCTGAAATGAGGCCTTTGTTGTGGCGCTGATAAATGCGCATTAACATTACATCACTCGGTACATGGGAAGATCACGGGTGTAGCCGAACGACCTTTCCTTTTTAACATGCGGCACTCGCTACGCGAACGTCCTTTTGCCGGGCGATTAAATTTAGTTTCAATGTATTATTATTATTATTATTATTATTATTATTATTTTTATTGTTATTATGATTATTATTTTTACTGTTATGATATTATTATTAGTATTATTATTAATATTATTTTTATTTTGATTATGTTGTTATTATTATTATTGTTAGTATTTTTATTATTGTTATGATGTTATTATTATTATTATTTTTGCTAATACTATTTTTATTTTTATTGATTATTACGTTGCTAGTATTATTATTACTATTAATACTATTATTATTATTATTGTGATATGAATATCAGTATTTTATTTTAACTATTTTTTTTAACTCTCCCCCCCCCCAAACCCAAGCCGCCACCCTATCTATTTTTTTATTTTTTTATTTTTTTTATTATCTCTCCTCTTTCTTCCTCCCCATGTCTCTCTCTCCCCTATTTCTTCTTCCCCAGCTGGCGCACCCCTCCCCGCTTGACCCCGTCCTCCCCGCTCTGCCGTGTCCCGACCTGCCATGCACCCTCACCCTCTCCGCCGCTGTCTCTTGACGAACAACAGCTCCTCCAGACCTCTCCTCTGATGCACACCTGCACCAGACCACCCCTGCCGCTCTCCTTCCTCCTCCCCTCCCTACCGTATCGCCCCCCTCCCTACCGTGTCTCCCCCCCTCTCATCCTTTTTCTTCATCTTTCTCTTCTCCTTTACTTCTCCTTCTTCTTCTTATTCTTCTATTCTTCCTCTTATTCCTTCTTCTTCTACCGCACTCCACCTCCCTTCTCTCCTCCAACAGGCCGCCGCCCTTCCCCATCTCAGCCATGCCTCCTGCTCGGCCACCCGCTTGGCCGCGCCTCCAGCCGGCACACCTCCCCTCCGCGTCTTCCGCACTAACCTGCACCTCCCCACTCGACCACCGCACCCCCACACCTCCCTGTCAGCCGCCCTCCTACAACAGAGCACCGCACCCCCCTCCTGCTGCCCGAGCCCCCTCCTTCTCACCACCGCCCGAGCTCCCTCGGCTGGCCGCATGTGGTCGGTGCTGCTCCGCTCCTCCAATCAGGTTTGTCTTGTTTATTTTAATTTATTATATTATATTATTTTATTTAATAAGTTATTAACGTTTTATTATAATTATTATTATGTTATTGTTTTTAGTATAATTATTATTATTATTATTATGTTATTATTATTATATTATTATGTTATTATTGTGATTATTATGATATTATTATTATTATGGTATTGTTATTACTATTATTATTTTTTTACGTTATTATTATTATTGTTGTTACTATTATTATTATGTTATTATTATTATTAAACCTGCTTAACAGTCTTCTGTTTTAGGATCTGTTTGACGGCTCAACATGGTGCGACGTTGCGCAACGGGTGTTTTGCGCCATGTATTTTTCCATTCCTATTTGAGGTAGGTGATTCCACACTCAATTATCGTCTGGAGATCTTTTGCGTGTTGGTTTAAAATTTTCAGCACCCTGTTAATTAGTTTCCATACTGAAAAATTTGTTCTGTTTACTTTTTAAATGTGAATCTGATTTTCCAGTAGAAAATTTATGTGATTCAAGTCCATTTTTATTGTGAAAACTTACTTTGGCTGTATATTATTATTTGTAAACTGTGCAGTGTGTGTGAGTTAGAAAGTGCGGATGATGCAGTTTTTGTTTTGGCGTGTCAGAATATGTTTTATTATATAAAGGGGTTTTGAGTGACTTTTTAACCTTTAAAAAATTTTGGCGACATGTTTGAAAACTGGTCAATAATTTTTCCTAGTGGTTTTCTTAATTAACAAAGTGGTTTGGTTAAGTTATGCATCTAGTTTAATTTAAAGCGTAAGCAGTGTGGTTTAAGTTTTTATTAAAAAGAAGTTTTGGTGTGTGTGTGGTTTTCAAAGAGGATATCAGTGTGTAGGTGACACGTTTGGCTCTAAGTGCTAAGGTGACATGTTATGTGAACTTGAATCTTTAGGTGATAACAAGGAGGGAAGACGGGGTATTAGGTGGGGAGACTGGGACTAGTGAGCTAGTGTTCCAGAGATGACCCGACCCGATTTCACTGGCAGGTTTGGCGATTGCAACACTAACTAAACATATGATATTTGAGGGTCATGGCCACCTATGACACGTTTCACCGAGACACGACATTCTAGGATCCCACTAGTTCTAGTACCCATAGGGCCTCTCCCATCCTTTGGTGCTACTAGTTACTTTTCATGCACAATGATACGTGATATGTCACTTGAATTATCACCCTAATGTGTTTATTTTTAACTATCTTCCCTTTAAATCGTTTTATGAAAACAATTTTTATTGCACTTCTTTCTTTATTTATTTACCATTGCAAATGGTTTGTCTTTTGATAGTTGTGCATGGAATCTTTTCTTGGTGATATCCTGTTGGGCGATTTCTCACACCCTACTTTCACCCTTGGGTGTAAGTAGACTTGTTTACTTCTGATACAGGTAAGGGTCTAGCTTTTGGGAGAAGTGGTTCAGGATGTTAGCAGGCCTATCTACGTGGCGTTTTGGTGGTGGATTAGGGATGGTGTCCTCACACCGGGTGACAGTTCTTAGGTTGGTTTTTGGTCATCTCGTTTTAGTGTTATTTGAGTTTTGTATACTTGTGAACAAAAAACTTGTTTGGTTAAATGCACGTTTGA
Organism: Viscum album; assembly: GCA_963277665.1. NCBI lineage: Eukaryota > Viridiplantae > Streptophyta > Magnoliopsida > Santalales > Viscaceae > Viscum > Viscum album. Next base: position 696,517,794 of record OY728163.1, read on the forward strand.
CTGTAACCTTTATTTTTTGTTTGGTTTATGTTGGTTGGATGCTTTATATTTTTTCACTTTGTTAAATCGTTCCCAAGGTTTATTTTGATACCCGGGCACTTGTGCCAGCCCGTGGGGATCGGGAACTCCCTTCGGGCCTTGCCGCGGTCCGGGTCGGGCGTCAGTTCAGATGGAGACCTGATTCGGTTCCTGACAAAATGGTATCAGAGGGGTTAGTTTGTGGTTTATGTTATTTGGGATAAGTTGGATTATATAGGAGCTGGGTCTATCGGGGCTCAGAATTCATGTTGCGAGTAGGGTGCCTGGACAGCATGCCACGTGACAAATACTGAGTCACCATGTGTTGTCAGGGTGCTTGTTCTCTTATTTTCTAGGTGGTACGTGCAGGCTGTAGACTGTACGTGGACACCAGGAATGAAAGTAGAGTTTTTGCACGAAGTCGTTTTTACATGTTTGGTTTACTAATGATTATTTATCTTGTTGAAAAAAAATTAGTTCCTTTTTAAATATGTGATATTTATGGTATTCTTTCTTGATTGCTGCACTTTTGCAGTAAGATGCCTCCCCAGAGATCTCCCATGCACCCACGGGAGGAAGACACAGAGAGTTCTCCCGCGCCGCTTGATCAGAGATTGGTTGAGGTGATGGTCCGAGCCGTTCAGGCTTTGGGACATGGGGAGACTCCTACCCCCACCCCTATTCAAGCTAGAGGGGAAGAATCTAGCTCCAGGAAGGATAGAGCTCAAGATTTTATGAGGAGAAAACCTCCGTCTTTTCGAGGTGGTTCAGAACCTCAGGGGGAAGAGTAGTGGCTTGAAAAGATAGAATGCATGTTCGATTTCTTTGACACGCCCGAGGAAGTCAGGGTGAAGTGTGCCTCGTTCTAGCTGGAGGGTTCCAGTCGCAAATGGTGGGAATCAGTGGTCCAGGCTAGAAAACATGAGCACATGAGCTGGAAAGATTTCAAGGGTATCTTCAAAGGGCAGTATTGTCCAGAGTTCGTAGCCTATTCTAGATCTCGGGAGTTCATGGAGCTTTCGCAGGGGAATCAGACAGTGAGGGAGTATGCGAATCGCTTTGCTGAACTGGTACGGTACGCACCTGAGATAGTTTCAAGCGAATTCATGAAATCTTGGAAGTTTGAGAAGGGCCTTCGACCAGAAATCCACTCCCAGGTATTCTTATTCAAGTTGAAGACTTATGCTGAGGTGGTCGATCATGCTTGTATGGCCGAGATTGACCAGAAGGGAAAGTCTGGGTTTTCTGGATCAGTGTCAGGGCTTGGCAGTTGTAGTTCATCTGAGAAGAAGAGGAAGCGTGATGAGCAATGGAAGATGAGTGATGGCATCTCAGGTCATCCTCCCAGGCAGTTTTCATCTGGGGCTTCTAGTGCAGGGTCTATTGTGTGCCATCAGTGTGGAAGGATGGGGAACATCCGACCTGTTTGTCCATACCCTCCCAGACCATGCCATGTATGTGGAGTTTTGGGACATCTACAACGCTTCTGCAGGACTGCACGCACTTACCAGAGCGGGGCTGGATCTGTGGCTTCCAGAGGGGTATTAGTTCAGTCAGAGCCGACCAGAACGACATGATCTCGGTTCAGTGGCTGTGGTGGTTGGACCGGATCATCTTAAGGGCAGAGCCAGATCAGGGTAGAGCCGCAGGCGAGCGGTTGTTCTCAGGAAGGGACAAGGAAACTGCATGCTGTGGATCAGGAACCAGCGGGATCTGATGCAGGGCCATCGACGGTTTGAGGTACTATTCTGGTTGCATCTTCTATAGCTGCAGTTTTATTTGATACTGGTGCTTCAGTTTCTTTCATATTTTCTCGTTTTGTGAATCTGCTGAACCTACCAACTGAGCTGTTATCATTTGCTATGGAGTTGGTGACACCGCTGGGGAAAAAGAGGGAGCAAGGCCTTATGTGCCGATCGTGCACACTCTCTGTGTCGGGAGTCGAGATGGAATGACATTTCTTGGTCCTTGACATGTACCTATTTGATGTGATTCTTGGTATGGAATGGCTGGTGTGCATCCAGGCACACATTGATTGCTATCGGCGCCGAGTCAGTTTTACGGCACCAGATGGGACTCCACAGTTATTTCACGGAGAATGGGATCCTCGGTCGGGACGCGCGGGACCTCCACTCCCGGAGTTGGGAAATCTTGATTATCAGTTGTCGTCGCTCGCGTTGGAGGATTATGGTGGTGTTTCACAGGGTGGGTTACCTCGTGTAGTGGATGAGTTCCCAAAGGTCTTCCCAGATGATTTTTCTGGCTTACCCCCAGAGCGGGACGTGGAGTTCTCAATTGAGTTGGCGCCGGGAACACATCCTATATCTCTTCCCTCATACCGCATGGCCCCCACCAAATTGAGGGAATTAAAGATACATCTAGACGATTTGGAATCCAAAGGATTCATTCGCCCGAGCGTCTCTCCTTGGGCCGCGCTGGTTTTATTCGCGAAGAAGGCCGATGGAACCCTTCGGTTGTGCATTGATTACCGGAAATTGAACAAGGTAACCATCAAGAATAAATAACCTTTGCCTCGCATTGACGATTTGTTCGACCAGATGAAGAGGGAAAGTGGTTATCCAAGATTTATTTGCATTCGGGATACCACCAGCTCAGGGTGAGAGAAGCAGATATCCCAAAGACGGCTTTCCGAAGTAGGTACGGTCACTTCGAGAACTTGGTCATGCCTTTCAGACTGACGAATGCTCCTGCAGTTTTCATGGAACTCATGAATAGGGTGTTCCACAAATATCTCAACTCATTTTTCATGGTATTCGTGGATGACATCCTGGTCTATTCTGGATTTGAGGAGGAGCATGAGCATCACCTGCGCGTTGTTTTGGGCACTTTGTGGGATCACCGCCTGTACGCCAAACTCTCGAAGTGCACTTTCTGGATCAGGGAAGTGAAGTTTTTGTTTCATGTCGTCTCAGAAAAAGGGGTTTCAGTGGATCCCGAAAGGATCAGGGTAGTTATTTCTTGGGAGCAGCCGAGGAATGTGTTTGAGATCAGGAGTTTTCTGGGCTTGGCTGGTTATTACAGGCACATTGTCTGGGACTTCTCGCGGCTTTCCTCCCCCATGACCGCACTCACTCGGAAAGGGGTGAAGTTTGAGTGGAGCCCACAGTGCCAGACATCTTTTGAGGATTTGAAGCGGCGGTTGACCACTGCACCTGTTCTGACCTTACCAGAGTCAGGAATGGGCTAAGAGGTGTACTGTGATGCTTCAGGTACGGGCCTTGGATGTGTGCTCATGCAGGATGACCATGTTGTGTCTTAGGGTTCTCGCCAACTGCGGACGCATGAGAAGAACTATCCGACTCATGACTTAGAGTTGGCGGCGGTGATGCATGCCTTGAATACGTGGCGCCACTATCTTTTTGGGGAGAAGTTTGTGGTCTACTCTGACCACAAGATCCTGGACTACATTTTCTCTCAAAAGGATCTCAATTTGACGCAGCGCCGCTGGGTCGAGTACCTGCAGGGTTTTGATTTTGATATTGTCTATACCCCTGGCAAGGGTAATGTGGTAGCGGACGCTTTAAGCAAAAAAGTACCAGTGAAGGTGTTGAGGAAGTCCAACGATGAGTGGGATTTGATGGGGCTCTTCGCCCATATGCACTTGGAGAGTAGGGAGCACAGTGGAGGTACCTTCTTGGCTAGCATCCAGTTGACTCCTTCTCTTCTGGAGTTGATTCAGCAGGAGAAGCCTGGTGATGAGCTGTTTCCGCGATCTATGCAGTTTCTTCATGGTGGGGAGACTCCTTCTGATTGGACCTTGTCTTCCTAGAGGGTCCTATGCTTCAAGGGTCATGCTGTAGTGTCGTTGTCTCTGCGGAAGGTTGTGATGCATGATAGCCACCAATCGCAGTGGGTCGTGCATCCTAGTACCACCAAGATGTATTAAAATGTCCATCGTCAGTTCTGGTGGCCAGGTATGAGACGGGACATAGCCTACTTCGTATCCAGATGCTACACCTACCAGCAAGTAAAGGCAGAGCATCAGAGACCATCTGGCCTACTCCATCCATTACCCATTCCTACTTGGAAGTGGGACGTGGTCGTCATGGACTTCATCATTGGCATTCCTCGTACACCTCGAGGGAAGAATGCTATCTGGGTAGTGATTGACCGCTTAACCAAGTCAACTCACTTTATTCTGATCAGAGACACAACGAAGGTAGAGGAGCTGGGCCGCTTGTATGTTCAGGAGGTGGCCAGACTTCATGGTGTGTCATCGGCAGTTGTTTCTGATAGGGACCCCCTCTTTACATCTCGGTTTTGGGGAGGCCTCCAGAAGGCTTTGGGGTCGCAGATTATGATGAGCACGACATATCATCCTCAGACCGATGGCCAGACGGAGCAGGCAAATCAGATTCTGGAAGACATGCTCTGAGCCTGTGTGTTAGATTTTGTAGGCTCATGGGATAGCCATTTGGGACTGGTCGAGTTTTTTATAATAACAGTTACCAGTCTTCCATCAGAATGGCACCATTTGAGGCTCTCTAGGGCCGACCATGTAGGTCTCTTCTATGTTGGGATGAGGTAGGAGAGGCCTCGCTCTTGGGACTGAGTCTTGTTTAGGAGATGTCTGAGAGGGTCAAGCTGATTTGGCAGCGGTTGTTGACAGCTCAGAGTCGTCACAAGTCTTATGCAGATCAGAGGCAGCGGGATCTTGAGTTTTCGGTGGGATATAGAGTATTAATGAAAGTGGCCCCTCTCTTGGGTCACCATCATTTGGGAAAGCAGGGGAAGATTACACCGATATATGTCGGACCTTTCGAGATTCTTGAACAGATTGGCAAGGTGGCATACAGGTTAGCTTTTCCCTCGCAGTTGACATCGATTCACGACGTATTTCATGTCTCCCAACTAAAGAAGTACAACCCCGACCCGTCACATGTGCTGGATTGGGAGGAGCTAGAGATAGAGCCCGACTTGTCTATGGTTGAGCAACCAGTGCAGATAGTGGATTCACAGGAGAAAGTGCTGCATGGAAAGTCCATCCCTCTAGTCCGTATTCTTTGGCAGCACGTGACTGATGAGCACGAGACATGGGAGCAGGAGTCATGGGTTGAGCATGAGTACCCATTTCTATTCTCTAATCAGGCTTTGAGCTGACATTCCGAGGGCAGAAAGTTTTCATGGTGGGGAGAATTGTCACGCCCGGACTTCGCCTTGTGGTATGACCTTAATTTTAAATTTTTATTTCATGAATTTTAATCGCTTTCTTATTTAATTACTGGTTTTAAGTGCGGGTTGAACCTGAAATGAGTTCTTTACTGTGGCGCTGATAAATTCTCATTAACTTTACTCCGCTCGGTACATGGGTAGAGCACGAGCATAGTCGCACGACCATTCCTTTTTAACATGCGGCACTCGCTACGTGAACGTCCTTTTGTCGGCGATTAAATTTAGTTTCAAAGTATTATTATTATTATTATTTTATTATTATTATTATTATGATTATTATTTTTACTGTTATGATATTATTATTAGTAATATTATTATTATTATTATTTTGATTATGTTATTATTATTATTATTGTTAGTATTTTTATTATTGTTATGATGTTATAATTATTATTATTATTTCTATTACTATTGTGATTTTTATTAACTATTACGTTGCTAGTATTATTATTACTATTAATACTATTATTATTATTATTGTGATATGAATATCATTATTTTATTTTAACTATTTTGTTTAACTATTCTCCCCCAAAACCCTAGCCGCCACCCTATCTTTTTTTTATTTTTTTATTTTTTTTCTTTTCTCTCATCTTTCTTCCTCCCTACGTCTCTCTCTCCCCTATTTCTTCTTCCCCAGCCAGTGCACCCCTCCCCGCTTGGCCCCGTCCTCCCCGCTCGGCCGCGTCCCAACCTGCCTCGCACCCTCACCCTCTCCGCCGCTGTCTCTTGCCGAACAGCAGTTCCGCCGGACCTCTGCTCTACTGCACACCTGCACCAGACCACCCCTGACGCTCTCCTTCCTCCTCCCCTCCCTACCGTGTCGCGCCCCCCCCTCTCCTCCTTTTCTTCTTCTTTCTCTTCTCCTTTTCTTCACCTTCTTCTTCATATTCTTTTCTTCCTCTTCTTCCTTCTACTTCTGCCGCGCTCCACCTCCCTTCTATCCTCCAACAGGCCGCCATCCTACCCCAGCTCGGTCACGCCTCCTTCTCGGCCACCCACATGGCCGTGCCTCCAGCCGGCGCGCCTCCTCTCCGCGTCTTCCGCGCTCACTCTCACCTCCCCGCTCGACCGCCGCACCCCCGTACCCCCGCACCTCCCTGTTCAGCCGCCCTCCTACAATAGACCGCTGCACCCCCCTCCTGCTTCCCGAGCCCCCTCCTTCTCACCACCGCCGGAGCTCCCTCGGCTGGCCGCATGCGGTCGGTTCTCCTCCACTCCTCCAATCTGGTTTGTCTTGTTTATTTTAATTTATTATATTCTTTTATTTTATTTAATAAGTTATTAACGTTTTATTATAATTATTATGTTGGTATTGTTATTAGAATTATTATTATTATTATTATTATGTTATTATTATTATTATTATTATGTTATTATTGTGATTATTATTATATTATTATTATTATTATTGTATAGTTATTAATATTATTATTATTTTTTTATGTTATTATTATTGTTGTTGTTACTATTATTATTATGATATTATTATTATTAATCATGCTTAACGGTATTCTATTTTAGGATCTGTTTGACGGATCAACACATTGCGACATTGCGCAACGGGAGTTTTGTGCCATGTATTTTTCTGTTCCTATTTAAGGTAGGTGATTCCACACTCAATTATCATATGGCGATCTTTTGCGTGTTGGTTTAAATTTTACAGCACCCTGCTAATTAGATTCCATGCTAAAAATTTTGTTATGTTTACTTTTTAAATGTGCATCTGAATTGCCAGTAGTAAATTTATGTGATGTAAGTCCATTTTTATTGTGAAAACATACATTGGATTTTTATTATTATTTGTAAACTGTGCAGTGTGTGTGAGTTAGAAAGTGAGGATGACACAGTTTGTGTTCTGGCGTGTCAGAATATGTTTTATTATATAAAGGGGTTTTGAGTGACTTTTTAACCATTAAAAAATTTTGGCGACATGTTTGAAAACAGGTCAATAATATTTCCTAGTGGTTTTCTTAATTAAAAAAGTGGTTTCGTTAAGTTATGCGTCTACTTTAATTTAAAGTGTAAGCAGTGTGGTTTAAGTTATTTTTAAAAGAAGTTTTGGTGTGTGTGTGGGTTTCAAAGAGGATATCAGTGTGCAGGTGACACGTTTGGATCTAAGTGCTAAGTTGACATGTTATGTGAACATGAATCTTTAGGTGAGCACAAGGAGGGAAGCTAGGGTATTAGGTGGGGAGACTGGGACTAGTGAACTAGTGTTCCGGAGATGACCCAACCCGGTTTCACTGGCAGGTTTGACGATTGCAACACTAACTAAACATATGATATCTGAGGGTCGTGGCCTTCTAAGACACGTGTTCTGAGGGTCATGGCCTTCTAAGCCACATGTTCTGAGGGTCGTGGCCGCCTAAGCCACGTTTCACCGAGACACGACGTTCTAGGATCCCACTAGTTCTAGTACCCATAGGGCCTCTCCCATCCTTTGGTGCTACTGGTTACTTTGCGTGCACAATGATACGTGATATGTCACTTGAATTATCACCCTAATGTGTTTATTTTGAACTGTCTTCCCTTTAAATAGTTTTATGAAAACCATTTTTATTTCACTTATTTCTTTCTTTATTTAGCATTGCAAATGGTTTTTCTTTTGATAGTTGTGCGTGGAATCTTTTCTTGGTGATATCCTGCTGGGCGATTTCTCACACCCTACTTACACACTTGGGTGTAAGTAGACATGTTACTTCTGATACAGGTAAGGGCCCAGCTTTTAGGAGTAGTGGTTCAGGTTGTTAGCAGGCCTATCTACGTGGCGTTTTGGTGGTGGTTTAGGGGCGGTGTCCTCACACCGGGCGACAGTTATTAGGTAGGTTTTTGGTCATCTCGTTTTAGTGTTATTTGTGTTTTGAATACTTGTGAACCAAAAACCTGTTTGGTTAAATGCACGTTTGACTGTAACTTTTATTTTTTGTTTGTTTTACGTTTGTTGGCTGCTTTATATTTGTTCACTCGGGTAAATCATTCCCAAGGTTTATTTTGATACCCGGGCACTTGTGTCAGCCCGTGGGGATCGGGAACGCCCTTCGGGCCTTGCCGCGGGCTGGGTCGGGCGTCGGTTCGGATGGCGGCCCGATTCAGTTCGTGACATTTGGCTCGGCCAACCCCTTCCCCTTTTGCCTCTCCACATCCCTCTCTAACTCCTTGAAGCCTCAATTTGGGCAGAAGTCTTCCCAAGGAATCCTTTGAACTCAAATAAAAAAGAGTTACCCAATTTAATGGTAGTGTCGTCTCTTGTGTTCTTATGTTTTATTTTGCTTCCCCAACCCCTTAACTCTTTTTATTAATTTATTTTGTAACAAATCCAGTATCTTAAATATACTAGGATGTTGTTATAAGAAGTATTGGATCTACACTTACACACACCTACATCTAATGGTTAATAAACATATTGTTTCAGTGGATGGCGAATATCTACCACACGAAACGATGATTGTTCAACATTCTTCTAAAACCTTCAATGGTGGCCATTAAGATAACACTATATTTATATATTATATATAATATGTTTATGTTTTACTTAATATTCTTTATTTTTCATTTATGTCATACCTTTATGGTTTCCATTATGGGTAAACGCAATATCTTCATTTTAGGATGTGCAGACTACTGCCCTCTCAAAGTGATTTGATTTGTTAATACCATATGTGGTACGTATAAAGGATATATTTAATGATATTATATATGATACCATACTGGAATTAAAATACTATTTTGTATCATTATTTTTTAATTCCATTAAATATGAAATAGAAATGGAAGAAGCGTCCATGCGTATGTACGGCTTACTGTCTCCATGAATGGTACATTTCATTTCTTATCTCAAAATGTTATGTACTATTATAAGTACATATATATAATTGATATATATGTAATATATTACATCTAAATGATGGATATAATTCTGGAATTATAACATATATATATATATCTTTCATTTTGTGTTAATTCCATTAATATGACAAAAACAATTAATGTAGCGTTCATGCGTACGTACGGCCTACCGTCTCCATGAACGGTGCTTCTAATTTTTATCTCAAAATGCAATGGAATAGTATAAAATGGATATATAATGGATATATATGATATTTAAAACAGCAATACTATTCTAGATATGATGTTCTTATAACTACATGGAAAATTATTTTCCAACAAGTTCAATTTTTGACTCAAGTACCAATGATCGTTTAAACGTCCATTATTAACTAAAATAATTACATAGTGTTCATGTCATGGTAATAAGTGATATAAAAGGAATAATGAACTTGAAAAAAAGTTCTTAAGGAAGTATAAATTAACTCAAGTTTATTATTCAGGATATTAAAGAATGATCAAGTCAAGTCGGACCTGAGGTAAGGGATCCCACTCCTCTCTTTCTTTTTAAGTACACTCTTCTATGCCATACCTTTTAAAGCTCATCTTTCTTGTTATTGGGATGTTATTTTATATTAATATTACTGTAATTTTTATTTTCATGTTATGAGAGACCCTATTCTCTCTCATCAATCCTTTTTGGATGTTTTGAGTGGCCCCGTTAGGCTGCCGAGTTTTCGTAAGGGATTTTTCATCTCACGTTTATTCCCGTGAGATTTATGTTACATCTGCCACCATTTCTTTTGAGCGGTATATGTACTGCCTATTATTATACTATTTGTGTAATATACTATTGTTTATGAGTATTTACATCAATGTTGTTCTGTCCTTCTTTCATGGGGTGTATGTTTCAAAAGATACCCAAGTCGATAAGGGAACCTTTCACCCTCCTCTTTTTAAAAGACTTCTTTTTTGGGTCTTTTAATTTACATATTATAATGTTAGGATATGTACTTATATATCCTTATTGATGTAAATTTTATGTCCAAGTGATGAGATACCCTTTTTAACTCTCATCAACTCATTTTATGAATTTTTTTGTGGCGTCGTTAGGCTGTCAAATTTTTGGAAGGGAACTTCTTAACCCAATTTTGATTCTTTGGGATAAACTTGTACTCCTTGAATATGTCGTTCTATGAATATGTGTGAATAACCTCTGATTGTTTTACACTTGATATACAATTATATTGGGTGTATTTATATTTTTCACACATAATTATGAGATTGGTTTATCCTTAATTTAAGGATACCTTCTTTATAAGGTACTTCATCTCATTTTACATTTCTATTGAGACTTCATTGTTGTGATGCACCAATTCACTCTTATATGTTGTTTATAATGTCCTTTGTAATATTATATCATGAATCCATTTATTCTCATGATATTATAAAGTTATGATTAAATGTTATTCCTTAATTATTGTATTCAAGTGTCTCTCATTTTGTTAAAAACCCTTTAACTAAAATATCGTTTTAAATGTTTTCATGATTTATACATACAAATATTTCTCATTAATATCCATGTTTTCAAAATGTATTTAAGGATTTATTTATATGGATACTAATGGTATAAAATGTTAAAAGCTTCGCAGTGGTATGGGACACTTTGATTCAAAAATCTATTTATTATATGTTTTAAATGGTTTTGGAAATGGTTTCTTTTTGAATGGATTCATTATTTCAATATCCTAAAATGTTATATTGTGATTGAAATGTGGAAATGTTATGTTTCCTTTATGAATGTTTTATGTGATACGTTTATGTTATGGTTCTTGGGCATTGTTATGAAAACAGGTGGTTCCGTGATAAACTAAGGGTGGGTGAGCCCAATATAGCTCTCCAATGCATTGGGTAACACGAAGGAGTGAAATGTTAAGGTTTCTCCAAAGTGATTTAGTGAATATACTGTGATGGGTATTCCAAACGTAACCAAGTGGGTTACTCCTTATGTAAGAATGTTATGAATGCCTCATGTTACCTTCTATGTCTTATGATTTCTATGATTTATTCATTATTTGATGAGGTATGTTAAAGTGCCTATGTTTTATGGGTAAAGTATGATTTCATTCTTATGTATATATGAACTCATGTTTCCTTTACATATTTTTATAACCCTTATTGAGCTTTTTATTCTCTTCCCAAGTTTTTGAAATGTTTTTCACAGGTCAAGGGAAAGGTACATGATGTGATGATAGTGTCAAGGATGTGTCAAAAAAGAATCCATGTTTTATTTTAAATATGTTTCCGTTGATGGGAAGAATGAATAATGTATTTTACGTAACCACTTTGTTTAAATGTGGAATGTAATGCATGTTTCATGATCTAATTCTCTAAAACTCTAAACCTGAAAGGATACTGAATGTGTAATATTGTAATAACTGAAGATTAAGTAAGGTTTATGGCAGGGGCCTTATAACTAGGGAATCCATTGACCAGCTAGATATATGTGTTTAACCAATTTACATTTTTATTTATACCGAACATTCTTGAACTAGAAATAACCACAACACACATACCGAGTGTAAGAAAAGCCACCAAAACCCACAATTTTATTCGGGGCTATTAACACATATAATCACAAAATGATAATCCAAATCAAAGTAATAAAAGCATGAGAAAATGAATCCCTCTACCATATTCAGTTTCATTTATCCATTTATTATATTTTATTAGTCTATAACAAAAAAAGGTAGATACAAAAATGAGAAACAATCCCACATGAAACAAAATTGAAAATAAATGATCAAAATACAGCCTAAAAAGGGATTCAACTTTCCTCAACTGAGAATAGACCAGGTAACATATATTTTAACACCTATCCCTTATGATATGTAGCAACCTAAGGATGCCTCACCACCAATGCATTAATAAATACAAAAAATAACTCAATTATAACCAAGGGAGATCATCTTCCATCACATATAAAAAATAATGAGAGGCAAAAAGAGATCATCCCGAAAGATACCATAAAAAAGGGGGAAGAACACACCATTGATCAATGAATGATCACTACATGTCGATGGAGAAAAGTTATGAAGAAATCAGTGATGAAGGATTCCTCAAAATGATGAAGTGGGGTTGCTAGTTCGCCTAGGGTTGAGGGAGAGTTGCTACATATGTAGGGTTTGGAAACTCGAACAGCTGGGGAAAACAAAAAATCATTATAGTGGTGGGATATTACCTGACTTGTAGTCGTCTTTCACACCATGTAATTCCTCGATGTGGGTTTATGCTAAAAAACCCATCATCGTTAGATTTATTTTATTTTTCAAACCCCAATACATTATAATCTATGGAACTCCTAGAACAAGACATGAATCATAGCATCACACCATGTAATCTACATACATGATGTGTGTCACCTACAATAGAATTGTTGTACCCCCAACTACTATAAAACTGCTAAATCCTCCATTCAACATCTTTAAAAAACAATCTTAAATATAAATATATTAGGAGGACAAAGACAGTTACAATATATATTTGACTTAATATTATTTATTTATAACATTTTATTTCCCTTGTATTATTTTATAAATTAGCTAACTTCTATTCATGCTGTAACTATAATATTTTTAACAATTATTGTGTTTGGGGCTTATAATCCATTCTATTTGATATTGTGATAATCATATATATAATTTTTAGAATATTTAGTATATATGTTTCATATAGCTTTTGATTCCCATTATAATTTCATGGAATGTATTGTGAATATTCACATAGAATTATTGAATATTTCATTTTTCAATGATTCCTTAATTCATGATAGAGTTGAATTTATTCATTAATATAAATTGAAATTCTAAAATTCAAAAAATATTATTAATCATTATCAATATTTTTATAATAATTCATTTATATAAATTTTCATTGACATTCACGATTTAAACATTATATCATTACTCATGTAGGTGGTAAAACTATGCCAAACATGAAGGCATTATAATTAAGAAATGAGAATGAAAATATTATAGTACTGTATTAATATGACTTTCATTGATGTTAAATGATTCTAAGAACAGGTTAATTATGTTATAAATCCTATATATATATATGGATATTGAATTAGAATTTAATGAAAAATAATTAAGGATAGAATAACACTTATATTGAAGTCGTTAATCTCGCTAGTGATAGCCTCCTAGATATGTGGGGTTTGAGAATTATTCTTATGACCAAAGGATTAATAATTTAATAAAAGATTGTTAGATAGATATTTGTAATAGATAGCTCAGGTAAACAAAAAATAATTGTCTGGGTTTGTTGGGCTGGTGGAGGGTTCCTTTTATATATGATAATGGATCTAATTGATGTAAACATAAATTCATTAATATAAAATGGAATATTCTTATGATGGAAAGTGGATACAAAGAGGAAATATAATGAATATATAATAGGGAGAGTCACACAATCCACAATTATCACATTTATAGTAAACATTTATGGATATTTAAGGCCTTTCCTTCTAATATAAAGCATTCAACAATTTTTATTCCACATAAAGGTCAAAAACTATTTCCTTGGTAACTAATTTGTATAGATTATAGTGATATTGAACATATTACATAATTTGAAAATTTGGATTGAAAATATGAAAATTATGACCATGTATTCAATTTATAAGGAATATAATAAATAATTTATATGTTTACATATATTCACGAGGCATATCAACAATTTGTTGTAAAATGTTCTTATTATTAAAAATGAATTTATTATTATTTCATACAATGTAATGGAAATTAAATAATTGGAAAATTTATTAAATATATTGGCAAACAATTAAATTTGATAAAATCTCCCATTTATTTGGATTAATTTAATTTTTTTGAAATGAAAATATAGAACAAACAAGAAATATAATTATTTAAAAATAAGGTTTATAAAATCAAATGATTTTAACTATTTTAATTTCTAATTTATTATTAATGAATGAATATTTATTAATTTGGTTATATATATATGAATAATTTCATAAATAAAATTTTATATATATACCATTTTATGAAAAAAATATCTCATATAATTTTTCATGACAATAAAATTCTATTTAACCATGAATAATTAAATTAATATTCCATATATTTTATTAATTATTTTTTATATTTTGTTAATTTATTTTAATAATCATTCATTGATTTTTATTATTATATTTTATAATAGTAATTCATTAAATGTAATATTGTTTCAAAAAAATATAGCTCGTAGTTTTTTATTAATATAAATGGTAATTTTTTGTGTGTTTTATGAACATTTAGTTTTTAAAAAAAACTTAATTAATTATCCTTTTATTCCATTTATAAATTATCAAATTATGTTTTATTTATAAATATAGTATGATATCTAATTTTTTAGCTTCACAATTTACCCTAAAAATCATAGTTTACATTTTTTTGGAATTGATTGAAACTACCACTACTGGAAATATAACCTTTCCCAACGCTTCTATACCAACGGTTCATAAAAACCGTTGGTATAGGTTCCCTTTCCCAACAGTTTTGCCAAACCATTGGGAAATCCCACTTTGAGGCCACCTTTCCAAACGGTTTGGCCAAACTGTTGGGAAAGGGTATGGCTTTCCCAACGGTTTGGCCAAACCATTGGGAAATCCCAAATTTTGGCCACCTTTTCCAATGGTTTTGGCAAACCGTTGGGATAGGTATTCCCTTGCCCAATGGTTTGGCCAAACCATTGGGAAAAGTCCACGTTTTGGACATCTTTCCCAACTGTTTGGCCAAAACCGTTGGGAAAGGGTATACCTAACCCAGCGATTTTCCAAAACCATTGGGAATGGTCCCCAACAAATCAACATTACCCCAAAATCAAAATCCAGAATCAAAATATATACCAACAGTTGTCAAAACCGTTGGTATAGGCCTATACCAACGGTTTTGACAACCGTTGGTATAGATCCTTTTATTTTTTATCATTTCTTCTAACCCAGAACATTATATAAATCAAAATTTAAAATCATTATGAGAATAAATATCTATATTTATGTAATTATATTCACAAAAGTCATGTTAGGTTAGTGGTTAAGTCGTTGATTAATAAACTTGGAGTCCTGGGATCAAATCCCAGTGAATGTTTTTTTTGAAATACATATACCAACAGTTCCATAACCGTTGGTATATATTTTCATATTCATTATACCAATGGTTTCAAAAACCATTGGGATAGGTCTATACCAATGGTTTTGGGAAAACCGTTGGTATAGAACTATCCCAACGTCTTACTTGGCAATGGTTCTCCAAACCGTTGGTATAGCCTATACCAACGGTTTGGAGGCCTATACCAACAGTTCCAAACCATTGGTATAGGTTAGTTTTCCAGTAGTGTACCGTTATGTAACATTAAATATTTATTTAATGGGGTATAAAGACTCTAATCATAGGGTGTTATAAATTGTAACACACCCTATTCTAGAGTGAATATTTCATGTTTCATATAAATAATCTAACCAAATTTAGAGATCATTTCCATTCATAGACCCCAAATAATTACATTTAAATATGAATTGATTTTGAATATTGTAATCCATATTCTTATAGTCCTAATGATTAAGGCTATAAAAATGTATCACTGAGAACCCATACAGATGAGTTTATACTGAAATAGTCCCATATACTGAGCCATTTTATTTCTTCTGTCTTCTAATTAAATGTAAAAATGATGTGTACGATACTACTTGATTAAAAATATATTAACATATTGTTAAATCATTTACTACCAAAGGATCGATCTAAAAAATGATATTCTATCTAAGATATTAGTTCAAAATTAATGTTAATCGTATATTCCTCCACTAAATCAAATAATACTATGTAATGATAAAATAAAATAACGAAATGTTACCCAAATTAACATTGTGGTTAAAAAATTATTTTTCATAGTAATGATACATGACAATGCATTAATAATATACAAAATCCACTCTAATTATATAGTTGAGAATTGGGATGGAGGTAAAATACTATATATATATTAGCATTACCCCACCGAATGATATACTATTATTTTTATATTTAGTGAAAAATAAAAAATTTGTATTTTTTAAAAAATGATTGTAATGAAACACATTTTTTAAATCATACCATATGATAGGTATTTTTAAAAAAATAAACTCAATGAAAAATGATTGTCAGTTAAACTCACTATCCTCTTGGTAGAATTAATCACTAAGACAAGATGAAAATCTGAGTGTCTTCTATATGTTTTCATGAAAATATTTAGTGTTTTTATTTTATTATTAATGAATACTCCTCTATGTTCATGATTGAAGTAAGGGGATGATTTGTAAACTGTGTTTTTATGTATAATTTACAAATTTTTAGATCCTAAGAGGTTGAATATGAACCCTTACTAGAATGGAAATCCAATGTATCATAAAACATTATTTTAATTGGTGAAACTAATAATATGAGGTGATAAATTTTTCTTAGTTTGATTAGAATGTGTTCCCTAAATATAAAGTATGAAAGGGACATACATAGTTAGATCCATTATTCTTTATAGACATTCCTGAAGATATCTCATGATGTAATTGTGGAAATTAATTACCATATGCAAAATCTATTAATATGGAAACTCTGCTTTAGTTGCTTTCCACTAAACAATTGTCGACTAGGTGGGGTGGGGGTGGGTACTGTTAATGATATATTCTCAACAACATCCAATAATCCTAATATGAAGTAAATTAGTGGTATGTGTATTAACTATAGATAAAAGAAAACATGGATAGCCTCATACAATTGGGATATGGTAACATAATCTCAACAACATCTCACATTCTACAGACATGAAAAAAATATAAACTCTATCATTATTCCACTACCTATAACGATTTATTTTAAAAAAAAACTATATATTTTCCCAAAATTAATAATTATAAAAACAATTCATATTAGTGCATTTTTTATGTAAGTTTGATGAATTTACTTTATATTCAAATTCAATATGTAACATTCTATATTATCTATGTTAGTGCATTATAGGTATAAGGAAAACCGCAATAGGGTACAAAAGTCATTAATCATCTACTATATTAAAACACTGTGATTTAAATATGATATATTCATCAATGGTTACTATAAATAAATAGACCCCTATATTTGAAAAATATGGATAATTAATTGAATAACATGTGGTATTTGTTAGTTAATTGTATAGTTGTTAGTCCATTTTAGGCTTGTGAATATGATGTTTAGGTGATTTTAAAAGGTACACTATATTATTCGATAACCCCCAATGGTTTGATGAATATGAATATGAGGTTTATAGTGGATATTCTAAGTTGGAATAATGGTAATGCAACCATTAAATTGAAATCATTAAAACCTTTGATTTTTGAAATAAGAAATTTTTTAAGAAGATTTAGCTAGTAGTGATGAATCTTGAGATGAAGCCCCACCACCACTAGTTGAACCAGCCCAGATGAAAAATGTTTCATGATAGATGGGTAGAATTATATACCTAAATGGTTATAGAACCCATAATACTACTCAACTACCTAAATCCGCAATATTCATTAAAATAGCTTTCCAGTAAACTATCACCAAACTATAAATCATGATATAAATATTATACATGATTCAATGTTGTAGGTAATGTTATATGTTAATAATATTTATTCTATAACCACATTATTATATTATATTTATAGTCAATAATCATCAATTTAACCCAATAATAATGTTGAACTGAATTGAGTGTAATATGGTCCAATATAACTAAATATTAGAAATCCCAGTATCCCAATAATTAATGTAACATGTGAAATATAAAAAATACTCCCTAAAATTTTCTCTTAGTGTTTACCAATGATAAGGTAAAATATAAATTACTTGGAAGATATTAATTTTTACATCATTTTATAGAGTATGGTAACACAAATTTATATACTATAGAATATGATAATATAGAAATATCACTAGTTTGGAAGATCACTACAATTAATTAACCTATCAATTTAGCATATTTTTTATAAGGATATAACATATTATTTCTCACTAAATAAATTTTTTTATAATGAATTAGTATCCAATTTAATCTCTTTTTATAATATCCTAACATATTATTATGGATACAACTTCAATAGAAGAAACTATGGATTATTTATGTAGATATCTGATCAAAATAATTATCCAAAATTTATATTCAATATGTGTATCATAAAATATTTAAATATTTAATTGAATTAATGGTTCATAATGAGGTTGAAATCCATCAAATCATGTAATAATGTAAATAATAACCTCTTGTAAATTATCGATGCATTGGAAGGTAAACATGGATATTAAGTATCTTAAATATATAATGGTACTTGCCAAAATACTCAAACTTTTCATGATCCAAGAAAATATCTCCACATAGTACATGGAAAAATATATTATGAAAAAATTTAATAAACATTCTTATATATATATTAAATCGGAAATATTAATTTTGGAATAGTAATAATAAATCCAACTATTTTTTATTCAAATAAGATCACTTCTATTTTATTTTTACCAATGAAAATGATATCACTAATATGATAAATGTATAGAGGAAAATAAATGCAGGTCATTGTGATCACCATAATAATTATCCCTAATAAATAATTTTAGTCTGTAAATCATGTAAGGATTTATATTTAAGGAATTACTAGAGATAATTATGAATAATGGTAATATAGAGCCAGGAAATTCCATGGGCCTTGTGTCAAATTCCTTTATCCCCACCACATAGAAAAAAAGTTAAATTGAAATAATTTTCAGGTAACAAAGAAATTGTTTTTAAAAAATATCTCATTGAAATTGATAATTTTATTAGATTATATGATCAATTCAATGATGAGTCAACCAATCATGACCTTAGTTTCCAATACAACTCATATAACAAGAAAATATAAAATAAAAACAACTATATAGTTTCTATAACTGATGATAAATTGTTAATAACCAGAATGGGGATCCCATTTGGGTAACAAAAATAGTTCAAACATTACATGGACACATATGCCAATATTAGTATGTTGATAAGATTTACCCATATTCAGAACAACTGTTGATTAAGAACTCCAATTTAAATGGTTGGCTAATAAATATTTTATAAATACGTGTATTAAGAAATAATATGTTTTCAACCAATATATTCCTAAAATATAGTCAATCTGTAAGGGTTAAAAAATACTTACACGAGTCATAACAATTTGAAGTGGATATTTATTTTTTTTTAAATACCAAATCACGTCTCTAAAAAAATTAATGTCCTTCAATTATATCAATAAAAAATTATACATCAATAATGGACCCTAAAATTTATACATATCATTTATCAATCAAGTGGGACAACTAGATAAAGAAAATTCACCATGTCATCCATTCATATTAGTGGATCCATCAAACACCATACTAAATGTGACTAGACTATAAGAGTGAAAAACCACATGGAAAATATTAGTATAGTTAGATAATGAACCTATACACTAAATCAGAATATATTATCGTAATAGGTTTCCTAAACCGCTGGATGAGATATAAAAAATGATAATATACCGATCCTCCTTTTCACTATGACTCCCAATAAAAGATTATGTTCCCGTATATATATTGGTAAAATAATATCTTATAGAATCCATGTTAAATCATATAATGTTTTAGAAAAATGTATTTATATTAAATTAATATCATGATAAAAATGAATTTAATAAATATTATACCACCATATTCAATGGGTAGTTGAAAAAATGAATAAATATAAAAGGGTACATCTATCTACTACTTATATATTATATGATCAATGATATTTAATTATTTTAAGAATTTATAGATAATGCATTTAGTATCAATGGAACCATAACCCTGAATTACTATATAAAAAAATAATCCAATATATATCCATGAGAATGGCAGTATATGGGTCAGAATAGAGTTAGTTATATCCTTTGTAAATGATACTATTAATGAGAAAATTTGTTGATTTTGGGAAGGATATAGTGTTTATAGTGGTTATCCATGAAATTATTTTCAATTAGAATATAGGATGTCAAAATATATATCTTCATGAGTTCATACACTCTTCATAAATTTAGTACAAGATTTTCTCTATCAATTAAGAACAAATAATTACAAAATGGTTATCTGTCCCTATTAGAATCAATTAAAATTTAGAAATTTTATTTTCGATACTCTTATAGTGATTAATAAAATAATTAAACTAAGAAAATAATAGATATTTATACCCCAAAGAAACTATAGGATACTTTACCCACCCTTAATATTATTTAAATGCATGATTAATTTTATTTATCGACCAAATTATAGTTGAAAAGACATTATTGGTATTTTTCTTCCTATCCCATCAATCAATGAAATATATCCCCTAAAAAATTATTATATAATCATTTATAAACATATTCATATTTCTTTATTCCCATATATATAAGTGATATTAATGTCTTTATTATATCTATTGTGCTCATTTCCCAAGTCAGTTTGCAAATATACAAAAAATACTAGGTTTATGGAGACATCAAAAACCAATCTATCTTGTTTTAATGTAATGGATGTGAATTTATTGAAACTGAAAATGGGGTTCGATACATCTATTATTTTCCAAAAAGTCAATGTAAAAAATGATGTATATATATATGGCTTAAATAACCATTAACCAATGAACATGATTATAAAACCATGAATCCATCATGGGTTTGAAGGGTAATAAATTTTACTCCTTTGTAGATCTCAATTAGAATGATCATAATTTTACATCAATTAAAAATGATGAAAATATTTTCATTACAAATTATGATATCATACTTCTGATATTTAGAACATAAGAAAAATCTCATCGATATTACTCATCATATCAAAAATATTTATGAGAAATAGTTTTGAATTTTTTTATGAAACATTGGTATATCATCACATTAAATGACATTTAAAATTAAGGATTCTAGTAGTTATTATTCATCCATTTGTAGAAAATACCATAATATTATAATGGATATAAAAATACAATGGGAATTATGGTTGTATCTTCTAATAAAATAGTGGAAATTTATCTAGAAAATCTTATATAATATGGTTTCAGTCACAATGTACAGTATCCCCAAATAGATAGAAACAATATTGTTATTAAGAATAAAAATAAAAGAAACTAATGAATATCAACCCCATAAAAATTATAATCTATTTACCAAGTTATTATTCAATTATCATGATAAAAAACCCATTATTTTGAAAAAATGAATTATTTTATAACCTCTCATTTAGAAAAGGTATTCTAGATATTACTATATCATTCTTTCCCATAAAGATGATGAATCCATTTAATTTACGGGATAAAATTTTATATTTCATTCAATTAATACAATATAGTTAAGGAAATATCATATTACCCAACAATAAATAATAAATATCCTCTATAAATGAAACCTATGCAATTCAATGAGTTGTTTTATGGATAACTTATTATAATATCATGATAACACTCTAACCACTACACAGATTCTAAGGCATTATAGTCTAAAATATTCACACATAACATTAATTTTAACCTACTAAGGTGTGAATTTGGGTTTATTTATAGGAAATCATTTTTATAATGGTTTTGATATTTATTGACCATATTTTGAAGTAAATGAATTATAAATTCCATTAACATACCACTTATAGATTCCACCAATAATTAATGTGTATCCAATGGTGGATCTCTTATGATTTTTACATAATATATCATCCTTATAGAATATATATAATATTTATAAATATTATTAAAATAAGGTTTTTCCTACCAACACGGAAAATATATAATGATCTTCTATATCCTAGTAAAAAACTCATTAGGATATTATTTAGGCCAATTGTAACTCATATATATAAATCCATTAGTATTAAATATAACTATAAAAACAATTAAATTGAATCCATCCATTAAAAGTTGATTAATATATTTAGATAAAATGGAACCTGATTTATTAGTATGACTATGTTGACTTTTTATGTCATTCATACCATCATGGAGTGGAACAATCCATCCACAGTTATATTGAGTCAATGTCATGGCATTAAATTTTTCATTTCGATCTTCATCTAGACCCCAATATCCATTCACTAAAATATATCCATAATTTCACTATGATATTTCGTCTCATATAGATATTGGTTATATTTATCCATTAATTTTATATTTAGTTAATCACATGTTTTGAAAATATGGGATGATTACTTGTAGAATTTCGAATAACATTCCCATCATTGCAAGAAATACAATCTGATACATAAATATTTTACCCGGATTCAGTTTTTTGTCATTACATTTACATGATTATGGTAACTATATATTGATTAAATATTTCATAGTTTTACTCAAAAGATAATGGAGTTTCCAATTATTAATAGGGCTAGTCTAAGAGTTGACACCATTTATTCTATCATATTCTTTTAGTATTAATAAGTTTATACTGATAATAAGGATGGAATATGTATCCTTTTATAGTGTTTAATTTCATGGCTAGTTTTTTTATTTTTTGAATTAATTTCAATAAATAGTTAGAATTGGTTATTGTATAAATATATGTGGATTATACTTTCAATAATAAATATATATTATCATATCATTATTGTATATCAAAATTGATACATTTCATTTCAATGAAATCTATATTTTTTCCAATGAATATATGTATGCTAATATGATTCACTAAATTACATGGATTATATAATCATAGATTTATATTTTTATTAAATGACCATCTACACAGTGCATGAAAAATTGGAATTTCATTTCATTAACAACAATATTCTACTAGTACATAATGTTGATGTCACATTTTATTGAGTATGATGCATATATCCATAAGGGGAGTATAAAATCAGATGGATTTTTCTCATTTAAAACCACCATTGACACCATTTTCATTCCAAGAGTCCAAAAGAAATGATGTAGATATGTAGATGTGATTTAAATATTATACATGGTGATGGATCAAACTCAATTAGAATAATTTACATGTATTATTTTTATGAGTTCATTATGAGATGTATTAAATATTATGTGAATTTCAATGCGATGGAAAATAAATATATATTTATGTGTAATTAAAACCAAAAAGATACAAATATCATATAAGTACCATTTCTTGTACATAGTAGAAAACTAAATGTTTCATCCTAGATAATTATTACTTGATAAAATTATATCAGGAATATTATACATAATTTTTTTAAATATAATGTGTCCATAAAATTTTGTGGTCATTCAATACTTAATTTTTATAAACATAATAACAAATTTTTTTCTTACTATTTGATAACAATATATAGTTCATGGTGTTCCAATTATAATTAAGAATTATCTTTATAGAGTCCAATATTAGTAGTATATTTTTAAGTCGCCATATTATCCACAATGTTAATTTCCCTTATTTCTTTAATTTTGAGTTTTAAATATTATCTTCATAGAAAAAGATCTGATTCAAAACAATTTCTCACATTCATGTAGTATCTATTAGACTACTATAGGGTTTCAGTAGGACATGAATCTGATTATAATATATGGTGTGTAATGATAATAAAAGTTTCTAGATAATAGTATCAATTATTTATATTCTTATCACACAAGTACACAAACTAAAACCCTATAATTTTTTTCGAATAAAAGAATGATGTAGTGTTTTCTTTTTAGGTCCACATACCCTTACTCTCATAATCTATTTATAACCAAGTAACTGAAGAAGATTATACATAGAAATAGTAGTTAAATATTAAATTCTAGATGAATTAGGATATGATAAACTAAATTATATTAATGTTAATCAAAATCATATTATCCTGTATTTATATTTATTATTTGTTACTAATAATTTGATTAAGGAAAAATATTTTAAAATATCAACAAAACTTGATATTAAGGAAGATTCCATAAAAATAGAAAACAAATAGGTGATTACTTATATTATGGAACTGTAAATTGTAATAGAGTATAAATCTAAATGAAAAATTATTTAATTAATTTAAACATTTATCTTTATGTGATTTAATAAAACATAATCCATATAGTGATTCCACGGTTGACATAATATGTATCTTAAATAAATACATTTTTTCCTCAAATAATTTCCAAAAACATAAAGTAATATAATTATTCAATAATGGATGGACCATGTGGTGTTGTAATTGTAACAAACTAATGTATTAAATGTAATTCTTATTCATATAAATAAGTCATCACATGAAATCACAACACAATGAACTAATAAGAACTATGTGGTCTTTAAACATAATATTTCACTTCTGTGTTCTGAATTTCAAAAATCTATCACACACGGTTGCGATCAGTATGTTATTTGGAGACTAATATGACCAACATAATTTTATGTGAATAGTATCATAACCTTAAGAATAGAGACTTAACCTAATTAATAGAAACCTTATTTGTGATAGTATATAAATAAAATTCATGTGAAAGTATGTTGTACCAATAATTGGGAATATGTAAATAAATGTTTTAAAACTGATTTTTTAGAATAAATTATGACTTTAATAAATTATTTAATTAATAATATTTAGAAAATTAATTTGTATGAATGGATTTCATTTTTGGATTCTACACATTGATAAATGTTTAGGGTGATTTATTTTATTTTTCTAAAATACTTGAATTTTTTATGAATAGTGAAATTTGATAATTTACGATAAATTCCATGTAATGGATTTATTGAGTCATTCATGATGATATGATGGTGTAAGACCAATTTTTTATAATTAAAAAGAACCTAATATTATTATAATTCATGGAATACTCATAATTTCTTGTCTTGTGAAGAAGTAATAAATTAATGATTATTTTATTATGAAAACCCTCATCCCCTCTACTATAAATACCATCCATCCTTACCTCTTATATTAACACCTATAAAGCCTTGTTATTTGACAATATTAATCCCAAATAACTCTTAAAGATCTTCCCCCAGGTTCATAATCCCCTAGAATATTAAAAATACCAAATCCTCTCCTTTTAAGAGGCTCTCAAAGGAGGTAAACTCAAGAGGTAAATTCCTTTTTTGAATTCTTTTAGTTCATTTATGTTTTTTTCATTTCTTGTTTTTTCCTCACCTCATGTACCCTAAAAAGGTATTATATCTAAATTAACATAAATTTATTGTAATTATATGATGTTAATGTCATAATTAATTATCTTCTCTCATTTTCCCAACTTTTATTTGAAAGAAATGAAAACACCGTTTGAGAAGTATTAATTTAGTCCATTCGAGGAAAACAATTAACCAATTTAAATTACCATCTGCAATTATGGTAATTAAACCATTTTCACGGTCTAACAATACCATAATATATGTATTATTACTATTATATGGTTCTATAATCTTTTTTTACATATGGTTTTAATTCATAAAATAGAACGCGTTCTTTGTGTAAACAAACAGCCAATTAACCCAAGGATGGCAGTAAAGATTTATATAATTATTCAAAATCACATTAATTAATCATATTATGTTTTTATCCATGTAAAAATATATATTTTCAATAATAAAATATAACTTCTATTCTGGACAACCACCTCTATCAGACATGTTTATCCGAACAAGAATCGACCATTAAAACCCACTAAGAAACAGACACGAACAATGAAATTGAACCTCATAACCAATATAAATGGTTATAAATGTACATAAAAAGGGTGTAATAAATATTTTACATATAGAAGAGGTTATGGAATTATTAATTAACAACACTAATTTTTTTACTCATGTGACTAAAAACAAGTGGAGAACACCAACAGACCTTAGGTATGTGATCCTCTCCATTTTACTTTTATTCAATATTATACTACATGTTATTGCTTTTTTTAATTCCAAATGATAGTTTATCATTTCTCACATCCCCCAAATTTCCCTAATGACTTATCATTGAATATAAACCCATTTATCTTTCATGAATACCTATTAAGTTCACCTGATACCATGCCGATAGTCCGTAAGAAATTCTACCAGAATCTCCTTTATTCCTCCGTGTTCCTCTATCTTAATTTTTACCTTAATGAAGTTGAATTTTATTTTTATGTACAAATTCATAATTCTATTTATATTATCCAAACTCATGTTTCAAGATCCACCCCCATGATCTTTTTTATATTTTAATTCTTTTATGTGAATCCCTCTTAGATACTTTCCAATAAGCAAACTCGTTTTAAGGGAACATCCCAAATATTTACCAAATTTCAAGTGCGCTCTATCCTATGTTTTATGATACCATTTTCATTTTAGAATTAGTATTTTTTTTTGAAATACTTTTTTTGAATTCTTGTTTTATATTAATGATTTTCCATTTTCTATTTTAAAATCTATTTCGTATTATCATTAAAACCACTCAAAAATGTTTTAATGCTAAAATTTCCCAAATAAATTTCGTACAATTTTTAACTTATATTTAACATCACTTCCTGAGATATATACTTATTTTATGTTATTAATATCAATTTATGTTATAATTTATTTATTCCATTGAAACATTGTTGATATGCTAATTGGTTATGATTTATGTCTCTAGTGTCGTACCCAATACATTCCATGGGTAACACATGTTTATGTAAGACCGATTATGTATGATTATTTCTGTGGAAAATATATTCTGGAAATTTGTGATGGGTGCACCATGATACAGCTCCAATGCACTGGGTAATGTTGAGTCTCGTGATACGATTATGTGCGACGGTCTTGGTAGTTAGCCTTGGATTGTGCTACTTTGTGCGAAGGTTTTGGTGGATAGCCTTGGCTTGTTCTAATATGGGAAATCACCATGGAGGTTAGAATTGACTCTTAATAAATTCATGTTTGATCTTTCCTACACATTTATATGATTCCATATCAAAATGATCACATGTTTATATGCTACATGTCTTTTTATATCATCATGTCATTCCTTCTATCCCATGTACTAATACATATTTATTATGGTTATCCCTTATTTGGATTTTAGCATATCCCTTTGTTCATGATATACATAGGGTACCCTATATAGATGTAATCGATAAAATGATGTTAGGATCTCATTATGGAGATTAAATAAATAAGTGTATTTTTTATATACCATTTTTATATATTATGTACCTAGTCTTCCAAGAAACTTGACACAATAATCATTGGCTTGTACTCTGAAGTATAAATATGCTTAAAATTTTGTAATGTTATATGTAAAATGCTAGGGTCTCTATAGTTGGTTTCATAGGATGGTCTAATTATTTATGGATATTATTAATATAGAACCTTAGTGATATCCTTGAAGAATATAATATGTATATGAAAACATCCACAGATTTTTGTAAGTATAGAGTACATGGTTTATCAAGAAAATACATATTTTTCTTCATACAAACTAGTATAGATGTCTTTGAAAATGATGTACCTCGGATTGAAAACACTGAAAAGGTGTTTCAGGCATGACCTAGGGTTTCATGGTATATGAAAACATGCCTTGTTACACTCTTGGTTTGACACTTCTAGGGGATATTCATTGGTGATTTCATGAGTGTAGTAAAAACCATTATTAAGGGAATAAAAAATTCCCATAAGAATATATGTTATGAAATAAATTGAGGATAACCTAGATTTAAACCCAAGGAATCAAAACATAGGATATACATATCCTTCACATGTTAATAATTATATATTGAATTATTTCCTTTATTCTCAATAGCTAAGTATTCAAGCCCTCTAATTGTACGCTGTTTTTATTAGTTAATGGTGGGAAATAAAATAACACATTCCAACAACCAATGTTTTTGGAAATATAATGATTTAATTAATGATATGCCTGATATGATGGGAGAAGGTGTTCAAATAATAATGACAATACTTTCTCAGCTGGCTCTTGTGAGGAATAATAAATTCAATCTTATGGAATGACCTCCTCCTCCAAGGAATGAGAATGTTGTCATAGAATCCTTAATGAGGAAACTGCCTCCCATGTTTAGTGGAACATTTGATCCCCTCCTCATGGAACAATGGATTAACTCCATTTAAAAGATAGTATCCATCCTCCAGTGCTCATAAGAAGATAAAGATGTATTATTGGCTATCATTTTTATTGGGAAGTTGATCAGTGGTGTACACTGATCCTGAATACGATGTCCCAATAAGAAATTGATTCCATGGATTTGGATGACCACAAGAATTTTTTTTTGAAAAATATTCCATGAAACCTTAATCTCAATATGGAAAGAGATTTCCTCATAGTCAAGAACAAGGAATGTGATTATATCGTTGTGTTTGAAGAAAACATTACAAGGATTTCAACTTACTCCTCTAGCATTGTCATGAACATCAAAAGCAAGTTGGATCACTTATTTAGTGGTTTATTGACAATTCTAAATAAGGTGTTGGAGATTTGAGACATAGAAAAATATGAGAATATTGTTTGTTGTTCCCTCAAGTTTGAATTAGGGAATGGAGACTCTCAGTGGTCTTGTGGGACTGGAGAAAAGAAGTATAAAATGCATAACAACATGGGTGGTTCAGCAAACAAATCACACGATGGAAAGAATACTGAATATCCCACTTGTAAATGTTGTGGGATGAAGCTTCATGGGAACTGCCTAAAGGGAACCCGAAATTGCTTCAAATGTGGAATGATGGGACATCTAGCCATGAAATACTGAAGGGATATGATGAATCCCGCTAATTTGGAAGAAGAAAAGAAGGTACAGATCAACACTCAGCCTATAGTGTAGTGTCACCACTGCACGAAGCATGGGAATTATCCACTCAATTACACTAATCCAAGGGTTGTCAGTGGAAATCAACAACAACCTTCAATTAAATAAGTAAGGACTTATAATATCATAGGTATTGATGTGGATCTGGACAATGATGTGGTTATAGGTATGCTAGTTATTTATTCATTAATAACAAATATACTATCTGATTCTAGTTCATTGCATTCTTTAATATCATGCAAGTTTAGTATGAATATTCAAACACCACCTCAAAATTTAGAGTAAAAGTTAACTATGAGAACAGAAAATGTGGAAGTCGTTGCCTCAATGGTTTATAAATCCTCCCCTATTAGTGTTTCTAGACAGAACCTCCTGTCAAATCTCTTCATACATCCATTAGAAGTGTTCATCACAATCATGGGCATGTATTGGATATCTTTATACAAATCCAACATCAACTGTTGGGAAAGGTAGATCACTCTTCACATCCTCAAGCATTCTATAATTAATTACAAGTGTAATGAGAAAGATAAATCTCCTTTATAATATTTATCTCATGTGTGGATATTAATTCCTAATGAGTAAGCCTGTCTAGCTCAAATGACTAGGACAAAGGATAGAATCATGCTTGAAGACATGCCCATTGTGATTTATTACAATAATGTATTCTCTGATGAGTTTTCTGATCTACCCATAATCAAGAGTTTGAGTTCTCAATTGAACATATTCTTGGATCTCTACCTATATCAAAGACACATTATTTAATAGAAACATTAGAGCTGGGGGATCTAAAGAAGTTGTTACAGGAGAATCTGGAGAAGGGTTTTATATGCCCTAGTGCTTCACCATGGGGTGTGAAAGTCCTCTTCAACATATAGAAGGATTTATCAATGATCCACTTCATTTATTATCATGATCTTAATAAAATATGGATAAAAAACAAGTATCTCCTTTCAGAGAGAGATGAAATGTTTGATAAACTTTGTCGGTCTAGTTATTTATCTATGGTGGACCTTTGGTCGTGATATCACAAATTAAATGTGTAGAAGGAAGATATTCCCCAGAAAACCTTTCAAATGAGGTATGTAATCCATGAGTTCATATTGATGCCCTACAAACTCACTAATTTTGCAAAAATTTTGATGGATTTATTGAATATAGTCTTTAGAAATTACCTCATTTTTCTTGTAATCTTTATCGAGGATATTCTTATATACTCCATGAGTAAGGAGGAACACGAGAATAATTTGAGTACTATTTTAAATAATTTGCGAAGGGAGAAGCAATATGAAATGTGTAGTAAATGTGATTTTTGGATGATGGAAGTATCAATATAAAGGAATGTTATTACTAAAAAAAGGATTTTTATAGACCCTTCCAAGACATGGGCAATTGAATAGTTGGCCAAAAAAAATCTATAACAATGATCCGTAGCATTCTAGGTCTCCCTGGTTATTATCCATAATTTGTGAGTAAATTTTCGTGATTGTCAAACCCAATGACCAAGATGACATAGATTGGAGTAAATTTAGTCTACACTTAGGAATGTGAAGACTGTTTCATGGAGTTAAAAAAGTGCCTTATCACTATGCTAGTACTCACACTCCCAAAAAGTAGAGAACTCTTTGTGGTGAATAGTGATGATTCAAAGAATATATTATGATGTGTTTTGATGATAAATGATAATGAAATGGCCTAAAAATCATGGTAGATGAAAATAAATGAGAAAAACTATCCCATACATGATTAGGAGTATGCACTTGTAATATTTGCGTTGAAAATCTGGCAGCATTATCTATATGGGGAGAAGTGTGAGATATTTACAGATCACAAGATATTGAAATATATATTCACACAGAAGAAGAACAATATGAACCATTGAAAATAGATAGAGCTCATTAAGGACTATGAATGCTCAATCCACTACCATACTAGTAATGCAAACAAGGTGGAAAATGCTCTAAGTAGAAAGGATCCTACATCTGTATGAATAATGCGAATTGAAAATGATCAGATCTTCATAGATTTATAGAGGATATACATAGGGACCATTAGGGGTGGAACATCATGAATCCTTTCTCAAATTATTTTTCAACCATCCCTCATGGAGAAAATAAAGTATGCTCGAAGAAAAGATGCATAAATGCTGAAACAGGTGGAAGCAATTAGAAATGGGAAATCCTATGAGTTTAAGAATGATTCAGAAGGAGTAGTATGGTTTGTGTCACAATTATGTCTACCATATTATCCAAATATAATTAAGGGGATTCTAAATGACACACATAGCTCTACCTTCTATATTCACCCCAGGAGCACAAAGGTGAATCAATATCTCCAAAAAAACGTTTGGTTGGACAATATGAAATTGGAGATTGCTGAATATAAATCAAAGTGACTAGTATGTGTGAATGTGAAGGCTGAGTGGAAAAATAATAATGGGATGATACAACAACTACCCATACCACCATGGAAGTGTGATAACATCACCATGGACATTTTATCATGACATCCAAGGACATCCAGAGGATACAATTCAATATGGTTCATTGTAGATCATCTTACAAAGATAGATCACTTTATAATGATTCAACATGACATTTCATTAGATAAACTTGCACAGATATATATAAAAGAGATTTTAATAATTCATGTAGTACCACAATATATTTTATACAATTAATATCCAAGATTCACATTGATGTTCTCCAAATGTCTTTAACGTGCCCTAAGCACTGAACTGAACTTCAATACGGCCTATCATCCTCAAACTGATGGCCAATCTGTGAAAACTATTTATATACTAGAATACAATTTGAGATAATGTCATATGTACATCAAAGGAGGTTGGTACTAACATCTCCCCCTAGTTGAATTATTCAAAAATAATAGTTTCCACTCGAGGATTAGAATGGAACCATACAAATCCTTTTATAGGAAAAGGTGGAGAACACTGGCGTGTTGGGTGGAAGTAGGTGAGTGTAAGCTTCTAGGACCTAAAATGGCAAAAGAAATGGCGAAGAAGGTGAAAACCATTCAGAAGCATATCAAGGTAGCCCAAATTTGAAAGATGAGTTATGCATATAATCATCGATGAGACCATGAGTTGAAATTTAGAGACATGGTATTTCTCTGCGTATCTTCATGAAATAATGTCATGTGGTTTTGGAAGATAGTGAAGATAAGTCCAAGGTACATCTTCCAATTAGAGATCCTTCATCATGTCAGAGTTGTTGCCTATCGACTAACATTTCTCCCTACTATGGCCAAAGTAATGATTCCTTCCATGTTTCACCCTTAATGATGTGCATACAAGATCCTTCACCTGTATTATCATTAGAGGTGGTATAGTTGGAGGATTATTTTTATTATATGGAGTAGCCAGTGATGATATTGTATTGTAGAGATAATGTTCTACCATAGAAGACTACTAACTTCGTCAAGGTACTATGTCAGAACTATAAGTCCAAAAAGGTAACATGGGAACTACATGATGTCATTAAGTTAAAGTACCGGTACCTGTTTTTGGATTTGAATATAAAATGAATTTTTGGGGGAGAAATTTCATAATGGGGTATATTGTAAAAAAATTTATATTTCATTAGAAATTCCATTCTTATAAATATTTTATCACATGAAATCACTACACAATAAACTACTACATACTATGTGATCATTAAACATAATTTTTACACTTCTGTGTTTTGAATTTTGAAAACCTGACATACACGGTTATGATTAGTAAGTTATTTGGAATCTAATATGACCAATTTTTGTTTAAAGAATAGTAATAAACCCTTATTAATAGTAAATATACTCTTATGAAGAGTGAAATAACATAATGAATTGTAACCTTACCCTTTATAGAATATAAATAAGATCCAAGTGAATGTATGATGAACCTATAATTTGGAATAAGTAAATAAATGTTATAAAATGAGTTTATTTAGGATAAATGACTATTTTAGTTAATTATTTAATTAATCATATTTAAAAAAAATTGGAAATGGGACTTCATTTATGAATTCTACATATTGAAAAATATTCAGGGTGAATTTTTGGGATTTTTTTAAAATACTTAAATTTTTGATGAATATTAAAATACGATAATTTACTATAAATGCTAAAAATGGATTTATTGAGTAATTGATGATGATATTCTGATGTAAGACCAATTGGTTCGAATTCACATGATCTTATTGCTATTATAGGTCCTATAACACTCACTCTTTCTTGTCTTGTTTGGGAATAATAATTTAATGATTATAATATTATGAATACCCTCCTCCCCTCAAATATAATTACCACCCATACATAAATATTCTTTTCACTCCTCTAAATCCTTGTTAATTTCCATAATTCTCCCAAAATATACCCTCAAGATAATACCCCACATCAAAAATCCTCTAGTACATTCAAAATACCAAATCCTCTCCCCTTATTAGGCTCTCAAATGACGTAAAATCAAAAGGTAAATTTCTATTTCCAATTATTTTATTTATTTTATGTTATTTTTGTTTTCTTGTTTATTTCCTCACCTCCATTAACTTAAATGTAATGATAACTCTAGTAACATACATTTACGGGAATTATATTATTCTAATGGGATAATTCATTATACTCTCTCCTTTCTCCATCTTTTATTTGAATGAAATGAAAACACCATTTGAGAATTGTAAATTTAGCACATTCAAGGATGCATGTTTATCAATTTCCACTACCATATTCAATTCTGGACATGAAAAAATTTTAATATTTGAAACATACCATTATATATGTATTATGACTCATCTATGGTTCTGGATTCTTTTTCACACATGGTTTTGATTTATAAAACAAAACATGTTCTTTGTGTCCAAAAAACCGCCAATTAACCCAAAAGGATGTCACTACATTTTTATAAAAAGATTCAACATTGAATTATGTAACCAAGTAATGTTTTAAAACATTTAACCTTTTGGGGTTTCAATAATAAAATATAAATTCAATTCTAGGCAACCACCTACATTGTATATGTTTATCCAAACATGAACCGACCATTAAAACCAAGTAAGTAAACGGACCTGACCAATGAACTTGAACATAATAACCAATCAAAATTGTTATAAATTAACATAAAATGGGTATAATAAATATTATAGATATATAAGAGGTTATTTAATTATTAATTATTAAATCTAATTTGTTTATTCAGGTCATTAATAAAAAGTGGAGAACACTAATGGACTCAAAGTAATGGATCCTCTCTATTTCAATTTTTTTCAAGAATGTTTTCTATGTTATTCATTTTTTTGTGTAATTTATAATGATGGGGTAAGATTTATCACCTTCCCAATAATTATCTCATATTTTATAAGGGATTTGAAACACCTTTATCTCTCATGAATCCCTATTAAGTACACCTGATAGCATTCCTATAATCCATAAGTATTTCTACCTGAATCTTCATTATTCATTCGGACTGATCTATCTTTATTTATTCCCATATGAATT
The DNA here is from genome assembly GCA_963277665.1 of Viscum album. Classification (NCBI taxonomy): domain Eukaryota; kingdom Viridiplantae; phylum Streptophyta; class Magnoliopsida; order Santalales; family Viscaceae; genus Viscum; species Viscum album. The sequence continues at coordinate 696,552,102 of OY728163.1, forward strand.
TTTCTTTTCTTTTTATGTAAAAATTATACATGATGTTTATATGATAACAAATCATTTTTTCAAGATCTATCTTTCATTATCTTTTAGGTATATACATACATTTAAGTTAATTCCTCCTTGACACTTCCCAATAAGTAGACTCGTTTTAAGGGAACATCCCAAATATTTACCCAATTTGAAGTGCACTATATCCTATTTTTAGCCCCAATTGACATTATAATATCATTTTTATTTATGAAATCATTTCTGGTTCACTTATGGTTTTTATAAAATATTGTTCCCCATTTTATTTTAAAAGCTCTGTATTATTTTCCTTAAAACCATGCAAAACTTTTTTAATGATAAAATTTATCAAATACATTTCTTACATGTTGTAACTCTATTTGACATCAAATACCACTATATTTGACTATTTTAACTTTGGAATTTCCTTTTATGTTATAATATCATTCTTCCATGGAAACATTCATGATATGCCCATTAATTATGCTTTATTTCATGATTGTGGTACCCCTTTAATCTTATGGGTAACCCTTATATTTAAGTAATATTGATGATATATGATTAATTATTTCATATAAATATTAATAGAATGTAATATGGGTGTTCCCAATTAGTTCTCCAATGCATTGGGTAAATTTGAGTCTCATGATACGATTATGTGCGACAATCATGGCAGTTAGCATGGCTTGTACTTCTATGTGGAACGGTATTAGCGGTTATCCTTGGCTTGAGTTACTATCTGAGACAGTCTTAACAGTTATCCGTACTTTTGATACCATGTGTGACGGTCTTGACAGTTATCCATGGCATGTGCTACTATGTGCGACGATCTTGGCGGTTATCCTTGGATTGTGCTATTATGGGAAACTCTCTTGGAGGTTTTACTTGACTCATACTAATTTGGGTTTTATGTTTCTTCCAATTTTCTACGATTCCATTTATAAATGATCCCATGTTTATATTTTATGATCCCAACCATTACATGCCTTTTTATATCACTTGGTCATTGCTTCTATCCCATGTACTAATGCATTGTTCTTATGGTTATTCCCTTACTGGGATTTTATGTCATCCCTTTGTTCATGTTATCCCCAAGGTACCCTATGCATAGGTAAGGTCTCCAAGGAAGTTAGTAGATCTTTATGTAGATTAAATAAAGAAGTATATTTTTTTGTCCCATGTTTATGTATTATGTACCTAGTCTTCAACAAAACTAGACCTAATGATACATGCCTTGTACTCTGATGCATAATTATTCTTAAAATCATGTAATGTTATATGTAAAATGATAAGGGTGTTGTAGTCCTTATCACGTGGCTAGAAATTATAGGTGATATACCTTTTCCAAGGATAAATTAACCAACAAAGAATATTCCCTATTATAAGACCGTAACCAGTATTCCCCTACTCATATTGTTTATTAAAATCATTATACATATCTTTCAAAGTCACATTCTTTAATTGGGGTTCATCCGCTTAATTCATGTTTGGGTTCATGTTACGTTCCAGTAGACCAAAACTATCATAAAATTGGAATATCTCACAAAATTTAAAATATTTTTTCCATTATTTGGGATCAGAAATTTCATATTAACCCTCTATAACCCTCATACATTGTACACATCATTTTACCATTTTCTCATTTGGGTTTCGCATCACAAAAAAAGTGATGTGTAATTTCTATTTCTATATTATATTAGGTGATTCTTTATCTTCATCCTCAAACGATGACTTGTATGTTTACACTACATTATATAACCCAATCCATTTTCTTTATTTTTCAATTAAATTGTTTTATTAGATAATATTTTCTAGATTATCCCACATTCATTAGTCAATTTTAATTTATTCACATTGATTAAAAAATAGTGTTTGTTTCTGAACTGACTCAAGTTGTGTAAAATACACTATTCCCACATAATGATGTATAGTTATCAAAAAATGAATATTTATTCCTTATTATATATATAATATATATTATTTACAAAATAACTTATCTAATTAATAGGATTAGAAATTTTAGGATTAAATAATATTTTACATGTTTCTCTAGTATTTAAATTCATATTTGGATTCTCATTCAAATTATTTTTCAACATAAAAAAATTTATTATCTATATAGAATCACTTAATTTAGTTGGCCCCATTAACAATATACGTCTGAATCGATTCATGTTTTTATTGAAATAAATCTAGTTATGTCTTTGTTCCATGTGTTAAACTAGCCTACAATATTTCATTAAATTATCCCTTCAGGATACACTAGTGACATATTTCTGGGTTTCAACATCACTTTATTATTTTATGGTTTCTATTATATATAATAGTGTAAACATTGTATTTTCAATCATGTTTAATAATTCATTCTTCCATTAAGCCTATGTAATTACATCTATATTTTTATAAATACATATTGATCAATGATATATGAAATGATTGTAATAGATATAAAAATACCTTATTGTACATGATGATGAAACATTACCACATGATATCAACTCCCAACACCTATCATACAGTGAAAAATGTCATGGGAATAAGCCCCTCTAATTCTCAGTTCCAATGAAAATATTAAAGTATAATTCATGTATACAATTGGTATATCAAAAATACAATGTATAACTATCAAATGCTACAATGATTGATACAATAATAATGTATAATATGTTGTTATCCTATTAAATGTGTAATCACTTCATCATCACTAATTCATAAACTTCTATTGATGATTTAAATCTCCCAACATTTCCTTGTTCCTGTGGATATTAATTGTTTTTGGATTATATTGTCATATATATTATGTACCCTATAAAAAAGATTGGAATATGATTGTTTTATATCAGACCTATTTATCACACTTACCAGGTAAGAATTTACCCATCCCATCCTTGATATTATGACGGTTCATTCACCAAAAAAGGTTTATTCCAAATTCACACTACTAATATTTATGTCATTTCATGTGAAGATAAACTCTATCATTATCTATTAAATGTACCCTGAGAATAAAATATATTTGATACCAATTTTTTTGTACTATTATATTCTAAAATATCATTGTAATACATTGTATATGAAATTATAATTTTAAGGATTATGCTATCCGTTCACATTAATATAGATTTATAACTATTTCCCTTATTTTAATGGACTTGGAGAACTTTTATTTAATGTCACAATAAGGTAAAATTAATAATTAGTTTTTTTATTGTATTAGTTCAAAACGAAAAACATAAAATTTTATGATGGGAAAATAATTTGGGTTCTCAAATGATTATTTTGAATTACATTTCTACTTTATCATTTTAAATTTAATTAATTACAAAATAATAAAATTGTAACATCCCAGGTAATTAAAGAATAAATAATTTTCATATTTATTAATATTTGAGAATTAAATATGAATTTTAATTAAAAGGGGTTGCTATGTTCGATAGCGTACCCGATACGCAACGATGAGTTTCTTTGAAACTTACGTAGCACACTAGTAATATAATAATATTATTTTAAATGTTAGTTAACAAGTAGCCGTTGTACTGGCGGGAATGAATAGAAATAACAAAAATATGAATAGATGTGTTTTTAAATGTTTATACATTTACCCAATAAAAGATAAAGGCTTAAAATACGGAAAGAGTTCAATTTTAGGCATATATACTTTAATTTTCACTAAAGGTTCACTAATCACCTTTTAATGGTGAACCATCATTAAATAATGTTTTGATCACTCTTATACATTATTTTGGACCAAATAAAACTCTTATTAAGAATCGGGACATCAAATTTTACTTCGTGTATTTTTTTTGGTATTTTTCCGATAAAGTTCATTTTTTAATGAATAGTGTAAAATGTTGTATTTTAATTCAAAACCACTTTTTAATCTAATTTATTTATATGATTAGATAATATTTTTAATTGGTTTTAAAGTGAAATTAGAAAATATTTTTACCATTAAATCCAATAGTGGTCATTGTAATTAATTTCACTTTGAAATTAGACTTAAACTAGTGTCAATCTTTTGATACTTATTGTTTTGTAAAAACACGCTATTTGCTCTGGCAGCGGGAATTAATTATTAAATTAATTAATGTGACTTATATGATTTGAATTTTGTAAAATGGACTTCATTTTTGAATTCGGAATATCAAATATAGCTTAGAGTGAATTTTTGGTAATTTTCTGAAAAACTTCAATTTTTGATGAATAGTGAAACCACTAAGTGGTAATCAAGCAAACTGATTTTTCAGTTAAATGAAAGTTTATCACTAATGTGTATTTAATTTTGAAAATCCGACATACATGGTTGTCATTAAGAAGTAAAATGTGGTTCAATGAGATTAAAATAATTTTTTGGTGAATAGTAACTTATTAAGTTTTTAATCGCGATTAGTGGTAATTAGTGTAGTTTAAGGTATAAATAATACTTTAATAATATAAAATGACCTAGACACATGTCCCAACCTCATTGGTTGTGTCATGGCCGACCAAGACAAGCCATGGCCTAACTTGGGGACCCCATGTATCCACTTTTGTTGGGAAATAACATAAATTACTTTTTATTAAATGTTAAAGTGAAAATGACACAAACATAATATGTTTTGCGAAAACAATTTTTAAGTGGGGTTATACAAGTCCAAATTTCGATTATAAATAGTCATTGGAAAGCTAAAAAGATTTCCTATATCATAGTATTTGTTTTATAATTTTTAGACATTAAATAAATTTAATTATTTATGACATAATAATGATGCAGCGATGACATCATTATTTGACGATTTAAATAAAATGGAAAGATAAAATAAAATCTATGAACTACACATGTCCAAAACCAATTGGATGAATGGATTTAGATGCCTTATCACCTTATCCACGAATTCCATCAATGTGGGACCTTTTTAAAACCGAAACACATTTTCAAATAATGTAATGTTTCTTTACTTTCCAAAAGTGCCCCTCCTCTCCTCTTATAAAAGGCCCCCACCTCTACCTCATTTCACACACTCTTCAAGCCATTGGCTCGGCCAACCCCTGCCCATTTTCTCTCTCCACATCCCTCTCCTAATCCTAGAGGATTCCCTTTGGGCAGAATCCTTTCAAAGGAAGCCTTTAGGCTCAAATCAAAAGGAGTTACACTTTTTAAAGGTAATTGTTTCCCTCATGTTCATTTGTTTTATTTTGCTTCTCCAACCCCCTAAAATCTTTTTATTTCCTTCTTTTATAACATCACCAGTATCTTCAATATACTAGGATGTTGTTATAAGATTTATTTGAGCCACACTCTCACACAACTACATCAAATGGTTAAAGAACATACGTTTTCCGTGGATGGCAAAATTATGCCTCCCGAAACTATGATTGTTCAATACTCATTTAACACCTTCAAAGGTGGCCATTATGATGTCACTATTTTTATATATGATATATAATATGTATATTTTTTCCTTAAGCTTCTGTTTTTCTTCATTTTGGTCAGACTTTATGGTTTCCATTATGGGTAAAACACGATATCTTCATTTTAGGAAGCGCGGACTACCGCCCCCTAAAAGTGATTTGATTCGTTAATACCATATGTGGGATGTGTAAAGGATAAAGTTAATGATATTATATATGTTATTATACTGGAATTATAATATACTCTTATATCATTATGAATCCATTCCATGAAATATGAAATAGAAATGGAAGTAGCGTTCATGCGTACGTACGGCTTACCGTCTCCATGAACGGTGCGTTTCATTTCTTACCTCTAAATGATTATGTAATATTATAAATGCATGAATGTACTGGATATATATGACATATATGATATCTACATCATGAATAATATTCTGAATATAATGAACCTTTGACCAAATTAACAACATGTAAGTGTAAGAGGTCTATTTTTGACTTAAGAACCAAATACCGACAAAATGAACATTATTAACTTAACTGATTACATGATGTTCATAACATGGTATAAAAGGAATAATGAACTTGAAAAAGATTCATAATCAAGTAGAGATTAACTCAAGTTTATTATTCAGGAGATTAAAGAACAGTCGGGTCAAGTCAGATACGAGGTATGGGACTTCGTCTCAATCTCCTTTCATTGAGGCATATTTTATTTTATACACAACTTTCTTTTATACGGTGTATAAACCCCTTTGACTTTCACGTTTATTCAAAAGGAATCTTTTTTATACGAAGCGTTTACTAAACGAAAAAAGGGAATGTTTTTGTCGTACGTATGCGGCGACAACGACTTCTCCGCCGTCATGACCGTTATTTGAGTTTCGGCTTCCTCTACAAGCCATACCTTTTTTTTTTAAAGAAAAATAAATACCATGTTTTACTTTTCTTTTATTTTGGTATTGAAAATGATTTTCATAATGTTATTATATCAATGTGTTGTATTGATATCTCATGATTGAAATGTGGAAATGTTATGTTTCCTTTATGCATGTTTTATGTGATATGATTATGTTATGGTTCTTGGGCATTATTATGAAGACGGGTGGTTCCGTGATAAACTAAGGGCGGGTGAGCCCGTTATAGCTCTCCAATGCATTGGGTAACGCGAAGGAGTGAAACGTTAAGGTTTCTCCGAAGAGATTTTAGGGGATATACTGTGATGGGTATTCCAAACGTAACCAAGAGGGTTACTCCCTACGTAAGAATGTTATGAATGCCTCAAGTTACCTTTATGTCTTATGATTTATATGATTTATTCATGTTTTTATGAGGTATGTTAAAGTGCCTATGTTTTATGGGTAAAGTATGATTTCATTTTTATGTATATATGAACTCATGTTTCCTTTCCATGTTGTTTTTTTTATAACCCATACTGAGTTTTTATGCTCATCCCAAGTTTTTGAAATGTTTTTCACAGGTCAAGGGAAAGGTACATGATAAGATGATAGAGTCAAGGATGTGTCAAGAAATAATCCATGTTTTATTTTAAATGTGTGTTCCATTGATGGGAATGAAGAATACTATCTTTATGTAACCACTTTGTTTATATGTGGAATGTAATGCAAGTTTTATGATCTAATTCTCTAAAACTCTAAACCTGAAAAGATCCTCAATGTGAATTATTCATTTAATTCAATATTAAGTAAGGTTTAAGGCTGGGGCCTTATAGTTGGTATCAGAGGTCGGTTTAGACAACTTTAGGAGTTAGAAAAGTGTTAAATTATAATATGATTTAAATGATATAGCATTTACAGATTACCATGTTGCTTCGCCTAAGATATTTCGGTGTTCAGAATGGTTTTCCGTAGGGGAAACAAAGCAGCTATGTTGGGACGACATCAGGAGGAAGATAACCTTCCAAATAAGCAACCTGAGATGGTCGGAATCGGAACTGAACAGTTTGTTGCAGTAATGGCGCAGTTGACTCAAGCGATAAATGGTGGAGGTATCCATGCACGAGATCAGCCAGACCAACCGCAGAGGAACATGTCAGTGGTGGAACATTTCATGAGGCAACATCCACCATCATTCAGAGGATCATCTGACCCTGTGCAAGCTGAAGGGTGGATTAAAGCACTGGAGAAGATTTTTGATGTCATGGGGTGTTCAGACAATCAAAAGGTTAGTCTTGCTATTTACCGTTTGGAGGGTGAAGCAGATCAGTGGTGGTCTATGGTTAAAAATATCAGGGACGCCGATGAGATTGATGCTCTTGACTGGGATGATTTCAAAGGTATGTTTCTTGAGAAGTATTTTCCTAAGGCTGTTCGACTTAGGATGGAAAAGCAATTCTTGGAATTGAGGCAAGAGGAAGACTCAGTGGCTGCCTATGAAGAAAAGTTCACTCGTTTGGCAAGGTATGCTCCAAATTTTATCCGGGACCTTGATAGTAAAATCAATCGTTTTTACTCAGGATTAAAGCCAAAGTATCGAAGGGCATTGGCTTCTCGTGAGTTTAAAAGTTATGAAAAGCTTGTTCGATGTGCTGAGAAGGTGGAAATGGAGTTTGCCGATGACCAAGTGTCCTATAACAACCAGCAGAAGAAGAGACCGAGGTTGCAGGAGAATGGTAAGAATTCTTCAAAAAGGTCTGATGGTAAGATAACTAAGTTTCCAATTTGTGATAAATGTGGCAAAAGGCATGCTGGGGAATGTCTTTTGAATTCTGGGAAGTGCTACCGATGTGGTAAGATGGGACATAAGGCTCGTGATTGCACTGAAAAGGATCAAGGTGAAGGTAAGAATAAATTTGATTTACAGTTAGTGAAATGTTATAAGTGCAATGAGATGGGTCACTATGCAAACGAGTGTCCGACAAGGAGCTTGAGTGAAGGGAAGCAGTTAGACTACAAGCAGAAAGGGGTGGTGAAATCCTTTGCAACTACTTCAGCAGATGTTGGGCCATCGAATGAAGTGGTGTCAACTCCAGGGAGCTCAGTATTTTTCGAAGATTGACTTGAGGTCGGGGTACCATCAGTTGAAAGTAAAAGAAGCAGATGTTCCGATGATTGTGTTCCGTACTAGATATGTCCATTATGAATTTGTAGTAATGCCTTTTGGGCTAACCAATGCACCTGCTTTATTCATGGACTTAATGAATAGAATTTTCCATGAGTTCTTGGATAAGTTTGTGTTTGTGTTTTGAGGTTTGTGAAGAGGTTATGTGTGCCTTGTGATTCACAGTTGAAGAGAGAGTTGTTATGTGAAGCTCATAGTTCTCCGTTTTCAGTTCATCCGGGCAGTACTAAGATGTATAGAGATCTGCGGGAGTATTACTGGTGGGATGGAATGAAAAGAGATATTGCTGATTTTACTGTGAAGTGTTTGACTTGTCAGCAGGTTAAAGCAGAGCGGCAGTTACCGAAAGGGATGCTTCAGCCTTTACCAGTGCCAGAGTGGAAATGGGAGAATATATCCATGGACTTTGTTGTTGGATTACCAAATACATCTCGAGGTAATAATGCAATCTGGGTTATTGTTGATCGCTTGACCAAATCTGCTCATTTCCTTTCTATACGAGATACTTTCTATCTAGATCAACTTTCCCGTTTGTATCTTAAAGAGATAGTCAGGTTACATGGAGTTCCTCTCTCCATTGTATCAGATCGTGATCCCAGGTTTACTTCTAACTTTTGGAAAGGCCTTCAGAAGTCGTTGGGTACTGAATTAAATTTTAGTACAGCTTTTCATCCTCAATCAGATGGGCAGTCAGAACGAACAATTCAGACATTGGAGGATATGCTACGAGCTTGTTCTATGGATTATCAGGGAAGTTGGGACCAGCATCTTTCTTTGGTTGAGTTTTCATATAATAACAGTTTTCATTCCAGTATACAGATGGCACCATTTCAGGCATTATATGGGAAGCGGTGTCGAACTCCAGCTTTCTGGGATGAAGTGGGTGAAAGGAAGTTGATGGGACCAGAATTGGTAGAAGAGATGGCAGAAAAAGTTCAGCTGATTCAGAAGCACATGAGAACAGCTCAGAGCAGGCAGAAGAGTTATGCGGATAACCGGAGGAAGGATCTATCTTTCGAGGTAGGTGATCATGTTTTTCTCAAGGTTTCTCCTTGGAAAAGTGTGATGAGATTTGGTAAGAAAGGAAAGTTGAGTCCAAGGTTTGTTGGACCATATGAAATTCTAGAGAGAGTTGGATCAGTTGCATACTGAGTGGCTTTACCTCCGAATTTATCTCAGGTACACAATGTTTTTCACGTTTCGATGTTGAGAAAGTATATGCCAGATCCATCTCATGTTTTGAGTCCAGAGGTAGTTCAGCTGGAAGAGAACCTATCTTATGAGGAACAACCGGTCCAGATTCTTGACCACATGGAGCAAGTGTTTCAGAATAAGGTGATTCATCAGGTAAAGGTTTTTTGGAAAAACCATGTGATTGAAGAGGCAACGTGGGAATCTGAAAATGCTATGAGGGATAAATACCCCCACTTATTTTGATAAGTGAATAAAATTGCGAGGACGCAATTCCCAAAAGGGGGGAAGGATGTAACATCCCAGGTAATTAAAGAATAAATAATTTTCATATTTATTAATATTTGAGAATTAAATATGAATTTTAATTAAAAGGGGTTGCTATGTTCGATAGCGTACCCGATACGCAACGATGAGTTTCTTTGAAACTTACGTAGCACACTAGTAATATAATAATATTATTTTAAATGTTAGTTAACAAGTAGCCGTTGTACTGGCGGGAATGAATAGAAATAACAAAAATATGAATAGATGTGTTTTTAAATGTTTATACATTTACCCAATAAAAGATAAAGGCTTAAAATACGGAAAGAGTTCAATTTTAGGCATATATACTTTAATTTTCACTAAAGGTTCACTAATCACCTTTTAATGGTGAACCATCATTAAATAATGTTTTGATCACTCTTATACATTATTTTGGACCAAATAAAACTCTTATTAAGAATCGGGACATCAAATTTTACTTCGTGTATTTTTTTTGGTATTTTTCCGATAAAGTTCATTTTTTAATGAATAGTGTAAAATGTTGTATTTTAATTCAAAACCACTTTTTAATCTAATTTATTTATATGATTAGATAATATTTTTAATTGGTTTTAAAGTGAAATTAGAAAATATTTTTACCATTAAATCCAATAGTGGTCATTGTAATTAATTTCACTTTGAAATTAGACTTAAACTAGTGTCAATCTTTTGATACTTATTGTTTTGTAAAAACACGCTATTTGCTCTGGCAGCGGGAATTAATTATTAAATTAATTAATGCGACTTATATGATTTGAATTTTGTAAAATGGACTTCATTTTTGAATTCGGAATATCAAATATAGCTTAGAGTGAATTTTTGGTAATTTTCTGAAAAACTTCAATTTTTGATGAATAGTGAAACCACTAAGTGGTAATCAAGCAAACTGATTTTTCAGTTAAATGAAAGTTTATCACTAATGTGTATTTAATTTTGAAAATCCGACATACATGGTTGTCATTAAGAAGTAAAATGTGGTTCAATGAGATTAAAATAATTTTTTGGTGAATAGTAACTTATTAAGTTTTTAATCGCGATTAGTGGTAATTAGTGTAGTTTAAGGTATAAATAATACTTTAATAATATAAAATGACCTAGACACATGTCCCAACCTCATTGGTTGTGTCATGGCCGACCAAGACAAGCCATGGCCTAACTTGGGGACCTCATGTATCCACTTTTGTTGGGAAATAACATAAATTACTTTTTATTAAATGTTAAAGTGAAAATGACACAAACATAATATGTTTTGCGAAAACAATTTTTAAGTGGGGTTATACAAGTCCAAATTTCGATTATAAATAGTCATTGGAAAGCTAAAAAGATTTCCTATATCATAGTATTTGTTTTATAATTTTTAGACATTAAATAAATTTAATTATTTATGACATAATAATGATGCAGCGATGACATCATTATTTGACGATTTAAATAAAATGGAAAGATAAAATAAAATATATGAACTACACATGTCCAAAACCAATTGGATGAATGGATTTAGATGCCTTATCACCTTATCCACGAATTCCATCAATTTGGGACCTTTTTAAAACCGAAACACATTTTCAAATAATGTAATGTTTCTTTACATTCCAAAAGTGCCCCTCCTCTCCTCTTATAAAAGGCCCCCACCTCTACCTCATTTCACACACTCTTCAAGCCATTGGATCGGCCAACCCCTGCCCATTTTCTCTCTCCACATCCCTCTCCTAATCCTAGAGGATTCCCTTTGGGCAGAATCCTTTCAAAGGAAGCCTTTAGGCTCAAATCAAAAGGAGTTACACTTTTTAAAGGTAATTGTTTCCCTCATGTTCATTTGTTTTATTTTGCTTCTCCAACCCCCTAAAATCTTTTTATTTCCTTCTTTTATAACATCACCAGTATCTTCAATATACTAGGATGTTGTTATAAGATTTATTTGAGCCACACTCTCACACAACTACATCAAATGGTTAAAGAACATACGTTTTCCGTGGATGGCAAAATTATGCCTCCCGAAACTATGATTGTTCAATACTCATTTAACACCTTCAAAGGTGGCCATTATGATGTCACTATTTTTATATATGATATATAATATGTATATTTTTTCCTTAAGCTTCTGTTTTTCTTCATTTTGGTCAGACTTTATGGTTTCCATTATGGGTAAAACACGATATCTTCATTTTAGGAAGGGCGGACTACCGCCCCCTAAAAGTGATTTGATTCGTTAATACCATATGTGGGATGTGTAAAGGATAAAGTTAATGATATTATATATGTTATTATACTGGAATTATAATATACTCTTATATCATTATGAATCCATTCCATGAAATATGAAATAGAAATGGAAGTAGCGTTCATGCGTACGTACGGCTTACCGTCTCCATGAACGGTGCGTTTCATTTCTTACCTCTAAATGATTATGTAATATTATAAATGCATGAATGTACTGGATATATATGACATATATGATATCTACATCATGAATAATATTCTGAATATAATGAACCTTTGACCAAATTAACAACATGTAAGTGTAAGAGGTCTATTTTTGACTTAAGAACCAAATACCGACAAAATGAACATTATTAACTTAACGGATTACATGATGTTCATAACATGGTATAAAAGGAATAATGAACTTGAAAAAGATTCATAATCAAGTAGAGATTAACTCAAGTTTATTATTCAGGAGATTAAAGAACAGTCGGGTCAAGTCAGATACGAGGTATGGGACTTCGTCTCAATCTCCTTTCATTGAGGCATATTTTATTTTATACACAACTTTCTTTTATACGGTGTATAAACCCCTTTGACTTTCACGTTTATTCAAAAGGAATCTTTTTTATACGAAGCGTTTACTAAACGACAAAAGGGAATGTTTTTGTCGTACGTATGCGGCGACAACGACTTCTCCGCCGTCATGACCGTTATTTGAGTTTCGGCTTCCTCTACAAGCCATACCTTTTTTTTTTAAAGAAAAATAAATACCATGTTTTACTTTTCTTTTATTTTGGTATTGAAAATGATTTTCATAATGTTATTATATCAATGTGTTGTATTGATATCTCATGATTGAAATGTGGAAATGTTATGTTTCCTTTATGCATGTTTTATGTGATATGATTATGTTATGGTTCTTGGGCATTATTATGAAGACGGGTGGTTCCGTGATAAACTAAGGGCGGGTGAGCCCGTTATAGCTCTCCAATGCATTGGGTAACGCGAAGGAGTGAAACGTTAAGGTTTCTCCGAAGAGATTTTAGGGGATATACTGTGATGGGTATTTCAAACGTAACCAAGAGGGTTACTCCCTACGTAAGAATGTTATGAATGCCTCAAGTTACCTTTATGTCTTATGATTTATATGATTTATTCATGTTTTTATGAGGTATGTTAAAGTGCCTATGTTTTATGGGTAAAGTATGATTTCATTTTTATGTATATATGAACTCATGTTTCCTTTCCATGTTGTTTTTTTTATAACCCATACTGAGTTTTTATGCTCATCCCAAGTTTTTGAAATGTTTTTCACAGGTCAAGGGAAAGGTACATGATAAGATGATAGAGTCAAGGATGTGTCAAGAAATAATCCATGTTTTATTTTAAATGTGTGTTCCATTGATGGGAATGAAGAATACTATCTTTATGTAACCACTTTGTTTATATGTGGAATGTAATGCAAGTTTTATGATCTAATTCTCTAAAACTCTAAACCTGAAAAGATCCTCAATGTGAATTATTCATTTAATTCAATATTAAGTAAGGTTTAAGGCTGGGGCCTTATAAAAATTTTCATTCCTCACATAATATTATTTCACTCCCTTAGTACATGAAATGTGTATGCAAAAAAGCCTATAAATATTATTTTTCGGAAAAAACAAAGAATAAATTAAAAAAATTAAAAAAAACATTCAACACTATAGATAATAAAAAATCACATATTTCTAACCATTACCTATTCAATGAACACATTCTAGAAGAAATAAAACAGCCAATATCAAATTAAAATATATTTTCCTCGATATAGGGTTGTTTTAATCACACATATACATTAAATACTAATTTAGAGAACATATGATATGTAAAAACTGTGTAATATGTTTCCTAAATAATATCTCACTAGTTATATAAAAGAATATGCGAAGATGTGAATCCATTACTTGTCTAGGGAATAATATTTGGAGAAATGTTTTTCCTTATTCCAAATTGAATATAGTCAATATAATTATTTTTATGCACACAATTATAACCTATGGAAATATAGGAATCATTTCCTATATAATGAATTCAATCATTTCATAACACAAACTCATGAAACAAATGTTTTTATTTTTTCTTCTTAACAAACCTACTTTTTAAAATTCTTTATGTACAATCGATGATAATCAATTGTTCATCATCTACATTTTTGAAATTATACATTCATTTATCATTATCATACCAGATCACCACTTTATATGATGGTGTATATGATTTATATTTTTAACAATATTTTTTTCAAATTGATAGTTAATTTTAAATATTGAAAAAATTAAACTCATACATATTTTTAATCATATCATTGAAGCTAAAAATTACATATTAAAAAAATGGATTATATTTTAGAAAATTGAATAACACTTGGAACTCTAGAGTAATTCCTGATATCATTGTTTTTGAATAGTGTTTTTCCTCATCATCTAGATAATGATAAAAATTAAAAATATCCTTATATTTTATGTTATGGAATAGTTTAACATTCATTAAAACATCATAATCTATCCTAATTGTTTAATCTTAAAACAATTTATTTTATCTTGTTTCTTTTTTATTAACTACCAGATTTTTTTTTTAAAATTTGATCCTTAATGGAAATCATACGCATATCCATGGAAATGTTCCCGTCCCTTTCCAACAAAAGAAGTGTGTTCCTTGAGAGAATATATCCCAAGATCATAACATAAGAAACATGGAATTATTTAATAAAAATATTCACCTTTCTGAACTATTACTGATCATTATCAGTGATGATATTCTTCATTATAAAAAACTTTTCGGTAGTAAATGTTATAAAACCTCCTGATCATGCAATGTTACCACATATATGTAATAATTTCACCAAAAACAACAATGGGGTCTTGGTAGGATGATTAATTATTATTTACCATTCCTATTATCACATAACGTTGATGTAAAAAATTAACATATATATAATTTTGTTCCCACATTGTTAATAAAATAATATATGTGAACCACCTCACATTGAAAATATGATGGGTAGACCCTAATAAATTATTAATTTAATTAATGCATTAATTGGGGATGGGATGATATTTCCTTATATACCACTTATGTTAAAATTTTGGGAATGTGTAACTATTAATCAACCAAGTAGTATAATAGGGAAAAAATACTACAACATATGGAAAAATAAGTAATAATACAAAAGTATAAAAACATATAATTCTTTATATTTACTAACCATTTCCCAATAGGATATTAGTATATATTTTAATCACTATATGGGTAAATAAATAATATAATGGAATTTTCATTTTCATCCCACTAATTAATTATTTAGAAGTCAACCAGATGTTTATATTTTGGATATTTCTTATACAAATCCATGAAATTTGTAAATATTATTTATAGATATTTACATTTACAGATTGTTTCCTCAAAATATCCTTGAATTAATTCATAGTATCCAAAATATGAAAAATAATTAATCTACATTATGTGATCTTGATTTTCTATAGACACTCCATGAGGTCAATAATAGGCAACATTTTATGCTTGTTTTTGTATGTATTGGTTGTATTTTTGTTCAGGGTTATTTATAGTGAAAATCAAGAATATTGGGAGAGGAGGAAGCAGTGCATGATTTACCCAAACAATGAATATGAACCCAAAAAACAATGCGATTACAAAAAGTGGAGAATCACAATATTCACTGATGGGTTTTAAGACCAAATCCCTTCTTAGTAGAAATCATTCAAACACAATAAGAGGAACACAGTTAGATTGCATAATTTGTAAAATCCTCTGCCGCTGCCAAGGAAACCATGTGCACTATTTTTAATCCCCAGAGAAGATATTTTCTCATTCATAAAACCGTGTATTCTAACACATCAGACCCTACAAGACCATATAGTTTACCTGTAAATTTTATATGCTCCTAAAAATATTAAAAGTCCTTTAGAACACTGTTCTCAATGAATCATGTATTGGATTGATGAATATTCACCTTTCCCAATAATAAATCTTTTCCATTATGGTATCCTATTTATCACGTCCTTCCTTATAAACTAAGAGTAGTGCACTCTTAACTAATGATGATGGTTTAGATCTATGTTATGGTAGATTTAAATCCGTGTCATCTTTGGTCAGGGTTTTAGTAATGGTTCTTGTTAATCACTGTGCAATTGATCATTCCTCTCTAAATTGGGGATTTTTGGTTTGAAAAATTCTCATCAATAATATTTATGTAGGTGAAAAATTACATTCAACATATCATTGATTATAATTATGTGTATGTAATTTTTAATTTTAATTTTCTATATTATGAAATTTCATATTGAATTGAATTAATTAATTTATTAACTAATATATTGAATTATTATGGAATTGATTGATTAATGGGATTATAAATTTGGTCAATTAATTTAATTGTCAATTAATTATTATTGGGAAATTTTTTACATTATTAATTTTATTTATGGGATTGGTGAAATATCTCTATGGGGTTAATGGATAATATTATTAAGGATTCATAAATGTAGTAATGGTTAATTTATCATATTATTGTATGTTAATTAAAGAGATGTAGCTTATTTGTATAATTAATATAAAAGGAATATATTAATGAGAATGAATGAAAATAAGTCCAACGATGGTTAACCATGATCTACATGATATTATGTACATGTTATATACTAAAGCCTAATGTAGTGATATATGTAATACATGTCTATGTAAACCAGAGATATTCATAAACTTCCTATATGTTATTTACTGATACACTTCTAGGGTACATGGATTATTGGTTCAAAATCCTATAGGTGAAAATGACTAGTTATGGGTTATATAATGATGCTTCAAATACCTATGGGGTGATAGACATGGAATTTTGGGCCCAAAATGATTGAATTTGATATGATTCAACGTTTTCAAGAAATGAATTGATATGAATTTAGTAATGAATGCCATTTTTTTATTATTTAACCACTTTCTGATATGGTTTAGACTCGAGTATGTTTCAAATTATTTATTGATGGTTTGGGTGTCAATGTGTACTTGGGTAATTTATTTTCATAATTAATGAATAATGAAAAGTGATGGATTTCTATTTCTTGTATTTTATTCTTTATACAACATCATACATTGTTTCAGACATGATAATGATTTATACACTATTCGTGGTGGCCTACTGACTTGTAATCACACCCTACATGGTCTTCCTAATCGATACCTAAATAGAAATCATGTTTTCGAGATAGGAAAAGGGAAATGGCCTTGTGTTAGGTGGATGATTCATGATGGAGCATGGATCAAGGATCTATTCATGATTTTTGGACCTACATGGTAGTTGACGTTGTGTATATAATTTTATCTTTTCATATTGACATATGAAATATATATAGAATGACATATTTAATGATTTATTTTTCATTATTCTATTGTTGCGTTGGTAAACATGTCTTACTTGTATTATTACGGTAATGGTTATTTCCATTTGATTATTGCTTATTTATTACCATTATTGTTCATCATTGGCCAATTTATGGGAGTTGTTAAACCATGTATACAGGTAAAACAAGTACCACCAGTGGGATTCATGTTATCGGTATTCAATACTATAGTTAAATTTTATATCACCACTATTGATTAACTTGTTTTGTTATGTTACTAATTATTACTAGATTATTACATTATCAGCCAAAATCGAATAGGACTTGTGTACGCATGTATAATTATTTTCAGTCACGACTTTTTATGTGATGGGTCAATTTAGGCATGTATGAAAAATAAGATTTTGTGATAAATTTTATTAATAATTTTTTTGGAGTTAGTAATTAAAATAAAAAAAGTGTCTAATATGAAATTAAAGAATTTTAAATGATTCAAAAAGTGAAAATTTAAATAAAAAAATGGGTTCCTAATGATATAATTTAACAATGAAGGTGTTTAAAATTTTTTAGTAGCTTCATGAATGAGGGATGATTTAGAGTAGTGTTAATGGATCAGTTTTGACAGAGTTTTGTTGAATAAGAGAATATTTTTAATTGATTTGTGTGAATCTAAATTAAATAAAAGTGATAATGTTATGTTATGGGTCCTAAAAATGTGTATGCAAATGTGGAGACATATCACCATTATGATTCTTGTTCATTGGATAACTTGAGGACTTGGATATGAATGATCATCCATTAGTTGAAGGAGATGCACCGATAGTTCCGTGTGAGGAGGCTTGAGAGCAGTTTCCAGATAACATTTCACGTTTCCTATTTTTCAGGGAAATATACACAGAGAGGGTTACTAAAAGTATGTCCTACAGGACATGGTATTTCAGGTTATATCACCCACTTATGTTCATTTAAATCTGTGGACTTGAGGTAGATTAGTTTTGGATTCATTATATGTAGTAAAATATTGACATCTTTGATACTGATGTTGATAAGAGAGTCAAACTTGCTTCTGACATGTTATATTGTCATGAAAGGCATTAGTGGGACATCCATACATGGTATGAAACACTGGAAAATATGGGTTGGAAGGAATTTTAGAAGGTGTTATTTGATCAATTTTTCCCTTTGAATATCATGATGATGATGAATTCAGAGTTCATTAAACTTCCCTAATGGATTATGTTTTTTAGGGAATTTATTGGTAGCTTCATATTTTTATGTCTCTTTAATCCATTATAGGAAGGGGATGAGGCTACTATAGTGAAACATTATTAGGAACAAATTAAATGTTAATTTATGTCCTAGATAACAAGTATATATATATATATAATTTTTTTTATAATAGGTAAATTGGGCTCTCATATATAAGGGGAACATAAAAGATACTTCTAGTGGGATGCATCTGGTATCTGATGGATAACCACGTGGTACCTCTTCTCGGTGTAGGAATCATCACTATAAAAATGAAAACCAATTTGATAGAAAGAAAATTGCCGAGGTTGTAGGATCAGTTAATCAGTACATTATAAGAGTGATCTTCCATTACTGTGGTAGTCCCAAACACATTTGTAGACGGTTTCCATGACCACCGGTAGAGTGAAAATCTTGTTGAAGGATATGAAATCTATAACTCTTTTGTTGGAACCCACAATATATGGGTAATGACGGAGGACAAATGATGAATTATAATGGTGTTAGGGGTTCTTCGGCCCCATATAATTATAGAAGATACAATTCTACTAGCCATGGAAGTTAATGCAATGGATGTGGTAAATATAGGAAGGAGTGCTACTATTAGTAGTGTGGTACATCTTAGGGGACCTAGACTAGATCATAGTGAAATGGTGTAACACCCCAGGTAAATAAAGAATATGAAATTATCATATTTATCCATATTTGTGAATAAAATATTAATATTACTTTAAAGGGAATGCTATGCTTGATGGCCTACCCAATACGCAACAATGAGTTTCTTTGAAATCTTACATTGCACTCTAATAATAAAATAATATTATTATAAATGGTGGTTAACGCCTAGCCATTGTAATGAAAGGAATGAACAGAACTAACTAAAAAATTATTACATATGTTTTTCAAATATTTTTACTTTTATCCAATAAATGTTAGAGGCTTAAAATGTAAATGAATCCAATTTTAAGCATAAATCTTATAATATTCTTTAAAAGGTCGATTAACGGACTTTTGAAGGAGAACCATTTTTAAATATACTTTTGACAATTTTATATTTTTTATTTGACAAAATAAAATCCTTCATTAGAATCTGGACATAAAAAATTACTTTGTGTAAATTTTTGTTAATTTTCTGATAAAGATCATTTTTTCGTGAAAATGTTGCATTTTAATTCAAAAACTCCATTTAATCTGATGTATTTATATGGATAGATTATCTTTTTAATTGATATTAAAGTGTATTTAGAATATATTTTTACAATTTAATCCAATGGTTGTCATTGGAATTAATTTCACTTTGAAATTGGACTTAAACTAGTGTCAATCTTTTAATAGATATTGTTTCTTACAAAACACACTATTTGTTCTGACAACGGGAATGAATTATTAAATTAATTAATGAAACGTATATATTTTGAATTTTTTAAAATAGAAATAATTTTTTAATTTGGAATATCAAATATAGCTTATGGTGCATTTTTGGTATTTTTCTGAAAAACATCAATTTTTTATGAATAGTGAAACCACTAAGTTGTAGTTAAAGAAACTGATTATTCGTTTAAATGAAACTTTACCACTTCTGTGATTTGATTTTAAAAAATACGACATACATGTTTGTCATTAAGAAGTAAAATGCGGTTCAATGAGATTAAAATAATTTTTTGGTGAATAGTAACTTTTAGGTTTTATTAATCACGATTAAGGGTAATTAGTGTAATTTAAGGTAAAGATAATGTTATAATAATATGAAATGACCTTGACACATGTAATAACCTTATTGGATGAGTCATTACCGACCAAGACAATCCATGGGTGAACTTGGGGACCCCATGGAGCCACTTTGGCAGGAAAATGACATTAATAACTTTTTATTTAAAGTTGAAATTAAAATGTCACAAACATGTATTGTTTTACTAAAACAATTTTTACATGGGGTAATAGAAGTCATATTTTTGACTATAAGTATTCATTAAAAATCTAAAAATATTTCCTATATCATGATTTTTTTTTAATTTTTAGACATTAAATAAATTAATTTATTTATGACACCGTGATGATGCAGAGATTACCTCATAAATGAACGATTTAAATAAAATGACAATATAGGGTGAAATAAAAGTCTTACACATGTCAAAAACCTATTTTATAGGTGTATTTCGGAACCATATCACCTTATCCTTAAAATATATCCTTTTGGGACCTTTAAAATATAAAAATCATTTAATAATAAAGTAATAGTTTATAACATTCCAAGAGTGCCCATCCTCTTCTTTTATAAAAGGCCCCCACCTCTACCACCTTACCCACACCTATAAAGACTTTTTCTTGGCCAAATCCTGCCCATTTCATCTCTCCACATCCCTCTATTCTTCATTTATGCCTCACCTTTGGCAGAATGCACTTCAAGAAACCCTTTTGGTTCAATCCATGAGGAGTTACACGATTTAAAGGTAGTGTCTTCACATGTGTTCTTTTGTTTTATTTTGCTTCTCCAAACTCCTAAAATACTTTTATTACTTTCTTTTGTAACAACACCAGTATATTAAATATACTAGGATTTTGTTATGTGAATCATTAGAGCTACACGTATACACACCTCCATCTAATGGTTAAAGAACATACTGTTTCTGTGGATGGCGAATTACTGCCTCATGAAATGATGATTGTTCAATCTTATCTTAACACCATTCATGGTCGCCATTATGATGTCACTATATTTTATATATGATATATATGGTATTTATGTTTCCCATATGCTTCTGTATTTTATATTTAAAACATACCTTTATGCTTTTCATGTTGTGCAATTGCGATAATTTCATACGAGGAAGTGTGGACTACCGCCCCCTCAAGTGATGTGACTCGTTCATGAAATACATGGAATGTATAAATAATGAAATTATTGAACTTATGTGACTTATAAAACATATATATTATACTGTAATTATAATATATATCTCTCAATTATTTTTAATTCCATTAATATGACAAAGAAATGAAAGTAGTGTTCTGCTTACGTATGAACTACCGTCTCAATGAACGGTGCATTTCATTTCTTTTTATCTCCAAATGTTATGGAATTGTATAAAATTAATATTTAATTGATATATATGATATTTAAATCATTAATACTATTCTGTAGATAATTTACTTATAACTACATGGACAATCATTTTCAAACAAGTTCATTTTTACTCATGTACCAAACATCAACAAAAATGTCTGATATGAACTCACATTATTACCCAATTCTAATAACATTATAATATGTGATATGAACTGAATAATATTATTTAAAAGAAGACCTTAATAAATTATAAATTGACCAACGTTTATTATTCAGAAATATAAAGGAATGAACAAGACAAGTCGGACTTGAGGTAAGGGATCCTACCTCTCTCTTTCTTTTTAAGTACTCCTTTTTATGTAACTTAATTTAAGATCCTCTTTATTATGTTTGTGGATGTTCTTTTATATTCCTATTTCTGTAAATTTTATGTTAATATGATGAGAGACCCTATTTGATCTCAACAATACATTTTTGGATGTTATATGTGGCGTCGTTAGGCTGCCGAATTTTCATAAGGGGATTTTCATCTCACTTTTTATTCCCATGAAATTCATGCTACATTTTCCACCATTTATTTTTATGTGGTGTATGTACTTACCATTATTATAATATTTATACTATAATTTATGGGTATTTACATCTTCTTTGTATGACCCTTCAATCATGGGGTGTACGTTTCAGAAGTTTCCCAAATCGTTAAGGGAACATTTCACACTCTTTTTTTTAAAGACTTTTTTTGTTATGTCTTTACTTCTTATTATGTTGGGATATGTTCTTATATATCCTTATTGATGTAACTTTTTTTCCAAGTGATGAGATACCATTTTATCTCTCATCAACTCACTTTTATGAATTTTAAAGTGACGTCATTAGGCAGTTGAATTTTACCAAGGGAACTTCTTAACCCAATTTCGATTTCATTGGGTTCAACATGTAGTTAATGAATATGTCATTATCTGAATATGTGTGAATGTCAATTAATTGTTTTAAAATTAATATCCACTTATATTTTGGTGTATTTATATTTGTCGCACATAATTATGAGATTGATTTATCGTTAATTTAAGGATACCTTCTTTATAAGGGATTTTATCTCATTTTACATTTCTATTGAGACTTCATTGTTTCTAGGCACCAATTCACTCTTATATGGTGTATATACTGTCTTTTGGAATATTATATCATGAATAAAATTATTCTCATGATATTATAAAGTTCTGATTAAATGTTATTTCTCTATTATTGAATTCAAGTGTCTAACATTTTGTTAAAAACCTTATAACTAAAATATCATTTTAAATGTTTTAATGATTTATTCTTATAAATATTTCTCATTAATATCATTGTTTTCAAAATGGTTTTAAGGATTTATTTATATGGATATTAATGGTTTAAAATTTTAAAATATTCAATGTGGTATGGGACACTTTGATTCAAAAATCTCAGTATTAAACGTTTTAAATGGTTTTGAAAATGGTTTTTAGAATGGAATCATTATTTCAATATCTTAAAATCTTATATTGTTATTGCAATGTGGGAATGTTATCTTTCCTTTATACTTAAGTTATGTGCTATGATTATGTTATGGTTCTTGGGCATTGTTTATGATGACGGGTGGTTCCGTGATAAACTAAGGGTGGGTGAGCCCGTGATAGCTCTCCAGTGCATTTGGTAACGTGAAGGGGTTAAACGATAAGGTTTTTCCGAAGAGATTTAGGGAATATACTGTGATGGGTATTCCAAGCGTAACCATGAGTGTTACCCCTTGCGTAATATTGTTATGAATGCCTCATGTTACCTTTATGTATGATTATTTCTATGAGTTATTCATAAATCTTGTGATTTCATGAGGTATTTTAACGTGCTTATGTTTTATGATTAATGTATGATTTCATTGATTCTTATGTATACATGGACTAATGTTTTCTTTCTGTATTGTTATAACCCTTACTGAGCTTTTTATTCTCATCCCCTGTTTTTTTGAAATGTGTTTCATAGGACATCAAGTTGAATAGGGTCAAGGATGGGATCAAGAAAATGTGAGGCTATCTAGAACAAGGAACTAGACATGACTCTTTTTTTCAAGAGTTTTTATTTTTTTAAAAAATGGAAGCTGAGTAGATGTGTCTACTTTGTAATATTTTAGATGTAATAGTTATGTACTAATTCTCTAAAACTCTAAACATGAAAAGATCCTCAATGTGAATTATTCATTTAATTCAATAATAAGGAATGGTTAAGGCCGGGTCCTTATAGTTGGTTTTAGAGGTCGGTTTAGATAACTTTAGAGGTCAGGGTATTCTTTAAGCATAAGTGACATTACCATAATGGCTAGGATTTCAGAAAGAGTCATTGTTTTTAGATAAAGTGAATGAGTAAATATATCTTAGTGTTTATATTCTACATTAGTACATAATGATTTTGTTGATATACTCACACTGACATTTATTGGTTTTAGTAAATGGATGGATCTAGCAGGCACCAAAGTGACAAATGGGTTTGAAGGAAACTATGGTGGATCTCTGATTAAGAGACTTGATGAAATGGGGGATTCAATGAGAAATCTTGTTGTTATTCTAAACCAACTATCATGAGTCATGATCAACCACTTGAACATTGGTGAGTTCTCTAATGCATCATGTACGAGAGAACCAACTCAATGTGGAAGTTCAGGAAATAATTATAAAGGTAACCATAAGGGTTTATATGATCCTTTCTTTTGAAGTAATTATGGGTTACGATATGTTATGATGGAATATGAACGACATGAGATAAACTTGATGTTAAATTATGTTATGGTTATTTTTGATGATTTTATCGCTTTTTTGGGAATGTTATATGAATTATGTAGTTTTGGAAAAAGGAACAACACATAGACCGTGTGACAACCTGTTGGGTCTGAAGAAGTTACGGGAATCGAACCCGAAAAGAAAGTACGACTGATATTTATCGCCTACCACTGGACTACGTGACGTCCCAGGTTAGTTTGACAAATTATTTTTAGTTAGATGATCTTATAAATCTAGAATAAGTTGATTTTGGGTTATCTATGGAAATTATTAACCTATCAAGGAGGATGTGTGATTAAGTTAATTACTTTTCAGTATGAGACTTTAAGAGTAATTGATATTATTTGGAGATAAATGTTAAGGTTTATCTTGGAAGACTATGTGATTAAATCCTTTAGAGATTTGGCTTTCAGTATTAGTTTTGATTACTTTGAAGAATATTATGGAATGATTTTTATTGAATGGTCTCTGTTTAACTTTATGAATTGTTTGATAAATTTTGGAGATTAAGAATAGTTTTTTATAAAGGATTATCCTTTTTGGGTTTTATCTAATCTCATACTAACCTTTTTGGTTTTAGTTTTGGTTAAGGTCTAAAGACATGGGAAGTATAAACTTCTCTTTTTTGGATTAGGTGATTCTATAGAAGATGATTATAACTCTCTCAATGTAAACAATTCATCCTAAATACTCGTATTTTAGAGAAAATATAAGTTCGTGTAAGAAATCTAGTAAAATTTGAAAGTAAACATGACAATTAAGTATGTTTCCTTATGTTTTAGTTAAGCTCATAAATTAATTCCTCTATGAAAATTAACTTAAAACAAAATTGTTGTCTGTTAATTTTTCCTATTGGGGAATCAAATACCGTTTAACCCATTACAATTTTGTGATTTTCTCGTGGTTAACTTTCTCCTAAACATGTATTCTGTCAATCTCCATCGGAAAATGACCCTTTTTTTTCTCCTCCATGTCCATGTTTTCCTATATGGAATCCTAGTATGGTTTAACTCGGGCGACCTTTGTACTTCTCTTTCTTTATTTTAATGTGATAGTTTTACAGACTCTTGTTCCGATGTGGGATTTTCAAATGTGTTTCCAAGACCAATTTTAAAATTGCGAGGACACAATTCCCAAAAAGGGGGGAAGGATGTAACACCCCATGTAAATAAAGAATATGATATTTTCATATTTATCCATATTTGTGAATAAAATTTTAAAATTACTTTAAAGGGAATGCTATGCTGGTTGGCGTACCCAATACGCAACAACGAGTTTCTTTGAAATCATACGTTGCACTCTAATAATAAAATAATATTTTTATTTAAATGGTAGTCAATGCCTAGCAATTGTATTGGCTGGAATGAATGTATCTAACTACAAAATGATTATATATGTTTGTCAACTATTTTTTCTTTTATCCAATAAATGTTAGAGGATTAAAATGCAAATGAATCCAATTTCAAGCATAAATCTTCTAATATTCTTTAAAAGGTCGATTAACCACATTTTGATGGAGAACCCTTTTTAAATATTCTTTTGAAAAGTTTATATGTTTCATTTGAAAAAATAAAATCCTTCTTTAGAATTTGGACATAAAAAATTTACATTGTGTAAATTTTTGTTATTTTTCCGACAAAGATCATTTTTAGTGAAAATGTTGAATTTTAATTCAAAACCTCCTTTTAATCTGATTTATTTATATGGATATATTATCATTTTAATTGATATTAAAGTGTATTAATAATATAATTTTACCATTTAATCCAATGGTGGTCATTGGAATTAATTTCACATTGAAATTGGACTTAAACCAGTGTTAATCTGTTAATAGATATTTTTTCTTAAAAACACGCTATTTGTTTTGACAGTGGGAATGAATTATTAAACTAATTAATTCAACTTATATTTTTTTAATTTTTTAAAATAGACATCATTTTTGAATTCAGAATATCAAATATATCTTAGGGTGAATTTTTGGTATTTTTCTGAAAAACTTCAATTTTTGATGAATAGTGAAACCACTAAGTGGTAGTTAAAGAAACTGATTTTTCATTTAAAGGAAACTTTACCACTTATGTGATTTAGGTTTCAAAAATCCAACATACATGGGTTTCATTATAAAGTAAAATTTGGTTCAATGAGATTAAAATAATTTTTTGGTGAATAGTAACTTTTATGTTTTATTAATCGCGATTAAAGGTAATTAGTGTAATTTAAGGTAAAGATAATGTTATAATAATATGAAATGACCTTGAGACATGTCCTAAACTTATTGGGTGAGACATGGCCGACCAAGACAATCCATGGGTTAACTTGGGGACCCCATGGAGCCACTTTGGTTGGAAATTTACATTATTAACTTTTAATTTAAAGTTAAAATTAAAATGTCACAAACATGTATTGTTTTACTAAAACAATTTTTACATGGGGTAATACAAGTAATATTTTTTACTATAAATATTCATTAAAAATATAAAAATATTTCCTACATCATGATATATTTTTTATAATTTTTAGACATTTAATAAATTAATTTATTTATGCCACCGTGATGATGGAGTGATTACCTCATAAATGAACGATATAAATAAAATGAAAAGATAGGGTGAAATATAAGTCTGAAACTTGTCACAAACCTATTGGATTGGTGGAGTTAGGAACCTTATCACCTTATCCTCGAAATATATACTTTAGGGACTTTTAAAATCCGAAAATCATTTTATAATAAAGTAATAGTTTATAACATTCCAATAGTGCCCCTCGTCTTCTCTTATAAAAGTCCCCCACATATACCACCTTACCCACACCTCTCAATCCTTTGGATTAGAAAACCCATGCCCACATCATCTCTACACATCCCTCTATTTAACATTGAATCCCCACCTTTGGCAGAATGCTCTTCAAGAAACCCTTTTGGTTCAAACCAAGAGGAGTTACCCGATTTAAAGCTAATGTCTTCACTTGTGTTCTTTTGTTTTATTTTTCTTTTCCAAACCCCTAATATCTTTTTATTCCTTTATTTTGTAACAAAAACAGTATCGTCAATATACTAGGATGCTGATATGTTAAGGATTCAAGCTACACTTACACACACCTCCGTCTAATGGTTAAAGAACATACGGTTTCTGTGGATGGCGAATTACTGCCTCACGAAACGATGATTGTTCAATCTTCTCTTAACACATTTCATGGTGGCCATTATGATGTAACTGTATTTTATATATGATATATATGGTATTTATGTTTCCCATATGCTTCTTTATTTTATATTTAAAACATACCTTTTTGCTTTTCATGTTGTGCAATTGCGATACTTTTATACGATGAAGTGTGGACTACCGCCCCCTCAAGTGATGTGACTCATTAATGCAATACATGGACTGTATAAATAATGAAATTAATGAAATAATGTGACCTATAAAACATATATATATTATACTGTAATTATAATATATACATCTCTCAATTATTTTTAATTCCATTAATATGAAAA
Organism: Viscum album; assembly: GCA_963277665.1. Classification (NCBI taxonomy): domain Eukaryota; kingdom Viridiplantae; phylum Streptophyta; class Magnoliopsida; order Santalales; family Viscaceae; genus Viscum; species Viscum album. Next base: position 696,580,275 of record OY728163.1, read on the forward strand.
ATAAATGAAAGTAGCGTTCATGCATATGTACGGCCTACCGTCTCCAAGAACGGTGCATTTCATTTCTTTTTATCTCCAAATGTTATGGACTAGTACAAAATGAATATGTACTAGAAATATATGATATTTAAATCATTAATACTATTCTGTAGATTATTTACTTATAACTACATGGACAATCATTTTCCAACAAGTACATTTTTGACTCATGTACCAAACATCGACAAAAACGTCTCATATGAACTCACATTATTAACCAATTATTATAATATTATAATATGTGATATGAACTGAATAATAATATTTAAAGGATAACCTTAAGAAATTATAAATTGACCAAATTTTATTTTTCAGGAATATATAGAAATGAACAAGACAAGTCGGATTTGAGGTAAGGGATCCTACCTCTCTCTTTCTTTTTAAGTAATCCTTTTTATGTAACTTAATTTAATCTCCTCTTTATTATTTTTTGGGATATTATTTTATATTATTCATTTTGTAAATTTGATTTTAATATGATGAGAGACCCTATTTGATCTCAAAAATCCATTTTTGGAAGTTTTATGTGGCGCCATTAGGCTGCCGAATTTTCATAAGGGGATTTTCATCTCACTTTTTATTCCCATGAGATTCATGATACATTTTCCACTATTTCATTTTGTGTGGTAAATTTACTTCCCATTATATTACTATTTATACTCTCATTTATGGGTATTTAGATCTTCATTGTATGACCCTTCTTTCATGGGGTGTACGTTTCGAATGTTGTCAAATCGGTAAGGGGACCTTTCGCACTCCTTTTTTAAAGACTTATTTTGTTATGTCTTTACATAATTTTATGTTGGGATATGTTCTTATATATCCTTATTGATGTAAATTATATATCCAAGTGATGATATACCATTTTATCTCTCATCAACTAACTTTTATGAATTTTAAAGTGACGTCGTTAGGCTGTCAAATTTTACAAAGGGAAATTATTAACCCAATTTCGATTTCTTTGGGTTCAACATGTAGTTAATGAATATGTCATCCTTTGAATATGTGTGAATGACACTTGATTGTTTTACACTTAATATCCACTTATATTGGGTGTATTTATATTTGTCACACGTAATTATGAGATTGATTTATCCTTAATTTAAGGACACCTTCTTTATAAGGGATTTCATCTCATATTACATTTCTATTGAGACTTTATTGTTGCTATTCACCAATTCACTCTTATATGGTGTATATACTATCCTTTGGAATATTATACCGTGAATCGCTTTATTCTCATGATATTATAATGTTCTGATTAAATTTTATTTCTCAATTATTGTATTCAAGTGTCTCTCATTTTGTTAAAAACCCTTTAACTAAAATATCATTTTAAATGTTTTAATGATTTATTCTTATAAATATTTCTCATTAATATCAATGTTTTCAAATTGGTTTTAAGTATTAATTTATATGGATTTTAATGGCTTAAAATGTTAAAGGGTTCAATGTGGTATGGGACACTTTGATTCAAAAATCTCTTTATTAAATGTTTTAAATGGTTTTGAAAATGGTTTTTAGAATGGATTAATTATTTCAATATCAGAAAATGTTATAATGTTATTTCAATGTGGAAATGTTATCATTCCTTTATTCTTAAGTTATGTGCTATGTTTATGTAATGGTTCTTGGGAATTGTTTATGAAGAAGGGTGGTTCTGTGGTAAACTAAGGGCGGGTGAGCCCATGATATCTCTCAAATGCATTGGGGAACGCGAAGGGGTTAAACACTAAGGTTTCTCCAAAGAGATTTAGGGAATATACTGTGATGGGTATTCCAAACGTAACCATGAGGGTTACTCCCTACGTAAGAATGTTATGAATGCTTCAAGTTACCATTATGTATTATGATTTATATGAGTTATTCATAAATCTTATGATTTCATAAGGTATGCTAACGTGCTTCGGTTTTATGAGTAATGTATGATTTCATTTATTCTTATGTATACATGGACCAATGTTTTCTTTTCGTATTTTTATAACCCTTATAAAGCTTCTTATGCTCATCCCAAGATTTTTTGAAATGTTTTTCACAGGACATGAAGTTGAATAGGGTCAAGGATGAGATCAAGTAATTGTCAGGCTGTCTAAAACAAGGAACTAGACATGGCTCTTTTGTTCATGAGTTTTTATTTTGTGAAAAAAATGGATGCTGAGTAGATGTGTCTACTTTGTAATCTTTGAGATGTAATAGTTATTTCCTAATTCTCTAAAACTCTAATCCTGAAAAGATCTTCAATGTGAATTATTCATTTAATTCAATAATAAGTAATGTTTAAGGCCAGGTCCTTATAAATGGGGTAGGAATGTAGCATGTAGTTCAGCCTGCACATGTGGATATCTAGGCTCTAACATCAATAGTTAGAAGTAATATTCTAGTATGATTTATGATTATCAGTTCTTTATTTGTTAATAGTTCCCATTATTCATCTATATCTTCACAACTATGGAATGGGCTGAGTATGAGATTGTAGTTTGGGAGCGGGGTTATGAGGATTGATATGCTATTTTTTATACAATCGATATACGTCTATTTTTTCAATGGGTTTTTTATCGAGAATGGAGAGTATTATTTTCTATGAGATCTGTAGATTCATGATATGTTAGGATTTGAGTTATTTTTTATGAGTTGATTAGTGGAATACCCATCCCATGTATGATTTAACCATAGGAATGTGACTGTAACATATCCTGAGTGTGATCGGTATGTTCATTGTCGATAGTGTGATATCTTGGAAATCCATTAAGGTCCAATTCATCATCAATAGGAGGAGAACACTACCCATATTTCAAGTCATTAAATGGATAATGAGTTTCTGAAATAGGACACCATTCCACCCATAGTGAACCTATTCCTAGATGTGTTTCATAGGGCTTCTCAGGGAAATCATCTGAGTTGGATTATAAATTTACAATCGATATCGTGCATAGAGCTAATCCAAATTTTATTCCTCTATATATAAAGAATCTAATAGATATCTATGACCATAAGAATATATTTTATAAGATGATGAAATATGAGAATATCTATCTAGGTTAATCTCTTTGTGGTGGTCAATTTTTCAATGCAAACAATGCTGATGGGACTTTGTTCTTATGTGTTGACTACCAATTGTTGAACCGAATGAATATGAAGAACTGATATCTTCATCCACATATTGATGATCTCTTTGATGAGTTGAAATCTCATGCGTCTTCAAAGATTGACTTGATATCATTATACCATCAGTTGAGTATTTGACCTTATAATATACCATAGAAAGCATTCACATGTTTTAATGTCATTTATTAGTTGATTTTAACGATTTTAGGGTGATGATTGATCAATATTTATTTAATTAATCTTTGAAGAAAATCGTCCACCAATTACTAGATTAGTTTTTTAGTTGCTTTATGGATGAAATATTAGAGTACATCAAGACTCATGAAAATCATTTCCATCATTTTGAAATTGTTCTTATTACACTAAGAGATAATAGACTATATGCCATGATATCTAAGTGAAAATTATGGATAAATCATTAACATTTCAAGGGTCACATCATTTATATCGAAAGTTTTTTAATAGACCAAGCAAAGGTATGTTTAGTTGTTTATTAGATGAATCCTTTGAATGTTTTTGATATCAAAAATTTTCATTGAATCATGATCTATTGTCAAAGTTTTATCTAGGACTTAACCTTATTTTCTCCTCCACATATGGGATTATAAAATAATGGAGCTGTGTTTTTTGGCCTTTATTATTTGATAATTCTTTATATGATTTTATTAATCACTGAAAAATAACTCATATCTTGATCCTACATGTGCCAGGTGAGGAGTGCACATTGTTTGGTGATGCATCTGGGATTGTACATGGAATTTTATTGATTTTGGGAGATAATGTTTTGGTATATGGTTCATAGTATTTGAGACCACATGAAAACAATCTCCCTACATATGATCTCATGTTTTCTGAATTCAATTATTCTATGAATTGTTGGTAGTATCATGTGTCTGCAAAATGTTTACTGTGTATACTGATTATAAGTGTATAATGTATATCTTTTCATAGTTTGATTTGAATCGCCGAAAAAAACCATGTGTATATTATATATAGTAATTTTATTTTGAGATGAAATATACACCTGGGAAGGGAAATAGTGTTCATGATGATTTTAGTAGTAAAAATCAGAGTCATGCAGTACATGAATCTAGTTCTAAGTGGATGATGATTACACTAATCGATAAGATTCATGTTTTTCTTCTAGAGGTCTTGGAGTAGATGAAACTCATAAAATATTAAATTGTATCCACACTTTTCAATAAGATCATGTATTGGTATTATTAGGATCTAGAGTTTTTGGCCTTGATGAAACTTTTTGATGGTGTTGAGTCACTTTCATATTGAAATATAGATTAGGATGTGATCATATATATATGAAACAGTTTCGTTATTGTAATGTGTGTGTGGGGAGATGTTTCATGTGTTTCATGCCTCAAAGTGGGTAGTGCATATTTGTTCAGGGAAAATTTACCATGACATATGTTGATAGAATTGGTGGACTTGATTGAAAATGAGATTGCATGGTTCATCTCAAAATGATACACCATTCAATGTTTGATGTCTAGGTGTCAATGATTAGGTATATTACTAATGTAATTTCAAATTCATTAATGGAAGGGAGACAATGTGACCATGGATACTTTTACTGTCTAAAGGACGCATTTCATCGATGATGTTGTTATAGTGATTATGGACCGATAGGAAAATTTTGTTTATTTAATTCCTATATGAGAGACTTTTTATATGGATAAATTGTGAGACTTGTATGATTAGTATATATCATGTTTTAATGGGGTGATTTAGAGTGTTTTTCATAGTTGGACTCACATTTCACATTGTGTTTCTAGTAAGGATTAAAAAGGCACTTGGTACCTGTGTATTATTTATTAATTATTTTCACCCCCAAAAAAAATTTGAAATTATAATGTAATATATTGGTTTTTGAGGATATGATATGCATGTGTGTTCTAGAAAATAGAGGGTCTTGGAAGAGTCACATGTTACTAGTTGAGTTCGCATATAACAAAAAAATTTATGGGACCTTTCCGATGACTCCATATAAATAAATTTATTATAGGACTTTTGGATTACCTATAAGCTGGATGGCGGCAGTTGAGTAAGATCTTTTGGGACCAAGTCTCATACATGAAAGGTTAGATAATGTTCCGTTGATTTAGAAAGATATGGTTATAGCTAAGAGTATGAATAAGTGGTATGCTTATAGCCATCGATGAACCCTTGATTTTTTAGTGAGAAGTCATGTTTTCATTTAGGTTCCATGCAGATTTTTCAACTATACGATTCATAGATAAGTCACATTAGTGACTTGTTTTGTTTAGATCATTTCTCGTTGTATAAAGAGTCGTGTTAGAGGTGTACTAACTATATCATCCAATGACATATAATGACTTTCTTGTGTTTTTTCATGTTTAAAAACATCAGTGGTATCACCTCGACCCTTCTCACATGGTTGGTGTGGATGATGTTTCTCTTGAGACCCATGCATCCTTTGATGAGTATATGATCTTTTTTTTGGATCATAGTGATAAATTGTTGCTGTGAAACATTATGTTGATAGTTTTAGTATTGTGGAATCATGGTTACATTCAGAAGAAAAAATGTGAATGATAAAAATATATTCATGCTAAGTGGCATGTTCTTTATTCCTCATATTGATAGGGATTCTTGAGAGTACATCTCAAGAATAATCTATTTTATGATGGGGTGTTTGTGTGATCCTGAACTATTCTAGATATGTCTCAAGATCATTTACAGGAACTCATTTACACTCGTATTTTTATATCATGGATGTGTATTTTGTGATTGATTCAAGTGAAAAGTGAGAATTTGGAGAGAGGATAGTTTGGAGCATTGTTGGTGTATAGTTTTCCCAAACATTGTTCCACTACCTAGAAAACCTGTGTGAAAGAAAACTGAGGAAAATCACATGGTTAGAGGGGTGTTTTTCAAAATCTACTCCTTTATAGTTGAAACAATGAACCCATAAGAGGATGTAAAGGAGTTAGAAAAAAATGAGACCTAGCCAAGGACACCATGTCTGTGGTCTTTCATCCCGGGAATATTTATATAAGATTCCCTGAACACAACAGATTCCACCCTCATTAGTTTCTTCATGACCCTAATTGGAAATCATTTATTTTGGATATGCACAGATGGATTATATAGTATTAAAATATATTTTCATGACTAATCGGTGACTGGATTAGAGAATATTTACCTCTATCGATATGAAGTCTCTTGATGTGTGGTGTTTATTTCTCCCATATTTCCATCTAAATGAAGAGAAGTGTTTTTACACATTTTTGATATTTTAGATCTACTGTATGATAAATCTACCTATATTTGATCTTGGGTCTAGGTTTTGGGTTTCTATATCATACTTCATAGTGAAATTTAATGTTGTTCTTCAATTTTGGGATTTTCAATTTGGAGAACCGTCATAAAAAATCATGACGTAAGTGGTCTAAATTTCAATTTCCAAGTTCATGATTATAATTTCATCTATATAGTTACAAAACTTTAATTTCCTAAATTGGAAAATAATAAGTGAATGGGATTTATTGATGGTTTTTTAATTAATTAATGAATTATAGAATTTAATTATTAATGGAGTTATGAATATGGTCAATTAATGGGATTGTGGAATTCATGATTAAAGTGATATGATTTAATTTATAAATAAGAATAAAGGGATACTTGAATTATCCATAAGTTGTAAATTTTATATATAACTAATGGATGATAAATCATATAATAGTCAATTGATCATACTAATCCCTGTGAATTAAAGTGATAATGATTGTTTGTTTAATAAATTTGAAATTTCCAGTTTATCAAGAATGTATGAAATTAAGGTAAATTATTCTTAACCATCATATATATGAAATTTTTGTACATGTCATATTGGGAAATATGTGATATACGTGTTTGGGACACAAACTACATCTTCAAAATACTATATGTGATTGACTAATATACATGTTTTAGATATGTACAAATGCTTTGAAAGACCATATGTGATAAGGATGGGTAGATGACCCAAAATGATGATTCAAATACCCACGATGATCTGGACATAGTGTTTTAGGCCCAATTTTTTGCATTAGATTATATTTCCATGTAGCTGCGATATGAATTAAAATATAGTGTATTGTGAACTTCCTTTATAATGATTTGAGAGTCCCATGGTGATATAGTTCAGACAACAACATGGGCTGAAGTAGGTATTGATAGTTCTGCTATAAATGTTAACATGATAAATTAATTTTGTTAATTTATTAATAATAAAATTTGACAACATGTTCCTTGTTATATATTTATTATTATACAAGTTAACAAATTTTAATAAAATAGGTATTGTTTTAGAATCTATTTGTGGTGTCCTATAGAGTTTTACTCACACACTACTCAGGATTCCAGATCATCACTAGAACTGACTTCATGTTTTCTTGATGGGACAAGGGTAAGAGCCTCTTTGAGATGGATAATTTAGGATAGATAATGGATGAGGGATCCAGACACGATGATGAGACCCCCCATGGTGATTTTTTCAATTTATTTAAGGATTTTAATATTGATACATGAAACATATATAAAATGAAATATTTTCTATTTTAGTTTTGATTTGTTATTCCTAATGTGATCATCATGGGACACATGTATTATCATAGTTATGGTTATTTTCATTTGGTTATTTTTTATTTATTTAAAATATTTTGAGGATTTTATAAAGTGGATATATTCTCCCCATGTTATATATTTTTCCATCACTACTAGTCAAAAGACTTCGATGTTTGAGGAGGTATGCCACAGGTTACATAACCAACTAGATTTGGGTAGTAGTACATGGAACCAATTCAAGGATGTTACATACATCAAAAGAGATAATAAAATGTTTTCAGATAAATATTTTTTTGGAAATGAGTTAAATTTATTCTTATTATTATATGAAATATTGGATCCTGAATATATTCATTATAGGATATTCTCTAATATATTCCTTATGATCTTCATTAATCTATAATACCCTAGAATATCTTATTAATAATTGGTCAAAATGACATAGAGGTAAATATAATTAATTTCTTGGGTCTCAGAGAGTATTCCATCCTAATAAACATTGAAATGAAGAAACAAAACAATTTTTTTTTCATGTTCTACCTACTATATATTATTCTAAACATACTAATTCTTACACCTAATTTGGTAATGGTCCATTCATAACCATATAATTCTCATACTAAGAAGTATAAATTTTCATATAAATTTGTTGAGGTGTAAGAAATGAATCGACAGTGTATAATACACAAAAAAGGATTCTGAAAAAATAATAGATTATATGCAACAGAAACCAACAAAAACCAACAATGAAACAAGTAAAAAGGTTAACACATTATCCAAATGAATACGTCTATCCCAAAAATAGTCTAATATAATGCATAATGTGAAAGATTAACATATAACCCATGTCTCAATTTTTTATTGATTGTTATAATTTATCATTTCACCATAATAAAAGACACAATTTTGAAATTACATAGTGTGTCTATCATCTCCATATCCCACTACACTTTATACACTGCTGGAGAGTTTTACTTCACTAGAAATCCTAAACCAATTGAATCCCCATATGACCACATGAATCTTTATGTTGTAGGTATCCCAATGAGGGAATAAAATTCTCTATTTCCCATAAAACCAGTATATATAAATGATTAATTTATTATTATTACTCAAAATTAGGATAATTGAACACTTTAAAATCACCTCATTTATGATAATATATCCAACCATGGGGATGAATCCATCATCTTCTTTAATGTTCATTACATTATTTGTTTAATTTCTTTTCAAACATTATATATGATGATTACCTTCATCTCAACCATCATAATAATTCTTGAAAATGTAAATTATCTAAAATATGTTTCTCGTGTGAGTTGTATCACCATCCAAAATTTATCTTAAACATTCATTCGGTGAAACAGTTATTATAATCATAAAAGAATGAACTATATAGTACATTTATATGTTATACTTGATTTATTATATTAATAAGATGTAGATATTTCCTAAAAGTATTAATGATACATAATTATGTATCATATAAAACACCAAAATTTCTATTATGTGGTTATCCTCTAGGTGAATGGAATTTATATGAATATACTGCTATAATTCATCAGTCATGGTTGAAAAAACAATAACATTATGATTGTTGGGGTTTGTCTTCTCCTCCACTCCAAAAACAAAATCTATATGTAAAATACCACTATTATATCTCCTAAACAAGACATATATTGTTTAAATTTTATCTATTCTACTCTCTAATTTCTAATTTTAAATTGTTCAACTCAAATGGGACATTTAATTTGATAAATAATTTTCCAATCATTTATTATTACTAGATCATTTCCAATATCATATAATTTTTTATAATTTTTTATTTCAAATAATCTCCCTAAATGTTTTTAATTTTCATGACATGATAAAAACATTTTCTTAAACCTATAAATATATCAGGAAAAAAATATGCGATAAAAATTTTGATATATGTGACTAAATCCTTGACCAAAATCATAAATTACTAGTTTTTAGAATCCTTCAAAATGATCTTATACAATACCAAAGTGTGTAATTCCTTAACTTGTTAGGAATTATATCTTAATAGAAAAGTGATTTTGGGTGAGTCACTTATATAATAGGTTTCAATAAACCTATTAGACTATTTCCTCATCCATTGTATTTTTTTTATAAAACAATGATGATTATTTGGGATTTTATTACATATCAAATAGTTTTGAAAATCAAAATATGTCATAAAATGTAATTGTGTGTATATGTATAAGTACATAAATAAGTAATGATTTCCCATTAATTATTTTTTTATCCAAAAAATATGAATAAATACTATAAATGCACACCCATGTATGTTTAGTATATTTGGGAACACATAAACATAAATATGGAAAAAAAACCTCCCCCATAGAATCTAAAATTCCAAAAATGTATAAAATAAGGTGTAATGTCCCGGCCTGATTAACCACCAAAAAAGTAGCCAAACCGGTGGGTCATATGGCCTTAAGAATGCCACCCCATACCCAAGAGGCTTTCAAGTAGTAACTGGGGTCTAATGATGTGATATTTGGGAGACTATACCATCATGACCAGATTTGTAAAATCATATATTTGATAATAAATAATGGAAAATAAATAAATAATAATATGAAATGAATATAATAAATAGAAAAAATGTATAATAATATATTCATTCCCTAATGATGATAAATAAATAAATTAGTATTCAAATAAAACTAAATATAATAATATGAACTATATAAAAAAAAGAAATGAAAATCAATCCTTGAGAAAAATATCCATGACCATCCTGAGCTCCAACTCAATCATGTGCTCTTAAATACTAAGTAGAACCCCCCGACTTTCTCTTATCCGTCCAGCCCGCCCCGGCCGGCCGGTTTCTGCCACCACGGGACCAGCGACGGCCGGTCCCCTCGCTGCTCTGACGCCGGCGACCCGTTTCTGGCTGGCGGTTCCCACGCTCCACCGCGGCCTCGTACCGGCCGCGTCCCTCATTTTTCTGGTGCGGCGCGACGGCGCCGCACCCCTCTGCCACGGCCCCGCTCCGGCCGCGGTGCTTTTGCGGCGTTTCAGCATCGGACAGTAAACCGTAAGAAATGAAATGCACCGTTCATGGAGACGGTAAGCCGTACATACGCATGAACGCTACTTTCATTTCTATTTCGTATTTTATATAATGGAATCATAATGATATAAATTTATATTATAATTACAGTATAATATCATATATAATATCATAGTTCCATCCTTTATACGTCCCACATATGGTATTTAACGAATAAAATCACTTTGAGGGGGCAGTAGTCCGCACATCCTTAAATGAAGATATCGCATTTGCCCATAATGGAAACCATAAAGGTATGCCCAAAATGGAAAATACAGAAGCTGAAGGAAAACATAAACATATTATATATCATATATAAATATAGTGACATCTTAGTGTCCTCCTTTTAAGGTGTTAAAATAATGTTGAACAATCATCATTTCGGGAGGCATAAATTCACCATCCACGGAAACAGTATGTTCGTTAACCATAAGATGTAGGTGTGTGTAAGTGTACCTCGAATCCAAATTATAACAATATCCTTGTATATTGAGGATACTGGAGTTGTTACAAAAGAAAATAACTAACAGAGTTTAGGGGGTTGGAGAAGCAAAATAAAACAAAAGGACTCAAAAGAAGACATTACCTTAAAATCGGGTAACTCCCTTTGGTTTGAGCTCAAAGGCTTCCATGGGAAGACTCCTGCCCAAAGTGAGGCTTCAAGGAGTAATAGAGGGATGGGAGAGACAAAATGGGTAGGGGTTGGTCGATCCAAAGGCTTTGGTAGTGTTGGTAAGGAGGTAGAGGTGGGGGCCTTTTATAAGAGGAGAGGAGGGGCACTCTAGGAAAGTAAAGATAAGTTACTTTATTTTTAAAATGAGTTTTAGATTAAAAATGTCCCACATTGGTATAATTCGAGGATAAGGTGATAAGGGTTCTAAATACACTCATCCAATTGGTTTGGGCAATGTGTAGGTTTTAGATTTTACATTATCTTTCCATTTTATTTAAATCGTTAAATAATGAGGTCATCACTGCATCATCAAGATGTCATAAATAATTTAATTTATGAAATGTCTAAAAATTATAAAACAAATAATATGATGTAGGAATTCTTTTTATCTTTCTAATTAATATTTATAGTCAAAAATATGACTTGTATAACCCCATGTAACAATTGTTTTAGTAAAATAACTCATGTTTGTGTCATTTTTACTTTAACATTTAATAAAAAGTTATTTATGTCATTTCCCAACCAAAGTGGATCCATGGGGTCCCCAAGTTGACCCATGGCATATCTTGGTCGGCCATGACAAATCCAATAAGGCTAGGACATGTGTCTAGGTCATTTAATATTATTAAAACATTATTCTTACATTAAACTACACTAATTACATCTAATTGCGATTAAAAACTTAATAAGTTACTATTCACCAAAAAATTGTTTTCATCCCATTGAACCACATTTTACATACTAATGAAAACAATTTATGTCATATTTTTAAAATTAAATACACATTAGTGGTAAACTTTAATTTAACTGAAAAATCAGTTTGCTTGATTACCACTTAGTGGTTTCACTATTCATAAAAAATTGGAGTTTTTCAGAAAATTAACAAAAATTCACTCTAAGGTATATTCTATATTCTGAATTAAAAAATGATTTTTATATTACCTAATTAAAATAATATAAGTGGAATTAATTAATTTAATAATTAACTCCCCCTGTCAAAACAAATAGCGTGTTTTTAAGAAACAATATATATCAAAAGATTGATATTTGTTTATGTCGAATTTCAAAGTGAAATTAATTCCATAGACCACCATTGAATCAAATGGTAAAAATATTTTATGGTTTCACTTTAAAACCAATTCAAAATATAATCTAATCATATAAATAAATTAGATTAAAAGAGGTTTTGAATTAAAATACAACATTTTTCACTTATTCATAAAAAATGAACTTTATCGGAAGAATAACAAAAACATACAGAAAGTAAATTTTGATGTCCCAATTATAAAGAAGGATTTTATTTGGTCCAAAAGAATGTATAAGAGTGACCAAAACTATATTTAAAGAGGTTTTGCCATCAAAAGGCGATAAATGAACCTTTTAGTGAATTTTAATGTATTTATGTATAAAATTGAATTCCATTCTTATTTTAAGCCTTTATCTTTTATTGGATAAATGTACAAACATATATATTCGTATTTTAGTTATTTCTATTCATTCCTGACAGTACAACGACTACGTGTTAACTAAATTTTGAAATTATATTATTAGCGTGTAATGTAAGATTTCAAAGAAACTCATTGTTGCGTATCGGGCACGCTATCGTACATAACAACCCCTTCAAAAAAAATATTTAATTAACAAATATTAATAAATATGAATATGTCTTATTCTTTATTTACCTGGGATGTTACATTTCAAAGGTTCGAAAATTATATATTTCTAAGATAAGGTGATAAGGATTCGAACTCTACTCATCCAATAGGTTTTTTACAAGTGTAAGTCTTATATTTTACAATATATTTTCATTTTATTTAAATCGTTAATTAATGAGGTAATCGCTGTATCATCATGGTGTGATAAATACATTTATTTATTTAATGTCTAAAAATTATATAAAAATTACCATGATGTATCAAATATTCTTATATTTTTAATTAATATTTATATTCTAAAAGTTAACTTACATAACCCCATGTAATAATTGTTTTAGTAAAACAACACATGTTTGTGACAATTTTATTTTTACTTTAAATAAAATGTTACTAATGTCATTTTCTTACCTAAGTGGCTCCATGGGGTCCCCAACTTGACCCATGGATTTTCCGGGTCGGCCATGACTCATCCAATTTGGGTAGTACATGTTTCAAGATATTTTCATATTTTTATAATATCATTTTTACCTTAAATTACACTAATTACCTTTAATCACGATTAATAAAACTTAATTGTTATTATTCACCAAAAAATTATTTTAATCCCATTGAACCACATTATACTTTATAATGACAACCATGTATGTCAGATTTTTGACAATCAAATCATAGAAGTGGTAATGTTTCATTTACACGAAAAATTAGATTTTAAACTACCACTTAGTGGTTTCACTATTCATCAAAAATTGAAGTTTTTCAGAAAAATAGAAAAAATTCACCCTAAGCTATAATTGATATTCTGAATTAAAAAATGGTTTCAATTTTAAAAAATTCCAAACATATAAGTTTCATTAATTAATTTTATAATTAATTTCTGTTGTCAAAACAAATAGCGTGTTTTTAAGAAATAATATCAATCAAAAGATTGACAATTGTTTATGTCCAATTTCAAAGTGAAATTAATTTCAATGACCACCATTAGTTAGAAAAGTAAAATTATATTATTATTATACTTTAAAACCACTCAATAGTATAATTTATCACTATTAATTATTTTGATTAAAAAATTTGTTTTTAATTAAAATTTAGTAATTTTCACTATTCATCAAAATATAAAAGTTATCCGAAAAGTTCCAAAATTTCACCCTAGGCTAAATTAGATATTCCGAATCAAAAAATGAATTCTATTTTGAAAGATAAAATTTATAAAATTTCAAAAAGTAGGTATTACTATTCATAACTGCTACTTTGATTGGTTGTTGTGTGTGTTAGAACTCGAAGTTGCGTATAACACACGCTACAGTATTATTCAAAGAGAAGCGTACCGTGGAAGCTTGGGGTGTTACATTATCCCCTCCTTCAAATAATTTCTTCCTAAAAATTTCATATAATATTACTATATAAAAATACTCAGGTGATTCTTCATCATATGTTACTCGGGATCCCATGTTGCCTCCTCCATCTTGTGGTTTCTCCTAGAACGTTTACCAGACGAGTCGTCCGGTTTCTCAGCACTTGTTCTCTTGTATCAAGAATCCTGATAGGATATTTGCAATAAGACATATCGGGTTCCAGTTCTAATTCCTCATAGGTGAGTACATGTGTTGGATTATGCATGTATTTTCTCAACAGTGATATGTGGAATACATCGTGAACTTTGGAGAGACATGGCGGCATTACCAAATGGTAAGATACAACCCCAATTAGTTCTTGAATTTCGAAGGGTCCGATGTACCTAGGAATCAATTTACCCTTCTTACCGAAATCTATAACTCTCTTCCATGGAGATACCTTCAAGAAAACATGATCTCCTAATTGAAATTTCAAATCCTTCCTTCGGTTGTCAGCATAGCTCTTCTTACTACTTTGAGCTGCTTTGATGTGGTTTTGGATTAATTTCACCTTGTCTATCATTTCCTCCACCAGTTATGGGCCTAAAAGTTTTCTTTCACTAACGTCATCCCAACAGGTTGGTGTGTGACATCTCTTTCCGTATAACACTTCATATGGTGCCATCTGAATACTTGAATGGAAGCTATTGTTATAGGAAAATTCTACATGAGGTAAACATTGATCCCACATACCCTGAAAGACAAGTGAGAAAGATATCAACACGTCTTCTAAGGTTTCAATAGTTCGTTCTAATTTTCCATCTGTTTGAGGGTGGTATGTAGTTTTCAAACGATGTTCAGTATCCAAGGCCTTCTAAAGACTTTTCCAGAATCTTGATGTAAAACGAGGATCACGATCCGAGACAATCAATATGGGTACTCCATGAAGTCTCATAACTTCATTAATATGTGGTCTTGCTAGACATTCAAGTGGTAGATATTCTCTTATAGCAAGAAAATGTGCTAACTTCATGAGATGATCAACAATGACCCATATTACGTCATTCCTTCTAGGAGTCTTTTGTAGTCCCATGAAAAAGTCCATCGTAATATTATCCCATTTCCACTCACATATGGGAAGAGGTTTCAATACTCCACCAGGTAATTTCCTTCCAACATTAAGTTGTTGAAAAACCATAAATCTTGACACATAATCAGCAATCTCCCACTTCATGTTGTCCCACAAAAAATGTCCCTTTAAATCTCTATACATTTTGGTGCTCCCCGGGTGTATAGAGAAATTGGAACTATGAGAAACATCCAACAATTCCCTCTTTAAATCAGGTATACCGGGAACACAAAGTCTCCTCCCAAATTTCAAAATTCCATCTTCATACACAAAGTCACCTGATCTCCCATCATTCACAGCTTTAATCTTATTTTTCAACTCTTCATCATCGGCCTGAGAACACTATATACTTTCTAGTAAATATGGTTTGGAAACTATTTGAAATTTTTTTGATGCTTCACCCTCCATGGTTATTCCCATATCCATCTTTACTTGATCCATGAAAATAGGATCACTTTCCACTCTCATCATGTTCAAAACTCAATGATCATTTATACTCAAAGCATCTGCAAACATATTTGCCTTCCCCGGGTGGTATTGTATCTTGCAATCATAATCCTAGAGTAGTTCAATCCATCACCTTTTACTCATGTTGAGTTCTTTTTGTGAGATAATATATTTCAAACTCTTGTGATCGGTATATATCTCACATTTTCACCATAGAGATAATGTCTCTATATCTTCCAGGAATAGATTACAACAGCTAACTCGAGATGATGAGAATGATAGTTCTACTCACTAATTTTTAGCTATCGTGATGCATAGGCAATAACCTTATCATTATACATAAGGACACAACCAAGTCCTTTCATTGATGCATCACTATAAATAACAAACCCATCATTCCCCGAAGGTAGAGTCAATATAAGAGAATTTACTAATCTTATCATCTGTTCATCAAAACATTCTTCACACTCTTTTGTCTAGAAAAATTTAACCCCTTTACGTGTGATCTTCGTTAATGGGTTAGCTAGTCGGGTAAAATTCTAGATAAAACGTCGATAATAACCTACCAAACCATTAAAACTACGTACCTCAGTTATACTCGTCGGTTTTGGCCATTCTTGGATAGCCTTGGTCTTAGAAGGATCAACAGAAATTCCATCCATTGAGACAATATGGCCTAGAAAAGAAATCTCCTGAAGCCAGAATTCACAATTGCTAAAATTCCCATATAATTCATGCCTTCTAAGAGTCTTCAAGATAATGCGCAAGTGATTTTCATGATATTCATAGCTTTTGGAGTATACCAAGATATCATCAATAAATAGCACCACAAAATCATAACGATATTATTTGATAACTCTATTAATTAGATCCATGAATACAGAGGGTGCATTAGTCAATCCAAAAGGCATTACTGTAAACTCGTAATGCCCGTACCTTGTTCGAAATGCTGTCTTCGGAATGTCTTCCTTATTCACACACAACTGATGGTATCCGGATCAAAGGTCAATCATTGAAAAGTATTGAGCTCAATGCAGTTGGTCAAATAAATCATCAATGCGAGGTAGGGGATACTTGTTCTTTATTGTTATAGTATTGATCTCCCTGTAGTCAACGCACAACCTCATAGATCCATCTTTCTTCTTAACAAAAAGGACAGGGGCACCCCATGGAGAAAAACTAGGGCGAGTAAATCCATTATTACTCAATTCATTCAGTTGTTTCTTTAGTTAAACTAATTATACAGTGTCTATTATATTAGGGGTCTTCAATATAAGCCTTGATCCATGAATTATATCAATGGAAAACTCAACTTCTCGTTCTGGAGGATGTCCAAGTAAATCTTCCGGAAAAACATATACATATTCTTTCACAATAGTTACATCCTCTATAAGAAGATTTCTTTCCTCGCCCTCATTCATTTCATTCTCTTCCTCCCCAATAATTGAATTTAGTTGAGCTACTGGGGGTGGATCTAAATAAGAATTAGCGGGTGACGATTCTGCTCTAAAGATAAGGTGTTCCTTATCGTCATCATCAAAAATAGTAACCTCCTTCTTCTTATAATAAATCTTTGCATCATAGTCCGAAATCCCATCCATACAGAGGATTATATCAAACTAAATCATAGGCATGACAATGATATCAGTGGATAAAGAACATTTATGTGCTCTAATGGGAACTGATTCACAAAACATTGTTGCAATGATACTTCCCTTAGGTGTTTTGACTGACAATTCTCTTGTTAAATCAAAATGGAAATATCTAATTTCCTTTGCAAGCTGGGAAGATATGAAACAATGCTATGATCCAGAATCAAATAATGCATTTTCTAAACTTGAGGAGACCATTAAATTACCTGCCACCACGTCTTTCGGAGCTTCAACCTCAGTAGTAGTGATAGCATAGGCTTGGCCTTGATCCCTTGGCCTCTTCTGAGTTATGTTACCCTGAAAATTAGGACATTCATTTGAATAATGTCCCATCTCTCTACAACTATATCATTCCACATTGACCGCAACTCTCTTTCCCTTGAAATCATGAGCTTGGTGGCCTTTTTCACCACACATGTAACAGACTCCCATTACCTTCAAGAAAGTACTGGGGTGTTTCTTCCTACATTTACTGTAGGACTGATATTAAACTTTTCCCTTATTCACCTTATTTCCATTTACAGATTTATCAGAAGATCCATTCTTCTATTTCTTTTCATTAAAGTCATTAGACGTAGAGAATTCCTTTTCCATCTTGATAGCACATGAGACAATATCTTCATACGATGAGAAGGTTTGTGAGACGAATGCTCGATGGAGAAATGGTTTTAACCCTTCAGAGAAATGATCAATCTTACTTCTTGGGTTACGTATATAATCTAGAGGATGCCTCGCTAACTTTGTAATGTTAGCCTCATACTTTGCGACATTCTCATCCTCCTTCTGCCTCAGACTCAGAAATTGATTTTCCATATCTACTCAATGGTCACGTGGAAAGTATTTTTCTACGAAAATATCCTTAAACTCTCTCAATTCCATACTTGATACATCTTCATATTCCTTTGTGTTTCGAATTAGCGTCCACCATTGATCGAAATCTCTAGTGAGGTGGTAAACTGCCATGATAACCTTCTCCCTTTCGCCACTCCCCAAAGCGTGGAATATTTTCTGTAAAAAGTTTATCCATTTCTCAACCATCTAATGGATTTGTACCCCCATTAAATGTTGGCAGTTGTTGCCTCATGAAGCGGTCTAACAATGATCCTCCACGTTGCGGATCAGGGTGCTCCATACGAGTAAGGTTATTATTCCTAACCTGAGTGAGTTGTCCCAGTATGGTGATAAGTTGATCAGAACCAGTTGTATCTCCAAATCCACTATAATTATCTTTAGAAGGAGGGAAATCCCTACATAGAGTGCGTGCATTGATAAAGTTTACATTCCTCCCACTAGGTTCCATTTCTAAACAATGGAATAAAGTAGATTTGTTTATGAATCAAAATACATAATTCCATACTTGTAAAACACATAACATTAATTGAACTATAATCATAAAAATGTTTTCTTTGAGGAAGTATATACTCAAAAACCCTTCATAATGGTTTCTAAATAAAATGATAATTATCCTAAGCATATCCCCCGGGAGTGTCGTAACCAAGAGTGCAACAAGACCCGTTGTCGTGAACCAGTTCCGGTTCGAGTCTAGCTCAAAGCGGTGTTTTCGGGTTTTAACCCTAGGTGCATTTGTGCCAGAGCCGCCTCTACCTGCTCGTATCCAGAAAAGGATGTATTTCTTGGAAAACTCACAAAATCTCTATAATACCGAAATTCTAGGAAGTTCTTCTATACTAATCTTCAAAGTCTATCTTTGGGCGATGTGCTCTAATCATAGTTTATCTAAATCTAGCTTCCAAGGTTAGTACTAAACTACCTATGTTACCAACTGTAATGCCCTGACCCCAGTTACCTAGAGTCGGTGCATTATTGAGGAACATTTTCATGATCACAAAAGATCATGTCTCGAATCAATGATTAGTTTAGTAGCCTTGGAAACACTAGATACATTCATAAGTCTTACATTACGTCATAAAGTAAAAAAAACTAAAAAAACAGCATGTCTTCATATTCCCTCATACTCTCTCTGAAATTAATTCATAATATACTTGATCACATCCTGGAAAAATTAAAACATTGAAAAGGGTGATCTCAGATGCTCAGTAAGGATAACAATACAGCGGAAACTTTCACAAATAAACATAAACATTTCAGGAAATTTATAACTAAAACAAAAGACTTTTAAACTTGAACTTCAGCATAATATGGAAAAAATAAAATGAAATAATTCCATTTACTTACTCACATGGATATTCTACTAGCCGAATAATCACATTCAATATCAATAACCACTTTCATAATGATGGAATGCATAATGTCAGGCTATCATAACCATGTATCCAAGGCCTTGTGCCAAGAATACAAATAAGATTTTGTCAAGGCCTCATGCCAAGACACTAGTTTGTCTAATGAGACCTACCGATGCATCGAGGACCTATAGAGGGCCCCACCCGTCACTTATTATGTCGAATGCATTCCTCATAAGAACAGGTTTAAACATATCATAAACCATAACATAATCGTATCACATAAAACATGCATAAAGGAAACATAAAATTTCCACATTTCAATCAGAAGATATCAATACAACACATTGATATAATAAAAATCACTTTCAAAACCATTTTCAATACCAAAATAAATGAAAATTTAAAACTTTGTATTTATTTTTCATTTAAAACAGGTTATGGCTTATAGAGGAAGCCGAAACTCAAATAATGGTCACGGCGGTAGAGAAGTCGTTGTCGCCGCATACGTACGACAAAAAAACATTCCTTTTTGTCATCTAGTAAAACGATTCGTATAAAAATATTCCTTTGGAATAAACGTAAAAGTCAAAGGGGTTTATACACCGTATAAAAGAAAGTTGTGTATAAAACAAAATATGCCTCAATGAAAGGAGATTGAGACGAAGTCCCTTACCTCATGTCCGACTTGACTCAACCATTCTTTAACCTTATGAATAATAAACTAGAGTAAATTTATAATTGATTAAGAACCTTTTCCAAGTTTATTATTCTTTTTATATCACTTATTACCATGTTATGAACATTATTTAATCATTTATGTTAATAACGGTCGTTTTGTCGATCTTTAGTACTTGAGTCAAAAATAAACTTCTTATAATTACAAGTTGTTCATGTGGTAAAATATCCATTATATTCAGAATTATATTAATGATGTATATATCATATATATCATATATATCTAGTATATACATTCATTCATAATATTACGTAACATTTAGAGGTAAGAAATGAAATGCACTGTTCATGGAGACGGTAAGTCGTACATACGCATGAATGCTACTTTCATTTCTATTTCGTATTTAATGGAATGAAAGAATATTGATATAAAGGTGTATTATAATTCCAGTATAATATCATATATAATATCATTTACTCCATCCTTTATACATCCCACATATGACATTAATGATTCAAATCACTTTGAGGGGGCGGTAGTCCGCACTTCCTAAAAGGAAATTATCGCATTTACCCATAATGGAAATCATAAAGGTATGTCATAAATGAGAAATAAAGAAGCATAAGGAAAACATAAACATAATATATATATCATATATGAAAATTGTGTCATAATAATGGCCACCATGAGAGGTGTTAAAAGAAAATTGAACAATCATCGTTTCGTGAGGCAGTAATTCACCACCCACAAGAAACAGAATGTTATTTAACCATTAGACGAAGGTATGTGTAAGTGTAAGTAAAATAATTCTCATGACAACATACTAGTATATTTTAGATACTTGTGTTGTTACAAAAGAAAGGAATAAAAATATTTTAAGGGTTCGGAGAAGCAAAATAAAACAAAAGAACATAAGAGAAGACATTACCTTAAAATCGGGAAACTCTTTTTGATTTGAGACAAAGGCTTCCTTGGGAAGACTTCTGGCCAAAGTGAGGCTTCTAGGAGTAATATAGGGAAGTTGAGAGTGTATTTGGGTAGATTTTGGCCGAGCCAAATGGCTTTTATGGTGTGAATAATGTGGTAGAGGTGGGGGCATTTTATAAGAGGAGAGGAGGGGTACTCTTGGAAAGTCATGAGATGTTACATTATTATGGGATGATTTTTGGATTTAAAAGGTCCCACAATTATATATTTCTATTTATAAGGTGATAAGGGTTCGAAATATACTAATCCAACAGGTTTTTTACAAATTTAAGTCTTAGATTTTACATTATTTTTTCATTATATTTAAATCGTTAATTAATGAGGTAATTGTTGCATCATCATGGTGTGATAAATAAAATTATTTATTTATTGTCTAAAAATTATAAAAAAATTACCATGATTTAGTAAATATTTTTATATTTCCAATTAATATTAATAGTCAATATTTTATCTTATATAACCGCATGTAATAATTGTTTTAGAAAAACAACACATGTTTGTGACAATTTTATTTTTACTTTAAATAAAAAGTTATTAATGTCATTTTCATACCCAAGTGGCTCCATGGGGTCCCCAAGTTGACCCATGGATTTTCGTGGTCAGCCATGACTCATCCAATAATGCTAGGACAAGTGTCACGATATTTTCATATTTTTATAATATCATTTTTACCTTAAATTTCACTAATTACCTTTAATCGTGATTAATAAAACAGAAAAGATATTATTCACCAAAAATTATTTTAATCCCATTGAACCAAATTTTACATCCTAATTAAAAACATGTATGTCCGATTTTTGAAAATCAAATCACAGAAGTGGTAATGTTTCATTTACACGAAAAATTAGTTTTTAAACTACCACTTAGTGGTTTCTCTATTCATAAAAAATTGAACATTTTCAGAAAAATACAAAAAAATTCACCCTAAGCTATAATTGATATTATGAATTCAAAAATGGTGTCTATTTTAAAAAATTACAAACATATAAGTTGCTTTAATTAATTTTATAATTAATTCCCATTTTCAAAACAAATAGCGTGTTTTTAAGAAACAATATCAATCAAAAGATTGACAATTGTTTATGTCCAATTGGAAAGTGAAATTAATTCCAATGAACACAATCGGATAAAATGGTAAAATTATATTCTAGTTATACTTTAAAACCACTCAATAGTATAATTTATCAATATTAATTATTTTGATTTAAAAAGTTGTTTTTAATTAAAATTTAGTAATTTTCACTATTCATCAAAATATAAAAGTTATCCGAAAAGTTCCAAAATTTCACCCTAGGCTAAATTTGATATTCCGAATCAAAAAATGAAGTCCATTTTGAATGATAAGGTTTATCAAATTTAAAAAAGTAGATATTACTATTCATAACGGCTACATTGATTGGTTGTGGTGTGTGTTAGAACTTGAAGTTGCGTACAACACACGCTACTGTATTATTCAAAGAGAAGCACACTGTGGAAGCTTGGGGTGTTACATGGTGTGAGTTTAAGACCAAAAAAACATAATCATCAATTTTTGAATATGTATTTTATATATTTTATCCATTCCCCAATAGTAAAATAATTCTTAAAATTTTTATAATTTATATGGGTAAATAATTGTTAGCTTTAGTAAATTTTATGTAGAACAAAAAGAAAATTAGATTTATTACCTAATTTAACATTTTTATTTAAAATTTTAAAAATATGAAAAAAAAATTCTTCAGGTTTGAGAATTTAATTTTTATTTAATAACTCTTATACAAGTAAAACCATATTTAGAAATACAAATTTTTAATATTGTAAATTTATATATGATAAATTTATCTTGTTTACTATTTTAATATATGTAAATTGCTTTATTGAAAATTGAATAAATTTTAAGAGGATTCCATTTTATTCTAATGAAAATAAATATCCACTGATAATACATTATTTAAGAGAAGAATATGAATTATGTCCTTATATTTAAGAAAAACTTTTCCATTAGATCAAAAAAAAATTCACATATTTTATATGTTAAAATAATATTTCAAAATACATAATGTTATCTATCAATTAAAAAATAAATTAAATCAATTTTTTTTATAAAATTTTCATTTAATTAAGCCATTGTGATTGAATTGTTGAAGTTTTAATTTTAATAAACCACACATTTTCAGACAATGTAATAAAAATTTCATTAAATGCACAAAATTGTATCTTATCATAATATAAACATGATAAATCCAAAATAATGTTATATTTTAAAAATTCTCAACCTATATTTTTTACATTTTATTTTTTATTAAAACATTAAATGTAGTAAACGATCTTTTTTATGAAAAAATGACTTTTGGTATATTATAAGTATTCCTTTTATAAACAACTTATTTTTAATGTGTCAATATATATTTTTATTATTCAATAAGATTCAATTATGATTTCTAAAATAAATTTATTTTAAAAAAAATATTTATTTTTAAATGATATTGTGAATTTTGAAAAAAAATTAAATAAAAATATATATATTCAATATATATCTATAAATATAAATAATTTAATACATTTCAATAAACTAAAAATTTCTACATATATAATCCACTATGAAATATTTTCAAGACCTTAGAATTTGATAATATTTGGTTGCTGTATTAGGTTGATGTTTAGATAGAATAGATTTGGGGGAAATATCCATGGGTTTAATCATACCGAATATATAGGTTTTCTCAAATCGTGATTGCTTTAGTTCATCTTCCACATGGTCATTAGAAGACTCATTTAAAGAACTTCATTCCATGTATGCATAAATTTGATACTTATGGTAGAATTAAACATTCAAATTCCATTTCTTATTAATGTATTCATTAGTTTGAGATGTTATAAAATCAACTGATACAAACTAATTTCTCAGCTATGATTTAATAATTTTATAAAATACAAAAAATATATCAATCATTTTTCTTATGTTTTTTTAATTTAAAACATTATATTAATGAAAATATTTATTTTCGGATAATATATTGACAAATATCTGGACATTACATTCATCCACTTAAAAAGGCATCATTTCAGTTTTTATTATTACTATCTGAAATTTTTTACCTAAGACTATTGGTAAGATGGTTTAAGAAATATTTTTATAATCATTTACTTTTCATTACTATTAACTGATAATAATAAAAAAACAATCTTTTTTTCATCATTACCAATTGTGTTAAATTCCATTCATTGCTTGGTGTCATGACCAATTTTATTTTCCATTCATTTGATAAATCCAATTAATAGTTAAATATTATTATTATCTTGTTTATGTAATAAAATATTCTTACTGATTTTTATATTATCTTTACCATATATTCATATATATCATCTCCCATTGGTCCTCAGTATGTAGGATTCTATGGAAACTTTTTGGATTGAATTATATGTAGAATTTCCCCAATATATATCATTAAGAACTATGTTAAGACCCCTCCACAAAACTATATGTTGTATTATTCTCTAATGAAACATTCTACACCCTCTCCATCTTATATATGTCCTTAATTTTATATAAAACTATATAACCACCCATCTATTCACCTACTTGTTGCATCATTCTTGGGGAAAATAATCTATAAACCCCACATAAGAAAACAATAGTACATGATGGATTCCTTACCATATCCACTCAACATTGAATTTCATGGGTAAAAATAGGGCCTTATATTTCCTTAACTATTACCCATTCAAAATTAATGGGATCACATTATCTTGGGAATTAAACTAGATTCTTGATCTTACCCTAGCACTATGTTCTCTATATAGAATCATTTCTTCCCTAACAACTTTTTGGTGTGAAACAAGTGGTGTGTGATTTGGTTTATATTCAAAATAAACCATTGTAATTCTTATCTCATATTCTTTAAGTACACCATGTCCTACTCATGGATATGCTACTTTGATGGATAATGTCGAACACAACCTATTGGTGTCATCAACTATTGATGTGGCATTATGTTCTATCTGAAGTTGTTATAGGTCTTTATTTTCACCAAATTCAATTTCAATGGGGATTATATTTATTTAAATATAAACATGATCATGGATTCTATATTCAATGTTGAAATAGTTAATCAATTATGTCAAATACATTAATGATAACCATACTGTGATTTGTGATCTCATATGCATAATATAAAAAAATAATATAATTATATTTTTTGTTTGACAAAAAACATCATGGTGATATAAATAAAAAAATATAATAAATATAGAGTGGCGAGAATAAATATCATGTATCCAAAATTATATAGTCTTTGATTTAGATATCATAATCCACATCATATAAATTCATTGAATAATCTCCACACAGTTCCCATTATTTTGGTTGTTGATTATGAAAATTATCATGATCCTTCTACATTTATGTCACTAACATTGTTATTGTCCTTTATTTTTAATTTTATTCATTGAATCGTTTGTGGTCTTTTGGATTTAGGTTTTTCAATTCCATCAATATAACTGACATATTTATTTTCCTATGATAGTTTATGTCTCAATGACCTCCATTTTCCACATGTAAAGAATATTCCAGTACCCTTTATGAAATTCCCTTAATGATTCTTCAAGATTTTTTGAAAAAAATTGAATTGATCATTTTATAATTCATAATATTTTACTCTTAATATTTCATGGGAATACACAAATAACTTTGTGGTTCTTTTTGGGAATTAGACTATGCATAAGTTTATTTATATTAAACAAAAACGTTTTTTAAATATTATGATGGTTTTTCATTAGAGCTAACAATTTAATGCCTTATTCATCGAGGTAATATCTTAATCCTCACATTTACCCATGGTTCCCAATAGTTATAGACATTAATATTTCATCTTTCTTTGTCATTCTTGTAGTTTAATTGATATCAATCAACATCTAATATCCAATACATTGTGATTTTTTATCTTATTTAATTAAACGTATCTATGAAATCAAACGTAAATTGTTTTTTATAAAGAGAATATAATTAACAAAATAATTTCCTCTAAGTGTTTCATATATGGTTTGTAGTTAGGCCTCCTGATCATTCCAGATGTTATCATTGAGTTAATTCCCAATCCTTCCTTTTAAGGTTATTACCCTTAGGCACAATTGAGCTAGACCATGCATTATATTTTAGTTGGAAAAATTGTTTTATTTACAAGGAAACCATATGCTCGTAAAATTACTAATTTTCATGTATATCATCTAATACATAGACTATACTCTATTATTTAATATTGTTATATAACTACAATATCAAAAGGAAACTAAACTAATATCACTGAATAAGTACAATACCATAAAAAGTATGTAAAACACATTCTTTTAAAAAATATAAATAAAAAATTGAAACCTAAATCTCATAATACATTAATTACTAGAATTAAATGATACATCCCCTAAAATATAGAATAACAAAATAAATGAAAGGTTTATCTTCATATACATTATCTAAATAAATATATTATTTTTTGAAACATCCAATAATTTCACCATAATAAATTTCATTTAGTTCCTTTTCTAGATAACTCATTCGATTTAATGATATTCAAAACAAGATAATTTTAAATAGAATAAATCGCGCGTTCTAAGACACTTTTTAATTTTTAAAAATGACACAAGATGATGAAAAAGATGAGTAAAACATAAGTATTACAATAATGATGAATATATCATTGGTGAAAATCATTAAAAATATTATAATAAAATAAAATCATAAAAATGTCATTAAGAAATTATAAAAGATATAACCTGAATAAAACATCACTATAGTCATATAACATGAGATTATGGAATAAAAGCGAGAAATGATTTAAAAACAATTCATAATCATCTGAACATTGAATTTTGGAACAACCCAAATAAAAATAAATGATGTATGATAATGCATATCCTTCCCACTCTTATGTGAATAAACAATTTATATACAATCATGAAAGAGTGAGTGAACTCATCAAGGCCATGCTTGTGTCAATAAACTAATTATGTACATTCCTAACTATCCCATGAGATATATGAATAAAAATGAATTGGAGGGAGTTATAGGACCACACCCATCATCATCGGAACATATATGTGAAAATTTAGAATAGTCAACATCATATATAAAATAACCCATGGGAAAATAATGGGTAACTTCAACCTTCAAAAATGTAACATATCCTCAATATAAGATATGATAATAAATAAAAAAACATCATATTTTATAAATGGAATCATATCATAATATCATATATAAGGTGTTAAAAACATATATTTTTGAAATTTTACCCATGAAGGATAACTTAATGTATATATAAATATATATATATATATATATATATTCAATTTTTTTAAAACAATAAATTATAAATTGCATTCATTAAAAATATTTAGAAGCGAAATAGATTAATTTTTAGATTTATATTATAATCACATCCAAATAATAGGTTCTTGAAAATTAATAAATTGTTTAAAATATTGAATGAATTTAATTTTAAAATTTTTTCATTAATGGTGAATATTTAATAATGGATACTTGAAAAATTCATAATGTAACAATATAAATATATAGTAAACAATAAATCATTTTATTCAAGAAAGTTGTATTTTTTTAAATAACCTTATTCAAAAACAACATCATTAAAGCGGTGATAAAATATTTATTTGAAAATGAATAATGTGAAGAATGGATCATTTGAGATATTTCATTGGGATTTTCCATTATACTAATAAGAACATTCTTGTAATTTTATAACATGGGTATAGAGTAAAAAACCATTATATGAATTGGGAATTAACCTTAATAGAATGAATTGTAATGAAACATTAGGATCATTTAGGATTTCTTTTTTGGGAAACATAATTCTACTTGATAATGAAGGGTAATTACATCATAAAATAATCAAATATTATAATTGGTCCATCATGATAGATAATACACTACGATGATTGATTAGTACCCAAGTAATCAAATTGAGCCAAAAAACCATTTATGACATTATTAATTTATAAATAAATAGTCATTAAAAACATGAGAATAGAGTTTTTTGTATATCACATGAATTAAATAAAAAATTATTCAAAAATAAAATCTTTTATTGTATATAGACTATGGAAATAACAAATTGGTTCAAAAAATGAAAATAAATCACAATACATAAAAGTAGAGATGAAAAAGACTTAACTTATTTCCACGTAATGTTGATCACACTCATACCTCATTCGATAATAAAAAATAACGTAATAAATTATTTTATAAAATTACATAACAATATTACCATTTTGTAAACATTATTATCATTTTATAATTAGGAGTACCATTATTAGTTATAGTGTATTATGGCCATTGTGTATTAATAAGTTTAAATATTTTTTACATTTTAAATTTTTTTGATATCATTATACATCACTTAATAAAACGTAAATTATATATATATCATTTTTTATTACAAAATATATAAATTAAATTTATTGAAAATAATCATATTTTAATCCATATCTATTTTTTTATGCAATATGAAAACAAAAATGATAATGAGAAATTTTTTAAATTATGTTGAACGATGGTGAAATATATATATAATAAGCTTTTAACAATAACATTCAGCCGAGATTTTACAACGGTGTCTTGGAAATACATTATGCCGTTCGCAAGGCTTCTGATGTCCAAACCAGTTATATGAAAAATGGTGTTTCTGACCTATTTTTGTTGAGATCTCTTAGTATTAAAGGAATCATAATGAAGCCACTGATGGTAAAATACATCTTATGGATTCTACATCTTCCATAGTGGATAAAGGTTAATTATGATGGGGCTGCCTCTGGTACTCTAGGGCCCTCTGGATGTGGTGGTGTTTTTCATACCTCTCGGGGGTCTGTCAAAGGATACATCGTTCATTTTATTGGTAATGGATTTGCCATTGAAGCTGAGATCTGGGCTATGATTAAAGTAATCAGGTATGCTTTCTATTTTTTTTGGAATGAATTATGGGTAGAATCAGATTCGTCTGTTATAGTTCAGATTTTGAAAGAGCGATCAAGGAATGTGCCATAGAAGATTCTACCAGCCTGGATTGATTGTCTTCAGCTTATTTATTCACTCTTCCTTGAAAGCACGTATGTTTACCGTGAATCCAATCAAGTGGAAGATGCTCTTTCGAAAAGGCCAATTAATGAATTCAACCCTATTTGGTCCTTTTTGTCTCCTGATTAATATGACAGTCTTGTTCAAGCGAATTATTGATGTGAGGTTTACACTCGTCTTTTTAGAGTGACTCAATGATACATTATCATGTACTTATATCATTATTTTATTTCTTGAGGAGCATTTTTCATTCTCCTGAATCCTAGATTTCTTGGTATAACAATTAAAAACCATAAAAAAATAATTTTTTCTTATTAACCTATAATTATTACATTATTATGTTTTACACACTCATATATGATTATATTTTAATGGATTATTCTAGTATGAGGCTAAACCAATCCAAACAACAACATACATTAACTCTATTAGTTTGTTTACATAATGACGATTTTATTTTGAAATAATTACATTAATATTGAATCACAATGATGTTTATTTCTTATGATAGTTATCCATAGATTATGTTTTTCAGGGTAATGTTGAAAAAACATAAGAAAATTGATAAAACAAGTCTTTATAGAGGTAGAAGTATAAATAGACATGATTGAAGTTTAGTTATCTTTATATGTTAGAGGAAATGAATATCTTAGTATTTTAAAATTAATATTATAACTTCCCAAATTAATAATTATACTGATTTCTTCAATTTATTATGGTGAATAATTATATGGACCAAGGCTTAAACATAAATAGTCAAGTAAATTCATATATAATATTATTATTTTCATTTCCAATGAACAATTTGGTTTTGAGTTTTTGAAAGTTTAGAAATAATTCATAAACATCCTCCCAAAATCATAAAATGGGGATAATAGTAAAAAAATCAATTTTTTCATATTACAAATGTATTTTTATTAAAATGAAATCTATTCATGAAAAGTCATGACAATATTCATACATGCTTCCCTTTTTCTCGTACCCATACATAAACATTATGAAAATAATTTAATACATTGGTTGAGAAAAAAATCATAATAAGGTAAATAAAATAAGGATATCAACCATGAATACATTTATAATTATAATCATTTGAAATAATTTTCACAATGAGATATTTCTCACTTAATATGTATAGTATAGTAACTCTATGAAAACATTATATTTCCATAAAACATAGAAAACATAAATAAGAAAATAAAGGAAACTAGGGGAATTAATTTCATAATAGTTTAACCAACGTGGCTACCATATTATTTTAACCCATCACATCATCCTTACAATGTAACCCTCATGCCTACCTTACAATGTAACCCTCGTAATTACCTTATGATGTATCTGTCACAGTTACACTTTGAGTAACCATACAGTCGACCTCTAATATAAAAATAACAATACATTGGAGAGAGATATAGTTCACACCCTTTATAATAATAAATGTAAATGAATCAGAACAAAATATTAAAACTTGAATACTTATAACATATAAATCATTATACCTTTCAAATTTAGAATGAAAATGAAAGAGTTTTTTTTTCGGAAAAGTAACATACAAATATAATATATTTGAAATGAGAATTGATAAAAAAAACTAGGATATTTGTATACAATGTAAAACCACATATTAAAACATAATATTAACAAAAATTAATTATATAGAAATTATTTCTACCCAATAATCAATGAAGTTGAAGGTTATCCGGAGGAATGGGAATTGGGTTAAGAATTCCCTTACCTCGGGTTCTTCTTAATTAAAATATGTTCATACATATTGTATAATAGTTTTCAGATTATTATTAATATATTATATAACCATATTAAAAATTATAATTACTTATATTATATTCTCATTATATATTTCAATCAATTTATTAATAATATTTTGATATTTTCATTGTTTTGGGTGCAATTATATCATGGATTCCATGGTTCATTTATTGCGGATTTTCTTATCTGAAGGGATAATAATTAAAAATATGAAATTAAATTTTACTAATTAACATATATAATGTTAAATGCTCTTATATATCATTTTGGATATGTGGTATGTATACAAAATGTTAGATAAAAAATTAGAGATGAACTTTATATTAGATTGGTGAATTTTTATCACTATAGAGAAATTTTGTTTTAATTATTATTATTTTGAAAATACACTAGTACAAGAAAATAATATACCATATAATATGCATATTAAAATATTATTAATCCATACAAATGGTTTTATTACCATACTTGAAAGTGGTAATGGAAATTGAAAACACGTCATCGATGTTGTCTCCAAATCGACACATCACAAACAATGTTATTATATCTAGAATAATAGGGAGAAGAGAAGATGTAAATAACGAATATTTCCATAAAATGATAAAATTAAAGAATATGAAATAAAATAGTGTTTTCATACAGATTTTATATGTTTATTTGAATAGATTATAATAAATGAAAAATAATTGAAAGAAAATAAAAGAAAATGAATGTTGATTTTTACCTCTTTAATTCTCATCTATGAGAACCATCTTAAGGCCCATTTTTTGAAATTTTTGTGAGAACATAAGGTCTTAGAAGATTATAAGAGGCTTGGGAATGGAATTGGATATAAATTAATAAATTTAAAATGCTATGAGGTGTGAGAAGAAGAGGTGTTGACAGGTAATATTTATATTGGAGAAGCATGGTGTTTTCTCGTTAACATATTCATAGTTTATTAGTTTAGCTCAAGAATATGAATTGTTTCAGATTTATCACTAGATATAATTAAGTAATTATGTCAAGTTATATATCATGGTTCATTCATACTTCATGTCTCAATTAATAATTTTTTATCTTATAATGTAAATTACAATTAATTATAGTATATTACTCTTCAATAAAAATTTATATATTTCAGAACAATCTAAAAATTTCACCCCAATCATTCATAGATTTTTAGAATTATAAAATGATATCAATTTTTGAAAATAAATATCTAAATGAAAGAAATATAAATTTTAATAAAAAGATAACTTATTCAAATAATTTCAATTTAAAAATTATAACTATTCTTACAACATTATGAAAAATTAATTAAAGTCACATAAAATTATATTTTAATCAAAATCCTAAAAAATTATAATTTATTAATATAAATTATGAGAATAAGTATTTTGAAAAATAAATAAATTCATCATAAAACTTTAACTAAGTATTTATGATTTTATAAGATTTCAATACGTAATTAATCATTTAAAAAACATTTGTTTACTTTATCAATTATATAAATATATCACGATTACAATTGCAAGATCAAATTTTTTAATACTCTCTAAGCTGAGGTGACAATTAAATTTTCCAAACATACTATTCTTAATGGTCATTTTAATATTCCTAATGTCATGTTACTATAACATCAGTAAAAATTCATTAATTTATATAAATATAAATTATGTTATTATAAACTTATTATAAATTTTAATACAAAATCCCAGAATAAAAAATATTATTTTTTGTGTACCTATGTTGTAAATTTATCTCCACTTTCATGAAATTATGTCCTCGAAATTTTTTGTTTACTTATTAAAAAATTGACGGTACCTTTCCTTCATAGAATTTTAAAATTCCCATGTTGATTCTTCAACCATTTGGTTACTCCAGAAAACCATAACATATTTAATTACCTTATTCCATTATACATACTCTCTATGATCAAGAATTTGAAGAATAGTTTCATCATAAGAAAGGTTCTCTTCCAACTGGACTACTTCTGGGCTCAAAACATGAGATGGATCTGGAAAAATCTATCTGAATATTGAAATAGGAAAAACAATTGTTCACCTGTGATAAACTCAGAGGTTAGGCAACTTGGTAGGAGACTGGTCTATCTTGGTCCATGATTTATTAAGGAACAATGAACTACAGAGTTATCAATCCTTTTATACAAAAATTCATAACTCTTATCCTTAGTGAGATTCTAATATCAACATGATTACCTAAATCATAAGTAATGTCTTTACACATGTTATATTCATATTGTTTTTCCTATGTTGAGTTGTCCTCATATGTTCTTGAATCATCTTCACATTCTAATCAAATTAATCTACTAATTATAGTCCCATAAACTTCCATTACCATAATTCATCCCAAAATGTTGTAGTTCGATACCAAATAGTATATAATTCCTCATTAGATGAAATATGTATAAAAGAATGAAAAATATTTTTATAATAAAACTAAACTAAAGAAATATGATGACCCCAATATTCCTGGTTGTCTATTAAACAAGATCGAAGCATAGCCTGATATTTCAGTATTATTCTCTCATTATATCCATCATATTAAGGATGAAAATAAATTATGAAAATTTAATTCTATGACCAATGACATCTAAATGAATTAACATAAGTTATATGTAAACATAGGGTAATTTTTAGAATCATTATAATTTTAAACTCCATATATACTAAAAATCTAATTGAGGTACATTATAGAAAGACGATCCCAAGACATTGTATCTTAAATAGGGAGGAAATGTAAAATTTTTGTCTTTCGGTCAATAATAAACCAAATCTCAATGTGACAATGAGAACTATATGGTATTCTGACCATTAATTCTTTGTATATATTTTTTCATTTCCTCTATGTAACTGTTAAAGGATGAAGAACCCATTTTGGTAGTTGGTACTCTACTTTATTCTATTGACATGTTAAATATTTCATGGTAAAATATAAAAAATATCATTACATTCAATCCCACTAGTATTACTCCTAAAGGTTTTTATACATTTTTGTACTACTAGGATGAACTGTAAATGGAGAACTATGATCTTCACACAATAATTCTTATTTTAGTTTGGAAATAGATATCACACATAACATCTTAAAAAATCATAATGCGCAGTCTTTATCAATGTTAAATTCTAAAATCATTCTACATTTAACCAATTCTAAAACGTTATGTAACTCACAATATTCCTTATGAAATTTCTTAATTATTTCTGATAAATTTGACTACACTGTATCATTAAAGAAATAGAATAATTTTTGGAACCAAAAAATTACCGGACAAAATTCATCAAATAATTAATCACGGGGTATTGTTCTAAATTTTACATTGTTAACGACAGATGATGTTTTTGACTCACGAAATCATCAATGTTTTTTTTCATTTCCATGATTTTAATTGATAATTAAATCCTAATACTTTATTAGTTCAAACAATATTCATTTACTTTTATCTAATTCATTCATAGTGAATATATAAATCAAACTTTTTTGGTTAGTAAATATTTTATATTTAATCCGTATAAATGATTGCTCCAATTTTTCCATGGAAAAACCCTATATGATAACTCTGAATCATGTGTGGGATAAATTTTCTCATGTTTTTTCATTTTTGTTAAAGAATAAGTAATTAATAAATCATTATAAATCACAACACAACCATATCCCTTCAATGAAGCATCATACTAGATGAAAAATTCACCATTTCTATAGGGAAATTCAAAAACTGGAGTATTCAGCAATCTCTTCTTTAGTTCCGGGGAAACAATCTCATTTTTATATGAAAATAAATTGAACCCATTTTCATGTTAACATATTTATATGTCTAGATATCCATGAAAAGTTTCTATCAAAACATTGATAAAAACCTGCTGAGATATTAAAACTATGAATATATGTAACATTTGTATGTATTGGCCCTTAATCAACCAATTTTTTTAGAAGGAAATTTTTTTCCATACATATTAAAAAGGTTCCCAAGAGATGAAATAGTTTATGAAGTACAATCACTTTTGAAAAATTTTCCATATAACTTTATATTATTAATATTTTCCAACATGATACATAATTTTTTTTCATGATCCTCAGATGATTTCTTAAAAGACCAAAATATCATCAATAAAAACAAGTACCAAATTATCCAAATATTTGAAAATATACTATTTATAAGATAAATGACTGCAGTATGGGTTTTATTCCAACCAAAGGGGATAAAAAAAACATCTAATAACCATATATAGTATGAAAAGTTATTTTTTGTGATTTCATCCTCCTTAACCATCAGCTTATGGTACCAATATCAAAATTAAATCATGGAAAAATACCGACCTCCCTGCAGCTAATTGAACATGTCATTAATATAAGGATATATGGTATATATTCTTAATAAAATTTTTGGAAAATTCACTATAAAAATTGAAATGTATCATGGAACTATATTTCATTACAGTGAATAAATAGTCCCACTTCATAGTGATTTGTTATGAAAAATGAAGCCTTAATCATGAAACACATGAAACTGGTTGTCTAATTCAATAAGTTCCACTTGATACATAGGATAAGGTTGATTTGAAATGAGCCTAGATTCAAAAAACATGTTAATAGTAAATTTATCTTCCTCATATGGAATAACACACGACAACCCATCTAGAGATGCTTCAAAATATTCATTTACGACTAGCACATCATTAATATGATTCGATTATATGTTTTCAATAATATGATTACTACAAATTTAAATTCCATAATTTAACAATTTATCAGTATCCTGATATGTTATCAATTGTGTGGGTTCATTATTGTATATAAACTACATATATTTATGAAATTAATCTTCCTTATCTCTACAATCAATCTTATTATGTCAAATAGAAATCCAATCTGGCCAAAAAATGACATCAAACTCTACAAAGGGAAAAATCATCAAGGATCACATGTAATTTATTTCCATAAAAAACTATAGTACTATTATTATAATTTATTTTTCCCTATAATATCTTCTCCTTGGGTTTTAGAAGTATTTTCTTGTTTAATTTTTTGAAGTGAAATTTGAAATTAACTAGAAAATTTCTCTGAAATAAAGAAATTTATATACCATGTATCAAACATGCAATTATAAAAATATGAGTAATTTTTTTTTCAGTCCCAGGATTAGAGAATTACTTAATATTGAATTTAACAGAAGACCATACATTATTACACATTAATGATCTATTCAAGTTTAGCATTTTCAGGAATTATGATATCTTACATACATGACATAAAAAATTCATATAAGAGGATACTACAAAATCAGTATCAATTTTTCTCAAAAGATAAATAATTAATACCTAATACATGATTACATTAACAACACTCCATATAAAACATCACAACTCTCTTATTTCTATTACCCATGTTTATATCTTGTGAGAAAGATTTTAAAAAATTTGGATGAGTGTTACACTCATTTAGGGATATGATGAAAGAAACGGTTAGCCAAGTGATAACATAAAAAGCAATAAAAACCATAATCATAAAGAAATAATATGCATAGAAACATCATGTAGTTTCCTTGGTATATATTTTTCATATTACTCTTACATTCACCATTATACATGGAATAACCTTTGGGTCAACTTTCAAATGCGTAGTACCCAATGCATTGGAGAGCTATAATGGGGCTCACCCGTCATATATTCAGCTATAATGGGCACAACCCAACATATCCTGATCTATAATTGGATCAACCAAACATAAATAATGTCCAAGAAACAAATCATGGTATTAATGTATTTTTAAAATCAGAAGAAACCCCTCATTCTATATATCTATATATAAAAAACAATCAATTTGAAATTTATTAAAGACAGTTTTAAAAAGATTTAAAAAAACTCGCATAAAATATAATTTGGTGGAGAATTAATAAAATCGAATTAATATGTGTATATAATGTAAATAACCATAGTGAAACATAATATACACAAAAAATAATCACACCAATAATCTAAATACCACATAATGAATTAATAAAAATCTTAACCCAGAGAATGGAAATTGGGTTAAGAATTCCCTTACCTCGGGTTCTTCTTACCTCAAAAGTGTTTCAACCTCATGAATAATGATTATAAGATTGTTATTTATATATTAATGAAACATATTAATGTTAATAACACATTATTTTATCATTTTACAACATCATTCGACACATTTATTAGTAATATTTTGTTATTTACATTGTGTCAGGTGCGTTCTTTACATGGTTTCCAAGATCGGTTCATGGTGGATATTCTTGTCGGTTGGAAGTGAAACTCCAGAATTGGAATGGAATTGTATTAAAAAATTTATAAAAGAATAACATACATAGTTTATCATTTTATGTTCTTCCATGAGGATGATTCATGAGTTAAAACATTATTGATATTTGTTTAGGACATTTTGGCGATTTTTCGATCGTAAAGAACTCATTCTCTATTATAAATTAAAAACATATGTACAAAATTATTCTATATCCATATATAATATATATAAAATAAATTATAAATTACTTCAACCATAAAAATTGTTTCATGACCATCTATTAAATTATTAAAATAAATTTAAATCACATTTTCCATGATGTCAGTAAATCGACACCTCACAGACGGTGTTTTAATTTATGTAATAAGTGGAAGAAGATAAGAAATAAAATGGTGATTATTCCATAGACATGATGAAATCCATAATACATGGGATACTGATTCATTCATTCCTATTTTATAATTGGAGGTGATGAAATAAAATGTAATTAAAGGAACATGAAATAAAATAATAGTTTATGAATCCCTAACAAAAATTCCGCAGTGTAATGACTATGAAAATGGTATTAGAAAACATTAAAAGAAATAAGGACTTGGGTTAAAAAAACCTAAATGAATCATAATATAGTATATAAATATAATAAAATAGAAATAAGATCATGTTATGGAAACATGAATGTTAAACCACATAAAAGAGAATTTGAATGGAAAAAAACAAAGAAGTCGAAAATTAACTTACCTTGAAGAGTAACTCCTGAGACATGACGGTTGGGACTTTTCGGGATAGAGGAAACCTTGGGAGAAGGAATATATATGTCATAATTCCATATATACATCAAGGATGATTTTATAATGAATGTAATGAAGGAATGGGTTGGTATTTATAGCAATAGTGAAGGAATATTTTATTATTTTCCATGGGACACAACATTAGTGTTTTTAAAAAAACCATGGTCTTGCCCTTGTTATTTTCCCATCATATTTTACACTAGGGATAACTCATAACATATATTATATTAAACAATTATACCAAAATTATTACATCATTATTATATCATTAATGATGTTAATAAACTCATCGGAACACAAACTGTATTTTTACTATTGCCCGAAAAATAAAATGTTACAGAAATATCCAAAAAAATAACCCTAACAATATTTTGACGTTAGAGTTAAAAAATAAA
Source organism: Viscum album (assembly GCA_963277665.1). Lineage (NCBI taxonomy): Eukaryota > Viridiplantae > Streptophyta > Magnoliopsida > Santalales > Viscaceae > Viscum > Viscum album. The sequence continues at coordinate 696,619,124 of OY728163.1, forward strand.
CTCAATTTTTTGAAAATAATTTACTATATACTATTATTTTATTGTTTAAATAGAATAAAAATGTATTAAAAAATCACAGTTTTAAATCTATAACACTTTTTTTAACACATTGAAAATTTAATCGACATCTCATTATCTTATATCCTTATAAAAATAAAATAATAATAATATGATTTACTATTAATTAGGTTCATACTACTATTTATATTACTATTCATATTTTTATGTTACTATTCAAAAAAAACATGTTGGTTTCACAAAACTCCAAATAACTTGGTGAACACAGTTATAGATGACTGTTTTTTGAATTTCAAAACAAAGAAGTTATAAAATTATGTCTAATGTCTAGTTAAAAATATATAAATAAAACAAAGTTTCATGAATTTCATTTAATTTCTTTAAATCCATGGGGTGTTACATTATCCCCATGTTCTAGAAATTGTGTCCTCACAAATTAATTTACTCATTAAATAAGTGAGGGTAAATTTGCCTCATAGAATTTTTAGACTCCCATGTTGCTTCTTCAACGACGTGGTTTTTCCACAAAACCATTACCTAGGGGATTACCATATTCTGAAACACCTTTTCCCTTTCGATCATGAATCTCAACTAGTTTCTTTTCATAAGAATGTTTCTCTTCTAACTGAACAACTTTTGTGCTCTAGACAAGTGATAAATCTGAAACATACATTCTCAACATTGAATCATGAAAAAAATTATATTTCTGAGATAAACACAGAGGAAATGATTATCAGTCTTTAAATGTTCTATCTTTCACTAAGATTTCAAAAGTACCGATGAATAATTGAAATAACTTTCCTTTCTTACCAAAAATCATCACACATTTCCACAGTGAGATTTTAAGGAAAATAGTCACCTACCTCGAAAGAGAAGTCTTTCCTTATATTATCTACATAATGATTCTTCCCGCTATGAGATGTTCTCATGTGATGATGGATCATATTCACTTTCTAAGACATGTCCTCTACTAATTATAGTCCCATCAACTTCCTTTCCTATACTTCATTAAAAAAGAAATAAATTTACACTGCCTCCCAAACAATGCCTTATAAGGTTCAATATGTATAATAGAATGAAAACTGTTATTATAATAAAAATAAAATAATGAAATATTATGATCCAAAAATCCCTAGTAGTCTATTGGATAATCTCAAAGCATATCCTCTAATGTTAGAATCATTCGTTCTGACTGCCCATCTGATTGAGAATCAATAGCAGCCCTGAAATTTAATTTTGTGCTTAATTACTTCGAAAGCCCCTTCAAAAAGATAGATGTGAACCTGGGATCCCAATCATATAAAATGGAAAGAGGAACTCTATGTAACATGAAAATATTTTTGTGGTATAGTCGAGACTATTGTTCCAATGATATTGTATCTTGAATAGAATGGAAATTTGTAGATTTTGTCAACTGATCAATGATAACACAAATTGAATTACGACATTGATAAGTCATAGGTAGTACCACCATGAATTCCATAGATATATTATATCATTTCCACTCTAGAATTGGAAATGGCTGAATCATACCATTCTGTAGCTTCCACTATTCTTCAACCTATTGCCATGTAAAACATTTCACATTAAATTCATCAATATCCCATTTCATTCCATCCCACCAGTAATAACCCTTAAGAAATATGTAGATCTATGTACTTCTCGGATGAACATAAAATGGATACCTATGATCTTAACACACAAAAGTTTCCTTTACGTGGGAATCACAAGGCATACACATCCATTTTAAAAATCATAAAACATAATCATTATCAATGATATATTCTGGAAACATACCCATTTTAACCATGCCTACATTTTTCTGTAGCTCACAGTCTTCCTTCCACGATTTGTTAATTCAGTCCAATAATGATGACTACAATGAAACATGAAAAAAGAGATGTATTCCATGCACTGATAACTTATAAGAAAAAATTCATCAAATCGTTAATCTATGGATCATGTTCGAAATTAAAATTGGTAAATGATGAATGATGTTTTCGTTTCAAGGCATCTGCCACATTGTTTTCTATTCCTAGATGGTAATGGATCATGAAATAATAATCCTTTATTAGTTCAATCAATCTTCTCTGGCTCATGATTAATTCCTTATTAGTGAATATATACTTCAAAATTTTATGGTTAGTATATATTTGACATTTGGATCCATATAAATGGTGCCTCTAAATTTTCAAATCAATAAACCAAAACATCCAATTCCAAATCATGTGTTGGATAATTTCACTCATGAGGTGTTATTTTTCTTGAAGCATAATCAATTAACTAGTCATTATACATTATAACACAACTGAGTCCCTTCAATGAAGCATCATTGCAGTTGAGAAACTCACCATTATTGAAGGTATGTCGAAAACTGATGCAGTCACCAATATCTTCTTCAGTTCTTGAAAATAAAAATCAGATTCTTCTATCCAAACAAATTTAACCCCATTTCATGTTAACATGGTCAAGGGGATAGATAACATTGAATTGTATTTAACAAATAATCTATAATCACCTCAAAATCAATGAAAACTAAGAATATCTATAACATTTTTAGTCATTTACATTCATAAAAAACTTTTGTTTTGGCATGATAAAATATTATTGCATCTTTATTTTCAATGTTCCCAAGAAATCATATCAGTTGTAACAAAAAATCACACTATCTAAATATTCTATAGTATTTTATTTTATTTTAACGTTTGAAAAGTATCCCTTAGATGTTTTTAGGCCCCTATATTCTTCTATAATATACCATAATTTCATCAATAAACACAACCAAAAATATATCCATGAACTGATGAAATATTATATTCATAAGATCCATTAATATAGGAGGTTCATTATTTAAACCAAAATCCATAACTAAAAATTAATAATGGTTATATCTATTATGGAACACTGTCATTAAGAAGTATTCATCCTTCACATTCAACAGATGGTACCTCGACCTCATGTCAACCTTTGAAAAATATTGAGCTCCTGGGAGCTGATCAAAAAAATCCCCGATATGGGGCAAAGGAAATGTGTTTTTAACAAAAATGATATTCAAGGATCAAAAATGGATACAAAGGATCATTGAAACATATTATTTATTAACAAACAAGAGAGGAACAACCCTTGGCAAAGTGCTAGTTTAGATAAAACCTTTATCTAAAAATTATGGTATATATGTTTTTTATCCCAGAAGATCCATTTTGGAAATTCGATAAGGGGGTTTAGAAATTGTCTTAGCATTAGGAACTAAGTCAATCAGAAACTCAACCTTTCCATTAGGAATAAAACTAGTCCAATCATAAAAAAAATCAATGTATTCATTTACCACTGGTATATCACTAATATGGATAGTTCACTTATCTTACAAAAATATGAGAAAAATAACTTTCATTTCCATCCTTGATAAATTTTATTGCTTCTTGATACTTTATTAATTGTATTAGTACATTCTGGTACAGAAACTGAAATTCATTCTGAAAAAAACATCTTTTTCTCTTCAATCTATATAAGCATGATAAAAAGAAATCGAGTCCATAACTAGAACAACATATAAATCTATTAGAAACAAAACAACTAGGTTTTCAATAAATCACTTTACCTAGAAAAGTGTAGTCATATTTTTAAAATTTTTTTTTCATACTTTTTCTTCCAGGTGTTCTTACCATGAGATCAGGTTTCATTTTATGAGGTTGAATTCCCAATTTTTCTGAAAATTATACAGAAACGATTGAACGTGTAGACCCTGAATCAAACAGATCATTTGAAAAATCTATAAAAACAAGAAATGTACCTGATAGCACCTCATTTGACAGAAAAACATCTACTAAAGTGGTTGAAAAATATTTTACCAAAACCTTCTTCTTCCAATCATGCTGATTCCCTGATTTAGTTACTAGGTTCGAACAAACATTTGAAAAATGACCCAATTCCTTACAGTTAAATCATCGCACCGTCAAATTCTCATTAATTTTTGTAACATTTTCCATGCACACAAGAGACATGTTTCCAAACATTCCTCATTAGTATCATTTCTCCAAATTTACAAGACATTCACCAGGATTCCTTTTACAACACATTTCATAGGAAGGGAAATTATTATTCTTATCTCCAAACGTTTTTATGAGTTCTTCCACATTTCTTACCAACCTGACCACTTCATATTCTTGTCATCACGAGGAACATATGTGTTAAAAAATCCATCAAATCTTTTTTAGCATAACGAAAAAGCTTCTAATAGATTTTAAAATCTTGGTATGAAAAATCTTTTCTAAAAAAAGTTTCGAACCAAAGTAAAATATATTAATATTACATTAAAAATCCCAAATAAAATCTTTTTTGTTCCTGGATGGACTTGTAAATATTTGTTTCCATGTATTAATCATCATTCGGCTTCAGTTTGAAGAATTTTTTCTCCATTATAAATATTATAGTTTTGGAAAAATATTTTTCCTGCAAAAAAGAATCTTAAAATCACCCCATTCCAGACTGTCAATATCTTCTCTTTCTCTCATATTCTAAACTCGATACCCTCATTGATTGGATTAACCATCCAATCTATAAATGGATAGTATTATCTTTTAATATTCTGAACATATCATAACATCAAATATCTTTTCTAGAGCATTGATCCATCCTTTGGATATCACTAGGTCTACAGTTCCATTGAATGTTGGAGGATGTCACTTCTTAAAATGCCCTTGAAAAACAAATGTTTCTTCATGGAATATCATGTTACTATCTAGAATGGATACTGCCTCTATTTATTTCTTGATTCATCTAAGCCATTGTTTTTAAAAACTACTCAGTTCCGATTCTGATCATTTTGGGCTGCATATTCAGACAAACATCTGGCTCTTGGTGGCTTCCTTCCTCATCGTCCATATTTATTTTTCAAAAAAACATTATGTGAAAACATAACATAGATTATGCAAAATGGTAATCATTAAATTCAATAACATTTCAAATTATCAAAGAGTAAAAATCAGTAATGGAATTCTTCAAATATCATTCCAACTCCTAAAGTTATCTAAACCATCTTTGATACCAACAATAAGGACTGCAACCTTAAAACACAACTAAATATTGAATTTTACACAAGACCATACACTATTACACATTGAGGTTATTTTTAGGATTATATTTTTAGTTAAATAGGATATTTATCATGCATGTCATACCATATTCATTCAATAGGATACTACTAAGACAATATCCATTTTTAAAAATTTAAATAATTTAAACTTAAAAATGATTTCTTTAACAACCCTCCATATCAATCATCATGACTCCCTTATTTCTCTTACCCATCCTTATATCCTGTAAAAAAAATTTAAAATCATGGGATTAGTATAACTCTCAGTAAGAGATATAAGGAAAGAATGTGTTACTCACGTGATAACATAAAAACAAATAAAACCCATAATCATAAAAACTCATATTCATAGAAATATCATGTTGTTTTCATGGGAAATAATTATAAAATCACTATTACATTCACCCTTACCCCTGGAATAACCTTTTTGTCAAATTCGATATATGAAGTACAAAATACATTGGAGAGCTATAATGGGGCTCACCCGTCATATATTGAGATATAATGGGGTCAACCCAACAAATTTTGAGCTATAATAGGCTCAAACTAACTTAATAAATGTTTAAGGAACATATCATGGAAATAAATTATCTTTAAAATCATAAGAAACAACTCATTCCATACGTATATAAAAAAAATACTTTTGAAATTTATTAAAGGGAGTTCTAAAAAGATTTTAAAAAGAAACTACCTTAAAATATTATTGGAGTGAGAATTAATAGAATTGAATGGATATGTGTATAATCTATAAATAGACACAGTGAAACATAATATAGACAGAAAATAATTATAATAATAAACATAATACCACATTATTAAAAAATTCGAAGGTTAACCCAAGGATTGGAAATTGGGTTAAGAATTCCCTTACATCGGGTTCTTCTTAATTAAAAAGTGTTTAAAACACACGTATAATCATTAAAAGAGTCTACTTAATATCTTAATAAAACTTATTAAAGTTTATAATTCCTTATATGATCATTTTACAACATCATTTAACAATTTTATTAGTAATATTTTGTTATTTACCTTATGTTTGGTGCGTTCTTTACATGGTTTCCATGAACGGTTCATAATTGATATTTTTTCGATTGAAAGTAAGAATCCTGAATTGGAATGGAAAGGTATTTATGTTATTTAAATCCGATAAATTGTACCATTTATCAATTTATTTTCTTTAATGAGGATGATTCTTGAGTTAAAACATTATTGATATCTGTTTAGGTCATTTTGTCGATTCTTCGATCATAATGAACACATTTTGTATTATAAATTAATAAAATGTGTAAAAATGATTCCCGAGTCATATATATGATATAATACATAAAATATAATCTGGTTCAACCATAAAAATGGTTTACTAGACCCGACTTGAATTTAGTAAAAGTAATTGAAATCACATCGTCAATGATGTTTGTAAATCGACACCTCACAAACGGTGTTTTAATTTCCCGAATAAGTGTGAGGGGAGAAATATTGTATCAGTGAGTATTCCGGAAAAATTTTCAGAACCAAAATATAAAATATACTGGATCATTCATTCATATTTTATAAATCTAGGTGAGAAATGATAAATTAAGTGAATGAAAATTGAAATAAAAGAATAGTTGAGAAATCCCTTACAAAAATTCGGCAGCCTAATGGCTATGAAAATGGTTATAGAACACATTTAAAAAAGAGGGATAGGTGTTAAACATATCTAAATGAATCATAATAAAGTATATAAGTATAATAAAATGGAAATAATAACATGGTATTGAAACATGAAAGTTCTACCACATAAAAGAGAACATTGAATGGAAAAAAAGAAAGAAGTTGAAAATTCACTAACCATGAAGAGTAACTCCTAATACTTGATGGTTGGGACCATGGGGGATTGAGGAAACCTTGGTTAGGATTAATAGGGATGTAATAAGGCCATTTATTCATTTAGTAGTAATTTGGAATGAATGGAACGAAGAAATGGCTTGGAATTTATAGCAAAAATGATGAAATAGTTTATTAATTTCCAAGGGACAACTCATTAGTGGTTTTCAAAAAACCATGGTGATGCCCATAGTATTTTCCACATGGGACACCTAATAATAAATCATACATTACATAAGTATCAAGAATTTTTAAATAATTATTACATCATTAATGATGTCATTACACACAACAAAACAGAAACTGAATTTTTTCTATTCATCGAAAATTCATCTACTTCTGAAAAATCACAAAAATTCACTATAACCATTTTTTTATGTGTAGAATTCAAAAATTAAATCGATTTTTTGAAAATAATTTTCTAAAAATTATTATTTTAATTTTAAAATAAAATCATAATTTTATTCAAAAACAATAGTTATAAATCTATAACTCTTTTTGAACACCTTGAAAAATTCATTGATATCCAATTATCTTATATCCTTAAGAAAATAGAATAATAACACGAGTTACTATTCATTAGGGTTACATTACTATTAATATTAATATTCATCAGGGCAGGTTACTATTCACTAAAAATAAAGTTGCCCCCATTAGACTCTAAATAATTTACCGGTCACAATTATATATGACACTTTTTTGAAATTCGAAACATAGAAATTGAAAAAATTTGTTTGAAGTCTATATATAAATATCTTCATAGAACAATGTTTCATGAATTACATTTACTTTTTTTTATTCCTTGGGGTGTTACACAATTTACCTGATATGATTCATTATATAGATCAACATCAATTGACGTTTTCCTAAAGGATTATATTTTACATTTCTACTTATAATCTGGCATCATTCTCTCATTCAAATATTCTAATGGGTAGGTGTTTACATACTGACCCATCTTACCACATATAAAAAATTACAGTTTTCAAATTAGAATTAATATTAAGATCATTTTTATTAAAATCATATTACATATTTCCAAATATACTAAATGAAACTCACATCCCAATTTTGTTAACACATTCCCAATGGTTATTTTTACCACACATTTAATAAACATAAAACTAGACATTCTTACCATATGATTTTTTGATTGATTATTATCCATCACTTTCTATATTGACTTATTATTCAACATATATTATATGTACATGTGATCTTCAAGAATATTCATTTCTACCCTCTCAAATCATAAAACAGTTATCTCAAAACATTTGAATTCACAGGAAGCCAATGTCCATCGATATCGAGGATTCACTCTTGAGTAATAAATGATTGATTATTCAATCAATATTAAAAATAATATTTGGACTATACCATGATGATTGGGTGATGTTTTTTTCATATATTTCCACTGAATCTTCTTTCCGTTAAATAAATTTAAAAAATTACTTTTCCATCCTATATCAAACCACCATAGAAAAATATATTTCCCGAAATCTATTTCAAAATTCACTCAATTCAAAAGAATCAATCACATCACCATCATTGATATTCTTGATCATTTAGAAAAACGTCTCAGAATCACCTTCAAAATGATAAATTTAATGAATAATTTTTTTAATAATCTGAAAACACCATAATAAAAATCATATTGTAAAGAGATTTTATCAATCCTTCATCCACCACTACGTCACAATATCCACTAATAGAGGGAGGGCGTTTCCTCATAAAATATTCCACTATAATCATGTTCTTTAATGGTATCACTATCTCATAACCTGGATAGAGTCCACCATTTTTTATAGCCTATATCAACTAAGTCACCTCTATCACAAACTATAAAGTTCCAATTCAAAATATTCGTGGTTGTAGATTAGGAATGATACCAACCTCTCAGTGCCTTCCTATTTCAAATTCCTTGCTTTATCTTAATAAATACATTTTTAAAAACATACCCCAGATGACGTAACATGGAAATCATTAAATGATATATCTTTCAACATAAATATTATGTAAACATTATATGTGGTATTCTATTAAAATCATCATAACCCTTTGATTTATTTGATCATTTCGTGATACATTCTAAAGGAACCGAACATAAACATTACATAATCTAGTAAATTCCTATAGAATTTACTTCATTATATTCCCTATGATGATTTATGTTTATAGTTTTAGGAGGTTATGAAGTAATTCATATATATCATCTAATATGAAAACATTGTGGAAAATACTAAAAAATATCCATTTTTGCATTGTACCAATGTTCTGAATATAAAATATAAAATTAATAAGTGAAAAAGCATCACATCATTCATCGTGGATTCTCCTTTTCAATTACCCAACCATAAACCACATGGAAATCATTTTAGAACATCATATGTGAATATAAAAATCATTAAGGGATATATAAATACGGAGTGAAACCAATTGTACATGAGTACATATAACCATATGAAATGATTTTCACAAATATATACTTATCACCCAATAGGTATTATATAGTTACTATGTGAAAACATGAGATTTCCATAAAACCTAGAAAACATAATTAATAAAATTAAGGAGTCTTAGGGAATTAAATACTTAATATTGTATCCATAGTGGCCACCATATGATTTTTAACCCTCATAGATACCATACAATATAACCCTCATGGTTAGCTTGAAATGTAACCGACCTAACAACATTATCATGTAACAATCATAGTTACCCATGGAGTATCCTTATGGTTAACCACCAACATAAAATAACCAATTCAATGGAGGAAGATATAGGTACCAAACATCATCATATAAAATTCAAATTAACCAAAACATAATAATTAAATAATAAAAATTACATCATATAAATCATTATCTTTATATAATGAAAAGAAATTAAAAGTGGAATTTTTTTACAAAATACCCTCACAAATATCAAATATTTGATGTGAGGATTGATCAAAATAATTGAATATGTGTATACAATGTAAATAAAAATACTAAAATCTAATATAATTAAAATTAACAAAAAAATATTATGTGTATTACATATTCAATGAAGTGGAAGTTTATCCAATGGATTTGAAACTAGGTAAACAATTCCCTTACCTAAGTTCATCTAACTTCATACATGCTCAAAACTCTCGTATAATGTTTAATAGAGTGTTATTAATATATTAATAAAAAATATTAATATTTATAATTACTTATATGATATTTACCTAAAATATGTCATCCCATTTATTAGTTTTTTTTCTATTTTCATTGTTATTGGTGTATTTACATCATGGTTTCCATGGTGGGTTTATTAGGGATTTTCTGTTTGGAAGGGAGAATAAATCCGAAATTGATATTTAGTTTATTTGAAGAACATAAATAATTTTAAATGGTCTTATATATCATTTTGGGTATATGGTATGAGTAATAAATGTTAGATATAACATTAACGATGAAGGTTAGTTTTTTTTGGTGAATTTGGATCATTATGAACCACTTTTTTTAATGATTAATATTATTTATAAAAATTAGTTCATGAACATAATATAACATATAATATGTTTGGAAAAATAATATTTAACTATATTATTAGATTTGTGACCATACTTGAATGTTGAAATGGATATTTAAAACACATCGTCCATGACGTAGGTAAATCGATGCATCAGAGACAATGTTTTAGTTTCTAGAATACTAGGGAGAGGAGACAAAGTATGTCGATGAATCTTTGAATAACAGACATAAAATTCTAGTATATATAAGATTCTATATTTTTCATGCCTCTGGTATAATATTACCTTAATATAGTATTAGAAAAGAAAAATAATTGTAAACAAAATAATAAAACGAAAGAGAATTTTTAACTATTGAATTATCCTCTTTGAGAACCTTCTTATAGACCTTGGATTTGGCCTTTTGTTGAGACCATAAGGCCTTGGACATTGGGAAGAGGATTTTAAATGTAACTAGAAATATTTCAATCATGATATAGTATTTAAGTTGTAACGTCCTCAACCCAGAAGCCACTAAACGGGTGCTCCAAGCCGGGTGGTTACATGACCTTAAGCACGCCTCCTTGTATGCCAAAGGCCGCCGACTAGCAGCGGGGGTCTATGTAGTCAAGTGAGGAGACTATACCCCATATTTATCAGACTAATCCACAATAGAAACAATCAAATAGTGTAATTAATAACCAACAACATGAAGACAAGTACAACAACCATTTCCAAAAATAAATATGCCATGTCATACTACAGTGAAAGAGTGAACAAAATCCCAAAAATAAAGACAATGACCAAAATAAAAAAATGGTCCCGACTCCAAGTCTGGATCCTCCACCAAGTGCTACCCATGTCCACTCAGCTAACTAGAAAGGACCATTTCCCTTGTCCTGACCTGCAAACATGAAGGCTTCTCGGGTACCCAACAGCAGCCTGAGCAGGGTGTGAGTACAACTCAGTAGGCCACCACCAGTGGTGTCTACAAAATATCCAGTATAAACAGTTGTGCATGCAAAGGAAAATGAATGTTAAATTCCAAGTAATTATTTATGTTTCCACTAACCAGCTTAGAGCCAAAACCATTTCCATTCCATTACCATTCATTTATTACCATTGACCATCACTTACCATTTCATCACATTTCCATGGGCTAATCAAATACATTATGTTATATGGGTCTAAGGCCAACAATCACATGCAAGAGGGTAAACACATCATTTTCCAATGTCACCAGAACAAACCCCCTCATAGCATCCATATGATCACCTCGAAGCCTCAGTCCAGGTGGATGCAACCGATAGTGAAACAGAGCATCAGTCCTATCCCTACCTCGTGTATTTAGGGTGGAGTTCAGAGCATCAGTCTTCACTCGACCCGTGGGCATAGAGCCTCAGTCATAACCCACTCTACCAAGCCATGTGCACATGATTATATATAAGTAACCATCAACATTCCATCCATTTCCCATCAGCAACCATTATTCACAAAAACCCACATGGGAAACCACATCATGCCTTAACCCATTGACACATTACCATTTCACATCATTTAACCATTCACCCAATTCCCATGAGTTATACATGTATCACTAAGAATTCAACACTATACCCATAATCTACCCCATTATGGTATTTAATCAATTTACACATTAACCCATTTAACCCATTCATCATTTCCTTGAATCAACCATTCATTCCATTTACAATAACCCTAAGGTTAGTTTCCAAGTCTAGGTGCATCACCTAACTTCTTTCCCAAGTTCCACCAATCATGCCAACATATTCATCAAGGTCTTTACATTTTATTACTACAAGGTCACTTGTTTAATTAAAAATCCCTAGCCTAGGGAAAAGCTGGCACATCCCATGGATGGCCTCAACTGGGTCCAGTCCATCCCAACACATCCCATGGGGATCATGAGGGTTCCCATTTTCCATTTTAAACATCATTGAAACCAAACATGTTAAGGTTATTAACAACATAAACAAGAGAAACAAGAACACAAGTGAAGATGTACATAAACCCTAAATACACATGGGATATAACTTGTATACCACCTACCTCGAAACCGCGGTTGAACGCACCCTCAATCGAGTCCTTAGACCTCGATCCCACCAACCATTGAAGCTTCAACCCAGAACATCGATATGCGTCCAACGACACCAAAACCCCTTAGAATCAAAGGAGTTTGATCTCTTGGATTCCTTGGGAGGCTTGGTACGAACCTAGGGTGAAAATTAGAAGATGTTAGGAAAATCCCGAGTTGGGGTTATAAAGCCCGGAGTGGCAATTTTGTAAATTTTTCAACTTTATGTGGCCACACGGTTTAGCCGCAAAGTTTGGAAAACCGTGCGCAAACCGTGCACACGCCACACCCCGGAGGAGGGGGAGACGCACGATTTAGCTGCATGGTTTGGCTAACCATGCGCAAACCGTGCACTCGCTTCTGTCTAGAGGAGGGTGAGTCGCCTGGCTTAGTCTGGGCACGCCGCACGGTTTGGCTGACCGTGCCTAGGTCGTGCGCCCTGGTCTGCTTGGCCCAGACATTCCTTCTTCTGTGCCCTGAGCCCCCAGAACACCTCCAAGACCTCTCACACTACCAAGAAACCTCTTAATGTCCCAAAAGAGAGGGTTTAACCCAGAACACAACAAAAATATACCTTTCAAAAAACCGGGATCTTACAAACTCCTCACCTTATAATGGATCATCCCGGAGCCGAGATCCCAAGACTCATTACTCCACCGAAGAGAAGAGTTTGGGCCACTAAGCCCACACATCTGATTCCCGCACCAATGTTTCTTCATGAACCTTCCCATACATCTGTGGTACTCGCACTAATGTCACAACCTTGCCTTGCAAGACCTTTTCAATACGATCCACCTCACGAACCAGATGCTCCTCAAAGGACGCATCAACCTCAAGATCCACATCCTCAACATCAACAACATGAGATGGGTCAGGGCGATACCATCGAAGCTACGACACAGGAAACACATCATGAATTCCCCCATACCACTTTGGAAGATCCAATCGGTAATCCACTGGTTTGATCCTCTCCAAAATCTCCAAATGTCCCACATACCTGGGCACCAACTTTCCCTACTTTCATATCCGGCCCAACCTTGGAGACAACTGAAGGAACACTTTATCACCCACCTCAAACTCAATAGGTCTATGTCGCCAATCTGCATATGACTTATGCCTACTCTGAGCTGTAGCCATCCGCTTCCTAATCAACTTAACTCTCTCTGAAGTCTCCTGCACAAGACATGGCCCCAACAACTCAGATTCACTGGCCTCGAGCCAACACAACAGAGATCTACATGGTCTCCAATAAAGTGCCTCAATCAGTGCTATCTGAATCATAGCCTAAAAATTATTATTATAGGAAAACTCAACTAATGATAGGTGCCTCTCCCAAGAACCACCATGGTCCAAGACACAAGATCTTAACATGTCTTCCAACACTTGGATCATACGTTCTGACTACTCGTCCGTCTGCAGGTGGAAAGTCGTACTAAAAAACACATGCGTACCAAGTGCCTTCTGCAACCCTTGCCAGAAGAGCACTGTGAGACATGGATCTCGGTCCAAAACTAGGGTCCATGGTACCCCATGAAACTGCACCACTTCCCAAACATATAGCTCACCCAACTGGTCATCTTTAAAGGTCACCTGAATCAGTATGAAATGAGCCACTTTCATTAATTGATCCACGACCGCCCAGATTGTATCGTTCTTCCCTGGCATCCTTGGATGACCCACGACAAAATCCTTCGTTACATCATCCCACATCCATTCCGGAATGGGTAGCGGATGCAACAAACAACCTGGGCGTTGATGCTCGGCCTTCACTTGCTGACAGGTATGGCACCGTTCCACAAAGCCCACAACTTCATTCTTCATTCCAGGCCACCAAAGCTATCTTCAGTGATCACAGTACATCTTGGTCAAATCAGGATGCACTGACCACCTTGATGCATGGAACTCTTGCATCAACTCTTCCCGCACCCGCTTTGGCACAACCACACGATCATGAACACGAACAACACTGTCTACGTCGACGACACAACGAGAAGGTATCTCCCCACCTTTAAGCTTTTATTTCACGGCCAAACACTCTGGATCATCAAGATGACCTTTCTTAACTAGACCCAAAAGTGTCGAATCCATCGTTATGAAAGCAAGAGTGACCTGATCACTTTCCTCCTACACTTTCAGGCGCATCTCTGCAAACAAAGCCATCACCCTCCACTCGGTGCTGGACTCATGAACTGCCTGATTCTGAATCTTCATACTCATATCATCAGCATCACTATTTCCCTTTCCTGGAATGTACACCAACTCAAAGTCAAAATACTGGAGATATTCAACCCATCTTCGCTGCCGAAGATTCAGATCCCTCTATGAGAAGATGCACTTTAAACTCTTATGGTCCGAAAACACGGTAAACCGTTCTCCAATAGATAGTGTATCCAACACATCAAGGCGTACACCACTACAGCCAATTCAAGATCATGAGTGGGATAGTTCCGCTCCTGGGGTCTTAGCTGCCTTGACCCATAAGCCACTACCCGCCCATCCTGCATTAACACAACCCCAAGTCCAATTATGAACGCATCACAAAACACAACGTATTCCTTACCCAGTTCAGGTAAGACCCGGATAGGTGAGGTCGTCAACCGCTTCTTCAACTCTTGAAAAGAATTCTCACAAGCCCCAGACCACTCGATCCTGATTCCCTTCTTGGTCAAGCCAAAGAGTGGTGCTACCAAGAGAGAGAAGTCATGGAGGAACCTTCGGTAATACCCGACCAAACAAAAAAAACTCAGAACATTAGAAACACTCTTGGGCTACTCCCAAGATACAACTGCCTGAACATTATCTAGATCCACTAACACAGCTGCCTATGAGATTATGTGACCCCGAAAATGTACCTCACCTATCCAGAATTGACACATTGATAAATTGGTGTATAGCCGATGCTCTCTTAGTGTACCCAAGACGATGTCAAAATGTTGGGCATGATCGTCGTGAGTTTTCGAGTACACTAAGATACCATCAACAAAAACAACCACCAATTGATCTAGATAGGGATGAAAGATCCATTTCATCAATGCCATAAACACCGCCGGTGCATTGGCCAAACCAAAAGGCATTACCACAAACTCAAATGACCCGTACCAACTTAGGAAAGCTGTCTGTGGTATGTTAGAAGACCTCACCCTCAACTGTTGATAACCTGACCTCAGATCAATCTTAGAAAACATCGATGCACCCCTAATCTGATCAAACATATCATCAATTCTAGGAAGATGGTACCAATTTTTCACCGTCATCTGATTTAACCTCCGATAATCAACACACAGCCTCAACAACCCATCAGACTTCTTTTCAAAAAGCACGGGAGATCCCCAAGGAGACGTACTAGGACGGATAAACCCCTTACGCTCCAAATCCTCAAGATGAACCTTCAGTTCCTAGAGTTCTACCGACGCCATTCGGTATGGCAGAATAGAAACTTTCTCCGCTCCTGGCAGCAACTCGATCGTGAACTCAACATCCCTCTCAGGTAAAAACCTTGAGAAATCCTGAAGAAACACATCCCAGAACCGTTCCACCATAGGAGGGAAAACAGACTGTTTCCCTCTTTCATTATCATCGATCATGAGACATGACACTAGAGTCCTGATTCCACTCATCTATTTACAATACGGCCCTGCACGACCTACTCCAACATCCCATTCGCCACGGTGAACATAAGCATCACCCTTAAGAGACCTGAATGTTACTCTGTGATGATAACAATCTATATGCACCTGATACAACACCAACCAATCCATTACCAAGATTAGGTCAAACACTAACATCTCTAGAATGAAAAATTCACACAGAAAACAATACCCACCAACTTCCAAGGCACATCCCTTGCACTGCTTGATATCCTCAACCCGCACCCAGTATCTACTTTTCATCATCATGCTCACCCGTCTGTCAAGGGTTTCTGCAGAACCTCTGCACATGCCCCATCCTGCCACACAAACGGCACCCAATTGGAGGTGGAGGACACTGACCACGCATGTGACCCAGCCTGTTGCACTGATAACAAAACACTTGGTTCCCACCTTGAGAGGCGGACCCTCTCTTCCATAAACTTTTCACACATCCACCATGCTTTGAGATCTCATGGCATATCTTTCGATCTTTGGTAGTTTCACCACTCATCTGTACCACTGACACCATAATCCCACTACCAGAATCTCCCTTCAGGTTTCCTTCCGAGATTAGTGCATGATCTACTACCTCTGCGAACCTCTTTAAGCGAAAGGTACTTACATGAGACCTGATCTCATGTCTCAGCCCATCCTGGAAACACCTTGCTACTTCTGCCTCATCCCCAGCTAAAACTAGGACGAAGCATCACATATCAGTGAAACGACTCGCATAGTCCATCACCGACAACGATCCCTGAGTCAGGCTCATAAACTCTGCAGCCAGCTCCTGCCTCAAAGTCTTTGGGTAGAAATGCTTAAGATACTTCTCCTGAAAAACCTTCCACGACATTCCCTCAGCCTACTCGATTTTAGACTGAATGTCCCACCAACGCCTAGCCTGGCCCCGCAACATATAAGCGGCCAGCTTCACTCGCTTTTCAACCGGAGTCTCCAGATGATCTAGTATCATCTGGATGGACTCTAACCAAAACAACCATGCCTCTGGCCCACCCTCTCCGGTGAATGTCGGAGGGTGATGCAGCTGGAAATCCCTGGTCAGCTAAAACATGCTCGGTGCACCCCGCCCTGGGTCCCAATCCATCATTTTCATAAGACAAGCCCAGTTCCCCCGGAACTGGTCTTCTCTACCTTTATTGATCACCACATTTTCTTGCCCCTCTACTGGAGGCGTTTTCTCAGCGACATCCTCCCATTGCCCGACTGGAAACCGACGTCATGGTGGCATCTCTCTACAATGACAAGTTTGAGATTTTGGACACATAACATAAATCTTTCACAACATCATCAAAACTATTCACTAGCTACAACAACCCATTTTTAACAACACTAACACCTCAAATTCACTGCCCCGACCATCCCTACCACGGGCCATGGTCCACATGGGGTAAATAATCATGCACTACCACCAACTCACGCAACATTTTTCAAGAAATTTTCCACTTCATTTCAAACCCTTAGGTTTCGTTAAACATCATTTACCCACTTGTTTCATTTCATTATTCTTATTATTTCTTGATTTCATGAAATGAATGATGCACCCTACTTTCCTTCCTCACACACCCGTCCCGTGCGTGTGACTAATACAATGCCTGTCACCTATCTCCCTAGGTGTCTACAATGATGAATTAATGCACATCCTTGTGCTGTTATGGTAACGAGGCAAATTTTATAAAACAGTCACATCAAACCACATGTGCATCACCCAATGGTGAAATATCATCAACTGTAATAACACATAACCAAGAACAACATTTCCAACCCAGGGTGGCTTGGGTTTTCCCTCGTACATGGGTTAGCTACTACCAAGCACGAGATCATTACCAAGGGCCAACATGTCTTAACCCTTGGATACCAATTCCAAATAACAAGACCTTAGAGAAGGAGATGAAAGTCCTCCTATGATACCACTTTTTAACGTCCCCAAAACGGAAGCCACTAAACCGGTGCACTGCTCCGGGTGGTTACATTACCTTAAGCATGCCTCCCCGTACTCCAATGGTTTCCTACTAGCAGCGGGGGACTATGTAGTCAAGTGGGGAGACTATACCCCATATTTATCAGAGTAATCCACAACACAAACAATCAAATAGCGGAATTAATAACCAACAAAAAAGAGAAAAGTACAATAAAAATTTCCAAAAATAAATATTCCATTTCATACTACAGTGGAGGAGTGAAAAAAATCCCAAAAATAAAGACAACAGCCAAAATCCCAAAAATGGTCCCGACTCCAAGTCTGGATCTGCCACTGAGTGCTACCCATGTCCACTTAGCTAAATAGCAAGGACCCTTGCCCTTGTCTTGACCTGCAAACATGAAGTCTCCTCGGGTACCCAATGACGGCCCGAGATGGGTGTGAGTACAACTCAGTAGGCCACCACCAACGGTGTCTACAAAATATCCAGTATAAACAGTTTTGCATGAAAAAGGAAAATGAATGATAAATGGAATGTAATTATTTAAGTTTCCATTAACCAGTTTAGAGGAAAAATCATTGCCATTCCATTACCATTCATTTATTACCATTGACCATCACTTACCATTTCATCACATTTCCATGGGCTAATCACATACCTTATGTTACATGGGTCTAAGGATAACAATCACATGCAAGAGGGTAAACACATCGTTGTCCTATCTCACTAGGAAAAACCCCCTCATTGCAACCATATCCTCACCTCGAATCCTAAATCCGGTTGGATGCAACCGATAGGGAAACATAACATCAGTCCTATCCCTACCCCATGCATTTAGGGTGGAGTTCAGAGCCTCAGTCTTCACTCGACCTGTGGTTGTAGAGCCTCAGTCAAACCCCACTCTACCAAGCCAAGTGCACATGCTTAAATATAAGTAACCATCAACCTTCCATCCATTTCCCATCAGCCACCATCATTCACAACAACCCACATGGGAAACCACATCATTCCTTAACCCATTAACACATTACCATTTCACATCATTTACCCATTAACCCAATTCCCATGTGCTATGCCTATCTCACTAAGCATTCAAAACTAGACCTATAATCTATCCCATTATGGTCTTTAATCAATTAACACATTAACCCATTTAACCCATTCATCATTTCCATGAATCAACAATTCATTCCATTTCCAATAACCCTAAGGTTAGTTTCTATGTCTAGGTGCATCACCTAACTTCTTCCCCATGTTCCACCAATCATGCCAACATATTCATCAAGGGATTTATTTTTTATTACAACAAGGTCACTTGTTTAATTAACAATCCCTATACCGGGGAAAAGCCGACACATCCCATGGATGGCCCCAACTCGGTCCAGTCCATCCCAACACATCCCATGGGGATCTTGAGGGTTCCCATTTACCATTTTAAACATCATTGAAACAAAACATGTTAAGGTTATTCACAACATAACCAAGAGAAACAATAACACAAGTGAACATGCACATAAACCCTAAATAACCTTGGGAAATAACTTGCAGACCACCTACCTCGAAACCGCGGTTGAACACACCCTCAATCGAGTCCTTAGACCTCGATCCCACCAACCATTGAAGCTTCATCCCGGAGCTTCAATCTGCAACCAACGGCACCAAAAATGGCTTAGAATTGAAGGAGTTTGATCTCTTGGAGTCCTTGGGAGGTTTGGTCCGCACCTAGGGTGAAGAGGAGAAGATGGGAGGAAAATCCCGAGTTGGGGTTATAAAGCCCAGAGTGGCAATTTTGTAAATTTTTCAACTTTATGTGGCCACACAGTTTGGAAATCCCTGCGCAAACCCTACACATGCCACTGCCTGAAGGAGGGGGAGTCACAAGATTTAGCCACACAGTTTTGCTAACCGTGTGAAAACCGTGCACTCACTTCTGTCCAGAGGATGGAGAGTCGCACGACATAGTCCGGGCAGGCCACACGGTTTGGCTGACCATGCGCAGGCCATGTGTCGTTGTATGATTTGCCCAGACATCCCTTCTTCCGTGCCCCGAGCCCCCAGAACACCCCCAAGGCCTCTCACACTTCCAAGAAAACTTTTAATGTCCCAAAATCAAGGGTTTAACCTTGAACACAACAAAAACATACCTTTCCAAAAAATGGGATCTTAAATAAGGTTTATTGAGAATTTGTGGTAAGAGATAATTTTTACAGTGGAGGTGCGGGGGTTTTTCATTAGTACATTCATTAGTATATTAATTTAGCTCAAGAATATGAATAGTTTTAGAATCATTATCAAATATATTAAAATAATTATTTCATGTTTGATATTATGGTGATTATATAATTCATGACTCGAGTAATATTGTATTTATCTTATAATATATATATATACTTTAAATTATTGTATTTTACTATTTCGAAAAAATTAATGTATTTAAAAAAAATAAAAATTAAACCCCAACCATTTTTCACCATGTAGAACTCAAAAATAATATAAAATTTTCAAAATAATTTTATAAATAATCGAAATATTGTTTTAAATTTAAATTATAATTTATTAAAAATAATAAATTAAAATTATAAATAATTTTACAACACATTGAAAAATTAATTAATGTCTTATAATATTATCTTATAATCATAAGACTACATAAAAATAATTTATGAATATATTTTATGAAAATAACTTTTCTTTTAAATAATTAAATTATTTATGAAATAGAAATTAATGATTTAGGACTTATAAAAATACCAACACTTAATGCATCATTACCAAAAAAAATTTACATATTACATGATATAAATATATCATGATTATAATTATAAGAAAAAAAATTATTTACACTATCATAGGAGAGGTTATAATTTTATTCGGGAAAAATACTATTCCAAATTGTCATTTTATGTTTCTTATGGTCAAGTTACTATTCTATCAGTATAAATTTCATAATTTATATAAATAAAAATTAATTTAAAATAAATTTATTAGAAATTTTAAAGTATAATTATACATTAAAAGCAATTTATTTTCTATGTACATCAGATCTTACATTCTCCCCAACTTTTGGAAAATTTTTCCACACAATTTTTTAATTACAAAATAAATGGGCTAGGGGATCATTCCCTCGTAGAACATTGAGGTTCCCATGTTGCTAATTTTAACCTGTGGTTACTCCAAAAATAAAGAAAATGGGGAATTAACTTATTCCATAATACTTTCACTCTACGATCAAGAATTTGAATAAGATCTTCTTCATAAGAATTATTCTCTTCCTACTGATCTACATCTGGGATTAAAACATTAGACGTATATCATAGATACTTTCAGAACATCGAAATATGAAAAACAATGTTCACCTGATATATACTCTAAGGTTAATATACATGGTATGAAACTGGTCCGACATTTTATAAGATGTCATAATGCCCAATGGACTTTGGAGTTATATTTCTTCTCTTACCAAATGCATAACACATTTCCATATTGATATTCTAATATATACATGATCACATACCTCATATGAATCTGCATTACTCCAGTTATTAGCATAACATTACATCTTGCTCTGACTGTTCCTCATGTGTTTCTAGATCATCTTACAATTCCTTGTTACTTTCCCTACTAATTATAGTCCCATCATATTCCATTCCCTGACATCGTTAGAAAATGATGTAGTTCGATTTCACTTCCCATAAAATACCTCAAGTGTTTCAATATGTATAATGAAATGATAAATGTTATTATAGGTAAAATCAACAAAAGAAAATTTAGGACCCTGACATCCCAGGTATTCCATTAATAAATATTGAAGCATAAACTCATATGTCTGAATTATTCTATAAATATTTTGATCAGATTGAGGATAAAAATAAGGGCTGAAATTTAATTCTATGCCTTATAGCTTCTGAAGTCCATTTCAAAATTTTTAAGTGCACTTGGGATCATGTTTGGATTCTGTGGAAAGGGAAACTCCCTATGACCATAAAATCTATCTGAGGTACATTCGTGAAAGAAAATCCCAATACATAGTATCTTAAATAGAGATGAAATGTGAAAATTTATTCAACTGATCTATAGTAACCCATAACATATTGATACCTTTAGAATTATTTGGTAGTCTAACAATGAAGTTCGTGGTTATATTTTTTCATTTCCACCATGGAACTATCAATGGCTGAAGAACCACAATTGTTAGTTTGTTCTCTACATTATCCTACTTACATGTCAACCATTTCATGGAAAAATCAACAATATCTATTTTCACTCAATCCTACTAGTAATACTCATGAATCTCACTATTCATATTTGTAATACCAGGATGAAATGAAAATATAGAACAATAAGAAACACAATACAATTCATTCTCAGCTTGGAAAGAGAAGGCGCACATACTATCTGTCCAAATCATAATAGTCTTTATCAATGTAAAATTCTAGAAACATTTATTTTTAACCATTTATAGCACTTTATGTAACTCATATATTCCTTTTATTAATTCTTAATTATTTTTTATAAATTTTACTAAACTAAAACCAATATAAAATAATGGAATTTATTTCATGAACATCTTTCAAGCCAAAATTCACCAAACCATTAATCAGGGGGTCTTGTTCCAAATGTTATGTTGTTAATGATGCTTGATGTTTTCAACTGAAGGGATCACCCACATTGTCTTCTTTTCATGGATGGTAATTGATAGTTAAATAATAATTCCTTATTAGTTCAAGAAACCCTCATTGCATAATGTATAATTCATTCTTAGTGAATTTATACTTAAGACTTTCATGGTTTGTGTATTTTCAAATTTGGATCCATATAAATGATGCCTCTAAATTTTCCAAGAGATATCCATGAATTCTTATTCCAAATCATGTGTAGGATAATTTAACTTGTGTGGTTGGATTTTACATAAAGTATAATCCATTACCAAATCATTCTTCATTAGAACCCAACCAAGTCCCTTCAATTAAGAATAACAGTAAATGAAAAAATCCTCATTTCTAGAGGGTAGTTCCAAAATATCATCAATAAAAAAATCAAATATTCATAGAATATTCAATTCATAAGATCAATGAATACAGAAGGAATATTTTTCACACTAAATGGCAAAATAAAAAACTCATAATATTTATAACTAGTATGAAAATTTATTTTTGGGATGTCATCCTCCTACATTATCACTTTATGGTACAAAAATCTCAAGTAACTCATGAAAAAATCACATCCTCCCCATAACTAATCATACAAGTCATTAATATATGTAAAATGATACTTAGTATTAATAGTAATGTTATTAAATGATCGAAAATAATCTAAGGTCTCATGGAACCATCTTTCCTTTTAATGAAAAAATAGTAGCACCTGACGGTGAAGTTTCATGATGAATAAAGAATTTATCAAGGAACTCTTACAACTGATTTTAATAATCTATTAGTTCAACTCGATCCATTTTAAAATGGGGTTTTAAAACTAGATTAGTATTATGAACGAATTAGTGGTAAATTCAACTTCCCGATTAGGTATAACATAAGGAATCTCATTTGGAGGAAAATCAAGATATTCATTTTCCACTAGCAAATCATTAATAGAAATAGTTCCTTTTTATCAAAAATATATCCCGGATAACATTAATTTCTATAATTTAACAATTTTCATCTTTCTAAAATTTCATCAATTGTATGGTTTCATTCGTGTATACAAAAAAGAACTCATTCAGAAAAAAGAAAATTCTTTAGCTCTAAAATCAATCTTAGCATGATAAATAGAAATCACATCCAAACCATGAATGAAACAAAACAATACTAAGGGAAAAAAAGGTATGCAGATAAATTATTTCCACAGAAAACAACATGAATATTCTTATAATACATTTTTATAGTAATATTCCCCCCTTGTTATTTATCTATTAGATCTTATCTCATTTCATGAGGTGAAATTTATAGTTGACGAGAAAATTTATCAAAAACAAAATAATGTATAGGCCTCGTATCAGACAAGAAATTCTAAAGATATGACTAAATACAAAAATTACCCGATACACATCATTTGATGGACCATCATTTATCGATGGTGTCCCAAAGGATCATATCATACTTTTCGGCTTACAATATATCTTCTTTTCATCATTGTTATTGTTCTTTCGAAAGGCATTGACATACTAAACTATCATACCACATTTAAAAAACTTTAATGTTTTCTTATAAAAATTATTTTTAAGATCATTTTCATTTAAATCTTGGGACATATTTCTATACTTACTACATCCAAAACAAATCCTAGTTTTATTAAGGCATTCCCCATGGTTATTTTTACATGCCAATTCACAAACTGAACACTAGAAATTCATACTATCAGATTTGTTGGATTTATGATTACACCATCACATGTTATCGAAAATTATTCATCTTCTTATTTTAAAAGTACATGTGATCATTAGATAAATCCATTTCTACCATCAAAACACTTCGGAAAACATTATTAGATCTTTTGATTTCACAGGAATCCCATTTCCTTCGATATCATGGATTCACTTCTGTGTAAAGAAGATTTATTTTTATATCAACAACCCAAATAATATTTGGAGTGTATATTTACAATAGGGTGATGTTTTATTCATACATGTCCACTCAATCCTCCACTTTTTGATTAAATACAAGGAAATGATTTCCTATCCTATGTCAATCCACTATAGAAGAATATTTTTCAAATAAATTATTTTTTAATTTATACCACTCCAAGGTATCAATAACATCACTACCCTTTATATTCATGGCCATTGAAAACCACCAGCCATTTTCACAATTCAAAATATAAATGAAAAAACTGATATTTTTATTATCTGAACACCATATAACTTCAAATATATTTTCAATTTCATTAATCGATCCTTCTTCCTCTATTGGGTTAGAATATCCACTAAAATGAGGATGGTGTTTCCCCAAAAACCATTCCAATATCTTCACGTTACTTCATGGTAGCTTTGTTTGTTATCATGGATGAATTCTTCTTTGGTTTATATCTTACATCAATAGAGATATTTCTATAAAAAACTATTCAATTCCAATTACCATAATCCCCTGTTGTGGATTGGGAAAGATATCATCCACTTATTTATTTCACACATCAGCTTCCATGTTTCATCTGCCGAAAACCATTTAAAACAAACATATCCTAGATGATGAAACATGAAAATCCTTAAATGATATATATTTTCAACATAAACCTAAGGTAATAATAATTTATGTTATTCTATTAAAATCATCATAACCCAAAAAGTTATGTAATATATTTCTAATAACCACTATGAATACCTAATAATAAACATTACTTAATCAAGTAAATTCCATCAAAATTCACTTCATTACATTCGAAAAAATGTTTTTTTAAAATTTTGGATGGAAAAGAAAAATTTAATAAATAAATAAAACTGTATTTAATACTAAATAAATATCATTTTTTCGCAATAATGTTTTTAAATATTAAAAATGAAATATATTCATAAAAAATCTTCATAGAATTAATCTTGGATTCTACATTTCACTTACCCAACCTTAAAATTAGTTAAAAACATTTTAAAACTTCTCATTAGAATTGAAATATCAGTAAGGGGTATCAAAACCAAGATAGAAACAATTATTACATGATTAATTCTAACCATATGATAACATTTTAATAAATAAAAACTTCTCAACCAATATATATAATATAGTTAATATATGAAAACTAGATATTTCCATAAAATAGAGAAAACCTAATTAATAAAATAAAGGAAACATGGGGTATTATATACATAATATTTTATCCATCATGTTTTCCAAATGATTTTTAACACTCATGTCTACCATACAATGTAACCCTCGTGACTACAACGCCATATAACCTTCATGGCTACCTTAAAGTGTACCAATCATAGTTACACATAGAGTAACGATATGGTTATCCTCCAATATAAAATACCCAATTAATAAGAGGATGATATAGGTACCAAAATTTATCATACACAATTCCAAACAACAAGTACATAATAAAAAAATAATAATACTTAAATCATATAAATAATTCTTTTTAAAAACATGAAAAGAATTTAAAAGGGGATTTTTAAGAAAAGTCCCTTTAAAATATCATATATTTGATGTGAGGATTGATAAAAAATAATGGAATATTTGTATACATTGTAAATTTAAATATTAAAACATAATATAAAAAAGTTAAATAAAAAAAGTACATCAGTTCCACCAAATAAATGAAGTAGAAAGTAAGCACAAGGATTGAAAAATGCGATAAGAATTCCCTTACCTCAGGTTTGTCTTACTTCAAACATGTTCAAACCTAATTTTTAATGGTTTATAGAATGTTATAAATATAATATATGATCATATTAAAATTTATAATAACCTATATAATATTATAATAACATATTGAAACCATTAATTATGAATATTTTGTTATTTTAATTGATTCTGGGGCATTTCTTTCAAGGTTTCCATTGATTGTTAATTATGGATTTTCTTGTCGGAAGGATGAAAAATTCCAGAATTGAAATTACATGTTATCCATGATCATCGATAAAATTAAATGGAATTATATATTATTTTTTATGTGTTATGATTATGAATTTTATGATAATACATTTTTGATGAACATTGCATTATTTTGGTGAATTTTGAACATTACGAAAAAAAATTTTATGAAAAAATATTAAATATAAAATATTGTTTAAAAACACATTATAATTATTAATATGTATTGTAAAATATTGTTAAACCATATTAATTTATTTATTACCTACCGTGATGGAGGTATTGAAAATAGAAAAATTGTTATCCTTGTAGTGGGAAAATCGATGCATCACATACAATGTTTTTATTATTAGAATAAAAAGGAAAGAAGAAGAAATATGATTATTATTATTTTCATAAAAATGATAAAATAATAGTATATATAAGATATTTTAGTTTTCATGACTCTTGTATAAGGGTAGGATAATAGAGTATAATTAAAGTAAATTAATTTAAATGAAAATAAAAGAAAACGAAAGGGCATTTTTACCAATTGAATTATCCTCATTGGGAACCTTATATTTTTATTATTGGTGAGACCATATGGTCAGGGTTGTGGGGATGAAGCTTGTGAATGGAATTTTACACATATTAAGAAATTGTATATAATTTTTTGTGTCATTAGGATAGGTGGTGAGGGATTGTATTTATATTCGATGAGAGGAGTGTCTTCATATTATTATATTCATTAGTTTGTTAATTTGGCTAATAAATATGAATAGATTTGGAAAATATCATAATGTATATTACAATAATTTACGTTTGTTCATGAATATTGTTCTTACATTATTTATTACTCAAATAACAAAATATTTATCTTATAACGTATATAAAATGTAAATTATCTTATTTCACCATTCAAAAAAATTCATGTATTTTAGAAAAAAATCATAAAACATTTTCCTATTGATTTTTTGGAAATTAAAATTAAGAAATGAACTACATTTTTTGAAAATATAAATATTAGAAATAATTATTTTATATTAAAATCATAATTTATTCATAAAATAAATTTTTTTAATGTTATTACAAATTTTATAACACATATAAAAATTAATTAAAGTCTAATAATACTATATTATAATCATATAAAAGTAACATATTAATATATGATTCTATATTATGAAAATAAATTATTTTTTTTTATTAAATTAATTTTAAAATCCTAATTAAAAATTTATGACTTTCAAAAATACAAACAAAAAATTTATCATTCCGAAAGAATTTATTTAATTATTCTAGGATATTAATATACCCTGAATACAATTAAAAAATAAAAAAAAAATAATTGTACTCTCATATGTGTGTTTACTAATATATTATCCAAAATTAATATTCTTATGGGGCATTTTAATATTCTTATGGTCAAGTTACAATTCCTTTAGTATAAATTCCTTAATTTCTATAAATATAAATTATTTTGTTATAAATTTATAATGAACATAATTATTAAATTAAAAAATTAAAATAAATTATTTTATATTTACTTGGGGTTTTACACTAAATATTTTTAATTGTAATATTAAGATAAAAACATAACAAAATAATAATAATTTTTTAGATAATTTATATTTCATTAGAAGACCCCATGAAATTAAATATCATGTGCTAAAAATGAGTTTTGTAGGACTTATTTTTATTGGAGAGGGTTTCAAATTGAGTTAAAGTATATCTTCTCAGGGGGAAATTAAATGGATAGGTTATTCGTGAAGTGGTGGTAGTGTTGTTGATTTTTAAGTGACGAAAAAGATAGTTTTTGAAATACTCACCGAATATTAGTAATTTAATTTTAATATTGAAATTTTATGGGATTGAATATTATTTAAATGATTAACTATTTGAGTTCTTTTCATTCCACCATCAACAATTCATTTTAATTTTTTTTATCATTTTTTTCTTTTCGACCAAGTTAAAATAATTTTTCTAGATTTTAATTTTTATGCAGGGAACAAATTTTTATCATTATTAATTAATTTTACTGAACAAAATTAAAATTTATCTGATTTTAGAAAATGAATATATGTTTATAATTTTGAAAAACATTATATCAAATCAAATTTCTCTTTTTATTAACCTAAAAAACTAAAATAAAAAATTTTAGGCATGTAAAATAGGATTTTAAAGAGAATTGCTAATATATTATATATTTATATGATAAATTATCATGTTCACTAATTTTATAGGATTAAATTTAATCAATATTTATTTATTAAAATATATAAGGTATCTATGTCAGGAAAAAACTAAACATTACATTAAATATATTTTATATTAATATATTGGAAAAATAAAATTTATATTAATGTATCAAATTTCTTTAATTATAAATAATAATATTATTTTTATGTTCATAATATAAATCCTTAAATACATATTTTATTTCATTTATAGTTTTAAAATATCTTATAATATACAATATTGTGATATAATTAGGGAAATTATAAATTTTATAAATTTATTACGTTTTCTATTATAAGTAATCATTTTTTTTAGAAAATATGAATTCATCTTAAAATAAAATAACCCTGAAATGCAGAAAATGATTCCAATTATTTCTAATTTATGATTATATATATATATATATATAAACTAAAAACATAAATTTATGACATAAAATATTTTTATAAAAAATGAATTTTGTTTCATTTTTGTGTGTGGGAGTGTAAAATAATATAGGAAATAGGTGTGAGTGCCTTTTCTTACATTCATCGATGTCATTTTAATACATTATATGTATTATTTTTTTTATATTGGCACGGTGTAGTTGGGATTAGATAGTTGACCATGTTAGGTCATTTTTGGTTCTTATGTTTACTAACTATTGAATTTTCATTCACTTTTTTGAATTTCATAAGATACCAAGAGTATGCTCCAATTTAGTGTACAAGTTATAATCATCTTTTTTACATAATATTTTTTTGTATTTCTATTAGTGTTTTGGTGACCATGTAGGGTGTTACAGTCATAGAGATTAGGGTTATTGGGGAGTCACTATCTTAATATTTTCTATTATCATTCATTTATTTTTCATAATATTTATTAAAAACATTATATACATTTTGGATTTTTTTGGATAATAATTTCTTTTACATTTGTGTTATGTATTTTTTAGTGGAAGTATATCTAATCATCCAATACCATTAATATATTTTGGGTAATTCCCTCCATATTTATTATTTATATTCCCTAAATTCATGTCACTAATGTGATTCCAACTTGAGGTGGAATTCACAAGTCATTATCTCTATTCATTTCTTTATGTCACTGAAGGTGTATAGTTTTTTAGAGAGGGTTGTTATATTTTGTTATTATAGACATTAATTGAGACGAAGTATGGAGTTTTGATTTGGTACATGGTGAGGCTTTCATGGGTTGGTAGGGAAACTATATTCATTGATCATGGCAAGTGATATAGGATATAGATAACTAATAAGACACATGATTTCATACCCCCAACCATGATTATATGCATGGACTATGATTTTCCCTATGAAAAGTAATGTTGTTT
Organism: Viscum album; assembly: GCA_963277665.1. Taxonomy (NCBI): domain Eukaryota; kingdom Viridiplantae; phylum Streptophyta; class Magnoliopsida; order Santalales; family Viscaceae; genus Viscum; species Viscum album. Next base: position 696,649,305 of record OY728163.1, read on the forward strand.
TTCTTACATTGTAAACACCTATGAGAGGTATATATGTCATGATTGTTTTTTTATGTAATAAAATAAAGTGGTATTTTAAATTAAAAATAAATCTTTTACAAATCATGAAAAAATTCTATGATATTATAAAAAGGATTAATAATGTGTTTTTATGATAAAAATCATAGTCATCGACCATATTTATATATCATACTACATGTTTACCAAACTTATTTAATTGATCATTGTAGGATGGGTCCAATTGAGGAGGATGTGACAAGGTAAATTTTGTTTTTCATGTTAGCATTAAGTGTTGGTGATGTATGGGGGGATATTATCCTATCAAGTCGCAGAGTATTGGAGGGTAGAGATATAGATTAGCTATTGTATAATCCAAGATCAATGTAGGGTTTAAGTCCCAATGAATGTAAGTTAGATGTTTGTGTTATTGTGTCGGTGAATAAATCTACATCATTGTGAGTAGAAGTAGGAATGCAGTTCAGGGGAATATTTCCTGAAGATTTTTTAGGGAGTTATTATTATAATAGAATATGGAAAATGAGAGTCATAAACTTTTCTCCCTTTAGTAAGGGAGGTTGTTAATGTGGGAAAATTAAATACAGGTCATCAAAATTCTGTTTTTCTATATTTATATATTTATTTATGAGGAGTCCCAAGAGGAATGACATTAGGAGGAATTGAATCATGTGAATAGTTATATGGTAACCCTACATACACTTCATATGAATTTGGTGATGGAGAACAATTAATAACTGATTTAGTGAGGGAATTCATATAGAGGACTTCATGGATAAGAGTCTTTTCAAGTATTGGGAGTAGAAAAGAATTAGTTATTTGATAATGGATGACAAGAGTGTCACATTTCATGTTATATGCGAGTTCTCTTTAATAGTATTTTCTATGATAATAGGGGGACATATTTTCATGAAAACCCATTGGTATTTCCCTGAGAGTGTATTATAATATTGGAGGTTATAGACCATGTATATTTTAGTATCCTATTTCCCATGGAGAAAAAAAATACTATGTGTGATATATCCAATTTTTTGTAGTTGTAACAGTTTCCTCGTATTATAAATAATATGGGAAATCACTATTCATTGAGCAGTTAGGTTAAAATTATTATTCTTATTTCATGGGAGATGAATATAGTAGATTTAATCCCCATGAAGGACCACATCTATAAGATTATCAATTGTATAATTTATGTGGAGTTTATCATTATCATGGTAGAGTATTTGGGAGCATGTACATGCATTCACCAGAGGTAAAAAGATTTTTGGAGGGAGGTTTTTTTCAGTGTGGTCAGTTTATCAATTAATAGGGTTTATGTTAATATTTAATATTTCATAAATCTCCCTGATTTGACCTTCCCTTACCATTCATGAGGGATATATTATTAGTATATGTTTGTTCCCTTATAGTTAACTGCTTGGGTTAAAGGTCCATATTTCATGTTTGATTTGATTTAGGTATTTTCCCAGATGTTTGAGAATAATATGTTCATTAGAGATTTTTCCTTAATTAAAATATGGACATACGATATCATTCATAGAATATGTTGGTTCTTTTCTGGGTGTGAAGTTTTATATTTTTTTCATAGGAGAGTCATGTTATATAGTGTAGAGTTATATAGACTTGTATTCATTGTAAAAGAGATATATTGAATACGAGGAATGTGAATTGATCAAATTATATCATATATAGAAGACTAATTGGTGGAAAAAATGTGATGATGTTTATAGAGATTTCATGAAGTGTCTAAATTTCATTCAATATTATCTTTTTATACTTCCCCTTTGATGAATAGTATTATTTGGTATAAATATTAAAAAGGAAGTATCATTGATTTCAATGGATTCATGTATCTAATTGTATCTTTTTTAGGTGAATTAGTGGAATTTTACAATAACTGTGGAGTTTATATGAGGTTCTTCTTTATCATCCAGATCATTAATATGGTGACACTCATGATTTGTTATCCACTTATGAGGATCAATGTAATATTTGAACAGATGATGGATGCTATCTATTTTTAATGATGGATATGAGGTCCATATTCAATCAGAAGACATTGAAGGATTATGATATTGATAACACTACATTCAGGAACTAGAATGGGGTCTTTTGTTTTTAGTTATTTCATTTGGTTTCTGGAACATGCTATCTATGTTAATCAGGATCATGTGATATGTGTCCTACATTTTTGATATACTAGTTTTAAGTCATGTTCATCGAAAATTCCCATCAATTATTTATGTCATAGGAGGATAATAAAGGGTGTATTTAAATCATCCTATAGTATCTTCATCACCATAAACCCTATAATATGTTGTTAAATTTAATTTTCCAAACTTGATCAACCTATATTATAGGTTATTTGGTGCTTCAGTGTGGTATAGTAGTAAACTCTTAAAATATCGAGGTAGTTGATTAATATTTATAAGATAGAAATATGTTCTGGTCTTGGAGCTACCTTACACTTATAAGAAATTTTATGAGGTTATTATCTTTATTCATTTGGATTAAATCCCTATTTATATCCATAAATATGAAGGAATATTATTATTTCAATACTATTTTTTTACAAATAAAATTAATACTTAAAGTAAAGGATGCTCATTACAATTATGCATTAGCATCTAGAAGAATGATTTATGTTTGTGGACACATGTGACTATTATTTATTATGTTTAAAATGTATAATAATGCATTAAATAGTATAATTATCATATACTCCTTGTATGTTATATCCCCACAAAGGAAAATATCACATTCTTGACATGTATTTACTGACAGTAGTGTTTTATTAATGTTATGGATGTATTATTTCGTTAGTTTGGGGGTTATGTTCTTCTGGAATTACAATAGTATAATGAGTGTTTTATCATAGTGGTATTTTTATTAATATAATTGGATGTGGATAGAGATTATACTGGATTACACTGTTGACATCTCAAACACAAATGTAATTGGAAATTTTTGGGTTGTTGTGCTAATAAGGATTTCATAGGGATATATTATTCCAGAGACTGAGTATGTTTAGTATGGGATAGTTGATCTTATAAGAGGGAATATTTATATTGAGTATGTTAGTGGGAAAGTTTCATTATAATATGTCAATGTAATCCTCATTAATGTGGAATTTGGAGGAATATTAGATTTAGGAATCAATGGTTGATGTAATATGAGACCTTGTCATTCATTATGATGCTCAAGAGGGATAGTCAAAGGATATTCTTAATTGGATAATGTTTTAAGGGAATTTTTTTATTCCATCATAAATCCATGATGCAGTACTCCATGAGTTTTCAAAATCATCATTTTTATTACCCACATGTGTGTATAGGATATATTTTTTCTTGCGGAGGCAATATTGGTGAACAAGGATGAAACAATTGGTGGTATTTTTCATAGATTATATTTTTTTCAATCAACTCATGAATTGTATGAACAATGATCCTTGATGTTTTTATCAGGATCTATATGTTCAATAATGAAGATGGTGATTCCTTTATATGTATTACATCATTCATTTACCAGGGAATAATATACTATATGATACAGTGTTTCTGATCATGTGATGAATACGAATGTTGGATCATTTTCGAGGAATGATAGAGTTGAGTTCTATGGATTTTTTGTGGGATGATATATGGATGATGTAGTTTGGATCCACTAGGAAACATGGATCATAATTTCTTCTCAAGATAAACCTTTTACCTAATGATTCTCGAGGGAATTTGAAAATTCATTTATCTCTAAGTTTTCCTCTATCATTGTTTCCATCCCCATAGGGTTAGGTATATAAGGAAGATCATCCTGAAACTAGAATATATGTTGTAGTCGTTTATCTTGAATTCTGTTGTATCATAGGTGAAAACCCTACCATTGTAAATGTTTTCCAATAAAAATATATATTACTTGTCCAATATTATGTCTCTATTTGATTATTTTTATTGATGGTCATAAAATTATATATTAATATTAACCAAGGTTAGGGAGCCCATAATTCCTAGTCCAAATATGGTGTAGCGAAATATTAGGATGATTCATATGTTTTAAGAGTTCTAGGAGACAATTTATGAAAACGAAAAGGACTATATTGATCATAAGAAAAGGCCCTTTTAACAAAGGTCAGATATCATGTGTTCATGAGGGGTTCCCCACATTTGGGGTATCATATGATGGTTATGGAATTACATTATCACAAATATTTTTATATAGTATTTCTATATTTGAGCATATTTTTGTGTTGTCCTACCCATTGGAAATTCAACCATGATTTTATATAATTAATTTACTCCTCAACATATCCTAAATTCATTAATATCCTCTTGGTTATTCCCTTATATGATACAGGGAGACATGGATATCATTATTGATGTGTAGATTGTGGATATACTAGTGGATGGAATGGATCATTTGGATAAGTTGGTGTGTGTATGATCCATTTCCCTTGGTTTTTCAACTATTTAGACATTATATACAATAGTAATATTCATGGGATTATAAAGCACAAATCCAGGTCCAATATCTCGAGGTGTTTAGAGATTGGTTTTCTTGGTATTGAAATAATGGGTAAATTTTTTATGATTTATGAGATCAATTTTTTACTAATGATAATATTATTTTAAATAAGTAGTGTTTTAGTGGTAATGAGATCAATGATAGAGATATCATGATATTGTTGTTTGAACCCTTCCTCTCCACATTCTGTATATGTTTTTTTTCATCAAGGATGAGTATATTTAGTGAGTGTCTAATGTAATTATCCATACCTTATGTCCCCTGAAATGGTGTGGTTTAATCTAACAATGATGGATAAGGGTAGACTATAGAGTTATTTTGAGAAAAAATTAGGGATAGTTATATAGAATTTCATTTAGTTTCTTATTTTGTGGTATAAGGGAGGATATATAGAATAGAGGCCTAGAAAGGATGGTAATAATGGTTTCATGGGAAATGTTTTGTTAAAATATGTGGAAAGGAATATGATACAATGTCAAGGATCATTTGGTCTATTCTGGATCTCATATAAATTTTTGGGGTGTTGTATCATGGGATGGTGGTTGATGTGTAGTTACTTTGGTGATTCCTTCTTATAGTGTAGGTGAGGTGATTACAAAATGCGGTCATAAGTAAACATATTTTGTTTTACATGTTGATTTTAGGGTAGCTATGGTGTGGTGTATGGGTTGTTTCATGTCCTTACCTCATACTAAAATGATATTTTCGATGATCTTCTTGGTGGGTTCTTGATTAAGGTTTTTTTGGGGGAGAATATGACTTAGAAAAATGTATTTTAATGTAGATTGAGGAATTACCAATAGTAATTTGGTGTAAGAAATAGGATTATACCATGCTCTATTGAAATTATATTCATTTTAAATTATAGAAACTCATTGTTACTCATTATTTTATTTAATTTTCTATTAACAGTTAAGAGATAAAAAATAATTTTATAGATGTTATTCACCGCTCCTTATAGGTATTTTTCTATCACTTCAGCCAAAAATGTTCATGTCTTCTAGGCCAATGGAGGTGTTTCAGTGTGTTAGTGTTATTTTGGGAACTATTTTTCATGCATCAACAAGTGTAGTGATTCAAAATTCTCTTTTTGAGGCTTGAGATCCCTATTTTATCCATTTTATTCTGGATTTGGGAATAATTTTATATAAATTTCTATTGGTTTTGTATTATGGATTGAATTAAGGATGATAATGATTTATATTGAATTAAATTAATGAAATGGGGAGTTTCTCTACGTGTTTACCTACTTTGTTAAAAGTCTATACAAGGATCATTTTCACTATTATTTCTAAATATCATATCTAATATAGGTCATTTTTTTTGTGTCTTTATTGAATTGTATCAACTTTTTTGTGATTCCTTCATAGAAATAACACAAAATGAAAAGGTTAAACAATATGGTTTAGATATGGATAAATTTCCTATGTAATAATAAATATTTGTTGAAAATAAACATGCATGAAGTGAATTTTTGTTATGAATTGTGTAAATGAATTTTAACTATCATCTTTCGGGAAGATAATATTATTAAATTAATTTAAGTGTAATTTTTATATCTCTTTTTATAATTTAATATGATATTTTTGGTGTTGTACCTTGAAGGTCATGATTTTTAAAAAGATAAATTTTTTGGGAAGTGATGATATAATTGGTTTGGAATAATGAAAAAATGTTTATAGATCTATTTTTTTGTGTTTATTAGTATACTGATAATAGTAGTTTTCTTTTATATATGTAATAGGTAATGAGGAAAATAAAATTTAATGGGATGAAAATTAAATGGATATAGGATAAAATTAATGTATGATAATTCAATTAATGAGTATAATGTTAATGGATGTCATCGTAAATTATGACTAGATATTGAATGGAAGTGTTTTTAAAATAGTGATGGGTGATGACCCAATAATTCTTGAAATTATAATTTTATATGTGGAAAAATGTAGTTGTTTGTTTATGTATAATGGTTGTGTGGTGTTGAATATTTATTGGTTTATTATTTCAAGATATTTTTTTGTGGTGGCATGATGGGATGAACTAGTAGTGTTATATGTGACACTTAGGTGGGGGAAGTTTTGCCATCAATGTATATTTATAAATTTTTGTTATATATGTAACCCTCAAGTGTTTTATAACCTTATAAATAAATAAAATATTTGGGTTTGTTTATTTTCACAAATATCATGTCCTAGGGTGTAATATATGGCTGGCTACTACCATTTCCATGATCATTATTTATTATTGTGGACGATTATTGATTAAATTGTAGTGATTCATATAGATTATGGTTATGTTTATTGTGGTTCCAAATGATTATGGAGAGGATATATATGGTAATGATTCCCTATTATAGGATAATGGAAGGATGGTGTTTTTCTTCACATTCATTTTTATTTATTACCATGGTTTTGAGGTTTTGTTTTGATATATAATAGGATGGATGATTATATATATGTGATATGTTACGCATAGATATTAATTGATGTAATTACAAGATGTTGGGATATGTTGTATATTGGAGAAGGATAGATTTCCATGTTCCCTACATCAGTTATGGATGGATGTATGATTGGAATGTATTGAAGGGATGATACCACATGACATTTTCCAATGGTCTAGGAGAGGGGAAATAAATTGGTATATTGTTTCCCAGTACCATAATATTATTTTCCAGTGATATTAGACAACATTGGATCTATAAATCAGAGAGAGTTATATTATGAGGTTGGTATTAGATAATATACCTATTTAGGTAATTTTATACTCTTATATATATTCACTAGGGATTTAGTATAGAGTTTTGAAATTTTCATGAGTGATCTCATGTTTTATCATAAAGATTATACATCTTATTCCCACCCTATGTGCACCGAATTTTTTTGTAGTATGTTTTTAGAGACTGATATGATCATTTCTATCTTAGTGGGTGGAGTCATTACAGACTCATTTCCTCAGTTGTTTTGTTGTACTGTAATAAATTTTGATACCTTTTCGTTGTATCCCTATACATATATAATCATCGATTATTTTGACTGGATACATTTACATTAATGTAATGTTGTTATTTGGTGGATGGTTATTCTATATCCCAATATTATTTATATTATTGGTGTTAATTCCTTCAATATGTATAATTTTTTCACCTTCGATGTTAGTCACCAATGTGTGTACCAAAAGTGGTAGGATTCGGGGAGCATCATACCTCATTATTTCTTGATGAATAAGGTTACTGTTAGAGGGAGGTGGTCGTAATAGTGTGAACCATGAATTCATTCTATTAAATCTCTAGAAATAATCAAGCCACAAAACCTTATCAACATTACCCTATATTGGTGACTTAAACTATATCGAATTGTAGTAATTTGTGGTTATCTCATCCCAATACCAATCCTCAAATTATCACTCTCATGTGTCTCCCTTAGAGTCATAATACAAATGAAGTATATCTCTACAGTTGGGTCATACATCATAGATAATCCACTTAAAGGAACACATTTTTTTTATTCCATTTGAATTTTATCCTTCATGAATTCCCACATGGATAGGACCATGGGACATATAAATATTTATTCAACTATTACCCACCGCCCCAAGCTAGCATTATTATTGGAGGATTGGTTTTCACTTTCATCCAATGATGATATAATTAATAATATGAAAACGGTAAATTATGTAACATTACGAGATATTATTAATTATTATCCATTAAAAAGTAATAAGATTAATATATTGTTTCAAATGAAACACAAAAAAAATGAATAATGATTTATTATATTAAAATTAACAATGAACATTAATATATTTTATTTATACTTTACCAAAAATTATTATAACAAATATAAAAATTTTAAAACCGCAACTAAAATAAAATGTAAAAATTTATTAAAATGTGTGGTTATAAAAAAATTTATTGTAATTACATACATATTACAATTATTTTAAAAAAATATTATAGTTATCCTAGTACTATGGAATTAATGAAGTGTAACTATAAGAATATATATAAATAATTTTAAAAGGATTTTTTTGATATCATTTGATGTTAATACAATATATTTTACAAAAATCATTTCTATAGACTATTATTTTTATAATAAAATAAATAGATCAATTTATAAGAGTATTGAAATAAATTGAATATGTTATGAACAAATTTATGGACACACCATTAATAAGTAATTATTTTGAATTCAAAATTGAAATGATATATTTTTAAAAAGATTATTTTAATATAAAAATAATTTCAATATATTTTATGTTTTCACATAAATTATATTTTAAAATAAATAGGATACAAATTTAACAATATAAAATTCAATTTTTTATTCATAATTTCAAAATTAAAATAGGGTATCTTTTTTGGGTTTTTCTAAATATGTTTATTTTTAGAAGAAGAGTACAAAAAACTACTTTTTACGAGTACTGTAATAATTATGACATCATATTTATGTAAGAATAAATTATAATTTTATGAAACTATTTTCTCTTAAAATTACAAATTTATTGAGTATAATATATATTTTTTCAAAATAATATGTTTCATAATAAAATATAAATATGACATTTTGGAATATATGATATATTTCATTATAATATGCCCAAATTTTTTGTCTGTTTCCATTAACTTGTTATTCATAGGTTGAAATTTTGTTGTTTTAATTTTTTGAAAGTAAAATAAAGAATAATGTATTTTATTATAAAAAAAATATTAATATTTCGCATAATCATTTCAATAAATTAATATAAAATCAATTTTATGCTGAAATATTTTTTTCAATAAACAATCATTATTATCTTACTCATAATTTTAATTAATTTAATATTTAAAATTTATTTAAATTAAATCCATAAAAATTATTAATTTTTTTTAAAACCATATCTAAATTGTTAAATAATAAAAATTACCTCTTTGGGCATAAATATAAGATCCCCAATGATAAAATATGTCCCCATATTAAGGGATGAATAATGATATTGTGTTAAAAAATGTTACATGGTAAAAATTGTTTTGAAAATTTTCAACAATTTTTCGAAATGACATATATCATTGTCACCCATAATATTATATCCGTTTAATTTAAAATGTTTATCTTATTTCCATGAAAATTAAATTTCTTTTTATATTATGTAATGTGTATTTAAAAAAATAAGTCTTCTTAATTTTTAATGGATGAATCCACCAATGATTGAATTCCATTCCAAAAAATATAATTAAACACCATATTAATTCAAATTTACTTCCCTAAAAATCTACTAGCACATTGGTTAGCTTTGGAACCTGTGATTGTTCCTTCATTCCTTCAATGCCAAGATGTTTTTAATGAGGATATTTAATTTTTACTTCACATGTAATAACTTATTATCATATTTTCATTATAATATCCATACAAAACATTATACATATACTTAATATCTAAACTAATATATTTATACCATAATTTTACATCTTTAAATATCAAATTTTTTATTAAAATCAATTCAAAATAGTTCTCATTTATTTATTCTGACATGTTTATATTTAGGTCGATATTACATCATATACGAATACTGCTATAAATTTCAAAAAATGAATGACTTTGAAAACCTAATTACATGTATTAATTATTATTATAATGAAAATAATTATATCATTTTTGTTTTTTAATGATAATAATATTATTTAACTAATTATTAAAAAATAATTTCAAATTTGATACAAATTACCAAAATAGAAGAGATATAGATTTTAACATGGAAAAATTACCTAAAACTCAAATTAAATAAAACAATAACATCAAAACTAAATATAAAAATTCTATTTATGTACCATAAATAAATCATATATGATAAACACATGAACATGTAATGAATACCAAGATCATTATACAAAAACCTACTTGTAATAGTAAAAATTGTTAACCTTGATGATTAATACTAACATAAAATGAGTAATTACAATGTAATATATTAATCTAGACGATTAATGTTTATTATATATTATATTAATATATGTTTTAAATAAATTGTTTATGAGTTATATTTTTTTATATAGAATGTTAGGGACCATCTAACTTGGGGGAATTTCTTGTATGATATTTTTCATTCTTTTCTTTCTTCGAGATATACCTTATTATATTAATCTATTTTCATTTATATAATGTATATAATATAAACTTCACATGTTATATCATTACTATAAATTTATTGAGGATATTTAATTTTAATATTTATATTATCCCCTTCATGCTATTTTGATACAAATATCATCAATTCACAAATCATTCTTTTCCAATATCAAATATCATACTAGATAATTTATATCTATGATCATTGTTATGAAATATTGTTTTATTTATTTATTAAACAACATTTATTTTACTCTAATATATTTTTTTCTCAGATTTACCCATCTTAAAAAATATTTCCCTTTGCTTCAAAATTCAAACATTTGTTTTCCAATAAATTATAACTTAATTTTCATTTCCTTTAGGTAGATAATAATTGTAATATATGATAATATACACAATATTATTTTATTAATGATAATACTCTCTCTTAAATTATTTATTATTTTCATTTTTTATTATTTATTAATTACATTAAAAAAGATAATATGAAAATTTCTCAAAAAATATACATATGGAATTTATGATCTTTTTATAAATTAGTAAAAAGAATCATTGTATTTAATATTTATTTTCTGGTCAAATTTCCCATAGATATGGTTGTTATTTATAATGTAGTTATCTTCATTTTTCCATGGTTCTCAAGTCTAATTTATACTCCCATTATTCATTTACTTCTATATTTTTTAAACCATAAAAGAATTGAATTTTATTTCATTCTAAAAAAAATATCCTTTTGGGAATCAGTATTTATATATATATATATATATATTATGAATCAATGTAAATTTCAAATTATTCCCTAAAAATTATATTCTAGAGGTAAAATTCGAGCATCATAGAAATGGATATATAATTTAAAATTGTAAAAAAAATGTATAAGATCATAAAATAAATAAAAACATTTACCCTTAATTTAGTGGTTGAGGAATTTCAACACCACCCATCTTATAATCACACTTAATTATAAAACTTTCATCCATTTTAATTGAAAATTACTTATCATATTTTATTATGTAATATTTATTTACCAAAAATGTTCTTTCTCTCATATATTTAGGACCCCTAGAACACACCCATCATACACATTCTAAAAATTATATTTCCCCTCTATAATATTCTATACATCATTACATAATTATCCTCTATCAAGGTGGGTATATTCTTGACCATATAAATTTCACTATTTCTATCAAAATTGATAGGGTTTCAAAATATTTATTTGATTTTTTTTCTTTTAATTTATTAAATTCAACCATTTTATTCTATTACCTTATTAATCCAAATTGTTTCATTTATTAATCATTTACATAGTATCAAAAAATAATTTCATTTTAGATTAATAAGTTATAGATTATAATTAAATAACTTCATAATCATAATAATCCATATATTATAACATGTTATTTTTTATATTATATTTATCACCTACATGAGCGATGTTATAAATTTATACAATATTTCATTATAAAATGTATATTAACAGTATTATAGGATATTAAAAAGATATTTATTTTTTTTGGTTCTATAATGGAATTGTTTATTTTAATCTTATTATTAATATTATTCATTTTATCACTAAACATTAATTAAACAAACAAATTATGGAGTTTGTTGTGGTGAACGGTGATTGAAACTCCCATTGAAAAAACCCTTGCCATCAAATATTATTATTTTAATCCTATTATATAACATTACATATTCCTGAGATTATTATCTAAGGACCATGGATATATAACTATTATCATCATACTAAAACATATATGGAATGGTTAATACCATTAAAAATACAAATCAATATTTACTAAAAATATTTAATAAATATTTAAAAATGAATATAAACTTATAATATAAAAGTTTTCCAATATAGTATGGGTTTGTAAAAATAAAATATTGATCCATATTTGACTATTATATTGGAGTTTGGAGATTGTATGACTTAGGTAGAATTCATGGAAATACCATTTTCTCACTATTCATTCTCTAAGACATGATATACACTACGATTATATTTCTTTATGTTTTATTTAAAACCAACATGATATATTATATCATTATTTTATATTTATTCATAACATTTTCATTTTTTATTCATGTTTTAACCTATTATGGATTTTTATATTTATTTTACAAAACCTATAATATTTTATATTGTAATCCAAAATTTTCATTTAGATTATATATATATATATGTTCATAATATTCGAGATTCAATGTTTCTTTAATATTTATCCCATTATTATTATTCTCATATGCATATTTGTTTTTATTACCCAACGTCCTGAATTATCAGGTCTCTTTGGTCAAAAATTCAACCAAACATTTTCCGTAAGTCAATGTAGCCATATCATATCATTTCATTTAAAAATATTTCTCCAAAATGTTCATATTATTTATATTATATTTTAAAAAATATATATTAAAATAAATTATAAATTATAAATTATTTTATTGTTATTTCCTTACAGACTTATTTTTTATTGAATATTTGTATCATTTAATACACATTTCAATTTTTTACTTTCTTATAAATTTCTTTATATTTTAATTTTTTTTAATTTTTTCAATTTCAATTAATTATTCAAAATTCATGAACATTAGTAATAATAAATATTCACATTAAATTTTTCATTGATATTAAAAAATATTTTATATTTTATATTTTTATTTTTTATTTTTAAAATTTTTTAACAGAAATGTTTATTTCTTCTTGTTTTAAAATTTTTAATATTTTTTTAGAAATTGTTCCATATATGTCAACATAATTTAGGTTTATTTTGATTCATTTGGGATATTTTATAATAATTCTAACAAGAAGAATTCATTGGTTATATTATGATCACATCTTATAGACAGTTTAAGGAATCCAATTTCTTTCCCATGTATTAATTTATCTTTGATTGAATAATGAATGTGATTATGTTCATGAGATTTTATTATATATTATTGAATACATTTATGATTAATTGAATTTACTATCATCAACTCTTTGAAAAAAATATCAATATCTCTTCATCTCTTTATTGAAATTATTTGTTTCCTTTATTTATTTAATCATTAATTTTATTTATATATTTAATAACAAATAAACTATTAACATATTTTGGTTTCAAGTATTAACATTACCATATAAAAATTACTATATAGGCATTTATATTTATTATATTCTTCAAAGATGATATTATATATATTTACTAGGAAAATATTTTCATTCCATATAATATTTTCTTTAAAACCAATTATTATTGTTTTGGAAATCTTATTATATAATTTATTATATAATTACTACTCCATATTAGAATAAATTGGAATTATTTAACGATGAGCGCTGCCTATAATTTTATATCCCCTCATTTTATTAGTTGGTCTCATGATTCTAAATAGTTTGAGTATTTGTAGATCCTTGAACCTTTTACTAATAACATTGTATAAGACCATGGTAGTTTAAAATATTATTAATGAATTAGAACAAGAAAATGAATGTTTTTAATTAGATGTATAGTATTATTAATTTTATTAATATGAAGTATATTATCAATGTTAATGTGATTACATATATTCTTATAATATCAAGTAATATAATACCAATAATATTCACAAAAATCATAAAGTCAGTACTAAAATAATTTAAAGAGAGGTAAAAGAAGATGATAAAATATTGAAATGAGTTTTTAAAAGGTAGTAGTTGACCACACCCTATATATATCCATCTTCAAATATTTTTTAGTATTCTGGAATTTTGAATTACCACATCGAGGTCATCTCCCTTATATCTCTCCTCTGCAATTCATCTGAAACAGAATTGGCTTACCTATATTTATGTGAAACCATCATGTTGATTTGACTGGTTCAATAGAGATATTTAATCCAACATGGGAGCACTATTTGTTGTATATTAATTCTTATATCCCTTATTGATCCATTTCTTTCTAGGAGTTCGATCCATGAAAAAGGTAATTCAAATCGTAGTGGATGAGTTGCATAACATCTTAAATATGAAATAAGATTTCAAAATCAGATGAAATTTTAATACGAGTGTCATGGGAGAATCATCATTTATTATATCCATGAATAGTAATGAATAAAAATGTAGACCTAGATGGTCTCAAATTAATTTTGGCCTTGAAACATTATTCACATTGAATTAAAGAGGTATTATGGAAATCCATCATATATATTTTAGATAGAATAGAATTATTTCCCTATTATAAACAACGAGCATCTATTAGAAATTATGATAAGGGAAAAAATTATCCAATAAATCTATTAATATAGGGGAAATAGAATGTATATCTTGTTGCAATGTAGTAACACTGACATGAATAGAAGGGCTATTATAATCAAATACCAGTATCTTCATGGATGTTTATATGTATTCTATTCAAAAATATGAGTCTATAAGTAGATGCTTCTAGATAAATTTATATTAGATAAAAAATATAATGGACTACGTAATTTGTTTCATAGTTTTTTCTTTAAAAAGATATATATTGAAGATTACCTAAAAATAATAAATGTATTTTAAATGAACTCAAAATTTTTGAATAGTTATCACGTGTTATACACATATGTAATGAAAATAGAGAACATCATTGATATATAGAAGCCATCCCTTTATACATGATCAGCAGTGGGAAACCATCATCTCCAAATCAACCATTAGAGAATAGTTTTACTACGATGAACAAAATGACAATGAATTTGAACCGTCCTACGGTGGTGTTTGAGAATCCATCACTATATAAAAAATAATGATATATGAAATTGAAGAATCTATTTCAAGTTGGATTCTATATGACATTATCTATTTCCACAAAGGAATACCATTATATCCAAGGTAATTTTGTAGAGGTAAAATCATATCTCGGATGGTGATATTGCAAATAATATCAGTAATTATAATTTGTTTCTATTGGTTGGAACATGTAACAACACAAATTTTAGTATCCCACTATATGTTTTTAATTTATTATATAATCACTATATACATGGCATAAAATCCTAACGTACTTAATAGTTTTTAAATCCTGAAGTGCCATATAAATAAATTTTTCCATTATTACAAGGGAAATTGTAATTGTATTGTATTAAGGAATTTTTTTCATACTTATAATTATTCGTTTTATCGTTAATAATATAATATAGGAAATAAAACCAATAAAATTTGATTTATCATTGACAATAAGGGTTATATGCAAAACAATCTAGAAATAATTAATATGGAATAATTAATATTTAATGATAAATAACATAAAAACATGCTAGTTAATGAATAAATTTGGCACATAATTCATCCATAGATAATAGCATTCTATTAATGTCTGGAATAATAATAATAACCAAATTATCAAGGAATACAATTCATAATATTGGATTCCCTGATATTAGTCATCATGATATCTATACAATCAAGGTTTTGTTCGAAGAATGTTTAAAACTATATGTATATATAAACCGAAAAATATTAATGCTAGAATTTGGATTTTCTTTATGAGATCTTTCAATGAATCATAGAGCTATATAAGTTTAATCCCCATGCATAATG
Source organism: Viscum album (assembly GCA_963277665.1). NCBI lineage: Eukaryota > Viridiplantae > Streptophyta > Magnoliopsida > Santalales > Viscaceae > Viscum > Viscum album. The sequence continues at coordinate 696,665,487 of OY728163.1, forward strand.
TAATATCTAATGCATTCCTTTTATATCGAAAGATCAATTTCATTAATTAAAGGTGTTCCTTGATAAAAAATATGCATATTTATTAAAACAAATAATATTATGAACAATTCCATAGTAAATAATATATATTTTATTGATATAACCATATACTGAAACGATACATGGTTTAGGAATAATTATATCCCTAAGACAATGAATATTAATATCACAGGGAAATAATACCCCCATTAATCACATGTAGATGAATTTATCAATGGTCGGTATCATTATAACATATCCCTTATGGTTAGTATGTAATATAAAGGGTTTTTATTTGAAAAATATAAACTCTACCAAAATATTATTAAAATACATTTTCAGAAAAAACCAATCCATATGTTAACTGACACGTTCCTGTCGTGGGGAGTGACAAAAACAAATATTACCTAAGTTAAAATGCAGTAGAGTGGTTATCCTAGGTTGTCTCCAGAGAGGAGTGCACAACAATTACGTTGTCACCTTAAAATATGAGAAAAAAGTGAGGATGTTTTTAGAAATTGATTTATTTGGAAAAGACAAGAGTAAAGGAAAGAGGTTTAAGAAAATGATTGAGAACAAATTTATAAAACAAGTAATTGAAACTATTATATGATATGGGTGACTAGGATAGAGTTGGTTCTCCATTTGTAATTCTATCATAGTTCCAATTTATCCAATTCTCTTCTGCTAAACCGTTAAGAGTGAGAATCCACAATCGTTTCTTCTCACTCCATTGGTCAATTAAAAAATGTGAGAATAAACCTTAGTAAAATAATAGGTTGGTCTACTATCCTTCCAATGTGCAATAGAGTTGTATAAAATACTCCCAATTATCTTATGCAATTCCCAATCGGGTCTTGTTTATCCCAAGTAATCAAGAACATTCACTACTCCTCACACACGTACCGGTGATCACCGAGTACTTCACCACTAAGTCCTGGTCTATTGCATCGTTTATAAACCAGAACCTAGTTTAGGGAGATATTGATCATTGAACAAATATAAATGAACAACAGAATATAAAATCAGATACAATCATACATGATAATAAAAACTGTTATAGGAAATTGAAGCTGATTCACAGAAGAGAATAGGATTTAAAAACATTAAGATAAGGAACTCATGAAATACAACATGGAAAATACCTTCTTCCCCAATCACACATAATTTTACCCCACCATGGTAAGGGTAATTGTGACTAAGGGGAAAGAAGAATTCATTACAAAACTAAGAAGAACAAAAGAGAGAAAACAAAGAACAGAAAATTTAGTGCTCCAGATTCTGTCCTCAAGAAGTTTTCCTCTGTGCTTCCCACCATCCGGCCGAAACTCACTGAGGTCCCTTCTTATAGAAATTGAAAAATGAAGTTTTCTATCTACCCCCAAAATCATAGAGTTATTGGATAGGTTTAAAGAATGATATGGCCGAATCACTGACCATTACTTTTCTAGACGCCAAACACTATTTCACCCACTCCACTTGGAAGCACCAAAAGGATGTATTAATGAGATGAATAATTTATGAAATTTAATGTGAACCGTCCTTTTTAAGTCCTCTGTTGACACTAGATGTAATCACCTCATTCTAAGGTCAGATGAATGAGATATTCAATATTTAATGAAGTGGGGTCCATTCTGCCTTCCAAACTGATTGCTCGACTTGATTGAATTTTCTAAACCATTTCATTTCGAATTGGGTCTTGGTCCAGAAGAAACATTTTTAAGCCCACAGGTATAGGAATCCTAAAAAAAATATTCACTTCAATTGGACTCATATTATAAATGTTATGACCGAATGACAGAAGCTATATAAAACTGACAATTTTACAGAATTACCCTATTTTCACATTTAAGCCCAAAATACACCAAAAACACATAAATGATGCAAATACACTCTCATTGAATAATTGGGAGGGATTAAATCATTGAAAAACATATAAATAATAATGAAAATATTAACTCTATCAATTCCCCCACACTTATCACTTGGACTCCTGGACAAGTCAGAATCAAAAAAAAATTCAAAGTAAATTCAAAACACATATCCATGAGATCCACAAATTTTAAAACAAGAAACAAAATATATCATGCCTCCTCAAACTCTATTATTTCATGTTCTTAATTTAGTATCATCCAATAAATTTACTCTTCATTTCTCCTCCCATGCGCACAAAACACTTACCTAACTTTCATTATCTCTCATTACACAAATTTATATTTTTTAGCAATGTCTTTCTTATCCAAACTCATACAAGTGTCACCATAGGCTTGATAAATTCCTACATCTCCACCCGCTGTGAGTCAAAGACATATGTATATCATGAGGACTTGTTAAGTTTGTTCTGTGAATTTAGTTTGGTAGTATTTATATGTGAAAATTCTGAGGCTGAATGAAGAGGGCTTGGCTCTTTTTGAAGCAAAATTTCATTACTCTAATTTTCACAAAAGTATGGTCTTATCTTCACTCCTCTTAGAAGAAAATTAACTCCTTCTACATGGAATATCAAGAAATGTTCTCATAGTTCATCATTTCAGCAGCAAACATTTCAATCTTCTCAAATATAATATTTCTTGAAAGCTCCAGAAAAGGCACAACTTCATTTTTACATTAGAAGCTCAAGAAAGGCACAACTTCTCTCATCATGAAAGCCCCAGAAAAGGCACAGATTTCAGCAAAATGATTTTTTTTGCTGAAATAACATAACTTAATCATTTTGTTTTCACAAAAAGTATCCCCAAAAAAATTAGTACAATACAAGACATATTCCCCCCACATATATGTTCAAATAGATCATGCAATTTCACTTCAAGAGCAGGTTGGATAGGGAATATTGGCTTGTAATGTGGATAACCTAAAAGGATGTTCATGGATTATATGGTCTACAAGGATTAAATGTTCATGGTAGGACATTATGAAATGTATTATCTTGAAAAGGGGGCTTTCAAACCAAAGAAATGCCTCAATAATTTAAAACAAAAGTACCTCAAACCCTCATGTTTTGACAGGAATAAATCAAATTCTGGTTAAATCAAGCATTATTTGGATCTCTCAAGAAGTGAGGTGAATGTAATGAATATGAAAATAATAGGTTCAGAAGGCTCATGGGAATGTGATTTCAAATATAAACACAGTGATATGTGGTATGGGATTCAAAGAACAGAGTATTTTTCTTGAAATTCCCAAAGAATTGAACTTGAAACAATGTCATTTTCAGCATTAATTTAAGCTCAGTTTCAAGGAATAAATTATTTCACTCATGGAGATGGGTTTAAAAAATATCCATGATAATCATTTCAGCTCAAAAGTTTCAAAAACACGTAAAAATTGAAAAATAAAAACACAAAATATTAAACACTCACATGTTGTTTTTTTAAACAAATAGGAAAACAAACAACACATAAAAATCCTACACTACAAAGGTTTAATCCCCCACACATAAATGATGCAGTGTCCACAATGCATTAAAATGTATTTAACATGTAAGAATATTGGAAATTGAATCACAGCAATCATGAAAATATAAAGGAGAGGTATGGCCTGATGGATTTTATTGATAAACAGGTTGGAGGAGTGTGATCTCCTCCATTGGATCTGATGGCATTGTCCCAAAGGATTTCTTCAATCTGTGCCCATTAACAGTGAATGGATCCTTCACTCCATCCCTCACAATCTGCACAACACCAAAAGGATATACATTAGTAACTATAAATGTACCTTCCCACTTGGAACGAAGTTTACCTGGCATCAGCTTGAGTCTTGAATTGAATAACAACACCTTGTCTCCAGGATGAAAGTCTTTTGGTTGGATCATTTTGTCATGAGCCACTCTTGTTCTCTCTTTGTAAATCCCAGAATTTTCAAATGCTTCCCTTATAATTTCTTCCAGCTCTTGTAACTGCAATCTTCTCTCTTTCCCAGCACTTTCAATATCAAAATTCATCTTCCTCACAGCCCAGTATGCCTTGTGTTCCAATTCCATAGGTAAGTGACAACTTTTCCCATAAATCAGCCTATATAGACTCATTCCAATTGGAGTTTTGTAGGATGTCCTGTAATCCAATAATGTGTCTTCTATCATTTGGCTCCAAAACATCCTATTTGGATAAACATTCTTTTCCAAAATTCCTTTGATGTCCCTATTGGAAACTTCAGCTTGCCCATTAGTCTGTGGATGATAGGGTGTTGATGTTTTATGATACACCCCATACTTTTTCAACAAAGCCACCATTCTACAATTACAAAAGTGAGTCCCTTGATCACTAATGATGGCTCTAGTAACTCCAAACCTACAAAATATGTTAGCCCAAACAAAATCAGAAAAAACTTTAGCATCGTCAGTTCTGGTGGCTTTTGCTTCCACCCATTTGGAAACATAATCAACAGCAAGAAGAATATAAGAATTTCCATGGGAAAGGACCCATAAAATCTATCCCCAAAACTTCAAATATTTCAAAAAAATTATGTGGCTTTTGGGGCATTTCTTGTCTCCTTGAAATATTTCCTTTAAACTGACATTTTTCACACCATTTACAAAATTCATGAGAATCTTTGAATATTGTTGGCCAATAAAGTCTATATTCAAAAACCTTCATCGATGTCCTTTGAGGTCCAAAGAGGCATCCACAAGCAAATGTATTACAAAACCTAAAGACTGATTCAATTTCATTTATAGGCAAATATCTACTGATCATTTGGCCATTGCAAATCATCCAAAGAAATGGATCATCCCAGATGTAATATTTAGATTCAGATTTCAATTTGTGAATTTGGTGAGAATTTAAATTAGATGGGACCTGAGATGTTACCAGATAATTGACCATGTCAGCATACCAAGGTACTTCTCCTTCAATCAAGTACAACTGCTCCCATGGAAGGTGATCATTTAGTGGTTCAGTGTCTGGAATTTCAACTTTAGCGGTGTTGGGTAGTCTACTTAAGTGATCAGCCACTTGGTTATCAGATACCTTCTTATCTTTGATTTCTATGTTGAACTCATGTAGTAGTATCATCCATCTCACTAGCCTCAGTTTTGGTTCAGCCTTCTTCATCAAGTACCTAAGATCTGCATTATCAGAAAAAAACAATGACTTTAGTTCCAAGCTGATATGATCTAAATCATTCTAAATAAAAAACAACTGCTAAAAACTCTTTTTCTGTTGTTGTGTAGTTGAATTGGGCTGCATCTAAGTTTTTCTAGGCATATGAAATGACTTGTGGCCTTCCATCATTTTGCTGAGAAATGACAGCTCCCACTTATTGGTATGAAGCATCACAAAGTAGCTCAAATGGTTCTTCCCAATTTGGTGGCTGCATCATTGGTGGTGTAATCAATTTCTTCTTCAACTCATCAAATTATTCCCTACATGAACTGTTGAAATCAAAATCAGCATCTTTCAAAAGTAATCTAGAGAGAGGGAGAGAAATATTACTAAAATCTTTTATAAACCTCTTGTAGAATCCTAAATGTCCTAAAAATGATCTAACATGTTTCACACAAGTTGGGTAAGGAAAAGAATTTATCACTTCAATTTTTTATTTACCAACCTCAATGCCTTTCTATGAAATGAAATTCCCAAGGACAATTCCTCTCTCAACCATAAAATGACACTTTTCAAAATTCAAAACAAGGTTCTTCCCAATGCATGTTTTCAATACTTTTTCCATATTTTTCAAACAATGGTCAAACGAATTTCCAAAAACTATGAAGTCATCCAAGAAAACCTCCAAGAACTCTTCAATGTGATCAGAAAATATACTTACCATACACCTCTGAAATGTAACTAGAGAATTACACAATCCAAATGGCATCATTTTGTATGCAAAAGTACCGAAAGGACAAGTAAAGGTAGTCTTCTCTTGATCCTCGGGGGAAATGGGTACCTGAAAATAACATGAAACTCCATCCAAAAATCAATAATGAGTTCTACCTACCAATTTCTCTAACATATGTCCAATGAACGGGATAGGGAAATGATCTTTTCGAGTGACCTGATTCAGCTTCCTAAAATCAATGCATACTCTCTAGCTATTCTGAATTCTCACAGGGACTAATTCATTCTTTTCATTCCTCACAATGGTTAGGCCAGTTTTCTTTAGGACAACATGGATTGGGCTATCCCATTGTGAATCTGATATGGGATAGATGATCCCATATTTTAATAACATCTCAATCTCTTTTTTCACAACCTCCATCAGGGTAGGGTTCAACCTCCTTTGGGGTTGTCTGACAGGTTTGGAATCTCCCTCGAGAAAAATTCTATGTGAGCAAAGTTTTGGGTTTATTACTGGGATATCACCTAAGATCCACCCTATTTCTTGGACATTCTCTCTCAAAAGCTCAATGAATGATTTTTCTTGAGTTTCAGATAGATTATTAGCAATTATTACTGGTAATTTCTCCCCCTCCATAAGGTAAAAATATTTTAAATCAGTGGGGAGTGGTTTTAATTCTACATCAGGAGGATTCTCAAGAGATGAAACTAAATTGAGGTTCTCCACTTCCAATGGTTTGAAATCCTTCACACAAGAAATCATATCATCTTTATCATCATTTAACAAATTATCAAAGAAATCAGATTTTCCCTCTTCTTCCAACAGGAAATCAGAACCTCCAGGAGTTTGGGAATCCATATGTTCAGTGATATCTTTAATGGAAAAATTCTATCCCAATGATAAAAATTCATGAAACATACATGATTATTCAATTGGTTCTATTTCATCTTCATGTGATAGTGCGAAGAGTGAATGATCATCTGATGGGTGCCTCATGGATTCAAAAAAATTTAAGTGGACAGTGCTATATCCAAACTCCATGGTAAGTGTCCCATCATGGACATTGATGATGGTTTTGGCCGTCTTTAAGAATGGTCTCCCCAAAATTATGGGTGAGTGTGATGGGATCCTATCATCTTCCACATTCAACACATAAAAGTCAGAAGGGAATAAAAGATCTTTGACTTTTACCAGGACATCCTCCACAACTCCTGCTAGGAATACTGTGGATCTATTTGCAAGCTGGACCACCACTCTTATGGGATTCAAGTCTCCCATCTAAAATGAACTATATACTGAGTGAGGCAATACATTAATTGATGCACCTAAATCTCACAAATCATTAGAGAAATTTAATGAACCAATGGTGCATGGAATAGAAAATGTCCATGGATCATGACATTTGGTTGGAAATTGTGGTGTGATAAGGGATGAGATGATTCTTACCAAATTGATCCTCTCATTCCCTTGAAGTCTCCTTTTCTTGGTGAAAATATCCTTCAAAAACATAGCATACATTGGAATTTTTTTGAGTGCTTCAAGCAGAGGTATGTTGATTTCATCTTTCTGAAAGGTGTCCAGAATTTCTTTTTCCAGTGCTTCTTCTTGTAACCTCTTTGATTCAATCATCCTTGATGGAAATGGTGGTGGTATATCTTTCTTCTCCCTTTGTTTACTTTGAAATGGTGTTTCTTGTTTTTTCCTTCTTGGCCTATCTTTGTCATCCTCTTATTTCTTATCTTCTTCCTGATGAATTTTCATAGAATTTTCATAATTTCTAACTTCATTCTCACCCAGATCAGTTTTTCTTGTTTCAGGTTCAATGGTGGATGGTGGTTAGAGTTCTTTTCCACTTCTTGTAGTTATAATACTAACATTATCTTTTGGGTTTGGGACTGTTTGGGAAGGGAGTTTAACTGGATTTTTTGTTAGAAAGTCCATGAGACATTCAAACTTATTGGACAAATATTTAACAGTGTCTTTCTGTCCTTCAAACTATGTTTTTTGTTGGTTTTGAATTTGAGGTTGTGAACTGGTGGATGGTTGCTCATAGGTTCGTTGGAGATTGGTTGGTTTTTGGTAAGAAGGCTGGTTATAAGATGGTTTTTGTTGAAATGGTGGAGGGTTATGGAATTGATTCTGGAATGGGGGTTGGTTTTGAAACTGATTTTGGTACGGGGGCCTAGCCAGATTCTGTTGAATTCCAAATCTATATTGGACTTGGTTAGGATCTCTCTATCCTTGATTTTGCTAGAACTGCCTTGACTGAAAGGCTGCTGCACATGTTTCCATTCCCTATATTTCAGAACATTGGTCAGTAAAATGATCAGGTCATGAGCATAAACCACATACCATAGCTGGCGCTTGTTGGTCACTAACTTGCTTCAAGGCCATCTGTCTCACCAAACTAGTAAGCTCTCCAATCATAGTTTCTAATAAGGGTGATGGATGAGAAGTGTGTACCTCATGAATACCACTTGTTCCTGTACCTCTTGTTCCAAATTGCTATGAGTTTTGGGAAATCTTCTCAATCAAGCCCTTGGCTTCTTCTGGTGACTTGTCAATCAAGGAACCTCTAGATGATTCATCAAGAAGGTTTCTGTCATTTTCCAGTAGTCCTTGATAGAAGAAGACAAGAAAGTGGTGTTCCTCAATTGATTTATGTGGAAAGGTGGCACATATCTTCTTAAATCTCTCCCAGTACTCGTAAAGGGTTTCTCTAGATGATTGTCGTATGGCGTAGATTTCCTTCCGAATGGTTGTGCTTCTAGAGGTGCGGAAGAATCATTGCATAAAACATCTTACCAGGCTATTCCAGTCATGTAAGTATCCTGGTTGTAGGTCGTACAACCATTCTTTAGAAGCTCCATCCAATGAAAACGGAAATTCCTTCCACTTTACCTGCTCCTCGGTAATTCCACGGGGTCTGAAAGTTGAGCAAACATGTGTGAACTCTTTAATGTGTTTGTTTGGATCTTCACCTGCCAAACCATGAAACTTTGGAAGCAAAGGAATCATGTTAAGTTTCATTCAAAAATCATTTTGTAACACTGGCATGGAAATTTGATCGCTTTGATTAAGGAATTATGGCGCACATAGGTCTCTAAGTGTTTGGTTTTGATTTTCAGCCATGATGATATGCTCAGAGTGGACACCTGAAGTTTCACTTGAGTCTGCTAGGGGAACTTCCACAAAATCAGATTCCAAATTAATGTTACTAAGTCTATTCAAAAAGGTTCTTTAAATTTCAGGATCTATGGGTAATGGTTCAGTTTTTGAGGTTCGATTCATGCAATTTTGAACAGAAAAAATGAAAAGAGAGAAAAGAAAAGAAAAGAAAGGCTGGCGCTACCTCCCCGGAAACGACGCCAAGTTTTGCCACGTGCCTGTCATGGGTTGTGACAAAAACAAATATTACCTATGTTAAAATGCAGTAGAGTGGTTATCCTAGGTTGTCTCCAGAGAGGAGTGCACAACAATTATGTTGTCACCTTAAAATAAGATAAAGAAGTGAGGATGTTTTTAGAAATTGATTGATTTTGAAAAGACAAGAGTGAAGGAAAGAGGTGTGAGAAAATGATTGAGAAAAAATTGATAAAACAAGTAATTGAACCTATTATATGATAAGGGTTATTAGGTTACATTTGTTTCTCCATTTGTAATTCTATCATAGTTCCAATTTATCCAATTCTCTTCTGCTAAACCGTTAAGAGTGAGAATCCACAATCGTTTCTTCTCAGTCCCTTGGTCAATTAAAAAATGTGCGAATAAACCTTACTAAAATCTTAGGTTGGTCTACTCTAGTTCCAATGTGTAATATAGTTGTAGAAAATACTCACAATTATCATAGTCAATTACCAATTGGGTATTGTTTATCCCAAGTAATCAAGAACATTCACTACTCCTCACACGCGTACCAGTGATCACCGAGTACTTCACCACTATGTCCTACTCTATTGCATCGTTTATAAACCAGAACCTAGTAGAGGGAGATATTGATCATTGAAAAAATATAAATGAACAACAAAATCTAATATTAGATACAATCGTACATGATAATAAAAACTCTTATAGGAAATTGAAGATGGTTCTCAGAAGAGAAGTGGATTTTAAAACATTAAGATAAGGAACTCATGAAATACAACATGGAAAACCTATTCTTCCAAAATCACACAGAAGTTTACCCCACCATGGTAAGGGTAATTGTGACTAAGGGTAAAGAAGAATTCATTACAAAACTAAGATGAACAAAAGTGAGAAAACAAAGAACAGAAAATTTAGTGCTCCAGATTCTGTCCTCCAGATGATTGCCTCTGTTCTTCCCACCGTCCGGCCGAAAATCACTGAGGTCCCTTCTTATAGAATGTTGGAAATAAGTTTTCTATCAACCCTCAAAATTTGAGAGTCAGTGGAAAAGTGTAAAGAATGATATGTCTGAATCAATCACCATTACTTTTGTAGCCGCCAAACACTGTTTCTCCCACTCCAATTGGACGCGCCAAAAGGATGCATTAATGAGCTCAATAATTTATTACATTTAACTTTAACCGTCCTTTTGAAGTCCTCTGTCTACCCTTGTTGGAATCACCTCAATCTATGGTCGGATGAGGAGATATTTCATATTTAATGAATTGGGGTCCATTCTGCCTTCCAAACTGATTGCTCCACTTGATTGAATTTTCTGAACCATTGGGTTTCGAATTGGGTCTTGGCCCAGAAAGAACATTTTAATCCCACATGTATAGTATTACTAAAAAAATATTCACTTCAATTGTACCCATATTATAAAATTTATGCCGAAAGGCAGAAGCTATATAAAACTGTCAATTTTACAGAATTACCCCATTTTCACATTTAAGCCCAAAATACACCAAAAACACAAAAATGATGAAAATACACTCACATTGAATAATTGGGAGGGATTAAATCATTTAAAAACATATAAATAATAATGAAAATATTAACTCTATCATTAACCAACTTATTTAAAAAAACAGCGAGATTATAAATTAAAACTATTTCATTCAAAATAAACCTCTGGAAATATATAGCAATATTCATATAAATGATTAGTTATGAGGGAGGGAAAATCCATTTATAATGTATAAATAAATAAAAATTCCATCCATAATTTTTTTTCTAAAATCATCTTGTATCAAATTCGTAAAATGACAAAAACATTACATTAAAACCATTTTTTAAAAAGTAAAACATCATTAAAAATGTATATGGACCAAATAATAGATGTGTAAATATATTCTTGATATAATTCTATATAATATATATGTATTTATGAAAACTATATTTGATCAAATTATATATAAGATTGAGAAGTTTTTAATACAATATTTATCTTGATTCAAGTCAGAAAGGGTTTAAAAGTTAGAAGAAAATATTCATACTATTTAAGACATTAAAATTAAATAAATTTATTATTCATGAAAAAATATATATTCCTTTTAATTTCAAAAATTTGATAGTATATATACCACTTACAAATAAATAGTTCCCAATTACCAAATATGTCTCGATGGAGTGGAAATTGTAATTAAATCCTTTACTTCAAGTATGAAATTTCATGTAAGTGGTATAACATCTGGTAAATTAAAATTGAAATTGTTATACATATAAATAAGAATTATATTGACATCAATTATGTCATATATGATCTATTTATAACATTTTATCATAATTTTTTTTAATAATTTTAACTAACATCCATGATTTGTATCTTAATAACATTATTTTTTAATTTCGATTTGATATGATTGCTCAATAATGTTTACATTTATTTTGTTTCCATCATCTTTTGAGTTTTATAAATATTATATATATCAATCATATTAAATATATGTATATTTGGAGTTATCAATATAATATAGATATAGAAATATGAATTACACTACTCATTTAGATAGTAGGTCAGATGTATGCATGAACACTAATCTTTCAATCCAGTAGATGGAATGCAAGAATGTTGAAAAATAATTACTAATTGTAGAATATATATTATTTAGTTAATATTATAAATATTCATTAAATCAAACTTTACTACCATACATGTAACACATTAATAAAAAATGAATCATATCACTTCATGGAGGAGGGAGTCCTCAAGAATGAATGTGTATGAAACTGACTATTCTTTAAGGTGATCGGTTGTACAACATAAGAGAATGATGTTATATGGTGGGAGATTATAGGATATCTTCTTTTTTAAGGAATGAATATTTTTACCATTTTGGTCATGTTGTGGTATTTTGAATTTAATTCATTACCAAAATTAATTTGTAACAATGAAAATTTACACCACCTATAAGTAATATTCACAACATGCCAACATGTCATGAATGTATATTATAACCCTTTTAAATGTCATCCAAGACATATAATTGGAATTTCCCATGTTTAATCATTGAATACTGTTTTTAATGGTTTTATGTAATTTCCTCGAGAGAAATGGGAAATTGGTTTCAAATCATTACATAGTGTGAAATGAAGATTCAAGTCTTGTAATTATCATGTATATATTTTAAAAAAATCCTCAGGTGATGCATAAACCACATGTATCACTTATCATCATTTGGGTGGCCTTTTATCCATCTCTATATTTCCGCATAAGCCTTTTGAACCTCCTATATGGACTAAATCTCCTCCCTAGAGCCACTACATTGAATCACAAATCCTTATCACACAATTGTCATAAACCAAATCTCCTCTGTGTTCCTCCACTATAGAACAAATCTACTCTGTGCAACACTTACTTTTATTGAATACACCCTTTCCACCTCCCAGGTATGGAATTTCTTCTCGTTTAAGTATATCTTTCTCCTAAACTCCACTTCATGGATACAAGAAATATGTTTTTCAGTTGTTTAATCTTGCTCAATATTTCTTGAATCTAGATCTGGTATTATTGAATAAAGATCACTATTTAATGAATATAAATGTAGGAATGTTGAATTTAGATCTAGAATTCATAGATCATGGATTTTTTAATCATAGATTTAGGTTTTGGATCTAGACCACATTCAATATTACATTATTAGTTCATTTACATTAAATTTAGACTATCCATTAGCAATTGTTGTCCCTGGTCTTGAGGTTAGTGTAATAAAATAAAAACCACATAGTCTTGATTAATTTTTGGTTTATCTATTAATATAATTGTAATTAGATGTTTAACAATTCTGTTGTAGATTAAATTATTTAATTTGGAAAATTAATTAATAATAGAAAATTTGTAATTGGGATATTGGGATTCTAGACCATGAATAAATAATCAGCAATGTAATTTTGAGATTATGAAATTGTGATTGGGATAATAAATTGGTCAATTAATTAAGGAATGATAGTTATTGTTGAAATATTACAAATAATGAACAATATAATTATTGATATATACATATATTTTTTCTAAAGGGGATAATTAATTTTAGAGTTAGTCATATAAATTTTTATGATAATACAATTTTATGGAGATAAAAAAACCAATTGATAAATTAATTTGGGATATTGAATTTATTTAGATATAAAAATTAATTTAGTAAGTAATTTTTTTTATTGATTTGATTAATTTTGAAAAATTAATTGATGAATTAAATATATGGGTTTTTGTGATTTCGTGATGGAATTAATTAATTGGAAAATTAATTAATGTGATAAATGATATAATATAATTGATGAATTAAATAAAGGGATTAATTAGTTAGAAAATTAATTATTTTGAATAAATTTATTTTTTAATTGTTCAATTAAAAAAGTGATTAATAAATTTTTAATTAATTATAGTAACATGACATAGACTACTAATCGACCAAATAATGGAAGGGACTGAATATTAAATATTAATTATGAATTAATTTTTGGAATGTGACATGGGAAATTAATTTGAAAATTTATTGAAGGGATTTAATGAGACAAATTAATTGTGAATTAATTAATTAGATTGACGAGGATAATTAATTAGTTAATTAACTGAATTGTTTGTATGTTTTAATTAATTGTAGAATTAATTAATTGAGAATATCTTCGATTAATTCCTTTGTGAATTAATTAATTGGGGTTGCAGAGTTAATAAAATTTAACATGTTATATTAATAAATTGATGAATCAATTAATGAGGATTTTTGTGATGAAAATATTGAGTGGATTAGAGAAAATAATTTATGGATTAATCAATATGGATTGTTGGGATAATTAGTCATTGATTTGATATGATTCATTGTAGAATTAATCATTTGATATTGAGTTTTTTATTTGAGATGATTAATTGTATAATTAATAATGTGATATTGTGTTGTAGATTTTAGATAATTAAATATTTAATTTATTATGTGATATTGAATTATTTATTTGAGATAATTAATAATACAAATAATTATGTGATATTAAGATACATGATTTGAGATGATTAATTATTAAATTAATTATGTTATATTGGGCTGTTTATTTGAGAAGATAATATGTTTAATTAATTTTGTGATATTGAGTTTTAAATTTTCGCTAGATATCTATTGAAATAATTATGTGATATTGAATTATGGATTTGACATATTGAATTATAGAATAAATTATGTGATATTTAGATATATGATTTGATATAATTAATTTTTGAATTAATAATAAATTATTGAGATCTTGAGTGAGATAAAAAAATTGGCGATTAATTATGCTATGTTGAGTTTTTGGATATTGATTATTAATAAATACACTAATTTAGGAGATTTACTTGATTAAAAAATTTGGGAAATTAATTAAACAAATTTATGTGACAATTTTTTTTTGAATTAGTGGTATCATTGGTGTGTCTAGTTAATTGCTGAATTGACTAATAGAATTGATGTAATTAATTTATTGTTGAATTAATTAACATATTTGATGTGATTAAATAATTTTCAAAATAATTAACAATATTGATGTGATTAGTCAATTTTAAATTAACTAGAGTAATTTCTTTGATTTGATAAATGTTGAATTAGATTGTGTAATAAATTTGATTATTTAATAGATTAATTTACATGATAAATAAAGTGATTAATTAAATTTTAGGTTATTTAAAGCGATATATTTTATAATTTAATTAGGTAATTAATTGTGTTGTTTCATGTGAAGATTAATTTCAGAATTGGAAAAGTGAATGAGTTAATAAATAAATAAATAAATTATTTAATTTTATATTAGTGGAAGAGGTTTAGTGTTGATTAATATTTCTTGATGTGATGATGCTCTGTATGTGATAATGTGGTTAATGATGATTAACCTTGATAAATGGGATATCTGTGATATGCGTGAAATAGTGAATGGTAACATCCTCGTTCAATTATGTATGTTTAAATGGTGAATGGTAACATGGTCATTCAACATAAATTAATGGATGGTAATAATTTCATCAAAATTGTGTGATTAAATGAATGGTATCGTGGTCACTAATTTTTGAAATTAAGATAGTAATGTGGTCATTGATTTTATGTGATTTAATGAAGGTTAACAAGGTCATTCATTATGAAATATGAATGATAAGAATGGTACTATATGATATGGCCTTACATGTGAGTAATCTAAATTCCAGAATAGGTTAAATTAGATACTGATATATGAAATTACCTTTGAACACTTGGTGATTTTACATGAGTTGAAGCATGTATTATGATATGATATTACCGAGGGAACACTTCAGCCTCTAACATGAGTTAAAACTAGTATTGTGGTATAGGTGTCCTTGGGAACTCTAGAGTTACTTTAGTAAATATTGAATAAATGATAATCTGATAAAAAAATATTTAGGAAATATACATTTTTATTTATAGAATTTCATACACTATTATCTGATTGGAATAGTTTTAGACATAATTGGTTGTGGGTTACAGGTTGTACTCACACCATACTCTTGATACTTGATCTGTACCTAAAAATACTTTTTGTTTTTTGGACAATGGTATAGGAAAAATCCCTATGTTAGATAAAATATTTGTGGATAGAGCATGGACGAGAGAGATATACATGGTTTGGGACCCAGAGGGAGGAATTTTTAGTGTTTATTTATTTTGGTTTTTTCATAATGAAAAATGGAACATACTTAGCATGGCATATATATTGTTCAGTTTTATCATTTAATTATCAGTCTTGATTTATCATGATATATTTTTAATGTTTTTGTTTTATATTTCTTCTAATACTGTATATTTATTCATGAAGTAATTTTACTATGATAATAGAGGTTATTTCCACCCCATGATTGACTTACCAGACCCACGCTACTAGTCGGCAGACTCTGGAATATGGCGAGGTGCTTTAAAGTTCATGTGGTGGTCTGGCATGAGGAACTAGTGAAACACCCTTGAGAAGGGATGTTACAAAATGGTATCAAAGTATTTTTAATTTATTCTTTAGTTTTTTAATCTATGAGAAAGGTATATAGGAGACTTGGAAGAGTTGGGGCATGGTTACAGGCTCTTTCATGGGAGTGTCTACCCCAAGTATAGGGGAGAACCCATGTACCCAGGGGGATTTTTGTGCTTGTTGTTTGTTGTTACTGACGAATGCCATTTCAATTTGGGTGATGTGGATATTGTAAGATGTTAAATTTTTTTATATTTATTGATATTGACTCATCTCCTAAAGTAGAAATGAGAATTGAGTCCTCATGCATCATTCTAGTCACTCATGATAATTTTGTGAACATGTGTCATTTTTGACACACTTGGTAAAATGGGTTTTGGGTATGTTTTTGATGTTGAGTTGTTTTTTCTTATTTATGAAAGGGAAATAAACATAGAGGATTACATGAAATTGAGAATGATAGTTAAATTGTGAAAGATGAGAAAAAATGGGTTTCTAAATGATAAAAATCTAATAATGGTAATGTTTTTAGCCTTTTTAACTACGATATTTGTGTATGATCATTAAGGGCAGTCATATCACCTCAATCATTACTGTGTGGTAGAAAAAATGTGGAAATACTTGTTATGGACTTTTGTAAATAACTATCGTTATTTAGGATAACATTTTTAAATGATAATTTTTTTTGGTTTATATGGCCAGTGATTTGGTTAATTTGGGTTGTGAGAATTCCCTAGTTTGAGGAGTCATGTGTGAGTTGTGTGAGGGGCCATCTAGTATTGGGTTTTTCTAAGAGATTTTGGTGGGAATGGAAGACCATAATTTTTTATATGATAATATGTTTCCATAGTGGGAGGAATCAGTGATAATGAAGGATTTGTGGTGTTATTCATCAATGACTACTTAGTGTACTTTTAATTAGAGATGATCACGTACCCTTCATTGACATTGCCTTCGGTATGTTGAGAAAGAACTATATTTACACTAAACTAAATACATGTTTTTATGTATATAGGGCATTATGTAGGTTGTTCTTATGATGTAGTATATGTGGATCATGATGGTGTTAGTTATGCCAACGATAGAATAGAGACGAGGTTCTTAGGAAGGACCTAGGGCCGATGAATACTACTGGTCATGGGACATGGAGGTTGAGTTACTCCAAAAGGGGTGTTAATAATACTCCTAAAGTAGGGGATTGATTTTTTTGTAAATGGTTCATGGGTTATTTTATCTAGATGGAAGTGGTGGCTTCATAATGATAATGATGAAAATGTAACCTATATGTTTAAATTACTCAGGGAAAGGTTGAGTAAACCTTATAGGTGTTGAATGTATGTCATTTGTACGTAGTTTATTATAACAAAGATACATGCTAATGATGTATGGTATGTTGTAGTTTTTAGTAAAAATGAGTTGGTAAAAATATAGGGTATATTGTGTAAGATAATCTTGAGACAGATTCATCCTTTGAGGAGAATCTGATACTAGTATTTCATCACAGTGAGAAGGTGTCTCAGAGAAATACTATCCTGGTCATTCATATTTTTTGCAGACTCAGATGTACTATAGATGAAATGTGTGTGATAGAAGAAGATGACAGGGATATGTTTTATGATCCTTTTTTACTCACAGTCTTATAGATTCATGGGAGTAGAGCTCGAGGATGACTTGTTATAAGGTGGAGAGATCGTAAGAAGCTGAATTTTGCAAACAGTGTATGGGAGTAATGCTCAAGGATGAGTTGTTATAAGGTGGGGATATTGTAAGATCTAGTATTTTTTAGGTTTAAAACATATTAAATTTTTTCCTAGATGGGTTGATTTGAATTTAATTTATGGCATAAATTAATCCACAACCTTGAAAATTTACACCATTATAATTATTATTCACCGCATGTCAGCATGTCACAAAAGTAGATTACTCACCCTTTAATTATATCTACTGATTTGTAAACCTCTGAATTCTTCTATCCTCTATTACTAGACCTTTTAACCACATATTCGTTGCCACATAATCCCCACACACCTACTCCATGGACCAGGACTCCTCCGTATAGCCTCTGATTTGGACTAGAAATCCTCTGTAAAGCTATATATTGGATTGAAGCTCCACTATGTGCCACTGCCATGAAAAAAAAACTCATCTCCAAACCACCATATTATATTGAATACCTTCCATGAGCCACTCTAATTTGGGTTTTCTTCTCGTTTAGATCTATATTTTTCAACTACTACACTTCCAGGATAAAATAAAGATGTTTACCCATTGTGGAATCTAGATCTAGATATGTTGAATCTCAATCTGGGATTATTGGATACACATATATATTTGAAGAATATGGATATAGTATTTTTTTTATTTTTATCTAGAGTTATGATATTATTTTTAATATCATGTATTATGGTTTCTGATCTAGACTACCGTCATCGTCACGTTCTTGGTTGATCTGTTTCATGTTGGGAATATCCATTGGCCAGTGTTCACCTCTGATCTTGATATAGGAGGACTAAAATTCTAATCCAATAGTCTTAATTGTAGTTACGTGTATGTAATTTTATAATATCTTTTATATGTTTACAAATTTCATTCTTGATTAAATTAATTAATTAAGGGAACTCTGAAATTTGAATTTTGGAATTTTATATTATGATAAATTATTTACTAAATTAATTATGAGATTATGAAGTTTTTATATGGATAATTAGTTGTGGAATTAATTATGTAAATATAAATATTATTAAAATAGAATAATTAATATATGGAATAATTATTATAGTATTGATTTTGTTGAATGGGGATAATTAATTACAGAATTAATTACCAGTTGTAGGTGGGATTATTTAATAGAATGATATGGAATAATTAAGTGATGAATTAATTGAGGATAATTAATTGATTAACATATAAAAATTAATTTTGGAATTAATTGGGGTTATTGATTTTATTAAGTTGGAATAATTAATTGATGAATTAATTATGGTTTTCCATGATTATGGGTTTTAATTATTTAATTGATGAATTAATTAATTTGAGAAATGAGATTATTGAATTGTTGAATTAAACAAAGGGATTAATTAATTTATGAATTAAATAATTTGAGTAATCAAAGTATTTAACTATTGAATTAATAATGGGAATAATTAATTTTGAATTAATAAATTAAATGTGACATATGTGACTAATTAGCTAATTAGTTGAACGGAAAAAATAAGAATATTTATTTATGAATTAATTAATCGAATGTGACATTTTAAATTAATTAGAAAATAAATTGAAGGTATTTAAGGGGATTAATTTATTGTGAATATATTAATTGGATTGATGTGGAAAATTAGTTGTATAATTAATTGAATAGTTAGTATGTGTAAATTAATTAATGAAATAATTAACTGAAATGTGTTATATTATTTATTAGTGAATTAATTATTGGGGGTTTTATGATAATATAATTGAATGAGTTAGATTAATTAATTGGTGAACTAATTAATGGGGATTGCTGTGATTATTAAATAGAGTGAATTGTATTAATTATATTGATAATTAATTAATATGGATCATTAGGATAATTAGTTTCTATTTTAAGATGATTTATTATAAAATTAATCATATGATATTGAGTTATTGGTTTGAGCTGATTAAATGTACAACTAGTCATGTGATATTTAATTGTAGCTTGAAGATAGTTAATTTTTTAATTATTTTTGAGATATTGATTTATTGACTTGAGATAATTAATTATAGAACTAAATATTTTATACTAAGATAGTTGACTCAAGGTGAATAATTGTTGAAATAATCATGGGATTTGGTGTACTGATTTGAAATGACTAAACGAAGAATTAATAATGTGATATTGAGTTGTAAATTAAAGATAATTATTTATAGGATTAATTATCTGATATTTAATTATGGTTTTCGGATAATTAATTGTAGAATTAATTATTTGATATTGAGATATATGATTAGAGATAATTAATTTTAAAATTAATTATGAGTGATTGAGATCCCATGTGAGATAATTAATTGTAAGATTAATTTTGGTATTTTGAGATTGTTTATATTGAATAATTAATGGATGAACTAATTAATGGGATTTACATGATTTATTTATTGGCCAAATTTATTAAAGGGATTTATGCGATAAGATAATTGTTGAATTACTGATGTAATTGATGTGTCTAATTAATTGTTGAATTGATAATATAATTGATTTGATTAATTACCTATTGAATTAATTAATGTTTTAGATAAGATTAATTAAATATTTAATTAACTAATATTATTTATGTGATTAGTTAATTATTAAATTAAAAATATGATTTAATGTGATTAGTTAATTATTGAGATAACTAGAGCTATTAATGTGATTAGTTAATTATTGAATTAACTAGAGTAGGTATGTAATTAATTAATAGTTGGGATAATTAAAGAGATTGATGTGCTTAATTAATTGGGGTATTAATTAATGGGCTTCATGTAACAAATAATTTTTAATCTAATAATTATTATGAGATGATTTTTTCATTTATAGATTAATTAATGTGATACTGTGTAAGAGGTTTAATGTTAATTAATAAATATTTATTTGATGATGTGTTATAAGTGATTATGTGGTTATTGGTGATTAACCATGATAAATGAGAAACATGTGATTTTTTTGAAATTTTGAATGATAACATGATCAATCGAAAAATAATTATGAATGGTAACATGCTCATTCAATTATTTATTATTAAATGGTGAATGGTAACATTGTCATTCAACGTGAATTAATAGAAGATAACATGGTTATCCAAATAGTGTGATTAAATGAATGGCAACATTTTCATTTATATATTAAATAACTATGGTAACGTGGTCATCCAAATTGTGTGATTTAGTGAATAGTAACATGGTCATTCATTGTGAAATAAGAATGGTAATAATGGTATTCCATTATGTGCCCACACATTATAATACTTCGAACATCTACATGATTCTAATTAGGAAATAATAAGTGGGATCACATTTGAACACTTCGTGCTTCTATATGAGTAAAATCATGCATAATGATTGGATACTACCTAAGGAACACTTCTGGATCAGGTATGAGTTGTAGTTAGTTTTGAGGTACATGTGTCCTTGGGAACCCAACAGTTAATGTGGTTAAATAAAGAATAAATGATAATATGATTACTTGTTATTTATGAATTGTACTTACTTATTTATAAAATTTTATAAACTATTATTTTAATGGATTTATTATAGACATTATTGGGTGTGTCCTTCTAAGTTATACTCTCACCCTAATCAGGCTTCTTAATCGGTACCCATATTGACATTGTTTTTTTTTTGACAGGTTAAGGGAATAGGCTCAGTGTTGGATTGCTTATTTGGGTATAGGGAATGGATGGGAGAACTAGATATTTATTGGGAACTTATTGAATAATTTCTTAGTGTCTTTAATTAATTTGGAGTTTTCATATTGATATGTGGGTTGTACATGACATGGAATACCTTCTGTTCTGTTTTTTCATTTCACTTTCGTTCTTTAGAAATCATGATATATTGTTATTGTTCATGTTATATATTTCATTCAATGTAGAATAATTTTTTACACTAGTGTTTTACTCTAAAACAAGAGGTTATAGTCTCCCTATTGATATCTTTCAAGACCCTCCCTTCTTGTTGACATCCTCAGGCATATCGGGAGATACACCTGAGGTCATGTGGCGGTCCAACTCAAGGAAATGGTTCGAAGAAACTAGTTCGGTATATTACATCATGAGAGATGCTATATTTATCTAAAAAATTAGATTTAATTATGTTATATATGATATTTTTGTTCTCAAATCAAATCGGTTTCATAAATATAAAAAATATACATTACATCCATCTTTATAACCACCCATGTTTTAAGGTCATGAAAAATGAAGCACACCTTTATGTGTATATGGTATGTTGTATGTGTATATTGGTGGTTTTCGTTTCATTTAGCATGAACAAAAGGTGATGGAACATGGTTATAAAATCATAATAATTACATCTTTATATATCAATAATACTAGAGATATTTTTTAGAATGTATAAAACACTTTAACAGGAAGTTGAAAAAAATAAACTTGATAGAATCAGTAAAGGAAATTAACTCTTATTTAGTGAAAATCCCATAAATATATCCCTAAGGTGACTATGGTAAGAAAACACGGGAGACCATAACCAGAAGACCACATATTATGATTCTTATAAGACTAAAACGAATTCTTTGTTGAAGATATATATATTTCTTAGTTTATTGTAATTAATTGAATGATGTGGTTCTATTTTATTATTAATGTGAGGCCAAATTTTAGAATATTATTAAAAAAACATATAAATTTCCAAGATGAAATTGAATTTTATCATACTTATTTATGTGGAAAATTTTCTATAATTATAGTTACATCGTCTACTTTAATGAAGACATGTTTTGGTTGATGTTTTATAATTTTCATTCGTATTAAACCCTTTGTTAATTATTTTCGACCTTCACTACGAAAAACACTATTTTAATACAAAAAATTTAATAATGTTCTAATTAATAGATTTTTTTTACCAAATAGACCATGTACGATGTGTTTTAATGTGTCCAATTAGCATGATTGATGATATTTTTTTAAAATATTATATAATTTAATAAAATATTATTTTTATAAAATTTCAGTAATGTCAATTTGGGCAATATTCATTTAAATTTATTTTGAATACATCAAAAATGGTAATTATTATTAAATCCCATAAAAAATAACATAAAATTACATATATAGATTAATAAAATTAATGGATATCATTATCTCAATGAAATAATATAAATTATATTATTTAAAAAAATATTATATTTATTTTTTTGTTAATAAAAAATTATTTTATTACTAACTCACATGATTTTGAGGAAATTATATATTTCATTAAGATAATAAATAAATTTTTATAAATAAAAACAGCTTTATTAAAATAATAATGGCTATTTAGTATCATTCAAATAATTATTTTTTTCACTCTGTGGACACATAATAGATATGTAAATATAAGATACTAACCTATTATATCTTTAATTGATTAAAAAAATATAAGTCAAATTTTAATGGACTTGTTTCCCTCAAAAATTAATTTTTTAGAATTATGTTAATAATATGAAATTTATGATGAAAAATTATGGCATTATAAATTAGTGGTATACTTGATTAATTGAATATACCCTTTACTAATGTGAGAAATTTTTCGACAATGATTATTCATAATGACCAAAACTAAAAGAGGAAAATTTTCAAAATTTGACTTTATAAATTCCAAATAATTAATTAATCATTTCAAATTAAATACCAATAATTTATATAAATTAATATCCAAATAATTTTATATAACATGTTAAAAATAACATTCCTGAAAAATTTAGTTTTGACCATAAACCTGATTTATTTTTCTTCCCATCATAGTGAATGTATAAAATGAATATTGAAATATATGGTTTAATATATAATATATAAATTTCATAAAAATAAATTATAAATAGTGATGGATATAATTTATAAATATAAAATCACATTACATGTATAAGTACGAATTTTATGAAAAATGTAATTTTATGTAAATAAATATTTTTAAAGAAATATAAACATATAAATTATTGTGATAAAATTAAATTAATTTATAATAATATTATAAAACTAATTATACATTAAAAAAATCTTTTCAAATGGATGAAATAAAAATATAGTTTTGAATAAAAAATGATGATTTTCAGTACTCTAGGGAAAATGAATCTTCTTAAAGAAATGATAATTTAACTATAATAACATCAGTAAAATATTATTTAAATGATATTATTTTAAAATATTATGATTTATATAATATTTTTTAATTTATTATAATATTTTTTCATGGAAAGATATAAAATTAATTTCCTAATAATGAATATTCTTGAATCATAAAATTGTCCTACTGACAATTGAATACATCTTTCCTTAATTAATCAATGAATTTTAATTGATTATTATATATATATCATAATTCATTTATTACTATATAAAATCACCAATTCATTGTCAGGGTGAAAATTATTACCTTAAATATTAATATTTTAAAAGTATACTGGGGTCTGTTCCGACATGATGTTGCCTATTATGCCTACTATAAAACATAGGGTTCTTATTTTACATTATTTAGGTGTCACATTCTCCTTCCATAAATAATTATCTTCCATGATATATTAACATGATGTAGGTAATCAGTGTATATAAATTTCATAACCCACATCATAAAAAGGGTGAATAAAACATCATTTTGAAAATCAGAAAAAAAGAATTATAATTACCATAAAAACTATTTTTTAAATTATAATAACACCAGGTGGAATTGAAAATAAAATATTAAAGAGAAAAATAAACACAAATAATTAATTGAGAGTGATATGTGTCATGGTAATGAGAAGGTTATCCATCACAAATCTACATCTCTTTTAAGGGTTAAAAGACTATTGATTTCGGAGTAAAAAAGGTAAAAATTTATTATTTTTATTTCATGTTCCTTTTTCTAATGTCAATGGTTCTTAAAATAACAATATAATTAACTATATGAAATAAAAATATTTTATTTAATTCTTTTATATATACCGAATATCAACTGTTGGTTGTTTATTTATCAATTTCCACTCCATCGATTATGCAAGGAAATTGATATTTGAGAAGATTTATTATTCCAAATGCACTTTTAATGAATCATATGATATATATTTCATTAATTATTTAACTAAATATGAGTAAGAAATAATATTTTTAACTCATGTTATCCAATATGCTAAATAATTCATTAAGCTCATTCAATAAAACAAAATTACTACCTTTATTCTTCAAATAAGTAAATATATATACTAGCCCATCATAATAATTCATACCAAAAATGAAATATTAAATTTTAGTAGAACATCATCATAAGGTCAAATTATAGATATTTTAATAAATTTTACTCATATACTAACAAAATAAATCACCATTATATTTACCCTTATTTTATATATCCAGTAATTCAAACATTTATTATTCTCCATGATAAATTACTTTGTCTTAAAATCACTAATGATTTTCATGATCAAAATAATTTAAAATTTACTTTATCAATGTAATATATGATTTTTATATGTCCCTGGCCTTAAACATTAAATAATCATATGATATTTTAAAAAATTTACTGTCTCCTTCATTGAGGTTCGTTTGTGGATTTGAGTTTTAGAGAATTAGGTCATAACTCGTGTATAAGAAAACTAAAAAATATAAAGTGGAAGTTCTGAATTGTATCCATTTTTTATATAATCTAAATCATTGATAGATTAAAGAATTATATATATAATTAAAATTCTTCATGACATTCAAATTAAATTATTTATATCCCTTACTTACCCTTAAGTCTAATAAAAACATTTAAAACATTGGATGGGCCTGAGAATATTAATAAATGCAATAAAATAGAAGAAATTGTATGTACATTGATAAAAATTAAATATCATGAAAAAATATTTCATGATAACATAAAAATTTTCACGTAATGGGAAATATAGTTATTTAAAAAATACAACTTATTTTACCTATTAAAAAGATGTATTTCCTTGAATTATCATTTGAATACATAGAAAATTCATGTGGGTTTCTTGGGATATCATCACATTGATCCCTTATAAAACATTTATATTACCCTTATAGGTTTTAAAAACTGGTTAGACAACATAAAATATAATTCTCACTAGAATATAATAATTAAACAATAAAATTGAGATCAATCTATGACTATAGATTGTTTAAGATGTAACGGGATCACCAAACACATTTTGGTTGCACCCATAATTTGTAATGTCCAAGAAACACAAAATTAAATTAAACATTTCATCATTTATAAAACACTTTAAGACTGTTATGAATATCAATTTAAGATATTAAATAAAATTTTATTTCTAATATACAATTTTCAAAAAATAATAATCCTTAATTTTGAAAAATCCTTATCAAGATAAAAATACCAAAAAAAGGAATGCATGTTTGTCATTACACAAAACATGAAATCCTATAACATCATCCAAACATAAAACTATGGTTTTGATAGCGGGAATGTCATTATCTCTATGTACATTAAGAATATAACATTCATTCCATCAATTCTCAAAATATTAAATATAAAAACAATAAGATATTACTTTTTGTAGTCATTTGAAGAAATTAAATGTGTACATAAAATTAACTTTATAAAACCTTTATATAAACATTATCAATATTATTGATGTGTAGAAAAATATTTTTAAATTATATAATTAAATATTCATAATGTCTAATAACCCTTTGAAAATTTAAATCATCATACACAAGAAAGGTGATCATTAAAATAAATTAAATAATAATAAAATATAGAAACTATGGACATTTAATGTCAAATGGGTTATATATCCATGTTATAAAAATAATAAATGTATATATCATCAATTAACTCCTTTATAAAAGGTAATTGATATGAAATGTGTTTCCTTGAGTTCGACGGGTCTTGTGTTCTTTTGTATTCCTCACTAATGAACTAATGTTAATTATTTACTTGATTTATAAACTTTTAATGTTTATTATTACATGTATTTAACTTATTATATTTATTCAAAAAATCTACTTAAATAATTATGATTACACCATGTATTTTCCTATTTTTTGTATATGTGTCAAAAACATCTTTAGTAGGGAAAATGGAGAAATATTTCATTGTAAAAAACATATAAAAAATAAAAATAATGACATATTATTAATATTTATACATAAATTATAAATTTTAAAAAATACCCTGATATATGGTTAGAAAAAATGATCCAACATTACAATCATGGAGACGGTAGGTCATACGTACGTAATAGTAATGATACCATTTTTCAATGTTCATTTTAGAAAGATAATAAATGAAATGTAATTTCCCGAAATTGGTAATTATATATTATATAACACATTTTTTTCATATATACATATATTTATATGTATAATTCTTCTGATGTAAAAGGAATCAAAACATGTTAAGGAGTTGGTAGTCCACACATCTTGGAAAGAATTTATCACTTTTCTAGCATGTGAAAAGGTGATGAAGAAAATTATATATTGTATTTGTTGAAATTTAATTAAGGAATTTACATCATATTTATATTATGTATGTTATGTAAATTTATTTTAACCAATGCTTAATATATTTCATTTAGTGGGTGAATAATTCAAATAACTATGTGGAGACAGTAGTCCACAATTCCATAAACAAATCTACCATAATTTACAAAAAATTAAAAGAATGAATAAATGTGTATATAAAAAATATGTATATATGAATAAATTATAAATATCATATAAATATATGTGATATAAAAATATTTTTCCATCATAATGGTATCTGTGGGAGGTGGTAAAGGATAATCAAATGACCTCTTTACATGAGCTGGTAGTTCATCGTACAAAAATGGTAATTTCGATACCCATTTTATGGATGTAAATGTAGATGTTGGTAAAACCCATAACATAACAACATGTAAGTATATATTGGATGAATAGTTTATTATATAATGTTGTAATAATAATTAATTATATGATTGATGAAGGAATCAATGTAAAAATTCTTTTTGATGAATGTTACATAATTTTTGGGTTACTCTTTTTGGATTACACCAAAAGGAAAATTGGATATCAATTTTCTCATTTTGTGGCCTTTATAGTGTTCTAATTGACGATTGGAGAATATTTGGGTAGGGTTTATATGATCAGAATATGTTTGAGATTTGTGAGAATTCTAGAAGGGTTCGATCCATTTTATAGTGGAGAGGGAGTGGCATTCTTTGGAATTTTTGAAAAGGGAAATTCCAACCTCATTTTTACAATTTACATTGGATCCAATAATAGTCCAAATTCTATAAATTTGACTAAAACTTATAAATACTAACATTAAATTTGTTTTGGGCATTTCTCTTTGACACATTTGCTCTTCTATTTATAGTTTCTTCTTTTGTTGATCTAATTTAACTCTTAATTGGAGTAATTAATTTTAACTACATTCAATAATATTATTTATAAAAAACTAAGATGACATTATTAATAAAAATAAGGAATACTGATTCAAAACATTGAATCCATTTTTCCATATTTCAATCAAATATTCGGATTAATTTAATTTAAATTTAATCCAGAAAATTAGAGTACATACTATGTTTTTGAAGTAAAAATTCTCAAAAGATTAGGGCATTTATATATATAAATATACTATCTAAAATTATATAAAATGATTTAAAATGACTTAATTTATATTAAAATGATCAAATTATACATTTTTACAAATTTCAATCACATATGTAGTTTTTAAAGTAAAAATTCTCAAAATATTGTGACGTTTATATATTATATCATCAGTTTCATTCTCTTTTTCTTCCACCTCTTCTTAATATTCTATTTCCTCTTCATGATGTGATTACAGAAACACCTTTTTTATTATCGGACTCTCAGGTAATTGTTATAAAAAAAATTATTTTGGTATTGGAATTTTATCAGAGGCTTTTTTAGTAGCCTTAAGATGATATTCAATGACTTTAGCTTCTGAAAATTTTACCCTTTGATTATTATTTTTCTTCATTTTCAAGATTTTCAGTAGCCTTTTCCTTCAATGTTTTTTACCTAGTAGGGTCCAAGACAATCTTAGGCTCCCATTTCTTCTAGTTGTTCTTATCGTCTCCCCACTTAGCCACTACTTCATCTGGGTATACATTTTTTTTCTTTGGCTTTGGAGGTGCGGACTGAGTTTTCATGGCCACAAGAGTTTTTGTTTTCTCTTCCGTCTCCTTAGACATTCTCATCCTTCTACATCCCGTAGAGGTTTCATCCACTTCAATAATTTTTTAAAAAACTTTAATTTTTTCTTTAGAATGATTATATAATTATTTGGATTCACTAGAAAACCAAATTTTTATTCTTTTTAAGGTTTTATCACTCAAAAAAATCAATTTTTAATTTCTTGGCATGGAACTACATGGTATTTTGAATCATATAAGGCAAAGAACAAAAATATTTGAATGAATAGATAGATACATAATAATACGAGACATCATATTTTCATTCTTGATATTCTCAATCATTACCCAGATATACTTAATAGAGTTTAAATTTCTGAGATATATCAAAACTCCAGTATATAGATCTTACTATTCTAAAGAGTATACTTATCCTCATTCTTTATAATAATAAAGACTTGAACCAACAATTACAGAATCCAAAAATTCGTATTGAGATGAAAAATCTTCAGCGTCTTCACTCCTTTCATGAAAAGAAACTATATTTCCATTTATTTATCAAAAGATCCGGATTCCTTATGTAGTTTGTGAGTAAAAAAATATACTTCACCTTCGTAATGAATTCCAATAAGACTGGATACCCCATTGTATGAAAGAGAGTAGGTCTTTCTATAACTCTTGGATGAAAATTTATCTCTTCCTCCTTCCATGAAAAAACTAACTCTTTCATAGAACTCCACCATCAACTCCAGATACACCAGGTCACGTGACTTCGGTTTTAAATGCAATGTCTCTCCTAGACATTAATCTTAATATTCAATGAGAAGATAGAATCAAATTTATGGAATAATCTAGGATCAACTAACCTCTCTCGGAATATCTACCACTCAGAAACTCCCTTAATAGTTGAAAATTTTTTTAAGGAGAGGCTTCAGCAGACATACAGATTTGAAGAAATTTTTAATATTCAGAACACACTTAAAATACAGATGCATGGCTTCAACATGAAAGAGATTGAAAAAACTACGCGGGACAACCATCCGGGTGCTTTATATAGGTGATTGAAGCAACAGTTCAACATCCATGGTTGATCTAACGATTGAAAAATATCTGGTCAAATCTGACGGTTGAGATAATAACTGATGAAGGGTTTTGATAGGTTCTGATTTTTTTAGGTTTTTTATGATAGAAATTCAGATTTAAGAAAATGTGAATCCGAAAAAGATTCTTAAACAAGATAAAAATACGAACAAGTAAAAAGATGATAACAAAATATTATGAAAGAAATCATACCATCCAGATCGCTAGGAAAATTATTCGTAATGAGGAAAAATTTTCCTGAAGAGAATTAGATTCCAAAAAAATTTAAAATCAAATTTAATGAAAAAATATGATTCCAAAAAATTGATTATGATAAAAATTGATTAGCAGGAAAAGAAGAAAAATTGATTTCAAAACAAAATATGAATATGGAAAACATTCAACTAATAAGTAAATGTACTCTCCCCATGGAACAAAGTTTCTTAGTGTAAGGACATAGGTTTCAACAAGAAGATCGTATGGAAGATTACCATATGATTATCATTCCTTACTTATGTTTAATATATTCAAATCTATCAGAGGGTAAATATTCTGTGAAAATATCCACAAGTTGATCTTGCATTCCGATTAATTAAAAAATGATATCTCCTTTTTGTGACTCATCCATATGAAAGTGATGGCTAATATCTATGTTTTTTGAATGTGAGAGATGTGCAAAGTTTTTTATGTAAGGGAATAGAACTAGTAATATTAGTCAATATTTTGGTTTCTTTAACAGTCATAAGATAGTTTGTGAGTGTGTGTTTCATCCAAAACACTTGAGCACAACAACTACCAACTGCTATATATTCATCTTTAGCAGTGGAAAGTGCTAATGAGTTTTGATTTTTTCCTAACCAAGAAACTAATGAATTGCCTATGAAATGAAAATTCACAGATGCACTTTTCATATCAATTCTACACCCACCATTTTCAGCATCCAAAAAACTTTCTACAACAAAATCATTTCTATAATTATAAAAGAGTACTAGATCTGTGATTCCCTTTAAGTTACTAAAATCATTTTCACTTCCTATAAATGAGATTTATTAGGATTGGATTCATATCTTACACATAAGAATACTGAAAATAGTATGTCTGGATGAATAGATATCGAGTAAAGTAGACTTCCAATCATTCTATAAATGTCGTTTGATTTGCTGTTTTTTCCAGCTTCATCAAGATCAAGTGAATTTGAGGTACCAAAGGAAGTATTTATACTCTTAGTGTTGTTATATCCATATTGTTAAGAAGATAATTAATTTACTTATGTTTGGATATATATATTCTTCTAGTTTTTTATAAATTTTAAAATCAAGGAAAAATGTTAACACACCCATCAAACTCATTTCAAACTCAGACATCATTAGATCCAAAAAGAAATTAGTTAAATATTACTGATTGAATAGAATATAATGTCGTCAACATAAATATGAACAATTAAAAAAATTCTTATCATTATGTATAAATGGGGTTGGATTTTAATTTCCCTTAACATAATTTTTTTGAAGCAAGAACCCTGTAAGTCTACCATACATAGTTCTATGAGATTCTTTAAGTCTCCATAATGCTTTGTTAAGTTTGTAAACATGATCAGGATGTTTGGTATCTTCAAAACCATGAGGTTGTTCAACAAAAACATCCTCTGGAATATGACTATTAAGTAATGCACATTTAACATTCATTTGAAAAAGTTTGAAGTTAATATATAGTATAAACGCAAGTAGAATATGAATATATTCATGTCTGGATAATGGAGATTGTGTTTCCTCATAATCTATTATTTTTGTTGATTATAGCCTTTAGAAACCAATGTAGATTTATTTCATACTATGATTCAATTTTCATCACACTTATTTCTGAAGACCCATTTTAATCCAATAATGGAAGTTTCCTTAGGTATTTCAACCATGGTCTAGACATTATTTTATTTAAATTCATTTAGTTTTTCATTCATTTCATTTACCCATTCATCATCACCTAAATCTTCATCACTGATTTTCTGATCTAATAGAGAAATTAATGCTAGATGTTCTATTTCATTTATTAAGGAACTTTTAGTCCTTACAGGATGATTTACATAAAAAATGATACTATCACTGGGATGATTCATAAGAAACAACTAATTTGGGTTTTGTAAAACCTTCTCATCCACATATGGTATGAAACTTTCTGGGGTAAATGCTTCAGAAACATTTTCATTGACATTTTCCATATCAGATGGATCTTCTATCAAGGGTTGATAATTTGTTTTTTAAAAACCCATCAGAAGATGTACGTTGAGGTTGTTTAAAAACAAAGGGATTGGATTCATCAAATATAACATGTACTATTTATCCAATAGTATAATTATTTTTTATTAAAAACACTATATGCATTAGAAGTTCTGGAGTAGCCAATGAAAATTCCTTCGTCAGATTTTGGTGCAAATTTGTGTAGATTATCTTTTGTATTCAGATTGAATAACTTGTAACCAAAAACCTCGAGGAATGAATGTATAGATTTTCTAACATTCAATAACTCATAAACAGTTTTATTAAGAAATGTTCTATTCAAAAAACTATTTATATTATAACAAGTAGTACATACATCTTCAGCCCAAAAATGCTTGGCTACCGAATATTCCGTCAACATTATTCTTATTATATCTTGAATAATGTTTTCATCATTCAACAACACCATTTTAATGAGGAGTTCTTAGTGATGAGAAGTTATGAGTAAATCATTTTCTACTACAAAAAATATAATAATTAGAAATTAGAAATTATCCTCTAGGATCACTATGAATAGTTATCAATAGAAGGTTTTTTTCATTTTTAACTTGGGATCTAAAAATTTTGAAATAAGAAAAAGCATCAAATTTTCTTTAATAGAAAATAGACCCATGTAAATCTCGTATAATCATCACATAAGATATCTAAATAATATTTTTCTCTAATGCTTCTAGTTTGTGTTGGACTAACAATATCCATATTCACCAACTGTAATTAATCAGTTGTTGAGACTTCTCATACTAATTTAAAACTATATTTCTATTGCTTTCTATATTTACAAGGATCAAAAACATTTGGAGAATCAAATCTAAGTTATGGTATATTCTTAACTCATATTTTCATAGAGAGTTTTCATTGGTTCCTAAGGTTACAGTGTCCTAACATTCTATGAAATAACCAAGAATGATCTTCCATTACACTAAGAAAAGGTAGATATTGACTCCTAAGGTCTTCTATGTTTAGTGGGTAAACATTATCTTGCATATAGGAAGAAAGAATAAACTCTTCATTGGAAATGTGTACTAAACACTTATCATTTCTAAAATTTGAAAGGCAACATTCATCACATAACTAACTTATTCTATTAAGGTTGTGCATAAGACCCTTAACAAATAAAATATTTGAAATAACTTATTTTCTAGGAAAAACAATATTACCTATATATATAATTTCTCCTTTTTCATTATCTCTGAATGTTACTTTTCCTCCCTTTCTCTAGATAATCTTTTCAAAGATGTTTTGGTTACCAGTAATGTGATTGGAACATCCACTATACATGTACCATGTATTGTTTTTGGTATAATCTATAATTTATGGAAAATAAGAGTGTTATACTTTCAAAACCCAAACATTAACGAATCTAGAATATTCAGAATGAATTTTTTTTTGAATCCACATTTTTTGGAAAAAAAGCATTATAAAAACCTAAAGACTGAGTTTTTTTTAAGGAATTTTTTTTTCCAATTACCAACACACTGACACTTAGTGCAGAATGGAACAATTTGAGGAATAAAATAATTATTACTAAAAATTGGTTTTGAATGAGTATAACCAAATACATAATTATTCCTTAGATTTAGTATTTTGGAATACATCATGTCAATGATTTTCTTACCCAAGGTAATGTTTGAAAAACACTTATTTAGGGAAAATATTTCTGAATTCTGTCTGGTAACTATGTTTTTATCTTTAAAAACATTAGTTTTAGCACTAGAGTTATTCTCTAAAAACTTTTTTCTAAGAAATTACTTTTTCTAGATCCGTAGAATGTTTATCCTTAACAGAATTAACACCCTCAAGGATTTTTGAAATACATTCAAAATCATCAATTTTCTTATCAATATATTTTAAAGATGCTATACTTTTTTAGTAAGAATAGAAATTATAGAATTTTCTTTATCAAGATTTTTCTTATCTTTAGAATTTTTATTCTCATGATTCTTACCAAACCTAGAATCTTCTTCAAAAGTAGATAAAGTATTATATTCATTAGAAATATATTCATTATCTGAAGATTCATAATATTTACTATAACTCTTGTTATCATTCATGGATACATTTTTAAGGATTTATCATTGTGTACCTTGGCCATCAGACAATGTTTTTCAATAGGTAACTTGGCTAGTATACCAAGATTATTCTTATGAAAAGATTCATACTCTGAGGATTCATCAGAACATTTTCCACCACTGGCACTCAAGGTGTCATTAGCATTCAATACATTCTTATCTTTATCATTATAGTACTTCATTCCATTATTCATGGAAGTATTTTCCTTTCTATCCATTCTTATAAGAATTGGACAATATGGCCTAATATACCCTTCACTTGTGCATACATAACAAGTATCATCAGTGTATTTCAGGTCAATTCTCTCTTTCTTATTATATCTATACTGAATGTATTTATTCCCAACTATCATTTCCTTACATCGAGAAATATTAGAAAGTTTATTCTCAGAATGTTCACTTTCACTAGATTAATATAAAATAGTAACTTTCTTTGACAAGGATTTAGTAACCCGTTCAAGTGTCTTGGATTTTGTAGATGTAAAGGCTACACTTCTATTGCCATTCTTATTTTTATTTAAATCAGCATCTCTTTTCATTCTTGTCTCATGTTGAATAAGAGTTCCAAAAAGCTCATCACGATTAATCTGAAATTCTTTCCTATTCTCATCAATAGATGTTCTCTTAGATTTACACTCATTTCCCATGATATATATAATCATGTAAACAAGTGATTCATCTTCTAATCCTTTCTCACCCAAGGATTATAAACTATTAACAATAGTCATAAATCTCCATTGTACCTTGCACACTACTTCTTTGTAATCAAATAAAATTCCATGAATATTTTTTCTAAGCATAGCTCTTCAAGTTTCTATTACATTGGATGTACCAAAATGAGTAACATCCAATTTCGTCCTAATACAATTTTCAACAATACAAGAAGAAACATGGCTATATACAATCATGTCCATGGAACACAATAATGTATTGCATACCTTGTAATTTAGTAGATATTCTGACTTTTTATGATTTGTAAAAGTGTGGACATCCTTATTAGGAATCTTGTAATCTACAGTAAGAATAACAATATTTTCCACTCCAGAATTAATAAAACAATTAATCATATGATCTCTCCAATATTCATAATCATTTACATTAATTATAGGTGGTCTAGTAGGATTAAGATTGTTAATCAAAAAAACATTCATTCCTGACATCCAGAAGAAAATATATTTCCACAGAAACTTGTTAAAAGTAAATGTTTGTAATCGAGGATAAATTTCCTAAACATGGAAAAATATAGAACAATGAATACTTGAGCAAGAAAGACTTATATGTGAATATATGTATTTTAGAGACCTTCTCTGATACCAATTGTATGATCTAAAGAATGATGTAGATGCTCAATATAGATGAGGGGGGGTGAATTTCATCGTTTAAAAATTACATTGGAACCTTTAAGATGGTTATAATCCTTTCATTTTCAACATTAGGGGAAACTATGTTAAATACTGATTCACTAGGTAAATTCACAAAACCTCTTAGTTCTGCAATCATTATAGATTCTGGAAACATGGTTTCGGAAATGAAACTTAAGAAAAGTTTAAAAAGAAAGAGATTCTACCATAAAGCATATATAATCTTACTAATCAAAGTATACAAGTACAAGAATTTATAAGATAATTATACATTCCTTATAGATCAAAATATAGCAGAAAAGAATCTTGAAACAATACATGTAACAAGTATAAAATCTTTTAACCCAAAGTGTAGGGTATCCAACAACATTGGATAGTGGTCCCTTGATTTATACATTCAAGAAATTATGTCTTACCCACACTAGGGTAAGACCTCAATTGAAATATCAGAGTCTGTCTTGCTATCCCTGCAAGCCCTCAAAATTCAAGGTAGTCAGCACCTCTTTCATCCTTATCAAGTATGTCCTCGAACATTAAGGTAGTTGGAACCTCTGTCATCCTTATTAAGGAAGTCCTCAAACTTTAAGGTAGTCGCACCTCTGTCTTACTATCCCCGGAAGCCCTCGATTGTACACATCAACAATTAGAGTTGCAGAATGAAATATGAACAAGATTTTCAGTAATCACAATGCGTAGAAGCCTACCTCTCAAGATTTTACACAGGTATGTAAAATATGGATGCTCAAGAAATTATATTTTTCAAAATATATGGGAAAAATAAAATTTGCTTTCTAATAGAAAATCATTTGGAGTTTATATAACATGAATATTTGGATTTTATTTTTCATGAAATTTTGGATCATAATTCTATGGACTTCGGAGTCTAAATTCTATGGAATTTTGGAACCTGAATTTAGAGAAATTTAGAGTCTGAATTCTTAGGAATTTGGAACCTGAATTCTGAGGAATTTGGTGTCTAAATTCTACGACATTCATAACCTGAATTCTTTTGAATTTAGATTAAAAATTCTACAGAATTCGAAACTTGAATTCTAAGGAATTCAGATTCAGAATTATAAGGATTTTGGAGTCTGAATTCTGAAGAATTCAGAACCAGAATTCTAAGGAATTTGGAGTCTGAATTATAATGAATTTGGAACATAAATTTTGAGAATTTCTAAACCTGAATTTCAGAGAATTGGGAATCTAAATTTCAGATAATTCGGAATCTGAATTTCATGAGAATTTGGAATCTGAATTTCAGAGAATTTGGAATCCGAATTTCAGAGAATTCAGATTCTAAATTTCCGAGAATTTAGAATCTGAATTGCAGTGAATTCGGAATCTGAATTTCAGAGAATTCAAAATCTGAATTCAGAACCCGAAAAAAATTCATTATATCTTAGTATTTATAGAATTTTGAGGTTATAGAAATTAAACCAAATTTTACACATAGAAATAAAAAGAGTTAGGTTTAGTGAAACTATATCTTGAACCACGATATCAAAGATAAAGAAAAAATTTTCTTAATAAGATAAATCTTATGGGAAATAAAATTTCCCTTGAGGTAGAGTGTTTGAGATTTTCAAAAAATAATTGAATGGAAATGTCTTTAATAAAACTTATTAACTCAACACCTTTTTTCTTTCCTCACATGTAACTGGATCAACCAAAATTTATATTCTGTTTCCTCTAACAACTATGGTCCCATCAACATATTTTCTTCTACATATTCCCCAAAAGTGGATGTCCAATGCTGCATTCCATATAATGCTTCAAATGATTCCACATATATATATTATAATGAGAATTATTATTATTAAAAAAATAAAACAAATTATGATGTTTATCCCAAAATATGTAGTAAAATATTGATCAAGAATGAATCATATCTTCTATAGTCTAAATCGTCTGCTCAAAGATATACACTCCATATAAACCGTCAAGAATGAATCATATCTTCATAAAATGATACTAGATTAAAACCCAATTTTTCGAAAGGACATGAGAGGTATTATTTTGGGATAAACATAATTTTTTTTATCCCCACTAGTTCTGATAGTGGGGAAACTATTCCTACATTTGTCAAAGTGTAGCACAGCGGAAAAAAATACAAGCATACAAATGCGGAAGTAGTAAATAATACCAATCTGAAAAGGATAAATCTACAAAAGTAAAATAAATAACCAACATTCATATATCTCATGATTCATTATGTCCCTAAGTCTAGGAAAGTATCCAACACAGGATACTCTGTAATCAAGAATAATCCAATACAATGTTCAAGTACAACAAAGGAAAAACAAAACAGTGCAGCAGGAACTCCGCCGCATCCCGAGCCTAAGATCAATCCCATGTTATCCCACACCTCTGAAATAATCAAGTACCTGCATAGGGACTCTTTCACTTATCCACACCTGTAGCAATATAATCTATTTGGGCTGAAGACATGACCCAAATAGGTTGTCAGAAATAAATCCTAGTGGGAAACCACCAAAACCAGTGTCCAACTGTCAGTGAAAATGTGCAACAACAGCGTGCAATAATAAAATGTATTAAACTTGGTAGTACTCAAAATTAATTATCTCTACCAGTTACATTGAAATTTAATTAACCATTTATTAATTCCATGTTTGTGCTTTATCTTGGAAGGTACAACATAGAATATCACCATAGTGGATATACAAATTAAATGTGGTCCACAAACATACAAATACTTTCCCTCAGGTAATCATAATCTAATCCTGCTGGTGACTACCAAAAGGCATACCGAATATTGCCCTCAGGCGTATGAGGTGTCGCCCATATGAATAGAAACTATTTCCCATAGGCAAGAAAAAAGTTTCCTCTATGCTAAACGGACACTTGCTCTCAGGTATGAGAAATACTTCCCTCATGCTAAACAAGCAACCGGGCCGATCCCAACACATAAGAAAACAATTATATACATTTTCAATCATGAAAATTCAGGCATTCTAAATCATTTCATACCCTCGAGTAACCTAGCCCAACGGCAAAACAAGGGAACTCACCCATGGGGTGGCCCTGGATCCAAGAAATGATCCCAATGAACATTTTACATTATCATTTGATTATCTATGCAGTTCTAGATATCTAAATAGTCAAGGCCTCCGCCATACGACACCCCATGCATGGGTGCATAGAATAATGGTACACAAAAAACACCATGACAATTGGAATTAAACACCAGACCACCTACCTTGTTATCCACTCATCAATATACACAAATGTTGCCTCTCAAAACGACCAAGAAAGTCGCAGATATGGGATAAGTGATTTTCCATTCAAACATAAATAACTTCTCTTAGAGGAATAATTGGAAAGAACTACTTAAGGATATGGAAGGTCTTACACGCACGGTTCAAAAAAGATCGACGACTATAGAAACATATTTCCTGCGTGCGATAAGGAGCTCCTCCAAGCTCTGGCCTCTCCTCTTGAGCTCCAACCACGTCAAATGCCTCCTCTGACGAACGAGAAGGCCACTGCCCATTTTAAGAGAGAAAAACAAACTACATGGCGTGTACTCCCAAGTACACGACATGTCATTTTCATCATTTAACGGTTCCACTAGCGGCTAATTTTCACCACCACACTGTTTGTCTGTCGATATGATTACACGACTCGTATTTAGGAATACACAGCATGTATTGTCGCTCCGCTAGAGGATACTTCCACCGCCTTAATATTTACCTGCCTACTGATTACACGGTGTGTAAATACCGAGTACTCGGTGTGAAGTCAATTTTTACACCCTTCATCGCTGACAGGCCTACACGCCCAGTGTACTCATCCCACATGGCCAAAGTACACGACCTATGGAAAAGTACATGGCTTGTACCCATAAAATTTTGGATTTTCCCCCATTTTCCTTATTTTCTCATAAACACGTAAGGAAAAAGTAAAAGAAGAAACTCACACCTCATTAATAAGAACGGGGTTCATACAATCTTCCCCCTTTAATTAATTCATCCCCAAATTAACCTTCCAAGGGTGGTGAAGATAAAGATCAGAACAACTCTGGCCAATGAGCATGTATGTCGGTCTCCCGCTCCCATGTTTCGTCCTGTACTCGGCCATGCTACCATATCACCCGGACGAGAGGAACTGACCGGCCTTGGAGAACCTTCATGCTCCTATTAATAATATGAATCAGATTCTCTTAAAAGGACGCATCGTCCTGAATCTCATCCTCCTCGGGATAAATGACATGATATGTGTCTTAGTGATAATGACACAACTGAGATACATGGAAGATGTTGTGTAAGCCCCGGTACCTCTGGGGTAACTCCAACCGATAGGCAACTGGCCTGACTCTCTCCAGAATCTCAAATGGCCACACATACCTTTGTGAATGTTTACCATGTATCCTAATCCATATGTGTCCCAACCTCGGTGAAACACATAAAAAACCAGATCCCCGACCACGAAATCTAAGGGTCATCTACGGTGATCAGCATAAGATTTCTGATGAGACTGTGTAGTAGCCATCTGCTTCGTTATCAACTGGACCTGATCTGAAGTCTCCTACATGAGACGTCGCCCTACTAAAGCTGGCTCACCTACCTCCAACCAAAAAAGAGGTGATCGGCATGGCCTGCCATATAAAACCTCACATGGTGCCATCTCAATAATTGTCTGAAAAATATTATTGTAGGAAAACTCGACCAGGGCTATGTGCTTCTCCCAAGAGCCCCCAAAGTCCGGGATGCATAAGTGCAGCATGTCCTCAAGAACCTGTATCATA
Organism: Viscum album; assembly: GCA_963277665.1. Classification (NCBI taxonomy): domain Eukaryota; kingdom Viridiplantae; phylum Streptophyta; class Magnoliopsida; order Santalales; family Viscaceae; genus Viscum; species Viscum album. Next base: position 696,705,968 of record OY728163.1, read on the forward strand.
CACTCTGACTAGCCATCGGAATGAGGGTGGTAATCTATGCTCAGAAGCACCTATGTACCTAGTGCCCTCTGAAAGCTCTACCAGAAACGAGACGTAAAACGGGTGTCCCTATCTGAAACAATAGAATGAGGAACCCCATGAAGAAGGACCACCTCTCAGATATACAACATTCTGAGCTCGTTAACACCAAAGGCCTCCTTGATCGGCAAAAACTGAGATACCTTTGTAAGTTTTTCCACAACAACCCACAAGGAATCACTGCCTCTAGGTGAACTCAGCAACCTGGTCAAGAAATCCATCACGAAATCATCCCATTTCCACTCCGGAATGGGTAACTGCTGTAACAGTTTGGTTGGCCTATGATTCTACGCATTCACCTGATAATAGGTGGAACATCTCGCAACAAAACCAGCTACTTACCATTTCATACGCGGCAACTAATACTGATGTCTAATGTCACAGTACATCTTGGTAAATCTGGGATGCACTGCCCAAGATGAAGCCTGAATCACCAGCATCAGCTCCTCACGTATATCCCCTAGAACCCACACTTTTCCATGGACACATAGTACCTCATCATCACCTATCGTCCAACCAGGAGGAGGGGACTCACATGCCATCGACTCCCGTAGAACTAGGACTTCCGAATTTTGTAGCTATCTCATCCTCACTCTATCTAGGAGGGTAGAAGTCATAGCTATGGAAGAATGATGGGATCACCCTTGACTATCATGAACCTCCAAATGAATCTCAGAGAACAAATCCATGAGCTGCCACTCACCACTATCCTCCGGCACTGCCAGTAACTGGGTCCTCCTACTCAGTGCATCAGCAACTACATTACCCTTACCCGATGTATAGGCAAACTCAAAGTCAAAGGACAAAAGGTATTCAACCCACCTTCACGGTCTCAGATTCAGGTCAAGCTGGGTAAAGATATATATGAGAATTTTGTGGTCCTTAAACACCAAAAATGTTATCCCAAGAGGTAATGTCTCAAATAGTGTAACACATAAACAACTGCAGGCAAGTCGAGATCATTTTTCAGGTAATTTCTCTAATGTGGCCTCAACTACCGAGATGCGTACACAACCACTCGATCACCCTACATAAACAATGCACCCAGATCAATACCTGATGCATCCTAGTAAACTGTATAGCTCTTCCCTTACTCTGGAAGTATCAAGACTAGTACTGATGTCAACCTTCCCTTCAGCTCTGGAAAGGCTGTCTCACAAGCTTCTGACCAAACAAACATCACACCCTTCTTAGTCAAACCCATCAACAGCACTGCTATGCAAGAGAATTCCTGTATAAAGCACCTGTAGTAACCAACCATCCCCAAGAAACTCCGTATCTCAAACACATTCTTAGGTTGATCCTAGAAAACTAATTCCCTCACTTTCACTTGGTCTACCGCCACTCCTACTTCTGAGATAATGTGACCTAGGATGTGTAGCTGGTCCATCCAAAAGTGGCACTTTGAGATCTTAGCATATATCTGATGCTCTATCAGTGTACACAAAATGATCTCAAGATGAGTAGCATGGTCTTGTTGAGTGCGAGAGTACACCAATATATCGTCCACGAAGACTACCACAAAAGAATCCAGATAAGGGTGGAACACTGGATTCATCATAGCCATGAAAACTACTGGCGCATTCGTGAATTCGAACGACATAACCAAGTTCTCATATAGGCCATATCTACTCCGATGAGCTATAAGAGGTATGTATGATGGTCTAACGTGCAACCAATTATATCTGTATCTCAAGTCAATCTTCAAGAACACTCGTGTTCCTCGAAGTTGATAAAAAATATCATCAATCGTTGGCAAGGGATATTGATTCTTGACTATCAACTAGTCAAGATTATGATAATCCACACAAAGTTTTAGGGTACTATCAGCCTTCTTCACAAATAGAATAGGAGAACCCCAAACATAAGTACTGGGTCAGATGAAACCCTTTGCCTGTAACTCCACCAACTGCCTCTTGAACTCCTACAACTCTGGTGTAGCCATCCTATAAGGAGGAATGGACACTGGTGCTGCTCCTTGCACAAGCTCAATAGAGAAATCCACCTATCGCTTCGGAGGTAGACCTGACAAATCATCTAGGAAGATATCAATGAAACGATCATCTACTGGAGGGAAATACTTCTGACAAGTTCCCTTGACATCTAGATATAAACTCACAATCTGGGCGGTCACACCACCTCACCCACGATGCTCAGGTCCAGCTCAGCTCGCCTGAACATCCCATTCTCCCTTGTATAGAAACTTTCCACCCTCTAGTGTTGTGAAACTCACCCTACTACGATATCAATCTACAAAGGCTAGAAAGGGTACCAACCATTCCATCCCGAGAATAACATCATAGATCGTCATCTCTAAGAAATAGAGGTCCCATAGAAAGTGACACCCACCAACCTCTTGGGAGAACACCCTACACTAACGCACACCAGCCATTATAATCCCTAATGGAGTTTCTAGCATCATAACATAAGAAGAAGAATAAACACAGAGCCGAAGTCTCTCCACAACAGGCAATGATATAAAGATATGTGTAGCACCCGTATAGAAAAGTACTGAAGACAAAACAAAAGCTATAGGAATAGTACCTTAGACAGTAGAAGGTCCAGGATCCTTATCATGTTGGGTCTGTTGCACTGCATATGCTTGGCCAGCGCCGCAGCCCTACAACATATCCTGGCTACCCTGAGCTGACACGCCATGACATCTCTGAGATCCTGTTGTTTGGATACCATGACCATGACCACCAACTCGGCCTGTATGTCCTTACGTGTTCCAATTCCACGACTAGTAAGAAGTTACTGGCCCTACTCGTGTATGTAGAGTCTGCACATGAGATCTCTCACTATCCATTGGTGTAAACGTCCTTTATGAACGCTTTAGATGACCCATCTTGCCGCAAGCTCGGCACTCCACTGGATCACGTGGACACTGAGGTCTCTTGGGCCCCTCTTTACCACACTGGTAGCACCTTATCGGGCCACCTGAAGAATTATTCTATCTATTCCTGCCACCATGAGAGAAATACATTTTCCTCTTCCTCTTACCAGTATAAATAGTTCAAGAAATTGGTACTGAACCACCCTGGCATGCACCACTAGTTTCCCACAGGTTTCACTTAGTAATCAGTGCCTGGTTCACAATAGCATGCACTGTAGGAAACCTGAAAACGTTCACCAGTTCTCAGATGTCATATCAAATATAATCCTCAAAGTGTCAAGCCCTAAATGTCTAATCAACCACTAGAACATGTGAAAAGTAGTGTAGCTTGGTAGAGCATGTAGAATAGTCCATCACTGACATGGCGCCCCACTGCAGATTCATGAACTCTCGAGATTGATCTTCTCTCGGTTTCTCCGGGAAGAAAAAGCCGTAGAAGACTGCATGAAAAACTTCCCATGCCTTGTCTCTGTGATGCTCTGTCTAGGTGGTAACATCCCACCACTTCTTGGTGGAATCATGCAACATGTATGTAGTGAGTTTGACCCTCTAACCAGGAGGAGTCTCTAGATGCTTCAAGATAGTCTGCATCGAATATAGCCAAGACTCCACATCTTGTGGTCCACCATCCCCTAAAAACGTAGGCGGAAGCTGCTACTGGAATACACGAGTCAACTTTTCCATAGATGTGGAAGCCGGCGGTGCTCCCTGGAAGGTCCGCATAAACTGCATGAAGCCTTCACAGAACTGCGCCTCCATGCCTGTGTCTGGTATAATATCTAATACCACATCTACCTCTACTAGAGGATCAATCAGTAGTCCATGTCCTACCATCTCTAGGGTATACTCATTGCCACTCTCCTTTTGAACAACTCATGGTTGTCTCACCATCATGACTCTACAAGGTGAAACGCACGCCTTTAGATCAAGATCATCAAGGACTGAAAACAAGGAGTTTAAGAAGGGAAAATGTGGAAAAAACATTCATGTTTTAGAATACAAGACTTCACGACATGTATAATAACTACACGGAATGTTCCTATACGTCTTTCACATGGGTGTGTACTCTGCCAGCACTGGTGGTGTAACACCCCAAATACACAGCGTGTTGTCCACACTCACGTTGTGTACTTGAATTTTCTTCCCTGTCCGAGTCCCCATACATGGCTTAGCCAAACGACTATATTTTAAACGATACTACACGACGTTTATAAGGTTTATACAGCGTGTACTCGGAAAACATCACCAACTTGTGTTGTCCATTACACGGCCGGGTACATATCTGAGACTACAAGGCATGTTCCAGATAGACACAGCGTGTACAGCTTAAATTCCAACTGCTCGTGTTGTTAGTGACATAGCTGACTACTCGGATGACACTACACGGCATGTTAAACCCTAACACGGCATGTACACCACCCCATTTCCCTAGCCACACAGACTAGTCCACACGGTCCCTCGTCGGTCAAGACTACATGGTGTGTCCCACAGGTACACGATGTGTACTAGACACGCTTCTCCAACCTGTGTTTTAGAGACACGACCTGACACACGGCTCACACTACACGACATGTTTTATATAGACATGACATGTATAAGAAATGTTTACACCGACCTGTGTTTGTTAGTTACATGGATGGGTTCCCAGGTTCCACTACACGGTGTGTTTGGAATAGAAACGACGTGTATAAAAAAATATTTCCTACATCCGTGTTGTTATTTACACGGGAGGACACAGGGTCAACATGCACGACATGTACAAATGGTACACGATGTATTCCCTCTAGCAATTCTCAATCCCATGTCTCTTCCCACATGACCTATGACATAGTTAGAGACTACACAGTGTGTACATAGGGTACACGATGTGTACTAGAATTTTTTTCTTTTCATTCTGAACAGAAGAGTACATGGCGTGTAGTCATAACAACACAACTTGTATTCTGGGTTTTTCTAGGTAGTAAGCCTTAGAAACTACCTGGAGCCTAGAAAAACATGAAAATCAACGCCTATGTGAAAAATTCCTATCCATGAGAGCCCATACTGCATGTGAATCAAAGCTTGGCATCTTATATGTGTTATAACAAGGTAAAAAAGTCGATGATCCACTAAATTCCGGTTGATGAGGGCCCATACTCCTCAAAAAACAATGTTTGGTGTTCATATATTGAACATGACATAATAACACCCTATCAAATAGTAGGTATTTTATCCAAGCATCTATCACAACAGCATGCATTTTCTAGCACGACATGTATCACAACAACATGCAATTTCTAATGCACCTACATGGCATGAAAACTATGCATGGAATGTGATTCTAACATGTGTCTAAATGAGGCATGAGATGACATTCCCTTATCTCATCAGGTTTCAACTAAAATACAACCCAATAAAAAATATTAACAGCACATAACAAGTGCGTCACCCAACGGTGAAAATCAAATCAATCGTAAAATTGAAAAATAATAAAAAATTTCAACACAAGGTAAGTTGGCTTTTTTTCTTTACATGGGTTAGATACTCCCGGGCACAACTTATTACCAAGTACATATTCCATCCTATCCCTGACTATAGGGTCCAAACAGTATTTCAAGAAGAAAATAACCCCTCTGATACAACATTATAATGTCCCAGATCTGGGTTCCACTCAACGGGTGCCCCGAACCCGGTTTGTCACATGACCTCAAGCACATTCCCCAAAATGCCAAAGGCTGCGAACTAATAGCGAGGGCCTAGGTCTAATAGTAAGGAAACTTTGCCCTCATTTTTCAAAGTGTAGCGCAATAGAAGAACATACAAGCATACAAATGTGGAAGCAGTAAATAATACCATGATGAAAACGAAAAAGGTACAGAAGTAAAAGAAATAACCAACAGTCATATATTTTATGATGTAACATGTCCCTATGTCTTGGAAAGAAGCCAAAACAGGATACACTACAATATATAATAAGCCAATAAACATCACAAGTACATCAAAGGAAAAACAAAATAGAGTAGTAGGAACTCAGTTGCATCCCGAGCCTATGCACGGTCTCATGCTCTCCCACTCCTCTGCACCCATCAAGTACCCGTATATGGACTCTTACTCTTATCTAATCCTGTAGCAATATAATATGTTTGGGCCGAAAACATGACCCCAACATGGTGTGAGAAATAAATCCCACTAGGTAACCACAAAACGCCCGTGCCCAACTGTTAGTGAAAATGTGCAACAACAGTGTGCAATAATAAAATGTAGTAAAATAGGAAGTACTCAAAAGTAACTATCTCTTCCAGTTAAATTTCCAGTTTATTAACCATTTATTAATTCCATGTCTGTGCTTTATCTTGGTAGATACAAAATTGTAAATCACCATAGTGGATATACAATGTAAACGTTGTACGCAAACATAAAAATCCATACACTCAGGTAAACAGAATCGAAACCCACAGGTGACTGCCCACAAACATAATGAATATTTCCCACAGGCACAGAAACTACAGCCCACAGGCAAGAAAAAAGTTTCCCGTAGGCTAAAAAACACTTTCTCTCAAGAATGAGAAACACTACCCTCACAAAAAACAAGAAACCATACTGAGTCCGACACATAAGGAAAAAATTATATACATTTTCTCTCAAGAAAATTCAGGCATTCTAAATCATGGCATACCCTCGGGTAACCATTCCAAACAGATAAATAGGGGAACGCCCCAACGGGGTGGCCCTAAATCCAAGAAATGATCCCAATCAACATTTTACATTATCAATAGATTATCTATGCCATTCTAGATATCTAAATAGCCAGGAACTCAGCCATATGACACCCCAAGAATGGGCGCGTAGCACAATGGTACACAAAAAACAACAAGACAGTTGGAATTAAACACAAGACCTCCTACCATGATCTCCACTGATCAATATATGCGAACAATGCCTCTAGAAATGTCCAAGAATGGTGTAGATATGGGATAAGATATTTCCTGTTCAAACGTAAATAACATCCCTTAGAGGAAGAACTGGAAAGAATGGGTTAAGGAGAAGGAAGGTCTCATCCACATAGTTCAAAAAAGATTGACGGTGGTAGAAACAGATTCCCAGCATGCAATCGGGAGATCCTACATGCTCCGACCTCTCCTCTCGATCTCCAAACGCGTCAAATGCCTCCTCTGCCAAATGAGGAGGCTACTTCCCATTTTAAGCAAAAAAAAACTACAAGAAGTGTACTCTGAAGTTCACGGTGTGTACAGTTCATCATTTAATTATTCCTCTGGAGGCTACTTTTCACCGCCATAGTGTTCATCGGTCGACATGATTACACAACATGCATTTTTGAATACACGGAATGTATTGTCACTCCACTGGAGGCTACTTCCACTTCCTTACTATTCACCTGCCGACTAATTACACGGTGTGTAAATACCCAGTACATGGCATGTAGTAATTTTAAACACCATTCATCGCTAACAGGCCTACACACCCTGTGTACTCATCCCACACAACCAATGTACATGACGTGTGGAAAATGACACGACGTGTACCCATAATATTTGGGACTTTTCCCCATTTTACTTATTTTATCATAAACACTTAAGTAAAAAGGAAATGAATAAACTCGTACCTTAAGAATAAGAACTGGGTTCATACATCATCCTTCTTGACATTCAAATAATTTTTCCTGACCATAGGTCAACCATTATGGAATATTATCCACCCATGAGATGATAAAATTTCATGTATAAGATGTCAAAGATACTTGTTCATAATAGTGATGTTATTCAAGGATCTATAATCAATGAAATTACTCATTGATTCAACTTTAATTATCAAACAAGACTGGAAAACCCCATAGTGAGGTGTCAGGTCAGATGAATCCTTTACATAGTAACTCAAATTATTTTATTTCATACACTCAAATTTACACTTGAGCTATTCAATAATGGGATATTTAAATAGGATTAATATTGATTATTAAGTCAATACTGAACTCAATTTCATGATACATAGTTAAACTTAGGAAATAAATAGAAAAATTATCGATGATATTCATTTACAACTAGAGTATAACTAATTTGAAAAACCTTTTTTATTTTCAACAATAGGTTCTATGTGACTATAATTTCCATCTCTAATCAATTTCAAAGCATCAAAGTATGTTATCAATGTCTAGAAAACATCTAAAACATAGTTCATAGAAATAATGTCTATCTTACAATGAAAAAATAAAATCCAATAAATAAAATGGATGATATAAAAAAATATTGGGGTTTGTTTCATGAGATTAGCAGGGATGACTATCACAGTAATTAATATAAGACGATTATTATAAATCATGGTTTCATTAATACTTACACCAAATGATTCTTACTAAATTTATATCTTATTTTCATGATGTTATATACACAAAGTTTTATAAAATATCTCAGAAAGGAAGTAATATGAATATCGAATGTAAAATATGGAATTGGAGTATTTTGAAAACATAGGTAACATACATGTCACCTATTCATTGGATTCCCTAGAGATAATTCCACCATATTGAAATAATCATGATTAGAAATAGAAAGCTATACAATAATTATGGGAAATAATTATTGTATAGATTTCTATTTATAATCATGATTATTTCAATATGGTGGAATTATCTCTAGACTCGAATTAGAATAATGACTCATTTCAATGCAACTAACACATCTTATTATTTTATGGATATATGTGACAATATTATTTGATTCACCTAGATTCGTTTCCATTAAATCACAATCTATGTGGAAAAACATTCCAGATTGGTAACACATTGTTATCTTCAAAATAAATTTTCCAAGTTGATTTATTCAACAAATACTATATGATTGGATAATCAATTTTTTAACTCTATATTTATTTGTCTCATGTTTCACCATCACCTCCCATTATGACCACTTAATAATTTCATAATCAAAAGGAAGATAAGATCCAAAAAGATCTATCTCATCCTTTTAATCACAAGAAAATATTCTCATGTATTTCAATTTATCATGTGGCGAATTCTCTTCATAGACATATTTTCAAACCTAACAAAAACTGATTAATTTATCTACTAGTTTCCATAATAAAATTTTTCACAATCCTAGACAATATTGTGATGTTTCTATCATACATACCTAGGGAAATTTATATTTTTTTCAACAACTCAAAGAATTGTTTTTCTAGTGGGATTTGAATAAAATTAGGGAAATATATCACATGGAAATTTTCCTTCAATTTTTCTCCTTTAATGGAATAAATTTAATCTTTCTCTATGGTATTATTAACTAAAGAACACCGTAGATTATATTTGTATTCAAAAAAATAAATGAAAAGGTTTTAATATTGACATTCTAAAAGTTCCATTACATAAAATATCTTTTCCAGAGAATTAATCTTTCTATTGGATTTCACTGGTTCTGATGTGCCAATGAATAAAGAGGGATGTTTCCCAATTAAATAATGCACAAAATATAGATTCCTTCAAGTTAAATCTATTTCCTATATAGCATCAATACCACAAATATTTATCTTTTTATTCAACTGATCTATGTATAAAAAAACATTTTATTTCAAATTCTGACTATCATAGGATGATGATTAGGAAGTATATCTTCCTATCAGTTCCTTCCCACTACCACATCCCAATTTATTCTATGTAAAAAAATCACTAATAGATATATTTTAGATTAATAAACATTGTAGTCTTCAATTTATATAAAATTGTAACTTGGAAACATGGTAAAACCATTCACGTAAATGTTATTAATATTCCCATGACCTCTAAATTTATCAAAAATGACCAATGATACCAACTATAAGGCCCATAATGTAAACATTACATAATCATGATATAACTAAATAATTATATATTCAATCACACTACATTCCATTTTAGGTTAATATTTTTATAAAATTGGGCCATAAGTCACACATAAAAAACCATAATATATAATGTGGACACGTCTAAACAATATTTTTTTTCCTATAATCTAAAAAATTTATAAATTAAATAATTCTATATTTTATTAAATCTATTAATGAAATTCAACATGAATTCATCTAAACGCTTATTGATACTTATGTCCTGTGAAAAATAATAAAAATGGGTGATGTTCATATAAATCACACAATAAAATATAAAAATGAGTAAACCATTAGTCCACTGATATACTTTTAAACTTGTTAAAATAAAATTATAAAAAACATAACATGTTACCCATGAAACAAAATATCATTATTAAATAAATATTTTATTTTTTACCTATTGAAAAAAGTATTTCCATGAATACACATGATGAATCACATAAAATTATGGTAGATAACTTGGGGCATCATAACATTGAACCCTTATTGAAACATTACATATTGGAATAACCATTCGACTAAAATTAAATTTAATTTTCGGGAAATCTAATTAATATCCGATTCATTAAAGTGACATCTTGGTGAAACCATCATTTAAGTTGTTGTGGTATTACATGGTACTATCTGGGAACACCCATCGTCTCTAATTTCCAAGAACCATAACATGAAATAAAACACTTCATCATTTGAAAAAAAAAATTTGTTTGAAAATCACATAGATATATTAAATTACCATTTTCATTAAAATGTTAATGTTAAGAAAGAAATTCATAGCTATTTTAATAAAAAAATCAATAAAAAATTCCCAAAATGTAAATATTGTTTTTCGTAAATGAAATAATTAAATCATTAAAAGATAATATAATCAATATAGTTTCCAAAGTTGTGGAAATGTCATTGTGGATGTGTACATTAATAATAGAACATTAATTTTCTATTTTTTACAAATTTTCCTAATAAAACACATAATAAGATTACATATAAAATACACTGAATGCAATTACAAATATCAAAAAAATTAACTTTTTTTAATCCATTTATATAAATAATAACAAGAGTATTAACAAGGATAAAATTATCTTGTAATTAAATCATTAACCATTCAGTGCATCCCATACCCATTTAGAAAATATAATAATAAGACACGTTAAATATAAACAATTAAAAAACACTAAATACCATGAGAATAGATAAAATATGGATATATAATGTCAATGTGTAAAACCCTAACCTCAGTTAACCAGAGTCAGTGCATTATTACATAACATTGGCATGATATAAGGAATCATGTCTTGAAAGTCTGATCAGTTTAGTAGCCTTGGATATACTAGATACATTCATAATTTTTACATTATATCATAAAATAAAAACATCCACAAAATTATGTCCCATTTTTAACACACTTAAATCCATATCCTATCCCTACAGGTAAATGATAAAATACATCTTCACATCCTAGGAAAAATAAAATGTAGAATGGGTTGAGCTCAGATGCTCAGTAAGGATAACAATATAGCGGAAACTTTCATAAAAAAGCATAAAAATTTAAGGCAATGTATAAGACTAAAACAAATTCCTTTTAATCATAATCATTGACATAATATGTAAAAGATAAAATAAAATAATTACATTTACTTATTCACATTCATATTCTACTAGTCGGATAATCACATACAATATCAATAGACACTTTTATAATGATAGAATGCCGAATGCTAGACTTCATAACCACATAGTGAAGGCCTTGTGCCAAGACTACAATAATATTTTGTCAAGAACTTGTTCCAAAATACTAGTTTGTCTCCTGTGACCAACTGATGCATCAAGGATCTATAGCGGGCTCCACTCGTCACATGCTACGTCCAATAAATTCCTCCTATGAAAAGGTTTAAACATTATATGAACATTCATATGAAAACTAGCATATAAAATGTCAATAAATTATCTATAAACCATGAATGGTATAAAAATAACACATACACAGTAAACCATATCAAAAAACCTTCAATACAATATAGAATTATTGTATCATAATAAACCAACGTCAAACAAGATTAAAATCCATCAAATCATGTTGACATAGATGAAATCAAATTTTTTTAGAGAAATATCTATTTCTATTTTGAAATATTTTAAAACTCATAAAATTATAAAAGAAAACATTTTTTTTGAAAATATTCTTTTATGCTCATACAAGAAGCTTCGTCGATGTTATAATGGCGGAAAATAGCTACACTCACTGTATATGTTATAAAAAAGAAATTCTTAAATTAATTTTGTCGAAAATGTCATAAAAGACCATGATTGGAAAATGAAGGAAATATTCCTTTATAAACATTTTATAAAAATTAATACAATTTTATAAATGAACTTAAACTATATTCTATGAGATATTATTTTTTTTAGATATATTTTTTAGAAACATGTATGTGGATGATAAAGAGGTCCTAGTAGATACGTATAAACAACCTTGGATAAGTAATGAGATTGTAGAATTAACCCTTACCTTGTAAATTTCCTTAGTCGATGGTATGTTAACCTACAGTGTAATTGTAAAAAAAAAATTATTAAATTATAAAACAACTATATACATAAATATTATATCATATATGATCCTCTAATATTTCATTTTTAATAATATTTCAGTAGCACCATAGTTTCAAGTGTTAATTGATTCATTTTCTATTATATGCTTGGTTACGCAAGCCATGTAATTTATATAAAGAATGTATTGGAATTATATATAGAATTACATTACGTTCATAAGCAATATTTTTAATCATAAAATAAAAATTTTTCTTGAATTATTATGATGGGGAATTAATCTCATCGCGTTCGTGGAGACAGTAATCCATACGTACACACGAGCGACAATTTCATTATATTGATGGTTAAATAATATATAATTGGAGGGTATATCATACATCCAGAATCATTAACATTTTATATTTCTTATTTAAATTATTTACACTTATTATTATACACATCCTAAAAATGAAGTGTTTGAATTACAATCTTCACCACAATGTAGAGATGGTTAGTCGTAAGTACGCACATATGGTGACTTTTTCATTTATAGGATGGATAAAATAACGATTATGGTTTTAACATATTTATAATAAAATCACAGTATGTAGGAGGTACTGGTGTTATTATTTTGGAATGGAAAAACAATGAAAGAGGGAGTTGATGAAGAAAATAACATGAAAGAGGGTGGTGAAATTATAACCACTTCTTCTGGTGTTTCCTTTTGAGATGATAAAAAAGGGATCTATAGGATGGATTTATGATCAAAGTAAGGACTCTAAGATGATGTGAGGAAATTTGGGAGGATATTTGTGTAGGGTTTTTCCGAGCCAAATGGATTTGGAGGAGTGAAAACAAGAGAAGGGAAAATACCCTTTTATAAGAGAGGAGAGGGTCACTTTAGGAAAAGCATGATATATTATTTTATTATAAAATTTGTTTTGGTTTCTAATGGCTTAAAAATGATTTACTTCTATGATAGGGTGGGTATGGATCTAAAAAAACCCAACCAATAATTTTTAGACAACTTTATGTAAACCTTATTAACCTTATCTTTCGGATTTGTTTCTTAGTTAAATAGTTTGACATTTACCATGTTTCTTTATATTTTTATATTATATGGTTAGTAAACATACTATAACCAGAGAAGACAACCCCAAGATGTTTATTATTAATATATATGACCTTATATAAGTCCTTTTTCTAAACATTATATTTTTAGAAATATTATATCAATTAATAATATAATATTTGTTTTAAAAACTCAATTATGTCAATTTTGATACTATTTAGTTTTTCGTTTTTGTGGAAATCATTACAGCATGATTACTTCAAAAATAATATTTAATAATTTATAAAATTTCATATTAACCATGGATATTATTGAAATATATCAAATGACTAAAATTACATTTATTTGGATATTTATAATATCAATTATTATAATCTTTCATTAAAAGGTAATTACTGCATCATCATAGTGTTGTTAATAAATTAAATTATTGATTGTCTAAAAAAATTATAAATAAAATAAAATTATGTAGTTAATATATTTATCTTTCTAATAAATATTAATAGTCGAATTTATTTTGTGTTTAACCCTATATTAAATATGTTTTAGCTATTAAACATTGAATTTAACTCTTTTAACTCTTCATTAAATAATGTAATAATAAATGTCCTAATCTAATCCATGTGGTCCAAAGGGGGTCATATTTTATTCCTAAGGTTTTTTTGAGTCGAATTACACTTAACTAATAGAATAAGGACATGTGTCAGGGTAATTATAATATCATTTTTACCCTCAATTTCCCTATTTACTTTTAATCGTGGTAAATAAAAGTCAGCATTTACTATTCAACCAAAATTATTTTTATCTTATTGAACAAAATTTTACTTACTGAAGTTAACCATGACTCTGGGATTTTTGAAATTCGACTCACATAAGCGGTAAAATTTGGTTTTACGCATATTTTTCAATGCTCCTAGAATATGGGTAAAAGACGGTAAAATATTCAATAAAATTATATAAATATAAATATATTATAAAATGAGTCCAAATAATTACATGGAAAATATATTGGTATTATGTATCTATATTGAGCTAAAATAAATTAAAATGAAATAACTAATTTCTTAAATAAAATGTCTGTTCTAAACAATATGGCATCGTTTTTCAATATTCATCAAAATTTGAATGTTTTCATAAAAATAAAATAAATTCACCTTCAGCTAATATCGATATTCCGAATCCAAAAATAATGTCCATTTTGAAAAATAAAATTTATAGAATTTAAAAAAGTGGGTATAACTATTCATAGTGGCTATATAGATTGGTATGGGTGTGTTAAAACTCCAAGTTGCATACAACGCTAGTTAAGGAATTATTCAAAGGGAAACGTACCGTGGAAGCATGGGGGGTTACATTCACCCCCTTTAAAATAATTTCTTCCTCAAAATTTGTATAATATTGTAGTATTAAATGATTCATGTTGTTCTTCATCATAATTTCCTCAAGTTCCCATGTTTCCTATTCCATCTTATGGATTCTTCATAGAAATTTTACCGGACTAGTCTTCTGGTTTCTCAGCACTTGTTCGCTGGTATCAAGAATTTTGATAGTCTCTTCACAATAAGAACGATCAAGTTCCGCTTCAATTTCAACATAGGTGAGTACATGCATTGGGTTAGGCATGTATTCTCTCAATAGTGATATGTGGAACACATCATGAACATTGGAGAGTCATGGAGGCATTTCCAAACGATAAGCTACAACTCCAATTCATTCTAGAATTTCAAAAGGTCTGATGTACCTAGGACTCAATTTACCCTTCTTACCTAAGTGTGTAACATCCTTCCATGAATACGCATTACTAAAAACATGGTCAACTACTTGAAATTCCAAATCCTTCCTTCAGTTATCGACATAGCTCTTTTGCCGACATTGGGATGTTTTGATGTGGGGTTGGATAATCTTCACCTTTTCCATAGATTCCTCCACATGTTCCGGGCCTACGAGTTTTCTTTCACCAACATCATCCCAACAAGTTGTTGTGCGACGTCACATTAAATATAACACTTCATATAGTTCTATCTGAATACATGAATGGATGCTATTTAAATAGTAAAATTCTAGGAGAGGTAAATAATGATCTCATATCCCATGAATGTCATGTGAGCTAGATCTCAACATTTCTTCTAAGGTTTGAATAGTTCGTTTTGATTATCCAGCAGTTTGAGGTTGGTAGGCAGTGCTCAAAAAAAGTTCAGTATCCCGGGAAATCTGAACACTTTTCCAGAATCATGATGTAAAATGGGGATCACGATCAGAAACAATAGATAATGGTACTCCATGAAGTCTTACTGCTTCATTAATATATAGTATTGTTTAATGTTAATGTGGTAAATCCTCTCTTATAGTAAGAACATGAGCTAACTTGTTAAGAAGATCAACAATGACCCATATTACATCATTTATTCTATGAGTCCTTGGTAGCCACATGAAAAAGATTATTCTAATATTATCCCATTTCCACTCAGGTATGGGAAGAGGATCCATGAATCCTCAAGGCTATTTCCTTCCAGCTTTCACATGTTGACAAACCATACATCTTGACACAAAATTAGCAATCTCATTCTTCCTGTTTTCCCAATAAAAATGTTCCTTCAAATATCTTTACATCATAGTGACACCATGGTTTATAAAAAAATTGGATATATGACCCTCATCCAAAAATTTCCTTTTTAGAATAGGTATATCGCGAACACAATGTCTCTTCCCAAATTTCAAAATTCCATCTTCATTTACGTATTTGATCAATCTCCCATCATTCATGGATTTAATTTTCATTCAAAATTTATCATAATCAGTCTAACAATATTTTATCCTATCTAGTAAAGATGGTTTGGAAACCATATGAAAATTCATTGATGTTTCACCTTGCATGGTTATTCTCATATCCATCATTACTAGATCCATGTATATAAGATTTTTCTTCAACTCGTGTCTTGTTCAAAACTCCATGATCATTTCAGCTCAAAGCATCTGCCACCTTATTTTCCTTGCCAGGGTGGTAGATTATAGTGCAATAATAATCTATGAGTAGTTCAAGACATCGTCATTGCCTCAAGTTGAGTTATTTCTGTGAGAAAATATCTTTTAAACTCTTGTGATCAGTATAAATCTCAAATTTTTAACCATAGAGATAGTGTCTCTATACATTCAGAGCAAAGATAACAGGTGTTAACTAGAGATCATGAGTAGGATGGTTTTGATCAGGAATCTTTAGCTGTCATGATGCATAGGTGATAACTTTATTACTATGCATAAGGACACAATAAAGTCCTTTCATTGAAGTATCACTATAAATAAAAAACCCATCGTTCCCTGATGATATAGTAAAGATAGAAGCATTGACTAATATTCTCTTCAGTTAATCAAAACATTCTACAGTATATTTTTTCAAAACAAATTTAAGCTGTTTAAGAGTGATATTGGTTATTGGGTTAGCCAACCAGGAGATATTCTGGACGAAACATCAATAATTACCTGCTAAACCAATAAAATTGCGTACATTAGTCATACTCCTCGATGTTTTACATTCATGGATTTCCATGGTCTTTGAAGGATCAATAGATATTCCATCCTTAGAGATAATATGGACATGAAAAAAAATATCTCGAAGCCAAAATTCACACTTGCTAAATTTCCCATATAATTCATTTCTTCTAAGAGTCCTTAGTATAATGCGCAAGTGAATTTCATGATCTTTATAGATTTTAGAGTATACCAAGATCTCATCAATAAATACAACTACAAAGTCATCAAGAAATTCCATGATATATTTTTTCATTAGATCCATGATAACAGAGGGTGCATTAGTCAGTCCAAAAGGCATTACTGAAAACTCATAAGGCTCGTACCTGGTCCGAAATACAGTTTTCATAATTTCTTCCTTCTTCACACACAACTTATGATATCCAGATCATAGGTGAATCATTGAAAAATATTGAGCTCCCTGAATTTGATCAAATAAATCATCAATGTGAGATAAGAGATACTTATTCTTTATTGCTATATAATTGATCTCCCTGTATTCAATGCACAACCTAGTAGATCCTTCATTATTCATTACAAAAAAGAAACTGGATCCCCATGTAGAAACTCTAGGGAAAATAAATCCCTTATTAATAAATAATTCTAGTTGTTTCTTATGTTCCACTAATACTACAATGTCCATTATATAAGGGGTCTTCGATATGGGCATGGAACCAGGAATTGAATCAATAAAAAACTCAATTTCTAATTCTGGAGGATGTCAAGGTTAATTCTCTAGAAACACATCATTATATTCCTTCACAGTAGGTATGTCCTCCATTCAAACATTATTTTCCTCACCAATAGTTATTTAATTATCATCCTCCCCAATAATTGATATTTGTATAGCTGTTGGGGGTGGATCTAGATAAAAATTAAGTGCTGACGTTTCTTCTCTAAAGAGAAGGTACCCTGTATCATCATCGAAAAATGAAACTTCCTTCTTCTTACAATAAATTTTCGCATGAGGGTCCAAAATACAATCCATTCCATGGATTATATCAAATTCCATCAACGGTATGATGATGAGATCAAAAGATAAATAACATTTATATGCTCGAATGGGAAGTGATTCACAAAACATGGTTGTGAGGATACATCCCTTAGGAGTCTTTACTGAAAAATCCCATTTTATGTTAAAGTGAAAATATCTAATTTTCTTAGTAGACCGGGAAGATATGAAATAATGCGATGATCCAGAATCAAATAATGCATTGGTTAAACTTGATGAAATCAATAAATTACCTGCCACCACATCTTTCAATGCTTCAAACTCAGCAGTTGTGATCGCATAAGCTTAGCCTTTCTCCCTTGGCCTTTTCTGAAATATGTTACCTTGGTTCATAGGACATTCATTTGCATAATTACCCTTTTCTCTACAATTGTATCATTCAATATTGGAAACCTCTTTCTTCCACTTGAAATCACGAGTTTGGTTCCCTTTTTCACCACACTTGTAACTAACTCCCATTACCATCAGGCAAGTACCAGGGTGTTTCTGCCCACATTTACTACAGGATGGATATTCAACTTTTCCTTTTACCCCCTTATTTTCATTTCCATAGTGTTATACAGATATAATTTTCTATTTCTTTGCATTAAAGTTGTAAAACATAGACAATTCATTTTCTATATTGATAGTGCATGAGAAAAGACCTCTGTATGATACGAAGGATTGCGAGACTAATTCTTGACGGAGAAATGGATTTAACCCATTAGAAAATCAATCAATCTGTCTCCTAGTGTTATGTAAATAATCTGCTGCATGACTTGCAAACCTTTTAATGTTATCCATATACCTTGTGATATTTTCTTCATCCTTTTACCTGAGACTCAAAAATTTCCTTTCCAAATCTGCTTGATGGTCATGAGGAAAGTAATTTTCTAAGAAAATATCATTAAACTCCCTCCATTCCATGTTCAATAATTCTTCATCTTCCTTTGTGTTTTGGATTAATTACCACCATTGATCTGCATCTCCCGAGAGGTGATAAACTTCAATGACTACCTTTTCCCTTTCACTACTAGATAAAGAATGAAATATTTTTTCTATGGAACTTATCCATTGCTCAACTACTAATGGATTTGTACTCTCATTGATATTTGGTGGTTTTTTACTCATGATGTATTCTAACATTGATCCTCCGTGTTATAGATCGGGGTTCTCTATAGTGGTAAGGTTATTATTCATAACAAGAGTGAGTTGTCCCATTATGGTGATAAGATGATTAACACTAGTTGTATCACCAGCTCTATTATAATTATCTTGAGTTGTATGGAAATCCATACATGTATTACGTGGGTTTATACAATTTCCATTCCTTCCACTAGGCGTAATTTCTAAACAATGGAATACACTAGATAAGTTTAGCAATTGCAATACATAATTACAAACTCGTAAAACAGTGAACATAAATTGAACAGTTTATGAATACAATCCAAAATCCTAAAAAAAATTATTGAGGAGTTATATACTCATAAAAACTTCATAATGGTTTGTAATGAAAATGATAATTATCCTATGAATATCCTTCAGGAGTTTCATATCCAATAGTGTAGCAAGGCCTGTTGTCGTGCACCAGTTCCCATTCGAGTCTATCTTAAAGCAGTGTTTTGGGGTTTTACCCCTAGCTAAATCTGTGACAAAGCCACCTCTTCCTGCTAATATCTATAGAGGGATGTATTTCTCAAGAAACTCACAAAATATCTATAGTACCAAAATTCTAGGATGTTCTTCTATTCTAATCCTCAATTTCTATATTAGTGTAGTGTTCTTTAATAAGAGTTGTTCTAAATTTAGTTCCCAAGGTTTTTAATAAACTTTCTCGAATACCAACTACAAATCCCCGACCCTAGTTACCCTGAGTCAGGGAATTATTAAAAAACATTATCATGATATAAAGAATCATGTCCCGAAAGACCGATCAGTTTAGTAGCCTTGGAAGTACTAGATACATTCAACAGTTTAACACTACATCCTGAAATAAAAACAACAACATCATTTTTTAACATTTTGATCACACTTATTTCCTTATCCTATCTCTGTAGGTCAACCATAAAATACATCTTCACATGCTGGAAAAACTAAAACATAGAAAGGGGTGAGCTCAGAAGCTCGATAAGGATAACAATATAGAGGAAACTCTCATAAATAAGCATAAACATTTAAGGAAAAGTATATGAATAAAACAAAATCATTTTAAACACAATATTCAGAATAATATTGAAAATAAAAAATCAAATAATTCTATTTACTTATTCAAATTGATATTCTAATAGTCGAATAATCACATGAAAAATAAATAGGCACATTCATAATGATAAAATGCATAATGTCAGACTTCATAACCACATTGTCAAGGCCCTATTCACATACTACAAATAATATTTTGTCAATTCCTTTTGCCAATAAAATAGTGTGTATAATGAGACCTATCGATGCATCGAGGAGGTATAGCGGGCTCCACCTGTCAATTACAAAGTCCAATACATTCCTCATATGAAAATGTTTAAACATAACATAAATATTCATATTAAAACTAGCATACGAAATTTCAATACGTTATCCATAAACCATGAATGGTATAAAAATAACACATCCATAGTCAAACATATCACAAAAACATAAATTTAATATAGAAGGTTTGTATCATAATAAATCAACTTCAAACAATCTTAAAATCCATCAAATGATGTTGACATAGATGAAATAAAAACTTATTTTAGATAAATATATTATTCTATTTTGAAATCATTTTAAATTCATATAATTATAAAATAAAACATTTATTTTTAAAATATTCTTATATTTTTGTATGGGAAGCTTCGACGATGTTATAATAGTGAAAAATAGCCACACCCGCTGTATAAGTTTAAAAAAGACATTGTTACTATAATTTTGTCGAAAAGGTTCTAAAGGACCTTGATTGGAAAACAGAAGGAAGATTACTTTATTGGAATTTTATTAAAAGTAAAACAAGGTTATGAATGACTCTAAAATACAATATCTAAAATAGTTAAAATGATTTGAAATATATTTTTAAGAATCTTGGATGTGGAAGGTAAAGAGGTCCCAGTAGATACTTACGTAATAACAATCTCAGATAGGTAAAGTTATTGAAGATTTAACCCTTACCTTGTACTTTTCCTTAGTATATAGTATGTTAACCACCTGTATAATAGTTAAAAAATATTTATTAAATTATATAAGAACTATATACATAAATATGATATCATATATGATCATCTAATATTTCATTGTAAATAATATTTCACTAGTATCGTAGTTTCTGGTGTTAATTGATTCATTTTACTTTATATTCTTGGTTACGTAAGCCATCATTGTTATGGATCAAATATATTTGATTCATATATATATTAATATTATGTTAATAAAAAGTATTTTTAATCTTAAAATGAAAATTATTCTTGAATGATTATGATGGGGAATGAATCTCATCATTTTCGTGGAGATGGTAATCCGTACGTATGCACGAGCGACAATATCATTATATTGATGGTGAAATTGTATGTAATTTGATTGTATATCATATATAAATAATCATTAATATGTTATATATATTTTTTAAATCTGTTATACTCCTTATTATACCCATCCAAATAATGATATGTTTGAATAACAAACTACACCCCGACGTGGAGACGGTATGTTGTAAGTACGTACGTAGGGTGAGTTTTTCATTTATAGGATAGATAGAATAACGAATATGGTTGTACCATATTTATAATAACATCATAGTATGAAGGAGGTACTGTAGTTATTATTTTTTTTATGGAAAACCAAATAAAGATGAAATTGAAGAAGAAAAGAACTTGAAAGATGGTGGTAAAATTATTACCTCCTCTTCTGGTGTTTCGTTTTGAGTTGATCAAAAGTGCTCCTTATGTTGGATTTATGATTAAATTAAGGACTCTAGGTTGATTTGAGATTAGTTGGGAGGATATTTACGAAGGGGTTGGCTGATCCAAATGGATTTGGAGGTGTGAAATTAGAAGAAGGGGAAGTACCCTATTATAAGAGAGGTTAGGGTCACTTTAACAAAAGTTTGAGATATCATTTTATAATAAACTCATTTTCAATTTACAATGGCTCCAAAATGATTTATCATGATTCTTTGGTGGTTATTGCTCTAAAAACTTTCAACCAATTGGTTTTAGATAGGTTTGGGTCACCATATTAACCTTATCTAATAGATTTAACTCTTAGTTAAATTGTTTGACATTAACCATGTCACTTTTTAATTTTTTAATTATATTGGTAATAAACATACTCTAACGAGCCTAGAGAACCCCAAGTGGTTCATTATTAATATATATAAACTTATTTATGTCCATTTTCGGAAACTTATTTTTTTATAAATATAATATCAATTAATAATATAGTATTTGTTTTAAAAAACTCTATTATGTCAATTTTTAATCTATTAATTGTTTGGTTTTTGTGAAAATAATAACAGCATTATTACTTCGAAAAAAATTATTTAATCAACCCAATCATGTAATATTAACCATGAAAATTAGTGGGATTCATCAAATGTCTCATATTACATTTAATTGGATATTTATAATATCAATTATTTTCATCTTTATTTAATTACGTAATTACTGCATCATCATTCTGTCATAAATAAAATAAATTATATAATGTATCAAAAATTTATAAATTAAATATCATTATTTAGGATATATTTTTGTATTTCTAATGAATATTTATATTCGAATTTCTATTCTATGTATCCCTATATTAAAAATTTATTAGTTACAAAACATTGAATTTAACTCTTTCAAATCTTCTTTAAATAAAATAATCATAATTGTACTAATCTAATCTAAGTAGACCAAAGGGGGTCATATTTTATTCCTAAGGTTTTTTGGTATAATTACACTAATCCAATAGAATAAGGACATTTTTGGGGTAATTATAATATCATTTTTACCATTAATTACCCTATTTACTTTTAACCATGGTAAATAAAAGTCAAAAGTTACTATTCACCAAAATTATTTTCATCCTATTGAACCAAATTTTACCTATTTATGTTAACCATGTCTCAAAAAGAATTTCATTTCAACTCACAAAAGTGGTAATGTTATGTTTTATGCAAATTTTCAAAATCTCATAGAAGGTGAGTAAAAGATGGTAAAAATATTAATAAAGTTTTATATATCTAAAATTATTATAAAATGACTCCAATGAATTACATTGAAAATATATAGGTATTATTTATCAATTTTGTTCCTAAAATAAATTAAAATAAACCAACTAATTACATAATAAATAAAAAGTAATTTTTAAACAATAACGTAGTGTTTTTCACTATTAATAAAAAATTTAAGGTTTTCAAAAACATTCAATAAAATTACCCTAAGATAATTTATATATTCTGACTCCAAAAATGAATCCCATTGTGAAAAATAAACTTTATAAAATTTGAAAAGTGGTTAATACATTTCATAACGACTACTTTGATTGGTTAGGGTGTGTTAAAACATAAAGTTTCGTACAATGTAAGCTACTGCATTATTCAAAGGGAAACATACTATGGAACCTTAGGGTGTTACACAACTGGTATTTATATTCAACTAATATAATAATAAAGTTTAATATCATAATGAAATTCCACAATGAAAGGAGATTGGGATGAAATCCATTTCCTATAGTCTGTATTGCCATTTTGGCTTTATCATCCATAATAATGACGTATTGTTAATTATCATCTCACTTAAGAACCTTTATAAATATTAATATTATTTTCATTTCAATTATTATTTTTTTAAACAACTAATTAAAAAACTAATCTTACACTGAGTCTGTTGACCATATTTAGTTTATATGTCAAAAATTTCATTGTTAGGTCATAGATAGTCAATGAGATCATAATATAAACATCTAAATAATAATAATAATTGATTAATTTTCATATTTATTTATTAATTTAACTTTTTAAAAAATTAATTTATGATGGAAATACGAAATGAACCAATGTTACAATCATATATATGGTAGAACTTATATATGCATAAGTAATGCTACCATTTTTCAATGATTATTTTAAAAAATACGAAATATTTATCATTATATAATGATCATTATATAACATATACCATATTAAATTTTCATATATACTTATATATAATATTATTTCTATTTTAAAGGATTCATATTGTGTCGAGTATGTGTTAATCTAGTCATCCACGAGTGACATTATCACCTTTTTAGTGTATCATAGGGCATTAATGAAAATGATATATTGTATTTAAAGATTGTAAATTATTTCATGAATATAATATAAATTTTATGTATCTCATATATGTTTTGTTAAAACATTCCATTATAGGTCCATGTAGTGTGTTAACATATCACATTGCTTTTAGGATGCGGTACTCTATATGTCCATTAATGATGTTACCATATTTATAGAAAATAAAAATAATTAAAGAATATTAATATAATAATTAATGAATAATGAATACATTTTAAATATCATATATATAAATAACATAAAAATATTTTTTCCATCATATTTCATATCCATGAGTTTTGGTAAATGATGAATGAAATACCTTGTTACCTGATGTGGTAGTTCATCGTAATGAAATGGTAATTTTATTAACCATTTGATTGAAGTGTGTATAGGTGTAGGTAAAACCCATAATATAAAAATAAATGTGTTTACTTAATTTATTTTTGTCGTTATATAATCATGTAATAATAACAAATTAATTGTGTGGATAAAAAAAATGTAAAAAATTCATGCTGATGAAAGTTTCATTCATTTCAAGTAACACTATTTCACTTGCACTAGATGAATTCTTGGATGGATTTTTGACCAAGGTGAGGCCTATAGTTTGAGAAGAGGTATTTTTATAGATTATTTTTGTAGTATTTGGATAAAAAATATGGTCCCAATAGGTTTTAGGAAATGGTATGTGAGAGTACCTTTTTATAGTGGAGTGGGAGTACCATTCAGGTATGTTTATGAAAAGGGAATTACTCCCTTGTTTTCACATGTAAAGTGCCTCCAAAAATTGGAAATAATCAATACATGAGATTTTAGGGTAGAAATATGAATATCGAATTTCTATTTTCATCATTCTAGGACATGTTGTCTTTTATGTTTACGGTTTAGTTTCTTTTTAAACTAATTTTTTCAATCTCCGTAATTAATTTTTATTATATTAAAAAATCATGATGTAAAAAAAAGGATGAATATATTAAAAACTAAAAATTAATCTGATTCCAAATATGGAAACATTTTTTTAAAATTAAAATAAGGGATTACAGAGCATGTGATTATGATATAAAATATTCATAAGACTCCTTAGTTATTATATATTAATTAAATGTGATATTACTTTGAATAACATAAATGGGATTAAAATATATAAAAATGATATAATTATACTTGAAGATAAATCAAAAACATATTTTATTTAAAAACATCATTGACAAATAAGTCATCAAATTAATTAATATTATTCACTATTCATCATAATGTCAATGTTCTCAAAAAAATACCAAAAAATCACCAAACAGAACTTATTATATTTCAATATAAAACAATATGATAATATTTTCATATAAAAATTATAAATGATTAAAATTTTATATTAATAATTGGATCTCCATTAAAAGGTATTAAAATTATATTTAAAAAATATAGATCATTTTATGTTTAAAAGCAGATTTAATTATTTTTTATGCCAATTAATTTTATTGGATAAATGTAAAAAAATTTAATTAACTTGTGTAAAAAATATAGTTTTTTCCTTTAATTCCCACTAATACAATGTATAGGTGATTACAACCTATTAAAATAAAATTATTAACAATATATTATTTTTTGGTATAACTCAGAAAAGCTTGAAATGTATGATTTATAGGAAAATAATTATTTTCTATTCAGTAAAATATTTGGAATAGAGTTTATTTTAAGGTAAAATTACAATAATATTCTAAAATGACAATAAATATTAAAAATAATCATTCTATAATTACCTAGGATGTTACACTTTATCCCTACAAAACATTATAAACTCAACAATAGATATATATTTAACGTTTTCATTTAATTTTTTTATGAATTCTACAAAAATATAATTTCAATAATGAATAACCAGTCTAGGTTTTTAGTACCAATAACCATATTCATTTAAATCATAATAAAAAACATTTGTATCAAAATCAATTTATGTTACATGATTATTATAATTAAATTATAATAGACAAAATACTTATACACAATTCGTTAATCAAAATATGGAAGAATATTACTCATTAAACTTTGTATATAGTAATAAAATAATTTTTTTATTCTCTAATTGTTTAATTCTATGCTGAATTACATTCACACATAATAATTTCACATCACTTCACATTTTATGAACTGAATATTACTGAATTCTATTTTTCCCTTCTAATCCTTATCTAGAAGACCAATGTCTCCAAACATGTAATAAACCCCCATACACTTCAATTATTTTCCATGATATTTCATTACCATATTTTGACCTGAAAAAATAATCTATTTCCTTTTTAACCATTGATTCACATATTTTTTATGGCGCTCAATCCACCTCTTCTTCTTATGATTTCTATTGAAAATATAGGATCTAAAAAATTCATTTCTAGTATAAATTGAATTTGATAGTGTATCAACATAATCTAAAAACATTTAACAAACTAGTTACCTTCATAGAATCACCATAATCCAATATAAGAAATTATTAATTCTTTCATTGATATTATATATATAATATGAGGACTTCCTAGATAGCCAGGAAATGTTATCCATATATTATTCTACATTTTATTCATACATCATCATTATTGTGGGGAAATTATTCTTCATTACAACTCGGTTTTCCTGAGGGAATTATTTTCAAATAAAATAAAATTAAAATTTATCCACTCAAGATATACTATTTTATCATCCACTTTTGTATTTTTGATCCATGAACACCATTGGCCAACATGTCCTTTCAAATAATAAAAAACCATAATGACCATCTGGGTTTCATTACATCTCAAATCAATATATGTCATCATTAAAGATTTATTACACTTATAAGATACCAATATATTAGTAGTTCCACTAAATGATAGATGTGTTATTATCATGAATAAATAAAACATTGTAGAATCACGATGAGGAACAACAAGATGTTCAATTCCTCTACGGTTTTTTTTTCATAACCTCAGTTTACTATGATAAAAAATGTATTATCTTCTCATTTATAAAAACATATGGATTGATTTTATTAGTAGGGAAATCATCATATTGTCAATGGGTATTGATACCCATTTTTTTTATATTTCATAACTAAATACTTATACACACTAAGTTATCTTATAATCATTATGAATACTGTGTAAACAATTGGATCTCAATAATTGTAATGTTTCTATAATAATATAAGGAATTACCATAATTTTCATTTTAGCTAGTTCCCAAAGTGTGTAATAAACATCATCGGATAACACTTATCGCATGTAAAACACTAGTTTCCTTGTGTCATTGGTAACTTTATTTCAATGGTAATTGATACCAAAAATTCCATCTTAAAGGACTGAATAGATCAGCAGACTTGATTTACCAAATACAAATATTATTCTAATATTACAATGGAAATATGAAACTCATAACATAATTTTTTTATCCTCCATATTATTCATAATATCTATCTTCATATCCAATTGAAAGAATATAAAAGGGTGATATCATATGCTCCGTAAGGGTTAAAAACTATGTAAGATATCACGAGTAAATAAGGGGAAGTCAATTTGGAAAGGTAAATAACTGAAAAACATAAAATTTAACCAATAACATTAGAATAGAATACATCCATGGATAATATTAATGTATTAATTTTAGGAATGATAAAAATTACTAAATTCTCAATGAATGAAATTATTTTTATCAAAATCCATGATCTCTAATATTATGGTATCATTTCCATCAAGGACATATTCCAATATAGTTTTAGCCTATATGTACTAACTAACTAAAATAGCACTAAATTTTAGCTTACATATTTGTCTCATGAAACATGTCGATGTATTTATGGAATAAATAACTTGGGCACCCACCCATCATTTCATGTCCAATACGTGCCTCATATATCATATAATTTAATTAAATCATAATCAACATGCCTTATCAAAAAATATCCACATAGAGTAAAATAATTTAAATAATCAATAACTCACAAATAAATAAATAAATTTAATATAAAACACCATATATATAATTGATATATAGTTAATGTAATTATTATTTCTATGATACAAATAATAAGGGCATGAAATATAATATTAATACAATATGATCACAAGAATGTCCAAATTTCAAAATATGGTATAATTACAACATATCCCCATTGGTGAGTAATTTAAATAAATTTTATCCATATTTTATGCATATAAATTTCATAAAATTACTATTATAACATTCGTGAGGAAAATAAATATTCATTTTTTAAATGATTCATTAAAATCAACGAAATTATAAAGTGAAACATTTTATTTGAAAATAAAATTATAAAATTTTAATAGAATCATAAATGAAAAGATAAGTCTTCATATAGTTGACATATAAATATTTTATATATTTTAAAAACATTATATCCACTATAATTTTTTTGGAAATGTCAAAATGTACATTGTTTAGAAAATGATAACAAGATTCATTTTGACCTGGTTTGTTAAAATTCAGTCATGGTTAAAGAATTATTTTGATAAATATTTTTTGATGTATAAAAAAATTATTGAAAACAATTTATATTAATATTTGATATGGAATGAAAATATATCGCAACAAAATAGAAATATTATCAATTTTTCTTCTAAAACATTATTTTCTTGAATAAAGATCCAAAGTGTAGAATTATTGGAAGAAAATTTTTAAAATCATTTTGATGGTAAAATTGAAATGATTATTAATCATAAAGAATAAATATATTTCAATTTTAATTATTTCAATGGACATATATATATACAATGTAAAATTAAATAGGTACATATTATAATATTGGTCTCAATGGAGTGGATATTGTGAAATCATCCCTTACCTTAGTTATGACTTGTTATATATGTTCTATAAAATCTAATATAATAAAATTAAACTTATTTTAAAATCAAAAAAATAAAAAAATTCATATCTATGTTATCATATATGATACATATATCATTTAATCAACTGGTTTTAAATAATAATTTATTATTATCCTTATTTGGTTGTTTATTTATTGGTTTTTCATGATTTTTTTGATTTGGTAGGTATAATACAATTACAATTATTATGGATAATTAATCTCAAAAATTTCATTAATGTTATAAATATTATATATATATATCTAAAATATTTATAAATTTAGATTCATTTATGAATGATAATGATAGAAAAAAATTACATCATTTGTGGACATAGTAGGAAGTACGTACACTTTAATGTGGTTTTCAAATTTAAAAAATGGATAAAAAGAATGAAAATATATTATTAAAAATTATATAATATTTATTATATCATATTTTTTACGTATTTACATTTAATATCACTGTATTAAAATCTATGTAAAATGTTAATGAAGAACAAATCACATCATTTCATAGAAGTTGTAGTCCACACATACAGAAGTGTTAAATTAACATTTTACGGTGGACATGATGTTTTTGAGGTATATACGATATTACTATTTCATAATCATAGTTATGGCATTAATATACAATATTTATCATTACTTACATCTGTGTAACCAATAATGTAATGTGGTGATGAAAAATAAATTACATCACTATTTGGAGACGAAAAGTCGTACGTATGCATGGAGGATGTGGTTATCCTTTTGATGAAAGGAATTAGATATAATATGGTCATACCTTAATCATCATATATCATCATGACCTATGTAACACATATTTCTTCCGTGATCTTGTTGGTTTCATGGCCTCATTTTTTCCTCCTATTACGCCATAGGCTATCGAGTAGGTGTGATTCTAAAATATTCAACATGGGGAGAGTCTAAACAATTTATCAATATAGAAAACAATGGAAATAAATAATAAATAACAAAATGGAAATAAAATTAACCAGTATAAAACCTTCATCACATGATTAACAAATTAGGAATATAAATATCCAAAAAAGAATATATTAAATATTTTACTTCATATATATGTCAAGTGGAAATATACCGAGCCCAAAATAATGATGCAACAAAATATATTAATATGTTCAAAACATGTGGTCTTCATTCATCACCCATTCATCATACTATCTCAAAAAACTATCATATGGCTCTTCCCATATCCTATATTATAAACAAGAATTCTATTTGGCTACAGATCAGTTATCATATATAGTTTGTGAAAACAACTCAGTAGGCCACTACCAATGATTTCTAAAACAGTATCTACTTTATAATGGTGTTTATTGTTTAAAAAAAATGAAACATGTTAATATTTATCACATTTCATTATTCATTAATTGTATGTATAAATTATTTGAGGTCACATCGACACCCGAACCATCAATACCTACTTTTTCCTTTGCGAGAGTTTGAACCATATCACAAAGATATTTATAAATCATTATAAATGGATATTATTATTACGTTCATTTGAATAAATATCAATTTTACCTAGGAATATAGACAAATTCCAATATTTTTAGTATAGAACACCGTGTCTAGCACCCTGTGGGATTTTTAAGCATCATTCCCCATCCCACATTCACTTTTTTATTTAATAGCTTTAGGGATATTGATGCATCGGTCCATGTCCCACAATATTATGTCAATAAATATCATATTGGATTTTAATGTGTTAGTCTGTGTTACACAAATGTATTTTCATCACCCATGTTTATCATATATATCACATTTAACAATGTTAATCATCATTATTCCTCTAATAAACATTTCACATCCTGGTACAACATTTCAATTAAAAATTCAATCAACATTCATTACCTTAATAACATGGAATAATATGAACAATTCACCATATAAAAAATTATTCAACATTTATTTTTATAACTATTAACCCATCAAGGTTAAACCAACCATCCAATTATTCTTATTATCAATTAATTTCATTACCTATAAAATAACTAATTAAAAAATCCCTATTATGTATCAAATTTCATAATCCTAATAGCCCATCAATTTCATGGTAGTTTAATTCCATTACATAATTAACAATGAAATTTACAAAATAAAATATGTGGCTTCTAAACATAGACATTTCTATTTCAATTTATATGATCCCAATTATAATCAAGAAAATGGGATATGAAATTTGGATCACGTAACTCAAGATTGTAAATGAACATTCTCCACAAAGATATCCCCAACTGAAGAGGAACTTTAAATTTCAGATAAAAGAATGATTTCCAGAACAAAAACCAACACCAATGGTTAAATGTAAAAAAAACTATAAAAACGCAGATTTAAAAAATTTAAAATAAGAAAAAAAACCTTCCACTTTATCCAAAATGAGAAACAAGATATATAGGAATATACACTAGATGTGATTTCATATCAAGATAGGTGTAAATTTTTTAACCATGTCCTTTATTCATCTTGAATGGAGTTAATAATGCTTAGGAAAATTTCTAGGACCCTTTAGTTTTGAAATATAATATATAGGGTTGAGTAATGTTTAATGAGGTTGAATTCAGGGTGTTTTAGAATTTGAAAATAATATTTATGTTTATTAAAATTCATGAACATTATTTTTGAGGATGAAGAATATGGTTTTCAAAAATTGTGCACTAAACATGATCCTCATCCAATGGGTGACACCAAAAGTAAAAAATGATCATCCACTATAATCTGAAGCAGTTATCGACATCAATCAATATATTAATTATTTCTAATTTCTGTTGTAGCATGAAATATTTGATTCAACAGAACCTTCTCTGGTGCCTCCTTTAAGAGAGCAAGTCCCAACAACCATGACTCCCCTATATCTACGTTGCATTGTGGTGATCAATATGGCCTACCATAAAGTACCTCATATTTTTCCATTTGAATACTCACATTATAATTGTTTTACTGTCTAACTAAATGAGTCTCAAATGTTTCTCCCAAGACACACCAATTTATGGAACACACACTTATTGAAAATCTCCCAAAACATATAAAGTATGTTCTAACATCCAATATGTTTATTGGAGGAAATTTTTACTTAATAATACATGTATACCTAGTTCTTTATATAATCCCATGAATATATCTTGAGTGAAACATGGTTCATTGTCTAACCCTTTACTTTGTAGAACCCCATAAAGATGGATTATCTATTGAAAACAATCTCTCCCAAATCATTCGTAGAGAATGTAGCACATACAAGAAATAAGTGAACTATATTTTTCAATCATTCCAAAATCACCAAAATAGAATCATTAATATGTGTCATCATCAAGAGACCAAAGAAAAAATACATGGTAACATTATCTAAATTTTATTCTGTAATGGAAAAGTGATGATATTGGCCACCATGATTTTAATTCTAGACCATTACTTATTGAAAGGATTAACATCATGTCACGAACCAAACAATATCCTTCTTCTAGCCAGAATACCAATATTATTGTTAATGGTCATAGTGAATTATAGTCAAACCTAGAGGCACCACTAACATCATGACATGAAAATAATGCATCAGATCCATTCATATACTCAGAGGACCAAAAATATGGAAAAAGAAATAGATGAACACATCCTCATCTATGATCTAATTAGAATATGTATCCCCACCTTCATTCATTTCCTTTAATCCCAAATACTTTGATTCTTTTAACACCCCATGCTTCCACGTTACGCTTCTTTTTGAATAATACAATAGCTTGCGTTGTACGCAACTTCGAGTTCTAACACACCACGGCCAATCAAACGAGCTGTTATGAATAGTAATACAAAATTTTTGAAATGTTATAAATTTTATTTTTAAAAATATACTTCATTTTTGGATTTGTAATATAAAAATTATCTTAGGGTGATATTTTGGTAATTTTCAGAAAAACATAAATTTTTTTGATGAAAAGTGAAAAACACTACGATATTGTTTAAAACTGGATTTTTATTTAAATAATTATTTATTTTATTTAAATTTATTTTAGTTAAAAATAGATACATAATACCTATATTTTTGTATTGTAATTTATTGGAGTCATTTTAAAATAATATTAGACATATAAAATCTTATTGAACTTTATACGATCTTTTACCCACCTTCTAGGCGCATTTGTAAATTTGAATAAAACGTAATTTTACAGCTTCTGTGAATTAAATTTCAAAAATCTGAGAGAAATGGTTGATATCAGTAAGTAAAATTTGGATCAATAATATGAAAAAAAAAATTTGGTGAATAATAACTTTTGACATTTATTTACCACGGTTAAATGTAAATAGGGCAATTAAAGTTAAAAAATGATATTATTATTACCCTAACAACATTCCTAATTCTATTGGATAAATTTTTTTTTGAAAAAAACCAATGTTAAGAATAAAATAGGATCCTTTTGGTCCATTTTTAATAGATTATGTCATTTATTATAATTTTATTTAAAGAAGATTTAAAACAGTTAAATTCAATGTTTAATAACTAAACCATTTTTAATATAGGGTTATACATTAGATAAATTCAGCTATAAATAATCATTAGAATTAAAAATATATTTCCAAATTATCTTTATTTTATTTATAATTTTTCGAAATTAAATAATTATATTTATTTATGAAACAATGATGATGCAGTAATTACCTTATTATTGAATGATTAAAATAATTGATATTATAAATATCCAACTAAATGTAAATTTTGACTTTTGATGAATTCCACTAATATTATAGGTTAATATGACTTTTTAGGGATGATTAATTATATTATTTCGATGTGATAAATTAGTTATGACTTTCACAAAAATTCAATACCCAAGAGTGTCAAAATTGAGATAAATGAGTTTTTAAAACATATACTATAATATTAATATTCTTAAAACTCCAAGGTTCAACCAAAGGACTTAGATACGGTTATATATATAAATAAACAATCACTTGGGGTTCTCTTGGATTTATTGTATGTTTATTAACCATTTTTTATAATAATACATGAATACATCGTTAAAATTAAACAATTTATCTATGAGTAAAATCTAAAACATAAGATTTATATGGTGACCTAAACCAGTATAATACCTATTGGTTGAGAGTTTTTCTATCCATCCCCACCTTAGCCTTTAAATAAAATCATTTTGAGACATTATCAACTGAATATGATTGTATAATAAAATAATATTTCAATCTTTTCCTAAAGTGACCCTCACATCTCATATAAAATAGTACTTCCCCTTCTCTCAAAATCACACCTCCAAAGCCATTTGGATCAACCAAAACCAGCTCAAATATCATAAAAAATACCATAAAGTATACCTAGAGGCCTTACATTGATCATAAATACATCATAAATGGCCCTTTTGAACAACTCAAAAGGAAACACCTGAAAAACAGTTAAAAATTTAACCACCTCTTTCAATGTTTTTTTCTTCATCCACTTCATCTTTCATTGTTGTTTCCATAAAAAAATTAAATATATAGAACCTTATACATAATTTTATGTTATTATAAATATTTTACAACCATTTTGTTTATTATATGCATTCTATAAATGACAAGTCACCATACGTTCGTACGTACGACTTACCGTCTCCATGTTGTGGTGTAGTTTGTTATTCAAACACTTCATTAATTAATGGGTATAATAATGAGGATAACTGATATAAATAATAAATATAACATGTTAATTATTCTATATATTTTATATACCATTTATTTACATTCTATTTCACTATCAATATAATGATATTGTAGCTCTTGTATACGTACGGATTACAGTTTCCCCGAACGCAAAGAAATTCATTCGCCATCATAAACCTTGAAGAATAATTTTCATTTAATGATTAAAAATAAGGTTTACAACCTTAATATCATTCTAGATATGAATCAAATAAATCCTATACATATCAAACATGGCTTATGTTTTCAATCAAATAAAAGAAAACGAATTAGTTAACACCTGAAACAATGATACTGCATAAATGTTATTATTATAGAAATATTATAAGATCATATATGATATCATATTTATGTATGTGGTTATTTTATAATTTAACAACAATGATTTATCCATTATAAAGGAGGTTAATGTACAATCTATCAAATTAAAGTACGAGGTAAGGGTTAATTTTACAATCTCTTTTTTGGAGGTTGTTTATATGTGAATATCTATAGGGACCTCTCTATCATCAACATCCGTGTTTCTTAAAAATGTACTTCATAAAATTTTTTATGTTATCTAGACATCATGTTAAAGTAATTTCTACCATTTTTTGACTTTTTATAAAATTTTAATAAATGAATCATTCCATCATTATCAATAGAAGGTCCTTTATGACATTTTCGACAAAATTATGGAAAGATTGTTTTTACCAACGTATACGGAAGGTGCGTCTATTTTCCACTATTATAAAATCTATGAAGCTTCCCATTAAATAATATATTAATATTTTCCAAATAAAAATTTCCTTCTGTAATTATGTAACTTTTAAATGTTTTTAAAATTAAGACATATTTTTCTCAAATAATCTTGATTTCATTTATTTCAATATCCTTGGAAAAAATTTTCACATGTTTGAAGTTGATTTACTATGATACAATCTTCCATATTGTATTTATGGTTTTGTGATATGTTTGAATATGGGTGTATTACTATAATACCATTCAAGGTTTATGGTTAATGTATTAAAATTTTGAATTCTAGTTTTAATACAAATGTTTTGGTTATGTTTCTTACTTTTCATATGAGGAATGCATTGGACATAGTAAGTGACTGGTGGAGACCGTTATAGCTTCTCGAGAAATTGGTAGGTCTCATGAGACAAAATATTGTAATGAAACAAGGCCTTGAAAAAATCTTATTTGTAGTCTTGGAATGAGGCCTTGACAACCTGGTTATGATGTCTGACATTATGAATTCCATCATTATGAAATGGACTATTGATATTACATGGGATTAATTGACTTGTAGAATATCCATGTTAATAATTAAATTGAATTATTTGATTTTTCATTTCCATATTATGTAGAAGTTAATGTTTAATAGGATTCTATTTTAGTCTTATATAATGCCTTAAATGTTTATTCATATTTATGATAGTTTTCCCTATATTGTTATCCTTACTAAGAATTTGAGATCAACCATTTCTATGTTTTATTTTTTTCCTAAGATGAAATGAAGTATAATACAATTAACTTGCAGGAGTAGGCTAAGGGATATGAATGTGTTCAAAGAAGACCCCATGTTTCAGTTTTTCATTTCATAATGTAATATAAAACTTATGTATATATCTATTACTTTCAGGGATACTAAACTAATTGGTATTTAAAGAAATTATCTCTTATAATCATTCTAATGTAATGTAACAATGCATCGAATCTAGGTAACTAGGTTTGGGGAGTTATAGTTGGTATCAGAGAATGTTTAGAACAAACCATGGAAACTAGATTTAGAAAAATTATTATTAGATAACACTTCTCTATTATAGACTTTGAAGATTAGTATAGAACAACTTATTATAATTTTGCTAACGTAGAGATTTTGTGTATTTCAAATCAATACATCCCTGTCTAGATACTAGCAGGTAGAGGCGGATCTGGCACAAATTTACCATTGAGTGAAATCTCAGTCATGGAGTTTTGGGCTTGGCCCGTGGTATTCTGTTACAGGAAAATGGGTCTTCCAGCACTCTTGGTTCTGACACTCCCATGGGATATGCTTAGGACAATTCAAAAATTCATTAAAACCCATTAAAATTTATATATAATTATATAACTCCTCAATGAAATATTTTAATCATTATGGATTATATCTATAAATTGTTCAATGTCTGTTAATTGTTTTACAAGTTTTGGAATTATGTATTACAATTCATAAGCTAATCTAGAGTAAGCCACTATTTAGAAATGGCACATAGTGGAAGGAATGGAAACCGTATCAGTTCACATAATCCACATAGGGATTTTCCTTCTCCTTAAGATATTTTTAGTGGAGATGGAAATGTAAATAGTGTTGATAAACTTATCACAATACTGGGACAACTCACTCAGGTTAATAATAATAACCTTAATCATATGGAGCACCCAGATCTGTAATGCAGAGGATCATTGTTAGACCACATCATGAGGCTACAACCACCAATATTCAATTGGACTACAAATCTATTTGTACCTGAGAGATGGATAAGTTCTTTAGAGAAAATATTTCATGCTTTGAGAAGTATATAAATATAAAAGGTTGTCATCGTGGTTTATTTCCCCATGGGAGATGCAGATCAATGGTGGTAATTAATTCATAACACAAAGGAATATGAATAAGTTTTAAATTTGGAATTAAATGAATTTAAGGAGATTTTAATGGAAAAATACTTTCCTCGTGCCAATGAGTAGATATGGAAAAACAATTTCTCAGTCTGAGGAAAAAGGTGGATGAGTATGTCGCAAATTATGTGGCTAACTTTACAAGGTTAGAAAGGAATGTAGTGAATTATATACATAACCCAATGAGTGTGATTGATCAATTAATTGATGGGTTAAATCTATTTCTCTATTGAGTATTAGTCTCACAATCCTTCTCAACATACAATGATATTGTCTCATGTGCTATCATGACAGAAAAAATTCTCTATGTATTACGACATTAAAGCAAAGAAAAAGAAGAAGAGATCTTATGAACACTCTGGAAATGCAAATACAGGGAAGATGGGAATTGTTGAATTTCTATCCTACAATAAATGATGGAAGAATCACCCCATACATTCCTAATGGGAATGAGAGTCTGTTAGAAGTGTGTTTAAAAAGGATACCAAAAGAATTATTTTAAGGGAAAGAAAGAGGTTGATATTGTTGAATGATACAATTGAAGAGACATGGGGCATTATGAAAATTAATGTCCTAAGAATAATGTAATATTACCTTTGAAAAGGACAAAAGAGCATGTCCAAGATTATATGATCACTACTACAGTGGTTGATGCTCCGAATGACATAGTGGAAGGTAATTTTATGGTTTCCTCAAATTTAGCCAATACTTTATTCGATTCCAGATAATCACATTGTTTCATATCTACCCAGTTTTCTATGAAAATTAGATATTTCCAATTTGATTTAACAAGGGGGTTGTTAGTCTAAACTCTAATGGGATGTATCATTACAATAATGTTTTGTGAGTCTTCTCCCATGAAGGCATCAAAATGTTCTTTATTTGATTATCTAATCATCATACCCATCATTGAATTTGATATAATCCTCATTATGGATTGGATTTCATACCATGATGTGAAGATTTATTATAGGAATAAGGAGGATACAATTTTTTAGGAAGATAAAGAGTTCCTTATCTTTAGAACAGAAAGGTCACCATCTGATTATTATATTGATCCACCCAGTAGCACTGCGGAATTCAATTACAGGGTTGGAAGAGAGTGAAACAACTATGGGTGTGGAAAATAATGTTCAAATAGTGGATGTAACTATTGTGCAAGAATATGATGATGTGTTTCCAGAGGATTCATCAGGACATCCTCCAGAATGAGAAATTGAGTTTTCCATTTATTTAATTCCTGGTTCAAGGCACCTAATGAAAACCCCTTATAGAATGGCCAATTTAGATGTAACATCTTAGGTAAATAAATAAATTTGACATTTTCATATTTATTAATATTTGTGAATATGTAGGGTCCTGAAAAATCTGGAATGGAAGATAATAATCCCCTTCATTAGAGAGAGGATTTTTACCCGATTACCTTCAACGAATTGGGAAAAGGAAGGAGGACAATACTGAAAATTGGAAAAGGACTAACTGGTCCGTGAATCGGCTCAAGTGTTACGCCGACGGTTCAGCGAACCTCTCCACTCCGTGGACCTGTCTCATTTGTGAGATGGAGGCGAAGATTCTCCATGGGCGCGAAGCAGGACAGGCGCCGAGCCGGTCCACCATCACGAACCACCCCAGCATCAAACCGCGTCAACCAGCTCAAGACGCATCCGCTTTCATTCGCGGAATAGAGGAGGAACCCTCCGTGGCCACGAATCACTCTCCGAGCTCTTTTGGTTCGTGGGGGAGGTCGTTTGGTTCATGGGTGGAGATGCGCTCAATGCCCCCCGCGAGTTGTGAATTAACAGAGTCATCTGTGAATCGGGTTTTCGGTCATGGGCCTCTGCAAAAGGTGCCTCATGACAATAGATTCTTACTTTTCTCCACTCTATAAAAGGAGACTGAGGGGAAGAGAAGAGGACATAGAGGAGATTAATCAGATTCGGGTGGAAGGTTTTTGAAAGACGACTTATAATTTTGGATGTTCTAGTTCGCGAACCAGAGCAGGTATGAACATGGGAACGAACTAATAAGAATCAAAAAATGAAAAATAACATGGTGAACCGCGAACTTAAAATAACAAATAATAGAAAACCATGAACCATGGTCCCTCCATAGATGCACTCCCCGCATACCAGGGAGTTTATTCCTCTTTTCTGATCTGCCGCACCGTGTGGCACCCTCCTACGCGACGAAGCCCCGACCGACGAGCCTCCAGCCGGCGCCGCCCTTGGCCGTCGATGCCTGCATGGAACCCTCCGCAGGCCACACTAGTTTTCGGATCCAACTCGAAGCCGCGAACCAGATTGGTTCATGGATTGAACCTGAAGCCGCAAACCACCTTGGTTTGTGGGATTCCAATCAGTCTGCGGACCACCCTGGTTCGTGAATAGCTTCTCCAACCGCGTATCACTTGCCTCCATGAAGGGTTCCACCACCCATACCCATGTGTGGCCTGCCAAATTCATCTGAGTTCTCATTCCCTGAGCCACATAAAATCCTTCTGATCCGGCCTGATCTTCCGTGACTCCCTCACTAGCCTACTCACCGGCCCCAAGCTGAGGCCTCCACCAGAGCCACTGGACCCGTGTGATGTAACCCTCAGGCGCATCAGCACGCTGTTTTGTGTTCACATACCCACGGTAAACAGGGGCTAAGGGTTTTCCCCGACCCTTGAGCAGATTCCTGAAGCATTACTGGGTTCACATTCCCACGGTAATGTGGATCCTGATCTCAGGAGCCCCCTTTCTGACCCACCACATGTTGCGGCTGGGGTACTTCTCCCTTCTTCAGATAGTAGTAAAATACCCATCAGAAGGAATTCCACATGAACTACAGTACTTCCCCCGGAAATAAGAGTGGTGAAGGGAACAAGAGCACCTCTTTTTCTCTTTGGCTATTCTTTGTTTCCATGGGTGTCCATCCCGGAGTAAGCCCTGACTTTATGGGCCGCCCTCATGCATAATCCCCACTCCACTTTTCACGGACGCACCTTTCGTGAGGTGATCTTATGGTCCCTACTGCCTTTTGTTTCTCACACTGAGCATGAATCATGTGGGCTTAGATTAATCATTGACCATGACATCCTATTATGGGCCTCCTCATAGTGTAAGCCCCAATCCATCACTCTAGGATTCCTTAGAGCATAAGCCCCAAGCCAATGCGAACTACGAGGACTTTGATTCCCTACCACAGGGATACGTAGGAATCCTCCATGTGGTTCAATCCCGATCACCAGCGGACCCCCGGGTCCACCTTCACGTCGGTTCTCCGACACTCCCGTTCGAACTACATGGACTTTGATCCCTATCTTTTAGGCAGGGTACGCTGGAATCCTCCATGAGGATCAATCCCAACAACCGGTTGATCTGACTATCTTCACATTGGTTCGCTACACCACTCCTAGTACCGCCTCAATGAGTCCCGACACCTCGGGGTCATTAATCCAATGAGGAATAGTAAACCTCGAGCATAAATGATGCTGAACCCCTGCGTTCAGCTGACCATTTCCAGCCAGGAGAAATCTATGGGTACTATGCTTGGGTATAAACCAAAGATTCGCGAACATATGAATACGTCTTAAATCTATAAGAGAGTCCTTGAACCGACAATAATTCCCCCCAAAAGTGTGTGATGAGCCCGACTTCCCATCCTCTTGACCAATGTGAGTTCTTAAGTGTCACTGGACAAACCATCCGGCGAATGCCTGCCTTTGGAAAGCAGGTCCACGTGTCATCGAATATGGAATAGTTAGGCATTTTGAGACCGACCTGAAACAAAAATGGTGAACCCGACGTGAATATTTAACCAAGAATGACATATTTAACCTAATCCTACCTTGTGCCTCCTTTTACTCACATGTAGGTCCAAGCATGGTCGTTAATTATGAATGGGATTATGAGATGTTTCTTTGACCGGTTTGTTGTTTGTATTTGTTAAAATGTTTTATAGGTACTATACAGAACTCCCTTCGATCCAATGGCATCACGAAGGAACTCGCAAGTGTGCACTTCATGCTACGCGACGACCATGCATCCTCACCAACAGAGGACCCCATCACCCACCCAGCATCTTCAACGTTGGGTCTCGTACGCGCTGATCTGAGAGTACCACATGAAAGATACTCTCCCAATGGTGGAGGCGGCCATGCACGCCCTCCAATCCGTCAATATTCACCGGTCGCCTACCCGGAAGTGGCCGAAAAGGTAGATCCAGACAGCCCCTGTTGTTGTCTCCAACTTTTTTTGGAATCTATGCCTGAAACAGGACAACGCGTACCTCCCTTATCTTAGAGAGGTGGATGAGGTCGATGTTTAAAACTTCATCCTTCTGAATGGGGGTTACACTCCTTGTTCCCCGCTAGAAGATTTCGTCGCGGTCACGCCAAGAACCAACGTCCTCTCGCCATGGAGGACATAGCCCTGAGGGTTCAGGCCCATGCTCCACGAGCTCCATCCCCTCGGACCGCCCGAAGAGGGTGGAAAACATACAACCGGGGACTGGTCATCACCATTGTCCCCAAGGAGGATCTCTGCTGCCCAGTCACAGAGACGTAGTACGAACTGGCACATACGCCTATTCACCCCTCCAAAGCATGCCATCTAGACATGGAGGCCCACCATCCAGACATGGTGGAATCATTCATGCAGGCGCACATCCCCGCCAAGCTCCATCAAGATTGTCCCTCACACATGACAGCATCTACCGGGCATGTGCCTTTCCCTGCCCAGGGTTTTGAATCCCACCAACTTGACGTGTTGGCAACCCAACGCATACAGGACCTGCTCCTAGCTGAGGCTTCTGACGCCTACCATCTTGATATGGTGGCGATCAACAAAGCCCGCCACCCATATGTGGTGGAAAATCATAGGCAGGCACTTCTCCTCGCCAACAAAAGCCACCGACTCGATATGGTGGGGAACCAATATATGCAGGGCCAGCTCCCTGTAGATACAAGTAAAGTCCTCCATCCCGATGTGGCGGAAAACGGAGAGATAAATTGGCGTATCCCGGTACATGGAATGATTCGTTCACCTGCGCCAATACAGATGAATTGCCAGTACCCACTGACCACCGGAGGACCGGAGCAGGATATTTCTACTCTGATACCAGAATGGGACTTCATACCCATTCCAACCAAATATGTCTCTCTGCATATCCTAGAAATGATGGAGGAGCAGGAATAGATCCTTGATCATATCTTGTAGACGAA
Organism: Viscum album; assembly: GCA_963277665.1. Lineage (NCBI taxonomy): Eukaryota > Viridiplantae > Streptophyta > Magnoliopsida > Santalales > Viscaceae > Viscum > Viscum album. The sequence goes on from OY728163.1 coordinate 696,748,583, forward strand.
CCATAATGTAATTGCATCAGCGGGAACAGCAAGGATTCAGGCTCGTGAGCCCGTCTCCCCATTTGAGGCGACTCGTCTAAGAGATGAGATAGCCACCTCGGAGCCGATCTGCATCCCTGCTCCCACCCAGGAGGGTCTCCAACTATATTTCGCGATGCAAGGGCAGCCGGATCGAGCTGCTTCACTCGTTCCAACTGGGGGACACCCATCCATCACGGTGGATGCTCCATAGTAGGCATATACCCCTGCTAAAAGTAATAATGTTTGTTGTAATATCCCGACGGCATCACGAGACCCAATTAGATAGTGACCCAAAGGTGAAGTCTGTTTTCAATAGTAAACGGTCCTCGCTGCCTGCAAGAAAGAGCCTCGAATGCGCCAAAGGCTCTCGAAAAATAAAGTGCGGGTTCATGACTCCACTCTGCTGGAAGCTGGGTTTCCCAAGGCTACTAAGCACACATCACAGGCTCCGAACCCTGCCCACCCCTTACCATATTATGGGAGCAGAAGTAGCAGTTGCAAAGTTCCTCCCCATAATATTGTTACCAGCAGCTCTGAAGGTCCTCCCCAGAGCACCCATGGTGGCCTCCCCCATAGGCATAAAACAATCTATGACGAGAGCTCCTCTTTTGATGCGAGTCACGGAAACCCTCCACGTTACCAGAAGATCGAGTAGCAAAAATGTCCTCCACTTGCGACGGTCCACCCTGAATTTCCTCCTTAGGGTATATGCTGCAAATACTCTCCATACAGTGGGTCCACATATTATGATAGTGGTCATCGATATCATAGTCGCATCTATGGAGGCCCTCCCCATAGTGACGTCTCTTCACGACAAGAAGGCCATCCCCTTGTCGTTTCCTGCCCTGACGGTCCTCCCCAAGGGTTACGTTGCAACAAAACTCTGCGCAACCGGTCATCAGATCACGGTGGTAGTCCTCGCCACCCTAATAATGGAGGTCCTCCCTATAGATACGTCAAGCAACGAGAAGTCCCAACCCTCATTGCGTTACATTTTGAAGTCCCTCCCCGGGGTGTGCCCCCTGGAAATTCTCTCTGCGGCAGTTGTAATGGTAGTCCTCACCATTACAGCAGCTGTGATGGTAGTCCTTGCCACCGCGGCAACCATTGTGAATGTCCTCCCCATATTGGCCCCAAGAAACAAGAAGTTCCCACCCTTATCGCAGTGTGTCTTGAAGGTCCTCCCTAGGATGCACACCGAACGTCAATCCATGATGGTCATACTCACCATGATGGCAGTTGTTGCAAAGGCCCTCCCTGTAACAACGCTACACTTCCAAAAGGTCCTCCCCTTGCTGCGACATGCCCTGTAGGTCCTCCCCATGGTATGCACTAGAAAATTCCTCTATACAGTGAGGCATCAAGCTGTGATGGAAGTCCTCGCCATTGTAGCCTCCATCGTGAAGGTCCTCCCCGAAATGGAAAATCATATCGATAGGAAGGTCCTCCCCCTACCGAATCAATCACAGACAATCCCTCATATGTCGAGGCACTCATAAGGACGGGATCAAGCATGTCATATTCCTAGTTAGTCTCCGACGACATCCTTATTCAATTGGGAGACGTTCCGGGGCCATGTTAATCTTCTAAACCGCCTCGGAATCGCCCACATAATGATTTAATACCTACCGGTCCCACTACCACCAACCACACTGACAAATAGTGTCTCAGTTGGGCCTACCAGGTAGAGAGGACACTAGCGGAGGAGTATGCCAACATGTTCCGCCGGAGGAAAAGACTGGCTAGGGATGATATACCAGTTATGTTTTGGCCCACGACCACCTCTCAGTTCGACATACCCAGAGTTTTGTCGGAAGAATGCATGCACAGAATCCACACTGATATATGAAAAACCCTCCGCCAACTGAAATCAATCTTCTGACCCTACGATGAGTATGTATACCATTTCAAGAAAATAGGAGACCTCGTGCGTCACATCGACCTGGAAGATATTCCATCGGCACGGAAACGGTGACTCGAGAAGCATAAAGAAAACATGGAGATGGCTTGCCTCCGTGCGCTGCACTAGTTGCGTCGCCTAATCGGTGATTCCCCAACAGGAGTCCATATCAGGGAATGGGGAGAACATGGAGATCTTCATTTCACTACACTCCCCACCCAGAACAACCTGTTTTGCGTGGTGTCTTGCAATGTCATCACGTCAATACGACAATCGAGTGGTCTCTCTGTTCAGGAATGGAATCACATCCAACAGAGCCGAGCCTTGAGTATGTCACAGAAGCATCAGGCCCGATGGGAACGATCTATTCAAGAACACGTGAATCAAGGCACCGAGAGAATACAACAGGCCTCTCGCCTAAGAGTTTCCAATTAGTGATCTTTTCATGCCTCCCTAGAAGGGATAGGTTCACATAAGAACATGACACCAAACGCCATTCATCACTGAATGGGGGCACACAAGATTGGGTAGGTAGTAATAGCAGTAGCCACTGCTGCAATCCAGGGTCAACCCCAGCCTGCAGGGGTAAGAGATTTTTTAACAAAAAAATCCCCCGTAAGACCAATAAAAATGGGAAGAGACTCGATATCCAAGGAACAGAGCCAACCCCAGCCCTCATGGATGGGGGAATTATTACCCCCTCAATAAAAACCTCCCCCACGAGAGACAATATTCTCTCGTCTAGGGAGGACAACCAGAAGAGGGGGTTCTCATCCTATCCCATCATTTGAATCATCATACTCTCCGAGAGGAAGGCACACCGTAAGGTGACAACAGAGAACTCTTTGTGTCACCCTTCATCAAGAAGTCTGAAGACAATCCCAGGTCACGAAAGGGAAGGCCAGCAGAAGACACGGGAGATCATCTTCCCATTAGGATGATGACATCTTGTCTGCCCCGCTATATGAATCTATCAATGCCATAGAGGTTAACCCCACGGGTGACACCATATATAATGAAAATAAGGATGGATCGGGAGATGATAGTTCTGGTAAGGCTGTTACTCACAACAAACCACCAGGTGTGCACACCCAGAACCAGAGGGTCGCCCTAAATATGGCCGCCCATTCAGCTAACCCCCCCCCCCCCCCCCCGCCTACCCTGTGAGCTTCCAAAAAGGATAATAACAAAGGGCTGGTTACCCTTAACCCACCTCCTTCTCTCTTGAAAATGATCCACTCAGGCTCGAAGAGAGGTTCACTCGACATGAATAGGAAATGAAAGAATTGAGGCGGCTTAATGCTGAGCTACTCCAAAGGAATCGTATTATGGGAAACACGTCCCAAGAGGATCCACATCCTGCACTCTCAGTTAGTGCACCTCAAAGACCCAAGATTACCCTGCCTAATGAGGTGCATGGTACGTCCAACTACCTAAATGTAGATCCGGATGAAGACCATGACTTACCTCCACTTAGGAAGAAACCAGAGTGAGTACGCTTGAACCCTCCGAAGGTGTCACAAACAGCACATTCACCACATGTGCCAACCGAGATGGATCCTCAAACAATGCCTCAGGCTACACCTGCTCAAGACCGGGCCCAACAGGATGTAAATCAGGGTCTCACCAACACCATGGAGGCACTAACGGCTTGAGTGGATGCGATGGAAGGTCAACGCGCCCCGATACAGCCAGAGCGGAAACCCTACCCATATTGGGTGAGCAACACACCTCCTCAACCCAATTTTGGGAGCCCTATATAACCTATCTTCAATGGATCAGGGAATCTGAAACAACATTTGATGCACTACGCATCCAATTGAGACCCTATGATGGGAACTCCAGAACAACAAGAAGCAGTGAATCTAAGATGCTTTATGCGGACCTTGCAAGGATCCGACTTCGTCTGGTATATGAGTCTACTAGCCCAGTCAATCAAAAACTGGGATGACCTTCGGTATCCGTTCTTTTTCCACTTCAGCTCGACATTTCCCAAAACAATGGTCAACGACCTCATGAACTACAAGCAGAGGGAGAATGAGAGGGTCTCATATTTCATCGCTAGATGGAAAGGTCTGACCTACTCTCGGAACATGCCAATGCCTCAAGATGAGATTCTTTCCATATGCATTGACAATATTCAGGATGAGTTACGAACACCACTCATTCTAGTGGAGTGCACCACTGGCTTCCTCCACCTCTCGACCATTACCCAAAGAATTGAGGAATCCCTGCATCAGACCAATTTGATGTCCCTAATAGCCTCACAGGCTCCTACAAAGAGAGCATCCAGAGATGAAGCATCCTCTATCACGCTTAAGCCAGCCCCTGTACCTGCTCCACTGCTCAGGCCTCAACCAAATCGTTAAGGTCCCCCTATTCATCAGTGTTCCTCTCCCCGCAGGCGGGACGATCCGAGAGGATCGAAGCAGAAACAATTTTAGGAACGAAGGAACAAAGTATACTCGTTTCGAGAGGACCAAGTCCGCGGTTACTTCATCACGAACATGAATTGCAACTTTCTCTACCTCCCGGAGCTGAGGAAACCCGAAGAAGTCGGCCACTATGACTGGCCAGATTACTGTCCCTACCATCAGATGTTGGGGTACAATATTTTGGAATGTTTCATATTCAATGTCCTTCTGGAGAGGATGGTAAACTCCAGGAAGGTCGAGCAGGGACCACCCCCAGCACATGTGACATATATTTCAACCATTGACTATGAAAAAGGGGAGGTATGGAAGGAAGTCACCACAAAAAAGGTCATAAATTTGATAACTGGATGACTCATAAGACTATCTACCGAGCCAAGGGAATACACTGAGCCCAACTACGGCAGCCAGTGTAGCCGCCAATAACCCCTGATGTTGCACAACCAACAGTATCAGCCTCACAACCCTCCACAAGTCGGTCATCCATGAGTAATCAAAGGATGAGACAAGCGCAAGAGGATCAGTCTACGACGAGGCCAATGTTAGCATCTACACTGTCAGATTTCATTCCCTCGAACATGGCGTCACAGGCACCGACCCACCAAATGGCACCGTCACGGACAACCGATCAGGTTGTCTTGTCAAGGGATGAGGATCCAATATTTGGTTCCATCAACATCATCCTCTCATGGAATCATCCCCTAACAAAGGGTATGATTATGAACCCGAGTTCCAGACACAAGGGGCTAGAAGGAGGAATCAGAGAGGCAGGGGATACCAGGGGAGACGTAGTCGAGGCCGAAACCAACCCTATGGTTGGAACCCGGCCCTAACCTTTAATATATCGGAAACATGTGGTAGAGACATTAAACGGACTCAATATGAGAAGGAACATCCATCCACATCCACAAGAGGCCACCCTGGCCCCGTTATTCTACGATAGCCATCAGTGGAGGAACATATGCCTCACCACCTAGCACACACAAACCGACCGGTCGTGTCGGGTCCCAAGAATGTGGGAACATCGTCGAGATCCGACCCCATGGCGGGTCCCTCCTTGTCACATACTCTAGATCCCAAGACGCTTTCTAAAACTCTCTCACCAGTAGATAAGCATTGGCCATTGGAAAAAAAGTACGACATCCTTAAGAAGTCGGCGTTAGTACCATCCAAACTGTCCATCCTGGATGCCCTGAGTCTATCTACCGACCTCAGGGAGGCTCTTATTGAATCCTTGCTCAACCCCCAGGTGTTTCAAGCCGAGGTAGCTGTCGCCGAGATTTATTAGATGGAGACTGGCCCGGATGAATGAAATTTGGTGATTTCCTTCACCGATCAGGATGAGGATGCTATAATTCAAGGACTCCTCAAACCATTGTTACGATAAGAGTTTGCAGAAGCCGATGGGAAAAATCATGCTAAAGACCCATTTTGGTGACCTTGTGGCCTATTAGAAATGCATGGTGGTCCGGCAGAGCAAAACATTCAATGCCTTGGTTGGAAGGTCATGGCTTCATAAGAACATGGTTGTTCCTTAGTCATACCCCTGGTGTATTAAGTACTTCATCAATGGGAATAGAAGGACCTTGTATGTCGACTAGGCCCCTTTCGAGCTCTCTAAATCACACTACATTGATGCTAAATTTTATGAGAAAAATAAAGAATACGCCTTTGGCCGATGGTGATTACTGGATCCCCGCTCTAAATGGTCTGGAAGTGGTTCCTAGAAACCCCCTTAGTCAGCTTGGCAGAGACTACATACTACCCATCAACCATACTGAGAGTAGGGGTTCAAGTCCGGACACACACTCACCTATCTTCATGACTTCAACCACGACAGACGAGCATGGAAATGTGGGAATGTCCGCCAACCCTGAATTTGGGGGTGTGTACTTGAGCGAGGACACTCCAAATGACTCGACTCCGGACTATCAGGAGATCAATTAAAGAGATCTCCCCCTGTTAGATCCAGAAGACGAGGATTTGGGAGAAGAAGAGGAATAAGATCTCAGGGATGCACCTCCCGCATTTGAGGAGGGTAACTCCACCACAATGGATGAGCTCAGGGAAATAAACCTGGGTATCGAGGAAGATCTGCGGCCTACTCTCATTAGTGCAGCCATGTACCCCGAGGAGCACGAGGTATATACCACTTTCCTGAACTAACATCAGGATGTTTTTTCCTGGAATTACAAAGAAATTCTAGGAATCGATCCTGAAGTGGCGACACATCACCTGGGTCGTCCATAAGACCACTGGGGCTGTAAACAGGCTACCAGAAGGACACATCCCACGCATGACGCCAAAATAAAGGCTGAAGTTGATAAGCTCATTAAATCAGGCTTCATTCGGGAGGTTCAATACCCCACCTGGTTGGCCAATATCATCCCTTTCGAGAAAAAGAACTGGAAAATCCGCTTCTGCATTAACATCAAAGATCTCAATCGGCACTGTCTGAAAGATGAATTCCTTGTCCCGATCACCAAGTTATTAATCGATGCGACTGCCGGGTACTATTCTCTATCCATCATGGATGGCTATTCTGGATATAATCAAATCAGGATGGCCCGATAAGACGAAGAATCCACCACCTTCAGAGCCCCCCAAGGGGTATTCTGTTACATGGTCATGCCATTTGGTCTCAAGAACGCTGGCGCCACATATCAATGCGCCATGCATCGTATCATTAATCCATCCCTACGGAGATTCGTCAAATGTTATGTAGATATCTTGGAGGTCAAATCGATACAATGCTCAGATCACCTGTCATACCTTGACACCGTCTTCAAAAACTTCGACAGCATAGCCTGATGGTGAACCCTTTGTTGTGCTCCTTCAGGGTTACCTTAGGGTAATTCCTTTTCTTCGTTGTACACCATCGCGACATCGCAGTCGACCCTGAGAAGACAAAGGCTATCCTTGGCCTTCCACCTCACTGCAACCTCACTGAGTTGAGAGGATTCCAAGGGCACCTGGCCTATATCAGGCGATTCATAGCCACCCTAGCAGGAAAATGTTTTCCCTTTACGTGGTTAATGAAGAAGGGAGTCATGTACCGATAGACAGATGACTGAAAAGAGGCATTTGACAACCTAAAGAGCTACCTTTTAAGCCCACCAGTGCTCATTCCCCCTGTTCAAGGAAGACCTCTCCTCCTATTCGTGACGACCCTAGAGAGGTCACTGGGAGCCTTCCTCGCACAAAATAACAACGCCGATAGTGAAACCAATATTTATTACCTCAGTCGAACAATGATTTATGTTGAGACTCGATACTCAAACCTTGAGAAGAGCTGTTTGGGCTTGTCTTCGTAGTTCAAAAGTTGAGACATTATCTGTAGCATCATGATTTCTATTTGGTCTCGCGTAATAACCCGCTAAAGTACATACTCAGCCACCCGATGCTCACTGGGCGCCTATCTTGATGGGCAGTCATCCTGCAATAGCTTGACATCCGGTTTGTGCCTCAAAAGGCCATCAAGGGCCAGGCATTAGCAGACTTTCTGGCAGAGCACCCCTCAACCGGGACTACCACACCGGACATCGAGCTACCGGATGAAAGCGTCTTCACGGTTCAAGAGAATCTCCCAACATGGGAAATGTACTTCAACGGCGCCTACTGAAGCCTAACCGGGAAGAGGATGGAAGACCCCAAATTTAACAAGGTGGGTTTAGGGATAATACTCATGTCCCCGGAAAAGGATGTCTTTCCATATTCCTTCCTCCTATCAGAAGGATGTACGAACAATGAAGCGGAATATCAAGACCTCATTGCCGGCCAGGAACTCGCACTCCAGGCACAAGTACAACACCTTAAGGTAAAAGATGACTCAGAACTAGTCATCAAGAAATTCAATGGTGACTATGCTATCAAAAAGGAGGAGCTGATTCCCCTATTTGACCATGACCAAGGGTTAATGGCAGAATTTTTCATGGAACCAACATTGACCTATATTCCAAGTCTCACAATGCCCAAGATGACGCATTAGCCAACGTGGTGACAACCCTAGCCGACCCAGACCGGGAGGAAACATTCATCAGTATTGCTCACCGCTGAATGGTCTTCCCATATGTTCAGACCATGACCGAGGAGATCCATGAAGTAAGTCTTATCCATGAGCCTGGTTGGATGACCCCCATTGCAACCTAACTTCAACAGGGAGAACTTCCATCAGACAGGGTTGAATGAGAGAAAATATGGAGAAGGGTAATCAACATTGTCCTATATAGAGAAACGGGTCACCAATATGTCCTCTACAAACCAGTTCTTGACGAAGTCCTCCTAAGATGAATTCACAGAGAAGAAACCACCGCCGTCATGACTAAAGTGCATGTCGAAGTATGTGGAGCACATCAGCCGGGGACCAAGCTTTCCCATCAGGTTCGAAGACTCGGGTAGTATTGGCCCACAGTGGCACGAGATTGCGAGTGCTTTACTGCAAAATTCTACTCGTGCCAAATACATGACAACTTCATACACCAACCACCGTAGTTACTTAATCAGGACACATACTCCTGGACATTTTCTGTATGGGGAATGGATGTTGTAGGACCATATCCCCCCACCACATCCAAATAGCTGAAGTATATCCTCACAGAAACCGACTTCTTTTCCAAATGGGTGGAAGTCATACCCCTTAAGGAAGTTGGGGCAAGAAGCATTGTCAGCTTCGTGAAAACCAATATCATCTCCAGATTTGGTGTCCCTCATACCATACTGAAGTATAACAGCACCAACTTCTACTCTGCTGAATTAGAGAAACTATACCAAGAGTATGGTATCAAGGATAACCACTCATCCCGCTACCATGAGGTGGCCAACAGACAGATAGAGGCTTTCAACAAGACCCCGTCCAAAATTCTCCATAAAATGGTGGACAATGACAATAAGTCATTTCCGGACAAACTCTTCCATTCATTGTGGGCTTATCGAACAACAATATGCACCATTACTCAGTCTACCCCGCACTCAATGGTATACAGCATAGAGGTGGTCCTACCCATTGAACTGCAGCTTCCCTCACTCGGTGTTTCCATCTATGATCAATTATCCGACAATTAGAAATTAGAAATGTGGCTGGGTGAATTGGAACAGCTGCACGAGAAGCGGTTGCACACTTTTCACCATCTGCAAGTCTTCCAGAATCGGATTACACGAGCCTTCAATAAAAAATGTCAGTCTTCAGTCCTTCTTGGAAGGAGAATTGGTATTGGTCCTCTGGACCCCAATGATACCTGGAAGGAAACCTCCAAAGATGGATCCCAAGTGGGAGGGACCATACATTATACACAAGGTCTACTCCAACGGTGCATAGACCATGATCTCCATGGACAATCAATTCACTACGGATCCTACCAATGCGAGTTTCTTAAAGAAGTATTTCACAAAGAGACCAAGATAGTACTTTTTCCTTACCAAACGACGTTAAACTGCATGGATAATAAGGGATAATAAGTGTTAAGAATGCCCCCTTCCTCTCATGTATGGACCAAACCTGCATGGGGTGTATTCTTCGTTCAAGATGCATAACGTTAAACTGCCAAGCACCCAACGGTGAAAACTCTAGGACCATAAACTAAGATTAGTTCATCCTCACCGCACGACGTTAAACTGCACGAATAAGGGGCTTTAAAAATTCCCTCTCCCCCCGTGTATGGACCAGATCTGCATGAGGTGTACTCCTTTTAGGGAACTATGTATGGCTTGATTCCTGCCCTCGCAGGATACTTAGCGACGTCAGAGTCCCCAATCCTGGCACATTCATCCCAGAAAAAAGGTTTCAAAATAACCTTTTCCCCCATGTATGGACAAGACCCACACAAGGTGTATCCTTTATCCTCACTGCACAACGTTAAACTACACGGATTTCAGAGATCTACATACGGCTTGATTCCCGCCTTCACATGATATGTAACGATGCCAGAGTTCCCCATCCTGGCCCAGCCACTCCCGAATTAAAGTTAAAAAATCCCCCTCCCCCCGTGTAAGGACCAGACCTACACGGGGTGTATTCTCTTTCAGAGAACTATGTGCGACTTGATTCCAACCTTTGCAGGATACGTAGCGACGCCAGGGTTCCTCGTCCTTGCCCAGACACCTCGCAAATAAAAAAATTCACCCTTCCCCTGTGTATGGACCAGACTTGCACGAGGTGTATTTGGCAGAGAACTATGTCCGGCTTCATTTTTTCTTTCGTAGGATATGTAGCGACGCCAGGATCCCATCCTGGCCCAACCACTCCCAAATGAAATAAAATAAATGTTAAAAAAATGTCCCCTTCCCACGTGTACGGACCAGCCCTGCACAGGGTGTACTTCTTCCATAGAACAACGTACGACTTGATTCATGCCCTCACAGGATACGTAGTGACGCCAGGGTTCCCCATTCTGGCCCAGCCCCCGAATAAAAGATAAAAATGCCCCCCAACCGTGTACGGACCAGACCTGAACGGGGTGTACTCTTCGTCCTTACTGCACGACGTTAAACTGGATAGATAATGAGATTTAAGAATGCCACCTTTTCCTTGTGTATGGGCTAGACCGGCATGGGTTCTTTTTTTACGTCCTCTTCGTACAATGTTAAACTGCATGGATAATGAAAGTTAAAAATTCCCCTTTCCCCCGTGTAAGGACCAGACCTGTACGGGGTCTATTATCGTCCTCTCCGCACGACATAAAACTTCACGAACCATGGACTCACCCCACGAAATTAAAATGAACGGAGTTTATTGCGAACCACCTAAGTTGTATGGAGAAACGAGGTGGAAATAATCCTTGCACATTTGGATGCATCCTCCCCATACATCAGATTCCACGACCCGGATAATTATGGATCTTCATAACCATTCATGGCCATTGGAAGTGGGAAGTCATCGACCCGTGGACACATTGGCCTGACTATGCATACCATGCCCTCAGCAGCTCTGCATATTGATAGCCCCTGACCCATCTACCAAAAGAAATATTTCCACAGGAGACACTCTTCCTAGCTCTGTATGCTTACCGGCCTCAGAGCCCCCTTATCATACCTCCTGATCTAGAATATTATGGCTCAATGGTTTACAAGTCCATCCCCTTTTCACATCCAAAATCACTAGGGTATCCCTTCCCGGTTAGCCTATGTATCCCCTCATGGTTCACATGACGACCTACATCTACGAACATCAAGCCAGGACTACACTGTTGTGACTCAACATACAATTGCAGTAAAGATATTTCTTGTATGCGCGGACACCATTATCCCGACATTCCGAACTCTATACTGTGAGCAATCTCGGATTTTCATAATCATTCATGGCCATTAAAAGTGGAATGTTATCAACCCAGGGACATCTTTTCATGACTATGAATACCATACCCTCAGCGGCTCTACATGTTGATAGCCCCTGGCCCGTCTACCAAAGGCCAGATGTCCTCGGGCGATACTCTTCCTAGCTCCATACACCTACCGGCCTCCGAGCCCCCACACCATACCTCCTGACATGGGAAACCTCAGAGTTACAGTTTACAACCATCATCCCCACCCTGTTCAGAGTATATCAGAGCATGGTAACTCAGTTATCCTTTGAGTGACTCTAGTAATAGTCACCCAATGGTCTGATCTCTATGTCCGCTAAACTAGAAGTACTTTTTCCTTACCACATGACGTTAAACTGAATGAAGTGAAGGTACACCCATGCACGCAAAATAAACCAACGCAGGGAGCTCTCTAAGATTTACTAGCAACCAGGGCTGAGTATGCCTGACATGCCTAGACATTTCCATCCCAAATGACATTCTTCGTGGCCCGAATAATTACGGATCCTCATAAAAATTCACAGCCATTAGAAGTGGAAATTTATCGACCTGTGGACACCTTTGCATGACTATGAATATCATGCCCTCAGCGGCTCGGCATATTGATAGCTTCTGGCCCGTCTACCAAAGGAAATATTTTCATAGGCGACACTCTTCCTAGCTCCGTACGCTTACCGGCCTCAGGATCCCCATATCATGTCTCCTGATCCAAGAAGCCCCAGAGCCACGATTTACACCAATAAACCCCTCTCCACGTTTGGGCATGCCGAGATGTTCGAGCCCAGTTGCATTCTGATGAAGAGTGGCCTTTTCCACTATGTCCTTACCACATGACGTTAAACTACATGGAACATCTTGGCCGCTTGGAATAAAACTACAGAGACCAAGCATTAACTATCATGGTAAATGCATTCAATTACAAGCATTTTCACTGGTTTAAAAATTTCCTCGTCCTCGCTCCATGACGTAAAACTGCACAACATCCTTTAAAAATGCTCACCGTCTATAATGCACGACATTAAACTACACAAAAGTCATCCTCACCACACGATGTTAAACTGCACATTCCCCCCTTTCCTTTCACGTCGGGTCACATCCGTCCTCACCACATGACGTTAAACTGCATGGAGTTTGTCCTTACCGCATGACGTTAAACTGCACGGGCTTCGTCGAGACCCACCCAAGATATACGGCGAAAGTGGAAAGGAATACTCCTAGCGCATATGGATGCATTCTCTTCATACACCAGAGTCCACGAACTGGATAATTGCGGACCTCCATAACCACTCATGGCCATCAGAGGTGGAAGGCCATCGATCTGTGGGCACCTTTGTATGACTTTGCATACCATGCCATCATCAACTCTCCATAATGATAGCCCCTGCCTTATCCATCAAAGTCATTATTTTCCCAGGTGATAGTCTTCCTATCTCCATATTCTCACCGACCCCAGTGCCCCCATGTCATATCTCCCGATCCAAAAATTTATGGAGTAGTGGTTTACAAGTTCATTCTTCACCGGCGTCCAAGTGTTGTCGGGGCACCCCTTCCTGATGAGCCTATGTATCCGCATGCGGTTCACATGACAATTTGCATATCAAGAATCAATACAGAACTATTCTACTCTAACTCAGCGGGAAACTACCATGAAGATGTCTATTTTGTGCTTAGGACACCATTATCCCCATGTGCTGAACTCTGTTCTATGAGCAATCCCAGATTTTCATAATCATTCATGGCCATAGGGAGTGGAAAGTTATTGACTCGTGGACACCTTTGTACGACTATGCATATCATTCCCTCAGCGGCTCTACATAATGATATCCCCTGGCACATCCATCAAAGGAAATATTTCCTCAGGTGATACTCTTCCTAGCCCCATATGCTTACCGGCCTCAGAGCCCCCATATCATCTCTCCTGATCTGCGAAACCCCAGAGTTATAGTTTACACCTTCATTCCAACAGACTTGTTCAGAGCATGCTAGAGCATCCTAACTCAATTTCCCTCCGAGTGACTGTAGAAATAGTCACCCAATAGTCCGATCTCTATGAAGGTTTAACTGAGAGTACATCGTCTTTACCGTATGACATTAAACTGCACAGAATGTAAAAAAATGTCCCTCGTCCTTACCGTATGACGTTAAAATGCACGGACTCTGTTTTTACCGCATGACGTCAAATGCACGACCAAACTCATCATGAGTTAATCCAAGGGTATGGGTCCCCCCCATTAGTACAAGGGTCATACCTGCACAAACTACCGCCTCACATCAGTGTTTGGAGGGATGAATTTACTCGTTCCCAGAAATTTATCCAGGACGTTTCTCCCATGTCCAGGAATCCTCATTTCATAAACCATACTCTACATCCAGAAAGAGCCGAACCCTTGTCAGCCACCCCTGGTGGTCCCGAATCTCAAGTTCCCTAATGTTGCTCGGCTATCGGAAGAACACAATCATTGACCTAAGGACACCTTTGCACGACTATGCATACCATGCCCTCAGCGGCTCTACATATTGATCGCCCCTGGCCCGTCTACCAAAGGCATGATTTCTTTAGGAAATGCCTCTATCTGTACGCTTGCTGGGATCTGAGCCCCGAAATCCATTAGGAAACACTCTTAGCTGATGTTTATTGTCCCCTTTAACAACCCTTCCTGAGTATGGTGGAACATCTCTGACAATATTACCGAGGACAAGGAGATGTCGTTCCATTATAGATGATGTCCCGACTGCATGACTTTAAACTATGCCAATCCCCAATAGTCCTTTACGCTAGATAAATGCGTAGGATAATAACCTTTCTTCTACACTCTTAATTGATACAGATGTTATCAAAACCTTTCAGACAACACATTCCCTTTCCAAGCTACCCTCGGTGGTTTTCATAATCCTCCAAGCCACCCATGGTGGTTTCCATAAGCCGGACTTTCATGAAGCCCTATGGCCATCATAAAAGGAGAGTCATTAAATTAAGGACACCTTTGCATGACTATGCATACAATTCCTTAGCGGCTCTGCATATTGATCACCCATGTCCTGTCTAACAAAAGAAATATATCTTTAGGCGATGCTCCTCCCACCTCTGCATGATGATACGGCTCCCATGCCTTTAGACATGCCATGTGTTTTGTTCAAATCTAAACATGCTCCCTCCACATGCGTCTAAAGGAAATTGAGACATCTTTTAATCAACCTATCCTCATTGGGGCCCTTTCCCCACAATATATGGTAAAATATGTTCGAACTAAAACATCAGTAATGATAGTCTTGATGGAAGGACATTAAACCGCCCAAGAAAAGAGGCACAAAGTCTGTTAGGCTGAACACTGAAAAGGGCGACCTTAGAAAAAGTCATGCCATACCGGATGGGCCCACAATAAATGGGCCCAGGAAAAATTAGGGCATTAAAAGAAAATACAAAAATTTTTGTGGGGTTTTTCTAGATAACCCTTCAAATAGTCAAACTATACTCACTGGACCCCATGGTCCAGGAAAAATTTAGGGTTTTTTTCCTGAGTGATGATTAATTCTGATTTAGTGAGTTGTTATTTACACAATAATTGTTCTAGTAACAGTAAAATCTTACAGCGATAAGTGATTGACAGATACTTTATTTCGTTCGAACAAAAAGGGAGGATGTCCACAAGCTGGGGTCTCTCCCTCAAAAAAGGAGGGGTAAGTAAAAAAAGAGGACAATAATGGCTCTGATAGTCATAAGGGAGCTTGACTCACTCTCTCCACCAGATCAGCGACCGTGCGGTGGAGTTCGTTGCATGTCTGCTCCAGCACAACCTTCTCTCAGGCCTGAACCTCAGCCACCAAACGAGTATTCTACACTGTTGTGTGGAGATCATTAATCCCTTTTCTGGTGGCTTCAAGAAGACCAGTCATATC
The DNA here is from genome assembly GCA_963277665.1 of Viscum album. Lineage (NCBI taxonomy): Eukaryota > Viridiplantae > Streptophyta > Magnoliopsida > Santalales > Viscaceae > Viscum > Viscum album. The sequence goes on from OY728163.1 coordinate 696,764,128, forward strand.
TGATAACTAATCCCTCAACATTGATACCCGTTCTTCACATTCATGCCACTCGGAGGATAGGACGACCTCCTTATCTTGAGAGATTGCCTCCTATGCTATTAGCTGATGGAGTTATATTGTGGCTTCCTCCAGGGCTTGGGTCCCGCAATGAGCGGCAGCAAGGTGAGAATGTTTGCATTCACTAGTGGAAACTTTCTCATGGTCCATGAAAACATGGCAAGCAAGAGAATGGAAGTACCAATATTCAATGCCACCTGACCCCAAACCCATGAAGAGCTATCGAATAGATTCAGTTTTAGTTTCTATTTCGGCCAGGGGAGTTTCAGTGACAATATCGTGAATCTGGGGCCAGGCCCTCTTGCACACTCCTTGGTGTTCCGCCATGACATGAGGATCTTTGGTATCCTCACTAGACAGCGTGAGAGCAAAGTCTGGAATTGCGACCAGGGCAGGCATGTGAATGCTAGACGATGGTTCTGAAGCTAGAAGACCTGAAGATTTTAACCCCGGTTCGGGATTGGGAGTCATGTTGCTATGACCGGTATCGGTCGGAAAAACATCAGGAATTGTCTCGATGGGACCCGACTCCACAAGGTCATCCTCATCCGCTTCCAAGAAGGTTGGGATCATCTGAACATCAGCCACAGAGGGTATGGGAGGAGAAAATCTCATGAGTCGCTTTGAATGACGAGCCATCAGTCGGTCCTCCCTCAGAGCAGATAAGGAAGGTGCAGTAGGCATAGCACCCGCAATGACTCTTGACTTGGGAACCTGCCGGATAGCCTTACTAAGGATCCAATTGGGGTAATGATTTACCCACATCCTTGCGTATTCCAAGGATAGGTTGATAGCCACTCCCGTATTAGGAAAGAGAATGCTTGTGTCAGATCCCTCCCACATCAGCATCAACCACCATTGACGGAGAGTGGCTGGTTGCAGTCCTCAAGCATGAGGAGGAGGAAGGGAAAATTAGAGTTGCATATACCCAAACTAGAGAGAAAAGCGACGTGGGGCATACAACTTTCACAGAGAAACACCGTTGATTCTTGCGGATAAAAACCCATCCCGTAGTGAAATCACATAAGAGAGCTCCTCCAAGATCCCCCGACGGTTATCAACCACAACACCAGAAGGGTCACGGTAGGGAGTAAAGGAAAACTGGGATAAATCACTCAGATGCTCAATGACTTCATCATAACTGATGGGATTTAGACGAACTCTAGCTATATCAAGCAGAGTAAGACGAAATGTAGGATGCAGGATGACCGTGTTCTGACAATGCTCATAATAGTGGAAGTGATTCACTATCCAACCGTATAAGAACTGAAATGGCCCACTCATATGGTAGGGTGACCCACCCTCCTACATGTGACTCAGTAGTTCGTAAATATGAGCCAAAGTGTCCATGTATATGTTCACCATGAGGCCCTCTGCCAACTAGACTGCCATCATCATGGTGCAAGATCTCACGCTTGGGTTGATATCCCATGAAGGGAATAGCCACCAGCTCAGAAACATAGCAAACAAACCTGCCAACCGGAGCATAGGCGGAACTCCGGGGCACACCTCATAACCCCATGAAAGGTAGTCTCCGGCCTCCCAAACCACCCAGTATGAACCTGGGGTGGTTCGTGACTATTGAGAATGATGAGTCCTGGGGTTCTTCATCCTCAGAAGAGGATCAGTGTTGTTCAGAAATAACCCTATCCAGGTGCTATATGGAATAATAGAGCGGGCACGCAAGGCCTGACCCAGTGATTTCTCCGCCATAACCAGCAGATCCTTCACCAATGAAGGCACTTTTTCTACATCATACCACACACTAGTTGTTGGAAGGAACTCATCATACATCTCACCAATAATTGGGAGCCCTCCCAATTGATAGATGTCCCACATACAAATGCCAACTTCACCATGGGAATGGTGGAATGTATTAGTGCTTGAACAACATCGACCGAGTAGGTCAGGTGGGATCAAGGATGGTGGGTAAACAACAAACTGGGAGGCCCATACTGCGGAGTACAAATTGACTGCATCCAGGGACTCGAGAGATTCCCGGCAATGATGATGAACCCAGAAGGCCCAGGCCCAGTCATTTGAGAAGATCCTTCTAGACCGAATATCCCACCTAGTAATCCACCCTACGCCAGGATCCATTCGAGCAAGGATGATAATATAAGGGTAATTCTTGAGGGAAGCTTCTTGAGATAAGTATTGTGTGTACCGATCACTTTGGATCCAGACAGAGCCTCTCAAAATTAAGGTATATTTAGGATCAGGATCAGAGACCATCTCCCGCAATGGGGTAAGGCTCGCCTGAACACACTTTGGAAGCACTTTCAAGAAAGGAGACGGAAGACCTGCGAAAGTAGGGGGGATAGGGACGACATCTTGTAGACTGAAGCCGTAAAGTGGAAGCCGATTTTATAGTAGATCACCCAAGAGCTCAGGAGAGAGTAAGTCATTCAAGACACCGCCATCAGGAATGATGGACTGACTAGGGTCCTCTTTGATGATTTCCGCTCTGCGAATCATGGCTATATGTATCACTAAACCAATTGGGAGAATCCCAACAGCGGGCGTAGTCGTAGGACGAGGAGAAACCATATTTATCTTTTCTCTACACCATGGAAATCATGAAAATGGTTAGTCAAAAATAATAAAAATTGGACAAAATAACCTGTATTTTCAGAGGATTCCATCCAAACATCATAATGAAATCCGCAAGGGGGCCTCATAGGTTGGTTCGTGATGACTACATCCCACGAACCAACCTTATGTGGAATGCATCCGTGGTACCTTGGCCTTCGGATCATTTTCTAGAAAAATGCAAACCATGCTGCCTTGCGGATCCTCATCTCTAAGCATTAAGCATTTAAGTTCACACCTAAAGAATTTTTCAAATTTGGATCATTCTGTTCATCGGAACATTTAAAACCGTGAAGCGAGTTCCTCCACTGCCCATCGTAACATTATTTTAAATTATTTAAAATTATTGGTTCGCGGTTCATAGATTGGTCTGCGGGTGAAAGATACCACGAAGGAGAAATGGTTTGCGGATGTCGTAGCTGGTTCGCAGATGAAGCGTCTCACGAAGGAACGAGCACGCGCAGACAGAAACACAAGAAGCTCTGGTTTCACAAAGAATATGGTAAAGGAAAAATTAAGGGCCCCACGTATTTATAGGCGTGGTGCCCCACCGGGTCCACACCCCTACCGCAAACCATCCATGTTTCAGGACCACTCTACCTCGGAATATCCTCTTCTTCGTTCCGATCAGACCCCATTCCGATGGGGGGAATCTGTACGATCATGAAAAATCTGCAAAGGATGATAATAATCCCCTTCATTCGAGAGAGGATTTTTACCCGATTCCCGTCAACAAATTGAGGAAAGGAAGGAGGCCAATACTCAAAATTGGAAAAGGACTAACCAGTTCGTTGATCGGTTCAAATGGTAAGCGGCTAGTTCAGTGAACCACTCCCCTCTGCAGACCAGCCTCGTTCGCGAGATGGAGGCGAAGATCCTCTGCGGGTGCGAAGCAGGACAGGGGCCGAGCTGGTCAACCATCACGAAACGCCCCAGCCGTGAACCGCGTCGACCAGCTCAAGTCACATCCGCTGTCATTCGTAGAATGGAGGCGGAACCCTCCACGGCCGCAAAGCACTATCCGAGATCATTTGGTTTGCGGGGGATATCGTTTGGTTCGTGGGGGAGATGCGCTCAATGCCCCCCGCGAGTTGTGAATTGAACGAGTAATTCGTGAATCAGGTTTTCAGTCATGGGCCTCCAAAAAAGGTGTTGCATGACCATAGATACATAATTTTCCCCACTCTATAAAAGGAGACCGAGGGGAAGAGAAGAGGAAAGAGAGGAGATCAATCAGATTCGGGTGGAAGGATTTCTAAGGACGGCTTAGGATTTCGGAAGTTCTATTTCACGAACCAGAGCAGGTATGAACCTAGGAACGAACTAATAAGGAACCAAAAAAACATAATAACTTGGTGAACCATGAACTTAAAATAAAAATGAAGAAAAACTGCGAACCATGGTCCCTCTATGGATTCACTCCCCGCGGACCAGGGAGTTTATCCCTCTTTTCCGATCTGCCGCACCGCATAGCACCCTCGTACGCGGGCGAAGCCCCGACCGATGAGCCTCCGGCAAGTGATGCCCTTGGCCGCCACTGCCTACATGGAACCATCTGCGGACCACCCTAGTTCCTAGATCGAACCCGAAGCCGCGAACCACCCTGGTTCTCGGATCGAACCCGAATCCGTGATCCACCTTTGTTCGCAGGATTCCCATTAGTCCATGGACCACCCTGGTTCGCGGACGGCTTTTCCAACCGCATAGAACTTCCTTACGTAAAGGGCGCCACCACCCATTCCCATGGGTGGCCTACCAAATTATTCGTAGTTCTCGTACCCCGAGACACAAAAAATCCTTAGGATCCGGCCTGATCCTCCGTGACTCCCTCACTGGCCTACTCATCAGCCCCGAGCCGAGGCCTCCACCAGAGCCAGCAGACCCGCGTGATGTAACCCTAAGGCGCATCAGCGTGCTGTTTTGAGTTCACATAACCACGTAAATAGGGGCGAAGGGGTTGCACCGACCCTTGAGAAGATTCCCTAAGCATTCCTGGGTTCACATTCCCACGGTAATGTGGAGTCTGAGCTCAGGATCCCCCTTTCTGACCCTCCAATTGTTTGGGATGGGGTACTTCTCCCCTCCTTGGAGGGTAGTAAAATACCCATCAGAAGGAATTCCCCATGCACTTCGGCACTTCCCTCGGCAACAAGAGTGGTGATGGGCACAGGAGCCCCACTTTCCCTCTACCACTGCACTTTGTTTCCATGGGCGTCCATCCCGGAGTAAGCCCCGACTTTATGGGTCGCCCCCATGCGTAAGCCCCAGTCCACATCTCACAGACACACCATTCACAACGTGATCGTCTGGTCCCTGACTCATCTTGTTTCTCACACAGATCATGACTCACGTGAGCATAGAGTAAGCATCAACCATGACATCCTTTTATGGGCCTCCTCAGAGTGTAATCCCCAATCCATCACTATGCGCTGCCTCAAAGTGTAAGTCCCAAGCCAATGCGAAATACAAGGACTATGATTTCCTACCACAGGGATATGTAGGAAGCCTTAAAGAGGTTCAAGATCGATCACCAGCAGACCCTCGGGCCCACATTTACGTCGGTTCTTCGACACTCTCATTTGTACTACGTGGACTTTGATCCCTGTCTCCTAGGCATGGTACGTAGGAAGTCTCCATTAGGTTCAAGCCCAACAACCGATCGATCCGACTATCTTCACATCGGTTCACTGCGCCACTCCTAGTACCGCCTCAATGAGTCCCGACTCCTCGGTGTCATTAATCCAATGATGGATGGTAAACCTCAGGTATAAATGATTCTGAACCCCTGTGTTCAGCTAACCATTTCCATCCATGAGAAATCCATGGATACTATGCTTGGGTATAAACCAATGTTTCCCGAACATATGAATACATCGTAAATCTATAAGAGTGTCCCGAAACAGGAAATAATTCCCCCCAAAAGGGTGCGATGAGCCCAACTTCCCATCCTCTCGTCCAATGTGAGTTCTTAAGCGTCACTAGACAAACCATTCGGCGACCGCCTCCCTATAGAATTCAGGTCCACGTGTCATTGGATACAGATCTGTTGGGCATTTCGAGACTGACCTGAAATAGAATTAAATATTAATTTTACTTAAAAGGTGATTCTATGTTTGATGGCATGCCTGATACGCTACAACATGGTTTTTTATGAAATCTTACGTTGCACACTAATAATATAATATTATTATTTTAAATGGAAGTTAACACCTAGCCATTGTATTTTTGAGAATGATTAGAACTATCTAAAATATTATTATACATGTTTCTTAAATGTTTTTACAATTATCCAATAAATGTTAGAGTCTTAAAGGAGAATGAATCCAATTTTAAGCATAAATACTATAATATTCTTGAAAAGGTCAATTTACCGCCTTTTGATGGAGAACCATTTATAAATATACTTTTTTTCACTTTTATATGTTCTAATTTTCAAAAAATTATTATTATTTAGAATCGGGACATCAAAATATAATTTGGATGAAATTTTTGTATTTTCCTGATAACGTTTATTTTTTAATGTATAATGCAAAATAGTGTATTTTAATTCAAAACTGCCTTTTAATCTAAATTATTTATTTTTATAGATTATCTTCTAAATTCATTTTAAAGTTTAATTAGAATATATTTTTACAATTTAATGCAATTTGTTTCACTGGAAGTAATTTCTCATTGTTATTTGACATAAACAAGTGTCAATCTTTTGATAGTTATATCTTAAAAACACGCTTTTTGTTTTAACAGCGGGAAATAAGTTTAAATTAATTTTTTCAACTTCTGTGTTTCAAATTTTGAAAAATGGATTCCATATTGGGAATTACGAGGTCCAAATTGGGTAAATTTGAAAAAAAAAATTATACATTATGAATATTTACTTCAGTCAAAATTTTATTTACAATATTTAAAAGGTAAATCTGATAAATAAGGGTAAACAAATATTATTATACTAATATAAAATTACACTAACATGTGTTCTAATCCTATTGGATGACACATATCCTCCCATGGGTATACTTGGGTAGATTTTGGGACCCCATGGGGCCACAGGAGAGTGATAATGACACTTTATTTTAATTAACTTAAAGTAAAGGCTACAATGACATAAACAAATATCTTATAGTAAATCAATTTTTACATGGGTTTTTATATGTTATAGTTTCAGATACACATTTTATTTGGAAATATAAAGATAATTCATACATCATGTCTTTTTTATAATATTTATAAATCAAATTAATTAAATTATTTATCACACAATAATGATGCAGTGTTTACCTCATCAATAAATGATTTAAATAAATTAGACTATAAAGATAAAAATAATAAATGAATCATACCGAATTATAATTAGATGATTTTATTTCAACCATGAGTCATCTTATCTTTTAATTTAATATGTTTTTGACCTTTAGAAACCAAAAATCATAATATAATAAAATCATATATTCACAAATTCCTAAAGAGCCCCTCCTCCCCTTATAAAAATCCTTCACCTATAACACATTACTCACACCTATCAATCCACTTGTCTCATACATCCTCTACCCTATTAAGCTACCTACCTCCCTATAAAACTCCTAGAAGCCTCCCCTTAGGTAGAAGGCAATTCATGTAAACCTTTTGGTTGAAACCAAAAGAATATACCATATTTAAAGGTATCGTCTTCTCTTAATTTATTTTGTTTTATTATCCTTCTCCAACCCCCTAACAAAAATTTATCCCTTTAGTTTATAACTAAAATAGTATCCCCAATATACTAGGTTGTTGGTATGAGATGGATTCGAACTACACTTACACACACCTTTGTCTAATTAGTAATGAACTTACAGTTTCTGTGGACAGTGAACTAACACCTCACGAAATGATGATCGTTCAATTATCTCCTACCACCTCTTATGGTGGCCATTAAGATAAAAAAATATTTATATGTGATATATATTATATTTATATTGTTTTTTTTTCTAGTTTATTTTTATTTATTGAATACCTTTATGGTTTCCATAGTGGATAAATATTGTAATCTGATTTGAGGAAGTGTAGACTACTGCCCCCTCAAAGTGATATGAATCATTCATGAATTATGTGGAATGTATAAAAGATTGAATTAATGAAATTATATGTTTTATTATACAGGAATTTTAATATACCTATGTATCATTATGTTTTAATTCAATTAAATATGAAATGGAAATGAAAGTAGCGTTTATGCGTACGTACGGCTTACCGTCTCCATGAACGATGCATTTCATTTCTTACCTAAAAATGTTAATTAATGATATAAATACATATATATACTGGATATAAATTATATAAATTATATATAAATCATGAATATCATTTTGGAGATAACATAATTTTGACCACATTAACAACATGCAATTATAAGAAGGCCATTTTTTACTCAAGTACCAAATATCTCCAAAATGACAATTATTAACATAAATTATTACATAATGTTTATAAAATGATAATAAGTAATATAGAATAAAAAATAATCTTGAAAAAGGTTCTTATAAAATTAGAAATTAACATTAGTTTATTATTCAAGAGATTAATGAACGAACGAGTCAATTCGGACACAAGGGAAGGGACTTTGTCAAAATATCATTTCATTGGGGAATTTTTGTTTTAATACATGAAATTCCTTTATACTCTATATGAACACCCTTTGAATTTTCATTTCATTCAAAGGGAATCATTTTCTATGAAGTAATTTACAAAATGAAGAAAAATAATGATTATTTTTAACATAAGCGGTGACAACGACCTTTCCACCGCCATGAGTATTTTTTGATATTTGGATTCCTTAACAATTCATAGTGTTTCTAAAGAAATTTAAATACTATATAACAATTTAACATATTATTTTATTTAAAATTGTTTTGATAAAGAATTTATTATTTCAATATCGTGAAATAATATATTTCGATTGAATTGTGGAAATTTTATGTTTCCATTATGCTTGTTTTGTGTGTTATAGTTCTTGGGAATTGTTTACTTATATGGGTGGTTTCATGATAAAATGAGGGCAGGTGAGACCAATATAGCTCTCCAATGCATTGGGTAATGTGACTAAGGTAAATGTGAATGTTTCTCCAATGAGATTTATGGAATATACTCTTATTTTTATTCCAACATAACTCCCTATGTAGGTGTGATAGCTACAATGTAAGTAAGATATAGATGCCACACATTACCTTTATGATTTATTATTTCAATGTGTTATTCATTAATCATATTATTTCATGATGTATGTTAAATAGCTTATGCAATGTATATATTGAAGAACTAATATTTTCATTATTTTTTTATAACCCTTACTGATCTTTTTATACTTATCCCTAGTTTCAAAATGTTTTTCACAGGACATAAAGATGAATTGGGTCAAGGATGGGGTCTAGGGAAAGTCATTCTATCTAATACATGGAACTAGACATGATTCTATTTTTTTCAATAGTTTTTATTTTATGAATAAAATGGTAACTAAGTAGAGGTTTCTACTTTATAATTTTTGAGATTTAATGTAATAGTTATGGCCTAACTCTCTAAAACACTAAAACAGAAAAGATCCTCAATGTAAATTATTCATTTAATTTATGATTATTTAATGTTTTAAGGATGGGTCCTTATTGTTAGTATCCAATGTCTGTTCAGATAACGTTAGAAGTTAGGATATTGTTAAATTAGTGTCCCTAAATTAATTTATGGTATGCTTGATGTGATATAGGGTTTATAGATTACCATGTTGTCTCGCCTAAGATATTTATATGTTTAGAATGGTTTTCCATAGAGGAAATAGGGTAGCTATAATGGGATGACATCAATCGAAAGAAATCCATCTAAATCAGCAACTTGAGATGGTTGGAATCAGAACTAAATAATTTTTTGCAGTGATGGCACAATTGGATCAGGCTATAAAAGGGGTTGGTATCCATGCATGAGACCATCCAGATCAACAATAGAGGAACATGTTAGTAGTGGAGCATTTCATAAGGCAACATCTCCCATCATAAAGAGGATCATCTGATGCTATTCTAAAATAAGGTTTCATTAAAGCATTGGAGAATATTTTTGATGTCATGGGGTGTTCAGAACCTCAAAATGTTAGTATTTCTATTTACCATTTTAAAGGTGAAGCCGATGAGTGCTAGTGGATGGTGAAAAATATCAGGGGTAGTGAGAAGATTGATGCTCTTGAATAGGATAAATTCAATGGTATTTTTCTTGAGAAATATTTTCTTATGGTGGTTTGACATAGGATGGAAAAACAATTCCTGGAATTGAGGCAGTTAGATGACTCAGTGACTGCTTATGAAGAAACATTCACTGAACTGGAAAGGTATGCTCTAAATTTCATACGAGATCATGACAGTAAAAAATAATTTTATTAATCATGATAAAATCTAAAGTGTTAAAGGGATTTGTATTCTCGTGAGTTAAAAAGTTATGAAAAACATGTTTGATTTTTGGAGAAGGTGGAAATGGAGTTTTTGGATGATCTGGTATTCTTTAAAAAAATAATAGAATAAGAGATATAGGTGGTAGAAGAAAGGGAAGAACTCTTCAATAAAGGCTGATGGAAAAAAATCGAAGGTTACAGTTTGTGGGAGTTGTTGTAAAAATCATGTTGGGAATGTCTTTTGGATTTCCGTAACTGATACCGATGAAGTAAAATGGGGATTAAGGTTCGTAATTTCACTGTAAAAGAGATGGGTAATGGAAAGAAAAAAAATCATATTTATAGTCTATAAAATGTTTTTTGATCAATGAAATGGGCCATTTTCCAAATGATTTTTTGATGAAGATCTCAACTATGTGAAAGAAGCCAGACTACATGCATAAAGGGGTGGTCAAATCCTTTGCAACTACTTCAGAAAATGCTGGACCATCAAATGATGTGGAATCAGGTACACTATTTTTTTATTCAAATTATGCCAATTTGCTTTTTGATTTAGAGTCTACACATTATTTTATTTCTGAGATGTTTTCTTATTAATTGGGAATTTCATTTCAATATATGAATCAAAAAATTAATGAAAAAACCCATGGGGGAAATGTTTAGACAAAAAGAAATTATGATAACCTTCATAACCTTGTGTGCTGAAATAATCCACCTGTAAACCTTATTTTTTTCCCTCTAGTAGAGTTTGATGTTTTTTGGGGTATGTATTGGCTTTCGATTTATCATGTGAAGATTGACTGCAGGGTTAAGAAGGTGTCTCTTTTAAATAATTTCAGTTTTTGTACATGAATGAACCCTTAATTTTGATAACATACCAGGAAGCTGAAAAACTAGTAAAAGATGGAAACAAATTTATCCTTGTACATATATTTGAAAACAAAGTAACTGTTCTGATTGTTGATGTACCTGTTGTAAATTAGTACCGTGATATTTTTCCTGATGAGTTTTCTGGTATTATTCATGACCAGGATGTTGAATTTACTGTCAACTTATTTCTTGATTCTCGGCCACTTTCAAAACCACCTTATCGAATGGCTCAAATTGAACATTTAGAGTTAAAGAAGCAATTATAAGAGTTATTAGATAAATGATTAATTCCACCTAGTATATCACTATGGGATACTCTTGTATTGTATGTTAAAAAGAAATATGGTTTAATGATACTTTTCATTTATTATATAGCATTGAATAACAACATTGTAAAGAACATGTATCCTTTGACTCTTATCGATGATTATTTATCATCTATTGGGAGCTCTGTATTTTTCAATGATTGAATTGAGGTCGGGGTACCATCAGTTGAAAGTAAAGAAAGTATACATTCTGAATACCGCGTTTCATACTAGATATGACCATTGTGAATTTGTAGTTATGTCGTTTGGTTTAGTCAATGAACCTGCTATATTCATGGATATTGTGAATATAATTTTCTGTGAGTTCTAGGATAAGTTTGTGGTTGTGTTCATTGATGATATTTTTATTTATTTCAAAAGTAAATAGAAATATTAAAGTCATTTAAGGGTTGTCTTTGAGACCTTAAAATAAAAGAAACTATTTGTGAAATTAAGAAAATGTGAGTTTTGGTTACAACATATTCAATTTCTTGGTCACATTGTTTCCAAAAATGGAATAACTATTGATAATGCTAAAAAACAGGTGTTGAAAAATGGCCTTGACCCAATAATAAAATAGACTTCCATAGTTTTCTTAGTTTAGTAGGTTATTACTAGAGGATTAATGATAATTTTTCATGGTTATTAAGTCTAATAACTATGTTAACTTGAAAATGTGTTAAGATTATTTGGAAAAAAGAAGGTGATGATTGTTTTTAGGGATTAAAAATAAGATTGGTGAAAGCGCCAGTTTTGGCACCACAATCCAGAAATGGAGAGTTTGTTATCTACAATGATGAATCATTGAAAGGAATTGGTTGTGTATTTATAATGATAATTAGGTAATTTCTTATGCTTCATGTTAGTTGAAACCTCATGAGTAAAGTTACCCTACACAGGATTTGGAATTAGCTATTGTTGTTTTTTCTTTAAAATTTTGAGGCATTATCTGTATGGAGTAAAATGTGAAATATATACTGACCTCAAAATTTTAAAGTATATATTCAATCAGAACGAATTGAACATGAGACATAAGAGATGGTTGGAATTAATAATGGGTTATGATGGCATGATTCATTATCACACATGAAAGAAAAATAAAGTGGATGATTCTTTGAGTCAAAAATGTAATGCTGCATTAACCTTGTTACGTTTGAAACCAGATCCTTTGATTAATGATTTGATAACTTTGGTTTCGAAGTTTTTGGTGCAGGAAATTCCAATTTTTTGTTTTAGGTGTCAGTGAAAGCATCTCAATTAGATAGAATTATGAAAGTGCAGAAGGAAGACAATGAGGTGCCAAAAAAAGTAGATTTGGTTCAGAAGGATATGTTTTGTGATTTTAACGTTGATAATGATTGTGTTTTGAGATTTGGAAAGATATTATGTCTGCCTTGTTATTCACAGTTCAAAAATTATTTGTTATGTAAAGCTCATAGTTCCTCGTTTTTAGTTAATCCTGGCAGTACTATGATGTACCAAAATCATTGGGAGTATTACCGGTGGGATGGAATGAAATGAGATATTTCTGATTTTACTAAGAAGTGTTTGATTTGTCAACATGTCAATGCCAAGTGGCAGTTACCAACCAGGTTTCTTTTTTTCCTTTACCATTGCCAGAGAGGAAATGAGAAAATATTTCCATGGACTTCATTGTGGTATTACCACATACATCTCTATGTAATAATGAAATATGAGTTATTGTTGCTCGATTGACTAGATCTACTCATTTCCAGACTATTCGAGAAACATTGTATCTTGATCAAATTTCTCGTTTGTATGTTAAAGAGATAGTCAGGTTGCATGTTGTTCCCCTCTCCATAGTATCTATTCATGATACCAGGTTTACATTCAACCTTTGGAAAGGGCTTCAAAAGTCATTGGGCACTTAATTAATTTTTTTGACAACTATTCATACTCAATCCGATGGGCAGTCAGAATGAACTATTCAAACATTGGAGGAAATGTTACATGCTAATTAACTAGAATACAAAGGATTTTGGGACCAACATATTTCCTTGGTTGAATTTTTTATGAAAACAGTTTTCATTCTAATATACATATGGCTCAATTTGAGGCATTTTTTTGGAAGCAGTGTTGAACCCCATCTTTTTGGGGCGAAGTAGGGGAAAGGAAGTTGATGAGAAAAGAGTTGGTAAAAGTTATGGAAGAGAAATTTTAGTTCATTTAGAAGAACATTAGAATAGCTCAGAGCTGGCAGAAATGTTTTATGGATAACTAGAGGAAGGATCTCTCTTTCGAGGTAGGTGATCATGTCTTTCTCAATGTTTATCCATGGAAAAGTTTGATGTGTTTTTGTAAGAAAGGAATGATGAGTCCGAGGTTCATTGGACATTATGAAATCCTAGAGAAAGTTGGATCAGTTTCATATAGAGTGGATTTACATCAATGTTTTATCACGGTTACACAATGGTTTGTCTTGTTTCAATGATGAGAAAGTATATGCCAGAACTATCTCATGTTTGAAGTGTAGAGGTAGTTCAGTTGGAAGACAATTTCTCTTACGAGGAACCGCGAGTCCAGATTCTTGACCATAGAGAGTAAGTGTTGCAGAATAAGATAATTCACCAGGTAACGTTTTATTTAGAAAAACTATATGGTTGAAGAGGGAACGTGGGAATCTGAAAATTCTATGAGGGATAAATAACCCCATTTATTTGATATGTGAATAGAATTGCAAGGACACAATTTTCAAAAGGGGGAATGATGTAACATCCTAGGTAAATAAAGAAATTTGGATTTTTAATATTTATTAATATTTTTGAATTAAATATTAATTTTACTTTAAAGGGGATGATATGTTTGATGGCTTGCCCGATACCCAACAACGGGTCTCTTTGAAATCTTACGTTGAACAATAATAATACAATATTATTATTTTAAATGGTTGATAATGACTAGCCGTTATATTGGTGTGAATGAATAGATTTAACTGAAATATTATTATACATATTTTTTAAATGTTTTTACATTTATCCAGTAAATGTTAGAGGCTTAAAATGTGAATGTATCCAATTTTAATCTCAAATACTCTAATATTCTTTAAAAGGACGATTTACCACCTTTTGATGGTGTACCCTTTTAAATCTAATTTTTGTCAATTTTATATTAAATATTTTACAAAAAATATTATTCTTTAGAATTAGGAAATCATAAAATAATTTGGATGAAATTTTGGTATTTTTATGATAAAGTAATTTTTTAATGTATAATGAAAAATAATGTATTTTAATTCAAAACTGCCTTTTAATATAATTTATTTATATGGGTAGATTATAATTTTAATTTGTTTTAAAGTGTAATTACAATATAGTTTTACCATTTAATCCAATGTTTGTCATTGAATGTAATTTCACATTGAAATTGGACATAAACAAGGGTCAATCTTTTGATAGTTCTTTCATAAAAACCTGCCTTTTGTTTTAACAGCGGGGATTAATTTTAAATTATTTTATGTGACATCTGTGTTTTTTATTTGAAAAAATAGGATTCCCTATTATGAATCAGGAGGTCTAAATTTTGTAAATATGTAACTTCTATTTTTAGACACTATGAATATTTACTTCTGTAAAAATTTTATTTACATAGTTTAAGTGTAAATCTGGTAAATAAGGGTAAAAAATACTATAATAATATTATCAAATTACTCTAAAATGTGTGCTAATCATATTGGTTGACACATATCATACCATGGTCATACTTGGGTCGATTTTGTGACCCCATGGGGCCATATGGGAGTGATAATGACACTTTATTTTAATTAACTTAAAGTAAAGGAAAAAATGACAAAAACAAATATCTTTTAGTAAATCATTTGTTACATGGGGTTATTGAAGTTATGATTTCAACTAAAAATATTATATGGAAGTCAAAAAGTATTTAATACAAAAAAAAATTTATAATTTTTATAAATCAAATAAATTAAATTATTTATGACCCAATAATAATGAATTGTTTACCATATTAATAAATGATTGAAATAAATAAGAATATAAATATTAAAATAATAACTCAATCCAGTCCAATTCTTATTGGATGATTTTATTTTGACAATTATTCATCATATATTTTACTTTAATAAGTTTTAGACATTTAGAAACCGAAAATCATAATATAATAAAATAATATATTCACACTTTCCTAAAGGGCCCCTCCCCCCAAAAAAATCCCTCACCTCTAACCCATTACTCACACAACTCAAACAACATTTCTCATCCAAAATCATCCCAATTAAGCTCCATAAGTCCCTATATAAATCCTAGATTCCTCCCCTTAGGCATAAATAAATTCAAGATAATGTTTTCGTTCAAACCAAAAGAAGATACCCTATTTAATGGTATTGTCTTCTCCAAAGTTATTTTGTTTTATTTTCCTTCTCCAACACCCTAATTTTTTTTATTTCTTTCAGTAATAACTACTATAGTATTCTAAATATACTAGGATGTTGTTATGAGATGGATTCAAACTAAACATACACACACCTCTGTCTAATGGGTAAAGAACATATTATTTCGTTGGACGGTGAACTAACACCTCGCGAAATGATGATTGTTCAATTATCTCCTACAACCTATTATGGTGTCCATTAAGATGGAAAAATATTAAATGTGATATATATTCTATTTATATTGTTTCTATTCTTCTTTATTTTTCATTGATTTAATACCTTTATGGTTTCCATAGTAGGTAAATACGATAATCTCATTTGAGGAAGTGCGGACTACCGCCCCCTCAAAGTGATATGACTCATTCATGACTTATGTGGAACATATAAATGATTGATTAAATGAAATTATATATGAAATTATACTTTAATTATAATATACCTTTGAAACTTTTTTTTCATTCAATTAAATATGAAATGGAAATGAAAGTAGCGTTCATGCGTACGTATGGATTACCGTCTCCATGAATGGTGAATTACATTTCATACCTCCAAATGATAATTATTTTTATAAATAAATATATATACAGGATAAAAATGATATATATGATATATAAATCTTGAATATCATTCTGGATATAATGTAATTTTGACCACATTAACAACTTTTAATTATAAGAAGATCATTTTTGACTCAAGTATCAAATATTGACAAAATGACCATTATTAAATTAAATGATTAAATACTGTTTATGAAATGGTAATAAGTAATATAAATGGAATATTAATATTGAAAAAGGTACTTATAAAAGTCGAAATTAACTTTAGTTTATTATTCAAGGGATTAAAGAAAGATCAGGTCAATTCGGACAGGAGGTAAGGGACTTCGTCTCAATCTCCATTCAGTGAGGTGTATATTGTTTTAATACACGTTGTTATTTTATTCTCTATTCAAACACATTTTTATTTTCATTTCAATAAAAGGGAATGTTTTTCTATGAAGCCTTTTACTAAATGACAAAAAATAATGTCTCATTTTAATTTAATTAGTCACAATGTCCTTTCTGCCGCCGCGAGTATTATTTGATCTTTGGAATCCATATCAAGTCATAGTGTTTTTTAATGAAAAATAAATACCATATTACCATTTTACGTATTTTGGCATTGAAAATGGTTTTGAGAAATAATTTATTATTTAAATATCTTGAAATGCGGAAAATTTATCTTTCCATTATGCATGTTTTATGTGTTATGGTTCTTGGAAATTGTTTATGTATACTGGTGGTTCTATGATAAACCTAGGGTGGGTGAGCCCGATATAGTTGTCCAGTGCATTAGGTAATGTGACATAGGTAAACATGAATGTTTCTCCTAAGAGATTTTGGGAATATACTATGATGGGTATTCCAAAGTAACTCCCTATGTAGTTGTGATAGCTACAATGTAAGTAAGATTTGGATGCCACAATATACCATTATAATTTAAGATTTCAATTTGTTATTCATAAATAATATGATTTCATGAGGTATGTTAAAGAGCTTATGTATTATATGTATTGATGAACTAATATTTTTTTATCATTTTTTTTATAACCCTTACTGAGCTTTTTGTGCTTATCCCATGTTTTGAAATGTTTTTCACACAACTTCAAGATGATTATGGTCAAGGATGGGGTCTAGGGAAAGTCATTCTATCTAATTCATGGAACTGGACACGACTCCCTTTTTTCAAGAGTTTTTATATTATGAAATAAATTGAAACTGAGTAGAAGTGTCTAATTTTTAATTTTTGGGATGTAATGTAATAGTTATGGCCTAACTCTCTAATACTCTAATCCTAAAAAGATCATCAATGTGAATTATTCATTCAGTTCATGATTATTAAATGTTTTAAGGATGAGTCCTTATAGTTGGTATCAAAGATCAGTTTAGATAACATTTGAAGTTTGGATATTGTTAAATTAGGGTCCATAAATTAATTTAAGGTGTGATTTATGTGATATAGCAATTAAAAATTACCATGTTTCTTTGCCTATGATATTTCTATGATTAGAATGGTTCTCCACAGAGGAAATAAGGTAGCAGTGATATAAAAACATCAAGAGGAAGACAACCATCCAAATCAGCTTCCTGAAATGGTTGGAATCAGAACTGAACAATTTGTTTCAATGATGGCACAATTGACTCAAGATATAAATGGGGGTGGTATCCATACATGATATCATCTATATCTACAACAGAGAAACATGATAGTAGTGGACCATTTCATGAGGCAACAACCCCCATAATTCAGAGGATTATTTGACCTTGTACTAGATGAAGGGTGGATTAATGTATTGGAGAAGATTTTTGATGTCATGGGGTGTTCAAAATAACAAAATTGTAGTCTTGATGTTTAGAATTTTGTAGTTTAAGCCGATCATTGGTGTTCGATGGTAAAAAATATCAAGGATTGTGAGGAGATTGATGCTATTTATTGGGATTAATTCAAAGGTATGTTTCTTGAGAGATATATTCCTAAGGTGGTTTGACTATGGATGGGAGAAAAATTCCTGGATTTGAGGCAGGAAGATGACTCTATGGCTACTTATGAAGCATAATTCACTTAGCTGGCATGGTAGCTCCATGTTTTATACAATATCTTGATAGTAACATAAATCATTTTTACTCAATAAAAATTGTAAAGTATCTAAGGTATTTATCTTCTCATGATTTCAGAAGTTATGGAAACCTTGTTCGATATGCGTAGAAGGTGGAAATGGAGTTTTTAGATGATCAGTTTTTCATTGAAAAACAATATAAAAAGAGGTCAAGGTTGCTGAAGAAAGGGAATAACTCTTCAATAAAGGGTGATGGTGAGAAACTTAAATTTACAGTTTGTAAGCATTGTGGTAAAAAGAATGATGGGAATGTTTTTTGGATTCTGGTAAGTGATACCGATTTGGTAAAATGGGACATGAGGCTCATAATTACACTAAAAAATAATTGGGTAATGGTATGAAAAAAATATGATTTACAGTGAATAAAATTTTTTAAGTGCTATGAAATGAGTCATTATACAAAGAAGTTTCCAACGAAGAACTCAATTTATGGAAAGTAGGTAGACTACAAGCATAATGGGGTTGTGAAATCCTTTGCAACTACTTCAGCTCATGTTGGGCCATCAAATGAAGTAGTATCAGGTACACTGTTTGTTTATTCAGGTTATTCCAATTTTTTGTTTGATTTTGGGTCCACATGTTATTTCATTTCTGAGAAGTTTTATACTAAATTGGGAATTTAATCTAAATATATGAATACTGAACTAATGCTAAAAACACTGGGAGGAATCTTTTCGACCAAAAAAAAAATAATAACCTTCATATCCTTGCGTGAGAATGAATATACCTACAAACCTTATTGTTTTTCCTTAGTAGAGTTTGATGTTATTTGGGGTATGTATTGGCTTTCTGTATATCAGGATAATATTTACTACAAGGTTAAAGAGGATTATTTTCAGAAATAATTTTAGTAAGTTTAAAAGAATGAACCCTTACATTTGATAACAAATCAAGATTATAAGAAACTAGTAAAATATGGAAACAAATTTTACCTTTCACATATCGTGGAATACAAAGGAACTGTTTTGATTAATGATATACCTGTTGTAAATGAGTACCTTGTTGTTTTTTCGGATGATTTTTCTATTATTATACATGAACAGGAAGTTGAATTTACTTTTTTACTTAGTTCCTGATGCTAGGCTAATTTCAAAACCCCCTTATCGAATTGTTCAAATTGAACTTTCATAGTTAAAGAACCAATTACCGGATTTATTAGATAATGTTTTCATTTGACCTAAAATATCACCATGGGGTACTCTTGTCATGTTTGTTAAAAGGAAATATGGTTCAATAAGATTTTTCATTTATTATAGAGCATTTAATAACAACACTGTTAAGAACAAGTATTCATTTCCTCATATCGATGATTATTTTATCAGCTCCTGAGAGCTCTGTATTTTTCAATGATTAACGTGAGGTTGGGGTATCAGTAGTTGAATGTAAAGGAATAAGACTTTCCGAGGAACACGTTTTGTAATATATATGGCCATTACGAATTTGTAGTTATGCCATTTGGTTTTGCGAATTCACATGTTGTATTCATAGATCTTATGAATAGAATATTCATTGAGTTCTTGGATAATTTTGTGGTTGTGTTCATTGATGATAAATTGGATTATTCAAAATGTAAATAGGAACATGAAAGACATTTAAGGGTTTTCTTTGCAACCATAAAAGAAAAGAAAATGTTTGGGAACTTCAACAAATCTTAGTTTTGGTTATAACAAATAACATTTTTTGTTAACATTGTTTCCAAAAATGGGATAACTATTGATCCTTCTAAATCCAATGTTGTTGAAGAATGGCCAAGACCCACAAATATTACTGAGATCCATAGTTTTCTTGGTTTAGTATGTTATTACTGGTGGTTTGATGAGAATTTTTCATGGTTATCTTGTCCAATGACTATGTTATATTGAAAATGTGTTAAGTTCATTTGGACAAAATAATGTGATGATTGTGTTCAGGAATTGAAAAGAAGATTGGTGAATGCCCCAGTTTTGGAAATATCATCCAGAAATGTTGAGTTTGTTATCTATAGTGATGCTTTGTTGAAAGGACTTTCTTGAAACTTTTTGAATAATGATCAGGTAATTTATTATGCTTCACATTAATTGAAACCTCATTGGCTAAGTTACCCAACATAGGATTTTGAATTAGCTACTGATGTTTTGGATTTAAAAATTTGAAGGCATCATCTGTATGGAGTAAAATGTGAAATATATATTGACCTCAAATGTTTATAGTATATATTTAATCAGAACGAATTGAACATGAGAAATAGGAGATGTCTAGAATTAATCAAGGATTATGATGACACGATTCATTATCATCTAGGAAAGGAAAATAATGTGGCTGATGCATTGAGTAAAAAATGTAATGCTTCGTTAACATTGTTATGTTTGAAACAAGATCATTTTATTAATGATTGGATGAACATTGGCATAGAAGTTGTTGGTGCATGAAATTCCTCTTTTTTGTTTTAGGTGGTAGTGAAATCCTCATTATCAGACAGAATTATGCAAATGCAGAAGGAAGACAGTGAGTTGCAGAAAAAGGTAGTTTTGGTTTAGAATGGTATGTTTCCTGATTTAAATGTTGATAATGATTGTGTTTTGAGATTTGGAAAGAGATTATCTGGGCCTTGTGATTCACAGTTGAAGAATGAGTTTTAATGTGAAGATTATAGTTCCTTGTTTTTAGTTCATCCTGGCAGTACTATGATATATAGAATTCTTCGGGAGTATTACTGGTGGGATGGAATGAAATGAGATATTTCTGATTTTAATGAGAAGTGTTTGAACTGTCAGCATGTTAAATTCGAGCACCATTTACCGAAAGGGATGCTTTGACCTTTACCATTTGCATAGTTGAAATGGGAAAATATATCCATGGACTTTGTTGTGGGATTACCAAAGACTTCTCGAGGTAATAATGAAATATGGGTTATTGTTGATTGATTGAAAAAATCTTCTCATGTACTTGCTATTAGAGATACCTTGTCTCTGGATCAACTTCCTCAGTTGTATTTTAAAGAGATAGTCAGGTTTGATGGTGTTTCCCATTCCATTGTATCTGATCATGATCCCAGGTTTACTTCCAGCATTTGGAAATTCCTTTATAAGTCATTGGGTATTGAATTAAATTTTATGAAAGCTATTCATCATCAATCCGATAGGCAATAAGAATGAAATATTAATACATTAGAGGATATGTTACATGCTTGTTCACTAGATTACCAGGGAAGTTGGGACCAAGATCTTTCCATGGAAGGATTTTTTATAATAACAGTTTTCATTCCAGTATATAGATGGCTCAAATTGAGGCATTATTTGGGAAGCCGTGTTGAACTCTATATTCATAGGATGAATTATGGGAAAGGAAGATGATCGGACCAGAATTGGTAAAAGTGATGGCAGAGAAAGTTCTGTTCACTTAGAAGCATATGTGAATAGCTCAGAGTAGGTAGAAAAGTTATGCGGATAACCAGAGTAAGGATCTCTCTCTTGATGTAGGTGATCATGTCTTTATCAATGTGTAACCATGAAAAAGTGTGATGTGTTTTGGTAAGAAAGGAAAGTTGAGTCTAAGGTTCATTAGACCTTATTAAATCTTACAGAAAGGTGATTCGGTTTCATATAGAGTGCTTTTACCTCCATGTTTATGACTGGTACACAGTGTTTTTCATGTTTCAATATTGAGAAAGTATATACCACACCTGTCTCATGTTTTAAGTCCAGAGGTAGTTCAGTTGGAAGTGAATCTCTATTATAAGGAACAACCAGTCTTGTTTCTTGACCATAGAGAGCTAGTGTTGTGGAATAAGGTAATTTACCAGGTAATGGTTTTTTGGAAAACCCATATGGTTGAAGAGGCAATGTGGGAATCTAAAAATTCTACGAGGGATAAATAACACCATCTATTAGATATGTAAATAAAATTTCTAGGAAAGAATTTTCAATAGGGGGAAGGATGTAAAGTCCAAGGTAAAAAAAGAAATATGTCATTTTAATATTTAATAATATTTATTAATAAAAAATTAATTTTACTTTAAAGGGGATGCTATGTTCGATGTTGTGGCCGATACACAACAATGGGTTTCTTTGAGATCGTATGTTGCACACTAATAATATAATATTATTATTTTAAATGGTTCTTAATTTCTAGTCGTTATATTTTTTTGAATGAATATAACTAACTAAAATATGATTATATATGTTTGTTAAATGTTTTTACATTTATCTAACAAATTTTAGTGGCTTAAAATGTGAATGAATCCAATTTTATGCACAAATACTCTAATATACATTAAAAGGTTGATTTACAACCTTTTGATGGCGAACCACTTTTAAATCTAGTTTTTGTCACTTTTATATGTTCTTTTTCACAAAAAAATATTATTCATTATAATTGGAACTTCTAAAAATAATTAGTATGATATTTTGGTATTTTTCTGATAAAGTTCATTTTTAATGTATTGTGAATAAAACTGTATTTTAATTCAAAAATGAATTTTAATATAATTTATTTATATGTATAGATTATATTTTTAATTGGTTTTAAAGTAGAATTAGAATATATTTTTTCATTTAATCCTATCATGGTCATTTGAAATAATTTCTAATTAAAACTGTACATAAAAAAGTATCATTCTTAAGATAGTTATTTCTTAAAAAAACACTTTTCTGTTTTACCAGTGGGAATTAATTTTTAATTGATATACGTGAATTAGGTGTTTTGAATTTGTAAAAATGTAATATATATTTGAAATCAGGAGGTTAAAATTCTATAAATAGGTAACTTTTATTTTTAGACATTGTGAATATTTACTTCAGTTGAAATTTTATTTTCAATAGTTAAAGGGTAAATCTGGAAAATAAGGGTAAAAATATTATTATAATAATATAAAATTAACCTAACAGGTGTCCTAATACTATTGAATGATACATATCCGACCATGGTCATGCTTTAGTATATTTTGGTACCCCAAGGGGCCACTTGGGTGTGAAAATAGCACTTTATTTTAATTAAATTAATGTAAAGGAAAAAATGAAATAAACAAATATCTTTTAGTAAATCAATTTTTAAAAGGGGTTATATAAGTTAACTTTTCAAATATAAATATTATTGGGAAAGATAAAAATATTTCCTACATCATTATAGTTTTTTTTATAATTTTTAGTAATAAATTAAATTAAATTATATATGACACAATAATGATGCATTTTTTACCTCATTAATACGTGATTTAAATAAATAAGTTTATAAAGATTAATATTATATCCAAAACCTGTCCCATTTTAATTGGATAATTTTTTTCAACCATGAGTAATATTGTATTCTAATTTAATATGTTTTTTATATTTAGAAACCGAATATCAATATATAATAAAATAATATATTCACACTTTCCCAAAGAGCCCCTCCACCCCCTTATAAAAAGAAGTCAACTCTAACCCATTACTCACATCTTTCAAGCCCTTTGGATCACCCAAAATATTCCCAATTGAGCTCCCTAATTCCCTCTATTACATCTAGAAGCATTCCCCTAGGCATAAATAAATCCATGTAAACCTTTTGGTTTAAACCAAAAAGAGATACCTGATTTAAAGGTAAAGTCTTCTCGTAAGTTCTTCTGTATTTTTTTCATTCTCCAACCCGCTAAACTCTTTTTAATACTTTCATTTATAATAACAAAACTATCCTAAATATAATAGGTTGTTTTTATGAGAAGTATTTGAACAACACTTACACACACCTCTATTTAATGGATGAAGAACATAATGTTTCTGTGGACGACGAATTAACGCCTCACAAAACGATGATTGTTCAATTATCTCATACTACCTCTTATGGTGGAAATTAAGATTTAAATGTATTTATATGTGATATATATTACATTTATATTGTTTCTATGTTTAATAAATTTTCATTTAAAAAATACCATTATGGTTTCAATAGTGGGTAAATATGATAATCTCATTTGAGGAATTGCAGACTACCACCACCTCAAAGTGATATCACTTGTTGATGCCTTGCATGGAACATATAAATGATATAATTAATGAAATTATATATGATATTATACTGGAATTATAAAATTACTATGTGTCATTATGTTTAAATTCCATTAAATATGTAATAGAAATGAATTGAGCGTTCAAGCGTACATATGACATACCATCTCCATGAACGATGCATTTCATTGCATACTCCAAATGTTATGTACTGTTATAAATACATATATATACTGGATATAGATGATATATATGAAATCTAAATCACTAATATCATTCTGGAGAAAATTTAATTCTTACCACATGAAAAACATGTAATTATAAATAGATCATTTTTACTCAAGTACCAAATATCGACAAAATGACCATTATTAACATAAATGATTAAATAATGTTTATAAGATGGTAATTAGTAATATAAAATTAGTAATAAACTTTAAAATTGATCTTAAGCTTGTACAAATTATGATTAGTTTATTTTTCAGTAGATTAAGAAATGAACAGGTAAATTAGGACATGAGGTAAAGGAATTCGTCTTTAACTCCTTTCATTGAGGGATATTATGTTTTTATAAACGAAATTATTTTATATGTTGTGTAAAAACCATTTACTTTTCATTTCACTCAATGGGAATATTTTTCTATGAAGCATTTTACTAAATAATAAAAGGAATGTTTCTTTTTAACGTATGCGGTGACAAATACCTTTCCGCCGCCGTGACCATGATTTGATATTTGGCTTCCTTAATAAGCAGTATTATTTTTTTAAAGGATAAAAAATACTATATACCCTTTACATATTTTTTTTATTGAAATTGTTTTGAAAAAGTATTTATTATTTCAATATCTTAAATTTTTTTATTTTGATTGAAATGTGGAAATATTATCTTTCCATTATGATTGTTTTATGTGATATAGTTTTTGGGCATTGTTTACATATACGGGTGGTTATGTGATAAACCTATGGCAGGTGAACCTGATATAGCACTTCAATGAATTGAGTTATATGTTGGAGGAAAACAAGAATGTTTCTCCTAAGAGATTTAGGGAATATAATGTGATGGGTATTCCATGTAACTCCCTATGTAGCTGTGATAGCTACAATGTAAGTATGATATGGATGACCCATGTAACCTTTATGATTTATTATTTCAGTGTGTTATTCATAATTCATATGATTTTATAAGGAATGTTAAAGATCTTATGTTATGTGTTTTTTGATGACCTAATGTTTTCTTTCTTTGATTTATAACCCTTATGGAGATTTTTAGGCTCATCCCATGTTTTGAAATGTTTTTCACATGACGTAATGATGAATAGGGTCAAGGATGGGATCAAGGGAAAGACATGCTGTCTAAAACATGGAACTCGATGTTACTCCCTTTTTTCAACGGTTTTAAATTTATGAAAAAAATGGAAATTGATTAGATGTGTTTACTTTTTAATTTTTGATATTTAATGTATGATTTATTTCCTAACTCAATAAAACTCTAAACCTGAAATGATACTCAATGTGATTTATTTATTTAATTCAAGATTATGTAATTTTTTAAGGTAGGGTCTTTATAGTGGAATTACTAGAACTAAATAATCAACTAGAGGAATTGAGTAATTAAAAGTTTATTCACCCTATTGTTTCTCTATGGGTAGCCCTTTCACTTTTTGTGAACAAGAATGATGGATCTATGAGGTTTTGCATTGACTACATAAAGATCAATGCTATAATAATAAAGAACAAGCATCCCCTACATCGCATTGTTTATTTAATCAATCAACTTCATGGAGATCAATATTTGTCAAACATTGACCTTCAATCTCGTAATCAATAGTTGTGTGTGATGATGTAAGACATTATGAGGAAAACATTTCATATCAGGTATGGGAATTACGAGTTTACAGTAATGGCTTTTTGACTAACTAATGCTCCCTCCATTTTCATGGATCTAATGAAAATATTTTCAAAGAATATCATGTTGAAATTGTTGTGGTATTTATTGATGATATCTTGGTTTAGTAAAAAATCTATGATGACCATGAAATTCACTTTTTCACTATTATAAAGACTCTTAGAAGAAATGAGTTATATGCGATGTTCAGAAAGTGTGAGTTATAGATTCAGAATATTTATTTTCTTGTCGATATTGTCTCTAAGGATGGAATCTATTTTGACCCTTCTATGACAAGAGCAATAAAAGAAAGCTAGAACTGATGAGTATATCCGAGGTACGAAGTTTTATTGGTTTAGTATGTCATTATCTGCATTTTTTCCAAAATTTTCCTCGATTGGATAACCCATTAACCAAGCTCACATATAAAGGAGTTAATTTTTTTTAACAAAGGGGTATGAAGAATGTTTTGAATAGTTGAAGAGAAGATTAGTCAATACTCCTATCTTGACTCTACCATTGGGTAAGGATGGGATTGTTATTTATAACGATTTATCAAATAAAAGACATGGTTGTGTCCTTCTACAGAATGATAGGGTTATTGCATATGCATCCTGATAGCTAAAAATTCCTGAACAAAAGTATCCCACTCTTGATCTTGAGTTAGAATCTATAATATTTTCATTGAAAACATGGATACACTATCTCTATGGTGAAAAATGAAATATATATACCGATCATAAGAGTTTGAAGTATATTTTCTCACTAAAAGAACTCAACATGAGGCAAAGATGATGGCTTGAACTACTGGAAGATTATTATTTCACTATACACTACCACCTTTGCAAGGTAAATAATGTTGTAGATGCTTTGGGTAGAATGAATCATGTAGTTTTTAACAATATGAGAGTTGAAAGGGATCCGATGTTCATGGATATAGTAAAAATGGCTATGGGAATAATCATGAAAGGTGAAACATCAATACTTTTTCAAATGGTTGCCAAACCATCTATACACCATCGTATATGAAGATGTAATTTTAAAATATGGGAAGAGACATTGTGTTCCTGACATACCTGATCAAAAAAGGGAATTTTTGGATGATTCTCATAAGTCCAATTTCTCTATACACCATGGTAGCACTAATATGTATAGATATTTGAAGGAAGATTTTTAGTGGGACAACATGAAGAGGGAGATTTATTATTATGTGTCAAGATGTATGGTTTTTCAACAGGTGAAGGCTGGAATATAATATCCTAGGGGAGTCGTGAAAACTATTTTCATACCTGAGTATAAATAGGATGATATTATGATGTATTGTTTCATCAGAATACCAAATACTCATAGAAGGAATGATGCAATATTGGTAATTGTTGATCATCTTACCAAGTCAGCAAATTTTTGTTCTATAATATATGATTTACCACTTGAACCTCTGGAAAGACTATATAGTAATGAACATGTAAACTTCATGGAGAACCCATATTGATTGTTTTTTATCATGATCTCTATTTATATCATGATTCTATAAATGTCTTTAGAAGGCCTTGGATACTAAACTTCATTTGAGCACTGATTACCACCTTCAAATTGATGGACAATCAAAACATAATCTTCAAACCTTAGAAGGCATGTTGAGATCTAGCCCAAATGACTTTCAAGGTATTTGGGATCAATATTTACCTCCCATAGAATTTTTCTTATAACAATTGATTCCATTTAAGTATTCTGATGGCACCATATAAAGCGTTATATGGAAGAAGATGTCACACACCAACTTGTTGGGATGGTGTTGGTGAATGAATATTTTTAGTTTTAGAAAATATTGAGGAATCAATGGAAAATGTGAATATTATCCAAACCCACATCAATGCAGCTCAAATAGGAAAAAGATCTATGCCCATAATAGTTGGAATGATTTGTAATTTCATGTATTAGACCATGATTTCATGAAGGTATCACCACATAAGGGTGTTATACGATTTGGTTAAAAGGGTAAATTATGTCACAGGTACATCATGGAATTTCAAAATTCTATAACGAATTGGAGTCGTAGCTTACTTATTGGAAATGCTGCCAAGTCTTCCAAAGGTTCATGATGTGTTCCACGTATCAATATTGATAAAATAAAGTCTGGACCAAACACATTTACCTAACTATGAAGAAATAGAACTGGAAGCCGACATTTCCTATTACGAATATCCTATCAAAATTCTTGATTCCATAAACAAGTTTTGAGAAAACAGACGACTCGCCTAGTGAAAGATCTATCGTGAATCCATAAGATGGAACATGCAACATGGGAAAACAAGGAAAATATGATGAAGAACCACCAGAATCATTTTATGCTGTAATATTCAATAAATTTTGAGGAAAAAATTATTTAAAGGAGGGAAGAATGTAACATCTTATGCTTCCATGATTCGCTTATCTTTTAATAATACAATAGCTTGCGATGTACACAACATTGAGTTCTAACACACCATGGCCAATCAAACATGCCTTAATGAATAGTAATACCCAAATTTTGAAATTTTATAATTTTTTTCATAATATACATCATTTATGGATTCAAAATATCAAAACTTTCATATGGTTAAATTTTGGTATTTTTCTGATAACATTCAATTTTGGATGAATAATGAAAAACACATCATTATTGTTTAAAATCGACTTTTTAGTTAAATAATTAGTAATTTTATTTAAATTTATTTTATGTAAAAATAGATACATAATACCTATAAATTTTCAATGTAATTCATTGGAGTCATTATATAATATTATTAGATATATAAAATTTTATTGAACATTTTATCGCCTTTTACCGAGGTTCTAGGCGCATTTGAAAATTTTTATAAAATGGAATACTACCACTTCAGTGAATATAAATTCATAAATCTGAGATATTCTACTGCAATCTGTATGTTAAATGTGGTTCAATAAGATAAAAATAATTTTTGGTGAGTAGTATCGTTTGAATTTTATTTACCATGATTAAAAGGTAATAGGTTAATTAAAAGTAAAAAATGATACTATAATTACGCTAAAAATGTCTGAATTCAACTAGATATCTATATTTTGAACAAAATCAACCATTGGAAGAAAATGTGATCATTTTTTTCTATATGGATTAGATTATGGCATTTATTATTATTTGATTTAAAAAAGATTTAAATGTGTTAAATTCGATGATTAATAACCAATAAAATTTTAATATATGTATATATATAAGATAAATTGGACTATTAATATTCATTAGAAATCTATAAAGAGTTAATACATAATATTATTTTATTTTAATTTTTAACCATTAAATAATTAAAATTTTTTATGACACAATGATGATGCATTTATTACCTTATTAATGAATGATTAAAATAATTGATATTAATAATATCTAAATAAATTTAAATTGAGGCTTATGATGAATTAAACTAATTTTATAGGTTAATATGACATTTTCTGGTTGATTCAGTAATTGTTTTTGACGTTATAATGTTTTTATGAATTTCAAAAAAAACAAAATATAAAATAGTGTCAAAATTGAAATAAATTAGTTTTTAAAACAAATACAATATTATTAATAATTATAATATTACTAAAATTATACGATTTTAAAAAAGGACATATACAAGGATATAAATATCAATAATGAACCCCTTGGTGTTCTCTATTATTTTTATATTATGTTTATTTACCATTTATTATAATAATACACAAATACATGGTTGAAGTTAAACTATTTTACTAAGATTTGAATCTAAAATATCAGGTTAATATTGTTATCTAAACCTATATAAAGCCTATTTGTTGAGACATTTTAGACCCATACCCACATTAGACTCTAAATATATTCATTTTGAGCCATTATAAACTTAATCTGATTGTATAATAAAACAATATGTGAGGCTTTTCCTAAAGTAACCCTCCCCACTCTTATAAAAGGGTACTCCCCCTAACCTAAAATTCACACCTCCAAATCCATTTGAATCGGCCAACCCATACTCCAATATCCCTCCAACTAACATCACTTCAACCTATTAGCCTTAATTTGATTATAAAGCCAACCTACAGAGCACTTTTGATCATCTAAAAATGAAACATCTAAAGAAAAGGTAATAATTTCACCTCCTCTTTGAAAGTTCTTGTCCTCATCCACTTCCAAATTCATTGTTGTTTCATTACCAAAATAATATCTCCAGTACCTTATACATACTGTGATGTTATTTTAAATATGGTATAACCATATTCATTATTCTATCCATATTATGAATGACAAGTCATCATACGTGTGTATATAAGACTTACCGTCTCCACGTCGTGGTGTAGTTTGTTATTCAAACACTTCCATATTAGGATAAATTTTATAATGTGTATAACTGATTTAAATAATAAATATAAAATTATAATTATTTTGTATATATTATATATCATCCAATGACATACGATTCCACCATCAATAGAATGATATTGTTTCTTGTGCGTATGTACGGATTACCGTCTCCACGAATGCGATGAAATTCATTCCCATCATAACCATTCAAGAATAATTTTCATATTATGATTAAAACTAATGTTTCAAGACATAATATAATTCTAGATATGAATTAAATAAATCCTATCCATAACAAACATGTCTTCCATAACCATGCACATAATGGAAAATGAAATATTTAACACCCAAAACAATGATACTACTGAAATATTATTAACCAGACAATATAAGAAGATCATATATGATATCATATTTATGTATGTGGTTATATAATAATTTAATAAAAAATATTTATCTATTATAAAATAGGTTAATTTACCCTAGATCAAGGAAAAGTACAAGGTAAGGGTTAATTTTACAATAACTTTTATCCGAGGTTGTTTATACGTGATTATCTACTGAGACCTTTTTATCATCCAAATATATAATTCATAAAAATGTATTTCAAAACGTTTCTACTATTTCCTAGAATATGGGTAAATATCATTTATACCCTTGTTTTTATTTTATAAAATTTTTATAATGGAATCATTCGGATGTTTTCCAAACACGGTCCTTTATAAACTTTTCGAAAAAATTATGGAAAGAATGTTTTTTAATGTATATGGAAGGTGCATCTAATTTCCGATGGTATAACATCTTTGAATCATTCCTTAAAATCTTATAATAATATTTTTTTTTAAAATATTTTCTTTTATAGTAATGCATCTTTGAAATGATTTTAAAATAAGGAGATATTTCTCTCAATTATTTTCGATTTCATCTATGTCGACATCCATTGATGGATTTTCCACTTTTTGAAGTTGATTTATTATGATAAAATCTTCTATATTGAATTGAAGGATTTTGTGATATGGTTGAATGTGGATGTGTTATTTTTATACCATTCACGATTTTTGGTTAACGTATTAACATTTCGTATTCTAGTTTTAATACGAATATTAATGTTATGTTTCAACAGTTTCATATGAGGAATGCAATGGACTTGGTAAGTGAGGGGTCAAACCCACTATAGCACCCTGATGCATTGGTAGGTCTCATGAGACAAACTAGTGTCTTGGCCCTAGGACTTGACAAAATCTTATTTTTAGTCTTGGTACAAGGCCTTCACTATGTGGTTATTATGTCAGGAATTATGAATTCCCTCATTATAAAATTGACTATTGATATTACATGTGATTATTCGACTAGTACAATATCCATGTGAATATGTAAATGCCATTATTTGATTAATATTTTTAATATTATTTTTATGTTTAAGTTTAAAAGGATTGTGTTTTATTGTTATACATTTCCTTAAACATTTATATATATTTATTATAGTTTCTGCTATATTGTTATCCTTAATGAGCAACTGAGCTCACCACTTTCTATGTTTTATTTTTTCCCAATATGTGATGATGTGTATTACGATTAACCTGCAGGAATAGGCTAATGGATATGAATGTCTTAAAGGAGACAATATGTGGTTGTTTTCCATTTCATGATGTAGTGTGCTACTTATGTAGGAATCTAGTACTTCCAGGGAAACTATACTAATAAGACCTTTTGAGAAAAGATCTCTTGTGATCATTCCAATGCTATGTAATAATGCACCGAATCTGGGTAACAATGTTCGGGGCGATACAAGTCTTCGTACCACCTCTCTCTAATCTAGTTCAATAGTGTATAATATATTTAAACTAATATGATATCCATATGCTCCGAGACCTATTGAACAACATCCTGAATATTTACTAAAAAAGTCATAATATTCTACTAAGATATACATTTCAGTACTTTGGGAGTCTAGGTTTTCCTACTTAATGCATCAGCCAAACTACTAACATTCACAGGTGTATATACCAGCTACAAATAAAACAACATCATATACTCAACCAAAATGAACTATCATAGAATTAAATATCACTATTATAAATTATATTTTATTCTATTTATATTATTAATTATAGTAAAATTTTCACTGTATAGATAATGATTCAAAATATCATGGTATAAACTATTTTAACAAAATCTAGGATGTGATTTGGGAAACAACAATTATGTGGTCTCAAATTACATGAACCATAAAATTAAAATCGATCACCCTGTATCAAAAATAGTCTATGAACTAAAAATATTCCTCACAAAACTATATTTACTAAAAACCATAATTGTTTAGGATCAAGATCTGAGCTGCATTGAAGAACTTCTTCTACTACGGATATTCATTCTCACATTCCCCAGACCATTAACAATTAACTCCATCCTTGATCAATGAAAAAACAGATTATTCCCAAAGGATTAATTCCTAGATGATCCCTCGATAATATCCCATTAATAGTATAAATATATAGATATAAAAACATTCTTGAAATGCTACCAAGAAAAAAACATGCACCTTCTATGCTTCCACTGAAATACCTTCCTCTTAGATGATGTGACTCACAAAATGTTCCAAATTTTTCTAGAATTGAAACTTATAAATCTTTTCCTAAAATTGATTTTCTATCTCTGTATAAAAAATTATGTCATGATATTTGTCACGATTATAGTGATTATTGGAGTGCATAAATATTTCACCCATAAAATGAAAAAAATAGATCCATGTATAGGTATAAGATTCATTTCACCGAATCTATAAATAGTATCATAGAATTAATCATCCTGAACAACATTAGGATGGATTCATAAAGGTCATAGCTTCTTATAGAGAATTTTTTTGGTATATCTAGTGATTGAACTATTAACTGATGAAGACCTGATATCATGTTAGCCTTAGAGAACATACAATATTCAATAAAATGGTCGAATAGATCATCAAGGAATAGAAGATGATATCAGTTATTCTCAATTTTCCAATTCATCTTCTACTAGTAAACACATAACCAAAAAGTCAATTAGTCCATTTTAGAAAAGTAACCTAGAGAATCACAATTTTACTAACTTCTACAAATAAGAAACTTCTCAATGAACTGTTTTTATTGACTGTTAAAGCCCTAATACATTATTACTTTCATTCTATATAGAGGAATAAAAATTGGCTCGTCTCTAGGAACGAGGTCAATCATGAACTCAAAATCCCTCCACGGTGGTATCTTAGTGAAGTCTTTAGCAGAAATGCATTGTAACCAGTACATTGTAAATCTAATGGAATCATGTTTCACACAGCCATTATAAAAGAAAACACATGGAATCTAGGAAATCAGATCCCCCCAGTTGCTGATGAAATGGCCTTGTATAACCTTACTGGATATCCCACTCACCACAATGAACATAACATTCACCCTCATGAGTCCGAAAAGTCAATCCCTTATCATAAAACAACTATGTGGGAATAATATTCTACTAAATAGTGTATAACCAAAAATATTTAAATTCCCTCCATATAAATAATCTATAAATCCCAATTAAAATGATATTCCCTATACCCGAGAGAATATCGCATTAAAAAAATATGTCTCTCAAATGTAACTCCAAAGGTCAATCAATCATGATAAACCCACTCACAAACTCATCTGCAAGACTCAACCCATTTAGAAAATATAAGTATTTATAAGAATGTGGGTAACCAATATCAAATAAAGAACTAAAAATTGTAGAATCTATTGGAATATTAACAATAACTATCAATATTCCAGCCTCACTATCCACAAATTGAGGATGAATGGCTTGTATCTATATAAACTCGACACCATGTGATGTAGTTTGAGTTGCCTAGGTTGTACCACTTTGCTAATACATACAATCTTTCCCATATATACCACATCCACTTCCTTGACCCCCATGACTATTAGATCTATTTCTAGAAGAATGATATGGGGTAAAACACCACTTCCAACACTCTAATTCAATCTAGATCCTCCATCATGA
Organism: Viscum album; assembly: GCA_963277665.1. Taxonomy (NCBI): domain Eukaryota; kingdom Viridiplantae; phylum Streptophyta; class Magnoliopsida; order Santalales; family Viscaceae; genus Viscum; species Viscum album. The sequence goes on from OY728163.1 coordinate 696,798,610, forward strand.
CCCATCTATCTTGGGTTCCTACCAAACCACTATAGAGATACCTTAATACCGCATGATTAGAAAACTGAAAATAGTTGATGACACTACCAAAGAATTTGTATCAACCTAATTTGAAGATGAAAAATAAATCATGTAATGTTTGGGGTAAATGATTCTTACCACTATCCAATCTTCATTCTATGAAACTAATTTATTTTTTATAGTGACACCTCCTTCTATCAAAATAATTATATCTAGGTACTCTAGAAGATTCCACCTATGTCCCAATTGAAGCGTACTTTAGGTTCCCCACATATATCATACGTGGACATTAAACATATTTAAATAATTTAGTTATAGTATGATAACATGGGAATTAATTTCACATTTAATAACATTATAAAAATGATTTCCTATAGTATCATCATATGCATCAAACATAATATTAAAGTGTTGATAACATATGAATTGATGTGGATAGTCCATCACAGATACACTCCTATAGGCCAACCTCATGAAGTCAACTCTACCCCCTTCATGATTTTCTCACATTAAATTTTCCACATGAACATATCCACAGATTATTTCCAAACTATATTATCCCACAATTGAACTCAACTATAGATATCCCACCAAGGATTGAATTGAACACATAACATGTAAGTAGATAGTATTACTCTCTTGTCAGCCTAGGTATTTACGTCTACCTGAATCATCTGGATAAACTCGATTTAAAACTAAACTGCCTCAGGTTTACCATACTCGATGAAGTTGATGGGTTCCTCAACTAGTACTCCATTATCAAGATAGACATACATTTCAACAACCAACCAACATATAATTTCCGAAAATATAGTAACCGTGCAATTTTCACTCAATATTACTCTTGTACTACCTAACCTAGAACTATCAGTGTCTCTGGTGTGACTATTGGATGATCATTCCTAGCCATGTCGTCATGGAATCCATACAAAAAGTGTTCTCTTGGTGGTATATCTATAAAATTATAAAAAAACATATTAGGATTCATAACACAACGTTTATAATTTTACATAGGATGGATTCAAATAATTCCATAAATATTCATCCATGATTTCCCAGCACATGGTCAAAAATGATTTATAATCAATACCCTAAACTATCTCTCACCTAGGTCAGAACTAACAAAGGTTAAACACATTCATAATTAATGAATCTCAATAGATACCCATTAATCATTTTAAAATTGTCAAATTTTTTCATCATTTATATTTTATAAATTTCATGTTAAGAATAATTTTCATTTGAATCCCAAATCAGGAAAAAATATTTCCATTCATACGATTTATCCCAAGACTGGATTTTCTAGGTGTGCCTAAAATGATTCATGTCGCAAAATGATTTGAGTGCCTAAAATAATGCATAATTATACAAAACTCACTCCATTCTTATCCACAATGCTAAAATATCAAAATAATTAAAAACCTCTCACAACAAGTGGATAAATTGAGTAGAATTAACATTCAATTTTTACATTAATCCTCAATAATATACATCCCACCCTAGGTACATTTACATAGGGTTTCTTCTAAAATTCATGAGCCAATAACTATAATAACGTAGGTATTTATAGAATACTATATTTTCATATCTATTTATATTTATTATTAAGTTATTAATTTTACTTTCTAGGTAAATTTTTTTCTAATCACATACTTGACATTGAACAACAGGTTTCTACGAAATATTACATTGCATACAAAGTTGAGTTAAACTGAAAAAATCATACAATAATAATATATTTATATTTAATGGTAGTTAAATCCTAGCCACTTTATGGGATAAAATTAATCAAATTAACTATATTATTATTTTACATACTTGATAAACGTTGTAACCTTTTTCAAAAAAAAATTTGGAGGCTTCAAATGAGAATGAATACAATTTTAAACATAAAATACTCTAAAAGGTCGGTTTCCCTACTTTTGATGGTGAAATATTTTTAAATATATTTTTTTCTCATTTATATGTTCTATTTGAAAAAATAAGATTCTTCTATATAAGTGAGAGATAAAAATTTAATTTGGATAATTTTTTTCAATTTTATGATAAAGTTCATTTTTTGGTGAATATTGAAAAATACAAAATTTAAATTCAAAACATTCTTTTCACATAATTTAATTATATAGTTATATTGTCAATATAATTTTGTTAAAGTGTAATTGGATTACGTTTTTTTAATTCAGTCCAATTTTTTCAATTTAAAGTAATTTTATAATTAAAATGGACATAAACACATTTCAATCATTTGATAGTTTTTATTTTATAAAACCCATCTTTCATGTTTTAAGAATGAGAAATAATTTTAAATTGATATCTACCAATTATGTGTTTTGAAAATCAAAAAAAGAATTCTATATTTTTAATCACAAGGTTTACGTTATGTAAAAAGTTAAGATTTATTTTCGAATATTAGGAATATCGACTTCTAAAATTATTTTTATTTATCATTGTTAGTGGTAAAATCATATCAATAAGGGAAAAATAATAATATTATAATAATATTAATCTACCCTATAACAAGTCATTACCAATTTGGATGATATATGTCAATCATGGTAATCCATGGGTATTTTTTAGGATCCCATGGAGCAGCATAGGTGTGATAAGGACATGTTTTAAGAAATAATTTAATGTAAATAAAAAACATAACATAAATGTGTATCTTTTTTAAAATAATTTTAATATAGGGTTATATAACTAATATATTCAACTATAAATAGTTATTATATAGATAAAATTATTTTCCACATCATGGTATTTTATTTTTACTTTTTATATTTTAATAAATAAATTTATTTTTGACACAATTATAATATAGTGATTACCTTGTTAATGAATGATTCAAATAAATGATGTTATAAATATTAAAATAAATAAAATTTCAACATTTTGATTCCATATTCCAATTTTATAGATGATATTTAAATATTATAAATTATATAATTTCTTTGTTTTGAAGGAATCAAGTTTTTATGAATTTATAAAAAGGTCATGTAGGAATAGTGTAAAAAATTGACATAATTCAAAACATAAAATATAAAATCGTTTATGAAATGATATTAAATTACTAAAAATATAATATAAAGCTATATAGTTAATATAAATCCATATATATCATAAAAGACCTTTTTGTGGGTCATTTTACATGATATGGTAATTACATTGACCCATAATGAATAAATAACAAGATATCACTACAATATTTAAAAGGGTAAAATATGAGTAAAACCAAAATGATAATGATAAAAAAAATATACAAGACTGGTTCCAAAATAATTTGATGATGAGTATTAAAACCCAAATCATATTAACATATAATTAAATTATTTTTCGACGTTTTTTAATTATAATTGAATTTATAATATTCTAATAATTCATGACATTCATAAAGTGACCCTCCTCTCTCTTATAAAAGGTCACCACATCTACCCACTTACTATCACCTATAAAAAACCTTGTATCATCGAAATTATGAGAATATATTTTCCCAACAAATATCCCATACTCAAATAATACTTAACATTGGAAAAATTAAATTCTATAAAACCATTGGGGTCAAATCAAAAAAAGTTTCCAAATTTATTGGTAACATATTCTCTCAGGTTCCTTTATTTTTTTCCTTCTCCACTACCTATGCTCTTTATATTTTGTAATTTCCAAACAAAACTAGTATCCTAAATATAATAGGATGTTTTTATTAGAAGGTTATTATCTAAACAAATAGAAACTTCCATCTAATGGATACGAACAAACTGTTTCTGCGTAAGGCGAACTACTACCTTACGAAATGATGATTGTTCAATTTTCTACTACCTCCTCCCATGGAGGAAATTATTTTAGAACTGCATTTATAAATGATATATATTATATTTATTTTTTATGCTTATGTAATTTTAATTTAAAACATTATTTTATGCTATCTAGAATGTGTAATTATGTTAATATTATTTGATGAAGTGTGGACAACCACCCCCTCAATGTGATTTGACTCATTCATGAAATACATGGAACATATAAAGGATTAAATTAATTAAGTTATTTAAAATATATAAAATGGATATTATAATGTAATTATAACATTCCTAAGTATCATTTATTGTTCATTCATTAAATATAAAAAATGAAATGACAGTAGTGTTCATGTGAACGTACGACCAAGATTCTCCATGAGCAGTGCATATGATTTCATATATCCAAATTTTATGGACCATTATAAATACATATATACTTCATATAAATTATATTTAAACTAGTAATATTATTCTAGAGATGATGGAATTATGCCCACATGGATAATTAGCATGAAAACAAGGTTATTTTGACTGAAGTACCAAACATCGACAAACGTTCAATTTGAATTCAAATAATTAACTAATTGCAATAAAAAGATAATAAGTGAAATAAAATAAAGAATAAACAATAAAAATGTTCTAAATAATTTATAAATTAAGATTTTTTATTATTAAGTATATTAAATAATGAATGGGACAATTCACATTCAAGGTAAGGGAACTTCATTACCTAATTTCCAATCTATGGTGTCATCTTATACTTATTGACTATGTCTTGCAATGATTACGTGAGAAATGAATTTTCATATCTGAACTTTTATTTAAAAATTCCTTATAGGTATTTATACATAATACACATATTCGATTTATTTGACTAACCAAATGATCTTTGTATGGTAAATCATAAATCAATCTCCATTAATTTAGTAAAATATCCATGCTAATGGTTTTTTTCTCCAATAGATTGTGTAAAATATCGATGATCATTTTAAATTTAATACCCCCTTTTTTGGGTGTTTATAAATAAACCACACAAAATTATATCATTAATTTATTTTTATTCTAATGATTCACTCTTCCTAATAGATTCATCCAAATATTCATTCCATTAAGACAAATTTGCTTTTATACACCCATTCACTTTTATATGGTGTATAGACTTCCCTTTGACATATTACATAATTAATCTCTTTATTCTCATTATATTACAAGTTTTGATGAAATGATATTCTATAATTTTTTATGGAGATTTTTCTCTTGTGGTAAGGGACTATTTAACTAAAACATCGTTTTAAATGTTATAAAGATTTATTCTTATAAAAATTTATATTTGAGTTCAATGTTTTAAAAATAACTTTTAAAAATTTATTTATATGGATTTTAAGGTTTCTAAATTACTATTTCGATAATATGTTTCAAATTCATGTGGGACAAATTGATTGAAAAAAATATTTCTTGAATGTTTTAAAGAGTTTACGAAATGGAATTAATATTTAAATAACTAGAATTTATTTTTTATGATTGATGAGTGAAATTTTTATAAACACAATATTTTATGTGTTATGAATATGTTGTGGTACTTGTAAATTTTACTAGTGGTTACATGATAACCCAAATGTGGGTGGTTTTCTGATAAAACTTGGGAGGGTAAGCCAATGATTTCTCTGTAATGAATTGGGTAATGTGACACACATAAACATTATTTCCCCCCTATGAGATTTACGGAATATACTGTAATGGGTATTCCAAAAATAATTATGAAGGTTACTCCCATTGTACCTGTGAAAGCTACAATGTAAGTATGATATGGATTCCATAAGTTAACATTATGATTTATGATTTCTATAATTTTTTATATGAATCAAATGATTACATGATGTAAGCTATGTACTTTATGTTTTATGGTTGAAAAGTAAGAATTTTTTAAAAAAAATCATTAGATTTAAATATTCATGGACAAATAGTTTTTTCCTTATTTAATATTCGTTACTATGATTTTTATACTAATACCATGTTTTTTGAAATGATTTCTAGGGGGTATAATGATTGAAAAAAGAAATAAAGAATTTATGATGTTTATTAAAAGCAAATAATTATAGTTTTATTCATAGAGTTTTATTATTATGAATGAAATTGGATAAAGTATAAGTGTCTAGTTTGTAATTGTCGAGTTTAAATGTAATTGTTAAGGTATAATTCATTAAATCTCTAAAACTAAAAAGATTCTCAATGTGAAAGAAAGTAAATTCATAACCAAACTCAATATTATGCATGGTTTAAGGCCTAGGAATTGTAGTTGGTGTCAGAGGATGGTTTAGAAAACTTTAGGGATTAGGGGCTTTAGATAACAACAGAGTATGTCTTCATGTCTACTCATTCACTTAAATTGTTATTTTAAATTTTTTTCAATTCAATGATATTCAGTTACAAATGGAAGGAGGAGGATATAAAACCAACATTTCTATATATTACTAATGATATTCTTGAAATAATTATTACAAATTTCATGTTTAGATGATTGTGAAAAGTTTTCTTACATACAACTCACTTGCAAGCAATTATTTTAGATATTAAACACCTCCACTATACCTGAATAACATCATGGATCATGGTTTCTATTTAATTAAATCATATTTTCTAAATATTATAATATTTTCAAGAATTGTAAATATTATCATATAATTTTTTAATAGTTTACTATATCAAAATATTTTTAAGAATATTATTATTTTGAAAAAAATTGAAGAAGAATGATACCCTTGCTCATCATATTTATTTTCTATTTTTAAATAGTCTTTAAAAAAGTAATTATGGTATATTAAAAGGACCAATAATTGATCATTTCAACTAAAAAATGGTCTTATTGTTTTCTAAAAATAATTTCTTCTAAAATGTTTGGAAACTATATTTCGTACATGGTTAGTTTTAGAAATTATTTTTCCATGAGCACCCATATGACCCAAGTTGTGCAAGGTGTATTTAGATAAATGAAGTGATTTATTTTGAAGGATATAAAAATAAATTTTTTAATAAATGTAACTTCTATCTATGTGAACATGATGATGATAAAACTTTGTGGACACCATGATCAAGGTACAATGTTCTTATTTTTGGAATACATTTATTTTATCGTATCAAGGTGAATTAAAAAAATGAAAATATATAGAAGTCTTTATGAATTTTAATATTGAGTTCATTATGAGATGGGATTAAAATGAGATTTATATGATAACCATTGTGGTTAAAACATGATAGGGTTATTTTTGAGTTTTATAAAAGGTAAAATCTTTAAGATGGGTGACAACCAATCACATCCAAAAATGACACGAGAATCGAAGAATTACTTAATATTTTTAGTTAAAAGATTTAATGTATTAAGAATAACATTACATTTGGAACTTATTTTTTATCAGATGGATATCCTAAGCATAGAAAACTGATTTCGTGAGAAAGTGATTAATGAATTTTGAATTATTTTTTCTCTTTTGGGATCACTATATGCGTTAGGAAAATAGGATTCTATGAGATTTAATTTGGGGAGTAATCATTGAATTTTATTTTGTTTTAATATATGTTTTTAGGGTAAAAATCATTATATTTGGTTTATTTATAAAAATTATTAACCAGTCATGGAAAATATATGATTAGGTTAATTAAATTTAAGCATGAGACATTAAGAATAGTGAATGTTATTTGATAATAAATGTTAAGATTTATCATGGAAGACTATGTGAGAATTTTTTTTTATGTTTTGGGTTTCAAACCTAGTTTGGATTATTTTGAATAATTTAAAGAAAAATATTTTATTGAATGGAATTTGATGAACTCTGGGTATTATTATTGAATTTGGATTTAAAATTAGTCTTTTTCTTATAAATGATTATTCTTTTTGGTGAATTATCTTATCTAATCCTAACCATTTCGGTTCCAGTAAATGTTTCTAGACAAGATGAATATATAGTAAACCATTTTTGGATTATGTGATTTACTAGAACGTGATTCGTCTTGAATACTCATTGTTTTGAAAAAATACTACATGGGGGGAATTTCATTAAAGGTTGAAGCACTAATTTTTAGTAAGTATATTAACATATGATCTTATTATATGTAGAAATATAATTATTCAACCCTTTAAAAAGAATATTGATGAAAAAATATTATATAGTTGATTTTATCAATATAATTTTTCCCAACCATAAATTTATTGTATTATGGTGGTTATGTTTCTGTGATAAAATTCTCTATCACTCTCTATTAGTCAATGAGAGTTAGTTTTTCATCGTTATTCATTTTTTCTACCTAGAATCCTTCTATGTTGTATCTCGGGTGACCATTGTACTTCAATTTATATATTTTAATGTTATGGATACATTAACACTTTTTCTGATGTGGTATTTTCAAGAATGTTTCCTAGACATATTTTATAATTACAAGAACACAATTTCCAAATGTTGGGAATGATGTAACGAATGTGGTATTCATTAAATAATGTATTTTAATATCTATTAATTTTTGTAAATGATATGCTAATTTTATGTTGAAGGGGATTTTTTTGGATATGGTACTCTACCCACAACAATGGGTTTCTATGATGTCTTACGTGGAACACAAAGATGAGTTATACCAAAAAATAATACAATAATAAAATTATTATATTAAATGGCAGTAAATGCCTTATTGTTGTACTGTCAAGAATGAACAGAATTAAATATATTATGATTTTACCTATTTATTAAATATTATTACATTTATCCAATAAATGTTATTGTCATAATTTGATAATAAATTGCATTTTAAGCATAAAATACTCAAAAATGTACGTTAACCACTATTTGATTGAGAACACATTTTAAATATAGTTTTTTTTTCATTTTTATAAGTTCTATTTTACAAAATTATCTGTTTATATAGATGTGGGAGATCAAAATCTTCTTTGGATAATTTTTAGTGATTTTCTAATAAATGACATTTTTAATGAATAGTGAAAAATACTGTATTTTAATAGAAAAATGTCTTTTCATCTAATTTATTTATATAGTAAGATATTAATTTTAATTTATTCTAAAGTTTAATTAAATTATGTTTTAAAATTTTAATCCAATTTTGGTAATCAAAGTAATTTAACATTTAAATTTGATATAAACACATGCCAATCTTTTGATTTTTTATCTTTTTAAAATCCACTTTCTTGTTTTTACAACAGGATTTAATTTTAAATTAATTTCAGTAAAATCGATGTTATAAATTTAGAAAAATGGATTCTATATTTGGAATCAGAGGGTTCTAATTGTTTAAATAGGTACCCTTTATATAGGTACATTATGAATAGTAACTTTAGTAAATATTTTTTTAACCATGTTTAGAGGGAAAATCAGGAAAATAAGGATAAAAATTAATATTATAAATATATATAATTACACTAACACATGATATAATCCTATTGGATGAGATATTTCTGACCATGGGAATATTTGGGTCATTTTTTGGACCCCATGGAGCCAATTGGGTGTGATAATGACATGTTATAATAATAAATTTAATGTAAAGAAAAAGTATAACATAAACATGTTTATTTTATGAAAGCCACTTTAATATAGGTTTATATAATTAATAACTTAAACTATAAATTAGCATTAAAAATATAAAATTATTCCCTATATCATGGTATCTTATTTATTATTTCAGATATTAAATATATAAATTTATTTATGATACAATGATGATGCAATGATTACCTTATTAGTAAATGATTCGAATAAATGATAATATTAATTTCAAAATAAAAACAATTTTTAACATTTTTATTCCATCCATAAATTTTTTGGATGATATGAACATATTATATTTGAGTTAATTCATTGGATTGATGGAATCATATTTTTATGAATTTGTAAAAAAGTCAAGTATGATGTGCCCAAAATTGACAGAATTCATACCTTAATATATAAAATTATTTATTAAATGATATAAAATTCATAAAAATATCACATTTGAAAAAAAGTTATGATATGTCCAAATATGTCATAAATAACTTTTTTTGTCCAATTTCACATGGCATGGTAATGACATTAACCCACAAATATGTAAATAACATGATATCACTCTATGATTAAAAAGTGCAAAATAATGACTAAACCACAAATATTAGGAGAAAGAAATATTCCAAAAATGTCCAAAAATTATTTGATAATTGTAATTAGAACAAACATAGTTTTATCACTAAATTAAATGAGTTTTCAGACCTTTTGTAATCTAAATGGAATTAATAATAAATTAATATTTCAAGACTTCCTAAAGTGAACCTCCCACCTCTTATAAAAGGACACTAAATCTACACACTTACTCACAAGTCTCAGTATCCATGGATCATCCAACATATACCCAAATAATATCCCAACATCTCTATATTCCTCCTCAATTCCATAATTGGGGATTAAGGAAATTCAAGAAAGCCTTTTCGCTCAAACAAAAAATAGTTACCAATTTTAGAGGAGACGTCTTCTCTCAAGATCACTTCCATTATTTTCCTTCATTACTCCTGATTCTATTCATATTATATTTTTAAATAATTAAAAATTGTCTTCAATATGATATTATGTTTTTATGTTAATTATTCTACCTACACTAACACATACCACTATCTAATGTATACGAACATAATGTTACTGTGTACGACAAACTACTGCCTCACGAAATAACGATTATTCAATTTTCTCATACCACCTAACATAGTGGCCATTATTATGGAACTATATTTATATATTATATATTATTGTATTTATTTTTTCTCTATTATTATGTAATTTTAATTTACTACATACAATTATGCTTTCCATAATGTTTAAATATTATACATTCATTTTAGGATGTGCAGACTACTGCCCCCTCAAAGTGAGTTGATTCATTCATGCCATTAATGGAACATATAAAGGATGGAATCAATGAACATTTGTAACATATATAATATGAATTTTATATTGGAATAAAAACATACATTTGTATCATTTATTTTTCATTCCTTTAATATGAAAAAGAAATGGAAATTGCATTCATGCATACGTACGACCTACCTTCTCCATGAATGGTGCATATAATTTCTTATATGAAAATGTTATGGAATATTATAAATACATATATAATGAATATATATTATATTTAAATCATGAATATCATTATTAATTTGATTTACCTATGACCACAAGTATAATTAGCATCAAAACAAGGTTATTTTCGACTCGAGTACCAAACATCGACAAAACGTCTGATATGAACAGAAATAATTGATTGATTTCAATAAAAAATCATAAGTGATATAAAAGGAATGATAAATTTTAGAATTATCAAATGAAAATAGTAATTAAGCTATGTTTATTATTCAAAAAATTAAATAATGAATAGGACAAGTTAGATTCAAGGTTAGGATACTTCTTAACAAAACTTCTATTCATTGGGTTTATCTTCTACATCATGACTCTGCCATGCTAGGATAATGTTAGAAATAAATATTGAAATGTTATCTTGTATTTATAATTTATTTATTGGGATTTATATTTAATACATATAATCGCTTTATTTTATTGAAAAAATGATATTTGTAAGTGTAACATCCCAGGTAAATGAAAAATAAGAGATTTTCATATTTATTAATATTTTTTAATTAAATATTAATTTTAGCTTAAAGGTGTTGATATGTTCGATAGCGTACCCGATACGCAACAACGTGTTTCATTGGAATCCTATGTTGCACACTAATAATATAATATTATTATTTAAAATGGTAGTTAACTCCTAACTGTTGTATTGGATGTAATGAACAAAGCTAACTATAATATGATTATACATGTATTTATATTTATCCAACAAAAGTTAGAAGCTTAATATATGAATGAATCTAATTTTAAGAATAATTTACAGTAAAAGGCCAATTTACCGCCTTTTAATGGAGAACCCTTTTTAAATATAATTTTGGTTACTTTAATACATTATATATGACCAAATAAAATCCTTCTTTATAATGAGGACATAATAATTTACTTTGGGTAATTTTTTGGTATTTTCTGATAAAGATAATTTTTTAAAGAATAGTGAAAATATTGTATTTTAATTCAAAATAATGTTTTAATATAATTTATTTACATGGTTAGATTATCCATTTAATTGGTTTTAAAGGGTAAATAGATTATATTTTTACCATTTAATCTAATTTTTTTAAGTAGAAACAATTTCACATTTAAATTGTATATAATCAACTGCCAATCTTTTGATTGTTAATATTTCTTAAAAACATGCCTTTTGTTTTGACAGCGGGAATTAATTTTAAATTAATTTCTGCCACTTCGGTGTATTGAATTTGTAGAAATTGATTCCATATTTAGAATCATGAGGTTCAAATTGTGTAAATAGGTAACTTTTATTTTTAGGCATATTAAATATTTACCTCAGCAAATATTTTATTTACCATGGTTAAAGGTTAAATAAGGTAAATAAGGGTAAAAAAAATTATATTTATTTACCCTAATAGTTGTCTGAATCAAATTGGTTGAGTCATGTCCTAACATGGGCATCCTTGGATCGATTTGGGGACCCCATGGAGCAACTTATAAGTTAATATGACACTTTATTTTAATTAACTTAATGTAAATGCCAAAATGAAATAAACAAATATCTTTTAGTAAATTAATTTTTACATGGGGTTATACAAGTTATATTTTCGACTATAAATAATAATTGGAAAACAAAAAAGTTTCTTACATCATGGTATTTTTTTATAATTTTTAGACATCATATATATTAAATTATTTATGACACAATCATGATGCAGTATTTACCTCATTAATAAATGATTTTATTAAATAAGATTATAATGATTAAAATATTATCCAAAACATGTCCAATTATAATTGGATGATTTTATTTAGATTATGATTCATTTTATATTAGACCAAAATTATTTTTGGACCATTAGAAACCGAATATCATTATATAATAAAATAATAGTTTCACACTTTCCTAAAGAGCTCCTCCTCTCCCTTATAAAAAGAGACCACTTCTATGCAATTCCTCACACCTCTAAACCCATTTGTCTTGTCCAAACTCTACCCAATTAAGCTCCCCACATCCCTATACTCCTCCTAGAAGCCTTACCTTAGGAATAAGGCACTTCAAGAGTCCTTTGGTTCAAACCAAAGTGATTTTCCCTAATTAAAGGTAACAATTTCTCTTAAATTGTTTTATTTTGTATTGATTCTCCTGCCCCTATAATCTTTTTATTTCCTTTCTTTTATAACAACACCAGTATCCTGAATATACATGGATGTTTTTATGATAAGGATTTTAACTACACTTACAAACACCTCCATCTAATGGATGAAGAACATAATGTTTCTGTGGATGGAAAACTAACGCCTCACGAAATGATGATTGTACAATTACATATTACCACCTCCCATGGTGGCCATTATTATGGAACTGTATTTTTATATGATATATATTATTTTTATTATTTCTTTATTCTTCTGTACTTCCCAATTATATCAGACCTTTATGGTTTCCATGGTGGGTAAATATGATAATCTCATTTCAGGAAGTGCATACTACCGCCCCCTCAAAGTGATGTGACTCGTTAATACCCTTTGTGGGATGTATCAAGGATAGAGTTAATGATATTGTATATGATATTATACTTTAATTATAATATATCTATGTATCATTATATTTTTATTCCATTAAAATAAAAAATAGAAATGAAATTAGTGTTCATGCATACGTACGACTTACCGTCTCCATGAACGATGCATTTCATTTTGTACCTCCAAATGTTATATACTATTATAAATACATGTAAATGCTAGATATATATGATATATATGATACCAAAATCATGAATATCATTCTGGATATAATGAACCTTTTACCACATGAACAACATGTAATTATAAGAAGTCCATTTTTGACTCAAGTACCAAATATCGACAAAATGAACATTATTAAATTAAATGATTACATAATGATTATAACATTGTAATAAATGATATAAAATGAATAATAAAAATGAAAAGGGTTCTTAAGAAATTATAAATTAACTTTATTTGATTATTCATCATATTAAAGAACTAACGGGTGAAGTCGGACATGAGGTAAGGGACTTCGTCTCAATCTCTTTTCATTGAGGCATTTCTTATACACGACTTTATTTTATACAGTGTATAAAACCCTTTGACTTTTCATTTTATCCAAAGGAAATCTTTCTATACGAAGAGTTTTTCTAAACGACAAAAAGGAATGTTGTTTTAAGTGGTGACAACGACCTTTCCGCCGCCGCTAGTATTATTTGATCTTTGGATTCCTTAACAAGCCGAAATGTTTTTAAAAGGAAAAATAAATACCAAATACTATTTTTACGTATTTTGGTATTGAAAATTATTTTGATATCTTGACATGATATATTATTGCAATGTGGAAATGTTATCATTCCTTTATGCTTATGTTGTGTGTTAAGATCATGTTATGGTTCTTGGGCAGTATTTACGTATACGGGTGGTTCCGTGATAAACCTAGGGCGGGTGAGCCCGAGATAGCTCTCCAATGCATTGGGTAATGTGACAGAGGTAAACGTGAATGTTTTTCCTATGAGATTTAAGAAATATACTGTGATGGGTATTCCAAAGTAACTCCCTATGTTGCTATGATAGCTACAAAGTAAGTATGGTATGGATGTTGCAAGTTACCTTTATGATTTATGATTTCTATGTGTCTTTCATAAATCTTATGATTTCATGAGGTAAGTAAAAGAGTTCATGTTTTTTATGTATTTATGAACAAATGTTTTTCATTCACTATTTTATAACCCTTATTGAGCCTTTTATGCTCATCCCAAGTTTTGAAATGTTTTTCACATGACATAAAGATGAATAGGGTCAAGGATGGGATCAAGGAAAAGCCATGCTCTCTTTAACATGGGATTAGACATGACTTTTTATTCATGAGTTTTTATTTTTTTTAAAGTGGATTCTGGGTAGAAGTACCTACTTTGTAATATTTTAAGATGTAATAGTTATGTCCTAATTCACTAAAACTCTAAACTTGAAATGATCATAAATATGAATTATTCATTTAATTCAATATTAGGTAATGTTTAAGGCCAGGTCCTTATAGTTGGTATCAGAGGTTGGTTTAGATAACATTAGGATTTAGGATATTGTTAAATTAATATCCATAAAGTAATTTATGTTAATATTGACATCGTATATAATTTCCAGATTACCATGTTGCTTCTCCTAAGATATTTCTTTGTTTAGAAAGGTTTTCCGTAGAGGAAATAGGGAAGCTATGTTGGGAAGACATGAGGAGGAAGACAACCTTCCAAATCAGCAACATGAGATGGTCAGAATCGGAACTGAATAGTTTGTTGCAGTGATGGCACACTTGACTCAGGCTATAAATGGTAATGGTATCCATGTATGAGATCAGCCAGATCAACCACAGAGGAACATGTTAGTAGTGGAGCATTTAATGAGGCAACATCCCCCATCATTTAGAGGATAATCTGATTCAGTGCTAGCTGAAGGGTGGATTAAAGCACTGGAAACGATTTTTGATGTCATGAGTTGTTTAGAACATCAAAAGGTTAATCTCGCGGTTTACCATTTTGAAGGTGAAGCTGATCAGTTGTGGTTGATGGTGAAAAATATCAGTGACAGTGAGGAGATTGATGCTCTTAATTCGGAATAATTCAAAGGTATGTTTATGGAGAAATATTTTCCTATGGTTGTTCATCTTAGGATGGAAAAAAGAATTCCAATAATTGGGGCCGGAGGATTACTTAGTGGCTACTTATGAAAAAAAATTCACTCGACTGGAAAGGTATGCTCCAAATTTCATACAATATCTTGATAGCAAAATCAACCATTTTTAGCCAGGATTAATGCCAAATTATCGAAGGGCTTTAGCTTCTCATGAGTTCAAAAGTTTTGAAAAACTTTTTTGTTGTGCAGAGAAGGTGGAAATAGAGTTTTCCAATGATCAAGTATTCTTTGTCAAATAACAAAATAAGAGGTCGAGGTGGTAGTGAAATGGAAAGAACTATTCAAAAAAGTCTGATGGTAAGAATCTTAAGATTACAGTTTGTGAAAATTTTGGTAAAAATCATGTTGGGGAATGTCTTTTTAATTTTGGTAAGTGCTACTGATGTGGTAAAATAGGACATAGGGCTCGTAATTGCACTGAAAAACATCAGGGTAATGGTAAGACAAAATCTAATTTACAGTCAGTAAAATGTTTTAAGTGCAATGAAATGGGTCATTATTCTAATGAGTGTCCAACAAGGATCTCAACCGATGGAAATTAGCAAGACTACAAGCTGAAAGGGGTAGCGAAATCCTTTGCAACTACTTTAGCAGATGTTGGTCCATCAAATGAAGTTTTATCAGTTACATTGCTTCTTTGTTCAGATTATGCCAATGTGTTTTTTGATTCAGGGTCTACACACTATTTCATTTCAGAAAATTTTTCTAGTTAATATGGAATTTCATTTCATGATATGAATACTAAACATACGGTAAAACCCCATGGAAGAAATGTTGAGAAAAAAAAGAAAACATAAGAACATTCCTGTCCTTTTGTGTGGAAAGAATCTACCTGCAAACCTTATTGTTTTTCCTCTAGTAGAGTTTGATGTTATATTGGGCATGGATTGGATTTATAATTATCATGCTAAGATTGACTACAGAGCTAAAGAGGTTTCTTTTCATAATTATTTTCAGTTTTTGTACAGGAATGAACCGTTGATTTTTATAACATATTAGGAAGTTGAAAAACTGGTAAATAATGGAAATGAATGTTACGTTTCACATATTGTTGAAAACAATGGAACTATTTAGATTAATGATGTTCTAGTGGTAAATGAGTACCTTGATGTTTTTTCTGATGAGTTTCCTGGTATTATACCTGATCGGGAAGTTGAATTTACTATTGACTTAGTTCCTGATGCTAAGCCAATTTCAAAACCCCCTTATCGAATAGCTCAAATTGTACTTTTAGAGTTAAAGAAGCAATAGAAGGAGTTATTAGATAAAGGTTTCATTCGACCTAGCACATCACCCTAGGGTGCTTCTGTCTTGTTTGTTAAAAAGAAAGATGTTTCAATGAGACTTGAATTGATTATAGAGAATTGAATAACATCACTGCTAAGAATAAGTATCCTTTGCCTCATATCGATGATTTGTTTGATCAGCTCCAGGGAGCTCAGTATTTTTCGAAGATTGACTTGAGGTTAGGGTAACATCAGTTGAAAGTAAAATAATCCCACAATCCAATGACCTCTTTTCATACTAGATATGGCCATTATGAATTTGTAGTTATGCCTTTTGGTTTAACCAATGCACCTGCTGTATTCATGGATCTTTTGAATAGAATTTTCCATGAGTTCATGTATATGTTTTTGGTTGTGTTCATTGATGATATTTTGGATTATTCAAAAAGTAAAGTGGAACATGAAATTCAATTAAGGGTTGTCTTAAAAACCATAAAAGAAAAGAAACTTTATGGAAAATTCAGCAAGTGTGAGTTTTGGTTACAACAAATTTCTTTCCTTGGTCACATTGTTTCAAAAAATTACATAACTGTTGATCCTACAAAAACAAAAGTTGTTGAAGAATGGCCAAGAGCCACAAATATAACTGAGATTCGTAGTTTTCTTGGTTTGGCAGGTTATTACCGGAGGTTTGTTGAAAACTTTTCACGGTTATCTAGTCTAATGACTAAGTTAACTCGAAAAGGTGTTAAGATAATCTGGACAAAAGAATGTGATGATTGTTTTATGTAATTTAAAAAGCGATTGATGAATGCTCCAGTTTTGGAACTACCTTCCAGAAATGGTGAGTTTGTTATCTACAGTGATGCTTCGTTGAAAGGACTGAGTTGCGTCGTAATGAATAATGATCAGGTAATTACTTATCCTTCGCGTCAGTTGAAACCACATGAGTTAAATTACCCTACACATGATTTGGAATTAGCTATTGTTTTTTTTTCTTTAAAAATTTGGAGACATCGTTTGTATGGAGTGAAATGTGAAATAAATACTGATCACAAAAGTTTGGGGTATATATTCACTCAGAAAGAATTGAACATGAGACAGAGGAG
The DNA here is from genome assembly GCA_963277665.1 of Viscum album. NCBI lineage: Eukaryota > Viridiplantae > Streptophyta > Magnoliopsida > Santalales > Viscaceae > Viscum > Viscum album. Next base: position 696,816,561 of record OY728163.1, read on the forward strand.
GTGGTTGGAATTAATCAAGGATTATTATTGTACGATCCATTACCATCCGGGAAAAGAAATTAAAGTGGACGATTCTTTGAGTCGGAAAAGTAATGTATCATTAGACATGATACTTTTGGAACACGATCCTTTGGTTTTTGATTTGATAAAATTTGGCATAGACGTTGTTGGTGTAGGAAATTCTTCTGTTTTGTTTCAGGTGTCAGTGAGATCCTCTCTATCAGACAGAATAAAGAAAGCGCAGAAGGAAGACAGTGAGTTGCAGAAAAAGGTAGAGTTGGTTCAGAAGGGTAAGTTGCCTAAAGTTAACATTGATAATGATTGTGTTTTGAGGTTTAAAATGATATTATGTGTGCCTTGTGATTCACAGTTGAAGAATGAGTTGTTATGTGAAGCTCATAGTTCTCCGTTTTCAGTTCATCCTGGCATTACTAAGATGTACAGTGATCTTCAGGAGTATTACTTGTGGGATGGAATCAAAAGAGATATTGCTGATTTTACTGTGAAGTGTTTGACTTGTTAGCAGGTTAAAGAAGAGAGAGAGTTACCGAAAGGAATGCTTCAACCATTATTGGTGCCAAAGTGGAAATGGTAAAATATATCCATGGACTTTGTTGTGGGATTACCAAAGACATCTCGAGGTAATAATGCAATCTGGGTTACAGATGACTGATTGACTAAATCATCTCATTTCCTTCCTATTAGAGATACTTTGTCTCTAGATCAACATGCCCAGTTGTATATTAAAGAGATAGTCAGGTTTCATTGAGTTCACCTCTCCATTGTATCTGATCATGATCTGAGGTTCACTTCTATCTTTTGGAAAGGCCTTCAGAAGTCATTGAGTACTGAATTAAAATTTAGTACAGTTTTTCATCCTTAATCAGATGGGCAGTCAGAACGAACAATTCTGACCTTGGAGGATATGTTACGTTCTTTCTCGATGGACTACCAGGGATTTTAGGACCAATATCTTTCTATGGTTGAATTTTCTTATAATAACAGTTTTCATTACAGTATACAGATGGCTCCATTTGAGAAATTGTATGGAAAGTGTTGTCGAAATCCAGCTTTTTGGGATAAAGTAGGTGAAAGAAACCTGATGGGACCAGAATTGGTAGATGAGATGGTAGAGAAAGTTCAGTTGATTCAGAAGCACATGAGAACAGCTCAGAGAAGACAGAAAAGTTATGCAGATAACCAGAGGAAGGATCTTTCTTTTGAGGTAGGTGACCATGTCTTTCTCAAAGTTTCTCCTTGGAAAAGTGTGATGTGTTTTGGTAGGAAGGGAAAGTTGAGTCTGAGGTTCATTGGACCTTATGAAATTCTGGAGAAAGTTAGATCAGTTGTGTACAGAGTAGATTTACCTCCAAGTTTATCCCAGGTACACAATGTTTTTCATGTTTCGATGTTGAGAAAGTATATGCCAGATCCATATCATGTTTTGAGCCCATAGGTAGTTCAGTTGGATGAGAATCTCTCTTATAAAGAACAAACAGTCCAGATTCTGCACCATAGAGTGCAGGTGTTGCAAAATAAGGTAATTCACTAGGTAAAGGTTTTTTGGAAAAACCATATGGTTGAAGAGGCAACGTGGGAATCTGAAAATGCTATGAGGGATAAATACCCTCACTTATTTTGATAAGTGGATAAAAATTGTGAGGACGCAATTTCCAAAAGGGGGGAAGGATGTAACATCCCAGGTAAATGAAGTATAATATATTTTCATATTAATTAATATTTTGGAATTAAATATTAATTTTATCTTAAACGGGTTGTTATGTTTGATAGCATACCCGATACGCAACAACGTGTATCTTTGGAATCTTATGTTGCACACTAATAATATAATATTTTTATTTTAAATGGAAGTTAACTCCTAGCCATTTTATTGGTGGTAATTAACAAAACTAACTATAATATGATTATACATGTATTTATATTTATCCAACAAAAGTTAGAGGCTTAATATACGAATGAATATAATTTTAAGCATAATTGACATTAAATGGTCTATTTACCGCCTTTTAATGGCGAACCATTTTTAAATTTAATTTTGGTCACTTTAATACATTCTATATGACCAAATAAAATCTTTTTTTAGAATGAGGACATCATAATTTACTTTGGGTAATTTTTTGGTATATTTCTGATAAAGTTCATTTTTTTAAAGAATAGTGAAAATATTGTATTTTAATTCAAAACTATGTTTTAATATAATTTATTTATATGGTTGGATTATCCATTTAATTGGATTTAAAGTTTAAATATATTATATTTTTACTATTTAATCTAATTTTGGTCATTAGAAGCAATTTCACATTTAAATTGTATATAATCAATTGTCAATCTTTTGATAGTTAACATTTCTTAAAAACACGCCTTTTGTTTTGACAGAAGGAATTAATTTTAAATTAATTTCTGCCAATTCGGTGTTTTGAATTTGGAGAAATGGATTCCATATTTTGAATCAGGAGGTTAAAATTGTGTAAATAGGTAACTTTTATTTTTAGGCATTTTAAATATTTACTTCAGGAAATATTTTATTTACCATGGTTAAAGGGTAAATAAGGTAAATAAGGGTAAAAAAAATTATATTTATTTACCCTAATAGTTTTCCTAAACCTATTGGCTGAGTCATGTCCGACCATGGGCATCCTTGAGTCGATTTTGGGACCCCATGGAGCCACCAAAAAGTTATTATGACACTTTATTTTAATTAACTTAAAGTAAATGCCAAAATGAAATAACCAAATATCTTTAAGTAAATTAATTTTTACATAGTGTTATACAAGTTATATTTTCGACTATAAATATTCATTGGAAAACTAAAAAGTTTCTTACATCATGGTATTTGTTTTATAATTTTTAGACATCATATAAATTAAATTATTTATGAAACAATCATGATGATGTTTTTACCTCATTAATAAATTATTTTATTAAATAAGATTATAATGATTAAAATATTATCCAAAACATGTCCAATTCTGTTTGGATGATTTTATTTAGATTATGATTCATCTTATCATCGACCATAATGATTTTTGGACCATTATAAACCGAATATCATTATATAATAAAATAATAGTTTCACACTTTCCTAAAGAGCCCCTCCTCTCCCTTATAAAAAGTGACCACTTCTATGCAATTCCTCACACCTCTAAAGCCATTTGGCTCGTCCAAACTCTTTCCAATTAAGCTCCCTACATCCCTATAATCCTCCTAGAAGCCTTACCTTATAAATAAGGCGCTTCATGAAGTCATTTGGTTCAATCCAAAGTGAGTTTCCAAAATTAAAGGTAACTGTTTCTCTTAAATTTTTTTATTTTATTTTGCTTCTCCTACCCTTTAAACTCTTTTTATATCCATTTTTTGTAACAACACCAATATCCTAAATATACTAGGATGTTGTTACGATAAGGATTAGAACTACTCTTACACACACCACAATCTAATTGATGAATTACATAATGTTTCTGTGGATGGAAAACTAACGCCTCATGAAATGATGATTGTTAAATTACATCTTGCCACCTCTCATGGTGGCCATTATGATGGAACTGTATTTATTTATGATATATATATTATGTTTATGATTTCTTTATGCTTATTTACTTATTAATTATATCAAACCTTTATGGTTTCCATGTTGGGTAAATACGATAATCTCATTTCAGGAAGTGCGGACTACCGCCCCCTCAAAGTGATGTGACTCGTTAATGCCCTATGTGGGATGTATAAAAGATAGAGTTAATGATATTGTATATGATATTATACTGGAATTATAATATACCTATGTATCATTATGTTTTAATTCCATTAAAATAAGAAATAGAAATGAAAGTAGTGTTCATGCGTACGTACGGCTTACCGTCACCATGAACGCTGCATTTCATTTCGTACCTCCAAATGTTATGTACTATTATAAATACATGTACATGCTGGATAGATATATATGATACCAAAATCATGAATATCATTCTGGATATAATGAACATTTTACCACGTGAACAACATGTAATTATAAGAATTCCATTTTTGACTCAAGTACCGAATATCGACAAAATGAACGTTATTAACATAAATGATTACATAATGATTATAACATGGTAATAAGTGATATAAAAGATATAATAAACTTGAAAAAGGTTCTTAATCAAGTAGAAATTAACTTTACTTTATTATTTAGGTGATTAAAGAATGAACGGGTCAAGTCGTACACGAGGTAAGGGACTTCGTCTCAATCGCTTTTCATTGAGGCATTTCTTATACACGACATTATTTTATACGGTGTATAATCCCCTTTGACGTTTCATTTTATTCAAAGGGAATATTTTTATACGAAGCATTTTACTGAACGAAAAACTGGAATGTTTTTTTAAGCGGTGACAATGACCTTTCCACCGCCGCGAGTATTATTTGATCTTTGGTATCCTTAACAATCCGGAATGTTTTTAAAAGGAAAAATAAATACCAAATACTATTTTTACGTATTTTGGTATTGAAAATGATTTTGATATCTTGAAATGATATTTTATTATTGCAATGTGGAAATGTTATCTTTCCTTTATGCTTATGTTATGACTTAAGATCATGTTATGGTTCTTGGGCATTATTTACGTATACGGGTGGTTCCGTGATAAGCCTAGGGCGGGTGAGCCTGAGATAGCTCTCCAATGCATTGGGTAACGTGATAGAGGTAAACGTGAATGTTTCTCCTAAGAGATTTAGGTAATATACTGTGATGGGTATTCCAAAGTGACTCCCTATGTAGCTGTGATATCTACAATGTAAGTATGGTATGGATGTCGCAAGTTACCTTTATGATTTATGATTTCTATGTGTCTTTCATAAATCTTGTTATTTCATGAGGTATGTAAAAGAGTTCATGTTTTTTATGTAGTTATGAACAAATGTTTTCCATTCACTGTTTTATAACCCTTTCTGAGCCTTTTATGCTCATCCCAGGTTTTGAAATGTTTTTCACAAGACATAAAGATGAATATGGTCAAGGATGGGATCAAGGAAAATCCATTCTCTCTTTAACGTTGAATTAGACATGACTTTTTTTCAAGAGTTTTTATTTTAAAAAAAGTGGATTCTGGGTAGAAGTGCCTACTTTGTAATATTTTGTGATGTAATAGTTATGTCCTAATTCCCTAAATCTATAAACCTGAAAAGATCCTCAATGTGAATTATTCATTTAATTCAATATTAGGTAATGTTTAAGTCTTAGTCCTTATAGTAAGGTAAATCTTAACACAATATTTATTCATTGTGTTAAATATCCTTGTCATTGATTTTGTATTTCCAATATTATATGTGAATAAACTCTAAATTTTCACCACTGAATACCGAATTATATTGAGTATATTTATATAAATCTCAAATAATTATATCATTAATTTATCTAAAATCTAATGATAAAATATTCATAAGATATTTTGTCGTAATTTACATTCAATTGAGACTTATTTGTTATTATCCACCAATTAAATTTTATATGGTGTATATACAACCCTTTGAAATGTTATATCATGAATCTATTTATACTCCTGATATTACATGTTTTGTTTAAATGAGACTCTTCAATTAATTTTTTCAAATTTTCTCTAGTGGTAAGGGACATATTAACTAATACATTGTTTTAATTATTTTAATGGTTTATTATTATAAATACTTCTATTTCATGTCCCTGAATTAAAAATGGAATTTATGAATTTATTTTTATTTAAATGAATGTTTTAAAATTTTAATTTCTTTTAATTGTATCAAATTAGTATGGGGAACTTTGATTTAAAAATATATTTATTGATTTATTAAAATGGTTTTTTCAAATTAATTGAATATTTCAAAATCTTGATTTTATTTATTGTGATTGATGAGTGAAATGTTGGAAATTTAAATACATTATGTGTTATAATTTTTTAATTGTACTTGTAATTTTGACATGTTGTTACGTGATAAACCAATAATAGGTTGTTCCTTGATAAACATAGGGTGGGTGAGCCCGTGATAGCTCTCCAATGAAAGGGGTAATGTGATGGAGGTAAATATTAAGGGTTCTCTTAAGAGATTTATGGAATATATTGTGATGGGTATTCCAAACATAACAATAAATGGTACTCCATATGTAATTGTGAAATATACAATGTAAGTATGATATGGATTCCACATCTAACCATTATGTTTTATGATATCTATAATTTTTCGTAGGAACCTCATGATTACTTGATATAAGCTAAGTAGTTTACGAGATATTGGTGAAAAGTGTGCTTTTTTGAAAATGAATTTAGGGGTTTTAAATATTTATGGACTAATATTTTTATTCCTTATTTTATCATAATTACTGATTGTTTTTTCTTATTCCATGTTTTTATGTGTTTTTCCATAGTGTATAAGTAAGAATAATATAAATGAGGAACTCATGAATATTTTATTTAAAAAATAATTATTGTTTTATTTTAGGTGTTTTATTATTATCAAAATTATTGGAAAAAGTATAAGTGTCTACTTTGTAATTTTTGAGATGCAATATAACAGTTGGGGCATAATTATCTAAAACACTAGACCCGAAATGATCCTGAATTTGAAAGAAAGTAAATTCATGATCAAAACTCAAGATTATTTTTTGTTTAAGGCTTGGGCCTTATTATTGATATCAGTGAATTTTATAGACAACTTTAGGGATAATAATATTTGGATGACCACATGGTAAGTTTTCACGTCTACTATTTCAATCAAATCCCAATTTTATTAATTTTTCAGATCACTGATTGCTGGTTACAATTGGTAAGAGGATGATCCCAAAAAAAATTCCTAACTCTTCCTGACGATTTGATTGCATTAATTATTGAAAATTACTATTTATATGATTGTGAAACTTTATCAAACATACAACTAACTTAAAATTAGTTGTTAGAGATATCAAACACCTACAATATACCTTAATTCCATTGTGGGTCATGGTTTTTTTTATAATATCCAATTTTCTCAATATTTTATTATTTTAAAGAAAGGTAATGATGATAAAGTGATATTCAAATTTTTTACCTTACCACAAGATTTTGAAGAATATAATGATTTTGAAAATGCTATTGGGGAAGGAGACCCTCACGAAACCTATTTAAATTTTCTTTTAAAATATAGCCTTTCAGCACATAGTTATCATAATTTTAAAGAACAATTGATTGAAATATTCAACTCAAACATGGTCTGACTGTTTTATAAAAATAATGTTTTATAAAATGTTTTAAAATTATAGGTCATACAAGATTATTTTATTAAATTATTTTTTTGTGAACACCCATTAGACCACTATTATACAAGGTGTATTTGGATAAATGAAGAAAATTATTTTGATGAATCCCTAAATCAATGATTCAATGCATGGACTTTATATCTACCTGTGTAAGACAACAATGAAACTAGGTGGACAATATGATCATGGTACGATGTTATTTCATTCCGAACAGTTTTAGTTTTTAATATGGAGGTGATATACAAAAATATCAATATATATAAGCCTTAATAAATTAAGATGTTGATTTTATTATGAGTTGGGATGAAAAAGAGAACTATAACACAACCATTGAGGTTAAAAAAATTAATATTAATTTTTTGAGTTTTATAAATGGGACATCCTACATGATGGCTGACAACCAGTCAAAACTAAAAATGCTGCGAGAATCTAAGTATGATTTATTATTGTTAATTAAATGACTTTGTGGATCGTAAATAAGTTTATTTTGGGATCATATGATTTTTCACATGGATATCATTGTTATAGTAAAATTACGGTGATTGAGTGATAAATCTTATTTAGAAATATTTTATCTCTTTTGGTATCACTATATACCAAACGGAAATAGAATACTAAGGGATTTCATTTAATATTTAATGGTTGAATTTTATTTTGGAAGAATCTATGGTTTTTATTGTTGGCATATGTAGATTTCGGTTATTCATGGAAATGATTAACCTATCATGGAGAACATGTAATTAGTTTAATTACTTTTATGTATGAGACATTAAGAGTGGTTGACGTTATTTGGAGATAAATGTAATGATTATTCATGGAAGAATATGTGTTAAAATTCATCTGAGTTTTGTGTTTCAATATTATTTTGAATTATTTTGAATAATTTTAAGAATAATTGTTTTTTTAATTTTATTTGTTGAACATTTTGGAATTTTTTATTGAATTCTTGATATTAAATGTAATCATTTTCTTATAAATGATTATTATTTTTATGGAATCATCTTTACTTATCATTACCATTTTTTCTATTTAATTTTTCAATGCATGATGAATAAATAGTTAACAGTTTTTGGGTTATGTGTTTCTCTATAACATGATTGATCTAGAATTATCATCGTTTGGAGAAGAATATGACTTGTGGGGGAATTTGATTAAAGGATAAAACACTACTTTTCATGTAAGTACATTTCTTTATGATATTATTCTAGGTAGTAATAAAAACCCTCATATATATAAATGATACATGAAGTTGAAATTTTATACTCTTTCTTTTATCAATATACCGTTACCCATCCACTAATTTATGGTATTGTGGTGGTTATGTTTCAATGATAAAGTTCTCTATCAAAGTCCATTAGTCTATGAAAGTTAGTTTTTCATCCATATCCATGTCTTACAATATAAAATCATTTTATATTTTATATTAGGTGACCATTTTACATCTGTTTCGGTTTTTAAAGTGATTGATTTATTTACTCTTTTTTGAAATTGGGATTTTTAAGGATGTTTCGGTGCCTAATTTTAAAATTGTGAGGATACAATTTCCAAAATCGGGGAATGATGTATTGGGCCAGGTATTTATAGAATAATTAAATATAATATATATTAATATTTATCAATTAGATATTAATTTGAAATTCAAGAGGAAACTTTTTATGATAGCATAACCGATACCCAACAACAGGTTTCTATAAAATCATAAATTGGACACAAAGTGTAGTTATTCTAAAAAAATACAATAATAATATTATAATTTTAAATTGTAGTGAAAACATATCCATTTTATTGATAATAATTAACATAATTAACTATATTATTATTTTACATATTTTATAAATGTTTTTTACATTAATCCAATTAAGGATTATGGCTTATAAAGTGAGTGAATAAAATTTTAATCACAAAATACTACAAAAGGTCGGTTTGCTGCCTTTTGATGGGTAAACATATTTAAATATATTTTTTGTCACATTTATATGATATATTTTACAAAATAAACCTCTTCTATAGAATTAGGAAATAAATATTTACTTTGGATTTTTTTGCCATTTTCTAATAATGTTCGATTATTTAATGAATAGTGAAAAATACTACATTTTAATTCATAATTGAATTTTCACCTCATATATTTATATATTTATATTATAATGTTAAATAATTTAAAATTTTTATTTGATTATTATTTTATAATGTAATCCAATTTAGGTTATTTAAAATAATTTCACTTTTAAATTTGATATAAACCACAGCCAATCTTTTGATAGTTTTTACTTCTTAAAACCCCACTTTCTAGTTTTGACAAGTAGAAATTATTTCAAATTAATTTCTTCCAATTATGTTATTTGAATTTTTAATAATGGATTCCATATTTTGAATCTTAACTTTCATATTGTGTAAATATGTTCCTTTTATTTTTGGACATTTTGAATAGAATCTTTAGTAAATATCTTTATTTACCATGGTTAATGAGTAAATTAGGTAAATAAGGGTAAAAAATATTATTATAATAATATAAATCTACCATTAAAAATTTCATAATAATATTGGACGTGATATTTCCAACCATGATAATCCTTGGGTTGATTTTAGGACCAATGCAGACACATTGCTGAGATAATGACATGTTATAAGAATTAAGTTAAAGTAAAGAGAAATATAACACAAACATGTATCTTTTAAAAAATTAATTTTAATATACTGTTTTATAACAAATATCTTTGACTATAAATAGTCATTAGAACGATTAAAAGACTTACTAAATCATGGTATTATATATATATATATATTAGACATTAAAAAAGATTTATTAATGGCACAATGATGATTCCGTGATTATATTATTAATGAAAGATTGAAATAAATGATAATATAAAAATAAAAAATAAAAATAATTTCAACATTTTGATGAAATCCAAGAATATTATAGTTGATATTGACATAATAGCTTTGATTTAATTCCATTGGATAGAATTAGTCCAGTTGTTATGAATTTTTAAAATTGTAATGTATGAATTGTGTCCAAAATTGACATAATTCAGAGCTTATAACATAAAATAGTTTCATAAATGATATTAAATTCCTAAAAATCAATGATTTATAAAAATGGTTTAAATATGTCCAAATATGTAATAAATTACTTTGTTTCGTCGTTTGACATGATAGGGTAATTACATTAACCCATAATGTGTAAATAACAAGATATCCCTTTAATATTAAAAACGGTAAAATACGGTTTAAAACAAAAAAGATTTGGATAAATAATATTCAAAACATCTCTAAAAAATAGTGGATGATGGGTATTAGAACCCAAATCATCTTATATTTGAATTAAATTATTTTTGGACCATTTTTAATAAAAATTTAATTTATAACAAACTAATATTTGACGACATTCCAATTGAGTCACTCCTCTCTCTTATAAAAGGCCACCATCTCTACCCACATACTCGCAACTCTCAAGCACCTTGTCTCAGCCAACATCAGATAAAATAATATCCCAACATCCCTACCTTCTTCTTGGAAGCCTTACCAAGTGAATAAGGCAATTCAAGAAAGCCTTTTGGATCAAATGAAAATGAGTTACCCTTTTTAGATGCATCATTTTTTATTAAGTTTATTTTAATTATTTTCCTTCATCACTCAATATGTTATTCATATTATATTATTACATAAAAAATTTGTATTATCAATATAATAGAATTTTTTCATGATAGGGATTATAACTACACTTATACACACCTCCATCTAATTGATACAAACATATTTGTTCTCAGTACAGAAAACTACTCCCTCACGAAATGATGATTATTCAATTTTATACTAACTCATATAATAGTGACCATTATGATGGAACTATATATATATATATGATAATGAATATAACTACACTTAAATGCACTTCCATATAATTGATACAAAATACTGTTTCTTTGTACGGAAAACTACAACCTTAGGAAATGACGATTGTTCAATTTTATCCCATCTCTTTTAATGGTGTCCATTATGATGGAAGAATATTTATATATGATATATATAATAATTTTTTCTCTATGATTCAGTTATTTTAATTAAAATCATACCCTTATTATTTCCATAATGTGTAAGTAATATGATTTCATTTTTCTAAGTACAGACTACCACCCCATTATTGAGAATTGACTCATTCATGCAATACATGGAATGTAAAAAGGATGGAATTAATGAAAATATGTAACATATATAGCATGGATATTATAATTTAATTACAACACACAAATGTATCAATGATTTTTCATTCCGCTAATATGATAATTAAATGATTGCATCGTTCATGAAAATATACATCCTACCTTCACTAAGAACGGTGCATACCATTTATTTTCTCTAAATGTTATAGAATATCATAAATACAATTATAAGGAATATGTATTATAATTAAAAAATTTATTTCATTATTTATATGAATTAATTCTAACCACATGGATAAATTTCATCAAAAAAAATTTCATTTTGGCCTTAAGAACAAAACAACAACAAAATATCTGATATGAAGTCAAATAATTAACAAATTGCATATAACAAAGTAAAAAGGGGATAAAAAATGAATAATAAAATTTTTAAGGTTCTATATAATGTATAAATTATCCAATATTTATTATTCCCAAAATTAAATAACAAACAATAAAAGTAGGATTCAATGTAAGGGATCTTCTTAACTAAATTTCCATTCATTGGAATGATCTTATACTTCTTATCTATATCATTATATGATTATGAGATAAATTAACATATATATATATATATATTATCTTGTATTTATACATTACCTAGGTTTCTTTATATTTTGTACACATAATCTATTCAATTTATTGGAAAAATGATCATTGTATGGTGATTCTTAACTCAACCTCTATATATTGAGTTAAATATCCATGTCAATGTTTTTTTTCAAAAGTATGTGTGGACTACCTTCAATTGTTTTACAATTATTACACACATATATTTGGTGTATTGATATAAATCATACATAATTAAATCATTGATTTATCTTTATTTAATTATACATTATTCGTAATATTTTTTTTCTCAATTTACATTCCATTGAGACTTATTTGATGTTATGAACCAATTGACTTATATATAGTGTATACACTTCCCTTTGACATATTCTATCATGAAACTCTTTATTCTCATGATATTACATGTTTAATATAAATTCTATTCTCAAATTATTATTATTATTTCCCAATTTTTATCTATTAGTAAGGGAATCTTTATCTAAAACACCATTTTAAATGTTTTAATGATTTATTCTTCTAAAACCTTATATTTCATGTCCTTGTTTTAAAAATGGTATTAATGAATTTATTTATATAGAAATAAATTTTTTAAAATATCATTTTATTTTTAATGTATCTTAATGGATTTTTATAATTTTATTTAGAAATATCGTTATTAAATGTCTTAAATTATGTTTGAAATGGATTGAATACATCAATATCTTGAATTGATTTCATGTTATTGATGAGTGAAAAGTTGATAATTTCAAACTTTTATGTGTTATGGTTATGTAATGGGACTTAGAAATTTGATGGATGGTTACATGATAAAACAAATACAAGTGGTTCTGTGAGAAATCTTGTTTAGGTGAGCCTGTGATATCTCTCCAATGCATTGGGTTACATGATAGAGGTAAACATTATAGTTTCTCCTAAGAGATTTACGGAATATACGGTGATGGGTATTCTAAACATAACGGTGAATGTTACTCCATATGTAGCTATGAATGAACAAATGTAAATAAAATGCGGATGCCACATTTTACCATTATGTTTTAGGATTTCTATAATTTTTGTAGGAATCCTATGATTACATGATTTATGCTCAATAGTTTATGTTTTATCAGTGAAAAAAAACTTATTTTATGGAAAATGGTATCCTGGGTGTTAAATATTCAATGACTAATATTTTTATTCAATATTTTATATTCCTTATTGAGATTTTTATGCTCATCCCATGTTTTTTTGAATTTCATTTCACATGATATATGGATTTATAAGAGAAATGAAGAATTTAGGGAGATTTTTATCATGAAAATAATTATTCTTTTATTTAAGGAGTCTTATTTGTCACGACCCGCCTTCACCAAAAGGAGGGAAGGGTCAGCAGATTGCCAGGCCCTTCCTTTTTTAAGTAGATGGAGAGATAATGACCCCCGAAACCTGCCTTCAATAGGTCCCGGAGTGGCGACTAGCACCAAGGGTATAGAAAATTCTCACAAATGAAATCCATTACCCTTTCTATTTTATAGGATCGAGAGATATGGAGAAGAAAACCCAAAAACACCGAGGTAGAACGAAATGTAAATCCAAAAGTAAACCATTCCCACATGCATGTTACAAAAGTAAAATCCACAAAGTGCAAAAGGTGACTACAAGGTAAGTACCAAAAAAACAACAACTGCAACTGCTCCAAAAGTCCGAGCGCGTGATCCCTGAAGTCCTCCTGGAAACCTGAAAGCAGTTTTATATATGTAGGGTGAGCATACAAGTACCCTCAGTAGGGAAAACCAAGACTCTCGTGCACATGTGGGGGAACGTACTAAATTCCCGTGAGATAAAAGAGTAAACCAAACACCTAACAAGGCAAACTATCCATCTGAGGCCTCAGCAAGGCTCACTCCCCAAATAACGCAAGTCAAGTAATATATATATAATAAGAGAACATCGATGTTTGGGTACCCCATGCCACTTTACCACTGGTTATTGAGACATCCTTTACATCGGACCAATCCCGCCATTCTCACCGCAGTCCCACTGCCACACCCGCTAGCACACACCTGGGCCACAACCACACGCAGTCCCACTGCCGAAATCCCGCCAGCACACACTTGGGCTTCAACCGCACGTAGTCCCACTACTGAAATCCCGCCCACACACACTTGGGCCACAACTGTCACATGTAACCATGCATGCAAACACCTAGGCCAGAACAACCACCACCACACCTGAAGACACCTGGGCTAAAGTATCCACTGTCACGCCCGAAGACACATGGGCCTCATCCCGAAGACGCTTCGGAAACCACATGCCGCACACACCTGGCCAACCACCACACTACCCCTCCCAAAGGTTCTTGGGCTAATAATGGACCTCAGGCCATCACAGCCTGCCCAAAGATACCTGGTCTATCTGGGAAAGGGAGCAGAAAAGGAGCAAATAACCAGCCACTAAGAACAGTGTTGGGAAAAACACCCTCCCCCATGAAATGGGGGTGTTCGGCACTAAGTGCTCAACTTGGGTGGGGCACGAATAAGAAACAAAAATCTACAGATATATATATATATATATATATATATATATGTAACAAAAACTCACCCAAAACTAGGTTTTTCTTCAGACAGCCTACAGATCACAACAACACTCAAGTCCGAGTCACGACTCACGCCAACAACCCATTTGTCCCCTTTCTTATTTCACATTCAGTAATAATGTTTATGTTTAAGCACTACTGGGCAACTAGTAGGCATAGGAATAAGTCCAGGAAAGTAAACAGTCAAACAACAACCAAAACATACACCTGGTTCTCAACAACAGAGGATTCCACTCCAATTTGTGATATAAACATGTAACCACCCGATCTCAAAACTCACAACCACCGAATCCATACCAACAGGAGATCCCATCCTCCAAATTCACACAACCACCGAGAGTATAAAAGAACAGGGGATCCCCTCCCCTCCCACATCTCCAGCAATCGCCCCGAAAGGAACAAAACCAACTACCACCATCAACACAACAGGGCCTTGCTGATATTTTCATATTTAGACGACTTAACACACTCCATGATTCGAATTTCGTGTGTTATAACCAGGAGTTATCACAGAAGGGTTGATCCTGGTGCTTTCAATTTATTCAGCCAGATATATGTGATAACCAATTCACTTTTCACAGTAGGAATTTACAACCACAAACAAGTCAGTTAAAACCTCAGCAGGGTTCATTAGTGCACAAACAACGACAACCAACCGCCTCGATATTCAAGAGGCATAAGCCAGCACAACTCAACAAGATGGTCATAGAAGAAACAACATCAAAGTATAATACAACATCAACATTCACATCCCCCCTCTTCTTTATTTATAGAATTCGTTCTTTATCTTTAATTAGGTCTGGTTTACCCAATTCTATAGGTTCAAAAGCACGCCCACCCCGCACGATACACAAAAGTGAGAGACGAAGGAGAAATTCCCTACTTGTTGATAGATGATCAATGTTTTAGGCCGGGGGTGCGGAACTTTATGGATAACGATGCGCCCGATGCACTAGAAGTTGTTTGTGAAAAGCCACGATCGAGGAAAGGAGAAACCACGACTAACCCTTAGTTTATAAGAGCCGGGGACGGTTGAGGTGAAAACGAGAAACCGCGTAAGGCGCGGGGGTCGTGGGTTGACCACGCGGCTCCACTCGTCACAAAATGGGGTTGGGTGGTTTAAGCCGACTCATGAATTGATGAATCATTTAAGTAATACTCTTATGGGCATTACAGGTCTTAAAAACACGCTCAACTGAGTCAGAATAAGGTTTAAAACCCTATTTACGCAAAAGAGCGCTACTGGAAACTACTTGACAAGGCCTGGTGATGCCGATCGGTATCACCGATCGGTCTCGCCGATCGGTCTCACCGAGATGCCACTCCTTTAGAAGTCAGATTTTGGAAAAGGGAAGGATCAAGAGATTCTGGGTCATCACATCAGATACCTCTCAAACTATTCTCATCCTCGAGAATTTAAACAACCCAGAAGGAAAGGGCGGGTCCGAACAACCACCCCAAAAGATACCTCTCAAGAGTGAACCTCATCGCTAACTAATAACATCTTCCTGTCACGAACCAAGAAACATACCATGCCAAACTGCCTGGGAACATGGGTTGGGGAGTCTCTTCCCCCATGTCAAGATATTATCCGCTTTGGGCGGTACTGACTCTCCCGCATGGGTTTAATCGCATCCACCTTAATGTGTCTTGAATAGGGGTTGGGTTCTCTCCTTCCCTATAGCCGGGGGTTTTCACACACAAGCAGAGGAAGAAAAACAGTACATTTCATATCCAAAAGACAAAAACGTTCTATCATAATAGGTACAACATGGAACAAAACTTAAAACAACTCTGGGTACTGGGTACGCATCTGTGTTTCCCTCTCCCACGTACTCTCCTCAAGGCCACCATGTCTCCACAACATGCAAACCAAGGGAATGGTTCGCCCACGAAGCACCTTTTCTTTGTGATCCTCGATCACCACTGGTCTCTCCACAAGGGTCACGTCATCCTCGATGTCCAGCTCACCCCAATCAAGGACGTGTGAATCGTCGTGCAGATACCGATGTAGCTGGGACACATGAAATACATCATGTATCCTTAGTAGCGGCGGAGGCAACGCTAGCTGGTAAGCCACTTCGCCGACCCGCCGCAACACATGGAAGGGTCCGATGAATCTGGGAGAAAGCATACTCCCTTTGCTGAACCTCTGCTTCCCACGGTGAGGGGAGACCTTTAAGAACACGTGGTCCCCAACCTCAAACTCCAAGGGCCTCCTCCTGGTATTAGCATACGACTTCTGTCGGTCCTGGGCTGCCTTCATCCTTTCATGTATGAGCTGCACCTTCTCTGTCATGTTCTGCACCACATCAGGACCAAGGATGCCCGCCTCTCCTACTTCGGTCCAACACACAGGCGAACTACATGGCCTCCCGTACAAAGCTTCAAACGGGGCCATGCTAATGGTAGAGTGGTAGCTATTATTGTAGGAAAATTCTACCAGAGGCACGTATTGCACCCATGACCCTCCTGAGTCCAGAACACATGCTCGCAGCATATCCTCTAAGGTCTGGATGGTGCGCTCTGTTTGCCCATATGTCTAGGGATGGAAAGCAGTGCTAAGGCGTTACTGGGTGCCAAACCCATGCTGCAATCCTCTCCAGACCCGCGAGGTAAACAGTGCATCCCTATCCAAGACTATAGACCTCGGGACTCCATGAAACCGCACTACCTCTTACACGTACTTTCGTGCCAAAGCATCCACAGTACTCGACTCCCTGATCGCCATGAAATGAGCCGATTTCGTCAACCTGTCCACTACCACCCAGATGGCGTCGTACCCTCCTTGGGCCTTGGGTAGTCCCGTCACTAAATCCATTGAGATGTCATCCCACTTCCACTCGGGGACATCTAGGGGTTGTAGTAGGCCACTTGGAACTCGGTGTTCAGCCTTCACTTTGTGACACACTTGGCACTTGGACACAACCTCTTCCACTGCTCGCATAACTTTGGGCCACCAATACTGCCTCTTCAACCCCTGGTACATCTTGGAAACTTCAAGGTGTACCGCCAGGGGTGAGTTATGTTACTCACTGAGAACCTTTCCGCGCATCGCCTCTGGGACAAAAAACCATCCCTGGAAAAGCATCTGGTTCTGACCATCCTCGGTCCATCCTTCCAGAGCATTGCCCTGGTCAACTTGGTCACACATCACTTCAAACTCTAGGTCTCCCCACTGAGACTCTTCCACCTGCTAAAACAGGGATAACTACACTGTCATCTGATATTGGCAGCCTCTGCCGCTATCCATCGTCACATCCAGGTGTAAGGCAGCCAACTCCTCCATTGCTTTCCAGGTGTCCGCCGACTCTTGGACCGCATCCCTCTGGGTCCTCTTGCTCAAAGCATCGGAAACCACAATTCCCTTTCCCTTAGTATAAGAGATATAGAAGTCGTAATCCTAGAGGAACTCCACCCATCTCCACTGTCGCAAGTTTAAGTCCCGCTGGGAGAAGATATACCTCAATCTTTTGTGATCCGTGAAGACCATAAAGTGTTCCCCAATGAGGTAGTGCCGCCATAAATTTAGCGCAAAAATTACCGCTGCAATCTCTAGGTCGTGGGTAGCATAATTACGCTCATGGGAATGTAGCTTCCTGGACCCATAAGAGATCACCCCTTGTCACTGCATCAACACGCATCCCAAGCCCTATCCCGAATCATCACAGAATACCTCATAGGCCACCCCTTCTTCTGGTAATCTCAGCTCTGGGGCACTGACAAACTTCTCATTCAGATAGATGAAGGCTGACTGGCACTGCTCACTCCATACGAAGGTCTAGTCCTTGGTTAGAGCTGTCAAAGGGGCTGCTACCCGGGAGACGTTGGGTACGAATCTCCGGTAGTAACCCGCCAGCCCGATGAAACTTCAGACTTCTGCCACATTCTTGGGTGCTTCCCAAGAAACAACTTCCTCAACCTTTGATGGGTCGACCGCTACCCCATGCTTAGACACTACGTGCATGAGGAAGTTCACTTCTCGTGTCTAGAACATGCATTTTGACAACTTCCCATATAGGTGGTGTTGTTGGAGGACCTCCAAAACTATCCTCAGGTGCTCTGCATGGTCCTCCTCTAATCTAGAGTAGACCAGGATGTCGTCGATGAACACAATCATGAACTGATCCAGGTACTCCCGGATGATGGAGTTGATAATCCCCATGAACACAGTTGGGGCGTTCGTAACACCGAAGGGCATGACTGCGAACTCGAAGTGTCCATACCTGCACCTGAACGCTGTCTTCGGGATGTCGCTCTATTTCACCCTCAGCTGGTGGTACCCAGACCACAGGTCGATCTCCAAGAACCATCCTGCCCCTTTCAGCTGGTCAAAAAGATCATCTATCCTTAGGAGAGGATAGAGATTCTTGATCGTCACCTAATTCAACCTCATGTAGTCTATGGATAGCATAAGACCTCCATCTTCCTTCTTTGCAAACAAGACCGGAGCACCCCACAGTGACACACTCGGATGAACATAACCCCTCTTCATCAGATCGTCAATCTGTATCTGCAACTATCGTAGCTCCGAAGGTGCCATCCGGTAAGGAGCCATCGATATTGGACGAGCGCCGGGCTGCAGGTCTATCCCGAACTCGTTATCACGTCAAGGGGGTAGAGTCGTCACCTCCTTAGGAAAGATTTCCATAAACTCACAGACAATCTCTGGCACTTCCACCATTTCTGCATCTACTAATTCTACCCTCATCTCGGTCAACAAGGAGAGGAGAGGTTCCTCTCTCCTGTTTCCTTTCAGACTGCTCCGCTCGCCGGTGAAGGTAACACGCTGGCTGTCCAAGCCTGAGAACACCACCCTTCTTCGAAAACAGTCGATGACGGTGCACAACGAAAATAGCCAGTCGATGCCTAGGATGAAATCGTATGGCTGAATCTGTAGCAGAAGAAGATCCTTAACCGACTGATGTGGCCCTATAATTAGTCTACATCCCCGACAAACGAACAACAAGTCGGTCTGACCTCCAACTGGTGTGCTCAACACCAGGGGCACTGGAAGTCTCTCGGCATCTAGACCCAAGGCACGGGCTAGACTGGGTTCAACGAAGGAGTGTGAAGCTCCTGTATCGAACAAAGCATAATCAAGAGTGATAAACAGACTGATCGTACCTCGAACAACCTCTAGCACTGCTGGGACTGCTGCCTCTGCAGCGTGAAACTGTCCACACCCAGCTCCCCTACCCCTTGGCTGTCGGCCACCTCCCCGACCACGCCCTGGTCAATGTCCCTGTAGAGCGCCCTGAGGTCGGCCTCATCCTACGTCTGCCCTCGGAGGAGCAGGAGCTTGCTGTCCATGTTGCTTCTGCTGGAATGGTCTGGCTGGATGCTGCTGCTGGGGCGGGTGCTGGGGCTGAATTCCACTGCTGTACTGCACCCGGTCTGGGCACTGACTCCGGAGATGCCCAGGGCTCCCAAAGTTGAAGCACAGCGGTCCCGGCACCATAGGAAAAGGGCGAGGGCCGGGGGATCGCAACTGAAACTGTTGTGGCCTGCTCCCTGTGGGTCGGAACCTAGAGGGTCCTGACGCTGGAGGCCTGGTGCTGACGGCTTTCCCCTTTGATGGTCCCAGCTGAATCCCCTCTCGCGACACTCCCCCTAGAGCATGCATATGCTCCACCACTTCGGCCTTCTTTTGGACCTCCATGTACGTCGGCAGGGTAAAGGGGGGTAACAACATACTGGAGGGAGGGTCGGAGTGCCTCCTCCAAACGTTATGCCTGAGACCCCTCATCGGGAAAGTGGTCCGGAGAAAAACGTAGGAGGTCCTTGAACATGATCCCTAGCTCCCTCATAGACATATTCCCCTACTGGAGGGAGAGTAGTTCCTGCCTCTTTTCTTCCTTCATCGTCGAGGAGAGGAATTCCGCCTGGAACTCCTTCTTGAAATCCACCCAAGCCACCTTAGACTCTCTCCTCTCCCCCAGGTAAAGCATCCACCACTGACGTGCCGCTCCCCGCATCTGGCTAACGGCCAGAGGAACCCAATACTCGGTCGGGACCCGAATCAGGACAAAGGCTATAACAAGCTACTCTAGCCAGCCTTCTGTCTTCATATCGAAGGTGATGCCCTCATACTTCTCGAGGGCCTGTCGTTGGAAGGCTC
Organism: Viscum album; assembly: GCA_963277665.1. Taxonomy (NCBI): domain Eukaryota; kingdom Viridiplantae; phylum Streptophyta; class Magnoliopsida; order Santalales; family Viscaceae; genus Viscum; species Viscum album. Next base: position 696,837,296 of record OY728163.1, read on the forward strand.
GAAGAGTCTTCTGCCACTGTTCGTCCTCTTCCTCTCGATCAGCTCTTTGCCGATCGGCCAATGTAGTCTCTGGGTCCTCTATCGACTATACCACAGCTGGTCGCCTTCCAGGTGCCATAGCTGCAAGGTAAACAAGGAATTCCTAATCCCAAGTAGTGCAAAATATCTTTCTTAAAACTTCTTAAGATTTAATTTATTCTTAATTCTAAAGACATCCCAGAAAAACAAGAACACAAGTCATTATGATGCATGTACCTTTCCAAGGGTCTCTACCCTGCAATCAGTGTGGCCTCACTTGGTCGTTCAGTAGGTCCAGAGTCCATGCATCTGATCACGGGGGGCCCTAAAATCCTGTGTCCTAGCCGGTCATCCCTGGCCAAATTCACGCTCCAAGGTCACCCAACATCATTGCCTTACCATCCCATGCAATCCTCACTGTGCCTAACTCCAGACTCCGTCCTATCTCTCAACCATCTGCCTCTGATACCATTCTGTCAAGATTCTCCTACACCAAAAGGAGGGAAGGGTCAGCAGATTGCCAGGCCCTTCCTTCTTTAAGTTGAAGGAGAGATAATGACCCCCGAACCCCGCCTTCAATAGGTCCCGGAGTGGCGACTAGAACCTAGGGTATAGAAAATTCTCACAAATGGAAGGCATTACCCTTTTTATTTTATAGGATCGAGAGATAAGGAGAAGAAAACCCAACAACACCAAGGTAGAAAGAAAAGTAAGGCCAAAAGTAAACCATTCCCACATGCGTGTTTTAAAAGTAAAATCCAGAAAGTGAAAAATGTGACTACAAGGTAAGTACCAAAAAGAGAAACAACAACTGAAACTGCTCCAAAAGTCCGAGCTAGTAAGGTCCTGCGTGATCCCCGAAGTCCACCTGGAAACCAAAAATCAGTTTTATATACGTAGGGTGAGCATACAAGTACACTGAGTAGGGAAAAAAAAGACTCTCGTGCACAAGTGTGGGAACATACTAAAGTCCCGTGAGAAAAAAGTGTAAACCAAACACCTAACAAGGCAAACTATCCATCCCAGGACTCACCAAGGCTCACTCCCCAAATAGCGCAAGTCAAGTAATATATATATAATAATAGCACATCGATGTTTGGGTACCCCGAGCCACTTTCCCATTGGTTATTGAGACATCCTACGCATCGGACCAATCTCGCCATTCTCACTGTAGTCCCACTGCCACACCCACCCGCACACACCTGGGCCACAACCACATGTAGTCCCACTACCGAAATCCCACCCACAAACACCTGGGCCTCAATAGCACGCATTCCCACTGCTGAAATCCCACTCGCACACACCTAGGCCACACCTGTCACATGTAACCATGCCTGCAAACACCTAGGCCAGAAGAACCACCACCACGCCCGAAGACACCTGGGCTAAAGGATCCACTGCCACGTCCGAAGACACCTAGGCCTCATCCCGAAGATGCTTGGGAAACCACATGACGCACACACCTGGCCAACCACCACACCACCCCGTCCAAAGGTTCTTGGGATAATAATGGACCTCAAGCCATCATAGCCTGCCCGAAGATACTTGGTCTATCCGGGAAAGGGAGCAGAAAAGAAGCTAATAACCTGCCACTAAAAATAGTGATGGAAAAAACACCCTCCCCCATGAAATGGGGGTGTTCGGCACAAAGTTCTCAACTTGGGTGGGGCGCGAATAAGAAACACAAAGCTACAGATATATATATATATATATATATATATATATATATGTAACAAGCACTCACCCAAAGCTAGGTTTTTCTTCAGAAAACCTACAGATCAAAACAACACTCAAGTCCGAGTCACGAGTCACGCCAACAACCCATTTGTCCCTTTTCTTATTTCACGTTCAGAAAAAATGTTTACGTTTAAGCACTACTAGGAAAATAGTAGGCATAGGCATAAGTCCAGGAACGTAAACAGTCAAACAACAACCAAAACGTACACCTAGTTCTCAACAACAGAAGGTTCCACCCCAATTTGTTATATAAACAAGTAACCACCCGGTATTGAAACTCACAACCACTGAATCCATACCAACAGGAGATCCCATCCCCCAAATTCACACAACCACTGAGAGTATAAAAGAACAGGGGATCCCATACCCTCCCACATCTCACGCAATTGGCCTGAAAGGAACACAACCAACTACCACCATCAACAAAACAGGGCCTTGCTGGTATTTTCAGATTTAAATGACCTAACACAATACATGATTCGAATTTCGTGTGTTATAACCGGGAGTTATCACATAAGGGTTGACCCTGGTGATTTCAATTTATTCAGTCGGATATATGTGATTTACCAATTCACTTTTCACAGAAGGAATTTACAACCACAAACATGTCAGTTAAAACATCAGCAGGGTTCATTAGTGCACAAACAACAACCACCAACGGCCTCGATTTTTAGGAGGCATAAGCCAGCACAACTCAACAAGATGGTCATAGAAGAAACATCATCACATTATAAGACAACATCAACAATCACAGCCCCCCTCTTCATTCTTTATAGAATTCGTCGTTTATCTTTAATTAGGTCTGGTTTACCCAATTCGATAGGATAAAAAGCAGGCCCACCCCGCATGATACACAAAAGAGAGAGATGAAGGAGAAATTCCCTACTTATTGATAGATGATCGACGTTTTAGGCCGGGCATGCGAAACATTACCGATAATGATGCGCCCGATGCAACAGAAGCTGTTTGTGAAAAGCCTCGATCGAGGAAAGGAGAAACCAAGGCTAACCCTTATTTTATAAGAGTCGGGGATGGTTGAGGTGAAAATGTGAAACCGAGTAAGGTGCGGGGGTCATGGGTTGACCACGCGGCTCCACTAGTCAAAAAAAGGGGGTCGGGTGGTTTAAGCCGACTCATGAATTTATGAAGCATTTAATTAAAACTCTTATGGGCGTTACAGGTCTTCAAAACACGGTTAAACAAGTCAGAATAGGGTTTAAAACCCTATTTACGCAAAGGAGCGCTACTGGAAACAACTTGACAAGGCCGGGTGATGCCGATCGGTCTCACCGATCGGTCATGCCGATCGGTCTCGCCGATCGGTCTCGCCGATCGGTCTCGCCGATCGTTCTCCCCGATCGGTCTCGCCGATCGGTCTCCCCGATGGGTCTCGCCGATGGGTCTCACGAATCGGTCTCACTGATCGGTCTCACCGATCGGTCTCAGCGATCGGTCTCGCCGACCGGTCTCGCCTATCGGTCTCCCAGATCGGTCTCACCGATCGGTCTCACCAATCTGTCTCACCGAGAAGCCACTCTTTTAGAACTCGGATTTTGGAAAAGGGAAGGATCAAGAGAGTCTAGGTCATCACATCAGATACCTCTCAAACTATTCTCGTCCCCAAGAATTTAAACAATCCAGAAGTAAAGGGCAGGTCCGAACATCCACCCCAAAAGATACCTCTCAAGAGTGAACCTCATCGCTAACTAAGAACATCTTCCTGTCACGAACCAAGCAACATACCATGCCAAACTGCCTGGGCACGTGGGTTGGGGAGTCTCTTCCCCCATGTCAAGATGTTATCTGCTTTGGGTGGCACTGACTCGCCCACACGGTTTTAATCGCATCCACCTTAATGCGTCTTGATTAGGGGTCGGGTTCTCTCCATCCCTATAGCTAGGGGTTTTCACACACAAGCAGAGGAAGAAAACCCGTACATTTCATAGCCAATAGACAAAAACGTTCTATCATAACAGGTACAACATGGAACAAAACTTAAAAAAACTCTGGGTACTGGGTACACATCTGTGTTTCCCTCTCCCACGTACTCTCCTCAAGCCCACCATGTCTCCACAACACGCGAACCAAGGGAATGGTACGCCCGAGAAGCACCTTTTCGGTGCGATCCTCGATCACCACTGGTCTCTCCACAAGGGTCACATCTTCCTCGATGTCCAGCTCACCCCAATCAAGTACGTGTGAATCGTCATGCATATACCGACGGAGCTGGGACACATGAAAGACATCATGTATCCTTTTTAGCGGTGGAGGCAACGCTAGCTGGTAAGCCCCTTCGCCGACCCGCTGCAACACTTGGAAGGGTCCGATGAATATGGGAGAAAGCTTACTCTCTTTGCCGAACCTCCGCTGCCCATGGCGAGGGGAGACATTTAAGAACACGTGGTCCCCAACCTCAAACTCCAAGGGCCTCCTCCTAGTATCAACATATGACTTCTGTCGGGACTGGGATGCCTTAATCCTTTCCCATATGAGCTGAACCTTCTCTGTTGTGTTCTGCACCACCTCCAGACCAAGGATCCCCACCTCTCGTACTTCGGTCCAACACACAGGAGAACAACATGACCTCCCGTATAGAGCTTCAAACGGGGCCATGCCAATGGTAGAGTGGTAGCTATTATTGTAGGAAAACTCTACCAGAGGCAAGTATTGCACCCATGACCCTCCTGAGTCCAGAACACATTCTCGCAGTATATACTCCAAGGTTTGGATGGTGCGTTCTGTTTGTCCATTTGTCTAGGGATGGAAAGAAGTGCTAAGGCGTAACTGGGTGCCAAACGCATGATGCAATCCTCTCCAGACCCGCGAGGTAAACCTTCCATCCCTATCTGAGACTATAGACCTCGGTACTCCATGCCACCGCACTACCTGATCCACGTACTTTCATGCCAAAGCATCCACAGCACTCGACTCCCTGATCGCCAGAAAATGAGCCGATTTCGTCAACCTGTCCACTACCACCCAGATGGCATCGTACCCTCCTTGGGCCTTGGGTAGTCCCGTCACGAAATCCATTGAGATGTCATCCCACTTCCACTCGGGGACATGTAGAGGTTGTAGTAGGCCTCCTGGAACTCGGTGTTCAGCCTTCGCCTGCTGACACACTAGGCACTTGGCCACAACCTCTGCCACTGCTCGCTTAACTCTGGGCCATCAAAACTGCCTCTTAAACCCCTGGTACATCTTGGAAACTCCAAGGTGTACCGCCAGGGGTGAGTTGTGGAACTCACTGAGAACCTTGCCACGCATCGCCTCTGGTAAAAACATCCTTCCCTGGAAAAGAATCTGGTTCTGACCATCCTCAGTCCATCCTTCCAGAGCATTGCCCTGGTCAACTTGGTCACGCATCACTTCGCACTCTAGGTCTCCCCACTGAGACTCTTCCACCTGCTGAAACAGGGAGAACTCCACTTTCATCTGATATAGGCAGCCTCTGCCGCTATCCATCGTCGCATCCAGGTGTAAGGGAGCCAACTCTTCCATTGCCTTCCACGCGTCTGCCGACTCCCAGACCACATCCCTCTGCGTCCTCCTACTCAAAGCATCGACAACCACAATTCCCTTGTCCTCAGTATAAGAGATCTCAAAGTCATAATCCTGGAGGAACTCCACCCATCTCCGCTATCGCAAGTTTAAGTCCCGCTAGGAGAAGATATACCTCAATATTTTGTGATCTGTGATGACCACAATGCGCTCCCCGATGAGGTAGTTCCGCCATAACTTTAGCGAAAAAACGACTGCTGCAAGCTCTAGGTCATGGGTGTCATATTTACGCTCATGGGAACGCAGCTGCCTGGACCCATAAGAGATCACCCATTGTCTCTAAATCAACACACATCCCAGACCCTGTACCGAAGCATCGCAGAATACCTCATAGGCCACCCCTTCTTCTGGTAATCTTAGCACTGGGGCACTGACCAACTTCTCCTTCAGATAGCTGAAGGCTGACTGGCACTGACCAACTTCTCACTGATCGGTCTCACTGATCGGTCTCTCCGATCGGTCTCACCGAGATGCCACTTCTTTAGAACTCGGATTTTGGCAAAGGGAAGGATCAAGAGAGTCTGGGTCATCACATTATTATTATTATGAAAAATTGGATAAAGAATAAGTATCTACTTTTTAATTTTTTAGATTTAATGTTATAATTATTTCCTAATTCTACAAAACTATAAAATTAAAAAGATACTCAATGTGAAAGATTGTAAGTTCTTGATCAAAACGCAAGATTTTGTATGGTTTAAGGTTGTGTCATTATAATAACCAAGGACAAAGTTAACCAAGATGCATGTATTCCATTACCAATATGTAATATAAGGGAAAATAAATTAATACCACTCTTTGGATACCATTTTGTAACATATTGACCCAGGTACCATAGATAAATTCCATTGATCCTATTGGTTTCATGACCTCAGTCACACCTCCCCATATGCTAGAGGTTATTAACTAGAATCCAGAGTCAAATATACAACATGGGGAAACTATACACTATTTATCAGAGATGAAATATGTATAAATAAATAAAAAATGACCAAATGAAAAAAAACGATAATCCGAATAATACTGGAATGACATCATGTCCACATTATAGTTACAAATATAGAAAAATAAAGCATCAAATATTTGATTCCATATACATGTCATGTGTTAATATGAGAATCGCAAAAATAAAGACAACTATCACTTCCCATAGGGTCCAGACAACATTTTTGGTTCCTAAATCAAATCTCCATCTGATCTTATCCAAATAACATAGTACTATTTCCATTATATTCTCTTTAAAACATTATTTCTATTTAGTTAATGATTTGGATTCCTGAGTAGGATATGATTACAACTAAATAGGCTATCACCAATAGTTTCTAAAAAACTACATAGTCAATAATAGAGTATACAGTAGTATAAAAAATTAAATAATAAAATTAAATATCTACCACAACTAAAAATTATATAATTAACCATTAAAATTATTCATGTTGATGTTAATACTATATCCATCAATACATGTTTTGACTGATGCTTGATTCTGAACCATATCTCCTAGGGATTTAGAATTCATTATAAATGGATTTATTTATGCAATTAATTTTAATTAATATCATGGATACTTGGAACATTTTTCCAATGTCAATATTTTGGGTGTAGAACATAATGTCAAGAACCCTATGGGCCTTTTAATTATTGGTCCATATCCCACACATCTATTATCTTTCAATATCATATGGGATTTTTAACCATTAATTAATCTCCCACACATTAATAAAATTCAATTAAATATGGTCTATTGAAGCTTCAGTATGTGTCCCACCCTAATATATCAATAAATCAATTATATTATATATTTGAAATTTAATATGGTTAATTACCATTAAACATATTTTCTATATTTCACATAGTTGTATAAAATTTCAATTATTAATTAAATTCAAATTACTTGTGTTAATCACATAGAATAATTATAACAATTCATAATTTTAAATATGATGTAAACTTTATTCATATATCCATTAACCCATCATGTATAAACCATCAGTATGTTAATACACATTATCAGACAATTCAATAACCTATCTAATAACAGATTATAAATTTCCATTAATTTTTAAATTTTATAATCCCAATATCCAATCAATTTCATGATAAAAACATTCTATTTATTATTGAAAATATAAATTAATTCAATTCATGATTCTATTTCCATATATCGAAATTTATATTTCACAATTAAATACACAGAATTTTAATAAATACTATGAGATTTGATATTTATAATACTTACATCATCATCACTATAGGATTTTTCCTACATGAATCATAAATTTATGAAGAATGCTCAATTACTAAGTGTATAACTATATGTCTATAAAATACATATTTCCAAGATAAAATAAAACAAAACCCATAAAAATCTTGATCTAAATGAACATTAAAGGGGGATAAAATAGTCATCATCATCTAGAATGAGGGTGGGGAAATGTTAAAACCACACTTGGAGATATATATTATTGGGAGAGGTGTAGATTGTATAATTAGGACCTTTAATTTTTATAAATGGAGTTCAAAAGTACTTGGAATCCATTGAGAAGACTCTAAAATAATTGATTTTTTTGGTAGAATATGGTGTAAGGAGGGTGAAATCTGGTGGGATTGGGAGTATTCATATAAATATTTATGTGATTAAAAACCTAGCATAGAGTATCTTGGGCTACAACACAATGTTTTCCAAATCATGTTCCCTAACCATGTTCCTCTTTTTAGTGCTACACAATTTCTACAATGAGGGTGAAATGTTTGGTAAATCATGAGACAATAATCCAATTTCCCTCTATTTGAGACTAAATTGATTGATGGGTGAATGTGTACGGTTTTATATAATCATGTGACTACTATGAACTACCCCTCCTCTCCAAAAATTCACAATTCCCACCATAGACATCACAATAAAAACCCAACCAAGCTATTAGAAAAACATGGGTAAATGTGTACATATAACCAATATCAATAAATATGTTTAAAATTTTGGGATATTACCCATAATATAATCTAGTGATATTTTTGATATTAGATTATTTATTTTTGTATTGAAAAAATACATAAATAGTATGTTGATGATGAAATAAAAAAAGGACTCTATAATGATGATTTCCACCTCGTCGGTAAGCTTACACTTGTTTTCTCCTTAAGGGACAAAGGATAGGGATTTTTAGGGAGATAATAACCACAATAACATTGATAAGGTTTTTTTTTTGGTGGAATGGGAAGGGTTTGGATGATTTAAATTACATAATTTTTTTTAAGGAATTGAAGGATGTTATTCGGATTATCAATTGAGTGGAGGGTCACTTTTGGAATTTATTAATAAAATAAAATAAAATATGATAATTGAATATAATTTTTTTTCTAAATGGTCATGAATTCAAATAAAATTTTTATAGGGTTGAGTAATTATCATAAAAAATAAATTTAGCCATGTTTTTATATGAATTTAATTTCTAATATTTTTTTAAGAACTAGGTTAAATATTTTTTCCCTTAAATGCAGTAACCACTATTTTATTAACAAATAGATAAAAATACTGTTATAAACTTCCAGGTGGATCATAAATGAAGCATGGATTTTTTTTAACCATGTAAAATTTTCATTGATTAATAAAATATTATTTCATAGATTTTAAATTATTTAACAAAATATTGTATTTATAATTAATAAATAATTTATATATAGAAATTATTAATTTAATTTTTCACTAAATACAACAAAATGGCTGTTCGATTATAATCCTTTAATAACACCATAACATTTCATATGGATCTATAAAATTCTTGAAAAACATTATCTCATTCAAATGAAATCCAATTTAATATTTTTATAATAATTTATTTTATTATTATGATATTTAAATAAATTTAAATTCATGTTTCACTAGCATTTTAGGTAATTATATAATTTATTAAAATTATAAATAATTTTATTTAATTAAAATAATTTATCTTAGACCAATATATTCATTAATTTCCATCATTATCATTATATTATCCATATGTGGTCACATAATATATATATATATATATATATATAAAATAGAGTGGCATTTTGTAACATTCATTCATTTAAATACTATAAGGTTCGTTTACATAGAAAAAAGGATATTAAAATTTTCTTTTGGAACATAATGTGACAATTTTAATATTATATTCCTCCAATAATAAATAATTTTATTAATTTTGGTCTTATAAATTAGTTTTATACTACATTAAAAAATATACCCTTTATTGTTGTGATAAATTTTACCATGGTTATAGTTCATATTGTTCAAAAATAAAAGGGTCAAATGTAAAAAAAATCAACATGTTGATTCGAAATGTTATATTAATTTTATCCAATTAAATAGAAATATATAACTAATATTAGTATTATAATAAGTATTAAAAATGTGATGGAACTCATTTTGTAGGGAAAATAATATAGTTGAAGCATACACTCAATTTATTTCTAACCCAACCATAATAAATATATTATATGCATGTTAACATATTTAAGTGAATATATAATATAATATTTTCATTTAAATCATTCAAAAACAACAATCAATTAAATTTATTACAATAAAAATTCACTACATACATAAAAACAGTTTTTCATAAAAATTAATTTTTCTTTATAAAAATGATTTTATACCAAATTTAAACATATAAATGGAATCAAGGGAAATAATTGGATTGTTGTTAATATATGTTCAATAATTTTATACTTATTATATTTTAATTAAAAAATGGATCATTTCGAATTGTTGATGCAAAAATATAGTTTTGAATTATTATCTTTATTATTTTTATATTTATAAGAAAAAGAAAGTTTTCAAAAAAATTGAATGATTAACCAAAACATAAATTCCAATAATTATTTCATTAAACGTATATATTATTACAAAATTATATATATATACATATATGTTGTATAAATTATTTATAACATTTTCAAAAATTATTTATTAAAAACATTTTTTGTGAAAAAATATTTCTAGGGTCTAAAATTCCATACTGGTAATTGAGTACATATTTCCAAATAATTAATCATTTCATTTTATTTAGTATTTAATAAATATATATATATTTCACAATTATGAAAATAGTATTCATTCATAATTTTTTTTTTCATATATGAGATAACAATTACATATAAAAATAAATTCATAATAGTTTGTTTTGGTTCATTTAGACTTCGTTTTGCATGTTGTATACTCTACTCAACATAGTGTTTTTATTTTAAGTTAACTGGGTTATATAGAATTACCATAGGTTCTTCACGAAGATTTTCATGCAATATATTTATCCCAAACATTATTGTCAGACTGTATATAGATCGTCTATATATTACTTCCCACCATTTCATCGAAATATCTATTGATGATAGGCCAAAATAGTTGAAGAAAGATAATATAGTTACACATTATGTAGCCTTGTGTTGAAGTAGATGGAAATAAATTCACTAAATGTGTCATTTTACTGAATAAAATTTAATATAAATTTTTTGGGGAGTAAATCATTGAAAATACTATTATCATTGATGACACGTGACCACCCCTAATGTAGATAATCTAAATGAAAACATAAAATGAACTATAAATTGGTTTTTATTCGTTCATTGATCCAGACTAGATAAAATACATGATAAAATTATAACGATTCATAATGATATTTCCTTAACATTTGTATAGAGATAAGACATAAAAAATCGGTGTGATCTCCATGATGACCAAACACACTCTTCAATATTAGTATATAAACATGACTTTCATACAATCAAAATTATTCATAATTCCTAAGAAGTTACTATTAAATTATCAAGTTATAATGTTTTCTCAAAATAATGGAACATAAATTTAGTGAAAATGTAATCATTACATGTTTTCTAGAAATCTTTTTTTTACTTTTTCACATGATCATCATCCCAAAAAACAATAAATTATTTGTTCCAGCTAATTTATTCTCCATCGATATCTTCATAATGAAAAAAATTTGGGTTTAATGGAAGATAATATTTTATTGGTGGACAACACATGAATCAGGATATCATCACCATAATGAATATTATATAGAGTAAAAAACTATCTACTAGACAGAATCAATTTATATAATCCAATATTAAAAAATCAATAATATTTAAACATATTTAGATAGAAAAAATTAAAAATTGAATTCACAATTAATTTTATCCCGGATTGATACTCCTAGAGGATTTGAAACACCCTCTGGGAGATCCATTAATGAGAATTAATATACTTATAGTACTCATAATAGTGCCTCTTAGTCTAATAATAGAAGTATAGAATATATATTTTTAATAAAAACATTAATTAAGATCTATTTTACAGTGTAATAATCCTTTCTAATTTAAACTTAGAGAGTAATTGTTCTTAAATATTTATTTCCCTTATATTATGTTTCCACTTTCCGAAATAGTTACTAGATAATAATGGATGTTTTTGTCATGGGGAAAAAACTGGTTTGGTGTGTCGTTTTCCTAATGAAATCATCCCAACCAAGATGAAATGGAGTTTCTAATAATTGAAGGGATAGTGATAAAAATTTCAACAAGATTTATATTCCTGATATTTATAATATGGTAATTCATAAGGTAGAAGATAAATGATTTTGTTTTTGATACCAAAGGGAATTTATGCATGAATGAAGAACACACTCACAAAAGTTATAATGAACTCTTGTAAATTTCACTAATAAAACACAATGATTTTTTTTTCATATTAATCATGTCCAAAAAAACATTCATTGTTGGGAGGGAAGATTGCTTCCATTAATTTCAATTCGGGAGAATTCACTGGGAATAATTGTTCCAAATACTTCATAAGGAATAGAGAAATATTGTTGACCATCCTATGTGTGTTTTAAATAACATCATTAGAATAAATCCATATGAAATAATATACAACTAATTTAGAAATATTATTTTCAGATGTGGGAATAAATCCATTTATATGAAGGTTATCATATCTACTCTTAAACCTTTTATAATTGTTAATGTGGTGGAATAGCATAGTGTACATGTATCCCTCTTGTAATCACCATATATAATGTTGATTCTTTTTCAGTATCTCATTTACGTACATTAGTTCTTTTAGCATGAATAATGATTAAAAATCATCCATAGAGAGTGTATCCTAAATCATTATCATTTCTTGATCATAATAAATGTAAACAACACATTGGATTTTATAAATGTTGTATCCAATATGTTAGCACATAATAATTTTCATGTCGACCATCATTGTGCCATGGATTTTATGATCATAATTTTAAATTCAATTACATGTGATGTGTGAAATATATATCTTTATTCCATGATGTGCATACCACAAACTAATTTGATAAATTTTAATATGTCTCCCCACAATAGTTTATAATAACTCTGGACATTCATCAATATTATATAACATTGATACAACCTTTTACTCAAACATCATATCTAGTGGAAGTACATGTTTTATCAGACATGTTATAATCCTAGTAAATTTTAATGTGGATATATAAATTTCATTAGAGGATGAGGTTCCAATCATCTAAATAAATATTTAATTGGAAAAATAATTCATAACTGATCTGTTTAAAGGCTTCCACTCTAAAATATATTATATCCTCGGTAGCACCATGATTAGAGTGAAATAATCCCAATATATGGGCTCATCATTCCCGAAATGTTTTTTGATATTTTCATTTGACCTTTAATTTTCAATTTTGAATTCCTATAATAAACCAACAAAATCATGGAGTCAACACATATATCCAAAAAATAGGGTGCCAAATAATATTTCAAATTGCACTCAAAACTAATCTAATATTACAACTATTATTTCATGAATATTGAATTTTAACCTTTTAAATCGACTTAATAATAAACAATTTTCAATATAAAAATTTCTAAAGCATTCCCTTGACATCTTTAATAGACTTACACAAATTCTTTATGAACTATATATGACATATTCTACTACACATAGCTTCTATATCAGAACCTCTCAATATCATAATATATTTATTCTTAAATTCATCATGCATGGTGTGTAATTTTCTTAACTATTGAAAAAATATGTATTGTTTTATATTTATTCATTTTCCTATATATTTTTCATTTAACAGGATGCTATTTTAATTTATCATTATAATTATATAAGTCAATGTCTTTGATAGTTTTATCACTTGAAAAAACACATATTAACAAAATTGGGATATATTTCGATAAAAAATAATGATTTATGTAGTCAAATTAAAAATAATCATTTATTTAGAGTTAATTATTATGAATAACCAATTTATGAAATTTTAAAATGGGTAAAATAATTAATACTTTCAATATGAATGAAATATTACGAGTATAGCTAAAACTAAAAAGAAAATCATTTTAGGATTAAAAATATATTTTTCTAAATTTTTTGTTTTATTTCATGAAAATATTAATTCATAACATATATATATCAATAATATTTAAAATTGATTACCGAAAAATTAATTAGTACTTGGATAGGAAATATTAATAATTAATATTAAATATTTCCAAAATATAATCTCCAATAGGAATAATTTTCAAAATATTTGAGGATATTTTTTAACACCTAATTATTAAATTTAAGAATATTAATTTGAAAAGGTGATGATTAATTTATATAATTTTTGAAACATTTTCATATCATGAGTTTTCTAATACTTTAATAGTAATTATTTTTATGTGAAGTGTGTAAAGTACTATTTTCACAATAAACATGATTTTATGATATTATAATTATATAAATATTAATTGGAAATTAATGAAAAACTCTTATAGTAAAAAAATGTATCTTATAAGTGAATTTTGAAATTTTTACTTTTTAAAATTTAAAAAAAAATATTTGAAATTTATGAATGTATGTAATTATTTTGAAATTTTTTTTAATTGATTATGTATTTTCATATTAATATTGATTTTTACCACTTAAAAAAATTAAATCAATAAAATGGATATGTTATTATGAATAAATTGGTAGTAATATTCTTATATTTTTTACATTATTATCAATAATATAGAAATAATAACATTCTGTAAGATGTAGTTACCATGATAAAAAAAATAATGTAACAATCTTAAGGGTAAAAGGATATGAAACATGATAAAAACACATCAAGAATCAAGTTGGAGAGGTTTGGATGGACCATATATCTACTAGAATAATTTTTTTTTTTGAAATTTTTTGATTCATTTGAAATGATTAACATGTTCTAACATTAGATAAAGATGAAGTACTTGAAACGATGACATTCCCAAGAGATATAAAAAGTGAATCTTGCCACAAATAAATATAATTCCTAAAAATTATGTTTCATATTAAAACCATTATCTCTCCTCTACCCATAAAATAATTTTACTATCTCATTTCATTATATTCACATGGTATTATCAAATTATATCCCATTATAAGAGATCTTTCGATAATATCAATATGTGGTAAAAGTGAGTTATTATTTTTAAGTAACATCTTAATATTTTTTATTCATTTACAATTCAAATTAAAATATACTAACGTATTTAAATCAATATTGATTATGTATAGTTTTTTAGTAATAAATTGGAAAAATTGTTAATATCACATTTCTTGTTTATTATGAAACAGGAATCCATGATACATGAATTGTGGGTACTACCACTACAATGTCGTACTTTAAATTTTCTTCCACAACCACCTTTCAAGGATTGTATTAATGAGATTTTAAGAGTAATTTTGATATTTATATCACATTAATGATTCTGTTATAATAAACCATATAAATTCCCTCCCTCATTATATTGAAAATGAAATCATATATCATGAACATGTATAGACTACCTCCTCCATGAAATTAATTATTATTAATTATTATTACACACATACATATATAGATATTCATGATGACAAGATTAATGTATACATCTTCTTTTTATGATATGATTGAGGATCTATTTATGAAAATTTTACATCCTATTAATGAAATGATTAACATACAATTATCATAAATGTGATCATTTAAATTGAATGAATTAAGAAGAAAAAAGATATATTCATTATATTTAAGGATTTTATAGAAGTGATATTCACTTTGTAATATATTTTATTTTGAAAAAATGAAACTTTTATGATAAAAATAATATAATTATTTTTCTTTTAAACTGATATTAAAACTCAACCACCTCATAATCATTCACTATTCAGGGTATGGTCAGGTTTATGTCTATATAAACATACAAATTGATAATAATACAAATTAATATCTTGTATGATTATGAGAACATAATTAATGGAATAATATGATATAAATATGTATCTACTACTTTCATGGATATGTTAATGTTATATAAATACATACTAAAGTAATTAATAAAAAAACATTAGTTTACTATGAATCTTGGAGACATGATCATAATAGATGGAATATACATGGGTGATAACAAAAATAACCATAGATTAAATAATACCATTTATAAATAACCTGAAACATCTATTATATTACCATTCATTATCTTCAAGATATAAATTTTGTGAAAATAATAAATACAGACACAATTTTAAAGAAAATATATCTCTATAATTAATGTGACATACATCATTTATGAAAATAAATAACTTTTAAATAATATCTATAGGTACATAATGACTGTTAATTAATTTAATAAATGGTTATAGTTACGAATATGATTCTTTTGTAAGTACTTAATTAAATAAATGTTAATTTTCTTTCTTTTCAATGAAATTATTTGATGAAGCAATACTAAGGTGTGTATTTTCAACTTATGTTCATCACATCATGGCGTGTTTTGTATTGTGAACCTAAATTCATTTATATGTGGTGTATACTTATAACATAATAAATAATATCACAGACTATCATTTAGAAAAGTTATATTATGTTCAATTACAATAACTCTCTTTTACGTTTTTTTATTATTGTGTATCTCATTATGCTTTGGAGTTTATTAGATAGAATTGTGATCTATTAAGACAAATTCCGAGATTTTCTTCGTGATTCACGTTTATAGTGTTTTGTTGATTTAATTTACCAATAATGTTTTATAGATTATTTCCTTATAGTTCATGGGATAAAATGATCTAAATTATGCTGTTTTATTTAATTTATTTTTAATTACATATTTCCCCACTTGTAAGAGTTTTTAGTTACTAAATGTCTATTAAGTAAGATAAATTCATTCACAAGAAAGTTTTTCATTTACATTGGGTACATTCATACCTCTAATTTTTAGATATTGTATTCTATAAATAAATTATTTATCAATATTAATATCTATGAAAATGTTTCATTCATATTGCACTATGTTTCTCCCAATAGAAATTGATAACCAATTTCCCATTTACATTAGTTTTATTATTTCGTCAGGAAAATATTTATATCATTCCTCGGTTTTCCTTATAAAATGTTTTTTTGTTATGTTTTATTTTATTATCCTCATTGGGAAAATATTTTTTGAAAAAAAATTAACGTCTTAATATTATTTTTATAATTTGATTTTCGAAAAATATGTTTTTAAAATAGTAATAGGTGTTTCCATGAATTTTCATCTTTTTATTCTTCCTCTCCTCCTTTCTAAAACATAATAATTATCCCTTTTCAAGGACCAATTCTTACATTTTATTTTTAAATATATGGTTTCAAATTCGGTCTTGTCTCAATTTAAAATTGGAAATTTTAATTCAACATGAGAACTCTTATTTTATATATATTCTAATATTTTTGTAAAATTTAATATTGGTTTTCACATTAGTTTTGTCTAAATTTTTAAACAATATTAAAACTAATAAAGATCATGCTTCATGATATATATACTTATGTGTAAGAAAATAATTTATTGAACACATCGTATAAAAATAGTTGAAATATTGATCCCTGATTTTCTAACACCATTTAATGAATTATTTTCTAATGATAGTTTTTATATAAGAAAACATTCTTCTATGATTTAACATTTCTCTATGGGTAATTTTATATTAAAAACACCCACCATCATTATCTCAGGGATTAATTCTCATCTTATAAAATTATTTGAAATGGGTAAAATTAGTTTCTTTCGGTTTATTGATAGCTTATGAACAATTATTAATGAAATGTAGAATATCTTCTCTTTGATCATGTAACATAACTCTTTATATTTCATATGATAATGTTATTTAAATTTGTTCACGGTAAAATATTTTTAAATAAAATATATTTTGTATGATCCCAATAATAATGATGATACATCCTTATATGGATTTTGGTTTAATTTCTTGATATTGGATAATGAAATGCTTCGAGTTATATGAGGGGCCTCAAAAGTAATTTTAAGGTCTGGAAAATGAAGGGAAAGAAAACATGGAATTTTTTTGAGGGGCATGGTTTGTATATGTTAATATAAACTATGTGGCCTTCTCAAAAAAACTGTAAAACCGTGGAATGTGGCATATTATATGGTAGGAGATCATTTTGTAAAAAGTGTGAAGCTTCTTAGGTAATCGTCCAACCCCAACATCCTAATATAGTGTCTTTCACTTACTTTACACATGTTTTGGAAGACTGTGTGTCATATTAAAAGTTGAAAAAATTCATGTTCTTATATTTCATGATTTTACAATTCCCTTAAAATTTAACCCACATTTCTTCTTCTTGAAACCCTAGAGATTCCCCATTTGGACCCAGGATTCAATGGTGCTGATCTCTTTCATTTCTAATCCTTATGGAGAAGCGTTGGTTGCTGATCAAAACAGTGAGTATGTCTATCACATTCATTTCTTCTCTTATCCAGATTGAGGTTTTTAGTTTCTTTAATCTACTTATGAATCTCAAAAACCCTATTTTGTTTTGGAACCACATTTGAGTATTGGAAGGATGTTTGCATCTGATCATAAGGCTAAATTTTTTATGTTCTCATCGTCTAATTTTGAGATATGTGTTCTGTACATTATATCCTATAATTTTTATATTGATATGTGCATGTGTGTGGATATATTTCTTCTCTCAGTTTGTGATTTTGACACATTCAGTGTGATTTGGTAAAACGGTTGGATAAATAATGACTAAGACCCCTGATGATCATTGTGGGATGTGTTGAGGATGATTATAATGATTTAAGGCCACCCATGTTGTGCGCCAACATTATAAAAACTTGAAAATTTTAATAGTAAGTGTATAAATTATGTTTGATAACATATAACCCCTGATGAATGTGTTAATAGGTTTGGTTGAGTGGTAATTTAATAATTATGGTTGTGACTAGGGTAAGTAATTGAATAAGGGGTTGTCGTGTTAAATACAAATGGGTTATAAGAACATCGAAATGGAGAAAGGGTAATGGGTTTTTGGTCTAAGGAAAATGAATGATAAATGAGTTAAATGTGCTAATTAAGATGGTGTTTTATAGATTATGAATTATATTGAAATTATAAAAAGTAATACTATATATGAAATGATAATGATTTTGAATTTAAAATGGATTTTGATTTAATGAACATGTAAATGGGTTTGCATAAATGAATCAGTAAATATATTGATTGGGTAATAAATAGGAATTTGGGGGGTATACATAATGGGTCTAATGTAATAATGTTTTTATGTAATATGAGAATTGTACTTGTGAAATAATAAATGTGATATATGAGAAAATGTATGGTAACAGATGAATTTTCTTTAATGTATGTGTATTGTTGAATATATTAATGGATTAAAGAGATCAAATGTTAAATGGGGGATGCAACTATGAAATGTAAATGAAAAGTATTTTAATGAGTTTTGACATAATATTAAATCACATATTTATTGTTTTGGACTGTGATTTCTATTTGTACTGGTTGTGGGTGGTTGTGATATGGTATATGTGGGGTGAATATATAAATAAGAACGTAAAAATGGCTCGGTAGTGTGGGGTATTGAAATTGGTTTGTACTCCCATAGAATGGGTTTCATTGATGCTCTGTACTTCAGTGAAAAATTCACGGGTTATAGAAGTTGAAGGAGGATATAATCCTTAAATGGATCCATTCATCCTAAGAATGAGGCCTTAAGGTGTGGATAATGTGTTAATGTGATTTGTTTATCCCTAGTGATATAGGGAATTGACATATTCTCTTATGCATAGTGATTTATAGAATTAATCCCATGTTTAGATGATATATAATCCTATCCCATGTAAAATGTGTTGAAGGTCGATTAATTAATGAAGATGGAATATATGACGGAGATGTTAAAAATGATTGTAAAAGTTAAATTAATGTTTTCTAACTAATAGCATCAAAGTGGCCATTAATTAATTTTAATTTAATTAGTATGTTCATTGCAAAAAAAATTAGACTGGATATTTTGTATGAAAAATGGTGGTGACCTACTAAGATGTAATGACATCATTCTCAGGCTTCTGTTGGGTTACCGAGCTGAACTCATTGTTTCATGTCATCACATGGGAAAGGGTCCCATGACAGGGAGTCGATATGTGCTGTAGACACTCATGATGTAGGATCCTAAAATAGATGAAGGACCAATTTAAGGGTTATCATTTTTTTTAGTTTTCTATTCACTTTGGCACTGATTTTCATGACATTACATATTTTACTATTTTATTTTGGTCTTATACCCTATTTGGGAAATGGTTTGTTATGATTATTTATTGATATTAAATATTTAATTTCCTTATTTCGTTGTTATCTATTGTGGATTACTCTAGTAAATAGTGTTTAGTATCCCCATGTGTTATACTTGACCCTCACCAATAGACTAAAACCTATGGAATAAGGAGAGGAGCAATTTAGGTCACGTGACGACTCAGTTTAGAGCATCAGTTTAGTGGATAATTCGATAGGGATGATACAAAGTATAATTAGAGTAGTTATTTTCCAACGTCTTGTTAAATGGGAAGGTACACTGGAGGATTTAATGTGTTATGCCCTGGTAATGAAGTTATTCATGGAAGTAGCTAACCCATGTACAAGAGAAAAAATGAAGTCACTCTATAGGAATTGTTGTTCATGATGATTTCTAATATAGTTAAATGATATTTCACCGTTAGTTGATGCACATGATTCATTATGTGTCTAATTTATGGTATTTTTCTCATGGATGTAATTATATGAGGTTGTGTATTCATGTATCGTTTTAGGAACCCGAGTATATAGGTGGAATTCATCCGATTATACACAAATGTGATGGGTGTGTAGGGTAGGGAGAGTATAATTAATTTAAATTCCTTAAAAATATGATGAAAATGGTGTCAAATAATGGTAACTATACTGGGTAAAGAAAATGAATTTAATTTATTACTTAAGGAATATTGTGCATAAAGAAACATTATTAAATGTTTAAAATTTTGGGTTGTGATAAATTATTAAGATTGAATAGTTCCTAAAAGAGAATAATTTTCACAGTGACGGTAAAATGGATGATGATTTTTTCTTAATGAAAGGTGTAAATGAGAATAAAGGATGATTATAACATGTTCTGAAATTGGGAGTTTAAAATGAGATTGAGTGAGCTCAAAAAAATCAGTAAAATGGTGAGGTAAATTGTAAATGGATGTGTAATGGTGGATCTTTGGTTGAACCAGGTCGTGGTTATTCCATGTCATATCAATTTAACCATTTTTTCACTGGTTTGGGGAAGGGTGAGTTTCATAGTTTGAGATGTTGGAATTGGTTCATGATGCCTTATTTTTTGTGATATGTCATAGGAGATGTTCTATGGGAACCCTTAGTAGGGTTACAGAATTTTTGTCATGAGGTGTTTTTTTGTAATGTGAGTGTGGGAACGCTCATGGGTCATAACAACATTGGGTCTATGCAGGACGTAAAAGACGGTACCTTGATTTTTGTGAAAATCTGATTAGGGACCTTGCATGTTGTGTTTTGGTTCCCAGATATGGTGTTTGGATCATAGTGTCGATGTTTGTGTATATTTACCTTTAATGTGGACTCTAGAGTAAATGTTCACATAGTGCTCTAGGTGCAGGGGTTTTTTAACGGGGGTGAGACTTCCGTACATTAATATTGATTTGAATTTGTAGAGATTTCTATAGTTTGGGAAGATGAATAATTGTATTTACATATCATGGCTCTAGATTAGGTGGTGTTATCATTCAACATCGAGGAGACCTATGAGAGTGGTCAGATTGGGTTCTTAATATTATTAGGTGTGTATCAAACGAGTGGATGATCAGTACCATGTGAGTGGGACATGGAGGGTGTTACAAAGTGTGAGTTTTTCCAAGGGATCTAAGTGAAACATTGATGATTTTGTGATGTAGGTTCCATGGAATAGGAATCATGAGATATTTTTTAAAGGTTTAACTGATGCATAATAGCTGGAACTATGCCCAATTAAGTTGTATGGTGGTTCCTTGGTTTTCTCATTAGGGCACCTGAGAACTTGTAGTAGTTTTTAAGGTTATTTTTGAAGGATTGTACTATATATATGAATCAACAATCTGTTTGGATGATGACTAATGGCGGCCTCAATTATTTTTGAGTGAATGATTCAAGGGAGACTGATGAGAACTTACATGATGATGTTTTTAAGGAGACACTCGATGTGATAGTGGTCACAAAAACATACTTCTTTGTACAAATGTTTAGGTTGATGTGTGAGATGTTGATAATTACATGGGGTCCTTGAGGCTGGCTATCCAAGAGTCGTGGTTATGAGAGTATACGAGAATTAAAAAATGCTCAGTTAATGGTTTTCTTATGATAAATCATTGGTTTGATTAGTGTGGGAGACCATTGGGATTTAATTTTTAACTATTAGGGACTCGCTATAAGAACTTGAGTATTGTGGTGTATGTAGTGCCACTAGAAACACTGGTTCAAGGATACTTGGAGGATGATAATGGAGCATTGGTGATTCTTTGTTAGAAATCATGCCTACATGGTAGTTGTTATGTTTTGATGAGATGTGTGCCGCATGGATGCTTGAGATCATTGGTGGCCCATGGAATCCCATAGTGGGAGTGGAAATTAGGAATGTATAAGTTGATGTTTGTGTTATTGAAAAACATATTAGAGTTCCTCACCTATTTAATAATGTTCCTTACATCATGACATCATCATAGGCACATCGAGATACTTTGTATTTCTTTTGAGAGAGTTGAAGATTTTTTAGGTTGGATGAAGGAAATCACAGAGTCTATGCTCATGGGGGATGTATATGCGGAGATGGATCATGGTATATAAATGATAAATTCATTCAAGTGAGGTCCTTGGGATGGACCAGGAGTTGATTAATGTCACAGGGGATGTTCATGGAAGCTGGAAATGGGAATTGGGTGACGTTTTTTCTCTTTCATGTTAAATCTAGAGTATCATGTCTATGTTTTTTTGTTCATCTTAACATCGATTATGAGATGTGGAGGATGGAATTCCCTATATAATGAAATGATAAAGAAACCTCTAAGGTGGGGAGTGATAAGTCAGTATTGAATGTTGGGAGGAGTACATTGAGTTGATGTATGGACATTGGGATGCCGATGAGGGACATGTGAGGTGCACATTAGGTCCCTCATAGAGGACACATGGGACATGATTATGGGGTCTATTAGACTGTACATTTTATTTGATATCATGGTGGGTCTGAATGAAATTTTAGATTCTTATGGATAGTCATCAAAGGGCCTGGTGATAAGTAACAATGATATGTGGAAAGAAAGGTTGGGTTAATAACTCCTATGATAAATTGGGTGTAGACTCGGGTAAGTCTCTTTTTAGGGTATTGGAATGTATTGATGTATGTAAGTACCTTGTCCATGTTATGTAGTTACATTCCACTAGTAATACTAAATTTTTTTTGGATGATTCAACTGAGGATATCTCAACTCGTCTAAGAGTAATGATAAATGCGGAGTGTGGTAAATCAAATTTTAGTGGATGTTTTTGGATGAGAAGTACTATTAAAATTTTGGAGTGGGTTTGAGTGTAAACCTAACATTATTGTTTTAGTGTTGGAATGATAGGGGTGGTACAGTTAGTAATGTTTATTGGGGTAGTGGATGTGGATGATGGTTTTTAGGGTAGTGATTTCAGGATGGAGAAATTATATCGGAGGTCATGGATGAATTCGATATAAACATTGAATTATAATTATAGTCTTAATGTTTATAAGTGATTTGGGAAACTACAAAGTGGTAGTATTCCATCAAGGGATTATGGCTATTCTATGAAAATCAATTCAGGGGACGTCTGACCTGAGACAGTAAGCAATAATGGTTGTAATGAGAACGACCCAAATTTATTTTTATGTTTTAGAAGAAGGTTCAATTTGGAATAAAGGTGATATTATGTGGTTTCATTTTGTTTATAGTATACCAATGGAAGATATAGGGGTGGCCTACATGAATTTTTTTTTAAGGAAGGGGTGATTTCCAAATTGGTAATGTACTTATTTTTTTGGGAGTAGTGAGTTAGGGACATGTCATATATGAGGTAAAAGTCTTGTTGATATTATATTGTTCCATTATTTTTAGTGTGGGTGACAATATATGGAAGAGGGTGGAAATAACCAGTATTGAAAATTGGTTGGTTGATTATGTGATCAGATTTTCTGGTTTGAGGGACTCAAGTGATCATAATTTTGGTGAGTTGGGCCTGATAGCATACTCTGTGTTTCCTTTGGGTTATATTGGTTTTGGTCATGCTTATTATTTTCAAAATAGTGTAAAAATGATTCCAAGACATTATAATAATGAGTTTCAATCAAGATCGAGTGGATTGGATGTTGAATGATTCCATTATAATGGTATGGTTCTATATGTGATGTTTCCATGGGGTGTGAATTAGATAGTGATTCCTGGGATATCCTTTGGAGTCATAATGGTCAAGGTATGTTTAATGTCAATACGTCCTCAGAGGATTTTTTAGAATGTGTGGGGGATGGTAGTGAGGACATCTTACAGGACAAGAATGAGCTTTTGATTCAGGTATTATGGAAGCAAGGTAATGTTCATAAGGAAGCATGGGAAAGGGGATTGGATAAGTGGCACTCTTGGTATGATCTTCTTGTTTTGCAAGACCATTAATTATTGGGAATGTGGTTTGAGTATGAACTGTTATACGTTGGGAAGGTTGTAAGATCTCAGACATCATGAAGGTACGTCCTTGTAGAAATGCTTTTCTTAATATCCTTTTTGTGGTTAATGAAAGGCTTCCCAATATATGAGCAGACTCAAGGGTGTTCTCGGGGTTTGGAAAATGAATTGAAGGAAAACGATGATAAACATTGCAAGGAATTTGGTTTGCACACAATTAGATAAATAGTGTGGCATTACCCAGAAACCATGCAGTATTGGATAGTGGAATATCACATGCTTGGACCACAACTTTGAAACTATGAAGAGCATAACTGGTAAGAATGGGACCTCAACTTCTTTTGACTGATTCTTGCACAAAATGCGTACACATTTTCGAAATCCATATGTGGAAAACTTATAGCCGAGTTAAAGATATCAATTTTTTAGTTTTTTAACTTTGGGGTTTTAGGATTCCCAATTGATTTCTCCTCCATTTTTTCCTTCTCCAAACCTATAAATTCTATATTTCTACTGAAGATTCAAGGGGTTTATGTACATTATATTTCAATTTTTTGGAGCAATTTGGTTTTTTTATTTAATATTCGGTAATGTTTATCACATACATGTTTTCTCTTTTCAAGATTATGGTTGGTAGTTTATCCAATATTTTATCTTGATCTCAAAACCCCTCTTCTTCTAGTGGAATATAGGCTGATTATTTGATAGTTTCTTGGATCTGAATATAAGGATTAAATTAAAAAGGAATTCATTATTAGATTCAAGGTAGTAGGTCTTCAAGTTATATCCAATAGATTTGATATCAATCTGTGCAAGTGTGCTTAGATATTTTCTCCAACTTGTTTTTATTTTGACACGATGAGTATGATTTAGTAAATTGGTTGGATAAATAATGATTTAGGCCACTCACGATCCCCTTGTGATGCATTGAGGATGATTTCAACAATTTATAGCCACGCATGGGTTGAGTTGGCATTCTTGAAACTAGAAATCGTTAAGGTTAGGTATGGAGTTTACATGTGATAACATAAATCCCACAACAAACATGTTAATATTATTGGTTGAGTTGAAATGGAATAATGATCGAAGTTCCTAGGGATAGTAATGGAATAAGGAGTTGTTGGGTTGAATACCATTGGGTTATATGAACTATGAAATAGAAAAAGGTTAAAGGGAAGACGGTCTAAGGCTTATGAATGATAAATGATTGAATAAATACTAATTAAGACAGTGTTTGATGGTTAATGAATTATGATAAATTCATAAAATTATAGTCTATATATAATTATTAACATGTTCAATTAATAATGTCTTGGGAATTGAATAATATCTAAATGAGACTACAAAATGTGATTGAAAAATATATTGAATGGATAATTCATGGGAATTAGGAGGTTTACCAAAAGGGTTGAATGTAAAAAATGGTTACGTGATATATGAAATTTACTTATTGAGTGATTAATGGGCTATATAGGCTAATTTATAGTAATTTATGAATGTTAGGTAATGTTTGGGAATTGTTGAATATTCTAATTGGTTGGGGAAAGAGAATGGGAAATGGTGATAAATGTGTATGGAACGTAAATGTAAAATGGGTTAATCTGTTATGGAATAATATTAAATCCCATGATGATGGTTATGGAATATTATTGCAATTTGTACTCGATATGGTTGGTTGTGATATTCTATGTGTGTGTTGAATAGATAAATAATGATGATCACATGACTTAATAGTCTGGCGTATTGACATGATATTTTATGGCCATGGGATGAGATTGATTGTGACTCTAATCTCCAATGAAAAATTCATGGTTTAGAGTAGGGAAAATGGATCTATTCAAATAATGAATTCATTTCCCCCAGACTAATGATTTGTGGTGAGGATAATCTGTTGATATGATGTGTTTATCCCTAGAGAGATAGGGAGTTGACATATTCCCTCATTCATATAGTTCAATTTCCATTGACCCATTTTTAGATGATGTATATTCTTAACCCATGTAACATGTGATAAAAATGGATTAAGTAATGAATATGTCATTGATGATGGAAATGGTGAAAATTATTGAAATATTTAGAGTAAAGACTGTTAACTAATTTCATCCATGTTGTCTTTTTTTCTTATAATCTAATTAGAAATTTCATGCATTATCATTTTAGATAGGAAATTATTTAGACATACTTGGTAATGTCCTACTGAGTTGTACTCACACCCTTATCAGGATAACATTGGGTATCTGAGAAGAGATCATGGTTGGAGGTCAGGATAAGGGAAAGGGTCCCGTGATAGAGAGTTGAGTTTGTCTTTGGACATCCATGATTGAGTTTTAGAACATGGAATCAAGACCTCTATAGGGGTAGCACAGTTGTCTCTACATTGGGTTTTTGTTCAATTTGGATCTACACAGCATGACATTACTTATTATAATGATTTTTGTGGACATATACCCTATTTGAGAAATGGTTTATAATTTATTTTCGTTTTATATTATATTTTTTGATGATTCGTTGTTATCTATTGCAAAATACTCTCGTAAGGAGGGTATAATATCTCTACATAACATACATGACAATTGGTACTAGTCGGCAACCACTTTCATTAATGGAGGCATGCCTGAGGTCATGTAATGAATAATATTGGAGAACATGTTTAGTGGATCCTATGTCAAAGACAATACATATTTTTATTTAAATACAAATATTTTATTGGAATGTTGACTTATTATGTTTTAACCATAATAATTCATTTCCAAGATGTCTAATTATTATTTTACCTCTTTTACTAACACGGGGAAACGTATTTCCATTCTTAATGATTTTTGAATTGTGTCTTATTTTGATCATGTATTAACATTATGAATTCTTCATTATATATGTTTCTATTTTTTTAATCATAAATATGTGCAGTAGTGAATGGTAATAAATGTCATGTTGACTCTTAAGGTGAATGTATTGGACCAAATCATGTTAGGGTAAGGGATTGAAATTTTATATCTCATTGGTTCGTAAGTAGGGTTGTTATGAAATAAATGTTGGTTTTGTGTCTAATCTAGTCCCCATAATAGGATGCTTCCTTTGTAAAATTAATTAATAATATCTTTTTATTTTCGATCCTTGTAAATTCTATTTGTATAAGATCTTAATATTTAATATCAATAATTTAATTTATTTCATTTTAAATAAAGTTCTACCAATTTAACGATGATTACAAATTTTTTTACATATAAATTACTAAATATTTATTCCATTTTTCATCCATAAATTATATAGGTATATGTTTTCACATATTGATCATTTGATCTCAACGATTATTTTGTTTACATTTCCCAAGGAAAACTACAAAATTAAAACATGTGACATGTTTAGAAGTATACCATGTGTCGTGTATTTATGAGAGATGATTATGAAAAAATATACATTTTGTTGTTTCATATATTGTTGATAAATTACTTCTTTATATAAAGAAAATGGTTTATAATGTTTATTATTATTAAAAGGATTCTATATCTCTAAACCCAAATAAATTCATCATATGTATTAGATTAAATTATCATTATTAATTTTTAAATTATTATAAATCAATTAAAATAATTTATAGAAAATATCAATTAATTTATTTAAATTAGGTGTCTATGAAAATCAGATCTATGAGTGTGAGTGATGGGTGTTACTGTTTGTAACAAATTAAAGGTTTAGATAATAATATAGATTATAGTGTTTATCCTACCTAATTTATGTACTGATATGTTATGTTTGATAAAAATTTCAATGGTATATGTAACCATTTGAGATAGTATACAATTTAATGGTCTGGAAATAAATAAATATTTTTGGGGAGTAGGATCAAAGAACATATGTGAAAATACTAGGAATAAGACTTTGGATCAGATGGCATCCTTATGTTTTGGTAATGTCATGTGTATGATATTTACATATACATTAAATAAAATTTTGGATTTTATAAGAAGTAAGATGAGGATCATATACTAATATAATTTTTCTAAATCAAAAAGGGAGAATAATTTACTAACATTATCAATGCATAGTTCACAAAAAAGGGATAACTAGAAATGTGGTTTTCCAATACTAGGGAAAATGTTTTCTTAATTAAAATCCATTTCACAAAAAATATGAATGATTTATTTTCTATGATAATAGAAATGGTTGGAAATCCAAATAGAATAATGACCATATATTACAAGTTACTAAATAATTATTTTCATAAGTTGAAATAAATGTACAAAACAATAAAAATGAGGATGTATTAGCGAAAATCATATTTATAATGATATTTCTATAATTAGATTATTTATATTATCAAAAACATTTTTTGTTTTAGTATTTGGAGGAATCAAGATCATGAAATTGAATATACAAAATGTAACTATGTTGAATCCTTTATTACTTAAACCCAAGTGTGAAATCAAACATAAATGTATTATAATTACTTATACTACTATTATAATATAAAATGAGAGTTTCAATGATTTACCATAGTACTTATATTTATATTATAGTAGAAATTAAATCATAAAACTCTGATCGATTATCACAAGTAAGGGAATTTTTTAGATGATATTTTGGATTATTCTGAATGTTTTGACAATTATATGAATCATGTAAGGTTCTTTCTTCTATATTTTATTTTTAATGTTTTAGAAACATATATTAAAACCTATTAATATTCATAAAAAGTATTTTATTGAAAGGATATATTTTTAATAACAACTATTAGATAAAAAATTCTTGACTCATTTATAAATAATTGTTATAAAATATTCTAGATATTGATGTCATATTGGGTTGATTTATTTTGATAAAAATGAAATTTATAGTATTGGTGTCCTTGTAATTAATTATTGATTAAATTAAAAGTTAACCTTGATATATTTGTTGGAGTTTAACTAATTTTATTTATTATGATATATATTGACTTGGGTGTTACATTATGTTCCACTTTTTAATACCATGTTAAGGTTGTAGAAAGATTTAATTCTTAGAGGATTATATAACATACTTGTTTTTTATTGATTTGGAGGATAAATTTTTTTCGGAAGAGTATGGTAAAGAGAATATAAGATTATGGTTCATACACACTTTCGTATAAGATTGTTATAATAAATAATATTATTTAATGAAAAAATGAATCTTGATATCTCTAATCAGAGTATGACATATTCATTATTAGATGTTGTTCCCCAAATGATTAATATGACGTGAATTACCTCACCCAAATTCGCCAATGAGTAACAATTAAATATAGAGGGAAGTTTATTAAGGAGTGAATGAAACACCAAATGATTTTAGTGTATAATTAGTTTTATATTATTATATGTGTTTGATAGGTTTCACCACACATTATTGAAAACCTATTGAATATAACAATATATTCAGAAAAAATATAAATATATTTGTATGAAATTCAAACATGTTTGATTAATTAGTTATAATGAATAGGAATAACAACTTTATGAAATATTTATAGAGTGAAGATAAAGGGATATTTTATTATGAAGTGAACTAAATTACTATAGACAAAAAATGTTTAATATAATTTCAATCATAATAATTAATTTATCTGTAATTTATTTCACATCCTAGAATATAAATAAATTATTAATAGATAGTATAACATTATTTACATAATTAGATAATTAAATACCAAAAAATTAATTAGAAATTGATAGGAAATAATAAAAACGAATAGTTAATATTTTAATATTTTAATTAATGATATAAATATCATTCCACTATAATTTTTCATTTAATTTATATGAATATTTTTTTAAATTCAATATATTTATTTTAATAAAATGAATAGTATTTTTCTTCTTCAACATAGTAATATTTTATTAAAATTAATTTTTAATTTTTTTTAAAAAAGTTGTTTTATGACATAATTATAAAAAACCATTTTTAAAAGTTATATTTATTTATAATTTTTTTTGAATATTAGTGTGAATAAGATCAATTTTAAAATTTTTATTTTGAAAAATTCATTTTAGAAGATAATATTATTTTTAAAAAATTCAATCTAATTTAGTTGAATATATTTGAAATTTTCAAAGACAAGAAAAAAATTCTCAAAAAAATATTTCAATACATTATGGATTTTTAATTTACAATCGAATTTAGTAACCTAAAAATTAAGTCAAATTAATTTTTGTCAAATTTATATTTCTTGGATCAAAATTATCTAATACAAAAAACTATTTTTTTTAATAAGAACATGTATCTATATGTAAAAATTAGTTATTAGTATAAATGATAAAATGATAAAAGTATAAATTCCAAGGGTCGTGAGATTAAAAAGGGACTAAAAATGTCAATAAACGAGTTGATGATGTTTTAATTGATCTTATTTCTTCCCCAATAAGTTATTTAAAAATTTGTAAGACACATTAGATTTTTTTGATGTGGTCCCCTTTGAATAAGATTTAGTATTAACAAAAAATTCCATTCTGAACACTTATAAAAGATTCATGCCATAACCAATATAAGGACCACTAAAAAATCATTTTCCTATAGAATTCCTTAAATAATTCCTTTCAATAAAATTTATATCCCCTATCTTTATCAATTTATCAAATCGAATTCTCATATGGAATCCTTATCCAAATGATATTCTATGGATTTATGAAAGTGTTCACTATTAGTAATTATTTTTACATGATATAATTTATTTTAATAAATATTTTATTATTCAAATTTATAAAACTCAATTGAATTAAATTACTAATAATTATATATATTATTTTTATTCATTTATAATATTCATTAATACCATTTCCTATTAGTATTAATAGAAATGAAAACATAATGTGTTCATTATATGGACCACCATATCCACAATACAACTTGTTTGGTTTCCCTTAACAACCACACAAGAATTGTATAATGTGAGAATTTAATTAATAAATATGATATTTATAAAAATGTTATGTATACGAAATAATATACTAAATTACATATTTCATTTTATTATTGGATAATGAAATCATCAATCATGAGTTTCTATAGACTAACACCTCTATGGAATGATTGATTTACACTTTCCTTTTCATCAGGACATTACATGGATGGTTTTGAACATTTTATCAATGTATAGTGTTACTTTTATGATATCATTATGGTTTTTATAGAATGTTTTATTTCTTGTTAAATGAATGGTCACCAAATAATTATTGATGATTAAATCAATTAAAGTGATTTTTCTATTAGGAGAATGGCATCTTCATTTTATGTATTGATGGTATATAAATTATCATCTCCTTGTAACGTATTCCAATAATGATATATCACACTAATAATCTCAAAATATGATCATTATTCATCTAGTAAAAATATATTAATACCATGGAACCTCATTTTCATCCATTAATAATTATAGGATCATATTCTATTTAACAATTTACTTCAACAATACTATTCATTTTATTTATGAATAACTATGACTACACAATTACTTTTATATTAAATTATTAAAATATAAATGTTGTTTTTTTCATGTATCTAGTTATAAGGACCCGGTCTTAAACATTAATTAATCATGAATTAAATGAATAATTCACATAGAAGATATTTTAATGTTTAGTGTTTTAGAGAACTAGGTCATAACTATTACTTCTCAAAAGATTACATAGTAGACACTTCTACTAAGTTTCCATAAAATAAAAAAACACATAAAAAGAAACATGTCTAGTTCCATGTTTTAGATAGAATGTCTTCCATTGATCCCATCCTTGACCCTATTCATCTTTATGTCCTGTGGAAAACATTTCAAAAACTTTGGATGAGAATAAAAATCCCAATTAAGTGTACACAAAGAAGGAAAACTATTATTTTTTCAAAAACAACAAGTAAACCATGAGTACTTTACCAAAGTAATACATTTCACATTTACTAAGTAGTAAAAACTCTTCACCGAATAAAAGACCATTACTTACCCTTTTGTAACCAAAATATTACCATAAATCCCATATAAAGAACACATAACATATAAAGGTAACTTGGGACATAAACATACTTAAATAGAATAACCACACGGTCGACTTCCACACATACTTAATGGAATATCCATACGGCCGACTTCCATACCCAATGCATTGGAGGTTATAACGTAACCACCCATCCTGGTTTTCACGGCACCACTCGTCATATGGTTTATCACGTAACCACCCGTAAAATGTCCAAGTACCATCATTACACATAAAATATTGAAAATATAAACATTTCAATAACAACATTTCATTTTCAATCACAATAAGTAATTCCATGATATTGAGTTAATCAATCCATTTTCAAAAACCATTTAAAAGCGATTTTTGAATCAAAGTGTCCCATACCACTTTGAAGATATTAATGGAATTATAATTATAAAACATTAATATCCATATAAATAAATACTAAATACCATTTTGAAAACATGGACATTAAAGATAATGATTTAGAATAATGAATCTTTAAAACATTTAAAACGATATTTTTGTTAAAGAGTTTTTAACAAAATTAGGGACTTTTGAATACAAATAATAGCTTAATAACATTTAATCCAAGCTTTATTATATAAATAGAATAATGGTATTCATGATTTAATATGTCAATGGACAGTATAAAAACCATAAAAGAGATAATTGGTGCATAACAACAATGAAGTCTCAATAGAAATATAAATTGAGATGAAATCCATTATAAATATGGTATCCTTAAATTAAGGAAAAATATATCACATAATTATGTGTGAGAAATATAAATACACCCAATATAAGTGGATATTAAGTGTGAAACAATCATAGGTCATTCACACATAATCATTGAAAAACAAAACCACTGACATAGATATTTAACTCAATGAAATGATATTGAGTTATGATTTCCCATACAAGTTCGTAATAATTTATCAATGAGATAATTATGTGTAGAAATAGTATATCTACACAAAGGATTGTGGAAATTACAACATAGATATTCCACAAATAATCTTGGCATAATACAATCATGAAGTATAGGTTTAACCCAAATAATTGAAAGTGGGTTAAGAAGTTACCTTACAGAAATCCGACAGCCTAACAACGTCACATTAAAATTTAGAAAATGAGTTGATGAGAGAGAAAATGGTATCTCATCACTTGGACATAAAATTTACATAAATAAGGATATACATGAACATATCCCAAAATTATGTGAATTAAAAGACATAACAAAATATGTCCTCTACAAACATGACGGTGAAAGGTCCCCTTACCGAGTTGGGTAACTTTTGAAACGTACACCCCATGGAAGAAGGGTCATAAAATGAAGATGTAAATAACCATAAATGAAATTATACTACACAAAGTGTATAATAATGGGCAGTACATACACCACTCAAATGAAATAGTGGAAAACGTAGTATAAATGTCACAGGAATAAAAGTGAGATGAAAAATCCCTTACGAAAACTCGGCAGCCTAACGGCGCCACTTAAAACTTTGAAAAATTGATTTATGAGATAAAATAGGGTCTCTAAATATATGAACATAAAAATTACAGTATGGGGAATATTAAATAACATCCTCAAACATAAAAATTATTAGCTTAAAAGAAATGAGATAAAAGAGGGTACTTAAAAAGAAAGAGAGAGGTTGGATCCCTTACCTCGTGTCCGACGTGACTCGATTGATCTTTAATCTCCTGAATAATAATCTAGTGTTAATTTATACATTATTAAGAAACATTTTCATGTTTATTATTCCTTTTTTATAACTTATTGTGATGTTATAAATGTTATGTAATTATTTAATTTAATAAAGATCATTTTGTCGATATTTGGTTCTTAAGTCAAAAAATGGGCTTGTTACAATTACATGTTATTTATGTGGTCAAAGGATCATTATATCCAGAATGATGTTCATTATTTGGATATCATATATATCATATATATCCAGAATATACATGTATTTATAATTGTACATAACATTTAGAGGTATGAAATGAAATGCACCGTTCATGGAGACGGTAAGCCGTACGTACGCATGAACGCTACTTTCATTTCTATTTCGTATTTAATGGGGTGAAATCATAATAATATAAGGGTATATTATAATTCCAGTATAAAATCATATATAATAACATTAACTCCATCATTTATCTGTACCATATATGGTATTAATGAATCAAGTCAGTTTGAGGGGGCGGTAGTCCGCACTTCCTAAAATGAAGATATCGCGTTTACCCATAATGGAAACCATAAAGTTATGCCATAAATGAAAAATACAGAAGCTTAAGGAAAACAAAAACATATCATATATCATATATAAATATAGTTACATCTTAATGTCCACCTTTTAAGGTGTTAAAAGAATATTGAACAATCATCGTTTCGTGAGGCAGAAATTCACTATCCACAGAAAGAGTATGTTCTTTAATCATTATATATAGATGTCTGTAAGTGTAGCTCGAATAATTATTATAACAACATACTAGAATATGTAATATACTGGTTTTGTTACAAAAGAAATGAATAAAAAAAGTTTATGTGGTTGGAGAAGTAAAATAAAACAAAAGAGCACAAGTGAAGACGTTACCTTAAAATCGGGTAACTCCCTTTGGTTTGAACCAAAAGGGTTTCTTGAAGAGCTTCATTCCTAAGGCAAGGCTTCTAGGATGAGGATAGGGATATAGAGAGACAAAATTATTAGATCTTGGCCGAGCCAAGGGCTTGATAGGTGTGGGTAAGTAGGTATAGTTGGGGGGCATTTTATAAGAGGAGGGGAGGGGAACTCTTGGAAAGGTATAACATGTTACTTTATTTTCAAATGAGTTTCGGATTTTAAAGGTCCCAATTTGATTTATTTCAAGTATAAGGTGATAACAGTTCTCAATCC
This sequence comes from Viscum album, assembly GCA_963277665.1. Taxonomy (NCBI): domain Eukaryota; kingdom Viridiplantae; phylum Streptophyta; class Magnoliopsida; order Santalales; family Viscaceae; genus Viscum; species Viscum album. The sequence goes on from OY728163.1 coordinate 696,872,508, forward strand.
ACCCATCCAATAGGTTTTTTACATGTTTAGGTCATAGATTTTATATTATATTTTCATTTTATTTAAATCATTGAATAATGAGGTAATTGCTGAATCATCATGATGTCATAAATAATTTAATTTATTTAATGTATAAAAATTATAAAACAAATACTATGATGTAGGAAATAGTTTTATCTTTCCAATTAATATTTATAGTAAAAATTCTGACTTGTATAACCCCATGTAAAAATTGTTTTAGTAAAACAATACATGTTTGTGTCATTTTTACTTTTACTTTAAATAAAAGGCATTAATGCCATTATCTTACCCAAGTAGCTCCATGGGGTCCCCAAAATCGAACCATGGGTTTTCTTGGTCGGCCATGACTCATCCAATTGGGTTAGGACATGTGTCAAGATATTTTCATTTTATTATAATATCATTTTTACCTTAAATCACCCTAATTACCATTAATCGCGATTAATAAAACATAAAAGTTACATTTCATAAAAAATTATTTTCATCCCATTGAACCACATTTTACATAATAATGAAAATCATTTATATTGGATTTTTGAAATTAAAATCACAGAAGTGGTAATGTTCCATTTAAACGAATAATCAATTTTTGTAACTCCCACTTTGTGGTTTCGCTATTCATCAAAAATTAAGGTTTTTCAGAAAAATACCAAAAATTCACCCTAAGATATATTTGATATTCGAAATTCAAAAATGATATATTTCTTACCAAATTAATAACATATATGTTTCATTAATTAATTATATAATTATATTCCACTGTCAAATCAAATAGCGTGTTTTTAAGAAACAATATATATCAAAAGATTGACAATCATTTATGTCCAATATCAAAGTGATATTAATTCCAATGACCACCATTGGATTAGATGGTAATAATATATTCTAATTTCACTTTAAAACCAATTAAAAAGATAATATAATCATATAAATAAATTAGATTAAAAAGAGGTTTTGAATTAAAATTCAACATTTTTCACTATTCATTAAAAAATGAACTTTATCGGAGAAATACCAAAAATTTACACAAAGTAAATTTTGATGTCCCGATTCTAAAGAAGAATTTTATTTTCTCTTATATAACACATAAAATTGTCAAAAAGTGGATTTAAAATAGGTTCTCCATCAAAAGGTGGTTAATCGACCTTTTAAAGAATATTGGAATAATTACGCATAAAATTGGATTCATTCACATTTTTAATCGTCTAACATTTATTTTAAAAAGTAAAAAATATTTGACAAACATATATAATAATTTTTTAGTTAGTTCTGTTCATTTCCGTCAGTACAACGTCTAGGTGTTAACTCCCTTTTAAAATAAAATTATTTTATTATTAGAGTGCAACATTAGATTTCAAAGGAACTCGTTGTTGCGTATTTGGTAAGCCATCAAGCACAGTGTTCCCTTTAACTTATTATTAACATTTTATTCACAAATAGGGATAAATATAAAAATTTCATATTCTTTATTTACCTGGGGTGTTATATCCTTCCCCCCTTTTGGGAATTGCGTTCTCACAATTTTAAAATTGGGCTCAGAAACATCATTTAAAATCCCACATCGGATCAAGAGTCGGTAAAACAATTACTTTAAAAGAATGAAAGAGAAGTACAGAGGTCACCCGAGTTAACCCATACTAGGATTCCATGTAGGAAAACATGGATATGGAAGAAAATGAAAAGGGTCATGTTATGATAGAGAGTGATAGAAAACATGTTTTGGAGAATGTTAACCACAAGAAAATCACAAAATTATGGTGGGTTAAATGGTATTCGATTCCCCAGTAGGAAAAAACAGTAGACAAAATTTTTGTTTTAAGTTAATTTTCATTGAGGAATTTATTTTTGATCTTAAGTAAATATACTTACTTTTCATGTTGACTTTCAACTTTTACTAGATTCCTTACACAAACTCATACTTTTCCCAAATGATGAGTATTTAGGAAGACTTGTTCACATTAAGAGTACTATAATCAACTTCTAGAGAATCACCTAATCCTGAAAAGAGAACTATATATTTACCATGTCTTTAGATCCTTAACAAAACAAAAATTGTTAGAACAAGATCAGATAATCCAAGAAAATGATAACCCTTTATAAAAACAAAATCTATTCTTAATCTCCAAAATTTGTCCAACGAAACCCAAAGTTCAATGAAGACCATTCGATAAACAATTTTTCCATAAAATTATTCAAAATAAACCAATCTATGATTGAAACCCAAATATTTGAAGGATTTAATCACATAGTATTCCAAGGTACAAATTTACATTTACCTCCAAATAACATCAGTTTCTCTTGAAGTCTCATATTGAAAATTAATTAACCTAATCACATATCCTCCATGATAGGTTAATAATTTCCATAGATAACCCAAAATCGACTTACTATTAATTCATAAAATCATCTAACTAAAAAAATAATTAGTCAAACTAACCAGGGACTTCACGTAGTCCAGTGGTAGGCGATAAATACCAGTCGCACTTTGGTTATGGGGTCGATTCCCACAGTTTTGTCCGATGCGGCGTGTTGTCACATGGTCTGTGTGTTGTCCTTTTTCCAAACTATATAATTCTCAAATAATTCCCCCAAAAAAAGAGATAAAATCATCAAAAATAACCATAACATAATTTAACCTCAATCTTATCTCATGCCTTTCACATTCCAACATAACATATAGTAACCAATAATTACCTCAAAATCAAGGATAATATAAACCCAATGGTTCTTTATAACTATGTCCTCAAAAGAACAGATAACTATTCCTTAAATAAAATTTTCATATATCAACCATCAGGGTTACACATACTATAAAAAGTCTTCTAATGTAATCCCAATCATCAAAAGAGACATAATACTCTTAAGAATTTCACCATACCTCTTGAAGACCTTATATGTTGACTTCTTACTCATTCAACATTCTTCACGATCCAATAACCATGCCTTTCTAACTTATTTTGAAATACTTCTTTCCTACAAAAAAAATTCATGAATCATATCCTATGATTACAAAATGAGAAAACAAGTGTTAAGAAATAATCCATAACTTTGATTGGTCACTGTCAGTTTCTTCATCCTCAATCGGAATGGAATTAGGTATTGGTAAACGAATATTTTTACGATCTTGGTGATACCATTCCTGAAACTTCTTCATAGGACATGTGTTTTCATAATGACCATGCACACCACATTTAAAACATTCAATTGATCCCCCAAAAATAACTTCATTCCATTTCCACGAGTCAACTGGATGATTCCTTTTTCCATGACAGGTTCTTGCTTTATGACCTTCATTTCCACATCTATAGCATATTTCTGTCCCTTTGAAACATTTTCCTAGGTGTTTATTTCCACATATTTGACACATAGGTTTTTGAACATACATACCTTTATGATTATTACCTGTAGTTCCGTAGGTATTTGTTTCTCGTATATATGATTCCTTATAGAAAACAACAAGGTTTAGGTGGTCAATCATGACTCCAGATAGTTGGTTGAGGATAAACACAAGAGTTATCATTGCAGCTCCCATATCATTCAGTTTCTCACTCAGAAAACTGTCACAGTTTCCTTCACATCCACGGTTACATTGGTGCCTACTAGATCCATCCATTTTCTAAAACCAAAAAGTTCCGTGTGAGTATATCAACAAAACCATCATGTATTAACAAGGAAGATAAACACTAAGATATACTTACACATTCAATTTTCTAAAACTGGGAATCTTTCTGAAATCCTAACCATTATGGTAATATAACTTATGCTTAGAGAATACCCTAACCTCTAAAGTTATCTAAACCGACCTTTGATTCCAACTATAAGGACCCGGCCTTAAACATTACATAATCTTGAATTAAATGAATAATTCACATAGAGGAACTTTTCAGGTTTATATTTTTAGAGAATTAGGTCATAACTATTACATCTCAAAAGATTACATAGTAGACACTTCTACTATGTTTCCATAAAATAAAAAAACACTTAAAAAGAAACATTTCTAGTTCCATGTTTTAGATATAATGTCTTTCCTTGATCCCATCCGTGACCCTGTTCATCATTAAGTCCTGTGGAAAACATTTCAAAAACATGGGATGAGCATAAAAATCACAGTAAAGGATACACAAAGAAGGAAAACCGTTAGTTTTTCAAAAACAATAAGTAAACCATGAGTAATTTTCCAAAGTAATACTTTTCACCTTTATGAAGTAGTAAAAACTCTTCTCTGAATAAAAGACCATTACTTACCTTTTTGTAACTAAAATATTACCATGAAACCCATATAAAGAACACATAACATATAAAGGTAGCTTGGGACATAAACATACTTAAATGGAATAACCATATGGTCTACTTCCTCAAATACTTAATGGAATAACCATACGACCGAATTCCACACCCAGTGCATTGGAGGTTATAACCTAACCACCCGTCCTGGTATTCACGGCACCAGCCATCATATGGTTTATCATGTAACCACCCTTAAAGTGTCCAAGTACCATCATTACACATAAAATATTGAAAATATAAACATTTCAATAAAAACATTTCATTTTCAATCACAATAAGTAATTCCATGATATTGAGTTAATAAATCCCTTTTCAAAAACCATTTAAAAGATTTTTTTGAATCAAAGTGTCCCATGCCACATTGTAGATTTTAATGAAATTATAATTTTAAAACTTTAATGTCCATATAAATAAATAATGAAAACCATTTTGAAAACATGGACTTTAAATATAATGATTTAGAATAATGAATCTTTAAAACATTTAAAACGATATTTTTGTTAAAGAGTTTTTAACAAAATGCGAGACTCTTGAATAATAATAATTGTGGAAAAACATTTAATACGAGCTTTATAATATCATGAGAATAAAGGGATTCATGATATAATATGTCAAAGGATAGTATACACACCATATAAGAGTGAATTGATGCATAACAACAAATGAAGTCTCAATGGAAATGTAAATTGAGATGAAATCCATTATAAAGATGGTATCTTTAAATTAAGGACAAATGTATCACATAATTATTTGTGAGAAATATAAATACACCCAATATAAGTGGATATTATATTTGAAACAATAAGATGTCATTCACACATAATCTGGGAAAAAAAACCAATGACATAGATATTTAACTCAATGAAATGATATTGAGTTATTATTTCCCATACAAGTTCGTAAGAATTTACCAATGAGATGATTATGTGTATAAATAGTATATCTACACAATGGTTTTTGGAAATTACAACATAGAGATTACACACATAATCTTGTCATTATACAATCAAGAAGTATATGTTAAACCCAAAGAATTGAAAGTGGGTTAAGAAGTTCCCATACAGAAATCTGACAACCTAACGGTGTCACTTTAAAATTCAGAAAATGAGTTGATGAGAGAGAAAATGGTATCTCATCACTTGGACATAAAATTTACATAAATAATAAAATTTAATAACATATCCCAATAGTATGTGAATTAAAATACATAACTAAATAAGTCTTTTAAAAAGAGGAGGGTGAAAGGTCCCCTTACCGAGTTGGGTAACTTTCGAAACGTACACCCCATGGAAGAAGGGTCATACAATGAAGATGTAAATACCCATAAATGAAATTATACTACAAAAAGTGTATAATAATGGGCAGTACATACACCACTCAAATTAAAGAGTGTAAAACGTAGCATAAATGTCACTAGAATAAAAGTGAGATGAAAAATCCCTTACGAAAACTCGGCAGCCTAACGGCGCCACTTAAAACATCCAAAAATGGATTTATGAGATTAAATTGGGTCTCTAAATATATGAACATAAAAAGTACAGTATGGGCAATATTAAAGAACATACACAAACCTAATAAAGATGAGCTTAAAAGAAATGACATAAAAGAGAGTACTTAAAATGAAAGAGAGAGGTTGGATCCCTTACCTCGTGTCCAACGTGACTCGATTGCTCCTTAATCTCTTGAATAATAAACTAGTGTTAATTTATAATTGATTAAGAACCTTTTTAAATATTATTATTCCTTTTTTATAACTTATTTACATGTTATAAACGTTATGTAATTATTTAATTTAATAATGTTCATTTTGTCGATATTTGGTACGTAAGTCAAAAAATGGACTTCTTACAATTAAATGTTGTTTATGTGGTCAAATTTTCATTATATCCAGAATGATTTTCATTATTTGGATTTAATATATATCATATATATCAATCATATACATGTATTTATAATAGTACATAACATTTAGAGGTATGAAATGAAATTCACCGTTCATGGAGACGGTAAGTTGTACGTACGCATAAACGCTAATTTCATTTCTATTTTGAATTTAATGGGGTGAAATCATAATGATATAAGGGTATATTATAATTCCAGTATAACATAATATATAATAACATTTAATCCATCTGTTATATGTACCACATATGTTATTAACGAATCAAATCACATTGAGGGGGCGGTAGTCCACACTTCCTAAAATGAAGATATCACGTTTACCCATAATGGAAACCATAATGTTATTCCATAAATGAAAAATAAATAATCTTAAGGAAAATATAAACATATTAAATATCATATATAAATATAGTTACATCTTAATTTCCACCGTTGAAGGTGTTAAAAGAATATTGAACAATCATCGACTCGTGAGGCAGAAATTCACCATCCACAGAAACATTATGTTCTTTAACCATTTGATGTAGTTGTGTGTAAGTGTAGATCGAATAATTCTTATAAAAACATCCTAGTATATGGAATATACTAGGTTTGTTACAATAGAAATTAATACAAATACTTTAGGGGGTTGGAGAAGCAAAATAAAACAAAAGAGCACAAGTAAAGACATTACCTTAAAATCGGGTAAATCCCTTTAGTTTGAACCACAAGGGTTTCTTGAAGAGCTTCCTACATAGGTTAAGGATTCTAGAATTAGGATAGGTATGTGGAGAGACAAAATGATAAGAGATATTCCTAGCCAAGGGCTTGAGAGGTGTGGGTAAGGAGGTAGAGGTGGGGGTCTTTTATAAGAGGAGAGGAGGGGCACTCTTGGAAAGGTATAAAATGTTACTTTATTTTCAAATGAGTTTAGGCTTTTAAAGGTCCCACATTGATTTATTTCAAGGATAAGGTGATAAGAGTTCGAAATACACCCATCCAATAGGGTTTTCACATGTGTAGGTCTTATATTTTACATTGTCTTTTAATTTTATTTAAATCGTTGAATAACGAGGTAATTGCTGCATCATCATGATGTCATAAATAATTTAATTTATTTAATGTATAAAAATTATATAAAACTACTATGATGTAGGAAATCGTTTTAAAATTCCAATTAATATTTATAGTACAAAATCTGACTTGTATAACCCCATGTAAAAATTGTTTTAGTAAAACAATACATTTTTGTGTCAATTTTACTTTTACATTAAATAAAAGGCATTAATGTCATTATCTTACCCAAGTGGCTCCATGGGGTCCCAAAAATCAACCCTTGGGTTGTATTGGTAGGCCATGACTCATCCAATAAGGTTAAGACAAGTGTAAAGTTATTTTCATTTTATTATAATATCTTTTTTTCCTTAAATCGCACTAATTACCTTTAATCGCGATTAATAAAACTTAAAAGTTACTTTTCATCAAAAATTATTTTCATCTCATTGAACCACATTTAACTTAATAATGAAAATCATTTATATTGGATTTTTGAAATTCAAATCACAGAAGTGGTAAATTTCCATTTAAAGGAAAAAATCAGTTTTGTAACAACCACTTTGTGGATTCACTATTCATAAAAAATTAAGGTTTTTCAAAAAAATACCAAAAATTCACCCTAAGATATATTTGATATTCCGAATTCAAAATTGATGTCTTTTTTACCAAATTAATAACATAGAAGTTTCATTAATTAATTTTGTAATTAAATTCTGCTATCAAATCAAATAGCGTGTTTTAAGAAACAATATCTATCAAAACATTGACACTCATTTATGTCCAATATCAATGTGATATTAATTCCAATGACCAACATTGGATTTAATGGTAAAAATATATTCAAATTTCACTTTAAAACCAATTATAAAGATAATCTATTCATATAAATAAATTATATTAAAAAGAGGTTTTGAATTAAAATACAACATATTTCACTATTCATTAAAAAATGAACTTTATCGTTCAAATACCAAAAATTTACACAACGTAAATTCGGATGTTTCGATTCTAAAGAATAATTTTATTTTGTCAAATATAACACACAAAATTGTCAAAAAGAGGATTTAAAATAGGTTCTCCATCAAAAGGCGGTTAATCGACCTTTTAAAGAATTTTAGAATGTTTACGCTTAAAATTGGATTCATTCGCATTTTTAATCCTATAACATTTATTGTAAAAAGTAAAAAATATTTGACAAACATATAAAATAATTTTTTAGTTAGTTCTGTTCATTCCCATCATTACAATGTCTAGGTGTTAACTACCATTTAAAATAAAATTATTTTATTATTAGAGTGCAACATAATATTTGAAAGGAACTCGTTGTTGCGTATTGGGTAAGCCATCGAGCATAGCGTTCCCTTTAAATTAATATTAACATTTTATTCACAAATAGGGATTAATATAAAAATGTCATATTCTTTATTTACCTGGGGTGTTACACTAGTAATGTTATATCTAAATTTAACTCAATAATTAGAAAAACAATATTTTTTCAATTATAATCATAGAAACATGATCATTTTGGATTTCAAATTTATTGTTTGTAACACAAACAATCATAATATGAATTCATACTTTTATAAATATCATGAAAAAATATTATTTCACATTATTATATCATCTAATTATGGAAATTATATTATGTATGAAGATAAACACCATTCTTACTAATCTTGTTCAAAATGATAATGATTTTATATGAATAAAATGATTATAAAATAGAATTATTTATTAATATTGTTATGAATAATGTAATTGATTTCGTATTTACCTATACTATTTTAATTATTAATAATATATAGTGCAAGTATATAATAAATTTGAACCGAGGAAATGTTTTTTATCTAATTTTTTTTACATTGAATCATGTTTGGTAATATGAACCTAATTTCAATTATATTGTGTATATACTACCAAAATGAGATATTATATATTGAATAATCTTCATATAAATTTATATGAATAGTAATTTAATGCCTCCTCTTTAAATAGGTTTTCATTTAATTTTTACTATAGCTAGATTGGTTATAGTGATATCAATTATGATTATTTGAGACATGTTTCACATTTCACACTATGTTTACTTAGTCTCTTGTTTTATTTATTTAATATAAAATTAATTTTATTTGAACTATTTTCCATTTATATAATTGTATATCCTATGAAAAATAACATAACATTAATCTTATTTATTTTGAATCATGTGTTACCATAAACATTTTTTTTTGTGTAAACTTTATCTTAATTTTTTTTATAATCAATCATTAGAACGTGTTTCATATATGTAGGATAAATTCACCACTATGATATTATTATGTAATTGACACACACTATTACATTTTACCACATAAGTTAATTTTATTTGTCCAACTCAAATATTTTAATATATGTTATGTTATAAAATAAATTTTAAGCAATATGTATCAATAAAAATTAGTTTTTTGAAATAAATATTATAGTGTGAGAATTGAACATAATGACATAAATGTAATGAAAATAGTTTTTATATTATTTTTATAATGTATTGTATTCCTATCCTAATTCATCCAAAATAAATATTATTTCATTTTTGGTATATTTTATTTGATATTCATATTAATTTTAATGTTTAGAAAATATTCCACATCAACTTTTAATAAAATACCATTGAATATGACATGTAAATTTTTATTTTATGTAATATTGAGTTTTTTTATAATATCATTTATGTTTTCTCGTTAATATATGTTATTATCTGAAAATTCATATTACCTAAAAGGTATTATTTTTTATTATATATTTGTATTATCATTTTAGGGATTAAACGTGAATTATCAAAAAAAAAATTGATTCATGATCCCTAATTTAGATATACCATTATAAGAATTATTTTTCTAGAATAATTTTCATATATTTCAACATTACTCTTTGAAAAAATTTTGTCATTGGTTTTTTTTAAATTTTGAACAATCTACATTATATCAATTAATCTATCATGACATTGTTATATCTATAATTTGCATGTGAAAAATATTGTTATTATATAAATTGTTATTCAAATACAGATTATTAATGTAAAGTTGATAATATATGGTATGGGTTGGAGGGGTGGATATTAACTGTTAAACTTCATAATCCATTTTCCATGCATTATATGTTCCAAAACAAGACATTGAAGAATTGTTTGGTTATGGTAGCTTGTAATATAGTAGATATGAGAGTAGAAACTATATCAGTTATTGTAGCTTCATAAATATTCATTAAATTTCATTAAATATGCCCAAAAATTGGGCCTCTGAGTAACAATTCCGTCGGTACACCATATGAAATCTGATTATTGGACCAAAAAATATTTATTAGGCCTTCGGGATATCAGATATCAGTCTATGGGGGCATTAGTCATGAAAGCAATAAGATCAAACTACATAAGAGAAGGCCCCCTAAGTGGAACATAGAAACTTGTGGTCACCAATGTAGATATAACTATAATGGGAATGAATAGAGGGTATGGAAACATTTCAATCATCCCCAGGAACCATACATATCATCATGGGGAAATGATACGCAAACATCCGTAAATGTTGGGGAGTTAGGAGCCATCATATGAAGTAGATTCTAGGGGAGGTTCTAATATAGTAAGGTCTGGGGACATCATGTCATATACCATTCCAGCTTACCCTAAGCCTATGGTCTAGTAATGGTATACCTCATAGACTTGTTGAAAAGTGGATTATCCAAAAAAACACATAGGGCCTTTTGGTCATTTCTATCTATGAATTGTCTGACCATCCAAATTAATTCTATAGATGGGTTATGTTCATATTATAAATTTTATAAAATACTGGTAAAGTATTTGAATATGATTTGCTATTACTCAAAAATAAAATTAAATGTTGGAATGTTTATTATATATAGTTCTACCATCCACCTTCATTATTACAGCAAGTTATGACGAGGACATAAATTTTATTAACATTGGGGAATGTAATAACATTTGTGCTGATTATTATGTTTTAACAGATTTTTATCCTTTAATAATGTTACATTTTATTTAAAATAATGTTATATAGGTTTTTATTCATAAATAGTTTCCTTATGGAATGGTATGAAGATTTATCATGACACATATAGTAGATGTATTTCAATTAATTATGAGATTTTTGTGGCCCAAAATTATATGTCATTTAAATGAATTGAAAGGTCTCATGATATAATATATAGCATCCTTTGGTGTATGCCTCTTCCTATGACATGATTGTTTCTCAAAATATGTGATATAAAACCTATTATTTATGTATGAAATTATTACTTCCACCATTATTGGAAAATTATTATTGATTTACTTGATTTAATTTATATTCATTGATATTTCAGGCTTCCAATTCATTGTTGAAAATGGATTACTAGTGTTTACATATTACATCCATGTAAAGTGTTCTATTTTTATTCGTTGATGCATCTGTTTTATGTCTAATTTACAATGAATTTGACATCACCCCTTGGTATATATATATATTAATATGTTATAATGAAAATTAGTATATGTTATATTTATAGATGTATAAATTGTTTCGAATAATTTATGGAATTTGTTGATGAACCGTTATGGATTAATTATTTTCACATAAAGTAGAAAAAGGTTTCCTTCAATTATGAAGAACATATGATTTATAATATTACAAATTTTCATAATCTCCACAAATCTACACCTGAGATGATATTATGGTTGTATTTTCTTTAATAATTAGTATATAATTTTTAATTATGAATTCAAAAATAAATTATTTATAGATAATATAAAATAATATATCTAATGTGTGAGTTTATGAGTGTAGAATCTGATACTGTGTATCTAGGGAATCACATTTCAAGAGCTCAAATTCATCTTCCAAAAATATCAAATAGGAAATATTAACTAATAAAATCGGTTTCACTAGAATTATCAAATATTTATATTAATCTTAATATGTTCATGATTTTTTTCAATTATCTTCATCCGCTTAGAGTCATGAATAATATCATATATTGTATTTTTATTATTAGGATGATAATGTCACATCAGTTTTATATTATTAATCATTGGATAACATCACCACTTCCTCAAAATATTTATTCATCTTCAAATAATATATTTGTTGAATAACCATTATAAAAATCTCTAAAAAACATACATCCAAAAATAATCATCTTCCAAATGAAGCACTATTTCATCCTAAATCAACTACAATATCGATTTATTATGATAAACCTTAGTTCTTCCTTATATAATCTCATCTATAAATTCATCCCCATTCCTTATAAGTGGTTCAAACTGCTTCTTAAGTTGTGTATTTGTTTCTTGTAAAATAAACTCATATTTACTTCTTGTAGTGGTTTTATAGTCTAAATCTTCACTTATTCACATTTATAATGTACTAGAAAAAAACACGCATCGAAATATAGAGATCATACCTTTGAAAATAAATTTCTTACAATAAAATTAATCATTTTTAAGGCATTTTGTATCAATATCCAATTTTTAAAACAATTATCGTTATTTTTTTTCATTCAACCACCTTCTGTTATGCTTATAATTATTCTAACAATTCAAGAAAAATCTCATCTTCTCCCTCTATCATTTGATGGATTCATATACCATGAACTATGTTTTCTTCATAAATTAAATTCTTTTCAACATCCATCTAAACATTCTTTAATGAACTTACTTCCATCTAGTGAACTGAAATAATTCATCACCTTATGGTATTCCCACTCTTCTTTATATAGAAATATTTCATTAGTAATATAATTGCATGAATCTCTCTGTAAAGAATTATAATCATTTCACCAACTGAATCTTCAAATTCTTTACCACCCATCCAAAACAAAGACTCAAATCTATGTATTTTTAAATCCATAATAGTGGTGTACGTCCCTTATTCTAAATAAATACTTCTTATGTATTCAAATAAAAACCATCTTATAATTATTACATAGATCACTTAAAATTCATAGGAACAATTTTTTTATTCATTGATTGTTCATGTTACTAGTATCATCACTTATTACCCTAATTAAACTCAAGTATATTATAATATTTCATTAAAATTATTTATGATTATGAGTTATATTGATAAAAATATTATTATATTAAACTCAAAAATTATTCATATTCTGATAAACTCCTAGAATTAGAGAATTTGGTAAACTATTTTTTCATCTTCCTACAAAATACCAAAATGACCGACCATTACTATTTAATTTATTTATCTGACACATTCACGTGATTATTCTATTTGAAAGATTCAATATTTCACCTTCTGATTACTATACGTATAGAACACCTATATGATAAATCAGCATCATTACTCTATCATTTAATATTAGTTCAATTTCAATTAGTTCATTAAATGTAATCCAAAATGACCTTCACCATCAACTAACGGGCTCTTCAATCACAACCCAATAACTTATTACCAATCAAAATTTTCATTATAGTTAGAATTAATTTTTATCCCCCTTATCGAAACTAAATTAATTCATTTTCTTATAAATAATAAATTTTATCTCACTCATAATAATTAGTAAAACACTAATATTTTGAAATTATAATATGTTTTTTAGCATCCAAGATGCATAAAATTATTCTTAAATGAAAAAAAATAAATATCATTTTTTAAATTTTGATATCATAACCTAGATATAAAAATGAAGGGTATGAATATGACCATATATAAAATCATATATATATATACACATTAATTTATTAATTATTTTTAAATAGTCACTCAATTTCTTTAATAGTATTTTATTCCTAAAAATTATAGTTTTACTAAAATCATTTTTATTTATTATTGTAATTGAACTCAATAAACAATATTAAGAGAATATAGAATATTTATTTGAAATTATGATCATATATTTTTATCTGATTATGAAATAAATAGTTTTTTGTGAATTTCAAATAAATTTCTAAAAATATTGAATTGTTGTTGAATAGTAAAATGATGATTTTCATTGAAAACCTTATTTTGATTTGAGAATTAAATAAGATCTAATTAATGTTAAAATTAATTAATAGAATATATAATTCTATTATATGAATAATAATTAAATATAGTAAATTTTATCAATTCTATTATAATTTTTTTACAAAAAATGTTTTAAAACATAAAAATAGAATTTTTCAAGAAAACCTTTTTTCATAAAATGTATTGTTATATAATTAAATTTAATAAATCATTTATTTTCATTAATTTTAATTAAATATCCATATTACATATTCATTAAATTTTTTTAATCATTATTCAAATATTTCACTTTGTATGAGATAAAGAGAAACAAAAATATTAGCAAAAAATTAATATTTCAAAAAAAATCGAGTTTCATCACATTTTGAATAAAAATTTTACAATTTATTTCTACCATATATAAATATTTCATTTTATAAATTTATACCATAATTGGAGGTGATATTGGGATGAATACACCACATTATTTTTTGTCAATATGAATATTAATCATGTTAAAATTCAACACAATGGTTAAATGTAAAATAGGTTAGTTTTAGTTAATTTTTTTTAAGGAAATAAATTTCAAGACTACTTTTTATTGGACGAGTTGAATTAGTGAATTATAACCTTAGGATAAATATTGATATTATTATTATATATATCACAATGAAAATATTGAGTATAATATTTAAAGAAATGATTGTTACAATATGTACCCCCCATAGTTTTAAATTGTACATATATACCCACACAGTGGAAAAATTATAAATGAATATAAATATCTAATTTGAAACTAATTATATATTTTCATAATAGTTTTTTATATTTCATATATATATATATATATATATTACATTAATTTTTTTGTGTAATTCTAATAAAATATTTATTAAATAAACAAAAAATTAAATTATATGTTTTGAAGAATATTAGAAGTTATATAATTTTAATGTTTTAATGTCCCAGAAAAACAATATAATAATATAAAACATACCAAGGGTTTTTGAAGAATTAATTTCAAACTTAAACATTTTTTAGGATGAATTTAATGACATTTTACATGAACAATGTTACAAATGTCAATAAATATATATTATGTCAGATATTATTTTATTTAATGATATATAATTCATAAATATATTTTACTAATCCAATGTATTGGTATATGGTTTTCAACATCATAGATGATACATTTATGGGATTTTTTATATTTTATAGTTAAATTATTAACCATTAAATAGTATAAAATGCAATATTTCGGTAATTTTCAAAAGGTATAACGAAGCAATAACAAAAAATGATAATTGTAAAATCATAATACAAACTTGTAAAAATTTAATAGAATTAGGGAATTTATACTCATAATAATATGATTTTATATTATTATCAATTTGAGTGTAGGTTTTATTCAATATTAGTTTATATTAATTCAACATTTTTAGAAATTGCAAGGGTGCACCTCACATCAATTCAAAAAAGGGATCCCCTATTTTACATTCATCACCGTCATTAGTCAGTAGAGAATAAACATTTCCTTAAAAATAAATTATTAACATCGGTAGTAATATTTGATTATTTATTTCAATCACGAAATACCTACCCTATAGCCTTTAATGGGAGATATAAATGAGTTATTTCAATGAAAATTTTATTTCCTTAACTAATTTATTTATTTTAAATTATTAATTTAAATTGTAAAAAACATTTACACTAAAAATAACATAATAAATTAGGTTTCCAATATTTTTTAAAATTTTATTATGATTATTAAACCACTATTATTCACTATATTTCAATCAACTCAGAATGGAAAATATCACTCGTGAGTACGTACATCTTACCATCTATAAATAGAATTACAAATCATTTCCAATAACCATATTTAATGGATTCTTATTGTGAGGTGATTAATATTTATATATGGTAGTGATGAAATATGTTTACTTCTATAATGATAATAAAAATTATGTCATCTTACCATTCAAGTTGTTGTAAAATATATTGTTGATAAGGAACATGGGTCGACTACCACCCCCATAAAGTGATATGATTAATTTTTAATTTAGGTTTGTCATGGAAGATAGATGTATTGATGAATAATATATATATATTATAATAATTATTCTAAAAATTTGATTTATTATTTTCCAAATATTTTAATCAATTCATTTAAAAATAGATATAGTGTCTGTGCGTAGGTTTGACCTATCTTGAAGATGAATGGTTTATTTAAATTTTCTATCTATATAATTTATGATTGACTCTAATAATTTAAAAAATTAATATATATTATGTAATGGCCCAGACCTCTCTTGTCCATTCCTTTGTGAAAATCAAGTGTATGAGGTGTTTCGGGAGGTCAAGGTGACATATCCCCAACACCTTTCCATATTTCTATTTATGTGAACAGTTCCAATAATGAGGTTCAAATGGGGACTTTATTACTTTTCCAAATATTGAGTTCATGAACAGTGTTTCTAGAATTGAGAGCTTTCAACGGAGACCTTTTTCCTTTGCAATATTTTGAGTTCATGAATAGTGTTTCAAGAATGGTGAGGTTCCAACATTGACATTTTTCCTTTTCCAAATTTTGAGTTCATGAACAGTGTTCCCATAATAGTGAGGTTCCAATAGTGAGGTTTATGTACAGTGTTTCAAGAGTAGTGAAGTTCTAACACTGACCTTTTTCATTTTCAAAATTTTGTGTTCATGAATAGTTTTTCCAGAACGGTGAGGTTCATGAACAATGTTTTTCCTTTTCCAAATTTTGAGTTTGTGAGAAGTGTTTCTAGCTTCCTATATTTTATCCCCATTAATGTTTCCATTGATGTAAAATTCATTTAAAGCCTATTTTTAAGGACTCTATGGCTGATTCAAATGCCGAAACTCCTATATTAATTTCTCATAAGGCTTGAGATGTTTTTACTTTGTCAAACAATTTGGTTTAATACAATCAATAATTAATGGAAAAAAATGTATCGTAAACCACTACACCAATAAATCTTATTAAAGGATGAGATATCATCCTCCATAGTTCTTCCTCCTTGTTCTTGGGTGTGAGATGATCGAACAACCCATTGCTTCTCATTGAAGTTGTGCAATCAAACATTCCTCCTAGGATTTGTTTCTCTCTATTCTGATGCAACGATGAAATATCGATCAGTCTTCGATATAAGGTATAATCTATCTTTATTATTTCGGGTTAATATCGCTCTTTCTTCTTTCCCTTTTTATGTAATTTCACCCCTACGTTCCTAATGGGATTTTCTTGGGTGTCGACCGATGTGGTGGTGTCATTGCATCCTCGGGTGGATACATTTGTCCTAGGGGAGGAGATCGTAACCCGTTGTGTGGCTCATTATTGAATAAAGAATGTCATGAACTGTTTGAGATAGAGGATTCATTGCTTCTCTTTTCTATTACGTGCAACTGTAGAGTTAGCATGTTTTAGATAACATTGAAATTGGAATAATAAATGTTTGATCTGGATAAATAAATTTAGAATGATAGTATGTTGTTGCCAATTTTTTATCTAGATAGTGTGATATCTATGCTTGATTTCTTATCATTTTCGCTCTCAGTGGAAATTGGTAAAGATTGTAATGCCAAAATTAATTGATTATTGTTTGTCTAATGATAAAGAGGAATGAAAATGAATATGGTTCCTCTTGTTGTACTTTTATGTTAATCAATTTTGTGCAGTCAAAATGTTTAATTATTTAGGATAGTATGCTGATTAGGTTTCGTGAATTCAGAAACTATGAATAAGAAATCGGTAAATCCAAGATGGATTAAAAAATGGGTTACCTGATGAAAGACAATTAATTTTAGCTTTATGAGTTACCCTCCTTCTTGTTTAAGGTCCAATATCCCCATTGATAACATGGTTGTTTTCCTGCTGCATGTGTTGTGATGTGGTCCTGGAAGGCTTTTGAGATATCTAGGGATAGGGATGTCGATTGGTTCTGGTATCCAATGAATCCTAGCATGGTGAGATGCATTAGTTTATACATGTGGGTGACACGGAGGACACTAGGGATAATGGAATGGGTAGGATTTGAATGTCTATATTCTTGATGTTTCTTTGATTGGTTATCTAAATTATGTTCCCCACTACTCAAGGCAGCTGATATTTTTTACCCTTCTTCTAAAAGGGGAGAAGATGCACGAGGTATGCCACGTGTTTTATCTATCTTTCTTATCAAGGGATGATGGGTCTCTGATATTTCTTTAGGAGGAAATAATTTAACATGTATTTATCTACCCATAATATAGACCCCCCTTGTGTTTAGTAGCACGGAATGTATTTCTAGAATGCCTGGGAATATCAGAACGTAATGATGTAATTAAATAATTTAAAAAATTATGTTTACTCATGGGGTTGGATCTTGATGGAACGAAATGATGAGGATCCAATTTTAAAGGGATGGTGGACTTTGGGTGTGATTGTAATGAATTTTAATGTGGAATTGTTAATAGTTAATTAATGTTTAATGAATTAATTAACGTAAAGTGGAACTGATAAAAAGGGAATGAAGTAAGATAATAAATCCATTTTAATGGTTGTGTGCTTAATGGATACCTAGTCATAGAAGTGGCATCCATGAGTCTGAGAGACATTTGTTATAGTTGAGTCTAATACATTGTTATTCCCATAGTGTGGTTGTGAGATAGAGTATATTTTGTACTTTTTATGTTTCTATATGCTACTCCAACCCGTCAATTAGGGTAACTGACACCCCAGAGATTCTTAGTCCTGGGGGGTTTTTTCCCAAACATTTTTGGTGGGAGGATGGATGACTGACTACCCCCTTTGGACCTACTCTCTTCTCTTGGTAGTTACTTGTGGGGGTAGGTACAATGTTTAGTTTTCCCCATATATGTGTGTTGTGGGCTATAATGGCTTGTGGTTATTCACAAACATATATTCTGGATATAGTATCCTATGTAATACTATAGGTGTAACGTGTATAGGTTGTAATGGCTTGAGGATCCTTACGCGGTGTATGGGATGTAATGGTTTGATGTATAATACTCAGCCTATGATAAATGTTATATGAGATGTGGTGTCTCTCAAAAACTACCTGGTTACTTTCTTGCATTGAAATAGTGGTATTGTTGCATGAGATGCATATTGTGGTGCTTCACCCAAGTGTCTGTGGGAAACACATTTGGGAGAGAGATTCTTAGGACGTTCCGCGTTGGGGAAAAGCAGAAAACAAATGGTGAATTAGTATCGGGGTACACTTTATATTCTTTATTATATTATATACTCTTGTATACGTTACTGGGTGAGAGTTTCCATGGTGAGGATGGGAACTTAGTATACCTATTTAGGTGACAGGTTAGTTTTACTTTTTGTTCACTAGCTTTAGCATTCATTCTTTATTTTTACAAGTGAGGCTCCAGGGAGGATCCTACTGAGTATGTTGTTATACTCATCCTACTTAAATATAAACTGTTTTTAGGTCACTTAGAGCAGGATTGAGATCAAGATGGTTTCAATTAGCTTGGGGTTGCAGGAGCTGTTCGGGCTTGGGGATACTATTGTTTTTATTTTATTTTCGGTACTTGCGGTTTTCCCCTTCTAGTTGTAGTAGTTTTTTATGACATTATATATGAGTAAATGGGTTTTCATTTATATTTTAGTCTGAGTTGGAGTTGGCTGGTGTCTATCTTATCTATCTTTTTTGCATGTGTTCTCTTACAGAGTAATACCTCCCATATGTGTGTTTACATTAAACTCGGTGCTAGTTGCCAACATGGGGCCTACTCGAGGTGGGACTCAACACTACTGCAAAAACAGTTTTTCACAGCGCCCCCCTTTATCAGCGCTTTTTTTAGCGCTGATAAAGGGACCCCCCTTTATCAGCGCTTGCTTAGTAGCGCTGATAAATGGGGGCATTTATCAGCACTTTTTTAGCGCTGATAAAGGGTCAGCTTCAAAAAAAATTAAAAATATATTAATATATATATATAGTTATATTGTTATATAAATATAATATATAATTTTTAAATATATTTTAGATAAGTATAAATGTACATTTACACTTATTATACTTCATATATAAGATATTTAGTGAAAATGTCTTCTTAAAAAATTAAAAAAAATTATTTTTAATTAATATTTTGATAATCATTATGGAGTAATATTCATTTAATAACAATTTGAGGACTAAAAAAATTAAAAAAAATTAAAAAAATATCCAAAATATGTTGAAAATGCAACTCAAACTTCAAACGGCCATAACTTTTGATCCGGGTGTCCGTTTGAGCTCTACCACATATCAAATCGAAGCCTGCGACGAGCTCTACGTCATTGTGACTCGGGGGGACCCCATTCAAGCGATTTCCGAGGCCAAAAGAGGACCTATAAGGCCTCCAAAACTGAGTTTTTAGTCGGGGTACCCCAATTTTTTAACATTTTGTGGATTTTCACCCTCATTTAAGGGGGTATTATTCGATTTTTTAGGTAGGGTATGAATTTATTCCAAGGTATTGCATTCATATTGATATTATTTCTTTGAAATTTCATCATTTTTTTTAATGAACTGCAATTTATAATCAAATATATAACAATATATTCATATTTTTTAAATATTCACACCTAAAAATTTAATTATAAATATAAATAATAAAATATATTTACATATAAAATATATTAGCTTTATCTAAATAATAACTAACATCCATTTTATTTAAAATACCAATATATGAATATTTATATGCCTATATATTAATCTAACTATATATATATATATTAATCTAACTATATATATATTAATCTAATAACTATATATATATTAATATAACTGTATACATATATATATATTAGTATTACTATAAATATATATATTAATATCACCATAAATATATATATTAATATCACTATATATATATGTTAATATAACTATATATATGTTAATATAACTATATATATGTTAATATAACTATATATATGTTAATATAACTATATATATGTTAATATAACTATATATATGATAATATAACTATATATATGTTAATATAACTATATATATATATTAATATAAATATATATTACTATATGAATAAATATAACTAAATATATATATATATATATTAATACCACTATATATATATTAATATTACTATATATATTATAATATAACTATATAACTATATATTATAATATAACTATATATATATATTAATATAAATATATATTACTATACGAATAAATATAACTAAATATATAAATATATATATAGAGATATCATGAATTGGAAAGCAAATCAAAATAGAGTAGTGGTAAGGGCTTAGGCGTGCAGGGGGGAGGTCTCGAGTTCAAATCCTGGTGGAGGCAGGGGTGCGCGCGCATGGGGAATATTGGAGCAAGCACTGTTAAAGGGTGGAGGGGTGTGCGTGGGGTGTTGTATAGGGGCCGAAAAGCACTGTAAAGGGGGGGGGGGGGTTCAAGCGCTATAACCCCCCCCCGATTGGCAGTATTTTTTTAATTTTTTTAATTTTTTTTTAATTTTTTTTAACTTTTATCAGCGCTAAAACAAAAGCACTAATAAAGGAAGCACTGATATAGGACCCCTTTATCAGTGCTAAAAAAAAGCGCTGATAAATGGGTAATTTTATCAGCGCTTTTTTTAGCACTGATAAAGGGGTCCTATATCAGCGCTTTTTTTAGCGCTGATAAAGGGGTCCTATATCAGCGCTTTTCGAAGCGCTGATAAAGGGGACCCCCCCTTTATCTACGCTGGCTTTATCAGCGCTTTTCTAGCACTGATAAAGGCCATTTTTAGCACTGATAAAGGCTGTGTTTGTAGTAGTGCAAGGTTCCATATCTCCATTCTCACATTTCCGGCTCAGGAATGGTACAACTTGTGGGGAGGGGGTCATGAAAGTGGCCTCCCATATGTGTGTTTACTATACCCTTGTTTCTAGTCAACAACCCATGGACTACTAGAGGTGGGACTGGGGGGCCATTAACTCCCTTATCACATTATCGGCCCTGGATGGGTACACCTTGTATTAAGGGGGACATGAAAAACTAGTATTAGAGAGATGGTTGATATATTGGATGGTGTATGGTTTTTGGCACATGTGATGTTGCATGGGTCGGTAGGGAAATAGTGTTAGTCAGGTTTAGCAAGTGATGTAAAAATTGGAGACCTTATAAGACATAGGTATTTAGGGACCCCTATGATTTGATGTATGAACCTTTGTGTTTACAATGTCTACTAAACGAGGTGATACTAGTTTCAGGGTAGAGACCAAGGAAAGGATCATGCATCATTTTTCTTTGTACCTGTGTTTGAATGGGTAGAAGTTGGGATAGGATAACATAAAATGAATAAAATAAAACACCAAATTAAATAATTACTAGTATTCTATATTCCTGGTTTATGAGATCTAACTGTTTTTTATTTTACAAGAATGTCTCCAGGTCAATATCCTCATCAAGATCACATAGAATATGTCCTACAGGCTGTACCCGCAGATTGCTGTAGGGTAGAGGTTGATGAAGATGAAACTTGGAGGAGGAAACTCCAAGAGTTTCAGTGAAATAGACTATAGAAGTATGAGGGATCCATTTCAAATGATGTCATAGAGGACATGATGGAGGAGGTCAAGATAAGAATCAGTTCAATCCGTGATCAGAAGGAGCATTGGGTTTCCTTGGATGTGACGATTCTATGTGGAGTAGAAAGGTTTTGGTGGTTCTTATTCCCTGGGGATTGTAAATATTCAACGATCACATGGGAGGAGTTCCGAGACATGTTTAGATTCGAGTTTCGTTCATCGACTGCAACGGTGTCCAGTCACCAAGAGCATCATACCCATCGATAGGGGAGATCTGGTGTGCGAGTGTTTGGAATCATTTTCAGGAACCTTTTATGATATATTCGAACCTATTTCAAGATTAATAGGTCATTGAAATGCATTTCAAGGAGGCTTTATGTCTAGAGATCCAACGCTAGGGAACCCCGTTTATACTAAAGACATATCCTGAGGTGCTGGAAATGGCTGAAGTCATCGAGAGGACATTGGCTAGAACCAGATCATCACGAGAGGGGATTCATCATGATTCCTCTCGAAGTCGAGCTATGGCCCAGGGTTATCCGTTTTCATGGTAGAAGAGTTTCCATTAGTTCGGGGGTTGGTCTCTTACCTCAACATCCCATTTCACCAGGGGCAGCAGCTCTCATGCCTATACCATGAGATCTGGTTCTTGTTTTTCTTAGGGTGGTCGAAGTCATCAACTTCAAGAGTTCCCGACCATTCAGAGTAGTCATTGTGCACCAGGTGTTCCTCTCCTGGTTCCTCCATTGAGGTAGTTCCAGTAGAGGCAGCATCAGTGGGTTCCACAAGCATTTGATCAGTATAGGGTGGATGGGGTAGGTAGAGGACAACCTCGTGACACTCCTAGTCCTCGGAGAGTAGAGCACAGTTATGGTGGTGGTCGTCATCAGGGTCAGATAGGTCGTGGAGGAGGTTATGGCCATGTTCATGCTTAATAATTGCCAATGCCAGGTGATCCATCCGTTATTTGAGGTACCATTTTCTTGTTTTCTATCTTCTTGTATGCCTTGTTTTGTTCCATAGTGACACACTCCTTCATATCACCTAACATTGTACATGATTTAGGAATTTAGGTAGATTTTCTTCTAGTGCCCTAGGCATTGACTACCCCAGTTGAAGGTTGAGCTGAATTATTTGAAGTATATAGATACTGTGAGCTAGTTTTGGGGCAGCACCGCTCTAAGGGAGATTTTTTATGTTTAGGAATACAACCATATGATATCATCCTCATCATGGATTGGTTGTATTCGGTGCATGCTATCATGGATTGCTACAAGAAGAAGGTTGTTTTCATTTATTTGGATTGAGATATCGTGGTGTTTGTTGGTGAGCGAGATCCTTTGATAGGTCATAGGCTTGTTACATCCTTGTCATCCATAATAGAAGAGTTGATGCTGAGCTCTTCAGAGGTTCAGAAGATAGCGTTTCATATGGTTGTAGAAGGGTACCCTGGTGTCTTCCCATAAGAGGTTGTATCATTACCCCCTTGACGAGAGATCGAGTTTGGGATCAAGTTACAACCAGGAGCATATCTATCTCTATTCCCCCATGTATGATGGCCCCTTCTGAGTTATGAGAGCTAAATATATAGCATGATGGTATATTAATTGGTGGGTTTGATTGCCCGAGTCTGTCACTGTGGTGTGCACAAGTTTCATTCATGAATAAGGCTAAAAGTAGTTTGCGATTGTGTGTTGATTTTCTTCACATAAACAATGTGGAAGTGAAGAATCGCTATCCTCTTGCACAGATTGTTGATTTATTCAATCAAATAATGGGTTTTAGTTGGTTCTTGAAGATTGATTTATAGTCAGGATATCATCAGATGCGTGTGAATGATGAGGATATCCTGAAGACTTTTTTCCGTTGTCATCAAGGGAATTATGATTTAGTTTTAATGACATTGAATGTGACAAATGATGCAGTTTTTTCATGGTATTTATGAATGATGTCTTCCATGAGTTCCCATAAAATTTTGTGTTGGTTTTCATCGACCAAATCTTTGTATACTCCATGTCTGAAGATGAGCATGTAGAGAATATACACACTTTTTTGGGAGTTCGTCATCAACATCATCTATTTGGGAAGATGTAGAAGTGTGATTTTTGCGCTCAAGAAGTCCATTTCTTAGGTCATGTTGTGTCCTAGCAGGGAGTAGCTGTGGATCCATTGAATATTGAATCAGTTGTGTCTTGGGAAGCTCCCAATATAGTTTCAGAGGTGTGAATTTTCCTTGATCTTATAGGCTACTACAGGAGGTTCGTAGCTGATTTCTCATGAGTTTAAACTCCCCTAATAGCTTGGACCTAGAAGGATCAGGCGATCGTATGGATTGATCAGTGTCAGAATCAATCGTGTATCTAAAGAAGAAGTTAGTAAGTGCTCTTGTTTTTTGTCTTCCAACTGAAGGAGTACAGTTTGATGTTTTCTACGATGATTTAAATATGGGGATATGATTTGTTTTGATTCAATATAGATCAATTGTTTCTTATGGGTCTCAGAAGATACGTCCTCATGAACGTAACTATGAAAAACATGATCTTGAGTTGGAAGACATAGTGTTTTCTCTGTAGTTTTAGAGAAATTACATAATTGGTGAGTGCTTTGTGGTTTTCACTAATCATAAGAGCCTTAGGTTTGTTTATCCTAGCGTGACCATAACATACGACATCATCGGTTGATGGAGTTCATATAGGAATATGACTTCGAAATATTGTATACACCTAGTAAGGGGAATTTTGTAGCTGATTCACTTAGTCAGAAGTCACGTAGTGATGTAGTGCGTGAACTTGGTGACTCTTAGAGAGTAATGGAAGAATTATCAACATTAAATTTTGATATGGGAAATGTTGGGGGTAGAGGTTGCCTTTTTTATAAGACGGTGCTGTTATATTAGGTGTATAAGTTGGTAGAGTCGTTGTTGGGGGATCTTGAGGAGGAGGTTTGGAGAGACCGAGTTTTTTGTGGTGAGTCCCATTATGGTTGGTCTAAGGATGAACAACACTGAGTGTTGCATCATTGATGTATTTTTGTTCCTTTTATGATGCATGATACTGTTCTCAGAGAGTTCCATATTTCTCCTTTAGCAGTGTATCCTAGAGTGACAATGATGTACTCAGCCTTGAAAATCTAGTTTTGGTGGCCTGGGCTGAGGAATGCGGTTGCAGATTTTGTGTCTCGATGTCTGGTCTTCCAGAAGTTGAAGGCCTAACACCGTGTTCCTAGTGGTCTGATCCATCCGTTTGATGTTCCTTAGTGAAATTTTTAAGACATGTCAATGGACATTGTTACTGGTTTACCATGAGCCCAGGGAGGACATGATTTTATTTGGGTGGTAGTGGATCGTTTAACAATGTCAGCCCCATTATAGAAATCAAGGAGTCATGATCAGTGGATTTTTTGTTGAGTAATTATCTAGAGGAGGTGGTTAGACTTCATGGAGACACATGGAAGATCATTTCTGACCGAGATCATCATTTTACCTCAATGGTGTGGAGAGGTCTCCAACATGGTTTTAGTTCTCAATTATGCCTTAGCACTACTTTTCATCCACAAATGGATGGTTATCCAAAGAGAACCATCTAGAATCTTGAATATATGTTATTCTCTTATGTCGTGGGTTTTGGAGGATTGTGGATGACACACATACCCATGGTGGAGTTTTCGTACAAAAATAGTTTTCACTAAACCATCGATATGGTACCATTTGAAGCATTGTGTGGCCGGACATGCTATTCTATATTGTTCTTGACTGGGGTCAGAGAGTCTGCAATTCTAAAACTGGAACTAGTGCATAATACAACAGAGATGGATCAGGTGATTCGAGAGAGGATGAATACAGTGGAAGATCGTCATAAATCACATGCTGCTCAAAGGAGGAGTCCGTTTGAGTTTGATGTTGGGGGTCACGTGTTTCGGAATGTGACTCCCCATCATGGCCATTGAAGGTTTGGTCATGGTTGTAAGGTTTCTCTATAGTTTATTGGGCCTTTTTTGGTGGTAGATCATTTTGGAGATATGGTGTATAGAGTAGCAATTTTCCCGTAGATGAGTCTGATACATGATGTTTTCCATGCATCACATCTCTGTCTTTATTTCCATGATGACTCTCACATCATCGATTAGGATAGATCGATTTTGATGATGATGCGGCCATTGAGGAGAGACCTGAGGAGATCTAAGACCGCAAAGAGAAGGTGTTGCACAAGCATTCAATCCCCTTGTTTCGTTTCTTGTGGTGAATTGGTGGCTTGGAGGAGAGTACCTAGGTACATGAGTCACATATATGTGTTCAGTTCCCAGAGTTGTTTGATGTTAAACTCTTTTCATGTACCGATGTATCCTTTGTTGTTATAGACCTTTCAGGTTTATAATATACATTTCCTTTGTTTCATCTTATGGATTGCACTATTTTGAGAGGTATATCGATGGGTGTTTGTTCAGACCCCATTTTGATTTCCCTTTAGGTGGGTTTTGAATTCTTGAGGATGAGAATGTTTTTAGAGGTAGCTAATGTAATGGCCCAGACCTCTCTGGTCAATTCCTTTTTGAAAATCAGGTGTGTGAGGTGTTTCATGAGGTCATACTGACTTATCCCCAATAGTTTTTTAAATTTCAAATTATGTGAATAGTTACAATGGTGAGGTTCCAACAGTGACCGTATTCCTTTTCCAAATTTTGAGTTATTGATCAGTGTTTCCAAAATGGTGAGGTTCCAATGGTGACCTTTTTCCATTCCAATATTTAGAGTTCATGAACAGTGTTTCTAGAATTGTGTGGATCCAACATTGACCTTTTTCCATTCCAATATTTAGAGTTCATGAACAGTGTTTCCCGAATGGTGAGGTTTCAACAGCGAGGTTCATGAATAGTGTTACCAGAATGGTGAGGTTTTAATGATGACCTTTTTCCTTTTCCAAATTTTGAGTTCATGAAATGTGTTTCCAGAATGGTGAGGTTCCAACGATGTAGTTATAATAGAGAGGTTCATGAACAGTTTTTTTCCTTTTCCAAATTTTGAGTTTGTAATCATTATTTATAGCTTTATTTATTTTCACCCCTTTAAGGTTTCCTATGACATAAAATTATTTGAAAGCCTTGTTTTGAGGACAAAATAGCTGATTAAATGGTTGTAACACCTATATTAATTTATCCTATGGATCGAGATGTTCTTACTTGGTCAAACCGTTTGTTTTAATGAGATCCACATTTAATGAAAAACTTAGCGTATCATAAAACACTTCTCCATTAAATCTTATAATGGGACAAGATATCTTCATCCATAGTTCTTCCTCCTTGTCCTCAGGTGTCATATGCTCGAAAATCACATTCCTTCTCGTAGTAGTTGTGCAATCAAAATTTCTCCCTAAGATATTTTCTACTTTGTTTTGATGCAACCATGAAATATCAATCAGTCTATAGTATAAGGTATGACCTATCTTCATTATTTTGGGTTCTTCACCTTCTTTACCATTTCCATTTTATTGAATTTTATACCATGTTATTAATGGGATTTTCATGGGTTTTGGATGATGTGGTGGGGTCTCTGCATCATATGGTGGATATAGTTGTCAAATAGGAGGCGATAGTAACCTGTTTTGTGGCTCATTATCATATAAAGAACGTCAAGAACTATTTGAGGTACGAGATTGATTACTTCTCTTTCTTGTTACCAGCAGTTGTGGAGTTAGCTTGTCTTATCCCACTAGATCACAAAAAAAATTGGCATAAAAAATATTGGAACCGGATAAATAAATTGAGATACATTGTATGTTATTGCCTCTTGTTTTTCTAGATTGTGTGATATCTATGCAAGTTTTCTTAGCATATTTGTCCTCAATAAAAATTGGTAATGAATGGAAATATGATATTAATTGATAATTGTTTGGCTAAAGATAAAGATGCATGTAAATGGATCTTGTTCCTCTTGTTGTAAATTTATGTTAATCAAATTGGTGTAGTCAACATGTTTAATTATTTGTGATAGCTTACTAATTAGGTTTCTTGAATTTGGATCTCACAAAAAATAAATCGGTTAATCCAAGATGGATTAACGATCAGGTTTTTTGATATAAGATAATTCATTATAGTGTTCTAAGTTACCCTCATGCTTGTTTAAGGGCCAACGGCCAAATTGATGTGATGTTTATTTTTCTGCTTCTCATGTGGAGATGTGGGCCTGAAAGGCTGTTGTGATATGTAAGGGCAGGGAGGCCAATTGGTTGTGGCATCAGATGATGCCTTCAGTGGCAAGGTGCATCGGTTTATGCATGTGGGTGTCAGAGAGGACACCTTGGATGATGGAACGGGTTAGATGTGAATGTTTGGATGTTTGATGCTTCTTTGATTGGTTATCTACTTTACATTCCCCACCAATCAAAGAATCTGGTCTTGCTTACGCATCTTCTGAACGGGGTGAATAATTGTGGGGTATCCCATGTTCTTTTCATGTCTAGATTCATAGGGGAGGATGGTTCTATGCTCATGCTATAGGCGGCAAAGACATAATGAGTAGTTATCTACTCATCATGATGATCCCCCTTGCATTTAGTATAATATAATGTTTTTCTAGGATGCTTTGAAATAATGGAATGTAATGTTGTAAATAAATAATTGAATAAATTATGTTCATCCATGTGGTTGGATCTTGCTGGAACGAAATGTTGAGGTTATAATTTTAAGAGGGACTGTGGAATTTGGGTGAGATGCTATTGAAATTTAACATGAAATTGTTAATGGTTAATTCATGATTAAAAAATTAATAAACTTAAAGTTGAATTGAATAAAAGGGAATGAAGTAATACAATATAGCTCTTTAAATGGTTGTGTTCTTATTGGATACCTAGTCATAGAAGTGGTAAATGAGAATCTGAGAGAATTTAGCTGTAGTTGAGTCTAGGACTAGGTTATTCCCATAGTGTGGTTGTGACATATAGTATATTATTTAATTTTTATGTTTCTATACACTACCCCACCCCTTTATTCAGGGAAACTAACACCCCAAGGATTCTGAGTCCTTGGGGTGTTTTCCCCAAAATTATGGTGGGAGGATGGATGGGTGACTACCCCATTTGGCCCCACTCTCTTCTCGTGGTAGTAACTTGTGGTGGTAGGCAAAGTGGTTAGTTTTCCCCATATATGTGTGTATGGGGTGTAATGGCCTGTGATTATTCAAATACATATATTCTAGACATAGTATGCTTTGGACTACTATAGGTGTAACATCTATAGGCTGTGATGGCTTGAGGATCGTTACTCGATGTATGGGATGTAATGGCTTGAGGTATAATAGCTAACCTATGATACACATTATATGATTTGTGGTGTCTCTTGGAAACTACATGGTTACTTTCTTGCATGGACATGGTGGTTTTGTTGCATTATATGCATATTGTGGTGTTATTCCCATGCGTCTGTAGGAAACCCTTTTGGAGAGAGATTCATAGGAAGTGCGGCATTGGGGTAAAGTGGAAAACCAGTGGATAAGTAGAAGCAGGGTACCATTAATATTATTTATTATATTATATACTATTGTATGAGTTACTGGGTGAGAGTATCCATATGAAGGCTGGGAACATAGTATACCTATTTAGGTGATGTGTTAGTTTCACTTGTTGTTCACTGTTCTATGGCATGCTTTCTATACATTTCCATGAGAAGACATCGGGGATGATCCTAATGAGTGTACTGTTATACTCACCCTATGTATATACAAACTGTTTTTTGTTCACTTGGATCAGGTTTGAGATCAAGATGGTTTCTACTAGCTTGGGGTTGTATGAGATGTTTAGGCTTGTGGTTGCTATTATTTTTATATTCTTTTGGGTACTTATAGTTTTCCCATTCCGGTTGTAGTAGTTTTTCATGACATTACATATGTTCATTAGGGTTATCATTTATATTTTAGTTTTAGTTGGATTTGGTTGGTGCCTATAATATCAGTCTCTTTCGCATGTGTTCTCTTAGAGGGTAATGCCTCACATCTGTGTGTTTACAATACCCTTGGTGCTAGTCACCAACATGTGGCCTACTGGAGGTGGGACTCAGGGGTAATTATCAACCTTCTCACATTGCCAGCTTAGGAGTGGTACACATTGTGGGGAGGGAATCATGATAGAGGCCTCCCATCTGTGTGTTTACTATACCCTCAATGCTAGTCGATAACCCGGGGCCTATTGGAGGTGGGACTCGGGGGTCATTATCTCCCTTCTCACATTGTCGGCCCAGGTGGGGTACAATATGTGGGGAGGGGGATGTGAAATATTATATTTATATTATGTTTAAAATTCATTTAATTATGAAAACATGATCCAAATACAAGGACTAAAAATACTGATTCAAAACATAAATAAAAAAGAAGATATCACCCGGAATAGTGCATAATAATGTTGTGATAAGAAACATGTGATAAATCTATATATGTAATTCATATATGGTATGATAGATATGTTTTTTTATTTTTTATACATTGAATGAATATATTTTTATTATATAGTGGTTTCTACTGAGTAGAAATGATGTCAGAACTAAGGTCATATATTTTTACCTCATTATTTTTTTAGTGGGATGCCTTATTCATTATTTTTTTCTTCCATGATGTGTATGATCAAAAAATGAAATTATTTTATAATTTCTTAAATAACTTTTGGTTATTTAAATATCAATACAATGATATTAAATCTGTGAGTGTAATGATTCATATGAAACCAAAGCGGTAAGGGTTTTATGTTATAATATTTTTTTTTATCAATAGTGATTATTATTATTCTTTTGATTAGGAAATCATACTATCTCTCTACCATAAAACTCATTAAATTTATTTATATTTATAGATTTTATTAAAATACTTTTTAAAGTTTTAATTTCTATAATTAATTTATTTAGGATACCAATAGTATTTTTTAATGGAAAACCATCTTTATTTCAGTATTGAGTCTATTTTTTCTTATATTTTCATATTTTAAAAAATTTATTAAGGATGATTTTAATATTGATATATGATATTTTAATTTAATTTTTACATTTTTTTCTTTTTATAATTTCATAAAAAGGTTTTTTCTTTTGATTATTTTAATTAGGTATGTTTTTATTTACTCAAAAAAAGTATTAATGGAATGTTTTATATTAACATATATGGAATGAATGAAATTTCACTTAGTCAGGGCCAAAAAATGAATTAATGACTTCCAAGTGTTTTTTAATGAAAATGAAATATAAAATATTTTTTAAACTTTTTGATTTTGATGAATTTATTGAAAAATGGAAATGTTATTGTAACACCCCGAGATTTTATGAAAAATATTATTTTAATTTCATTAATGTCTTGTTTTGTATTCTACACCAAGATTAACTTGCGCTATAGGCAACACCGTATTAGCTTGCAGTATACGCAAGAGTATTCTTGGACTATATTACACACAATTTTGATAATAGTTATTCTACGCAACATTGAGTATATATATATATATATATATTCAATGTATAAATGAAATATGGTTGGATTCTGTTATATGAAACAACGAAGGATTCTTTCACAACACGCAACCCTGACTTGGCTTGCATTACACGCAATCGCGACCTTCCTCGATAGCGTGTGTTGTACGCAATACTGGGTTTTAATAAACAACGATATATTATTATAAAATTGTCATGAACTAGCCACTATGAATAGTGTTAACTAAATTTTGAATTTTATAACATTATTATTCATCTTACACATTTCTAGAACATCGTATAAGAAAAAAATAAATTTTTCGGGTAAAATAAGTATTTTTAAAAAAATGCAGTTTTGCCGCCTTTTGATGGCGCACCAACTTTAAATCTAGTTTTTGAAATGTTTATAAGTTCAATTTGAAAAAATAAAATTCTTCTTTTGAATCAGGATATAAAAATTTACATTAGATAATGTTTTGATATTTTTCCGATAACTTTCATATTTTAATGAATAGTAAAAACACGCTATATTTTAATTAAAAACAACTTTTTTCATCGTAATATCTTATGTGGTTAAATTATAATATTTAATGGTTTTAAAGTATAAATAGAATATATTTTTACCATTTAATATAATGTATGACATTACCATTGATTTTACCTTGAATTCGTAGGTTAAATCAATTCAATCTTTTGCAATGTTTTAAAGAAAACCCGTTCTCTTTCGACAACGAGATTATTTTTAATTTAATTTCTGAAACTTTTGTGTATTGAATTTGGAAAAATGGATTCCATATTTGGAATCAGTGGATCCAAATTATGTTAATAAGCTACTTTTTATTTTTGGGAATTATGAATAGTAACTACGGTAAATTTTATTTACCATAGTTAAAGGTAAATCGGGTAATTAAGGGTAAATATAATATTTTAAAATTACCCTAACAAATGTAAAAATCCTATTGGATGACTAAAAGTCGACCCATATCACCTAAGGGTCGGATTAGATTCATTTAATTAAATTTTTTCAACGAAAATAATTTAATTATTAATAAAACCAAAGAATGTGACAACATGTCACTTTCTTAAATATTATAAGTATAATAATTTTAATCTAGTGATAAACTTCATGAAACTTAGAACATGAATAGTATCCAGAACGATAATAAAATTATCTACATCATAAGAATTTATTTAGAAATTTTAGGGATTAAATAATTATAATTTATTATGACACAAAGATGATGCAGTAATTGTCTTATTAATGAAATATTGACATAATTGATGTTATAAATGCCCAAATAAATGTAATTTGAGAATTTTTATGACTTACACTAATTTTATAGGTTAATATGACATGTTATTGTTGATTTAATTAACTTGGTTCGAACATATCATTCTGTTATGAATATCATAAAAATCATGTACCAAATAGTGTCAAAATTGCCATAAAATAGTTTTTAAAAAACATATTATATTATTAATTGTTATTTTATTCCTAAAAATCTAAGGATCGGAAAAATGACTTAGATAAGATTATATATATTAATAATAAACAATTTGGGGTTCGTTTGACATGTTATAGTAAGTGTATTAACCATATAGTGAAAGAAAACAAAAAGACACGGTAAAAGTTAAATTATTTAACTTAGAGTTAAATCTAATTTATAAGGTTAAAATAATACCCCAAACTTGTCTAAATCCTATTGGTTGATAGGATTTCGACCCATCCCCACTTTAGCTTCGAAATAAGACCCTTTGGAATCATTATAAACCGATTTTGACTTTAATATAAAATAATATTTTGAGATATTCCTAAGGTGCCCCTCTCCTCCCTTATAAAAGGGCACCTCCTCCCCCTCCTCCTCACACCAATTTGAGCACTCAAACTCGGCCAACCCCTGCAATTTTCTCCTCTACACTTCCCTATAATAATCATAGAGGTCCTGGTCTTCTTGAAAGACCAATCTTAGTTCCCTAAGTGGAGGATTCAAAGAGGCGTTCCCAAGAAGAGGTAATATCCATTACCGATCTTTTCAATTTCTTTCTTCTTCAACTTCTTCTTCTTTAGTTGTTTCATGATAAAGTAATAACATCAGTATTAATTAAATACTGATATGTTATTATAAATATTAAAGAACCATAATTCACCTTCTATCCATCCTACGGAAAAATGAAATCACCACGCGTGCGTACGTACGGAATACCGTCTCCACGCCGTGGTGTAATCTATTTTCCACCATCACCTTACAAGGATGGTGTAATGAGTAACTATTTATGATTATTATAAATTAATATTGATACTGAAATAATATATATATACTCCAATACAGTTCCACGATCATATGAACGATATCATCACTCGTGCGTATGTATGGAATACCGTCTCCACAATGTGATGCGACTCGTTCTACATGATCATCATTACATAGTAATTATATAAATGAATTGAATGAATAAATATTATATATGTTACACTAATACCATTCTGGATATAAGGTATCTATATCCTTAAAAGAAGAATAATAATTTATTCGGCAAAACACGCATAAGAACAAAAGGCAATAAGGACCCGAGTAACAAGTAACAATGAAATATTACTAAAAAGAAGCTAAGAATATGACCATATATGATCTCATATCAATATTTATGATTCTGGAATAAGTCAATAACATTTTTTAAACCATTATACAGGATATTCGTACACGTACAAAGCAAATCGGACCTAAGGTAAGGGAAATATTACAATCTCATTTTTATCCGAGATTGTTTATACTTTAGTATTTACTGGGGTTTATTTTATCATCCAAATCCATATTTCCTCAATATGTAATATTATTTCCATCCACCTACAATTGTTTAAATCCAATTTTACCCTTCGGTGAGTTTTTAGTAAAATATATGAGAGGAATCTTTTGTCGTTTTTCGTACGAGGTACTTTTTTGACTTTTTCGACAAAAGTACGAGAAGAATGTTTTTTTAACTTATAGGGCATGAATGGATTTTTAAAAAATTATTTTCAAGAAGCTTCCTTTACAAATTTTCAAGTTTATTTTTAATCAACTTCTTTTAGTTTTAAATTGTAAGACATGTTAAGAAAGGAAAATGTTTTCGATGTTAAAAGGATATTTTCCTCAAGAATGGATTTCAAGTGTTTTATATTTTCCATCTAAGATAATAAAGGGTTATATTTCTATCCCTATTATTACATGGATTTGATTATGTTGTGATGGAAATATTTTTATGAATGCCTTTATCTTATATGAATTTTTATATGATGTCATGTTGTTTAAGAATCCCATTTTTATTACATGGGTTATGCAATGATGTATGATTTATGATTTTGTGGCACACATAAGAATGGTATCATTATGAGATGGGTGGGACCTATATATCCCTCCAATGCATTGGGTAAAGATTTTATATCTCATGAGATAGACATGGCTGGAATGGTAGGTTATACCGGTTCAGTGAAACAGGACTGAAACGAGGGTGACTCGATTCAGAAAGGGACTTTGTCCACTAAGATAGTCTTGACAATGAGTCTTGAATAACAAGAAATGATTATCTATTATTATGTGTGTATGCCACAAAGTTTCATGTTTTATGTTATGATTATTGGGATTACATTTCACTTCTATGATTTATCCCATGTTATGATATTATGAGCTCTCTTTTTTGCAGGTTAAGATTTCCAAAACTATGTTCTTATGTATATGAGGTGATTGATATTTCTTTTGTTTACCCTTACTGAGCATTTGAGCTCACCCTTTTATGTTTTCTTTTCCCCAGGATATAAAGAAAGGTTTTAGGTATAAAAAAAAGAAGATCTTTATGGGAGATGTTGAAGATCTTTCACCACGATTAGAAGATTATATTCCGAGTTTCCAAAGACACTAAACTATTACGGTCCTTATGTGTGTGTTTTTGTTATGTACTAAGTATTCCGCAAAAGTAATGTAATGTCCATGTACGTCAGGCTTCGGGTCTCTACAGTTGGTATTAGAGGAAAGGTTTAGTCAACCATTGGAAACTAGGATGCGAGAACATTAGTGAGATCCCTAGAGATATTTCTAAGGTATGTCTAGGGATGTACCTAAGGTTAAGTATACGTATAGGTTATAGTACTAGAATTACGCTAACGATCATAGAATTAATCCTAAGATGTTAGATATTGAAGGTACTCCCCCTTTATTATGTTTTTTTTCCCTAGCATGATTTTTGCCTCTCACATTATTCTTTTTGGGTTTTAGATGATGGTTGGAACCCGAAGGAACCGTGTTGATCAATGCAATGGACAATGCAATGATTTCCCTCCTGAACAAACAAATG
Organism: Viscum album; assembly: GCA_963277665.1. Lineage (NCBI taxonomy): Eukaryota > Viridiplantae > Streptophyta > Magnoliopsida > Santalales > Viscaceae > Viscum > Viscum album. Next base: position 696,909,062 of record OY728163.1, read on the forward strand.
TTATGGGAGATGGAGTGCAAAATCTTATTGCTATACTTACACAAGCTATGAATCATTCTGGACTTCCAAATGAGAAGAGAAGGGAACAATATTCTATTGAGTCCTTCATGAGGCAACGTCCACCTTCTTTCAGTGGGTCTTCTGATCCACTTGTTGCTGAACAATGGATCAGTACCACTAAAAAGATATTTTCAGTTCTTCACTGTTCTGAGCATGATAAAGTCATCTTAGCAGTATATTGTTTGGAAGGTGAAGCTGATCAATGGTGGAATCTTATCAAGAATACGAGGAAAAGAGATGAAATTGAGTCCATGGAATGGGACGAGTTCAAGAACTTCTTTTTCAGTAAGTACTTCCCTCGTATTCTACGAACAAAGATGGAGAAGGAGTTTCTTGAACTAAAGCAAAAGGATGATGAATCTGTTGGTATATACGAAGCGAATTTTACAAGACTTGCAAGGTATGCATCTGGAATTATCATCCAACCTGAAAGTAAAGTTGATCGATTTTTCAGTGGCTTAAAACCAAGTCTTCGAAGGGCATTAGCTATAAGAGAATTCAGTAGCTATGAAGAAATTGTGTGTTGTGCTATCAAGGTAGAAATGGAAGTTGGTGTTACATATCCATCTTATGGTTTTGAAAAGAAACGAAAGATGGAGTTCAAGGAGAAATCTCAGAATAATGGTGAAAAGAAAATGAATGTTTCCTTATGCTCAAAGTGTGGAAAGAAGCATGGTGGAGATTGTCTTAAAGGGACTAGAAAATGTTTTAAGTGTGGAAAAGAAGGTCATCAAGTAGCTGAGTGTCGAAGTAATGGAAAAAGGGTTTCTAATGATGTGAACAAAGCAAACACTACAAAGAACGCACCACCAACACTTCAATGCTTCAAGTGCAAGGAAATGGGACATTATGCCAATAAATGCCCTAATCCAAGGGTTAGTGATGATCAACATGAGCAACAACTTAAGGAAAAGGAAAAAAGGGAAGTCACATGCGATCACTATTGGCGATGTTGAATATGATAACGATGTGGTGGAATAATTAAGTGTGTATGTAATGAGATTCCAAAATAATGTTGTATCATAAAGTATTGGAATATTTATGTATTGGTCTATTGTGGTTTTCAATAATTTTATGGTACCAGTAACCATGGAATGTGATTGAGATATTTTTGGAAAAAGAATGATATGCGAAAATTAAATATTTGATAGTATTCATGAGCTCATGATTGATATAAGGACTAAGTGATATCATGGTTTGAGTATATAGAATTCTGAGGATTTTGGTATGTGGAAAGTGTTAAATTTTAACTGCATTCATGTTTTCACTAAGGTTCGATGAGTATTCAAGAGAATACATGATTAAGGCCTTTGAAAGCTTGGAATGTGACCAACAAGACATATCTTATGATATATGGGGATCAACGATGGTATTAAATCTCTGGTAATCGTTTTCACTATATTATGAGAGTGGACTGCAGTATTATGGATAAGCCTAAATATTGGAATGGATTATGTTGGACATAAGTTAGTATTGTTTAAGGATAGAAGTTTTTTCAATATTATTTATGTTATGTTATAGTAATATAGTTTAAGAAAAAGGACAACCTGCAGGACGGGCAATAGGCCATCGCGTCGGACAAGGTCGTGGGAATCGAACCCACAACCGAAGTGCGACTGGCCTTTATCGCCTACCACTGGCCTACAGGAAGTCCCTGTTTAGTATAAAATAGTTTTATTATATTAATAAGTATGATATATGAAGTATAAGTTCATTTTAGGAACCATATATGATTAATCCCACTATAGATCGACTTATGTATATAAATTTTTCTAACCTTTTGAGACAGATGGAATGACCCGTCATTCTATCACATGATCTGCTAACACTTCACGAATAACAAATTCAACTTCATTTATTTAAGAGATGAAGTGGAAATTGTTAAAGTCACGAACAATAGTGAGGTTGTACCAACATAAAGTAAGTATTTATTCTAATTCAAATTCTTTAACTTTAGGTAAACGATCTTGAAAACCAAAAATGTTGTCCTAGTGCTCTTATATCTGATTAATCAGATGGTACCTTAGATCATCACAAATTTATGGATTTGTGATTGTTGGATTTTCCATGGCCATGTTCTCTACCACTCTCCATCAGAACATGATGGTTACATTTTTATTCCATATCCATATTTTCACCTATGTGGAAACCCAATGATTAGTTTATTTGGGTAACCGTTACGTTTCATACTTTTGTTTTTAAAGATTGGTTTTGGTATTCCTTTTTACGATGTGGGTTTCTATTAAAGATACTTTCAAGTAGTAAACCATTTATAACCCCGACGAATTTCGAGGGTGAAATTCATTTTAAGGGGGGTAGAATGTAACACCCCGAGATTTTAAGAAAAATATTATTTTAATTTCATTAATGTCTTGTGTTGTATTCTACACCAAGATTACCTTGCGCTATAGGCAACACCGTATTAGCTTGCAGTATACGCAACACTATTCTTGGACTATGTTACACACAATTTTGATAATAGTTATTCTACGCAACATTGAGTATATATATATATATATTCAATGTATAAATGAAATATGGTTGGATTCTGTTATATGAAACAACGAAGGATTCTTTCACAACACACAACCCTGAATTGGCTTGCATTACACGCAATCGCGACCTTCCTCGATAGTGTGTGTTGTACGCAATACAGGGTTTTAATAAACAACGATATATTATTATAATATTTTCATGAACTAGCTGTTATGAACAGTGTTAAATAAATTTTGAATTTTATAAAATTATTATTCATCTTACACATTTCTAGAACATGGTATAAGAACAAAATAAATTTTTCGGGTAAAATGAGTATTTTAAAAAAAATGCAGTTTTGCCGCCTTTTGATGGCGCACCCACTTTAAATCTAGTTTTTGACATGTTTATAAGTTCAATTTGACAAAATATAATTCTCCTATTGAATCAGGATATAAATATTTACATTAGATAAAGTTTTGATATTTTTCCGATAACTTTCATATTTTAATGAATAGTAAAAAACACGCTATATTTTAATTAAAAACAACTTTTTTCATCGTAATATCTTATGTGGTTAAATTATAATATTGAATGGTTTTAAAGTATAAATAGAATATATTTTTACCATTTAATATAATGTATGACATTAGCATTGATTTTACCTTGAATTCGTAGGTTAAATCAATTCAATCTTTTGCAATGTTTTAAAGAAAACCTGTTTTCTTTCGACAACGGGATTAATTTTAATTTAATTTCTGAAAATTTTGTGTATTGAATTTGGAAAAATGGATTCCATACTTGGAATCAGTGGATCAAAATTATGTTAATAAGCTACTTTTTATTTTTGGGAATTATGAATAGTAACTACGGTAAATTTTATTTACCAAATTTAAAGGTATATCGGGTAATTAAGGGTAAATATAATATTTTAAAATTACCCTAACAAATGTAAAAATCCTATTGGATGACTAAAAGTCGACCCATATCACTTAAGGGTCGGATTAGATTCATTTAATTAAATTTTGTCAATGAAAATAATTTAATTATTAATAAAACCAAAGAATGTGACAACATGTCACTTTCTTAAATATTATAAGTATAATAATTTTAATCTAGTGATAAACTTCATGAAACTTAGAACATTAATAGTATCCAGAAATATAATACAATTATATACATCATAAGAATTTATTTAGAAATTTTAGGGATTAAATAATTATAATTTATTATGACACAAAGATGATGCAGTAATTGTCTTATTAATGAAATATTGACATAATTGATGTTATAATTGCCCAAATAAATGTAATTTGAGACTTTTTATGACTTAAACAAATTTTTTAGGTTAATATGACATGTTATTGTTGATTTAAGTAACTTGTTTAGAACTTATAATTCTGTTATGAATTTCATAAAAATCATGTACCAAATAGTGTCAAAATTGACATAAAATAGTTTTTAAAACAAATATTATATTATTAATTGTTTTTTTATTCCTAAAAATCTAAGGTTCGGCGAAATGACTTATATAAGATTATATATATTAATAATAAACAATTTGGGGTTCGTTTGGCATGTTATAGTAAGTTTATTAACCATATAGTGAAAGAAAACAAAAAGACACAGTAAAAGTTAAATTATTTAACTTAGAGTTAAATCTAATTGATAAGGTTAAAATAATACCCCAAACTTGTCTAAATACAATTTGTTGATAGGAATTCAACCCATACCCACTTTAGCTTCGAAATAAGACCCTTTGGAACCATTATAAACCGATTTTGACTTTAATATAAAATAATATTTTGAGATATTCCTAAGGTGCCCCTCTCCTCCCTTATAAATGGGCACCTCCTCCCCTCCTCCTCACACCAATTTGAGCACTCAAGCTCGGAAAACCCCTGACATGTTCTCCTCTCCACTTCCCTATAATAATCCTAGAGGTCCTGGTATTCTTAAAAGACCAATCTTAGTTCCCTAAGTGGAGAATTCAAAGAGGCGTTCCAAAGAAGAGGTAATATCCATTACCGATCTTTTCAATTTCATTCTTCTTCAACTTCTTCTTCTTTAGTTGTTTCATGATAAAGTAATAACATCAGTATTACTTACATACTGATATTTTATTATAAATATGAAACAACCCTAATTCACCTTCTATCCATCCTACGTAAAAATGAAATCACCGTGCGTGCGTACGTACGGAATACCGTCTCCACGCCGTGTTGTAATCTATTTTCCACCATCACCTTACAAGGATGGGTATAATGGTGTAATGAGTAACTATTTATGATTATTATAAAGTAATATTGATACTGAAATAATATATATATACTACAATACAGTTCCACGATCATAGGAACGATATCATCACTCGTGCGTACGTACGGAATACCGTCTCCACGATGTGATGCGACTCGTTCTACATGATCATCATTACATAGTAATTATATAAATGAATTGAATGAATAAATAGGATATATGTTACACTAATACCATTCTGGATATAATTTATCTATAACCTTAAAAGAAGAATAAGAATTTATTCGGCAAAACACGCATAAGAACAAAAGGCAATAAGGACCCGAGTAACAAGTAACAATGAAATATTACTAACAAGAAGCTAAGAATATGACCATATATGATATCATATCAATATTTATGATTCTGGAATAAGTCAATAACATTTTTTAAACCATTATACAGGATATTCGGACACGTACAAAGAAAATCAGACCTAAGGTAAGGGAAATATCACAATCTCATTTTTATCCGAGATTGTTTGTACTTTAGTATTTACTGGGGTGTATTTTATCATCCACATCCATATTTCCTCAATATGTAATATTATTTCCATCCACCTACAATTGTTTAAATCTAATTTTACCCTTCGGTGAGTTTTTAGTAAAAGATATGAAAGGAATCGTTTGTCGTTTTTCGTACGAGGTACTTTTTTGACTTTTCTGACAAATGTACGAGAAGAATGTTTTTTTAACTTATACGGAATGAATGGATTTTTAAAACATTATTTTCAAGAATCTTCCTTTACATGTTTTCATGTTTATTTTTAATCAACTTCTTTTAGTTTAAAATTTTAAGACATGTTAAGAAAGGAAAATGTTTTTGAAGTTGAAAGGATATTTTCCTCAAAAATGGATTTCAAGTGTTTTATATATTCCATCTAAGATAATAAAGGGTTCTGTTTCTATCCCTATTATTACCTGGATTTGATTATGTTGTGATGGAAATATTTTTATGAATTCCTTTATCTTATATGAATTGTTTTATGATGTCATGTTGTTTAAGAATCCCATTTTTATTACATGGGTTATGCAATTATGTATGATTTATGATTTTTTGGCACACATAAGAATGGTATCATTATGAGATGGGTGGGACCTATATATCCCTCAAATGCATTGGGTAAAGATTTTATATCTCATGAGATAGACATGGCTGGAATGGTAGGTTATACCGGTTCAGTGAAACAGGACTGAAACGAGGGTGACTCGATTCAGAAAGGGACTTTGTCCACTAAGATAGTCTTGACAATGAGTCTTGACTAACAAGAAATGATTCTCTATTATTATGTGTGTATGCCACAAAGTTTCATGTTTTATGTTATGATTATTGGGATTACATTTCACTTCTATGATTTATCCCATGTTATGATATTATGAGCTCTCTTTTTTGTAGGTTAAGATTTCCAAAAGCTATGTTCTTATGTATATGATGTGATTGATATTTCTTTTTTTTACCCTTACTGAGCATTTGAGCTCACCCTTTTATGTTTTCCTTTCCCCAGGATATAAAGAAAGGTTTTAGGTATAAAAAAAGAAGATCTTTATGGGAGATGTTGAAGATCTTTCACCACGATTAGAAGATTATATTCCGAGTTTCCAAAGACACTAAACTATTACGGTCCTTATGTGTGTGTTTTTGTTATGTACTAAGTATTCCGCAAAAGTAATGTAATGTCCATGTACGTTAGGCTTCGGGTCTCTACAGTTATTTTCATCATAAATGTGTTAATGATCATTTAATGTTAATTGTATTAATAAAAAAACCATTGTTTCATTAATGATGTAATAGGTATATAACTTATGTATATCATATATATTCATTAAATATGTTTTGTTATGATTATAGAATGTGTATGAAAATCCTTCCTTTTCTATGGGTTATACTATAATGAAATGATGGAATGTTTATGAAATACATTTCCATTCCATGGGTTATGCTCTGATGAAATGTCTATAAGACTCATTTAATATCATGGGTTCATATTAGTTTATTATTTTATGATAATTTGGATAACATATATATGGTACTAATTACATTATGGTATTTATGTTCTAACCATGTATAGTGGTAATGTTACAACCAATGATAGTGGTTATTTTATAACCGTATATGGTGTTCATGTTATAACAAAGAATAGGTGGGTTATATATCTATCTCAAATGCATTGGGTACATACTGATATATCATGTGATAAATAAGATTGGAAGGCTGAGTGATTCAAGTATAGTAAGGTTTATTACCCACATTGATAGTCATGGGAGTGAAGTCAGAGTACAATGATTATTTAGTTGTTAAAAAATTATACTATGATTGTAATGGAAATTAGAATGACATCAAAGAAATGATTTTATATGTTGATATGTATCAAATAAACAGATATCTTATGACAATGTTATGGTAATATTGAATATCTTATTATATTCTTTTATGATTCATGACTTATGAACTTCCATTTCATATTTCATGTCTCAATATTTCAATCTATGATATATTGGGTTTGGATTTATAATGTCATCCTTGTGTTCGTACTCCCATATTCTTAGGTTATTCTTATGTAATAATTGATATATCCCATGATTACCCTTTCTGATCATATAAACTCACCATTTCATATTTATCATTTTCCTATGTTATGGATAATGGTTTTTGGAATTATATATCGAAAAATGATGCTACTTTTTAATAACATAGTGAGAGAAGTTATAGTTAAATTATTAACCAATTGTTTATGTCTCCGTGATTCCAAAGCTGCTAGAATAATTTAATTCTACTATTTATTAGTGTATTATAAAATTAATGTTGATATATGAAAATGAGAAAACTATGTATGATTTTTTTGTGTCATTATATTCAGTAAAAGGGTGAATATTAGTTACCCTATGGTACTAATTTTTTTCCCCGCTGTAAATATTGATAGTCACTTTATACTATATATAATTAGTTGATAGATTGAACATAACAGGGATCTATTAATATTACATGTGATGTTAAATGGTATATTTATTCTCATGAGAAACCATTTCATACAAGATATCTGAAATCCAATATTGTGATTGTGACTAATCAACTTTCTCATTATAGGATTAACTATCTCATAATTTTTGTGTTTCGTGGTGAATTATATTAGAGAGTGATATGGTTTCATAAATATCATGATAGAGATACATAGGAATAATGATTAAATTTAGGATGATGATTCATAATTTATGACTCATATATCATATTATAGTAATGATGTATTTTGGAATAAGAGGGTGATTCCTTGTTAGCTGTTTTATAATGAAGACGAATGATTGGTGTTTTTATGTATTTGTAATCAATAATCACGTGGAATAAGTTTTCTACTAATGAAATTCTAGTTGAAAAAATATTGGAATTAATAAATAGTTTTCAACGAAAATTTATTTCTATGTATATGATATCTCTTATTAAATCATAATAACAAATAAGAATGTTATTTAGAGGTAACATGACATTATTAGAGAACCCATGATGAAGGGAATGAGTAACCTTAATATATTTCAAATGTTGATTTTTTTATTTTTTGTTGGGATATATAGATGATTAAAATTTATAATATTGTTAACCTTGAAATTAATTTTTTATTTGATAAAAAATTATTTTTGTCATTTTCGATAAATTTTACTATACAATTTGATTTAATGAATATATTAAATAGTAATAAATCTATTAATTATAGAATAATTAATCTAATTTTGGAATCATATAAGATTTCATTTCAGTTTAACTTTTATATTATGGATACAATCATAGATAAATCGTTTTATGGTCTTTCATAATTTCAAAAGCCTTAACCACACTTTTTTAATACTATATGTTATGGGATTTTGATGTAGTTTGAAACTTTTAGTGGTTATTAAAAACAATAAACTATTGATTTGTATATAATTAATTGGTAATTATATATGATATAATTATATGTTAATTATAGACTATAGGACTCTGGGTAACAGATAATAATATTGGTTGAAATGTGATTCATTAACAATGTGGTTTTTTAGATATATTTATGTTAATGATATTTATACTTTTTATGTTAATATATTAATTTTAATCAACATATTTCGGTTATAATCAGTATTTTATAAGATTATATAGTTGTTTATCATAATCATTAAAGATATCTGGGAAATGTTTCATTAGGATGAGGAATATTTAACCCACAATATTAGAAAGTAATTTTACATGAAAAATTATTTCAGATGATTCCAATTATATTTTTTAAGATAATGTGTATGATATATAATTAGAGATTTTAAATTTATTTAATGTTGAAGATATTGATGTAATTAAAGTTGTATGTATTAATATTGTGTTCTGTTGATTTTAATCATTATATTACGTTAAATAACTTTAGATTATATTAATTCATAGTGTGTAGAGGAATATCTATAGATTAATTTTCAATCATTTAGGGGTTTATTTTAGTACTTATGGCATGAAAAATTCATCTCGAGTGCTCATCAATAAATGGAAATAATTAGATTTTTGGTGAAATTTGATTAATTTAATAATATATTCTTTGTTATTTATGTATATTTTAAAATTATTATGTTGTATATCATTAAATATTACCTCAACTATAGGAAAATGATCTTCAGAAAAAATGATGTCCAATAAACATCAATTTTGAAGAATGGATGGTATTTTTACCCCATACAAATTTATGTTTTTGTCGGTTTTCAAATTATCTTTAACATGTTCTCTATAGATATCTATTATTTATTTGGAATTATTTTTATCCTCCATTTAAATAATTAAAATTCCATCCAATTTAATATTTATCTTGGAATCATTATCACTGTCATTTTAGGTAACCATTATTTTACCAACATTCCCTTTATAATGAATGTTTAGTTATTTCATTATACGATACTAGTTTCAAAAATTAATTTTAAAATATTTATTAATTTATGAATAATTTAAATTGAGAAGGTGTAAATTACGTAGGGGGTTAGGGAGAATGTCAAATCCCAAAAATATAAATGAACACTATGTTTGATAGTGTATAAGACCCATAATATAAATCATAAAAGAAAAATGAAATATTCTTATAAAATGTGAACCTTAAAACCTAATTGTTAAATAAAAATGTATTAATGGGATCAATTATATGATGATATTTATAAATAATGTTCCTAATCAATATAATTTTATTGAATAATTATTTGGGAATTTGCACTCAATTTTTAGGCATTTTATTTTTTGGTTCAAAATCACTTTTTCTTCTAATATGTTTTCTTGAATGGCTTTTATTATTAAATCATGTTTAATATATAAAAATAATTTTATAAACAGATATTAACTTTTTAACTCATCATGATATTTTGGTTTTATATTGATTTTTTTGATTTTTGTACAATTACTAATTTTCCAACGAATTTTTCAAAATGTTTATGTTTATATAAAAATGTATTTTTTATTCAACTTTTCCCAAAGATACATTTTTTTTCAAATTTTTAAAATTTAAATATAATATTATTTTATTTTAAATAATATAAAGATGTTTACTATAATGAACATTATATTCGAATTTGATATAAAAATATTTATAGACATAAAAAATTCATTTTTCTAATAAATATTTTATTAATTAAATAATTCAATTTTTCATTAAAAATTTATGTAAAATATATTTTGAATAAATATTCATGAAATTTTCATATTTTATAACAAATTAAATTTTCAATACAATAATCGAATATTTTTCTAGTCATTTCATAAAAAGACAAAAATTTATTCTTAAAAATGTATTTTTCTCGAGAATTATTTTCAGCACATTATGTGTGAATATTTTAAAACTAAATTGAAGAATTTATTTTTATTTAATTTGATTAAATGGATCAAATATTTTTAATCATTTATTTTTTGTTCTATAAATTGAATTATTTTGTTTTTTTCAATATAAATTGAAACCATTATAAAAAACATCACATTGGAAAAGGGTAAATCACTTTCATCAATGATAAAACAAAATGATATGGCAAAAAAAAACATCCTAATTCGTATTTGATGAGTTTAGTTGTAAATTTATTACCATATTATATAAATTTATTTATATAAAAAAATTCCTTTAAAATGACATATATAATATTTTTTCTAAAGAGACGTAAAAAGATATCTCTCTCTTACATTAAAATATCACCTATGTGTCAAAATATTTATTAACGTAATTAATGAAAGAATATAATTTTATATTATTAACTATTGATATTATATTCATTATGTAAATTTATTTTCAATTTTTAGAATATATAAATTTACATAAAATTCTTGTGAAACACTAATACAATATTTATTCAATTAATATAAAATTAATGTAAATTATTTTAGAAAAATATAATGTAATATATTTTTAATGAGTTAAAGATCAAAATGAATTTCAATGACCTATATGACATTATATATGTGTTTTTGAATAATTTTATTTGAATTCCTCCTTTTTAATTTATTTAAAGCCAAATAGAACGAATAGTGTTAAAAAATAATTAATGTTTTTTATAATAAATTATTTTTCATTTAATTATTTAAAATACAAATAAATAGTATATTTGGAAAAAATAAAAGAATACAATTTTAAATATAATACATTTTCTATTTATGGATCTTCTTGAATATTATAGTAATAGTGTTATCCCCTAAATGTAAGAAACGTTAGTATTACTATAATTATCAAAATAGAAAATGAATGATTAAAACAAAAAGATAATTGAAAAATATTTTCCACACAAGTATAACTATTATTTTATGGAATAATTTCAACACATGGTGATGTTGGATCGAAATTATTTCCAATTATAACTATTAAATCATCAAAATTAATTAATATTTATATAATATATTGTGATAATCCATGAGTGCCCTTCCCCTTATTTATAAAATGGTATTCCTATTATAGATTTTTCAAGACATTATGTTCCTTATTGATCAACGATAACATGAAATATTTAATACTAATACTCATTATCCACATTGTAAATATGTTTTTATTCCATAAATACCAACCCTGTAACCCTTAATATGTGTTCAAAATGAGTTATTTTGAAGGAGATGAATTTTCCTTAACCCATCACTTTAATTTTTATTATTATTTTTCCACCACTAAATCTATGATATTCTTCATAAAATAATAAATTTATTATTAAAAATATACATAAATATTATTATGATTATTAAACCATAGTAATTCTCCCAGTATCCATAAAATGGGATATAAACAATATATCACATCTATATGTGTGGCTTACCATATCCATATATCAAACAATTAATTTGACATCAATATATTTTATAGACGGGTATAATGAAGTGTTTAATGTTAATATATTATAATGATGAAATAATAAATCCTTTTCATTTATAATATCATATTTAACTTCTTTCCTTTCAAATCATTGATAATATAAAGGCTATCATGCGTACCTAAGGACTACGACCTCCATGGAGTCATATGATTCTTTTTTCATATATATTTTAAATAAATAGTAATAATGATGTATTTAATATATATATATATATATGTGTGTGTGTGTGTGTGATATATATTGTATTTTTATTATTCTAGATGTGTGACTTTTTATTTACCATTTATTCATTTCATTCGATAAAAATGGAACCAATATTTAGGCATATGACCGTCCTACCGGCTGCATGATCGGTGCAATCCATTTCACTTTATATATATTTTATGAATGAATATAAACATTTATGAAATTAATTTTTATGATATTAATAATGATATTATAAATATATAGATTATAGAACCCTAATAAAAATTCATGGTATAAAATTAATGATCTGTAATATACATAAAAATGTAGGAGATGTCACTTATAATAGAAAATTTAATAGTGAAATGTTTAAAAATGTATCATAAAAGGATAAAATTAAATAATATATTCTATAATATATATGCGTACTCTTATGAAATAAATTTCTAATGAATGTATATTTACTATACAGGATGTTCAAATTCTTCCAATGAAAGTATGACCTATTGATTGGTATGTTCTCCTCAGTATTATTTTTATGTGGCACATGCCATGTTCTCCTCAATTTTCATTTTTCTGATGTATATAGATCCCATGGATATACATTACAATTCAATTTAAGAAATTTTAATTTAATTATATATCTGTATAAATTTAATAATTTCAATATGCTTATGAATCTATTGTTATGAAAGTGGTAATGATTTAATGTTATAATATCATTGATTATTATGAATGTTAATAATTATTTTCTTATGTTGAAATCATATGATATTTCTTTCTTGAAACTCTTTAATTTTATTAAATTATTTTTATTTAATTAAAATACATGTTTTCCTTTTGTTTTACTCTGTTTATGTACTTAAGAGACAAAAATATTTATTAATGTAAAATTGACATTACTTATCTCTTATGTGAAAATTCATTTTACCATATAAATTTTTCGATAAAATGTTTAAGGAAGGATTATTTATATTTACTAATTATTGTCTCAATAAATTTTGAACATGGGTTTTCTTTTTACTAGATAGTTCAAAAGTAATATTTATTTTTATTTTTTGAATGATGTATTTTTATATTATTTTGAAAATTGTAAGAAGAATTTTTTCTTTTAACTTATACAGTATGAAAATAATATTCCATCATCATTGTAACATCCTGGTTATGGGTGCCAGCCAATGGTGCCACGTACATGGTTGGTCACATGACCTTAAGATGATATCCTCGAATGACTATGGAAACCGACTAAAAGTGAGGGCCTTGGGTGAAATAGTGGGGAAACTATGCCCTTATTGGTTGAGTAAGACAATGAAAATAAATATTAAATAGTAGTGGAAGTAGTAATTTCATACAACATAAGTAAACATAGGAAGACTGAAAATATAAACAACCCCATTAAATATATAAATAAATGATTCATGTCACAAGTATCTAGGAAAGTATCCAAACATGTCACAATGCTATAAATACAATACAGAAACCAAAGTAAATAAAAATTGGTCTCTCTATAATCACAATATTTTAGATCGGTCCCATGCTATCCATATCCAACTGAAATCAAGAACCTGATTATGTTGGGTGCTTGCCCTTATCTATAAATGCAACTATCTAGTCTTTTTGGTTCCAAAAGCATGACACAATAAGAGTGTGAGATGAATCCCAATATGAAACCATAGAAATATCTATTTTTAACAGTCAGTGAATATATATATATATAGCAAGTAATATGAAAAAAGGATGTAATAAACTAGGGATTACACAAAAGTAAATAATCCTACAATTTTCAATTACGTTCATTTACATTCACTAATTATTCAATCTTTTGAATAATGAAATACTTGGACCAACAATAAACATTGTATCCCCTATGTAATAGAAAAATAGATTTCATAGATACTGTACAATAATCAATTTTAAATGTTTCCATGATCATGATTAGTATTGGAAGACCCGTCACAATCATCCAATCATTCATGAACCAACACAGTTGTAACACCCCAAGCTTCTACAGTACGCTTCTCTTTGAATAATGTGATAGCGTGTGTTGTACGCAACACCGAGTTCTAACAACCAATCAAACTAGCCGTTATGAATAGTAATACCTACTTTTTAAAATTATATATATTTTATATTTCAAATTAGACTTCATTTTTGGATTTGGAATATCTAATTTAGACTAAGATGAAATTTTGGTACTTTTCGGATAACATTCATATTTTGATGAATAGTGAAAATTACTAAATTTTAATTAAAAACAATTTTTTTAATCAAAATAATTAATAGTGATAAATTATGAATTTTAGTAGTTTTAAAGTATATTTAGAATATATTTTTACCATTTAATATAATTTTGGTCATTGGACATAATTTTACAATTAAACCGAACATAAACAAGTGTCAATCTTTTGATAGTTATTATCTCTTAAAAACACGCTTTTTGTTTTGACGGCGGGAATTAATTTTAAATTAATTTCTGCCACTTCTGTGTTGTGAATTTAGAAAAATGTATTCCATATTTGGAATCAGGATGTCTAAATTGCGTAAATAGGTAACTTTTATTTTTAAACATTTTGAATAATTACTGTGGTAAATATTTTATTTACCATGGTTAAGGGTAAATCTGGTAAATAAGGGTTAAAAAATAATATTATAATAATACTAAATTACCCTAAAACGTGTCCTAGCCTTATTGGTTGATACATGTTCGACCATATGCATCATTGGGTCGATTTTGGGACCCCATGGTGCCACTTGTAGGTGATAAGGACACTTTATTTTAATTAAGATAAAATGAATACAAAAATGACACAAGCATATATCTTTTAGAAAAACAATATTTACCTAAGGTTATATATGTTGTATTTTAGATTATAAATATTCTTTAGAAATATAAAAAGATTTCCTACATAATGATATTTTATTTATAATTTTTAGACATTAAATAATTTAATTTATTTATGACATAATGATAATGAATTAATTACTATAATAGTGAAAAATTAAAATAATTGATATTATAAATACCCAAATATATATAATATGAAACATTTAATGAATTAAACTAATTTTCTAGGATAATGTGATATATTAGGATTTATTTAATTGACTTTGTTCGAAGTAATCAATCTGTTATGAGTTTCACAAAAATCAACTATTGAATAGTGTCAAAATTGACATAAAAGAGTTCTTAAAACAAATATTATATTATTAATTGATATTAAATTCCTAAAAATCTAAGGTTCGTCCAGGAGACTTATATCATGATAGGTTCATCATTAATGGACCACTTGGGGGTCTCTTGGATGTATTTAGTAAGTTTATTAACCATATTATATAAAAATACAAAGAGACATTGTAAAAGTGAAACTAATTAACTTAGAGTTAATACTTAAAGATAAGGTTAATATAAGTACCCTAACCTGTCTAAAGACTATTGGTTGAGTTGTTTTAGACCCATCCCCAGCTTAACCTTTTAATAGTCAACTTTGGAGCCATTATAAACCGAATATGAATTTATTATAAATTAATATTTATAGCTTTTCCAAAGGTGCCCCTCACCCCTCTTATAAAAGGGAACTCCTCCTTCTCATTTATTCACACCTTCAAAGCCTTTTGGTTCGGCCAAAATCTTCCCAAATACTCTCCCAACTTCCCTCACTACAACCTAGGGGCCTTAGTTTGATCAGAAAGCCAACCTATGGAACCCTTTTGATCAAATCAAAAGGAAGAACTCGAAGAAGATGTAATGATTTCACCACCCTTTTCTAAGTTCATTTCTTCTTCCACTTCTTCTTCCTTTGTTGTTACCATTCTAAAATAATAAATCCAGTATAATATATATACTGTGATGTTATTATAAATATGGTAAAACCATATTCTTTATTCTATCCACTCTTTGAATAACATGTCACCATACGTGCGTACGTACGGCTTACCGTCTCCACGTCGTGGTGTAATTGTTATTCAATATAATATTATTTGGATGGGTATAATAATGATGTGTAACTCATGTAAATAATAAATATAACATGTTAATGATTCTGTATATATGATATACCATCCATTTATATATTATTTTAATATCAAAATAATGATAGTGTCGCTCGTGCGTACGTACGGACTACCGTCTCCACGAACGCGATGCGATTCATTCTCCATCGTATCCATTCAAGTATAATTATCATTTGATGATTTAAAAAATGATTTTTAAGGACTTGATATCATTCTGGATATGAATTATATAAAACCAATCCTTTACAAACATGTCTTACGTAGCAAAACATATAAAAGAAAACAAGTAAGTTAACACCCGAAACAACGATAATACTAAGATATTATTATCAAATCAATATTAAAAGATCATATATGATATCATATTAATGTATATTATTATTTTATACATTAATAACAATTATTTCACCATTATACAGGAGGTTAACCTCCCCCAACCAAGGAAAAGTAAAAGTTAAGGGTTATTTCACAATCTCTTCATTATCCGAGGTTGTTTATACGTAATAATCTACTAGGATTTCTTTATCATCCACATCCATGTTTCTTCGAAATGTATTTCAAAACATATTTATTATTTACAAGAATATGGGTTAAAGTAATATATAACCTTGTTTGACTTTTTATATGAGATTTATAAATGAATCTTTCCATCGTTTTCAAAACAAGGTCCTTTTTAACGTTTTCAACAGAATTAAGGTAAGAATGTTTTTTTAAACTTATACAGCGGGTGCGGTTATTTTCCGCCGTTATAAAATATAAAAAGCTTTCCTTACAAGCTTATAAGAATATTTTCAAGAAATTTTTTTATTTTATATGGCTCTTAAATGATTTCAAAAATAGAAAGAGATATTTCTCTAAAAATAGTTTTGATTTCATCTATGTCAACATCCTTTGATGGATTTTACGCTTATTTGAAGTTGATTTATTATGATACAAAACTTCTATATTGTATTGAAGGTTTTGTGATATGTTTGACTGTGGATGTGCTATTTTTATACCATTCATAGTTTATGGTGAAATTAATGACATTTCGTATGCTAGTTTTAATACGAATGTTTATGTTATGTTTAAACCTTTTCATATGGGAATGCATTGGACTTAATATGTGATGGGTGGAGCCCGCTATAGCTCCTCGATGCATCGGTAGGTCTCATGAGACAAACTAGTGTCTTGGCACAAGGCCTTGACAAAATCTTATTTGTAGTCTTGGCACGAGGCCTTTGCTATGTGGTTATGATAGTCTGGCGTTATGCATTCCATCATTATGAAAGTGGTTATTGATTTTGCATGTGATTATTCGATTAGTAGAATAACCATGGGAATAAGTAAATGGAATTATTTCATTTTATTTATTCCATACTATGTTAAATGTTCATGTTTAAAAGGCTTTTGTTTTAGTTATACATTGCCTTAAATGTTTATTCTTATTTATGAAAGTTTCCGCTATATTGTTATCCTTACTGGGCATTTGAGCTCACCCCTTTTCTATGTTTTATTTTTCCCAGGAAGTGAAGAAGTAAATTATGAATGACCTGCAGGGATATTATGTGGGGATATGAGTGTGGATTATGGAGACAATATGTTTTTGTAGTAGTTTTTCATTTTATGATGTAATGTAAGACTTATGAATATATCTAGTGTTTCCAAGACTACTAAACCAATCGGTCTTTCGAGATTTGATCTTTCTTGTGATCATACCAATGTTTTGTAATAATGCACCGACTCTGGGTAACTGGGGTCGGGGCGTTACGACAGTGGGATGTTCTCAGAGTCTGACCCCTCTTCTTCAACAGAATATCAATTCAATAAATAATAATGACCCTCTGGGAAAGGTCAGACATTATAACCCATTTGGTCCCACATAGCACAAATCAATTTTAAATGACCTCCTAGGTAGCTCTCATGGTCAATAACCCTTGGTCATCATATCAACAATAATTATAATTACCCCTAGGAAGCTCTCACAGTCAATGCCCTATAGAACATCATTCGTTTAATAATTTCTATCTGGGAATCTCTCACTGTATAACCCCTTTGGTATATGACCGCATGGAAAATCACATAGTCAATACCCCTGGTCAATGAAAACTACTTTTATATATTAATGAACCTACCTCAAGATTCTCTCATAGTAAATTAACATTGTCCATAATTCCACATTGTGAATCACATGCATCTCAAATAAACAATAACTCCATCCAAAAAACATGAATCATGGAAAACAAGGAAAGCCTAAATTGATTTATAGTCCTAATGGACAAAGTCAATCAATCATGGAAATCACACCCATAATCAAGGAAATAAACCATTTTCATAACAAATAACCCATTGGCAATCAAACACACAATAACAGGTCTTAATCAGCGTTAAATTCCAAAACATGTAATACCCTTAACATGGGTATCCAGAACATTTAGGATATATAATCCAAATACAATCAAATAAAGGCACAAACCACATTCCATGATGTTGTACGGAGAACACTCATGAAAATAATCCCCTAAATAAACAAAGAACAACATAGTTCTATAAAAAAGGTAAAAATGGTCTACCATCCTTAACTCATGAGATATGAGAAATGAGGTAGAGATTCCAAAGGATAAGAGAGAACTCATTAGTGGGAATCCAACATACCAGGCTGTGTCTCAATTGGAGCTTAGTAGGAGAAATGGGAGGGGATCTAAGACCTTTAGTTTTACATCACTATCCTATGCGAACCATGGGGAGAATAGATGTTTTATTGGAGACGAGGCGTGAACCCACACTGACACATCTAATAGAAAGAAAACTATATGGCATTTTCATTTAATGTACACGATGCATATAGGTCTTAATAAAACCCCACTTTTGGTGGTCATCCAGGTCACCTGCACGACCAGTACCCATCTACACACGAAAACTAGGTACACGGTGTGTACTCTAGGGTACACAGAAAATAATTATAACATTTTTCATTCATTCTTTTTCCACTAAACAACCGAAAATACAGATCCATATATGATATGACCATTCAGGATCTTAAAAACATCTTCCTTAAATAAATTATTCCTTGAATTTCCCATCCATGAGTGGTGAGGAAGGGACATAAAAAATCTCCGGACACTAAGATAAAATGTATGCCTCCCTCTCCAAGATCACATGATATACTCGCCCGTACTAAAATTTCACATGTACGAGAGGAACAAATCATCCATGGATAACCTTTATGACAGAGTCCATAATCTGAATTAAGTTCACCTCAAAGGATTCATAAACATCCAAATCAACCTCCTTAGTTTAAAAACGTTATATGGTTCCGAAAAGTAACGTCGTAGTAGAGAAACATGAAAGATGTTGTGCATAGCATGATACCACTAAGGTAATTGCAATCGATTGTCAATAGGTACAACTCTATCCAAAACCCCAATCAGACCTATGTACCTCAGCGAAAGCTTCCCCTATCTCATTATCCTCTTATGTCCCAACCTCTGTGTGACACATATGAAAACATGATCCCCAACCATGAACTCTAGATATCATCTCTGTCGATCAACATAAAATTCCTACAAGTCTCTGCAGTAACCATCCACTTTTGAATGTGATCCACCTACTCAGTGGTCTCCTGGACAATACAAGGTCCCATCACAGCTACCTATATAATCTCAATCCAAAATAGGGGTCATTGGAATGGCCCATAGTATAATTCCTTGTATGGTTCCATCTGAATCATTTCTTAAAATCTATTATT
Source organism: Viscum album (assembly GCA_963277665.1). NCBI lineage: Eukaryota > Viridiplantae > Streptophyta > Magnoliopsida > Santalales > Viscaceae > Viscum > Viscum album. Next base: position 696,929,147 of record OY728163.1, read on the forward strand.
TAAGGAAAACTCTACTAGGAGGAAGTTTTTCTCCCATAACCCCTTGGAATCTAGGACGTATGTTTGAAGCATGTCTTCCAAAACCAGAATCATGCACTCCGACTAGCCATCTAACTAGAAATGGAATGTTGTACTAAAAGGTACATGAGTACCCAAATCCCTCTACATTACCTACCAGAACTGAGATATAAATCGGGTGTACCTCTATAAAATGATAGAGTGGATAACAACATGAAACTGTACAATATCTCTGATGTACAACCTTCACAAATCATCAAAATTGAAGGTTTACATGATCAGCATAAAATTTGAAACCTTCATGAGTCTTTCAATAAGAACCAAAATTACATAATGCCCCCAAAGGAAACCTTATTAAACCCATCACAAAATCCACCATGACATCATTCTAATTCTACTTGATAATATGTAACTACTATTAAAGACATATCACTCATTGATGCACTGTCTTCACCTGATGACAGTTACAACATCTCATAAATAAACTAGAAAAATATGTCATCATACATAGACAAATGTAATGAGGGTTTAGACCTCGATACATCTTAGTGACGCTAGGATGAACTACCCAAAATGAGGAATGAAAACCCCACATCAACTCCTTACATGTGTTTGAAGACACCTATACACATCCATGGAAATGGAAGATCCCATGATCGCCGATGGTCTAACCATGAGTAGGGTCCTGTCATGACACACCCACCTATAATACTAGGCCTTCAGAATCTGATTGATTCCTCAATCACACTCGATACAAAAGAGTAGAGGTAATAACGATAGAAGAACCAAATGTATGCCCACATATGTTGTGCAACTCTAAATGCATCTCAGAGAATAGAACCATAATTTGACACTCACTTCTGGCTAATGGAACTACATGTATCTGATTCATCCTACTCAATGCATCATCCATTTCCTTGCATTCTTCAAGAGTATAAGAAATATTAAAGTCAAAAGGCTTACAGAACTCATCCCACATTTGTTGTCTAAAATTCAGATAACACTATTTAATTATATATATGAGACTTTTGTGGTATGTGTATAACACATAATTCTCTCCAAAAGATAGTGTCCCCAATAGTGTAAAGCATGCACAAATGAAACTATCTCAAGATCGTGTGTTTGTTAATAACTCTAATGTAGCCTCAACGGCTGATACCCATACACAATGACTCCACCGCGTACATAAGCATTGATCCTAGCCTGATACCTGATACATTATAGTAAATAGTGTAACTCATTCTCAGATATAGAAAAAAACTAGTATCGATGCTGAATTCAATATTCCTTATATCTCAAGGATGTCTGAATCACATAAATTTGTCCAGGAGTACATGGAACTCTTCTTAGTTAGGCCCGATAGTGGAGCATCTATGGGTGAAGAGTCCTGTATAAATAACATGTTCAAACTATCCATCTTTAGAAAACCCAATACCTCAAATACTTTTTTCAGATTCTCCCAAGAAACTATTGTTATCACATTTTATGAGTCTACCGATACTCTTATATCTGAGATAACAAGATCCAAAAAGTAAATCTAGTCCAACCAAAAATGACATTTTGAGAGCTTATCATTTCACTGATGTTATCACAATGTTCTCAAAATGATCTCAATATGGGTTTCATGGATGTTTCAAGTGTGAGAGTGCACCATGATATCATCTACAAAGACTACCAAAAAAGAATCCAAGTATGGGAGGAAATCTTGGTTCATCACTGGCACATTCATGATACTGAACGGCATAAAAAAATACCCATATAGACCATACCTGCACCGAAATGATGTAAGAGGTATATATAATGATCATTTCACAATTGATGATAATTGGATCGAAATTCAATATTTGAGAACACCTTTCTTCCTAAAAAGATGATCAAAGAAATTATAGATCCTCTGAAAGGGATATCGGTTCTTGACCCTAAAATGGTTCAGCTTCTGATAATCCACATAAAGTCTGAGGTTACCATCCACCTTATTCAAAAACATGACAAGTGATCCCCAAGGAGAAGTACTAGTTTAGATTAAACCCTTCACCTGTAAATCTTCTAACTGCTTCTTGAGCTCCTATAACTCTGGTTTATCCATCGTATATGGAGGAATAGACACCAGTGATACACCTAGAAAAAGGTCAAAAGATAAATCTAACTCATATCGTGGAGGTAAACTTGAAAATTACTCCTGAATGACATCTTTGAAACAATTAAAAACTACAGGAATGTTCATCTGTGATGTCTAATGGTCATAAGAAGTGACACAAACCAACTCATGTGGAACAACTAGTCCATTATGAGAATGACATTATAACCTATCATCTTTATGACATTGATGTCCAATAATAATTTACAAACACAAACTGAAGTAGACTCTTCTTGCACTGACACACACTAGTCATCCTAAGACGCAATGAAGTTTCTAGAGTCAAAACATCATCGGAAAAAATATACAGAGAACAAGTCTCTCCATAATGAAAATAGATATAAAAATATTGTAAGACCCTATATCAAATAGAGAAGAAGCTAACACTGAGGTAACAATAGTAATACCTCTAACCATAGAGGGCCTGAGATCCTGCACTTTCTGGGTTTGTTCCAGCACAATGGTTTTATTAGTATAGTGGCCCTGAAACCCAACCTGACTACCATGAGTTGATCTACTGTTATTTCGATGTAATCCTGAAGCCTGACTACCTAGGCCCTGAAAAACTCCTTTTCCCGAATGGCAAGAAAAACACTAGTTCCCTGAATGAGGAGAAACTGGTGTTCCTACTCCTGAATGTAGAGTCAAAACAGAACACATATCAATTTCTTCAGTCCTAACACACATAATAATGCTGATGATGGACCATCTTGCCACAAGGATGGAACTCAACTAGAACTATTGGGAACTAAGGTATCGTGTGTAGGGGATTTTCACACTGGTATCATACAACCTAACTACATGAAAAAGCAATGTGTGATGTCTCCCTACGACGCTTTCTACAATATTTCTAAGGAGTACCATCCATAGATGCTACCCCGACCTAGCTCACAGCTCCCATCTCCCTCATCATACACTATGTAATCCATTCTAGGGTCATTATATCCATAACTAATGACATACTGAAAACATTCACAGGCGATCAGATTTCATACTTGATATCATCCTAAAATCTCATAACCAAAAATAACTCATCACCTCCTAGAACAGGTGTGAAGTGAAAAATCTCTATAAACAGGATGTGTAGTCAATCATTGAAAGAGAGTCATGGTCAAAATGCGTGAACACTCATGCTCGATCATCCCTCACCCTCTTGGGATAGAAGTAATCAAAGTGGGTATTATGAAACTATTCCTAAGGCATATCGTGATGATGTCTCACGTGTGAGATATCTTCCCAAATTCTCTATGTGTATTCCTGTAAAATATATGTTGCGATCCTTACCCACCTCTCTGAAGGTGTCTACAGATGATAAATGATATCAAGAATGTCCTCTAATGATGAATCTACAGACTGTGGTCCTCCATCCCTTAAAAATGAGGGAGTTAACTGCTACTAGTACACCCGTGTCGGATCTACCAGAGATGGGGTAGAATGTGGTGCTCCCTGAAAAGTCATTAAGTTCCTAAAAAATCCTTTATGGAACTATAAATTAGAACCTTCATCTAAAATAATAGTTGGTGCCCAGACATGCATGACAAGAGTATCTTCAAGTAGTCCATGGCCTACCAATTACTTTGTCTAATCATTATAATGTACCTGGTGTACAACCGGAAGACGTCTTGGTGGAATTACTCTGGAAGGTAAAGCACACACCTCAGTTCAATATTATAATGGACTGAATCTTACAAGTTCAGTAATGGAATTAGAGAAAGAAAACATTCATGTTTTACAAAAGTGGGTTATACCACATGTATAACCCCAACACGACATTTTCCCTTAATCCTTATCATGGATGTGTAACTCTTCCAAAACTAGTCATTTAACACCGCTACATAGGCAGTGTTCCTCCAATGACACGACGTGTACTTGAATTTTCCCTCCAACCCATGTACTTTTACACGGTTCAAACCAGACGGCTTTCACCAGGGTAAAACTACATGGTGTGTTCTTCCATGAGAAGAAGTGGACAACCTAATTTTCATCCACCCATGCCATTGGTCACATGGCTGGATACACAGTTCTTTACAACATGTCATGATCAACCAAAATTTTCCCAACCTCGTGTCACTTCTTACACAGTATATGACACAGTCAAGATCCACATGGCATGTACTACTAGTTCATGGTGTATACATAAAGAAAAGTAGTTTCTTCTGGAATAGAAGAACACATGTTGTGTTTTCTTACACCACACACCATGTTGTCTAGGTTTCAGGATAGTAGGCCTTGTAAACTTCTCCAAAACCCATAAAAACATAGAACATTTGACTAGGGCATGAACAATTCTGACTCATGGGAGCTTGTACTCCATTCTAATAAATTCATGGCATCCCTTCCATGTCCTAAAAAACGATATACAATTTATGTTCAATCATGATCCACCAAATTTTGATCCAAGAGGGCCATTACACATCGGGGACCAATGTTTGGTGCCCATTTAAATGAATCATTAAAAATACCAATAACCGATCAAAATCACAGGTATTATATCATAGAATATATTATAATGGAATGCATTTATAACACAACATCTATCATAATAGAATTTAATCAAGAAAGAAAAATAAATGGCATGATGAGAATGCATGACATGGGATCTCTATAAAGTGCCGATATGATTCATGAAATGGAGCACCCACATCTAATCGGGTTTCAACAGAGATAAAAGTTCCACGATATCAACAATAACATCACAAAACAAGTGCGTCACCCAATGGTGAAATCAAATCAACTGTAACAATCACAAAACAAGAAAAATTTCAATGTTCGAGGTTAATTGGATATTCCCTATACACGAGTTAGCTACTAGGGGGGAAACTTATTACTAACTAAATATTACTTAATATCCTTAGTTTTGGATAAAAAATATATAGAATAGTAAAAAAACTCATTTGATACCACATTGTAACATCAAGGTTTCTGGTGCTGCCCAAAGCCACCCCGTACCCGATTGGTCTCATTACCTCAAGCACAATTCCCAGAATTCCACAGGATGCCGACAAGAAGTGAGGGCATTTTGTGTGATAGTGGGGAAACTATGCCCTCAATGACATATTAACAATAAAATATATTAAGCAATAGAAGAAGTAGTAATATCATACATCATTAGTAAACAGTGGAAGACTGATAGTATAAAAAACTACAACATATATATAAATAAATGATGCATGTCACAAGTATCCAGTAATATAGCCAAACAAGTCACAATGCTGGAAATACAATAATGAACCAAATTATAGAAAAATTAAACCATACAACATCAAAAAAATCATCTTGGTCCCATACTCATTATCCTTATCAACAATCATGTACTCGATGATGAAGGGAACATTCTCTTATCTATACCTGCAACCATATAATCTTTCCCCATACAAAATCATGACCTAAATACGGTGTGATTAGAATCCTTGTAGGATAAACTAATTGATCTATTCCTAACTAATAGCAAATGTATACATATAAGTTAATATGCAGAAATTAAGTAATAATCAAGTAAGTACTCAAAAGTAAACAATCATACAGTTTTCAATTACATTCATTTTCCTTCGTTAATTATTCAATCCGTCAAATAATGAATTCCAAACAACAAGAATAAGAATTATATCCCCAATGTAATAGAAAAATATATGTCTCAGAGACCATACAAAAATCATTTAAAATTGAGTCAAATCATGTGCTTTGAATTAGACGACTCCTCATAATCATCCAATCGTTCAAGAAGCAACCCACTATGATGTTATAACAATATGACCCATCTTGTTCAACATTACATCAATCTAAAAAAAATTACCCTCTGGTAAATCTCAAAAACTCTTACCCCTTTGGTACCACATGGAACTAATCAATTACAAATGACTACCTGGGTATCTCTCATCGTCAATACCTCTTTTTCTAAAGAGAAAACATAATTATAATGACCTCCTAGAAGCTCTCATGGTCAATTCCATATGGTCCAAAAATCACTTAATAATGACCCTCTGGGTAGCTCTTACGATCTATCCCCTATGGTCTATCACACCAAGGAAGCTCTCATAGTCAATAGCTCATGCCAAAGAAAACAACATTTATACATAAATGACCCTACATTGGAAAGATCTCATAGTCAATTACCCTAGTCCATACATTAACATTGTAAATTTCATGCATATATGAAATAATAACTCTATACTAATAACATTAGGAATTGAAAAAATAACTCATAACATGCATTCTAGACCCAACATCCAAAATCAATCAATCATGAGAAACACATAGATAATCATGGAAATAAACCTATTACCTCATAAATAACCCTTTAATAATAAAACACACCATAATAGGTCATAATCAAGGTAATATTCCAAAAAATATAATACCCCAAAACATGGGTATGAGACACTTTTAGAATATATAATTCAGTGACAATAAAAAAAAGGCACAAACCACCTACCATGATGTTGTATGAAGGACAGAATTGAACGTCATCCATTAAACCAGCCAAAAACAATGTAGATATACAAAAAGGGTGGAAACCATCTACCCTAGATAAGTCATGAGAGTGGTGAAATCTAGAATATAGGCTCTTGGAGATGAGATAATCAACATTCGTAATCAAATTCAGCAGTCGACATCTCAATCAGAACTCAGAGAGAGGAACGGGAGGGTCTCCAAGATATATGGTCGCACTTTTTTCTCTTGTATGAAACTAGGGGGATGATATGTTTTCGGGATATTGGACGTGACCCCTTTTTGACTCCTTAAATAAAAAGAAATGTACATGACATGTTCACTTAATTTACATGTCGTGTACATGCCTCAGCAAGCCCGTGCTTCTGGTGGTCATCCATGTAACCTACACGGCCATGTACTTGGCCATTACATGACCATTACACACCAATGCACGACAACCAGGTACATAGTGTGTACTCACGAGTACACGGTGTGTACTCATGAGTACACAGTAGGTATATAGAAATCTCCTCTTTGGTATTTTTTTCTAAAAAAACCTCCGAATAATGATCTATAAATAAAATGAATGGTCTGGTTCATACAACCATGACCTCCTAATGAATTTGTGATTACATTATAATTTTATGATTTAAAATAAAATATTTGTTTCCTGATAATTGTATTTAATTATGGAGTGTTATTATGTTTAATTACAAAATGAAATGAAAATTTTCCATAAAAATAATCAATGTGCATTTATATGTATTTATATTCATAAAAAACAACAATTTTATATTTAAATTTTGATAATATTTTGATATTATCTATGGATGAAGTCATTATTCATTCTCTGGGATTTTTCTTATTATGATGACAAGATATCAATTAAAACCATTGTTATTCAACTAGTTATATTTTAATGAAATGATCAAATGTTTATAAAACCCATTTCATTTAAATTTGTTATTCTTGGATGAAATTTTATTGAATATTATTTCTTTTTAGGGGTTATTTTTTAATGAATACTTTTTTGAATCATATCTATTTGTTTCCATTTCAATTATTAAAATATATATTGATTTATGTTTCATGTTGTGGGCTAAGATGTCATGAAAATCTGAGGTCTGATGATAATATTATTGAAATGTTCGAAAAACATATTGAAATATTACTATTATAGAAGAATATAGTTCCATTAAAAGTGGAAAACAATATATATGGGGTTCATATCTGAAATACTACACCTATTTTTTGGTTCATATAACAGGATTTACCCTATGGTTGAAATCATATTTCATTCATGGCGATATGGAATTGAGTTTCATATTGGGAAGGTGGAATAATAAAATGTATTTATTTTATTATAATTATTTAATTAAAGTAGAAAAATAATTGATACCCAATAATTATATGTTCATGTAATCAACACTAGGTTAATACATTACCCTTACTGTAGAGGGATATTCCATTTGGAGAGTGTTCTTGATGGACTACCAAATGACTGATGATAGAATGTTGATCAGAAATTTGAGAATCAATAAAATTAGGGGTTATCGTTATTAACTATAATGTAAAATAATTTATCATTAGTGGCCACTCTAAAATCAATGAATGTTAGTTTTATTTTCTGGATTCATACCATTTGATTATCGCATGTGGATCAAGAATAAATTCTAATGAATTTAAATCATTTATTGATAGTGATTTGATATATTGTTGATGTATTTTTATTATTTATTTTTTCATCAAATATAATTCTAAAATAAATGAATCATGAAAAAAATGATTAGGATAGAGGTTCCTTCCTAAATTCTTGGTTTGTCCATTTCTCCTATAATTTCATCAATCATCTATCAACGATAATTTTATTTCCATAAGGTTTGATGAAAATACAATAATCAATCATTTTGAGATCATTCTATGGTAAAATTTATAAATATGACTCGTGTAGTCAAATATCAGGGGTATGATCAAGGTTAAAATGGAGGAAAATAAGATGTTTACTAGATTGGACTGGTGGTACCTATTTTTTGAGTTTATGTTTATTAGTAGTGTGGTGTAGTTATTATACGGATTTATAGGGAAAGATACTAGTATATTGAAGGCCGGTTTCAATCAATCTATCAGGGCGAGTATCAAATTATGCTGGATCGAATAAATGTGGGTGAAATCAGTGGTGGATTTGGCGGAATCAGGAGGCCCCAGGAAGAACCATGACCATATTGAAAATCCTACAATATGTGGAAGGTCATCTAATGTTACACATAGTGTGGGGAAATAGATGAAAAATAGGGATTCTACAATGAATAATGTGTCACATGTTGTGTGACACATTTCAAATGAAATGTTACTCAATCTAAAAACATAATGTATACCCTTGAGGTACAACGACACATATAGGGAAGATACATGGGATAATGATTGGTATTCATGAAATGTATGGTACTCAGACATGTCCATGAACATAGGAACAAATAGTTGTACATGACCATGATTAGATGTAAAAAGGAATGGTTTGGATTACAGTATAACAAGTTGGGGCACATGGGTAGACCACGGGTATGAAATACATGTTTTCTACTACTAGTACATTATGTGTACATTACCTGTGGAGGTATTACTAAATTGTTCCTTTCAGCATGGAATACTTTCTATAGTGTGAATTTCCATGATCCATCCTCTAAGGGTAGAGTGAAGAATTATGTCCAATGTATTGGATTATAATCCCTCACATGGTATTAGTTTATGATAATGTCACCAAAATCACTCAATGAGTCCCTAGTTTGGATCCTTTATCATTTTTTCTCTACATGGTGTTCTAGGAATCGTCATGACCAACATATAAAGGAATTGGTTTCAATAATGGTTGGTTAATATCATTTGGGTTTTCGGTATACCCCCTTTTCTTGGATGTGATCCCACATCTATGTATCAGTCACATCATTCCTAGAGTGTATACTCTCTTATGGTGATACCCAATGAGAATGAAGTATTTAATTGTTCTATCAATTATATTGGACTCATAGAGTTAGTTCTATGGGAGAGTGTTTCTACCATCCCTCGAGAAGAATATTACGTTGTCCATGTTCTTTTGACCTTACCTTTAAAATCAATGTCCAGCTTAACTATATCTATTTTTTTATATTTATCATTTTATGATTTATATATCTATATGTTGATCTATATATTATCATGATTCATTATGATTAGTCATTTTTGGGTGACACACAAGGTTTTTTAATTCTGACCCCTACATGTTCTCTACCAAAACATGTTGTTACTTATGTATATTGAAAGAATTTTGAGGTGGTTTATAGTCTAGAACGATTATATATATATATATCATATATTGGGATAATGGCCATGGTTCATAGAAAGAGTTAAATTTTCTATTTGAACCCACCTTTTGAACATGTTGGATTCCTTTTTTTATGTCTTTTATTTTGACCCTTTATCAATTTAAAAACAATTTTCATAATCAGTTCGTGGGATAAATGATATGTAATCATTGGAATATGTTATTTGATTTTTTAATTTTTTAAATGTATGGTCATGGATACGTGCTCATGGAAACAGATACATTTGGATGGATCCTCCAATGTGTGTATCATTCAAAATCAAGACTGGCCACTAGCCCTAGTCCTATTAGAGGCTGGGTTGGGGTAGTAAAGTTCATGTCCTCACTAGCTATGGATTCCTTTTTGGGTTATGGAATGATATTTATGTCATATGGAAGATGTAAAAATGAATTTAATAATCTGATGGCTTCTATGTAACAATAAATGATACTAGTTATCTTATAACAATGAATCGTGGTTATGTTATAAATAATGACGGATCTAACCTTAAAACTAATGATGGATTGGACCAATATAACTTACCAATTTATAGGGTAATGATTTATATATCATTAAATAATGAATAATTTAATTTTCAAGTTAATCCAATTTAGTATGGTACTTTTTCCACTATAATAGTCATGGGTGAGAACCTTGGCCTTTTTTTGGTTTTTAGTGATAACCCATTCCACTATAACAGTCATGAGAAAGATGTTTGAATAATAATGATAGAACTCTCTTACATTGGGTATATTTGAAAAACATATGTATTATGAAAATTTTATTCTCTCATGGATCATGTTTTCGGATTCTATTATTATTCAGGTGATATGAATTACCAAGCATTATTACATGACTCATGATTAAAAATTGTGGTCTACAAGGTATAGGATTTCTAATGTAATTATCATATTATATCAACCATATATTCATTTTTTTCTTTTTTTATCATTCTTTTCTCCATTTTTTATCCTCCTGAGCATATAATCTCACCATTTTTTATATTTACATTCCACATGTTATGAATAAAGGATATATGAATTCAATGTCTAAGAAGGGTTATTTTTTTGAAAAACATATTGGTGGATAAGGTAGAGAATTTGGGTTATGGTTTTTTATGTTTCCATGTTCCCAATGGAACTAGACCAACCTTACTACAGAATAGATCATAATTATATGTAAATAATATTAATAAATTTTTATATTCTATCTATTTATTAATATTCATGTTTATTTATTAATTATAATTTTAATCCCCATTTTGACATCATGGTAAGGAGGATGATATATTTGGAAACATTTTATTTTTTCCCTTCCATTTATGTGAATATAAACAATGAATTTTTAGTGGAATATAATATCATCATTGCAATGAACCACATCATCACATATGGAAATTCCAAGGGATATATTATTTTTTATCTCTATTTGGAGCCATAGTTATGAAAAAATGTTTGGGGTAATTCATAGGTGTTTAGGATTTTTTTTGTAGAACATTTTGAATGTTAATGGTAATATTATATGTTTTTCAGAACATGTTGATCTCCTTGGAAACACTGTGCTTTTTGGAATTTTATCAATGTGTTTCACGTTGTTATGGTTCAATGTTTATCAACTCGTACGACCTGACATGAAATTCCTGGAAACTCTTTCTGGTTACATGTCTACGGTAAAATAATGGTTTGATAAAACATGTGGACATACATTAAAATATTCTAGGGATATGTGGTTTCCTCATAAATATAGACCATGGTTTTGAAAGCATTGTAACAATACTGTGTGCACTTTTTTTAATGATCTAATGCACTGTTAAATGACCTTTAACTCTCTAAATTCAAAATTCATTTTTTGTATTCCAAATTCCACTTAAGTAGTATATAATATATAGAAATCACATGAAAATTTGATCAATTCATAATAAATTATTGACTTATCTAGAGAGATTATATCTCATAATTTCTTATTATGTGTTTATTTTCATTCTATTCCCTACATTCATATCAGAAACTATCATCATCTTTTAATAAGTGATATTTAAATGGGAGGTGATGATTATATCTAAGGATATAATATTGATCATGGTTATATATCGTCAATAGATCTATTATTTTGTTAGTATTTCATTAGTAATATAATGATTTGGAAATTTCAGTAAACCGATCTGATAAATTCATTTCTATATTGTTCCTAATCTTCATCTTCCTTTTGTAGTGAATGTTCAACAGGTCTATAATAATGGATGATCCTAATGGAATCCTATAACCTTTTATCTCACTTGGTTTCCCAATTTTTGTTGAATACATTCTTTATGATCATTATGATCAATTAGTAATCATTGGATATGTCTTAGTTTCTGAGCTCAATCTAAATTTTGTCAATTCTATATGGAATATATTGAAATTGGTAGGTATTTATATTTGAATTGATAAAATATTTCATGTGATGATTAAATCATATCTAATTTGGTTGTTTCATTAATAGAATGTCTTTTAGTAATATTTTATAGGGTTTTTGTAAAATTGAGTTTAATAGACCCTTGTACCATGGAATTAAACAAGGGATTTTTAATACCATAATCATTGGAGTTCTCGGGGTGAGGATGAACATTGTTTTATACTGTTGTGGGTAAGTTATGTCCCATTGATATTTTCTTATAATAGTTAAAATTTACTTATGTTAAAATATTTTTTTAAATTGTTTCATAATATGAATTTTTTATTAAATAATGGAAAGATTACAATATCAACCCTCTATGGGTGGTTAGACATTGTTGTAGCCAAAATTTATAAAGATAATAAAAAACCTATTATAGAACATTTATCATTTCTTTATTTCAAAAAATTATTTTTTCATGAAATTTATTATTGTATGTGTTAATGAATATGAAAAATAGGAAAAAACTATTTAACACATAGGAATATTCGATGAAATATTTTCTGATTCAGACACTGATTTATTGTGACATTTTGGGGCTCATAAATTCTCACTGAAAAACATAGTAAAAATAAATAATATATTATATTAAATATGTAACATTCATTCAAAATAATTTAATAAATCTTTAACATTGTGTCGTATGAGAATCTGATACAATTAATATGTTTGGAATGCAGTGTTTACCTTATGAAGAGAATAACATGTGTATATGTGAGATGTTTGGATACCTCAATCTAAAAAACATTTTACATAAATATTTTTATTTTATTATTATTAAAACTAGTTTAATATCTCCAAAATGGTATATTGTATGAGAAATTGGAAACCACCATTATGTCTTTGATTTTTTGTTTACCAAAGCAAGTGTACGACATTTCTAATTGTAGGCTGTTTTGATATATTAATCGTAATAAAAACATGTATTTTTTTTAATTATTTATTGCATTCTTATTTTATAAATAAATAATATATCTCAAACTATTTTTCATATGCGAATTCACGGACAACCGTTGTGTCTGGGATTGGGTGATATACTATAAAATTCATAATTATTATGTGTAATGAACATTTGGTTTTATTTATTGTTTTTATATTAAATATTAATTAATTTAATAATTAATCTGGTTTTTAATTAAATAAAATTAAATTTGAGAGTTCTGATTTCCTCACCACTCAAACAATAAAACCATTAAAGATCCCTATGTTTTTCAAACCATCGATTTATCACTATTATGATTACAAATAAATTATTAAGGCATTATTATATGAAAATTAATGACTCTATAAGAATTTTTCAGCTGAATAGAGGGTAGAATCATATGTTTTAAATTGGGGGTTTTGGGGGATAAGTTTTTTAAGGTTCATGTAAACTCCCAACCCCTTGGACTTTTTTTAGGATTATCTCTTTATCATTATAAAAACCGAATATTTTTTTAGTTATATCACTAGACATCGATTATAAGAGCTTAACTTCATTGTTCTTTTTGAATGTGCTCTATCTTCCCCTGTGTTCGTGGTGTGTGTCCACATGATGTTGTTTTATTTATTAATTATTATTTTTTCTTTTTCCTGTATATATATATATATATTCAAACATATAATATTTATATAATTTTTTATATAGAGAAAAATTCAGCGCCATCCATTTCATTGGATTCTTAACAAATAGAAGATCCTTAATCATATCATGGATTTTGAAGGCAATGAAGTTTTTTTAGTCCATTTTTTTCATTTTAGAAACATAATTTAAGATAAATTATGAAATGATATTCTTGAAAAAAAAATTATTATCATGGAAAATATTGAATAATTTATCGAAGGATAATTATTAGAATTATTGAATGATGAATAATAATTACACTAGAATATCAAATAAAACATTTTAAAAATGATGAATTAATAAAATTACCAAAATATAATTATAAGGTATTATCAATAGATAGTAATGTGGAATTATCTAGCGACATTGAAAATGAATTATCAATGAATAAATATATTAGTATATTTAAGAAAATATTATATAATTTATTAAACTATAATTAGAAGGTAATCATCAGATAAAAAAAATTCAAATATAATTTCTATATAATCATATGATATTATATGTAATAAAAATTATAACTAAATGATCATATGGATTTATAAATTATTAATATTTTAGGAATTATGACTATATAATTATAAAAAGATAATTTCTGGGCCATTAAAAAAATAAAATTACAAAATCATAGGTTGAGAGAAATTATAAAAATATAATTTTAACTGGAAAATTTATGTGATATTATCAAAAGATATTTATAAAATGATAATTTTGAAATTATCCATGAGAGAGATTGTTTCATCATATGTGATCTTTTTTATCATTTTGAAAAAAATGCTTCTGGTTCTATGAACCCTTGATGAATGGAGATAACTTTTGTGTCAATTATTATGATAATAATGATGTGAAGAGGTGTATCGAACTAGCTGAGGTGGTTTATCCAAACCACTTACATCGATAAACTAAATGTAAAAGGGTCCTTCCAAATTTTTTTATGCATTAAAATGATGTCTTGAGGAATTGTTTGTTATTTTGGACTAACACATGCATGTCATGAATTTCATGTTGGTGTGTGAGTAGCCATGTAAATACTGTTTGGTATATGATTATATTTACATTGATTATGGTGTGACTAATCATACCATGCTATGAAATATGTTGTTGTTTTGTGGAAATCCTATGGAATTCTATTGTAGGTATCAAAATACTTAGGTGCAGAATTTTGGTTAGGAATTATGTGGATCAGGGGGTAGTTTGGCACTCAATCACATTCATAATAACATTAAATTCAGATGTGGATACCCAAGAATAAGGGAATACATATTATCAAGGTATAATATTTCAGTCATTGCTTCTTAAGGACTTCAACCATTTGTGTTTAGAAACATTATTGGGGTCGATGTAGAATTGATAACATATGTTATTCATTGTATCTTATGGAAATGTGATGTGGCTATTTTAGAAGGTTATGTGTTCAAGGGTTTCAGAACTGATAGATACGGGTCATTTATTCCATTGGACATGGAATGGGGTGTTTTAAAAGGATTAGTGGGATATGAATCTACATGATTGAAAATGAAGTGTTCCTATAACAACCACCGGTAGGGTGGCTTGGGAATTTGTTCCTAGATAGAGGTAGGTAACTTCTCTACATTCACACCAGCAATGAGCCAAAGTATGCTGGGATGGATTTGGTGGCATCTTGGTCAGCACATGATGACTCATAAATTGTATTTTTACTGATCATCTACCTATGTCATGGTATACACTATTATGTATCATTTATAAACTTATGGTATGTAAGTATAGGTGGTGTTTTCATGAATCTAGTACTCACACCCTACATAAGAATTTCTGTGCTCTTATATATTTAATGACAAGGGATCTGGTGAAGGGAAATGTCCCCAATGAGGATTGATAAGTAGTGGAGTCGAACATCATAAGAGTTAGGAGTCGAACTCAGGAATGTTCAGAGTCCAACTTCATAAGAGTTCAGAGTCTAACTCATGAATTTTCGGAGTTGATCTTTATAAGAGTTCAGAGTCGAACTGATGAATGTTTGGTGTCTAACTTCATAAGAGTTTGGAGTTGAACTCATGAAAGTTTGGAGTCAAACTTCATAAGAGTTTGGAGTCGAACTCATGAAAGTTCATATCCATAATTCGGAGTGGAACTTCATTGTAGTTCACATTCAGAATTCGGACCCTAAAAAATAGAATACTCAAATTCATGACATTATATGATTTTGGGGTTTTGGGTATGAATCTGGTTTTTGTACTTAAGAATAATATTGACATGTATAAGAAAATCTAGGTAAGGGTATATTTCCTTAAAGGAGAAAATTTACCTTATGGAGGTAAAATATTGATTTTCTTAAGTATGGGGTTTTTGTGATTTTCAAAACAAGACGGAATGGAAAAATTCATAAGGAAAACCTTATTGACTCAACAATCTCCCCCTTTTTGGAAAGCACAATCATCCTTACGAAAAAGAAAATAAGGACTTCTAAAAATTTCATTAGACTTTGAAATTAAAACATATCTCCCTTTGTTCATGGATTAAAGTGAATACAACTAACTCCCCCTTAGGCATTGAAAAACTAAGGATTGTATTCTGATTTTCCAGAGTGGATTTTTCATTATCATGGAAATGAAAAACTTCATAATGGAAACCCCCCCTTACTTTAAGGATGTTTCACTTAATAAATTTCCCTTCTTCATTTTAAGTCTTTCTCCCTTTTGAAGTATTTATTTTTCCTTCTCGCCCTTTGTGATTTTCAAAAAAAAATGTATGGGAACTGAAAATATGGTACATGAAAGATTAGTAATAACACTACAATATAAAACCAACCAAAAAAAAATTCATGAGAGTTGTCAATAATTTTGCAAGGAACGACAAATACAACAAAAGATCTGAGTGGGTTTATTTGTCTTCCTTTTCCTCCGAGATCCGCTTCTTTAATAAGGTTTTGAGTTTCTTCAAATCCCTTTTGTCTTCCTCACCTTGCTTCTCCAAAGCTGAGATCCTTTCCCCTTGAACTTTTAATGCTTCGGCCTGAGCCTCCATGGCTTATTTCTTCATCTTTAATAAATCATCTTTCTTCTCCAACTTCTCCTTAAAATCAATCCGAAAATCTCTTTCGCTTTTCCAGTTCTTATATACAGAGTTAAGCTTCCCATTCAGGTCACTAACATGTTGATTTCGAGTGCTTTGCTCAATGATCAGATCTTCCTGAAGATTCTTGATCTTGTTATCCTCAGTTTTAAATGCATCTTTTACCTCATTCTGAAAATTATCATACATAGCCAAGTATTCTTCAACTTTCTTAGACCACATAATTATTTTGCTGCAAGACATTCTATGCACATCATAATTAATAAGAAAACATTTATGATCAGGCTCAATCTTTATACACATATCCATGACCATGGATAAGGAATCCGATTTCTAATTCATACTCTATTGCAGTATCTGGTATCTGGAATATATAGTCGGAAAAATCGGAATGGTGTCCACCAAATTCTTCAGAGATTCAACTACAAAATTGTGACCATGAGTTGATGACACTGAATCAAATAATTTTCTTGGAAATTTCTCATCCTCAACCTGGACTAGATTCCTTCTAGATGAACCACAAACCTCTTTCTTTCTGATGATATATTTTATTGGAGTATCCATGAGCACTTTCTTCTCTTTATCAGATTTCAGAATTGGTTCCTCATTAGGATATTCTCCCTCGGATTCAGAAACTTGAATAATCTGGTCTTCATCTGGTTTCTCCTTTTCTTGTCCTTCTTCAAGTAAATTATTCTCATAGGATTCCTCCTAATCATACAAAACATTTTCTCCTTGATATTTCTCCTCAACCTCATCTTTCTTAGCTTCTTCTCCCTTTCCTGGAGTGGCTATTTTTGAAGATTCATCCTTATCTTTAAAATATTCAACTTTCTTGATCAGGGAATCCAAATATTCACTTCCCTCTTATTCTTCTTCTTCTTATTCTTATTCTACTTCTTCCTCTACTTCTTCTACAGCTTCTATTTCTTCTTCAACAACCATCTATTTAAACTTGGATTTTTCTGAAGTGACATAGTTCTTAGCTGGAGTTTCTGGTAAATTAGTTTTTATAAAGAATGTTTTCATAACCGGAATCTTCTCAGAATCTCTTTCAGTTTCTCTCAAAAGAGATTTCACCAGTTCAGAATCAGACAAATTCTTTTTCATCTTCTTTTCTTTTTCTTGCTTTTCTAACACATCTGCAGCTCTCTCTTTTGAGGCCTCAGCCTCTGCAGGGTTCAATACGAACTGTGGATCCCCTTATTTCCTTTTCTCGTTATCTTCCTTCAACTTCACAGAAACTTCATCAGGATAAGATTTTTGTTTCTTCGGTTTTGGGGGAGCAGACTGAGTTTCCTTAGACTTGAGATTTTGTTCATCAACAACAACTTCCTTAAGATTTCGTTTCTTCCTTGCCTTTTTGGATGGTTCTAGAGTCTTTGTAACTTTCTGAAGTGCCTCAACCTCTTCCATAGATAGAGGGTATAATTCTCCGGATTAACTAGAATAACCCATCTTCATCCTCTTCAATGTATCATCACATACCAACATAAGCATACAATTCCAGACTTTTGATTTGCATGAAACTTTGAAGGATTCTAAGCACCGAACTATCAGCATAGATAGTAAGGTAGTGTACATAATTATTTTAGCTCTCAAGTTCCCTTCTTTGATGTTCTTGATCATAATCAAGACATGAATAATCAAATTTATCTTTCTTAGATTTACCAAGAAATATAAGACATTGATATCACTTTTCTTCAATTTATATTTGTTACCTATTCTTGGTACACAAAACCCTTGTACCCAAAGCTGTATAATCTTATTGTTCAGCGAATGATGAGAAATCTTAGTAGTTGTTTCATCCTTGAGTTCAAGAGATTCCAATGCCTTCACCTTGTTAAAGCTTACTTGCACATCTAGATGTTTGTGTGTGAAAAACCCCGCTTCCCCTTCATAGGATAAACCAACCAAGCTCACAACCTTGGTGTAGGATAACTTTTAAGTCTTCCCATAAGACATAAATGAAAACCACTCTCTACCATCTTCCAAATGGAAGACAACAGACTCGTAGAACCTAATCAGCAAATCATTATAAACCGGGTCCTATTTATCTGACTTTTCTAAAAAAACATCCTCCCATCCATTCAATCTAATATTCCTTGATATAAATGAATCAAACATATTGAAATCAGGATACACTAACCTTTCCATGAAAACTAACCACATTGAGATTGGTTTTAAAGTAGATATATCTTGGGATGTTTCTTCAACAGACATTCAGAATAGAGAGATCTGAAGGATTCAGAATGGATTTGCAAAGATCGGAACCGGTCATAAGAAGAGCAGCAGGGCTTCGAGACGTGAAAGCTTTGAAAAAACGATGTGGGACGAGTCTTGGGGTCCCCTTTATAAAGGCGATATATGTGACCTTTGGTCTTCCAAAATCCATTTTACGGTTGATTTTTTTTTATTTGATCAAACGGCTGAGAACAAATCCAGCAAGGAAAACTTGACATAGATCTTTTGAGGTTTTAAGAAAAACATTGGGATTTAAGGAAATCTAGATTTCAAATTATTTAAAAAAAAGGAAAATACCAGTAATCACAATACTATTACGAAAACATAAGTAAGGAAATCATACCTTTCAGATTAGCTAGAAAGATTGTTCATAATTTGAAATATTCTTCTTGATGAAATGAATTTAAAAATGAAAAAACTCATTACGAGAAAAAAAATCCTCATTACGAAAGTTCCAGTACGAAAATCTAATTACCAATGTTCTAGTATGAAAATAAAATTTCGAATGTTCTAGTATGAAAATATTATTACGAAAGTTCAAGTATGAAAATCTCATTACGAAAGTTCCAGTACGAAAATCTCATTACGAATGTTCCAGTACGAAAATCTCATTATGAATGTTTTCATTCCGAGAGTTTCCATCCCAAGAATTTCCATTCCGGAAATTTCCAAAAACTTAATATGAAACATTTTAGTTACAAAAGAAGGAAAAAAATTGTCAATGAAAATTTTGGTTAAACTAGCACACAAATGTACTCCCCCTATGAAAAGGTGTTTATTACTGTAAAGAGAGTTGTTCAACAAAAAGTTAATGTGGAAGGATTACCTTACGGTTATAATTCCAAACATCTGTTTGATGTATTAAATTCTATCAGAGGGTAAAGATTTTTTGAAAATATCAGCAATTTGATCTTGCATTCCGATAAACTAAAGAATGATATCTTCTTTAAGTGTGTGATCCATAAAAATGTGATGCCTAATATCCTTGTGTTTTTCATCAGAGTGATGTGAAGTGTTCTTAATGAGGGAAATGGCACTTGTGTTATCACACAAAATTTGAGTCTTAGTAAAAATCAAGCCATAATCTGTTAGTGTGTGTTGCATCCACAACACATGAGCACAACAACTTCTAGTTGCTACATATTCAGCTTCAGCACTGGAAAGTGCTACTGAGTGTTGCTTATTGAACGACCAAGAAACTAATGAATCTCATATGAAATGACATGTTCCGGATGTACTCTTTCTATCCATTCTACATCCACCAAAGTCAGTATCTGAAAATATTTTTAAAACAAAATCATTTCCATACGTATAAAATAACCCTAGATCCATGGTTCCGTTTAAGTAGAGAAAAATAATTTTTACGGCCTTTATGTTAGAATCCTTAGGATTGGATTGATATCTCGCACAAAAGCATATTGAAAACATCATGTCTGATCGAATAGATGTCATGTTTAGTAGGCTTCCTATCATACCTCTAAAAGATGATTGATCTATTGGTTTCCCATCTTCATCAAGATCTAAAGAGTTTGTGGTACCAATTTGAGTACTTATACTCTTAGTGTCGTCATATCCATAATTTTTAAGAAGATATTTAAAATACTTATGTTTAGATATATAGGTTCCTTCTGGTCTTTGAGAAATTTGAAAACCAAGGAAAAATGTTAACTCACCCATCATACTCATTTCAAACTCAGATTTCATTAGAATTTCAAACAAATCAGTTAAAGATTGATGAGTTGAACCAAATATAATGTCATCAACATAAATTTGAACAATCAAAACATTTTTCTTATATTTCTTCATAAAAAGGGTTGGATCTTCATTTCCCTTAACATAGTTATTTTGAAGCAAAAATCATGTAAATCTATCATACCAGGTTCGTGGGGCATGTTTAAGGCCATACAAAGATTTGGTAAGTCTAAAAACATGATCAGGATGTCTTATATCTTCAAAGCCATGAGGTTGATCAACAAAAAAATCCTCTTGAACATAACCATTAAGGAAATCACATTTCACATCCATTTGAAAAAGTTTAAAATTGAAGAATGCTGCAAAGGCAAGTAAAATACAGATATATTCAATTCTAGCTAATGGATCATAGGTTTCTTTCATAGTCTATTCCATCATGATGATTATAGATTTTAGCAACTAGTCTATCTTTATTTCATACAATGTCTCCACTTTCATCACACTTGTTTCTGAAGACCTACTTTACTCCAATAATAGAAGTTTCCTTTGGTCTTTCAACCAAGGTCCAGACTTTATTCCTTTCAAATTCATTTAGTTCATCTTTGATGGCTTTGATCCAATCATCGTCACCTAAAGCTTCATTAGTGCTTTTTGGTTATAATTGGGAATGAAATTATAGATGATCTACATCATTTCTCCAGGATCTTCTAGTAAGTACAGGTTGATTTTAATCACCAATGATACTATCACTGGGATGATTATTAAGGAATACTTGGATTGGGTTTTGTAAAACCTGTTCATCAACATAGGGTAGAAAGTCTTCTGGGGTAAATGTTTCAGAAGTATCTTTTTGAATGTTTTCCTTATCAGAAGGCTCTTCTATCAATGTTTGATAATCAGTTTTTGAAAACACATCTGAGGATGTAGGTTGGGATGGTTTAAAAACAAAAGGATCACATTTATCAAATTTTACATGCACGGTTTCTCCAATATTACATGTGATTTTATTGAAAACACTATAAGCCTTAGAAGTTGTGGAGTAGCCTAAGAAAATTCCTTCATCATATTTTGGTGAGAATTTTAGAATATTATCTTTATTATTCAGGATATATACCTTGCAACCAAAAACCATGATGTAGGAAAGTCTAGGTTTTCTACCATTCCACAATTCATAATGAGTTTTATTAAGAAAAGTTCTTATCAGAACTCGTTTTATAGTATAACAAGTAGTACATACAGCTTCAGCCCGGAAATGTCTAGCTATAGAATATTTACTCAACATGGTTCTAGTTATCTCTTGATGAATTCTATTTCTTCTTTCAACTATGCCATTTTTTGAGGAGTTCTAGGTGCCGAAAATTTGTGAGTGATACCTTTTCTACTACAAAAAGTTTCAAAATCAGAATTTTGAAATTCTCCTCCATGATCACTATGAATAGTTTTCAGTGGAAGGTTTTTATCATTTTTAACTTGGTATCTAAAACTTTTGAAATAATAAAAATCTTCAGACTTCTTTTCTAGAAACTAGATCCCTTTAAATCTATTTCAATCATCAACTAGAACAAACACATAGTATTTGGCTCCAATGCTTCCAGTTTGTGTTGGACCAAAAAGATCAATGTGCACCAACTGTATTGCATCAGTTGATGAGACTTCACCTATTTATTTAAAACTAGATTAATGTTGCTTTCCATTTGACAAGGATCAGAAACTTTAAAAGAATCAAATCTAAGATCTGGTAGATCCTTAACTAGTTTCTTCTTAGATAGTTTAAAAAAGTTCCTAAGGTTACAGTGACCTAATATTCTATTCCATAACCATTAATGATCTTCCATTACACTTAGGAAAGGTAAATCTTGGATCTTATGGTCTTCAATGTTCAAAGTGTAATCATTATCTTGCCTATTGGCTGAGAGAATAAATTCTTCCTTGGAATTGTTAACTAAGAACATATCATTCCTAAAATTCACAAGGTATCCTTCATCACATAACTGACTTATGATAATGAGGTTTTCTTAAGACCTTTAACAAATAAATCATTTTAAATCATCCAAGAAGAACAATATTACATATACCAACAATTTCTCCCTGAGCATTATCTCCGAAATTTACCTTTCCTCCTTTCGTTTTGATAACATTTTCAAAATAGATTTTGTTACCCGTCATGTGCCAGGAACATACACTATCCATGTAACCTGTATTGTTGTTGGTACTTCCTTTTTTTCCATAAAACAAGAATTGAATTATACTTTCGGAATCCTAACGTGTTTGGATCCAAGATTTCCAGATAACAAAAATTTTGGCAGCCACATTTTCTCAGAAAAATAGGATTTTTGAAAACCTAGAGATTGGGTTATATTTAAAGAGCAATTCTTTGCCCAGTGACCACCACATTGACACTTGGTACAATATGGATCACTTTTTGGAACAAATTAGTTGTTTCTAAAAGTTTATTTTTCATGGGTATAACCAAATCTAAATTTTCATCTTAAATTCGTATTTGAGAATACATTTTATCAAAATTTTCTTTACCATGGGTAATGTTTGTTAAACACTTATTTAAGGAAAAAAAGTTGGACTTTTGTTTTATAACCCAGTTTTTATCTGCAAAATCAATATATTTAGAACTAGATCTAGGCTCAAAAACAATTTTCATAGAAAATTCTTTTTCTAATTCTTTAGAATGATTGCTCTTCTCAGAAAGATATGATATTTCTTTTGTAAGAATAGTATTCCTAGAGTTTTATTTATCATGATTTTTATTGATTTTTGAATTCTCAATCTCAAAAAGTTTAGCAAACCTAGAATCTTCTTCATAGGTGGGTGAAGTATTTTCTACATCAGAAGAAGATTCTTCATTTGAAGATTTATAATACATACTATCATTAGAGTTTAAAGAAACATTGGTCAATGATTCAACATTATGTACCTTATCCATGAAACAATGATTTGTTAATAGGTATTCTGGCTATAAGACCAAGATTCTTATGTCCTGATGATTCATAATCAGAAGATTCATCTGAAGAGTCACCACCACTGGCACTCCAAATATCATTATCTTTCAGAACATTCTTAGCATTGGATTTATAATACTTCTTTCTGTTCCTGTCAAAATTCCTTTCAATTCTTTCTTTCTTTTTGAAAAAAGGAAATTTGGTCTAATATGTCGAGCTCTCTTTCATTCATAACTAGTAACTTCTCTATCTTCCCTATTGTCTCATTAATTTTTCTTATATTTGGATTGGAAATTTTTCTGGCCAGCTATCTTGTTCATCCTTTGAGCATGATTTTATAACTCATTATCTGAGACTTCACTGTCAATAGATTATGATTAAATTACCACCTTCATAGACTTTGATCTAATTACTCTCTTAGGGTTCTTGACTTTCATATGATTTGATGTTGTTTTAAAAGCAATAATACTATTTCCATTATTCTTTTTGATGTTGTCAATATCTCTCTTCATTCTTGTTTCATGTTGAAGAAGAGTTCCAAACAGCTCATCTATCGAGATTTGAGTGACCTTCTTATTCTCATCAATTGTTGTTCTCTTTGATTCCCACTCATTGGGCATAATATCTATAATCTTATCCACAAGATCTTCATAATCTAACCCTTTTTCTCCCATAGACTGATGACTATTCACTATAGTCATAAATCTCTATTGAACTTTACAAATTGGTTCTCCATATGGAAAATTGAATCCATGGTATTCACCTCTATGCATAGCTCTCCTAGTTTCAATCACTTTAGAAGTGCAAAAGTGTGTAACCTCTAACGTCTTCCAGATACAATTAGCTGCTTCACAAGAAGAAATTTGGCTATATATATTTCTAGTCATTGAACATATTAATGTATTGTGTACCATATAATTGAGTTGATATTCTTGCTTTTCCTAGTAAGTGAATGTTCTAACTTCCTTATCTGGAATTTTATAATCACCAGTAAGCATAACGAAATTATCCACTCCAGTATTAATAATGAATGTCTTCATACGATCTCTCCAGTACTCATAATCAATCCCATCAAAAATTGGTGGTCTTGTAGGGTTTATATTGTCAATAAGAACAACATTGATTCCTACCATTCTTAATAAAAAAACATTGCAAACAAACTTGTTAGGGGGAAATGTTCGTAACCACAATGTTCAGAATGAACAAAAAAATTCAGAATGAACAATTCGGAATGACAAAGTAGTTCTAAGAAAGGATGATGATTAATGAAAAATTGAGCAAAAAAAACTTATATGTGAGTATAAGTATTTTAGAGACCTCCTTTGATACCAATTGTAGGATCGAAATAATGATGTATATTCTCAATATACAAGAGGGGGTTGAATTGTATACTTTAAAATTTTCTTTAAACGAGAAAAGATCTAAGTTTAACAATGTTAAACTAAGAAAATTCACAACACCTCAAACACCAATTGGAGAATTGGAACAAGTTATGAAGTTACAATCTTCTAGTTCTATGCACTTGCTTAAATCTGGAAAGTGATTCTGAAAACAGGTTCTGGAAATATTGATCTGGAAATTGAAACATAACCAAAGTTTACAGTATGAGATTCTAGCTTAATGTGTATATAATCTAAATGAATCAGAGTACATGTGTAAGGAAATATTATATGATTATACTTTACTTAAAATACAGTATGCATCAGAAAAAAACAAGTAGTACAACTACAATTAACAAAAAATAACTCTTTAAACCCAAAGAGAAGGGTATCCATCAACCTTGGATAAAGGTCCCTTGATTTATACTTTCAAGCAAGTCTGTCTAACCCACACCAGGGTAATCCCTAGATACAAAGATCAGTGTCTCTGCCTTTCTATCCCTGTAGGACCTCAACATCAAGGTAGTTGGAACATCTGTCTTACTTAGCAAAGAAGCCCTCGAACATCAAGGTAGTCGGCACCTCTATCTTCCTATCCCCAGGAGCCCTCGATTATAATCACCAACATTCGGAGTCGTATGAAGTAATCTGAATGAGCAGTTCAGTACACACAAAGCATAAAATGATTCTCTCTCTAGAAATCATCTTAACAACGTTTGGTCTCTAGATCGATCAACTTCTTATCGAGCTCTTTCAAATGGGCTTCTATTTATAGGCTCGGTCAGCTCCCTCTCTAACGGTCATATTTTCATTAAAATTTGGAGGGACCTATACATGTGAATCTCAACCAAAGGTTAGTTTTAAAAATAATGGACGACATAGTTTAATAACAAACCATGTATAACTGAATGCACGACATCGTTTTGTAAAAGAGCATATGCAAGTAAAATCCATAATAAAATTCTGAGTGTAAGAAAATTAAAAGTTCAGAGTCTAACCAAAAATAAATTTGGAGTCTATAATAAAATAATGTTCGGATTCTGTTTTATGGAATTCGGAACATGAAATATGTAGAAGTCTGGAGTCTGAATTTATAGGGAAATTCGGTGTCTGGTTTCACTGGATATCAGAATATAAACTTACAGAGTTTGAAGTTGAACTAGTAAAAGATCGGAGTCGATCATCCTAAGAGTTCAGAGTCGAACTCGTGAAAGTTCGGAGTCGAACTTCATAAGAGTTCAGAGTCGAACTCATGAAAGTTCGGAGTCGAACTTCTTAAGGGTTCAGAGTTGAACTCATTAAAGTTCGGAGTCGGACTTCATAAGAGATCGGAGTCGAACTCATGAATGTTTAGAATCGAACTTCATAAGAGTTTGGAGTCAAACTCATGATTGTTCAGAGTCAAACTTCATAAGAGTTCGGAGTCGAACTCATGAAAGATCGGAGTCGAACTTCATAAGTGTTCGGAGTCGAACATATGAAAGTTAGTAGAAGAACTTAATAAGGGTTCGAAGTCAAACTCATGAATGTTCGGAGTCGAACTTCACAAGAGTTCGGAGTCGAACTCATGAATGTTCGTATCCCGAATTCGTAGTGGAACTTCATTATAGTTCACATTCAGAATTTGGATCCTAAAAAACAGAATACTCCAATTCTTGACATTATATGATTTCGGGGTTTTGGGTATGAATCCAGTTTTTGTGCTTAAGAAAAATATTGATATGTATAAGAAAATCTAGGTTAGGGTAAATTTACTTAAAGGAGAAAATTTCCCTTATGGAGGTAAAATATCGATTTGCTTATGTATGGGGTGTTTGTGATTTTCAAAACAAGACAGAATGGGAAAAGTCATAAGGAAAACCTTATTGACTCAACATCACCCATAAATGAGAAAAATTTAAAAAACATGTAAAATTATAATTAATTATTTAATTATATTATATGTTATATGGAGAAGTATACACCCCACATAAGGACGGTGGTTGAATAACATCAAAAGTTTCCTCAATTTTAATCATATTGAGATGATGACCCATATAGTAAAATTAAAAGTATCCATCTTGAAAACAGTTGATAGAATTAAAAAATTCCATTTTCAAAATATTCATGTTCATAAAATACATAGATATATAAATTATTTGAAAAAATGCATCTTAAATAGAAATATTAATAATAATTAATCTTTAACACTTTTAAAATACTCTTTTATGTGAAGAGTTCCTTACCTTGAGTCCGACTCATCACATAAAATATTTATATTCCATAATAATTTTTTTTTCATAATTTATATTCTTTAGATCCTCATTCAATTTCATTATTCATTTTAAAAATATATTAGACAAATATAAATATTAAGAAATTATTTTTGTTCTAATAAGAGGTTTGGACTATATTCGGTATATGAGTAACAAATGATTAATGTATGATTTTTACAGTAAAAAGTGGAAATTAATAAAGTATATAAAGAAAATATTTAAAAAATAATTCTCCCTTTTATACATAAAATATAATTTTATATACATCCATTAAATTTGGATATTTTAAATGAATAATGTTGTTATCATGGAGATGATAAGTCATATATACGCATTTTCAGTGTATCCAAATTTAAATGATTATAATGGAAATAATGATAATATAATTTCAATTATCTATAATGATTTTAATATCATATATATCATATTATATCTCAATATATACATATATCTATTATGATTTTGATATGTTGATTAAAAATTAATCATATCTCTTCTTACAGGAGATAACTAATACATACAAAAGAACAATGTAATAATTTTCCATTAAAGGAAAGGTAAGAAAGAAAATGATACATAATAATGTAATAATAATTAATATATAATTAATATCATATATAATCATTGATTAAATAATTATTACAATTCATGGGATATGGTAATTGAAAATTAATTATATCGGTTTGTGAGGTGGTAGTTCTCCACAAACACGAACAACTATTCATTTTTCATTTGATTGATGTGGTGATGTTTTTAGTTTAGGATATTGAAATAATAACATACCATTATATTCCAGATACTTAATTTATAAATTTATTATCATTATAATATATTTTCAGGAATTGGATGAAGAATTAAAAAAAATCCTTGATTAAAAACAATACCTATTCCTATGACCACCTCCTTTTTTACAAATCATAAGACCTCTAATGACAATTTAATTCCAATAACAAAATCTATATAATGTGGTTATGGATTATATGAATTGAATTTTTTATATATTTTCTTAAAAAATATTGTTTTTATGATTGAGGAATAGATTAGACGAGGTTCCCTTCTATAAGAGAGGGGAGGAGAACTCATAGAATTTCACGAAAAAATTAAATTAATATAAATTAATGTTATATTCAATGTGACTCCAAAACAATTTATTTATAATATATGATGTTTACGGGTATAAATAAAATCATCAAAAGATATATATTTTTTATTTTTTTATCATTATATTTTGTTTTAACCATTATTTAAAAACCATAACTCATTCCCTGAAATAATTTTATTTACAATTTGAGGGATGATAAAATTCGATTAAAATTAACAACAAAAATAAATGGGTAATTTAAGAAATATAAATC
The DNA here is from genome assembly GCA_963277665.1 of Viscum album. Classification (NCBI taxonomy): domain Eukaryota; kingdom Viridiplantae; phylum Streptophyta; class Magnoliopsida; order Santalales; family Viscaceae; genus Viscum; species Viscum album. The sequence continues at coordinate 696,958,040 of OY728163.1, forward strand.
TCTAATAAAAATATAGAATCATATTTTCATAATTTATAACACATAATTGGCTACAATTAATTTAAAATAAAACATATCTACGGAACCAAAAATATATTTTTATAGGAAAAATGTTCAAATCATTAATATTTTTTAAATCCAAATTAAATGAGATATTTATTCCAGTGAAATAAATTGTTTAAAATGATTTAAAATAGTTATAAATTTTCTATAAAATAAATAAAAATGTAATTTAATTCTATAAATTATTTAGATGAAAAAGCTGTTTTCAATTAAATGTTTTTAATTTTGACTATTAATCAAAACATGAAACATATAAGAAAAATTCATCCAATTAATCCAAATTAAATTATAATATACCTTTTTAAAATAATTATTTTATTCATTAAAATATAATTGAAATAATTTTCAATAAACTTGATTTAATACATTTTTTCCATCCAAAGGTAGAATAAATGACATTTTTGACAAATAAATCTTAAATGATTAAAATGTATTTTGTTATTATAACATGTAGATGAAAAATAGGATAATAATAATCATTATATTGATTATATTATAAATATATTTTATATAATAATGTAAGTGTAATATAATTAATTATTGGTATAAATTACACTTGTGAGTATTGATATTGTTTTCTACAAAATTATTTCATCATGTTTTGATAAGGGTTTTACTTTACTTTATAATTAATTTGTCACAAATGAATTAGTTATATAAAAATTTGTAAATCCTTTATTCATAATTCTTTTAATCATGTTCACAACTTCCATTAAATTAGATATTCCATAACTGCCATATTATATCATAAAATTTTGTTGTTTGTTTAATCTCGATGTGGGTTATCATGCACTCTATTGAACATATTTTTACCATTTGAATATGAGGGATGTTATATTCCACACACCATACCCATTAATAAATTGAATCCTTATAATTTGAACTTGTTCATTATGTATAGGGTTTGACCTTAAAAAGAACCTTTATTGAAATACCTCCTCGAAACAAGGGTCAATAAAACATCCACTTTAATGGAAATAAAACGTTAGAATGAAGGTCATATGAGATAAAGCATAATTGGGATCCATGTAACAAAACATGGACATGGTAAAGAAAACTAACTATTATTTTCTGATGGAGGGTGATAGATAACATGGACATTATAATATTAACCATTAAAAACCTATATATCTATGATGGGTTAGAAGGTCAGTGATTTCATATTAAGAAAAGTTAATGAAAATCAGTTTTCATTCAAAATACATATCCCAGTGTTGAGGAACTACATTAGTATCTATGAACGTAATATAATATACTAACATGATATATGTCTATTTTATAAGCATAATTTCATCATCATAACATCACCAAAATTATGTTGAACACATCTAAAAATAATCTTCACATTATTTAACCTCAACGTTATATTATAACTCTCATTTTTTCATCCCAACTAATAGTTAACTCAAATTATTAATACATAAAGTCTATTATATGTTTACATTTCTTTACATTATTCATCCTTTTAAATAATATTATGATATGAATAACTAACTGCGTACCTTGATCATGTGGTCCACTTGACTTCATTTTCATTTTGTTCACATAGTTAAGAGGTCCATGAAATGCAACGATGCTTTAGTGATTCTTCAAAGACCCTTACATCCATTATCAAAGAAAACCTTGTAGACCTTGGGTTTTAAGGTTGTGAGTGTAGAGTTTTTTTATAGGAAAATCATTTTTTATGTCACATAATTTCATAATTTCTCAAAAAAAAATTATTTTATATTTAAACTGAAACATGTTTTTTTAATCATTAAATAGAGGGGCCGTTTAAAATAACATAAGTATTTACAGAAATATATAACATTAAACCCAATATATAATGGTTATAAAAGTTTTACCTACTTAAAGAGATGTATTAAAATAGTAATATGTTTCAAAATATTTTGATACGGTAAAATATTTGAAATTTACATCATAATATTTACTTTTTTTTGAAAATAGTAGAATATTTATGAAATAGGATTTGATTAAAACAACCCTTGTACAATGTTGTTATAAGGGTATAGATGATGTATTTGATATTTTACATAACTATTAACAAAATTAAATTATGATGAAAAATGTTTCAGAATAATAATAACATTTATTTACAATATTCATTTCTAGATAATTAGCATAAAGAGATATTAATTTTGTATCAGATGTACCTCATTCATTTTTTGATTTAATTTCCACAATTAGAAAATTTTATTGAATAATTATTTATATAAACAATAATAATAATAAATCAACCAATATTTATCAAAAACTAATAATCTCTAAATTTTTCTAAACCATAATTTGATACAACGTGAAAGGTCTCATCCATACACATTACATATCATAGTGTTTTTGAACTACAATTCAAATTAGATGGTTTTTTTTCATTTTATTGTTTTAGAGAACTAGAAAACACAATTAAATTGTAATTCCAAAGAATACTAGTGGAAACATTTACTCAGTATCTATTTTTTACCTAATATAAATGTCAATAAATTAAAACTAGAATTATTTGTATGATCATCCACGTCTCATTCCCCCATAATCATTGGGAAAGAAAATATAAAATCATGGTATGAGCACCCAATCTCAGTAAGGGATAAAAAAATAAAGGACAATGATTTTTTAGTAAAAACACTAAAAATTATACAATGATTACAATTATCTATAATATTCATTCGGAATTTTAAATAAGAAATATATTCAGAAGAAAAAACACATATTTTTCTAAATTAAAATCATTAAAACCCCATAAATTAAATTAAAACACATTTTAGTGACTTAGAGAATATTATACATAAATCGATCTATAAACCCTTAAAAAATTAATTTGGATAAACCAGATAAACAATGTAAAATTAATATTTTATGTGCTTACCGAACACTATCAGGTCCACCCCATGTTATGTTTTAATGGGCTTACCCACCTCTTTCGGGACCACCCAATGTAAAGCTATAACGGGCTTCCTCGCCCCTATCTAATCCATCCTATATTAATATTTTATAATTTTATTGGGTACTATATGCTCGAAAATATGTATAATAAATATTGGGGTTACCCATTTCCTATAATTCTCACATACAATATTATTATTAAAAGACATTCATCATAAATCCTTATGAAAAACTCAATAACTTCCATATGATAAACACCTCCATTTAAAAATAAACATATCATTAAAAACATTTCATTAAAAATAATCCAAAAATGATGGAATACTTACATACTTATAATAAATTATGTAATATTAAAATTGAATCTTGAAATTAAATAACAGTTAGAGTGGTGTAAAAGTTAAAGTCGTTGTGTATATTAAGTATTAATCCTTCCTTCTGTAAATTTTCAAAATATTTATAATAATACTAAAAAAAATTCTTTTTGAAACACATTGAATGAAATTAAAAATACGCATCAAATTACCTTTATAATTTTTTATACATCTAAATAATTTTTTTCAATAATATCAATAATATAGTAATAGTGAAAAAAACTGATAAATAAATATTTAATCATTAAAGGTTCTCATACAACTCTAAAAATATAAAGCATAAACCCCATGAAATAAAAATATTTAAAAAAGATTAAGTAACATGATAACAAATAAATTAATGATATTATAAATTAAAAGGGACTTTATAAACACCTCATAAAAATTGTGGGAATATAACATCAAAATATACAATAATGAATGGAGATGGTGACTAAGTCCCTCATATAAACTAAAAAAATAACATTTTAAAAAAATAGAAAAAAACTATAATTTAAAAAATTTAATGAACATATAAGTACATTCATAATTAACATTTGGAAAACATGGACCTAAAAGAGAAATAATTATTTTGATATATCTATCAGTCTTTTAAAACGATTTTTTAGTTAATGAGTCTGTTTTCCTCAGTCTGAATCATCACATATTGTCTTTATATACCTGAATAATAATCATAGATTCATTATTTAATTACTGGATAACCCTTTTCAGTTTAATTATTCATTTTATATCAATTTTATGTTTTTATATCAATTACGTAATTATTTATGTTCATATCTGATGTTTTGATGTTATTTAGTACATGATCCTGAAATGACTTTGGTATGATGTCTATACTCAGAATTGGTCTTTATTAAATCATCTCCAGAATAATATTCATGAAATAATAATAAATTTTATAAATTAATTATACATTTAAATCCACCCAGAAAATGGTTACTGAAAAATGGACTACATTACAATCATGAATATGTTAAGTCGAACATAATCATGAGTAATGTTTCCCATTTTCAATGATAATTATGTAAATAAAATTAAAATAATTATAATTTTACATAATAATAATAATATCATTTAATCTGTATACATATTTCGTTAATATCATATATAAATATTAATTACATCATCATAACCATTCTTGATTGATGGTGAGAGAAAATAAATTTATTGGTTCACAAGGTGGTATTTCGCCGCCAAAACAAACAATAATTTTTTTACCATTTGATATAAGGTCATATGGATTAAGGATATTATTTTTACATTATAATATATCACTATATATATATATTATAATTTAGTATTATTTCATCATGGATGAATAATAGTTAATGGAAGTGAAAGAAAAATTATATAGAAATACATGAATAAAAATGACACCTCTTCCATGAACCACCTCCTTTGATTAACACCACAATACCACAGATGATGGGCCTATAAATAATCGGTGACCACTATAATGTGGGAGGGGATTCTAGGAATGGTTTTAGGAAGATATTTTCCAAAAAAAAGGTTCTCAAATACGTCGAATAAAGAAAAAGTGCTCACGATTTTATGTGAGGTGAGAGGAACAATTAGATTTATCAAACAATTAAATTAATAAAATTTAATTTCATATTCTAAATGAGTCCTAATTTAATTATTTAAAATCTAGGATGAATAAGTGTGTAAAAATATTCTACTAGTTAATATTAAATTTATTTTTATTACTTATAATAATAATTTTTTATTTTAACCCTTATTTATCCAATTAAATATTCACCAAGATCTCTTGTTATTTACACATGATAGGTTAAAATATAAAAAATAATAAATAAAAAAATCTATTAATGGGTCATTGATGATATTTTCCACCTTATCATAATAATTTATCTGGTTTTTTTTATTTTTTTGGTTTTTATGTTATTTAGTAAAATATTATTTACTTTAAAGTATTAATAATTTCAATTTTGATACTATTTATTATGTTATATACTTAAAATAATGTGAAAACATGATAGAATAGTATAAAATTATTAAAAACATCACTAACATGTCATATTCATTGAAAAAAATCATGTCTTACATTATATATATCAATTATTATTTATTCAAATATTATTAAATTCAAGTATATGATATTTCGATTAATTAATCAATTACAAAATCATTTTTCTATAATATTATAAGGTAAATATTGATTTCATAAAAATTAAAAGTAAAATTTTAATATGAAGTTTAAAATTTATTCATTCCAATGATTGTTTACTATTGATGATAACTTCTAACTAGTCCAATATAAAAAATGTTATAGTAATAAAAACCTAATTATTACATCCTGTAATTTTCTTTATAACAAAACACTATAAAGGGAAAAAAGTCATCAAAGTTGTTCAAAGAGGTCAAAAAATCATGAAAGGAATATTCTTTTCCAAAATCACTCATACAATAGAATTAGAAAAGGTTTTATGGTAAATTTCTAAAATTTATAATATTATTTTTTACCATTTATGACCTAATATACTCTTAAATGTCGTAATAAACGACTACTAAATTTACTATTTGTATTGACCACAAATATAAGGGTCCAATTTACTAAATTATGAATGTTTTATTTAAAATATGGAAACCATTTAAAAAAAATAAAAACATAAATTGACAAAATATATGTAAATTTAATCCCATTTGTAAAAAATATAATTCAAGTTTTTAAAGTCCTAATGTCCCAACGTTTGAAATATTATTATATACAATCCAAATAAATATCTATATGAATGTCATAAATTTGATTAAATGATATTAAATTTATCTAATTATACATTAAAACCATTCAAAAAAATAATTTAACCCTATAAATTGTTCAGATTAAAAAAATACATTCAATTAAAATTCAATAATTATCATTATTTATCAAAACATGAAACTTATATGAAAAATTAAAAAATTAAGAATGTTAATTTGGATATTCTAAATTTAAAAAAGTTTCTTACTCTATAAAATATAATTTATTATAATTTCAGAAAATAGATTTAAAATTTGTGCACCATCATATTTTAGAAAACATATCTTTTTTAAAAAAATGCATCTTTATGAGTGAAAATGGATTTGATCATAAACAATGCCTATAAATCCCATAATATGTATGATAAAAACAAGATTTAATTTATTATAAATTAATATAATATATTTCAAAAAGGGTGATTTGTTTATTTATTTGTATAAAACTCACTTTTCCATATATAAATAATTTACAATAAAAAAATTTCTTTTATTATAAGAATGTTTATATTTTCATTTTTAATAAATAGGAAACCAAAAATTAAATTATAAATTTTTATGTATTCTATATTTAATAATTCAAGTAATCTTATTCATACCTTCCATTCTAACGGCTATGTGATAACTCCCATATTAAATAATTGTATTTAGGTTTCTGTTTAAGATCAAAGTGGAATATCATGTATGTTATAGAACATTGTGTTTCCTTTTAAAAGTTAGGGATTATACATTAAAAACAATTTTCATATAATCAAAAAAATTAATAATTTTTGAATTTTGGGTTTTTAATGTAGTGAAAACGAAATACACTAATGGATGTACAAGGAGTGAATCCTTCTTCAAGAATCATCCACTAATGCCTCATTAATTATTATTAATGTAGTTTAGGTATATATTGAGCTTTTGGGGATTTTTATTTTGAATAATATTTGAGTAATTAATTTTTTCCAAAATATATCATATGTATTTATGGAATGGAAAATTGATTCTCACTTTTGATGAGAAAACAATGATTTTATATAAGGTTTTAATGTCTTCAAAGTGTGTTTTCATTTTTAATGAGTGATTTAGACATTTTAAGAGATGTATGAACTCATGTATTAAGAATATTGATATGAATTTAGTGTATACAAATATAACTGATAATTATGATCATTATATAGATTCAAACATGGATTCAATTTTATAAAAAGCCGATAATATCATGATAATATTGATATTGAAAATTAATTAATGTTAAATAAGATAAATATTTCAAATTTATCATAAAAAAGTGAGTATATTTATAAATTGGAATATACGCATTATATAAATTCGTCACTAGAAATTATTAATTCACTATCAATATAATATTTTCGACAGACACTCTAAAAAATTTATAGTTTCTATGATTAAATTAAGAATATTTCAACTTTGTATGATTTATATTTTATAGATATTGCTAATAATGATTATTTTAATTTCCATAAGAATAATTACCTCATATTTTAATTATAAAAAATATGATGAAATGTTCTTCAACAAAATTGTGAATTAATACTAATAAATGAATTATATCAATATCATGAAGAATTTAATAATCCAAAAAAAGTTATAGGTTGAATAATAATTGGATGTGGATATTTATAGAGAGTTTTAGAAACCTGTATCATTCATTAAAACAAATATCCAATGGTGGAAAAGAAAAAATTATTGAAATTTATTTAAATATATGATACTAATATGGTGAATATAGTGAAAATAATTTAAATGTAATTAATCATTCTTTTTTTAATTTCACAATGATTATTATTCATAAGAAGATTTATATGGAATAATGATTCTAAATTCAAAAAGGTAGAATTAGATTCTAATGGTAAAAAGAATACTTCATTCAAATATAATAATTTTTATTTCCAATATAATCATGATATAAAATATGAAATTTAGACAAATGCTAAAGTGCATTAACACTTAGAGATAATGATGGAAAATATATTTATTGAAAAGGATGTGGATCAATAATTATATATTGAGTTTTATGAGAGTTATAAAAATGTGAAAGATCAATAGACAATGAGGTTATTTCAAAAGAATAGTTAGTTAAATTTTTGTGAGGATCTATCAATTTATGATCAAATAAGAAGTTTGGGGTGGTACATAAAAAATTAAAATATGTTTAGAGTGTTAATGGTTGGAAAGAGTGGATATTTGTAAAGGAAGTAGAATGTTTAGATGTGTCACTTTCCTATGATAAAATAGAATGTTCCACTTTTGGATAATTTTTTTTTAATATTTTAGGCATATAAAATTAAAAAAAATAGTGTTTTGGGATTAAGATAATTTAAATTATAAAAAATGTTAATTTTTTTTGATAAATTATGATTTTTAATTAGAATATTTCAGAATCATCTAATAGTATTTATGGTGATTTTAATAATTAATATTTTATTCAATGAAAAAAATTTATGTACAAGAAAAGGGTAGTGATAACTACAAAAAAATTGAATAAAATGTATATGAATTGTGTTTCATTAAAAGATGAGGATAAAAAGTTTATATTATATAAAAGTTATAAAATCAAATCAGGAATTTTTATATATGGGGAAGAAAAATTTTACAAAATTTTTTTATAGTGAATTTTTCAATGACTAGAATATATGATAATAACATTTAAAAAAATATTATTTGAATGATGATTCTAAAATATAACAAAAATTATACTTTTAAAAAATTAATGAGTTATTTTATTATATTGAACAACGTTTATCTATTAATTTTCAGAAATATTGACTTCAGACAAGTGGGATGAAATTTATTTTTAAAAAAAATAAACCTAAACAAATATATATGAAAATTACATTTTCATTTATATGTGGAAAATATAAATCATGTTATTAAAGTTATATTTTAAGATCAAACAAAATCATTGATGTGAAATATTGGTTTTACTTATATAGTGATCTTTATGAAGGGTATTAAGGACTATATCATTGTGTGTAGAATTATTCTACTAAGATTTTGAAATATTTTTCAATAATAAAGGAAGATATATAATTTCATAGTAATTTGATATTAATTTTGACATATTCTATTTTAGATGTAAAATTATTGGATTCAGAATATAAATAAACTAAAATATTATATAGTGGATTTTCAAATACAATTACATAATATTTTATCATTTTTTATTTATGAATGTCGGGTTTTATTTAGTTTGGTAATAATGTATTAATCATGATAAAATTATGTTTCGTATAATGTATGTAGTATCAACAACCTTCAACAATGAATATAATTTCATGGGATCATAATCTGTCACTTTCATTTGTGACGATGTGTATATTATTACAAATTTAAATATAAATATTGTTATTTATTGGCATTGATGTTCACCATGGATGACTTTTAGTGAAATAATATTAATTATTAAGAATGATGAAATATAAACATCACATTGGATGAGGTGGTGGATTAAAAAATGAAAAAAATAGAGATATTTTGTTCACCTAATTGTATTTGTCGCATAGTTTTTAGGTGATGGTGTGTTATCACACTATGATGATTACTCTTTATTGGAAGAGTAATTCAAATAATATTTATTTATTCAGAAAAAATGGATACTATAAATACATTATTCATTTAGAGATATTGGGTGGGTTGTGATATAGTGTTCTAGTTGGAGTATACCAACACATAGAATACAATTTTTATTGGAGAACCTTTAGTAGAGGATAACTACATAAAAAATAGATTTTGTTCCTCATTCTGAATACCATTTAAATGAGTTATGTTTATATTATTATATTGTGCCTAATAATTGATTTTTTATTTTAAATTCATATATGTTATTCTATGTAATTCAGATAAAGTTATATCATTTCTTATTTTGAAAATCCTTTCATTGATTCCGGAAAATCATATTGTCTTTCGATATAAATTATTACATCCTCAATTTAGAGCCACTGTTATTGGAATTTTAATGATCCAATTTATTTCAATAGTCTAATGGTTAATTTTTTACAATGTAATGGTAGTTATTGAAAACTAACATAGAAATTTTACGAAATCATAGATAAAATATTTCATCAAAATTTACAATTTATGATTTACTCGTTCATAGGATTGGTATACAATGTTTATAAAAATTATTTAAAACCTACATTTATATGAAAATTCTCAACCATTTAATTCTATATGATTATATTTGATGTTTTATTGAAATCATAGTTATAAGATATCTATATTCCAACCCCCACCCATAATTATATTGATGGTATTACCTACTAATTTCACGAAATAATTCATTCATACAAAATAATGGGGTGTGGGGCTAACACATCAAAAAAATTTAAAATAATAAATATGACCACTATGTGTTAAAACTATGTTCTTAGTGGAATAATTTATATATTAGAAGGGGTGATGTTCATAGCCCATAGATACATTCCATCTGAATCTTGATCTAAAAATCCGAGACACACAACAAAACTATAGCCAAGGTTGTGAAACATTTCACGGTTATAGATTGGATAATCATCAAATACCTATTATGTAATAGTCTAGGAATAACTATTTAATTCTTTTTTTATATGGTTGTAAATGGTATAAATGAAAAATTAGTGTATGATTATATAGTGAAGGATATGTAGAATAAGAGAAGTGGTTAGGAAAATTCGAAGTTCCAATACCCTGACTAGAATCACATGGTTTGGGGCGAGTACCGCATGAAACCATATAATATCAAAAATAAAACATGATACCAAATAAAATAAAGTTCCCCAAATATACCATTGGGATGAGATATCCCTATTATCAGTATTCATACAAAATAATCTTGGACTTGTATAACTGAAATACAACAATAGTATATTGAAAATATTCAATAAAAAATAGTATGAGAGGGAATTTTAGTTTCATATACTCATATAGAAAAACCCCCAATGACCAATAAATTGCACAGAATTTTTTTTAATAATTAAATAATAATGAAAAAGTGAAACTAAAATATATATTTATTGTGGGTCTGGGTACTACTACAACCACAATAGACAATCTCCTCACAAACAGGTCACTAGGCATGTTCTCTATCCAATATACCTAATCATGATATATTTATGCATGTTACAATGCCCATGTTGTGTGTGTTTATAATCCCATTATGAAACCAACCCTATTTCATTAACATGTATTTTAAATATATAGTGTGTATTTTTTTTAATGATTGCAATTCATATGTAAAATAATGAACCACACACAAGTTCGATCAACAATAATTAACTAGGATTCCAAAAACATTGGGTAAAAAAACTTAATTAAATTTTGTTAAATATAAAACTATTAATAGTCTAATGTTTTTTAATATTCCATATGGTCCAATAATCATTTTATCAACCTAAATACATAAGTTTTATTGACATAATAAACCCATATGTAACTCATTATTCCCGAACCATATAGGATCTCATTTCCTCACGTGATGTTATATCCATATTAAATGCCTATGTAATTAGTTCTAAATCGCCCTATAATTTTATTTCATCCATGATGAAATTATGAAACATTTTATATAGATCACCCTTATGTAGTTTTACACATGATCTCTGCATTGTATCATGAAATCAAACATTACCATCAACAATTCATAAGTAATTACCTGTTATCACAACACCATTGCATCCATATGAAGAGTATATTTTTCTAATTACGTGATATGGAACCATAGTGATACTAAATGTTACATTTCAAAGTCTTTTAAAAAACCACATTCATGCCATATCAAATATATAATGAGTATTTATATTTGGAATGGTTCGTAAAAGGCCATCCCCAAAGACACGTACGAGTAAGTCATGAAAACCATGAGTCTCAATGAACATAATAAATTTCACCATATCATGAAAAAAACCCATATGAAATAATGTTATGTTGTAAGGTTCATCCTATTAAATGTTCACAAATGACAAAATATAATGTAAAAATGATTTTTCACACCAATAATACCCACCCCCTAGGGAAAAATCAATTTTTAAAACATAAAATGTGGAATTCAACAATATGATTGATGAATTATTTGATAAAATATGCATAGAAAAAATTCAATATAACCATCATGATATTTGTCCAATGGTTTTCATATTTTTAGTCAAGGAAACGAATCCAATTTTAATGATAGATCAAATAAAGATAAAAATACCGGAATTGTCCATTATATTTATATGGGAATAATAGGACTAATTATCCCAATATTGATTAATGGTAAAATGTTAATGAAATAGAAGATTTTGGATTAAGATGAAAAAATCATACCATTTAATTCCATTTTTCATTGAACATTCTATGACAACCCTACTTTTATTACAAACTTAAACATGATTTATTGCATTAAAAATCACTTGATACAACAAAGGAGATTGATAGGTTTAGTTTATTTGTGGCTTAGTATCATTAAATATAAACTTAAAACATGAAATACAACATCTTTTTTGAAAACTTCCTTTACATGATCACTACATTCCCTCGTACTTAGCATTGCATGGGGTAACCTGAGGACATGCATAAGATAAGGGTGAGATATAAAGCCTAGTAAGGGAGTACACATGGAATAACATGAGGAGTAAAATACATGTTAGACAATAAGATTATCAATAGAGAATAAAAGAAACATGAACATAAAGACATGATAAAGCATAATAATCATAACATGGAAATGTGGCAACAACAGTTAACATGGAATTAGCATGAGCCAATGCTCATTGCACATAGAGCATGAGTAAATCTTCATTTCACATGAAGCATGAGTAAACTCTCGTTGCACATGAATTAGCATGAGTCAACACTCATTGCACATGACGTATCATGATACTATACTTTACCCAATGCATTGGAGCACTATAAGGGCACACCCTTATTAAACATTTCATTTCATGCATAAGTGTTCAACATGGATCATAAAACATGGATTTATAAAACATAAAAAAAATCCATGATAAAGGAATGTGTAATTAATACATTAAACTTTGTAATCAAAATGTAAATGTGCAAAAAGGTGGATACCCTTGATGGAGAAATGGGCATGGTATCCACTACACAATGGCCTTGGCCTAGAAAATCAGTGCGATTTCGGCAGCGTAACGGCATGACATAAGAATTCATAAAAATGGTTGATGATAAATAAAGGTGTTCCTTATCATATTTACATGTAATGTACCATAGGGAGGTCATACAGATACATGTCCCAACAATTGTAATTGAATTTAGATTCATGATACAAAATTATTGCTTGAATGTAAAAGAAGAGAGAGAAGTTCTTTTTAGAATTTCGGCATAGTAACAGGTGTACATGGGAGGCATTTAATGAGAGAGAAATGGGTCTACCATCATTAAAACAATAATAGGGCAGTATGGAGGAGGTGCGAAACCATACCCCAACATTAATAATTGAAATTCAAAGGGAAATACAACTTAAAGAAAATTGACAAAAATGAGAAAGGAAGAAAAATCCCTTACATGGAAGTGTGCTTCCAAAGGCTATAGAGAGGTTTCTGAGAGGCTTATTGGGAGATTGGGGAACCTTGGGAGGATTCTAGAGAGAGTAGGCAGAGGTTTGACGAAATCCAAGGTCTTTGAGTGAGGAGGAAGTGGGAGCTTGGGTGGGTTTGTATAGGAAAGGTGAGGGAATTCTTTATTATTTAGGTTTGGGTCCCCTTACATTAAATTAACCCAAACCACAAACCATCGCATGGTTTTTGCCCATGGCTTTTGGAAAAGGGAAGAGGAATACCATATTTTATAAGTCCAAAGTCCGAACTTTTTAAAATATTAGGGTTTCTTATGTGGAGGTGAGTCACACTCCCCAGAAAATTAATTTAAAAAGGCAAGGTGTTGAATATGTCTTGAGGGGTCCATTAATGCTTTGAAAAGTAAGTGAAACAAACCCAAAATCACATTAGTTTAATGGTAAAACATATATTGGCCGAACATAAAGATTATAGTATTTTATTACATCAATATTGGGTCATTATGATGTCATAAAACACATTATATATTGAAACGGTATTTAATTTTTTGCCAAAAATTTGACTGTCTCAGAAAATTATGAAAAATTCACCGTTGGATAATTTCGATGTCCTGATTACATAAATCACATTTATTTTTTCTAAAAAAATTTCTAAATATGTTAATTTTACCTTTTAAAATAAAAACCGACATTTATCGAAAATTCAAGGGTTTTGACATAAATGGCTTTCAAACCTTAATAAAAATTTTAATTGCATTCCTAAAATTATAAGATCATTTATATTTAATAATAAAATAAATTAATAATAATATTATTGTTTTATTAAAATATTATTTAATTCAAAAATCACTTAATTTAACAAAATAGATTTCTTAATTAAATAATAACTAAAAACACCATTTGTACTTTAAAAACTATTTACAATGTATCAGAAAATGACTAAAAATTATATTCACTATTATATACAAAAATAAGGTACATGAACATAGTACTACTTATTTATTACATAACCCCTTAAAACAGCTGCATAAGACCTAAGGGTAAGGTGTTCGATGGACACAGACTCTTGGGGTGGATCAGATAACATCACTCGAGTGGAAATCTCTATCAACTTCCACTTTTCCCGTAGACGGTCCCATTCGAGCTTGACATGGTGACGCTTAGCACGGGCTTGGTCAAGGGCGAAGCCCAAAGATGCCACCTCTTTTCTGAGCTTCAACAAATGGGCTTTGTATGGGGCAATTCTACTAGATGAGGCCATCACTTCCTTTGTCTGAGTAAATTGGATTGGTTAAAGTCCTATATTTATACTAATCATGTGATTACTGTTCAACGACTATATTAGAAACTGTCAAAATTCATAACATAAAACCAATGAAGTTGACATATTATAAAAATATTTTTCATAAAGAGACATTTAACCGGATCAAGAGGGATTTTCCATTAATGAAACTTTGGGTCGTTACAATATTCCCCCCTTAAGAAATTTTTCCCTCAAAATTTTCCTTTTCCCACACAAAAACAAATGTGGGTAACGCAGCTTCATCATATCCTCTGATTCTCCACGTTTCTTCTTCAAACTATTGGTTTCTCCACAACACTGTGATGAGAGGCATTGTAATATTTCGTAGAACTTTTTCTCTAAGATCTAAGATCTTCAGTGGTTTCTCCTCATATGAAAGATCATCTTCCAATTGTACCACCTCAGAATAGAGTACATGTGAAGGGTCCGGTATGTACTTCCTTAAGAGAGATACATGAAAGACATCATGTACCTTGGCCATGGCAGGTGGAAGTTCTAGTCGATAGGCCACAACGCCAACACGATCAAGAATCTCGAAGGGGCCGATGTACCTTGGACTTAACTTCCCTTTCCTTCCAAACCTCATGACCTTCTTCCATGGAGATATGCGTAGAAACACCATGTCTCCAACATTAAACTCAAGGTCTCATCAATGATTATCTGCATAACTCTTCTGTCGACTCTGGGCTGCCTTGATATGCTGCTGAATGGTATTTACCTTCTCTACCATTTCCTCGACCATTTCTGGTCCAAGCAACGTACGTTCACCGACCTCATCCCAACATGCCGGTGTTCTACACCTTTTCCCATACAGGGCTTCATATGGTGCCATTTGGATGCTCGAGTGGAAACTATTGTTATAAGAGAACTCAACCAGAGGAAGATGTTGATCCCATCCTCCTTTAAAGTCCATTGAGTATGCTCTCAGCATATCCTCAAGTGTTTGGATAGTCCGCTCGGATTGGCCATCAGTTTGAGGATGATAGGCCATACTGAAGTTCACTTCAGTATTCAGAGCATGTTGAAGACTCTTCCAAAACATAGAGGGGAATATTGGATCTCGATTAGACACAATAGATAGTGGTACACCATGTAACCTTACCACTTCACTGATATATATCCGTGCTAGTTGATCCAATGAGAAATCCTCCTGAATAGCAATGAAGTGTGCAGTCTTTGTAAGATGATCCAAAACAACCCAGATTTCATTGTTGCCTTTGGATGTCCTTGGAAGTCCAGTGACAAAGTCCATGGTGTTGTTCTCTTATTTCTATTCTGGTATGGGCAATGGTTGCATCATCCCCTTAGACTTCTGCCTCTCTGCCTTCACTTGCTGACACACCAGGCACTTTGATGTATATTTAGCGATCTCCTTCTTCATATTATCCCACAAAATGTTTTCTCAGAGATCTTGATACATCTTTGTGCTCCCTGGGTGAATAGAGAAATTTGTACTATGTGCATTATCCAAAAGTTCCTTCTTCATCTCTGAACATGATGGAACACACAGTCTTTTCCCAAACTACACAATTCCTTCTTCATTAACATTATACTCTAAGGATTCCCACTTATTGATAGCTTCCACTTTTTCCTGAATTCCCACATCATCTTTTTGATCATCCTTTATCCTTTACAAAAGAGATGGTTGAATAATCATTTGAGAATGTATTGATGATGATCCCTTCTCTATGATTCCCATTTCCATCTTCATCATGTCTAAGAAGATTGGATCCTTCTCAATTATCATCATTGATAGAATCGCTGGATCCTTTCTACTTAGGGTATCTGCCACCTTGTTCTCTTTCCCACGGTGGTAATGTATTCAAAAGTCATAATCCTTGATGAGATCTATCATTCTTCTCTAGCGCATATTAAGCTCTTTCTGCGTGAATATATATTTAAGACTCTTGTGGTCAGTATATATCTCACATTTCTCTCCATATAGATAATTCTGCCAAATTTTCAAGGCAAAGATCACATCCACCAACTCAAGATCATGCATTGGATAGTTTCTCTCATGGATTTTAAACTGCCTTGAGGAATATGATATCACTTTATCATTATGCATCATCACGCAGCTTAATCCATTCTTTGAAGCATCACTGAATACCACAAAAAGTTCCCCACTTGTGGGTAATGTGAGAAAGAGCACAGTGATAAGCCTCCTTTTCAACTCCTTGATACTTTCTTCTCATTCATCACTCCAAGAAAACTTTACTCTCTTTCGAGTTATCTTGGTAAGAGGGTTTTTCAATCATGAGAAATTCCTCACAAATCGTCGATAATATCCCGCTAACACCAAGAAGCTACGGATATTTGTTACTGTTGTTTACCTCGGCCATCCCTCAATTTCATCTGTTTTGGAGGGGTCCACAAATATCCCATTGCTTGTGATGATATAGACCAAGAATGAGACCTCATTCAACAAGAACTCACACTTTCTGTACTTTGCATTGGGCTTCTGCTTGCGCAAAGTCTCTAGTACAGTTTTTAAATGCTCCTCATGATCCTCCTTGGTTTTGGAGGATATTAGAATATCATCTATAAAGACTACCACAGGTTTGTCAAGGTAATCTCTAAAGACTATATTCATCAAGTACATGAATTTTTATAGAGCATTGGTGATTCAGAAAGGAATTACTATGAATTCATAGTGCCCGTACCTTGTACGAAAAGCAGTCTTGGGGACATCTTCCTTTTTCACCCTTACATGATAATATTTCGACCGCAAATCCACCATGGAGAAGTATTGTGCTCCACGCAGCTGATCAAGCAGGTCATCGATTCTTGGGAGAGGATACTTGTTCTTTATCGTGATTTTGTTAAGTTCATGATAATCAATGAAAAGCCTCATTGACCCGTCCTTTTTCATGATGAAGATGACTGGTGCACCCCATGGTGATGCAACTGGGCGTATAAACCCTTTATCAAGATTCTCATATAG
Source organism: Viscum album (assembly GCA_963277665.1). Taxonomy (NCBI): domain Eukaryota; kingdom Viridiplantae; phylum Streptophyta; class Magnoliopsida; order Santalales; family Viscaceae; genus Viscum; species Viscum album. Next base: position 696,975,856 of record OY728163.1, read on the forward strand.
TTTATTCTTCATCTATTCAATCTCTACAACAACAATTCTGTATGGATTCTTGGATATTGGTAGTGCCCTAGGTATATGTTCAATTGAGAACTCAACATATCTTCTTGGAGGAAGACCAGGCAATTCCTCGGGAAACATTTTAGCAAATTCCATCACAATAGGCATTTATTCAAGGATTGTTTCTTCCTTGGACTCAATCATCTGAGCCAGATACGCATGATCCTAAGGCATTAATATCAATGCTTGAGATGATGGAGCTAAAGGAGATTCATCTTCCTCCTGACACTTGTAATGAATCGGGGGTCGATTCTCCATATGGAGTTTGATTTCCCTCTCCCGACAATTTATGTTGGCTCTATATAAAGAAATCCAATCCATGCCAAGAATTGCATCAAATTCCACCAGATGGAGTATGATGAGGTTCACTGGGAAATTCAATCCACAGACTACAACAGGGGAGGACTTATATTCATGGGATGCAATGATTGCCCCATTTTCATTACTCACCGACATCTTTACTTCTATGATTTGTGGTGGTGCTGGGATTGTTCTACTGAACGTTCGAGCTATAAAAGAATGCATAGAACCTGAATCAAAATGTACGTTTTCTATTCTTGAATGAATAACTAGTGTACATATCACCACTTCGTTGTCGGGGTTCACATTGGCAGAAGTGAAGGCAAAAGGCCTTCCTTACTTCCTTGGAGGTTGTTGGTTGTCTCCGAAAACCCTTGGATTATGCCACTGATTTGCAAAATGACCCGGTTCTTTGCATTTATAGCCCTGAACAACGCATTGAGGTTCAAACGGAGCGTTCCTATCCTCTGTCACAAACGTGGGTCTTTCTTGCCGATAGTTAACAGCTAGGTTCGCTTCTCTTCCACACTTGAAGCATTTTCTTGTCCCCTTAAGGCAATTTACAGGGTGATTCTTTCTGCACTTTTGACATGTGGGGTGCTGGATCTTCATAGCACCATTGTATTTATCCATCGGACCACCAGCATTGAATTCCACCTTAGGCTTATTGTCCCCATGATACCCCTGTGATTCCATGATCTGCATTTCGACCTTGAGGGCACATCAGACAATCTCCTCATAGCTGTCGAAGTCACGGATCGCTAATGCTTTCCGTAGGTTAGGCTTCAGCCCACCAAAGAAGCTATCAACTTTGCATTCGGGGGTAACGACAAAGCCATAGGCATATCGTGCAAGCCTTGTGAAGTTTGCCTCGTACGCTCCAATAGATTCTTCATCTTTTTTCTTGAGGGAAAGGAAGTCCCTCTCCATCTTAAGACGGAGGGGGCACGGAAAATATTTATCGAAAAACATCTTCTAGAAATACTTCCATTACAACGCCTCGATATCCTCCTCAGGCTTCGTATTTTTGATCAACTTCCACCATTAATCAGCTTCACCCTCCATACGATAAGCCACCAGGAGAACCTTCTCTTGTTCAGAACATTGAAAGATGGAGAATATCTTTTCAATGGAGTTGATCCATTGTTCAGCGATCATGGGATCGGATGATCCACTAAAAGTAGAAGGCCTTTGTCTCATGAAGCTCTCAATAGTGACATGTTCATTCATAGGGGGGGGTTGAATGTTCCTCTTGACAGGTGTTTCTATTCAAAACATGAGTTAGCTGGGACAAAAGCGTGACAAAGTTCGAGATTCCTGCTCCCATTGGATTGTGCATCTCATTAGTACAGTCATCACACTGATCTTCACAACGGTTTTTATCCTGAGCCCTCCTATTACCGACAACTAGCTGGAATAAAAGGAAAGTTAGGGGTAACACATAAAGGGTGATCCAAAGACAAAAGTTGATGACTTATAAATAAACTTTTATTTCCTTAATTCACGATTCTATAGGCTTCAATCTAGGATTTTCTTGATCTACTTTCTAACATATATTCATAGGGGCATTTTTTTAATTCCAATAATAAGGATTCATACTATGCTTTTGAATTTATCAAAACATATCCCCCGGGAGTGTCATAACGAAGAGTGCAGCAAGGCCCGTTGTTTTGCACCAGTTCCCGTTCTATTCTAGCACAAAGCGGTGTTTTCAGGTTTTACCCCTAGGATACATCTATTCCAGAGCCACCTCTACCTGCTCATATCCAGAAAGGTATGTATTTTGTTGATAAAACCAATTATTCAGTGCTTACCAAAACATAGGGATGTTTTTATTATACCTAGACTTGTATCTAAGGCTTTACTAGGGTTTCCTAATCCCAAAAATAACTAAACCTCCCTCTGATACCAACTATGACAATCGTGCTTTTATTAAAAACATAAACATGATTTATTACAGTAAACATCACTTGATACGATAAAGGAGATCGAGAGGTTTAGTGTATTTGGGGATTAGGATCATTACATAATAACTAAAAACATGAAATACACCATCTTTGTTGAAAACATCCTTTACATGACCACTACATTCCCTCGTACTTAGCATTTCATGGGGTAACCTGAGGACATGCATAAGAAAAGGGTGAGCTATAAAGCCCAGTAAGGGAGTACACATGGAATTACATGAAGAGTACAATATATGTTAGACAATAGGCAAATCAATAGATCATAAATGAAACATGAACATAAAGGCAAGATAAATCATAATAATCATAACATGGAAGTGTGGCAACAACACTTAACATGGAATTAGCACGAGCCAAGGCTCACTGCACATAGAGCATGAGTAAATCCTCATTACACATGAAGCACGAGTAAACCCTCATTGCACTTGAATTAGAATGAGTCAACACACATTGCACATGACATATCATAATACTATACATTACCCAATTCATTGAAGCACTATAAGGGCGCTCCCTTCTTAAACATTTCATTTCATGCATAAGTGTGCCGCATGGATCATAAAACATGGATTCATAAAACATAAAAATTTATTCCATGATAAAGGAATGTGGAATTCATACATGAAACATTGTAATAAATATTTAAATGTGTATAAAGGTGGATACCCTTGATGGAGAAATGGACATGGTATCCACTACACAATGGCATTGGCTTAGAAAATTGGTGCGATTCCGGCAGCGTAACGGCGTGACATAAGAATTCATAAAAATGGTTGATGAGAGAAAATGGGGTTCCTCATCATATTTACATGTAATGGACAGTAGGGAGGTCATATAGATACATGTCCCAACAATTTTAATGGAATTTCGATTCATGATACAAAATTATTTCTTGAATGTAAAAGAAGAGAGAGAAGTTCCTTTAGGAATTTCGGCATAGTAACGAGTGTACATGGGAGGCATTTAATGAGAGAGAAATGGGTCTCCCATCATTCAAAAAATAATAGGTCAGTATGGGGGAGGTTTGAAACCATACCCCAACTTTCATAATTGAAATTAAAATTGCAATGCAACTTAAAGAAAATTGACAAAAATGAGAAAGGAAGAAAAAACCATTACTTGGAAGTGTGCTTCCAAAGGCTAGAGAGAGGCTTGTGAGAGGCTTATTAGGAGATTGGGGCACCTTGGGAGGATTATAGAGAGAGTAGGGCAGAGTTTTGACGAACTCCAAGGGCTTTGAGTGAGGAGGAAGTGGGGGATTGGGTGGGTTTATATATGAAAGGTGAGGGAATTCATTATTATTTAGGTATGGGTCCCCTTACATTAAATTATCCCAAACCACAAACCATCCCATGGTTTATGCCCATGGTTTTTGGAAAAGGGAAGAGGAAAAAAATAGTTTATAAGGCCAAATTCATAACTTCGTAAAAATAATAGGGTTTCTTATGTGGAGGTAAGTCACACTCCCATGAAAATTAATTTAAAAAGGCAAGGTGTCGAATATGTCTTGAGGGGTCCATTAATGCTTTGAAAAGTAAGTCAAAAAAACATGAAATCACATTATTTTAATGGTAAAAAATATATTGGCCGAACATAAAGATTATAGTATTTTATTAAATCTATATTGGGTCATTATGATATCATAAAACACATTATATATTTAAACGGTATTTAATTTTTACCAAAAAATATGACTACCTCAGAAAATTATGAAAAATTCACCGTTGGATAATTTCGACGTCCTGATTCCAGAAATTACATTTATTTTATCTAAATTTTTTCTAAATATGTTAATTTTCACTTTTAAAATAAAAACAGACATTTATCGAATATTCATGGGTTTTGAAAAAAATGGCTTTCAATCCTTAATAAAAATCGTAATTGCATTTAAAAAATTATAAGATCATTTATATTTAATAAAAAAATAATTTAATAATAATATTATTATTTTATTAAAATATTATTTAATTCAATAATCCCTTAATTTAATAAAATAGATTTCTTAATTAAATAATAACTAAAAACACCATTTGTACTTTAAAAACTATTTACAATGCATCAAAAATGACTAGAAATTATATTCATTATTATATACAAAAATAATGTAAATGAACATAGTACAAATTATTTGTTACATAACCCCTTAAAACAACCGCATAAGACCTAAGGGTATGTTGTGCGATGGTGAAAGACTCTTGGGGTGGCTCGAAAAACATCGCTCGAGTGGTAATCTCTACCAACTTCCACTATTCTCATAGACGGTCCCGTTCGAGCTTGACAGGGTGAAGCTCAGCTTGGTCTTGGTCATGGGTGAAGCCCAATGATGCCACCTCTTTTCTGAGCTCTGACAAATGGGCTTCGTATGGGGAAATTCTACTGGATGAGGCCATCGCTTCCTTTGTCTGAGTAAATTGGATTTGTTAAAGTCCTATATTTATACTAATCATGTGATTACTGTTCAACGGCTATATTAGCAACGGTCAAAATTCTTAACATAAAACCAATGAAGTTGACATTTATAAAAATATTTTTCATAAAGTGACATTTGACTGGATCCAGAGGGATTTTCAATTAATGATGCTTCAGATCGTTACACATTCATCACATGAAATTCTGTTTGACCGTCATTTAACAAATACTAGTTATATGATCATTACACATCAATTAATTGGTGAAACAGATTAAATACATGGTGAAAATTATTGAATTGGGTGAGATCATTGTGAATTTAAAGATAAAAATTGGAGGTAGATCACAATCTCACCAACATATTCATTTCTATTGATGGATACATGGTAGAAGCTTTTTACGGTGATAGTTTGGTTTGAGAAACTGATATCTAAGTGGATCATGGAATACTTTTAAATAACTAGTAATCATAAATGTTTTTCAACCATATATCCTTGTTTTCATGTGAGATAGATGGAGAAATCAATATACATTGATGAACTTTGATGGAACTAAATAATCTACAATTTTTTTATATACTTTGTGTAATCCAGATATACATGCCATGTGGGACACCCATATAAGATGTTTGGGTTTTCAATAGTGATATACATGTCACATGTTATGAGGACCCATCCACATGTCAAATGTCCTTTATATGGATTCATTCTCGGAATCACAGAGGATGTAAAGGCATGATCTAATATCATTGTCCATGACATTTAATTGAATAAACCTGTGGTGCACATAAGGAGCCATATACTCCAACATGACCATGTGTACATGGGATTTTCTTGAATACAATGGAATGTGATGAGGAACTTGTGAATGTACATAGGCTTGTCCGGCCATAGAGGTAAAATTATTGTGACTTTGTAAACATTTATTACTAACTTAGATATGACTTTGATCCCTTCGTCTCTTCATTATAGACGTGATTTATTTTACACTCATACCAAAATCCTTTTATATGATTTTACATTGTGTATATACTTCCTCAACGTAAAAATATTATCCCTTCTGTGGAAAAATAATTGGATAAAATTCATTTAATCCCCCTATTAGACTATGGTGGGATCTACTATAATTAGAAGATGAGGTTTATGGTATTAGAGTGACCACCATTCCTGGTGTTGATCCCCTAACTGGAATAAATGTCTTGTAGGGTTTGTGGTGTCCCCAATAGCCCAAGGTATGATCCCCAAACTGTATGATGAGATAATATGAGATCTAGTGAGGACATCATCAGTGGGATTAATGATCATGAAATTTTGTAAAAACATCACCAAATATATATTTTCACACATAATCTGTTCAACCGATATTAGAATTATCTTAAAATTCGATGATGTATCATATGGATTGAATTTTTGGATTATACCACCTGATATGGGTTTTCTATTTATTAAATATCTAGGTTTCGTACAATAATACTATTATTAAAATATTATTGTTGATTCATTATTCATAATGATTTCAGGGACTACTAGATTAAATTTTTATACTCCCATGTGAAAGGGATCATCCCATACATGCCATGTATTATGTAGAAGATGCTCATTTTGATTGTGTCATAGGAGGTCAATCAATATGCAGAGAGTAGTAGGGATAAAGAAAAAAAGGTTTTTTCATAGTGGATGAATTTTATAGTCGACCCTTCCTTCTTATCATATTGTAATCTCTATAATTTTTGGTTGGTTAGTTATTTCAACCATTGATCTCTTTTGGTACATTTTTGATATTTTAAGGTGGTATATATGTTGTGATTACAATTATGGTATCATTTGGTTTTTCATACCCTTCTTAGTATGGTCAGGGATATGACTCTAGGATGTCATGTACATTTTAATAATTCCTCCCATGTTTAGGTTTTTCCTATTTGGTGTAGGTCTCCTTCCCCATAACAATTAGAGGATATTCATGGGTAGTCAAACTCAACGTATCTCCATCCATGATAACTATAGTGAAATTATTCATACATGAATCCCTAGGGAATGAATTTAATTTCATAAATTCAACAACCTCATAAGAAAAATTATTATATAATATATCACCTATATTCAATATATAATCAATCAGGTTGCATAATTTTCATCATCTTCTTATGTTCCTGATTTATGATTCATTATATCTCTAAGATAAACTTGTATACTAACTATAATAATTGTTATCATAATCTAAATGTTCCATTACAACATATTTTATGTTGATATCATATTCCATTAATCACTAAATGGGAATACAGTTTCTACAGTAATTAAATTAACGTCATATCACATATGAAACCACAACATATCATGAATCACTATAATCGTCATCCATAATGTTGTGAAAAAATATAACAATGTAAGTTATTTGTGAAAAATAATATTATTATAATATAGTCTATGGACCCATAAATGTGTTTCTCAGTAATTATATAAAATTATATATACCACTTGTGGAATCCCTATTGCTAGTTTTGTTATTTCAAACACTTATCTCATATAGTACCAACTATGAATATCCTGAGAAGAAGTATCATTATATTATGATCCCCAACAACATATAGATATATATCATCCTTTTTCAATCAAATAAATAATATCGATAAGATATGCCCAATGTATAAGAATAATTTCATATCATTTTAATGTTTCCATTATAATATGGAATTGCTAAAACCTATTGTTTTGATAGATACTCCATTGAAATATTGAAATTAATTTTATGTTGATGAACAATTATTAGGTGATTATATATATTTTGATATACAGGACATTGAAATTTCATTCTCTCAAGAGAAAAAAAGGCCACTTTTTTTATGGGAAACATACTCCATTGGACTCTAACTTTACTACAGAAAACTATAAAATAACTTCCTCAAATTGATATAGTCATCATGATTCCATTGTTTTATATCTTGGGATAAGTTTATAGAAAATATCAATTGTGGATATAGTATTTACAATGACCACATTCCCCAAATATAATACCTTAATAACTGATATCAATTAGTATTTACATATTTTCAACCATAATAAACATGATTTCATGGCTAAAAACATATAACTAAGATTATAAAAATTATGATAAATGAATACAATATTGTTATAAATGAATAAGTTATATCCAATGGGTGAAAAAATTAATCTCACGATAAGTGAGAAGACCCATCATTCTCAGTCTATATTGATATAGAAAACAATATTTAAAATATGTATTTATTTCATATTTACATATTTTTATTTGGATTATATAAAAAAATTATCATATTTAAGAAATATTTTATATCCCATAGATATCTAAAGCTCCCATTTTTCTATGTACCTAAAACTCATCCATAATATGTTCTCTGGTACTATCAAATAGTTACTTATAATACCATTTTTATTTATCCTATTAAATTCTTATATATTATGAAAATTACTTCGACATATGTAATATAAAAAATTCTTTTATATCATGGAATATGTGATATAACATATTAAATATAATGGAATATACACCATTATACACATTTAGAGGGAATAAAATATCATTTCAAGATAACTTTATATCGATGGGTGCTCTACTTTTGATGTGGTGATTTTTAAATTTTTAGCTATCCTCCACAGTGTTTGAAAATAATTTATATTCTAGATCCAAGGTTAATTTTTTTCATACTCCACAATTATCATTTTGATAATATTAATTGTTGATTTTTGTGTATATTACACAATTATATGCAATATAAATGTTATTTTTATGTTAAAAACCAATATCATCATGTTCTTTTAACATAAACATTGAGATATTTCCTCTCATATTAAACATGAAAGAATTCATCATTGATTTTTTAAAAAATGTAATTTTCAATACAATTTAAATATATGTGCAATTATTGGATTTATGATAGTTTATATCTTTTTTTTCATTTCATATGCCATAGAATATGGGTTTTAAAATAATGTCATCCTCAATGTAGTATTCCTTTTCTTTAGTATAATCAAATTACAATACTTAATAACTACATCCTATTTGTTATCAACATATTTTTCTTGGTAAACTATACTACACATTGTAACCCCTTATAAAGACATTGAAACTTATTTCCCATGAAAAAAACTTATTAGGGACTCAACAAATGCTAATATTTGATGAAACAATTTATTCATTCAATTCATAATTATATATCAACAACCTTCCATAATTATTGGGATTATATGGTGTCATAAAAGATTCATCATATGTCATATTGACATATTACAAAGGGGATCATTCAACGAATATGGTCTTTATATCTAATTCCCAATCACATGTTCACAACTAGTGGACCTGACATGTAGAAGTTAAATTGATTATCATCACAAGAATTTAAATTAGTTTTATTATTTATTATGTGTGTATATATCTTCGACCATTTTTAAAAAATCCTGATATATTGAGATCATGTTTTTCCATCCATGTCAAGTTTCTCATTGAGAAAACACCATTGAATTTATATCAATAAGTTAACATACCCAAATATGTAAATATATTAATGTTCTTGGAGGCGATATAAAAATTGATAAAATATTTTCAAGTATATATATTTACCATTTAATGCATTCTAATGGGAATCTTTAGTCTAATAAAATAATATATCTTAAATCACTGTGAGTGTAATTCCAACTCTTTGGTTTTAAATTTCATACAAATTAGGTTTCTCTGGAATATGACCTACAACATAATACAGTATTATTTAGAGTTTCTGTGGAAACTAATGACTATAATGAGAATTGACTTCATTAATATTTTTTATAATCACAGAACCACCAAATAGATTTGGTCCCCTTATATAAATATAAAAATTAAAAGCTTAAATAACTTTATCATAGAGATATTAGTTTTGTAAATAACTAAATGGTAGTTAATTGAAATGGAATTTTTGTTAAATTCATGATTGTTTTCCGGTATTTAACATTAAAAAAGGCACTCATTAAATACTTTATGTTATTATATAATGGAATTAATTCTAAATATGACATAAAATTACCAATTAGTCAATATTTTTTGAATATTTTATATTGTTTTAGTTCACTTTAGAAGATATATAATAATGTAATTATGGAAGTCATATAACACATATATGACTCTTTTTTCATTCGTCTTTTATGATCATCCCTTATATGATGTGTATATGGTAATATAATTTTCAAAATACCTCAAGTCTACAATTATATTATTGATGAATACATGGTAATTATTTAATCTATCAAAATAGCCCAAAATATATTTTTTCTTCTACAATGATCAATTATTAATTCATAAAATATCTTAATGGAATCTCATGGAGTATATGAATTTACATATATATTCTACTTACAATAGTTATTTAATGTGTTGATAAACAAACAAAATATGTTTTTTGGATATAACATTAATTTTATAGTTTTGTTTTTCTAAACATTTTTAATTAAATGAGTGAAATACCAAATAGTTCTCCATCTAAATCCTATAAACACCCTTTAGGATATATTCTTGATAATGAATTTATTTTTCATTTGGCCAAGAGTTACCTTCTAAAAAATATGTATGCATATTAAATCAAATGTTCAAAATTTCATACTAATATCTATTATATATTATTCAATTATTTGTAAAAAATAACTACTATGACCAATATTATAGTTGATTAAATATATGAAATAATAAATTACTGGGTCGATAAATAATCATTAAAATATGTTTTACAGAGAAAATCAATTCTAATAAATACTTATATAGGTTCCATTATACATTTGAATGTGAATTTTTATATTTATCTTTGTTAACACATGAATAGATATGTTTTATATACATTTTAAATTAAAATTACTTAATCTAAACATTTTAAATTTTATTGGTCCTTGTATTATAATATATTATTGTAGGTGAAACATTTTTATGACACCCAAAAAGTAAAAAAAATGTATTACATGATATGATAAATGTAACGGACGTATAATATATTTCTTAATTATTATTCAATTTATTGAAATCCCTCTTATAATGGTCATTCATTCCAAATTTGATGTATATAGCCTCATATTGAATACCCTCTAATAATAAATTTTCTCTATTTGAAAAGTGTTATAATGAATCAATTGACATTGAACTAGTTTTTTTATTTTCATACTTTTCAAATTTCATTAAAAATAAATGGTTATAATAGTGTTTCCACCAATATTAATCTTTTGGATGATGCATAGTTAGTAAAAAACAGATAAGATTGTCATTTCATTTCATCAAATATTTTTTTGTAAATAATAAAAATCATTCTTTATTGGATTATCGTATAAGATTAATAGATAGTTATTTATCTCTAAGGATGCCCAAAATTCCTAAATGGTAAATTTAAAACCTTATATTGAAGGTGATATTACTTGATAGTTACCCATATTCCAGTTCAAACATGTATATCTTATTTATGGTTTTATTTACCATCAACATCTTTTACAAATTCTTAATGTACAAGAGATCATTAATATTGGTGTGTGCATCAACATCATTATGTTTCATTTTTATCTTATTAGTCATATTTGAAAACATTTTTCAATGTATACATGATGCATCCATAATTTATATCATAAAGGAATCCGCTTCAAAAATGTGTTCCTACTATGGTGAATAAAAATCAATATTGGATTCTATTATAGGATATTTTTTTCTAATAGTAGTGTAATCTATAATAAAACACACAACTCATGGAAATGAGTTATTATGTGGGAGTGATCTAAATCCATGAATGATAATAGTGATACCATATATTTATCTTGTATTTTCTATAATATATTAGTTCATATTATTGAAAATTATTCTATTCACCATGTGTGAAATAATAAGTTTATTTTATGAGTCACACATTATTTTTTTAAATTCCAATATATGAAAACATTATTATAAAAATATATTTTAATGTGGTTATTCAAGTTGTAGGTATATGTATTTAACATAAAAACCATGATTTTAGCCTAAATGATAAATTTGATGGTTTTTAATAGGCAAAGTATTCCTATAAAATTATTTTTCTGTTATTTTATCAGAAAAATGGACTCTAAAATTATGAAATCATATACATTGGTATCCTCATCACATTTTTCCATGTTACAGTCGGTCATGTTAAGGAATGAACTCTTTTTGATGAAATGAATAAGAAATCGAAAACACTTTATATATCTCCTTAATAGATTGATGTATCTTTATGTGGTCTAGAATAATCAATTAATATATGGTTTTATCCATACACATGTATTTAAAAGACATATCATACATAATATATTATTTATGTTTTATGTTTTTCATTACATATATTTATTATTTATTTTATCCGTTATATGTCTGTTAATATTTTATTATTTTATATAATTTATTAACATTTGATGAGAAAATAGTTGACACAAGATAACAATATATTATTTCATCATGTGGACATGTAAATTAAAGTTCTTTATGCAATAATGTTTATTTTTGAAATAGACATATGATCATATAAATAATAATAACCCATAACATTGAAGAAATAATCATTTTTTATAATCACAGGATTTTAACTACTAGATAGTTTATCAGGTAGGATATAAACCAACCATAGAAACTAGGTGAATAACTACATGAGATAATAGTAGGATTGAGTGGAATAATTTCACCATTATGATTGTATCTCATTGATTTGATTCACCTTGGGTTGGTCATGAACCATCTCCTATCACCAATATATTCAACCATTAAATATTAATTCCCACACATATATGATGTTTTCTATGGGTTTAGGGATACATAAAACAAAATATATAAACACATTACCATAGATAACAAAGAAGATTGTATGTTATAAAGGTCACTATATTTGATATAATAATTAGTTGACTGAAAAGACATACACAATAAGAAATTAATAAAAATAAAACCTAACAATTTCATATGTTGTCCACGATCATGAGAAATAATAAAATTTAACTATTATGCATTAAAAGTTATAATCATTCATTTATATTCATTGCTTGAATAAAAAATTTATTTTTGAAAAAAACATTATAATAATATTAATAAATAATTACCTTAGTTTAATTATATTTAAATATAGTCCATATGATAATATTGAAATATTATTTTAAATCAATTAAATTAATTAATATCAATTTCAGAATAATTACCGCTTAAATAATACTTACCTGGTTTATAGTATTTGAACATCTGGTCATATTAAATTCAATCAATAAATATATATATACAAAAAAAATATTGGAAGAATCATAATTTGTACCCTAATATACTTGATAAAACCTATCACTAGATTTTTATACATATATAATGTGTAATTTCAAATTCTAGAATGTTTGAATAATAATATGTACGGACTTTTTTTGAACTATGTTCTTACATGAAATGTATTCCTATATAGAGTGTTGTGATATTACATCGAATTGTACCATAGTTCATCTACTATAGTCTACACATCCTATATGACCAAACAAAATTCCATAAATATTAATAGTTTTTACAACTAGTGATTTCTATGAAGTCCAAAGAGTCAATTATTACTATACATGCCCTATATTTTCACAATAGTGTGGATAATAATTAATGTATTCATCCACATACTACCCTAAAAAAATCATTATCTCTATAAAGTTTAGAAGAAATTATTATTACATAGTTTATAAAACCATCTTCATGTCATGAAATTTTGTATCACATTTAATAACATTTTTCTTTGACCCACATGACATTGTAGTCTTGGAATGTACCTTGCATGAGTGGGTATAGGTAAACTGTTGTGTATATTCATATATACATAATGAACCCTATTTTTTGACACCCACCTAAAATTCCAAGGGACTCAAAATGTATTCCATTTAGATAATCACACATTTGAGGGAATTCAATGATATCCATAATGTGTGAAATCAATGCTAAATCGTTCAATCAATTTGGTATTAATGAAAGACATGTGTATTAATTACATGCCACATACTTTGACCAAATAGTTTCCATAAAATCTAAATTTACATAGTGTATACCAAAAAAATATTATAGATATTCAATTTAAGTTAATGCGAGATATTGTAGTCAATACATGGTGTGTATTGATGTTGAATAGAAACTGATATAAGGAATTCAATAATTTACATTGATCATGCTCGCGATTCTGACAAAAGGTACACGATATTTAATTTTTCATACACACCTGGTAACCATGTCCTATATCCAAAATCCTATGCCCCTATGAATGAGATCATTGCACAATATTCATCAATTAATATACTATTATTATATATATAAACCCAAAATAAATAATTATGTTGACAATTATATTATAAAATTATAAAAATTATTTTTATAATATAAAAAATTAGTCAACTAAATAATGACTAATTATAAATTATTATTTCCCCACACAAATACAACATAATATATCTATGATGTAGCAGAAGAGATTAAGAACATCCCTAGTATTTTCAATTTAGTTTCAAGTTATAAGATCTGATTAATATTAAAAGTAATCACTGAATTGGTCATGACCTATCCTCAGGGCCCATGCCGTGACGACCCCAGTCCCTCCTTCCATAGGCCACGGGCGGGCGACTAGCACCAAAGGAGAAACCCTGATAAAAAGGAAAGGCATTGCCTTTTAACCTGTAACACACACACACACACATCCCGAACACAAGCAATATAGGAATTAAGTACTAAAATAGAAATGTAAGTCATGATGAAAGTAAGTGGGCCAGTATACAAACCCAACGGAACAACAAATACAGCTACAAGTAAAAAGGTCAAACAACTCCTGGATCTTCCACCGGGGAATACAACCTGAAGGGAATGTACAAAACTCGAACAACTCGTCCCTGCAGTACGTCCCATCTAGTCTAGCTCCAAGTAGTCTTCGTCTGTCACCCTCAGCCTCGATCACTACTGTTCGTCGTCTGCACAGAACACAATAAGGTGCGGGAAAATCCTGTGCAGGGGTGAGTATAACAAAACCCATTAGGGGACCCCGAGACCCCCGAAGGTCTCCCAGAATCCACGAAGGACAAACCATAGTATAAAGATACAACGAAAAAGTATCAACCAACCCTACTTAAGTATATTCCCATACATATACCTATGTTATCAGTCACAGTCCGGCTCCAACTATAGAGCCCAAACACAACCCAACCCACAATGGAAGTAAAGTCAATCACCACGATGATAATGGTTGAAATAAATGACTCAACTCTCATAGGTATACATCTTTCATTGAGTGATAGAGATGATCAAATGTAGTCACTGATTCATCTAAGCTGTCAGACCCAAACAAGATACATGACCAACTAAGCTGTGAGACCGACACAGGATATCGGACTAGCAATTCTGTCGGACCCACATAGGATAAAGGAACATATGTCAGAACTATTGAACCCACGGAGGATCCCGTTACAGTAGTCATCGCTGTCAAACCCACGGTGGATTTTGGTTCAGTAGTCATCGTAGTCGAACCCATATAAGATTCCGGTACAATAGTCGTCGCTGTCGAACTCACTTAGGATTCCGTTACAGTAGTCGTCACTGTCAAACCCACGTAGGATTCTGGTACAATAGCCATCCCAGTTGAACCCACATAGGATTCTGGTAAAATATTCATCACATTCGAACCAACGTAGTATTCCGGTTCAATAGCTGTCATAGTCGAACCCACGTAAGATTCCGGTACAATAGTCGTCGCAGCCAGCTCTAGGGTTCCCACACACAGCACGCTCGATTCCGGGAGGGTATGCTTCTCAAGACAAGTGTTGATACATCAACTATCCGGAAGTCTCGATTTGATGTATCCCTTAGTTCTGTCTCTTCAAAAGTAACCCAACGCGACAGACGTCGTGTCAATCAGACGCCTGGTCTGAGAGTTATTGGCATTTCCGTTTCAGGGGCCCGGTTGGATTTACTCTCGATCCAAACCTGGACATTTTCCAAATTTGTCCAAATATCACTTAGAGTATCGAAAAAGTACCGCTTCATCATGGGGGTCGTAGTTCCATTGATGGAACGTCGATCAGATGCGTGGTTTAGGATATATTCGCATTTAAGCGAAGTCGGGCTCGGCCCGTCAAGCCCAATGGGCTGTGGCGGGTCGCCCCGACCCGACTCAGCGGGTCCGACCCGACTGGGGGGTCATCCTAGCATGGATCGGCGGGCTCGACCCGGTGGGGTGTGTCCCACCTACGGACCCACCCCGCATTGTGGGCCGGTCCGGTTCGCCCTACGGAGCCAAGCGACGCAGCCTCCTTGCTGCCCGGCCAGCAGTAGCCGGCCGGTTCTGCCCGCAGCATGCGGCCCGCACAGTGGGTCGTGGTTCTTCCCACATAGCGTCTGCGAGTGCCATGGTTTTCCTTCCAGGCTGGCAGGTGGCCGACCATTTTGCCCAGGAGAGCGGCCCATGGAAGCGGGCCGCGGTCTTCTCCGTGCGGCTCCGGCGGGCGCCGCAGATCTCCATTCCAGCCGGCAGGAGGCCGACCGATTCGGTTCGGCCGAGTGGCCCACATAATCAAGCCACGCCCTCCACCTCCACGAGGCTGGATCGATGGCGCTGGTCCACCACCGATGCGGCCCGGCCTGGCCGTGGCCTTCGGCTCCACAGCGCGGCGCGACGGCGCCACGCCTATTCATCCGTCGCGGCCCTCCCGGCCGCAGTTCCTCTTTCGTCCTCCATAGTCCTCCTAGCCGCGGTTATTCTCCAGCCTGGTGTGATGTCACCACACCCTTTCGGATCCGCCTCTGACATCGTGAAATTGAAACAACAAAGGGGATGCTCAGGTCGTGTTCGTGCGGACCGAGCCCTCCTTGTTACATTGATAACAATCGGCACATCATTCCAACAACATAATGATGTAGAATGGAGGGTAGAATCAAACATTAAAGTATCCCCTACATCAATTCAAAGTATGTTGTCAAAGGTGTAGAAAATAATTCAAAGACATCGTCGAATGTGGCATGCGTCACACGCAGCCGATTCCAGGCTAAGCATCGTCCTCGTTCTTCATCGGTGACGGTGCGTTCTTCGTTGGAGAGGAAAGGCTAGCTCAAGGTTCCACCCAAAAGCTCCACACTAGGATTATTCCAACCCAAGAATAATAATATACTTGTCCATTATTTAGTTGTTGGAAAAAGAATTAAAAACAATTAAAGTAGATTAATTAAGTGAGGGATTAATTAATCATTAGGTGATGGCACCATTATGAGGGAAGGTGGAAGGTGGAGGGTTTAACCAACATAAATTGGGGGTTCCAAAGGTTTCAAGCCCATGTGGGCCCCACCTAGTTATATCCTTTGAAGCGAGGTTATGTGCTGGTGGACCCCACCACTAACCTCCCTTTTGAGGTTTTAACCACCATGCAATAAAAATATGTTGCATATATTTTTATTTAACTTATTTATAAAACCCCCAAAATTAACATCCACTCTCGATAAAACGCAAATGCGATAAAGGTCTCCTTAAGAAAATACTGGAACTGCAAGTTCATCAATGTCCTTATATTTCAATTCCATGCACCGGTTCAAAAGATATAAAATCCCACACATATGTTTTTCGAACGTGCCCAAACAAAACTTCAGAAATTGATTCCGAGCACACCGGGACCCAGAATTAGGCACCGTCAAAAACTACTGACTCGTAAAATTTCAATGTATTTAAGAAATAAAATTCCACGGGATTACGGGTCTTTAAATTTTCCCCACCTTAGGTATTTACATCCCCGTATGCTACAACACACACTAAAAAACAAATGGCGTTGTTGAGCATGCATCTGAGCCTCTATCTCCCATGTGCTCTCCTGGAGGTTCCCGTGCTGCCAGCGAATGCGCACCAGAGGAATCGACCATCCACATAGGACCCACTCCTATCGATCCTCATTCTCTACTGGAACCTCCGTGAATGTCACCCCATCATTGATGTCCAGCTCCCCATGGTCGATAATGTGGGATGGGTCAAGCACACATCTCCTCATTTGTGATACGTGGAAGACGTCGTACACCCATTGTACCTGAGGTGGAAGGGCCAGGCAGTAATCCACCTCACCTAATCTACCGGGGACCAAAAGGGGTCTAATGAATCGAGGAGATAACTTGCAACCTCATCCAAGTCTCTGTAGGCCTCATCGAGGTGAGACCCGTAGGAAGACGTGGTCGCCATCCTCAAACTCCAGTGGTCTTCTTCTCCTATCAGCATAGGATTTATGCCTGCTCTATGCAGTCTTCATCTGATCCTGGATGATCTGCACCTTAACCATCATAGTATGTACCATCTATGGTCCTATAAGTGCTGACGCCCCTAGGTTAGTCCAGCACAGTGGTTATCTACATGTTTGGCCCTACAGTGCCTCGTAAGGTGCCATCCCGATGGTGGAGTTGTAGATGTTGTTGAATTCAAACTCCACCAAGGGTAAGTGATCCTACCAGTTTTGACCAAATTCAAGGACGCATTGACAGATCATGTCCTTGAGAGTCTGAATGGTCCTCTCAGTTTGACCATCTGTCTGAGGATGGAAGGTGGTGCTCAAGCGAAGATGCATCCTGAAATCCTCCTACAACCCCTACCATAGCCAAGAAGTGAAACGGGAATCTCAATCGGAGATGAACGTCAATGGAACACCAGGAAGCTGTACGATCTCCTGTATATAGAGGCATCCCACGCTCTCTACTGAGCCATTCTCTCTGATCGATAGTAAGTGGGTCGACTTGGTGATTCGGTCAACAATCACCCAGATATAGTCGTGTCCTCTGGATGTATGTGGAAGTACCATCATAATATCCATGGATATCTTATCGCCCTTTCACTCTAGGAACTCTAAGGGCTGAACCAAGCATGTTGGAACCTGGTGCTCTACCTTTACTTGCTGACAAGTGAGGCATCGTGAGACAAACTCTCCTACCAGCTTCTTCATACACGGCCACCAGTGCTGTCGTCTGAGTTCCTGATACATCTCCACCAGTCTTAGATGTACCTCTAGAGGGGAACTGTGGAACTCACGCAAAACCTCCTCCTGCAGTGCAACTAGTAACATGGTATGTCATTTGAAGAGGATGACATGCTCGCCACCTTCAGAAAACACATCAGGTACATGCCCTGAGGATATACGATCATTTCACATCGTAGAGTCAACGTCCTCACATTGTGCCTCTATGACTCTCTCTAGAAGTGGAGGAGTGACTGTGAGAGACTGTAGAAAGGATGCTCCATCTCTATCCACAATGGATATCTACAACAAGGCCAGCTGCTTTGTCGGCTCTCATGGCAGCTGAATGCCTGACCTCTTACTGAGAAAATCTTCTACAACGTTCCCCTTCCTAGGAGTATAGACTATCTCGTAGTCATAGTCCTGGAGGAACTCGATCCATCACCATTGTATCAGGTTCAGGTCCTTCTGCAAGAAGATGTACATGAGACTTTGGTGGTTAGAGTAGACTTTAAAACGCTCGCCCATCAGATTTTGCCGCCACATCATTAAGGTGAAGACCACTGCTTCTAAATCCAGGTCATGGGTAGCATAATTCTTCTCATGATGTCTCAAATGCCATGAAACATACGTTATCACTACTCACTCCTGCATCAGGACACACCTGAATCCAGTCCCTGATGCGTCGCAGTAAATTATGTTCCATGCAGCCTCCTTCGGTAGCCCAATGATGGGCACACTGGTCAACCTCTACCTCAGCTCATGAAAGCTCTTTTGGAACTTATCTGACCACAAGAAGGGTTTCCCCTTCTTTTTGAATGCTGAAAGTGGTGCTGCAACTCTAGAAAAGTCTGGTATAAATCTCAGATAGTACCCAGTCTATCCCAGAAAACTCTGCACCTCTGTCACATTCATGGGTGGCTCCCAAGCAAGTACTGCCTCAATCTTCACTGGATGCACTGCATATTCAGCCTCTGAGATTACATGTCCCATGAATTTAACCTCTCGAATCTAGAACTGGCACTTCGAGAGATTACCATAATGCTGGAGCTCTTGGAGTGTGTCCAGTAGTACTCGCAAATGGTAGGCATGCTCCTCCACAGTAGTCAAGTAAATCCGTATGTATTCGATGAAGACTATGACCATGCGATCAAGGTAAGGCTATAATATCATGTTCATGAGACTCTTGAACATTGTTGGAGCATTGGTTACACCGAAGGTCATAACCAAGAACTCATAGTGGCCATACTGACACGTAAAGGCTGTCTTCTACACATCCTTGTCTTGAACTCTTAGATGGTTATAGCCTGACCTAAGGTCTATATTCAAGAAAAATCGTGCTCCCTTGAGATGATAAAAGTGGTCTTCAATCCTCGGTAGTGGTTACTTTTTCTTCATGGTCAACTGATTCAGGCGACGGTAGTCGACACACAGTCTCAAGCTCCCATTTGCCTTCATGCCGAACAAAATTAAAGATGCCCAGGGTGAAACACTGGGTCCGATAAATACCTTCCCCTACAAGTCCTCCAGATATACGCGCAGCTCCCGAAGCTCTGCCGAAGCCATCCGATATGCTGGAGTAGATATCAGTGTTGTCCTGGGGTACATGTCAATGAAGAAGTATACCTCTCTTCAAGGAGGTACTCTTGGAATGTTGTTAGCAAAAACATCCACGTATTGATCCACCACAATAGGAAAAATCGAACTCCACACATCAACCGCTCCGAGGATTAGACTAACCAATTAATGTTTGATCGGCTGTCACCACTTTTGCGTAAGCCCATCCTATGACTACAATGGCTCCCTTCTTACTGGTGATGGTGAAACTGGTCCCATCCATGTAGATACACTGCACTTTCCACCTAATATAATCAATCTGAGCATGAACAGTGGATAACCAGTCCATACCCAAGATGACGTCGTAAGGCCTCAGTGCCACTACAAGAAGATCCCAACCGAAGCTATTGCCTCCAAGAGTATGCCCACACTGCCGACACCAATGCATAATCATTGATTCTGATCCTGTAAGAGTCTCTAGACGTACGGATCGGGCCAACGGCTCAGTCAGAATCTCTGAGCTCTGAATGAGGGCATTGGCAATAAAAGAATGACTCACACCTGTGTCTATAAGTACTGCAGAAAGGGTGGAGTAGACACAGATAGTACCTCGAATCATCTGAGGTGCACCGTGGTCATAGGCCTCAATTACTGGAGCTGAGACCACCTCTTTATGCCAGCTCCCTATGGTCGGGGTGGACCTCCTGGTGTTGGTGGTGGTAGAGGCTCGAAATGTCTTCCACCACCCACTGCTCGACCAGCTCCTCTGCCACGTCCTCCTGCTCATGGAGGACCTCCATGGTCGAACCTCTGCCTATTCCAGGGAGTTCCCTTTACTGTCTGTTTGTCATCTACATGGTGGGTCGGGCAGTCACAAGCCATGTGGCCCTCACATCATGCATAGCACTGCCTGCTCCTCATATAGTTGGTTTTGTTTCGTGTGCCCCGCACAATCGAACCTGTATCATGGGTTAACCCACCTGATGGACATTTCCACTTGGACCTCTAAATCATATGTCTACTGCCGTCTGTAGAGGAGTCCGCTACCTGTCTCCCTGTGGTGGGTCTCGCTGCTGGGGTCTGCTCACCGAGGAAACTCTTCAATAAAAGGGCTCACTCCAGCACCCCCTCCTACATCAGTATGCAGAGGGGGATCATTGAAGCACTGCTATCATGCCCGAGTCCCTTCTGGAAGGTCCAGTACCTAAAGAACAGGTCCCGTACCATATCTGTGGAGTGGCATGAGAGGTTAGTGAACCTCACTGAGTACTGAGCTACATTCATATAGCCCTCCTGCAGATGAAGTAACTCCTAAATCCACGTTGAACGAAGGTTGGATGGAACATAATATGATAAAAAGAGACTCTCAAAGTCTGTCCAGAGGAATGATACCTCGTCATGCTCATGGAGCATCAGACTCTACTATCTGTCTGCTGCTACATGCAGGAGACTCGCGGAAAGGATCACGATGAGGTCGGCTGGTGTCCCTACTAATATGAAAACTATAATGACATCCTCCAGCCAATCCTCAGTTACCTGTGGGTCTGTCTCTTCTCGGAAACTGGGTAGCCTCTGGCGCTGGAAGTCATGCAATGCACTTTGGCAGCGTGCACTCTCTGCTACTAGAGCTGGTGGTATCGGTGGCCCAACTGGTAGTGGTACCACTGGTACCTCCGCTATTATGGTTCCCTTCATCGAGGCCTCTTCGCTCAGTGGGCTACTATCTAGTATGAATTTCAGAACCCTAGATGGCTGTCATCGTAGGGTCATCCTGAAAAGAGACAGGTGCACCAAGGTTAAAACAATATACATGGTGAGTTGAGATAATGTAATCATGAAGAAAAACCGTTCAAGGAAACATAGAAAAAGTCAGTGTTTTCATGTAATGAGTCGGAGATCAGAAGTCAGATTCCAAGTGTATGGATATGACGGCTGCCGCACCAACACTGGTTTCCCTAAACTGATAACCACACCCAAAACACCTAACGCTGTTGCCATTAAAAAAATCATAGTCCATGTTCTGTTTTAGAACTGACTCCTCTGATACCAATTTGTCATGATCCATCCTCAGGGCTCGTGCCGTGACTACCCCAAGCTCGCCATCCACAGGACAGGGGATGGTAACTAGCACCAAAGGCGAAACCCAGATAAAAAGGGAAGGCATTTCCTTTTAACCTGTAACACACATAGTTCGAACACAAGAAGTAGAGGCAAAAAATACTGAAATATAAAAGTAAGGTGTGATGAAAGTAAGTGGGCCAGTATACAAACCCAACTGAACATCACATAAAAGTACAAGTAAAAAGGGAAAAGAGCTCCTGGTTCGTTAACCAGGGAATCCTACATGAAGGGTATGTACAGAACTCGAAAAACTCATCCCTTTACTACGTCCCCTCTAGTCCTGCTCCGAGCAGCCTCCATCTGTCACCCTCAGCCTTGATCGCTATTTTCCATCGTCTGCACAGAACGCAACAAGGTGCAGGCAAAGACCGTGAATGGTCGAGGATAACAATACTCAGTAGGGGACCCTGAGCCCCCCAAAGGTCTCCCAGAAACCACAAAGGATAAACCACAGTAGAGAGATAAAATGACGAAGTATAAACCAACCCTACTTAGGTATATTCCCATACATATACCTAAGTTACCAGTCATATTCTGGCTCCAACTCTCGAGCCCAAATGCAACCCAGTATTCAAAGGAAGTAAAGTCAATCACAACGATGACAATGGTTGAAAGACATGACTTAGCTCACACATGTATACATATTTTGTAGAGTGATAGAGATGATCAGATGTAGTCACTGATTCATCTACGCTGTCAGACCCACATAGGATACTTGACCAAATAACCTATCGGACCCAAACAGGATACATGACCAACTATTATGTCAGAGCCACACATGATACAAGAATAGAATTCAGAACTATCAGACCCATGGAGGATCCCGGTACAGTAGTCATCACTGTCGAACCCACAGAGGATATCGGTTTATTAGACATCTCTGTCGAACCAATGTAGGATTCTGGTACAATAATCATCGCAGTCGAACCCACATAGGACTCTAGTACAATAGTCATCGCTATCGAACCCACGTAGGATTTAGGTAAAATAGTCGTCGCAGTCGAACCCACGTAGGATTCCGGTAAAATAGTCGCTGCAGTCCAACCCACTTAGGATTCTGGAACAATACTCGTCGTAGTCGAACCCACGTACTATTCCGGTACAATAGTCGCCGCAGCCAGCTCTAGGGTTCCGACACACAACACGCTCGATTATGGGAGGGTCTAATCCTCGAATCATGTTTAGATACATCAACTAACACTATGTCTTGATTTTATGTATCCTGTAGCTCCGTCTTATCAAAAGGAACCCAACGCGATAGACGACGCGTCAATCAGACGCCCGGTCAGAGAGTTATTGGCATTTCCGTTCGAGGGGCCTGGTTAGATTTACGCTTGATCCAAACCCGGCCATTTTACAAATTTTCCCAAAACTAACATAGATTATTCAAAAAGTACCGTTTCATCGTTGGGTTACTAGTTCCACAGATGGCGCATCGATCAGACATGTGGTCTAAGAGATATTCTCATTTAAGCGAAGTCGGGCCCAGCCCGTCTAGCCCAATGGGTTGTGGCAAGTCAGACCGACCCGTCTCGGCGTGTCTGACCAGACTGGGGGGTTCGCTGGTCCCTACACGGCGGGTCCAACCCGGCTCGGGGGTCGGCCCGGCTCGGTGGGGCGTGACCCACCTGCGGACCCGGCCCGCGTTGCTGGTCAGTCCAGTTCGCCCAGTGGAACCAAACGGTACCTCCTACTTGCTGCCCTATAGGCCGTATCCAAGTGATTCTGCTAGACGCACGCGGCCCTCACAGCGGGCCACGGTTCTTACTATGTGGCGCTTGCGGGAACCATAGTTTTCCTGCCCGATCAACAGGCGGCCAACCGGTTCACCCAGCAGAGCGTCTCGTGAAAGCAGGCCTCGACCTTCTCCGCGTAGCACCTGTGGGCACAGTGGATATCCAGCCCGACCGGAAAGCGGCCGGCCGGTTCTGTTCGGCCGAGCATCCCAAAGATGCGAGTCGCGTCCTCAACCACCATGTGGTTAGCATGACAGTGCCGGTCCACCACCGTCGCGGCATGTCCAGGCCGCGGCCTTTGGCTCCACAATACGACGCGACGATGTTGTGCCTCTTCATCAGCTGCGGCCCTCCCAGATGTGGTTCCTCTTTCATCCGTTGTGGTCCTCCTGGCTGCGGTTATTCTATGGTATGGTTCGATGTCACCCTACCCTTTCGGCTCTGCCTCTGATTTCATCAAATGAAACAACAAAGGGGAGGTTCGGGCCGTGTTTGTGCGGACCGAGGCCTCCTTGTTACATTGATAATAATCATCACATCATTTCACCATCTTAACGATGTAGAACGGAGGGTATAATCAAAAATTAAACTAACCCCTACCTCAATTTGAAGTACATTTTCGAAGGTGTGGAAACGAATTCGAAGACATCATCGAATTTTGTGCTCGTCACACGCCACTGATTCCGGGCTCAAGCGTCGTCCACATTCTTCGTCGGTGACTGTGTGTTCCTCGTTGGAGAATAAAGGCTATCTCAAGGTTCCACCAAAAATCTCTACACAAGGATTATGCTAGCCCAAGAAAAATAATATACTTTTATATTATTTAGTTGTTGGGAAAACAATTCAAAAGAATTCAAATAGATTAATTAAGTGAGGAATTAATTAATCATTAGGTGTTGGCACCATTATGAGGGAAGGTGGAAGGTGACGGGTTTAACCCACATAAATAGGGGGATCGAAAGGTTTCAAGCCCGTGTGGGCCGCACCTAGTAATATCCTCCCAAGGGTGGTTATGTGTGTGTGGGCCCCACCACTAACATCCCTTCAGAGGTTTTAACTACCATGCAATAAAAATATTTTGCAAATATTTTTATTTAACTTATTTAGAAAACCCCAAAAACTAACTTCCGCTATCGATAAAACGCAAATGCGGTAAAGGTCTCCTTAAGCGAATACCGGCGCTGCGAGTTCATCAGTGTCTTCATATTTCAATTCCATGCAACGGTTCAAAAGATATAAAATCTCGAACGTACGTTTATTGAACGTACCCGAACAAAACATCAGAAATTGAAACCTAGCACACTGGGCCTCGGAATCAGGCGCCGTCAAAAACTGTGAACTTGTAAAATTCCCATGTATTTATGAAAAAACTTTCCATGGGATTTCTGGGTCTTTACAGAATTAATCTTTAAAATTATATATTGAAATATAAGATATAGTAAATTTTAAAAATAATTACAAAAAATTAATAGTTTATCATGTTTTCCGATCAATTCAATTATCATTGTTATATCCAACTTTTGGGGTTCTATCATGACCCCCTCCCTCTAATGATCCCCTCCTATGATAGAAATTGTGAAAGAGAGATTATAAACCCCGAGTCCCACCTCTAGATGGCCATGGGGTGGTGACCAACACCAAGGTTATATAAATCCCACAACGTGGGGGGCATTAACCATTTTAATGAAACCATTATTGAGAGATAATATATGTCAAACAAAAAATAACTACATTTCATATATAAACTAGAAACCAAAATCAATACCTCAATAATGTTTAAAGTAAAACATATACAATAGAATGATTGTTCAAAGTAAATACAAAAATAATCTGAGAAGCGACACAACTACTATGCACAATGCCCAAGAAAGTACTTCCTTTCATGGTCCATGTTGTCCCCATGTAAAAATGATATCAGTTTAATAAATATAAGTTGATTATACAAGAATAATCCACAGGAAAAAAAATTCTCTCACGCACAAGTGGGGGAGACATTCTAATCCCCCCATGAGAAAAAAAAAACAGAATCCAAAGGCACATTATAAGGTGACCTAATCACCCCATCCACACCAAAGACACAATCACTATATAACTTATTTCATGTAAAGTAATATACATAACATTTATCATAGGTTACCTCGCACCACATTCCAATTAATTATACTCCATCACAACCTAATAGAAGACATCCTCGTGCACCCATACCTTTCAAAAAAACCATAAAAACCCACCAAAAGCACCTTGGACACATTGAACATCTCATCCCACCTGAACAAAAATGGGGTAAAAACCACACCACTTCTTGAAGACAACTGAGATCCACAAAAAAAAACTCTTCCCGAAGACACCTTCCAAAACACAACACGCCAAAACACAAATGGGACTCGAATGCCACAACCTTTCCGAAGAGTGTTGGACTATCACTACTTAGAATAGAGAGAAATGAAGAGTGAGTAGTTAGCCATACATTCTACCACCAGGGTGTTTGGGGAGGACTCTGTCCCCCATATCAATGGGTTTTTTTCAGAACGTAGTCCACAACACAGGTGGGAAGCCTATTGAATTCACAATAAAATACACACACATATATATAGTGACCCTTCTTTTCTTACATTAGATTAAATAATTTTAATGATAAACAACATAAAAATGGTACACTATAAGGATAAAAAGGTTATTTTTATTGGGAACAGAAGTACCATATATATTTTTTATGACATAAAGAATAAAAATTTATTTAACTCCATTTTATCTATCTTTTTATTGGCTCGGGATATCTACATAGTACAAGTGGTCACATGAGAATATACATAGAAAAGGGGTGAGATAAAATTCCATTAATCATATAGATAAGAACATGAAATAATGTAACATGGATTTATCATAACATTGTCATAGAGATTATGAGAATAAGCCATAGATAATAGCAAGGAATGTGGAAATGAATAAAAATGAATCATCATGTATTAGTTTTCAACTAATAAACAAATATAGCATAATTTCCATGAATAAATCAATTTACTCATTATGTTCTTCACATTACACAATAATTTTTTTTTTCTATATAATTCTAGGTGCACCCATCACATCATAAAATTGTCATTTCGCAACATAATTCTAGGCACTCTTGTCACATCAAAACATTTACATTATCATGCATGACACATAGAACATATATAAAACATGAACATAAAATCTCAATGGAAAGGAATGGTTTTCACTTTATAAATCATAAATTCATATATATTTGGGTTCCCAAATGAATGATGGAATAACATTCATGATATAAGAACCATCAACCTTTTGTGAGAAATAAAAGGATTGTTTTTGAAATAAGAGTACTTATGGAAAACATTTTTGTTTGACCTAAAATATAGTGGAAAAAATGTATACCCAAAAAATGTATGATAATTATGAATAAATTTATGTTTAAGGAATAACCATATAGAATGTGGGGTAAAATAGAAAAAAACCTAAGGAAAGAGAGTTGGGTTTGAGAAATCCTTATAACTTTTGTACGAAAATGTTATTCTTTTTTAATGTCCTGTAAAATCACATTGGATTCATTAATTAAAACATTATTAACCTTTTATACATAGAATTAATTAATTATGGTCTTTATTAAATTATTTTATGGACCTTTGGACGAGTTATAGAGTTTTAATTCATGTTTCAGGTGTGTTCTTTTTTATTGTATTCATTAGCTGCTCACTTTTACACATGATTGGATGTTCGTGTACACCATGGATAAACATTGAGATTTTCTATCACATTATATGAAATATATTATAGGTTTTTAAATTATCTTATAATTATTTTGTTTATGAATAATTAGATAAAATTTAATGATGATAGTTTTAAGATAATTTCAATGTTTTTTTATCACAGTGAACATGTTTTGTTTTACTAATTGGTATTATGTATAATAGTTGTTTCTAGAACATAAATGTGGAAACAATATACATATTAAAATTAATTTTCAACAATATGATGGTTTTATTGACATCCTTGAAGGATTTTATGGAAAACTGATGGTCATCTCCCATGATGTAGGTAAATTAACACATCAAGGGTGACAATTTCATTTTTAAAAACTAAAAGAGATAGGTAGGATTTTAGTGCATTGCATTCCATTAAAATGATAGAATAACATTATATCAATCATAATGCAATTTCCAGGACATTTGGATAAGTGAATATGTGGGTAATAGAAGCACAAAAATAAATTTTAAATGAAATTGAAAGAAAAAATTGATAGAAATTACATCATGAATATATCCTCCTTTGGAGCCTCTTTAAGTGAGTGGTTTTGGTAATTTTATGAGAAAAATGTCTTATGTAAATGTGGTATGAGATTTGGATGATAATTGAACCAAAATTTGAGTTAGAACAAGGCTTTCGAGGTAGTGGAAATGAGGTTGTGATGGATGGTATTTATAGTGGAGGGGAGAGAGATTTTCTAAATATTATATTAATAAATTTATTATTTATCCACATAAAAATAAATCGGGATATTTAAATTACTATATACAGTAATCCGGGTATATGAGTTTTAACCACTGACCATTTACATATTTTAAGACTCAAGAATGATGCAAAATTTCATTTATTTAGATTATTTTTTAAATTATTGAATTTCACTAATCACTAAAAATTAATGAATTTCTGAAAAATATAAAGAATTCACACTATTCCTTTATCAACATTTAAAATTAAAAAATGAACATTATATTTTGAAAATAGTTATCTAAATATGAATAATTTAAATTTTTTTTGTTAAAATCATTATTTCATGAAAAATATATATTTAAATTAAAAATCTTTTTCAATCATTTTGAAATACCATTTATGGCCTCATAAAATTATTATATAATCATAAAAAATAAAAATAATTTTTTTAACGCATTTAATGAAAATATATTTCTTAAAATTATTAAATTAATCCTTTAATATTCATGACTTCCAAAAATACCAACATTATATTAAAAATATATCATATTATATTTTATTGGATGGATAAATTTTATTTAGACTATCATTGATGAGGATCTTATTCACCAGGCTAATTTAATTTTTATAATGGATATATTAATATTCATAGGTGAAATATTACTATTAAAAAGCATATGTTACTATTTATCAAATATTATCTTTTTCAAATCATTCTCCAAATATCTTACTAATCAAAACCTTGTATGTTATATTTTTGAAATTCTAATCACAAAAGTGGGAAATTTATGTTTAACAGTCACATAAAATTCAGAAGTTCATTTAAGAATGATGTGGATTTTTGTTTTGTAATGTGATTTTATGTGATTATACAATATGATGTTACTATACGAATGGTTAAATATCTTTGATAAAATTATGGCTCATTACATTATTCCCCCATTTGGAAATCCCCCCCCCCCCAGAAATTTCATTTTATATAAATCGGTGATGGTATTTCACCTTCATCACATCCTCCATTTCTGATCATGATTCTTCATACATATTGTTCCCACAAAACATGTAAAAAGTGGGTTGTCACGTTTTTTAGAATGTTATATATTTTGTCCAAAATCATTACTAGATGCTCCTCATATGAGATTTCATATTTGAGTAGTACCACCTCTGAGTTCAACCCATGGAGGGATCTTTTATATATATCCTCAGGAGTGATACCTGAAACACATCATGAACACGATCCATACTCGATGGAAGTGTAGGATCATAGGCCACATCTCTTATGGGGTCAGGGATCTCGAATGGGTAAATGTAGGAATAGTTTCCCTTTCTCTCAAAAATGTGTGACTCTAATCCATGGTGGTATTTAACGGAAGAATTTATCTCCAATGTCGAATGCCCCGTCCCTTCGACAGATGTCATTACAGATCTATTTTTGAATCATAGTAGATTTGAAATGTTGTTGGATGACTTGAAACTTCTTTTCCACTCATTCATTGGATCAGGAATAAGTACCCTTCATTATCAAACATCATTAGAATAGGTAATAGTTCAACATATCTTTCTATATAGATCTTCATATGTAGAAATATTAATACTCAAATGGAAGGTATTGTTATATGATTACTCAACCAATTGGAGTTGCTGATCCCATCCCCCTTTGAATTCAAAATAGTAGGCTCTTACCATAGCTTCAATAATCATAATAGTCCTTTCTAGTAGGCTGTTAGTTTGGGGGTTATTGGGAGTGATGAATTTAAATTTAGTACTAAAAGCATGTTGGAGACTCCTTCTGAATTTAGATATGAACCTTGTATTATGATCAGAGAAAATCGAGAGTGAAATCCCATATAGTCTTACTTGTTACTTTACATATATCTTTGCAAGCTGGTCATGTGAGAGATATTCAAAAATAGCAATAATGTGGGAAGTCTAGATGAGTCAGTCCACCACAACACAAACAACATTATTTCCATTCTATTTATTCGAGAGACTCGTGTCAAAGTCCGTATTGATAATCTCCCATTTACACATGGGTATAAGAAATGTTTTCATAATTCATTTAGACATATGTCTCTCTTCTATAACATGATGAAATATCAATCACCTTGATATATACTCAACAATCTTCTTATTTAGAAAGTCCCACTAGAAGTGTTACAGGAGATCATGATACATCATGCTACTACCTGGATTGATAGATAAAGGTTATCAATGAACATTATCAGAAAAAAAAATATTTATCCGAGGTGATTAATATTCACAAAGCCACATTCCAAAGAGTGTCACTCTATCATCATCAACATGGGACTCTTGTAGCTTCCCTTCCATGTTGTGTTCAACTTGTTTTAAAACTCTGGATCATCCCTTTATAAGTCCTTAAACATAACATGGAAAAATTGTTGGGTAATAATTTGGGAAAGTTTGGATGTATTCCGTTAAATTATGATTTCCAAATCTGTCCTTTTCGTATATATGAATATAGAGTCTTTCACAATATGGAACATTGATAGATTAGTAGGTTCTTCTCTATAAAGAGCATCAGCTTTGTTATTCACCTTACCATGATGATAGTTAATAGAGTAATCATATTTTTTATTAGCTCTATCCATTTCCTTTGATGCATGTTGAGATCATTTTGGGTGAATATATACTTATGTTTCATCTAATCAGTATATATGTTACACTTCTAACCATATAGGTAGTGTCTATCATTTTGGAATGAAAAAATCATAGTTTCTAGCTCCAATTCATGTGTCCAGTACTTATACTCATGGATATTCAACCGCCATGAGGCATAGGATATCACATTATCTTT
Source organism: Viscum album (assembly GCA_963277665.1). NCBI lineage: Eukaryota > Viridiplantae > Streptophyta > Magnoliopsida > Santalales > Viscaceae > Viscum > Viscum album. Next base: position 697,007,216 of record OY728163.1, read on the forward strand.
TTTTCATGAGTACAAAATCCAATAATTTCTTTAATGAACCACTGTATATCAAATAACATTATCCACTTTTTAGTAATGTGAGTATTGGTGTAGCGATGATCCATCTATACAGATCCTTGAAAATTTCATCACACTATTCCATCCAGACATACATTAACCCATTCCCTATTACCATAGTTATTAGGCTGGCTAATCATGAGATATTTCTCCTGAAAGGCTGATAGTATGTTTTTAATAAAAGAAAAATATTGATTACTATGACACTAGAGGGTCTGGACCATTCCCCAATCACCATTTTTTTGAAGGGTCTACAAAAATGACCTCACATGTGATGACATGTCCCAAAAACGAGACAATCGTAATCCAAAAGTCATATTTGCAGAACATGATGTACAACTTCTCATTTCCCAATGTCGTTAAAACATGGCTTAGATATTCTTATGGTCTATTATCTCTCTTGGAGTAGATTATAATATCAATGATAAAAAATACCACAAATTTATCGAGGTGACGTCTAAATACACAATTCATAAAATCTATAATGAATGTTGGGGAATTAGTATGTCTTAATGGAATCACCAGAAATTTAGAGTGAACATAAGTTTTACGAAAGGTATCGTTTTGAATATCTTCCTTCTTTACCTTTATCTGATGATATCTAGAATGAAGATCCACCTTTGAAATGTTTTTTTTCTCTTTGAAGCTTATTGAACAAGTCATTAATCCTTATTAGAAGATACTTTTTTGTTACAGTTATCTTATTGATTTCCTAATAATTGATAAACATTTTCATTGATCCACACTTCTTATTCAGAAATACCATTGATGCACCCCATTGTGATACAATGTGGAATATGAACCCTTTTTTTAAATACTCTTACTTCTTCGTATTTAACCCATCCATTTCTATAAGAGCTACCATATAGGGACACTTTGATAATTGAGTAGCTCTGGGTATGTGTTATTTGGACAACTCTACCTCATGATTCTAGGGAACTTTGGACAAATCATTTGCAAATACTTCACTTTATACAACCATAATGGGATTTTTATCTCGGTTTTCACATTCCTATTAATCAACCAATCGATAAATGTATGTCTCTTCAAAAGGAATCAACACCCACCCCATTGAAGGATTTTTCAATTGATGATGCTAATCTTCCTTGCATTTTTACAGGTTCACGAGAATGTTCCAAATATGGTATGGTATGCTCATTTCATGAAATTTTATATGTTCTCTATATAATGTGATCTTATCCATTCACATTATAGCATTGAATTTTACCCAGATAAGTATTACAAGATTCACTGGATAAATCTCCCCACATATGCCAATATTAGAAGAGTCCATCACATGGGTTGCAATGATTAAACCACAATGGGTTTTTAGGAATATATACACTTCAAGGTTTCAGGGATTCAATTCAATTGTTCAATAAAAATTTTATTATATAAAGGATTTCATAGAACCGGAATCAAATAATATTTTTTCCATTATTATGTAAATTAGAAGTGTAACTAGTATGACTTAATTTTCATTCTCTACTTCTACAGTAGAAATAGAATATGAATTCCTTTGTTCATTTGGATTTTGTTTCTGGTGATACTAATTACCCTCTATGAATTTAGATTTAGTTCACTAGTCTGCATAGTTCCCTAGATTTATATAGTTGTAGGACTGGACCATTGGGGGTGTTCTCATTTCCACTACTGCATTATCCTACATTCGCATGACTTTTTGACACTCTAGATCTTGGAGTCCTTTTCTCGCTCACATGAAACATTTCCTTACCCCTTTGAGGATGTTCCAATGAACCTTTTCCACATATTTTTAACACATGGTAGGTTGTGTTTTATTTCCAAATTTCTAATTTGAAACTCTATCATGAAACTCCAAATTTCTTTTCTTATCACCATAGCCATGGGACCATTCTCCAAAATCCATTTCCACATTGAGAGAATATTGAACAACTTATTCATATCTCCCAAAGTATTGAATTTCATGATCCATTAGAATGTCTGGTTTTAATCCAATGAATCATCTATCCATTTTGAAATCATTGTTGATTAAAAATAACGAAGCATACATTTCAAGCCATGTGAAATTTTTTTCATATTCCATGGGTGAATCTTCATACTTATTATTTTTCGCTATGAATTCTCTCTCTATATTCCTAAAAAAGAGTGTGTGGGAAATACATGTTGAGAAAAATTATCTTACTATCTTCCCACTATATATATTCAATTAAATCTCTCATCTTGGTGTTCTTTATCAATGATTACAATTGGATGACCTCCCCATAGAGTTGATAAATGGATAGAGTCACCATCTCTTTCATAAACAATGATGCAAAGAACCTATTTTCTCTATTATGTTGACCCACTATTATGTATCAAGTGTATTAGAAGACCCACTAAATGTCTGTGGTCTTTGACACATAAAAGAGATGATAACCAGTTTTTCCCTCATTGGTGAAGGAGGAGTTTCCACATTATTAAGGTTATTGTTCATAACCTGGGGGAAATAGGTAAGCATCTCCATGATGTTTTGGACCCCACCTCTCAAGACATTGGGGATGTCATTCGAGAAATCACTATATTGTCCCTCTCATGGGTTATTGGCCCGATTTCTCATAGATTCCAACGTTTTCTAAAATAGAAATGAATAGAAAAAACATAAGTGAACAAGTCATGAGTAAATAATTTCTAATATTGTAGAACTAATACTAAATTCCTATCTTATTTGATCCCTATGATTATAAAATATTCTTTTGTTCTTTCATATACATAGTCTCATTCTAGGGTTTTCACTAAGTCTCTATAATCGTAATTCATAAATAAACTAAATCATGCCTCTGATACAAACTATAGAGACCGTTATTTTTTTATATTAATTTTTCAACATTTTAATAACAAACAAAAAAACATTACACAATTAGGATCCAATTGTTTAGTTTCATAGGAAAACTAGGACTATTCATTACATTTACCAAATAAAACATAATCATTTATTTAATTCCTTCTTCTCTATCTTTATAGTATCTCTAGTAATCCCTTTATTATATGTTGTCACCTGAGGATATTCATCCAAAACGTTTGATCTAAAAGACCATTAAGAGAATAATTATGAACATGAATCAATATAAAATATTTTGAGCATAAAATCAACATCATAATCAAGAGAAGAAGCATTAGATAATATCATGGAATGTGACAATGCATAAAAATGAATACTCGTGTCTTAATGGTCAACTACAACACAATTCTAGCATCATATTCACACATACATCACTTTAATCATGAGGTTTTTATCATATTCCAATGCACTATAGCACTATATAATTCTGGGTGCACCCATCATATAATAACATTTCCATTGTGCTAAATAATTCCAGGAACACCCGTGATAATGTAAAAATTACATTATATTTCATTCCACATAAAAAATATATCAATAATGAACATAAAACACACCATGGAAAGGAATGGGTATTAATTCATATTGAATACATTTATAAACATTTTGGTTCCCAAATGACAGAGTTAATAACATACATGATACAAGAACCATTAACCTTGACTGAGAAGCAAAATGTGTGATTTTGAAAGATAATTTCTTTTAAAAATATTTGTGTTGACTTAATATATAGTGGAAAACATGTATATACCAAAAAATTACGATACTGATGAATAAATACTTTTTTATGGAATATCCATATTGAATATGGGGTGAAAAATGGAAAACCAAAAGAAAGAGAGTAGGGTTTTAGAAATCCCCTTACCTTGTGACTTAATGAATTCTTCCACATAATGTTTTATATGATCACAATAGTTTAATCAATTTAATCATAAAGAACCATTTATAAATGGAATTTATTTATTATTGTTTTATTAAATTCTTCTATGATCCTTTTTATGATGTATAGAGTTTCAATTCATTGTTCGGGAGGGTTCTTTTTCATAGTTTTCCTAAACGGTTCACATGTACACATAAATACAATTTCATATAGAAAATGTATAAACATCCATAAGTTCCATTAAATAGTGTTTATTTTCAACTAGGATTTTGTATAATCTTATAATTATGCTGGTTATGAATCAATAGAAAAAAAGTCTAATGGTTGTTTCATTTTAATTTGGGATGTTTTTTTATAACAACGAATGTGTATTTTTTTATAATATAGTATTTTCAATAAAAGATTATTACATAAAATAAATGTGGTTAAAAACATATTACAATATGTTTTCATCCATTTAATGGTTTTATTGTTATCTTTTAAGGCTTTGAAGGAAAATTGAAGTGCATCTCCCACAATGTAGTTAAATTATCAAATCATAGGTGATGGTTTAAATTCTATGAAAAATGATTGAGAGGGAGGAGTATAATGAATAATATTATATTAAGATGATAGAATACCATTATATCAATCATAATGAAGCTATAGATTCTATTTACACTATAAATTTAACACATTAATCCATTCTTATATCTTCTCAAAAAATGACAAAATTCCAAAATATTCTTAGAACTGATGAATGTTACAATTATTCTAACCATTCTTAAAACATATACCAATTCCATTATGATAAAAATCATTATGAGGATAGATCTTATAGAATAGATTACTTCTTATTCTATTTTATCATTCCAATTTAAACAATAATATATTTGGACCATTCTAACATAAAAATTATTGAAAAATATAAATAATTCAAACCCTCATTGGAATAATATTGACATTTATAACACTTTTGATAGCACACCTTATATACCATCCAAAAATTAATCCTTTTAATCAATTCCACATAATGATGATATTTTTTCTAATGATGTATTACATCAGATGACATATTAGTGTCATTAGGAATCCAACAGATCAATCTCAGATTTCATATTTTTTTTTGTCTAAAAAATTCACATCAGTTGTTTATCCATTGGTCCCCATAATATACAAATACATTTAATTAGTTGGTCCCCAAAACTACCACTTCTTTGTCACTATAACGTTGATTTACTGATGGAACACAATCCCAATGAAGCAATATCAGCAATGAATTCCTTCACCCAGATTCATTGTAATAATCTATTGATCGTATTGAGTTGTTTATCAGGTGATTCATTGAATCTGGGGGTTTTAAAATCTAATGAATCAGTCGATCAGTGCATCCACAACCATTTTTACTACTGAAACATAAACAATTCTCTTCCCTTTCCCCCTAAGAAAAATTTATTTTCTTATGAATTTATAAACAAATTGATAAAATAACAATTAGTATATCATCTTCTGACAAACATAGTAGTGTTATATAACATTCCATCGTTCCTACACCATCTTTATTTCCAACCAAAACTCAAACCAACTAGAAAATATTCCCCCGTTTTTCAATCCTAAATCTTGGATCACATGTTTTGATAATTTCATGATGTTAGAAATATACTGAAAAATAATAAATTATAATATTCTGTATGGAGACATTAAGTCTCAGATATATTTTCTCATACTGATTGATTCCATAATTTCATACATAATTAGAGTTTAACAAACATCATTACTCAAACAAAATTTTTAGAAAAAGAAACCAAAACATGTATATATTATAATGTTGTAATTTTCCAATCAAATTATTATGATAACAATTCCATATATGACCAAATAATACAATGTGAATTGATTTTTCCATAATGAAAACATAGTATAATGAAAAAATGAAAAACCATTATGCATCAAAAACAACTTTCAACCAACTTGGTTCCAATAGTATCCCCTATTGGATATTTTTGTAAAACTGGGTTTGAAAATAACTGATCTTTTTAACCTCATTATATATAATACTTGTCAATATTCCTAATCCAATGATATAATATCATTGTATGACAAATGAATAATTGACAAAAAAATCCCTAATGTCCATAAGTAATGACTTACAAAACTTCAATTTAATTCATCATTAAAATACTATTTTTCATTATTATGACACAGGTTTTCTACAATAGTTAAAAAATATTATATAAATATTCACATACATACTTTTTGAATTCAAATCATACCCACCACCCCCAAACATAATTTGTATCATAGATTATTTTTCTCATACCAATTGATTGATATGTAAAACATTATTTTTCACTCTAGTGAAAATATTATCAAAATATGGGATGAGATAGGGGAGAAAAACACATACCTAATCCTTAGAGGGAAAGAGGATAGATTCCAATGTTCATCCTGAACATTAAAAAATTTTCTTAAGGAAAAACATTTGTTAAAAAGTTTGAAAATTTTTCCAATGTAGGATCATAATTTTTCTTGTGTTAATTCCACACCACATTCTCCATGATGAATTGTTACTTGATATGAATATGTATTGAATGTAATTTTTTAATTAATTTCACTTAGGGTTTATAGAACTTTTATTATCAGAACCCAATAGAAGATGTATTATCACAATAACATGTAAGTCATCAAATAGATTATTCAACTACATATGTTGAGTAATATCTTGAATTCATGATACATAATCAGAATCAGATGTGTTAAGAGTTAGTAATATTTTTATTCTTTGTATTCCCACTTACACATATTTTTCTCAAAATAGGGGAACCATCATATGTGTATCTTTTATCATTAACATCTCTTGCCCAGTCAATATCTGAATACCATGAAAGTTAATTCATTATAATATATAAATTCTTATACAATTTTTTTTGTTTCCATTTATATATACCAAAATTACATTTCTAGATTAACGTTGTTATTATTTTTGAGATCATTGAATGATTTCACATAAATTATTGACATAAAAATGACTTATCTTGAGGTGAATATAATAAAAAACATTCAAATAATATCCAAAACTTTTTAGATTCACCTGTTTTACCTTCATCATTTTCCAAAAAAATTCATATGTAAATGTTTTTAATTTTTTTTAAATTTTTCATGCCAAATATATTAATAATTTATTTAGGATAATTTTCTTGAGAATGGTAAATGTATTTATTATTTTGTGATAATTGTAACCCAAAATGGGTTTTTTTTAACCATGCAAGGAAATTTTCATCACTTCATTCATCTATTGAAAACAATTACACATTCTGTCATCATTCATAGAAATCAATATATCATCAAGATATGTGATTATAGTGTCATAAATCTGAGAACATTCATTGATCTTCATATTAATATAATCCATTATGATCTTAATATACATCTTCCTTAAGATGTTATACATTTTGGAACACCAAGATCATGTAGCATGATTTAGACCATTGGAGGTCTTCTTCAACTTACAAACACTAATTTTAACCTATATAATAAGAAAAACACATGGTTTTTCAATATAAAATTATTCATCAATGTTTTCACTTAATAAATTCTTACCCTGTATCGAACTAAAAAATTTAATATCTTTATTGAGAATAAATATTTAGAGTGATTCTAATTGTTTCTATACATAAAACTTGACAAAATATCTCTCAAAATCAATTCCTCAAATATATGATAATTCATTTAACACTAATATTGCTTCATTCCTAATAACTTCATTATGTTCCTAAAAAATGTTCCAAACCATCCATTTTTTACAATAAAATTTTTATCATTAGTTTTAGGTTTCAGTTTCCAAGAATAATTGTACTCAATCTGATCTAACTCTGTATTCGTCGTCTAAATCCATTTTGGATGCTTAAAATCATCATTCTCCTCATTTAGCTAAAAATTTAAAAACATAATGGTACATGTAATGACATATGATATTCTTATCATTTGAACCTTTTTATTTTTACCACCAATTAATTATTTTAGATTGAACATCCTTCCTCGTCCTTGGATGAGATGATCAAAATTATTCCCAAACTATTTAAATAAATGAGAACGATTTTTCAGCCTGTGTAGGATTGAAATTTTATGTTTTCTTTTCAGATCAATAAACTAGAATAATTTCATCATTTATATCATCATCATCTTTAGGTTATTTTGACATGTATTTCACATATTATTCAATATCATTCAAATCAATAGATTCAACTAGTATTTATGTTTTAATGAAGAAACACATATATACTCATCCTTCTAGAGTATAGCTCTGAACTATTCCCATTTCACCTCTCTGATCTGAATTTCCTTCTCTTACATGTCTGTTTATTTATGATTTAGGGGTTCCAAAAACTCTTAATTGTTTAAAATTTAGAGTGTTATCATTGAAATTTTAATAAGTAGTCATATTGGAACTATTCATGTAGAAACACCAATACTGAATATAAATATATGTGTTCATCTAGTTTCACTAAAAGTTAAGAATGAAAAAATGTTCAATAATAAATATTACACCCCATTTTAGAAAAACTTATATTCTTCCTCTCACGAACACCATTTTTTCCTAGTATTGATGGTGTAGTAAACTCATGATGAATTTTCTATTCCTCAAGATACTTTTTGAAGTATTTATATTCACATTCAAAAAAAAATTCAGTTCTAAACATCAAAACATAATAACCAAATTCATTCTATGATCTCATGTTAATACATTTTCACATCATCAGTGTATTTTATATATGTTTCCAATACATAATGCATGTATTGTGAGTGAAATCATCAATTAAATTAATGAAGTACTTTTCTTTGAAATCAGATTTGTTTTTCATTGGACTATATATATATATATATGAATGGTTATGTTTCAATGTTTTAGTATAAAGAATATCAATATTCTTATCCATAGAGTTGGTGATATTATATTTCAAAAAAATCGGGAAACACCATTATATTATTCTATAATTATTATTAATACAATGGAAATTATTTTCAATTGAAAAATTTCTTATATTACTCTGAAAAATATTTCCCAAAATTTTATACCACAACTAGTTTTCTTATATCATGTTCGTATAAAAGGAATTACGATCTCTAGTAATGTGAATGAAATTTCATTTTCTAAATTTACAACATTTAACCACTTTTCCATCACCCTCCATTTTCAAAACTTAACCATATTTTCTAAATAAAATAATTTAATTCATTAATTTTTTCTGAAACACAAAGGAGGTGGTGATTAGGCCAATATATATATAAATATAACATGGATTTTAACTTTTCTATCCCAAATATGGAAAACCAACAACCATTGATTCTGAGAGATTCTTCATTTTCAAATGTCATGGTTTCGTCCCGTAAATCATACACAATATTCTAAAATTTCAAATATCCTATCACATTTCATTGTCAAAAACTACTCAATATAAAAGGTTTTTATATTTTTGTATTCTTAAGAGAAGTTACTACCATATATTATTATTATTACTTTCCTTAATAAGTTTTCATATCCTGATTTTGAGAGTTGTTATAAACCAGCTATTGTACTTGTAACAAAACATGAGACCCCATTTTATGATTTCTGGGTTGAACACTTATTTAATAAATAGTTTCTATATGATGGAATATATATTAAAAATTCATAATCGACTTCTTAGGTTTCGTCCATTTGATGAATTGAATCCCCCTTGAGCATTTCCATCTAAAACATAGTTAGTAGTTGTAGTGTTGTTGATTGGACAAACATATGTTTTTCTGGATGACCACATCCACAACAGTACTATATGTATTCATTGAAAGAATATTTATCCACATTACATTCATACTATCACAAATTCTGAACATGTTTTTTTAATTCTTATTATTCACTTCATAACTTTATTGACCACCTACATTTTTGTAGTCACTCGAAATATAATTCCTGATCATGTATTTCAATACATACTTAATAAAACCAGATGTAATAGAATTTTATATTTCTTCATAATTATGAGGGTGATATGAAATATCCACGTTTCTCATTCCATATACATGAAATTCCCATATTTATTCGAGGGAGATTCATATTCAACATTCTACCAAACAATTAAAGGTATCTTATGTTGATCATTCTCAATATCACATTTTTGTTAATTTTCATCAATATAAAAATTATAAATACTTAAATTTTTATAACCCATATTATATTTAGAATGTTTCTACGGAACATGTTTGAAAATATGCCTCATTTTACATCAATTTTAATTCTTGATGTTCATTTTTATTATTTTCTTACTAGATATACATTATCAAGGAATTTTTATATTTAAGTAAATTATCAATGTATTCATGAAATGATTCTTTATTATTATGTATAATTTTATTTATTCGACTTCATGAATTTTTTTACAAGTACAGTAATCACCCTTAAATAATTATTCAAATTTCTATTCAGGTGAAACAATAAAACAAGAAATTCATTATTAGAACTGCTGCTTCTATATACTAAATCATTATGTGTTACAATTAATGTATTATCCCTATCATTATCATTATTCTATTTCTGATTCAATTTAAATATCCTCATCTTCATAATCTTTAAAAAAATCCCGAGTTTTTATTTTTATAACATTCCAAATCTTCAATTGGAAGAAGGTTATTTCATATCTCCCAATATCTTAGAATATTATCTTAATAATATATCATATTATTCAATATTATCTTAATTTTTTTCTTTAGAAGAACATTGAAACAAATTTCCCAATAGATCACAATTCAAAAATATAAGGGATTCTTTCCCATTATAAATTTAAAAATATAATTTTATTTTTAGAATACACGGATAATAATTCATCAAGATTCAGACTTACTTAATTTTTTATACAGATTCAGCTATATATTCTTCAAAATAGTTGGAACAAATTTCTTTTTACTTTTCATTACATTCAATCGCCCCTCCATCCATCATTGAAATTTTTTTATAAAAGGAAAAATGGGCCAAGGACTGAAACAAGTGAAGGAGGTATTTAATAATGAAATCCTAAATCATACGGAAAACCCAATATAAATAATTTGAGGGAATATAATAGTACATAAAATAATACAAGGGGTGGAAGGTGAATACCCCGACACTAGGAACTTCTTGACATTATTACATTCTCTCAACATGTCTATAAGACAAGTTCTATCCTAAAGAAGCCTGTTATTGTAATGATGAGAATAAATGATAGAAAATATAATGTTGGACATCCCATGATTTTATATGAGGATAATAAAGGAGTCTGTTTCAACATGGTGAATATGAATGCCATGGGAGATTCATAATTCTATCCCCTTAGACAATATAAAGTTGTCAGAAGTGAGGGATGTTCACCTCTAGAAAAAAAATGGGGATGAACACTGATCCCTATTGGTCATAGAAAGAATCTCCACCTCTCAATAAATCATTCATATAAGAATAGTAAATACTTGATTTATAGATTGATCTAGTTGGGTTCTTATAAACCCAAAAACCTTGAGAAATCACAATTGGTGAAGAAAAAGTGAGTCTACTCCAAGACATTAACCACCATATGGAAGGTTCCAGATCACCATGCATGAGATGTTCTAGATGCTCATTTTCTAGTAATTTCACCCTATCCCTAAAGGTTGTGTTAGAGATGAACAACCCCTCATACCTGGACCAATTTTGTTCAGTCCATAAAACACATCATCCTTCCACAAATAACATGTAACATACCTTTTGTTGAGGAACTAGGTCCACCAACCAGAAGAACCATGACCAGATAAAATCATCCTCCAAGAGCCCCAACATATACCACACCATGAAGACCATAGAAATATTCTATATATAATAATCCCAATAACTATTAATGAAAAGGTGTGAGTGAAAGTCCCCTTTGGGACCGTGTCAATTGTAACATTTGAAGATGATAAAAATCCATTTTCTATAAACCTATTTATCTTTATAGAGGGAAGTATTGTGAATACTGCAAATGAGGATGATAATCTTGTATAAGATTTCATTTCAAAAAATAATCCATCCCCATGAATCAAAACTATCATTATCATGAAAACCCCTATAGTAATCCTCTACTAAGAAAGTCCCCGAATGAGGGCCCATGAAAAACCATGGGAAGGTTCATCACTGATAGTAATATGACTGACTATGTTCATGTTAGAATGGGTTAGGACATATTGAGTGAATTTAGGGGAAATGTTGGCTTGTAATAATGAAAAGATAGGTACTAGGAAAACTAAATAAGTGATGGTACTTCTTGAAATTTTCACACCACACATTAATAAACCCATATCTAATGATTAACCATGAATGATACTGATGAATGAAGATGTTTTGGTGAGTACCATCCCAAAGTATACATCATCACCCTCCAGTGATGTCAAATTTTGTTCTATGTTATTTAATATAGAACCTTACCCATAAATAACTCCCCTGGAAAACAACTCGACCCATATTTTTCTACAAGTAAGACATTGAGTTTGAGACACTCTGGACGGTGATGACACCCTTATCATCCCCGTGAGACATCCTTTGCCACAAGGCCTGATGAAATCTCTCATATACATGGGAATCCCAAATAAATCTAACCAGGAATCTTACATCATTATGGAGAACCATCATGGGAGAAACATTATCCGAAAACATATGCATGGGGATGGAGGTTAACACACTATTGACCAGGGAAATTATCCCCCCCAAATTAAAGTAAAAAAGTTTTGCACATAATGATATATTTAGTAATTTTGTTAATAATACCACAAAAATGCAGAATTTGATTCTTACCTAGTCAAATTGGATCCCTTGAAAAATACATGAGAAACTTCCTATGATAGATCGCCAAAATATATTAAATCTTCTTAAAACTAGCATTAGAAAAAATACTTGAGAAATAAAAACAAATCTTCTGAAGAATGATTAAATTCATACTTTAATTACAATAAACATAAACTTCAGAATTTTATTATTGTAAATAATTCACTACTATTTCATCATTATCTAACATATTATTCTCTAATAGTGGAAGTGGAACATTTATAAAAAGAAAATGACATCCCCCTTTGATAGCTTGGAAAACATCATACTTAAGAAACATATGATATGTGGATGTTCTATCGCATTAGATATGATAGTTCATCCTATAAAACACTTAAATCCTTTTAATTATTAAAAAATAATTATTTTACATAACAACTTAAATTAAAAAACCATAACAAAGAGACAAAAATGGAACCCAAGATCTAATACTAGTTGTAAAGCCCCACTGGTGATTGATTTATTGCTTGGGGGAGGGGTGAATTAGAGATATCTTTTTCCGTGATTATTCATTTAGATTGAAATTTTTTTATCCTACTAGTGATGAATTATGACTTCTCTAGAAAAAAACTTTCGAAAAAACATTGGAAGACAATTATTTACAAGTTGAAGTGTCAAACAAGAGTTTCTATGTCATTATCACAATTTTTATGTAATCCAATACAACAAAATCCCCTATAAAATAATCATTAGGTGCTAATACAACAATTAGTGTATACACATACAATAATATACCAGTATTATTAATAGAATATTAATTTATATTTTTCTATAATGAATGATATAAAAACCGATTGAGTAAAATTTAATTAAACAATCACCATTTGGATCAAAAAATTTATTGTGTGGATTTATAAACGTCCTCTGTTGATAAACATATAAAAAATATTCACCTTCCTACCAAGTATAATATAATAAATACTTTGGAATTTGCTATGAAAAAAATAGTTTGATTGATCAGTATGATTCCTAATTGAAATTTATCAGTCTTGAAAGTAGATAATGTTTATTCTCTACAAAAAAAGTTGTGACCATCTTTATCATTCCCTTAAAAGGTATGTTGGATGAATTAGTCCTATCTTGAAACTCTATCCACTATTTATTCATACACTAATATAGTATGGAAATACTCATAATGAATATCTATTCAGAAATAAATTCACTCCTACAAAACCTATTGTGATCTCTCATTAAAATAAAATTTGAAAACTAAAATAATATTTAGAATGTACAATTTACTTGTTACTACTTATACGTGTGATAAGAGTTGAATGATTGGGAGCATAATTTCGTTTTCTAGGTCAAAAAAAAATGTCCTTAAATTCAAATTTCATTTACATTTAAACTACATATTTGAATCTTTCTGAGCATCTTAAATCAACTATTTTATTCTCAAATGTTATAAAATTTTCATAAAACTCATGTTTCCCCTAAACATTCTAACCATTCTTTAGTCTGATACCAAATCCTTCCTAATTCATATCATTATGAGAAAAAAATTTATTTAATGAATTTTCATCTAATATTTATCTACAATTTGTAATGTATAAACTATTGATACAATTATAAAATAAATGTTTTTCAAATATATAACGCATTCAAACACCGCATAGAAACACATTTGTAGTAAGAACCACTTTTACAACACACCAAAAATATCATAAAAACATTTTATCGTTCCTTAAATTCATCAAATCGATGACCTTATAGAAAATAGTTCATAATGTCTTGTGAATTTTTAGTATCATATTTTGTATAATGGATCAACCCTTAATTTAATCCTTTTCAATTGTCCCAATTATTCAAAACAATTATGTATTTTATGGTCCCTTCAATATCTACATACATTTTATTATTTTGTCACATCAAACTCCCACTTCCTAATCATCATACCTCCATTGTATATGTGGAATACTATGTCTAATGGAATGGTTTCAACAATGACTTAATTCTTATATATATTGAAATATACATTTGATCTTTATGAGTAGTTCATCTGATGAATATGAAAGTCCAACAGTTTAGGATTTCTGATGGATTCGTTGATTAGTTCCTCCACAAACATTATGAATTTAGAAACATTAAGATTTCCTAGCCTATCTTCTTCTAGATGCACTCTCTTATATCATGACATATTCAATCCTTTCAAAACAAAAGTTTCATTATAGCATCATCTGAAATACATTTTATTGTTCTATAAAATTCCATCATTCCATTACCTTATATCAATCCAAACAAACCTAAAACAGAATGGAAACAACTTTTTACCGCTTACAATATAAATCTCGGATAAATTTTTTAGAATAACTCAGTATTTTGGAAACATATACAATAGAAAAACAAGTAGATTTAGAAGGGGGAAATTATAAAACCGATATTTTTCTCATACTGATATAAAATATCATTCTAGAAAGAATGTGTGATTGGAAAACATCTGTACTAAAAAAATATTTCAATAAGAGGTAACTAAAACCAATAGATTCTGTTATGACATATATGTCTTATGAAATTATTTTGATTCCCATTTTCAAGAAAAATTTCCAAAACATAAATTATATAATGATCTTTTTATAATGAGATATAGATTAAAAAATATAAAAAACAACCTTCATCATCTAAAAAATCATCCATTTTTTTCCAAATAGTATGGAAATTATCGTAACTGGAGAAATCATCTTTAGAAAATATTTCATCTTGTTGTATATCATTATTCATTTTCACATAAAGAAATCTTTATCATTTGCTTTCTTATTTTCAAATTAATTATCCAATTACATCCGTATTTCATTTTAAATTTTCACTATTGACTATTCTTTAAAATAACATCCCATTTAATATCCCCTAGTTTAATTATGACTATGAAATCAATCTCATAGATTCATTATTCTATTTCTAGGAAATGATAATTTTACCTCAATGGAAAAATGTCTTCTTCATCACCATCATTGGAATCATAAAAAACATTAATAACAAATAAATGAAATTTTTCCCTATGTTGAAATGCTCTACTCATATGTTGGAGCCTTCATGGTGTATTCCATTTCTCCTCACAAAAAAATGATCAGGTAAAAAAAATATAATAAAAATGATCCTTACCTATTATAAAAATTATTATTTCCTTAATGAGGTCATAGTGATAAATTACATATATGGTTGGGAGGGGTTTAATTAAGATCCAAAATATAATTCCAATTTTATGATTTTCTCATTACCTTTGACTAACAGAAATGTTTCCTGTCCTCTCATACTATTGATTAGTTTTTTGTACACTATTACAATGATATTGATCTATATTAATTTACAGGACTTTCCCTTTTGAGGATATCTATTAATTTTATATTTATCCCCATTATTATGTGAATTATGAAAGTATATTATGGTGGTAGAATTTACTTTCTTTTAAATTTTTTTCGATTCAAACAGATCATTCATTGATGTTTTTACATGAACCAAACAACTTTAAGTAGAAATGATATTCAAGTGGGGTTCGGGGTAGATCCCCACATGCCCAATATCACTACCATACTACGTTTAGGTTCAAATAATTATCTCTCAAGAACCCCTTTCACCGCACTGTTCATATTTTCCTTGGATTTGTTCATTGGGGATGTGGAATCATTATTTTTTAATAAAATATAATTTTTATAATTACATAAATTCATTGATGTGTTTTATTCCACCTAACCCTATCTTAGCTTGAGATACATAAAATTCTATGTTTCTACAAAACATCATTTTATTATTTTAATTATCTAAATAATAAAATTTCAACCTAAATATTACAATGGAGGGTATAAAATGAATAAAAAACTACTAAACATTGTTATTCACATGTAAATCCCTTTTGAAATTAAAAAGGAAATACTTTTCAGAAAAAATATTTAAATACACACATTGGTGTTTTATACAATAAAAACAAATAAATAACTACTTTATATTATATTAATGATATATATATATATTCTAATCAATATAATGTTTATAATTCACCAAATTCATTTTATAATCATGATAAAAAAGGAATCCATTTTTATTATTAGAAACTATATTTTCCAAAAAATAATTATTTCAACATTTTGATGGAACACATACCGTAAAACAAAAAAAATGAATATTTTTGAAATTTTCATTTAAAAAATAAACATTCTTTTTTGAATGTGTAATGTGAAAAATTACTTTTTATGATTTTTTATGATATGTTTCATTTCATAATTAATACTGAAAATTATTTTATTTCAATGAAAACATATGTTTCTATATAAATATGTACAATGATAAATTAATTTTTTTTATTGGGTTATTAGTAATTTTAGTTAAATTGTAATTCCTTCAATCCAATTTAAGTCGTTTGAATCAATTTTATTGAAATTACATAAAATAGTTTTTTTTTAAACATTTATCTTTAAAAACATGATTTCTATCACCATCTAAAAGATTATTTTTAACTTATTTATATCCACTAATGTGTAATTTATTTTCAAAAATGTCTTCAATATTTGAAATAATAATTTCCAAATTTAGTAAGTATGTGTATTTTAACTTTTCACAATATATAGAGTAAACATAGTAATTTTATTAATATGGTTATGGGTAAATTGGGTAATTAATTTTAATGATAATACTATGAATATCAAAAAAATTATCCCAGTACATTCAAAAATTTTATTGGAATATTTTGATTCAATTATTTACACCTATGGTTTGAAATTTAATTATTTAATGGAAACATGTAAATAAAATGGCTAAGATATTATTAAAATCAAAGATCGTGACAAAATGTCAAACTATTACTTTAATTAAATTTATTATTTTTAATATGGGAATAAATAAAATTTATTCTTGACTATATATATTAATTTGATTGATTAAAAAGTATCTAAATTAGTGAAATTTATTTCAAAATATTTTTTAATATATAATTATCTAAAGTAATTACACAATGATAATACCATAATTATTCCACTAATGAAAAAATAAATTAATGGATATTATAAATAATAAAAGAAATATTTTTTGAATTAATTAAGATGTTACAAATATTTTATTGAATATAATGATATATTATGGATGATTGATATTATACAGTTTTAATATAACTTATTTTCGTAAGATTCCTAAATTCTAGGTAATGAATATTTTCAAAATTGAAACATATGATATATTATGGAAATAATATTTTATTAAATTAGATATAATTTATAAAAGTAGTCAACAAAGTAAAATAAGATTATATATGGTTGAAAATATCATAAATGTTCTATTTATAGTCAAATTTACTCTTTATAAGTAAAAATCACATCCACTTTATGTTGGAAAATGTGCTAATATATATTAAAATTGAACTAGGTTAACTATGCATAAAAAATGATAATGTTTAAAATAACACAAAAATTAATTTTAAATACAATATTTGATGATATTTAAACATTATATAGTTTTATATTTTACCAAATGTCATTTTCATGGTATTTTTATTTAGAATTAATTTATCACACATTAATGTTTTGAGAAATTCGATAATTACCACTACCCACTCTAGTAAAAGTGAACCTCTTATTATCTTTTCATCACACATAAAATATTATTTGGTTCATCCAACCTCTGTCCTAATAATATCCCATATTCCCACCCCTTATCATAGAATCCGCAATTTTATAACAAATTCATCAAATGATTTCTATTAGTAATAATGCCATAGAATTGATTAATATGTTGTCAATGTGTCTCCCAACCATTCACAAATATTGAGGAATGTTATTCTGATGATCCAAATAAGATTAATACTATAATAGATTCAATGAAAATATTACCTCAACCAATATATTGTTTGGACTCAATCTCCTTTGGTATAGGTTTCATTGTATAGATATAGCCAGATCCCTATCCCTATGCTACAACATGACTACCTAAAGGTGCCATTTCAATTGGGAATGTTTATTAGAAGCCTGTATACAATGCCAATGGCCCCCTCCATTGAATGTACTATTAAAAATACACTATATACCTTCCCAGTATGTTTCTATAGATCCTGAGATTGAATGTGTTGATATAACGGATCTTATCCCACATAGAATAGATGGGAAGGTCATGAAACATTAGTTAAGATTCACCATTCATCAATATCATTGTCCCTATTGTTGGTTTAAAAGAAAATAGGGATTTATATTCATGGTATTATCACATTTAGTAGAAACCATGTAACTATAAGATGGAAATAACTAGATGATGCTTCTCACACACACAGTTTCAGAAACACAATTTAGGCCCCTTGTCGAACCAATAGACTATTTCAATTACAAACAGATCTCTCTCAAAATCTCTACATCCCTCATGTTCTAATTGATTAAAGCATCCTATTTTATGATACCAGACAATGTAGTCAACCCGAAATAAATTAAAATGATTGTTAATAATATGTCTCTAACAATCATAAATTTTTCCATATTTTGTTGGGTTATCATTCGTAAAGATAGGTGCAAGGAACTAAAGCTCTATAAAATGATCTGAATATACTATAATAGTGATATAAACATACTGTTGGTTCCCCAAATCACTGGTATGTTCACTCATTAAGTCTTTAAGGAACATATAGTCATAGAATCTCGACTATAAATTCCACAAAGTCACATAATGTATCTATCCATCATGGTTGATAATATCCCACGATCATTTTGAGGATCCATGATGTATATAAGTAGTGAGGTTCAATATCCACAAAGTAGGTCTCCCTAGATTCTCAAATATAGACATAACCATTTTGATCCATTCATCTAGATCTTGTGCACTTCCATATCCAAAATATGGGGTTGAATAATATTAGTGAAACTACCTGGTAAATCTTTAATTGACAGGGAAGTGTGTATAACTCCTTGTATAGTATTTATAATCCAAAAAATTACCCTCTGAACCAAGCATCATCTTCCACATCATCAATATGAAGATTTTCCACAGGTTCCACTATGTGATATATCACAGCTGTCTTGTGGCCCACAACCTTTATAGAATGAAAATCAATACCCTATTTTTGTATTACCAAAGGATGTCATGGAGGAATTTCTCTAAAAATTAGATGAAAATTCCTTATAATTTTCTGTGAAAATTTTGTTGATACAAAAATATGATATTTATAAGAATTTATATGTAATTAATTTCACCCCTATTCAATCTCATAGATTTATTTCAAGGTAACTAAAATATATTATAAAACACAAGAGATGGTGCATACTTTACCATACTAAGGAAAAGTTTGGGTCTGGTTCAAAACCAAATGGATCACCAATTTTGAACCATTAGGGCCCAAGAACCTTATGAGCTCAATTGTAGATCCACTTAATCTATAACATAACACATTATAGTATATGAATTTTTTTTCCATTTCTTAATATTCTATGGCTAACTACTTAGGGTGAATACTATTGAATATGTTGGAAAATATTGTTCAGTTGAATGAAAACCCTCTAATTACTAACCATTTTTTATTAATCCAATTCATAAATAATTAGTTAATTAACATATACAGTGGTCAAGAAAACATATAAATCATAGCCAAGGAAAAAAATAAAATTATATTATATGTAATGGAATATGTATGGCATGTGAATTTCCTACAGTGTACCGAAAATTATATCAGATTGATGATGTATTTCCTATATATCATTGATCCAGAAACAGAATGTGAACCTCATTTTTATTAATAATAATATCTCAATTTATTTGAATAACCAGATCATGGAATAGAATACACTATATTAAAAATATTACAGAGCAATAGTTCCTCATTTTAGAAAACTATATATTACTCTAGACAAGGATTAAATACTCCAATGCATAGCTTATAACCATGTTCTGAAGAATTCCTCATTATTTTCTAATTATATCAAATTAGTAATGATATAAAAGGATTCTCTAATAACAATTTATAAAATCCCATCCGTGATGCCATGTAACTGGTTCCCCAAGCCGATGGTCCATATGTCCTTACATGTACCTCCCCATATGCCATAGGATATCGAATTATAGTGAGGTATGAGGTTTTAACACGGGGAGACTATTCCCATTAGTCTGAGTAGAATAGATTTTTAATAACTAGATTAATAAATAATGAAATCATAGAAATAATGGAAAATACATTGGAATAAATATTAAACAAATGAAAACTAAATAATAATCAATTGCAGCAAGTTGAATTATATAAAAAGGACAATGATATCATTTCTCTATAAAATTAGGAAAACATGTATTCATTGTAGTAGTAATACAATACATTACATTCATTAAAAATGAATAAAATGGAAAAATGTATCCAATCATCTGATGCTCTAACCTGGTCATATCCTACCATGATCCCATCTAATGTCAAATAATAATTCTCACATCCATTAGTGTAAATTTTCTATTATATACACGTAAAATCATATATCCTACTCGTGTACCATTAATGTCATAATTATTGTTAGATATACTCTCAGTAGGAGACCACCAAAAAAGTCAATAAATTATCACATCAGCTTATATATTATATAAGTGTATAGATATAATAATCAATAACAGAAACTGTAAGTGGGTCGGTTGTGGTTCTTGATGGACACTGGGTTGATAGTAGATACTTCTAATTAAGTATGATATATTTAAACAAGTGACTAGATGTTTATAGATAAATTGAAAATATACACAGTGATTCCTACAATCGTATATGTGGCTACTCCTCTCATCATGAGTCCATTTCATAACTCAGACATCCATAAGATATAGTATGAGTATCATAAGTATCAAGCGGCTATATACTGAGTACATATTACTAAGGGTTTCCATTCTAAGCAACATAATAAAATTTATTCCACGAATAATATCAATGTAATAAAGTTCTCTTTTCCTGGTATCATAATCATAGGTACAACATGCACAATACAACAATAATAAGTGTTTCCATTCCTCATATAATAATTAGAGCGATGACCATTCCCATCATCATAGTAAGGTTCATCATACCTATTTTTAAAAAAATATTATTCAGGAACATATGTCAGAGAAAAGGTATTCACGCCAAAATGTCAATAGAGCAGAAAAATAAACATTTTCATTATTATGACACAAAAAAGAATTCATAAACCATTATATTTTATTAATAACAATATCCAAACTATTGTTCTATTAAATTTTGTGTTTCAGTTATACATCTCACCTCCACATATTTCAACATGATTAAATATGTTTTTTATCCATGCAAAAAATGACAAATAGTAGTTTAATTAATATTTTCATAAAATAGAAAAACATGTTAAGAAAAGTTGTGCTAATTTTTTTTTGACTATTTTGTAATTTATAACCATATTGTCGAAGTGATCGGCGCACCAAAAGGGGGGGGGGAATAAATTTAAGGGGACCTAAAAAGGTCATAAGATATCAAGTAATGAATCTAATGAATGTTGCATATAATTTTGGGGAAACACATAATGAAACTATTGTAGACCACCATGATAAATATTATTAAACATCTAAACATTATAGGATATGCACAAAAAAATGATACGTCAAACTCATAGTACTCACCTCAGATAGTATCAACCCATCATTTGGTTTAGATTCAGTAGAAAATAGAATATAGGATCAATGACCTAAAAATAGAGCATATGAGATCACAACAAAATTGTTCATCTGATATAATGAAGAATGGAATATCAAGACTATTAATTGAAAAACATACCTATTGTAATCAAAAGATACCTAAGACGATACATTAGACATTGCACGAAAGAGATATTATGTTAAATGTGTTATGATAATTATTGTCTAAAATAAGAGAATAAAATCAATGCATGATATAAAACAGGGGATTAAAGGGAGGTTTATGTTAAATTAATTTTTTCTATGAATTTTTTTTCATTTTTCTAAATATATCTTTATCTCATAATTTTACCTAACAGGTGCTCGTACTATGCTCTGAGCATTCACATCCCACTAACTAGTGGGGTCTCACATGGTATAATAAACACATATTTAATAAACATGATAATATCAATATTCTCTCCTCTTCTAAAAGTTTTAACTTCTTCTACATGATCATGTGTCTTAGGATGCACAGTTTCCTCAAACTAGTATATTACATCTTTTGTTTGCTGAGCCCCACATAGTTGCGAGTGCCAAGGTGGCATGCCCCACATGGTTTTTACTAACCACATACCCATACATTCATTTTTTTTAAGAAGAGGTTTCATGCTATAAATCGACCCTAGACACCCTCAAGACTCTCATGGCCTCACTAAGCATCCATAAGAGGTTCAATATAAAAAATTAGAATGTAATTTAAAGGTTATATACCACATATAAAAACTAAGTTCTTACGTGAATCATAAATTCAAATTGTGTCATCTACATATGATTATATTAAAAAAACAATGAATTATTAGAATGAATACTATATCATTCTTAAGTGGTGACATTATATTCTATGAGAGTAAGACCTTTTCCAGATTATAGGCCTCTTATCAATAAGTATGACATGTGTGATGATATAATTATTAGGGATGTATACACTAAATTTTTAAATGATAGAACTATGGTACATCTAAAAATTTATCCCATAAAAATACACATATAGTTATTAATATATTTTCTATCACCATTGATGAGGAAATAAATATCATCCATAAAAACAAGTGAAAAATCTGAGACTAACTATATCAACCCCTAATGGGGAGAATTAATCCATAAATTATTACCTTATTCATATTCATTTTTTGAGTCATATGATTGAATATAAATAATTTGATATTTTTCCCCATTAAAAGTGACCTCTTATAGATTTTATGAATCTTATCCTCCTTATGATGTGTGTGATAGTTAACTAATATGAGGAATATCACCAGAATAATGGACAGAAAAAAAATTTGAGAATAAAATATTCGAAGAAAATAGTGAATAACACCAATATATTCTATTTTAGTCCTCTTTATTTTAATATTAATCATGATTTGGCACCCAAAATCATCATATAAATGTTAGAAATAAAATTCCTGTAATTCTAAATGGGTCCCTAGACACTCATCCAACTGATAAAGGATTTTTACTATTCTGAGATCGAAAGGGGGTGATGAGAAAGATGCCATTTTATAATAGTTGTGAGAATAATATATGAATAATTAAGAAAATTAATTGGATGAAACTTACTAAAACCACTTGGTTGATTATCCATAAAAATTAGAACGAGAATAATATTAGGGGTAAAATTTTGAAGTGATTGCACATTGAAAAAGGATATGATTGATTCGATGCAATCAATGTTAAATATTTAACAACATTTATAGAAATAATATCCTAGTATTTCATATATACCTATAGAATAATATTAATTGAACCCCTTTATTTCACCATTATTCTTATCCTCTAATGGGAGGCCCTCATGGAAAAAATTTGACATTACCCTTGACTAGAATGTGCATTCAATGAACAAATGGAGTCATACATGGTCACTTCTCGGTCTCCACCTATCCCTATAGTCCTTTATTGTATATGTATATAAAAAAAGGAAACTGCAACAGGGACAATGAGGGTGGAACCACTTTAGTGACAACCATTAGTTATCTTCTTGTAAATTTTTTGGTTAAAATTCTACTATTTGATTCATTCATGGACGAAAGATTTTTTATGATATCCCTCACTCAACCACTTGAACAATTATATCTCTTCTGAACAATCTTCATTTTCTTATTTATTGTTTTCCAAATTTCGTCATTTATAAGACCACATAAGGAAAATAAAATAATCCTAATGACTTATTATTTTTCAAAATAGACAATTTTGTTATAAGGGATATTCTAGTTATATTATTGAATTGGATATCACATTCTCAAATCAATGATATTGTCTTAAATGGTTTCTATCATTAATTTAATGTAATCATATATATGATCTCATACCTTGGTAAATGGGGATGCAGTGAACAACTCTATAAAACCATCAATCTACATCAAATTTTTTTTTGAAGAAAATTCATATATATAGTACAATGATTCAATGAACATAGAGAAGAATGGGAGATTGGTTAGAAAAGGACATATACATGTTATGGACTATGGAACTTGTGAAGGGTGAGATGACAATATTATTTCCTAGGAATATATCTTGTAAACTATAAATCCTTATTCTAACACTTTTCATGGTGCACTAAATTAATTCATCAATAGGAAAACATTATCAATAATTTATTGGGGAACTAGATAAAATGGAAATTAATGAATGTTATTAGTAGAATAATTCTTCATATGATATTCTTAGAAGGATCTAGTATAATGTTCATATCTGTACTAATAATCCTGGACTCCGAAATTGGATTGAGAGAATAAATAGAGTCTCATAGGTCCCTCCTACAAGATATCCCACATTTCAAATAGTCAATATTCTATGAAGGGATTATTTACCTTATCACGTGGAATTAATTTCAATATCCAGATATTTTAGATGGAAAAAATATGTTCTATAGCCTAAAACAAACACTACATTGATCTTAAATAAAAAACTAAATATTATTATTTATTATAACAGTTATACCATAGCTGTTAGAATAATGTATATGAAACGAATTAACTAAAATATTAAAATACGAGATATAAAGGTATATATAATGAATTTATTATGAGAAATTAATTATAATTGAAAATAACATCATCTTGAACATGAAATGAAATCATCTTCCAAAACATTATTTAAATGCCCTCAAGAATTTTATATACCAATAAAATACACAAACAATTATTATTGGATTATATTAATGGAATATATATATATAAATATAATTTTCAATTCACTCTTCAAAAATATGCATACTTTTTTGAAAAGTTATAAATAGTAAATCAAATTTTACACATAAAATGATATATTTAAATAAAGAAATTTCTTGATGACTTTTAATGGATGAATTGTTTTAAATTTAAATTTTTATAGTTTTATAAATTATATCTAAAATAGTAATAATTAATTTTTAAATACCAATAAAAGAAATTACTTTAGTTTAATTTTTGATATTTTTTGGATAAAACACATTTTTTGATGAATAGTTAAAATACTCCATTTAAATTATAATTTTTATTTTAATCAAAATAACATATAATGGTAAATTATATTTAAAATTAGTTATTAAGAAAAATTAGATCAAATATAAATATTTCAATCCTACTTAGGTTATTAGAATCAAAATAATTTTTATATTGGATATATAAATTTTGCAATCTTGTAAACATTTTTACATTAAAAATAATATTTCTCTCCACCTCATTGGGATAAATTTTAATTTAATTTCATACACATTTGTGATTTGAATTACTAAAAAATGATGCCATATTTTTAATTATTATATAATAATTTATAAAAATGAATTATATTTTTTTTGAAAAAAATTAATAGTAAACATAGTAATTTTATTACCACAGTAAAGGATAAATTAAATATTAATGGTTAAAATAATATTATTCATATTAAGAAACAATTCTAAAACTGTCTTAATTTTGTTGTATGGGTGTATGTCGACCAAAATCATTTATTTCTTGTAATTAGTACCTCTTGTATTCACATAAATCACTTTAATCCCATTTTTGTATTTAATTTTTAGAAAATTCAAACTTATCAAACCAATGTTTCTCATAATTATAAATTTTATAATATATATCCCCAAAAAAAGATATATTCAGTAATTAAATTTATTTTTTAATATATAATATTTATATTTATTGTGTATATTTATTTTGAAATTGTTAATTAAATTATAACCTTGAATTCTTTCTTAATAGTTATGCAGTAATTATTTTACCATTGGAAATATCAAATAACTGATATTAATAATAATAAGTAAAATATATTATGATTTATTTATTATCATACCATATTTTTCAAAATTAATTTGATATATTTTTAAGGTTATAAAAAATTATTTTTTAATTATAATTCTTTTTTTGATATTTTTAAAATGTCATATAAATGAATATTGTATAAATTTATCAAGAATGATATTTTATTATAAATAAAATTCTATTAAATGATGAAAAATTGGTAAAAATATAAACTTTTACAAAATTATTTTTAAATGTATTATAATTTCCTCAATGATTCATTAATGGGACTTTTTAAAATTTATTCTAATAATATAATGCTACAAAGATTAAAAATCCATGTGAACAAGGTACGAATTAATGGGATTAAATTAGGGGTAAAACCTAATGATATGTATTAAAAATAGTTAAAATATGTATAATTTGTTTTGAATGAAATTATTATGACACATAATCATAGAAGATTATAATTAAATTACATTATATCCATTGGGAATGACTATTAATTTATAATAATTTAAAATTTTTACAAATTCCAATAGTTCCCACCCACCCTATAATAAAATTGATCAACTTCATCTAATTTATTCATACTTCAAAAAATATTTTATCAAAATGTTTTGGCAAAAATACCATAATAAAAAAATTACCCACATTATATATAATTTTTCATGAATTAAAAGAAACTTTAGTGTTGTTATGGTGTAACCAATAGAGGATTCATAAAGACGATGTATCATTTTTAATCATGTGTATCTAGTTTTATAGTCTTACTCATCCCTAAAACCTAACTCAACCATGAAAAAAAAATTATTTATAATCAATGTATTTATATTTAATTATTTTAGTATAAGGACCACAATCCATCACCACTTCCATCAAATAGGAAAAGTAGTTATTGTTTGTGTGTTTGGCTGACTACTGCCTAGCATATAGAAGAAATCTATTTTCATGAAAAGTCTTTCTTCAATTTGAATAATGATGTAATTAAATTTTTATATGTGATATTCATGATATATTAATAATTATGAGATAATGATATATAATCAGTTTTCTTACATTTACATTCACATAAATATGATAATGTTGCTCGTGTGTATGTGGGCATAATCACTTACATGAATCAATGTGATTCATTTTTCATCACAAAATCAAATTAATCAGATATTTATATATATTTAAATTATAAATAAGATATTAAGTATATTTTTAATATTATTTATAGATAATATTTCACTTACATTCTTTCCATAATGATGATTGAAAATTGAAATGTTATGCATGCATATGCCTGACATACCTTCTCTTTGATTGTAACATAGTTAATTTTACATAACCATGTTTAATTGACGTCAAAAAATTAACAAACCATGTAAACATTTTATAATTATTTAATTACATATATTTTTATGAAGACATACTAATGACAACATTGAGTATATAAAACACACAAATATTATATTCAACCCTTATGCTGAATATCATTAGTATGTACTACGTGAACCTAAATAAATATGTAATTATTAAAACATTCTAATTTGTGTTATAAAAATAATAATAAGTATGAAAAAGGTTTCATTTTAAGTAAAACATTAAACAATTTATATATTTTTTGAATATATATATTGTACGAGATGAGTCATACTTAAGCTAAGGGTCTTTCAAATCATTGTTTTATTAATTTGAAAAGTATGTCATATTCAACAATTAATTGTTTTGGTGAATATATAATTCCAATTAATGTATTATATTATTATTATGATTATATTTAAGGTCATTTATATTTTAATTTTATTATATCTCTTTCAAGGGGTAATATCAATTCAATGACACCAAATTGGCCATGGATTGTTTTTTACGATTTTCAATTTTTTATGGTTCTATTTTGTTATTCAACTATCTTCTATTATGAAATGTCTATTCATCACCTTTTAAAAAAAATAGTAATATAATTATGATCATGATTTTTATGTTCACTTTAATTTCCATCTGTGTTTTTAGGATTAAAAATTATCAATGTGGTAAGGGTATCATGTTACAATCTGATCATTTTTCAGTATTGTTGTGATTAAGCCTCTAGTATTGAAATGTTATTAACTTCCACTATATATTTCACATTAATTTTATTATCATATTAATATTTCATTAGAATATATTATTTATATTAATTTTTATCATTTTATATAGTAATGATTATAAAATAATACTTTTTTTAAAAAGAATCTTTTTGGTCAAAATATCTTTTTCTACCAAATGCTTTTTCTAAAAATTATTTATAAAATGTTTTAAAACGTATTTTTATATCCAAAGGATATCTTCATCATGAAATTATTAAAATTGTTTTTAAAAGATTCATTTATGTTTTTCATGATTATTTTCAAATAAATTGTATTTTTAAAGAGTTTTATATTTTAAAAATTGATATTTAAAATGAAATTTGTAGTTACCTATAAATGAATATAATGATATTTTAATCATATTCATATTAATCAACATCAATTGGAGATATTCATACATATTCACCAATGAACATATTATTTTAATTTGTTCATTCCACATTTTTTCATATGGTAGATTAATAATAACTAAAATATATTGTTTAAAACCCCTTTACTGTTTTTTATTTATGTTTCAAACAAATTGTTATAGAACCAAATTCATTTCCATAGGATAATCATTTTATAAATTTAATAATGGTTGTTTAAAGGAGATTTCGTGAAATGAATGCTCCATTTTCATTATTCTTTATTTGGCTCTTGGTGAATATTTAGGATGTTTTCCCCCTATTATATTTAATGGGTTATCCCATTATTTATTTTAGTATACCTTGATAGTGATCTAATTCATTAGGTGATCATTGGTTTCCTGAATGAAATTTCTAGGATATTGGTGGTATGTATATTATAATTTTTATGGGTTTTTAAAAGTTCTATAAGGGTTCAATGAGATTATGTTCAAAGATATCAAAATTTTGTGTCTATAAATGGTATGGTATTATGATGTTTCATTTGATAAAGAATGATATCATATGGAATGTGGTCATTTATTATCATGGGAATATCAATTTTTTTTACCTTATTACATGTTTTCATTTTTTATGATCCACTATTGATGTGTATGAATATTTTTATGTTATTCTCATGAAAAATGATTACGTCATCATACCGTTATGATATTATTATACTCATTTATGACGTTGAATTTATAATGAATATGTTTACCCTTTATGAGCACTTGAGATCGCCCTTCTTATGTTTCCTTTTCCCCATGTGTTCAAGATATATTATGGACAATTTATTTCAGTATATTATATAAAAAGAATTATTTTTGTGGACTAATGTTAAATAATAGTATATGAAAAAATGGGATACTGTTCATTTGACAACTTATGAAATGAATATGTAGGAGTTTTTACTTATTTAATAAAATTATGAATATTAAAGGTCACTTAAAATGTATGTTGTCCATGTTTTTTTTATTTTAATGATTGGATATAATAATTTTCGTCTCAAATATTATCAACATAGATGAAAATTTATAATTCATGATATTGATAAAGGATCTGATAGTGTTGGTCTTAGACTATTATACTTGGTGTTAAATTATGGTATATATAACCTTTAAAAATTATATTTCCTTAATAGTTTGGCATATCAAAATGGGATAATAATTTTTAGGTTGATAATATATACAATCTCATAGAAATACCACTTCAAGGTTTATGTTATGAAATTTTAAAGTGTATACAAATGTTTTTTGTCGATGTTGAATTTTTTAGGTAATTATTGTTTAGTTTATGTTTGGATGAAAAATGAATGATTTGATAAAAACATTATAGTTAAAACATATTTTGGATATTTTTTATGATGTTTCTCACATTCCTATAATTTTATAGGAATGTTTAAAAAATTGTTTTAGAAAAAATGGAAAACATGCAGTATGTTTGTCAACTTATCAAGTTTAGAAACACAACAAGAATTGAACTCACAGTCAATGGGAGACAAGGGTGAATTACCTACCACTAGACTATATTATATATATTTTATGTTGAATTATAACTTTGAGTTAAATGGTTTGATGGAAACATAATTAGTGTATTTTGGGAATACTTTTAATAAAATTTTTTTTGTAAAATAAGTAATCAATGATATTTTGGAAGGCACTCACTATTTTTAGAATAAGATATGACATTGTTGGATTTTATTTGAAGAATAAAATTTAAATTAAATATTTTAATTATATATTATTTTATGGTGATTCGTGTAAATTATATAAATTATTATCATATATTAAAGATTATGTTGTTTGGGAAATTACATTTAGGACTATGTCTTGGAGACTAATCTATGTTTTTTTGGAGATAAATATTAAAATTATCATGGATGGATATGTGATCAAATCTATCTAAATTTTGGGTATAAATACTAGTTTAATTTTTTTAGTATTATCAAAAAACCTATTTATGAAATGGTATTTGGTGAACAATGGGTATTATTGCTGAATTTTGGAGATTAAAATAGTTTTCAAACTTATAAATTTTTATTCATGTTGGATAATTATATTATTTTATTCTATAAAATTTCAATTCGGTTAATGTATAAATATTATGTGAATAAATAGATATAATTATTCAGAATTCTAGATCCATAATATTTGATTCTAATGTTTTAGGCATGAATATAGAATATTAAATCCCCATTATTTTGAGAAAAATATCTGATTATGGAGGAAATGGATTAAAGGATGAAACAATATATATCAGGAATGTATATTTCCATATGTTCTTAGTCCACATTGTAGAATTATTTTTCAACTCTATTAAATGGATATTAAAAGAAAAATAGCATCTTTTTACATTTATCACTTTGAAATAAATGACCTTTTATCCCTTAAAAGATTTATGGATTGTTGATGTTCACATTCTTAGGGCCATGTTCTATATCAGACTCCATAAAAACATAATATATCATTATCTCATCCAGGTTCAGGTTTTCCTATAGTAATCCCAATATGTGTAATCATAGGTGACTTCATATTTTTCTTTTATCTCATTTTAAATAAACATTTTATTGAGACTTCTTTGATGATATATTTAATTAAATGTATTTAGAAAATTTAAACACCTAATTAATTATCTGAATTTTAAATTGAGAAGACTCAATTTATTAATGTGATGGTGGGGAGAATGTAACATCCCAACTATTTCATATAATGACTATATTCTAAAGCTTATATGATATTACTCATCATGTTTAAATGATCACAGAAATATTTTTATTGGAAGGGTCCAACAACCTTGTGAGCCCTTTCATACCAAAACTTATTAATCAAAATAAATTTCATGACATTATAATAGGGTTTACAATATTAGGTGTATATATTACCATTTTTATCTACGTCAATATAACATGAGTATGACTCTGATTCTAGAAAGGGCGATCTCACACATGAGTAATCAAAGCCCTTATTTGACAAGGTATAAACAACATGGTTAGCCAACTATTAAATTTGGGTTAAATCATTAGTGATATTGTTAATTAGATTATGAAATTCAAAACAAGGTGACAAAATTTTCCATGGATCATTCTTAGATCATCCCTTAATAATTTCAACTACCATAGTTGAGTAAGATTCCAACTAATGAAATCTACATCCATAATGAACAAAAAATACTATGGCCATAATCATAGCCCGTAACTCAATATAAATGGAATATTTATTCTCTATGTAGTGGTAGAAGAAGTCTTTAAAAAATCCTTAAGGGGTGTGGAAGTGTTGATGCTCCTTTTCGTCACATTGTCTAAAAGAATTGAAAGGGAAATACCTTAAGTCCAAATTAATTCATCCTTTGAAGAAACATCAAATATCGACAAAGGGATGCACAATGAGAACATTTCCCATAGGTTGCGCAAGTTCCATCACTGTTGCGCAAGTCCACTTGCACAGTGCCTAATGGTCGCGTAAGTGACTTGCGCACCCCAAAGGATAACCACCCAGGGTCTTCTCCAGCCTATAAATAGACCGTGTGGGCCCCCCATTTCGGGACGATTTTTTTTCCAAAAACCCATATTTGAGATCCCAACGCCCTAGTCTCTTCTCAAAGCTTCCGAAACACTTCTAAGGTAATTTATTACCTAGTATGGAAGATCTAAAGATAGGAAAGAAGGCCTATGTGTTGAAACTCATCAACACTTGCGTGCCTGAGTGGCCATCCCTTAAGGGAAAAGGGCCACACTTGCGCACCGCCTTACTCATTCAATTGATCTTGCGCACCCCTCTTCTGGAAGAACCTCAAGAGGATTATAAAGGCTTTAATGAAGAGTCTCTCATGTATTACCCAACTGGTTAATCATCGTGCAGGTACACCATGTGTCGCACAGGCATACCTGCGCGACCAAGACTCACGCGCCCACGCAGTACCTGCGCGCCTACCAGGACTTGCGCTCCCCTGCCTTTTTGGGTGCCTTTCTTGCTCATTTCTCCCCTATTAATCCATTACACCATTCCTATTCATGATTCAGTCTTCAAGGCACTGTTCAAATCCATTTATGGCATGATTTATTTAATTGACTTCCTTATCTGAAAGGAATTCTATTGAATATCTCTCAAAACCAAGTGATTTACACATATTTATGTCACTAAAGATTTTGATTTCATTCAATTGACCTCATCCTTTAAGATGAGAGAATCCTTAACCAGGGTATCCTTTTTAGAAATAATCCCCAGTCATAAGTCCTCTAAATTTTGGGCATCCTCTTAGTAGTAAGCCCCAGATCCCCTAACCTGGGCCTCTTTTTTAGGAGTAATCCCCAGTCATAATTCATAACTTGGGAACCATCCTTAGGAGTAAGCCCCAATTCTTAATGTTCCCTAATCTGGGAATCCTCCTTAGGAGTAAGCCCCAATCCCATAATTTGGGCTTCCTCCTCATGAGTAAGCCCCATACATTAATCCTTGACCTGGGCCTCCTTTTCAGGAGTAAGCCCAGTCTTAATTTCTCTTAACCAGTCCTAATTTTCCTTTGATCTGGGATTCCTCTTCAGGAATAAAACCCAATCATAAATCTTCTCCTAATTTGGGCCTCCTTTTCAGGAGTAATCCCCAAGTTAGAGTATCCAAAATCACCATGAAGCACATATACCTTTATAGACCCTATTCCTGGATTTCTTCCATAAAGTAAATCCTAACCTTCATTTATCTGGGCAGTCATACATACATAAGCCCCACATTATTTCTTATGATTGTATCTTTCATGGCACAATTGTCTAACTTTTACCAATACCTCTTGTTTCTCAAACCGAGCATGACTCACGTGAGCTTAGAGTGTAAAAGTAATTGTGACATTCTTATTTGAGACATCAATCATAAACATCATACTCCCTTACTCAAACTACGTGGGTTCTAATTCTTTTTCTAAACAATGGATACATAGGTACCCCGTCTACGGGTTCGATTCCAACTCTAAAATAATCCATATCCTTCTGAATGACAATAAACTTCAAGTGCCCCACTGAGTGTCTTTAAAACCAGCATGGTCAACATAATGACCAAGAGACTTATATATAAATGTGTCGAAGGGTACCATTGACCAAGAATCTCAAATAAATACAGATGATTCTCTATCGATGAAGAACCTCGAATACATATAAAAGAATCTCTAAATTTCCTACATATTTGATCATTGATTGTCAGATCTAAAGGAAAGCTCATTTTATAGTTGGTAATGTAATAAGGATTCACGAACATAACTTAAATCTATAAAGAGAGTCCTGGAGTAGACAATACTTCCCCTCAAAAATGTGTGATGAGTCCGACCTCCCATCCTCTTGACTAATGAAAATTCCTAAGCCTCATAATCCCACAAACTAATGAGCATCTACCTTTGGAATGTTGGTCCGAATGGATGTGGAATCATTGGATGTTTCCGGTTCTACGAACAAACCCGTTAGAAACCGATCAGAATGTTTGAACCTCCCATCAAGGCGGTCATCCCTGAATTCCAAGGGAAACAAAAATGGTGAACCCGGCGTAAATCCTTATCCAAGATAAAATGATGTTTACCTATTTGTTAGGCCCCTATTTAAAACTCAATGAGATGGCCAACAAAAACAATCATTGATATATGTGCTCGTCCGAAAGATGTAGTGGCTAAATTTATCTTGATTATGTCTATTATATCAAACATTCACTCTTTTCCCAAGATCTTCTGCATTTCTAGAATGGTTGCTCTAAAGTTCACACTTGTGAATAATGCTACTGAAAATTCCACTGCTACTACTCCTATTGGATCGTCGTCCTCTCTTAGGACGATATCACCTACTCAGCATCTTCAATGCTGGGTATCAAACGCACTGGTTAAGGAGTACCGTCAACACGGTACCATCCCAACTCTGGAGGCTGCCCGAAAAGCCCTCCAAGTAAAAAACTCACATCGGCCATCCAGACAATGACGACTAGTGATCAATAAGCAGGCGGTGCTGACTACTGTCTCCAACCGTTTCGGGTCGTTATCCCTAGAATGCAATCACCATTTTCTCCCTTATTCTGAGGAGGTGAAGGAGCAGGTCCCTCAGGACCTTAATTAAAATTGACAGGAGTCCGTTATGAGGGCTCCCACCAACAATCGCCACCAGACTCGTGCGGAAGTGCACCCTCAGCATGATGAGGGTACTGACTCCAGGCATTCGGCTCAGGTTCCTCGAACCCGAGCAAACAAGACAAACCACCAGAGGCGGAATCCGGTCAACAGTGAGCAGGTTCTCATCTCTCCCATCTCTGGATATGTCCAACAACCTATCATGGTGGCAAGCAACGAGCAAACACATACACTTGACCGTTTTAAACCCGCTGTCCAGCAGACTCGTCTGGCAGCAACACGCCAGTCCCGCTTGGAAATTCCAGCGGAGTACTATAGGCAGGAACATACACCTATTTATACATCATCAGCTATTTAGCAGGCTTGTTTGACTACATATGATGGATCTCGTCAACCACGTTTGGAGAAGTGCAATAAGCAAGCACATACACCTGCTAGTATTAATCAAGCCTACCAACAGTCTTGCTTGGTACCATTCGGAGAAGTTAGTCGGAAAGCCCCAACAACAAATAGGAGGCAGAATCAACTCTCTTCCCCCAAACTTGAGTACTGTCGGGATTCACTGACAGGAAAAGGAGGACAGGAGCAGGCGCATACACTTTCTCCAAGCCTTGAATGGACTTATAATATCAATCCGGCAGGTGAAGTCACCAAGAATATTCTATCAATGTTGAAAGAGCAGAAGAAAATCCCTGCTCATATTCTGGATGCTTGCCAGGATATTATAACAACTTCAGCGGCATCTCATGGAAAGACAAATAAATCTATCCCTACCAGTGGAGTGATACATCAACAATTCACTCCGGAACAGACACAGACATCTGTTCCATTCCAAGAGAGTTATGGGGAATACTCCTCCATATCATACATATGACCAAGTCAGGCACATACAACTGATTTGAGAGGAGATTGTCAGCCTAACCTGGCCATCTTTCCTGATCAGGCACATACACCTGCTCAGAGTAGCCACTTTCGTCAACATGTGGTTTCCAAGGTGAGTAAGAAGGCGTCTAAGAAAAAGACATGCCCAACACAGTCAGAAGATCAAGAGCCAATCTGTAACAAGGCCTTGCTCGGTGCTTGAGTTCATGAAGCAGTCAGACAATTATCTGTTGGAATTCAAGATTCTACTCCCTCAGTTCCCAATAGTGGTAACATTAATTCCGAAGGTCTTCAACAGACACATCCTCATGAAGGCTTGCTTCATGACAATTCGGTCGATCTCGAAGTTTCATCTTCAGATTAGTGCCACAAAAACCCTCTCTGTAGTCAGAAGACCAAGGAGCAGGAGATCTCATCTTTTGTTGTAACCCATTATGGTTGTCCTCCCCATGATGATGAATTTTTCTGTGAAAGACCTCTCCGCAGTAGTGATGCACATTCCCCATAAAATGCTTCAGTGGACAATGTAGTGCCGCGAAATCCCTCCTATCTTGAGGCACTTTCAAATGCAAAACCAGTCATGTCTGAAGCTTCATCGCTAGAAGGTGAAATACTTTCTCAATCAGAAGATAGCCTAGGGTGTAGGTCATTCTCCAAACCACCCCTAGTCATGAATCTTCTAGTTTGATAAATGATTTCTCTACCAATCCTGTTGAATCCAATGATGGACCAAGGAAACACCAACTTTGGTCAAATCAGGTAGAAGAAACATCATCAAATGATAATGAAGAAATTATGAATATGAGAAAAAAACTGCCAAAAGGTGATGTGCCGGTTATGTTTTGGCCTCTGGCTGACTCTCATTAAAATATTCCCGAAATGTTGACGGAAGATGAAAATCATGATATTCGTCTCAACATATGGAAAACTCTTTGTCAGTTGAAAAAGAAATTATTATCTTATGATAAATATGAAAATCATCTTAAGATAATAGAAGGGTTACAACGTCAGATTGATTTGGAATCTCTATCATTCTCTCGATATCTGAAGGCTGAAAAGCAGCAGAGAGCCCTTCAATGTTCAAGCTTTGGCACACTAAGAAGATTGCATCAGTTAATTTCCAATGCCCCATCTGGTATTCGTGTCAGAGGATGGGGTGTTCATGGAGCCCTGCAATTCACAGTGCTCTCCAGTCAGTAAAGCCCGCCGAAAATGGTCTCATGCAATGTTATTGCCCACGACCGGTCACAGTCAATGGGCTTTGTTTGTAATCAAAAGGTTTCCCAAGAACAAGATTCAACTAGATCCTCTCAAAATCAAAAATACAGGAAACAAGTTGTCGAATTACTCTTGCATCAAAAAAAGAGAATATTGAATAATCCTCTCATTTGGAGCAAGCACGAAACCAAGTGTCAGAAGTGTCGGAAATCA
This sequence comes from Viscum album, assembly GCA_963277665.1. NCBI lineage: Eukaryota > Viridiplantae > Streptophyta > Magnoliopsida > Santalales > Viscaceae > Viscum > Viscum album. The sequence continues at coordinate 697,044,563 of OY728163.1, forward strand.
TCCAACGGTCTTTTGAACCGGGTGATAAAAGCGGAGACAGATTAATGCATCTAGCTCATTTCCAGACTAAGGTTCGTAGGATCAGGAGGACTTCCAAGAATGTCTCAGACATAGCATGTCAAGAATCACCCTAGCTCGCCAAACTGGGGACTCTTTTAAACCAACCCTTGGAATTAACAAAAAGGATTCGGGGAGTTGAGCAAGAACAGCAGGAACAACCACAGTCCACTGGACTTTGTACTTTTTCAAATCATCAATCCCCTCCTTAGAGAAAGTCGGTATTTTCTTGATTGGGGAAGAAACCTCAAGAGGAACGAAGAGCCAAATTATCAGGATATTCCCTCAAAATTACGATTCTTCAAGAAGTTCCTGAGGGATTGAAATAACAAAAGGCAATGTATCATCAAAGACATGGATGAAGACAATATCACAGAAATGCTGATAGAAGGGATGCGATGAGTTATGAATCGATTCATGTCATCAATGTCGTTGTTGCTGATCCACCAGATGAGGCTCACTCAGGGGACTCATATGAAGAGGTTCCTGCTCAAGAAGATGTACGCACTGACACAAATGAAGAAGGTGTGCATACATGAAGTCAAAGGATTACTCAGAACATAAGTAATCCTTCGACTAACCCACTTCCCCCTCTTCGAAAAGGATCCAACAAATGGAAGTGAAAGAACCAGGTTACATATCCTTCCTCTGAAGAAGGTCAATCACTTTCACTAGAGCAGAGGTTTGCACAATAGGAAGAAGAAATGAAAGAATTAATAAAGTTGAATGTAGAACTACTTCAGAGTAGTCTTCTTCTTAAGAATGCTGGAGTCAGTCAGCCAAAGAAATTTGTTTCAGCTACTGAGATGGATCAAGAATATCCTCCTCTATCAGTACACCCTCACAGGTCTAATCCTACGGGTCAAGTGCAACAACAATTGGCAGTGCTACCATTAGTTGCAGCGCCAATCGCCACATCTATCCAAGCTCCAGTCATTGAACCTACCCAAGTCAAAGTTCAACCGGATGTTTCTCAAAAGATAATAACTACTATTGAGTCATTAACAGCATGGTTAGAAACTATGGAAGGGAAGCGTGCGCAAGTTCAACCAGAAATGAAAGTTTACCCTGAATGGGTGGATTCAATTTCTCCTCCATCTAGTTTTGGGAACCCTATATTCCCTATTTTCAATGGATCAGGTGATCCTAAACAACATTTGACGCATTACGTGTCCTGTTGCGATCCTATGATGGGAACTCCGGAGCAGCAAGAAGCAGTGAAACTCAGATGCTTCATACAAACCTTGCAAGGACTAGCTTTTGTTTGGTATACAATCTTGAAATCCCAGTCAATTAACGGATGTGAGGATCTTTTCCAAAAATTCCTCCTTCATTTCAGCTCAACTTTTCCAAAGGCAACAGTTTTAGATCATACAAACTGTATGCAAAGGGAGAATGAAAGGGTCTCTAATTTCATTGCTCGATGGAAGGGATTAACATATGCCTTGAGTTTAGCACTCCCTCAAGAAAAATTGATTCCAATATATCTGGAAAATATGTGTGAAGAATTACACATGCCGTTAATCCCTATGAAATACTCAGGAGGGTTTCGAGACCTTACTTCAATCGCTCAGCAGATTGAAGATTCCCTTATACAGTCTAAGGCTAAATCTTGGGTAATTCCATCAGCTCGAGGAAGGAGAATGGGTAAGTAAAAACTGCTACAGTAATGCTCAAACAAGCACCTGTGCCTATTTCTACCTCAAAACATTCATCTTCTCGAACGGCTCCACCTTCTGAGCGCCAACAACAAAGGAATTTTCGACTAGGCGATTAGAAAGATCAAAGACGAAAACAATTTGAGGATCCCAAGAGAAAAACATACTCTTTCCGAAATGAACAAGTTACTGGTTATTTTATTTCGGCTCTAGAAAACAATTTGGTTCAATTTACAATACCTAAGAGGTTAAACAAGAAAGGAGATGAAGATCGTCCTAATTATTTTACTTTTCATCAAATGTTGGGGAATCCCATCCATGAGTGTTTTGTCTTCAAATAACTCCTGCAAAATATGGTCGAATCAGGACATGCCACATTGATAGGCTTCTCAGCCCAGGTAGTATGTGTCACTGCTACAGTTCCAGAGGAGGAAGATGAATGGCAGGAAGTCAAAAGAAAAAATGCACAAAATTATGATGATTGGATGGTCAGAAAGACAATAAATCGAACTCATGATATTTTGCAAACACAATTAAGGAAACCAATTGTGTCGTCTACCATGAATGTTGCAGAAAAACACTCTCCGTCATAGGGAAAGTCTTCAAAGAAACGACATGATTAAAAGAAAGAAAATGAATCAGAAGAAGATGAGTATGTGTCAAAGCCTATGTTGTCTTTGACTATGGAAGATTTCATGCCATCTACTTCAAAGAAAAGGGAATCGCCCCACCAAACGGCAAATCCTAAATAGGCTAATCAGGCAGAGTCTTCATCAAACGAAGAGTTAATCTTTGGTTCTGTTAAAATGATTCAATTAACAGATCCATATGCCAGTCACGGTTTTAATTTTGATGAGCCTGAATTCCCTGTATTAAACAAGGGAATCAGAGGATGTTTCAGAGGTTAAGGATACAGGGGAAGAAGTGGATCTTTCATAAGCCACTACCCAAATTCTACCCCTGTTAAAACTGTGTATGCAGCAGAAACTCATTGTAGAGCCCTTCAGAAAGCTCAGCAAGAACAAGAATGTTCTTCTACTAATGGAAAATTCTGTCCTGGCACAGTTATTTTGGAAGACTGATTGAAGCTTCCATCTTCTTCCTCTCAGTAAGTAAATAGATCTAATCGGTCTAATCTTCCAAATCCAATGATGTTGCCAACTCCTATCCCAATACAAGATGCATCAACTTCCAAAGCATCTACTTTGAAGGTACCTGCAAAACCACATATTCCTATTGAGAAACTCAGTCATCTGGATCAAAAGTATGATATATTGAAACACTTGGCCCAAGTACAAGCCATGTTATCAATTATGGATGCTCCGAATCTATCAAAAGATCTTCGGGAAGCACTCATCGATGCTTTATCAAGTCCTCAGGAGTTTGAAACTGAAATTGTTGCAGCTGAATTCTATCACATAGAGAATAATCTTGCAGAATTCCATGCAATAATATCTTTTACTGATAAAGATGAAGATGATTTTGTGCATGGGCATATCAGAACAATGTATTTATCTGGAAAGGTCAATGGTGTAGACGTCCGAAGAGCATTCATTGACAATGGTTCAGGAGTCAACCTCATTCCCATTCGTACACTTCGTCGATTGGGCCTCACAGAATCTGATTTATCTCCTTCTACTATGATGTTCCAAGGATATGATAAAATTGAAAAAGAACCACTGGGCGAAGTTACACTCAGATCTCAGTTTGGAGATCTTGTATCCAATTTAGATTTCATGATTGTTGATCAAGACTCAGCTTTCAACGTCATGCTTGGAAGACCCTGGATACATCAGCATGCGGTTATCCCTTCATCATACCATCAATGTCTCAAATATTGTTTCTATGGACAAGTTTGGAAATTGTATGGTGATAAGGCCCCATTCAAGACATGTGAGTCTCAATACATTGAGGCAGAATTCTATCACATGAAGTAAAGGGAGAAATCCATAACAAAGAAGATTACCAAAGTTATTGCTCCATATGGTTTGGAAAAAATTCCAGTAAATCCATTTACACATGTGAGTACAGATTTTGTGTTTCCTATCAGTCAAATTGACAAGATATACCCAAATCAAAATACTCTTATGGAAAGATCCATAATGTCAATTACAACAATCGATCCAGACAACATGGGATAAATTGGTAATCGACCAAGCAGTGATGAAAGCACAAATGGTGACGTCTTCATTTCATCTGCTGAAATCCAACGAGTTTATGCTTCGCCAATTATTCCAAAATAAGTTTTAGAAACATTGGAGGTGAACAATGATATCGATTCTCAATCCATCATCTCCTCTTTATTACCCAAAGAAGACCCTTCATCTTCAATCGGGTGAAAAATGGAATCTTCTTCTTCAAGATATGAAAATTTCAACATCTCATCGGATCATGAGAATTCTACTTTATCATATACTATGCAAGTAGAAAAGGATGAAATAACACATGAGAAGAAGAAGAGGAAGATCTCAGAGATGCTCCTCCAGCATTTGAAGAGGGTATCTCTACCACTGTGGATGAACTCAGAGAAATAAATCTGGGTACAAAAGAAGATCCACGCCCCACTTTAATCAGTGCGGCCATTACTCTTGAAGAGCAAGTGATATATATTTCTTTTTTAAATCAAAATAGAGATATATTTTCCTGGAACAATACAGAAATTCCCAAGATTGATCCTGATGTTTCTACTCATCACTTGGGTTTACCAGAAGAACATCGAGGATTTAAGCGAGCCGCGAGAAGAACACACCCAACTTATGCTTCCAAAATTGAAGCTGAAGTGGATAAATTCATCAAACCAAACTTCATCAGAGAAGTTAAATATCCCAAATGGTTGGCTAATATTGTCCGTGTAAAGAAAAAGAACTGATAAATTAGAGTTTTCATCGATTTTAGAGATCTTAAATGGCATTGTCCTAAGGATGATTTCTCAGTTCCTATTACAGAACATCTAATTGATGCAACAGCTGGCTATGAAGCACATTCCTTCATGGATGGATATTCTGGATATAATCAGATCTGAATGGACCCAGAAGACGAGGAATCTACAACCTTCAGAGCCCCTCAGGGTGTGTTTTTCTACCGCGTAATTCCCTTTGGCATAAAGAATGCAGGTGAAACTTATCAGTGTGCCATGCATCATATCTTCAAACCCTTCTTAGGAATTTTTTTTTAATTCTATGTAGAAGATTTGGTAGTTAAATAAAAACAACTTTCTAATCACTTGGATAATTTGGAAGTCATATTCTGCAAGCTTTGACAACATAAATTGAAGATGAACCCCTTAAAATGTTCTTTTGGGGTATCCTCGGGAAACTTTCTCGGCTTTGTTGTATGCCATCGTGGTATTGAAGTTGATCCTGAGAAGACCAAGTCAATCCTTGGTATGTCACCCCCTTAAAATTTGAAATAATTAAGAAGAATTCAAGGAAACTTAGCCTGTATTGGGGTTTTCATCCCCAATATAGCAGGAAAAAGTTGACCCTTCACCAAATTGATGAAGATGGGAGTCACATACCAGTGGAGTGAAGAATGTCAAGAAGCATTCGATATTCTCAAGAAATACCTATTGAGTCTACCGGTACTCATGCCACCTGTTGAAGGAAGACCACTTATCTTCTATGTGACAGCTCTAGAGAAATCATTGGGTGCATTTATTGCTCAAAAGAATGATGTTGGGAATGAAAACAGTCTCTACTATATCACTCGAACCATGGATGAAGCAGAAACACGGTATAAAAGTATTGAGAAGTGCTGCCTGGCATTAATCCTTGCAGTTCAGATGTTGATACAATACCTGAAACATCACGAGATCCAATTGGTATCTCACAATAACCAGCTCAAATTTATCCTAAGTCGTCCAATGCTTACAGGACATCTGGAAAGGTGGGAAGTTATTTTGTAGCAATTAGACATTCAGTATGTGTCTCAAAAGGCGATAAAGGGACATGATCTGGCTGATTTCCTATCTGAACAACCTTTAGTGGAAGAAACATCTTCAGATATTGAACTCCCTGATGAGGATGTCTTCTCTATTCAAGAAAGTCCTTAGGCATGGGAAATGTATTTTGATGGTGCTTCCAGAAGTCAAACAGGGAGGAAAATGGAAAATCCTAAGTTCAACAAAGTTGTCTTAGGAATTCTGCTCATTTCTCCATAAAAGGTAGTGTTACCTTATTTCTTTTTATTGTGGAAGGTGGTACCAATAATGAAGTAGAATACCAAGCTCTCATTGTAGGTTTGGAATTAGCACTTCAAGCACAAGTAGATCACTGAAAGGTGAAAGGTGATTCAGACCTGGTAATCAAACAAGTAAATGGGGATTATTCCATCAGAAAAGAAGAACTAATCCCTTTGTCTGATTACATCAGAGTTAATGGCGGAATTACCTTTGGAACCGAAAATTTATTATGTCCGAATATCACAATATGCTCAAGCTGATGCATTGGATAATATAGTCACAGCTCTGGAAGATCCAATTCGGGACGAGACAACCATCAGTATTTCCCACTGTCGTGCAATTTCACCTTATGTTCGAATCAGAACAGAGAAAATTAATGAAAGTTTTCCCATCCTTGAACCATATGGTCATACTATAGGATGGATACAACCTATCAGTAAATACCATCAAAATGGAACACTTTCACCTGATAGAGCTGATAAAGAACAAATCCGGCGAGGTGTGGTTAAATTTACTCTTTATGATAGCCCATATCAACTAGAGAAAATTCTATTCAAACGTGGTTTTGATGGAGATATCTTCAGATGCATTGATGGTGAAGAGACAATGGCTGTCATGAAAGAAGTGCATGCAGGAGTTTGTGGTGCCCACTTGTCTGGACATAGACTGTCTGATCAGATTCTAAGTCTTGGATACTTTTGGCCTTCAATGATACGAGATTGTTTCGATTTTACAAAGAAGTGGCATTCATGCCAAGTAAATTCCAACTTCAATCATCAGCCTCCAGAGTTGCTTCATACAGCTAAATACTCATGGCCATTTTCCACATGGGGAATGGATGTGGTGGGACCTTACCCGTCGTCTACGGCCAATCAGTTTAATTATATTCTTACTGCTACTGACTTCTTTTCCAAATGGGAAGAGGCAATACCTCTCAAGGAAGTCAGTTCTAAATGAATTGTTAGCTTCATCAAGTCTAACATCACTACCAGATTTGGTGTCCCTCATACCATATTGACGGACAATGGCACCAATTTCTGTTCATCCGAGATGAAGAAGTTGTATCAAGAATACAACATCAATTCCAACCATTCATCTCGGTATCATGCAGCGGCCAACGGCCAAATAGAAGCATTTAACAAGAATCATTCAAATATACTGCAAAAGATGGTGGATAAAGATAAGAGGGTGTGTCCTGATAAACTCTTTCATGCTTTATGGGCTTATCGGACTACCACCCGCACTGAAACTCGGTCAACTCCATATTCATTGGTATCTGGAACGGAAGAAGTCTTTCCCATTGAAGTTCAACTACCCTTGCTCAGAGTTACCATTTGTGATCAATCATCTACAAATGAACAATCTCAAAAGCAATAAAATTAATTGGAACAGTTAGATGAGAAAAGGTGGTGCACGTTTCACCACTTGGAAGTCTATCAGAATCGAATAGCACGAGATTTTAACAAAAAAGTTCGTCTTCGTTCATTCACTCAGGGATAATTGGTATTAGTTCTCAGAACTACAATGATTCCAGGAAATAAACCTCCCATGCTTGAGCCAAAATGGGAAGGACCTTATTCAATACATATGGTCTACTTCAATGCAACTTATTCATTAATCTCAATGGATTTATAACTCATCACTACTCCAACCAATGCCAGATTTTTGAAGAATTATTTTTCATAAACTGCAATGTTCCTTCATCGTCCTTGCTATATGACGTTAAACTATACAGCAGCGGTCCAAGCATATGACCCTAAACTATTTTCACATACCTCCAACATGACGTTAAACTGTATCACCTTCATTGTCCTTGCTATATGACATTAAACTATACAACAACGGTCCAAGCATATGACCCTAAACTATTTTCACATACATCATACATGACGTTAAACTGTGTCACCTTCATCGTCCTTGCTATATGACGTTAAACTATACAGCAACGGTCCAAGCATATGACCCTAAACTATTTGCACATACGTCCAACATGACGATAAACTTTGTCATCTTCATCGTCCTTGTTATATGACGTTAAACTATACAAAATTCCTTTAATACGTCCTACATGACATTAAACTGTACTTCATCCATGCTATATGACATTAAACTATACAAAAGTCCTTTAATACATCCTACATGACATTAAACTGTACTTCTTCATTGCTATATGACGTTAAAATATACAGCAACGGTCCATACATTTGACCTTAAACTATATGTACTTTCGTCCCACACGACGCTAAACTGTGAAGATGTTCCCTAAATGGTCATGTATGACCTTAAAATGCAACTAGGTCCTGTATGACCTTAAAATGCATCATCAATGGTCCATGCATATGACCCTGAACTATTTGAAAGTCCCTTACATCCAACAAGACGTTAAACTGTGACGTCCTAACTACATGACACTAAACTGTATAAAATTAACTTGCGTCCTGAAAGACGTTAAAATACATAATCATCAAAGGTCATGTATGACCTTAAACTACACCACCGTCTAGAATGACATTAAACTGCACCATCCACAGTCCATGCATATGACCTTAAACTATTCGCAATTTCGTCTAACATGACGCTAAACTATATCTCCCCTTTTTCATCCAACATGACGTTAAACTGTGAAATAGTATCTAATGCGTCCAACATGACGTTAAATGGTGTACTTATTTACCATCCAGCATGACATTAAACTGCATAGTCCCCCTTTCGTCCAACATGTCGTTAAACTCTATTATCCTCATCATCCTAACTACATGACGCTAAACTGCAGAGAAATTCCGTGATACGTCCTACGTGACCTTAAACTGTATTTTGTTCCTGCTACATGACACTAAATTGTGCAGCACCAATAGTCCTAAATACAAGACTTTAAACTGCATATTCCCTTTATATGTCCTACATGACATTAAACTATGCATCTTTAATGTTGTTGTTACCTCTTGTTTCTCACACCGAGTATGACTCACGTGATCTTAGAGCAAACCTCAACAATAACACTCTCTCTGGGCCGCTAATCATGTGTATGTCCCAACATCATTTTATAGGTCGTTGTCCGCAAGAACAACTTAATCATGAATTCATTCTTTAATTGATCTATACAGACTTTGATCCTTGCCTTCTAGGCTGGGTATGTAGGCAACCTCTCAAGGTTCAAGACCAATACCAATCTCTTCATGTCGGTTCATCTCAATCTCATACGATGTTAATTCGCGAAACCACCCTTAGAATCAATATCTTTACATTGGTTCATTTTCGTCTTTGTAATACGATGTTAAACTATACAACACTTTTGTCCAGTATGACAATAAACTAAAAATTTCTTTGATACCATCACCTAAGAGGGAACCATTATTTTCATTGATTTTTCCATCATGTATCATTTCAAAGACTAAATTCATACATGGCAGTTCCCGATCCTTTTATCTTGGGTTAAACCATCATTGCACTAAAGTCCCCTTTCACCCTTCACATGTATGAACCAAATTTGTACAGAGGGTATTTCTAGAACTACGTGGGCTTGATTCCCATCCTTATGGGATACACAGAAACGTTCGAGTGTCCCTTGAATCCATCCCCAAGTCTTTGGGCCTAACCCCAAATTCCATTTTCAGTCCCTTGGCTGAAAAGTCCCCATGAAAACACACACTGTGTCTTTCATAGAATGGTCCAAGCTCTATGACCCTAAACTAAGATCTCTAATCATTTTGTCCCACATGATGTTAAACTGTAGTTTACGAACTATGTATGGCTTTATTCTCATCCTTATTGGATACGTAGTGAAGTCCAACATTTCAATTCATGACCTAGACACAACATGATTATGGTTAGCATTGATCTATGTGTCTCTGTATACATTTAACAATACCCATATTTATGTTTCATAATCCTAACCTTAAATATTTTCAGATCCTCATAACCCTTTTCATGACTTCTAGTCACAAAAATGTCAAACTTTTGAGAGTTATTTTTCCTGACTATGCAGCATGTTCCCTTAGGTGGCCTTTCATAAATAGTCTACATAATAGACTTGTCAGCCAAAAGATACTATTATTTGATTATGCAGCCAATGCCCTTAGGTGCCCCTACATTATTCAACCCCCTAACGGGTTTGTTAAATACTAGTAACTTCATTATTGGGAATAAAGCATCTTTTGTCCTTATTGGTATTAAATGAAAGTATGTAGGGATCCACAAAAATAGCCTTCCTTAACATATTTGTCCCATATCCTTTTTCATGATCTGAAAGTAATCAAATCTATGGTTTATATTCTCCTTCCCTATGTTTGGGTCAGACCTTCGTAGGAGAGATATCCATCCAGTTCTTCGATAATATTGTTTGGAAATATCTTCTCCATATTCAAGTACCTTTTTCCATATAGAAAACTCTATACTTTGGAAAATTTGAATCTCCATAAACTTTCACTGGCTTTTAGCAGTAGGAAAGTAAATTTCTGAGAGTTCTTTTGCCTAAATATGCAGCACGTGCCCATAGGTGGCCATGCATAAACAGTCTACATAACAGACTTGTAAGCAAAAAGATACTATTTATTTGACTATGCATCCAATTCCCTTAGGTGGCCCTGCATAATTCAACCCCCTAACGGGTTTGTTAAATAATGTTAACTTTATTCTTGGGAACTACTTCTTCTAATTCCTTTTATCTATTTTTCATATCATTCCTCAGATTCAAATTTTCTTACTCCATAGTTTACATATTTTTCCTCATACTAGAGTATGGTAATATGTTTTCAGATAAATTTTAAAGGAATTGAGTCAATTCTAATCCATACCCATGCACGCCAGACCCTGCACACCCAAAGCTCAATTGTGTGCCCTACCTTGCGCGCCCCAATTTTCTTTTTGATTCTCGATTTCCTTAGAGTCTTATACTCATTTCTTTCGGATCCAACTCTGAGGGGGGCCTTTTGTTGATGCTCTTTTTTGTCACATTGTCTAAAAGAATGGAAAGGGAAATACCTTAAGTCCAAAGTGATTCATCCTTTGGAGAAACATCAAAAATTGACAAAGGGATGCACAATGAGAACATTTCCCATAGGTTGCGCAAGTTCCATCACTGTCGCGCAAGTCCACTTGCGTGGTGCCTAATGGTCACACAAGTGACTTGTGCACCCCAAAAGATAACCTCCCAGGGTCATCTCCAACCTATAAATAGACCCTGTCGGCCCCCCATTTATGGAGGATTTTTTCCAGAAACCTAGATTTGAGCTCTCAGCACCCTAGTCTCTTATCAAAGCTTCCGAAACACTTCTATGGTAATTTATTACCTATAATGGAATATCTAAAGATAGGGAGGAAGGCCTATGTGTTGAAACTCATCAACACTTGCGTGCCTTAGTGGCCAGCCCTTAAGGGAAAAGGGCCACACTTGCGCGCCGCCTTACTCCTTCAATAGATCTTGTGCGCCACTATTCTGGAAGAACCTCAAGAGGATTCTAAAGCATTTAATGAAGAGTCTCTCAAGTATTAACCTGCTGGTTAACTGTCACGCAGGTACACCATGTGTCGCGTAGGCATACCTGCGTGACCAGGACATGCGCGCCCACGCAGTACCTACGCGCCTACCAGGACTTGTGCGCCCCTGCATTTTTGGGTGCCATTTTTGCCCATTTTACCCCTCTTAAGCCATTACACCTTTCCTATTCAAGATTCAGTCTACAATACACTCTTCAAATCCATTTATGTCATGCTTTCTTGATTTGACTTCCGTACCTGAAAGGAATTCTGTGGAATATCTCTCAAAACCAAGTGATTTACACATCTTTATGTCACTAAAGATTGCGATTTCATTCATTTAACCTCATCCTTTAAGATGAGAGAATCCTTAACATGGGTCTCCTTTTCAGTAATAATCCCCAGTCACAAGTCCTCTAAATTTTGGGCATCCTCTTAGGAGTAAGCCCCAGATCCCCTAACTAGGGGCTCTTTTTTAGGAGTAAGCCTCAGTCATAATTCTTAACTTGGGAATCTTCATTAGGTGTAAGCCCCAATTCATAATGTTCCCTAATCTGGTCATCCTCCTTAGGAGTAAGCCCCATTCCCCTAATTTGGGCATCCTCCTCAAGAGTAAGCCCCAAACCTTAATCCTTGACCTGGGCCTCCTTTTCAGGAGTAAGCCCCAGTCTTAATTTCTCTTAACCAGTCCTAATTTACCTTTAATCTGGGATTCCTCTTCAAGAGTAAAACCCAATCATAAGTCTTCTTCTAATTTGGGCCTCCTTTTCAGGAGTAAGCCCCAAGTTAGAGTATTCAAAATCTCTATAAAGCGCATATACCTTTATGGACCCTGTTCTTGGATTTCTTCCCTAAAGTAAATCCTAGCCTTTATTTATCTGGGCAGTCATACATACATAAGCCCCACATTATTTCTTATGATTTCATCATTCATGGAACAATTGTCTAATTTTTACTAATACCTCATGTTTCTCACACCGATCATGACTCCCGTGAGCTTAGAGTGTAAAAGTAATTGTGACATCCTTCTTTGAGCCATCAACCATAAACATCATACTCCCTTACTCGAACTACATGGGTTCTGATTCCTTTTCAAATCAAAGGATACGTAGGTAGCCCATCTACGGGTTCGATCCCAACTCTAAAATAATCCATGTCCTTATGAATGAAAATAAACTTCATGTGCCCCACTGAGTGGCTTTAAAACCAGCATGGTCGTCATAATGACCAATAGACTTCGATATAAATGTGTCTAAGGGTACCATTGACCAAGAATATCTAATAAATACAGATGATTCTCTATCAATGAAGAACCTCGAATACATATAAAAGATTCTTTAAATTTCCTACATATTTGATCATTGATTTCCAGATCTGAAGGAAAGATCATTTTATACTTGGTAATGTAATAAGGATTCACGAACATAACTTAAATCTATAAAGAGAGTCCTATAGTAGAAAAGAATTCTCCTCAAAAAGGAGTGATGAGTCCGACCTCCCATCCTCTCGACCAATGAAAATTCCTAAGCCTCATCAGTCCACAAACTAATGAGAACCTACCATTGGAAAGTAGGTCCAAATGGATGTGGAATCATTGGATGTTTCCGGTTCTATGAACAAACCCATTAGAAACCGATCGGAATGTTTGAACCTCCCATCAAGGCGGTTATCCCCAGATTCCGAGGGAAACAGGAAGATTTCACCACAACCAGATGGTCTTGATGGACCTCATACCACCCAATCCACATTAGTATTCATCTATGAAGTAATTGGATGGATCCACCTGATTGACGTCAGCTGCAATGGCTTGTGAGTCTAGATAGAAACACTAAAACCTCTCAAGAAAATGAGATCATTAATGTAATTATTCATAGATACCATTTATTTTATTGAGGCTATAAGGATAGCTCTTTGCCTCACCCTTATCGCAGTATGAAGTAATGTAAATTTATTTTCAATGGAAACATCATTCTGTAATTTCTAGACAAAAATAATAATGAACGGAGTTGCAACAAGGATGATTCAATTGATTTGGTCACTATAAATAGTGGTAGTATTTGATTCAATCATAGAATCAAGAGTGAAAATTTGGAGTTGAAATCCCAGCATATATATAATGTAGATCGATATTCTTCATTTGATGTTACAAGTGATAAAAACATGGTCAATGGCCTCCTGGTAGTAAGGAATATGAGGAATGCTAAAAATATCTACAGTCCTGTCTATTTTATGTTGTTGTGAATGGGAAAATAGCTCTTCCAAATCTTCTACAGGAGTTTAAATAAATAAGGATGAATGTAAGGCATCCTAAAACTGATATCCATCAAGGATATTGATTATAATCATTGATCATATACTTATACCAGTCCATGGCAGTGAATTAAAAAGTGGAATGTCACTAAAAAATTAGTGTTCCTCTATCAATCAATGCATACCTTTGTATTTCAGATTAGATGTTTGAATGAATGAAATCAAATTAAACCATGTTTTCATCCAATATGTCTTAATTGAATGCATTCCAAAGATCATGATATATATCCCCATCCTTATGAATGGGACTACTTCGCTAAGGGGTGTTCCATGTATTCTGTTTTTGATGTTCACATACAGTCCATCTTGATCGGTGCATAAGATTAATGAATGTCTATTTGAAATCATTCCAAATGGATGAGGTGGGATATATGGAGTAACTAGCCTACAGTAACAGGATGAAATAATTTTATTGAAACTCCAATGATATGTTATTTTAATTTTGGATTATTCGGGTGAATTTATTCAATTGGATTCATTAAAAATGCTCATATCCTTGGTGGCTAATCCACCCATATCAAAAGGTTTGATGAACACATTCTAGTATAACATGATAATAGTTTATTAATTGGTAGACCCAACCAATATAATGTTGCTAACCAACCCGTACATTTTTCACAAAAGGAGATATGCCATCTATAGATAGAGAAATAATAAACAAATACAGAACTTATAACTGAGTTGATAAGAACGATACTCCCAACATGGAAAGTGGATTTCCCTTAGCATGTCAAAATTTGATAGATGGTTTTGATTTATTAATTTTAAAGGTAACAATTCATGAAATTTCCCCATAGGAGTGGGACCCCAATATATTCAATATGTAAATAACCTCTTTTCCACCAACGATCCTAATATCTTTTTGTTGTTTACTATTCGGGACCCCATCTCCAAATATCATAAAGGACATATTCCAATGAATGACATGACTAGAAATTTCTTCATAATTTCTAAAAATTGATTTAAATGAATGAAAAATTGTTATATCATCTTTACCAAACAAAAGGATGTTATTGACATGAAATATTTTAGAATGGACATGGACCCCCCTCCCGAAATTTATTTTATTATATATAACAACTTGGAGAAGATCACTAATACACAAGATTAAGTTGTCTTCTGGAAGAGAAAATTGAAATCAAACATGGGGTACACCTTGTCTCACCCCCATGGAGTATTGATAAAATCCCCTTGGATATTGATTAACAAGAACCAATAGCCTAGAACTCTTGATGATGGTATGAATCTCGTTAATAGTACTTTTAAATAAACCATTCATTTTTTTGATGTAGAGTTTACTAATCCATTTGATTGTGTGAAAATAACAATATATATCAATATTTTTATCAAGAATCCCATATTTTAAATTTTTCCTAATTATATAAATGCACTCTAATGAAGTGATAATACATGTATGATTATTTTTCCAGGAACAAATTTAATCTAATTTAGAGTAATGAGCCTCTTTGAAATATTCCCCTTGGCTCATGGAAGATTGGGAAATGGTTTCCCTCACCACATTTATTACATCATCCTGGATGAATTCCCAGTTTAACATAACAATCTTGTTGGTGAAATCATTTGGATATAGGTAAAAATCAATAATTAGGGAGAACATTCTTGGTCTTTACCTCTTTCTCTACTGGTAATGCAACCAATTTGAAGTTTTTCTAATCTTCATGGGTTTGGGTGATATTATTTCTTACCATGAGAATATTGTCAACTCCATTTTATGAGTATGTCTATATAAATAAACTATTCATTGCATTGGATATTTCAGTTTTAGTAGTAAGAAAACATCCATTAACATATAGGTAATTGAATCTATACATTATTTTCTTTTCTTTCTAAATATGGTGATTTTTTTGAATTTTAGAATCTTTATTTAAAACATCATGCATTGTAATGGGACCAAGAAAATCATTTAATTTTTTTGAGAAATATCTCATGCTTGAAGAAGACATAGATTTCATCCAAGGAGTGTATCCTTTGGAGTTGATTATTGTTCAAAAAAATAATTTGGTTATTTTCGGTAGGATTGACGTCATCATCCATTTTAGAAAAAGAAGTGTTAATTCATTCCTAAAGCATATTCTTTGTCTGTCTTAATTTGGTGGATACTGTCTAGAGGGGGTACCAAGAGTAATTATTTACCATTCATTAATAATTAATTCTCTACACCCGAGGACGCAAATCAAGGATTTACTTTATTTAATAGGGATAGTGGATAACCTTTCCCCACTTAACCAGATGTTAATCATCAATGGATTGTGATTAGAATGCATTCTAGGATGTATTAGAATTAAAAAATTAACCATGTCATTTTTATCTTAATATTTTTTTTCAACCATCTATCTAAATTACTATCTTGTTTTCCATTTATGGTGCACCTACCATAACCAAATTCGTCACCAACTCTGGGAACCTCAATAATGTTGAATATTCCAATTTAGTAAGAGATATTATTAGCTCTGACACTCTTGAAGTGAGATATTGTTTTCTCCTTATGATAGAAGATAGTATTGTAGTCACCGAAAATAATATATTTTTGATCCATCCGATCAAATATTACTTTTAAACAAAGAAAAAATTTTATTCTTTAAATATATGAGTGGTAGTAACATAAGAAGGACAAAAAGAATCAGCGTTATGTATACTAATAGAAACTAGAAAAATCAGATGAATTCAATTCTAAAGGCGATGTTTGATGGAGTCATGCATGAACATCCATAATTATTCCAATTCTTCTTAATGTCTATTTTATTCTATAATAGAAAATCCATGGGTGTTATATTTCATAGATTTCTGGTCATTGATCTTTAACTTTGGTTAAACAAGTCCAACCCTGATGGGGTTTTTGTTAGGATTACATGTCTAAGTGATTGGACCTATGGATCATTTCCAAGCCCAAGAAAACTAAAAAACCCCAATTTCTATTTTTGGAGGGTTTTCTTTCCCCTAGTTTGAGGCCACCTTATGTGGGCTACTTAATCAGTTTGGTTCCTTTATTTTTTTCTTATTTGACTTCTCTCTTAGAAATCTCCTCTGGATCGTATTCATCTTCATCATCAGATCCAACCATAGTAAGAATGTGTTCTGTTTCATTATACCCAAACAAACCAAATAGAGGACTAAATTTTGTTTGGGATTGATATAATATATTTACCTTATAACTCTCTTGTATTCTATAAGAAACCATGCAGTTGAGGAACTGACTAAATGAGACCCCCTTCCATTGGTAAGACATTTTCCAATCCTGTGATTTCACTAAGGGAGAACCCTACTCAAGGGATTTACTATTAGGATTAACATAATTCAATGTCAGCTTATGGAAATTTCTCATGTTTATTTGACTGCCTTTAGGATGGCAGTCTTGACTATCCATCCCCTATTGGGTGTTCTTCAAGGTTTTTTGAGACATCTCCAGGCTTGGTGAGGAAAATGGTGGATTATCATCATCAGTTATTTTAATCAGACACTATGAATATCCTTTTGTGTGTTTCATGTTTTCCTCACCATCATCTCTAGTGTCATTATCCTAATTATTAAGGGACTATAAGATTGCATCAAGAATCTCAAAGCATGACTGAAGCACTTTTGAAACGTCCCTCATTCCTATATCATTTTCATGTGAATCAGTAGGATCAGAGTACTCAGATGAAGCCTCCCTCAGAATTTGGGGTGTGGATAATTCATTATCTTGGTTCCATGAAGAGCACGAGGAACATTCCCATGAGGAACCATCACATTAAAAATTCATATCCATTAGATAGTCTGAAATGAAAGATATTATCAACAATATATTATTTATGGATTGAATGAGGGTCCTCCTTATCCTATATATCATCTTCTATTCAAATGAAATACATTTTCTGGACATTAGGGATGTGGTCATTCTAACCATGTAATAATCTGGCCAACTATTCAACTTCAACAATTCCATCAAGTGTAAGAAGATCCTGGTCAAGAAAATCAAAATATTTCATGTGTTTATAAGAGGTAGAATGGAAATCAAATTTATTTGTGTTAGTATATATTATTTTCATATAGATTCGTGATTCCCATTGGCTTTAAAAAAGTAACATATACTCTTCCTATTACATTATTAGATAGGTGTCCATAAAATTTCATTATTTGTATTCATGTGGCTTTCTCTCATTGAAAAATTCTTGGGAGAGGCTATCATCCATTTTCGTTACGAAATCTTCCTACACTAAATTTAGTACCGGGTCAATCTCAATGAGGACGCTAGAAAAATTTTAAATTCAGAGATTATTTGTATGAAGGTACAAGAAAATTGGGGTAAAATAGAGGATTAAATATCCCAGAGAATTATAGGATTTCAATATACCCAGTTACATATATAAATATAGATCCATACCTATAACTTTCTGTTATTAACATTAATATGGTGAATCTTAAAATTTCATTATTTAATTCATTGAATGTCTGGTTTCATAGTAATGGATCCATAACTCCAAGACTACGTTCTAGTAACAATCATATAAACAATATGAAAAAATCCACTTCCCATATCTGTCATTACCTAGATGTCAAAACACCACAATTATGTGATCCTCTTGTTGTGATCCTGGAATATCCTTATCTTTTCTCCATTCGGGGTTAGGATATGGGCGTCAATAGAGAATTTGGAATGATTTAAAATTTCTTCCACATAATTTTGGTTGGAAGAGACAAGGGAATTACTTCCCATAATGATTATCCTATCAGGGTAGGGGAAAAATCACATGAAACTATATTTGCTAAAAACATTAACGCATGCACAAAATTCGGCATGAGACATTAGGGATCCAATGTTTCCACATTAAATCTTGGTTTTCTATTTTGTGGTGCACATAGGGGGAAGTGATTATTATGCATAACTAGATCATTATGAATCAAGGATTACTCATATTCTTTTATTTCATGGTGAATTTTTGGAACATCCCATGCTCGAGTTTGAGGTTTTTAAGGACATTCCCCTTGTTTATCCATCTAAAAAAGAAATATTATTATCTAATTGTTACCATAAAAACTATCATTTAGAATAATGGGTATGATAATGATTAAGTAATTATGAAAATTTGAATTTTACTTATCTATATAATAAATTCATAGGTGAAAATTTAATAATAAATTTCAATAAAACCATTTTGAAATTAAAAAAATATTTTTATAAATAACAATTTTATTTTGGTGAAATGTTTTTTATACCAGTAAAAAAATATTTAGTTTTTTTTTGAATTATATTAAGTATATATATATATTATTAAATATAATTTTTATCATTTAAACTGTGTTTTTCTAGGAAATATATAAAAATCAAATTCTATACACAAGAAGATCTATTTTTTTAAATTCCATTTTTTATATATTACAAACAGGCTTGTTTTAAAACAAACTTTTCGTTATATTTATAAATTTTAATCGAAAAAAATTATTTGTAAAATATAAATATCAAAAGATAAATTGGTTGACATTTTTTTTATTTTTCTAATTAGTTTCATTTGTTTATGAATATTGAGAAAGATTGCCTTTGAATTAAAACTTACCTTTTCATCTAGAAAATTGATTGTAATGACCCATGTATTAATAGAATAATTATTTTTTATTTCAATTAATACTTATTAATAAGATATTAATTTGAAGTTAAAGGAGACTCACTTTATGATAGGGTACTCGACACACGAAAACAGGTTTCATTGAAATCTTATGTTGCACAAAACATTGAGTTTTGCAGAAATGTAATATAAAAATAATATTATTTCAAATGGTAGTTAACGCATAGCCATTATATTTATAGGAATGAACATAACTAACTACATTGTTATTACACATGTTTATCAAATGTATTTAAATTTATCCAATTAAATTTAGTGGCCTAAAAGAACAATGAATAATATTTTAAGCATGAAATGCTTTTATTTTATTTAAAAGGTCGATTTATAACCCTTTGTTGGAAAACCCTTTGTAAATCTATTTTTATAAAATTTATATATTCCATTCGAAAAAAATAATCTTCTTATTTTTAATAGGGACATAAAAATATACTTTGGGTAAATTTTTTGTATTTTTTGATACAGATCATTACTTATGGAATTGTGAAAATACTGCATTTTAAGTCAAAAGTATCTTTTCATTTAATTTATTTATATGATTAAATTACTTATTTAAATGGTTTTAAATTTTAATTGGATTATATTGTTACCAATTAATCCAATTATGGTCATTGTATGCAACTTCACTTTGAAATTGGACAAAAACACATGTCAATCATTCTGTAGTTTTTATTTCATAAAAACATGATTTCTAGTTTGGACAATAGAAATGAATTTTAAATTAATTATCAAAACTTATATGTTAATAATTTGGTAAGATATATATAATTTCTTAGTTCTTAATATCAAAATTATCTTCATTTGAAGTATTGGTATATTTCTGAATACGTTCAATTTTTAATAAATTGTGAAAAATGTTGCATAGTAGTTAAAAACCAAAATTTTCATTTAAATGAATTTTTACAGATTCTATGAATTGAATAAAATAATAATAAAAACAATGTTTTCGTCAGTAGGTAAAATTTGTTTCACTAGGATGAAAATATTTTTTGATGAATAATGACATTTTCTTTCTATTTACTGTTGTTAATGTTAAATAATGTAATTCGTGGTAAAAATCACATTATAATATTATAAAATTACCTTAATACTTTTCATAAACATATTTGACGATTCATGTATGACCCATAGTATAATTGGGTATGACATTTGGCCTTTGGAAGTCACTTGGGTAAGATAATTTCCTTAATAAATTTTTTTTAAAGTAAAATAATAATATCATAAACATGTATTGTTTTGCTAAAACCCATAATGTAAGGTTATATAATTGATATCATTGACTATAAATAGTCATTAAAAAGAGAAACAATTACTAAATAATGTTATTTTATTTATAATTTCTATATATCATATAAATAAATTTATTTATGACACAATGATGTTGTAATGATTACCTCATTAATGAATGTTTTAAATAAATGAGATTATAATTATTAAAATAAATTTATTTTAAAACATTTGATTCCATCCATGAATTTTATGGATGATTATGACTTGTTATATTTGAATTAATTATGTTTTATAGAACTGATATAGTTGTTATAGATTATTAAAATGTCATGATATGAATAGTATAAAAATTGACAAAAATGAGTTTTTAAATAATTTAATATTTTACTAAATGATAAAATATTCATAAAATCTAAAGAATCAACCAAATGAAATATCTTATATATAAAATGTGATTAATGATTTATTTTTTGTTACATGTAATTTTATAGTAAATATATTAACCATATACTACGAATAAACAAGAAGACATGGTAAAAGATAATTAAGTTAACAAAGGGATAAAAAAATTATTAGGATTACAAAATATCCAAAACCAATCCAATTATTTTTGGATGATTTTATTTAGACTTATATTCATAATATATTCTAATTTAATGTGTTTTTTACCATTTGAAACCCAAAATAATTTTTTAATAAAATCACACACTCAAACATTCCGAAAGAGACCCTTCCTGCTCATATAAAACATGACCACCATAAACCCATTACTCACACCTATCAACCACATTGGATCATCAAAAATCAATCCAAATGTAAACCCAATATCCCTTTCTACCTCCTAGAATCTTTTACCTTGAATGAAGGCAAATTATGAAATACCTTATGCTGAAATCAAAAGAAGTTACCCGATTTAATGGTTACGTCTTTTCTCAAATTCCTTCCTTTTATTTTACCCTTTCACAATCTATTCTATTATTTTTCTGTGAATAAAGAACAAAACCAGTATAATCAATAGAAAAAGAAATTTTATGAGGACTATTCAAACTACACATCCACACACTACCATGTAATATATACGAACATATTGTTTTTCGGGACAACGAACTACTGCCTCAGAAAACGATAATTGTTCAATTATCTCATATTGCATCTCATGGTGGCCATTATGATGGAACTGTATTTATATGTGATATTATATATATTTATTTTTTCTCTATTATTTTTTATTATTCATTAATATAATACCTTTTTGGTTACCATAATGGGTTAATATGGTAATTTCACTTGAGGAAGTGTGGACTACCGCCCCCTCAATGTGATATGACTCTTTCATAGCATACATTGAACGCATAAAATATGGTGTTAATGAACATATTTAATGTATATAAACTATTATATTATATTTTAATAATATTATATCTTTGTATCATGGGTTTCTCAATTTTTTTTTAAATGAAAAAAATGAAATGAAATTTGTGTTCATACGTACGTACGGCTTACCGTCTCAATGAATGGTGCATTTCATTTTCATTTATAAAAATGACATGGACTATTATAAATACATATATAAAATATATATATGATTTATATGATATCTAAATAATGAATGTAATTCTGATTATATTAGAATTTTGAACACATGGACAATTTGTAATTATAAAAAAATCATTTTTTACTCATCTTTTGAACATTGAAAAACTGTCCGATATGAACTCAAAAAATAAAAAAATTATTATAGCAAGGTAATAAGTTTTATTAATGGAATAATAAAACTGGAAAATTTTCTTATGAACGTATAAATTAACTTTTGTTTTTTATTGACAATGAACATGGAACATTCAAGACAGATCAGACTTGAGGTAAGGTGTGTCAATCTCACTTTTTATTCTCGTGAGATTCATGCTCTATTTCCCAATAGCAACATTTTTTTGGTGTATGTACTACAAATTATTGTATTAATGGGTTAATATAATTTAATTTATTTGTATTTGCATCTTCATTGTATGATACTTCGTTCATGCGGTGTATGATTCATAGGTTACCATATAGGTAAGGGAACCTTTCACCATCCTCTTCTAGTCAATGAATTATTTTATGATATCACTTTAAATTTAAATTTTGAAATATTGGGATATGTTATTATATATCATTATTACTGTAAATTTTATATCTATGTGCTGAGATTCCCTTTTCTCCCTCATGATCTCATTTTCTAAATTTTTAAATAATATCGTTAAGCTACCAATTTTTTGTAAAGGAATATCATAACCCAATTTCAATTATATGGTTTAAATGTATACTTATGGATTATGTCATTCTATGAATATTTGTGAATGAACTATGATTCTATAACAGTTAATATATTTTTATATTGGGTGTATTTATTTTTTCATATATAATTATGTCATTGATTTATCCTTAATCGAATCGTACAGTCATTGGGTGGGACTATGTCTCAATCGCCTTCAATTGAGGCATATTTTTATATTGTGCACCTTTATTATCCTATAAGGTGTATATACAACCATATTGACATTTTATTTCATAAATTTCTATATTATCATGATATTTATCATTTTCTTTGATATTATTCATTAATTATTTTTATTTAAGAGTTTCTCAAGTGGTAATTTATTGTTTACCTAAAAAATATTTTAAATGTTCAAAATATTTAATCTTACCATTCATTATTTTTCATGTACATAATTTAGTAATAATTTTATGTATTTATTTGTATGGACATGAGTGTTTTAAAATGTTAATTCCTTTCAAAAACTTCGGAGTTGCATGGGAAATTTAGATTTCAAACTCTTCTTTTTGAATGTTTTAAATGAATTGATTGTGTCAATATCTTGAACTAATATCTTATGAATGAAATGAGGAAATGTTATCATTTCTTTATTATGGTTTTATGTGTTATTAATTATTTATGTTTCATGTTCATTGTTTACGTATACAGGTGGTTCTATGATAAACCTTGGGAGGGTGAGCCTGAGATAGCTCTCCAATGCATTGGGTAATGTGATGGAAGAAAACATTAATGTTTCTCTAAATATATTTAGGGAATATACTATGATTTTTATTCCCAACATAACTCCCAATGTAGCTGTGAATGTTAAAATGGATATACGATTTTTATTCCATAAGTTACCTTTAGACTTTATGATTTCTATATGTTATTCATAAATCTTATTATTTCATGAGGTATGTTAAAGTGCTTATGGTTCATATATATTGGTGCGATAATGTTTTATTTATTTATTTCATATCCATTACTGATATTTTTATGATCATCCCATGTTTTTGAAATATTTCTCACATTGTATATGGAAGGATAATATTAAGGGAGAATTCATGAAGATTTATATCAAGAAAATAAATCTTATTTTCTTTTAATGGATTATATTTTATGAAAATATGGATAATTAGTATGATTTTATACTTTGTAATTTTTTATATATAATTTAATAGTTATGGCGTAATTCTCTAAAACTATATACCTGAAAAGATCCTCATTTTGAATTATTAACTAAATTTAAGATTAAGTAATGTTTATGGCAGGGGCCTTATAGTTGGTATCAGAGGTCGTTTTAGATATATTTAGGGGTCAGGGTATCATTTATGAGTAAGTGAAATCACCATAATGGTTAGCATATTTGAAAGATTCATAGTTATTTTAAATAAATTAAATGAGTTTTAGACATGAATAAGTATGTCTTAGTTCATACACTCCTTTTAATGTTTGATATGATGATTTTATTAATATACTCACACAAACCATTTTGGTTTTAGTAAATAGCTGGATCTTGCAGGAAATATTATCACAATGGATTTAAACTAAACTATGGTAGTTTTATGAATTAGAAATCGAATCAAAAGGGGAGTTGTAATGAGAGATATTGTTGTTATTATTAACCAACTATCTGGTATCACAATTGACCACTTGAACCATGTTGATTTTTCAAAAGAATCATATATGAGAGAAAAGAATACCAATGGGATATCAAGTAGTAATAATTAAATTATGTATATTAAAAAATCTATGTTTCAATAATGTGGAAATAAAAAACATAGGAAAAACTTTTAAAGGGATTTGGAGATGTTTTATAGGTGTTAATGATGCATAGAAAGTAATAACCTTCCATGTTAAAATTAAGCATCCAGTTGACTCAAGGAAATGGTACAAAATTATTTCCAAAGAATCAATTAAATGTTTTAAATGTGTTGTGTAGGGTCATTATACAAATAGATTTCATACAATGATGTTTCAAGGATATGGTCCAAATGATAACTCAGATACATTTTTCTCAATTTATAATCCCATTCCTATTGAGGATGAGAAAATTAAAATTTCATAATAGTGGTATGGATTATTTCTTAGCTTATGTTTTGACATTGTTGAATCTTGGGACAATTTTTATGATTTTGACGGTAGGAAAAAATAACAGAATAATAATCTGGAAAAACATGGATAAATGATCATGAATAATTTTTGATGATTAATATGTCTACATTTTAGGAATTGAAGAGTTATTTTAGATATCTTGGTGATAAAAAAATTTAAAATATTTAATGCTCTTTTATTGAGGATATTGTGTTAGAAGTCATTTCTCATGTATGGATATCCCTGATGTTTGTTATGTGAAAATTCTATTTGAGGAAAAAATATCTTTTCTATTATATATATAGTTATACAGAACTATTTGGGTTTATATGATCATTCAATTTGATGAAATTAAAGGTTATTACTTTAGGGATGAAAATGCGACGTATACGATAACATTTGTGGGTAAAACATTTTAGGGATATTTTTATGGATTTTATATTGCTAGAATATATGTATTTATTGTTAACGTGTTATAATAAATTTTATTAATGGAAATGAATAACCTATCTTGAAGAATATGTTATTAGGTTAATTACATTTCAGTATGAGAGTTCAATAGTTGCTGATGTTATTCGGAGTTATGTTTAGAATTTTGTGGAAGATTATTTGATCAAATACATCTAAATTTTTTCTTTAAAACATAGTTTAAATTAGTATTAATAATTACATGGACAATTTTTTGTAGAATAGTGTTTTTTGAACATTGTATATTGTTTATTTAATTTTAGAGATTAAGAGTCATATTTCTTTTTATATAAGATTATCCTTTTTAGGGATTATCTGGATTGTACTAACCATTTTTGTTTTTGGTTAATGTCTAAATATAAGGGAAATATATAGCTCATTTACTATGGATTATAGGATTTTCCAAAATGTTAATATAGCACTTTTTATGTGACCATGACATATTGAATACTAATCTTTTGGTAAAAAGTTGAGTCTGTGAAAGAAATATAGTAAAGGATTAAAGTCTACATGACAAGTAAGTATGTTTCCTCATGTTCTTAGTCAATAACTTAAATAAATATCTCATCATTATAAAAATAATCTAAAAATAATAACATTTTCCATTTACTTTTCATACCGGGGAATCAATGGTCGTTTATCCCATCACTAGATCTTGGTTTTCTAATTGTTAACTTTCTCATAGTCATGTTTTTTATTACCCTCCATTCAAACTTGACACCTAGTTTCTCCCTTATATCCTTGTTTTAAAATAATCACAGTATGTCTAATCTTGGGTGACCATTTTAATTCCCTTTCTATCTTATAAAGTGATAGTTTTATAGAATCTTTTTCTGATATGAGACTTTCAATTATGTTTCCTTGCCCAATTTTAAAATAATGAAGACGAAATTTCCAAAAGGCGGGCAAGGATGTAACGACCCTGGTATTTTTAGAATAATTCATTTTAAATTATATTAATACTTATGAATAAGATATTAAATTTAATTTAAGGATAATTCTTGTTTATGGAAGAATACTTGGAACACAACAATGGATTTCTTTGAAGTCTTTTTTTACAAAACGTTGAGTTATACTGAAAAATAATATAAAAATATTATTATTTTAAATGGTATATAATTCATAGAAATTATTTTTCTAGGAATTAACAAAACTAACTACATTATTATTAATTTTTTTAAATGTCATTATATTTATCCAATAAATTATATAGGCTTAAAATAAGAATGAATCCGATTTTAAGCATACAATTGCCATTTTTTTAAAAAAAAGTCAATCTACCGCCTTTTGAGGGGGAACCCTATTTAAATCTTCTTTTTTTTCACTTTTATATTTCCATTTGACAAAATAATTTTCTACTTTAGATGTGGGACAACAATATATACATTTGGTAAATTTTTGTTATTTTTTTGATAATGGTTATTACATAATGAAAGGGAAAAATATTACATTTGAAGTCAAAACTATCTTTTCATTTAATTTATATAGATGATTATATAATCTTTTTAAACAGTTTTAAAGGGTAATTAGAATATATTTTTACCATTTAATTCAATTTTGGTTATTGGAAGTAATTTTACTTGGAAATTGGACATAAACACATATCAATCATTTTGTAGTTTTTTACTTCTGAAAAAAACATTTTTTGTTTTTGACAACAAAAATTAATTTTAAATCAATTAATAAAACATATATGTTTTTAATTTTGTAAAATATTCATCATTTTTTAATTCATAAAATCAAAATTATCTTTGGGTAAATTTTTGGTATTTTTCTGAAAATGTTCAATTTTAGATAGATAGTGAAAAATAATGCATAGTAGTTAAAAACAGAAAATTTCATTTAAATGAAATATTTCCACTACTGTGAATTGAATATCTAAAAACTAAAATTCATGGTTGTCATCTGTATGAAAAATTATGTTCAATAGGATAAAAATATTTTTTGATGAATACTATCTTTTGATTTTTATCTACCGCGCTTGAAGTTAAATAGAGTAATTAAAGGCTAAAATAATATTATAATAATATAAAAATACCATATCACATTTCCTAAACTTTTTGTATGAGTCTCCAATGACTTATACAATATTTGGGTAGAAATTTTGGCCTTTGAAAGCCACCTGGGTACGATACTTACATTAATAACATTTTATTTAAATTTAAAAAAATATCATAAACATGTATCATTTTTCTAAAAAAATATAATGTGGGGTTATATAGTTGATATATTAAACAATAAATAGTAATTAGAAATATAAAATGATCTAATACAATAAGGTACTTTATTTATAAATTTTATCCATCAAATAAATAAATTTATTTACGACACAATTATGATGAAATGATTACCTCCTTAAGGAATGTTTTAAATAAATGAGATTATAAATATTAAAAAATAATTTAAAATCTTTTTATGTCGTATACGAATTTAATTGATTATTATGAATTTTTATATTTTAGCTACTGATGTTTTTTTTGGAATTTATCATGTTGTTATGGTTTTTTAATACGTCATGATATGAACTGTATAAAAATTGACATAAATGAGTTCTTAAATAAATTAATATTTTATTAAATGATAAAATTTTACTAAAAATATAAGAATAAAAAAATAACATATATGATGTTACAATTTTCATTAATTATTTATTTTTGGTTTATTTTCCTTTTTAGTAAATATATTAAACATATATTATGAATATACAAGAAGACATGTTAAAAGATAAATAAATTAACAAAGGGTTATGTAAAAAAGATAAAGAATTAAAAATATACTAAATCTATCCAACTATTATTGGATGATTTTATTTTTACATAGATTCATCTTATATTTAAATATAATGAGTTCTAGACCTTTTTAAAATAATAATTTTGTAATAAATTAATACGTTATAACTTTCCTAAAGAGAACCTCCTCCATATTATAAAAGGACACCACCTCTATCATATTAGTCACACATTTGAAGACCCATTGTATTATCCAACCTCTATCCAAATAACTTCCCATGATCCTTATATTCCTCCTAGAATCATTTCTTTATGCATAAGTCAATTCAAGAGAGCCCTTAGGCTATGATCCAAATAAGTTACCTAATTTAAAGTTATCATCTTCTCTCAAGTTATTTCTTTTTATTCAACGTATAAACTCCCTATTCTATTATTTTTCATTGATTATATAACAAAACATGTATCCTAAACACAATAGAATGTTTTTATGAGAATAATTAAAACTAAACTTCTATAATCCTCCATATAATGGATACAACCATATTGTTTCTGTGAACATTGAACTACTACATAACGAAAAGAGGATTATTAAATTATCTCCCACTATATCTCATGGTGTATGATATGATTGAAATGTATTTATATATGATATATATTATATTTATATTGTCAGTATTATTCTGTAGTTTAATTTATATCATACCTTTATGGTTTCCATAATGGGTAAATACAATAATTTCATTTGAAGATGTTCGGACTACCTCCCCCTTAATGTTATATGACTCATCCGTACCATACATGAAACATATAATGGATGGTGTTAATGAAAATATGTAACATTTATAAAATATTATATTATACTGGAATAAAAATATACCTATGTATCATTTTGTTTTCATTCCGTTAAAAATAAAACAAATGAAATTAATGTTGCGTTAATGCGTACGTACGACTTACCATTTCCATGAACGATGCATTTAATTTTCATATATCCAAATGATATGGACTATTATAATTACATTTATTCTGGATATATATGATATATATGATATCTGAATAATAAATATCATTTTAAAGATAATCAGTGTCCTACCACATTTAAAAATTGTAATTATAAAAAGTTCATCTGTGACTCAAGTTCTGAATATCGAAAAAATGTCCGATATGAACTAAAATAATTTACTAATTTTTATAGCAATGTTATAAGTGATATAAACAGAATAATAAACATAAAAAATATTCTTAAGAAATTATAAATTAAATTAATTCTATTAATCAGGAAGAATAAGGAAAATACATGACAAGTCGGACTCGTGGTAAGCGGGTTTCCATCTCACTTTTTATTCCCATGAGATTCATTCTATATTTTCCACTATTTCCAATTATCTGGTGTATTTAAATCATGTCAATTTATTAATAGTGTAATAAAATTTAATTTATAGGTATTTACATAGTCATTTTATGATCCTTATTTCACGTGGGGTATGTTTCATAAGCTATCTAATCGGTATAGGAACCTTTCACCCTCTACTTCCAGTCAAAGACTTTTTTATGTTAAGTATTTAAATTTCAATATTCAAATTCTGGTATATGCTCTTATATATACATATTTCTATAAATTTTATGTCCATGTGATGAGATACCCTTTTCTCTCTTATCCACTCATTCTATGATTTTTTCAATGATGTTATTAGGCTTCTGAATTTTTGTAAGGGAACTTCTTAACCAAATTTGAATTTTTTAGGTGAAACATATACATCATGATTATGTCGTGATATGAATATGAGTGAATAAACTCTGATAGTTTTACACTTATAATTCATTTATATTTGGTTTAAATATTTTTTTAACAAATTATTATGTCATTGATTTACCCTAATTTAATTGTATAATATTTGAAAGGGACTACATCTCAATCTCCTTCTATGGAGGCATAACTTCAAATTGTGAAACTTTATTTTCCTAGAAGCTGTATATACAGCCATTTTAAAATCTTTTATAATGAATTTTTATTACCATTATATTTATTTTTTTCTTTCAAGATATTCTTTAATTTTTTTATTCAAGAGTTTTTCAAGACGTAAAAGATTAATTAACTAAAACATCATCTCAATTGTTTTTATGATTTAATCTTAAAAATCATTATATTTCATGTCCATGTTTTAGAAATAATGTTAGTGATTTAATTATTTGGGTATAAGTGTTTTATAGTGTAAATTCCTTTCAAATTTTTCAGAGTTGCCTGGGACACTTTGATTCAAAACACTTCTTTTTTAATGTTTTAAATGATTTGATTATATCAATATCATTGACTGATATCTTGGGAATGTAATGTGGAAAAGTTATATTTTCTTTTATTCTATTTTTATATTTTATGAATATATAATGGTTCTTGGGAATTGTTTATGTATACAGGTGGATCTGTGATAAACTAATGGTGCGTGAGCCCGATATAGCTATCCAATGAATTAGGTAACGTGATAGAGGTAATCATTAATGTTTACCCTATGTGATTTTTGGAATATATTGTGATGGGTATTACAATAATAACTCCTGATGTAGCTATAAATGATACAATGCATGTATGATATATAAGCCACAAGTTACCGTTATGATTTATGATTTCATTTTGTCATTTATATAACTTATGATTTCATGAGGTATGTTAAAGAGTTTGTGTTTTTTATATATGGATGGGATAATGTTTTCTTTACTTATTTCATAACCCTTACTGAGATTTATGTGCTCATCCCATGTTTCGGAAATGTTTTTTATATTGTATAAGGAAGGGTAAGAGAAATAAAGAATTCAAGAAGATTTATATCATGATAATAATTCCTGTTTTCTTTTAAGGGTAATTATTTTTTGAAAAAAATGGATACTCAGTAGGAGTGTCTTCATTTTTATTTTTTAGATGTAATGTAATAGTTATGGCCTAATTCTCAAAAACTATAATCATGAAAATAACTTCAATGTAAATTTTTAACATTAATCATCATTAGTTAAAGTTTAAGGATGGGGCCTTATATTAATGATGCTAAATTATTTTTTAATTACATTTTAATGTAAAAAATGAACATATTTTACATATTTTAATCCTAAATTTTAATTGGAAATAGTATCATATTTATATTTGATATAAAAACTATTTTTACTTTTAGTCATTTTCACTTTTTGAATCAAATTTATCTCCACATATATGGGAATATTTTTCAATTATTTCTATAAAATTATGGGATCTAAATTTATTAAAAAGGATTCTTTATTTGGATCATATTGTACAATTTTTATAAATCGGTTTGTTTTTTGATAATTTTAATAATAAAGATAATATTTTTATTACCACGGTTAATGGTTAATTAGTTAATTGAGGGTAAAAATAATATTATAAGTATAGTCAAATTTCCCTAAAACATGTTTAATTTTATTAAATCGGTGATTGTATAGAAAATGAATCCTTGGGATATATTAAGGTCCAATTTGATCCTCTTGAATGAATTTTATACCTTTATAGTATTTTATTTTATGGAAGGGAAAACTTATTATACTAATATATAAAATTAGACTATCATTTTTGATATGTTGAAATTTGAAAGATATCATTAACCATAAATAATATTTCGAAATTAAAATTTATTATCTTCCTTATAGATATTAATTTTTAATATATATTGAATAAATAATTAAATTAAATTCTTCCATAGTAGTGTATTTTACCAATGGAAATATGAAATAAATGATATTAAAAAATAAAAATAAAAATAAAATAAGATAATTAATGTTATCAATGGATTTTATATATGAAATTATCATTTTTAATGTAATAAAATAGTTTGATTGAATTATAATAGTTAAGTATATTTTTTAAAAATTTATAGTAATGAATAATATTAAAATTGAAATAAATGGAATGTTAATATAAATAATATTTTCTTGAAAACAAAATGATTAAAAATATAAATTTTTTTAAAATGATTGGAATTAGGTTTAAATTTTTCATAAATGATTCGTTTAGGGGTGTTTTATCATTTAATTGTATATGTGTTGTGTCTTAATGAGTAAAATACTTGTAGACACAGTAATGATTAAAGGGATTAAATATGGGAGAAAACACAAATATAAGGATTAAAAAATAGTATAGAGTTGTCCAATTTTAATAGAATGATACAGTTTTGACCTAATAACATTTTATATTATAAATAAATCAGTTTCATTCAATTTTGAATAGAAAATTAAATTATATAAAATTCGTATTTTGACAACTCCAATAGTGCCCTATACTCTATGATAAAAGGGACCATCTTCTTATCAATTTTTCAAAAATAAGAACCATTTTAATTCTACACATATCTACAAAAATTCCTTCCTAAAATATCTCCCCAAAATATAGATGTCTTGGATTAGGAAAAAACACCATCCTTAGTGGTCTTAAGGCTTTATGGTTAATAGGTGTTCTAAAGAGAAAGTATCATTTTTTATCATGTGTTTCAATTTTGTTTTTTCCTACACAAAAATAAAAACATATTAAACCAATCAAAAATAATAAATATTTTTTTTCTAAACATACTAATATTTTATTACGTCAATTTCATGACCCATATCATTTTCTAGTTCATTCAAATGGGAAAATAAGTTATCGTTCGTGTGTACGGAATACAACTACCTCTCGAACCAATGAAATTAATATTCAATCATAATATCTAAACACTAGTTATAATCATAGAATTAATTTTTTTGATACAATATTCATGAAATATTTATTATTATTAAAATAAAATATATCATATATGATATTACCAATACATTCTCAAAAAAATTGTAGTGTTGTTCGTGCGTACATATGAATTGACACCTCCACAGAGAGATGTGAATCATTTTTCATCACCACAAAATAGTGATGATATAAAAAGTATATTTTAATGATTAATATTATATTAATTATATTTTAATAATTCTAGAAATAAAAAATGATACTGAACTTATTTTTATAATGATCATTGAAAAATGAAATGTTACTTATGTATACGTACAACTAACCATATACAATATTGTAACATAGTTCATTTAACACACCTATATTTAATATAAGTATTTTAAAAAATAATATATTTATAAATACATTAATTATGATATTAATAATATTATGTAGATTATATCATAATTTATATTTTGACTATAGCTGTCATACCAATTTATTTTGGACTCATTCATAGAATATCATCAATAATCAGATATGATATCAAATAATTATGTAATTGATATAACATTATAATGACATATATAAAAGGAATAATAAACATTACAATAGTTCTCAACCAATTAATTAATTTTTCAATGTTTATTTTGCAGGAATATAACATTTGTATGTGTTGAGCAATACTGAAGTTGAATGTTTTTATCATATTACTTTTATTTCTGTAATATATATGCCATATTCACCACTTATTTTCATTTTCATTGGTATATAACAACAACGACTTTATATTATAATTATTATTAATAAATTTAATTTTATTTACATCTCTATTTTATTATGTTTATTTGTTTGTAGGGGTTACATATTCAATGATACCAAAGTGATAATATAATTATGTTAATTTTTTTCATATAAGAGACTGGTGTATTATGATACATCAATCCTCATTTATGAGGAGTATATTAGTCTAAATTTTCATTTACAATCTCGAATTTATTTATTTTCATTATATTTTATGTTTCATTGAAATTCAATCAGGTCTTTTATGAAACAACATTATAATAGAGATAATAGGTCCATGTCACAATGACATGTTTTTTCAAGAATATTTTTGATTAATCCTCTAATAATGAAATTTTATTATCTTCCTCTAAGAAAATACAATCAATTTTTTATAATAAATTTATTCCATGAAAATAAGTGATTTAACTTAATTTTTCACCCATTATGTAATCATGATTTGGAAATAACTTTTTTATAAAAATATTATTTTCTCTAAAAATCACCTCTTATAACTAATCCATGTTTATTAAATATGGTTTCAATAAAATATTATTTTTTTTAAAAGTTAAATGTATTTTATCCTCATGATTTTTTAGAAAAAAATAAAAGAATAATTTATAATATTTCAATATTATATTCAACTAGAAATTATTTTCAATTTTTTTATGATTTAAAATGTGATATTCCAAATGAAAAGGGTATTTACTTCAAAATGTATTTATTATAATTTTAATGGTCTTGCCATTAATAAATTAATCCATCCATTTTTTACCATATAATAAAATGGTGATAGTTTTAAATGATTAGATCCTTGTTATTTTAGTAGATATATTATGGTTTTTTTCAAATATATTGTTGTGAAACAGGTTTTTTACCATGGGTTAATCATCTTTCAAAGAAATTTTTATGGAACCCATTTTGTTTCAACTGATAATAATGTTATAAATAGAGTAATGGTTTTTCCACTAATATTTATTGTAATTAATTCTCTATTTTATTTATTCTTTGTTTAGTTATTGTACATTATTTACTATCGGTTGATCCCAACTATATCTCATAGGTGAGCCATTTATAGCTTTGCGTGAGCCCAGATATTCCTCCAATTCATTGGTTAATGATTTTTTTCAAAGGATAAATATATTGGATATAAGCCATATTGTTATTCAAATTTATAAGGGTTCAGTAAGCATTCTATTAGGGTTAAATGAAATAATTTATAAAGATACCAGTATGTTTTACATATCCTTGATGTGGTATTATCATTATTAATTTAATACAGATTGATATAACATGGAACATGACTATAAATTCATATGAATTTTACCTTTATCAATTCTATATTCAATGTTTTCATGTTTGATGATATAGGTTTTGTGGTGTATGAATATAAATATGTAATAATAAAAAAAACATTGACCATATCATCATACCTTTATGTTTTCCTATGATAATTGAATAAAATCAATTATTAATGATTTTTTTCCCTTATATTACATTTGAGATGACTCTTATTTTGTTTCCTTTTCCCAAGGTTTTAATAAATAATAAAGATAATTTTTTCATTATA
This sequence comes from Viscum album, assembly GCA_963277665.1. Lineage (NCBI taxonomy): Eukaryota > Viridiplantae > Streptophyta > Magnoliopsida > Santalales > Viscaceae > Viscum > Viscum album. The sequence continues at coordinate 697,079,721 of OY728163.1, forward strand.
TTATATCAGAAGGATCATGTGGATGATCTAATTTGAAATAAATAAAGATTGGTTAAATGGAAGAAATGATTATTTGAAAACCTGAACGTTTAATTGTCGGTGTTTTTTCAAAATCTTTTTAACTCTAATCATAAAAGGACATTGAGAATGTAAGTGATCCAAATATTCGGTTTCATATTGTAATTTTTTAATGGTAACATATGGTTTAAAAATATCGGAATTGTAGTAGAACATATTAATTCCATGATTTCGGCAATTGATATGGGATTTCATGTAGTGGGATATTATATTCAAAATATTATGAAAATGATTCCTCTATAACATGAGGATAGATATAGTATTTAAATGAAACAATATACATCAATGTTTTTTTCCATCATGAATGTTATTATAAGTACTACATAATATTTCACCAATGCACTCTGTTTAGTAGGATGTAATCAATCATCTTTAGGTTACCGTCATTTGATGGAAGTAAATACATTAAATAAGTATATAAGTGATACATTGACTTTGTCAATTATTTATGTAGTATATGAGAATATAATAATGAATGATATGATATTTATATTTATAAAATATATTTATAAAATATTAATTCATAGTGTATAGATATTTTCACTATTGGGATAGGTTTTAGGATATTTAATAGATATTAGAATGTCATTATTTCCAATTCTAAAGTGGATTTAAAGTACATTTTTTATTCTGAATAAGATAAATAAGATATTTGGATATATAACATCATTGAAGAACCTAATTTTATTTAAAAAAATTTCTCAACCAATATTGATATGTTTCGTAAATATATATGTCGTGATATTAATAAGGATCCATGGTCATAACAACAGACAAAGAATATAATCAAAAATTATCATCTCTTGATGGATTTTATTACAGATGAGATTTCATAGTTGAAAAAGATTTCAAAAATGAAAACATGGATAAAAAAATGTGTATATTGTTAACCTAGTTGAATCATTATCATCATATGTGATATTTTGGACTAATATCAATAAGAAGATAGATCTAGTCAAAATAAGATTGTAATATAGTTGGTGTCCTAGAACCAACTATATGTACCTTATTTTTCAAGTATATCCAAATATGTGATCATTTAAAAAATATATTATAACATATTATTCAGTAATATATATTAATATTTTGTTTATAATTTCATATAGTATCTCTCATAGTGAGACGCACATATTGCTTCACTATAATAATAAGTACTACCAAATGTTTTGATGATATTATAAAATATCCTTCAACTATTTGATAACATTCACAGCTGGGAATCATTGTATATTTACTATCAGATGTGAATACTAAAATATAATGACAATTCATTTAAAAACATTTTAACTTAGTAATCTCAGTGATAAGAGGTTATGGGAAAATACCCATGAATATAAATTTTATATATTTGACTTCCGTTAAATATTAAATAATATGATTGTTTATATTGATATATAGAATGTAGGATATTTATTAATGTCTTACTTGAATCAAACTCATTGATTATATTTCATAAATCATGGTGATTTATGATTATTGAAAAGTATGGTTTTGCGGATGATTAATGATGTATATCCCATTAATGAATAATTTGAGGATCGATATTTCATTTTAATATTTATAGAAGTTGATATATGTTCCTGTTAATTAAAATATATCTTCCAAATTAATTTCCATGGCCATTGTGATTGTAGTAGTTATTTTTATATTATAGTGGAATGATATATCAATCAAATAGGTTGATGTCAAGATTTTTCATCCTTCCTCATTAGATATCGTAATAAAGAGAATATATTACTCAGCAAATTTTCATACCAGATTGTCATCATTGGGACATACAGTCTACCGTTGTGGGGGGATTGATCCATCACTATATAATAATCATTAAAATTTATAAAAATATAGTAATTAAACCAAGTGAGGGACGTAGAGTGTCACACTCAATTGGTTTCCATTGATCTATGTTAAATTTTATGTATAATTATTGGAATAAATATTATACTCCATACTGAGAATAATTATATATTCTGGGTAATACAATTGATAAAAAATAGAACATATATATTTATTCATGAAATTTTTTGTAATTACACAAAAATATAATATTTATATATATACTATGTCCCATAGTTTAATAAAGAAATATATATTCAATAGTAAATAATGATATTTATTACATAATTATCTTAAAAATATTTTTTCACTTGAGTTCATATTGATTATCTATTTATGCATTTAATAAATATTATATATTTAACTCTTTATTAGTAAATTAAATATCTTATGAGGAGGATATATTGAATAGGTTTTATGTTCTATTATATATATTCATTTACTATAATGAAAATTTATATTTATCATTGTGCATGATTGTACACCCCATAAGTTCAAATGAATATTTTTACTTCTCATCGAATGAAGTTTTTATGTGATTAAGATATTATTAAAGTACCATGTTGAATTAATAATTTATTAATGAAAAAAAATTACCTTAAATGGAATATAATGTAATTTTTGATGATCATAAGTGTTATGAAAAAAATTTCTCTCTAATATATACTCATATATTTCTATTAAGACTTGAAGAACAATGATCATTCTGTCATGAGTGGATGAATATAAAGCAATCATGGAGAACTATGCATACTTATCACTTTGCAAGAATAAATCCTTGAGATTCTTGTAAATTTATGATAGATCAATAGATCATGCGTGGATATAAAACCAACATTAGTTGTGTCATCAATTTCCTCATCTTCTTTTTTAGATACAAATAATTTATGTAATTCATCATTAAAATGCAGTCATGTTTGTTCAAATAAGAAAAATATATTATTTTAAACTAATTTCATAGATCATTAAATTTTATTTTTAGTTATGTTATATTCATCAATATATTTACGATTCTTTCTTTATATTATATTATTCTCTAAATAACCACCTAAACACTAATAATAATACATTAAACCACCAATATTTCCCCCATTAGTATAGCCATTACATAGGATTGTTTAATTTTTTTTGAAGAGCTCAGTATGTTTGAGTAAAAAAAATTATTTTATAGAATATTTCCCCTTAAAATAGACTCTAATAAATATATTATATTCTCAAATATATTCCTTCACTGTTACACTCTCTATTTTATTGTATTGGATGAATAATTTTTCCAAAACTCTATCACCATTCTCCTAACAAGTCATGGTTAAATCATCTCTAACTTTTCAGAACTACATACCTATTGAGACATGGATCATGTACAATAGAATGAGAATCAAAAATATTATTCTAATAGAAAAAATGATATACCTAAAATTTCAACATGGACTTATTCTTAATAGATATTCATTAATTGGTTTTAAAACTGATGATATGATTTATCGCACAATCCCAATGATGTTTTGGTGGTCATGAGAGCCCAAATGCCACCAAAATAATATTAAAATTATTTTCAAAGAAATATTTGGACTAAGGCATTGTAATTATAAATCAAATTTTATTATTAAATCAATTTACTTGTAATTGTTTTATGGAAAACGTGACTCTAAACCTACAGTAGTAATGAAATGTTCATCAACATTTAATTTAGAATGAATCCACTGATGTTGAATTATTCCCACAAACTAAAAATATAGTAATATATTAAATCATATGCATGAATATAAATATATTAGTCTAATTATTTTTACTATGGTCTATATTATTGGAACTTCCTGAACACTATCAATTATCACGATTTTTAATATATTATATAAACCTCTATTTCTTTTACTTGTTTTATAATCAACAATAAATCAAAGAAAATGAATATTACCACCAAATAGTTGTGAAATTATTTCCCATTAGATTTTTCATTATTCTAAATACATTACAAATTTTAAATAATTCAAATTTAAATGGATTATTTTTGTAACACCTCATCTTCCATGGTATGATTCTCTTTGAATAATATAGTAGCGTGTGTTGTGCACAACTTCGAGTTCTAACACACCACAACCAATAAAACTAGACGTTATCAATAGTAATACCCAATTTATGAAATTATATAAATTTTAACATTTAAAATGGACTTCAATTTTGGATTCGGAATATCGAAATTAGCCTAGGGTAAAATTATGGTATTTTTCTGAAAACATTCAATTTTTTATGAATAGTGAAAAACACTCAGTTATAGTTTAAAACCGGATTTTTGTTTAAATAATTATTTATTTTATTTAGATTTATTTTAGGTAAAAATATATACATAATAACTATATAAGTTTAATCTAATTCATTGGAGTCGGTATACAATAATTTTAGATATATAAAAATTTTATTGAACTTTTCACCGTCTTTTACCCATCTCCTTGGATTATTTGCAAATTCACATAAAACATAATTTTACCGCTTCTGCAAGTTGAATTTCAAAAATATGAGAGACACGGTTATTATCAAGTAATAAAATGTGGTTCAATAATATGAAAATAAAATTTGGTGAATAGAAACTTTTTTACTTTTATTTACCACTATTAAAAGTAAATTGGGTAATTAAGGGTAAATGATATTATTATTACCATAACACATCTCCTAATTCTATTGGAAAAGTATAATTCGACCAAAAACAACATTATAAAGAAAATATGAACCTATTTGTCCCACTTGGATTAGATTAGGACATTTATTATTATTTAATTCAAATAAGAGTTAAAAGAGATAAAATCAAAGTTAAATAACTAAATTTTTTTAATATTGGGTTATAAATAATATAAATTTGACTATAAATATTCATTAGAAAGCATACAATATTCTTTAAATAATAATATTTTATTTATAATTTTTAGACATTAAATAATTTAATTTATTTATGACACAATGTTGATGCAGTAATTAACTAATTAATGAAATATTAAAATAATCTATATTATAAATATCAAAATAAATGTGATTTGAGACTTTTTATGAATTCAAATAATTTTATAGATTCATATAAAATATTAGGGTTGGTTAGATAAATTGTGCTAGAATTAATAATGCTTATATTAATTTAGAAAAAACAAAATACCAAATAGTGTCAAAATTGACAAAAACGAGTTTTTAAAACAAATATTATATTATTAATTCATATTCTATTTTTAAAAATCTAAGGTTCAGCCAAAGAACTTATATAATTATAGGAGTATCATTAATGAACCACTTTGTGTTCTCTTGGAGGTATATAGTATGTTTATTAACTATATAACATAAAAATACAATGAGACATAATAAATGTCCAACTATTTAACTAAGAGTTAAATATAAATGATAAGGTTAATATAGTGACGCAAACCTATCTAAAATCTATTGGTTGAAATGATTTAGACCCATAACAACCTTAACTTTTAAATAATCCACTTTTGAGCCATTATAAACCGAATATGAATTTACTATAAAATAATATTTATAGCTTTTACAAAGGTTCCCCTCACCCCTCTTATAAAAGGGCACTCCCCCTTCTCTCAAATTCATACCTTCAATGGCTTTTGGCTCGGCCTACCCCTAAAAAAATATTCTCTGAACTTCTCTAAATTAAACCTAGAGGCCTTATTTTCATCATAAAGCCATCCTAAGTATCCCTTTTTATCAAATCAAAAGAAAGAACCCGAAGTAGAGGTAATGTTTTCACCACCCTCTTTCAAGTTCCATTCCTCTTCCACTTCTTCTTAATTTTTTATTTCAATTAAAAAATAATAACTCTAGTATATTCTATATAATATGATGTTATTATAAATATTTTACAGCTATATTCATTATTCTATCTATCTTATGAATGATAATTTCATCATGTGTGCGTACGTACGGTTTACCGTCTCCACGCAGTGGTGTAATCTGTTATTCAACAATATGTTATTTGGATCAATATAATGATGAGTAATATGTATATAAATAATGAAAATAAAATTATAATGTCTCTATAAAATTAATATACCATCCAATTCCACACCCTTTAGGAAATGATGTTGTCGATCGTTCGTACGTAAAGATTACCGTCTCCATGACGCGATGAGATTCATTTCCACATTCACTATTCATAGACGATTATAAAAATATATATTACTAATATTTTTGTAATATATGACATAATAATGATACTGGAGAAATATATATATGTGTACTTAAATATATTTTACTCACTTTGTTCCGTTCAATACGTTATGAAAACGGAAATAGTGTTTATGCGTACGTATGGACTACCTTCTCCATAAACGCTGTTTTCCATTTCATATATATATCTATTATACATAATTATATTCTAAATATATATGATATATAAATCATTTTTTATATACTGAAAGTATTTAGTTCCTGATCTAAGTGATACAATCAAGAGTAACATGTCAAATCATGTACGATAAAGAAGGTGATTATTACCCAAAATGTTAATTTAACGTGAATATTATTATTAAAAAGGAAGTATAAAGTAATAAATGAATGATGTTTGATATCATAAATATTAATATGGTTCTGGTAAAATTTAATAACATTCTACGGTCTTCATACCGTAGGTTAACCATAACTTCGACTAAAGGAAAGTGCAAGTTAAGAGGTTTTCATCTCACTCTTATTCCCATGAGATTCGTGCCATATTGCCACTATTACATTTTGTGTGGTGTATTTACTCCCCATATGTTACCAAATTCGTAAGGGTTTATTTCACAATCTCTTTATTATCTGAGGTTGTTTATACGTAATTATCTACTAGGACCTCTTTTTCATCCACATCAATGTTTCTTAAAAATGTATTTGAAATAATTATTACTATTTTATAGACTACGGTTTAAAGACATTTATACCCTTGTTTAATTTTTATAATATGACTATAAAGGAATCATTCATCATTTTCCAAACAAGGTCATTTTTAACCTTTTCAAAAAAATTAATGTAAGAATGTCTTTTTTAAATTATATGGCAGTTGCAGCTATTTTCTTCCATTATAAAATCATCGAAGCTTTCCTTACAAGCTTATAAGAATATTTTCAATGTAAATGTTTTCTTTTATAATTTTGTTAATTTTAAATGATTTCAAAAAAATGTATATTTCTCTAAAATAGTTTTGATTTCGTCTATGTCAACATCCTTTGATAGATTTTAAGATTATTTGAAGTGTATTTATTATGATACAAAACTTCCATATTGTATTAAATGTTTTGTGATATATTTGAATGTGGATGTGTTATTTTTATACCATTCATGGTTTATGGAGAATGTATTGACATTTCGTATGCTAGTTTTAATACAAGTGTTTATTTTATGTTAAAACCTATTCATATGAGGAATGCATTGGACTTAATATGTGATGGGTAGAGCCCACTATAGCTCCTAGATGAATTGGTCGGTATCATGAGACAAACTAGTGTCTTGGGAAAAGGCCTTGACAAAATCTTATTTGTAGTCTTGGCACAAGGCCTTGACATTGTGGTTATGATAGTCTGGCATTATGCATTCCATCATTATGAATGTGGTTAGTAATATTGCATGTGATTATTCGACTAGTAGAATATCCATGTGAATAAGTAAATGGAATTAATTCATTTTATTTTTTCCATATTACGATGAAGTTCAAGTTTAAAATTCTTTTGTTTTATTTATACATTGCCTTAAATGATTATGCTAATTTATGAAAGTTTCCACTCTATTGTTATTCGTACTGAGCATCTGAGCTCACCTATTTCTATGTTTTATTTTTTCCAGGATTCCAAGAAGTGTGTTGTGATTGATATACAGGGTTAAGCCAAGTGAATAATGACGTTAATAAAGGATTATTTATTTTGTATTGTATGTTATTAAGTGTAATGTAACATTCATGTATGGAATGTATTTTCCAATACTGCTAAACCGATCAGTCATTTGGGACATGATTCCATATAATCATGCCAATGTTATGTAATAATGCACCGACTCTGGGTAACTTGGGTCGGGGCATTATAGTTGGTATCAGATGAATTTTATAAATAACATTGGAAGCTTGATTTAGATAAACTATAATTAGAGAACATAGACCTTAGTTAGACTTTGAGGATTAGTATAGAAGAACATTCTAGAATTTTGGTAATGTAGAGATTTTGTGAGTTTTTCTAGAAAATACATCCCTATCGGGATACGAGCCGGTAAAGAAGGATCTGGCATGGATGTACTAAGGGGTAAACCCCGAAAACATCGCTTTGAGCTAGACTCGAACGGAAACTAGTACATGACAATGGGCCTTTCTGCACTCTTGGTTACGACACTCCCTAGGGATATGCTTAGGATAATTCTAATTTTCTATACAAATCATAATGAAGGGTTTATGTGTATATACTTCCTCAATGAAAAAATCATTACGAATATGGATTATATCCATAAATCGTTCAATTTACGTTAGGTATTTTACAAGTTTGGAATTATTCATTGCAATTCATAAACTGACATAGTTTATGCCATTGTATAGAAATGGTGCCTAGAAGAAGGAATGTGAACTCTAGCAATAAATATGATCCAAATAGTAAGAAGGATCATATCTTTCATGGTAATAAGCCAAAATTTAGAAAGTAAATAGTCTCCCATGTATTCTCAACATATGAAGAAATAATATCATGTGTTAATAATATAAGTAAAGAATTTTTTGAGTCCTATGACTTTGAAGGGTAGAAAGAGAAGAAAAGTATGAAAGAGGGAAAGATAGATAATGGGAAGAGGGAAAAGAAGAATTTTCCCACATGTGATAACTGTGGGAAGAAACACCCTGGAACTTGCCTGAACGGAATGGGAGTTTGTTTTAAATGTGAAGAAAAATGACACCAAGTACGTGACTACACGGGTAAGAAAAATGTTTCAAATGTACAATGCTTCATTTTCAAGGATTTGGGACACTACGCAAACCATTGTTCGAAACATTAGAGTATTCCCCAAAAGATTCTATTGAATAATAATATAGTTATGATACTATGATATATGAGGAGGAATCATTAGAGTTCTTATGTTGTTATTAAATAATTATGTCATTTGAGTGTTATATCAACACAGTACTGGTTATAATAATCATGGAGTATATAAGGATTGTACAGCAGTACTATTTCATTAATGACTTGAGATTGTTTGGAACCAAGAAATGTGACTCAATAGAAGCTAATTTTTCGTGAAAATATATGATGGGAGAAGGATAAACCAAAATATGGTTCTGATATTGAGGTAGTTATTTTAGAATAATACATGATTGATTTGGATAAATTATATTGGATATTATTGAATACCTTGAAACTAATTAATGATTTTTTATATTCCATAATTGTGGGAGTTTACAACATTTTTGGATAAAAGGAGTATATCTAGTATTCTATATGGAATAATGGATCATGAATGTAATCAATATGGTTTTTGGGTAATTTAGGATGTTGCAGTGTTTTAAAAGAATACATGATGAAGGCGTTCACATGTTATTATGTGGAAAAATGATCTTCATTGTGTTTAACTTCGTTATAAAGATTGGACTGTGGGTTTGGACAGATTTATTTTGGATAATTCTAGATTGAGATTATTTTTGGATTGGCATAAAAGGACAACCAAGTGGTCGGGTGGCAACCCGTCGCATCCGGCAAGGCCGCGAGACATGAACCAGAAACCGAAGGGAAAAACAGGTCTACCACCTACCACTGGCCCATGTGATTTCCAAGATTTAATAATCTAATTTTTTTAGAAAAGTCTGGTATATGAATTATAAATTCATTTATTTGGAACCCTATATGAATAGGATAAATGAAACATTTTTTTAATGCTCTATTATCTTTTAGAGTAAATGATGAGTTTGTGGTAGAAATTAGTGAAAGGATGGAACTATACTTATCAATTATATATATATATATATATATATTTCTTCTCTTATTCTACTAAGTAATTAATTCATAAACATTAAGTAAGGGATCTTAAATCTAAAAATGTGTTATCCTAATACATTATATTTTGTTGAACTGATGATATTTTAAATCATCATAGATTTATGGCCTTGAGGCCCTCAATTTTTCACTAGTATGTGATTGATGACCTCAATCACTACCTATAAATATTTACGTTTTTCCTCCAATTATATGTCTCTAATTTCCACCGATGTTCTCCTAATTGAGATCAAAATTTGGTGGTGACCCTTTCATTTTCCTTTTACTCTTATTAAGACTAAATTTTATTAACCAAATTCTTGATGTGGGTTTTCAAAAAGGTATTTTTTATTTTCAACCTATTATATTTGATTTTTTTTTCAAATTGTGAGGACACAATTTATTGAAGGAGGGGATAATGTAACACCCCAATCTTCCACGATACACTTCTCTTTGAATAACACAGTACTGTGTGTTTTACTCAACTTCGAGTTCTAACACACCACAACCTATCAAACTTGCCGTTGTCAATAGTATTACCCAATTTTTGAAATTATATAAATTATATCTTTTAAAATGGAATTATTTTTTGAATTCGGAATATCAAAATTAGCCTAGGGTGAAATTTTGGTATTTTTCTGAAAACTATAATTTTTTGATTAATAATGAAAAACACTGAGTTATAGTTTAAAACTGAATTTTTATTTAAATAATTCCATCTTTTATTTTAATTTATTTTAGGTCAAAATATATACATAATACCTATATAAGTTCAATGTAATTCCTTGGAGTCAGTTTATAATAATTTTAGATATGTAAAAAATCTATTGAACGTTTCACCATCTTTTACCAATCTCCTAGGAGAATGTGAAAATTCAAATAAAACTTAATTTTACCTCTTCTGTGAGTTAAATTTCAAAAATCCGAGAGACACGGTTAATATAAAGTAAAAATATGTGGTTTAATAAGATATAAATAATTTTTGGTGAATAGTAACTTTTTCCTTTTATTTACCACAGTTAAAAGTAAATAGGGTAATTAAGGGTAAAAATGATATTATTATGACCCTAACGCATATCCTAATTCTATTGTATAAATGTAATTCAACCAAAATCAACCTTAGGAATAAAATATTATCCTCTTTGGTCCACTTGGTTTAGATTAGGATATTTATTATTATTGAATTCAAAGAAGAGTTAAAAGAGATAAAATCAAAGTTAAATAACTAAAACATTTTTAATATAAAGTTATAAATAATATAAATCATATTATAAATATTCATTAAACATATTAAAATATTTATTACATAATGATATTTTATTTATAATTTTTAGACATTAAATATTTTAATTTATTTATGATACAATGGTGATGCAGTAATTACCTAATTAATGAAATATTAAAATAGTTGATATTTTAAATAACAAAATAAATTTCATTTGCGACTTTTTATGAATTCAACTAATTTTATTGGATAATATAACATATTAGGGTTGTTTAGATTATTTGTTATCGATGTAATAATACTGTTATGAAGTTAGCAAAAACAAAATACCAAATAGTGTCAAAATTCACAAAAAAGAGTTTTTAAAACAAATATTATATTAGTAATTCATATTCTATTCCTAAAAATCTATGGATTGGACAAATGACTTATATAATGATATGTGTATCATTAATTAACCACTTTTGGTTCTCTTGGAGGTATATAGTATGTTTATTAACTATATAATATAAAAATACAAAGAGACACAGTAAATGTCAAACTGTTTAACTAAGAGATAAATATAAATGATATGGTTAATATAGTGACCCAAAACTGTCTAGAATCTATTGGTTGAAAGGATTTAGACCCATACACACCTTAAACTTTAAAAAATCCACATTTTATCCATTATAAACCGAATATGAATTTATTATAAAATAATATTTCAATCTTTTTCCAAAGGTGCCCCTCACCCCTCTTATAAAAGGGCACCCCCCTTGTCTCAAATTAAGACCATAAAATCCTTTTGGATCGGCCAAAAACTGCCCAAATATTCTCTCAACTTCCGTCACTTCAATCTATAGTCTTTAGTTTGATCATAAAGCCAACATAATAATCCTTTTTGATCAAATCAAAAGGAAGAACCCGAAGAAGAGATAATGTTTTCAACACCCTCTTTCAAGTTCCTTTCCTATTTCACTTCTTGTTTATTTGTTATTTACATTATAAAATAATAAATCTAGTATCATCTATATAATGTGATGTTATTATAAATATTTCACAACTATATTCATTACTCTATCCATCTTATAAATGATAATGTCATCATGCGCGCATACGTACGACTTATCTTCTCCACGCCGTGGTGTAATATGTTATTCAACATTGTGTTATTTGGATGGATATAATGATGAGTAATATGTATATAAATAATGAAAATAACAATATAATGTCTTTATAAAATTAATATACCGTCCAATTCCAAACCTTTTACGAAATGATATTTTTGCTCGTGCGTATATACGGATTACCGTCTCCATGATGCGATGAGATTCATTTCCACATTCACCATTCATCGACGATTACAAAAATATATATTAATAATATTTTTGTAATATATGACATAATAATTCTACTAGATATATATATATATACTTATATATATTTTATTCACTTAGTTCCATTCAATACGTTATGAAAACAGAAACAACGTTTATGCGTACGTATGGACTACCGTCTACATAAACAGTATTTTCCATTTCATATATATATCTATTATACATAATTATATTCAAAATATATATGATATATAAATCATGTTTTATATTCTTTAAGTATTTAAATCATTATCTATGTGATACAATCAAGATTAACAAGATAAAAGACGTACAAAAAAGAAAGAGATTATTACCTGAAATGTTAATTTAACATTAAAATTATTATTTAATGGGTAGTATAAAGTCATAAATGAATAATTTATGATATCAAAAATACTAATATGGTTCTGTTATAATTTAATACCATACTACGGTCTTCATACAGAAGGTTAAACGTACCCTAAACTAAAGGAAAGTTCAAGGTAAGGGGTTTTCATCTCACTCCTTATTCCTGTGAGATTCGTGCCATATTTCCACTATTACCTTTTGTGTGGTGTATGTACTGACAATGATTGTATTAATTGTGTAATACACGTAAATTTATGTGTATTTACATATTCAATGTATGATACCTCTTTCATGGGGTGTATGTTTCATAAGTTACCAAATTGGTAAGGGTTTATTTCACAATCTCTTCATTATCTAAGGTTGTTTATACTTAATTATCTACTGAGACCTCTTTATCATCCACATCCATGTTACTTAAAAATGTTTTTAAAATATTTCTCAATATTTTATAGACTATTGGTTAAAGTAATTTATACCATTTTTGACTTTTTATAATATTTTTATAAATTAATATTTCCATCGTTTTCTAAACAAGGTCCTTTTTAACCTTTTCGAAAAAATTAAGGTAAGACTGTCTTTTTTTAACTTATAGGGAGGGTGCGGCTATTTTCTTCCATTATAAAATCATCAAAGCTTACCTTACAATATTATAAGAATATTTTCAAATTAAATGCTATCTTTTATAATTATTTGTCTTTTAATGATTTCAAAAAAAGAGATAATTCTCTCAAATAGTTTTGATTTCATCTATGTCAATAACCTTTGATGGATTTTAAAATTATTTGAAGTTTATTTATTATGATACAAAACATCCATATTATATTAATGGTTTTGTGATATGTTTGACTATGTATGTGCTCGTTTTATACCATTCATGGTTTTGGAGAATGTATTGACATTTCCTATGCTATTTTTAATATTAATTTTTATGTTAAGTTTAAAAATATTCATATTAGTAGTGAGATGGACATAATATGTGAAGGGTGGAGCCCACTATAGCTTTTTGATGCATCGATAGGTCTCATGAGACAAACTTGTGTCTTGGCACAAGGCCGTGACAAAATCTTATTTGTATTTTTGGCACAAGGCCTTGACTATGTTGTTATGATAGTCAGGAATTCTGCATTCCATCATTATGAAAGTGGTTAGTGATATTGCATGTGATTATTCCACTAGTATAATATCAATGTGAATAAGTAAATGGAATTACTTGATTTAATTTTTTCCATATTATGTTGAAGTTCATGTTTAAAAGGCTCTGGTTTTAGTTATAAATTTCCTTAAATGTTTATGCTTATTTATGAATGTTTCTGTTGTATTGTTATCCTTACTGAGTATCTGAGCTCAACAATTTTTATGTTTTATTTTTCCCATGATTCCAAGAAGTGTATTGTGATTGATATGCAGGGTTATGACAAAGGAATCATGGTGTTCATAAATGATTATTTATGTTGTTTTGTATGTTATGAAGTGTAATGTAACATTCATGTATGTAATCTATTTTCCAATACTGCTAAACTGATCGGTCCTTCGTGACTTGATTCATTATAATCATGCCAATGTTATGTAATAATGCACCGACTTTGGGTAACTGGGGTCCGGGCGTTAAAACGTCTCCTCTAATAGTGGCTCTATATCTGATTTCAAAAATAATTTCTTCTTCCCATTCTAAAATAATTCCCAACATTTTCATAAGATGTTAAAAAAGGTTATTCAACTTTTCACTACCCCAAACCCCCCATAATAATCTTTAAATAATATCTATAAATCAATGGGAGTAAATTATGATTATATAAGATAAGAGAAATGATTAATTTTAAAATGTTTGTCATACTCCCTATATTAGTATTTTAAATCTACATCCAATATATAGATAGTTTCTCAGCTTTTAATATATACCAATGATATTATATATCCTTATAAAAATGCATATTTTCCATATATAACATTATATATAACGTAGAGAAACCTCCCGAGGTACGGGGGTTTGTTAAAATCAAAGACCCAATTCTTGTTTTTTAAATATATATGTGGTGAATTGTATTATAAAGACATAAAATCCTAACTAATGTTTACCCACATTCACTTTTTTTATCATTCCATGATCAACCTCTCTTTGATGAAATCATATTGAATCTAAATATTCTTTGTTTTGGAATGATTTACAATGTCCTTTTTCCACTCTTTACAACATTAGTTTGTTATAATAGTCAACCTTGTGTATCATCAAATCCACTCTATGATCCCTAAATTATTATATCAGGCTCTCTAATTGTGTGACTGAATTTTTTCTATAATATATTCCTATTCGTTTTTTATAAGGGTGATTTTATTCTTATTTTCTCAGAGAAATCAGATAGATATTATTATTAAAATAAATGTATAAATATTTAATTAATTTTCTTCAACAATATATCTATCCTGATTATCCACTTTGTAGGGAAAAATCATTTTAATTTAGAACATGGTACATTAAAATATAATCATGTATTACCTAAATGTACCACATTGTTCATTTCACAACTTAATGATAGACCTACCTATGAAAACATTTATTTTAGTTTATGAAGAATATTTCAATGAATATATTACAGATTTTTTATGAAAAATATTACATATAATCATCCTTAGGTATTTTTTTAGAAAAATATTTTCTTTACTTATGTTTCCATTTTATTTTTAATCATAATTAATTATGAATATTAATTTCAATGATGTACATCGAACATGATCAACATATCTGTTGAATATTTTATATAATAATGAAAATTAGAACATGATTTGTGTATAAGATACTACATAAGGAATGAAATTATCTCTTCAATTGAAACCACAAGATAATTTAAATAATGATAATTATTTTGTATAGATTACAAAACATGTAACATTTATTCAAAAAAATAAAACACAATAGTAACATAAATTTTTATTTAAACAATTATCTCATAACTGTTGAATATGTAGGTATAGATAGTAATAACCAAATATATATATATATATATATATATTGAAGAAAAACTAAATTAAATGAATTTATTATTTCATTGGAAATTAGTAATCAACTTTCATTAATGGAATTTTAGTCATCAAAAATAATTTATTAAAAAATGATTTTTATCGAAATATGTTGGGAAGAATAAATTTTTTTTAAAAAAAATTCTACTAATTTAATTGTGTAAAACTAATTTCATATATAAAATATTGATATCATAATTTTTTTGGGATAAATGTTTATATTTTTTAAACCCCTTCAATTTCTAGTGAATAATGAAAAATAATGATTTTTATTTAATTTTTTTATGATTCAACCACATAGAATGTTCAATTTTCTCTTAAATTAGATTCACTAAAAAAATTAGTTTTATTATATAGTAAATAATCGAAATATTTTAATTGGAAAAAAATATATTGTAAAATAATTTATAAAAAATTTCATTCATAAAATTGTATTTTTAAAAACACATTACGCCCAAAATATATTTTTATATTAATTTTTATGGTTGAAATAATATAATTAAATTGATTTATTATATATTAAATCAAATATATTATTATTATTATTATATTTTTATTGTTAATGAGATAATAATAAATATTATTTATACTAAACTATATATTTTATTAATAGAAATTTTCATCACATTTGGCGCACTTATTTTTAAATTAAATTATTCTATTTCTTGGTCTTAAAATTAAAAAAAATTTATTCCATATTTGTAATTGGGATGATGAAATCCTGTAAATATTCCTCATTTATGTTTTTCAACATGAATAGTAAAAACTTTAAAATTTATTACATCAGAAAATGGCAAATTTGATAAATCAAGGTAAAAACTAATTGATAAGTCCATTTGTTTCATCTTCAATCTTATTGAAAGAATATAATTTGATACATATTAACATAGCATATAAATGGACTTGTTAAATGGAATATTGCACATATAAATGCACCTTATAATTTTTAAATCACTAAAGGTTACAAAATACCACACTTTGAGTTTTAAATCTCATTTATTTGTCAAAATTTGTACTTCCTAATGAAATTAATGTAAAAAATGCATACATTTAGATTAAAAAAAATTATTTTTACCAAAACATATTTAATTATATATTTCTTAATATTATATAATTCACTTGAACTCATTGTCAACATTAATACAATTTTTTTTTAATTAATAGAAATATATTATTTATTATATTAAGGCAATTACAATTGGTATAATATGAAAGAGAAAACATGTCCCACTAAATTTATTGATATATATATAATATTATGTTATTTAAGGGAGTATATTTTATTTTCACTCATTAATTTGTGTATATAATGTCATTGTAAATGTATTGTGTTAGAATTTACATTAAGGATATATTATAAATTTAATATTTAAAAAAATTATATAAATTTCAAATACAATTATTTTCGGCCATGTGATGGGAGTATTGTTGTGAAAATAATCCATGGTACATTTATTATTCAGTTTTCTATTTATAAAAAAACTATTAAGAATTGTGGTTAACATATCTGTTACCGTGGTTATGGAAAAAAATTAACCAGGGGTTAATAAAAAATGGAAATGAATAAAATGGTATAAAATTTCATATAAATTTCAGTTATTGATTTTACATCATCATAATACAATTATAAGTCAAAATAATAACCATGTAAAAGAATTTTCATCTTGAATAGTCATATTATATTCTATTTTTTTATGAAATTCTAAATGTGCATATCACCACAATTATAAAGAGGTGCCCCTTCCATCACTAATTTACACCATAGTGATAAATATTGGCTCAAAACTCCAGTACATCACTCTTATAAAAATCCATATTCATGTTATTGAAGTTGTAGTGTTGAAAAATCACCTTCCCTAGGTCCCTTAAGTATGGATCTAGTGGAATTCTACCGATGATGTTTTAATATTCTATAACGAGCCCTTAATGTTTCCTTCTTATAGAACTTTCTATTAAAGTGTTGTATCATTCCTTAAATAATTATTACCTTATTATCAATTTACTAATATTTTATTATTATTATGGGTCATTTTTATTCTATATATTTTCCAACCATAAAAAAGTGAAAACATCACCCATGTGCACAAGAAACATACTATCCCCACATAATGCTGTATTTTTTTCTTCATCTCTAGTTTAAATAGATGGTTAAAAATATCGAAATAAATATTATTTTTTAAATTTATGAAATAAATATTCTTATGGGACTATAATATCAAACATTTCTCTTTACCATCTAATTATTTGTAAACTGATAACATTGTGAATTGATACATGTGGACTACACCATCCACAGTTGGATGTGATCCTTTTCCTTTTATGTTTTACATGGATGATAATAAGGATTGTTTAATTAAAATATGTTATATATTTGATATAATATTGATTCATGAAGTTTTAATTACTAATAAATTTTCTTTTAACCATCCATTGAAATGTGAATCCATCATTCATTTGTATGGATGACCAACCATCTCCATGAATAATGTCATTTATTTCTCAATCTTTATATTTTATGGATTACTATAAAAAACTGTATATTAAATACATATTATATTAATAGAATTAAAAAATAAATATATATGGAGTAACTATTATAAATAAGCATGTAAATAGACTAATGAATCAAAATAAACATTAAAAAAAGTATCCAAGACCCGAAATAATTATAAAAATAAAGGATTCTTATCAAACATGTGATAAAATGTTGTGAATAGATCATTTATGATATAAAATATATTAATAGGGTTACTTTTATATATTTTAATATATTTTAATTTATTATTAAAGATGATACTTTACCTACGTTACATGTCGGATTGTAGGTAAAGGATTGTATATAAATTTCTGCTCTATTGACACATATTTGGTAACATACAACTGCTTATCTTCATATAGTTTATATGGGACCCCTTTCTGATAGTTAATATAAATACATACATATATCATGATGATAGTTGAATTACATATAAATTTTAGTCTCTTTAATATACTCAATTTTTTCATCCTACATTTCCTCTCTTTAGAACCATAATCAAACCCAGAAATGTTGAAAGGGAAAAAATTTCACATTTCTATTCAAAGCATATATATTCATAATCTAGAAAAAAAATTCATATAATAATTTAAATTAGTTTTAAATAATAACATGAATTGTTACTAAAATATTTTTAAATATGATTTAATTTACTCATAACATCTTGAATGTAATCTTTTTATTTTTTTCCTTATGAGGTACTTTTAGACACATTATAAAAAACTATTGAAGGAATTTTTTAACATATAAATATTCAGATGAAATTCCCCCTTCATCACTAATATTTTATATTTCTATTCCAATAATTGATTAAATTTTTATTATAAAATCTATTTTTGGATTTATAATTATACAGTTTTTTCAATAAGTGAATGAAAAATATAAAAAAGATATTTTACTTAAAAACATTTAATGTTATTTAAATGTTATTTATATAGATCAGTGGAAACCCCCATGTATTTTATGCATTCACATTTCGGTTTATATTTTCATGATTCCATCATTTATAAAAATCACATACTATTAATAATTTGAAATGAATTTTTTCTTAAATACCCATATTTACTATATCACTAATATGATTATTAAATAAAACATATAATGAATTTTCCTAATATTTTATACTATAAATGTATTTTATTTAATGGGGAGTTATTGATAAATCCAATTTATTTATTGAATATGTTTATTTTTAAGGAATATTGTTCATTAAGTAAATATATTATTCGATATATGTCAAATGCATTGCTCATGTAGGGATATGTGGGGCCTATAATCATATAACCCCTCCATGAATTGACATGTATAATGGGAAAAATTATAAATTTAGAATCAAATGTTTTTTTTCAATATTCTAATTAGTTTTTTATAATTTTTAGTAACAAGGCTAGGATGGTAAAGATATCATGACATTTGAGATCATGGTTCCCAATATTTTGCATTTCCTTCATTGATAATTCCTTTAATATTATAATTCATGAGATTATTGCATTGATATTATCCATATATTATTTTTATTATTATTTTATTTATTAAATGATATTTTTGACTATTTTCCTTTCTATATTGATTATACCTAATTTACATAGATAAATTACATTATATATAACTCTTACATGTAACCTAGTATCAACTTTAATTATAAAATTTTTACCATCAAATTTATATTTATATTATGGCTAATATAATATATGTAAGAAAATTTATTATTATAAGTTTTTAATATTACAATTAACATATGGGAATCATGATTGTATTTGATTAGTCAAGACAACTAATCAATTTAGTTCATCAAGATGCAATTTGTTATATTTAGTGCCAATGTAATAAAATAAACACTTACTCCAGGGTGATATATGATGGGTGTTTAAAATTGGTATCAGAGATTTTTTAGATTAATTTATTCAAAAAAAGATAATTATGTAAATAAATTATTGTATTTGATCACTCTTACCATTATAAGTATTTTAATTTTTAGATCAATATTCATGATGATTATGAGATAACTCATTTTGTGCCATTATTTACCAATGGTACCTAACAGAGTAATGGAAAGCCACACCAATAGACAATATAAGTATTTCTATACTTAAAGAAATAATTTGTCGAAACTATGAAGATCATAGATAAATTAATGTTCCTGACTTATGTTATGAAAAATTTATTTTCTCTCAAGGAACCACACGATGTGGTTCTCCAATGTTAGATTTCTTCATAGAAAAATAGCCTCTATATTTTAGTATAAATAATAATCCATCAGTTTCTATGTAATGTTTTAAATCACTCAGAATAATATTGATTTCATTAGGATGAAATTTTTTTAAATGTTTATTCTGGTAGTCTATTTTTTGGAAGGATATTCTGATAAATAATTGTCATTAATCTAGTAAAATAAAGAGTTTTCATAATTATAATGTTTGGAATGGAGAATATTTAAGGTTTTTTTATCTGAAAAATACTAACCCTAAGAATAAAATGTTGAAATATAATTGAATTTACCATTTAAAAGATGGAGGATTAAGTGTTCCTAGATGAGTATGATGATATATTTTTTATACATTCTAGTAAGGCCTTTCACTCAATATGTAATTTGAAAAAAGTAATATTGAATATAATATTTATGTTTATTATCAATGTCTTCAAAGTGAAGTAGAATCTTAAAAAAAATTCATGTTATAACATCATTTTATAATAATAAATAAAAATAATATTCTACATCTTATATCATCAAGGGAAATAAAAAGAATAGGAGGTTGACTGAGAACCTCAAAATGAAAAATTAGTAAAGGGTAAGATGAAAATGAAGGAATTTACCTCATGTGAAATTTGTTGAAAAAAACATCTTGTATGATTAAAGAAGTGCAAGGGAATGTTTTATAATTGTAGTTATTTTCTTCATATGGATAATGACTATAATGAGAAAATTAATAGACTATTATACAAAGCATAAATTGTGAAGAGAAGGGGGTTTATTCAAAATATTCTATAACCATTAAGGAAATATTCCAAATTATATTCTATAGGGAGATTTCTAATACTATTATATTAATAAAGGTTTTTTCAATTGGATAACGATCTATTATATTTAGAATCCTGAATTATGTAGAATTATTTTTTCAATGATATTTTTAAAGATTCATGGATCATTTAAGTATTTTTCCAACATTTTTTTCATTATGAAATTAAGATCATAGGATTAAAGGTAGTGACAATCAATAAATGTTATTTTGTGGTCAGGTGATATATTTGGAAAAAATAATAATAATAAATGCATAACCCACAATATGTTCCCGATGATGATTTTATAACTATTAGTTTTGAGAAATAATACACAATCATTGATTATGTATATGTTATGTTATTGGGGACTGTGAAAATAGATTTTCATTTCATGAAAAAGTAGTTTATCTTGGATGTTAATATAATTTCATATCAATGGTATATATGGAATTAGTATAATTTTAGTGTCTATTTAGGATATTGAATTTTGTGATTAATGTGCTCAAATGTTTAGAATCATTGATTATGAACATGTTGATACAATATTTCAGGTTTTTATGTTTGGAATTTGGTCATAAATTTCTAGAATGGATTAATAAGGTAAATAACTAATGTGAGGGATGATAGTGAACTTTTGATAATATTATTTGAGTATAAATTATAATTTAGCATATTATAAAATCAATGATAATGATTTTTTTTGGAGAATATAGAGAAGGAATGACCTATGGATACTATGATTCCATAAATATACTTGTGTCATAAAACATTTATCATGAATATCCATTTCCAATCATAAGATATGAAGTGTTATGTCACAACCCATCCCCCGGGGCCCGTGCTTTGACTACCCCATGCTCACCTTCCATAGGCCAGGGGCCGGCAACTAGCACCAAAGGTGTAAATCTCTAAAACTAGGATTGCACTGCCTTTATGTAGAGTAACCTCTAACAAGAGAGTACGACCTAAAAACAAAACACTAATTAAAGTTATATACAAAAGAGTAATAAAAAGTAAAGGGGGCTAGAAATACAAGCCCAACAGGAAAGTACAAGTACAACTGAAAAGAAAGTACAACTGAAGAAAATTAAACCAGCCACAGGGCCATCCTCTAGGGTTCCTACCTGAAGGGTATGTACAGATGGACTCTTCAGAACTCCATGCCCTCCAGTCTCCTTCGTGCACTGAATCATCGTAAGGTCTACCTCTGGGTATGGTCCAGTCCCGCAACTCAGCCTCAGTCAGTGCTGTCTGTCATAGCATCCGACACAAAGTGGTACAAGCATATCCAATGTAGGGGTGAGTATAAAAATACTCAGTAAGGACCCAGAGACAATCTTGGTCTCACAAAAATCCAACACGTATAAACCACTAAAAATGAAATCAACAGATAACCCCACATAGGTATATTCCCATACAAATACCTAAGTTATCATGTAATCCATCTCAATCAAGAGGAAATACTAGAGTTATTGACTCAGCTCATACAGGTATACAAGTTATGTAGAGAGATATAGATGATCATATATAGCCACTGAATCATCAGAGCAGTCGGACCAACACATGATCCAGGGCAATCTCTTCTGTCGGACCAACACATGATTCAGGAACAGATGTTAGAACTATCGAACCAACACATGATATAGGAACAGTTGTTAGAGCTGTTGGACCAACACATGATCTAGGATCAGCTATTCTGTCGGACCAACACATGATCCAGGAATAGAAGTCAGAACTGTCGGACCAATAAATGATCCAAGAATAGTCTTCAGTGCACAACCAACCACAGGGATTCCACAAAGAATGCTTGATTCCAGGAAGGTCGGCTCCTCAAGCTATGTGTTGACAATTAAACTACCACCAAGTCCCGTGAGGAAGTATTTCAAAGTTCCGTCTAGTCGTAGAGATCTCAATTCAACAGACGGTGCATCAATTGGATGCCCGGTCAGTGAATTATTATCATTTTAGTCCTGGGGGCATGATTGGATTCGTGTATGATCCAAACTGACTGTATATCAACATTACCTCAAAATCTAGTGGGTTATACTCAAAGGGACCATCAGGCTCCATGAAAACCAGTGCCACTGACGGTTCATCAAATGGTCATCTAATGCCAATGATATGATTAATGGAAGTAACATGGTCAGTAATGGGCATGGGCCTGGTCCGACCCGGTCGGACCACCTCATCCTAACATAGACTAGGCCGATCCGATCAGTACCGTTGTGTCTGACCCGGCCCACGGGGCGGCTCAGCTCACTCGGTTCGGCCCGGTCTGCTGGGCCCGTCCCAGCGGACAGCACGGGCGGTTTGGCCTGAAGGTCTCCGCGTAGGCGGCTCGGCCCGGAGGTCGGGGCCGGTTCAGCCAGAACAACATGGGGCACAGCTCGGCCAGCTTGACCCGGAATATTGAGTCGGTTCGACCAGTGACACCATGAAGGATGTTGTCTCCCGGCTCGTGTGGTCAACGTTGCTCGGCCTATTCGGTCAGGATCCGGGGTGCAGGTAGAATTCGGGGGGTGCGGGCATGCCGATAGGGTGCCGTGCAGGGTGCAGACATGCCTCAAAGGGTGTGGGCAGAAGTGGGAAGGTTTTTCGGGCGAGCGGGTAGCGCGCGGGCAGGGCACGGGGCGCTGTGCAGGGCGCAATTATGTCGGTGAGGTGTGGGCAGTGTGCAGGCAGGCCAGCGGGGCGCGCATGCAGCTAGCGGGTTATGGGTGGGCAGGCCGGCGGGGCGTGCGTGTAGCTCACGGGCAGTGGGAGGGTAGGCGGTGGGGCACGCCCACAGTGCGCGGCAGGCCGCGGGGCGAGCAGGAATTGTTCGGGGAGGCCGACGGGGTGTCGGGTAGTGCACGGGCAGGCCGTTCGGAGTGCGGTCATTACACGGGAAGGCCGGCGGGGAGCAGAGTAGCGCAAAGGTAGGCCGCGGGTAGGCGGCCTGGGGGCTGGTGGCGGCCGGGCATGTCGGGTCGATGCCGCTCAGGCCAGCTTGGGTGGGCAGTGTTTGGCTGGAAACACCGGTGCACCGGGGGGGTGGAGAGGTTCACGGAGGCCGCGAGTAGCACGACCTTTGTTGTTGGCACCTTCGTCGCCTCGTTGTCACTTCATCAGCTTGCTGAATGAAACGTCACAAAGTGAAATGCAGAGGGAGTCGGGCCATGTTTGATGGGCCCACAACCTTCGTGTTTAGGGATGATAACAATTGGTTCAACAAAGATGAAGAAATTCTTAAAACAATTATTTACAATACATCGCACTGATTTCTTTTAACAGAAGATGAGATGAAGGAAAGGAATAATACTCAAGGTAAACCCCCAACCTTTGATCGTTTCTCAACAAAGAAGTCGTAGGAAGAAGGGGATTTTGTCGTCATTCTTTGCGTCTGCCACACACTTCCAATCCAAGCTCGTGTGTCAGTTCATTGATGAAGATGAGGAGGGATGATCGGTCAAAGATGTCCCACGTCGAAGTGGGTTCCAAGGAAGAAAGTCGAGGAAGATCGTTCTTCATTTTCGAAGGTGTTCTTCATTGGAAGTGTTCCTTGTTGGTAACCTTGTCCCAATATTTCTCCAAATTTCCTCATTTCTCTCCACTCCTCCCAAAATGATATGTTATCCAAATAATAGATTAGGATCTATTATGTTCTTTGGCATAATTCAAATTGAGTGATTTTACTAAATGTGTTGACTCATTAAATTAATGGGGTGGAGTTTGCATAACAATTCAAATTGGAGTTTTAAATTAAGGGGCTCCACCTATTTAATGCATGAGAGGTGGCACAAAAAAAATTAGAGGGGAGTTGGCTCTATTAATGTTGATAAGGTCAAGGGGTTTCTCCCCATTTAATGGGTATTCGAGGAGGTTTTACCCTCCTCTATTTATAGGGGGTTAAGCCTCGTGTGGTCCCCATGTCATAACCTCTCATGGGAGGTTATGATCGGGAGGGCGCCACCACTATAACCTCCCAAGGGAGGTTAAGGTGTGGTGGTCCCACCTCCAACTCCCATGAGGAGGTTTTAACCACCCATCCTCTACATGGAGGTTAGAAATTAAATAATGTCAGATGACTTTATTTTATTACTTCACACGAAAACCCAAAAAACTAACTTTTATCCTCGACTAACTATCATCAAAGTGAAAGTCTTTATAAGAGAATACTGGCGATGCGAGTTCAACGGTGCTCTTGGATTTCAATTCCGAGCACCGGTTCAAAAGTTATAAAAACCCGCCCGTACTATTAAAAAATGCACCCAAACAAAACTTCAGAAATTGATTCCGGGCACACCAGGCCTCAGAATCAAGCACCGTCAGTTTTAACGGACATCTAAAAATCCCATGTATTAAAAATAATTCCACGGGATTTCTGGGTCTTTACATTCTCCCCACCTCAAGGATTTACGTCCTCATAAGCTACAACTTGAACTAATTGAACAAATGGTCGTACTAAGCCGGCATCTGAGCCTCTCGCTCCCATGTTCTCTCCTAGAGGTTCTCGTGATTCCAGGGAACACGTAACAGAGGTTTCGACCATCCATATAGGACCCTCTCTTCTCAATCCTCAATATACTCTATAACCTCCGTGAAAGTTGCCCCATCATCGATACCCAGCTCTCCATGGTCGATGATGTGATAAGGGTCGTGCACATATCCTCTCAACTGGGATACATGGAAGACGTCGTGCACCTGGTGAAACTGAGGTGGAATAGCCAAGTGGTATTTCACCATTCCTGTTCTACTGAGGACTTGGAAAGGTCCAATAAATCTCAGAGATAAGATGACACCTCGACAAAACCTCTGTATACCTCGTCAAGTTGAGACCCGTAGAAAGATGTGGTTGCCATCCTCGAACTCCAGAGGTATCCATCTCTAATCGGAATATGGTTTCTGCCTGCTCTGTGAAGTCCTAATCCACTACTGGATGAACCGCACCTTCTCTTTTGTAGCTCGTTCCATCTCTGGTCCTACCAGTGCTGACTCCCTAGGGTCTGTCCAGCACAAGGGTGATCGGCATGGTCTCCCATACAATGCCTCAAAAGATGCCACCCCTATGGTGAAGTGATAGCTGTTGTTGTATGAAAACTCCACCAAAGGTAAGGGGTCACCCCAGCTGTGACCGAATTCAAGGAAACAAGAAAATAGCTTGTCCTTGAGGGTCTGAATGGTCAGCTTAGTCTGACCATCTGTCCAAGGATGGAAGACAATGCTCAGACGAAGCTTTGCCCCGAAAGCCTCCTGCAACCCCTTCCATAGCCAGGAAGTAAGCTGTGGATCACGATCAGAAACAATCTTCAATGGTATACCATGAGAACACACAATATCCTACACATAGAGGTGTCTCAAGCTCTATATTGAACCATGCTCTCTCATCTGTACGAAGTGGGATGACTTGGTGAGTCAGTCGACGATGACCCAAATCGAGTCGTAACACCTGGATGTACGTGGAAGACCAGTCATGAAGTCCATGGATATCCCATACCACTTCCACTCTGGGACCTCTAAAGGCTGAACCAAGCCTACTGGTACATGGTACTCTACCTTCACTTGCTGACAAGTGAGGCATCGTGACATAAACTCTGCTACCTCCATCTTCATACCTGGCCACCAGTGCTGTCGTCTGAGGTCTTGATACATCTTCGCCACACGAGGATGTACCGCTAGAGGGTATTTTTGGAACACTCTCTGTAACACCCCAAGCTTCCATGGTACGCTTCTCTTTGAATAATACAATAGGGTGTGTTGTACGTAAGTTGGATCTCTAACACACACCACAACCAATCAAAGTAGCCGTTGTGAATAATAATACCTAATTTTTTAAATTTTTTTAAATTTTATCTTTCAAAATGGACTTCATTTTTGGATTCGGAATTTCTAATTTATCCTAGGGTGAAATTTTGGAACTTTTCCGATAACTTTTATATTATGATGAATAGTGAAAATTACTAAATTTTAATTAAACACAACTTTTTTAATCAAAATAACTAATAGTGATAAATTATACTATTGAGTGGTTTAAAATTATAGTTAAAATATAATTTTTCCATTTTATCCAATGTTGGTCATTTGAATTAATTTCACTTTGAAATTGGACATAAACAATTGTCAATCTTTTGATTGATATTGTTTCTTAAAAACACGCTATTTGTTTTGACAACGGGAATTTATTATAAAATTAATTAATGCAATGTATATGTTTAGATTTTAATAAAATAGACACCATATTTTAATTCAGAATATCAATTATAACTTAGGGTGAATTTTTGGTAATTTTATGAAAAACATCAATTTTTGATGAATAGTGAAACCACTAAGTGGTAGTATAAAAATTAATTTTTAGTGTAAATGAAACATTACCAATTCTGTGATTTGATTTTCCAAAATCCTACATACATTCTTTTCATTAGGATGTAAAATTTGGTTCAATGGGATTAAAATAATTTTTTGGTGAATAGTAACTTTTATGTTTTATAAATCGCGATCAAAGGAAATTAGTGAAATTTAAGGTAAAAATGATATTATAAAAATATGAAAATATCTTAAAACATGTCCTACCATTATTTTATGAGTCATGGAAGACCAAGAAAATCCATGGGATAACGTGGGAACCCCATGGAGCCACTTGGTTAAGAAAATGACATTAATAACTTTTTATTTAAAGTAAAAATAAAATTGTCACAAACATGTGTTGTTTTACTAAAACAATTATTACCTATGGTTATATAAGTTAACTTTTCGACTATAAATATTCATTGGAAAGCTAAAACAATTTTCTACTTCATGGAAATTTGTTTAAAATTTTTAGACATTAAATAAAAAAAAATATTTATCACACCATGATGATGCAACAATTACCTCATTAATTAATGATTTAAATACAATGAAAAGATAATGTAAAATATAAGACATAAACTTGTCAAAAACCTATTGGATGAGTATATTTAAAACCCATATCACCTTATCTTAGATATATTTAATTGTGGTACCTTTGAAATCCGAAAATTATTTCATAATAATGAATCATTTCATGACTTTCCAAGAGTTCCCCTCCTCTCCTCTTATAAAAGGCCCCCATATCTACCACCTTATTTAAACCATAAAATCCATTTTGATGGTCCATAATCTGCAAAAATACTCTCTCAACTTCCCTCTCTTACTCATAGAAGCCTCACATTGGGAAGAAGTCTTCACAAGGAAGCATTTTCCTCAAAACAAAAAGAGTTACCTGATTTTAAGGCAATGTCTTCTCTTATGTTCTTTTGTTTTATTTTCATCTCCAACCCCTTAAACTATTTTTACTCCTTTTCTTGTAAATACACAAGTATCTAAAATATAATAGGATGTTCTCATGATAAAAAATTTATTTACACTTACACATACCTATGTCTAATGGTTAAAGAACATATTGTTTCTGTGGGTGGCGAATTACTGCCACACGAAACGATGATTGTTCAATCTTCTTTTAAAACCTCTCATGTTGACCATTATGATGAAAATATTTTCATATATGATATATATATTATTTTTATTTTTTCCTTATGCTTCTTTATTTCTCATTTATGGGATACCTTTATGATTTCAATTATGGGTAAACGCGATAACTTCATTTTAGGAAGTACAGACTACCGCCCCCCCAATGTGATTTGAATCGTTAATGCCATATATGGGATGTTTAAAAGATGGAGTAAATGATATTATATATGATATTATACTGGAATTATAATATACCTTTATATCATTATGATTTAATTCCATTAAATACAAAATAGAAATGAAAGTAGCGTCCATATATATGTATGGCTTACCGTCTCCATGAACAGTGCATTTAATTTCATACCTCTAAATGTTAAGTAATATTATTAATGAATGTATATAATGGATATATATTATATATATGATATCTAAATCATAAATATAATTCTGGATATAATGGATATTTTACCACATAAACAACTTGTAATTATAAGAAGTTTATTTTTGACTCAAGTACCAAAGATCGAAAAAACGACCGTTATTAACATAAATAATTACATAATGTTAATAAAACTGTAATAAGGGATATAAAAGGAATAATAAACTTGAATAAGCTTCGTATGAAATTATAAATTAACTCTAGTTTATTATTCAGGAGGTTAAAGAACGGTAGAGTCAAGTCGTACATGAAGTAAGGGAACTTCGTAACCCAATTTCCGTTATTTGTGTTAATCTCTTACTTTCAAATTATGTAATGATATTATTATGTCCTATCCTGTATTTTTACTTTATTTATTTGTAATTATAGTGAATAAACATAATAGATCTATTTTATTTAAAAAATGATCTTTGTAAGGGACTTCGTCTCAATCTCCTTTCATTGAGGCATATTTTGTTTTATACACAACTTTCTTTTATACTGTGTATAAAACCCTTTGACTTTTACATTTATTCAAAAGGAATATTTTTATACGAAGCATTTTTACTAAACTACAAAAGTAATTTTTTTTCTTACGTATGCGGCGACAATAACTTCTCCGCTGCCATGACAATTATTTGAGTTTCGACTTCCTCTACAAACCTTAACTTTTTTT
Organism: Viscum album; assembly: GCA_963277665.1. Taxonomy (NCBI): domain Eukaryota; kingdom Viridiplantae; phylum Streptophyta; class Magnoliopsida; order Santalales; family Viscaceae; genus Viscum; species Viscum album. Next base: position 697,109,642 of record OY728163.1, read on the forward strand.
AAATTAAAAATAAATACGAAGTCTTAATTTTCGTCTATTTTGGTATTTAAAATGGTTTTGATAATGTTTTTATTATATGAATGTGTTCTATTAATATCCTGTGATTGAAATGTGGAAATGTTAGGTTTCCTTTATGCATGTTTTATGTGATATGATTATGTTATGGTTTATGATATGTTTAAACCTGTTCATATGAGGAATGCATTGGACTTAATAAGTGACAGGTGGAACCCTCTATAGCTCCTCGATGCATCAGTAGGTCTCATGAGACAAACTACTATCTTGGAACGAGGCCTTGACAAAATCTTATTTGTAGTATTGGAACGAGGTCTTTTCTACGTGGTTATGATAGTCTGGTATTATGCATTCCATCATTATGAAAGTGGTTATTGATATTGCATGTGATTATTCGACAAGTAGAATATCCATGTGAATAAGTAAATGGAATTATTTCTTTTTATTTTTTCCATATTATACTGAAGTTCATGTTTAAAAGGGTTTTGATTTAGTTGAACATTTTTTTAAATGCTTATGTTTATTTATGAAAGTTTCCGCTGTATTGTTATCCTTACTGAGCATATGAGCTCACCCCTATCAATGTTTTAATTTTTCCTAGATGTGATGAAGTATATTATGAATGATCTGAAGGGATATTATGAGGGGATAAGAAGACATGATGTTTTTTTAGTTTTGTTTTACTTTATGATGTAATGTACGACTTATGAATGTATCTAGTGTTTCCAAGGCTACTAAACTAATCGGTCTTTCGAGACGTGATCTTTTGTGATCATGTCAATTTTACGCAATAATGCACCGACTCTGGGTAACTGGGGTCGGGGTGTTACAGTTGGTATCAGAGGTAGTTTAGTACTAACCTTGGAATCTAGATTTAGATTATATTTAATTAGAGCATATAGCTAAAGATAGACTTTGGGGATTAGTATAGAATAACTTCCTAGAATTTTGGTATTATAGAAATTTTGTGAGTTTTCCGAGCAATACATCCCTGTCTGGATATGAGCAGGTAGAGGTGGCTCTGGAATAGATGTACCTAGGGGTAAAATCCGAAAACACCACTTTGAGCAAGACTCGAACGGGAACTGGTGAACGACAACTGGCCTTGTTGCACTCTTGGTTACAACACTCCCGTGAGATATGCTTAGGATAATTCTCATTTTCATTACAAACCATTATGAATGTTTTATGAGTATATAATTCCTCAAAGAAAACATTTTTATAAATATAGTTCAATTTATGTAAGGTTTTTTACAAGTATGGAATTTTGTATTTTGATTCATAAACTAATCTAGTTTATGACATTGATTAGAAATGGCGCCTAGTGGGAGGAATGGAAACCTTATCAATGCACGCACTCCATGTCAGGATTTCCCTCCTCCTCAAGATAATTATAGTGGAGCTGGAGACACAACTGGTGCTAATCAACTTATAACCATACTGGGACAACTCACTCAGGTTATGAATAATAAACTTACTTGTATAGAGCGCCATGATCCACAACGTGGAGGATTAATGTTAGACCGCTTCATGAGGCAACAACCGCTAACATTTAATGGGGGTACAAATCCATTAGTATTTTAACAATGGATATACTCCTTAGCGAGGAATGATCCAGATTATATATATAACCCAAGAATTAATATTGATCGTTTCATTGATGGGTTAAAACCATTTCTCCGTCGAGCATTAGTCTCACAAACTGTCTTGTCGTACGAAGATATTGTCTCGTGTGCTATCAAGATGGAAAAGGAATTCTATAAGTCTTATGACATTAAAGAAAATCAAGAGAAAAAAAGATCTTCTAATCAATATGGAAATGGAAATAATGGGAAGAAGGTAAAAGTTGAATATCAGTCCTGTAGTAAATGTGGGAAGAATCACTATGGTACTTTCTTGAAGGGAATGAAAGTATGTTACAAGTGTGGTGAAAAAGGCCACCAAGCTCATGATTGCAAGGGAAAGAGAGTTTCTGTCAATGTGGAATGCTATAATTGTAGAGATATGGGAAATTATGAAAATGAATGTCCTAAGCATCAGGGGAACTTACCTTAGAATAGTCCAAGGGATCAAGGCCATGCTTATGCTATCACTACTGCTGAGGTTGAAGCTCCGAAAGACGTGGTAGAAGGTAATTTAATGGTTTCCTCAAGTTTAGAAAATGCATTATTTGATTCTGGATCATCCCATTGTTTCATATCTTCATAGTTTTCTAAGAAAATTAGATATTTACAATGTTATTTAACATGAGAATTATTAGTCAAAACTCATAAGGGAATTATCATTGCAACAAATTTTTGTGAATCAGTCCCCAATAGAGCACATAAATTTTCTTTATCCGCTGATCTCATTGTCATACCTATAATTGAGTTTGATATAATCCTCGGTATGGACTGGATTTTGGGATATGATGTAAAGATTTATTTTAAGAAGAAGAAGGTTATGATTTTTGATGATTATGATAAGGAGCACCTTATCTTTAGAGAAAAATCGTCACCACCTAATTCTTATTTAGATCCACCCCATTAGCTCAAATAAATTCAATTATTTGGGAAGAATAGAATGAAATGACTGAGGGAGAGGAATGGAATGTTCAAGTAGAGGATGTACCTATTGTGAAATAATATGTAGATGTGTTTCCAAAAGATTTACCTACACATCCTCCAGAATCATATGTTGAGTTTTCCATTGATTTAATTCCTGGATCAAGGAATATATCGATGACCCCTTATAGAATGGCCACCGTGGAATTAGTTTAACTAAAGAAACAACTAGAGGAATTGAGTAATATGATATTTATTCGCTCTAGTGTTTCTCCATGGGGTTCCCATGTCCTTTTTGTTAAGAAGAAATATATATCCATGAGGTTGTGTGTTGACAAAAGGGTGATCAATGCTATAACAATAAAGAACAAGTATCCCCTACATCGCATTAATGATTTATTTGACCAACGTCATGAAGCTCAATACCTTTCAAATATTTACCTTCGATCTGGATACCATCAGTTGTGTGTGAAGAAGGAAGACATTCCGAATACAGCATTTCAAACAAGGTACGGGCATTACGAGTTTACAGTAATGCCTTTTGGATTGACTAATGCACCCTCTATATTCATTGATCTAATGAATAGAGTTTTCAAGGAATATCTTAATGATTTTGTGGTGGTATTTATTGATGATATCTTGGTATACTCCAAAAGCTACGAAGATCATGAAAATAACTTGCACATTATCTTGAAGACTCTTAGAAGTCATGAATTATATGGGATGTTTAGCAAGTGTTAATTTTGGCTTCAGGAGAATTCTTTTGTTGGACATATTGTCTCTAAGGATGGAATTTCCATTGATCCTTCTAAGACCATGGAAATCCAATAATGGCATGCACCAATGAGTATAACTAAGGTACGCAGTTTTGTTGGTTTGGTAGGTTATTATCGACATTTTTTCCAGAATTATGCCCGATTGGCTAGCCCATTAACGAAGCTCACACATAAAGGGGTTAAATTTGACTGGAAAAAAGTGTGTGAAAAATGTTTTTTAGAATTGAAGAGAAGATGAGTCAATTCTCCTATATTGACTCTACCATTGTTGAATGTTGGGTTCGTTATTTATAGTGATGCATCAATGAAAGGACTTGGTTGTGTCCTTATGCATAATAATAGGGTTATTGCCTATGCATCACGACAGCTGAAAATTCATAAGCAGAACTATCCTACTCATGATCTCGAGTTAGCTGCTATAATATTTGCCTTGAATATATGGAGACATTATCTCTATGGTGAAAATGTGAGATATATACCGATCACAAGAGTTTGAAATAGATTTTCTCACAAAAAAAACTCAACATGAGGCAAAGATGATGGCTTGAACTACTCAAGGATTATGATTGCACGATACACTACCACCCAGGGAAGGAGAATATGGTTGAAGATGCTTTGAGTAGAAAAGATCATGGAGTTTTGAACATGATGAGAGTAGAAAGGGTTCTTATTTTCATGGATCTAGTAAAGATGGATATGGGAATCACCGTGGAGGGTGAAACATCAAAACTTTTTCAAATGGTTGCCAAACTATATTTACTAGAAAGGATAAAGTGTTCTCAGTCCGATGATGAAGAGTTGAAAAAGAAGATTAAAGCTACGAATGATTGGCGATTGAGTGACTTTGTGTATGAAGATGGAATTTTGAAATTTGGGAGGAGACTTTGTGGTCTCAATATACCTGATTAAAATAGGGAATTTTTGTATTATTCTCATAGTTCCAATTTCTCTATACACCCAGGGAGCAGCAAAATGTATAGAGATTTAAAGGGGCATTTTTGGTGGGACAACATGAAGAGGGAAATAGCTAATTTTGTGTCAAGATGTATGGTTTGTCAACAAGTGAAAGTTGGAAGACAACTGACTGTTGGTGTAATGCAACCTCTTCCCATACCTGAGTGTAAATGGGATAATATTACGATGGACTTTGTTATGGGACTACCAAAGACTCCTATAAGGAATGACGCAAAATGGGTCATTGTTGATCGTCTCACGAAGTCACCACATTTTCTTGCCATAAGATAAGATCTACCACTTGAATGTCTAGCAAGACTCTATATTAATGATGTTGTGAGACCTCATGGATTACCCCTATCGATTGTCTCGGTTTGTGATCCCCATTTTACATCAAGATTCTGGAAAAGTCTTCAGAAGTTCTTAGATACTAAACTTCATTTGAGCACTGCTTACCACCCTCAAACATATGAAAAATCAGAACGAACTATTCAAACCTTAGAAGACATGTTGAGATCATGATCACTTGACTTTTAGGGTATGTTGGATCAATATTTACCTATGGTATAATTTTCCTATAACAATAGCTTACATTAAAGTATTTGGATGGCACCATATGAAGCGTTATACGGAAAGATATGTCACACACCAACTTGTTGGGATGACATTGGTGAAAGAAAACTAGTAGGCCCATAACTGGTGGAGGAAATGATGGAAAAGGTGAAAGTAATCGAAAACCACATCAAAGAAGCTCAAAGTAGGTCGCAGAGCTATGCTGACAATCGAAGGAAGGATTTAAAATTTCAGGTCGGAGATCATGTTTTCATGAAGGTAACTCCATGGAAGGGAGTTATACGTTTTGGTAAGAAGGGTAAATTGAGTCCCAGGTACATCAGACCCTTCGAAATTCTAGAACGAATTGGGGTTGTAGCTTACCGTTTAGCAATGTCGCCAAGTATCTCCAAAGTTCACAATGTATTCCACGTATCACTGTTGACAAAATACATGCCTGACCAAATGCATGTACTCACCTATGAGGAATTTGAACTAGAACCCGATCTGTCTTATTGCGAAGAGCACGTCAGGATTCTTGATACAAGAGAACAAGTGTTGAGAAACCAGATGACTCATCTGGTAAAAGTTCTATGGAGAAACCATAAGATGGAAGAGGCAATATGGGATCCCGAGGAACTTATGATGAAGAATCACCCGAGTCTTTTTATACAGAGATATTAGATGAAATTTTTGGGATGAAGTTATTTTAAGGAGGGGAGAATGTAACACCCAAAGCTTCCACGGTACGCTTCTCTTTGAATAATACAGTAGCGTGTGTTGTACGCAACTTCGAGTTCTAACACACACCACAACCAATAAAATTAGCCGTTATGAATAGTAATACCTACATTGTGAAATTTTATAAATTTTATCTTTCAAAATGGTCTTCATTTTTTGGATTCGGAATATCGAATTTATCCTAGGGTGAAATTCTGGAACTTTTCGGATAACTTTTATATTTTGATGAATAGTGAAAATTACTAAATTTTAATTAAAAACAACTTTTTAATAAAAATGATTAATAGTGATAAATTATACTATTTAGTGGTTCTAAATTATAATTAGAATATAATTTTACCATTTTATCCAATGGTGGTCATTGGAATTAATTTCACTTTGAAATTGGACATAAACAATTGTAAATCTTTTGATTGATATTGTTTCTTAAAAACACGCTATTTGTTTTGTCAACGGGAATTTATTATAAAATTAATTAATGAAAATTATATGATTGGATTTTCATAAAATAGACACAATTTTTTAATTCAGAATATCAATTATACCTTAGGGTGAATTTTTGGTAATTTTCTGAAAAACTTCAATTTTTGTTGAATAGTAAAACCACTAAGTGGCAGTATAAAAAGTAATTTTTCATGTAAATGAAATATTAAAACTTCCGTGATTTGATTTTATAAAATCCTAGATACATTCTTGTCATTAGGATATATAATGTGGTTTAATGGTATTAAAATAATTTTTTGGTGAATAATAACTTTTAAGTTTTATTAATCACGATTAAAGGTAATTAGTGAAATTTAAGGTAAAAATGATATTTAAAAAATATGAAAATATCTTTAAAATTGTCCTACCCTTATTGGATGAGTCATTAAGGACCATGAAAATCCATGGGTAAACATCGGGACCCCATGGAGCCACTTGGGTATGAAAATGACATAAATAACTTTTTATTTAAAGTAAAAATAAAATTGTCACAAACATGTGTTGTTTTACTAAAACAATTATTACAGGGGGTTATATAAGTTAATTTTTGTACTATAAATATTCATTGGAAAGATAAAAAGATTTTATACATCATGGTTATTTTATTGAAATTTTTAGACATTATGTAAATAAATTTATTTATCACACCATGATGATGCAGGGATTACCTCATTCATTAACGATTTAAATAAAATGAAAAGATAATGTAAAATATAAGACATAAACTTGTCAAAAACCTATTGGATGAAAGGATTTCGAACCCTTATCACTTTTCTTATAAATATATAACTGTTGGACCTTTGAAATCCTAAAATCATTTCATAATAATGTAACATTTCAGGACATTCCATGAGAGCCCCTCATCTCCTCTTATAAAAGGCCCCCACCTCTACCACCTTATTCACACCATCAAAGCCATTTGGCTCAGCCATACTCTTCCCAAATACTCTCTAAACTTCCCTATCATACTCCTAGAAGCCTCAATTTGGGCAGAAGTCTTTCCAAGGAATCCTTTGGCTCAAATCAAAAAGAGATACCTGATTTTAAGGTAATGTCTTCTCTTATGTACTTTTGTTTTATTTTGCTTCTCCAACCCCATAAACTATTTTTATTCCTTTCTTTTGTAACAAAAACAGTGTCTAAAATATACTAGGATGTTTTAATGAGAAGGATTTTAATTATACTTACACATACCTTCGTCTAATGGTTAAAGAACATACTGTTTCTATGGGTGGCGAATTACTGCCTGACGAAACGATGATTGTTCAATCTTCTTTTAACACCTCTCATGGTGTACATTATGATGAAACTATTTTCATATATGAGATTTATATATTATTTTTATGTTTTCCTTATGCTTCTGTATTTCTCATTTATGGAATACATTTATGATTTTCATAATAGGTAAACGTGATAATTTCATTTTAGGAAGTGCGGACTACCACCCCCTCAATGTGATTTGAATCATTAATGCCATATGTGGGACATATAAAGGATGGAGTAAATTATATTATATATTATATTATATTGGAATTATAATAAAACTTTATATCATTATGATGTAATTCAATTAAATATGAAATAGAAATGAAAGTAGCGTTTATGCGTACGTACGACTTAACGGCTCCATGAACGGTGCATTTCATTTCGTACCTCTAAATGTTACGTAATATTATGAATGAATGTATATACTGGATATATATGATATATATGATATCTAAATCATGAATATAATTCTGGATATAATGGATATTTTACCACATGAACAACTTGTAATTATAAGAAGTTTATTTTTGACTCAAGTACCAAAGATCGACAAAACGACTGTTATTAACATAAATAATTACATAATGTTCATAACATGGTAATAAGTGATATAAAAGGAACAATAAACTTTAAAAAGGTTCTTATGCAATTATAAATTAACTCTAGTTTATTATTCAGGAGGTTAAAGAACGTTCGAGTCATGTCGGACACGAGGTAAGGGAACTTCTTAAACCAATTTCTGTTCTTTGGGTTAATACCCTACTTTCAAATTATGTCATGATATTATTATGTCCAATCCTGTATTTATACTTTATTTATATGTAATTATAGTGAATACACATAATAGATCTATTTTATTTAAAAAATGATCTTTGTAAGGGACTTCGTCTCAATCTCCTTTCATTGAGGCAAATTTTGTTTTATACACATATTTCTTTTATACGGTGTATAAACCCCTTTGACTTTTACATTTATTCAAAAGGAATATTTTTATATGAATAGTTTTTACTAAACTACAAAAGGAATGTATTTTTCATACATATGCGGCGACAAAGACTTCTCTACTGCCGTGGCCATTATTTGAGTTTCGGCTTCCTCTACAAGCCATAACATTTTTTAAATGAAAAATAAATACCAAGTTTTAATTTTCGTTTAATTTGGTATTTAAAATGGTATTTAAAATGTTTTTATTATATCAATGTGTTCTATTGATATCTTGTGATTGAAATGTGAAAACGGTATGTTTCCTTTATGCATGTTTTATGTGATACAATTATGTTATGGTTTATGATTTGTTTAAACCTGTTCATATGAGGAATGCATTAGACATAATAAATGATGGGTGGAGCCCGTTATAGCTCCTTGATGCATTGGTAGGTCTCATAAAACAAACTAGTGTCTTGGCACGATGCCTTGACAAAATATTATTTGTTGTCTTAGCATGAGTCCTTGGCTATGTTGTTATGATAGTCTGGAATTATGCATTCCATCATTATGAAAGTGGTTATTGATTTTGCATGTGATTATTCGACTAGTATAATATCCATGTGAATATGTAAATGGAATTATTTCATTTTATTTTTTCCATATTATGATGAAGTTCAAGTTTAAAAGGATTTTGTTTTAGTTATAAATTGCCTTAAATGTTTATGTTTATTTATAAAGTTTTCCGCTGTATTGTTATCCTTACTGAGATTCTGAGCTCACCCCTTTCAATGTTTTACTTTTTCCAGGATGTGATGAAGTATATTATGAATGACCTACTAGGATAGTATGAGGGGATATGATGACAGTATGTTTTTTTAGTTTTTTTTACTTTATAATGTAATGTATGACTTATGAATATATCTAGTGTTTCCAAGGCTACTAAACTAATCGGTATTTCGAGACTTGATCTTTTGTGATCATGATAATGCTACGCAATAATGCACCGACTCTGGGTAACTGGGGTCGCGGCGTTACACTCTCAACACCTCCTCTTGATGTGAAACTAGTACCACAGGACGTCCTTCGAAGAGGATAACATGCTCCCCACCTTCAAAAAATTCATCAGGCGCCTGCCCTAGTGATATCTGAGCATGTTGTGTCTCATAGTTAGCGTCTCCACGTTGTGATTCCTAGACTCACTGATGAAGTGTAGGAGTTATTGTAAGGGAATGTAGGAAGTATTCTCTATCCCTATCCAAAAATGATATCTGTAAGGCATCTAGCTACTTTGCCTCCTCTCCTAGCATCTATATACCAGACCTCCTTCTGGGACCATCTTCAACAACGTTCTCCTACCTATGAGTATTGACTATCTCTAATTCATAGTATTGAAGGAACTCAACCCAACGTCGCGGTCGCAAGATCAGATCTTTTTTAGAGAAGATATACAGGAGACTCTTGTGATCAGAGTACACGGTAAAACGTTTGACCGTTAGATATTATCACCACATCTTCATGGCGAAGACCACTGCTGATAACTCCAAATCATGGGTAGTGTAGTTCTGCACATGTTGTCTCAGCTAATGAGAACCATAAGCGATCAATACTTGCTCATGACTCGTGACACACTCGAGTCTGGTCCCAGATGCGTCTTAGAAGAATACGTACCCTACGCCTTTCTCTTGAAGCCTCAAGATGGGGGCACTATTCAACCTCTTCCTCATCTTCTAAAATCACTTCTGGAATATCTCCGACCATAGGAAGGGTTTCCCCTTCTTTGGAAAGGATGATAGAGGTGCTGCAACTCTAGAGTAGTCTGGTATGAACCTCATATAGTAACCAGGCAAGCCCAAGAATCCTCGTACCTTCATCACACTACTTGGTGGCTCCCAAGAAAGTACTACCTCAATCTTCTCTGGATCCAATACAACTCTAGTATCTGAGATGACATGTCCCAAAAAGTGAACCTCTCATATCCAAAACTTGCACTTCCAGAGGTTCCCATAAATCTAGTGCTCCTAGAGTGTGTCCAGTACTACCCGAAAATGGTAGGAATCCTCCTCCTCAATAGTTGAGTATGTCATAATGTACATGATGAAGACCATGACAAAGAGATCAAGGTATGGATGGAAGATCCTATTAATGAGTACCATGTACACTGATGGAAATTTGGTTATGATGAAGGGCATAAAAAAGTACTTTTAGTGGTCGTACAGACACCAGAACATTGTCTTCTTCACATCATCGTCTCGAACTCTGAGTTGGTGATAGCCTGATTTGAGGTCTATCTTCGAGAACCATATTGCTCCCTTCAGCTGATCAAAGAGATCGTCGATACTCGATAGTGGTTACTTGTTCTTCATGGTCACCTGATTCAGGCGACGGTAGTCAACACAAAGCCTCATTCTCTTGTCCGCCTTCTTGGTGAATAGAATTAGGGCTGCCCTAGGAGAAACACTAGGATAGATGAATCCCTTCCCCTGCAAGTCCCCTAGTTGTACCCTTAGCTTGCGAAGCTCAGCGGGAGCCATCTGATATGCTGGTGTAGATATCGCTGCCGTCTCGGGGTACTTGTCAATGTAGACGTCCACCTCTCTGCGAGGAGGTTATCCTGGAACATCTTCAGGGAAAACATCTATGTACCGGTCTACCAATACAAGATATCTCGAACTCTCCACATCAACTTCTCTGAGGGTAAGGCAAGGCAACTGATGAGTAATCGGCTGCACCCTCCTCCGAATTAGCCGATCCTGTGCTGCAAAGGCTACCTTCTCGCCGGTGAAGGTGAACATGGTCCCATCAGTCCAGAAACACCCAAAATTGTGCCTAATACAGTCCATCTAAGCATGGATTGTAGATAACTAGTCAATACCCAAGATGACTTCGTATGGCCTCAACGCCGCTACAAGGAGATCACAGCTAAAGCTATCACCTACTAGAGTAATCTCACACTACTGGAACCAGTGCGTAATCATCGAATCTTCTCTCATAGGAGTCTCTAGCTGTATAGATTGATCCAACGGCTCTGTCAAAATATCTGAGTACCGAACGATGTCAGTGTCAGTGATAGAATGACTGACACCTGTGTCTATAAGAACTACAACTAAGGTGGAGTAGACAAAAATTGTACCTCAAATTTTCTAAAGAGATCCGTGGTCATATTCTTCTGTTTCCTCGAGCTGAGCTCTCCCATGTCCACCTTCTCCCTGCGGTCAGGGTGGACCACCTGGTGGTGGTGGCAGTAACACCTCGAATCGTCGTACGCCACTATCTACACAGCCAGATCCTCTTCCACGTCTGCATTCTCCCTGTGTTCCTCCTCAATTGAACCTTGATCATTTCCAGGGAGGTCCCTTAACTGTCTGTTGATCATCAGTATAGTGGGTCGGACAGTCACAATCCTTGTGACCCTGCCCATCGTACGAGTTTCATTGCCCTCTCCTAGCATTACTAGCTATATCTTGTGTGCCCCGCATAACTAAACCTGTGTCCTGAGGTCATCCACTGGATGTTCAAGACCACTTGGACCTCTACGACATTTGTCTACTGCCAGTTTTAGAAGAATCCTCTACATGTCAACTAGTGATGAGTCTTGCTACTAGTAACTGCTCAACAAACAATCTCTCCACCACGAGGGCTCTCTCTAACATCCCTGCTGACGTCAGGATGATGAGGGAGGTCAACGAAGCTCTGATCCCTCTCCTAAGCCCCTGATCGAAGGTCTGGACCCCGAAGAATGGGTCTCACAACATATATATTGGGTAACACGAGAGGTCGGTGAAACTCAGTGTGTACTCTGCCACTATCATGCTACCCTGATGTAGATGCAGTAGCTCCTGTATCTGCATCGCAAGTATGGTGGATGGGACAAACTCCACCTGAAACATACTCTCAATGTCTTTCCAGAGTAGTGTCGACTTATCATGCCCATGGAGCATCAGGCTCCACTATCTACCTGGTGCTGCCTGAAGGTGACTCGCGACAAAGATCAAGATAAGGTTGGCTGGTGTCCCTACTAGTCTGGAGACCCTCACCACATCCACAAGCCAATCCTCAAATTCCTATGGGTCTATCATTCCCCTAAACCTTAGTGGCCTCTGGCGCAAGAATTCATGCAACGTGCTCAGTCAGCGTGCAGTCTCTGCTACCAGGGCCGGTGGAATCAGTGGCCCAACGGGTAGTGGTACTTTTGGTGCCTCTGCTGTGATTGGGCGCTGCACTGAGGCCTCGTCGCTCAGTGGGTTATCTGTACACACAACTATCGGAACCATGGCTGGGTGTCTATGTAGAGGCATCGTGAAAAGAAACAGGTGTTCCAAGGTCAATAATTTATACCTTTTGAGATGACTGAAGATATCACAATGAAAACTCTTGAAATCACATAGGCAATCAGTGTTCTTGTGAACTGAGTCAGAAATCAGAAGTCAGGGTCCTCGTGTATGGATACGTTGGCCACCAAACCAACACTGGACTCCCTGAACTGAAAACCACACACAGTACCCTTTACACTATTGCTTCACAGAATAGAATGATCAGAGTCCTATGTTATATGGTAGAATCAACTCCTCTGATACCAATTTGTCATGACCCGTCCCCTTGGGCCCGTGCCGTGACTACCCCATGCCCGCCTTCCATAGGCCAGAGGATGGAGACTAGCACCAAATGTGTAAATCTGAAAAATTGGGAAGGCACTACCTTTATGTAGAGTGACCGCTCACAATAGAGTACTAGATGAAAAAAAACACTAAGTAATGTTGTATATAAAACAGTGCTGAAAAGTAATGGTGGTCGGAAATACAAGCCCAACAGAAAATACAAGTACAACTGAAAAACAAGTAAAACTGATGAAAATTAATTTAGCCACATGTTTGTACTCCAAGGTTCCTACCTGAAGGGTTGGTACAGATGACCGCCTTAACACTCCATGCCCATTAGTCTCCTCTGTGGACTGACTTGTCGTATGGTCCACCTCCGGGAACCGTCCAATCCCGCTACTCAGCCTCAGTCTGCGTTGCCCGTCGTCTGCATCCAACACAAAGTGGTGAGGGCATAGCTCGTATAGGGTTGAGTATAAAAATACTTATTAGAGACCCTGATACCCTTAAGGTATCACAAAAATTATCAAGTATAAACTACAAAGTATGAAATCAGCAGATAACCCCACTTAGGTATATCCCCATATAGATACCTAAGTTATCAAGAAATCCCTATCAATCATGAGGAAACACAATATTTACTGAATTAACTCAAACAATTATACAACTTATGTAGAGAGATATAGATGATCAGATATAGCCATTAATCATCAGAGTTATCGGACGAACAGATGATCCCGAACTACCTATTCTATCAGACCAACACATGATCTAGGAACAGAAGTCAGAACTGTCGGACCAACAAATGATCCAAGAACAGTCGTTAGAGAATTCAGACCGACACATGATCTATGACCAGTTATTTCGTTGGACCAACATGTGATCCAGGAACAGAAGTCAGAACTGTCAGACCATCACATGATCTAGGAACAGTCGTCAGTGCACAGCAAGCCACAGGGTTTCCACAAAGCACACATGATTCTGGGAGGTTCCTCTCCTCTAGCTAAGTGTAGACACGTCACATATCACCAAGTCACACAAGGATGTATCTAAAGGTTCTATCTCATCATAGGGTTCCCAACGCAACAGACTGCGCGTCATTCTGATGTCCGGTCTGTGAGTTATTGGATTTTTAGTCCCGATGGCCTGGTTGGAATCGTTTACGATCCAACCTGACCATATCTTAACATTACCCTGAACTCCAGTGGGGTATACTCAAAGGGACTAACGTACACCCTGAAAACCATTTCCACTGACGGTTCATCAAACGGTCATCTGAAGCCAAAGATACAGCCAAAAGAAGTAACATGGTCGGTAAAGGGCATGAGCCCGGTCCGACCCAGTCGAATAGACTCATCCCAACATAGAATGGGCCCACCAGGTCTAGGTCGACCTGGTCACACCCATTGGGCCTGACTCGACCTGGTGGGCAGGTCAGCCCGTTACTTTCGGCCCGGTCCGCTGGGTCCAACCCAGCAGACTGTAGTGGCGGTTTGGCATGAAGTTCGCCGTGTAGGCGGCTCGTCCTGGAGGCTAGGGCCGATTTGGCTAGCACCACGTGGGGCACGACTTGGGTGGATCAACCTAGAAATCTGATCATGTTTAGATAGTGACGCCGTGAAGGATGCTGCGGGCTTGCTGGGTTGGCCGACGCGGCTCGGCCAGTTCGGCCGGGAGTTGGGGCGCAGGCATGGCCTGGGCTGCACACGGGTAGGCCTAAGGGTCATGAAACCAGTACACGGGCAGGCCGCGGGGCACCGTGCATGGCGCAGTTAAGTCGATGGGGTACAGGCATCACGCAGGGAGGTTGGCGGGGCACACGGGCAGGCCGTGGGGCATGCGAACAGTCTGTGGGGCGTGCGGGCAGCCTGCAGGGAGGCCGGGTGGTGCCGGGCAGCACGCGGGCAGGTGGGCGGGGTACACGAGCATCATGTCATAAGGCCGAGGGGTGTGTGGGAATCACGCGGGCCGGATGCGAAGCGTGCAAGAAGCGTGTGGGTAGGTCGACGAAGCTCCAGATAGTGCACGGGAAGGACACGGACAGGCGGGCCGAGGGCTGGTGTTGGCTGAGAAGGCCGGTTCGACGCGACTCGGGCTGGAGTGGGCCGATAGTGTTCGGCCAAGAACACTGGTGCATTGGGGGGGGTGTGGTTCAAGAAGGCTGCAGGCAGCGCGACCTTGTTCATTGGTTCCTTCGTCGCCTCATTGCCGCTTCATCTCCATACCGAAAGAAACTTCACAAATAGATCGGTGGAGGGATTCAAGCCATGTTAGTTTGCCCCACACCCTCCGTGTTTAGGGATGATAACAAATGGTTCAATAAAGAGGATGACATTTTAATAACAATTGTTTACATTACATCGAATCGATTCCTTTTAAACAAGGATGATAAGAAATAAAGGAATATTACTCAAGGTAAACCCCCTACCTTTGATCGTTCCTCAACGATGAAGTCACGGGAAGAAGGCGATGTTGTCATCGTTTGTCATGTCTGCCATGCAAATTTAATCCAAGCTTGTTTATTGGTTCGTTGATGACGATGAGGTGGTAATATCCGTCGAAGAAATCCCACTCTGAAGGGGGTTCGAAAGAAGAACGTCAAGGAAGATCGTTCTTCGTTTTCGAAGGTGTTCTTCATTGGAAGTGTTCTTCATTGAGAGCCTTCTCCCAATATTTCTCCCATGATCCTTCTTTTTCTCCACTCCACCAAAATTGAAATCATATCCAAATAATAGATTAGGATATACTATGTCCTTTTGTGTAAATACAAATTGGATGATTTAATTAAATGATTTGACTCATTTAATTAATTGGGTGGACTTAGAATAACAATTCAAATTAGAGATTAAAATTAAGTGGCTCCACCTAATTAATGGTTGAGAGGTGGAACAAAATAAATTAAAGGGGAGTTAGCTCCATTATGGTGGAGAAGGTCAAGGGGTTTCTCCCCATTTAAAGGGGAGTTGAGAAGGTTTTACTCTCCTTCATTAATAAGGGGTTAGGCCTCATGTGGTCTCCACGTCATAACCTCTCATGGGAGGTAATGCTCGGGTGGACCCCACCACCATAACCTCCCAATGGAGGTTAAGGCATGGTGGTCCCACCTCCAACTCCCATGAGGAGGTTTTAACCACCCAACTACCACATGGCATTTAAAAATAAAATAAATTGAGATTACATTATTTTATTAATTCACACAAGAACCCATAAACTAACTTTTATCCTTGACTCGCTGATGTCGAAGTGAATGTTTTCTTACGAGAATACCAGCACTGTGAGTTCAACAATGCTCTCGGATTTCAATTCCGATCACTGGTTCAAATTTTATAAAAAAAAACTCGTACGTTTACTGAATGTACCCAAACAAAACTTCAGAAATTGATTCCAGGCATACCGGCCTCAGAATCAAGCGACGACAGTTTTCGTGGACTCGTTAAAATCTCATGCACTAAAAAACATTCAATGGGATTTCCAGGTCTTTATATATTAATTCAACAATGCATAAAGGTTGATATTATTCATACAACGTAGAGATAAATAATTTATATTTATTTTATTGAAATCATCATATTTTCATTAAAAATTTTCCATCGAAAATTGAAAATATACCCTAATGTTAAAATGTTATCTATTTAATTTTCCTCTAATAAATCAATGTTATTTTAAAAAATCACATGTTTACGATTTTGTGATGGTAGTCATTCTAGTGAAAATTTTATATATAAAAATATATTATTCCATGGGTGTTATTTTTTTATTAAATACATATTTACACATCCTAGGATTATTCTCAAATTAGGAGACACAATTTTTTTAAGAACAATATATTTCCTTCTATTATTTTAAGACGATGTTGTATTAACCAGTTATATGACCTGAATTCTCAAATTACTGAAAATTGATTTACATGGTCATGTTAAAATAAGATTAATTAAATATGTTTTAGGGGGTTTAATATAGAAAAAAGATAATTTAATATATGTACACTAGGTTCGATAATGTAGAAATATACAACATTAAGAGTAAACAAAAAACAATGTAAAATTATAATTTTGTTATTTAGTGTCTCTATTATCAAGTTAAAATTTATTTTGAGTTATTGAATATTATTTTAAAAAGTATAATATATATTTATATATTATACTAAAAAATTATTCATTTATTAATTCATATGAAATAACTAATAATTTTTAAAGGATATTTTATGCATCCTAAATAAATTTACATAAAAATTTATTTTTCTTTTTACCTTGTAAAAAATTAATTAATATATATTCTACAACATAAAAAAATTTATTTTTTAAAAATTATATCATTTTTAAAATGAGCATATAAAAACTTTCTTAAAGTGATATGTTATAATTTTTCTGAAAAGATTCTTTTTTGAATGGAATGTGAAAATTTACAATTTGTTTAAACATATTGTATTATTTTACCATTAGAAATGTATTATTTTATCTGAAAATAGTTTCAATGTGAAAATTACTAACACTTTATTATTTAAAATGAAATTATGTTAAATGGAATCAATTAAAATTTTAAATTGTTATTAATTACATATGAGGAAATAAAAAAACATTCTTCAGGGAAAAAAATTTATGTGCACGATGTCTTATTATCATGATAGATATTAAAGAATTAATTTATTTAAATTTATATATTATATATTTAATTAAATATTCTAAAAAATTTATACTTTATTCACTATATACTGGGATACGAAAAAATCAATTTTATGATTAAAACTACATTTTTCTAAAAATATACTTTCATCGCCTTTTAATATGTTTTTATGAAAATATATTCATGTCACTTGTTTTTTGGGGAAAAGTTAAATTGGAGTCCATATATTCATCATTACGTTCAAATTATCAAAATATGCACCAATTATTTTTGTTTAATGTGGTAACAGTTGTTAAATTTACCAACATGATGAAGGGTATATTTAGTTAATCAAGGTAAATAGTAAGTGATAAGGCCAAATATTTGAGTTTTATTTAATATTGGATTAATATAATTAATCCCATATCACCATCCTCTTTATGTGGATTTTTTTCTATTAAAAATTTTCTATATAATATTAAATAAAATTTATACAAAATGCACTATTTTAGTTTTAATTATCTCTTATGTGTCCAACTATGGAAATAAAGAAATAAACAAATGAAATTAAATATCTATATGATATTAATGAAATTATATATATTATAATAAATTGTTAATTACTTTTAGAAATTATAAAATTTCTCTAAATTCGAGTGCAACAATAACACTATTTATTAGAGTAACAGAAAAATAAAATAAATGATTTAAAACCAGTTATAATCAATATAATTGTAAATAGATAATGTTTATAAATACTTTTTTTAAAATATTTATGAAATTTTAGCTTATTTTTAAATTATTGTATTCAACTTTACCTTTCTCGACTTCGTATTTTTGAATTTTATTAACTGAATATTTTTTATAATTGGCATTTATGATATTTTATTAAAAATAAAATATTTTTAGATTATTTTATGTTTAAGAAAAAACATTCATCAACCAGGTAATTATAAAATGGTTTATGAAATCATTAATGGTCTATTTATGAGAAAATATTCCACTTATAAAAATTTTGTTTACCCATTGTTATTAAAATATTGGTTCCCAAGATTAAAATTAAAAATAGTTAACTAGGGTTTAATAAAATAGATAATGATTAAATTGATATCAAAACATGTGTAAACATAATTTTTATTGAATTTATACCCAATAAATTATTTCATTAATCTATGACCATTTTGATCCATTAGAATCTATAATAATATTTTTATATTTCAATTATTTTAGAAAATTATAAAGGATCCCCACACATGAATTGTTAAAGGGTAGACATTGATTAACATTTTTAAACCAAATTAGAAATGGTAGTAGTAAAATAATCCTTATAAATTTTTTTTCTCATATCTCCAAAAGACCTACCCTATTTCTCAATAAAAGAGATAATGAGGACTTCTACTGAAGAAGAAGTTGTCTACTTTACTGAGTCATTTATGATTATTTCCTTTTTTATTAATATTAATGTATTATACCCATAATTATATAATAAATAATTTGTGAAAAATATATATAAATGTTATTATGATTATTATAAAACAGTATTCCTTCTATTTACTATCCTTTTAAATGGGAAACCATATCTTGTGTGAACTCATGGATTATCATCTCCATGTAAGTGTGTAATTTTTTATTCATAACCACATTACATGGCTGGATTTAAATATGGAATGAAATATCATTTAAAGTTTTTTTGAAACATAAAATATTATGAAAATATAATATAATATATACATCCTTAATTTCCAATTATATGGAAAATAGTTACGTCAATAATGAATACCTATGTACCACCACCTTTATAAAGTGATATGATACTTTTTTTAATTATGTATTATGTGCACGGTAATAAGGAGGTATTTGGTTAATAAATATGATATATATGATAAAATATTTATTATATAATGAATATTTTATATTCAAATTACTTTGATTACATTTGGCGAAAAGAGAAAACATCATTAAGGCACACATACAAGCTACAATCTTTAGGAAAGGTATAATTAATTTTTATATATCAATATTTTATGGATGACTCTAAATATTAAAATTTGAAATATAAATGATATTTCTAGTTTTAATAACATTTATATATGATGTAACAAGGAGAAATACACAATTACTATGACTACTAAATGAAATCATTCATGAAAAAATATTGTAATAATTGAATTAATGATATGAAAAAGATTATAATCATATGATTCTTAAATATCATAAATGGATCATATATTATATTATAGACACTAATATAGTTCATTTAAGTAATTATTAAACATTTGTTTTTATACACATGCATAAAGAACCTACGTGAAAATTCAAACCTAAGGTGGGTGAGTTAATATCAATTTCCCATCCATTAATATATATTTGTTTTAATGGTCATATTTTTTTGAGGTGGTGTATAAATACGAAATTACATAACTAATTTGAATATATATTAATAAATTTGGAATAATATTATTTAATTATTACCCTTTTATTGATATTCTATATTGTCTTCCATCTTCTCCTCTATATGGAACACGAATCAAATAAATAATTCATTAAAACCACTATGTCATTTCTATTTTTGATCAAATATTATTTTCATAAATGATAATATTTTCTATAATTTTTTATAATTTCTTTTAAATATCTACTATTATTTATACTATGGGATTTTCCCCCATGTTTTAATTTTCCTAAAAAGGTTTAAAATTAATCTCTTTGTCATTTTCAAATGTGGTGAATTTTGAATTCTTTGAAAAAAATATAAATGAATGGATTTGAACCATAAAAAGATTCCGTGTATTTTCTCACCATTATGACTATTCATTGATTAAAAACCTATTTTTAATTTTTAATATTCTACTTAAAATATAATGTTTATCATTAAAATTGTTTTTTTAATTAAGTGATTTCAAAAATTGGAAAGGTAATTACCCTCAAGAATGTTTCAATGTCTGTTTAATGGAATATCTATTTGCCAATAACATAAAACCATTTGTTTATTTATTCAAATATGGGGATATTTTTTAATTATAAAAATATCTAAATTATTCAAATACATTTTATCATCAAATATTAATATTTCCTTAAATATCTATATTTTTGTATCATGAATGTGATTATTTTGTAATACATATTCCAATTATACATTGGATGTTAAACATTAAAAGTAAGGAATTTACTTGTGAATTATTGTTAAATAATTCATATTTATTCAATTTGAATATTATTAAAAATGTAATAATTTTCATCAATAAAATAGATCATTATATATATGATGAACGCATTCGACAAGTAGTGACGTGTGTGGATGAAATTATATATTATAGGGATTTATCAACAACTCTCATGAAGAAAATCTGTAATATAGAATTATGTGGGATTCTCGTTCATGAATAAACAATTATATATACAACCTTAGAACAATTCATTGATGGTACAAAGATAATAATTCATGAAACCAAGGAACATAACATTAAAATATTCCTTTATTGAAAATTTTAATATTACTATCATTCATGCGATAATGGAATTGAAATTACACATGGACAAAAAATTTTCATGTTATTGATTAAATGGATTGGGTATTTAATTTTTTTTATTTTTATATTAATTTAACTAATTTAAACATTGTATCCTCTACAGTATATAACCCTTTTATGGGAATATTAACTTAGATTTTATTCATCTCATTTTCCTAAGGATATGAAGATTTATATTATCAAAAATATAATGGATTCAAGAATTTTATTTAATCAATTAACTCATATTTTGAATGGAATATTGGAATCATGTATATATCTAGTTATTTAACACTATTATATTATTCAAGACTTTGAAATATGACACCTTATAAATTTTTCCCTGAAAATAAATTCACCAAAGACTCTTGGCTATTAGAGGTTGCATTTTAAACTAATTATATATATTTTAAATTTCAATCTCAAAATTACGTAAATATATTCTATAATAATTTTCAATGTTCCTCTAAATATAATTTCATAAATTTTAAAAATAAGAATTAAATGTTTTTGTCAACTTCAATATAGAACATGAAATAAATTACCTATTATAAATTGAAAATTTCACAACAATGTTTCAATCCTGGATTAAAAAATATGAGGCTTTTATTTCAATCTATAATATTCAAATTCAAAATAGTTTACAATGCATTAATAATTAAAATATATAAAATAAAATTAGTTTATCATTGTAAATTTCATATTTGAGATTATATTTTAAAACCTTTTGTTGAATTTCATTTTATAGATTCCATATTTATATGGAAAAGAGATATTAACAGTCTCATTGAAAAATGTATTTACAATAGAAATTTTTATTCTAAATTATAGACACATTACACATTTTTTACCCCTCACATACCAACATCACCTTATTTCATATCACTATTCCATGCTCATAATTTTTATTTTTATAAATATTATTTTATAGTGATGTTGTGATCGATTTTATTATCCAGTATCTCTCTTGACAAATTATTTATTATTTAATCAAAATCTTCATTTATAAAAATATAAAAAGAATCACCATTTAATACATATACAAATGGTTGTTTATCCATATTTTTTCATAGTGTATTTTCAATATAATGATTATAAAGAAAATTTTAATTGGTTACGATTTATCATAGATGATATTTGATTCATCACCCATTGCTCATTTTAATCTTTGTGGATTCACCAATTTAATCCTTTTTAAATATTATTCATCCACTCATTATACTATGAATATTCCTGACATGCTTAATTATGTTCTCTAATCTGATTCAAATCATATTATTCTCTATTATCAATACTTACATTACTATGATATATACTATTAAATTTGATTCCATGATTTTCTTCAATGTTTTTGTTTTTTCATATTTTAATTATATTTATAGTTTTTGTCTTGATAAAATTACATGCCTAACTCATGTTGAAGTATCAAAGAAAGTAATATCATATATAACATTTATTAGGTTTCCTTGGTCTCTAAACACACAAGGAATGTAACACTATCTCTCAAACACTCTATTGTGCTTCAATGTAGAATTTACTCGATTCCAAATCATTTCTTATTTCTTATTTTATCAAGGTCATATTTAATCAAAATTAAATGTGTAGATTTAATCTTGAATTTATTCCATAATATATTAACCATAATTTCTACTCTCAATGAAAATATGTTTGAACATGTTTTTCAATATTTTATTATATAGTCTAGGAACATCATTTTTTGTAATTTTATCTATGAAAATGAGTAATTGTTTATCCAATTATTTTATGAATAGTTTTATTCTTAAAGGTATGTATACATTATTCCTTTTATGAATCATATGACAATGATGGGTTGACATATTTTGATGAGGCCTCCAACAAATTTTGTTGATGCATTGAATCGCCTATGTCTTGCAAACTATAAACATAATGTATCCAACTGTAAAATTAAAAAATTTGAAATGGAAGAGATAATTTTCATTTAATGTTCCAGGATTCTTTATGTTAACATATGATTTTTTATAAGATCATATATATTTTAGGCCCCTATTTTCTTCAGTTTTTCAGGATTACAAAAATGATAACCTCTTACAATTTAATCATAAATTTACTATCAACATTTTTATTATTTGGAATATCAGTTTCATTGTTTATGTTGGATATCATGTATATAGTTTTGGAATAAAATTCATATTCTTTTTATGCCAAAGGACATCTCCTTCCTTTACTACTATAAATCAAGTGTTTTTACTTTCTCAAGATACATAATAATGATATCAATTTGTTAATTTCTCATAAAGAAAATAATATGTAGTTTTATTCCTTTTAAATATAAGGTAGTCCAATGAAGTGTGATGATCACCCAACATCAACAATATGGGGGATACTAATTTTCAATTCCAATAGGGAATTATTAACAAAATAAGGAAAATATATATCATATTTTATACTAATATATTCTTGATTGTGTTGATAAACATGTTGTTATATCCAATTTTTGTCTTCATATTTTTTGAGATTATATTCCACTCCCTAAAATGTGTAGGTGTTTTTCATCATGTAATTCTAATTAAACTTTTAGGTTTTTTACATTTATCTATAATTAGAGGAAGGATGAAATATAAATTTTCAGTAATTAATTTCATTGTGATAAAATATAGAGCATTTATTGATATACACATAAAAATAATTATACCATTGAGTTGTTTGATACAGTATCATCATTTAATTCTTAATTCTATGTGATTCAAATATATAATATACCCTCACTTTTGAACCATGTTATGATTTTTCAATGTATATTTTTAATTGGAATTTCATCAATAGAATGGCAATTCAACCAGTTATTCTCTACATCTTCATACTTTGGAAAAATTTCATGACTGTAGGGTTAGAAATTAGTGGTTCATTTATTTGTTCAAGTATGTATTTTCCATTTTAATAGAATATTTATAGTCCTTCGACGTCTTTGTTATGCCTCAATATATAATCATTCAAAAAAACAATGGATTATCATCAATTATGATCATATCAATATTCCTAATTTATATACATAATATTTATGAGAATTATTTATCAACTTTTTTAATTATAACATCGATTTATTCAGATTAAGATTCCCTTCAGCATCAATGTTATACTATAAAGACAATTTATTTGAGATATATTCACATTTATTTCTTTCTTTATTCCACTCAAGTATTGAGGTAATCAATGGTTTATTCTATTAAATTACTATCTTTCATCAAATCAGTGACACATTAATCTATCTACATACTTCTAAATATCATCCACTACTATCTCCAACCATATAATTTTATCTTCATGTCGAAAACATATATTATTGATTCTTTTATAAATCCAAATATAAGGTCCCGCCCTTAAAAACATTACATAATATTGAATTAAATTAATAATTCACATTGAGGATATTATCAGGTAAATAGTTTTAGATATTAGGTCACAACTGTTACATTACATCCCAAACAATACAAATTAGAAACATCTACTCACTTCCCAAATTTTTTCACAAAATAAAAACTCTTGAAAAAAGAGGCATGTGTAGTTCCATGTTTTAGATAGCATGAATTTTTCATGATCCCATCAGTGACCTATTCCACTTTATGTCCATTGAAAAACATTTCAAAAACATGGGATGAGAATAAAAAGCCATGTAATAGATAAACAAAGAAGGAAAAATATTAGTTTTTTAAAACAACAAGTAAACCATGAATATTTTATCATAAGTAATTCTTTTCACCTTTATGAAGTTGTAAATACACTTCACTTTATAGAAGATCAAAAATTACCATTTGTTTAACTAAAATATTACAATAAAATCCATATAAAGAACATATTATATATGAAGGTAACTTGGTATATAAACATATTTATATGGAACAACCATATGGTTGACATCCACACATATCACTAAATGTAATAGCCATACGAACAACTTCTATACCAAATGAATTGGAGGTTATAATGTTACCACCCATCCTGGGTTATCCCGGAACCACCCGTCATCTGGTTTATCACATAACCACCCATCAAATGTCCAAGTACCATTACAAAATCAACACATATACAAAAAATATAAAGCAAATAAAACATTTCAACATTTAAATCAAAATATATCACTTAATTATATGGACATAACAGATCCATTTTCAAAACAATTTTCATTAAAAAAATACATAAAATTGTATATGGTATTTATTTTCCATTTTTAAAAACAATCCGGCGCGTTAAGGAATCCATAGATCAGATAATACTCATGTCGACTAAAAGGTCTTCTCACCACTTACGTTAAAAGAAAATTATTTTTTGACACTTTGTAAAATGGTTCATAGAAAAATATTTCCTATAAATTAAATGAAAATTCAAATGATTTTTCACGTCATATAAAGAAATTCATGTATTAAAATGAAATATTCCTCAATGAAATGAGATTGAGATGTAATCCCTAACCTCGTGTCCAAAATGACCCATCCGTTCATTAATCTCTTGAATAATAAACTATAGATAATTTATACATTATTAAGAACCATTTTTCATGTTTATCATTTCTTTTAAATCACTTATTATCATGTTATAAATTTTATGTAATCATTTAAGTTAATACTGGTCGTTTTGTCGATATTTGGTAGTTGAGTAAAAAATTGACTTCTTATAATTACAAATTTTTCACATGGTAAAAATTTCATTATATACAGAATGATATTAATGACTTAGATATCAGATATATCATATATATCCAGTATATATATTTATTTATAATAGTACATAACATTTTGAAGATTAGAAATGAAATGCCCCATTCATGGTGACAGTAAGTTGTACGTACGCATGAATGCTACTTTAATTTCTATTTAATATTTTAATGGAGTTGAAACATAATGATTCATAGTTATATTATAATTCCGGTATAATATCATATATAATATCACTAAATCCATCCTTTATATGTCTCACATATGGAACTATTGAGTCATATCACTTTGATGGGGTGGTAGTCCGCATTTCTTCAAATGGAATTATAGTGTTAACCATAATGGAATCCAAAAATATATGCTATAAATGAAAATTAAAAAAAACATAAAAAAACATAAAAATAATATATATCATATATAAATATAGTTTCACCATAATGTGAAACATTATTGGCGGTAGGATATAATCGAACAATCATCGTTTCGTGAGGTGTTAATTTTCGATCTACAGAAAAAGTATGTTCTTCACCCATTATATGGAAGTGTGTGATAGTGTTGATAGAATAAATCTCACAAAAATATCCTATTATATATATTATACTTTTTTGGTTATAAAAAAATTGAATAAAAAGGGTTTAGGGGTTGTAGAAGTAAAACAAAACAAAATAAAACCAAAGAATTTATGAGAAACTATTACATTTAATTCGTGTAACTCCCTTTGGTTTGAACCAAAATATTTTATTGAATTGACTTATTCCTATGGTGAGACTTCTAGGTGGAAATAAGGTATCTTGTGATCTTATTAGGGTAGGGGTTGGATGAGCCATGGTGCTTGAGAGGTTTAAGGAAAGGGTTAGAAGTGGTGTCCCTTTATAAGGGGGAGGAGGGGCTCTTTTGAAAAGTTTAAAACAATTATTTTATTATAAACTTATATTCAGATTCAAAATGTGCAAAAAATCATTAAAGTATAAAATAATATGACTCATTATTGAAATAAAATAATCTAATAATAATTGGGTAAGTTTTGGATATTTGTTTAATCTTTATAATCATACTTATTTAAATCATTTATTAATGAGGTAAACACAACATCGTTATTGTGTCATAAATAATTTTATTTATATGGTGTCTAAAAATTATAAAAAAACACCATAATATAGTAATTATTTTTATCTTTCATATTAATATTTATATTCTAATAGATATCATATAAAACCCCTCGTAAAAATTCATTTACAATAAGATATTTGT
Source organism: Viscum album (assembly GCA_963277665.1). Taxonomy (NCBI): domain Eukaryota; kingdom Viridiplantae; phylum Streptophyta; class Magnoliopsida; order Santalales; family Viscaceae; genus Viscum; species Viscum album. The sequence continues at coordinate 697,136,547 of OY728163.1, forward strand.
TTGTTCAATTTGTTGCCTTTACTTTTTGTTAATTAAAATAAAGTGTCATTATCACCCTCAAGTCCCTCCATGGGGTCCCAAAAAAAACACAAAGATAAAAATGGTAGGATATGTATCAACTAGTAGGATTAAGACACATGTTAAGGTAATTTTATATTATTATAATAATATTTTCTTACCCTTATTTACAAGAAATTCCATTTTACCATGGTAAATAATATTTTTATTGAAGTAAATATTCATAATGTCTATAAATAAAAGTTACATACTTACACAATTTTGACATCCTGATACCAAATATGGAATAAAATTTTCCAAATTGAAAATACAGAAGAGGATGAGATTAATTTAAAATTAATTTTCATAGTCAAAATAAATGGCGTGTTTTTAGAAACACTAAATACCAAAATATTGACACTTATTTATGTCCAATTTCAAAGTGATATTAATTTGAATGACCAAAATTGTAATAAATACTAAAAATATATATTTACACATAAAAAAATTAGAAATATAATATAACATTATAATTAAATTAGATTAAAAGTGTGTTTGGAATTAAAATACAACATTTTCACTTTTCATTAAAAAATGAATTTTATCAGAAAAAATTCCAAAAATGTTGCCAATGTAAATTTTGACGACCCGATTCTAAAGAATAAATTTATTCTATCAAATATATCATATTAAAGTGTCCAAAAATATATTTAAAGAGGGTTCTCCATCAAAAGGAGTTAAATTGTCCTTTTAATGAATATTTGAGTATTTATGCTTAAAATAAGATTATTTCTTAATTTAAGTCTACAATATCGATTTGATAAATTTAAAAACATTTAACCAACATGTATAATCATATTTTCATTAGTTATATTCAATCACATCAAAATAATGACTAGGCATTAACTACCATTTAAAAAAATAATTTCATATTATTTGTATGCAACACAAGATTTCAATGAAACCCATTGTTCTGTATCGGGTAAGCCATCGAACATAGAAATCCCCATTAAAGTAAAATTAATATTTAATTCACAAATATTACGAAATATGACAATTTCACATTTTTTTACCTTGGATGTTAATCCTTCCCCCTTATTGAAATTGTGTCCTTGCAATTTTGTTCTCATATCAAATAAATTGGTGTATTTATCCCTCACACCATCTTCATATTCCCACGTTGCCTTTTAAACCATATGGGTTTTCCACAAAACCATTACCTGGTGAATTCACTTATTTCAAAATACTTTCTCTCTTTGATCAAAAATTTGGACTGGTAGTTCCTCATAAGAGAGATTCTCTTACAACATAACTACCTCTGGACTTAAAACTTGATATGGATTTGGAATATACTTTCTCAACATTAAAACATGAAAAATATTGTGTACTTGGGATAAAAATGGAGGTAAAGCCACTATGTATGCAACTGATCCATTGTTCTCCAGGACTACATAGGGTCTAATGAACCTCAGAATCTACTTTCCTTTCTTACCAAAACACATCACAGTTTTCCATAGAGAAACTTTGAGAAGGGTATGATCACCTACCTCAAAAGAGAGATCCTTCGTCTGATTATGTACATAACATTTCTGCCTAATCTAATCTTTCCTCAAGTTCTTCTGAATCAATTGAAAATTTTCTACCATCTTTTATACTAATTTTGGTCCCATCAGCTTCCATTCACCTACTTCATCCCAAAAATCATTAGTTTGAAAATGATTTCCAAATAATGCTTCAAACAGAGCCATCAGTATACTGGAATAAAAACTATTATTATAATAAAATTCCACCAAAGAAAGATGTTGGTCCTAGCTTCCCTGGTAATCCAGTGAACAAGCACATAACATATCCTCCAATGTTTGAATTTTTCGTTTTTCCCATATAATTGAAGATTAAAAGCTGTACTAAAATTTAATTTAGTACTCAATGACTTATTAAGGCCTTTCCAAAATTTAGAAGTAATCATGGGATCATGATCAAATACAATGGAGAGGGGAAAAACATGTAACATGACTATCACTTTAATATACAACCGAGAAATTTAATCTAGAGACAGATTATCTTTAATAGGAAGGAAACGAGAATTTTTCATCAACCGATCAATAATAACCCAAATTGAATTATTACATCGAGATGTCTTTGGTAATCCCACAATGAAGTTCATGGATATATTATCCCATTTCCAATCTGTCACCAGTAAAGACTGAAGAATCCCTTTTGGTAACTATCTCTCTACGTTTACCTGCTAATAAGTCAAATACATCACAGAAAATTCAAAAACATCTCTTTTCATTCCATCCCACCAGTAATACTCCCAAAGATCTCTGTACATCTTAGTACTGCTAGGATGAACTAAAAAAATGGATATAACGACCCATACTCTACATACATTGTTAATACTTCAAAATTGAAGCACACTTATTACAACATATAACAAAACCATGAAAGGAACGTATAGGTATAGTGTCTTTAGAAACCGGGAAACATAAACAATTGGTTTATAAAGCATCTACATTGTCTCTCATTTATTTCATCACATCTAGAGTCCATTTTGGAATATCCTACTTAATAACCTTCTTCCTGACCTGGGGGAAGAAAACATACAAAAGGGTGAGATCAAATGCTCAGTAAGGGTAAACAAAAGAGAAATCAATCACATCATATTCATAAGAACATAACATTTTGGAAATCTTAACCTACAAATGAAATCATAATTTCATATCATGGGATAAATCATAGAAGTGAAATGTAATCCCAATAAACATAACATAAAACAGGAAACCTTGTGTCATACACACATAATCATAGAGAATCATTTCTTATTATTCAAGACTCATAGCCAAGACTATCTTAGCGGACAAATTCCATTTCTGAACCGAGTTCACTCCTCATTTCAGTCCAGTTTCACTAAACCAGATTTACCTACTGTTCCAGCCATGTATATCTCATGAGATATAAATCTTTACCCAATGAATTGGAGGGAGATATAGGTCCCACCCATCTCATAATGATACCATTCTTATGTGTGCCACAAAATCATAAATCATACATCACTACATAACCCATGTAATAAAAATGGGATTCTTAAACATCATGACATCATACAACAATTCATTTAAGATAAAGTAATTCATAAAAATAATTCCATCATAACATAATCAAATAAATGTAATAATAGGGATTGAAACAGAAACCTATATTATCTTAGATGTAAAATAATTTTGATAAAACACTTGAACTCCATTTTTGAGGAAAATATCCTTTCAACTTCAAAAACATTTTCCTTTCTTAACATGTCATACAATTTTAAACTAAAAGAAGTTGATTAAAAATAAACTTGAAAACATGTAAATGAAGCTTCTTAGAAATAATGCTTTAAAAATCTATTTATTCCGTATAAGTTAAAAAAACATTCTTCTCATACTTTTGTCGGAAAAGTAAAAAATTTCCTCGTACGAAAATTGACAAAAGATTCCTTTCATATCTTTTATTAAAAACTCACCGAAGGGTAAAATTGGATTTAAACAATTGTAGGTGGATGGAAATAATACTACATATTTAGGAAGCATGTATGTGGATGATAAAATACACCCCATTAAATACCAATGTATAAACAATCTCGGATAAAATGATATTGTGATATTTTCTCGTACCTTTGGTCCGATTTGCTTTGTAATTGTCTGAACCTTCTCTTTGTCAAAGTGCCTCCTTTAAAATTTCTCTTTAAGGCACTATAGTTGGTCTTTTGAGAAGACCAGTACCTCTAGTAGGTTTCTAAGGAAGTGGGGAAGTGAAATTGGCAGGGTTTGGCTGATCTTGAAAGCTCAAATTGGTGTGAGGTAGAGAGGGAGGAGGTGCCCTTTTATAAGGGAGGAGAGGGGCACCTTTGGAAAAACTAAAAATATTATTTTATTATAAAGTCATATTCGGTTTTTAATAAATCCAAAATGATTTATTTCGAAGCTAAGGTGGGGATGGGTTGAAATCCTCTCATCCAATAGAATTTAGACATGTTTAGGTCATTATATTAACCTTATCTTTTAGTTTTAACTCTTAGTTAATTAGAATGACATTTACCATGTCACATTGTATTTTTATATTATATAGTTAATAAAAATACCATATACATCCAAGAGACCCCCAAATGTTCCATTAATGATACACCTATCATTATATAAGTATCTTGGCCGAACCATAGATTTTTAGGAATATAATAACAATCAATAATATAATATTTGTTTTAAAAACTATTTTATTTCAATTTTGACACAATTTGGTAGTTGATTTTTGTGAAAATCATAAAATAATGATTAGTTCTAAAAAAGTTAATCAAATCAATACTAAAATGTCATCTTAACATATAAAGTTATTGGAATTCATAAAAAATTTCAAATTACATTTATTTGGGTATTTATAACATCAATTATGTCAATATTTCATTAATAAGATAATTATTACATCATCATTATATCATAACTAAATTAAATTATTTATTTTCTAAAAATTAAAAATAAAATACCATTATGTAGGAAATATTATTAGATTTCTAATGAATATTTATAGTCGAAAATACAATTTATATAACCCCTTATAGAATTAGTTACTAAAATATTTTTGTTAATGTCAATTTTGTCTTTACATTAAATTAATTAATCCAAATTTTCATTGTCACTACCATGTAGATCAATGGAGTCCGAAAATCGACCCAAGTATGCCCATGGTCGGCCAATACTCATCCAATAAGGTTATTACAAGTGTCAAGGTAATTTTGAATTATTATAATATTGTTTTGATATTAAATTACTCTATATAACTTTAACCGTAGTAAACAAAAATTACCGTAGTTACTATTCATAATATAAAAAAAATATAAGTAACCTATTAACATAATTTAGACCCACTGATTCCAAATATAGATTCAATTTTTAAAAATTCAAAACACAGAAGTGGCTGTAATTAATTTAAAATTATCCTCGTTGTTAAGCAAACGGGTTTTAAAAGTTATAACATTTCCAAAGATTGAAATGTTTTTATCTATGAATTCAATGAAAAATTAATGATAATGACATTAAGTATATTAAATGATAAAAATATATTCTATTTATACTTTAAAAACATTCAATTTTATAATGTAACCATATCAAGTATTGGGATGAAAAAATTTGTTTTTAATTAAAATATATCGTGTTTTTACTATTCATTAAAATATGAAAGTTATTAGAATAATATGAAAAAATTATCCAAAGTAAATTTTTATATCCTGATTCTAACGAAGAATTTTATTTTTTCAAATTTAACTTATAAGATTGTCAAAAACTAGATTTAAAGTGGCAGCGCCATCAAAAGGCGGTAAAACTGCATTTTTTTAAAAATACTTCTTTTATCCAAAAAATTGATTTTATTTGACAACTCATTATAGAAAATGTATAATATGAGTTATAATGTTATAAAATTAAAAATTTAGTTAATACTATTTATAATGGCTATTTTATAATATTATAATATATCATTGTTTAGTGAAACTCGGTATTGCGTACTACACACGCTATCGAGGAAGGTCGCGATTGCGTGTAATACAAGCCAAGCTACTGTTGTGTGTAGTGGAAGATTCCTTTCCGTATAACATGTTACATAAAAAAATATAATTCTCAGAAAATATCAGGGTGTTACATTCTACCCCCCTTAAAATGAATTTCTCCCTCAAAATTCATCACTTCGTAACAAAAAGATAAGGATACCTCTCCCTCATCATATCCTCAAGTTCCCATGTATCTTGTTCTAATTGGTGGTTCCTCCATAAAACATTCAACAAGCATGTGGTCTTGTTCCATAGGACTTTTTCGCTATGATCTAGAATTTCTATCAGTTATTTTTCATAAGAATGATCTTTTTCCAGCGGTACAACTTCTGAGCTTAGTACATGCGAAGGATAAGGTATGTACTTTCTCAGGAGAGATACATGGAACACATCATGAACTTGAGAGTGATTATGTGGAAGCACCAATCGGTAAGCTACCTTCCCAACATGATCCATAATTTCAAAAGGACCGATATATCTAAGTATCAACTTTCCCTTCTTTCCAAATCTCATTACTCTTTTCCAAGGAGATATTCGTAAGAACACTTTATCACCCACTTCAAACCCTAGGTCTTTTCTTCGGTTGTCGGCATAATTCTTTTTTCAACTCTAGGCTGCTCTTATGTGTTGTTGAATAGATCTGACCTTTTCTGCAATCTCATCAACAAGATCATGTCCAAATAGCTTTCTTTCCCCAACTTCATCCCAGCAAGTTGGAGTCCTGCATTTCTTTCTATAGAGAGCTTTATAAGAATCCATCTGAATACTGGGGTGAAAGCTATTATAATAAGAAAATTCCACCAAAGGTAGGTGTTGATCCCAACCACCTTTGAAATCCATAGACCAAGCTCTCAATATATCTTCTAGAGTTTGAATTTTCCTCTCAGACTGACCGTCTGTCTGAGGATGATAAGAAGTGCTGAATCTAAACTCTGTATCCAGAGTATACTGAAGAATTCACCAGAACGTTGAGGTAAACCTCAGATCCCGATCAAATATAATGGAAAGTGGTACTACATGAAATATAACCACTTCCTTTACATATATCCTAGAAAGCTGCTCCAGAGAGAAATCCTCTCTAATAGCAATGAAGTGTGCCGACATTGTAAGATGATCAACTATGACCCAGATAGCATTATTGCCTTTGGATGTTTTAGGAAGTCCAATGACAAAGTCTATAGCGATTTTTTCCCATTTCCATTCTGGTATGGGTAATGGTTGTAACATCCCCTTGGACTTCTGTTTCTCAGCTTTAACTTGCTTAAAAACAAAGCATCGAGAGACATATTCAGCAACATCCCTTTTCATGCCATCCCACCAGAAGTACTCTTTTAGGTCCCTATACATCTTTGTGCTTCCAGGATGAATAGAGAATGAAGAACAATGAGCCTCATCCAGCATCTCCTTCTTTAATTCTGGGATTGTAGGAACACAAACCCGATTCCTGAACATTATTATCCCATCACAATCAAGGTTGAATTTAGGAACATTTCTCACCTTCTTTTGTAACTCTACATCTTCTTTCCGTGCCTCTTTAATAATCACATGTATAGTTGGTTGAACATTCATTTGAGAAAGATAAAATTTTACCCCTTCAATTATAATTCCAAGATCCATCCTTTGTAAATCCATAAATATTGGATCTTTTGTGATCCTCGTCATGGATAAACTGGCATGGTCTTGTCGACTTAATGTGTCTGCCACCTTGTTTCTTTCTTAGGGTGGTAGTGAATTGAGAAGTCGTAATCCTTAATCAGCTCTAACCATCTTCTTTTGCGCATATTCTGTTTATTTTGTGTGAAAATATACTTTAAACTTTTATGATTAGTATAAATATCACACCTTTATCCATAAAGATAATGCCTCCAAATCATTAATGAAAACATTACCGCAGCTAACTCCGAATCATGAGTTGGGTCATTTTGCTCATCGATTTTCAACTGTTGTGAGGCATAAGATATCACCATATCATTTTTCATAAGAACAGACCCCAATCCCTTCTTGGATGCATCACTGTAGATCACAAACCTTTCTCCACTACAAGGAAGTGTGAGCATAGGTGCACTGGATAACCTTCTTTTCAACTCCTTGAAATTCTTTCACATTCCTCCATCCAAAAAAACTTAACTCCATTCCGAGTCAACTTGGTGAGTGGATTAGATAATCATGAAAAGTCTTTCACAAAACGTCGAAAATATCCATCAAAACCAAGAAAAATTCGGATCTCAGTTACTATTGTTGGTCTCGACCATCATTCGATAACCTCTATTCCTGCTAGATCCACAGATATCCCCTCTTTTGAGATTATGTGACACAAAAATGAAGCTTTTTGAAGCCAAAATTCACACATGGTAAATTTGGCATAAATATTCTCCTTTCTCAGGGTCGTCAATATAATTCTCAAGTGATCTTAATGTTTATCCTTTCTCTTTGAATAGATAATAATGTCATCTATAAAGACTACCACAAACTGATCATGATATTCTCTAAAGACTCTATTCATCAGATCCATGAAGATAGTAGGGGAATTAGTAATACCAAATGGCATCACTATAAATTCATAGTGTCCATACCTTGTACGAAAAGCCATCTTTGGTATATCATCCCTTTTTTCCCTTAATTTATGATACCCTGAATGAAGATCAATCTTGGAAAAGTATTGATCTCTGTGTAGTTGGCCAAATAAGTCATCAATGCGTGGGAGAGGATATTTATTCTTGATAGTGATCTTGTTAAGTTCTCGATAATCAATGAAGAGCCTCATTGATCCATATTTCTTCTTAAAAAACAGAACATGTGCTCCCCAAGGTGACACACTAGGGTGTATGAATCCCTTATCAATATTCTCTTGGAGTTTCTTCTTCAATTCCTATAACTCAATTGGGACCATTCTATAAGGTGTCTTTGAAATAGGCAAAGCACCCGGTACGAGTTCTATTGAAAACTCTACTTCACGATTTGGTGGAAGACCCAGCAATTCCTATGGAAAAACATCGTCAAACTCCCGTACAATGGTAATATTCTTAATCGTGAGTTTCTCACCAACCATTTGAGATAAATAACCTTCATTTAGTGGAATCAAGACCCATAAGACGGAAGAAATTTCCCCTGGAAGGTTATGTTCATCCTTGCATCGATAGACGATCATAGGTTGATCTGGAATATGAAATGTGACTTTACTTCTTTGGAAATTGATATGATCTCCATATAAAGAAATCCAATCCATGAAAATAATCACATAAAATTGAACTATAGGAAGGATCACAAGATTTGCAGGAAGAACATTCCCAAAAACATCAATCAGAGAAGAATTATAAACTTTTGATGCGACTGTTGTGCCATTAGGAGTTGTCACAGCTAACTCAACATCTAATTGTTGAGGTAATACGATGATACCCTTATAAAATTCATCAGAAATAAAAGAGTGGGTGGATCCAGAATCAAATAAAACATTTTCTAATTTAGAGTAGGTGGTAAGTGTACCTCTCACCACTTCGTTATCGTACTCCACATCGCTGATAGAAATTGCATGTGACTTTCCTTTTTCATTAGCCTTAAGAGTTTTTTTGAAGTCGATCATTATCATCAACCCTTGTATTAGGGAATTGATTAGCATAATGCCCCATTTCCATGCACTTGAAACATTGAAGTGTAGTTGGTTCATTCCGTGTATCCCTTTCATTGTTTGCATCAGTAGACATTTTCTTCCCATTATTTTGATATTCAATTTCCCAATGACCATATTTTCCAGACATATAACATTTTATTTTCCCCTTCAGACAATTACATCCATGGTTCTTTCCACACTTTGAGAATAAGGGAAAAATCATCTTCTTTTTAGTGTGCTCTTTAGATTTTCCTTTGAATTCCATTTTCCTCTTCTTATCAAACCCATATGACTGATGGGTTACTCTAATATCCATCTCAACCTTAAGAGCACATCGAACGATTTCCTCATAGCTATTGAAGTCCCTTATGGCTAACGCCCTTCAAAGACTTGGTTTTACGCCACTAAAGAATCGATCGATCTTACTCTCAGGTTGGATAATAATACAAGAATCATACCTTTGAAGTCTTGTAAAATTTGCTTCATAGGTACCAACAGATTCATCATCCTTTTGCATCACTTCAAGAAACACATTCTCCATATTTGTTAGAAGAATATGAGGGAAGTACTTATTAAAAAATAAGTTCTTGAACTCATCCCATTCCATGGACACAATTTCATCCCTTTGCCTCATATTCTTAATAATATTCCACCATTGATAAGTTTTACCTTCAGACGATAAACTGCTAAGATGACATTATCATGTTCAAAACATTGATGAACTGAAAATATCTTTTCATTGGTACTGATCCATTGTTCAGCCACTAATGGATCAGAAGACCCGCTGAATGAAGGTGGACACTGCCTCATGAAGGATTCAACAGAATGTTGCTCCTTCCTTTTCTCGTTTGGATGTCATGCATGATTCATAGCTTGAGAAAGTTGTATGAGCATGGCTACAAGATTTTTCATTCTAGCTCCCATAACGTTTGGTTGCTCAGGGGGACAATCATTGTATTGCCCGTCGCATTCCGCATTAACAAGTTCTTTCGGGTTCCAGTCGTTGACTAAAACCAAGAAGAATAGTGCGAGCAACACTAAATATAATAGGAAAACCACATAATCAAGAATAAAATTTCACACTTAAGGTCTTATATTAGGTTGTTCATGGCCATTTCTAAAACACTATGATTGTGTTCTATGCTTAGACTTATCCTTAGAATTCTTACTAAGGCTTTCACATCCTAGTTTCTAAAGGTCGACTATACCTTTCTTCTGATACCAACTATAATGACCCATAATTTACATACATTTTTAATACATCAAAATTGAAGATAAATTATTAAAACATATAACAAAACCATGAAAGGACCATATAGGTATAGTGCCTTTAGAAACTGGGAAACATAAACATCTGGTTCATAAATAATCTACATTGTCTCCCATTTATTTCATCATATCTAGAGTACCTTTTGGCATATCCTACTTAATAACATTATTCCTGACCTGGGGGAAAGAAAACATACAAAATGGTGAGCTCAAATGCTCAGATAGGGTAAACAAAAGAAAAAACAATCCCATCATATTCATAGGAACATAACATTTTGGAAATCGTAACCTGCAGAAGAAATCATAATTTAATATCAATGGATAAATCATAGAAGTGAAATGTAATCCCAATAATCATAACTTAAAACATGAAACTTTGTGGAATACACACATAATAATAAGGAATCATTTCTTATTAGAAAAGACTCATTTCCAGGACTATCTTAGTGGACAAAGTCCATTTCTGAACCAAGTTCACTCCTCATTTCAGTCCTATTTCACTAAACCGGATTAACCTGTCGTTCCAACCATGTCTATCTCATGAGATATAAATCTTTACACAATTAATTGGAGGGAGATATAGGTCCCACCCATCTCATAATTATACCATTCTTATGTGTTCCACAAAATCATAAATCATACATAATTTCATAACCCATGTAATAAAAATGGGATTCTTAAACATCATGACATCATAAAACAATTCATATAAGATAAAGGAATTCATAAAAATTATTCCATCACAACATAATCAAATCAATTTAATAATACGGATAGAAACATAACCCTATATTATCTTAGATGGAAAATAGTTTTGATAAAACACTTGAACTCCATTCTTGAGTAAAATATCCTTTCTACTTCAAAAACATTTTCCTTTCATAACATGTCATTAAATTTTAAACTAAAAGAAGTTGATTAAAAATAAACTTGAAAACATGTAAATTAAGCTTCTTGGAAATAATGTTTTAAAAATCCATTCATTCCATATAAGTTAAAAAACATTCTTCTCTTACTTTTTTCAGAAAAGTCAAAAAGTTCCTCGTACGAAAAACGACAAAAGATTCTTTTATATCTTTTACTAAAAACTCAACGAAGGGTAAAATAGGATTTAAACAATTCTGGGTGGATGGAAATAATATTACTTATTTAGGAAGCATGGATGTGGATGATAAAATACACCCTAGTAAATACCAAAGTATAAACAATCTCAGATAAAATGAGATTGTGATATTTTCCCTTACCTTAGGTCCAATTTACTTCGTAAGTGTCTGAACCTCCTCTTTCTCGAAGTGCCTCCTTTAAACATTCACTTTAAGGCACTAGAGTTGGTCTTTTGAGAAGACCAGTACCTATAGTAGATTTCTAAGTATGTGGGGAAGTGAAATGGGTAGGGTTTGGCCGAGATTGAAGGCTCAAATTGGTGTGAAGAAGATAGGGAGGAGGTTCCCTTTTATAAGGGAGGAGAGGGGGGACCTTTGGAAAAATGAAAAATATTATTTTATTATAAAGTCATATTCGGTTTTTAATAGCTCCAAATTGATTTATTTTGAAGCTAAGTTAGGTATGGGTCTAAATCCATTCATCCAATATAATTTAGACAAGTTTAGGTCATTATATTAACCTTATCTTTTAGTTTTAACTCTTAGTTAATTAGATTGACATTTACCATGTCACTTTGTATTTTTATATTATATAATTAATAAAAATACTATATACATCCAAGAGATCCACAAGTTGTCCATTAATGATACACCTATCATGATATAAGTATCTTGTCTGAACATTAGATTTTTAGGAATATAATAACAATTAATAATATAATATTTGTTTTAGAAACTATTTTATGTCAATTTTTGACACTATTTGGTAATTGATTTTTGTGAAAATCATAACAGAATGATTAGTTATAAACAAGTTAATTAAATAAACACTAACATGTCATATTAACATAGAAAATTATTTTAATTCATAAAAATTCTCAAATTACATTTATTTGGGTATTTATAACATCAATTATGTCAATATTTCATTAACAAGATAATTACTTCATCATCATTGTATCATAACAAAATTAAATAATTTATTTTCTAAAAATTAAAAATAAAATACCATTATGTAGGAAATATTTTTAGATTTCTAATGAATAATTATAGTCTAAAATATAATTTATATCACCCCTTATAATAATTAATTACTAAATGTTATTTTTTAATGTCAATTTTGTCTTTACATTAAATTAATTAATCCAAATTGTCATTGTCACTACCAAGTGGCTCAATGGGGTCCCAAAATCGACCCAAGGATGCCCATGGTAAAACGCTACTCATCCAATAAGGTTAGGAAAAGTTTCAAGTTAATTATTAATTATTATAATATTCTTTTATCATTGAATTACCCTATTTACCTTTAACCATAGTAGATAAAAATTACCGTAGTTACAATTCAGAATATCAAAAAAATAAAAGTAACCTATTAACATAATTTGGACCCATTTATTTCAAATATGTAATCCATTTTTCAAAATTCAAAACACAAAGGTTGCATTAATTAATTTAAAATTAATCATGTTGTTAAGCAAATGAGATTTAAAAGTTAAAACATTGCCAAAGATCAAAATGTTTTTACCTTTGAATTCAATGAAATATTAATGACAATGACATACATTATATTAAATGGTAAAAATAGATTCTATTTATACTTTAAAAACATTCAATATTATAATTTAGCCAAATAAATTATTGCGATGAAAAAAGTTATTTTTAATTAAAATATAGCGTGTTTTTACTAATCATTAAAATATGAAAGTTATCAGAATAATATGAAAAATTTATCCAAAGTAAATGTTTATATCTTGATTCTAAGGAATAATTTTATTTTTTCAAATTGAACTTATAAACTTGTCAAAAACTAGATTTAAAGTGGGTGCGCCATCAAAAGGCAGTGAAACTGCTTTTTTTTGAAAAATACTTCTTTTCTCCAAAAAACTGATTTTGTTTTCATACATCATTATAGAAAATGTATAAGATGAATTATAATGTTATAAAATTAAAAATTCAGTTAATACTATTTATAACGGCTAGTTTATAATATTATAATATATCATTTTTTAGTGAAACTCGGTATTGCGTACTAGACACGCTATCGAGGAAGGTCGCGATTGTGTGTAACGCAATCCAAGCTAGTGTTGTGTGTAGTGGAAGATTCATTTTCGTAGAACATATTACATAAAAAAATATAATTCTCACAAAATACCAGGGTGTAACATTCTACACCCCTTAAAATGAATTTCTCCCTTTAAATTCGTCACTTCGTAACAAACATATGAGGATACCTCTCCCTCATCATATCCTCAAGTTCCCATGTAGCATCTTCTAATTGGTGGTTCCTCCATAAAACATTCACCAAGAGAGTGGCCTTGTCTGTAGGACTTTTTCACTAAGATCCAGAATCTCTATCAACTGTTCTTCATAAGAAAGATCTTGTTCTAGCGGTACAACTTCTGAGCTTAGTACATGTGAAGGAACAGGTATGTACTTTCTCGTGAGAGATACATGGAACACATCGCGAAGTTGAGAGAGATTCAGTAGAAGCGCCAATTGGTAAGATACCTTCTCAACAGGATCAAGAATTTAAAAAGGACCGATATATCTAGGGCTCAACTTTTCCTTCTTTCCAAATCTCATTACTCTCTTCCAAGGAGTTATTCGTAAGAACACTTTATCACCCACTTCAAACTCTAGGTCTTTTCTTCGATTGTCGGCATAATTCTTTTGTCGACTCTGAGTTTGTCTTATGTGTTGTTGAATAGATCTGACCTTTTCTGTCATCTCATCAACAAGATCAGTTCCTAATAGCTTTCTTTCCCCAACATCATCCCAGCAAGTTAGAGTCCTCCATTTCTTTCCATTGAGAGCTTTATAAGGAGCCATCTGAATACTGGAGTGAAATATATTATTATAAGAAAATTCCACCAAAGGTAGGTGTTGATCCCAACCACCTTTGAAATCCATAGACAAAGCTCTCAACATATCTTCTAGAGTTTGAATTTTCCTCTCAGACTGATCCTCTGTCTGGGGATGATAAGCAATGCTGAAACTCAACTCGGTATCCAGAGTATGCTGAAGACTTCACCAGAACATTGAGGTAAACCTTGGATCCCGATCAGATATAATGGTAAGTGGTACTCCATGAAATCTTACCACTTCTTTTACGTATATCCTGGCAAGTTGATTTAGAGTGAAATCCTCTCTAACAGCAATGAAGTGTGCCAACTTTGTAAGACGATCAACTATGAACCAGATAGCATTATTGCCTTTGGATTTTTTAGGAAGTCTAGTGAAAAAGTCCATAGTGATTTTTCCCATTTCCATTGTGGTATGGGTAATAGTTGTAAAATCCCCTTGGACTTCTGTCTCATAGCTTTAACTTGCTGACAAACCACGCATCGAGAGACATATTCAGCAACGTCTCTTTTCATGCCATCCCACCAGAAGTACTCTTTCAGGTCCCTATACATCTTCGTGCTTCCAGGTTGAATAGAGAATGAAGAACAATGAGCCTCATCCAGCATCTCCATCTTTAATTCTAGGATTTGAGGAACACAAACCCAATTCCTGGATTTTATTATGTCATCACAATCAAGGTTGAATTCAGTAACATTTATCACCTTCTTTTGTAACTCGACATCTTCTTTCTGCGCCTCTTTAATCTTCACATGTATAGATGGTGGAACATTTATTTGAGAAAGATATGATTTTCCCCCTTCCATTATAATTCCAATATCCATCCTTTATAAATCAATAAATATTGGATCTTTTTTATCATCATCATGGATAGACTGGCATGGTCTTGTCGACTTAATGCGTCTGCCACCTTGTCTACTTTCCCAGGGTGGTAATGAATTGAGCAGTCGTAATCCTTAATCAGCTCCAACAATCTTCTTTGGTGCATATTCAGCTCCTTTTTTTTGAAAATATACTTTAAACTTTTATGATCAGTATAAATATCACACCTTTCTCCATAAAGATAATGCCTCCAAATCATTAATGCAAATATTACCGTATCTAACTTCAAATCATGAGTTGGGTAATTTTGCTCATGGATTTTCAACTGTCGTGAGGCATAATCTATCACCATATCATTTTGCATAATAACACACCCCAATCCACTCTTGGATGCATCACTATAGATCACAATCCTTTCTCCACTACAAGGAAGTGTGAGCACAAGTGCACTGGATAACCTTCTTTTCAACTCCTTGAAATTCTCTTCACATTCCTCCGTCCAAACAAACTTAACTCCTTTCCGAGTCAACTTGGTGAGTGGATTAGATAATCGTGAAAAATATTTCACAAAACGTCAATAATATCCAGCCAAAAAAAGAAAACATCAGATCTTAGTTACTGTTTTTGGTCTCAACCATCTTTCGATAACCTGTGTTTTTGCTGGAACCACAGATATCCCCTCTTTTGAGATTATGTGACCCAAAAATGAAACTTTTTGAAGCCAAAATTCACACTTGGTAAATTTGGAATAAAGTTTCTCCTTTCTCAGGGTCTTGAATATAATTCTCAAGTGATCTTTATGTTCTTCCTTTCTCTTTGAATAGAAAAGAATATCATCTATAAATACTACCACAAACTGATCAAGATATTCTTTAAAAACTCTATTCATCAGATTCATGAAGATAGCAGGGGAATTAGTAAGACCCAATTGCATCACTAAAAATTCATAGTGTCCATACCTTGTACGGAATGTCGTCTTTAGTATATCATCCCTTTTGACCATTACTTGATGATACCCTGAATGAAGATCATTCTTGGAAAAGTATTGAGCTCCGCGTAGTTGGTCAAATAAGTCATCAATGAGTGGTAGAAGATATTTATTCTTGATAGTGATCTTGTTAAGTTCTCGATAATCAATGTAGAGTCTCATTGATCCATATTTATTCTTAACAAACAGAACATGTTCTCCCCAAGGTGACGCACCAGGGCGTATGAATACCTTATCAAGATTCTCATGGAGTTGCTTCTCCAATTCCTGCAACTCAATTGGGGCCATTCTATAAGGTTTCTTTGAAATAGGAAAAGCACCCGGTATGAGTTCAATTGAAAAATATAATTCACGATTTGGTGGAAGACCCGACAATTACTCTAGAAAAACATTGTCAAACTTCCGTACAATGGTCATATTTTTAATCCTGAGTTTCTCACCAACCATTTGAGATAAATAACCTTCATTTAGTGGAATCAAGACCCATAAGATGGAAGAAATTTCCACTGTAAGGTTATGTTCATCCTTGCATCGATAGACGATCATAGATTGATCTAGAATATGAAATGTGACTTCCCTTCATTGGAAATTGATATGAGATCCATATAAAGAAAGCCAATCCATGCCAAGAATCACATCAACATCCACTATAGGAAGGATCACAAAATTTGCAGAAAGCACTTTTCCACAAACTTCAATCGGAGAAGAATTATAAACTTTTGATGCGACTGTTGTGCCATTAGGAGTTGTCACAGCTAACTAAACCTCTAATTTTTGAGGTAATACGGTGATACCCTTAGAAAATTCTTCATAAATAAAAGAGTGGGTTGATCCTGAATCAAATAAAACATTTACTTCTTTAGAGTGGATGGTAAGTGCACCTTCCACCACTTCGTTATCGTACTCCATATCGCTGATAGAAATTGCATGTGACTTTCCTTTTTCTTTAGCCTTAAGAGTTTGTTGACGTCGATCATCATCTTCAACCCTTGGATTAGGGAATTGATTAGAATAATGTCCCATTTCCTTGCACTTGAAAAATTGAAGTGTAATAGGTTCATTCTGTGTATCCCTTCCTTTGTTTGCATCATTAGACATTTTATTACCATTATTTTGACATTCAATTTCCCGATGACCTTCTTTTCCACAATTATAACATTTTCTTGTCCCCTTAAGACAATTTCCACAAATTTTTTTCCACACTTTGAGCATAAGGGAAAACTCATCTTCTTTTCAGTGTGCTCTTTAGATTTTCCTTTGAATTCCATTTTCCTCTTCTAATCAAACCCATATGACTGATGGGTTACTCCAATCTCCATCTCAACATTGAGAGCACATCGAATGATTTCCTCTTCACTATTGAAGTCTCCTATGGCTAACGCCCTTCGAAGACTTGGTTTTAAGCCACTAAAGAATCAATCGATCTTACTCTCGGGATGGATAATAATACCAGAAGCGTAGCTTGCAATTCTTGTAAAATTTTATTCATAGGTACCAACAGATTCACCATCCTTTTGCTTCAGTTCAAGAAACTCCTTCTCCATATTTGTTCGAAAAATATGAGGGAAGTTATTATTGAAAAATAAGTTATTGAACTCGTCCCATTCCATGGACTCAATTTCATCCCTTTTCCTCATATTCTTAATAAGATTCCACCGTTGATCATCTTCACCTTCCAAATGATAAACTGCTAATATGACTTTATCATGTTCAGAACATTGAAGAACTGAAAATATCTTTTTAGTGGTAATGATCCATTGTTCATCCACTAATGGATCAGAACACCCGCTGAATGAAGGTGGACGCTACCTCATGAAGGATTCAACAGAATGTTGCTCCTTTTTTTTCTCGTTTGGAAGTCCTACATGATTCATAGCTTGAGAAAGTTGTGTGATCATGGCTACAAGATTATGCATTCCTGCTCCCATAACATTTGGTTGCTCAGGGGGACAATCATTGCATTTCCCCTCCCATTCCGCATTAACACGGTTCCTTCGGGTTCCAACCATTGACTAAAACCAAGAATAATAGTGTTAGCAACACTAATTATAATAGGAAAACCACATAATCAAGAATAAAATTTCACACTTAAGGTATTATCTTAGGTTGTTAATGGCCATTTCTAAAACACTAAGATTGTGTTCTATGCTTAGACTTATCCTCATAATTCCTTCTAAGGCTTTCACATCCTAGATTCCAATGGTTGGCTATACCTTTCCTCTGATACCAACTATAGCGACCCATACATTACATACATTGTTAATACTTCAAAATTGAAGAACACTTATTACAAAATATAAAAAACCCATGAAAGGACCATATAGGTATAGTGTCATTAGAAACTGGGAAACATAAACAACTTGTTCATAAAGCATCTACATTGTCTCCAATTTATTTCATAATATCTAGAGTCCCTTTTGGCATATCCTACTTAATAACCTTCTTCCTAACCTAGGGGAAAAACATAAAAAAGGGTGAGTTCAAATGCTCAGTAAGGGTAAACTAAAGAAAAATCAATCACATCATATTCATAAGAACATAACATTTTGGAAATCATTACCTACAAAAGAAACCATAATTTCATATCATGGGATATTCATAGATGTGAAATGTAATCCCAATAATCATAACATAAAACATGAAACTTTTTGGCATACACACATAATCATAGAGAATCATTTCTTAGTAGTCAAGAATCATATCCAATATTATCTTAGCAGAAAAATTCCATTTCTGAACCGAGTTCACTCCTCGTTTCGGTTCTGTTTCACTGAACAAGATTAACCTGCCATTCCAGCTATGTCTATCTCATGAGATATAAATCTTTACCCAATGCATTGGAGGGAGTTATAGGTCCCACCCATCTCATAATGATACCATTATTATGTTTTCCACAAAATCATAAATCATACATCATTGCATAACCCATGTAATAAAAATGGTATTCTTAAACATCAGGACATCATTAAAAAATTCATATAAGATAAAGGAATTCATAAAAATAATTCCATCACAACATCATAAAATCAATGTAATAATAGGGATAGAAACAGAACTCTATATTATCTTATATGGAAAATAATTTTGATAAAACACTTGAACTCCATTCTTGAGGAAAATATCCTTTCTACATCAAAAACATTTTCCTTTTTTAACATGTCATACAATTTTAAACTAAAAGCAGTTGATTAAAAATAAACTTGAAAACATGTAAATGAAGATTCTTGTAAATAATGTTTTAAAAATCCATTCATTCCGTATAAGTTAAAAAAACATTCTTCTCATACTTTTGTCGGAAATGTCAAAAAGTTCCTCGTACGAAAAACGACAAAAGATTCCTTCCATATCTTTTACAAAAAAACTCACTGAAGTGTAAAATTGGTTTTAAACAATTGTAGGTGGATGGAAATAATATTACATATTGAGGAATCATGGATGTGGATGATAAAATACACCCCAGGAAATACCAAATTATAAAAAATCCAGGATAAAATGAGATTGTGATATTTTTCGTTACCTTATGTCCGATTTGCTTCATAAGTGTCTGAACCTCCCCTTTCTCAAAGTGCCTCCTTTAAACATTATGTTTAAGGCACTAGAGTTGGTCTTTTGAGAAGACCAGTACCTCTAGTAGGTTTCTGAGGAAGATGGGAAGTGAAATGGGTAGGTGTTGGCCGAGCGTGAAGGATGAAATCGGTGTGAGGAAGAGAGGGAGGAGGTTCCCTTTTATAAAGGAGGAGAGGGGCACCTTTGGAAAAACTAAAAATATTATTTTATTCTAAAGTCATATTTTGTTATTAATAGCTCCAAATTGATTTATTTCGATGATAAGGTGGGGATGGGTCGGAATCGTCTCATCCAATAGAATTTAGACAAGTTTAGGTCATTATATTAACCTTATCTTTTAGTTTTAACTCTTAGTTAATTAGATTGACATTTACGATGTCACTTTGTATTTTTATAATATATAGTTAGTAAACATACCATATACATCCAAGAGACCCCCATGTGGTCCATTAATGATACACCTATCATGATATAAGTATCTTGGACGAACCATAGATTTTTAGGATTATAGTAACAATTAATAATATAATACTGTTTTTAAAAACTATTTTATGTCAATTTTCGACACTATTTGGTTATTGGTTTTTGTGAAAATTATAACAGAATTATTAGTTAGAAAAAAGTTAATTAAATAAATCCTAACAAGTCATATTAATATTGAAAATTATTGGAATTCATAAAAATTATCATATTACATTTATTTGGGTATTTATAACATCAATTATGTCAATATTTCATTAATAAGATAATTACTGCATCATCATTGTGTCCTAAATAAATTAAACTATTTATTGTCTAAAAATTAAAAATAAAATACCATTATGTAGAAAATATTTTTCTATTTCTAATGAATATTTATAGTTAAAAATATAATTTATATAACCACTTATAAAAATTAATTACTAAAAGCTTTTTGTTAATGTCAATTTTGTGTTTACATTAAATTAATTAATCCAAATTGTCATTATCACTACCAAGTGGCTCAATGGGGTCCGAATATCGACCCAAGGATTCCCATGGTCAGCCACTACTCATAAAATAAGGTTAGGACAAGTTTTAAAGTAATTTTGAATTATTATAATATTTTTTATCATTGAATTACCCTATTTACCTTTAACCATAGAAAATAAAAATTACCATAGTTACTATTCATAATATCAAAAAAATAAATGTAACCTATTAACATATTTTGGACCCACTGATTCCAAATATGGAATCCATTTTTTAAAATTCAAAACATAGAAGTTGCAATAATTAATTTAAAATTAATCATGTTGTTAAGAAAATGGGTTTTAATAGTTAAAACATTGCCAAAGATTGAAATGTTTTTACCTATGAATTCAATGTAAAATTAATACTAATTACATATATTATATTAAATGATAAAAATATATTCTATTTATACTTTAAAACAATTCAATATTATAATTTAACCAAATAAATTATTGCGATGAAAAAAGTTGTTTTTAATTAAAATATAGCATGTTTTTACTATTCATTAAAATATGAAAGTTATCAGAATAATATGAAAAATTTATCCAAAGTCAATTTTTATATCCTGATTCTAAGAATGAATTTTATTTTTTCAAATTGAACTTATAAACTTGTCAAAAACTAGATTTAAAGTGGGTGCGCCATTAAAAGGCGATAAAACTGCATTTTTTAAAAAATAATTATTTTATCCAAAAAATTGATTTTTTTCTCATACATCATTCTAGAAAATGTATAAGATGAATTATAATGTTATAAAATTCAAAATTCAGTTAATACTATTTATAACGTCTTGTTTATAATATTATAATATATCATTGTTTAGTAAAACTCGGTATTGCGTACTACACACGCTATCGAGGAAGGTCGTGATTGCGTGTAATGCAAGCCAAGCTAGTGTTGTGTGTAGTGGAAGATTACTTTCTGTATAAAATATTACATAAAAAAATATTATTCTCATAAAATATTAGGGTGTTACAATGGAACTATGAGCTTCATATAACAACTCATTCTTTATTTATGAATCAAAAGGCACACATAATCTCTTTTCAAATTTCAAAACACAATTGCTATCAAATATAAAATTAGGAAACATAAAATTTTGAACCTACTATACATTTTTTGGCAACTCGTTTTCTTCCTTCTATGATTTCTTAATTCTATGGGGTAGATATGATCCCACTAACACCAGAAACAAAATACATGAATTTTCTGCCCTAACAAGTTCTATGCCAAAATTCATCCAATCAAAAATCAAAGGATCTCGTTAGAAGTGTATCATGGATAATGAAGCATTACTCTTTCGACTCAAAATATCAGCCACTTTATTTGGTTTTCTCTAATGGTAAAGGATCGTGCAATCATAATCCTTTATTAATTCAAACCATCTCCTTTATCTCATGTTCACTTCATTCTAAGTTAATATATACACTTTAAAATTTTGTGGTCAGTAAATATTTCACATTTACTCCATACAAATGATGCCACCAAATTTTTAAAGAAAACACAACAACAACAATTTCGCAATCATGTGTAGGGTAATTTAACTCATGAGGTTTCAACTAACATGATGCATAATCAATTACCTGATCATTCTGTATAAGGACACAATCAAGTCCATTCAACGACGCATCACTGTAAATAACAAACTCACCATTTCGGGAAGGTAGTTCCAAAACAGGGGCATTCACCAATCATATTTACAATTCCTGAAAAAATTCATCACATTCTTTTTTCCAAATGATCTTAACACCTTTTCAAATTAACATAGTCATTGAACTTGATAACCGTGAAACATTCTCAACAAACCTCGAGTAATCACCTTCCAAATGAAGAAAACTATGGATCTCAGTTATATTTTGGGGTCTAGTCCATTCTTCAACAGATTTTGTTTTAGTAGGATAAACAGTTATGCCATTTTTTCAAACAATGTTACCAGGGAAAAAATCTGTTCTAACGAAAACTGACACATGCTTAATTTCCCAAACAGTTTATTTTCATTTAAGGTTTGCAAGACAATTCATAAATGACTTTTATTCTCCTATTTAATTTTAGAATATAACAAAATATCATCAAGTAACACAACTAAAAATGTATCAAAGAACTCGTGGAAAATTATAATCATAAGATCCAGGAATACATTTGGTTCATTGGTTAACCCAAAAGGCATAACTAAAAATTTATAATGGCCATTTATAGTATGAAACATAGTCTTCAAAATGTCTGCTTCAATTAAATTCATGTGATGTTACCCAGACCTCATGTTGATCTACGAAAAATATTGAGCACCCCAGAGCTGATCAAACAAATCATTGATATGAGGCAAAGAGTAATTGTTCTTAAAAGTGATGTTATTCAATGTTATATAATCAATGAAAAGTCTCATTGAACCATATTTCTTTTTAAAAAATAAGATAGGAGCACCCCAGGGTGATGTGCTATATTGAATGAAACATTTATCTAATAACTCCAGAAATTTCTTCTTTAACTCTAAAAGATTAATTTGGGCCATTCAATGAAGAGGTTTTGAGATTGGCATAGCATCAGGAACTAAGTCAACAGTAAATTCAACTTCCCGATCTGGTATAATACCAAGAAACTAATCATGAGAAACAACAAGGTACTCATTTACCACTGGCACATCATTAATCTGAATCGGTACTTTGACTTCAATAATACGTGCAAGTTAACATTCATTTCCATCTTTTACTAGTTTCACAGCTTCCTGGTATGTTATCCAAATTAAGGGTTCATTCTTGTACACAAACTAAAATCATCTTGAAAAAAATCATCTTTATCTCTGCAATCAACTTTTGCATTATAAACATATATCCAATCCATAACCAAAATCACACCAAACTCTACTGGAGGAAAAACAATAAGGTTTTTAGGTATATTTTTTCTACACACATGGACAAGAAGGTTCTTATTATTTATTTTTTGTTTCAAAAATTCTTCCTGGTGTTTTTACTATAAGATCATGATTCATATCTTAATATGGAATTACGAATTTAATAGAAAGATTCTCATAAATGAACGAGTGTGTAAAACTCGAATCAAATAACACATTGGCATAATCTGAACAAACAAAAACTGTATAGGATACTACTTCATTTGATAATCTAATAACTTCTGAAGTAGTTGCAAAGGACTTCACCCACAATTTTTTCTGGTAGTCTGTTTACTTTCACTACGTTGAGTTCTTCACTAAACACACATTTTCATAATGACACATTTCATTGTACTTCAAATATATTACCACTGTCTATTCATCGCCTGCTTTATTATCTTCCATACAGTTACAAGAAATATGACTAGAATTACCACACCATAAGTGCATTCCAGACATTGATAAACATTCTCTAGGATGCTTTTTACCACACTTCACACTATGTGGGTATTTAGTCTTCTTACCTCCAAGCATCTTTGAAGAATTATTTCCCACTCTCTAACAACTGGACTTGTTATTCTATTCATTTTCCAAGAAAACATAATCATCAGAAAACTCCATTTCCACCTTATCTTCACATCGAAGAAGTTTTTCTTAACAGTTGAACTCACGAGAGGTTAATTCTCTTTGATATCGCAGCTACAGTCCTATGTAAAATATATTTATCTTTCTATCAAGAGATCAGATGAATTTTTGAGCATAGCTTGCCAGTCGACTGAAATTTCTTTTATAAACTTCCACCAAGTCATCCTCTTGTCTAAATTCAAAAAAAAATTTCATCATAAGTCGGACCACCATAGGAAAATAGTTCTCAAGGAATATACCTTGGAATTCATCCCAATAAAGAGTATCAATCTCTTGACTATCCATTATATTTTTCAGCATCAACCACCACTGATCAACTTCAATTTCAAAATGGTAAATAGCGAGACAATCCTTTTGATGTTCTGTACACACCATGACCTCATAAATTTTCTCCAGTGATTTAATCAACCCTTCTTCTAGCACATGGTCAGATGTTCCTTTGAATGATGGGGGATGTTGCCTCATTTAATGATCCACTACTGACATGTTCCTTTGTGTTTTATCTGGTTGATCTCGTTCATGGATACCACCAATATTTATAGCATGAGTCAACTATTCATTCACTACAATAAACTGTTCAGTTCTGATGCTAACCATCTCAAGTTGCTGATTTGGAAGGATGTCTTCCTCTAAATGTCATCGCAACATAGCTTCCCAAGTCCCTCTATAGAAAACCATTCTAAACACATGAATATCTTAGGAGAAACTACATTTTAATCTATAAATGATATCATTTCAATATTAACATATATTTATTTATGGATATTTATTTAACAATACCCTAACTTCTAAGGATATATAAACAGACCTCTGATACCAACTACAAGGACCCGACCTTCAATACATTACATAATCAGGAATTAAGTTAATAATTCAATTGAGGAAATTTTAAGGTTTTTAGTTTTAGAGAATGAGTTCATAACTGTTACATTACATCCAAAACGATAAAAATTGGTCACTTCTACTCAGTTCCCAATTATTTTCATAAAATAAAAATTCATGAAAAACTTATTTATATCTATTTCTTTTGTTTAGATAGCATGAATTTTCTTGATCCCATCCTTGACAATATTACACTTTATTTCCTTTGAAAAGCATTTCAAAAACTTTGGATGAGCATAAAAATCTCAGTAAGGGATACACCAAGAAACAAAATTGATAGTTTTTCAAATAAAAAACAAGTAAACCAAGAATATTTTATAATAAGTAATATTTTTCACCTTTATCAAGTAGTAAATACTCTTCACAGAATAAATGATCATTGCATACCATTTTTGTAACCAAAATATTTCCATAAAACCCATGTAAATATCAAATAACATATGAAGGTAACAGGGTACATAAACATAATTAAATGGAATAACCATATAGTAGATTTCCACACAAGTCACTAAATAGAATAACCATATGGATGAATTCTAAACCCAATTTATTGGAGGTTATAATGTTACCACCCATCCTGGTTTATCATGGAACCACCTGTCATATGATTTATCATGTAACCACCCGTCAAATGTCCAAGTACCATTATGAAATCATAAAACAGAAAACAAATATAAAGGAAAGAAAATATTTCTACATTTCAATCACAATATATCACATAAATATATTGATATAACAAATCCATTATCCAAACCATTTTCAATACCAAAATATATAAAATATTATATAGTATTTATTTTCATTTTTTAAAATTATTATGGCTTGTTATGAAATCCAATGATCAAATAATACTCGCAGTGGCTGAAATGACTTTATCACAGTTTATGTTAAAAAAATCATTTTTTGCATTTAGTAAAACACTTCATAAAAAAATATTTCTTTTAAATTAAATAAAAAGTCAAAGGTGTTTATATAGTGTATAAATAATGTCATGTATTAAAATGAAATATGCCTCAGTGAAAGGAGATTGAGATGAAATCCATTACCTCGTGTCTGACTTGACACGTTCGTTCTTTAATATCATAAATAATAAACTAAAGATAATTTATACTTTCATATGAAATTTTTTTAAAGTTTATCATTCCTTTTAAATAAATTATAACCATTATGTAAAGATCATATAATCATTTAAGATAATAATGGTCATTTTTTCAATATTTGGTACTGGGGTCAAAAATTTACTTCTTATAATTACATGTTGTTCATGGGGTCAAAATATAATTATATCTAGAATGATATTAATGATTTAGATATAAAATATATCATATATATCATTTATATATATATATATATGTATTTATAACCATACATAAAATTTGGAGATAATAAATGAAATACACCGTTCATGGAAATGGTAAGTCGTAAGTACGTAAGAACGCAACTTACATTTCTATTTTATATTTTAATGGAATTAAAATATAATTATTATAAATTATTTTATAATTAAATTATAATATCATATGTAATATAATTAACTTTATCCTTTATATATCCCACATATGGCATTAACGAGTCATATAACTTTGAGGGGGTGGTTTTTCGCACTTCCTCAAATGAAATTCTCACGTTTACCCATAATGGAAACCAAAAAGATATCATATAAATGAAAAATATAGATGCATTAAGAAAACATATACATAATATATATCATATATAAATATATTTTCATATTAATGGAAACGATGAGAGGTGATAAGTGATAATCGAAAAAATCATTGTCTCGTGATGCGTTAGTTTGCCATCCATAGAAACAGTATGTTTTTCACCCATTAGATGGAGGTGTTTGTAAGTGTAGTTTGAATCCTTCTCATAAAGAAATACTAGTGTATTGGGGATACTTATTTTGTAATAAAATAATGGAATAAAAATATTTTATGGGTTTTAGATGTAAATTAAAACAAAATAAAACAAAATCATTTTAGAAAATCATTTACCTTTTATTCGGGTTACTCCCTTTGGTTTGAACCAGAAGGTCTTCTTGAATTTCCTTATGCCTAATTTAAGGATTATAAGGGGAAACGAATGATATTTAGATATTATTTTGGTCTAGGGTTGGACGTGATAAGAGGCTTGAGAGGTGTGAGGAATGGGTTCGAAGTGGTGTCCATTTTAAGGGGGAGGATGGGCACTTTAGGAATGTTTAAAAAATATAATTTATTATAAACATATATTTAGTTTCAAAATGTCCAAAAATCATTAAAGTAGAATATAAGATGACTCATGGTAGAAATAAAATCATCCAATAATTATGGGATAAGTTTTGGATATTATTTTAAAATTTATAATATTATTTATTTAAATAATTTATTAAATAGGTAAACATCGCGTCATTATTGTGTCATAAATAATTTAATTTTTTGGTGTAAAAAAATTATAAAAAATACCATAATGTAGGAAATAGTTGTATAATTCTAATTAATATATTTATTCTGTTAGATAACTTATATCAGCCCATGTAAAAATTAATTTACTAAAATATATTTGTGTATGCCATTTTGCCTTTACATTATGTTAATTTAAATAAGGTGTCATTATCACGCTCTATTGGCACCATGGGGTCCGAAAATCGACCCATTGATGACCATGGTCAAATAATTATCAAAAAATATGATTAGGACACATGTTAGCGTAATTTTATATTATTTTAATAATATTTTTTTACCCTTATTTACAAGAATTACCCTTTAACCATTGTAAATTAAATTTTTACTGAAGTAAATATTCAAAATGTCTATAAATAAAAGTTACCTATTATCACAATTGGGACCTACTAATTCAAAATATGGAATCCATTTTTCCAAATTCAAAACATATAAGTGGAAGAAATTAATTAAATATAAATTCCCATTGTCAAAACAAAAGTCGTGTTTTTAAAAAATATTAACTATCAAAAGATTGACAATTCTTTATATCCAATTTCAAAATGAAATTAATTCCAATGAACAAAATTGAATTAAATAGTAAAAACATAATCTAATTAAAATTAAAATCCAATTAAAAGGATTATATAACCTCATAAATAAATTATAATAAAATGAATTTTTGAATTAAAATTCTACATTTTTCACTTTTCATTAAAAATTTAATTTCATCAGAAAAAATACCAAAAATTTACTCAAAGTAAAAAATGATATCTTGATTCTAAATAATAGTTTTATTTTATTAAATAGAACATATAAAAGTAGCCAAAACTTTATTTAATGAGGGTTCTCCATTAAAAGGTGGTAAATCGACCTTTTAATGAATATTTGAGTATTTATGCTTAAAATCAGATTCTTTCTTATTTTAAGACTCTAATATTTATGGGATAAATGTAAAAATATTTACCAAAATGTATAATCATATATTAGTTAGTTCTATTCATTCCTACCAACACAATATCTAAGAGATAACTACCATTTAAAATAATAATATTATATTATTAGTGTGCAACGTAATATTTCAAAGAAACCATTTGTTGCATATCAGGAACGCCATCGAACATAGAAATCCCCATTAATGTAAAATTAATGTTTAATTCACACATATTAATAAATATGAAATTTTCATATTTCTTTATTTACCTGGGATGTAATATCTCTCCCCCCTTTCAGAAATTGCATCCTCACAATTTTATTTACCTATAAAATAAAAGGGGGGGGGGGTTTCTTATCCCTCATAACATCTTAAGATTCCCACGTTGCCTCTTCAACAATATAGGTTTTCCACAAAACCATTACATAGTGAATTACATTATTTCGCAATACTTTCTCTCTTCAATAAATAATCTGGATTGGTTGTTCCTCATATGATAGATTCTCTTACAACTGAAATACCTCATGACTTAAAATGTGAGATGGATCTGGAATATACTTTCTCAATATTGAAACATGAAAAACATTGTGTACCTGGGGAAAACGTGCAGGCAATGCCACTCTTTAAGAAACTGATCAAACTATCTCTATGTTTTATAGGTTCCAATGAACATCAGACCCAACATTCCTTTTTACCAAAACACATCACACTTTTCAATGGAGAAACATTGACAATGATATGATCACGTACCTTAAAAAGAGATATCCTTCCTCCGATTATCCAAATAATTTTTATGCCTTCTCTGGGCTGTTCTCATGTGATTTTGAATACAATGAACCATTTCTACCATCTATTTTACCTATTCTAATACCATCATATTCCTTTCACCTACTTCATCACAAAAAACGAGAGTTCAACAACGCTTTCCATATAATGCTTCAAAAGGTGCCATCTGTATAGTAGAATGAAAATTGTTATTATAAGAAAATTTAACCAAAGAAATATGTTGGTTCCAACTTCCCCGGTAATCCAGAAAACAAGAACATAGCATATGCTCCATGGTCTGAGTTGTTCGTTCTGACATCCCATCTAATTGTGCATGAAAAGCTGTACTAAAATTTAATTCATTACCCAATGAAATCTCGAGGCCTTTCCAAAAGATTGAAGTAAACCTCGGATCGTGATCAGATACAATGGAGATGGGAACAACATGTATCTTGACTATCTCTTTAACGTATAACCAAGAAAGATGATATTGAGACAAAGTATCTCGAATCGGAAGGAAATGTGTAGATTTATTCAACCGATGAATAAAAACCTAGATTGTGTTATTACCTTGATATGTCTTTGGTAATACCACACTGAATTCTATGGATACATTTTCCCATTTCCACTTCGGCACTGATAATGACTGAATCATACCATTCTGTAACTGTCACTCTACTTTAAACTATTGACAAGTCAAACACATCACAGTAAAATCAAAAATATGTCTTTATATTCCATCCCACCAGTAATACTCCTGATGATTTCTGTACATCTTAGTACTGCAAGAATGAATTAAAAATGTGGAACTATGAGATTCACATAACAACTCATTCTTCAACCATGATTCCCAAGGAACACATAATCTCTTCCCAAATCTCATAACACGATCAATATAAATGTTAAAATTAGGAAACATACTATTATGAACCTAATCTACATTTTTCTACAACTCACTGCCTTTCTTTTGCGCTTTCTTAATTCTGTATGATAGATATCATCTCACTAACACCTGAAAAAAAACAGAAGACTTTCCTGCACAAAAAAAAATTATTCTAATTTTCATCAAATAAAAAACCAAAGGATTCCATTCCAAATGCAGAATGGTTAATGATGCATTATGTTTTTGAATCAAAGCATCATCCACTTTATTTGCGTTTCCCAGATGGTAATGAATAATGAAATCATAATCATTGATTAATTCAAACCATATCCTCCATATCATGTTCAATTGTTTCTGAGTAAAAATATACTTTATGATTTTTTAGTCAGTATATTTTTCACATTTTACTCCATATAAATTATGCCTCCAAATTTTTAATACAAAAACAATAGTAGCTAATTCCAAATCATGTGTAGGGTAATTTAACTCATGAGGATTCACTGACATGATGTATAAGAAATTACCTAATCATTATACTTAAGGTCACAACCATGTCCTTTTGATGAAGCATCACTATAAATTACAAAATCAACATTTCTGGAAGGTAGTGAAAAAACAACATCATTCACCAATCATCATTTCAATTCCTAAAAACAATCATCAAATTCTTTTGTCCAAATTAATATAAAACCTTTTCAAATAAAAATATCCATTGGACTAGATAATCGTGAAAAATACTCCACAAACCTCCTGGAATATCATTCTAGGGAGTCTTGGCCATTATTCAATTTCATTTTTTAGAAATATCAACAATTATGCCATTTTTTGAATCAATGTGACCGAGGAAAGAAATTTTTTGTAACCAAAACTCACACATGCTTAATTTACCAAATAGTTTTTTTCTTTTATGGTTTGGAAGACAACCCTTAAATAACTTTCATTCTCATATTTACTTTTAGAATAAACCAAAATATCATCAATGAACACAACCACAAAAATATCCAAGAACCCACAGAAAATTCTATTCATAAGATCCATGAATACAGCAGGTGGATTGGTTAACCCGAATGGTATATCTACAAATTCATAATGGCTTATCTAGTACAAAACATATTTTCCAGAATGTAAAATTCATTTACTTTCAACTAATGGTACCCCGACCGCATGTTAATCATCATAAATTACTCATCTCAATGGAGACGATCAAACAAATCATCAATATGAGGAAAACGGTACTTGTTCTTAATAGTGATGTTATTCAATGTACTATAATCAATGAAAAGTCTCATTGATCCATCTTTCTTTTTTTAAAACAAGATAGGAGCACCCCATGGTGATGTTCTAGGTCGAATGAAACCATTGTCTAATAAATCCTGCAATTTCTTATTTAACTCCAAAAGATCAATTTGAGCGATTCAATAAGGGGGTTTTGAAATTGTCTTAGCATCAAGAACTAAGTCAACAGTAAATTCAACATCTCGATAAGGTATAATACCATGAAACTCATTAGGAAAAATATCAAGGTACCCATTTACCGTAGTCACACCATTATTCTAAAAAGATTCTTTTTTTATAATATGTGCAAGGTAACATTTATTTCCTTCTTTTACTAGTTTCTCAGCTTCCTGATATATTATTAAAAGTAAGAGTTCATTCTTGTAGAAAAACTGAAAGTCATATTGAAAGGAATATTCTTTAGCTCTATAGTCAATCATAGCATGATAAAAAAGAAAGAAAATACATACCAATAATAACATCAAACTCGACTAGAGGGAAAACAATAAGGATCGCAGGTAGATTATTCATGTACTCTAGGATATGAAGGTTCTTATGATATCTTTTTGTTTCAACACATCCTCCTATTGTTTTTACCATACATTCAAGATTCATATCTTGATATGGAATTTCCAATTTACTGGGAAACCTATCAGAAATTAATAAATGTGTAGAATCCGAATCAAACAACACATTGGCATAATCTGAATAAAAAAATAGTGTACCTGATACTACATCATTTGATTCCCCCATATATTCTAAAGGACAATCAAATTACTTCACTACCACATTCTTCTTGTTGTCTAGTATCTTTCCTTTAGTGGAGTTCTTCACTGAACACTCATTTTCATAATGTCCCATTTAATTTCTCTTTAAACATCTTACGGCTGGCTTTTCATTTCCTTCTTGATCATCTTCCATACAGTTACGAGCAATATGACCGGTCGTACCAAATCAGAAGTACTTTCCAGATATTGGTAAAAATTATCCAGGATGATTTTTACCACTCTTCTAACAAGATGGATATTTAGTTTTCTTCCTTCCAGGATTTTTTGATGAAATCTTTCCCTCTACATTCCAACTAGACCTCTTATTCTGTTGTTTTTCAAAGAACACATGATCGTCGTAAAACACTATTTCCACCTTCTCCGCACAACAAACTAGTTATTCATAACATTTAAACTCACGAGAGGCTATTGCTCTTCGATATTGAAGGTTTAGTCTAGAGAAAAGTTGATTTAGCATACTATCAATATCTCAGATGAAATTTGGAGCATAACATTCCAGTCAAGTTATCTTTCCTTCGTAAACAGCCACTGAGTCATCCTCCATTCTCAATTACATGAAATTTATTTCCATCCTAAAATGAACCACTTTAGAAAAATATTTCTCAATGAAAATACCATTGAATTCACCCCGACCATAAGCATTAATGTCTTCATTATCCCTAATATTTTTCACCATCGACCACCACTGATCAGCATCACCTTTGAAACGGTAAATAGTGAGACTAACCATTTGATGTTCTGAACACCCCATGACATTAAAAACATTCTCCAATGCTTTAATCCACCATTTATATAGAACAAGATCATATGATCATTTTAATGATGGGGGTATGATGCCTCATGAAATGCTCCACTTCTGACATGTTCCTATGTAGTTGATCTGGCTGATCTTATGCATGGATTCCACCTCCATCTATAGCCTAAGTCAACTGTTCCATCATTGCATGAAACTGTTCAGTTCAAATTCTAACCATCTTTGCTTCCTGATATGGAAGGATGTCTTCCTCTTATTGTATTCCAAAAATAGATTCCATGTTTTCTCTACGAAAAACCTTTTTGAACAATGAAATAACTTAGGTGAAGAAACATGGAAATCTGTAAATGCTATCATTTCTATATATCCATAAATTAATTTATGGATATTAATTTAACAATACCTTAACTCCTAATGTTATATAAACCGACCTCTGATACCAACTATAAGGACCTGACCTCAAAAACATTACATAGTCTTGAATTAAGTTAATAATTTACATTGATGATCATTTCAGGTTTATAGTTTTAAGGAATTGGGTGGTAACTGTTATATTACATCCCAAAAGGTACAATGTTGACACTTATACTCAGATCCCATTATTTTCCATAAAATAATAATTCTTGAAAAAAAGAGTCATGTCTGGTCCCATGTTTTAGACAACATGAATTTTTCTTTATCCCATCCTTGATCCTATTCCACTGTATGTCCTATGAAAAACATTTCAAAAAATTCGGATGAGCATAAAAATCTTTGTAAGGGATACATAATACATGAAAACTGTTAGTTTTTCAAAACAAAAAGTAATCCATGAATATGTTATCATAAGAAGCCCTTTTCACATTTATTAAGTAGTAAATACTCTTCACTAAATAAATGATCAGTGCTTAACCTTTTTGTAACCAAAATATTAATATAAAAACCATATAAAGAACACATAACATATGAAGTTATGTTGGGAAATAATCATACTTACATGGAAAAACCATACGGTCAGCTTCCACACATATCACTAAATGGAATAGCCATACGCCCGACTTCCAAACCAAATACATTGGAGGTTATATTGTAACCACCTATCCTGGTTTATCCCGCAACCACTCGTCATTTGTTTTATCATGTAACCTCCCATAAAATTTCTAAATACCATTATAAGATCATAACACATCCAACTAATATAAATGAATGAAAAAATTTCCATATTTCAATCAAACTATATAAATTAAATATATTGAAACAAAAAATCCATTATCAAAACCATTTTCAATACCAAAATATATAAAATAGTATATGGTATTTATTTTCCTTTATTAAAAACAACATTTCTTGTTATGGAAGCCCAAGATCAAATAATACTCGTGGTGGTTGAAAGGTCTTCGTCACCACTTACGATAAAAAGAAACATTCTTTTTTTTGTCTCTTTGTAAAATGAATGGTAGAAAAATATTCACTTTGAATGAAATGAAAATTCAAAGGTTTGTATACATTATATAAACAAATTAATGTATTAAAACAAAATATGTCTCAAAGCAAGGAGATTGAGATGAAATCCCTTACATCATGTCCGACATGACCTAT
This sequence comes from Viscum album, assembly GCA_963277665.1. NCBI lineage: Eukaryota > Viridiplantae > Streptophyta > Magnoliopsida > Santalales > Viscaceae > Viscum > Viscum album. The sequence goes on from OY728163.1 coordinate 697,171,144, forward strand.
TCGTTATTTAATCTCATGAATAATAACCTAAAGTTAATTTATACTTTATTAAGAACAATTTTTAATTTTTATCATTCCTTTAAATCACTTTCTACCTTGTTATAATCATTATGCAATCATTTATGTTAATAATGGTCATTTTGGCGATATTTACCACATGAATCAAAAAATTGAAATCATATAATTACAAGTTTTTCATGTGTTAAAAAGTTCATCATGTCCACAATTATATTCATGATTTAGATATCATATATATCATATATATATATAGTATATATATGTTTTTATAACAGTACATAACATTTGATGATAAGAAATAAAATGCACCGTTCATGGAGACGGTAAGCTGTACGTACACATCAACGCTACTTTCATTTATATTTCTTATATTAATGGAAATAAAACATAATTATACATAGGAAGATTATAATTCTATTATAATATCATATATTATATCATTAAATCCATCATTTAAGTAAAATAAAACAAAATAAAACAGAAAGATTTAAGAGAAACAGTTACCTTTTATTCGGGTAACTCCCTTTGGTTGGAACGAAAAAGACTTCTTGAAGTTCCTTATGCCTTAGGTAAGGATTTTAGGTGTAAAATAGGTATCATGAGAACTTAATTTCGAATGGTATGGATGAGCCAAGGGTCATGAGAGGTGTGAGGAATGGGTTGGAAGTGGTGTCCTTTTATAATGGAGAGAAGGGGCTCTTTAGGAATGTTTGAAACAATTATTTTTTTATAAACATATCATCGGTTTTATATAGTCCAAAAATCATTAAAGTGTAAGTTAATATTTCTAATCGTATAAATAAAATCATCCAACAATAATTTGATAGGTCTTGTAAATTATTTTAATCTTTATAAACTTATTTATTTAAATCATATATTAATGACGCAAACACTACATCATTTTTTTTCATAATTAATTTAATTTATTTGGTGTCTAAAAATTATAAACAAATCACCATAATGTTGTAAATATTTTTATATTTATAATTAATATTTATAGTCTATGAGATAACATATATAACCCCATGTAAAAATTAATTTACTAAAAGATATTTGATTATTCCATTTGGCGTTTACTTTATGTTAATTAAAATAATGTGTCATTATAATCCTCTAGTGGATCCACGGGGTCCACAAAACGAAACCATAGATGACCATGGTCGGATATGTATCTACCAATAGGATTAGGACACCTGTTAGGGTAATTTTATATTATTATAATAATATTTTACAACCATTATTTACCATATTTACCCATTAACCATGGAAAATAAAAGTTTTACTGATGTAAATATTCATAATGTCTATAGATAAATTTTACTTATTTACACAATCTGAATCTTAAGATTAAAAATATAGAATCCATTTTTTAAAATTCAAATCACCTAAGTGGCATAAATTAATTTAAAATTAATTCCCGCTGTTAAAACAAAATACATGTTTTTAAGAAAATATTATCTATCCAATGATTGACACTTGTTAATGTCCAATTTCAAAGGGAAATAAATTCCAATGACAATAATTGATTTAAATAGTAAAAAAATAATTTAATTACACTTTAAAACCAATTAAAATGATAATATAACCTCATTAATAAATTAAGTTAAAAGGCCCTTTGGAATTAAAATACAACATTTTTCACTTTTCAAAAAAAATTGAATTTTATTAGAAAATTTCCCAAAAATTTACCCTAAGTAAATTTGGATGCCCTTATTCTAAATTATTAATATTAGTTTTTCAAATAGAACATTTAAATGTGTCCCAAACATTATTTCATGAGGGTATTCCATCAAAATTAGTTAAATCATTCATTTAATGAATATTTGATTATTTTTACATTAAATCAGATTCATTCTTATTTTAAGCCTCTAATATTTATTGGATAAAAGTAAAAACATTTAACAAATATCTATAATCATATTTTAGTTAGTTATATTAAATCTCGCCAATACAATGGCTAGGAATTAACTACCATTTAAAAGAATAATATTATATTATTACTATGCAATGTAAGATTTCAAAAAAAAACTGTTGTTGCGTATCGAGTATTCCATCGAACATAGAAACGTAATATTTCATCTCCTATGTCTCATGTTCAAATATTTCTGAGTGAATATATACGTTAAACTTTTTCAGTTAGTATATATTTCACATTTTACTCCATACAAATGATGCCTCCAAAATATTAAACCCAAAACAAAAGTAGATAACTCCAAATCATTCGTGGGGAAATTTAACTCATGTGGTTTCAACTGATGTGAAGCATAAGAAATTACCTAATTGATATGAAAAAGGACACAACCATGTCTTTTCAAAAAATTATTTCTGTAAATAAAAAACACACCATTTCTGGAAGGTAGTTTCAAAATAGACGCATTAAAAATCTTCTTTTCAATTCCTGAAAACAATCATCACATTCTTTTGTCCAAACGAACTTAACACCTTTTCGATTTAACTTAGTCATTGTACTAGATAACAGTGATAAATTATCAATAAACCTCTGGTAATAACCTACCAAACCATGAAAACTATGGATCTCGGTTTTATTTTGGGATCTTGGACATGTTTTACCAGGATCAACTGATATATAATTTTTTGAATGAATGAGACCACGGAAAAAAAATTGGTGTACCCAAAACTAGCACTTTCTAAATTCCCCCAAACAATTTTTATTTTATTTTATGGTTTTAACGGAAACCCTTAAATGACTTTCATGCTCTGCTTTAATTTTAGGATAAATTAATATATCATCAATGAACAAAACTACAAACTTTTCCATGAACTCACATAAATTTCTATTCATAAGATCCATGAATAGAGTACGTGCATTGGTTATCCCAAAAGTAATAACTACAAATTCATAATGAAAAGTCTCATTTAACCATCTTTATTTTTAATAAACAAGACATGAGCACCCCATGACGATGTGCTAGGTCGAATGAAACCATTATCTAATAACTCCTGCAATTGATTCTTTAACTCTAAAAGATCAATTTGAGCATTATGATAAGGGGGTTTTGGAATTGGCTTAGAATCAGGGACTAAGTCAATAGTAAATTCAATATATTGATGTGGCATAATACCAGTCAACCCATTAATAAAATTATCAAGGTATTCATTTACCACTAGATCATCATTAATTTTAACAATTACTTTGTTTTCAATAATACGTGCAAGGTAACATTCATTTACATCTTTTACTAGTTTCTCAGCTTCCCGATATGTTATCAAAAGTAAGGGTTAATTCATGTACCAAAACTGAAAATCATCTTGAAAAGGAACTTCATTAGTTCTGTAGTCAATCATAGCATGATAAACAAAAAGTCAATCCATACCCATAATAACATTAACATCCACTAGAGGAAAAAAAATAAGGTTTGTATGTAGATTCTTCCCTCACACAATGATAGTATAGTTCTAATGATTTATTTTGTTTCCTTATTTCCTCCTGGTATTTTTACCATAAGTTCAGGATTAATATGTTTTTATGAAATTACTAATTTACTAGAAAAGTTCTCAGAAAATAAAGAATGTGTAGAACCCAAATCAAACATTAGATTGGAATAATCAGAACAAACAAACATTGTACCTGATAGTACATCTTTGGATGGCCCAACATCTTCTAATGTAGTTGAAATGGACTTCACTACCCCCTTTAGCTTGTAAACAAGTTAATTTCTCTCAGTTGAGTTCTTCACTGAACACTCATTTGCATAATGACCCATTTAGTTTCACTTAAAAACATCTTATCATTAGCATTACATTGCCTGCTTGATCAACTTCCTTACAGTTTAGAGCAATATGACTAGACTTACCACACCAGAATAACTTTCTAGACATTGATAGACATACTCCAGGATTCTTTTTACCATACTTCTCAAAATGTGGATAATTATTTTTCTTACCTCCAGGCTTCTTTGATGAATTATTTCCCTATTCCTTTCAACTGGAACTCTTATTCTGTTGTTTTTTAAAGAACACCTGATCATCAGCAAACACCATTTAAACCTTCTTCACACATGAAACATGTTTTTCATAACATTTCAACTCACAAGAGGCTAATGCTCTTCGATATCGCGACATCAGTCCTGACTAAAATCTATTTATCTTACTATCAAGATATCAGATGAATTTTTGAGCTTACCTTACCAATCGAGTGAATGTTCTTTTGTAAATATCCACTGAGTCATCCTCCCGTCTCAATTCCATGAATTTTTCATCCCTCTTATGTCGAACCACCTTAGAAAAATATTTCTCAAGGAATATACCTTTGAGTTCATCCCTATTAAGAGAATTAATCTCCTCATTATCCCGGATATATCTCAACATCGACCACAACTGATTTACTTCACCTTCAAAATAATAAACATTGAGAATAAATTTTGGTTGTTTTGAAAACCCCATGACATCAAATATTTTCTCTAGTACTTTAATACACACTTTAGCTAGAACATGGTCATATGATCCAGTGAATGATGGGGGATGTTACCTCCTGAAATGCTCCACTACTAACATGTTTCTCTGTGGTTGATCTGGTCGATATCTTGCGTGGATACCACCACCATTTATAGCCCTAGTAAACTATTCCATCACTAAAAAAACTGTTCAGTTTCGATTTCGACAATCTCAGGTTGCTAATTTAGAAGGATATCTTCCTCCTGATGTCATCCTAACATAGTTACCTGGTTTCCTATGTGAAAAACCATTCTAAACACAAAAATATCATAGGCAAAGTGACATCGTATTATATAAATACTATCATTTCAATATTAACGTAAATTAATTTATGGATATTATTTTAACAATACCCTAACTTCTAATATTATCTAAACCGTCCTTTGATACCAACTATAAGGACCCGATATTAAAAAAAATTACATAATCTGGAATTATGGTAATAATTCATGTTGAGGATCTTTCAAGGTTTAGTGTTTTAGAGAATTAGGTCATAACTATAACATTACATCCCAAAAGATACAATGTAGACACTTCTAATCAATTCCAATTATTTTTACCAAAATAAAAATTCATGAAAAAAGAGTCATGCCTAGTTCCATGTTTTAAACAACATAACTTTTTCTTCACCCCATCATTGACCCTATTGCACTTTATATCCTATGAAAATCCATTTCAGAAACTTGGGATGAGCATAAAAATCTCATTAAGGTATACACAAATAAGAAAAGCTGTAATTTTTTCAAAACATGATGTAATCCTTGAATATTTTATCATAAGTAATTCTTTTCACCTTTATGAAGTAGTAAATAATCATCACTGAATAATAGATCATTGCTTACCCTTTTTCTAAACAAATGATTACCATAAAACCCATATAAATAACACATAACATATGAAGGTAAATTTGGACATAAACATATTTAATGGAATAACCATACAGTCGACTTCCATACATATCCCTAAATAGAATAGCCATACGGTCAACTTCCACACCCAACATATTGGAGGTTATACCGTAACCACCCATCCCGGTTTATCACAGCACCACCCATCAATTTTTTTATCACGTAACCACCAATAAAAAGTCCATGTACAATTATAAAATCATAACGAATACAACAAATATAAAGGAATGAGAACATTTCAACATTTCAATCACAATATATCACTAAAATATATTGATATAACAAATCCATTATCAATACCATTATCAATACCATTATCAATACCAAAATACATAATAGTTTATATGGTATTTATTTACCTTTTATAAAAATAGTATGACTTGTTATGGAAGCAACAGATAAAATAATACTTGTTGTGGCTGAAAGGTCATTGTCAACACTTATATTAAAAGGAACATTCTTTTTCTTTCATTTATTAAAACAATTCATAGAAAAAGATTCCCTTTGAATGAAATGAAAAGTAAAAGGTGTTTATAAAGCATATAAACAATGTAATGTATTAAAACAAAATATTCATCAATGAAAGGAGATTGAGACGAAATCCATTACCTCATGTTCGACATGACCCGTTCATTATTTATTCTCCACAATAATAAACTAAATTTAATTTCTACTTGATTGAGAACCATTTTTATAGTTTTTCATTCATTTTAAATAACTTAATATCATGTTATAAACATTATGTAATCATTTAATTTAATGATAGACGTTTTGTTGATATTTGGTACTTGAGTAAAAAATTGTATTCTTATATTTACAAGTTGTTCATGTGGTAAAAATTTAATTATATCAAGAATTATATTTGTGATTTATATATCATATATATCATAAATATATCCAGTATATATGTATGTATTTATAATATTATATAACATTTGGAGATACGAAATGAAATAGGCTGTTAATGGAGACTGTAAGTTGTATGTACGCGTGCACGCTACTATCATTTCTATTATTTATTTTAATGGAATTAAAACATAATGATCCATAGGTATATTATAATTCAATATAATATAAAATATAATATAATTAAATCCATCCATTATACAACCCACATATGGAATTAATGAATCATATCACTTTGAGGGGGCGGGATTCCGCACTTCCTCAAATGAAATTATCACGTTTACCCATTATGGAAACCATAAAGATGTGATATAAATTCAAAAAACAGAATCATAAATAAAAAATGACATAATATATATCATATTAAAATATAGTGTCACCTAAATGGCCACCATGAGAGGCGATAAAAGATAATCAAACAACCATCGTTTTATGAGGCGGTAGTTGGCCATGTATAGAAATAGTATGTTCTTCACCCATATGATAGAGGTGTGTGTAAGTGTATTTCGAATAATTTTCATAACAACATCCTAGTATATATAATATACTTGTGATTTTATAAAGGAATGGAATAAAAATATTTTAGGGGTGGTAGAAGGAAAATAAAACAAAATAGAACAAAAGAATTTAAGAGAAACTATTTACTTTTATTCAGGTAACTCCAATTTCATTGTACCAAAAGTACTATTTGAAGTTCCTTATTCCCAAGGTAAGGATTCTAGGTGGAACATAGGGATCATGATTGATTATTTTGGCATGATTTGGATGAGCCAAGGGGCTTGAGATTTTTGAGAAATGGGTTAGAAGTGGTGTCCTTTTATAAGGGGGAAGAGGGTCTCTTTAGGAAAGTTTGAAACAATTATTTTTCTATAAACTTATCAGCAATTTAAAAAGGACCAAAAATAATTAATGTCAAATATACGATGAATCATGGTCGAAATAATATCATCCAATTATAATTGTTCAAGTTTTTTATATTATTTTAATCTTTATATTGTTATTTATTTAAACCATTTATTAATTAGATAAACACTGCATCATTATTGTTGTATAAATAATCTAATTTATATGGTGTATAAAAATTATAAAACAAATACCAGAATGTAGGAAATAGTTTTATCTTTGTAATGAATAATTATAGTCTGATATATAACTTATATATCCCCATGTAATATTTAATTTACTAAATGATGTTTGTTTATGCCATTTTTTCCTTTACTATATGTTATTTAACATAAATTGTCATTATAACATCTAAAGTGGCTCCATGGGCTCCCAAAATCGACCCAAAGATGCCCACGGTCGGATATGTATCAAATAATAGTATTTGGACAAATGTTAGGGTAATTTTATATTATTATAACAATATTTGTTACCATTAATTACGAGATTTATCCTTTAACCATAGTAAATAAATTTTTTACTGAAGTAAATATTAAAAATGCCAATAAATAAAAGTTACCAATATACACAATTTGGACCTCATGATTCCAAATTTGGAATCCATTTTTCCTAATTCAAAACATAGAAGAGGCATAAATTAATTTAAAATTAATTCCTATTGTCAACACAAAAGGTGTGTTTTTATGAAATATTAACTATCAAAAGATTGACACTTGTTTATGTCCAATTTCAAAGTGAAATTAATTACAATGACCATATTCTGAATAAATAGTACAAAAATAATCTAATGACACTTTAAAACCAATTAAAAAAGTTAATATATACTTATCAATAAATTATATTAAAACATAATTTTTAATTAAAAAATCATTTTTCATTTTTCATTAAAAATTTAATTTTATAAGAAAAATAAAAAAAATTCCCAAAGTAAATTTTTATGACCCTATTCTGAAGAATAATTTTATTTGTCAATTAAAACATTTTAATGTGGCCAAAACCAGATTTAAGTAGGGTTGTCCATCAAAAGGTGGTAACTCAACCTTTTAATAAATACTAGATTATTTAAACTTAAAATCAGATTCTTTCTTATTTTAAGCCTCTAATATTAATTGGATAAATGTAAAAACATTTAACAAACATGTGTAATCATATTTTAATTAGTTATATTCATTGCCGCCAATATAACCACTAGGCATTAACTACAATTTAAAATATTAATATTATATTATTAGTGTGCAACGTAAGATTTCAAAGAAACATATTGTTGCGTATTGGGTACGCCATCGAACATAGAAATCCCATATAAAGTTAAACTAAAATTTAATTTAAAAATATTAATAAATATAAAAATTTCATATTTCATTATATACCTGCGATGTTACACCAAATATCTTATGTTTTTTCATATAATGAATTAATATCACCAAAAGATAGACATTGATTAACATATTCATGTTAACAAAATATTTGTGTATATCTTCTATTTAATAATAATGCTTATCATAATAAATTTTATATATATTAACAACTTATAAATAAAAAATTAACCGATCAATGAAAACATCAAGAGCTTATCACCATATTCCCCTTCTTTTAATTTAATATGTATTATTGAAACTTATTCCCAGTTGAAGACATTTAATTTACATTTCATCTCCCATGAAAGATTATTCATTATGTTGAAGTGTAATAATTTGTATCTCAATTATCTACCTTCATTGACATATTTTTATGATATTCCCAAACATTACACTACTAATAAAAAAATTAGTGTTTACTAGTGTATCATCATTTTCCCTAAAAGAATAATCCCATTCAATAAATTAAAATTCACACATATAATATTCCTCACTCTTTCTGGTTACATGGATCTCATGATTATCTATTTCTTAGACGTAAATATTTTTGGAATATTTCTCATTTTTTTCTCTTTTGTATTACAAACATCTATTAACTCACTATGTTTCTGTGAATGTCATCAAGAGGAAAATTGTGTTTGTATTGTTATTTAAGGGTTCTCACAATAACATTTTAAAATGATATAATTATTATGATATTATTTTTTGATATCATTTTCTTTTATTTTCCCAGAATTTCTTGAAATGGATTAAAAATATTCAGTGAGGAAATTGAATAATTTATTAATATAGTCAATTGGAATCATATTGATATTGACAAACATGTTTGGTAGATCATTCATTGTATGATCTTATACCATGTGTACCGCATCATAAACACTGAAAATATTTTCCCTTACTTTTATACTAATATAGATTAAATTTAATTCATATGTGTACATATATAAACAGATATGGGGTTTGATAGAGAAATAAATAATGTATTTTGATCCTTCCCATCATTATCAATTAAAATCATATCAAAATAGTCATCAAAATTATTATAGGCTCCCTAAATTGTATTTAATGTAATGATATATTAAAAATATTGAATTAAAGAGTCCATAAGTTCTAAATCATGTAATTATTCAATATCTTGATATTTAATTATACAAATAATGGGAAGTATTTTTCATTTACTAGGTTATCCATGTCAAAAACATTCTAAAAGGCAAAATAATTATGGAATATTAGAGATTTGATACATCAAAATTCTCACATATGCCCAGTACACCCTAATACGATGATTCAATAAGGTGGTCAATTATTATTTTTCTTAGGTATGATAATATTATTTTGGAATATGTAATTGTTAATACATATAATAATGTTTTCATGGTATAACACTTAAAAACACACAATAAAATTTAAAGATTACTTTCATTTGAGTTATATACATATTACAAGATTAATTTATGAAATAATCAAATCCATATGAATTTATTCTCCACACATTCATCCTAAGTTACATTAATTATATATCATATCATGGGGTCATAAATCAAATAAAATGAGTGAGCAGAAATTCGAGTAAGGATCAAAAAATGGAGATATGTAGCATTTGACCATGATGAATAACAATATGGAATTATCATAGGAACAAAAGGAATAACAAAATTAAAATATCATGAATAATAAAATTATAATTTGGATGCAATATAAAAATAATACATATATAAAATATTCTCTATTATTTATCACCAGGGTTTCATAACTTATAGTGACTATTTTTTTCACCTTGAATCATAAAACATTTCACCTTTAGAGATCTATTTTTTACCCAATGTAACGTACTACTATTATTCCTCACCCTTTATATTTTATAAATAATGCGGAATAACTCAATTATAATATATCTCTAAATCAATAACCCAATAAAAATAATGAAAAATTTCATATCAAATAATTCACTACATAATAAGTTTTAAATGCATGACCGTTATATAATTTTCAAATTATAGAAATGTAATATTGTTTTTATACATATAATTCTCAAAATATATAAATTATATTTACATGTTTGTTATTAATTATAATTAAAAATGGGTTTGAATATTTAAAAAAGAAGAATATCTCATGTAAAAGAGGGAAATTTGAGAAATTAATTAGATAGCATGAAGATATAAAATATAGATTTATAAATGACTATATATAGAGTGAAATAATGAATCTCATCGACTTTTTTTTATAGTAACCAAAAAGATTAATGGGTATTGGAAGAGTTTAATTCAACATTTATCTGAAATACTACAATGAAGGTTCTTCATTAGATAAGAAGATGATGATAAATCCCTTATATTGGAAGAGTTTCCTCCTAAAACATGAAGATAGAACCTTGAAGACATTAGTACCCCATTGTGGGAGTATATGAGATATTAAATGAACATAAATTTTTGGAATATTGTTTTTTAGTTATTTAGAATGGTGGATGGGTGGGTATTTATTGTAATAGAAGAGTAATTCTTGAATAATTTCAAAATATTTGTCTTATAATTCTAGGCTGTGGAATATGAAGGACCATTTCCATTCCTATATTTATTTATCATGGTTGTAAAAATTTGAGTATTTTTTAGTATTTCAATATATTTGAAAAAATTCTAGATTTTAATATTACATAGGACATAGAAATGTTAACTTAAAATAATTATTGTATTAAAATCATAATTTCAATTGTAGACTTCGGAAGGCCATTTTTAAAATAGGGAATTTATTTTCATCCATTAAATGTAATTTTATTAATATGGACACATATTTTATGTTATGGATTTTATTTAATTAATTACTCTATCACCATTATACACACACTCATTTATATATTTTTATATATTTGAATTAATCAAACATGTTGAAACCCCAATGGTTTATTTTTATTATACACTAAAAAATAAATAAATTTTTTGAATTCAAAAAAAATTTACATAACCTTATTTAATGAGGATTATTTTAAATATAATTTATATACTTATTTTTTAAAATTTGATAATTTTATCCTCTAAAAAACCTATCATTATTTATTAAACTATAATAGTTTGTTTGAAGATAAATATATAAAACATATTTAAATTTATAGTGTCACTCAGAAATATACTATCATTTATATTTAAATAAATAATTATTTAAAAGTATATTTCATTAAAATAAAAATTATATACCATATCCGAGTTTATTATAAACTTGCACCCAACTCGTGCATTTGAACAAAATAATTATAATTTACATGATCATAATATGAAGTAACTAAAACCTTTGGATTAATAATATATTGAATTAGAAATAAATTTATTAGTAAATAATTATTGAAACATAAGAAAAAACCAAATATAAAATTAATATTTTAACATATTAATTGGATTTGGGTTCTAATAAATAATAATTATTTTCTGTAGGAATCAGTATTGTTGATTTAAATTTTTTGATCATCTAATTTTGGACTATTTATTATGAATATAGTGTTGACATATGAATATTTTTATAGCGTTTCATTATATCATTATTTTTCGAAATTTCCCTACAAAAAAAATTTATTTTAGTGTTTTGAAATATTTTATAGATTAGAATAAAATTGTGTTCAAGAGTAACTAAACCCAATAGGAAAACGTATTCCAATCGATGCAGCAATAGTAAATTCAATCATTAAAAATAGCCTAATGTAAAACCATCTATATACTATAAAAAATAACATGCATTTTACATTTGAGAGATCTATATTGCTCTAATGTGTGTCATCAATATATTCAATTGGAATCAATCTATAACATATTTTATTTTGATTTTTTTATAATTTATATTTTCATTTGATTCCTTTTTTATCATTACGTAAATCAATGATTAGGTAGATAATATAATTTTTTTAATATTGGGGGATATTCATATAATTGTAGAAAAATGTATTTTATAAATATTTTCTAATATATAGACTGTTATTTTTTTCATGTAAAATAATAGAATGGTGTGGTTTTAAAATAAATTGAATGAAATTTTTAATCACTAATGAAATATATGGAATTGAATAAAATTTTATAATTAAAATTTTTAAATACCAAATGGTATTTCATATTATAGAAACATGATGAGCTTGAAATGTATATAGTAAAAATATGAATATTTGTGTACACTATTAATCTATGCATAATGATAATTATATAAATTTGTTTAAAATTAATTATTTATTTTATCATGAATGGAGTTGTAAGTGGAGTAATCGATAATTATTATTTAAGGGTAAAATATAATCATGCTAGTTGTTTTATATTTTTTGATTTTACAGAAAAATTACATTAAATAAACAATAATTCATTATTTAAGTAATATTTTTTTTATTTTTTTCAATTTTTATGTATAATGTAAATATAGGAATTTCTAGAATGTATTCACATTAAATGAATTATATTAGGGTATTTATATAATATTTTTTCATAATTGTCTCCTATAATATGAATCTAAATGAAGAATGGGTAATATTATTTAATAATCATTATTCAAAATATTGTATACGTGCAGTTGAATATTTACTGAGTCAATATATTCGTATTCAATTCATAAAAGAATAAGTACATTGAAGCAATAATAATCCTACTTTATTAATACACTATTTTTAAATTTACATTATTCTTTTGGTACATCATATGAAACGCTTATTTAATGATCATTTTCAAAGAAAGTATTTTTTTTATTTTTTATATGATTTTGTTGTATTATTTTAGAAATAATGTATATTTTTAATAGACATACTTCATGGGGAAAATAAATTTATATGTTAATTTTAAATGTAACATGGATATTTCAGATCAATGCGCATCTCACTTTACATTATGCATACTATATTCATAGGTGTTTCCATTATTATCCTACATAACTAGTGCACAATTACTTATTTTCTTCTCATATGTTATTTCATAAAAAGAATCATATATATCACATTTTATTAAACAAACTGGTAATAATAAAAATTTTAATCATTTAAAAAATCAGTAATCATATTATATTTTATTATAGGGGTAGTATATTAAATGTGGAAGTATGTACATTAAATGTAATGTTATGAATAAAAAATATATATTGTCATTATAAAACAGAAACAGAAAAGAAATTAATTAGTTCGTACCACTATCTAAGAAGATCACATTATTGTTTTATATGAAATATGTTATCATTAGTTTTCATTATACGGTGCAATAATAAAGATAATTAAATTAAAATGAATCCCAAAATAATTACATGTTATGTGAAATGGGATTTAAAAATGATCTACGATTTATTTTCAAGTGTTTACAAAATCACCAGTTTTTCCATATTATCTACATTATAGAAAAAATATGATTATATTCTATTAAAATTGAAATTATATATTGTGTATATTGAATTTCAATATCTGAAATAAAATAATAATTTTATAATGTTTTGATACATCAAATTAATATAGATATCCAAAATAGTTATTCTCACACACTCAGTAGAGTTTTGGCTATACCAGTAGTACCTCTACTAGAACAAAATATATCAATATTAATTATTTGTAAAAATTATTATATCATTTAGATAAAAAATTTTAATATTTATTACATAACTGTTTTTAATAAGGGGATGTTGGAATATATTCCCCATTATCATTAATGACCACTTGGACTTCATATCTATTAGAGTAATTTATTCAAATTAAAAACCATTAAATTTTTATCAAATAAATCATTTTTTATATTATCTTTAATACATCATTACATGGGTTTAATAAATTAATTATTTTTCAAATGGATTTTTTTAATATTGAAATAACCAAATGAATTATTTTATTTACTTTTATATGGAATATTTTTGGTGTAATTTTATATTACATTATTTAATGGTTAATGATCACTTGAAACTACATTGTGGTAGTGAATATTTTTCACAAAGAATGAATATAAGCATCAAACATATTGGAAATTAAATCATAATACTTTCTAGAGGTGATGAATTATATTTTTAATATAAATTATTTCAATTCATGTTATATACATTTTTTCTACAATACATTCAGGATTCATAATACCAGTTTTAGTTTCTTTTAATTTTTTAACCATTTCAACCATTTTCACTTTTTATATTGTAGTATGTAAAATGATTCATTAATACATACAATGTTTCAACTATGATAATCATTTATCAGGTGAATGTTTTTCATTTAGCTTTGTAAATTCATCAAGTAAAATATATTCATTCTTTAATTTCTTCTCTTTTCATATTCTGGTAAATAATCAACTGTAATTTTTCTAGTTGAGATATAAAAAATTAATGATGTTTTTCTTATGTTTTCTAATTTTCATTCTTGTTTTATTAATATATTAATGAGAAATGAATATCAATAATGTTTCTATAGACATAGTTAAAATAATTTATGTAGTTTTATGATTAATTAGGTAGTCAGCAAAATATGGATGTAGATTAATGAAACACTTTTATTCAGATCTTGAAAATGTTAAGATAGATGTAATTTTAGAAAGTGTTCCAAGAATTGATTTTTTATAGAAAATCATCATTGTATAGTTAGTTTCAAATGATAAAAATATACAATGGAAAAATATAATCTCAATATGAGTACAGAAAATGATAAAATATTTATAAAATAATGCACTGTATGGATAGTTGGTTGATTTGATCAATTTTTTCTTTCATGTTTGTGTTAATAGTTACATTTACTTACCATTGAAAAATGTTATTTAAAAAAAATCAAATAATATTTAGTAATTATTTATATTTTACTTATATAATGTTGAAAAAAAATAGTACAATATGGATTTATACAGAAATATTTTAGGACCAAAATCTTAACTCGTATAGTTTCATCATTCGGTACTCTTGTATGTAGTTCTCTAAATTCCTCCCATAATGTGTATAAGATTGTTATTCTAATATAATATATATTTTTTTAAAAAATATGAATATAATTTAAAATTCTATTATTGAGAATAATTTTGAAATTGAATTTTAAATTACCTAAAATATACTTAAGTAATTTTCTTTATAATGTTATTTGGTGATGATATTGAATTCCAATAACATATTATTTATCAATTTTGTAAGAATATTACAATAAATTAATTACTATTTAAATTTGGTGAGTGGTATACCAATAATTAGAATAAGCAATAAAAAATTCATATACAGACATTTTTGTTTGACATTGTCAGATAGAATGAAATTGAATTCAAAATGGGGCTATTGAACATTATATTATTTAATATGGCTTCTCTAGTTTTTTTTAAATCATTTTAGTATTCTAGAAAATTCCAATTATTTTAAATAATATTATTCTTTTGTATTACATTACATAACCCTTATCATAGATTATTCTTGTGCTCTTTTATAATTTTGTACACATTAATTGTTTCTTGAAGGCTTGTTTCCTATATATTCTAATAGATTTAATTTGTATAAAAAATTAGTGGAGATAGGGGTAAATATATTTAAAAGAGTAATATACATTAAATAACATCTATCATCAATATGAATGAAATTGATTTATAATATAAGTAATATTTTATATATTGTTCATTAGATGTATTTATCATGGTGATGTATTAACTTTTGTATCCATTATTCATATATAATAGAGGATGGGATTAATAACATATTATATAAAATATGTATCTCTATAGATAAATTGATAGAGTAAACTAGACATTAAATTAATGTATATATATCTTTTGACCAAATCTTGAATTAAAATTAACACTACAACAAATGGGTTTTCTAATATATTACATAGGAAAAGATGTTAGTATAGTATATTGTTATCATTATATATAATAGATTAAAAAACACATAGATATAATTTGAGTAATATATTAGAAAAATAATATATTATGTCATATATAAATTATTTAACATTAATATGTCAATATAATTGAAGTTGTATGTAATAAATAAACTGATTTGAATTTGAAATCTAAATTTAAACACTTAAATGTATACACACATCTCATAATATAATATATTCGTATACATATCATTATATACTAACATATACAATTTTATTTGAATCCATATAGTATCTATAATCCCTTACTATATTATTGATCATATGATGAAATTTTTTTTTAGGATTGTTTATCTCATTTTGATCAGGAAAATAAAATCCATACTAATGTGTTTATTACTAAATGATATAAATAACATGTATCCCACGAACATACATCAAATTGGTCACCAAATACCTACATTATATACTATGATGAGTAATAAATGGACTGTTAGTATCAAATATAAATAAATTGTAGCAAAATAAAATCATCACCGTAATTAGATAATAAAATTGAAGGAATACTTAAATACATAAAAATATAAATATGTTAATAAAATGGAAAAATTTAAAATTAATATTATATTGATTTATTAAGTTGAAAAAATTTAAAGAAACAATTATTATTATAATCTATATTATAAAATCTTTTATACTAAATTTTAATTTCAACACGATGATATAAAATATAAATAACATTTCCCTTATTAGGAATAAAAATAATGACATCTCTTTTTTTAATAATATTGATGAGCTTTTGTACAATATCCTAGTTATTTATACCTAATTATTAAAATTTTCATCATCTTTAAAAGAAATTTAATATAATTGAATGTTGTAATGGTTCATTTGTATGAAATTTCATTAATATAAAATTTATTTCAGAAAAGGTAACATCATAATGATAAGATTAATGCAAAATAAACTTCTTAGTAATGATAGAAATTTTAATAAAAATTAAAACATAAAATACCATTATACATAATTTGTGTTTTGAAATATTTCTTTATATAAAATAATAATTGTACACATTAGTGGTATGTTATACTTTTCAGACATCTTTAATATTAATCCTATCATTTTTTTTCCTTTTGATATCTCAATATATTACAGATCCTGAAAAAATGATATATTAACTATTTGTCTATATATAAATGGGATTACACTTTTAATTTTTTTGACTGTCATTACAAATAAAATAGTTAAAGGGCATTATATTCATTAATGATTTAGTTGATACCTCAATACTGAATGAGTTATATTAACACTAGTTATAAGATAATTTCTAACAAAATGTGTCCATGTTAGAGTATGATATTTGATAACATGATATCCCAATATGTTATTATTAACCTTTTTCCATTACATAGTTTATGCTATAGGTATAGATTTCACTATAATATATCTTGTAACATGACATTGAGAATTAATATATTTAACATAAATATAGTTATTTGATTCTATTTATAATATACAATAAATATATTATTTGGTCTACCACTACCAAAACATTCTTAGGGGACTGAATCCAAAATGATATAAAATTTTATTCATATATTCATTCAGTTTTTGGAAAACCTGACTTGTTGTTGCTAAAAAACTAAAATTATATTAAGTGTTATGTCTAATTAAAATTTTAGTTAAAGATAGGTATTTTAATTGAGAAATAGAATCAAATGTCATCTAAAATTTTGGATATATAGAATCATCTTGATTTCGAATATTTGTTTCATCATCTATATGAGAACCAAGAGAACCATGACCGATGTGTAGAATATAGCTTGAAAATGTTGTTTTTTATTTTTTTAGATACTATTATTAGAGATATGTTGTCTCAGATTGACCATATGGTGAATATCATGATAATTTCTCAATATACTAGTGTAATTTTGGGTTGGATAAATTATATCTCTTAAATTCCCATGAAGAAAAACTAGTTCAATATATGAAAATTATCAACAAAATATAGATTTATTAACAAATAGAAGATCATATAGATGATGAATCATTATTTTCATGATGACCCCCAACATAGGCCCCAATGATTCTAATAAAACAAATTATGTGGGTTAGTTGGATTCATTAATTACTATTGTTTGTTACTCTTACTATTTTTGAGTTTTTTTTTCAATGTGATACTAAAAAATATACAAGAAGTGTATTAGTATAATAATTTTTATTTGATGTAACCAGTCTATTTCTAACGAATGTCGCAGATGGATCTGGAATATGAATTGGGGTGAAATTACTAAATGATCATCTAGAGAGTTGAATCAACCCATCCAAATACTATAATGAATTTTTTTTAACATCTACAAGTTTCATTTTTCTTATCATAAGAGATGAAAATATATGAATAAAATAAATATTATTTAAATAAATTATATCATATAAAGAAAAAAATATTTATAGAGAGAGACATGAGATATATTAACTAGATAAAAAGAGACATTTTAATATATAATAATGAGATACTTATTTTAAAAAATGTGTAATGATTTTTTATGAAATAAATGTTTTTATTATGTGAATTAATAAGATATTTTTTTTAAAATAAAATATCATGAATTTATATATATTATTTAACTAAAAAAATAAGTAAATTTTTTACAAAATACAATTATACTATTAAGTAGAATTAAGTATATAGTTTTAAACTCTCTAGGTAGGAAGCTGAGGGCATGTTGAAGTCGTAACACATACAAGGATAGTAAAATTTTAGTAATTCTATTTTAAGAGTTAGTACATTGCAATTTAGCTATGGAATATTAATTTTTTAATAATTGAATATATATAGATCATCAATAAATAAATATATATAATATTTAACTTACTACATGGTATAAGTTGGAATACTACAATATAATATTTATATCACAATATGATTTTATATATTAATGAACATGAATATCTAATTTAAAACACTACCATAGTCGGAATAGAATATTGTAACACTAAATGAATATTTCAATCAATGGAACTAATTTTAATGTTAGAAAAGATGCTTTCAAAATACATGAAAATCATTTCACATCATTTAATTTATCCATGAAAAAGGGATATCCATTGTACACTAATTATGATTCAGTAAAAATTATAGTTAAATGTTACATATATCTGTTATATAGTGATTTTAATGGTGGACATATAGTATGAAATATTTGAAAATTTATGAAAATTTTAATTACCATGTTACATTGATTACGACACAACTAAACGAACTATTGAATATGGATACAATTTAAAATTTAATATTTTCTATTATATATAAAATTAAATATTCTATTGCTAATAAAATTAAATAATGAAATAATGGGGTGAATAATAAATTGGGACTTATTTTCATAATGTAATATTATGATATTTTAGAGGAAATTCATATATACACGAAAATGTAATATAGTGCTACAATATTCATTTAACTTGGAATTATAATCTATTTCATCAAATATATTTAATATTATTATATATTATTTTCCATGTTCTACTCAATAAATGGTTTGGTCATAATATATTTCTTATGAATAGAATTTATTCCAAAAACATGTTCAAGGAAATCCTAGTTTCAAAAAATGAATCATCATTAATAGTGAAAATATATTATTTGTGATACTAAAGTAATCTAAATGATTACCAATATTATCACACTATTTAATGGATAGTTTAATTGATTGTAAGGATGTCAATAAAATAGTTTGGATCATTTAATTTTGTTACAAATATTGGAAGATAGTATATTAATATCAATGTGACAGGAACACAATACAATCTACAAAGAGAAAATCCTTGCATTTTAGTATAATATTTCACTCTAGATTCTAGTAAATAAATTTTCATTCGAAATTCAGAATATATGAGACATTTTTTATTAGTTTATGATGCATTTTATTCAAACTATTTTGTGAACATTGTTTAGGGGATTGTTTTTTTGATTGAATTTTATCAAGGATAACACTATCTAAAGAGCTTATATTTTTTCACGATGAAAATTGAATATCAAATTATCAACCATGGGAATCTAGACAAGGTTTTCATAACCATATCGATTCCATGAAACCTCACATGGAAATTTATTTTGATATACATAATACCTTTTTTCATATCTACTTATTTTTTACCATCGCTTATATCTTCTCTTGCATACAGTGCTTCTATGACTTAGTCACTCTCTTTTTTGATGCATTCCATTGAATAATGTGTTGAATAAAAGTAATTATATATTTAATTATTAAGATGAAAGTGTTATTGAGCTAAATTATTGTATTATATGGAAAAACATAAAAAAATAATGTTCAATGCCTTTTTGAACATTGTTCAACCATGATATAATATTAAATTTTTACCATATCTATCCTTATCTAAACATGATGTCATAAAAAAACTTATTTGGAAAAAATTAAACACCTTATTTTTTTTATTCATAGTGACCGTGGGATATACCGAAAACAACATACATTAATCAGGTGGTTTTTTACACATTCAATTAAAATAGGATCCCATCTTTTGGAAGGAATTTCGGTTCAATGTATTAGATTTTTATATGGATATATTGTAATTTTATTTAGATGTTAATGAAATATAATTATATTGGAATGAGGTAGGACATGTTTGTGAAATTAAATACTATGTATAATTGTATGTTTCATTAGATCACATTGAATTAAAATAATTTTATTTAAAAAATCTATAATGTAATTATATGATGCATTCGATGATAAAAATTGATACCAACTTGATACATACAAAAAGATACCCATATATTGATTCTCACATTAAATGGAGAACCATTATATTGAAAATCCTTAATAGCTTATATGGATAATTAGTTAGTTGATGATTCTTAGTATTATGTCATCTAGTTATCTCAAAGCCACATGGGTTTCATGTGATATTGAGGAACATATTTGGATATCAATCCCAATTACAAATTTCAACAGATTATTTATAATATAAAATCATGCTTCATAATGAAATAGTGAATTTTGATGGAACAATATTATGTTCTCATAAAAATGTCCCATATTTCTTACCTATGATTTATACATATTTAAATCCAAAATATATATATATATAATAGTAATTTTTTTGATTAATTGAACGAATAAAAACTATTTAAATTCACATTTTTTATATGCTTACATTATAAATTATTGTAAAGGACAACATTAATTTAAGAGTATTACATGATGATTTTTTATGAAGTTTCATGAAATGAAATGCACTTTCTCATATTACATTATGAAATATAGATAATATATAAGGGAAACATTTGTAAACAATATTAAAATACTGATCAATATTGGTGGAAAAAATTATCTTTTATTGGAATGAAATATATAGAAAATGATGTTAATGTATAATTTTCATGTTACTTGATTTTTATTATTTGATGATATCTCTATCCCCAACAACAAAATCAATATCATGAACTGTTAGCCAATAAATTTCCAAGAATTATGGAATTTTTTTCTGATTCCAATACTAGTTTTCTAATTAGACTTAGCTTCCAACTTGTGTGGGTATTTGTTTTTAATAAATCCTCTGAAAGATCTAATAGTTTAACTGACAACATTAATTTATCAATGAGTGAATGTAAATTTCCCCAATAATAAGGTTAATAGAGGGTTCCATTTAATTTATTATCCATATATAAAGAAAAATATTAGTGTAAATTGATATAAATATATGAAAAGGAATTGAAAAACTGAATTATCAGGGAAGGATATGAGAGACTAAAGTAATAATTTTTTACTTCTTTTAATGCTTTTAAAAAATAATGATGGGAGAATTTTTGTGCTCGACTGTTAAATGGAAATAAGACTACAATAATGTTCAATATTTATTATTGAGATTATAAATATTTGGATAACTACCAGTATTCAATGAGTTATGATTTATTCCACCCATTAATGTAAAAGTGAATATTTAGTTGTATTGGTGGATAATATCAAGAACATTTTAGCTTCCTTTCAACTTATCATAAATAATAAGTCATTTCAGATTTTCAGGAGCGATATCAAAATAATGTATTTTAATATTTCCATGAAAGAAAATAAAAGAAAAAAGTATTTTAATTTTTATGTACTCTATTATTTTCCCCTATCATCAAACTAAAACATAGAGAAAAAAACATAAAAAAATGTCAAGGATAACCAACGTTGAAGTAATCTAGTAATGGTTAAAAATTGATTAAAGAGGTAAAATAATATCCAACCTAAAAACCCGAAATTGAATAAAAATGTTGGGTCATGAAATTACGAAATGTTTAACCAAAGTAGGACAACTTATATCTAATTTATTTTTTGTTCTATCACATCAGATTATACAATGATCATTATAAATGATGAATATTTTATTTTAATTTTAATTTAATGTTTTCATAAAATACACATTTTCCACCTAAATATGATAAATATTTATTTTGATATCATACAAAATCATTAACTATCAATGAATAATTTCCCAGACCGGGTGGCACCAAATGGTTCCCTAGGCCGGTCAATCAAATGACCTAAGGCGCAGCTCAACACAGGCCAAGGGCTGTCGACTAGTAGTGAGGGCCTGGTAAGTAAGTCATGGGGAGAGTAGACACTCTTTCATCAGAGTAAACACCAAGTGAAATAATATACAATATATGGACAATATATAAATACAATCAATACCATATTTTGATTTTAATCGAGCAGTAAATAAAATATCCCACTAAATTGAAAAAACATACCATTATAATGTATGTCTCAAGTGTAAAATTGAAAATTTGAAAATAATCTCACTAGTGTCACCCAAAAGGGCCCCCAAACACACTCAGTTCCCTTATCCAAGCTCCATCCAGACACAACAATCTATCTCATGGATTTTGCCCATAACATATCTGAAAAACACAAAGTCTACTCGGGTACCGATCATGCAGCTCGATTAGGCTATGAGTACAACTCAGTAGGCCACCACCAAAAGCATCCCAAACTAATCTAGTCAATAATAGTGTTTGGAGTTGTGTAAATTATTAAATTCAAGTAATAATGTAAACATTTGACATTTATTCTAGCACCCTCATGAGTATTTGGGGTATCAGACCATGTCCCACAACCCCTGGATTTTTAGATCATCAGTCCATGTCCGATAAAATAAAATTTTATTCATGATGGATGTAGAACACCATGTCTATCTCTAAGTAAGTATTTGGAGCATCGATCCATATCTCAGAACCCATATCATAATAATGAATATATATCACATACATCAAATTATTCAAGATTAATCAACATTAATCATTTATCACCATTTTACATGTCACATGAATCACAACATCACATTCAATAATTCAAAAAATTAATTAATCACATCATCACATTAATTAATTACTTAATTAATTAATCATATTCTCATTAATTAATTCAACAATTAATTAATAATATCAACACATTATTTAATTCAACAAATAATTTATTAATTCATTACCTTAATTAATTCAGTAATAAATTAATCGCATATCCCTATAATTTAATTAAATAATTAATTTATCACATTGACACATTAATTAATTAAACAATTAATTTTTAATATGATCACATTAATTTATTGTAATAGTTAATTCATCAATATCAAAAACGTGAAATCTTATAATTTATTCTATAATTAATTATATCATTCACAATATCAATAACAAATAATTAATTATAAAATTAATTATCTCAAATCATTTATTTCATTATTAAATAATTTATTCCAAAATTTATAAGACAACATACAAATAGCATTGCCTCATAATTAATTGAAACATTATTTATTCAACCTTATTAATTCTATATGTCAACTATCCACATTAATTAATTTATCAATTAATTAATATAATCCATTAAATTTCACCTTCATAGAAATTTGGATTAATTAATTTAGTAATTAATGAATATAACACAATCAATTGTTTTAATAATAATCTCCATTAATTAATTATTTACATAATTAACCTAACTCACCCAATTTTTATAACAAAAAAATCCCTATTAATTAAATTTCCAATTATTTAACCACACTCATTCAATTATGTCAGCATAATAAATACCATTAAGTAATTATCTAACTAATTAATCTAAATCAAATATCATATCATTAAATTAATTAATTAATTTTCCTATTAATTAATTCAAATTATTTTCATTAATTAATTTCCAAATTAATTATTATAACTCAATCAAATCAATTAATTGATTAATTAATTATCCATGTCATCTCATATTAATTAATTTAAAATTAATTAATACCCAGTAAACCAACCTTTAATTAATCCACCAATTAAATGTTTCTGTCAATTTCCATTAAATAATTATGTAACCTCATTTAATTTATTTATTTATTAATTAATTCTATTATATAATTCAGCAATTAAATAATCACATTTTTTTGTTAAATAATTTTTAATTAATTAATTTTTTTTAATTCTATAAAATAAATAATAATAATTGTTTATTAATTCGTTCATCAATTAATTAATCTCATTATTTAAATCAATAATTTTAATAATGATATTTCTCACAATGATAAATGTATTTACTAATTAATCCAACATTTAAATTAATTAAATCCATAATAAAATAACCAAATCCATCTTTACAAAATCATATTAATTAATTCATTTCTCAATTATTTAAGCTATCTAAATTAATCATCCACATCATGACCATAATTATTTACAAACATAATTACCCAATTCCACCATCACAAAATCATCACAATTAATCTATATATTAATAAATTAATCCATCAAATTCTATTCAAAATTTTACAATACCCTCCAATTTAATTAACTTACCAAATTAATTAATTGAATAATGAAAAACTCAATTGATAAATATTACATAAAATTTCTACAATTACCTATGCACAGTTAAATCAAGACAATTAGATGTAAATTTAGACCACCTAACTCAAATATAATGAAAACATGTTATGAATCCAACATCGCTAAAAGCACATTATTCTGATGGCATCGAAAGAGAAATTAACTTAAAAGAATATATAGTTTAATAAAATTAATCAAAAAATACTTTATTTTTTATGAAAAAATATGATACACACCATATAATTATAAGGACGAATCCAATGCCATTGATAAAAATCCCAACTGATGATTATTAAGGATGATATTGATTATTGATGTTTGGTTTAAGCGGAAACAAAGAACGATCGATCACCCTAAAAATGCACGTAACACTGATAAATATTTCATAATAATATCATATAAAATTATCTTGCTTTAATTCCATGGTATATCTTTTTATTATATTTGATATTATTTGATCAATATGTCAAAAATATAATTATTAAATGATAATTTTACAAAATCATAATCTGTTAATTCCTTTTAAAATATTCTATGAAAATATCATTAAAACATAGAATTATCATTTTATAAAACTCACCAATTTTTATGCATTTATTTTCAACACTTTATTTAATTGAATTATTTAATATGATAGATAAATGAAGATAATAAAATTAAATAAAATTAAAATAAGGAAGAAAGAAGTTTGGGGCACACATGTAACACATCAAGGGGGGTTTCACATTTGTTCTCCAGGAGAAAGAAGATGAAAACAATCACTGGCCTTACCTGGGGAAGATCCAACATAATTTTCACTCAACCTGATATATGCTAAAACATAATGGTGGATATGTTTATATAAAGAACTGAAACCATGTGTCCATTAAATAACCCCAAATTAATTATTTGTGTTTGGAGTTTTTTTAACCTTTTATTGAAGGCATAATGTTTTAATTTACCTCTTAATGATGTTTCAAGTATTATTGTGGTGAAAAAACATCAAAATGAAGAATCTAAGAATCCCCAGAGGTCAAAAATAGAAGAAAGCTATTGGAGTAGATTAATGAACACTACATCCATTTTATTAATTATTTAATTTAATTATCTAATTAAATAAAACAATTTAAATTTGTGACATTATTAAATTTTTTTTTGCCTATATAAATTATACCGTACCTCGGGTAAACACCCTATTCGAAACCAATTTGTGGTCTTATATTTGTCTTATGACGCCATGTTTATTAGATATTAATGATTTACTACATTAAAAATAGAATAAATAGTTAATTAAAGTAAAAGGGGTTAATTTATGCAAGCGAGACATCCAAACGCCTGATGCAGACAAATTTTATACCACATCTAGGGTAAACCACTCATATCAGTCCCATAATTTGTCTTATTGTTTTAATATGATGCTCCATTTTGGAGATATTTAATTAATTTTAATAAAATAATATAATAAATATTATTTAAATACATTATCTCACAATCGAGGCATCCAAATATCTGACGCCTACATATGTCATACCCTGCCTTGGTTAAACACTACATTTTGGAACTAACTGTGTTCTCAGATTTCTTATTCGATGTGCCATTTTAGAGTTATTAAATAATTTTGAAAAAAATGTTTGATATTAATATATTATATTTAATATATTTTTTATTTATTTTTTATCAATATTATGAAGGCCTCATAATCTCCCACATAACTCAATGTGAAACTCCAACAATATTTAATTTTTTATTTTAAGATTTTAACTTAAATTTAGGTCCTTTGACACATTTATCAAAATTTTACTGATAAATAATTATTTTGGGAATAAAAAAAATGTCAACCCATCTTCTCAAAAAAAATTAAAAAAAATATTATCTAAAAATTGATAGGTTCATACAAAATGCTAATTTTAGGGAAAAACCCAATGATGATGATACATTGACATGGAATGATGATGATCAAAGATCAAAAGTAAACAAGTAATTGAATAAATTGTTTTAATTATATCATCTTATCATAAAATATTGTATTTTCAATGATTATGAGGTTGAAAAAATATGAAATTTTCTATTATCTAATAAAATAGTTAGAGGTATTTGACTTCTATTTAATAAAATACTAACCTTGATGGATATACGGGTTTTGGTAGTCATGATGGATAATTGGTTCGAATATAAAAATATATAAGGATAATATTTCCCTACAATATTCAATGTAGTGTTGTTAAATACATAATTGAAGTTGAAAAATTCATGATTAATTTAAATTATTATAATTTTTCGTAATTGAGAATAAAATATAAAATAATCATATATGTGATTCTTTTTTTTTTGTTTTGTATAATTAATTTCCAGGGAAGCCTTTCCTCCTTTTATGGAAATTATTGACTTATCTTGGATTTATTAGAAGATTTATGATCCTATTCAATCATTTTATTGATTTATCATAATCATATGTTTAATGATTTGGAACATATCATATTTTTTAATTTACAGTTTGAGAAATAAGAAACAAAAATATTTTGAAAAAATTTAAAAAATATAATATTTTGTAGTAGTAAACCAATAATAACGTATCAGACAGTATATCAAATCCTTTTGAAATGGTATCTGTGATGTAGTTCACATGTTGTTGTCCATATAAGATATTTGGTATAACTCAAGATTATTTTCTATATTATTTAATGCGTTAGTAAAAATTCATTGAATAAGAGTGACTAAAATATAATATTAACCATACAATAGTATTTTTCTATATTTTAAACACTTATATTTGATCCTATTATTATTTAGTCTAATTTAGTTGAAGTAGACTTTGATATTTGGCCAATCTTGTGTATTTTTTTATTTATTATTAGTTTTTAGAAACATTTTTATCTTAGATTAAAAGAAAATATTTTTTTTGTAGTGGATTGGGATATATTTTTCATTATTTGTGATTATTTGATCAAAAATCTAAATAATTATTTTCAGTGGAATTATGGATAAAAACAACTGCATATCATATAAGTTATATTATGATACTTCAAACTACATATTAGAATTTAATGATCATGACACAGTTTTCTAATGACAAAGGGAAATGACCTTAAAAATATAACTCTTAAATAGATAATTACCAATAATATGAATACATTAATGTTGGGGGAAACGAAAAAAAGTGGATATAATAATCGAAAAATTACACCCCTTAAGAGTGTAGAGTATTTTTGAAAATAATACATTAAATTGTTAATTTAATTAATAGGGACCATTAATGTTATCAAACATGAGTTTGTTTAAACAATATCACAATTATATTTTCACAATCAATAAATAATGGAATATAACATATCAGATATAATAATAAAAATTGTATACATTTAATACACAAAAATTATAATATTCTATTAACATATATACATATAACTAGATATTATAGTATTAATATCCATTAATAGTCAAAAAATAAACAACACTGTATATATAGAGGCACAAAATTTATAATCAAATCTCAAATTAAAACTTATTTATAGAATGGATTATCTCCTAAAGGAAATTAGAGGATTTATAGTCAAAAAATGCATACAAGACATTATTGTGAGAAAACCTAGTTGTGTTAACATATATAAAAGTTCTCTTTTAGAATGTTATAGCCTAGGTTGTAGGGGAATGCATGGAATATGAAAAAAGAAAATCCATTTTTTATTGATCTATGAATGAAGAAATTCATCTTCAGTCCAATGAAAAAATTAGTAATTAATAACCAAACATATTTGCAAAATAATAATGAAATGAATGAAAATATGATCCTATTAGACATATTGAGAAATATATTAGAAATTATGATTCAAAAAGAGAGAATAAAATAATATATAAGGTTATTCATATAAAAAGATACACATTGTGGAAAACATGATTAAATATTGAA
The DNA here is from genome assembly GCA_963277665.1 of Viscum album. Lineage (NCBI taxonomy): Eukaryota > Viridiplantae > Streptophyta > Magnoliopsida > Santalales > Viscaceae > Viscum > Viscum album. Next base: position 697,200,233 of record OY728163.1, read on the forward strand.
AAACTATATCATTAAAAGAGAAAGATAATATAATGATAACAAAATTTCAATCAACAAATAAATTTACTATATTTGATATAGTATAAATTAATATAATATATTTAAAAAATAATAATACGACACCAATATATACCATATTTAAATAAATTAGATTATAAAAATTATTAAATAAATTTTACAGACATTGAATATTATTTAAAAACAAATGAATAAAAATTCATGATAAATTAGGACATGTAAGGTAAATATAGTTAGAGGTTTTGTTTGTTTAAAAGTATTGGCCACTACAATTGGATAATTTAAAAGGTAGGTCCATGTGTCATATATTATTATATTATTTTTTATTTATATAATTAGAAGTAAAAGTTTATAAATTTTATATGTTATGTCACAAATTAGAAGGTGTAAGTGTTCAAAAAAATGAGGATATCGTATGCTTGGGAATCATATAAATAAGAATTTTGTCCAAATAAATCCTCATCATCCTATTTTATTGTACTTCTGAAGTAATAAAATGCAAAAATGATGATTGTGATATCATAACTCCCTGAAGTTAGTATATTACACCAAATGATTCAAGATTTTCATATAGTCTAATATGTATCTAGGGGGTTTCATAAATATTTACAACATATCCTTTGATATCCAATTGTATCTGAATGATTACTAAAAAAATTGTTATATATATTATGAATTATAAAATAAATTCAATTATTCATTCCTTATTATGATAAAAGAGTATTCGTAGGAAACAAGTTTTTACGTTATGTTGGATATTTTGTCAGAAATAATATTATTGGAGGTGAATAAAGATTATTATGTGAGGGTTATAATGTGTTAGGTATTTTTGGTGAATAAAGGAAATGAAATAGGTATTTAATGATAGTTTTTAGATTGAATGAATAATTTTACATTTATCCATAACTACTTTCAAGGGAGGATAATTAAGTCAACAATGTGTGGGTATTATAATAGGGGAACATGAAGGTAGCTTTTTCATGGGTAGTATGATATATAGATATGTGAAAAAATTATGATATTTAGTCTCGTATAATAATTATTATTTGAAGGAATATCATTTAGTATTGATGTTGGTGATTTATATATTTTAAAAAAAATGAATTGTATCTGAAAATAAATTTTTCAAATTCATCATATTTTCCTGAATAATTAACAAAAAATACTAAAAATGTTATTTTAAAAAAAATAATTGATAAAAAAGAAAATTAAAAGGTTTGATAATATGATATAGAATAAAAATCCCTTATAAAACATGTATATTTATTAAGGTTATGGATTACAATGGGTTTAGTTTCAATAGGTGGATATAATAACATTGATCCAGAGGTGATCTCTGCATACATGAAATTCTATGGTTATTGATTTCAATCAATCATCACAAGTTCAGGATTTTCTAGGGAGCAGTGAAGGTTGAACCCTAGTAATACAACTTTCCTCGAATGATATGGAAAATGGACTTTAAAAAGGCACGAATTCACTTATTAAGGCCATCACTTCTCCTATCACGACAAATTATAATTCTATATTTTATTATAGACACTAAATATAACTATATCATTATTACCATTGGTTGTAGATACCAATGGTAATATTGTCCAATAGTTAGATAAATATTCCAATGGATATATTTTGTCCAATAAATATCTTTTTCATTTCATCATACATTAACCCCTACAATTTATCTTGAAGATTTATTTGTTTTCTTTAAAGCATTTCAATATTTTTTTAATATTCAATTTATTTTATGAAGTTATTTATACAGGCGATATTTTCCAATAATATTGGAAGGATAAAAATTAACTCATTCTACTTATGATATTTTATATATTTTATCATTGTAATGTTATGAATGTTATTGTGTTTAGTTGTTAATTATTTTAGGATTTATCATTAATTAAATAATGTGTTTTTCTATTTTTGATGTGTTTTATGAATATATTTCAACACAACATGAGACATATTTTTTCAAAAAAAATCATTAATAATTTTTAATATGGTACAAATTTTATGATATAAATAATAATATAATCCTATCAATCTTTATACTCATTTAAATACATAACTTGGATGCATAAAAAATTCATTAAAACATATGATTAATATAGTTCAGAAATGGTAGCCTCCAAGGAGTATTCATTTATATATTTTTTACATTCATGGTATTATCATAATAAAAAAGGACACTACAATTTTTCCATAATGGATATATATGGATCTATGTTAACCCACTCATCTAATCTAATTGTTAAAAAACATTAAGACAAGGAATTGAAAATGAGATCTATAAATTACATAAAGGCATTAATCAATAATTTGATATCCCAAAATAAGGATGGGTTCTGCCTAAATATTTCACATTATTTAAGAATTGGAATATTTAATTGAATTACATTAAATTTATCCTTCTACTCACTATATATCTAGATTTTTAATCCTATCTAATTTTAAAGAAATTGATATTTTCCTTCTATTTTTAATTATTCAAATTATACATTAAAATAGGGAATAATTACTCAATAAATTTCTTCCATTAATAGATCCATGAAACCCATATAATGGGATTAAATACCACCCAGTGACTCCTCATCAGGTTTGAATTTACAATTGGTTTGAGAGATAAAGTCTGAAAATTGGATATGTATGCTTCAACTATCTTCTATTTGTAGCCTTCTTATGTACATTGGGGCCTCTACTGATATTCCTTTACATATATCCAATTTTATTTCACTTTTTAGACCGTCATACATTTTAATTGTTCCAAATTTTATGAAATAATCCTCTAATGACTCACTGTAATTTATAATGTAGTCATCATAAATTTTTCGCATTCTTACTAGCTATTAAGATTTAGATTTCGAAAAATATCCAAACCCACTAGAAATAACTCTAAAGCCTTAACGACATCATATTACACGAATTTATCATAATTTATCCTCCTCTTGGTATGTTATGGTGAAAATAACCATCGACGATATATGTTTCATTAAAAACACCAATTCCATTGACAAATTCTTGAAAAAAATTTGTAGTTCAATCGATATCTCATGACTTAGTTATTCATAATTATATTTTCTGATTAAAACAACTATGTAATTATAACACTCTTCTATTATAATTTTTTTTATATAATAAAAGCTATGTGATCAATAGATTTTGAAACATAAATCAATGAAAATTTGTATATAATGAACTTATTTTAAAAAATGATTCAAATTATATGATATTTAAATAAAATACAACTTTCAAAAATAATATCCAATTAAAAGAAGAGATATTTTATCATAAGGTACCTGTTATGAATGTTTTGATATTTTTTTCATTATAATTATATTTATTTAATATTTATTCTAGAGTATTTGTTATTATATAAATTAATTTATTACTCGTATTGAGAAATTAATTTTTAATCATTTTCATTGAAATTTTAATATATGTTTATGAATGTAAAGTTATATATTTTTTGAATAATAAAATTGATGTGTGATATGTGTTATTGTAAAAATTAAAATAATTTATAAAATTTAATATCCATTTCTATGAAATGAATAGAGACTGTATTAAATGAAATATAATTTCATTCATCTAATTGTTCTTAATAGGAAATAAATAATAATAAATTTATATTTTTTCATAGCAATGTTTTTAGTCAAAATAAGATTCATTATGGTTTGTAAGATTGCATTAAATAAAATTTATATGTACTAAATAAAATTTTTAGTCTATTTTTATACATATTCTAATTTTTTTTCCAAATTTATTAATGAATTTAATATTAATTTATATAATTTTTAATTATAATTATGGAAAATTTTTTCACACAAGTATTGGGTAATTCGGGCTTATAAAATTATAATCTTTGTGATGTGAAAAAAATATCATCTTAATACATATGGAATGAGTGTATTTCAACAATATATCCACTTTTCTCCATAATTGGATTGATTTATATAATCCTTGCCCCTCTTATTACTTGTAAAATATGATAATGATTTATTTATTTATAATCCAACCACCCACTACAATTATAAAAGGTTCCTCAACTTCTCACTTCACCAAAATTTTTGATAAATCTATATCATCTAAAATATTTGATAATACATTTCTAAATTGTTTACAAATCCAATCAATTATTTTGTTCAATTATTTCCAATACATGAATCCTAAAGTTATAAGACAAATGTGGTTTATAAAAGAAAGGGTTATTTGTTATAATAACAGTATAAAAATATATTTATTCTTCAAAAACTATTGAATCTAGAGCATCCATATAAAATATATTAAATTGGTATAAAAATTATAAATAAATGATAATATTATGATGTAAAAAAAGTATTCTTCCTCCCTTCCATAAAATGGAAAATTAATATGTTTTTCATGGATATATGTAAACTACTATAATGAAGAATCAATGTGACCCCTCAATCTTCCCCACCATGGATAATTATTTATTATAATGGATTTCATATACATTTATGATATTTATAAATGAATTTTATATTTTAAGTGATGATATATTTTCTGCATTCTTACCATAATATCTTTTGTGAAATTAATGTTCCACCTATGCATACATACGTACAATTATCTCAACGATGGGATGTAATTCATTTAGTTACCACCGCACATGGTTGTTTATAATGATGGATTTGTCAAATCTACTATTAATATAATATAGATTTATTATTTTTAAAATAATAATAACTAATAATGACTGATTTTATTTTCCCTATTATAATGGGATATCATTGTTCATGCATGAGTTTGGATACCGTCTCAAAAAATAATATAGTATATTTTTCTATCACTGCATTTTATGGATGGTTTTATATGTGTATATAATGAACTAATCTTATATATACGACATGACTAAAATTTTTAAGACAATCTATCTGAGAGTACTATTTATGGATCTTATTTTTCAAATGTAAACATTTCTAAAAAATCGAACAATCAACATCATAAAAAATTATTTGAAAGATTATTTATTAACAAATGAGTTATTAGAATGAATTTTTAAATCTTATATAGTGATAATATTTTAAATATTTTTATAAAATAGTTGTATAATTATTTTAAATTAAATATATAGTATGTTTTAGCATGTAAAAATCATGTTGGTTCATGAGATAATGGTTTATTTATTTATTTATTTAATGATTCAGTAGGTTAAATTTACATTAATGGACATTATATGGTAAATAAATTTTAATCCCAAATATTTTATCCTAAACTTGTATTTTTTATATCATTAATTTTTGACCTTCCATTTTACTCAAATTGGTACACAAAACAACCGAAAAAACATATTTAAGAAAACTAAATATACATTATCCTCACTCATTTAGAATCTTTATATTATATATTAATTTTCTTTGAACACATTTATGAATTTTAATATCTAATATAATGTTATTGATAATGAAAATTCTTTAAAAATATTTAATTTCATAATAAATTATTAAAAAATTATTTTCAATTGATTTCTTTAAGACTCACTATTTAATATTTATAATAGTATTAAAATAATGTTTTCAATGTTTACTACATAAATTTACTATACAAATACAACCACCATCATTCAATAACAATTATCCAAGAAATTATTAAAATATTCTTTTCAAAGGAAACTATATTTTTGAATATATGAATTTAATTAAAAATGCTCTCAAAATGAGAGAATAATTTATATTATTTTTCAAAAAACATATCAAATAATTTTATGAATGAATTATTTATCTCTATCAATATAATTAAGATTTTTTTGATTTAATTGGAATATGTTCTTATGTAATAGTAAAATTTCACATGCTAGATATCTTATGTTGTTATTGTTATATATGAGTTTTTATTAAACTCATTTATTTCTTATGGGTTAATTACATTCTGATGAAATGATGACTATTTCTATGATAATGTAAAACATATATATGGTTTTAATTATATAATAGATTTTTTATATGTATGAAATATTTATGATAATTTCACCAATTTCCTAATAGTCTAGATGATGTAATGTAAATAAGGAAATTATTTTCAATTCCTTTTTGTATGCCCAAAACGAATTTATTATACATATGATATGTATAGAAATAATATTTTAATATATTATTTCAAATAATTAACTAAAATTGATTGATAAGTTTCCACACATTAAAAATGGTACAAAAAATAAAATGTGTTATTTTTAAACCCTTCAAACAATGATTCTGAATTTATAGATATGAATTATATTAATAGAATTATGAAAATGTTAATAAGTATTCAGTTATATAATTATTGTTTTTGGAAAATTGGATAACATCAATAGTGTTTGTAAGAATTAGTATTTTTATATATTTTGATTTCTATTAGATGAAAACTAAATTATACATGGATTTTTAGATCAAAATCCTAGAATATGTGAAAATTTAATTAAAATAAAAACAAACATTAATTGTTAATGACTACATGAAAAAAATTAACTAGAAGACAACTCAATGGGTAGAGGATATAGGCTCACTCAATGATATGTTAAAATATTCTATCGATGATTACCCCTAGTACAAAGACGTATCCAAATATACTAATAAGAAACACATTGTGTAAAATTTCACTCAGTCAATCAAATAGTGTAACAAGTCACTAAACAATACACCAGCATGGAGTCAATTTCTTTTTTCTAACCATGATATCCTAAAAAACAATGTAATGGAACACGATAATCAAATAATTTTGGGAAAACATTTGAAAATGCTTTATAGATTTCTTCATCAAACTATCCATAATACCCATGATGATATCTATATTTGAATAAAAAATCAATACAATAGTAGGCCCTATAAAACACATATTTTCAACAAAATGTACACAATGTATCAAATTATCAGATTTAAAATCACTATGTTATACGGGATTGAAAAACATAAATTAAAAAAAACTTGAGTTTAAAAGGATAAAATTACAGACATTCACACCATCATACATGAATCTATCTTGCAGTGGTAAAAGACTGCTCCCAAATTGGACAATCTAAATGGTATTGTCTGCCCCATCCAAAAATGATTCGACTAAACAACACAACTGCTAAATATCCTATCTGTAAAAATCCAATTATCATATCCAAAATAGTTTTATTCCAAATTAAGGGTCTTATTTTCTAAATTAACATTACTTTATATATCATTATTAATCATTGATACAATTCAGTTCCATGTATCATGATATGTATCAAAACTAATCAATACTCCATCATTCTTCATGAGTTCCCTTCAATTGTTTTAATAAACATCTTTAGTCAATTCCTCATTAAGCGTAGCCTATTTGTTAAAAACAACATTTAAATTATCAACTTGTTCTTCGAAATATTTATTTAGATGATTTATAGATCCTTCTATAGAGGATATTATCACCATAATTGTTTTCAAGTGCGATTAGTCTATTCATGTTCTATATATTTTCAAAGTGTATGATCATTCAACGTCTTAAATATTTATCATAAGTTATTTACATTAACAAAATTAATGTTCTTCCAGGTCCATTAAGTAATTTTACCTAGAATCATTGGTATTATTTTTTATATTTTTATTGAAGAAAATTAATTATATTAGACATAAATAATTATTTTAGTAAAACCTAATTATAATTGATTAATGATATATTCGGTTGAGTTTCATATAAATAATGAATATTAACATATATTATTTTAAATAGTTTATTTTTTGATAAAAATAGTTTTCAATAATATATTTTTTAAATTAAAAAATGAATTTATAAATTTTAAAATTTTGAATTTTAAATTATAAAATTATTTATGGATGTATTAAAACAATATTATAATAAGAAATGATTCTGGTTTTATTTTGAAATAATTATTTTTTAAATTACTATTAAAAGAACTTATTTTATTAATATTATCAGTTGTATGAATTTATATTAATATACCAATACATTGGAATATTTTATTACATTTTATATATTAAAACATTATATTATGAATTTATAGAAGTCACCTAAAATCAATATGACGAATTGTTGTTATCCAATATAAAATATTATTATAATTAATTTTTTTTAATTGAAATAAATTTTTAACATTTTCTGAATTAATAATAACCTTTTGAATTGATTTTTTTGATAAATATTACTTTAATAGTAATACTACATGAATGATAATAATAGTTTAAATTTATTAATCAATTTAATTTATAAATCTATCCTATTTATAAATAATTGTGCTAAAACATTATTTTTTTATAGAAAGTGGTTTTTGTTTTTTTCAATACCACTGAAATTGATTTATTTAAAATTTATTATATTTTAATTAAATTTTTTCAATTTTTTAAAATTAATTATTTTAATATTATAAATTAATATCCATTTTATTTTTGACCATTAAAATTATTTAGCAATTGTAAAACAGGAGTTTCCACAATCTGAGTAAATTATGGGAAAATGGGATAAACCATACGTACATCTTGAAAATAAATAAAACATATGTAATATTGATTTTTTTTGAGATAGTGCTATATTTTTATATATTAACAATCAATTTTTCTTCATGTTTTATCAACTCATATTGAATAATAGAGTGATATCACTGAAAATTTATGACTGTTCCTAAACCTTATATTTTACCTATTATAATGGAATGCAAAATTAACCCTTTCAATGGTTCACTAAACCATTTATTTCATATTCTAACAAATGGTACTTTTCTCCCACTATTACCCAATCCCTCATTTGAAATCCCTTATCCCTAATATGATAGCCTTATTGATTCAATTCAAAGTAAACATTCAATATAATATGAAGTATCCATCAAAATTATTATCTCATTTATTAAGAATTTATTCTTTATCACACTATTCTAAATACCATATCACCAAAGTAATATTATGACATAATTTTCATTAGTTTACATTTATTTTGTTTTAATAATGGTACAACCCATCTTTATTTTTTTCTCTTCAAAAAACCAATGAATGTCATTCATGTGAATGCGGACCACCAGCACCATAAATATCATTTTTGATTTTTCTTCGCCAACATAAATAATATATTATAAATTTTTACTTCATTAAATAAAATATTTTTTTCCACACCATTAATATTATAAAATTACTCTATTTGAACATCTATATCCAAAAAAATTAATCGATAACATCAACATTATCAACCTCAAATACATGATTCAAGGATGTGTTCTTGTTTTGTAATATTTTATTAACCACTGAATTTGTATCAAAATATTAATATATAAAAAAATTAATGAAACAAATATCGACAAAATTTGAGAAAAATAAGTTATTTTAAAATTTCATTGACTATAGTCAACAAACCGGATGTGTAATGATAAAATTAATAAAATAAACCATGTAGCATTTGTAAGTGAAAACTATATGAAAAATATAATTATATAATAGAGGAAATTATGTAATTATATTCAAAGTAATAAGGTTGTTGAACATATTTCAAATGAATGTAATTTAAAAATTGAGGATGTTTTTTTCATGTGTATAATGCTTTTGGACATAGGTACGAGCTTCATCTCAAAACAACCGTCTTTGAAAGTTGTTTTACATGATGGATAAAATTCCAATTTAATAATTGTATACATATAATTTTATGATAAATATATTTCATTGTCAATTTTTATGTTATTTGAACATAAAAATCTAAATATCATACATTCAAGGGAATTTTTTTAGAATTTTTCACACACCATAATGGACAATCCTAAATATCCCTTTATCGAGACATGTTATAATGTAGTGGAACCATTTCATATTACAATTGTATATATACTCATAAAAATGTGAATTTTAATAATATGCTATTTAATTCCAATAATTTTAATAACCCTATAATTTTAAACAATCAAAAGAATTTTGATTTGAAAATTTCTATATTCATATGTTTCTTTCATTACTCAATATCATTTGTTGAGTAATAAATATTTAATAGAATTTCATATTTTATTTCAATTTTTGATTATATTTTTATGCGCGGAATTATAATATTTTTTAAAATTAATCAATAGTATGAATAATATAAATCCATTTAAAGCGATGGGTTTTTAAAATTTTACATAATATCGACTTCTCCCAATGTCCCCATTACCAATTTTATTCCTCGTTATGAGGTAAATAATGATAAAATCATATTAATAATTCCCTATATTCACAATAATGTTTAATGATAATATTTTGTTATGTTGTATTTAAAAAATGTGTTTAGAAACACAAAAAACGATCATTCATACATCTCATTTGACGTTAATTTCTTAGATTCCCATTAAGGTTCTCCAATTTTAAATAATATTCATCTCATTAATAACTTTTTTGTATATATTATAAATTTATATATAATTTGATAAATTACCTTTTGACTTATTTGGTTATATAATGTTTTAGTTCACTTCAAAATTTATTTTTTCTGTAAACCAAATATTATAGAACATTCACATTTCAAATTTAATATCATGAATCAAAAAAATATAATGTTTTTTGGAAATAAATATATTATAAAACTCTTAATATTTTATTGATAATCATATTGACTAAATATAGTTTTATAGAACATTATATTTTAATCCCATCACTAAAGAGGTCTTTCACATATTTCATAATGTACTTCTCAAATGGTTCACATAAAATCATTCTTCAAATGGATAATTGTCATGATATTTATATTTTGTAACAACATTCTCATGAATAAAGATCCTTTTGAAATTTTAAATGTTAAAAATTATATAATTCTTTCTTCTCTTGGGAATCTATATGATATATCCTTTTACTATGAATTATGAAAATATTTTCAACCCCACATTCATCATGAGAGGTTTTTCATGATTATGATTTATGAAATTAGTCCACATATGTTTTTTAAACACATAAAATTATATACATTATATTGGTTTTTAGAAATATATTGTAGTTGTGACTTTTATATGCCTACAATGCATTGGGAAATGTTAATGTCTAATGATATTCCATGTTTGGTGCACAAGAGGTTCAACAAAGAATAATATAAATGGTTCACATGTAGTTGTAATAAGATTAAAATGTTATGATAGATGATAGGGGTCAGACATCAAGATTATTATACAATTTATCATTTTTTATGTTTCCATTTTTTTACTTTTAAGATATTATTATGATGTCGGTATTTACTTTTTTTAACATGATTGTGATAAAATATATAATTTCCATATGAAATTATTACATTCTTATATCACATTGATATATCATGTTAAATGTTAATTGTTATTATATATAGTTTAATTCCATTATTATTTCTAGAAAATTCACTTTTTTACTTTTTAAACTAAATCCATCCATGTTATTTATTTCTCATATATATATTATATAACACTTGATAATTAGTCAATAAGTTATTCTTCCCTGAGAGTTTTAGCTCATCGATTTATTATGATTTATTCATTGGGTTACAGTGATATGTAAAAATTTTAAAAGTTTAAAAGGGTTTACAGATGTGTTTTATTATGAATATATGTTTAGAAGTTTTACTAAAAATGATTCATATTTAATTGGTCATTATTGAGACTAAATAAATTTATTCCTCAAAAAATGAGAAATTTTGGTGATATGTAGTGTTTATATTTTTTAAATGATATATGATAATGATATGTTTATATTGGGACATCATAGTTGATTATAAAGTGATAATTATTATTTTTTATTATTGTGTCCTTATTTAGATGAATTTAAAAAGTTAAATTTTGTGAAAACTCATGGGATATGTTTAAGGGATAATAATATGTGTTTGATAACATCATAAAATTTTATTAATATATATGGTGTGATTTTCCTAGAAATACATCCCTTATGTGATGTTTAATATGGATAAAAACTCTATCACATATAATTAAATTGTTTTGTACCATAAAAATAATGTGTTGTGTATTAAATCAACTACCACCCAGATCACAAAAAAACTGACTAACTAAATGAATGTTTTTCTAATTATATAGGATAATATTAGTTGATCATATACTATTTGAGAACCACTGTGGAAGATATATTTCAGAATTTCGTTGAGGTTCTTATTTGAGAAGTATAGTAGTACCCAAAATATCGAAAAAAATGATTAATCTTAAATTATATAGGTTACATAGATGATTATATATATTTATCAATGAAATTTATAGTTTAACAAGAAATGATATAGGTTAAAATAGTGTTATATAACAGGAAATAAATGATTTATAATCTAACATAATATTGAAATAATATGATAAATTATGAGCATAAATTTCCATATGGATATAATGGACATTACTTTTATTATTATATTTTTTCATCAATGTCATTAACCTAATTTAGTTTTAATAATGGTTGGAACAATAATGAATAGAGGTAAAAACATTTAGGATGGAAGTATTGATGATTTCCTCAATGAAAAAAAAATTTAGTGAGAGAGATGATAATTATTTTATTAATTATGATAAACTATATATCGTTATTAATTATTCCTAATAAACCATTGTTGAAATTGTAAGTGATATAATTATGGGAATGATGGAGGGTCAGGAAAATTATTTAAATAATGATGTTGAAATTAAGGATATAAAACCAAATATATAAAACAACTATTCAATCCTACATCATCTTAATTTCCTTGATGAAAACATAATATTATTTAATTATTACATTGTTTTGGAATCGAGAAAATATATATCAATGTAAAAACAGGAAAGCAATAAATGAAGATAATGTTTTTTCTTAGTATCCCCTAAAAGTTTATGGTTTTAGATGCGATAAATTTGGTCACTATACATCCTGATGCACCAATAAAATGGTTAAACCAGATGACTGACACCAACCACCACTATGGTTATGGGATCATTTAAATTTCTACACAATAATTTCTGTGACAGAACAGAATGATTTCACACTCTAGACATTTCAATGTCATATTCCATTTTTTATTTCAAAATTATGTTTTTTTCTACAAAATAAACAAATTTTATACTATATAATTATCATATCCATGATATATTAAAATATTAAAAGGATTGAAGACGGTTATGACTTATAGGATTATCATTTTCTCCCATATTAGGATTTTTTTGGATGGTTCAATTTCTTTTTACAAAGGGTTTATAATAATATTTTAATTTGGAAATGCCATAACATATCCTAAATCAAAAAATGATGAATAAAAAATTAACAATAATTTAGTATCTCTATATATAAATTTCTCAGCTTGTATGAGTATTAAAATTTCAAGAAGGTAATTTATTTATATAGGAAAGTATTATGGACCTGTGATTTTAAAAAAAATTTCATCATACTATATATATATATCATTTTCTATATGAAAACCCGAAGAAAAATTAATAATTACATGTTTACAGAAATATAACCTAGTTTTTTTAATAAATGTTATAAATTAGAGTTAAAGAATATGTAATTTATTAATTTATATAAATATATAATGGATATTTAATTAAAAAATAATTATATTAATATTATTTTTAATTAGGATTCTTTTTATGGACTATATTTTTTTAATGAAACCAATGACGATTTTTATTAATTTATTATTTTAATAAATATTAATATTTATTGATTAATTATATCATTTTTATTTATCATAGAAATTATGAATATGAACAACTAGTATTATAAGAATATTATTTTTACTATAAAAAATCATTTTTCAGTAAAACTTATATTCTTAACTATGATTTTATATTATTTATATTTCTAATTTTAATTTTCCAAAATTAAAAACATTTTTTAATTATTATAAAAAAATAGTATTAATTTGATATTTTCAAATTTTACAGAAATACCTAATTTTAAGGTAAATAACTATAAAAGAATTATATTAATATTTTCACTTGTTATATGTTATTTTATTATACGAATTCCATAATGGATTTTGAAACCCTTACCATTTTAATTTTTTTTTATCTTAGTGTAATTTATATAAATTAAATGCTGAATGTATAATACCATTCGTTTCATTTTTAATATTTATAATTAGTTTTTATGAACACTATCTTTTTATTGGTTTTTTTAATTAATTATAAGTTATTGGGATTATTATTTTTATTTATAATACTTTTAAAATAACAATATTTAAATAATAATAATTACTTTAAATTTATCAGATTAAATTTAAATTATAATTTGATCTTATTGAATAATCATTATGCTCAAATTGCACTTTTTTTCTAAAAATGGGTCTTGATCATCATATACACTATTTCTAAAATTAATTTCTTTTAAAAACTAAAGCATTCATCTAATAAAATTATTAATAGTTTCAAAATAAGTATTTACAAATTAGTAAACATTTAGAATACAAATTTCCACAATTCATAATCATTTTCATGTGTAAAAGTAGAGTTACAATGGTAATGATAAATTATGGGGAAATGATTTATACTTTGTGCTAGGGGTTATAATATATAAACAAGTATTTATAATATTGAATTATTGAAATATACTTCTATTTATATCTATCCCCAAACATTATTAGTAATGTTTAGTACCTTTTAATTGACAAAATGTATGTTATCATTGAGGAATAATTTGTGTCTATATTTTTTTCCTTTTTATTTGATTTAAAATAATACAACTACAACACATAGAATTTTATGAGTCACATTTGATTTTATCCATCAAACTCTTATATTTTTCTTAGACTCTAAAAAACCCACAATGTAAATCCCATAGGAACACTATGTTATCCTCATCCCTTCAATTCCATGGTTTATTCCTCTAAATTAGTATGTCTCTAATATAATTAATATATAGTTTTTATGTTGTTATTCTTATTCATACTAGTTCAAATGTCCAATTTACATATTAATAGGATAAATTTACAATATTTAGTACAATTATATGTTTTTATTTTAGTTGAAAACACTTAATTTATTATTTTAAATACCCTAGGAATATTAATGGATATTCAATAGTACTTGTGAGAATATCACCCCCTCCATGAATGACAAAATAAATTTTCCATAATGATATTTTATAGTAATTTTTAAAAATTATATTTAACTAACTATCATTATATTATTAACCATCATTATTATGTATTGAAAATTTATGACAATATATAATTATCAAAAATAATAAATAATTATATTAACATTATCCTCCATAAGTAGTCATTTCAAGGTACCATTATTAATTTGAATAATGATTTTAACTATTGGTAAAACATAAGTTTTTTCATCGTGGAATAATTTATTAAATTAACATAAAAAATAGATTTAATGATGTTAATTTAAAAACCCACATAATATGGTAAAAATTCCATTAGTTTTGTGAAGAAATTAAATGAACAACCCCGAGTATTTGATATAATAGAAAACTATATTAAAAAACATACATGAAGATAATAAATGAGATTGAGAAAAATAAAATACAAATAAATAATAATATTATTTATATATCTAATGTACTGATTTTAATTATCTTAAATGTTTTGTTAAAGATCATAATGATTCTGTCATATGTAATAGGTACGTCTCAACACATCCTTTTTTTCAAAAAAATATAATTTTACTAAAAACTTTCTTATAATGGTGTATATACTAACAATATGATAATTAATACCATGTATAATAATTTTTTTAAATTTTCATCATGATATGGGGAATTCAAGGGGGTTTGTTACAATGTTTCTTAAGCCTTGTGAATTTTTATCACAATTCATCTTTATTGAGTTATGTTTTATAGTTACAACCCATCTTCTAATTCATATGGTTTTTGTAGTTTCCGTGAATGTATTTTTGGGAAAATCTATAATTTAATTTCTTTTATTTATATTATCCTGTGATTTCTATTCTTCCAATGAAATTTTTATTTTAAAATTACTAAACTTATATGTGACATTCATAGCTGGATATGATTTTGGATTTATAATGATTTTACTGATTTCATTCAATCATTTCATGCGGTATACAATATTGTTATCTTCGTAGAAATTTTTTTAATTTTTTAATTTCTTAATGATTATTACTAATCATTATTGAAAATGATACTATGTTATAAATAATTCCAATTCATTGAAATGATTTTTTCCCCTATATGACTATAATTTCCCTTTCCACCAACGCAATACTTTTTAATTGGAATAATAATTAATATTAATCTAATAATATCATCATAATGACAATTTAATTTAATTAAAATAAAGTTTCTGAACTAACTATTTAATATGATATTTCGATAATATATTTTTAAAGCATTAAAATGGATCTTCTAAAACTCATGCATGACTTGTCGGTTATGTATTCACTTTCTATTTCTCCATTACTCTACCATATTCTTATCATGTACATTTTCCATTATATATATATATATCCATTATATATGTCATTTATAATTTGATTATAACTATAGAGATTATTGATGTTTTATGATTTCATATAAATTCCCACATATAAGTAAAAGTGATTTAATGAAATATTCATTTTATTGAAAACTTGCAAAAAACCCCCAATATAAAAAAATTAAAAAACAATTTGATTTAAAATAAATTAATATTTAATAGTTAACCCCCATCATTCAATTTTGTCTTTATAGAATATTTTATTCTATTTTCTTATTTAAAATAACCCTTTACTTATTTCATAATGTTTTCTACAATTCCTAACATTCATTCTTTATTAATTGGATTATTTTCCTGAATTTTTGACATTAGAACACCATGATAAATAATAACGTTCATTTTTAAACAATGTTTTCAAAAGAGATCTAATTCCCTCTACTATTTGAAATCAACATTAAATAGCCTTTAGTTATTACATAATATAATATTGGAAAACCCACATTCTTCTTGTGGGTTTTATAACACATATAATTTATGTATAGTTTCTATTTTCTTATATTTTGATACATAATATTGTAATTATTATGATTAATTTATTCATATATTATGATGGATGGGTATGATATATCTCTATAACGTAACCTGTGATGTTAATGAATCTTTATATGGCATGGGTGGTGCTAGGGTTATTACCCATTTGACAATACATATTGAATAAAATGTGATATGTTATGAACACGATGTTCTGATGGTGTTTATTTTAAGAATTACTTTATTATGATGGAGGTTGGACTATTTTGTTTTTTGTTTTTTGTTAGCCTCGGTATGTTAATATGAATTCATTTATTATGTAGTTTCCACATCCTTATGATTGCATGATCCATTGATATAATCTTATTATAAAAATGATTCTAAGATTTTCTAACATATTTATATCATGGTGCTTCTTTTCTATTTTAATATTACATAGCATCACTTCCAGAAATATAGAGAACTCTTTTTTTACATGTTCTTCTATTAATAAATTTATTTGTGTCATTCTGTTCTTATATTATTACGATCGTTCCTTTCAAGTCATCCTATTAAGTTTTATGTTAGTTATTATTTTGTCCCACCCCTTTCTCAGGGTCTCATTCCTAATTTTATTATTATCAATATAACAAATGATATTTCTAAAAGAGTTTTTAGAGATATTTTATTGTAAATAATGTTTTATATATGTTTTTTAATCTACGTATCCCATGAAACATGTCCTAATTAACACCGAAACAACTGTTCTCATGAGCTACGTGTGATTATTATGATGTGATGTTTAAATTATCTAAATTTTATAAAATAAGTATTTTATTAGTTTGTTAAAACATATTATATATTATCTTGGTTTATAAATCATTCATGATATTCACCCACTCTTTTGTCGAATTCTTATTCAACTTATCAAGTTTTTTAATTTTTAATTTATTTTGTATTATTTTTTATGTTATGATATTTTTATTGTACCCTTAAATTTATCATATGACAAATTATTATAAATTATTTAAATCTATCATATTTACAATTAAATATATTTTATGATTATTCATTTTAAAATATCTATTTCCATATATTATGAAGTAATATTTTATATTGAATATGTCTAATAATTTGTATATGTGATATGTATATTGTGGGGAATATTGAAGATAATTCCTGAAATAATTTCACTATATATCAAGTATCCAAATACAATAAAACATTACGGTTCGCAAAATGGTTTTATAAAGATATTAATTGAATACTAATCTAATATTATTTAATGTATTTTTGATTGGATTTACTCACCTTAGTTGATATAAATATAGGGTTTACTTTTTAAATTAGGATATCAGTAAATAGAGGATATAACCTATTAAAATCAATGAAAAATAAAATTGATATTGTTTAAAGAAAAAATTTATTAGGTTTAAATAATGGATTACAAATTTTTGATATATTAGAATTGTTTTTTATAATTATATTATTTACTATCGATGTTAATAAATATTTTATATCACACTTCCCTTTTGGTTTTACATAATGTTCGGAATGATGAGAATTATTTAAAAAATAATAATTTAATAAAATTAAATTCCCATACTCCTATGAAAGAAAAATAAATGGGAATTTGGATGTCTATTCTAATTATAATACTCACTCATCTATCTCATTATATGAATGGAAAAAAACATTTTGAACACAAAATCATGTAGATGATTGAACATCACAACATTGAGTCCTTTATTATATAACATCATGCATCATTTAGTATATCCCCAAATCTACTTCATTCCAATTGATTGATCAATTCGACTGAATTTTTTTTCGTTATCCAGTTTCATGACTATGATATGGGTGATTTGTTTGTCTATAATTTCAAATGTTCTTCTTTTAAATGACAGAACCCTATTATGAATAAAATGAATGAAGGGGGAATTAAATTCATTGTTTAGAAATAGATCAAAAAAAATTATCATAAATTACATTACATGAAATAGTAACTATAAAATGTAAATGGTATTATATTAGTATAATCATAAGGATGGTGAATCTATTTAACCCTATGAGTGAAATTGGAATAGAATTTTAAGGAATTATTTTTATACATAGACCATACAAGAAATATTGATATATTATTTAATTGAATAAATCCATGTCATTGAAATAAGTTAACTATATATGGCTTTAGAATACTTGAATTTTTTTCTATGTGATCTTAATAAGAAAATGAAGAGCTGGTTCTCTCATTTGGATTACGTTATTAATGACTAGAAAAAATATATGGAATTTTTTTGAAATTATAATAACAAAACCCAAGGTAGAATGATAATTTAGCATACTTGATAACAATATTATGTCATTAAATATATATAAAATTAATGACATGGGACTAAAATATTATTGAAATTTATAAAATAGTTCAATTAAAGAAATATATAAAAGTGTAATATGAAGTGGGTAGTTGGTTATTTTATTGTTGATAATGATCAACCAAATTTAACAATAACACTATAATGCTAAAATGTCAAGGGTAATGAGAAATATAAAAAAATTGCATTTATATTACGTATTTTATAACAAACCAATTAAGACAATAATAAAATGAAAATGGCATGCTGTCACAACAACTAATGTGGTTAATGATAAAAATATTGTTACAATTACCCCAATTATCCACTCCATAACATGAAATGTATTATTTTATTCATCTTTTAATATATATTTTATATATGATTAATTTGAAATGGGTATGATGTATACAAAGCAATTTATGTTTATTTATTTATTTACAGAAACTCATAATGATATGACGGTCACATTTGATATATATATGTCATCTGTGATTGAGGCATGTGTGATGGTCCCTTTTGTAAATCATTATATTCTTCCTCTAGTTAAAATTAAGGTTATTTTTAGAATTTATTTGATCTAACTACATATTTTTTGTATCACTTGTGGATGATAAAAATCCATTATATATATTTTGAACCATCATATTTTCATTTATCATTATGAGGCTGAGAGTGAACATCCCTTGAAAATTAATTCCTTTATCTAGATCATACTACCCAATCATGATTGGAATTTCATTCATGATATTGAAAAGAAACTCAAAATTTAATAAATAATTATATTTAGTAAATATATGGGGTTATTTCAAGGAGATCTCACTATTCTTCACCAAAACAATCATGTTCGGTTTTATATAATACTCATACCTACTTCTAAACTTATTTTAAACACTCATTATGTAAATTATTAAATGTATCTAATGAATTAATGAATAAAATCTAATATATTGTATAAAATTATATAATACTCCCTAGTATTTCAAAATAGGTTATACCTAATCAAAGTTAAGTTGAAATTTTGGTTAATGCATGAATGTAATTATTATAGATAACATTATAGTATCAATATCAATTACATGAATCCACTACCTAACAATGCTGTATTTTTTGATCAAGTAAATTGAGTTAAATAATATTCACAAAATGATATTTTATCTAAATCTCATCAGTTTAGGGTGAGAAATGATGATATACCAATGAAGCCCTTCTGTATATGTTATTCATAGTAAAAATTTATATTCATTCCAGCTGGATTTTCTAAATCCCAAAATATCATCATTTATTTAATTTATAACGGTTTTATGTAATAGCCTGGATGTTTTGGTAGTATTGATATATGATATTTTTATAAATTCAATTAGAATTTATGATTGTGAAGTTTATTTGTGTACTCTATTTAAGACCTTACGGGAGTGTAAAATTTCATTGTAATTGCATGAGTTTTGATTGTGTATTTACATTAAATAATTATTTTGTTTATATATTTTGACACATGAAACAAAGATGAAAAATGAACTATGTATATATATATTACAATTAAAATATATATGTATAATTAGAGAGTAAAAATAGATTAGAATAAATTATTAATTATATATTTAAATAATGATAATATTAATTATTAGTGTTATGGAAATGCTAAATTAAATTACGGTAGCTAATTTACTAATAAGAATGATTTAATTTTAAAAAAAATTATTTTTTATAAAAGGGTAAATTTTTTATATGTTATCAAATTTATTAATCCCTTTTTTGAAAAAATACATTTTTTATCTAAATAATATATTCACACCAATATGAGAGGTAATTAATAGAAAACAATAAGAAGATTTATAAATTAACACACAAAAATTATTTTCATATTAAAAATGTTCAATATATATATATATGTATATATATTAGAAATTAGAAATTTTAGAATGTTAATTTCATAAAACAATCATATTTTTTTATATTTAATGGATGTATTATTTAAATTATAAATTAATATGTTTATCCAAAATAGTTGATTTATACGTGAATTTTGGAAAATGCAATTTTTTTAAAAAAATTATCTTTTAGGAAAATATCATTATAAAAGAATCACCAAATGATTTTTTTAAAAAAAATTAAATTTATCAAATATATAATTAAGGAGTAGAAATAAAATAAAAATTATTATATTCCTTGATTATAAATCCAATGGTTAATATTTTATGAACCCATGTAATATATTCCAATAAAAGAAATTATTTGTTGTATTTTAAAGTAATTTTTTTAAATAATTTATATCTATAAAATATAAAATATTTTTATTTTTATCATGATAAAAAAATATTCATAACGAATAAAAAAATATTTAAAAATTTATTTTACACAAAAATTGTAAGCAAAAAAATAATTGTTTTATAAAAACTAGTTTGTATGAATTAAATTAACTAGTGTTAATATTTATTCTAATCACATAGAGATATTTTACCATGTAAAATTCATTTCATATTTGGAATAATTAGATGAAATTAATTTATTATGGTTTATTTTGTTTTTATTAATTGAATGTAAATTAAATTTTATAAACTAGATAAGAGTGTAAAAAATGCCTAAAAACTAACATTCTAAATGTAAAAGGCATCGAATATTATTTAAAACTAGTGCTAAGATGAAATTATAAGGTATTATAGACCTTATCTCCAAACTCAATCTATTATTATCCATTTTTGGATCCCCGTGACATGCGAATAATGTTTCTCTTTTTATATAAATTTAAAATATTTTAAAAAATACATTCTCACAACTTAAAAAGGGTCCCCCACACCACCCATTCAAAACCACTCAAATAATTTTATTCCCCCTCAACCCCTACCCCCATTTAATCCCATGTAATACTAATTCTCTTTATTTAGAAAATCATTACATGGTATTATGCCAAACCCTATCTTTCTATGGACTCATCGAAAGGATATTCAGTGTCCCTTAGGTTAGTACTAATTTTTTTGAATTTATTTTCATTCCTATAATTATTTTCAAAATTGTGGTTCTTATTTTCTAAATTAATTTTACTTCCTATATCATTTTTAATCATTGATACCATTCTTTTCAAGGTATCACGATATGTAACAAAAATAATCAATACATCATCATTCTTCATGAGATTCATTTAATTGTTTTCATCAACCCCTTTAGTCAATACATCCTTAAGCATAGCCTATACATTAAAAATAACATCTAAATGATCTACTTTTTGTTCGAAAAATTTATTTGGAAGATTTATAGATCCTTTTCTGGAGGATATTATTGACCAAAAAAAAATTCAAGCTTGATTAGTCTTTTCATGTTCTTTAAATTTTCAAAGGGTTTGATCCTTAAACATCCTAAATATTTATAAATCTATATTTATATTAGTAAATATATTATTCTTCCATTTCTATGAAGTAATTTTATATAGAATCATTGGTGTCATTATTTATATTTTTATTAAAAAACAATTTATATTAGACATGGAGAATTATATTAGTAAAACCTAATTGTGATTGATTAATGATATATTCAGTACGGTTTCTTATAAATTATGAATATTAACATATATTATTTTAAATACTGTATTTTTCGATATAAATAGTTTTCAATAATAAAATATTTAATTTAAAAATATGAATTTAAAAATTATAAATTTATGATTTTTTTAAATTTAAAATCACTAATGGATGTAAAAATACAATATTTTCATAAGAAATGATTCTGGGATTATTTGGGAATAATTATTTTTATTTTACTATTAAAATTACATATTTTACCAATACAATCAGTTATATGAATTTATATTAGTATATAAATATATTGGAATATTTTGGTAAATTTTAGATATAAAAACATTATATTATGAATTTTTAAAAATCATTTCAATATAATATGATTATTTTTTATCCCATACAATAAATTAGTATAATTTATTTTGTTTTTTAATGAAAATAACTATTTAACAATTTTTTAAATAATAATTACATTCTGAAATTATTTTTTTGATTTATTTTATTTTAAAAGTACTACAAAATGAATGATAATAATTGTTTTAGTTTTTTTAGTCAATTTCATTTATAATTCTTTCCAATTTAGAAATCGTTATGCTCAAATCATTTTTTCTAGAAAATTTGTTTTTTATGCACTATCACTAAAATTAATTTAATTAAAATTGTTTAAATATTAATAGATAAAATTTTATACTTTTAATATAATTATTTAAATATTATAAATTAATGTCAATTTTAATTTTAACCATTAAAAGTATTTCACAATTGTAAAAGTGGAGTTACTTCATTCAGTGTACATTATGGGATAATAGTTTAATCCTTTCGTACAAGGCATGAAAATATAAACAACATGTATAATATTGAATTTTGGGAGATAGTACTATATTTTTATATATTAGGAAACAATTTTTGTACATTTTTTATCCCCTCATATTGAATAATGGAGTGATATCATTAAAAAATTATTAGTGAATACAAACCTTCTATTTTACCTCTTATAAAGAGATACAAATTTAACCCTTTTAATGTTTCACTAATGCATTTATTTCATATTTTAACCTATGAAATTTTCTAACACTATTTCCCAATCCCACATTTGAAATCCGAT
Organism: Viscum album; assembly: GCA_963277665.1. Taxonomy (NCBI): domain Eukaryota; kingdom Viridiplantae; phylum Streptophyta; class Magnoliopsida; order Santalales; family Viscaceae; genus Viscum; species Viscum album. Next base: position 697,224,031 of record OY728163.1, read on the forward strand.
ATCCCTAATAAGTTAGCTTAATCGCTTCAATTCTAGGTAATTTTTCAATTGAATATAAAGTATCCATAATAATTATTGTCTCCTTTAGTAAGAATTTTTTTCTACATAACACTCTTGAAAATATTCAATCACCATAGTAATGTTATGACATTTGTGTCAGTAGTATACATTTTTGTTCTTTTAATAATTGTACTACCCATATTTATTCTTTTTTCACAATGAAATATCAATGAATGTCAATCATGTGTAGGTGGACCACCACCAACATAAATATTATTTTGATTTCCCATCACCATCATAAATAATAGGTTAATAAATATTACATAATTAACTAAATTATTTTTTCCCTCACCATTTGTATTATGAAATTATTATTTTTGAACATCTATAATTAATAAAAAATTAAACAATAATATACATATGATCCACCTAAAATAAATGAGTCAAGGATGTTTTATTAAATTAGATTATTTTAATCATTGAATTTGTAACAAAATATTAATATTAAAAAAATAAATGAAATAAATATTGACATTATTCAAGATAAAAAAGTTATTTTAAACTTTCATAGACTATAGTCAACAAACATGATGTGTAGTGTCAAAATTAATCAAACAAACCAAGTTAAAAATATAATCAGAAATAATATTTAAAATATAGTAATACAGTAGATGAACATTATGAAAATATATTCAAATTTATATGGTTCTTGGATATATTTCAAATGAAATTAATTTAAAAATTAAGGTCGTTTTTTTAACTGTATAATGCCTTTGGACATAAGTATGAGCTTCATCTCAAAACAATCGTCATTAGAAGAAGTTTTCCTTGATCGATAAAATTGTAATTAAATAATTCTTATAAAACAATTTTGATATTAAATATCTTGTATAATCATGTTTTATATTATTTTAACTTCAAAATAATGATATTATACGTTCAAGTTGATTTTATAGAATGTCTCAAAAACCATAATGGGTCAATTATAAATATCTCTTTATCGAGATATGTATCAATGTAGTGGAACAATTTCATATTAGTATTTTTTATATAATCAAGAAAAATGTGAATTTTATTAATATATTATTCATTTCATGTGATTTCTAAAGAAATATAATTTTAAACAATCCATTTAATTTTGATTAAAAAAATACTGAATTCATATGTCCTTTTCATTACCCAATCTCATTTGTTGAGTAATAATAGTTTAACTGAATTTCATATTTTATTTCATTTTTGGATTATATTTTTATGTGATGAAATTTAATATTATTTAAAAATAAACAATAGTAATAATAATTAAAATCCATTTAAAATATATCGACTTCCCCTAATTTTCCCATTCCTAATTTTGTTCCTCATTATGGGGTAAATAATGATAAAATCATATTACGATTTCACTATATTGAAAATAATTTTTAATGATCATATTTTGTTATATGGAATTTAAAAAGATGTATTTAGAAACATAAAAAAGGATCATTTATACCTCTGATGTGACAATAATGTATTGGATTCCCAATAAGGTTCTCCAATTTTAAATTAAATTCTTCTCATTCATCACTTTTTTGTATATATTTTAAATTTATATATAACTTGTGGAATAACCTTTGGACTTATTTGGTAATATAATGTTTTTTTTTCACTTCAAAATTTCAATTTCTCGTTAAACCAAATATAATGAATCCTTCATATTTCTAAATTCATTTCTTGAATCACCCATAAAAATGATTTTAGAAAATGAATATATTATAAAACCATCAATATTTTAAAGATAAGAATATTGAATAAATATGTTTTTATAGAACATTATATTTTAATTCCATCATTAAAGTGGTTATTTACATAATTCATAATGTATTTCGCAAATGGTTCACATTAAATAATTCATCAAATGGATAATTGTCATTATATTTATATTTTGTAACACCATGTTTGTACTGACCCTTCCCCTAGGGCCGCATCGTGACTACCCCAAGAACATAGGCCAGGGGCTGGTGACTAGCACCAAAGGCGTAATTCCCTAGAACTGGGAAGGCATTGCCTTTATAAAACGTAAACACACACAACCAGAGTACAAGCGGAAGCAAAGACTATAAAAAGCTGTATAACAAGTGTGATGAATGTAAAAAGGGGCCGTAAATACAAGCCCAACAAAAAGGTACAAGAACAACTAAAAGAAAGATAAACTGAAAAGACAAAAAAATGAATGGTGAAAAAAGCTCCTGGATCGTCCTCCAGGTTCCTACCAGAAGGGTAGGTACATATGTCCTCCTCAGCACTCTGTGTTAATCGGTCTGCTCTGTGTGCCGTCACATCGAGTGGTCCACCTCTAAGTATCGTCCAGTCCTTGCACTCTCGGCCTCTGTCAGCATTGTCTGTTGTCTGCATCCAACACAACCGGGTGTGGGCATAGCCCGTGTAGAGGTGAGTATAACGATACTCAGTAGGGACCTCGAGACCCTCACGGTCTCACAAAATCTAACAAGGATAATCCGAAAAGTAATATTTCAATGGATAACCATTACTTAGGTATATGCCCATACGTATAACTAAGCTATCGTGTAACCCATCTCATTCATGAGAAAAAACAAAAAGGTCAATGACTCAACTCAATCCATGATTTTTATTCATGTTGTCGAAACCACGGTTTCTAGAGAACTTCTCCTCTTTCGAGTATAGTGGGCCTGCTACTGCAACCAAGTTCTTCCCACTAACCTTGGACTGCTGAAGTACTCCACCTGTCGAGTATGTGGGCATTCTGCTACAACCAAGCGATTCCCACCATGGTTCTACCACTACAACCAAGCGCTCCCCCTCATAGCCTACAGAGGTACTCCTTCTGTCGAGTACCGCGAGTCTGCCTCTACATCCAAGCGCTCTTCTGCGGTGGGTCTGCTGCTACAACCAAGCACTCCCCACTATGCCATCTGAATCACTCCGAGTCGATCGATCAGTAGTAATCAAGTCTCAGCCAGCTACTAGGTCTCTACAATCTGGTCACTCGTAGCCGAGATGGTTCGATCAACGATCCTCAAGACGATACTTCATGTGTCACGAATTCTCACGTATAAGTATCAAAAAGGACTGCCTCGTCATAGGGGTCTCAACGCAATAGACAGCGCGTCAATCGGACGTCATGTCTGTGAGTTATTGGCTTTTCCATTCCAGGGGCCCGGTTGGTTTTCAAGCTAAAACCAACCCGACCATACTCCAATCTCATCTGAATCCCATGTGAAGTATGCCAAAATAACTGTCTCAACAAAAGGAAACCAACGTAGCTAATGAAACATCAATCAGACATCTGGTCCTTTAGTTATAAAATTTTCTGCTCTGAGGACCCGGTTGGATTCGAGTTCGATCCAACCTCGATGTACTCAAAATTTTCCAAAACATTGACTGTAGTATATAGAAACGACTGTCTAGATCCGAGGAATCCTATGCTACTGACGGTTAATTGATCGGATGTTTGTAGCTCGTGTTATGGGCTATTAACCAAAAATGGACTGAAGAGGTGGGTCTGGGCCCGGTCCGACATGGCCCAAACCATCTTGGGTCGGCCCGAACCTGGTTGACCTAACCCAGGTCCGAGTTCGGCGTGTTAGGGCATGGCCTGGCCCGGCTGGCATGGCCCGGTCTGGCTGGGCATGGTCCGGCCCGTGGTTCGGCCAGGCTGGCAGGGTGGGGGTGGGGGGGGGGACGTCGGTTCCCGGTTCTGCGTAACGGTGGCACCAGTCTCGCGCCACCTATTCTTCTCGGAACCCGCGTGGTGTCGGTTCCATTCCTCCGCCACCACATCTGGTTTCGCGACGGTTTTTTGCCGACGGCGCGCTCGGGCGCCACCGCCTCCTAGCACCGGCGACCCTCGCCGCCGCTATGTCCTGCAGGCCACCAGAGTTATTCAGGTGGTCCATTTTAGCTCTCGTTTGCACCTACGGCCTCCTCAGGTCCTTCTCTACACTGAGAAAACCACAAATAAATTTTTCCCTACAATTAATATGTCTCCAAACATTCTGTGGATCACGAACAAGTTGGCGGTGCCTCTGGATATGTTCGTTAGACTGTACCCACCGCGTTAGTGGTTCAAATAATCACCCAACAAATAAACGCCCATGTTCGAAGGTATAAATCACATATATAAAAAATTATACAAAATCCCTCTAACTCGGAATGACTTTGCACTTCGTCGAGCCGTGGAAGATGAATGTCGCGGTATTCGGGCGTCCTAGAAGAACGGTGTCGATTCCGTTGATTTCAGAGTGCACAAGAAGAAGAAGCGTCATTGGTGACTTTACGTTCTTCGTCGGATAGAACGCCGTTCTTCGTGTTCGTCATGTTCCTCACTGGAAGAACAAACCTCTTCCTCTCTTTAGTTCTTCCAGAAATTTTCCCCACAAATATTTTCCAACCAAAAAATATTAGAAATGCTTCCCCCAATTTTAAAATAATCCCATGCAATTCAAAAATATTCAAAATGAAGTACCAATTAATTAATGAAATAAATAATTGGTTGGGGTGGCATAATCAATGAGTAGAAGATGATAAATAACTAAGGGAGAAGGTGGAGAGTTATAAGGATTAATAAGGGGTTTCATGGGGGTTTATGGGTGTTAAAGTGTTAGGGTTCGTGTGGGACCCACCTCACAAATATCCTCTCATGGGAGGTTATGTCAGTGTGAGCCCCACCCCTATCTCCCCATTGTAGGAATTAACCAAGAAACATAAATAAAATTGTATAATTCACAATTTTATTAATTTTATTCTAAATCCCCAAAAATTAACTCTCATGCCGCATAAAACGCAACTGTGGTAAAGGTCCCCTTAAGTGAATATCGGCGTTTCCAGTTCATTGGTTCCCTCAGATTTCTATTTTGTGCACCAGTTCAAAAGATAGAAAAACTCGCACGTACGTTCATTGAACATACCTGAACAAAATTCAAAAAATGATTTCGGGCACACCAGGCCTCAGAATCATGCGTCATCAGAAACTGCAGACTCATAAAATCCAAAGAAATTAAGAAATAAATTTCCTTGAAATTTCCGGGTCTTTACATTACCGCCACCTCAATGATTTACATTCCCATAAAGCTACAACACACACAAGAGAATCCTAATGGGTACTGAGCACGCATATGAGCCTCCTGGTCCCATGTGCTCTCCTGGAGGTTCCTGTGATTCCAGCGAATGCACACTAGAGGAATCGACCGCCGACGTAGGACCCGCTCCTGTCGATCCTCGATCTCCACCAGGACCTCCGTGAATGTCGCCCCGTCATCGATGTCCATCTCCCTGTAGTCGATGATGTGGGACGGGTCATGCACGCATCTTCTTATCTGAGATACATTGAAGATGTCATGCACCCAGTGCAACTAAGGTGGAAGGGCCAGGCTATAAGCCACCTCATCCAATCACCTGAAGAATTGGCGGAGTGACTGCAGATTGACTGCACGATCCTTATCTACAAATGAAATCAGCAACGCGGCCTTCTACTTTGTCGCCTCTCCTAGTAGCTGAATGCCTGAACTCCTATTGTGAGCCTCCGCAACTACTTTCCCCTTCCCTGGAGTATAGTCAATCTCGAAGTCATAGTCTGAGAGGAACTCAATCCATCACCGCCATCTCAGGATCAGGTCTTTCTGAGAGAAGATACACCTGAGACTGTTGATATTAGAGTAAATCGTAAACCATTCTGTCAACAAACTATGGGTGTGACTAGCCAATATAAATGATCTCATCTACACCCTTCTTTGTCTATGATTTACAAGAGCTGCTAAGATTTCTCCTTTTCTGAATAGGGAAATCTGGTCTCATCCCCTAGATGAACCATGTCCTTTGCCTAATACAGTCAATCCTGACATGAACGGTACTAATTCATGCCATGTAAAACTTCGTAAGTCCTCGAAACTACTACCAAGAGATCCAACTGTCACTCTCACCTCCAAGGGTTGAGTCACACTTTCGGCATCAGTGTGTGGTTACTAGGTCTCCTCAAGTAGAAAACTTTAATTTGAGGGTCAAGTCAATAGTTTTAACCGAAACCTCATAGTATTAACCACGGAAAAGGTAGGAAAGAAAATGAGAAAAAGAATATGGACTTTTATTACTACAGCTCAAAGTACAAAGACACATAACAACCACAAATAACAATAATAAGGAAGCTAGATGAACCTAGAAAAAAGGCCTCCATGCATGGAACTTGTCCCTCTCCTATTCACCTGCTTGAAGAGATCCATATTCATATTCTTTAGCTGCCTGATTTTGTGATCTCCCATGTCCACTCGTTCCCTACAGTCAGGGTGGAACTCCTCGTGGTGGTGGTGGCATCACCTCGAAGCGTCGTCCACCACTAGATGCACGACCAGCTCCTCTACCTCAGCCTTCTACTTGTGATCCACCTCGATCGAACCTCTACCTCTGCCTGGGAGGTCCTTCATCAATCTTCTGATTGTCTATATGGTGGGTCAGATAGTCACGTTCCATGTGACCAAGCCCGCCGCAGGAGTAACACTGTCCGCTCCTGGTAAGTGGTTCTCCGCCCTAGGTGCCTCGCACACACGATCCTGAGTCATGTGGTCAACCACCCGTGGGTATGGTATTCTTGGACCCTTGAATCATCTGTCTAATACCATCTGTAGAAGAATCCACTTTATTTCAACTAGTTTTGGGTTCCGCTTATGTAGACTGATTATCAAGGCAACTCTCCACTAAGAGGGATCACTCTAACACCCCTGTCTGCATCGGGATGCTGTGGGAGACAACTGAAGCTCTAATCTCTCACCTGAGTCCCTGTTCGAAGGTCTGGGCCCTGAAGAATGGGTCCCGTACTATATCTGTAGAGTAGCGTGAGTGGTATATGAACCTCGCTAAGTACTATGATACTATCATGCTACCCTGCTGCAGATGGAGTAGATCCTGTATAAGCACCGCTCGAAGGGTGGTTGGTTCAAACTCGGTCTGGAATAGGCTCTTTCATTCTTCCTAGAGAAGTGTCGCCTCATTGTGGATCTAGAGCATCAGGCTCCGCCATCTGCCTGGTGTATCCTGAAGGAGGCTGGCAGAAAGGATCACCATAAAGTCTGCTGGTGTCCTTACCAGTCTGAAGACTCTCTCAACAACCTCCATCTAATCCTCAGCCACCTGTGGGTACATATCTCCCCTGAACCTGGGTGGCCTCTGGCACTAGAACTCATGCAGCACGGTCAACCGGCGTGCCCTCTCTGCTTCTGGGGCTGGTGGCATCGGTGGCCCAACGGGAAGTGGTACTGCTGGTGCCTCCATTGGTGCCACAACTGGAAGAGGGTCCTATACTGAGGCCTCATTGCTTGACGGGCTGTCAGTACGTACAACTCTCAGGGATCTACCTGGTCGTCCACAAGGAGGCATCCTGAAAGAACATATGCGACACGGTCAAAAGAATATACCTTGTGAGCTGACCTGGTTTGAGCTAACATAAAGGAAAACTTTTGATACACACACGCAATTAGTGTTTTCGTGGACTAAGTCAGAAATCAGTAGTCAGGGTCCTGGTTTATGGATACGTCGGCCGTCACACCAACACTAAACTCCTTGAACTAAAAACCACACCCGGTACTCTTAACATTATTACTTCACAGAAATAATGATCAGAGTGCTGATTTCTACTGTAGAACTAACTCCTCTGATACAAATTATCACGACCCGCCTCCCTGGGCCATGAACCTTGTCATCTAACCCCATGGGTCTCCTGTAATACCTTGGTTGCCTTCCTAGCTAAACATAGTCTATTACTCGCTAAGGTTTCTTATTAGACTAATGACTATCCCTATATTCCAACACATGTTATTTTAGTGTGTTTTGTCCTCACACACACATAACATGGGAAACTTCCCAGAAGGTCACCCATCCTGATTACTACTCAATGCCAGACATGACTTACTGTGGAGTTCTAATCAGATAGGCTCCCGAAAAGAAAGGTGAACCTTGTGGACATGGGTTGTAACATTTATCCTTTTAAGTCTCACTTTTCCAGAGGTGTTACATTATCCACCCCTTTAAATAACAACACCCTCATTGTGGACTCCAAGCCCCAAACCCAGGCAGTGCATAAGCACTTCTAGCTGGGTATTGCCTCTGATACCAATTTTTCACGACCCATCCCCCAGGGCCTGCATCGTGACTACCTCATGCCCACCTTCCATAGGCCAGGGGCTGGTGACTAGCACCAATGGCGTAATTCCATTGTACTGGGAAGTAATTTCCTTTATAAAATGTAAACACACACAACTAGAGTATAAGAGAAAGAAAACACTAAGAAAAGCTGTATAAAAAGTGTGCTGAAATCACAAAGGGGCCATAAATACATGCCCAACACAAAGGTACAACTACTACTTAAATAAAGTACAACTGAAAAGGCAAATAGTTGAATGGTGAAAGCAGCTCCTGGATCGTCCTCCAGGTTCCTACCTAAAGGGTAGGTATAGATGTCCTCCTCAGAATTCCACGTCAATCGGTCCGCTCCATGTGCCGTCACATTGTGTTGTCCACCTACGGGTACCATCCAGTCATGGAACTCTCATCCTCTATCAGCGCTTCCCATCGTCTGCATCCAACACAATGAGGTGCGGGCATAGCCCGGGCAGGGGAGAGTATAATCATACTCAGTTGGGACCCCGAGACCCTCAAGGTCTCACAAAATCCAACAAGGATAATCCAAAAAGCATGATTTCAATGGATAACCATTACTTAGGTATAGGCCCATACATATACCTATGTTATCAAGTAACCCATCTCAATCATGAGGAAAACACAAAGGTAAATGACTCCGCTCAAACAATTATTTTTATTCACGTTGTCGAAACCACGACTGTTGGAGAACTCCTCCTCTATCGAGTACAATGGGCTTGCCTCTACAACCAAGATCTTCCCACTAACCTTGGACTGTTGAAGTACTCTGCCTGCTGAGTATTGTGGGCATGCTGCTGCAACCAAGCGCTTCCCACCATGGGTCTTCCGCTACAACCAAGAGCTCCCCCCTCATAGCCTATAGAGGTTCTCCTTCTGTCGAGTATCGTGGGTCTACCGCTACAACCAATTGCTCCTTCGCCGTGGGTCTGCTTCTACAACCAAGCGCTCCCCACAAGGACATTTGATTCACTCCGAGTTGATCGATCAGCAGTTGTCAAGACTCAGCCAGCTACTAGGTCTCTACAATCTACTCGCTCGTAATTGGGAGGGTATTCTCCATGAGCCTCATGCTGATACTCCATGTGTCATGAAGTCTCACGTATAAGTATCAAAAAGGACCGACTCGTCATAGGGGTCTCAACTTAATAAACGGAGCGTCAATCGGACGTCTGGTCTGTGAGTTATTGGCTTTTCTGTTTCAGGGGCCCAGTTGGTTTTAAAGCTAAAACCAACCGGGCCATACTCCAGTCTCATCCTAATCCCATGTTTAGTATGCCAAATAAACCATCTCAACAAAAGGAATCCAATGTAGATAACATCACATCAATCGGACGTCCGATCCTTTATTAATAATTGTTTCCGCTACGAGGGCCCGTTTGGATTCCGGTGTGAACCAACCCTTCCGTACCCAAACTTCTCCAAAACCATGATTGTAATATACCGAAACGATCGCCTCAATCCGAGGAATCCTACATAACAAACAGTTCATCGATCGTAGGTCTGTAGCTCACGTTATGAGCTATTAACCTGAAATAGTTCGATGAGGGGGCTCTGTGCCTGGTCCGACCCAGCCCAAACCACCCTCGGCTGGCCAGAACCAGGTCGACCAGTCCTAGGTCTAGGTCAGGCCTGTTAGGGCGCGGTGCGGCCAGGGTGGGAAAGCGGGGGGGGGGGGGGATGCGGCCCCCCGGTTCCATGTAACGGAGGCACCCGACTCACGCCGCCTGGTCTTCCCGGAACCCACGCGGCACGGGTTCCGTTCCTCTGCCACCAGGGGTAGTGCTGCCGCGCCGGCAACCCGCGCCTCCGCGATGTTCCGCGGGAAACCATAGTCATTCCAGTCATCCTTTTTAGCTCATGTATGCACCTATGGCCTCCTCGGGTCCTGCTCTACACTACGACGACCTCAAATCAACATTTCCCTTCCGTTCATTTGTCTCCAAACATTCAGTTCATCACGAACAAGTTGGTTGTGGGTATGGGCTTGTTCGTTAGCCTATATCCACCACGTGAGTGGTTCAAATAATCAACCAATAAATAAACGCAAATATTCTAAGGTATAAATCTCATATATGAAATTATAAAAATTCCCCCTACCTCGGAAAGATGTCGCACGTCATCAAGCTGCGGAAGACAAACGTCACAGTAGTTGGGCGTCGTAGAAGAACAATTTCGATTCTGTTGACGTTGGAGTGCACTCGAAGAAGAATCGGCCTTGGTGAATTTGTGTTATTCGTCAATGAGAACACTATTCTTCATGTTATTTATGTTCCTTGTGGGAAGAACAAACCTCTTCCTCTCTTTAGTTCTCCCAAGAATTTTCCCCACAAATATTTTCCAACCCAAAAATATTAGAAAGGCTTCCCCCAATTTTAAAAGAATCCCATACAATTCAAAAAGATTCAAAATTAAGTACCAATTAATTAGTGAGGTAATTAATTGGTTGGGGTGGCATAATCAATGTGTGGAAGATGATAAATAACTATGGGATAAGGGGGGAGTTATAAATATTGATAGAGGGTTTCAAGGGGGTTTAAAGGAGTTGATAGGTTAGGGTTTGTGTGGTACCCACCTAACAAATATCCTCTCATGGGAGTTTATGTGAGTGTGGGCCCCACACCGAACTCCCCATTGTATGAATTAACTAACAAACATAAATAAAATTGTGTAATTCACAATTTTATTAATTTTATTCTAAATCCCCAAAAATTAACTCTCAACTTGCATAAAACGCAACTGCGGTAAAGGTGTAGAGACCCGAATCTTGACGTACAAGGACATTACACTACATTAGCAGAATACTTAATACATAACAAAAACAGACACACAAGGACCTTAATAGTTTAGTGTCTTTGGAAACTTGGAATGTAATCTTCTAATCGTGGTGAAAGATCTTCAAAATCTCCTATAAAGATCTTCCCCTTTGTTTCTTACCTAAAACCTTTCTTTATATCCTGGGGAAAAGTAAACATAAAAAGGGTGAGCTCAAATGCTCAGTAAGGGTAAGCATGGATAAAATAAAACATACCATATACATTTGAAATTAAAAACATGAACATAATATTTAAACATTAAAAGCTTGAGCAATGCCATAAAACATGGAAGTACGTAAGGAATATATCACAAAGAAACATTAAGAATGATAAAATAGAATGGGAATAAAACATTTAATTGTTGAAACCATTAAGCACATGATGTGATTTCAATAGTATCCAAGGAATTTCTGCCAAGACCATCTTAGTTGAAAAAGTCCCTTTCTGAATCGAGTTCACTCCTCGTTCCAGTCCTGTATTATTGAACTGGTTTAACTTGCCATTCCAACCATGTCTTTATCATGAGATATAAATATTTACCCAATGCAATGGAGGGAGATATAGATCCAACCCATATCATAATGAAATCATTCTTACTTGTTCCACAAAATAAACATACATCATTCATAATAACCCAACAAATAAAATGGGTTTCATAAACATCATCCCATTATCACATAATTAATATATAATAAATCGATATCATTTCATAATAAGAAAAGTAAAACCATGTAAATCATGCATACATGATACATGAAACATACACCTATGAAATAATGTCATTTTAGATGGAAAATGATCTTAATAAAACACTTGAAATGAATTATTGAGGAAAATAACCTTTCTTCTTTAAAATCATTTTCTTTTCACAAAATGTCATGCATTTTTTAAAAGAAAATTATTTTGATGAAAATAGTCATGAAATCATTTGGAGTATGATTCATGAAAATAAGGCTTTATAAAACCATAGAAATATGTTCGTGTCGTATAAGTTAAAAAAACATTCTTCTCGTACTTTTGTCAGAAAAGTCAAAAAAGTACCTTGTGGGGTAAATAAAAGACGATTCCTTCCATACAAAGGGGTAAAAGTAAAAATGGGTAAAAAGGACATTAAACATACATGAATACACTTTTATAAAACATGGATATGGATGATAGCAATAACCCCATTAAATACTTAGGAATAAGCAATCTCGGATAAAAAAGAGTTTTGCAAAATTATCCCTTACCTTATGTCTGATATGCTTCGTATGTATCCGAACCTCCTGTATAATGATTTAAATAATGTCATTGACTTATTACATAATCATATTCATTGTTATGATATCATATATGGTTTAATTATGACTTTATATTACACGTTCTTTTGTAAATTCCATGTTAAAGAGTGTTTTGGGTAAAATCGTTTCATTTGTTGTCCGTGTTTTGACTTGTAATTATTCATATGATTACTTAGATCATGATTAAATAATAAAACATGATTTATATATAATATATATTCAGAATATACATATATATAATAGATCTATAAATGGAAAGAAATACACCTTTCATGGAGACGGTAGGCCGTACGTACGCATGAACACTGTTTTCGTTTCCTTATTGAGTTAAATGGAATTAAGTAGATGACATACATTTATATATATATATATAAATCCATTAGCTTTATAATTTCATATATTTCATTATTATTTCTTATATATACTTTATAATCATTCTTAAATGGTTAACATGGAGAATGAATCTCATCGCGTCGTGGAGACGGTAGTCCGTACGTACGCACGAGCGATGATATCATTCCCATAATTATTGAATTGAATTGTATAAGATGATAGAATATATCATAATCAGAATGATTTTATAATAACTGTGTATAGTTATTTTTTACACCATTATACCCATCCAAGTAAGGTGGTGTTGGGAAAACAAATTACACCACGGCGTGGAGATGGTATTCCGTACGTACGCACGCGCGGTGATTTTGTTTTCCGTAGGATGGATAGATGGTGAAATAGGGTTGTTTCATACTTATAATAACATATCCGTATATTAATAATACTGATGTTATTATTTCATAATGAAACAACTAAAGAAGAAGAAGTAGAAGAAGAAATAAAGTTTAATGAATCGGTAACAGACATTACCTCTTCTTTGAAGCCCCTCTTTGAGATCTCCACTTCAGGCACTAAAATTGGTCTTTGAAGATGACCATGACATCTAGGATGTTTCTAGGGAAGTGGAAAAGTGAATTTGGCTGGGTTTGGGCGAGCTTGAAGGCTCAAATTGGTGTGAGGAGGAGAGGGAGGAGGTGCCCTTTTATAAGGGAGGTGAGGGGCACCTTTGGAATTCTAAAACATATTAATTTATAATAAATCTAAACCCACCTAAAAACCTCCAAAAATGACTCATATTATAATATTAGATGATATAGGGTTGTAATCTCATCAACCAATAAAATTTAGACATGTTAGGAATTTATTTTCAACATTATCAACTTGATTTCTCCTTATTTAATGAATTTAATTTTTTTGTGGTAATAACATTCTAAATTTTAAATTATTACCAATAATTACTTATTTGTTGTGAATTGACCATAATTGGATACTTTATAATAGTTTATACCATATAAATTTAAATTTATAATTTTTGAATAATTTTGGGATTTTTAAACAATTTTATAATATGTTATTTTTATAAAATAACAATAGTGTCAATTTTGACACTATTCATTTATTTGAATTTAAATAAAATATATACAGAATATATTTTAGAACTATAAGCATTAATAGATTAATAAAAGGTCATATGTATCTAGAAAAATATTGTATAACATTAAATAGTTCATATAATATTTATTTTATTATTTTTAAAACCATTTATTTGATTTATCTCTTAACAAAATAATTACTACAACAATTTTGTATAATTATTTAATATACTTATTTGTTGCATAAAAATTAAAACTAAAATCCTGTAATGAATAAAAATCTTTTAACTTTTAAAATAAATCTTTTACTCAAATTTATCATCTTAAAATCACAATAGTTAAATTATTATATTTATTAAATTATGAAGGTGAAAACTTTGGCATCATTTAAAATAAAATAATATAAGTGTCATAATCACTTTTATAAGGCTCAAAACGGTTATATATTAGGTAATTGGATGATTAAGGTGTATATATACAATACCAATAAGGTTTGGTCAGGTTTGTGGGCCTTTTAATGGGTATTATTATTTCAATAAAAACTATATTACTTATTTTAACTTAATAAATAATTTCTGTATCATTAATGTATCACCATTAATGACAATTATTTAATCCCTAAAAATTATAAATAAATCATCATGATGTAGATAACTTTATTATATTTCTATAGACTATTAATTTTCTATGTTTTCTGATGTTTATCACTCAATTAAAATTATTATACTTATAAGATTTAAGAGAGTGACATGTTGTCACATTCTTTGGTTTTAATAATAATTAAATTATTGTCATGGTCAAAAGTCCATAAAAATGAATCTAATCCGACCCTTAGGTTATATGGGTCTACTATAAGCCATCCAATAGAATTTTGGCATGTGTTAGGCTAATTTTATGATATTATATTTATCCTTAATTACCCGATTTACCTTTAACTATGGTAAATAAAATTTACCGTAGTTACTATTCATAATTCCCAAAAATAAAAAGTATCTTATTAACATATTTTGGACCCACTGATTCCAAATATGGAATCCATTTTTCAAAATTCAATACACAAAAGTTGTAGAAATGAAATTAAAATTAATCATGTTGTCCAAAGAAAACAGGTTTTTCTTTAAAACATTGCAAAAGATTGAATTGATTTAACCTACGAATTTAATGTAAAATCAATGCTAATGACATAAATTATATTAAATGGTATAAATATATTCTATTTATACTTTAAAACCATTCAATATTACAATTTAACCATATACATTATTGCGATGAAAAAATTTGTTTTTAATTAAAATATAGCGTGTTTTTACTATTCATAAAAATATGAAAGTTACCAGAATAATATGAAAAATTTATCCAAAGTAAATTTTTATTTCATTATTCCAAAGAAGAATTTTATTTTGTAAAATTGAACTTATAAACATGTCAAAAACTAGATTTAATGTGGGTGCGCCATCAAAAGGCGGCAAAACTGCATTTTTTGAAAAATACTTATTTTAGCCGAAAAATTTATTTTGTTCTTATACCATGTTCTAGAAAATATTTAAAATGAATAATAATGTTATAAAATTAAATATTTAGTTAATTCTATTCATAACGGCTAGTTCATAATAATATTATAATAATATATCGTTGTTTAGCAAAACCTGGTATTGCGTACAACACACGCTATCGAGGAAGGTCGTGATTACGTGTAATGCAAGCCAAGTCAGGGTTGCATGTTGTGCAAGAATCCTTCGTTGTTTCGTATAACAGAATCCAACCATATTTCATTTATACATTGAATATATATATATATATACTAAATGTTTCATAGAATAACTATTATCAAAATTGTGTGTAACGCGATCCAAGAATAGTGTTGTGTATACTGCAAGCTAATATGGTGTTGCGTATAGCGCACGGTAATCTTGGAGTAGCATACAACACAAGACATTAAGTAAATTAAAAGAATATTTTTCATAAAATATCGGGGTGTTACATTCTACCCCCCTTAAAATGAATTTCGCAATCGAAATTCGACGGGGTTATAAATGGTTTACCACTCGAAAGATTGTTTAAAAGAAACCCACATCATAAAAAGGAATACCAAATCATGGCATTAAAAACTAAAGTATGAAATGTAACGGTTACCCAAATTAACTCATCAGTGGGTTTCCACGTAGGAGAACATAAGTGAAAATATGGATATGGAAGAAAAATCTAACCATCAAGTTCTGATGGAGAGTGGTAGAGAACATGGATATGAAAAATCCAACAATCACAAAGCTATAGATTTGTGATGATCTAAGGTACCATCTGATTAATCGGATATAAGGTAACTTGGACAACATTTTTGGTTTTCAAGATCATTTCCCTAAAGTTGATGAATTAAAAGAAATACTTACATGATTTTGGTACAATCTCACTGTTGTTCGTGAATTGAACAATTTACACTTCATCCATTAAAGAAATGAAGTTGAATTTGTTATTCGTGATGTGTTAGCAGATCATGTGATAGAATCATGGGTCATTCCATCTCTTTCAAACAAAAGGTTAGCAAAAGATATAAGTCCATCTTATGGTTAGATTAATCGTATATGGTTCCAAAAATGAACTTATACTTCATATATCATACCGCTTAATAAAATAAAACTAGGTTCTAATAACCAAGGACATCCTGTAGGCCAGTGGTAGGCGATAAAGGCCAGTCACACTTCGGTTGTGGGTTCGATTCCCACAGCCTTGTCCGACGCGATGGTTCGTCGCCCATCCTGCAGGTTTTCCTTTTTCTAAAACTATATTACTATAACATCCCATCAATAATATCGAAAAAAGTTCTATCCTTAAACAATACTAACTTATGTCCAACATAATCCATTCCAATATTTAGGATTTTCTAACATACTTCGGTCCAAGATTGTAGTATAAAGAAAACAATTACTTTAATTGTCATCAACCAAGAATGTGAATACCATCATTTATCAACCATATATCTCGTTGGTCACATTCTAATCATGTATTCTCTTGAAAAATGAATACCCATTAAACCTTAGTGAAAACATGAATGCTGTCAAAAGTTGACTCTTTCCACATACCAAAATCCAAAAATTCTATATACTCAAACCATGATATAATCGTCTCTTTATATCAGTCATGAGCTCATTAATACTATCAATCATTTGATTTTCTCCTTATCCCTTCATTATGTGCATATCATCTACATTCCAAAAATACTGGTACCATTCGTCAAACACTTTCAAAACTCAAGGAAAGACCACAATGTAACAATAATTAGATGTCTCTTTATTCAATAGTACCATGAGATTACATATACAACATTACACTTGATAAACATGTAATCATTCCACAACCTTTTTAAACCATTGATCGAGCTTCAACAATTCTTTCATCTCACATATCATTTGTAGTCTCTTCATAATCATCAACATAAATACTACCCATACGACCATACTGATTCTCTTCATGAGACTTTACCTTAGGGAATTGGTTTGCATAATTCCCATAAATTCCACATTTAAAACATTTAACCATTGTTGATGTCGTAGCAATACCATTATCCTCATCCATGGTGTTAACTGAACCTTTTCCTTTCAGTTACTGGATTTGTGTCCTTCTTTTCCACACCCAACGCATCTTCTAGTTCCTTTGAAACAATCTCCCCGATGCCTCTTACCACATGATTTACATGAGGGAAATTGAACTTTTATTCCTCTATGATCATCATAAAACTCCATATTTCTCTTATTATCTGAGACGGGAAACTTACCAAAGTTGAGATTATTGATCATATTATGAGATTTCTAATTAGGCATAATAATGATGTTTGGACTTCCAAATCCCGTTTCATTTGGTTTCTTATAAAGAATATCATTCCATTGTCCGTCATATCCTCTATTATCATGAATCTTCTGGTTTCCAGCCATTTTCTAAAACCCAAAAAGAATAGTGTGAGAGGCAAAAATCATGTTAGGGAAAACAACATAGTAATGGGGAAGTACCCTCAATATCTAACATATTAGGTTAAATTCTAAGATCGTTAGCACAATTCTAGGACTATAACCTATACGTATACTTAACCTTTGGGACATCCTAAGACATACCTTAGACATATCTCTAGGGATCTCACTAAAGTTCTCGCATCCTAGTTTCCAAAGGTTGACTAAACCGTTCCTCTGATACCAATTGTAGAGACCTGAAGTTTGACGTACATGGACATTACATTAATTTAGCGGAATACTTAATACATAAAAAAACAGAAACACAAAGACCATAATAGTTTAGTGTCTTTGGAAACATGGAATGTAATCTTCTAATCGTGGTGAAAGATCTTCCACATCTCCCATAAAGATCTTTCCCTTTTTTTCTTACCTAAATCCATTCTTTATATCCTGGGGAAAAGAAAACATAAAAAGGGTGAGCTCAAATGCTCAATAAGGGTAAACATGGATAAAATAAAACATACCAAATACATTTGAACTTAAAAACATGTACATAATGTTTAAACATCAAAATCTTGAGCAATGACATAAAATATGGAAGTACGTAAGGCATAGATCATAAAGAAACATTAAGAATGATAAAATAGAATGGGAATAAAACATGTAATTGTGGAAACCATTAAGCACATGATATTATTTCCATAGTAGCCAAGGCATTGCTGCCAATACCATCTTAGTTGACAAAGTCCCTTTCTGAATCGAGTTCACTCCTCATTCCAGTCCTATATTATTGAACTGGTTTAACTTTCCATTCCAGCCATTTCTATCTCATGAGATATAAATCATTACCCAATGAATTGGAGGGAGATATAGGTCCCACCCATCTCATAATGAAATCATTCTTACTTGTGCCACAAAATAAACATACATCATTCATAATAACCCAAAAAATAAAATGGGTTTCATAAACATCATCCCATCATCAAATAATCCATATAAAAGAAATGGATATCATTTCATAATTTGAAAAGTAAAACCATGTAAATCATAGAGACATGATACTTGAAACATCCACATATGAAATAATGTCATTTTAGATGGAAAATGGTTTTAATAAAACACTTGAAATGAATTCTTGAGGGAAATAACCTTTCTTCTTTAAAATCATTTTCTTTTCACAAAATGTCATGAATTTTTTAAACGACAATTATTTTGTTGAAGATAGTCATGAAATCTTTTTGAGTAAGCTTCATTTAAATAAGGCTTTATAAAACCGTAGAAATCCATTCGTGTCGTAGAAGTTAAAAAAACATTTTTCTCGTACTTTTGTCGAAAAAGTCAAAAAAGTACCTTGTGGGGTAAATAAAAGAAGATTCCTTCCATTCCAAGGGGTAAAAGTCAAAATGAGTAAAAAGTACATTAAAAATACACTAATACACTTTTATAAAACATAGACATGGATGATATCAATAACCCCATTAAATACTTACGAATAAGCAATCTCGGATAAAAATGAGATTTGCAAAATTATCACTTACCTTATGCCCGATATGCTATGTATGTATCTGAACCTCCTGTATAGTGATTTAAATAATGTAATTGACTTATTAAAGAATCATATTCATTGTTATGATATCATATATGGTTTACTTATGACTTTATATTACCCGTTCTTTTGTAAATTCCATGTTAAAGAGTGTTTTGGGTAAAATCGTTTCATTTGTTGTCCGTGTTTTGACTTGTAATTATTCATATGATTACATAGATCATGATTACTTAATAAAACATGATTTATATATAATATATATTCAGAATATACATATATATAAGAGATCGATAAATGGAAAGAAATACACCGTTCATGGAGATGGTAGGTTGTACGTACGCATGAACGCTGTTTTCGTTTCCTTATTGAGTTGAATAGAATTAAGTAGATGACATACAAATATATATATATATACATAAATAAATTAGCTTTATAATTCCATATATTTCATTATTATTGATTATATATACTTTATAATCATTCTTAAATGGTTAACATGGAGAATGAATCTCATCGCGTCGTGGAGACGGTAGTCCGTACGTACACACGAGCGATGATATCGTTCCCATAATTATTGAATTGAATTGGATAAGATGATACAATATATCATAATCATTATGATGTTATAATAACTGTGTATAGTTATTCTTTACACCATTATACCCATCCAAGTAAGGTGGTGTTGGAAAAACAAATTACACCACGGCGTGGAGACGGTATTCCGTACGTACGCACGCGCGGTGATTTCATTTTCCGTAGGATGGATAGATGGTGAAATAGGGTTTTTTCATACTTATAATAACATATAAGTATATGACTGATACTGATGTTATTATTTCATAATGAAACAACTTTAGAAGAAGAATTAGAAGAAGAAATAATGTTCAAAGAATCGGTAACGGACATTACCTCTTCTTTGAAGCGCCTCTTTGAGACCTCCACTTAGGGCACTAAAATTGGTCTTTGAAGAAGATCAGGTCCTCTAGGATGTTTCTAGGGAAGTGGAGAACAGAATTTTTCATGGGTTGGCCGAGATTGAAGGCTCAAATTGATGTGAGGAGGAGAGGGAGGAGGTTCCCTTTTATAAGGGAGGAGAGGGGCACCGATGGAATTCATAAAAAAATTAATTTATAATAAATCTAACCCCACTTAAAAACCTTAAAAAATGACTCATATTAGAATTTTAGATGATATAGGGTTGTAATGTTATCATAAAATAAAATTTAGACATGTTAGTAATTTATTTTAAACATTATCAACTTGATTTATCCTTATTTAATCAATTTAATTTTATTTGTGGTAATAACATTGTAAATTTTAAATTAGAACAAATAATTACTTATTTGTTGTGAATTATCCATAATTAGATAATTTATAACCTTTTATACCATATAAATTTAAATTTATAATTTTTAAATATTTGTTTTATTTTTAAACAATTTTATAATATGTTATTTTTATAAAATAACAATAGTGTCAATTTTGACACAATTCATTTATTTGTATTTAAATAAAATATATACTGAAGATATGTGCGAAATAAAAGCTTTAATAGATTCATAATAGTCCATATGTATCTAAAACATTAGTTGAGAAGATTAAATAGTTCATATAATATTTATTTTATTATTTTTAAAACCATTTATTTGGTTTATCTCTTAATAAAATAATTACTACAAAATTTTTGTATAATTATTTAATATACTTATTTTTTGCATAAAAATGAAAAATAAAATCCTATAATGAACATAAATCTATTAAATTTTACAATAAAACTTTTACTCTAATTTATCATCTTAAAATCACAATAGTTAAATTGTTATATTTATTAAATTATGAAGGTGAAAACTTTGGCATTATTTAAAATAAAATAATATAAGTGTCATAATCACTTTTATAAGGCTCCAAATGGTTATATATTAGGTAATTGAATGATTAAGGTGTATATATACACTACCAATAAGGTTTGGTCAGGTTTGGGGGCCTTTTAATGGGTATTATTATTTCAATATAAACTATATTACTTATTTTTCACTTAATAAATAATTTCTGTATCATTAATGTATCACCATTAATGAAAATTATATAATCCCTAAAAATTATAAATAAATTATCATGATGTAGATAATTTCATTATATTTCTGGAGACTATTAATGTTTGAAATTTTATTATGTTTATCACTCAATTAAAATTATTATACTTATAATATTTAAGAGAGTGACATGTTGTCACTTTCTTTGGTTTTAATAATAATTAAATTATTTTCATGGTCAAAACTCCATAAAAATAAATCTAATCCGACCCTTAGGTTATATGGGTCTACTTTTAGCCATCCAATAGAATTTTGGCATGTGATAGGCTAATTTTATAATATTATATTTATCCTTAATTAACCGATTTCCCTTTAACTATGGTAAATAAAATTTACCGTAGTTTCTATTCATAATTATCAAAAATAAAAAGTATCTTATTAAAATAATTTGGACCCACTGATTCCAAATATGGAATCCATTTTTCCAAATTCAATTCACAAAAGTTTCAGAAATTAAATTAAAATTAATCCCATTGTCGAATAAAAGCGGGTTTTTCTTTAAAACATTACAAAAGATTGAATTGATTTAACCTTCGAATTTAATGTAAAATAAATGCTAATGACAAACATTATATTAAATGGTAAAATTATATTATATTTATACTTTAAAACCATTCAATATTACAATTTAACCATATAAATTATTGCGATGAAAAACGTTGTTTTTAATTAAAATATAGCGTGTTTTTACTATTCCTAAAAATATGAAAGTTACGAGAATAATATGAAAAATTTATCCAAAGTAAATTTTTATTTATTCATTCCAAAGAAGAATTTTATTTTGTCAAATTGAACTTATAAACATGTCAAAAACTAGATTTAAAGTGGGTGCACCATCCAATGGTGGCAAAACTGCATTTTTTGAAAAAACTTATATTACCCGAAAAATTTATTTTGTTCTTATACCATGTTCTAGAAAATTTGTAAAATGAATAATAATGTTATAAAATTCAAAATTTAGTTAATATTATTCATAATGTCTAGTTCATAATAATATTATAATAATATATCATTGTTTAGAAAAACCCGGTATTGTGTACAACACACGCTATAGAGGAAGGTCACGATTGCGTGTAATGCAAGCCAAGTCAGGGTTGCGTGTTGTGCAAGAATCCTTCGTTGTTTTGTATAACAGAATCCAACCATATTTCATTTATACATTGAATATATATATATATACTCAATGTTTAATAGAATAACTATTACCAAAATTGTATGTAACACGATCCAAGAATAGTGTTGCGTATACTGCAAGCTAATATAGTGTTGCGTATAGCATAAGGTAATCTTGTTGTAGCATACAACACAAGACATTAATGAAATTAAAAGAATATTTTTCATAAAATATCGGGGTGTTACAAAAGGTCCCCTTAAGTGAATATTAGAACTGCGAGTTCATTGGTGCACTCAGATTTCTATTCCGAGCACCAGTTCAAAAGATAGAAAAAGCCACACGTACATTCATTGAACATACCTAGATAAACATTAGAAATTGATTCCGAGCACACCCGGCCTCGGAATCTGGTGCCGTTAGAAACTGTGGACTTGTAAAATTCCAATGAAATTAAGAAAAAAATTTCCTTAAAATTTCCAAGTCATTAAAATGTTGGTGAATAATGATCCATTGGAAATTTTCAACGTTAAAAAATATTTAATTAAATCTTTTCATGGGAATCTATATGATATATCATTATACTGTGAATTAAGAAAATATTTTCAATCCCACTTTCATCATGAGGGTTTTACCATGATTAAAATTTATGAAATTATTCCATTGATGTTTTTGAAACATATAATATTATATACATTATAATTGTTTTTAGAAAAATATATCGAAGTTGTGTCGTTTATATACCTATAATTGATTGGGAAATGTTAATGTCTCATGATATTTCATGTATGGTGCACAAGAGGTTCAAAAAAGTATAATATATATGGTTCACATGGATTTGTATTAAGATTACAATGTTATAATGGATGTTAAGGGACACATACAATAATTATTATATATTTTATCATTTATTTTATTGACTTTCTGTTTTGTATTAAGATATTATTACGATGTTATGATTTATTATACTTCAACATGATTATGATTCAATATATAATTTCCATTTGACATTATTTCATTCTTATATCTCTCTTGTAAATCATTTTACATGTCAATTATTATTATATTTAGTGTACTTCCTTCATGATTTTTAGAAAATTCATGTTTTAACATGTTTTTTTAAATAAATCCATTCATGTTCTTATATTCTCATATAATATGATGTAACACTTGATGATAGGTTGACAAGTTTTCCTTTACTGAGTGTTTGAGCTCATCCCTTTATTATGATCCTCTCCATGGGTTATGGATATACATAAAAAAGATTTATAAGTTTAAAAGGGTTTACTGATGTGTTATATTATTAATATATGTTTAGAAGTTTTACTAAAAATACTTTATATTTAATTTTTATTTGTAGAGGATAAATAAATTGGATAATTAAGAAATGAGAAATTTTGGTGATATATAGTGTGTATATTTTTTTTAAATGATATATGATAATGATATGTTTATTTTGCGACATCATAGTTGATTCTAAGGTGACAATTAGTTTTTTTATTATGGTGTAGTCATATTGTCGAATATAAAAAGGTAAATATTGTAAAAACTCATAGGATATGTTTAAGGGATAATAATATGTATTTGATAACATCATATAATATTATTAATGATTATGGTGTGTTTTTTCAGGAAATACATCCCTTTATAGCTATTTAAGGTGGATACAATCATTATCACATATATTTCCAGTGTTAAGTACCATAAAAACAACGTGTTGGTTATTAACTCAACAACAACCCTGATCACAAAACATTTCACTAACTAAACAAATAGTTTTCCAATCATAAGTGATAATATTAGTTGATCATTTAGTATTTTTGAACCACAATGGAGGATATATTTCTCACTTCTGTTGAGGTACTTGTTTGATAACTATAATAGTACCCTAAAAAAGGAAAACTATGATGAATCTTAAATGATTTATGTTGCACAGATAATGTTATATGTCGATCAATGAAATGTATAGTCTGAAATGAAATGATATAGGTTAAAATATAGTTATATAACATGAAATAAATGAATTATATTCTAAAATAATATTACAATAATGTGAGAAATAATGAGCCAAAATTTCCCTATAGCTATATGGGATACTACTTTAATTATTATATCTTTTCATCAATTACATTAATCGGATTTTGATTTAATAATGGCTGGAACATGAATGAATAGAGTAAACAATGTTTATAATGGAAATAATAATGATTTCTCCAATGAAAACCATATTTAAATGAGAGATATGATAAGTATATTATTTATTATGATAAACTATATATCGTGATTCATGACTCCTAATGAAACCATTGTTGAAATTGTAATTGAGATAATAATGTGAATGATGGAGAGTCATGAGAATTATTTAAATAATTGTGTTTAAATTAAGGATATTCAACTTAATATATATAACACAAGTTCAAATCTACATCATATTAATTTCCTTGATGCCAACATAATAATATTTAATTATTGAAAAGTTTGGATTAAATAAAATATATATCAATATAAAAACAGGCAAACAACAGAGGAATCCAATGTTTTTCATCCAGATCCCCTAAATATTTTATGTTTTCGATGTGTTGAATTTGGTCACTATACATCCTAATGCACAAATACTATGGTTAAATCAGATAACCGACAGAAAACACCACCATTGTTGTGAGATCATTTACAATTTTATGCATCTATTTCTATCAAGGAATAAAATGATTTCCCACTCTAGACATTTCAATGTCACATTCCATTTTTTATTTAACATGTTCTGTGTTTATCTAAAAATAAACAACTATTATTCTGTGTAATTGTTATATCCATGATATATGAAACTCTATCATATATTGAAGAAGGTTATGACTTATAGAATTATTATTTTTCCCACATATTAAGATTTTTTTAGAAATATACTATTTCTTTTTACAATGGGTTCATATTAAATTTTTCATTTGAAAATATCATAACCTATCTTAAATCGAAAAATAATGAATACAAAATTAATAATA
Source organism: Viscum album (assembly GCA_963277665.1). NCBI lineage: Eukaryota > Viridiplantae > Streptophyta > Magnoliopsida > Santalales > Viscaceae > Viscum > Viscum album. Next base: position 697,249,404 of record OY728163.1, read on the forward strand.
AATTAGTATCTCAATATATAAATTTTTCACCCTATATGAGTATTAATATTTCACGAAGGTAGTTTATTTATGTATGAAATAATGAATGGACCCGTGATTTTAAAATTCATTTTAGTCAAACAATATATATATTTATATCATTTTCTATATGAAAAACCAAAGAAAAATAAATAATTCTATGTTTACACAAACATAAACTAGTTTATTAATTAACTGTTACATATTAGAGTAATATAAATATATAATTTATTAATGTATATATATTTATATATTTAATATTTAATAAAAAAATATTTAATTATATATTATTTTTAATTAGGTTACATTTTTTGGACTATAATTTTTTAAATGAAAAAAATGAAATTTTTTATTAAATGATTATTTTCATAAAATTTAATATTTATCGATTAATTATATAATTATTATTTAAGCTAGAAATTATGAATATGAAAAACTAGTATTTTAAGAGTATTCTTTTTCCTATAAAAATCATTTTCAATTATAAATTATGTTCTTATCAAAAAATTTATTTTATTAATATTTCAAATTTTTATTGATCAAAATTAAAAAAAATTATTTATAATGAAAATATAGTATTAATATTAATTTTTTTTTATTTTAAAGAAATACTTAATTTCATGGTAAATATTGAAAAAATTATTTTATTAATACTGTTAGTTATTTTATGTTATTTTATTATATAAATTCAATAATAGATTTTGAAACCCTTAACATTTTAATTTTTTTTATTTTCGTGTAATATATATTTTTTAAAATACAATGCTGAATTTAAAATACCATTCACTCCATTCGTAATTTTTATAAATAATTTTGATGAAAAATGTATATTTATTGGTTTTTGTAATTAATTATAATATATTGGGATTATTTTTTATTTATAATACATTAAAAATAACAATATATATAAATATAATATTTTATATTTTATATTCATCAGATAAAATTTAAATGATATTTTGATCTTATTAAAAACTCATTATGCTAAAAATAAACTTTTTTTCATAAAATGGGTCTTGATCATCAAATGAAATAATGCTAAAATTTATTTCTTCTAAAAACTAAATAATTCATCATATAAAATTATTAATATTTTAAATATACATATTTACATATTAGTAAATATTTCCAATACTAATTTTCACTATTCATAGGCATTTTCATGTGTAAAACAGGAGTTAAAATGGTAATGATAAATTATGGGAAAATGGGGTATACCTTGTGCAAGGGGTTATAATATATAATCAAATATTTATAATATTGAATGGTTGAGAAACTGTTCAATTTATATCTACCCTCAAGGGTTATTAGTAATTTTTAATCCCTTTTCCTTTATAAAATGTGTGTTCTCATTGAGGAATAATGATTGTCTCAATATGTTTCCTTTTTATCTAATATAAAAGATTACAACTTCAACACATTAAAATTTATGAATCAAATCTGATTTAATATATTACAATCTAATATTTCTATCAGACTATAACAATAAACCACTAGGTAAATCCCATGGGCACACTTTGTTATCCTCATCCCTTCAGTTCAATGGTTTATTCCTATAACTTTTCATGTCTCTAATATAAGTATTATATAGTTTTTAAATTGTTCTTCTTTTTCATACTCTTACAAATATCCCATTTACTTATTAATAGGATAAATTTACATTATTTTTTTATAATCATATGTTATCATTTTAATTGAAAACACATTATTTATTCTTTTAAATACAATTGGAAAGTTAATGGAAATACAATAATATGTGTGTGCGGATAAACCCCTCCGTGAATGACACAATAATGTTTCTATTACGATATTATAAAGTAAATTAAAAAATTATATTTAACTTACTAATATGAGTGTCTTATTTTATTAATTAATATTTCTTCATATATCATTCTTAATCATTGATACCATTCGCGTCCATGTATCACGATATGTATCAAAACTAATCAACAATCCATCATTATTCATGAGTTTCCTTTAATTGTTTTCATCAACCCCTTTTGTCAATTCCTCTTTAGGCATAGCCTTTACATTTGAAACAACATTTAAATTATCAACTTGTTCTTCGAATAATATATTTGAAATATTTATATATCCTTATATGGAGGATATTATCACCATAATTTTTTCATGCATAAGTAATGATTTCATGCTTTATAAATTTTTAAAGGTAAGATCCTTCAACATCTTAAATACTTATCAAACTATTATTACAATAACTAAATAAATGTTTTTCCATGTCCATGAAGCAATTTTTCCTAGAATCATTAGTATCATTATTCATATTTTTATTGAACAAACATAATTATATTAGACATAAATATTTATTTAATAAAAATTAATTATATTTGATTTGTGATATTTTCATTAGGGTTTCGTATAAATTATGAATATTAACATATATTAATTTAAATTTTGTATTTTTGTATATAAATAGTTATCAATAATAAATTATTTAAATTAAAAAAATACATTTATAAATTTTTAAATCATAAATTTTTAAAATTTTAATTACTTTATGGATGTATAAATACAATACTTTCATAAGAAATGATAATGGGATTATTTGGAAATAATTTTTTTTAAGTTACTGTTAAATGTACTTATTTTATTAATACAATCAGTTGTATGAATTTATATTTTTTATAACAATACATTGTAATATTTTATTACATTTTACATATAAAAGAATTATATTACGAATTTATAAAAATCATTTTAAAATAATATGATGAATTTTTTTAACCCATACAAAACAGTAGTATAATGTATTTTTTTTTAATGAAATTAATTATTTAATATTTTTATTAATTAATAATAACATTTCGAAATCATTTTGATGATATATTTTATTTTAACAGTAATACTACATAAATGATAACAATATCTTTAATTTTTTTAGTCAATTTCAATTAAAATTCTATGCAATTTATAAATCAATATTCTAAATACTTTTATTTCTAGAAAAGTGGTTTTTTTAATTACTATCATTGAAATTAATTTCATTAAAATTGTTTATATATTAATAGATACATTATTTATACTTTTGAAATAATTATTTTAATATTATAAATTAATGTCAATTTTAATTTTGACCATTAAAATTATTTAACAATTATAAAAGTGGAGTTAACACATTCTGAGTAAATTATGTGAAAATGGTATAAAACATACGTACATGGCTTTGAAATATATAAAAAATATATAATATTGAATTTTTGGACATAGTACTATATTTATATATATTAAGAATGAATTTTTTTACATGTTTTATCCACTCATATTGAATAATGGAATCATAACGTTGATAAATTATTAGTGATTATAGACCTTCTATTTTACCACTTATAAAGGGATACAACATTATTCTTTTCAATCTTTCACTAAAATATTAATTTAATATTTTAACCTATGACATTTTTCTCCCACTATTTCCTAATCCCACTTTTGAAATCCCATATCCCTAATTAGTTAGCCTAATCACATCAATTACATGGAATTATTCAATGGAATATAAAGTATCCATCATTATCATTCTGTCGTTTATTAAAAATTTATTCTTTAAAAATTCTTCCAAATATCCTATCACCATAGTAATATTATGACATCGGTTTCATTAGTATACATTTTTTTTGTTTTAATAATGGTTTGACCCATATTTTTTCTTTTTTCACTTATAAAAACCAACGAATGTCAACTATGTATAGGCATACCACCCCCACTATAAATTTCATTTTTGATTTCCCCTCACCATCATAGATAATAGGTTAAAAAATATTATTTAATTATCTAACATAATTTTTTTCACACCATTTGTATTATGAAATTATTATATTTCACCATCTATATTAAATTAAAAATTAAACAATAACATCAACATTATCCACCTAAAATAAATTATTCAAGGGAATTTTCTTAAATTGGATTTTTTGTTAATCGTTGACTTTGTATCAAAATAATAATATTTAAAAAAATTAAATAATTAAATTTCAGCTTAATTGGAGATAAATAATTTATTTGAAAATTTCATAGACTATTGTCAATAAACATGATGTGTTACAACAAAATTAAGAAAACAAACCATGTAACAGATGTAAGAGAAAACATTATAAAAAATATAATACTATAAAAGATGAACATTATGAAAATATATTCAAATTAATAACATTATTGGATATATTTCCAATAAAATTAATTTATAAATTGAGGATGTTTTTTGCAGGTGTATAATGGTTTTTTAAATAGGTATAAGCTTCATATAAAAACAACCGTCTTTGAAAGAAGTTTTCTTTGATGGATAAAATTACAAATAAATAATTTATATACAAAAAATCCGATAATAAATATCTTGTATAGTCATTTTTAATGTTATTTTAACTTCAATATCATGATATCATACCTTTGTGGGGATTTTATTAGAAGGATTCACACACCATAATGGGTAAATCCTAAATATCTCTTTATTGAGACATGTTTTAATGTAGTGGAACCATTTCTTATTACTATTGTATATATACTAAAAAAGAATTAAAATTTTAATAATCTATTATTTAATTACAGCGATTTTAATAAACATGAAATCTTAAACAATAAAATGAATTTTGATTAAAAAAATATTAAATTCATATGTGTATTTCATTACTCAATCTCATTTGTTGAGTAATAACTATTTAACTTAATTTCATATATTATTTTAGTTTTTGATTATATTTTTATGTTTTGAAATTATAATATTTTTTTAAAATTTAAAAATATTAAGAAAAATTGAAATCCATTAAAAATATGGGTTTTTAACACTGTACATAATATCCTCTTCCCCAAACGTTCTCATTCCCAATTTGATCCCTCATTATAGGATAAATAATGATAAAACCATTTTAACATTATCCTATATACAAAAAAATGTTTAATGATCATATTTTGTTATGTGGTATTTAAAAAAAAGTTTATTCTGAAACATAAAAAGAATTATTCATAACTATGATGTGACATTAAGGTTTTTTATTCCTAATAAGGTTCTTCAATTTTAAATAATATTCTTCACTTTCATACCCTTTTAGTACATATTTTAAATTTATATATAACATGATGAATATCTTTTTGACTTATTTGGTTATATAATGTTTTAGTTCACTTCAAAATTTCTATTTTTCGATAAACAAAATATAATCGAACATTCATATTTCTAATTCCATATCTTGAATCTCATATATATAATGTTTTTAGGATATGAATATATTATATAACCATAAAATGATTATAAATATTTCTCTTAACTAAATATGATTTTATAGAACATTATATTTAAATCCAATAATTAATAAGGTATTTTACATATTTCATAATATATTTCTCAAATGGTTTACATTAAATCATTCTTCTAATGGATAATTGTCATGATATTTATATTTTTTAACACCATGATCAAGAATAATGTTCCTTTTGAAATTTTAAATTTTAAAAATTAGTTAATTTTATCTTCTCCTGGGAATCTATATGATATAACCTTTTAATGTATCTTCAGAAAATATTTTCAAACTCATTTTCATCGTGAGGGTTTTACCATGATTATGATTTAGGAAATTATTTCAATTATTTTTTTGAAGCACATAAAATTATATACATTAAAATGGTTGTTTGAAAAATACACCATAATTGTGTCTTTTATAGACCTATTGAGAATTGGGAAATGTTAATCTCTTATGATATTCCATGTATGGTGCACAAGGGGATCGAAAAAAAATATATATTTGGTTCACATTTAGTTTTAATAATATTAAAATGTTATGGTTGATGTTAAGGGACACATAACATGATTATTATACAGTTTATCATTTATTATATTGTCTTTTGGTTTACTATTACGATATTATTATGAAGTCATGATTTATTATTTTTCTACATGATTATGATTCAAGATATAATTTTCATATAACATTATTCCATTCTTATAACCAACTGATATATCATGTTACATGTTAATTTTTATTATATATATTTTACTTCCTTCGTGATTTCAATAAAATTTCTATTTTTACTTGATTTTAAAATAAATCTAATAATATTCTTATATTATAAAATAAATATGATGTAACACATGATGATAGGATGATGAGTTTTCCTTTACTGAGATATTGATCTCATCCATTTATTATGATACCTACCTTGGGTAATTGAGATAAGTAAATAATTTTGGAATTTTAAAAGGGTGTACAGAAGTGTTATATTAGGAATATATGTTTAGAAGTTTTAATGAAATTTTTTCATATTTAATTGGTCTTTGTCGTGACTAAATAAATTGGTTCTATAGGAAATGAGAAATTTTTGTGATATGTACTGTTTATATTTTTTAAATTATATAAGATAATGATATGATTATTTTGGAACATCATTTATAATTCTAAAGTGATAATTATTTTTTTAATTATGGTGTAGTTATTTAGTCGAATTTAAAAATTTAAATATTTTGAAACTCATGTGTTATATTTAAGGGATAATACAATGTATTTGATAACATCATATAATTTAATTAATGTATATGTTGTGTTTTTACTAGAAATATATGTCTTTGTAGATATTTAATGTGAATACAAACTCTATCACATATCATTCTAGTGTTAAGTACCTTAAAAATAGTTCATTCGGTATTAACTCATCTTCCACCCAGATCCCAAATAAGTTGAACAACTAAAAAAATAGTTTTCCAATCATATATGATAATTTTAGTTAATCATATACTATTTTTGTACAAAAATGAATCATATATTTCTCAATTCTGTTGAGGTACTTTTTTGGGAAGTATAATAGTAACGAACATAAGGAAAACTATGATGAAACATAAATGATGTATGATACACAGATGATGTTATATGTTGATCAATGAAATGTATTGGTTAACATGAAATGATATAGGTTGAAAGATAGTTTTATAACAAGAAATAAATAAATTATAGTCTAACCTTATAGTATAATAATGTGAGAAATAAAGAGCATAAATTTCCATGTGGAAATATGGGATACTACTCATGTTATTATATCTTTTCATCAATTAATTTATCATTATTTAGTATTAATAGTTTCTAGAACAATAATGAATAGTGTTATGAACGTTTTAGATGGAAATAATGATGATTTATTCCATGAAAATCAGATTTTAATGAGATATTTGATAAGTATTTTATTTATTGGGATAAACTATATATCGTGATCCATGACTCCTAATGAAACCATCGTTAAATATTAAGTGAGATATTGGAGTTAATGATGGAGAGTCATGAAAATAATTTAAATAATGATGTGGATATTAATGTTATTAAAAAAAATATATATAACCCATGTTAAAATCTACATCATGTTAATTTCATAGATGGAAACATAATGTAATTTAATTACTGTAAAGGTTGGAATCAAGAAAATATATATCAATGTAAAAAAGAGGCAAATAATAAAGGGAGATAATGTTTCTCATTAGGATAACCTAAAATTTTTATGTTTTAGATTTGGTGAATTTGGTCACTAAACATACTGATGCACCTATACAATGGTTAAACTCAATGACTGACACCAACCACCACCATGGTTATAGGACCATTTAAAAATATATTCAACAATTTCTATTAATGATTAAAATTATTTCCCACTCTAGAAATTTCCATGTCATATTCTATTTTTTTGTTTCACATATTATGTGTTTATAAAAAAATAAATAAATTTAATTCTGTATAATTATTATATCCATGATATATGGAACACAGTCAACGTTTGAAGAAGGTTATGATTATATGTTTATCATTTTTTTCACATATAAGGATTTTTTAATGAATGTACTATTTCGTTTTATAAAGGGTTTATATGAAATTTTAAATATGGAAATGTCATAACATATCCAAAATAGAAAAATGATGAATAAAAAATTAACCATTAATTAGTATCTCTCTATATAATTTTCTCACCTTGTATGAGTATTAATATTTTAAGAAGGTAATTTATTTATGTTGGAAACAATTTATAGACCTGTGATTTTAAAAAAAAAATTCAACAAACAATATATATATATATATATATATATATCATTTTATATTTCAAAAACCAATGAATAATAAAAAATTCTATGTTTACACCAACATATAATAGTTTATTAATTAAATGTTATAAATTAGAGTAATATAATTATTTATTTTATTATTGTATATACTTAAATTATGGATATTTAATTAAAGAATAATTATTTTTTTATTTTTTCAACTAGGATCCATTTTATGGGAAGAAATTATTTTAATGAAACAAATGTACATTTTTATTAAATGATGATTTTAATAAAATTTATTATTTATTGATTAATTATATCATTATTATTTATCATAGAAATTATCAATATGTATAACTACAATTTTAAAAATATTATTTTTCTTATAAAAATTATTTTTCAATATAAACAATTTCCTTAACCATAAATTTATTTTATAAAAAATTTTAATTCGAATTTTCCAAAATTAAAATTATTTTTCAATTATAATGAAAATATATTTTTAATATTAAATTTTTAGATTTTATAAAAATACTTAATTTTTAGGTAAATAATGAAAAAATGATTTTATTAATATTGCCACTTGTTTTAAGTTATATTGTTATACAAACTCAATAATGGATTATGAAACCCATTACATTATATGTTTTTTAGTTTAATATATTTTATAAAAATAAAATTCTGAATTTATAAAACCATTTATTTCATTTTTAATATATATAATTAATTTTGAGGAAGGCTATCTTTTTATGGGTTTTTGTAATTTATTATAAGATGTTGGGATTATTTTTATATTAATAATACTTTCAAAATAACAACATTTAAAAAATTATTATAATATCAAATTCATCATATTAAATTTAAATGATTATTTGATATTATTAAAAAATTATTATTCTAAAAATATTCTTTTTTCTTAAAATGGTTCTTGATCATCATATGCAATAATTATAAAATTAATTTATTTTAAAAACTAAATAATTCATCTTATAATATTATTAATATTTCCAAATACATATTTTAAAATTACTAATTATTTCCAATACTATGTTTGACTATTAATAGTCGTTTGGATGTGTAAATGTGGGGTTACAATGGTAATTATAAATTAGGGAAAACGGTTTACACCTTGTTCATGGGGTTATAATATATAATCAAATTTTTATAATATTGAATAGATTAGAAATTTTTCTATTTATATCTATCCCCAAACATTATTTTATAATTTTTAAAACCTTTTACTTGATAAAATCGGTGTTATCATTGAGGAATAATGACTATGTCTATATGTTTCCTTTTCATCTAATATAATAGAATACCACTTTAAAACATTAAAATTTAAGAACCAATTTTGATTTAATCTCTTAAACTCAAATATTTTTCATAGAATATAACAAAAAACCACTATGTAAATCACATTGGCACACTATGTTATCCACAACCCTTGAATTCCAAATTTTATTCCTCTGAATTATTTTGTCTCTAATATAAGTATTATATTGTTTTTAAGTTGTTATTCTTATTCATACTCATCCAAATATCCCATTTACATATTAATACGATACACTTACAAAATTTAGTATAATTATAAGTTTTCATTTTAATGTATAACACATTATTTATTATGTTAAATACACATGGAAAATTAATGGATATTTAATAGTACTTGTGAGAATATCACCCCCCCATTGAACGACACTATAAATTTTCCATCGCAATATTAAATTGTATTTTAAAGAATTATATTTTACTAATTGATATGATATTATTAAAAATTATTAGTATCTAATGATAATTTATGAAAAACTATAAATATAAATAATAATAAATAATTATAGTGACTTAATCCTCCACAAGTAGACATTTCAAGATATCATTCAAAATTTGAATCCTTTTTTAACTATTGGTAATAAATTAGTATTTTCATAGTGGAATAATTAAGATAATTAACATTAAAAATAGATCTTATGATGTTATTTTAAAAACCCACTTAATATGATCCACATGCCACATGTGTTTTAAAAAAATTAAATGAACAACCTCGAGTATCAGATGTAATAGGAAACTATATTAAAAATACACACCGGAAGATAATAAATGGATTCAAAAAAAATAATATAGATAAATAATATTATTAGTTATATATATATATATTTTATAAAATTAAATTATCGTAAATGTTTTGTCAAAGATCATATTGCTTCAGACATTGGTAATAGGTTCATTTTAACACATCCTTTTTTTCAGACCCATGTTATTTTCCCAAAAAAATCCTTTAAATGGGGTATATACTAGCAATCGGATAATTAATACCATGTATAATATTTAATTTTTATTTAATTTTTCATCAAGATATTTTCCATTCAAGGGTTTTTTACAGTGTTTCTTAAGCCTTATAAATTTATATCTCAATTCATCTTCATAGTGTTATATTATACTGTTACACACTAACTTCGTATTTATATGGTTTTTGTAGTCCCCGTGAATGTATTTTGGTATATTCTATAATTTAATTTCTTTTATTTATAGTATCCTATGTTTTCTATGATTCCAATGTTTTAATTTAAAAATTTCTATATTCGTATGTTTTACTCATAGCTCGATCTAATTTTTGATTTATAATGATTTTCTAGATTTCATTCATTCATTTCATATGTTATACAATATTGTTATCTTGGTAGAAAATTTTTAGTTTTTTTAATTATTAATGTTGATTAATAATCATTATCTAAAATGATAGTATGTTATAAATAATTCCAATTCATTTAAATGACATTTTCCCATCAATAACTATAATTTCCCTTTCGACCAATGCAATACCATTCAATTGGAATGCCAATTTAGATTTATCTAAATATATCTTCATAAAAACCATGTAATTTAATTAAAAAATGTTTCTTAACAAATTATTTAATGTGATATTTTGATAAAGTATTTTTAAAGCATTAAAAGGGATCTTCTGAAACTCCAGCATGGCTTGTCTATTAGGTATTGACATTCTATTTCTCTATTTCTCTATCATATTCTTATCATATACAATTTCCATTATGTATATATATATATCCATTATATATATCATTTATAATTGATTTTACCTATAGAGATTATACTTGTTCAACGATTTATTATAAATTCCCATGTATATGTAAACCTGATTTAATGGAATATTCATTTCATTGAAAACATTTAAAAAACCACCCATCTAAAAATATTAAAAATAAAATAAATTAATTTTTTTTATATTTATTGGTTAACCCCCATAATTTAATTTTATCCTTATAAAATTTTATATTCTATTTTTATATCTAAAATAACCCTTTACATATTTCATATTGTTCTACCAGAATTTATAACATTCATTCTTTATTCATTGGATTATTTTCCAGAATTTTTTACGTTGGAACACCATGATAAATAATAAAGATCATTTTTAAATTTTGTTTGTTTAAATATATTGAATTCCTTATACTATTGAGAATTTGTATTATAAAGCCTTTATTTATTCCTTAATAATGTATTGCAAAACACCCATTCTTCTTGGGTAACTTATAATCCATATGATTTATGTGTAGTTTATATTTCCTTATATTTTATAAAAAAATTGTACTTATTATAATGAATTTAATCCTATATTATTATGGATGGGTCTGATATATCTCGATAATGTTACATGTGATGTTAATGAATCATGATATGCCATGTATGGTGCTCGGGTTATTTTCTTTTTGACAATATGTATGGTTCAAATACAATATGTTATAAACACTATGTTATGATGGTGATTAGTATAAGAATAACATTATTATTATTAAGGTTACCCTAAATTATTTTTTGTTTATGAGTAGCCTCAATATGTTAACATGAATTCATTCTTTTTGTTGTTTCCACATCTGTATAATTCCATGATATATTGATACAATTTCCTTATAAAATGTTTCCAAGATATTCTCACACTCATATATCATGGTGCCTCTTTTTTATTTTACGATTACATATCATTACATCCAGAAATATCGAGAACTCTTATTTTTTACATGTTTTTCTATTAATAAATTTATTTTTGTTATTCTGTTCTCATATTATATTTATTGTTTCCTTCAATACATACTGATAAGTTTTATGTTAGATATTGTTTTCAACCCCTTTATTATTGTCCTATTCCAAATGATAGGATTATCAATATAACTAATGATATGTATAAAATGGGATCTAAATAAATTTTATTATAGATAAGTTTTATCATGTTTTGTAAACTAAGTTTCCCATGAAACATGTCTTAATTAACACTAAACCTACTATTTTCATGAGGTACGTGAGATTATTATGATGTATTGTTTAAATTATCGAATCCTTATAAAATAATTATTTGGGTACTTTGTTTCATCATATTATATGATATCATGGTTTATAAATCATTCATGATATTCAAACTCTCTTATGTTGAATCCTTATTCAACTAATCATGTTTCCTAATTTCTAATTTAATTTTTAATATTTTTGAATGTTATGATACTGTTATCATTCCCATATATTTATCATATGATAAATTATGATCATTTATTGATATCTACCATATTATCAATTAATTTTATATTATGATTATTCATTCCAAAATTACAATTTCCATAGATTACGAAGTAATTTTTTATATTGAATATGTCTAATAATTTTTATAAGTGAGATGTATATTGTGGTGAATATTTAAGATCATTCATGAAATAATTTCATTATATTCTAAGTATCCAAATACATTATAACATTACGGTTCTTATAAGTGTAATATAAAGATATTAATTAAATAATAATATAATTTTATTTAATAATTTTTTGTTTGGATTGTATCACCGCATTTGATATAAATATATTGTTTATTTTTTTAATAAATTTATCAGTAATGAGAAGATATAACCTATTAAAATCAAAGATAAATCAAAATGTTAATGTTAAAAGAAATTTTCATTAGGATTAAATAATGGAATTATATTTTTGGGTATCATAGATATGTTTTTCAAAATTATATTATTTACTACCCATATTACTAATTATTTTGTATCACACCACACATTTGGGTATACCTAATGTTTGGAACAATGAAAATTATTATGTACAGTAATATTTGGAGAAAATGAAATTTCCAAACACAAGTGAAACCAAATTAAATGGGAGTTTGGATGTGTATTGTAATTATAATACTCAATCATCTCCCTGAATATATGAATTGAAAGAAAAATCATTTTGGACAACAAAATATCCAAATAATTGAACAAATCAACAGTGATTCTTTTATTACAAAACATCAAGCATCATTTTGTAGATACCAAAGTCCACATATTACCAATTTATTGATCAATTCAACTGAAAAAACAATTTTTGGTTATCTAGTTTCTTGACCAAGAGAAGGGTGATTTAGTTGTTTATCATATCCAATGTGATTATAATCAATGACAGAACCTTATTATAAATACAGTAAATTAAAGAGGAATTAACTTCATGGTTTGGTAGGACATTAAAAAAGAATTTATAATTAAGTACACCACATGAAATAATCACTATAAAATGTAAATGGTATTAAATTAGTATAATCATAAGTGTAATGGCCCGGAACCACCTGGTCCATTACATTTCCAAAACACGGCTCCACCAAAACGGTGGGAACAGTCATGGGGGGCATCGGTGACGGTGGCACTGTGACGGTCGCACACCGGTCTCGGTGGCACTGTGAAGGTGGCACCATGATGGTGGCACCGTGAGGGTGACATTGTGATGGTGGCACCGTGACGGTGGCACGGTGTCCACACCGAGTGTCTTCATTCTTTTTCCGACTTCCGAATTTTTCTTCTCCAGCAACATATCTTTTAAGGTTAAGATGATTTTATGCCACTTTCAAAGGAATTTAAATCCCATAAATAATATCTAAAATCCCCCAAGAGTCGGGCAACCCTTAACTAACCGAAATGTGTGGTTTTCCTCGGTGTCACGCCCTTCCCTGTACCATCGAGTTCTTCCCACATTGCGTGTTTTTCCTCTATTTAAAAGAAATGGTTTAATGCACAATCGTTATGCCACCACATCGATGGGAATAATTAAATAATAATTAATCCAATCGAGTGTAACCTCCCAACTAAAAAGGAAGCCATGATCCAACATTAAAGTAGTTCAAAATTACTTATCCCGTAACAATAGAATCTCGTCTTTATATCATGATAGAGTTTCTTCCTTCTCTTTCTTACCTAGGTTTCATTCTTCTCCCTAGTTTGGTTGGAGTCCATCCTTCTTAAGGCTTGTGGTGCACCGGTGCTAGAGTTTATCTACTCATCCTTGGAGTCCCTAGATTTCCTCCCCTACAAGCCGCACATCCTCAGTTCTCAACGCATGGAGAAAGACTTCATTGTTGATCATCCAGGTAGAAATCATCCATTTTCTCTCCTTACTGTGTATCATGCAGGTTGTGTATGCTATTTTTCTATGGGAATGGATGAAACCAAACCCTAAAAAAGATAATTTTTATGAACATCCTTCACCAAAAGGAGGGAAGGGTCGGCAGATTTCCCGGCCCTTCATTCTTTAAGTTGAAGGTGAGATAATGACCCCTGAAACCCGCCTTCAATAGGTCCCAGATTGGCGACTAGCACCAAGGGTATAGAAATTACCCACAAATGGAAGTCATTACCCCTTTTTGTTTTATAGGGTCGGGAGATAAGATGATGAAACCTAACAACGCCAAGGTTAAAGAAAGTAAATCCAAAAGATAACCATTCCCACATGCATGTTCCAAAAGTAAGAGCCACAAGGTCCAAATGGTGACTATAAGGTAAGTACCAAAGAAAGGAAAACATAAACTGCAACTGCCCCAATGGTCCAAGCTAGTATGGTCCAGCGTGATCCCCAAATTCCTCCTGGAAACCTGAATGTAGTTTTATATACGTAGGGTGAGCATACAAGTACACTCAGTAGGGAAAAACAAAGACTCTCGTGCACAAGTGTGGGAACGTACTAAAGTCCCAAGAGAAAAGGAGTAAACTAAACACCTCTCAAGGTAAACTATCCACCCAAGCCTCACCAAGGCACACTCCCCAAATAATGAAAGTCAATTAATATATATAATAAGAGCACATCAATGTTTGGGTACCCCAAGCCACTTCCCCACTGGTTATTGAGACATCCTACGCATCAAACCAATCCAGCCATTCTCACCGCAGTCCCACTGCCACACTCGCCCACACACACCTGGGCCACAACCACACGTAGTCCCACTGCTAAATCTCGCCCACAAACACCTGGGCCACAGTCACACGTAACCATGCCTGCAAACACCTAGTCCGGAACAACCACCACCATGCCTCAAGACACATGGGCTAAAAGATCCACTGCCACGCACGAAGACACCTGGGCCTCATCCTGAAGACACCTGGGAAACCACCTTCCACACACTCCTGGCAAACCACCACACTACCCTACCCAAAGGATCATGGGATTATAATGGACCTTAGGCCATCACAGCCTACCTGAAGATACTTGGGTTATCCGGGAAAGGGAGCATAAAAGGATCTAATAACCAGCCACTAAAAATAGTGTTGGGAAAAACACCCTCCCCCATGAAATAGGGGTGTTCGACACTAAGTGCCAAACATGGGTGGGGAGTGAATAGGAAACACAAAACTAAAAGTATATACATAGGTAACAAGCACTGACCCAAGGTTTGGTTTTTTTTCATACAGCCTCTAGATCACAACATCACTCATGTCCGAGTCACGACTCTCACCAACAAAACTTGTTTGTCCCATTCTTGTTTTCATGTTTAGTAACAATGTTTAAACAAGTTTAAGAACTACTGGGCAACTAGTAAATATAGGCACAGGTCTAGGAAAGTAAACAGTCAAGCATCAACCATAACACCCACACCCGATTCTCAACAACAGATGATCCCACCCTAATTCGTGATATAAACAAGGTAACCACCCAGTCATAAAACTCACTACCACAGAATCCTTAACAACAGGGAATCCCATTCTCAATTTCACATCCATCGAGTGTATAAAAATAGGGGATCCCATACCCTCCCACATCTCCAGCAATCGGCCCGTAAAATAAAAACAAACAAACCACTACCACCAAGAAAGGTAGACCCATGAATGTATTTTTAGATTTAAAATATTTTACATGATCCATGATTTCAATTTCGTGTCTGGACCGGGGTTATCACAGAAGGGTTGATCCTGGAGCTTTCAATTTATTCAGCCGGGTATACGTAATTAACCAATTTACATTTCACCGTAGGAGTTTACAATTACCAAACAATCCATTTAACACACCATGAGGGGTTCATTAGTGCACAGACAACGACTACCAATGGACTCGATTTTCAGAAGGCATAAGGCATCACAACATAGAAATAAGATCATAATACAGAACAACATCAACGATCACAACCCCCTTCATTCTTTATAGAGTCCATTCATTATCTTTATTTAGGTCTGGTTTATCAAATTCTACAGAATCAAAATCACACCCACCCCACATGATACACAAAAGAGATAGACGAATGAGAAAATCCCTACTTGTTGATTGATGATCAATGCTTAGGTCGGGTGAGGAATTTTACGCATAACGATGCGGATCGCCCGATGAACAAAATCGGCCAGTCTGGATGAAAGTACACACCCAGGGTGATCGAGAAAAAACGAAACCCAGGGGAACCCTTTAGTTATAAGGGCCGCAGAATGTTGAGATAAGAACGTGAAACTGTGTGAGAGGGGGTCGTGGGTTGACCATGCGGCCGCACACATTATTAAAGGGGTTGGGTGGTTTAAACCGACACACACACAAACCAGGTTAATTCAATTATATTTAATTAAAACATTAGGGCGTTATGGGGATTTTAAAACACACTTAAAGGAGTCAAAATAGGGTTTAAACCCCAATTTGTGCAAAAAGGAGCGCTACTAGAAAGAACCCGCAGGGTAGGCCAGAGCCACCGGTAGCTAAGAGCAACCGGTGGGTGATAGCTACCGGTAGGCTACAGCCACCGGTAGGCTGAGCTACAGGTAGGCTGAATCTATCGGTAGGCCGAGCTACCGGTAGGCTATAGCTACCTGTAGGACGAGCTACTTGTAGGCTTCAGCTACTAGTATAAAGAGCTACCGGTAGATAGAGCTACTGGTAGCTGTATCTACTCGTAGACTGACCTACTGGTAGACAGAGCTACCAGTAGTTTGCGGCTACCTGTAGACTGAGCTACCGATAGGCTACGGCTACCGGTAGACCGAGCTACAGGTAGGCCTGCTACCGGTAGGCTATGGCCACCGGTAGGCCTACCTTTCAAACATCCCTAAGATTCCCAGACCAGAAAACCCAACACGATACTTTCACAATGTAATGGACCCCAAAAACCTAGGCCATTACATCGGATACCTCTTCAATGATTCTCGTCCTTGAGAATCAAAACAAACCAAAAGGAAGGAGAGGGTCCAAACAACCACCTCGAAAGATACATCTTAGGAGTGAACCCATGCTAACTAAAAACACTGCCCTGTCAAGAGCCAAGAAAAATAACAAGCCAAACTGCCCAGGCATGTGGGTTGGGGAGTCTCCTCGCCCATGTCAAGATATTATCTGCTTTGGGCGGCACTGACTCGCCCCCATGGGATTTATCGCATCCACCTTAATGCGTCATGATTAGAGGTCGGGCTCTCTCCTCCCCCATAGCCAGGGCTTTTCACACACATTCAGAGGAATGAAAACCAGTACATTTCATAACCAAAGGGCAAAATGTTCTATCACAATAGGTACAACAAGGAACAAAACTCAAAACAAATCTGGGTACTGGGTACGCATCTGTGGTTCCCCCTCCCACATACTCTTCTCAAGCCCACCATATCTCCACAACACACGAACCAAGGGAATGGTTCACCCACGAAGCACCTTCTCCTTGCGATCCTCGATCATTATTTTTCCCTCCACAAAAGTCACATCGTCCTCCATGTCCAGCTCACCCCAATAAAGGACGTGTGAATCGTCGTGCAGATACCGACGGAGTTGGGACACACGGAAAATACCATGTATCCTCAGTAGTAGCAGTGGTAACGCTAGCTGATAAACCACTTCGCCGACCCGCCGCAACACTTTGAAGGGTCCGATGAACCTGGGAGAAAGCTTACTCCCCTTGTCGAACCTCTGATGCCCACGCCGAGGGGAGACCTTCAAGAAAACGTGGTCCCCAACCTCAAACTCCATGGGCCTCCATCTGGTATCAGCATACGACTTATGTCGATCCTGGATCGCCTTCATCCTTTCTCGTATGAGATTAACCTTCTCTGTCATGCTCTGCACCACCTACGGGCCAAGGATGCCTACCTCGCCTACTTCGGTCCAACACACAGGTGAACGGCATGCCTCCTGTACAATGCTTCAAACGGGGCCATACCGATGGTAGAGTGGTAGCTATTATTGTATGAAAACTCTACCAGAGAGAAGTATTTCACCCATGATCCCCTTGAGTCCATAACACATGCCCGCAACATATCCTCCAAGGTCTAGATGGTGCGCTATGTCTGTCCATCTGTCTGAGGATGGAAAGAAGTGCTAAGATGCAACTGGGTGCCAAAATCATGCTGCAATCCTCTCCAGAATCGTGAGGTAAACCATGCATCCCTATCTGAGACTATAGACCTCAGAATCCCATGCAACCACACCACCTCATACATGTATCTTCATGCCAAATCATCCACTACACTCGACTACCTAATCGCCATAAAGTGAGCCGATTTCATCAACTGGTCCACTACCACCCAGATGGCGCCGTATCCTCCTTGGACCTTGGGTAGTCCCGTGATGAAATCCATCAAGATGCCGTCCCACTTCCACTCGGGGACCTCTAGAGGATGTAGTAGGCCGCATGGAACTCGTTGTTCAGCCTTCAATTGCTGGCACACTAAGCACATGGCCACAAACTCTGCCATCGCTCGCTTAACTCCGGGCCACCAAAACTGCCTCTTCATTCCCTGGTACATCTTGGAAACTCTTGGGTGAACTACCAGGTGTGAGTTGTGGAACTCACCGAGAACCTTGCCACACATCACCTTTGGAAAGAATAGCTTTCCCTGGAAAATCATCTGGTTTTTGCCATCCTCCATCCATCCTTCCGAGGCATTGCCTGGGTCAACTCAATCGCGCATCACTTCGCACTCTAGGTCTCCCCACTAAGACTCCTCCACTTCCTGAAATAGAGATGACTGCCCTATCATATGATATAGGCAACCTCTACCGCTATCCATCCTCGCATCTTGGCGTAAGGCATCCAACTCCTCCATTGCCTTCCAGGTGTCCTCCGACTCTCGGACCATATCCTTCTGCGTCCTCCTACCCAAGAATTGACTAATACATTTCCCTTGCCCTCAGTATAAGAGATCTTGAAGTCGTAATCCTGGAGGAACTCCACCCATATCCGCTGCCACAAGTTTAAGTCCCATTGGGATAAGATATACCTCAAGATTGTTTGGTCTATGAATACCACAAAGCGTTCTATGATGTGGTAGTGCCGCCATAACTTTAGCGCAAAAACGACCGCTACATGCTCCAGGTCATGGGTGGCGTAATTACGCTCATGAGGGCGTAGCAGCCTAGACCCATAAGAGATCATCCCTTGCCGCTGCATCAACACACATCCCAGGCCTTGTCCTGATGCATCACAGAACACCACATAGGCCACCCCTTCTTCTGTAAATCTCAGCACTGGGGAACTAACCAACTTCTCCTTCAGATAGCTGAAGGCTGACTCACACTGCTCACTCCACATGAAAACCTGGTCTTTCTTGGTCAGGTCTATCAAAGGGGCTGCTACTCAGGAAAATTTGGGTATCAACCTCTGATAGTAACCTGCGAGCCCGAGGAAACTACATACCTCTGACACATTCTTGGGTGCTGCCCAAGAAACAACTGCCTCACCCTTTGACGGGTCCACCGCTACTCCCTAGTCGGACACCACATGCCCGAGGAAGTGCACTTCTCATGGCCAGAACTTGAATTTTGACAACTTCCCATAGATCTGATGATGTCAGAGGACCTCCAAAACTGTCCTTAGGTTCTCTGAATGGTCCTCTTCTGACCTGGAATGGATCAGGATATTGTCGATGAACACAACCACAAACCGATCCAGGTACTCCCAGAAGATGGAGTTCGTACGCCCCATGAACACAGCTGGGGATTTCGTAACAACGAAAGGAATGACTATGAACTCGAAGAGTCCATATCTTCATCTGAACGCCATATTCAGGATGTCACCCTCCTTCACTCTCAGCTGGTGATACCCAGAGCGCAGGTCGATAATTGAGAACAATCCTTCCCCTTTCAGCTGGTCGAAAAGATCTTCTATCCTCGAAAGAGGGTAGAGATTCTTGATCGTCACCTGATTTATTCTCCTGTAGTCAATGCACAAACTGAGACCACCATCTTCCTTATTTGCGAATAAGACTGGAGAACCCCACGGTGATGCACTTGGTCGAACATAACCCCTCTTCATCAGATCGTCAATTTGGATCTGCAACTCACGTAGCTCTGATGGTGTCATCCGGTAAGGAGCCATTGAGATCGGACGAGCGCAGGGCTGTAGATCTATCTCAAACATGATATCACTTCGTAGGGGTAGAGTTGTCACCTCATCAGGGAAGACGTCCATAAAACCACAGACGATATCTGGCACTTCCACCATTTCAGCATCTACCGACCCTACTGACAGCCCAGCTAACGAGGAGAGGAGGGGTTCCCCTCATCTATTGCCATTCGGACTGATCTTCTCACCGGTGAAGGTAACACACCGGCCGCCCAAGTCTGAGAACATGACCCTTCCTCAGAAACAGTTGATGACAGAACACGCAGAGAATAGCCAGTCGATGCCTAGGATGAAATCGTATGACTGTATCTGTAGCAGAAGAAGATCCTTAACCGACTGATGTGGCCCTATCATCAGTCTGCATCCCCGACAAAAAAACAACAAGTCGGTATGACCCCTGACTGGTGTGCTCATCACCAGGGGCCCTGGGAGTCTCTCGGAATCTAGACCCAAGGCATGGGCTAGACTAGGTGCAACAAATGAGTGTGAGGCTCTAGTATCGAACAAAGCATAAGCAAGGGTACTAAACAAACTGATCGTACCTCGAACAACCTATGGCCCTGCTGGAACTGCTGCCTCTATGGAATGTAACTATCCACACCCATCTCCTCTTCCCCATGGTTTTTGGCCACCTCCCATACCACGCCCTGGTCGAGGTCCCTTTGGTCGGCCTCCTCCTCTTATGTCTGCCCTCGGAGGAGGGGGAGCTCGCTATCCCTGCTGCTACTGCTGGATAGGCCTGGATGGAAGCTGCTGCTGGGGCGGGTGGTGGGGTTGTCCGCCAATGCCGTACTGTACCTGGTCCGGGAACTGACTCCGGAAATGTACAGGGCTCCCATAGATGAAGCATCGCGGTCCCGGGCCCGTAGGAAAAGTGCGAGGACCAAGGGATCGAAACTGAAGCTGTTGCGGCCTGCTCCCTGCCGGTCGGAACCTGGAGGGTCCTGACGCTGGAGGCCTGGTGCTGACGGCCTTCCCCTTTGATGGTCCAAGATGGATCCCCTCTAGTGACACTCCTCCTAGAGCATGAATCCTCTCCACCACTTCGGCCTTCTTCTGGACCTCCATGTACGTCAGAATGGTAAAGGGGGTAAGACCATACTGGAGGGAGGGTCGGAGCGCCTCCTCCAAACGTCTTGCCCGAGACTCCTCATCGGGAAAGAGGTCCTAAGAAAAACGTAGGTGGTCCTTGAACATGATCCCTAGATCTGTCACGGTCATACTCCCCTGTTGGAGGGAGAGTAGCTCCTGTCTCTTTTTCTCCTTCATCGTCAAAGAGAGGAATTCCACCCAGAACTCCCTCTCGAAATCAGTCCATGCCACCTCAGCCTCTCTCCTCTCCCCCAGGTAAAGCTTCTACCACTGACACACCGCTCCCTGCATCTGGATGAGGGCCAGAGGAACCCAATACTCGTTCAGGGACCAAATAAAGCTGAAATCTATCACTAGCTCCTCTAGCCATCATTCTGTATTCATGTCAGAGGTGCTGCCCTCATACTTCTCGAGGGTTTGTCGCTGGAAGGCCCGAAGAGTCCTCTGCCACAGGTCATCCTCCTCTTCTCGGTCAGCTCTCTGCCGATCGGCCAAGGTAGTGTGTGGGGCCTAGATCACCTGTACCACACACAGTTGCCTTCCAAGTGCCATAGTTTCAAGGTAAACAAGGAATGCCAAAGCCCACGTAGTGCAGAATATTGCCTTTAAAACTTATTAAACATTTCATAATTCCAAAAACACACCAGAAACACGAGAACACAAGTCATAATGATGCATGTACCTTTCCTAGGGTCTCTACCCTACAATCAGCGTGGCCTCACTTGGTCATTTGGTAGGTCCAGAGTCCTTGCATCAGATCACGGGGGCCCTAAAATCTTGTGTCCTAGCCGGTCTTCCCTGACCTAACTCATGCACCGAGGACACCCAACACTGTTTCCCTACCATCCCATGCAATCCTTACTGTTCCTAACTCCAGACTCCATCCTATCTATCAGCAATCACCTCTAATACCATTCAGTCATGACCCGCCTTCACCAAAAGGAAGGAAGGGTCAGCAGATTTCCAGGCCATTCCTTCTTTATGTTGAAGGAGATATAATGACCCCCAAAACCCGCCTTCAATAGGTCTCAGAGTGGCGAATTGCACCAGGGGTATAGAAATTACACAAAATGGAAGGAATTACCCCTTTTTGTTATATAGGGCCAGGAGATAAGATGATAAAACCTAACAACACCAATGTAAAAGAAAGTAAAGCCAAAAGTAAACCATTCCCACATGCATGTTCCAAAAGTAAGAGCCACAAGGTACAAATGGTGACTACAAGGTAAGTACCAACGAAAGGAAAACAATAACTGTTACTACCCCAAAGGTCCGAGTTAGTATTGTCCCGCGCGATCCCCGAAGTCCCCCTGGAAACCTGAAAGCAGTTTCATATATGTAGGGTGAGCATAAAATTACACTCAGTAGGGAAAACCAAAGACTCGCGTGCACAAGTGGGGTAACATACTAATGTCCCGTGAGAAAAGGAGTAAACTAAACACCTATCAAGGTAAACTATCCACCCAAGCCTCACCAAGGAACACTCCCCAAATAATGCAAGTCAAGTAATATATATAATAATAGCACATCGATGTTTGGGTACCCCATGCCACTTCCCCACTGGTTATTGAGACATCCTACTCATCGAACCAATCCCGTCATTCTCACCGCAGTCCCACTGCCACACCCGCCCGCACACACATGGGCCACAACCACACGTAGTCCCCCTGCCGAATCCCGCCTGCAAACACCTGGGCCAAAGTCACACGTAACCATGCTGGCAAACACCTAGGCCAGAAAAACCACCACCACACACGAAGACACTTGGGCTAAAAGATCTACTGCCTCGCCTGAAGACACATGGGCCTCATCCCGAAGACACTTAGGAAACCACCTGCCGCACACACCTGACTAACCACCGCACTACCCCGCCGGAAGGTTCTTGGGATAATAAAGGACCTCAGGCCATCACAGCCTACCCGAAGATACTTGGGCTATCCAAGAAATTGATCATAAAACGAGCTAATAACCATCCACTAAGAATAGTGTTGGAAAAAACACCATCCCCCATGAAATAGGGGTGTTCAGCACTAAGTTCCCAACATGGGTGGGGTGAGAATAAGAAACACAAAAATAAAAGTATATTCATAGGTAACAAGCCCTCACCCAAGGTTAGGTTTTTTTTCAGATAGCCTACAGATCATAATAGCACTCAAGTCTGAGTCACGACTCTCGCCAACAAAGATCGGTTGTCCCATTCTTGTTTTCATGTTCAGTAAGAAGGATTAAATAAGTTTAAGCACTACTGGGCAACTAGTAAACATAGGCACAGGTCTAGGAAAGTAAAAATTCAATCATCAACCATAACACCCACACCTGATTCTCAACAACAGAGGATCCCACCCCAATTTGTGATATAAAAAAGGTAACCACCCGGTCATAAAACTCACAACCACTGAATCCGTAACAACAGGGATTCCCATTCCCAATTTCACATCCACCAAGAGTATAAAAACATGGGATACCATCCCCTCCCACATCTCTAGAAATCGGCCTGTAAAATAAATAAAACAAACCACTACTACCAAGGAAGGTAGAACCATGAAGGTATTTTCAGATTTAAAAGATTTTACACGCTCAATGATTTCAATTTCGAGTCTTAATCGGGGTTATCACAGAAGGGTTGATCCAAGTGCTTTCAATTTATTCAGTTGGGTATATGTAATTAACCAATTTAATTTTCACCGCAGGAGTTTACAATTTCAAAACAAGCCATTTAAAACACCACGAGGTGTTCATTAGTGCACAAACAATGACCACCAACAACCTCGATTTTCAGAAGGCGTAAGCCAGCACAACTTAGAAGGAAGATCATAATATAGAACAACATCAATGATCACAACCCCCTTCATTATTTATAGAGTCCGTTCATTATCTTTATTTAGGTCTGGTTTATCCAATTATATAGAATCAGAATCATGCCCACCCTGCATGATACATAAAAGAGAGAGACGAAGGAGAAATTACCTATTTGTTGATCGACCATCGACGCTTAGGCCGGTTATGGAATTTTACGCATAACGATGCGGCTCTCCCGATGCACCAAATCGGCTAGTCTGGATGAAAGTACTCGCCTAGGGTGATCGAGAAAAAAAAAATGAAACCCAGGCGAACCCTTTAGTTATAAGGGCCGTGGGCGGTTGAGATAAGAATGTGAAACCATGTGAGAGGTGGTCGTGGTTTGACCACGCTGCCCCACATGTCATTAAAGGGGTCGGTTGGTTTAAACTGAAGCACACACACTAGGTTAATTAATTAATATTTAATTAAAACATTAGGGAATTGCGAGGATTTTAAAACACACTTAAAGGAGTCAAAATAGGGTTTAAAACCCAATTTGCGCAAAACAGAGCGCTACTGGAAAGAACCTGCAGGTTATGCCAGAGACACAGGTAGCCCGAGCTACCTATATGCCGCAGCTACTGGTAGGCTGAGCTACCGGTAGGCTGCAGCTACCGGTAGGTCGAGCTACCAGTAGGCGTCAGCTACCGATAGACCGAGCTACTGGTAGACAGAGTTACCAGTAGGCTGCATCTACCGGTAGACCGAGCTACCGGTTGGGCTGCTACAGGTAGGCTAAGGCTACCAGTAGGCCTACCGTTCAAACATCACCAAGATTCCCATACCAAAAAACCCAACACGATACTTTCACAAAGTATGGACCCCAAAAACCCGGGCCATTACAATAATAAACAGAATGTTAAATAATTATGGGGAGTGTTTGATTTTCTACTGTATTCTTTTATAATTTCTATATGTTTTTAAATTTTATGGGATATGCTCACTAAAAATCATATTCATTGGTGGTCTTTCCTTGCACACTAATGAACTATTGTATTCTATGATAATTGAATGGCTCCGACATGGGAATTTGGTTAATTACATAAACTCTGTCGATTAAATGAATGTCCAGCGAACAAAAAACCTTGTGTGATCACACTAGTTAACCAAACATAATGAATAAAACATAGTGAATGATGTACTTGAGTCAGGAAACATTCGTTTTCTTTCATGGTGGCGTGTCTGTTTGTTCAGTTTGATGATTATGGGGTGACGTGGATGAGGATGGGATCCTCTGTTGTGGAAAGGTTGTTATTTATGAATCTGAAACTATGTGGGGCTGTATCTCGAGGCTTGGTTTGGTTCCAGTACTTTGAGGGATCTCATTGATTCCATTGTTGTTGTGACGTTATAAGAGAACCGTGTGTGAATGCTTAAATTAATGTTTGGGTGTTTCTCTTTCTCTAGCTTGTGGTTATTCCTGTTAGTTGCCCAGTATTGTAGAATTCGCCAAAATGGGATCAATTGAACATGAAAACATGAATGGTTTAAATGGGGAATTGCTTTTGGGAATGAGTTTTGACTTGGTCGTGAGTGTCGTGCCTTTCATTTATGAATGAATAGTAACAAGATTGTTTTTTCCTAGGTTGTATTTAGAGACCCTAGGTGTGGGTGAGTGCTTGTTACCTATACATGTAATTGCAGTTATTTTGTATCTTATTCGCTCCCCATTCAAGTTGTGAACGTAGTGCTGAACACCCCCATTCGATGGGGGAGGGTGTTTTTCCCAACACTCCTATGAGTGGATGTTTATTAGCTCCTTTTCTACTCCCTTTTATGAATATCCCAAGACTATATGGGCAAGCTGTGATGGCTTGAGGTCTATTATATCCCAAAACTCTTCGGGCTGGGTAGTTGTGGTGGTTGGCCCAGGTGTGTGCGGGCAAGTTGTTTCACAAGAGTCTTCGGGTTGAGTGCCAAGTGTCTTCGGGAGTTTCAGTAGTTGTTCTCTCCCAGGTGTTTGCGGTCATGATTACACATTGTGGTTTTGGCCCAGGTGTTTGTGGGGGGGGGGGGGGGTGGTGCTGGTTGTGGCCCAGTTTTTTGCAGGCGGGGTGTGTGGTTGTGGCCCAGGTGTGTGCGGGCATGGTGTGGTAGTGGGACTGCGGTGAGAATGGAGGGATTGGTTCGATCCGTATGATGTCTTCAATAACCAGTGGGAACATGGCGTGGGGGAACCCAAGCATCTATTTGCTATTACTATACATTACATGACTTGTTTTATTTGGGGAGTGTGTCGTGGTGAGGCTTGGGTGGATACTTATCCTAGCTAGGTTCTTTGGTTATCTGTTTTATCACAGGGCATTAGAATATCTCCCCACTTGTGCACGAGAGTCTTTGGTTTTCCCTACTAAGTATACTTTTATGATCACTCTATGTATATAAAACTACTTTCAGGTTTCCAATAGATCTTCAGGGATCGTGCGGGGTTGTACCATCTCGTACATTGGGACAGTTGTAGCTGTTGTTTTTCTTTTCATTGGTACATTAACTTTATTGTCTCCTTATACTTTGTGGCATTTAATTTTGTATAATTCTTATGGGAATGGTTTTCTTTGGCTTTACTTTTACCCCCCCCCCCCAGTTTGGGTTTTGGTAGGATTTACTATCTTATATCCTGATCCTAATAATGAAAAAGGGTAATGCCTTCCATCTTTTGTGTGATTTTATCCCCTTGGTGCTAGTTTCCACTCTGGTGCCTATTTATGGCGGGTCTCTGGGGTCATTATCTATCCTTCAACATGAAGAAAGAAGGTTCTGGCAATCTGTTTTTCCTTCCCTCGTCTTGGTGAAGGCGGGTCGTGACAGAATGGATTCAGAGGGAGGCAGGGCAACAATGTTGGGTGATCTTGGTGAGTGAAATAGACCAAGGAAGATCGGCTAGGACATGGGATTTTAGGGCCCCCTGTGATCCGATGCAAGGACTCTAGGCCTTCCGAATGACCAAGTAAGGCTACACTGATTGCAGGGTAGAGACCCTAGGGAAGTTACATGCATAATAATGACTTATGTTCTTGTGATTCATGGGTATTTGGGGATTTAAAATGAATATGAAGTCTATGAAAATTTAAGAACAATATTCTACACTACTCGGGCTTAAGAATTCATTATTTACTTTGAATCTATGGCACCTGGGAGATTACCACATGTAGTGTTGGCGATCGAGGGCAAGGAGGTTGACTTGGCCGATCGGTAGAGGACTGACCGAGAGGAGGAGGATGATCAGTGTTAGAGGACGCTACAGGCCTTTCAGCAGAAAACCCCCAGGAAGTACGAGGGTAGAATCTCAGACATGGAGACAGAGAGCTAGCTAGAGGAGCTGGTGATAGATTTCAGCTTGATCCGGGCTCCGACGGAGTAAAGGGTTTCTCTGGTTGTAATCCAGATGTGTGGAGTATCTCATCAATGGTGGAAGCATTATCTTGGGGAGAAGAGGGCGGCTGAGGCTATGTGGGTTAACTTCAAGAAGGAGTTCTGGGCGGAATTCCTCTCTTCCACGAGGAAGGTTGAGAAGAGGCAGGAACTACTCTCCCTCCAGCAGGGGATTATGTCAGTGTGATAGTTGGGGATCAAGTTCAAGGATCTCCATAACTTTGCTCCTGAACTATTTCCCGATGAGGAGACTTGGGAAAGATGTTTGGAAGAGGCACTTCATCCTTTTCTCCAGTATGTTGTTACTCCCTTTACCCTACCGACGTACTTGGAGGTCCATAAGAAGGCTGAAGTGGAGGAAAGGATGCACCCACTAGGAGGTGTATCGCAAGAGGGAATCTAGTTTGTCTTATTGAAGGGGAAATCCGTCAGCAGCTGGCCTCTAGTGTCAGGGCCCTCTAGGTTATGACCAGCAGGAAGCATGCCTCTGCAGTTCCAGTTTTGATCCCCCGACCCTTGCCCTTTACTTTTGGGCCCAAGACCGAAATGATTCATCTGGGGAAGCCATGGGAACCTTCAGAATCAGTTCTTGGACAGAGTACAATACATAGAGGGTGGCAGGTTCAACACCCACCTTAGCAGAAGCCTTTTCCAGCTAGGCCCTTTCAGCAGTAGCAGCAAGGGAAGCAAGCTCACGCTCCTCTATGGGAAGGCATTACAGGAGGAGGCCGACCTCAGGATGCTCCTCAAGGACCTCGACCAAGGCATGGTCGGGGAGGTGGCCGACGACTGAGAGGCTGAGGAACTGGGTGTGGGTAGTTCCACACCGCAGAGGCAGCAGTCCCAACAAGGCCAGAAGATGTCTGAGGTAAGATCAGCTTGTTTAGTTCTCTTGCCTATTCCATGTTTGATACATGATATTCACACTCCTTTTTTGAACCCATTCTAGATTGTGCTCTTGGTTTAGATGCTAATAGACTTCCAGTTCCCCTAGTGTTGATCACACTAGTCGGAGGTCAGACTAACTTGTTTTATGTTTTCCGAGGGTGTAGGCTGATGATAGGGCCACATCAGTCTATCAGGGATATTCTGATGTAGTAGATAAAACCATATGATGTCATCCTAGGAATTAACTGGATGTTTTCTATATGTTCCTTCATTGACTGCTTCCGAGGAAGGTTCTCGTTTTCAGATTTTGGCCACCGACGTCTAACTTTCATTAGCGAGCCAGGTTTCTAGAAAATCAGCTAGCGAGAGGAGCCCCTCCTTTCCTTGTTCGCTGAGCTATCAGTTTAGTCGGTGGATGAAAAAATGGTGGATGTTATAGGGATCGTCAGCGAGTTTATGGACGTCTTCACTGAATAGGTGGCGACTCTACCCCCTCGGCGTGATGTTGAGTTCGTGATAGACTTGTAACCTGGTGCCCTTCCAATTTCAATGGCTCCCTACTAGATGGCACCTTATGATTTATAGGAGTTGCGGATTCAGATTGATGATCTGATGAAGAAGGGTTTTATTCGACCATGTGTGTCACCATGGGGTGCTCCAGTATTATTCTCAAAGAAGGCAGATGGTGGTCTCAGGATGTACATATACTACCAGAGACTTAATCAGGTAACAGTCAAGAACCATTACCCTCTTCCGAGGATAGACGACCTTTTCAACCAGTTAAAATGGGTAGTGGGGTTCTCCAAGATTGACCTATGGTCAGGATATTACCAATTGAGGGTGAATGAGGGTGACATCTCGAAGAATACCTTCAGGTGTAGGTATGGAAAGTTTGAGTTTGTAGTCATTCCATTCAGTGTTACAAATGCTCTAGCTGTGTTCATGGGGCTCCTGAACTCCATATTCTAGGAATAACTGGATCGATTCGTAGTCCTTTTTATTGACGACATCCTGATGTACTCAAGATCAGAGGAGGATCACGCTGAGAATCTGAAAAGGGATTTAGAGGTCCTATGACTGCACCAACTCTATGGGAAGTTTTAAAAGTTCATGTTCTGGACATGAGATGTGCACTTATTTAGGAACGCGGTGTCCGAGAAGGGAATAGCGGTGGACCCATAAACGATTGAGGTAGTTGTTTCATGGGCAGCACACAAGAACGTGGTAGAGGATCGTAGTTTCCTTGGACTAGCAGGCTACTATCTGAAGTTCGTGACCAACTTTTCTTGAGTTGAATCACCCTTGACAGTTTTAACCAAGAGGGGCCAGGCTTTTGTATGGAATGGGAAATGCGAGGAAACCTTTAGCTATCTGAAGGAGAAGTTGGTAAGTGCCCCAGTGCTGAAGTTTCCAGAAGAAGGGGCGACGTATGAATTATTCTGTGATGCTTTAGGAAAAGGCCTCGGGTTTGTTCTAAAGCAGCGACAAGGGGTGATATATTATGGATCTAGAATGTTGCATCCCCATTAGTGTAACTATTCCACCCACGATCTGGGGCTTTTAGCAGTTGTGTTCACACTAAAGTTGTGGTGGCATCACCTATTCGGGGAGCACTTCGTGGTCTTCACGTTCAATAAATCTTGATGTATATCTTCTCCCAGTGGGACCTGAATATACATAAGGGAAAGTGGATGGACTTTGTTTAGGAAGTCACAAAAGGATGCAGTTCGAAAGTCAGCAGATGCTTGGAAGGTGATAGAGGAGTTGGCTACCCTGTGCCTGGATGCGAGGATGGATGGGGGTAGAGGTTGCCTGTATCAGATGATAGTGTAGTCTTATCTACTACGGTAGGTGGGGGAGTCATAGTGGGGATACATAGAGAGCGAAGTGATGTGTGACCGGATTAATAATGGCGATGCTCCGGAAGGGTGGATGGAGGATAGTCAGAATTAGATGCTTTTCCGAGGGAAGTTGTTTGTTCTAGAGGAAATGTGCGAGAGGGTTCTTTTTGATTTCCACAACTCACCCCTAGTAGTGTACTCAAGAGTTTCCTAGATGAACCAGGGTCTGAAGTTTCTGTTTTGGTGGCCCGGGGTAAAGCGGGCGGTGGAAGAGTTCGTGGCCAGTTGCCCAGTGTGTCAGCAGGTGAAGGCTGAGCACCATGTTCCAGGCGGTCTGTTATAGCCTTTAGATGTCCCCAAGTGTAAGTGGGACAACATCTTGAAGAATTTTGTCATAGGTTTACCTATGGTTCAAAGTGGTCGTGACGCTATCTGGGAAGTGGTGGACAAGTTGATGAAATCAGCTTACATTCTGGTGATCAAGGAGTCGGGTGTAGTGGATGACTTAGCACAGAGGTACGTGGATGAGGTGGTGCAGTTTCTTGGAGTCCCAAGGTCCATACTCTCAGATAGGGATGCATGGTTTACCTCATGAATATTGAGGGGATTGCATCATGCTTTTGGAACCCATTTATGTCTTAGTAATCCTTTACATCCCCAGACAAATGGACAGATAGAGTGCATCATCTAGATGTTGGAGGATATAATACGATCATGTATTCTGTATTTTGGGGGATCGTGGATGTGACACTTGCCTCTGGTAGAGTATGCCTACAATAATAGCTATCACTCTACCATTGGAATGGATCCAATCGAAGCCTTGTACAGACGGTCATGTCACTCACCCGGGTGCTGGACCGAGGTTGGGGAAACAGGCGTTCTTTCCCTAGAAGTGGTTCAGAGAACGATGGAGAAGGTATATCTTATACTGTAGAAGATGAAGGAAGATCAGGACCATCATAAGATATATTCCGATAATAGGAGAAGACCATTGGAGTTTTAGGTCTATGACCACGTATTCTTGAAGGTCTCCCCTTGACATGGAAAACAGAGGTTCGACAGGGGGCGTAAGAATTCTCCATGGTTCATCAGACCCTTCTAAGTGTTGCGGTAGGTCGGATAAGTGGCTTTTCAGCTAGCACTCTCACCGCCACTACTAAGAATACATGAGGTCTTCCATGTGTCACAACTACGATGGTTTCTACATGACATTTCAAATGCCCTCGACTGAAGAAAGGTGGATATCAAGGACGACATGACTTTTGTGGAAATACCAGTGAGGATCGAGGATCGTGAGGAGAAGGTGATCCATGGACGAACCATTAGTTTGGTTCGTGTGTTTTGAAGGCATGACGGGCTTGAGAAAAGTACCTAGGAATGGGAGACACAGATGCTCACCCAGTACCTAGAGCTATTTTGAGATTTGTTCTGTTTTTTATATGTGTTTGTGATGGAATGTTTTACCTATTAACTATGGAACATGTGGTTTTCCTTGTTCTGTGGATGTGTGTGAGGAGTCCTGACTATGGGGAGGGGAGGACCAGATCCCTAATCAAGATGCATTAAGGTGGATGTGATTAAACTTGTGCGGGTGAGTCAGTGCCACCCAAACCGGATAGTATCTTGACATGGAGGAAGAAACTCCCAAACCCATATAACTGGATAGTTTTACCTTCAAATGTTTCCTAATTACTTGAGGGAGAGGTGTTACAAGATTTCTATGAGGTTCACTCCTGAGAGGTATATTTTGAGGTGGTTGTTAGAAATCCTTCTTTTCATCGGGTCTAGTTTTGATTCTCGAGGTCAATAATAGATTGAGAGGTATCTGATGTAATATCCCAAAACCACCTTGTCCATTACTTTTCCAAAACACGGCTCCATGGAAATGGTGGCACCAGTCACGGGGGCATCGGTTACAGTGGCACCGTGACGGTCGCCCACCGGTCAAGGTGGAATCGTGATGGTGCCACCGGTCATGGTGGCACCGTGAAAGTGGCACCGTGAGGATGACTCCATGATGGTGGAACCATGAGGGTGACCCATGACGGTGGCACTGTGTCCTCACCAAGGGTCTTCTTTCTTTTTCCAACTTTAGAATTTTTCCACTCCCACAACGTATCTTTTAACGTAAAGATGATTTAATGCCACTTTCAAAGACATTTAATGCCCATAAATAATATCTAAAATCCCCCAAGAGTCCGACAACCCTTAACCTACAGAAACATGTGGTTTTCCATGGTGTCATGCCCTTCCCCATAATTTCCAGTTGCGCCCCCCGTTGATCATTTTTACCACATTTAAAAGAAATGGATTAACACACAAACATTATGCCACCACCATGATTGGAATAATTAAATAAGAATTAATATCATCATGTGTGTCCTCCCAATAGCAAAGGAATCCACGATCCGACTTTAATGTGGTTCAAAATTCATTATCCTGTAATAATAGAATCTCATCTTTATATCACTCTAGAGTTTCTTCCTTCCCCTTCATGGCTGGATTTCTTTATTATCCATGGTGATCATGGAGTCCCTCTTTCCAGAATCTTGTGGTGTTCCTATGATGGTGTTTTTCTACTCATCATTGGAGTCCCCGGAGTTCCTCCCATGCATGTCGTGCATCCTCAGATCTCAGCGTGGGGAGAAAGACTTCATAGTTGATCATCCAGGTCGGGATCTTCCTTCATCTCTCCTTATTGTGTATCATGCGGGGTGGGTACGCTATTGTTATGTGGGAATGGATGAAACCAAAACCTAACAAAGATAATAAATAGATTGTTAAATAATGATGGGGATTGTTTGACTTTTCTGCTATATTCTTTTATAATTTTTATATGTTGTGAACTTTATGGGCTATGCTCACTGAAAATCATGGTCGTTGGTGGTCTTTCCATGCACACTAATGAACCATTGTCTTCTCTGATAATTGAATGGCTCTGACATGGGAATTTGGTTAATTACGTAAACTTGGAAGATTAAATGAATGTCCAGTGAACAATAAGCCTTGTGTGATCAGACCGGTTAATAAAACATAAAGAAGAAAACTTATTGAATGAGGTACTTGAGTCTGGAAACATCCTTGTTCTGTCTTGGTGGCATGTCTGTTTGTTCTGTTCAATGATTATGGGGTGGCGTGGATGAGGATGGGATCCTCTATTGTGGCATGGTTATTGGTCATGAATCTGAAGCTGTGTGGGGCTATATCTCAAGACATGGTTTGGTTCTAGTAATTTGAGTGATCTCACTGATCCATTTTTGTTGTGACTTTTCAAGAGAACCGGGCGTGAATGCTTAAATTGATGTTAGGGTGTTTCTCTTTCACTAGCTTGTGGTTAATCTTATTAGTTTCCCAGTAGTGTATAATTCACCTAAATGGGATCACTTGAACATGGAAACAATAACGGCTTAATTGGCGAATTGGTTTTGGGAATGAGTTGTGACTTGGTCGTGAGTGTCGTGCCTTTATTTTATGAATGAATAGTAACAAGGGTGTTTCTTCTTAGGATGGATTTGGAGACCCTAGGTGGGGATGAGTGCTTGTTACCTATAAAAATAATTATAGTTCTAATGTATCTTATTCACGCCCCACCCATGTTGAGCACTTAGCACCAAACACCCCCATTCCATGGTTGTGTCTGTTTTTTCCAACACTCCTACGAGTGGCTGGTTATTAGCTCCATTTAAACTCCCTTTCTCGAATAGCCCAAGACTCTACAGGTAGGCTGTGATGGCCTGAGGTCCATTATAGCCCATGATTCTTCAGGCTGGGTAGTTGTGGGGGTTGGACCAGGTGTGTGTGGGCAGGTTGTTTCCAAAGAGTCTTCGGTATGAGGCCCAGGTGTCTTCGGGAATGGCTGTAGTAGTTCTCACCCAGCTGTTTGAGAGAATAGTTACATGTTGTGGTTGTGGACAAGGTGTTTGCGGGCGGGATTTTGGTTGTGGGCTAGGTGTTTGCGGGAAGGATGTGTGGTTGTGGCCCAGGTGTGTGCGGGCGTGGTGTGGCAGTGGGACTGCGGTGAGAATGGCAGGATTCGTTTAATGCATAGGATGTCTTTAATAACCAGTGGGAATGTGGCACGAAGTACCCAAACATCGATGTGCTATTACGATACATTACTTGACTTGCATTATTTGGGGAGTGTTCCATGGTGAGACTTGGGTGGATTGTTTTCCTAGCTAGGTGCTTTGGTTATCTCTTTTCTCACATGGCATTAGAATGCCTCCCAACTTGTGCACGAGAGTCTTGGGTTTTCCCTACTGAGTATACTTGTTTGCTCACCCTATGCATATAAAACAGCTTTCAGGTTTCCATGAGGACATCAGGGATCGTGCAGGGCCGTACTAGCTCAGACGTTGGGACAGTTGCAGTTTCTATTTTTCATTTCTTTATTACTTTACCATTGTAGTCTCCTTTTACTTTGTGGCATTTACTTTT
Source organism: Viscum album (assembly GCA_963277665.1). Classification (NCBI taxonomy): domain Eukaryota; kingdom Viridiplantae; phylum Streptophyta; class Magnoliopsida; order Santalales; family Viscaceae; genus Viscum; species Viscum album. The sequence continues at coordinate 697,284,526 of OY728163.1, forward strand.
GTAACATGCATATGGTAATGGTTTTCTTTGGCTTTACTTTTACCCTTAGTTTTGGTGTTGTTGGGATTTACTATCCTATCTCCCGATCCTAATAAAGAAAAAGGGTAATGCCTTCCATCTTTTGTGTGATTCTATACCCTTGGTTCTATATTCAAATCCGGGGCCTATTGAAGGTGGCTCTGAGGGGTCATTCTCTCTCCTTAAACATGAATAAGGAAGAGTCTGGCAATCTTCTATCCCTTCCCTCATCTTGGTGAAGGCAGGTCGTGACAATAAGGATTATGAATCTATTTGACCTTATGAGTGAAATTTGACTAGAATTTTAACGTACAATTTATTGTCATAGAGGATAAAAGAGAGATTGATAGATTATATTGTGTAATAAATCAATGTCCATGAAATAAGTTAACTATATTTGACTTTGGTATACTTGAATAAATTTTCTTATATGATCTTAATAATAAAATGAAGAGTTGATACTCTCATTTGGATTATTTTATTAAAGACTGGAACAAATATATGTAATTTTGATGAAATTATAATAACAAAACCAAAGGTATAAATATAATTTATCATAATTCATAATAATTTCTTGTCATTAAAAATATATTAAATTGATAACATGGGAGTAAAATATTATTTAAATGTGTAAAAGAGTTCAATTAATGAAATTTTTACCAGTGTAATATGATGTTTAAAGTTATTTAATTTAATGTTGAGAATGATCAACCAAATTTAACAATGAAACTATATTGCTACAATGTCATATTCAATTGAATCATTTAAAAAATTAAATTAATTAAATGACTTATACTTTATATGATATAATAAACCTTCTTAGAAACTAATCCAATTGAATTTTCATGCTATCACAACCACTAATGTGGGTAATGAGAATAATATTGTTACAATAACCCTTATTATCCACTCTATAACATGAAATGGCTTATTTTAGTCTTATTAAAATAAATATTTTAAATCTGAATAATTTTATATGTGTAAGATGTCTCTAAATATATATATATATATATATATATATTATTAAAAGCTCATAATGATATGATGATCATAATTGAAGTCTATATGTCTTCTTTGATTGAGGCATGTGTTATGGTTCCTATTGAAAATCATTTCATTCTCCCTCCAATGAAAATTTATGTTATTTTTAGCATGGATTGGTTCTCCCTATATATTGTTTGTATCATATGTATATGATATAAATCCATTATACTTATTTTCCGTCATTATATTTTAATTTTTCATTGGGTGGATGAGAGTTAACATCCATTGAATATTAATTCCATTATCTTGTTCATAGTACCCATTCATGACTAGAATATTATTCATGATGATGAAAAGAAACTCAACATTGAATATATATTTATATTTTGGAAATATATTGGGGTATTTCTTGGAGATCACACTATTCATCACCAAAATAATCAATCTTAGTTTTATATAATACTCGTAACTACTTATAAACATATTATAAACACTCATTATAAAAAATATTTAAAATTTTCAGATGAATTAATGAATAAAATATAATATATTGTGTAATATTATATTATACACACTTGTTTTTCAAAATATGTCATACCTAATCAATTTTAGGTTGAAATTTTGGTTAATCCATGAATGTAATTATTGTAGATAACATTATTGTATCGATATCAATAACACGAATCTTCTACCTAACATTGTTGATTTTTTTGATCGACTCCATTAAGTTAAATAATATTCATTGAATGATAAATAATATAAACCTCATAATTTTCAAGTGAGAAATGTTGATATACCAATGAAACCCTTCTGTATAATTTATATTGAGTAAAAGGTTATAGTCATTCCAGATGGATTTTCTATAACCCGAGATATCATCAATTATTTAATTTAGAATGATTTTATGGAATAACATGACTTGTTTTTGGATGTATTTATATATGACATTATTATATTTTCATTGTGAATAGATGGTCATGAATTTTATTTCTGTATTCTGTTGAAGACATGAAGTGTGGGTAAATTTTCATTGTAATTACTTGTGTATTTATAGTGCATTTACCTTAAATATGTATTTTTTATATATTTTGACACGTGAAACACAGATGAAAAATGAAATACATATCAATATATTACAATTAAAATATATCTGTATAATCGGAGAGAAAAAATAGATTAATCCAAATTACAAAATTTATGTTCAAATAATGATAATTGTAATTATCAGTGCTATGGAAATGGTAAAATAAATTATGGTAACTAATTCACTAACAAGAATGATTTTTTTTTAAATTTTACTTTTCCTAAAAATAATAAAATTTGAATTTGTAATATAAGACCTTAAACCATTTTTTGATAAGATATATTGTTTATATGAGTAATAAATTCACACAAATTTGAGAAGTAATTGATTGAAAATTATAATAAGAATTATAAACTTTTACGAAAAAAAATTATTTTCATATTAAAAATGTTCATTATATATATATATATTAAAAATTAGATATTTTAGAGTTTTAATTTCATTAAATAATCAATTTGATTTGATATATAATGGAAATATTATATAAATAAAAAATTCATGTACTTTTCTAAAATAGTTGATTTCTATGTGATTTTTGAAAAATGTAATTTTTACAAAAAACATTAACTTTGAGGAAAATATCATTATATAATAATGTCCAAATGATTTTTTAAAAAAATTTAAATTTATCAATGATATATTTAATAAGTAACATTAAGATAAAATTTATTTTATTCATTATTTATTAAGCCTATGTATAATATTTTATGAACCTATGTAATATTTTCCAATAAAATAATTTTTTTTGGTATTTTTTGAGAAATATCTCTTTTAATTAATTAAGATATATCAAGATAAAAAACAAATTTTTTATTATCATCTTAATATAAATCTCATAATGAAAAAAATAATACTAATAAATTTATTTTACTCATAAATTGTAAGCATAAAAATAATTATTTTATAAAAACAGGTTTATAAGAATTAAATTATCTAATGTTAATATTAATTTTAATCATATAGAGATATTTTACCACATAAAATTTATTTCATATTTTGAATAAATAGATAAATTTAATTTAATATGGTTTATTTAATTTTCATTAATTGAAAGTAAATTACAATGGTATAAACTAGATATGAGTATAAAAAATGTGTAAAAAATATCTTTCTAAAAGTTAAAGGTGTCAAATATTGTTTAAAACAAGTGCTAAGATTAATTTATAAGGTATTCTAGACCTTATCTCCCAACTTAGTCAATTAATATCTATTTTTGGATCCATGCGACATGTGAATAATGCTTGACTTTATATATTAAATTTAAATATTTAAAAAATCCATTCTCACCACTTATAAAATGACTCCCACACCACCCATTCAATTCCACTCAAATATTTGGATTACTACTCAACCTATACCACCATTTAATACCATAGAATACTAATTATCCCTATTTAGAAAATAACTACTGGTTATTATTCTAATACATATCATTCTATGGACTCGTCGAAGGGATATTTAGTTTCCATATGTTGAGTACTAATTTTATTGAATTTAATTTCATTTCTATATTTATTTTCCAAATATATATTTTATATTTATTATATAAAAAATAAAAATGGTATTTATATTATATTTTTTAATATATATGAATAACTATTAACCTCTTTTTATATTTTCCCTATAAGAAAACAAAAATGACATTCGTTCCTATAAGTGGGCTACCACAAATATGAAGTTTCATGATTCATTTTACCAAACCAAATTACATGACTATTGATAATGTTAAATTTAATATATAATTTTAATATTTAAAATATATTTCATTGTATAGAATTTTATATAATATTTTATAGATCTCATGTTCTATGAAAATGAGATCATTAACCATGGATACGTATGAACTACTGCTTCCATTGAATTGTCTATTCATATTTTTTCTATTCTGGAAGTCTATTCATGGATGTTAGTGAAAATGATTTTAATTGAGTAATATTGTTTTATGTAGTTATTAAGGTCCATTTAAGGAAACTTTTATACCCTATTAACAAAATAAACAACAAACAAATGTGGTATATTTAGTGTTCCATATTAGAAATCTATGTGAAATAAAAAATTCATCCATATTATGAAAGTAGATCATATAGAATACATTATTCTGTTAATTATATATAATTATAGAATTTCAAAAAAATATACACTTTATAAGTTCATTATGCATTATAATAACAAGAATATTTCTAAATCATTTCAAAATCATCCCGTAATTATGTTATGTTCTTATTTTGGTCAGTTTATCCACCCACATGGAAAATGATATAATTTTATAGGATGGATAACTATATAGATTATATTTTTAGTAAAGTAACAAATAAATAAGAAAATTTTGATTAGATATATGTTTTATATTCTAAATACTAATATTATAATCATAAGTTATGACAAAAATATATATTCATATCAAATTATCGAAACATGCCCACAAGTAATTTTTTTTGTGTGGATCATAATTGAAACTCCAATTGAAAGAAATTATATAATTATAAATAATTTAATAAATAATTTTTTTGTTCGTTTTATTTTATATAATTTAATAACCACTGGATAATAATGATAAACACGTCCATTATTTTTAAAGTAGTATAAGATGGTAATTATTACTCACACCTAATATTAATAATTGTTAATAACTAAAAAATATGCATGTTAATGATAATTGTTAATGATTACTGTAAGAGGTTTTATATATGAATATGGTATTGAACATTTTTATTAACATATTTATCTTTTTATATCAAGAATATAATGCATTTCAATTATGTATGATCTAATTTAAGGGTTTGTACAAAGTTAATTCCATTTAAGTTAGATATAAACATAATCATTTGAACTCATTTTTTAATAGAATAATTTATTCTACCTAATTAGTGAATGGTATTATATTTCACCATATGTTTTATAGGGTTTAACATTTCATTTTTATAACCACCTATGAACTTATTCATGCTTCAATAATTATGTCACTTGTAAGGGATATTTTATAAATGTTTACTTATTAAGATATTATAAAGATAGAATTCATGTTTAATATATAATTTTATACTCATTTCCCATATTCTGTAGTTTATCATCATTTTATAATTATTTATTATATTTTATGTTTTATTTTAAATTATATCATTTATGTCATTTTGATTCAAATGTTTCTAAAGAAGTGTGTGTTAGTTATATGTTTTCTCAATTCCATGATAAATGTATTGATAATATATATCATTATACATTTAATTGTTTTATTGAATATTATATTGTATTCATGATATTTAAATATCATTAATTTCATCATATTTTCTATTCATGTTGTTCTTATCATATTATTTTCATTCATACATTACCACTATCAAATATGTTTTTGTATCTCTAATTTTCCTCTTTGAGATATGCTTATTATTCACCATTGGATCACTTTTTCTAGTGTATATACTAATCAGGTATTACCTTACGAATAAAATTGTACTACTATATTTTGGGCTATTTATGAAAATTATACCCAATATTTTTTTATTCTAAATAAACCTACGTGATATGAATAGTTTTGTGTCCAATTCCATTCCATTATTATCATTATGTATTTACATTACATGATTGTAGTGTGTTAACCAAAAGTAAATTGGCTGATTAATTGGGAAAATTATTAACAGAACAATATATACTTATATATATATATTTAGTTTAGGTAATGATAATATTAAATGTGAATCATTTATTGATATAAGAAATATAAAAAATTAATTTACTTGTTCATACAATATAAATGATTATTGATTATTTACATTTATTGTTTATTTATTTTATAATATCAAAATTTCCCCAAATTATGAATTCATTGGAATTAATTATTGAGGAATGAGGAAAAAAATACCCTTTCTAAATTTGAATGTCTCGTTAGACAATATTGATGGAGTATTTCAGTGTATTACATATATGAATAAAATATTTCATTTGGACATGAACTTAATGTTATGATCTTGATGTATATGAATATGATATCATTGAATTTGGAATATAATTATCTATCAATAATTAATTTTTTTCCTCTTATCCTTTTATTATAATTCTTATAACTATTTCATGTACATTATTATCAATGAATATATAATAATTCATGTTTCATTTTTTATGGATTTGTTTTTATTTATATATTTCATCTATATTATTTGTCATCATCTTATTACCATATTTGGAAATTCATTATTATTATTTATCTTTTACATTTATGATATTGTGATCTCACTACTTTTCTTGTTACCTTGACCTCATTTAATGAATAATGTCTTTTCCAAAGTTTGTCTAACCAAATATATTTTTCTGATTGTTTTTTGGGAGATGTTGAATACATAATTATTCATTATTTAGATTCTTATATATAGAAAAAATGACCATTGGGTGAGATATAAATATGTTTTTTATTTATTTGTTTTTCATTAATATATAAACTATTAATCATACATGGTTTATTGAATTTATGAGACTTAATATTTTATAATGTTGTCGTAATTGTTTTAAATAAAATGGGTTTGTTTTTTTCATTTAAGAGACTTTATGTTAATAAGGATATTTCAAACTATATCTAGGAGTGCGAGTTTAGGGAATCCTACTATGAAAATTGTATGATTTTTAAGTTATTTCTATATAAATTATCATTATTTGGTAATCTGATAAAGAGAGATGGTATATTGGTAGATCATTCAAATTATATGTTGATGAGAAATGACACCATCAAATTTTGATGTCTAATATACATCGGATTATTGGATTGGTTCTATATTATTTTTACAATTTGGGCAATTTCTCACATAAATGACATCTAATAACCATGTTGATAAAAAGGGAATCCAATTCCACTGGATAAAAGAATGTGATTTTTTTATGACATAATGCGAACATTGTTAATTCATTGGTGGCGATATAACCCTAAAATGAGAAGGAATTTTTTTATTGATAGTTAATATTATTATATTGAAAATATAATTTTTATATAGAATTGGATGATATTATACTATTACTCAAACTAAATGAATGTCCATGATAATAATTACCTACTGCATTCTATGAAACAATCATAAATAATTTAAAAATTGAAATTATGGAGGTATTATATATATATTGAAACATGTTAGATATATACATATAGTAGAATCATAAATTAAATATTCATATATAAAAAGATAAATATACACCAAATGATATTTTTTTAATTGAATAAAAAAATTTATTTATTTATATAATACCATTCTCAGATAGAAACTATGTGGATGAGGCTTTGAGTAAGAAAGGCCATTATAGTTTATATATTATGTGAATTAAATGAAATCTAATACATTTTAATTTTTAAATAATGTACATTTATGTCATCATAGAAGGGAATAAATTATTACTTTCACATATGAGGGTTCCACCATCTTACTATGTTAATATTAAAAAGGTTTCGATGGAGGATGTGGAACTATACATGATGATAGGGAATGTTATTGAGTTAAATAATTAATTTTTGGAATGATATAATTAATTAATTTAGCACAAATATCATCGAAAATTGTGAATAGAGATGGTAACATAGACAAACATAATAGTTCTTTATTCTATACTCTCCAATGAAGTTAAAAATTTGTACGGATATCCTAAATTGAATTTATGGTGGGACAACATTGAGAGGGATATTTTGGAGTATGTATCTTTTCTCTTGCTATTACTACTTTTTCATGATGAAATATATAATTATATGGAAATTATATAACCATTATCACTACTTATATTGAAATAGGAATGAACAACACACATTTTTTCATTGGACCCCCCAATCATTTAAATGGTCATAAAATTAATCCTGTAATAATGCATCTCCTTATGACGTAAGGGAATTTTATTATAATCAGATAATATTTCAGTCTTGATCATATTTAATAGAACTATATTATTTAAGTAGTAATGCTTCCAAGTATTACATATTATATTATATCTTATTATGATATGAGGATTGCCTAGATGTTCTCAAAAAGTATTCTAAATGTTTTCAATATGGAGATCATAAAATATGTTAACAATACATAAATAAATTATACTATAGCAGGAATATTGAAATCCTATATGATATATTAATTAATATATTTCAATATTTAAATTATGGTTCGAATAAACCTCGTCTTCTTATAGAATTTCAACACAATAATAACACTCACTCCAAAATTCTGATAGTTCCGTATGAATCCCATTATAGAAAGAACTATATAAATTTATTTTTCCTGGAAGAGGTTTGAGAAATAATGGTATTGAGGAAAATGATAAATATGTAAATAGATGTTAAGGTTAATTCCATTCATCAAAACATAAGCGTATCTGAGAGTTAAAAAAATTTACCAGAAAATCATCAAGGACAATGTCATGGCCCGATCTATCAAGGCCCACAAGACTGGTGTTATGATGATTAAGACACCCCAATCCCTCCTCTAACAGTCTAGAAGTGGCTGATAGGAGGTAATTTGGAATAAATAAAATTAGACGCCTTAACATATATACATATACACACACAAACACATCTAAATCAATTAAATAGAGTAAATACATAATAATATGGTGAATATCTTGATAGTAACCAAAAGAGAAAATATCCCATAGAAATTCCATATCACTGAACATAATTTCATTTTAAAAAATAATTATTGGATAAAAATTCATTTCTAATATAATATTAAGTACTAACCTGACATCAATATGAAAAAGGGGGGATGAAGGGTAACCAATTCACAATCTCAACGGAAGACCAATTAAAATGGCCATCTCCTATAGTTAGAATTATTCTCATCTAATTACATGTCCATGAATGAACCCTAAAATATATCCATTTTCTAGATAAAACCAACATATATGGTGGAATCCCATGTATTGGTGAGAAAACACGTACAATGTGGGATATATTGAAAACCAATAAAGGATAAGTGAAAATAAAATAGGTAGTTCAACACATGAATTAGAGGGAAATGAAAAACCAACATATATTCTCATTAAGATACTCCAAATATAGAGAAAGGGGTATCTGTACTTATATACAAAATAATAATGATAATAAAATTTGTAGATCCAAAGGAAATATCTTGTTCCAATTCCATGTGCAGTGCAAAACGAATATGAGTTGTGGGGTCCACTCTATGCTACAACACACCATCTTATAGGGAGAGTTAACTCCCTTAGAAAACCCACTCCATGCCCGATCAGGATTAAGTGTTAGTATCATTTCTTAGATAGATGACCAAATATTGTAGTAATATGGGGAAGTATCATCTCTATTTATTTAAATAGTTTTGGATACCCTATACCTAGTGTGGTAGGATTTAATAGACCATATCATATCTTGTATGATCAAATCTAATATATTACATTGATCAATCAGCATTTAAAAATATACATGATCATAACACCTCACATAATATTTATTGTCAAAAAATGAATGTAATAACCAAATTTTTCATGGAATGCTTTTATGTATTGTTTTCATATGCAGTTAAATATGCTTCTGTATGTAGTACATAAGACAAGTGTATGATAAGGGATAATGTATAAGATGAATAAATAGATTCACATGTTGTGTGACCTCACCTATACAATTTTTCATTTCCTCACATTCACAAACATCAATATCCATAAGGGGATATATTTTGTGTACATGTTGTAATTATAATACCTTTTCAACCCATGGTCTTCAAGTGTTCTTCTTCCCTTTTATTGTTTGCTTTGGCCGATGATTGAATACATTACCTCTTACACATGTACATCGTAATGAACATTAGTACCATGGAAGTTATTATGATCAAGGTTGTGCCACTTCCTATGAACCCCCATGGTACATAGAAAGACGACAAAAATTTGAAACACAATGATTATGGTTTATATAGGGTGTCTGATATTTATCATCTTCACAACCCCAACAACCACAGTTAAGGGACAATAAAATGTGTTTTCATAGAATAAAATCAATCATTAATCGGATTTATCATTATCTAATATTCTCTTAATGAGCCACACTCACGCCATCATGGACACCTATTCTAGCTCAATTTATGTTGGGTAACATGATTATTGCTAAATAAGATTGATTTCACTCGATTGGATAGATTCATTCCACTAGAACAACGTCTCATTTATCATTTCGTACCACACCATGCCCATGGCTTAAGAGATAAGAACCATCCCTTGATTAGTGACATCAACACCTACAATATACATCACATCAAGATCATTATAAAAACACTTATTGAGACATCATGTAAAGATCCACATCAAAATTTTGGGTTTTATAATGATCTATTCTGACACTAAAATGGTTATCCATGACACCTTGCGACAAAGACGAAAAATGTGAAGAACTGTGGGTGAAATTGGAATGAAAAAAAACGATATTATCATTGGAAAATATAATCCCATCAATAGAACACGAATAGTGGAATGTAGGTCTGAAACATGGATCAAAAAATAAAAAATAAATCAATATCTCTATTAGATTTATATCATGATCATAGAGATTCCTAGGATCCTATATAAATTAACTAGATAATTTATTATCTATGTGTAACATTCCATAGGGGAAGAAACCAAAAGGTATTTATTGATACATAGGTATTGGATAAAAAATTCATGAAGAATATAATCTATATAGTAGAAAAAGAATATTTTCTTGGTTTTTAAAATCTCTCATGATTATCCTCAACTGGCATCATTGATCCATGAGATGAACATTCCATCGGAAATGAAAAATGCATAATCCTCATCTCAAGTCCCATTGGGATATTTTTATTACAGTAATAATTATCTATAATACTGTATTTATGATCGACTCTTATGATTTGAGTATTTATTATATAAAATTAATTAATTAATTAATTCACTTAATTCACCCACCAATGACGAAATCGACCAAATGATTTCTGATGAAAAAAATATTTTTGTTCATATGTTAAATCCCACATTCCATAGTCAACAGTGGTATCATATTTCCCATATAAGTCCCAGATAAATGGGAATAAAATTTATTCCAAAATTATGAATGCACTTTCTTTTATACATTTTAATATGTTTAATATAATAATTATAATATTATAATACAAGAAAATATTGTTCTATATGTGTTAATGATCCCAAGTATAGATATATTGCTATTTAATATAAAAACAATTCAAGAGTCGATGAATTATCCCCTCTTTCATGGATTTTAACACCAAATGATCATGCTATGAATAAATTTGTGAGTATTTTTCTTGAAACTTACTCTCAATCTCATAAGAGCTATACTAAATACACTCATCCTTCAATAGAAAAAGATCAAAAGGGATGTTCCATCACCACATCGCTATATATTATCAGTCATCGATATCCACTAAGAAATCTATTAAGTTGGATCCATCTAGGATGTTCATATATCTCCAGTCAGTAACAATAGTATGGTAATTCCTCCCCACATATGTGACATATGTTAGATTTCATTCTCTCTTTCCAATTTTTGGAGTAAGTACAAGTAGTAATAAACCACTCTAACCCTTAATGGGATCACAACGTACCTAATGAACATCAAGGATAACTTAATTCCCTATACAAATATCCATAATTCTCATCAAGGTGATAATCTCAAGAAAACACTATCTAACTTCTCTTACCCAAATGATTATGGATTTTCATCAACATCATATTTTTTATGGTATTTCCTTATACAGTAATGGATCACCTAATCCTTAACAGTTTTTTTTCACATTATTTATCCCAATAAGATATTTATTTCATATCTCTATCGAAAATATGTGTGTCCTGTGTGGTATGACTTATAAGGCAACAAAAAATTTCATGATAATAATAAATTTATAGATATTATTATAATAAAACACTACCAATGGCATGTTATCATCCATGATTTGAATTAAGTCAGAATCTCATGCACTCTACATATACCTCAAAACTAATACAATCATATAGGTCTTCCCATTCATCAATCGGGGAAACATATAATTATATGTAATTGGTTCCCAAAATCCACCTGTGAAACTCTCGAAATAATCAATGTAAATTGAGCATCATGTTTGTGGATTATCATAGTTCTTATAATAGTAATTTGGATGATCTCATTCATGTAAAATTGCACCATATTGTCTACAAAACACTTCTCCCAAAAGGATTTAAAGAGCGTTGAAATAGAAATTTTCTAAGAGACCTAAAAATATATTAATGTAATATCTCTATCTATGGAATCCCAAAAAAATCATTAATATAACATCATATTTCATTTATAGGAACTTATTTTGCTGATTCAATCGTGTTGGAACAGATTTCTCGATAAATATCTCTTCATATGTGTGACCACTAAATATGAACTCTACAATTATCTACCTCACTTTATCCAACAAAAACTCACATTAATGTTCCATTTACCTATTTTCATATCTAGGAGTCACTTAAAAAAGAGAAGTATAGATCTCCCTCATCACCTCTTCTCACAATGTGATATGTACTATAATACTTCCTCAAAATTAAATATGACATGGTCCCATTAATCATAAATTCTTAGGGGCATATATTTTCAGGATATGTAGTTACATAGAACCTCCAAATCATTTTCAACAAACTAATCCATCCTGAAATATTGATGATTAAGTTGAGACTCCACCAACAACTTAGGATAATGTTTACCCTACTCCTCTACTAGGGTAATCTATAACAAAACCATTTTATCAGAAGTGTCCTCCACTATGAAAAAATATTACTTCTTATAAATGGAATGATCCACCATGTTTCCTTTAACTACTGTATATATAATCTAGAAGTCAGAGTCATATTGTAACTCTAATATATTCCTTTATGTATTATTCTTATCTTCATTAGTAAAGATGTACCTTATGCACTTATGGTTTGAGTTAACTCTAAAACAATTTCCCAACAGATAGTTCTGGAACTTCTTAAATGGAAAAACTACCACTACAAAATCTAATTGATGAGACATGTTTTTCAAATCATGTGGTAACCAATTCTGTGAACCCAAGTGATCAGAACATATAATTTTACCAAATAAAAAGAAATCCTGTCTCTAGGGATAATAGAAAACAACATGAACCCAATAACAACTTTTGGTATTCTCGTGTAAGAGGAAATGTTCCACCTCAGCCTCGAAACCTGGAACAATCTATTACACTAATCAATCAGGAAAATGGTAATATATTTCACATAAATATATTCAAGGTGGATACCATCCTATAAATGTTTTTCAAATATTATCTTAATGTACCCAGAAAATCACTACCACAAAACTGGGCTTTCCCAGCACCACCCTTTATCAGTGCCACCTAAAAAGCACTGAAAGGGGGGGTACCTTTATCAGCGCTGATAAATGTACCACATTTAACAGTGCTTTTTTTAGCGTTCTTAAAGGGTACCCCTTTATCAGCGATTTTTTTGTAGCGCTGATAAAGGGGTGTCTTTATCAGCACTTTTAAAAAAAGCGCTGATAAATGGTCTGATTCAAAAAACAATTACCATTACAAAATATATATTAATATTTAAATATATAGATATAGTTATATTGATATAAATATAATATATATTTTTTAAATATAATTTTAAAAATATTTTAGATAAGTGTAAATATACAGTTACACTTAATATATAAGATATTTAGTGAAAATGGGATATATAATAAACTATTTTTAATAAATAATTTGCTAATTATTATGGAGTTATATTAATTTAATAACAATTTGACGACTAAAAAAGTAAAAAAAATATCCAAAATATGTTGAAAACACAACTCGAACTTCAAACTACCATAACAATTGATACGAGTGTCCGTTTGAGCACTAAAACATAAAAAATCGAAGCCTGCGATGAGCTCTATGCGGTAATTATCAAGGCATAGCCTTAGTCCCAATTTTTGAGGCCAAAAAACGCCCAGAAGGCCTCCGAAACTGAGTTTTTAGTTTGGATACCCCGATGTTTTAACATTTTGTGGATTTTCAACATCGTTTAAGGGGGTATTATTGGATTTTTTTGTGGGGACTGAATTTATTCCAATTTATTACATTTATATTGATATTATGTCTTTGAAATTTTATCATTTTTATAATGTACTTCTATTTATAACCAAATATATAAAAATATATACATATTTTTTATATATTCACACATAAAAAATAATTTTTTAAATAAATAATTAAACATATTTAGATATAAAATATATTAGCTTTATATAAATAATAACTAATATCCATTTTATTTAAAATACCAATATATCAATATTTATAAACCTATATATTAATCTACCTATATATGTACCTATATAATGTGTGTGTGTCTATTTGGGTGTGTCTATATATTAACAAACTGATATATATTTATATTACATATATATATAAATATGTATAATTATACTTATAGAAACACACATATATATATATATGTGTGTGTGTGTGTGTGTTGTATATATGTATTTATTTACAGACACACAAAACAAAACATTTTTTATAATTGAATTGAAAACTAATCTTATAAATATATATTAATATTCAAATAAATATATGGATAAAAAATATAAGTAAATATAAGTAAATATATAGATATAACTTAATATTAATATACGAATACACAAATAAATAAATAAATAAATAAATATAACTATATATATATATATGTATATATATTAATACAACTATATAAATTTATATTAATACATGAATAAATATAACTATATATATAGATATAGATATATCGCTAATTGGAGAACAAATCAAATTGGAGTAGTGCTAAAGGATTAGCACGCATGGGGGGAGGTCTTGAGATCAAAACCTGGTAGAGGCAGGAAGGGGCGCGCGCATGGGTGAATTTGGGGCAGGGGATATAGCACTGCTAAAGGCGTCTACAAAACACTGATAAAATGTGGGTCTCATGGCTGGGGCTTGCAGGGGTGTTGATAAATGGGGGGGCAAGTGATGTTAAATTCCCCCTATGATTTAAAGTTTTTTTAAATTTTTTTACATTTTTTTTGAAATTTTTTGAATTTTTTAACTTTTATCAGCACTCAAAAAAGCGCTGATAACAGGGGTGTTTTATCAGCGCTGAAGAAAGCGTTGATAAATGTCCCCATTATCTTCGCCAGCATTTATAATGCTTTTTTAGCGCTGGTAATAGCCTTTTTTAGCGCTGATAAAATCCGTATTTGTAGTAGTGAATCATGGGAACCAATAAACATCCATAAATTCTTGGGCGACGCGCAATAAATGAAAACATCAAAATTTTCTAGATCCTCATATAATCTATGCTTATAAATGAATTGCACGATATAGTGAAAATCCAGTATTCATAATTTTAACATTTTTAAAAAAAAAATAAACTTATATTTTATTAATATGTCTTGGAAAATCCCATAATATAATGCATGACCATCATCTAACTGTCATGACCCATCCCCCGGGGCCTATGCCGTGACTACACCAAGCCAACCATCCATAGGCCAGGGGCTGGCGACTAGCACCAAAGGCACAATTCCCTAAACTGGGAAGGCATTGCCTTTAAAACCTGCCAATATAGAAAACTGAACACACAATAGGATATAAAATGCTAAGAAAAACTATATAATAAAGAGGGTAATGAAAAGAAAAAGGGGTTGTAAATACAAGACCAACTATAAAGTACAAGAAACTGCAATGTACAAGTACAACTGAAGAAAAGAAAAATATCCATCGGGTCATCCTCTGATGTTCCTACATGAAGAGTAGGTACAGATTTTCTACTCAACCATCGACATTCGTCCGTCCCCTCCATGTACCGACTCTTCATATGGTCCATCGACGGGTACCATCTAGTCGTGGTACTCTCAGCCTCAGTCAGTTGTGTCCATCATCTAAAATCAACACAACAATGTGTGGGAATAGCCCGGGCAGAGGTGAGTATAATGATACATAGTAGGGACCCCAAGACCCTCAAGGTTTCACAAAAATAAACCAAGGAAAAAACACAAAGAATTAAATCAACAGATAATCGTAGATATGTATATTCCTATACATATACCTAAATTATCAAGTGATCCATCTCAATCATGAGGAAAACAAAAAAAAGACTGACTCTGCTCCACCAGGATTTTATTCTAGGGGTAGTTTCAAGTAACATACTCTGTCACATTCTCAAAACCTCGGCTGCTGGAGAAATCCTGCCCAATCAATTACAGTGGGCCTACCGTGACACCAAGTGTGCTTTCCACTAACCTTGTACTGCTGAGGTCCTCCTCCTCGTGAGTAATGTGGGTCTGTCACGTCACACAAACGCGCTACCCACTGTGGGTTTGCTACGTCACCAAGCGTGCTCCCCCTCATAGCCTGCTGAGGTACTCATCCTGTCGAGTATCATGGGTCTTCTGCATCACCAAGCACACTACTTCACCATTGGTCTTCTGCATCACCAAGGTTCTCCCCACTAGGCTAGTATAGTCACTCCGATTCAAACGGTCAATAGTCGTCAGGTCTGAGCCTGCTACTAGTTCTCCGCACTACGCTTTCTCGTCTCCTGGAGGATCCCTCCATGAGATATTTTTCGATACTCCATCTGTCACATAGTCCTATGAAGAAGTATTTCAATGGTCTGCCATGTCATAGGGGTCTCAACGCAACAGACTTCATATCAATTAGATGCTCGGTCTGTGAGTTATTAGTCTTTTAGTCCCGGTTGGATTCTTGCACGATCCAACATGACGGTATCTCAACTATACCCCAAACTTCAGTGGGGAATACTAAAAGGGTCCTTCATTCTCAAAGATTACAAGTTCCACTGATAGATCGTCAAACAGACATACAGTGCCAAAGGCATGCTCAAAAGAATGAAAAGGGTCATAGTGGGCCTGGGTTCGGTCCAACCCGGTCGGACGGACCAGACCCGACCCAGTCTGGGCCGACCTGGTTCCAGTTGACATTCCCTACCCCGTTGGGACTAGCCTGACCCGTTGAGTGGGCAGCCCATTGGGTTTGGCCCAAGCCACTCAGCCATGCCCAGCGGGCTGCGAAGTTCAGCGGAGGACCGAGAGGGAGCGGACCAGCCTCAGGGGCGCGGACTAGCCGCAGGTCGGTGTGTCGGAGGTTCGGCCTGGAGGTCGTCGCATGGGCGCCTTAGCCTAGAGGGCGCCACGAGGGAGGCACGACCCAGTGAACGGTTCAGTTCGTCTAGGGCATTGCGAGGGTGCCATTCGGTTCGATCGGGACGCCATGAGGGGCCAGTTTGGCCAGGGGCTTGGAAGGCCAGCGGTTCGGCGCGTCCAGGGCAGCTCAGAAGGCCGGTGGGATGGCGTGGGCAGGGCGGCTCATTAGGGCGGTTCAAGCCAGTGAGCGAAACGATCGACATGCGGCGAGGTCGGCGGGTGGTGTGACAGGTGGGTGGCGTGGTTTGTCCCGGGGTGGCGGAGCCAGTTCAGCTGGGGCACCTGAGCAGCGCAGGGGTGGTGCGGGTCGTTGAGGCCATGGGTGGCATGGCTATTACCTTCACCTCCTTAGATGTTGTTGTCACCTTCTTCCAGTTTGAAGATCACCGCAATGAAGAACTGGGTGGGGGGGGGGGTCGGGCCATGTTTGTTTGGCTCACACCCTCCACATATAGAGTGGTAGAAATCGGTTCATCAAGAACATAAAAAAGAGAGAGGATGGAAGATATTATAACACATCATTTCCCATAATCCCTCGATAATTTCTATTCCCAACCCCACAAATGAAAAATATGGGAGAACATGGGTAGTTTTGATTAAATAATGAATAAACCCCTACAACGTCCCACAGAAATTTATTCCAAACCCTAAAGGAAAACATTTGTGGATTAACTTGATAATAAGTTGATCCACGTTCATTGATTTTAGAAGGAAATAATCAAGGGAATAAAATCATACTTAATTAAAAACCACACATGGTTCGATGTTGGTTGATGTTCGCGTGAGAAGGTGGACATCGATTCATTGTATCCAATCACGTCCTACGTCAAAGGAAGTTATGAGGAAGAAGGTCAAAGTCATCAATTTTCTTTATGGAGGATCCATTCTTCATTGGAGATGCTTTCCCCCAAGAGCTCCTCCTCTCCCCAATTCAACCAAACTGAATTCATAGACAAAATAATATACTGAAATGTCTATTATGTCGTTGCCATAATAATAAAAAATGTATAAATACTTAATTGATGTGTTGGCACAATTATTTAATGGGGAGTATTTGGCACAATTAATAAGGTGCATTGGCCCAATTAAAATTTTCTAGGTGTTGAAGAGGCTTCCCCCAAATTTATGAGGGGGGTTAAGAGGGTTTCCTCTCCTCCCATTAATATGGGGTTGGGTGGTCACCACCACAATAAATCAATAAGATGAGGTTTAGTTCTGGTATACCCCACCCCTGAACATCCACATGGTGGGTGGTTAAAACAAAATAAAATAAAATATGAGCTTATTTTATTTTATTATTTCAACAAAAACCCCGAAAACGGTCTTTCACTCTCAACGCACTTTCGTCGAGGTGAAGGTCTCCTTAAGAGAATACCGACACTGCAAGTTCAACGGTGCCCTCATATTTCAATTCTGATCACCGATTCAAAAGATAGAAAAACCGACTCACACGTTTAATGAAAGTACCTGAAATAATGTACATAAATTCATCTCGGGCACTCCGATCCTCAAAACCGTGCACCGTAAATTTTATCGGGCTCATAAAATTCCCATTTATTAAAAACTATTACATGGAATTTCCTGGTCTTTACATTATCTGACCTCAGTCTTTACATCCCAATAAGTCACAACTCAAACTAAGGGAACAAGTGGGGGTACTGAGCACGAATCTATGCCTCTTACTCACTTGTTCTCACCTAGAGGTTTCCATTTTTCCAACGAACGTGCACCAACGGTATCAACCTTCCATGAAGGACCCGCTCATATCGATCCTCAATCTCCACGAAACATCTATAAAAGTTTCCCCATCGTTAACGTCCAGCACGCCACGGTGGATGATGTGAGAAGCGTCGTGCATGTATCTCCTCAGCTGGGATACATGGAAGACGTCGTGCACCCAGTGCAACTAAGATGAACATCCTAAGAGTTATGCCACCTTGAAAACTCTACTAAGGACCTGAAAACTTCTGATGAACCTCAGAGATAATGTGTTGCCTCGACCAAATCTATGCAAACCATGTCGAGGTTGGACTTGTATAAATATGTGGTCGCCATACTCGAACTCTAGAGGTCTCTATCTTCTGTCAGCATACGACTTCGTCCAGCTCTGTGCATTATTCATCCACTCCTGGATGATCTTCACCTTATTTATGGTATCATGTACCATCTCTGGTCCCACTAGTGCTGACTCCCTATGGTCAGTCCAGCACAATGGTGATCTGCAAGGTCTCCCATACAATGCCTCAAAAGGAGCCAACACTATGATGGTGTGATATCTGTTGTTGTATGAAAACCCCAATAAGGGTAAGCGATCCTCCTAGCTGTGACAGAAGTTGAGGATAGAAGCACACATCATGTCCTCGAGGGTCTGAATGGTCTGCTCAGTCTGAACATCCATCTACAGATGAAAGACGGTGCTCAAATGAAGATGCATTCTGAATGCCTCATGCATCCCCTTCCATAGCCATGAATTTAAACATGTATCACGATCGCAGAAAATCATTATGGGTACTCCATGTAGCCACACAATCTCTTGAACAATGAGGCATCCCATGCTCTCTACCGAACCCTGCTCTCTGATCAATAGAAAGTGGGATGAGTTGGTGAGTCAGTCAATGATCGGCCAAATTGAGTCATGTCCCCTCAATGGTAGTGGATGTCCTGTCACGAAGTCCATGGATGTTCCATCCCACTTCCACTCTATAACCTCTAAAGGCTGAACCAAGCCTGCTGGTATAGGATGCTCCGCCTTCACTTGCTGACAAGTGAGGCATCGAGAGACAAACTATGCTACTGCCTTCTTAATTCCTGGGCACTAGTGCTGTAATTGGAGGTCATGGTAGATCTTCACAACTCTTGGATGTACCGCTGAGGGGATGTGTGGAACTCCCTCGACACATCATCTTGAAGAGACACTGGTACCATGGTATATCCTATAAGGAGGATGACATGCTCCCCACCTTCAGAAAACCCATCAGGTGCATGTCCTGTGGATATCTGAGCACGTCGTGTCTTGCAGTCAGTGTCCCCATGTTGAGCCCCCCAGACTCGATGAAGAAGTGGGGGAGTAATTGTAATAAACTGAAGAATAACTACTCCATCTCTATCCACAAAGGATATCTGAAAAGCGGCAAGCTTCTTTGTCACTTCGTTTAGCAGGTGAATACCAGATCTCCTGCTAAGTGCATCTGCAACAACGTTCCCCTTCTCAAGAGTATAGACTATCTCAAATTCATAATCCTGGAGGAACTCAACCCAACATCATTGTCTCAGGTTTAGGTCCTTTTGAGAGAAGATATGCCTATGACTCTTGTGATTGGAGTACATGGTAAAATTATCTCCCACCAGATATTGCCACCATATCATCAAGGAAAATACCATTGTTGCTAACTCCAGGTCATGGGTAGCGTAGTTCTGCACATGCTTGGTCAGCTCTTGTGAACCTTATGAGATCACTACTCAATCCTACATTAGGAAACATCCAAGTCCATTACCTGATGCATTATAGTGGAGTACATACCCTACATCTTCCTGTGGAAGCCTCACGATGGGGGCACTTGTCAGCTTCTACCTCAGCTCTTGATAACTCTGATGGAATCTCTCTGACCACATGAAGGGTTTCCCCTTCTTCATCAAGGATGATAATGGTGTTGTAACTCTAGTGAATTCTGGAAATATCCTCCCATAGTATCCAGCCAAACATAGGAAACATCGCACCTATGTCACACTCCTCGGTGTCTCCAACAAGTACAACCTTAATCTTCGCTAGATCTACTAAAAATCCAGCCTCCAATATGACATGTCCCAGGAAGTGAACCACTCGGATCCATAACTGCAACTTTGAGATCTTTCCTTAAATCTAGTTCTCACAGAGTGTGTCTAGTACTACCTACAAATGATAGGCAAGATCCTCCTCAGCAGTGGAGTAGATCAGTATGTCGTCGATGAAGACTACAACAAAAATATCAAGGAATGGATGAAAGATCATGTTCATCAGCCCCATGAATAGTGCTGGAGCATTGGTTACACCAAATGGCATAACCAAGAACTCATTGTGGTCATAACGACATTTGAATATCGTCTTATGCACATCCTCATCTCGAACTCTGAGCTGGTGATAACCTAGTCAAATGTCTATCATGGAGAACCATCATGCTCTCTTCAACTGATCAAAGAGGTCATCAGTCCTCAAAAGTGGGTAAGTTTTCTTCATTGTCACCTGGTTCAAGCGACTGTAGTCTATGAAAATCCTCAAGCCCCCATCTGCCTTTTTGGCAAACAGAGTTGGGCCTGCTAATGGTGAAGAACTGGGCTAGATGAACCCCTTCCCCTATAAGTCCCCTAACTGGACCTGCAGCTTGCGATGCTCCACGGGAGACATCCGATACACTAGAGTAGATATTTGTGTCGTCCCGGGGCACAATTCAATCTAAAATTACACCTCTCTACAAGGAGGTAAACCTGGTACATCATCACGTAAAACATCCGTGTACTGGTCCACCATTATAGGATAACGCAGACTCTCCACATCAACAGCTTCGAGAGTAAGGCTAGCTAACTGAATAGTGATCAATTGCACTCTCCTCCGAGCAAGTCCATTCTATGCTTCAATGCTTCCCTTTTCTCCAGTGAAGGTAAATCAGGTCCCATCTGTGCAGACACACCACACTATATGCCAAATAAATTCAATTTGAGCATGGACTGTTGATAACTAGTCCATACCCAAGATGACGTCGTTAGGCATCGACGCCGCTACAAGGAGATCCCAACCGAAGCACTCGCCACCTAGAGTAAGCTCACACTGTCGTCACCAGTGCGTAATAATTGAATCTTCTCCCGTAGGTGTCTCTAGTAGTAATGATCGAGCCGATGGCTTCATCGGAATCTCCGAGCTCTTAACGATTGTAGTGGAAATTAATAAATGACTGGCACCTATGTCTATATGTACTACAACTGAGGTGTAGTAGACATAGATCATACCACATATCATCTCCGAAGCACCGTGATCATAGACCTCATCTTCCTGGAGCTGAGCTCTCCCTGGCCCACCTACTCCCTGTAGTGGGGGTGGGCCTCTAGGTGGGTGTGGCGGTAACACCTTGAAACGTCGCCCACTGCCAGCTGTATGACCATCTCCTCTACCACGTCCACCAACGTCCTTTGGATAGACTCAATCAAATATATATCTCTTTATGGGTGGTCTTTAGACCATCTGATGATCATCCATACGACGGGTCAGACAGTCACGATCCATGTGACCTTGCCCACCGCACGAGTAACACTGCACGCTCTTGGTATGTCTCGCTCTATCATTGGTTCCCCGCACAACTAATCCTGAGTCATGCGGTCGTCCAACTGTTGGTCTGGTCTTCATGGAACTTTGCGACATCTGTCTTCTACCAGCTACAGAAGACTCCGCTACATGCCGACTGATGGTGGAAGATTCTAATGGAGACTGTTCAGCAAAGAAACTCTCCACTAGAAGGGCTCTTTCTCACACCCCTTCCTACGTCGGGATGCTGAGTGAGATCACCAATGGCCTGATCTCTTACCGAAGTCCCTGCTCGATGGTATGGGTCTTGAAGAATGTGTCCCTCAACATATCAGTGGAGTAGCATGAGAGGTATGTGAACCTCACTGAGTACTAAGCCATAGTCTTGATGCCCAGCGGAAGACGTAGTCGCTCTTGTATGCGCACTACGCGAAGAGTCGTTGGGACAATCTCTGCCCAAAATAGGCTCTCGAAGTCTACCCAGAGATGCATCAACTCATCATGAACCTAGAGAATCAAGATCCACCATCTGCATGTTGCTTCCTGTAGAAGGCTGGTGTCATGGATCACCATGAGGTCGGCTGGTGTCCCTACCAGTCGGAAAACACTCACTACAGCCTCCAGCCAATCCTCAAATACCTGTGGGTCCGTCTTTCCCATGAACCCGGGAGGCCTCTTATTCAAGAACTCATGCAACATGCTAAAGTGGTGTGCATCGTCTACAGCTGGGGCTGGTGGAATCGGTGGCTTAATGGGGAGTGGTACCGTTGGGTCCTCTATTGGAAAAGGGCCCTGCACCAAGGCCTCGTCACTCAGTATGAGATCTGTGCATACAACTCCCGGAACTCTAGCAGGTTGTATGCATGGAGGCATCCTGAAATAAAACAGGTGCACTATCGTTAAATGTTATACCTGGTGAGATGACTTGGTTGAGCTGAACTAACGAATACATTTAAAAACACACACACAATCAGTGTTTTCATGCCCTGAGTCAGAAATCAGAAGTCAGGGTCCTTGTGTAGGGAAACGTCAGCCGCCGCACCATCAAAATACTCCCTGAACTTAGAACCACACTCACTACAGTTAGCACTATTGATTCATATAAAATAATGATCAAAGTTTTATGTTCTACAGTAGGACCGACCTCTCTGATACTAATTCTTCATGACTCGTCCCCCGGGACTCGTGCCAGGACTATCCAAAGATCAACTTCCAAAGGCCCGGGCATGGAGACTAGGACCAAAGGCATAATACCCTAAACATGGAAGGCATTGCCTTAATAACCTTCAAACACACACAACTGATCACACAACTAGATAGAAAACGCCGCGAAAAACTGTATAACGAAGAGAGTGATAAAAAGAAAGAGGTGCTGAAAATACCAGACCAACTATAATGTATAAGAAACTAAAGAGTAAATGTAAAATTGAAGAAAAGTAAACCAACAGTTGGGTTTTCCTCTGTGGTTCCTACATGAAGCGTATGTATAGATAACCTCCTCAACACATCACGACCATATGTCTCCTCCGTGTATAGACTCGTCGTAAGGTCCACCTCTGGGTACCGTCCAGTCTTGTTACTCTCAGCGTCAGTCAGCGATGCCGGTCATCTGCAACCAAACCATCAAGGTGCGGGCATAAACCATGTGTGAGTGAGAATAACAATACTCATTAGGGACCCTGAGACCCTCAAGGTATCACAAAAACCCACCATGGAAAACTACAATGAATGAAATAAACAGATAATTGTACGTGGCTAGTTTCCCATACATATACCTAAGATATTAAGTGATTCATCTCAATCAGGAGGAAAACACAGAAAACATACTCTGCTCAACCAGGATTTTATTCTAGGTGTAGTATCAATTAACATCCCTAATAAAATTATCGAAACCTCGGCTAGTGGAGAACTACTTCTCAATTGAGTACAGTGGGCCGGCCGCGACACCAAACGCGCTTCCCACAAACCTTGAACTGCTAAGGTACTCCTCCTATCGAGTACCATGGGTCTGCCATGTCACCCAGAGGTGCTCACCACCGTGGGACTGCCGCATTACCAACTGTGATCCCACTCATAGTGTGTTGAGGTACGCCTCCTGTCAAGTATTGTGGGTCTGTCGTGTCACTAAGCGTTCTCCTCCACCATGGGTCTACTGAAACACCAAGGCGCTCCCCACTGGGCTAGTAGAGTAACTCCAAGTAAAACGGTCAGCAGTCTTCATGTCTCATCCAGCTACACAGTCTCTACACTACGCTCAATCGTCTCCTAGAGGATTCCTTCCACTTTCTACTAGTCAAAACTCCATATGTTACGAATTCTCATGAAGAAGTATCTCAAAGGTTCTCCACATCATAGGGGTATCAACGCAATAGAGGACGCATCAATCGGACGCCCGGTCTGTGAGTTATTAATCTTCTAGTCCTTGGGGCCCAGTTGGATTCGTGCACAATCCATCCAAACTATATCTCAACTATTCCCAAAACATTATTGGGGTATACTCAAAGGGACCATCATGCTCCACGATTTTGAGCACCACTAACGATTTTTTAAATGGATGTCCATTCACAATGATATGGCCAAATGAAATAAAAGGGTCGTAGTGGGCCCGGGTCTGCTCCAACCCAGTCAGACCGACTCGGCCCGACCCTGTCTCGGCCGAAATGGTTCGGGTTGACCAGGCTTGCCACGTAGGGTCTTGCCCATCCCATTAAGTGGGCCAGACCGTTGGGTTCGTCTTGGCCCGTTGGGGCCAGCCCAGCCACCCGTGAGGGGCCGGGGGGCCAGGAGAGCGTAGACTAGCTGCGAGGGCATGGACTGGCTGCAGGTCGGCATGTGGGCAGTTCAACCTTGAGGGCACTATGTAGACAGGTTAGCCCGTAGGGCACCTTGAGGGTGGCTCGGCCTAGGGTGCGGGGTTTGTAACACCCCATGATTTCATAGTGTGTTATTTCTTCAAAATAATTGAATAACTTGCACTACACACAACACCGAGTTCAAGCGCACCATGACATACCAAACAAGCCGTTCAAAAGAGGTTATGAATAGTATTAACTAAATTTTAAACTTTATATAATCCTTATAATTTTAGAATCCATATTATGAATTTCTTAGACATAATGTAAGAACAAATTCATTTTCAGTATTGCACTTTTACCAACATTTAATAGTGAACCCTTTTTAAATACAATATTTTAAACTTTTTGACTAAATGGGGACATAAAAAATTTAAAATGAAACATCCCATGCTTCCACGATACGCTTTTCTTTGAATAATACAGTACCGTGTGTTGTACGCAACTTCGAGTTCTAACACAGACCACAACCAATCAAACTAGCCGTTATGAATAGTAATACCTACTTTTTGAAATTTTATATATTTTATCTTTAAAAATGGAATTCATTTTTGGCTACTGAATATCGAATTTAGCCTAGGGTGAAATTTTGGAACTTTTCGGACAAATTTAATATTTTGATGAATATTGAACATTACTAAATTTTAATTAAAAACAACTTTATAATAAAAATAATTTATATTGATAAATTATGAATTTGAGTGGTTTTAAAGTATATTTAGAATATAGTTTTACCATTTAATACAATGTTGGTCATTGGACATAATTTTACAATTAAACCGGACATAAACAAGTGTCAATCTTTTGATAGTTATTATCTCTTAAAAACACGATTTTTATTTTAACAACGGGAATTAATTTTAAATTAATTTCATCCAATTCTGTGTTTTGAATTTGGAAAAATGGATTCCATATTTTGAATCAGGATGTTCAAATTTTGAAAATCGGTAACTTTTATTTTTATAAATTTTGAATAATTACTTCAGTAAAAATTTTATTTACCATGGTTGAGGGTAAATCCGGTAAATAAGGGTTAAAACAATAATATTATAATAATATTAAATTACCCTAAAACGTGTCCTAACATTATTGGTTGATACATGTTCGACCATAGTCATATTTGGGTCGATTTTGGGACCCCATGGAGCCACATGTAGGTGATAGTGACACTTTATTTTAATTAAGTTAAAATGAATACAAAAATGACACAAGCATATATATTTTAGAAAAACAATTTTTACATAGGGTTATATGTGTTGGATTTTCGACTATAAATATTCATTAGAAAGATAAAAGTATTTCCTACATAATTATATTTTATTTATAATTTTTGGACATTAAATAATTTAATTTATTTATGACACAATGATGATGAAGTAATTAACATAATAGTGAAACATTAAAATAATTGATATTATAAATACACAAATAAATATAATTTGAGACTTTTTATGAATTAAAATAATTTTATAAGTTAATATGACATGTTAGGAATGATTTAATTAAATATTTTTGAAGTAATCATGCTTTTATGAGTTTCAAAAAAATAAACTATTGAATAGTGTCAAAATTGACAGAAAAGGGTTTTTAAAACAAATATTATATTATTAATTGATATTAAATTTTTAAAAATATAAGGTTTGGAAAAGAGACTTATATCATGATAGGTTCATCATTAATGGACCACTTGGGGGTATATTGGATGTATATAGTATGTTTATTAACCATATTATATAAAAATACAATGAGACATTGTAAAAGTGAAACTAATTAACTAAGAGTTAATACTTAAAGATAAGGTTAATATAATGAACCAAACCTCTCTAAATTATATTTATTGAGTTGTTTTCGACCCATCCCCACCTTAAAAGTAAAATAATAAACTTTTGAGCCATTATAAACCGAATATGAATTTATTATAAATTAATATTTCTAGTTTTTCCAAAGGTTCCTCTCACCCCTCTCATAAAAGGGCACTCCTCCTTCTCATTTCTTTACACCTTAAAAGCCTTTTGGTTCATCCATAATATTCCAAAATACTCTCCAAACTTCCCTCACTACATCCTAGAAGACTTATTTTGATCATAAATCCAACCTAAGGAGCCCTTTTGATCGAATCAAAAGGAAGAACCCGAAGAAGAGGTAATGATTTCACCACCTTTTTCCAAGTTCCTTTCTTCTTCCACTTATTCTTCCTTTGTTATTACCATTCTAAAATAATAACTCAAAGTTTATATATATACTGTGATGTTATTATAAATATGGTACAACCATATTCAGTATTCTATCCACCCTTTAAATAACTTGTCATCATACGTGCGTACGTACGACTTACCGTCTCCACGTCGTGGTGTAATTGTTATTCAATATATTATTCTTTGGATGGGTATAATAATGATGTGTAACTCTTGTAAATAATAAATATAACATGTTAATGATTCTGTATATATTATATAACATCCATTTATATATTATTTTAATAACAAAAGAATGATATTGTCGCTCGTACGTACGTACGGACTACCGTCTCCACGAACACGATGAGATTCATTCTCCATCGTATCCATTCAAGTATAATTATCATTTTATGATTTAAAAATGATGTTTAAGGACTTGATATCATTCTGGATATGAATAAGATACAACCTATCGATAACAATCACAGATTATGTAACAAAACATATAAAAGAAATCGAGTAAGTTAACACCCGAAACGACGATAATTCTATGATATTATTAAAAAATAAATGTTAAAAGATCATATATGATATCATATTGATATATATGATTCTTGTATAATTTAATAACAATTATTTCACCATTATACAGGAGGTTACCCTACCCTCAACCAAGGAAAAGTGCAAGTTAAGGGTTTATTTCACAATCTCTTCATTATCTGAGGTTGTTTATACGTAATAATCTATTGGGATGTCTTTATCATCCACATCCATGTTTCTTCGAAATATATTTCAAAACATTTTTACTATTTAAAAAGAATATGGGTTAAAGTCATTTATACCCTTATGTTTTTTGAAGGAATCTTTCCGTCGTTTTCCAAACAAGGCACTTTTAACCTTTCAAAAAATTTAAGGTAAGATTTTTTTTAACTTATACGGTGGGTGCAGCTATTTACTGTCGTTATAAAATTGTCAAAGAATCCCTTACAAGCTTATAAGAATATTTTAAAATTAAATGTTTTAATTTATAATTATGTGACTTTTAAATGGTTTCAAAATGAATATTTTATGAATTTTTGAAAGGTACTCTTTATCAAGATCATAATTTTAAATGCTTTAAAGATTTATCTTTCTAAATATTTTTAATTAATGTCCATGTTTTCAAAATGATTTTAAGGATTTATTTATAAGGGAATGAAGGATTTGAAATGATATTTCTTTTCAAAAGTTTCAAAGTGGTATGGGACACTTTGATTCAAAAATATCTTTTAAATTACTTCCTTTATAAATGTGTGACTTTTCAATGATTTTGAGAAAAGAGATATTTCTCTCAAATAGTTTTGATTTTATCTATGTCAACATCCTTTGACGGATTTTAATCTTATTTTAAGTTGATTTATTATGATAAAAAACTTTTGTATTGTATTGAAGGTTTTGTGATATGTTTTACTGTGGATGTGTTATTTTTATACCATTCATGGTTTATGGATAAAGTATTGACATTTCGTATGCTAGTTTTAATATGAACGTTTATGTTATGTTTACACCTTTTTATATGGGAATGCATTGGACTTAGTAAGTGACGGGTGGAGCCCGTTATAGCTCCTCGATGCATCGGCAGGTCTCATGAGACAAACTAGTGTCTTGGCACAAGGCCTTGGAAAAATCTTATTTGTAGTCTTGGCATGAGGCCTTGGCTATGTGGTTATGATAGTCTGGAATGTTTATGCTTATTTTTGAAAGTTTCCGCTATATTGTTATCCTTACTGGGTATCTGAGCTCACCCCTTTTCTATGTTTTATTTTTCCCAGGATGTGAAGAAGTAAGTTATGAATGACTTGTAGGGATAGTATGTGGGGATATGAGTGTGGGATATGGAGATTATGTTGTTGTAGTAGTTTTTTACTTTATGATGTAATGTAAAACTTTATGAATATATCTAGTGTTTCCAAGGATACTAAACCAATCGGTATTTCGAGATTTGATCTTTCTTGTGATCCTGCCAATGTTATGTAATAATGCTCCGACTCTGGGTAACTGGGGTCGGGACATTACAGTTGGTATCAGAGAAAGTTTAGTACAAACCTTGGAAACTAGATTTTGATAAACTCTGATTAGAGAACATAGATTTAAGATGGACAATGAGGATTAGTATAGAAGAACTTCCTAGATTTTTGGTATTGTAGAGATTTTGTGAGTTTTCCGAGCAATACAACACTGTCTGGATACGAGAAGGTAGAGGCGGCTCTGGAACAGATGTACCTAGGGGTAAAACCCGAAAACACCGCTTTGAGCTAGACTCGAACATGAACTGGTGCATGACAACGGGCCTTCCTGCACTCTTGGTTACGACACTCTTGGCGGATATTCTTAGGATAATTCTCATTTTATTTACAAACCATTATCAAGGGATTATGAGTATATACTTCCTCAAAGGAGACATTTTTATGATTATCGATTATATCAATAAACTATTTAATTTATGTTCTGTGTTTTACAAGTTTGGGATTGGGTATTGTTATTCATAAACTAATCTAGTGTATGCCATTGTTTGGAAATGGTGCCCAGTATAAGGAATGATACCTCCCGCAATGCACATGATGCAATGAGAAAGAAGGATCATATCTTTCATCGTCTTAATCAGGAATTTATAAGAGAAATAGTCTCCCATGTATTATCATCGTATGAAGAAATAATATCATGTGTTGATAAGATAAGTAAAGAGTTTAATGAGTCCTATGGTTTTGAAGGGAAGCAAGAGAAGAAAAGAATGGAAGTGAGAAATATGGATAAAGGGATGAGGCAAAAGAAGAACATTCCCATATGTGATAACTGTGGGAAGAAACACCCTGGAACTTGCCTGAAAGGAATGGGAGTTTGTTATAATTGTGGAGGAAAAGGGAACAAAGTACGTGACTGCAAGAGTAAGAAAATGGTTTCAAATGTACAATGCTTCATTTCCAAGGAGTTTGGACACTATGCGAACCTATTTCCCAGTCATCAGACTATACCGCAAATGATTATATTGGATAATAATCAAGTTATGATACTACCACAGATGAAGAGGAATGATTAGAGTTATTGTGTTGATTATATCATTTGAGTTTTGTATCAACAATGTACATGTTATAATAATTATGGAGTATATAAGGATTGTACTGCAGTACTATTTCATTAAGGACTTGAGATTGTGTGGAACAAATAAAAGTGAATCAATACCAGGATAAATTTTTGGAAAATATATGGTTGAGAGAATGATAAACCATAATATAGTTTTGATACCGAGGTAGTGATTTTGGAATAATACATGATTGATTTGGATAAATTATATTGGATATTCTTGACTAACATGAAACTGATTAATGATTTTTATATTCCATCATTGTTGGGGTTTAAAAAAATTTTGGATTGAAGGAGTATATCTATTATTCATTAAGGAAT
Organism: Viscum album; assembly: GCA_963277665.1. Classification (NCBI taxonomy): domain Eukaryota; kingdom Viridiplantae; phylum Streptophyta; class Magnoliopsida; order Santalales; family Viscaceae; genus Viscum; species Viscum album. The sequence continues at coordinate 697,315,502 of OY728163.1, forward strand.
AAGGGATCGTGAATGTAATCAATAAGGATTTATGGCAATTCAGTATGTTGTAGTGTTTTAAAAGAATATGTGATGATGGTGTTCACATGTTATTACGCGGGAAAAAGGATCTTTATTGTGTTTACCTTCCTTATAAATTTTGGACTGAAGTATTTTGGATAGTTCTAGTTTGGATTATTTTGGATTTCCATAAAAGGACAACCCGGAGGTCGGGCAGCAACCTGTCGCGTCCAGCAAGGCCGCGAGACATGAACCCGCAACCGAAAGGCGACAAGGGTGTATCACCTACCACTGGCCCACGCGATGTCTTAGATTAAATAATGTAGTTTTTTTAATGATCTGGAAGATGAATTATAAATTCGTTTTTTTGGAACCCTATACGAATATGATAAATAGAATATTTTTTTTACAGTGAAAGATGAGTTTGTGGTAGAATTTAGTTAAAGGATGGAACTCTACTTGTCAAGAATATATTTTTCTTCTTCTATTGTTCAATGAAGAAATTAATTCTTATAATTTATTTAAGGAATCCTAAAACCAAAAATGTGTTATCCTAATACCCTATGTTTTGATGAACCGATGATATTTCAAATCATCATAGATTGATGAATTTAAGGACCTCAATTTTACAATTGTTTTTGATTGATGACCTCAATCACCACCTATAAATATTTACGTTTTTCCTCCAATTATATGTCTCTAATTACCACCAATGTTCTCCTAATCGAGATCATAATTTGGTGGTGACCCTTTAATTTCTCTTTTCCTCATATTAAGACTGAATTTTAGTAACCCGATTTTCGATGTGGGTTTTCCCACAACGATATTTTCTATTTTCAACCTTTTATTTTTGAAGAACAATTTTAAATTGCGATGATGCAATTTATTGAAGGAGGGGAGAATGTAACACCCCAAGATTTCATAGTGTGTTATTTCTTCAAAATATTTCAATAACTTTCACTACACGCAATACCGAGTTCAAGTGCACCATGACTTACCAAACAAGCCGTTCAAAAGAGGTTATGAATAGTATTAACTAAATTTTAAACTGTATATAATCCTTATAATTTTAGAATCCATATTATGAGTTTCTTAGACATAATGTAAGAACAAATTCATTTTCAGTATTTCACTTTTACCAACTTTTAATACTGAATCCTTTTTAAATAAAATATTTTAAACTTTTTGACTAAATGGGGACATCAAAAATTTAAAATGAAATATCGCAAGCTTCCATGGTACACTTTCCTTTGAATAATACAGTAGCGTGTGTTGTACGCAACTTCGAGTTCTAACACACACCACAACGAATCAAACTAGCCGTTATGAATAGTAATACTTAAATTTTGAAATTATATATATTTTATATTTCAAAATGGACTTCATTTTTAGATTTGGAATATCGAATTTAGCCTAGGGTGAAATTTTGGAACTTTTTGGATAACTTTAATATTTTGATGAATAGTGAAAATTACTAAATTTTAATTAAAACCTACTTTTTAATCGAAATAATTTATATTGATAAATTATGAACATGAGTGGTTTTAAAGTATATTTAGAATATATTTTTACCATTTAATACAATTTTGGTCATTGGACATAATTTTACAATTAAACCGGACATAAACAAGTGTCAATCTTTTGATAGTTATTATCTCTTAAAAACACGCTTTTTTGTTTTAACAACGGGAATTAATTTTAAATTAATTTCTGCCAATTCTGTGTATAGAATTTGGAAAAATGGATTCCATATTTGGAATGAGGATGTTAAAATTGTGTAAATATGTAACTTTTATTTTTATAAATTTTGAATAATTACTTCGGTAAATATTTTATTTACCATGGTTAAGGGTAAATCCGGTAAATAAGGGTTAAAAAATAATATTATAATAATACTAAATTACATTAAAACGTGTCCTAACCTTATTGGTTGATAAATGTTCGACCATAGTCATATTTGGGTCGATTTTGGGTTCACATGGAGCCACTTGTAGGTGATAGGGACACTTTATTTTAATTATGTTAAAATGAATACAAAAATGACACAAACATATATCTTTTAGAAAAACAATTTTGACATAGGGTTATATATGTGGGATTATTGGCTATAAATATTAGTTAGAAATATAAAAGTATTTCCTACATAATTATATTTTATTTATAATTTTTAGACATTAAATAATTAAATTTATTTATGACACAATGATGATTCAGTAATTACCATAATAGTGAAACATTAAAATAATTGATATTATAAATACACAAATAAATATAATTTGAGACTTTTTATGAATTACACTAATTTTATAAGTTAATATGACATGTTATGAATGCTTTAATTAAATGTTTTGGAAGTAATCATTCTGTTATGAGTTTCACAAAAATCAACTATTGAATAGTGTCAAAATTGACATAAAAGAGTTTTTAAAACAAATATTATATTATTAATTGATATTAAATTCCTAACAATCTAAGGATCGGAAAGGAGACTTAATAATGATATTTTTATCATTAATGGACCACTTTTGGGTCTCTTTCATGTATATAGTATGTTTATTAACCATATTATATAAAAATACAAAGAGACATTGTAAAAGTGAAACTAATTAACTAAGAGTTAATAATTAAAGATAAGGTTAATATAATGACCCAAACCTGTCTAAATTATATTGGATGAGATGTTTTCGATCCATCCCCACCGTAGAATCTAAATAATAAACTTTGGAGCCATTAGAAACCTAATAATAATTTATTATAAATTAATATTTATAGCTTTTCCAAAGGTTCCCCTCACCCCTCTTATAAAAGGGCACTCCTCCTTCTCATTTCTTCACACCATCAAAGCCTTTTGGTTCATCCAAAATATACCCAAATACTCTCCCAACTTCCCTCAATACAACCTAGAAGACTTAGATTGATGAGAAATCCAACCTAAGGAGCCCTTTTGATCAAATCAAAAGGAAGAACCCGAAGAAGAGGTAGGATTTCACCACCCTTTTCCATGTTCCTTTCTTCTTCCACTTATTCTTCCTTTGTTATTACCATTCTAAAATAATAACTCCAGTATCATATATATACTGTGATGTTATTTTAAATATGGTACAACCATATTCAGTATTCTATCCACCCTTTGAATAACATGTCACCATACGTGCGTACGTACGGCTTACCGTCTCCACATCGTGGTGTAATTGTTATTCAATATATTATTATTTGGATGGGTATAATAATGATGTGTAACTCATGTAAATAATAAATATAACATGTTAATGATTCTTTATATAGGATATAACATCCATTTATATATTATTTTAATATCAAAAGAATGATATTGTCTCTCGTGCGTACGTACGGACTACCGTCTCCACGAACGCGATGCGATTCATTCTCCATCGTATCCATTCAAGTATAATTATCATTTGATTATTTAAAAATGATGTTTAAGAACTTTATATCATTCTGGATATGAATAAGATACATCCTATCCATAAAAACACTGATTATGTAACAAAACATATAAAAGAAATCGAGTAAGTTAACACCCGAAACGACGATAATTCTAAGACATTATTAACAAATCAATGTTAAAAGATCATATATGATATCATATTGATATATTCGATTCTTTTATAATTTAATAAAAATTATTTCCCCATTATACAGGAGGTTAACCTACCCTCAACCAAGGAAAAGTTCAAGGTAAGGTTTTATTTCACAATCTCTTCATTATCCGAGGTTGTTTATACGTAATAATCTACTGGGATTTCTTTATCATCCACATCCATGTTTCTTCGAAATGTATTTCTAAACATTTTTACTATTTAAAAAGAATATGGGTTAAAGTCATTTATACCCTTATGTGTTTTTAAAGGAATCTTTCCGTCGTTTTCCAAACAAGGCACTTTTAACCTTTCAAAAAAATTAAGGTAAGAATTTTTTTTAACTTATACGGCGAGTGCGGCTATTTACCGCCGTTATAAAATTTTCAAAGCTTCCCTTACAAGATTATAAGAATATTTTCAAATTAAATGTTTTATTTTATAATTATGTGACTTTTAAATGATTTCAAAATGAATATTTGAAGAATTTGTGAAAGGTACTCTTTATCAAGATCATAATTTTAAATTTTTTAAAGATTTATCTTTCTAAATATTTTTAATTAATGTACATGTTTTCAAAATGATTTTATGGATTTATTTCTATGCACATGAATGTTTTGAAATGATATTTATTTTCAATATTTTCAAAGTGGTATGGGACACTTTGATTCAAAAATCTCTTTTAAATTACTTCCTTTATAAATGTGTGACTTTTCAATGATTTCGAGAAAAGAGATATTTCCCTCATATAGTTTTGATTTCATCTATGTCAACATCCTTTGATATATTTTAAGCTTATTTGAAGTTGATTTATTATGATACAAAACTTTTTTATTGTATTGAAGGTTTTGTGATATGTTTTACTGTGGATGTGTTATTTTTATACCATTCATGGTTTATGGATAAAGTATTAACATTTCGTATGCTAGTTTTAATATGAATGTTTATGTTATGTTTAAACCTTTTCATATGGGATTTCATTGGACTTAGTAAGTGATGGGTGGAGCCCGTTATATCTCCTCGATGCATCGGTATGTCTCATGAGACAAACTAGTGTTTTGGAACAAGGCCTTGGAAAAATCTTATTTGTAGTCTTGGCACGAGGCCTTGGTTGTGTGGTTATGATAGTCTGGCATTATGCATTCCATCATTATGAAAGTGGTATTGATATTGCATGTGATTATTCGATTATTAGAATATCCCTGTGAATAAGTAAATGGAATTATTTCATTTTACTTTTTCCATACTATGTTGAAGTTCATGTTTAAAAGGCTTTTGTTTTAGTTATACATTTCCTTAAATGTTTATGCTTATTTTTGAAAGTTTCCGCTATATTGTTATCCTTACTGTGCATTTGAGCTCACCCCTTTTCTATGTTTTATTTTTCACAGGATGGGAAGAAGTAAGTTTTGAATGACCTTTAGGGATAGTATGTGAGGATATGAGTGTGGGATATGAAGATTAGGTTTGTTATAGTACTTTTTCACTTTATGATGTAATGTAAAATTTTATGAATATATCTAGTGTTTCCAAGGCTACTAAACCAATCCGTCTTTCGAGATTTGATATTTCTTGTGATCATGCCAATGTTGTGTAATAATGCACCGACTCTGGGTAACTGGGGTCGGGGCGTTATAGGGTTGGTTCGTCCGGGGTGTCGTGAGGGCGCGGGCCGGTTTGGCATGGGCGCAGCGAGGGGCCGGTTTGGATGGGGGCTCAGATGGTCAGGGGGATGGTGTGGCGAGGACAGCTCGGAAGGCCGGTGGGAAGGCACGGATGGGGTGTCTCATGAGGTTGGGAAGCGGTGCGAGATGGTGGGAAGCGTGGCTAGCAGGTGGTGCGATTCAGCCTAGGGCGGCAGAGCCGGGTTGGCCAAGGTACTGGAGTATCGTGAGGGAAGCGCAGGTCATGGAGGTCGTAGGTGGCGCACTCGTTACCTTCTTCACCTTAGACATTGTTTTTTTTCCTTCATTTGTTTCTAATAACACCACAAAGAAGAATGACGGGGGATGATGCCATGTTTTTTTGGCCCGCACCTTCCACTTTTAGAGTGGTAGCAAGAGGTTTATCAAGAACATAAACAATGAACTAGCATGTAAGATATTATAAAACATCAATTCCAATAATCCCTCAATAATATCTATTCCCAACCCATCAAAGGGAAAATAGGGGAGAACGTGGGTAGTGTTAATCAAATAATGAATGAACCTCAACAACTTCCCGCCAAAATTTATTCCCCACCCGCAAGGAAAACATTCGCGGATCAACTTGAGAATATGTCGATCCACCATCATTGATTTTAGAAAGAAAGTATCAAGGGAAAAAAATCATACATAATTAAAAACACTACCATGTTATATTTTGGTTGACGTTGGCACGAGAAAGAATATTTTGATTCGTTGTAGACGAACACATCCTATGTTGAGTGATGTTCTGAAAAAGAAGGTCGAAGTCGTCGAAGTTATACGTAGAGGAAGCGTTATTCATTGGATAACCTTTCTCCCAAGTGAACGTTATCTCCCCAATTCCACCAAAGTGAATTAGTAGGAAAAATAATAGAGTGATATATCTATTAAGTCATTGAATAATATTCAAAAAGTTTTAAATAATTAATTGATGTGTTGGATCAATTAATTAATGGGGAGGATTTGGCAAAATTAATGAGGTCTATTGGCACAATTAAAATTGGGGATTTGTTGAAGAGGCTCCCCCCATATTTAGTAGGGGGTCGAGAGGTTTTTTCTCTCCTCCCATTATTAGGGGTTCGGGTGTTACCCACCACAATAATTCAATAAGAGTTGGTTTAGTTCTGGTTGACCCACCCCTGAACGTCCACATGTTCTGTGGTTACAACAAAATAAAATAAAATATGAGTTTATTTTATTTTATTATTTCCACAAAAATCCCAAAAACTATATTTCACTCTCAACCCACAATCGTCGTGGTGAATATCTCCTTAAGCGGACATTGGTGCTGTATGTTTTACGATGCCCTCTGATTTCAATTCCGAGCACTAGTTCGAATGTTAGAAAAACCGGATCGCACATTTACTAAACATACCCGAAATAAAGTTCGGAAATTCATTATGGGCACTATGGGACTCGGAATCAGGTTACATAAATTTCCACAAACATATAATATCCCCATATATTTAAAAAAAATACACGGAAATTCCGTGTCTTTACACTAACCCAGATTGATTGAGTATGTTGATGATCAAGAAATCTATGAACAAGTCCATGTACAATTGAAATATCTGGTTCAAAAGAGATGTTAATATAGTAGTGGAATTTACCACAGAAAAATTCATGACCATAAACATATCGTGTCCATATAAACATCATATTTCAATCTTTATGATTTCATCCTTGTGAGCACTCAACTGGTGGTATCTGCACATAAGATTGATCTCAGAGAAACAACTCACCAGATATAACCAGTAGAATTGGAAATAAATCACCATAATATTTCACTTATTATTTATAATTACCAAATTCAGGTGATGATATTTATCATAATGACTCAAGTACCCATTCATGTTTTTTATAAAATAAATAGTAGAAGTCAATGGTGGAACTGGTTGACGGATATAACAATTTATTATAAGGAATTTACACTACAAACTCATATCCTGGATCTTGAGAGTTTCAATATGATATTACATGGATGATATAGGTGTAATAAATTGGTGAATTTCAATGTATATTACATTTACATTACATATAGGTGGTCTGAAATAAAACATGATAAACAACCTTATAATCCTCCATTATCACTACAAACTACATACCTAATTATTCTGCAACACCTAACGATAGACAATCCCATGGACTTGTGATTATTTTTAATTTCATATCTCAAGGCCCAATCATTAATCGATAATATATTTCTCACCCACATGGAGAATACCCTCTGTTGTATTGGAAATCATCAAACACAACTAATTATACATTGAATCATGAAATGGACCCTATAAAATCAATCCATACCAAATTTGACATCATAAGGATTCATCAGGATGACAAAGAGTGCCCATGAAAGACTTTATGCAATGAATTATAACTCACACTACTAATATGTTATTGTTATTGAATAATCAAACTAATTATGATACACTAAGAATAGATTCTGTGTAAGGTCTCAATGAGAACCTATTTATTTAATAAATGTTATCAATATATATATATATATATAATGAAATGGATATCTCAAATGTATAAAATTATAGTGGGAGGATTATAAAATAAATATATGATAATGAGGATCATCTCATCTGTATCATAGTCATATCCTCACATATCCTATAATGGATCAATACCATGACCACCATACTTATGATTCTAAAATGGTCCTCATAGTGGTGGTGGTGTGATTAATTCATCATATCATCCTCTTCATACTACTCTATCCTCCATATCACAACGTATACCTCAATCAGTACCACATACTAGTGGGGATTCCTCATCCAGAGTTGGGAGTTACCTAATAAAAATGATGCCTCAATTGGGGGGTTACATCCACTATTATACTAACATAATCTACATATTTATATGGGAAATTAATATCTATGTGATATATAATGTCATAATCATAGAATCCCTCAACTCAAAGATGGTAGATTCCTCAGGAAAAACCATGGTTGTAGTTCCATGTGTCTATGTTTGGGCGTTGGAGTAAATCCGAGGCTGAGACCTTAGAGTCTATTTACTACTACCAAATGTGGAATACTCAATCCCATGATGACCAATATCAACTATATCTTTTTGATATACCACAACATGGAATTAATCTATAACTAGAGCCCTTAAGAAAACTAAATATAATGTATAAATGAACAAGGAAACAATAATTGAATTGAGGTCTATATGATTTCCCAACCTAAACTCATTTTCATGAAAGAAACTATCTCCCTCAATATCTATGGAAAATTTTGTATAGTCATTAAGTGATGTAACATAGTTAGAAATTATCATATCATTGTGATGCACCGGGAGAATCATTGGAATCTACCAAATTTGCAGACACAATGGGTAATACTCATTATAGAAATACATATTAATATATAAACATGTGATCATTACGATTAGTTTTTATTTGACTCCACTAGAATCTTACTTCCCAATAAATATTGTTTTATTCTTATCAAACCATTTGATAATGTAAGGTCTGAACTTTTGTAATGATTTTGATCACCAACTATAGATAACCATCAACTGCATGAGGGTATAGTTTGTAGCAAAATCCAATCAATATCTGTCTCTAAAACTCATTTAACATGTTTATCTTGTGTGATCTATCATATTTTCGATCCAAAGTTATCAGTTACACCATACATTGTCGATCCTCAACCCATACTACTAGGGGAAACACCTAATTAGAAGGTCCATAAACTAATAACTCATGACTCAACTGATTGTCCTCAAGATCCTATATCGGCATCATAAATGGATTTTTTTTGGAGAAATCTATAAAGTCATGAGATGTACCATATAAGTATTATAAAAATTTTCCAGTTGATTCATGGTGGAAAAGAAATCAAAAAGACCCATAAATATATGATCCATAGACTATTATATCTCTATATATGATGTCTTAGAATATAAATTTGATAAGGATGCAGTCAAAGTATTAATGAATGGACACATCATCCACCACAATATATTTGGGTACACTATAAAAAATCTATTCTGGAGACACTTCGAAAACCTTTCTATATGTTCAAAAAATATTTCCTAAAAAAATTTAAATTAAAACATCAATCTACAAAAAAAATGCTTCGATATGATTCATTCATGAATCGAACCATCAAGGCCCACTCACTAGTGGTATATTGAGTTATATTCTAAAGAAAACATATAATTTTAAGAATTCTACAAATGACCTTCATGTTTGAAACAATAAAATGGGAGGCCTTATCCTAGGTACATGTACACATACACACAACAACTCCATGAATTAATTTTTGGAGTATAGTGAAATACTGAACATCTAAAGTGTAATCTAGGATTGAAATAACCTCATAGAAATAAAAATATGAATAAATTGGGATCACATAAAATCTATAAAGGCGAAAAACACATGAATAATAAGAAATGAAGTCTCAAACAGACCAAAAATAGTTAAATAAAGGAGAGATTAGAGAGGAAAAATCACATTATTTAATGTCGACCACAAAACATGCTCTGCAATGAATGGTAATACTATTATTCTATGAATCATAGACATTGAAGATCACCATTGATATTTTTATCTACTAAAATATACAGAACATGTGTAGGTAAATTGGATACCTGGTTGAGTATATACATTCTCATATGGACACCCTGAAAATGATTTTTTTGGGAAATAGAAATATTAAATAGTAATTATAACCCATAATAAAATAGATAAAAATATAAAGTTAATGATCATAATGAAACCCAATAAAGATATAAAGGAGATATTTGTCGCTATAGAGTTGAAATGAATGATTTTATAATCCCCAAATCCAATAGTCCATCATCAATAACCACATCCATGTTCATCCCCCCATGAATTAAAAAATATGTGCCTCCAAATCTCTACTAGGATCCATAGTTGTGGGATTAAAAAATGTAGAAGGGGACTCACCTACTACTAGACCTTGATGGCAGTATAGTATGAATCCATGTATTGTGGTCTAAATCAATATAATAATTTAGTGGGGTACCAACTAAACCACTATTAAGAGTACCAGTGGTCCATTATACAGTGTGACATGGGAGTGAAAACATCAAATGATACCAAATGGTAACACATGATCTCTTCTAAAAATAAAGTGTGAGTAAATGAAGTTTCAAGATCCTAAAACATTCGTTCAAATAACTGATTATAAAAAATTCTACATTTGTGATCTACATGGAGAAATTCTCAATATATGCTACTAATGGGCCCATATATGAGTATATATGAAGGATATATAGAGGGTTGAGGTACTTGAGGATGGTGCACTATGTGTATATTAGATCACATGACATGTGTTCATTCATAGATGCCAATGTGTTTACACTGTATGTCTAGTTGTTATCTTATTTAGTGAATATGTACCTTCAAATATTATTGTTTGAGTTAACTCCAAATTTATTTCCCAATAGATATATTTGTCACATCATTAATGAAAAAACTACCACTACGAAATCAAATTTATGAGACATGTTTTTCTACTGATGGGGTATCAAATTCTTTGAACCCAATTTAATACATCATTTAATTTCACCAAACTAAAAGAGATCCCATATCTAGGAACATTAGAAAAACAACATGCACCCAATTCCCTCTATTGGTATTTTGCAGTTGGGGTAAATGTTCAACCTCAACCTCAACACATTGAAACTTCAATTACAGTAACCAATCTGTGAAAATGGTAACATATTTTACATAAATGCATTCAAGGTGGATAATATCCTATAAATGACATTCAAAAATTCTCTTAATGTACCCAAACCATTAAGGTAATCAATAAACCTCCATCAATTACTTGGTAGACTCTCAATAATGGACTACATCATCATTTTCCAAATCATCATGTAAACTAGAATCATAAATAAAATTCCCAATATAGTGAAATTCATGTATTCATAATTTTCACATTGACAGTTTAACATAAATATTATTCTTTAGAAATAAGTTATTGAAAATCAATTAATATATTGCATGATACTCTTCTAACACAGAGTGACTAAGTATGTCAATGATCAAGAAATCTAAAAATAATTTCACGTACAATTGAAATATCTGGTTCAAAATTGATGTTAATAAAGTGTTGGAATTCATCACACCAAAAGGAATCACCAAGAACATATATTAACCATATAAACATCATAATTCCATTATTATGATATCATCCTTGTGAACACTCAACTGGTGGTATCTTCACATAAGATTGATCTTGGAGAAACAAATAACCCCATATAAATTATATAATTAGTAATAAATCACCATCAAGTATTACGTATAATTTATAATTACCTAATTCAACTGATGATAGTCTAATGAATGACTCAAGATCTGATTCAATTTTTTTTATAAAATATGTAGTAGATTTCAATGGGGAATTGGTAGGAAATATTACACAATTTATTATGAGTAATTCACACTACACACTCATATCCTGGAGCAAGATAGATTCAAAAAGATATTCCATGGATGATATAGGTGTAGTACTGGGTTGATATTCATTATAAATTACAATAACTTTTCATAGAGGTTGTTTTAAAAAAACAACATGATAAACATCGTTATAATCCTCCATTATCACTAGAAACTAAATAACTAATTATTTAGCTACACTAAGGAATATAAATTCCCATGGATGTGTTATTGTTTATAATCTTATATTTAGAGGCCCAACCTTTCATCGATAATTTATCACTCACCCACCAAAGAGAATCACATCTATTCTATCGAAAATCATCAAACACTACTAAAATAAATTCTTTTTGGTAATGGTCCATATAAAATCAATCTATACCCAATATGACATCATAAGGGTTAATCTTAATGACCAAGAGGTCCCATGGTAAACACTATGAACTAAATTATAACTCTCACTATAGATACATTATTGTAATAGAATAATCAATCCAATTATGATAAACTAGTAATATATTATTGGATAAGGTATCAATGAGAATTTATTTCTCTCAAAAAGGATATATATATATATATAACTAAATGGATTTCTCCCATGTTTATATTTACTAAGGGTGGAATATAAATTAAATATCTTATAACGTGGATCATCTCATGAGTATCATAGTCATATCCTCCCATATCCTCTAACGGCTCACTACCATTACCACAATACCTATGATTCAGAAAAGGTCCACCTGGTGGAGTAGGTGGTTTTAATTTATAGGATCATCCTATACCTACTAATGCATTCTCCATAGAAAAACTTATACCTCTATGAGTAACATATACTAGTTGGGATTCCTTTTTCACACATGGGAGTTACCTAATGACAATGAGGCCTCAATTGTGGAGTAACATCCTCTATAATACTATACAAATCTACCTCTTTATATGGGAAATCAGGATCAATGTGATATATCATGTCATAAGAATATAATCCCTCCACTCAAAGATGGATACATCCTTTGCATGAACCATGTGTGTAGTCCCATGTTTATGGTTTTGGGAATTAGAATGAATCATACGATGAGATCCTAGAGCTTATTTACATTTACATATTTTTTATGATACAAACCTTGAAAGACTAATATCAGATACATCTTTTTGATTTCCCACAACATGGAATCCATTTATAACCAGAGCCCCTATTATCACTCAATCTTTTGTAAGAATGCTCAATGAAACAATAATTGAATTATATTATCTAATATTTCCCAATCCAAAATAATCTTCATGAACAATCCCATCTCACTCCATATCTATGGAAAAATTTATGTGTTCATTAAATGATACTACATGGATATAAATTATCATATCACTAAGATTCTGCTCAAGAAGCTTTTGAATCTATAAAAATCCAAAACACAAAGGGCAATACACATTATGGAACTACTTATGAATATATAAAATTGTGATCATCGTATAATTGTTATTCTTTTCTGATATAACCCCCATATCACCATGCTTCTCCAAAAAAATTGGGTTTCTTTTACGTAAAACCATATGTTCAGGTAATGTCTGAATAAGGGTAATGATTTGTATCACCAAGTTTAGAAAATCATCAGCTTCTAGATGGTGTGGTTCACAGCAAAATCATGGAAATATATATCATGGAAAATCATTTAACATGTTTATCCTATGTGAACTATCATTCAATCAATCTAAAGATATCATCTAAACCATATATTATAGATCCACAACCTAGAATACTGGGGGAAAAACCTAATTAGTTGGTCCCTTAACTAATGACTCGTGGCTCTATTGATCTTCATAAAAAACTTATTTCAGTATCTTAAATGGATATTGTTGGGGGGTGGAATACCGAAATACATGAGGATGTATAATATACAGAATATAATATTTTCCCAGTGAAATCTTGATGGAAAAGAAATTAAAATTACCCAACACTATATGATCCATAGACCAGTATATCACTATAGTTGTAGTCTTAGTATTTATATTTGTAAAGGATGTAGTCAATGTATTGATTAATGGACATTTCATCCACCACAATATATTTGGGTACACTATAAGTAATCCTTACTGGTGCACTTCGATATCTTTTCTATATGTTCCAAAAATAGTCCACATTAAAATTTTATCTCAAAACATCAATCTACGAAAAACTTCTATGATATGAATGTTTCCTGACTCAAACTATCGAGGCCCACCTAACTAGTTTTATACTATGTTATATAGTCAAGAAAAAATCTAATTTGAAACATTATGAAGAAAATATTCAATTTGGAAACAATAAAATTGGATCCCTTATCGTGTGTACATGTACACACACATACCGGCTCCATGAAATATTTTTGAGGCAGAGTGAAATATTAAACATCTAAATGGTTATCTAGGACTGAAATACCCTCAAGTAAATAACAATATTAATATATTAGGATCACTCAAAAAATATAAATGGGAAATAAAAATTCAAAATAAAAAATGAATTCTCAAATTGACCAAAAACTGAAAAATAAGGGAGACAGTAGAGAGACAAAATCACAATACCAAATGTCAACCACTAAACATTTTGTACTACACATGGTACAACTATTATTTTATAAATCTCATACATTGATGTTCACTATTTATATTACTGTCATCTAAATTATATAGAACAGATGTAGGTGAATCCCATATGGGATTGAGTACATACATTCGTATATGGGAACTATAAAAATGATTGTGTGGGAAATATAAATATTAAGTAGTTATTATAACTCATAATAAGTTGGATAAAATTATACATTAATTACCATAATGAAACCCAATAAATATAGAAAGGGGATCTCTGACTCCATAGACATTCAATGAATGATTTATTAAGCATCAAATCCAATAGTACATCATCAAAATCTACATCCATTATCAACATCCCGTGAATTTTAATGCAGGGGTCTGGAAATCGCTACTAGGATCCATAGTTGTGGGATCAAGAACACTAGTAGATAAACCACCCAATACTATACCTTTAAGTTAATTTAATATGAATCCATAGATAGTTGTCTCAAAACCTACTATAATTTGGGGGAGTACCAACTAACCAATTTCTTGGAGTACTTGGGCCCCATTACATATTGTGACATGGGAGTACATACACTATATTTAATCGACTGATCACACATGGTCTCTTATATTTGTCAAGAATGACTAAGTGATGTTTCAAGCTCCAAAAACCTTTTATCATATCCTTGATACAAAAATAATTCAACAATAGTGTTCTACATGATAAAATTCCCAATAAAGGATACTCATGGGCACAAATTTGGGTATATTAGAAGGATATACTCAAGGTTGAGGATCATGAGGATGCACACATTCTGTAAATTGGATCACATGAAATTTTTCCTTTCCTAGAAACCAATGTGTTTATACTCTATGTATGGTTGTTATATTCATTAGTCAAGATATAGCTTAGACTCTTATTGTTTGAGTTAACTCCAAAACAATTTCCCAATAAATAGATCCAGATCATCTTCAATGAAAAAACTACCACTACAAAATCTAACTCACGAGACTTATTTTTCTACTCATGGGGTATCAAATTCCTTGAACCCAAGTAATCAAAACCTATAATTCTATCTAATGAATAGTGATCTCGCCTCTAGGAACATTAAAAAACAAAATCTCCCAAATTCCCTCTTTTGGTATTCTCAAGTTAGGGGAAATGTTCATCGTCAACCTCAACACTTGGAACGATCAATTAAACTCTCCAATTTGGGAAAATGGTAGTCAAATTCACATAAATTAATTCATGGTGGATATCATCCTATAAATGAATTCCAAATATTCACTTAATATACTCAAACCATCAAGGGAATAAATAAACCTCCATCAATGAATTAGGAAACACTCAAGAAATTACTATATCATCGTTTTCCAGATCGTCATGTAAACTATTCTCAAAAATGAATTGGTCAATTTAGAGAAAATCAGTTATTTAAAATTTCACATTGATAGTTTATATAAATATTATTCATTATGAAAAATTCATGGACATTCCCTTAATAAAATGCATGACACTCTTCTAACATGTAGTGAGGGAGTATTTCAATGTTCAAGAAATAAATCAATAAGTGCATTTACACTTCAAATATATAGTTCAAAAAAGATGTTAATATAGTAGTGTAATTTATCACACCAAAAGGAATCACTGAGAACATATAGTGTCGATACATAAATCATAACTCAATCTATTTGATATCATACATAGGAACAGTCAACTGGTGGCATCTTCAAATAATATTTGTCTATGAGAAACAACTCACACAATAAAAATAATAGAATTAGTAATAAATCACCAGAAAGTGGAACCAATTATTTATAATTACCTAATTCAAGTGATGATAGTCTATAGAATGATTGATTCCCCCATTCATGTTTTTTATAAAATAAGTTGTAGATGTAAATCAAGAAATTTTAAGACCGATAAAACTATTCATTATATGGAATTCACACTAAAAACTCATATCTTGGAGCATGATAGAGACAATATCACATTCCATAGATGATATAGGGGTAGTACTATGTTGAAATTCATTGTATATAACAGTCACCTTCTATTGAAGAGGAATGAAAAAACAGTATGACCAAAATCCATATAATCCTCCATTATCATTAGATACTAGATACCTAATTATTTAGCTACACCAAGGTATAAATTTCCCCATGGATGTTTCGTTGTTTTTAATTTCATATCTCGAGGTCCACTCTCCCATAAATAATATATTTCTCACCCACCATAGAGAATCTCATTAGTTGTATTAAAAATCATCAAAAACTACTAATAATACATTATATCTATGAATGAACCCTCTAAAATTAATCTATACCAAATATCACATCATAAGGATTCATCACGATGACCAAGAGGACCCTTGAGAATCGCTACGTATTGAATTATAACTCGCACCACCGATACATTAGTATTACAAAATAATCAGTCCAATTAGGATACTATAGGAATATATTCTTGAATAAGGTCTCAATGAGAATCTATTTCACTCAAAATTGTAATATATATATATATAATGAAATAGATTTCTCCCTTGTTTAAAATTATAGAGGGGGTGAAATAAAATTCATATCCCATAATGTGGATCATCTCAAGTGTATCATAGTCATATCCTCCAATATCCTCAAATGGATCACTACCTTGACCACCCTAACTTTTATTCTGAAAAGGTCCACCTAGTGTTTGTGGTGGGATTAATTCATAGGATCATCCTCTACCTACTAATCCACCTTCCATAGCACAACCTATACCTCTATCAGTACCACATACTAGTGGGAATTCCTCGACCATGCTTCGGAGTTACCTAATAACAATGGTGCTTCAATTTTGGGGCTACATCGACTATTATACTAACATACTCTACATTTTTATATGGGAAATAAAGATCAATGTGATATCTCATATCATATGAATAGAATCCTTCCACTCAATGATAGATACATCATTTGCACGAACCATGTGTGTAGTTCCATGTGTATGGGATTGGGCATTAGAATAAATCATGGTCTGAGACAAAAATGAATATTTAATAATACATAATATGGATGACTCAATCCCATGATTAACAATATTGGCTATATCGTTTTGATATACCACAACATGGCATCCCTCTATAAACAGATCCCCTAGTAGAACACAATCTTATGTAAGAATGCACTAGGAAACAATAATTAAAGTGAGGTCTCTATGATTACCCATCCAAGACTCATTTTAATGAAAGAAACCATCTCACTCCATATCTATGAAAAAATATAAGTGGTCATTAAATGATAAAACATTGTTAGAAATTATCATATCACAGTTATATAGTTCGAGAAGCTTTTGAATCTACAAAAAGTGAAAACACAAATGTTAATACTCATTACCTAACTACCTATGAATATTTAAACATTTGATCATCATATAATTATGATTCATTGTGATATAACTCCCCTAGAACCATGATTCTCAAAAAATATGGTTTTATTCATATGAAACAATATGACCACGTACGGTATGAACATGTTTAATGATTTGTTTCACCAACTATAGAAAATTGTCTGCTTCTTGACGGTATGGTCAACAAAAAAATTACTAAAATATATATCTCTAAAACTTATTTAACATGTTTATCAGGTGTGAACTATCATCACGTCCAACAAAAGATATATGTTACACCATACACTGTCGATCCACCACTTAGACTACGATGGGAAACTCCTAATTAGAATGTCCCTAAACAAAGGAATCGTGAATAAAATCATCATCATCATGATCCAATATCGGTATTATAAATGGATATTCTACTGAATAAATCTAGAAAGACATTAGGATTGTTTCCCTCGAAATTCGGGGATGACCTCCTGGATGGGAGATTCAAACGTTCTGATCGGTTTCTAGCGGGTTTGTTCGTAGTACCGGAAACATCCAATGATTCCATATCCATTTGGACCTACTTTCCAAAGGTGGGCGCTCATTATCTTGTGAACTGACGAGGCTTAGGAATTTGCATTGGTCGAGAGGATGGGAGCTCGGACTCATCACACCTTTTTGAGGGGAATTATTGTCTATTCTGGGACTCTCTTTATAGATTTAAGTTATGTTCGTGAATCCTTATTACATTACCAAGTATAAAATGAGCTTTTCCTTTAGTTTTGACAATCAATGATTAAATATGTAAGAAATTTAGAGAATCTTTTATATGTATTCGAGGTTCTTCATCAATAGAGAATCATCTATATCTATTTAGATATTCTTGATCAATAGTAACCTTCAAAACATTTATATAAAAAGTCTCTTGGTCATTATGATGACCAGGCTGGTTTTAAAGCCACTCAGTGGGGCACTTGAAGTTAATTGTCATTCATAAGGACAATGAATTATTTCAGAGTTGGGATCGAACCTATAGATGGGCTACCTACATATCCTTTGTTTTGGAAAAGGAATCCGAACCCACGTAGTTCGAGCAAGGGAGTATGATGTTTATGATTGATGGCTCAAAGAAGGATGTCATAATTACTTTTACACTCTAAGCTCATGTGAGTCATGCTCGGTGTGAGAAAAAAGAGGTATTGGTAAAAAATGGACAATTGTTCCACGAAATATGCAATCATAAGAAGTAATATGGGGCTTATGAATGTATGATTTCCCAGATGAATGATGTTTAGGATTTACTATAAGGAGAAAATCCAGGAATAGGGTCCATAAAGGTATATGTGCTTTATGGAGATTTGAACACTCTAACTTGGGACTTATTCCTGAAAAGGAAACCCAAATTAGGAGAGGATTGATAATTGTGTTTTACTCCTAAGAAGGAATCCCAGATTAAATATAAATTAAGAATGGTTAAAGATAATTTAAGGAACTTGGGGCTTACTCCTGAAAAGGAAGCCCAAGATTTATGACTGGGACTTATTCCTGAAAAGGAAGCCCATGTTAAGGATTATTGTTTGGGGCTTACTCCTGAGGAGGATGCCCATATTTGAGATTGGGGCTTACTCCTAAGAAGGATGTCCAAATTAAGGGATTTGGGGCTTACTCCTAAGAAGGATGCACAATATTTATGACTGGGACATATTCCTGAAAAGGAAGCCCAGGTTAAGGATTAAGGTTTGGGGCTTACTCCTGAGGAGGATTACCATATTTGAGATTGGGGCTTACTCCTAAGAAGGATGACCAAATTAAGGGATTTGTGGCTTACACCTAATATGGATGCCCAAAATTTAAGGGACTTAGGGCTTACTCATAAGAAGGATGCCCAAAATTAGAGGACTTGGGGCTTACTCCTAAGAAGGATGCCCAAAATTAGAGGAATTGGGGCTTACTCCTAAGAAGGATGCCCAAAATTAGAGGACTTGGGGCTTACTCCAAAGAAGGATGCCCAAAATTAGAGGACATGGGGCTTACTCCTAAGAAGGATGCCCAAAATTAGAGGACTTGGGGGTTACTCCTTAGAAGGATGCCCATATTTATGACTAGGACTTATTCCTGAAAAGGAGACCCAGGTTAAGGATTTCTCTAATCTTAAAGGATGAGGTTGAATGAATGAACTCTCCATATTTAGTGACAAAAAGATATTTAAATCACTAGGTTTTGAGAGATATTTCACTGAATTCCTTTCTGATAAGGATGTCAAATCAAGAAATCAAGCCATAAATGGCATTGAAGAGTGTCTTGAAGACTGAATCTTGAAAAGGAAAGGTGTAATGACTTAAGAGGGGTGAAATGGGCAAGAAAGGCACCCAAAAAAGGAAGGGGCATGCAAGTCTTGGAAGGCGCGCAAGTATTGTGGTGGCGCGCAAGTATTGGTCGCGCAGGTATACCTGCGCGACATATGTTGTACTTGCGCGATGGTCAACCAGCATTGAAATACTTGAGAGATTGTTTATTAAAGATTTTAGAATCCTCTTGAGGTTCTTCCAGAAAAGGGACGTGCAAGTTCTATCGAAGGAATAAGGCGGCGCGCAAGTGGGACCACTTCCCTTAAGGGTTGTCCACTCAGGCGCGCAAGTGTTGATGAGTTTCAACACTTGGGCCTTCTTCCCTCTCTTTGGATCTTCCGTTCTAGGTAAGAAATTACCTTAGAAGTGTTCCGGAATCTTTGAGAAGAGACTTGGGCGTCGGGAGCTTCAATCCGAGTTTCTCGAAAAAGATCCCCTCGAATGGGGGGCCCACAGGGTCTATTTATAGGCAGGAGAAGACCCTGGGCGGTTACCGGGTGGTTATCACTTTAGGTCGCGCATGTCACTTGCATGACCATAAGGCATCGTGCAAGTAGACTTGCACGACCACTAGGCGACGCGTAAGTGTACTTGCGCTACCATGAGGGAACTTGCGCGACCTTTGGGCAATGTTCTCCTTGTTCATCCCTTTGTCGATTTTTGATATTTCCATCAAAGGTTGAATCACTTTGAGCTAAGATATTCCCCTTTTTCGATTTTTAGATTATGTTACGAAAGGAGCGTCAACAAAAGTCCCCCCTCAGAGTTGGATCTGGAGAGAAATGAGGATTTGACTCTGAGGAAATCGAATCCATCCAATGGAAAAGGGGGCGCGCAAGTCTTCAGGGCACAGAGGGCGGCGCACAAGTGTGCATCGCGCAGGGATACAACCCTCGGTCCTGCAGGGTCCGGCGCGCAGGGTCACGACCGCGCCTATAAATATAGGGCTGCACTTCCGTACAAGCATTCGGATTTCTGGACTTCATACCTTCGAGCTCTCACCGTGCAGGTCACCTTAGCCGTGCATGTTTCTCTGTTTTCTAGTGTTTTCCTTGATGTCACGCTACTGTAAAGGCATTTGTACTTGCGCGGTTTATACTTGCGCGTCAAAAACTAGCGCGGCACACGAATACTTGCGCGCCATTTTTTAGACTTGCGCGCCTTAATGCCTTAGCCATTTTTTTCGAAATGTCTCACAAATTTTATGAAAAATAAACCCATTTAATAATTTAATTTATTCAACTCTTGGGCAGATTCAATGGCTACTAATGGAATTTAAACGTCTGATGAACTGGCAAGCAAGCGGATTGATGACATGATGAACATCATTGGCCATGATTACTATGATATCTGCAACAGCGCTCTCTCAGATTTGGCTAAGCACTTGAAGAAATATCATCTTAATTTCCCACAGAGCATCTACCTGCCTCTATATGGTCATGGTCACCTGCAAGGAGTCAATGTTCCAGATGCAAAGAACTATACACCTGAAATGCAGCTGCACTGCTACTCCTTCATTTCGGTTATTCTGCGCATTAAGATCAACAACAATGGTGTGAACATTCAAATTCTTCCTCAATTTCATTTCCTTGCAGATATGAAAATGGCAAACCCATGGGCTGAAATTTTTTCCATAGCCGGTTGGTGGAGAGAAGACAAACATGGTATTAGAGCAATATCTGAAAAGATTACTCTCTCCAAATGGCTCTTTACTTCCAATGCTCCATTCTCAAATCCATGTATCCTTCTTCCAAGTCACTTGGACAGAAACAGATTCACTGTTTGATCAGCAGAAAATTTTCTCAAACCGCACTCAAGAACATCCTTTTACAATTGTTCCAAGAAGAGCTGGTATCACTACATCTCATATTGTATCCAGTTGAATGAATGAATTCCAGGTGGTTGCTGATGAAGCTCGGGATGCCGTAAATCAAATGAAGTGTTATGTTGAAAGCCTCTTGTAATTCTTGAAAAAGAGAAGAGACTCCAGTCTATGGATGTCCTTCTATCTCTTGTGTATCAATGAAAAACACTTTCATCTTCAATCATTTGCACCTTCATTATTTCACTACCTGCTTCAAATTTACTTAAGACAATGGGATTAGTAACCATAGATTGATTTTTACTATGATTATTAAAAATAACCCTACAAACTTTGATCCTTTTAATTTCTCAATATTACCTAAATCATACAAAAATGTATATTTAGTAAGCTAGAACTTGACATTTATTCATAATTCCTTTGTCTTTTGTGGGAAGTTTAAAGTCATGCATGCCGGACATAAAGGGGCTAATGTTTAAGGTCGAAATAGCTTTGACCAAAATGGATTAAAATTGATTCAATTCCTTGACAATTTATCTGAAAACATATTACCATACTCAAGTATGAGGGAAAATATGTGAACTATGGCTTAAGAATATTTGAATCTGAGGAATGATATGAAAAAGAGCTAAAAGGCATTAGAAGATTTAGTTTACAAGAATGAAGTTACAATTATTTGACAAAAAACCGTTAGGGGGTTGAATTATGCAGGGCCACCTAAGGGCATTGGCTGCATGGTCAAATAAATAGCATCTTTCAGCTGACAAGTCTGTTATGTGGACTGTTTATGCAAGGCCACCTATGGGAACGTGCTGCATAGTCAGGCAAAAGAACTCTAAGAAATTTACTTTCCTAGTGCTAAAAGCCAGTGAAATTTTAAGGAGATTCAAATTTTCTAAAGTATAGAGTTTTTTGTATGAAAAGAGGTACTTGAATATGGAGAAGATATTTCTGAACAAGAATATCGAAGAACTGGATGAATATCACTCCTACGAAGGTCTGACCCAAACGCAGGGAAGAAGAATAAACCATAGACTTGAATACATTCATATCATGAAAAAGGATATGGGACAAATATGTTAAGGATGGCTATTTTTTTGCGGATCCCTACATACTGTTGTTTAAGACAAATAAGGAAAAAATAGGAATTCTTCCCATGAATGAAGTTACCATCATTTAACAAACCCGTTAGGGGGTTGAATTATACAAGGCCACCTAAGGGAATTGGCTACATAGTCATATAAATAGTATCCTTCGGCTGACAAGTCTGTTATGTGGACTGTTTATGCGAGGCCACCTATGGGCACATACTGCACAGTCAGGCAAAATAATTCTCAGATGTTTTGACATTTTTGTGACTAAAAGTCATGAAAGACGTTATGAAGATCTTAAAATATTTAAGGTTAGGATTATAACACATAAAGATGGGTATTTTCCAATGTATATAGAGATACATAGGTCAATGATAACCATAATCATGTTGTGGCTGGGTCCTGAATTGAAATTTTGGACTTCACTACGTATCTCATAAGAATGAGAATCAAGCCATACGTAGTTCTTGAAATGCAGTTTAACGTCGTGCAGGACGAAAGTATGAGAGATCTTAGTTTAGGGTCATAGAATTCGGACCATAATAATGAATACATAGTGTGTGTTTTCAAGAGGACTTTTCAGCCAAGGGACTGAAAGTGAAATTTGGGGTTAGGCCCAAAAGACTTGGGACTAGATTTGAGGGACACCCGAATGTTCCTACGTATCCCATAAGGATGGGAATCAAGTCCACGTAGTTCTAGAAATGCCCATTGTACAAATTTTGTTCGTACGGGTGAAAGGGGACTTTAGTGCAATGATGGTTTAACCTGAGACAAAAATTTTAGGTATTACCATGTATGCACGTAGTCTTTTGAAATGAAAACATGATTGAAAAATCAATGTCAATAATAGTTCTCTCTAAAATGAGGAAATCAAAGAGTATTGTAGTTTATTGTCGTACCGGAAAAAAGCGTTTCATAGTTTAACGTCATATAACAAATAAGAAATTGAATCAATGTATAGATATTGATTCTAGGGGCGGTTTCACGAATCAACATCATATGATATGGTGGTGAACCGATGTGAAGAGATTGTTTTTGGGCTTGAACCCTGGGAGGATGCCTACATACCCAGCCTGGAGGGCAAGGATCAAAGTCCGTGCAGTTCAATTAAAGAATGAATTAATGATCAAGTTGTTCTTGGGGACAATGATTTAAAAAAATGATGTTATTGGGACTTATACATGGTTAACGGGCCAAAGAGAGTGTTACAGTTGAGGTTTTCTATAATCTCATGTGAGTCATAGTCGGTGTGAGAAACAAGAGGTAACAACAACCTTAACAATGCATAGTTTAATGTCATGTAAGACATATAAAGGGACTATGCAGTTTAAAGTCTTGCAGTTAGAACTATTGGTGCTGCGCAGTTTAGTGTCATGTAGCAAGGACAAAATACAGTTTAATGTCATGTAGGACGTATTATGAATTTTCTGTACAGTTTAGCGTCATGTAGTTAGGACGATGGGAACAATAGAGTTTAAGGTCATGTTGGATGAAAGGGGGGAACTGTGTAGTTTAATGTTATGCAGTGAGGACAAAAGAGTGAACCATTTTAACGTCATGTTTGGATGCATTGGGGATTTTTTCCACAATTTAACGTCATGATAGACGAAAGTAAGAATAGTTTAAGGTCATATGCATGGACCGTGGATGGTGCAGTTTAATGTCATGATGGACGATGGTGTAGTTTAAGGTCATACATGACCTTTGATGATTATATAGTTTAACGTCTTTCCGGATGTAAGGGACTTTTATACAGTTTAGCGTCATGTAGTTAGGACGTCACAGTTTAACGTCTTGCTGGACTTAAGGGACTTTTTCACAGTTTAACGTCTTTTGGGACAAAGTTGCAGTTTAAGGTCATACTGGACCATTGCTGTATAGTTTAACATCATATAGCAAGGATGAACTGGTGCTGCACAGTTTAGTGTCATGTTGCAGGGACATAAGGTGACACATTTTAACGTCATATTGGACGTATGTGCAAATAGTTTAGGGTCATATGCTTAGACCGTTGCAGTATAGTTTAATGTCATATAGCAAGGACGAACTGGTGCCGCACAGTTTAGTGTCATGTTGCGGGGACATAAGGTGACACAGTTTAACGTCATGTTGGATGTATGTGCAAATAGTTTAGGGTCATATGCTTAGACCGTTGCTGTATAGTTTAACGTCATATAGCAAGGACGAACTGGTGCCGCACAGTTTAGTGTCATGTTGCAGGGACATAAGGTGACACATTTTAATGTCATGTTGGACGTATGTGCAAATAGTTTAGGGTCATATGCTTAGACCGTTGCAGTATAGTTTAACGTCATATAGAAAGGATGAACTAGTGCCGCACAGTTTAGTGTCATGTTGCAGGGACATAAGGTGACACAGTTTAACGTCATGTTGGACGTATGTGCAAATAGTTTAGGGTCATATGCTTAGACCATTGCTGTAACACCCCGAGATTTTATGAAAAATATTATTTTAATTTCATTAATGTCTTGTTTTGTATTCGACACCAAGATTACCTTGCGCTATACGCAACACCGTATTAGCTTGCAGTATACGCAACACTATTCTTGGACCGTGTTACACACAATTTTGATAATAGTTATTCTACGCAACATTGAATATATATATATATATATTCAATGTATAAATGAAATATGGTTGGATTCTGTTATAAAAAACAACGAAGGATTCTTTCACAACACACAACCCTGACTTGGCTTGCATTACACATAATCGTGACCTTCCTTGATAGCGTGTGTAGTACGCAATACCGAGTTTCACTAAACAACAATATGCTATTAAAATATTATTAAAACTAGCCGTTATGAATAGTAATAACCACTTTCTGAAATTTTGTAAATTTTATTTTTCAAAATGGATTTCATTTTTGGATTTGGAATATCGAAATTAGCTTAGGGTGAAATTTTGGTAATTTTCGTATAACATTCATATTTTGATGAATAGTGGAATTTAATAAATTTTAATTAAAAACAACTTTTTCAATCGAAATAATTAATAGTGATAAATTATTAATTTGAGTGGTTTTAAAGTATATTTAGAATATATTTTTACAATTCAATACAATGTTGGTCATTGGATGTAATTTCACATTTAAACCAGTTATAAACAAGTGTCAATCTTTTGATATTTATTATCTCTTAAAAACACGCCTTTTGTTTTAACGACGGAAATTAATTTTTAAATTAATTAATGCAACTGATATGTTTTGAATTTGGTAAAATAGAAATCATTTTTGAGTTCATAATATCAAATATAGCTTAGGCCTAATTTTTGGTATTTTTCTGAAAACTTTCAATTTTTGATGAATAGTGAAACCACTAAGTGGTAGTTAAAAAAACTGAATTGTTCATAAATCATAATTTTACCGCTTCTGTGAGTAGAATTTCAAAAATCCGAGAGACACGGTTGATGTCAGTATGTAAAATGTGGTTCAATGAGATGAAAATAATTTTTGGTGAATAGTAACTTTTTACTTTTATTTACCACGGTTAAAAGTAAATACGGTAATTAAGGGTAAAAATGATATTATTATTACCCTAAAACATGTCCAAATTCTATTGGATAAGTGTAATTCTACCAAAAACAAGCTTAGGAATAAAATATGACCATTTAGGCCCACTTGGATTAGATTAGGACATTTATTATTATTTAATTCAAAGAAGAGTTAAAAGAGTTAAAATCAAAGTTTATTTAATAAAACATTTTTAATATAGGGTTATACATAAGATAAATTAGACTATAAATAATCATTAGAAAGATAAAACTATTTCCTACATATTGGTATTTTATTTGTAATTTTTAGACATTAAATAATTTAATCTATTTATGACACAACGATGATGCAGTAATTATCTTATTAATGAAATATTGACATAATTGATGTTATAAATACTCAAATAAATATAATTTGAGACTTTTTATGAATTCCACTAATTTTATAGGTTAATATGACATGTTATTATTGATTTAATTAACTTTTTTCGAACTCATAATTCTGTTAGGAGTTTCACAAAAATCAATTACTAAATAGTTTCAAAATTGACATAAAATAGTTTTTAAAACAAATATTATATTATTAATTGTTATGTTAATCCTAAAAATATAATGTTCGGACAAATGACTTAGATAATGTTATATATATTAATAATAAACAATTTGGTGTTCGTTTGGCTTCTTATAGTATGTTTATTAACCTTATAGTGTAAGAAAACAAGAAGACACGGTAAAAGTAAAATTATTTAACATAATGTTAAATCTAAATGATAAGGTTAAAATAGGAACCTAATATAAGGCCCCAGCCTTAAACCTTACATAATCTTGAGTTATTACAAGATTACACATTGAGGATCTTTTCAGGTTTAGGGTTTTAGGGAATTAGATCATGAAACTTGCATTATATTCCACATTTAAACAAAGTGGTTACATAAAAGGCATCATTCATTCTTCCCATCAACAGAAACATATTGAAAATAAAACATGGATTCTTTCATGACACATACTTGACACTATCATCACATCATGTACCTTTCCCTTGACCTGTGAAAAACATTTCAAAAACTTGGGATGAGCATAAAAAGCTCAGTAAGGGTTATAAAAATATAGAAAGGAATCATGAGTTCATATATACATAAGAATGAAATCACACTTTACCCATAAAACATAGGCATATCAAATCATGAATAAATCATAGAAAACATAAGACATAAAGGTATCTTGAGGCATTCATAACATTCTTACATAGGGAGTAACCCTCTTGGTTACGTTTGGAATACCCATCATAGTATATTCCCTAAAATCTCTTCGAAGAAACCTTAACGTTTCACTCCTTCGCGTTACCCAATGCATTGGAGAGCTATATCGGGCTCACCCGCCCTTAGTTTATCACGGAACCACGCGTCTTCATAATAATTCCCAAGAACCATAACGTATCACATAAAACATGCATAAAGTAAACATAACATTTCCACATCAAAATATGACATTTTAGTATATTGAAATAATGAATCCATTCAAAAAGTAACCATTTCCAAAACCATTTAAAACATTTAATAATGAGATTTTTGAATCAAAGTATCCCATACAACCTTGAAGCTTTTAAAATTTTAAACCATTAATATCCATATAAATAAATCCTTAAAACCATTTTGAAAACATGGATATTTATAATAATAAATAATTAAAACATTTAAAATGATATTTTGGTTAAAGGGGTTTTACCAAAATTAGAGGCACTTGAATACAATAATTGAGGAATAAAATTTAGTCAGAACTTTATAATATCATGAGAATAAATTGATTCATGATATAATACTCAAAAGGATAGTATATACACCATATAAGAGTGAACTGGTGCATATCAACAATGAACCCTCAATAGAAATGTTAAATGTAATGAAATGCCTTATAAAGAAGGTATCCTTAAATTAAGGACAAATCAATCTCAAAAATATGTGTGACAAATATAAATACACCCAATATAAGTGGATATTAATTGTAAAAAAATAAAAGGTCATTCACACATATTCAATGGATGACATATTCAATGACTACATGTTGAACCCAAAGAAATCGAAATTGGGTTAAAAAGTTCCCTTGACAGCCTAACGGCATCACATCAAAATGAGTTGATGAGAGATAAAAAGTGTATCTCATAACTTGGACATAAAATTTACATCAATAAGGATATATGAGAACATATCCCAACATAACAATATGTAAATTAAAAGACCCAACAAAAGAAGTCTTTTAAAAAAGAGGAGGGTGAAAGGTTCCCTTACCGACTTGGGTATCTTTCAAAACATACACCCCATGAAAGAAGGACACTAGATCATTGAGGTAAATACTCATAAACGAAATTATATTACAAAAAGAGTAGAATAATGGGCAGTAAATACACCACTCAATGGAATTTGTGGCAAATGTAGCATAAATCTCACGGGAATAAAAGTGAGATGAAAAATCCCTTACGAAAACTCGGCAGCCTAACGGCGCCACATAAAACTTCCGAATATGGATTGATGAGATAAAATAGGGTATCTCATCACATTACAATAAAATTTACAGCAAGAAGAATGTAAAATAACATCCCCCAACATTACAAAGAGGAACTTAAAATAAGTGACATAAAGGAAAGTACTTAAAAAGAAAGAGAGAGGTTAGATCTCTTAAGAAAGTTCGGCAGCCTAACGGCGCCACTCAAAACTTCCAAAATGGATTGATGAGAGAGAATAGGGTCTCTCATCACATGAACATAAAAATTACAGTAAGTTTAATATAAAAGATCATCCCAATAACATGAAAGATGAGTTTTAAAAGGAATGACATAAAAGTGTGTACTTAAAAAGAAAGAGAGGAGTAGGATCCCTTACCTCGGGTCCGACATGACTCGATCGTTCTTTAATCTCCTGAATAATAAACTTGAGTTAATTTATACTTCCTTAAGAACCTTTTTAATTTTCATTATTCCTTTTATACCACTTATTACCATGTCATAAACATTATGTAATCATTTAAGTTAATAATATTTGTTTTGCCGATATTTGGTTCTTAAGTCGAAAGTGGACTTCTTACAATTACATGTTGTTCGTGTGGAAAAATGTTTATTATATCCAGAATTGTATTCATGATGTAGATATCATATATTTCATATATATCCAGTACATTCATGAATTTATAACATTACATAATCATTTAGAGGTAAGAAATGAAATGCACCGTTCATGGTGACGGTAAGCCGTACGTACGCATGAACGCTACTTTCATTTCTATTTCGTATTTTATATAATGGAATAATAATGATATAAAGGTATATTATAATTCCAGTATAATATCATATATAATATCATATTTCCATCCTTAATACATCCCACATATGGTATTTAACGAATCAAATCACTTTGAGGGGGCGGTAGTCCGCACTTCCTTAAATGAAGATATCGCGTATACCCATAATGGAAGCCATAAAGGTAAGACAAAAATGAAAAATACAGAAGCATATGTAAAACATAAACATATTATATATCATATATAAAAATAGTGACATCATAATGGCCACCTTTGAAGCTGTTAAATGAGTATTGAACAATCATCGTTTCGGGAGGCAGAATTTCACCATCCACGGAAACCGTATGTTCATTAACCATTTGATGTAGTTTTGTGAGAGTGTAGCTCGAATAAATCTTATAACAACATCCTAGTATATTGAAGATACTGGTGTTGTTACAAAAGAAGTAAATAAAAAGAGTTTAGGGGGTTGGAGAAGAAAAATAAAACAAATGAACATGAGAGAATGAATTACCTTTAAAAGTGTAACTCCTATTGATTTGAGCCTAAAGGCTTACTTTGAAAGGATTATGCCCAAAGGAAATACTCTAGGATGAGGAGAGGGATGTGGAGAGAGTAAATGGGTAGGGTTTGGACGAGCCAAAGGCTTGAGGAGTGTGTGAAATGAGGTAGAGGTGGGGGCCTTTTAAAAGAGGAGAGGAGGGGCACTTTTGGAAAGTAAAGGAATATTACTTTATTTGAAAATGTGTTTCGGTTTCTAAAGCTCCCACATTGATATAATTCGTGTATAAGGTGATAAGGCTTCGAAAGCCACTCATTCAATAAGTTTTGGACATGTGTAGTTCATAGATTTTACATTATCTTTCCATTTTATTTAAATCGTCAAATAATGATGTCATCGCTGCATCATTATTATGTCATAAATAATTTAATTTGTTTAATGTCTAAAAATTATAAAAAAAATACTATGATGTAGTAAATCTTTTTAGATTTCCAATTACTATTTATAATCAAAAATATGACTTGTATAACCCCACTTAAAAATTGTTTTAGTAAAACATATCATGTTTGTGTCATTTTTACTTTTACATTAAATAAAAAGTTATTTATGTAATTTCCCAAACAAAATGGATCCATGGGGTCCCCAAGTTGACCCATGGCTTGTCTTGGTCGGCCATGACACAACCAATGAGGGTAGGACATGTGTCAAGCTCATCTCAGTTTATTAAAGCATTATTTTTACCTTAAACTACACTAATTACCACTAATCGCGATTAAAACTTAATAAGTTACTATTCACCAAAAAATTATTTTTATCCCATTGAACCACATTTTACTTCTTAATGACAACCATGTATGTCGGCTTTTTGAAATTAAAAACACAAAGATTGAAAAATTTCATTTAAACGGAAAAATCGATTTTTTTAAGTACCACTTAGTGGTTTCACTATTCATCAAAAATTGAAGTTTTTCAGAAAAATCCCAAAAATTCACCATAAGATATATTTGATATTCCGAATTCAAAAATGAAGTCTAATTTACAAAATTCAAAACATATTAGTCACATTAATTAATTTAATAATCAATTCTCGCTGTCAGAGAAAATAGCGTGTTTTTATAAAACAATAAGTATCAAAAGATTGACACTAGTTTAAGTCTGATTTCAAAGTGAAATTAATTCCAACAACCACTATTGGATTTAATGGTAAAAATATTTTCTAATTTCACTTTAAAACCAATTCAAAATATTATCTAATAATATAAATAAATTAGATTAAAAAGAGGTTTTGAATTAAAAGACAACATTTTACACTATTCATTAAAAAATGAACTTTATCGGAAAAATACCAAAAAATTACACAAAGTAAAATTTGATGTCCCGATTCTTAATAAAAGTTTTATTTGGTCCAAAAGAATGTTTAAGTGATAACAAAACTCTATTTAATGATGGTTCAACATCAAAAGGTGATAAGTGAACCTTTAGGGAAAACTAGGGCATATACGCCTAAAATTGAATTCTTTCCGTATTTTAAGCCACTATCCTCTATTGGATAAATGTAAAAACATTAAAAAACATATATAATCATATTTTAGTTATTTCTATCCATTCCCGCCAATACAACGGCTACATGTTAACTACCATTTGAAATAATATTATTTTATTATTACAGTGCAGCGTAAGATTCCCAAGAAACTCGTTGTTGCGTGTTGGGTATGCCATCGAGCATAGCGTCCCCTTTAAAGTCATATTAATATTTTATTCACAAATATGGATAAATATGAAAATTTCATATTCAATATTTACCTGGGTTGTTACATCCTTCCCCCCTTTTGGGAATTGCGTCCTCGCTATTTTAAAATTGCGCTTGGAAACATCCTTGAAAGTCCCACATCAGAAGAAGAGTCGGTAAAACAATCACTTTAAAATAAAGAAATATAAGCACAGAGGTCACCCGAGTTAACCCATACTAGGATTCCAAGTATGAAAATATGGACATGGAGGGAAAAACAAAGTGTCATGTTCTGATGGAGAGTGATAGAAAACATGTTTAGGAGAAAGTTAACCACAAGAAAATCACAAACATGTGATGGGTTAAACGGTATTCGATTCCCCAGTAGGAAAAGTTAATAGACAACATTTTTGCTTTAATTTACTTTTTATTGAGGAATTTATTCATAAGGAAACATAATCAATTATAATGTTGACTTTCAACTTTTACTAGATTCCTTAATCAAACTCATATTTTTTCCAAAAGATGAGTATTTAGGGAGACTTTTTTGCATTAAGAGTACAATAATCAACTTCTAGAGAATCACCTAATCCACAAAATAGAACTATATACTTCCCATGTCTTTAGACTCTAACCAAAACCAAAAAGGTTATTACAAGATCAGATAATTCAGAAAAGGATAACCCTTAATAAAAAGAAAATCTATTCTTAACCTCCAAAATTTGTCCAACAAAACCCAAAGTTCAACGAGGACCATTCTATAATCAATTTTTCCATAAAATTCTTTAAAGTAAACCAAACTAAGATTGAAACCCAAATATTTGAAGGATTTAGTCACATAGTCTTCCAAGTTAAATCGTAACATTTATCTCCAAAAAACATCAGTTGCTCCTAAAGTCTCGTATTGAAAAGTAATTAACCTAATCACATATCCTCCATGATAGGTTAATCATTTTCATAAATAACCCAAAATCAACTTACTCTTAATTCATAACATCATCTATCAAAAAATAATCGGTCAAACTAACCAGGGACTTCACGTAGTCCAGTGGTAGGCGATAAATACCAGTTGCACTTTTTTTGTGGGTTCGATTCCCGCAGCTTTGTCCGACGCGATGGGTTGTCACACGGTCTACGTGTTTTCCTTTTTCCAAAACTATATAATTCTTAAAACATTCCCCAAAACGAGATAAAATATTCAAAAATAATCATAACATATTTTAACCTCAAGTTTATCTCATGCCTTTCATTTTCCATCATAACATATAATAACCCATAATTACCTCAAAAGTAAGGATCATATAAACCCTAATGGTTACCTTAATAATTATTACCTGAATTTCCACATCGAGTTGGCCATCTCGTACATGATGCATTAGAGAACTCACCAAGGTTGAAGTCGTTGATCATGACTCCTTGATTGTTGGTTTAGAACAACCATGAGATTCCTCATTGAATCCCCCATCTCATCAAGTCTCTTAATCAGAGAACCACCACAGTTTCCTTCAAACCCATTGTCACTTTGGTGCCTTTTAGATCCATCCATTCACTAAAAATAGAAATGTCAGTGTGAGTATATCAAAAAAACCATCATGTACTAATGAGGAAGGTAAAAACTAAGATACACTTACTCATTCACTTTATCTAAAACTAGGACTCTTTCTGAAATCCTAACCATTATGGTAATGTCACTTGTGCATAGAGAATACCCTAACCTCTAAAGTTATCTAAACCGACATCTGATACCAACTATAAGGCCCCAGCCTTAAACCTTACTTAATCATGAGTTATTACAAGATTACACATTGAGGATCTTTTCAGGTTTAGAGTTTTATAGAATTAGATCATGAAACGTTCATTATATTCCACATTTAAACAAAGTGGTTACATAAAAGACAGTATTCATTCTTCCCATCAACAGAAACATATTGAAAATAAAACATGGATTCTTTCTTGACACATCCTTGACACTATCATCACATCATGTACCTTTCCCTTGACCTGTGAAAAACATTTCAAAAACATGGGATGAGCATAAAAAGCTCAGTAAGGGTTATAAAAATATAGAAAGGAATCATGAGTTCATATATACATAAGAATGAAATCACACTTTACCCATAAAACATAGGCATATCAAATCATGAATAAATCATAGAAAACATAAGACATAAAGGTAACTTGAGGCATTAATAACATTCTTACATAGGGAGTAACCCTCTTGGTTACGTTTGGAATACCCATCACAGTATATTCCCTAAAATCTCTTCAGAGAAACCTTAACATTTCACTCCTTCGCGTTACCCAATGCATTGGAGAGCTATATCGGGCTCACCCGCCCTTAGTTTATCACGGAACCACCCGTCTTCATAATAATACCCAAGAACCATAACGTATCACATAAAACATGATTAAAGGAAACATAACATTTCCACATCACAATATAACATTTTAGTATATTGAAATAATGAATCCATTCAAAAAGAAACCATTTCCAAAACCATTTAAAACATTTAATAATGAGATTTTTGAATCAAAGTGTCCCATACCACCTTGAAGCTTTTAAAATTTTAAACCATTAATATCCATATAAATAAATCCTTAAAACCATTTTGAAAACATGGATATTAATAAGAACAAATAATTAAAACATTTAAAACGATATTTTGGTTAAAGTGGTTTTACCAAAATTAGAGGCACTTGAATACAATAATTGAGGAATAACATTTAGTCAGAACTTTATAATATCATGAGAATAAATGGATTCATGATATAATACTCCAAAGGATAGTATATACACCATATAAGAGTGAACTGGTGCATAACAACAATGAACCCTCAATAGAAATGTCAAATGAAACGAAATCCCTTATAAAGAAGGTATCCTTAAATTAAGGACAAATAAATCTCAAAAATATGTGTGACAAATATAAATAAACCCAATATAAGTGGATATTAAGTTTAAAAAAATAAAAGGTCATTCACACATATTCAATGGATGACATATTCAATGACTACATGTTGAACCCAAAGAAATCGAAATTGGGTTAAAAAGTTCCCTTGACAGCCTAACGGCATCACATCAAAATGAGTTGATGAGAGATAAAAAGTGTATCTAATCACTTGGACATAAAATTTACATCAATAAGGATATATGAGAACATATCCCAACATAACAATATGTAAATTAAAATACCCAACAAAAGAAGTCTTTTAAAAAAAGGAGGGTGAAAGGTTCCCTTACCGACTTGGGTATCTTTCAAAACATACACCCCATGAAAGAATGACAATAGATCATTGATTTAAATACTCATAAACGAAATTATATTACACAAAGAGTAGAATAATGGGATGTACATACACCACTCAATGGAATTTGTAGCAAATGTAGCATAAATCTCACGGGAATAAAAGTGAGATGAAAAATCCCTTACGAAAACTCGGCAGCCTAACGGCGCCACATAAAACATCCGAATATGGATTGATGAGATAAAATAGGGTATCTCATCACATTACAATAAAATGTACATCATGAAAAATGTAAAAGAACATCCCCCAACATTACAAATAGGAACTTAAAATAAGTGACATAAAGGAGAGTACATAAAAAGAAAGAGAGAGGTTAGATCTCTTAAGAATGTTTCGCAGCCTAACAGCGCCACTCAAAACTTCCAAAATGGATTGATGAGAGAGAATAGGGTCTCTCATCACATGAACATAAAAATAACAGTAAGTGTAATATAAAATATCATCCCAATAACAAGAAAGATTATCATTAAAAGTAATGACATAAAAGTGTGTACTTAAAAAGAAAGAGAGGAGTAGGATCCCTTACCTCGGGTCCGACTTGACTCGATCGTTCTTTAATCTCCTGAATAATAAACTTGAGTTAATTTATACTTCCTTAAGAACCTTTTTAATGTTCATTATTCCTTTTATACCACTTATTACCATGTCATAAACATTATGTAATCATTTAATCTAATAATATTTGTTTTGCCGATATTTGGTTCTTAAGTCGGAAGTGGACTTCTTACAATTACATGTTGTTCATGTGGCAAAATGTTTATTATATCCATAATTGTATTAATGATGTAGATATCATATATGTCATATATATCCAGTACATTCATGCATTTATAACATTACATATTCATTTAGAGGTAAGAAATGAAATGCACCGTTCATGGAGACGGTAAGCCGTACGTACGCATGAACGCTACTTTCATTTATATTTCGTATTTTATAGAATGGAATAATAATTATATAAAGGTAAATTATAATTCCAGTATAATATCATATATAATATCATATTTCCATCCTTAATACATCCCACATATGGTATTTAACGAATCAAATCACTTTGAGGGGGCGGTAGTCCGCACTTCCTTAAATGAAGATATCGCGTATACCCATAATGGAAGCCATAAAGGTAAGACAAAAATGAAAAATACATAAGAATATGTAAAACATAAACATATTATATATCATATATAAAAATAGTGACATCATAATGGCCACCTTTGAAGGTGTTAAATGAGTGTTGAACAATCATCGTTTCGGGAGGCAGAATTTCACCATCCACGGAAACCGTATGTTCTTTAACCATTTGATGTAGTTGTGTGAGATTTTAGCTCGAATAAATCTTATAACAAAATCCTAGTATATTGAAGATACTGGTTTTGTTACAAAAGAAGTAAATAAAAAGAGTTTAGGGGGTTGGAGAAGCAAAATAAAACAAATGAACATGAGAGAATGAATTACCTTTAAAAGTGTAACTCCTATTGATTTGAGCCTAAATGCTTACTTTGAAAAGATTATGCCCAAAGGAAATCCTCTAGGATGAGGAGAGGGATGTGGAGAGAGTAAATGGGTAGGGGTTGGCCGAGCCAAAGGCTTGAGGAGTGTGTGAAATGAGGTAGAGGTGGGGGCCTTTTATAAGAGGAGATGAGGGGTACTTTTGGAAAGTAAAGAAATATTACTTTATTTGAAAATGTGATTCGGTTTCAAAAGGTCCCACATTGATATAATTCGTGGATAAGGTGATAATGCTTATAAATCCACTCATTCAATAAGTTTTGGACATGTGTAGTTCATAGATTTTACATTATCTTTCCATTTTATTTAAATCGTCAAATAATGATGTCATCGTTGCATCATTATTCTGTCATAAATAATTTAATTTATTTAATGTCTAAAAATTAAAAAAAAAATACTATGATGTAGGAAATCTTCTTATCTTTCCAATTACTATTTATAATAAAAAATATGACTTGTATAACCCCACTTAAAAATTGGTTTAGTAAAACATATCATGCTTGTGTCATTTTTACTTTTACATTAAATAAAAAGTTATTTATGTCATTTCCCAACCAAAGTGGATCCATGGGGTCCCCAAGTTTACCCATGGCTTGTCTTGGTCGGCCATGACACAACCAATGAGGGTAGGACATGTTTCAAGCTCATCTCATTTTATTAAAGCATTATTTTTACCTTAAACTACACTAATTACCACTAATCGCGATTAAAACTTAATAAGTTACTATTCACCAAAAAATTATTTGTATCCCATTGAACCAAATTTTACTTCTTAATGACAACCATGTATGA
Source organism: Viscum album (assembly GCA_963277665.1). Taxonomy (NCBI): domain Eukaryota; kingdom Viridiplantae; phylum Streptophyta; class Magnoliopsida; order Santalales; family Viscaceae; genus Viscum; species Viscum album. The sequence goes on from OY728163.1 coordinate 697,353,027, forward strand.
CGGATTTTTGAAATTCAAAACACAAAGATGGAAAAATTTCATTTAAACGGAAAAATCAGTTTTTATAAGTACCACTTAGTGGTTTCACTATTCTTCAAAAATTGAAGTTTTTCAGAAAAATCCCAAAAATTCACCATAAGCTATATTTGATATTCCGAATTCAAAAATGAAGTCTAATTTACAAAATTCAAAACATATTAGTCACATTAATTAATTTAATAATTAATTCCCGCTGTCAGAGCAAATAGCTTGTTTTTATAAAACAATAAGTATCAAAAGATTGACACTAGTTTAAGTCTGATTTCAAAGTGAAATTAATTCCAACGACCACTATTGGATTTAATGGTAAAAATATTTTCTATTTTTACTTTAAAACCATTTCAAAATATTATCTAATAATATAAATAAATTAGATTAAAAAGAGGTTTTGAATTAAAAGACAACATTTTACACTATTCATTAAAAAAATGAACTTTTTCGGAAAAATACCAAAAAATTACACAAAGTAAAATTTTATGTCCCGATTATTAATAAAAGTTTTATTTGGTCCAAAAGAATGTTTAAGAGTGAACAAAACTCTATTTAATGATGGTTCAACATCAAAAGGTGATAAGTGAACCTTTAGGGAAAACTAGGGCATATACGCCTAAAATTGAATTCTATCCGTATTTTAAGCCACTATCCTCTATTGGATAAATGTAAAAACATTAAAAAACATATATAATCATATTTTAGTTATTTCTATCCATTCCCGCCAATACAACGGCTACATGTTAACTACCATTTGAAATAATATTATTTTATTATTACAGTGCAACATAAGATTCCCAAGAAACTCGTTGTTGTGTGTTGGGTACGCCATCGAGCATAGCGTCCCCTTTAAAGTCATATTAATATTTTATTCACAAATATAGATAAATATGAAAATGTCATATTCATTATTTACCTGGGGTGTTACACCTAAACTTTCCTAAATCCTATTGGATGAGAGGATTTCGACCCATCCCCACCTTAGCCTCGAAATAAATCAATTTGGAGCTATTTAAAGCCGAACTTGACTTTATAATAAAATAATATTTTTATTTATTCCAAAGGTGCCCCTCTCCTCCCTTATAATAGGGCACCTCCTCCCTCTCTTCCTTACACAACTTCGAGCCTTCAGGCTCGGCCAACCCCTAAAAAATTCTCTTCTCCACTTCCCTATAAACATCCTAGAGGTTCTGGTATTCCTCAAAGACCAATTTTAGTGCCCTAAAAGAAGGTCTCAAAGAAGCACTTCAAAGAAGAGGTAATGTCTGTTACCGAATATTTCTTTATTTCTTCTTCCACTTCTTCTTCTTTAGTTGTTTCATTATGAAGTAATTACATCAGTATCACTCATATACTGAAATGTTATTATAAGTATGAAACAACCCTATTTCACCATCTATCCATCCTACGGAAAAAGAAATCACCGCGCATGCGTACGTACGGAATACCGTCTCCACGCCGTGGTGTAATCTATTTTCCACCACTTGGATGGGTATAATGGTGTATATAATGACTATATATGACTATTATAAAGTGATTGATTCTGAAATAGTATACATACACTCCAATACATTCCCACGATCATGAGAACGACATCATCGCTCGTGCGTACGTACGGAATAACGTCTCCACGACGTGATAAGATTCATTCTCCACTTTAACCATTCATGAATGATTATAAAGTATATATAATAAGTAATAATGAAATATATGACATAATAATGATACTGGATTTATGTGTATATATATGAATGTCATCTACTTAATTCCGTTCAACTCAATAAGGAAACAAAAACAGCGTTCATGCGTACGTACGGACTACCGTCTCCATGAATGGTGTGTTTCATTTCATATATCTATCTATTATATATATATACTGAATATATATGATATATAAATCATGTTTTATATTCTGGATGTAAGTAAATCATGATATAAGTAATAATAATGTCAAGAACAACAAGTCCAAACACCTACGACAAATGAATCGATTTTACCCAAAACACTCTTTAACATGGAATTTACAAAAGAACGGTTAAAATAAAGTCATAAGTGAACCATATATGATATAATAACAATGAGTATGATTATGGAATAAGTTAATGACATTATTTAAATCATTATACAGGAGGTTCGGACAATTACGAAGCAAATCAGACCTAAGGTAAAGGAAATATCACAATCTCATTTTTATCTGAGATTGTTTATACTATAGTATTTACTGGGGTGTATTTTATCATCCACATCCTTATTTCCTCAATATGTAATATTATTTAAATCCACCTACAATTGTTTAAATCCAATTTTACCCTTCGGTGAGTTTTTAGTAAAATATATGAAAGGAATCTTTTGTCGTTTTTCGTACGAGGTACTTTTTTTACTTTTCCGACAAAAGTACGAGAAGAATGTTTTTTTAAATTATACGGCATGAATGGATTTTTGAAACATTATTTCCAATAATCTTCATTTACAAGTTTTCAAGTTTATTTTTAATCAACTTCTTTTAGTTTAATGTTGTATGACATGTTAAGAAAGGAAAATTGTTTTTGAAGAAGAAATGATATTTTCCTCAAGAATGGAGTTCAAGTATTTTATGAAAATTATTTTCCATCTAAGATAATAAAGGGTTCTGTTTTTATCCCTATTATTACATTGATTTTATTATGTTGTGATGGAATTATTTTTATGAATTCCTTAATATGAATTGTTTTATGATGTCATGATGTTTAAGATTCTCATTTGTATTACATGGGTTATGAAATGATGTATGATTTATGATTTTGTGGCACACATAAGAATGGTATCATTATGAGATGGGTGGGACCTATATCTCCCTCCAATGCATTGGGTAAAGATTTTATATCTCATGAGATAGACATGGCTGGAACGGTAGGTTATACCAGTTCAGTGAAACAGGACTGAAACGAGGGTGACTCAGTTCAGAAAGGGACTTTGTCCACTAAGATAGTCTTGTCAATGAGTCTTGACTAACAAGAAATAATTCTCTATGATTATGTGTGTATGCCACAATGTTTCATGTTTTATGTTATGATTATTGGGATTTCATTTCACTACTATGATTTATCCCATGTTATGAAATTATGCTCTCTTTTGCAGGTTAAGATTTCCAAAATGTTATGTTCCTATGAATATGATGTGATTTATATTTCTTTTGTTTATGCTTACTGAGAATTTGAGCACACCCTTTTATGTTTACTTTTCTACAGGATATAAAGAAAGGTTTTAGGAATAAAAAAAAGGGAAGATCTTTATGGGAGATGTTGATGATCTTTCACCAGGATTAGAAGATTATACTCCGAGTTTCGAAAGACACTAAACTATTACGATCCTTGTGTGTGTGTTTTTGTTATGTACTAAGTATTCCGCAAATGTAATGTAATGTCAATGTACGTCAATCTTCGGGTCTCTACAGTTGGTATCAGAGGAAAGGTTTAGTCAACCTTTGGAAACTAGGATGCGAAAGCGTTAGTGAGATCCCTAGAGATATTTCTAAGGTATGTCTAGGGATGTCCCTAAGGATAAGTATACGTATAAGATACAGTCCTAGAACTACGGTAATGATCATAGAATTTAACCTAAGAAGTTAGATATTAGGGATACTCCCCCTATATAATGTTGTTTTCCCTAGCATGATTTTTTCTCTCACACTATTCTTTTTGGGTTTTAGACGATGGCTGGAACCCGAAGGAAACGTGTTGATCAATGCAATGGACAATGCAATGATTGTCCTCCTGAACAAACAAATGTTATGGGAGATGGAGTGAAAAATCTTATTGTTATACTTACACAAGCTATGAATCATTCTGGACATCCAAATGAGCAGAGAAGGGAACAATATTCTATTGAGTCCTTCATGAGGCAACGTCCACCTTCATTCAGTGGGACTTCCGATCCACTTGTTGCTGAACAATGGATCAGTACCACTAAAAATATATTTTCAGTTCTTCAATGTTCTGAACATGATAAAGTTATCTTAGCAGTATATCGTTTGGAAGGTGAAGCTGATCAATGGTGGAATCTTATCAAGAATACGAGGCCATGATATGTAATTGAGTCCATGGAATGGGACTAGTTCAAGAACTTGTTTTTCAGTAAGTACTTCCCTCGTATTCTTCAAACAAAGATGGAAAATGAGTTTCTTGAGATGAAGCAGAAGGATGATGAATCTGTTGGTATATACGAAGCGAATTTTACAAGACATGCAAGGTATGCATCTGGCATTATCATCCAACCTGAAAGTAAAGTTGATCAATTTTTCAGTGGATTAAAACCAAGTCTTCGAAGGGCATTAGCTATAAGAGACTTCAGTAGCTATGAAGAAATTGTGTGTTGTGCTATCAAGGTAGAAATGGACGTTGGTGTTACATATCCATCTCATGGTTTTGACAAGAAACGAAAGATGGAGTTCAAGGAGAAATCTCAGAATAATGGTGAAAAGAAGATGAATGTTTCCTTATGCACAAAGTGTGGAAAGAAGCATGGTGGAGATTGTCTTAAAGGGACTGGAAAATGTTTTATGTGTGGAAAAGAAGGTCATCGAGCAGTTGAGTGTCGACGTAATGAAAAAAGGGTTTCTAATGATGTGAATAAAGCAAACACTGCAGAGAACGCACCACCAACACTTCAATGCTTCAAGTGTAAGGAAATGGGGCACTATTCTAATAAATTCCCTAATCCAAGGGTTAGTGATGATCAACATGAGCAACCACATAAGGCAAAGGACAAAGGGAAGTCACATGCGATCACTATTGGCGATGTTGAATATGACAACGATGTGGTGGAATGATTAAGTGTTTATGTAATGGGATTCCAAAATAATGTTGTATCATGGAGTATTGGAATATTTATGTATTGGTCTAATGTGGTATTCAAAGTGATTGAGATATTTTTGGAAATAAGATGATATGCGCATAATGAAGGGAAAACGAGAAAATGAAATGTTTAACAGTATTCATGAGCTCATGATTGATATAAGGACTATGTGATATCATGGTTTGAGTATATAGAATTTTGAAGATTTTGGTATGTGGAATGTGTTAACTTTTAACTGCATTCATGTTTTCACTATGGTTCAATGGGTATTCATTCTTCAAGAGAATACATTATTAAGGTATTCACATGTTTGTAATTTGACCAACAAGACATATCTTTTGATATATGGGGATCAACGATGGTATTAAATCTCTGGTAATCGTTTTCACTATATTATGAGAGTGGACTGCAGTATTATGGATAAGCCTAAAGATTGGAATGGATTATGTTAGAAATAAGTTAGTATTGTTTAAGGATAGAATTTTTTTCGATATTATTGATGGGATATTATAGTAATATAGTTTTAGAAAATGGATAACCTGCAGGACGGGCGACAACCCATCGCTTCGGAAAAGGCTGTGGGAATCAAACCCACAACCGAAGTGCGACTGGCCTTTATCGCCTACCACTGGCCTACAGGAAGTCCCTGTTTAGTAGAAACTAGTTTTATTATATTAAGCAGTATGATATATGAAGTATAAGTCCATTTTAGGAACCATATATGATTAATCTCACTATAGAATGACTTATGTATATTTAATAAATTTTTCTAACCTTTTGTTTGAGACAGATGGAATGACCCGTCATTCAATCACATGATCTGCTAACACTTCACGAATAAAAAATTCAACTTCGTTTATTTAAGAGATGAAGTAGAAATTGTTCAAGGTACGAACAACAGTGAGATTGTACCAAAATAAAGTAAGTATTTATTCTAATTCAAATTCTTCAACTTTAGGGAAACGATCTTGAAAACCAAAAATGTTGTCCTAGTGCTCTTATATATCATTAATAAGATGGTACCTTAGATCATCAAAAATTTATGGATTTGCGATTATTGGATTTTCCATAGCCATGTTCTCTACCACTCTCCATCAGAACATGATGGTTAGATTTTTCTTCCATATCCATATTTTCACCTATGTGGAAACCCAGTGATTAGTTTATTTGGGTAACTGTTACATCTCATACTTTTGTTTTTAAAGATTGGATTTGGGTATTCCATTTTACGATGTGGGTTTCTATTAAATAAAACTTTCAAGTAGTAAACCATTTATAACCCCGACGAATTTCGAGGGCGAAATTCATTTTAAGGGGGGTAGAATGTAACACCCCGAGATTTTATGAAAAATATTATTTTAATTTCATTAATGTCTTGTGTTGTATTCGACACCAATATTACATTGCGATATACGCAACACCATATTAGCTTGCAGTATACGCAACACTATTCTTGGACCGTTTTACACACAATTTTGATAATAGTTATTCTACGCAACATTGAGTATATATATATATATATATTCAATGTATAAATGAAATATGGTTGGATTCTGTTATACAAAACAACGAAAGATTCTTTCACAACACACAACCCTGACTTGGCTTGCATTACACGCAATCGTGACCTTCGTTGATAGCATGTGTAGTACGCAATACCGAGTTTCACTAAACAATGATATGCTATTAAAATATTATTAAAACTAGCCGTTATGAATAGTAATAACCACTTTTTGAAAATTTGTAAATTTTATTTTTTAAAATGGATTAAATTTTTTGCATTCGGAATATCGAAGTTATCTTAGGGTGAAATTTTGGTAATTTTCGGATAACTTTCATATTTTGATGAATAGTGGAAATTACTAAATTTTAATTAAAAACAACTTTTTCAATCGAAATAATTAATAGTGATAAATTATTAATTTGAGTGGTTTTAAAGAATATTTAGAATATATTTTTACAATTCAATACAATGTTGGTCATTGGATGTAATTTCACATTTAAACCAGTTATAAACAAGTGTCAATCTTTTGATATTTATTATCTCTTAAAAACACGCCTTTTGTTTTGACGGCGGGAATTAATTTTTAAATTAATTAATGCAACTGATATGTTTTGAATTTGGTAAAATAGAAATCATTTTTGAGTTCATAATATCAAATATAGCTTAGGCCTAATTTTTGGTATTTTTCTGAAAACTTTCAATTTTTGATGAATAGTGAAACCACTAAGTGGTAGTTAAAACAACTGAATTTTTCATAAAACTTAATTTTACCGCTTCTGTGAGTAGAATTTCAAAAATCCGAGAGACACGGTTGATGTCAGTATGTAAAATGTGGTTCAATGAGATGAAAATAATTTTTGGTGAATAGTAACTTTTTACTTTTATTTACCACGGTTAAAAGTAAATTGGGTAATTAAGGGTAAAAATGATATTATTATTACCCTAACACATGTCCAAATTCTATTGGATAAGTGTAATTCGACCAAAAAAAATCTTAGGAATAAAATATGACCGTTTAGGCCCATTTTGATTAGATTAGGACATTTATTATTATTTAATTCAAAGAAGAGTTAAAAGAGTTAAAATCTAAGTTTATTTAATAAAACATTTTTAATATAGGGTTATACATAAGATAAATTAGACTATAAATATTAATTAGAAAGATAAAACTATTTCCTACATATTGGTATTTTATTTGTAATTTTTAGACATTAAATAATTTAATCTATTTATGACACAACGATGATGCAGTAATTATCTTATTAATGAAATATTGATATAATTGATGTTATAAATACTCAAATAAATATAATTTGAGACTTTTTATGAATTCCACTAATTTTATTGGTTAATATGACATGTTATTATTGATTTAATTAATTTTTTTCGAACTCATCATTCTGTTAGGATTTTCACAAAAATCAATTACTAAATAGTTTCAAAATTGACATAAAATAGTTTTTAAAACAAATATTATATTATTAATTGTTATGTTATTCATAAAAATATAAGGGTTGGCCAAATGACTTAGATACAGTTATATATATTAATAATAAAAAATTTGGGGTTTTTTGGCGTCTTATTGTATGTTTATTAACCTTATAGTGTAAGAACACAAGAAGACACGGTAAAAGTAAAATTATTTAACTTAATGTTAAATCTAAATGATAAGGTTAAAATAGGAACCTAAACTTTTCTAAATCCTATTGGATGATATGATTTAGACCCATCCCGACCTTAGCCTCTAAATAAATCAATTTGGAGCTATTTGAAGACGAACTTGACTTTATAATAAAATAATATTTTTTGTTATTCCAAAGGTGCCCTTCTCCTCCCTTATAAATGGGCTCCTCCTCCCTCTCTTCCTCACACAACTTTGAGCCTTCAGGATCGGCCAACCCCTGCAAAATTCTCTTCTCCACTTCCCTATAAACATCCTAGAGGTTCTGGTATTCCTCATAGACCAAGTTTAGTGCCCTAAAAGAAGGTCTCAAAGAAGCACTTCAAAGAAGAGGTAATGTCTGTTACCAATTATTTCTTTATTTCTTCTTCCACTTAATCTTCTTTAGTTTTTTCATTATGAAGTAATTACATCAGTATCACTCATATACTGATATGTTATTATAAGTATAAAACAACACTATTTCACCATCTATCCATCCTACGGAAAAAGAAATCACCGCGCATGCGTACGTACGGAATACCGTCTCCACGCCGTGGTGTAATCTATTTTCCACCACTTGGATGGGTATAATGGTGTAAATAATGACTATATATGACTATTATAAAGTGATATTGATTCTGAAATAGTATACATACACTCCAATACATTCCCACGATCATGAGAACGATATCATCGCTCGTGCGTACGTACGGAATACCGTCTCCACGACGCGATGAGATTCATTCTTCACTTTAACCATTCATGAATGATTATAAAGTATATATAATAAGTAATCATGAAATATATGATATAATAATGATACTGGATTTATGTGTATATATATGAATGTCTTCTACTTAATCCTGTTCAACTCAATAAGGAAACAAAAAACAGCGTTCATGCGTACGTACGGACTACCGTCTCCATGAACGGTGTGTTTCATTTCATATATCTATCTATTATATATATATATATATACTGAATATATATGATATATAAATCATGTTTTATATTCTGGAATTAAGTAAATCATGATATAAGTAATAATAATGTCAAGAACAACAAGTCCAAACACCTACGACAAATGAATCGATTTTACCCAAAACATTCTTTAACATGGAATTTACAAAAGAACGGTTAAAATAAAGTCATAAGTGAACCATATATGATATAATAACAATGAGAATGATTCTGGAATAAGTTAATGACATTATTTAAATCATTATACAGGAGATTCGGACACTTACGAAGCAAATCAGACCTAAGGTAAGGGAAATATCACAATCTCATTTTTATCTGAGATTGTTTATAATTTAGTATTTTCTGGGGTGTATTTTATCATCCACATCCATATTTCCTCAATATGTAATATTATTTCCATCCACCTACAAATTTTTAAATCCAATTTTACCCTTCGGTGAGTTTTTAGTAAAAGATATGAAAGGAATCTTTTGTCGTTTTTTGTACGAGGTACTTTTTTGACTTTTTCGACAAAAGTACGAGAAGAATGTTTTTTTTATCTTATACGGCATGAATGGATTTTTAAAAAATTATTTCCAAGAATCTTACTTTACATGTTTTCAAGGTAATTTTTAATCAACTTCTTTTAGTTTAAAGTTGTATGACATGTTAAGAAAGGAAAATTGTTTTTGAAGAAGAAATGATATTTTCCTCAAGAATGGAGTTCAAGTGTTTTATTAAAATTATTTTCCATCTAAGATAATAAAGGGTTCTGTTTTTATCCCTATTATTACATTGATTTTATTATGTTGTGATGGAATTATTTTTATGAATTCCTTTATATGAATTGTTTTATGATGTCATGATGTTTAAGATTCTCATTTGTATTACATGGGTTATGCAATGATGTATGATTTATGATTTTGTGGCACACATAATAATGGTATCATTATGAGATGGGTGGGACCTATATCTCCCTCCAATGCATTGGGTAAAGATTTTATATCTCATGAGATAGACATGGCTGGAACGGTAGGTTATACCGGTTCAGTGAAACAGGACTGAAACGAGGGTGACTCAGTTCAGAAAGGGACTTTGTCCACTAAGATAGTCATGGCAACGAGTCTTGACTAAAAAGAAATAATTCTCTATGATTATGTGTGTATGCCACAATGTTTCATGTTTTATGTTATGATTATTGGGATTTCATTTCACTACTATGATTTATCCCATGTTATGAAATTATGCTCTCTTTTGCAGGTTAAGATTTCCAAAATGTTATGTTCTTATGAATATGATGTGATTTATATTTCTTTTGTTTACCTTAGTGAGCATTTGAGCTCACCCTTTTATGTTTACTTTTCCCCAGGATATAAAGAAAGGTTTTAGGAATAAAAAAAAGGGAAGATCTTTATGGGAGATGTTGAAGATCTTTCACCAGGATTAGAAGATTATACTCCGAGTTTCCAAAGACACTAAACTATTACGATCCTTGTGTGTGTGTTTTTGTTATGTACTAAGTATTCCGAAAATGTAATGTAATGTCAATGTACATCAAACTTCGGGTCTCTACAGTTGTTATCAGAGGATAGGTTTAGTCAACCTTTGGAAACTAGGATGCGAAAGCGTTAGTGAGATCCCTAGAGATATTTCTAAGGTATGTCTAGGGATGTCCCTAAGGATAAGTATACGTATAAGATACAGTCCTAGAACTATGGTAACGATCATAGAATTTAACCTAAGAAGTTATATATTAGGGATACTCCCCCTTTATAATGTTGTTTTCCCTAGCATGATTTTTTCCTCTCACACTATTCTTTTTGGGTTTTAGACGATGGCTGGAACCCGAAGGAAACGTGTTGATCAATGCAATGGACAATGCAATGATTGTCCTCCTGAACAAACAAATGTTATGGGAGATGGAGTGAAAAATCTTATTTTTATACTTACACAAGCTATGAATAATTCTGGACATCCAAATGAGCAGAGAAGGGAACAATATTCTATTGAGTCCTTCATGAGGCAACATCCACCTTCTTTCAGTGGGACTTGCGATCCACTTGTTGCTGGACAATGGATCAGTACCACTGAAATGATATTTTCAGTTCTTCAATGTTCTGAACATGATAAAGTTATCTTAGCAGTATACCGTTTGGAAGGTGAAGCTGATCAATGGTGGAATCTTATCAAGAATACGAGGCCAAGATATGAAATTGAGTCCATGGAATGGGACTAGTTCAAGAACTTGTTTTTCAGTAAGTACTTCCCTAATATTCTTCAAACAAAGATGGAAAATGAGTTTCTTGATCTGAAGCAGAAGGACGATGAATCTGTTGGTATATACGAAGCGAATTTTACAAGACATGCAAGGTATGTATCTGGCATTATCATCCAACCTGAAAGTAAAGTTGATCGATTTTTCAGTGGCTTAAAACCAAGTCTTCGATGGGCATTAGCTATAAGAGACATCAGTAGCTATGAAGAAATTGTGTGTTGTGCTATCAAGGTAGAAATGGAAGTTGGTGTTACATATCTATCTCATGGTTTTGAAAAGAAACGAAAGATGGAGTTCAAGGAGAAATCTCAGAATAATGGTGAAAAGAAGATGAATGTTTCCTTATGCACAAAGTGTGGAAAGAAGCAAGGTGTAGATTGTCTTAAAGGGACTATAAAATGTTTTAAGTGTGGAAAAGAAGGTCATCGAGTAGCTGAGTGTCGAAGTAATGAAAAAAGGGTTTCTAATGATGTGAATAAAGCAAACACTGCAGAGAACGCACCACCAACACTTCAATGCTTCAAGTGCAAGGAAATGGGGCATTATGCTAATAAATTCCCTAATCCAAGGGTTGGTGATGATCAACATGAGCAACCACTTAAGGCAAAGGACAAAGGGAAGTCACATGCGATCACTATTGGCGATGTTGAATATGACAACGATGTGGTGGAATGATTAAGTGTTTATATAATGGGATTCCAAAATAATGTTGTCTCATGGAGTATTGGAATATATATGTATTGGTCTAATGTGGTATTCAAAGTGATTGAGATATTTTTGGAAATAAGATTATATGCGCATAATGAAGGGAAAACGAGAAAATGAAATGTTTAACAGTATTCATGAGCTCATGATTGATATAAGGACTAAGTGATATCATGGTTTGAGTATATAGAATTTTGAGGATTTTGGTATGTGGAAAGTGTTAACTTTTAACTGCATTCATGTTTTCACTAAGGTTCAATGGGTATTCATTCTTCAAGAGAATACATGATTAAGGTATTCACATGTTTGTAATTTGACCAAAAAGACATATCTTATGATATATGGGGATCAACGATTGTATTAAATCTCTGGTAATCATTTTCACTATATTATGAGAGTGGACTGCAGTATTATGGATAAGCCTAAAGATTGGAATGGATTATGTTAGACATAAGTTAGTATTGATTAAGGATAGAATTTTTTTTCGATATTATTGATGGGATATTATAGTAATATAGTTTTAGAAAATGGATAACCTGCAGGACGGGCGACAACCCATCGCTTCGGACAAGGTTGTGGGAATCGAACCCACAACCGAAGTGCGACTGGCCTTTATCGCCTACCACTGGCCTACAGGAAGTCCCTATTTAGTAGAAACTAGTTTTATTATATTAAGCAGTATGATATATGAAGTATAAGTCCATTTTAGGAACCATATATGATTAATCTCACTATAGAATGACTTATGTATATTTAATAAATTTTGCTAACCTTTTGTTTGAGACAGATGGAATGACCCGTCATTCTATCACATGATCTGCTAACACTTCACTAATAACAAATTCAACTTCATTTATTTAAGAGATGAAGTAGAAATTGTTCAAGGTACGAACAACAGTGAGATTGTACCAAAATAAAGTAAGTATTTATTCTAATTCAAATTCTTCAACTTTAGGGAAACGATCTTGAAAACCAAAAATGTTGTCCTAGTGCTCTTATATCTCATTAATAAGATGGTACCTTAGATCATCAAAAATTTATGGATTTGTGATTTTTGGATTTTCCATAGCCATGTTCTCTACCACTCTCCATCAGAACACGATGGTTAGATTTTTCTTCCATATCCATATTTTCACCTATGTGGAAACCCAGTGATTAGTTTATTTGGGTAACTGTTATGTTTCATACTATTTTTTTAAATATTGGTTTTGGGTATTCCTTTTTACGATGTGGGTTTCTATTAAAGAGTCTTTCAAGTAGTAAACCATTTATAACCCCGACGAATTTCGAGGGCGAAATTCCTTCTAAGGGGGGTAGAATGTAACACCCTGAGATTTTATGAAAAATATTATTTTAATTTCATTAATGTCTTCTGTTGTATTCGAAACCAAGATTACCTTGCGCTATACGCAACACCGTATTAACTTGCAGTATACGCAACACTATTCTTGGACCGTGTTACACACAATTTTGATAATAGTTATTCTACACAACATTGAGTATATATATATATATATATTCAATGTATAAATGAAATATGGTTGGATTCTGTTATACAAAACAACGAAGGATTCTTTCACAACACACAACCCTGACTTGGCTTGCATTACACGCAATCGCGACCTTCCTTGATAGCGTGTGTAGTACGCAATATCGAGTTTCACTAAACAACGATATGCTATTAAAATATTATTAAAACTAGCCGTTATGAATAGTAATAACCACTTTTTGAAATTTTGTAAATTTTATTTTTCAAAAAGGATTTCATTTTTGGATTCGGAATATCGAAATTAGCTTAGGGTGAAATTTTGGTAATTTTCGGATAACTTTCATATTTTGATGAATAGTGGAAATTACTAAATTTTAATTAAAAACAACTTTTTCAATCGAAACAATTAATAGTGATAAATTATTAATTTGAGTGGTTTTCATGTATATTTAGAATATATTTTTACAATTCAATACAATGTTGGTCATTGGATGTAATTTCACATTTAAACCAGTTATAAACAAGTGTCAATCTTTTGATATTTATTATCTCTTAAAAACACGCCTTTTGTTTTGACGACGGGAATTAATTTTTAAATTAATTAATGAAACTGATATGTTTTGAATTTGGTAAAATAGAAATCATTTTTGAGTTCATAATATCAAATATAGCTTAGGCCTAATTTTTGGTATTTTTCTGAAAACTTTCAATTTTTGATGAATAGTGAAACCACTAAGTGGTAGTTAAAAAAAACTGAATTGATCATAAAACTTAATTTTACCGCTTCTGTGAGTAGAATTTCAAAAATCCGAGAGACACGGTTGATGTTAGTATGTAAAATGTGGTTCAATGAGAGGAAAATAATTTTTGGTGAATAGTAACTTTTTACTTTTATTTACCACGGTTAAAAGTAAATAGGGTAATTAAGGGTAAAAATGATATTATTATTACCCTAACACATGTCCAAATTCTATTGGATAAGTGTAATTCGACCAAAAACAAGCTTAGGATTAAAATATGACCATTTAGGCCCACTTGGATTAGATTAGGACATTTATTATTATTTAATTCAAAGAAGAGTTAAGAGAGGTAAAATCAATGTTTATTTAATAAAACATTTTTAATATAGGTTTATACATAAGATAAATTAGACTATAAATATTAATTAGAAATATAAAACTCTTTCCTACATATTGGTATTTTATTTGTAATTTTTATACATTAAATAATTTAATCTATTCAGGACACAACGATGATGCAGTAATTATCTTATTAATGAAATATTGACATAATGGATGTTATAAATACTCAAATAAATATAATTTGAGACTTTTTATGAATTCCACTAATTTTATAGGTTAATATGACATGTTATTATTGATTTAATTAACTTTTTTCGAACTCATAATTCTGTTAGGATTTTCAAAAAAATCAATTACTAAATTGTTTCAAAATTGACATAAAATAGTTTTTAAAACAAATATTATATTATTAATTGTTATGTTATTCCTAAAAATCTATGGTTTTGCAAAATGACTTAGATAAAGTTATATATATTAATAATAAACAATTTGGGGTTCGTTTGGCTTCTTATAGTATGTTTATTAACCTTATAGTGTAAGAACACAAGAAGACACGGTAAAAGTAAAATTATTTAACTTAATGTTAAATCTAAATGATAAGGTTAAAATAGGAACCTAAACTTGTCTAAATCCTATTGGATGAGATTATTTCGACCCATCACCACCTTATCCTCGAAAGAAATCAATTTGGAGCTATTTAAAGCCGAACTTGACTTTATAATAAAATAATATTTTTAGTTATTCCAAAGGTGCCCCTCTCCTCCCTTATAAAAGGGCACATCCTCCCTCTCTTCCTCACACAACTTTGAGCCTTCAGGCTCGGCCAAACCCTGAAAAATTATCTTCTCCACTTCCCTATAAACATCTTAGAGGTTCTGGTATTCCTCAAAGACCAATTTTAGTGCCCTAAAAGAAGGTCTCAAAGAAGCACTTCAAAGAAGAGGTAATGTCTGTTACTGATTATTTCTTTATTTCTTCTTCCACTTATTCTTCTTTAGTTGTTTCATTATGAAGTAATTACATCAGTATCACTCATATACTGATATGTTATTATAAGTATGAAACAACCCTATTTCACCATTTATCCATCCTAAGGAAAAAGAAATCACCGCGCATGCGTACGTACGGAATACTGTCTCCACGCCGTGGTGTAATCTATTTTCCACCACTTGGATGGGTATAATGGTGTCAATAATGATTATATATGACTATTATAAACTGATATTGATTCTGAAATAGTATACATACACTCCAATACATTCCCACGATCATGAGAACGATATCATCGCTCGTGCGTACGTACGGAATACCGTCTCCACGGCGCGATGAGATTCATTCTCCACTTTAACCATTCATGAATGATTATAAAGTATATATAATAAGTAATCATGAAATATATGACATAATAATGATACTAGATTTATGTGTATATATATGAATGTCATCTACTTAATTCCTTTCAACTCAATAAGGAAACAAAAACAGCGTTCATGCGTACGTACGGACTACCGTCTCCATGAACGGTGTGTTTCATTCCATATATCTATCTATTATATATATATATATATATACTGAATATATATGATATATAAATCATGTTTTATATTCTGGAGGTAAGTAAATCATGATATAAGTAATAATAATGTCAAGAACAACAAGTCCAAACACCTACGACAAATGAATCGATTTTACCCAAAACACTCTTTAACATGGAATTTACAAAAGAACGGTTAAAATAAAGTCATAAGTGAACCATATATGATATAATAACAATGAGTATGATTCTGGAATAAGTTAATGACATTATTTAAATCATTATACAGGAGGTTCGGACACTTACGAAGCAAATCAGACCTAAGTTAAGGGAAATATCACAATCTCATTTTTATCCGAGATTGTTTATACTTTAGTATTTACTGAGGTGTATTTTATCATCCACATCCATATTTCCTCAATATGTAATATTATTTCCATCCACCTATAATTTTTTAATCCAATTTTACCCTTCGGTGAGTTTTTAGTAAAAGATATGAAAGGAATCTTTTGTCGTTTTTCGTACGAGTTACTTTTTTTACTTTTCCGACAAAAGTACGAGAAGAATGTTTTTTTAACTTATACGACATGAATGGATTTTTAAAACATTATTTCCAAGAATCTTCCTTTACATGTTTTCAAGTTTATTTTTAATCAACTTCTTTTAGTTTAATGTTGTATGACATGTTATGAAAGGAAAATTGTTTTTGAAGGAGAAATGATATTTTCCTCAAGAATGGAGTTCAAGTGTTTTAAGAAAATTATTTTCCATCTAAGATAATAAAGGGTTCTGTTTTTATCCCTATTATTACATTGATTTTATTATTTTGTGATGGAATTATTTTTATGAATTCCTTTATTTGAATTGTTTTATGATGTCATGATGTTTAAGATTCTCATTTGTATTACATGGGTTATGCAATGATGTATGATTTATGATTTTGTGGTACACATAAGAATGGTATCATTATGAGATGGGTGGGACATATATCTCCCTCCAATGCATTGGGTAAAGATTTTATATCTCATGAGATAGATATGGCTGGAACGGTAGGTTATACCGGTTCAGTGAAACAGGACTGAAACGAGGGTGACTCAGTTCAGAAAGTGACTTTGTCCACTAAGATAGTCTTGGCAATGAGTCTTGACTAACAAGAAATAATTCTCTATGATTATGTGTGTATGCCACAATGTTTCATGTTTTAAGTTATGATTATTGGGATTTCATTTCACTACTATGATTTAACCCATGTTATGAAATTATGCTCTCTTTTGCAGGTTAAGATTTCCAAAATGTTATGTTCTTATGAATATGATGTGATTTATATTTCTTTTGTTTACCCTTACTAAGCATTTGAGCTCACCCTTTTATGTTTACTTTTCCCCAGGATATAAAGAAAGGATTTAGGAATAAAAAAAAGGGATGATCTTTATGGGAGATGTTGAAGATCTTTCACCAGGATTAGAAGATTATACTCCGAGTTTCCAAAGAAACTAAACTATTACAATCTGTGTGTGTGTTTTTGTTATGTACTAAGTATTCCACAAATGTAATGTAATGTCAATGTACGTCAAACTTCGGGTCTCTATAGTTGCAGTATAGTTTGACATCATATATCAAGGACGAACTGGTGCCGCACAGTTTAGTGTCATGTTACAGGGACATAACGTGACACAGTTTAACGTCATGTTGGATGTATGTGCAAATAGTTTAGGGTCATATGCTTAGACCGTTGTTGTATAGTTTAACGTCATATAGCAAGGACGAACTGGTGCCACACAGTTTAGTGTCATGTTGCAGGGACATAAGGTGACACAGTTTAATGTCATGTTGGACGTATGAGGAAATAGTTTAGGGTCATATGCTTAGACCTTTGCTGTATAGTTTAACGTCATATAGCAAGGATGAACTGGTGCCACACAGTTTAGTGTCATGTTGTAGGGACATAAGGTGACACAGTTTAACGTCATGTTGGATGTATGTGCAAATAGTTTAGGGTAATATTCTTAGACCGTTGCTGTATAGTTTAACATCATATAGCAAGGACGAACGGGTGTCGCACAGTTTAGTGTCATGTTGCGGGGAAATAAGGTGAATACTTTGTATTTTATACAATTTATTTCTTCAAAAATCTGGCATTAGTTGGAGTAGTAATGAGTTCTCCATCCATCGAGATTAATGAATAAGCTCCCTTGGAGTAGACCCTTTGTATTGAATAAGGTCCTTCCCATTTTGGCTCAACCTTGGGAGGTTACTTTCCTGGTATCATTGGAGTTATGAGAACTAATACCAATTCTCCCTGAATGAATGATCGAAGATGAATTTTTTTGTTAAAAGCTCGTGCTATTGGATTCTGATAGATTTCCAAGTGGTGCAAAGTGCACAATCTTTTCTCATCTAATCGTTCCAACTCATTCAATCGCTTTTGGGATTGCTCATCTGTAGATAACTGATCACAAATGGCTACTCTGAGTGAGGGAAATTGAACTTCAATTGGCAAGACTGCTTATTTTCCATATACCAACGAATATGGAGTTGACCGCGTTGCATTGCGGGTGGTAGTCCGATAAGCCCACAAAGCATGAAAGAGTTTATCAGGCCATGACCTCTTATCTTTATCCACCAACTTTTGCAGTATATTTGAAAGAGTCTTGTTAAAGGATTATATTTGGCCATTGGCTGCCACATGATACTGAGATGAATGGTTGGATTTAATGTTGTATTCTTGATACAGTTTATTCACCTCAGAAGAACAGAAGTTGGTGCCGTTTTCTGTCAATATGGTATGAGTGACACCAAATCTAGTAATGATGTTAGACTTGATGAAGCTAACAATGCATTTATAACTGACTTCTTTGAGAGGTACTACCTCTGCCCATTTGGAAAAGAAAATAGTAGCAGTAAGAATGTACTTAAACTGCTTGGTCGTAGCTGAAGGGTAAGGTCCCACCACATCCATTCCCCATGTGGAAATTGGCCATGAGTATTTAGCTGTATGAAGCAACTATGGAGGTTGATGAATGAAGTTAACATGTAATTGACATGAATGAAATTTCTTTGTGAAATCAACACAATCTTGTATCATTGAAGGCTAAAAGTATCCAAGAATTTGAATTTGATCAGACAATCTATGTCCAGACTGGTGGGCACCACAGACTCATACATGTACATCTTTCATGACAGCCATTGTCTCTTCACCATCAATTAATCTGAAGAGAACTCCATCAAAACCACGTTTGTAGAGAATATTCTCTAGGTGGTTTGGGCCATCATAAAGAGTAAAATTGACCACACGTCGCCGGATTTGTTCTTTCTCGGCTCTATCAGGTGGAAGTGTTCCATTTTTAAGGTATTCCCTGATAGGTGACATACATCCTGTAGTATGACCATATGGTTCCGGAATGGGACTAATTTCATTAATTTCCTCTGTTCTGGCTTGAACATAAGGTGAAATTGCATGACGGTGGGAAATACTGATGGTTGTCTCATCCCGATTTGGATCTGCTAGAGCTGTGGCTATATTAGCCAGTGCATCAGCTTGAGCATTTTGTGATCTTGGGACATAAGAAAATGTCAGTTCTGAAGGGAATTCCGCCATTAACTTTCTGATGTAATCATACAAAGGGATTAACTCTTCTTTTCTGATGGAATAATCCCCATTGATTTGTTTGATTACCAAGTCTGAATCAGCTTTCACATTTAAGTGATTCACTTGTGCTTGAAGTGCTAACTCCAAGCATGTGATAAGAGCTTGGTATTCGGCTTCATTATTAGTACCACCTTCACACAATAAAAAGGAATAAGGTAAAAATTCCTTATCTGGAGAAATGAGTACAATTCCTAAACCAACTTAGTTGAATTTAGGATTTTCCATTTTTTTCCCTGTTGGACTTCTGGAAGCACCATCAAAATACATTTCCCATGTTTGAGGAATCTCTTGAATAGAGAAAACTTCCTCATCAGGGAGTTCAATATCTGAAGATGTGTCTTCCACTGAAGGATGTTCAGCCAGTAAATCAGCCAGAGCTTGGCCCTTTATTTCCTTTTGAGATACATACTGAATGTCGAACTGCTGCAAAATAACTGCCCACCATGCTAGATGTCCTGTAAGCATTGGACGACTAAGGATGAATTTGAGTGGATTATTGGGAGATACCAATTGGACCTCGTGATGTTGCAAGTAGTGTCTCAGTTTCTGGACTTCAAATATTAATGTTAGGCAGCACTTCTCAATACTTGAATACCGGGTTTCTACTTCAAGCATATTTCTACTGAGATAGTAGAGGCTATTTTCATTCCCAGCATCATTCATTTGAGCGATAAAGGCACCCAATGATCGCTCTAGAGCTGTCACAAATAGGATAAGTGGTCTTCCTTCAACAGGTGGCATGAGTACTGGTGGACTCAAGAGGTATTTCTTGAGAACATCAAACGCTTCTTGACATTCTTCAGTCCACTAGTAAGTGACTCCTTTTTTCAATAATTTGGTAACAGGTAAAATTTTTCCAGCCAAATTGGCGATGAAACGCCTAATATAGGCTATGTGTCCTTGAAGTCCTCTTAATTCTTTCAAATTATGAGGATGTGAAATACCAAGGATTGACTTGGTCTTCTCAGGATCGACTTCAATACCACGATGGCGTACAACAAAGCCGAGGAATTTTCCTGAGGTTACCCCAAAAGCACATTTTAAGGGGTTAATCTTCAAATTATGTTGTCGAAGCTTGTGGAATATGACATCCAAATCAGCCTTGTGATTAGAAC
This sequence comes from Viscum album, assembly GCA_963277665.1. Lineage (NCBI taxonomy): Eukaryota > Viridiplantae > Streptophyta > Magnoliopsida > Santalales > Viscaceae > Viscum > Viscum album. The sequence goes on from OY728163.1 coordinate 697,373,866, forward strand.
GTTTTTTGGATTTAACCACCAAATCGTATACATAGCATTCAACAAACTTCCCTAAAAAAGGTTTGAAGATATGATGCATGGCGCGTTGATATGTTGCACCTGCATTCTTTAAACCAAAGGGCATCACCCGGTAACAAAACACACCTTGAGGGGCTCTGAAGGCTGTAGATTCCTCATCTTCTGGGGCCATTCGGATCTGATTATATCCGAAATATCCATCCATGAAGGAAAGTACTTCATAACCAGCTGTCGCATCAATTAAGAGTTCTGTAATCGGAACTGGGAAATCATCTTTAGGACAATACCGTTTAAGATCTCTGAAATAGATGCAAACCCTAATTTGTCTGTTATTCTTCTTTACAGGAACAATATTAGCCAACCACTTGGGATATTGAACATCTCTGACGAAGTTAGCTTTGATCATCTTATCCACTTCAGCTTCAATTTTGGAAGCATAAGTTGGGTGTGTTCTTCTCACGGCTTGCTTAAATCCTCGATGTTCTTTTGGTAAACCCAAATGATGAGTAGCAATATCAGGATCAAGACTAGGCATTTTTGTATAGTTCCAAGCGAAAATATCTTTATTTTACTTTAGAAAAAAATATACATCTCTTGCTCTTGAAGGGTCATGGCCGCACTAATTAATGTGGGGCGTGGATCTTTCTCTGTACCCAGATTTATTTCTCTGAGTTCATCCACAGTGGTAGAGATACCCTCTTCAAATGCTGGAGGAGCATCTCTAAGATCTTCCTCTTCCTCTTGATCATGTTCTATTTCTTCCATTTCTACTTGCATAGTAGATGACAAAACGAAATTTTCATGGTCATAAGATATTTCAAAATTTGCACATTTTGAAGAAGACGCTTCCATTTCCGACCCTATTGATGATAAAGGGCCTTTTTTGGGAAATAAAGAGGAGATGATGGATTGAGAATTGACATCATTATTCACCTCTGATGTTGCTATAACTTCTTCTGGCCTGATTGGCGAAGTATAGACCTGTTGGATTTCAGCAGATGAAATGAAGACGTCACCACTTGTGCTTTCATCACTGTTTGGTAGGTTACCAATTTCTCCCATGTTGTCTGGCTCAACTGTCGTAATTGACATTATGGATCTTTCCATAAGAGTATTTTGATTTGGGCATATTTTGTCAATTGGACTGATAGGTAACACATAATCTATACTCACATGTGTAAATGGATTTATTGGAATTTTCTCCAAACCATATAGAGCATTAACTTTGGTAATTTCCTTCATTGTAGATTTTTCTCTTCCCTTCATGCGATAAAATTCTGCCTCAATGTATTGAGACTCACATGTCTTGAACGTGGTCTTATCACCATACAATGTTCCAACTGGACCATTGAAACAATATTTGAGACATTGATGGTATGATGAAGGAATGGTTTCATGCTGATGTAGCCAGGGTCTTCCAAGCAAGACGTTGAAATGTGAGTCTTAATCAACAATCATGAAATCCGAATTGGATACAAGATCTCCAAACTGAGTTATGAGTGTAACTTTGCCCAGTGGTTCTTGTTCATTTTTATCACATCCTTGTAACATCAATGTAGAAGGAGATAAATCAGATTCCGTGAGGCCCAATCGACGAAGTGTACGGATGGGCATGAGGTTGACTCCTGAACCATTGTCAATGAAAGCTCTTTGGATATCCACACCATTGACTTTTCCAGATAAGTACAAAGGTTTTATGTGCCCATGAACAACATCATCTTGATCTTTATCAGTAAAAGATATCACTGCATGGCATTCTGCAGGATTATTCTCTATGTGAATGACTTCAACTGCAACAATTTCAGATTCAAATTCCTGAGGACATGACAAAGATTCGATGAGTGCTTCCTGAAGATCTTTTGACAGATTCAAAGCATCCAAAATTGATAACTTGGCTAGTACTTGGTCCAAGTGTTTCAATATATCATACATTTGATCTAGAGGTCTGCGTTTCCCAACAGGAATATGCGGTTTAGCAGGTACCTTGGAAGTAGATTCTTTGGAAGCTGATGCATCTTGTATTGGGATAGAAGTTGGAAAAATCATTAGTTTTGGAAGATTAGACCGATTAGATCCATTTACTTGCTGAGACAAGGAAGATGGAATTTTCAATCAGTCTTCCAAAATAACTGTGCCAAGACTGAGTTGACTATTGGCAGAAGAACTTTCTTGTTCTTTTTGAGCTCGCTGAAGGGCTCTACCACAAGTTTCGGCTGCATATACAGTTTTAGCAGGGGTCGAACTGGAGTAGTGGCTTCGGAAAGATCCACGTCTTCCCCTGTATCCTGAACCTCTGGAACTTCCTTGGATTCCCTTATTTGATACAGAGAATTCAGGCTCATCAATGTTGAAATTACGACTGGAGTACAGATTTGTTAATTGAATCATATTAATAGAACCGAAGATTAACTCTTCGTCTAATAAAGACTTAGCCTGACTAGCCTGTTTAGGCTATTCCATTTGATGGGGCGATGCCCGTGGTTTTGAAGTAGATGGCATAAAGTCTACTAGAGTAAAAGAAAATTTTGGCTTTGACACATACTCATCTTCTTCTGATTCTTTTTCCTTCTTTGAATCAAACAGTTTCTTTGAGGATTTTCCCTCTGACGAAGAGGGTTTTACCGCAATATTCATGGCAGAAGACACAATTGGTTTCTTTAATTGTGTTCGCAAAATGGAATGAGTCTGATTGATTGTCTTTCTGACCATCCAATCATCATATTTCTGTGCATTTCAGCTTTTGACTTCTTGACATTCACCTTCCTCCTATGGAACTGTAGCAGTAACACATGCTATCTGAGTTGAAGAACCTTTCAACTTGACTTGTCCCAAGTCGACTATCTTTTGAAGGAGGTCTTTGAAGACAAAACACTCCTGGATGGGATTCCCTAACATTTGATGAAAGGGACAATAATTGGGATGGTCTTCATCTCCTTCCTTGTTTGGCCTCTTGGGCACTGGTAATTGAACCAAATTATTTTCCAGAGCTGAAATAAAGTAATTGGGAACTTGATCACTTCGGAAAGAGTATGTTTTACTCTTCAAATCCTCAAATTGTTTTAGTCGTTGATCTCTTTGATCATTTGGACGAATCATCCTTGGTTGTTGGAGTTCAGGAGGTGGAGCCCTTCGTGAAGATGAAGGTTTTGAGGTAGAAATAGGTACAGGTGGTTGTTTAAGCATAACTATAGCAGTTTCTGCTTTACCCATTCTCCTTCCTGGAGCAAATGGAATTACACGAGATTTAACCTTAGCCTGTATAAGGGAATCTTCAATCTGCTGAGCGATTGAAGTAAGGTCTCAAAACCCTCCTATGTATTTCACAGGGATCAATGGCGTGCGTAATTCGCCACGCAAATTTGCCACACAGATTGGCAATAGCTCTTCTTGAGGGAGTGCTAAACTCAGGGAATATGTTAATCCCTTCCAGCGAGCAATGAAATCAGAGACTCTTTCATTCTCCCTTTGCTTGCAGTTTGTATGATCGAAAACTGTCGTTTTTGGAAAAGTTGAGCTGAACTGATGAAGAAATTTTTGGCGAAGATCCTCCCATCCGATGATTGACCGGGATTGCAAGCTTGTATACCAGACAAAAGCTAGTCCTTGAAAGGTTCGCACAAAGCATCTGAGTTTCACTGCTTCTTGCTGCTCTGGAGTTCCCATCATAGGATCACAACAAGACACGTAATGCGTCAACTGTTGTTCAGGGTCGCATGATCCATTGAAAGTAGGGAAAACAGGGTTTCCAACACTAAATGGAGGAGAAATTGAATCTACCCATTCAGGGTAAACTTTCTTTTCTGGTTGAACTTGTGCCCGTTTCCCTTCCATAGTTTCTAACAGAGCTGTTAATGACTCAATAGTAGTTATTAACTTTTGAGAATCATACCGTTGAATCTGGTCTTATGTAGGTGCAAAGAATGGAGCATGGACAGATGTGGTGGTTGGTGCTGCAATTGATGGTAGCACTGCCAACCGTTGTTTCACTTGACCCACCAGATTAGACCTTTGAGGGTGTACTGATAAAGGAGGATATTCTTGATCCATCTCAGTAACTACAACAAATTCCTTCGGCTGTCGGACTTCAGCATTCTTAAGAATAAGACTACTATGAAGTAGTTCTGCATCCAACCTTCTTAATTCTTTCATTTCTTCCTCTTGTTGTGAAAATCATTTCTCTAATGAGAGAGATTGACCTTCTCCAGAGGAAGGATATGTAACCTGATTATTTCCCCTCCCTTTGTTGGATACTTTTTGGAGAGAGGGAAGTGGATTACCTAGGTTCTGAGTAATCCTTTGACTTCGTGTACGCACACCTTCTTCAATTGTATCAGTGCGTGCATTTTCTTGATCAGGACGCTCTTCATCTGAGTCCCCTGAGTGAGTCTCCTCTGGTGGATTAGAAACAACAGCATTGATGACATTGATTGATGCATAATGCATCGCATCCCTTCTATCAACATTTCTGTGATATTTCCTTCTTTCATATCTTTGATGAGACATTGCCTTTTGTTGATTCAATCCTTTAGGAACTTCTTGACGAGCTATAATTTGGAGGGAATCTCCTGATAATTTGGCTCTTCATTCCTCTTAGGGCTTCTTCCCTAATCGAGAATAGACTGACATTCTCTGAGAAGGGGAATGATGGTTTGAAAGAGTCCCCAGTCTCGTGAATTGGGGATGTTCCTGCTGATTCCACTCAACTCCTCGAATCCCATTTGATGGCTTTGTGGGTTGGGTTAAAGGAGTCCCCAGTCTGACAAGCTGGGGTGGCTCTTGACATGCTATGTCTGAGACCTTCTTAAAAGCTCTCTTGATCTTGCGAATCTTAGTTCGAAAATTAACTGGATGCATTAACCTGTATCCACTTTTATCACCTAGTTCAACAGACCGTTGGATGATTTCTGAGACTTCTGTCATTTGATGATTTGTTTTCTCCATACGAGAGGCTTGTGCAATATTCTCGCCTGCTTGATGTAGGAGAAATTCAACAACTTGTTCTCTATATGCTTGATTTTGAGAGGAACTAGTTGAAGCATGTTCTTGAGCAAGCTTTTGATTATGAACAAAGCCCATTAACTGTGGTCGGCCATGGTCAATAACATTGCATGAGACCATTTTCAGCGGGCTTTGCTGACTGGAAAGCACTGTGAAATGTAGTGCTCCGTGAACACCCCATCCTCTGATATGAACACCAGATGGAGTGTTGGCAATTAATTGACGCAATTTTCTTAGTGCGCCAAGGCATGAACGTTGAAGGGTTCTCTGTTTCTTTTCAGCCTTCAAATACCGAGAGACTGATAGAGATGCCAAATCAATCTGATGTTATAGCCCTTCTATTATCTTAAGATGATTTTCATAATCATCATAAGATAATACCTTCTTCTTCAATTGAAAAAGATTTTTCCATATGTTGAGACGAATATCATGGACTCCATCTTCAGTCAAAATCTTTGGAATGTCATACTGGGAGTCAGCCAAAGGCCAAAACATGACTAGTACCTCACTTTTCCCCAGTTTTTACCTCATGTTTAGCATTTCCTCTTTATCATTAAATGAACATTCTTCTACCTGTTTTGACCAGAGTTGGTGTTTCCATGTTGCTTCATCAGATTCAACAAGATTGGTAGAGAGATCATTGATCAAAATAGAAGATGCATGACTTAGGGGTGGTTCGCAGAATGACCTATACCCTGGGCTATCTTCTGATTGAGAAAGTATTTCACTTGCTAGCGATAATGCATCAGACATGACTAGTTTCGTATTTTCAAGTACCTCAAGATAAGAGGGCTTTCTTGGCACTACATTTTCCACTGGAATATTTTCCAGGCAATGTGAATCACTACTGCGGAGAGGACTTTCACAGCGAAATTCATCATCATGGGAAGGACCACCATAATGGGTTAAAACAAAAGATGAGATCTCTTGCTCATTGGTCTTCTGACCACGTTGAGGGTTCCTGTGGCTCTCATCTGAATAAGAAACTTCAAGATTGACCGAATTTTCATGAAGCAAGCCTTCATGAGGAAGTGTCTGTTGAAGACCGTCAGAATTAATGTTCCCGTTATTGGGAACTGAGGGAGTAGAATCTTGAATTCTGACAGATAAATGTCTGAGGGCTTCAAGAACTATAGCATCGAGCAAGGCTTGGTTACAGATTGGCCTTTGATCTTCTGACTATTCTGGGCAGATCGTTTTCTTAGATGCCTTCTTACTCTCTTTAGAAACCACTTGATGAAGAAAGTGATTGCTCTGAGCAGGTGTATGTGCCTGATCCGGAATGATGGTCAGGTTAGGCTGATAATCTCCACTCAAATCAGGTGTATGTTCCTGACATGGTTGTCCGTATGATATGGGGGAGTATGCCCCATAACCCTCTTGGACTGGAAGATATGTGTGTGTCTGTTCCGGAGTGAATCGTTGATGTGTCACTCCACTGCTAAGGATAGATTTATGTGTCTTTCCCTGAGATGATGCTGAAGCTGTTATGATATCTTGGAAATCATCCAGAATATGAGCAGGAATTTTCTTCTGCACTTTCACCATTGACAAAATATGCTTGGTGACTTCAGCCACCGGAACGGGAATATACGTCCATTCCGTGTTTGGAGTAGGTGTATGTGCCTGCTCCTGTCCTCCTTTTCTTGTCAGTGAATCCTGACAGTACTCATGTGTGGAGGCAGAGAGTTGAGTCTGCCTCCTGTTTGTCGTCGAAGCTTGCCGACTGACTTCTCCGTGCACTACCAAGAGAGACTGATGGTAGGCGTGATTAGTACTAGCAGGTGTATGTGCCTGCTGATTACACTTTCCCAAACGTGGTTGACGAGATCCATCATATGTAGTCAGGCGATCCTACTGACTAACTGATGATGTATAAGAAGGTGTATGTTCTTGCCTATAGTACTCCGCCGGAATTGCCTGGCGGGATTGGCGTGATGCTGCCAGACGAGTCTGGTGGACAACGAAATTAAAACAGACAGGTGTGTGTTCCTGCTCATTGTTTGCCACCAAGTTAGGTTGGTGGAATTATCCAGAGATGGCAGGGATGAAAACCTTCACATTGTTAACCGGATTCCATCTCTGGCGGTTCGTCTTGCCTACTCGGGTTCAAGGAACCTGAGCTGAATGCATGGAGTCGGTACCCTCATCATGTTGAGGGCACACTGTCACACGAGTCTGGCGGCGATTGTTGATGGGAGCCCTCGGGAAGGACTCCTGTCTTTTTGAATTAAGGCACTGAGGGACCTGCTCATTCACTTCCTTAGAGTAAGGGAGCGAATGGAAATTGTGTTCTGGGGATAACGACCCGAAACGGTTGGAGACTGTAGTCAGCACTGCCTGCCTCTTGATCACGGGTCATCGTTGTCCGGACGACCTGTGTGAGTTGTTCACTTGGAGGGCCTGTTGGGCAGCCTCTAAAGATGGGATGGTACCGTGTTGACGATACTCCTTAACCAGAGCATTTGACACCCAACGTTGAAGACGCTGAGTAGGTGATGTCATCCTCATAGCGGATGACGATCTAGTAGGAATAGCAACAGTGTTATTTGCAACATCAGTATTCACAGATGTGAATTTGGGAGCAGCCATTATGGAAATACAGAAGATCTTGGAAAAGAGTGCATGTTTGATATAACAGACGTAATCAAGATAAAATTCAGCCACTTCATCTTTTGGATGAGCACACATGTCAATGATTGTTTTTGTTAGCCCTCTTAAAATAGGGGTTTAACAAATAGGTAAAACATCATTTTAACTTGGTTAAGGATTCACGTCGGGTTCACCATTTTTTGTTTCCCTCGAAATTCGGGGATGACCTCCTGGATGGGAGATTCAAACGTTCCGATCGTTTTCTAGTGGGTTTGTTCGTAGAACCGGAAACATTCAACGATTCCATATCCATTTGGACCTACATTCCAAAGGTGGGTGCTCATTAGCTTGTGAACTGACGAGGCTTAGGAATTTGAATTGGTCGAGAGGATGGGAGGTCGGACTCATCACACCTTTTTGATGGGAATTATTGTTTGTTCCAGGACTCTCTTTATAGATTGAAGTTATTTGTGTGAATCCTTATTACATTACCAAGTATATAATGAGCTTTTCCTTTAGTTTTGACAATCAATGATTAAATATGTACGAAATTTAGAGAATATTTTATATTTATTCGAGGTTCTTCATCAATATAGAATCATCTATATCTATTTAGAGATTCTTGATCAATAGTAACCATCAAAACATTTATATAAAAAGTATCTTGGTCATTATGATGACCAGGCTGGTTTTAAAGCCACTCAGTGGGGCACTTGAAGTTCATTGTCATTCAGAAGGACAATGAAATATTTTAGAGTTGGGATCGAACCGATAGATGGGCTACCTAGGTATCCTTTGTTTTGGAAAATGTTTCAGAACCCACATAGTTCGAGTAAGGGATTATGATGTTTATGATTGATGGATCAAAGAAGGATGTCATAATTACCTTTACACTCAAAGCTCACGTGAGTCATGCTCGGTGTGAGAAACAAGAGGTATTGGTAAAAAATAGACAATTGTGCCATGAAAGATGCAATCATAAGAAGTAATGTGGGGCTTATGTATGTATGACTTCCCAAATGAATGAAGTTTAGGATTTACATTAAGGATATAATCCAGGAACAGTGTCCATAAAGGTATATGTGCTTTATGGAGATTTGAACACTCTAACTTGGGACATATTCCTGAAAAGGAAACCCAAATTAGGAGAGGATTGATAATTGGGTTTTACTCCTAAGAAGGAATCCCATATTAAATGTAAATTAGGACTGGTTAAAGTGAATTTAAGGGACTTGGGGCTTACTCCTGAAAAGGAAGCCCAAGATTTATGACTGGGACATATTCCTGAAAAGTAAGCCTAGGTTAAGGATTATGGTTTGGGGATTACTCCTGAGGAGGATTCCTATATTTGAGATTGGAAATTACTCCTAAGAAGGATGCCCAAATTAAGGGATTTGGGGCTTACTCCTAAGAAGGATGCCCAAGATTTATGACTGGGACTTATTCCTGAAAAGAAATCCCAGGTTAAGGATTAAGGTTTGGGGCTTACTCTTGAGGAGGATGCGCATATTTGAGATTGGGGCTTACTCTTAAGAAGGATGCCCAAATTAAGGGATTTGGGGCTTACTCCTAAGAAGGATTCCCAAAATTTAATGGACTTGGGGCTTACTCCTAAGAAGGATGCCCAAATTAGAGGACTTGGGGATTACTCCTAAGAAGGATGACCAAAATTTGAGGACTTGGGGCTTACTCCTAAGAAGGATGCCCCAAATTATAGGACTTGGGGCTTACTCCTAAGAAGGATGCCCAAAATTAGAGGACATGGGGCTTACTCCTAAGAAGGATGCCCATATTTATGACTGGGACTTATTCTTGAAAAGGAGACCCAGGTTAAGGATTTCTCTCATCTTAAAGGATGAGGTTGAATGAATGAACTCTCCATATTTAGTGACAAATAGATATTTAAATCACTAGGTTTTGAGAGATATTTCACACAATTCCTTTCAGATAAGGAAGTCAAATCAAGAAATCATGCCATAAATGGCATTGAAGAGTGTCTTGAAGACTGAATCTTGAAAAGGAAAGGTGTAATGACTTAAGAGTGGTGAAATAGGCAAGAAAGGCACCCAAAAAAGGAAGGGGAGTGTAAGTCTTGGAAGGTGCACATGTATTGCGGGGGCGCGCAAGTATTGGTCGCACAGGTATACCTGCGTGACATATGTTGTACTTGCGCGATGGTCAACCAGCATTGAAATACTTGAGAGACTCTTTATTAATGCTTTTAAAATCCTCTTCAGGTTCTTCCAGAAAAGGGACACGCATGTTATATCGAAGGAATAAGGCGGCGCGCAAGTGGGACCACTTCCCTTAAGGGCTGACCACTCAGGCGCGCAAGTGTTGATGAGTTTCAACACTTAGGCCTTCCTCCCTCTCTTTGGATCTTCCGTTCTAGGTAAGAAATTACCTTAGAAGTGTTCCAGAAGCTTTGAGAAGATACTTGGGCGTCAGGAGCTTCAATCCGAGTTTCTTGAAAAAGATCCTCTCAAATGGGGGGCCCACAGGGTCTATTTATAGGCAGGAGAAGACCCTGGACGGTTACCGGGCGGTTATCACTTTAGGTCGCACAAGTCACTTGCACGACCATAAGGCGTCGCGCAAGTAGACTTGCATGACCACTAGGCAGCGCACAAGTGTACTTGTGCGACCATGAGGGAACTTACGCGACCTATGGGAAATGTTCTCCTTGTTCATCCCTTTGTCGATTTTTGATATTTTCTTCAAAGGTTGAATCACTTTGAGCTCAGATATTCCCCTTTTCCGATTATTAGATTCTGTGATGAAAGTAGCGTCAACAAGGATGTACCATATACTGATTATAAAATTTTTCTAGTAGACTAGTGGTGGAAATGAAATTAAAAATACCAAAAACTATATGATCTGGGGATCGTTATATTACTATATATGATGTTTTACTATACCAATTTGACAACAATGTAGTCAAAGTATTGATTTATGGACATGTCATCCACCACATCATATTTGAGTACCCTATAAAAAATTTATAATAGTGACCCTTTGAAAAACATTTTGTATGTTCCAAAAATAATCCCCATAAAAATTTAACTCAAAACATCTATCTGTGAAGTACATCTTTGATATGAATCTTTCAAGACATGTACTATCGAGGACCACATCAATAGTGGTATACCGAGGTATACACTCACTCCAACATATACCTAGAAACAATATACAAAATATCTTCATTTTGATAAAAATAAAATGGGTGACCATACCCTGCGTGCATGCACAAACACACACCAACTCCAGGAAATATTTTTTAGGCATAGTGAAATATTGAACATATAAAGTGTAGTATATGAATGAAATAACCTCAATGAAAACAAATTTGAGTATATTAGGATAACACAAATACTATAAATGGAGAAAACACATGCGCACAAAGAAATGAAGTATAGAACTGACCATAAATTGAAAAAAATGGAGGCACTAGGGAGATCAAATCACAATATCAAATGTCGACCACTTAACTTGCTCTACTACACATGGTACAACTATTATTCTATGAAACACAGACATTGAAGTTCATTTTTGGTATTTCTATCATATGAACTATACATAACATGTGTAGGTGAATCCTATGCCTGATTAAGTACATAAATTCATAGATGGATAACATGAAAATGATTATGGGGGAAATAGAAATATTAAATAGTTATTATAACCCATAATAAATTCAATAAATTTATAAAATTAATGCTAATAATGAAACCCAATCAAGATAAAATGGGCATCTCTATCATTATATAAATTCAATGAATGATGGATTAAACTTCATCACCAATGGTCCATTGTCAATAAAAACCTCCATGTTCAACCTCACATTAATTGGAATGGTCGGGACTCCAAATCGCTACTAGGATCCCTAGTTTAGGGTAGAGAAACTCTAGTTGAGGACACACTAACTAGTTGAACTTTATGGGAGGGTAGTATGAATCCATATAGAGTGGTTTCATACCCTTCTATAATGTGGTGGAGTACCAACTAAACCATTTTCAAGCTTACTATGGGGCCCATTACATAGTGTGACAAGGGAGTACAAACTAAAAATTCTATTTGCTATTTACACATGATCTCTTCTATCAGTAAAAAATTTCTAAATGAAGTACCAAAAACCTAAAAACATATATTGTATCATTGATTCCAATACACATTCCACAATTGTGTTCTACATAGAAACAATTATCAATATATGCTACTCATGGTCCCAAATATGAGTATTTAATAAGGATATACTCAATGTTGAAGTTCATGAGGATGGTGCATAGTGTGTACATTGGATCACGTGACATGTTTCCATTCCTATAAAGCAATATTCTTACACAATTGCACATGTCTATCATGTAATTTTGGGAATACATGGTGTGTACAAGTTGTAAATTGGGTGTCTATGGAACCCTTGCTACAACTATGTTCTTTTGGACCATGCTTATGTATGTATTAATTTTCCAATGTACTTTCCCTCAAGATATTGTTATTCAGACCATTCATGTTTACTCTGGTAATGCCCATGCTCAATGATCCTAGAAAATTTATTATAAATTCAGAAGTATAGAAGTGAGGTAAATTTGGGGTTTATATTGGGAAATAGTGGAATAAAAATTACATGAACACTATGAACATCAATATTCACCTTATTTTCAGCCTTATTCCCCTTCAATTGACACCCCCTTCATCTTGGATGCATATCTACCTTCTATTTCATTTTTTCCATCCTAGTAAACTCCTTGACAGCCATACTCAGTGAGTGATCATCGTTAGGAAGAATGTATGTACCTCATTTGAATCATTTTTAATAGAAAATTTCATGCATTGATTTATTAATGTTCCTAACTTCAATTCTCTATTTTATGGGTTGATTTAAAAATTCTTCATGAAAAATTTACCTTCATTGAGATATATTTAGAACAACATGATAAGTAAATTTATTCAAAATGGGAGAAGAAATCTGTGTATTAGGGATTCTATCACAAGTTTCCATATTTTTATCATGTGAATCTTTATTGAAAAGTATGATTATCGAGGCCTCAAGACCCACCAACTCATGTTTCTAGTGAAATGGAACGGGAAGGGGAGCTATACAATTCATATAAGTGACCATCTAAAATAAATCATCATCCATAAATCCAAATTCCACCTTTACTATGATTAGAGAGACATTAGGGATATATTTTGGAAAAATTTATTTATGACCCAATGCATCAGCATAAATGTTATCCAAGAGGGGAGTTCCCTCCAATTTATGGCCACATTCTCATCATCATCAATTAAAATTACTTAAAAAATAATCATGAACACTATATGATAATGTAATCTATTATTTTATTTACATTTAAGGATTTTAGAGGCATGAAAGTGTTTCTATTGATTCATCCTTCTATGCACCCCACTCGGTATAGATTTTCAAGGTCTTTCTAATCCCCTCCACACACTTCCTCATTAGCAAAGGAAAACCGAGGACAAAATTGTGTCTTGAAAAAGTGGCAATTCCATTCTCTTTACATGTATCCATACCCATATAGGTGTAATCCAGGTTATGGGTTGTATAATCCATCTTTGAAATATTAACAATCTATGATTTAGTTTGATAATTCAATCCCAACATTAATCCATGATTTAAAATGTTATTATATGAATCACCATTAGCCTTATTCTCCCATGATTCCCTAATATACTACATTTCAAGAATTTTATAACTTCTCTACATAAATCATTATGATATCTAATGGAGCTGCACAACTCACATAGTTTAGGAATCTTTTCTTACACTATTCTCATCTTCATATCATGCCCATGGGTCGATAAAAACCCTATGAATACAAGTTCCATTTAAATAAATATCAACACATATCATAGAATAATGACACAAAATCACAATTTCATTCCCCAGGTTTGGGTGAGTAGGGATTCCTATTGATGTTGTAATTTCTTGGAAGAATTTCGGATGCTAGATATTCCATTTGAGACCATTTAATAGATTCTAGAACCACGCATTGGTGCAATTGACTATTGAAAAATAGGTTTTATATGACCATTCCTAATCAATAAACATACCAAGATTTAGAGATAGTGATCTAATGATCTAAGAGTAATTTTTAAGATTCTTAGTTGGTAAAAGATAATGATTTTATCCTCATCAAATTGGGACACAATTAAATATAGAAAAATCCAAAATATAATAGATTCTACAAGACAAATCGTCCTAACACAGTGTAATTTCACACTTTGGTAGAACTAGCCTTCCAATGATAGAGTATTTTCACATCACAAGTCTTTTAGAGACCGCATTATATTTTCATCAACATGAAATATAGGTCAATTATAAATAATTACTCCAATGATATAATAACATTAATAAGTGAATGAATAAGAACCATCAACTTCCATCAAACAACTCGGATTAAAAGCATCATTTTATAGGGATACACCTGTGTAATATTTCATAATCAAATATCCACCAGTGGAGATCTCCTTGAAATATGAATAATTATGATGGAAGGCCATTTCTAATGTAGGGATCAATCACTATTGTCATTTCCATGATGAGAGATCCTATTAAACCAAATTTTCTATCTGTATGTGATACTTAACTACACTTAAAACTATAGATTGATATATAAGGGGACTACACTCAGTGTGTTGAAGGGATACACACCATGTATGTTAAGATATTCATAAATAAAAAGGTAACATCATGTTTCAAAATAGTACCTCCTCGATAATTTATTTTTCATTGATTTACAATGGGTCTCTCATATCATTGTCATACCTTTCGCAATTCCGAACTGGCTATAAGATTCCTAACACCCAAACCCCATGCCATTCAACCTCTCACATCTCACCTTAACAATTGATTATGAACTAAGATCCATCCACTATGTAGGGTTTTCAAAATCCATAATCCACATATCATCAAGAGCTATCCATAAAATACAAATATGAAAATCATGATCACAATCAAAATGAAACTAGGTGTTCGATCATACATATAACTAACTCGTTAGTGTTGTACCATGAACAAGTGGGGAAATGTTTAATAAAATGACGAAGATATGGTTAAATGATAACTAATGAAGTTATATCATCATTGGATGATGGCATTTAGAATAATTACCATAAATATTTTAATTGGGGTGGGGGTGGAAACATAGAATAAGAAATATAACAATAAACAAGTATAACCAAAATATTAACATCTAATTAATTTTGATTGATGATATCAATGATAAATTTAGAGGAATATTTATATTAAATGATCTATAATCAGTTATGGAATAAATTTAATGATTATCAAGTCCTACATTCGGATATGATTAACCAATATTGAAGAGTGCATTTTCTAGCGGTGAAGAATATTCAGATATGTTTTATTCTTCAACTGTTTCCCAGTTGTCTTATATCTTTATCTTGGACCTACAACCATGAATTACAATTTATAATGAAGAAAACGTCCTCATTGTCTATATTCTTGTAGGATTATGTGGGTATAAATGGGGATTTTCCATCCTATCAATGATATAAGGTATTTTTATATTTTTATATTAAGTAAATAAATAAATTATTTTATTAATTCACATAACACACCTTCCAACTGCATCATCACCCAAACACTCGACGCTTACCAACATTTTTTCTTGCAACCGATAAATACCTCTTTCGGGAATCTACTATAGTCCCATATTTATAATCCAATAACCAAATCAATGGGGAAACCATTTATTACAAAAAATACAGTCATGTGTTTATCAATGTATATAATATTAATTATAGGTTCCAACAATAACTAAACACAATGATTACATCTATAAAATGTCATGTTATATATATAATAATATTAAAAGGAATAAAAACCTAATGTGTTTATATATATGAAGAATAATATTTTTTTGATAAGATATTCATTCGAATATATCTCATGAAGAAGGTTGTGATCTTTTGGAAGAAGGGAATTGATAATCCCTATATATATCAATCCAATCGATATTCTTGATCTTATGAAGATGTTATCTTATAATTTGTGACATCATTTGATCCAGTATCATGTTTTCAATAAGTTTAATGTAACTACATTATATAATTACATACCTAGACATCCAAAAATACCATACTTATAGGTAATACCTCAAGAACATTAACTATCTTATTATCAATAAATTAAAGAAATCAATTATCATAATGACCAAGGATTGTAAAAAAAATACCCAACTGTTAAATGATTTAGGAGGAATCAAAACTTTTTTGAAGAAACATGGGGTGGCTAGTATGTTATCATACAAATTTAATGTCATTTTCTTATGTTAGAGTGATTAAATTTTGAAAATGTTTTTATATTGGAATAGAATTTAACACCCATATATTATAGAATATATTTCCCATTGATAAATTCGATGCATTTGATTGTTTTTTAATCATGAAAAAAATATTTGTAAATGAATCATGATTTAGAAAATGTATCATATTATAATTTATTTTTTAAAAAAAATTTAAATCATAATTACGTTTTGAAATACTAATGATCATAATTAAACATCCTAAAGTAATTTTTTATGATTATTAGTTTTTTATATGTGTTATATTTAAAATTTAATTTATAGAATTTAATAAATGAAAATTTTTTATTTAAATAAGTAAAAAAATTTATTCGTTATCAATTTTTTAAAAATCAAAATACAACATTTGAATGTAAAAAAGTGATGTGTTTCAAAAACACTCTAATAAAATGTGAATTGTGTATTTATCTAAACAAATTTAATTACAGATAATTGATTAATAATTTTAAGGCTATTATTAAATATAAAAAAAAATTATCATTCATCTTAATTATTTAATATCTAAATAATAATATTTAAATTATTTTTATGGTCGTAATTGAAATTCCAAAAAAACACCATTCCAATATGTTTCATTTAAATAAAATAAATGTCAGAAAAATATATAAATTCAATTTGATAAAATGATTTATATAATTGATATCATATTATATAGATTTATTTATTATTTTTATATCATTTTTTAATATAAAAGATTACAATAATAAATGGTTTTCATCTCAAAAAGAGGTAAATATAGTTTATCACAGTTAAAAGTTTCTAATAAGGACTAAATATTTTATCATAGACTATTTAATGAGATAAATATAACATGCATCAATATAGATTTGAAAATGAATTAATTTACAACAATATTTAATTGATTAATATATATATTATAATATAATTTTTCAATTATTCTCATGTCTTCAACCAAAATAAATATTTAAAGGGATCTTACACTCTTGAATTCTTCACAGCTTTTGAGAGTTGTCTATTGACCATTTCAGGCCTAAATAAAATTATAAATTATTTCCAGGATCATAAAGCTATTTTACCTCCCCAAAAACAAAACCTAGAATAAATAACATGTATTCAAATGGTATTTTCTTAGAGAACATAAAATTATCTTAATTGACTCATTGCAAAACTATTTTTTCATCTACCACTTTTATGTGTATTGAATTCTTCAAAATAAAATACAATATGTATCCTTAATAATCTAAAATGATGTTACAACGATGAAGTATCCATTTTATATATCCTCCTTCCCAAATAGACAATGAAAACCTTTCTTATGTATACAGAAGGACTACCGCCTCAATGACATAATATATTTCTTGTTTCATCACTACCATTCATGAATAGTTATATTAGATGATTTACTGTATATATATTATTTTCAAAAAATATTTTATTTTTATATGAATATAATATATGATATAAATTATTAATTTCCCATCAATTTGAAATGAATGCATCACTTATTCGTATATATAGACTACCATGTACATGGAGTGATGTATTTCATTTTTCATCGCTACCTCCCATGGATGATAATAATGACTGATTGACTATATATATGTTACATATATGATAAAATTATACTTATCTAATAAAAATATATTATTTAAATATAAATTATTTATCATATTTAAATTTGAAAAATAATAATGGAATATTGTTAAAACCACCATATCATGGTTGAATTTAGTTCACCTGGCACCATGGGGTTTGTGTTCCCTTTAAATTTATATAGCGTTCGAAATGAATAAAATAAAATCTGGAGTTTTTAAATGAAATTTTCTAACTCAAGGTTTATAATATGTGAAAATATACAACCTATTCTGGTTTTTTCATTCATTTTATTCTGCACATGGTTTTTCAAAATGGTTCATGCAAGTATAATTAAAAAATATAAGATTACTAGGATAAATGATGTAATGTTTTTTCAGATATTATACTTTATATCATTTTATATGAATAATTTTTCAATGTTCAGTGAACCATACGATAATATTTTTAACTGGATATGTATTTTGGGGTACTATTTGGCATGATTGGAGCATGGGTTTTCCAATCACGTGGTTAATATGATAAATCATCTTTTTTTGGGTTTTTCTATGATGTATACTAGAGATGGTTTGGGCAACGTGTGAAAAATTGTGTTTCCAAACCATGATGATATTCTTGAGTCATTAAACAATTATTTTTTTCAACTTTTAGTTTATAGGTCACAAACCTTCTATTATATCCACTTCTTACTTGAATAAGGAATGAACTGCACATTTATTTTTCTCCACTATTAATTTTTTATTTTTGTTAACATTCACTATAGAAGAAAGTTATTTTCTTCATGGCTTGTTCCTATAGTAACATTAATATTTTTTATTTTATCTTTGTCCATGGATTTTTTCTCTAATGAAGCTTATTTAATTTATTGGTAGATTTTAGTGTTGGAACTGGTTTGAATGTAGGGGATTTTGTCCAATTTGGTTTGTAGATGGAACATCCGAGCATGGGGGTGTGTTCATAATCATAGGATATATCTACTAGAATGAACATCATCAAACTATTTTAGGTGTTTAGTTTTCTATATTTTATATTACATTCCTTTGTTTTATTATTATGTGACAATTTTTCTTTATCAATATCAATCCATATGTATTGCCCACGGGGAGAATATTTGTCTTCATAAATAGATTCTAAAATTTTGGATGGGATGAGATAACTTTATATTATTTTATGTAAATTCCCTATCAACATTCAATGATTCATTTTGGTTTATAATTTTTGGTTCATAGGGCTATTATGTTTTAAATACTGTTATCTAAAAAAATGGACATACAAGAAAAACATTATATTTTTTGAAATTGTGTAAATTGATTCACAAGGATTATGTGATTTTTAAATTAGATAATTGGTCCTTGTGATCTATTTAGAACATTTTTATATATTTTTTTTTGTATTTTTAAATAATTTCTTTCCTTTTAATGAATTAGATATTTTTAAATAGGCTTCTTGGCTTAAAAATGGTATTCTATACCATGTGTTTTATACTTTGAATCAAATTAGAGTAACAGAATTTGTTGAATGTATTTTTAAAGAAATAACAGTGGGTTACCATTTCATTTTAAACAGTTTCTTTACAAAATTAGTCTTATTTATAGAATAAGACATGTTTTTAATTGATTAAATGTTTTGGAAATCAAAGCATTATTTTGTTTTCGTAATGTTATGGACAAATTTAATTTTCATTTAAAAATAATTTTCATAAAATCTTTCATACCCTATTGATTATAAATGATTCTATAATTTCAATTTACCTTTTCATACATTGAAGGGATACTTTTTCATGATTTATTATATATGATACTTATTCTATTATATTCTCATGTTTTTTTCAAGAGTATGTAATGTGATAGATGGGTTATATAATAACGTTTTTCATGTGATGTATTTCTTTTTTTTTATTTATTTCACATCCATTTCATTTATATTGGGAATCATTGGTGTGTAGTACCTGTCATGTGAGTGAAAAAACCCTTTTAAAGAAAATGAGTTTATTAAGGAAGTGTAGTTTGGATAACGTTAATTTATAATACTAGAAGGTGTATGAGAACATCATCTAAGAATTTCTTTTATAAGATCCTATAGGTGAATGATTTCCATGAATGTTTTTGTTCCTGAAAACATTAATGAATACATTACATAGAGGAAACCATCATTGATCCCATGGGTGAAGGCATCTCATGGAAATTATCCTTAGGTAGTTTTCTATTCGCATCTAATTATGTGGACTTGTTCAGTATTGTAGGACTATGATTCTTTTCAAAATTACATGTTAATATATAATAATATCTTAGTGATGATTTTTTTAACACTAAGAACATTATAGTATCATTTAGGGGTTTTATAATTGAGATTTGATTATATCACCTATTTTTATATTATATATAGGTACATATGTTATTTTCATTTTATTCCCTTTGTTTTATGGCTTGACATAGTGGGACATGACCATGTTCATTCTTCCTACATTATGATTTTTTTAACATGTTTTGAAAATGGTTTTTGAAAGGATTGTATGGATGTAAATTTCATATAGCTACTTTAATTTTTTTCAAATTATTTAAATATTATGTATGAAAACGTTTTGTAAAATTAAAATAGTTATAATGATTTGAACATGAAACTCAAAGTATGTGTGACTTTTGAAAATTTTTTTAGGCCCATTGTAAAATTATTTGTTGAAATAGTTGTTTTAAAAATATTTTTTCAAAATTGTAGGATTGTTATAAGATGCTTTGAGTTTATAATATTTTTTTTAAAAGGGTTTTTCTAAAATATTTTCATAGTGGTACATTGAAATAATTATTTCACCATGGAGTATTGGATGGTTAATGATTTTACAAATAATCAATTTCATATAACTCAAAAACTTGAAAATTGTTTTACAATACATTTTATGTGATATTGTTTCTATTTAGATATTATAGGAAATTATTGTTTTCTATTTTATTTGAATAAATTATTGTAAAAAATATATAAAAGTTCATACTTATAATCCGCATGTTTTCATGAACTATATGGTTTATCTCATTTCTATATTTTACAGGATCATGTTTAATCAAGTTTTTTCATTCTTTTTCAATCTTCCAAGATTTGTGTGGGTAAAGATTGTGTACATGTGTCATATAGTTTCTCTTTAGAGCTATACATTGTCCTTTCATTTAGTTGAGTATGTTTATTATGTTTATCCCATTGTATATTATACTATAGATTATGTGTATCTTTATCCATTTAACATGTTATTATATATTATTAATATCCTATCTAGATGTTAAGTTATTTTTATCTCTTGTAAGTTTTTTTATTTTATTTACACTATTTATTTATTATATTTCATAAAGGTAAAAAAATTCTGATGGTTCTTTCTAGGATTCCAAAGAACTATTTTCCAGGCCATGGTGATTTGGAATAACCATTAGGTCTTGTAAGGTTTTTATTTAGGATATGATCTAGATGGCACAGTAAGATGTTTCATTACAAATTCTTGTCAGACACCAAAAATCCCATTGATACCAATGTTTTGGAACACATTATTATTATTTTGGGTGTTGTTCATTTGGGGATATGGCTGTCATGAATCAGTTGGAGTGTGTGGGAGAGTTTCGTGGTCGATTTCTCTCTATGATCCTCGAGTTTACATGGGAATATAATATTTTAATATAAATCCAGTTTTCCATATGATTAAGACATCGAATTATGGTTTGATTCCAATATAATTGTTTCTTGATTGTCAATGGTCTGTCTTGAGTTACATTGGGTGTTATATATTAATTTTTTTGCGATGGAGATAAAGAAGGATGTTAACTATTATGGTTGGTTAATGTGGCATAATAAATAATGTGAGAACTAAATGCATGATTACTAATATATTGTGGGGACTAATTCATGATTATAATGTGGTTTTAAACCTTGTAGAAATGCATGCAATGATTCATTATCTGTGTTTATATTTTTCTTTTGAATTATTTACTATTTTATTAGAGAGTCCGTGTAGGGGTAATAGGAAAAAACTCATAGTTTTCCATTGGATAATTTGGTTATAAAGAATTATATTATTTTGAGGTTGGTAATATGCCATTTTCAAGAGTTTTTTCATGAGAACTGTAATTAAATTTTGTCTGTGAAAAAAGGATTTCATACCAAAAAGTAAAAATAGTTCAAAAAATTCCTTTGTGATTATTTTTAATCTTTTCATGGTTTCAAAAAAATGTTCTGAATATGATTATTACATTTTCATTCCTATAATTTTATTTTTGTGATTAATATATCCAATAATGCTCACTTGGTATTGGAAATTATTATTTTTATATTTTAAGGTAAATGAATAATTTTATAAACGAATGTACCCATTTTGGGTGTATTTAAAAAGTGCATGTGATTAGAATAATATTTAAAATGCGATGTGTATGGTTCATATTGAATCCATTAATTGTGATTTGATTTTATAACAATATTTTTAACAGCTTTTTTGATACCTTTAAAAATAAACAATGTTGAGAAAGTGCAGGATGATTGAATTATAAAATGTTATCCATTTGGTTTTTAATTAAATAATTCCAAATATAAATTATTTCCTTTATCTCAAAATAATATTTTTGGAACATGATGATGTGATGGTCAATGAATTCAATCACATAATGAAATACCCAAAAAATTCTAATTTTGATATATAGTGCTTATTATAATGGTTATTCCATCATTTTTCTAATAATTATCAAGGTTCCGACAAAATCGAGAGATGTGGTTTTCATTTTTAGAGTGTTATTATTATTATATATATAAGGAAATATTTATTTAATTTATCATTTATAGTGTGTTGGGTATAGTAGATTATACCCACGAATTATATTTTGATGTTTGGGCCATTGAGTAAGTGTTATTCCAATAGAGTCAAGAGAGAGGTTAGAATGAGATTATTTTCCTGATCAATATTATAATAATTTGGGTTATGGAAGATGGGTTGGATACATTTTTTGAATCATTCATCTGTTTGGATTCATTAAAATTGGAAGATGATCCATTTTCGGATTTAAGATCAGTTATTTTAGATTATATTTGACATGAGGATGCATTTTTATAGTTTTTATATGGTTTTTTTAGTTTCTTGTTTTATCATTTTTTCCTTTTGTGAGCTTTTTATGCCTTCATTCTTGTATATTTTTTCAGATTCCATTGAGTTTTTTAGAACACATGATAGAATTGGATGCTAGTCTGAACAGTTTTGGATCCATATATTAATCAAGGGTATATTATGTTGTATTTTTGTATCCACATGGGATACAGATTCTTCAAGGAAATATTTTGTCTGAAAAATATCAGGGTACTTTAATTTTCTGAGTTGAATATAATCCCCTTGACCGTACCAATATAACATTGGTGCTGGATGCCAATTATTTCATATTGAGGAATATATTCCATTGAATTATAGGTTTATATGTAATGGATTTGTGATATGTTTTGATTGTTATATTTATTCCATTATGATGTATTTATCTCCATGTGGTTTTATTACTACATGATTTTTATTTTCCTTGGATGGTAGAGTATTATGATTCCCATTGAGATATGATAAAAATATTTCATCTATGTGGTTTAATAATTTTATAGTATGTGGTTTTCAGTTGATAAATCATTTCTATTCAAATGTTGTAAGTAGGGATATCGATGTTCAGTCTCCATTTCAATAGATCCTTTCTCTGATTAGGTTTTTATTTATGAAGTTTAGTTTGTTTTTTGGATTCTTCTTGTTGATTGAGGACCCATCATTCTTCTTAGAAGTTTTCTTTATAATATATTAACTTTTGAATTTGAATCTAACCTAAGAATTTTTAATTGAAGAATGTGTAATGGTTGGTATAATTATGACTCTTTTTATATCACTGATGAATTTATTTCTTACTATTTAGTGATTATAGGGGCTGTTTTAATTTTCAATGGTGTTTTAGATTGAATCATTTAAATATGGGGTTTTTATTATTGCCCACTATGAAATCTCGATCCCGGTTCAAGGATACATGAATGGCCCAACAAGATACAAGGCCTCATGCATGCTTCCCCATTAAAAAAATTATATTGACCTACATTGAGGGTGAATGGTTTAATGGTGAAGATACAATAATATAATTACCATATTGAAACATAGGGTAATAAATAATAAAGTAATTCAAAAACAATTCTATATATATCAATCGAAATAATAATAGATGGACCTAAATCTGTAAATTGTACCATATAATGATATTGAGATAAAGATTTAAATTATGAATTCATAAATATAGGTTATAAGGTAAATAATTATTCCACTATAGAAAAAAGGAAACACAAAAAAATACCATCTCTATAGAATCTGGTGATTTGGATTGTTTCACTCGTCTCAACCCAAAAATAGATCAAACATCTATTACTGTGTGCTTCCTTTAATATTGAACTACATCCATGAAATATTCCTGATAACCGAAATGTGACATGAATATGTTGTCATAATAATGAATTATTATATCACCAAGGTGTTGGAGGAAAATAATTTCATTTAATTAATGATGAAATAATCAAAAATTAAAATAAATATAGTGTAGTAAAAGAATAAATAAATATGGGATTGGTCTCATAATGTGATACCAATGTAACCAAAATTATAGTTTTCGAAACTATAATTCTATGAATATATGACATCTATATTCTTGGATGGGCCCATGAAACATAATAATTGAATCCACATTGAATAACCAAAAAAGGATTCCATAACGACCCATCGAATCTGTGACATTTAGAATATTATCCTCCTATAAGAGATAATCAATGATGTGGGATATTTTTTAGTGTAATTCATGGTGTGAAACCTCAAGAATCATCCCCTGTGAATTTTTAATGTGGATCAAGGAAGAATCCTATATTAATCTCAAGACAGACATGATTAAAATCAATATATATAATATAAGAAATTTTGTATCAATAAAAATAATTTAGTGTTCAATGAGATAAATCTTGTCATTTTAATTTATAATGATTACAGGTTATTTATTTTTCGTTTGGACATGAAATTAATAAATATATAACAATGACCACATCAAAGTGTTGTGCACAAATTACAATTCTCATTAGTGAATCATGAGGAATCCAATGAGTTTGATAAATGTAATCCAGTCTGGGATCCCATGGCCTTCTAATGGATGGACACCACCTAAACAGTGTGTGTACGTTCCATGGTACTATTAAGTTATATGTTGTAATTAAATATAAGTACAACATGGATTATCCACAACCATTTTTCAATTCAATTAAAATTTTTATGATATTCCACCACAATGTGACAATCCAAACCCAGTCTATAGAGTGATTAGGTTATTTATGAAATAAATGGCCTTTAAGGACATTTAAATAAACACAACCATTGTGGTAGTTCGAGTTAAGATAACTAACATCAAATTATCTAAAAGGGTCACATGGAATACATATACTATGATCTAGGTGACTAATTAAATAACTTACACATTTAATGGGAAAATCATGAATGTTTTCCGTATGACCCAATGAAACAAACTCTAATGTATGATACATTCAGGGAAAAGTAATACACCACCAACCATAGAAAAATAGATTAATCCTAACCTGGTATCAGCAGCAACTAAAATACAGAATGAGTGATATCAAAAAACCTATAAAACACATATAAATTGGGTATAAATATTTGATATAGAAGATATAAATAGTATGGATTTAATGGATAATAATGTATTATTACATAGTGTTACACATACTAACAATTTTCTAATTTTTCAGGTTGAGCATGAATCATATGTACAACAATGGAGAGCTACAAAAAACTAAAGGTAAGATGGATAACTATAATGGAGATAATGTACAAATGAGTGTGGTGGAGAAATTTTTTTAAATGAAAATGATAAGAAAATGTTCATTTCAAATAATTTTAATAGGGATCAAATTTTTATAACATGCTACCGTAAACTATGCACTAAAAATGTATCCCTATTACCTAGTTTCACCACATCTCTCATGGTTTAGAAGAAGGATTAATAAAAACATGTGTAAAATGTATGATAAATTCCTACAGTATAATTTCACTATGGATAGTTTATATGTCTCAAGTACATACTTAGTCAAAACAAGTTCTTATATTTATTAGGGTGGAAAACTGAGGTACATGGTTATCCAAACTATGTAATAATTGAATGCCTTATCATGATTCTCCGAAAATTGGATATCCTCTCTCTTAAAAACAACCAAGTTTACTTTAAAAAATTTTCAAATTAACTTAGACTATAAATTATGTTTATCTAATATAGTTTTGGATCAATTAAAAGTGTCATTATAATATTAATGAAATGGGATTTGACAACATCACCTCCACGATACTACTCATCCCTAATTTAAACATCATATATAGGTTGATCTACATTTGGATATAACATGATCTACTATAAATATATATCAAAATACCACTCCAATATCTCCTCCTATATATGGTCATGCTACAAATGATCTGAAATCACATAAAACTTTTGGCCTCACCTAGTATTTGTTCTATGATCAAAAATATTAATAGGAATCCTAATAATAGAAGAATCTACCCCATGTTTGATACCGTTGAATTCAAGTCTTGATATAGGTAAGAGTAATGATAGGGTACCTATATATTATTGAACACATTGTGCATATATCCGAAATAATAATGTTCATATACCATATATAGTATTTCTAAGAACCAATCTATGTTCCTGAGGGGGAAAATGAATTAATGAGAGAGCTGACAATTACTTTGATCCCTTAATGATGCTATCATGCAGAGACTCTCAAGAAGTTCTTCTATACATCCTCAAAATCTAATGGTCATTAATGAAGATTGGGGAATTAATTATACCTATACTGGGTTGGTGCTATATTTTTTTAGGTTAGTTATACATGATCCATTGTTTAATGAATGATACATGTTATTATTAAAACTGTATCTAGTACCATAAACTCGTATATTGGAAAAAAAGAAAAAATATTTACAATTTTTCACATAGATCCATCTAAATAATCAAAAGGAAGCTTTTATTAAATTAGAAATAGTAATAGGATAGTTATTTTTCTAATATACTCTAAAATAAAGGAAATATTCTTACGACACACCCAAAATTACATGTAACAGACCCTCCCAGATACCGTAGTACCCTGATACACGATACAATACTATTATAGACTGAAGAGTGTTCCTAGTCCCCATAGGGTGGCGAAAGCACCTAAACTAGTAGAAGGAAAAAGGGAGTATATGTTTACCTCATAAAAATTTGATTTAATAAATTCAATTAAATATGATCAAAAGAAATAATCCTTCAGGGGAAATATTCTAGAAAGAAAACATATATATTAGAACAATTTAAAACTATAATGTATCAAAATTATAAAGATAAAAAATATAATTTATAACAGGAAAAATACTCTGAGATACGAAGATCAACACCCACCACCTCAAAGTGGAACATCTCCCTTGCATGAACCTAAAAGAAGGAAATCAAAAAATTCCCAATGGTAAAGGTTGGGTTTGAGATGAAATCCTCGTAGGGTCTCTCCAAGTATTCCAAAATGATTACTATATAAATAAACGAAATAATTCATTCAATTTTAATAAAAATATCCATATATGAACAATATCATATTTAACCAAATAATTCTTCTCAATTCAATTGATGAAAAACTTTAATGGCGTGTCTTTATAAAAATTTTAATATATATTTTTTTAAAACTAATAAACAATCACGAATCATCCAGTTCACATTCAATAGAATATATATATCATTACTATCTAAATAAACAAGATGGTCTTATTCAGTAACAAATGATAGTTTCAGGTTTTGAGAGCCTGAAAATCTCAATATTTGATCACAACAATGTATACAAAAATCCCTTAGAAAATTCCAAAGGTGAGTAATCAACATCGCACCAAGGAAAGGATCTTAAAAATGGGGTTTTTATTGTTTTAATGAATAAATATATATCTAGTACATTCCCTACCAAGAAGTATTGTCCCAAATAACTAACAGTCTATTTAGTCTTAGATTTTGTCAATAAATCAATCATTAACATGAAAAATATTTTCAAAACATTATAAAAATAAAATTGCCCCATTTCAATTTTTCAGTATGTCAATTTTTTTAAAAAATACTTTTTAATCAATTCTTTCCTTTTTTTAGGGTTAAACCAACAATGTCCTTAATAAAACAATTTTTTCAATTTTTTCAATATTGATTTTACAGATCATTTATCAAAATGAAATTCCATAATTTCAATCTAATACAAATTACACTCCCCCAATTAATATTCCATTAGAATCTGGTGTTTCCCATAAAGGACATTCTATTTCAATTTACATGTCAATTTGCTTCATTATTTTATAAATAATAATGATAAAAATTAATTTAAATCAATAAAATAAATGGTTATACTATAGTCCATTCATAAATATAACAACTAAACATTAACATGGAGATAACATCAAAGAACACCTGCAATGGGAAAAACAAACAATGAATATAGGGAATGTAGAACAAGGAATCAACCATATATCCCTGATCCAAAAAAATTTCATCCACCTACTGTATATGATAAAATTGACCCTAATGTGATGATACAATGATATTTGGGGAGAAAGAACATTTTAAGATCACCTATTGTAGTGGAGTCAATCGATGTTCACAAAGATTAAATCATCTCAATAAAGGGTCTGGATGATCCAAAATTGGACAATAAAACCCCTATGAAGCCTGGAAATTTTGATATATTGGGTATGGATGAGTGTGTAATAATTTGGTTTTATGGGAATTTTTAAAATATTTATTATAATTTGAAAACATCCCCATGCATACTTTCAATGATTGGGTTTAATGGAATCAGACAAAGTACATCCAAACCATGTCCCCATTCATTGGGGCGAACAATTTATACTGTGATGGTACACTGTTAGTCAACCCATGTTCCAACAATGAAAATACCCATTTTCTGGGTTTGAATAAATTTCCTTGGTTGTATGTGCAGTATGGGAAAGCTATGTTCCAAAAGTGCACTACCCCACAAAATCAAAATTGTTAAAAATTCCTCATAAAACCACCCAAGAAAAACCCCAAATAAACTCATGAGGAAAATGTGGATATAGTTGTACATGAAAGTATTAAAATGATTGTATATCAACCCCATCTTAGAAAAATTTTGTTCCTATAAATCTAGTGCAGATGTATCCCGGTGAAAAAAGATGAGGACATTGCTCTCAAATTAGTTCCTCTATCTCCCATGTCTCATGATTATCAAAACCATTCGGTTACCCCAATCATTAAAATTTATATTTGTCTCATAATGTTCAATAATTTCAGAGTCAAAAATCTTATGTAGATTCATTGTCATGGATAAATCAATATCAGCAACAATATCTCTCCAACCTCGAACCAAATATGGGTAATAACGATACATCTATAACTACGACACATTAAACACATTCTCTATCGACATCAACTATAATATATGTTCAAATGAATATGAAACATTCAAAAAAATTCCTAGTATCCTAAAATTTTCCATAAAATTAATAATGTGCATCCTTTTCCTATAATGTTATTAATGACCCAAAATAGGAAAAACAATCTAAAACACATAATCCCCTATTGAAAATTCCAACAACCTACAATGAATATCAACATATGATTTATAATCGATATGTACCATCAGAATTATATGATAAATTAATTGAATCATTTGAATCTTCTACTTCACCAAGAATGGTCTAACTCATGAAAATTTCCTGATCAACATCAATCAAAATGAATAATTTTAGGGCCATCCATATATGTTCTCAAAAGGATACATCTTGATAACAGAATCGTAATAATTATTATAAGAAAAATAAACTATCCATGAATTTTTATCCAATGATACAAATGATTGATGAATAAATGCATGAGTTATATTCATTAGATTATCTATATCCAACTTTTTCTGGCCATCCATACGTGGATAGTAATTTGTACTCCAAATAACATGATGTCGCACTGAAACCTGAAGACCTCTAAACTAAAATGAAATTAAACATTGTTCTCTATTAGAGAAAAAATCAAATATAACTCCAAAAAATAAATAATTTAGTTCACATATATATTTCCGCGCTCCATTATTTTTTTTGCATAAAAATGGGAAAGAAGTGAGCTAATTTAGTCAGTCGATCACTCTAAATCAATATTTCATTATTCTTTCTCTCGGTAAAAAGGAACATAAACCCAAATCCAATAGAGATATCATCACACTTACAAGTTTTCACAAGATGTTGAATAAAAAATCATTAAAGTCCCAGGTGCATGGCCTTGATCTATGAGATTTTAAAACAACAAGAGTCAAAATCCGTAACGCCCCTTCTCATACATGCACAACTAAATTTTCCTTTCATTTCATAGTACATCTTCATGCCCCAAAGGTTCATTATCCACATAGTACTATGGAAACCCACAATACAACTTTCATAAACAATAATGTCATAAAAAATATAATATAATAACATTAAAAACCCTTGGTTTCAAACATCTACTTGGATATGGTCTCCCCACCATAAAGAGAATAACTAAAGCTATGAAAATCATTATCAACATGAAGTTCTAGTTGAATAAAATAAAGAAAAGAAAAGGTCAACAAAAGACTATCCAAAAAAACCTTGTCCCCAGTTTGTAAAAAACCAACACAATTTGTAAATAAGATCCATCGTTTTCTGGTATTCTGATTATTTTTTTGTGGAATGGGTATGATGTTTCCTTCTTAATGATTTTGTGAGGAAATTTGACTACCAAGGTTTATATGCGATTTCATATTTAGAAGAACCTAGTTTTTCACTATGGTATGGATCTATTTATTTTCATTCTAAAGTTATAAATTAAGCCAATTAGGGATTCATAATGAGTAAGTAATGTTTCTAATGGTTTTAAGGGATTTTTGGAGCCTAGAACCCATCTTTTTGTGGAAAACTAGCTTAGTGCACACTTTAGAGTAAATCGTCCCCAAATAATACATGGTTTCGAAAACCATGCAGATTGTGTTTATTCAGACATAGCCATATCACATGGTCGGTGCACAGTTGTGCAACCTATCACAGAGAATTTCTCTCTTTCCTATGTACCCGTGGATGGATTCTACATAGTTTGATCAAACAGTGCCTATGTTGTTTTTTCGAGCAGTTTCATCTCACAGTGTTTTTGAACAGTTTGACAAACCACTTGAAAAAACCATGCACAGGAAAATGTTTTGGAAAATTTTTAGTTTCACCCTTAATGACCTATTAAACCATCCCTTCATCCCTTATTTGATAAGTAGTGGGATTTCCCATTTTTCATCTCAATTTGGTTCTTTTTGAAGCCCAATGATAGGGATCCATAGATCAGCTTTGTCCAACAACTGATTGATCATCCATTCATAACATTGGATGAGCAATGGTAAGTACTCGAGTTAAATTTATCAGTTCTTCTTCTATCTATCTCTCAACCTATATATCGTCATGTGAATGTTTTTCACATTTTATTGTATCTAATCTGATCCATGGAATATAAATGGTCCATACAAAAGGATAAAGATCGTACAACCCTATCATAGTGGTCTATAAATATTCTGAATATTACATTAATTTTTGAAGATTCGTGAGGGGTCAACCGATTTCATTGGAAACCATTTATTATATTTAAATTCAATGATTATACATTATAGAATCGTATGATTTTTCTCTATTAAATATATGTGATTATTTGTTAGTAGTTACTCCTACAACACAATCATCCTCATGTCGAAGGTTATGCCATATTTTGGTTTTAGTGTTTCGGGACATTTTTGACAATGTTTGGGTGTCCCTTTTATTGACCTTCCTAAAGGGGAGTCTTCATATAATAAATGTATTTTTATTAATGATAATTTAATAATGTAATGTACCATGTAGGGTCACCACTGGAACCACCTAAGGAAAGTTCTTTAATTTGATTATTAAATGTGAAATTTGAAAAATAAATTATATTATGTATAAGAGTTGGCCATATCAAAATAGATTGAACAAATTTTACATGTCTATTGCACCACTTTCCATATTGATGGAAGGTAGAGGAGTGAGCCTCAATGACTAAATATGTCTAAATGGTTAACAAATAAATAATTTAATTTTTGAAACTCTACTTTTCCAATCCAAAATAATCGAAGAGAAGGCTCAAACCTAATGAATGGTTACAAGATTAAAATATCAAAATGGAATGGACTGGCTCAAGATGGACTTCTATTATGAGATTAGTATACATTGGGTCTCAGGAACTCCATTCATATTAAAGGATGTGGTTTGATTATGTTGATACCCTACTACACTCCAATTATTTTCTATTCCCTAGATGCCCGGTATACTCCACTAGGGCCCATTACATTATTACATAATTCCTTAGATACACTAATTGGATCTAGAATTGACTAGTAGGTTCTATTGTAAAATCCCATAGGGACCTATCTTTTAATATCCCCATTTTACCTTGGTTGATCACCTTGGACTCTTTAAGCATCTTATTGTGGAATTACTTGTATTTCACTCCATGGATTACACTCTAATCCATTATCTAGAATGAGATACTACATAGTTAGTGTTTTGCGAGATCTATGTTACCTTGGTTATTACATTGGAACTCCCTCACTAAATATCATTTTCAGGTTTCCTTTTTGCGTCTTGGAACCTTCAGTACATATACTATCACAAGTTGATAACGGTGATGGATACACATCAGGTTTCCCTCACTACATCTGATGATGTCTATGATTTGTTCACAATGGGATGAACCTATGATGACATATCTGAACTACATGTTCCAGCAGCCACAACCCCCTACATTTTCTTGGGATGGTAGTTCTCATGCAACTAAGTCTTGGCTTGAGGCCAAGCTATATATCATTGAGAATTTAGAAATTCCACTATAATGAAGAGTCATGATTACTACATACATACTTCGGTATTCTACTAAGCGTTAGTGGGATGTGGTTACCCAGGATAGTCATCATCAAGACATGTTATGGGTTGATTTCCAGACATCCTTCTATGATCAGTTATTTCATCAGGCACTGATAGATGACAGAGACATAGAGTTCATGAATCATGAGTAGGGTTCTATTTCAATTATGGAATATTCGGCATGTTTTATTGGTTTTCAGAGCTTCTCACCACATTTAGATGGTGATGATCTTTCACGTGCAAGATGTTTTGAGGATAGGCTTCAGTATGCCATCCAATCTCAGGAGAATGACTTTAAACTTCCTACAATTTCTGTAATAGTTGATCAAGCCCTTATCATTGAGCATAAGTTAAGGGACGACACAAGTAATGTGTTTAATAGATCTATTTCACATTAGTCCAGTAGTTCATTCAAAGGCAGGAGACGTTCCTTTGGTGGATTTAGATCAGCATAGTGGAAGCAAGAGTATAAAATTATATAGTACTGTGGTGTGTAATATATATGAATGTATAGTTCATATGAAGCCCCAATGCGATATAGACTCTATGTAGTTTTGGGATTATGGCTATACGGGTCTCCATCATCATTTCTGATTGACGTCTCCACCAGCTTCAAATGCAAAAGGATCATCAGGAACTCCACCTACATGAGAAAGTTTTGTTGTGTGGAATTAGGTGGGGAGTTGGAGTAGCACTAGAAAGTCTGGATGAGGAGGAGGTCGCGGACATGTTAGTCTGAATCCTGATCACTGGTAGAACCTGCAGAGCAGTCGTGATCATGGTATTCAATCTGTTTCACATGGTCATCGATCAGGTCACTTGAGCATTCTTATATACTGGGGATGGGCAGTGTGGTCACTGATGCACTGAATAAGAAAACTCGAATGTAGCACATACATGTAGCTGATGATGAATAAAATTTAATAACCCTCTTTTCTATACATCATCAATATTTTCATGATTTTCACTAGCAATCTTATCACCATGGCTTAAATGATTCCTCATCCCTCCTTGAGAAGGTGAAGAGTACGCTATTTTTAAATCCTGCAGGTTTGGTTCTCCATGAGAGTAAATCAAGAGATAACCCACCTCTGGATTGGTCTGGGTATAGAGATGACATCCTACATCGATGTGGTCGTATCTAGGGTCCATTCAAATATGAGAGAGGATTTTATGGTAGATTATCATGCCTTGTAATGGAAAGTTAATCAATAAAACTTGAACATGTAATGAGATATTTCATGCATGTACTAGTGGACTAGAATGAAACAACATATTATAGGATTTATATCATTATGTTCCACCTTTCAGTAGGTAAAGGCGGAGCACTAGAGGCTTTTAGGTTTGTTACGTCCACATTCAGTCCCATATTAGAAATGGGAATATGGTTTCAATTGATTTTTTAGACGAATTTACTAGGTCACCGAGAGGTAGAGATGCTATCTGGGTAGTCATTGACTGACTAATGAAATAATCCCACTTAATTATTATATGAGAGACTTTCTCAGTATATGATTCATGAAAACTATATATCCATGATATCATAGGACTACACAGGGTTACACTTACTATCATATCAGAGAGGGATGCTCATTTCACTTTACAGTTCCAGTAAGGTTTCTAGAATGCTATGGGGGCTCAGGAGCTTCTAAGCACGTATTTTATCCTTCAGACCGTTGGATAATCTGATAGGACAATACAGGTTGTAGAGGATATTTTGGGAGCATGTTTCCATGATTTCAGAGGTTCATGGAATAATAATATCCATCCCTTCAATTTTTTTTTTATAATAATTGGTTTTAGGTGATGATTTTGATGGAACCTTTTGAGGCCTTATATGTTCGTCCATGACGTTCACCCCTATGCTTGCTAGAGGCAGATGAGGCCGCACTACTAGGTCATTATCTCGTTAATTTAACATCAGAACATGTTCAGTTGATCAGGAAGCATATCATTACTCTTAATTATAGATAGAAATCTTATGCTGATCACTATTGATAACATCATGACTTTGAGGTTGGGGATCATTTTTTTTCATCAGCTATCTCTTAGGCAAGTGCCTAGATGATTAAGGAAGCAGGTAAAATTTTCAACTATTTAAATTGGTCCATTTGAAATTCTATAGGGAGTCGGGATGATTGGGTAATGGTTGTTACTACCATAAAGGAATCGTGCCATGCACGACATCTTTCATGTCTCAAATCATCGAAAATATCTTGATGACATATCTCATACCATTTATCCCGAGGAATTTGAGTTAGATTTCGATTCCATAATTGAGGAATATCTAATGTACGTCGTTGACTGAAGCATCAATTTTCTATGAGGAGGGTTTGTCCAACTCATATGTGTTCTATGGAAGGATGAATTAGTATAAGATGAGCCTTGGGAGAGGGAAGTCGACATACATGACCAGTGGAAATACATGTTCTTAGATATTGTTTCTTTACCATTGGAAGTAGAACTTGGTCAATGGTTCTTTTAAAGGGAAAGACTATAAGACCCCGGTCATTCACTCAGGTGTGTATCCTTTAAATTTCAGTCTAAATTATTAATTTTTACTTATAATGGATTCTTAAAGATTTAGTAAAAGTTACAAATAATTTTTGGGCTTGTTAATAGCCCAAAACCATCATTTTGGGAAAATTGGCTTGGAAAATGGTTTAGAGTAATCCATGTAGGAATTTTGCATGTTTTTATAACTATGCTGAAGTTTCTTTATCGAATAATTTCATCTCACACGGATGACGCATGAACATGAGGTATAAGTATGATAACTACCCCTTTTCCCATGTACCCATACATGGCTTGTGCACAGTTTGATCATACCATGCAGAGGATGTTTTTCCACGTAGTGTTATCTCTGACAGTTTGTGCACAGTTTGACAAACAATGCTGACAAACCAAACAAAGACAAAATTTCTGGGAAAATTTCATGTTTTTTCCTTAGTTATATATTAAGGCAACCCTTCCTCCCAAATATTAGAAACTGTAGGATTAACTCCTTTTTCTATAAATTATGTGATTTTGAAGGCCAAAGACATGGATCAAGAGATCTCCTTTGTGTTGAGTCAATAAGGTTTTCTTTATGACTTTTCCATTCCTTCTTGTTTTGAAAATTACAAACACCTTATACTTAAGTAAATCTATATTTTACTTCTATAAGGAAAATTTCCTTCCCTATGATATTTAATCGTACCATATTATCATTACTCATATCAATATTTTTCTTAAGTATAAAAATTGGATTCATACCTAAATCCTCGGAATCATAGAATACTTATATATGAAGCATTCTGTTTTAGGATCTGAATTCAAGATACAAACTCCAATAATGTTTCACTCTGAATTCTGGATACGAACTCCAATAAAGTTCCACTCCAAATTCAGGATACAAAATCCAATAAAGTTCCACTCTGAATTCTGGATACGAAATCTAATGAATTTCCTCTCCGAATTCTGGACTCTGAACTTCTATGAGTTCGACTCTGAACTTCTATGAGTTTAACTCATAATTTCTATGAGTTCGATTCCGAACTTCTACAAGTTCGACTACAAACTCTGTGAGTTCAGATTATAAATTCTAGTAAAACAAGACTCCGAATTTCCTTATAAATTCATACTCTGGATTTCTACAAAATTCAGGTTCTGAATCCCTATAAAATAGAATTTGAATATGTCATTATTATAAACACTGAATTTCATTTTGGTTAAACTCCGAACTATTATTTTCTTACATTCTGAACTTCAGTTTTGCTTATACTTATACTTGTTTCATTACAAAACTATTTTATTCTTTCAGTTTCACATGTTTTGTAATAAAACGATGTCATCCATTCTGTTTTTAACTACCCGTTGGTTAAGTGACACGTGTACAGGTCCCTCTGAAATTTAAGGAAAATATGACAGTTGGAGGAGGGATCCGACTGTTGCTATCGAGCCTATAAATATGAGCTCATTCGGAAGAGCACAACAAGAATTTCATCACTCTATAGACCACACGCTGTCAAGTGATTTCGAGAGAGAGAGAAGCTTTTCATGCCTTTTTCGTACTGAACTACTCATTCAAATTTCTTTTTGGGACTCCAAATGTTGTTGATTACATTTGAGGGCTTCTACGGATAGGAAGACAGAGGTGCCGACTACATTGAAGTTCTAGGGCTTCCTTTTTGAAAAATAAAGAGGTTCCAACTACCAGGAAGTTGAGGGCTTGCGGGGATAGAAAGATAGAGATTCCTATCTTCTTATCAAGGGATTAACAGGGTGTTGGTAAGACAGACTTTCTTGAAAGTATAAATCAAGGGACCTTTATCCAAGGATGTTTAATACCCTTCTCTTTGGGTTAAAATATGTATATCTTGTTACTTGTTTTTCTTACAAGTTTATCTTTTCCGTTGCATTTTGTATTTTTAAGAAAGTATAAGTATATTATACTTTATTATACTTGTGTACTCTGATTCAATTAGATTCTATATTATTTAATGTAGAATCTCATATTGTATACTTTGGTTAAGTTTCATTTTCCGGATCCATATTTCTATAACTGGTTTTTCAGAATCACTTTCCAGATTTATGCAAGTGTATAGAGCTAGAAGTTTGTATCTTCATACTTTGTCCCAATATTTCAATTGGTGTTAGAGGTGTTGTTAATTTTCTTAGTTTAACTTTGTTAAACTTATATCATTCCTTATTTAAGGAAATTTTTAATGTGTACAATTCAACCCCCTCTTGTATATTGAACATAAACATCATTATTTCGATCCTACAATTGGTATCAGAGGGTGTCTCTGAAATACTTATACTCACATATAATTTTTTTGTCCTCAGTTTTTCATTGTTCTATATTTTTCATGCTTAGGAATTTTCACCTTGAATCCTAACATTTTTTATTAACGTTTTTTTGTGTAGAAAGGTTTTTTTGAGGGCAGAATCAATGTTGGTTCCATCAACAAACTAAATCCTATAAAAGAACCAATTTTTGAAGGAAATGATAATGAGTATTAGAGAGATCGAATGAAGACTTTTGTTATCAATACTGGAGTAGAATTTTTTTTTATGTTTACTGGTGGTTATCAAATTCCTAATAAGGAAGTTAGTACATTCAAAAACCAAGAGAAGCATGATTGTCAATTAAACTATAAGGTACACAATACTATACTATGTTCAATGACTAGGAACATATATAGCCAAATTTCTTCTTGTGAAACAACTAACTGTATATGGAAGAAAGTTGAAGTTACACATTTTGGTACATCTAAAATGATTGAGACTAGAAGAGCCATGATTAAAGATGAGTATCATGGTTTTAACTTTACTTATGGAGAACCCATTTGTAATGTGCAACAATGATTTATGACCATCATAAATAGCTTACAATCTATGGTAAATAAAGGTCTGGATGATGAAGCTCTTGTTGAAAAGATCATTGATTTTATGCCCAATGAGTGGGAATCAAAGAGAATAGTAATTTATGAGAACAATAAGGTTACTCAAATTTCCTTAGATGAACTATTTGGAACTCTTCTCCAACACGAAACAAGGATGAAGAGAGATGCTGACAACATGAAAATGAAGAATGTGAATGGTACTGTTTCTTTTACTACAATATCAAATAACATGAAAGTTAAGACTCCTGATAGAGTAACTAGATCCAAGTCTAATAAAGATACTATCCAATCCAAATCTAGTGACATTAAAGTCTCTGAAAATGATTTAGATAATCTTTCTCGAAGAATGAACAATATAGCTGGTTAAAAAAATTTCCATTCCAATTATAAGAAGAAGTAAAGGAAAGATAAAAATGATTCAAAGGTCACATGATATGAATTCAAGAGAAGTAGACACATAACACTGGATTGTCCCTTGCTTAAAAAGAAAGAAAGAAAAGAGAGGCATTCTAAAAGAAACATGAAGATGTTTTACAAAGCTAAAGCTAAGAAAAGTCTAAGAGATAATACTACTTGGGGTTATTACTGTGGAGACTCTTCAGAAATAAAATCTTCAAAATATGATTCATCAGCTCAGTAGAATATGTGATTCATTCCTAATACTTCTTTTCCACATACATGTCTTATGGCCAAGTTACGCTCTGCTGAGGCTTTATCAAATTTATCTCTTGGTAAGCTTTACTATTCCGAAAATAGTACTTCTAATGAAGATACATCATCCTCAGAAAATAAAAAACCTTCATATGAAGAAGTATCTAGATTTGAAAATATGAAGAAAAAGATTGTAAAATTTCTAAGAAATTAAACAAGGAGAATACTAGGGAAGAAATTATTACAAAAGAGATTTCAAATCTTTCTACAAATCATAGAGATAAATAAGTGATTTTAGAAAAACCTTCTAAATACCTTGAGAAAGAAAATTCTGATAAAGAAGAACATTCTAAAGATCTTAAGAATTCTATTTCAGAGATGAAAATTTTTGAGGAAAAATCTTACTCTAAAGAAATGATTCCTGAGCATAGGAATTTAGTCATTATACTGAAATCTGAAATATTTTCTCTTAAGAAACATTTTTCAAAATTTACTTCTAGGAAGGAAAATTTTGAAAATATGTATTCTCTAATTAAACCTCAAAGAAACACTACTGGAGTAGGATATACTCACCAGAAACCAATTTTAAAAAACAACTATTTTGTTCCATCTAGAGCCCCTTTTTGCACAAAGTGTCAAAGTGGTGGGAATTGGAAGAAAAACTGTTCTTTTAATAGAGTTCATTCTCTTGGGTTTCATAATGAATATTTTTATAAACAAATGTGGATACACAAAATTTTGATGTCTACTAATTCCGGATCCACATAAGTCTGGATTCCAAAAACCTAACTTGTTTCATATTTTCAAGAAAATAGGAAAATTACAAACAGAAATTCTTGGTACATGGATAGTGGATGTTCCCGACATATGACTGGTAAAAAAAACTATTTCCAAAAGATTATCAAGGCGAAAGGTGGAAAAGTAACTTTCAGAGATAATGCTCAGGGAGAAAGTGTTGGTATATGTAATATTGTACTTCTTGGTTAAACCTTGATTTCAAATGTATTTTTTGTTAAAGGTCTTAAGCAGAACCTAATCTTCATAAGTCAATTATGTGATAATGGATACCTTGTGAATTTTAGAAATGATAAGTGCTTAGTACACAATTCCAAGGAAGAGTTTATTCTTTTTTCCATAGGAAAGATAATTTTTACACACTAAACATAGAAGACCTTAAGATCCAAGACATACCTTTCATTAGTGTAATGGAAGATCATTCTTGGTTGTGGCATAGAAGGTTAAGACACGGTTACATTAGGAAATTATGAAAAATTTCTAAGAAAGGTTTAGTTTTGGATCTACCGGAGAATAGATTTGATTCATCAAAAGTTTTTGACCCTTGTCAATATTGAAAGATATATAAATCTAGTTTTAAATCAATTAGTGAAGTCTGAACAACTGATGCACGACAGTTGGTGCACATGGATCATTTTGGTCCAACACAAACTAGAAGCATTGGGGGAAAGTACTATGTATTTGTCTTAGTTGATTATTACACAATATTTTCATTGGTCTATTTCAAGCAAAGAAGTCTGAAGATTTTTCTTTTTTCAAATGTTTTAGAGCTCAAGTTAAAAAAGAGAAAATCCTTCCATTGAAAACTATTCCTAGTGATCATGGAGGAGAATTTCAAAATTCTGAATTTGAAATTTTTTTTAGTAGAAAAGGTATTACTCACAACTTTTCAGCACCTAGAACCTCTCAAAAAAATGGTGTAGTTGAAAAAATAAATTTAATTATTCAAGAGATAACTAGAACCATGTTGAGTGAATATTCTCTAGCTAGACATTTTTGGGATGAATTTGTAAGTACTACTTGATATACAATAAATCGAGTTTTGATTAGACCTTTTCTTAATAAAACTCTTTATGAGTTATGGAATGGTGGAAACCCTAGACTTTTCTACTTCAAGGTTTTTGGTTGTAAGGTATTCATCCTGAATACTGAAGATAATCTACACAAATTCGCACCAAAAATATGATGAAGGAATTTTCTTAGGCTACTCCACAACATCTAAGGATTATAAAGTTTTCAATAAAAACACTTTTATTGTTGTGGAAACAGTACATGTAAAATTTGATTAGTCTGATCATTTTTTTAATCTATCCCAACCTACATCCTCTGATGTGTTTTCAAAAACGGAATATACACATTTGTTAGAAGATCCTTTTGATAAGGAAAATATTCCAGAAAATAACTCCAAAACATTTACACAGAAGACTTTCTATCCTATGTTGATGAACATGTTTTACAAAACCCATGTCAGGTGTTTCTTAAAAATAATCCCAGTGATAGTATCATTTGTGATGTGAATCATCCTGTAAGGACTAGAAGATCCTTAAGAAATGAAGTAGAACATATAGCATTCCTTTCCCAATTAGAAACAAAAAGCACTGATAAAGCTTTAGGTGATGAATATTGGATTAAATCCATGCAAGATGAACTAAATGAATTCAAAAGGAATAAAGTCTGGACCTTGGTTGAAAGATCTAAGGAAACATCTATTATTGGAATAAAATGGGTATTCAGAAATAAGTGTGATGAAAATGGAATAATCGTAAGAAACAAAGCTATATTGGTTTCTAAAGGCTAAAATCAACAATAAGGAATAGACAATGAAGAAAACTATTCTCCAGTAGCTAGAATTTAATCTATTCATATTTTACATGCCATTGCAGCATTATTAAATTTTAATCTTTTTTAAAATGTATGTGAAATGTGATTTCATTAATGGTTATGTTCAAGAGGAAGTTTTCGTTGAACAACCTCCTGGATTTGAATATTCAAAACATCCTGATCATGTTTTTAGACTTACCAAAGATTTTATGGCCTTAAACAGGGCCCACGAGCTTGGTATGATAGACTTATATGATATTTGCTTCAAAATAACTATGATAAGGGAAATGGAGATCCAACCCTTTTTATAATGAAAGATAAGAAAAATGTTTTGATAGTTCAAATTTATGTTGATGACATTATATTTGGTTCAACTCAGCAATATTTAACTGATTCTATTGTGGATCAAATGAAATCTGAGTTTGAAATGAGTATGATGGGTGAGTTAACTTTTTTCCGTGGTTTTAAAATTTCTCAAAAACTAGAAGGAATCTACAAATCCCAACATAAGTATATTGATGGTCATCTTAAAAAGTATGGGTATGAAAACACTAATAGTATACGTACTCTTATTGGTACCTCAAACACACTTGATCTTGATGTAGTTGGGAAACCAATAGATCAAACATCTTTTAGAGGTATGATAGGAAGTCTACTTTACTTGACAGCTAGTCGAACATATATGATGTTTTCAGTATTATTATGTGCAAGATATCAATCCAATCCTAAGGAATCTCATTTAAAGGCATTGAAAATAATTTTTCTCTTTTTAATGGGAACCATGGATCTAGGATTATTTTATACTTCTGTAAATGATTTTGTTTTAAAAATATTTTCAAATGCTGACTTTGGTGGATGTAGACTGGATAGAGTGAGTACATCCAGTACTTGTGATTTCTTAGGAGATTAATTAGTTTCTTGGTCATGAAAGAAGCAACATTATGTAGAACTTTCCACTACTGAAGATGAATATGTAGCAGTTGGAAGTTGTTGTGCTCAAGTGTTGTGGATGCAACACACACTCACAGATTATGGCTTGAGTTTTACTAAGAATCAAATTTTTTGTGATAACACAACTTCCATTTCCCTTAGTAAAAACCCTAAAAATCACTCCAATGAAAAGCACATAGATAGTATGAATCACATTCATAGAGATCACACACAAAAAGGAGATATCATTATTCAGCTTATCGGAATGCAAGATCAACTTGCTGATATTTTCACAAAATCTTTACCTTCCGATATATTTGAATGCATTAAATAGATGTTAGGAATGAGAACCGTAAGGTAATATTTATTTATTAACATCATGTTGAAACATTCTCCATACAGTAATAAACTCATTTTCATAGGGGGAGTACATTTTTTTGTTAGTTTTTCAGAAATTTTCGTACTACGTTTTTCAAAAAAATTTGTACTGAGATTTTCAAAATTTCTCTTAT
Organism: Viscum album; assembly: GCA_963277665.1. Lineage (NCBI taxonomy): Eukaryota > Viridiplantae > Streptophyta > Magnoliopsida > Santalales > Viscaceae > Viscum > Viscum album. The sequence goes on from OY728163.1 coordinate 697,416,467, forward strand.
TGAGTATTTAAGAAATTTTCGTACTGATAATTTTCATAATGAAGTTTTCGTACTCAGAATTTTCGTAATGATGATTTCGTATTGAGAATTTTCGTAATGATGTTTTTGTACTGATAATTTTCGTAATGAAGTTTTTGTACTGAAAATTTCTATAATGAGAATTTTTGTACTGAGAATTTTCGTAATATAAATTTTCATAATGATAATTTTCGTAATGGGAATTTTCGTAATTGGAATTTTCATACTTTGTTTTTCGTAGTGAGTTTTTTGTAATGAGTTTTTTGTAGTCAATATTTCTTCAAGAAGAATATCACCAATGACGAATAAATTTCCTAGAAAATATGAAAGGTATGTTTTCTTTACTTATGTTTTCATAGTCATTTTTAGTTGCTGCAGTTTCTATATCTTATAAAATTTCTTAGATTTGTTTCTTTTCCTTAAATCTGAATGTTTTTAAAACCTCAAAAGATAAGATTCAAGATTTAATTCAGGGTATGATATCAACCATCAGATCAGATCAGATAATTTATCAACTGTTAGATTGATTTTGGAAGCTCAAAGGTTAGCTCCATCACCTATATAAAGGGCACCCCCTTTTTGTGTCCAACATCGATTTCAAGATCTCATGTGCTGAAAATCTGCCTCAGTTCTTAATGGTTGTTCCAAATCTCTTAGAGCTCCTCCATTCCAAATTTCTATAGAAGATAATTCCCAAGATATGACTTTGATGATACCAATATCAATGTGTTTTGTCTACAGGGAGAGGTTAGTCCATCCAGATTTCTTCATTGAGTATGATTATCTAATTTCAATGAATATCAATCTCAATGGATGAGATGATTTTTGTGTATCAAAACTAGGGGGTCAAAATTTTGTGTATACAGATTTCTTGTTGAATTTTATGAGTCTGTTTCCATCTATGAAGAAGATGGCAGAGACAAATTTTCTTTCAGGTCTTATGGGAAGACTTACAAGATTTCTTATACCAAGGCTGCAAACATGGTAGGATTATCATATGATGCTGAAGTAGAATTTTGTTCACATAAGCTACCAGATGGGAAAAGAAGTTTTAGCATGGTTAAGGCAATGAAATTCCTTGGTCTTAAAGATGACAAGACAACAAATATTTCTCATATTTCCACCAACAACCAGATTCTCCAGTTGTGGGTTCAAGGATTTTTCATTCTGAGAATAGAGGATAAGGATAAACTAACGAAAAGTGATATCTACATCTTATATTTTTTGGTAAATCTAAGGAATATAAATATGACGAGGCACATTCTTATTACATTTTAGAATATCAAGATTGGAACATTGACAGCTCAAATAATTATGTATCATACCCTTATCTCCAAGCTTATTATCCGTTGCCTTGATTCGTTCAATGTTTATTGCACCTCCAAGTTAAGAATTTGTATGGTAATGTTGATAAGTGATGACACCTTAAAGAGGATGAAAGATGGTTTTTCAAAAGAATCATGTGAGTTCTATGATCTGTCAGAAGAGGAGGTAGAAGTCACTCCAAAAAATGTAGAGAATGTTGAGCCAGTGAAGAAGGATTCTATGAAGAGGAAATGGAAAGAAGTGGTTGCTGAAGACAAGACCCACAAAGATAAGGAAACCCAGTCTGCACCTCCCAAGCCAAAAAAAATAGAAACCATATCCAGATGAGGTGGCTGCTAGGTGGAGGGACGATAAGGAGAAATGGAAAGAAGGGGATCCACAGTTCGGATTAGACCCTGTTGAGGCTAAGGTCTTAAGAGAAAAAGATGCAGATGAGTTAGAGAAACACTCCAAATAGAAGAATATTATGAAGAAGTTGTCTGAGACTGAAACCATTCAATGCCTTTTGAAATCAACACAGGTATCCTATGAGAATATTCCCATTCCGGAAACATTTGATGTCCAATCATCACCAGAGACCCCTGGGAAGAAGTACTTCACTCTGGAAAAGTCCAAAGGGAAAGAGGTTGTTGAAGAAGTACAAAAAGGAGCTGGTGAAGAAGTAGATGAATATTTTTTTGAAGAAATTAAGGAATAAGAAGAAGAAGTAGAAGAAATAAGGGATGATCTGGATAACTTGATTTAACAAGTTTTGGATTATCAAGAAAATGCCTAATCCTCAAAGCTAGTCACTTCGAGAAATGGAGATGACAATGATGGTGAAAGAAATTATGTAGAGGAAGAAGAAAAAGAAAATGATTTATCTGAGGAGGAAAGCTATGAGAAGCATTTTCTTGAAGAAGGTGTAGAGAAAAAGAAACCAGATGAAGATAAAAATTTTCAACTATCTGGAAGAAAAGAAGAATCTCCTGATGAGGGAGTTCAGAAAGTTGATAAGGGGAAGCATGTACTTATGGACAGTCCAACAAAAGATGTTATAAGAAATAAGGAGATTGGTGGTTCTTCCAGAAGAAAGATGGTTGAGATTAAAGAAGAACAATCCCCTAGAATGTTATCGGATTCAGAGTCATCAGTAATGGGACATGATTTTGTTATTGAGTCATTGAAAAATTGGTGGACAAAATTCTGGTCTTTCCCACCATAGAATCCAGATGCCAGATGCTGCAACACAATATAAATCAGAAGTCAGAATCCTTATCTATGGTGATAGATAAGTGTGTGAGGATTGAGGCTGATCATAGAAACATCGTTATCAATTATGATGTCCATAGCAAATCCTACAGTAAATTACGTTGTGGTATAAGGAAGTTGATGATGAGTTGACTGAGTTTAGTCATTTTCATAATGATGTAAAAGATGGTTTTGACACCGAGGACTCCATGATTAAGAATCCTCAAGATAAACTAACCACTGAGAAAAATTATCTGAATCAACAGGTCAGATATTTGAATGGAATTCTTAACTCGGTAGCTCAGAACTAGAATGGGGAAAGATATTTCTGGATATAGTTCCAAGAGAAGCTGCAAAAGCAAGATGAGTTATTGAAGATGTAGGAAGAGGCCATGAAGGATCAGGAAGAAGCCTTGAAAGCTCAAGATGAAAGGATAAAAGCTCTGGATAAGCAAGCAGAGGAGGATTAGAAATACTTGAACAAGCTTAAGACTTTGTTGATGAAGTTAATTCCCAAGGAAAGGAGGACAAATATACAAATCTGATTTTTTGTTTTAATACTTTTTATTGTAAAAAATATTTCATCCATAATAAACTTTTTTGTTTTTTTGTATCTCATTTTGATATGTACTAATATTTTAGGCACCAAATTTCTTTTCCATACCCATAAATTCTTTTTGAAAATCACAAAGGGCGAGAAGGAAAAAGATCTACTCAAAAGAGGGAGTAGGAAAAATTTCAAAGTCAATAACTATCCTGAAGTAAGGGGGATTTCCTCATTACAATGTTTTTCATTTCAAATGATAATGAAAACTCCACTCTGGAAATTTAGAATATAATCCTTAGAGTTCTTAATTATAAGGGGGAGTCAGCTGTATTCATCATCATCTATGAACAATGAGATATAAGTTTTAATTTCAAAGTCTAAAGAATTTTTTTCTAAAGTCCTTATGGTCTTTTTCAAATGGTTGTTTGTGATTTCCAAAAGGGGGGATATTGTTGAGTCAATAAGGTTTTCCTTATGAATTTTCCATTCCTTCTTGTTTTGAAAATCACAAACACCTTATACTTAAGTATATTTATATTTTACTTCTATAAGGAATATTTCCTTCCGAAAGATATTTACTCTTTCCATATTTCCATTACTCATATCAATATTTTTCTTATGTATAAAAATCGGATTCATACCTAAATATTTGGAATCATATAATACTTAGATATGAATCATTCTGTTTTAGGATTTTAATTCAGGATACAAATTCCAATAATGATCCACTCCGAATTCTGGATTGGAACACCAATAAAGTTCCACTCCGAATTCTGGATACAAACTCCAATAACGATCCACTCCAAATTCTGGATACGAACTCCAATGAAGTTCCACTCCGAATTCTGGACTCAGAACTTCTATGAGTTTGACCGTGAGCTTCTATGAGTTCAACTCCGAACTTCTATGAGTTTGACTCTAAAAGTTTACTAGTTCGACTCTGAAATTCTACAAGTTTGACTTAGAACTCTGTAAGTTTAGATTCTGAATTCTAGTAAAACCAGGCTTTGAATTTCCTTAGAAATTCAGACTCCTGATTTCTACAGAATTCAGGTTCTGAATCCCTATAAAACAGAATCTGAATATCTCTTTATTATAGACTCCAAATTTCATTTTGGTTAGACTCCGAACTATTATTTGATTACATTCCAAACTTCAGTTTTTCTTATACTTATTTTTGTTTCATTACAAAACGATGGCGTGCTTTCAGTTTCACATGTTTTATAATAAAACGATGTCATCAATTCTGTTTCTATATAACTGTTGTTTAAGTGACAAATGTATAGGTCCTTCCAAAATTTAAGGAAAATATTATCATTGGAGGAGGGAATCGACCGTTTCTACCGAGTCTATAAAAAGAATCTCATTTGAAAGATCTCAACAAGAAGTTGATCACTATAGAGACCACACACTGTCCAAGTGAATTCTTGAGAGAGAAGATCTTCATGACTTGTGTATACTGAACTGCTCATTCAGATTACATCGTGCGACTCCAAATGTTGGTGATTACATTTGAGGGCTTCCGGGGATAGGAAGACAGAGGTTCCTACTACCTTGAAGTTCAATGGATTCCTTGCTGAAGAAGACAGAGTTTCCAAATACCTTGAAGTTGAGGTCTTTCGGGGATAGCAAGACAGAGATTCCAATCTTCATATTGAGGGCTTACCTGGGTTTGGTTATGACAAACATTCTTGAAAGTATAAATCAAGGGACCTTTATCCAAAGTTGTTGGATACCCTTCTCTTTGGGTTAAAAGATTTATATCTTGTTACTTGTTTTTGTTACATGTTTACCTTTTGCGCTGCATTTCATATGTTTAAAAAAGTATAAGCATATTATACTTCCTTACACTTGTGTACTCTGATTCAGTTAGATTCGATAAGCATTAAGGTAGAATATCATATTGTAAACTTTGGTTAATTCTTATTTTCTGGATCCATATTTTCGGAACCGTTTTTTCGGTATCATTTTCCAGATTTAAGCAAGTGTATAGAGATATAAGTTTGTAACTTCACACTTTGTCCCAATCGTTCAATTGGTGTTAGAGGTGTTGTGAATTTTCTTAGTTTAACTTTGGTAAAAATAGATCATTCCTTGTCTAAGGAAATTTTTTTAGTGTACAATTAACCCCCCTCTTGCATATTGGGAATCTACATCATTATTTGGATCCTACACTTTCTCTAACATTTGATGGAGCTTCAGTTCTTCATGATGGATGTGCAATGATATATAATCTAGTCCTCTTTTTCCATTCATCTTATCTCGAGCACTTGACCTTGATATCTTCTTGTGATAATTTTTCACCTTTTCGTAGATATACTCTAATGAGAGGTAAATCATGGGTCGTTACTGGAGGAGAAGGATCATATATCCATAAGGTTGAAGGCCTATAAATCATCCCTAGTGTTTGCAGATTTTTGAATATTCATGTGGGTCCCACAAATTCAATAAGAATCCATTTATTAAATTTACATGATAATATTCACCATTTTATAATCTTATGGTTATTATCATTCCAAAATATGTGATTAGTTGTTAGAGGTTACAACCATAAAAGCATCCCCCTCATGTCAAAGGTAATTCCGTACTTTGTTTTTAGTGTGTCGGTATGTTTGAGAAACCATTTAGGTGTTCCTTTTCCTAACCATTATAAGGGTGACTCTTCTTATAATAAATTGATTGTTATTCAAGAGAATTTTATTATGGAATGTACCATGTATGCTCACATATTGAACAGCCTAAGGTAAGTTCTTCATATTGATTAATAAATTTGAAATGAGAAATAGAAAATATCCTAAGTATATTAATTGGACTTATCAAAAGGTATTGAATAATGGTTACATGTATGTTTAACCCCTTTCCATATAGATAGATGGTAGAGGGGTGAACCTCAATAATTAAATATTCCTTAATGGTTAATTAAGACATGATTAAATTTTTTCAATGAAAGTTGGTCTATTCAAACTAATGGATGAAAAGGCATGAACATAATGAATGATTAAAATATTACAATATCAAAAAATAATGGACTAACTCAATCTCTCCATGGGTTCTAATAAGAGAATACCATAGGTCTCGGGATCCCCATTTCAATTCAATGATGTGTGTTTCATAAGTTAATACCCACCTAGACTATAGTAGTTGTCTATTTCTCATATTCTCAGTATACTACCATAGTGTCCATAACATCATTACAATATACCATAGATACACTCCTTGGATACAACATTGACTAGTATGTGCCTTGGTGAAAGCCCATAGGGCATAACCTATTCATATCCTTGTTTTTTCATGGTTGATCACCTTGGACTCGGTAGGCACCTTATTGTGGAATTCCGTGGATTACACTCCTCAGATTACACTCATACCCCTTATCGAAATGAAGTTACTGATGTGTTTGAATTCTGTGAGATCTATGTTACCTTTATTGTTACCCAAGAACTCCCTCACATGATATCATTGTCAGGATTCCTTGTTATGTCATGGGACCTTTACTACTAATACAATCATGAGGTGATGTTAGTGATAACTACACCTCACGTGACCTATTAACATTAAATGGTAATTACGTAATTAATTAACCGATTTCATGTTAAGAAACCTACTAGGGGTTCAAGCCGGTACTTGGGTATTTTGTTATATTGCATTGTTTTCTTCACATTATATATGCATGCATGTACACTATTATTTTCCATTATACATGATGTGTGTTATAGACACCATTGGTGGTGGCCCACTGAGATTTATCTCACACCCTCTCTCGGTTCCATTTTGTACTTGTAGTTGATTACATTACTACAGGTGTTTATAGAGGGATGTATACAACTTCGAACAACTAATTGCTTGACAATAGGATGGAGCTTCATAACAGATGACCGAGTTGGGTCTCATGATTTGCAGAGTAGTCATTTTTTCCATTACTTTTTGTAACATGTTATACATATTTTCTTATATCAGTGTTTTCATGTTTTCTAGTAATGTGACATTACATCATCATTACCCCAATTGATATAATTATTGTTATTCTCGGTATCTGTTGCAAAAAGTTTGTTTTCACTGTTTAATTATATTTCTTCGGCTATTTAATATTCATTCATATTATGTAGTCTATGCTACACTATGCTAATGAGGGCATAGTCTCCCCATGTGAACACCCTAGGCACTCACAGCTAGTTGGTAGCCTCTGGCATTTGGGGAGATGCACTTGAGGCCATGTGGCCCACCGGTCTCGGGGAACACATTATGTGTTAGGGTATGGGCGTCACAATATTTAAATATTTAGTTTATTCCACAAAATTACACTTTAAAGGAGGAAAATATTTTTGATATAATTTATAACTCAATATATTGTGTTAACAATATACAATCCAAATTTCTTGAAAAAGGTAATTCCATCATATATTATGTGCATGCATCACAACTCGGATTCCAAGGTGTTGGGTTACGTTATTCATCTTTTTTGACCTATATTTTCAAGAAAAATATGTAATCATATGGCCACTCTACATAAGAACAAATATCATGCCTGAACTCGATGCATTAGAGAGGACTACATAGCCATTCCTAGCATCTATGATAGTTAACAATAGAGAAATAGTAAAAATGAATTTCATCACAATAATATAACTCTAAAATTTATCTTCCCAATAATAAATTACTCCATTATGAGTTAGTTATGTCAGTGGATAATCCAACGTTAATAAATACTTCAAAAACATGTGATAATTTCAATTTAATCCTAGGATTATATAAATATCAAATACACTTCATGGTTTCTCCCATGTCATAACACATCCACCTTCAAAATAACATATAAAGTATCATCTTCATATACCACATGACTAAATAATATCACTTCTCAAATCCTTTTTTCTCATTTTTATATCCATATATAAACACGTTGATTTGAAAAAAAATTCTTCAAGACTGTCACTTGACTTAAATGATCATCCTTAATCTTATTGTAAATAAGGTTTACATCCAAAAATACCACTATATTAGTACCCAGATATTCATGAAATATTATATTCATAAGAGTCATAAATACTGAAGGATAGTTGGTTATAAAAAATGGAATTTCATCGTACTCATAATTTCTATACCAGCTGTAAAAGGAAATTTTCAGAATGTCACATTCTTTTATTCTCATATAGTGATAACCAGTCCGAATATCATTCATTGAACACAACTTATCCCCTCTGAAATGATCAAACAAATCATAAATCAATTGAAACATGTACATGCACATTAATGTAAATCTTTTGAGATTTCATTAAACAAAACAAACGTGATATGACCTATCATCTTTCATTGGAAAGAGAATAGATGGTACACAAGGTGTAATAATCAGTCGTTTGTAGAATTTCCCTAAATGATAATCAAACAGAGTCTTCTAATCATTACTTTTATCACGTTTGACATAATAAGAGGGAATATATATCATCTGAGTACCTAGTACCAAATCAATAATAATATCTACATCCAATATTGTTGGAAACCCATATATGTCTGTGGTAAAAACGTCATGAAACACGATGAAAACATTACTGAGATCGTATCTCAAGGTTTATCACTCTAGGTCAAATGAGAATATTAACATTACTTTTAAAAACACTGGATTTGATGTTCTGGGTCTGGTCAACCATAGGTCCCATTCTCCATCAATGTTATGACATACACCATCAAGACCAAAAAAATGAGACTCATCTGTGGTAGAAGTATCTTCCAGATTTTTTTTGGCAATGATCAAATCCTTATCAAATTTTATTTCAATAAGTTTCATGTCACGAAATACACAATCAAATGTAAGGTCACTCTATGATAATGAAAACACACAAAATGAAAAAATAAACCTTGTTCTCTCTTTATTTAAAGGGGTGTAGTAATATCTATAACATATGTTAAAAGATCCAAGGAAAGATATAGAATATTCAAAATACAAATTGAAATTGTTAAATGAGATTTATAAGTATAAAATAATGTAGTCAATAAATATATATATCAACATGGATTGAACCAATCACAGTCACTAGACCCATATTTTCTACCTATAGAGACTACTCCATTGTGTGAATAAGTTTGACTCTTGATGACGGTCGATGGAACCCATTACTTAGTGTACCATTTGACTGCACTTCATTAATTTCAGGTGTTAATCACCCATAACCACTATGTGGAGAAGAATAAATATGAAAGAAAATTTTAATTTGACTCAAGTTTCTTATAGAACAACAAACCATTGGTTCCTCTGTAGAGACCCTAATCTTGACGTACATGGACATTACATTACTTTTGCGGAATACATAGTACATAAGAAAAACACACAAACAGGGACCATAATAGTTTAGTGTCTTTGGAAACTCGGAATATAATCTTCTAATCATGGTGAATGATCTTCAACATCTCCCATAAAGATATTACTTTTTTTACCTATAACCTTTCTTTATATCCTGGGGAAAAGAAAACATATAAGGGTGAGCTCAAATTCTCAGTAAGGGTAAACAAAAAAAATATCAATCACATCATAGTCATAAGAACATAACATTTTGTAAATTATAACCTACAAAAGAGATCATAATATCATAACATGGGATAAATAATAGTAGTGAAATGTAATCCCAATAATCATAAATTAAAACATGAAACTTTTTGGTATACACACATAATCATAGAGAATCATTTCTTATTAGTCAAGACTCACTGTCAAGACTATCTTAGTGGAAAACGTCCATTTCTGAACCGAGTTCACTCCTCGTTTCAGTCCTGTTTCACTAAACCGATTTAACCTGCCGTTCCAGCCATGTCTATCTAATGAGATATAAAATCTTTACCCAATGCATTGGAGGGAGATATAGGTCCCACCCATCTCATAATGATACAATTCTTATGTGTGCCACAAAATCATAAACCATACATCATAGCATAACCCATGTAATAAAAATGGGATTCTTAAACAACATGACATCATAAAACAATTCATATAAGATAAAGGAATAAAAACAATTCCATCACAACATAATTAAATCAATGTAATAATAGGGATAGAAACAGAACCCTATATTATCTTCGATGGAAAATAATTTTTGATAAAACACTTGAACTCCATTCTTGAGGAAAATATCCTTTCTACTTCAAAAATACTTTTCCTTTCTTAACATGTCATACAATTATAAACTAAAAAGATGTTGATTAAAAATAAACATGAAAACTTGTAAGGTAAGGTTCTTGGAAATAATGTTTTAAAAATCCATTTATTCCGTATAAGTTAAAAGAAAACATTCTTCTCATAATTTTTTCAGAAAAGTCAAAAAGTACCTCGTTCGAAAAACGACAAAAGATTCCTTTCATATCTTTTACTACAAACTCAAATAAGGGTAAAATTGGATATAAGATATTGTAGAAGGATATAAATATTACATATTGAGGAAACATGGATGTGGATTATAAAATACACCCTAGTAAATACCAAAATATAAACAATCTCGGATAAAAATGAGATTGTGATATTTTCCCTTACCTTAGATCCGATTTTCTTCGTAAGTGTCCGAACCTCCAGTATAATGATTTAAATAATGTCATTGACTTTTTCCAGATTCATACGCATTTTTATGATATCATATATGGTTCACTTACGACTTTATATTACCCGTTCCTTTGTAAATTCAATGTTAAAGGGCGTTTTGGGTAAAATCGTTTCATTTGTCGTCCGTGTTTTGACTTGTAATTATTCATATGATTACATAGATCAAGATTACTTAATTACAGAATATAAAACATTATTTATATATAATATATATTCAGAATATACGTATATATAATAGATCAGTAAATGGAATGAAATACACCGTTCATGGAGACGGTAGGTCGTACGTAGGCATGAACGTTGATTTCGTTTCCTCATTGAATTGAATGGAATTAATTGGATGACATACATATATATATACATAAATATAGTATCATTATTATGTCATATAGTTCATGATTACTTAATATATATACTTTATAATCATTCATGTATGGTTAATCATTGAGAATGAATCTCATCGCGTCGTGGTGACGGTATTCCGTACGTACGCACGACCGATGATATCGTTCCCATGATCGTGGAATTTTATTGGAGTGTATTTATACTATTACAGAATCAATATCAATTTACAATAATCATATATAGTTACTATTTACACCATTATACCCATCCAAGTAAGGTGGTGGTGGAAAATAGATTACACCACGGCGTGGAGACGGTATTCCGTACGTACACACGCAGGGTGATTTCCTTTTTCATAGGATGGATAGATGGTGAAATAGGGTTGTTTCATACATGTAATAAAATAACAGTATATGAGTGATACTGATGTTGTTAATTAATAATCAAACAACCTAAGAAGAAGAAGCGGATGAAGAAATAATGTTGAATGAATCGGTAACGGACATTACATCTTCTTTGAAGCGCCTCTTTGAATCTTCCTCTTAGGGCACTAAAATTGGTATTTTAAGAAGACCAGGACATCTAGGGTGTTTCTAGGGTAGTGGAGAAGATAATTTTTCAGGGGTTGGCCGAGCATGAAGGCTCAAAGTGGTGTGAGGATGAGAGGGAGGACGATCCCTTTTATTATGGAGGAGAGGGGCACCTTTGGAATAACTAAAAATATTATTTTATTATAAAGCCAAATTCGGTTTTAAATAGCTCAAAATTGATTTATTTAGAAGCTAAGGTAGGTATGGGTAGATATTCTCTCATCCAATAGAATTTGGACAAGTTTAGTTTAATATTTTAACCTTATCATTTATATTTAACTTTAAGTTAGATAATTTTACTTTTACCGTTTCTTTTTGTGTTCTTACAATATAAGGTTAATAATCTTACTATAATAAGACAAACGAACCCTAATATGTTTATTATTAATATATATAACCTTATATAAGTGATTCTACCGATATGTATATTTTAAGGAATATAATAACAATTAATAATATAATATTTGTTTTAAAAACTATTTTTTGTCAATTTTGACACAATTTGGTAATTGATTTTTTTGTAAATCATAACAGAATGATTAGTTCGAACTAAATTACTTAAATCAATAATAACATGTCATATTAACATATAAAAGTATTTTAATTCATAAAAAGTCTCAAATTACATTTATTTGGGTATTTATAACATCAATTATGTAAATATTTCATTAATAAGATAATTATTGCATCATCATTGTATCATAAATAATTTTTATTTTTTAAAGTCTAATAATTGAAAATAAAATATAATTATGTAGGAAAACTTTTTATCTTTCTAATGAATATTTATAGTTTAATTTATCTTATGTATAACCCTATATTTAAAATTATTTACTTATTAAACATTGATTTTAACTATTTTAACCCTTCTTTAAATAAATTAATATTAAATGTCCTAATCTAATCCAAGTGGTCCTAAATGGTCTTATTTTATTCCAAAGGTTGTTTTTTGTCGAATTACACTTATCAATATAATTATGACATGTGTTAGGGTAATAATAATATCATTTTTACCCTAAACTGCCCTATTTACTTTTAACCGTGGTAAAAAAAAGTAAAAAGTTGCTATTCACCAAAAATTATTTTCATCTCATTGAACCACATTTTAGTACTTGATACTAATCGTGTCTCTTGGTTTTTTGAAATTCTACTCACATAAGCGGTAAAATTAAGATTTATGAAAAATTCAGTTTATTTAACTACCACTTAGTGGTTTCACTATTCATCAAAAAACGAAGTTTCCAGAAAAATACCAAAAATTAGGTCTAAGCTATATTTGATATTATGAATTCAAAATTGATGTTTATTTTACCAAATTCAAAATATATCAGTTACATAAACTTATTTAAAAATTAATTTCCATCGTCAAAACAAATAGCGTGTTTTTAAAAGATAATAACTATCAAAAGATTCACACTTGATTATGTCTGGTTTAAATGTGAAATTACATCCAATGAACAACATTGTATTAAATTGAAAATATATATTCTAAATATACTTTAAAACCACTCAAATTAATAATTTATCACTGTTAATTATTTCGATTAATAAAGTTGTTTTTAAATAAAATTTAGTAATTTTCACTATTCATCACAATATGAAAGTTATCCAAAAAGTACCAAAATATCACCCTAAGATAATTTCTATGTTTCGAATCCAAAATTGAAGTCCATTTTGAAAAATAAAATTTACAAAATTTCAAAAAGTGATTTTTACTATTCATAACGGCTAGTTTTAATAATATTTTAATAGCATATCGTTGTTTAGTTAAACTCGGTATTGCGTACTACACACGCTATCGAGGAAGGTCACGATTGTGTGTAATGCAAGTCAATTCAAGGATGTGTGTTGTGCAAGCTCCTTTTGGTATAGCGTACAACACAAGACATTAATGAAATTAAAAAGAATATTTTTCATAAAATCTCGGGGTGTTATATTCTACCCCCCTTAAAATGAATTTCGCCCTCGAAATTCATTGGGGTTATAAATGGTTTACTACTCGAAAGTTTCTTTAATAGAAACCCGCATCGTAAAAAGGAATACCAAAACCAATCATTAAAAACAAATGTATGAAAGGTAACGGTTACCCAAATAAACTAATCACTAGGTTTCCACATAGGTGAAAATATGGATATGGAAGAGAAATCCAACCACCATGTTCTGATGGAGAGTGGTAGAGAACATGGCTATGGAAAAGCTAGCAATCACAAAGCCATAAATTTGTGACGATCTAAGGGACCATCTAATTCATCAGATATAAGAGTTCTAGGACAACATTTTTGGTTTGCAAGATCATTTCCCTAAAGTTGATAAAATTGGAATTAGAAGAAATACTTTTGTGATTTTGGTATTGTCTCACTGTTGGTCGTTCTTTGGACAATTTCCACTTCATATCTTAAAGAATTGAAGTTGAATTTTTCATTCGTGATGTGTTAGTAGATCATGTGATAGAATGATGGGTCATTCCATCTGTCTCAAACAAAAGGTTAGAAAAGTCATCAAAAAATACATAAGTCCATCTATATTGAGATTAATCGTATATGGTTCCTAAAATGGACTTATACTTCTTATATCATACTGATTAATATAATAATACTAGTTTTTACTAAACATGTACTTCTTGTAGGCTAGTGGTAGGCGATAAAGGCCAGTCGCACTTCGGTTGTGGGTTCGATTCCCACAGCCTTGTCCGATGCGACGAGCCGTCGTTTGTCCTGCATGTTGTCCTTTTTCTAAAACTACATTACTATAACATCCCATAAATAATATCGAAAAAACTTCTATCCTTAAAAAATACTAACTTATGTCTACCATAATCTATTCCAATATTTAGGGTTATCTAAAATACGTTGGTCCAAGCTCATAGTATAAAGAAAATGATTACTTGAAATGTCACATAAAAATCACGTGAATGCCATAATTTATCCCCCATATACCAAAAGATATATCTTGTTGGTAAAATTACAAAAATGTGAATAACATAATCATGAATTCTCTTGAAGAATTAATTCCCATTGAACCTTAGTGAAAACATGAATGTAGTTAAAAGTTAACACTTTCCAGATACCAAAATCCTCAAAATTATATGTACTACAACCATGATATCACTTAGTCCTTATATCATTCATGAGCTCATGAATTCTGTCAAACATTTCATTTTCTCGTTTTCCCTTCATTATGCGCATATCATATTTTTTTCCAAAAATATCTCAATCACTTTCCATGGTTACCAGTACTATAAAATTATTGAAACCCACAATAGACCAATACATAAATATTCCAATATTCCACGACACTATATACAACATTATTTTGGAATCCCATTACATAAACACTTAATCATTCCTCCACATCGTTGTCATATTCAACATCGCCAATAGTGATCACATGTGACTTCCCTTTGTCCTTTTCCTTAAGTGGTTGCTCATGTCGATCATCACTAACCCTTGGATTAGGGCATTTATTAGAATAATTCCCCATTTCCTTGCACTTGAAGCATTGATGTGTTGGTGGTGTGTTATCTACAGTCTTTTCTTTATTCACATCATTAGAAACCCTTTTTCCATTACTTCGACACTCAGCTGCTCGATGACCTTCTTTTCCACACATAAAACATTTTCTCGTCCCTTTAAGACAATCTCCACCATGCTTCTTTCCACACTTTGAGCATAAGGAAACATTCATCTTCTTTTCACCATTATTCTGAGATTTCTCCTTGAACTCAATATTTCGTTTCTTATCAAAACTATGATATGGATAAGTAACACCAACATCAATTTCTACCTTGATAGAACAACACACAATTTCTTCATAGCTACTGAAGTCTCTTATATCTAATGTCCTTTGAAGATTTGGTTTTAAGCCACTGAAGTATCGATCAACTTTACTTTCAGGTTGGATGATAAATCCAGATGCGTACCTTGCAAGCCTTGTAAAATTCGCTTCATATATACCAACAGATTCATAATCCTTTTGATTTAGTTCAAGAAACTCCTTCTCCATCTTTGTTCGAAGAATACGAGGGAAGTACTTATTGAAAAATAAGTTCTTGATCTCGTCCCATTCCATGGAATCAATTTCATCTCTTGGCCTCATATTCTTGATAAGATTCCACCATTGATCAGCATCACCTTCCAAACGATACACTGCTAATATGACTTTATCATGTTCAGAGCATTGATGAACTGAAAATATCTTTTCAGTAGTACTGATCCATTGTTCAGCAACAAGTGGATTAGAAGACCCACTGAAAGAAGGTGAACGTTGCCTCATGAAGGACTCAGTAGAATGTTGTTCCCTTCTCTGCTCATTTGGAAGTCCAGAATGATTCATAGCTGGTGTATGTGTAGAAATAAGATTTTTCACTCCATCTCCCATAACATTTGTTTGTTCAGGAGGACAATCATTTCATTTTCCATTACAATGATCAACACAGTTCCTTCGGGATCCAGCCATCGTCTAAAACCCAAAAACAATTCTGTGAGAGGAAAAAATCACGCTATGGAAAACAATATAATAAAGGGGGAGTACCCTCAATATCTAACATCTTGGGTTACCATAATTCTAGTACTATAACCTATACTTAAACTTAACCTTAGGGACATCCCTAGACATACCATAGAAATATCTCTAGGGATCTCACTAAAGTTCTCGCATCCTAGTTTCCAATGGTTGACTAAAGCTTTCCTTTGATACCAACTGTAGAGACCCGAAGCTTGATGTACATGGACATTAGATTACTTTTGCGGAATACGTAGTACCTAACAAAAACACACACACAAGGACTGTAATAGTTTAGTGTCTTTGAAAACTCGGAATATAATATTCTAATCGTGGTGAAAGATCTTCAGCATATCCCATAAAGATCTTCCTTTTTTTACCTAAATCCTTTCTTTATATACTGGGGAAAAGAAAACATAAAAGGGTGAGCTCAAATGCTCAGTAAGGGTAAAAAAAAGAAATATCAATCACATCATATTCATAAGAACATAACATTTTGGAAAACATAACCTGCAAAAGAGATCATAATATCATAACATGGGATAAATCATAGTAGTGAAATGTAATCCCAATAATCATAACTTAAAACATGAAACTTTGTGTCATACACACATAATCAGAAAGAATCATTTCTTATTAGTCAAGACTCATTGTCAAGACTATCTTAGTGGACAATGTCCATTTCTGAACCGAGTTCACTCCTCGTTTCAGTCCTGTTTCACTGAACCGGTTTAACCTGCTGTTCCAGACATGTCTATCTCACGAGATATAAAATATTGACCCAATTCATTGGAGGGAGATATAGGTCCCACCCATCTCATAATGATACCATTCTTATGTGTGCCACAAAATCATAAACCATACATTATAGCATAACCCATGTAATAAAATTGGGATTCTTAAACAACATGAAATCATAAAACAATTCATATAAGATAAAGGAATAAAAATAATTCCATCACAACATAATTAAATCAATGTAATAATAGGGATAGAAACAGAACTCTATATTATCTTAGATGGAAAATAATTTTGATAAAACACTTGAACTCCATTCTTGAGGAAAATATCTTTTCTACTTCAAAAACACTTTTCCATTCTTAACATGTCATACAATTATAAACTAAAAATAAGTTGATTAAAAATATACTTGAAAACTTGTAAGGGAATATTCTTGTAAATAATGTTTTAAAAATACATTCATGCCGAATTGAGTTTAAAGAAAACATTCTTCTTGTACTTTTGTAGGAAAAGTCAAAAAGTACCTCGTACAAAAAACGAAAAAAGATTCCTTTCATATCTTTTAATAAAAACTCACCGAAGGGTAAAATTGGATATAATCTATTGTAGAAGGATATAAATAGTACATATTGAGGAAACATGGATTTGGATGTTTAAATACACCCTAGTAAATACCAAAGTATAAACAATCTCGGATAAAAATGAGATTGTGATATTTTCTCTTACCTTAGGTCCGATTTTCTTCATAAGTGTCCGACCCTCCTGTATAATGATTTATATAATGTCATTGACTTGTTCCAGAATCATACTCATTGTTATGATATCATATATGGTTCACTTATGACTTTATATTACCCGTTCTTTTGTAAATTCCATGTTAAAGGGCATTTTGGGTAAAATCGTTTCATTTGTCGTCCGTGTTTTGACTTGTAATTATTCATATGATTACTTAGATCATGATTAATTAATTCCAGAATATAAAACATGATTTATATATAATATATATTCATAATATACATATATATAATAGATCATTAAATGGAATGAAATACACCGTTCATGGAGACGGTAGGTCGTACGTACGCATGAACGTTGTTTTCGTTTCCTCATTAAATTTAATGGAATTAATTGGATGACATACATATATATATATATATACATAAATCCAGTATCATTATTATGTCATATATTTCATGATTACTTATTATATATACTTTATAATCATTCATGAATGGTTAATCATTGATAATGAATCTCATCGCGTCGTGGAGACGGTATTTCTTAAGTACGCACGAGTGATGATATCGTTCCAATGATTGTGGAATTTTATTGGAGTGTATGTATACTATTAAATAATCAGTATCAATTTACAATAATCATATATAGTTATTATTTACACCATTAAACCCATCCAAGTAAGGTGGTGGTGGAAAATAGATTACACCACGGTGTGGAGACGGTATTCCGTACATACGCACGCGTGATGATTTCGTTTTCCATAGGATGGATAGATGGTGAAATAGGGTTGTTTCGTACTTATAATAACATATCAGTATATTATTAATAATGATGTTATTAATTAATAATGAAAAAACCTAAGAAGAAGAAGTGGAAGAAGAAATAAAGTTGAAAGAATCGGTAACAGACATTACCACTTCTTTGAAGCGCCTCTTTGAATCCTCCTCTTAGGGCACTATAATTGGTCTTTTAAGAAGACCAGGACCTCTAGGATGTTATTCGGGAAGTGGAGAAGAGAATTTTTCAGGGGTTGACCGAGTTTTAAGGCTCAATGTGGTGTGAGGAAGAGAGGGAGGAGGTTCCCTTTTATAAGGGAGGAGAGGGGCACCTTTGGAATAACTAAAAATATTATTTTATTATAAAGCCAAATTCGGTTTTAAATAGCTTCAAATTGATTTATTTCGAAGCTAAGGTGGGGATGGGTCGAAAGCATCTCATCCAATAGAATTTGGACATGTTTAGTTAACTATTTTAACCTTATCATTTAGATTTAACTTTAAGTTAGATAATATTACTTTTACCGT
The DNA here is from genome assembly GCA_963277665.1 of Viscum album. Lineage (NCBI taxonomy): Eukaryota > Viridiplantae > Streptophyta > Magnoliopsida > Santalales > Viscaceae > Viscum > Viscum album. The sequence goes on from OY728163.1 coordinate 697,435,388, forward strand.
GTCTTTTTGTGTTGTTACACTATAAGGTTAATAAACTTACTATAACAAGCCAAACGAACCCTAAGTTGTTTATTATTAATATATATAACCTTATCTATGTCAATTGGCCGACATTTAGATTTTTAGGAATATAATAACAATTAATAATATTATATGTTTTTCAAAAACTATTTTATGTTAATTTTGACACTATTTGGTAATTAATTTTTGTGTAAATCATAACAGAATGGTTAGTTCTAACTAAATTAATTAAATAAATACTAACATGTCATATTAACATATAAAATTATTTTAATTCATAAAAAGTCTCAAATTACATTTATTTGGGTATTTATAACATAAATTATGTCAATATTTCATTAATAAGATAATTACTGCATCATCATTGTATCATAAATGAATTAAATTATTTATAGTATAAAAATTACAAATAAAATATAATTATGTAGGAAATATTTTTATCTTTATAAGGAATATTTATAGTCTAATTTATCTTATTTATAACCCTATATTAAAAATGATTTAATTATTAAACTTTTATTTTAACTATTTTAACCCTTCTTTAAATAAATTAATAATAAATGTCCTAATCTAATCCAAGTGGGCCTAAATGGTCATATTTTATTCCTAAAATTGTTTTTGGTCGAATTACACTTATCAGTAGAATTAGGACATGTGTTAGGGTAATAATAATATCATTTTTACCCATAACTACCCTATTTACTTTTAACCGTGGTAAAAAGAAGTAAAAAGTCACTATTCACCAAAACTTATATTCATCTCATTGAACCACATTTGAGTCCTTGATACTAACCGCGACTCTCAGAGTTTAGAAATTCTACTAACAGAAGTGGTAAAATTAAGTTTTATGAAAAATTCAGTTTTATTAACTACCACTTAGTGGTTTCACTATTCATCAAAAAATGAATGTTTCCAGAAAAATACCAAAAATAAGGCCTAAGATATATTTGATATTATGAATTAAAAATTGATTTTTATTTTACCAAATTCAAAACATATCAGTGACATCAACTAATTTAAAAATTAATTCCTTTCATCAAAACAAATATCGTGTTTTTAAAAGATAATAACTATCATAAGATTGACAGTTGTTTATGTCTGGTTTTAATGTGAAATTACATCCAATGAACAACATTGTATTACATTGTAAAAATATATTCTTAATATACTTTAAAACCTCTCAAATTAATAATTTATCACTAGTAATTATTTCTATTAAAAAAGTTGTTTTTAAATAAAATTTAGTAATTTTCACTATTCATCAGAATATAAAAGTTATCCGAAAAGTATCAAAATTTCACCCTAAGCTAATTTCGATATTCCGAATCCAAAAATGAAGTCCATTTTGAAAAATAAAATTTACAAAATTTCAAACAGTTGTTTTTACTATTCATAATGGCTTGTTTTAATAATGTTTTAATAGCATATCGTTGTTTAGTGAAACTCTGTATTGCGTACTACACACGCTATCGAGGAAGGCCGCGATTGCGTGTAATGCAAGGCAATTCAAGGATGCGTGTTGTTCAAGATCCTTTTGGTGTAGCATACAACACAAAACATTAATAAAATTAAATAGAATATTTTTCATAATATCTCGGGGTGTTATATCCTTAGTGTAAACCCATTTCAAGATCTCATTCTTTCCACATTTTTATAAAATAAAAGGGAATACTCTATGAACTATATGATGAATATAAAAACCCTAATATTTAGAAAAATTATGAGAATCATCACACATTCTCATTCCCTTAAAGGAACTCAATGAACAACCACCTGGAGAATAACGAATACCCATTAAGACAAACATACCAGCCATGTATATCTCAATCATCAATGATCTATCCATCATATAAGCATAAGAAAATAAAAACATAAATAAAAATTTGGAATAAATATATTTTTTAATTTCAACTTCAAACCGTCCATTAATCAACATTTAATTCAATACAATATCTGGTACAATCATCATAAGCTCAGAAAAATGGTTTTTATATTCAGTCATAGTCTGGTCATCCTTCTGAAGTTTGAGAAATAGTCTATAGTTAGTAATTAACATCTATCATAAAGAAAACTATTCAGTGAAAAGAACTTTTATATCCTTATAATCATTCACATCATTTTTTTTCATTTCCATCGAATCCCAATATAACTTTTTAGGTCCCTCTATCATCATGGGGGCACATTTAACCATGATTTAATCAAGGGTCTCCAAGAACATGAACAAAATTTCAATTCTTCTAATCTAATCATCACCCACATGTGGATCATTTGAGGTATGGAATTCTTATGAATTATATTGAAAGAATACATTATAATGATTTTGACACATTTGCCTCTTAAGATCCATACTCTTATACTACATATTAGTGGGTATAGGTTTCTATCCAAGATCATGGAAAACATGTACAATAACCTCAACAAGTGTATAGTCCATGAGTAGATTTTCCCACAATGGTTCATTAAATTATTCTTCCTCAATACAATTAAAACAACTTTTTTAGGGATGATTATAAAAAAATCATCCAACTAAAAAATTAATACGTCTGAATATTACTCAGAAAAACAAAACAAAACAAGTGATAAAATAGAAATTCATCAATAAAACTGGAAAACAAGATTTGAATTATTTCCGCCCAATAAAAAGTTAGGAAAATACATTAACCAAACCTCAATACTTCCTTTCCTAACATTCAATGGTTACTTAAGTCTCATTATGATAAGATATGGTTATCTATTCACTCTTAATTACCTTCTAAGACACGACATGATTACTAAAACATCATATTGACTTAATAGAGTGATTATTAACTAGAATAAGTGAAAAACATTGTCATTTACCAACCTGGATACCCTGGAACACTGATACGTGAGCCGAAACTAACATAGAAAATGGTCAATACTGATCCTCTTGAGTTGGATAGTAGCACCTGGCATCGTATATGTGAAAATATTGAATTATTACTCCATATTAGTAGTTCAAAAAAACAGATTCAACTCAGTGATTTCAAAACTAAAATATAAATTCAGAGAACAATTACAAAATAAATAAAGTATATAATACCAATTTACCACCATAATTTAATAAAAATGAAAGATAAACAAAAGATGTCCCAATGGACACATCACCCTAAGATCATAATTGTTACAACCACCACCCCCACATGGAGATGTACACTATATCATTGCTGAATAAATGAAATATATAAAAACATAAATGAAATGGTAAGTTGTGAGCTAAAATAAAAGATTTGAATCTCCAAGTGTTTTATAATAAGATTCCAATATAACTAACCCTATTCATGAGTAAAATTTTAAATAAATCAGAAATGGATGTACATTATGTATTTAAAACAAAAATGATATCAATTTCAATTGATGGAAAAAAATTATACAGTGGATGAAGTTTTTTTATAAAAAAATTGTTTATAAAAATAATTGTCCATGAATAAACTATTTCACATTCACTAATATATATATATATATATATCATAATAATTTAAAACAAGAACCATTTTAATATACCCTTTTTTATGGTAGTTCCAGGTTATTAGATCCTCACTGCCTCAATTTGTGATCATGATAATGATCACATACATCCCTCTACAATAGAAATAGAGGATAATTTCCCCTTCTTTTTTGGGATAAGATATTCTGAACTAGATTTTTGATTGATTTTTAATGTGTTAGTCAATTGCTTGTGGATTCCAATCCCAGTGGGGTTGTCCCAAATGACTAAATAAATACCCAGGATCACATGATTTCAATAAATCAATAAAATGTGGGAAACTCATTTAAACAAATTTTTTAATAAAATTACCCATTTAAAATTTTCAATAAACCAATTTTAGCATAAAAAACAAAGCATGAGTTCATAACCTATTCAAGCCTTCTCTTAGTAAAACCAAATGTGTTATTATCAAAACAATTTCTTCAATTTTTTCAAAATTTATATCATAAATAAATTTCCCATCTCAAATTTGACAATTTATATCAAATCCATATCACACCCGCACCCTTGGGGAATGGATGAATTGGTTAATGTTGGTGGCATCCGGGCCTCGAGGTTTTGGGATCAAGTCTTTATAAGGCATCACACACTATATGTTGACAAACCTCTCATGGGACCATCTACCCCATTATGAACTGGCCTAATCCCAAGGGTTGGCCACCTTGGTCCCCACTAGGTACACGTGGCATGCATGTGGGGAGGACACCCCAATACCTTGTTACCCAAGATTACGTTTGTCGGTGAGGACTAGGTGAGGTGGTTAAAGGTGGTGGCATCCTGACTCCAAGGTTCCAAGTTCGACTCCTCACAATATAACAAGAATTATATGCTAATAATCCTTTCATGGGTCCCTTTACCCCATTGAGATCTGGACTAAGCCCATGGTTTTTCCACCTTGGGCCTCTCAGGAGACGTACGACATGCAGGTGGGAAGGCCACCCTGATACCTCAATACTCAACAACACATTTATGCCTGCAGGGCATGGGTGAGTTGGTTAAAGGCAGTGGCATCGTAACCCCGATGATCTGGGTTCGACTCTTCTCAAGGAAACACACACTTTATGCTATCAAATCTATCATGGGCCCCTCTACCTCAATAGGAAATTGTCAAACCCTCAAGGGTTTTCCCCCTTGGGCCTCACTGGGGACACACATGGTTCAGGTGGGGAGGCCACCCCAATACCTCATTACGCAACAACACGTTTAACTGAATTGGTTTGAAATGCTCTGCTACCTACAATTGTTCATGAAATCTCCGAGAATGCTTCTCATGATGTTCTTGGTACTCAAGTTCCTGGTGTCGGATTGGATTGAACTACTCCTATCTCTTTCATGTATGTTCTTCTGAGTTCACCTCAGATACACTGTCCGATTGAAGGTGGGCCTCTGGAGGATCCCTTGGTTGCTTCTTCGGTTTCAGATGATTAATGCCCCGTCCTTGAGTTCTATGCAGCGTCCTCTGAGGCGGCTCTAAGGAATCTCCAATGGACCCTGATTTCAAGGTTTGTGCAGAAAAACCTCCTCTCTCAGTCTTCTAGGACTACTTAAAATAACAGAATCTTGATTTTATGGCCATGGTGTTGATCTTGAATCATAAGTGTTGCTACATCATTGTGGCCTCCTAGGGGGATTTTGTTAGAGCGTGGAGAATATTTCCGAGATCAGTGGGGTGATGGCAATTTTTACTCACTCTCTGGTCGACAGATGTCCATTCCAGGAGGGAAATCCCTCTAATAGTGGACTGGATCTCTATCCCTAGTATTCCGCTTCCTCTTATGTCTGATTATTTTTTTAAGGTGATAGGGGACTTGCTGGTGTCTTTCCATTGTGTGGGTGAGAGGATGATATATTTGGAGGAGGATTCAGTTGCATGGATCTGTTTTGGGATGGACATTTCCCATCCACTTCAAAAACCTATTGGGCGTCAGATTAAAGGGATGCAGAATTGTCATCAGAACATGATCTACCCAAAATTTCTAAATTATTTCTCATTATATTGTATCATTGCGCACTCTATTTAGGTTTATGGCAAGGCCCAGGGGTAGGTTTCGTAGAATTTTTGGAGGCCCGCTCGACATTTCCCATCAACGTGGCCTAATTCGAGGAGTAATGATAATTGAAATAGGGTGTCCATATCCCCTCCCACAATGGATCTAAAGGAATTTTCCTCTGGTTCCCGTCCTCTTGAGCTAGCATCTTTTAATAGAGGGTTTATTATGTTCATCCAAGGCATGGGGGAATCATGTATTCAATTTTGTGGAGTGGACCCGCCTATGAAAGGTAATTCTCAGCTAGTCCCATGGGTCACATCTCACATCATTATTTCCGAAATACTAAGAAAAATTTCGAGTTATAAGAAGCGTATTTTTCCATTATTTATGTGTCATGTGTTGTTCCATCACTGCCTTCTTCTTCTATGATGATAGTGTCTTATATTTCCCTTTCGCATGCTCAGATGGAACTTTCTTCCCCTCTGGTCTTGCATCTGGTGTCTCCTGCTATTACTCCAGAGTATGATCAGAGGGAATGGTCGAGCGGAGTTTTCTCACTGGAGGCCCTCAACATGAAGGTGTAGATCAGCACACTCACATGCTCTCAGTCAAAGGGTATATCCTTATGATCCTGTCAATTTTCTATTTCATCCAATGGCTGAATGTATGGGGCTAAATCCTGGCGTATTCGTTTCAACCTATAGAGATTTAAGGAGGAATTCCCAAGGGATGGGGGTATAGGTGAAGGATGATTTCATTATAAACAAACTCATCAACCACTCAATTTCTATGGAGGCAATCTTTTAACCAAAGCATGTGTCTAACAAAATAAAGGATTATGTTCAAAATAATAATCTCCATGGATGTTTGTATGGTAACCCTCCTAAATCACATATAATGATATTATAAAAGGACCATGTATCATACAAAATTCTCAATGTTTCATTCTAGTAACTCTCTACAAATGTTTTAGTTGGAGGTCTGGTTTTTGTCTTTTCCTTCATCTATGTTAAATAATGCACCCATGAAAGAGAGGTCTTTTGGAATGATATATAAGTACGCATTGATGATGATACCCCTTAATGTTTTGGGGTATTTAAAATTTATTACTTCACCATAGGAGACACAATAGGGGGTGCATTTCTATGGAGTTCAAGATTGGCATTTGATTCATTTTTGTTGTGGATAGGACATATGAATGCTGGTTTTGAGGGTGATTGGTTCACATGGTGTAACAATCATAGGAGAAAAAGGAATATATAATGTCATATTTAGTAGTGTTTGAGGAATAAGGAAAATATATCTCTTTTCCTGGACATAAAGTTAACACACATGGCACGATGCTTATCTGACCCCTCCCCACCGCGGCTTGATTAGAACATAAGAACCTCAAGAGATGTATGCAGAATATTTTCTGGGATGTGGGTGGTAGTGATTGGTTTCATGGTTGTGGTCAGGGAATCATGGAATTGTACACACACATGAAATCTGTAGATATCCTTACATAATAAAATCAGGTGGTATAAACAGTTGTTACAGTGGTGGGGGATGTCACTTCCTTCCTAAGATTAGGAGTTGAAAAGGATCAGTAAGGAGGAGAAACACCTGGATTCTAGCCTAGAGAAAGAGTGGAATGATATTTTATATACTAAATTAAGGTCTATGAAGGGTTATCTATCTAATGTTCTATAAATATAGTCGAAGATTGAAAGAGTGGGATATTGTGTTTGGTGGCTTCGAGAGGGGGACCAGAACAATGGCTAGTTTGAGTCTTGTATTAAAGAGAGGAGGAGATTCCATAGGACAAATACTCTATGGGAGGAAAATTGATACTCAAATGAGAAAGAAGAGGTTGTGAAAATGGATAATGATAGTATAAAATGATTATTGGTAGGACCTAATTCTACTATGTTATATGGTTATCCATGTGATGCATCATATTTGTTCAATTTAGTTCCAAGTAGTGTTACAGTGGAGAATGATGAGTTCTTGAGAAGGATTCTAGATGAGGATGATGTGTGAGAGGTAGTGTGGACTGTGAAACCTAGAATTTCACCCCAACCAGACGACATACATTGTTCTTTTTATAGGGTCACATGGGAGCTCTTCAAATGAGACCTGGTGGGAGCAGTGCATGATTATTTTCAGGGAGGTCCCCTTCACCACATTTCAAGTTAAACTAATATGTATTTGATACCGAAAGTGAGTTACCCTAATCATTTGAGCAGTATCAGGCCATAAGCATGTGTAACATGCCTTACAAGGTTTTTCATAGTCTCATAAAAAAAGGATAACTCTCCACCTAAACGCCTAGTTGGCTGCAGAAAAACATGGCTACATCATGGGGAGATATATATAGGGTGCGATTAAGGTGGTGCAAGAAATGATTAGCAGTAATGATAAAAAGACTTTAAATAACAACCTATCTATAAAACATGATATGATTATTTCCCGTGAATGGATGGAGTGGGGATTCATTTTAAAGGTTTTCACATGCATGTGACTCTGTAATTGGACCACTGACTTACTTTTTCACTTCTCTAACTCGGCATGGATATCCACTTCTTTTATGGGTAATAAGTTTGGATTCTACAAGTATTTTCATGGGCTTTAACAAGGGGATCCCCTATCCCCCACTCTCTTTATTCTCTCACAAAATTTTATTAGCTACTATATTAAAAGGGGTATAAGAATAGTAAAAGTTCTTCCATATCGAGATAGTTATGCTTCAATAATTATTTCACACATGATGTGTACAGAAGATACTATTCTTTTTAGTAATGGAAGTATTGGATCAGTGAATGTCCTGATTGAGCTTCTAGGGGAATATTGAAAATGGAGTTGGTAGGTGGTGAATTAGGAGAAAATCATATATAATTCTTCTAGGAAACACTCGGTCAAGTGGGATAAGATCCTTGAAGACAAATTGAATATGATGCATGGTTCCATACCTATATAGTATATTGGGGCATCGGTTAGTCCCAACTACCTTCACATTCATCATTTTGATTAGATTTTTTGTAAGATCACATGGTGCATTTTTAACTAGAAAACATGATTATATCATTTGGAGGTTGCATAACATTGGTTAATAGTGTCCTTCTTTCTATCCCCATGATTCTCTTTTCCATTTTGATGGCTCCCAAAGTAGTGATTCCCAATCTAGAAAGGATTATGGTATCCTTTATATGGGATGGAATGAATGAAGTTAGATATCATTGGGCCTCAAGGACGGATCTGGAAAGATCCATAGATGAAAGGGTGTCAATATATGGATTATCGTCTTGAAAATTCAAGGGACGCATGGAAAAATTGCATGGGAGTCTATGGGAGGCTTTACTTTAGGGGGAACACTCTTGAAACATAAATATGGCCAGGATGTGGTGGTGCATAGGCCTGAACCCTCATAGATATTGATGGTTATCTACATGTATACCAATGTTTTGCGTCCTCTTACCCTATAGCTGGTGGGGAGTGGAGAGTTTAATTCCTAGGGTCAGGATTGGGGGGGAAGAAGGATGTGGTTTCTATGTTGCCCACACCGGATATTTTTGTTAGAGAAGCATGCAGACGCCTAATTTATCTTTACTCATTTCGTAATGATAACCTGTGTGCTATCTTTAATGAAATAATCTTTAATGAGGTTCCATATAGACTCATTTTCATAGGCATCACATCGGGCACTCTATTTATTATGTCATATTATATTGGGAGGAGGGAACCAAGTATTAGTGATCAGTGGGGGGACACTCTTTGGTGCAAGGGGATTTCCCCATAGTTTAATTTCTTTTTGTGGTGAGTGGGAAATAACTCCCTACATACTAATGATATTATCCTTCTCATGGTACTATCCATGGCCTCCATATGTGGGTTATGTATTACTCTCAAACAAGAAACGCCTGATCATTGATTCTTCGTCATCGATTGGGATTACGAGACTTAGCAGGAATTGAGAGATTTCTCTCGGGGGATTTGATCATGATATAATGGAGGATAATGATCTCAATTAGTGGTTCATTGGTGCTCGTGAGCATGATCTAGAGATAAAAGGACGGGGAATCATCCGTGTGGTGGGATGCTGGGTAATTTGGAAATCCCGAAATGAGGCTCAACATAATATCATTTCCAGAACCCGAACTACCATTAGACATAAAATTTAGAACATATTAATGGACTTGTTATGTTTTTCTACTGAATTCCATTGAGCTCATTCTGTTATTCTTCTCAAAAGAGGTGTATCCAACCATATTTTTTGGATGTGTTAGGGTAACTGGGTCTGTTGGTTTCCCACCAGAACTGGGTTCAAACACATTATAGATGGTTCCTTACTAAGGGGAGAGATGAGAGGTGGTTGAGTTATTAGAGATCAAAGGGGGTCTATTGTTTCTGATTTCATTGCCTTTTATGTTAGAGTTTATGTTCTTCAGGATTACACAAAAATGGTGGTCACTAGGTCAGAGTTAAGCAAGAAAAATCCTATCAACATATAGACAGTGGAAACAAGATCATTGATATTTTATAAATTTATTCATGGAAGTGGATGTTGTCCATGGAACATGGAATATATTATCCAAAAGTTTATATAGACCATGGGAACTAATATTTAGATCACTCAAACTTGGCGTGAGGAAAATATGGTTGTGGACTTCTAGTCATCACAGGCTTCCACTCACCAAAATGTTTCTTTTTCTCCTAAATTAGGATCCTTTCTGTCTAATGGCGTCAACTCCAATCTTAATGATTCCTTAGTGCTCCATTATTTCAGACCTCTTCAAGTAATTTCTTGATTTTAACATTGTTGTTTGTGTTTTCAAAATCAATAAAAAATTATTGTTCATTCATTCATATCAATCCACCAAATTCCAATTAAATTGGGATTGAGTATTTTTTACCAAAATACATTACATATAAATTAATTTCTAATTTTATATTAATTTTTACTAGTACAAAACAAATGAAAAAAAATTAATTTGAATCATTATAATCATTGTTTGTTAAATTTTTTTATCCTAAATTATACCACCTACAATTTTCATGGAGATAACATAACGCAAAGCTCACAACATGAACAAAAAATGAAGACTATCAACAACAATGATAAGTGAATCAACCCAAGACCCGTGAAGTAGAACAAGAGAGAATATATCCATCTATAATCGAATATCTGAAAATCCTAAAGATGATTGATAAATTGAGTTGGAGGGAAAGAATAAAATATTATCTCTTATCATAAGGGAATCAATCGATTTTCATTATTCATTGATACCCTATTGATGGGATATGGATGAGCCAAAACATTTCCCTAGGTGTCCATTAAAAAATCAAAATTGTGTTATAGAGAGTTCTTGTTCACTGGGTGATTATATTGGGGTTTTTTAATTCTTTAAATATTTTCAGAATAAAAACATCATTGCACAGGGTTTCCAAGATTGGGCAATATTGTTTCAACAGCCATGCACCCTAACTATGCGCCCCTTCTATGAGGGTTAAAATTTATAATATATGGGTGCATAGTTTCTAATGTTGTGAAAAAACTTTTAAAGCCTCAATTATATGGTATTGTGTGTTATTCCCTCGGTGGGAACATTGTTTGGGAAAATATTGTGCTAATCCTACAATATCGAGAAAAATTCCAAATTTTCAATTTTCTAACAGAAACCACACAAGATAAACCATAACAAAAGACTGAAAAATGGATGGTAGAGTAGATAATAAATATAGTAACAATATCCTAAAACACATGTATTGTGATCTCATACATTCAATCAACTTATGTGTGGTATGATGTATATAGATGTACCTATGAACCTTGAGGCATATATAAGCCCTTCAAACCAAGATTCAAAACAAATATCATTGTATGATTCATTAATATGTGGAACTCCGATGATGTTTTATGTTCTCTAAGACCAATATCATCCAAAAACATGTTGTGATCGATAGTAATGAAGATAGATTCCTTCATCAACCTATCCACAATCACCCATATGATGTTACTGCTTAACGATGACTTCCAGAAAACATTAGAAAATTCATGGAGACATAATAAACTTTCCTTTATTATATGGTTATTAGATCAATGTTTCATGTAGGGAACATGAAAACCACATCCACCTATAAATAGTTGGAACACTTATTGTCAAATTGTTTGATGTCTTTTTCATCTCGTGATACTAATATAAGATGCTTATGTCTTAATAATTCCTTGTGTTCTTGAGATGTACTACATGTTTAGAACAATTATATTCTCAAATCAATTATTATTTAATGTATATAGTACCCATTAACGACCATTAAAATTTAGGATATTATTTTTATCATTAACAGTACCAAACATAAGGTATTTACATGTGAAAACAACCCTCATGGCCATTCCACAAGGATTAGAATATTTACCCTTCTTTATTCATTCCATATGTTATGATGTCACTATTAATTCTAGGATGATAGGTTTATATAGATTATTATATACTTAAAAATGTATTTAAAAACATGTCGCTTAAACTACAACTCACTATTATCTTTCTAAATATATTTAATCTGAGTAACACACAACAAATCATTGAATACTATATTTTCATTCCCTATAGTGTAAGGAAAAAATTATAAAATACAATGTAAATCAACCAATATCCACATTTATGGGTATATTATTCAATGAATTAATGTATATTTAATAATTTTTTGATATGTGTTAACAACTAATTAATACCCCAATACGTAACATCTTTTGTAGTGTAAGGAATGAACAACAACATCTTACTCGAGGTTGCCTGTTGGGTAATAATATGCATGAGGCCTTAAAATAAGAGACACTCGTAACATGACTCATTAAAAATGCATAAAAACTCCATACATCCCAATTTGTAATGTTTCATTAAATACTATTTGGCCATTATAAGTATTAGGAAAAACATTATTAGTTCTCAAGTCATCATTCTATTCCACTCCAGAAATGTCTCATTAAAACTTAGTACCATGTGGAATTCACACCCATAATAGTAATGATTTTATGAGTTCCTACTAGGAATCATTTGTTCCATATGATACATTGGTAGTATTTGAATACTACCCTGAATAGTAAAATATTAAAAACAATTAATTTTTGTTTTTATGAAACAATGAATATCACCTTCTCTAGATCCACTAATACCCTTACTTCTAATTTGATATCATCTAGGAAGTGAACATTTATTATAAAAATGTAAAACATAATGATAATGGAAAATAGCATGTTATAAATTAGTTTACTCAGTATGATGTCATGGTGTTTTTAATGATAATGTATATTCTAAGAGATAAATACGATATAATCCCATCAAGGAGAGAATGAATGGTCTAGGTAACAATAGAAAACTAGATTCAAAATGCGAATAAACATAATTTTTGTATTCATTTGATCAAACAACCTCAAAATTTATATATGAATTCCATACATGTTTCAAAACTATTTTCAATGTATATTTTAGGTTCTAACTCACAAATGTTGTTACCTTGATCACAAGTCAATCATTATGAAAACAATACCCCCTAAAATATTGTGTATATGAAAAATTAGGTACTAGTTTTTAATAGTAATGTGATTTAACCAGTGGTAATCCACAAATATATTTAGGTTAATTTAATCCTTCTTCATTATAATCAGATGTAAACCCAATATGAAGTAGTGGGACATATTAATTGTACGGCCCCCAGGTCCCCCAACCAACTTCTAAATTTCCCTATTCCAATAAGAGCCATCCTATACAAGTGGATAGACACCAATTCAACTATGGGATATAAATCAATTGTAAATCATTCTTCTCTCTTAGGAGATGTCCTAGGAAGAATTTTTTGACATAAATTATAAAAATAATCAATAAATATAGGAATTAATCATGTTTCACTCACCAATCATCATTATAATGCCAGGAAAATTTTTCCATTACCTTTACCAACTTGTGATTTTCATTTACTACTCATCATTTATGGATTTATTAATATTTATTTTGAAAATAGGTACCACCATTGAATGATGAGAAATAATCCTTTTAGTGATAAAATTCAATATGGGATCTAAAGGGTTCTAAAAATCCAATATTGAGAATTATTTCAAATCTTATCATCTTGATGATTATAATGTTTGAAAAGAAATGGTATCCTCATATATGAAGAGGAATGACCTTGCATCACCAAACTGTCCTTGAATATATTCTAAATCTTGTGTCAAGACATATCAGGACAAATATGTATTAAATCATTATTCCATGACATTCTATTAAAACTAATTCTATAAATTTTTGATATGTATAAATGTTAAATAATGTAGAAACTAGAGTCTAGGATAATATTATTTTCCCATATAAAATTGATGACCCAAATCAATACTCCTCAGGTGTCAGATATGTTATATGTATTCATATAGATCTAGAGACATATGATATTTACTATCCTCTTTGAGTAGGTGCAATTTAATTCAACTGTACAACCACAATCAAACATACTAGACCTAAATCACATCCTCTACCTTTTTAGATTAAAGACCACTAAGATCTATCATAACCTAGTGATATAGATTAAAATTAGGAACATGGAACAAGTGATTATCCTCAATCATTGGGAATTGGTGGAAATGTCTGAAAAAGTCTCTTCATATGGACCATTATTTTGTTCTCTCAACACATTATTATGTCCCAATTAAAAGTGGCATTCATGTGACAATTCCTTCCACTCCAATGGTATACCTGATTACCAATAGTGAATATACTATTTCATACACTACCCATAAAAGAATTATCTATGTAAAACAACCTAACACTAGATGAACCCTTCCATGAATGAGGTGCCAAACCACCATTCCAAGTACCTTCACATAATATTAGATTATTCAGGGAGTTAAGGATTGAGATTACAATCTCATATTGAGTCGTCAGTTGGATGTCTTTCACCCTATATCAGAAAGAATACATGTTCACATTATCAAAATACCTCACCCTAAATATGTCATCAACAACTAGTTAATAAGGGGACTCCATCACTTGGTATATCCATGAAGAATATATTATATGATATTATCCCTCCTTTCAGTGGAACTATCAAAATTCCCATTGATTATAATGAATCCTCTAACTGTGAATCAACGTCCCTTGCACTTATTTCCCCTTGAGAATGTAGTTTTTTTATACTATTTGATCTCCTCATCAACATGGACATTGTTAGTATAGCTCATGGATACCCTCAATAGACTACATAGTACATAAAAAACCCTCTCTAAAATGAGTTCTAATATTGTGTTTGGTATCATTTAGTGGTACTGAAGGTGTTGCTAAAAGTGGAACTACATATGGATTGGTTCACACCACCTCAGTGGCATAGTCATGACCATGTCCCTTTTTCTCAATTTGAGACCATCAAATATTTAAATGTAAATAATTTAGAGAGAACATCCCAAAAAAATCACTGAAGAACGTATTAAATTTAAGAAAATATAATGGGTATACGGCCTAATAACCAATGATACACTAACTAAGATACATGTTTCTAAAGCTGAGTAAGAATGTATGATTTCAAGTTCCAATTGTAAATTTTTCAGTTATATGTGGTATCAATTCATTTTTATAAATGATAAAACACTTTATTATATTATTGGAATCTAGATTTAATGACATCAAAATATTCACCACCATATATCAACATGTAATATGTTTATATATGATGCTTCATTTATATGGATTTTTATTCCAAATTTACTGAATAATAACAATATAAATTGTAATTATAAATTAATAGAACTGAAAAAACTAAAAAATTTCATCTTATATAACCACTTTTCAATGTAGTCTACCATGTTACAATTAGCCAAATGGGTATCTATCAACACGATATGTGGTAAAACACAATTTAGGTTGTTGCGGATACATTGTTTTACAAATTGTTTGAAATTTTACTACGAGAGACATTATTATATAAAAAAATTGAAAATAATTCACATAATTCATTAAAAAGATGAATACGAAATGAGATTATCATATCTTGGAATATACATGAAATATAAATCATTTTTCTCCTATAATGATTCATGAACTAATGCTCTCTTACCATAGAAAACCATGGGTGAAAATACTAAGGGAAATATTATATTATAAGGAACATTTTTTACCATATGGTAAAAATATTAGAAGTATAATAGTTGAAATACCTAATAATAAATTAATTCCCATAAAAAATGTCACCCCCATGTTTATTAGATACTCCATGGTGGATAATTATTAACAAATTATAAACCTACCTAACCACATTTATACCAACCACAAATAGGAATACAATTGAAAAACAAAGCTTCTATAAAACTTTATGACATCATGGGATGGGTTCCTGGACACCTAAATGGTATGATTTCCCGAAAGTCCACGCGATCTTGAATCTATATATACCAGAGGCTACAGACTACAAGTGTGGTAGTTTGGTGTTATGACATAAAAAATACAACCTATATATCATCAATAAAATGAGAATAATAAATATAAAATTAAAAAAACATAATGGAATCATATAATCCATATTGATAATAAAAATTATATAAAATGAAATAAATAGTATCATATAATGATGATGTAATGGAAACACAATGTATGAAGTAGGAAATTCATAGTGGGAGGAATAAAAATAGTGGCAGTATAGAAAAATGGAATGGAATGACCAATAAAAACTATATCCAAGGGAATTTGGATAACTGGATCTTTAATCTACTCCCGACCCTAAAAGAAATAAATAATATAAAAATATGTTCATTCATTTATCATTACAAATTTCCATGAATTTTATATTGTACCAATGCCTATGAAAGCTGTGGGTAATACTCATTAGTCAACCACCCATAGTTGTTAATGAAAATATAGTCTATGATTGTCATTTATAACAACATGTAGTTACAAATTATATAATTTCAAAACATACAAGTGACGTTGCAACACTGAATCTCTTAAATGAATACATATCCAATCTAGCCTATATTAGTCTATAACATATATCCCTATGAATAAGAATTATTATTTCAACTAGGGAAATATAGTGTATAAAAATGATTCTTCATATATGAACCAGTAGTCATCAATAGATGATTCATGGAATCTATGGTTTCCCTAATTTGTGGTTACTTATAGTGTTCATATGTTATTTTGGCTGTTTTATTTTGAGTGTAGTCCTAGGTGTGATCCCTTATCATTCCTCTCTTAAGGGGTTTCGACTGATGTTGATGAATAACTACAAGGTTATCTCAATATTGACCAAATTGGAAGTTAAAAATAGCCATTGAATTCTATGTTTGATGTCATCATGGAAAATAAAAGAAGATCATCCGATGTATTATATTTTTCTATCGTTTGCAGCATAAATTTTAGTATCATGAAAATTATTTGATAATTATAAAAAATTTACTAAATAAATTATTGGTGGATCACATCCATTTCAAAAAAATGAATTTTTTAGCATCATTTTAGATTTCTTACAGAATTGTTTGTTAGGAATCCAAGGTGTAATGAATGTCGGATACACCTTTAATGTATGAGAAGAGTCAATAACAAAACTCAATCATATTTTGTTTTTAAATATAAAATCATTTAAGTATCAATGAAAGTAAAAAATTCAATTAATTCAATTAATTTAAAAACAAATTCCATTAGAAATTGTATTAAAATATACAATAATCATGATTTGATTATTTGGGAGAACTACTATTATAATGAATTTTTTGGTAAGAAAACAATAATGGGTAGAATAAGTTTTGGTCACTACCCTCCAACTACTTTAATGGGTCTCAAAAAATATCTCAGTCAGTGATTAAGATACTAAATAATGTACATAATATTATAATGGTGTCACATGAAAAATTTAACATGTACCCAAATACATCATGTTATATTAATTAATAATATTATGGAAATGTAATAAACAATATACTTATTCCTTGTAGAGGATTCATAAATTGGTTTTAGCCTATGATTTGGGATTCAATGTGAAAAATATAAAATGAAAAAAAAATACCAGAAAATGTTGTATAAAACATACACATAGAAGAAGTGATTTTCAAGAAGATAATAAAAATTAATGGAAACATATAGATTTTAATAAATATTATGGTTCATCGAACAATTCAAAAATATCATGAAATAGGGGTTTAATAGATTATGTTCATCAATAATTTCCATAAGGATGTGGGGTAGCAGTGGTTTAGGGGCCATAAAATGATGAAGTAAGGGAAAACAATTTATTTTTAATGTTAAATATGGGAAATTGTTTTTATATAATATTTAATGTAGTTATTCGTTTTGAATCATAGTTTTCTAAAAAATGCACCAACATTGAAACCATACTTTCTATGTGTAACATACATCGTTTGGCTTAATCAAATAACAAGAGAAATGATATAGAGACTATTCGGAATGGAAATAAAATACAATTAAAACCATTCAGGATTTATAATAACAATTTACATAATATATTAAATCAATATCGTCTCTATAATAGGTCACATAATTGATGTTCAATGTTATATAAACATGTTCTAAAGAAGAACAACATTATCCTTATAAAAATATTTTGAACATTGTGATTTAAAAACATCAAAATTTCCCTTAAAATATATCTAATACCTTATGAACGTCCTCTAGTATATAAAATTATTATGGTAGAATTGTAATATTATATACCATAAAGAAGAACTTGTATCATACATGTAAATATTTCATGCCAAATTTAGATAAAACTCTATTTCTATCACTTGTTAAATAGACATTCATTTAATTTTGTTTTGACCATGGTTTTTTTGTCAGAGTAGAGTATGTTTAATAACCATAAATGAGAATTATTTTATAAAATATGATGAGAATAATTTTTTTTGGAATGTAGAGCACACCATGCACACAGTTTGTTAAACCATGTGGCAACTCTGTGAATAGGATATGATGTTTGATTTTCCCCAATGGAATGTTTGAAGATTTATTTTCCCAACCATTAAACACCCTAGGAAAACCTCATGGGTTTCAGATTGGATTGTTTATTCCCAATTCATTATTGGTGCATTGTCTGGTAAACTATTATTCCAAAAAATAAATCCTTCCATGATTCACTAAAAATTGATTTTAAATTTTTTCAATATTTTATTGTATTACCATAATCCCATATTATTTACCACATATCACTCTAATGAACCAGTGACACGATCATTGGGTGTCTCGTATTTTTCCCTATAATTTTGGAAGACATCCAAATGTATTTAGGCGATATTATTTATGGTAATTTACTATTAACCCCTTCCCCTCCATTATCCATCATTATTTTCTTTTATTTTTTTATCTCAAAAGAACCCTTACTTCATTGTTAGATGATTTTATGGTCGGATATTGATCTTATCATGGAAATTTACTCATGTAGTAGTTGTAGAGGATACTTCATTTCTAGGGGGAATGTTCTATATCAATGATGATAATTTAATTCATTTATAATATTTAACTAATCTAGGTGTTTATATTTCATCAAATTCTGTTGCACTGATTTTATTTTTTATTGTTTGAATTTTTTAATTTATCATTGTTTTTTATATATACATCCCATGTAATTATAATTATTTTAATGAATACTATTATAATCCTTTTAATGGAATGGCATTCTATGCCCAGGGATTATGAAAATGCCTAATTTTACCATATAGCTTTCAATAGTTTATTAATTTTGTTTAGAGAACAATATTTACTTTTTAAAAAGTCTTATTAGACAAAAATTTTCATCATCACAAAATATTGGAAATTTTTAAATTGTATAAATTATTCAAGCGTGGGAAATTTTTTTTATTAGAGTGGGATAACACTTTTATCAAAAATGAAAAAAAATTATCACCATGAATTATTTTTATATGAAAGGGTTATGGTGTTTAATTTCTTTTAGAGTCCCAAATGAGTGGGTTGATTTCAAAAGTGTGTGTTTGTCCCATATAGCATACATTTTTAAACACCTCAGTGTCCGTGAATGTTTTCAAATATGATTGAAAAATAAAATAGTGAGTTACCATTATATTTTCAAAACATAATGGATAAATAACACTCAAGAGTATATATGGATGTATTTTTTATATAATGTATTGATTTTTGATTCCAAGCATTTTTTTTTGTTAATGATTTTTCAATTTTTTATAGAGAGCTTGTTTACAAAAATTTTGTGATACAAAATTTTTCTACATTAGTTCTTTCATGAAATTCTCATGTGATCATGGGGAGAATTTTTGTTCATGGAACATTATATATAATTTTTATGTTTCGATGTATAGGGGTTTCATTATTCTTGGTGTGGAATTTTTGGCTTGGGTAATTATAAAATGATTATATTGGGATTCATATAGTTGATTGGTTATTCTCAGCTCTATTTTATTAGTCATGCGAGTTCATGGTAGATTGTATGTGGATAATATTTGGGAGAACCATATTGGATATTTCTAGTTACATGTAAATTGTTTTATTGATACTCAATGATAGTTAGACAATAAATGATATCAGACCCAGATGCTATACATTTTGAAAATGATCTTGGGTAGAATTCATCATGGGGAAATTTCCATCATTGATCCATCATATGATGTAATTTGATGGAATAAAATCTCCCAGATCCTATGGAAATATGAGTTCCTAGGACATTATATTTTTGTATTTGGTGACAGCTTCCATAGATATTGTCACATTTTTTAGTTTCAACCAATTTTCAATATCACCTTTTTTGTTCCATTTAATACCTGATCATTGTGACGATTCTAATAAAAATAGGATACTTATATGTCCAATTGTAGAATTTATATTCTTTTCTTATATTTTTTAAATTAATATTTATATACCTATTTTGAACATATGTTCTTGACTATAGTGACTTAGAATTGTATAACATTATATTGTTGTAAATGACTGTCTGATTTCATCCTTCTTCTTTTTTATTTTTAAAATTTATAAAAATTGACTCAGAAAAGAATTTTACAATGTAAAAAAACCAAAAAAATTATTTTATTATGTTTTTGAAATATTTTATAAATGATAATGAAATTTTTTCTCAATTGAGAAAAGTAGGAATAAATTTTTTTTAATCTCTATGTATTTGGGAATTTTTAAATAGGATTTTACGGTTGTTGTGACTAGTTTAATAGTAATGGATTTATTTCTATCATGTATTAGAAAAAAATATGATAGTTGAAAAAAACATATAGTTTTGAAATATGTATTAAATAATTGAGAGTTTATAAAATAATTTAAACTATTACATTAAAATAATGATTTAACATAGAGGTATAAGATACAAGAAAATGTCTTCCAAGTTGTGTTCTCTCCATAATGAAAAACAGTTAAATGAGATTTAACACACATTTGTTATATTGTTTATTATATTTTCCCTTATGGATAATTAATATTATATATTTAATTTTTAATTTTCACATTATAAATTTGACTTCTTTGATTTAGTTTTCTTTGCTGACTGATTTGGATTTTCAATCATGCATATATTTTATAAGTTAATATAGATTCCATCCTATGTATCATCCTTTGTATCTTTTGAAAAGAAATGTGTGGATAGATGGTGACCACTGGTCAAATGGATGGTCATTGTATGTTATATGGAAATTTACTATCTATGTATTATATTTGGGAAATGTGGGAAACATTAAACTAGACTTTAGGTTTTGGGTATTTTTTTTACTGTATGAATATTATTTATTTATTTTATCCTATCTAGTTTTTGAGTATTGTTTGTATATATTTTAAAGTTTATTTATTTTATTCCCACCTTTGTTTACTCTAAGGATGTAGGGATAAATCATTCCCAAGGAAAATTATATGATTCCCATGAACATGTTTAAAGTTATTATGGTTTTGAAACTCTTTTTATTCTATGTGGTGTACCATATTAAGAGGCAAGTTAGACGGTACCTAAGGTCTATTAATTAATAATATCTCCAGACATCAACCTCCTAGAATATTTATTTTCATCTCACATCCACTTCCATTTATGTACACTTGTAAAATATTATAAATTTTATTAATTCTTAATGTTTTAAATATTTGAAATTATTATCATTATAGAAATGAGGAATTGATTACCAGGGATAATGGACTAGAACTCACATACTCTAAAATATTTGAAAAAGTGACCTTTGAACACCAAATGTAATAATTTTAAGGATTAATAATTAATATTGTAGTAATTATAAATTATAATAAATACACTAAAATTTAATATAATAATGAATTTGGGTTTTTTAGATTTATAAAAAAATTATTTTTATTTAGCAGGATTTAAGAGAACTTCAAAACCTTGTCAGAAAAACATATAAGGATATATCATACATCCTATTTTATTTTCAAGATTATGTATTTTAAATACCAATTAAGGGATATTATATGTACATTATCCATTATACCACATTTATTTAAGATTAAAATTTTCAACTTTAGGGATTCTATTTTCACATAACCTTTTCTATATTATATATATAAAATGATTATAAAATTTTTATAAATGTATGACCTTATATCACCTCTTTAGATAGTAATATTTCTATTACATATCCATGTTCATTAATATTGTACTTAAGAATATATTATAAACATATATATAAATGATATAAAATAGTTTATAATACATTTAAATTTATTAAAAAACTATATAAACGAATATTTTTACGATATTGGTTGACAATCGTAAAACATTTTTCAATAAAAAATTAATTTTTTAGCATTTAAATATTAATCAGAGCTTTTCAACACCATGAATATTATATTATATGAATGTTAATATAAAATTTATCATTTTTAAATACCAATATAATATAATTTATATAATTTTAGATACTTTTAGTTTATAAATGTTACCA
This sequence comes from Viscum album, assembly GCA_963277665.1. Taxonomy (NCBI): domain Eukaryota; kingdom Viridiplantae; phylum Streptophyta; class Magnoliopsida; order Santalales; family Viscaceae; genus Viscum; species Viscum album. The sequence continues at coordinate 697,457,790 of OY728163.1, forward strand.
AAAAGATATAATAGTCCCTCTAGTAATCCAAATCATATTAAAAATTCTATTATGGAAAATATTTTTATTTTACATTGATAACATTTACGTATTTTTATGACCCATTAAAGATATGTTATTATGATACAAATAACATTCAATCTGTGGATGGTAAATTATGATGGTGCTTGGGATATTTTTTATATTCAATTTTCCCCCATGGGATAATTATGTTGTGATGAAATTGTAATTTTTTTATGGTCTTGTTGAACATTTATGTATAATTTACAATATGTGAATGGTTGTACCATTATTATATATCCCTAAAATGTTTTATATAATAATTATGGGTCATATGATAACATCAAAAATAATGTTCTGTGAGAAATATTTGGTAAGGGACACTACCCATGATGATAGTATAGTTATTTACCCATAACTATTGAAATGTTTGGAATGGGGAGTGAAACCAAAAAACATATCAGACTCTGTCAAATTGGATATTATTGGTAGTAAAACATTAATGATTAAATAATTTATTTTTATGTTATTTCCACATATATATATATCTTTTAAAATTTTATTCTCTAATGGATCATTACTGATTAATGAATTTTCTACATTATTATGAAAAAAGCATATGCGTTGACTCATGATTTATGATATTTTATTTATTGATTTTGATTTTGAAAGATATGGACAATTATCCATCCCATTATAAATATCATATGATTAATTTTGATAATTTATTTGTATATAACATTAGATAACCTTACTGAGCATCTAATATCACACACTCTTACGTTACAATTGACCCATGTTATAAATAATGGAATTATTTGGGGTATGCCTATAAATAGATTTATTTCTGGGGTAATTTATTGTAGATGTAAAATATTGATCCTGAATTATGAAAATTATATATATATAGAATCTGAAAATAGTCAACCATTATGATTATAATATCTATAATCTTATGATATTATATGAATATTTACATAAAAACATGTCGTATTTTTATATTTTTTTCAGGTCACCAACGGAATGACTTGTTCTCCCCTCTATAGTTACATTAAAAAATCGAGTTCCACACTAATTTTACACAACATTTCTTGTGGAATGGAACAAATCATTCAACATTATATTTTCAAATATAAACATAGAGAATTATAAATCCTTGAAAAAATATCGTAAAATGGTTTTACATACCATTAAATTAGTATCACTGCTGGAAAATGGATCTATACCCACAGGTTTCCCAAAAATCATGTGTATAGACTCCCATATACCCATAATTTTCATGAACCGTTAGTATAAGTGACATTTTCTGACCTATACCAAGGGTACTTTCAAAACTATCAGTATAGGGTACCCACGTAAGCATGGGAAGCCCAAAACGTTCATGGGAATACCATAGGGAATTCAATTCCCACCATTTATATTGAACTATAAGTATTTGTGGCATCTATACCCACATTTTTGATGAACTGTGGCTATATCCTTAAGTATATAAGCCTATACCTACAGTTTTCATAATCTATGGGAATAGATGGCACTTCTACCCATGGTTTCTCTAAACCGTTGGTATAGACTTTCGTATTAAAGCCTATACCCACGGTTTTCATAAACCACTAGTTTAGCTTCGACCTATACCCACGGTTCTACTGAACCGTGGGTAATGGGTTCCTGATATTTTATGTAAGAAAAATATATATCTTTATAAATGTATATGAAATTGAAATTACACCTAGTGTAGTGGTAAGCTGGTCTGACCTCATAGGACAAATGCACATTCCCAGATTCCGCACATAGTTTTATTTAATCCATTTTTTAAATATATATATATATAACTACATATATCAAACAATTAAAATAATTGAATGTAGTGTAGTGGTTCTAGACATCAGCGGCATCTCAACAATGCATGTTCCAAACTCGGGTTTAATTTTTTTCTATATAGAGTAAAAATAAATATTATTAAATAGATATATAAAAATAGAAACAATTTTAACGCAGCTGAGTTGGTGAGAAAGTGTGGTTTCGTGCAAAATGTCCTGGGATCAAAAATCACTGAATGTTTTATTTCCAGTATAGATGATATGTATTAATATATATTGGGAGATGCAGAAATATATATATAAAATATATGTGGATCTGTTGGTTAGGATGTAGGATTTTGGGATTCAGGTCATTGGATCAATATTCAGGGGCCTCCTTTTATTATTGTTTGATCCCTTTTTCTGATATTTTACACCCATGGTTCTGCAAACCATGGGAATAGTAATTTAATTGATATTTATTCCCACGTTTTAAAACTGTGGGTATATGTCTATGACATGGTTGAAAATAGATATACCCACAGTTTTAGACACCCTAGAAATAGGTTCATGAACTAACCTGACGCATCGGTATCCCATAGTTCCAAAAACCGTGGGTATAGCCAATACCCATGGTTTTGTGTGCTATACCCACTATTTTAAACTGTAGGTATAGGTTATTATTCCAGTAGTGTATTTTGGTTGCAACCACATTTCATTCTCTTACTATCATATTGATTCATAATCAATTACTAAAAAAATTATTCTATTATAGATAAAATTGAATCAAATACTAACTTATAACAAGATCAACAATAAAACCCAATGGTTTTAATAGATTCTAAATTGATATGGTGATGTAATGTGATATGTTATTTAATAAGATACGATAATAGATTCTGAATGAACCATGTCATCTTTGTTGATTTTTTTGTTGTAACAATTTCATGTGCTATGAAACTTAAATACATTAATGTTATTAATATTGATCATTTTATATTATTCTCAACACTTTTTAATACCCTTCATACAGTGGATTTCTGAATTCATCAATTTTATTTTAATTACTAGATACACAACATTGGTTTTTCATTGGTTAGTGTTTATCCTATGGTATTACTGATTTAGTAGATCATTATAATTATTGTATGAAAATTTAACAGAAGTGGTAGATTGGAAATGAATGGTGATAAATTCACATGTGAGGAGTTCCAGCTTAATTGGGATACTTATAGATAACATTCTTGTAATTGTATCAAGGGGAGCCAACATTGAATTTATTCACAGTATTCTATTGATGGGACATTGAATTGAGACGATCTATGTTTCATCCTATAGTAGGCATGGGATTATATAGATTTTATTAAATTGATTTTTTTGTAATTCCCAATGGAAATTCATTCATGGATAATACCAAGATTGAAGTTTATTCCTATGATGGAATAATCAACCCTATCCATCTCTGGTTAGTTCATATACTATATCCTAGAAAAAAAATATTCATTTGGTTTTATTTAAATCCATTATGACCATTTTATGTTATTGAGATATCTAGTATGTAAATAAATGAAATTATTTGATAATATTTTTAAGAATAACATAGTTATTGTTAATATATAATGGAAAAGAAAGGTGATTGGTGTCTGGTATATGATGATAATTCATGGATATATGTTGCCACTATGCCTACTCGGAATACAGTCATGCATTGATTAAAGGAATTTATTTTCATCATTGGGTGTTGAATAAATATTATTTGTAGAACCCAAATATTTTTAATATTTGATGCTATGTTTGATAATGTATATGATGTGAAATTGTGAGTATAAAAAACAATGAAATATTATTTTTTTGTTATATCATTTCTAACATATTTACTAAATTATGGAATATGAATAAGAATAAACAAATTAAAAAACATAAATAATTATACTAATCAATAAAAATTTATTCATTAATTATTTGATATTTAAATGTTCATTTTAATAAAAGAAATTTTTTTCTTCTAAATTTTGTTTTATTCAGAATGATTATAAATAGATTCTTGTGAGTGAAAATTTTAATTAATTTTCTAATATTTTAAACTTTTTTATATAAAAATGATATCATTGTTTAAATAAATAGTCAAAAAATGATCATTTCGTGAAACCATAACATATTAATGGAAATATGTTTTTCCAAGAATATTGAAATGTGTTATTTTAATTGATAAATAAAATTTCATTTAATGATATTATGAGAAAAAAATAATTTTAGATTTATTTTAAAATTTCTTTCTTTACAATTGATTAATTTTAATATAATTTTAGTCATTTTAGTAAAAATAATATAGCAAGTTATTCTAAAAACATTGTTTTTTTTAAAAAGATTTTTTGAAACCTAAATTTTATACATTTTTAAAAAAATTAAAAAAATTAATTTATCCCATTTATAATAGTTGAGTTTCAAAAAATTATTTACATGATTTGAATTAAGATGTTCAAATAATGTAAATTTTATAATTTTTTTTTTGATAATTCGAATAGCAACCAAGGCAATTTTTATCTCCTTCTTAATGGGTATGGGTGGTTAATCTAGGATAAAAAGTGATAATTTTATAATGTTTCATCATATTTCTTATTTTATTAATTTAATTCGACAACTAACACCATAAGATCAAATTTTATTTTCCAAAACTAAACATTATCTATAAATACTAACTAAATATTATTTAAAATAATTATTTTTTCAAAATGAAACTATAATACGTTTAAATATAATTTTTCTGTTCAAATTGAGAGAAAATAAAATTATGAATGATTACAATTGTATCTAATTTCTATAATGATAAAATCATAATGAAGCTAATTTTCATTTATTTTGATTGAATAAAAAATTTCAATAAAATCTTTCACAATATTAATAATATTTTTTCACAAAAAATAGAAAAATAAAATAAATGATATTGAAAATATTTAATGAATTGTAATAAGGGAATGCTATATTGTTTCAATATATATGTAGATAAATATAATATATTTGATATGTTTCAAAGTTTTATATTTTATATATTAATTTTTCATTATTATTTTGTTTCTCATTAATTAAATAGTGTCAAATTTCGCATTAGTGATGTTTTTTCATAATAATATATAAATCATTTAATTTAAAATTTTTGAAAGTTGTTAGAGGGAAATTTGGATATAATATATATTAAAAATTGTTATATATTTTACATTTATGAACCAAGTTTTACCATTTATGTAAAACTATGACCCTGTAGGTTTAAAAAAATATATTATCGTATTGATGGTTAAAATTAGTTATTTATATATTTCATCAAAACTATATGGTTTAAAATGATAATATAACCAATCCAAATACTATTTTAATTATGGGATTTTAACTATATTCCACCTTATACTTGAATCCTAATACATTTTGAAAAAAGTTTCTATAAAATTAATTTAGTTTATTTTAATCTTTTTTTTAAATCCCATGACTCTCGCTTCCTACAATTATAAAAGGGAACCGAACGTTTCTCTTCCTCATACCACACTTTGAATTATATAATGAACATTCCATAATAAAATATATTATTAAATTCAGTTTCCTCTTCAAAATGGTTTATTTAATCCTAAAATACAAACTATAAGCTTCAAAACTAGAGATCTATATGAGATCTTTCATAGAAGAGCACATCACCCTAACCGATTACTCAGGTTTTGTCTTCTTCTTTACCTACTATAAATCAAATTTATATAAAATAATATAATAAAGTAAATATTATTAATATTATTATATTTTTTCATTATTATTATGTCAATATTAGAAACCCTCATTCACATAAAATTATGAAATGAATGTATTTTTCATGCTTACGTACTGTTTACGCATTCCATGTAGCGATAACATTCATTTTACAGTATCATATTTCATGGATGGATTTTATCATTGTTTTAATATTTATATATGATTATTATGAAATAATAAATCTTTTATAATTAATAAATATAATCTAACATCATACCTTCCAATCTGTTGGAAGAAAATAACGTCGCCCATATATATGTTTGGACTACCACCTCCACGAAGAGATATGATTTTTTTCCATTATTTATTACATAGATGTTAAAGAAGAAATTATTTTATTAATATAAATTATTTATATTATGTAATAATTATTAATATATAAAGGTTAATAATTATTTACCATTATTTTTTCCCATCAATAGAAAATTAAAACAATTATCATTCTTACATATGACCTACTATCTGTATAAAAAATGTAAATCCATTTTCAATAAATATAATTTATAAATGATTAAAAATGTATATAATGTATATATATGATATTTATAACATGATTAAGGTTCTATATATGATGTAACCATGATCCATTTTCCCTAAACATAACTATAAAACCAAAATATACATGAATAATCAAGAAGATAGCACCAAGATTACTTATTTTAATAATTTTTTTACAGACATATGATAAACGGTTATAAGTAAATCAAATGTGATATTAATTTATTTAGTATAGTTCTATTATATATATATTTTAAAATATTTCTTCATTATAGATCATGTTGAAACATGTATCGTTTGAATTAGACATGAGTTAATGGTTTCAATTAAAACATTATTATATGTGATGAAACTTTAATACTCACAAATTATTTCTCTTATTGGTGAATATTCATCCCATTGATATAGTATGTCATGAATAATTTATATACTTTTTATTTAATTATTCAATTCATATAATTATTTCATTCAGATTATGAATAATATTTTTTTAATGCAGTTAGGGTTTATTTCATAGTCTCTTTATTATTAATAATTTATTAAAAATTGGTTTAAATGAAATATTATTGAAATATTCAACATGGGGTACTATTTTACCATTTAATAGAATAGTGAAAGTAATGTTTCTTAACTTATAAAACTGGTATGTAATTTCATTCCATCATGACCATTAACTTCCCTGAATCGTACTTTATAGGTTTATAGGGTTATACTCATTTATGTTTTTCTAAAAAAATTGACCATTTTTCTATTTAAATATTTTTTTTATTTCAATGTAAACTTATCTATTTTCCACGAAAAAAATTTATATAGATTTTTCGAGATTATATTTACCTATTTTAACATCGTTTGTTCATATGTTTTTTTTAGATTTTAATATTTAATACCATCCACAAAATTTATTTACATAGTTTATGAAAATATTTACATGGAAATGTATTGCTATTACAAATTATAGTTCATTAAATATGGGAATTAAAATTTTTAAAGGAATATTTATTATTATATGTTGTTTATTAATACGATGAATAAATCAGTCATGTTATGTGATGGTTGGGATTCAAAATTACATATCAACTCGATCGATTGATTTGTATCGTTAACCAAACTAGATTGGGTATTTGGATGAGGCCTTACCCATTTATATATATTTCATGGAATTCAGATTTTGTTGGTTAATTTATATTTAATGGAACAAGGATAAAATGATAAGTATCAATATCATGAATTATGATTTCAATCATAAAAAAAAGTTTTACTAATGGTTGTGTGTTATTTTAAAAGTTACTATATCCATGGATAAATTTTTATCTCATTTTTATGTGATTATAATTTATTATTTTAATTTTCCCATTCTATATTTGGTTTCCACTATATGAATTCCCACACTATCCATCTGAGTTCTCTTTTATATTGTATCCATTCACCGTTATATGAAGAAGGAATGTTATATTGAGTAAAAGTATGTAAATTATTTACATCCATAATGTAATGAATTTTTCATTAACATATATATTATCATAATTTGGTAGATATCTATTATACAATGACTACTAAAATATTTTGACCATTGGAATGAAATTACATGTAACTACTGAAAATTAATTTATATAATGAAATTATCTAGGCTATTGGGGTCAGGTTCATTATTGTTGGTATAAGAGAATGTTTACAAGAAAACTTGTAAACAATATTTTATAAAAAAAATATTAGAGAACCAAACCCTATGACAGACCATGATAATATTCCCAAGGGGATATGATTATCATTTTGTGATTATTTACAAAATAAAAATTCAATATCTATAAAGTTTTTTACTAATTTTTTATAAATATATTATGGTTACAAATGTTATAATCTAATATAGTGTGTGGAAATTTTCTGAAATGACATCTAGTGGAATTAATGGTATCCATATCAATGCTTGTAATGATTGAAGTCACTTACCTCCAAGGAAAATAAATGATTCTAGAGCTACATATGTAGTGGGTGAAGAAAATATCATTACCATATAGGGGTAGCTAACTCATTTATAAAATATAAATTTTCCATTACAAAGTATCCTAAAAATCCATTAAGTAGTTAAACCTTATATTTCCTCTTCATGAATCACCATCCTCCATAATTCAAATAGAGTCATAATCCATTTTTTTGAGATATAAATTGGTTCAATGTAAATTATATATCTTTCATTATTATAAATTAAAAAATAGATGTTAAACATGATGGTTTATAATATTTATAATAATGTAGAACAATGGTTTATATTGATTAAAAACATTTAGGATGAGGTCTAACTAGAGTGAAATAAATGGATTGTTCTTATATAAATTTTCATAGAAAAATATTTTCCTCTTGAACAATGTCTATATGAGGAAAGAAATATCATGAGGTAGGTAAAAAGGATGTGGAAAATGATTCCAATTATGAACCCAATTTTTTGAGGATAAAAAGGAATTTTGTATACTATGTACGCAATCCAATGACTAGTATAGGTTATTTCATAGATATTGTAGATCAAATATTTTGAAGTGAACTAGTCTCAAAAAAATTATAATCATGTGTTATTTTTTATAATTTAATATCATGAATTGTGAATAAATTCTTATATAATATTTCATTAATGGAATTTAATAGAGTAATTCATCTATATAAAAATAGATAAAGGGTATAAGGGAATGAAGTATTTGCAGACATGATATACTTGTGGGAGTAGACACCTTTGTACCTACCTAAAAGAAAAATGTTATTGCTTCAGGTGTTTGGAAAAATGGTTCCATAATCATCCTTAAAAGGGAATGAATTAAAACATTAATGTTTAGGGGTTAGACATAGAGGATATGTGTAGGTAAATAATATAATTCCCCATGATTCAAGATAATGTACTTTATTAGAGGGTAAGGGATAATGGATATACATATATTTTTACTATAAATGATCGGGAATTATTAATGTTTTATTTAATTTGGATTCAATAATTAATTTCTAGATTTATTTTTTTCCACCGCATTTCAATTATAGGAAACATGATACAAATAACGATTGTATTATAGTAGTTTTCCATTATACATTAAATTGTTTTGGGTCAATGGAACTGAAAAACAAGAAATTTTATATATTTTTAATGATATTTTTTAGAGATACTTGCATAATGGAATGATATCTCTTAAAAAGGTCTATTTGTTTAGTTGATAATGTTTTTTTTTGATAAATAGAATATTGACATTGATCTATTAAATTGGATTGCACTGGGGACCTTGAAAATGGTTAGTGATTTGAATAAAAATTGGTAATATTACCTTTGAATGAGTTTTTACATTTTTTAGATTTTTTGAATATGTTTAGTAATCTTATATTTTAATTTGTGAATGATAAAATAGAGATTTGTTTTGAATTTATGATTTCATTGATGTTTTGTTGTAATTTATGTTTATAAATTTTTTTCAAGAATATATGATCAATGTATTGACAAATTCATTATTTGATAATTAGGAGCTATTTTTTGATATCATGGCTATTAATGTTATGATGATTTAGTGACCCGATTTATATATTTTTGGATTCATAAATTGGTCACATATATTTATGAATGGTCTTATGGTTTAAAATTTATTGAATAGATTATGTTGAACAATGTGTGTTATGTTTGAGGTTTTATTTATTAAATAATAATTTGAGGACTTATATCCTACCCAGATTTTTAGGGAAAATAAATAGATATTTTAGGAATTACATGTTATTATATAATGGATCTTATGAATACTTAATGGTTATTTGTAGTGCATTAAGAATAAAAATATCCTTCTTTTATATTCATTTCTCCAAGAAATATATTAAAGGGAAATTTATTAATACACAACCAATATATATAATTATTTTAAGTGATTATATTTTTTCGACTATATTACCATGACAATAAAATAATCCCTCACCCTTAGGAATTGAATCATTATAGAAAAATTTATACATTTACCCTCAATTTTTTTAAATTAAAGGACTTATAAATATTCTTAGATTTATAGTATTATAGTTTTTAGTGTTCTCATGAATATATTCTCTATGAATATCTAATTGTCCTAGGGTATTTTTTCACATACATTTATATATTTTAACATCCCACAAGTGGTAAACTATAGATAAACAAAGTTTTTTTGTCAATTCATATAACCATCATATTTCATTTTCCCCCTTTTTCAAGAATATGTTTTATTAACTATATTAATTATTTGGGTTTTCAATAAAATTTCTTTTTAAATATCATACAATTGTTTACATCACATAAAATAAATTCATATAATAAAAATGTGCCAATGGGGTAGGGGGATTTCACACCTAATATATTTAAATTACTATATGATGTTTAACAACATATATGTCACACAAAATTGTTCTTTAACAAATAAAGGAAAATTATTATTTAAATACATACATTATAAACTATCCATTGAATTTTCAGATATGAAAATGATTAAACACATTAGAAAAGACATATATATAATGGTCTAAATCCGTAAAAATGTTTTAATTTATTATAAATAATTAAACTCTCAATTTTTAATAAATACGTTTTAGATATTAATTGTGTGTTTCCATAAAAAATGTATTTATGAAATTTTATGAGTAATGTAATAATTAGTTTCTATATTTCTTGAATTTTATTTCTATAATCGTTATTTTGTTAGAAATTAAAATATTAAAAATAAGTTATTGTAAAATTTTCAGCATTTTCTAAAATCATTTATTTCACAATTAATTTCAAAAAATAATTTTTTAAATGAAATAAGTTATTATATTTATAGTATATATAATGACATATTCTAGTTAATATATATTAATTTAACCGCCATATATAAGATACTAGGTTTAGGGTATTTACAATATGTCCTTGATACTAGCTTTCTTTATGGGATTGTCCCTCAAAGGGACTTGGAACCAAAAAAGGTAAACATTGACTAGGGTATGACCATGTGTAAATGTAAAAAGATATTTTAAATATAAGTTAATCTATATCCAAACTAGTGTTTTGAAATTGAAAATTTTCAATTAATACAAAACCTGTATATTTTGGATGGATTATAAGATGATAGTGTAAGTTATTGAAGAGAATTATCATTTTTATGAAAAATTGGGGGAATATTTCCACTGTGTATCTATTTCTTATGATTAATAGATTATAGATAACTCACAATTTGTGGATGGGGACGATAAAATTTTTGATTATATTTACTTTCGTAGAAACCATTAGCACATCATGTTGTTTAGATATACCTTATCTTATGAGGAATTGATGAAAACTACTGATGAAGTGTAATTGAATGTGTTGAATAGGAATCAGAATATGAGGTATAGATTTCATGATCATTTTGAAAGTGAAATTTTGATTACAAATTAAATGAATTTTTTTGCTTCATTTATGGTACAAAAATGATTAATATTTTTATTTTAAATGCTCTATTGTGTGAATTATTTTTTTAATGATGACATTCTTCTCCATTTTAGTTTTAAAATTGAATTATTTTAATGTGTATCCATATTATATATATTAATTTAATATGTTCTCCATGATTATATATTCGTTTGGTTCTTTATGTTTGTAAACATTAATTTCATAACATAAGTTAATGGGATTCATATTGTTTTGAGGATTCATTCCTTCATGATGAATCATTTTCAAAAAGATTTATTTTTTTGTTGTATTTTTTTGGTTTTAAATAAATATGTCGTGGATGATGTAATATTGTGGATTTTAAATATATAAATATTTATTATAATTAGAATCAAACACCAGATTTGGTTTTGATATGTTTATTAGCAATAATTACAATTTCTTTGATGTTCTTGAGTGGCTTGTTTGATCATTGTAGATCATTTTTGGTGAAATATTAATTTTTATTCTAATAGGGGTAAATATTTATTTCAATTAAATTATTTTATTTACTAAGAAAACTAATACATCATTGAGTGTATGATGGGGTTTCAACCAAATGGAAGGTATTTCGTAATTTTCTAGCGATCATGGTACATTATTTACCAGTATCAACAAACATTTGTTGGAATTATTTAAAAAAAGATAAAATATTGTATTAATCATTAACACAGTATAATCCTAATTTATTAGTCATTTAATGATATTTGATGGAGAACTATTATTATTGGTTGGAAAATAGAACATTATGAATCCTCATTACATAGAATGATTTTTACAGGATGATCTCCAATGCATGAAAATGACTATGAGTATCTATTTAGAAACTATTTTCATACGTTAAATATCAATAATATTATTATAATTTATAATATTTTAATTTTAATTTTGAAAATGAGTATCTGTTTCCATTAATTCATAGAAATATTAACCCTATTAAAATTTTAAAATCATTTTGTGGATATTGATGGATTATAAATTTAAAAAACTAATAATTTTTTTTATTCTTTAAATACACCTACTTTCGACATAAAAAACACATAACTAATGATGGTGAAATTGAATACGAGAAAACGATCTGATTTATATCGAGAATAAGTGAATTTGATGATGTCATTTTTTAACTATATACTACATGAAAAATATATTCCACTTATATGGAATTACATAATATCCAATGCATGGATTTCAGTAAATTATATTGACAATCCAAGGGCCTTATTTCAATATTTCATGACCAATAATTCATATTATCAAATACTGAGACCAACCATATATCATTAAAATGTCTGTAAAAATATATAGCTATTGGAATCATATCTTGAATGGAGTTTTAGTTTAAAAGAAATATTACTATAAATATTTACAGATTTCAAAATTTTCTCTTAGTTTGAGTGTGTTAGAGACCATATTTACAAAATATATGACATTATCTTGATTTATTTTATCTATATCTAACACCTATAAAATTAATATAAATAATATAGAGTAAAAATATTTCCTTTACAGTTATGGGTTTTGGGGGAAGGCTCATAAACATTAGAGATGAAGAAATGTGAAATAGTTATGTCCTTGATATCCATTTAAAAATGAAATGTGTAAAGACAAAACATTTATTCTTAAATAATGGTTTACAATTTGACATTAAGGAAACTATACAAATATAAAATTGATACAATTAGTTAGATAAACTATTTTTTGATCAAAACATGTCTTGATGATGTTGAACGTGGAACAGATAGAGATCAACCATCTAACTAGATTGATCATAAAATTGTTCCTGAAATGTGTAAAAAAAATAGTAAATGTGATGTGGGGAAATTTTTTATGTTAAGTACATAGTTAAAATTATTTAAATTGACTGAGTGTCTTTTAATGGTGTTCATCTGCCTTGATGCATGTGGTATTTCCACATATAACCTGACAATTAGCCTATTATTATAACCAAGAAGGAGTATTTGTGGTGACATCATTTTCATTTCCAAAAAAAATATGTTATTATAATATTTTAATCCAAGACCAAACCTAATAATTTGTGTGTAATTTTGTGAAATTTTTTTGAATGTTTATTTGATGACTATATTAAAAAAATTATTTTTATATATTTAAGATTAAATTTACATACCAAATATATTTATAAGTGTAATTTACCTAATTATTCAATTAGAAAAAAGTTTATCTTTCTAAAAACCCCCATTATAATGTTAAACAAAGATAATGATTTCAATATTTTTTGTGTGATTATGAATATATTAATATTATTTAATATAAGTAAACATTAATGAAAATTAAACTATGAGTGAGATAAAGACACTTAATTACTCATATAAAATAATTTCATAACCACATGAAGGAGTAAACAAGTCATTACAAAAACTAAGTGGTTAATATATTATACAACTAGAATGTAATTTTTTTTGGGATGTAACATATAATATTATTAATATAATTAATAAAAGTATATAAATAAAAGTTTACCAAACATTAATAGGGAAAATTTGTAGTTTTAAAAAACATTTTAATGAACTATTGGAGATGGTTTATAGTCCTAGTCACCAAATTTGTAGATGATATCATAGTATTTTCAGTAAAATGATAGTTATTCAACATTGTAACGATTACACATAAATATATTTAAAAATTTTCATAGACTATGAATTCATGAAACAATAATTAATTCTAGATGGAGATCATAAATGGGGAAAATGAATGAGAATAAGAATTGAGGAATATTTGATAATATGTAATTTACATGAAAAAAGATAAATATATGAAAACAAATTGGGATAATTGGATTGAGTTATAATTGATATTTTTTAATGTTAATTTGGTATTTATGACAACCATACACTTTATTACATATATAAACATGATTTATTACATAAAACCATCACATAATTCAATCTAGAAGATTGAGAGGTATAGTGACTTTGGGAATTAGGAACATTACATAACAACATAAAAATTGAACACAACATGTTATTTAAAACATCCTTTAAATGATCATTTCATTCCCTCATAATTAGTATTGCGTAGGATAACCTGAGGACATGCATAAAAAAGGGTGATCTATAATGCATAGTAAGGGACAATACATGGAATAAAATGAAGAATACAAACATATATGATGATAGCCATATCAAAGGAGCACAAGAGAAACATGAATATAAAAGAATGATAAATCATGATAATCGTAACATGGAAATGTTTCAACAACACTTACCATGGAATTATCATGAGACAAGGCTCCTTGCACATGGAGCATGAGTAAACCCTAATTTCACATGATGCATGATTAAAAACTCATTTCATTTGAATTAGAATGATTCAAAACCCATTTCATATGACATTTCATGATAATATACTTTACCCAATGCATTGGAGTGCTATCAGGGCGCACCTTTCATAATCATTTCATTTCATGCATGAGTGTGATAAATAAATCATAAAAATTTAGATTCATTAACATTATAAGTTATTCCACGATTAAAGAATGGGGAATAAATAAATTAAAGTAATAATAAATTTTTATATGTTCATAAAAGTTAATGCCCTTGATAGGTAAATGGGCATGGTATTCACTACCCAATGACTTTGGATTGGAAAGACGTGGTGAAATTTTATCTGCATAACAGTGTGACATAAGAATTCATAAAAAATGGTTGATGATATAGAATGGTGTGTATCATCATATGAACATGAAATGGATTTTAAGGGGGGTCATATAGATACATGTCCCAAAAATTTTAAGGTTATTTAGATTAATGGTACAGAATAATTTCTTGAATGTAAATGATGAGAGATAAATTCCTTTTGGAATTTCAGCATACAAACGAGTGTACATGGGAGGAATTTAATGAAACAGAAAGGGGTCTATAATCATTAAAAAATAATTAGGGAATTATGGGGGAGTTTTGAAATCATACCACATCATTTATAATTGAAAATAAAAGGGCATAACAATATTATGAAACATGGATGAAAAGAGAAAGTTAGAAATCGATTACTTGGAAGTGTTATCCCAATGGCTTGGGAGAGGCTTGAGAGAGGCATCTTGGGATCTTGGGGTACCATGGGTGGATTTTAGTGAGAAGAGGGAAGAGTTTGGACGAACTCGAAAGGCTTTGAGTAAAGAGGAAGTGATATCATTGGTGGGTTTATATAGGAAATAAGAGGGAATTATTTATTATTTCGATTTGGGACAACCCACATTAAACTAATCAAAAACACAAACAAGAGCTTGGATTTTGATCACAGTATTTTCCAAAGGGGAGTCAAAAACTATTATTTCTAAGAAAAATGGATTAACGTTTTATGACAATAGGGTTTCTTATGAGGAGGTGATTCTTAGAGTCAAGGAAAACAATTTAAAAGGACAAAATGTTTTATAAGCCTTGAAGGGTCCACTAATGATTTGTAAAATAATGAAAACAAACCCAAAATTACTTTATTTTATAGGTAAAACATATATTGTTCGAAAAAAATGTTTATAGTATTTCATTACATCACTATTAAGACATTATGATATCATAAAACACATTATATATTTAAACAGTATTTAAATTTAACCCAAAATTTTGACTGTGTCAAAAAATTATGAAAAATTCACTATTGGATAATATCGATGTCGTGATTCCAAAAATAGTATTCTTTTTATCTGAAATTTTTTCTAAATACTTGAATTTATCTTTATTATTAAAAAAACGAAATTTATCAAAAATTTATTTGTTTTGACAAAAACAACTTTAAATCCTTTATAAATATTGCAATTGATTTCTTAATTTATACACTCATTTTTATTTAATATAATGTAATTTAATAATAATTATTATATTTTATTAAAATATTATTTAATTAAAAAATTCATTAATTCCTCAAAATTGATTTAATAGTTAAATATTAATAAAAAAAATATCATTTTCGCTTTTAAAACTATTTACAATGTACCAATAAAAAAATTAAATTCGGTATACAAGAATTATGTGAATAATCGTAGTAATAGGGTCTTGTTACATGACCCCTTAAAACCCCCGCATAAGGCCATATGGTAAGGTGCACGATGGTTACAGACTTTTGGTGTGGCTCAGATAACATTTCTCGAATGGTAATCTCTATCGACATCCACTTCTCTTGTATGTGGTTTCGCTCGAGCTTAACGTAATGAAGCTCAGCATGGGATTGGTTAAGAGTGAATCCAAAT
This sequence comes from Viscum album, assembly GCA_963277665.1. Lineage (NCBI taxonomy): Eukaryota > Viridiplantae > Streptophyta > Magnoliopsida > Santalales > Viscaceae > Viscum > Viscum album. Next base: position 697,474,501 of record OY728163.1, read on the forward strand.
GACGCCACCTCCTTTATGAGCTTCGAAAAATGGGATTCATATGGGGAAATTCTACTGGATAAGGCCATCACTTCCTTTTTCTGTATAAATTTGATTTGTTAAAGTCCTATATTTATAATAATTATGTGATCACTGTTCAACGACTATATTAGCAACATTCACAATTAATAACGGTATTATAAAATCAAAAACATAGATACAAATATGTGAATATGTTTTATATTACCATATGAATACATTTAAATGGATCAATATGAATTTTCATTAATGAATTTTTGGGTCATTTCAATATTTAAATAATTGTGGAGAAATAGATATATAATAATGAGGATAAGGATTTTCTCAGATTATGAGATAATATTTTGAACGATTTGAATGCACATAAAGAATGTATTTTAAACTATGTAATATATTCATGAATTATTAATAATACATTCAGTAAAATTGTATTGTAATATTTATGATAGACATGTGTCTGTGTAAGGAGAATTGTTGAGAATTACAACAGAGGTAACATAGTTAATCAGTTTCATATAGTTAGGAAACTATTTGATTGAAGTGTTACAAATGTAATTATAATTTTCTAATTTATTTAATTAAAAAATAACCTTTACTATTATTAAATTCTTACCTCTAGAAGATATTTATATGTATATATATGAGGGAGCGTCTCGATAAGTTTTGTTATTGATATTAGATCGTTTATAAAGATATATAGGTTGTACTGAGATAGGGGATTCATAATTTTTCAATAACTAGAAATAAAAAATTATTGATTAGGTGATGTTATTTTTAGATCTCTCTCATCCGAAATTATTGGGTTTGATGTAATAGAACAAACATAATACTTCAGATTATTAAAAGAAAAATATGTGGTTTCTTGATTGTGATTGATTTCATGTACTTTTTATTATATTATCTGAAGATAACTATGAGTACTCAATATCCATATTGAATGTATCCAATGGTTTATCTCCATTTAATCACACCCTATATCTCATATTGTAGTGGTATGATAGTGAAAAAACAATATCATTGTCCAAAAATACATATACAATGATGATTAATTTTACATATATCTTCAACCACACACCCACTAAATTATAATGAGAATGGTTTGACGTTACTTGAAGATTGTTAGTGATTATTAATTATTCTAACATAACTAATTAACAAAATATAATTATGGGTAATACCTAATGTATCACTGATATAAAGAAATGACCGGTGGGATTGGTGGGGATGGGTAATTGATGTAAAATTCTTATTATAAGAAAGAAAATATGAGGTGATATTTTCTTTCTCACCCACTTCATTAGGGAAAACATATACTATTACTCACCTACCTAATCTCCACTCATAATCCACATCACTATGAATGAGACATCTATATATTCTTTATTATCCTTAGATATTTTTATTTCATATAATATGTATCTATATATATTTAATCATGAAAATCATTATTTTCATTCACATCTAGGCATTTATATACTGGAATATGAGATGATGAATATTGGTTCTTTTAGATATGTGTATTTCCATTAATAATTATGAGATTGTATGGGATGTGTATTTCATATGTTCTTACCAAGAATTTCGAAGATACATATTTTCAAAACCATCTTATAACTATTGTATCTATGATAATTTATAAGGATTGATATTTATGATGGGTTGGGTTATTTAATTTCCATTAAATTAGGAGAAACATTGATTTTTATTGAACATAATCAATGTTCTCAATCATTTGAATGTGCATGATCTATCATTGGTATTTATTATAAAGGAAACACGTCATTTATGTTGAACATCAGTTTACAACCCACTAATTCACATCACTATTTGATGTATATTTGGTTAGATTATAGAGTGGGTGGACCAAACATGATAGTTTTATACATATAAATGCATATATTCTTTTTCACCAAAATTGATGATGATTGCCGTAATAATATCCCTATGAATCCATATTTATCTCTCTTTTTCTCTAAATCAAATTGTGGATGGTTAGTTGCAATCTAATGAACATGAGATCCTTGTGCCTCCAGAAGGCCAATTCATAAGTGAGAGGTAAAATATTGATCTCTTTAAATACTATATAAGTTAAAACTCCATAAAATAAGAAACATTTTTCTCAAAGTGTTTTTCCAACTCATTAACATTAGTTATATCATAAATGGGTAAGAATTGAGATGACACAGTAATCTGATTGATAAAAAACAACATCAACTTATTTTTTCTCTAGGAACATAGTAACCAAACACTAAATTCCGTAGAGATCTCATCCTACATCCATGATGGATATTGAAGTTCTTGGAGAAAAACCAATGTTTTATAATGCTTGATCCAGAACTATTGTAACATATAACAATGTGAGATAAAATTATCTATTCATCATATCATTCAATGCCACCTAAATTTTCAGTTAATTTCATAGAAAATCATTGAGGATACTAGGTTCAAATTCAACTAGTAATTATGGAAATCCCCCAATATATATTCAGTCACTGAAAATTATATTGAGAAAACATTTGAAAAACATATTAAACCAACTTTAGAGATAAACAACATAGTTACAATATCCCCACCATTAACAGAGTATATAAAAATACAGAACACATCATAAAGATACTCTTTTTGGATAATCATCTTGAGAATAGAGGAGGTCAGTTTAATATAGGCTAAGACAACACCAATTCTTGACTACCAAACTCTAATGTTAAACTATGAGATAATTTCCATTAATATGCAATCTTCTATTTTATCTTTCATGGATTGGTTCGTATGCTTCCTAATAAAATCATCATTGTTGAAATTACCATTCCCTTAGTTATTAGTTGTGTGGAAATCATATGATTTAAGGTATTCAACCAAAAACGTTTGATAGACATTCAAATATTTTTTATAGAATATATATCATAATCACTTCATGTCCAAATACATGGTAAACCATTCATCGAATATGTAATGCCTCTATATCTTTGGAGAATTAATCATAGGTAGTTAAATCAATTCCATGGGTCATGTAATTCTTCTAATGTGGCCTATGATACATATTTTCTTAGGAAAAAACATGAACAAAAGTTATAAGAACAAATCCCATCCATGGACTTGATGGATAAAAAAGACTGTATAGCTCTACAATTACTCTAGAGGTGTCAACATTATCAATGGAACCAAATGTTGTTCAGCTCATCAAAAAATAATTGAAATGATTCATTTGAATCATACATTACTCTCATCAGAGTTGGGTAAGTCACTAGTGGGTCCATATTTGAGAAGTTAATTACATACCGGTGATAATATCCAGATAGACCCATGCTTCTTCTAATCATGAAAACATTTTGTGCTTTCTCTCTTATCTTAGATTCCTAATGGTTCACATGATAAAATTGATATACCAAGATATGAAACCCCATGTCAAAATAAATAAAAATCCTAAATCCTAAAATCATATATTTGTAGGATAAAATATTTTGGGTAATCAATCAATAATTAGAAAATTATTGTCAGATGATGCCCATGATCCTCAGCCGACATAGATTAAATAATGATTTCATTTCCAAAGACAACTATGAATGTATCATGATAAAACTGGAATGTCTCTTTTCTCACTGAATTGGATACTGAAAGATCATTTATTAGAAAAAATAAATAAATAAAAAAACATAATGGTTGTACCTTCATTGGAAGGCAGTTTCCAGAATTTCATATGACATTATTCTCTACAGCAGATGACCTGACTGAAGATCAATCTTAAAAATTCAGATTTTCACTTCTAAACAGCCAAATAGATAATAAATATGTGGAAATGGATATTTTTCCATTACCAGCACCCGATTGAGTCTTCGATAGTCAACGAACAGTAAAAGTTCTTCATAAGAATTTGTAGTTAAAAGAATAGGCACCTCCCAAGGTGACACACATTGGTTTATTAATCACATCTCTAATGGATCATCCAACAATGTCTTTAATTCATTAATTTCTGTTGTTTCTCAGGATTAATAATAAATAGATACCATCTTTGTACATGGTAATAAATCTATTGAAAATTCGACCTCCAAAATTGGTAGACAAGATTATATTTCGCAAGGAAATATATATAGAAACATGACGAAAATAGGATGGAAATCACCAATCAAATATTCTATCCCCAGTTAAATTGAAAATGTATATATTATTTTCTCATATAAGGAAAATAAGGATCATATATACATTACCTAGTTTGTTATTCTCCATAAAGGATAAGGAACGCTCGATCGGGTGTAGAAAATGAGACCCACTGAGGAAATAATTAAATTCATTCTTTATTTTTAATGAAATAATCCATCCCGAATATAATATCATGATTTTTCATGGTGACAAAAAAACCCATGTAAAACCAACATATGATAATGAGAAAAAATATGAAGGAAAACGTAGAGCCTTCTCTCTCTTAATTATAGGGGATATAATAATATACATTATATATGTAAAATCGATCCATTGGAAGATTTTTAAAACTCACAATACGTGTTGAAATAATGAAATTAGATTCAATGGTATCAAACAATGTATACACTATAACTTAATGGTGGAATGTTTAATTCCCATTTTCAATCCGTAATATGCAACTCAAATCCAAGTAGGAAACATGGTTATCCAACAGTTATGTCATATCTCATTGATTAAATATTTAGTTTGACTTTTTCCCTTGTAAATGTTCCTTTATAAATATTCCTAGAAGAGAATAAGGTTTTTGACACTATTTTGGCCTTTAATCCTGAATGTGTACCAGGCCTTGATAGATTTCTATAGTCACTATACATCAACATTAGGAATATCATTAAGGATGAAAAAATTGGTTCAATTCTGGATTTTTTCTTCAGGGGACCACTTCCTTAGACTGCAAGTACCACTACATTAATTATCAATACTATGGTTAAATATACCTTGTCTATATTCCAGTGCAGACCTATTTTCAAGTGTAATCCTTTGTTCAATATTTTTCATACTATCATCATTAGAAGGATCTCTTGTTTCAATTTTTTATGTAATATTTTTTAAAAAAATCAAGGGACAAGGTTCATTTTATTAAAACAAAAATAAGAGTACAAGATGAGTGAAGCAGTTCATTTCAAAAAAGTCACTAGCCCACACCATGAGAGCTAAATTTGTTTCTTATCTTATATGAAATCTTTTGTTCTGCATTCCGCAAGGCTACCATATCGAATCCACAACCTCACCCATGTTTCTGACCCCAGGAGTGATGTGCTTCCTGATTCATATATTTTTAAAGAAGGATTTTGATTTCATCATCCAAATTATAATCCATTGAGTGTAACTAATATTGTATTGTGATCAAGCCTACTCGACTACGTCCTCGCCCCCGATTTCTAGGGAGTCGTCTGTGCTCCTATAATTTGGCATGTTACCAAGAGCCATCATCCACCTATGCAGTAGGAATATATGTCATGGGAGGCTCCTTTATCATCTTTTGATTTTTTATGGACTTGATTGGGAGAGAATCAAGGATGAAGTATCCACCACTTCCCATGGTGGAACAAAAAACAAAACATCCAAATGTCATGAAACACTACTACGAACATCAATTACTTTAGCAGTGGGATGTTTCTCATGAAGAGACGACTACATACCAGCATTTCCATGTGAGGGAACTAGGGGTGATGTGTTTGAAGACCCTTCATCACAATCAAGAAGTTGTAACTTCTTTGAGGGAACCACATCAGAATTAAGTGGATCATCAGTGTTACAATTAGCCGCTGGGAACAAAGGCTTCTTCCCAAAAAATTTATCACCTCAAAAATGTGTGGTAGAGGTAGAGGAGATAGCATTAACCACAATATAAACATCTTGAACACTAGGAAGGGGGTTCTGGGATGTCAAATGAGTTGTGTGTCCCACCATTGCTGGATCCTGAGTGAGTGCTATAGAATTATGGGTCTCACAGGCCCCTCCCCCTACTCAACAATATATTCCCATGACTGAACTCCTTGTTTTCTAGGCATCTTTTTTGGTTGAGCGTGCATATCAGGGGGGGACATAAAATAACCTGTAGTGCTATCAACCAGTGCCTTATGAAAAATAGTAGGATGAGATGAAATAACCTTCTCATAGTTATTACAAAATTATGAGTTTGATGTCTAAAAAAACATCATCTGAGCTGGATTATCTTTAGCTATGGCCTCCCCATCAAAACCCTTAGACTGTGTAATACCAAAGGTGTCAGCCTTCTGTGGGTGTGATTTTTTAAACTAGGATTTAAAATCATGCCCATGTAATGCACAAAATGCACAAACAAAATATCATATATAGTGTTAATAATCATGACCTATTGTTTTATAGTCTTGAAATTTTTTTTGGAGGTTTTCATATTTGATTTTCAGTTCCAGTTCGTCAACATCCATCGATAGATGGACTTTATCAATAAATGTATAACAAAGGTAAATTTAAATGAAGAATCTAGAATAGTTTCCATACCTGTCCACCCATGTTTCCTTATAAAATTTGATTGTATATCCCAATGCATAAACAATATCTTAAAGAATGAATTGGTTCAATGGATCTATTTTAAACCAAATACCCTCACCCAAGTCTGAACCATCATGTTACCTATTTCTAGGTGGTTGAACATTCTATCACATTCCTGAATGTGTAGTGCACCATGATTTACGGAGATAGATTAATGACTCCAAGAACACATCATGAGGTCTTCATATGGGAATAGGATGTGGTAGTTCTCTTTCCATAAAGAGACAAACTTCTAGGAGGTGAAACCCCAAACATTCGTCAAATGCAGTATTAATAGCTCATGCTTCCATGGCATAGAGCCACTCGGTAAAATGAGTTTGAAAATAATAGAGTACACTCCCATATCAATTCTATCTGATATATCATATACCAGATTTGACTTGAGAAATTTTTCCCTTCAGATGAATATCGGCATTCAGAACTCTAAAGGAAGAAATGTGTGATTATGAGAACTAACCACATTTAGATTCACATGTGAAGGTTATGGATTCATGATCATTGTTTCTTCTTTTAGATTATGGGAATTAGAGCATTCAAGATCAATTGATTTTTCCATTGATGTCGAAAATGATTGAGGAAAACCCTAATCATGAATTTGGAGTCATGAGGAGGATATCACACTTCTCGCCATCTGGATCTCATATTTCATTCATAATTGGGTGTCTGATAAAAACCATTTATTCATTTAGGGTAGGTCAATTCAGTGAGAATTGATATTTACACAAGATATGGATGGAGATATTAATAAGATGGTGTTGGGGTCCCGTGTTGTCATTAAATTAGACATAAATAATACTAATGATCATCTGGAATAGAGTATTATCATTCAAGTTATGATAAGTATATGTTTCTCTAAATAGATCATTAACCTTCTATTTTGTGTTATAGCTTACCATTGTTCAACATTTAGTTTATGGAGATGAACATTGGGTTTATAATTTTGTTTATGGGGAAGAGACAAGGGGACCCCACTCTCCTTACTTATTTATCCTCGTGCATGATTCACTCGGGAGATATATTTCCTTGGTTATGAAACACAACCTAATCCACCATTACCACTGCTAAAATCCCATATGAGGGATTTATCACCATTTATTTTCAGAATATTATCTTTTTTTATCATCAATGAATTTTGCACATCTATAATGGGGTTCGACAACAATATGGATGTGTATTCCAAATGGAGTGGTCAAGACATGATTCATGATAAATTTGGGGTTTTCATCAAACACCATTTGTCAGGAAGGTGTAGAAAAATCATTGAATTTTCCCTACTTATTTAAGGAAATTTATTTATTATGACATATTTGGGTTCACCTATGGCTCCTAGAACAATCCAGATTACACAAATTAAGGACCTAGTCAATAATATAATGAATTGAATCCATAACTATAAGAACCCATTAGAGTTCTTTGATAGCATGATCACTCTTATTAAAAATATGAATTCATACATCCTCATGCATATTCTCATGGTTATTATGGTTCCTATGTATATTATCATTAAATTGGGGTTCATATTTATGTCTTTATAGGAGACAGATGGGTTTGGATGATTTCAATTGGATTCACGGAGAAAACATGCAAAAATATATGAGCAATGGGGAATCAATATTTTAGTTGTGGGGAAGACAATGCTGTTTTGGAAGGGGAAGCTAGATTTGGAATTGATTGATGGTTGTTACCTCTAGAGAAACATTATTAGTGGGATGTATGGATATGGTTATAGATATAATGGTGATTCCCCCTCCACATTGTGGATCTCTTTTCATGAACACATTCTGAGGTGATAAGAACACACCATGTGGATCCTAGGGTACATAGACAATAACATGAGGGAGTGTAGCTGGGGTGGTGGGGTCCTGGGATTTCCAAGGTTCCCCAAACCTAACGTAATCTTAAAATAGACCAGCATATATCCATCCTTCATAATGTATATTATCACCCACATGATAATAAGATTGAAAGTATTGAAATGGACTCATCCCTTGACTAGTGTATATACAGTGGTTACCATTAGAGAATATTCTCAGCCAAATCGTACAACATGACTATCCTCAGGTAGTCGGTCAGTGACCCATGGGATACGTTTCTCTAGTACAAGATTATCTCACCCATGTAAATCATTCTCATAAAAATAATTAATAATTAGGAAATTCCCTCAAATATGGCCATCAAAGGAATGTATGTACATGATGATTCTAGGTATTCCTCCTATCTGGACACTATGGAAGAGAACACACTCCATTATTTATTTTAGAGGGAATGGTAGGGATCCTTTTGATGTGAGTTTGGTAGTAATGTTGTGGTAGCCTCTTATGTTGGGGGATTAGTCGACCAGTTCACTAGGGATCATAGTATGTTTGATGAGGAGGCTTAGTTACAAATTCTTGATATAGGTTGATGGAGATTATGGTATTTGGTCCACCATGTAAGGCACTCGAGCCCCAATCATTCCAAGATGGTGGTCATCGTCCATGCAAAATTTTTTATAGTGGATTTGGAGGTGATTCTAAATCATTTATAAGATGATACCTGATGTTGGTAGTTCTACTATAGTAGTTCACATCCTACCCTTCCATGATTTAAGTATAATGGATATTGGGTGAGCTGGTCCCCCCCCCCCATCCTTCCAAGGTGCTCATGATCAATAGCGATAGGGCATTGAACTAGGGGTGCAAGCGTGGGGGTAGAACGGTCCATTACTCATCTGGTTTGACAATTTTTTACATCTGGAAATTTTATGGAACTGGTGAATCTATTACTGTAGAGTTTATATGCATGCTTATTATCCTTGATCTATTCATTTAAATGAAAATCAATCCCCCCTTAGTAGAAAAAAACTCCAATATCAATTAGATATCTCTCGATGGACTCTCTCGCTCTACATTTCCTATCAGATACAAATTCTAAAAATGCATGGATCTTATCTATAGTAATATATAGATCCTATTTATGTGCATTGATATTAATCATAAAACAAATTTATTTGCATCCAACGACACCCATGAAGCCCCTCATGGAATTTTGAAAACATGGATCCCATCTTTAGGGTAGAGTGGATGTGGTTATCAGATATTCCCTTGGTATCCAATTCTATAGTGCCGCATGATGTATTAGCTCTTATTTTTCTTGAGTAAACTGATATCAATGAGAGGAATAAATATACCCTAATGATTAAGAAATTTTGATGATACCTCTCACTGTAACTAGAACCATAAACACTTCCTCTATAGACACTTTCAATGTGTGAAGAAGATTCATTTGTGATTTCTATAGAAAGAAACCATTAGTTCATGAAGAATATGATCATGCTGTCATATTTTTATGCACTCACAATATTGATCCACTATGAGTAGAATAATAGATATGTCTGAAATTCTAGAAGAGACATGATCTTCTACAAGATCCACATATCTTAGGCCATCAGTGAAAACCCTATCATGACCCATCCCTATAGGGCCCATGCAGTGACTACCCCATGCCCGTCTCCCAAAGACCAAGGGATGCAAACTTGTGTTGATTAGCCCTTTCCCACAATGGGGAGTCATTTTACTATAAACATGCACCCTTCCCCCATCCCCAATTAATGTACTGAAACTAAAAACACTTAGTAAATGGATATGCATCCGAGAAAGGAAACTACTAAGAGTAATAGTAAAAACTGAAAAGTAAAAAGGCTAGAATACAAGACCATCTGAAATAGAAAATTAAAATATCCTAATAATTAACTATATATAAACATACCAGAATGTTAGGTACATTATGTTGTTAGAATTTAGTTGAAGTGTACTACATCTGTCAGCTTTCCCTGAAGAACCCCTATCTCCATCCCCAAAAAACATAGCCAAAATGTGCTGATAGTTTTCACAAGACATGGCACGGGCAGGCGAAGCCCATGTAGGGGTGAGTAAAAAATTACACAGTATGGACCCCAAACAACAAAGGTAAACAACAAAGCAAGACACAACACAGAATACCAAAGAGGTAAATGAAGTTGAGCCTCTATGAATTACAATCATGAGTTTCACTAGAGTCATCTCAAACCAGGATACATATACTAAGGAATTATAGGCACATTCAAGTCCGTATAGACACACACCAGGTTTTCATTGGAGTCACACTCCACATAGGTACATGAGACACAATATACATAGGAACACGAGATACACTCTATTTAGTATTAAGAGAAAAACTATGTATGGGTTCAAGAGACACACTATGTATGGGAGTAGAAGACACAATCCATAGAACACACAATTTTTATTTGCTTGGGAAAATATTTTTTATTAGGCATGCTCTGTATGGGTCACAAACCGTCACATGATTCCATCCATAGAGTTCTCACTAAAGAATCACCTACACCCCAATCCAATACTTTGTACACAATCATCCATGAAAACTCTCATTGAGTTTCTAAAAAAGAACTTCTTCATCTGGAGGGTCCCCTGGCCATATATGGCTCATCAAATAGACACAATGTTTTACAGTTATGCGAATTTTATTAAAATAAAGATGGTGAGATCTGGGTCTGGTCAAATAGGGGAAGACCAACTTGACCCATCCCAACTCTGGTTCCCATGACTCGACCCTCCGGATCTAACCCAATCCACTGCGTCCACTGGGTCAGCTACTGGCCTTCCCCAGTTGGACCCAGTATGGCCTACCAGATTCAAACCAACCTGTATAGACGTAGACTGTTTTGGTCCTCCCAGACATGGCACCAGCCACTTCTTTTCCAGCTCCATGTGGTCATACAATGAACTGGCCATTTCTCCTACACCCTATATGTGGGACCACATGCCATCCTATCTAACATGTCTCCCTACCACATCAATGGTTCACATCACCCCCGACCTCCCTGTATGTGACTTCCATCATCGCCCAGAGCCACGCTAAGGTAGACCCCTCTGTCGTTGGTCATCAAGCTGATGGCTACCTCCATCCTGGTGGTCATGTTGCCGCATCTATCAATCCTTATACAGTTTTTGGTTGCACTTAAATGATCTATTATATGATATGGATGTATTCCTATGACCCTTGGGTCACTTTCTTCATCACTATGGGCAAAAATCCATATTCCGGCCTATTCCTCCAATAAATTATTGAGTGAGGGTATGTCCCTTTCCACTTTCATCTGTCTATTACTATTGATATCTTAGATTTACAATTTCAAAATGAGGCTGGATCTTTGAATCTAGATTATTCCACTATGAAACAGTTGTATGATGATCGTCCATTCATATTTCCATACTGAATGTAAAAATGCATAGAACAAAAAGGGTTGAAAAGAACAAGTAAAAATCCATGGAAGAGACCTCGTCCATTTTTCATTCTGGCCTTGATCAATTATGTTTCATGGATCATGATAAATAATAAGGTAATTTAGATATAGAATGATCCGAATTAGAATTATCATCCCCAAAATAATTGCTGCAAAAAAGAAATCCACCCCATAAGAACTAGTGATCCACAGGTCAACCTGTTCGTGGGTTGATCCATGTTATCCATCAATTCCAATGATAATTAAAGTAGTATGAAATAAACCCCTACCATGATAGAGGATCATCATGATAAGGTAATTCTTTATAGAAGGTAATCAGTCAATGAACATCCTCATTCTGTCGTATGTTATTTTCGGTGGGAGAGCTTCATTATCCTAACATCATGGATTCTTTATGTATCTATGGAATAATTATCCAATTTAATGAAATCTAATATTGGTGTCTACCAATGATTAATGGAGGTATCAAATTAATTCATTTCAGTTTTTTACAAGCATTTCATCATTCCCATGTTGCTGCATTAGAGCATTAATGAGTTTCTGCATCACAGTGCTGCTAAGTCACTTCGTAATTTTTATGAAATAAAATAAAATAAAATTTTAAGTGCATTTTATTTATCTTCAAAAATTTCAATAAATTAAATTTTTCCGCTAACCCACACCGGCCAATATTAAACCCCTTCTAAGGTAAACTAATTGTTCTGAAAATAACAATGCCCTTATGTTTATGATATGGGAACTCATTTAGAAGTTACTAAAACCTCCCATGCCTACCATTTTCAATTACCATAAAAATAGTTCAAACATTTATTATGGGAATCACTTGCCTCAAAATTACATGTCTTCCCAACATCTAGTCTCAACATTACACTTTATAATTTTCAAAAAATTTACATGAAAAAATACAGGACATTACATTCTCCCGTCATTAGGGATTTATGTCCCTAAACAGGAAAAAATATGGATAAACAAACAAATGGGGATATTGAGTATGAATTTAATCCTCCCACTCCCACATTCTCTCCTAGATATTCTAGTTCTACGACAAAATTTTCACTATAGGAATGGATCAAAAACATATGGTCCTCTCTTATTGATCCTCAACCACTATATGGAACTCCAAAAAAGCCTCTCGTTGTCAATGTCAAGCAAGCCCCGGTCAATGATGTGTGAAGGGTTGTGAGCATATCTCCTCACTTGGTAACATGAAAGGAGTCATAAACCGACTCTAACTATAGATAATGATCTAAGAGGAATTCCACCATTCCCACACTATACAGTATAATAAATTCTTAGATGATCCTTGGAGAAAACATGTCGTCTCATCCAAATATTTATATCTCACATTTAGGATAGTGCAAAAGGTACACATTGTATCCATACTCAAAATCCAAGGGTATCCAAATCCTATTATAATAAGACTTCTGATGGATTTGTGCAATCATCATCCACTCAGGGATGACCTGCACTATCTTCGTAGTAGCCTGCACTAACTCCAGACCCATGTGTGTTGACTCACTAAGGTCATTACATCAATGTGGCCACTAGAAAGGATGCCCATACTAGGCCTATAAAATTTCCATGTAGATGGGGGAGTGGTAGCTATTATTTTAGAAAACACTCCTACAAAGTCATGATATCTTCATAGCTACAACCAAAATCAACAAACCTAGCACGTTTCATGTTTTATAGGACACAAATGGTTCACTCCATTTGATCGTCTATCTGCTGCTGAAAATATGTGGTCTAGTGTAGATTAGTTCAAAATGCCCATGAAATCCCTTCCAAAACCGAGAGGTGAAAATAGAATCACAATCCAATTCTATCATTTTTTGGAACCCATGGAGTCGAACTATCTCATGTACATCGAGGCATCCCAAGGTCACTAATGAACCATGTTCTTGAATTGAAATGATGTGGGCCAACAGGGTGAGTCAATCAACAATCACTCAGATGGTATCATGAGCTCTATACATACATGGATGATCCGTCACAGATTCTATTGATTTTCAATACCACTTCCAAACCGGTACCACATGGGGTTGAGTCCAACTCGCTAGAACCTAGTTCTCATCCATCACTTGTTGACATGTGAGGAATTTGAAGACAAACTCTTACACTTAATTCATCCTCTTTGGCCACCAAAACTGATGTCAGAGGTCCTAGTACATCTTTTCCACATCTAGATGTACCACAAAATGGGATTTATGGATATCCCTTAACACCTCCTCCTGTAATTTCGCTGGTACAACTATGTATCTTCTAAATAGGATGACATGCTTCCAATAATTCAAATATCCTATAAGGGCAAGCCCTGTGGACATCTGAGCATGTGTTGTCTCAGAGATGATATCATCATGTTTTCTCTCCCATATGTATTGTGTGAGTGGAGAGGTAACCACCATCGACCCGAGATATGATGGCTCTTCTCTATCCATGAAAGATATCTGAAGCGAGGACAACTAATCCTAGGCATTGTCTGGTAGCTGCATACTAGATCTCCAGTTGAGATCATTTGCCACTAGGTTCCCCTTACATTGAGTATAGACTATTTTGAAGTCATATTATGGGAAAAAATTTATCCAATTTCATTGTCTTAGGTTCATATTATTCTGAGAAAAGAAATACTTACGACTTTTTTTGTCTTAGTAGATGATAAATTACTCACCCATAAGGTAGTGTCACCACATCTTCAATGTGAATACTACCATCGCCAACTACATATCATGTGTTACATAGTTATTCTAATGTTTTATCAATGTAAATTGACTGTTATAAATAACATAATTCCACTACATAATGAAAAAACAAATCCTAGATCCGGATGAATCACAAATACCACATATATGACACAATCCTAGGGAAATATCATGAGAAGATAGCTCATCAAACTCTGTCTAATTTGTTGAATGATCTCCTATAACTTTCTTATCCATAAAAAAGGAATCCCCTTTCATGTAATGGATATAATGGATGCTTCTACTCTACAAAAATCAAGCTTAAACCTCTGATAGTACCCATCCAACCCAAGGAAACTCCAAACCTCGGTAATGTTCTTGGGGGAATCACAAGAGAAAATCGACTCTATCCTCACTAGATCTTCTAAAACACCAGCCAATGAAATGTCTTGTCTAAGAATGTAGACATATCATATCAATAAACTACAATCTAAGAGCTCCATATCATTCAAGTTCTTTCAGAGAAAGTCATAGACCATCCATATGATTATTATGTGTTCCCCCTCGAATACCAAGTACATCTAAATTTCATCAATAAAGACCACTACAAACCGCTCTATGTAAGGTTTTAAGATTCTATTCAGGAGTCCCATGAACATTTCATGGGTTTTACATCTTACCAAACATCATCAATATGTACTCATTATGGCTGTTGAGTCATCTTAAATCAATGTTCTTAATGTCCTCATCGTAATCCCGAAGCTGGTGATAACATGATCTAAGGTCTATCTTTGAGAAACATCTCACTCCATTTATCTAATAGAATATATAATCAATCATCAGTAGTGGGCACAGATAATTAATTTTCACCATATTTTGGTGTGTGATGTCTAGACACAACCTCAAGCTACAATTTACCTTTTTGGTAAACAAAACTCGAGCTACCCTTGGTGATACACTTGGTCTCGTGATGCCCTTACTCTAAAAATCTTCCATCAGTACCCTCAATTCACGATGAACAGTGGGATCCATCTGATATTACAGTGTAGATATTGGTTCCCTGTCAAGGTAAAGGTCAATGTAGAAGTGAAACTCTTTATGAGGATGTATTCCTGGAACATCTTCTGCAAAAACGTCCTTGTGCTCCTACACCACTACAGGAATATGAGGACTCATCTCATCTACTATACTGAGGGTCATTCTATCTATCTGATGAGTGATCAACTACACCATCTTATGTTAGAGTCCATCCTGTGCAAGTTGAATTTCCCATTTTCCGACAAAGTAATATATGGTCCCATATCCATGGACAGACAACACTGTTCACCTAAATTAGTTGATCTAAGAATGAACTGTTGATTACCAGTACATACACAAAATGACATCATAAGGCCTCCACGCTACCACCAAGAGTCCCTAAATGAATCTTACACCCCAAATAGTAGAGGAATACTGATGGCACCAATGTTTGAATGATGAATCTTTTCTCATCGGTGTCTATATGTGTCGGGACTGAGTCAATGATTCTAATGAAATCTACGTGTCTAGAACATGTGTCTTGGCGAGAAAAGTGTTACTAGAACTCATTTCTATCAAAACTTCTTATAGGATGGAAAATAAATAGATCATACCTCTAATAATCTCAATAGTTAAGTTATCATAAGCTTCCATAACATAGATCATGCCTCACCCCTGTCTACTAGCTCCTTGAGCTCGGGGTGGATCACCTTGGGGTGGTGGTGTTAGTACCTAGAACCTCCTTCCATATCCTATCGCTTGTCCCACTCCTCTTACAAATCCAAATCATGGTGGAACTCCAGGTTTCTTCCTTCTATTTTTCCTCATAAGTTACTCAACCATATCTTGGTCGACCATATTCCAGGTCGGACAATATCTAGCTATGTGTCCCCAATAGCTACACTAATAGCACAACATCTCATTATGCTGACCTATTCTGTCCTGGAAGCCCACACCACTGATCCCGTGTCCTGGGGTAGTCTTTGGGACAGTATGGTCCTCTTGGACCCATGCCTCAACTATCTTCTACATGTTACTAATGACCCAGCTACCTAGCACCAGGTGGTTTGTCCCACCGACAGTGCATGCTCTATAAGAAATATCTCTACCAGTAGATATCACTCCATCATCATATAATGCATACAAATGAAATACTATAACATTGATGGAATGATCTACTAGCGTATTCCCTACTCGATGGTACAATCCCCAATGAAAGGTCACCGCGTCATGACTATAGATTAGCGAGAATGGTCTGTTAATCTTGTTGAGTACTCTGTCACCGTCTGGTTTCCCTTCCACCAATGTGGGAGTTCTGTTATATGTACAGAGAATAATTTCACTTGAAATAACTCATCCATGAAGATATGATGAAATTCCTTCTAGGATATGGTTGCCTCTTTGTGTGTATGGATCACCAGTCTACAACATATTTCAATCGATCATTCTAGAAGAATCATGGTTAAGACCACCATCTGGTCAAGAGGTATCCTCACTAGGAGGAAAACTCATGTCACAACTTCCAACCATTCCTTAGATGTATGAGGAACACTCTCATGTTAAAACCTGGGAGGTCACAGTCTCTAGAACTCATGAAATTCACTGTGATGGTGTACATCCTCTACAAGTAATTTTGGATGGAACTACTGCACTTCGGGTGGTTGTATCATTAGTACACCACTACGTTGTGCAATCTCTATCAACAGTCCTTGTACCGATGCATCATCTCTGAGTGGAAAATCCTTATGGTCGGGTCTTGAAATCCAAGTTGGATTCATGTATGGAAGCATATTCATACATAACAAGATGTACCACAGTCAATAGTTTATACATGGTGAGTTGACACCTCCACAAGAAGGACAAGAGAACACACTCAATTCGGACATGATGCATGAACCATTAATTTCCCATTCAAATAATTTTTTCATGTACCGAGTTGGAAAGATGAATTCATGGTTCTATTGTATGGATAAATTAGCCACAACACCAACATTCAATTCCCCGACCTAACACCCAAACATGAAACAAATAACACTATTTCCCAAAAAACAAAATTAAAACCCACCACACTCTAATTCCACTTTGTCATGAACTGTCCCCCGGTGCCTGTGTTGTGACTACCCCCAACCTACTTCTCATAGGCCAGGGGCTGGTGATGAGTGCCGAGTTGGCATTTCCCATAAAGTGGAGTCATTTTGTATAAAACTATACACATACACAATTAACAAAAAATTTTAATTAAATAAAAAACGTTGAGTTAATAGATATGAAACCCACTAAGACAACCACTGAGAGTAAAATAATTATTTGAAATGTAAATTTCCCAAAAATCGTTCCAAACTGAAATAGAAAATCACATGTTCATGGGTCTCATCCGTAGAAAAACATACATGAAGTTTATCTATAGTTAGATGTTTTAATGTCTCATAAGAGTACCACGTTGTTCGGGTCAACCGGAAGCACCCCATTCTCCGGTCCACCAATGACTCTGTCAAAAATATCGATCATTTCCACAAGACATAACGCGTGTAGTGATACCCATTCTGGTGTGTGTAAAAAAATACTTAGTAGGAACCCTAAACCATAATGGTAAACCAGAAATCCAGACATAAAGAAGTCTTCCAAAGAGGTAAATTATGTGTGTCCTATAATAAGAAAAACCAAGAGATACACTAGAATACTCTCGCAACAAGATACAAATACTATAAAAGTCAAGAATTTTCAAATCTAAGGAGACACACTCTGAATAGGTGGAGCTGACACCACTCATGTTGAAACATGAGATACACTCAATGTAGGTCCATGAGACACACTCCATAGAAGACACACAATGTATGGTCATAGGAGACACACTATATATAGGTCACAACCAGTCATATGATTCTATCCTTATTATATTCAGTCTAGAATCACCCACCCATTGAGCCAACATGTCATATTAATATTTCCTTGGAAACAAAATTAGTGTACCTCAACATGACAACCCCATCGTGAGGGTCCCAACATCGAAAAAAAAATTCCAATAGACACATGGTTTTTGAGTTATGGCCATTGATGTAAAAGGTGTCTAGTTGGGATTGAGTATGCCTGACCTGGCCCACTTTGTCGACCTAGCCTGTAGAGCCCATCCTTGCCCAGCCTATCAGATTTAGCCCCACCCCTTCTACATGGTCCTTTTCGGACATCCCTGATGTGGCGGCTGCCGCATCTGCTCCGTCTCCATGTGGATGACCGTCGAGAAGGACACACCTCCTGCAAGCCGTCTACAGGACTACATGGAAGCTAGTATGATGTGGTTCCATGTCATGTCTCTTATCCGTACAAATAGGTTCAACACATTCCATAGATTCTTTCATTTCTCATAGATATGTCACCACTCGCCACAACCGGTTCCACCACACGCCACCGCTGGTGGCTGCACTTCTATGGTTCTCTTGTTGAACTATGGTGCTCCATTTTTCAAAATGAAAGCCCAAATGAGACCCTTAGGTTATATTATTCATCACCATGGGCTCGAATCAAAATTTTGAGTGATTCTATCATTAAATTCTCGAGTGACAGTATATCTCGTGTCACTTGGATCTGTCTGTCGTCGTCGTTCCTGCACCTTTGTTAGGTTGTCACGAGGCAAGATCATTGGTTTCAAATCATTCCATCATGAAACAGTTATGAAACGATCATCCATTTATATTACCGTGATGAAAATGAAGAACATGAAGAATGATAAGGGGATAGAATAAGTAACAACCTGAGGAACCAACCTCGGGGCATGTTCATTTCGGCCATGGTCCATTCCTTTTGAAGGATCTGGAAAAATGATAATCAAATTCAGTTACACAACAATATAAAAAATAATGATCATCCAAATACAATTCTGGATATTGATTCCTTCTCCATACCTCATTAAAACATCAGGGTTATAGGGAGGAATTATCTAGAATTATGAATTTTAATGATGGTCTCTACCTATGATTAATGGCATAAACAAGTCAACGTATTAAACTGTTTTAAACGCTTATCAAATTTTCCATGATGATGTATTGTAGAATCACTGTGTCATAAAATTGTATTGTTTCCATGTTTCAACGAAACATTGAATAAATAAAATAAAATAAAATTTCAAAAATATTTTATTTTTTTTGTTAAAAAATTCATAAATAATATTTTTTAGCTGACCCACGCCAGCTGATGTTAGGCCCTACCTAGTGTAATGGTGTGGTTCTTAGATCAAATGTGGCTGGGTAATCATTTAGATGGTACCAAATGAACACATGTACACTGTTTATAATTAAGATAATATTAGTTTTAAGTTTTATATTTGGATCCCCGGGCTGTAGAATTGCGTTTTATCTCTGTGTTAAGTCTCAAAATAATCCGTTATAATTTCCAAAAATATGACGTGGAAAAATGTAAGAAAATACATACCCCCATAGAATGACAGACATTCCACAATGATAGAAAATCAATGGTCTTATTCTGATCATTGAAGGAGGACTACTTAAACTCGGATGTCAAGAACCACCGTGAAAATTATCAAGCTTATTCATGCATTAAAATGAACTCATAATGACATTACATAAAATGGGGGATCCCATCAAGCCTAACATACTATCCAGGTCCATTAAAACCATCAACACTCGATCTATCACATCATTATGATAAGTGAGATTTATCCAAAAATCCTGAGAATAAATTTTACACTGATGTCATGTTACAAATAGAAATGTCCTCATATTATTTTACTATATAATCTTAGGTGTAAACTACAAAATCTCATTAAAGAGTTTTTTATATTTTGTCATGGTTATATCATTTTAATAGAGTTTTAAAAAAACTATATAATAGGGAAACACCTTCAACTATAAATAAAACTATTCCATTAAAATATACCATGTTTTCTAATACTCTTTTACAACATGCTTTTTTCCATTAACCATCATATCCCACAATCCCATTATATGTTACTCTAGATTGAATATGGAACATTTAAGCATGATATAATTATGTGTTTTTTTAACTC
Organism: Viscum album; assembly: GCA_963277665.1. NCBI lineage: Eukaryota > Viridiplantae > Streptophyta > Magnoliopsida > Santalales > Viscaceae > Viscum > Viscum album. The sequence continues at coordinate 697,495,034 of OY728163.1, forward strand.
TAATAAATGATCAACTCCCCTAAACAAATACTCTGCCTCATGAGGATATTTTAAGACAATGAATACCAGTGGCTTCTGGTGAATGAATTACAATGTACTTATTCTGAATTCATCATTTTGAGGTTCCCTAGCTGGATGTTGAACAGGAATGGGTTCATGTGCATTTCATAGAGAATGGACTACAAACATTACAACGTCAACTAGATTCTGTTCTAATGTATAATTTTCCCATTTTTGTTTATAAGTAGCTTCCACATGAATCTGGTTCACAATTCTTCTTAGAGGGATGATGCTAGAAAAAATTTACAGACAAAATTAAAGATGTCATAACATTACATAGTTAATTAACTAAACAATATCCATAGTAAAAGTAGTATAATAAGAAATAAAAATGATTTTAATTTCAACAAGACAAAAAACTCAAGGAAAATACTAAAAAAAGTATGAAAACCTATTTTCCAAACAACTCGATTTGACTTAAGGCCTACTATAAATAGATTTGGCTAAGAAGTCACATCCACTACATCATATGGCCTGAAATGTTTAAAAAATACATACTAGCATCAATGTATGATTATTAACATACCCCTTTGATAAAACATTCGCAATAACTGACATATATTCCCTAGTACACAGACACATATTCAGTAACTAAAATAGATTGAATATCATTCACAATTCTAGTGGGTTGGTGAGAAGAAACTATAATCATTAAATATATTGGTGGGGGTGGATTTTCAATATAAACAGTGGATAAAATATTTACAATCCATTATATAAAAGAAGGAAAATCACATTGAGAACAATAATAGTAGTAAAAAAGGTATAAAAAACCCAATGTACAACCTCAATTTATTGGATAGAAAAACATTAAACATCCCAAGTCCCAACTGACACAAAAATCTATGATCAATAAAGCCGAAAACAACTACAACCTCCCATTGACACATTCAAATTTTTCATATGTGGAAGAACGAAATCCAGAAATTCTCAATATAAATGGTAGGTTGTGACCTAAAATTAGAGTAGGGTCTCACCATGTGTTATATAATATGTAACTATTAAAAATCAAAAATATTTTACATTTTGAATAAAACCATTGTGTAAATAAAATAATATATTTTAAAAAATGTTATTATTTTCCTTTCAATTAATGGAAACATTTAAAAATTTTCATAAATGTTTTTATATAAACTAGTTTATATAAATTCACAAGTCAATATCAGTGTTTTTCGTAATGGAACATATATTAAATGAATAAAAAATGAGAAATGTGACCATCATAAAAGAGGTGTGATAGTTTCAGATTATGGGATCCTCATAGATAAACAATGACTATGACAATATACCAACACAACCCCCAAACAGTGGTTTGAGAGGACTAATGAACATCATTTTAGAGGATAATATCTACCCATAAGATTATTTTATATTTGTAATGTGTCCATATCGTTATAGGAAATTAAAACCAAGAGTGTTTGTCTAAAAAAACTCATTAACTATTTAGGATGTATTTTTCCCAAACAATAATCAATAATTTAAAAAATATTTCATAACATTTCACAATAAAATTGAACCACTTTCATTTCAACAAGCGAATTTATATTTAAAAATAGATACATTTGTTCTTAATAAATTATTTTTCTTTTTAGGAGAAAACCAATAATCGGTTCTTATTAAAAAAAATTTAATCTACATTAACAAATAAATTTCACAAATCAGTTTCACAATTAAAATTCCAAAATTTTCATAAAATCCATATCACATCATAATTCACCAGAATTACGGTGGTTCTCCCAATTTCGATACTAAATAATATCTGTACTCAAATTTAATGTTAATTGGTTATTTCATAACATAATTCAATAAACATTAATTTAAATTAAATAATTCTAGTTATAATTAATTGTCTATAATTTTACGGAACAACCTACCAAAAAAGAGATCATGTCACACAACACCTGCAATGGGAAACTGCAATGATGTATGTTATCAATAATAATCAAAGAATAAAACCAGAATTCAAGATCTAAAAAATGATTAAAAATTTACAAAAAAAATGTTCTAATGAGACCCAAAGAGAAGACAAAAATATTGTGGTAGATTAAGAATGATAAAAAAACATTTAATTTGGATGAATTGAATGAATATTTCCATTCATTGATATTCCCTTGAGTGGGTAGAAAGAGACAAAATGGGACCTTGAGTTCCCTCCCATCCTATAAAATCAATATATTGTTATATATTGATTATCAGTGTCGAAATGGGGCGTTTTGAAATTTTAATCATTCAATATAATAAGTGAATTTCAAACATATGGTTATCTGGAAAGGGTCACATGGTTGGTAATACCATTCACCCCAACCAAGTTCCACTCTAATGTGGATAATGGTTTGTAAAATAAAGGCATAATGTTTTTCAATCCATGAACGGTCCATGTAAATCCAAATTTCCTAGGTTTTAATAGTTTATACTAATCAAGCCACAAATATTGATTAAATATTCCACAAATCGTGAATATCCCAACATCCATAAAAGTTTAAAAATTTCATCTCAAGAACCCCTAAATGATTCCCAACTGAAGAATGAGCAAAATTATGGTTATGATGTAGAAGGATTTCATTGAATTTCATATATATATATATATATATATATTTTTGTAAAAACCTGATTTCTTGAAGATTAAAAACATTTATAATTTTATTCTAAGTGTAATAGAAATTATTTTGTCACGATTTAATAAAAAAAATGTTGTTACACATTATTTTCCATAAAAATAAAATTATATGTTGATACATTAGAATTTATATTTAATAAAATGATTTTCAAATTTAAAATCAAATTAATTTTTTTTTAAAATAAGTGTATTTATATTTTTAATTATAAAAATAATTTATCCAATGATAATAAAATAGTTATTTTGGTAATAGTATAGATGATTAAAAATTAAAATAATAACACAATAATTTTTAATTATCTTTTAAAATAATACTCTTATTTCCATTAAAAGTATATCACATACACCTAACAATGACCACTATATCCCAAAGATATCCATTGATACCCTAGGAAAATTTTAATTATAATTATATCAAAAATAAAATTAATAATCAGATAGTCATACATTTTATATAAATACTCAATTTATTAAGGATACTTTTAGAGAAAACAAAAACTCTCAATGTCTGAATTATCTAGTCCATGGAATATGTTTATATAACATTTTAATCAATTTACCTACAAGGATATTTTGACCATATGATCATAATTACTATAGTATCAATATTATGAGGAACTTTAATTAATTTATGATTATGACCTTTCTATAATCACCACACATTTGGTAGAAAAAAGATAACATCATGCATGCACAGGTGGGGACTATAGCCTTCATGACTGTTGTGTTTTATTTTTTACAATGACCTCATGTGGATATTTTAAATGGCATATAAAAAAAATATTATATGATTATATAAATAATGGATTGAATTTGGACCTATATGTGTAATATTAGTATTTACCATCTTAATATCATTAAAAATTTGTAATGAATTCTGAAAACGTACTCGACGCTATTTACATCAAAAGGAATCATGACTAAAATTAATGTGTAATATAATTGGAGATTTATTATTATTTAAATATAATTTTTTCTCGGACCATTTACATTCTAGGAATTATAAAATAGGATTAAATGTATATAAAACCATATCAACGCATTAAAGACTACATGAAACAATCATTAAAAAAAAATTCTATAATGATAATAAACTATATAATACAAATAAATATATAATAAATAATAATAATTGAATGTTATACTAATTAATGGATACATTTACTATTAAAAAATGTTATAATGTTTAAATATAATTTATATATGTTTATAAAATTCAATTGTGGATATTGGTGGTCAATGTAATGGGTTTTTTATTTTAATGTAAATTACTTGATTCATTTTTTATCTTCAGTGCCAATTTTCTTCTGCATGGTTCAAATAATTCATCTATGCCATTTTATATCATGACTATATGAATATTTATGATATTTTAATTTCAATTTAATGTTATTTATTTTCATAATATATTATTAAAATTTTATCAATATAATGTGGTATTTATGGTGTTAAATTATTTTCATTGTGAGAAAATCTATATACATCATTTTTTAATTTACTGTTAGTTATCTATTTCTTAATTTATTTCAATCATCATACCATTCTTGCAATTATATGGATTTATACGTACATTAAATGTTATATTTTCGATTTTATTTCTTATAACAAACCCTGAAATTCTTATGAAAAATATATTTTTAAATAATCTGACCTTATTTATGACTTTCATTACACGGAAAATCTATTATGTTGAAAATACATGAAACACTATGGTTCAATGAAACAACATTTTATTATTGTAATTGTTTAAACAAAACAATTATAACCCACCCATTTGAATTATTAGAATGAATAATATTAACTATATTATGAAAATATCATTTGCACATGTTTATAAAATGAATTATTTTGGTGACCCAAAAATTATAAATGAAAATCAAAATAATCAATTTATAAAAAAAAATTATAAGGAAATAATTTCATACAGAAAAACGAGTTTGATATTAATAATTTGAATTGATCACTATTAGTGAATGATCATAATGAAATTTATAAGTTATATATTCAATAAAGCTCCATGATATTTACCCAAAATATTTATAGAAATAAAATATTAATATATTTTATTCATGCATAAAGAAATATATTTATATCAAATCTTGTTTGATGCAATATAATTGAATACATGTGTTAATTCAAAATTTTAATACATTTATAAATATTGATTAACAATATAATTTTATTCTTTGAATGATGAATATAAAATATAAATTCTATTTAATTTTTGGACATGTTTTATATGTTATTTTTTTATTAATAAGTGATAATACAACATATTAATTGAGAAATTATTTATCATCTAATGTATTTATATATTTATGTTACTATTTAAATTGGTTTTTAGGTGTATATGGTTTAATATTAATTAAATATTATCCATTTATTTATTTTTAATATTGAATAATTTATTCCATAATTGGAATTAGAATGTTCAAATATAATACATATTTCCCTTTTATTTTTTGAGAATATGAATATTTTTTTTCTTATAACGGATAAAGGAAGATATGGTATCTAAGGGTAAAAATAATATAATTAATTTTTATAATTTACCATAAAACATCCCCAATTTTTTATTTGAGAAATAATTTCAATCTATAAGATTTAATAGATCAGTGATATCACAATTTATGGCCTTTTATTTGATATTATAACATTTATAATATTTTATTCAAAAAATAGTCAACCAAGTCATATTATTGATTTTAACAAATGAAATATTTTAATATTATGTTATATATGGGACATGTTCAACTTCAATTAATAATTTTTAATATCAATCATTTATATCCACCATGAAATATTTTTTAATTTTTTAGTTAGAAAATATGTATCATAAATAATTACACAATAATGATGCATTGATCATTCAGTTATTGAAAAAATAATATAAATAATTTTTAAAATCATTATTGAAATTTAATTTGAATTAATTAAAGATATCCCTAAATTTTATAGGTTCATTTGACATGCAACAGGTTTACTAAATTTTTAGTTTTATATTATCTTATTTTATATATTTTCATAATTTCAATGTAAATAATATTTTTTAAATCGACACTAATGGTAGTTAATAATAATAATAACATATTATTAACAGCTAATAAAATAATAAACAATTTAAATAAAGTATATGTGAAGATATTTGGTACAAAATATCAAAAAATTTCCATTCATAACCCTATTGATTATATATAAAAAATGAAATCCTCATAATGTTAAATTATTAGTTCCAATCGTTTAAATTAAAATCGGATAAATATGTGTAAATCAATATAATATGGTCTATAATAACAACAAAAATTTTATAAAATATATAGGTTGAATTTTTTACAACCATAAAATATATTATATTAATATAGTTTTAATTTTGTAGGTATTTGGAATGGTATTTAGTTTATTATAAATTAATATTTTGTGAAATTCCAAAAATACCACTCCAAAAAGTTATAATAGGCCACAACATAATCACTTTTTTAACACCTAAAAGCCATTTTTTCCAAAAATATACCCAAATAAAATCCCATTATCCCCCTAAATCCAATAATCCTTCCTTTTCGCATAAATCCGATAAATTTAGTCATTTACTGAAAATCAAAAGATATTCCTAAATAAGAGGTAATGCACATCAATAAATTTCTTTTAAAAAATTTATTATATAATACCTTGAAATTATTTTAATTTTATATTTATATAATAACCTTAGTATATTTAATATACTTATATGCTCTTATATTAAGTGTATAACATACTTCTTCAAACACTTCTCTCAAATGGGATACACATTTATCTTGTTTGCCTACTGTGTAATATTGCATCATCAACCAAGGCCATTATTTATTTTATTACCACATTTAATGGTTAGTAAGAATGATGAAATTATAGTATATATATGATATATATAATTTTTATGAAGTTATTATGATTATATATTTTTTATTTTATTCCTTCCATCATGATTATCATTTTGTGATATTACAATAACCTCATTCTGGTGTACAGTGGACTACTTCCTCACAAAGAGATGTGATTAATTAATTATTTTAAAGGATGTTTTAAAAAAATTTCTATTAAATATATGTGATTTAAATGGAATAAAAATGAATCTATAATTATAATATATCATATATTATAATTTCTTTCACTCTGACCTGAAAATGAAAAAAGTTTTAATGTGTACATGCTGACTACTCTCTCCATGAATGGTGTACTTTATTTTATAAATCGTTTGAAACAGCATAAAAACATATATAGGGAATATATATAACATTTCTATCATGTAAATTATTATTGAAAATTTTAAATCATGATCTATGTATTAGAAAAACATAACAAGTTAAAACAAATTCTAAGAAAAAAGTGGTTATTAGTTGAATTGAAAAATTAATGCTTAATTTATAAGAAATGGGTGATGTAAAGTCATAAAAAATTATATATTATATTATATATAATAATATGGTACTTTTTAGATTTTTAAAAACATAATTTTTTATATTGGAGGAATTAATATTTATGAAGTCTATACCTATGGAAAGGGGATTTATAGACTCACTTTTACTTCATTGAGACTTATTTAATTTTCAGTAGTTTTTATTATTGTATTTATACATTATAGGAATGAAATATATGTTCAATATTCCTTAATGTGATGGTATTTTCAAATATATTTTATTATCTCACATTCATGGGGTTTATGATTAAAATGTTACCAAATCCGAAGGAAATATTTGTATAAATTTTCATTCATTGATATGCATGTTATGCTTTCAAAATATATTATTTTACGAGGTTATATACCACTCATTGACATGATGTATCACAAATATGCTTCTTTTCATTATATTATATTTTTCAAGAAATGTTATACTATATTTGGGAGGAAATTATGTTCCCTTCAAATTAATGTTTTCTTAAAATGTATTAAAATGGATGTAAATTTTCATTTTTTTTAATTTTTAGCTAATAAGATCTAAACCATAAATAAAATAGCTTTCAAAGATAACATTATTAATTTTAATCGTTATTTTCAATGAAAAATTTTTTCTATGTTTTTTCGACTCAAAAATATGTATTTAAAGAGAAATAAATATTACCTTTATGAATTATATTAAACAAACATTGAAACCCATTTTCCATTTAAGAAAAAAATATTTGATGTTATTTATGATTTAATTGGGTCATTATTAAAGGATAACATCACTATTCGTTCTATGGTTAGGTAATTTTTATGATTACTGATATATATTCATATCCATCTTATATGTAAATATTTTATAATGAGATATGTGGGACCTATATCTCCCTATAATGAATTGGTTAATGTTAAATGTCTTATGAGATAGAATGTTATATATGAGGTCATATAAATCACATAATAAATGTTTAAATGCTAGGTGATCCTAATCCTGCAACAAGTTGGTACCAGGGGTTATACTAATCCGAAAATTAGATGGTACATTGGGGGTTATCCCTAAACAAATTATGGTAAAGAAGTGATGATTCCAAGACTAACATACTACAAGGTAGGTATCATTGACATAATATCTTCTAAGCATATATATATGATAGAAAATAGATATCACATTCCATTGTTATAATCTAATGGATTAGGTGATTTAATTATTTTATGTTTCATGTCTTGTGACTTACCAATCTCTAATTACATGATTATAAATTGAGATATTTTATATTTCATGCATGAATTTCAAATGTATGCTCATATTTTCATGCCCTTATGTATGAAAATTTTTTACTTTTTTATCCTTAATGAGAATATTATCTCACCCTTCCCTATGATTTCATTCCATTAGATATAAATAAAATTTTTAAATAAGAATATTAAAGGGGACGGTGTATATTGGAGATATTGATGAACTTTCACCAAATTAGTAAAATATGTTCTATGATTCCAAAGACACTAAACTGATACATTCTTTGGGAATTTTTTTGTGTGTTAAATAATGAATATTCATCTATACATGTTTGAATTACATCAGTAATTATATTTTGTATTAGAATATTTGTTTGGTCAATATTTTGAAAATATGATTAAAAAAATGGTAGGATCCTTAACGATAATTATAGTTATAGTGTATAATCATTATGTTTTGTTAATGATTAGGCATAAACACAAATTATTAATAAGTTTTTATATATTATAATCATAAATGAATTTTCCCATTATTATGTGGTTTTATGATTATGGTATGTTTTTCTCAAACATTGATTTCTAGTTTTAGGCCATCGATAGAATTTAATTTAATAGTATTAATAATTAATGAAAAGTAAATAAATTATTTCCCACCTAATAAACCTAATTTTATGGAATATGGAATAAAAAACCACATTGTTATGGCCACATAACCATATGAATCCATGAATCATGTTGAGCATCCAAATTAGAAAATAAGGGAACAACGTTTTATTGAATTCATCCTTTAGTTACATTCTCCTTCATTTAGTGGAATGAAGATTCCACTAGATTATAATAAAGAGATATATTCCAAAAAAAGATATTTTACATACTATATTATTACGAATGATAGAAAACTATGTAGGATACTTATCACTTGAATGGTAATGTGAATACATGGTGAAACATTATCAAGAATACAAGGAAACATGATAAATGTTACTCCATGTATCGGTATGAGTTTAAGAAATTTTTTTGAGTAAGTCCCATCTTAATATTATTATAAATTAACATGATCTGGAAGATTCACATCCATCCAATTATTATTATAGGGAAAAAATGGAATAATTCAATGGATACTCATTAAACTATGGAGAGAAGATGTTGGGATTTACTATATTCTCAAAGTGTTTATGGGAACAAAGAGGAAATTGACATAATCAAAGTTGTAAATTGATTTATAGTGTTAAATAATGACAATAACCATTTTACTACAATTATAATGGGAATTAATAGAAATCTCTGAATAGTTCAACTCTCCAAATTTAGTGTTCCAACTACAAGGATCGTGAGTATTATGCTAACAGGTGCACCAATTAAGGGACTAATACGTATGATAAGCCCCAAAAACCTCTATGGAAAAAGTAAAAAAGGAAATATTATGATATCATAATGGATGAAATGTACCATTATAAATAGGGAATAATTATCCTCCCCAACATTGTGGAGAATTTCATGTTCTATATTAAATGAATAATCCATATGAAAATCTTATTGTTCATAATGTAGAGAAATTTCAGGTTGTTATCGATATCTATTTTTTAATACTGAAGTTACAAATTTTATAATTACAAGGATGAACACAAGAAATAAGTGAAACTTTTTTCAGATACGAAATGTTAATATATGGAATAAATAATAATGTGTGTATTCAATGTAGGATTTTCTTTCCTTACCATGTTTTAATAGAATTCATGACAATGGTATTTCCATGTTTCGTTTGTGATAATGAAGAGATACATCATGTTTTTTATGGGACTAATGATAAGTTGATTTTGGAAATTTATTAACTTTTATTCGATTGTGATAGATTTTATTCTTTTGGAAGATTCATAAGGTTACACATTTATATTTTTTGAACTGTGGATGATGTTATAGAGATTAATATTTTAAATAACCATATGATTCTTATGATAAGTTGATTTTGGAAATTTATTAACTTTTATTCGATTGTGATAGATTTTATTCTTTTGGATAATTCATAAGGTTACTCATTTAAATTTTTTGAACTATGGATGATGTTATAGAGATTTCTATTTTAAATAACCATATGATTGTTTATGCGTATTGGATAACATTTAATAGCATCTATGTTGTTATGATAATTAGAGATATAAAAAATAAATTTAGATCATATTTTTCCTATCAATATCCATAAGTTACATAGGTATTAAAATTTCCACATCATTTTGTGTAGTAATAAGCGAATTGATGATTGATCAAGGCACAAAAAAGTGTTATATTATACATTTGAGGCTATACTTCTGAGATTAATGCAATTAAGTATTTATACTCAATTTATATGAAAATTAAATCTTATCATATTATCAACATATATGATGATATCCATGACCTTTTTCAGACCTATTTGGTTCATGGTTTTGTGGTAATAAATCCTCTAATAAACATATTACCTACTACACTCCTTCAAATGTTAATAGTTATTTTTCTCTTATATGCCCATTTTCCCTTTCTAGCAAGGTTTTCATAAGTGGTAAGGTATTTATGAGTTACATTGGGTAATTATTATGTTTCTAACATTCCCTTATAGTATTATTATTTTTGTATTACTTATTTTGATGTGGGTTTTTAATAATACAACATTCATGTTGTAAAACAACGATTACCCCGATGATTTTTAGGGGATACTATCATTTTAAGTGGTTTATAATGTCAAAACATGTTATTTTAATGAAATATATTTTTTTCAATTAATTTTTATTTCATTGATTTTTTTATTATATGTACCACATTCTTAGCATGTGTTGCACACAATGTTGTGTTTTTGTGAAACATCATTTTATTATTTAAATTATTTAAACTAGTCAATTTTAAACACAACTTATGAATATACGGAATGAATGGGATTAACAGAATTATGATAATATTTTTTATGTGTTTGGATAAAATGAATTATTTTTCTTCAAATTCAATGGATCTGAAAATAAAATTTAATTCAATGTAAAGGGTGTGTTTTTATGAAAATCTATTTTAATGTATAAAGTGGTGTTGGATCATAATAAACTGAATTTATAACTATTATTTGATTATTTTATGATATTTTTACATAACATAATCAATAAATTTGTTTAAACTTTTCTAAAAAAATTTATATCCATAAAATATGAACAAATCAAATTCTAAGAATAAAAATTATTTTTTATAAATGGATGTTTTACCACATTTTAATAGACAACCTATGTTTCTAGTAAATTATTAAAATTAAATAATTATTGTGAAAAAATAATTATATTATTTTAAATAATAATATATAAATTTAAATTTATTTTATTTTTTGTATTTTTCCTATAAGAATCATTTTTTGATAAGTAGTTTAAAATATGAATTTTTAATTGAAACAATAATTTTCATATAATATAGAAATCTAGTTATATGATAATTTAAATTTGTTTGAATCTGTATATAGTTCTATTATAAATCTATAAATCCAATTTTGGAAATTGGAATCAAATTCAATTTGAAAATAAATTTACACAACATGTTAATGTTTGGACATTTCACTTTATAAACATGATTTCGTTAACCCATCTACATGATTAAAATTATCTAAAATTTATCCGATTAGGTTATTTTTTTAAATTGTAGTACCCCCGGTTTGGGGTACATAATCCCCTTTCCTCACATTTTTTAATCGGTGTGTCTTTGATTTTGTTTCCATAAAATAGAGAGTTTCCAAAAAATAGAGATTTTCCAAAAAAATAGAGAGTTTCCAGAAAATAGAGAGTTTTCATAAAATAGAGAGTTTCCATAAAGTGGGGTGTTTCCATAATGTGGGGTGTTTTCATAAATGGGGTTGTTTCCATAAAGTGGAGTGTTTCCATAAATTGTGATGTTTCTATAAAAAGGGGTAAAAATGAAGGATGGAAGAATTTGGGGGTAATTATTAGGGAGTGTTGGGACCAAATGGAAGTTTGCGTGATCCATACATAGTTGGCAGAAACTATGTGGTCAAATCTTGTGCAGAGGTCAAATGTTGATCCTATTTTCTAAAAGATTACATATTTTTGCTCTATTTATTTCGTTTTGGCTTTAAAACACCCTTAATTCGATATTCCCTTCCCTAGAAGGCTAGATAACCCTCTCCAAATGAGTTGAAGCCATTCTGGAGCCTTCCCTGGGTGATATCGAGTCCGATTCATGAGGTATGTCACCATTCTTTAGAGATTTGTAATGTTTTCTTAGATCTTCTTAGATATACTTCTTTGATCTCCATTAATTCACAAATATAAACCTATGTTAGGTATATCTACGTTTTTGGATTCCAAATATTTCAATTTTGAGTTATGATCATGTTAGTATTAGAGATCAATGGCCGGTCTTGGAGAATCGATATGCTTCCTTGTGCGTTGTTCGTCTGTAGTTAATGTTTCATCAAAACCTTTGAGGTAGGGGGCTTCTATATTGACTCCTTTTTCAATAATTGATTGGATAATATTAAAATTGGTTTACTTATTGTAAAATTCATGGAAATTTTTTTAGTTGTGATGATTTATGGTTTTTGTGAAATTGCGTGATCTTGGTGAATAGTAGTGCGAAAGGGGGTTTAATTTAAAATGATGATTTTAAATTATGGATTTTCTATATTTTCAAAATTGTTTAAGTAAAATGATTTTCATTACAAATCGTTTTCAATAAAAAAGAACATTTATTGAAATGGTTTGGAGTTTAAATGGTTTAGCATTGAAATGGTTTTGACGGAAATAGTTTTCAAAAAAAAATTATTGAATGGATTATCTTGGCTTGATCATTGTACCAAAGTGTTGGGTGTTCATATTGAATATATGGGGCTTGGTTGAAATATGACCTTGTTCTTAGTTCCAAAGGTGTAATGGCACATGGGAATTACATATACAGGGCTTGGTTGAAATATGACCTTGTGCTCAGTACCAAAGGATTAATGGCACATGGGAAACAATTGCCTTGTGATGACTGGGAAGATAGACGAAAAACTTCCCATGAGTATAGAGATATTGTAACATAGCATCCACGGTTGGTTTCATGGGTTTGAGTAATGATTGGGCATGCCAATATGGGGATATTTGGAAATGGTGGTAATGATTGTCTGGTTATTTTTCTGGAAAAATATCTTGCTGAAAAAATTGGATTCAATTGCACTTGTATGGTTTTGGTAATGAATGGTTTTGGAAACTTGTTAATATTTAGTTATAAACTTCTTTTCAGAATTTATTTATATAAACCATTTCATATAAATTTTATAACTCTTCTATTCTATTGGCGTGAGTAGGGAATTCATTGGGGAAAACCTACTGAGTTTTGTACTCACCCCTGCATTGGAACTTTTGTGCTTTGCAGATACTCTCTTCTGGGAGAGGGGAAAATGTAATGTTTCACACATGTTTAGAACTACCTCATGATGTCTGGTTGTTTAGAGATTTTTTAGCTTGGATCATGTGGTGCATGGAGTCTTGAGGACTTTGGATAGTCTTGTTTATTTTATCCGCTATGCACTCTGAAACATGGTTATCCTTCCTTTTTTGCTTACATTGATGTGGTTTTGAGTGCATGATGTTGTTGAGTTGCCTTTCATTTGTGAAGGCATCATATAGTGAATTTTTGGTAATGGTTGTTTGGTTTATTGGTTTATTTCCTAAATGTTAAATCGTCCCCCACTTGTGTTTGAATGTCTTTAGCATTTATTGCTAGCCTTTGGCATCTTGGGGAAGTAACTTAAGGCCAAGTAATGACTCGTTGTACTCTCATTCCAATGAGAATTTTCTGGTCATTACAAATTGTATCAGCTTTTTTGGTCCATGACGCACAAGTACTCATCGATTTTCCTAGTTTTGGTGATGAAATCCATTCATGTCTATTCCATGGGTGGTAATATCGGAAAAATGTATGATTGTCGGAACATGAAATTTATCGCATAAACGGACGTAGCTAAACCATTTATATTGAATTTCATTTTACCAGGGAGTTGGATAAATATGTGTTTGGAAAAACATATATGATTTTGAAATGTCATTGTCATGGGTTTATCCAATGAGATGAACAAGACATGCATTATAGAGGAATGACTTCCCATTGGGAGTGCATACATCCTTTAGAGAAATGATCATTAGTGAAAAGTATGAAATTGGTTTCCTAATGAAAGATTTTTAAAAAGATAATGATTATTGAATTTTGAAAATGCATTAATTTTCCTAGATTTTCAAGCTGTGGACCCAGGGAACCAGTGGAATGAGCCATGACATGTGGATCATACCATCCATTTCATGATGAAAAATCCACCTAATTCTTAGTGTGATTCCGAACATGATAAGGCAATGGTGTGGTTATATAGGATAAGTCATATCATCGACATCATCGGCACACCAGTATATTTAAATGTCAAACTGATGACGTATATGCTTGACGATCTTGCACGTTAATGGAGGGATTTAGAGGTGAATGAAAAATTTGAGGAAGGACTAACATGGGAGGATTTTGAGGAATTTTTCAACAAACAATTCAATCCTTACATTTTCAAGATCCAGAAATTGACGAACTTTTTCAGCCTGAAACTAGAGAGTATCTCTGTCATAGGGTATGAAGCTATGTTCATGAAGTTAGTATGCTTTTCCCCAGAAGTCGAGGCAAGTGCCTCTTCGAAGGCGCACATCTTCGAATAAAGGCTCTAATAGGTGATTTGATCTAAGATTGTTGTACTTAGTTTTATAAACTATAAAGAGACAGTGAACCGAGCGACAATGTATGAATGTAATATCTCGGGATCTATGGAAGGTGGTATGATAATACCAACAGGAAAGAGTGGGAACTCAACCGTAAAGAACAAGAAGAAAAGGTACAACTATTTCAATGGTGCAAGTGGAAATTAGAACCCGACGACTGGATCAGTAAACCATCCTCTATTATCCTAGAGAAATGTATGTTGTTTTCAATGTGGTTCACTTGACCACATAAAGCAAGATTGTTCGACACAACTTAGAGCATGTCATAATTTTTACAAGAAGGAACATCTTAAGTTCTATTCTCATAGTGCTCCAAGGTCAGGTGTTTGAGACACTTCTCAGTCATTGCAAGCATTGTATACTTTGACTAGATGAGGATAGTAGAATCTGACTCATCAGTAGAGAAGAGCTAGACATGCTGATTCTATAAATACCATTAATATTCAACCAGGGAAACCAAAGAAAATAAACAATGAAAACAATATAGTGAAGAAGCAATAGTAAGGAGATGAGAAGATGTCTGTCAATGATTTGGCCGGACCATCTAAAGTGAGAGGTCTGATTATTCAGAATTCTACCTTAGTGAATATGTTTTTTGATACTATTTCATCACATTCCTTCATTGATTTGTTTTTTTTTTGACTTTCTATGTTTAAAACTTGAAATTATGGCATCTTTTTTGAAACTGCAAACTCCTCTTAGTGAGAGAGATTGTTAAGACATTGTGTGTAGATCATGTTCTATAACTGTTGATGGAGATGAGCTAAAATGGTACTTCTAGAAGTTGGATATGGATTTCTATGATGTAATCTACCCTTTGGATTGGCTGGAAACATTCAAGGCTCAAATCAATTGTTATAAGAGAACAGTTAGTTTCATGACTTAGTACGACATCACAAATTTCTTTAAAGGAGAAAGGATTATAATGAAAGGTGAAAAGAGCCTTTTGGAACAAATGGTGGGAATGATATATTACCAATTGGCAACATTAAATTTGGATTCAATGGAAGAGATCGAAGAAAATTGTTTTCCAGCTGTTGTGGATCAATTTGCCGATGTATTTCCCACAAACTTCTCTAGGTTACCACCTATAAGGGAAGTTGAGTTTACGATTGATCTCCTTCCGGGGACCAGTCCTATTTCCCTTCCATATTATTAGATGGCACAAACATAGTTATAGTAACTGAAAGTGTAGTTAGAGGATCTGTAAATAATGGGTTCCATTCTTCAAAGTACGTCTCCATGGGAAACACTAGTTTTGTTCATAAAGAAGGCATTTGACACACTTCAGATGTGTTTTGATTGTTGTAATCATAACCATGATACAATAAAGCATTGATATCCACTTCCATGAATTGATGATCTATTCGATCAACTATGGGGATCTCAGGGGTTCTTCCAGACTAACATGCAATCGGGATATCACCAATTGAGTGTTCAGAAATAGGATATTCCAAAGGAAACATTAAGAAGTAGATATGAACACTATGAATATGTAGTCATACCATTCAGTATAATGAATGCACATGCAGTCTTCATGGCATTGATGAATTGGATATATCAATAATATCTAGATTCTTTTTTTTTGGTGTCTATGGACAACATTTTGGTCAATTTAAATACAAGGGTAGATCAGGAGGTGCACCGGGAAATAGTGTTACAAATCATGAGAGATCATCATTTTTATTCCATATTATCGAAGTGTGATTTTTGGATACAGGAATTATGTTTCCTTGTCCACGTCATTTCTGTGAAAGTAGTTTAAGTTGATCCTGAAAAGATAGATGCCATTATCTCATGGAAATCACCGAAGAATGTGTTCAAGATACGAAGTTTTCTTTGTCTAGATAGTTACTATCAATGACCTGTGCATTATTTATCATGAGTAGGATCCCCAATGCCATCTATGACATAAAATAATGCTCCATTCCGATGGAAAATGGAATGTCAGAATTCATTTCAAGAACTGAAAGATCATCTTACATCGGCACCTATCATGATCTTTCCAGAATCCGGACAGGGTTATGTGGTTTATTGCGAAGCTTCAAGATCAGGGATGAGCTCTGTTCTCATGAAAATATATCATGTTGTTTCTTATGGTTCAAGTTATTTAAGGGTGCATGAGAAAAATTACCCAACACATGATTTCGAGTTTTCTGGAGTCGTCCATGCTTTGAAAACAGGTAGGCATTATCTATTGGGTGAGAAATTTTCTGTGTTTATGGATCATAAAAGAATGAAACACATTTTTTCATAGTGAGATTTGAATCTATGGAAAATGAGATAGATGGAGTATCTATAAATGTTTTACTTTGACTTGATGTACACACCAGGGTAAGGAAATTTGGTAGGGGATGCATTGAGAAGAAATTCATATGCACAATTGGCGATAAAAGCTTTAGATGAATGGCAGTTGATGTTAGTCTTAGCTGACATGCATGTAGAATATGAAGACCATGGAGATGATGCATTTTTTCTTTTCTGCTATGCATGTTCCTGATTTAGTAAAAATGACCAATGAGGCACAAACATATGATATAGAATGTCTGGTTATATGTTCAAAACTCAATTATCAGGAGACCATTGAGGGTTGGAAACATGATGGGTGTTCAATTTTGTATTTGAAATATAAGATGGTTATACCTATGGTTTATCAAGAACGACTCCTTCATTCTAACCACCATTCAATATGTGATGTACATCCAGGTGAATAGAAGATATAAAAGTCTTTGAAGTTGCAGTTTTGGTGGAGTGGAATGAAATGGAAGGTGGTCGAGTTCATATTCTGGTGATTAACTTGTCAGCAGTTAAAGCAGACATCAGTGACCAGCTGGTATGTTACAATCATTTCCTATCCATGTGTGGCAATGGGATCAAATAGCAATGGATTTTTTATAGGTCTTCCAATAACGGTCTTGAAAGACGATACCATTTGGGTGAAAGTGGATCGTCTAACCATGTCGGCTCACTTCATCTCAATTTGTGAAACTCATATGGTGGAGGATATTTCCATAATCTATATCAGATAAGTGGAAAAGAGGAAAGTTGTAACAATTTCTATAGTATCAGATAGAAATATGAGGTTCATATCTCATTTCAAGAAATAATTTGAGTTAGCCTTTGGAACTCAGTTGACAATGAGCACCATGTATCATTCTCATCGGATGGGCAATCCAAGGGGATGATACCATCATTGGGAGAAATGTTGCGAGCTTGTGTAAGGGATTTTGTTGTCTCATGGGAGGAGCATGTTCCCTTAGTGGTGTTCTCATATCATAATAGTTATTGAGCATAGATATTCATGGCTCCGTTTGAAGCATTGTATGGGAATCCTTGTCATTGTCAACATTGCTGGTTGAAAACGGGTGAAACATCACAAGTCAGGGACATGCCTTGTCCATGAAACAACATAGAAGATCCAGTTGATTAGAAAAATGATTGAGACAAGTTAGTGTCATCAGAAATCATATGCTGATCACCGTCAAAGATTGTTTCTATTCATTGTGGTTGACTACGACTTCTTGAGGATCTCTCGAAGGATTAGACATCATCATTTCATGAATAAGGTCATGTTATCTCATAGATACATTGGCCCTTTGAGATAGAAATAAGCAGGTTGGAGAGGTGGAATATCAGTTGGCATTACCCCAATAGTTTAGTTCAGTGCATAATGTGTTCCATGTATCCCGGTTGAAGAAGTATCACCCTGATCCTGACCCTGTGATCATATGGGATCACAACGAGCTAGAACTAGAGGCATCACGCGTACATATCCCAGTGCCGATAATGGTTTGACAAGAGAGTGTCTTACTTGTGAAAATCATCGTCCTAGTGCGGGTTTTATTGCAACATGGTCAGATTTAGGAATATATTTGGGAACATGACATGGAAATGACAGACTAGTGGTCGGCTCACTTTTTTTCCCTCATGATCTTTTTACTTTCATAGGACGGAATAACCAATGGTGGGGAGAACGTAGTACCCCCAGTTTCGAGTACATAACCCCTTTCCTCTTGTTTTTTTAATTGGTGTGTCATAGATAGGATTTCCATAAAATGGAGAGTTTCCCTAAAATAGTGATATTCTATAAAATAACGAGTTTCCATTAAACAGAGAGTTTCTATAAAATGGGGTGTTTCCATAAAGTGGGGTGTTTCCATAAAGTGGGATGTTTCCATAAATTGAGTTGTTTCCCTAAAGTGGGGTGTTTCCATAAATTGGTATGTTTCCATAAAAAGGGGTAAGGTGAAGGATGGAAGCATTTTGGGATTATTAGGAAGTTTTGGAACCAAATTGAAGGTTTCATGATCTATACACAGCTGGCATAATCAGTGTGGTCAAATCATGCACAGAGGTCAAATCTAGATCCTTTTTTCTTGGAGCTTACTCTTTTTGGATCTATTTATTTCATTTTCACATCAAAATGCCCCTAATTCGAGATTACTCTCCCAATAATTCTGGAAAATCATACCCACTTTAGTTGAAGCCATTCCAGAGCCTTCCCTTTGTGATTTTGAGTCCGATTCTTGATGTATGTCACCATTCTTTACAGATTTGTAATGTTTTCATAGATCTGGTTAGATCTACTTCTCTGATCAACATTATTTCTCAAATAGGAACCTATACTGGGTAGATATACGTTTTTTGATGCCAAATACCTCAATTTTGACTCATGATCTTGCTAGGATAAGAGATTTTGGGCTTCCCTTGGGGAATCGGCCTGCTACCTGGTGCGTTCTTTGTCTGTTGTTAATGATTCATCAAAACCATTGATGCAGGTGGATTTTCTCTGGAATCACCTTTCTATAATTGATTGTATTTTATTAAAATTGTGTTTTTGATTATAAAATACATGAAAAAATATTCATTTGGGATGATTTATGGTTTTTGTGAAATTGTGTGATCTTGGTGAATAGTTGTGTAAAAGGGGGTTTAATTTAAAATGATGATTTTAAATTTTGGATTTTCTAGAATGACTAAATGGTTGATCAAATTGTAGATTTCTATTGAAATGGTTTTCAATAAAAATATAGTTTTATTGAAATGGTTTTTAGTTGAAATGGTTTGGAATTGAAATGGTTTTGATGGAAATAGTTTTCAATAAAAATGTGTTTGTATTGAAAGGTTTTTTTGGCTTGATCATTGGTAATATGTGTTGTGCGTTCATATTGCATATATAGTGCTTGGATGAAATATGACCTTGTTCTCGGTGCTGAAGGATTAATGGAACATGGGAATTGCATATAGAGGGCTTGGTTGAAATATAACCTAGTTCTTGGTGCCAAAGGATTAATGGTACATGGGAAACAATTACCTTATGACGACATGGTAGTTCGACGAGAAATAACTCCTGAGTATGGAACTATCATAACGTAACATGCATGGTTGGGTTCTAGGGGTTTGAGTAATGGTTTGGTTTGTTGATATTGGGATACTGGGAAATGGTTGTTTATATTTTTTGCTTATTTTTTTAGAAAAATGTCTTGCAGAAAAAATTGGATTCAATTGCACTTGTATGGTTTTGGAAATGAATCGATTTGGAAACGTTTTTATATTTAGTAATAAATTGTTTTTGAGATAATTTTTTATATATACCGTTTTATATAATTGATGCTAACTCTTCTATCCTAGTGGCGTGAGTAGGGAAGTCATTGTGGAAAATCTACTGGGTTTTATAATGACCACTGCTTTGGCACTTTGCTGCTTTTGCGGATGTTATCTTCAAGGACTAGGGAAATGGTAATGTTTCACATGTGTTTTTCACTACCTCATGATGATGTGAAGTTCAGAAATTTAGGATCTTTGAGCATGTGGAGAATGGAGTCTTGTGGTCTTTGGAGAGTCTTGATTAGTTTATTCGCTGTGTACTCTGATACTTGGTTATCCTTTCATTTTTTTCTTACATTGATGCGATTTTGAGTGCATGAAGATGTTGAGTTTTCATTCATTTTTTCATGCATCATATAGTGAATGTATGGTTTTTTTGGTAGGTTTACTGTGTTATTTCGTAATTGGTAAATCGTCCCCCACTTGTATTTGAAACCCTTCGGAATTTATTGCTAGCCTTTGGCATCATGGGGATGTCAGTTAAGTCCTTATAATGACTCCTTGTACTCTCAAACCAATCAGAAATGTCTTGAGAGTTTCCATAAAACAGATCGTTTCCATAAAATAGATATTGTCCATAAAATATATAGTTTCCATAAAATATAGAGTTTCCATAAAGAGGGGTGTTTCCATAAAGTGGTGTGTTTCTATAAAGGGGGGTGTTTCCATAAAGTGGGTAGTTTCCATAAAGTGTTGTGTTTCCTTAAATTGATATGTTTCTATAAAAAGGGGTTAAGGTGAAGGATGGAAGAATTTGGGGGGTTTTTAGGGAGTGTTGGTGTAACAGCCCGAGATTTTATGAAAAATATTCTTTTTAATTTTATTAATGTCTTGTGTTGTACGCTACACCAAAAGGAGCTTGCACAACACGCATCCTTGACTTGCCTTGCATTACACGCAATCACAACCTTCCTCGATAGTGTGTGTAGTACGCAATACTGAGTTTCACGAAACAACGATATGCTATTAAAATATTATTAAAACTAGCCGTTATGAATAGTAATAATCACTTTTTAAATTTTAGAAAGTTTAGCTCTCAAAATGGACTTCATTTTTGGATTCGGAGTATCGAATTTAGCCTAAGATTAAATTTTGGTACTTTTCGGATAACTTTCATATTCTGATGAATAGTGAAAATTACTAAATTATAATTAAAAACAACTTTTTTAATCGAAATAATTAATAGTGATAAATTATAAATTTGAGTGGTTTTAAAGTATATTTAGAATATATTTTTACAATTTAATACAATGTTGGTCATTGAATGTAATTTCACATTTAAACCAGATATAATCAAGTGTCAATCTTTTGATAGATATTGTTTCTTAAAAACACGCTATTTGTTTTAACAGCGGGATTTAATTATAAAATTAATTAATGAAACTTCTATGTTATGAATTTGGTAAAATGGACTTCATTTTTGAATTCGGAATATGAAATATAGCTTAGGATGAAATTTTGGTATTTTTATGAAAACTTTCAATTTTTGATGAATAGTGAAACCACTATGTGGTAGGATAAAAACTGAATTTTGCATAAAACTTAATTTTACCGCTTCTGTGAATGGAATTTCGAAAATCCGACACACATTGTTAATATAAAGGACTAAAATGTGGTTCAATGAGATGAAAATAATTTTTGGTGAATAGTAACTTTTTACTTTTTTTTTACCACGGTTAATAGTAAATAGGGTAACTAAGGGTAAATATGATATTACTATTACCCTAACACATGTCCTAATTCTATTGGATAAGTGTAATTCGACCAAAAACAACCTTCTGAATATAATATGACTATTTAGGTCCACTTGGATTAGATTATGACATTTAATATTATTTTATTTAATGAATAGTTAAAATAGTTAAAATCAAAATTTAATAACTAAAACATTTTTAATACGGGGTTATACATAAGATAAATTCGACTATAAATATTCATTAGAAAGATAAAATGATTTCCTACATAATGATATTTTATTTAAAATTTTTCGACTTAAAATAAATTAATTTAATTATGACACAACGATGATGCAGTAATTACCCTTTTAAGGAAATATTAACATAATTGATGTTATAAATGCTCAAATGAATGTAATTTGAAACTTTTTATGAATTACACTAATTTTTTAGGTTACTATGATATATTAGTGTTGATTTCATCAACCTGGTTCGAACATATAATTCTTTTATGACTCTCACAAAAATCATATATCAAATAGTGTCAAAATTGACACCAAATAGTTTTTTAAATCAATTATTATATTATTAATTGTAATTTTATTCCGAAAAATCCAAGGATCGGCCAAATGACTTAGATAAGGATATATGTATTAATAATATACAATTTGGGGTTCGTTTGGCATGTTATAGTAAGTGTATTAACCATGTAGTGAAAGAAAACAAAAAGACACGGTAAAAGTTAAATTTTTTAACTTAGAGTTAAATCTAATTGATATGGTTTAAATAATACCATAAACTTGTCTAAATCCTATTGGTTGATAGGATTTCGACCCATACCCACTTTAGCTTCGAAATAAGACCCTTTGGAACCATTATAAACCGATTTTTACTTTAATATAAAAAAATATTTTGAGATATTCCTAAGGTGCCCCTCTCCTCCCTTATAAAAGGACACCTCCTCCCCCTCCTCCTCACACCAATTTGAGCACTCAAGCTCGGCCAACCCCTGACAAAATCTCTTCTCCACTTCCCTAGCAACATCCTAGAGGTTCTGGTATTCCTCAAAGACCAATTGTAGTGCCCTAAGAGGAGGTCTCAAAGAGGCGCTTCAAAGAAGAGGTAATTACTGTTACCAATTCTTTCATCTTTATTTCTTCTTCCACTTCTTCTTCTTAGGTTGTTTCATTATGAAGTAATAACATCAGTATCACTCATATACTGATATGTTATTATAAGTATGAAACAACCCTATTTCACCATCTATCCACCCTACGGAAAAAGAAATCACCGCGCGTGCGTACGTACGGAATACCGTCTCCACGCCATGGTGTAATCTATATTCCACCACCACCTTACATGGATGGGTATAGTGGTGTAAAGAATAACTATACATAGTTATTACAACATCATATTGATTCTGATATATTGTATAATCCACTTCAATTCAATTCAATATTTATGGAAATGATATCATCGCTCGTGCGTACGTACGGACTACCGTCTCCACGACGCGATGAGATTCATTCTCCATGTTAACCATTTAAGAATGATTATAAAGTATATATAAGAAATAATAATGAAATATATGACATTATAAATCTACTGGAATTATGTATATATATATATATGTATGTCATCTACTTACTTCCATTCAAGACAATAAGGAAAGTAAAACAGCGTTCATGCGTACGTACGGACTACCGTCTCCATGAACGGTTTTTTTCATTTCATTTATTTATCTATTATATGATATATAAATCATATTTTATATTATAGAAGTAAGTAAATCATGATATAAGTAATAATAATGTCAAGAACAACAAGTCAAAACACCTACGATAAATGAAACGATTTTACCCAAAACGCTTCTTTAACATGGAATTTACAAAAGAACGGGTAATATAATGTCATAAGTGAACCATATATGATATCATAACAATAAATATGATTCTGTAATAAGTCAATGACATTATTTAAATCATTATACAGGAGGTTCGGACACATACGAAGCAAATCGGACCTAAGGTAAGGGAAATATCACAATCTCATTTTTAACCGAGATTGTTTATACTTTGGTATTTACTGGGGTGTATTTTATCATCCACATCCATATTTCTTCAATATGTAATTTTATTTCCATCCACCTACAATGGTTTAAATCCTATTTTACCCTTTGGTGAGTTTTTAGTAAAAGATATAAAAGGAATCTTTTTTCATTTTTCGTATGAGGTACTTTTTGACTTTTCTGACAAAAGTACGAAGAATGTTTTTTTTACTTATACGGAAAGAATGGATTTTTAAAACAGTATTTCCAAGAAGCTTCCTTTAAAAGTTTTCAAGTTTATTTTTAATCAACTTCTTTTAGTTTATAATTTTATGACGTGTTAAGAAAAGAAATGTGTTTTTGTAGAAGAAAGGATATTTTCCTCAAGAATAGAGTTCAAGTGTTTTATCAAAATTATTTTCCATCTATGATAATAAAGGGTTCTGTTTCTATCCCTATTATTACATTGATTGGATTATATTGTGATGGAATTATTTTTATGAATTCATTTATCTTATATTAATTGTTTTCTGATGTCACGATGTTTAAGATTCCCATTTTTATTACATGGGTTGTGCAATGATGTATGATTTATGATTTTGTGGAACACATAAGAATGGTATCATTATGAGATGGGTGGGACCTATATCTCCCTCCAATGCATTGGGTAAAGATTTCATATCTCATGAGATAGACATGGCTGGAATGGTAGGTTATACCGGTTCAGTGAAATAGGACTGAAACGAGGGTTACTCGATTGATGAAGGGACTTTGTCCACTAAGATAGTCTTGGAAATGCGTCTTGACTAACAAGAAATTATTCTCTATGATTATGTGTGAATGCCACAAAGTTTCATGTTTTAAGTTATGATTATTGTGATTACATTTCACTGCCATGATTTACCCATGTTATGAAATTATGATCTCTTTTGCAGGTCAAGATTTCCAAAAGTTATGTGCTTATGTATATGATGTGATTGATATTTCTTTTGTTTACCCTTACTGAGAATTTGAGCTCACCCTTTTATGTTTTCTTTTCCCCAGGATATAAAGAAAGGTTTTAGGTAATAAAAGGGAAGATCTTTATGGGAGATATTGAAGATCTTTCACCACGATTAGAAGATTATGTTCCGAGTTTCCAAAGACACTAAACTATTACGATCCTTGTGTGTGTGTTTTTGTTATGTACCAAGTATTCCGCAAAAGTAATGTAATGTCCATGTACGTCAAGCTTCGGGTCTCTACAGTTGGTATCAGAGGAAAGGTTTAGTCAACCGTTGGAAACTAGGACGCAAAAACGTTAGTGAGATCCCTAGAGATATTTCTAAGGTATGTCTAGGGATGTCCCTAAGTATAAGTATACGTATAGGATATAGTCCTAGAACTACGGTAACGATCTTAGAATTTAACCTAAGATGTTAGATATTGAGGGTGCTCCCCCTTTACTATGTTTTCTTCCCTAGCATGATTTCGCCTCTCACAAAATTCTTTTTGTGTTTTAGTTAATGGAGGGAACCAGAAGGAATTCGGTTAACATTGAATCCAATGGACAAATTGGTGACTATGAGCAACAAAATTGTGTAATGCCTAGAGATAAAGATATTGTGATTATGTCGAATCAGTCATCGCGATATATGATTAACAAGGTGAAATTTAGTGGTATGACTAATTCATCAAAGAAGAGGAAGATAAACTATTATGCATGTTCGCATGTTGAGGAGCATAAAGAAAGGAAGATTGAGATTTCTAAAGAAGGGAAGAAGAACCTTGAGGAATACCTCAAATGGAGGGACCGATGTTATCTGTGAGGAGAAAAGGGTCATAGGGTGACAGATTGTTATGGAGTTCAATGTCTTATTTGTGGAGAACATGGGCATTACCCAACTCAATGCCCTGACCTAAAAAGATACTTCTAAATCAAGGAAGGACTTATTCCAGGACAGTCATTGAAGTGGATGTAATGAAGTGTTTATGTATTGGTATTCAAAAATAATGTTGTTGAGGTACTTTTATGGTGTATTGGAATATTTATGTATTGGTCTAATGTGGTATTCGAAGTGATTGAGGTATTTTTGGAAAAAAAGATGATATGCGCATAATGAAGGGAAAATGAGAAAATGAAATATTTGACTGTATTCATGAGCTCATGATTGATATAAGGACTAAGTGATATCATGGTTTGAGTATATAGAATTTTGAGGATTTTGGTAGTTGGAAGGTGTTAACTTTTAACTGCAATCATGTTTTCACTATGGTTCAATGGGTATTCAAGAAAATACTTGATTAAGGACTTTGAATGTTTGGAATGTGACCAACAAAACATATCTTATGATATATGGGGATCGACGATGGTGTTAAATCTCTGGTAATCGTTTTCACTATGCTGTGAGTGTGGATTGCAGTATTATGGATAAGCCTAAAGATTGGAATGGATTATGTTGGACATAAGTTAGTATTGTTTAAGGATAGAAGTTTTCTCGATATTATTGATGGGATGTTATAGTAATATAGTTTTAGAAAAAGGACAACCTGCAGGACGGGCGACCGCCCATCGCTTCGGACAAGGATGTGGGAATCGAACCCACAACCGATGTGCGACTGGCCTTTATCGCCTACCACTGGCCTACAGGAAGTCCCTGTTTAGTAGAAACTAGTTTTATTTTATTAAGCAGTATGATATATGAAGTATAAGTCCATTTTAGGAACCATATATGATTAATCTCACTATAGATCGACTTATGTATATAATTTTTGCTAACATTTTGTTTGAGACAGATGGAATGACCCGTCATTCTATCACATGATCTACTAACACTTCACGAATAACAAATTCAACTTCATTTATTTAAGAGATGAAGTGGAAATTGTTCAAGGCACGAACAACAGTGAAATTGTACCAAAATAAAGTAAGTATTTATTCTAATTCAAATTCTTTAACTTTAGGGAAACGATCTTGAAAACCAAAAATGTTGTCCTACTGATCTTATATCTGATGAATCAGATGGTACCTTAGATCATCACAAATTTATGGCTTTTTGATTGCTGGATTTTCCATGTTCTCTACCACTCTCCATCAGAACATGATGGTTAGATTTCTCTTCCATATCCATATTTTCACCTATGTGGAAACCCAGTAATTAGTTTATTTGGGGAACCGTTACGTTTCATACTTTTTTTTAAAGATTGGTTTTGATATTACTTTTTACGATGTTGGTTTCTATTAAAGAAACTTTCGAATAGTAGACCATTTATAACCCTGACGAATTTCGAGGGCGAAATTGATTTTAAGGGGGGTAGAATGTAACAGCCCGAGATTTTATGAAAAATATTTTTTTTTAATTTTATTAATGTCTTGTGTTGTACGCTACACCAAAAGGAGCTTGCACAACACGCATCCTTTACTTGCCTTGAATTACACGCAATCGCAACCTTCCTCGATAGCGTGTGTAGTACGCAATACTGAGTTTCACGAAACAACGATATGCTATTAAAATATTATTAAAACTAACCGTTATGAATAGTAATAACCACTTTTTAAATTTTAGAAATTTTAACTCTCAAAATGGACTTCATTTTTGGATTCGGAGTATCGAATTTAGCCGAAGATGAAATTTTGGTACTTTTCGGATAACTTTCATATTCTGATGAATAGTGAAAATTACTAAATTATAATTAAAAACAACTTTTTTAATCAAAATAATTAATAGTGATAAATTATTAATTTGAGTGGATTTAAAGTATATTTAGAATATATTTTTACAATTTAATACAATGTTGGTCATTGAATGTAATTTCACATTTAAACCAGATATAATCAAGTGTCAATCTTTTGATAGATATTGTTTCTTAAAAACACGCTATTTGTTTTAACAGCGGGATTTAATTATAAAATTAATTAATGCAACTTCTATGTTATGAATTTGGTAAAATGGACTTCATTTTTGAATTCGGAATATGAAATATAGCTTAGGATGAGATTTTGGTATTTTTATGAAAATTTTCAATTTTTGATGAATAGTGAAACCACTAAGTGGTAGGTTAAAAACTGAATTTTGCATAAAACATAATTTTACCGCTTCTGTTAATTGAATTTCGAAAATCCGACAGACATGGTTAATATCAAGGACTAAAATGTGGTTCAATGAGATGAAAATAATTTTTGGTGAATAGTAACTGTTTACTTTTTTTAACCACGGTTAATAGTAAATAGGGTAACTAAGGGTAAATATGATATTACTATTACCCTAACACATGTCCTAATTCTATTGGATAAGTGTAATTCGACCAAAAACAACCTTATGAATATAATATGACCATTTAGGTCCACTTGGATTAGATTATGACATTTAATATTATTTTATTTAATGAATAGTTAAAATAGTTAAAATCAAAGTTTAATAACTAAAACATTTTTAATATGGGGTTATAAATAAGATAAATTCGACTATAAATATTCATTAGAAAGATAAAACGATTTCATACATAATTATATTTTATTTATAATTTTTAGACTTTAGATAAATTAATTTATTTATGACACAACGATGATGCAGTAATTACCCTTTTAAGGAAATATTAACATAATTGATGTTATAAATGCTCAAATGAATGTAATTTGAGACTTTTTATGAATTCCACTAATTTTCTAGGTTAATATGATATATTAGTGTTGATTTAATAAACCTGGTTCGAACATATAATTCTTTTATGACTTTCACAAAAATCATATATCAAATAGTGTCAAAATTGACACAAAATTGTTTTTTAAATCAATTATTATATTATTAATTGTTATTTTATTCCTAAAAATACAAGGATCGGCCAAATGACTTAGATAAGGATATATGTATTAATAATATACAATTTGGGGTTCGTTTGGCATGTTATAGTAAGTGTATTAACCATATAAATAAAGAAAACAAAAAGACACGGTAAAAGTTAAATTATTTAACTTAGAGTTAAATCTAATTGATAAGGTTAAAATAATAACTTAAACTTGTCTAAATCCTATTGGTTGATAGGATTTCGACCCATACCCACTTTAGCTTCGAAATAAGACCCTTTTGAACCATTATAAACCGATTTTGACTTTAATATAAAATAATATTTTGAGATATTCCTAAGGTGCCCCTCTCCTCCCTTATAAAAGGACACCTCCTCCCCCTCCTCCTCACACCAATTTGAGCACTCAAGCTCTGCCAACCCCTGACAAAATCTATTCTCCACTTCCCTAGAAACATCCTAGAGGTTCTGGTCTTCCTCAAAGACCAATTTTAGTTCCCTAAGAGGAGGTCTCAAAGAGGTGCTTCAAAGAAGAGGTAATTACCGTTACTAATTCCTTCATCTTTATTTCTTCTTCCACTTCTTCTTCATAGGTTGTTTCATTATGAAGTAATAACATCAGTATCCCTAATATACTGATATGTTATTATAAGTATGAAACAACCCTATTTCACCATCTATCCATCCTACGGAAAAAGAAATCACCGCGCGTGCATACGTACGGAATACCGTCTCCACGCCGTGGTGTAATCTATTTTCCACCACCACCTTACATGGATGGGTATAGTGGTGTAAAGAATAACTATACATAGTTATTTCAACATCATATTGATTCTGATATATTGTATAATCCACTCCAATTCAATTCAATATTTATGGAAATGATATCATCGCTCGTGCGTACGTACGGACTACCGTCTCCACGACGCGATGAGATTCATTCTCCATGTTAACCATTTATGAATGATTATAAATTATATATAAGAAATAATAATGAAATATATGACATTATAAGGCTACTGGATTTATGTATATATATATATGTATGTCATCTACTTACTACCATTCAAGACAATAAGGAAAGGAAAACAGCGTTCATGCGTACGTACGGACTACCGTCTCCATGAACGATGTTTTTCATTTCATTTATCTATCTATTATATGATATATAAATCATATTTTATATTCTAGAAGTTAGTAAATCATGATATAAGTAATAATAATGTCAAGAAAAACAAGTCAAAACACCTACGATAAATGAAACGATTTTACCCAAAACGCTTCTTTAACAAGGAATTTACAAAAGAACGGGTAATATAATGTCATAAGTGAACCATATATGATATCATAACAATAAATATGATTCTGTAATAAGTCAATGACATTATTTAAATCATTATACAGGAGGTTCAGACACATACGAAGCAAATCGGACCTAAGGTAAGGGAAATATCACAATCTCATTTTTAACCGAGATTGTTTATACTTTGGTATTTACTGGGGTGTATTTTATCATCCACATCCATGTTTCTTCAATATGTAATTTTATTTCCATCCACCTACAATGTTTTAAATCCTATTTTACCCTTTGGTGAGTTTTTAGTAAAAGATATGAAATGAATCTTGTTTCGTTTTTCGTATGAGGTACTTTTTGACTTTTCCGACAAAAGTACGAAGAATGTTTTTTTAACTTATACGGAAAGAATGGATTTTTAAAACAGTATTTCCAAGAAGCTTCCTTTAAAAGTTTTCAAGTATATTTTTAATCATCTTATTTTAGTTTATAATTGTATGACATGTTAAGAAAAGAAAAGTGTTTTTATAGAAGAAATGATATTTTCCTCAAGAATGGAGTTCAAGTGTTTTATCAAAATTATTTTCCATCTATGATAATAAAGGGTTCTGTTTCTATCCCTATTATTACATTGATTTTATTATATTGTGATGGAATTATTTTTATGAATTCCTTTATCTTATATTAATTGTTTTATGATGTCACGATGTTTAAGATTTCCATTTTTATTACATGGGTTATGCAATGATGTATGATTTATGATTTTGTGGAACACATAAGAATGGTATCATTATGAGATGGGTGGGACCTATATCTCCCTCCAATGCATTGGGTAAATATTTCATATCTCATGAGATAGTCATGGCTGGAATGGTAGGTTATACCGGTTCAGTGAAACAGGACTGAAACAAGGGTTACTTGATTCAGGAAGGGACTTTGTCCACTAAGATAGTCTTGGCAATGAGTCTTGACTAACAAGAAATGATTCTCTATGATTATGTGTGAATGCCACAAAGTTTCATGTTTTAAGTTATGATTATTGTGATTACATTTCACTGCCATGATTTACCCATGTTATGAAATTATGATCTCTTTTGCAGGTCAAGATTTCCAAAAGTTTTGTGCTTATGTATATGATGTGATTGATATTTCTTTTGTTTACCCTTACTGAGCATTTGAGCTCACCCTTTTATGTTTTCTTTTCCCCAGGATATAAAGAAAGGTTTTAGGTAATAAAAGGGAAGATCTTTATGGGAGATATTGAAGATATTTCACCACGATTAGAAGATTACGTTCCGAGTTTCCAAAGACACTAAACTATTACGATCCTTGTGTGTGTGTTTTTGTTATGTACCAAGTATTCCGCAAAAGTAATGTAATGTCCATGTACGTCATGCTTCGGGTCTCTATAGATGAAACCAAAAAAAAAGTTTTCTTGATCCATAAATGGTTGGCACAAACTGTGGTGTCAAATCTTATGCAGAGGTCAAATCTAGATCATTTTTTTTTTGAAGATTACACGAATTTGCACTATTTTTTTCTGTTTTGGCTTCAAAATTCCCCTAATTCGATATTACTTTCCATAGAAGGTTGTACAACCCTCCCCAGATGATTTGAACCCATTATGGAGCCTTCCCATGGTGATTTTGAGTCCGATTGTTGAGGTATGTCACCAATCATTACAGATTTTTCATGTTTTCTTATATCTGCATAGATCTACTTCTCATATATCCATTTTTTCTCAAATATAATCTTATTTTGGGAAAATCTACGTTTTTGGATGAAAAATATTTCATTGGGGAGTCGTCATATCTCATCTACAAGAGATCTAAGGTAGCTCTTGGAGAATCGACCTGCATCCTTGTGCGTTCTTCGTCTGTTGTTAAAGTTTTGTCAAAACCATCGAGGTAGGTTTCTTCTCTCTCGACTACTCTAGATGTAACTTATTGGATTCGATTGAAATTTGTTTAATGATTGTGAAATGCATTGAAAAAATATTCATTTTTGATCATTTATGGTTTTTGTGAAATTTTGTGATCTTGGTGAATAGTCGTGCAAAAGGGGGTTTAATTGAAAATGATGATTTTTAATTAGGGATTTTATGGAATTGTTAAATGGTTGATGAAAAAGGGCTTTTATATAGAAATGGTTTTGAATAAAAATTAAGTTTTATTGAACTGGTTTGGAGTTAAATGGTTTGGGATTGAAATGGTTTTTAAGGAAATAGTTTTCAATAAAAATGTGTTTTTATTGAAAGGTTTATTTTGGCTTGATCGTTGGGAATATGTTTTGTGTGTTCATATTCCATATACCGGGGTTGGTTGAAATATTTCATTGTTCTAATAGCCAAAGGATTAATAACACATGGGAATTGCCTATACGTGGCTTGGTTGAAATACAACCTTGTGCTCGGTGCAAAAGGATTTATGGAACATGGGAAACAATTACCATGTGATGACTTGGTAGACCAGTGAGAAACCACTCATGAGTATAGAACAATCATAACATAGAATGCATAGTTGGTTTCATGGGTTTGATTCATGGTTGGGTATGCTAATATAGGGATATTGGGAAATTGTTGTCATGGTTTTTGGTTATTTTCTGAAAAAATATCTTGTTGGAAAATTTGGTTTCAATTCCACTTGTATGGTTTTGGTAGTGAATAGTTTTGGAAACATGTTTAGATTTAGTTCTAAACAGATTTTGAATTTTTTTTTAATATAAACCATTATATATAATTGTTTCTAACTCTTCTATTGTAGTAGCGTGAGTAATGAAGTCATTGGAGAAATCCTACTGAGTTTTATACTCACCCCAGCTCTGGCACTTTGGTGATTTTTCATATGCTATCCTTCGGGACAGGGGAAATGATAATGTTTCACGCGTGTTTAGAACTACCTTGTGATGTTGGGCTGTTTGGATATTTTTTTTATCTTAGAGCTTGTAGATCATGGTGTCTTGAGGACTTTGGAGAGTCTTGTGTAGTTTATCCACTGTGTACTATAATACATGGTTATCCTTCTATTGTTGCATACTTTGATGTAGTTTTGAGTGCATTATGTTTTTGAGTTGTCGTTAATTTGTTCATGAATCATATAGTGAATCTATGTTAATGGTTGGTAGGTTTAATGGTTTATTTCAAAAATGGTAAATCATCCCCAACCTGTATTCGAAACCCTTCGACATTTATTTTTATCCTTTTCCATTATGGGAATTTTGATTAAGGACTAGTAACGAGTCATTCTATCTCAATCCATTGAGAATTTTCTTGAGAGTTTCCATAAAAGAGGTATTTTTCATAAAATTGTGAGTTTCCATAAAATAGATAGTTTCCATAAAGTGGGGTGTTTCCATAAATTGGGATGTCTTCATAAAAAGGGGTAAAGGAGAAGGGTGAAAGTATTTTTGGGATTTTTTACAGAGTGTTGGGACCAAAATTAAGGTTGCATGATCCATACACAGTTGGCAAAAACTGTGTGGTCAAATCATCCGCTGAGGTCAAATCTATATCCTATTTTCTTGAAGCATACTTGTTTTTGTTATATTTATTTCATTTTGACTTGAAAACGCAATTAAATTGAAATTACACTCCACATAAGGCCAAATGACCCTCCCCACACAAGTTGAATCCATTCTAGAGCCTTCCCTTAGTGATTTCGAGTCCAATTCTTGAGGTATGTCACCATTCTTTACGAATTTTTTATTTTTTCTTAAACATGCTTAGATATACTTCTTCATTCTCAATTCATTATCATATATGAACCTATAGTGGGTATATCATCATTTTAAGATGCCAAATATTTCAATTTTGATGCATGGTCTTTCTAGGTTAATAGATCTAAGGCAGCTCTTGGAGAATCGACCTGCTTGCTTGTGCGTTCTTCGTCTGTTGCTAATGTTTCGTCAAAACCATTGAGGTAGGTGGCTTCTCTCTTTAATCCACTTTAAATAATTTATTTTAATAGATTAAAATTGGTTTATTTATTTTGAAATTAATGAATAATATTTATTTGTGATGATTTCTGGTTTTTGTGAAAATTGTGTAATCTTGGTGAATAGTTGTGCAAAAGGTGGTTTAATTTAAAATGATGATTTTAAATTAACGATTTTCTAGAATTAATGGATGGTTGATGATAAATAGGTTTCCTATAGAGATGGTTTCCTCTAAAAATAGAGTTATATTGAAATGTTTTGAAGTTTAAATAGCTTTTCAATGAAATGTTTTTGACGGAAATAGTTTCAATAAAAATATGTTTTTATTGAACGGATTATTTTGGATTGATCATTGGGAATATGTGTTGTGTAATCATATTGAATATATGGGTATTGGTTGAAATATGACCTTGTGCTTTGTGCCAAAGGATTAATGGAACATGGGAAACAATGGACTTGTGATGACTTGCTAGAACAACGAAAACCACTCATGAGTATGGAACTACCATAAAATAGAATGGATGTTTGGTTGAATGGGTTTGAGTAATGGTTGGTATGTTGATATATGGATATTGGGAAATGTTTGTGAAGATTGTTTCGTTATTTTTCTGGAAAAATATCTTACTGGAAAAATTGGACTCAATTTCACTTGTTTGGTTTTGGTAATGAAGGTGTTTTGAAACTTGTTTATATTTAGTTATAAAACTCTTTTGAGAAATTTTTTTATATAAAAATTTTTATATAATTGTTTCTTACTCTTCTATCCTAGTGGCGTGCATAGGGAAGTCATTGGGGAAAACCTACTGTGTTTTATACTGACCCCATCTATGGAACTTTGGTGCATTTGCATATGCTATCTTCCAGGATATGGGCAAAGGTAATGATTCACACATGATTAACACTATCTCTTGATGTTGGGCTGTTCAGAGATCTTGGAGCATGGTGCATGTAGATCATGGATTCATGAGGTCTTTGGAGAGTCTTTTGTAGTTTATCTGCTGTATACTCTGATACGTGGTTATCCTTCCGTTGTTGCTTAATTTGATGTGGTTTTGAGTGCATGAAGTTGTTGAGTTGTCTTTCATTTTCACATTCACCATATATAGAATGTTTGGTTAGGGTTGGTAGGTTTATTGGTTTATTCCCTAATGGTTAAATTGTCCCCCACATGTATTTGAAACCATTCGGCATTTATTTCCACCCTTTGTCATATTGGGGATGTCACTTAAGGCCTAGTAATGAATCGTTGTACTCTCAAGACAATGATAATTGGATGGTCATTACAAATGGTATCAGCTTTTTCGATCCTTTCCAAAAAAGTTGTAATCGGTGATCCAATTTTTTCAGATGAAATCCCTCCATGTTTATTTCTTGGGTGGGAATAATAGAAAGGAGTATGATTGTTGAACATGAAATACATAGCATAACAGGACATAGCTAACCCTTTTATATTAAACATCATGTTACAAGGGAGTTGGGTAAGTATGTGTTTAGAGACACTTCTAGGATTTTGAATTCCTATTGTCATGGGTTTTTCCATTGATATGAGCATGACATACATTATAGAATAATGACATCCCCCTAGGAGTGCATACATCATTTCAAGAAATGATCATTTTTGAAATGAATGGAATTGGTTTTCAAAATAATGATTTTGAAAACGAAAATGATTATCATATTTTGAAAATGGATTAAATTTCAAAATCATATGAAGTTGTTTAAAAAATAGTTGAACAATGGAAAAGGAAGATTTAGAAAATAATCTTGTGATAGTTGATGTGATAGAATTTG
The DNA here is from genome assembly GCA_963277665.1 of Viscum album. Taxonomy (NCBI): domain Eukaryota; kingdom Viridiplantae; phylum Streptophyta; class Magnoliopsida; order Santalales; family Viscaceae; genus Viscum; species Viscum album. The sequence continues at coordinate 697,531,246 of OY728163.1, forward strand.
AAATGCTAAGCCAGCAGTTTCTAGAGAGTGAGATTAATTGAGTTTGTTGTTAGTTAAGAAAATTTCACGTCATAGGCAGCGTTGAAACCAACCTTCAGAAGCTACAGAGAATGTGGTTTCACCTGAACCACGTGGGACGCAAGAGATGGTTAAGAGTATTGTCCTAACTTTTCTAGATGTGGACACAAGGAACCGTAGGAATGAGCCACGACATTTGGAATATACCAACCAGTTCAAGAAGCAGAATCCACCTAATTTCTAGGGTGATTCCAAACCCAAGAAGGAAGAAGTGTGGCTATGTATGATGAAACATATCTTTGACTTCATTGGAACTCCATTATAGCTAAAGGACAAATTGATGATGTATATTATCGAGGATCTTGCACGTAAGTGGTGGGATTTATCGGTGCATACTAAATTGGATGAAGGACTTACATGGGAAGATTTTGTGGAATTGTTCAAAAAAAATTCTATCTTAACATCTTCAAGATCCTGAAAAAAATGGACATCTTCAGCCTGAAACAAGAGAGTATCACTTTCATAGAGTATGCAGCTATATTCATAAACATAGTATGCTTTTCACTAGAATTAGTTGAAAGTGCCTCTTTTAAGGCACACATCTTTGAATCAGGGCTACGACATGAGATTCGATCAAATATGTCAGTACATTGTATTACAAATTATATAGATATGGTGAATAGAGTGATTGTGGTTGAACGTGATATCTCGGGAACTATGGGAGGCGGGATGCTGATACCAACATGAAACGGTTGGAACACAACCGCTAGGAACAAGAGGAAAAGGGACACCTATTTCCATGGTGCAAGTGGAAATCCGAACCCAATGGCTGGATCAATAAACCTTCCTCCATGACCCTTGAGAAAAGTAGGTTGTATTTAATGTGGTTCTCTTGACCACATAAATTGAGATTGTATGGAAAAACCTAGAGCTTGTCATAATTTTAACAAGATGGGACATCTTCAATGCTATTGTTACAGTGCTCCAAGGTGGGGTGCTCGAAACACATCTCATATATCATAAGGATCGTATGATTCGACTGGATGAGGATAGTAGAACTAGTCTCATTAATAGAACAGAGCTATCCATGTTTATTCTAGAAATACAATGACTCTTCAACTAGGGAAACCTCATAAAGGAAACATGGAGAACAATATAGTGAAGAAGCGACTGTATGGAGCTAAGCAGATGATTGTCAATGATTAGGCTCGACCATCTATAGTGAGAGGTAAAATTATTTTGAATTATATCTTTGTGTTGGTATTGTCTGATACTGTTTCATCACATTCCCTCATTTCATCTCATGATGTTGACCTGCTACGTTTAAAACTTGAAATGATGCCTTTTGATATGAAACTGCAAACTCCTCTTAGTGAAACAACATGTCCAAACTTTGTCTGTAGAGAATGTGTTATAACTGTTGATGGAGTTGAGCTAAAATGGGAGTTATCAATGTTGTATATGGATGTATATGATGTAATAAAGAGTATGGATTGGCTGGCAATGTTCAAGGATCCAATCGACTGTTATAGGAGAACAATTAGTTTCATGAATAAGGATGACATCAAGCGTCTCTATAGAGGAGAGAGGATTGTAAAGAATGTTCCAAGAGAATCTTGACACCAATGGTGGGAATGATATCTTACCAATGGGAAGCTTTTAATTTGGAATCAATGGATGCGATCATGGAAAATAGTTTTCCTGCTTTTGTGGATCAATTTCCAAATGTTTTTCCCAATAACATCTCAGGGATACCACCTCTACTGGAAGTGGAGTTTATGATTGATCTCCATCATGGGACAAGAAAAATTTTCCTTCCATATTATAGGATGCCACCAAAAGATCTATAAGAATTGAATGTACAGTTAGAAGAGCTAGAATGTAGGGATTCATTTGACGAAGTACGTCTCCTTGGGCAGCACCGGTTTTGTTCGTGAAGACAACAGATGGAACTCGTCAGTTGTGTGTTGATTATCATAAGCTTAACCAAGTTATGATAAAGAAAATATATCCACTTCAATGCATTTATGATGTATTTTATCAATTAAGGGTATCTCAGTGGTTCTCCAAGATTGATATGCAATCTGGATATCAATAATTGACAGTTTGGAAAGAGGATTTTCCAAAGACAACTTTTAGAAGTAGATATAGTCACATTGTCTATGTAGTCATGCCCACCGGTATAACGAATACACCAGTAGTATTCATGGAATTGATGAATCAGGTATTTCAAAAATATCAGGATTCTTTTGTTGTGGTGTTGGTGGATGACATTTTTTTATATTCAACAACAAGGGATTATCATGAGGTGCACATGGAAACTATGTTAAAAATCTTGAGAGATCATCAATTTTATGCCAAATTTTCAGGGTGTGATTTTTGGATACATGAATTACATTTCCTTGGCCATGTCATTTTTGAGAAAGGAGTTTATGTTGATCCTGAAAAGATAGAAGCCATTATCTCCTGGAAAACACCAAAGAATGCGTTAGTGATACAATCTTTTCATGGTCTTGTAGGTTACTACCGATTCTTTGTGCATGATTTGTCAGGAATAGCATCACCAATGACATCTCTAAAAAATAAGAATGCTCCATTCCAATGGATAGAGGAATGTCAAAAATCATTCCAGGAACTGAGTGTTCGGCTTACGTTGACACCTATTTTGATCATTCCAGAATCAGGACAGGGGTATGTGGTGTGTTGTGATGGTTCAGGATCGGGGTTTGGCTATGTTCTCATGAAAAGAGATCACGTGGTTGATATGGTTCAAGGTAGTTGAGGTTTCAAGAGAATAATTACCAAACACATGATTTGGAGTTATCTGCAGTCATCCATTCTATGAAAACATGGAGAAATTATCTATTTGGTGAGAAATTTACAGTGTTTATGGATTACAAAATCAAGAAACACATATTTTCAAAGCGATATTTGAATATGATTCAATGGAGATGGATGGAGGATCCCCAAATGTCTGACATAGACTTGATGTACATACTCGGGAAAGGAAATTCGGTAGCAGATGAGTTGAGTAGAAAGCCATATGCTCAGTTGGTGAAAGAAGCTCCAGATGAATGGACATTGATGTCAGCCATAGCCGAATTCCATGTGGAATGTGAAGACCGAGGTGATGTTTTAGTTTTCTTTTCTACTATAATTGTTATAGATTTAGTAAAAATGTTCAAATAGGCACAAAAATATGATGCATAATGTCTAGTAATAAGATCAAAACTCAACGGTGGGGTGACTATTGAGGGTCAGAAACTTGATGGGGGTTCAGTTTTGTGTACAGATATCAGAATGTTATAACTATGCTTTTTCAGAAACAACTCCTTCATGCTTATCACCATTCAAGATGGGATATACATCCAGGTACCTAGATGATGTGTAAGGTGTTGAAGGCACAGTTTTGGTGGAGTGACATGAAAAAGAAGGTGGCTGTGTTTATCTCGTAGTGCTTAACTTGTCATTAGGATAAAGTAGAGCATCATCAACCAGCTAGTATGTTACAATATTTTCCCATCCCAGTGCAAAAATGGGATCTAATAGCAATGGACTTTGTTACATGTCATCCAAGAAAGGTCTGGAAACACAATTCCATTTGGGTGATAGTGAATCATCAAACCTTGTCCGTCCATTTTATCCCTATTCATAAGACACATATGGTGGAGGATCTTTCAAAAATCTATATCCGAGAAGTGGTATGGAGGTATGGTGTACCAGTTTCTACAGTATCTGATAGAGATCTGATGTTCACATCTCATTTCTGGAAATCCTTACTATAATCATGTGGAACATAGTTGACAATGAGCACCGCGTATCATCCTCAAACGGATGGGCAATCCGAGCGGTTGATACAATCATTGGAAGACATATTTTGGGCTAGCGTAAGGAATTTTGGTGGCTCATGGGAGGAGCATATACCCTTAGTAGAGTTCTCATACAACAACAACTATTGATCCTTGATACGCATGGCTCAGTTTGAAGCATTGTAGGGGCATTGTTGTCATTCTCATCTTTTATGGGTGGAAATGGGTGAAACATCACTAGTTAGGGCCATGCCTTGTCCAGGAAACAACAAAAAAGATCTAGTTGATTAAAAAATAATGGAGACAACTCGGAGTCATCGTAAATCTTATAAAGATCACCATCAAAGACCATTGTCATTCATTGTGGGTGATCATGTCTTCTTGATGATCTATCTAAGGATTAGACATTGTCGTTTCGGGAAGTAGGGAAAGTTATCTCCAAGATAAATTGGCCCTTTTGAGATACTAGAACAGGTTAGAGCGGTGGAATATCGGTTTTCATTACCACCACAATTTAGCTCGGTGCATAATGTGTTCCATGTATCCCAGTTGAAAATGTATCACCCTATTCCAGACCATGTGATCAGATGGGATCACATTGAGCTAGAACCGGATGCATCATTGGTACATATTCAAGTGCAGATCAAGTATAGGAAACAGAATGTCTTGCGTGGGAAAAGAATCGGCCTAGTGTGGGTTTTATGTTAATATAGTCTTATTCAGGAAGAGACTTGGGGACGTTAGAATGAAATGAAAGACTGGTATCTGAAACCCTTTTTGGCCAGCAAGGGCTTTCTACTTTCTGGGGACAAAAAGAACAATGGTGGGGAGAATGTAGTACCCACAATTTCGGGTTCATAACCCCCTTTCCTAACGTTTTTTAATTGGTGTGTATTTGGTTCGGATTCCACAAAATACAGTGTTTCCATAAAATTCAGTGTTTCCATAATATAGAGAGTTTCCATAAAATAGAGAGTTTATATAATGTGGGGTTGTTTCCATAATGTGGGGTGTTTCCAAAAAGTGGGATGTTTCCATAAAGTGGGCTGTTTCCATAAAGTGGGGTATTTCAATAAAATGGGATGTTTCCATAAAAAGTGGTAAGGTTTAAGGGTATAATAATTTGGAATTTTTTTAGGTGGTGTTGGGACGAAAAGGATGGTTTCATTATCCATACATGGTTGGTAGAAACCATGTGGTCAAAACTTGTGTAGAAGTAAAATCTAGATCCTATTTTCTAGGAGCTTAATCGTTTTTCACTATTTATTTTGTTTTGGATTCGAAACACTCCTAATTTGAGATTACTCTTCATAGAAGGAATTTGAACCATCTCTACACGAGTTGAAGCCATTCCAGAGCCTTCCCTTGGTGATTTCGAGTTTGATTCTTGAGGAATGTCACCATTTATTACGGATTTGTCATATTTTATTTGATCTACTTAGATCTAATTATTCGATATCTATTCTTTCTCAGATATTATCCTATTAACGGTAGATATTTGTATTTGGATGTGAAATATTTCAATGTTGAGTCTTGAGCTTTCTATGATAAGAGACCTAAGGCCACTTTTGGAGAATCTACCCGCATCCTTTTGCATTCTTCGTATATTGTTAATGTTTCTTCAAATCCTTCAAGGTAGGTGGATTCCCCTCAACTCGTCTGGCTATAATTGATTGTCTTATATTCAAATTGGTTTATTGATTGTGAAATGAATTGAAAAATATTCATTTCTGATACTTTCTGATTTTGGTGAAATTTCGTGATCTTGTGGAATAGTTGTGCCAAAGGGGGTTTAATTTAAAATGATGATTTTAACTTATGGATTTATGGAATTACTAAATGGTTGATGAAAAGGTGGTTTTCTATAGAAATGGTTTTCAATAAAAATGGTGTTTTACTGAAATGTTTTGGAGTGAAAATGGATTGGAATTGAAATGGTTTTGACGGAAATAGTTTTCAATTAAAATGTGATTTTATTGAATGGTTTATTTTGGCTTGATCATTTGGCATATGTTTTGTGTGTTCATATTTCATATATGGGGCTTCGTTGAAATATGACCTTTTTCTAGATGCCAATGGTTTACTGGAACATGTGAATTGCATATACGAGGCTTGGTTGAAATATGACCTCGGGATCAATGCCAAAGGATTAATGGCACTTGGGAAACAATAACCTTGTGACGACTTGGTAGAGCGATGAGAACCCGCTAATGAGTATGGAACTGTCATAACGTAGAATGCATGGTTGGTTCCATGGGTTTGAGAAATGGTTGAGTATGACTATATAGGGATATTGGGATGTGGTTGTAATGATAGATTGGTTATTTCTCTAGAAAAATATGTTGCTAGATAAAATGGTTTCAATTGCACTTGAATGGTTTTGGTAATGAATGGTATGGGAAATTGGTTTATATTTAGTTCTAAACTTCTTTTGAGAAAATGTTTTATATAAAAATTTTATATAATTGTGTCGAACTATGTTATCATAATGGAGTGAGTAGGGAAGTCAATGGAGAAATCATACTAAAATTTATACTCACCCCTACTTTGTAACATTGGTGCTTTTGTAGATGATGTCTTCAGGGACAGGGGAAAAGTTAGTGTTTCATAAGTGTTTATAACTACCTCGTGATTTTGGGTTGTTCGGAGATTTTGGATCCTGGATCATGTGGAGCATGGATTATTGAGGTCTTTGGAGATTCTTGTGTAGTTTATCCATTGTGTACATTGGTACGTGGTTATCCTTCCTTTGTTGCTTACATTGTTGTGGATTTGAGTGCATGAAGTTGTTGGGTTGTATTTCATTTGTTCATGCATCATAGAGTGAATGTTTGGTTATGTTTGGTAAGTTTATTGGTTTATTTCCTAAAGGATAAATCATCCTCCACTTTTATTTGAAACCCTTCGGCATTAATTACTAGCCTTTGGTGTCTTGGAGATGTAACTTAAGGCCTAGTAATGACTCATTGTACTCTCATGCCAATGAGAATTGGCTGGTCATTAAAAAAATGGAAAAAATATTTTTAATCTATGTGTCAAAATTTATTAAATATGTATATTTTATTGAAAATATGAATAAAATCACTAGTATTTTTTTACTACTGTTAATGATAAATAATTAAATTTAGGGAGAAATCATATTATAAAAATTTCTAAATTACCCTAAAACCTGATACATTTTTTATTATAATTTCTTTTCCATATTTGATAATTTTTTTTATTTTGTGACCATTTAATGGCATTTTGGGTGATATTATAACCATTAAAATATTTTATTCCAAAAAGCGACAAACTTGTTATATCAAAAAGTAAAATATTAAAGTTGGAAAATATTATGGATATGTTATACTATAAATATTAGTTTCAATTCTAAAAAATTTATATTCATCATATAATTTTATTTTTAATTTTATGTGATGAAATAATTATTATTAATTATTACATAATGACGATGCTCTAATTAAACGATTAACGATAAAACCCTTTAAATTATGTTAGAAAAATTTAATAAAAAAATCTGATTTAATTAATATGATTTAAAATTTTTAAAGTATAATATTACATGATATAAGGGTACTAAATTGTTTTCAAATGTTTCATTTCTCTTTATAATTTCAGAAAGTCAATTATATGAGTACTTCCACAATTTATACTAATAATATTTTTTAATATAATAATTAATTATATTATTTAATAAACATAAAAATATTAAATAATTATAGGGGTGATATATGTTTTAGAATATCTCAATTTGGGCATTTATTATCCAATTAACCCTTCATATGTTAAAATTTTAAATGCGTAATATTAGAATTTTTTGTTACAGTAGTATAAATTGAAATGGATTATCTTAGAGTTAATCCAAATGATACAGTTTAAAATAAAGAAGAAATTTGATATATATATATATATATTTGATGATTTCAAATAATATTCATGTACTATAGTTATATTAATTTAATTATATATTTATCTGGATTGAGATATAATATATAATTAGTTAATAGTTTTTTGAAATTAAAAAATTACGACTCCCCTCTCTTTTGAAAAGGAACATTCTATATCTTTTATTCATAATTAAAAACATATTTTTTTCCAGAAAAATCTATCATAATATCCTCATATCTTCCCAACCATCGTTATAGGGTAATATATTTTGGGAAAATCAATCCAAGGATGTCCTTGGGTGAAAATAAAAAAAAAAGATACTGAAAGAAGAGGAAACATTCATCAAAAAAGTTTTTTGATTTTAAAATTATTTGTCCCCATAAATTATTATTATTTAATATCTATTTAAAAAACTATGTATCTAGAAAATAATTTTCGATTTTAGGTCAAATGTAAAACCCACAAATTCATTCCCATCCATCAAATTGCATAGGCAATCATATTTATTGTCTATGATAGACTAGACCCTCTGGAACCGATGTCATACGTTCTTCCTCTACAATATAGAAAGGATGAGGGTAATGATTTAATTATTTTATATATATTATATTTATTATTTATAAAAACATATTATGATTTTACCGTTTTCATAACACATGTTGCTTCATTCTTTTCTTTTTGTGGGAATACAATAACATCGTTCATGTGTATGATAGACTATCACAATACGATGATATGTGATTCATTCACTAAATAAATGGAATTTTTAGGAATGTGTATAATAAAAATAAGTGATACATATGAAATAAAACCAATTATTTAATTTGTAGCACCCCCGGTTTGAGGTATGTGGCCTTTTTTTATGCATTTATATGTGTTTAAAGTTCATGGGATGAGTTGGGAAGAGGTTGTTAGATTTTGGAATTGTTTTGGATGATTTTGGAGGCTTCTAAAGGGGTGCATGGTTTGAGCATGGTTAGTGGAAACCGTGTGGTTTCTCCAGGAAACCGTGTAAGGGAGATAGTAGGCTTCACACGACCTGCGCACGGTTTTCCAAACAGTGCGAGGAAACCGTGCAGACCCTTTCTCCCAAGGTAGTAGAGTGCACGCTGTTAGCACATAGTTTTCCAAACAGTCTGGCCACATAAAATTTGGATTATAAAACCTGAGCTAACTCGGGATTGCCTCATTTCACTCTAATCCTCCTCCCACTCGACCCTCATATGGGATTATGGATTCTCAAAGGTTAAGGGTGCTCTCTCACTCGATTTGGAAGCATCTCAAAGGGGTTTCAAGGAGGTTTGATGGTGGTTTCTCCAGGGTAAGTCTCTCCTCTTGTTTCTATTATGTTTTCCTCCAGATCTACTTCCCTCTCTTTTGTCATTTTCTAGATCTACACTTTTTGTGTGTAGATCTAGGGTTAGGTATTCCTTGGATATTAATATTAAGGATTGTGGATGTTAGGGAAAGTGATCTAGATAAGTTTCGGTGGTGTGTTTGTCGGATTTCAGGTGCGGTGGCTTGTGGGTCAATTTCTCGAGAACCCTAAAGGTAGGTGGCTTCTCTATTGACTCCACTTTGTTAGAAATATTGGTTCCTTATTACAAATAATTTTTGTGCTAAAATTTAATTGTGAATTTATTATGTGAAATTGGTTGGAAATCCCATGGGAGATGTTTTGGGGAATTTTGGGAAAAAGGGTGTTTTATGGTGAAATGCTATTCTTATGGATTTTAAAAGGAATATTTTAAAATGGGATGATATGGTTGATTTATAAAAATGATTGATGGAAAGGGTTTTCAATAAAAGGGGTTGTTTTATTGAAATGTTTTTTGGCATGGAAAATGGTTTTCAATAAATGGGTGATTTATTGAAGTGGATTGATATGAAATGTAAATAGGTTGATTGCATGTTGTTGTGACCTTGGTGGGTTTATGATTGGTTTTTTATGATTGAAATTTTGTATGGAAGTGGGCGGGAAGTCTCACTATAAAAAGGGGATGGACAGTGGTCGGAAGAACAACCATTTGAGTAGTGGTCTGGAAGTACCGCAAGTTGTTAATGGGTGAACAGGTTGGGCGGAAGTCCCACCATTTTGATTGTTCTGGTGCGAATGGGTGAACAGGTTGGGCGGAAGTCCCTATATTTTGGTTACATGTTGTGCATTGCTTTGCAAGATAGAACGGTTGTGCAATGTGTAAATGTTGGGATGATTTTGGCTTGTTTGGTTGGCATTCCCTTGGTTTCCGGTGTTGGATGTGATGGCGTGGTAAAGACAAGTTTGTCTTATGAAAATGGTTTCCCATGTGATTAATTTTATATAAACTATTTTATATAAATATGCTAACGGATTTATCCTAGTGTTGTGTATATTGAAGTCATTTTGGGAAATCGTACTAAGTTTTAGTACTCACCCCCTACTTTGGAAATTTGGTGTCTTTGTAAATGTCGTGTACCTTGATGTGGGAGAAGGTAAGGCATCTACCTCCTTAAGTGGAGCATTGTGATTCCTTAGAGGAGCTTGGAGCTTGGATCATGGTGTGGAGCTATGGTGGAGTCATGGGTTGTGGGGTTTGGTTGTTTAGTTTCTGCTTTGTACGCTGATGTGTTGTAGACATGTCTAGTTCTATTAGGTTTGGATTGTATTATGGAACAACTTTGTTATTAATGGATGGGTTGGTTGGGTTTTTTGACATGCATCGTATAGTTTATGGATTGTTGGTTGGTTTTGTCTTAAGGGAAAATTGTTCCCCATTTTATTCTCGGAGCCTTCGATATTTATTGCCAGCCTTTGGCACCTTGGGAATGTCTCTTAAGGCCAAGAAACCCTCACCGCATCCTCAATCCAATGAGGTAGGGGCGGGGTGTTACAAGTGGTATCAGTTATTTCGGTCCTTTGAATTTTATTATCAGATTTGGTGTTGACGTTCAATGTGTTACATTCCTTGAGTCAGGATGGTAGAAATTTATAGGATTGTCGGAACTTGGAATGTATATCATAAAAGGACGTAGCAAACCCTTTTATGCTGAAATTCAAGTTACCAAGTAGTTGGGTACATAAGTGTTTTGGAGACACTTATAAGCATTGGAAATCTCATTGTCGTGGGTGTAGCCAATGAGATGAGCATGACATGTATGGTAGAAATGAATTCCCACTAGGATGCACATTTCATTAGTATATAATGATTTATAATTTTATCTGAATGTGTGAAATTGTAATTTGAATAAATTGGTATTTTGAAAATGGTTTGGTTTTCAAAATGATGGAACATATCACATGTGTAAAATGTGGAAAGCCTTGTTGTGATAGTGTTGTGTAATGTGATTTGAAATGGGATTTCATGATGTCTACGGAAGTAAGACTCATGGTTGTTTGTTTTCAGTTTATAGATATGGAACCGAGTAGGCGTCGTAGAGACCAATCAGAGGAGGCTGCTGAGAATGTGGTAGCACCTGAGCCTCAGGTGAACCAATAGTTAGTGCAAAGCATAGTGCAAGGTTTCCATATTGTGGAAAGTGGAAATAAAACAGATAAACCAAGGCTTGTGGATCTTTCAGTTCATTTTCAAAATCATAATCCACCAATCTTCAGGGGTGATATTAAGATGGAGAGGGCAGAAGCATGGTTGTATAGAATGAACAAGATCTTCGAGTTCTTGGGAACACCGGTAGAGTTAAAAGTGATTTTTTCCACGTATATGTTAGAATATCATTCCCTTTAGTGGTGGGAGTTGGTATTCCAAGTTGGGACGGACCAGGGTATGATGTGGGAAGGATTTGAAGAATTGTTTTATAAACAATTCTTCCCACATATGTTCATAATTCTGCATATGACTAATTTCTTCAGTTTGAAGCAAGAGCTTCTGTCTGTGACGGAGTATGCAGCTACGTTCATTAACTTAGTGTGGTTTTCACTCGAGGATGCGGGTAGCACGTCGTTGAAGGAAAGGATCTTTGAATCGGGGTTAAGGAAACAAATCCATTCAAAGATAGGAGTACTGTGTATAGGTGATTACACAGAGATAGTGAATAGAGCCTCGGTGGTTGAGCGGGATTTTTTTGGAGCTTCAGGTGGAGGATGCTTGGTGGTACCCATGGGGAATAGTGGGAACTCTAATGCTGGGTTCAGGCAGAAGAGGAACACTTATTCCTAGGGTGTGAATATGGCATATAATCTGACGGCATGATCGGTGAATCTTCCTCTGAAGCCCCAGAGCAAGAAGGGATGTTTTCAGTGTGGTTCTACAAGCCACATCAAACTGTATTGTACGACACAACCTCAAGCATGTCATAATTGTAAGAAGATGGGGAATCTAAAGCATTATTTTTGAAATTCTCCAAGGTTGGGAGCGCGTGTCACTCCATAGGGATCGTAGACGTCGTATGCTTCGATGGGACGGGGACAGCAGCACACCCCTCTTCAGTAGAGTAAAGTGGGTAATGGTGATTCTTGGAATACCATGATGCCTCACCTGAGAAATAAAGAGAAGAGTGTGGCAAGTAAACATGTGTTCAGAGGTAAGCAGGTTGTGGTGGATGATCAGTCGGGACCATCCACGATGCGAGGTACTATTCTTTTAAATTCTACCTTGATGCAAGTACTGTTTGATACGGGTGTTTCACACTCTTTTATTGATGCATGTGTAGTTGAGTCTCTAGGTTTATGGGTAGAAATAATGCCCACAGTTTTAAAACATCGAACTCCATTGGGTCGAAAAGAGTGTCGAGCCTTCTTGTGTAGAGCATGTAGTATCATTGTGGGTGAGGTTGAGATACTTTGGAATTTCTCGGTTCTTGAGATAGATGGGTATGATGTAATCCTGGGAATGGATTTACTGGTGGCTTTAAAGGCCCACATTGATTGAGATGCGCGAAAAATGGATTTTACGACACACGATGGAGTTAGAAATCCCTTTAGAGGAGAGAAGAATGAAAGGTAGGGTGCAATGGGTTTGTTGGCACCGACAGTGGGTACATTATCATATCAGTTGGCGGTTTTTGTCATTGAAATCAGTAAAGGGTGTTGAGACGAGTGTTCCTCCGGTAGTGGTGGACCAGGTCATGGATGTTTTTTCTTGAAAAATTATTGTGGTTACCTCCCGTAAGAGAAGTGGAGTTTACAATTGATCTCCTTCTAGGGACCAGTCCTATCTCACTTTTGTCTTACCAGATGTCACGAGTTTAATTGAATGAATTGAAATTCCAGTTGGAAGAGCTAGAAAGCAAAGGGTTCATCTGACCAAGCATGTCTATGTGTGTAACATCAATGATAAATAAAGAATAATACACTTTTAATATTTATTAATATTTTTCAATTAAATATTAATTTTACATTAAAGGGGATTCTATGTTCGATAGCGTACCTGATACGCAACAACTGGTTTTTTTTAAATCTTACGTTGCAAACTAATAATATAATATTATTATATCAAATAGTAATTAACTCCTTGTCATTGTATTGGTGGTAATGAACAAAACTAAATACCATATGATTATACATGTTTGTTAAATGTAATTACATTTATCTAATAAATTTTAGAGGCTTAAAATGAGAATGAATCACATTTTAAGAAAAATTTACATTAAAAGGTCGATTTACCTCCTTTTAATGGAGAACCCTCTTTATATATAGTTTCAGTCACTTTAATACATTCTATATGACTAAATAAAATCCTTCTTTATAATGGGGACATTATAATTTACGTTGTGTAAATTTTTGGAATTTTTCTAAAAACGTTCATTTTTTCATGGTCAGATTATCATTTCAATTGGATTTAAAGTGTAATTAGAATATATTTTTACCATTTAATCCAATGTTGGTCATTGGAATTAGTTTCAATTTTAAATTGGACATAAACAAGTGTTAATCTTTTGATAGTTATTGATTCTTAAAGACATGCTATTTGTTTTAACAACGAGAATTAATTTTAAATTTAATTAGTGACACTTTTATGGTTTGAATCTGGTAAAAATAGACATCATTTTTTAATTTGGAATATAAAATATAGCTTATGATGAATTTTTTGTATTTTTTTTGAAAAATATCAATTTTTGATGAATAGTGAAACCACTTAGTGATAGTTAAAAAACTGAATTTTTCATTTAAATAAAAATTTACCACTTCTGGGAATTGAATTCAAAAAATCCGACATACATGGTTGTTATGAAAAAGTAAAATCTGGTTCATTAAGATGAAAATAATATTTGGTGAATAGTAACTTTGGACTTTCATTTACCGTGGTTAAAGGTAAATAATATAATTCAAGGTAAAACTAATGTTATAAAAATTCATAATTACCATAAAACTTGTCCAAAACTTAATGGATGTGTAATTGCCGACCATGGGCATCTTTGGGTCGATTTTGGGACCCCTTTGAGCAAATTGGGAGTGATAATAACAATTTAGATTAATTAACTTAATGTAAAGGCAAAAATAACAAAAGAAAATATCTTTTAGTAAAATAATTTTTACAAGGGGTTATATAAATTATCATTTAGACTATAAATATTCATTGGAAAGATAAAAGGATTTCATACATCATGGTATTTTATTTATAATTTTATACATAAAATAATTTAAATTATCTATGACACAATAATGATGCAGTGTTTACCTCATTAATAAATTAATTAAATAAATGAGATTATAATGAATAAATTATTATCCAAAACCTGTCCAATTATTATTGGATGATTTTATTTCAACAATGAGTCAACATATATTTGAATATAATGTTTTTAGGACCATTAGAAACCTAATATCATTATATAATAAAATAATGTTTTCACACATTCCAAAAGAGCCCATCCCCCCCCCCCTTATAAAAAAGACCATTTCTAACCAATTCCTCGCACCTATCAAGCCATTTGGATCGTCCAAAATCTGACCGATTATGCTCCCTACATCCCTCTCCTCCTTCTAGAATCCTTACCTTAGGCATAAGGCACATCAAGAAGTCCATTGGTTCAAACCAAAGGGAGTAACCCAAATTAAAGGTAACAGTTTATCTTAAATGGTTTTCTTTTATTTTAATTCTCCAACCCCTAAAATCATTTTATTACATTATTTTGTAACAAAAAAGTATACTAAATATACTATGATGTTTCTATTAGATGGATTCAAACTATACAAACACACACCTACATCTAATGGATGAAGAACATAATGTTTCTGTGGATGGTAAACTAACACCTCACGAAACGATGACTGTTTGATTATCTCCAACCCCTCTCATTGTGGCCATTATAATGGAAATATATTTATATATGATATATATGATATTGATTATTTCTTTATTATTCTTTATTTTCCATTTATATCATACCTTTAGGGTTTCCATTATGGGTAAACGTGATAATCTCATTAGAGGAAGTGTCGACTACCGCCCCCTCATAGTGATATGACTTGTTCGTACCATATGTGGTATGTATAAAGGATAGATTTAATGATATTATATATGATAAAATACTGGAATTATAATATAACTATGTATCATTATGTTTTTAATTCCATTAAAATAAAAAATAGAAATGGAAGTAGCGTTCATACGTACGTATGACTTACCGTCTCAATAAACGATGCATTTCATTTCACACCTACAAATGTTATGTACTATTATTTATACATTTAAATACTGGATATATATGACATATATGATATCTAAAAAATTAATTTCATTCTTGATATATTTAACTATTGACCACATGGAAAACTTGTAAATTTAAGGTGTTCAATTTTTTACTCAAGTACCAAATATCGACAAAATGGACATTATTAACATGAAATTATTACATAATATTTATAACATGATAATAAGTTATATGAAAAGAATAATAAACTTGAATAAGGTTCTCAAACAATTATAAATTAACTTTAGTTTGTTATTATGGATTTTAAAGAACGACCGAGTCAAGTCAGACACAAGGTAAGGGATCCGACTTATCTCTTTCTATTCAAGTACTCTCTTTTATGTCATTTCTTTTATACTCCATGTTCGTATGGTGTAGGATATTATTTTTTAATCACCATACTGTAATTTGTATTTTAATATGATGAGGGACCCCCTATTACTCTCATACTTTCATTTTATGAATATTTAAGTGGCGTCGTTAGGCTGCCGAATTTTTGTAAGGGATTTCGCATCTCACTTTTAATTCCATTAGATTTTTACTATTCACCACATATTTATTGCATGTGGTGTATTGTGTACTTACATGTTTTATATAATATCATTATTATCATTATATTCATGGTATTCTGTGATTATTTTGGTGGTTAATAACTTTTGGTCATACGACTCGATTGAATTACAACGTGGTAAGGGGTCTTCATCTCACTTGTTTTTATTCCTGTGAGATTCATGCTATATTTTCCACTATCTCCTGTTTTTTGGTGTATGTACTTCCCATGATGGTACTATTTTTAATATAATTTCATTTATGAGTATTTAAATATTTATCGTATGATCCTCCTTTCATGAGGCATTTGTTTTGTAAGTTACCAAATCGGTAAGGGAACTCCTTAACCCAATTCTCATTCTTTGGGTTGATCTTCTCTTTTTTATTTATGTCATCCTGTTAATATGTGTGAATGACCAATGATTGTTTTACACTTATTATCCACATATATTGGGTGTATTTATATTTGTCACACATATTTATGAGATTGATTTAACCTTAATTTAAGGATACCATCTTTATAAGGGATTTCATCTCAATTTACATTTCCATTGAGACTTCATTGTTGTTATGCACCAATTCACTCTTATATAGTGTATATACTGTCCTTTGACATATTATATCATGATTAAATTTATTCTCATGATATTATAATTTTTGGAATAAAATGTACTCTTCAAATCTTTGTATTCAAGCGTCTCTCTTTTTGTTAAAAACTCTTTAACTAAAATATCATTTTATATATTTTAATGATTTATTCTTCTAAATATTTTTCATTAATGTACATGTTTTCAAAATGGGTTTTATGAATTATTTATTTGGACATTAATGTTTTCAAATGATAATTCCTTTCAAATCTTCAGAGTTATATTTTACACTTTGATTCAAAAATCTCTTTTTAAATATTTTTTGAAAAATGTTTGATAAAGAATTGTTTACTTCAATATCTTGATTTGATATAGTGGAATGTTTAAATTTTATCTTTACATTATACTTTTGTTATGTGTTATGAAATTTTTATGGTTATTGGGAATTGATTACGTATACAGGTGGTTCCATGATAAAACAAGGGCAGGTGAGCCCGAGATAGCTCTCCAATGCATTGGGTAACGTGATGGAGGTGAACGTAATGTCTCTCCTATGAGATTTAGGGAATATACTGTGATGAGTATTCAAAGTGTAACTCCCTACTTAGCTATGATAGCTAAAATTTATGTTTTATATGGATGCCATAATTAACCTTTATGATTTATGATTTGTGTGTGTTATTCATAAATCTTATTATTTCATAAGGAATGTTATGATTGAAAAGTATGGTTTCATGGATTTGTATTTATTGTTGGGATAATGTTTTCCTTCCTTATTTTATAACCCTTACAGAGATTTTACGATTATCCCATTTTTTTGAAATGTTTTCCACATGAATTAAAAATTAATATGTTCAAGGATGGGATAATGGAAAAGTCATTCTGTCTAAAACATGGAACTGGACATGTTTCTTTTTATGAGGTTTTATTTTATAAAAAATTTTGATGCTGAGTAGCAGTGTGTACTTGTAATATTCAAGTTGTTATGTAATAGTTATGGCCTAATTCTCTAAAACTCTAAACATGAAAATATCCTCAATGTGAATTATTCAGTTAATTAAATATTATGTATTATTTAAGGTCGGGTCCTTATAATTGGTATCAGAGGTCGATTTAGAAAAATTTAGGGATTAGGAATTTTCGTTAGACATATGGTTAGTCCCTATCTATTATTTCAGTTAAATCCATGTTTTATAACATTTTCAGATCATGGAAAGATAGTTAGAAATGGAACGAGGAGGATCTCAAACGACATTCCAATCTCTTTCTGATGACATGCTTGCAATAATTATTGCAAAGTCGCGTTCAGATGATTGTGAATCTTTTTCTAGCATACAAATCACTTGAAAACAGTTGTTTGAGATATAAAAAACCTCCACTATACCTCGTTATCATTGTGGATAATGGGTTTTATTTAAAAAAATTATATTTTCACAATAGTTTCATATTTTCATGAATGGTAAATATTATAATGTCATTTTCAAATATGTTACCTTATCACAATATTTTGAAGCAAATTATGATTTCTAAAAAGGGGTTAAAGAAGGAGACCCTTGTGCAACCTATTTATATTTGATTATAAAATAATGACTCTCAGCAGATACTTATGGTATTTTTAAAGGACCGTTAATTGAATGTTTCAACTAAAATTTGGTTCTACTATTTTATAGAAATCTTGTTTTATCAGATGTTTTGAAATTATATGCCATACTTGATTATTTTCCAAAACTGTTTTTCTGTGAACACCCATATTAACCATGTTGTACAAGGTGTATTTGGATGGAGGAATCAAATGATTTTAAAGGATCTCTAAATCATTGTTGCAATGCATGGACCTTATACCTATGTGAACAAGATGATGATGAAACCAAATGGACACCATGATCAAGGTATGATGTTCTTCATTTTGGGGATCATTTTATTTTATCATATATTGGTGAAATAAGACTTATATTATATAGATGTTGAGATCATAATTAAATTTGATGAAAATTAGAGGTATAAGGATACAATTGAAGATAAAACATGTTAGGGTTATTTTTTGAGTTTTATAAAAAGGACAACTCGTAGGATGGGGGATAACTCGTCACATCCTCCAGGGTCACATGAATCGAACCCACAATCGAAGGGTGACAAGGTAGAATCACCTATGACTGGCATACTTGAAGTCCCTGGTTAGTATGACTTATTATTTTAGTAAAATGATTTTATAGAATAATAATAAGTTTATTTTTGGAACTTATGTTTTATCAAATGGATATAATCTTTATAGAAAAATGATTTAATGATTAAGTGATAATGGTTGTTTTGGAAGACGTTCTCTCTTTTGAGGAAACACTATATACTTAAGGAGGATCGAATACTATGGATTTCAATTGTGGAATAATGGTTTAAATTTTAGTTTAGAAGAAACTATTTTTTTATTACAGACACATGATGATTTTATTTATTTACGAAAATTATTAACCATTCATGAAGAATATTTGATTAGGTTTATTACATTTCAATATGAGACTTTATAAGTAATTGGTGTTACTTGATGATCAATGTTAAGATATATCTTGGAAGTCTATGTAATTAAATCCTTAAGATATTTATGTTACAATCAGAGTTTGGATTACTTTTGAATAATTTTAGGGACAATTGATTATTGAATGGTCTTTGTTGAACTTTGGGTTTTGTTAAGGCAAATTTTGGAGATTAAGAGTAGTTTCTCTTTTTGTAAAAGTTTATCCTTTTTGGGGAGTATCTGATCTTCTACTAAAAGTTTTGGTTTTAGTTAATATCTAAAGACAAGGGAAATATATAGTTCATATTTTTGGATTATTTTATTCTCTCGATGTTGATTATAGCACTTTTAATGTAAACAAGTCATCTTGAATACTCATCGTATGGAGGAAATATGAGTTTGTGTTTGAAATCAAGTGGAGGATAAAAGTCTACATGAAAAGTAATTATGTTTCCTTATGTTTTTAGTTAAACTCATAAATAGATTCCTCAATGAAAAGTAACATAAAACAAAAACTTTGTCGGTTATCCTTTCCTACTAGGGAATCAAGAACTATTGAACCCATCACATGTTTGTGCGTTTCTGGTGGTTAACATTCTCCAAATCATTTTTCCTATCACTCTCCATCAGAACATGAACGTTTGTTCCATCTTTCATATCCATGTTTTCTTATATGAAATCCCAGTATGGGTTATCTCATGAGACCTTTGTACTTCTCTTCCATTATTTTAAAGTTATAGTTTTATTGACTCTTTTCCGATGAGGGACTTTTATTGAGGTTTCCATGCCCAGTTTTAAAATTGCGCGGACGCAATTCCCAAAAGGGGGAAGGATGTAACATCCCATATTAATAATTAATAAGTCACATTTCATATTTATTAATATTTTTCAATTAAATATTAATTTTACATTAATGGGGATGCTATGTTCGATAGCATACCCGATACACAACAACATGTTTCTTTGAAATCTATCGTTGAACATTAGTAATATAATATTTTTATTTTTACTGGTCGTTAACACCTAGTCGTTGTATTGAAGGTAATGAACAAAACTAAATACAATATTCTTATTCATGTTTATTAAATGTAATTACATTTATCTAATAAATGTAAGTGGCTTAAAATGTGAATGAATTTACTTTTAAGCATAATTTACATTAAAAGGCCGATTTACCACATTTTAATGGAAAAACCTCTTTAAATATAGTTTTTTTTCACATTAATACATTCTATATGAATAAATAAAGTCATTATTTTGCATGGGGACATCAAAATTTACTTTTTGTAAATTTTTGGAAATTTTCTGAAAAAGTTAAATTTTCTATGAATAGTGTAAATATTGTATTTTAATTCAAAACTATGTTTTAATATAATTTATATACATGGTCAGATTATCATTTAATTTTGTTTTAAAATTTAATTAGGATATATTTTTACCAATTAATCCCATGATGGTCATTGGAATTAATTTCACTTTGAAATTCGACAAAAACAAGTGTCAATCATTTGATAGTTATTATTTCATAAAGCACGCTATTTGTTTTAACAACTGGAATTTATTTTACAATTAATTGATGAACATTTTATTTTTTTTATTTGGTAAAAATAGAAATCATTTTTTAATTTGGTATATTGAATATATCTTAGGCTGAATGTTTTGTATTTTTCTGAAAAACTACAATTTTTGATGACTAGTGAAACCACTTAGTGGTAGTTCAAAAAACAGAATTTTTCAGTTAAATAAAATTTTACCACTTCTGTGAATAGAATTTCAAAAATCTGAAATACATAATTGTTATAAAAAAGTAAAATGTTGTTCAATAATATGAAAATAATTTTCAGAAAACAGTATCTTTTGACTATCATTTATCGTAGTTAAAGGTAAATAAGGTAATTCAAGGTAAAAAGAATATTATATTAATTCAAAATTACCTTAACACTTGTCCAAACCTTATTGGATGTGTAATTTCTGACAATGGGCATCTTGGGGTCTATTTTGGAACCCCATTGAGCCACTTGGGAGTGATAATGACAATTTAGATTAATTAACTTACAGTACAGGAAAAAATGAAAAAAGAAAATATCTTTTATTAAATTAATTTTTTCAGGGGGTTATATAAATTATATTTTCGACTATAAAAATTCCTTGAAAAGATAAAAATATTTCCTACACCAGGATATTTTATTTATAATCTTTAGACATCAAATAATTTAAATTATTTATGACACAATAATGATGCATTGTTTACCTAAGTAATAAATCATTTAAATAAATGAGGTTGTAATGATTAAAATATTTTCCAAAACCTATCCAAATATTATTGGATGACTTTATTTAGACCAAGAGTCATCTTATCATTAACTAGAATGATATTTGGACCATTATAAACCGAATATCATTATATAATAAAATAATGTTTTCACGCGTTCCTAAAGAGCCCCTCCCACCATTATAAAGGGAGACCATTTCTAACCAATTACTCACACATCTCAAGCCATATGGCTCTTCCAAAATCTTCATAATTAATCTCCCTACATCCCTATTCTCCTCTGAAAAGCCTTACCTTATGAATAATTCACTTCAATAAGTCCTTTAGTTCAAACTAAAGAGAGTTACCCAAATTAAAGGTAACGATTTCTATTAAATTATTTCTTTTATTTTACTTCTCTAACCCATAAAATCTTTTTATTACATTATTTTGTAACAAAACAAGTATCCTAAATATACTAGGATTTTTTTATGAGAAGTATTTGAACTAAACTTACAAACACCTCCATATAATAGATGAAGAACATAATGTTTTTGTGGATGGATAACTAACTCCTCACGAAACGATGATTGTTCGATTATCTCCTATTGACTCTCATGGTGGACATTATGATGGAACTATATTTATATATGATATATATTAGGTTTATGTTTTCTTTATGCTTTTATATTTTTCAGTTATAACATGCCTTTATGGTTACCATTATGGGTAAACGTGATAATCTCAAAAGAGGAAGTGCGGACTACCGCCCCCTCAAAATGATCTGACTCGTTCATACCATATGTGGTACGTATAAAGGATAGATATAATGATATTATATATGATAAATTACTGAAATTATAATATAACTCTGTATCACTATTTTTTTAATTCCATTAAAATAAGAAATAGACGTGGAAGTAGTGTTAATGCGTACGTACGACTTACTCTATCCCTGAACGGTGCATTTCATTTCATAACTCCAAATGTTATGTACTATTATAAATACATATATATACTGGATATATATGATATATATGATTTCTAAATAATTAATTTCATTCTTGATATAATTAGCTATTGACCACATGGACAACATGTAAATAAAAGGTGTCCATTTTTTACTCAAGTACCAAATATCGACAAAATGGACATTATTAACATGAAATGATTAAATAATATTTATAAAATGATAATAATTGATATAAAATGAATGATAAATTTGTAAAATGTTCTTAATCAAATATAAATTAACTTTAGTTTGTTATTCAGGATACTAAAGGAAGACTGAGTTAAGTCGGACACGAGGTAAGGGATCCAACTTCTATCTTTATTTTCAAGTACTCTCTTTTATTTCATTTATTTTATGCTCCATGTTATTATGTTGGAGGATGTTCTTTTTTATTCACCATACTGTAATTTTTATTTTCAAATGATGAGTGAACCCCTATTACTCTCATCAATTCATTTTAAGAATATTTAAGTGGCGTCATTAGGTAGCCGAATTTTTGTAAGGTATTTATCATCTCACTTTTAATTCTGTGAGATTTTTATTATTCACCACATATTTATTGCATGTGGTGTATTGTGTAAATAAATTTTCTATATAATATCATTATTATATTTATATTCAAGGTATTATGTTATTATTTTGGTAGTTAATAACTTTTGGTCATACGAATCGATTGAATTACAACGTGGTAAGGGGTCTTCATCTCACTTGTTATTATTCCCGTGAGATTCATGCTATATTTTCCACTATATAATTTTATATGGTGTATGTAGTGCCCATGATTGTACTATTTTTGTAATATATTTTCATTAATATGTTTTTAATTCTTCATTGGATTATCCTTCATTCATGTGGAAAATGTTTTGTAAGATACCAAATCGGTAAGGGTACTCCATAACCCAATTCCCATTCTTTGGGTTGATCTTCCCTTTTTATATATGTCATCCTAGGAATATGTGTGAATGACCTATGATTGTTTTACACTTAATATCCACATATATTGTGTGTATTTATATTTTTCACACATAATTATGAGATTGATTTATCCTTAATTTAATGATACCATCTTTATAAGGGTTTTCATCTCAATTTAAATTTCCATTGAGGCTTCATTGTTCTTATGAACCAACTCACTCTTATATGGTATTTATATTGTCCTTTTACATATTATATCATGAATCCCTTTATTCTCAATATATAATAAGTTTCTAATTAATAGTTATTCTTCAATTATTTGTATTCAAGCGTCTCTCTTTTTGATAAAAACACTTTAACTAAAATTTCATTTTAAATGTTTTAAAGATTTATTCTTCTAAATATTTCTCATTAATGTCCATGTTTTCAAAATCGGTTTTAGTATTTATTTTTATGGACATTAATGTTTTCAAATGATAATTCCTTTAAAATCATCAATGTGGTATGGGACACTTTGATTAAAAAATGTCTTTTTAAATGGTTTTTTAAAATGGTTTGATAAAGCCTTGTTTACTTTAATATCTTGATTTGATATAGTGGAATGTGGAAATTTTATCTTCCCTCTCTACTTGTGTTATGTGTTATGATTATTTTATAGTTATTTGGCATTTTTTACCTATACGGATGGTTCCGTGATAAAACTAGGGTGTGTGAGCCCAAAATAGCTCTCCAATGCATTGGGTAACGTGACAGAGGTGAACGTTATGTTTCTCCTAAGAGATTTAGGGAATATACTGTGATGGGTATTCCAAGTGTAACTACCTATGTATATGTGATAGCTACAATGTAAGTTTGATATGGATTCCATATGTAACCTTTATGATTTATGATTTGTGTGTGTTATTCATAAATCATATGATTTCATAAGTTATGTTATGATTGAAAAGTATGGTTTCATTGATCTGTATTTATTGTTGGTCTAATGTTTTCCTTCCTTATTTTATAAACCTTACTGATATTTTATGCACATCCCCAGTATTTGAATTTTTTTCCACACGACATAAAGATGTATAGGTTCAAGGATGGGATCATGGAAAATTCATGTTGTCTAAAACATGGAACTGGACATCTTTCTTTTTAGGAGTTTTTATTTTATAAAAAAATTGGATACTGAGTAGTAGTGTCTACATGTAGTATTCAAGTTTTTATGTTATAGTTATGTACTAATTCTCTAAAACTCTAAACTTGAAAAGATACTCAATGTGAATTATTCATTTTATTCAATATATGTAATGTTTAAGGTCAGGTCCTTATAACGTGGGTAGCGCTGGTGTTGTTTGTGAAATAGGCGAATGGAACCTTGAGGATATATGTTGATTATCGTAGACTTTAACATGTTATGATATAGAATAGATATCCACTTACACAAATCGATGATTTGTTCGACCAGTTGAGGGGAGCCGAGTGGTTCTCCAAAATCGACCTGAGGTCAAGGTATCATTAATTACGGGTGAGGAAAGAGGATATTTCTAAATCAGCTTTTAGTAGTAGATATGACCATTATGAATATGTGGTTATTCCCTTTGGCCTAACAAATGTGCCATCTGTGTTTATGGAATTGATGAATCAGATATATCAGAGATATCTGGATTCCTTTGTTGTGGTGTTTCTAGACGATATTCTGGTGTATTCAAAGACAAGGGTAAAGAATGGGCAGCACTTGGCAATAGTGATGGGGATATCGAGGGATCATCGGTTGTATTCCAAATTGTCAAAGTTTGAATTTTGGATACGAGAAGTTCATTTCCATGGACATGTGATTTAGGAAATGGGTGTTTTAGTGGATCCGAAAAAGATAGAGGTTGTTATCTCGTGGAAACCACCAAAGAATGTGTTTGAAATATAGAGTTTTCTTCGTCTAGCTAGGTATTATCAGAGTTTTGTTCGTGATTTTTCCCATTTGGCTTCATTGATGACAGCTTTGACAAGAATGAATGTTCCATTCCAGTGGAATAAACAGTGTCAGCAGTGCTTCGAAGAGCTAAAGGGTCATCTTACATTAGCACCAATCATGGTTTTCCCAGAATCAGGAAAAGGCTACGTGGTGTATTGTGATGCTTCTAGATTATGGTTGTGGTGCATCCTAATGCAATGGAATAATTTGGTTGCATATGGTTCATGGAAGTTGAGAGTGGATGAGAAGAACTACCCAACTCGTGATTTGGAGTTGGCAGTAGTGGTCCATACTTTGAAAGTGTGGCATTATTTTCTCTTCATTTAGAAATTCACAGTATATACAGATCATAATAGCTTGAAGAATATTTTCTCACAAAGGGGTTTGATCTTGAGGCAAAGGAGATGGATGAAATATCTTCAGATGTTTAATTTTGACTTAATTTACACAATGGGTAAAGGAAATTCGTTGACGGATGCATTTAGTAGAAAATCATATGCTCAGGTCGTGAAACAGGCATCAGACCAGTGGCAGTTCATGTCGGTAATAACTGAGATATAGTTGGAATGTGAGGAATATGGTGATAGAGGAGTCTTCTTTCTAGTTTTGTTGATTCATGACTTTTTTGGCCGGGTTATAAAGGAACAAATATCTGATTCTGTGTGTGTGACCATGGGGTCAAGACTCAATGGTGGGGAGACCATTCAGGGTTGGCAACTGAATAGAGATGTAGTGTTGTGTTTTCAGAAGAGGATGGTTGTACTAGTTTCTTGTCAATAGGATCTTCGCTGTGAGTATCATAATTCCATGTGGTCTGTTCATCCTAGAATTCAGAAAATGTATAATGTGTTGAAAGCGCAGTTCTAGTGGGCTGGTATGAAAAGAAGAGGGGATGAGTTTGTTTCGAGATGCATGACTTGTCAGCAGGTCAAGGCAATGCATCCGAGGCCAGCGGTAATTTTGCGGTCTTTACCAATCCTTGTCTTGAAGTGGGAGTAGATAGAAATGTATTTTATTACAGGTCTCTCTATAATGGTCAGAAAGCACGATTCCATTTGTGGGATAGCGGATCATATAACGAAGCTGGCCCATTTCATCCCAATTCTTGAATCTCATACGGTGTAGGATCTGTCCAAAATTCATATCTAGGAGGTGGTAAAGAGGCATGAAGTTCTAGTTTTGATTGAATTAGATAGAGATCCGAGATTTACATCTCATTTCTGAAAATCCTGGTAGCAAGACCTTGGGACGCAGTTGACGATGAGTACGACGTATCACCTTCAGACAGATGGTCAATCCGAGAGGACGATACAATCTCTGGAGGATATGTTGTAGGATTGTGCCATGGATTTTTTTGTGGCTCGTGGGAAGAGAACATGTCTTTGGTTGAGTTCTCATACAATAACATTTATCAGGCATCCGTACAGATGGATCCGTTTGAAGCGTTGTATGGGCGGCCATGTCATTCTCCACTATGTTGGGTGGAAATGGGTGAGTCCTCGATGGTTGGACCGAGCCTTGTCCAAGAGACTATGGAGAAGATCATGTTGGTCAGGAAGAGAATGGAGATGGCTCAGAGTCATAAGAAATCGTATGCGGATCATCGTCGACGGCCGTTGTCGTTTGAGGTAAGTGATCGTGTGTTCTTGATGATCTCTCCTAGGTTGGGACATCGTCGGTTTGGGAAGTAGGGAAAGTTATCTCTGAGGTATATTGGAACTTTTGAGATTCATGAGCGGGTTGGTGATGTGGCTTATCATTTGTATTTTCCACCTAGGTTTAGTGAGGTGCACAATGTGTTCCATGTGTCGCAGTTGAAAAAGTTTCAACCGGATCATGACCATGTGATTCGATGGGGTCATGTTGAGCTAAAACTGGATGCTTCATTAGTTTACGTGCCAGTGCAGGTTGTGGATAAGAAAGAGAAAGTCTTTTGTGGTAAAATAAACTGTTTAGTTCGTGTTTTTTAGACACATGGTCATATTCAATAGGAGTCTTGGGAGCGGGAGAACGAGATGGTCGAGGTGTGGCCGAGCTCTTTCGGAAAAGGGAGAGTTCACTACTTTCCGAGGACGGAATGTCCAATGGTGGGGAGAATGTAGCACACCCGGTTTGAGGTATGTGGAATTTGTTTATGAATTTTTATGTGTTTAAATTGAATGGGATGAGTTGGGAAGAGGATGGAAGAGTTTGGAATGGTTTTGGATGAGTTTGGAGGCTTCTAAAGGGGTACATGGTTTGAGCACGGTATGTGGATACCATGTGGGTTCTCCAGGAAACCATGCAGGGGAGACAGTAGGCTTCACCCGACCTGTGCACAGTTTTCCAAACCGTGTGAGGAAATAGTGCTGACCCTTTCTCCCAAGGCAGTAGAGTGTGCACAGTTAGCACACGGTTTTCCAAACCGTGCGGGCTAACAGTGCGGCCACATAAAATTAGGGTTATAAACCTCGGGCTCACTCAGGACTTCCTCATTTCACTCCAATCATCCTACCACATGATCCTCAATCAGGATTTTGGTTTCTCATTGGTTAAGGGTTCCCTCCCACTTGATTTAGAAGAGTTTCAAAGGGTTTTCAAGGTGGTTTGAAGGTCATTTCTCCCAGGTAAGTCTCTCCTATAGTTTCTCTAGTGTTTTCCTCTAGATATACTTCCCTCTCATTCATGTTTTTCTAGATCTACACTTGTTTTTTGTAGATCTAGGGTTGGGGTTAACTTGGATGTTAACATTAGGCTTGTGGATGTTAGAGAAAGTGATCTATAGAGGTTTTGGTGGTGCGTTCGTTAGATTTGAGGTGCGGTTGTTTGTGGGTCGATTTCTCAGGAACCCTATAGGTAGGTGGCTTCTCACTCAACTCCACTTAGTTATAACTAGTTCATCCTTCTTATAATTAATTGTTGTGCTGAAAATTAATTGTGAATTGATTATGTGAAATTGGTTAGAAAACCCTTAGGAGATGTTTTGGGTATTTTTGGGAAAAAGGGTGTTTTATGGTGAAATGCTAATCTTGTGGATTTGAAAATGATGATTTTAAAATGGGATGATGTTGTTGATTATTTAAAATGATTGATGTAAAGGGTTTTCAATAAAAGGGGATGTTTTATTGAAATTTTGTTTGTAATGGAAAATGGTTTTTAATAAATGGGTGATTTATTGAAGTGGATTGATATGTAATGGAAATGGGTTTATTGCATTTTGTTGTGTCCTTTGTGGGTTTATATTTGGTTTGGTTGGATTGAAATGTTTTATGGAAGTGGGAGGGAAGTCTAACTAGAAAAAGGGGAGGAATTGGGGTGGTATGAACCACCATATGATTAGTGTTCGGGAAGTACCTCTACATATGAATGGGTGAACAGGTTGGGCCGAAGTCCCACTGTTTTGATTGTTTTGGTGCAAATGGGTGAATGGGTTGGGTGGAAGTCTCGCCGTTTTGGTTGCTTGTTGTGCATTGCTTTGAAATTTGGAATTGTTGTGCTAATGTGTAAATGTTGGGATGATTTTGGCTTGTTTGGTTGGATTTCCCTTGGTTTCTTGGGTTGGATGTGATGTCTTGGTAAGGACATGGTTGGCTTATGAAAATGGTTTCACTTGTGATTCATTTTATATAAACTGTTTTATATAAATGTGCTAACTGTTTTATCCTAGTGGCATGTGTAGGGAAGTCATTTGATGAAATCCTACTGAGTTTTAGTACTCACACCCTGCGTTGTAACTTTGGTGTCATTGAAGATGTCAGTTACCCTGAGGTGGGAAATGGTAAGGCATCTACCTCCATTAGTGGAGCATTGTGATTCCTTAGAGGATCTTGGATCTTAGATCTTGGTGTGGAGCTATGGTGGAGTCATGGCTTGTGGTGTTTGGTTGTTTTGTTTCAGCTTTGTACTCTGATGTGTTGTGAACATATCTAGTTTTATTATGTTTGGATTGTATTGTGGAACAACTTTGTTGTTAATGGATGGGTTGGTTGGGTTTGTTGACATGCATCATATAGTTTGTGGATTGTTGGTCGGTTTTTTCTAAAGGGAAAATCATTCCCCATTTTGTTCTCAGAGCCCACAACATTTATTTCCAGCCTTTGGCACCTTGGGAACATCACTTAAGGCCAAGTAACCCACACCACCTCCTCAAGACAATGAGGTAGGTGCGGGGTGTTACATAATTAGAGTATGTCACATAATTTTCTATCTTTCAATCTGAGAAGAAAATTAAAACAGCATCCATGTATATGTATGGCCTACCATCTCCATAAACATTGTATTTTATATTCTTTTACATGAAACAGCATAAATACATATACATTGAATATATAAGATAATTATATGATTTTTAAAATTATTTTTTTGATGAAATCATGAACTATGTAAGAGAAATAAAAAAGTCAAAACACATATGAAAAAAAGTGTTTTATACTAGAAACATAATTTTAAAATATATTTTTTAAAAACAGTATTATAAAGTAATAATTATATAATATATGTTATTATATATATTAATATTTTTCCATGGTATTTTTATAGTAAAATTATTTTTATTTAAATGAATTTTTTAATGTTTAAGTGGTAATTCAAGACTTAAGGTAAGGGGGTTTCTAGTCTCACACATATTTATGTGATAATTATCACATATTTACCACATATTTATTTTATGTGGAATATAAACTACCCATTAATATAATTTATTAGCCTTATACGTAAATATATTCTCATTTAAATATAAATTTTTTATCCTTCTTTTTTTGGGTTTCACACATCAAACATTTACAAATTAGTAACATAATTTTGTAAAAAAAATTCTTCATTGAGACATATGTTCTGTTATGGAGCTATATTTTTTATGAGTTTTATATAAAACAATTTTCATGTTATATAATGAATATACTTATTTTAATTATATTATACATATTATAGAAAAAATTTTATCTTCATTTGAACATCTGTGTTTATTAAAATCAATGTTTAAAAAAATGTCTTAAAGTATATTAAATGTTCTTTTATGAATTTTAATGGAAAATAATTGAGAAGATGGTTAAACTAATATTAAAATAATAAATTATATGTTTTCTATCCTAATTAAAATGAATAAAATATTATATGAGTTTTTGGGATTTAAAAATCATATTTCAATGAGGAAAGGATATTTTCCAAAATAATTATTTCAAATGAACATTCAAAAACATTTTCAATTTCCCAAAATAATAGTTAATTATATTTATGATTTACTAGCGTTATCAATAAATGATACTATCCATATTATTTAAATGGATATTTTATATTTTTGATGAATTATTTATATAGGTGTGAAACACATATATACAGTTTTCATTATAATATAGGGGGAATTATATCACCCTCTAATAAATTTGTTAACAATAAATCTTCTACGAGCACAAAGGATACATGATAGGTCATCCACATATTGTAAATATATGGAAAAAAAGATCACCCAAATCATTCAAAAAGGGATTACATGGGATACAACCTATAAAAAAGGATTTACACACTAAAAATTGCATATTTAGCGGTGGTTTAAACCGAAAATAATTTTTTATATTTTTTTAAATTTGAACTGATGGTAAAACACCATAGTCTCCACAAAAAAATAAAACGAATTTTTTTTCAAAACATTTTTAACCACCATTAATAATATAATATCAAACTATTGTGGTCATTTAAGCATCTATGAAATATGGTACATTTATTTTTCAGTGGTTAAAACCACCAGTAAAAGTATATATAATTCTTTAAAATGATGTAGTTATGCAGCCCTAGAACCAATACCCTAGAAAAAACCCTTACATAGGGAATATAAAACAGAATAAAATAAACCATCTAACGAAGTTCTATAGACAATAATGTTACATTATTTCATAAAAACCCATGCATAGAGAACATATTACAGAATAATCTAAACCATACAATCTCAACCATATAACAATGTTTGACACATCTAAATATAAGATGTCAAATTGTATAGAAAAAATGTTTTTGTTGTAACCCTTATGACTACATAGTATTAACGTATAAGATATATCCCAAATACATCATGATAAATTTGTTGTATCCCATATCTCATGACAACATAGTAAACAAGAAATGGGTCCAACAATACTACAATTATTTTTATCATAAAATTTTTGTTCGATACATATGATGTGCATAAACAGAACTCAGAAATATTAACATGCATGTGTATAATAGAATGCATACACTATAACAATTGTAATTGTGTGGTGTTTTTTAAATTCAGGATGGGGATTAATTTATGCATGTTGTCCCTGCTTTGGATCCACATTCAATAGTGGATGAATCATATACAATGGAACGTTTTTTATTTCATTAAAATGTTTCCAATGAAATTACAATGGTTGGGAGGTTGATGAGTATTATATAAACTCCGTCATTTCACATAGAGGGACACAACTGTATTTGACCAATTAGAAATTTTTATAATGAATTCTTGAATCCAATGAGTTGGTATATTCAATATTTCTGATCTTAAACATGAAGATGACCTGGAAAACATATGTTTGAGTTTAAATATTCCTAGATGATAGATTCATGCTGATGATAGATAAGAAATCTATGATTTTTACTAGTAAGTATTGTGTTTATGAATTCATTAAAACATTATAGAATAGTTGTTGGTTGATTACCCAACCATTGATGAATGATGAGATTCATTGTTGGAATTTTTTGGTTTTGCAAGAAATAACATGGTATCATTGTGATCTAAGGTTGTGTGACCAATAACATAATTAAAACTACAGATATTATGATGGTAATCTCTTAAACATGTTAGTCTGGTGTGGATTGATAGATTCTTCCGTGATACAAATTTTTAGGGGAGTTGATCCTTCCATCTTAAAATGTTGTTAATTATGTTGTGATCTTTTTGGGGTGTAACCCTTTAATGAAATACCATAAAAGTACAATGAGGGTTTTAGGGTGCACTGAGGTTGTTGACACATTATTAGACCTAGTCACACGTCATCGAGAGAGGTTTCATCAAGGGTTGGTTCAAGGTTAGGAAACAATGTCTAGATGGATCATGTATCAGAAGATCTAATAAAGACTATGAATTTTTTCTTCAAAAATGTCTGGATGTTTTTATTTGTGGAATAGAAATTAGCAAAGGTTAGCAACATGGTGTACTCATATTCAAGATTAATTCAGTCCCAATATATTGACTACATCATATGTATGTTGGGAGAGTGTATATATACCGATATAAATAACTAAAACCAATGCGTCTTTGTTTGGATGGAAGGAATCTATCAGTTTTTACATAAGTATTGATGTATAAAAATCCTTATGATATGGATTAGAAATGTAAAATATAGGAGGTTAAAACTAATGTTAGTGTTGGACCAGTTGTTTTATGGTTTTTTCGTTTTTTAGTATCTAGATAACTAGAACTGGGGACTATTTTATTCCATGGTGAATGCCTGGTACTAGTTAGAATACATACATGGGAAAAGCTCGGGTATAGGCATTAGGCTTGGGATACCTTTTGATTATCTAGGTGTGTGGGATTGAGAATTCTTTAGAATGTTTTTTTAGATTAGTGACATAAATGAGTAAGACAAGGTAAGATCAAGATACATAATCAAAAGTTAGTGTAGGCATTCGTGATCTTACTCAAAGTGATATTGCGGAACCTTGGATAATAGGATTCAAAATAAAGCTTTAGACATTTTGACTATTAATGTTGACTATTCTCAAAAAATACCCAACCAAAAGAAATTTAATATGAGTTATTTCTAAAAGTATTATGTGGATAGTGTGGAACCACTTCAAGCGCATGGTGGGTTGACACAAGATAAATTTAATTCTTATATAGATTATAAAGGAAAATATAAAGTGAATAGTATGAGTTTGGTCAATAGGATTTCAACCATTTCAAAAAAATTGAGGTCCAAGGGTAATATTATACTAATTAACAAATAAAATTTACTTGGATCACTATTATTATCTTGAGGTCTTCCATAAATATTAAATTTTGATAGTGGGAGTACCATAACACAGAATTGACCAAAAAAAATTAATATTTATTATGGATATCTCTTGATGCTAGTTGATTATTGGATGATTCGACAATCATCCCTCAAATATATAGGCTCACCCAATGTGCCCATGACCATAGTGGTATAGCTCCCAATTTGGATCTCCATCATCCTATAAGTATTAATCTCCCCTATAGTGATGGCGTGTGAATGTAATAGGAAGGCCTACCATCTCAGGAACACATTTCAAAATATCTTTTATGAGAAGTGATAATTCCCATGATTTGAAAGGGGTCAATGGTCAGTCCAACATTTTTGTTCCCCATACATGAATGACACGGCTGTGGGGCTTGTTCTTTCAACATGAATAAATGAATCAAATAAACAACATAATCATTAGATAAATGTACTAATATACACATCATAACATAGCTAAAATGACAATATTTAATATCTCAATCTTCTATAAGAAACATGGATTACATTATACTCAACCAACATCATACATTACCAATTGTAGACTCAATACCTTACTAATTCATCATGCCATATCAAATTCCAATTCCATTATCAAACATGTGGAATCATGAAAATGTTATGTCATGAAAATGTTAGGTGACTACTATGTGCACACATGATACATGATACATGATACATGATACATGATTGATGATTCATGACCAAACCCTTTGCTTCCATATTTGTAAAACATATCAATAAGACAACTAATCACAGCCTGCTGATGAACACTACTTGTCACTCTCCACACCTCTATCTCTACATCCTGCTACCAGAACATGTAAGATAATTATATTTAAAATAAAATAATATTTTATTTATAAATTTAAACATAAATCCTATATTTTTTCGAAAACTAAATGATTTTGAAGTTGTTTAATTTACCTAAACACAACCCGTCATCGATGCAATATCACCAGGGATATATCTAATCGTCTTATCATATATATTGAGTAATTCTTACTATAAAGCGGATATTTGAGCCCCCTATTACTGAATTTTGATTATAAAAGATATACAATCTACCAGATCATCTCAACCACTACATGGAGGATATTCATATTCAATCCCTAATGTCATACTAATGAAATCATATTGTAAGGGTCCCAAACCCATCATGTGCACACGACTAGGATACTTCTTCCCATGCACATTACCAGATGGGTCATCTTGAGAGACTAAGTTGGGTAGTGTGAAATTATCCTCCCATAGTTCATTAATTTTTACCTATAAATAAATTTTTTTTTTAAATTAAAATAAAAATATATTATCATAGATACTACTAACAGTTAGTTATTATAATGGAAAATATTTTAATAACCAAAATTATTTGTCAATATCATTAACGAAACAGCCATCATAATTTTTATAAACATCCAACCGTTCATTTCATCGAGATGCATGGGGCCTAAAACTCTGTGAACACATTGAACAATGATAAATCAATAAATCAATATATTAAATAGATTTTGGGGTCTTAATTTGTTTTAAACTAATGATATGATTAACAGAGATGATTAGCTTTGAGAAAATTTCTTTGTACCCATAATTTCATGGATAATTTAATTAGATCAGCTTGATGCATTCTCCTTGAAAGATCCTAAAATAAATAAAACGAAATTTAATAGTTATCTATGTAATGTCATACCCATTTCATATACATTTATAAATGTCAAATGAGATTAATATAACAATATATTTATAAATACCATGTGCCTCTCATCACGACTTTTTTAAATAAAAGAATCTCATTTCCCTCTATTTACACCATTTGGTACCTTTACAAACATATGTTTGGCTCTCAATGAAGTATCATTAAAATCACAATATTATATCTATTTATATTCTTTCATTTTTTGCCCATATTTCTCAATGTCCATTTTATTTCTATCAGATCATAAATAGTAATGTATAAAAACATCTTTACATAGAAATTCATTTCAAAAAATATTAAATTTAATAACATAATATCTTTTAATTACAACATAATGTATTAAAATTACTTTTTTTAATCCAAAACTTCATTCTTCCATGATGAAGGTACATGACTCCAGTCACCATGAATTATTAGAAGGGAAACTAGATCTGTGGACATGTGACTAGGAATATGGCCAAGTAATCTTATGGAGTCATCCATATGGACCCTATAATAATCAAATATAAAAACTAACTTTAGTCTATTCCAATTCTATAGAACTAAAAATTTCATTTTTCCCCCATAGTTTCAATGTTTTCATCTTTTGTGAACATACTGTTAGTATAAATAAAGTACAATAAATTTATTCAAATTAGAATATTTACATAAAACATTAATCATGTTTTATCCCCATGAAGATCTAGGAGTTGATCCACACTCCCTCAAATCTGATGCTACTGAATGGTACTCAATCAACATATCTGGTGATGGGACACATACGGAGGGTGTCAGTGAAGTATTAGAGGAAAACAGATGGTGTCTCAGATGTTATAAGGAGAGAGACATATGGGTTGTCATCTGTTGGTATGGCCAATAGAAGATTTTAGCTCTTCCTACTTGAAATTCCTATCATTTAATCCAATAAAATTAAAACCAGAACATATAACTCCATAAAATATTCAAGAAATTATTTTTAAAATTATTACATATGCACATTAAAACAAACAAAATATACAAAATAATTATAAACAATGATAATTTTTAAATAATGTATTCTATTTTGTTCTCACTAAAATCGTTTTTATAGACTTCTCTCCACGGTGTCATCCAAATATTTGTTGTATTTATAAAATATTCTCTAATGATATAAAATTTTTTTCTAGATGTAAAATGAATAATTAAGTTTGTTTTGTGCGAAAGATGATGATATATAGTTGAAAAAGATGAAAACCCCCACATCACCCATGCTAAATGATGAAATTCTTTATAGGTAGATTATCTTTTAAAAATGGTCAAATCCAAAATGACTATGTCATTATTGTAAAGAACATTGAAGGCCCAATTTTTAGCTAGTATATATATTTTATATGTAGTGGTGCGAGTATTTAATTCTTTGGTGTGGGATTTGAGAGTTTCTCAGTGGATATTCTATTAGGTAAGTGATAGCTATAATTTAATAAATGAAACCAAATTTTTCTGGCGTTGTGGAATGGGTTTTTTGGAAATTATATGAACCATAGTAATCAATATTTATGGTTTCTAAGGGGTTATACATTATAATTATATTAATTAGGGAAGTCCCATTTGAATTATATAGAATAAGATATGGAAATATACTTAACATATTGATATTCCTTGAGAAATAAGATTGGGATGTGTGAATGGATTGAATGCCCCATGATAAGTCATCGATCTTGGGGTGTCTATGTGGTTGGATCATTAAAGTGAATAATAACACTCTTTTGGTGTGTTTGTTGTAACTAGTTCATTGTAATTGGAGGAATAGTCTTTCCTGAGTGTGGGGATCTAGAGGGAGTGAGGCGAAATCATTAAATAAGTAAGAATTCATATAGATTGTTCCTATAAATCATATATACTATTTAAATGACTACACCATATAGTAATTGAGTGAATTTTGGTAAGTTCATTTATAGAGTTTGTTATTGGGATGTTATGTGAAGGGGAATAAGAATCAGCTGATATCCGGATAGTGAGAAACCAATGAGTGTCAAAATGAGTGGTATGATCATAGGATCAAATAGTGAAGTAAGTGAGGCATAAGGGAATGGGATCATTATAGATGCTATGTAATTGTTTGTTATGTTTGATATGTGGTTGAGGACTTGATACATAAAGATTATAGTGTAGAGATAAATCTCCAAGGTTATAATCTTCTATGGAGTAGATGTATGTGTTTATATATGTAATATGCATAATTTTTGTGTGGATTATCTTATATGGTATGTCATTCATTAAGATTATATCCTTCCAAAACTTCTAATAATGATCGATTTTTATGTGACTACCATTGGTACTAACATTATATTAATATAGTTTGGCTTGTCTTAGAGGTTTTAAATTAAGATACCCTCCATAGACTACATCCAAATTTGACTGGTGGATACGATATGTGTCCGTGGGACCCTACCTTGATGGAATGATTCATCTTGTTAGAGAATTTGGATATTGAGATTCTATCCTTAAATATCATGTTATAAGTTATAGATTTCTTATATGTTTATCACTGGCTATTGTGATGAACATCCCTTATGATTTTTATTGTGGTTAACACTAGAAATTAAAATTCAATTCTCTGATGGAACTCTAATGACTTGCGGCTACTATTTACGTATCACTATAATTGATGGAAACATGTGAGGCTAAGTTTTGGGGTTATCTGGGTATCACCTGATGACCCAACATGAATTCTAGTTAAATATATTCAAGATGAAACCTATATGATAATTCGAAAAAGTTTCATATGTTATTCATAAAAAATTAATGGTTATACAAGTGAAATTTAAAAGAAAGAAACCATAGTTAATCCCAATGAAATCAATTATTTTCAGATAAATTCAATGTCTTCCATATTTACACACTAACTATTCTCGACAACATAACCACAATTATGCTTCATGTAATAAACAAACATTCCCTATATTAAATAGTTTAACATGAATAATATCAAAACAAAATATTATTATATTTTATTCATATAAAAAATAAACATGCTCTAGAGGAAAATATAATGCTCATTCAGTATGCAAAATAATTTTTTTTCAATAATTCATTTATTTCCATCCCCAATAAACACAGTACATGTGATTTTCATTTAATTTCAGAATGTGACTTTTCAATAAATCAATAATCACTAGGAAACCACCAATCTAATACAAAACCCTATATATACTTCACATACCAACTCCATGCTCTTGAATCAAAATTAACCACCACAGCCATGATCGTCAGAAAACTATATCACACATCATCCAATGCCACATCTCATTCAAGAAAACCATTATTTTACTAAACAAAACATTCTAACTCAAACCCAATTACCACCACTAACTGTAAAATCCCTTTATGGACCGAAAAAAGCAAAAAAAATTCATTAATCACATAAACATATAGATGATATTTCAGTATGAATAGTACAACATTTCAAATTGAAAATTTTAATTCATTAAATTTCATTATTATTATGGTTTCAATTTTGATGCAATTCCATATTTCAATCGAAACATATATAGGGGTTCATAGGAATTAAAATCCAATCCAAATAGAGGGGTTCGCATGAATGATCATAAAAAATAAGAAATGATAGAGGAAATGGGAAGAGAAACATACCCTTATTAATGGATATATGTTTTTTCTGGATCCAAGAGGTTAGAACCTACAATAGATATGATCAAAGGGATTTAGGTTTAGTGGGGATCGATACTGGTGGTGAGGAATGTTGAGGGGCGGGGAGGCTCAATACCGGTGGTGAGGTGCATTGAGGGTATTGATTCAAGGGGTCTTGGGGTCATGTGGGTCGGGGGATTGGGGGTTCGGGGGAGAATTGTTTGGTTTTTTTTAAAATAATATTTTTAACATTGGTTTTTTATAAATTACCACGAAATTATTTTAAAAATATTTAACTGTGCTTTAATAAACCACTAGAAAACTCTAACTTCTTTATAGTGGAAATATCTATCATTAATTCAATGATATAATATTATTACAT
This sequence comes from Viscum album, assembly GCA_963277665.1. Classification (NCBI taxonomy): domain Eukaryota; kingdom Viridiplantae; phylum Streptophyta; class Magnoliopsida; order Santalales; family Viscaceae; genus Viscum; species Viscum album. The sequence goes on from OY728163.1 coordinate 697,570,030, forward strand.
ATTAAATGTATGATATTCATTTCAATTGTTTTTCTCTAGTATCAATAATATTATTCTCATATATATCTTCTTTTTTTTACACTTATAATGATTCAGAGCTCAACCTATGTTATGTTTTATTTCCCCCGGTTATAAATAACGTATTTAATAACAAAGACTAATGGGAATGTTTGTTATGGAAAATGTTTAAGATATTTCACCAAATAAGAATAATTTATAACATTTATCTAAAGAAAAAAAATATTAATACATTCTTTTGGTTTGTTTATTTGGAATATAATTAATATTCCTCTAAAAAGATAGAATATCAATGCTAGAAAACAATCTTTAATTATATTTCCATCAGTGTATTAATAATGATAGAATGGGTTTACCCATATACCTTCCATTTGAGGAGTATTTATTTTTTTTGATCTTAATTCTTTTATGTATGGAATATTATAACTTATTATTGAATAGTATTTTACATCAACATATTTTTATTTGGGTTTATATTTCTTCCACAAGACCAAAATTTTCAATTATGTTTACATTTCTCTTGTTCCTTTTATTATCATAATTATTATCATTATCTCTATATTTCATATGGAGTATCTTTATTAGAATTATATATTATAATGAATTCATTACATTTTTTATAATGGGTTCCCAATTTTTTTATTCCAATTTATTTTTAAATTAAAAGGAATTAAATTTAATAATTTTAAATATAAATTGTTTATTGTTAAAATTTATTATTGATTAAATTAAATGTTAAATTCTATCTTTTTAATAACGATTTTATCAGTGTTATTATATCTTCTCAACATCTTATAGTTCAATGATTATTTCAATTATCAAAATATTGTTTTTCTAAAAAAAATCTAGTTTTAATTATTGATTTCCAATTTATTATATTACAATTAGTTTTTATGTTTTAAAAAAAATGATATATATTTCATAAAGAATAAATTTTTTAAGAGTTTTTTGTTAATAACTGATAATGAGTTTCTAGATGTTAATAATGTATTGCTGCGATATTTCTTGTGGAATTTATGATGTTTCCATAAATTTTTTCTATGAACTATTCTTTACAAATTAATATTATGATTAATGGTTTGGGATGTTCAAAACATCATGAAATATTTATAATCAATTAATTTTTAAAATATATAGATTTATAATACTGATACCAAATAAATTCTCTATGATGTTGAATTATTAAAGTAGGATTCCTAACATAAAACACATGACATAGATTTTGAGAATACATATAAATAGAAAAATCGGTTACTGATTAAGAGAGTAGTATAACATTGTTACCAGTATATCATTACCAAATAGGGAACACCAGATGAAGAAAATAAGATAGATTAAAGTGGAAGATGATTCTAAAATATATAAAATTTCTAGATTGAAATTTCTAATAAAATTTCAATATAATGTGTTTTTTGAAGTTATATATTTTCGGGTTTGAAAAAATATATGTAGACAAAATGTTATAGAAGTAAGAGTAGTATAAGTTAATGAAATGTGTCATGTAATATGTTCATTTTATTTTTAGACAATGTTTCCAACAATATTCAATGACCCATGTGAACTCAATATGGATCACTCATGATTCTACAGAGATATATTTATGATTTTAAATGTAATATATTTCAGTTACATTCAATATGAATATTGATGTTTGGAATAATTTTTTTTATGAAGGACATTGTTCATGTCCATAAGAAGTATAAATTAATAATAGACTCAATGAATATAATTGGATTGATAAGGGTCCACAGACTGTATTAAGAATGAAAAATAGGAATAATAAATAAAACATTAATTTTATGGGAATACTACTCCACCATACAACATAATATAAACAATTTTTATTTTTAATATTGTTACAAAAAATATTAGAGTGATTCCAAGGAATCCCATATAATATAAGAAATAATAATTCATAGATATTTTACATGAAAAAAACATACTGATTATTTCATAAAATTGGTTTTTATATAATATTTTTTTGTTATAGTGATGTTGATTGTGAGTATTATTTCATTGATAGGAAATCAACATCAAGAGGGAATTTTTTATTGAAATAATATACTATGGGATATAATTGTTTGAAATATAGTCTAGATTAATTTTTTACAATAGAGAATAATATCATTCCACCTCAAATTATTTTAAAAAATTATTTTGAAGAAATATCATGTTGAATATTGGATATTCAATTATATTAATAAATTGAATATTTATTTTTATAATCAATGTGTCATTTATCATTACAAAAACCCTATATAAAATTTAGGATCAATGAATATTTATATTATATATCCCTACTAAATGATGGTGATTCTCTAGTAGATGATAAACATTACAAAACATAAAACAATATATCAAATTGATGATGTATTCCTCAAATTGATGCTATGGGAAATTTTTGTTGAATTTAGGCTGAAGATAAATGTTCATTATCTTCTATAAATACAAAAACAAATCATAATAATGTATAGCCATTGTGACGTGTATTATTTTCTCAAAGGGTGACTGTATGTACATATTTTTATGGGGGAGAGTTTGTAAATATCATTATATTATGAAACTAAATATATTTTTTTATCCCAAAATGAGGGATGAAAATTTTAGAGAATATATAGTTATGGGGGAGTTTATCATTACATTTCCAAAAATTTGGTTTTCAAAAATGGATATAGTATCTTCGTAAACATTACATAATCATGTAGAATGGTTGCATGGTATTACCATTGAGAATTTATATTATTTGATAAAATTAGGAAAAGAGAGTTTTTAAAAACCATGTTGTGAAAAATAAATTGTTTTTTAAATTTGTGGTGATTGTATAAATAAAAAACACATATTTGAGATTGATGATCCTTTGTGATGTTTTCAAAAAATATTTTCTTATTTGTTGAAAAAATATTTTAATAAATAATTATTTTATTAACATGTAGGAAAATATTCATGAAAGGTATAAATGTTTTTTCTATATTAGAATAATGAATATATAATTTTTTGATAACAATGTAAAAATACATTATTGTACATTTAGATGAATCCATTAAATTTAAAAATTTCTAAAAAGAATATATATATCTCAACACTCACATATTTTTTAAATGGTATGGATGCATATAATTTTTCGTGATGAGGTTTACTAGATGAAAATTTCATAACATAAATGGAAGACATAGACTACAAGATAAAGATTAACGAATGAAAGGTGTCCATACCCATATGTTGCTAAAGTGGAGGGTAGTATAACCGAGATAATCAAATCCATTTACATTACCCTGATAATGTCACCAACACGGTGTTATTCTTAGGCATATTACATTTAATATTAATTGGTCTTATCATTATTAAATGGATTTCCTTGGTATTTTTCAAAATAATGGAGGTTTTCAGGTTAGATAGAAGGAGGTTGAGGTTTTGAATCTTGTTAGTAGAAACCATGTGCCAACATGGTGGGAACCATGTACTGTGGAATGTGGAACTATCCATATCACAATACCCAGCACATCGGAGTGTGTCCCTTCAATGGTAACAATGTTCATGGGGTATTGGCACTATCTGAGGTGCATGAGCATCTACCCCCTCTAGAAAAACTATGATTATAGTTTCCATCATGGATAGAGGTGGTGCATGGATGGAACACAATTTAGAAAAATATATAGCCTTCCATAACATTAAAAATATTTAAATTGATGAAATATATCTCTTATATTATATCCACCAATCATCCCTAACTCAAACCATTCATACTCCTCATCCCTAGGTGGGACTCTACATACCATCACACCCTTGTGCTCCATTTATTAGATGATTTCTCATCAAACCATCATGAAATTATCAAGTAAGCATCGCCATCCAATTATTCATTCTTAATCATTGTCTATTTTCAATAATTTTGTACTTTCTCTTTACCGGGAGTTGTTTTTTACATAATTTATGTTCCATATTATTTTATTGGGTTTAATCAGGATTAATATTGTTTTTTATATCTTTTATAAGGTATATTCTTAGTGAGATGTTGGATTCCAATAAGTTTTATCTTATTTCAAGGAAAAGTTTATTTTGTTACAATATGTGACAATATTTGATGAAATTATTATGAATTTATTAATTTTTAAAATTTTTTGTAAAAAATATATGGCTGTTGAGAAATAGGTTTTCTATTGTGTTTGGATTGCATAAGGGTTTAATTTTTATTTTCCTATTGTAAATGGTGAATTGTATTTTTAATCCCATTTTCTATATTTGTTTACTGTAAAAGTTGGTTCATTAGTATAGTGAATGAATGTGAGAACAATGGAATAATTATTATCTATATGAAAAATCTAGTATATTTATAGTTGTTTCATCTATATTTGTTAAGGTCTTGTCTCACTAAAAAGTATTTATATGAAAACATTTACTAAACACCCATGTGATGGATATTGGAGGCTTGAGAAATAGATTTTTGTCCCAGACATATGATCATCTAGTATATAATGATCATAAGACCCCTCAAAACCCAGTTCCTTATGGATTTACAATGGTTCCACAGACATTCTTACCATTTATCTTATTTCCTTATTTATTATCCTTTTTAATTTCATGGGATATTTTATTTAAAATTGTATATATTTTCATATAAGTTAACATTCTATTTTTTCACACAATTTATTTTTACTGAATCTACAATGGTGGTATCCTATTGGTATTTTTGTCTCACACCAAACATATACCCTCTATGGTATGAATATATTGATTTGTTTGACCCATGTCAAGGAAATTTTTATTTATGGTTGTTATTGTGGATCATTGTGTTAGTGGTTTCTTAGTTTTTTGGTGTTGGTGACACTAGAATGTGGTTTCAAACCCCCTACCACATGGATGTTTCTGTTACATAGTAGTCACATCCCAGTTTTGGTATTGTGGTTTTCTAATAAAATGATAATGTTTTTACTCATGTTTTTAATGATATTTTTGGAATTTTATTATGATGTGATGTAATTTTTGTTCATTTATAATTTTCATTATTTATTTTCTTGTGTGAAATCATTATCAAAGGCTTCTCATGATTCCCAAGAACATGTTTCTATTGTATTTAGATCATGAAAACTCATCAGGCCATTCCATGGTCAATGTCAAGTGTATGGTTGGATTTATACTCATCCAGGTTTTATAAAAAATAGTGTCATATACGGTTTTTTTTATTTCATTTGCGTCATATTATTTTGTAGAGTCTCGATAGACCAGTGTTAGGGCAATCGAGGCATGACCGTCGAATTGTGAGTTGTGTTTCTAGATAAAACTCATCTTAACAGTCCTTGGTGCACATTTGGATGTTCATGATTGGGTTTGAATAACCCTCTTGATGTGATGTTTAGGATGTAGATAATGTTTATACACGAGCTATGGTGAAATAGTTTATTTTTCTGTTTTCTTTCATGTTTTAATTATGGTTTATGTAATTGTTTAAATTTTCTTATTATTTAATTTATTTCGATGGTGTTTTAATGGTTTGAATTCTTTTAGTAATATAATATAGCATAATGTCTCCGTAGATACTTCTTGTGTGACTATTGGAAGCGGTCCGAGAGTTTTCTCCCACACCAGTTGATCTATGATTTGTTGAAGTCATGTTTCAGGATGTCTGGGGAATAATTCATGGAGAGAAATATAGTCCTTCTCAGGCTATGAGTTTCAATCTAGGTATGTAAAATTAAATATCTCAGGATTTTATCAAGAACTATCTTATATCTCTATAGGTCATCAAGGACCCTAGTATACATAGTTTTTTATTTAATTGATGGGGGGTTTTTTTGTTTTCCCAAGGACTGTTGGAGTAATTAATGTGAAATGTGAATAATTTTTGTTTGATGGTCCTATTTTTAGGTAGTGGGACTCAGTGGTACAGTCTAGGGGAGATGAAAAATGGGATTTAAGGTCATAAATGTTATCTTAAATGAGAGGTATTTACCTAAAATGATATCCCACATCCTGGCATTAGAGTTTATGGGATTACATTAGGTGGATGGTTCCTTGTTGGAGTATTCCAAATTCATATAGATCTATTATTTTTCTCACCTGATGTGGTTCCAAATGAGTATTTATTGTCTTATAGTTTTTAAATGGTGTTGATATAGGACATTACATGCCATGAATCCCTATTTTTGTGTAATACATTTGATGATGTAGTTGTACAATCTATGAGGGTAAAAAGTGATTGATCATTTACGTCATGATTATCATGAATTATTTTAGATTTGGGAATATATGTTGGATGTTTATTTGAAAATAAGAGGAATCATGATGAGACAAACAATAAGGGTAGAGGTAGTTTCATCCACCGTTCCCGACATCCTTGGCCTACACCCTCATGTGAAAGTACAATTGTCTTCCACCAATGTGGTAGGCCTCAAATCGTTCAGTTGTAATTTTTTAGTTTCTCTTAGAACCTTTCATCAATGTTTTATATTCATTCATTTTTTATCATTTTTAAGAGTGGTGTATCAAATCACGGTGATGTAGGTTCCTAATCACATAGAAAAGTTTCGACTCAGTCTGGTTCACCAATGTATATGGTTACATTGTTTGTTGGGGTGGTGGAATGGTCGGATCCTCTTTTAGTGATTATTATCCCAAGAAGGGACTCAAGCCCATCATTTATATCAATACATGACTAAGAATAAGTAGCTTTATGCTATGCTTTAGGTGCATGATAAATCTGATGAATGTCTTATTACTGATCAAGGTACTAATTTTATTGATTCATCAATAGGTATTGTTTTTTTGACATGGGTTAGCCTAATTTCATTATTTCATATCATCTATTTGAACATTTGATGTAACCAAATAATCACATTCCATATGTTATGGATTTAGTGATACCACTTTGAGTGAAATATGAATAGAGTTATAGATGTCCATTATGCGATTTATCACTATTAGGGGTTTATTTTTGAAAGGATTTCTTAGTTCTTGACATAGATCACATTGATGTGATCCTTTGAATATATTGGATTGTGTGTTTCATGGATCAAATAAAAATTTATCATATGTGTGTATCCTTCATGGAACATGATGATAGAATGTATGTCTTATGAGGTGAATGTTATCTATGATTAGGAAGCTCTAGACATCCTCATACGAAATTGGGAAAAATTGTTTTCCACGACACTTATCTCCAGTTAGAGGATGATGGTTGATGATATGGTGATTTTATACCTCCTCTGGTAATAAAGCTTCCATTTGTGATTCCAAAATAGTTCTCTAGTTTTCCTCTGGACTGTTATGCGAGGCCTACCATTGAGATTGAGTCGATATAAATGAAATTATCTCCTCTCTGTTATCCTATGACCGAACTAAGTTAATGGAATTAATGATATGTTTGGGTGATTTCAAATCAAAATTATTTATTTAAATAAAAATCTCATTTTGGGACCCCATTTTCTATTTTAAAAAAATGATTACTGATCCCTCTTGATGTTCATCGATTTCCAGAAGATGAATATCATAACAATGAATAAAAAATATCCCTTGACTCACGATGATGATAATTTTTCATCACCACGAAGGGTGAAATGTGGTTCTATATTATTGAAATTAACTCTATGTATAATTCGGTATGTGATCAAGTGATATACATCCATAAAGGGTCCTTCCAAAGGATGTATGACCATTTTTTGTATTTTATCATACCATTCATATTAATGAATGCTCTGATGGTTATATAGAACTTATGAAGCCAATGTTTCTTCTATAACCTGATTCATTTCTCTTGGAATGTTTGGTTTACATACTAGTAAATATAAGGACTAATGACGAGTATGAGAAATTCTTGAGCGTACTCCTTGGAAGTAATCGAATGTGTTGTTTCATATATAACCCAATCCAATTTAGGGCCACTTGATATCAGAATGTGCGGTTTCATTGGGCCCTGTAATACATAGAGTCCTGATATCATTGGTTTAACCTATGAAGGTCTTAGATACTAAGATATTTTTTTTCCTGGTGGTATAGTGCATGAAATTTTAGAGAAATTATCTATTCAAACTTCTTCAATGATTGTTCTTACCTAGAAAAGGGTCATGGATTAAATGGATTTTCAAATTTCGTGAATATTTTGAGGGCCATAAGTATTTTCATTCCATAGTTCCTATTTTAATCATACCAGAATATGGTAAGGGATACACAGATGATTTCTATTCTTCTAGTATGGGTTTTCGGAAATTTTTATGCAAAATGAACATATAATTTTGTATGGATCTTGGAATATTCGACCACATGAGAGGAAATACCCAACCCATGAATTGAAACTAGTGGGCCTAATGCATGCAACGATTATGTGTGGTCACTATATATGTAGTGATAATATTTTGGTTTTCTCATACCCAAACAACATTGATTCCAAATCCTCCTAAATATATATATATAAATTTAATATCACACTAATCTGTGGAGTACCTTAAGTGTATGATTTTGATGTTATTAATAACTTAGAAATTTTTTTTGTAGGTAATTACAAAATAAGGAAGGATCCAGTGAAACTGGTAAAAGAAACCAGTGGTGGGATTAAATTTTTTGGGTTATTTCCTAGATAAAATTAGAATATAAGGATCATAGTGGATTCAAGTTCTTGGTCACTGTCTATTTGAAACGATTCCTAATATAGATCATTTTGGGACAACATACAAATAATGAGTTGTTCCAACATTTTATGTAGCTATTAAATGTTGAGGAGGTGTCCAATGAGTTGGTTTTGACTTATTATTGAGTTTATGTTTTCAAATATCACTTTAAAGTATAATTTTTCTTATGGAATGTATTGATATGGGAAATTCACCAGTCATACAAGTTCATTTATTAGGGAGTTCCAAGTTGTTCTATAATGTGATACCCCAATTCTGGTGAACAGAGATGAGGTGATATATAGATTTCATTGTATCCACATGATATACATGTCACCAGGTTAATGATGGGCACCAAAGGTCTAATAGTTTGCTTCACCCCCCCCCCCCCATTTATCCCGTTTTTTTGTATTGTATTTTTTGATGAAATATTTCAAATGTGTTATTCATGATGGTTTTGTTTTTTGTTATGGAATTTTAATAAGGTGGGATGTAAATACAATTAATTTTTTGTGGGCTATAAAATATTCTCAAAGGAGAAATAATTCAATAAGGGTTTTCATGATGCTTATTCACTATTTTTATGTCTATGGGGGTCAATAATTCCCTTCAAGCCATTCCACAAGGTAGGTAATGTTTCTGGTTTGATGATTTCTTGGAAAAGGTTATGAAAAAAACAAGATGAAACATACATATAGACTAATATCAATGAATATGACTTATTATATAAAGTCCATAGGTTTAATTTTACTATTCTTAATAAAGTGTTTCATGAAAATTATTCTGTCGATGGTAGTGTAAAATATACTAATATAAAATTGGATATAAATAAAATAAAAGAATATAATATAAAAGATTAATATAATAGTAGAATTTAATAGTTCCAATGATATATTCAACAATCATTAATGAGTAATTTTCACCAGATAGACACAACATGTGATTCCTGATAAGACAATTCAAAGACATTTAAATGAAAAAGTATTATGATACATTCTCAAATAAGATTACTTATATGAAGAGAATTTTGTTTTGAAGGTTATGGTTTGAGTCAATTTTATGAAGTTCCTTTATATGAAGTAAATAATGAATAGAATTGAATAGCAATAGTATTCATAGAAGTATCCATTATGGGGAAAATCATTAAATATACTTGTTCAATATTATCATACAATCTATTTATTAATATTTCACCAGGCTAGATTACATGAATCCATGACATGTACGAATTTTTGAATTTTATAGTATTATTTGAAAAAGTCAAATAGATGATGAACAATAGAAAAGGTTTCAAAGAAGTAATATTGAGTTAACAGTTTCTTAACAATTTTGTCAGAAATATAATACTAGACATAGTTTTCATGAATAATTATATAGCATTGTAATGGCAATAATCATGATTATTTTGAGATTAATAATTTAATTGAATTATAATATGTAATATATATTTTAATTAGTTTCATAAAATATGTGTTTATGGATTATTTTTTAGGAATGGGTTAAAATTATTTTTAATTTATGGTCAACTAAAAGTTTGAAAATTATGGAATTCTAAGAAACTTCATGAAAAATTTAGTTTTATTGTAAAACAAAATTGATTTCCAACATTTTTCTATATTGGGAGAACATATATAAATAGGGATATATTTATGTATGTAATTAAAACAATACATAATAATATAATACTATAATTGTGAAGAATTTGAATCACAGTGATATTGGAACTCTTATTACATTTCTGATGTTGAAAAGTACTAAATGATGTTTTAGTAAAGAAGAATATGACTCATGAGTTGTCTAGGGAAACTGGATAGTGAGAAATAAAAATATTATCTAAGTAAATCTTTAGAAACATTGGTATTGTTATATCTAAATAATGTATATTAAAAAAATTAATATATGTGAGGTTTAACATGTAGATAATACTTGATAAAGGAATGAACACCAGATGAAAAATTATTGGATGATAAAAATTGATATATAAATTATCTTATGATCTCTAGATGAACATTATGGGGTCTATTTAAAAATAGATTCAAATATTTTGGGTACATCAATATTTTTAATTCTTTTTCAAATGGTGAGAGTCATTATAAACTTTCGTATTAGAATCTAAAGGTTTCTATTGATTTTCATATTATTTTTTATTCAATTCTCTTAAATATTGAATTTTGATGAAATAACATGGGTTACTGAGGGAGTTATTTAGGTTATCACAATAATTTTGATCCTTCTAAAAGTTGTGTAGTTTGAATGACAATATTATCATTACATTCTTGTGAGCTAGTGACATAATTTTGGCAGGGGTGAAACACAAAAAATATATATGTATTACTTTTGGGGAATTGGATGTCATGAATGATCACCATTGATTTAACCTCCCCCTTGGTGATTCAATGATCATTGAGAACACCAATTTGTATCGTAGAAAAGTATCACGTATTTCATAATTATCATGTAAAATCTTAATTCAATAAAAATAAGACTCATTCTAAAGTCTATGTAAATAAATTTTATTTCTAGAAAAATGTTATGATGCCCTATCTTTTATCTAATTTCATGGAGGTCATTGAGGTATTAACTTTTGGGTCTCCTCCAATTGAGAATAATCCTCATACAAAATTTTCATACAATAGAAATATTGGGTTATTTCATAATGATATATATTTTATTCAAATATAATTTTATAAAAGATTTTCATGAAGGTGATGATTCAAAAAATATTTATCTGAAATGTGAAAAATTCAACAATATCATTGAGTGAATATCTAAAATTAAATAAGTGATGTTATAAATCTAGAAACAATTCATTAAATATTTCTGAATAGATGATAAAGAAGATATTGATTTGTAAATCTAAATAGTTAATAATGATCTTTGAAATTTCATCGGTTTCAGAGTTTTCTTTCAATATTTTACCATTATTAAGAATCTCAAGAGAAGCATTACATTTTTAATTCAATAATTTCGTCCATGGAAGAAAAATAGGTTTTCATAGATGATGAATTACATAATATTCTTGTTTCATTTTTATTTGTGTACAACTCCAATATTTAAAAATAATTTTAATAATGGAATGTAATTATAATATACTTTAAATAAAAAAATCTCAACTGGTAATATTATTAATATTAGTGATTTAGATGATTTGTATGATGATGAAATTAATTAATATATCATATCAATTATCACTAAAAATTATCATATATAAAATATAGTGTAGAGTAAAACTCCATTTTAAATAGTTTGACTGTGGAGGAATATGATAATTTTATACGGATTGTACTAGGATGGAATTTCATGAAAATAATGTCAATACTGAATAAAAAAATCAATGGATGAAGGGGAATGAAATTAATTTAGAAGATAATAATTCCATTTTTTAAGAATATTTTACAAGAAAAAAACATAAATATGTTGATTAATAATGTTTTATATGAATATATTGAAAATATATTATCAGACGATGAAAATCGTGTGTTATTTAGAAAATTATTTTTTATTTTTGGAAAAGAAGAATGATAATTCTAGAAGTGATGTTAAAGAAGGTGAATCATCATAGAGGGAGTATCTATTGAGATCAAAACTCATTTTATGTTGTGATCAAAAACATAAAATATAATAAAGTTCTCTAAATATAAAATATTTAATTTATAAACAATAATGAAGTATACAATGGATTCCTTATGATGATAAGTGCAAGTAGGATATCTAAAACCAAAAACTAAATGTATTTATTACCTAATGATTGTGGATAATATTTTTAAAAATCATTCATTGATCAAATATATTTTCTGTAAAAATAATTCATTATTTCATGAGGTAGAATTTATCTTCTGAAATATGATATAAAATTTCAGTTGTCTTACAAACGAATAATCATGAAAAACTCAAGCAATTGAGAGAAATAATTCTAGAAACCTGAATAATTTTTTTGCACTAAATATATATATTCATCTAATTTAACATACTATTTAAGAGTTAGTGAAAATCATTCCAAAGCATGTGTTGATAATGGATATAAAAAAATTACATGTAAATGAATGATTAATAAACGTCCATGATAATGATTATTCATTCTAGGATCAAATGAAAATAGAATGATATCATGAACCATTGAAAACATTGTACAACAAAAGATCACAGAAGTGATGAAGACATAGATTTGATTATTCTTTTTTAGGAGTAGAATTTATTTTAACAATTATGCAAACATTTATTTCATTATTCAACTTCTTCGAAATATCCATGAAAATAAGAGAGATTTTGTGGATGAATAGAGGAATACGTTCCTAATCCTCACGATAAAAGAAAATAAATTTCTAAATATTCTAAAAAACAAGAAATGAAAAATAATATTGGATGTTTTTTATGATTTTTATGGATAATGTAGCCTACATTATATTTTTTATTTAATGTTTAAAACATAATATTGTATTTTTTGCATCATCTTTGCATGAGATGGAATTTGATTTGTATTTACTATTAGTACTTGGGGATTGAAATATATAATTACTATTTATACCCCAGTAAATCTATAATATATACTTCTATTTCATTATATGGTATCTATCATAGTTCTAGCTTGGAGATCATTGTTGTATGATATCTTTTTAAAAGTGGAGTCTAGGTAATATATCATACTTTTGTTTTGATAACCCATCAAAATTCACTATCCTATATCCTAAAAATGATGGGACTATGTATTTCACCAATTTGTTAGTCATTTTGTTATAAATTATTGTTGATAAGAATATAAAATCAATTATAAATTGTGTTTTTTAATTAAAAATATTTCATATATAATAATTCATGGATATCTTTTTGGAATAATGTTTATCACATTTATGGAATGTAAATTCTATGTGTAATAAATGAATTATTTATCTATATCCGGTAATAGAAAATAAAAAAAAAATATTTTATTTTATCATATTTTATACTAAAAATATATATTTCAACTTTTAAGGAAGATAAATATTTGTGACATTAATTAAATAATAAAATTTACTAATTAAATATAAAAAAATATCATTTATTTTATTTTAGAGATGTAACAATGGTGAAGTTATTTAAATAAGTCATGTTCCCAACATGTTTGAATGTTAAGATAAATAATTTTTCGACCAACAATTTCACAATTTAGTAATCATGGAAATAATAGGTAATTCAAATTTATAACTTTAAATGATAATGAATTATATATAAATTAATAGATAGGTTTTTATCTAATATATAGATTAATTTAGATTATTTACATGTAGTGTTTCAGACATATCTCTTTCAAGAAATAATTTGATGTGTTCTATAAAAAATGATGAAACTAAATGTAATTACCAAACAATGATGTCTAAATAACAATATGATGTTGATCATATTTGTAGAATCCAATAATCATAATTAAAGAAGAATGAAATTTGTTACTAGTATAGTGTATTGTACACCCTATATAATTTTTTTATTAAATGGATGAACAAATATTTTTTGAATAGGGGTCACGCTATAGTGGTTAAATATTGAATATTATAGAGACCCTTATTACATTAAATTTACATCATTTTAATAATAATAATATAAAAAATTACCCAATGAGGATCCAAAGGTTTAGTGTCATAAGAAGACTAGAACTATACATATCCTTTTCATCATAAAACATTTATTTAATTTTTTCGTCATTAGCTTCTTATTGACTCTAGATTTCTCTTTAGTACAAGTTGTCACATGAGGATATAAATCCAAAAGGGGTGAGATAAATTCCTCATAAGAGTATTTATAATAACATGAAAAAATGTATCCTTGTGTTAGAATAATCAGAAAGTCATCATCATCATAATGTAAAAAATCATTAAATAATTACATGGAATGTGGAAATGCAAAAAAAAATGATTCACAATGTCTTAGTGGTCAAATAAAATAAATATTTATGAACAAATGTAGCTTCATTTTCATGAATATTTCACATTAACTCATGATATTCATCAAATTAACCAATTCATTGTAGTTCTATATAATTCTATGCACACCCATTACTTCATTATATTTACATCACGCTGTATAATTTCGTCCACACCCGTCGCAACATAACATTTAAATTATCATGCATGCCACATAGAATATATATCAATCATGCTAATAAAAATACTAAGGTAAAGGAATGGGATTTATTACATTAATAAAACTGACATGTACATTTTTTTCCCATATGAAATAGTGAATAACGTACTCGATATAATAATCATAAAACGTGAGTGAAGAATAAACAATCTTGAAAAGTAAAATGTGTATTTTAGAAAGTATATTTTTTTTGGAAAACATGGTGTTAGACATATAATCATGTAAAATAAATTTATATCCTAGATAAGGTAATCTAATAATGAATAAATTAATATTATGAAATATCAATTCGGAAAATGTTGTAAAAGTTGTCAAAACCCAAAGAAAGAGAGTTGGGTTTTACAAATCACCTTACCATCTGCCTGAAGGCTTACTTCATTTTATGGTCCTATATAATCACATTATATTCATTAATTAACCCTTAAAAATAACAATTTACACATGAAGTTGAGTAATTATTGTAATATTGTGTTCATTTATGTGCCTTAGGATGTGTTGTAGAGTTTAAATTAATTGTTCGATAATGTTATTTTTATTAGTTTTCCGGAATGATTCACTTGTATTCATGAATGTATGTTTTTGTGATAAATGGATAAACATAGAGAATTTATATTATATGTTATTAATGATATAATCTGATTTTAAATTTTCATATATTGAATTTTTATATATACCATGATTGATGAATAATTAGATACTAGTTAATGATGATAATTTTTGGTTAATTATCATGGTTTTTTCGATAACAATAAACATGTTTTATTATTATTTATTACTATGTATATACGTTAGTTCCATAACATAAAAGGGGTTTAACCATAAACATTATATCCTATTTTGATCAATTTATTTGTTTTATGTAAATCCATGAAGACGTTGAAATAAACGGATAGTTTATCACACACAATGTCGGTAAATTGGCACATCACGGGTGATGATTTCATTTTTAGACAATTAGAGCTGGGGAGTTTAGTGATTGAAATTCCATTAACATGAAATAATTATTTTATATTTTGGTAACTAGATTTATAGTGACATTTTTATGAAATGGGTGATGATAAAATAATAAATGAACAGAAATTGGGAAGGAATTTAAATGAAAGAGGAAGATTATTTTACTTCTTAAATATCTCTTCCTCGATAACCTTGATAGGAAAAGGGTTTTAGTCTTCTGATTATACTAAGATCTCCAAGATGTAGGGGAGGGTATATAGAAGAAATTTTGGTAGATTATGGACTACTCAAGAATCATGAGAGGTTTGAGGAAATGTGTTTTGTAGGGGTGTATTTATAATGGAGGATAGGGGTGGTTTTTCAATATTATATTCCTTTGTCTATATTTGGTCACAAGATATAAAATAGTGATGATTTCATTACTAAATATAGTAACATGAGCATGTGAGATCAATCCAATGGTTTTTACATTAGCATAACATCATCCATGACCATATTATTCATGTATTTAGCTTGTTTTATAAAATTATGTATTTCAGTATTCAAAAAAATTAATGTAAATGAAAAAAATAAAAAAAATTACCCTTACCATTTTATAATGTGTTTAATAAAAAATGTACTCCATTTTATGAGAATAATTATATAATTATGAGAAATTTAATTAATATATAAATCATCATTAACATCATGGATACAAATTTTAACATTTAAACTGATTTATTAAAACTTTGGTAATTTACTTAGGGCCTCATAAAATTCATCTTAAAATCCTTTGAAATCAAAATATTTATTAATGAAAAAAATTTATGAATTTTTGTTATCTAGAATTAATTTCAAAAAAGTAATTACATATTTATGAATTATAAAAATTCCAATATTTAACTATTAAATTTAAAAATATTTAATTTTATATATTATGATATCATTACATTAAATTATCACTTATAAGATATGTAAAATTTATTTATACATTCAGGGGTAAGGTAACTATTCAATTGATACATTTACTATTCATAAGGGTTATATTACATTTCCTATGGTCATGTTACTATGTCATAGGTATAGGTTCATTAACTTCAATAAATACTTCTTATTTTCTTAATTCATAATTTATAAGGATATTATTATGGTTTCTAAATGATTTTATGTGAATTAAACTAGACAACATTATATATGTATGGAGAAATTGCAATGATAAAAGTTTGGGTCATTACATTCTTCATCCCTTTTTTAATTTTTTCCTCGAAATATCATATTATATAAACATGTGTGGTTACTTCCCCTTTGTCACATACTCTAGTTTCCAAGTTTATTCTTCATATTTATATTTCCATCCAAATACATTGATAATGCGGGTCATCTTATAGTGTAAAATCTTATATCTAAAATAAATAATATTCACTAGCTACTCCACATAAGAGGGATCGTCTTATATATTTACCACCTCAATGTTTAGTACATGTGAGGGATCTAGTATGTACATCCATTCGATTTAAAGGTGAAACAGAGCATCAACTTGAGCCATATTCGGTGGAAGTGGATGATGATAGGCCATGACTCGAATGTGGTTAAGGATCTCAATGGGGACAGTGTACCTTGGGATTATAAACCTCATGACTCTTTTTCTTCATGATATTTGAAGTTAGAATTTTCCTCAAACATAAAAATCCATGTCCCATTGATGGTTCTCAGTATAGATCTTTTGGAAAATATGATGATAATAGATATGTTACTAGAATATTTGAATTTTTTCTCATCTCTTGCACAAGATTATGTCTATCTAGCTTTCTTTTACCAACATTATCCCAATAGGTTGTATTTCTACTTCACATTCCATACACACCTCCATATGGATTCATCTGAATATTCGAGTGGAAGTTATTATTGTTATAGAATTGAACCAATAGGACTTGTTGATCACAACCACCTATTAATTATAATGAGTAGGCTCTCAGTACATCTGTGAGGGTCGGAATAGACCTTTCATTTTGGCCGTCATATTGGGGGTAATGGGACATGATAAAATTTATTTCTGTCATCAAAAAATATTGAAGACACCTCTAGAATTTAGATGTGAACCATGGATCATAATCAGTGAAAATAGAGAGTGGAACACCATATAGTCTCAAAACATTCATTACATATATAATTGCACGTTTTTCGAGTGACATATCTTCCCTAATAGAGATAAAGTGGGTAGTCTTGGTGATTCCGTCAACCACAACCCATACCACATTATTTCCATTGGATACATTCAAGAAGCCCATGTCAAAGTTGATAGTGACATTTCCCATTTACACATGGGTATATGAAATTGTTTCATCATCCCTTTTCATTTCTATAGCTCAGCATTAACTTGTTTACATATCAATCACATTAAGATATACTAAATAATATCCTTATTATATTTTCCAACAAGAAGTGTTCTCAGAGAATACGGAACATATTGGTACTCTGAGGGTGGAAAGAGAATGATAAGCGTTGTGCATTATCAAATAGCTCATTCATTATCCCAGGGGAAGAAGGCACTCAACGTCTCATTCCAAACAAAATAACAGAATCATTATCAATATGAATCACTTGATGCTTCATGTACTTTATTTCACTAACCATCTTTTTTAACTAAAGATTATCACTTTTTTCCTCCTTAATATTCTTTTGGATAGATGGTTGGACATTCATTTATGAAAGGTATGATTTATTACCTGTCTGTATGATTTTCAAATTCATAATTTACATATATATGAAGATATGGTCTCACTCAATTAGAATCAGAGATAGAGTAGTGTGTTATTTTCTGCTTAGAGAATTGTCTAACTTGTTTTCCTTTCGGTGATGGTTAAGAATAGGGAAATTGTTGTAATTGATTATCTCTAACCATCCCATTTGATGCATGTTAATCTCCTTTTGTGTGAATATATACATAAGGTTCTTGTGGTCAGTATATATGTCACACTTCACTCCATAGAGGTAGTTCCACAAGATTTTTGTATCGCCCCGACCCTAGGTACCCGGAGTCAGTGTAGTATTACATAACATTGTTATGATACACGGAATCATGTCCCAAAGGCATATCAGTTCACCCGCCTTAGAAGTACTACATACCTTCAGAAGTATTAAATTACATCATGAAATAAAAACATCACGAAACTTTTGTACCCTTTGGAATACACTTATATCCTTAGCCAATGCTTGCAGTTCAACCATAAAATACATATTTACATCTAGGAAAAAATAACTCATAGAAAGGGATGAGCTCAGATGCTCATTATAGATAATAATATAGAAAAAACATTCATAAACAAGTATAAACATTTAAGGTAATCTTTAATACTAAAACAAAATCCTTTTAATCATAAAATTAAGTATAATATGGATATGATAAAATCAAATAATTTCATTTACTTATTCACATTGATATTTTACTAGACTAATAATAGCATTCAATATCAATATCCACTTCCATAATGATGGAATGCATAATACCAGACTTCATAACCACATAGACAAGGCATTGTGCCAAGAATAGAAATAAGATTATTTTAAGTCCATGTGAAAAGAAAATAGTTTGTCTCATGAGACCTACCAATGAATCAAGGAGAAAAAGCGGGATCCACCATTCACTTACTATGTTCAATGCATTATTCAAAGGAAAAGGTTTAAACATAACATAAACATTAGTTTTAAAACTGGAATACGAAATGTCAATACATTATCCATAAACCATGAATCACATAAAAAATCACACATCCACAATAAAACCTATCACAAAAGCATTAATACAACATTAATGTTTTTTATCATAATAAATCAACTTCAAACTGGCGTAAAATCTATGAATGGATGTTGAAATTGACGAACTGAAAGCTTTTTTAGAGAAAAATTATTTCGATTTGAAAATCATTTAAAAGTCATATAATAAAAGAAAAAATTTATTTTGAAAATATTATTATAAGATTTTATGGGAAGATTTTATGATTTTATAATAAAATAATAATGTTCACCAACAATATAACTTAAAAAAAAGACATTCAAGCCTTCATTTTGTCGAAAATGTCATAATGGACCTTGTTCGAAGAATGATGGAATGATTCCTTTATAGAAATTTTATAAAAATTAAAACTAGTGTATAAATGACATTAACATATTGCCTAGGAAATAGTAAAAAAAAATTCAAATATATTTTTAATAAACACAGATGTGGATGATAAAGAGGTCCCAGTAGATACTTGCGCATTAACAACCTCGGACAAGTAAAGATATTGTAGAATTAACTCTTTCCTTGTAATTTTCTTTAGTCGATGGTATATCAACCTACTTTATAATAATTTAAACATTGTTATTAAATTATACATGAACAATATACATAAATATGATATCATATATGAACCCCTAACACTTATTTGTTAATAATATTTCAGTAGTATCATAGTTTCAGGTGTTAATTGATTGATTTTCCTTTATATTCTTGGTTATGTAAGCCCTGTTTCGTAGGGATTAGCTGTAATTGATTCATATCAATAATTATATTATGTTCATAAAAATTATTTTTTATCCTAAAATGAAAATTATTCTTGAATGATTATGATGAGAAATTAATCTCATCGCGTTCATGGAGATGACAATTAGTATACACACATGAGCGCCAATATCATTGTATTAATGGTGAAATCATATGTAATTGGATGTTATATCATATATAAAGATTAATTATGATGTTATATTTATTATTTATATCATTTATACACTTTAATACACCCATCAAATCAATGAAGTGTTTGAATAACAATCTACCCCATCATGTGGAGACGGTATGCCATACTTACGAACGTATGGTGACATTTTCATTTATACGATGGATAGAATAAAGAATATGGTTCTACCATAATTATAATAACTAAACAGTATGCAGGAGGTACTGGAATTTTTATTTTGGTATGGAACAATAAAGAAATAGGATGTGGAAGATTAAAAGAACTTAAAAGAGGGTGGTGAAATTATTACCTCTTCTTTGGGTGTTTCCTTTTGAGTTCATCAAAAGGGATCTTTAGGCTGGATTTTGACCAAATAAAGAATCTATGTTGATGTGTGGGATGTTGGGATAATATTTGGTCAGGTGTTGGCTGAGATAAATGGCTTTGGAGGTGTGAAATTAAGATAAGGGGAAGTAACCTTTTATTAGAGAGGTGAGGTCACTTTAGGAAATACCTGAGATATTATTTTATATTAAAATCATTTTCGGTTTCTAATGGCCCTAAAATAATTTATTTCGAGGATAAGGAGGTTATGGGTCTACGAAGATACATAAAATTGGTTTTATATAGGTTTAGGTCACCATATTAACCTTACATTTAGATTTTACCCTTAGTTAAATAGTTTGACATTTACAATGTCTCTTTGTATTTTTATATGATATGGTTAATAAACCTACTATAACAAGCGAAGTGAACCCCAACTAGTTTTTTATTAACATATATAACCTTATCTAAGACCGTTGGTCGTACCGTATATTTTTAAGAAAATTATATAAATTAATAATATGGAATTTGTTTTAAAAGCTCAATTATGTAAATTTTGAGAATATTTAGTATTAGGTTTCTGTGAAAATCCTAACAGCATGATTACTTAAAAACAACTATTCAATATAACCAAACATGTCATATTATTCTATAAAATTAGTGGAATTCCTCTAAATTCTCAAAATACATTTATTGGGAAATTTATAATATAAATTATTTTAATCTTTCATTAATAAGGTAATTAATCCATCATCATTGTGTCATTAATAAATTAAATTATTTAATGTCTAAAAAAATTATAAATAAAATACCATTATGTTGGAAATATTTCTATATTTATAATGAATATTTATTGTCGAATTTATATTGTGTGTAACCTTTTATTAAAAATGTTTTAGTTATTAAACATTGAATTTAACACTTTTAACTCTTCTTTAAAAATAATAATAATAAATGTCTTAATCTAATCCTTGTTGACCAATGCAGGGGTCATATATTATTCATAAGGTTGATTTTTTTGAGTTAAACTTATCTAATAAAATTATGACATGTGTCGGGGTAATTATAATATCATTTATACCCCCAATTTCCCCATTTACTTTTAACCATGGTAAATAAATATCAAAAGTTACTATTCACCAAAAATTATTTTCATCTTATTGAACAAAATTTTACTTAATGATGTTAACCATGTCTCTTCGATTTTTGAAATTCAACTCACAGAAGTGGTAAAATTATGTTTTATGCAAATTTTCAAGTGCTCTTAGAAGGTGGGTAAAGGACGGAAAAATGTTCAGTCAAATTTTATAAATAAAAACTCGTTATAAAATGACTCTAATGAATTAAATTGAAAATGTATAGGTATTAGGTATTTATTTTGAACAAAAATAAAATAAAATAAAATAACTAATTACTTAAATAAATAGTTGGGTTTAAACAATAACGTGGTGTTTTTTACTATTCATAAAAAATTAAATGTTTTCAGAAAAATACCAAAAATCACCCTAAGATAATTTTGATATTCTAAATCAAAAAATGAATTACATTTTGAAAAATAATAATTTTAAAATTTTAAAAATTGGGTATTACTATTCCTAACAGCTACATTGATTGGTTGTGGTGTGTTAAAACTCCAAGTTTCATACAATGCAAGCTACTGCAATTATTCAACGGGAAACGTACTGTGGAATCATGGGTTGTTACATTATCCCCTCCTTAAAATAACTTCATCCTGGAAATTTCTAGAATATTACTACACACAAATATTCATGTGGTTCTTCATCAAAAGTTCATCGGGATCCCACATTGCATCTTCCATCATTCGGTTTCTCCATAGAACATTTACCAGACGAGTCTTCTGGTTTCTTATCACTTCTTTTCTGGTATCATGAATTTTCATAGGCTCATCAAAATATGATAGATCAGGTTCCAGTTCAATTTATTCAAATATTTGTACATGTGTTGGGTCACACATTTATTTTCTCAATAGTGATACTTTTAACACATCATTAACTATAGAGAGACTTGGAGGTATTGCCAAACGATATGCTACAACTCCAATTTTGATCTATAATTTCAAATGGTATGTTGTATTTAGGACTCAATTTACCCTTCTTACTGTTATGTATAAAACCATTTCATAGAGATACCTTCATGAAAACAAAGTCTCTTACATGAAATTCCATATCCTTCATACGGTTATCGGCATAGCTCTTTTGCCTATTATGGGATGCTTTGATGTGGGTTTGGATAATATTCACATTTTCCATTGTTTCCTTAACATGTTCGGGGCCTACAAGTTTTCATTAACCAAAATCATCCAAACCAGTTGGTGTGCGACATCTCTTTCCATATAACGCTTCATATGGTGCCATCTGAATACATGAATATAAGCTATTGTTATAAGAAAATTCTACTATAGGAAGATATTTATCCCATATACCCTGTAAATCAAGTTATCAAGATCTCAACATGTCTAATAAGGTTTTAATAGTCCGTTCTAATTGTCTATTGGTTTGAGGATGGTAGGAAGTGCTGAAACAGATTTTAGTATCCAGGGTTTTTTGAAGTCGTTTCCCTAATGTTGATGTAAAACAGGGATCACGATCAGAAACAATCAATAGGGGTACTCCCTGAAGTCTTACAAATTCATTAATATATAGTCTTGTTAAACTTTCAAGTGGTAAATTTTATCTTAGAGCATGGAAATGTATTGAAATGTTAAGACGATCAACAATTACCCATATTGCATCATTTCTACTAGGATTGTTTGGTAGCCCCATGAAAAAATTCTATCATAATATTCCCTCTTCAACTTAGGAATGGGAAGAGGTTGAATGAATCCACTAGGCTATTTCCTTCCATCATTCACTTATTGAAAAATTGTATATCTTGACACAAAATCTGAAATCTCTCTCTTCATGTAGTCCCACAAAAATATGATCCTTAAAATCTCTATACAACTTAGTTCTACTATGGTGTATAGAGAAATTGGATCTACGTGCATCATCCATCAATTCCCTTTTTAGATCAGTTGTATCGAGAACACAAAGTCTCTTCCCAAATTTCAAAATTCCATCTTCATATATGAAGTTGATCAATCTCTCATCATTCACAGCATTATTTTTCATTTGAAATTTCACATCATCATTCTGAGAACTCTTTACCCTTTATAGTAAAGATGGTTTGGAAACCATCTGAAAAAGAATTTATGTGTCACCTTCCATGGTTATTCCCATATACATATTTACTAGTTCCATGTATATTGGATCCTTTACAACTCTCATCTTATTCAAAACTGTATGATCCTTTATGCTCAAAGCATCTACAACCTTATTTTCTTTCTCCTTGTGGTAGTGTATAGTTCAATAATAATACATGAGTTATTCAAGCCATCGTGCTTTCCACTGGTTGAGTTATTTCTGTGAGAAAATATACTTCAATATCTTGTGATTAGTATAAATCTAACATTTTTCACCATAGAGATAGTGTCTCCGTATTTTTAGAGTAAGGATTACAGTTACTAACTCAAGATCATGAGAAGGATATTTTTTTGCATAAATTTTTAGCTCTCATGATGCATAGATGATAAAACTGTCATTCTGCATAAGGACACAACCTATTCCATTGAATCATCACTATAAATAACTAACACATAATTCCATGATGGTAGAGTAAAGATAGGATCATTGACTAATCTTTTATTTAGTATATCAAAACATTCTTCACACTCTTTTGTACAATCAATCATAACCCCTTTATGTGTGATATTGGTTAATGGGTAAGCCAACTGAGAAAAATTATGGACGGAATGTCGATAATGACCTTCTAAAACAAAAAACAATTTATACCACAATTATACTCATCGATGTCAGCCATTCTTGGATTTACTTCTTCTTTGAAGGATCAACAGACATTACGTCCTTAGAGACAATATGGCCAAGAAAAATATATATATTGAAACAATAATTCAGACATTCTAAATTTCCAATATAATTCATTTTATATAAGAGTCATTAAGATAATGTGAAAGTTATTTTCATGATATTCGTAGCTTTTGGAGTATACCAAGATATCATCAATAAATACCCCTAAAAAGTCATCAATATATTCCTTGAAAACTCAGTTCATTAGATCCATGAAAACAGTAGATGCATTAGTCATCCCAAAAGACATTACTATAAACTCATAATGCCCGTACTTGGTTTGAAATGTAGTTTTCGGAATGTCTTCCTTCTTCACAGAAAACAGATGATATCCAGATCATAGGTCAATCTCTGAAAAATATTGAGCTCCATGAATTTGATCAAATAAATCATCAATGCATGGATGTGGATACATGTTATTTATTGTTATAGCATTGATATCCCTGTTGTTGATGAACAACCTCAAAGATCCATATTTCTTCATAAAAAAGGACAGGGGCCCCCCGTGGAGAAACACAACAGAGAATAAAAAATGTATTAATCAATAACTCTAGGCGTTTCTTTAGTTAAACTAATAACACTGTGTCCATTCTATAAGGGGTCTCCAATATTGGCCTTGTACCAGAAATTAAATTAATGGAAAAATCAATTTCTCGTTATAGAGGATTTCCAAGTAAATCGTATAGATACACATTAACATATTATTTCGCAATTGGTACATCCTCTATTCAAACATTATTTTCCGCACCCATAGTAATATAATTATCTTCCTCCAAAATAATTTAATTTAGAATAAATGATAGGGGTGGATCTTGATAAGAATCAAGTGGTGATGTTTCTTCTCTAAAGTGAATGTACTCATTATAATAATAAAAATTTGTAACCTCCTTCTTCATATAATAAAATTTCCCATCATGGACTGAAATCCAATCCATTCTAAGAATTATATCAAATTCAATCATGTGTGTGATGATGGGATCAGAAAAAAAAATAACATTTATATGCCCTAAAGAGAAATCATTCACCAAACAATGTTGCGATGATAATTATCATAAGTGTTTTGACTGAAAACTCCATTGTTATGTTAAAACGAAAATATCAAAAAAAAATTAGAAAACTAGGAAGATAAGTTACTATGCGATGATCGAGAATCAAATAAATTAGTGGCTAAACTTGAAGAAGCCATTAAATTACCTGCCACTATGTCTTCTGAAGCTGCAACCTTAGAAGTAGTGATCTCAAAAGCTTGGCCTTGCTCCCTTTTCCTTTTCTGAGGTAAGTTCTCTTGGCTCATAGGAAATTCATTTTCATAATTCCCATTTTATCTAAAATTGTAGCCTTCAGCATTGACAACCTCTTTCTTACCCTTGCAATCATGAGGTTGGTGGCCTTTTTCACCACACTTGTAATAGAATCTAATTCCCTTTAGGGAAGTACCATGGTGTTTCTTTCAAATTTTACCATAGGATAGATATTCACCATTTCCCTTCATCCCCTTATTTTCATTTCAAGAGTGTTCAAAAGATCACTTTTTCTATTTATTTTCATTAATATCATAAGACATAGAGAATTCATTTTCTATCTTGATAGTGAATGAGACAATATCTTCGTATGATGAGAAGGATTGTGGGACTAATGCTCTACAGATAAATTGTATTAAACCATCAATGAATTGATCAAAATTACTCCATAGGTTATATATATAATCTGATGCATGCCTTTATAACTTTGTAATGTTAGCCTCATAACTTGTGACATTATCATCCTCCTTTTTCCGAAGATTCATAAATAGAATTTCCATATCCGCTCAATGGTCAAGAGGAAAGAATTTTTATATAAAAATCCCTTTAAACCCCTTATATTCCATGTACGATACTTCTTCATCTTCCTTTGTGTTTTGGATTAATGACCACCATGGATCTTCATTTCCCGTGAGGTGATTAACTGTCAGGAAAATTTTTTCCCTTCCACTACTCCCCAAAGCATGAAATATATTCTCTATGGAACTTATCCTTTTCTCAGATAATAATGGATTTTTACTCACATTGAACATTGGTGGTTACTGCCTCATCAAGCGGTCTAACATTGATCCTCCGCATTGTTGGTCTATGTTCTCCATACAAGTAAGGTTATTATTTCTTACCTGAGTGAGTTTTCCAGTATGGTGATAATACGATCAACACTAGTTTCATCACCGTATCTACTATAATTATCTTGATAAAGAGGGAAATACCTACATGGATTATGTGGGTTGATATTGTTTCAATTCCTTCAACTGGGATCCATTTCTAAACAATGGCATACACAAGAATAGTTTATGAATCGCAGTACATAAATCCAAACATGAAAAACTGTTAAAATAATTTGAACAGCTTAAGGATATGATTAATAATCATAAAAATGGATTCTTTGAGTATTTATATACTCATAATCCCTTCATAATGGTTTGTAATGAAAATGAGAATTTTCCTAAGCAAATACCCTGGGAGGGTCGTAACCAAGAGAACATCAAGGACCGTTGTCATGCACCAGTTCCCAATCGAGTATAGCTCAATGTGTTGTTCACGGGGTTTACCCCTAGTTACATATGTTCTAGAGCCGCCTCTACCCACTCATATACATACATAGATGCATTGCTTGGAAAACTCACAAAATTTCTACTGTACCAAAATTCTAGGATGTTTTCTATAATAATACATGATTTCTATCATATGGTAGTGTACCTGAATCAATGTTTTTAAAAATCTAGATTCAAAGGATTGTACTAAACTTCCTCTGATACCAACAATAACACCCCGACCACAGTTACCCAAAGTCAGTGCATTACTACATAACATTGTCATGATAAAAGGAATCATGTCCTGAATGACCGATATGTTTAGTTGCCTTGGAAGTACTGGATACATTCATATGTTTTACATTACATCATGAAATAAAAACACCAACAACACTTTTTCCCCTTTTGAACACATTTATATCCTAAGCCTATCCGAGAAGGGAAACTATAAAATACTTCTTCACATCTTGGAAATATAAAACATAGAAAGGGGTGAGCTCCTATGCTCAGTAAAGATTACAATATAGTGGATACATTCATAAATAAACATAAATGTTTTAGGCAATGTATAAGACTAAAACAAAATCATATTAAACATAAAACAAAGCAGAATATGGAAACACTAAAATCAAATAATTCCATTTATTTATTCACATGGATATTATACTGGTCAAATAACAACATGAAATTTCAATAGCCACTTTCATAATGATGGAATTCATAATGCAAGACATCATAACCACATAGTCAAGGCATCGTGTCAAGACTGCAAATAAGATTTTTTCAATGCCTTTTTACAAGACACTAGTTTGTCTTGTTATACATACCAATTTATCATGGAGCTATAGCGGGCTCCACCTGTCACTTAATAAGTCCATTGCATTCCTCATATGAGAAGGTTTAAACATAACATAAACATTAATATTAAGACTATAATATGAAATGTCAATGATTTATCCATAATCAATGAATGGTATAAAAATAACACATCCACAATAAAACATATCACAAAACCTTCAATACAATATGGATCTTTTGTATCATAGTAAATCAACTTCAAAGAAGCTTGAAATCCATCAAATGATTTTGAAATAGTTTTAATCAAATCTTTTTTAGAGAAATATATCATTCAATTTTGAAATAATTGAAATGTCATATATTTATAAAAGAAAACACTTATTTTAAAAATATTCTAATAATCTTTTATTTGAATCTTCGATGATGTTATAACGGAGAAAAATAGGCTCACCCTCTATATAAGGTAAAAAAAGACATCCTTACCTTAATTTTGTCGAAAAGGATGTAAAGGACCTTATTTGGAAACGGATAGAAAGACTCCATTATAAAAATTTAATAAAAACTAAAAAAAGGAATAAATGACTTTACCCAACTGTTTAGGAAATATAAAAAATGTATTGAAATTTATTTTTAAGAAACATGAATGTGGATGATAAAGAGGTCCCGGTAGATACTTACGTATTAACAACCCTAGATAAGTAAAGAGATAGAAGAATTAACCCTTACCTATACTTTTCATTAGTCGATGGTATGTTAACCTATTGTTTAATAGATAAAAAATTGTTAATTAATTATTCAGGAACTATATAAATCAATATTATATCATATATGATCCTCTAATATTTCATTGTTTAATATATTTCAGAAGTATTATAGTTTCACGAGTTAATTGATTTTTTTCCTTTATATGATTGGTTATGTAAGCCATGTTTTTTATGGATAGGATGTATTTCATTCATATACAGAATGAAAATATGTTCGTAAAAATTATTTTTATTCATAAAATTAAAATTATTCTTGAATGATTATGATGGGGAATGAATGTCATCGTGTTTGTGGAGATGGTAATCTGTAAATAGGAAAAAGCGCCAATATCATTATATTGATGGTGAAACCGTGTGTAATATGATGTTATATCATATATACAGAATCATTATAATGTTATATTTATTATATACATAAGTTATACTCAATATTATACCCATCCAAATAATGATGTGTTTGATTAACAACCTACAACATGACATGGAGATGGTACGCCTTACGTACGCATGCATGGTGAATTTTTCATTTATAGGATGAATAGAATAATGAATACAGTTGTAACATATTTATAATAACATCACAGTATGCAGGAGGTACTACTGTTATTATTTTGGTATGGAACAATAATGAAAAAAGAACATGAAGAAGAAACAAACTTGAAAGAGGGTGGTGAAATTATTACCTCTTCTTCGGGTGTTTCTTTTTGAGTTGATCAAAAGGGCTCCATAGGATGGATTTATGATCAATGTAAGGACTCAATGATGATTTGAGTAAAGTTTGGAGGATATTGGAGTTAGGTTTGGTCGAGGAAAATGGCCTTAAGGGTGTGAAATTAAGAGAAGGGGATGTTCTATTTTATAAGATAGGTGAGGCTGTCTTTAGGAAAAGATTTAGATATTATTTTATAATAAAATCATTTTCGGTTTCGTATTTCTCCAAAATGATTTATTTCCATGATATTCTTAGGATGCATCAAAAACCACTCATCCAATAGGTTTTAGAAATTTTAAGGTCTCCATATTAACAATATCATATAAATTTAACTCCTAGTTAAATATTTTGACATTTACCAGGACTCTTTGTATTTTTTATTATATGGTTAATAAACATACTATAACAAGTCATGAAAACTGAAAGTGGATCAATATTAATATATATAACCTTATCTAAGTTCTTTTGAAGAATCATTTATTTTTAGGAATATTATGTAAATTAATAATATAGTATTTTTTTAGAAACTCAATTATGATAATTTTGACTTTATTTAGTATTTGGTTTTTGTGGAAATCCTTGGAGCATGATTAAATAAAAAATAATAATTAATCAACCCAAAAAAGTCATATTAACCTAAAAAAAATGTTAAATTCCTCAAAAGTCCCAAATTACATTTATTTGGATATTAATAATATCAATTTTTTAATCTATCATTAATATGTTAATCACTGCATCATCATTGTGCCATAAATGAATTAAATTATTTAATGTCTAGAAAATAATAAATAAAATTCCATTATGTCGGAAATATTTTTATCTCTCGAATGAATATTTATAGTCCAATTTAAATTATGTGTAACCTTATATTAAAATTGATTTAGTTATTAAACATTGAATTTTACTCTTTTAACTCTTTATTAATTAAAATAATAATAAATGTCAGAATTTAATCCATGTGAACCAATGGGGGTAATATATTATTTCTAAGGTTGTTTATGGTCGAATGAAACATATCAAATAGAATTAGGACATGTGTTGGGGAAATTATAATATCATTTTTACCCGTAATTACCCTATTTACTTTTAACTGTGGTAAAAGTTACTCTTCACAAAAAATTATTTTCAGCTTATTGAACTACATTTTAGATACTGATGATAACAGTGTGTCTACGAATTTTTAAATTAAATTCATATTTGTGGTAAAATTATGTTTTATGAAAATTTTCAAATACTCCTAGAATGTGGGTAAATGACAGTTAAAAGATCAATAAAATTTTATATATCTGAACATAGTATAAAATGACTCAAATGAATTACATAGAAAATATATAGGTATTATATATCTATTTTGACCTAAAATTAATTAAAATAAAATTAATAATTATTTATATAAAATTTATCTTTTAAACAATAACGTAGTGTTTTTCACTATTCATCGAAAATTGACTTTTTTCTGAAAAATACCAAAAATTATCTCTAAGCTAATTTTGTTTTTCAGAATCCAAAAATGATGTCCATTTTGAAATGTAAAATTTATAATATTTCAAATAGTGGGTATTAATATTCATAACCGCTACTTTGATTGGTCTTCGTGTGTTAAAACTTCTTGTTGCGTACAACGCAAGCTACTTCATTATTCTATGGGAAACATACCATGGAAGCTTGGGGCGTTACAATTTTCAAGTCGAAAATCAAAACTTCTAGCTCCATATCATGCTTCAAGAAGTTCTTCTATTGGTATTCAACTACATAGAGTCATAGGCTATCACATTATCATATTCCATGAATAAATAACCTGGGCCCCTATTTGAAGCATCATTGTATTTCACAAAACATTATCCACTTTTTCGTAATGTGAGTACATGTTCATTGATCATCCTTATATTTAGCTCCTTAAATATTTCCTCAAATTCTCACTTCTAGACATACTTCACTTGTATTCTTATTAACATAGTTCATGGGATCGACACTTGTGAGAAATGTTTCACTAAATTTCAGTAGTACCCTGGTAATCTGTGAAAACTACATATTCTTATGACAGCAGAGGGTCTGTGCCATTCCTTATTTCCCTTTTCATGGGTCTACAAAAATTCCCTCACTTATGGTAACATGACCCCAGAACGGGACTTGTTGCATCCAAAAATTACTTTTTATGATCATGGCCTACAAATTATTATTTCATAATGTTTCCAAAACAAGCCTTAGGAGTTCTTCATTTTCCATGTTGGTCTTGGATTAGATGATAATATCATCTATAAAAACAAAAAATAATAAATGTAGTTTCTTAAGACTATATTCATCAAGTCCATAAATTTTGTAAGGGAATTATAAATTCTGAAGGGGGTCATGAGAAACTAATAGTTCAAATACCATTTTATAGAAGGAAGTGTTCTAAATATATTCCTTCATCAGTTTTAGCTGTTGATATCCAGAATCAATATCCACCTTTGACAAGTATTGATATCATCATAAATTATTGAACAAGTATTCAATACATGGTTGAAGATACTAGTTCTTGATGGTGATCTTATTGAGTTCCTAATAATCGATACACAATTGCATTAATCAAATATTCTTTTTCACAAATAGCACTGGCACACCACAAGGTGATTCACGAGGGAATATGAACCATTTTCCAAAATTCATGTGAAGCTTCTTATTTAACTCATCTAGTTCAATAGGATCCATCCTATTAAGACATGTTGAGATAACATTATCTCCATTTATGAGTCATATTAAGAACACTGCCACACAATCTAAGAGGATTATTTGTAACTCATTAGGAAATATATCACTCTATTCCCTCACAATGAGAATTTCCTCTAGGTTGAAATTTCCTTTTACTTAACCATTTAAGTGAGGTATGATTATTAATAGAGAATAAACATACAAAACATAGAAGGATTTTTAAAATTAGATTCATGAGCATAATTTAATTATTATAGAAGCATGGGATAGTTCAGAATACAAAAAGATACATTATTTTCATGATAGTTTATATGAGATCTCTATAAGTAGTGGAAAACCATTCCCATTGTATCAATGTGTTACACTAAGGGAATTATCACCAGATTCTTTGGATGAATCCACCAACATACACAAACAAGAGATGTTTCCAACACTTGGGTTTCAATTATTGAACAACTAGGTGTTTTTATAGATATTTTTACTTTAAGGTTTCGGGTTATGATTTCAATTGTTCTTGAAAACATGAATGATATAAATGAATGATAAGAACTCGAATCAAATAATTTTTTTCCATTCTTGAGTAAATTGGATGTATACCATGAAGGAAATAATTTTATTGCTCCACTTCTGCATTAGTGATGGAATAATCCTTCCATTAATCCATTTGAGATGGTGGTTAGTGACATTGGCTACCCTCGAATACTCAAGGATTAGTTCACTAGCTTAAATGATCCCTTCATCCGTACAGTTGTAGCATTGGTCCCTGTGTGGTTCTCTCCTTTTTGCATCAACATTCTTAAACATTCTTATTATTTTCAAAATTCATTATCTTGGTGTCCTCCACTACTACACTAGAAACATTTCCACATCATATTTAGTAAATTCCCATGATTCTTATTCCCAGTTTTCTGGCATGTGGGTGCTTGAGTTTTCATTCCACCCCGATCATTAGATTCTCTTGCTTGAAACTACAACTTTTGTTTCTTATAACAACAGTCACGAGGCCATTCTCCAAATCCATCATCACTTTTAGAGAATATAAAACATCTTATTCATGACTCAAAATGTCTCAAATTTATCTCCCATTTCAATGTATTGTTTTTAATCAACAAAAGAATTTATCAATTTTTATATCATTGTTTATAAAAAACCATGAATCGTACCATTAATTCCATGTGAATTTTTAGTCAAAGGTTATGAAATATTATCCTTCATTTTTATTATGCTCTATGAATTTTATCTCATTTTCATATGAATATTTCATTGGAATTGCATATTATGAAACATTATCATAAAGTCTTTCAACTCTAACTCTTCAATTTTCTCTCTCATCTTAGTGCTCTTAATCAAAACAGACCATTGGTCGACCACTCCATCAAGATGATACACTTCTAGTGTTTCCTTCTCCTTATCAAAATAGTTATATATATAAAATATCTTCTCAATTGATTTAACCCACAATTCCACAACAAGTTGATTGGATGATCCATTAAACATTAGTGGACGTTGTCGCATTAAACAATCGATATCCAGTTTCTCCTTCATTAATGAAGAAGAATGTACCATGTTATTCAGTTATTATTCATAACCTAGGAAAATTGGTTCTTAATCTCCATGATTTCTTGAACTCCAACTCCCAATGAATTGGGGATGTCATTCAGGAAACAACTGCTTTGTCCCTCATATGGTTTATTGGCCTGGTTTATATTAGTTCACAAAATTTTGTTAAATAGAAAATGTTTGAAGAAATATTATTACAAAATGTCATTAATATAAATATATTTATTAATTTTATAAATTACCACTTAATTCATATCTTATGGGTACCCTATGTTTAGAAATAAATCTTATTTTCTTACATATACTTAGTCTCATACTTGGGTTTGTCACTAGGTTTCTATATTCCTAATTCCAAAATTAACTAACATGTTCCTCTAATTTCAACTATAGAGACCCCTATAAAAATAATTTTACATCAGTTTAATGATAAAAATATCAAAAAATTGCACAACAAGGATACCACGTTTTAGAGTCGTGGAAAATGTTGGACTTTCATATCATTTACATCATAAAAAATTTTTTATTTCCTTCATCACAAGCATCTTATTGTATATTGACTACTCCTTTGTATATGTAGTCATATGAGGATATAAAAAAATGGTGAACTAAAATCTCATTAAGAGGATAGGAAATAAAATAAAACAATGTATCATGGGGTGGTCATAATATTTTCATAATCATCATAATAATGAGAATAATCATTAGATAAAATCACAGAATGTGGAAATGTAATAAATAAATAATGTATTTGTAGTCAAAATCCAAATATAGTTTTGAACA
The DNA here is from genome assembly GCA_963277665.1 of Viscum album. Taxonomy (NCBI): domain Eukaryota; kingdom Viridiplantae; phylum Streptophyta; class Magnoliopsida; order Santalales; family Viscaceae; genus Viscum; species Viscum album. The sequence continues at coordinate 697,604,519 of OY728163.1, forward strand.
ATGATGGAATAGTATTCATGTATATTTCACATTTACTTATGATATTTATCACATTACCCAATACATTATATGTCTATAAAATTATTAGAACAAATATCATATCAAAACACTTACATTCCACTATATAATTCAGGGTGCGCCTGTCACATCATAACATTTATATTATCATGCATGCAACATGGAAAATATATCAGGTTTTTCACATAATATAACCCTGGAATGTAATGATATTTATTTCATAAATAATTAATTAGTGAATTATGGGTGACCAAATTAATGGGGTAATACCATTCTTGATATAAGAATCATCATCCATGAGTGAGGATTAAACAGTCTCAAAAGTAAAAGTTTTATTTTTGAAAGAACAATTAAATTGAAAAACATGCGGGTTGTCATAAACTAAATTAGAAAATATTTATATCCCAAAAAAGGTAATATAATGATTAATAAATTCTTTTTAAGAAATATCCATGCAGAAAATGGTGCAAAAGATGGAAAACTCCAAGGAGAAAGAGATGGGTTCGACAATCCCTCATACCTTGTGAACGAACAATTTCATTAATTTAATTTCTTTTATAATAAAATTAGATTCATTAATTAACACTTAATTACCCTTTAATACATGAAAATAATTTATTATGGTTTTAGAAAGTTCATTAATGTGCCTTTCAATTATTTATAGAGTTTAAATTCGTTGTCTGGGTGTGTTCTTTTTCATAGTTTTCATGAACGGTTCACTTTTAATCATGAATGTAAGGTTTTCTAAAACATGGATACACATATAGAATTTATAATACATTTTATTAATTATATTTTCAACGTTCAAATTGTCTTATAATTAATTTGATTGAATACCCTCACGATGAATCATTAGATAAAACATAATGATGATCATTTTTGGTTAATTTGGGAAAATGATTTTGATCGAATTGTACTTGTTTAATTTAATCATTTAGTACTATGAATATAAGTTAGTTCCAGAACATAAAAGGGGTTGAAACAAAAAAATAGAATATTTTTTTCATCCATTTATTGATTTCGTTGATATCCTTGAAGGCGTTAAAGGAAAACGGAAGTGCATCTCCCATGATGTTGGTGAATTGGAAAATCACGAGTGGGGATTTCCATTTTATAAACGAACAAGAGAGAGAGAGAGAGATATAGAGTTGGAAGATTGTAATTATTCATATTAAAATAACATGATATATTTCTATTATATGTAGTTTAATAAACACATCATGGAATATGGATTGTGAGGGAGAGGAAATAATAACAAATAAAGTGTAATTTCTAATGGAATTTAATATAACGCGGAAGAGTATTTTACATTTTAAAAACCTCCTCCTTGAGAGCCTCCTTAGGGAAATTTTTTGGCCATTTTTATGAGGAAAATAGATCTTGGATGTGGTTAAGGGGCTAGGGAATATATTTGGGCATAATTTGCAATGTATTGATGATTTAGATGTGCGAGGAAATTATATTGTGAGGGGTTATATTTACAGTTGAGGAGATGGTTGTTTTCTCAATATTATATTCATTAGATAATTATTTTTCCACTAGAAAAGAAATATTGGTGAAATCATGACTAAATTATTTCACATACACATGTGAGTTTGTTCCAATGGTTATTATTTCAGCATAGAATCCTCCCTGACTCTATAATTCATGTATTTAACTTATATGGTAAATTATCATATATCATTAATCACCAACAATTAATGTATTTATAAAATATCAACAAAATTAACCATTACCACATTTTTTTTTGTTGAATACAAAAAATTACTCCATTTTATGGGAATAATTTTTTATATGTGACTAATAAAATATTTAAAGAAAATCATCATTTACATGGATGTTATGGATTTTAAAATTAAAACTACTTTTGTAACACTTAGGAAAACAACTTTTAGTATCATAAAAAATTTTCTACTATAATAATATATAATAATATTAATTTTTGAACACAATTTATGAAAATAAATTTTATTTTAATAAAATTAAAATATTGAAATTAAATATTTATGACTTATAAAAAATTCAACACATAATTAATAATTTTTAAAATATTTACTCACATATACTTTGATATAATTACACCATATTTTCACTTATACGATGACTAAATTTTATTTATACATTAATATATGTGGTTAATATTCATTAGGTTTGATTTGTAATGTCCAGGTTCTAGGAGGTGCCCAGAGGTGTCTCGTACCTGGTTGGTCACACGGCCCCATGCTCATTTCCCCAAATGTCAGAGGTTGCTGACTAGCAGTGAGGACATTAGGTGTGATAGTGGGGAAACTATTCCTGCATTGGAATAGTAAAGCAGTGCAAATAAACAGATAGCAATAGAAGAAACAATGATAATACCATACAATAATAATCATCAGAAGACAGGAGAAATAATCAACTGGTGCACATATATAAATGATGCATGATGCATATGTCTAGGAAAGCATCCAAACAAGTCAAAATTCTTGAATATAGTACTGATCCGAAGTACAAAGGAAAACAAGTAAACAAATCCTCAACATTGCAAGACTCAGCTTGGTCCCATGCTCCCCAGCTCCACAGAAGTCAAGTACCTGAAGTAGAAGGGAACATTATCTTATCATGACTTGTAATAATATAAACAGTTTGGGCCCAAAATCATGACCCAAATAGTGTGTGAGATGAATCCCAGAAGGAAACCATCCAAATATATGTTCCTAACAGTTAGTGAATATATATGGCAGTCAATATGCAAAAAGAATCAGAAAACAAGTAGGCACTCGAAAGTAAAAAATCATACAGTTTCAATTAAATTCATTTTCATATATCACGTAAGCAACTAATCAAAATAAATTAGTGCAATAGGATGTACTCTTGTCCTAACACATATAATTCAAACAATAAACCCAAGCAACCCTCTCGGTTGTCCTAACAATCTAACCCCACGGGATCAACATAAGAAAAGATTCTCTGAGGAAGCACTCAACCTCAATTCCACATATGGTCTTGTATTAGATCTATAGACACTCTGAGGAAGCACTAAACATCCAATTCCACATGCGGTCTCACAACGAGTAACAACAGACACATTTAGGGAGTATAATGTCCATCCCCCCTATAGTCTCGCAATGTAAAAATTAAACAGTAACTCTGGAGTAACCCTCAACGTCTATTTTCCCTACAGTCTACTACACCAGGTTCCATCATCCTTGTGTAAATAAATCTTGCACAATGATGTACAACAGACAATTTAAACCTTATCAACTACTTGTCTTACAACATTCAAGAACAACCTAGCTAAACAAGTATAAGAATATAACAACTACATATGAAACTACACCATCCTAACAACACTAGGCATGGAAAACAAACAATCCTACCATGAAAAGATAGAACAAATAGTAAATAACAAGCATGAATTCTAAATCACATCGATAACATGAAAAAATAACCCTATTAAAAATAATATACATCTACTCAAGGAAAAATATATAGTAGGAATTAACTGGGTTATAAGCCCTAAACACGCTGTTTCGGTGCAGATGTGCGTCAGGTTACGCTGTTCCGCCAGGACGCGTTCGCGCGTGCACCCGTCAACCCGAGGGGATGGGCGCGCGGGTTGTGGTCCCGCAGTCCCGCTTTCCAAAGGCGGGCGGCATCCGTCCATTATTCAGGGGCGTCTGCTCCTTGATCGAAACCGGGATGATGGGATGTCGGCTCCTCCTTCCTTGGACGTCTCCTCGGAACTCGTCGCCTAATCCGGGTCTCCCTCATAGATTTAAGAATGTTCGTGAATCTCGTTCTCGGCGCCATATCTTCATGGACACCGGTTAATTACGCTGCTTCCGCCCGGACACTCCAAGGAGTCTGGTCGGGGCAGCAACCTGCAGTGAGGAGACCGGGTGGCTCTGGGTGCTGGGGGCGTGTCGTAACACTGCGGCTCTGCACGTCTGTCTTCCGTCCCTAATAGGGCTTCTCGAAGGCATGATGGCCTGAGGCATCCCGCACTGGGTGTGGGGAACTGTGTCCCCTGAGGTTTTCCTCGGCTTCCCATGTTTAACACGGGGTATGCCGCGAGTTTAACGTCCAGCGGGGACGGCATCGGACCGATCAACACGAAAAGTGGATCAGATGAAAGAACACCTTGCGGGGAACCTCCGGCGCTGGGGCCAGCGCATGGGCGGCTTCCCAAGTGATGTGGAGTGGAGAGAAGTGGCATGACCCCACCGGGATGTGGCGGCCCGGGTAAGGATCAGGATGGATGATGGAGTGAAGAGCTTGGACCCCGTAGAGGCTTCCTACGTACCGCGCGTTAGCACGGATCAAAGTCAACGTAGTTCGGGTATACAGTTTAACGTCATGCTGGATGTCGGCAAGCCGACTCACGAAGGGGTCGAGGCCGCCGGGCGGAGGATTGAACCGAACCACCTCGCACAGAGGGGGATGGAACGGCCGGGTGGATCACAGTTTCACGTCGTGCTGGACGATAAAAGGAGAGATGGAAAAAGGGACAGTGGGGAGGCACAGTGGAGATACACACGTGCAGTCTCCCACAGGGGCGGATTCATAGGTGAATCGACGCAAGTGTGAACCCTGGAGGGGTCCACTGATGGACGAACCGACGTGAATACGACCGGGACGACCAGGTGGTGGGCTTGAACCTCAGGTAGGTTTCTTACGTACCCTGTTTAGAAGACAGGGATCAAAGTCCACGTAGTTCATTCTGTCAGGACTTACGCACTTGAGGCAGCCTGGATGCGGCAAAACTCAGTTGGAAGGGACTTGGACCGAAAGTAGGAGACACCTCGATCCAAGTCACACCCTCTACTGGCTTCGGCAGTGGGGGAGCGCAATGGAGATACACATGTGCAGCCCCCCACAAGAAACTAGTGGTTTGTAATACCCTACCCCCGTATGGAAAAGCCACTCCCATTAAATCGTCCCTAAAGAGGGGCAATCCCGACATCCCTACAGAGACGAGCGGGTGGGGGCCACATCCAAACCGGGGGGGACCCTGCGTGCGAGGCACGGGATCGGGTGATACGGACGGTTTAACGTCTTGCCGGACGAAGTACAGTTTAATGTCGTGTGTTGAGGACGAAGCGGACGGTTTAACGTCTTGCCGGACGAAGTACAGTTTAACGTCGTGTGCTGAGGACGAAGAGGACGGTTTAACGTCTTGCCGGACGAAGTACAGTTTAACGTCGTGTGCTGAGGACGAAGGTGCTTGGCAGTTTAACGTCTTGCAGCACGGACGATAGGGGCTAGGTAGTTTAGCGTCGTGCAGCTTGGACGTAGTACAGTTTAACGTCATGTTGGACGGATGCAGTTTAGCATCATGCGGGACGAATGTGCAATTTAACGTCATGCTAGACAAATGTGCAGTTTAACGTCATGCTGGACGTTGGTTGCCGCCGATGGGTCCGTGTCACTTCGCGCAAGCCTGGAGGGCCGCACGGAAAGACAACGCACGGTGCGGGCACCCAGGACGAAGATCATCGGGCGCCACGCAGGCGGGTACCCTCAGGGGGTCAAAGGGGGCGACCTTGGCGGTTTGCACGCAAAAGAGGAGCTTTGCGCGCAATACCGCGGGTCGGCGCGCAATTGTGCGGGCTGGCGCGCAATTGGGCCAGCGCTTTGCGCGCAGATGATTGAGATTGCGCGCACCGGGCTTCGGACAGCTCGCGGGGGCAACGGCTCATTCTCTAACGAACGACCACTTTGAAGAGGGGGGGTGCGCGCAATCGGGCTGGATTGCGCGCACCCGGGGGCAATTGCGCGCAAGAGGCTTCTTTTGCGCGCAAAGCCTTCGGGTTAAGGATTATCCAAAGGAAAGGAGCCAAGGGGATTGCGCGCGAAGGCGAACCCCAAGGCTCTATTGCGCGAAAGAAAGGAGGTTACCTGAAGATCGGCATTGCGCGCGGAAGGGGTTGGATTGCGCGAACGAGCGACGCTTTGGATTCTGGCAACCTTCAAAACGTCGGGGGTCGCCTTATATTTATAGGCAACCCCGGGCGCGGAATCCGGTCTCGGGCGCGAAATTCCCTCCGCGGGCGCGGAATCAGGACCCGGCGCGCAAGGGAGCCGCGCAGGCCACGGGCGCGCAAAATAGCGCGCCGGCCCAGCGCATTGCGCGCATCCCGGGAGGATTGCGCGCCGAGACTCAACTTTGCGCGCGGGCCTCTGAAATTTCGCGCAAGTCCTCCGGGCCCTCCGGAACGTGCCTCTGACTCCAAATATCACTTCGCTTTCCGCATCCGAAGCTTCGTTTGGGAACAACGGACTTTTCCGGCGTCTACAAAAGCCCCCCCTCGGAATCTGATCGGCGAGAGGTCGCAACGATCGGGTTCCGAGGGAGACGCCGGAATGCCGAAGTCCGGGGCTGCGCGGGACTTAGGGGCGCAAAAAGGGGCGTCGGGCGCGCAATTCGCAGCCGCAGTCGCGCAATCGAGCGTTCCGCGCGGCACGGAATCCCGACCTCGTCTATAAATAGGGGTCTAGGGTTCCGCATTCCGTACACAGGCCTTCCGCGCGATAAGCTTCAACGCTCTCGTGCGCGAAATTGCCTTTTCCGGTCGCGGAATTCGCCCGATCGGCGCGCAAAACCATCCGGATTTCGCCCTGTCTTTACGCGAAAACCCGGAACTTTGCGCGACAGTCGTCCCGATTGCGCGCCGTCCACTTGGATTGCGCGCCAACCTTCAAACTTCTCTACCAGCCTCGTCCGATCCCGCACGCTTCATCCCTTAACCCGCACGACTCCCGAATCTTCTGAGATGGCCGCGCACCGAGGAAATGAGGGGGATGCCGCCACTCGTAGAGCTGAGATGGCGACGAACGAGGAGGTCTACGGAGCCAAGGAGATTGTTTCCAACAATCAATCCTTGTTCGACTTGCTGACGCCGGCCCAGAAGACATATTCGCTGTCAGACAACCTGCCGCTCTGGAACTTCGGCATCCTAGATGAGGTTCCGGTGCCAGGGTTCGAGGTTGATGCGCCACGGACCTGGGTGACTCGGGAGGACGAGCTTCCCCGCTATAACATCACCAACAATGGGCATCCTGCCAGGGAGACCAGGCACTTAGATGTCTACGTCCTGAACCTGAGGACGCGGACCATTGACGGGGGTGAGCCTACTGCGGAGAATTCTCCGGCCCTCTACTCGAGCACATACCGCCAGAGTGTCACGGACGACACCAAGGGTTGGCTGAAGGACTGGGACTTGCGATCTGGGGGCAATTTCACCAGTGAGTGGGCCTGGGCGTTCTGGGTACGCCTCACTTGCGATCACATCGCAGAGGAGCTGCGGTACATCGGCCTGTTTGAGGCGGTGTGGACGTCGCAGTTCCACTTCTACCAGCAGTCCGAGCTCTGGCCGGAGCTGTTCACCCGCTGGTCCTCGGATACCAACACCTTCCATCTTCACCATGGGGAGGTCGGCATCGGTCTCTGGGACATCCACTACATCGGAGGTATCCCGCTGGAGGGCTACCAGTATGATGAGTTCCTGCCTCCGAGGAACACCTGGGGTGACAGGTCACGGACTCCCATCCTGACGTGGCATCTGCTGGACCTGGCTACAGAGCGGCTCGGGGTCAAGGACTTCCAGAAGGACATAGCCTACAAGGAGTGGTTCGGCCAGTTCTTGGAGCATGACCCAGCGGTCAAGATTCCAGGCAGGGGGAAGCGGTGCCCGACCGCGGCTCAGAGGAGCCGGAACGGGTCGTACTGGCGGGTCCTGGAGACGGGCGACTACCGCTCATGGGGGTACCGCGTCATCGAGGCCCGGGACCCAAATGTCTGGTACGCGGCGTTCCTGGCCGCCTTTCTGAGTGGGTGGCTCCTGCCAGTGCGGGACGCGAGAATGGGAGGTGGAAAATGTGAATCATGCGCCCATTCACTCAAGGACTGGGGGCACCGGAGTAACGATATGGGAGTACTGCCGACCGTGGCGGAAAAGAAGCATCAATATCGCACTAACCGTTGGTGGAATGAGGCAGCAAACGAGCATCGACCGCTCAATCGCAGGATTCATATCGATTTGCTGCCTGAGGCCATTGGGGGTACCGGCCCAAGTCGGTGGGAGAGCACTGAGGCATTGTGTCTGAACCGTTCACGGGGGCTCCACCCATGGTGTAGACGATGGGTCCGAATGAAAGGGAGAACGAAGCCTGAAAAGTGGAGGAAACCTGACCAAGCGGATCCTGACCCTCCTGGCAATAAACCAGAGTACTCTTGACACCGGTGGACCACTGCAAGGGGTCGGGGAACATGCCTTGAGGGTGACCCGAAGGCGGCGGATTCCCCAGAGAAGGGGGAATCTCTAAGAGGTGGAAGGCTGGACCCGAAGTTTCAAACATCCGGGCGTTCCTACGTATCCCATAAGGATGGGAATCAAGCCACACATAGTTCGTGAAGCGCGGTGCAACACAATCGGGCACCAGCGCGGGGAAGAGTGCGGGTCTGACCCTCGCACACAGAAGGAGCGGCATTTGATATTTCTTGTTTGTCCTTAAAGATGAATGGTTTTTCTTTGTGCGGCGACATGCCTGTGATTGAGAAATCTCTGGCGTCGCCACAATAATCAAGCCACGGAAGGCATTGATGATTGGCGTGGTTATTAACCAGTGCCCAACATGAGTGTCCCCTGAGGAGGACATCACGATGCAGTGCCGTTTCTCGTCGGGCGGCCAAGACGATCACAATTTACGGTCGTGTGGTAGGACCAGACAACACAGTTTAAGGTCGTGTGGTTCGGACCATGGAGGAACCCGCTTATTGCGGTACGACGGACATGGCGGAGGTGGGAACATACCCAGCCCCGCGGTCACGCACGATTCCAAGAGAAGAGTCTTGGGATCGGGGCCTGCGTATGTCCATCACCCGAGGGGCAGAGATGCTAGCCTCCAGAAATACTGGGCCCAGAACGCGATTGTTCGGGCGACTCCTTCCTCCTTATGGGGACGAGGGTCCAGCTACGCATGGCCCTTAGGGAGGACATCCGCATATATCCTTGGTGCTCAGATCATGGGAGCCTTGAACGACACCATTACCCTGGTTGGTCTGCCTAATGTGTAGAGGTGTACTGGAGGTCAGTATGAAGAGAGTGTCGAGATTCCACTACAACGCACAAAGGCGGAGTGTGATGAGGACTGCGCAACCAATGTTCAGAGCCTGAAAGAGCCGACATGGTGATCAAGGACGTTGCTGACCATATTCGCAACACAACATCCGATCGCGTCAGCCTAAGACGGGGCAAGCAAACGAGCATCAACCGCTCAATCGCAGGATTTATATCGATTTGCGGCCCAGGACTCCCCGGTAAATCGACCCAGAGCGGTAGGAGAGCGCTGAGGCATCATACCCAAACCGCTAACGAGGATCCCTTTGAGTGAAGGCTCGAACAAGAGGAAGCGCAAGACCTGACAAGCAACACAGGACTTGTTGGGATTGAATCTGACACTACGAGTCATAGACCGAAGTACCCAAAACATGTTAACAGATCACCGGGAAGGGTCGGAGGACTCACCCTGAGAGCAACCAAAAGAGGGCAGATCCCCGTGATCAACCAAGAGACGGGGCTGGACCTGAAACACAAGCGTCCAGGCGGTCCTACGTATCCCATAAGGATGGGAATCAAGCCGCACGTAGTTCTTTAGAGGCAGTTTAACGTCATGCAGGACGATGAGGGGTGTGAGGTAGTCCTACACACGGGGGAGGCGTACGGTGCGGCCAGTAGACCGACGTGAATGAGGACATGATCCCCCGCTCACGCGATACGCCTCGCACAAAAAGGAGGGGAACTTGGGACAGAGGCCCAACGCGGGATAGAGATTCCCGGGAAATGGGGCTGGGCCTGAAACATGAATGTCCAGGCGGTCCTACGTATCCCATGAAGATGGGAATCAAGCCGCACGTAGTTCTCGAGGGGCAGTTTAACGTCATGCGGGACGGATGCTGAACAGTTTAACGTCTTGTAGCTCGGACGTAGTACAGTTTAACGTCATGTTGGACGAAACACTTGGCAGTTTAACGTCTTGCAGCGCGGACGATATGCTAGGCAGTTTAACGTCGTGCATCTTGGATGTAGTACAGTTTAACGTCATGTTGGACGGATGCAGTTTAGCGTCATGCGGGACGAATGTGCAGTTTAACGTCATGCTGGACAAATGTGCAGATTAACGTCATGCTGGACGTTGGTACACTCAGACAAAGTACTGCTTGAGGAACCTAGCGTTGGTGGGAGGAGTGACACGCTCACCATCCATAGTCTCTAGGGAGTACGCGCCATTGGGATAGACCTTGTGGACAACAAAAGGTCCCTCCCACTTGGGCTCCAACTTGGGCGGCTTCCTGCCGGGGATCATCGGTGCTCTTAGGGCTAGCACTAGATCACCCTGCAGGAAGGAGCGGAGGCGAACCTTCTTACTGAAAGCTCGAGCCATTCTGCTTTGATGCCTCTCCAAGTTGTGCAAAGCGCGAAGTCTATTCTCATCCAGTGCTTCCAACTCGACTAGACGGGCTTCAGCAACTCTTTCCGGCGCTTGCTGGTCGTAGACCGCAGTGCGCAAGGACGGAAACTGGATCTCAATGGGCAGGACGGCCTCAGCTCCATACACCAGGGAATAAGGGGTCATCTGGGTGGAATTGCGAGTCGTCGTCCGATAAGCCCAGAGGGCGTTGGGGAGCTTGTCCGGCCAACTCTTCTTGTTCTGACCAACCATCTTTTGCAGAATGTTAGAGAGGGTTTTGTTAAACGCCTCGATCTGTCCATTCGCCTGCGCATGATAGCGAGATGTATGGTTCGAGCGAATGTTATACTTGGCGTACAACTTCTTCAACTCGGCTGCCCGGAAATTGGTTCCGTTATCCGTGAGGATAGCGTGAGGCACTCCAAATCGATGAATGATGTTGGAGGTCACGAAGTCAGTGATCGAACAGGATTTGACCTCTCTGAGCGGAATCGCCTCTGCCCATTTGGAGAAAAAGTCTGTGGCGGTCAGAATGAACCGGCACTGGCGAGCTGTCGCCGGCGGGTAGGGTCCCACAACGTCCATCCCCCAGACTGCAAAGGGCCAAGAATACCTGGTGGTATGGAGAGGCTCCGGCGGCCGATGCACAAAGTTCGCATGAACCTGGCACGCATGGCACCTCCTGGCATACTCGATGCAGTCATGGATCATGGAGGGCCAGAAGTATCCCAACCTCCGAATCTGGTGGGACAGCTTCGGTCCAGTCTGGTGGGCGCCACATGAACCAGCATGAACCTCTTGCATGACTCGTGGGATCTCAACTCCCTGAAGGCAACGGAGGAGAACACCATCAAACCCGCGTTTGTAGAGGATCTGCTCCAGGCCGGGACTGCTCTGGAGGACAAACTGCGATGCGCGGCGTCGAACTCGCTCGCGCTCGGCCCGATCCGATGGAAGAATGCCATGTTGGAGGTACTCAACCAAAGGCGTCCTCCAATCATGGGATGATCCGACTGTCATATCTGGGGTACTCGGGGCTCCAAGCATAGGGGCAACCGTGGTGAGACTACTTACCAACGAGCTGCGATCTTCTTCCGGGATAACGGGAGCGATGAGCCTGCGCCGCGTCACGCGGACGATCAGGTTGTCCTGTTCAGGCTCTGAAAGTGACGCAGCAAGGCTGGCCAAAGCATCTGCTCGACCGTTCTGCGACCGGGGAATATGGACAATTTCTGGCCGAGGAGGGAATCGAGCCATCAGAAGGAGGGTGCACTCCAACAATGGCACAAGTTCCGGCTTCCTGACAACATAGTCACTGTTGACCTGCTTAACGACCAGCTCGGAGTCCCCTTTCATGCACAGATGGGGCACATCGATCTCAAGAGCTAACTCGAGGCCAGTGATGAGGGCATGGTATTCCGCCTCATTGTTGGTACAACCCTCTGACAACAGGAAAGAGTATGGCAGCACGGCTCGCTCCGGGGTAATGAAGACGATGCCCAATCCCACTCTGTTGAGCTTAGGATTATCGAGTCTTCTACCGGTGGGGCTCCGGGAGGCACCGTCAAAGTGCATCTGCCAGCATGGATCGGCATGATCGACCGAGAGAATGGTCTCATCAGGAAAGCCTAGATCCAGCGGCTGATCCGCGGAGGTCGGGTGAGCTGCCAGAAAGTCTGCCAATGCTTGCCCTTTGATGGCCTTCTGAGACACATACCTGATGTCAAACTGTTGGAGAATCACAGCCCACCGCGCTAGACGGCCAGTCAACATAGGTCGGCTCAGGATATATTTCAACGGGTCTACCCGAGAAACCAACTGTACCTCATGGTGCTGCAAGTAGTGCCGTAGTTTCTGTACGGCAAATACGAGCGCCAGGCAGCTCTTCTCGATGGGGGAATACCTAACTTCCGCATCGAGGAGCATGCGACTGAGGTAATAGAGGCTATTCTCCGTTCCCTCGTTGTTCTTCTGGGCGAGAAGGGCACCCAGGGATCGTTCCAGGGCGGTCACATAGAGGACCAGCGGTTTCCCGGATACAGGCGGCATCAGAACCGGAGGTTGAAGCAGGTACTGCTTGATTTCCTCGAAAGCGGTCTGACACTCTTTATCCCATACATAGGTGGCACCTTTCTTCATGAGCCGAGAAAAGGGCTTACACTTGCCGGCCAGATTCGCGATGAATCAGCGTATATAGGCTAAGTGGCCTTGGAACCCTTGCAGTTCCCGGATGTTACCTAGGGGAGGCATCTGGCTAATCACCCTGATTTTCTCTGGGTCGATCTCAATACCCCGGTATCTTACCACAAATCCAAGGAACTTTCCGGAGGTGACCCCAAAGGCACACATCAACGGGTTCATCTTCAGGCAGCGAGACTGGAGGAAGCCGAAAACTTTCTCAAGATCTTTGAGATGGTCCGGACGCTGGCGCGATTTGACCACCAAGTCGTTGACGTAGCATACCACCAGTGTGCCGAGGATTGGCTTGAATATGCGGTGCATCGCCCGTTGATAGGTGGCACCTGCATTCTTCAGGCCGAAAGGCATGACCCGGTAGCAAAAGGTACCTTGGGGGGCCCTGAAGGCAGTGAACTCCTCATCCTCAGGGGCCATCCGAATTTGGTTATATCCGGAGTATCCATCCATGAAGGAGAGGGCTTGGAACCCTGCCGTGGCGTCAATCAACAGCTCTGTCACTGGAAGGGGAAAATCATCCTTTGGACAGTGGCGGTTGAGATCGCGGAAGTCGATGCAGACTCTGATCTGCCCGTTCTTCTTCCGGACCGGCACAATGTTGGCCAGCCATTTGGGGTACTGAACTTCCCTCACGATGTTGGCTATGATAAGCTTGTCAACTCCGGCCTCAACCATGGAACCGTGGGATGGGTGCATCTTCCTGGGAGGCTGCTTGAACCCGCGATGGTTCGCCGGGAGACCAAGGCGGTGGACGGCTACCTGAGGATCTAGCCCCGGCATCTCGTCATAGCCCCAAGCGAACACATCACGGTGCTGCCTGAGAAAGTCCACATACTGCTGCCGCTCCACAGAGGGCATGGCGGCACTGACCAATGTGGGTCTTGGATCGGCCTCGGTTCCAAGGTTCACCTGTATTAACTCATCGACCGTGGCGGGGACGCCCTCCTCAAAGGCTGGGGGTGCATCTTCCACGTCCTCTCCACTCGGTGAGGGATCGTCCACGGGAGAGACTGCGTTGGAAATTGCATTGGGGCTACCAGATCCTGCTGGGCCACTGGTGCTGGGGCGGGCGGTCGCGGTCATCTCATCAGGAGACTTGCGGGCCGTCGAGACCATGGCGACGTCCAATCGGTGAATCGGGAGGACGTAAGCGTCATCCAGACTTGCCCAGGGATCACTTGCAACAGCGACAGGCTCAACCTCACCTGCCAGGATCTGCTTATCCTTGCTCTTGTAATAGTCCGCGTCCAGATAGCGGGCTTCACACGAGGAAAAAGGAGAGGCATCTCCTTGAAGCACGCCTACTCGACCATTAAGGGAGTATTTGAGGCATTGGTGGTATGACGAGGGAACCGCCGCGTGAAGGTGGAGCCATGGCCTGCCCATCAATGCGTTGTACGCCGTGTCCTGAGAGACTACCATGAATTCGGTGATGGCAACCAAGTCACCGAACTGGGTCTTCAAACGTATCTTGCCGACCGGGGTTTGCTCGGTGCGGTCGTACCCCTGGATCCTGAGGTCGGAGGGAATCAAGTCATCCTCAGACAACCCCAATCTCCGGAGCGTCCGAGTTGGAATCAGGTTAATCCCGGACCCCGTGTCGACAAGACAGCGCCGGACTTCAAGTCCATTGAACTGGCCAGTGACATACAACGGACGAATATGTCCCTGTATAGGAGGGTCTTCATCCTTACCAGAGAACGAGATAACTGCCTGACATTCGGCGTCCTCGATCGTTTCGGCGTGAAAGGCCTCTGCAGCCGCAACCTCTGTCTCAAACTGGAGGGGGCTTTTCAGGGCTTCAGCGAGTGCCTCGCGCATCTCAGATGACATGCGCAGAGCCTCAAGGATGGAGAGCCTTGCTGGGATGTCAGCCAAGTGCTTCAGGACATCATACTTTTTGGCCAAGCGTGAGCCCCTGGTTGCAGGAGGTTGCTCTGCGGTTGGCGGCATGACGGGCCTTGCCGGTTGGATCGGCGGCCGACTGGTACTTGGCGCATCTTGCTGTTCACTGGCTGCAGTCCGGGAAATGGTCACCGTACTGGGGTCAGGAGGCCGGGATGGACTCGTGGCAGGGCGGAGCTGGCCGCGACACGGCTGAGGCGGTTCTGCCTGGTCCCACACCACAAACAGCGGCGGAGGCGAATCCGTCATCCCCGAATGGGGGGGCGGCGCACGTTGTGCTCGGTTTTGAGCCTGCTGCCTAGTCTCAGTGGCGTGCACGGCCTGGCTGGAGGTACCAACGGCTGTGCCCCGGCGACTCCTGTTGCTGTGGTTCTTCCGACGGTGGCGACGACCAGGGACACTAGGGAGGTCCACCTGGTGTTCTTCAACGTCGGGAACCGAAAAGGGTTTTACCAGCTCGACGGTGTTAACCGAAGCGTACCCAATACCGTCATCGGACGAATCATCCATCTCCGGGCGGATCCGAGGAGGGACCCCCATCTCCGGGGGCATGAAATCGCCGAGAGTGCGGGATAGTGGCGGAACTGGCGGGGCGCGCTCTTCCTTCTTGCGCCGCCGCCGTTTGCTCTTCTTGGAAGAGGCAGGCTGGGACGACGATGCCGAAGCAGCACCCGCAGATTCTGGGGGCTCAGGCTGATTCAAGCGCGCACGGATGATTCCATTGGCGCGAATGGTCGTCTTGCGGGCCATCCAGTTATTATACTTCTGGGATCCGCGGTCGGAGACCAGCTGCCATTCGTCCTCGTTGCCACTATCGTCATCTGATCCCACGAACACGCCCGCCACTTGTGCTGGAGCTGGCCCCAACCTGATTACATTGTTGTTAATCTGGTCTTGGAGCCAATCCTTGAACACATATCACCGTTGGATGGTGTGCCCCAGTGCCCGATGGTAAGGGCAGTAGTGGGGGTTATCCGTGAGATGTGCCTCCTCTGGCCTCCAACACTCAGGCAGTCGCACAATCCTCTGCTCCAGGGCGCTCCGGAAATAACCGGGGACCTGATCCTCGTGGAATGAGTAAGTCAGATGTCGCGGGCCCCTGGGAGCGTGGTCTTGATGAGGGGATGGAGGGGCCGGCCGAGGAGGTGGACCCTGATTATCTCGCCTGGGTTGCGGCGGTACATTACGCGGAGGGGCCGGCCGGTTCTGAGGCTGCCGCTGCTGGGCCGGGAACTGAGCCCGTGGAGGTGGGTTCCTGTGAGGCTGTGGAGCTGGCCTCGCTGGCAGCAGCTCCAACGGCCTGGGGGCCTCTATCTGGGCAACAGCAGCGGGCTCAGCCCTGCTGACTCTCCTTGCAGGAATCATAGGAGGCAGCGGGTGTGCCTGGCTGGCCTGTTGCAGGGCTTCCTCAAGACGTTGAGCTTTGTCTGAGAAGTCCCTGAACCCTCCGGGGTAATTCTGAGTGATCAGGGAAGGGACCAGCTCGGTCTTGACGTTCCCGACGCACATTGTCAGCAACTGCTCCTGAGTCAATGGCATGTCAAGGGAATACGTGAGACCCTTCCACCGGGCGACGAAGTCCGCGACTCGCTCATCAGGCCTCTGCTTGCACTTGAAGAGGTCTGCGATACTCATCTTCCGGGTTGTGGAACTGAACTGGTAAAGGAACTGTCTACGGAGGTCCTCCCAGCTGGTTACCGACCCGACGGGGAGCTGGCTGTACCAGACAAATGCTGGCCCTTCCAGTGTCTGGACAAAGCAGCGAAGCTTAGCGGCCTCTTGCTGCGCCGGAGTCCCCAACATAGGCCCGCACCTTGAGTTGAAATGGGCCAAATGCTGTGGCGGATCTCCAGTCCCATTGAAGGGGGAAAAAGTGGGATTCCCGAACCCCGGAGGCGCCGGCATGTCATCCACCCATGCTGGGTATGGCTTGCCGTCCGGTGGGATCGCCACCTGCCGAGTCTCCAAGGCTTCCAAGCGGGCAATGAGTGCTGCATTCGGATCGTCCGGACATGGGTTCCAGTCCTGGCGAGGATCTCTAACCACGAGCGCATTGCATGGCCCTTCAATCGGGTCGTCGACCGGGTCGTCGAACTCGGCAGCTCGTGGGATGGCGGGCGGAGCGGCCCTTGGGGCAGCGGGAGGAATCCGAGCGGGGTCTCTCAGGTAGTCACGCCGCTCGGGAGGGTGTGGCGAAACATACCGCGCCCTCTTTCCATAGGCAATGGCCTCTCTCCTGTCGGCGAACACGGCGTAATCACGGTTGCCCGGTAGAGTATCGTCGAGGAGCAGTTGTTCCGGTCCCTGCTGTCCTGGCCTAGGATCACCGTAGTCAGGCCGCCGCTCTGCAGCGCGCTCGGCGAGGAGCTGGTCAACCAGCTTCTTCTGTTCGGAGAGCTGCTGACGTAGCGTAGCCTTCTCGGGATCCTCCTCTGCCCTCTGCACGGAGGCAGATGGGTCGGCGGGCTTTATAGCCTCGCTGTGCGCTTTACCTTTGCTGACGTTTCGGCTCAACATCAGTGCTTCAGTGGGTGCGGGGAGCCCCAGGAGGTTCCTCTGATGACGAGTAACTCTCACCGATGAATCTAACGACGTCTTATCTTCGGGGGGGGGGGGGAAGCCCCCGTCGAGAAGTTCCAAGTCGTTCCCCTCTCCCGACAGGTCAGCCATATTGACTGTTTCCGTCCCTGGGGATATACCCTCAGGGCCACCCAGTGAATCGGGCTGTCGGCGAATCACACTAAAGCGTAGGGCAGCGTACTGCCCCCATCCACGGATATACACGTGGGGAGTGGCTTCCTCGATAACTTTGCGGAGTACTTGTAAACACTCAACGCATCATTGTTGGAGGGCCTTGTGGTGCTCAAATGACCTGGGGTGCCGAACCGCGGGGAGCATGGCCAGGTCAATTTGACGGCGCTGCTCACCAATATCCTCCAGGTGCGCTTGACTCTCGGGGTATGGCATTTGTAGGCGGTGAAGACAGGAGAGAGTCTCCCGGAGAGTTCGGCGGAAGCATTCGAACTCATCCGGGGTGAGCGATTCGGGTGCATCAAAGCCCGGTCCCGCGACTGGCCAAAACTTCTCAGGGAAGTGGCCCTCTGCAAGGACGGTCCAGAAGCTCCACGACTCAAACTCGGGACCCAGATCTCCTTGGTCCTCTTCAATGGCTGGGAACGGACGGGGAACCGGCAGTGGTGCCGAGGTGGGCCGCCGGGCTGACGGGCTGGCCGACGGTGAATACGGCGAACATGCCGATTGGCCTCCATATCCCGGGCCGCCCTCTGAGGGTGGCGGTGCCCTGGCTACTACATCACGATAGTACGGGCCGGCGAGCGAACATCCTGCCGTAGCGTCGGTGCTCGCCGAGGGTGCACCAGATCGTGGTTCGACCGTCGGTCCCCAGAAAAAGTCTCCGGCTTCTCCGACCGAGACTGAAGGCACTTCCGGAGGGGCCGGTACCAACTGCAAGCTTGATCCTTGGGGGTCTACCAGGCCCTCGTTACTCCGAATATACCTTCGGAGAGAAGCGGGGATCACATCGATCTCACTCTCGGGGAGCACGAGGCTGACGTGCCGCATTCCTACCCCTGCCCTTGACTGGCGGGATTGGGGAAAGGGCTCTGTCGCCGAATCGTACTCCGCCTCTGAATCAGAGAAGCGAACCGGTCGGATCTCTGTCCGGAATTCCGTAACATTCTTCCCTCGGCGTCGACGCCTTGCCTTCCTGCCCCTGGGTGGTTCTTCGGGGCAGGGCTGATCTCTGTCCTGGCGTCCTCCGGCCGTACTGGTGCTGGGGCCAAGAGGACTAAAAACCAAGGTGCGAGGGGCACCGGGACAGATATCAAAGGGGACGCGGGGAGAGATGATTCCGGGCAGGCCTCTGGGCCGTGATCGGAAGGTGGGATGACCCATGCCTCCTAGATCGGCCACACGGAGTAGACCCTACTGGTGAATAGCGCTACCGCGAGGTGGTCCGCGGTGGCTACTGCATGTACCAGCAACCGGGAGAGTCGACCCAACCTTCCTTTGGGGTGGTCGGGGCCTTGATCCAGGTCGGGCATAGAAGTTCCCCTGCTCAGGATGCGCAGGGGCCTGGCGACTGAAGCCAATAGTGGCTTGGGCCAATGCGGCCGCTGTTTCTAGGGCCCCAAGGTGGGCATCCTTCTCCGCTCGTGCCCGACGTTGGCGTCGGGACAAACGAGTCGGGATGAGCGGCGCGGGCAGGTGGAGAGCCCGCTCTTCGACTTGAGAGGCCTAGCGGCGGTGTCGTCGTGGCCTGGCGGGAGCCCTTACCGTAGATCCCTGGAGCGAATCCCGGATAGGGTGATCCCGGACATCTTCCACCTCATCCGCATAGGGAAGGGAACTGTCAGAGCGCCCCGGGGATAAGCTCCCGAAGCGGTTGGACGTTGGGGTAGGCAGCGGTGCCTCCCTGCGCGGCCCTCGGGGGCGGCGGTGGTGGCGAGTTGCAGCCTCCTCAAGGTCTAGGCGAGCCATGTCCCTAGTGGGGATGACTCCCTCTTCCTCATATCTCCACACTAGGGTGTTGATCACCCTTCTCTGGATGACCTCCGAGGGGGGGAGAGGGTGTGGTTGTCCCGCAATTGCGGCTGCTGGGACGGCTGTGGAACGGGCGGGACCGCGCGGAGTAGCCGCGTCGGTGTTTCCCCTACCCCTGCGCCAGTGGGCGGGTGGCGATCGGGCACTGGATCGGGCGACCTGATTTCTGAAAGCAGGGAGAAGGACCCATTAACACTGACAGGAAAAAGGAATCGACAACCAACCATTAGCGCCACGACGCCTTCCGTGGGGGGAACCCAGGCCCTCGACGTTGCGAGACGGAGTGCCCGATGTCCCTTTCCCAGCCCCTGGCGGGTAAGACTGAATGCTTGGCCGGTCAACATGCCGGTCTTCCAACACCTCTGAAAGCCATCGGTCCTCATATCGAGGAGAAGAGATTCACGTCGGGTTCACCATTTTTCTGTTTCGGTGCGGATGTGCGTCAGGTTACGCTGTTCCTCCAGGACGCGTTCGCGCGTGCACCCGTCAACCCGAGGGGATGGGCGCGCGGCTTGTTGTCCCGCAGTCCCGCTTTCCAAAGGCGGGCGGCATCCATCCCTTATTCAGGGGCATCTGCTCCTTGATCGAAACCGGGATGATGGGATGTCGGCTCCTCCTTCCTTGGACGTCTCCTCGGAACTCGTCGCCTAATCCGGGTCTCCCTCATAGATTTAAGAATGTTCGTGAATCTCGTTCCCGGCGCCATATCTTCATGGACACCGGTTAATTACGCTGCTTCCGCCCGGACGCTCCAAGGAGTCTGGTCGGGGCAGCAACCTGCAGTGAGGAGACCGGGTGGCTCTGGGTGCTGGGGAAGTGTCATAACACTGCGGCTCTGCACGTCTGTCTTCCGTCCCTAATAGGGCTTCTCGAAGGCATGATGTCCTGAGGCATCCCGCCCTGGGTGCGGGGAACTCTGTCCCCTGAGGTTTTCCTCGGCTTCCCATGTTTAACACGGGGTATGCCGCGAGTTTAACGTCCAGCGGGGACGGCATCGGACCGATCAACACGAAATGTGGATCAGATGATAGAACCCCTTGCGGGGAACCTCCGACGCTGGGGCCAGCGCATGGGCGGCTTCCCAAGTGATGTGGAGTGGAGAGAAGTGGCATGACCCCACCGGGATGTGGCAGCCCGGGTAAGGATCAGGATGGATGATGGAGTGAAGAGCTTGGACCCCATAGAGGCTTCCTACGTACCGCGCGTTAGCACGGATCAAAGTCAATGTAGTTCGGGTATACAGTTTAACGTCATGCTGGACGTCGGCAAGCCGACTCACGAAGGGGTCGAGGCCGCCGGGCGGAGGATTGAACCGAACCACATCGCACAGAGGGGGATGGAACGACCGGGTGGATCACAGTTTCACGTCGTGCTGGACGATAAAAGGAGAGATGGAAAAAGGGACAGTGGGGAGGCACAGTGGAGATACACACGTGCAGTCTCCCACAGGGGCGGATTCATAGGTGAATCGACGCAAGTGTGAACCCTGGAGGGGTCCACTGATGGACGAACCGACGTAAATACGACCGGGACGACCAGGTGGTGGGCTTGAACCTCAGGGAGGTTTCCTACGTACCCTGTTTAGAAGACAGGGATCAAAGTCCACGTAGTTCATTCTGTCAGGACATACGCACTTGAGGCAGCCCGGATGCGGCAAAACTCAGTTGGAAGGGACTTGGACCGAAAGTAGGAGACACCTCGATCCCAGTCACACCCTCTACTGGCTTCGGCAGTGGGGGAGCGCAATGGAGATACACATGTGCAGCCCCCCACAAGAAACTAGGGGTTTGTAATACCCTACCCCCCGTAGGGAAAATCCGCTCCCATTAAATCGTCCCTAAAGAGGGGAAATCCCGACATCCCTGCAGAGACGAGCGGGTGGGGGCCACATCCAAACCGGGGGGGACCCTGCGTGCGAGGCACGGGATCGGGTGATGCAGACGGTTTAACGTCTTGCCGGACGAAGTACAGTTTAAGTCGTGTGTTGAGGACGAAGCGGACGGTTTAACGTCTTGCCGGACGAAGTAATGTTTAACGTCGTGTGCTGAGGACGAAGCGGACGGTTTAACGTCTTGCCGGACGAAGTACAGTTTAACGTCGTGTGCTGAGGACGAAGGTGCTTGGCAGTTTAACGTCTTGCAGCACGGACGATAGGGGCTAGGCAGTTTAGCGTCGTGCAGCTTGGACGTAGTACAGTTTAACGTCATGTTGGACGGATGCAGTTTAGCGTCATGCGGGACGAATGTGCAGTTTAACATCATGCTGGACAAATGTGCAGTTTAACGTCATGCTGGACGTTGGTTGCCGCCGATGGGTCCGTGTCACTTCGTGCAAGCCTGGAGGGCCGCACGGAAAGACAACGCACGGTGCGGGCACCCAGGACGAAGATCATCGGGCGCCACACAGGCGGGTACCCTCAGGGGGTCAAAGGGGGCGACCCCGGCGGTTTGCGCGCAAAAGAGGAGCTTTGCGCGCAATACCGCGGGTCGGTGCGCAATTGTGCGGGCTGGCGCGCAATTGGGCCAGCGCTTTGCACGCAGATGATTGAGATTGCACGCACCGTGCTTCGGACAGCTCGCGGGGGCAACGGCTCATTCTCTAACGAACGACCACTTAGAAGAGGGGGGGTGCGCGCAATCGGGCTGGATTGCGCGCACCCGGGGGCAATTGCGCGCAAGAGGCTTCTTTTGCGCGCAAAGGCCTTCGGGTTAAGGATTATTCAAAGGAAAGGAGCCAAGGGGATTGCGCGCGAAGGCGAACCCCAAGGCTCTATTGCGTGAAATAAAGGAGGTTACCTGAAGATCGACATTGCGCGCGGAAGGGGTTGGATTGCGCGAACGAGCGACGCTTCGGATTCTGGCCACCTTCAAAACGTCGGGGGTCGCCTTATATTTATAGGCAACCCCGGGCGCGGAATCCGGTCTCGGGTGCGGAATTCCCTTCGCGGGCGCGGAATCAGGAACCGTCGCGCAAGGGAGCCGCGCAGGCCACGGGCGCGCAAAATAGCGCACCAGCCCAGCGCATTGCGCGCATCCCGGGAGGATTGCGCGCCGTGACTCAACTTTGCGTGCGGGCCTCTGAAATTTCACGCAAGTCCTCCGGGCCCTCCGGAACGTGCCTCTGACTCCAAATATCACTTCGCTTTCCGCATCCGGAGCTTCGTTTGGGAACAATGGACTTTTCCGGCGTCTACACACGCATTACCCCAAATGAGGGTATTGGGATCTTTTGAACATATAACTGAAATACAAACTATAGAAAGGCACAAACCACCAGCCTCAACATTTTATGGTCAATATAGTTGAATCAAATCCTCTAATTCTACCTATAATGCCATATATCGACAAATAAATATAAATCATTCACTGAAGAATATCACACGAATAAGGAGAAAATCAAGAAAGGAGTCTTTAAATGACTGAAGAACATACCATGGTTATTCCAACGCAGTCGCCTGTGGTTGATTTGGAGAATTAATGGTGAGTTGGGGGCTCAGAGAATAATCACTGGATACTGATGGTCCTGGATGAGAGGGATGGAGAAGAAGGGTGTTCTGTGGATTTGAAGTGACCTCTATCCCTTTAATGAAATAAAATAAATTACTTGGTGTGTTCAAATAGGGTACACGATATGTACATGGTTTTACCAGACTCTTACAAAAGTGGTCTCCAAGTCACATCACATGTCCAAGTTCTCGACTACTACATTGAAATCACATGAAAAACCATAGATACAAGGTACAAGACATGTACATATAAGTACTCGACATGTAGATTTGAAATTTTAAAAAACTGCACTTTTTCTAAACAAAACCAGAAAAAAAGACTCATACCTAAAAAGAATATCAATGTCCTTACAAGATTTCCCCTTATAGAATTTCTTCCCCAAAGTTCCCTTCTAAGGCGGCGTATAATAAGATTCCACAAATAGCTTTGGCCACTCTGATCATACATCATCATACCTTTCCCACATATGATCCCATAAACTCCCTTATTTCCAAAGAACTCATACCATATGAACTTAATATCCATATAGAAAATTCTCATTGCGATAAAAAATCTGGATAGGATGCTCCTAGAATGATATTCCCACTTCCCGCTCAACCACCTCAGGTTGAAAAACATGGGACAAGTTTGAGAAGTATCGCCGCAATGGAGAAATGTGGAAAACGTCATGCATATCATAGTAACTATGAGGTAACTATAGAAAATAGGAAAAACAACATGAATTTGTCCAAAAACTCAAACAGTCTAACATATCTCAAAAAAATAATACCCTGTCCCATAATCCTCATGTGTCCCAACCTCGGTGTGACATGCAAGAAAATCGGATCTCTAAACTCAGACTCCTAAAGCCATCATCATCTACCAACATAGGACTTATGTCATGATTGTGCAATATCCATCCCCTTACGAATCAGATCTATCTGTTTTGTGGTCTTCTGGACAAGAAACGATCCATGCATAGCTGCCTCTCTTGCTTCCACCCATCATAGGGGTGATCATCATGAAATACCATACAATTCCTCGTAACGCGCCATCTGAATTGTATCTTGAAAATTATTATTACTGGAAACTCCCAAAAGAGCTATGTGCTTCTCCCAAGAACCTCCAAAATCTAGGACGTATGGTTGAAGCATAACCTCGAGCACCTGAATCGTACACTAAGAATGGCCATCTATTTGAGGATGGTAAGCCATAATTAGTAGTAACATTGTACCCAAAGCCTTCTGTAGTCTCTTCTAGACCCAGGAACTAAAATGTGCATCCCTATATAAGACAATGGAGTGTGTAACCCCATATAAATTTACAATCTCTCGGATGTACAATCTTCCAAGGTCATCAACCCTGAAGGTGTCCTTTAACAATAAGAAGTGAGAAACCTTCATAAATTTGTCAATGACAACCCAAACTGCAACATTCCGTCGATATGACCTCGGTAAACATGTCATGATGTACATCGCAAAATCATTTCACTTCTACTCAGGAAAGTATAGCTGGTGTAAAATCCCTTCTAGTCGCAGATGCTCTGCCTACACTGGTTGAAAGGTGGAACACCTCCTGACAAAAACAAAAACATCTGTCTTCATACCTAGCAACCAATACGAAAAGTGCAGATCTTGATACATATTGGTTACACTAGGATGCACTGCCCAAACAGAGGAATGATATTCATACATTAGCACCTAATGTATGTCATATGACACACATAAACTCCCATAAAAATGCAAGATATCATCATCTCTTACATTACATACAAGAATAGGTTCCTCTCCTGACAAACTCTCTGATTGAACTAGGCTTTCTGTAACACCCCACGCTTCCATGGTACGATACTCTTTGAATAATACAGTATCATGTGGTATACACAACTTCGAGTTCTAACACACCATAACCAATCAAACTAGCCATTATCAATAGTAATACCCATGTTTTGAAATTATATAAATTTTAAATTTTAAAATGGACTTCATTTTTAGATTCGGAATATCGAAATTAGCCTATGGTGAAATTTTGGTATTTTTCTGAAAACATTCAATTTTTGATGAATAGAGAAAAACACTAAGTTATAGTTTAAAACCAAGTTTTTATTTAAATTTATTTTAGGTCAAAATAGATAAATAATACCTATATAAGTCCAATTTAATTAAATGGAGTCAGTTTATAATAATTTTAGATATATAAAAATTTTATAGAACTTTTCACCATCTTTTACCCATCTCCTATGAGAATTTGTAAATTCTCATAAAACTTAATTTTACCGCTTCTGTGAGTTGAATTTCAAAAATCTGAGAGACACGGTTAATATCATGGAATAAAATGTGGTTCAATAAGATAAAAATTTGTTTTTGAATAGTAACTTTTTATTTATATTTACCACGGTTAAAAGTAAATATGGTAATTAATGGTAAAAATGATATTATTATTACCCTAACACATGTACTAATTCTATTGGATAAGTATAATTCGACCAAAAAAACCTTAGGAATAATATATGAACCTATTTGTTCCATTTGGATTATATTAGGACATTTATTATTATTTAATTCAAAAAAGTGTTAAAAGAGATAAAATCAAAGATAAATAACTAAATAATTTAAAATATATGGTTATAAATAAGATAAATTCAATTATAAATATTAATTAGAAAGCCTAAAATATTTCCTACATAATGATATTTTATATATAATTTTTAGACAATAAATAATTAAATTTATTTATAACACAATGGCGATGTAGTAATTACTTAATTAATGAAATATTAAAATAATTGATATTATAAATATCACAATAAATGTAATTTGAGACTTTTTATGAATTAAAATTATTTTATAAGATAATATAACATATTAGTGTTGGATAGATGAACTTTTTCGAATTAATAATGATATTATTAATTTAGAAAAAACAAAATACCAAATAGTGTCAAAATTGACATAAAAGAGTTTTTAAAACAAATATTATATTATTAATTCATATTCTATTAATAAAAATATAAAGATCATCAAGAGGACTTATATAATTATATTTGTATCATTAATTAACAACTTGGGGTTATCTTGGAGGAATATAGTAAGTTCATTAACTATACAATATAAAAATACAAAGAGACATGGTAAATTTCAAACTATTTAACTAAGAGTTAAATATAAATGATAAGGTTAATATAGTGACCCAAACCTGTATAAAATCTATTGGTTGAAATTATTTAGACCTATACTAACATTAAATTTTAAATAATCCACTTTGGAGCCATCAGAAACCGAATATGAATTTATTATAAAGTAATATTTCTAGGTTTTCCAAAGGTGCCCCTCACCCCTTTTATAAAAGGGAACTCCCCATTCTCTCAAATTCATACCTTCAATTGCTTTTGGATCGGCCAACCCCTGCCCAAAGATTCTCCCAAATTATCTCACTTCAACATAGAGGCCTTAGTATGGTCATAAATCCATCCTATGGATCCTTTTTGATCAAATCAAAAGGAAGAACCCGAAAAAGAGACAATGTTTTCACCACCCTCTTTCATGTTCCTTTCTTCTTCCAATTCTTATTTATTTTTTATTTCCATTATAAAATAATAAATCT
The DNA here is from genome assembly GCA_963277665.1 of Viscum album. Classification (NCBI taxonomy): domain Eukaryota; kingdom Viridiplantae; phylum Streptophyta; class Magnoliopsida; order Santalales; family Viscaceae; genus Viscum; species Viscum album. Next base: position 697,630,741 of record OY728163.1, read on the forward strand.
AGTATATTATATATACCATTATGTTATTATAAATAGTTCACAACTATATTCATTATTCCATCCATCTTATGAATGATAATGTCATCATGTGTGCGTACGTACGACTTACCGTCTCCACGTCGTGGTGTAATTTGTTATTCAACAGTATGTTATTTGGATGGATATAATGATGATTAAAATGTATATAAATAATTAAATTAACATTATAATGTCTCTCTAAAATTAATATACCATCAAATTCGGCACTTTTTAGGAAATTATATTATCACTCGTGCTTACGTACGGATTACCGTCTCCATGATGCGATGAGATTCATTTCCACATTCACCATTCATCGACGATTATAAAAATATATATTACTAATATTTTTGTAATATATGACGTAATAATGATACTATATATATATATGTACTTACATATATTTTATTCACTTAGTTCTGTTCGATACGTTATGAAAACATAAACAGTGTTTATGCGTACGTATGGACTACCGTCTCCATAAATGGTGTTTTCCATTTCATACATATATTTAGTATACATAATCATATTGTAAATATATATGAAATAAAAATCATGTTTTATATTCTTAATTTATTTAAATCGTGATCTATGTGATACAATCAAGAATAACAAGTTAAAACACATACGATAAAGAAAGTAATTATTACCCGAAATGTTAATTTAACATGAAAATTATTATTAAATGGGTAGTATAAAGTCATAAATGAATAAAGAATGATAACTTAAATATTAATATGGTTCTAATATAATTCAATTACTTACTAAGGTATTTATACAAGAGGTTAAATGTACCATCGAGTAATGGAATGTCCGTGGTAAGGGGTTTTCATCTCACTCCTTATTCCAGTGAGATTGGTGCCATATTGCCACTGTTACCTTTTGTGTGGTGTATGTACTGGGACCTCTTTATCATCCACATCCACGTTTCATAAAAATGTATTTCAAATCATTCTTACTATTTTATAGAATATGGTTTAACGTCATTTATACCCTGGTGGTATTATTATAAGATTTTTATAAAGGAATCTTTCCGTCGTTTTCCAAACAAAGTCCTTTTTAACCTTTTTGACAAAATTAAGGTAAAAATGTCCTTTTTTAACTTATATGGTGGGTGAAACTATTTTCTGCTATTATAAAATCGTCGATGCATCCCTTACAAGCTTATATGAATATTTTCAATGTAAATTTTTTCTTTTATAATTATGTGACTTTTAAATGATTTCAAAAAAAGAGATATTTCTCTCAAATAGTTTTCATTTCATCTCTGTCAACATCCTCTGATGGATCTTAAGATTATTTTAATTTTATTTATTATGATACAAAATTTCCATATTGTATTAAATGTTTTCTGTTATTTTTGACTGTGGATGTGTTATTTTTATACCATTCATGGTTTATAGAGAAAGTATTGACATTTCGTATGCTAGTTTTAATTCGAATATTTTTGTTATGTTTAATCCTATTCACATGAGGAATGCATTGGACTTAATAAGTGATGGGTGGAGCCTGCTATAGCTCCTCAATGCATTGGTAGGTCTCATGAGACAAACTAGTGTCTTGGTAGAAGACCTTGACAAAATATTATTTTTAGTCTTGGCATAAGGCCTTGACTATGTGGTTATGATAGTTTGGAATTTTGCATTCCATCATTATGTAAGTGGTTAGTGATATTGAATGTGATTATTCGACTAGTAGAATATCCATGTGAATAATTAAATGGAATTACTTCATTTTATTTTTTCCATTTTATGCTGATGTTCATGTTTAAAAGTATTTTGTGTTAGTTATACGTTGCCTTAAATGTTAATGCTTATTTTTGAATGATTATGCTGTATTGTTATCCTTACTGAGTATCTGAGATCACCCCTTTCTATGTTTTATTTTTCCCAGGATTCCACGATGTGAATTGTGATTGATATGTAGGGTTAATCCAAGTGAATAATGGCGTTCATAAAGAATTATTTATGTTGTTTTGTATGTAATGAAGTGTAATGTAACATTCATGTATATAATCTATTTTCCAAGACTTTTGAACTGATCGGTCCTTCGGGTATTGATTCCTTATAATCATGCCAATGTTATGTAATAATGCACTGTCTCTGGGTAGTCGGGGTCGGGGGTTTACATTTGGTATCAAACGAAGTTTATCAATAACCTTGGAATCTAGATTTAGATAAACTCTAATTTGAGATCATATACATATGATTGACTTTGATGATTAGTATAGAATAAATTACTAGAATTTTGGTAATGTATATATTTTGTGAGTTTGCCAAGAAAATACATACATTTCTAGATATGAGCAGGTAGAGGAGGCTCGGGCACAGATGTTCCTAGGTGTAAAACCCAAAAACACCACTTTGAGCTAGACTCGAACGGGAACTGGTGCACGACAATAAGCTTTTCTGCACTCTTGGTTACGACACTCCCGGGGGATATGCTTAAGATAATTCACATATTCATTACAAATAATAATGAAGGGTTTATGAGTATATACTTCCTCAATGAAATCATCTTTAGGATTATGGATTATATCCATAAACCATTCAATTTACGTTAGGTATTTTACATGTTTGGAATTATTCATTGCAATTCATATACTGACCTAGTTTATTCCATTGTATAGAAATGGCACCCAGTAGAAGGAATTTTAACTCTAGCAATACGTATGATCCAAATAGTAAGAAGGATCATATCTTTCACAGTATTTAGCACACATTTAAAAGAGAAATTGTCTCCCATTTAATCTAAACATATGAAGAAATAATATCATGTGTTAACAAGATAAGTAAAGAATTCTCTATGTCCTTTGTCTTTGAAGGGAAGCAAGAGAAGAAAAGGATGGATTAGAGAAATATGGATAAAGGGATGTGGGAAAAGAAGAATTTTCCCATATGTGATAACTGTGGGAATAATCACCCTAGAACTTGCATTAAGGGAATGTGAGATTGTTATAAGTGTGGAGAAAAAGGAAACCATGTAAGTGACTGTAAGGTTAAGAAAAAGGTTTCAAATATACAATGCTTCATCTGTAAGTAGTTGGGACACTACGCAAACCATTGTTCAAATCATCCGAGTATTCCCCAAATGACTCTATTGAATAATAATCATGTTATGATACTACCAAAAATGAGGAGGTATGATTAGAGATCTTATGATTTAATTAATGAATTATTTCATTTGAGTGTTGTATCAACTCTATACTGGTTATAATAATTATGAAGTATAGAAGGATTGTGCTAATGTACTATTTCATTAAGGACTTGAGATTGTGTGGAAACAAGAAATTTGACTCAATCACAGGTTAAATTTTTGGAAAATATAGGATGAGAGAATGAGAAACCAAAATATGGTTCTCATACCGAGGTAGTGATTTTTGAATAATATATGATTTATTTGGATAAATTATATTGGATATTCTTGACTACATTGAAACTGATTAATGATTTGTATATTCCATCATTGTGGGAGTTTACAATATTTTTTGGATAGAAGGAGTATATCTAGTATTCTATAAGGAATAAGGGATCATGAATGTAATAAATAAGGTTTTATGGAAATTCAGGATGTCACAGGGTTTTAAGAGAATTCATGATGAAGGTGTTCACATGTTATTACACGGTAAAAAGGATCTTCATTGTGTTTACCTTCCTTATAAAATTTGGACTGTGGGTTTGGACAGAAGTATTTTGGATAATTCTAGTTTGAGATTATTTTTGTCTTTCCATAATAGGACAACCCAGAGGCCGGGTGGAAACCCCTCGCATCCGGATAGGCCTTGAGACCTGAACCCGCAACCGAAGGGCCACAAGGGTGTATCACTTACCACTGGCCCACGTGATGTCCTGGATTGAATAATGTAGTTTTTTTAGAAAAGTTTTGTAGATGAATTAGAAATTCATTTTTTTGGAACCCTATATGAATACGTTAAATTGAATATGTTTTTAATGTTCTATAATCTTTTAGAGTGAATGATGAGTTTGCGGTAGAAATTAGTGAAAAGAGTGTACTATACTTGTCAAGTATATATATATATATATATATATATATATATATATATCTTCTCTTATTATATGATTTAATTAATTATTAAACATTACGTAAGGGATCTTAAAACTAAAAATGTGTTATCCTAATACCTTATGTTTTGTTGAACTAATGATAGTTTAAATCATCATAGATTGATGGGTTTAAGGCCCTCAATTTTAAACTTGTTTTGGATTGATGACCTAAATCACTACCTATAAATATTTACATTTTTCCTCTGATTATATGTCTCTAATTTTCACCAATTTTCTCCTAATCCAGATCATAATTTGTTGGTGACCCTTTCATTTCCCTTTTACCCTTATTAAGACTAAATTTTATTAACCTAATTTCTCATGTGGGTTTTCCAAAATGTATATTCTATTTTCAACATTTTATTTTTGAAAAATAATTTCAAATTACGAGGACACAATTTATTGAAGGAGGGGAGAATGTAACACCCCAAGCTTCCATGATATTCTTCTCTTTGAATAATTTTGTAGTGTGTGTTGTACGCAACTTCGAGTTCTAACACAATACAACCAATCAAACTAGTAGTTACAAATAGTTATACCTACCTTTTGAAAATATAAAATTTTTATCATTTAAAATGTATTTCATTATTTGATTTGGAATATCGAAATTATCCTAGGGTGAAATTTTGTAATTTTTCTGAAAACTTTCAATTTTTGGTGAATAGTGAAAAACACTGAGTTATAGTTTAAAACCGAATTTTTATTTTAATAAATATTTATTTTATTTAAATTTATTTTAGTTCAAAATAGATACATAATACATATATATGTTCAATTTAATTAATTAGATTTAGTTTAAAAAAAATTAGATATATAAAAATATTATTGATCTTTTCACCGTCTTTTACCCATCTCCTAGGAGAATTTGCAAATTCACATAAAACTTACTTTTACCGCTTCTGTGAGTTGATTTTAAAAAATCTTAGAGACAAGGTTAATATCAAAGAATAAAATGTTGTTCAATAATATAAAATAATTTTTAGTGAATAGTAACTTTTTACATTTATTTACCACCGTTAAAAGTTAATAGGGTAATTAAGGGTAAAAATGATATTATTATTACCCTAACACATGTCATAATTCTATTGGATTAGTATAATTCGACCAGATAAATGTAGAATATAATATGAACCTATTTTGTCTACTTGTATTATATTAGGACATTTATTATTATTTAATTCAAAGAAGAGTTAAAAGAGATAAAATCATAGTTAAATAACTAATTTTTTTTAATATAGGGTTGCACATAAGATAAATTAGATTATAAATATTAATTATAAATATAAAAATATTTCCTAAATAATTATATTTTATTTATAATTTTTATAAATTATAAAATTTAATTTATTTATGAAACAATGGTGATGCAGTAATTACATAATTAATGAAATATAAAAATAATTGATATTATAAATATCTAAATAAATGTAATTTGCGACTTTTTATGAATTCCACTAATTTTATAGGTTAATATAACATATTAGGGTTGGTTAGATGAATTTGTTTCTAAGTAATAATGTTGTTATGAAATTAGAAAAAAACAAAATACGAAATAGTGTCAAAACAGACATAAAAGTGTTTTTGAAACCAATATTATATTATTAATTGATATTCTATTCTTAAAAATATAAGGGTCGGCCATTGGACTTATATAATTATAGGTGTATCATTAATGAACCACTTGGGGTTCTCTTAGAGGTATATAGTATGTTTATTAACTATATAATATAAAAATACAAAGAGACATGGTAAATGTCAAACTATTTAACTAAGAGTTAATTATAAATGATAAGGTTAATATAGTGACCCAAAACTATCAAAAATGTATTGGTTGAAATTATTTCTACCCATACCAATCTTAACCATTAAATAATTTACTTTTTAGCCTTTAGAAACCGAATATGAATTTATTATAAAATATTATTTCTAGCTTTTCCAAAGGTGCCCCTCACCCATCTTATAAAGCGGAACTCCCACATTTCTCAAATTCATACCTTCAAAACCTTTTTCCTCAGCCAAACCATGACCAAATATTATCTCAACGTCCATAACTTCAACCTAGAGGCCTTAGTTTGATCATAAAGCCAACATAAGGATCATTTTTGATCAATTCAAAAGGAAGAACCCGAAGAAGAGGTAATTTTTTCACCACCCTCTTCCATGGTCCTTTCTTCTTCCACTAATTATTTATTTGTTATTTAAATTATAAAATAATAAATCAAGTATATTATATATACTATGATGTTATTATAAATATTAAACAACTATATTAATTATTCTATCCGTCTTATGAGTGATAATTTCATCATGCGTGTGTACGTACGGCTTACCGTCTCCACGCCGTGGTGTAATTTGTTATTCAACACTATGTTATTTGGATGGATATAATGATGAGTAATATGTGTATAAATAATGAAAAAAACATTATAATGTCTCTATAAAATTAATATACCATCCAATTCCACACCTTTTAGGAAATTATATTGTCGCCCGTGCGTACGTACGGATTACCGTCTCCAGGACGCGATGGGATTCATTTCCACATTCACCATTAATCGACGATTATAAAAATATATATTACTAATATTTTTTTTAATATATGACATAATAATGCTTCTGTAGATATATTTATATATATATATACTTACATATATCTTATTCAATTAGTTTCATTCAATACGTTATGAAAACAGAAATAGCGTTTATGCGTACGTATGGACTACCGTCTCCATAAATGGTGTTTTACATTTCATATATATATCTATTATACATAATTATATTTCAATAAAAAATGATATATAAATCATTTTTTATATTCGGTAATTATTTAAAACATGATCTAAGTGATACAATCAAGATTACCAAGTTAAAACGCGTATGATAAAGAAAGTGGTTATTACCGAAAATGTTAATTTAACATGAAAATTATTATTAAATGGGTAGTATAAAGTCATAAATGAATAATTTATGATATCATAAATATTAATATGGTTCTGGTATAATTTAATAACATAATATGGTCTTCATACATGAGGTTAAACGTACCCTCGACTAATGGAAAGTGCAAGGTAAGAGGTTTTCATCTCACTCCTTATTCCCATGGGATTTGTGCCATATTGCCACTATTACCTTTTGTGTGGTGTATGTACTGCCCATAATTGTATTCTTTTTTTAATACACTTTAATTTATGTGTATTTACATATTCATTATATGATACCTCTTTCATGGGGTGTATGTTTTGTAAGTTACCAAATTGGTAAGGTTTTATTTCACTATCTCTTAATTATCTGAGGTTGTTTATACGTATTTATCTACTAGGACCTCTTTATCATCCATATCCATGTTTCATAAAAATGTATTTCAAATCATTCTTACTTTTTTATAGACTATGGGTTAAATTCATTTATACCCTTCTTGACTTTTTATAAGATTTTATAAAGGAATATTTCCTTCAATTTCCAAACAAGGTCCTTTTTAAACATTTTGAAAAAATTATGGTAAAAATGCCTTTTATTAACTTATAATGTGGGTGCGTATATTTTCCACCATTATAAAATCGTATAAGCTTCCCTTAAAAGATTATAAAAATATTTTTAATTTAATAGTTTTCTTTTATTATTATGTGACTTTTAAATGATTTAAAAAAAAGATATATTTCTCTCAAATAGTTTTGATTTCATCTATGTCAACATCCTTTGATGGATTTTAAAATTATTTGAAGTTTAGTTATTATGATACAAAACTTCCATATTGAATTAAATGTTTTGAGATATTTTTGACTGTGGATGTGTTATTTTTATACCATTAATGGTTTATGTAGAAAGTATTGACATTTCGTGTGCTAGTTTTAACACGAATGTTTATGTATGTTTAAACCATTTCATATGAGGAATGCATTGGACATAATAAGTGACAGTTGGAGCCCGCAATAGCTCCTCAATGCATCGGTAGGTCTCATGAGACAAACTATTGTCTTGGCACAAGGCCTTGACAAAATCTTATTGGTAGTCTTGGCACAAGGAATTGATTATGTGGTTATGATAGTCTGGCATTATGCATTCGATCATTATGAATGTGGTTAGTGATATTGCATATGATTATTCAACTAGTATAATTTCCATGTGAATAAGTAAATTGAATTACATCATTTTATTTTTTCCATATTATTCTTATGTTCATGTATAAAAGGCTTTTGTTTTAGTTATACATTTCCTTAAATGTTTCTTCTTATTTATGAATGTTTCTACTGTATTGTTATTCTTACTGAGCATCTGAGGTCACCCCTTTCTATGTTTTATTTTTTCCATGATTCCAAGAAGTGTATTGTGATTGATATGTAGGGTTAAGCCAACAGAATAATAGCATTCATAAAGTATTATTTATGTTGTTTTGTATATTATGAAGTGTAATGTAACATTCATGTATGTAATCTATTTTCTAAGACTATTAAACTGGTCCCTCCTTCGGGATTTGATTCCTTATTATAATACCAATGTTATGTAATAATGCACCGACTATGGGTAAATGGGTTGGGGTGTTACACTATCAACATCTGATAGTTTCCTCATTCACACTTTATCTTGTAGAGTAGGGATAAAATCTACATTAGAATGGAATGTCTACCCCTCTCTATTGTGAACCTACTAATGTATCTCAGATAATAGAGCCATAAGTTCCCACTCACTACTGGCCACCTAAACTACCAGTATCTACGTCCTCTTTCTCAGTGCATCAGCCACAATGTTGCCATTTCTAGACATGTAGGAATGTTCAAAATCAAAATACTGAAGGTAATCAACCCACCTTCGCTATCTCCGATTACGATCACACTGATTAAAGATATAGTAGATATTTTTTTGGTTAGTGGAAACCAAAAAATGTTCTTCCAGGTGATAGTGTCTCCAGTAGTGTAACACATGAACAACCATAGCCAACTAGAGATCATGTGTTGGGTACTTCCTCCTATGTGGTCTCAATTGCTGTGTCCCGTATGCAAAGAATCTTTCTTCCTGCATGTGCAGATCTCCCATCCTGATACCTGATACATAATAGTATACAATATATCTGTTGCTCGGCTCTAGAAATACTAGCTTCGGTGCTAAAGATAACATCACTTTCAGCTCCTGAATGGATAACTCACAAGAATCTGGAAAAAATTACATCACACCCTTCATAGTCAGGCCCATTAGTGGGGCTTCTAAGTATAAAAGTCTTGTATGAGATGTCTTTATTAACAATCCCTCCCTAGAAAAATCTTTACCTCAAAGATGTTATTTGGATTCTCCCAGGAAACTACTGCCCTCACTTTCACTAGATCTACAGATACTCCTGTCTCTGAGAAAACATGACCCATGAAGTGAATTCGGTCCATCCAAAAGTGGAATTTTGACAGTTAAGAATTTAAATGATTCCCTCTTAGTATAATAAAAATGATTTCAATCTATGTATCATGGTTGTGTCGAGTGTGAGAGTACACCAAGATATCTCCCACGAAGACTTCCACAAAAAAATCCAAGTAGGGATGGAACACTTGGTTCATCAGTTCCGTAAAAATATGGGCTGCCTTCGTGAGACCTAATGACATAACCACGTAGTCATTTAGACTATACGTACTATTATTGTCTATAATAGGTATATTAGATGGTCTAATGTGTAGTTGATGATAACCAAGTATTAAGTCATTCTTTGGGAACACCTTGGATCCTCGAAGTTGATGAAAGAGATCATCAATACTCGATAAGGGTTGTCAGTTCTTGAATGTCAACTTGATCAACTTATAATAGTATACACGAATACAGAGGTTACTATCCTACTTCATCGAAAACAGGAAAGAACAACCCGAATGAGAAGTATTAGGTCAGATGAAACCCTTTTCTTGAAACTCCTCTAACTACTTATTGAGATCTTGTAACTCTGGTGTATCCATCCTATAGGGAGGAATGGACATCGGTGCCACCCATTGAACTATCTCAATAGAATATTCTACCTCTCAATTCAGAAGAAAAACTAAAAAGTCCTCTAGAAAGACATCCCTGAAACGATTGACCACTAGTGGAAAGTCCAACTACAAAGTCCCATGATCATGCAGATATAGACTAATAATATGGAGTGTTACTCCTCCCAACCCATGCGGCTTGGGTACCACTCTACTCTCCATGGCATCCCATTCACCCTTATGAAGAAACAATCCACCCAATGGTGATGTGAAACTCACCCTATGCTGATTGAATTTAACAACATCTTTGAAGGTAACTAAAGAGTCCATTCTGAGAATGACATAATAGCATGTCGTCTGTTAGACATAGAGGTCCCATAAGAAGTGACGCCCACCAACCTCAAGAGGTAACTCCTTGTACTGACATACACAAGCTATTCTTGTCCCCAAAGGAGTTTCCAATTTCAAGACATAAATATAAGAAAATATACAATGCCCAAAACTCTCCACAATAATAACAAATATGAAGATATGAAAATACCGTGTAAAGAAAAGTGAAGAAGATAAAACTGAGGAAACTAGGATAGTACCATGAATTGAAGAGGGCCCATGGTCCTAATTTTTTTGGTTATACTCTACTTAAAAACCCTGACCTGAACCATATCCTGGTGAACCCTGAACTGATTCACTATGTGGCAATCGAAAACAGTGTGTCAGATAACTGTGGTCCGACCTCGGCCACGACCTGAACATCCTGATGAACTCCAATTCCAATAGAAATGATATACTGGTGGTCATGTTCTGGTGCAAGAAGTCAAAACAAAACCCCTATCACCAGCAGATGGTGAGATGATATGACATAAGCACTGATGATGTCTCATATTGCCATAAGATCAGCACTCCACTATGTCTCTTGGACTATGTGGCCTCGTATACCCGCTCTTCCCACAATGGTTGCAAAACACCTATCCACAAGAAGAAATATTCCTCCAACTCTGATATCCACGTGTAGACTCCCTGTGAAACTTTATACTATCTGTCTGAGGGGTACTAATTCTGGATACAGAAATACCATGGCATACATCTCTATAATCCCTCAATTTTTTTTTTTGTGATCATCACCTGGTTGATTAATGATGTGTTGGTAGTCAACCTGAATATGTTCACTTGAGATCATATTTTGTGCGTAATACCATCCTCAAACATACTTGTAATGAATAAATCATCACCTCCGAGGATGGGAGTTAAGCGATGTTTCTCAGGGAAGCAAGAATAACACTCCACAACTAAAAGAGTACCATGTTCCAGACTCATGAAATCTTGGGCTCGGTCGGCCCTTAGAGTCTCTTGGTAAAAGTAGTCATTGAAGGAACAATAAAACAGATTGAAAGCCATAACCTTCTGGAATCCCACTTGTGATATCACACCCCACTATCTCTTGGAAGATTCAAAAAGCATATACATAGAGAGCTTCACCCTCCTCTCTAGTGGTGTCCCCAGATGCTCAAATATTGATAGCGTGGCTTTTAACCATGACTTAAAAACATGAGGTCCTCCATCCCCTGTGAAGGTGGGTGGATTTTTCTAGTGGAAAACCCGTGTGAACTCTACCATTGATGGGTCCATATGATGTACTCCGATGAAGTTCGGCATGAACATCATAATTCCTTTCTTGGAACTGTGCATCGTCACCTATATCAAGGATACCAGTTGGTTCCAAGACAGGCATGACAAGAGAATTTTCTGGCAGTTCGTGATCACCCATATCTAGTGTCTGGTCACTGCCATGTAACTCGCATACAACTGGTGGACGTCTGGGTGCCACGAATCTACAAGTTCAAACACACACATTTGATGAAGATTTAAAATAACTGAAACATTGAAGTGTATGATGGGAAAATGAGAAAGAACAAATTCAATATTTCAAAATGGGGAGATACACGACATGTATAACTCATACATGGAATGTTCTGTTAAGCCTCCACATGGGCATGTACTCTACCCACCGTGGTCATGTAACACCCCATACACAAGGCGTGTACTCCAAATACACATCGTGTACTTGAATTGTGTTCCCCTACCCAAGTTCTTCTACACAAATAACCCCCACGGTTCACATAGGACGAGACTAAACTGCATGTTTTTTCCATACACATCATGTACTAGAATGAACTTCACCAACACATGTTGTTAGTCACACAGCCAGTTACATGGCTGACTCTACATGGCGGGTTTCTGCTGGACATGATGTGTACTAACATCCCAAAATCCACCTGTGTCATTCGTTACTCGATCGAACACAAGGCTCATACCCACTGAGTGTACATTAGGTACACAGTGTGTTCCACCAAAGATTTCCCAACCACGTGTCTCGGCCCACACATCGAGTCCCACAATTAAGGATTACATGGAATGTACATATAGTACATGGTGTGTACATACGAAAAGTTGTTCTTTCCCGAAGAGAAGGAACCATGTTGTGTATTTATCATTACACTCCATGTATTCTGGGGTTTTATAGACAATATTCCTTAGAAACCACTCTGGATCCTAGAAAAACCTAGAAATGATCAATAAAATGCCTAATTCTAATCTTTGAGGGCCCATACTCCCAGCGAATCGAAGATGGGATTCTTACTCATGTCATATAAAAGAATAACAATGCAATGATCCACCAAATTTCAATCCATGAGGACCCACAACACCACAAAATCCAATTCTTGGTATTAAATAAAAAACCGTGGAAACTATTAATACCCTATCAAATAGAAGGTATAGTATAAAAGCATATATCACAACAACATACAGTCAGTAAGGCATCCTAAATGGAATAGAATGAATGCATTCTAAGAGATCACTAGGAAGTGCCTATATGATGCACGAGATGGATTACCCGCATATAAACCGGTTTGAATAGAAATAGAACATTAAAATTATCAATGATAGTATCGAAAAACTTGTGAATCACCCAATGGTGAAATAAAATTAACTATAAAAAGAGAAAAACAAGTAAAATTTGAATATACTACTTTAATTAAATTTTCCACATACATGGGTTAGCTACTCTCGGGCACATCATATTACCAAATTCATATTTCATAATATCCATATCTATGGGCTCCAAATAGTACATGAAGACGAAAATAATTTCCCTTTAATACAACTTTGTAATGTCCCAGTTCAGGGAGATGCCCAGAGGTTCCCTATACAATGTTATTCCCATGGTATCAAGTGCATTTCCTCAAACTCCAGAGGCTGCTGACTAGACGCGAGGGCCTACTGTGTGATAGTGGGGTTACTATTTCATTATTGGTAGAGTAATGCAGTAAAAATAAATAGATAACAATATATGAAATAATTCTAATACCATAAAACATTAAACAACAGAAGACTGTATAAATAAATAAATGGAGCACATATATAAATGATGCATGATACATATGTCTAGGAAAGTATCAAAAAAATTCACAATGATGGAATACAGTGATGAACCAATGTAAAATGGAAATCAAGTAAACAACTTATGAGCTTCTCAAGCCTCAGCTTGATCCCATGATCTCTAGCTCCAGAGTAGTTAAGTACCTAATGTAGATGGTCACTTTCCCTTCTTTAGACCTGCTGCAATATAATATGTTTGGGCCCAAAAGCATGACCCAAACAGGGTGTGAGGTGAATCTCAATAGGAAACCACTGAAATATCTGTACCTAACATATAGTGAATATATATGGCATATAATATGAAAAAAAGAAATTAAAAGAAGCACTCAAAAGTAAACAATCATACAGTTTAAATTATATTCCTTTTCAATATATCACATAAGAAGAAAATAAAAAAAATGTAACCCTATGGGAAGTACTCATGGCCTAACCCCTTGGGTTCAAACAACAAATGCAAGAAACCCTCTGGGTAGTACTCACAGTCTAATCCCTCTAGTTATTATAATGAAAACAATCTCTGGGGAGGAACTCACAATCAATTCCTTGTGTTGTCTCGTATCGAAACTATAGACACTCTGAAGATTAACTCAATGTCCAATCCCCCCTTTGGTCTTGCAACAAGGAACTAAAAACACTATGAGGGAGAAAAAAGACCACCCCATATGGTCTCGCAGTGTAAAAAGTAACTAGACACTCTAGAAAGTCCCTCAACGTCCATACTCCATATGGTCTACTACACCAGGTTCCCATAGACCTATGTTAGTCAATCATGAAAAATGATGTTCAATGGAAAAACTAAACCATAAGAACTAGTTGGATAACATCTTTCAAGACCTACATGGATAAACAACTACAATCATATAATAATAAACGATAAAATTACCCCATCCTAACAACACTAGGCATGGAAAATAAATAATCCCAATGAGTAAAGCTTGATCAAACGGTCAATAAAAACAAAAAAGGGAAATCGAAAACATATCATGTCAAAATAACGTTATTCACACTAAAATACCTCTACTCGAGCAAGTAGGGTATTTCAGGCATCAACATGGTTAATTACCCTAAACACATAATACCGCAAATGAGTGTATTGGGCACTTGTTCACATATAACTCAATGACTAACTATGGAAATGGACAAACCAACTACCTTGGTGTTGTACGATCGATACAATTAAATCCCAACCTATGATTCGACTATAGATCATCGTAGATCTACAAAAAATGTTTGCAATGTTCAACCAAGAATATATCAATAGTGAATAGAAAATCTGGAAGTAAGGCTCTAGAATAAAGAATATCATATCGTGGAGATTCCAATGCAATTGGCGACGGTCGATTTGCAGAATGGATGGAAAGACTGGGGCTCAGAGAAGAATCACCAGCTACAAACACTCATGATCATGAAATAACAAGAAGAAGGGTGTTCTGTCGATTAGATGCGACCTCAGTCCGTTTAATGAAATAAATGAAAATACATGTCATGTTCTTTGAGTGTTCATAACATGTACTTGATTTTACCAACAACTTCTCTAGGCGGTCTCTAGGTCAACCCACATGGCTACGTGCTCAGCCATTACATGACCAGCATGCGACTACCGGTGGTAACTGGTAACACGGCATGTACTTATAAGTATAAGTCTTGTACTCCTAAAATTTACAGAACCTCCACTTTTTCTCAAAAAAAACATGAAAATTAGATTTATACATGAAATGAAGATCCCGGTTCTTATAGGTTTACATTCATAAGGTTTATATTACTATTTCTAATGTCATGTTACTATAATATATGTATATGTTCATTATCTTCTATAAATACTTCTTATTTTATTAGTTATTAATTTTTACGAATTAATTATGGTGTATAAGTGATTTTAGGTATTTTATACTATGTAAAATTAATATAAGATGGGATACATTATATTGATTACAGTTTGGGTCGTTATAAATGTCTTAATATGTTTTGAGTAATGTGATGGGAATAGAAATTCACCATTAAAACATATTTTATTTCATTAATATTTTAATACATCAACTTATGAGATATAATACAGGAGGGAATCTTAACCAAATTACATCTATGAATTGTATGTAATTCAATAATTAGGGGAAAAGGCTGTGACAAGAATGGATTTTCTTAATGTATAGTTGGTGTTATGTTTTTGGGATATTTAGCTAATGGAAAATACTACAACATTTATAATAATGAATTTAGAAGGATTTTTGATACTATAGATGCAATGGTTTCTTAGAACTCATTATATAATATTGTTATTAAATAGAGGAAAGTGTAATATTTAAAAAAAAATAGAGTATGATTAGTACAAAAACTAAATATTTAGAATGTGAAGAAATTCCATTGAATGGGCGTAATAAAAATGTTTATTTAGGACAGTCAAGTGAATATGAGATATTTTTATCAATTCATATATATGATTTTTTATACTAGTCGAGGACATATAAATCTATATAATACATTATTTAGTAGTTTAAATAGATAAATCGTTTAAAATATCTTATATATATTTTATTTTTAATGTCAGGAATTAGAATTTTAATTTATCTATAAAAAATAACTACAATATTCTAGTGAAAAATAATGAATATGATTAGTCAAGAATGATAGAATGTAGGTGTTTGTTTCAAGTAAGAGAAATTTTTTTTATTAAAATTAAGTGGTAATGTCCAAAAAATAAATAACAAATTAGATGAAGTTGAAAGGAATATAGAGACACATATTTGAAATGGATAATCTCATATCTAATGAGTGGGGTATTACGAAACATTTACCCCTAATGAAAATATTCAATCCATATGAATAATTTATTATATCAATTATAAAATGAGATATAATAAATTTAGAAATACTTTCCAGGAAACATTTATAAATAGAGTGCATGGGGAAGAGGTTAATATTTGCTAAC
Source organism: Viscum album (assembly GCA_963277665.1). Lineage (NCBI taxonomy): Eukaryota > Viridiplantae > Streptophyta > Magnoliopsida > Santalales > Viscaceae > Viscum > Viscum album. The sequence goes on from OY728163.1 coordinate 697,647,123, forward strand.
ATGCCAGAATTTTCCTTTATAATAGTTTTTTTGAAGTTATACTATATGATTATATATATTTTTCTACTAATATATAACCATGATCTAACAACAATATATTATATTTTCAACTAATTTTATTAAAATCATTGATGATAAGAGTTAAAAAATTATAATATGAAATTATCAAATATATCACTCATCAACATAAATCATTTTGATTATATTATTAAAAATTAAAACATTGAATATGTTTTATGTTAATTTATTATTTGTAGAAAATGTTTTTTTAGATTTAAATTCTGTGAGATATTATATATTTCATCAAAATTCAAATCATTCCTTGAATGAATATTTTTAACATATATCATTAGATTTATATTTCATAACAATTTAAGATATTTAGAATTTAATTATCTAAATGTTGGTTATAATATAAAATACATTGAAAAAAACATGCTATTGGTTGTTAATGTAATTAAATAAACTAAATAGAGTTAATAAAAAATATTAAGATATTACTCTATGTTACCTTATTAATACTATATGTTATGTTTGTTATTTATTTCACCGCTATCGGTGACAAAAAATTGAATATCATTGTATATGAGTGAGTAGGACATTGGGAATTTCCTCAAAATAATTATTATGTAGTGACTATATTAATGTAAAATATGTCTTATTAAATATATATTTATCAGGATGTATTAGGATTATATTTTTATTGGTCAGATGACCATATAATGAGGATTAATTGTTTTCATAAAATTAAGATATATTATATTTTTTGGGGATTCTAGTTACTATTAGAATTTTATATGATGAATATATAATGGTTGCTTATTTAATGTCATTTTGTTCATAATTAGGTAATTATATAGAGTAATTCGTTGTTTAATTTATATTTAGTTTCTCAGTATATTGTAATAATTTTTTTCAATTAAAATATCGAAGAACTCAGATTAGTAAAATTGATCAAATAAAATTGACAAATAGTACCACATAATCAAGGAAATATTAGATAAAATTATCCTAAGATTTTACTAAATTCATTTATATGATCAAATATATGATGATTTTATAAAACAATTAGTTGAGGATTTATTTATAGAAAAATAATTTGACAACTACAATTTAAAATGATCCCTTAAAGGATGATGTTTTGGATTTGTATTGTCCCCGATGTTTGATTGCAATTTCTATCAAAGGAGTGATATGATCATAATTAATAGTAATAAATTTCAATAAAATATTGGTAATAATTTATGGGTAGATTATTAGCTGGAATAATAAAATTTCATTATGTGTATAGTGTTATATTTTTTAGATAATGTTTTATGTTCAATTATTATAGGTGCTATTTAAATATCACATATTTTATGTGTATTATAATTATTTTACTATGAAAGGATTTCATAAATTTTTATCGGCTATATATAAGAAATATAATATGATGAATGAGAATATTATTATAATGTTTTTGAGATGTTTTTTTTATATTTATTTGAATGGTGATGGAGGTGAGTTTTCCTTTATATTCTTATTGTGTTTGTGTATCTGCTAATTTTTCATATATGTGGAGTACATTGTAAAATACAATATAGTATAACAGAAGGAAAAATAATATTTTTAAAAGTAGTTTTATAGTGTTTTTTACTAAATTGATTTATCCTTTAGGGGTTACATTGAATAATCATTAATGTTTTTTATTTATTAAACTATTATTATTCATATATGCATAACATTTTATAATAGAAGTCTATATAATAAGAATAAGACAATTTTTTTGAATTTTTTTAAATTTTAAATTGATATAAATTGTATAGTAGAGTCGCTATTAGGATAATTAAATTTGTAGAAATATTTACTATAAATTTGAATATTCTCATAATAAAGGATGTTTGATGTGTTTTTTATTTATGAATCGTGTTCATTTCATTATTTCCATATTAAACCCAATGTGGCATAATATCTATTTTATGCAAATTATATATTCAGGAATAATTAAATATGTAGTTATATTATTTTTATCTACCTAAATATTGATACCATTTTATTTATACATAAAATTTTTTATTGAGTTCAAGCTCTAATAATGTTCTCTTTTGTTTCAACAAATGTGGAAAATAGTAGGATGAAAAAATCTAACATCAAAATAATTTTTTCATACACAAATTATCTTATAAAAGGTATTATAAATGGCATAAGGTAATAAATATTTAGAAAAGTAATGACAATGTTCATGGTACAAAAAATTCATAACTGTTTTGTAGAGACCCGTATCTTGACGTACATTGACATTACATTACTTTTGCGGAATACTTAGTACATTACAAAAACACACACACAAGGACCGTAATAGTTTAGTGTATTTGGAAACTCGGACTATAATCTTCTAATCGTGGTGAAAGATCTTCAAAATCTCCCATAAAGATCTTCCTTTTTTTTTTACCTAAAACTTTTCTTTATATCCTGGGGAAAAGAAAACATAAAAGGGTGAGCTCAAATACTCAGTAAGGGTAAACAATATAAATATCAATCACATCATATTCATAAGAACATAACATTTTGGAAATCATAACCTGCAAAAGAGAGCATAATTTCATAATCATGGGATAAATTATGGCAGTGAAAAAGAAATCCCAATAATCATAACTTAAAACATGAAACTTTTTGGCATACACACATAATCATAGAGAATCATTTCTTGTTAGTCAAGACTAATTGCCAAGACTATCTTAGTGGAAAAAGTCCCTTTCTGAATCGAGTAACCCTCGTTTCAGTCCTGTTTCACTGAACCGGTATAACCTACCGTTCCAGCCCTGTCTATCTCATGAGATATAAAATCTTTACCCAATGCATTGGAGGGAGATATAGGTCCCACCCATATTATAATTAATCCTTTCTTATGTGTGCCACATAATCATAAAACATACATCATCGCATAACACATGTAACAAAAATGGGATTCTTGAAACATCATGACATCATAAATCAATTCATATAAAATAATGGAATTCATAAAAATAATTCCATCACAACATGATCAAATCAATGTAATAATAGGGATAAAAACAGAACCCTTTATTATCTTAGATGGAAAATAATTTTGATAAAACACTTGAACTTCATTCTTGAGGAAAATATCCTTTCTTCTTCAAAAACATTTTTCCTTTCATAACATGTCATACAACTTTAAAATAAAAGAAGTTGATTAAAAATAAACTTGAAAACTTGTAAAGGAAGCTTCTTGGAAATAATGTTTTAAAAATCCATTCAAGCCGTATAAGTTAATAAAAACATTCTTCGTACTTTTGTCGGAAAAGTCAAAAAGTACCTCGTACGAAAAACGACAAAAGATTCCTTTCATACGTATTACTAAAAACTCACCGAAGGGTAAAAATGGATTTAAACAATTTTAGGTGGATGGAAATAATATTACATATTGAGTAAACCTGGACGTGGATGATAAAATACACCCCAGTAAATACTTACGAATAAACAATCTCGGATAAAAATGAGATTGTGATATTTCCCTTACCTTAGGTCCGATTTTCTTTGTACGTGTCCGAAGCTCCTGTATAATGGTTTAAATAATGTCATTGACTTATTACAGAATCATATTCATTGTTATTATATCATATATGGTTCACTTATGACATTATATTACCCGTTCTTTTGTAAATTCCATGTTAAAGAAGCGTTTTGGGTAAAATCGTTTCTTTTATCGCAGGTGTTTTGACTTGTTGTTCTTGACATTATTATTACTTATATCATGATTTACTTACTTCTATAATATAAAATATGATTTATATATCATATATATTCAGTATATATATATATATAATAGATAGATAAATGAAATGAAAAACACCGTTCATGGAGACGGTAGTCCGTACGTACGCATGAACGCTGTTTTCCTTTCCCTATTGTCTTGAATGGAAGTAAGTAGACGAGATACATATATATATACATAAATCCAGTAGATTTATAATGTCATATATTTCATTATTATTTCTTATATATACTTTATAATCATTCTTAAATGGTTAACATGGAGAATGAATCTCATCGCGTCGTGGAGACGGTAGTCCGTACGTACGCACGAGCGATGATATCATTTACCTAAATATTGAATTGAATTGGAGTGGATTATATAATATATCAGAATCAATATGATGTTTTAATAACTATGTATAGTTATTCTTTACACCATTATACCCATCCATGTAAGGTGGTGGTGGAAAATAGATTACACCACGGCGTGGAGACGGTATTCCGTACGTACGCACGCGCGGTGATTTCTTTTTCCGTAGGATAGATAGATGGTGAAATAGGGTTGTTTCATACTTATTATAACATATCAGTATATTAGTGATACTTATGTTATTACTTCATAATGAAACAACCTAAGAAGAAGAAGTGGAAGAAGAAATAAATATGAAAGAATTGGTAACGGTAATTACCTCTTCTTTGAAGCGCCTTTTGGAGACCTCCTCTTAGGGAACTAAAATTGGTCTTTGAGGAAGACCAGAACCTCTAGGATGTTGCTAGGGAAGTGGAGAAGTGATTTGGGCAGGGGTTGGCCGAGCTTGAGTGCTCAAATTGGTGTGAGGAGGAGGGGGAGGAGGTGTCCTTTTATAAGGGAGGAGTGGGGCACCTTAGGAATATCTCAAAATATTATTTTATATTAAAGTCAAAATAGGTTTATAATGGTTCCAAAGGGTCTTATTTCGAAGCTAAAGTGGGTATGGGTCGAAAGCCTATCAACCAATAGAATTTAGACAAGTTTAGGTTATTATTTTAACCTTATCAATTAGATTTAACTCTAAGTTAAATAATTTAACTTTTACCGTGTCTTTTTGATTTCTTACACTATATGGTTAATACACTTACTATAACATGCCAAAAGAACCCCAAATTGTTTATTATTAATACATATATCCTTATCTAAGTCATTTGGCCGAACCTTAGATTTTTAGGAATAAAATAACAATTAATAATATAATATTTGATTTAAAAACTATTTTGTGTCAATTTTGACACTATTTGATATATGATTTTTGTGAAAGTTATAACAGAATTATATGTTCGAACCAAGTTTATTACATCAACACTAATATATCATAGTAACCTAGAAAATTAGTGGAATTCATAAAAAGTCTCAAATTACATTCATTTGAGTATTTATAACATCAATTATGTTAATATTTCCTTAAAAGGGTAATTACTGCATCATCGTTGTGTCATAAATAAATTAATTTATTTAAAGTCTAAAAATTATAAATAAAATATGATTATGTATGAAATCTTTTTAGCTTTCTAATGAATATTTATAGTCGAATTTATCTTATGTATAAACCCATATTAAAAATGTTTTAGTGAATAAACTTTGATTTTAACTCTTTTAACTCTTCTTTGAATTAAATAATAATAAATGTCCTAATCTAATCCAAGTGGGCCTAAATGGTCATATTTTATTCCTAAGCTTGTTTTTGGTCGAATTACACTTGTCCAATAGAATTAGGACATGTGTTAGGGTAATAGTAATATCATATTTACCCTTAGTTACCCTATTTACTATTAACAGCGGTAAAAAAATTAAAAAGTTACTATTCACCAAAAATTATTTTTATCTCATAGAACCACATTTTACTTACTGATATCAACCGTTTCTGTTGGATTTTTGAAATTTCATTCACAGAAGCGGTAAAATTAAGTTTTATGCAAAATTCAGTTTTTAACCTACCACTTAGTGGTTTCACTATTCATCAAAAATTGAAGTTTTTCAGAAAAATGCCAAAATTTCACCCTAAGCTATATTTCATATTCCAAATTCAAAAATGAATTCTATTTTACCAAATTCATAACATAGAAGTTGCATTAATTAATTTTATAATTAAATCCCGCAAATAGCGTGTTTTTAAGAGATAATAACTATCAAAAGATTGACACTTGTTTATAACTGCTTTAAATGTGAAATTACATCCAATGACAAACATTGTATATTCTAAATATACTTTAAAACCACTAAAATTAATAATTTATCAATATTAATTATTTCGATTAAAAAAGTTGTTATTAATTAAAATTTAGTAATTTTTACTATTGATCAGAATATGAAAGTTATCCGAAAAGTACCAAAATTTCGCCTTAGGCTAAATTCAATACTCCGAATCCATAAATGAAGTCCATTTTGAGAGCTAAAATTTCTAAAATTTTAAAAAGTGGTTATTACTATTCATAACGGCTAGTTTTAATAATATTTTAATAGCATATCGTTGTTTCGTGAAACTCAGTATTGCGTACTACACACGCTATCGAGGAAGGTTGCGATTGCGTGTAATGCAAGGAAAGTCAAGGATGTGTGTTGTGAAAGCTCCTTTTGGTGTAGCGTACAACACAAGACATTAGTGAAATAAAAAAAATATTTTTCATAAAATCTTGGGCTGTTACATTCTACCCCCCTTAAAATGAATTTCGCCCTCGAAATTCATCGGGGTTATAAATGGTTTACTATTCGAAAGTTTCTTTAATAGAAACCCACATCGTAAAAAGGAATACCAAAACTTGGCTTTAAAAACTAAAGTATGAAATGTAATGATTACCAAAACAAACTAATCACTGGGTTTCCACATAGGTGAAAATATAGATATGGAAGAGAAATCTAACCATCGTGTTCTGATGGAGAGTGGTAGAGAACATGGCTATGGAAAAGCCAGTAATCACAAATCCATAGATTTGTGATGATATAAGGTACCATCTGATTCATCAGGTATAAGATCACTAGGACAACATTTTTGGTTTTCAAGATCATTTCCCTAAAGTTGAAAATTTGAATTGGAATAAATACATTCTTTATTTTGGTACAATCTCACTATTGTTCGTGCCTAGAACAATTTCCACTTCATCTCTTAAATAAATGAAGTTGAATTTGTTATTCATGAAGTGTTAGCAGATCATGTGATAGAATGACGGGTCATTCCATCTGTCTCAAACAAAAGGTTAGAAAAAATTATATACATAAGTCGATCTATAGTGAGATTAATCATATATAGTTCCTAAAATGGACTTATACTTCATATATCATACTTCTTAATATAATAAAACTAGTTTATACTAAACAGGGACTTCCTGTAGGCCAGTGTTAGGCGATAAAGGCCAGTCGCACTTTGGTTGTGGGTTCGATTCCCACATCCTTGTCCGACGCGATGGGCTATCGCCCGTCCTGCAGGTTGTCCTTTTTCTAAAACTACATTACTATAACATCCCATCAATAATATCGAAAATCTTGTATCCTTAAACAATACTAACTTATGTCCAACATAATCCATTTTAATCTTTAGGCTTGTTCATAATACTGCAGTCCACTCTCATAATATAGTGAAAATGATTACCAGAGATTTAATACTGTCGTTGATCCCCATATATCATAAGATATGTCTTGTTGGTCACATTCCAAACATTCAAAGGCCTTAATCACGTATTCTCTTGAATACCCATTGAACCTTAGTGAAAACATGAATGCGGTTAAAAGTTACCTCTTTCCACATACCAAAATCCAAAAATTCTATATACTCAAACCATGATATAACCTTCTCCTTATATCATTCATGAGCTCATGAATACAATCAAATACCTCATTATCTTATTATTCCTTCATTATGCGCATATAATCTACATTCCAAAAATATCTGAATAACCTTTCATGGATACTGGTAACATTAATCAGACAACAGTGTAACAATCCTTACATGTCTCTTTAATCCATAGTACCATGAGATTACTTATACAACATTACACATAATAAACATGTAATCATTCCACTACATTCATAATCCATTGACCGAGCTTCAACAATTATTTCATCTCACATATCATTTGTAGTCTCTTCATCATCATCCACATAAATACTTTCCATACGACCATACTGATTCTCTTCATGAGTCTTTCCCTCAGGTCATTGGTTTTCATAATGCACATACATTCCACATTTAAAACACTTAACCATTTTTGATGTCGTAGAAATACCATTATCCTCATCCATGGTGTTAACTGAACCTTTTCCTTTGCACTTACTTGCTTTGTGTCCTTCTTTTCCACACCCAAAGCATCTTCCAGTTCCCTTGAAACATTCTCCTTGATGCCTTTTCCCACATGATTTACATAGGGGAAATTGAACTTTCTTTCCTCTATGATCATCATGAAACTCCATCTTTCTCTTATTAGCCGAGCCAGGAAACTTACCAAATTTTACTTTATTGATCATATTATGAGATTGCTGATTCGGCATAATAATGATGTTTGGACTTCCAAATCCCATTTCATTTGGTTGCTCATAAAGAATATCATTCCATTGTCCATCATATCCTCCATTATCGTGAATCATCTTGTTTCCAGCCATATTCTAAAACCCAAAAAGAATAGTGTGAGAGGCAAAATAATGCTAAGGAAAACAACATAGTAAAGGGGGAGTACCCTTAATATCTAACATATTAGGTTAAATTCTATGATCGTTAGCGTAATTCTAGTACTATAACCTATACGTATACTTAACCTTAGGGACATCCCTAGACATACCTTAGAAACATCTCTAGGGATCTCACTAATGTTTTCGCGTCCTAGTTTCCAAAGGTTCACTAAACCTTTCCTCTGATACCAACTGTAGAGACCCGTATCTTGACGTACATTGACATTACATTACTTTTGCGGAATACTTAGTACATTACAAAAACACACACACAAGGACCGTAATAGTTTAGTGTCTTTGGAAACTCGGACTATAATCTTCTAATCGTGGTGAAAGATCTTCAAAATCTCCCATAAAGATCTTCCTTTTTTTTACCTAAAACCTTTCTTTATATCCTGGGGAAAAGAAAACATAAAAGGGTGAGCTCAAATACTCAGTAAGGGTAAACAAAATAAATATCAATCACATCATATTCATAAGAACATAACATTTTGGAAATCATAACTTGCAAAAGAGAGCATAATTTCATAATCATGGGATAAATTATGGCAGTGAAAAAGTAATCCCAATAATCATAACTTAAAACATGAAACTTTGTGGCATACACACATAATCATAGAGAATCATTTCTTGTTAGTCAAGACTAATTTCCAAGACTATCTTAGTGGACAAAGTCCCTTTCTGAATCGAGTAACCCTCGTTTCAGTCCTGTTTCACTGAACCGGTATAACCTACCGTTCCATCCCTGTCTATCTCATTAGATATAAAATCTTTACCCAATGCATTGGAGGGAGATATAGGTCCCACCCATCTTATAATGAATCCTTTCTTATGTGTGCCACATAATCATAAAACATACATCATCGCATAACACATGTAACAAAAATGGGATTCTTGAAACATCATGACATCATAAATCAATTCATATAAGATAATGGAATTCATAAAAATAATTCCATCACAACATGATCAAATCAATGTAATAATAGGGATAAAAACAGAACCCTTTATTATCTTAGATGGAAAATAATTTTGATAAAACACTTGAACTTCATTCTTGAAGAAAATATCCTTTCTTCTTCAAAAACATTTTTCCTTTCATAACATGTCATACAACTTTAAAATAAAAGAAGTTGATTAAAAATAAACTTGAAAACTTGTAAAGGAAGCTTCTTGGAAATAATGTTTTAAAAATCCATTCAAGCCGTATAAGTTAAAAAAAACATTCTTCGAACTTTTGTCGGAAAAGTCAAAAAGTACCTCGTACGAAAAACGACAAAAGATTCCTTTCATACGTATTACTAAAAACTCACCGAAGGGTAAAAATGGATTTAAACAATTTTAGGTGGATGGAAATAATATTACATATTGAGTAAACATGGATGTGGATGATAAAATACACCCCAGTAAATACTTACGAATAAACAATCTCGGATAAAAATGAGATTGTGATATTTCCCTTACCTTAGGTCCGATGTGCTTTGTACGTGTCCGAAGCCTCTGTATAATGGTTTAAATAATGTCATTGACTTATTATAGAATCATATTCATTGTTATGATATCATATATGGTTCACTTATGACATTATATTACCCGTTCTTTTGTAAATTCCATGTTAAAGAAGCGTTTTGGGTAAAATCGTTTCTTTTATCGCAGGTGTTTTGACTTGTTGTTCTTGACATTATTATTACTTATATCATGATTTACTTACTTCCAGAATATAAAATATGATTTATATATCATATATATTCAGTATATATATATATATAATAGATAGATAAATGAAATGAAAAACACCGTTCATGGAGACGGTAGTCCGTACGTACGCATGAACGCTGTTTTCCTTTCCCTATTGTCTTGAATGGAAGTAAGTAGATGACATACATATATATATATACATAAATCCAGTAGCTTTATAATGTCATATATTTCATTATTATTTCTTATATATACTTTATAATCATTCTTAAATGGTTAACATGGAGAATGAATCTCATCGCGTCGTGGAGACGGTAGTCCGTACGTACGCACGAGCGATGATATCATTTCCATAAATATTGAATTGAATTGGAGTGGATTATACAATATATCAGAATCAATATGATGTTTTAATAACTATGTATAGTTATTATTTACACCATTATACCCATCCATGTAAGGTGGTGGTGGAAAATAGATTACACCACGGCGTGGAGACGGTATTCCGTACGTACGCACGCGCAGTGATTTCTTTTTCCGTATGATAGATAGATGGTGAAATAGGGTTGTTTCATACTTATAATAACATATCAGTATATTAGTGATACTGATGTTATTACTTCATAATGAAACAACCTAAGAAGAAGAAGTGGAAGAAGAAATAAATATGAAAGAATTGGTAACGGTAATTACCTCTTCTTTGAAGCGCCTTTTGGAGACCTCCTCTTAGGGAACTAAAATTGGTCTTTGAGGAAGACCAGAACCTCTAGGATGTTTCTAGGGAAGTGGAGAAGAGATTTGGGCAGGGGTTGGCCGAGCTTGAGTGCTCAAATTGGTGTGAGGAGGAGGGGGAGGAGGTGTCCTTTTATAAGGGAGGAGAGGGGCACCTTAGGAATATCTCAAAATATTATTTTATATTAAAGTCAAAATCGGTTTATAATGGTTCCAAAGGGACTTATTTCGAAGCTAAAGTGGGGATGGGTCGAAATCCTATCAACCAATAGAATTTATACATGTTTAGGTTATTATTTTAACCTTATCAATTAGATTTAACTCTAAGTTAAATAATTTAACTTTTACCGTGTCTTTTTGTTTTCTTACACTATATGGTTAATACACTTACTATAACATGCCAAAAGAACCCCAAATTGTTTATTATTAATACATATATCCTTATCTAAGTCATGTGGCCGAACCTTAGATTTTTAGGAATAAAATAACAATTAATAATATAATATTTGATTTAAAAACTATTTTGTGTCAATTTTGACACTATTTGATATATGATTTTTGTGAAAGTCATAACAGAATTATATGTTCGAACCAAGTTGATTAAATCAACACTAATATATCATAGTAACCTAGAAAATTAGTGAAATTCATAAAAAGTCTCAAATTACATTCATTTGAGTATTTATAACATCAATTATGTTAATATTTCCTTAAAAGGGTAATTACTCCATCATCGTTGTGTCATAAATAAATTACTTTATTTAAAGTCTAAAAATTATAAATAAAATATTATTATGTAGGAAAGATTTTTAGCTTTCTAATGAATATTTATAGTCGAATTTATCTTATGTATACCCCCATATTAGAAATGTTTTAGTCAATAAAATTTGATTTTAACTCTTTTAACTCTTCTTTGAATTAAATAATAATAAATGTCCTAATCTAATCCAAGTGGGCCTAAATGGTCATATTTTATTCCTAAGCTTGTTTTTGGTCGAATTACACTTGTCCAATAGAATTAGGACATGTGTTAGGGTAATAGTAATATCATATTTACCCTTAGTTACCCTATTTACTATTAACAGCGGTAAAAAAAGTAAAAAGTTACTATTCACCAAAAAATTATTTTTATCTCATTGAACCACATTTTACTTACTGATATAAACCGTGTCTGTTGGATTTTCGAAATTCCATTCACAGAAGCGGTAAAATTAAGTTTTATGCAAAATTCAGTTTTTAACCTACCACTTAGTGGTTTCACTATTCATCAAAAATTGAAGTTTTTCAGAAAAATGCCAAAATTTCACCCTAAGCTATATTTCATATTCCAAATTCAAAAATGAAGTCTATTTTACCAAATTCATAACATAGAAGTTGCATTAATTAATTTTATAGTTAAATCCCGCAAATAGCGTGTTTTTAAGAGATAATAACTATCAAAAGATTGACAGTTGTTTATAACTGCTTTAAATGTGAAATTACATCCAATGACCAACATTGTATATTCTAAATATACTTTAAAACCACTCAAATTAATAATTTATCAATATTAATTATTTCGATTAAAAAAGTTGTTATTAATTAAAATTTAGTAATTTTTACTATTGATCAGAATATGAAAGTTATCCGAAAAGTACCAAAATTTCGCCTTAGGCTAAATTCAATACTCCGAATCCATAAATGAAGTCCATTTTGAGAGCTAAAATTTCTAAAATTTTAAAAAGTGGTTATTACTATTCATAACGGCTAGTTTTAATAATATTTTAATAGCATATCGTTGTTTCGTGAAACTCAGTATTGCGTACTACACACGCTATCGAGGAAGGTTGCGATTGCGTGTAATGCAAGGAAAGTCAAGGATGTGTGTTGTGCAAGCTCCTTTTGGTGTAGCGTACAACACAAGACATTAGTGAAATAAAAAAAAATATTTTTCATAAAATCTTGGGCTGTTACATGTTTCAATATATAGTAGTTTTTATATTGATTTATTGAAACCCATTAGAAAATAAATATATCATAGTATAAAAAAACATTTCATGTTTTTATTTTTAGTATATGGTTATTTTTGGAAATTTGATATGTTATAGGAAAAACATTAATCATATAAAATTTGGATTCTAATGTGATGTTGTACATGGAATTGTATTACAAACATAACACCTTGATAATCGCGGGAATAGAATTACATACCACTATTTGACATGATTAAAACACAGCCCCATATTCAATGCAATTTTATATGAATTGGATCTAGATAGTTGGTTATATAATCTAATATTTTTATGGATAGTTATGATTGAATGAAGATTTGAATAAAATCCATCATGATAATTTTAATTAATTTATTATTATTTTAAAACAATCAATGTTTATTAGTGTAGTTGAAAAGAAACATACCCAATAATACTGGATTATTTCATTCATCGTTAAACATGTATTTTTTTCAAAGACCAAGACAAATTTTATTAAATAGAAATAAATAACTACAAATGTCAGAAGGATGGGATCTTATTATAGTACTTTTCAAATAAGTGAAGAATATCCACTTGTAACTCGTCCCACCATGTAATGATTTGGTTGATCCTTTTGTGGGCCAATCCATCAGCAACAATGTTTTTTTCATGGTAGGAATGAGTGGAAATGTACTTGAGCTCTAGGAATGAAGCTAGGAAATTCATCTAAGGATTAATGGGTGGCCAGGTAAGGTGGACCGTGCAATTCCATATAGAATAGATAATTATAGTCAAGTCGATTTTGATCCATATATTGTTCTAGCCCTTTTACTTAGAAAAATCACTAGCACGAATCACAACCTCCATCTCAACTTCAAGGGAAGAGGAAATCCCGCATCCTCCATATAAGAAACCAAGATAGTGCCATATCATGTGTCTGAAGATGGAACCACATCCGGTAGGACTCGGGATTCCTTTGGAGGCTCCATCAATGTTGAACATGATCCAATCATGCAGTGGGGATTTCCAGAACACCTCCAATGTGTGTCTTAGAGGTTTTTAGAGTCCTTCAATCTAGAGCCAGTGAAGAATCACATAGTCTCCAACCGAGTTGTGACAATGTGCTTTTTATAGTGAGGCCACGTCCTTAATGGGAATGTGAATTCTTGTCCAACCTGAAGTAAGAATAAATGATGATTTTTTGTGAATAATAGAGTTATTATCATACCAGATGACGTTGAGGAGCTCGACCACCGCAACCATAAAAAGATTCTTGATTTTCTTGCGAAGTGTCAAGATCATCCCAATGTTTTTTGCAGCACACATATAGAGTCATAGAATAACAATCTACAATTAAAAATGCTAGTGATAAAATTCTAGTTGGAAAAATCCATGTCACAAAACAAAAATAAATCATTCGTGCATTCTCTATGTTAATGCCAAAAATGTCATTTGGAGCAATGTTGGATACCAAACGTCTGGAGACAGAACATAGAAGGAAGAAGGTTGTGTGCAGTTCTCTAAACAATATTGATCCTTGAGAGTTTAATCTAGGGATTATCATAATGCATTAACCATTAAAAAATAGTATCCGATGTAGAGAAGTTGTGAATTTAAAATCATTTAGAGTCAAGAACACTATTGTGGGTAGTTTCCAAAACTAGGAAATCCTTAGAGATAGAGAAGGTATAATTATAGGCCACATGAATGATGTTACTTGAAATATGATGGAGATATCAGAGAGCCTCCATAATAGTGTCAATGGGATTTTAGGTAGAGTAATTGGGTGGAATCATAGAGATAATAGGAGAGCCAGTCCAATTGTCAGTCCAGAAGCGGAAGGAAGAATCCATACAAGCCATCCATTTAAAATTACTCATACTATTGGAAAAGGAGTTTATGAAGGAATGTCGGATCGATGAGTTGATATGGTTCATATTTACTTAATTTAACCACAGAAGGAATTTATTTTTAAGAAACTCATTGGATTACGAGGGGTTATTGATCAGCCACCTTGTGATCCCAGCTTGGAGGGACTCATTGAAAAGGTTATGATTTTTAATTCCATGACCACCCTACTCTTGAGGTTTACAATAGGTGGACCAGGGGATGGTAACAAGTTTTCCATAAAGAATCCTACTAGACCATACAAAATTTTTAATGTATGTACTCCTATTTTTAATTAGACCATTGGGACATTTATAAACTATCATCAAGTAAACCATTTGTGAGATAATTGTGGACTATACGAGACAAATCTGGCCAGCAATGGAGAGGGATTTACCCTTCTAGGAAGAAAGTTTTTTGGTATCCTGATCAACAACTGTGTTGAATAATATGGATTTAGGATGACCCCAAATGATTGGAACACCCAGATAATTAATGGGGTAGTAAGGTTCTATAATTCCAAAATTATCAATGATTCTACTTTTACGAGTGAGATTGAAATTATTACTGAAGAAAACAAAGTATTTGTTCCTGCGTATAGCTTGACTATATATCTCTTCATAATGAGATAAGGAATTATTTAAATTTAGAATGTTCTTTTTTGCTCTATTGATAAAAAGAATGATGACATTTTCATATAACAGATGAGTCGGGATGATGAGGGTTCTGGTTTCATGAATGGGTTAATGTTTTTTTGATCAACCAGATGACTGAGGAGTCTACTGAGGTAGTCTGCAAAAAAAATGAATGGCTGATAAAGTATCCCCTTTCCTAACACCTTTATATCAAGTGAAATATCCCTTAGGAGATCCATTAACTAAAATTGATATAGAGGCAGATTAAATAAGAACATGGATAAGGCTGATGAATGTGTCACTGAAACCATAGATCTGATGTACCTTGAAAATAATGTTCAAATTTATAGTATCAAAGGCTTTCCTAATGTCATGTTTAATAGAAATTCATCCCCCTCTCGAAACCATGTTAAGGAAGTTAGCACATTCTGATGCCAAGAAGATGCAATCCTGGATGGATCATCCCTTAATAAACCCAAATTGATTCCAATAAATAATTTTATTTCATAGGGGGGCTAGCCTCTTGGCTAGATGCATGGTGATGATTTTATAAAAGGAATTTATGAGAGAAATAGGATGAAAAATATGGATCTCAGAAGAATTGACCACTTTGGGAATAAGTGTATGAAATTGTGCATTAATACCTTGTGGAAGAAACCCATTTGCGATGAATGATTTAACCTGTTTGCCAACATAAAATTTGTTTGAAATCCAAAAAATACTGACAAAAACCATTATTGAAGCCATCGGGCCTGGGGGAACTGTTAGGGTTTAAACTAAAGATAGTATCCTTAATTTCATGATCAAGGGGAATATTTAAATGAATAAGATTATATTTTTCATTGACCAAGATTGGGATAATCCCAGTGATGATATCCTTGTTAATGCTAGCCCCATTGAAGATTTTTTCATTGTATGAGATCACATGAATAGCGATAGCTGCTTCAGAATCCATAGTAGTATCCTTGATCTTATTTAACATGTATTATTTTAAAAAAATTATCCAAATAAATTTTGTGTGCTATTGAATTTTGTGTGTGCAATGGAGAAAATTTTATTTTAGATTTCATACGATGTAGAGTGAATATAGGACCATCATTAGAATCTTCCAATTTAATATATAAATATATATACTATTTCATGAATTTATAATATCATTATCTATGTTACAATTATATTATAACCCTTTTTTAGGATATAACTTATAACATGAAGATGAGTGATATTTTAAATGATTATTATATAATATATAATTTTTTTACAAATATAAATTTTATATCATTCATTAATAAATTCAATCAATTATATTTTAGGATATAATTCTAAATAAAATACATTCATTTGAATATGAATGGTGTTGGGATAAGTTGGTCTTCATTGTGTAACACTCTCAAATCTATATATTTTTTATGACCACATGAGGAAAAGGTGGAATCATTAGTATGTAGAAAAATAATATATAATTTTAATTTTTACTATGTAGTTATTTATAATGGAATATAAATCTATGAATTTTTATAAAATAAATAATTTTTTCATGGAAATATTAATCATATATCATGTTGTCACAAAGAAAATGATTTATTGTTGGGACAAGAGAATAATAATAAAAATCATTGGTTTTAATATGTGTTCCACACCTCCCTTATCGTCATGTGGTCATGATAATATAAATAGATATAATGATTTTAAATAATAAATAGTACACAAATGATTCTTACCTTAGTTTTTTATAGTAAAACCATGTATATGGAAATTTATTCCCGTGAAATTATGATGGGTCAAAGGGGGTGTTGATTTAGTTTACGTAAGAAATTTTAAAATTTATTATTTAATTAAAAATCATCATCAATCACAGGATAGGGTAAGAAATCTATTTAGTTAGAATATAAACTATAAGAAAATAAAATAAAATGACACATGATGTATAAGGTTCCGTTCTAAAAAAGGCAGCCAATCCGGGGCATCATTAAAAATCACAATAGACCATAAAATCTAAATTAATTTACAATGAGTTAAAAAAATAAGGTTTCATACAATAATCATAATATTAAAATAGAATCATTGATTTACCCTAAGAAATACCCTAGTAAGCATCATTTACTCCTGTTATTATAATGAGGTAGGATTTTTTTTATATTTACTCTAATATGATTTTCCCAATAATTTAGAAATTTAATTTCACATATTTATAATTTTTAAAAGGATAAACATCATTCATCTCCAAAACATGACATAAAAATGAATATACATATATAAAACATATAGGTACTCTTTCACATCACCTTATTCTTTTTCTGCAATTGTGACTACTATATGTAATATTATTTTTCTACTATATGAAGTATTGTAATTACAATTGTTCTTATTATAATATTTTCTATACTTCACAAAAAATTACCCATCTGTAATAATATTATCAATTATTCAATCTATCTGCAATATTCCATAGAAATATTTTCTACCATCCAAACATCATTTATATACAGTTATATCTTGTAAATCCACCACAATTTTTTATCATAACATTGGAATATTAAAGGTTAAATTTTAGCAGGTACCTACCTTCAATATATCTATATTTTAATTAAAATCTAAGACATCATCTTCTATTGAATGTTATTTCCATGTATGGAAAGACATTATCTTTTATAAAAATATCTAATAGTTACCATCTAGAAATATTTCATTACTATAGCTTGAAACACTTATTCATTGTCTAAGTTATATATATCTTCTTTGATATTGATGTAATACTAAAATTCATGTGGTAATATTAGGGGGTTTCTGTGAAATCATGAATGATTTTTTTAAAACACATACTAATTTTTTTCTTCAAAATACACAACAACATAAATAAAAATATATTTTGAAACACCATGAAGGAAAAACCACATCACACTTTTTTATTGTATAGTATTTTGGTATCACTAAATATTTCAAAAATTAACCATTCATATTTTGGAAAGTCCCCACAAGTATTTTTGTAATGAATTACGCCTGTTTATGGATGATTTCTTCAATTTTTATTTATTAGTGTATGTTGATGGATTCATTTATATATAAAAAATTCATTTACATATTGTTTATTTTTTTATTAATAAAGGGTATGACCATATAACCGTATGTACTAATCTGTTATACAATTAGGTATTACAAGGAAACTAAAGAAATTTAATATTCAATGATTTATTTTGAAATTATAATAGCCATTTAGTATGGATCATAATGATCATTGTATATTGAAATTTTGAAATTGTAGTCCCTTTTTATGAAATCTAAATCTCTTTTGGTTTCTGTACTAAAATGTTCAGGCATTTTGAAAACATGTTCCAACAATATAACAGTCTTTATATCACAATATAAAAAATATTGTATATGATTTTGAACATGACATATGTATTTACAACAAAAACCAAAAAAGAAACCATATAAACTTCTTCACAAGTATTTTTTTCTCAAACAATATTGATAGTGGATTCATCTTCACACTAAGGGAATTTTACCTTCAACTATTAGTGAATTAATAATATCCCCTCCATATTTGTTTGCAAACTATTATACCTCAATTTCATGTAAAATTCATCATACTACAATATAAATCATCATCAAAATATTCCATTATTATATGAATAGATATTGTGTAATTACTTTCCAATTATCATTGTCTTGAGAGTACATCATGTCATTACAAGGCCTTAAGTGACATTCCCAAGATGCCAAAGGCTGGAAATAAATACAGATGGGATTCAATTATAAGTGGGGGATGATTTTCCATTTAATAAATAATCCATTTAACTAACCAAACATAACCAGACAATAACTATATGATACATGAACAATTGAATGACAACAAAACAACTTCATTAAACTCAAAATGTTATTATTGTATGAAACATGAGAAGAATAACCAAGCATCAAAGTAGACAATGAATAAATGAAACAAGACACTCAAAAGACCAGAAGACTCTATGATCCTTATGTTCCAAGCTCCAAAATATCCAAACATCGCAAACATTATGAGGTACTGCTAAAAACATGGGAAAAGTTACCTTTTCCTATGTCCCGGAGATAACATCTGCAAAGGCAGTTAAGTGCCAAAGAAGTGGAGAGTATAATGCACATTATGTTTTCCCAAATAACTCCCCTAATCATGTAACTAGGTAAAAAGAGTTAGAAAAAATTATATAAAACAGTTTATATAACAAAATTACCTAGATACAGTTTATAAAGAAATATAAAAAAGTTTCCACAATCATTCTTTTCTAAAATCATATGAAACCAATTTTCCAAAAAAATATTTTCCCCCAAAAATAACTAAACAAGCTTTAAAACCATTTAACAATATCTATTTTTGGAATAACAAATCATTCCAAAAATACATTCAACAAATCATGCATGCTACTTTATGATAGTACCATACAAAAGAATGGTTTCTCGTCAATCTACCAAGTCTTCGTAAGGTAATTGTTTCCCATGTGCTATAAATCCTTCAGCACTAAGTATAAGGTCATATTTCAACCACACACCAAAAATGAGATATGATCATTGTATCCAATATTCCATTTAACCTTTGGCACTAAGCACAAGGTCATAATTCATCCAAGCCCCAGAAATGAAATATGAACTCGAACATCAATATGCCCAAGGATAATGTCAAAACCCCTTTTCAACAAAACTCCCACTTTTTTGAAAACCAATCACATGAATTCCAGTTCAGTAAGAAATCATTTCAATAGAAAAACCTTTTTATTGAAAACAGAATTTTCGTCACACTATTTATTAATTCTAGAAAATCAATAATTTAATCTCATCTTTTTAAATTCAAGAGGCTAAGTAGCTTTCCACAATAATTCACCAATATTTCACAATTTCCCTCAAACAATAAATCCAAACTAATGAAAATTTATTCAATGATTTTCACAATAAATCCAATTAAAATAAACCAATTGGAGAGTCATCAAAAAAATCTAGCAAGAGTAGTTGAGAGAGAAGCCTCATACCTTAATGGTTTACACGAAATCCACATTGAATAAAGAACGCTCAAGAAAATCGGGTAGATTCTCCCTGAACCCGCCTCAGATATCTTCTCCTTACAAGACCAAGACCAACTCTCATCAGATTTCCTATCCACATACATATAACTATAATAATGAGCATACATCAAAGAAACTGAGTGAATAATTGAATTAGATATAAGTAGATCTATGATACCCAACAATAACAAAGAAGAACGATCACATTCTTCATGAATCTAGATTAGATTTGCCTAGGACAACCTTCACATTACCAATACAATGATGGAAGAACCTTCATTTCCCTTAGAAGAAGCAAAATCACGAGTTATGGCTACTTAGGAGGAAGAAATATCCATTTAGAGGACAAAATGAGTGATAATTAATATTTGAGGATCTCACTTATATGCATGCATGGTTTGTTCACACGATTAGATAAACCATGCGATAACCATACTTTAAACACTGACCTGTCAAATCCACACAAAAATTCTTCATAGAGACACTCTAACTTTGCTCCAATTATGGGGGATCGAATACCGCAAATGGACCAACTTCGCATGGTTTGGCCACAATGCTAGACAAATTGTGTGCCTCCCGCGCGACATCCCATTTGTGTCAAAACATTATTCAATGTTCTCCCGAATCTCTAATTCATCACCCATTACATTATATCCATGAAAAACATGATGTAAGGGATATATAACAAAAACCATGGGTACTAAATTCTCCCCACCATTGGACTTTTCATCCTCCAAGAGAAGAAAATCCTCACCCAACTGAAAGTCATCAAGCCAATGCTCCATCTCTTCCTTTTCTCATTCCCATGTATCTTCTTGAATGTGACCATGATTCCATAAAACCTACCCTAGACCGATTCTTTTTCAATAAAATAATTTCTATTTCCTATACACTATCTGTACGAGGATATGTATCAACGAAGCATCAGGCTCTATGTCATTGTGATCCCATCTGATCACATGGTTAGGATTATGCTGAACCTTTTTCAACTGAGATATATTAAACATATTATGCTTTGAACTGAACTATGGTGGTAACGCTAAATGATATGCCACCTCTCCAACCAGTTATAGTATATTTAATGGTCCAATATATCTAGGATATTACTTTCTATCATTTCTAAACTTGTGAGGTACAATTGTTGGATATATCCTGAAGAAAACATGATCACTCATGAAAAATGACAGTGGTCTTCAAAGATGATCTACATAAGAATCCCGACAACTATGAACCATCTCCATTCACTTTTTTACCAAATTGAACATCTATGCTGTTTCATGGACCAGTCTGATCCCAACTATTGAAATTTAACCTATTTCTTCCCATCATAATGGAGAATGACATGGATTCCCACACAATGCTTCAAATAGATCAATGTGTATCGAGGCCTGACAGTTATTATTTTATTAGAACTAGACCTAGGGTATATGATCCACCCATGATACACCAAAATCACATACAAAATCCAACAACATTTCTTTCAACATTTGTATCATCCACTCATATTTCCAATTTGTCTGAGGATGATACGCTATGCACATAGCCGACTGAGTCCTAAGAGCTTGAAGTAATGATTTCAAAAAACGATATGTGAACCTCCGATCTCTATTAGAGACTATTGAAACTGGTACCCCATGCCTATTTACCACTTCTCAAATGTATTATATTGATAGATCCTCCACCGTATGAGTTTCACAAATAATGATGAAATGGGCCGACTTAGTAATATGATCCACTATCTCCCATATGGCATCGTGTTTCTGAGCCGTTCATGGAAGACCAATATAAAAATCCATCGCTATCTTATCCCATTTCCACACCAGGATAGATTAATACTACAACATTATTCAAATCCTTTGATGCTCTACATTAACATTCGATCAATTAAATCACCGCGAGATGAACTCGGCCACCTTCCTTTTCATGCCGCTCCACTAATATTACACTATTAATGACTTATACATCTTCTGTGTACCTGGATTTACAACCCCACTTGAATGGTGGAAAGCATGAAGGAGTTATTTTTAAAAATACATAAGTACAACTATATGACCTATAAATCAGGAAACTAAAATCCCATAAAATTTAAAGCCCTCAATGGTCTCCCCACAATTGTGTTGTGAACTCATAACCAGATATTCTGAATATGATGTTTGTTACTCTTTAACCACAATTACCAAATTAGGAACTACTGTAGCTGAAAAGAAACTCACAAATTCACGTCGATATTCACATTCCATGTGCTTGTTATCTAGGACAGAAATCAAATACCATTCAGCTGGAGCTTCCTTTTCTTAGTAGGTATATGAAATTCTACTCAAATAATCCATACTGAATTCCCTTTTCCTGGTGTATACATCAAGTCGAAGTCAAACATCTGGAGATACTTCATCCATCTTCATTACCTCACATTAAAAACTCATTTTGAGAAAATGTGATTCAAGCACTTTTGGTCTGTAAAAATAGTGAATATCTCCCCAAAGAGATAGTGTCTCCATGTTTTCAAGGCATGCACGACTGTAGATAACTCTATATAGTTTGTGGGGTAATTATTATTAGGAACCCTCAACAACCTTGAACCTGAAGCCACCCCATGATCACCTTGAAAGTGAACACAACCAAAACCTGATCTTGTAGCATCACAATACACCACATACCACTCAACTGATAGTGGGGAAATCCAGATAGGTGCTGATGTATGTCGAACTTTCAACTCATAGAATGTCTTTTGGCATTCCTATATCTATTATAGTAGATCATGATTCTTTGTTAGATCCATCATTGGTGAAACCAGTCTTGAGAAATCACACACAATGTATCAGTAGTAACTGATAAGAGCAAGAAAACATTGTATCTCGAAGACATTATTTAGTGTTTTCTACCAGATAACAACTTCAATCATTTTATGATCGATAAAAAACCTTTTTTTGGAAATTAAATGGCCATGAAAAAATAAATCTTGTATCCAAAAATCACACTTTAATAATTTTTCATACAAATAGTGATCTCTCATGATGTGTAAGACTGTTTAAAAGCGCTCTTCATGGTCATCGCTTGTCTTCGAATACACCACGATGTCCTACAAAAACACAACTACAAAAGAATCATGATATCAATGAAATATCTGATTCATAAAAAACATGAAGACTATTGGTTCATTCATTATCCCGAATGGAATGACTACATATTCATAGTGTCCATTTCTACTTCTGAAATCTCTCTTTGGAATATACAATTTCCTAACATGCAATTGATGATATCAATATTTCAAGTTAATCTTGGAGAACAATTGTGCTTCCTTTAATTGGTCAAATAGAACATAAATGCAAGGAAGTGGATATCTATTCTTTATCATAACATGGTTAAGTTTATGATAATCAACACACAACCAAAGAGTTCCATCTACCATCTTCACAAACAAAACTGGTGATGCCCCCAAGGATATACTTGAATAAATAAAACCCTTGCTTTCTAGGGCCTCCAATGCACTTTCAATTCCCATAACCTTGTTGGGTCCATCTTATAAGGAGAAAGGGGTATAGGAATGCTCCTCTGAAGGAGATCAATCATAAACTCCACTTCTTATAGAGGTGGTAACCATAAGATGTTCATGAAGAAGACATCTATAAATTGATCCCCACATATTGGAAAAATATTTTCCCCGATATCTTCTTTTGATTCAAAATTCAATGCCGCCATATTGTAAGAGATTGTTCCCATTGTTGGTGCCAACAATTTATCTTTACCTTTATTTATCATCCTTGCTTCTATGCAGAGATGCTCAATGTCATCCTCAGTTGTAAAACTAACTATTCTCTTATAATAGTATATGTGAACCTTGAACATTGTAAACAAATCCATAATTAGGATTATATCATAGACATCAATGTCTAACATCATTAAGTCCCATTTTAGGTCGGCTTTATCAATAGTTATAACACATGCTCGATAAAAAAAGTCTTGACAATCTCTTTCACCAAGAGGAGTTTACAGTTTTAAAACATAAGGCATTATTTCAAACTTTAAACATATCATTTCAACATCACAAGAAGAAAGGAATGAATGTGATGCACTATTATCGAAGAGAACATAGATAAGGGAAGAATTAAAAATAATTGTACATCTCACTATATATAGTCCAACCTGATCATCAACAAACATTTTCTCATATCAATACAAAAGAATGAATCATTGCATTGTTATCATGGTTTCCATCCTGAGATTTCCCTGGTTGAGGAGTCATGGAATTTTGAGAATCATCATTGCTAGCTCTATTATGCTGACAAGACTTATTCTGTGGTCCCCATCCTGTCGAAGCATTCGATTATTGATATTCATGAGAAGGGTCTTGAGAACCTAAACTTGGAGCACTGTGAAAATAGTGCTGAAGATGTCTCATCTTGTTGCAATTATGACATGCTCAATGTTGTGTCGTACACTCTCTCTTTTTGTGGTCAAGTGAACCACAATGAAATCAACCTAATTTTCTCTGGGGTAATGGAGGAAGGTCCACTAATCCCTCCGTCTGATTTTGAATTCCACTTCTACCTTGGAAATAGGTTTCCCTTTTCGGCTTTCACCTAGTGGTTGAGTTCCCACCATTCCTTGTAGGTATCACATTCCTCCTCCTATTGATCCTAATATATCACGTTCAACCTCTATCTCTCAATTCAACATCACTATATAATCTGTAATACAGATCACTATAATATTTGATCGAATCTCTTTACGTATCCCTGATTCGATGAAGCATTCCATCAAAGAGGCAATTTCCATATCCTCTCGTGAAAAATAGACTAAATTCATGAAATTATCCGTGTACTCTATGATAGAGACGCTCTCCTATTTTAGGCTAATGTAGTTCGTTTCATTCATGATCTTGAATGTATGGGGATATAATTTTTTTGAACAATTTGTCAAAATATTCCAACGTAAGGCCTTCATCCAATTCATCCTTCCCCACTAAATCCTACAACTATCGTGAAATATCCCCAAGCATATAAGTTCCCAGCATGACATTGAGCTCTGATTTTGTTCTGATGAAATCGAAGATATCGTCCATACTATTCAACCACACCTTCACCCTCTCAGGTTCATAATCACATCTCATTTAAGGTGTAAATTCGTTCATGAACTGAATGGTATGTTCTACATTTCGTGGATCATTCCTATGATTCCCTATATCCACAGCTTGAAAATCATGGACAATACTCTGAACATGTTCTTGGTTCACCTATTGTTCAAGTAAAACCACACACTTCTTAGCTACTTTGGGTTTGTTTTGATGACACCTAGCGGGTTCCATTTTATAACAAAATAAAAAACTCCATTAATCTAACTCTCAAGAAACTGATTGCTTGGCATTTCAAAATATAACACATCAAATATTACTAAATTGATTCTAAAAAAAATCCATGTTAAACTATTTTAGAAAACATACAAAATTCCTTTGTAAGTTATACAATTTTAAAAAAAATACCATTTGAATTGCCTTTTTTCAAAATCGTTTATTTGAAATATCAATTTCATAATTTTTAAAAAATCATTAGTTTTAACAACAAAAATCAATCCTCAAATTATTGTATGAACTACTAGTGGGAATTCATTTCCTTACAATGAATGTAATTATCAATTTATTGGCTAAAACCATGTCAATAATATTTCATACATTCTAGATGTGTATCCGAAAAATTTAAGTACCCAACACCCTTTTATCTAGAAGTTTCACCCAAGTGGGTTTGCTACATCCTTTTATGATATAAATTTCATGTTCCGACAATCCTACCCATGTCTAAGACTCCAACCCATGGAATAGATGAAACTAAATTATAACTCTATGGCCAAGAACACCAAGGATTTGTACTATAAGGGAAGGACTAGACTGATACCATTTATAATGACCCACAAATTATCTTTTTCTTGAGATTTCAATGAGTCTTTACTTGGCCTTAAGAAATATCTCCAAGATGCCAAAGGTTGGAAATAAATGATGATAGGTTTCAGATACAAGAGGGGATGGTTTACCATTTATGAAATAAACCAATAAACCAACCAAACATAACCAAATATTCACTATATGATACATGAACAATTTAAAGACATCTTAACAACTTCATGTATGTCAAAATCACATCAAAGTATGAAACATTAGATGAATGGACATGTATCAAAGTACACAATGAATAAATTATGGAGGACTCTGAAAAGACCACAATAATCCTTGATTCACAAGTGCCAATCTCTATAGTCTCCAAAAAACCCAAACATTGCAATGTAGTGCAGTAAACATGGGAAACATTACATTTTCCCCTTTCCCTGAAGATATCATCTATAAAAGACCCAAATAGACAAAACATGGGTGAGTATAAAACTCAGTAGGTTTCCCCCATGGACATCCCTTATCACTCCAGTAGTATTGAAGAGTTATCAATATTTATACAATATAGATTATATAAAACAATTTCTCGAATATATTTTATAACTAAATATAAATATGTTTCCAAACCAATTCGCTACCAAAAGCATACAAGTGAAATTGAAAAAAACTTATAGTAATGTATTTTTGTAGAAAAATAACTAAAAAAGATGTAATTTCTTTTTCATAGTATCCTTTTTTGGCATACCCAATCATTCCACAAACCCAAGCACACAACCATGAAGCTATGTTTTGTCAATTCTATACTCTTGAGAGGTTTATCATCGATCTACCAAGTCGTCACTAGGTAATTGTTTCCCATGTTCCATTAAAACCATGGCATTGAGCACAAGGTCTGATTAGCCACTAAATGAGGATAATATTCATTGTTAATATATATAATATTCATGTCATTTATTATTCATAAGCACAATTTTAGTAAGTTTTACACTTTGAACATCATTTCACATTATGATTGTAATACCTTCTTAAAATGCACTATTATGTGGTACCTTTTTGAACATCATTTGAAGAACCCAATGATTTATATGATTATACATATTTTAATTTGATATTTTTTGGAAATTGATCTATGATCCAATATGAAAATGTTTCATTCAGGGATCAATGGAGAAATAATGGAAGAAGATGGGGATATTTTGTGATGAAAGGAAGCGATTCTAGAGAAGGCAGATTGGACACCAGCCCACAGATGAGACTGTGGGGCCAAACATACAGGACCAATTTATCCCAAATTTCTTGGTATGATAGAAGACATGTACAAGAACAAATCCTTCTGCAAGAGATAAAGCTAATTCGGCCTCCATAGTGGTCATTTAGGCGGCCCAAGTTAGATATAAAATTCTGGGCCAGATTCTGCGGCCAAGAAAAACAGCCCACCAATTAAACCATATCTCGAAAAAAATAACTTCTTTTGGGATGAAATTTTAAAGAAGGTTAGGATCCATCTGGGGATCCATTTTATTATTATATGTCCCACTCTGATTCGGCCATCTAGAAGGACATCAAAGCGCGTCTGTTTGGTAGATGAAGGTTGGCTGCCACCTCGGGTCAAATGTGGAAAAGCCAAAGTTCCTCAAGCTTTCCACCACCCTAGGCCTACCACAATCAATTGGGATGCTTTTTACTATTGGAGGCACGACCCAAGGCTTCAAAAATGCCTATTTAAGGCAGTGGTGGTCGAGGAGTTGATGATCTTTGAGCTTGTTTTCATCTTAATGTTATGCTGCTAATTTCACTTTATAATGTTCTTCCTTCACATGTAAGTTGTTTTAATTCATCCTTATTTACTAATAAAAGTTCTTCTTATCTTATTATTCAGTTATTATAGTTATCAATTTGATACCATTGGTTCAAGGTGTGAACTTTTTCATACCAAACCTTGTGATATTATCACACAACGGTTGGGTGATTGTTATTTTATTGCGTTTTTTTACTTCTCCATTTCCTCCCTCATGAGTCTACTTTCCGCTTCCATTGAAACCATAGAATCAATGGAGGGATAACCCAGTTATGATTTGATCCAAGGGAGTATCAAGGGGCTGTATTAGATGTTATTTATCACCTCATTAATGTATAATCACTTCTTTAATTGAGATTTTTATTTGATGATTTTTAAACTCCATCGTCCTTGTTGAATTTAAGGCCACACACATCAAGTGCTAATACGAACCTTTACCTTGAAGTGCTCAAAACTTTTATACTTCAAGTGTATAGGTGATTAGTATTAAAGGGTGTAGGAATTAAACTAGTAAGTGATGATGTTGTTTTTTCTCTTTAAATGACCCATCTCAAATTTAATAAATTGAAATCATTAAAAAGAAAATACGTCCAATCCACCACGAGTGATAACCTAGGATAAACCCATTCTTTTAAATTGAATTCACTTAAATCTATTAGATATCTTTCAAACCCATCAAAAATAAATCCAATTTGGCCACTTCATAGCCTAAAACAATCCATAGAATGTACGTGTCTATAGGTTTCTTCTTAGGTCTCTATGGTTTCGATAACCCAAGATAAACTACAAGGACCGTCTTACCTTCTTATCTTGGGTAAATTTGAGCGAGAATCAAATTTTGGCACCATTTCCTGGGACCTAAGTAAGTTATCTTAGACATTATCATTCTTTTTCTTCATCCCTCTTCTCTTTTCTCAACCCTCAATCCTATGGAAGTCAATTTTGAACAAGTCCAAACATGGGAAACCTATCCCTACTTTGATCACCCAACCCCATGTGTGATGTACAATGACCATCCTAATTTATATATGTGGTATCATCAACAACCTAATGAACCACATTGTTTTTACCCCTATGATCCACAAAACATCTCAACATATAATGAGTTTCAATCCCAACAAAACCAATTTGAACACCCTCCTATGCAATTCCAACAACTTAATTATCCCCCTAGAATAGACCATTTGGATCAACCACTTATCTATACTAATACACATACATTACATGAAAAACTATGTCAACAAATAGAGATAATGAATTTGGAGGTTTCATCATTGAGGTTAGAACTACAAATCATTAAAACTTGTGAGGAACCCATCCCTACACAAACTATCCCTTCCATAACCTTATGTGAAGTGTCTAGTTTCCCAAAAACCTCTCATGAATTTACTGAAGAGAAAACCTTTGGATTTGGGGAAGATGAAGAGGATCAAGGAATTATTGATCGGTGTTTAAATTAAGAAGAAATTTAATTATTGGATTCAAAAGAGGAGAATTTGACATCATTGATTGAGTCTCTTAAGTAAAACACCATTGATGAATTTTCAAAAACACCAACCATTGAACCATTGAGAGAAATCGCAAACATTCAGTCCAAATCCATGCCTAAAACTGATATGTCCAATTTTGTGGATGAATATTCTTTTCCAAGGGAACCAATTCTGTCAAGAAATTTTGAAAATGAAATTGATTTTAATTCAAAGTTCCAACCAATGTCTGAATTTACTATCCAACCCGAGATCAAAATTATTATTCTTCATTACCAAATCATGTATCCATTCATAGGGTATAACCATGAGCTTTTAGTTGGAATTCATTCTTCTATTGAAAAAGAAAAATTAGGAATGATTATTAATGCCTTAAGAAAGACTAGAGAAGCAACTATATCCACCATTTCTGATATTCCTTGGATTTACCCACTCATTTTAGGATATAGGTTTGTGAATGAAACAAATTCTAAACATAGAATCAATATCAACCTAGTTGAATTGGTGAAACATGTGGTCTATAAAATTTTGAAGGTTGGTATTGGATAAGTTGGGAGGTTCAAGTCAAACTAACGACGTTAAACAAATCACTGCATGGGAGCCAACCCATGGTTTTCAAGTTTCCTATCATTTTGTTGTTTTAATAAACATTATATTTTAAATATGATTAATTAATCATTTTTATATTATAAAAAAGACTATTGACATGTTCTTCTATTATGAGTATGGATGGGTATGAAAGGGGAGCATCGTATTAATCCGTGTCACGCGGTGTGATCCATGAGTAATACCTTACCAACAAAATTAAAAGAATAAAATGTATCATTAGTTTGATTAAAAAACAACAGGAAAACAAGAAAAACCATAAAATTGATGATACTTGGAATTAAATAAGTCGTTGTGTTGTTTGTTTTGTCTGGTTTGTTCTTCTTTTTGTTTAGGAACTATTTTGGGTGATACATGTTCAATCAAGTAGATGCCTACATCCCCCAAGAGATCAACGGACTAATTTGGAGCAGCAAGAACTTCAACTTTAACTACCAAGTGATTTCATTTCATGATCCTCGGTTTCAATTTCCTTTGTGAACTTCCCTTATCTGCCTCTACTAGTTTTAAATTTTCATTTCTTCAAACACTGGGGACAGTGTTGTTTTATGTTGGGGGGGAGATAAAATGAAAAATGATGTTGTGTCAAAAAAATGAATGATTTGAAAAGAAAAAAAAATTGTGTAAATTGAAGGAAAAATTCTTTTAACTTTGAACATCATAATACACATTGCACACTTTGAAACTGAATATCAAATAATTTAGAATGCCCCAATTCTGATTTTAATCCTTTTGTAATTTCATTATCATAGATTTTGGAAAGTATGGTTGTCCAATGTGATATTTCATTGTTTATATTTTCATCCAAATAAAAAAAAGATCACAACAAACGTCCTTTGGATAGTGGGGTATTAGTTTAAGTTCATGGAGTCCCCAAAATAAATAGCATAGGTTTGGTGATCATTTTAGTTTAATATGGTTATTCAAAAAAAAAATTAAAAAAAATTGCACGTAGAGCAATCAAATGACCTAATGCGTGGCTTTCAGCACTTTGGGATAATGACTCCATAGTTGTCTGGCCTAGAGTTAGTAATTTTATCTCTATATTTGGTAATTTGTATTTCTTTTTGATTGAGTTAACTCGAGATGATGCCCGAGTATGTGGGTTTCACTTGGTTCCCTAAGGTCTTTGAGCCTGGGAGTCATCGGCAAAGTCTCCCTACATGGGTTGACTCTTTTGAGTGCAATTTCAATTACCATGGGAAAATTGAAAAAAGAAAAAAAAACAAAAAAAATATACAAAAAAAATGAATACTCATCTTAATATTGAAATGTGATTCCACCTAGCACTTCCGTAATTTCCCCCTTGAATAAAGATGAACCCCCATGTCTATTGTGATGCACAACACATCCTCATACTTAATTGATATTGGATGAAATATGGGAATGAATTTGAACAAAGGAATGGGATTGAGATTGGGATCTGCTTATGAAACTATCCTGTATTAAAATATTTTGATGGGTTTCATGATTGTTTGGTATATGGGTTTCTGGTGATCATTGTGTATTAAAATGTTTTTGGAAAAGGGAATTCGAATTTCATATTATTGAGAAAATTTTTGATCAGGACTAGAAAAACTCAAGTTGGGGGGTGTGATTATCCACTAAATGAGGATAATATTAATTTTTAATATATATAATATTCATTTTCTTTATTATTCATAAACACAATTTTAGTGCATTTTACACTTTGAACATCATTTCACATTATGATTGTAATACCTTCTTAAAATGCACTATTATGTGGTACATTTTTTAACATAATTTGAATTACCTAGTGATTCATCTGATTATACATATTTTAATTTTTTATTTTTGTAAATTGATATACACTCCAATAGGAACATGTTTCATTCAGGGATCAATGGAGAATTCATGAATGAAGATGGGGATATTTTGTGATGAAAGGAAGCGATTCTAGAGAAGGCAGATTGGACACCATCCCACTAGAGAGACTTTGGGGCCCAAAATACAGGCCCATGTAATCCCAACTATCGTGGGATGCTAAAATACATGTATAGGAACAAATCCCTCTTCAAGATCTAATTATAATTCGGCCTCCATGGTGGTCATTTAGGCGGCCCAATTTAGAGATAAAATTCTGGGCTAGATTCTGTGGCCCAGAAAAAAATCCCACAAATTAGACCATATCTCGAAAAAAATATCTTCTTTTGGGTTGAACATTTACAGGCAGTTAGGATACATCTGGGGATCCATTTTATTCTTCTATGGCCCACTCTTATTCGGCCATATAAAAGGCCAGCAAAGTGCGTCTGTTTGGTGGATGAAGGCTGGCTGCCACCTCGGGTCAAATGTGGAAATGTCTAAGTTCCAAAAGCTTTACACCACCCTAGGCTTACCATAATCAATTGGGATTATTTGTACTGTTGGCGGCTCTACCCAAGGCATCCAAAATCCCAATTTAAGGTAGTGCTGGTGGAGGAGTTGATGATCTTTGAGCTTGTTTTCATCTTAATGTTATGCTGCCAATTTTTCAGTGTAATGTTCTTCCTTCACATGTAAGTTGTTTTAATTCATCCTTATTTCTTAATAAAAGTTCTTCTCCTATTATTATTTTGTTCTTCTCCTTATCACTTTTATACCATTGGTTCAAGGTGTGAACTTTTTCATACCAATCGTTGTGAGATTATCACACGATGGTGGAGTGATTGTTATTTTATTGCGTTTTTCTACTTCTACATTTCCTCCCTCATGAGTCTACTTTCCGCTTCCATTGAAACCATATAATCAATGGAGGGCTAAACCACTTATGGGTTTATCCAATAGAGTAGAAAGGGGCTGGATTGGATGTTATTTATCACCTCATTATTGTATAATCACTTCTTTAATTGAGATTTTTATTTGATGATTTTTAAACTTCATCGTCCTTGTTGAATTTAAGGCCACACACCTCAAGTGCTAATACGAACCTTTACCTTGAAGTGCTCAAAACATTGATCCTTCAAATGTAGAGGTGATTAGTATTAAAGGGTGTAGGCATTAAACCTGTAAGTGATTATGTTGTTTTATCTCCTTAAATGGACCCATCTCAAATTTAAGAAATTGAAATCATTAAAAAGAAAATAAGTCCAATCCACCCCGAGCGATAACCTAGGATAAACCCATTCTTTTAAATTTAATTAAATTAAATTTATTAGATATCTTTCAAACCCATCCAAAATCAATTCTTGTTGGCCACTTCATAGCCGAAAATAGTCCATAGAATGTACGTGTCTATAGGTTTCTTCTTAGGTCTCTGTGGATTCGATAACCCAAGCTAAGCGACAAGGACCGTCTTACCTTCTTCTCTTGGGTAAATTTGAGAGAGAATCAAGGTCATATTTCAACCAAGAGCTATAAATGAAACGTGATCTTCATATCCCATGTGACATTTAAACATATTCACTAATCATAAGTTTATATTTCCACCATGCCCTAGACATGAAATATGAACACACACATTAAAATTCCCAAGGATCATTCCAAAACACCTTTTCAATAAAACACAAATTTTATTGAAATTTTATTTCAATAGAAGTCATTTCAATACCAAAAAAAATCAATAAGACAACATTTTTATTGAAAACCAAATTTTTATCAATCCATTTAACAATTCTAGAAAATTAATAATTGAAATTCATCATTTTAAATTCACGAGGCTAAAACACTTTGAAAAACAATTCACAATGATTTCAAAATTTAAGTCAAACCATAAATCATCACTAAAGAAATTTTATTCCATGATTATCACAATCAATATCATTAAAATTAACCAATTTGAAATAAATCCCACAAATTTTATCTAGTGTTTTCGAGAGAGAAGCCACCTAAATCAATGTTTTCGACAAAAATCACTATGAACAAAGAACGATCAAGAAAAACGGGTCGATTATCCCCGAACCCACTTTAGATATCTTTTTCTAAAAACAATAAGACAAAATTTCATCAGATTTGGCATCCATATACCTAGATATACCAATAGAGGGAGTAGATATAAGACTCTTACTGATGAGTAGATGTAAATCTATGTAGATCTACGAATCTGAATAAGAATGATCACATAGCTCAAGAATTTGGAATTTATTCACTAAGAGAAGCCATCATATCACCTCTAGACTTATAAGAGAACATTATTTGGACTTAGGAGAAGACAAATCCTGAGTTATGACCACATGGAAGGAAAAACGATCCATTTAACGGAAAATGTGTGAGATCAAATTTTTAGGATATTACTTATGTGCTCGTATGGTTAGTTCACAGGATTAGGTAAACCATGAACAATCTGTGCATTATCCATTACCTATGTGGACCCTCGCATGGCTTCCTCACACATTCTCTCTAACCATGCTCCAGCCGTGTTGGAGCCACTACCTCAAAATGACTAACTACGCACAATTTGGCCACACGGTTAGACAAATTGTGCACCTCCCATGCGACTTCCCCTTTTCCTCCAAACATCATTCAAGGTTCTCTTAACTCTCCCATTTATCACCCTTAACATTATAACCATGAGAAACATCAAATAAGGGTTACATACCGGAAACCAGGGGTACAACATGTTGAGTTGTAAATAAAACAAATGTCAACAGTATCCTGATATATATTATGTTTACTTATATCTTCTTCTTCACAGGTAATAATACCAATTGATACATACAGTTCATCAACTTATCATATCTATTTCTTGAATTTGTGAATAAAATGTTCAAAAATATTTATCAATAAATTTTGTATGGAAAATCAAAACTCACAAAATTGTGTTAAACTGGTAGCTTACTCATTTTTAAAAACCAGTCTTATAATATAATATATTTAAATTAATGATCGACCCATTTTGTTAAAAAAATTTGATCCTACCATTAAATTCATTCCATCCCCTTTGAAAATTAGTTAATAAATAAACATTAATGTATTTTTTTCTTTCACACCATTTTAGAATAAATATATAATGTACATCTATGACATGGGATGGATTCACCATACCATATTAATTAACGAATAAATGATGATACTTTTTCATCAATAAGTAATGATTTATTTAAAATACAGTTCTAATAATAGGAGAACCTTTCTTCAACATCATATAATAAATATTTCAAGACATTATATTTTTATTTTTTTATGTTCACATATTCATTTTATAAACATTGAAATAATATTCTTTAAATTAACAAAACATTTTCTTCATTATTTATTTTATATATTATTTATTAGGTCACTATTCCTTAATTATTCATGATTAGAAAATTTTCCCATCTATCATGGAATATAAATTCTTCAATTACTTCAAATCATCTTCCACGTTATTTGTTTGATGTGTCCCATTCTTCACTAAATATTTTATATTTTCTATAGTCTGAAATCAACTAGACTCTAATTTTTGAAATAATAATACTTTTTGGATAATGAATTTTTTTTATTTGATATGATAATGTTGAACACATGTTCTACAAACTAAATTAATTTCCTCGAAATGTTTCTTCTAATATACATGTTTTCATTGAATAAATATAACATGATGTTTTTTCTTTGAAACTATTCTCCACCACTACTAACGTTATGTCCAGTATATGTTACAAAATAAAATGTACTAAATATAAATAATGTCTTTTTATATGACCATAGAAACACGAAAACCAAAAACGATAATAAAAGACATATTTTAATCCCACAATTTATTTTTATCAGTTTTTATATCTTTTTATAAGTTTTTCATTATGAAATACAAGGTGGATTCAAATTTATGGAAAAACATCCTAGTTAAATTACACAAATTCTACATCACTATATGAATTTTTCATGATTTCATACAGTCATAAGAAAGAATCACAATATCTTAATATGGTAGACATTACAAAAGGAAATGGTTTCATAGAAGAATTATCCCCCTTGTTTCCTTTCATTTTTCTCACCTCCTATTAGGATTCAATAATTTATGAAAGGGCCACATATTTTTTAATAACATTTTATTGAAAATATTTTTTGTTATAACAATATCTAATTACCACTCCATCTAAAAACCATTTTTTTATCTGAAAAATATCCACCATTAATCTAATTAATAGGATAATACTATATAAATTATATCATATATTTTTATTTCTCTAACATGTATACATTTAGCTAATCATGTAGTTTCCCATGTGAATAAATATATCATTAAACAATAAAATTTTATTCATCACCTTAGTGAGAGGTTGTTTTAATTCCTTGCCAATATGGATGAACATGGAATCCAATTTTTCTGAATTCACCTTCATAAACTCATTAAAAATCGTAACAATCTACATTCTACAATATTTATTTTTGAACATAAAAAATCTTGGAGATAGTTATCTTAAATTAATTCTTCATCATGTTATGTGTTTCACAACCATGTTATAAATAATCATTTATTGATAAAATCCCTTATAATTTTTCTTTGAGTAAACATCACATAACGACCTCATTGAATCATTTATTGTAATTAATTATCCTCACCACTATTACATGAGAAACAAAAACTCTCTATCATGAACCAACATGGTCTACACAAGAAGATGGTAACTGAATTAGTATATTGAAAGCCATGAAACGACCTATTGATCCCTATGGGCAGTTAACTAGTTATTTGACATCAAGTAATTACAAATGGGTATGGTTTCACCTTATAAACATAAATAAATATATATTATAATAATTAATAGATAATAAATGACTCACACATAGGTTAGACATCCATAAATGAAAAATAAGATGATTGAAAATAAATGAAAATCCTAAAAAGGGATAATTGTAACTAATCATCCAAAATTACATTTATATCATAATAGGATCATAATAAATATAAATGATGATTTTAGGATATAATAATATCATCATAACTAAAAACCAAATGGTACAATGTACACGATTATGTTGAACTAGAAAATTAATATTTATTTCATGACCTAATGTCACTCATGAAAACATCCTCAATAATCATTCCATGCGATATATAAAATAATGTAATCTATGCTTATTATCATTCTTATGAACATGAAGCATGCCATAAAAAATCCAATCAAACACTGAGGGTCATTTGTAGAGTGTAATAATACCACATGTTTGGGTACAAATAAAAACCTCTATATGAGATTACTTACATGATCCATTATATTTATATTTGTTCAAAAATAAAATTTTAAAAATAATACCTTTTAAAATATTAAACAACCCTACACACATAAGTAAACCTGACATTGTGTTTTCAAAACCACCCTTTTTCATTAATGGGGATCTAATTTTTTGAAAATTTATATCAAATCCATTTTCATGATTTTATAATCAAACCCTATTAAACAAATAACAATATATTATTGAGAATAAATATTTTATTTGAAAATATACCCCCAACAACATTTAATAATATAGTTCTTAAAATTTTAATGAAATAATATAACCTAGATTATATATAACCCATGTTTGATGAAAATAAATTTATATGAAATAATTGAAAACGAGTCACATAGAAACATTGAAATAAAACCAAAATAATAAAATTATCCTCAATGAAAAATGCATTAAATGGATTCAATATGATCATTAAATTCAATACAATTCAAAAATAATATGATAAAATGTTACCCATGTTGTACGCTTCAACCACCGTGCTGCCCATATCATATTAATAAGTTGAATAAATGAGAGGGTAATGGTAGAAAAATATAATATAATCCATAAATATACCAAATACATTAGAAAAATAAAACTTAGCCCACAATTTTAATGAGGATAAGAGGGTACATGCAGAGGTATCTCATTGGTGACTTTGAAAATATAAAAAATAATTTCCCCCATTTTTTTATTAAACACTCAATCATGAATTTTGGTTTATCTAGTAGGTTTACCAAATTATACAACAACTATACCACTAAATTTTGGTCACTTAAGAAATAATATGTGATTTAAACACATAGTCCCAAAAAACTATGTTTCAATTATAAAAAATATTGCATCATTTCCTGTGTACATGTGTACCTCACATAGTTACTCTCTATATCTCCATGGAATTACAAAAATGGGAACTTACCATGAAAGAGTCACTAAAATACATTATAAGATCATGAATACATATCCTAATGGTTTACCAGACAATTTAGTAATGATTTACACAAGGATATACATAATAATTCAAAATATTCCTTCATGAAATTTTGCATATCCCAAACAATTATTAATTATTACATAAATCATAAAAATTTGTATATGGTTTTTCGAACATTATCTACATAACTTAATTATTTTACCTAATAATTTCAACGAAGTCACAAGAGAAAATGATCTATAAATAATTTATCATATGTTAAGAAACAAAAAATGTACCAACTCTTAGCCCATTTGGGAATGAGCAAATAGAAGATCCAAATAACACCCCAAATATAAAGACACCCAAAGCACAAACCCATAATAGTTACCATAGTTGAACATATAAATATAATTTCCACATACCACATTTATCTGTTCTATTTATGTTTTACATGAATAAGGCTAAATAAAATTAAACACCATTGTTCACTAGGAAAACGTATACCAAGGAGGTGAAACAATGTACTGAATCATACAGAGCATTTACAACCTCAAGGGACTATGAATTATAATTTCGAAATTGAATACATAAATAATCCATCATGAAGGAAATTTTTGGAACTCTATAACTAATAACATTAATGGAATGAGAATGTGTTGTAAAAAATAACGAAGAAGAAAAAACTGACTAGCATAGAGAAAAGGGTAAAAATATCAATTTATAGAGATGGCGTGTAAAGAAAATATAAATCTATGATAAAACACTTCTAATATTATAAAAACATATCCTTTATAACATAAATTTATATTTAATTATAAATGCTAAAAAAATTCTTACCAGGTAACAACAAATCAATATAAAATATCTCATTAATTTATTAGAGGGAGTAAACATAATGAATCAAGAGAATCCATTGTCTATGTCGGGGGGGAAATATTTAATGGGGCTAGTCTATATACAGGGTTTCGCCATATAGTTTTGTTATATATACATCATCAATGAAATAGACACAATGATATTCTAATATCTATATCAATAGGCTCTCTATGGATATCTATATAATGAATGATATCCATGTTCCAATTGTTATTCTTGATTTTCCTGAAAGGACATAAAAAATACACAAAATCCCATTAATACAGATAATGATTCTAAATTACATGTATTCAAATCAAAACACAAAAAATGAATTATTAACATTCTTATAGTTAATGAAACATAACCTATCGTCCTATTGTCTCTCGAGGATCCATTTAATTATTTTTTAGGTTTGTTCTTTTTAGAACTACCTTTCATGTTCGGATACTCTTATCTATTGATCAAAATTATTTAATAATAATAAAAAGGTTATTTTATACCATTTTAAAAAAATATATCATACCATTGATCATAGTAACAATATATATCCAGAGAAATGGATGGCAGTTGTTTGTAATCCCCAAAAGATGGAAACTAACTCATTGACATTAAGGAAACACAATATGAATGTTTTTTCTAGTAAAAATAAGTACCAACCATGTACAAAAATACAGGTAAAATGGAATGAAAAATCAATATGTTGGAAAATAATGGAATAGATATATATTTTTTTAAATATTTGATTAACCATGTGAAGAATAACATTATGTAAAATTGTGTATCACATCTATAACATTATGGGTAAAGATTAAAACAAATAAACTTTTATTGGTACAAGAATGATTAAATTACCAATATCCAAATTATATAATAAGAATAAAAATTAAAAATAAATAAATGTCATCTCCATGTTACCCATGTTCACCTACGAACAATACCACCAAGCACTATTTATGTGTGAATAAAAAATTTGAAGTCCCTAATGAGGATATTCTGAAGAATATGATCTAAGACATTTATAACCAAACATTGGTACTAGTATATAGTAGTAAAAGAAGTGTGGGATTCGAAATCCTTTTAGGATTCTACAAATATATTTCACTATTGGAAACAATTCATACATAAGTACATTTATACTAGTTTTAAATAAATATGTTTATATTAATAAAATAATAACATTTTTGGGATCCAACCCATTGATGTAGCCCCAACATTCATTTTTTAAAATAACACATAATTATTTTATAATACTCAGTAGTTCTTTGAAAATCACATGAATACATTTGTTATGGATTTATTGAAATGAATTAATGATAAAAAGATATTAATAATTGAGAATAACCCAATATGTTTCAAATTTAATAACATAAATAGTTCATTATATAATGTCAAAAATGGTATTATATGAATTTCAACCATGAACATAATGTTCAGTTGGAAAAAAACCAATTTATAGTAAATAATAGATAATTATATCATAAGATAATAACTACTAATTAAAAGGAATAAAAAAATAATAGAAAAAACCTGAGTAATTAAATATAAATGACATAACATAAGATGGTATATGATCCACATAATCAAATGATAGTATAAATTAATAAATATAAATAATATTATATAATTAAAGGATAAAATTAAATGTAAAAAACATAATGGTAGTAGATATATAGAAATATGTTCAAGGATACCTATAATTCTCACACGACATCATTATCAAAACAATCATATTCAACTATGAATATTCATTTATATAGAGAATCAAAAACTACCTATAAAATGATGATACAAAAAATATACACAATTTATTTAATTGTAATGTTTATTTGAAGTAGGAAAATAAGGTGGTTTGGAAGGAAGAGTCATATATTTGAAGGAACATTTCCTAGAATTTCCAATCTATTTCCCCAAGGTATCCCTGATCACATGGTGGAGGTGATTAATAATAGTCATGAAATAAATCACAAAAATCCTAAATTTCAGGATAGCATGTCCCTCATCTCTAATCCAAAAAATCTACAAAGAAGTCCCCTCTACATAGAAACATATTGTATCCCACATTACCATCCTGATAAATTAATAATTAAAGGTATTTGTATTAATCTGGTCCATGTTAATAAAGTCCCAAAATAACTATTGATACTTCTATGAGAACTAATTTCAAAAAGAACAATGTTTTTTTCAGAACATTTTTTAGGAATCAAATAAATGAATTTTGGAACATAAGTATTTTTTTTATCAATTAATGTTCAAAAAATTGAAGAAAATTAACATTAAACCCAATCAGAAAAAACATCATGAATTAAATTCTTATCACATATATGTGATAGCTAAAGAAACATTAAAGGAATTATATCATAAT
Organism: Viscum album; assembly: GCA_963277665.1. Lineage (NCBI taxonomy): Eukaryota > Viridiplantae > Streptophyta > Magnoliopsida > Santalales > Viscaceae > Viscum > Viscum album. Next base: position 697,688,548 of record OY728163.1, read on the forward strand.
AAATTTATCAACACGCTGTTTAAAGAACATTGATATATCCAATAATATATAATCTGAATAGCTAAAAATTCAAATTCAAAAGGTTTTATTTGAAATCAAAAAAAATTAATTTCCCATGATATAAAGATTATATGACATGTATATTAAATATATATCTAAAAAACATTCATAATAAATATTAATTTAAAAGAAGAATACTTTGAATTTATAACACCGAGATATTTTATGAGAAATATTTTGATTTTATGTATTATGTTATAAGCAGCACCAAAAGAATATTTCACTACACACAACATTGTATTCTCTTGTGTTATACCCAAGATCAACCTTCCTCGATATCTTGCATTGTACGCAATACTGAGTTTCACTAAACAACAACATATTTTTAAAATATTATATCAATTATCCATTATGAATTTTAATACCCACATTTTGAAATTTTAAAAAATTTATCATTCAAAATAGACTTCATTTTTGGATTTTTAATATCAAAATTAGCTTAGGGTGAATTTTTAGTATTTTTCTGAAAACTTTCAATTTTTGATAAATAGTAAAAAACACAGAGTTATATAATTTCAATGTAATTAATTGGAGTCAATTTATAATAATTTTTAGATATATAAAAATTTTAATGAACTTTTTACCGTCTTTTACCCACCTCCTTGGAGAATATTAAAATTTACATAAAAATTAATTTTACCACTTATGTGAGTGGAATTTCAAAAATCAGAGAGACATGGTTGATATCTCTAAGTAAAATTTGGTTCAATAAGATTAATTTTTTTGGTGAATAGTAATTTTTACTTTTATTTACCATCATTAAAAGTAACTAGAGTAATTAAGGGTAAAAAAGATATTATTATTACCCTAACACATGTACTAATTCTATTGGATAAGTTTAATGCGAGCAAAAACAACCTTATGAATAAAATATGACCATTTAGGTCCACTTGGATTAGATTATGACATTTATCATTATTTTATTTACAAAAGAGTTAAAATAAATAAAACCAAAGTTTAATAACTAAAACATTTTTAATATAAGCTTATACATAAGATAAATTACACTATAAATATTCATTAGAAATCTAAAAATATTTCATATATAATAGTTTTTTAATTATTATTTTATGACATTAAATAAGTTAATTTATTTATGACACACTGATGATTTAGTAAATATCTTATTAATGAAATGTTACATATTTGATATTATAAATACCCAAATAAATGTAATTTTAGTCTTTTTATAAATTAAACAATTTTTCTATGTTAACATATAATATTAGGTTCGGTTATATTAAATTATTTCAATGAAATAATACTTTAATTAATTTATAACAAAACAAAATACCAAATAGTGTCAAAATTGACGTAAAAGAGTTTTTAAAAAATATTAAATTATTAATTGATGTTATATTCCAAAAAATCTAAGGATAAGAAAAAAATGTTATATTATGATATATATTACATTAAGGATCCAATTGGGGTTCTATTGGTAGTTTATAGTATGTTTATTAACCATATAGTGTAATAATATAAGAAGACACGGTAAAAGTTAAATTATTTAACTTAGAGTTAAATCTAAATGATATGGTTAAAATGATAATCGAAACATTTATAAAACCTATTGGCTGAGAGTATTTAGACCCATACCCACCCTATTATTGAAATAAGTCACATTCGGGCTATTATAAACTGAATATGAATTTATTATAAAATAATATTATAAATTTTTCTTAAGGTGCCCCTCACCCCTCTTATAAAATCGATCTCCCCCTTCTCTCTAATTCACACCTCCAAAGCCATTTTTCTCGGCCAAAACCCGCCCAAATACCCTCTCAACTTTCCCCCTTTAATTTTAAAGGCCTTACTCTAGTCATAAAGCAAACCTAATGAGCCCTTTTGAAAAAATCAAAATGAAGAACTCGAGGAAGAGGTAAATATCTCACCACCTATTTCATGTTACTTTCTACTTCCAATTCCTCCTTATTTGTTGTTTCCATTGTAAATTAATAAATACAGTGTCTTATATATACATTAATGTTATTTTAAAAATTTTACAACCATATTAGTTATTTTATCCATCCTATGAATGAAAAAGTCACCACACGTGTCTACGTACTGCTAACCGTCTCCACATCATGGTGTAGTTTGTTATTCAAACATTTCATCATTTGGATGGGTATGATAATGAGTATAAATTATATAAATAATAAATATAACCATGTTAATATTTTGTATATATGACATACCAACCAATTATATATGATTTTTATATTGAAAGAATGATATCATCGCTCGTGCGTTCGTACGGCCTACCGTCTCCACGATGTGATGCGACTCGTTCAACATGATATTAATTGAATAATGATTATATAAAATAATTGAATGAATAAATATGATATATATTACACAAATACCATTTCTATAAATGAGTTATCTATAACCTAAAAAGATTAACAATAATTTACATGACAAAACATGCATAAGAACATAAAGCGATGAACACCCGAATAACAAGTAGCAATGAAATATTACTAATAAGAAGATAAGAATATTACCATATATGATATCATAACAATGTATATTATTCTATAATAAGTCAATGACATTATTTAAATCATTATATATGAGTTTTAGATACGTACAAGGCATATCAGACCAAAGGTAAAGGAAAATATCACAATCTCATTTTTATCAGAGATTGTTTATACTTCAGAATTTACTAGGGAATATTTATCATCCACATTCCTGATTCCTCAATATGTAATATTATTTCTATCCTACTACGATTTTTTAAAACCAATTTTACCTATTGGTGAATTTTTTGTAAAATATATGAAAGGAATCTTTTTTCGTTTTCAGAGTGAGATTCTTTTTGACTTTTCTGGCCAATGTATGAGAAGAATGTTTTTATAACATATACGAAATGAATGAATTTTTAGGATTTCATAGAACATTATTTCCAGGAAGCTTCCTTTACACGTTTTTATATTTAATTTTAATTAACTTATTTTAGTTTAAAATTTTATGACATGTTTACAAAGGAAAAATGTTTTTGAAGTAGAAAAGATATTTACCTCAAGAATGGAGTTATCTGTTTTGTCAAAATTATTTTCCATCTTTGATAATATAGGGTTCTGTTTCTATACATATTTTTACATTTATTTGATGATGTTATTATGGAATTATGTTTATGAAGTCCTTTTATCTTATATGGTTTATGTTATGATGGCATTATGTTTAAGAATCCCATTTTTATTACATGGGTTATGCTATGATATATGATTTATGATTTTGTGGCACACATAAAAATGGTCATATTATGGGATGGGAGGAACCTATATCTCCCTCCAATGAATTGGGTAAATATTTAAATCTCATGAGATAGGCATGGATGGATGGAAAGTTAATCTAGTTCAGTGATACAGGACTGCAACGAGGAGTGAACTTGGTTCAGATATGGACTTTGTCCGCTATGATAGTCTTGGAAATGAGTCTTTACTAATATGAAATGATTTACTATGATTATGTTTGTATGTCAAAAAGTTTCATGTTTTATGTTATGATTATTGGGATTACATTTCACTACTATGATTTATCCCATGTTATGATATTATGATCTCTTTTGCAGGTTAGGATTTTTAAAATGTTATTTTCTTATGAATATGATATGATTGATATTTCCTTTGTTTACCCTTACTGAGAATTTTAGCTCACCGTTTTGTAAGTTTTCTTTTCCCCTGGTCAGGATGAAGGGTATTAAGTAGGATATATCAAAGGGACTCTAGATTTGATGAAATAAACGAGAGACAGTATAGATGCATTATGAACCAGTTGTTTATGTTTCCCAGTTTCTAATGACACTATTCCTATATGGTCCTATAATGGATTTTTATATGTTGTAATAAGTATGAATCAATTATAAAGTAATAACAATCTATGTAAAGTATGGGTTGTTATAGATGGTATCAGAGGAAAGGAATAGTCATCCATTGGAAACTAGGATGTGAAAGCCTTAGTAAGAACCCTAAGGATATGTCTAAGCATAGAAGAGAATATCAGTGTTTTAGGAATGGCCATGAATAACCTACGATAAGACATTAAGTGTGATATTTTTTTCTTGATTATGTGTTTTTTCCTATTATGATTAGTGTTTCTGAAACTATGCTTATTGGTTTTAGTCAATGGATGGAACCTGAAGGAACCATTATAATGCTGAATGAGAAGAGAAATGCAATGATTGTCCCCCTGAGCAAGCAAACTTTATTGGAGATGTAATGAAAAATCTTGTAGCCATGATCACACAACTTTCTCAAGCGATGAATCGCGCAGGACTTTCAAAAGAACAAAGGAATGAGAGATATTCTATTGAATCCTTCATGAGGTAGCATCCACCCTCCTTCAGTGGGTCTACTGATCCATTAGTGACTGAACAATGGATCAATACCACTAAAAAGATATTTTCAGTTCTTCAATTTTCTGAACATTATAAAGTCATCTTAGCAGTATATCATTTGGAAGGTAAATATGATCAGTGGTGGAATCATATCAAGAATATGAGGCAAAGAGACTAAATTGAGTCCATGGAATGGGATGAGTTCAAGAAAATATTTTTCAATACGTACATCCCTCGTATTCTTCGAACAAAGATGAGGAAGCAGTTTCTTGAACTAAAGCAAAAGGAAGATGAATATGTTTGTACATACAAAGCAATTTTTATAAGACTTTCAAGGTATGCTTAAAGAATTATTATCAAACATGAGAGTAAGATCGATCAATTATTTAGTGTCTTAAAACCAATTCTTTGAAGTGTGTTAGCCATAATGGACTTCAATAGCTACGGGGAAATTGTACGATGTGCTCTCAAGGTTGAGATGGAGATAGGAGTAACCCATCAGTCATAAGGGTTTGATAAAAATAAGAAAATCGAATTCAAATGGAAATCTAAAGACCACACTAAAAAGTAGATGATTTTTTCATTATGCTCAACATGTGGAAAGAAACATGGATGAAATTGTCTTAAAGGGACATGTAAATGTTTCAAATGTGGAAAACAAGGTCATCAGGCATTTGAATGCCGTAATGATGGGAAAAACATGTCTAGTGATGCAAACAAATAAAATGCTACACAGAATGTACCTCCTACAATTCAATTTTACAAGTGTAAGGAAATGGGGAATTATGCTAATCAATTCCCTTATCTAAGGGTTGTTGATGATGATCGACATCAACAAGCTTTTAAGGGCAATGTAAAAGGAAAGTCCATGCAAATTCTATCGGTGATGTGGAGTACGATAATGAAATGGTGAAAGGTACACATACCGTCCAATATAAAGTAGTGAATGTTTTATTTGATTATGAATCCACCCACTCTTTTATTTATGAATAATTTTCTACGGGTATTACCGTACTACCTCAACAATTAGTTGTTGAGTTAGCTGTGAAAACTCCTTATGGCACAACGGTTGCATCAAAAGTTTATAATTCTTCTCCAATTGACGTTTGTGGGAAAGTGATTTATGTAAATCTTGTGATCATTCCTATAGTGGAATTTGATGTAATTCGTGGCATGGATTGTCTTTCCTTATTTGGATCTCATATCAATTTCTAATATAGGGAAGTCACATATCATATTCCGGATCAATCTATGATTATATATAGATGCAAAGATGCATATAACCTTCTAGTGGAAATTTCTTCCATATTATGGTTCTTGATTCCAATAAATGAAGGTTATTTATCTCAAATGGTTTGAGGGAAACTCATGATTAAGAATATGCCCATTGTACATGAATTTGATGATTCCCTTGCAAAGGAATTCCCAGGTCTTCCACCAAATCATGAACTTGAGTTTTCAAAAGAACTCATACCCGGTGTTATGCCCATTTCAAAGACACATTATAGAATGACCTAATTGAGTTGCTGGAAATGATGAAGCAAGTCCAAGAGAATCTTGATAAGGGATTTGTACGCCCTAGTGCAACACCTTGGGGAGAACCTGTTTTGTTTGTTAAGAATAATGATGGATCAATGACACTCTCCATTGATTATCGATAACTTAACAAGATCACTATCATGAAAAAATATCATCTCCCATGAATTGATGACTTATTTGACCAACTACGTGGAGCTCAATACTTTTCCAAGATTGATCTTATTTCAGGGTATCATCAATTAAGGGTTAAAAGGGGGGATATACCAAAGACAGCTTTCCATTCAAGGTATGGACACTATGAATTTATAGTTATTCTATTTGGACATATTAATGCCCCTACTATCTTCATGGATCTAATGAATAGTGTCTTTAGAGACTATCTTGATCAGTTTGTGGTGGTCTTTATAGACGATATTCTTATCTACTAAATGAGAAAGGAAGAACATGAATATCACTTGGGAATTTTATTAAATACCCTAAAAAACGAAAATCATTATGCCAAATTTACCAAGTGTGAATTTTGGATTCAAAATGATTCATATTTGGGTCATATAATTTCTAATGACGGGATATATGTGGATCTATAAAAACCAAAGGTTATCGAAAGACGGTCGAGACCAACAACATTAACTGAGATCCGATGATTTCTTGGTTTGGATGGATATTATCGACATTTTGGGAAATATTTTTCACAATTATATAATCCACTCACTAGGTTGACTCAAAAAGGAGTTATGTTTGTTTGGATGGAGGAGTGTGAAGTTAATTTTAAGGAGTTAAAAAGAAAGTTATCAAGTGAACCTGTGCTCAAACTACCTTGTAGTGGAGAAAGGTTTGTGATCTATAATGATTCATCCATGAAGGTATTGGGGTGTGTTCTCATGAAAAACAATATGGTGATAGATTATGTTTCACAACAGTTGAAAATTAATGAGAAAATTTACCCAACTCATGATTTGGAATTAGCTGCCTTAATCTTTGCATTAAATATTTGGAGGCATTATATTTATGGTGAAAGGTGTGATATTTATACTAATCATAAAAGTTTATAAAATATTTTCACACAAAAGGAGCTGAATATGCGCCAAAGAAGATGGTTGGAGCTGATTTAGGATTACAACTTCTCAATTCATTACCACCTTCAAAAAGAAAACAAGGTGGCAGACACATTAAGTCAACAAGACCATGCTTTCTTATCTATGATGACGATCACAAAAGATCCTATATTTATGGATTTACAATGGATATATCTTGGAATTATAATGTAAGGGAAAAATATTATCTTTCTCAAATTAATGTTCAACCATCTATACAATTGAAGATTAAAGAGGTGCAGAAAGAAGATGTAGAGTTACAAATGAAGGTCATAAATGTTCTGAATTCTACATTGATTGTGATGAAACAATAAGGTTCATGAATGAGGTTTGCATTCCTACCGTCCCGAATTAATGAAGTAAATATTGGATGATGCTCATAGTTCTGCATTATCTATTCACCCTGGAAGCACAATGATGTATAGGGACCTGAAGGAGTACTTCTGGTGGGATGGCATGAAAAGAGATGTTTCTGAATATGTCCCTCGATTCTTGGTTTTTCATCAAGTTAAAGCTAAGAGACAGAAATCTAATGGGATGTTACAACCATTACCCATACTATAATGGAAATGGGAGAACATCCCTATGGGCTTTGTCACTGGACTTCCTTAAACATCCAAAGATAATAACACTATCTAGGTTATAGTTGATCGTCTTACGAAGTCTGCACACATCATTTCTATTAGAGTAGATTTCTCTCGTGATCATATTTCCAAGATATATTGAAGGAAGTGGTAAGATTGTATGGAGTACCACTTTCAATTATCTCTGATTGGTATTCGAGGTTTTCCACGTTGTTTTGGCGATGTTTTCAGCATACTCAAGATACTGAGTTGAGTTTCAGCAGTGCTTATCATCCTCAGACAGACGGTCAGTCTGAGAGGAAAATTAAAACTCTATAATACATGTTGAGAGATTTCTCTATGGATTTCAAAGGTGGTTGAGATCAACACCTACCTTTGGTGGAATTTTCTTATAATAATACCTTTTACTCTATTATTCAGATGACTCATTATGAAGCACTCTATGGAAAGAAAGGTCGAACTCCAACTTGCTGGGATGAAGTTGGGGAAAGAAAGATATTATGACCTGGTCTTATTGATGAGATGGAAGAAAAGGTAATATCTATTCAACAACACATAAGAGAAGCTCAGATTCGACAAAAAATTTATTCTGACAACAGAAGAAATGACCTAGAGTTTGAAGTGGGTGATAATGTGTTCTTAAAAATATCTCCATGGAAAAGAGTAATGAGATTTGGAATGATGGGAAAGACGAGCCCTTGGTATATTGGTCATTTTGAAATACTGGATCGTGTTGGGAAGGTAGCTTACTGATAGGAACTTACACCGAATCTCTCTCAAGTTCATGATGTGTTCTATGTATCTCTCCTGAGAAAGTACATACCTGATCCTTCACATGTATTAAGATCATAAGTTGTACTGCTGGAGAAAGATATTTCTTATACAGAATAGCCAATAGATATTCTGGTTTATAGAGAAAAATTTCTATGAAACAAAACCACTCACTTGGTTAAAGTTTTATGGAGCAACCACCAATTAGAAGAATCTACATGGGAACATGATGATATGATCAGGGAGAGGTATCTATAACGTCCCGAGTCCGGAGCCCCTCCACTGGTGCCCCGTACCCGATTTTCCACATGTCCTCAAGAGAATTTCCCTGAATTCCAGAGGCTGCCGACTAGCACTGAGGGCCTTGGTGATTCGGTGGGGAAACTATGCCCTCAATCAGTAAGGTATACAAGGTATGAAAACAGCAATAACCAGCAGAAGCAGGAAACAACATACATAACAATATAAACCAAACAACGGAAGAAATGTAGAGATATAACTACGATGAAAATGATGCAATAGGTAAAACTATCTAAGGAAAATAGCAAACACAACAACGTGCTGAAATACAACTGAAACCAATTGAAAAAGAAAACAAAAATAATCTCCCCAGCATCGCGAGCCATGGCTCAGTCCCATGCTCCCCAGCTCATGGTGCAATCAAGATCCTGAAGTAGAAGGGACCTTTCCCTTGTATATACCTACAACAACATAGTCATCTAGGGCCCAAAAGCATGGCCCAATCATGGTGTGAGATACAATCCCAGTAGGCAATCACGCAAAGATTTGTGCCTAACAGTCAATAAATACAAGGCAGTACTAAAACAAGAAGAAGTAAACAAAAAAGCACAAACAACAACAATACACAGTCCTGGAAAACAAAGTACAAAAGTAAACAATATGCAACAGGAAGAAAACAGGTAACCCTATGGGTATCTCTCATAGTCTAACCCATATGGTTCAACCTCTATTTACTAGTAACACTCTGGAAAGCACACATAGTCTCACCCCTATGGTTCAAATATTTAATTAAGAAGACTCTCTGGGGAAGCACTCAACATCAATCCCCCACTATAGTCTCGTATCGTGCTAAAGGCTCTCTGGGGAAGCACTCAAAGTCAATTCCCCATACGGCCCACGTCGTAATTAAAAGACACTCTGGAGAAGCCCTTCCGTCAATTCTCCCTTTGGTATACTACTCTAGGATATCAAATTCCTGAGTATAACTAAACATGGTCAGCGCATGTATATATATCATCCAAGTAAACCTCAAGAACTACGTGTCTATCAACTTAGGCTCAACAACAAAACAAGGAAACAATCCACAATCCTACAACTAGGCATGACAACTGGCAAAACGCCAAACAGGCAGAACAAGCATGGCAAGAAAACTGAGCACAAACAAAATACTCTAATGAAAAGAAATAACCTCTACTAATGAAATCAAGCAAAGAAATCAAGAAACATGGGAAAAACAGGAAACACGTAATACCCCGTTCAAGGGTATTGGTGGAAATTGCACAAAATATCCATCAACTTTCTATGGAAAGGCACAAACCACCTACGTCGATCCTTGGAGATCGATCTATGTGATTCTCGACGACAAATTCCTCTTAGAATGTTGTAGATCTGAGAAAACGCACAAAACGTTCATCCCACGATAACTTGAAAACAATGACGAATCAAGAAACAAGGCCCAAGAAGAAGGAAGAAATCACTACTGCGATTCCAATGCAATCGACCGTGCTCGAATCGGAGAATGGACGACGAGGTGGTATCTCGGAGAGGATTTGGCCGTACGGTCGCTTCCGGGTGGATGAAAAATGGATAATAGTATGAAAATAGGGGTTAGGCGCGACCCCGGTCCGTTTAATGAAATAAAGTACACGTCGTGTACTTTTAGAGTACACGGCGTGTACTAGGTCCTTTCCGTACACTGCCAAAAATGGCTTCCACGTCACCCCTACACACTGTGTGTGTGGCCCGGCACGGCCAGCACATAGCTTCGAGCCGGATCAGAGTATACGGTGTGTACTCAATAAGTACACAGCGTGTACTTCTGAAATTCCATAAAAATTCTTTTCCGTAAAAACTCCGGAAAAAGGGAAAACATACCTGAACGAAGATCCGGGTTCTTACAAACTTCCCCCCTTAAATAAATTCGTCCCCGAATTTCCCAAACGAGGTGGAGAAGAAGAATCCTTAAACAGCTCCGGCCACTAGGATCATACATCGGCCTCCCTCTCCCAGGTCTCGTCCTGTACTCGCCCGTGCTACCATAGGACACGTACCAGAGGAATATACCACCTGCGGAGAACCATCGTACTACAATCGTCAATCCGGATAGGATGCTTCTCGAATGACGCATCCACATCAAGCTCAACTTTCTCAGGAATAAATATGTGAGACGTGTCTGAAAAGTAACGTCAGAGCTAAGAGACGTGGAAGACGTCGTGCATGTCCCGACACCTCTGAGGTAGGTGCAACCGATAAGCGACTAGCCCCACTCTCTCCATGACCTCAAATGGCCCAACGTACAACTGTGAAAGCGTACCCTGTCTCTGAATCCTTTTGTGTCCCAACCTCGGTGAGACACATAGGAAAACCTGATCACCGACCTCGAACTACAGAGGTCGTCTCTGATGATTATCATAAGACATCTGTCGAGAATGCGCTGTAGCCATCCCCTTCCGAATCAGCTCTATCTACTCTGAAGTCTCCTATACAAGACGAGGTCCCAGCAAAGCTGCCTCTCCTGACTGCAGTCAGCATAAGGGTGATCAGCATGGACTACCATACAAAGCCTCGTATGGTGGCATCTGAATGGTCTCCTGGGACTGTTGTTGTAGGCGAACTCTACCAGAGGAATATGCTTCTCCCAAGAACCGCCAAAGTCAAGGATGCATGCCCGGAGCATATCCTCAAGCACCTAGATCGTGCACTCGGACTGTCTATCAGTATGGGGATGGTATGTTGTACTCAAAAGTACCTGTGTACCCAAGGCCTTCTGATGTCCCTTCCAGAACCGAGTGGTAAACCATGCATCTCTGTCTGAAACAATAGAGCGCGGAACTCCATGCAGACGCACCATCTCTCTGATGTAAAGTCATCCCAGATCATCGACACTAAAGGTATCCTTGATCGGCAAGAAGTGAGAAACCTTCGAAAGTCTGTCGACGACAACCCAAACAACATCGTTCCCTCGCGGTGACCTTGACAACCCAGGCATGAATTCCATCGCAAAATCGTTCCACTTCCACTCCGGAATGGGTAACTGCTGTAAAAGGCATGCTGGTCACTGATGCTCTACTTTCACCTGGTGACATGTAGAACATCTCATAACAAAACCAGCAACATCCTTCTTCATACCTGGCCACCAGTACTCGTGATGAAGATCCCGATACGTCTTCGTGATGCCATGATGAACTTCCCAAAATGAGGAATGGAAATCCCGCATCAGCTCCTCACATATGTCTTCTGGCACCCATACACGTCCTTAGAAACACAAGATCTCATCCTCACCCACTATCCATCCAGGAAGAGGGTCCTCTCCTGACACACTCTCCCGTAGGACTAAGCCTACCGAGGCTGATAGCTGCCTCATCCGTACCCGATCATGTAGCGTGGAGATACCCGCTACATAAGATAGAAAGGTCTGTCCACGTCTGTTGTGCACCTCCAGATGCATCTCAGGGAACAGATCCATCAGCTGCCACTCACTACTAGCCTCATGAACATCTTGAATCCGAGTTCTCCTGCTCAATGCATCTACCACAGCGTATCCGTTTCTCGGCGTATAGGCCAGCTCAAAGTCAAACGACTGTAGATACTCAACCCACCTGCGCTGCCTCAGATTCAGATCACGCTGATTGAAGATATACTTGAGACTCCTATGGCCAGTGAAGACCACAAAGTGCTCTCCCAGAAGAGAGTGTCTCCAACAACGCAAGGAATGAACAACAACTGCCAACTCTAGATCGTGCGTAGTGTAGTTCCTCTCATGTGGTCTCAACTGCCGAGACACATACGCAATGACTCCATCTCCCTGAATAAGCACAGCTCTCATCCCGATACCCGAAGAATTACAGTAAACAGTGTTGCTCTTGCCTGGCTCTGGCGAGACTAGTATCGGTGTTGACGTCGACCTCCCTTTCAGCTCTTGAAAGGCTGACTCACATGAATTTGACCATAAGAACATCTCCCCCTTCTTGGTCAGACCTGTCAGGGGTACTGTTAAATGGGAAAAGTCCCGAATGAAGCGTCTGTAGTATCCAGCTAGTCCTAAGAAGCTCTGTACCTCAAAAACATTCTTCGACTACTCCCAGGAAACAACAGATCTCACATTCTCTGGGTCCACAGATACTCCTTCCTCTGAAGTGACATGACCTAAGAAGTGAATCTGATCTATCCAGAAGTGGCACTTCGAGAGTTTATCATAATGCCAATGCTCTCTCAGTGTAATCAGAATGATCTCAAGATGGGTGGCCTGGTCGTGTTTATTGTGAGAGTACACCAAGATATCATCCACGAAGAGCACGATGATGTAATCCTAGTAAGGATGGAATACTCGATTAATCAGTGCCATAAAAACTGCAGGTGCGTTCGTGAGTCCGAAGGGCATGACTGTATACTCGTAAAAACCATACCTGCTCCTGAAGGCTGTTAGAGGTATATCTAACTATATAACACACAACTGATGATAACCAGACCTCAAGTCGATCATTGAGAACACCCAGGCTCCTCGAATCTGATCGAAAAGGTCATCAATCTGTGGCAATGGATACCAGTTCTTGAGCGTCAACTGGTTTAGCTTCCTATAATCCACACAAAGCCGAAGGGTACCATCTTCCTTCTTTGCAAACAGGAAAGGTGAACCCCAATGAGAAGTACTTGGTCGGATTAAACCCTTAGCCTATAGCTCCTCCAACTACTTCTTGAGCTCCTGCAACTCAGGTGTGGCCATCCTATAGGGAGGAATGGACACCAGTGCCGCTCCTGGGACGAGCTCAATAGAAAATTCTACCTCATGCTCGGGAGGCAAACCTGAAAAGTCCTCTGGAAAGAAATACCGGATGCGATCCACCACCGGAGGAAAGTCCAACTGTGGAGTCCCCTGATCATCCAGGTAAAGGATAGAAACCTGGTTTGTCACTCCGCCTAGCCCAAGCTGCTCGAGTCCCGCCCGACTCGCCCGAACGTCCCATTCGCCTCTATGAATGAAAGATTCACCCTCTAGTGAAATGAAACTGACTCTGCGATGATAATAGTCAACGACTTCCTGGAAGGGAATCAACCAATCCATGCCAAGGATGACATCATAGCATATCATCTCTACAAAATAGAGATACCATAAGAAGTGATACCCTGCAACCTCGAGAGGGCACTTTCTACACAGATGTACACTAGATTTCTGCATTCCCAAAGGTGTTTCTAGTGTCAACGAGTCGGCAGAAGAAAATATGTAGAGTCCAAGGCTCTCCACAATGGCAACAGAGATAAAACTATGCGTAGATCTAGTATCAAAAGGGATGAAGATAAAACTGAGGCTACTAAAATCGTACCTCGAACAATAGAAATGTCGGGATCCTGCTCAAGATAAGTCTGCTCCATGGCGAAAGACTGGCCTGCACCACGGCCCTGCGCCCCTGACTGACCACTCTGAGATGAACCTCCCTACTGGTGCTGAGGGATTGGTGGCTGAACGCCACGGCCTCAACCTCCACCTTGTCCTGAACGGCCGGAAGAACTCTAGTTCCCTGACTGGTGATAAACTGGCGGGGCTGCTCCTGAACGAGGAGTCATGGAAGAACCCCGGTCACCTACTGCTAGTGAGAAAACCTGGCAGAAACGCTGAAGGTGACCCATCATTCCACAAGATCGGAACTCCATGGGGTCACTCTGGAACTGCGGCCTCGTGTGCCCTGTCCGGCCACACTGGTGGCATGTCACCTGGCTGCCTGATGATGCGTCTCGCTTCCTCACATCACCGCGCATAGGTTCCCTACGGTGCTTCTTACTGTCATCTGAAGGGAAGCTAGGTCTGGAAGCAAAACCACCCTGACTCGCAGCTCCAGAGTCTCTCAGATTGCACTCCGCAATCAGTGCCTGGTTGACGATGGAAGTATTGGAGGTCAGCTAGAAGATGTTCACCTGCGAGCAGATCTCCCGCCTCAGTCCATCCTCAAACATCCTCACCAAGAACACCCCACTCCCATCTCGAAGGGTTGTAAAACTCTGCATCTCAGTGAAACGAGAGGAATACTCCATGAAAGATAGAGTACCATTCTATAAGCTCATGAACTCCCGGGCTTGATCGGCCCTCAGGGTCTCCGGGTAGAAGTAGTCATAGAACACGCATTGGAACTCCTCCCAAGCCATAGCCTGCTGTTGACCCGCCTGTGAGATCACGTCTCACCACCTCTTGGCAGAGTCTCGAAGCATGTAGGTGGAGAGATTGACACACATCTCTAGAGGCATCTCCAGATGCTCGAATATAGTTATCTTGGCTTCCAGCCTTGACAATGCAGCCTGAGGTCCTCCCTCCCCTGAGAACGTGGGAGGATGATGCTACTGAAAGACCCACATCAATTCTGCCATAGATGATGTAGGAGGACGTGCTCCCTAGAATGCCTGCATCATCCTCATGAAACCTTCCCTGAACTGCGCATCAGCGCCTGTGACTGGTACAATAACCGGTGCCAAGGCTGGCTCGGCTGGGGGATCGACAAGAAGTCCCTGATCAGCCCTTTCTGGCGTCTGATCACTGCCTGGCGACAGACGTACGACTAGAGGACGTCTTGGAGGCATAGCTCTGAAAGATCGAAAGCACACCATAGATCAGGAAAACAAGGACAAGGAACACAAGAGTAAAAAATGTGAACAGGGGATGAAAATACACAAGATTGCAAAACACGACTACACGACCTGTATAAAACTACACGGCGTGTCTTCTTAAACCACCGACATGGGCGTGTACTCTCACCCTACAAGTCGTGTACACTTCAAACTACACGGCGGGTTGACCCCCACACATGGCATGTACTTGAAAACTATTCCCCTTCTCGAGTTCCCTTATATGGTTAACCCACACGGTCTGACTCAACTCGAGACTACATGAAGTGTTCAAAATAAACACAACGTGCACTAGTCAAGCCTTCGGCGGTCCGTGTTGTTGAGTACACAGTCGTCTACACGGCTGGACCTTACATGGTGTGTATAGGTGAAGGCGACACCGTCCCGTGTTCTTCGTGACATGGCCGGGTACCTGGGAAAGACTACATGGTGTGTCCCGAACAAACACGGCATGTGAAAAGGAAGGTAACGCCTGCCCGTGTTGTTCGTGACACGGCCAGGAACCTAGACAAGACTACACGGTGTGTTCCGAACAAACATGGCGTGCGAAAATAAAGGTCACGCCGGCCCGTGTTGTTCGTGACACGGCCGGGTACCTGGACAGGACTACACGGCGGGTTCCCTACGGACACGGCGTGTTCTACCCGAGCTTCCCCGACCCGTTTTGTTAGTGACACGGCTGGCTACACGGCTCCGAACTCACACGGCGTGTACCACTGGTACACTGCGTGTTCCAGAAGTCACTGCGACGGCACCGTGTTCTGCTCACATGGTCAGTGACACGGCCTGAAAACTACACGGCGTGTGCCCGAAAAGTACACGCAGTGTATTCTAGGTTTTTCTAGGCAGTAGCTCAGAAAATGCGCAAAATTCCAGAAACACTAAAACAAGGAAAAAGATGCCAAATTCCAATCCGAGAGGGTCCATAACACCTCAAGAATAAAAATTTGGTGTTCATTTTAAGCAAGGAACAAATAAATATTTTTTTAACACAACAACAGAGAGTCTATCAAACAACTATCACAACAGCATGCATAATCTACACAAAGTCTATCACAACCGCATACAATAGCTAATGCACCCTAGATGGCATGGTAAGAATGCATGAAATGTGGTTTATACAATTGCCTATATGATGCATGAGATGGCATACCCTCATCTCATCGGGTTGCGAAAGAAACAGAACCAAGATTTCAAAACAATAACCGCAATAGTCATACGAATCACTCTAGGTGAAAACATACCAACCATAAAATCTCAAAATCAGAAAACTGCAATAACGAGGTAGTATGGCTTTTCCCTGTACACGGGTTAGCTACTCCCGGGCACAACTTAACACCAAGTACTGAATCCGTCCTATCCCTGGCTAAAGTCTCTAAACAGTAAAGCAAGAGAAAATAACTCCTCTGATACCACTTTGCAACGTCCCGAGTCCGGAGCCCCTCCACTGCTTCCTCATACCCGGTTCCCCACATGACCTCAAGCGTGTTTCCCCGAATGCCAGAGGCTGCCGAATAGCAGCGAGGCCCTTGGTGAGTCGGTGGGGAAACTATACCCTCATTCGGTAAGGTATACAATGTAAGAAAACATCAATAACCTGGGGAAGCAGTAAACAACATGCATAACAACAGAAACCAAACAACGGAAGCAATGTAGAGATATAACTATGATGAAAATGATGCAACAGGTAAAAGTATCTAAGGAAAACAACAAACACAACAATGTGCTGAAATAAAACTGAAACCAAGTGCAAAACAAAACAAAAATAATCTCCATAGCATCTCGATCCATGACTCGGTCCCCTGCTCCCCAGCTCTAGGTGCAATCAAGATCCTGAAGTAGAAGGGTGCTTGCCCTTGTCTATACCTCCAGCAACAGTCTTATTGGGCCCAAAAGCATGGCCCAATCATGGTGTGAGATACAATCCTAGTAGGTAATCACCCAAATATTTCTGCGTAACAGTCAATGAATACATGGCAGTAATAAAACAAGAAGCAGTAAATAGAAAAGCACAAACAACTACAATCCACAGTCCTGGCCAACAAAGTACACAAGTAAACAGTCAGCAACAGGAAGAAAACAAGTAACCCTCTGGGTAGCTCTCACAGTCTAACCCCTATGGAAAAAACCTCTAAGTACTAGAAACCCTCTAGGAAGCACACACAGTCTAACCCCTCTGGTTCAGCTACGTAATTAAGCAGACTCTCTGGGGAAGCACTCACTGTCAATTCCCCCTATAGTCTCGTACTGTGCTAATGGCTCTCTGGGGAAGCACTCAATGTCAATTCCCCCTATGGCCCACTTTGTAATTAAATGACACTCTGGAGAATCCCTTTCATCAATCCTCCCCTTGGTCTCACATCGTGATTAAAAATACACTCTGGAGAATCCCTTCCGTCAATTCTCCCTTTGGTCTACTACTCTAGGTTCTCACAGTCCTGAATATAACTAAACTTGCTCAGCGCGTGTACATATATATCGTCCAATTTAACCTCAAGAACTAATTGTATATCATCTAAGGATCAATAGAAAAACAAGGAAACAGCCCATAATCCTACAACTAGTCATAGAAACTGGAAAAACAGAAAACATGAAGAACAAGCATGGAAAGGAAACTGAGAAGAAACAAAATAATCTAATCACAAGCAATAAACTCTACTAAAGCAATCACGAAAAGCAAGAAAGCAACAAGGGAAAAACAGGAAACACAAAATACCCCATTCAAGGGTATTGGTGGAAATTGCAAAAAATATCCATCAACTTTCTACAGAAAGGCACAAACCACCTACCTCGATCCTAGAATATTGATATACGTGAACCTCGACGACATATTCCCCTTAGAATGAAGTAGATCTGAGAAAATGCACAAAACATTCATCCCATGATAACTTTAAATCAAGGAGGAATCAAGAAACAAGGCTCAAGCAGAAGGAAGAACTCACCGCTACGATTCCAATGCAATCAACCGTGCTTGAATCGGAGAACGGACGGAGAGGCGGAGGCTCGGAGAAGATTCATCCATACGGTCGCTTCCAGGCGGACGAAAACTAGAGAAGAAGATGGAAATAGGGGTTAGGTGCGACCCCGGTCCGTTTAATGAAAAAAAAGTACACGACGTATACTTTTAGAGTACAGGGCGTGTACTGGGTCCTTTCCGTACACTTCCAAAAACGGCCTCCACGTCACCCCTACACACCGTGTGTGTGGCCTGGCACGACCAGCACACAGCTTCGAGCCGGATCAGAGTACACGACATGTACTCAAAAAGTACACGGCGTGTACTTATGAAATTTCCAGAAAATTTATTTTACTTTAAAACTCATGAAAAAGGGAAAACATACCTGAAAAATGATCCGGGTTCTTACAGTATCATCATCTATTTGTTACGAAGTGATGAATTTCGAGGGCTAAATTCTTTTTAAAGGGGTGTAGAATGTAACACCCTAATATTTTATGAGAAATATTTTTGTTGATGTATTATGTTATACTCACCACTAATGGAATCATTCAATACACACAACACTATCTTGGCTTGTGTTATATGCAAGAGAAACCTTCCTCGATAGCTTGCGTTGTACGCAATACCGAGTTTCACTAAAAACGATATATTATTAAAATGTTATACAAACTAGCCATTATGAATAGTAATACCCAATTTTGAAATTTTATTAATTTTATATTTCAAAATGGACTTCATTTTTTGTTTTGGAATATCAAAATGAGCTTAAGGTGAATTTTTTGAATATTTTTGAAAACATACAATTTTTGATGAATAGTGAAAAACACTGAGTTATAGTTTAAAACTGAATTTTTATTCAAATAATTAAATATTTTATTTAAATTTATTTTAGTTAAAAATAGATACATAATTCCTATATATGTTCAATGTAATTTATTGGAGTCATTTTATAATAATTTTATATATATAAAAAAATTATTGAACTTTTTTCTTTCTTTTACTCACCTCCTATGAGAATTTGCAAATTTACCTAAAACATAATTTAATCGCTTTGATGAGTGTAATTTCAAAAATATGAGAGACACAGTTGGTATCAATAAGTTGAATTTGGTTCAATAAGATAAAAATAATTTTGGGTGAATAGTAACTTTTATCTTTTATTTTCCACGATTAAAAGTAAATAGGGTAATTAAGGGTAAAGATGAAATTATTATTAACCGAAAACATGTCATAATCATGTTGGATAAATATAATTCGAAAAAAACAACCTTAGGAATAAAATATGACCATTTTGGTCCACTTGGAATAGATTAGGACATTTATTATTAATTTATTTAAAGAAGAGTTAAAATAGTTAAAATCAATGTTTAATAACTAAAACATTTTTAATATAGGGTTATACATAAGAAACATTCGACTATAAATATTAATTAGAACGCTAAAAATATTTCTTACATAATGGTATTTTATTTATAATTTTATGACATTATATAATTTATTTTATTTATGACGCAATGATGATGTAGTAATTACCTTATAAATGATATATTAACATAATTGATATCATATATACCCAAATAAATGTAATTTGAGACTTTTAATGAATTAAAATAATTTTATAGGTTAATATAATATATTAGGGTTGGTTATATTAATTTTTTTTCTAATTAATAATCCTTTTATTAATTTACAAAAACAAAATTCCAAATAGTGTGAAAATTAACATAAAAGAGTTCTTCAAAGAAATATTAAATTATTAATTGATATTCTATTCCTAAAAATATAAGGTTCTACCAAAAGACTTATATGATAATATATATGACATTAATGAACAAATATGGATTATATAAGTAGTTTATAGTATGTTATTAACAATATAGTGTAAGAATACAAGAAGACACAGTAAAAGTTAAATTATTTAACTTATAGTTAAATCTAAATGAAATGGTTAAAATGGTAACCTAAACTTGTATAAAATCTATTGGTTTAGGGTATTGGGACCCATAACCACCCTAGACTCTAAATAAGTCACTTTGGTTCCATTATAAACCGAATATGAATTTATTATAAAATAATATTTTAAGATTTTCCTAAGGTGCCCCTCAACCCCTCTTATAAAAGGGCACTCCCCCTTCTCTCTAATTCACACATCCAAAGCCATTTGGATAGGGAAAACCATATACAAATACCCTCTCAACTGTCCTACCATTATCCTACATGCCTTCCTTTAGTCAGAAAGCCATCCTATAGAGCCCTTTTGATCAAATCAAAAGGAAGAACCCGGGGAAGAGGTAAATATCTCACCACCTATTTCATGTTCCTTTCTTCTTCCACTTCCTCCATATTTGTTTTTTCCATTATAAAATAATATCTCTAGTATCTTCTATATAATGTGATATTTTTCTAAAAATGGTACAACCATATTATTTATTTTATCCATCCTATGAATGAAAAGTCACCACACGTGCGTACGTACAACTTACCGTCTCCACATCATTGTGTAGTTTGTTATTCAAACATTTCATCATTTTGATGGGTATGATAATGAGTATAAATGATATAAATAACAAATATAAAATTATTATGATTCATTATATATTATATTCCATCCAATTATAGATCATTTTAATATCAAATAAATGATATCATCGCTCATGCGTCAGTATGGCCAACCGTCTGCATGATGTGATGCCACTCGTTCTAGATGATCTTCATTGAATAATGATTACATAAATGACTTGAATGAATATATATGATATATATTACACTAATAACATTATTTAAATGATATATCTATAACCTAAAAATATTAATAATAATTTATTCGACAAAACATGCATAAGAAC
Source organism: Viscum album (assembly GCA_963277665.1). Lineage (NCBI taxonomy): Eukaryota > Viridiplantae > Streptophyta > Magnoliopsida > Santalales > Viscaceae > Viscum > Viscum album. The sequence continues at coordinate 697,709,595 of OY728163.1, forward strand.
ATAAAGCAATGAACACCCGAATAACAAGTAGGAATGAAATATTACTAATAAGAAGATAAGAATATGACCATATATGATATCATTACAATTAATATGATTCTGTAGTAAGTCAATGACATTATTTAAATCATTATACAGGAGGTTAAGATACGCATATCAGACCTAAGGTAAGGGAAAATATCACAATCTCATTTTTATCTGAGATTCATTATTCTTCAGAATTTACTATGGAATATTTATCATCCACATCCATGTTTCATTAATATGTAATATTATTTATATCATCCTACAGTTTCTTAAGTCCAATTTTACCTATCGGTTAATTTTTAGTAAATGATATGAAAGGAATTTTTTTTCATTTTCCGTACGAGATACATTTTGAATTTTCCGGACAAAGTATGAGAAGAATTTTTTTAACTTATACGACATGAATGGATTTATATGATTTCATAGAAAATTATTTCCATGAATCTTACTTTACATGTTTTCAAGTTTATTTTTAATTATCTTAATTTAGTTTAAAATTTCATGAGATTTTAGGAAAGTAAAAATATTTTTGAAGTAGAAAGGATATTTTCCTCAAGAATGGAGTTCAAGTGTTTTATCAAAATTATTTTCCATATAAGATAATATATGTTTCTGTTTCTATCCCTACTTTTAAATTGATTTTATTATGTTATGATGGAATTATTTTTATGATGTAATTTCATCTTTTATGGATTATGTTATGATGGCATGACGTTTAATAAAACCATTTTTATTACATGGGTTATGCTATGATATATGATTTATGATTTTGTGGCACACATAAGAATGGTTTATTTATGAGATGGTTGGGACATATATCTCCCTCTAATGCATTGGGTAAATATTTATATCTCATGAGATATACATGGATGGAATGACAAGTTAATCCATTTTAGTGATATTGGACTGGAATGAGGTGTGAATTCGGTTCAGAAATGGACTTTGTTCGCTATGATAGTCTTCGCAATGAGTCTTGAGTAATATAAAATGATTTTCCATGATTATGTGTATATGAAACAATGTTTCATGTTTTATGTAATGATTATTGGGATTAAATGTTACTACTATGATTTATCCCATGGTATGATATTATGAACTCTTTTGTAGGTTAGGATTTTGAAAATGTTATGTACTTATGAATATGATATGATTGATATTTCCTTTGTTTACACATACTAAGAATTTGAGCTCATACTTTTGTATTTTTCTTTTCCCTGGTCAGGAATAATGGTGTTAAGTAGGATATGCCAAAAGGGACTCTAGATATGATGAAATAAATTGGAGACAATGTAGATGATTTACGAAAAAGACTTTTATGTTTCCTAGTTTCTAAAGACACTATACCTGTACGGTACTATCATGGTTTTTTATATGTTGTAATAAGTATGCTTCAATTCTAAAGTAATAACAATGTATGTAATGTATGATTCATTAAAGAATTAGTTTCCAAAATACAAATAGAGTTTTTTATATTTTTTGTAATAACCCCAAGACAATGTACAATAAAAAATTATCATTTATAAAAGAAAATAAATAAATATATGAATAAAATAAATTATATTATTAATGAATCTAGAATTATGAATTAAAAATCATATTAAATAAATAATTATTAATCTTAATTAATCGAGCAATGATGGAGAAATCCAATCCCACAAAAAAACTAACAATAAAATGAACGACCGTGTCACCTTCAATAAACAAAATTAGTATAGGTGTTATGAAAAGAACCATTGACCCTAAACAACTAAAATTACAAGATAAAATAAAACCAAATACATTTGATTCATCCCACATGACCCTTATGTTATAAGTGGAATAAACAAGAGGGAATAAAAATGGTGATACCAAAAACTGTGCGCTAATATTAAAAAATATGATTAGAAATAAACAATGTTCTATCAATTTCAAGGAGGTGAAGAGACCACCCCATTGCCTCTACTCTGTTTAATTGAATAAATATGGGAGAGGGAAACAATTTGTGTTTAAATTTAGTGATGTATGATTATGAAAATCATATATTAAAATATCATGATAGGGAATATAGTTTAAACACAAATTTTATAATATTATTTATTATGATTTCACCCAAAACTCGATTACGTGGCATCTTCCACAAGGCTTGGATGAATACTTATATCTAAACTCCAATGATAATTAACTGGCCCCTACTTAAGGGATCCTCACATGGACCCTCCTATGATTTTTATAGTTTTCCCACTCATGAGCTAACCATATGATAGGATGGAAAATACATAAGAAGAGTATAACTTATTTGATTATTTATATTCCAAATCATGCAAAAAGACTACACAATGGTAAATAAATTAATAAAATAAAAATAACATAAAAATAAACTACTATAAAAAATTAAATATTTTTTTATAAAAACATTAATGTGAAAATTTTATTGTGAATCAATGTCTAGAACACATGATGTCTTATCATTCGAGGATAAATAACTACCTATTTTTGGAAATATAATAGCTTATAGAAAATCCCATTTATAATGAAATCAATATTCTTAAATTCATAGTTTTTCTCTATGAAATACCATTATAGGAAACCTGATCTTTTTAACATACATATTATTCTAGATATGTACATTCTTTATCCAAATTTCTAATATATCCATGGAAAAATGACATCATAGGTAAGATAAAATGAAATTTAACATTACAACTTAGAATAAGATGTTTGATGTGTTTTCATAATTTTTCAAATTTTAAATGAGTGTCTTTTTATGAATATAAAAATCCAACACCATATGTATCATCATCCTCATTTTTTATTTATTTCATTTAAAATATCATAGAATTTATTGGTATTTAATTATGATATTAACTATTGTTCATCAATTTCTATAACATTAATAACTATATGAAAAAATATTTTTTCATATTAATCCCAATAAAATAATTTATTATCTCTATTTTAAAAAAAAAATTACAAAAAAAATTGATGATCATATATAAGAAATTATCATTACTAAAATTTCACAATTTAGTGTCTCATTAAAAAATTTCATATTTTTCACGACATTGTTTCCCCTATAAATAATTCCTCAAAACATTCACCATCAAGCATAAAGATAATTTTTGACATCAATCACAAGCTATTAAATTTATCACTTTTGAATCTTTAATTGAATTCATTGTTATTTTATAACTTGTTATATATTAATTGTGCATTATTGATCCATATTACCAATAAAAGGTCATTCTTTAAAACGAGTAAATATTAAAATCTCTTATATTCACCTAATAATTCAAATTTATTCTAATATATCATGTTAAAACATCTAATTATGAAACAAGTGTAAAATTATATTACATAAAGTCATGAAAATCAATTCCCAATGAAATTAAGTACGATAAAAATAGTTCCATATAAAAATTTTAATTTTTATATTTATTATTGGGAATTCTTTATGGTTCATTGAATTAAGATAATAAAAAAATTTGAAATTCATATTTCATATTTCAATATATTGAAAAAAATTATTAAAAATACATTTAATCAACCTTGTTTCTATAAAAGAAAATAAAAAACCATATAACACCCATCATTTATAACAATTAGAGAATAAACCCTCAACATATTGCTCAAAGAAGGAATAAAGTTTCTAATTCTACATCAAATTTCCATCAGTGTGATGTTGTACCACTAATAGTGTGGAAAATCCATGAGAACCAATCATTTTTAGTTTTTTTGATTTCATGTGAAATCATTCTCTCTCAGTTGTTAGTATGGCTGATCTCAATTCCATAATCACACACACTATTTAAATATAGAATCAACTGGCATATTATGCACATGATTCTATAATATAAATAAAAAGATAAACCATTGTGTGAACTGAATACACACAAGACTATATTATCCACTTGAATAAATGTTTTAAATAAAAAAATTTATGTTTTATTCATTAATTTTAACCCAATAATATTATCAGTGATGTCTCCTAAATATTCTCTCGACAAGATATATTTTTTAGTTTTACATAGATAATGGTGGAATTATGTTTGTTAATATTTTATGATTGTATACTATTAATTTTATTTTTATCCAATAGTGGATTCCTATTTTAAAATTTTATACTTCTTTATTCCTTGATACCCAACATTATTTTGATGATTACACATGTAAACAATGTTTTCATCCCCTATCTTCTTCTTCATATATTTTCACTACTCTATGAACTCTTTTAATTTTTCCTATATTTATATATTCACATCCATTCCTAAACTCTATCTCCATAATTGTACTCCAAATCATTCCTTATCTCTTCATTATTTATTAATATGTTTTTTTATAAATTTGAATGCTCTTTGTTTATTTTATTATTTCATTTTTTAATAAAATTTTAATTGTTCCTCTAAATATAAATAATTATAAATTTAGACAAATATCATAAATTTATATAATATATTTCTTTACCATTTTTGACATATTATAATTTTCATGGAATTTTATTTTTCAAAAATGTGTGATTTAATATAGTAAATTATGATTGACCCATTTTCATCCATCTGCATATCACATTTGATTTACAAATAAAATAATCTCGATAGGATCATTATAACTCATTAAAATGACTAGAAACTAAAAGATAAAATTTCAACAGTCATTGGATGATCTGATCTAATGAAAATATTTCTTGAAACACATCATCAATTTTATCTTCAAAATTCACTTTATCATTTAGAAACCATTCTTCAAGAACATCCTATAATAATCTAGAAGTATATAATTTTTATAATGCCCTTGAACCATTAAATATCAATATATAGTGAAACAAATCACCATTAAATATTCATGAAATAATGATTATGTAATTTTAAAATTTCTCTTAACCATATATGGAGGTATGTTACTACTTCAATTTTCTAGTGTCTTGTCTGGGTGACCATTATATATCGACAAAATGACCTTCACATATCAAGATGATGACCTTTATGTATTGTGGAATTTCAAAATTTTCATAAATCTTCTCATGGTGAAATTTAAATAGTATATAATATTACATTTATTTAATTCACTGTTTCATAGGAATTTCCCAATTTTCAAACATTTTCTTCGCACCAAAATAAACATTTTATATTGATCAAAAAATATTATTACATATTGACATACACAAAATTTACTCCTAATAATATAATAGAAAAAAACACTTCTAGAGTCCATCGAAACCAATTATATATTTTAAAAAACACCTCTATACATATAGAATTTCATTATTCATATAATAACATTTTTATATTACAGTTTGAACATCAATTTTTATTGAATAAAAAACTCATCATAGAAGACATATCCAGTACACTATACTTCATCTTACATTTTATTGACAACACAATATTATGGGATTCTTCATCAACTCTATAAAACACTATCACATACAATCAAGAGATGAGTAAATGTTATGTTATAATTATTGTTTTAATAGGTACTAATTAAGTATTTAATAAAGATGGAAAAGTTATTTAATATCATTGGTTAAATTTTTTTAATATATATTAAAACATATACAGGTTGATATGTTTGTGAATTAAACCCCACCATCATGTGAAACCTTATAAAAATACCTTCAAAATTCACTATCTTAGTCTATGATGTGGGTCTTAGTTATGACACTAATAACATAAATTTTCATGTTTCATGTGTATTTTTTTTTATTTTTCAAAATTATTTATATTATTATTATATTGATACATTTTTTAGATAAATATATATCCATCAAACAAAAATTAAATGTCAATTAATTAATATCACATCCACTCATGTGTGTTAATTTCCATGGAAATAATTTCTAATTCATAATTTTCCGTTCATGTCATGCACATCTTTAAATTATTATCAAGTATTGTAAGAACTCCAATAGATATATTTTCAAATTTCAATACTTATATATATATATGGTTCTAGAAAGTCTGATTCCTTTGTATCCAATGCTAAATTAATGAGTTTTTTTATTTAATTGGATGACATTACTATTTTATGATATCAAATATGTGATGAGATATTCCAATTATTTTTAATTTATCTGAACAATAAGGTGGATTGTTTTTATATGATATTATTTCTAACATATTTTTCTCATTTATTTATTATATTATATTTAGAGTATGATATTATTATTTTTTATATCTATTTTATGATGATTAAATGGTTTATAATTTGACATGTTAATGTTTGATGCTGTATTTTATTATTCCCTAATTAATCATTATTTTCTACATTAGTTTAATATTTTATGTAATGGTTGTCTTTCAAAACAATCCACTATTTAGTAGGATCATATATAAAATAAATCTCACTAGTTTTTCGTAACATCATAGGGTCATGATTGTAGCATTTTTTCTCTTGATATAAAAATAATCACTGTCCTTTGGTTATAATAATTATTTATTTAACATAGGGATTGGAATTTTCCATGAATGGGTTATGTATTTTTAAGTTGATGTGATATTGGTTTTATATCTTGGAAGAACTCCATATATTTGTATTTTTCTAGGAAACCATAATATTTTGGAGTTTGTACTATTCTATGGATTCTTATGATATTGTAACTATTGAACTACACTCAATGAAGTGATCAAAATTATTATGAAGTGGTGATGATGTCGAGGTCCCCCGCATAAATGATTGAACTAAATCATTGTAAATCCATAATTATTTTCTCTATCAGAAATTATTATATATCATATCACATATTATATATACATATATATTTTATTTTTTGTTGAAAATATTGAATGTTACCACAAAATGGTAATCTTAATAGATGAAAAAAAGTTTTTTTGAGTTGTTCATTATGTTAAATATTTTAGGTTCAATGAAGACCATGAAAAACATTTTATTGTTTTTAATTTCATTTATAGTTTTAGTAAAATATTGTTTTATTTGTAAATGCCTAAAAATAATTTATCTTGTGTTTTATGATTCAATGTTTTTTAGATGACCTCATACGAACCAAAATGATTATAATATTTGTACCACAAATATTATCACAAAATCATTTCAAGTAAATAAATTCATTGATAGATCTGTTGAATGATATAGAAAAATAAGATTTAAATATATAGATAATACATCATTTTTAATTAATATTCACTTTAATACATAAAAACACTTATAGGGCCATAATAGTTTTGCTACGTTGGAATCATTTAAAGTTAAACAGTAGTACTTTAGTGAGACACATCATCTCTCACTAAAAATTTCATAAAAATATTCATTATTAGAAATATCATACAAAATAAATATAATCATAACTCTAGGAAAAGAATCATTAGAAAGGGTGAGAATTGATACTCAGTAAGGGTAAATAAGGGTGATATATTAGCATAACGTTAAAATAATGTTATAAGAATATGATAATGACATTAGAAAACCACAGCACTAATATTAATGAACATAATATTGATTCATGGAATAGTAAATGGATATTTTTAAGACATGAATCACAAGGGAATAAATGAACAATATTTCCGAGTGAATAACATTGGCTAAAGACTTGAAATTTTTGGTATATATATATAATGGAAAATCATCACTATATTACTCAGAGATCATGGAAAAGGATGTCATTTTGGATTCAGTTCACTCCCCAACCCATCATAGCAAACCATTTCCTTTATTAAATTGGGATTATGCCCCAATGTAGTCCTAGCTTACTGAACCGAGTTTACTACATGTTCTATCCTATTCTGACTGAACTACATTAAAATTGCATTGAACGGCTTTAAATCTCATGATATATAAATATTTAAAAAATTTATTAAAAAGATATATATTTCCCCCACCCCCACCAAAACACAATTAAAAATAATTTTCTAAGATCCAAAAGATCATAAAATTTCAACATAGTATAATTTTAACACCAAGATATTTTTTACATTATTTATTCATGGTATCTTACAATTGTATATAGTTTCTATTTCACACTACATTGGATTTAACATATATTATATGAATGAAACATGTTATTATTTATTTATTTGAGAAATAATTAAATTTTTCTCTGCATTAATAATTAATATTATCTTTCAGTATAATCAACACGAAGATTGTCTTTTGTTAAACACAATTTCATGTTTCATTGAAACATTTTGTAACACGTATGAACATGTTTTACATAAAAAATTAAAATTTTAAAATATAATAATTTAATATAATATCATACAAACATACCATTATATTATCATTTATTATAGTTATTTACTAAATTATGAAAATATAATTTTTATATGATTAGTTCATTAGTCAAAAATATATTATTAATTAAAATTTAAACCAGTTGAATATAATGGAAATATTTTTCTAATCTCTCATAGTCGTTTTGTGTTAATAAATTAAATAAAATTGCATGGCTGACTGACATTAATGATTTTTATATATCATATATTAAATAATTGTTTTCTTATTTATCGAATAGACTTTATAGGCATAAGATAATAACCAACCTAATTTAATGTATAAAATACTATATTTTCATAAAGGGTTATTTTATGGTAGTTTAATGGAAATTCCTTTTGTAAAAAAGTTTTGTAACTTTTTTATATTCTATTTCACTAAAAAATCTTATTATTTTTAATATTATTAAAAATTAATTTGTTTAATTTTTTGTAATTTTTCATGTATGATTCATGTTTTGATGAATATCTAAAATTACAAAATTTTAATTGAAAACAACTTTTTTCTTTGAAATAATGTTTAGTGTCAAATTATATAATAAACTTGTTTTAATTTAGAATTATATATTATTTTTATCATTTAATATAATGTATTCAATTTTCATAAATCATATGTTGAATTTAGATATAAAAATTTATTGGTATTTTCCATATTTTTACTTTATTAAACTCTTTTCGCACACCATTGACATGATTAATTTGAAATTAATTACTGAATCATTGATTTTTAAATTTTTAGAATTCGGTTACATATTTTAAATAATAGGGTATAAAGCATTAAAATTTAATTCTATTATATTTGGATTTTGGTAATACTAACTCATAGTTTTTTGTTAACATAGAAAAATGTAAATCAGTTAATTAAATTTATGAAATAATTATATATATAATAGAAAATTTGACTAATACTTATCATAATTTTTTTGTATGAGTAGGTTTTTTAAATAAAATCTAATATCCAAAATTATATCCTTTTTATTCTATATGAATGAGAGTATGACATTTATAGTATTTCATTTAATGAATAGTGAATGGTGTCATTATCATATTTTAAATGTCAATATAATTTTAATATAAGATTATACAGAAGATATATTCGACTATAAATATTTATTTTTACTGTAAAATTTTTATTTATCCTAGTTATTTATATTTAGTTTTGTGGTAAAATAAATACCTAAAAGGATTCTATACTGATGATGATTTTTTTAATTAATGGAAATACCAAATAAATGATATTAAAAATATTATAATAAATATAATATGATATAATTAATTTTATAAAATAGTATTGTGGTTGAATATGAAATATTATGGATTATTGAATGTTTTTTTTAAATATATAATGTTTTTAAGATATTTTAAAAAATACAAATAATGAATAGTGTCAAAATTAATATTAATGATATTTTATGAACGTAATATATTATTAAGTTATTTAAAAATAATACAAATATTAAATATGGAAAAGGGTATTAAATGTGGTCAAAAAAATAATAAATGGACAATTTCATGTTTTATTGTCCCTTTATATGTAACAATTACATTTTCATAACATTGAAAACATTTTTAACAATGTTAAAATTTAAAAAGGTAAAATAATTGTTTATCAAATAGACATGGTTCATAATTATGTAAAACAATTTCTAAAAAATGTTGGTTGATTATGTTAAAACATTATATCATCTTATATTTTAATAAATGGACACATGGGGGTACATGGATTGATATTTAATTTATTATAAGTTAATATTTTTTGAAATCCCAAGAGTTTATGTCACCTCTATTATAAATGGGTACCTCTTCCATCACTTATTCACACATAATTGAGCCTTCAATCATGACTAAAATCAAAACATATACCTACTAAAAATACATTGAAACGTAGTTCATGTGGTGGTATTATTATATGACTGTATTTATAGTACTTTTTAGGATATTTAAACTATCTATTGCTATAATGATGTAATCTCTCTAACCGATCATTCTGTTTTTCAGCTCTTTTATACCTGTTATAAATCTATGATATATATCATAAAATAATATCTTAATTATGAAAAAAAATAATTTGTTATTATGATAATTTATATATCATTACGCACCCCTTTCCATAATATTATTTTTAAGTCTCTCTTGTTAATATATACCATTTAACATCTTCACATATAGAAACAATTCATTTTTCCTTGACAAAATTTTATGAGAAGAATATAGAATGTGATCAATATTTACATATCATATTAATGATATAGTTATACTTATGTAATTATTATATAGTTTCTTTCTTTTTATTATCAATATAATATTTTTGGAAGAAATCATAACATCGATTCTGTGTACATATGGCTTATCATATCCACAATGTGATGTGTTTCGTTATTCACCAATATTTTACAAGGTAGTTAATAAATATAAAATTTATGAATATATATGTTATACATGGATTAAATATTATTATGGAATTATAGTATATAATGTAATTTCTGTTATTTTATCTTGAAAAATAATGGAAATAGCGTTCATGTGTATATATGACCAATCGTCCCCAATACTAGTGTATTTTATTTTCTATCTCTAAATTTTATGAATAAAAATGAATTACTTCATACATAAAATATATATGATATTTATATAATGATTATCGTTGTGGATATTCATAAATAATGATCTATTTAAGTGGACCATGGATATATAGTCAAAACATGAATGAAAACCCAAGAAAATATTTCCGAATGCGTAATGAAAACATAAAATTATTAATAATCATGTACCATTATATCACAACTAAATCATATATGATATATATATATATATTACTATTATTAATTGGTTTATTAATAATAATTTTATATTCATTATACTGTAGGTTTTAATGACTGTGAAGGATGTGAAGACTTAATGTAAGAGATTTATGTCTCAATTTTGTTTCCATAGGACACATGATTTATACACTACCTATTTTTTTATGTGGTGAATATACTACACATGATATTATATTATGAGTCTTATAAACATCGTAGTGGTATTTTAATATCCATACTATTTAATTTTTCTTGGGGCATACAATTCTAATGATTATTGTGAAATGAGTATTTATTTCACTATCTTGTCAATATTAGGGATTATCTCTTTTTAAGCCAATATTGTGTAATTTTTATCATCCATGATTGTATATTCTATAAATATTTTAAATATTGTTTTCAATATTATTTTATTTATGTGTATTGTCATTTTTATCTTTTTTTTTACTTTTTACAACATGGGTTAAAAGGGAACTTTTTTCATTTTCTGAATGAGGAACTTTGTTTCTATTCAAGAAAACATATGAAAGGGGAGTTATTTAATATATATGGATTGAATTTATTTACCCAGTTACATTATTCAATGTTTCTTCAATCTTCCAATAACATGTTAAAAGGTTGTTATAATTTTTTTTATTTCTTGTGATATTATGAAAACAAAATGTTTTCAAAGAATAAATGAAATATTCATCAGGAATTTTTATTATGTGATCTATAAAAATTATTTTCCATAATATATAACATTATTTTATTATAATTATGTTTTTATAGAGACATTTTTTAAGATACTATCCATATAATTTATATTATTCGTTTTTTCGTGGAAAGATATTCATAAACTCATTTCATTTATATGAGTTATGTTTTTATTCAATGACGGTAATGAAACCCATTTCATTATATGGGTTCAGATATGACAACTGCTTTATTTTATCATGGAATAAATATGTATGTGTTTCTTTATGATAAGGGTGGTAGATATATATCACTCCAATTCATTGGGTAACTATCTATATCTCATGAGCCATACATGCAAGTAATGGAGAGTGACCTCATTCTAGTAAAGGACATTGTACTCTAAGATGGTATTTTTAGTGATCCATGGATAGTATGATCGTAATGGGTGTAAACCATTACAACAAAAAAAGTACATTAGAGGGGTTTATTTAGAGATATTCTGAGCAACCCCATCCAATTTAATTTTTTGTATAATTAGAGGGGCTTACGATCCGCCTCAAAAAAATTATATTAAATGTAGAGAGGGATTATATAAAACTCTTTATAATTATATAAATTAGTGGTGTGTTATGGACCACTTAATTTCATATATTATAAGGGGTTTTGACCCCCCCAAATTTATTAACATTATTTTTTTAATATCTTGTGGGTTTTTTAGCGGTTGTTCAAAACCCCATAAAAACACAAATTAGAGGGGGGGTGTAAACTCCATCTAGTTTATTTAATAAGAGTGGATAACCCCCTATAATTTCCTAAATTATTTTGGGTTCAAGACCACCACTTTTTTCTCTAATTGATAATGGGTTCAAACCCCCCCTCTAATTTATTTAATTTATAGGGGGTTTAGAACCCGCTATAATTTAAGAGATTATAGGGGTTCAGAACCCCCACTATTAAAATAGTAAACTGTAAGAACCCGGTTTTTTCTGTGGAAGACATTGGAATTTTCTTGATGATATTCCAGAGCAGCGCCTTCAGACGGCATGCGATTCCGAGCCCCGGAGTGGCCGAAATTAAATTTTTAGCGCCATCACACTGGAACCACCAAATAAATGGGATAACTCGTAAACGGTGATCCGGATCGGAGATCCGAGTGTAGGTATGGGTCCATAATGATGTGTTCACCCTAGAAACGACATAAAACATGTCGGCGCGGGACGTTTGGACCCCTCTCTCGCTTTTGGAATGTTAAACGAATTAAATAAATTAATTAATTCGTTAAATGTTGAAATGCAGGTATCTCTTAAATAGTGGCTTGGATTGGAAAACCGAGGGAACCGTTGAGTTCGGAGAATGCCGTTTACCCTAGGAGGGTTATAAGTTCCGCGGGCGTGGGCCGTTTGTGAAAAAATGGCCCCATGGGCATTTTCGTAATTTGGCGGGTTTGGGTGTTCAGCTTTATAACTATTTAACGGGGCCTCGGATTAAAATTCTGAGACCTCCGTTGTGCTCGGGAGGTGGTGTGTGGCCTAGGATAGGCGTAAACCTGACCCCATCGAGAGTCTTAGATGTGGGTGTTTTCGGGGGTTTTAGATTAATTAAATCGTTAATTAATTTATTTAAACCCTCCCCCTTCCCTTCTCCCTTGAACCCCCTGGTGAAACCCTCTCACCTCTCCTCCTCCATATCCGGCGAGACAATCCGGCAAGGCGACTCCGGTGAGGTGTGCTGATGCCGGCCGATCGACGCGAAGCTCCGGGCGAAGCCCAACGAGGTAGGTGGTTTTGAGCATTTTAATTCCCGAACGTTACTTCACCCTCAATTTTATGCATCGATTGTTGTTCGATTGTCGAATAAAAAACCATTATCATGTATTAGTTTTTATGAGCTATCTGACGCATCTTTCGGATTCGGTTTTGGAGTTCGGAGGAACCCACAATCATTCGCTGAAGATTGCCGGTTTGCGGAGTAGTTCTGGGGTGTTCTGGCGGGTAGGCGCGGTAGCCGGCCATACCAGGCGGCGGCGCAGTGAGCCGGACGGCGGCTTGAGGCGACTCGGTCGGGCGAGTGGCCAGCAGGGGCGGCTGGGCGTGCGGGGGTGACGGCGCAGCCGGCTGCGGACGGCGGCGAGGCGGGGTCTCGGGCGGCTCCGGCGTAGCGCGAAGAGGGAAGGCAGCCGCGAGGCACGCGACCCTGTGCGGCGTGACCGTGACCCGCATGTCACGGGTCACTATGGGGAAAGGGACCAACCGTGATGGCCGGTCGGTGGCGACAGGCCGCGGCAGAGTGAACCGGACCTGCGGCCGGGCCGCGGGCCGGCTGTGGGCGGACCGGTCGGACCGGGCCGGTCCGGCCCAAGGGGGTTTCCCCCTTTGGAATTTCCGACGCCCGTAGCTTTCCCTACGGGCCTCCGTTTTGCGCGCCGTCAGTGGAAGATCAGACCTTGCATAGAGGGAAATGTTTTTCGATGGTTTATGGAATTTTTAATTCTCGAAATGAGGGGCCACGGAGGCGCGACATGTCTTTAAGTGGACGAGCGTTTTTCCAGAGATTCTTGTTTTGGACAGCGCGGACGCGTCTGACGTCCGTTTTGAGCGCCGTCAGCGGCGTTGGGACCCTGGTGCCAGGGCAAAGCTTTCCAAGGCGGTTTCGGGCGTTGAGACGAATTTGAGGGGTGGGCCCCATGACCCCTCTTTTGAGCTGCGCGCAGCGTTTCACGACTTTTTAATCGGACGTCCGTTCAGGGCGTGCGAGCAGTCGATGTTGGGTGTTTTTCCGAGGGCATCGCGTTGGTACAGTCTGCCCGCTGTAATTCCGCACGATGGTGTGGTGCCCATGAGGGTCGTTTGGGCGTCGACGGTGATTTTCCTTCTTAATCACCGGGTGACCGTTTGGGACAAGTGAATAGTCCATCTTGTGTGCTTTTTCGAGAGGATCGCAACGGTACTATCCGTTCGTTGTGTTTCGGGACTGGGATGTGGGTCCCACGAAGCACCGCTCCTGTGCTGTGCGTCAGAATGCACCTTTCTCTCCATATATTCGTTTCACTCATGTGTGTAGGGCTTTTGATGTGTTTTCCCGAGGGGATCGCAATGGTGCGATGCGCCCGACTATTTTTGAGGTTGAGGCTCGGGATCACGAGACGTCGTTCAGGCGTGAGGCGGTGTTGGTGACTTTTCCGTCGGATATCCGTTTGAGGTGAGTAAGTAGTCTATCTCGCGTGTTTCTTCGTGAGGATTACAACGGTGTGATCTGTTTGGTTGTGCGGATCCTCTTGCGTGATCTTATTGCAAGTGGGGCGTGAGAGGTGCTCCGGTGGCGGTTCGTCCTACCTTGTTTGTAGCGGACCTTTGGCGTGTGATCAAGCACTCTTAGGAGAGTGATATAAATGATTCACAAGATGTGGCTGGCTGTGCCTCAACCGATGAGGTGGCAGGTTGGAGTTGTTATGTCACGCCTTCGCGTTGACGTTGGGTGTCGTGTGCACGATAGCCTATGGGATGGAACAAGGTATACTCTGGGAGTATACGGGAGTGCTTCGTGGTACGTATGGTTTGTACCTGAGACGTTTGTGTGCTTGGTTGGGGTTGACTTGTGGCCACACGTCGTGTGTCCCCCATGTGTGTTCCATGCTCTGCTTTGCGTACTTTGACCTCTCGCGATGTAGAGGGTCCCTCTGTGTGTTTGTTTGACCAGGAGGGTGGAGTTTTTCCCCAGGATATGTTCTCGTTTGTTGACCAGCAGGGTTGAGTGGTCTCCCCTGGTTTTGTTCTCGATGGATCGGCCAGTAACGGTGCTAGTGGCACCCCGTGACGGAACAGGCGCAGAACCTCTTTTGGGAGAGTTGTTCTGGAGTTGGGTGGTTGCGCGATACCCACTCCATGTTCGGTTGGCCAGTGTTGTACCCTTCTGTAGAGATGGCCAGAGCAGTTCTGAGTTTTACCCTCCAGTGAGGCTGGGCAGTGGGTTACTCATCAACTTCTAGGGTTTACCCTCGACCAGAGACTGGGCAGTGGGTCACCAGACACACTTAGGTTCTACCCTCCAGCAGAGACTGGACAGTGGGTCACCAGATGCTATTATGGTCTACCCTCCAGCAGAGACTCGGCAGTGGGTCACCCGATGCTCATAGGGTCTACCCTCCAGCAGAGAAACGACAGTGGGTCACCCGATGCACTTAGGGTCTACCCTCCAGCAGAGACTGGGCATTGGGTCACCCGACGACCTCCTAGGGTCTACCATCCAGCACGGTTGGGGAGTGGGTCGCCCGACGTCTAGTTCCATGTCTACCCTCCAGCAAGGCTGGGCAGTGGGTCGCCTGTCGACTTATTCCAGGTATACCCTCCAGTAGGGCTGGGCAGTGGGTCTCCTGATTATGTATTAAGGTATACCCTCTAGCAGGGCTGAGCAGTGGGTCACCCAGAATCTTATTATGGTTTACCCTCCAACAGGGCTGGGTAGTGGGTCACCCAGTATCTTATTATGGTTTACCCTCCAGCGGGGATGGGCTACGAGTCGCCTGACGATGTATTAGGGTTTACCCTCCAATAGTGATGGGCAGTGGGTCACCCGATATCTGGTTATGAAATACCCACTAGTAGGGCTGGGCAGTGGGACACCTGTTGGCAGTCCAAACTCAGTCCTTCTGACCAGGCTAGTCTGTGTCTTTCCTCCATGATTACCGGAGCGGGACCCTTGGTTATACGGGTCAGTGTTGTGACGGCTTGACTTTGAGGAGACCTCTCCACTGCAGGGCAGTAACGAGGTGTGGTTTGAATTTCCCTAGAAATCTCAAGTATGAGGGGCACTTTCCCCACTGAGAAGCGTTCCAGTGACATGATCTAAAATCGTGCTGGCGAGTCAGTGCCGCCCAAAGAGGATAGTGTCTAGGTGTGGTGATTGAGCCCCTTGGCTTGCGGTTCAGGGAAGACGTGCGGGATGCTGGGCATCGATGGAGTTTACTTTTGTGTTTTGGATACTCTTTTCCTAGGCTGAGCTACGGGACAATGATCCTCGTACGAGCTTGTTTGGGCTTTTTGAGAGATCATATATATGTATATACCTCGTACGAGTACGCACTCCTTAGGTTTTGGCTACTCTCCTTCCAGGAAAGGTGAAGACGTGCGGGATATGCCACGTTCTTTCCGTGTCTAGCTTCTCGTGGTTGGACGAGTCTACTCTCCTACTATAGGCAGCGAAGACTCGACGAGAAGTTAATCTTCTCACCGTTTCCAGCTCTTTGTGTCTGAAGGAGTCAACCTTCTTTTATCTTGTTGGGTTGAGATGGACTCTCTGCTGTTACTCTTTACTGCACCCTCAGTTGGACTCCTTTAATTTCCATGATCGCTCTACTACTCACCCTTCAGTACCTCTTTTGTTTCTCCCTCGAGCCTTTGAGGAATTCTACTGAGTATTTTTATACTCACCCCTACTTGGGCTTTGCCCGCACTTGGTTTGCCCTTGCAAACGACAGACAGGTTGGTCGTGACTTCAGTGGAGCATAGGAGTTCGGGAGCTTGGACCGCGTGCGGTGGTCGTATCCAGGTTTCATGTGGGAGACCCATCAGCTATCTTTTTGTTTACCTGTTGCCGGGTTGTGGTACTTTTCTGGTTGGGCACATGTTTTTCCCCTTTTTCCTTTTCAGCACATTACATGTACTGTTTATAGGTCGATGCACATTTGTGGTATTTATATAGCAGTTTCTCTTTTCTTTACTTGTCTCTTCTTTTACTCTGCACTGTTGCTTTGAGTGTGTTGTGTGTGTGTGTATAGGTACTTAGTCAAAGGCCTACCCGAGTTGTTGTGCCTTCGGCGCTGGTCGCCAGCCCCTGGCCTATGGAGGCGGGCTTGGGGTAGTCGTGGCTCGAGCCCAGGTAGGGTCAGGTCGTGACATAAACGTATATTATATATATATATATATGTATATGTATAATTAAAACAAAATCTATTAATGTATGCAAATATGTTTTACAGACATATCATATAAACTATATATATGATTTTATTTAACTATATTAATATGTATACATAAATATAATTGTATAATATTATGTACATTAATATATATTTATTTATATAAAATGAATTTCATATAATATTATTTACTTATAATATAAAATAAAAAAATATAAAAAAATATGTAAATATAATATATTTAATGAATATATAAAATAAAAATATGATCTTTTATTTTTTTTATTTTATATTATAAAAAATTATATTTTTTATATAATATCTTAATTCTTTTGAAAAATATTTATAATTAATATTATATGAAATTAAATTTATACAAATAATTATATATTAACTAACCCAATATTATAAAATTGTATTTATTGAAATACATATATATTAATGTACATAATAATACATATATGTATTGAAATACATTATATATATATTTTTATAAATATAATTCTGAATAATATTAATTATATATAATATATAATTATATTTCATACAATATTATATATATTTGGGTTTATATTTTATTACCAATAATATGGATTATATTTTAATATTAATATTAACTACATACAATATACAATTGTATTTCAGATAACATTGTATAAGTATTTGTATAAATCATATTTCATATAATATTAGTAAAATATAATTCAAATATTTTAGAGAATTCTACTTTATATAATAATAATTATATATTGGAATGTCCTTGTTTTAGTATAATTTTACTTTCAAATAACTAATAAATATTATATAAATATATACATAAATATAATTTTTTTTAAAATATATCATATAAAATCCAAATGCATGTAGTTTTTATAATTTATATATTAATAATAATTTTATTTTTAAATAATATGTTTATTATATTATATTATATATAATTTTTATTATATGACATAAAAAACAAACAAATATATATAATTATAAAAAACAATATTATAGAATTTAATTTAATGCAATACATATATAGTAATGTACATAATATATTTCTATTATATTTATCAAAATACATATATATTAATTTGCGTAATATTATTTATGTGTATTTTTATATGTAATATAAATATTTGTTTAAATTATATTAGATATAACATTATATTAATATTTGTATAATTTTATTTCATATATAATTAATCTATAATATTTATTTCATATAATAGTCATTATATATAATTTAAATATTTGAATAAATTTTATTATATATATATATATCATATATTATTAATTCCATATAATATTATAAAATTTTATTCATTAAAAATATATTAATGTAGATAATAACAAATATATGCACTGAAATAAATTAGATAAATATTTTTTTAAAGTCATTATGCAGATATATTAAATAAATGCACTATAGATATTCCATCAATATGTATTTATGTATATAAATAATTTATATAAATATATTTGTATGTACATAAATATAAATATATAAAAATTAGTTGAATTATTGAATGTATTTTGTCAGATGTATATAAATACACAAAATAATAATAAAGATTATATAAATTTATAAATTGACTATAATATAAATGAGAGATAATATAAAGACATAATGACATAAATACATTATATAGAAATGTTTATATAAATTTATATAAAAATATTTATGTTATATATATATATATCTATTTAAATATTTATTTACAAAATATTTATACAAATTAGGTTCTAAATATATATAAATATGATAATGTATAATTATATTAGAATGTTTAAAATTCCATGGTGGGAGAATAGCAAATCTTGTATGCCGGAGATCACGTTTCAAAACCCAAGAGTGGAATTTTTAGAAATGGTGTGTGTTGGGGTTGCCCAGTGACACAAAAACTAGATGCGGGCTTGGTGACGCATGAACTACAGGCTGGGGCGGTGTCATTCGGGTGTGATCAGGGGAACTAGATGGCTATCGTTATGGGTGACAAGGGTACTGGATGTGTCATGTGGAGAGTAGGGCATGGAATTGATAGAGGACATGTGACAAATGATAATGGGATGGAGGTGGGGTTGGGGTGACAGAGGATAACATGAGAGATGGATTAGTCAGTTGGGGACTATTGTGGGATTTCCGGAATAAAAAAACAGATGCCTTGGTGGAAGATCTCCCAACAGCCCCTAAAGCCATCCATTAAGGTTCCATTAGATGTTGTCGTATTAGTAACATCCTCCAATGGGTGCATTTTTTGTTATGCTAATGTCAACATTAGTGGGGTTTTAAAACCCATCATATGCATCTTCTGCTAAATCCACACTAATTTTACTTGCAATTACTCAAAACCGCCCCAAACAACAGTAGGCGAGCACATTAGCTGTGGTAACTCATAACCGCCACTACTGTCTTTAGAAGGGGTTATAACCCATTATACAGTAAAAAATAACCCTCTAAAAACTAAAAATTTTGTCAGTGTACTATCAAGTTGATATGTGGTCTGAACCCATACTACTATGACGACCTTGGCAGCAATGCCTTGTCAACTATAGAAATCTGTTTTTATGTTTATGTTTCTTTGAAAAATTCCATGTATTATTCCTATGTAATGATTTCATAGATTATATTCTTTTTTTATTAAGATTCATATCTTTGGAAATATAAATCTTTAATCCAGGATTTTTTTAGGAACATTGGTATGCATATATTATCTTCTACTTTCTTTTTCTTGTTCTCATAACCTAATAATCATTAGTAGGTTTACATGCCTCATATTTTCCCATATATTGAATCTAATATCACCCATTCATATGTTTCCTTTCCCAGATGTTATGAATATATTCATTGTATTTTAAATGTATAAGAAGGTTATAAGTCAAGAATATCCTATTTGTATATAATATAGATCAATTATGTACTAGTGATTATGATTCTATGGTTCTAAATGCCCAATACTAGTATTGTCTTCAGGAATCTATTTATGTAATGTATTAAGTATTCAACAAAAGTTATTTAACAACCATGTATGTAGTTTATTGGTTATTATAGATGGTATTTGGAAAAACATTTAGTTATCCTTTTTAAACAAGGATAAGAATATCATATTTTTAAACTTATATACATGTTCAAGGATAAATCTATAGATATAAAAAATGTGAAGGAATTTTAGTTAAGTATATAGTTAGTGGTTTCTTAGTAATAAAACCTCATCCTAATACTATATATGTATGTGGATCTATAATGATATACCTAGGGGTAATAAATTAGAAAATTTGCATCAGGCTTGACTTTATTGTATCCTAGTACACAACAATGGTCCTCACTGCCCACCTCTTTTCACACCCTCGGGAGATATGCTTTGGGAATTCAAAAAACCATCAAGAACCATCAGGAAATATTTGAATATAAGTTGTCTCTGAATAACCTATTATGAAAATAAGCTATTTTATAATAAATAATTTTATTAAATTATGGCATTCCATATGTTTTGTTTTCAGATTATTTGGATCAACATAATAAAAATGTTTTCATAATCAATGTTTTTTATTTAAGTCAATGTATGGAACCTGGTAAAATAATATTAATGGTCATTGTTAGGGAAAATACAATGAATATATTTCAAATGGGACAAATTTCATTGGATATTGAGTAAATTTTCTCATTTATATTCTCACACAACATTCTCAAACAGTGAAACATATGGGGAATATAAATGTTCAGTTGAGGGAAGAAAATTTTGTTGAGTATATCATAAGGAATTTTCTGTTTTATTTCATTGTATATTCTTAACCACATGTTTCAGAACAATGGATATGTACCATTGGGAATATATTATCTATTATCTAGTGTTTATTATGTGGGAATTCCATTTTGGCATATCATTTGTTTGAAGGAATAGAGGACCAGTTGTGGATTGTAATCAGGAATACATGGTGGAATGACAATATTAACTCCCTTGATTTGGATATGTTAATGAAATTATTGTTCAATATGTACATTTATTGTATTTTATATATGAAAATGAAGAAGTAGTTTCTCAACTATTATCTAATGGATGATGAATCTCTTGGTTCCATTGACACCAATTTTATAGGACTTCCGAGGTACAATTATGGAAATGTCATCGAGTCAAAATTTTACGTTGATAGGTTCTTCAGTTGGTTAATGTCAACTATCATAAGGGAGGAAGACATAATTTAAATTATTATCATCATAGATATGGTGTGTCTTAAAATCATGGATGAAATGGATGTTTGATTTATGTAAAAATCTCATGGTCTTGATAAGAAGTGGAATATAGAGTACAAAAGAAAAAATTTTAAACCAGAGAGAAAAGAATGTGATCATTCATTTATGATCTAAGTATGTGAATACGCATGGTGTAAATTTTCTTAAGGTTACTTGTATATGTTTTATGTGTGGAAGATAAGGTTAACCATATTTTGAATATAGGAGTTTTTGAATAAAGATAACTAATAAAAGAGAGATGGATACATAGAATATACCACAAAATTTTATGTGCTTTAAGTGTATGTATAATGGGAAATATGATAATTCAAGACCAATTATATGGGATACCAATGATTATAGACATAAAAACCTCGTAAATCCATGGACAATGGGAAATCTCATGCCATCACTATTGAAGAATATGAGTACAACAACGATGTGGTGGACTTATTGAATTTTTATGAAATGGAATTAAATAATAATGATGTAGAAATACTTGTATGGTTTTAATGAATAATGAAATATCTAAGTATTGGTCCACAATATATTTTCCATAAGGATTTAAAATAATATATTGAAGTTTATTAGTAACCATGAATATATAATATGGTCATATGAAAATATTTTTGGAGAACACCTGATTATTTGAAGGATAACCCTTAATGATGGGATAATATTATGATAAAGAGATGATTGATTTTTTGCTGATATAAATGGGATATTGGTGATGACTTTAAAACTATATATTAATATTATGACAATGTGGAATAAGGGTTGGTTTTACATATATATGGTATAAGAATATAGTAAATTTTTTAAAGGATGCATATTTTCACTATGGTTTTGTTTTTGATAGGTTTATTTTCATGTTACATGAAAGTATATGTTAATGGAATTTAAATTTATAGTATGTGAAAATTAAGAGCTAAATTAATGTTATATCTTATCCTGACTAACCACTAAGGTGGAAGATGAACTAGTGGGGTGCATGGCCTCAATGGTGTCTCCCCATACACCAGAGGCTACTAACTAGAAGATATGGTATAAATAGGTGAGTACATATAGATTGTATGCTCCTATTAGAGTAGTAAAACAGTTTATCATAAAATTAATAAAAAGAAAAAAAAAATGTTGTATGAAGTATTCATAACCAAGATGAAGATAAATAAAAAATCTAATGTTATTATAAATGTTGTCCAACATGAATTTATACCAGGAATGCATTCCTAGTGATGTAACTTAATTAATTAAATTAACATATATCATGATAATATATACACGGAAGTATTTAGTGAAATAAAAGAAATAAAATCTAAAAATCTATGTCCATGAGGATCCCAATCTCTTGCTCGATCCTGTGATTCTATGTCTTTGGTATAAGAAAAACCACACAATAAAAGGTCTATATCCCAGGAAACAAGAAGATGTATTGGGGTTCAAATGGCACATGAACTGGGTGTGAGATAAAGCCATAGTAGGCTAGAACCCACATTATCTATCCCAATTCACTTAATTCAATATATATAAATGTAATAGGTAGGTAAATTGTTAATTAATAAATGAATGTAAATATTTCGATGGCATGTGAATTGCTAAACCAATTACACTGAAATATACCCTCATGTATACCTTCACAATATGGTCAAGCTCCTATAACAATGCAAATTCAAATAATTCACAAATAAATAGACCAAATATTCTATTAATCGAAACATGTTACACCACCACATCCTTTACATATATCCCATGATATATATCTATTAAATCATTTCAATAAAACTATTTCAGTCAGAATAGTTTTGGCCTAGCCATATAATAACACATGTCACAATTTTCCACGACTAATCCATATAACCAAAGGTGTCATATACGTCACTATCATTCCATATGTTAAAGAGTCAGACCAATAAGTGTTGGATGAAAGGTGTAAAATTCCAATCCATCGTTGTTGAGTCCCATGAGAAACTTGATGAAAACTCAGAAAAGGCAATAGTTGGAGTAGTAGAAGCATGTCTCTGATCATGTCCTACACGAGTCTAAGAATACCAAATCCATGTGGTTGGAATGTAGAAGGTATCCCACAGAGTGATGAACCTTGGATCATACTCTATCCAATGTGTCCACAACAAACATATAGATCCATGTATTATTTCTAAGGCATATATAAAATTAAAATTTCATTCCAATAACCTATTTATATAATATGAGTCTATCCACACATATAACCATTTCACATTCAATTAAATTTCATGTGTACACCCCCTCATGTATCACAAATCAAATTTAAACACCACCAATTAGCACACCATCTCAATGTTCACAATATGTATTTAAATAAAACCATTAAAAATTCCTTCTTATTGTTTAAAAATCACATTTCAACATAGTAGATGATTTTACCTACTCTTATAACCACATTTTCCAAATATAAACATTAAGAAATTCAAGTTCAATATAATATTTTAACCCAACAACATCAACATTCAAGGTCATAAATACATCTCCTAAATAAATAAAAAAACTCCCATTATTTATAATTAAGATTCATATAACATGGATAGCATAATAACAACCTAAATCAGTGGTTCCTGAAATGGAAATCCAGAAGAAAACGGAAAATATATAACATAGAAGGTGCATTGGGTCCATAAAAATTTATAAATGAAAAGATACATTTTATAAATCCATTAAATGATATATCCTAAAAATTCCTTATATCAAAAATTTTCATCAATAAATAGAGAATATAATAAAAATTAAAAATAGAATTTATTTAAAAATCATTAATTCTTATCAGGTTATAGGATAACACACCTAATTTCAAGGGAATTTATTATAAATTAATGAAATTTTTTTCAAGCCATTTATTTTTCATCTTAAACATTTAATTCCAGAATCCAAAATTTAAGATATCAATGAAGTACTAAATTTATTCCATATGTCAAAGGGATGAGGGAACTAGATCCTACTGCAATGAAAGAGAACTATCTAGACACTTGACACTTAATGTTTCCAGTGGCAACCACTCCATGATACTAATTTACACCACCCAACATATGCACCTTCTCATTTATATTTTCAAACCTAACCACTATGTAGATATTATAATGGACAAGAACATATACAAGGGGATCCTTACATACTTATTATATCCATATACCTATTTCTACTTACACCTGTATGCATCTTCCATATTATACAAAAGAACACCTACCCCACATATATATTTATATCCACAGCCATGGGTGAATATACATATAAAAGGGGAATATATGTAAAGACCCGTAAAATTCATGGAAATTTTTTTCTTAATTTTCTTTGGGATTTTACATGAACGCAATTTTTGATGGCACCTGATTCTGAGGGCCGGTGTGCCCAGAATCAATTTTCGAGGTTTAGCTCGGGTACGTTCTGTGAACGAATGAGCAGGTTTTCCTAACTTTTCAACTAGTGCTCGGAATCAAAATCTGAGGGCACCGATGGAATCGTAGTGCCGGTAATTTCTTAGAAACACCTTTTCTGGAGTTGCGTTGCTTGGGTGAGGTTATTAAATAATGGGTTAACTAAATAACGAAATAAAATATTGTGCTACAATTTTATTTCTATTTTAGATAGTTTAAACCTATGCTTGGTGGTTGGAGTGGGACCCACTAATATCATAACTCCACTAGGTAGGATATTAGTAAAGTGGGCCAAAACGAGCCCCACCCCTTCAAATCCCTTTTAACCTCCCTCTCGTGCATTTAATATGTAACTCACCCGCACCCCTTTTAAATGCCATGTCAACCCTCAAAATTAATTTGGATATTAAACGCTCTTCAATTAAGTCAATTAATTTAATGAGATTTGTTTTTGAATTTCAAATTAATGGAATGCATGAGTGATAATAAAATAAGACATGACTTATTTCATTGGGGGTTATTTCGTTGTGCGAAAGGAAAGAGAGGACTCTTGCACTCTTGAGGATTATCTTATTCCTCGTCGAATAATGCGAAGAATGCCAAGTCTTCAACGAAGAACTCCATCACCAAAATGGAATCGTCGTGCCTTTTCCTCTCTTCTCCCCAGCCGGTGAGAGACACCTTCTTCTGCGAATGCCGACGACGCTTACATAGCATCGATCCGCGACGCCGTCATCCATGATGCCGTCTTCTGCTACGTCGTCTTCCATGACGTCCTTTTCCTATGACAAACCTCATTCGACGACTTCATCGAGGTAGGGGTTTGGAATTTTGTTCATGATTATTCTTGTTGTTCTTCAACTTTTATTTTGGGCCGCACGTTATCATTTTAATGGGAGGATGTCGGACCGCACGAACATGGCCGACCCTCCTTCCCCTTTGATGTTGTTCGTTGCAGCTCGAAAAAAGGTGGTGCGGTGCAACGACACCGCGTGGAAATATGGAGGAATGCTATGAAGAAGCGCGGCGCCGACACGCAACACCGTTGAGGCCGAGTGAAGCCGCGGCCGGAGTCGGGCCGCGGCGAAGGGGCGCGGCGCCATCGCGCTACACCGGAGAACCACGATGGCGTCGCGGCCAGAGCGGGGCCACGGCGGAGGGGCGCAGCGCCGTCGCGCCGCGGAGGTCAGACAAGGCCGCGGCTCAATGCCGCAGAGGTGCAAGGTGGGGTGGCCAGAACCACCAGCACCTTAAAGGGGCGGGAACGCGGGGTCCTGTGGCGGTAGCACCGGCCGTCCAGGCCGGGCCGACCGTTTCGGAAGGAAGGCCAGGGGTCGTAACCCCCAGCTGGAAAAGGAGTGGCCCCCCACATGGGGCCACAGTTTCAATCAAGGGGGGCAGCCCCCCCCCCTCTTCTGCGACGGCTCGTCCAGCGTCGAGCTGGCCATGCGGGTCGTGCCCACGCCTGGCCAACCGGCCGCCCAGGCCGGGCCGGGCTGTGCCAGCTGGGCCCATCCACACCAGTGTGGCTGGGCTGCGCCCACCGGGTGAGGACACGCCCTAAGGGGCCAGACCAGGACCAGGTCCAGGTCCAACCAGTTCGGGCCGACCCAGGGGGTCTTGGGCCAGGTTGGTCCGGGCCCAAAACCCCCTATTTTCAGACAATTCTATTCAAACGCCCGTATCATGGGCTACAGATCTTAGATCGACACACTGTCCATTGCGATGCGATCCTTGGATCGAGACGGTCTTTTCCGTATATTACACTCATGGTTTTGGAAAACTTTGTGTACGGCTGGGTTGGTTCGAACACGAAACCAACCTGGCCCTCAGAGGGGAAACACTTATAACATGAGTTTCGGACGTCCGATTGATGTGCCATCAACTTTGTTGGATTCCTCTTAGTGAGACAGACCTTTTGGATTACTCTGATCGAGGTTTGGACATAGTTGGAGTGTGACCGGGTTGGTTTTGACTTAAAACCCATCCGGACCCCTATAACGAAAAAGACAATAACTCACAGACCGGGCGTCCGATTGACGCGCCGTCTGTCGCGTTGAGTTCATTTTGTTGAGACAGAACTTTGGGATACATCAACTCCGGACTACGTGTCAGTTGATGTATCGACCCCCTTTGGTTCGTGGAGCGTACTCTCCCGAAAACGAGCATGTTGTGTGCGGGAACCCTAGAGATGGCTGCGACTGCGACAACGATGATGACTGCACTGAAATCCTCTGTGGGTTCGGCAGCGACGACGACTGCACTGAAATCATCCGTGGGTTCAGCAGCGAAGACGACTGCACTGAATTCCTCCGTGGGTTCGGCAGCGATGAAGACTGCACTGAAATCCTCCGTGGGTTCAGCAACGATGATGACCGTACTGAAATCCTTCGTGGGTTCGACGTCGATGAAGACTGCACTGAAATCCTCTGTGGGATCGACACTGATGAAGACCGTACTAAAATCCTCTGTGGGTTTGACAGCAATGAAGACTGCACTGAAATCCTCCATGGGTTCGGCAGCGATGAAGACCGTACTGAAATCCTATGTGGGTTCGACGGCGATGACTACTGTTCTTGTATCCTACATGGGTCTGGTAGTATTGACTCTGGTCTTGTATCCTACGTGGGTATGGCACAGTGGCTGGTATGTATCCTATGTGGGTCCGACAGCTTAGTTGGTTTAGTATCCAACGTGGGTCCCATCTTATATGAATCAGTGGCTATATCTGATCATCTCTATCACCTTACGAAGAATTATACATGTGTGAGATGAGTCTTGACTTTCAATCATTATATTCGATATGATTGACTTGCTTTCCTATGTGGATTGGGTTGTGATTTTCTGTGTGGATTGGGTTATACTTTCCTGTGTGGACGTGATTGAACTTGGGCTCGGATGTTGGAGGCGAACTGGATTTGATGACTTAGGTATATGTATGGGAATATACCTAAGTAGTGTTAGATGATACTTCATGATTGAATCATTTCATTGTGGATTATCCTTTGTGGATTCTGGGAGACCATCGGGAGTCTCGGGTCCCTACTGAGTAGCGTATACTCAGCCCTGCACGGGCTATGCCCGCACTACGTTGTGTTGGATTCAAACGACGGACGACGCTGATCGTGGTTGAGGCTCGTGGAGAAAGTCGGTACCTGGAGGTGGACCACAGGGCGGGACGTACACGGAGCGGACGGCTGGACCCGAGGAGCTGAGGAGGCTATTTGTACCCACCCTTCTGGTGGGACTTCCAGTGGACAGCTCGACATTGCTACTTTACTTTCAGTTTATATTCTTTCTTTCGTGTTTTACTTTACCTTCAGTTGGGTTTGTGTTATGGCCCATTTACTTTCCGCACTTACTATTGTACTCAGTTTTACTTAGTGTATACTCCTGGTTGCTTACTTTATGGTGTTGGTTTACATTATAAAGGCAATGCCTTCCATTTTTTTGTTGGGATTTACGCCTAGGTGCTAGTCTCCAGCCCCTAGCCTATGGGAGGCGAGTTTGGTGTAGTCACGACACTGGTCCCGAGGACGATTCATGACAAATTGGTATCAAAGGAGTTCGGTTCTACCGCAGAACTTAGGACTCTAATCTTTCATCTATGTGAAGCAATAGTGTTAAGGGTATTGAGTGTGGTTATTAGTCCAGGGAGTCCAGTGTTGTTGCGGCGGACGACGTATCCGTACACCAGGACCCAAACCTCTGATTTCCGACTCAATGCATGAAAACATTGATTTCATGTGTATTTCAAAAGTTTTATTTGTGATTACTTTGTGTCAGCTCACCAGGTATACTGTTTGACAGTGGCACACCTGTTTCTTTTCAGGATGGCCCCATGACGGCATCCAGCTAGGGTTCCGAGATTTGTGCGAGACGACAGCCCACCGAGCGAAGATGCCTCGGTGTAGGGCCCTTTTTCATCGGAGGCACCGGCGCAACCTCTACCCGCAAATCCACCGATGCCACCATCCCCAGCTGCTGAGAGTCCACATCGCCTTAGTGCACAGCACAATTTTCAGCATCAGAGACTGCCCAGGTTCCGCGGGGAGACGAACCCTCAGGCAGCTGAGGATTGGCTAGAGGCTGTAGTTCGAGTTTTCAGGTTTGTGGGGACACCATCTGACCTCATGTTGATCCTTGCAGCGAGCCTCCTGCATGCGGCAGTGGGAAGATGGTGGAGCTTGATGCTCTAGGTGCACGATGAGGCTTCTCTCCTCTGGACGGAATTTGAGAGCCTCTTTCACTCGGAGTTCGTCCCAGCCACCCTCCGTGCGGTGCGCATCCAGGAGCTTCTACAGCTGCGACAGGGCATCATGACGGTCGCCTAGTACTCGGTGAGATTTACCGATCTCTCACGCTATTCGACAGACATGGTACGGAACCCATTCTTCTGGTCCTGGACCTTCGAGTAGGGACTGAGGCATGATATCAGGGCATCGATCATCTCACTTAGTATACCGACACAGGCAGGAGTACTCGAGCGAGCACATCTCAAAGAGAGCTTTCATGCAGAGCCTACGCCAGAAACGAGAACTACCACAGGGCAGCACGTAATAGAGTCGTCTGCAGCTGGCAGTCGATAGATGTCACAGGGGTCCAGGAGGACCAGACCATTAGGCATACGACCTCAGGACACTGGCTTAGAGGTGCAGGGCACACGGTGTAGAGCCAGCCTTCCGAGGAGCAGGCAGTGCTATGCATGCGGCGGGCAGGGACACATGGCTCGTGACTGCCCGACCCGCCATGCAGAGGAGCAAAAAACGGTTGAGGGGCTACCTAGGAAGAGGCAGAGGGTTGACCGTGGTGGTCCGTAGAGAGCAGGAAGATGAGGTAGGGGAGCTGGCCGAGCAGCAGGTGGTGGGCGACGCTTTGAGACTTTACCACCACCACCACCAGGAGGTCCACCTCGACCACAGGGAACTAGCGGTAAGAGACAGGCTCAGCTTCAGGCAGCGGAGGCCTACATCCACGGCACACCAGAGATGATTCGAGATACTATGTGTGCCTACTCCACAATTTCTGCAGTTTTTATAGACACAGGAGCGAGTCATTATTTTATTTCCACTGACCTTGTTCGGAGCTTGGAGATTCTGACGGAGCCGTTGGTTTGATCCTTACGGCTAGAGACTCCTACGGGAGAAGACTTGATGATTACGCCCTGGTTCCAGCATTGTGAGCATACTTTAGGAGGAGAGAACATTGGCTGGGATCTTCTTGTAGTGGCGTCGAGGCCTTACGACATCATCTTGGGCATGGATTGGTTATCTACAGTCCATGCTCAGACTGACTATATTAGGCGCAAGGTGTGGTGTGTACGCACCTATGGGAGCAGGTTCACCTTTACCGGTGAGAAGGGAGCCTTTGGAACACAGGATGGACTCACGTAGAAGAGAGGACATCCAATTACTCATCAGTTGGCTAGCCTCATCCTAGGAGCAGTTGACGTGCAGAGTCCTAGTTTTCCTGTAGTGGTGGATCAGTATGAAAACATTTTCCCTGAATATGTTCCAGGACTACCTCCTCGCAGAGAGGTAGACTTTTATATTGACATATATCCTGGGATATCCCTGATATCCACTCCAGCATATCAGATGGCCCTCGCTGAGCTTCAAGAGCTACGGGTACAGTTGGAGGACTTGCAGGGAAAGGGATTCATCTGACCTAGTGTTTCACCTTGGGCTTCCCCGATTTTGTTTGCTAAGAAGGCGGATGGAAGATTGCGACTGTGTGTCGACTGTCGTCGCCTAAACCAGGTGACCGTGAGGAACAAGTATCCGCTACCGAGGATTGACGACCTCTTCGATCAGCTCAAGGGAGCACGGTGGTTCTTGAAGATAGAACTTAGGTCAGGTTATCATCAGCTCAGAGTTTGGGATGAGGACGTGCAGAAGATGGCCTTCAGATGTCGGTATGACCATTATGAGTTCTTGGTTATTACATTCGGCCTGACCAATGCTCTAGCGGTGTTCATGAGTCTCATGAATAGAATCTTCCAGTTATACCTCGATCGATTTGTCGTGGTCTTCATCGATGACATACTGATATACTCGACCACTGAGGAGGAGCACGCCTACCACTTTCAGGTTGTACTAAACACACTCCGAGAGGACCAGCATTTTGGAAAGCTCTTGAAGTGTCATTTCTGGTTACGTGAGGTCCCCTTCTTGGGAGATGTCATCTCTGAGGTGGGAGTTGTGGTGGATCCTGCGAAGATCAAGGAAATGCTAGCTTAGGAGCCACCCAGGATCTTGACGGAGGTGCGATGTTTCTTGGGTCTAGCTTGGTACTACCAGAGGTTTGTACCAGGCTTTTCCAGAGTTGCGGCACCACATCGAGATTTGATGAAGAAGGGTAAACCTTTTTGGGGTCAGATAGATGTCATCTAAACTTCAAGGAGTTGAGACAGAGATTGACCAGAGCACCTATCTTGAGGCTACAAGAGGAGGGAGTAGGGTACGTATTCTACTGTGATCCATCAGAGACCGGACTCAGATGTGTCCTGATGAAGGAGCGGGCTGTGATCGCCTATGGATCACGTCATTTGATTCAGTATGAGGAGAACTACACTAACCATGACCTAGAGTTAGCAGCAGTGGTCTTCGCTATGAAGATGTGGCGACACTACCTGATGGGAGAGCGCTTTACTGTCTACTCTGACCACCGGAGACTCAGGTACATCTTCTCGCAGATGGACCTGAATCTGAGACAGTGACGATGTCTCGAGTTCTTCCAGGACTATGACTTTGAGATAGTCCATACTCCTGGAAAGGGGAACGTCGTAGTCGATGCTCTCAGTAGGAGGATGGGCATTCGACTACTCGGGGTAGCGACGGAGAATCTAGCCGCATTGTAGATATCTTTCATGGATAGAAATGGGCCAGCCTTTCTTCAGTCACTCACAGTCACTCCTCCACTTCTTCAGCGGGTGAGAGAGGCACAACGTGGGGATGTAGAGGGTGAGACGCGGTGTGCACAGATATCCTCAGGACAGGGAGCTGATGGATTCTCTATGGGAGGAGAGCACGTAGTCCTTTTTTGAGGACGTACCATGGTACCGGCTACTTTACAAGAGGAGATACTAAGAGATTTTTACACATCCCCTTTAGCAGTACATCTAGGAGTGGCGAAGATGTACGAGGATCTCAGACGACATCACTGGTGGCCGTTTATGAAGACGGTTGTAGCTGAGTTCGTTTCTCGATTCCTCACCTGTAAACAGGTGAAGGTGGAGCACCAGGTACCAACCATCTTGGTACAGACCTTGGAGGCCCCAGAGTGGAATTGGGATGTGATATCTATGGATTTTTTGACTGGACTTCCACGTACTTCCAGAGGTCACGACTCCATTTGGTTGATTGTCGAGCAAATCACCAAGTCGACCCACTTCTTAACCATCAGAGAGTAGGGCTAAGTAGAGATATTGGGACGTATCTAAGTTCATGAGATTTTACGGCTTCATGGTGTTCCATCATCTATCATCTCCGATTGAGATTCTCACCTTACTTCCCAGCTTTGGAAGGGTTTGCAGGAGGCATTTGGGACACAACTATGTCTGAGCACCGCCTTTCACCCTCAGAGGAATGGTCAGACGGAGAGGACCATTCAGACTCTTGAGGACATGCCCCTTTCATGTGTCCTCGACTTTGGTCGTAGGTGGGAGGACCACCTACCATTGGTGGAGTTCACGTACAACAACAGCTACCACTCCACCATCGGGATGGCACCATACGAGGCACTGTACGGCCGACCTTTCAGATCACCTCTGTGCTAGACAGACCATGCGGAGTCAGCACTTGTGGGACCAGAGATGGTCTAGGCCATGAAAGAGAAGGACCAGGTCAACCAGGAGCGGATGAGGATAGCTCAGAGCCGGCAGAAGTCTTATGCTGACAAGAGGCAGTGACCACTAGAGTTCTAGGATGGCGACCACGTCATTTTGCGGGTCTCACCTCGACGTGGATTATTGATATTTGGACGGGGCGACAAGTTATATCTACACTTCATCGGACCATTCCAGGTCATCAGCAGGATAGGCGAGGTGGCTTACCGCCTGGCTCTAGCACCTTAGTGGCACCGGGTGCACGACGTCTTCCACGTATCTCAGCTGAGGAGATACGTGCACGATCCGACGCATATCATCATCCATGGGTAGTTGGATACTGACAATGGGGAGACTTTTGCAGAGGTCCCAGTGGAGATTGAGGATCGACATGATCATGTCCTACGTGGATGGTTTATACCTCATGTGCGCATCAGATGGAAGCACGAGAACCTCCAAGAGATAACTTGGGAGCGGGAGGCTCAGATGCGTGCACAGTACCCACATTTGTTCCCCTAGTTTATGATGTATTATTACAGGTACATAATGCCCTGAGGTTGGAGTAATGTAAAGACCCGTAAAATTCAAGGTAAATGTTTTCTTAATTTTCTTTGGTATTTTACAAGAACACAGTTTCTGACGGCACCTAATTTCGAGTCCCGATGTGCCCTGAATCAATTTCCAAAGATTAGCTCGGGTACGTTCAGTGAACGAACGAGCTGGTTTTCTAACATTTGAACCAGTGCTCGGAATCAAAATCCTAGGGCACCAATGGAATCAAATCACATATAATTTCATAGGAACACCTTTTCTGGAGTTGTGCTGCTCAGGTGAGGTTATTAAATAATGGGTTAACTAAAGAATGAAATAAAATATTGTGCTACAATTTTATTTCTATTCTAGGTAGTTTAACCCTATGCTTGGTGGTTGGAGTGAGACCCACTAATATCCTAACTCCACTAGGAAGGAAATTAGTGAAGTGGGGCCCACACGAGCCCCACCATTTAATATCCATTTTAACCTCCCTCTCGTGCATTTAATATGTAACTCACCCGCACTGCTTTTAATTGCCATGTCAACCCTCAAAATTAATTTGGATATTAAATTCTCTTCAATTAAGTCAATTAATTGAATGATATTTTTTTTGAATTTCAAATTAATGGCATGCATGAGTGATAATAAAATAATACATGAATTATTTTATTGGGGGTTAATTCGTTGTCCGAAAGGAAAGAGAGGACTCTTACACTCTTGAGGATTATCTTTTTCCTCGTCGAAGAACGCGAAGAACACCGAGTCTTTGATGAAGAAATCCATCACCGCAAGGGAATCATCTTGCCTTTTCCTCTCTTCTCCACAGCCGGCGAGAGAAACCATCTTTGGCAAATGCCGACGATGCTTACGGAGCATCGATCCGCGATGCCATCTTCCGTGATGCCATCTTCCGCAACGTCATATTCCATGATGTCCTTTTCCCGCGATGAACCTCGTTCGACGACTTCATCAAGGTAGGGGTTTGGAATTTTGTTCATGATTATTATTGTCGTTCTTCGTCTTTTATTTTGGGCCTCCTGTTATCATTTTAATGGGAGGAGGTCGGACCGCACAAACATAGCCGACCCTCCTTCCACGTTGATGTTGTTCGTTGCGGCTCAAAAGAAGGTGGCACGGAGCAACGACATAGCGCGAATATAAGAAGGAATTCGGCGAAGAAGCGTGGCTCCGTCACACCCCGCCATTGAGGCCGAATGAAGCCACGGCCGGAGTCGGGTCGCGGAAAAGGGGCGCGGCGCCGCCGCGCCACGCCGGAGAACCACAATGATGTCATGGCCGGAGCGAGGCTGTGGCGGAGGGGCGCGTCGCTGACACGCGACGCCGGTCGGACAAGGCTGCGGCATTAAGCCGTGATGGTGCTAGGTGGGGTGACCAGAACCGTTGGACGCTGACACCTCAGAGGGGCGGGACCACGGGTTCCCACTGTGGCAGCACCGGACGGCCGGGTAGGGCCGGCCATTTCGGAAGGAAGCCTGGGGGTCGTAACCCCCAGCTAGAAAAGGAGCGGCCCCCCAAGTGGGGCCACAGTTTCAATCAAGGGGGGCACCCCCCCTTCCGTGGTGGCTTTGCCAGAGCCGAGCTGGACATGCGGGTCGCGCCCGTTGGGTCGGGCAGCGCAGGTGGGGTCGGGCCGCGCCCATTGGGTCGGGTCATGCCTTAAGGGGCTGGACCCAGACCCGGTTAAGGTCGAACCGATTAGGGCCAACCCAGGGGGTCTTGGGCCGGATCGGTCCGGGCCCAAAACCCCATATTTTCAGACAATTCCGTTCAAACTCTTGTATCTTGGGATACAGTCCTCCGATCGACGCAATGTCAGTTGTAATGCGATCCTTGGATCGCGACGGTCGTTTAGATATATTACAATCTAGGTTTCGGAGAACTTTGGGTACGGCTGGGTTGGTTCGAACACGAAACCAACTGGGCCCTCGGAGCTGAAACGCTTATAACTTGAGCTCCAAATGTCCGATTGACGTGCCGTCGACTTTGTTGGATTACTCTTAGTGAGGAGGACCTTTTTTCTTACTCCACCCGAGGTTTGGACGCAGTTGGAGTGCGCTCGAGTTGGTTTTGACTTAAAAATAAATCTGGACCCTGGAAAGAAAAAGCCAATAACTCACAGACCGAGCGTCCAATTTACGCGTCGTCTGTCACATTGAGTTCCTTTTGTTGAGACGGAACTTTGGGATACATCAACTCCGGACTACGTGTTAATTGATTTATCGACCCCCCTTTGGCTCGTGGAGTGGGCTATCCTTGAAATGAGCATGTTGTGTGCGGGAAACCTAGAGCTGGCTGCGACTGCGACGACGATGATGACTGCACTGAAATCCTCTGTGGGTTCGGCAGTGACGACGACTGCATTTAAATCCTCCATGGGTTCGGCAACGATGAAGACCGTACTGAAATCCTCTGTGTGTTTGATGACGATGAAGACTGTACTGAAATCCTCCATGGATTTGGAAGCGATGAAGACCATACTGAAATCCTCAGGGGGTTCGATGGTGATGAAGACTGCACTGAAATCCTCCATGGGTTAGGCAACGATGAAGACCGTACTAAAATCCTCCGTGGGTTCGACGACGATGATTACTGTTCTTGTATTCTACATGGGTCTGGCAGTATTGCCCCTATTCTTGTATCATACTTGGGTCTGGCAGAGTGGCTGGTCTATATCCTATGTGGGTCCGACAACTTAGTTGGTTTAGTATCCTACGTGGGTCCCAGCTTAGATGAATTAGTGGCTATAGCTGATCATCTCTATCACCTTACGAAGAAGTATACCTGTGTCAGATGAGTCATGGGTTTCAATAATTATCTTCGATATGATTGAATTGCTTTCCTATGTTGATTGGGTTGTGCTTTATTGTGTGGATTCGGTTGTACTTTCTTGTGTGGACGTGATTGAACATGGGATCAGATGTTGGAGCCGAACTGGAATTGATGACTTAGGTATATGTATGGCCATATACCTAAGTAGTGTTGTATGTTACTTCATGATTGTGTCATTTATTTGCGGGTTATCCTTGGGGGATTCTGGGAGACCTTCAGGGGTCTCGGGGTCCCTGCTGAGTAGCGTATACTCACCCCTGCACGGGCTATTCCCGAACTACGTTGTGTTGGATGCAGAAAACGGACATCACTGATCATCGTTGAGGCTCGTGGAGCAAGTTGGTTCCTGGAGGTGGACCACTGGGCGGGACATACACGGAGCGGACAGCTGGACCCGAGGAGCTGAGGAGGCTATCTGTACCCACCCATTAGGTTGGACTTCCAATGGAAATCTCGACATTGCTTATTTACTTTTAGTTTCTGTACTTTCTTTGTAGTTGTACATTACCTTCAGTTTGGGTTTATATTCTAGCCCATTTACATTTTGCACTTACTATTTTACTCAGTTTTACTTAGTGTATACTTCTTCTTGCTTTCTCTGTGTTGTTGGTTTACATTATAAAGGGAATGCCTTCCCTTTTTTTGTTTGGATTTACGCCTTGTTACTAGTCACCAGCCCCTGGCCTATTAGAGGCGGGCTTGGGGTAGTCACGGCATGGATCCCGAGGACGGGTTGTCACAATATATGAATATATATTTCTACCAATTCATATATGGTATGTCGCCTTTGACTCCAGAAAACAGTGCTCACCTTAAGAATGACCAAACATACAACATATAAACACTAGAACAACAAAAAAACCAAATGTCCCAAATTAAATGGTTCAATATAAGGAATCTGAAGAAAAAAACTACAACGAGCATTAACAAAAAATAGAAATTGATCCAAACTGATTCTCCTAGGATGGCAAATTCCAGATTATGAATAATTGTCACAGGAGACCCTTTTTATTCCATAAAACTAGAAGAGAATCCAGATATCATGTTAAACTAAACTATATGGTTCAGTTGAACAATACTATGAAACTAAGATATGGAAAATATGCCAAACATAACGAAGATTAGGGGTCTCGGGTTCTTTCCTCGAAGGGTTGAGTGATAATTGTGATGAAATATGGTGGAGATTAGTGATCAAAGAGGGAGTTAGATAGGGGTTTGTTGCATGATGGATAGGTAGTAGAGGGACTGCTCACATGATATACATGGGGGATAATGGTGGATATGTTTTAGTTTATATTTTCTTTTTATTTTCATTAAATTATTTAATTTTATGAAAAGAAACATATCACATGGTTTTGGTCACACAGTTAGCCAGACCATATGCCAACCATGAGGCACCCGGGCCTATGAAACCACATATCACTGTTTCTCTTGCACGATAACCCAAACCATTAGGAAATTTTTTGGTGAATAGTTTTTAGGAACATCATAAATGGAATTAACCACACATGATAGGTTAAGGGTTTGGTCAAATTGATTACAATCCATGCATGCAACACATACTACTCAAATCAAGGATACTTGTTTTCCTATTTAAGTCGCATAGTTTCAGAAAAATTATGAACCCTATGTAGACCCTCAAAACAAGTTATTTCAAACTATTGGAAGTCTATAGAAGTGGAAAGTGACCATTATGTCCTATCAGGAAATCATCCATAATAAAAAATAACATGTTGATGAGTTCCATCACTTGGAATATCATTTTGAATCTTGGACAGTAAGAAAGACAATCTAGTAAATCCTAATGTATAAATTCCAATGGAATTCTATGTGGTCCAAAAAATAGGACTCTATGATCTCACCATAATATAATTTCACATCTTTAATACTCCTTGAGGAAAACATTAAATCATCACCCTTCCTACATTTCATATGAAGTATCATCCAAATGGTCTCTTTTTTTTTCCAATTTCCAAACACACCAAAATGAATTTCATAAGAAAACTATATTGACGCCTTCAAATTCTTATCTAATGAATGATTTCCAACTAAAACATCAAAATGAAACTTACCCAAGATTGTTACGCCAGATTCATGACAAAATTTTCATCCCTCTTAACATTGGGTTGATTGTGCTCCCCAACATTGATTTTAACAAAATAAGGGGACCAGTTACCAACTACAATTGTCTACACGATTGGAATTAACATAAATGAATCGAAAATAAGTGTTATAACAAATATATTGATTTTTTTCCCATTTGAGTGAAAAAAATTGCATATGAGACCATATGAGGGGCCTCACATTAATGGAGTGACTGAATCCAACTCAGCTAGACTGAAAAAGTGTTAATAAGGTATCCAAGAAGACATGGTCAACCGTAATACCAAACCATATTTAACATGATGGTGTTCCTTAAAATAGGACTGAATTGAATACATATTCTAAACAACATGGAAGAACATTATACCCCATGGTTCTTTATTGTAAAACACTAAACTTAGATGACATTCATATTTCAAGAAAATTACAATGACTCCTTCTAGGTCATTCTTCATTTTGAACGAATCATTACACTGGATTCCATACGTAATGTACGATTTCCTTCACATATCAAACACATTCATGGTAACTTAAACTATCATGCCTCATCATGAAAAATTGTTTATCCTATATCTAACCCACTAGAATTCGTTACACATTAATCAAAATGTCTAAGCCAAAAAACCATCATGGGATTACATAGGATGCATCAAGATGGAGTCCATGATACTAACCCATGGAATTCCATACTCCATATTTGATAATGAGATGTTGTACAAGGCCAAAATGCCCACATCATATTACTTACTAATCCTAGAGTGGCATATTCCAGATGGTCATATAAGAAGGAAACAATTGTTGACTAAGTGTTTATCCAATTAATTCTTACATGGGACCCCATGTA
The DNA here is from genome assembly GCA_963277665.1 of Viscum album. Taxonomy (NCBI): domain Eukaryota; kingdom Viridiplantae; phylum Streptophyta; class Magnoliopsida; order Santalales; family Viscaceae; genus Viscum; species Viscum album. Next base: position 697,748,989 of record OY728163.1, read on the forward strand.
TCACTCTGAACTAACCGAGCCTAAAAGGAACCACATATCCAGCAAACAATATAGATAGAGATCTTAAGGAAACCCTAAACTTTAAAAACATTAGTGTGCTATAAGACTGATTCTATAATAAATAATCCATGATGATTATATGATAGGGGTTATTGTGACAACCGGGCCCCACCCGCCAGTTGCCCCGCAGACACATGGGCCCCACCGTAGGTCCCACCCACGTGCCCGAACGGGTTATCTGACTAATGACAATTCCCACAGGCCAACACATGTCCTTTCCATTGTGCTTTGTCCTCACTCACACACACCCTGGGAAACTTCCCATAGGGTCACCCATCCTGATCACTACTGTAGGACAAGCACGATTAACTGTGGAGTTCTAATCAGGTAGGCCCCCGAAAAGGAAGGTGCACCTTGTTGACATGAGTCATATCATTTAGTCATTTAACCCTTTATCATTTGGGGATGTTAAAATCACCCCCCCTTTAAGGAACAACACCCTCGTTGTGGGCCCTACATCACAACCTAGGCAGTGCACCACACTTAAGGCTGAGTTCCTCCTCTGATACAAAATGTGACAACCGGGCCCCACCCACCAGTTGCCCCGCATACACATGGGCCCCACCATAGGTCCCACCCACCTGCCCGAACGGTTTATCATTTGGGGATGTTACAATCACCCCCCCCCCCTTTAAGGCACAACGCCCTCGTTGTGGGCCCTACATCTCAACCCAGGCAGTGCACCGCACTTAAGGCTGAGTTCCTCCTCTGATACCAAATGTGACAAACATGCCCCGGTGACTGCACAGACACCCCGCCTTAACAAGGCCGTCGGGTCCTGGCTCACCAGGTACCACCAGTTGCCCCCACAGACATGTGGGGCCCACTCTAGGGTCCACCCACGTGCCCGAACGGGTTATCTGACTAATGACAATCCCCACAGGCCAACACATGTCCTTTCTAGTGTGATTTGTCTTCACTCACACACACACACTGGGAAACGTCCCAGAGGGTCACCCATCCTGATCACTACTCCAGGACAAGCACGCTTAACTGTGGAGTTCTAATCAGGTAGGCTCCCGAAAAGGAAGGTGCACCTTGTTGACATGAGTCATATCATTTAGTCATTTAACCCTTTATCATTTGGGGATGTTACAGTTATGGTCGTCTATTAGTAACAAGTATACGTATTGGATACCAAATATCTCAAATAAGATTAGTCAAACCACTAATCGTAAACATTTTTATAAGAATATCATCTTCACCTATCGATGCATCATATTCCAAAACACGGTGCATATATCACATGATACATTCATGATCGTTCAAACATTACCACTAAAACCCATCAAGGACAAATGATGTTTATAAAGGTTTTTAAAATCATTAAACCACATTATCATCAAGCTATTGAGAATGCACTAGCATGATTTAAAACATGCAATCCTAGATGAAATTCTACATTAAAATTGTCAATTTCTTAGGAATTTCTAAAATATTTTACTTCTACCTATAGGGGAATATATAAGAGAGTTGAAAATGTTATTCACCCCCTATGAGTGTTCATGTCATCAAACATAATGACAGAATATCATTTCAAATGTTCACTAGTTCATGAACAAAAGAAATAATCATGTGACACTCCTCCTAGGAATGATAACAATGTCAAATAATTTGTCATTAAAACTAAAACCAATCTGATCGGTGCATCAACACACCTAAGTAATTAAAAAGTCCACCCTATCATTGGGATGAACATGGTTCCATTGAATCCCAGACAACTATACTCCAAAGATTGAAAAAATAAGGTTCAACAAATTATAAGGATCAACAACTTCTCTGAAATCATAAAATTTGTTACATCATCTAACAAAAAATGTGTACCACATTTTACAACACATACTATACCTATTTTATAAGATAAAATACCACATCATTGGTATAATCTACAGGTTTTCCATTATATGAAATCAAGTATCAGATGGCTCACACAAAAGAGAGATCAAAAGAAAATCATCTCATATGACCATTAACTATGATGATGACATTACTAGTCCTTGAAGGAACAAAAAATTGTCATAAGACTTACTTAGTTGGAAACCGTTCCCAAGGCATGCATTAACTATTTAAACCATGAATCACTAGAGGTTCACACTCATACCAGGGTAATTCATATAATAAACAACCTACCAAAAAATATTCCTTCTAAGAGGTAAGCATCTTAAATGTGTCAATGATGATCAAAAGGAACCAAATAAAATAAATATCATGGAATTAAGAAGTAATTTACATTCTAAGGGTGATACGTACCATGAGATATCCCCCATAAGAAGCACACACATGAACATTATCACTATGTAATTCAGAAAAAAATTCACACGCCTCAAAATAATTTCATTCAATCCCTTATTAAAAAGATTCATCATACATATAAATAATCATGTATCCATTTCAAGTCATAAAACAAAAAAATATTTCAACTACACCTTAATTATTGTTTTAATAATGGACACCATTACATGATTCATTTTCAATATCTCACATTGATTAACAAATAAATGTTTGAACATATATAATATTTAATAAAATACACTAATTACCATTAAAAACATTTGTAACTCAATTTTAACAAATTCCACATTGGAAAAAAATAAGAAAATTATTTCAAACATCATATGGAAATATGAACCACTTTTTGACAACTTATCATCATTCTTAAAATTATCATATAAGTTCATTTTAATAGATATGGAGACCCACTCGGGTCCCATTAAACGAACCATGGATGTTCAAAAATAAATGAAATTTTATTTTTTTGACTATAGAAATCATAAAAACAAAAAAGATTCCATATCACAAAAACATACCCGAACTGACCTACATTGTTCTAGTTGAGAATTTTCAATGATAACAAATACATTTGAATTCAAAAGTTAATAGCATTAATATCTATAATTATATCCAAATATACCATGGTTATATAATGTAACATCATATTTGTGTCCATTTACCAATCCATAATGAACCCAAACACAATGTGAGTTAGAATTTGGCTCTAATTGAATTTAAAAAATTACACATTAACATTTATTCTTTTTCTACATTCACATTTCTACTACAATATTTAAATACGAATTAAGGTCCTATGATGTATTGAGTATATAGGTTACCGTTTTCCCAATAATAATCCACCGATGTACCATACAAATATATAGTAGAATATTTTTAAATCCCAACCATTCACATATATCCAAATCACAAATAGAATACTCTTAAACAAGATGAACACAATGATACATGATGAAATGTATAGAAGAATGTCATATAGGAAAAGAATACTATATTAATTAGAATGCATGGAATATAATCGTGTTAGGTGGTCAAAATGATAATTAAAAAGCCAAACAATTTATCCAAAATGGAATGAAAAATAATTACCTACATAAGAAAAAGACTAATAATGGAATAGAATTCAAGAAAAAAAATCACAATCAATAGGAGAACTACTAATTCCAACTATATGGAATAACATATGTATGGAATGTGAATTCTCATTGTGCCTAATATGATGAATGTAATGCTCTATATTTTCCATATAAATCCAAGGAAATTTTTTTAATTCCAAATCTCTATTAGTAGTGAATTGTACAATGCGAACAATAAGTCAAAACATATCAACTGTTACATTGAAAAAAAATTGTAGCCCTTGAAACTTGTTCATTTCCCAAGGGGATGGGTGATCAATCTCAAAAAATGTTAATTACAAAGAACTGACACATTTTTTCCCTCCATTATAATATCCTAGAATTGTATGAAAAATGAAATATAATGCTTTGATACCATTTTGTAATATCCTAACCTGGCTAACCACTAAAATAGTTTCTGGATTGGTGGTTCACATATCCCCAAGGGAATTTCCTTATATGCCATCGGTTATCGACTAACATCATGTGTATAAAGAGATGAAATTTGGGAGGCTCTAACCTAATGTCAGAGTATCACAATGTATTATATGAAAATAAATATGAATTAATATAATATGTAGTATAATGAAATTGTATAGATACAGAAAATTAATAAAAAATCAATTGATTATAAAAGGATGGTCAATTTCAGCTTATACAAAGATTTTATTTAAAGTGATTATATGTAACTAAAATAGTAGGCATTAAAAATTCTACAATATACATGTAAGTTCTTGGATAAATAAAATAATTAATTTCCCAAAACAATATCCCTAAGAATATAGAGCTCGATCTCGATCCTATGCTCCTAAATCTTAACTGTTAGAAAAAAACAAATGTTCTATATACCTAAAAAATTAGGTCAACCTGGGTAGAAATGGTAACTAAGCATGGGATGAGATAAATCACATTAGGCTAGAACCCATGATGTATGGAACAATTCCATTCAATAATTATAAATTAATATATTGTGCATGTAAATAAAAATAGGTAAATGAATGTAAAGATGCTCATAGAATGTAAACTACTAGACCATTGAGACTGACATAACCCATCAAGGATACATGTAAAATATGATCAAGATCCAATAACAAGGATTCCTATAATAATTAAAAAAATAAATAACACTACCATTCCAATAATAAAAAATGCATACCTCCACCCCCTTGAAGTATATTTAATGTGCTATATTAATCACCATCTTTCTATTTAAACATATTATTTAGAACATTCATAGGTAATATATATGATCATGAATATCACAATTTACCATGACCATGACATATAACTAAATGTATCATAAACCTCATAGTAGTTCCATAAGTCAAATATTCCAAAAACGAAGGACCAGACCCATGGTTTTGATGACCAAGTAATCCTCATCGAGTTTCAGGAGAATCATGATGTAAGCTTGGTTATGGAACTGGTGGGAGTCCTAGGGGCATGTAATCTGAACACATTATATGTGAGGCCATGCATACCTTATCGATGGAGTAGAAAAGACCATGGAATCAAGTGGAATAAAGACTGAAGGGGCATACGATATCAAAGGAATCTACTACCATGTTCCAGATCCAAGGAACATTTCCAAGGAATAAATACAATCACCATTTCATACCATTTTCCCATTTATAATATAATAGTCTACCAAATCATATAACCATTTCATATTCAATTACATTTCATGTTTGTACACACTCATGTATCACAAATAATATTTAATAGTAACAAATGAGGGATCCCACTCATTTTTAACAATTGATATTTAAATACAACCAACAAGAATACCCTCCCATTGTTTGAAATACATATTTAAAAATAACATATGAGTCTACCCACTCATAAAACCACATTTTCCAAATAGATCATTATGAAATTCAAGTTGAATATTAAAATTTCTACCAATATTGTCAACATTAAAATAATTATATACAACTACTAACTATGTAAACCAATTACCTATAGTTATAATTATGCTTCATCCTATTGGAAATGCATTATAACACACTCATTTGGTGTTTCATGTATAGTTAATTCAAATGATAATTGATAACATAACATATAAGAGGTGAAACGGTTCGATAAATGTTTATGAATAACAAATTATTTTCTAATTCCAATGGCGGGCATGTCGTAATTATTACTTATATCATACTATAGCATGAAATAATTAGGAAAACTATAAGGCATTAATCATGGAATGTATTGAACAAATAATAAATGATTTTCATTTTAAAAGAAAACACACCTCCTTACAAGGGTTTGTTTAAAAATGTATGGAAATGTTTATCGATATAATTTATATATTAAACATTTCTTTCTTGAATCACAATTCATCTTATAAAAGAAGAACTAAACTCAACCTTATGTATATTGGGTAAAAGTTATGGGATCCTACTTCAAAGAAAGAGAGCTACATGATCACTTGGCACTTGACATTTCTAGTAGTGACCCCTCAAAGATGCTATTTTCTTCCTCCAACCATATTCACCTTCATATATTTATAAGGAAACCTTGACAATATGTAGATATTATAATTTTCATGAATATATACAAGGGGATCCATACATATATCTTACATGCATATACATGCCGCCACCTACACCTGTATTCATTTTCCATATTATACATAAGAACACTTAACCCCCCCCCCACATATATATATAAATTATTCCATGGGTGAATATAAAAATAATGGGGGAACACATATATATAAATATCGATTACAATAAATAGGTGGTACGTTATATTTGAATATAGAGACTCGAACACACCCCATGGATTACTGAATAGAATGAAAATAATGAATATAACCTCAAAAAATCTAATGATCCAAAATATAACTTCTTTATATATAAAAGTGAATGAATGAACCATACCAAGTGAAGTAAAGGAAACCTAACATGGATCCAAACTAATTGTCCACTGCCATAATATGCATGAATACACAAGAAAACATCCAAGGAGATGCTTCCCACACACTATCAGTAGAGAAGAAACAAAAAATATGGTTGTCCTAAACACTAGTGGCCGGACGAACATCACCGGGTAATGGATAGAGAGAATATAGGTTAGACATGAGGAATATGAGGGAGCTAGGGGTCTTACCTCAAACGTTCTAGTGACAATTGTAATGAAATCTAGTGAAGATAAGTGATCTAAGAGGGACACAGAGAGGGTGAGCCACACACGCTACTATGGATGGGGAGGGTTATCTGCCATGATAATCAAGAGGAGAATGGTAGATAGGTTTTAGTTTTTTTTATTTTCATTTTAAATAAATTATTTAATTTATTTAAAATAAACTGACCACACACTTTGGGTCACATTGTTGGTCAAACTCTATGAAAACCTTTCGTCAACACCTTCATGTGAAACCACCACACATGGTTTATTCTACACGATTATCCATACCGTGTGAAAATTATGCAGTTAATTTTGTTGAGGTACAACCGACGTGGAATTAACAGTGTGGTATAAGAACATGGTCTAGTCAATCCTTGTGTAAGAAATGCAGGGCATATCTTCCCCTCGAATCAAGGACAAACAATTTCTTGTTGGTGCCCCACTATTTTAAACAATAAATGTGTAGATAGAAGACCCTAAAAATATGGAATTTTCATATCCCTACGCTCTTAAATCACATAGATACACCCAAGGGTCCTATCATAACATCACCGATGTTCGGAGAAAACATGTTGATGTATTTCATCTCAAATTATTTTTTTCCATATAAATAATTTAAAAATAGATATTCCAATAAATGTGAAACTTCCTATTACATTGGAATTACATCCAAATAAAAAAAAATTATTTATATAATAATATTTCTAGATGGATTAATTTAATGTTTCTTTAAGATATTTAATAATGTTATTTGGGATTTTTTGGATTTTAATCTTTTTAAATGTTCATACGGGTAACCATCAATGAGAATGTTTTTTTTCAAACAACCAATGATGTTTTTGATATTAATGTATTGTCTAAAAAATGAGAATTTATGAATATTGGATAACTAATTATAAAATGTTTTTCAAAAATATATTTTTAATTGCCTATCATATGATATAATGATCACAAGATCTTTTAAATCTCCAGGAATAAAATATTCACCTTAATTAATTAGAAAACATGATGAAGTGGAAATTGATCAATGAACAAAAAAGGGTGAGATTGTAGAAAAATTATGTATGTATATCTTCACATAAAAATTCATCAACTCTAGGAAAAAGATCTCGAAAAAAAATATTTTATCACAGTGCATTCTTTTAAGATAAATCAAACTGTCCTATCGAATGTAAAAATTTTATGGCTTTGTGATTCTTAACAATGTTCTTTATCATGAAATATTAGAAAAAGATAGTTATATTTCTATTAAATGTACATTTTTTCACTTTCCTTCTATTTTCTCTTATGTGGACCCCTTGTTAAGAGTCAACCTTGGTAACTGTTATGTATTCAAATTTCTCTTTCTAAAACGTTGTTATAGTATTCATTTTTATGGTAAGGGTTTATAAAAAAAGAAATTTCAAGTATTAAACCATTGATAAACTAGTTGAATTTAGAGGGCACAATTCATTTAATGGTGGGTATAATGTAAAATCATAATATTTTCGAAAATATATATTTTTTGAGTTATTTTAATATTTTTGATACATTTAATTTAAAACAATAGTAAATATAAATTGTGTTATATGACATAACCAAGTCCTTATTTCATTATACACAACACCAAATCAAGGTTCTGATATATAAAACAGATAGATTTTAATATGGTCTATATAATACTATGCATGGATCTAGTTAAACACAACATCATATTCGTTAAATAGATTGTGTTACATGAAAGACTTTGTATTACCGAACATCATTATATTATTAACATATTATTATATAATATAATAAGATATAATGCAGATGCTAATTTTTAATTTATTTCTATTATAAACTAACATATAAAAATAAATGGCTTATAAGATGAATTCTTTGGTTAGTAGTTAATTAGAAAATAAAATAAAATCTAATTAATATAAATGACTTATTCATATTTTGAAGCTCTTAATGTAGTTTTGTATTAATAAATTAAATAAATAACAATTATTGACTGATATTGATGAAATAAATATGTTAGATATTCAATCAAATAATTCAAAATTTATAAAATATAATTTATATTCATAATATAAGAACTAACCCTACTTCATACGTAAAATCCAATATTGTTCAAATGGTTAATTTTATCACCTTTTAATTGAAATCCCATTTTAAATCTAATTTTTCAAAATTATAAATATTATATGTGAAAAATTAAAATTCTTATTTTATTTCATATTATAATAACTTACATAGTTTTAATTTATTGAATTTTTATGATAAGTTTCACAATTTTATTAATAGTAATCAATACTAAATTTTTTAAAAAAAAATTTCATCAAATTCATATATAGTGATAAATTATAATATTTATTGGGTTTATGGTATAATTATAAAAAAGTTTTTTTATTATATATAATGTAGGTTATTGGACACAACATTTTATTAAATTTAGATATAAATGAATTTCCATATTCGACATGTATTAGCTTTAAAAAAATTGTTTTCTCACCCAATAAATGGGATTAATTTTAAATTAGATATTTAATCATTTCTGTATTGAAATTTCAAAAATGGATTCCTTTTGGAATAAAATGTTACATATTATGTAAATAGGTTACTTTAATTTTTTGTCCTTCTAAATAGTAATTTTAATAATTTTTTTATTATCACTATAACATGTAAATTAGTAAATTAATGTGAACAAATTATATTTTAAATAATCATAAATTTCCACAAATCATATCCTAATAATATTTTTTAATATTTTTCGACCAAAACCATTCTTTGGAATAAATTATTATCTTTTTATGTGTCATTTATGAGAGTAATACATTTATAATATTTTATATATAGAGAAGTTAATGATGTCATAAATTTTTTTTAATAAATATATAATTTATAATATATGGATCTATAGATGTTTTTTGAAAATAAAGAGTAATTTGGAAGATAATTTGTTTTCATTATCAAGTTATTTATTTTTATTTTTTATAGAGAACTATATTCCTTAATTTCTTCTATAATGAGGACACATTAATTGATTAATTAAGTGACATACCATATAAATGATATTAAATAAAATAAAATATATATGACATGATATAATTATGGTCATCCATGATTTTTATAGAGTAATTTGACATGATAGGGAATATTTAAAATCTTTTTTAAGATGTTATGTTAGGAAATTTTTATAAAAAAAATAATGAATTGGTTAAAAATTCACACTATTGATATGTTATGAAACTATTTTAAAACAAATAAAAAAAATTAATTATGAACAAATGAATTATATATGGTCAAAAAAATCATAAATAGGAAATTTAAAATCCAATTTACTATTTAATTCTAAAAATTACATTCTCTAAACATTGTAAAATTTTATAGCATAGTTAAAATTAAAACAGGTTAACTAAGGATTAGTAAAAAATAGAAGGTCTAAAATTAAATCATAACCTATGTAAAATTTATCAGCTGTTGATATTTAAACATTATCATTTGTTTTATTCTAATATATGACTTTTTTGAGGTATTTGTATTGAAATTGAATTTATTATAAATTTTGATTTTTTGAAATTAAAAATGATCCCCTCACCATAATTATAAAATAAATCCTCCTCCATCACTTCTTCACAACACATTAACCCTTTTGGCTAAAAAAAACTCCTACATTTCTGTATGGACTTGGTCTTAAACATTACATAATCTTGAATTAAATGAATATATTATATTGAGGATATTATCAGGTTTAGTGTTTTAAAGAATTAGGACATACCTATTACATTGCATCTAAAAACTTAAAAGGTAGACACATCTAATCAGTTTCTATTTTTTTAATAAAATAAAAACTCTTGAAAAAAAGTGTCATGTCTAGTCCCATGTTTTAGAATTCACGACTTTTCCCTGATCACATCCAAGACCCTATTCATCTTCATGTCCTGTGAAAAACATTTCCAAACATGGGATGAGCATAAAAACCTCAATAAGTGTTATAAATCAATGAAATAATACACTATTTCATCAATACATACATAACATAAGCTTCTTACCATACCTCATTAAATAAAAATATTTACATATTAAACACAAATCAAAAAGGTAACTTCAGGAATCTATAACATACATACGTTGTAGATTTCACATCTATGTAGTGAGTTATATTTGAAATACCCATCATAGTATATTACCTAAATCTCTACGTAGAAAAATTCATATTTACCTCCATCATGTTACCCAATGCATTGAAGAGCTATTTCGGGCTCACCTACCCTAGGATTATCACAGAACCACCAGTATTCATAAACAATACTGAAGAACCATAACATTGTAATAACATATAAAACAATCATAATGTAAAGATAACATTTTAAAATTTATATCAGAATATATTATTTCAAGATATTGAAAAAATCAATACATTATCGAACCATTTTCAAAACCATTTAAAACATTTAAAATAGAGATTTTTGAATTTATGTGCCCCATACTGCATTGAAACATTTAAATGAATCATCATTGGAAAAATTTAATGTCTATATAAATGAATCCTAAAAATAAATTTTTGAAACAAGGACATTAATGTGAAATATTTAGAAGCATAATTCATTAAAACATTTTAACAGATATTTAATTAATGAGTTTTTGACAAAATGAGAGACGCTTGAATAAAAATAAATGGGAAATATCATTTAATTTGAACATTATAATATTTTTATAATAAATTGATTGATGATATAACATTCCAAAGGACAATATATACACCATATAAGTGTATATTGGGGCATAAAAACAATTAAGTCTCAATAGAATGTAAATTGAGAGGAAATACCTCATAAAAACATTATCCTTAGATTAAGGATAAATCAATTACATTATTATGTTATATAAATATAAATACAAAAAATATGATGGGATATTCAGTGTGAATCAATCAGAGAACATTCACAACTATTATTATAAAAACAACACCAACCACTTGTATGTTTAACTCAATGAATGGAAATTGAGTTAAAATTACTCTTATCAAGTTCATATCGATGACTTGGGAATTTATCCATGGAATGATTATGTCTATGAAAATTATATCCACAAAAGGGGATTGTAATTTAAAATATATATAAAAAATAGTGATTCCACACATAATCATAGCATGACATAATTAAGTGTTAGAATATTAACACAATGATTGGAAATAGGGTAAAAATGTTCTCTTACAGAAATTTGATAACCTCACGACATCGCTTTAAAATCAGAAAATGAGTTGATGAGAGAAGAAAAGGTATCTTATCACATAGATATAAAATTTACATCATTTATGATATTGAAGATCATATCCCAAAATAATAAGATGTAAATTCAAAGACAAAAAAATAAGACTTTTAAAAAGAGGAGTGTGAATGGTCCCCATATAGATTTGGTAACATAAAAAAAATACACCCAAAGAAAGAAGGATCATACAATTAATATGTAGAAACACATAAATTGAAATATATTACATAATTAATGCAATCAAATCCAGTACATACACCAGAAAAAGGAAATAGTGGAAAATATAGCATGAATCTCACGAGAATAAAAATGTGAGATGAAAACACCTTACCACATTGTAATCGATCGACACATTTGACCAAAAGTAAATAAACACAAAATGAATCATATAATACCATGAATATAAATAGAATCATGATAATATATATCAAGTGGGATTGCATAATACAATACATGTATGAAATAAGTTGCGAACAATGGAAATCTCATAGAATAAAAAGTGAGATGAAAATCCCCTTACCTCATTTCTAACCTGACCCATTGGTTCTTTAGTATCATGAATAATAAGATAAAGTTAATTTATACTTGATTAAGAACCTTTTTCAAGTTTATTATTAATTTTATATAATTATAACATCATTTATGTTTATAATGGTCATTTTGTCGATATTTGGTACTTGAGTCAAAATTGAACATCTTATAATTAAATGTTGTTCATGAGGTCAACAGTTCCTTGTCTCAAGATTTATATTCATTATTTAGATATCATATATAATATATATATATATATATATATATATTATGTATTTATTTATAATATTACCTAACATTTTGATATAAGAATTGAAATTCACCATTCATTAAGATGTTAAGCCGTACGTACGCATGAAAGCGACATTTATTTTTAATAAATATTTAATTGAATGAAAACATAAGGATACATATGTATATTATAATTCCAGTATAATATAATATGATATATATATATGTTACCTAATTTCATTAATTCTATCTTATATATGATCTATGTATTTCATGAATGAATAATATCACCTTGATGGGGCGGTAGTAGGCACTTCCTCAAATGAAATTATCGTATATACACATATTGGAAATTATAATGGTATATTTTAAATAAAAATTAGATAAGAATAGAGAAAACATAAACATAATTTATATCATATATAAATATATTTCCATTATAATGGCCACCTTAAGAGTTGGTAGGAGAAGATTGAACAATCGTCGTTTCATGTGGCGTTAGTTTTCCATCCACAGAAACAATGTGTTCTTTACCCATTAGACGGAGGAGTGTATAATTATAGTTAGAAGAATTATAATAAAAACAAGCTGGTATATTTAGGATATAATTATTTTTATAAACTAATCGAATAAAAAGAGTTTAGGGGGTTGAGGAAGTAAAATAATCAAAAAGAACTTAAGAGAAGATGTAACCATTAGATCGGGTAACTCCCTTTGGTTTATACAAAAAGGGTTTCTCGGAGAGCCTTATGCCAATGATAAGGATTCCTCTAGGAAGAGAGGGATATGGAGATCTTATTTGGGAAAAGTATGGATGATCCATGGTGCTTAATAGGTGTGAGTAATGGGTTAGAGGTGATGATGATTTATAAGGTGGAGGAGGGGCTCTTTAGTAATGTGTGAAAATATTATTTTATTATATAATGATTTTCTGTTTCTAAATGTCTAAAACTTTTTAAAGGATAAGATAGGATGACTAATAGTTTAAATAAAATCATCCAATAACAATTGGATAAGTTTGGGATATTATTTTAATATTTATAATCTTATTTATTTAAATCATTTATTAATGTGGTAAACACTACATCATTATTGTGTCATAAATATTTTAATTTATATGATGTCTAAAAATTATAAAAAAAATTATATTTTAGTATATAATTTTATTTTTATAACAAATAGTTATAGTGAAATATATCAATTGTATTAACCCGCATTAAAATTGTTTTATCAAAACAATACATTTTCATGATATTTTTATTTTTACATTCAATAAAAAGTTATTAATATCATTATCTTACCCAAGTGTCCATCAAATGCCAAACATCTCGCCCAAGAATTGTCTTGGTCGTCCATTACTAATCTAATAAGTTTAGGACATGTGTTAGTGTAATTTCATATTATTAAAATATTATTTTTACTTTGATTTATCATATTTACCTTTAACTGCGGTAAATAAGAGTTAAAAGTTATTATTCACAAAAAAATATTTTCATATTATTGAACAACATTTTACTTACTAATAAAAACCATGTATGTTTTATTTTTTTTAATTAAATTCACATAAGTGGTAAAATTTCATTTAAATGAAAATGTCATCTTTTTTAACATCAACTCAGTATTTTCATTATTTATCAAAAATTGAAGTCCTTTAGAAAAATACCAAAAATTAAGCCCAAGAATATTTGATATACGAAACTCAGAAACCATGTATATTTTACCACATTAAATTCCTAGAAGTTATATTAAATAATTTAAAATTAATTACCATTTTCAAAACAAAAAGTGGGTTTTTAAAAAATAATAACTATCAAAAGATTGACACATGTTTATATCCAATTTCCAAGTGAAATTACTTCCAATGACAATAATTTGATTAAATGGTAAAAATATAATCTAATTAAACCTTAAAACCAATTCTAAATATTGTCTAACCAAATAAATGAGTTGTCATAAAAGGTATTTTTGAATTAAAATACATTATTTTAACTATTCATTAAAAATGAATGTTATCTGAAAAAACAAAATATTTACCCAATGATAATTTCGATGCCTCGGTTCTAAAGAAGAATTTTTTTTGTCTAATAAAACATATTGTAGTAACCAAAAATAGAATAAATTATTTATCACCATTAAAAAGAAAATAAATCGACCTTTTAATTAATATTAGAGTATTTATGCTTAAAATTAGATTATTTCACATTTTAAGCCTCAAACATTTAGGAGATAAATGTAAAAACATTTAATAATCATGAATAATCCTATTATAGTTAGTTTTTTTCATTCCCTCCATTAAAATGGCTAGGCGATAACAACTATTTAAAAAAATAATATGATATTATTTTTGAAGTATGAATCATCCTTTTGTGAAAAATTATATTTCAAAGAAACCTGGTGTTGCCTATCAGGTACACCATCAAACATATCAGCCCATTTAATGTAAAATTTATATTTAATTCACAAATATTATTAATTATTAAAATTTAATATTATTTATTTACATGGGATGTTACATCCTTCCCCCATTTTGGAAATTTCGTCCTCACAATTTTAATATAGGGAATGAAAATATCATTGAAAGTTCCACATCAGAAAAAGAGTCAATAAAAATATCATATTAAATGAAAGATAGAAAAATAAAAAGTGTTGGAATGGAGAAAAACGGGAAGGATGGCAAGAGGGGGGGGGGGGTGAATTGCCTTTTAAAAAAAGATTAACAAATTAAAATCAAAGTGAAGAATGCAGCGGAAATAAAGAGGAAATCACACAAGAAATTGTTAACGGAGTTCGGCCAAAACCCGGCCTACGTCTCCGCTCCCAACTAAACCGTTGAGAGATTCCCACCGCTTGCTTTTCAATGGTTTTAGCAAGAAACCCACTAGGCTTTGAGGTAGCACTAGGACCTATTACAGCTTTCTTTTGATGGTTGAGCAAGAACCCACTTGCTTTTAATGGTTTAGCAAGAACCCACTATCCTTCTTACAGGTGAAGGATAGCTCACCTGTGACACAAGCCTTTTAAAAGGAAAGGCTTGAAGAAACCTCTTCACACCTTAGTGGTGATGTGAAACCCAAAAGAAAGAGGGATGAGAAAAGATGTTGGGGTTTGTAGGCACAAACCCAAATTTAAAGCTCAAAATAAATATACAATAAAAACCGTATTTGAGAAAGTCTTGGGCGCCTTTGATTGATTGGAGATGTTGAAGGCCGCTTCCAAGCTTCTTTGATGGAGCTCCTTGGATGTGGAAGTTGTTGGAGCAAAGGGGGTTCCTTTGAGGAAGTCCGCCGGAGGTACGCCAAAGATGGAAAATGTGTACGGTGGCTTTGTATATGATCCGGTTGGTGTCTGGGGCTTCCTTGGCCTTTATTTATAGGCATGGAACACTTGGGGAGTCTTCGGAGCCGTTGGAGAGGTCTTCGGAGCCGTTGGAGGCCAAAAGGGAGTTGACTGGTCAAAGCCAACGGCTAGTTTGACTGGGCTACCGGCTGGCCAGTGCAGGGCCACCGGCTGGCCGGTGCCTTGGATGTTGAGAAGACCTTCTGCCCAGGCAGCACCGGCTGACCGGTGCCAGAGCCACCGGCTGGCCGGTGGGCAGACAGTAGCTGCCACTGTTTCATCAGGTTGCCACCGGCTGGCCAGTGACAGAGCCACCGGCTGACCGGTGGAACCTGGCAGTGGGCAATGCCTCTGCCAGGTCCACCGGCTGGCCGGTGCTATCACACCGGTTGGCCGGTGGACTGCAATTCAGTCCATTTTGCCAGCTTTCTTGGGCCAATCCTTCGGCAATCAATTACCTATCAACAAAAACACTTAAAACACAATTAGATAAACATGAAAGTGATTGTGATCATGAAAATTAAACCACGAGGGGATACGAGAGGTACGACAATCTCCCCCTATTTTTATGATCACAATCACCGAAACAATCAAAGTAAAATACTGAAATTAAAGACATACTTAAAGGATAGTTTGAAAATAAATCAAAGCATGATAAAAAAGATTCTCCCCCAATCAATCAAGAAATTTCTCCCCCTTTGTGATTATCAAAATAGCGTGGGGCATAAAACTTGATTGAGGGAAAAGAGATTTGAAAAACAAGATTTGAGATTTGAAAATCAATTGAAATTTTGGAAATAAAAATTCGATACCAAGAGTTGAAAAATTTTAAATGAGAATTTAACTGAAAATTTTGAATTGAAAAAATTTGATACCAAGTGTTGAAATCGAAAGTTTGAATCTAAGACAAGGTTTTGAAAATTCTCCCCCTAAATGAAAACAATAAGTCACCGGGGATAGGAAATAAATTTTGGCCCGGAGAGACTCGCAAGAAGGGATTTTTCAATCCAAACTTGTCTCATAGCGGGTCTTCTCCTATAGAACTCATCGGAATAGAAAATAGACTTGGGTTGGCCATACCGGGCATTTTTGCAATCACACTCATAAATGAGGTGCCCGGGTTTTTTACAATAGTTGCAAAATTTAAAACTAGAGCTCCCCCTTACAAAAACAGTGGGTGCATGGGAGGAGGAAGCTATATTGGTGTAGCCAAGTCCATTGGTGGTTCTAGATACTCGTTGAGAACCTAATAATTTGGTCAAATTTTGTTCACCTTGGGTGAACTTGGCTAAGGATTCTCTAAGGTCCTTGATGGTTGATTCCAAAGAATCAACATTGGGGAAATTTTGGATTTTTAGGGAGAGTTCCTCTTTCTCTTTAAGAAGTTGTTCTTTTTCGGAGGAGAGTTTTTTGAAATTCTTTTTCAAAGCAACGAATTTTGAAGAAAGCTCATGAAAACCTTTTTCTAGTTGGTCTCTAGCGTGTGAGAGTTCTTCATAAGATAGATGGTTAAATAAATTAGAAGAACTAGAGGAGGAAGAGGAGTAAGAGGAGGAAGATACCTCATGTTTTGCCATTAGGCAATTATTACCATTGTCGCTCGAGGAGAAAGAAGAGAAGGAGGAGCTATCACTCCAAGTTTTCTTTAAAGCCTTCTTCTTCTTCTTCTTGGCCCTTTTCATGTGAGGTGGGCAAACGGGCTTGATCTTTTCGTCGGGTTCTTGCTTTTGATCGGATTCTTGCTTTGGAGCCTCGCTAGTACCTTCATAGGTTAGTTCTAAAAATTTCCAAAGATCGTAAGAAGTAGAGCAAGTAGAAATACAATTAAATATATTACGGTCTAAGCCACAATGAAGAGAATTCATGGCTTTGCCATCAAGCTCGAAATTTGCAATGTCGGCGGCGGTCCATTTAGACTCATCGGAAGAAGTGAGGGCAAAACCATGCATAACAATTCTAAAAATAGGATAGCCAATACTTTTAAGAAATGTGGTCATGCGGGTTTTCCAAAAACTATAATCGGCTCCATCAAAGAATGGAGCACGATCCAAAGAATGTCCTTCGGGGGATTGAGAGGAAGAAGCGGTAGAAGCCATAAAAAAAATAGGATCTTTAAATTTGAAACCGGTTAGGGTATTACTCAAATTTTCCCTCTGATACCATTTGTTGGAATGGAGAAAAACGGGAAGGATGGCAAGAGGGGGGGGGGGGTGAATTGCCTTTTAAAAAAAGATTAACAAATTAAAATAAAAGTGAAGAATGCAGCGGAAATAAAGAGGCAATCACACAAGAAATTGTTAACGGAGTTCGGCCAAAACCCGGCCTACGTCTCCGCTCCCAACTAAACCGTTGAGAGATTCCTACCGCTTTCTTTTCAATGGTTTTAGCAAGAAACCCACTAGGCTTTGAGGTAGCACTAGGACCTATTACAGCTTGCTTTTGATGGTTGAGCAAGAACCCACTTGCTTTTAATGGTTTAGCAAGAACCCACTATCCTTCTTACAGGTGAAGGATAGCTCACCTGTGACACAATCCTTTTAAAAGGAAAGGCTTGAAGAAACCTCTTCACACCTTAGTGGTGATGTGAAACCCAAAAGAAAGAGGGATGAGAAAAGATGTTGGGGTTTGTAGGCACAAAGCCAAATTTAAAGCTCAAAATAAATATACAATAAAAACCGTATTTGAGGAAGTCTTGGGAGCCATTGATTGATTGGAGATGTTGAAAGCCGCTTCCAAGCTTCTTTGATGGAGCTCCTTGGATGTGAAAGTTGTTGGAGCAAAGGGGGTTCCTTTGAGGAAGTCTGCCGGAGGTACGCCAAAGATGGAAAATGTGTACGGTGGCTTTGTATATGATCCGGTTGGTGTCCGGGGCTTCCTTGGCCTTTATTTATAGGCATGGAACCCTTGGGGAGTCTTCGGAGCCGTTGGAGAGGTCTTCGGAGCCGTTGGAGGCCAAAAGGGAGTTGACTGGTCAAAGCCAACGGCTAGTTTGACTGGGCTACCGGCTGGCCGGTGCAGGGCCACCGGCTGGCCGGTGCCTTGGATGTTGAGAAGGCCTTCTGCCCAGGCAGCACCGGCTGACCGGTGCCAGAGCCACCGGCTGGCCGGTGGGCATACAGTAGCTGCCACTGTTTCATCAGGTTGCCACCGGCTGGCCGGTGACAGAGCCACCGGCTGACCGGTGGAACCTGGCAGTGGGCAATGCCTCTGCTAGGTCCACCGGCTGGCCGGTGCTATCACACCGGTTGGACGGTGGACTGCAATTCAGTCCATTTTGCCAGATTTCTTGGGCCAATCCTTTGGCAATCAATTGACTATCAACAAAAACACTTAAAACACAATTAGATAAACATGAAAGTGATTGTGATCATGAAAATTAAACCACGAGGGGATACGAGAGGTACAACACAAAGGTCACTCAAGATAGCCCATAATAGGATTCCATTTAGGAAAACATGGATATATAAGATAAACACACCATTAAGGTTTGATGGAATGTGGGTGAAAACATGATTAGGAGAATGTTATCCACCAGAAAACCCCAATCATGTGATGGGTTAAACGGTCATTGATTACCCAAAAAGAAAAAATTCACAGAAAATGTTTTTAAAGATACTTTTCATAAAGTTGAGGAATTTATTTAAGAGCATGAATATGAACATAAGGAAAAATACTTAATTTTCATGCATAATTTCATCCATTACTAGATTTCTATCACAAACTCATCTTTTCTCCCAATGATTAGTATTCAAGATGGCATGTCCACCATGAAAGCACTATAATCATCTTCTATCAAATCACATAAACCACAAAAGATGAAATATATTTTTTCCATTTCATTAGACATTAATAAAAACCAAAAAGGATTGTACAAGATCAGATATCCCCCAAAAGGATAATCTTTTACAAAATGAAAAACTACTCTTAATCTCCATAATTTGTCAAACAATACCCAAAGTTCAACGAAGACCATTCAATAATCAATTGTCCATAAAATTATTCAAAGTAATCCAAACTAAGATTGAATCCCAAATCACAATAGTATTTAATTACAAAGCATTACTAGATAAATCTTAACATTTATCTCAAAATAACATCATTTACTCTTAATGATTCATACTAAAAAGTAATTTACCTAATCACATATTTTCCATGATATGTTAATCATTTCCATAAATAAACCAAATCATAATTGGTCTATAATAAAAACATATATTCTTACAAAAATAAAATTTCTACAATTAATCCACAAATGAGATCCCATATTATTCTATTTCCTTTAAGAATATAATGTTTCAAAAATAGAAATCATCTTCTAAAATAACCTATATCACTTAATGACGAAATCATTTTCTTATATTACGGATATCCATTGGATAAAACATAAGTTCTCAAAAACAAATTATTATTGATACATAAAATCACAAAACATAAAATAATAAGTCATACTAATAAGGGAATTCACGTAGGAAAATGGTAGCTGATGCGCCCTAGTCACCCATCGATTGTGGGATTGATTCTTGCAGCCTTTCCAAACATGACAAGTTGTCACCAATCATACATATTTTCCTTTTTATAAAACATAAAAATAACCCTAACATATTTTATCCTCTAATGTTCTCGTTTACCTTTCATTTTTGTCCCAATACATTAAGACCTCAACATCATATATATTGTCATTTTGTTTCACCTTCATATGATAAAATAAAACTATTCCCAATAGAAAGAACATCATACCTTGATCAGGGTGTCCATATGGTTTCATCATCATCTTTTTCACATATATAGAAGGCCCATGTATTGAAAAAATGATTTATATAGTCTTCAAAATAATTTTCATACTTAATCCAAATAAACCTTGTATAATATAGGTTATATTGGTTTTCATAGAAAAATAGTTTCAGAAAATAATCATGTATGACAAATAATTTTAAAATATCTGATAAAACATGATTTTTAAAAAACTATCAGACCGAATTTGAGTTAAAACATTCAATAAATGGTCATTTTCATATACCATATGTATTTTGTGAGAGAATATATTGTAAAAGAAATATATTATTAGGTTGTGAAAGGGTTTCCTTCTATAGAACCTTTTTCAAAATCACAATATGCTTCAAAATTGTGTGATAAGGTAAAATATTAGAAAAAGCCTTGATAATATTTACCATTCTTGAAAATATGATAATATTTTGAAAATAGGATTTGATTAAATAAAGCCCATGATAAATGATGATATCAAGGTATAGTGGAGGTGTTTGATATATCAAATCACTAATTTTAAGTGAGTAGTATGCTAAAAAAACTTTTACAATCATCTGAACATGACATTGCAATAACTATTTCCAGCATGTCATCAGGAAGAGATAATAATGTATTTTGAGATCATCCTTCTTAAATTTGTAAATATCTAGTCTTGATTTAAAAAATTTATAAATCAATTATTTAACTGTAATAATATACATAGGGACTAACCATGTTTTTATCTAAAACTCTTAATCCCTAAAGTTCTCTAAACCGACCTCTTATACCAATAGTAAGGACCCATCCTTAATCATTACATAATCTTGAATTAAATGAATAATTCACACTGGTAATATTTTCAGTTTTAGTGTTTTAGATAATTAGGACATAAATATTACATTACTTCTAAAAAATTAAAAGGTAGACACTTCTAATCAGTTTCAATTTATTTCATAAAAAAACTATTGAAAAAATAGTCATGTGTAGCAACATATTTTAGACATCATGACTTTTCCTTGTTCCCATATAGGACACCATTCATATTTATGTCCTATGAAAAAAATTACAAAACATGGGATGAGCATAAAAATATTAGTAAGGGTTATAAAACAAAAAACAGATCATTAGTTTCTCAATACAAACATAAAATATGATTTTTAACATACCTTATGAAATCAGAAGATTTATATAGAAAATCCAAATTGTATAGGTAACTTTTGGATTCCAATACATACTTACTTTGTAGATTTCCTAACTATATTGGGAGTTACATTTTTAATACCCATCACAATATATTTCCTAAATCTCATTGGAGAAATATTCATGTTTACCTCCATCATGTTACCCAATACATTGGAGAGAAATCTCGGTCTCACCCATCCTAGTTTTATCATGTAACCACCCATATTCATAAACAATGCCGAAGAACCATAATGTAGTCATACCATATAAATCAAGAATAATAGAAAGAGCACATTTCCACTTTGATATAACAATATATTATTTCATCATTTTGACATAATCAATTCATTATCTAACCATTTTCAAAAACCGTTTAAAACATTTAATAAAGATATTTTTGAATCAAAGTGTCACATACCCCTTGGAAGCGTTTAAATGAATAATAATTTGAAAACATTAATGTCCATATAAATAAATCCTAAAAACCATTTTTAAAATACGGACATTAATTAGAAATATTTAGAAAAATAAATCATTATAACTTTTAAACAGATATTTTAGTTAAAGAATTTTTTAAAAAAAGAGAGATGTCGGAATACAAATAATTGAGGAATAAAATTTCATAAGAACATTATAATATCATTAGTTTAAAGTTATTTATGATATAATATGCCAAAGTATAGTATATACACCATATAAGGGTGAAATGGTGCATAAGTATAATGAGGTCTCAATGTAATGTAAATTGAGACAAAATCCCATAAGAAACTGTATGCTTACATTAATGATAAATCCATTACATAATTATTTGTGACAAATATAAATACACCCAATATGATTTTAATATTCAGTGTAAATAAATCAGAGAACATTTACCCCTTTTTTTGTAAAAACAACACCAATGACTTGGATGTTTAACTTAATGAATGGAAAATGAGTAAAAATTAATCTTATCAAGTTCATATCGATGACATGAGAATTTATCAATGGAATGATTATGCGTATCAAAATTATATCACACAATATGATGTGTAAATTAATGAATAAATAAACAGATAGTGATTCCACACATAATCATAGAATGTCATAATTACGAATTTGAATATTAACCCAAGGAATGGAAATTGGGTTTAAAAGTTCTCTTACAGAAATTCAACAGCATAATGACATCACTTTAAAATTCCGAAAATGAGTTGATGAGAGAGAAAAAACGAATCTAGTCAATTGGACATTATATTTGCAATAAATTTTGTTATAAATGATCATATCAAAACATAATACTTTGTAAATTAAATGAAATACCAAAATAAGTCTTTTAAAAATAGGAGGGTAAAAGGTTCCCTGACCGATTTGGTAACAAACGAAACATACACCCCATTAATGAATGATCATACAATGAAGATGTAAATACCCATATATTGAATTATATTACACAATGAGTACAATCATGGGTAGTATATACACCACATAATAGGATATAGTGACAAATATTGCCTGAATCTCACAAGAATTATAAAGTGAGAAGAAAAACCCTTACCACATTGTAATCAATCGAGTCATAAGAAAAAAAGTTAATAACAACAACTGTAATGACATAATACCATGAATATAAATATAATCATGTTATTATATATCAAATGAGAGAACCCAATACACCACATGCATGAAAAAAGTCGAGAACAATAGAAATCTCACAGAATTAAAATTGAGATATGAAAGCCCATACCTCATGTCTGACATGACCGTTTGTTCTTTAATTGCCTCAATAATAAGATAAAAATAATTTATTCTTTAATAAGAACCTTTTTCATGTTTATTATTCCTTTAATATCATTATGCAATAATTTTAGTTAATAATGGTCGTTTTGTTGATATTTGGTACATGAGTCAAAAATGATCTTCTTATAATTAGAAGTAGTTCGTGTGGTCAAATGTCCATTATCTCCAGAATTATATTCATGAATTAGATATAATATATATCATATCTATCCAGTATATGTATGTATTTATAATATTACATATCATTTGGAGATAAGAAATTAAATTCACCGTTCACGGAGATGGTATGCCGTACATACAAATGAACGCTACTTCCATTTTTATTTCATATTTAATGGAATGAATACATAATGATACATATGAATATTATAATTCCAGTATAATATCATAGGATATATATGTAGACTAATTTAATTAATTCCATCCTTTATACATTTCATTTATGTCATGAATGAATCATATCACCGTGTGTGGGAATTAGTCCTCACATCCTCAAAGGATATTATCGTATTCACACATATTGGAAAGCAAAAAGGAATATTTGTAAATAAAAATTAAAGAACCATAGAGAAAACATAAAAAAACTCAGATATAAATAATGTTCCATCATAATGGACACCTTAAGTGGTGGTAGGAGAATGTTGAACAACTGTCGTTTTGTGAGGCATTCGTTTTCCATCCACAGAAACAATATGTTCTTTACCCATTACATGGTGGTTTGTGTAAGTGAAGTTATAATTATTCTCATAAAAACAAAATAGTATATTGAGAATAATTTTTTTGTTATAAAAAAGGAATAATAATAGTTTAGGGGTATTGATAATTAAAATAAAACAAAAGAACTTATGTGAAAGTGTTACCTATAAATCAGGTAACGCCATGTGGTTTTCACCAAAAGGGTTTATTAAAGTGCCTTTTTCCTAGTGTAAGGCTTATAAGAGGAAGAGAGGGATATTGAGAGCTTATTGGGTCAGAGGATAGATGTGCCAAGGGGATAGAGAGGTGTGAGTACTAGGTTAGAGGTAATGGCTTTTTATAAGATGGGGGAGGGGATCTTTAGGAAAGTGGGAAACTACTATTTTATTATATAATGATTTTCAGTTTCAAAAGGGTAAAAAACTATTAATGTAGACTAAAATATGCCTCATGGTCAAAATAAAATCATCCAATATGAATTGGACATGTTTTGGATATTATTTTAATCTTTATAATCATATTTATTTAAATCATTTATTAATGAGGTTATGACTACTTCATTATAATGTCATAAATAATTTTATTTATATGATGTCTAAAAATTATAACAAAATAAAATATTGTAAGAAATAATTTTATATTTATAGTGAATATTTATAGTCAAATATATCAATTATTTTACCCCGCATTAATTTTTTTTTAGAAAAACAATACAAGTTTGTGATATTTTTAATTTTACATTAAAAAAATTATTGATATTATTATCTTACCCAAGTGGCTTTAAAAGGCCAAAAGTTCCACCCAAGGATTTTCTTGGTTGGGAATTACACATCCAATAGGTTTAGGACAAGTGTTATGGTAGTTTTATGTTATTATAATATTCCTTTTATCTTGAATTACCCTATTTACCTTTAACCGCTGTAAATAAAAGTCAAAAGATACTATTCACAACAAAATATTTTCATCTTACTGAACAACATTTTTCTTACTAAAAACATCCATTTATGTCAGATTTTCAAAATTAAATTTACAAAAGGTTGAAAATTTCCTTTAAATGAAAAATTCAATTTTTTTAACTACTACTTAGTGTTTTCACTAATCAAAAAATTTTGATGATTTTCAAAAAATTACAAAAATATCGGCCTAAGCTATATTTGATATTCCAAATTAAAAAACAAGGTATGTTTTAAAAAATATATACATAAAATATGCATTACTTAATTAAAAATTATTTCCCATTGTCAAAACAAAAAAGCATGTTTTTAAGAAATAATATCTATCAATAGAATGACACTTGTTTATGTACAATTTCAAAGTGAAATTGCTTCTAATGACCGGTATTGGATTAAATGGGAAAAATATCTCTAATTACAGGATAAAAACAATTAAATAGATAATCTAACCATACAAATAATTTATATTAAAATGAATTTTTGAATTTAAATACAGTACTTTTAACTATTCTATAAAAATGAATTTCATTAGAAAAATACACAAAATTTTCCCAAGGTAAATTTTGATATCCCGATTCCAAAGAAGAAATTATTTTTTCAAATAGATCATATAATTGTTACAAATACTAAATTTAATGAGTTTTCATCATTAAAAGCCGGTAAATTGACCTTTTAGGGAAAAATAGAGTATGTATGCATAAAATTAGATTAATTCTCATTTTAAACCACTAACATTTATTGCATTAATGTAAAAATATTTAACAAACATGTATAATCTATTTATAGTTAGTGTTGTTCATTCCTCCCATAACAATGGCTAGGCATTAACTACCATTTAAAATAATTATATTATATTGTTATATTTTTAGTATGACTCAACCTTGTGTGCAACATAAGATTTAAAATAAACCTGTTGTTGCGTATCGGGTATGCCATCGAACATAGCAACCCATTTTATGGAATAATAATAGTTTATTTAGAAATAATTTTAATTATGAATATGTATTGTTTGTTATTTACATGGGATGTTACAATTTCTCTTATAGACTGACCTATACACAATATTAGATTCTATTATTTTCAATGTACCCACATTATTGTCCTTTAGTGGAGATGTAAAAGAGTAGTTTTATAGAAATTGAAATACATTTAACTGATCATTCACTTTTTATACTCTTCTATACCTCCTCTAAATCTATGACATAAATCATAAAATAAAAGCATCATAATTAAAAGGTTTTTTAATATTTTATTATGATTATTATCATAAAATTTTATATACCCATTTTAATCATACCAAAAAATGAATGTATCACTCGTGTGTATGTACGACATACCATATTCACCTTGAGATACAATTCATCTTCCATCTCTCTATTTTGTGATTGATAATTATGAAGGGTTTAATATTTATATATTATATTTGTGATATAATTATACATGTTGAATTATAATATAATTTCATCCTTTTTGCAATAAATTTAACATTTATCGAAAATTATAAGATTTCTCATGGGTCTGTATGATTTATCATAACCACACTAAACCAAAATCAGTATTTAGAGGTAGTTTTTAGCGGCAGTTTACTAAACCACCTCATAATTTTTTGTAAATAAATTTGTGGTTTTTCATATGAACTTCCGTGAAAACATTCGTTGTTTAAAAAAAACGAAACCACTCCCCTGAACCCCCATTGACCCGACCCCCATGACCCCCCGACCCCCTGCATCCCTACCCTCACCACACCTCACAATAGTGCATCACTCCTAGACTCAAGCCTCACCGAAATTAACCGTTCCTCCTGACTAGTCTGGGGAACTTGTTTCCCCTCTTAGGTTTTCTCTATAGGTCATGATGCTCTATACCCCTCTCTTGTGGAATCAAAACTATTGGAACATCAAAAAACATATAGCAATTAATCAAGGTAACTTCTTCCACACATTTTCTATGTTATTCTTATTATTGATTTAGTGTTATATAAATTGATATGTTATCATGGGAATTTAAATTTTTATTAAAGATTGTGTTATTCTTAAATAAATAATTATTTAACATTCTAATTCTTGAATTATGTAATTTTTATTAATAATTAGAACATATTTTATCTAATTCCATATACTAAAATGAAATATTTCTATTTTGGTTTTAAATATTGTGATAATATACCAATGACAGGGATACATTAATGAGATAAATGAAAAAATTAAATGTATCAATGTTATATACTTCTAGAAGTAAGTTACTCATGTTTATTATTTCATATTTGGGATTATTATAGAAATATCTAAATTGATATGTTATATAAATAGGGGACTTTATTTTTTAGTGTTTGGTGTAACATTGAAAATGTATAAAGAATTTTTATCTTTGATTTAGGTTAGGAAAAGGGTGTTAAGATGTTTCATTTATTATTTGACATAACTAATAAGTAATGACAGAATTAATTGCGTTTTTAATAAAAAATATAAAATAAAGTATATTTGTTTCATTAACTTTTAAAAATGTTGAGTATGAAATTATAATTTGAACAAATATTAAATCATATAAACACTAGTCGTATTTATTTTGGAAATATATTTTGTATAATATTCTTGAATATAAAAAACATTGAATGGTCAAATTTTTAAATATATTTATAAAAGTGTTCAGGTATGGGTTAGTTATGATACACACTTTTATTATATAATATATTCTATATTGAAAACATATCATGTTGTAGTTTTTATTATATTATATAATTCAATCACATTTATAATTTTTTACCAATACATAATTCATTTGGATTGTCTTAATAAGTAAAAATATTAATTATAAATAGAAGAATTATTATATTTAAAGGGTTCAATGTGAAAAAATTCTTTTTCCCATGTATATTACATATTTTTCGAAATATTTTTTCCCAATTTTTTTAAAATAGTGGAATATCATATGGATTTAAAACATATATATTTTTTAAAATGTATTTCTTTTAACTTCATCCAAGACATTTTCTTTGATTGAAATGTTTCTAGTATATTTAAGTCATTTCTTATTCCATGTCTTCTACTATGTTGGGATCACTACTAGAATCCATAAATTATATCATATTCCATCAATTACGGTTTATTTGGGTATATATTGGCATGATTTTATGAATTTAAAATTTAAATAGGTCTTTATATTTTGTTATTGGATTTTTACTTTAGATATGTGATAATGGATTATTTCATGCAGATATTTTAAAATATTTTCATGACAAATTCATTTTTATAAAAGATAGTTTTTTTCATGTTGTGTGGAATAATTTTTATCATTAATAATTGTTTTCTATGACCCAAATATATGTATGTCGTTTTTGAGTTATTTTATTTTCCTAATATTTATTTGAAATATTCATTGTTTTTCATTACTTTATTGATTATAATCCATAATTTGATTTTTTTAATTTTATTTACTAGAATATAGATAATTTGGATGTATGATACTGGTTAGATATCAATAGATTTACAAATGAAGTATTTTATTATTTTTTATTTAATAATGATTCAAATGGTTGACATGTATAATTCCCTTATCACAGTTTCATTGTAATGCCATGGTCAATTATTAATAATGTTAGTTACCATATAAAAAAGTTGTTTGTCAAATAAAGAATTATTTCTGGAATTAAAATTTTGAGAAATATGTCTCAATATATTAATGATTAAAATGAAAATAGTGTAATGATGAGTTTGATATTTGAATGGATTCCATTTATCAATCCTCAGTAAAAATAAAATGTTTCATAGAAATAAGACAATTTGATGATTATACATGATACGACTGATGTAAATAATGATGTTGAGAGATTATGAAATTGATGGATGATGTAAGGAATATTTTTTTTATATAGAATGTGGTAAGATAAATTAGTTAAAAATTTTAATGTAACTGCATCGTAGTACAAACATGTATGTAATTTCTATCATTTTCATCAATTATATTTTTTATATATAATTGGTTCTTAACTTTACACAAGTGTTTTTACCCATACACATATGTTGATCACCTCTATGCTAGGGATAAGGTACACTCAAGTAGAATGAAATAAATGTAATTTTCCCTTGTGTGGTGAACTAGCTACCTATAAATAGTGTATAAAATTTATTTTATTCCCTTTATGCATGCTTTCAAAAATGACTTTTACCCTTTTGTTACTTCTATGTTCCTTTATACAATTTTTCTAATTACCATTACATGACCAGTATATGTAAATTTTAATCCTTAGAAATATTTTCTAGATACTCTTTTGTAATGATTAGAATTTTTCTTACCATTTTATAGCTTTATATTGTACCTATATACAACATGATTAAATTTTTTCTTATCTTTATGCAAGCTATTAATTTTTATGTATAACTTTATTTAAATTATAAAAATTATGAGGTTCCCTTATGAAGATAGTGAAAAAATTAATTTTACCCTTATGTGGGATATATAGGTATAGAATTTCCATATTATATTTATGTAATAGCGTATATCACATGTTTGAATGGTATAAATCCTTTATCACTGAATATTGATACCAAGGTTGAAATACATTGAGAACTTTTTAATTTTAGAATGACACCATAAAAAGTAATAAATGTATGATAAATTATTAAGAAACACCCATGTGTAGAATAATCAATGGATTTCTAAATAATGTTATCAATTTGTTTTTTTCTATAAATAGATTCTATAGAAAGGTGCAGATAACGAATAATAAAGTCATTTAGAACTTATTAGATTCATTATACTGATATGTTTGGGAATTTCTAGTTGCCCTATATTTTTGGTTTTGTATTAATTAATTAATGGTCGAAGTTCACTACTCTATAACCATTTCTTCTTTGACATATTCTAATAGTTCTAATAGTTTTTGTAATTTTCTGAAGTGTTTATAATTGTTATTTCACATACTGTTATACATATATTTAAAAGGTACTATATGTTTATTTAAAATATTTGTATTTTTTCAATTAGAATATATGAATCTACTATCCTATTTAGTAAAAGTTATGTGTTTCAAATTTTTTCATAATGTGTAGGCACATGGTGATATATATAGATAAATAAGGGATCACCTAACTGAGGAAAAACATCAATATGATAAGTGTTTGTAAGAGTTTTTTGATTTTTCAATTTCCAATAAATCATTTTGTGAGAGAATAATATATCCATGTAAAAAATGTATAATTAGAATATGGATGAAGAGATATGATGTTTATTGTCACTTGATATTAATGAAATTCTCTTCTCATTGTTACAGTTAGATTTCACACAGAGAATCAAACGTTATATATTGGTTGAGAACTTATGTAAATACATATAATAAGCTCCCAACATCATTGACTATAGACTATGAAATAAAATAACTTTTAAATTATGCATTCAGTATTGCAAGACAACAAAATAGACAGAAAAAATTTATCAGAACAACCGGTTTTGGGTTCAAAAAATTAAAAAATGGCAAGTAATGTTATTGAGACAACAAGACAACATATCATGATTATAAAAAATCATTGGATCCTCCTCTTGATTTTGTAGATTCTAAGGTAATAGAATAAATCAATGTGTAGACGTATGTGATTCCTGGTTTATTTGATGATGGAAATCAAGATTTTTAAAGTGGATTTTTAGAATATTCAAAACATTCATTCCTATTGATGTTATACTATATCATATGCCTATGTGAAATTACCAATAATGTGATGCCCATGATATTATAATTATTGCGTTATGAATTTCCTGAAACTATGGTCCGAGTAAAATTTTATGACATGGAAACAGTTATTAAAAATAAGGGTCTAAATTATACAACGATTTATGTCTGTCCCAATGATTGTATGCTATATTGGGGAGGGAATTCAAGCAGGAAAGTTTGCAGGAAATTTTATTCCTCTAGATATATGTCTATGGATGATGTTGGATGTCTAAATCCATATACTACTATGAAGAAGAAGAAATTTAACATAATTGTAATGGTTTATCATTACATTTCACTAAATACTCGATTGAAAGGATTATTTATGACCTCAAAAACCACCAAACGCTTGAAGTGGAACTCTATAGATAATAAAAATTATGATTTAATGAAACATCCAGGAGATTTAAAATCATATAATAAATTTGATTAATTGAATTTCTATTTCACATTTGATTATATGAATGTTCTATTGAAATCATATTTTAATGTGTTCAACCCATCTGGGACTTTGAGTACCAGTTATAACATTTGGCTGGTTGTTTTTATCCCTTATATTATATATATCTAGATGTGAATACAACAATCATATTTAATAATTTCAATTGACATTCCCAGAAGAACAATTCTTAGAGATGATATTAATGTATTATATCAATCATTAATTGTTGAATTACATGATTTATCGAGAAACAATGTTGAGAAATATGATACATATTCTAGAACAATATTCAAAATCCAAGCTACTCTAATGTGGAAAATTAGTGACTTCCTTGGAAATGGGAATTTATGTGGTTGGAACACTTAAACGGTTTTGGCTTGTAATGTTTTTAACATTGATGTTGAGCCTATGTGGCTACCTCATATAAGAAAATTTTACTTCTAGTTTCATTGATGATTTCTCAATGTCTCACATAGATTTCGAGTGAAAAGTCAATAGTCAATTGTTTCATTGATCGTAGACCACCTCCAATGTTGTTAAAAGGTTTTTAAATACTAAAAAAATGGGAAATGTAAGAATATAATTGGGAAGGGGTATAATTTGAATGATAGAGGGAAACGAGTTTGAAGTGGATCATCAAGTGAAATCAAAACACATCAATGGAAGGAAAAATAAATTTTACAAAGTTATGTATTTGGAATTAAATTTTTTGTGGCTTAATCTTGGTGCGATGCATATTGAGAAGAATCTTTGTGAAAATTTAATCATCACATTTCTAAATGTGCATGGAAAATAGATGTATAATTTGAATGCTCTTAAATATATTATAAGAATGAACATCAAGCGTGATCTTTGGGCTAATGAGTATGAAAATTATTCTCTCAAAATTTCTTCAATGAAAATAGGGATAATGATACATTCCATAAAATTTTAAAACATGTGATGGTATCTTATAGATATTTAAGTAAACTATAAAAGTGAATAGACTTAAATAATCATAGTTTACATGGATAGAGAAGCCAAGATTCACATATTCATTACTATAGTTACTTCCATTAGAATTGCATACATTTTTACCTGAAAAGGATATTGTTATTTTACTGCAATTATTTATATTTTTCAGACAAATATTTGAGAAAAATATACATCCATTTCATCTTGAAAGCCTTCATGAAGGATTTTTATTGACAGTTTTTTTCAATGGAGATGGTATTTCCTCCATCATTATATACTTTGATGATTCATGTAAAAGTAATTTTGGTTCCAATAGATAAATTTAGAGGTGTCATACATTAATAATGGATGTATCCATTTGAGAGGTACTTTATTTATATTTTTTTCATTTCAGTAAAAAAATAATGGCACATAATTAAATATATAACAATGTTTTTTATTTTATTTCACAGATATTTTCGGCATTTGAAATCTTACATGGAATGTAATGCTCAACCTGGAGTCATTATATCTATATGCAATATGGAATTGGAATTTATTACCTTTTATTTTAGATACGTGGATGATATTGAGACGTTATTCAATTCAGTTGGACGTCTTGATGACACATCGACTAAATCTAAAATATATGGGAAATCAAAAATCATTTCTTCCATTGGTCAATCAGTTGGGAAGAGCTCACATGATACACTAACATAAATGGAATTATTATAAGCACATAGGTATGTTATTCTGAAAAATGAAATTTCAGAACAATTTATTTAAGATTTGGGGATACAAATAATGGTATAGATTGAGAGGACAAACACAAAATGAGAATGTTATAACAAAATCTATTAATAAAGATCTTGTAGAATGGTTTTCATGATGTATAAGGTCATAAATATTGAAATCAATCTTGATATTAGGTTTATACATATAGTTTCTAAATATAATAATGTATATTAATATTGTTAGATCATGAATACTGATACTCAAGAATATTTCTCCATGGATTTGATGTTTATTTCTTAAGGTCCTCTAAAGAAATATAGAATTTCTGACACTTACAACATTAACAGATTTAGACTCTGTATAGTTGATTAGGAATATGGATTTAAAAAATAGAATAGTGGCATATTTACATTTCCTGAAGTGGAATACTATATAATGTTGACTGATATTAGTGAATTTAACTTCAACAAAAAAATTCAGTTGTTTTATTCAAATGATAATAGATGGATATTATTAGGGGTGTTAACGGATATTCCTTGAAATTTACTTCTACGAACTTATGTCACATGATTAATGATGGTGACCATGAACTACATGATCTGTATATCTTTTCATCACATGAATAATGGTATATTATGTGAAATACTTCTTGGATTAAAGGTGGAGTGTAGTTTTTCATGTAAAAGAAATATACTTGTATGACATCAGAAATGAATTGGACGATTTGACCTCATACATAGGATCCCATCAACCACAAGAAACAGATTAATTTATCAATCGTGATAATTAAATTATTATTCTAGAAAGGGTGGATAATATAGATGAAGTAATGATGGGGAATGAAGACAACATTATTAAAAGTGAAAATGATTTTATGTATAGTTATCCATTCATTTATTAAATACTTATGTCATTTGTGAAGACATTCATTATCATTGTTATGTATGTATTTTTTTTAGTATAGTACTTCTATTGTCATTTTTATGTTTTGGTCTGTAATAATATTTCAAAATATATATTATGAACATAAT
Organism: Viscum album; assembly: GCA_963277665.1. Taxonomy (NCBI): domain Eukaryota; kingdom Viridiplantae; phylum Streptophyta; class Magnoliopsida; order Santalales; family Viscaceae; genus Viscum; species Viscum album. The sequence continues at coordinate 697,783,113 of OY728163.1, forward strand.
TTTATTTGATTAAATGATTAGAGTTTCAATTAATATATAACTCACCTTGTGGGGTAAAATATTTTTTCTAGAAGCCAATCAACTTTTGAAATCATCTCATTAGTTTAAATACTTATTCTATAATGTTATATATTTAATATATTAAATTATTTATTTAAATATTTTAAAGGATTTAATGAGTTTAGGCTCCCAACAATCTCGAACAGCAGTGTTGGATTTTCATAAAAATATGATTGGAATTTTGTTAATGAGATTTCCAAATAAGATGGGGTATGAATTGATTTTTCATTATAATAAATTATTATTAGTTTTCACTATGTTGATATATATTACATCTAATATGATTGATAATTGACGTATATGTAATAATTAGAGAACAATGGGATGTCCATCCCACACAATTATACTCAGTCTCTCATGATGATCAAGTTGTTAATATCCTAGGGATGGAGAATCATGGTCGAGTGTAAAGACTGGTTTTGGTGTATTACCATGTATGGTGATTGGAAAAAAAACATGGATTTCAATTGATTGAATAGTTGTGAGAAGGTAAATCACACTACTTCAAAATAATTTATTTTATAATCATTAATTGAATTTCTGTTTAAATATAAATATACAACATGGTTTAAATTTAAACATAATTGTCTTACAGGTGCTGGTAGAAAGAGGTAGAGATGGAGATGGAGAGGGCGATGTGCAGAGTTGGATTGTGTTTTTCATGTATTAGTACATCCATTGCAGGTATTTTTTATCTTTTCTTATATTTTAGATGTTGTCGGAAAAATGAGCAGCCTATGTATGTGTTGTATAACCAGGTGTCTATCTGCTTTGTTTCAACTCACAATAGAGATTGAAATTTCGATATGATAATATATGATGTTTTGTTTCTGGTCTCTCTTTTACATATAGGTTGACTATTTTTATGTGTTGTGTTTTTATATTCATTTATTGTATTGAGAAATTCATTATTTATTTTAATGTGTTGTTTTTCATGGTCAATGTGTGGATTATTTGTGTCTTGTTGTGAATCAATGTAAGTTCAATATTTATTATTAACATGTTGTTTTCAATGTAGGTTGATGATATATTTGATGATCTATGAAAAAATTCAATGTAATTATTTTGTAGTTATTGTGCTAGTTCTGGGGATATAGAACCTATAGCTTATTTATTAATTCATGAAACTATGGTGGTTTAAATAGCCACTAGAGATTGATTTTTTTTCACGTCTATTTAAACCACAATGTTATTGTGGTATTTTTTAGGGATAATGGTTAAAAATGATGCAAAAAAGGACAAAATTGTACGTAGAGTAGGTTTTATATGAATTAGTGGCAGTTTTTTTAGTAAAACGGCGGTAAATTTATGGCGGGTTTCAACCAACGGTACATCGCAGTTATGTTTTAGATAAAAACACCGATGAATTAATTAAAACCACATAAAATACATCTTCTATGAAACTTTCTAGAAAATGCCTCTAAATGGAAGAAATTGAAACGTGTTGATTACCAAATCAAATTTATGTAGTAGTTTTTTGAAATCTTCGGAGAACCATATGTCGATCGTTTAAACCACTGCTTGATAAAAAAAGCACTGTTATACGTATATTTTTTTATTTGCAGTGCCACGATGCGATGTGATTCATTATTCACATATATTTTACATGGATGATAATATGAATGAAATTTATAAATATAAATGTTATAAATGACATAAATAGGATTCATTAATAAAAATATGTTATATAAATTACTTTCTTTAAACCTTAAAAGAAAATGAAAGCACTATTCATGTGAACATACGACATGTCATCTCTATGAATGGTATATTTTATTTTCAATTTCAGTATATTATAAATCACAACAAATACATATATAATGAATATATATTTGATATTTATATCATTTTTATTATTTTGGAGGTGATTAAATAATCATATATTTATGGGGACCAAGTATAACATGTCAAAATACAAACAAAAATCAAAGCGAATATTACACAAAGCATAACATTGACAAGTATTTATGAATAAACATGTATGATGAAGTCATAAATAAACCATATGTGTAATATATAAATATATATGACTATTATTCTATGGAAGATGAATTATATAATTATTTTTAATATACAAGAGGTATTAATGTGTGGGAAAAAAGTCAAGACGTATGGTAAAGACATTATTTCTCACATTTCTTTCTATAGGACAAATCCCTTACATATTAATTGATTCCTCTACGTCCTCTATATAGTGACCATTAATGTATATTATGAATATTTTCCATTTTATTATGGTATTCCCATGTCCATATAATTTTATTTAAATCATGGGATTTATGATTATACTAATTATAAGGAAAGGACCAATTATTTCAAAATCTTATCAAAATTTTGGATTGTTTCATTTCATGTCACTATTAGGGAATACATATCTACCATTTCTCAGTTTTCTATAAAAATTTTCAAAATATTTTTAAACTATTATACTATGTGTATTTAATTTTGTTTTTAACCAATTTTTAATTATTACAACATGGCTTAAAAGAATCATTGTTTGGATTTCCAAACGTGGTACTTTGTGTTTTTTCCTGAAAAATTATGAAATGATGGATTTATTAACATATAATACATCAATAGATTTTTCAAAATTTGTGATACAATATTTCTTTGCATCTACAAATAATATATATCATTTTTATATGAATAAAATATGTTTTCCTTTAAAATATCATGCCATTTAATTAAAATAAATATTTTTCAACGAAGAAATAAAATTTTCGTCATTTTTTTTTGATGTGATCACTAAAACAATTTTCCATCTAAGATATAATTATTTGATGTTACATCAATTTTACTAGGGATATAATGAAATAATACTATTGTTATTATTTATAACAATGATTTCTGATTATGATGGAATGATATTTACAAAACCTATTACTTTTCCAGGGATTATTATATGGTTGAATGATGTTTAGGAAAACCATTTCATTTATTGGGTTCTAATATGATAAATTATTTTTGTTATTGAGGAACAAAAATGTATTGTTTTTTATATGTGATGGGTGGGACTGATATCTCCCTCCAAATCCTTGGGTAATTATTTATGTCTCACGATACATACACAGATGGAATGGGGAGTGAAATCAACCCAGTAAAGGACTTTATCCACTAATATTGTCATTTTCATTAAACTATACTAATAAGGATGTCATTAGTGTAAACAATGACTACTAGGATTGTATGTCGAATGATCCCATACTACATAGATGGCTAAGCCAAAAATTCCCTCACTATTATGGAAATCATTTTATATTTTTATGTGACAACCACAAATTCCATATTCATTTCCTATGTTGTGATTTCATCAATTATAGTCATTATTTAATTATGATTAACGTATTCTATACTATAAATAATTATTCCAAGTTTCATAGTTTTGATCATTAATACAAATTGTATGATCTAATATTTTCATTGTCATGTTCTCTTACCCTTATGCTCATGATTTTTTACATGTCTCCATTGTTTAATGTTATAGTTCATATGATCTCACATGTTCTTATGTTTTCGTTCCATTATATTATGAAGATAAAAATTATGGTTGATGTTTCTAAGAATTTTTCTAGTAGTGTATAACATAGTGGAAGATATTATAGATCACTTATGTACTTGTGTTTATATTTACATGTTTCTAAAGGAACTATAGTTATTTAGAATTCGGTAGTCTATTTGTATAATTTATAATATATTATACAAAAGTGATGTAATATACACATACGTCAAGATTGGTTTGTAATAATAACATGTGAAATGAAATGGGTACCATAATTATTTCATGATTTCATTAGTTTTTATAATTTTTAGTTTTTATAATCTATTCATAATCAAATAACCTATGAAAAAAGTGGGGTTCAAATTCATGATATAATGGGTAAACATGTAGAAGAGAAATGGATATTTAAAACATCATTCCACTATTAACATTAAACATGTTGGTAAAACATAATTAGGGTATCTATTTGTCTTATCAATCATAATTCAAAAGTTACATCATAGTATTTCATCTTATATTGAAAATATTTCAAATTATCACATGCAGAATTTACTGAGGAAGATCAATTTTCATTGAAAATAATTTTTAATATTTAGATATTCATAAAAAATTTGGGAAATCAATTTCATTATTAATAATATTAATTACATATAGAGTAATTTTTAATAATCTTTTAATAAATTTATTGAGGAGATTATAATTTTCCCATTGATTAAATTTTTTTAAACATTTTCAAAATCTCATTTTTACTTTAAAATCAGTTATTTTTAAATAAAAAATCACATTAGAATATTTAAAATAATTCCACTGAAATGATATCGTAAAACATACAAGGAATTAAAAAAACCATAGAGTGTTCATTATGGTGAGAATTAATGTTCATGATGTTCTTGTTAAAATAGAGGTTCTTTTCAGATTTATTGTAAAAGAAAAACAATAATTGATTTTTAGAACATCATGATGTTTCCACTTTAAAAACATAAAAATATTAATAAATGTGTAAATATTTCATTAATATTTCATAAGAGATTAATAAATTTTTTTGGTAAAACTATTTAGAAAAAATGGTCTTGGAATAAAATATATTTCTGATCGAAGAGATAAAAAAATTATTTTTTCATAAAATAATATAATTAATAATTTAATATACCAATGAGTTGGAAAATGGTATATATGAGAAGAAATGTACGGATAAAATTCCATATATCAATCCTGAGATTTTAAAATTGGAGACTCAATCTTAAAAATCTTGATAAATGGTGATATTATAACATACAATCAATACCACTTTGGTAACAATGAAAAATAATATCCAATAAGGAATGACATAAAATTAAAACTAAAATATCATGATAATGAATATATTAATAATATTATATTTCAAAAGTGTTTTGTAGACACATATTGAAATAATACAGGTTCATAAGATAACATACGTCTCAGAAGGAAAATTTTGAAAAAACTATCATACATATTTGATGAAATTATAATCATAATACCTATGAAATAGATACCACATAATGGATATTTAAATACAAATAACTCTCAGTATAATAATCCTAAATTAAATTCATATTCATTATACACACAAAAATAATGAAATATGTGGTGAACGTGTCATGTACCTCAGAAAAGAAAAATGATTTAGGAAAATCCATTGTACTCTGAGTAACATTTGAATTATATGATCCACATAATATTAATTTAAATATAAATATTAATTATCATTAAATGATTAATATTCCTAATATATAATTTTATAGGGAATTACATGCACCTCAAAATAAAAAAAAATAAATATTAAGTTTCTTAGAAATAAAAGTGAGGTTACAAATAACATACTATAAGCGTTGACTTATGAAAAACATGTTCCAAAACCATATATGGAAAATATAACAATATTATAAATAATTAATTAACATATTAATTTATATCATATAATGTTGGTGTTTTATAATACCTTTTTGAACCCAGTTATTAACGATTTCATCTTAATGTTTTGTTTCGAGTAATAACATCTTTATTTTTCATATAAGTTTTATTTTTAATATAATTAGTCATAATAATTTGGAATGGTTACAAAATATCCATAATTATTACCAAGATATATATATCATATATATTATGTATATTTTTATTTACTAGAATCCATGAAATTAAATAATATAATATAAATTATTTTGTTCATGGAGATGGTAAGATGTGTGTATGCAACAAAACTGTATCAATTTTCAAATTTTATAGAAATGATGAAAAAAATTTATATATAATCATTTTATTATAATTTTATATCATATATACCACATATATTCATTAAAACCCTAATAGAATCCATGTAAATAATGAAGTAGTTGCGTCCCATCTCCAGGTGGTAGTCATCTGTATAGACGAGGATAGTTAACATATTACCCTAAAATGGAATAAATGAAGTATATTTGGTTATATAAAAATAAAATTAGAAATAAAATATCATACATTCTTATATAAACACTAAATCCTTTATTATTTCCAACTATGATATGTGGTAAATGAAAAATGATCTACATTGGTTCATAAGGGTGTAGTTCACCAAACACACATCAGCATCATCATATGTTATTTATTTATTTTTATATAGAATGTGTAGGGAAAAAAAGTGAAGTCAAAAGTGAAGCTAGGTGGTCAAAAAAAATTTACCCAAGGGAATCCCGACTAATGATGTTAACCCCCTCATAGTAAAAAAAATCCAAGTCATAAAAGCAAGAAATTCCGGAGTTATGCACTGCTACAGAGGCAAGGTGATACCCCAATTTATTCCCCGCTCACCATGTATGAACCATTTGAATGTTAGGGGATATCATGCCTCAAAATGTTTTGATGATATAGGAAGTTAACCAATTAATAGGCCCGATTCCATGTACAAAATTTAGGTGGATAAAGGAATCAGTTTCTGCTACAATGATGGGCACATTCCCCTGGTGGCAAAGTGAAAGACCAATGGGGAAGGCGTGAGACTCTGCCTGCAGAGAAGTGTCATAGCCAATTTGAGCAGTTAATGCCATAAAAAATTATCCTCTGATGTCATGGAATGGACCTCCTTTTTTCATGACCCACGAGATATAGGACCCATCTGTATGGAGCATTAAGACCATGGGAGGAGGAAGCCATCAGATCCATTGGCATTTCAAGAAAGTGCCACTAGGATGAGGGGCTTGGATGCTAGAAGTAAGAAGATAGAAGGATGGAGCATCCTACCATTTTCATGAGAGCCTATCAAGGTCATGTAAAGGGTTTCTGACTATGGTTATGATGCCTCTTATTGTGGAGTGGATCCCCTCATACATCTCTCTGTTCCCCGCCTTCTATAAGCTCCAACATCAAGAAAGTAAAATGATGGAACATTATATTTTCTTTAGATTCCTATCACTTAAGACATGGAACTATCATGAAATATAGGACTCTTCGTGTAGATTGCAGGAATATAAGGCAACAAAATCTCTAAAGAAGGACTATGTGTGACATTCCTATTCACAGTCAAAGAAATGGTGGGCCACACATTCCTCATTGTGATTAGTGTAATAAGGGCATTGAGAAACCATTTGAACCTACATATTATAATGTTCTCATCAGTGGGGATCAGCTTTCTATTAATAGAACACATTAAAAAGATCAACATCAGGGGAATTTTATTCAACCAAACAACGCCCCAACAATTAGTGTTCCCCTTTAGAGAAAGAAAAATGTGGTAATCCTTTGTAGAGAAGGCCCCTCTAGGAAGAAAGAGTAAAACATGAATGAATCAAGATTATATGTGATCTCGATAAGGTTACATATGCCTTACTGGTTGTCATTCAACACCACCCATATGAATTCCTGGTATTTCCTCCCCTCCAAGAATGTAAATTTTTTGGCTTAGCATCCTAGAAATCCATGCACTATATTCTTCCGGTTATGATTCCTGATGGTCAGATCCCCCTCTCTAATAATGCAGCGGGTGTTAGGAAGCATGGATATAAAATGAGGGAGAATAATGAACATGAAAGGGGACTCATAGATTCCATGCATCTCAGAGTTATCTGAACAAGTCTTGTACATGAATCTACCCTATAGTGAATGCCACACTTGAATTTCCCAGTCCGGTTTTGCATGCATGTAGAAGAGAGTGTCCGCAAGGCTTCCAACATTAATACCACCTTCTAGAATGGGCCTCCCCTTCTTCGCCCAGGACAACCAATAGTGTTTTCCTTCAGTGAGAGAAACCAATTTTATGCGGGAAAAGATGTTGTCAATATTGATGATGACTTTTTCAGAGATTCAATGTAATAGATGTCAGGGATAGGAGTGGCCAGAAGAACGCTATTAACCAGCCCTATCCGACCCCAATGGAAAGAAACTTTTTATTCAATTTAGTATATGGTCAGTGATCTTGTTTGAGATGTTATAAAAATCATGAATCCCATGTCTTCTAGTGGATATGGGATCCCCAAGATATTACATGGGAAAAATTATTCTCTACATATAATAAAGTCAGCCCAAAGAGGACACCTGTTTGGAATAGAATCGGCTAGAGGTGGAAACATTTCTCTTACACATATTAATAGTCTGCCCAATCAAATGGAAATATTCCTCAATCATCTTGAGAATTCCTTATACCGGCCACTTGTTTTAATTCATGATGATTAATGTGTCTTTAGAAAACATGAGGTGAAATATGGGAAGAAGATTTATCTCTCACTAGAATGGGAAGATCTCACCATTGCTCATTCCTCTATGGAAGAGGCGGCTAAAGATGACTCATTAGAGGATGAAAAGGCTTAGTGAAAAGGGATCACCCTATCTTAAACCACAGTTCACATTAATTAAACCATGGGACATCCACATAAAAGATACGTTTATCCACAATGAGATAAAACATATAAAAATGAGGTCAGTATCCTAAGGGGAGAAACCCATAATTGAGATAACCATGTTAATGAAGCTTTATTAATTACTATCAAATTCCTTGTTCTTGTTACCATTGATGGAAATATTTGAATCTTGGATCTTTTTATTGTGATCTCTCATCATCTCTCAAGACAATTCAATTTCCCCTTGTATAGAACATCCCTTTACAATCCATAATGTTCAATGGGGACCCATCGTGGAAGGTTGACATAGCTCCTTGAGTTGATAATGCTCTTAAAAACATATTAAGGGAAGTTTCACATGTTGACTAGTCTATAATGAAAATTGGAACAGTGGTTCATCATTTTGGGAATGAGCACTAGAGTAGTGGAACATGCCACTCTAGGAAATATACCTCCCCTAAAGAAGTCCATAATGGCCACTCAGAAGTCATTTTTGGCCATTTCCCAAGATTATCTATATATCATACAAGGAAAACCATCCAGACCTAGTGCAATGTCCTCTTTGAGGTTCATAACAGCCTTAAAATTTTATTCCCCCTCATGGATGGCTCCAAACCTCTCATTATGCTGGATAGAAACCTGATTGGTAATGTAGTCTATAATCCCCCCATCATCTCCAAGGTAGCCATTAGATATTCACCGATTTTATTCAAGAAGATGATATTTTAAGATGTAATGAAAAAAGGACAGAAAAACATCTCTGTCATCTGAATATGTACAGTCATCCATCAATATATTTGGCAGAACAAAATTTTTCCTCTCTTTGATACAAGCATGGAAATAGGATGTGTTCCTCTCACCCTTCCCAAGACCTCTAATCTTTTTCCCCCACACGTCATTCATCTTTAAGGATAATTACTATGAGAGTATCATTATTAGTTGAAATTTCATCAAATATGTGATCATTCCAGCCCCCCTCAAATATAGACTCAAGACAGTCAACATCCTGCATGATTGATTCAATTAGCCTCTCACTTTTTTGTATGTCCTTCGACCAATCCCATAAACTAAATTTTAGAATCCTTGTTTTTTTGTATGGAAGACCAATAATTTCCCTATGTGGGTTCACTCCATGTGTCTCTAACGAAATGTTGACAACCGAGGAGGCTTTTCAGATGCTAAAATAATCTAAAACAATCATGGGTAACCTGACTCATTGAGAGGGAGAGAAGAATCGGGGAGTGATCTGAGATCCCATGCACTAGGTGTCTGACCATAGTGTTGGGATAAAAAGTAATAGCTTGTATATTTCCAAGGCATAAATCCAAGTGAACCAGTGGGAATCACTCCCCACGTTGGTTGTTGCACCATCGAAATCCATCGCCCGAGTAGCGAGGTCCATGATGTACTTTCTAGCCATGAATTGATAATTGTTCAATCTTGCTTTCCTTCAGAAAGTTCCTACGCCTTTTTTCTCATATAGGTTGGAAATTACATTAAAATCTCCCCAAAAAGGGAGGATACTATGATCAAAGGCATTGAGATAATCCAAAAAAAAGTTCTCTATGATGGTAAAGACAACTCCCATAAATGAAGGACAGAAATAATGATCCGTTGTTGTGGGTAACCTTGGTGGTGATATGATGGCCGACTACCTAAACCAGGTCTATAGAGTAGTTCATGGGCCATAAGATCCATATATAGTGGTAGGATGGGTCTTCATTCATGGAAGTATGAAACTTTATTCTACTGGAAAACACATTTATTTTCGATATATTCTTCTCATGTTCGATGAAATCAATAAGAGAAACCTTGAATTTGCAGATAGTAGAAGAAATAAAATCTATTATGACCCAGGAACCAAGTCCAAAAGAATTCAATATGAGGAAAGGAATCATTAAGCAAAGTGAACCCTAGCATTAGCCCCTAGGATCTAAGCCTTATGACGTTGGGAGGAGATCTCTTCCCTTAAATTCTTGAGTTGGATCTTATACAAATACATATATTCCTGGAGGAAGGTGAATCGGTGTGGGTGAAAAAATCAAGGGATTCAGAGGTTCCCCTTTTCTGACTGATGAGGGGGATCAAGGCTTTGAAGAATCATCTCAGTCTGGGGATCCATACATAGGAAGGGTGTGGTCGAAGGGGAGGAGAATGACTCTTTCATGGCTGAAGGATCTGTAAGAGTGGAAGATCCATCATCAAAAGCATGAATGTGGATGGAGAGGATTCTTGTCATAGTTCTATTAATATGATTGTTAAATAAAGACAACTCTCGTTGATAAATGTTACCTTTTCATTGTGTATCATACTTGTGTTTTAACTATAAGCATAACAAGGTGGGACTTTTTTAAAAAATTAAGGCTCATTGGATGAGGGGAGGAATTTTTTATCTAGTTTTTCAAGTTATATACTATGTAAAATCATGTAAATGTGTGATTAGTAGTGCAGATGTGTTATCCTTTTAATGGTGGAGGAGAGAAAACACTTTATAATTTGGAAAATAATTGAGTTACCCTACATTTTTTATAAATATAGTGGGCCCAAAATGGATTATAAAAAATCCAAAGAGGATTAATATTCTAAATATTTCTTAAAAAAATAAAATTTTAAGCTCCTTTCTACCCTTAGCATTTTGGTTTAACCTAGGGTAAACTAATTTTTACCTTAAAAGCATCAAATAATTAATATTGTTTTTACTATTAATATTTGGAAAAAATATTGTCAGAAATATTAGATATTTAATTATACGATGATTCCAAATATGGAATAAATTTTTTTAAATTACATTAATATAATTTGGAAAAAGAATTTTAATATTTTTCCTACAAATGTGCAACGAAAGATAAATTTTAAAGTAAAAATGAGTAAATTATTACAATAGTTTTGGGTCCATATCCAATATTAAATTGATTCAAATGACTTAAATTATATTAAATGATATATAATTGGTCTAATTATACATTATAAATCATTTAAATTATAATTAAATATTATCAATAAATTAAACAAAAATGTTTCTTTTAATTAAAATAAATTATTTTTTAGTATTTATCAAAAAATGAATCATTTAAAAAAAATCCAAACAAGTCAAATATTTGCACAATAAAATGGTAAAAACAACTTTTTAGGGTAATAGTGATTGTAATAGTAAAATTAGAATTATTATTAACTGTTATATAGAAAACACATAAGATTAATTTTAAATAGAATATTGAGTATATAATATTTAAATTTAATTAAATTAATACTATAAAATATTGTTTTTATTATTTTATTGAGGGAAAAAAATTGTTTTCTTAAACGAAATTTTTATTCTAAATAATATTACAATTATTTTCAAATAATTTTATATTACTTCATAATTAATTTTTTACTAATGAATTCATTATATATGCATAAACATACCATATTTTTATAATTTATTTAAACCTACTCATAACCTCAATTCTAGTATCTATGTGATAACAATTTTATTAAATTATAATAATTTATTGATATGATTCAATTCTGTTGAACATTGTGTCGAATATGAAACAAGAATTATTCAGTGATGTGTTTGATAATAGATCAAATAAAAATGGAATGTAACAAATTTTTTAGAAATGTATAATTTCATATCAAACAAATTCTCAAAATCATGGTTATCAAATTCTAGAAATTAGAATTGAATTTTTCGCTTGAAATTTTCCCTTGCTAATCAATAGTTTAAAATTTAAAAAATTCTTGGTTAGAAGCCCACATAGTGGAAATTTATTATAAAACATCATTCAAAAATGGTAATGTTCGAATGGTAATTATTATCTAATGTAAATCATATCATTATTATATCTATGGTTAACATATGTTTGATGTGATTATGGGGACATGCAATAAATTCAAAAATAATTGTATGGGGAGGTAATGATCACTGATCATAAGAACATGGGTGATCCAGAGAAGGGTTGGGACAACAAAAAGATACAACAATGTTGAATGTAAAAGATTACTAATATCTTATGAAATTGTGACATCCTAAAAATATTTTATTTTTAGATCATTTCCCTAATTATGACTAATTTTCCAGAGAGGATATTTTTTCATAATTTATTTTACTTTCAAAAACACAATATCACCATTTAGATATTAGAGGATCAATTTATTCTTAATAACATAATCTATGAAATGAAGTTGAATTATTTTTTCATAAAGAACTAACAAACCATAAGATCCATAAATCTAATGATACTCCATTTTCCCATCTATAGTTATATTTTCAAAAAAAATGTTTATCACATGTAATCTAATATGAATAAATCATCACATGGTGAAAAAATAAAATAATATATAAAACAAAAACGAATGACCAAAATTTACCATTCATTGACAGTTTTACTTTATAATCTATCTAAGATAATAAAAAATTTAAATAATTTCTCCAAATTTACAATTAGGATGTATAATAATTCCCATAGAAATCATGAACTGGCTCTAATTTGTCAAATACAAACCATGTGAATATCATCATCGTGCATTATCCTAAAGCATTATAATAACTAAAAATACAATTAAACCTCAATGATAACATCCCTGGTTTCACATTCTATGCAAAAAACAATATATTATTTAATATATTTCAAAAATCTAATGATTTTTTGAACTCCATATTGATAACATAAGCCAATCTATCCACAAAACCTATATTAGTTTTGGGGTCATAAATATTACCCAATTTACATTATGCAAATCAATGATATGAATATCAGAAATTAGAATAAATTTTTTCAATATTAGGAATATAATAAGTGTTAGATTTTTATAATGAAAACCTAACATAACCATTAAATTACATTCCATGTCTATTATTACCATTTAATATATTTTCAAAAATCATTAATGAAAATAGATTATTATACTATCCTTATAAATTTCACGATTCATAACCAATCAATTATGTAACATAAATACTTATATCCATTCATTGAAATGGTTGGCATGTAATAGGTCATTCCATGTTCTAGATGACAATAAAAATATTTGGGAATTATGTTAGATAATTTCCATGATCCCCATATATAAAACATTAAACTCCTCAACTTCTTTCAATTCATGAACTTCATTTCTATACATATAAAACATTCCATCAAATTGATAAATTATTATATATTCTTCTTCTCAGCTTCCTGACATGATAAAAGATGAATATTCATTTCAATGTGTTCTTTGACACCCAAACAATTATAAAAAATCCATATTCTGTTTACATTAAATTTTAGGAATCTCAATGCTATTAACGTTGTCAGCAATGTATCATGATTTATGAGAATACATAACCACATTATCTATCTCTCCACTTATTATACAATTTGGTTTCTCATACTAATGGAATTTCTCATCACATTCAGTGTCAAAATGACTCTATCACATTCGATCTATTGCATAAAAACCAAAATCATAGTGTGGGAAATTGTATTCATATGGGGAATCAAAATAATCTTAAAAATCACATATAGGATGGTTTAATAATAAAACATTTTTTTTAATTTATAACACCACTGGTTTTAACTGTTCATTCATATTGATTGTCTATTTAAATAATTCCTGATATTTATAAACATTTTTTGAATTTGTAAATAATATTACCAATATTTTTCAAACAAGGTGTGAATAAAGGCTCGTAATCATGAACTAGTTCCTAATTGAGTCATGTTCAATATAATGTTTTCAAGGTTGTTAACCCTTGTCAAAAAAGTGGTATAGAAATACCCACATGCAGTATCAAAATAGGAATGTAATTTCATGGAAACCAAATTATCTCTCCATTAAAAAATTTCTATATAATTTTATTATATGTGAACTCATAAATAGAATTATCCCTATAGTTATATGTATATATCCATACAAAAGGAAACAATATGACATAATAGAGATACATATAGATTATTCAAAAAATATATAGGGATTGTTTAAAATAATTATCCACTAGAATCATAATTACACTCTTAGTCCTCTTCTCCAATGATACAAAAAATATATAAATCAAAACATGAATCAATAGAAGGAAACATTTCCTTATTTTTACCTATATCCAAATAGTCTACTCGAGCAATCAAATTCAGAAAGAGTTTTTTGTGAAAAAAAAAACTCTTTAGGCCACCACCCATTTTATAAGAAATATTCAATTAATTTTTTATTGAAAAAGCTAATAAGAATTTAGTGAATGAATAATAAAATCGAATTAATAAATACCAATCTTCCCATGTTACTATAAGATAGCTAACTGACTCTACCTTCTTCTTCATCAATCATAATGTGTATACTATTTATACAATATATATATAAGTAATAATATATATATAATTATATGTAGTATACATTTATATAGATTAATTAAATACATATATATGTTTGTATGAACATTGATAATAGGTTATATCTATATCCAATGAATAATAAAGCTATCCATAACTATTTCGATAGTATATATTCGCAGTCAGGGGTACACGCTATGAACCTCATAATGAATATATTACATATTTACAATCATTTGATATGGTGGGGTCATACATCCTGATAGAAACCTAAAAACCAAGATCTTGGTGGACTTTTAACATTATCCTCATAAAATTATAGTGGTATGATAAGTCATTCTCAACACCGGTTATAAGGGTGAAAAAAATAACATTCCCAATAGGTCCTTTAACAATCATTCACTATCCAATTAAAATTGTATAATTATAATGAAAATAATAACCATGAGGAATCCACTCTATTGAATTTATATAAATAAAAATTAATAAAAGTTAGAAATCTATATATATATCATTTTCCTAATTACAAAACATGTGGCATTGAATTTCCACACATTTATATTTAATTCAAAACAATCCATTTTATTCAATGTAGAATGGAAATTAAATTCCATGATCAAGAAGAAAACATATAATATTCTTTGTCTACTATAGAATTATATAAAATAGGGAAATTTATTTATCTCACCCCAAGGGGTGGAATTGAATGACATTGATTTCCACTAATCTCATATAAATGGTCCTTGAGTGTATAACAACAAGTTTTAATTTATATAGATATGTATAACACATTTAAATGAATCGGGAAGAAATGGACATCATGAAAAAAAATGAAGAAGATAAGATAATATGTAGAAATTGTGGTAAATTAACTAGAATATATATGATAAGGATTTACATGAATCTTAATCCAATATTGTCTTTTTTGTAGAAGTATAATGGATGACATAAAATAAATAGACCAACCCCCACAAATATGAAAAATTTAATTCACCAAAATAGATCTTAATATGGGAAGAGAATCTTATAATAGAAGTAATAGTATTGGTGTGCATACCAATATGAATCCCATGTGGATAACGACGTTCGATTTGGAGTTCGGATGGAGGAGTATTCTCAATCCCTATAAATGTTGGAGGAAGAGAACACTGGGGATCAGAAAGTCTGGTCATCTACTTGAGAATAAATGATGAGGACGTATTTATTTATTTTTTGTTCATTAAGGGAGAAATCATATTTTACACTAGAAATTATGGATCATTTGGATTGGAAAAATAGTTTTCCAAATTTTTTGCTTATTGTGCACCACCCAAATCTTATAATCAAAAGTCAAATGGGAAAGGTTCCCGGTTCAGATAACAGTGTAAAATCTAGGAACCAAATCCTCAATAACCAACCTATGAAATCCTACATTTGAATTCACCATAGCTCACATGGTTTCAGACAACCAAGTTGCCACGGGATCTCATTTAATATTCACCTCACTATTTTGAGAAACTATGCATGCTAGATTGCACAATTTCTACTAACCATGCATCCCAATTTGTAACTATAAATTTCATGGATAAAGTCTCTAAAAAATCTAGGACACAATCATGAACTCTACTACATGATTATCTATATATAATATATAAAAACTAATCAATTTAATCCAAATAGCATTGATCCAACCCTTTATAAAAAGACTGTTCAATTTCACCACCCCTCCTTAAAGTAAATCATCCCTGATTTTTCCATCAAAGATTAGAGATATATCATATTTGGTACGAACCATCCATGCAGATAGTATAACATATTTACATTCCAATGTATCATCATGTTGCTAACCATATTCCAAAATCACCAATAAAAAGTAAGTGTTCTTCACTGATGATTATTAACACTCTAATAAAAAATATAACTGGGTACTCATATATGTATGACTCCACATCCATAAATCCCTAAATAATATAAAAATTTGGGATAGTTATATATAATATCCTTGAATATGTGATTTTTGAAAGACTTAAGTATTATACGATTATCTCTAAGGAGGTGTTACCTAGTAGGGCACATGTCAAATTTATTTATGAACCACAATGGTTTTAAATAATCATTCAAAAATATTACACTTCCATTGAATATATAAATGGACAAAACTAGTATAAGAATTCACAAAAACCAAATCCCAGAATCCTAAATCAAAATTATAATGATTATTATTGAAATATTAATGTTGTCTTGTCAATGATTTTATCATTAAATTTTTGATTAGTTAGACCTCCTCTGTCGGCTCGAAGAAAAAATGTTGTCTCAGAAAAGCTTCCTCCACATCTTCTCACTAATGAAGATGAGAGAGAACACCCTACCATATATTAAATTATAATTATATCTCATAATTTTAGCCTAAAATATAATATTATAAATGAACTATACTTGGTGTATGTGTTTCTCATATGAAACCTTGATTTCAAAGACACGTGCACAAAGAATATCATATAACACCCGAATTGTATGCCCTATCTATCCATTGATATTATAGGGATATGTGTTTATTATAAGAACCAATGTATGTAAGGTATTATACAATTCTTTATATAAATGATACATGAATTTTCCAACCCATTTAGATATGATATAATACTGAGATATATGAAAACTAATGACCTCCATGACATATAACCTCACTATCTCATCCCCGTATAAGGTATCTCAAATTGATTAGAAGTATCTATCCTTCATAAACATAACACTAACAAATAAATATCTATCAATAACCTGAGGTGATCTAGATGAAAATTTCATTATGTCCAATGAATCATGATCCCATTTCCACTCAATAATTTTAACTGTATTTAATATTCTAGTAAGTAACCAATTTTATGAATTCACCATCTGACATGTTGAACCCCTTAATATAAATGAAGCTATCACCCTCTTCCTATAATTCCACCAATACTGGTTAAGAAAGACTTGATACATATTGGCGACACATGGACGAACCTCCCAAAACGATTCATGAAATCATCACATAATATCCTCTTTTATTCATACAAGAACCCAAACATTCCCATTTAATGTATATGGTCTAATTCTCGTCTATAGTTCAAAAAAATTGTGAATTTTCATTTGATATTATTTCACTCTTAACATGGCCCTCATTATCTAAATGTTTTTTTATAACCACCCATTCTATAATGATAGAGGTTACTACAAATGTTTAGTGGAAAATCTGACAGTGATCCCCCTAAACTATAACTTTCAATTCTGAATATATGTCCTTGAGATACTACTCACTACTATACTCCATATCATCCTATGTCTATTTCTTCAAGATTAGATCACTAAATATTGTATTCATTTTCCAGTAATATAGCCATATTTATATCTATGGATTGTTGTTTTTCAACCCATCTACACTACCTATTATATAGATAATGTTTTTTAATTATTTGCATGATGATTTATTAATTGATGAATTCCAAAAAGATATATTCTAGTAAATATTTCCATCAAATAGGATAAATCACGAACAACTAAAGCTATATAAAGTAAATTCATTTGATAATTTCTTAACTGATGCTTTAAATGATTAGACATATACAGGATGAACCTATGAATCTACATTGGAACAGTTCTAAGCATGATTCCTAATATGGAACAATTACAATATAGCTCTTTCCAGTCACTAAAAAATAAGGATTATGGAAGAAATTAATCATCACTTCAACTTCTAAAATGATTCTTCAGAAGCTTCTGACCATACAAATTTCAATCTACTCTACATCCGGCCATTAATATTCACTGATAGGCATGATAAATCAAGGATAATGATTCATTAATACCTAGATCTCTATAAGAATCATTGTATACTGAATATGTTTGTGGCATAATCCCAAAAAACAACGGCACTCACATTCATTAATACTATAAGCACTCTTAATTATGAGATGATATTACACATTATATTGGTTTACCCTACCGAAATTTATAATTTTATGATCTGATTGTATTTCTATTTCTCTCCTTGTGTATTCATCATGAACTCAATATGTTTGGGAATATTTATTTCAAGAATGAAAATACACTAAATTTTCATCCATATAGACTACCAATAATAATTCTAAATATTGTTGGAAAACTAAATCCGTTAAATCCATGAAAATAGTGTTCATTTTTTTGAGACTAAATGACATCACAATGTATTTGTAATGGTTATACCTGATTCAAATTGTTTAATGAGGTATTCATAATGACCTAAAACACAATTGATGATAGCCCTACCTCAAATAAGTCATTGAAAATAGCCATGATCCACAAATATGATTTTAGAGGTAATATTTTTGAAGTAGTGGATATTGAATTAATACTATAAGCTAGAAAAATTGACGGTGATCCACTAAAATCCAAAGAGTATTGTCCTCCTTCTTAATAATGAACTTGTGAATGCTATGGTGAAGTGATTGGTCTGATAAATTCTTTATCTTCAATTAATTTAAAATATTTCTTATTCTTTAGATGTTCTATATGTTTCTTCATGTAAGGAGGAATGGGCACGATTACATATCTTGTAACTAGATAGAGGGGGAATTTAACCACTCTCACTAAAGGATTTCAAGATAAACAATTCATTGAATATGTCCCTGAAATTCTCCCCTTTAGGGGGAAACACAGTGGGTCTTATTCCATTATTATCGGAGGAATGTCTTCTGATTTGTGTTTTTACTCTTCATATCCCATAATTCTTAAGACAGGCTCATGATTCATTAAAACCTATTTCTACCTTATATATTTATATATATGTCTATTACCCTTTGATGATATGAAAAATACCAATGGATGATATTAATAAATTTTATATTAATAGGGAAATAATATGTTTATACTAAAAATTACCATTATCCCAATCATATCAAGGAATAATATATTCCAAAAGAATAGATATCCACCCATCTGTAGGTGAAAATATATGTAATATAATATGAACTCCTATATGATATAAAAAGTGGTCTTAAGTGTCATAATTATACTGTAAACCATATATTGAAGCATATAATATCAAAATCTATCATTGATATTAATGACCGTGAAACACCTATACCACATAAAAAAGACCCTAATGTAGTGAATACTAAAATAGTACCTCAAAAAATGATGGTTTAGTGAATTTTTATGGAATGACCTACACAATTTGTAACCGGACCTTAATAAATACCTTATTCATAAATAGACTACACAATGAAACCCACCTCAACTAGTACTGGAATTATTGAGTTTTATTACCACATATTTGGCCTCCACCTTGAGATTAGTAGATTTAAGTATTTTAGAATACTTCTTGGTGAGAAAATACAATCCAAAATCCACAACATTGGGTAGGATTAGATTATATCTCTCTATAAAATGATGGAAAAATTAGGATGAAGAACCTGATATGACCCACCCTACACCAACCTATACATAATATTGGATCTATAATACATTGATGTATTTAGTGTCTCAACTATTATAAATACTGCCAAATAATGAATCCATAATTATGAGTTTTATTACTGATTGTACATGAAAAATAAACATTGAAAAACTGCTTACTACCAATAGAAGAACCACAAGAAATCAAGGGTGTCAAATAGACCCAGTTCACACCATCGACATCAAAAATATTTCACTTAGAATTGAGTGCCTGGTTGAGTATTTTCAATTTAGTTGTCCAATGAAATATGTTGAACAATGATCACAAGGCATTTACAAGCCCATATATTAATCCCTTTATATTCATTACATCACCACCATATAAGGTAACTTATAACCACTAGAACTCTTTAAAATGAGGATATTACTCCACAATATACCTGAATATTTGCTATAGGTTCATAATTTCTCTAGCCCAGTCATCCCATAATGTAATTGGAATGATGTTATAAGAGAATATTGTCATGAAATATGACAATATCATACCATGATGTTGGTATCCTTGTGTCATGAAATTCATCCATTTCAAGGTATAATCAAATAAAATATATTCATTGATGTTTTCCCTCCACTATGGAGGAATCACCAGATGATAAAAAATAGAGTGAATGGTATCAATCTATAATTCAACAAAATTATGTCTCATATCCCTAAAAAATATGGATGGATTATTCTATTAAACCTCTTAAGTCAACTATACCATATTCATGGTAGGTTATGAAACTCCATTCATAGACTATATCATAATAACAAACCCCTATTGAAATAGGTCTCGAGTGCCCATATCTGGAACCACATGTTATACCATATGTAGAACTAGATGAGGTATCATTAGATGCATTGTTCCCACCATGACTGGTTTGAGGTCATCATTGACTACTTATCACTTAAAATGAGGCTTTCTTGGTTTCCAGATTCTACATTGTAAAAAATATGAATTTTAAGATAAATTAATAGTGGATATAATAGCTAATTTATAATAGGACATGTAGACATCAATCCTATAGAAAAAAAATCAAAACTTACATTGAACTCCGAAAATTATGGTGTATGGGAAAGATGTAATACCATAAAATGCATGAATAATTAAAAAACACACCCTATCTATTCAATACTATTGAGGAGTTTTGGGTCTAGGTCTCATATAACATGATTATAGTTTAATTATTTGGAGTTATAATTATAATTTATAAAGTAAAATATCATTTAGATTATAATTGGCATCCCATTTAGTAGTAACATGCTCATTTAAATGATTAAATATCACTTTAGTATTTAAATTTATATATATATATACATATATCACTATCCAGAACTTGTAGATCCAGAACCAATAACATGGTATGATTGAATAACTAAGGATTAAACCGAAATATATGTAAGGATATAACATTTATATTTATGTAAGAACTATAATAATAATCCAAATTATATTATCCCTAAATTTTTTTTATCACATTTCAATATATAATAGTCATTTCACTACCAATATTTCATTTGAAGATGCACACAGAAAGTAGATAGGACATGGAAACATTTATTCCATATTTGTCTTTTGTGCCTATAATGATGCACGGTATGTTAACTCTAAAACATATATTTTCAAGGAAAATAATTTCCATAACCATATCAGTATTAATTACATCCCAATAATGTGTTTCATAAATTTTGAAATCAAGTAATATATAATTGGGGAATATAAAATCAACAATAACCAGTCATAAGTATTTTGGGTTTTCAGTATACATGGGTTAGATAATCCCAGAAAGTGGCAAATTTCAAAATACTTGTTCAACCTAGTATCATTTCTACCACCCAAACAGTAATCCAGAATGAATATAAACTCATGTGATTCCACATTGTAATTCCCTGATACGAGATCCACTTTTACAGAGCCTTGATTTTTTTTGTCTCCAATGGCATCAAGAATGCCTCCCCTCATAGCATAGGATTCCAAAACATAGTGGGGGACTAAGGTGGAAATGTGGGGAGACTATACATTAATAATAAAGAATTGGTATGTGGGTGCTTTCTGTTAGAGATACTTATAGTAAAAAAATTTCATCATGTACAAAGGGTGTCTTGAGAATTTTCGGATATAAAGTAATAATCCTCCAGCAACAATGTCTATAAATAATACATGAAATTTTTCAATAAAAAATGTTTAATAATAAATAAAAAGGAATAAATAAATACCATATGTCTCATGTTCTTATATGACACAAGGAAAACACTACCATATACTATATCAGAAGGAATATGTCTTATCTATAATCCATATACACATATAATATATATATAGTTGTATACTATATACAATGTTATTCACAAAGTACATGCTGAAATAAGTTGGAATATACATTTGGTTTATGTGGTAGTTGGACACGTGGCAGAACTAAAGAATCCATAACTAGTCCAATGAGATATATTCCCATGAAAGGGTAAACCCCATGAATCATATAATTAGTGTGATAAATAATACCCATTAATTGAGATGGTTGGGTGAGACATCATGACCAACACCCAATGCATAAGAACATGTTGTTCCATTCCCATTTTCCCAATAAATATATTATATTTTGATACATCATGATAAACTCCCGACATAAGGGATCATGAAAATATATTCATAAAAATCCATTTAATCAATTCTATGAATCCAATAACAATGGAATAATCATAATGATAATAATAACCATGAGAAATCACCCAAATTAATTTATTTCAAAAGAGAACGAGTATATAGATTTTATCAATCAATATATATTTCTTGTTCACAATTCAAAAACATGATGAGCTACCATTCCTCCCATTGCAAATTAATTTAAATAAACAATTTATTTAATCGAGGCATGGATATTCTGTTCCATGATTAATCAGACCATGTAGATGATACATTAGTCAACTAGACAATTATATAAAAGTGAAAAAAATTTATATTCCACCTAAGTGGGAGTAATTTAAGTAGGAGGACATCATGTAATCACATAGCCAGAGTTGATGAGAATATAATTACATTGTTGAATTTATTTTTTATAGATGAATATAGTTAATGGTACCATGCATCAATAGAAGGCATTCCGAATAATAGTGAAGATATGAATTAAACCAGAAATTATTTTGAAACAACTAGATTGACTACCATTGACCCATAGATTAATCTACTACCAATATCATTTTTAGGTGTATAGGAGAATGAGTAAAATCTAGAAAAACAATCCAGAAATCTGAAATTATGTAAAAATATAATGCACCAAAATAGAATGATTAATGGAAAAGGAATCTATGAATGGATGAAAGAGGATTTAAGAGTTTAATGATATAAATTTAATGTTATTTACAACATTCGATTTTTTTTATGGTGGATGATTTGTCTCAATCCCAAGTAAAGGATGTGGATGAAATCACTAGATATGGGAAAGGGAGCTCATGTGAAAAGACTCCATCACCAAAATTTACAATACCACACATTTGAGTTCATTAAAAGACACGGTTTCATACAACCTTGTAATGCCTTGTTATCCATTAAAATATAACTCATGGATAAGAGAATATATGTGGTTGGGATTCATAGTTTTTACTAACCATGTGTCCTAATCTGAATCTCCAAATTATAGGGATTTGAGCCCTAAACGAGCCCCAAGAAACAAAGTCACCCCCATTACTGAATTTTTTATCAACAAGAGGTCCAAAATTATGTATTCAAACTAAAAAAAATTATATTTACCTTCTTGAAAATTTGTTTCATTTCGTTAAGTGATATAAATAGTTAGAAATTTAATTTGAGGTGGATATTTTGGTCTCTCCGTTCATATAAATAAAATAATATTTATGTGTTCAAAGTGTTCATGAACACTCATGATATCACAAACCATTGAATAAAATGATCATAAGAATTATTTAATCAAATCATAACCCATTGAAAACAGTTAGGGAACATAATAATCTCATCATAGAATAACTCATGAAAAGAAAAAAGTTTCAAAAGCATTTGATCATGGTTTAACCAGTGGAAGACAAACTAGTTTTGTAAATATAATTACATAATAATCATAAATAATTCGTGTATAAATTAATATTGGTATCCTTTTATCATAACCATGAAAATTATATGCAGCATTAATGTTTGTCGTCTATGATGGAAACTGATTTTGAAAGATGACATGGAAAATTTCATGAAAAAATAACTAGTCATTAAAAATCAGATTGTAAAACAAAAAATTCATACAACACATCAAAATAATTTTCATTAAAAATAAATTTTATAACCTATAAACGGATTTTTAAAAATCGTGTAAAACATATTATCAGGAAGATATCATTACCTCTCTAAAAAACACATTTGAAAACCTTTTTAAATCCCTATTTTTAATTGATATCATTTATTTAATATAAAAACGATTCAATGGATTAAGAAATGTTATTAATTTAATTATTATTTTAAATCAATTTATGGAAGAGTGAAATCAGTTTGAGGTAATTAATGTGAGAAATACTATTAATTCCATGCGTGCTAAATGCCAATATTTTAATCATATTATCATTAATATCCAAATTAGAATTATTTATTAACATTACATGAACATTAGTTGTAATCAATTTTGTAAAATAAATCATGGGTAAAAATTTCCCTTGAATATCATATGTTAGCAATAAAATATTCTTGATAACATTCTCAAGAAATTATTTTTTTAGAAGAAAAAGGATATCCAAATAATCTAATATATATAATCAGATTTTATTAAAATAATTTTATTAATAATTATTAGATTCAATTACTGTAAAATGTTAAATTTGAAAAAGATAACATCATCAATAACTATTTAATAAGAATATATATAGAAATTATTGATTGTTATATCATAATATTTCATTATTTGAGAGTTAGTCACAATAAATTTGGATAAATGTTGAGATTTTAGAATAAAATCATTTCTACAGTAATAACATTAAATCATAATACCACTGAAGGAAAAAAAACTATCATTAAAATGATTATCCGTATGATATTTAATGTAAAAGGGGCAGTGTATATTCCTCTTGAAGAAATATAGGTGCATAATATAATATATGTCTTTTGAAGTAAAATTAAGACAACTACTTTCATATGGATTTAATTGTACACACCATAAATTATATATCAGCAAATTTATATTTAAATAAAAATTATTTTAAGTATAATATTCATAATATATAATGATAATTTGTACACACACACCATAAAATAAATAGGTGTTGATAATGTCATGTGTCTCACAAAAGAATAATGTGAGAGGGAAATACATAATCCTTGAGTAATATTGAATGGTAATCCAAGTGAATGATTATTCTTATAAAAATTGAAATATTCATGAAATGTGGTTTATTCATGATGTTTCATTTTATTGGGTAGTTTATAGACCTCAAAAATGAAATGAGAGGTGAATATGAAATAAGTCTCTTAATAATAACTGTTATACTAGAAATCTCATAACGTACATCTTAGCATCCATCGTATACATTCAAAAATCATATATAACAATTATAAGTTTATAAAAATTCAATAAAATATTCATATTCAAATATATTCTAATATTATAATTTTCCATGAACTTCTACTACACATTTATGAACAATTTTATGTTCAAGTTACATTTCTTTTTAATAACCGCTTTGTTTTTCAAAAATGTTTTGATTTGTTATATTTTTAATCCTAATATATTTTTCATGGGTCCCTAATCTATTTAATTATACCCATCTTATAGATAACATGTATATTAAGTATATATGTATTTATATTAATCAATAAAATTCAATGATGGAAAGGGAAATATATTGTTCATGGAGACAATATGTTATATGTATAGATGAACACTATTCCCATTTTATTGGTTCATAAATAAAAATTCAGATATGTTATATATTATTATTAAATAGTCATTTTTTATTTCATACATATCACATATTATCATTATATTAATACCAAATACCATTCTTGTGAAGAATGGATGAATAACTTTATTGTTTGATGCATTAGTGGGTCGTACACTTGGGAAATGTAATTACAATGTCAAAAAATGATAATCATGACGGTTTTTGTGTTTATTAATAATTCATATAAAATAATAATATCATATATAAAAAATAAATCCTTTATTACATCCATATAAGGGATGTGGTAATGTAATAATGAATGACATCAGTTTACAATATGGTTGTCATTCGTACACATGAACGGGGATTTGGAAAAAAATTTGATGGATGTGGAAATAGTTGCAGTTAATTCTGTACAAAAATTAAAAATTTTACATATAGTTATGATATTATATATCAATTTTATAATTATAAATTATATGGGTGTAATAAGAAATAAAAAATCTTGTAAATCATACCACTTATTCGATTAATCTATGTTGGTTATCAATAAAATCCTTCCTCTAATTACTTTTTGTTCTAGAAAAAGGCATCTAGAATGTGGTTAGAGAAGTTGGTATGTGATATGGTTAGGTATTGGCCCAATAAATGGTTTCATGGTGTAATGAAGATAGGACATGGGGTGTCCTTTTATTTGTAGAGGGGAGGACAAGCATGGTATTTCTGAAAAGACATGAGTGCTCCCAAGTGTATATTATGGAAAAAGGGTCTGAAATGGTACATTATCAAGCCTTATATGAAAAATAATAGATATATTTCTAGAAAATATTATTTAGTTCAGTTTATAAGTAATATTTACCATTATTTTTTATTTTTAATCCATAGTAACTCCATTTTTTCATTAAAAATGTTAAAATATTTTTGTTGATTTAATTAATTATTTTGGTTAGAAATTAATTTTTAATCATTATACATTATAAATTATTGTAAATAAAAATAGTTAATAATTTTTAAATATTCAATTAAAAAAAGTATAAAAAAATTATTTAAATTACCCTCGTAGATGCCATCATAAAGTGATTTTTTAAAAATGAAATGATTGAATGCTGACAATGTTTTTATATCTAATTTCACTAAGAAATTGATTACATTGAATTTTATCAAAATAATATATATAAATATATTTTATTTATATTCTAAAAAGAAATTAAAATACAATTTAACTTTTCAAATATATTTAAATTTTTTATATTTCTAATTACATCTTAATATTTTACATTACTCATCAATAAATAAAATTTTTAAGGAAAATAGAAACCAGTCACCATAATAATGTTTTTATGAATTTTTTAAAAAATTAGTTTATTTTTCCAAAATAATTATTAAATTTGAAACAAATTGGTTTTAAATTAATTATTTCCTAAAATGGTGAAAAATATTTTTTACAAAGATATAGATTTTAATAAAAATATTAGATTTATTCTTATTTAATTCAAATAAAAAAATAAAATTATTTTTAAATAGTTGGTTTAATATATAAAATATAAATTTCATCAAAATACTTCACCAAAAAGGGTTTTTTATTTTATTGAGGTTGAAAAAAATAGATTGAATAAAAAAAATTATAACATATTTTTATTATTTCCAATTTGCATTTATTTTAATTTATAATTAATTGGTCATCAAATTTTTAGTTATATATAATTTTGTAAATCATTTTTTAACTATATAATTAATCCTACTCATATCCACATTTCAAATATCTTATTGATGTCTACTATGATAATTCAAATTATTGTAATAACATGACTCATTTTTAATAAAATATATGTTACATTTAATTCGGGATAAGTTCACTGTTGTGTATAACATAACAAAAACATGATATTGTATGTATAAAAGTAATATCTAATTAAATTAATTTGAAAAATAATAAATAAAATCCAATTTTATAATTTTATATCAGGGATTTGGTTTTGAGGTGATATTTTTATTATTCATTCTCTCGAATTTACCCATAGATTCAGTTTGGAATTTTTTTTAAATAAAAATATTCTTGGATTACAATATATGGTGCACAGTTATGGTAATCATTCATCCCTCCTTAAGGTAAGCCCATAGCCAACTACGATTTTGGAAAGTATTGAATGCATAATTGGCATAGAGTTTGGAAAATGGTGTCACCCAAACATGACTCTTCTTCCGAAAAGGCCGTGATAGAATCATGGTTACCTTATGAATTGTATACACCATGTGGGAAAACCACATGAAATGAATTGGTCATAAAAAATTGTAAAATTTGTTTTGTTCCATCTTCTATTTTAACAGAAAATCATATTCCAACATCCCCATTCTGAATATTCATCCATTGTCTCATCCTTCAAGACTTCATGAACCTATTGATCTCCAATACTGGAGTGATTTTATATGCTAACATCATGGAATCATCAATTATGCCATTTCCAACTTGATTTTCCCTTATTTCTATGTTTCTTCGACACAATATCTTGAGTTGTATTTTATATAGATGTTTCTGACCAAATGATGTCCTGATCATGATTCATGGGGTGAAATCATGTTTATTTTTATTTGGTTAGGCAATTTTAGGGTCTTCTGGTGGTCTAGTTGTGGTTTTCAACTAGTATTTGGATATTTCCATGAGAAAGGGATGTTGTTCAACGATTTTACTTTATTAGACGAGGTTATATTTAATTCATGGTTATTTAATTGCATTCTAAGAATTGTTTTTATGGTAAAAATTTTGGTTTGGAACATTTTTGAGATGTTTGTTGGATTCGATTGGGTTTTCTAATGGAATGTGTTCTTGTTTCTTGTCTTCTTACTTATGGTTCTTCACGAATATGTTTAATTCCATTTCTAATGGTGTGAATAATTTTTTCAATGTGATTTAATTTTGTGAATTTGTTAAAAGATTATTTTACAAGAGAAATGGTATATGTTTCATGTTGGATTCTTTGTTTTGAACTATAAATGTGTCCCTAAATTATTGATGTTACGTGGTTCATGTTATAAAATGGAATTTTTTGCGAGTTTGTATTTGAAAGGGAAATTTCCCATAAATTTTTTTTTATTTCATATGTGTTAATCTTGTTATATTTCCCAATGGGTCCCATAAACTCTACAGCCAGTGAAATGTTTATTTCCATATGGCTTTTTTTTGTATGTGAAATATAAAGTTGGTTGTTTATGAAATATGGAGGATTCTATGTTTATTTTTATTATAGAATCAATGTGAAAATATAAACGTTGTTTTATCCTTATGTTCTTATATATCTTGGAATGTGTTTGTGATAGTGATAATTCATGTGATATGTGAAATGGAATTTGGTCACAATGGTATTCTCAGGTTTCTTGATGGGATTTCTAGAACTAGTATGTAGTATATTCAAAAGAGGAAAACACCCAGATTCATCTTGCAATATTGAAGCTAAAACACAAACTAAATATGTCATATGATCGGTGACCAGTATATTCATGTAATGGGATCCCCTCTAGTGTCTAGTTCATCGTAGCATAGTTGGTATTGTCTTATTATTTGGTGACTAAATGATTTTTTGGAGATTGTTCCCTATAGTGGATCATGCACTGAAAATATTTGGTTAGTTGAGTTTGATAATGTAAATCACTGATGTATATGGTTCATATGGTAACACTAATTCTATTTACCTTATGCTATTTTTCATGGATGGTCTATTTTGAAATGATACTTATGTGATTTAGTTCAATCCATATCTATAATTTAGACTTTATGTAACATTTTTTATCATAAAAATTATTTTTGAAAATGTGTTTTCTTTATTGTTTGTTATAAAATTACTTTTGAAACATTTTTTCCTAATAATGATTCAAATATTCATAAGAAAATGTGAATGTTAATTTATAATATAATGATATAGCAAGGAACATTTTCATTGGGTTTCATCCTACAAGGATTTTCATCACACCCTACATACTCATTTGGGTTTATATAGAATTTTATATGTATGAGCTTGGAAAATGAATGATGTGTCATGGTGGTGATGGTGGATCCAGTTTCTAGGGTTTCACTCTATTCATATTTTGGTAGTAGTGGAATGATTGTGATATAACTCTTCTTCCATGGAGATTTAGGGATGGATTTTTCATTATCAGTCATATCTAGTACTTTTTTTAGTTAATGTTGTAATCATTTAATCTAATCATTTTTTACATAATTATGTTATTGTTATTAGTTATTTTGATTCATATTATTCATAGTTGTTTATGAATATATAAATAGGTGAAATTGATCCCACTATTTATTATTTAAATCATGGGACTAGTCTTGATATCATGGTGATTAGGATTCCCTTCGAGTTATATCATGTTTTGGTCTCGTTGTTAGGTTGAATGGAATCCCAGTATGGTTTATGATAAAAATAAATCTGATCAGGAAAAACTCTTTTGGGGTGTTGATATTTATGATGTGTCTGTTTAAACTAGTTATAGGATTCTCACGGCTGGAGGTTCTAGTTTTGAGTTGGTTTTCTATATAATAGACCACAGGAAAGGAATTAGGTCTCCATCGGATGTTGGGAAATTTTCCTTCACTACTCCTCTATTTGTGACATACAATTCGCAATATATATTTGAGCACTATGTGGGGATTAAGTGTTTTGGTTGGGTTGTTTCTGTAAGGGATATTATTTGTTCTGATTGATGAAATTGTTTGAGATTTTTTTGAATTTTATCAGAATAGTTGTATTGATGGTATTCCTTTTGTTTGTCACCTATATAGTATGATTCCTCCTTAGATTCTTGCAATAAAACCATGGGAAGAGTCTTGATCGAGTTCTCCATCACCAATTGATCAGAGAAAAGTGGAATTAGTGGTTAATTCTCTCTATGCTTGGGGACATGGAGTGGGATCTAGTCCTACTCTATTAGGGGCTATTGAACATGTTCTTTGAAAGGATAAATCCAAGGAGATTCCCGTGAACATGAGAACTTTGTTCCAAGGTAGAAAGGGACCTCCCAAAAAATTGATCTTTCATTAGAAAAAAGTGTGAATTTTCATGTTTCATGACACTTATGGTGTAGTTCATTAGAAATGTTTTTCATTGTTGTTGTATGTTCATAGTCAAATGTTTTGGGACTCAGTAGAGAAATATTGAATGCATGAGAAGATGAGTAATTGTAATTTCATGTTGATTTTAAACTAGAATTATATTTAACTGGTTTGGGAATTTTCTATATATCAAGTGTTTTTGGATCTTATCAAAGGAGATTGGATTCTGACAGAGTTTTCCAACTACATTTTGTATTTTGTTTACTATTCACCAAAATCTGTTAACAAAAATAATTATTAGACTCAATAGTTTTAGAATTTATTATGACTAGAAATTCGATCTCATATCATCTTCTTCATGTTAAAAACATATGAAGAGGTGGTTGATCGAGACATGATGGTTGAAATTTATTTTAATTAAATGCCTCATTTCTGTAGTGCAGTTTTAGTAGTGGGATGTGGTAGTTAATCTAGGAAGAATATGAAGAAGGATGAGTAGGTGAGAAAGGGGAGATGTTTTCTAGTCCATCCATCTTGGATATCTAATTATGTATCTTATAAAGATGGATCAGTTTAGTTCCATCAGTGTTTGAAATCTGGTACATGTGATTAGCATGATCATCTCCACCCAATCCTTTCCATAAGAGGGGATCTATAGGAAATTTGTAGCAATTTTGAAGAGTGGAATTCCTATACTTGAGTGTTGTAGGATTTGGGGCTTCTAGAGGATTTTAAGCTCGATTAGAACCATCCAAGATATTGGGATCTCATTTTGGAGGACATGGAAGTATAGATGCATTATCTTCTGGGATGATTTTGTTTATGACATATATTCAATACAAATGTTTTTCACAGGATCTAGTAGAGATGTGGAAACTCCATGTAGTTGATCAAGTTCCAATGGATGCATATATAGGGAATGTGATTATTTGACATACAATTTTTATTTTATCATATTTAGATGTCATCCTTTTTAATATTGATTCTGCTTTTTTCAAATCTCTTACCATTTTGTTGATGTGATAAACATACCAATAGATATTATGTCTTATGCGATGAGGTTGTTAATACATCCGGGTAAAACGAAATAGAAGGGTATATGGTGTCATTTATCTGTACTAACCATGTCAGGGGTTGAGATGGAATGTAATTTTCAGTTTATGTAGATGTTCCTACTATACATTATTCATGGTATGGATTAGATGATTCTTTTTCAGGAGAACATCGATTTTAATAAAATATGTGTATGTTTTGTGGATCCTTATTATAGTACCCTGGTATTCCCAGGTGAATTGGATTCTTGGTCGGGATGTGTTGGACCTCAACTTTCGGAATTGGGAAATCAAGTTTATATGATCTTTTTAGACACATTATATTAAGTCAATGATCATCATAATGGTGCATTACCTCCTATAGTTGATGAAATTCTTGTGGAAGTTCCATACGATTTCTAAGGATTTCCCCCAAATCCAGACATAGGGTTCTCCATTAATTTCGCATGAGTAACATAGATACAATATCATCCCTCATACTGTATGAACCCCATCTAGTGGGGTGAATTAAATGAAAAAATTTATGATTTTCATGAAAAATGAATCATTCTCCCAAGCATCTCACTTTGGGAAAGGATAGTTCTATTTGTGAAAAATAATGATGGATATTGGTAGTTATACATCGATTAATAGATGATAAAAAATGTAATGATCAAGAATATGTTCATTTTCCACTATTTTGATGTCATTTTCAATCACGATATGTTGTAAGGTGTCTCTCTAACAGATAATTTCATTCTGGGTGTAATCATGTTAGTTTTAGAGAGCATGATGTTCTAAAAATAGGATTTCGAACTATGTATGAACATTTTCAGTATTTATTCATTACATTTAAATTAATGAATTCTCCATTGGCCTTTATGGATTTAATGAGCAGTTTGTTCCCCCCATATATTAATTAAATTGTCTTAGAATTACTAGATAAAATCATTGTCTATTGAAGGATCGATGATTAACATGAGTGGATTTTTATAATTGTGTTAGGAACCCTTTGAAATAATCACCTCTATGTGATGTTTTACCAGTTCACATTATATATCAGGGAAGGGATGATTCATTATGATCTCAAATCATGGTGTTTTAGGGGGCCTCAAGAAGCTAAGTGTAGTAATGTTATTGAAAGATCCAAAAAAACGTTATTGAAATGAAAATCATTTTAGGCCTTGTAGGATATTACATGATGTTCATGTGAGATTTCTCGTGAATATATTTGTCCAATACAGTGCTCAAACAGAATGGGGAAATATATTAACGACTTATAGTGTGTCAAGAGTCTTTTGAGGAGAATAAGTGGTGGTTGACCATAAACCGTGTTTTTATCTTTCCTTATAATTGAAATAGATTTGTGGCCTATTGTGATTCCCCTTGTATGGGTCTTGGATGTGTGCTCATACGGGAAGACCATGTGGTCACCTATGGAATGAAAAAACTATGATCATAATAAATGAATTATACACCCCATGCTATGGTGTTAGCAATGATGATGCATCCCATAAATAAATGGAACCATTAATTTTATTTGAGATTTTTATAGTTTATTCCGATCATATGAGAATATACTACCTTATCTCTCATAAATATATAAATTTTTGTAAACATAATTGTGTTTAGTATCTTCAGGTTTTTTTTGATATATTTTATACCCCATGTAATGGTAATGTTGTGGATGATGCTTTGATCATGAATTTTTTAGTTTAGGCATTGAATGAATCCTGTGATGACTGGATGACGATGGTTATTTTTTTCCTAAATTTTCATCAATACCAAGGAACATATTAGACTTATGTTCATCTCTAGTGTCCATTTTTCACTTTCTATTATGTAGATTATTCAATAAGAGCAGCTGAGTGATGATTTATACTATCGATAATTAATATTTCTATATTTTTAGGACATTCCTTGTGAATAGTAATTATCTAATATGGGAGATTTGTCTTGTGGAGGTCACTTCATGGTGGAATAGTCATTGAGGAATGTGATTCTAAATTATAACCACATTTATCACTGGGTTGTTCATCCATGTGATACCACAATGTACCATGGAATTAATCGTCAGTTCCTATTTTTAGGTATATGGAAGGTTATAACTAACTTTTAATTGCATCATTATAAATTTCATTAGGATAAAGAAGGAAAACAATGTTACTCATGTTTACCTCACTCGTTACCAATTCCTATAGTGATGTGGGATAATATCACCATGGATTTTGTTTTCTCTCTTACTTCATTCACCTCAGTGGAGTAATTCCATTTGCGTAGTAATTGAAAATTTGACCAATTCTTCCCATTTCATTACAATTTGGGATTCATCTAAAGTGGATGAGTTGGGTCATTTAAATTTTCATAAGGATTTGAGGCATTATTGTGTTACATCAGCTTTGGTCACATATAGGTACCTCTTCATACCTCATTATTTTTGGATGGTCTTCAGAAAGAGATGGGGACACATATCAAGTAGAGTATGGAATATAACCCTCAATACTATTGTTATAATGATTTTGATAATTAGACTCTTAAATGCATCCTTCGGGAATGTGTGTTGAATTTCATTGGTTTATATGAAATCCCTGTGCGATTGGTTGTTTTTTTATATAACAATTTTTTACAATATTTGTTTCTAATGGATTGCTTTTGTACATTATGGTCATCCATGTCAGTTTACCCTGTATTAGGCTGAGGTGGTTGATACTTTTTTGTTTGGACCATGCTTTGAAATTACACCTTTTAAAAAATTAATTTGATTATGTTGTTGTTGATGGAATAGAGTCATCAAAAGTCTTATGTCGATCTGAGGAGTAAAGTTTTATAGATTTCTATGGGTGATTAGGTTTTCTTGAATGTGTTACGTCACATGGGTCATTGTTAATTGAGTATAAAAGGTAATCTAATTCCAATCTATGTCAGATATTTTCAAATTACTAAAATGATTTTTATAGTGGTAGGTAGTTTAGCATTACATTATTAGTTGAAATAAATTAACAACATGTTCCAAATACCTCATATAAAAAATGTAAATTCGGAATATATTCAATGTGTTGAATTTGGAGGAGTTTGAATTACAGAAAGATATCTCATTATTGGATTGGATAGTTTGGATTATGGATTCTCGGTAAAAATTGATTTGTGAGAAGTCAATTCCTTTGGTCCAAGTTTTTTAGAAGCATGGAATTGATGTTCATGAGACAATTGAGTGGACATCTTGGGTTAGGGAAGAGTAACCATTATTTTTTTGATATCAATAATTGAGTTCAATTTAAAAGGTTAGATATTTTCATGATGTGGTAATAGTCACATCTATTATTTTTAGGTTATATATATATAGGGCTTTAATTTATCTCGTATATTCCTATTGTGTTTCTAATCAGTATTTAATTTTTTTGGCTTGATTGTATGTGGACTATAGTTGGATCACCACTATGGGAAATTGTGAAGCCTCCACTTTGTATGTGTATGATCATTTTCCATGTTGTATTGTGGAAACCTAATGGTTGGTGTACAATTTGGAATAATGTGTGGGAAAACTATGTGTCTTGTTCCTCCTAAACAGTGAGAGATGTGCAGTCTTCACATTGTTTTGAAAACCATGTGACCTGACTAGGTCATTTTAAAGTGTAATATTACATTTATTCCCACTTTAATTTTAACCATTAATTGCCTCCCACCAATATCATTAAATAATTAATCGAATATGAACTTCATCAAAGAATTTTTGGACCTCTTGATCTTTAATACATAGGTGGTTTGGCGTGTGAACATCATGGAAACATCATATAAGTCATTTACATCATAATTTCTCCATATTTATAGGTTTATTTTTTACCACATTCATGAGATCATAATTTTTAGCAGGTTGATTGATATAATGATATTCTGATACTATGATATGGGGTGAAATATTGATTATTTTTTCGATCATTCCTTTATATTGTCTATTGGTGACGATGTTTTGTTTGTTCCACTATTATCCAGAAGTTACTATTTATGATGTAAATGCTTCCATTATTTTTCATAATTAAATGAGTTCGGATTGATTACTTGTTTATTTAAATGTGTTCTATGGATTGTTTTTCTAATGAAAAATATGTTTGGGATGGGTTTTGAGATTAACATGTGATGAAAATGGATTTTATAATGGTAAATTATCATGTTTCTTATGTACATCATTGTGGTGATTCATGAAAATGTTTTATTCTATGTGAGAATGGTGGGAAATTTTATTTATAAGAAATTTCATGGTGTGAATGTGTTGAAAGTTAATTTTACAAAGAGAAATGGGTTTTATTTCATGTAGGATTATTTATTTTACAACTTAATCGTGTCCATAAATTATGTAACTAATACAGAGTATGTTACACAATATGATTTGATGAGAGTATTAATTTGAAAGGGTCTTTTCCCTTAGAAATTCTCATATTTCATATGTGTTCTTCAGTTTATATATCCTAATAGGATTTAAAATAAATTCAACAGTTGAGAAATTATTTTACATATGGTTTTTATGTATATGTGAAATAGAAAGTTGTTTGTGTACGACAACGGTGGTTTCTATGAGGATTTTGATCATTGGGTCAATGTGAAAATTTAAAAGTGGTTATTCACTTACATTCTTATGATTCATGGAATTTTAATGGGAATGTAATTAGTTATTTTATATAAAAGATGGAATATTAGAAAAGGTGTAAACTTCTATTTCAATGTGGGAAAACTAGAAATAGTAAAATAATTGATTCAAAAGTGGTTGAGGTTTGAATTCAGCTAGAAGAATTTACAATACAACACAAACTAAACATGTGATATGATGAAAGAAAAATATAATTTTGGGGATGGAATACCTCCAGTGGATGATGTATAGGAACACTTTTGGAAATAAATTATGATTTAAAGTCCATATCAATTTTGGGTGACATTCCTCTCCTGCATCTCATACAGGGAAACATTTATAGTATTTGATTTTAAGGATTTTTGACACAGAGTAATGGGATTCACATGGTCCAACATGTGCTACATAACATCATGGATTCCCCCATTATTCTCTCAAGTAATGTGGTTCTTATTTAATGTGGTTCTATCAATCAATATACGGTAGACCATTGGAATATTATTTATTCAAGAAATCATGTTTATGAAAAATGGGTTTTCCATAAAAATGGTTGATTTGAAAAAGGTTTCCTCAAAATATTTATTTGAAAATGATTTAAATTTTCATCTAAAAATTTTAATGTTAATTTTTATTCTTATTTTATATAATGTAATAATTTATTTGGGTTGAATTATACTTTCTTTGGATCTGTACCTAAATACACTTTTGGTTGTATACAGACCTAGCTATTTAGGACCACAGTAAAGTTAAGATGTGATGTTTTGGTGATGCTTGATCTACTTGGTTGTGATCCACTTATGGCATGTTTTGTTGGAGTATTCTTGAGGGTGATGTACCTGTTGTTGCATTTTGGTTGAAGGGTTGTTTTTTTCATTTTAGTTGTTTTTTAATACAATAATGGGTGAAAAAATTTGTAAAGTGTATTTTTGATACCTATTCACTCATTTTCATCCCACTGGGATCGATAAATATCATTATGTAATGCAAAATATTGTGTAGGGTTTAGGGTTGGATTGAATATCCACATTATTTGTAATAGTTAAAAACCATCAATGATTGATTAAATGAAAATATATTTCTTTTTGTCTTAAGCCTAGAAAAAAGGGGAATCTGAAAACCAAAAATTAATTTTTAAAGATTTAATATCATTATATCATTATCTATAGAAAACATATTGTAGAACCTAAAAACCAATGTTCCATTACATAGTGATATTACTATGTATATGGTGATAAATTTTTTTTTGGCTTGAACAATTATCACTATTTATGTTTTTTTAAAAATGATAAATTTTTAAACTGATTTGGTGTTCCTTGATATTGCACTGCTAAAAAATATGAAAATTTATGGGAAAATTTTCATTGAATCCTAAAATCCCCTAGCCCAAATCATTTTTTAGGATAATTGACATATGTATATACTACTTACTTAATTGAATCAATGTGAGAGATCACAATATATAATCATATCATCAAACATGGAATCCCTGAACTCTATATACAATGACCTACACATCTTCAAATTATGTGTATTTGAATTATAATATATTTAAATAACCACGCAAGGGAAGGTTTTATATAAATTAGAGATAATAAAAATATTAAAGAGTTTGGAATATTTTTATTTTATTATTAAAAAGTGAGACATTATGTGTAATCCAATCCATCAACATATGTGTTCTCACTTCAGGGTGAAACATAGATCAAATCCATTAAACATTAACCTATCTCCCATGGCTGTGATACTCGTTCATAAAAATTAAAAATTAAATAAAATATCTATTCATGTGTTCCAATATTTTATTTACAATTTATTCCCCTTGGTTATTAAATTAAAAATTATATTTTTTAAAGATTGATTCAAATATGTAAAAATCAATGGAATTTTTACTTTCAAATATTAATTTAAATATCTAATATTGGAATGTTCCGTAATTAATATTTTATAATATGTTCATGTTCACAGATATAAATATTCCTAACTAAACTATATTGTGTATAATATATTATAAGGACAACCTATGAAAATACTATATATGAAGGGTTTCATGTGATCATTTCCAATGTATAATGTTCTACAGTAAATATTTATGAAAAAATTTACCATATAATATATGTGTTTTAAAATTTAGAGACAAATAATATTCACAAAAAACAACATTTGTAACATCAATTATTATCATTATATATAATGTATGAATATAATCAATAAAATTGATAATTGTTCAGTGTGGAAATATACTCAAGTAAAAAAAATACTACACATCTATATACTAATACGTCAAGGTCATATAATATCTTCACCAATTTGAAGAAAATATAAAATAAAACAAACTATTAGATATTATATTGGTATTTTAAAATTTTATATAGATAAATTCAATATAATAATTTATGCAAGAATAATTGAGGAAATGAGATGTATTTATAGATGGTGATGTGAATATATGCCAGTTTTAATGGTATATGGATATTGGGAATAAACAATAAACTATAATATGGTAATATGATTGATGATAATTTTAATATATTATAATTTTTTTGGATTTTTTAAATATACATTTAAATCTTAAAATTCAAATAAATGATTTCATAAATAATATTACCTAATGGAAAAAATAATTATAAATGTTGAAAATGATTGTTATAGATTACTCGCTAAAATAATTATTTTTAGGATATAATGTAATTGATGATTTTTGAATTTAATGGTTTTTAAAATTTATATAAGAAATAAAATTCAATAATAAAATAAAATACAATGATAACAAAGATAAATATAATCATTCATGGATAATAATATAAAACAAATTTACAGTAAAATTACTCTCCCTTTTATTATATGATATTATTTAAAGGTATTTTTTTAAATATTTATGATTTTAGTATTATTAAACTGAATTATTTCAATCATTTAAAATATTGAAATTAA
Source organism: Viscum album (assembly GCA_963277665.1). NCBI lineage: Eukaryota > Viridiplantae > Streptophyta > Magnoliopsida > Santalales > Viscaceae > Viscum > Viscum album. Next base: position 697,822,722 of record OY728163.1, read on the forward strand.
CTATGGTTTATTTTTTGGGAATTTTCTAAAAACTTTTCCTTTTGTGATTAGTAAAAAATACATATGTTTTCTATAATAACATTTATAAAACCATTTTATTATAAATATGACATATAAATTTATAATAGTATTATACCGATATAAAATTTATTTAATGATTAGAATAATGAATTTAAATATAATATGTATAATTTATGGCATAATATTGGATATTTTAATGCCTAAGATACATTTTATTTCAGTAATTTTATTGATTAAATAAATATAATAATGTTTTATAATGATTAAATTGATTTTAGGATTCATTAAAATATCACAGAAACATCATTTTTTATTAAATAAAAAAATTCATTGGAATCAATATTATTGATGGTCTATGGAATATATAATAATGAAATAATTTGATTATTTGAAAATACCATTCCCTATTGGTTAAAAAATACCCCACCTCCATCATATTTTCAATACTTCTGATACATCTTAATTTAAAAACTATCTTAAAAAATTACACAATGAACTCCCATATTCACATCCAAATTCCCCAAGAGTAACCAGTAGTTTATCATTTGTAGGCATTATGATCAATCCAATGGAAGCGACACAACGTGTGAGGAAAGGGTTTCAAAACCCATATACAATTTTAAAATCCCATCAACTCATTATTTAATATAAATTATTCAATAATAGTGACAACAGAAATTATATTGAATATATTTTTATTAAAACACTATATTCCACCAGTTTAGCCATTCTTGTTGAAAAACTCATAAAATAATGATTCATCAATAGAATTTTTATGTTATCTAAGATAAAAAGTATATTTTAATCTTAAATTTCTCCATACATAAATATTAAGTAATATTAATGAAGTTATTCTATACAATAAATAATAAAATGATATTATTTCAATAACTTTTAATGATAAAATTTACATGGTAATAAATAGATCAAATATAAAAACATATAATCATTTAAAATAAAATAAAATTAATGTACATGACACTATAAATAGAAAATATATTGGATATATTATGCTATGAAAATTACTGAATAATATACACCATTGTAGAATAAAATTATATAAAATATGGAATCATATGATAGTGAACTATGAGTATTATGGAAATATAGAATCATTTTCATAACAATCAATCATGCGGTGATAAATTTATCAAAACAGATAATATAAATATAAAAAATTTATAAAAAATTGAAAAAATATATTATAATAGATTAAATAAACTTGGAAAGTGATTTTAATAATGTAATAATAAATTAAACATAACTAGTTTTTACTTTAATTAAGTAATCAATGAAAGTACCTATTCATGGAATGGGTTTCTTCCAGCAGTATTGTGTTTACGTTCTATATCAACATATATATATTTATATATTCATTATTTTATTATTCTAATATGTTTCTAGTTTTCATTTAATTATTATGTTACCTTCCTATTATATTGTATTGATTTTTTTTATTTGAAATTTAATTTTTCTTTATTCATCAAAACCTATAAAGATAATATTGGAATTATTAACAGTTTCTACCTTTTACCCAAAACTATATATTAGGTCATTATTATCTTATAAATATTATTTACACTATAGTATTTCTAAATAAAACACCTTTTTTGATTTAAAATACACTTTTTATTAATATTTGAAAGAATATTTTTTCTCATACTCCTTTTAAATATTAATCCATTTTTTAATATTCTCTAAAAGAGAGATATTTATCTAATTATTTATCATTTTTTCTAATTATTTTCTATTAAATTTAATTATTAATGTTAATTATCAATATTATTTACTCCATAATAAATATCTTAGATCCCTTTATTCAAATTTTAATTAGATTCGACATGATATATCAATGGGTAATTATGTATTGACTTATTATTTCACCCATTTCATCGTTATGTGTTTATTTCATGTTTCTGTTTTATAACTGATTTTTATTAATGGAAGAAATATACAAGATGTAATGTAATGATTTATTTTCCCATAATTATATATCCCCCTATCATATTCTGTAATTCTTTTTGTCTGTTGAGATCATTATGTTTGGGAAAGGTGTAATTCTTATTTTCTAGTCTTATTTATGGGTGATTTTAAATATTATATTCCATGAGGTAAATTGTATCCAAACATATGTTAGCCTCATAAATAGGTTATGAATTATTTATATTTATATTTAGTTTACATTTATGATGGAATTACATATTTTAATCGACACGTAAGGGTATAATTTCTTAACATGCATATATGTTATTTAATTATTATTAAATATTTAATTTTTATTTTTATAAAAATTCCTCTACAGTTACATAATTATTAACTCTCATGATATACCACCACATGTTTATATTTATTACACCCTTATTAAGATTTATTTTTAATCCATTAACTTTTGTATTATATAGGATATTCAATGTTGTATTAAAAGTTTTGTGAGATATAGGAAAATTATATTGATGTAAAAATAAATATTTATGATATATATTTTGGGATGTTTTATTATGTTCATAATTTCCACAAGATTTTGGTCCACCATATATCTGGGTGTGTTTTTCAGATAATTATGTTAACAAGAGTTTCCTACTTTATATAGGAAATTATATTCATTATAGAATATTCTCAAAGAAGAAGTATGTATTTTTTGTGATTGTGAGTATAATATAAGACAATATAAATAAATGTATTATGAAATAAAAGAGTAAAATAAAAATTGAATGGATCATATGTGGAAATGATGGAATCATTGTTAACATAAACTATATATGGTTTGACATGTTATAATAAATATTTACGTTGATTTTATTAAGGGATGAATTTTTCTTAATAACATTATCCATTTTTGGTTTAGTAAATGACTATAACAAGAATAAAACAGAGAAAAAAAGATTATTATCCATTCATAAGAATCAAATGACAAATTTCATTATAATTATATCTATTCTTTCATATTTACTTCATTATAAAAAAATATTTAATCACAATGAGGAGACATAATGGTTATGATACTCTAAAGAAAGTAGTCATGAAAGAATATTATATATTTTCATAATCCTTATAAATTTTACATGTTTGGGATGAATTATCCTATAATTATTTGTATTCTCAATTTAGAAGATTTGTATTCAAACATAACAATGGATTAGTTTTATATACAAGAAAAATATAATGTATTATAAGAGATCAATCACATTCAATATCCCAAACCATAATTTACTTATATAAATCTTCATATAGAATTATAATTAAACAATGGAAAATTATTCTCAAAAATATATTTCATTTATGTATACTGATGTATATTTTATTCAAATGATTGGGGAAAAGGGAATGATTTTATGTCATGACATATAAACATTCTGTGAATTTGATAATATATTACCAGAAGTGTTTATATATCCTCAGAGTGATCGTTAAGTTGAGTTCTACCTAGAACATTAACCTAGTTACCTACCCATATCAAATAATTTATAAATAACTTCCACCATTAATCATTAATATTTGAAGAAAAAGCTAGATGGAAAATTATAAAAGGGATTTATAAAACCTTGTGCTCTTACAATTGTTAACTATTCCCCTTATTTACTTATGAGGGATGGGTAAATGAATAATATATTTCTTATCATGAGCCTAAAAAGATTATAGTAAAAAAAATTTACACAATAAAATATATTGATCACATGATCAACCAACTTGTGGGTATTTTTAATTTTCTTATTTTTAATCTTATATCAATATATCATTATTTTATGATGAATGATGAGGATAATCCCAGTAATATCATTCATACATGTTAAAAAAAAATTGAGTTTATATATTTAAATCCAATCTCAGAAATGCTTAAAAAATAATAAAGTAACAGGGGAATGGATTATTTTATAATTACCATATAAAATATTTGGTGGTATTTGTAGATAATATTATCATATATTATAAAAACTAGTTAGGTAATGAGTAAAACATGTGTATTTTAATAGTTAAATAACAAAAATGATATGGTATATTCAATGTATAATAATCTTGTCTTATGGATGGGTAGTGTCAAAATAATTGTTCATTTTGTCATATGAGAATTGCAATATATTTTTTATTAGATGAAAATCATGATTGGTGAATGGGCTATACCAAAAATGATGATATAATCCGATTCAATTATCAACACAACTATGTACTATCAATAAATTATGAATAATTTTTCAAGATTATCAAACAGTCGTTTCATGATAAATATTAAATAAACAATATTTTTAAAAAAAAATTATCTATAAAGATAGATTTATAGATCTATATAAAGGGAAAATAAAAAGACATGTACATGAAATAACCTCATTTAAAGATGAATTATGATATATAATGAAGGTTTTTAGAATCAATTGGGTTTTGTTCTAAATAATTGATTTAGTTATCATAAACACATCAATAAAGTTTATTTTACGTGATAAATAAAACCTATCTAGTGATAAGATGTTGTTGTTGATATTTTCACTTTGAAGATATAGATGAATTATTTGCATAGAGAAAAGTGTGTGATATGTACACATCACATGATTTTATTATGTATATATATATACATACAAAAATATATATATATATATTCATAGATAAGGATAAAAAGATGTTTCAATGAGGAAATGACAAATGTCTATGAAGTCTCAGTCCATTTCATTCCTAGAAAATAAACTATGGTGTATGATGGTCTAATTCAAAATGAACCTATAATGTTATTAATGGTGAATATTCATAGAGATGAAATATTTTTATTTTCTAATGGATTAAAATATGATTTCATTGGATAGTAAGACAAAAAACATTTCAAAAATAATTATTAAACTATTGATCTCAATGAATAATAATGATATTAATATGAATGATTTAGAGAGAAATATTATATGGTATCATTAAAGAAGGATATTAACTTAGTGTTCAATATCGACTAATATGAATTTTTATGATATAGGACATTATTATGAATACCATATGAACAAGGGAGAAATATGTAGCTATAAGATAATTCTCAAAACAAAACATTATTCATCCAAAATGAAAGAACCAAGACATATATAAATAATTGAGATCACTTCTGGTGGGATAATGTGACAAAGGATACTGATAAAAATATATTTATGTTCTTGATAATAAAATATGAAAGGAGAAAAAATATTCAATAATTACACATACAGGAATATAATTGGAATAACATTACAATCTACTCTATGACATCCATATAAGAGAAATATAAATTGATCAAACACATAACTATTTTCAAGGATAATCTTATAAATAATACCCACTTCATTAACATTTTTTAGTACTTATCACATAATAAACATTCCATGATACATATCAGAAACACATCATGTGCTGAAGTGATAACACACATTATTTTATTAGATCTAGATATGACGTTCAACAAATATTTTTTGTTGGATGAATCAGAAGGTATTGATCATATTGTTTAACTTAAATAGGATATATCATCCTTATATAGTTGTTCAATATGAATATACCATTAAAAATCAATAGGAAATGTGAATAGCATCATCTATTGAAATTAATGGAGGTTGGGATTCACACCTACTGCTTATTGATTTCATATAAAAAAATATATTCCCTTCATGAATTTAGATGAGTCTATATAAATCACTATATTCTAAAATATGTTCAATTGTATTAAGATGAGTTTATTTTGGAGAATATGGGTTATTAGGACCATAACTATGGTAAGAGATGACAGAGATGCTCCAGGCCATTTACACTATATGTTAGAAACTCAAATTTGATATATTTTATATCAATAAAATCATAGATGGATCCTACTATTTTAGAGTAAGGACAATTTATTCCATAGTATATATCAATGGAAAAGTGTCATTAGTTTTTTGAATAATAGAACATTATGTCCCAATTTCATTAGCCCCTTTGATATTCATTATCATGTTTCAGTTATTCCCTATCAACATTCCCTATATCCAACATATTCAGCTTACTAATATACTCTATTTGTCAATCATAATAAATTAAATTACAATAACTATATATAAATTGAATTAAATATAAATATAGACATATCATTCTCTCTCCTATCTGAATTAACCAATTGAAATCAAAAATAAGATTGATAATTTTTTTTGAAAATTTACTAGACATCAATTTAATTTTATATATTGGAACCATATTATCAGAGTAGAAACTTGGTAACCACAATATTTAAATAAAAAAACAACTTTAATTTAGTATTATATTAGGTTTTTAGTTTTAATTTTAATGTATGAATTTCTGAATTTATTGTGGAAAATGTAACAAAATAAAATTAGTTAGGAAAATTTGATTATTTAATATATGGAGGGTATAATGGGTTTTAAAAATATTAAACAATTTAAACATTATATCATTACAATAATATAAAAAATTATTGATGATTGTATAATATATATTATTGAAATGAAAACTCTAAAATGTGTTAATTAACACAAGTAAATTTGAAAAAATCATGATGTCATCATATGTTGACTTCCCCAAAAAAATATTTCGTCCAAGAAAAACACTAAAAAATTTATTTCAAAAGATTGAAATTATCCATAAAATTATTTACATTTATTTATAAACAAGTGAAGGTATAATAATGGGACCAATAAGTATCAATAGTTATTATATTGATGTTATAATCATTGAGTGGGTATGGCTCCTTCCATCGGGAAAAGCCTATGCATGCTTGGGAAAGACTAGCTGAACAACCGAGAAAAGGTGGAGAGCTAATTTCATGATGAAGATGCTAGGGAGGAGCAGTTCCAAGTAGATATTCTAGGATGTATGTAATGTTTGATGTCTATGAGAAATGGATTATCCTAAGGACTACGGGGCATATAATACTTGAGCCTACGGGTGTTGTAAGGGTTCAACCTCACCCATTGAAATGTGGATTATCAAAAATCAATAAAAAATGAAGGCCTTCAGTCAAATGGTAACTATGCCAACGAGAAAAGAAAAAATTCCAAATTTTACTGATAAAATGATTAATAATATGTAATTTTAAATATTATAATTCCAAAAATTTATTTATCAAATGTAATAAAATAAAATAATAGTTTTTAAAGATTATAATAATTAATATATTTACTAATTTTTTAAAATATTAATTGTTATGATAAAATTTATTTAATGAATTTTTAAATTTATCAAACATAAAAATTACCTAATTATTTATTAACATATTATAATTATGAAATAATTATAATAAATATTGTGATAACTTATTTATGTAAAAAAAAATCATTCAGTGTAATAAGAATTCCATTTATTATTGTATTTTATTTAAACATTAAATGGAAATTATTATGAATTTTAATTTTAAGAAATGGTATTAGTTTTTGGAATAAATACTTAAATGTTTTGGATTTGTGAATTTCATAAATTTTTTATAAATTATAATATTATTGTTAATATCATAAAATATAAATTTTCAAAATATAATATATTTTTTTCCATCCACATGATATAATTAAGACATAAAATTTCATTAATATACTTTTTAAAGGGAAATATTTTTATTTATTTTTAAAATAATAAATTTTAAGATATCCATTTTAATTTATTTATAAATTTTTTACATTTTAAATCCTTTGTTATATTTTATTCATATAGAAAATAAATCTAATTTTATATATTTAATAATGTTTTTGAATGATTTTATTGATTTTCGATGAATTTTAAAGACAATGATATAACATTTTGTAATCATAAAATAATAAAATACATATGAAAAAATTCTAGTAATTTACCTAAATAACGAAAAAGAAATAAATTTTTCTAAAATACCAATATATCCCTGGTATATAAATATAACACCACCACATATTTATTCAAAATTGAGAAGGAAAGTTTTTCAATATCTATACAAAAATATATCTATACTTTTCTATATACATGTCTATAACCACATGGAGTTAAAAATTGAAAATCATCAAATGGATTTAAGATAAATAAAAATGTGCAAACGAAGTGTGTGACATAGTTATTTCAAACCCCATGATTTTATTTCATTTATCCCCTTAAATTTTTAATAATCATAATTAAATAGTAACAGAACAATTAAAATAGTGGACTAATAAAATTAAAATTTTTATAATACTATAGAATGAAATACATGATCATTACTTTTTAAAAAACTCTTAATACATCATTTCACATAGGGTATTTTTACACTATTTATGTCAATGAAGATATTAGGTTTTTCAATTAATCTCCTCATTTATATCATTTAAATTCCATTATATTGTTTTGAATTATATTTTAAATAATTTAAATTATTTTATTGATATCATAATGATAAAACTATTATTTAAATACTGATATTAGACATAGATAATTGTATTGATGTTTAACCATTATAAACAAGCATACTAATGATTTTTCTATGAATTAATGTTTTAAACTTATATAGTGAAAATCAAAACATGTGGAATAATATGGACCACATTTCATGAAAATAATGGATAATATTGAACCATTAGAATGTGAAATTCAACCATAACCTCTACATCAAATATGTTTTTGAACAATGAACCAAGCAAATGATAAATATTAGTCATATATGATCTCAAATTGATATATTAAATAAATATTATATCTTTTTATGAGATTTGAAATAAGGGAAGAATTTTTTAATTTATTTATTTAACAATTGTAAAATTACTATGTTTTATGTTAGTATTGAATTTAATGAATTTGATGACTTGTTATAAGGGTTAATTCTAACTCTTTTTAAATATTGATATTTTGGTCTCTATTACCTTATATATTATTAAATTATTATTGGTATTAATTTATTATTATTCATTTATATAAATTATTATTTATTTTTATGGTTATATTTATACCAATATTTTTCCATATTATTAGATTCATTAAATTTATCACATTGATGTAGATAACGGATTCTTATTTAGTTTCTATTTTTATTTGAAAATTAGGCATATGTTATTTTATTCATAATAGTAATATATTTTACCTATTCCCTAAAAAACCATTACATTTATATCAAAATTATTTGACTTCAATTTTTGATATTATAGATACTCTATACACATATTCTATTAATTTTTTTTCGTTTCATAAAATTTCAGTATATAATAAATATTCCATTCATACTTTTCATTGAATCATATTATCTTTCAGTCATATTTTGATAAATTTTTTTCACAATTTAATCTATTTTGGAAAATGAATTTAAAATTGTACTTAATAACTTAATTTAATTGGATCCTATTTGATACCTTAAGGTTTAATGATTTATGGATTTATTTTATCCCCATTAATTCTTCATGGATTAATTTAATTTTTATTTATATTGGATTCATCCAAGATATGAAACCCAAAATAATGATTTATTGTAATTATTAGCGGGATAATAATTATATACCCCTACAATAAATTGTATAATGCTTTATATCTCATGAAATCATTATTCAGGGGAAAGGCCAAATTCTCTTTATCTGTAATGTTATATGTTGGGATAGTGTATTTATCCCTATTCATAAATTCATTCATGGGTCTACTATATTTAGACATATATATAATGTAATAATTATGCTTTAGTAAGTATCATCCTATGTTGATGACTGGCAGGATTTTTTTAATCATTTTATTGTTTTTATTTTTACCATGATTCTCTGATAATTGAATAATACACCATGGTATTATGGGATTCATATGATATATCCATTGCTGTTATTTTATTTTTGATAATCATGATTTATCACCTTTTGATATAATGAAAAAACAATTATTATTTTCTTATAACAATAAAATTATACACAAGTGGGGAAGTGTATTTATTTAAAAAACCTGACAGATTCAATCCTTATCCTTATTCATATATTATGACGATTTAGACTGTTCTCTTCATTAATCATTTTATTCATCAAAATAATAAAGAATATTAAAAAATTATAGTGGTACATGGAATGAAGATCCTCTAATCTATTCCACTATTACTCAAATAAAGAGCTTGGGGTTTTCATTACATTATTCCTTTTATAATAAGACCTTTATAACTATGTGCATGTAGATGATATAAGGGCCACATTGTTTTTATAATAAAATGACAAATACATTACATTATATTATAATATGATATTACCCCAAAGAATAAGTATGAGAATTTTTTACTCAAAAAAATCAATGTTATTTGCATTGATTATGAAACATATTTATCTATGAGATTAATCCAAAACTAATGGATAAATATTCTACTTCTTCATATATAAAAATATTCAATGTTAAAAATCATCAAAATGATCAAGGATAAAAATTATCTACAAAAATGACTCATTTTAATGATAGAAACATAAATAATAGAACAATATTCAGAAAACATAATACCATAATGTGTAATTCTCCAATGTGTAGATAATAAAAATATATGAGTTGTTAGTTGCATTTTAAAATGTACTACATTATTTGAATGATATATATAATGTTCTGTAACATGATAAACTTGTATTAAATTCAGTTAAATATATAAAAGTATATCTCCATAAAAAATTCCTATTATTTAGCTTTAATATGTTTACTGAAACTTATATCATTCCTTACAAATATGAATGATTTGGACAAATCAACAAGATCCTTTGAACTGGACATCAAGAATATTTAAATGAGATTAAATAGTACCATTATGAATGTTGTAGAATTATCATAAAATATAATTAATTTAATTTCCACAGTTAATCAATAAAAATATAGGGGTATTGTTGAAAGGATGGCTGATAATATAGTGTCAACTTCAATGAATTTGGTTATTGAACCCTATTTTTTTAAATAATCATAGGGTTTCTTCTAAATGGTATGATTGATGATATATACATTTATTATATAATATTATATAAGATCCAAAACATTACATCAAACATTTGGATTAATATCTATATATTTTGTTTACAAATATAGGGAATAAATAGTTTATCTATTCTAATTAATATATAACTAAAACAATTTATATAAAACATTAACCCATAAAGATAATACACTTCACAAGAAATGAAATAATTACAAATATGTTTCATTTATTTATAAAAAAGGGTTATCGTGGGGATAAATATAAATATGATTCATATTGTATTTCTAAGACAACCCATGAAAAAATACCCTCTTTTTTTATCACAAAACCCATATATAAAAAATGAATAAAAATATAGGAATTGTAAACATAGATATCTAATATTAATTGGATGTTTTATGAAAACGGTGGGGATGTATGAAGCAGGAGTGGAAACTAGGGATTTTAGAAATAGAAATAGTGATGAAATGTGAGGCTCGATCCGCAATTGATCATGTGGTCTTTTCATCTAAAATGGGTGTTTAACATCATGGGTGACTCTCAATCATCTATACATATTTTTTCATTGGATCTCATTTTTAAAATGTTTGTGTCTCTTTCATGGAGGAATTATATGGTATTCATGAACTGAATAACCAAGGATTATCCAAATTCTCTAATATTTTTGAGCATAAAGATACTGGTTTATTGGCTATATAGGATATAGAGGCCCTTCAATATATATTTGGTCTTTTAAAATTATCACTCCTCCAACGAGTGATTTTATTAAATGGAGAAATGTGTTAGTCTAATGAAAATATTATGATTAGAATAACGTTATTCTTCTCAAATATCACATGAAAAAAAATTCTGATGGTAAGGTGTTATTTTCATACTGTTTTTAAGAATGATAACATCTACAGTTGGCTCAAAATAGTAGTTGTCATCTTCTCATGACAAGTATATTTATGTAATTCAAATCAGATTACAATTTAATTAAATTTACTTAGATGAAATCCAATTCTCCAATATGGATTATATTTCATGAAATCAATTTTTTCTATTGGAATACTAATATTATTAATGATATTACTTCTGGTATTGTAAATCTGATAAAGATACGTTATTGTACTATTGAAGGTTATATTGGTAGTTGGCTATAATCCAAGTGGATGTCAACATGGCCAATGAATGTTTATACTCCATCATGCTACAAGACAATAAAAATAATATTGAGGTTATAATTGATTATAAAATCCTGCATCCTTTCTATGTTTTTTGAAATATTGTGGGACAGTCAATAGAATCATGTACAATGATTCAAAATACGGATAAAGAGGCACGTCAGCAACAGAACATTAAAGGGAGATATTACTAATCGAAATAAAAAGTGGGTGGATTCTGATAAAATAAATACCTCTAATTCTTTTCTGGTTAATCATCAAGTTATTATTTCCCTATAAATTCCCACATTGATAATATCATTGGCATAAATTAATGAGTAAGAGGAAAGTCAACTTCCTTTTCATTATTCTCCTAACAAGCATGTTAGTAAAATATATTATGGATGGGATGTCTCAAATGATTATTCTATTTTCATGGAAATATAAAATGATATTGATGAATTTTTTAAAATATTGTATTTGGATATAGAGTATAACACTCTAATCAATAGTTTTTCATTGGGAATCAATGATTTAGTTATTTAGTTATAGAAGAATTTTTTCCCAAATCTGTATGATGACGATGATCTGGTAGATCACTCAGGCGACACAATTGAAAATTCTCCATTATAGGATGATATTTAATTAGGAATTTATTCCATAAGGAATCATTCTATATTAGTTCACAATTATGTATGGATTGAGGTTGTTGATACTGTAGTAGCTCAACCAAGAATCAATATTGGTACTCAACTATACTCAACTATATCTATTAATTATTTGGCTTCAGATGAGGTTAATGAATTTTTTTAGAGTCCATGAATGTTAATACTGTGATTTATCCTTTCATTGGAGTGAAATCCATAGACTCTAATTTTATTATTCTTATTTACAACATGAATTATAATGATTCGAATATAAGAGTTGTAAATTAGAGGGGAATTATAAAAGAAAATGAAGATCATTAGTAGATGATTATTAGATGTAATACAATTATTATGAACTCAAAAAATGATGGGATATTCCTCTTAATCGATATCATTCATCATCTATTAGAGATGATTCCCCAACATATTTTTGGGGGGATAATGATAGGAATTCATCTCATCATGAACATAAAAATAAGTGGGCTACAACTGTGGGAATCATCACTATACTTAAATATTCTATGGAAAAAAATATAAGGTAAGAATGCATCATAATATCACTAAAAATAATGTAGTGGAAGACATTGGGGGGAATCTACATATTTCAATCTCCAAATGAGATTATAATTTTTTACCTTTTTGGAGGGCTAAATAATGATACAACCTTGAAATATATTAGGATTCACATTTATAAAAATATAGTAGTTATTGTTTGGATAGCTAGACATTAAATGGTCTTCTCTATTAGATTTTATAGTTTTGAATCTAATTTCATTGATCATATATGATATTAAAATATCTTGTAAAAGGATAAAACATAATGGGTTAGAGATAAATATTCATCAATTAACCCTTATCAGTTTGGTTTGAGAAATCAACATGTGACTTGTTCATTTAGTGTTGGATTAATTAAGCACTATTTTTCCTTCTTTTATGTCTAATACAGTTATGAATATCATATAGGCCTAAAGTTGGATATTAACTACCTTAGAAACAACATTTATGGTCTTATTATTGTCCTTGGACACATCAACCCAATTTTCAAACAAGATTAAAATTTATTGTATTGACTATTACCATTAAATACAAGGTGTTCAGATTAGGTATTGAGTAAATTTGATTTGATTGAGGTCAATATGTTAGGTGCCAAATAAACATAGAATATAAGACCCTTTTTTTGTATGGTTTCTAGAAAAATTGGCATGGACAGTGGGATTGTTTTTTCATCAAATAGTTTTTAATATGCCTCTTGAATGACCACAATAAGGATGAAATATGATCACCATCCCATCATGGTTGAGCATGTGGGGAATCCTCCAAATCCTTGTTTCCCATTTGATTTAATACATGTTGGGTGACTAATCCAGAATGTGTGAAGCATATTGACGATGATTGTGGCTCGGTGGAGTACACAAATAATACATTTTCTTACATTGTAAAATTAATAATTTTTAAGGGTATTACCAAGATATGGAAAAATGATCGATTTAGTCTTATTGAGAAGTAAATAACCACTCTTATGGCCACACTTTATCTCATTGTAGTTAATTTACCTTGTATTGACATTTCTAATAGAATATTTAATGAATCTATAATTACACATAAACTCAATAATATCTTAATCATTAAGGATTCCATGAAATATTTACAATTAAGAACAATTGTATTAAGGAGGATACTAAGATTTCAATGTTTTTTAATTCCCTTCAAATAGATAAACTGATGGGTAATTTTCCTTACATGAAAATGGAGATCAATTCATGTATAATAGAAAATATCTCTTTGAGAATATTTGTTTCATACTAAATGGATATTCATAATGTGTCGACTGCTTTTTTTGATCATATTGAAGGTATTATTACAAGGTCAGTTAAACAAGACGATAACTAAAGATTCACTATTATTCCCTTGGTACCAGAGATAAAGGAATATTTTTAGTCCCAATATCTAGTTATCCTTTTCCAAATGTATTTAGTAACATTATAATTCTAAATTACTGGGAGATCAATCAACATGATGTTTTTATGCTCATTCTCTATCTGTATAAATGTTACTCTATTCCTAAGGAATTCAATGGTCAATTTCATTCCATTATTCCTTAGGTGTACAATGTAATTGTGATATATATTTTTGGCATGTTTTTATAAATAGTACCATTTTTAACATCACTGGTATGATCCTTACAGAAATATTTCCCCAAAATATGAGTAGAATTTTCTCATCTATTAAATTTAATTTCATCAATGTGTGGTCAATTCACGATTTCCATTTCACTTCAATAAAGTCTGTCATTGTTATTAGAAATATTGTTAGGTGGATCATTTCTCTCAAATGTGATATTAACAAGGACTTTAAAATTATGTATTGTGATTTTATTTGTAATACCACATCTTTTTATGTATTTAATTATTATTTTATTAATTGGTTCAGGTAGTTTTTTGGCTCTGCTCCTATAATTGTGACAGTCAATGGATATCATAAGGGGTGTTTTACTTGTTCTAGATGGGATAGGCTAGGTGACCCCCTATCGGATATTATTTATTATATTTATAATGATTGCATCAATAGAATGTTATACATCATGGATGGAATTGGGAAATAGAAGACCATATATATCGGTAGATTAATTTCTCCTCAAACTCACCTTCAGTATTCTAATGATATTATAATATTCATTGAAGGGTGGAATAGAATCATAAAATATATCATGAATAATCTATTACACAATTAAGAGGATTCATTTTGAAATTTTATTTGGAATAAATCTTTATGTTATTTTGGGAAGAAAAATTTATTTCAACAAAACAATTAATATTATATATTACATGGGTATTAGAGATAGGATTTTACCTCTACACTATATTAGATTTTCTATGTTTTGGGGTCATTTAAATGCATGTATGTTTTTCAACTTTATCAGTCTGATCATATGAAAATTATCAACATCAATGGAAAATATATCTCAATGGAAGGAGATGTTTACTTGGTAAAATATATTATCATTTATCTGAATGTATATTATTTTATTTTTTATGAATATCCTTTCCTTTTTATCATGTCTATTAATCTGGATATTAATAATATCATTTGGGGTGACAACATCATAGAGAGGAGATGTTCCATTATTCATTGGAATACCTATTACAATCACTTTTATGACTATGTATAGGAATAAATAATCTCATTTGTTTAATTAGTCCTTCTAGGATTCCTATTTAAGTAATATATCAAAAAAAAATTCAAAATTAATGGAATTTCTAGTTCCCAAGTAATCTTAAATTAGGGAATTTTTAAAACTATGAATCCTTAGTTTGGAATGCTTTCAACTCCAATTTTCATTAATTTACCCTCAATCAAGATGGTCAGTATCTTGAGAAAAATCTATTTATTTATAGAATAGTAATTTGTATGGGGTCCCATTCCATGATTATCTCACTAAGGATGATTTAAATATGGAGATGTTTATTTCAATCAAGGATCAAGTCGATGTAATCTATTCTATTCCAGATCATATCAAAGAGGTTGTTCAATATTAATACTTCTATACACTTGGAGTATTTTGGATTTGGGATCCCACTAAAAATATATTTCCCAGTACAAGATTTATTCACTATTATGTACCTGGTTCAACAATGGGAAACAAGTGTCTTAGGAAGTTGATTATTAATGTTAATCCTCTATATTGATTCAATATTGTTCCTAAGATTTCTCATCAAAATATACATAATGATAATAATATATAGGCATTGGGTATCTCCTTATTCATGCTATGTGTCTTATTTCAGCAACATAGGGAGGACATAGACCATAATTTTAGGATCTTTTTTACTACATCAAGCATATAGAAGGTTGTTTCTATATTATTGAATTCTGAAATTCATGTACCTCATCTATTTTGGAATAAATTGATGGATGGATGGGTCTCTCTCTTTCTAAAAATATTTTTCTATCTTTTTAGGATTTTACAATAGAATTTATATATATTCATTGGATGGTGTAGAATACAATATATTTTTTTTTTGGAAATTTTCTTTTCCCATTTGGATTGAAATAAAAAATTAAGGTTCAGCAAGGGGAAATGAAGGACCATCGGGATACATTTATTATTTCAAGAATAATCATGGGGAAATCATAATTTTTTTTCCTTGGTCATGTGTAATTTATTATTCACATGAACATAAGATGATTTTTGTAATAAATATTACTGAAAAATAAAAAAGAGGGGTTTTAACAATATTTTCTGGGAATATGATTCCCCCACTATTTTTCATGCTATTTGAGTAGGATCTACTTATGTCCCTTAAATGATTAACAATCCCTGGATCAATTTTTCCTAGTTTCTATCGTCAATTGTTTATATAGTCACTCATTTCAATTGAGAGTCCATTTATTTGGAATATGTCCATTCCAAAAAAGGTGAAGATTGAAAGGATATCATTTGGTTGGATCATATTCTTCTTTGATATGATTTCCATCTTTAGAGGGATAAATTTAATGATCTTTATTTTAGACACAAGTTAAACTATTGTTTTTGTAATAAAAGAGTTATAATATTCTAGGAATATTGTCATATTACTACAAAAAATTAATTAAATATAGTTTTAAATAGATATTACTAATATCATGGTTTTCATTTAATATTTTTAAACTATGGATAACCAAATTATTTTAATTTTTTTGACCCAAGAAAATATATTTATTTAATATATTTAAATTAATTAATTTATTTAATTATCCATGATTTATATAATATTATAATCACGTGGCCTTAAAACTTTACCTAATCTTGAATTAAATGAATAATTCACACTAAGTAAAATTTCAAGATTAGAGTTTTAGAGAATTAGGTCGTTACTATTAAATATATACATTAAAATTACATGTAAAAACTGCTACATAGTGTCCATTTTTTTATAAATTAAAAACTATTAAAAAGAAACATGTCTAGGTCCAGGTTTTAGACATCATGACTTTTCCTTTATCCCATCATTGAACCCATTAATCATTAAGTCATATGGAAAAAATTTCCAAAACATGGGATAAGTATAAAAAAACACTATAAGGCTTATAATATAAGAAAGACCAACATTTTCCCATTAATAAATACAAAACAATGAATCTATATTTTTAAATTATAACATACCTTGTGAAATAATAGGATTTTTGTATAACACATTGAAATCATAAATCATAATTGTAACTTGTGGAATCCATATCATACTTACATTGTTGCTATTATAGCTACGTAGAGAGTTATGTTGGAATATCCGTCACAGAATATTCCAAAAATCTCACTACAGAAGCATAAATGTTTACCTCTGTCAAGTTACCCAATTCAATGGAGAGGTATCTCGGGCTCACATTCCCTAGGTTTATCAAGTAACCACCCATATACATAAACAATTCCCATTAATCATAGCATATTCATAACACATAAAAGATGAATAATGGAAAGATAACATTTCCACATTGCAAACACAACTTATCATTTCAAGATATAGACATAATCAATACTTTGTAAAAATATTTTTAAAACCATTTCAATAATTTAATAATGATATTTTGAATCAATGTGTTCCATACACATTCATGATTTTAATGGAATTAACATTTTAAATCATTAATTTACATATAAATAAATCCTTAAAATAATATTTTAAACATTGACACTAATGATAATGATTTAGGAGAATAAATATTTAAAACATTTTAATGCATATTTTAGTTAAATAGTTTTTAACATAATAAGAAAAACATTAATAGAAAAAATATATGAAAAAAATTTAATCATAAAATTATAATATCATAAAAATAATGGGATTCAGTATATAATATTCTAGAGGACAGTATATACACTATATAAAAGTGAATTTGTGCATTAAAATAATGAATAATCAATTGAATTTAAATTTATAAAATATAAATACACTCAATATGATTGGATATTCAGTGTAATTCAATCTGAGGACATTCACACATCTTCTGGAAACGAAAAAACCAATGGATTGGATGTTTAACTCAATGAATTGAAATTACGTTATGATTACTCTTATCAAGTTCATAGTTATGACTTCTGAATTTTTTAATGGAGTGATTACGTTTATAAAAAGTTTATCCATACAAAGGGAGTGGAAATTAAAACATAAAATAATAAATAGTGATTCCACATATAATCATATCAACACATAATTAAAAAAATAGAAGATTAACCCATGGAATGGAAATTGGGTTAAAAAGTTCCCTTGTCGATTTGGTAACATACGAAAGATACACCACATGAAATAAGGATCAAAAAATGAAGATGAAAATAAAAATAAATGAATATATATTGTACAAAAAATAAAATCATGTGAATTACATACATTACACAAATGGAAATAGTGGAAAACATAGCACGAATCTCATGGGAATAAGAAGTGAGATTAAAACCCCTTACCATGTTGTAATCAAACGAGTCATATGACCAAATGATAATAACCATGAAATGAATCACTGAATTCCATGAATATAAAAAGAATAATGATAATATAAATCATATGGTAGAAAATAATACAACACATGCAATGAAATATGTGGTGAACTGTGGAAATCTCACGGAATTAAAAGTTACACATGGAACCCCTTACCACGTTGTAATCAATAAAGTCATATGACCAAAACATAATAAAAACAAAATGATTCATAAAATAAAATTAATATAAATATAATAATGATAATATACATCGAATGGAATTATACAATACACAACATGTAATAAATGAGTGGTGAACAAAGGAAATCTCATAGAATTAAAAGTGAGATATGAAACCCCTTACCTCGTATCTGACATGACTCGATCGTTCTTTAATATACATAATAAAAAACTGAATTTAATTTATACATGATTAAGAAAGTTTTTAATGTTTAATATTAATATTATATCAATTATTACATTACTATAACAATTAGTTAATTATTTGGGTTCATATTGGACATTTTGTCAATGTTAGGAAATTGAGTTTAAAATGGAATATTTATAATTATAAATTTCCCATGTGGTGAAATTAAATTATTTAAAAAATGATATTAATGATGTATATATAATATATATCATACATATCCATTATATGTATGTATTTATAATATTAAATAACATTTGGAGATAAGAAATGAAATGCACAGTTCATGGAGACGGTACATCGTACGTATCCATGAACAATACATTCATATCTATTTCATATTTAATTGAATAGAAACATAATGATAAGTCAATATATTATAATTCCAGTATAATATAATATTATATATATTTTACATAATTTAAATTAATCTATGTTTTATACATTCTATGTATGTTATGAAGGAATCATATCACCTTGTGGGGGTAGTAGTTCGCACTTCCTCAAATGAAACTATCATATTTTCACATATTGGAAGGCATAAAAATATATTATTAAATAAAAAAAGAAAAATAATAGAGGAAAAATAAACAAAATAAAGAAAATATATAAATATATTTCCATTATAATTTCAACCATGAGAGGTGGTCAGAGAATATTGAACAATCACCGTTTCGTGACGCAGTAGTTCACTGCCCACAGAAACACTTTGTAATTTACCCACTAGATGGAGGTGTGTTGAAGTGTAGTATGATTAATTCTCATTACAACAACCTAGTATATTTAGTTTAATGATTTTGTTCTAAAATAATGGCTCAAAATGATTTTATGGGGTTGGAGAATTAAAATAAAACCAAAGAACGTTAGATGAGAAGTTACCTTTAAATCAGGTATCTCCCTTTAGTTTGAACCCAACAGTTTACTTCATTTTCCTTATACCTAGGTGAAGGATTATATAATAAGGATAGGTATTTAGGGATTTTAATTGTTCAGATTTTGTATGACCTCAGGGGCTTTAGAAGTGTGAATAATGGTTTCGAAATGAAGGACTTTTATAAGGGGGGGCTCTTCTATAATGTTTAAAAAAATTATTTTTTTATATAATTATTATTTGGTTTATAAAGGTCTAAACCATATTAAAGTCTAATATATGATGACTCATGTTCGAAATAAAATCTTCCAATAAGAATTGTACAGGTTTTAGATATTATTTGAATCATTATAATTTAATTTATTTAAATCATTCATTAATGAGGTAAACACAACATCATTATTGTGTCATAAATAATATTATTTATTTTATGAATAAAAATTAAAAAAAATATCATGATGTAGGAAATAATTTTACATTTCAAATGAATATTTATAGTCTATGTGATAACTAATATAACACCATTTATGAATTGATTTACTAAAAAGCATATGTTTATGTCATTTCTGTCATTACTTTAAATAAATTAATATAATGTGTCATTATCATTCCGAAGTGGCTCCATGGTGTCCCAAAATAGACACAATTATTCCCATGGTCAGAAATATACCTACCTATATGATTAGGACAAATGTTAGGGTAATTTAATATTATTATTATTATATTTTTTTACCCACATTTACCTGATTTACCGTTTAACAATGGTGAATAAAATTTTTTACGGAAGTAAATATTAATAATGTATACAGATAAATGTTACCTATTTACAAAATTTGGACCTTATAATTAAAAATATGAAATCTATTTTTTCATATTCAAAACTCAGAAGTAGAATAAAATAATTTAAAATTAATTACCGCTATCAAAACAAAATGTGTGTTTTTGGGAAATAATAACAATCAATAGATTAAAACTTATTTAGGTCCAATTGCAATGTCAAATTACTTCCAAAACCGCAAATTGGAATAAAGGGAAAAAATAAAATCTATTTACCCTTTAAACCCATTTAAAATATAATCTATCTATATAAATAAATTCGATTAAAAGGCATCTATGAATTAAAATAGAGTATTTTCAATTATTCATTAAAAACCAACTTTATCAGAAAAATAACAAAATTTATTACAAAGTAAATTTTTATGTCCCAATTATAAATAAGAATATTATTTTTTCAAATATTACATATAAAAGTGCGCAAACCTACATAGGGTAATCCAACAAAAGGCGGTAAATCAAACTTTTAATGAATATTCTATTATTTATTATGAAAATTAGATTCATTCATATTTTAAGCCTATACCTTTTATGGTATTACTATAAAAAAAATTAAACAAACATATATACTAATATTTTAGTTACTTCTCTCCATTCCCACCAATACAATGGTTATGTGTTAACTACAATTTAAAATAATATTATTATTACACTATTCTTCAGTTTAACACAATGTTGTGCGCAACGTAATATATCAAATAAACTCATTTTTTATCGGCTATGCCATCGAACATAGAATCCCATTTAAATTAATATTAATATTTAATTCACAAATATTAATAAATATGAAAATGTTATATTCTTTATTTATCTGTTATGTTATATCCTTCCACCCTTCTGGGAATTATTTCCTCGCAATTTTAAAATAGGGCATGGAAACTTCATTGAAAGTTCCAAATTGAAAAAAAGTCCATAAATATATCCCTTTAAAAGAAATAATGTGAAATGAAATGGCCACTCGAGACAAATGATACTATTATTCAATGAAAACATTGATATTGAAGTGAAAATAACTCTCAGAGATTAATAGATAGTGCTAGAGAATATGATCACAGAAGGTTAACCGCCATAATACAAGAGATTCGTGGTTTGGTAAAAGTGTGATGATAAAAGAGAGCTTATAAAATATTTTCTTCAAGATACTTTTCATAGAGTTGATGAATTTTATTAACAATGTGACTTAAATCTTAAGGAAAAAAACTTACTTGTCCTGTAGAGTGTCATCCTTTAATAAAATTCTACCACAAACTCGTATTTTCACCAAATGATAAGTATTCAATATGACATGGTCACACCAGAAGTGATAGAATATACTTGTAGAGAGTTACAGAATCTATAAATGATTAACAATATATTTCCCTAATCTTTAGACTTCATCAAAAACCAAAATTCTTTAGTAAAAGATCAGATAATCCCCAAAAGGAGTAACCATTATAAAATGAATTACTACTATTAATCTCCAAAATTCAACAAAAAAACCCAAAGATCAAGAAAGATCATTCAATATAAAATTACACATAAAATTCTTCAAAATAATCCAAATGAAAATTGACACCAAAAACATAGAATAATTTAATAAAAGAGACTGTCACAGTAAATATAAACATTTATCTCTAAAAATATCACCTACACATAAAGTCTCATACTGATGTGTAATTAAACTAAATGCATATTCTCTATGATTTATTAATCATTGCCATAAATAACCCAAATCAAATTATGTCCACAATAAAATCATAGATTCTCCCAAAACAGTATTTCAACATGTACAACACTAATTAATTCCCATAGTATTATATTTTTCATAAGTATATATTGTTCCCAAAAGAGAGAACGTCTTCCAAAATAACCATTATTACTTAACCACCAAATCAATTTCATGAAGTAAGGATGTCCATTTGATAAAACATAAAATCCCAAATAAAATTAATCTTGAACCATAAAAT
The DNA here is from genome assembly GCA_963277665.1 of Viscum album. Taxonomy (NCBI): domain Eukaryota; kingdom Viridiplantae; phylum Streptophyta; class Magnoliopsida; order Santalales; family Viscaceae; genus Viscum; species Viscum album. The sequence goes on from OY728163.1 coordinate 697,845,892, forward strand.
AATTTATCTTAAAATAATAACTCATACAAACCAGGGACTTCACATAATACAGTGGTAGGTGATGTGCCATTATCACCCTTCGGTTGTGGGACAGATTCCTATGGACATGTCGGACGTGACAGGTCATCACCAGTTATACAGGTGGTCATTTTTATGAAACTCAAAAATATCACCAACATGTTTTAACCTCAATGGTTTTCTTATACCATTCATTTTCATCACAATCCATTAAGACCTCAACATATTATATATTATCATTTTTTCCTTCCATATTATAATATAAAACTACTTTCGATACAAATAACATCATACCTTGATCATAGAGTCAATATGGTTTCATAATCATCATGTTCACGTTGTTAGAAGTTCCATGCATTGAAAAAATTATTTAGAGATCCTTCAAAATAATTTTATTCCTTCATACAAATACACCATGTACAACATGGGTCATATGTGTGTTTGCATGAAATAGTGTTTTGAAAAATAGTAATGTTTGAAATATAATATCAAAACATCTGATAACACATGATTTTTATAAAATATTCAGAATGATTTTGAGTTAAAACATTCAACCAATTTTCCATCTCAAATACCAAAAGAATGTGTTGAGAGACTATATTATAATTGAAAACAAAAATAGGTTGCACAAGATTCCCCTTCTTTATCACCTTTTTCAAAATCATAAAATGCTTCAAAATCCTATGAAAATGTAAAATGTTTAAAAATTCCTGGATAATATTTATATTTTTTGAAAATATGAGAATATTGAGGAAAGATGATTTGATTGAATACACCCAATGTTCCATGATGATATTGAGGTACAGTGGAGGTGTTTGATATCTCCAATAATTTATTTCAAGTGAGTTGTATGCTATAAAAAGTTTCAGAATCTCTTGAACATGACATTGCAATAATTATATCTAGCATGTCATCAGAAAGAGATAGGAATGTTGTTAGAGATCTTCCTCCTTCCATTTTTAACAGAAGTTCCTTAATTTTAAAAACTTATAAAACAAGGATTTAACTGAAATAATAGACATATGGACTATCCATGTGATTAACTAAATTTCTTAATCCTTAATAATGCATACACTAACAACTGATACAAACTACAATGACCCGACCTAAAAACATTACATAATATTAAATTAACTGAATAATTCACATTGAGGATTGATTTAGGTCTATATTTTTAGTGAATTAGGCCATAAATATTACATATTATCTTGAAAATTACATGCATACACTACTACTCAGTATCCATTTTTTTATAAAATAAAAATTCTAAAAAATAAACATGTCTATTTCCATGTTTTAGATAGCATGACTTTTCTATGACCTCATCCTTGACCGTATTCATCTATATGTTCTGTAGAAATAATTTCAATAACTAGGGATGAGCTTAAAAATCTTAGTAAGGGTTATAAAATAAAAAATGTAAACATCATTACATCAATAAATACAAAACAATTAAAGAATACATTTTAATCATAACATACCTTATGAAATCATAAGATTTATGAATAACACATAGAAATCATAAATCATAAAGGTAACATGTGTCATCCATATCATAAATTTTATCTATCACAACTACATAGGGAGTTATGTTGGAATTTCCATCATAGTATATTCCTTAAATATCTGATAAAAACATTATTGTTTATCTTCATCACGTTACCCAATGCATTGGAGTGCTATCTCGAGCTCACCCACCATAGGTTTATCATGGAACCACCCATATACGTAAATAATGACCAATAATCATAACAATTTCATAACACATAAAACAAGAATAAAGGTATGATTAAATTTCCACATTTCAATAACAAAATACAATTTCAAGATGTAGACATAATTAATGCATTATCTAACCATTTTAAAAATCATTTAAAACATATAATAAAGTGATTTTTTAATCAAAGTTCCCCATACAGCTTTAATGGTTTTATAGGAATTAACATTTTTAAACATTAACTCCCATATAAATAAATATTAAAACCATTTTTAAAACATTCACATTAATGGTAAATATTTAGAATAATATATATTTAAAACATTTTTACTGATATTTTAGTTATAGGGTTTTTAACAAAATGTGAGATGCATGAATACAAATAATTTAGGAATAACAATAAATCAGAACATTATAATATCATTAAAATAAATGGATTCATGATATAATATTCCAAAGGAAAATTTTAATACAATATAAGAGTGAATTGGTTCATAACAACGAAGAAGTCTCAATAGAATTTAAATTGAGATAAAATCCTTTATAAAGACTGTATCCTTAGGTTAAGGATAAATGAATGAAATAATTATGTGTGACTAATAAAAATACACTAAATATGATTGTATATTCATTTTAAATCAATAATTGGATATTCACACATATTCTTGTAACAATAATAACAATGACATGGATGTTTAACTCAATGAATGGAAATTGAGGTTAGATTACTCATATCATGTTCATATCAATGACTTTAGAATTTATCGCATGAGTGATTATGTGTATCAAAAGAATATCCACACAATGAGGAGTGTAAATTATAAGATAAATAAATAAATATTGAATCTACACATAATCATAGGATGATATAATTTAGAATTATAAGATTAATCCAATAAATTGAAATTGGGTTAAAAAGTTCCCTAACTGATTTGGTAACTTAAAAAACATACACCACATGAAACAAGGATAATAAAATGAAGATGTAAATACCCAAAAAATAAATTATATTAAACAAATAATAAAATCAAGGGCAAAAAATACACCACACAAAAGGATATAATGGCAAACAGAGCATAAATTTCACGAGAATGAGAAGCGAGATAAAAACACCTTACAACGTTGTAATCAATCGATTCGTATGACCAAAATTGAATAAACAGTAAGTGATTCATATAATACCATGAATATAAATAATTTCATGAAAATATACATCAAATGGAATTATATAGTACACCACATGCAAAAAATAAGTGGTGAATAATGGAAATCTCATGGAATTAAAAGTGAGATAAAAAATCCCTTACCACATTGTAATCAATCGAGTCGTATGAAAAAAAATTAATAAAAAAATGAATTAAAGAATAAAATGAATATAATTATAATCATGATAATATAACGAAAATTTCAGTTAAAAATATATCACATGCAAGAAATAAGTGGCGAAGAGTGGAAATCTCACGAAATTAAAAGTGAGAAAAGAAACCCCTTACCTTTGTCTGACTTGACTCGATCGTTCATTAATCTCCTGAATAATAAACTGAAGTTAATTTATAATTTATTAATAAAAATTTTTAAGATTATTATTCCTTTGATATAAATTAGTACATTGAATTAAAAATTAGTTAATAATTTGAGTTCATATCTGGCATTTTGTTGATGTTCGGAACATGAGTAAAAAATGAACTTTTTATATTTATAAATTGACCATGTGGTTGAAATTTCATTATCTCCATAATTATATACATGATTTATATACCATATATATAATATATATTCACTTTATATATGTTTTTATAATATTACATCACATTTGGTTATAAGAAATGAAATGCACCGTTCATGCAGAGGGTAAGTTGTTTGTATACATGTACGCTACTTTCAATTATGTTTCATATTTAATGGAATAAAAACATAATTTTAAATAGTTATATTATAATTTCATAATAATATCATATCATATATATGTTACACTATTTAATTAACCCCATCCTTTCTATATTTTTTGTATTCCATTAATGAATCAGCTCACTTTGAGGGGCAGTAGTGCGCAATTCCTCAAATGAAATTACCATATGTACACATATTGGAAAGCATTAAGGTATTTTTGTAAATAAAAATTATAGAAGAATATAGAATAAATAAACATAATATATATCATATATAAATATAGTTTCATCATAATGTCCACCATGAGAGGTGGTGGGTGAACATTGAATAATCATCATTTCGTGAGGCACTATTTCGCCATCAATAGAAACAATATGTTCTTTACCCATTATATGGAGGTGTGTGTAACTGTTATTCGAGTCATTATCATAAAAAACCCTGGATTATCTATGATACTTTTGTTTTTATAAAATTATGGAATAAAATAGATTATGGGGTTGGAAAATTAAAATAAAACAAAATAGCTTAAGAGAAGATGTTACCTTTAAATTAGGTGTCTCCTTTTGGTTTGAATCAAAATGATTAATTGACTTGACATATTACTATGGGAATTACTTTAAGAGGAGGAGATAGATTTAGATAGCTGAATTGGACATAGTTTTCTTGACCAAAGGGGATTGAGAACTGTGAGCAATGGGTCCGATGTGAGGTCTTTTTTAATGGGGGAGAATGGGATCTTTAAGAATGTTTAAAAATATTAATCCAGTATATAATGATTTTAGGTTTCTAATTATAAAAAATAATTAAAGTCCAAGATAATATGACTCACGTTCTAAATAAAGTCATCAGTTACAAATTGGACAGGTTTTGGATTTTATTTTAATCTCTATAATCTTATTTTTTTTAAAACGTTAATTAACGTAGTAAACACTGCATCATTATTGTGTCATAATTAATTTTATTTATATGATGTCTAACTTTTTTTTAAAAAATATCATAAATTACAAAATATTATTATGATTAAAATTAATATTTATAGTTTATGAGATAACTTATATAACTCCTTGTAAGAATTTGTTTACTAAAAGGTATATGTTTTAGTTAATTTTGACTTTTCTTTAAATTAATTAATATAAAGTGTCATTATCACTCCCATGTGGCTCTATGGGGTCCCAAAATCGACATAAACATGACCATGGTCGGAAATGTATCAACCAATAGGATTATGAATTATGTTAGGTTAATTGAATATTATTAGAAGAATATTTTTTTAAACTTATTAACCAGATTTACCATTTAACCACGATAAATAAATTTTTTACTAAAGTAAATATTTATAATTTATATAAAAAGTAACCAATTTAAACTATTTGTACCTCCTAATTCCAAATATGTGATTCATTTTTACATATTCAAAACATATAAGTGGTAAAAATTAATTTCAAATTAATTCCCACTGACAAAACAAAAAAGTGTGTTGTTATGAAATAATAACTATCAAAAGATTGACACTTATTTTTGTCCAATTTCATATTGAAAATAATTCCAAGGACCAAAATTTGATTAAATAGAAAAAATTAAATCTAATTACACTTTAAAACAATTTCAAAAGGTAATCTATCAATATAAATAAATTTGATTAAAAGGATGTTGTGAATTAAAATACAGTATTTTTCATTATTCATTAAAAAATGATCTCTATACAAAAAATACCAAAATTTAAACCAAATAATATTTTTATGTCCCAATTCTAAATAAGAATATTATTTTTTCAAATATAATATATAAATGTGACCAAAACTATATTTTAAAAGGGATCACTATCAAAAGGCGGTAAATCGACCTTTAAATGAATATTAGTGTATTTATGCATAAAATTGGATTCATTCACATTTAATGCCCATATAATTTGTTGGATAATTGTAAAAAAATTTAAAAAACATATATAATCATATTTTAGATAGTTCTATTCATTACCTACAATACAATGGCTATGTGTTTACTACCATTTAAAATAATAATATTATTATATAATAGTTCAGTATAACTCAACGATGTGTGCTACGTAAGATTTCAAAGAAACCCATTGTTGTGAATCATGTACACCATCGAACATAGAATCTTCATGAATGTAAAATAAATATTTAATTCCCAAATATTAAAAAATATGAAAATGTTATATTTTTTATTAACCTGGGATTTTGCAAATATTGTCTAAATAATATGGTGTTTACCCAATTTTCTCTATGATTTGGAAAATAAAAAATAATGTATCAGAAAGAATATATCATAGTTAATATAGCATAAACCTGGTATAAATGTTTTGTTAAAATTAGAAAATAATTAATCATGATTATTCAATATATGTGGGTAAAGAAAAACATACAAAAATATATAATAAAGAAAATAATTTCATAAAAATTAAAAACACACTGAAATATATGGGTAAATGTTATATGTAGTTGGATTGGATAAGGATGATGGTTCTGCTTCAAAAGTGGTTTCATATTAGAATGAATAACTATGATCATGATGAACATCCTTGGGATTTTCAATCATTACATTATAATTATGATTAATTAACTCATCAAACAATTTCATAAAAATCATTGATTTATATCAAAATTTCAGATTATCTGACAACTTTTCCGTTAAAAACTCAATGTAAATATCTTTATACTATTAAAAATAATCATCATATCAATTACTTGATAATGATGGATTCTAATTTTGACCAAAATAAATGTCAACATATCAATAACTACTTTTTGATTTTATATCAACATATGATGTAGATAATTATCACATTGAAGACTCTTAATCCAATCATTTAAATGAATAGAATTTTATTTAATGATTCAAAAATTCAAATTTTTTTATGAGAAATTATATTTCTAAAAGTGAATCCCATTAATGAACTATGTTAAAATTTCTAATTCAAAAATACTTCCAAGGTATTTCCCTAATTTGAAAAAAATTACTTTTAAACTAATTCCTATTGGGATTAACAAAATCTATTCATCAAATATGTTTTTCAAAAATGTTTTACAATTGATCTTGGAAAGATTATAGCATTACTATTATCATAATGGATCTCTTTATATCATCCTAATATTTTCTCGACACATCTATATCACATTGAATTGTTGAATGTAATTCTTTATTTAGAGTATATATTTAACCAAAATAAAAAATATTAGCAATAAAAGAATAATAAAATTAATATTCTTGAATTATTGTTAGTTTGCCTATGTCAAATATGTCTAAGGACTGAAATTCATTCTCCCCATTAAATGATGATGATAATTGATAACGAACTTCATATATATTACTAGATTATTTAACATCAACTTCCATTAACTACGAATTAGCAAAGACTATCTAATTTTCAATTATTTCAAATGATTCAAAAATGAATTTTTTATTTGAACAGAATACTAAAAACATATTTCAATATGATCTTATTCATTTATGTCATGTTCATCTCTATTATAAAATTTTATTTCTAGAGAATTAGTTTTTACTCCCACAAACACTGTTTTTTCAATTTCTACATCTTTTAATTCTTGTTTTAGACAATTATATTTTTCTCTATGTATATTCCTTGTAAAAAGATAATAATGTTATCTTCATATAAGGGTTATTATAAAGAATTATAGACTTATAATTCAATGGGATCCTAACTAAAATCAACCTACAGTCTACTTATTGTTTTTATAAAAGTATACTCTATTGATTATTAAATAACATATGTACCATGAATCACTGTTGATCATATTGAATTATAAGAACCATTCTACCCAAAATACTGTGAAATATATACATAATTTTCATCATCACCCACTATAATAAATATTCCTTTTAGGTGACAAAAATAGAAAAAAATATTCATATGGTTCTAGGATAATGAAAATTAATATGATTACATGTAGGTTCGATATGAATATCTCATATATCATAATTTTATAGAAAATTACATAAATTATCCATTCACATGGATGAAAATTCATTTTATCCTATTTTAATAGAAATTATTCTTATACATTAGTATATATCTACTCATATTCTGCATCATGTAACCTATCATCGAAAAGTATATATATTATCTAAAAATATAATATTCAATAACATAGAAATCCAAGGATTAGTATCATGTTTAGTAATTTTTATAAATAACATCTATTCAGCATCACGATCTTCAAATTGAATTTTTCATAATAGGATGGAGACAAAAATAAAGGACATTATATCCTTCTATTTATGATTATAATCACCAATGGACCACATAATAATTTGAATAACCCCTTCATGGGGACACTAAAATATCATTTATATTTATTTGAATACAATGAAATTCCATATTTTATACAATAAAATAGGAGTGATCTTCTATGTCACCAAAACTAATCTATTCCTTTTACTAAAACTCAATTGGGTTATTTTTTAAAACATTCAACAAATTTCCACAATTGAAAATAAATTATAATCATTAAACAGAAAAATATTTGGTTAATGACCATTTTTTAAAACAACCACTCAATGTCAACTATTATCACTTAATGAACTCATATATCTGATATTTATGTGTGTTCATTCTTAGATCCACTTTTTCCACTGTGTTATACCCTTTTTTTCTTTGTAATTACTAAAAATATTATTCATTGAGGTGTGAATTGTAGGGTTTCTAAGAGAAATCATGTGCATTGATAGTTAAAAGTGTTTGATATTGTGGGTGATAGAGAAATAGTTTATGTGTTTATAAAAAATTTTATGTTATCTTTTTATAGGGAAAATAAAATTAGATTAATTATTATACATTTTATTATTTAATATATTCATTTAAAAAATACAAATAAATAATTCTTTAAAAATAAATTAAAATTATTTATCAATTGATAGATACAGTGTATAACAAAGAAATATATAAAATGAAATTAATAACTATTCAAAACAATTTTTAAATTATATATACCAACCTCTCAAATAATAAATTCCAATGTAGTAGTTGGAAGTGGTTTAATAAAAATATCATCAAGTTGATATTCAAAATTAACCAATTCACATGATATATCAATTTTTATTATATGATATCCAAAAAATGACTCCTTATTGATTTATTATTATATTGTTATTGACATATAATATTTTTCAAAATGTTGTAGAACATTTATTTCCTATAAAATAATGATATTACTGAAATAGGGTCCCAAATGAATAATTGTTCGTTCAACGGAAACCCTAAAACAAAGCGATTATAGGAAGATATATATTCATCTACAACAATTGACAAAGAAACTGAATGTTCTTTCATAATTTCCATGAAAATAATTACTTCTATATAAGGTGAATGGTTCCTAAACTATTGTTTCCATATTAAATACATCCTCGAATATCATCATCCAAATATAATATGAATTTTAAATAAGATTTTATTGGGTATGGAAGTGATTTAAAAATAAATACATTAAAATATATAATTTTTTTAACATTATTAATATGGTAGTCTTTTAGATTTGTTTAAAATAAAAAATTACCTAAAACATAATTTATGGTCTACTAATAGATAGATAACGAAAACATAAAATCATACCATTATATAACAAGGTCTTAATAGGACATCCAAGTTCATTTTAATCATGTTTTATATTGGCAAACACAATGGTTATAAATGTTTTACTATTTTATTTTCAATATTTTTTCAGTAAATGAATAATATTTTTTCATTGATTTAAAAAAATTAAAATAATAATTTTGATATCATTATAATTCATGAAAGAAATTTATTTATCCCATCGTACCTGTTTAAAATTATTTTTTCATGTGTTTTGAAAAACCATTATAGTGATTTTTATTAGTTGAAGCAATAATCACTTCATAAATATAAATATATAAGTGAAAAATAATATAATATAATTATATATTAAAGGGAGTAAGATTAAATAATCCAACAGAAAATCCATTTTCTATTAAAAATAACTGGGACATTTATACAATGATTTTAGTTCTTGTTTAAAGCCATAAAATCATTTATATGTTTTAAAACTATATTTTTTAGATAGTGATTTTCAGAACCTACGGGTTTTTCAATAAAATTTTTCTCATTTAAATATGAACTTATAAATGTTTATGTAACATCCATATAAAATAATTTAAAATTCATATACAATGTATAATAAAAAATGATTCTATTATATTTTAATAATAAAATAAGAGAAAAGTATTCATCATAATATTTTAATTATACAGGATTTTATCATATAACAGCTAATTAAGCAATATATATAGTAATAACACCATGGTCATTTTGATTATTTATAAAATCAGATTTTGTTTCTATTAGTAGATGATTTCATGTCTCGTCAACCAATTCCCTGTATTAGTTTTCGTTAATCATGTTTAAAAAAATTTAATTTCGTATTATCTTACATTAATATTTTAGTTCTACCTCTAATATTTTAGGTAATAATGTATATACAAAGGATGATAACTCTGTTATACTTCGAACACCCCCAATTTTTCAAACTCATGTATCTAGATTTCCTATTATTGTTTCAAAATAATGATACCTTATTATTGTTAGGTTTTAAAGGTAATACTCTTTTTGGTTTTCTATTTTTATCTTATTATATAATGGACTGAATTTAATCTTTTTCTATATTATTTTTTAAAGTCATCATGTGCATATTCCAGAAATTAATTGTCTGATTGATAAGTGAATTCATCTGTATCATATATTTTGTGATAAAAAAGGTCAGATTTTTCAATCATCTCAATAACATATTAATCCCTTATTTATGATATTTTATTATACACTATAAGAATTAGATTTATAATAATATCTAATAAATATTCCACCATCAAATTTTTTATCATTTTTAAAAATATGTTTCCTTTGTAATCAAAATATACTACTTGCATCCAAATACATTAATGTATTTTATATTTTTATTTATATTATTCCATAATTCATAGGATGTAATATTATGAAATTGTCTTATTAATACACTATTCATTATATGAAATGTACTGTCAACAAATTTTTCGTAAAAAATATGTAGGAAGTTTATAATGAACTAATATGACTCATTCCATTCCATGTGTAGTCATATTTATACTTTATATAATATATTTTGATGAATGATAATCTTAGTAGATAATGTCTCTTCAGTTCAAAGTTTTATGAATAAAAGTAAATTTATTACTTTTAAATTATCCACTATGAGAAATTATTAATGAAATTATTATTTAAAATATATTTAATTTTTTATAAATAAAAATAAATTACTTAAAAAAACTAAATCCAAACATTAGAGATTTATGAAATTAACCAATGTAAATATGTATATATCTTCAATAAAAAAATAATATTACTAATATAAGAGTATAATTGTTGTGGTAAAAAAATCCATGTCAATAAGTTATAGTGGGTTGAAAGTAGAATCGTTTTTAATAGATTTTAAGTATTGGTTTTGATGCATTAAAATTTTTCATGTATCAAAAAAAATATCAATTTAAAAATTAATAATATGAAAATAAATAAAATAAATTATTATTATAAAATTTCTATAATGTAAAAGCATTTGAATAACTAAGTCAGCAATGCCTAATATCTGAATCATTTCTTTTAGTAGTTAAACAATTTACTTTTTCTCACATCACAAATTATGATACAAAGTATAAGTATTTTTTATTATTATTTCAGTAAACATATGTAGTTTGTAATAGAAAATATTACATGAATTTTTAGTGGAATCAACCTAAAAACCCATGATTATAGAGTTGAGCGATAGTTATCATTTTTTTTTCACATCCAATGATCATGTAGAACATTATTGATGAAAATTTATTTTGTATATCCAACTGATCCCAATCATACTATTTTTTTGTTATAATTATCATTGATGATAACTATGCCTCTATAATTTGTTAAATAATTGGAATTTATAATAGTGTCTACTTGTGTGTCCTCACGAGTAACTATATATATACTATAATTCATTTTATCATGTGATTTTTTTTAAAATTATTATTCTATAGCCATAGATCTTATATTTTCATTAATTTTGGTTAGATATTTATCTAAATCATATTTGGAATGACTCTTTGTATCCTCAAATACACTCCAGGTATCCATCACAACATTTTCATCATTCAAATGATAATCATTTCACATATGATATATCAATAATTCATTATTATTTTTCTTTTGAAAAATTTTAATTGGATGGAATCAGGTATAATATTAACCATTTTTATTAATTAATATGTTAATAATTCATTAGGTACATCACCATTATTCATAATATAGTTGAATGATATTTTGATGTATTACTTCTTCTAAAATTTACATAATCTTATGGTTAGATGTTCTAGTTCCATTCCCGAATTGAAATAATTAGAACAAATTGTGATTCCAAAATTATATTGTGATTAAATTTAAAATATGGAATATTAACATAGAGATTAGTTTTCCAACTTTTTTTAATCATATGTTCATCATATTCATCTTGAATTTATTCTGTATACATCATGTGTCTTCTAATAAAATTTTTTTTTATGAGTTCCGATATTAGAGTGGATTTTCAGATATTTGTTATGAGGTAAAATTCAAATTAGAGGGTATGACTCATTTAACTTTTAAGGATTACGCTGTATGTTTAATTAGGTAACCCAATGATGGTAAATCATACACAATTTTCGTAAAAATTCATTTATTATGAATGACCCTTTCATAATTATATAGTGTGAAATTGTAAAATTTCACCTTTATTGTATTTTATCATAATTGAATTACATAATTAGTTCCACTATAAGAAAATATGATAGTTTTCCATAACATATATGCAGTATTACATTGACATGCATGGTTAAATTCATACGAATCAAGTCATAGTATCCTAAAATTCATGTCTCTTCAATTGACATCATTCTAAACATATTTAACACTTTATATTTTTCTTTTTCTTCCAAAATATCTCAATATTTGACAATAATTATTTAACCATTCAATCCCAGATTATTCCAATTAATAATTATTCTTAGTTTCCATAATCTAACTTAATCTATATTAAACTATATATAATGTATCATAAAAAAATTATTCTTTAGGTTCATTCATAAATATTTATCATTAAATTTAATTTTTACACGATATTACTAAATATTATAATCCATATTCATAAAATATTCATTTTATACTAATTTTATAATCATAATAATTTGATGATATAAAGGAGTGAAGTAAATTATATTCCTTTTAAATACATTACCGATTCAAATTTAATTTATATTTGTATTTTTTGAAGCTATAAATCCTTCTATTAATAATGATTGTTATGAATTATAAAAATGAGAAGAACAAAAAAATTTATATTGGTTCAGGGAAAAAAGTTCAACTAGTTCACTTGAAAAGAAAACTCTCCCTTTAAGCTTGTTTTTTCACTTTATAAGTCATCATATCATAATAACACTATTACTATGTACATTAATTTGAAAGTATAACATCATGCCTGTTAAAAAGACTTCCCGTTATTTTATATAGAACCAAATAATGACAATTTTATACAGGATGTGGACACTCCTCCAATTATTGAGAATGAGTAGCTAATTCACTATGAAAACAAGATTATATTATTTGATTATGAAACATATTTTCCACCCAGGTATCATAAAAACAGGTAGATAATTTGATCACCATCTTAATTGATTAGAGTCATAATGAATGAAACACTTCCAAGATATAAAATTTGAAATTGATCATTATGAAATATAATAAAGAAACAATAGTTGTAGTAACAATAAAAATATAGTTAAATAGTAAAATATCAAAACATATAAATATCCACATTTTAGTTATTTAGAATATTTTAAATATTAATTATTTTTCAAAATGTGAATCATTTTTCAATGATATATCTATTTTTATTTATCATGTGAATATTTATTTTCATTTATTCAAAAAGATACAAAATTACCCGACGAAAAAGACAGGTATTTAAATTTGAGATGTAAAAGAAATTTTGTAACATCCATAAAAATATGATCAATTTAATCTTTTTTTTAATTCCCTAACCCTAGCTACCCTGAATCAGTTTATTATTACATAACATTGGAATGATACAATAAATCATGTTCCGAATGACCGATCAGTTTAGTAAACTTGGTTGTACGATATACATTAATAAGTTTTACATTACATAATGAAATAAAAACATCAAAAACATTTTTTCCCCTTCTGAACACACTTATATCCTTGCCCTATCCATGCATGTAAACCGTAAAATAATTCTTCATTTCCTAGTAAAATAAAACAAAGAAAGTGTTCAGATCAGATGCTCATTAAGGATATCAATGGAGCTGAAACATTAAAAAAGCATAAACATTTATAGAAATGTATATAACTAAATAAAAAAATTTAAACATAAACTTCAGCATAATATGACAAAGATTAAATCTAATAATTCCATGTAATTTTTCACATGGATATTCTACTAGTCGAATAATCACATGCAATATCCATGGCCACTTTCATAATGATGGAATGCATAATGCCAGACATCATAACCCCATAGTCAAGGCCTTTTTCCAAGACTACACATATGATTTTGTCAAGGCTTTCTTCCAAGACACTAGTTTGTCTCGTTAGACCTATTGATGCATCGAGGAGCTATAGTGGGCTTCGCCAGCCTATTAATATGTCCAATACATTCCTCATATGAAAAGGTTTAAACATAACATAAACATTCATATTAAAACTAGCATATGAAATGCCAATATTTTATCTATAAACCATGAATAGTATAAAATCAACACATCCATAGTCAAACATATCAAAACACCTTCAATACAATATGGTAGTTTTGTATCATATTAAATCAACTTCAAAAAAGCTTAAATTACATCAAAGGATTTTGACATAGGTGAAATCAAAACATTTTTTAGGAAATATATCTTTCAATTTTGAAATAATTTAAAAGAAATATACATATAAAAGGAAACATTTATTTAGAAAGTAATCTTATAATATTGTATGGGAAGCTTCAAAGATGTTATAAAAGAGAAAAATTGATGCACCCACTATATGAATTAAAAAAACATTCTTATATTAATTTTGTCGAAAAGGTCATAACCAACCATGTTTGGAAAACGACGGAAAGCTTCATTTATAAAAATTTTATAAAAATTAAAACAACGGTATAAATTAAATTAAAATATTGTCTGTGAAATGGTAATGTTTTTTTGAAATATAATTTTAAGGAACACATATGTGGATGATAAAAGGGCCCTAATAGATACTTATGTATTAACAACCTTGGATAAGTAAAGAGATTATAGTATTAACCATTACCTTTTACATTCCCTTAGTCAACGGTATGTAAACGTATGATGTAATACTTAAAAAAGTGTTATTAACTTATAAAACAACTATATATATAAGTATGATATCATATATGATCCTATATTATTGCTTTGTTAATAATATTTCAGTAGTATCAATGTTTCTGGTTTAAATTGATTCGTTTTCATTTATATGCTTGGTTACATATGCCTTGTTTTTTATGGATAGGATGTATTTTATTCATATAAAGATTTATATTATGTACATAAAAATTATTTTTAATCATAAAATGAAAATTATTCTTGATTTATTTTGATGGATTTGAATCTCATCGTGTTCGTGGAGACGGTAATCCGTACATACGCACAAGCGATAATATCATTATATTGATGGTGAAATCATATGTAATTGGATGGTATATCATTATACAGAGTAATTAACCAGTTATATTTTTTATTCATATCAGTTATACTCATTATTATACCCATCAAAATATCAATGTGTTTGAATAATAGACTACACCATGACCTGGTGACAGTAAGCCGTACGTACGCACATATTGTGACTTTTACATTTATAGGATTGACTGAATAATGAATATGGTTTTAACATTTTTATAATAATATCACAGTATGAAAGAGGTAGTGGATTTATTATTTTGGTAGTGAACAATAAATAAAGAAGAAGTGGAAGAAGAAAAGAACATGAAAGAGTGTGGTGAAATTATTATCTCTTCTTCAGGTGTTTCCTTTCGAGTTGATCAAAATGGTTCTGTAGGTTGGCTTTATGATCAAATTAAGGACACTAGTTTTATGTGATGGAAGTTGGGGGATATTTGGGCAGGGTATGGCAATGAAAAATGGCTTTGGAGGTGTGAAATTAAGTGAAGGGGATGTACGATTTTATAAGAGATGTGAGGGTCACTTTAAGAAAGGATTGTGATATTAATTTATAAAAAAATAATTTTTGGTGACTAATGATTTCAAAATTATTTATTTCTAGGATAAGGTGGGTATGGGTCAAAAAAATCTCAACCAATAGATTTTAGACAGGTTTAGGTCACAATATTAACCCTAACTTTTAGATTGAACTCTTGGTTAAATAGTTTGACATTTACCATGCCTCTTTGTATTTTTATATTATATGGTCAATAAACATACTATTACAAGACAAGAGAACCCCATGTGGTTTATTATTAATATATATATCCTTATCTAAGTCCTTGTTCTAAACCATAGATTTTTATTAATATTATATCAATTAATAATATAGTATTTGTTTTAAATACTCAATTATGTCAATTAGGACAATATTCAGTATTTGGTTTTGGTGAAAATCATAAAAACATGATTACTTCAAAAAAATTTAATCAAACCTAACATGTCATATTAACCTATAAAATCAGTGGAATACATCAAAAGTCTCAAATTACATTTATTTGGAAATTTATAATATCAATTTTTTTAATCATTCATTAATAAGTTAATTACTCCATGATCAATGTGTCATAATAAAATTAAATTATTTAATTTATAAAAAATCAATTATATATACTAATGTTGGCTTTCTTATTTATTACTTATCACATCCAAAAACTTCCATGTCACCCAAATCAAAATTTACTTCCAACCAAACCCAAAAAACCATCGATCATTCCCACCCCCGATTGGGATTTACTCTCTGAGGGTTCTCATAGCTCACCTCGACTCCCCTCATCTGCCCCCCTCCGTGACTCCCCTCTCCCTATCCCCATCTTCATTATCCTCTCCATCCATGCCTCCACCTCTCTATGCTCCTCCTTTGGCACCATCGCCTTCGGCTGCTCCACCTTCGGCTACTCCGCATTCAGATCCTCCACTCCGCCCTGTGTTCCAGCATAAAACCACATATAACGGCTCCTGTTGCTCAGTCTCCACCTCTGAATCCTCTGAATCTGGCTACTCCACCTGCTCGTCCTCCACCTTCTCCACCTACTCTTCCTCAGGATCCTCCACCTCCACTGATTCCATAGTAGAGACTATGACTCAAAGTGGATTTCAATATTATTCAGTTTTCTACTATGGGCATCGACTAAGGGTTATTTAAAAATCTCGAGTGTTGATGTCTCTCAATTGAAACATGAGGAGATCTTCATCAGCTAATGTCTCGTCTTGGTAACATATTTCTCAAATCCCTCTACCTCTCCAACTACCTCGAAATTTTCATCATATTTTATCTTCATTAAATGTTTAGGTTTGGATATAATCATCAACAATCCTGTTTTCTCACTTCTCTATTTCTAATTTTTTTAAAATTGAATCCATGGAGAGATAAGGCCTGGATGTTGATTCCAGTTTGTTTTTATCCTGAAAAACATCATATATCTACATGAATCAGTTAATATTTTTCATTTCTAACATTTTTCTTCTGATATTTTGTTTGAAGATTGTTATATTTGAATTTGAAACAAAACTAAACCAATGAATTTAATTAGGTTCTGCAAAAGGATGGTTATCATCTCAAACATGTTCAATGCCATACTACTGCAATAGTTGTTTATACTTTTAAAAGGTTCTATTGAGGTATGATTTCACATTTTAGATAATTTTACCTCCTTGATGTCATGGATACATTTCTCAAAGGTTTATTCATGTGAGTGCACATAAACAAAAAAAATGGTAGGAAAAATTTAGTTTTTGACTGTTTCAAATAATAATATATAATAATTGGTTCAATATTGTGGCTATTTTATATTAATTTTTTAATCATATTATGTTGTATTTCAAAAGGTTTTTGTATCCAGATACATTTTCTCCATATGATTACATATTTTTTTTTGTTGAAGACTACGGAGTTCAATATTATGATTTAGAATATCGAGCATCTCCTTATGATTATAATTTTGATGCAATAGTTCAAAAGGGTAGTGATATTAGCAATGTCATTTTTTTAAATTTTTTCTACACTTATTGTATTTATGATTTGAGACTGATGTGATGATCTCCTGGCAGTAGGTATGTTCTCCTAAATCATTGAAATGGTCTCATCTTCAATTTTCAATATATAACTTCACATGAAACATTTTCATATGTTATTATTGAAAATATGTTTTCTAATTCACAAATTAGGTCATATATTTCATTATGTTATCGGGTATTTATTCACCAATTAATTGATTGAAGACTGTTTTTCCAAATGAAATATTAGGTCTGTGATCATATATTCTCAGCTCGGTTCCTGCATTTCCTATTAACAGATTAGGTATGAAATTAATTACCTATTCCAAAACCTAAATCCTTTTCTTCTACATTATGATAATCTAAAATCTAAATGTGGTGAGTTTTTGTGTTCTAAATATTGTGGTTGTTTTATATTAAATATTTTAACCCTATTATGTGGTATTTAAAGAGGTTTCTGTATCCAGATACCTTTTCTCCATATGATAATATATTTATTTTGGTTAAATCCCTAAGATTTCAGTATTCTGATGTAGAAAATCGAGCATCGCCTTATGATTGTAATGTTGATTCAATAGTTTAAAAGGTCAGGGATATTACCAATTTCATTTTTTTACATTTTTTCTACACATTTTTTATTTATTATTTGAGACACTTCCCATGCGGTTATCAAAAAACCTTACAATATATTTTTTTATTATGATAATCAAACATCTGAATGGGAGGGGTTTGAGTGGTCTAAAAGTGCTATTCATGTGAGTGCATATTAAGAGTTTTTTTCTCTCATGTAAACTTATAGTTATTTATTCCATTTAATTTTTTGTGATGTGTAGCTTTTATTAATTTCATGAGATGGTTTCGCATTAAAGAACATGTTTTTTCTTGGTATGGTGTCAATCCTGATGAATTTTGTACCAGATTGTGATGGTACTGTCACAAATTTCTTCACATTATTACTGCTTTTATGTGTAAATGAATACAATTTTTTAATTTGTTTATTGTTTAATGACGACTTACTCGTATTTTTTCCTTTTAATGGGGTTTAATTTGTGAATTCTATTGATTTCAGGATAAGGTTTCACATTGTAGAAATAGTTTTTGCATTGAAATTGTGATTGTTCAGTTTAATTTGGAACCATCCATTCATACACTGCATCATATGTAATCTTATTAATGTTTACATAGTGATTATCTATTTGAGCCTTTTCATCTCCCAATGTGATGGACTTAATCATGTTGTACATGATTGGGAAAATGGGATGGATATTTGATTATATTTTTTATTTATTAATTGGGAATCTTATCCTTTTAATGTCTTATTTTCAATATTGGTTAAAGATAACATAATATTTCACTTCATTTAGCCTACTAGATCCATTAGACCGTTCTTCTCTATTAGAATCACCTTGAAATCTATTATCATCCACTATATATTGTTTTTTATTCACTATAAACCTTTTTTAGATATCCTATATATCCGGATCTCTGCAATAGGTATGTTTTCCTAAAATTCTAGAATTAACCTTCCTTCTGTCCATTATTTTGTATTTGCAGTTACACACTCTATAAATGCAGGTAATATTTCCTAAAATCATGGAGTAAACCTCCCATATGTCCTACATATTATTTTAGGTGATTTGTTTTAAATATAGAATCCACTATATATTGTTCTTTATGCCCTAAAAAATATGAATATTATAATTAGTCATTTTTAACTTCTTTGTCTATAGTGCCTCAAAAATCTACATATCGAACAACTATTTATGTAGGATCAAACAAGAAAAAGCAAAGACTGGACTTCTGGAAATCTTTTCATTCATTCTGTAAGTATGATGTCATTGTTCTATTTTGAACAATATTTATGTTGTACAACCATGATATTCATCATCTAAAATATTCCTCGATAACTTTGGTAGCAATTTTGATTGGCGAAAACAATATTAGATTCATGATCTTCTTCCTCAACAAGGTAATCATGGATTATTCTTTTACATATTTAAATCCATTTAGTATGTATTTTCAGTAGTAAATAAGTATACATTCGTTCTTAGTATAATAATATTTTAAGGTACCTCTTAATTCTTATACATCCCACTTATAAAAATGATTATTTTTTGTACTAAAATTTGATATTTTGGTGATATTACAAAGACAAATATTTATCATTAAACCACATATATTTTTTATAAAATAACTTGATTATCATAAAATTAGTGACAGGTTAGTGGAGTTGAGAAATATGTATTAAACCTTACATAGAATATATAGAAAGAACTCCAAATGTTTAATGTTTACTGTATTGATGTGAGTCTGTGATATACTCACATTTTGAATGATAGTGAATTTTCAAACCCGAACACTAATGATATGTACAATCCCTTCTAAGTAAACCAAATCCATTCGATGTTTTTAGTTGATTTTCACTAAAGTCATTTTTTTGTATTTTCAACTCTAAAAGAAATTAATTACATCCATCATGATTGCATGTGTCATTTCATTCAAATAAAATTAGTATACAACATACTGAAATATTTCAGTATGATTTATAATAATGTGATCAATTGTGCACTTTCAGTATGCTGTATACTAATTTCTTCTTCTTCAAAATACATGTGTGATGTCATTAAATTTAATTAAATGAATTTAATATCATTTCATAAAGTAGTTATTTGAATAGGTTGTTTTTCATTTTTCACATTATCAAATTCATCTTGAATTTTACTATCATAAACTTGGAATGTTTTTAGTAAGTAAGAATTACTTAGTTCTTCAATTGTTTCCATCACATGTGTCTATTCTAACGCAAAGGTCTACATAAGAAGAATCAATAATATATCATTGCAGCTATTTTAACCAATGGTATGAAAATATGATCTTAATACATTAATATTTTTTGAAATATCTATAATTTTTTTATCTATTTACATTTATCAGTTTTTATGCACATATACTTCTTTAAATATTTTTATATAGGATGAAAACCATGCTGACTTTTCAAGGTTTTCTGATAAACAAGACATCAATGCGGATTATATTTGATATTCCATTGCTTTTTGTGAAGGACTTTCTGAATCCCACTAGAAGCCCAGATGTGTTCTTGCAGCATGTAGCGGATCATACACTTCCAAGCACTGGGTAAAAGTCTTTTGTATCAGTACATACTAACTCTTATTTGTATTTATAATCAGTTGGCATTTTGTTTTATTGGACTTCATTTTGGGTATCCTAATTAATCTAATGGAATTTTCTTCCAGGTTGAATATATTATCATATGAGTGCATTTATGGAACACACCCCTTCCAACAATAAAGAAACCTTCATGAAAAGTCGGCTGGAAAGAGTATTATTTCCATCTATAGGTATGTATATTATTTTTTTTCAATTTTTTTTCATGTTCTTTTCTTCATGATATATTTTATGTTTAATTAATCAACCACATTACAGGTTTACCTCTTACCTCAACAACCTTACCTTCTTATTCTTAAAACCGAAATTCTAATTCAAATATCAGAAAGGACATCTATATACATGCAGAACGGATGAAAAGTCGTATATCTATCAGTAGATAATGTTGTGTTCTTTCTGTACATCATTATTTTAATGCTAATGTGAAACAATTCATTAATATTATTATTTTAGTATCCGTTATACACTCAATGGATGCCCATTATTTTACTTTAATCTTTATTTATTTTCAAATTACATATATTTTTTCTTTGATATTTAATAACAGGGTTCAAGTTATATTTACCCCTTTTAAAACATGACCTTCAATAAGAGTATTCAAGATTGATGTCCCCTCATATTAGTTATGGTGTTTTTGTTAACATTTGTAATCATTATTGTATTTTCATTACATTCATCCATTATTTGTTGTTGAATTCCAAAGCAATGTTTCTGGAATCTGTATGCACTTATGTGTGTGCATATTCTATAAGAACATATACATTATACACCTTCATGCTTATAGAGAATGTTGATATTATCTCTCATTCTATATCAAGATTCAATTTGTTTTCATATATTTATTGATTCAATTTCATTTTTTCAGGTCTTCTGAAGTGGGTCAGAGAAATGAGATGAGAGTTGGAGGGGAGAAGTTGAGGTACAAATCATGGATGGATGCAGGCATTTCTAGATTTGGTGGTTGGATCAAATGAAACCAGGTGGATAGTGTTGGTTTAGTTGAAGGGTAAACGAGTGTATTTTTAAAACAGGTAAGATATCACCATGTTATAATTAAATGAAATAAAATTTCATTTGGAATCTTATATTGGTCGTGTGTGTCATGGCCCGCTGGTCAGTGTGTGTCGGTGTTACTTGAGATCCCACCCCGTTGGAGGTGATTTGATCGGCCATCCCACCCCATATGTTATATGATGGTGCACTACACTTATAGTATTTGATGTGGGATATTGTTCATGTTATAATTAAATACCTGAATCATGCATGCTCATGCCTCAGACTGACCCATTGACTTGCTCTACTGCTCGCCACTTTCATTATCAACCACCAGCTGCCACTTCATCACCTCAAGAACTCAATGGATGACCATTCTGAGGTAGATCTTGATCTGCTAATCAACACTTATGGATGCATAACACATCTATGTTTGTGGAAAATGATTTTTTCTTTTATGATTACAATTATTCCTCTACACAGCTCATATTTATTATCAGAAAAACTATTCTTTATGTAAATTCTTTTCAACAATGTGTTTCATAATTCAAAATATTGATTTCCTAAATGTATTTTATATTGAAAGGATGTTTCCATACTTGACTACTCCTAAAAAAGTCACATGAAAATTAATGTATCTTATTTGAAATATTATAATGTTTTCTTATTAATATATTCACTTCAAATTCAAAATTATTAACCACTTATTTGGGATTAAAATACAATAAAACATTATTGTTTCTTCGAAACTATTCCAATATTAATCTCTTAGTAAAAATTATTATAATTATTATGTATCACTGTGCGTACGCATGGGCGGGTACTAGTTATAAATAAAATACCATTATGTAGGAAATTATTTTATCCTTATAATAAAAATTTAGTGTCTAATTTATATTGTTTGTAACTATATATTAAAAATGTTTTAGTTATTAAACATTAAATTTAACTCTTTTAACTATTCTTTAAATAAAATAATAATTAATGTCCTAATCTAATCCATGTAGACCAAAGGGGGCCATATTTTATTCCTAAGGTTTCTATTTCCCGATTTACACATATGAAATAGAATTAGGACATGTTTCGAGGTAATTATAATATCATTTTTACCATTAATTACCCTATTTACTTTTAACAGTGGTAATAAAAGTCAAAACTTTCTGTTTACCAAAAATTATTTTCATCTTAAGGAGCCACATTTTACATACTTATGTTAACCATGTCTCTTGTTTTTTTGAAGTTCAACTCACAGATGTAGTAATATTATGTTTTATGAAAATTTTCAAATGCACCTAGAATGTTGGTAAAATGTGAAAAAATGATCAAAAAAAATTTATATATCTAAACATATAATAAAATGACCCTAATGAATTAAATTGAAAATATATAGGTACTATGTATGAATATTTAGAAAAAATTTAATAAAATAAATTAACTAATTACTTAAATAAAATGTCAGTTATAATGTTTTCTCTAATTATCAAAAATTTAATGTTATAAGAAAAATACCAAAAATTCACCATATGATAATTTTGAAATTCGGAATCCAAAAATGAAGTCCATTTTAAAAAATAAATAATACAAATATTCAAAAAGTGGGAATTACCATTCATAATGGATACTGAATATCATTTGAGATCTTTCCCACAAAAAGTGGGCATTACTATTCATAATGGATACTGAATATCATTTGAGATCGTTCAAAAATATTATGAATAAATACCACTAAAAAGTTATCAAGATATTCCATGAAGACTCTATTCATTAGATACATTGAAATAGAGGGTGCATTAGTCAGCCCAAAAGGCATTACTGTAAACTCGTAATGCTCATACCTTGTTCGAAATTCTATTTTTAGAATGTCTTTCTTCTTAACTCACAACTGATGAAGACCTGATTGTAGGTCTGCCTTTGAAAAATATCTATCTCCATGAAGTTGATCAATTAAATCATCAACTCATGGTAGGGGATACATGTTATTTATTGTTATAGCATTGATCTCCCTATTGTCAATGCACAACCTCATAGACCAATATTTCATATTAAAAATTGATAGGGGCTCCCCATGGAGAAACACTAGGGATAATAAATCACTTAGTACTCAATTCCTCTACTTGTTTATTTAGTTCCACTAATTCCATAGTGGTCATTCTATAATGTGTCATCGATATTGGCCTTGAACCAAGAATTAAATCACTAGAGAACTCAATTTCTCTTTCTAGATGATGTTCTGGTAAATAATCTGGAAACACATCAACATATTATTGGACAATAGGTGTGTCCTATATTTGAAAATTATTTTCCTCACCCATAGTTATTTCATTTATTCCTCCCAAATAATTTATTTTATTAGAGCTAAAGGGATGGATCTACAAAATAATTAAGTGGTGACGTTTCTGCTCTAACGAGAAGTTACTTATTATCATCATTAAAAATTATAACCTTTTTCTTCTTAAAATAAATTTTCAAATCAAGGTCTGAAAACCAATCAATTCAAAGGATTATTTAAAATTCAATCATGGGTATGATGCAGAGGTCAACGGATAAAAAACATTTATATGCCCTAGTGGGAACTGATTCAGAAAACATTGTTTCGATGATACTTCACATAGGTGTTTTGATTGAAAAATCCCTTGTTGAGTCAAAAAAGTATCTAATTTTATTAGAAAACTAGGAATATTTGAAAAAATGTGATGATCTAGAATCAAATAATGGATTTTATAAACTTGGGGATCCATTAAATTAACTACCTCCACGTGTTTCGGAGCTTTAACCTTATAAGTAGTGATCACATAAGCTTGTCCTTTCTCCCATGGCCTTTTCTGAGGTATGTTCCCTTGGGGTATATGAAATTCATTTTCATAATGCCCTTTTCACTGCAATTGTAGCACTCAACATTAACAGACTCTTTCTTCCCCTTGCAATCACGAGATTGGTTTCCTTTTTCACCACACCTATAAAATACATACATTCCCTTCAGGAAAGTACTGAGGTGTTTCTTTCCACATTTACTGCTAGATGGATATTCATATTTTCCCTCAATCACCTTATTTACTTTTCCATAGTGTTTAGAAGATCACTTTTTCTCTTACTTTGATTTAATGTCATAAGACATAGAGATTTCATTTTCTTTCTTGATAGCAGATGAGACAATATCTTCTTACGATTAGAATGATTATGAGATGAATTCTCGATAGAGAAATGGTTTTACCCCATTAATGAATGGATCAATCATACCCCTTGGGTTATGTATATAATCATATGCATGCCTTGCTAACCTTGTAATTTTAGCCTCATAACTTGTGACATTATCATCCACCTTTTTCCCCAGACTCAGAAATTGCCTTTCCATATCCGCTCAATGGTCATGAGGAATGTATTTTTCAATGAAAATATATTTAAACTCCCTTAATTAAATGTTAAATACTTCTTCAACTTCTTTTTTGTTTTGGATAATGTACCCCCATTGATATGAATCTCCCTTGAGGTGATACACTTCTTGGAAAACTTTTTCCCTTTTGCTACTCCCCATTGCATAAAATAATTTCTCTAAGGAACTTTTCCATTGCTCAACAACTAATAGATTTGTACTCTCATTGAACATTGGTGGTTTCTGCCTCATAAAACGGTCTAACATTGATTCTTCGTATTGTGGATTAGGGTTCTCCATACATGTAAAGTTATTATTCATAACCTATGTGAGTTGTCCCAGTATGATGATAAAATTATCAACACAAGTTGCATCACTAGATTCACTATAACTATCTTGAGTAGTAGGTAAATCCATACATAGATTATGTGGGTTGATAAGGATTCCATTCCTTCCACTAGGCGCCATTTCTAAATAATGGCATACGCTAGATTAGTTTATGAATCTCAATACATAATTCAAAACTTTTAAAACAATTAAAATATATTGAACAGTTTACTTATACATTCCATAATCAAAAAAAATTTCCTTGATGAATTATATAAACATAAACCCTTCATAATTGTTTGTAAAGAAAATGAGAAATATCCTAATCATTCCCCTGTCATAACCAAGAGTTCATCAAGACTCATTGTCATGCACTAGTTCCCATTCAAGTCTAACTCAATGCCGTGTTTTTTTGTTTTACCACTACGTACAGCTGTGCTCAAGCTGTCTCTGCCTACTCAAATCCAGATAGGGATGTATTTCTTGGATAAATCACAAAATATATGTAGTTCCAAAATTCTAGAAGTTTCTTCTACGATAATCCTCAAAGTCTATCTTAGGCTATGATTATATAATCTGAGTTTTTCTAAACATATTTTCCAATGTTTGTACTATAATTACATTGATACCAACTGTAACGCCCCAACCCCAATTACCCAGAATCGGTGAATTATTACACAACATTGGCATGGTATGACGAATCATGTCCTGAAAGACCAGTCAATTAAGTTTCCTTGGAAGTACTAAATACATTAAAAATGATTACATTACATCATGAAATAAAAACATCAACAACATATTTCCCCATTGTAACACACTTATATCCTTATCTTATCCCTGAAGGTTAACCATATAATACTTCTTCACATCCTTGGAAATATAAAACATAGAAAGGGTTGAGCACAAATGTTCAGTAAGAATAGAAATATAGTGGAAACATTCATAAATAATCATAAACATTTAAGACAATGTAAAACACTAAAATTAATTCCTTTTAATCATAATCCTCACCATAATATGGAAAAAATAAAATCAAATAATTCCATTTACTTATTCACATGGATATTTTAGTAGTTGAATAATCGCATTCAATATCAATACCCACTTTTATAATGATGGAATGTATACTGCTAGACCATATAACCACGTAGTCCAGACCTTGTTCCAAGAATACATATAAGATTTTTTCAGGACCTTGTTCCAAGACATTGGTGTGTTTCATGAGACATACCGATGAATCGAGGAGCTATAGCGAGCTCCACACATGAGTTACTAAGTCCAATGCATTCCTCATATGAAAAGGTTTAAACATAACATAAACATCCGTATTAAAAACAGCATACCAAATGTCATCAATTTATCCATACTCAATTAATGGTATATAAATCACACATCCACATTCAAACATTTCAGAAAACCATCAGTACCATAGGGATGTTTGGTATCCTAATAAACCAGCTTAAAAAAGGTTAAAATTTCTGAAAGGATGTTGACCTAGATGAAATCAAAACTTTTTGATAGAAATAAAACTTTCTAGTTGGAAGTCATTTAAAAGTCATATAATTGAAAAAAAACATTTTTTTTGATAATATTCTTATAAGCTTGTATGGGAAGCTTCAATGATTTTATTATGGTGAAAAATAGCCGCACCCACTATATAAGTTAAAAAGAAATTCTTACATTAATTTTTTTGAAAAGGATATAAAGGACCTTGTTTGGAAAACGACAGAAAGATTCATTTATAAAAAATTTATAAAAAGAAAACCAAGGGTATAAATGAATTTACCCTATAGTCTATGAAATATTAAAAATGTTTTGAAATATATTTTTATGCAACACATATGTGGATGATAAAAGGGTCCAAGTAGATACTTAGGTATTAACAACATCATATAAGTAAAGAGATTGTAGAATTAACACTTACATTGTACATTTCCTTAGTGGATGGTTTAATAACATTATATGTAATAGTTAAATAATTCTTATCAAACTATAGAAGAACTATATTCATAAGTATGATATCATATAATATCCTCTAATATTGCTTTGTTAATATTATTTCAGTAGTATCATAGTTTCGTGTGTTAATTGAATTGTATTCCTTTATATGTTTTGTTTTGTCAGCCATGTTTTTTGGATATAATAAATTTGATCCATATAAAAAATGATATTTTGTTCGTAAATTTTTTTTTAATCATAAAATAAAAATTATTCTTGAATTTTTATAATGGGGAATGAATCTCATCGCGTTCGTGGAGATAGTAATCTGTACGTACGCACGAGTGATAATATCATTATATTGATGGTGAAATTGACTGTAATGGGATGTTATATCATATATATATAATCATTTAAATGTTATAATTATTATTTATATCATTTATACCCATTACTATACCCATCCAAATAATGTTGTGTCTGATTTACAAACTAGACCGCAACATGGAGACGGTAAGCTGTACATACGCCTGTATGGTGTCTTTCTCATTTATAGGTTGGATAGAATTAGAAATATGGTTTTTCTATATTTATAATAACATAACAGTGTGAATGAGGTACTGGAGTGTTAATTTAGGTATGGATCAATAGATATAGAGGAAGTGGATAAAGAAAATAACTTGAAAGAGGGTGGTGAAATTATTACCTCTTATTCGGGTGTTTCTTTTTGAGTTGATCAATATGGATCCATAGGTTGGATTTATAATAATATTAAGGACTCTAGGATTATGTGAGGGACGTTGGGAGGATATTTGGGCATGGTATTCAGAGCCTAATGGCTTTGGAGTTGTGAAATTATGAGAAGGGTAAGTACCCTATTATAAGAAAGGTGAGGGTAATTTTCTGAAAAGTTTGAGATATTATTTTATAATAAAATCATTTTCGATTTCTAATGGCTCCAAAATGAGTTATTTCGAGGCTAAGGTGGGTATGTGTCGATAAAATGTCATCCAATTGGTTTTAGACAGAATTAAGTCACCATATTAACCTTATCATTTAGATTAAACTTTTAGTTAAATGAATTGGTATTTACTGTTTCCCATTATTTTAGTATATTATATGTTTAATAAGCATACAATAACAAGCCAAGAGAACCAAACTGGTTCATTATTAATATATATAACCTTATCTAAGTCCTTTACTCGATCATTATATTTTTAAGAATATTATATTAATTAATAATATAGTATTTGTTTTAAAAACACAATTATGTCAATTTGAACAATATTTAGTATTTGGTTTTTGTGGAAATACAAATATCTTGAATACATTAAAAAATATATTTAATCAACCCTAACATGTCATATTATCCTAGGAAATTAGTATAATTTATCAAAATTCTCAAATTACATTTATTTTTATACTTACAATATCATTTATTTTAAACATTTATTAATAAGGTAACTACTACATCATCATTGTGTCATAAATAAATTAAATTATTTAATGTACAAGAAAAGATAATTAAAATACCATTATATAAAAACTATTTTTAGATTTATAATGAATATTTATAGTCGAATTTATATTTTGTGTAACCCTATATTAAAAATGGTTATGTTTTTAATCATTGAATTTAACTCTTTTCACTCTTCTTTAAAAAAAATTTAAATAATGTCCTAATCTAATCCATGTGGACCAAAGGGGGTAATATTTTATTATTATGGTTGTTTTTTGTTGAATAACACATATCCAATAGAATTGAGATATGTTTTGGGGTAATTATAAATTCATTTTTATCCTTAATTACCTTATTTACTCATAATCGTGTTAAATAAAAATCAAAAGTTACTATTCAACAAAAATTAGTTTCATCTTTCTGATCCACATTACACTTACTGATTAAAACTCTATCTCTCATATTTTTGAAATTAAACCCATTGAAGCAGTAAAATTAAGTTTAATGCAAATTTTCAAATGCTTCTTGAAGGTGGGTAAAAGACGGTAAAAAGATCAATAATATTTTATATATCTAAACATATTATAAAAAGACTTCAATGAATTAAATTGAGAATATTTAGGTATTATGTATAAATTTGGACCTAAAATAAATTAAAATAAAATAACTAATTACTTAAAAAAATGTCGTTTTTAAACAATAAAGCTGTGTTTTTAACTATTCATAAAAAATTTAAAATATTCAGAAAAATACCAATAATTCACCCTAAGCCCTTTTTGGTATTATGAATCCAAAAATGAAGTCCATTTTGAAAAATTAAATTTATAAAATTAAAAAAAAGTGGGTATTAATATTCATAATGGCTACATTGATTGGTCCTGGTGTGTTAAAACTCTATGTTGTTTACAATGCAAGCTACTACATTATTCAAAGGGAAACATACCTTAGAAGCATGGGGTGTTACTTGTTTAACCTTAGAATTTGAATAAATCCTTAAGAAAATATTAAATATATTAAAAAATATCAATTTTATAGATCTATAAATCATATAATACACATTCAATTTAGAAAATATATTTTACTAATTCAAATGTATTCATAACATCTAATGTATGGTTTCAACCCAATGGCATGTTAGAAAATGTTCCATTGTTAAACAAAAAATTAGTTTAAAAAATAATGGTCTTATTATCAAAAAAAATTCATGGTCCATACATTTAAAATAGCATATTGATTATAACCCATATGTTTACTCCAAATTTTATGATTGAAAACCATTTATTCCTTTAACAAGAGATGGGTATCAATAGTGTTTCCTGAGGACTTATAAACATATAAAATTCATTATACAAAAACATTACGCTCTAAGTAATATTAATTAATCAATAAAGATAATCTTAAAAAACACTTAATGTTATATATATAGTAAAACAAAGCATTATATTTGTGCGAATTTAACTAATAATGATTCATACTGTATTCAAAAGATAATAAATTCCCAACATGTTCTAGGTTCTATATACCACGTCATCTTTTATATACTTACCCATGATTTCCCATGGAGTGATAATATTATGGTGAGAAATATGTTAATGGTAAATAGATGTAATATATATTTTTATAGAATTTGATATATTTTATGATGTACAAAATTTCAAAAATATTAATGATATTTAAATTCCATGGTGTACTTTGTGGTAATTTATAATAAAAATCTTATTTAAATATGTGTAATGAATGCATGGATTTTTCCTAATAATCACAAAATTAATAAGACCATTTAAATTTCCATGTATTCCAATTTTCAAATGGGATAAACCCCATCATATAAGACATATATATATTTAATCCATAACCTTTTTACTAAAGAGAATATAGTGTTTCCCTTTGGGTGTTCACCTGCATCTCTTAGTTTAACAAATAGGACCTAAATCTCAAATAAATATGATATAAACACCACCCATGTTTTCATATCACGGTTGTTAGTTTTTTTTAATCACCATTTGCTTTATAAGATATTCAATGAGGATAATTTAATTCCAATATATGAAAAAATCATGTTAGATAAGAATTTGGTGTTTAGGCCTCATATAAAAACTCATTTCACATTTATCCATATTGTGAGACTGATTTCCTTATTTCTATAATATTAAATTTTATCCAACTACTACAAACATATCATGGGTATATTAATTCCTCCATAATACATGTCTTCTAATATATTAGATAAGAAAAATTATGAACAATATTTTAAATGTATTCCCACCCACACACCATCATTAGATTTTTCATTTCCATTTAGTCTCAAGGGACTATAATGGTATAGCCCTATGAGTGTCAATAATTACTTCAAGGCAATTCAATTTTAATAATATATAGTTAAACTCGTACTTTGGTGAAACAATTATTTCTATTTAGATATTGAAATTTATATGTTCAAATAAAATATATATTTTTATAAAACATAGGAAAATTAATGATTATTGAACGAGGATGTGATTGAACAAAATTTATGTCTGGAAAATTTTTAATAGAGAATGTGTGAGGTATTGATTTTTTAGATCATGAACTGGTTAAATGTGAATTTAAATTTATCTATCATGTTTGTTTTTATATTAAAATAAACAATGGTCATGGGTCTAGGTATCCTTGTATATATTAATATATCTCTATTATCATATGCTCAATTGCATAAGAAAATTATAGAATTAGGTGTCTCATTGCATTATTTAAATATAAATGTCATGAAATAAATAATTTTAATGTGTAATTAATGTTAATTAATCACTAAATAATATTATTATTCTATATTCATATTCTAATGTTCATGATTTATAATGAGTAATGAAATAAAATTTATATTTATATACCAAATTAGAAACCTAATCATTAAAATGAATTAGAATAATAAATCATGTATAGAAGATCCCTTCTTTTAATTACCATATACAAGAGATTATTGAACAATAAATTTAGTCATTAGTTGTTTTGAGATGGAGGGAAAATTAAATTAAATACTATGGATTGTATAAAAAATCTTTGTGGAAGACCGTATAATAGTAGCACATATTACATATGGCTAAATTCTGTTCTATGTTTACCTTGAATTATCATCCTCCTCTATTTTCTATATTCCATGATACATTCCATAATGCTGATATAATTACATTAATACTAAAATTAGTTTTGTCTGGTTTATACATTAGGGTCTCGAGTGAAAAAAAATTATGACATGGTCATTAATCTCAAATCATCAGATCTTTAAATTTATTGGCACCCATTTTTGTGGAGAATATAAGGGTGTCCCGAAATAAATTTGAATGTTTCTCTTTTGGGATTCACATTCATCGTCTTTTATCATTTCAGGAATTATTGATTTTATTCTTGGCATAAAAATATGTTCATGAGATTCGGTGTAGTTACCTAACATATATTTCATCATTCTTTCTTGGATATTTAGTTTTGAGCTATGAACTCATTTATTGTACCAACACACAATATAATAGAATTTTGATTACCTCATTAATTCCACCCCATGTTTTATTTTATACATAATATAAATATTAGGATTCCTTTAATATAGTGGATAAAAACAATTTTTTATAATTGTAATAAAATTCTTATTTATTAAAATAAATTGCATTTATATCAAAAATATAGGCCTGGAAATTTCCGTGAAGAACCACTATACATGAAATTTAGGAATTCCTCATGATTTAAAAATAATAATAATAATAATAATAATAATTCTCACTCTACCATGAAATAAATTTAACATTAAATATAATAATGTTGATAAATATGGAATTTAATTTTCATGCATCACATGGATATAATTCATCTACTAATAATTATTTTAATAAATCACATCTATATGGAAAATAATTTTCCTATTTTTAAATGAAAATGTTATTTATTTCTTTTATTTAAATTGTTTAATTCATTATCAATGCATATAAAAATTTTAAATTACATTCCTATTAGTTCTATTCTCAACACAATAAATTTACATATATAAATAGATTTTTTCTCATACACCAAGTCAATCTCGTGGTCATAGGATTATATATAATATTCATTCTCCTCCCTATAAAAATAATTAACCGTTTGTTTTAAATGTATCTATTAGGATAAAATGTTTCCAAGGCCTTTGGGAATGTATTTAGTGAATAAAAATAATGTAAACATATAGTAATTGGGGAATTTTGTAATGAATTTCACATGATATTCAATAAAATCTCTATGGGAAATTCCTACTTTAAAAAGTACATCACCACTTTTCCTCTACACTATAATGTAATGAATCGATAATGTATAATGAAAGATGAACTTTATTGTTGTTTAGTGAAATTTTTTCCTTTTTTAATTTTTTTGGAAATGACTCACATTGGCCACCCAATCCGAAATGAAAATAAAATTAATTGTCCACGAAATATTAATTATTTACCTTCCAAGACAAAACACAATTTTTATTTATATTTATATTATATATATATATTGAATAGGGAGTGTAATATAGTAAATTGATTCAATAATCATTTACCATTCCATTATCTCATTTAAACAACAAATAGAACATATATTCTAATATGCATTTCCTGTCCACCATGGTCTTGTCTACCATACACTCACCGTTTTTATTATATATATGAAATATATAATCTATAGTTTGAAATAATATAATAGTATTGTGATGTGGATCCTATATAACTTGTATATTTATGTATTATATGCACTTATATGAGAATCCACATAATGTTATGTCATATGAGGAAGGAAATACTCAACAAAATGACATGGTCAAAGTAAATATGATTTTTATAATTATTATTTTGATGATTTGAAAATAATGCCACAAAAAAATTCATGGCTCTCACTAAATAAATATAATAAATTTTAGAGTTGAAAATATATAATAATTTTTTTTCATGAATGAGTAAATTGAATTTATAAACTTATTAATGAATATAAAAATAGGAAAAAAATCAACATAATTATGAAATATTCATGGAATGGAAATTTTATAAAAATTTCATTCAAAACAATTAATCAATATTTCTAAATCATGCATTAGTAAATACATTTATCCATTTAAATATCTATATGTTCCTTTCCGTATTTTCATAATTCAAATTTAATTTAAAATAATTTCAAAAAATAGAATTACTAATTTCATTTGTTGATTTCAATCTCATAGATTAGTGATTATTGATAAAATATCATGTTTACGAAATTTATTTTCCTTATCACATCCACTGAATGATGTTATTGGAAATATTTTATGAAATATTATTTCTCTCCTTTGGAGACACCCTTATCAATGATCTTCCTTCTAAATTACCAATTATACACATGTTTTCTTGTTACTAAAAATTATAAAATTATTTTATTAGAAACCAAATATAAATAAAATTTTGGGGATATTATAAAATAAAAACATTGATTTTTTTATATTTTTCTAAAAATAAATAAAAAATTAAAAAAAATTATTTACGTTAAAATGTTTTCACATGTGAATGAATCAAGTTAAAAAGTGTCCCACCTACTCATCTCATGTAATTATATGATGATGTGTGTGGCTTGGAATCCATTTTCATGATTTACCATTCTATTATAACTAATGAAACATTACTCTTAAATCATAACGTGATATGATTTTTGGTGAAACATTTTCACATAGTGTGTGGAAACTCATAGTGTAAACATTAAGATCCTCATGTGGAATCTTAGAAAAATGGATTTAATTCTATATAATCTTTTTATAGATGGATTTTTATTTAGTTGATATGATATTATTAGAGGAACCATAATACTGGTTTCAATTTCTACATAATGGGTCTTCTCTAGTCCATGATCGTAAACATTTATGGTGTTTTATAGGATAATTCTATACCCATGTCGTGTCTCTATTACGTCACAATAACATCTATATATTCTTTTTTCTAATTATGTATTTTTAACACCTAATATATATCATATATGAGAGTTTACTACCTTACTCTATCATGTGTGGATTATTCATGTATCGTGGTATATCCTTGGCTCATATCATAGTTTGACCCACTAAATAATATGGAGGTAAAATTAAAATTATTGTAACTATAAATAATTTACCCATCAATCATTGGAAAACATCCCCGATATTAGCTTCAATAATATTTTACCTATTAAAGGGTATCATTATTTCCTATGGGGATACCCAAATTTAATAATTTATATTTAAATTAATTATCGTGTATGAGTGTTAATATTATAGATGTTTGGACAATAAATATGTGAAAATTTTCTTGATTTTCTAGTTTTTTTGGCTTCGGGTTCTTATAAATGGAGTAGATAATTGGTTTTTCCTTGGTTATTATCAAATTTGTGGTGAAAAAGATATTTGGTGTTGTTTTCTCATATTAATATATATATATCTACTATTATATGTAAAATTAATTAGGATTTTGAAATATGTATTAGAATTCATAACTTATATAATCATAATGAAATTATACCACTAAATAACCATTCATTATTCAGTGTAATTAGTGAAAATATGAAAAGGTGTTACTTGATTCCTAAGATATATATAATGGGATATGAAAATAAATAATGTAGAAATTGATATGTGATTGCAGTAACCTAAACATGAAAATGACATTGGAAAATAATTCACCAGCACAATCCATTTTTGTTACAACATGTGAAAAAATATGGAATTTACCCCACCTACTAGTCATCTTAAGGTGAGAGGGAGGGGAACAACGAAAATAAATCTGACAAATTGGATGGGGTTTCCTAGAAGAATATTTCAAAGAAAAATGTTTTTTCTCCAAGGGAAAAATTAATTGATCTTTTTCCTTAGAAGAAATATCTTTATCACTAATTTATAGAATTAGATTTAACCTAGGTGTTGCAATTATACAATCATTGTGTTCATTAACTATGTGTCAGTCAATCATTAGTTTCCCTAGTAAATTAATCGTTGGAATATGTATTTAAACTCTTTATATCATATCATCAAATTTCTTTTCACTCAGTTCCATAGCATAGAAGGGGCTGTCACACAATGAATTTTTTTAGTTTCACTCCTGGGATTTGATTCCATCATCTATTCCCCACAACATTGTTTTATATTCTATTAACATCATGAATAAGGATTTCACTACTCGAATTGTGGTTTCTTAGTGTATTTTGCTACTTTTTATTAGATCTTCTATTTGAGGCTGATAATTCATTCCTCGAATCATATGACATGATAACTCATTATCATCTCGGCAAATTAATTTCTTTATTTTCAACCAAATTTAATTCAAATGTTTAATATCGTAAGATGTATAAAATAATATGTTTCATGTCCGGAATATTGACCATAATAAAAAATCAATATCTT
This sequence comes from Viscum album, assembly GCA_963277665.1. Classification (NCBI taxonomy): domain Eukaryota; kingdom Viridiplantae; phylum Streptophyta; class Magnoliopsida; order Santalales; family Viscaceae; genus Viscum; species Viscum album. The sequence continues at coordinate 697,882,439 of OY728163.1, forward strand.
CTTTATCGAAAATAAATACTGACATATTGAAATTATCTAACATTGTGATTTAACATTTATAACAAAAACATACTCCTATTTCAAGTTGAATTACAAAAGGATATAAATTAATATATCTCAAAAAAAACTATTGTTATGATTTATTCCCATTATTTTCTTATTAATTATTCATAAACTAAAACACCCCAATGTACCTGTTATATGGATTGAAATTTTAATAGACATTGGTGTTGGTTGAAAAACAATAATACAAACACGTTTTCTTCAAGTCTATTGAAAATTAACTGAAAAATGTTTCTATTATTAACATTACTATAAATTCTATAACATTTCATATCACATGAATTTAAAATATGACTAACAAATAAAAGGGCTTTTAATCCACTCATTGGGATAAATTATATGACCCTTCCAAGTCCCAATCCCAATAACGTGGGATCACCTCCATATTCTAAAAAACATTTCATATGGAAATTCAAATTTTTTTTTATCCCTCATGAATTTCTAATTGGAATGAAACGTGATAATAAACATCTATATTTATTCAAGAGTATGAAACTCTTATATATCACTAATCATGATGGGTGATAAAAAATTTCATCATACCAATAAAAATTCCATGATGGAAATAAATATAGTATATCCCAAAAATTTGAGAAATATTAAAATAACAAAACATACATAGAAACCATCATTGAGAGAAGAAAACTCAAATATAGAAGTGTTAATCTATGATCCATTTAAAAAAAATCCCTTCGATCAAAATATGTGATGATGATCCAATAAACATGTGATGATATTTATAGTCCTTAAATAAAATAAAAAAGGATCAGTGAATCAATAATTCTATAGGTGAATAGTACATAGGCCATAAATCTATTATTGATGATACATAATATGATTGATCATCCATTAGATCCATATATTCTTTAGTGGTGAGAAAAACTACTTGTGTTGGGATAGTAAACCATTAAACGTGATTTATGAGAAATAAAATCAATAGCATGTCAAATTATTAACTAATGTTACATAAATAAATATATAATGTTATATGAAACCTAGAATCTACAGCTGATGATTCCATAAACCATATATATATTTCTAAATAGATAATGAATTCAATATCTATAATTCAAGAACCAATATTCCATAAATGTTTTGGTGATAATCTAGTAAATTCTAAATCAAATTCTTATAAGATAATAAATCCATGTTTTTTTTGAGTATAGAAAATAGATAAATACTATATAGATTATCAAGTAATCCCATATATCAATGAATGTGACTAGATTAAATATCAATTATTTTACAAAACATCCACCATTATGGTAAATTGTATATTAAATATTTATGTTTTCTGATATTATATTGTATCTGAACTTATATAAATCACTATGAAATAAATATCAAGTACACTATCCCATGAACATGGGTTGATTTTATATAATTATATGAAAATTTTACATAGAATCAACAAAGAAAGAACCCAATAACTATGGTTTTCAATATTGTAGAATGCCACTATAAATCACGGAAATAATGAAACAATCATTTTATAGGAAATAAAATCACATTCATATAGAAGGGGGTATTTCAAGGGTGATGATTGTCTTCCCATAATATTGATATCAACTCCCCATTAATATTTCCTTGAATCCCATAAAGCTATATTTTATATGACCTATTGTCTTTGAAAGAATCAAACATCATGTTTTCTATAATTACCCCACATTCAATCATAAATAAATGGGTATCTTCAAAAAAATATATTTCTTCTCATGTGTGTCTATATTTATATAGATTAATCCCATAGGGATGGAAATTAATAAATATATTTTTTATAAAGTAATATATAATTGAAATTTTTAACATTATATAGGATTTCCCCATATACATAGAAAATTTCCCTCAAACAATGTTTATCATTTAACAATATGATCTTCTATTTGTTTTGTGGAATAAATCTTATATATTTTGTAAATTCACTATAATTTTTAACCCCTCTATAATTACATTTATATTCATTCCATGATTCTGATAGAAAGTTCTCATCCTTTTTTCTAGGAAAACAATGCTGAAAATTATTTTATTGACTATTTATTAGTTTACATATTTAATAGATAATATAAATTTAGCTATTTAATTTGAGATCCTCTTAAAAGTGGAGCTACCATAAAAACTATCCCTGGTTAGAGATAAATCACCGCCATTCATAGTCATATTGTAATAACATTCTGAATATTTTTCATCATTACAATGCATAAAACCAATTAATGTTAAAAAATTAAAATAATTTGATATAACAATGAACATTTACATGGAAGATAATATACTACATAAAATAAGTGAATAAAATTTTAACTAGAGATTAGGTCTATATTTATGATTCAATGAATGAATTTATGGGAGGGAAAATATTATATATGTTTTATCTTCTTAACTCATAATAATGAATTATTGTACAATAAATTTATGTACTATATATATCATTTTATTTTCCTATCTTTTTAAAAACTCTAAATCACTTCAAAAGATCAAAATAAAATATACTAGATAGGTTAAAATCTCAAGATTCTAGATGGGGAATATTGGAATGTCACTCTTCTTTTAATTTCCAATTTATTGAGTCCAACATCCTAAATGTAATGAGATTAACTCAAAAAAATTCTTCATAGAAAACGTGAACAAAATATATTGAATCATTTCAAAAGCCTCTAAATGAAAATGAATATATTGATTCTTGTTATATCTATTAATATACTTTTCACCTCATGTATAGTGATAAGAGGACCCAGAAAGCCTAATTGTATCTACATCCTTGGAATAATATTCCATGGTGGTGTCTAATTTTGATATTTTTAATAGTGTCACAATATCAAGGAGTGTTTTTAATCATTTTTTTCAATGGAAATTTCATATCAATATGTTCTAAAAAAGACATGATCGATGATTTTGAGTATTCCATACTAAAATTTATAAAACAATCTATATTTCAATTTTTTCCAATATAGATTGTCCAAAACAAACTAATATTATAAAACCACCCACAATGGATCTACATTATAATATTATTGTATTATGAATGAAACTAACAAAAAATTACATTCATCTAGTTCTGGGTATAGTATAATCCTAAAAATGAGGTTGAAGTTTTACTATGATTATTACCATAAATTCATAGGAACCACTCTATCTCTCTAGTGTGTAAAAATTATATTATCCATATCACATTCAAATATTCCTCATTTAAAATACAAATATAGTTTCAATAGTGGTTTGACCTCTTATTTAGAAATTATAATTTAATAGATTAATAAACCCTGTAATAATATTCATCAATCAGTATCTTATAAATTTCCTTATTTAGTGGAAATCATAAGATATTATCCAAAAATTACATGTCATGTGGAATCTAATATATCATCATTAAATGTGCATAAGAATATAACTGTGATAAATCACAGTAGATTTAATTTTATAAGCACCTAAAATCAATTTATTACCCTAACTAAGGAATATGAAATATATTTTATGAATTTCAAATAGGATGAAGTCTCATATTTCATGATCTCTATGGATGAACTATTAGATTCTATGTTCACAATAGTGGGAATAATAAAAAATATAATTTTTATGGTTTATAAAAATTATACCAATAACATGATGGGTCTATATTAACCACCAATTGATAGTTTCACTCTCACTAATGTGATCATAAATTGTGTAAGAACAATGTATCAATGTATCTCCCTTGAGTTGGAACCTCTATCTAGGATTCCATTTATAGTATGAGATAACATACCAAACAAATACAGTGTATGGCTATTTCCATGGCCTTTTCAAATTCATGACTAGATTCTATTGAAACCAACTAAACTATGGGTGGACTAGAACATGATATATATAGAATTCAAATTCTACTGGAATAAAATTTTATGGTTTTTCAAGGAAACATAGATAATCACATATAGACATAGATTAATTATTTTATACCATATTACCTTAGTAGATAGAATCAAATTTTTTCATAGGAATAGGGAAACCTCAATTGGATAATTCAAGATCAACACATTTTTGTGTATTAAATTCCTCCCCGGTGAATCACAAAGATTCCCCTAACCCCAAATTATCATATATGCCCATTTTGGGAGAGGTAACGGGTCCAACACCATTTATAAGAAGTAGGATAACAATAAGTAATAATTATTTCCAATATAACATAGTAGGATGAAATTAATGAAATGATTTTATTAAAATAGAAAAATAGACAATCTACATCGCAAGGGGTTTGATTTAACTCTTATATCATTATAAATTACCAATCCAAATATTTCATCATTTAATTTAATAGGAAACTAAGATTATGATCACATCCATTTTACATATTTGTGTTTGATAATATTGGGGCTCCCTAAAAACAATAGATATCAAAACTCAGTTTTATTTTTGAGAAACAATATTTAACCTCATTTAGATATCATACATTTTAGCTAGTTACATTTTTGTGTGTCGTGAAATTGAGGGGTGGAGGGTTTTTTGAAGATAATATTTTAAGAGTGGATATGTGATTTTTTATTGATTCTGGCTCCATAACGTTGTGATGTAGATTGTGTCAGCAGGAGGATTTGTCATATTGTAAAGTTCCATATAGTAAAGAGGAAGGGATAGTGTTTGGGGGAATATTTTTTTTGTGGATTTATGATTTCATGCTAGATGTAGAATATAAGTATGTTTTTATATTTATTTATTTAGAGGATCTATATTTTACCCCTATTTAATTATGTGATGTTTCTGCATAGATGTGTGATTGTGGTGTGAGTCTTGAGTGTCATTTTATTAATATATCTACTACATTGAGGGTTAAAATGTTGTTAGTGTAGTAGTTTTACAATAGTGCTACATCAGGTATATAGTATTGAAGATATTATTTACGTAATCAGAACTACAATAAAATCGGAAATGAAAGATTCCAATATAGAACAATATCATAGTTATGTAGTTTGAGTAAAATGCTATGTGTTATGGAATTACCAATATTTTTCTCACGGTATTTTAAAATTATGTTGTGTTTAAATTGTATATCACATTAAATGCACATTATTTCCAAGAATTTTATCTTATCTATTTAGTGAATTTAATGTGTTTATGAGATACTTTTCACCACTCCATTGTTGGATTTGACCCTTGTAATCTTCATATTGATTGTTGAAAATTATGGGTGAATTCCCCTTTACCCATTTTATTCATTTTATAGAGGTCATTTTCAATAATATTTTTGGATGGGGATATTTCATACGGGAGGATAAATAGTTTTCTGTAGTGGTTCAACATAATAAATGTGTTTCCTTGCATTATTATATTTGAGGGCCATATTTCTAATTATTCCCATTGTCTCGTGATTCAAAAATTATATGATTTCTTGTAGGGTATCTTTTATCCCTTGATATTTTTGTGTAGTTATGTAGTTTTCATCAATTTTTTTATTTTTGGATGACGGTATATATTAACATAATAAATATAATTAACTTGATGTAATATAATTGATCAGAATTGGAGATATATTAATGTGGTAATTTATTATATGATATTTTTGAGGTCATTATCTATACGTTTTCCTATTTTTTAAAATTTTATTAACTGTAGGGAGTAGTTTTTATTGGAGCAATTTTAAATGTTAATCATTGTTTTGATTTTTTAATGGAATCAACGACCATAAATACATTAAAACATTTAGATAATATATGATTATTTTTCCAAAATATATCTGTAATTATGTAGAATTTAAATGAATGATATAATTAATGGTTTTGAAAGACTCTTTTACTATATTTTAGTTGATATTTATTAGAGAACTGTTTTTATATATTTCTTGTGTAATTGAGGTTACCTCGTGGGTTCCTCATGGATTAGTTAGGTTATATGGTGATGAAGTAGGTCCATTTGAAATAAAAATGATTCAGAAATTTCTATTATGATTGTGATGGATTAAATTATGATGTCAGTTGATGTGAAACTGTAGAACGAAGGATGTTTATTTCTGAAATCCCGATTTTTATGGTTTATTTATCATGGAAATTGATTGAGGTTAATGGAAGGATAATGGTGTTCTGGGGTAGTGGAAATTGAAATATGTGTGGTAGTTTTAAAATCAAAATATATTTATAAAATTTTAATAACATTCTGTTTACTATAGAGTATTCTATTATTAAATATGGAATTAACATGATAAATTCACCAATGACCAATAGAAACTGAGGATTATTAAAATTTTAAGAAAAATTTAAAAAATCCTAAAAAAATATGCCTTGTTTTTGTAGTATTTATTGACTTTGGGTTCCTTTATCAGAGTTTGTATTTAGTGCAAGATGTCGTGGTTTTTTTATTACTGTTAGTAGTGATGGTTTTTTTAAGTATAAACTACATAGTTCCCTTATTATGATAATATATCATTTTTCTTTAATAATTATTTTCATTACACCCCACATTATTTATATATTCATATCAATAATTGAAATATCTTTCTATGTATTCTACCTAATATAATCGATGGTGAAGAAAAGGGTGATATGATTACATATATTCTCTAAATTTCATTCATCATTAGTTCTCTGTTATGGTACATAGTTCGTGTTCAATACTTAATGGAAACATATTGACTAGGGGTTATGCCTTGTGATGTTGAATCATTTCAGAGATGTTCCTAGAGTTATTGAGGTTTCAATATGATAAGGGGTTATTCATGATATGGTGATCGAATAAGATTGACGATAATGAAGTTTACTATATACAATTTCCTTGGTTATGAATTTTACAGTATTTTATGAGATGTGTTGTGATGAGGATTTGATGACATGATGAGGTTATGATGCTGTGATACAGTGATGTAGAAGGGATAATAGCTTATAATAGGTTCTTTTGGTGAGTTAGTGCAGAAAATTACATGGGAAGCGGTTTGAATTTACCATATTAATTTATAAAAATTATATTATACTTGGATGTGTAATTTTGTTAATGGTAATTAGAGAGATTTCAATTTATTGATGACATGTTTAGACTGTTATTTGTTCGATTTTTACATCATGGGGGATTAATATATTATTTTTAATTTTTAATGGGAGAAATTTTTAATGATCCTACTGAGTAGAGATATTTCCCTCATTATAAAATTATATAAAATATTTTATTTTTTTCAAAAAGGATTTTTGATATTGTTCTAAGAATTACTTGATTATACATTACAAATATTATTGATTCAATGAAATATGATTTATTTTATGTTATATTATTTTATATATTTTTAATTTATTAATTTTACAATCTGTTTTTAATTTTTAATGGATTCTAGATTCTATTTTATTATGATATGGTGTTTCATGGGGGATTCATATCAAATATAAAAATAAAATTATTTTTATTGATGTTAATTTTTTTCATTTGTAAGATTTCATTTATACACCTAGCGTTAGTCACCAACCTAAGGACCATTAGAGGTGTATCTCAATGGCCATTATCTACCTATCAACACAGTTGGCTAATAATAGGTACATATTGAGTGTGGGGGTAATTAAAATGTGTTAATTGATTTTAAGTTTCAGAAAAGAAGTTCATTATTGTTATGAACATTGTGGAATTTATGGGTTGGTAGAGAAATAATATTTACTAATCATGGAGTGTGATATAAACCAGGGATTCTAGAATGGAATTGTGATTTTCTTTCCCTCTTGATATAATAGAAGGACACTAGGATTACCTAATGACCATGTCAACTGAAAGAACATGCAATATAGTGACATATGAGATGTAAAATAATTATTGTTTGTTTTCATTTTCAATGAATTAGGTGGTTTAATTTGAATTTATAGGAATTCATTTAAGTGAATATTGATAAATTAAATATTCTATAGATTTGGTATTTTATTGTGTTTTTCCTATATGGATTGTTGTAATCATACCGATTATTTTAATGTAGTCATGTCATTATATTATGGTGCGATAAATAATTATAGGAATCATCATACTAGCAGTAAGAGTAATAAAAGATGTATTTTAATTTTTTTTTCATTTTTTTGTATCAAAATTCATCACTGTATGTGGGGATTATATCCAATATCGAGATTGGTCACTGGTTGGAAGACCCTGAATTTTTATTTATTATAATATATGCTCAATCATAGTAATTATTTTTTGGAATTCAATTATATAAGAGGTCCTATATTGTAATAGTGGACATTGAATGTTAAATTGAATGGGTAGGATTTTTTTTAGAGACAACATTCAAATAGAGTTCATATGGTAGTTCATATAATTGAGGGTGGAGGAAAGGAAGTAGCATGACATTTTATATGTTTATCATGATATACTAATGTTATAGAATCTCAATGTCTTATTCAATGAACTTTAACAATTCTCCCCAAATATATTTTTAGATGGAAATGGAAAAGTATGATAGATTTATGATGGGATGTGTCTAATGATAAGATATGTCGTTACTCAATTTACACTACTTTTATATCTAGTCAAAAAATATAAGAAATGGGTATAAATAAGATTGAGTCAGTTGGATGATAAAATATAGATGGAGGATAATGCAGTTTCTCGGTTATAGTGGCTTTATATGTATAATGATCAATATTGGGTTTGTTTAGTATCTGATGGGTTGTGTGATAGCCTTTGAATCCTGATTGCGGAAATTATTATTTGGAATTATTATTATAATCCATTGGTTAATTCACTTTTTTGTAGTGGGGTTGTGGGTTTTTTTGTCACTGTCAGGACCAATTTTCAATTAGTCTAGGAGGTCAGTAAGAAATTGTCAGTCAGACACCTTTTAAGATGAATAAAAAGATTCATCTATGGAAATATAAATATATGGGGAAAAATCAATTTAATTTTAGCCATAAAAATTATATTATACAAAACCAATGGTATATAGATATATTTGGGTTCATCATACTGTTGGTACTTATCCTCATTAACCGATACTCGAGTGTGGTCGTGGTAGTCATTGGTATGGAGGAAAATGATCTAGTTATGTGTAGTTGTACGCATCAAATGATGTAGTCATTTTTTCTATAATCATTATTTAAGTTATGATGTATTGATAATATACATTAAAATATTTTAATATTGATTCTATATCATCACAATCATTTATTTATTCTATATTGTTATACAAGTTCAGATTTACTATGAAGACACTCTAAGATCCCATGCTTGAATCAAAATTTATTAATTTCTTAAAAATAAAGAATATATTTAGAGGCAAGTTACGTTTTCTAATGAGGGAAGAAACTAATTGGTTTTTATGGGAGTGTATATCTATTGAATGTGAAGAAGGAATATAGAACTCTCATACCATAGTTATTTTAGTTATCATTGGATGAAATGGTAGTGGAGGTTCCTGTTATAATTGCATAATTTTTTATGCCATTCATTATTAGGTTGTGATACTCCCCCCTTGATGTGATATTGAATTTGGGTATATTTTTATAAAATATTGTATCTGATTTTAATGTATCCGTATTTTATGTTTCACTAATCAATTCATGTCATGAGGCTATAGAATATTGAGTTGAATTATAATGGATTCATTCATACTAGTGTGTCTCATTATGGTTTACCCAGGTTGTTCTCGATTAATGTTGATGCTATACTGGGTAGTAAATTAAATATATATATAATCAATATAGGTTATATTCAATAACTATTAATCCCTTGTATGGGTTGATGATTTTTAAGAACCTAATGTGATCTATTTGGTTTCTAGTGATTAATTTTATGTCCATATATCATCATCTGAATGTGAAAGGGTTTGAAATCCAAAAAAACACTCATTTAGTGTTGGTATGGGAAAAATGTGTTTCTAGTGATTCAAACTTGTTCAATGAACCTAACATCTATGTTAATAAAACTCATTATATCAATATTATATGTTATCATATTCCATTTCATAGATTATTGTTTCTATTATATAATTATATATTTGAATATATTGTTGGAGTATTTTGATCATCTTAGTGTCGTTATTGTAGATATACAAGACCGTCATCTTTATAGAAATATATTGAAGAGTATATTTTTTATATCAGAAATTCCATTCCTTGTGAATTTTGTTTCTGAATTTTATGTGGTTTTGTAACCATCTGTGATAGAGAAGATTAATTGTTTTACTCACCAATGATCATGGATGATTTCCACAAAATTATTTTCTATGAAGTCAATTATCATTGGTTTGTTTTGGATTTATCTTCAAATGAATAACCATTAATGGATTTGGCTAGGATGTACTAGATATATATATATATATATGGATATATTATTTCTTGATAGATGTTAATAACATGTATGAGATACTGACTAGTTCCCCAATTCTTCAATCTTATAATGATGGTATAATGTTCATGTTCTTTGTTAATAATTGCTATTTTGGATTGGGATATAGTCTAAATAATTATATAGACATTAAACTAATGGTATGGGGTAATCATTTAAATATAAGTTTATCAAATCCAACCATGATATTAAGTTATTAGTATTGGTCCTTGTCCAGATACTATGGTTACATTACCTCATCAACAAGCAGTTTGTGTTCTTTACAAATCATAAGAGTCCAAGAAAAGCCTTCTTTAATAATGAACTAAATATATTATAGTGTATTGATGTTTATTTTCTCCCATTCCATGAAATTATGATCTCCAAAACCCCAATAATTTTGAATATAACATCAAATTCATTCAGTGGTGTGTGAAAAATTTATGTTTTTTATATGGCGAAATATTTATGGAATGTGAGGGAATAGATTGCAAGGATCTATATAGATGTGTTAGAAATTAGTTGTAGATAATATCTTATTTAGATGATAAGGAAATAATTTATTATTTGGTTTGTGTCAGTGTATCATTGGGAAGACTCATTTTCCTAAGAGATGCATGACACTGACTACATGGGGATACCGTGGAGGGGTGGTACTCTAAAAGAATTAATCATATTCTATTATTGTATATGTTGTTTATTACACTACCTAGAAATATGGAGTTAAAAATGTGTCTCACATATCACCATCATTAGTCAATTATGTTATACCTAGAAGTATCACAATATGTTGAGGTTGCATTGGTAGACTTATATGAAGTGGTATGTAATTGATTTAGGGGTTGTGGAATTTTTTTTCATAAGGTCGAAGGTAAGAATTGTATTTAAAGTGGATTTTTTATCCCATATATTTAACTGAGTGATTTAAAAATGAAATATAATAAGATTTATTCATTATATTACCCAATTATCATGTATAATGTGATGTGGTTTGGGTGATCCTAGATCAATAGATGATGTTGGAAAATATCTTTGAGGCTATGTAGTTGAGTGTCAAGATCATTCTATAAAGTTGGTTTGTTGATGTTTCCATTAATTTCCTTAGGTTGAATAAAACCATTATTTTAAAAAGAGTTTTTTACATGGAATCATTATCTAAGATAGTATTTAACCATACATTGGGATCTTAGTTAAATAATAAAAATAATCTCCACCCCCATGGGTATGAAAAAACTATAATACAAATTCCAAATGCGTATAGATATTATGAGGGATTTCATTCATAATTTTATGGATCTTAGGTGAAACCACAACTATTGGTTGATTTATAATATAAAAAACTTTATCACCCTTTCGTATCAATTGAACCATTTTATGATTTCAATGTGTATTCATGTCATTCATCATTATGCACACCCAAGGTTAGGGAGTTAGTAGTGCCTCATCCTAATCTAGAATAGAGATATAAATATAAATATAAATATATATATACATTTATTGTAGATGAAGTCACTAGAAGACCATTATAAAAAAATATACTTATTTGTAGGTTTTGGCCCCTCGATTTATATGTTGGAGAGAAGTTGTTCTTTAGGGTACCCCTTGATTGGTTGTTTTTTTGGATTCCCTAGTGGATTAATATTTCTCCATTTTTCATTTGGGTTTTTTATTTATAGTGTTCATTATTGTGGTGACCTATCTATTGTAACTCATAAAATAGGTAGAAAAAATTTATGACATCTTCTAGGTGTCCTTAATTATACGTAACCATAAAAATGAATCTCATGGATTTGGCTATTTAGATTGGGATTTTGAGAATTATGTTACATATGTGGAGTGACATGTTAATATCCCTCATGAAAAGGATAATTTTTTATGTTTGTGATCTATACAGATGGTTCTTTTGTTATCAATCATGGTGTCTTAGAGAAGTACCTAGTTATATGAGACATAGATGTTTGATTTTTATCCAAATATTCATTAAGATTTCAGTAGTTGTTATTTGTTTATTTAACACTTATATTTTAATTATTTAATATAATGTTTTCCCTCTCATTAATATGTTTTATTGGAGATATGGTTTTTTCAAGTAACAATATTTCTAAAGTGTATCACAAAGGATGGGTTTTTGGGCCAATTGATATCCTACCATTTTTTGTTATGTTTTTATTCATAACGTAAATAAACATTTCAGTGGTATTTAATAAAATAGTCTGCACCTTCAAACATGTTAGTATATTATGATTCAACAGATGAAGGTGTTTAATTCCGTATCAAGTAAGGAAGGGATGATTAAATCTTATATTTTTATAGGACTCTCCTTATATAGATTTTTAATATATGTTATATCTTAGTAAATGTTTTTTCAATGTAAATGAGGACCTACGACAATGATTTCTATAGAGGCTAGTCATGATGGGATTGTTAGTGGATTTATTAAGTCCATCCATGCTAATTAAAATAGTTATCATATATTTTGGTGTCTGAGAGGGGTTTTATTTCAATATATTTTTGAAACATATGATGTATCATCATATCTCATTGATTGTGTCATGGAATATCAAGAAACTGCCTTTTGATGTATTTATTGATTAGATGGTAATTACTATGTGTGCTTTGTGGTTGTGTCAAGGGATTAAATGTAAAATATAATATCACATTTAAGATTTTTGATCTGTGTTCAATATGCTAGTTTTCTAGGAGTTATTACTGCACAGAATAATTTCTTTTGATATTATTTAGCTTCTAACCCAAAGTATTATAGTATAGACTTTTTCTATGTGTAATAGTGTAATATAATTTTATTATTATGATATGTATACCCCTATAAAATGATATCATTTCACTAACATTTACCTTGTATATAAATAAACACATAGATATATTAACACTTTTTAAACACCACAACTCCTTCATATTAGACATAATCTATTGAATCAAGAGATTATGTATTACTAATTCTTGGTGATGACCTTCTTTTACCCTATTGAAAATTAAACAATTATTCACAATATTGATTCCATGATTGCAGAGATTACTATATTTATTAGTGTCATGGTGGATGATTGATGGGGATTATTTTAATTCATGTTAGTCGAGGTGTTTCTTTATGTAATGGAGAATGGTTTTCATATATCTCTTCATTCACCTTAATAAATTCTTTATAATGTAATTCATTATTGTAGATCATCCTATAAATCTCATTTTTTTAGATTATTGATTATTTGAAAATTTTATTCATTCGGGTGGACTATATAGATTAAATTAAATAAAATAATTAACAAAAACTATTGTAATTGATTGGTTTGTTTAGTATCCCCATGTGTTAACTTTTTTTAACATTCCATTTGACATTACACATTCCCTCTACGATTATTGAAAATTATATTCACTACTGATCCCATTATATTTTTTTTCAACTAAAAAACATGAATATTATTTAGATTGGGTAAAATAACTCCCCAAAACTAAATGTGTTCAAAATTATATTATTATAAATAATTATATTTCAATGTAAATATTATTATTTCTATAAATCACATGAATGAAATATATTTATATTTGGATGATCACATTGATTATATTGTGGTAAATATTTGTGAAGGATGTATATTATTATATACAAGATAGTGTGATGGTTTTTATCCCCCATGATTGTGTTGCACATGTGGAATTTTTGAGTAATGGTTGTAAATTATTCATATGTGAACTGAGAAAATATTTTGGAATATGAATCTCTTATTGTGGAATGTGATGGGAGATGATGTGTTAGGGTTTAATTGTGGTTGATTTTTTGGTTTGTTGTTATATAGTGGTTAAGTTATTATATAATGTTATGGTGGTGAATTCATGTTGAAATGTGTCATTATATTTTGGATCATGATAAATACCGAATAGTTATTGATTGAAATTATAGTGTTGAAATTAGAATTAATGTGAGAAACTGTAGGATTAGTTTTTCATTATATATTTTATTTAATTTATAAATGAATGAGTATTGTGTATTAATTTGTTAATTTTTCAAATTTTAAAACATTTTATTAAATTATTGAAGAATAATATATTGTGTGTGTATTTTTATGTTGTATGTTTCATTTAATGGTGGAAGTATTCTGTAAAACCCAAAGAATTTAAAAAGGAGTACATTATGTTTGATAGGATATGTGGCATGTATCACTAATCATAAAAGACAATGCTATGTTATTTCTTAATATTGATGGTTAATAAATGTTCATTGCATTATCATGTATAATTAGTAATAACAAAATTATATAATATATAGAGTGGTTTAATCAATTATAATTAATTGAATGATTTAGAATAAATATAAATTTTATTTTTAGTAGTTTCCTATTATTTTTCCAAAACATGTTTCCCTCAAATAAGTTTTTATTTCATTTTGTGAGAAAATAATATTTTTTAAATTTATCATCTTTTTGAAAGATTATTTTAAAAAAATTCATCATTTTTAGAATCACCAAATCAAAATAAACTGAGGGTGATTGTTGAAATTTCTCAAAAAAGATGATTTTTTTTATAAATAATGAAAGACTAAATGTTTATTGAAAACGCTATTTATTTATATAATTTCAAATTTTAAATATTATAATTACATAAAAATAAAATGACACAAATTATTTTATAAATAATATTAATATATTCATTGGTTTCTATTTTATATTTTAAATTTCTCTACAAGAATTTTATTGTAATTAAAAATTCATTATTCTGCAAAATACATTTATATTGAATTTTTTTCTCCTAAATAAATCCCTAATATTCATATAAAATTATTCCTATGAAATTTATATGATATTTGTAATATATAAATTAATATTTATAAAATAGATCTATTTTTATTTTGATAAAATGAAAAGTATTCATAGAAATGTTTTTATCATGATAGATGTAATATTATATAATAATGGTTAAAAAAATGTTTTAATGTAAACATTTTTTATCATAATTAGCATAGGATGAATATAATTAATAAATTACAACCTTATTCCTATAATTTAATTATTTAATGGTTAAATTTCTTTAAAAATTATCAATATAATATTTAATGAAATGAAAAATGTGAAATCTCACTCTCTTACATTTTAGTATCATTTATGTATTCACATAGGGATTGAAGAAAATTATAAATGAATAATAATGGTAATTCATATAAAAATGAAATTATTTTTATAATGGAAATTTATTTATAAATTTTTGATATTATATATTTAAAATATTTTCTTAGCCAACACCAAAAAAATATTTGTCCAATTAAAAGGAAAATGAAATAAAAGTTATTAAAGATAATAAAAGTAATATAGTTCAAGTGAATAAATATTTTTACCGAATAAAATAGACTAATATTACATATTTTAGATATTAATGGTTTATATTATAATTATATTCATGTATTAATGTCTTCAATGCCATATTAATTGAAATACATCCAAATAAAACATTACTAATTTTTATAAAAATAATGTTTTATAAATTTATTTAAAATTAAAAACAAATCAAGAAATATTAAAATATAGATATGAGATTATGTAAAATATAGCCCCTTTTCCATTTTTGATCAAATTTACACTATATGAATAAATTTATAACTTGGAAGGAATGGAAAAATCATTACCATTGTTAATGTTAAAATTGGACTACAAAAGTGTTATAATAAAAAAATTCTAAAACACCCTTAAAAAAACTAAAAATATTATTGGATAATTATATATAAACCAAAAAAACATTTATATTTCAATATTTTTCCATTTTTAATAATTTCTCTTTAAAATGAATTTATTAAATTTTAATCCTTTCTGAAATTCCTAGAGTTCACCTCCTCTACCTTATAAAAGGATACCCATGCTTCCACTACATTACACCACATTGGGAATTCAATTTCGACATAATTATTTAAAATTATAATATTAAAATTCCTATACATGAAATAAATGTTCTTATATATATTTGAAATTATTTTCTAGGGGTCCAAAAGAAGGTATCTAAATTATGTATACAAAATAAAAAGTCATCATGTTACCCAAACGAATTTCAATATGAGTCGTCCTCTACTTAAACAAAATATTTGATATTATTCCTAAAATAATAAATTAGGAATACTAATTATACTTAAATATTTTTATATTTTTTTAAATCAACCTTAATTTACTGTCTTTTCAATCATATTGGATGTAAATGTCTCACTCATGCATATATAATTTTCACGACCTCAATGTATAGATATAATTATGTTTCTATATCCAAAATTCAAGTGTATTTAATATTATGTTTTTAATTTAATTGTTAGATATTTATGGTATAATTGTTCTTCTAGAGTCATTATATAATATTTATATATTTACACTACCAGCTTTTGGAAAATAATTATGTTGCCCATGTGTACTGGGGGACTACCTCATCCATGAAGTGAAAATAATTTTTTTCATTTATTATTTATATGAAAATAAATAGTGATATTTTTAATGAAAATATATTTTGTATATGATATATTAATTATTCCATGAAATATCATTATTATTTACCATTATTTCATTCTATCATCCAAAAAGTGAAACTAGTGTTCATGCGTACGTACGACCTACCATCTCAATGAACAACAAAATTATAGGTTCTATCCATATCTATATTGGTTGATATTGAAATATTAAAAAATTTATATAAATTATTTAATTTCATTTTAAATATTTTTGAGATATTTTTACCTAGATTAAACTACGCTGACTGTATATACAAACCGAAAACTCTTTTTAATAAATTAAATGGTTGACAATAAGAAATTATGATTTTAATAATGAAATTATATAAAATATATATTAAAATTTAGTAATAATATAATATATGATATTATAAGTATTTATATAAAATTTTAATAAAATTTTAAAAAATAACATTATTATAAATTTGGTTAGAATTCAATTGAATCATGATGAACATTGGAAAAGGGAATTATAGACACAATTCTATATTATGAAGATATATATCATATTAATTACTCATTTTATATTTGTAGTGTTTATAACACTACATTGAAATATTAAATTATATATCTTTTTCATTAAAATATATTTAATATGTAATTTAATGTTATTATAATATGGTTATTACTTTTAAAAATGATACCAATGTGGTGCTCATATTATGATATAATATTATTTTTCATTTGGATTGATTATAAATAAGATTCTAATGGTGAAATTTATCGATATATCTCACATTAAATTCCTTAAATTTTATTATATATTGATTATTCCAAGATAATATATTTATTCAATACATTTTTCTTTACTTAATTTAATCAACATACAAAATGATTATTTTTAGGAAAACTTAAATTCTTTATCTATTCAGTGGAAAAATAATTTCTTTTTATATAAAGGATCACTAAAAATAATTTCAAGATTATTTATAATTAAATAATATAATTTTTATTATTATATATATTAATTATGTCATAATTATATTTTTTAAATATAATTTGTTTTCATTTTCCATATGGAGTACCATTTAATTTTTTATAACTTTGAAAATAGAATGCTTTTTAAAACTAATATAGAATTAATAGAATTTCCAACCATTAAAAAAATTTATGCTATGAATATTAAATTAAATATTAATGCGGATATTTTAAATGATAATATTTTAATTAATATTTTAAAGCAAATTATATTTTAATTAATCAATTTTAAAGTGAAAATGATTATTTCCACACAAAATGTTTCAAGTGAACATTTAATGTAATTTTTCATCTTTGACAACATCCTTTAATGTTACATGTGTTTTACTAGGGATATATCTACCAATGAATTCAACCATATTCTGTCTATAGATGGATTATGATTATGATAAAACTATGTTTAGGAAAATTTCATCATTTAAATGGTATATGATATGTAAAAATGAAGAACATTTTTATAAATCTATTTCTTTTCCCTTGGATATTCTAAGTATAATGGATGAAATGATTCTAAAAATATTCTCCTTGGATTATACCATGAACAATTATTTCTAATTTTTTTTAAATTGGTTATGATTTTTTGACTGTTTTATGATCTTGTAGTGACTCTTATATATTATTTTCATTACGTGATTAGTGGACTAGAATTATATTTCCATATAATGAATTGGTTAAAGATGAATATAACTTAAACCATGAAAGATATGATTTAATTGGGTGTGAACTGAATCTAATACGACAATCTTGGAAATGATCATTGACTATGAGAGAAAAAATTTGCTTGATTATGTGTACAGCTGAAACTAATGTCTTATGTCAATTTTTTATTTTAAAATTTCATGATCATTTATTCCCTTTTATATAATGTCTTATAATATAACATGGTTTATTAAATGAATTATGATTATTTTCTATGAGATCTATTTTAGGGTTTTAAATTGTTATCCTCATGTTATCAAACCATTATGATCATTATATGTTAATGTGATCTTTAATATCTCAATTTTTTCCCTAAATGAGAATCACAGTTACTATTTCTCATGTTTCCATTCTTCGAGTTTTGATGAAATTTATTATAAATGAATTGAAAAATAAAGGTGATAGGTATAATTTACTTAGATGGTGATGATGTAGTTAACTTGCGACATAGTTGATTACATATCAATTTTTCCAATGACAGGAGAATTATAAATTTTTTCTATTCATCATTATGTTATAAAATGAATATTAATCTAATAATATTTAATATCCATCAATGAAATATATGAGTCTCAACTGTTGGTATTAGTGACTGTTAGAGTAGACATGATGAGAGATATTTGTTGTGACACTGAGGATAATCAAACATATGTAGTAATTTCTTATCTTTTGTTAAAAAATGAGTTTTCTTTCGCAAAAAATGTCCCTTCCTGGATAATATAAAAATAAGTGGTTTTTGAAAAGATTTATTTACTATTATTAATCATAGAAATATTTCTTTGATTATATCATAACCATAATTCTTGGGAAAAACCATTGTTTACTTACAAAAAAATCACACTCTATGGGGATATGATTTGGATAACTCAATTTTCTACAAAAAACCATTATTAAGGATTTAAATATATGGTAACCATTAAAGCCCTTTGTTAATCATATGTTTTAATAGATTGATAATAATTTTTAAACATTTATTTATCTTATGAATAGTTTTTCTAGAATTTTTTGTTTCTCTATATGATTGTTTTTCATGGGTTTTTTTATAGTTTTACTCAATACCTTGAACATGTATGAATTTTATTGATGAAAAATTTGATAGAAAATGGAATTATTTTAAATATAAATACCCAAGTAAAGAATTAGATTGAATTTGAAGACTTTTTATCATTCCAAATATTCAATATCATTATATTATGAGCAGTCCCAACATTGTTGTGTTTTATAATATACCTAAAAAGAGAAATGTGGTGTCATATAAAAATAGGGAGGGGAGATGTTTCAATTTACTACATTTCATGCATTTCATCAGAATAATACTTGTAATTATCTCAAAGTAACAAGAAGAATTTTCGAGTGTGGGAATCAAGGAAATAATAAAAGTATTTATCGAGGAAAAAAATTGTTGGTTAACCTAATGCATGAGAATAAAACTTTTTCTAAGTTATAATCAAAGATTGAATTTTTTAACAGTTGAAAATATGTGATTTATTAAAATAATTTTCTTAATGGGAAGCTGAGTAAAGGGATTATGATGTTTTAAAGAATATATATTATACTATTAATGCTAAATAGAATACAATCGTTACATGAATGGATAAATGTATTAAAGACTACGATAAAGAATACATGTTAATGGATTTAGAATAAATTCAATGAATTAATTTTTTATGTTTTTTAAATCATGAATTATTTTTTTGATGTATTCTATTCAATTATATTCTTGTAATACGAATTTTATAACTCTAAATTATTTGTCATATTTTTTTATTCGTATTTGGATTTTAATGAATATATTTAAAGTTGATGAAGACATTGAATAGCTAGTTAGTGGTATAGTCATATTTTTTTTTGAAAAACACATGTCTGAAAGAATCATAACCATTAATAAATTACTTATATGTAAATAGTAATTTTTAGTATAGTTATAATATTATTTTATATTGTAATTGTAATAGTATCTGTGACCCTTGATCTAATTTCTGATTTTATTAAAATGTGGTTATTGATATATCAGGTGGATTTAATTGGATTTTTTGATTTAGGGAATAAATTTGATAGTCTATGAATTTATTTAAGAATGAGTTTTGATTTAGTTTTTCCATTCATGTACATTTTCATTTATTATTTATGTTAATTTGGATTATTACTATGTTTCATGATATTGTTTGATAAAACTATTCATGTATTTGATATGTGAGAGTTAAGGAATCATTTATTTTTTAGGGATTATTAGTCAGCTGATTTTTGTCATTCGTTGAGACACTTTTTAAATTTTTTATCAAAAATTGGATAGATATATTTTTTATAATTTAAGGTTAACTAATTACGAAATGGTTTATGTTGAACTGGGATATCATTGTTTGAGCCAATAATAGTATTTATCATTTTAAATAGAATTTCATAATAATTATGGTTTTGATAAATATATATGGAACAAATGAATGATTTTATATTTTAATGGATCCTATGATATGTCAAAATTTAATTTTAGTGATTCAACCCAAAATATATAACATTTAATATTCATTTCATTGAATAAGAGATAAAGTAAATGTTGATTTATGGACAACCATAGGATTAAATTGTTCGTATTATATGAACATAAATGAATTAATTATATGTGCTTAAGATATCTACCATGATAGAATAATAATCCAACAACATTAATAAAACAAATATGAACTAATTTTTTTTTACAATTACATAACATAAGTTGAGAATATTTTGAAAAATTAGTGATTTATAGTTTTTACAAGAGATCATTATCTGAACTATTATCATTATCACTCTATAATTCTAGGGGTGTTAGTTTTTTCTTCTATATATGTATTTTCACAACCCGATAATGATATCCTAATTATTATACTGGTGTTGTGTTATTCCATAAGACAGTCATATATTAATTCTCAAAGATTGAATGTATTGGTTTCCATGATAAATATAAAATTGTGTGACAATACCCAATAAATAAATAATGTTATGAAAATAAATTTGATTATATTGTGGTAATTTTGAGGCATATTTATACATTGTTATGTGTAAAATAGATTGATGATTCATATATATTCTATTTTTTTCAGACATGAGAAATTGTATAGGTTACATTGGTAACCAGTTAAAATGAGAAATTATAAGATATCTAGCATGCGACTGTGTTAGTATGTATTGTGATGAGGGATGTTGTTTGGGTTTCAACAAATAGTTGTTTCTATATGTAGGCTAGAATATTGTTGCTGAATTTATTATAGAATTAGGTGGTTGTGAGGGTGGAGTGAAAGAATTATCTTTTATTTTATCGTGATATATTTCTGATAGTTATACAGTGAAATTATAATGATGAAATTAAAATTAAAGTGAAATAATGTAAGAGTTGTTTATCAATTAATATGTATTTAAAAAGTTAAATTAATCATAGATGGGTTGTAACTGTTGAATTTGGTAATTGGAATGTTTTGAAAAATTAAAGATAAACTATGCATTGTGTGTGTAGATATTTAAAAGCTATATTACATTTGTCATTGTTAGATGTTTATAATAACCAAATATTTTTGAAGTAGAATATTATGTACTCTAGCATTTACAACATGAAACAAAAAATATTAAATGACTTTGAAATATTATTATTTAATATTGACTTTTTAAAAATAAGCATTGAATTGGATAGTATAAATAGTAAAATACAAATTATTAAATATAAATAATATTCCTACTCATTAAATATTATTTTAATATTTTATAATAAATAATTTTTAAAATTTTAATAATGTAATATCATTATTCAAAAATTTGTTTCCCACAAAACAATTTATTCACATTTTGAGAGAAAATATTATTTGTATTTACCTCATTTTGTAAAATTTCATTGTAGAAAAAAACTACAATTATATAATCAGCCTATCAAAATAAACATATGATAATTTTATAATAATTTTTTAAACAATAAATTTTTGGTGAAATGTTAAAAAATTATTTTTTAATAAATGTTATATTTATTTGGAATTAACAAATGTACCTTTTTAAAACGCTAATTTATATCTAACATTATTTATCTTATTTTTTTATTAATCCAATTTAGTTCAAAGGGATTAAATTATATGTTTGAATTTTTTATAATAACTTCTTTATACTTAAAAAGAAATTTTTCTAAAAAAATACTTCATTAAAATTTTGTTTTTTTATTATTTAATACTTAACCTCATTGTCATATTGAATCACGAGATATAGACAATAAAATTACTTGAAAGAGATTATTTTTTTTTAAATTGGCTTATTTTTTTGTCAATATGATTAGTAACCCTAGTAAATAATTATTACCAAAATATTGTAACAATGAAGTGATTATGGTTCAAATTAATTTTTATGGTTCCAATTTTTCATCTAAAATATTATTCTATGAATTTTATTTTTACCAGGTAACTTTAAGAATTAAATTTAATATCATGAGGGATAATATAATATAAAAATTTATAATATAATATTAAAAGTAAAAAAATACATTTTTTTCATCAAAGTCATAAAATATATTTTATGTGTACATATCATACAAAATAATTTGATTAATAAATATTATAGTTTATTTTATACGAATAAATTTTTTTCATGATAATAATTTATTTGAAATATTATTATTTATATAATTTCCCTAAATCCTTATTAAAAAAAACATAGTATTTCTTCAATTGATAAAAAAATTATTTTAAAACTATTAAATTTAATATATTATTACATATTTATAATCCTTAAAGAATATTATATATAAATATAAATTAGTATTTTTTATTGATTAAAATCTCCCTCAACAGTTTTTTTATACCATAAATGTAATGCTCAACCTTAGTTACCTAGAGTCGGTGCATTATTTTAATAAATTGGAATGATTACATGGAATCAAGTCCCGAAAGGCCTTTCAGTTTACCAGTCTTGTAAAATAGATTACGTACATGAACGTTAAATTACACATTAAAAAATAAAACACAACATAAATGATCCTTTGAGAAACCCATTAATCCCCTTTATTAACCCTTCTTATCATTAATAATACACTTCTTGGAATTCTATGAAAATTAAAACAAAGAATGGGGTGAGCTCAGATGCTCAGTAAGGATAACTATATAGCGCAAACATTTATAAATAAGCAGAAATATTTAATAGAGTGTATAAGACTAAAACAAAAGCCTTTTAAACATAAACATAGCATCATATAGAAAATATATAATAAATTAATTCCATTTACTTTTTCACATTGATACTCTACTAGTTGAATAATATCATGGAATATAAATATCCACTTTCATAATGATGGAATGCATAATTTCAGACATCATAACCACATATTCAGGGCCTTGTTCCAAAACTGAAAATAAGATTCTGTCAAGACCTTATGCCAAGAATCTAGTTTGTCTAATGAGACCTACTGATGCATCAAGGAGCTATAGCGGTCTCCACCCGTCACTTACTAAGTCAAATGCATTCCTCATATCGAAAGGTATAAACATTAAATAAACATTCTTATTAAAACTGGCATATGAAATGTCAATACATTACCCATTATCGATGAATGGTATAAAAAAACACATCCATAGTCAAACATATCACAAAAACTTCAAATAAATATGGATGATTTGTATCATAATAAATCTACTTCAAAAGAGTTTAAAACCCATTAAAGGAATTTTACATAGATGAAATGATTTATAAAACTCTTTGAATGAAATAACCCTATTTCATGAAAACATTTAATAGTTACATTACATAGAAAGAAAGAAATTTATATAAATTTTGCAATAAATGTTTTCCATACCACTTTGAATGATTTGAATGTTATAAATTTTTTTAAATATTCATGTCCATTTAAATAAATCTTTGAAACAATTTTGAAAACACGGACATTAATGATAATTATTTAGAAGAATAAATCATTAAAACATTTAAAATGATGTTTTAGTAAAATTTACCTTAAAATGAATCTATTTGAAAACATTTTTATCAAACATGGACACGGTAAATAAATATGTCTCGGTATATACATACGTAAAAACAACTTCGGATAATAAAGAGATTGTAAAATAATCTCTTACATTGTACATTCCTGTAGCCGATGGTACGTTTTACCTTCTGTATGAATACCATAGTATAGTATTAAATTATACCAGAAATATATTAATATTAATGATATAATGCATGATTCATTTATGACTTTATACTACCCATTTAATAATAATTTCCATTTTAAATTATCATTTCAAGTGACAATTTCTTTCTTTATAGTACGTTTTTTATCTTTTACTCTTGATTATACCACATATATCATGATTTAAATACTTCTAGAATATAAAGCATGATTTATATATCATATATATTTAAAATATAAATATTTATAATAGACATATATCTGAAATTAAAAACACCATTTATTGCGACGGTTGTACGTACGTACGCATAAACATTGTGTCTATTTTCATATTGTATTCAACGAAACTAAGTGAATAAGATATAGGTAAGTATATATATATATATATATCTAGTTGCATTATTATGTAATATATTACATACTTATTAATGAAATATATTTTATAATCATCGTTAAATGGTGAACGTGGAAATGAATCTCATCACGTCCTGGAGACGGTAATCTGTACATAGGCATGAGCAATAATATCATTATATTGATAGAAAAATAGTTTTTAATTGGATGTTATATCATATATAAAGAATCATTAACTTTTTATATTTATTATTTACATCAGATATACTCATTATTATACCCATTCATATAATGAAGTGTTTGAATAACAAACTACACCATCACGTGGAGACGATAATCCGTACGTACACACATAAGGTGATGTTGTCATTTATAGGATTGATAGTATAGTGAATATGGTTATACCATTTATATAATAACATCACAATATATAGAAGATACTGGATTTATTATTTAAGAATATAAATAGCAAATAATGAGGACGTGGAAGAAGAAAAGAACATGAAAGATGTGATTAAATATTTACCTCTTTTTTGGTTTCTTCCTTTTTATTCGATCAAAAGGGCTCATTAGGATGGCTTTATGACCAAAGAAAGGCCTCTAAAATAAAAGAGGTAATTTTGGGAGGATATTTTGGTTTGGGTTGGCCGAGAAATATAGCTTTTAAGGTGTAAAATTATGTGAAGGGGAGGTTCCCTTTTATAAGAGAGGTGAGGGTCACTTTAGAAAAAGTTTAAAATATTATTTTATAATAAAATGATTTTATGTTTATAATATGATCCAAAATGAATTATTTTAAGGATATGGTGGGTATGGGTATAAAATCTCTCTGCCAATAGGTTTTATGAAAAGAATAGGTTACCATTTTAACCATATCATTTAGATTAAAAGCTTAGATAAATACTTTATCTTTTACTATGTCTTCTTGTATTCTTACACTATATGGCTAATAAACATACTCTAAACATCCAAGAGAACCTAAAGTGGATCATTAATGACATATAGAATATTATTTAATCCATTTGTATGATCCTTAGATTCTTAAAAATATTATATCAACCAATAATATAGTATTTTGTTTAAAAACTATTTCAAGCCAATTTTGACATCATTTGGTATTTGTTTTTTTAACCATAACATCATGATTACTTCAAATAAAATTGATTTAATCAACCCTAAAATTTCATATTAAGCTATAAAATAATTTTAATTCATCAGATGTCTCAAAATACATTTATTTGTGTATTTATAATATGAATTATTTTAATCTTATATTAATAAGGTAATTACTACATCATCATTGTCTCATAAATAAATGTAATTATTTAATGTCTGAAAATAATAAACCAAATAACATTATGTTGGAAATATATTTAGTTTTCTAATGAATATTTATAGATTAATTTATCTTATGTATAACCCTATATGAAAAATGTTTTAGTTATGGAAACTTGATTTTTAACACTTTTAACTCTTCTTTAAATTAAATAATAATAAATTCCCTAATCTTATCCAAGTGGACCTTAAGGATAATATTTTATTCCTAAGTTTTTTTTGTAGAATTAAACTTATCCAATAGAATTATTAAATGTGTTAGGGTAATTATAATATCATTTTTACATTTAATTACCGTATTTACTTTTAACTATGTTAAATAAAAGTAAAAAGTTACGATTCACCAAAAATTATTATCATCTTGTTGAACAAAATTTTACTTACTGAGGTTAACCGTTTGTCTTGGATTTTGTAAATTCAACTAAAATTGGCAGTAAAATTATGTTTTATGCAAATTTTAAAATGCTCCTAGGAGGTGGGTAAAAGACGGTAAAAAGTTCGATAAAAATTTTTATATCTAAAATTATTATAAAATAACTCTAGTGAATTAAATTGAACTTATATAGGTATTATATATCTATTTTAAACTAAACTAAATTAAAATAAAATAAATAATTACTTAAATAAATTGTCAGTTTTAAACAATAATAGAGTGTTTTTCACTATTCATTAAAAATTGAACGTTTTCAGAAAAATTATAAAAATTCACGCAAATCTAATTTTGATATTCCGAATTAAAAAATTAAATATATATTTCCAAATTAAAAACATAGAAGATTCATTTATTAATTTAAAATAATTTTTCATTGTTAAAACAAAAAATAAGCTTTTTAAAATGTGAAAACTATCAAAAGAGTGAGATGTGTTTATGTCAAATTTAAATCTGAAAGTACTTATAATGACCTAAATTATATTAAATAATAAAAATATATTCTAATTATACTTAAAAAACATTCAAATTCATAATTTAAAATTATAAATTCTTTTCAAAAAAAATTCAATTAAAACATAGTAATTTTCACTATTTGTCACAATATTAACGTTATAAGAAAAGTACAAAAAAATTATCTAAACTAAATTTTTATATACTAATTCTAAATAAAAATTTAATTTAAATAAATCAAATATATAGAAGTTTCAAATATTGGTTTTAAAAATTGTTCCCCATTAAAATTCATTAAATTTTCATTTTTGGAAAATACTTCTTTTTCTGAAAAAATGAATTTGTTCTAATATTATTTCTAAGAAACACATTTTATGAATGTAAAAATTAAATAGATTATATAATATTAAAAATGTAGTTAATATGATTCATAACCTTTTTTTGAACGGTTAGTTTAGTCAATTGTGTAGTGCTCGAAATCAGTATTGTTTGTAGCACAAGCTATTGAATTTCATTAATGAGATAATGTACTATGAAATCATGGGGTGTTACATTCTCCCCTAATTCAAAAAATTGCATCCTAACAATTTGAAGTTATTCTTTGAAAACATATGGTTAAAAATAGAAAAACACCTTTGTGGAAAACCCACATCGGAAATTAGGTAAATAAAATTTAGTCTAAATAAGAGGGAAAGGGAAATAAAATGTTTACCACCCAATTATAATTTCGATTAGGGGAAAATTAGTGGGAATTACAGACACATAATGGGAGGATATATATATATATATATTTATAGGGAGTGATTTAGGTCCTCCATCACAGACAAGCGTACAATTGAGAGCCTCAGTGCCATCAATCTATGATGATTCAAAATACCATCAGTTCAACAAAACAGAAGGTATTAAGATAACACAATTATGTTTCTAAGATCCTTTCCCAAAAGATTAAGAATTAATTTATTCACAGAATAAGAGTAAATATATATATATAAATATATATACCTGACAAGTAGAGTTTTATCCTTCAACTAATTCCTACCACAAACACATCTTTCATTCCAAAAGATAATAGAATTAAAAAATATTCTATTTATCTTAATCTTATAGGGTTCCAAAACAAAATGAATTTATAATTTGTTTGTAAGAACCTTAAAAAAGCTACATTATAAAATCTAGAACATCATGTAGGCCAGTGTTTGGTGATGCACCCTTGTTGCTCTTTGGTTGCATGATCAATTCTCGCGGCCTTGTCGGATGTGACGGGTTATTGTCCGACCTTCATGTTATCCCTTTTATGAAAATCGAAAAATAATATTGAAAAATTATTTAACCTTTAAAATAGTATCCAATTCCAAAAATAATCAATTCCAACCTTTAGACTTATCCAAAATATTTCTGTCCAAACTCACAGTCCAATATTTACAAGGTAAACAAAATGAAGATACTTTTTTCCATGTAATAACATGTGAATACATTCATCATGTATTCTTTTAAAACATAGTAACATTCGGAATTACATAAAGCCTTATTGATTACATTAATTCTCCTATATTCTTTATAGAATAGTGGATTTTCTTCTAATATCCAAAAATGATATAAACTCTAACATTGATGGAATATACAAATCATTAATCAGTTTCAATGTATTCAAGAATATCAAATATAATTTATCCAAATCAATCATCTCTTATTCAAAAATAAATACCTTGGTATCAAGACCATATTAAAATTTTGAATTTCCTTCAACCATGTATTTTCCCAAAAAATTAATATAACATTGAGTCACTTTTCATGGATCCACTCAATCTCACGTCCTTAATGAAATAGTAAGGCAGTACAATCATTATATAATGTATAATTTTTATAACATGTATATCATTAATATAGTACTCAAATGACACAATACATTAATAACAACATAATAAATCATAATAATTTTACTTTATCTTTGGTAGTATAATAACTTTCCTATTATCCAATGGAATTTTTTGGGTTATACTCTGATGATTTGGACATTGATTCACGTAGTGTCCCAACACCTTGTAGACGAAGTAGTGTACATTTAAAAACATTTTCTTACCATTGAAATCACGTACTTGGTGTCCCTTTTCACAACACTTATAACAAATTCTTATTCCCCTATTGAATTTACCAATGTGATTTTTCCCCATTTATCACATATGGGAAAATCCTTCTTTCCATTATTCTCATTATCCATCTTTTCTTCTACCATCCTTTTCCTCTCTGGAATCCCTTCAAAGCCATATGAATCAAGTAATTCTTTACTTATCTTATTAACACATGATACAATTTCTTTATATGATGATAATACATGGGAGACTATTTTCTTTATATATTTTGGCTTAATAAAATGAATGATATGATCCTTCTTACTCTTTGGATCATGGGTATTGTTTGAGGTCTCATTCCTTTTACTAGGCACCATTTCTAAATAAGGGCATACACTAAGTTATTTTATGAATCGCAGTGAATAATTACAAACTTATAAAATACCTAATGTAAATTGAAAATATTATGTATATAATCTATTATCATAAAATGCATTCACAAGGATATTCTACTAGTCGAATAACCACATGAAATATCAATAGCCACTTTCATAATGATGGAATGCATAATGCCAGACATCATAACCACATAGTCAAGGACTTATACCAAGACTACCAAATATATTTTGTGAAGGCCTTGTGACAAGACATTAGTTATTTTAATGAGACATACCAATGAATCAAGGAGCTATAGTGGGATACACCCGTCACATACTATTTCCAATGCATTCCTTATATGAAAATGTTTAAACATAGGATAAATGTTTGTATTAAAGTGGCATATGAAATGTCAAAACATTAACCATAAACCATAAATGGTATAAAAATAACACATCCATGGTCAAACATAACACAAAACCATCAATAAAATATGGAAGATTTGTATTATAATAAATCAACTTCATACATGTTTAAAATCCATTAAAGGGTTTTGACATATCTTAAAATTATTTATAAAACGCTTTGAGAGAAATATAATTCTTTTATGAAAACATTTAAATGTCACAGAATATAGAAATGAATAAATTTAAATAAAATTTTGAATCAATGTGTCCCATACCACATTGAAACTTTTGAAAGTAATTAACATTTCAAAACATTCATTTCCATTTAAATAAATCTGAAAATCTAATTTTGAAAACATGTACATTAATGAGAATGGTTTTGATGAATAAATCTTTAAAACATTTAAAATGATGTTTTAGCAAAATGTACCTTGAAAAGAATCTATTCAAAAACTATTTTATGAAACATGTACATGGATAATAAATATGTCCCAGTCGATACATAAGTAAAAACTACCTCGGATAATAATGAGATTGTGAAATTAACCGTTACCTTGCACTTTCCTTTAGTCGAGGGTTCGTTTAACCACCTGTATGAAGACTGTAGTATGTTATTAAATTTTAAAAAAACCATATCAATATTTATAATATCATACATGTTTCATTTATGACATTTTATTACCCATTTAATAATAATTTCTATTTTAAATTAACATTTTGGGTAATAATCGCTTTCATTATCGTACGTGGTTTAACTTGTTACTCGTGATTCTGTCACTTATATCATTATTTAAATATATCCAAAATATAAAAATGATTTATATATCTTATATATTTAGAATATAAATATGTATAATATACATATATGTGAAATGTAAAACACCATTTATGGGGACAGTAGTCCATACGTATGGATAAACGCTGTTTCCGTTTTCATATCATATTGAACAGAACTAAGTGATTAAGATATATGTAAGTACACAGACACACACACACATTTATATATATATATCTTCAGTAGAATTATTATTTCTTATACTACATACTTATTAATAATATATATTTAATAATCAATATGGAATGGTGATTACGGAAATGAATCTCATCACATCGTGGATATGGTAATCCGTACGTATGCATGAGAGACAATATCATTATATTGTGGAGAAATGATATGTAATTAGATGTTATATCATGATTAAAGAATCATTATAATGTTATATTTATTATTGAAATCAGTTATACTCATTATTATTGTAACATCCCAGGTAAATGAAGAATACTATATTTTCATATTTATTAATATTTGTGAATTGAATATTAATTTTAGCTTAAAGGTGTTTCTTTGTTTGATAGCGTACCTGATACGCAACAACGGGTTTCTTTGGAATCTTACATTGCACACTAATAATATAATATTATTATTTTAAATTGTAGTAAACTGCTAGCTTTTGTATTGGTTGGAATGAACAAAACTAACTATAATATTATTATACATGTATTTATATTTATCTAATAAAAGTTATAGACATAAAAAGTGAATGAATCTAATTTTAAGCATAATTATCATTAAAATATCAATTTATCACCTTTTAATGGAAAATCCTCTTTAAATATCGTATTGGTTACTTTAATACATTATAATTGACCAAATAAAATCCTTCTTTTGAATGGGGACATCAAATTTTACTTTGGTTAATGGTTTGGTATTTTTCTGGTAAAGTTCATTTTTAATGAATTGTGAAAAATATTGTATTTTAATTCAAAAGTGATTTTTAATCTAACTAATTTATACGGTTAGATTATATTTTTAATTGGATTTAAAGTGGAATTAAAATATATTTTTACTATATAATCCAATGTTGGTCATTGGATTTAATTTCACTTTGAAATTAGACATAAACAAGTATCAATCTTTTGATAGTTATTGTTTCTTAAAAACACGCTATTTGTTTTAACAACGGGAATTAATTTTAAAATTAGTCAATTAGTCCTTTATGTTTTGAATTTGAAAAAATATACATCCTTTCTGAATTCAGAATATCAAATATAGCTTAGGCTGAATTTTTTGTATTCTTCTGAAAAACTTCAATTTTTGATGAATAGTGACACGACTTCGTGGTAGTTAAAAAACTGACTTTTTCATTTAAATGGAATTTTACCACTTCTGTGAATTGAATTTCAAAAATCTGACATAAATGGTTGTTATCAAGAAGAAAATTTGGTTCAATAATATGAAAATAATTTTTTGTAAATAGAAAATTTTGACTTTTATTTACCGCGGTTAAAGGTAAATAGGGTAATTCAAGGTTAAAAGAATATTATAATAATTTAAATTTACCTAAACACAAGTCCAAATATTATTGGTTTAGTCATTTACGACCATTATAATCTTTGGGTCGATTTTGGGACCCCTTTAAGCTACTTGGGTGTGATAATGACAATTTAGAATAATTAACTTAAAGAAAAGACAAAAATGACAAAAGAAAATATCTTTTAGTAAATTAATTATTAACCGGGGTTATATAAATTATCTGTTCGACTATAAATATTCATTCGAAATCTAAAATGATTTCCTACATCATGGTATTTTTTTTATAATTTTTAGACATCAAATAAAATAAATTATTTATGACACAATAATGATGCAGTATTTACCTCATTAATAAATGATTTAATTAAATAAGATTATAATGATTAAAATATTATCTGAAACATGTCCAATTCTGATTGGATGATTTTATTTCGATTATGCGTCTTCTTATCTTCAACCATAATTATTTTTGGACCATTATAAACCGAATATCATTATATTATAAAATAATATTTTCACTCTTTCCTAAAGAGCCCCTCCTCTCCCTTATAAAAAGAGACCAATTCTATGCAATTTCTCACAACTATCAAGCCATTTGGCACGTCCAAACTCTGCCCAATTATGCTCCCTGCATCCCTCTACTCCTCCAAGAATCCTTACTTTAGGTATAAGGTACTTATGAAGTCCTTTTGGTTTAAACCAAAGGAAGTTGCCTAAATTAATGGTAACAATTTCTCTTAAATTGTTTTCTTTTATTTTGCTTCTCCAAACCGTAAAATCTTTTTATTTCTTTTCTTTTGTAACAACACCATTATCCTCAGTATAATAGTATATTTTTATTATAATTATTCAAACTACACTTACACACACCTCCATCTAATGGATGAAGAACATAATGTTTTTGTGGATGGAAATCTAACGCCTCACGAAACAATGATTGTTCAATTACATCTTACCACCTCGTATGGTGTCCATTATGATGGAACTGTATTTATATATGATATATATTATGTTTATGATTTCTATATGCTTCTGTACTTCCCAATTATATCAAACCTTTATGGTTTCCATGGTGGGTAAATACGATAATCTCATTTGAGGAAGTGCGGACTACCGCCCCCTCAAAGTGATGAGACTCGTTAATTCCCTATGTAGGATGTATAAAGGATAGAGTTAATGATATTTTATATGATATTATACTGGAATTATAATATAACTATGTATCATTATGTTTTAATTCCATTAAAATAACAAATATAAATGAAAGTAGCGTTCATACGTATGTACGGCTTACCGTCTCCATGAACGGTGCATTTCATTTCGTACAACCAAATGTTATGTACTATTATAAAATACATGTACATGATGGATATATATGATATATATGATACCCAAATCATGAATATCATTCTGGATATAATGAACCTTTTACCACGTGAACAACATGTAATTATAAGAAGTCTATTTTTGAATCAAGTACCAAATATCGACAAAATGATGGTTATTAACATAAATGATTACATAATGATTATAACATGGTAATAAGTGATATAAAAGGAATAATAAACATAAAAAATGTTCTTAAGCAAGTATAAATTAACTTTAGTTTATTATTCAGGAGATTAAAGAAGGAACGGGCATGTCGGACATGAGGTAAGGGACTTCGTCTCAATCTCTTTTAATTGAGAAATTTCTTATACCCGACTTTGTTTTATACGGGGTATAAACCCCTTTGACTTTTCATTTTATCCAAAGGGAATCTTTTTATATGAAGCGTTTTATTAAATTAAAAATAGGAATGTTTTTTTAAGCGGTGACAACGACCTTTCCACCGCCGCGAGTATTATTTGATCTTTCGCTTCCTCAACAAGCCTGAATGTTTTTAAAAGGAAAAATAAATACCAAATACTCTTTTTACATATTTTGTTATTGAAAATTATTTTGATATCTTGAAATGATATTTTATTATTTCAATGTGGAAATGTTATCTCTCCTTTATGCTTATGTTATGTTGTAAGATCTTGTTATGGTTCATGAGCATTATTTACATATACGGGTGGTTCTGTGATAAACCTAGGGTGGGTGAGCCTGAGATAGCTCTCCAATGCATTGGGTAACGTGACAGAAGTAAACGTGAATGTTTCTCCTAAGAGATTTAGGGAATATACTGTGATGGGTATTCCAAAGTAACTCCCTATGTAACTGTGATAGCTACAATGTATGTATGGTATGGATGTCGCAAGTTACCTTTATGATTTATGATTTCTATGTGTCCTTCATAAATATTATGATTTCATGAGGTATGTAAAAGAGTTCATGTTTTTTATGTATTTATGAAAAAATGTTTTTCATTCACTGTTTTATAACCCTTACTGAGCCTTTTATGCTCATCCCATGTTTTGAAATGTTTTTCACAGGACTTAAATATGAATAGGGTCAAGGATGGGATCAAGGAAAAGACATGCTCTCTTTAACATGGAATTAGACCTAACTTTTTTTTCAAGCCTTTTTGTTTTTTTAAAAAAAAGTGGATTCTGGGTAGAAGTGCCTACTTTGTAATATTTTGAGATTTAATAGTTATATCCTAATTCCCTAAAACTCTAAACCTGAAAAGATCCTCAATGTGAATTATTCATTTAATTCAATATTAGGTAATGTTTAAGGACGAGTCATTATAGTTGGTATCAGAGGTTGGTTTAGATAACTTTTGGAGTTAGGATGTTGTTAAATTAGTATCCATATAGTAATTTATGTTAATATTGACATCATATAGCATTCCCAGATTACCATGTTGCTTCTCCTGAGATATTTCTTTGTTTAGAATGGTTTTCCACAGAGGAAACATGGCAGCTATATTGGGACGACATCAGGAGGAAGGCAACCTTCCAAATCAACAACCCGAGATGGTCGGAATCGGAACTGAATAGTTTGTTGCAGTGATGGCACAGTTGACTCAGGCTATAAATGGTGGTGGTATCCATGTACGAGATCAGCCAGATCAACCACAGAGGAACATGTCTGTTGTGGAGAATTTCATGAGACAACATCCCCCATCATTTAGAGGATCGTCTGATCCGGTGCCAGCTGAAGGATGGATTAATGCACTGGAAAAGACTGTTGATGTCATGGGTTGTTCAGAACATCAAAAGGTTAGTCTTGTTGTTTACCATTTTGAAGGTGAAGCTGAACAGTGGTGGTCGATGGTGAAAAATATCAGGGATAGTGAGGAGATTTATGCTCTTGATTGGGATGAATTCATAGGTATGTTTCTGGCGAAATATTTTCCTATGGTGGTTAGTCTTTGGATGGAAAAACAATTCCTGGAATTGAGGCAGGAGGATGACTCAGTGGCTGCTTATGACGAAAAATTCACTCGACTGGAAAGGTATGCTCCAAACTTCATTGTAGATCTTGATAGTAAAATCAACTATTTTTACTCAGGATTAAAGCCAAAGTATCAAAGGGATTTAGATTCTCGTGAGTTCAAAAGTTATGAAAAACTTGTTCATTGTGTGGAGAAGTTGGAAATGGAGTTTGTCGATGATCAAGTATTCTTTGACAAACAAAAAAATAAGAGGTCAAGGTGGCATGCGAAAGGAAATAATTCTTTAAAAAAGGCTGATGGTAAGAAGCTTAAGTTTACAGTTTGTGAAAATTGTGGTAAAAAGCATGCTGGAGAATGTCTTTTGAATTCTGGTAAGTGCTTCTGATGTGGTAAAATGGGACATAATTCTTTTAATTGCACCAGAAAAGATCATGTTAATGGTAAGAAAAAATCTGATTTACAGTCAGTAAAATGTTTTAAGTGCAATGAAATGGGTCATTATGAAAATGAGTGTCCAACAAGGAACTCAAACAACGGAAAGCAGCAAGACTATAAGCAGAAAGGGGCGGCGAAATCCTTTTCAACTACTTCAGCAGATATTAGGTTATCAAATGAAGTTGTATCAGGTGCATTCTTTGTTTATTCAGATTATGCCAATGTGTTGTTTGATTCAGGGTCTACACACTCTTTAATTTATGAAATGTTTTCTAGTAAATTGGGAATTCCATCTCATGATATGAATATTGACCTTACTATAAAAACACCTAGAGGAAATGATAAGACAAAAAGAAAACATAAGAACATTCCTGTCCTGGTGTGCGGAAAGAATCTACCTGAAAACCTTATTGTTTTACCTCTATTAGAGTTTGATCTTATATTGGGCATGAATTGGATTTCTGTTTATCTTGCTAATATTGACTGCAGAGAAAAAGAGGTTTCTTTTCAGAATGATTTTCAGTTTTTGTACAAGAATAAACCCATGGTTTTGATAACATATCAGGAAGTCGAAAAACTGGTAAAAGATGTAAATGAATGTAACCTTGCACATATTGTTGAAAACAAAGGAACTATTCAGATGAATGATGTGATAGTGGTAAATGAGTACCTTGATGTTTTTCCTGATTAGTTTCCTGGTATTATAACTGATCGGGAAGTTGAATTTACTGTTAATCTAGTTCCATATGCTAATCCAATTTCAAAACCCCCTTATCGAATGGCCTAAATTGAACATTTAGAGTTAAAGAAGCAATTGTAGGAGTTATTAGATAAAGGTGTCATTCGACCTAGCACATCACCCTCGGGACCTCCTATCTTGTTTGTTAAAAAGAAAGATGGTTCAATGAGACTTTTCATTGATTATAGAGCATTGAATAACATCACTATTAAGAATAAGTATCCTTCTCCACATATCGATGCTTTGTTTGATCAGCTCCAGGGAGCTCAGTATTTTTCGATGATTGACTTGAGGTCGGGGTACCATCAGTTGAAAGTAATAGAAGACGACATTCTGAAGACCGCTTTTCGTACTAGATATGGCCATTATTAATTGGTATTTATGCCTTTTGGTTTAACCAATGCACCTGTTGTATTCATGGATCTTATGAATAGAATTTTCCGTGAGTTCTTGGATATGATTGTGGTTGTGTTCATTGATGATATTTTGGTTTATTCAAAATGTAATGAGGAACATGAAATTCATTTACGGGATGTCTTAAAAACCATAAAAGAAAATATACTTTATGGAAAATTCAGCAAGAGTTAGTTTTGGTTACAAAAAATTTATTTCCTTGGTCACATTGTTTCATAAAATGGAATAACTATTGATCCTTCAAAAACAAAAGTAGTTGAAGAATGGCCAAGACCCTCAAATATAACCGAGATTCGTAGTTTTCATTGTTTGGCAGGTTATTAACGGTGGTTTGTTGAAAACATTGCACGGTTATCTTGTCCAATGACTAAGTTAACTCAAAAAGGTGTTAAGTTCAACTGGACAAATGAATGTGATGATTGTTTCTCAGAAATTGAAAATGAGATTGGTGAATGCTCCAGTTTTGGCACTGACTTCTAGAAATGGTTAGTTTGTTTTCTACAGTGATGCTTCGTTGAAAGGACTCGGTTGCGTCCTAATGAAAAATGATCAGTTAATTTCTTATGCTTCACGTCAGTTGAAACCACATGAGTTAAATCACCCTTCACATGATTTGGAATTAGCTGTTGTTGTTTTTGCTTTAAAAATTTGGAGACATCATTTCTATGGTGTGAAATGTGAAATATATACTGATCACAAAAGTATAAAGTATATATTCACTCAGAATGAATTGAACATGAGATAGAGGAGATGGTTGGAATTATTCACGGATTGTGATTGTACGATCCATTACCATCCGGGAAAAGAAAATAATGTGGCTGATTCTTTGAGTCAGAAAAGTAATGTCTCATTAGCCATGAAACATTTGGAACAAGATCCTTTGTTTTTTTATTTGATGAAATTTGGCATAGAAGTTGTTGGTGTAGGAAATTCATCTGTTTTGTTTCAGGTGTCAGTGAGATCATCTCTATCAGACAGAATAATGAAAGTGCAGAAGGAAGACAGTGACTTGAAGAAAAAGGTAGAGTTGTTTTAGAAGGGTAAGTTGCCTGAATTTAACATTGATAATGATTGTGTTTTGAGGTTTTGAAAGAGATTATGTGTGCCTTGTTATTCACAGTTGAATAATGAGTTGTTATGTCAAGTTCATAGTTCTCCGTTTTCAGTTTATCCTGGAAATACTACGATGTACGGAGATCATCAGGAGTATTACTGGTGGGATGGAATGAAAAGAGATATTGCTGATTTTACTGTGAAGTGTTTTACATGTCAGCAGGTTAAAACAGAGCGACAGTTACCAAAAGGAATGCTTCATCCTTTATCAGTGAAAGAGTGGAAATGGGAAAATATATCCATGGACTTTGTTGTGGGATTACCAAAGACATCTCGAGGTAATAATGCAATCTGGGTTATAGTTGACCGATTGACTAAATCTGTTCATTTACTTCCAATTAGAGATACTTTGTCTCTATATCAACTTGCTCAGTTGTATGTTAAAGAGATAATCAGGTTTTATGGAGTTCCCCTCTCCATTGTATCTTATCGTGATCCCAAATTCACTTCTAACTTTTGGAAAATCCTTCAGAATTCATTGGGTACTGAATTAAACATTAGTACAGCTTCTCATCCTCAATTAGATGGGCAGTTAGAACGAAAAATTCAGACCTTGGAGGATATGTTACGTGCTTTCTCGATGGACCACCAGGGAAGTTGGGACCAACATATTTCATAGGTTGAATTTTCTTATAATAACAGTTTTCATTCCAGTATACAGATGGCTCCATTTGAGGCATTGTATGGAAAGTGTTTTCGAACTCCAGCTTTTTGGGATGAACTGGGTGAAAGAAAGCTTATGGGACCAGAATTGGTAGATGAGATGGCTGAGAAAGTTCAGTTGATTCAAAAGCACATGAGAACATCTCAGTGCAGACAGAAAGGTTATGCGGATAACCGGAGGAAGGATCTTTCTTTTGAGGTAGGTGACCATGTCTATCTCAAAGTTTCTCCTTCGAAAAGTGTGATGTGTTTTGTTAGGAAGGGAAAGTTGGGTCCGAGGTTCATTGGAAATTATGAAATTCTGGAGAAAGTTGGATTAGTTGTGTACAATGTATCTTTACCTCCATGTTTATCCCAGGTACACAATGTTTTTCAAGTTTTGATGTTGAAAAGTATATGCCAGATCCATCTCGTGTTTTGAGCCCAGAGGTAGTTCAGTTGGAAGAGAATCTCTCTTATGAAGAACAACCAGTCCATATTCTGGACTGTAGAGAGCAGGTATTACGAAATAAGGTAATTCACCAGGAAAAGGTTTTGTGTAAAAACCATATGGTTGAGGAGGCAATGTGGGAATCTGAAAATGCTATGAGGGATAAATACACCCACTTATTTTGATAAGTGGATAAAAATTGCGAGGATGCAATTTCCAAAAGGGGGAAAGATGTAACATCCGAGGTAAATTATGAATAATAGATTTTCATATTTATTAATATTTTTTAATTAAATATTAATTTTAGTTTAAAGGGGGTTCTATGTTCGATAGCATACTTAATACGCAACAACAGGTTTCTTTGGAATCTTACGTTGAATACTACTAATATAATATTATTATTTTAAATG
This sequence comes from Viscum album, assembly GCA_963277665.1. Classification (NCBI taxonomy): domain Eukaryota; kingdom Viridiplantae; phylum Streptophyta; class Magnoliopsida; order Santalales; family Viscaceae; genus Viscum; species Viscum album. Next base: position 697,922,319 of record OY728163.1, read on the forward strand.
GTAGTAAACTCCTAGCCATTGTATTTGTGGGAATGAAAAAAACTAACTATAATATGATTATTCATGTATTTATATTTATCTAATAAAATTTAGAGGCATAAAAAGTGAATGAATCTAATTTTAAGCTTAATTTTCATTAAAATGCCGATTTATCGCCTTTTAATGGAGAAACCTCTTTAAATATAGTTTGGGTTACTTTAATACATTCTAATTGACCAAATAAAATCCTTATTTAGAATGGGGACATCAAATTTTACTTTGGGTAAATTTTTGGTATTTTTCTGATAAAGTTCATTTTTTTAATGAATAGTGAAAAATATTGTATTTTAATTCAAAAGTGATTTTTAATCTAATTTATTTATATGGTTAGATTATATTTTTAATTTGTTTTAAAGTGGAATTAAAATATATTTTTACTATTTAACCCAATGTTGTTCATTGGATTTAATTTCACTTTGAAATTATACATAAACAAGTATCAATCTTTTGATAGTTATTGTTTCTTAAAAACACGCTATTTGTTTTAACAGCATGAAGTAATTTTTAAATTAATTAATTCCACCTCTATGTTTTGAATTTGAAAGAATAGACATCATTTCTGAATTCAGAATATCAAATATATCTTTGGCTGAATTTTTGGTATTTTTTTGAAAAACATCAATTTTTTATGAATAGTGACACCACTTCGTGGTAGTTAAAAAACTGACTTTTTATTTAAATGAAATTTTACCACTTTTTTGAATTAAATTTCAAAATTCCAACATAAATGGTTTTTATCATGATGTAAAATATGGTTCAATAAGATGAAAATAATTTTTGGTAAATAGTAATTTTTGACTTTTATTTACCACGGTTAAGGGTAAATAGGTAATTCAAGGTTAAAAGAATATTATAATAATTCAGAATTACCTTAAAACAAGTACAAATATTATTGGTTGAGTCATTTACGACCATTATAATATTTGGGTCGATTTTGGGACCCCTTTAAGCCACCTGGGTGTGATAATGATAATTTAGAATAATTAACTTAAAGAAATGACAAAAATGACAAGAGAAAATATCTTTTAGTAAATTAATTATTAGAAGGGGTCATATAAATTATATGTTCGACTATAAAAATTAATTAGAAATATAAAATGATTTCCTACATCATGGTTTTTTTTTTAATTTTTTGACATCAAATAAATTAAATTATTTATGACACAATAATGATGCAGTATTTACCTCATTAATAGATGATTTAATTAAATAAGATTATAATGAATAAAATATTATCCTAAACATGTCCAATTCTGATTGGATGATTTTATTTCGATTATGTGTCTTTTTATCTTCGACCATAATGATTTTTGGACCATTAGAAACCAAATATCATTATATTATAAAATAATATTTTCACTCTTTCCTAAAGAGCCCCTCCTCTCCCTTATAAAAAGAGACCACTTATATGCAATTCCTTACACCTCTCAAGCCATTTGGATCGTCCAAACTCGGCCCAATTAATCTCCTTACATCCCTCTATTCCTCCTAGAATCCTTACCTTAGGCAGACGACACTTAAGAAGTCCTTTTGGATTAAACCAAAGGAAGTTTCCTAAATTAAAGGTAATAATTTATCTTAAATTGTTTTCTTTTGTTTTTGATTCTCCAACCCCTAAAGTCTTTTTATTTATTTTATTTTGTAACAACACCATTATTTTCAATATACGATAATTTTTTTATTATAAGTATTCGAACTACAATTACACACACCTCCATCTAATGGATGAAAAACATAATGTTTCGGTAGATGGAAAACTAACGCCTCACGAAACGATGATTGTTCTATTACATCTTACCGCCTCTCATGGTGTCCATTATGATGGAACTGTATTTATATATGATATATATTATGTTTATGATTTCTTTATTATTCTGTACTTCCCAATTATATCAAACCTTTATGGTTTTATTGGTGGGTAAATACGATAATCTCATTTGAGAAAGTGGGGACTACCTCCCCCTCAAAGTGATGTGACTCGTTAATGCCCTATGTGGGATGTATAAAGGATAGAGTTAATGATATTGTATATGATATTATATTGGAATTATAATATACCTATGTATCATTATGTTTTAATTCAATTAAAATAAGAAATAGAAATGAAGGTAGCGTTCATGTGTACGTACGACTTACTGTCTCAATGAACGATGCATTTCATTTCGTACCTCCAAATGTTATATACTATTATAAAATACATGTAAATGATGGAGATATATGATATATATGATACCCAAATCATGAATATCATTATGGATATAATGAACCTTTTACCACTTGAACAACATGTAAATATAAGAAGTCCATTTTTGACTCAAGTACTAAATATCGACAAAATGAACGTTATTGACTAAAATGAATACATAATGATTATAACATGGTAATAAGTGATATAAAAGGAATAATAAACATAAAAAAGTTTCTTAATAAAGTATAAATTAACTTTAGTTTATTATTCAGGAGATTAAAGAAGGAACAGGTCATTTCGGACACGAGGTAAGGGACTTCATCTCAGTCTCTTTTCATTGAGGCATTTCTTTTACATGACTTTATTTTATACGTTGTAGAAAACCATTTTACTTTTCATTTTATCCCAAGGGAATCTTTTTATACGAATCTTTTTACTAAACGACAAAATTGAATGTTTTTTTAAGTAGTGACAATGACCTTTCCGCCGCCACGAGTATTATTTGATATTTGGCTTCCTTAACAAGCCGGAATGTTTTTAAAAGGAAAAAAATACCAAATACTCTTTTATAAGTATTTTGGTATTGAAAATGATTTTGATATCTTGAAATGATATTTTATTATTGCAATGTGAAAATGTTATCTTTACTTTATGCTTATGTTATGTGTTAAGATCATGTTATGGTTCTTGGTCATTATTTACGTATACGGGAGGTTCTGTGATAAACCTAGGGAGGGTGAGCCTGAGATAGATCTCTAATTCATTAGGTAACATGACGGAGGTAAACGTGTATGTTTCTCCTAAGAGATTTAGGGAATATACTGTGATGGGGATTCCAAAGTAACTCCCTATGTAGCTGTGATAGCTACAATGTAAGTATGGTATGGATGTCATAAGTTACCTTTATGATTTATGATTTCTATGTGTCTTTCATAAATATTATGATTTATTGAGGTAAGTAAAAGAGTACATCTTTTTTATGTATTTATGAACAATTGTTTTTCATTCACGGTTTTATAACCCTTACTGAGCCTTTTATGCTCATCCCAAGTTTTGAAATGTTTTTCACAGGACATAAAGATGAATAGGGTCAAGGATGGGATCATGGAAAAGCCATGTTCTCTTTAACATGGAATTTGACATGACTTTGTTTCAAGAGTTTTTATTTTTATTTTAAAAAAGTGGATTCTGGGTAGAAGTGCCTACTTTGAAATATTTTGAGATGTAATAGTTATGTCCTAATTCCCTAAAACTCTAAATCTAAAAAGATACTCAATGTGAATTATTCATTTAATTAAATATGAGGTAATTTTTAAGGCCAGGTCCTTATAATTATACCCATCCAAATAATGATGTGTTTGAATAACAAACTACACCACGACATGGACATAGTAATCTGTATGTACACACATTTGGTGACTTTTTCATTTATAGGATGGATAGAATAATGAATATGGTTGCAACATTTCTATAAAAACATCACAGTATATATATTATGCTGCTGTTATTATTTTAGAATGGAAACAATAAAGAAAAATTAAGTGGAAGAAGAAAAGAACGTGAAAGATGTGATGAAATATTTACTTCTTTTTCGGGATCTTCCTTTTGATTTGATCAAAAGGGCTCCTTAGGTTGGCTTTTTATCCAAAGTAAGGACTCAATGATGAAGGGAGGAATGTTGGGAGGATATTAGGGTAGGGTTTGGGCGAGCCAAATGGATTTGGAGGTGTGAAAGTATGAGAAGGAGAAGTGCCCTTTTATAAGAGTGGGGAGAGTCACATTATGAAATGTCTGAAATATTATTTTATAATAAAATAATTTTTAGTTTATAATGGCTCTAAAATGTATTATTTAATAGATAATGTGGGCATGGGTCTAAAATCGTTCAAATAATAGGTTTTATACATGTTTATGTTAACATTTTATCCATATCTTTTAAATTAAACTCTTAGTTAAATAGTTTAACATTTACTGTGTCTTATTGAATTATTAAACTATATGATTAATAAACATATTCTAAACTTCCAAGAGATCATCGAATGGTTCATTAATGTTATATATAATATACTTTAGCCCCTTTGGCCTAACCTTATATTTTTTGGAATATTATTCAACCAATATTAATGTTTTTGTTTTAAAAACTATTTGAAGTCAATTTTGACTTTATTTGGGATTTGTTTTTTTGTTAAAATCATAAAATCATGATTACATCGATCAAAATTGATTTAATCAACCATAACATGTTATATTAACCATTAAATGTTTTTTTAATTCATGAAAAGTATCAAATTACATTTATTTGGGTTTTTATAATTGAATTATTTTATTCTTTTATTAATAAGGTAAATATTGCATCATTATGGTCTCATAAATAAATTTAATTATTTAATGTATAAAAATTATAAATAAAATACTATTATGTAGGAAATGTATTTATATTTCTAATTAAAATTTATAGTCTAATTTATCTTATGTATAACTCTATATTAAAAATGTTTTGGTTATGATAACATTGATTTTAACACTTGTAACTCTTCTTTAAATTAAATAATAACAAATTTCATAATTTAATAAAAGTGGACCTAAAGGATCATATTTTATTCTTAAGGTTGGTTTTGGTCTAATTACACTTATCCAATAGAATTAGGACATGTTTTAGAGAAATTATAATAGCATTTTACCCTTAATTACCCTATTTACTTTTAATCATGGTAAATAAAAGTCAGAAGTTACTATTCTACAAAACTTATTTTATTCTTATTGAACCACATTTAACATATTTAGGTTAACCGTGTCTCTCTGATTTTTGAAATTCAACTCACAGAAGTGGTAAAATTATGTTTTATGTGAATTTGAAAACACTCATAGGAGGCGGGTTAAACATGGTAAAAATATCAATACACTTTTATATATATAAAATTTTTATAAAATGAATCCAATGAATTTCATTGAACCTATATAGGTATTATATAACTATTTTAACCTGAGATTAATTAAAATAAAATAACTAATTACTTAAAAAATGTCAGTTTTATACAATAACAGAATGTTATTCACTATTCATCAATAATGGAATCTTTTCAGAAAAATACCAAAATTTCACCCAAAGATAATTTTGATATTCCAAATTCAAAAATGAATTCAATTTTACCATATTCGAAACATAGAATATGAATTTATTAATTTTAAATTAATTCTCGTTGTCAAAACTAAAAAAAGGGTTTTAAAAAAGTGATAACTATTAAAAGATTGACATGTGTTTATGTCAAATTTAAATGTGAAATTAATTATAATGACCTACATTATGTTAAATGATAAAAATATAATATAATTATACTTCAAAAACATTCAAATTTTTAATTAAATAGTATAAATTATTTCGATAAAAATAGTTTCTTTTCATTAAAATATAGTATTTTTCACTATTTTTCAAAATATGCAAGTTATCAGAAAATTACCAAAAATATATCCAAACAAAATATTTTATGTCCTAAATCTAATGAAAATTTTAATTTAATTAAATTTAATATATAAATGTTTCAAATATTTGTTTTAAAAAAGGTTCTCTATTAAAAGGTAGTAAAATTTCATTTTTTGAAAAATACTTCTTTTATCTAAAAAATTGAATTTGTTCTCATATTATATCTATGAAACACATAATATGAATTTCAAAATTATATAGAGTATATATGATTCAAAATGCAGTTAATAATATTCATAAACGCTTTTTGAACGGTTAGTTTATTATGTTATGGTGTGCTCGAACTCGGTGTTGCGTGTTGTGCAAGCTATTGAATTTCTATAATGAGATAATGCACTCTAATATCTTGTGGTGTTACAATTAATGGAAAATTAAATGGCTAGTGTTTAAAATGACATTAATGGTATTTTATAAAAATCCCATTTTTTAAATTATATAAAAATAATATAAATCTAGAAACATGAAATGGGGGATAATATGTGGTCTAAAATTTCATTCCTTGTAAATTTGTTAATTCTCTTGAATCCTTAGAAATTAAGGAATAACCTGTTAATTGGGTATAAATTACAAATATTAAGGTAAAAATGGTCACTAATGGATTAAACAAAATGGTCATGTTTAATGCTCCATAGAGTCCAATCCAAATATTATTAGATAATTAAATTTCAACAAAATAATATAATATTATATATCCAAAATCCATTTGGATTTATTTTTCACGAACATGACTTCATTATATTTTATGATTTTAGAAATTTCCATAAGTGTCCATCCCCTCCCTTATAAATGGGGTCTCCTCAATTTTCTACATTTCCCCACATCAGTAATTATATATCAAAAAATACCTACTAATATATATTCTAAAAATCACTAGGTCATAATTATAGATTCTTATATTTGTGAAATGGAATTCCTTGGGTTCTCAGTAAGGGATCTGAATGAGGCATATCGAAAAAGAGGATACCGTTTGGGCAGACAACATTAAATTTTTTTCTTTGTCTATAGAAAAAAATATGACATATTATTCATAAATAAAAAAAATTAATATAAAAAAATATGAATAAATTTTATAATGTTTATGGAAATAGTTTTATTATCAATCTTTTCCAAAAAAACATTGGAAGTAAAAGTATGAATCGTGTGTTCTTAAAACATACCATCTCCACATAGTGATAAAATTCATTTTCCATTCCCATATATCATGAACTTTTATTATTATGGATTTAAAGAGGATATATTATTTTTATTATATTATTATTATATTGGAAGCATAATATCATATTTATCTTTTTTACTATACATCATATTTGAAAATTATATTTTTTCTCGTGTATACGTATAGACTACCACATCAACAATAGGATGTGATTCATTTATCATTTATGAATATCATGGATTGTGATAATTTTATAATTAAAGAATAATATATATATATATATATATGATATAATAATTTTCTTTAAAGATGATTTATTTTATATCTATTGTTTTTTCCATTTTTTGAAAAGTGAAAACAATAATGATGATTTTATATAGACTTTCATGTTGATGAAATTTTTCATTATTTTTTCATCATTATCATGCATCAATGACTATTAAAATACATATATTGAATATATATTAATTTTATATTATTATTAAAATTCAATAGACTATGTTACCATGAGAAATTTACAATCTCCCTAACTACCGAACAAAAATTCCCATAAAAAAAATAAAACCATTAACAAACAGAAATAACAATTTTAATAATAAATTGATAACTAAATGGTTCCTATATGTTATTAATGAATATTAGAAGATAGTATACTTATATAAATTATATTGGTATTTAATAATAATAAAAATATAAATTTATTTTACCAGAGGATAGAGAACCTCAAGGAATGTATAATATAATTTATGGGATTTCTATTCTAATTTTTTACTTAATTAAGAAATATTATGTATTCACAAGTAATTTAATTTATTTGTAGTATATACTTCCATGTTTACATGTTTTCATGAATATATCACTTTTAAATATATGTAATTTTTTATTTAATGTTTTTCATTGATCATATCGATGATGTGAAATGTAACTAATGTTAAAATGATTTTATGTTACAATGTCATTGTTTATATGAAGTGATTATTATTTATTTTTTTATGATGATAGTCATAATATACCTATTAAGAAACTCATGAATTTTCTTCTAATAAATTAATTTATTGGCAGTAAATTTTTTATTTTTTCCCTCACTATGTTTCATCAAGAGACTATATACACATTTTCGGCGAAACACATCTTTACTTATCTGTTTGGTCGATTTTCTTTCTCAAACATCAATTCAATGAAAAGTTCAAAAATGTTTTTAATAATATCCTTTATTATTTTATTGTAAATATTTTCCATGTTATAATTTATAAAATATTATTTATGAGGGATGGATTCATATGTTCATTATCTAATAAAGGTAGTTCTAAAAAAATTACTAATCTGTGAATGGAATTTTTTATTTTAACTTATACGAACTAAGAATAATTTACTTCAATCATGACCACATAATGATTCAATGATTTCCCAATAATTTTCCATTGTTCCATTCATCTAATATTATATATATAATATTAATGAAAAAATTTTATACTAAATAAGTGATTACAATGTGAAAATAGTTATTTTTTTAGACATTATTTGAACTGATCATTTAACAGAATATTTTTATATAATGAAATACATTAATTTTACCTATTTTTTATTGGGGGTATGATCTAATGAATCCATTATTATTTTCTCTTTTAATATATTATGATAATTATGGAAACTATTTTTGAATCCAATTTCTTATCCATAGTTTATGATATGATGTAATGATGAACAAATTGTTATAACCATTTCTTTTCCATAGGATAGTATATTATTAATTGATGAAATTTTTTTGAAACAGATTTATATTTCATGGTTTATACCATGAAGATATGTTTATTAAACATTTTTCATTATCCCAAGTTCTAGTATTAATAATTTATTATGATTATCTTGAACACATTCTCATTGTATTCATTATATGATGGGTGGATCTTGAATTATGTAGCCCTATAATGAATAAGTTATTGAATGATATTTTTTGATATAAACATGATAGTAATTTGAACTGAATGCATTTCATTAACTGACTATCAAATTTTACTTTATTGGGAGAAAACCATTAATAATACAATGGATTAAGGAGTGAAATTTTTTTACTATTATAGTATTTATAGTAATTAGTGAATATTAAAAATTATTTTCTCTTCTTAAATACATTAAAAAATATGTATTATGACAATGTAATTATATAATAAAACATGTTATATTATTATTTTATGATTCATTTTTTATGAAAAACAAATAATTATTTCATGACTGGTCATTATGATCTATGGTATGATGGGTATGTTTTTTAAATGTAATTTTCTGGTTTTGATATCCATATTCTCATGTTATGTTTAACTAAACATTGATATATCCTTTATTTTCCTTTACTGATCCTTTGTGATCACCCATTATTATGTATTCATACACAAGGTTTTGTTCAAAAGTATTAATTATGGTAGGTTCAATAAAATATGTAGTTATAAAAAAATTGTTGTAGATACTGTAGTTCAAAGATGAACTAGTTATTTATGTGTCAGTCATAATTGGAAATTTGACCTTTATTATTTTGCAATTGATCATTAAATTATATAATGAATTTAATTTTATTATGATTTAATGTGTTTCATTTTCATCTCTAATGGCTCCCTTATGTCAGGGCTATATGTACCCCCTCCCCTATATTGTTTTGGTGGGATTCCTCCTAGCACTGATGTCATCACTTGTGTCTAAGGTGTGAAGGTGTCCATAGATCATAGGTAAAATCTCATCATTCTCCCACATCCACATCCATCAATTTTCATAGATATTTTATAACACTACTTGGTATATTTGTGCTGATTTTTATTCTTCTTCATCCATCAGTTGATATAAATTCATATGTTCCAGATTTTGATTTTTCAACATTTGGGTGCATTTCCCTTTATTTTGAGATGATTTACTATGATTAAATTACCATTATTATGGTATTGGATTTGGTGGTAAGTGACCAGGTCTATAGAATTTTTGTTTTTGGGTCTTTGAAATTTGAGTTAATTTAAGAGGATTCTATATACATTACTAGGGTGTGCTGATTGCAAATTTTCTCGATAATGGATACATAAGAGGTTCTCAAGATGGGATATAGTGCATCCATAGGTTCCTATATTTGATGTGTTTTGATTTCAAAGCCTTGTACCATGGGTGGTTTTGGCAGTTTCGATTTGGATGGTTGTGTTTGTGGGTTCATCCATCGATGTTTGGAGGAGTTGTTGGTAGTTAATAGTGGGGATAGTTGAAATTTTTTATAGACAACCAGATGCCTCAGTGGTTTTGTTTTACCAGAGGTATTCTCACCAATTATCAGGTGGTGATTCAGTGGTCAGTGATCAGAAACTAGATGGTGGTATCATGTGCTATTGTTTCATATTGTCTTTTGGTATGTGTATTTATTTTCATCCTCTAGTTTAGACCCCAATTAATTAGGTTAATGTATAGATTATTTCATATGATTTTAGGAGGGATACCACGAAAGGGGGATGGGTGCGATGGAACCCATCATTCATCCATTGATTATCATTTTTAATGGATAAACTTAATCTTTTCTATGACTCATAGAATTTTTTAGATCAATTTTATTTTAAACTAAGATAAAATATTTGTTTTTTCATCAGATTAATTATTAAGTGGGAATATTGGAAGAGGAAAAAGATTAATGAAACCATTCAATAATCTCTTTTACAAATGTTTGTTTTGGTAGGAGAGGGGATTTAATAGATTTTTCTACCTGAACATTACAACATATTTATAGGGGTTAAGACACAATTTTCTTAACTAACTAGATTGTTGAATTGTATAGAAACGGGGGATTATTATTTTTGTTGTTTTTTATGTTGTCTTCTATTTGTGATTGCAGGGCGAATATAACCATGGTGTTTGTTTCATTATATAATTTTCCCCTTCCTTGTGATGGGTTCTTTCTTTTAAATAATTTTAAAGAGTATGGAATTTTATATTATTTATGATATAGGGATTCATCCAGAACATTTAAAAAATTGGATTAATAATTAATATTTAGGTATGAAATTTATGTGTAGCTATACATACGGTTTCGAGTATCGCGATGTGTTGAGGTAATTTGGTTTTTATGTTGTTTTTGTTTATGTGAATGAATATATTATGATGGATTTATAATATATTTTATGAGTTTTTAAATTTATTTCTATTATTACCCCACTTGGGTGGGGTAAACAAACAAATTCCGAATTTTCTTTACATGATGGAATTTTATTTCAAATCCATGTTGGATGAGAAGTGTATGTTTGGATACATCCATGACCAAGCACTCACAAATCCAAATCTAAAATAATAAAATTTTTATTTATGGTTTTGATTCCAGTCATTATGACCCACATTCAATAATATAATGAATACATCATAAAAAAGAAACATAGGATCACTTACAAACAATATTATCTTAATGGTTTATAATTTTCATTAATTATGAAACACCATTACATAATATTACACATGAGATTAATTATTAATATTCGCACTTGAAAAAAAAATTCATTTACTATCATCCTATATTCATCATAATTGAACAAATACTTTTAATACTATACAAACTCAATAAAATGAGTGTTTTTCACAAAACCATTTGTTAGAGACATGAAAAGAAATAATAATATTTGTTAATTCCTGAATATATTTAAAAATTATTCATTATTGAAAAACTAGTTATTAGCCTCAAAAAAATTATTTTGTTCACCCAAAATATAATTTTATTCCTATATAGCTAATTAAAAAATTTCCCAATAATTCATGATATTAAAATTAAACCCCTAAAGAAAATGTAGTGGAAACAAAAAACACGTCATAAGAATATGTCCAGGATAACATCCAATAATACAACACTTAGTGGATATACATCGACGACGTATTAGTTTTTTCACCATAGTATCATCCATAAAATTTTATGAGACATAGATATTTATTAATTAAATGGATGTATTTAATAAACCCAACCACCTATTGTTGATAAATGATTCGCTCACCCTTCGATTATAAGGGAAACACCCATTCTTAGATTATGACGGAACCACATGTCAATGGTTTGTTATGAAACCACACATCCGTGAATATAAGGGAACCACCATACTCCATAAAAAATTACCATCAATCATTATATATTCATAGTAAAATGATTCATAAATCCTAAAAACATTCATTTCTCCCATAATAAAAAATTTGTATATTTAATTTCCAATTTTCCATAAAACCCAACTTTTGAAACTAAATATCACAGAATAAGTGGGAGGAGTATTTTAATTTGAATAAAACATGGATGGTTATTATATAATCTGAAAAATCAAACAATGGTTTAAATGGTGGTAAAAACTATTGATATTTTATATATGTTAAATTAGAGTATACATTTTTATTTTTCTACATAAATTAAAAAAATTATATATATATAATACATAATAATAATTATGTGGGAAGACCATTAAATGAAAGTAAAAAGTAACCAATAATTTCTTATGAAGATTATAAATTCATTAATAAATAATTTTATTATTATGGTCAATGATGTTTAATTATTTAAACAATAAATTATTAAAAAAAATAAACAATATTTTTAAGGTATAATGTCCCTTACCTCTTGTCCAAATATCCAAATAAATTTTTATCATTTTATTAATATACACATTATTTATATATTTAATAGAATTTATCATGGTTATTATTACATTTATTCATTTTAAAATTTTATTTAAATTTAAAATGTTATTTAAGTAAACATCGGTTTTTTCTGATGATACTCAACCCATATGTCCCAAATAACATCGATGGTATGTCTATAAAAAAAGTGATCATTATTAAATCATCTGAATAATAATAATAATCAAAAAATTATAATTTATTTACATAAAAATTAATTTTAATCCAATAATGAAATATTGTTATGATTAAAAAACTATTATAAAATTATGGGGAACGTAGGACATACGTATATAAGATTAATGTTTCCATTTATGAATGTTCATTATGAATATAATGAAATTACTACATCACCATTCAATAAAAACAATTATATCATAAATATAATATTATTTATTTAATTATATATATATATATATCATACATGAGATATGATAATTAAAAATGAATCACATCTCTTCGTGGAGATGGTAATCCAATCATTGACACAAACAACACAACCATTTTTCAATGAATGTAAATGTAAGAAAATATATGTTATATAAAATTTAGATTATTATCAATATTTCAATAATTACATTTATATACATTAAATCCATCAATATAACAAAATTTTATAGGTAATTAAAGAAAATGAATTAAATCAATTTGTGGGGAGGTAGTTTGTCATAGACACGAATGATGGTTTCATATTCCAACTAGATTGAATTGGATATGGATATTGGATGTTACACTAATATAATAAATTATTATAATATATGACAGATTATTTTACTTATATCAGAATGGAAAAATAATATTTGAATGATGTATAAGAAAAAATATTATGAAATCTCTAGGTAAAAAAATAGCTCTTCTTTGGACAGACCTTTTAGGGTTACACCCAAATCTATCCTAATATGGACTTATAGTAAAAACTAGATTATATGAAGTACTAAGGGATATTTATAAGATAATATTATAGTTCATGGATTACTAAAATTGTTTTCTTATTTTTTAGTAAAAGTGTAGAAAAGGTTCCCTTTCATAACATAGGGGAAGCGAATTCATGGAAGTACATAATGTATTAAATTAATATAAATATTTTTCTTAAGAATAATAAATTAAAGTTATATAATATGAATATAGGATTATTGTTTTTTTAAAACGTCGACATATCATTATGGGAACTCCCGTCCTCATACTCACGCACCGTCAGATTTTGCAGTCTTGAAATAATTCCATATAATTGATAAATTATACAAAAATTTTGGGACATTAAATTCCCCCCACCTTAGGGATTTACGTCTTCGAGAGCCAAAAACATATACTAAGTAAACCAATGGTGGTACTAAGCATGAATGTGTGCCTCCCTCCCCCATGTGCTCTCTTGGAGGTTCCCATGCTGCTAGCGAACGTGCACTTGAGGTATCTACCACCCATGATGGACCCAATTTTATAGATCCACACACTCCATCAAGAACTCTATAAATGTCAGCCCATATTCAAATTACAACTCTCCCAAGTAGATAACATGTGATGGATCATGCACACATATCCTCAGTTGCGACGCATGGAAAACATTATGCACCAAGTGAATCTATGGGGAATGAGATAGATATTACACCACCTTGCCCACTGTACTGCGAATCTAGAAAGTTCTGATTAACCTCAGAGATAACATGCCGCCCGACCAAATATCCACCAACCTCGTCGAGGTAAGACCTATAGAAAGATATTGTCTCCCTCCTCCTATCGGCATAAGACTTCTGTCGGCTCTGAACAATTATCACTTGATGATAAGTGAGGCATCGTGATACAACCTTCTCCACTGTTTTCTTCCTCACGATCCATAAGTATATACACCAGAGGTCCTGGTACATATTTTCCACTCCAGGATGTACCATTAATGGGGATGTGTGGATCTCCCTCAACTCCTCCTTCCATAGCATCACTGGTACCATGGTGTGTCCACTAAAGAGGATTATGTGCTTCCCACCTTCAAGAAATCCTTTAAGAGACCATCTTGAGGATATCTGAGCATGTAGGGCCTCGCAGTCAACATCTCAAGCTATGCCCCCCCCAAATTTGATGATGATTTAGTGGAGTGATAGTAATAGACTGGAGGTAGCTTCTCTAACATTATTTGCGAAGGATATCTACAACACGACTAGCAACTCTGATACCACACTCAGCAGTTGTATACCAGGCCTCTTACTGAGTGTGTTTGCTACCATGTTTCCCTTCACTTGAGTATAGACTAACATAAAGTCATAGTCTGGGAGGAACTAGAGAAATCGTCATTGTCTCAGTTTCATTTCCTTCTATGAGACGATACACCTGAGACTCTAGTTATCAGAGTAATCAGTAAACCCTTCACCCATCATGTAGTTCCACCATATCTTTAACGTAAATACCACTACTATTAACACAAGCTCATAGGTAGCATAGTTCTACTTGTCAGTCATTGTCTTAACTACTGTAAGCTCAACTGAAACTTCTTAGTCCACAGGAAAGGATCCACCTTTTTCGCCAAAGGGGATAAAGGTGTCGCTACCATGGTGATGTCCAGTACAAATCTATGGTAGAACAAAGTCAATGTATATTCCCAACTCCATTCGGGGAGGTAATCCTAGAAAAATCTTCTGAAAATATTTCCCTATGTTCTTCCACAGGTGTTTGGAACTGAAAACTGAAAACATATGCTGCCACGAGGGTATGTTTGGACTACTCAAGAGAGATCAGCTGCACCCTGTTATGTATGAGTTTATCATGTGTTTCCCTGGTTCCCTTTTTTCCAACCAAGGAAAACCCCATTCCCATGTTGTAGATAAAACATAATGATTTTTCCTAATACAATCAGACTGAGTATGAACTGTGGATGCCCAGTCCATAGCCAAACTAACGTCGTAAGGCCCCGATGCTTCCACCAAGATGTTCCAACAAAAACTCTTGCCTCATGTTTCAGATCACACCATTGGCATATGTGTGATTATCGAGTCACCTCCCAAAGGTATATTCAGATGTGAGGGTCAAGTCAATGGTTTCACCGGAAACTCTTGGTGTTGGGAAAGTTTCGGGGAAGGAAGGGATGATTTGTACCTATTTCTATTGATATGGTAGCTCGTAGTAGACACAAACCATACCTCTAATCATTCCTAGAGTCCTTGGGTCACACTACTTGACTGTATGCAGCTACTCCCTTCCCATGTCTTCCAGCACCCTAAGACTGGTATGGACCATATAGAGGTGGTGGTTGTAAAATTTCGAAATGTATACCACCTCATGCTGCTCTCCTAGATCCACATCAACTTTTTCTGCCCTGTAGATTCATCTGTCCCCATCAATCCCTCTTCCCGAAACATTTTACACACCCTAGTATCCAAGACTAGCGTCAGTTTCATGTTTTCATACTACTAACATTCAATCGCAGTATTCACTCATTCAAAGAACATTAATCCATAAAGGTTCTCTCTAGAATCCTAACAAAAGTGGAAATGCATAGAGGATTAGTGCTCGCTTGTATGTCCCTAAACACACCTCGCTCAGAGGTCCAACCCCTAAATCACATATCGTACTATATTCATCGAGTACCTATGATGGTTGGTACACCTCAATGAATAGTCATCGATGAACATGTCATCATGTCGAATCTATAGAAGCTCTAGGGAACACTCATCTCGTAGCTCATTATAGAAAGATACCCCTTTATCTAAGTATGGTTCTCATGCTTATCCACTGAAAAAGTCACCTCTTCGCAAGATCTGGGTAATCTAAACCCTATCATCGTCCTGTCGATCCACATATAATGCTCTCCAATAGGACATCCATTTGATCAAATGGTGCCCTGACTAGATGGAATCTCGACCATCTCCTCAAGCCAGTCCTTATTCTCATGTGGGTTGGGCTCACCTCGGAACCTGAGGGGTATCTAATGCTGAAACTTCTGTAATTCAATAAGACTACATGTGTATTCTATCGCTAATGTCGTTTGTAACTACTGACCACAGTTCATTAATATAATTGGCACACTACCCAAAGGTACTATCTCACGAAATGATCCTTGTACTAAAGCCTCGTCACTATGAGGACCATCCTCATGGTCACTCACTGGAATAGACTAGAATCTATGATCACCATCTGCTCTACTTGTGTCTCATCTAGGAGGAAAACTCAAACAAACCCATGATCCATTCCTCAATGGCTTACAGGTCCATCTCGCCTCGGAACCTCAGAGTCCTCTACCGCTAAAACATGTCCCACACACTCTGTCGGTGTGCACCCTCTACATGTGGGGCTGGTGGAAATGGTTTTCCTACAGTCAGTGGTGTTGCTGGTACACCACCTGAAGGTGCCAATGCCATATGGGGGCCCTACATCAAGACCTCATCGCTCAGTGGGTCGTCATTGCATACTCTCTCAAGAAACCTAGGTGGCTATCTATGCGGTGACATCCTGTTAAATAATAGGTGAGCCACGGTCATTAATTTATACCTGGTGAGATGATTTCAAATAATTCAAATGAAAATCATTTCAAAAATCACACACCATTAGTGATTTCATGTGATGAATCAGAAATCAAAACTCAGGATCCTGTTTTATTGATATGCCGGCAGCTGTACCACCTCTAGACCCCACAATACAAAATCCACATGAATAACACTTAACAATATTGACACATAGAAATGATCAGAGTACTAGTTTTTCAGAAGAACCAAACTCTTATGATACCACTTGGTCATGACCTGTCCTCTGGGGCCTATGCCGCGACTACCCCAAGCCCGCCATCCATAGGCCATGGGTTATATACTTGCACTGAAAGGTATATCACCTAAAATGGGAAGGCATTGCCTTTAAAACTGTACAAACACACGTCCCGAGAACACAACCAGAAGCAAATATGATGCAAATTGTTGTAGCAAAATTGTACTGAAAGTAAAGGGTCCGGAATTAAAGCCCAAAAGGAAGAGTACAAGTACAACTAGAAAGCACAAAATAGCTGAAAAGGTGAAAAGAATCTCGTGGATAATCCACCATAGATCCCACTTGATGGTAGGTACAACTCACGATAAGTAGTCCTTGGATCATGTCACACCAAATGGTCCACCTCGGATCCTACCTGAAGGGTAGGTATAGATCACCATCTCAGCACTCCATGCCCTTTTGTCTCCTCCGTGAAACACTAGGACCTATCTCCCTCAAACCATAGCACAACATCTCGTCATCTTCACAAGACCCATCATGTTACAGGTGAAGCCCGTGCATGGGTGAGTATAACAATACTCAGTATGGACCACGAGACCAAGATGGTCTCCTAAAATTCCACAAATAAAAACAACAGGGTAACACCATGAAGTTAAAGTACCTCATAGTAAAGTACCACATTACATAACCTCAATCACAAGCACAAAGTAAAGACAACTCAAACCAAGATTTATTCTAGAGGTAGGAAAAAGTAACCACCCCAGTCACATCATCAAATTCTTTGAATGTTGGAGAACTACTCCTCTATCAAGTACAGTGGGTCTACCGCATCACATAGAGGCACTTTCCACTTTCCTTGAATGGTTGAGATATTGCTCCCCATAGCGTACCATGGCTCTGTCGACTCAAACAAAGTCGTTCCTCCCCAACGTGGTCTGCTAAGGTACTCCACCCCATCAAGTAATGTTCCTGCTCTCTACTGTGGCCTTCCAGGTCTCATAAGAAAATCATCCCCCATCATGGCCTACAAAGGTACTCCTCCCCATCACGTACCACGATAGTCAAGTCACTCCGAGTCGAAATGTCAGAATTCGTCTGGTCATATCCAGTCACAGGGTTCCATGCGTAGTGTGCTTGGGAGAACCACTCACAAAGACATCGGTCATATATCATCATACCCGAAGTCTTCAAATGATGTAACCTGATGATCCACTATTTCATAAGGGTTCAACTCAACCGACGACACGTCAGTCGAACGCCCAGTCTGTGTGTTATTGGCATTTCAGTGCCGATGGCCCGGTTGTATTTAGATGCAATCCAACCCAGCCGAACCCTATGTAACTTTGAAACACTAATGGAGTAGGTTAAGAGGATTGGCTCACTCCAAGGGTCCCAACACCTTAGAAATTTCGTCAAACGGTCTTGAGATTCTCAAGATAATGTCCTTTCATTGTTTCAGGACCCAGTGGGGACCAGTTCTAGTCTGACTCGGTCAGACTGACCCGGCCCGACCAGGTCTGGGATGGGATAAGTTAGACTCACCCCGCAGGGCCAATGATCGTTCCGGACAGCAAGAGGGGTGGCCCGCAAGGGCGGATAACCTTGAATTGAGTGGCCCGAAAAGGGGCGGCCTGGCCCATGGGGGCGGCATCATGCTAGGGCGGGGGCGGCCCAATGGGGTGGCGGCCCGGTCTGAAGGCAATGACATGATAGTGCAGTGGCCTGCTAGAGCGAAAACCCTATATGGGGGAAACTACCTACTATGGCGGCATCTCGGTGTGAGGGAGGCAGCCCGATCCAAGGGTGGTCACCCGACATGTGGGTGGAAGACGTCTCTGAGGGAGGCAGCCCAGTCTGAGGGTGGCGGCCCAGCTTGAGGGCAGTGGCCCAGTTCGGTACTATGCGGGGGTGTAACCCCCCAGTCTCTTGGATTCCCGACCAGCCCCATGGTCATTCGGTTGGTGAGGCGGTGGCGCTTCACAGACACCACTGAACCCACTCGAGGGGGGGGGGGGGGGTTGGCCTTCGTTGTCGTGTCAACCACAGTGGTCATGCCACCTTTCTTATCATGGCTGACTGTCGTGTTGGGCCCCTCCTCTACTCACCATGGATGATGAGCTGCAACCTTCCTCTTGTAGTGTGCGTTGATGCGCTCGCGGTCTTCCATGAAGGTTCAAGGATATCAAAATAATGGAGGGTTCAGGTGGAGTTCATTAATCCCACACCATTAACATTTTCTCATAACATGAGGGTTTATAAAGGTCCTATAAACAATTGAATTAAATGATGAGATTTACCAAACAAGATTCCCCACAATATCCTCCCACAAAGGCGAATGAATCGTGGGTCAACCCATTATTCGGTTGATCCAATTTCATTGTATAATTTCAAGAATGTTGAAGATGGAATAAAAAACGCACAAAAAAAATAAAACCCTACATCGAAAACCCATTGGATTGCATTCACACTTGTAGGTGGGTTGGAGTTCATCATCCCAGAATCCGATTCACATTAATGCCACTCGTACATCACCTTCCTGTTCATGGTTCGGTGTGTCCCGTGACCTCCTGCTAGGTCGGCTCTGCCTTCTAAGATTCCAGATTCAAGGCGCTCCATTAGTACTTTGTTGCTTGGCGAAGCTCTGCCGATACCTCTTTCTAAACATTTTATATATAAGAGAGGGGGAGGTTAAGTAATGACATTGGAATTTAATGATGGGTCATTAATTATGATGCTTCCAAATTTTCCACCACACAACTATTACATAGCTTGTTGGGTCAATCCATTTATTGGCTTGACACGACTTCAGTCCCACTGTACTGCTTTTCTATTGGAGGAATATGACTAAAATAAAATAATTAAGATATTTTTTATATTAAAAACTTCCAAAAACAAAATTTTTCTCTCGGCCTACTATGGTGGACGTGAAGTCTCCCTTAAGAAAATCTCAGCGCTGTGGATTTAACGGTTCCCTCATATTTTTTATCTGAGAAATGGTTCAAAAGAAATAAAATGCAGCTCACGCATTTACTGAATGTACCCCAAAAAAGATCTATAAATTATTAAGAGTCACCTTTCACCAGTGCCTATCGAGGTTAGGCTTATTCTAAGTGAAGAAAAACCCCCCAATAAACCCAATAGTACTCTTGGATCTCTATTCTAAGTCAACATTAAGAAGTTATGGATTTTTCAAAAAAATAATTTTCAATTAATTATTTTATTTAAGGCCAAAAACTAACATTCATTGGTGGCTCGCACCGAGCATTATTAGTATCTTCATAAGGAGAGCATAACTCCACATGCTCAGCAGTTGTCTTAGATTTTTAATCTGAGTTACCATTCGAGATTTATAAGAATTTGTAAAATAGAATAATTTTTTTAATTATTTTATTTATGGTTATGGAATTTTTGGGTTTTCTCACAGGATGCTCACGCGGACTAAACATTAGTTGAATATAGGGTAAACCCGCTATCCAGAGCACAACAGTGCCCTCAAATTATTGATCCGAGAAACCGTTTAAGTGTTATTTTTATTTTTCAAGAAAACATCTTATGTATGCTAAAAAATCATAACAAAACATCAACAGGTCATTACTAGAACAATGGGTATCAGATCACACGCCATTAAATTTTTTTGTCTCAAAATAATTCCATATAATTAAATAAAATATTTAAATTCTATGACATTACCAAAATTATAGTAACATGTATCATTAAAATATCTAATTAATTATCCTCATATCTGAGAAAAGATAGATAAAACCATTTAATCTTCTATATATTCATTAATAACATAAAATTTCATTTCCATATAACTCTTCCCATATGAAATAATCTTTAATACATGTATAACTATGAACCAAACATGAAATCCGATGAAATAAACAATCTCTAAAGATGAAATTAAATATTATAACACCTAAAATTTTCCATAAATGAACTTAATGAATATTTAATAAATAAAATAAATGAATGTGAGGTTTATAATTATGTTATTAATTAAACTAATTTCATTATATGTGACATTAAGTGAATGTTTATTACACATTTCAATATAAGGTAATGGATTCTCTCTGAACCACTATTTCGTTCTTTCAGGTTATGCTTTCTCTCTAGAAACCCCCAATGGTATTCTTAATTATTATTATATACACGTCCAACATTCCATTTTTTTGTCCAAAATATATCAACAAAGATGAATTATTCATTTTTGATGTGTATAAACATAATTTATAGGGTTCCAATTTAAATCCCAATCAATAAGAGATCTCGATTAATGGGAACTTCTTTAATTCATTACATTTTCCATGTACCATACATAATCTATACTAATCCACCATTTTATGTTTAGAATAAAAACGTAATCATGAAAAGATATCTTTTCTAATTTGTGGTATTTTTCAAAAAAGTATTCATGTGTTCTCTTCAAATACATTTTAATATTTTCCATAAAACAACACTATAGTAGATAATATACAATGATTCTTAAACACCCTTTTCACATGATTTCACTTTATTATGACCACAATTATCATGATCTATGAATATTTTACCTTATTAGTGTTCATGAATTATTTAAATCAATTATTTCAATGAAAACTTTATGATAAACAGAATTGTTATACCATATGACATGATTAGGATACTCATTTCATTCCATGGGTAACTCTATTGTTTATTCCTTATGTGTGATTCATAAAATATTACACAAAGACAAGAACATGTTATGATAATTGTTCCCATATAGAGATCTAAAACATTGGTAAATTATTTAGTCTCATAATATATCATTTTTGGATATGGAGTAAAACATTATCCTTTATCAGACATTTTACACCATGTGAACTAGTCTTGGGAGTTAGCCATGACTCATGATTATATCATGTTGTATATATTTTCCACATTTTTATAATTTCTCCATAAGTTGATCTAATGTAATATATTTTATGATTTAATATGTTAATACATGGTCCATTACTTTTTATTTCATCATGTTACCACTTCTTACCCATTTTCGATGTTTGATTCCAATTCATATTTTCTTTCTAGGGTTCTTGGATCATTCATTTGGTCATGTATTCCTCTTGTTATCGAATGAATATGTAATAGTTCAACATAGGTTTGGATCTATTTATGGGGATGAATTAATGTATTTTATTATTTTAATTTCATACTTTCTAATCATGTACATAATCCTCTAGAATCATTATAATTTGTGATCCATTGATTGTTTTTCATGATGGTTTACTTAAAATCACGAAATTATATATTTAAATGTTTGGCATCATAATATTTTGTATTAAGGGATATATTATTTTTTTTGAAGATAATGACTATAATAATTTTCTCAGAACCTTTAAAATAATTATATCACCATGGATTTCCTACATTAGAACTCTCGATATCACATATTAGGAAACAAATTTCATTTTAATGTTTATCCTTCAATGTAAATGTTTTATATTATAAATTATTATTATTTAATTTGTCTCCCCCCAATATATTTTATTTTTATTAGATAATGTATCGATGTATTATAATTCATCGTAACAACCAATGTGATAGGAAATGTGACTATTTCCTTAATTGAATCATAAATCTAATTAGAATGGGAGCCCAAAAATTGAATAATTTATTGGCTAAACTAGATCACGTAATGAATAATGACGTCAAAAATGGGAAGCAACATTCTTACCTCAAAGAGGATCATGTTACAATTGAATCATTTATGCTACAACGTCATTCCATATTTAATGAATATTTTGATCCTATAAACATAGAACAATGGATTTACTATATTTAGAAGATATTATTTATCCATAAATGGTCAGAAGAGGGTAATGTAAAAATTTATGCCTATAGTTTTGATGTTGAATCTGATCAGAGGAAAAAACTAATCAAAAACACAATTTATAAGTTTTAAATTGATATTATAGATTTTAATTCAGTAAACAAATTATTTTCAATAAATATTTTCTTCTAACCCCTTATCTTATGACATAAAAAGTTTAACATAGGATGGAGAAAAAGGAAGATGATTCTAATGGAATGTGAGAGGAAAATTTTAAATGGTTTTCATGTTACGCCTATGGTATTTTCATGAACTCAGAAGCAATTTTTTATTTTTTACTAAGATGAATCTTAGTCTAGTAGAACTGTTTCCAATTTGATTCATTGGAAGTTGTGAGGAGAATATCAATTTTTCCCTTCTTGCTGAAATGGGGATTATAGAATATCATTTGTCTCTTTGACATGAAGATAAAAAATGGTAAATGAAGTATTGTATGGGAGAATCAATAGTTATATCCCATGTTATAATGAAACACCAACATCCCACATGTGAAAGGTATTGGTAGAATCATCCTAGAAAAAGCCAATAGGAATGAGGAGGTGCTTCAAATGTGGAATAGAGTTCCATCTATTAAAAAATATCAGATGGGAGATCAAGAATATCCATTTTTGATTAAGAAATGTTGGTTTAGATTAACACATTTCACGTTTTTTAGAGTTTCAACTATAAGTTTTGTGGGAATAATGAGATACCTTTCCCCAAGACATGGGGTTTTAGAGGCAATAAACAACAACAACCTCTATGGAAGCCTTAATGGAAGATCTATATCACTATTTCTAAGGTACAACATGAATCTGATGTGGCAATAGGTACATTGGTTATTCATTCAACAATAGAGAACATACTACTTGATTCATGTATTATGTGTTCCTTCATATCATTTATGTATATTAAAACTATTAAAAAATGACCTCAAATTGTAGAGGTTGGGTAATCTATGATAATATTGAATGGGGAAATTATAAAATCTAATGTATATAATTATTTACATGTAAATGTTTGTGGACTGAATCTTTCAGAAAATCTGGTCATACATCATTTATTGGATATTAATGCAACATTATTCATGGATTGTCTCTATATTTATTCAAATACAACATCAACCATCGTGAAATGGGGATCAGTCTTCACATCCTAAATAATCCTTCAAATATGTACATCTGTAATAATGGCGATGAATCTCCCTTACAACCATGATCTAAATTGTGGATATTTTTGACTTATAAGAAAGAATATATGGCTCAAATGATTGAGATACAAGAGGGGATCATGCCTGAAGACATGGAAAATGTGAGGGACTACACTATTTTATTCCCTACTGAATTGTCTTATATTACTCTTAACTAATAGGTTTAGTTCACAATTGAACATATCTGTGGACCACTTCTTATATCAATGACACCATATTGAATTTCCCAATTGAGTAGGTAGAACATAAGAATATGTTAATAGAGAATATTGACAAGGGTTTTACAAGCTCGAGTTCTTAATCGTGTGGAGAACCTATCATCTTCAAAAAGAAGAATGTGGATCAAAGTGACTTGAAATTGATTAACTTGAGATATAAAAAACCGGATTAAAAAAAGTATCCAAATTAGGGATAGATGACATGTTCCATAAACTATATGGGGCCATGTATTTATCTAAGGTTTAACTTTGGATTAGAAATCACCAATTTATGGTGAAGATGGAAGATATTCCCAAGACTACCATTTGAATAAGTTATGGATAATATGTGTTCATAGAGATTCCCTTATGACTCACATACACTCCCAAATTATTCATGTACTTAATGAATAGTTACTATTTATATTACCTCAGAAATGATTTGGTAGTTTTTTTTGATGATATTCAAATATACACCAAAAGCATTGAGTGAAATGGGTATCATTTGAATACGGTTCTAAAGAATTTGGGAAGGAAGAAAATATATTAAAATTATAGTAAATGTGAGTTATCGATATAGGATGTATATTTTTTGGGCTATGTGTTCACCAATAATGTAATATATGTGGAACATTCTATGACAATGGTAATAGAAGAGTTTTCTAGGACAAAAACAATAATAAATATTCATAGTTTAGTTTTTCTAAATGGTTATTATAAATTACTTCTGAGAAAATCTATGAAAATATAAACACTACAAACCATGTCAACCTAATGTGATGTAATGATTTTCTAGACCATTAAATGTGAATTCAATGTCAATGAGTTGTAAACATGTTTTATCACGACACCAGTAATCAAAAAACCGACAAGTGGTGAACTCTTTATAGAATACAGTGATACTTCATAGAATGAATTAGGCTATGAAATAATTATAAATGATAATGTGATAGCTTATGACTCACATTTGTTCAATATTCGTGAGAAAAAATATATCTTATTAATGAATTGTTGTTGGAATTTGGAAATTTTACATTGAAAATACGGTGTCACTATCTCTAGGGGTAGAAGTGTTAGATATATACTGATCATAAAATCCTCAAATATAAATTCACACATAATGAGACTGATATGCACTATGGAATATGGTTAGATCTCATTATGGGTTATAGATACTCAATCCACCAACATCTTGGAAAAACAAATATGGTGGAATATAACCTTAGTTGAAATGATCCTGCAAATATATAAATGAATAAAAGTGAAAATGATCTAGTATAATTAGACCTATAAAAAATGTAAATGGGAATAAATAATTAATGAAAATCACAAATATTTTAAAAAATGATTTACAAACCTTTTATCATGGAGAAAATAATGGATTCTCAGTGAAATAATGATATAATTCATAAAAATGTGGAATCTTATAGAAATGGGAACACTCATAGTACAAAATTAATGGGGAAAGAGTCATAAGATATTTAGGATGACTATATTTACCCTCCAATACTGATATAAAGATAAATGTACTAAATGACGGAGATAGATCAACATTCTATATTTTTCTAGGAATCATAACAATGTATTGAGTTCTATGACATCATAGTTGGAGGGATAGTATAAAGAAAGTGATCACTTAATATACATCAATTTAACATCTATAAAAACAAGTAATGTATGGAAGGAAAAATTACGAGGGGATAATAAAACCATTAACCATACTAGAATTATTATGGGAAAACATTACTATGGAATTTTTCACTAGAAATCAAAATGCATCCAAATGAAATAGTGTATATTGGTCATTGTGGATTATCTTACAATGAAAACTCTTTGTATTTCAATTTGAGAGGACTTATCACTCAATAAAAAAGAACAAATATACATCAAATGAGTGATATGGTTGCATGAAGTACAACTATTGATTATATCAGATCGATATATGAGATTTACCACCACGTTTTTTAAATGCATCTCACAGGATCTATACACTAATGTACTGTTTTTTTACAACATATCATCATCGAACTAATGGAAAATATAAGGGATAATTTATAAACTGAAAGACATGTTTCAAGATTGTTTTATGGAAATAAATGGTGGATGGTACCAGCATCTATTACATTTCTAGTTTCTCTTACAAATATTTTCCACTCAAGCAAGCTAATGTTTCCATATTTGTCCCATTATGAGAAAAGAAGGTTGTACTCTAGTATGCTAGTATATCGTTCACGAATGTATGATTTTAAGAACCAAAATGAACAAATAAATGGTTTAAAAGGAGAAAACATTATGTATCACATCAAGAAAGTACATTTTATATAGAATATCTATATTGATAATCAATAATATGACCTATAATTTGAAGTCAGGGACATGGTATTCCTCTGCATATCTCCATGGAAGAGATCCATTAGATCTGGGAAGAGGGGGACACTATACACTGAGTACATTATCCCCTTAGACATTCATGATCTGGTTATAGTTGTGAAATATCGAAAATTACTTACACCAACCATGTCACAAGTACATGATATACTCTACATATCACTCTTGTGGATGTACATATTTTAACACTTACATGTACTCAATTCAGAGGTGGTATAATTTTAAAATGATCACTCCTCTTAAAAGAATCCAATGATGAACATCGACCATATAGATAATATTATATGGAACAATACTACTCTAATGGTCAATGTACTATGGTGTAACCATATGTAGCGATGAGGTAAAATACGAAGTAGAGGAATCAATAATGGATAAGTACTATCACTTGTTTTCATCTTAGAATGAAATATGAAATTTTGGTGGTGAAATTTCATATGGTGGGTAGAATGTAATAATCAAGAAATTTATCTGTGGAATTTATCATCTTATAATTATTTCATATAACAAAAATCATATAAAAAAGTCAATAAAAATGAAGAATGAGTGAAATAATAGTTATTTGTGTGAATTATGGAATCTTTTCCATAACTTACAGGTACATAACTATTGGAATAGTAATTAAACCCTTAGCAATAATAAACATACCAATGTAATATTAACCATAACTATGAAAGTGTATATTATAATGGGTAATCTTATAATAGAAAATGTAATATATTTATATATTGTTAATTGAAATTAATTTTTTAATAAAATGAAAATTTAATTGTTGCTATTTTTGTAAAGCTAAATTGATTAAATATATTTTTATCAATAATATAATTTTTTTTAAAAAAATATTTACAAAATGTATTAAAAATTTAATATGTTATTTTCTTATTATTATAATTAAATTTTATGAAACATTAATTATTTTTTCAATGAGTCCTAAAATAAATTATAATTTTAAAATTGATATTTTTTTAGTAAATGATGATTTTAGTTAAAAATTATATTTATCAAAATAAAACAAATTATTTTCCTAAAATGATGTCCATTTTTGAATTTGACTCATTGAAAATGGATTGGGTGAATTTTTTTTGGATTTTTAAAAAATTTGTGATTTTTTGTGAATAGTGAACATTGGTAATTTAATGAATTTGACTTATTATGCATATAAATGAATTTAAGAGTCATGGACGAGTTTTTGATGATGTAAGTGTCTACAATATCGATCAAAAGAAGTCCAATTTATTTTATTTAGTTAGAAACATTAAAAATATTAATAGTTTTTTGAAAACATTATAAACAATACAATAAAATAATAAAAATCAATCATATCCTTCCACTATAAAAACATTTTGTTTTTTAAAGGTTTGGGCCGAACCCTCATTTTATTATTAAAGAAAATCAAAGACCTCTTTAACTGGGTAGAAGGAAACCCATACATATCCCGAAGGCCCAGTGGGCTTGTAGCCCATTACATAGCCCGTAGGCCCAATTTTTGGGCCCAATTTCCATTCTGTGAAAAATAACTCGGATGCTACAGTACCACATAGTACCACCACTTCTATAGTGCCCTGCCACCACTACAGTACCTACTGATCTACAGTACAACCGTTGTTATAGTACCTCTATAGTGCTGCTACTGTACCTACGCCCAATGGATTTTTGAACCCCCATATTAATTATAATTCTTCTCACAAACCTCTTCACTACATTCTGGTCTTACTTCTCTAACCAAAAGACCATTTCCTGGTCATTTACTGTGGTACTCCAGCAGATAACCCTCGAGAAGTAAAACCTTCCATTTCACACATTCAATTAATATTTTCACCCATCACTCACCTCTCCTATCAAATATAAAATAGTAACTAAGGTATCATATGTGTTATATAATTTAATTATTTTAATCGTTAATCCACCATCAATTCTATTTAATTTATCATTTTAATCTAAAATGAATGCAGTATTCGAGATGTGTCGATTCACCACATTCATGGATGGGGATTTATAATTTTCGAGTACCACATTCAATTAATTTCAAAAAACAAATATAATTGTTAAAAAAATTGTAAAATTAATCTTATAACTTATTTTGTGTTATAAATCTTGTATATACACATTATAATAATTTATAAATTCAAACATAGTTTGTGATGATCGAATTTTTTAAGAAAAATATTCTATTTGGTTTTAATTATCATTTTATAAAGATAATCGTCCTTATATCAGGAAAAAATATTATATGTAATAATATTAATCCAAAAGAATATTCTATAGTTACATACACTTATATTTATAGATAACTATTACCATTTTACATGATCTTTCATTCATGTATATAGGTGAACTGGTCATGCTCACCATGAAATCAAAGACCCCTGAAAGATAAAATGGGTCTAATAACTCATCAAAAAAACCCCAATGAACATTATGAAATTATAGAAAATAAAATACATGTTTCAGTGGTTATGAATTAAATTATTAAATAATCTAATTAAATACCCATGACATTATGAGAATTTGTATAATACATTCAAGAATAAGTTAAGGGATTCTCTCGAAGGCCTTTTTTCATCAGCTGTTGATTTCTCTCATGTTACCGCATTTTAATTTTTAATTTTACTTATTTAATTGAACAAAATTATGTTTTTACGTCCCAATCATATTTACATAGATCAGTTACTCTTTCATTATTGGTGTAAATACACGTTTTACAAAGTTCCCATTAAAATTCTCCCTATAATGATCCATGATTATTGGGAACATTTAAATTTGATAACCATTTCCATACATCATTCATAATTTTGTCATAACACTATTATTATTCTAAATCCTCTAATTTTATCAAAATCTAAACATAATTCTTTAGTTAATTTCTGGTTTTATTCAAAATAATATTCATTTTTCCACTATAAACACTCTTATATATTTTCCTTCAAACCACACTAAAGTGGGTTATTTATAATATTTCTTAAAAACACTTTTTATATAATTTCACTTTATTGTGACATAAATTATCATGATATTTGACTGTATTACCTTATTTATGTTATCTTATGATTTAAATCCATTATTTCTTGGATATATTTATGATACATCCATTTGTTATTCCTTATAACATGATTATGATACCCATTTCCTTGAATGGTTAATCCTTATGTTTTTTTAATTACATATATTTCATAATGTTGAAATAAAGTCATGAAAATGTTATGATGGGTTCTCTGAGATAATTTTCCAATACATTGGGTACCTTTTTTGTCTCACAAGACTTTACCTAGGGATCTCGACTAAACCTGACTCTTTTATAGAAGTTTTCCTCCATGTGAAATTGACATGGATGTTATTCTTCAATCTTGGTTAGGTCATATTTTATATTGATTACAAATACCTCCAATACCATTATTATATGATCCCATTTTGTTTATATTACACATCTATATTATTATTAATGTTCCATCCCTTTTTATGTCATCATGTTCTGCATTGTAACACATGTTCTATTATTTAATCATATGTTTATTCACATACATGTATTTTTAGCTCATAACTTTGTTCATGTATTCCCATAGTGTTCCTATATAGATGAATTAATTAAATTGATGTTAGAATATCATTATGGATATTAAATAAAAGTTTTTTAAATTTTATATTCAAGATTTCTAATCATGTTCCAAATCCTCCATGGACACTATACATTATGTTCCTTGATTTTTTAATGAAAATTATACATAATATATTCTAATAATATAAATACAAAGACATAATTGTTATATGATAAATTCATTCTTATCCATCAATATGCAATCCCTCCAAGCTACATAGGTACTAAATTAAACATTTTAACCCATTCCCTCATTTAGTATTCTAAAATATATTTTAGTCAACCTTGTTTCAAACTACTAAGAAAATATAGAGGAAACTTATGGTACAAATAAACAACATACAAATCCACATATTAGTGGTAAAAGGGGACACAATCCATTAGATATCCTCCATGAAACTGTGTTTGTACATTATCAAACAATGAAAACACCACACTTCAAGCATACTCATGGGTTTCTTCCAAGAAGAAACTATACCAATGTCTTCTACAATCACATCTATTCCATTCATTTTAATAATATACCACATGAAGTGAGCCTCATAGCTCTATAATTGAAATCTATAGAGATAATAATAAATTTTTTCTCCCAATAAAATTATAGATGGATCCTCATGATATCTACATTCCCCTAATTAGAGGCATAGTATATGAGTTTTTAATCAATGATGATAACCATGAATTGGTCCATGTCTAAATGGAAGAGCTGATTCATCAAATCCATAAACATTGTAGTGGAATTAATAACATCAAAATGAATTACATGAAATAATATTTTCTATATAGAAATCATTATTCCATTATTAGAATATCATCCTTGATAACCCTAATCTTGTTTTAACATTAACAGATATCGATCACCAAAAACCAACTCATACCTCAATCATAAAAAATATGTCATCAATCTTTGATTAGTGATACATGTTAATAATAAAATCCTAGTTTAGGATAATATAATAAAAAATATTTTATATAATATCCTCATCCTTTTTCATAAAAAAATTAGAGATGCTCCGGTGGAACCATTTTCAAGGGACTCCCAACATCACCATCAGTTCTCAGAGCTTCTTAGGGGAAATTGAATATTCTGAAGATGATATCTATATAGTCAAAAGATGATGGACAATGAAGAAGTAAATTTTTAGCCTTATATATAGTCCCTAAACAACCCTGGGAAAGAAATATGAAATTTAATCCATGAATAAATGAATCATGTTACAAAAAAACATGTTTTCCCATGGAATAATGTCATGAGATGATGGTTGAGGGGTTGTAGCTTCCTACTCAAAAAAACCACTCATTCCTATATGAGATCTTTCTTAAACCCAAAAGAGAATCTCAACCTAACTATTTGAAGGTATCTAAAAATTCTATAATGAGAGTCAATATTATCTTAAAATATAGACCACCAATCCATTAAAATGATGATGTTATATGGATTCATCATTTTTACCAACATGTGTCTCATGGAACTAAATTCATCAAACAATAACTCAAACTAATGGATGATAATTTCTATCAAATAATGGCTTGCTATATGAACCTCACGATGTATCATCAATATTTTTTTTATCAAATGGATATGACATATATCACAATATGAGTAAGAAGATGAATAAATACCTCATAAATATGAATAAATATAGTGATAAAATAGTAAAACATTGATATATCATACATTATATCATCTCATGTTTGTCTTGGTCCTAGAACACATGGCCTGAAATTCCCCAAAAGCCCATTTTCAAACACATTGGTCCCTACTTAAAACATATGTTGGTGGTGGGGGTAGGACATCGTCATTCGATCAACCACTAAATACTCATCCCTCATTAACTTTCCTATCACCATTTTCATCTCTTCCTCCGTAAGGGGATCCTTGGACACATAAGGTGGATACCAAGTCACATTTCTACCTCTTCTATTGAGATCCTTCAACTTTCTACCTATAAAACATATTGTGAATAGTCATGAAATCTAGTTAATAGTGACCATCAGAAATCAAAGGATAAAAACACAAATTTACAATATTACTGGATACTACGTGAAGTCTTATATCCATAGTAATAGGTATCATGGTATGATAATTCTTACTTTACTGAAATCTTGACATATTATTCTAAGTAGGTTTTTTTATACTAATCTATGACAAGATTCCCACCACAAGTTATTATTATTTATCTCCCATCAACTAGGAATCTATAAATATTTAGATAATTATCTAGCACTCTGGAATATGTGGGAATATGTAGGGACACTATAATGTCTTGAGTGTATCTACAATGTTTCATCTATAAATTCTCTTTCTAGTAGAATTCATATTGAACCATATTGAGTTTGTATCGTATAAGTCTAGAAAACCTCCCCACATACTGACCTACTATGATTCTATCATAATGTGGATCAATAATCTCTTATATATGAATAGAGAATTTTCATGATGAGAAAAAATAATCATAAAAAGTCTTGTGGATTCCAGACTATGATTGTGCCATCTCTTCATGGGTCATCATAACCAAAATCCACCGCCACCCATTTTCACCCAAGAAACATATAATGACCCTCTCAATTCCATCATAAAAAATACATAAAATTTTCTAAATATATAATCTTTATGTATTTTTTCCCATAGCTCATAGTTGTGTTGGGACATTGGAAACATTGAAACATGAACAATGGTACATAATTGAGATACATTATCTCCAACTGGGTTCATTGTGAGTAGAACCCTTTCTTAGACACATCAAATAGAATAAAAATATTCATATCCTAGGGATGGAAACCTAAGCAGTGTGATATAAAATGGTTATTAATAGTAAAAAATAGAGACATGTAATAATAAACAAGAGATTAAGGGTATGTGAACATGATTAGGAAAATAGAAGACCATATCATTCATATCAAATATCATATAAATGAATCGTGGAACAAATCATGGTGGTTCGTAAGACATTAATCAAAAGGAAGTAATGAACATATCCCTTGAAGCATAACATAGGAGTTGGACTTGGAATTGTGGAAAATCATAGTCATATACTGATTTCCACAGAAGCCAATGCATTACTACAAAGACCATCTTATTGGGTAATGTCCTTTACTGAACTAGGTAACCCACATTCCAGCCCAGTATTATAGAACCGAGTGACCCTTGTTCTAACCCTATATTACTAAACCGAGTAACTCTCATTCCATCCCAATAATACTATAATATGTAATCCTCATTCATTTTTGGTATTATCTCATAAGATATAAATCTTATCCCAATTCATTGGAGGGAGATATAGTTCCCAACATTTATATAATTAAATCATACATAAATGATCCATAAGATTATAAATAAACATACCATAAACGATGAAATTAAATCAGAATCATAAAAATTTAACCATATAATAACCAGTGGAAAAAAAAATTCACATAATAAAATCATCATAAACATAACATATGAAAAGAAGTGGGGTCTCAAAATCATATATCCCGTGAAAAAGAAATAAGATTTATAAAAATCATTCAATAAAATGAAAATCCATTTTGAGAAAGTATGTGAAGGGATCCATTTAATTATTTCACCATAATGTAATGTGAAAAACCAATTGATGTTACCTTATATGGGAAATATTTTTTAAAGGACCTTAGAAACATTTCTTTTGGAAAATATCCTCTCTTATTTGAGAAATTATTTTTATAACATAAAACCTTTTAAAAACAATTTTCATTGAAAATACCTTTTAAAATAGGTAAAGGAATATATTAAAATATTAGAACATTTTTAATATCCTTTTTATTAAAAATTATCTTCAACGATAATTTGAAAAAAAAAATTGAAACATGGTTTTTGAATAGACATGATTTTCGACAAAATAGAGAGACAATCTGATTTTACTAAAAACATTTTCTTAAGTACCAATGACTGGAAAATTGGAACTAGAAGTGATTATATATTGAATAAATTTAGAGGATGTAAAATAATTAATATTATTTATATATTTAATCATTGTAACCATAAACATAAACAATATCGTCAAATGTTATGATTGTCTCAATTAACGCTTATAAATTTATTACATGAGATTCTACACTCCATGTATGAAAAGGAAATTAAATAATTCATATCATATCAATAAAATAATAATATTACTAATATAACATGTAAAATGAAATATATACACATCAAAAATGAATTAGGTTCATAACAAATCACGAGTATTAAATAAGTCAAATTGAGGGAAAACTGTTTTACCGATTTGGAAGCTTTTGAAAGTTAACCCACAAGAAAGAAGGATCATAGAATGGATATGTGAATACCCATATAATTATTTATACGAAACATATTATTAAGCCATGATAAGTACATGCACCACACAATAATATAGATTGGTGATCCTAACTTTAATTTCACATAAATTAAAAATGAGATGAAATTACCCTAACATTGTGTCTTGACTATCATCTTACCTGTATAGGAATCCTGTATAATAAATATAATTTATTATGAAATTTTTAAAGCATTATATTCTTATATCTATTAGCACATATTTGTTTATTATAACTTTATATCTCCCACTTTTTAATGATCCTATGTTAATTTTTCACATTGGGTAATATTCCTTTTCTTTCTCACATGTATCTTAATTTGTTATATCATTGAATTTTATACATATATCATGATACCATAATGTATAAAATGATATAAATATTAGTTATATACTATTTATATTCATTATAATAATTTATTTCAAAATTATGTGAGAAATTAAATGCACAATTCATGGAGATGGTAATCCGTTCATACACAAGAACATTGTTTCCATTTTTATTATCGTATTGAAAGATTGTATAGAAATGATATATCAATATATATGTATATATATATATATATAATTAGTAATTTAGAATTATTTTATTATATATATCTTATATTTTCATTAAATACATCCTTAATAAATTACATATGGTGTGTGAACGAATCACATCGCTTTGAGGGGTGGTATTCAAGACTTCCTCAAACGAGATAATCCTATTAACACCAAATGGAATGTAAAATGATGTGTGTTGTAAAAGTAATATATAATATTAAATAATGAATAATAAAAATATATTAAATATATAAATAATTATTCTATCATAATGGACACCATGACTACTGGAAGAGGATATATAAACAAGCATATTTTCATGAGACAGTAGATTGTCATACATTGAAAAAGTATGTTCAATATAAATTTGATGGATGTGTCTGAATGAGTAGGTCATATAATTCCAATAAAAACATCCATTATTATGGACTATAATTTTCTTTATAACATAGGATGGATAGAAAGAGATTTTAGGGGTGTATAATGATAATAAATGAAAGGATATTGAGAGAAGATGATACCTCTTAATCGGATATCTTCTTTGGGATAATGCAAAAAGGCATCCTTTTGAGGGTTTCTGCCAAAAATGATGCATCAAGGGTGAAGGGGGGATTGTTGAAAAAAAAATTCGGTAGGTATTGGCTTATCATAAGAGGCATAATCGGTCTGAGGAATTGTTAGAGGCGATACACTTTTCTAGGGAAGGAAAAGCACTAACATTGAATTTTAGAATCATATTAGACGTGAAGATGTTCTTACCGAAAAAAATATTAAACAACCAAAAAAACGCAATAATAGATGTTGTGGATATGATCTATGAACATCCATTTGTTTTTTTAAATCTATATATATCATTTATTCCATTAATTTTATGGTTTAGTCCTTAATTAATCCTCTATTTGGCCTTAACTGATGTGATTAATTTAATCACACTAACTAATCATTATAGTCAAAAATTAACATGGTATCATTAGAATATAATTATTAGACTGAATAAAATGGGGTTTGATAGATTTTATAAAGTCACTTATCAATAATCGAAAAGTTAAGATTATTTTTAATCCTATTAATGGGATGAAATAACGAGGATTTAAAGTAGGATAAAGTTCAAAATATTATTATGAATTTTTATTCAGTTTCAAATCGAATTTAATCTTAATGAATTAAATTGTTTTAATATATGTAATATTAATCTAATGTAAAATTAAATAATATTGAGAGTATTAGATAGAATTAATAATTAATTATAAAAAATATTGTATCTAACTAAAATGCAATATTTTCAATATTAATCAAAACATAATTGTTCTCAGAAAAATACAAATAATTAATCTTAAGAAAATTACAACATTATGAAATCAAAAATAATTTTTATTTTATAAAATTAGATTTCTAATTTTTTCTAAAATTAAATTCATTATTGTAATCTATTAATTTGAGAAAATAATGATTTTAAACATAATAAAGGCTGGACAAAAAATATATCATTTATTATCATTATGTTTTATTTATATAACAAGATTATAAAAAATATTTGAAAAGTATTTATTACTTTTCATAATACTATGATTGATCATTGGTTTATAATTATCATATTTAAATAATTAAAATAATAAAAAGATATATTTTTTAGAAACATAGTGTTGTGTGTATTGTAAGCCAACTAAGTGTTGTGTGCATCATACGCCAAGTAGGTGTTTCGTGGAATGAATGGTATGTTAGTGTTTTATTGAACATAGCACATTTTAGTGATTCTTCTAGAATAAACCAAGTAAGATTCAAGTGAAAGGATTAGTTGACTCAGTTTAGTGCAAGATATAAATCACAATTTAATTTTTTTTTCCAAAAAACAGGTTCATAAAAAATTGGGATGTTACATTATACACCCCTTAAAATGAATTTACCTTTGAAATTATTCAAATTGATAAAACAATTGAGGATACTTATGCTTCTTCATATCATCATGTTCCCATGTTGCTTTCTCTAACTAATGATTTCTCCAAAAAACTTTTACCAAGTGAGTTGTCTTCTTTCATTGAACGTTATCTTATCATTCCTTGATATCAACTATTTCCTCATCATAAGAATGATACCACTCCATCGGTATGACCTCTGAGTTCAATACATGTGATGGTTAGGATATGTACATCTTTAAGAGAGATACATAGAACCCAACATGTAATTAAGTGTAATTTAGAAGAAGTGCGAAGTGATAGGATATTATCCCAATACGATCAATAATTTCCAAGGGGCTTATATAACTAGGGAATAGATTCTTGTTATTCCTGAATCTCATAACATTCTTCTAGGGTGATATTTGTAAAAACACATTTCCACAAACCTCAAATTGTATATCACACTGACGGTTATCAGTATAAATTTTCTACTAGATTTGATCATCCATGATGTGATTCTAAATGGTTATAACCTTCCAGATCATTTATTAGTGATCTCATTCCCTAATATAACCATTGTGACCCAGTGACAGCATATTCACCCCGCCATAACATGGTCGTTGGGTCGTTCACTTCCAGGTACCAGCAGTTTCCCTCAAAGGCACATGGTCTCCACCCTGGTGCACATCCACATGCCTGAACCAGTCATCTGACTTCTAAGTGTCCCCACAAGCCAACACATGTCATTTCTAGAGGGCGTTGTCCTCATTCACACATACCCTAGGGAATATCCATAAGTTCACCCATCCTGATCACTAGTCCATCCAAAGAATTCTTTACTATGGAGTTCTAATTAGTTAGGATCCTAAAAATGAAGTTTTACCTTGTTAACATGAGTCATATTATTTAGTTTGTTAACCCTTTATCTTTAGATGGAATTACATTCTCCCCCCTTGAGCACAAAATCATTATTTGGGGACATACATACCAACCCAGATAGTGCATCGAACTTAAGGATGGGTACCTCCCCTGATACCAAATCTAACTACATAGCCCTAGTGAAATAAAGTACACCCCTCCATTACATGGCCATCAGGTTCTAGAACTTTAGGTTCCACCAGTTCCTCCAAAAATATGTTTTCCCACCCTAGGGATCACCCACGTGCCCAAATGGGTCGTCTGATTAATGACTATCCCCATAGGCCAACACATGACCTTTCTTTTGTGCATTTTCCTCATCCACTCACACCCAATGGGAAACATCCTAGATGATTACCCATAGTGATCACTAATCCAGCCCAAATCATTATTACCTGTGGAGATATAATAATGTATGCTCTCAAAATGGAATGTGCACATTGTTGAAATGAGTCATATCATGGAGTCATTTAACCCTTTATCATTACGTGGTGTTACACCTAATTGCATTATTTCACCAACCTCTTACCAACATGTTATAGCTCTATATGTCTTCTTATATATGGCTTTATAAGGTTCCGTATGAATTATTTTTTGAAAGATATTATTGTATGAAAACTCAATTAGAAGAAGGTTTTGATCTGAAACACCATTGAAATTCAGAGAATAATATATCTACCTCTCCTCTATGGTTTTAATTGTTTTTCAGACAAACCATCTGTCTGGGGATGATATGTAGTGCTAAAAAACATTTTGTATCGTGTTATTTATGACGAATATTCTATATAATTAAAGAAAACCTCAGATCCTAATCCTATACAATATAATTTTGTACTCCAAGAAACCCTACCACTTTCTTAATGTATATTCTGGAAAGCTAACCAGCAGATAAATCTTCTTTGTTTGAAATGAACT
This sequence comes from Viscum album, assembly GCA_963277665.1. NCBI lineage: Eukaryota > Viridiplantae > Streptophyta > Magnoliopsida > Santalales > Viscaceae > Viscum > Viscum album. Next base: position 697,961,331 of record OY728163.1, read on the forward strand.
ATGTTGACTTAGCCAGGTGATTGACTACTACACATATAACATTAAATCCATTAGAGGTTTTTGTTTTCCCAATAATAATATCCATAGTGATGTTCTCCCACTTCCATTCTGTTGTGGGTAATGGATTCAACATCCCATTATATTTTTTTCATTCATTATTAACATTCTTCTATACCTAACACCAAGAGACAAGCTCCACAATTTATCTCTTCATGTAATCCAACTTGAAGTATTCTATCAAGTCCCTATATATCTTCATACTTCTAGTATGAATATAGAATGAATAAATGTGATCATCCTCTAACAACTCCTTCAAATAGAGTATTATAGAAACACGTACATGGTTCCTAAACATTATAATTCCACCCTGACCAGGGTAAATCACAGTAACATCTATGACCATCTTTTACAGCTCTTCATCTTCCATCAACACCTCCTTAATCATAACATGGATAGAGTGATGGAATTTAATTTGAGAAAGATAATATTTTACCCCTTCCATTAGGATTTCTAGATCTATCCTTTATTAATCAAGAAAATATTGGTTCATTTGTGATCTTCATCATGGATAAGCTAGCACGATCCTTCCAACTCAAAGCCTCGACCACCTTGTTTTCTTTCCCACGATGGTAATGTATTGAGTAGTCATAAACCATTGTCATCACTAACCATCTTCCATGGTTTATGTTCAACTCCATCTGTATGAATATATATTCTAGATTTTTTGGATTGGTATATATATATAACACCTTACACCAAAATGATAATGCCTCAATATCTCTAAATCAATGATTACCAATACTAACTCCAAATCCTGAGTTGGGTAATTTTTCTCATGAACCATATACTATTGAGATGAATATTCTATAACAATGTTATTTTTCAAAATAATTCTTCAAAATCCCTTCATGAGAGTGTCGATGTAGATTACAAACCATTCTATACTACACGGTAATGTAAGCACAGGTGCACCGACCAATCTCATTTTATATTCCTTGAAATTGTCATCACATTCATCTATTTAGGGGAACTTCAATCCCTCCTTAGATAACAAGGTTATAGGATTAGATAGTCAAGATAAATTCATCACAAAATATCAATAATATACATATAAACCAAGATAACTTTGGATCTCAATAACTGCGGTTGGTCTATGACATCTCTAAATTGCCTCCATCTTTGATAGATCTACTACTATACAATCTCTTTATATTATTTGACCCAAAAATGAGAGCTTTTGTAGTTAAAATTCACAATTTTTAAATTTTACATATAACATCTCATAATAATCAATTCACAGTCGTATGGATCCATCATTATTTTTTCACAAGAAGAACTAGTGCACCCAATGTTGACAAACGTGGACAAATGAATCCCTTATCACGATTTTCTAGGAGTTAATTATTCAATTCTGATAGCTTAATTAGGGACATTATAAAATGAGACTTTGATATTGGTGTGGAACTAGGTACATGTTCTATTGAGAAATCTAAATCATGTTTCTGTGGAATACTAATAAAATATTCCAAAATGACATCCACAAAATCCTGAACAGCAGGAATATCATCGATGTCAATATTCTCGCCAACCATTTGATGTAAACAACCCTTTTGAATAGGATTTATGACCCATACACTGGATGTAATTTCCATAATAATTTTAAAAATATTTTCACATTGATGGATGATATTACGAGGGTTTGAAATATTGATCATAACTTCCTTTATTTGACAATTGATGTGGCATTTGTTCACAGAAATCCAATCCATGCCTTAAATGAAATCAAATTCGACAAAAGGTACAATGACAAGATTTTCATGAAGCATATTCTCATAAACACAAATTGGAGATGAATTATTAATATGAGATTAACTAATCGCACCATTATGTGTTTTCAATTCTAATTCCATCCCTAATTGTTTTGAAGTAATCTTAACACCCTTAGAAAGTTCATTAGATAAGAATGTGTTGGTATATCCAGAATAAAATTTGAGTAACCACGTATCATGAAAAATTACTTATAGGATGTGTAAATTATGACACATACCTTACTATATGACAACTTTTGTTTATCCATGTTTATTTATAGTCAACGTAGGATTAAATTCTTTATAATGGGTTTGAATGAGTTTTCGAATCCCCAAAGCATGTCCCCCTGGAGTGTGAATCCACATGTGCAACAAGGCCCATTTTCATGTACCGAATTACCCTGAATCAAGAACGCAACATCTTGTTTGAGCTCTTACCTCTAGGAACATCTATTCCAGAGCTACATCAACATGTAGTATATAGAAATTTATTTATTTCATGGAAACCCATCACCCTATCCTTCCCCAAAATCACAAGTCAATATTTAATAATTTTCTGTATCCATAGACTAATCCTTCGACTTGTCCTTAGGGATCTCCATAATATTTTCTCATCATAGTTTACAATTAATAAATATACCATTGTTTGAATACCAAAAATATATAAACTCACTTTTACAACATTAACATTACAAAATTTTTTCAGAATACATAAAAAATCTACAAATAATATGCCTAAAGACCATAGATTATATATTGCCTTTAGAAACCTGGAAAGATAAAAACTATTACATAAGTGAGATATATTATCTTCCACTAGGTTATTTATGACAAGAACCAACATTAGACACGGAAAACATAATACACATCAAAATTACATTGGGATGGAAACATAAAAATGGGAGAACACAATTGTTCTGTACATGTAAATAAGGGAGACATGTAAGAATAAACATGAGTATAAGGGTTGGATAACATGATCCTAAAAATAGACGATCATCCAGTACATATAAAATATCATATACAAGAATCATGGAATAATGTGTTGAATTTAATAAGACATAAATCAAAATGAAGTGAATGAATAAACCCTAGAAGTAGAATATTGGAGTATGACATAGAATTGTGGAAATACACAAGCATATACTGATTTCCACAGTAGCCAAGGCATCACTACGAAGACCATCATAGTGGGGGAATTCCTTTAATAAACTCGGTAACCCAAATTCTAGCATTGTATTACTGAACATTGTGGCCCTCATTCTAAGCCTATATTACTAAAATGATAATCCCGCATTCCCGACCAATATTAATATATAGAGTAACGCTCGCTCCAGCCTAGTATTATATCATGAGATATAAAAATTTACCCATTGAATTAGAGGGATTTATATGTCACAACCATAAAATAATGAAATGAAACATACCTTTTACACATGATGATAAATACACATATCATAACCTATGAAACTAAATGGGTATCATAATCATGTATCCACATCGAAATTTGCCGAAGGAGAAATGTTACATAATCATTTAATCATAAAAATAACACATGTTATGAATGGTTCTCAAGTGAATATAACTTGTGAAAGTGAAATTTTCTTCAAAAACATCATGCCTTCAAAACATAATCCATTCAGAGAAAGAATAGTAATGGAAAGTTTTGATAATTTCAAAATAATTTCATGCGAAACACCAATGGATGATATCTTATTAGGGAAATAATTATCAAAGGTTTTTTTAAAACATTTATATAGGAAAATATGCTTTCTTATTAGAAAAAGTATTTTTATAATATAAAACCTTTTTAAAATATTATTCTTCTAAAATAGCTTTAAAAACATATAAAAATGATTTGAACACCACAAATCATTTTTCGTATCCATTTTCCTTGAAAATGATCTTCATGTATGTTTTGAATTTTTTTTGAAAACATGGTTTATGAATACAATGGATTTTAGACCTAATATAGAGACTATCCGAATTTACTAATAATATTATATTATGTAAGAAAAAGTGGAAAATGGGTCTATCAAATGATGTTATCTTGGATAACTAGTGGGTAAGGAAACTCATGAAAATTCTTGAGATATTTGGTATCTTTTGAATGTTAAAGCTAATGAATGAAGGATAATATAATAAATAGGTGAATATACATACATTTAGGTATATGATACGTAGAATTAAATCATGGGAAGTTTATACAACCCATAAAAGTAAAGAGTGGTGTTCATGACATGAATCTCATAGAAATAAAATGTGTGATGAAATTCTACTTAACATATGCCCCGAATCACTTCGTACTCGTGCAAGATTCCTATCAAATAAATATATGTTTATTATAAAAAATATTAAATGATAATTTTCTTATATATATTACTATATATGGTTTGATTATGTCTATATATCACCTTTTTGTAAATGATACCACCATAAAGATTCAATAGGGGTAATATTCTATTTGTTCTTCGTATGGTTTATACATTCTTATGTCGTTCTTCCTTATAGATTTCTCATGTTTCCAAAATATAGAACATGATATAAATATAATTTATATACAGAAAATTTATATTATAATAATTTAATTCATAATTATAATGAAATAGAAAACACCATTCATAGAGATTGTAAGTCATTCGTACACATAAACGTTGTTTCTGTTTTTTTCATATTGACTGAAAGTAAGTAAATGACATATGTATATATATATATATATGTATTTTTATATGTGTGTATAGATATATATTTATTAATATAAAGTGATTATATTATATATATCATATAAGTTCATTAAACACATCCTTAATATAGTCCATGTGGTGCGTGAACGAATCGCATCGCTTTGAGGGGGCGGTAGTCACCACTTCCTAAAATGAAAATATCGTATTAACACCAAATGGAAGGAAAAGAGATGTGTATTGTAAAGGAAATAAAGAACATAAAATAAATAATAAATATAATATATTAAATATATAAACAATGTGTTCATCATTATGGCCAACATGATTAGTGGTATAGGGGAAATGATAAATAATCATTTCTTGAGGAAATAGTGCACTATACATAGAAACAACATGTTCAAAATAAAATAGATGGAGGTGTGTGTAAGTGTAGGTGATAACCATTCAATAAAAACATCCTAGTATATGGATTATAATGTTTTAATAACACAATTATTGTATAAATAGAGTGTAGGGGCTGTATAGGTAAAATAAATAAAAAGAATTTGAGGGAAGACGTCTCCTCTAAATCCCGTAACTCCTAATGGTATATTCCCAAAGGCATCCTTGATAGGGTTTATTCCCAAAGGGATTCATTAAGTTATAAAGGAATATTATTGGGATTATATTTTTGCAGGACTTGGATTAACATAATATGCTTTATAGGAATGGGGAATGTGTATAGGTGGTGACCTATTATATAGAAGGAAAAAGTCTCACATGAAATTATTAGAAACCAATTAGGTGTGCACATCTTTAAAACTCAAAAAGACATAAAAACCCATCATAACTCAAGAAACGAATCTATGTGTATGAATTATAGACAAACAATGGGTGTTTGAAAAATGTCTGGGTCATTTTGGCCCTTAAATGTATGGTTTATCCTCTAATTAATCTTAATTTGGCTTTCACTACTATGATTAATTTTATTCACATTTACTATTTATTTTGTTTAAGCATTAACATGGTATAATTAGACACTAAATATTATAAAAGATAAAATGGTCTATGTTAGATTTTTTAAATTCCCATAAATGAAGAGAAAAAATTATGATGACTGCTAATCCCACAATTGGTATGAAATAACAGAGTTTTTTAGTAGGAAAAAATTGAAAAGATTGTTAAGATTCTATAATCAGTTTGAATGTGAAATCGATCCTAATAAATTAAATTGTATTAAAAGATATAATTTTAATATATTTTTAATATAATTTTACCTTAAAAATAATAATTTCATTTAGAATGAATAATTAAGTAGAAAAAATGATATTTTTAACTAAAAAGGATAAATTTTCACTATTAACCAAAAAATGATGTTTCCCAGAAATATCTCAAAAATTATCCCGAATATAATTTTGATGTTTTGAATTCAGAAATGATTTTTATTTTATAAAATTATATATAAAATTTTTTATAAAATGATTCTTATAATAATGCTTAGTTCATTTTTAGAAAACTATGATTTTAAAAATAAAAAGACTTTACCAAAAATCATATATTTTATTATCAATATGTTTTATTTATATAAAAAACAATTAACAATATATGAAAAATAGTTATTACTATTCATATTACTATGTTTAACCACAAGGTTATAATTATATTATATAAATATATAATAATATGATAAGATATATTTCACAGAAACTCGGTGTTGTTGATACTGTAGGACAAATCAATGTTTCCTGAAATGTATTCCAGGTCGGTGATTTGTGGAACATACTCCAAATCAGTGTTTCGTGGAACCTATGCCATGTAATTGTTTCATGAAATTTATTCTGAGTTAGTTTCAAGTGAAAGGAATATTTTAATTAGATTATTTAAATATATAAATAAAAATTTAAATTAATTCTAAAAAAACATGTCCATAAAAACAAGTGGTGTTACAAAAAATAGTGTCTTCTAGCATGACCATTTGTTTTTATGGTGTCCAAACAATCATAAAAACCTGAACCAATGACTCAATCCAATAATCAGTTATTTGGGGAGTTGGCCCATGGTGGATCCTCAGTATTCTACATTACTAGAACTTACAGGGTGTACTAATCCAAATCCCATCATTTCATTAAAATTCGAGTTCTAACTAATTACTAATGGGAATGGGTTCTTCTACATTCCCACCTAGAGGAGTCAAATTTTTGGATAGCCCTAAAAATAATTCATTATAACTCAGAGGAACATTTTCATTATCATGTGTCAGAATCGTATATGGTTATCTTCCTGGAGGAATCCTGAATATAATAAAGTTGTACTATAACAATATTAATATACATATTTATATATTAGGATTTTAATCATGTATAAAAATCAAGGAATCCATCATTTGTAATTTATGTACCATTTCATCCTAGATACATTTTCTTTATTTAATGTTTTAGAAATAAAATAATCAATTTTATATTGTTTGGATAGGTCGACCGCTACATATACACTATGTTACCTATACTAAATTACACACTTGAAATTATATAACAATGCATCCCTATATTCTCAAAGAATCCTCATAATGATAGAACTCAAAACAATATCTCATGTAATGAACTCCTCTAATATGACTCAATAATTAGTAGATTCACAAGGGCCCTCCATACTTATGTAAGACTGAGACCCAGTAATTCCAATACCACTGACAATAGGTCATGGGAGATCAACCACTATTAAGAAGGAATAACTATATTGGAAGGAATTTTCCTAACTTACTTGTATGAATGCACCCAACCATCAATATAGAATAGTTTAGTGGAATATATTGCAATTATTATAACATTTACATGTAAATCATTCTTATAATATACAGTATGGAATACATCATAGTATAAGATAATACAATCAATTTTTATTGGGAAAAAATAGACACACATCCAGAAATGATGCCCCAATTTGAAAAAAAATAGAAATAAGAAAATTCAAGAGATCCTTCCTCATTATCTATAATATAATCCACTACAAACATGTAACGATAAATGTTTTCAATGTTATCCAACCTTAGCACTGACGATATACACTCATTATGTAAATGCCATGACACATATGGGAAAATCTCATGAAGGGATGAGTATATAAATACCTAGAAGGTCACCTAAAAACATAATGGCAACAGTAAATTGATACAAAAATAGTATTTTCATTACAAATTAAAAGGTAAAATACATAAAAAATATATATGACCATGATGACTCCCAAATGGGATAGAAGTGGGATCTCTATTCTACTGCATAATGGACGTTGATGGGTATGCTTGCAGCTATAAAAGGCAATCTATCCTTACCAACATAATGTTTACCCTCCTTAGAATATAAGTGGAGGGGACCATATATCACAATTTCACTCCATATTCAAGGGAAACATATCATCCGTTGAAAACCCACAACCCAATATATTTCAAATATGGGGAAGTACCACTACATTAGAACTGAATAATTCATATGTAGTAGTAATAAGAGTAATGAACCTATATATAATATGAAATGAGGATCCCATGACCATGTGTGATAGTGGAATACTGGCCCAAGAATTTCATTAATAGCTACTATATACATCTCACTACTATAGTAGGTTAGTTCCAACCGTGAAATATATCTAATAGAATGGGGAGCCAACCCAATAGGGTAATTGGGGATTCATGTTATTGAAATATCTTGAATAGAATAGATAACCTAATACATGGTGTAATATGGTAGAAATGGATATAAAATGTATATGATATTCCATTCTAATCACTACCATCACTAAACACTATCAAAATTAGAATCATGCTCTGATCAATCTGCATAACATATCAAAATACACAATATAGGAGACAATATTGTTTAATATGGAAACAAAAATAGTCAATTTATTCATTTTCCCAAAAAAGGTGTCTATTCAAAAAATATTAGAGAGAAATATGATTCATAGAGTAGTACACAATAAGTAGGGTGTCCATAGGACATGTGGCCCCTCTCATTTTCCTAATAGTTTTCTCTATCAAAATATCTAAAGATTTCATGTCTCTGTACATGGTATGACCTCTAATTTACATGGATTGTATAACAAAAAATGTTTGTAAGCATTCACCTCAACCTTTCACATTTTTTCTCTCTTGTTTAATCTAATAGACATCGTTTCTAGGCAAATGGGGCCCATACAATTTTTAGATGGTACAGAATTTGGCTCCCTGGGTAGTGTAATAGTTTATTTAGTCCCACCGACATAATGTGTTAAATTTAACTTCACCTTAATCTCTAGTGCCTTATCTTTGGGGATATGATTTTTGTTTTTTCCATGTACACTCCATCTTGTCTGTTTTTTTAATAGAATGATATGTTCTTCCACATGGTGTACAGAGAAATGATTGTTTCAATGAATTATGCAAATTTACTTCATGAAATCTATGTGGGTTTCCTCTAACATTTCCTTCTTATCCATCAGTAGAATGATAATGTATTCAATTAATAAATATGAAGCCTACAATGTTGCCCATGTGCCTCTCGATCGGTTCTATCACCCCCTAGGATCTCATTTCCATTTTGTATCATCAACATCCCACATTATTCCTTAATACATACACAAATAATTGATCCATGGTTATTCCTTCATACCATATTAAATCTAATGATTCAAGTACAATTGATCCCTCTATGAAATTATCGAACTCTGTCCACATTGGCCAATGATGATTAAATTGGTGATCGACATGGAGAAAAGATAAGAAAAAAGTATAAATTAACATGAAATAAGGTATCTTTGATAATTATTTCATAATAACAATTTATGGTGTTCATTAAAGGTAATCAAAATAATAATTTAATTCAGTCTATCAATTTATTTTAACTGAATCTTACAATGAATTGATAAATGTTGATAAAGAATAATGGATATAAATATATGCCAAAAATATTGATAAATGGTATGGAATCCACATTTGATGATTACTTCCTATAAAAAGAAATGTTCATTGGTGATGGATGCATTTCCATATGCATGATAATACCAAACACATATGATACTTCTCTATCCATCTCGATTCAATCATCATTGGTCATCTGATTTTGTTTATCCAATGAGGAAATATTTGAACCTCCTCTCACATAACAAATTTATTACATAGATAACATTTTTAAATCCACATAAGAGGGTATTTCTAGAGTATTTTAACTTGTTTATTTAATATAATAAATATATAATTTATTTATTTATTTTAAATAAACACACCTAGTGATAGTTAATTCAACTAGACATATGGGGACTAACAACAATATGTACATCCAAGGGTAAATCATGAATCCAAAATAAAAAGCATTCTATGATTTATGATCATAGGATCCGTTCAAGGGTTATTACATTAATCATGAAAAAGTATGAGGAATTGATAATAATGTATATAATATATTTTGAATATCCATTCAGGGATCACCAATACATTGAATCTAATGAAATCAAATCTAATTAAAATAAATATACATTAAAATATTACAAATTTTTATAACAAAAAACATGATCAATAAAATATACTCTATTTATTCATATTTATTTTATACAATGACAATAATTCCAAGAGAATGAAACATTACATTTTTATTACATAAATAAAAACAATGGTTGAAAAAAAGTGCCACTAGTTTTCTTTTCTTCTTAATAAGTTGATCAATATTAGAAAGATCCAATCATCAAATAGGAAAAATTGCATATTTAGGTTATTTTTTAATCATTTTATGGTTATTTTTAATATTATTGACTATATTTTCTACTAGTGTGATGAAAAATATTTACAATTATTACTATTTCTAATGTAAAAAATAAAATTGAAGTGTTTACCATATTTACACCTCACAGTTCCAAAATTGGAATCAAATATTCATGATTTATTTTCTAAAAGATGGAAAAATTAACATGAAAATAAAATGAAAAGCATAGTGCAAAATATATTTTATTGGAAAAGTAGTTTTTATTTATAAAAATTTATTTATACTAAATTCCATAATAAAATTTATTTTAATAAACATAATTTGATTATTCATTGTATAATAAAACAAATTATGAAATTAATTATATTTTAAAAATGGGTCTTTTTAAATTATTGAAACAAAAATTAAATTTTCAATGAAATGTATATTTTAAATTTTCACTATAACTTGAATACTCTCAAACATATCCCAATAAATCATTATAAGCTAATATTTGTATAATTATTTCAAAAATTGTAACCATTTTATAAATTTTAATTTATAAAAATTATAGAAATTAATTATAATATGTCATCACAAAAAAGCATAAGCATTTCGTAGGAAAATTTTTCTTTTGAAGAATAAATGAGAAATATTAAAAAAATGAATGATTATTTACTAACAAAATAAAATTTATTTATTTTGGGTAAGAACTATATATATTACATTATGTAATTAGTCCAATTAGAACTCAAAAATTTTACTTATATGATATGATGATTATATTTAAAAAATAATATTATGGGTTTCATTAATGTTCAATGTTCGAGGTTGTATATACTCTCAGAAATTCAATTCATTTTAATATTTCGGGGTGTTGAGTCCCACTTCTAATATTTATCTATTGATTCCTTATAATCCCAAAATGACATCATTAATAAGATGTTTTCCATATGAAAATACATTTACTAAAATCACACATCACAAAAATGACTAATAAAATGTTCCCTTGAAAAAGGGAAGGGGATGTATAAATTACATTTTGATTAACACATAACTACTTATACAAATACGAGAAAATTAGTAGTAATTAATAATATGGACATGTAGGAGAAATAAAATGTCCTCATAATGATGGGTTTTTCAAATTGTTATTGATCATAATAATGTGAATGATCAATAGATAGTTAATCATCGTAAATTAATAAGGTGTACAAAGAAATTATTCAATAAAAACTGAATGTAATATGAATTTTTTTCACATGATAATTTTTCTACAGTTGATGATTCCCTTCAACATCTATTCAATGAAAATAAGAAAATATTATTACATAATGATTATAATTACATACCTTTTTCAATATCTACCATAATAAAATATTTTTCTCCAAAACTAAGAGCCATTAAGTTGAATGTTTTATTGTTGATGAACTAAAATAAAAGAATTTGATGTTTGATAATATATAAAAGTATTAGCACATATTCCTACCATAATTAGATATTTCACAAAAATATAATTATTATGAAATGGTATGATGATTCAAAAAATAAATAACCATTACTATGATGAAATAAAATATTAATTTCAAAAACCTTAATAGTAACATAAAAATTCAAAACCTATCATTAAAAAAAATTAGAAAAAAATTCATTAAATTATTATTGAATAAGATCAAAATAAAAATATCAAAATGATTGGATATCATATTCTTCATATACTAATTTATTAATTGTCTCTAAAAACATAAACCACTATTAATTTATCACACTGAAATGTATTTTAAAATGTTATATATTTTCCATGATATTATAAACATTTCCCAGATTTCATGATTCACCATAATGCCACATTTAGATCAAATATTCATTCAAAAGAGAATTCAACCTATATTCCAAAAATACCGTATAATGATATAAAAAATAATGAACTTCGTCCCAAATAAAATAAGTCTGATAGTTACAAAATAACATTTCGATCCCATTTTTAGTTATATCATATGTTCCCAATTTATAATAACACATAATAACCACACCATTAATGATCATAAAAAAAATTATTATCAATACCTTTAATCACATGTCTGAAACGTGTAATGGAATTATTCCTCGGGTAACCATTATTTTTAAACTAAATTATTATATATACATCAAGGAATTAAATTGTATCCCAAAAATTAATTAATAAAAATAAAATTCAATCAAAAAAATATCAAAAGTGTTTTTTTATTTTGATATTACAATCATATTTAAACAAATAAACAAATGATTATATTTATAACTCTTAAGACATTATCTAATGGAATAATTTTAATATTGTAATATTTTAAACATTTCTTTAATAAAAACTATAACAACCCCAAACACACACTCCCATATCAGGATCTATACCCACAAATATCATTTTTCTACATTAGAACAGTTCAATAATATCCAATTTGGACCTTTAAAAAATAGATATAAAAAGGAAATATGAGATCAGTTATATAGAAAATAATCTACTAAGATCATATATTTATATAAATATTAAAATAATTACATTCTCATACCCACTACATTATGTTAGAATTAATCACTCTATTCCCAATTTTTGTTGACAAAAATTATGTCATCACCATCATTTCTACTCATTGTAACACCTTGAGAATATAAATGAGGGACATAATGTTATATACATCATACAAAATAAAAAAACATTATTAAAAGAAAAAAATACTTTCATATAATATGATATATGTATTTTTAGAATAAAAAAACTAATTGATTTTATTGATTTCCATGGGCGCAACAATATGTTTAAATGAAAAATGACACCCTATTAAAATAACATTACATAAAGATGAACATTATAAGATAGATGTTAAATTGGTCTTTATAAATAAGTATAAATAATGAAGGTATAGTATTTTTAAAAAAAAATTGATTCTATAAATTAAATTCTTATCTATTGATTCAAAATAAATTAAATTAAATTTCAATTAAGATGTTCTTTTTTCTGAAAATTAGTATATTTATAAATGGGGTTTTAGTATCACTTTTTTAAAGAATATATAAAATTTTTAATTAATAAATTATAAAATGATTTATTAAAATAAACGAGTCAATATATATTTGATGGAAATTATAAAATTATTTAAAAATTGTTATTTTTTGATGAATAGTGAATGACTAATTTTATGGAATGCTGACTTTTAGTATAAAAATATATTAATATTATTAATATATTGAATCATTTTTATCCCATATTTCATTAATTATATTTTAAATTAAATAATATTTTTTTTAGAAATTTTTTAATATTTAATTATGATAAAAGACATATAGAAAACATGATTTATTTTGGAAAATGTTTCACAAAAATCTGTGGGTTTAATTATAAATAGAATTAATCCATATATGTGAATCTCATATGAAAAAATTGATTCAATGTACTGACTTAATGAAACTAATTTTATATAATAATGTCAAATTAATGAATAGTAAAATCATAAAAAATTTATTTCCACAACAAAGGTTAAAATGAGTTTATTATGGGGTTAAACTAAAAATAATAATTTTAAAACATTACTAAACACATTTTAATTCTCTATATTTTTGAAAAAATTCTACACTTATAACCATATTTTCTATTATTATGTATTTTTGGGACACTTTTCCAAGCAGGTGTCATATATATTAATTGATGTATTGAATAATAAAATATTTCACCATCTTACTTATAAATTTCTATAATGTGTTCACACATGGATAATTAAAGATAATAATTAATATTTCATTTCAATTTTAGAAATATGATATTAATTTCATGATGTTTATTAAATTTAAATATTTATTAATCCCCTAATTACATTAAATTCTTATGAGATGCTAACATATAATTTATTTTATTTAAAAAATAAATAAATTAATGATACTGAAAATGATAAAACTAAAAAAATTTGAATGCTTTATCATTTTAAATATGTTTAGTTTATCAATATCTCATTTTATAAATTATTTAACAATATAAATTCCCATTATATAATTTGTATGATAATTAAATTCAAATAAATTGAACTATTTCTACATTGAGAATAATGTAATTTAGATTTAAATTGGTGTTTTAAAAATGACATAAAATCAATAAAAACATACCATTAGACAAGTGATTTTAAAATTTTTACAAATTTAAAATACATTACATTAATGTGAAAATTTTACTTTTAAATGACTTTACTGACCATTAAATATGAAAACAATTGTTACTATAGTTCATGATAAAACTGTGTTTCTGGATTTACATTTGATTTAGAATGAATTAATTTTCATGTCATATATTATTTTTACTTGATATAATTATTTTAATATTTATATTCATATGGTTCTATTTTTATAATACTTTCTTCCTTATTTTCATATTAAATGATAAATTACCGTTAATAAAAAAATTATACGATAGTGAAAACCTAAAATTTTAAATCTAAGGGAAAACGGAAGATAACAAACATAATTTTTAATACATTTTTTTATATAGTGGATAAAGTTCAAGTCAATATCATAATCATAACCATTTGTTATCAATTTTTGAGGCCACCTGTGGTAACCATGATTTCCCATTTCTTAAATTTTTCTTATATCTATAAAAGTGAATCTCCTCCTCGATTATAAATGGGCTCTCACTCACCTCATATCATCACTCAATTAAAGATATTTTCCTCATAAAAACATATAATATTAATTCCAATCATACTTTTATGAATTCTAGTCTTTTTTAGTGGTAATAGGAACATCACTGACTGATTGAAAATTAAATATTTTCTATAATAACACACTTAAGGAGAAGTGAGAAACAACATAAGTTCAACCAGGAGGGTAACTACCAAATGATATTCCAATGATATTGAATCAAAACTTCTATTAATTTGGAGTTTCCTCCCTAAATAGTTTATAGGAGATAGAATTCACCTATAGATCCGGCTCCTTAAGGATGAAGTCTTCAAATAAATCTGCTAGCATTTCCCAATCTTGAGAGTACTCTACTATACATAGCTTCACCTTCATTAAAAACCTTTACCATTATAAGTTCATTCTTATCGATCCATGATTATTTCTCAATATTGACATCCACCCATAGCAGCAATCCCATCATCTTGTCTACCTCTTCCTGTGTACCATTACTATAGAGAAATTCCTCCACCATTTCTTCATCAGTGTGGACATGCAATTCTAGTAGATTCTGTTTAGATACTTACTCCACCCCTATATCACTATCTCTGGCCTCAACAACATTGGGAGTCACATTTTCAGGATTCCCTAGTAGGTTAACACTATATATGAGCATGCATTACATCTCCTCATGTTTTATCTTTTTACCTCATATTTTCTCCAGTGGTTTTGGATGGTGCAAATAATCCTTGCATCCTTTTCTTTTCATCCCTGTTGAAAAAACATATTCTCAATCTTACCTATTATTTCAAAATCATTGTCCATAATTTGATCTTGAGTCAATCCCTCCATACCTACAAAATGATAGCAGATCTATACGTTCTCCTAGATGTGACACTTTCCTTCAACCTACTATCCCACTAATCTCTATGCTAGACTATTCATAGGCCCAATCCATTTTTCACCCTCAAATTTTTCCTCTGAAATCAACTTTCTCCATGTATCATTCATGATCCATTCCAAAACATGTATCTTCCCAGAATCTGTTTTATTTTTCCCCTCCACCTCCACTAAAGACCCTTGTTTAGAATCCACACTTTGTTCCTTAATATCATTTGACTACTATATATCCCCAATACCATTCCTAGAACACAAATTTTCACCTCTGGTGTCCTCCTCCTCTACTTCTCATTGCTCCAGGACAATATCCCATATAGTCTCAGTGTCCCCTGAAGGACCTTCCAAATCTTGCATCAGTATACTGAGAATATCAGTGAAATTGGGATTAGAAGTTTCCACCACAAATTGTTTCTATACCAGTGAAACCTCTGCAATACAACTGTCAGCATCCCTTCCGGCATTATTTTGATGGCCTGCCTTATCTCTAGGTGCGACATCCTTTGACTTTGGAGTAAAATCCACCACCCGCTACATCAACAAACCAGCATTGATCCTACCTCCATGCCTACAGTTCTCATGTTTCACATATATCTAACATAAATTTTTATGTTATTAGTTTTATGGAATAATGTTTTTCCATATCCACTTCTATCAAATATGAAGCAAAATCGCCAGTCATGTTTATGGACAAATATAACATCCCTATGGAAATTAACTAGTATTCTATTAACACCATGCATAGACGGATATAATGAGGTATTTAAGGAATATAAATATACATATATATATTATTAATGATATATTTATAATTAGGTAGTTCTACTATCACATGAAACATATTACATTACTTTTTTTATTAAAATATGATAATATTTCTCTTACGTGTGACAAACTACCACCTCACAAAGTGATGTGATTCATTTTTCATGTAAAAATTAAATGCAAGGTAATATGGATAAATTTAATTAATATATGTTATATATATATGAAATGATATAATTTATGTAATATTAATATTCCTCAAACTTTTTTACTATTTCATCCATTATGAGAATGATAAGGTGTCTCTTGTGTATATAGTGTCAATTGTCTCAACGATGTGACAGAATTCATTCTCTATGTATAATAGCCAATAATTATTATAATGTTGTGTCAAATAAAATAATAATAAAAGTTTTTAGTATTATATTTAATGTTACGGTGTACCTATATCCTACTTGTATGAAGCAAGTCTTCCCTGAAAAAACATGCGTTAGAAATCAAGGCTATTGACCAGAAAAATAATTAAAATAATGAAATATTATAAACAAATAAATGTAAAATTATATTAGAGGCTTATATATTATAATATATATATGATTATTCATACTTAATAGTATAATAACCCACCAATACTTATTTTAATGGAGGTTCATTTGCATAAATATTTATTTAATCACGAGGTAAGGGTTTCTCTTCTCACTTTTACTTCTCTGAGACATATAACATTTTCACCACTTATACCTATATGTTGTGTATATATCACCAAATTTCATATTCTAGATCATATATATATATATATACTAATTGTATTTTCTATTTTTTTCTATTTTATTGAATATATGGGTCTTATGATTCAAAAGTTACTTGAGAGGTAGGTGTGTATTTCAAAATTCGTCATTCTTCATGATTTTTTTTGTTTATGTATTCCTCGAGTGTATTATATGATACATATATGACAAAAAAAGTCTACTTTATTTTCCCATATTTATTCAAGAAATTTTTCATATAATAGTAACAATTTCCTCTCTTTTTATCATTAAACAATTGTGAAATTAATTTATATGAAACCCTGACATTATTTCACACATTGTATAAAAATCCAATATTATAATAAATTATTTTTTATAAAAATATTATACAAAAATATTATTAATCATTACTAAATGATTATATATTTCTTTTAATGGAATTTATTTCTTTATAGAAATATATTCTAATGGAATCTTCTACGGATTTTAAAAAAAGCACATTTTTTATTGACAATGTGGTTTGAGTCTTTGTTTTAATATTTAATGAATGAATGGAATTTCCTTCCACCATGATCAATCAATATTTCAATTCATCCCTAATATGTTTCCAATGTCAATTTTATATAAAATTACATTAAAAAAATTCTCCTCTTTTATTTTTAAAAATATTGTTAATGATTAAAAATGCATTTCTTCATCAATGTTTATAAAAACATTTATATGTTTTTTATATTCATCAATGATAATAAACCTTTATTGTAATTTTGATAAAATGGAAATATTTTATATTCAAATCAAATTATTATTTAATTGGATGATCAATGGTCATTTGGATTTATGATGTAATATTTTATTACAATTCACAATATCACTCTAAGTATTGTGTTATTAATTTTATTCTATGGGAGTAAGGTTTATCATTTTAGTTTTCAGTTTTCTAATAATAATGATTATTTTGAATATATTTTACACATTAATACTAGGAATTAATATTATATATAATAATATTTGTATTAACCATTTAATGATATCCCTTTGAAGAGTCAATATGCCTCATGAAAATAATTAGTTAGCCAAATCAGATTGGGTTTTAACCATAGTTTATAATTTTCTATTAAAAATACTGTACATTATGTTCCAGATGCCCATCATTATAAATTCCACAATAATTAGATTAGTTATTGATGTAAATATTTTAATTAATTATGATATAATATCCATGGATATGTTTAATGATCATTTGATCATTTATATATGTTTATTTGATTATTCTTTATTCATTCAATATTTATCTCAATAATTTTTAAATTGAATGTTTTTTTATATATTTACCTAGTGTAATTTATTTTGATGATTAATTCATGATATATTATTATATATTGTTACCCTTAGTTAATATATTATTGAACCCCTTTCTTATGTTTTATTTTCATCAGCATATAATGTATAGTTTTTCATTGATATTCAATGATACACTATAGGGAATAATGTCCTTCTCAGTGAAAACACTTTGATTATTTGATATTTTTTAATGTAATATGAATATCATTTATGTATCATTATTACCGATATAATAAATATATTTATTCATTTGGAATGAAATTACATGTAACTATTGACAATGTAAAAAATATTATACAAACTTTGGGATAATGTGGTTGCGGTCATTACTACTTGTTTTAATGTATGTTTTGTAAAAACTCTGTGAACTAGATAAATGAATAGATATAATAGAGAACATAACACTTTTTTAGTTAATAATTATATTAATATAATAACATCCTAATTATTTTTATGGTATAAACTATGTGTTTTTCATAGAATCTCATCCCTGAATGGATACTATAAGTGGATATGGTTATAGAACATATATACCTAGGGGTATTAACTCAAACAAATGGAGTATCTGACTAGACTCTATGATTACATGGTACAAAAAAATATAGTACATTCAATAATTTATATATTATGATTCATAATGTAATGAAATAATCTAGTACATTCAACTATTTATAAATGGAATAGAGTAGTAGGAATGGGAACCATATCAATGCTTTTAATCCACTTTTTTCTGAAAAATCATATCTTTGAGGGTATTAGTCCAATCATCTGAAGAGAACTATAATTCATAATATTATCATCATATTAGATAATGGTAATATGTGATTTCAATATAAAGAAATATTTTTTCATGTCTTACAAATGTGAAGTTATTAAAGAGAAGAATAAGATAATATTTAAAAAATAATAAAGGGAATTGGGAAATAAGGACATTCTCTCATGTGATAACTATTGAAATAAAACTCTCTGGTACTTGATTAAAGGGTGTGATAGTTTTATAAATCATTATAAGAAAAGTATACCATGTTCATGATAGAATGGGTTTGATATGAACATTTTATATCTAGTTTTCCAATTTTAATAATATGGGTCACTATGAAAATGATTTCCCTAAGCATAGAGGGGGAATAGAATAGATGATTCTACGGGTTCATGGTCAAGATTATGCATATAATTAAATATAATTGTAGTTATTACTATTATTTTTTATTTTTATTTTATAAATATATTGTAGAATAATTTTAACCATATTTTTCTAAAAATTTAAATGGATTTTACTACAAATAATATTCTATATGGAATTGACGAAACATGGTGAATTGAAGAAATAATATTGACTTATTGAAAAGTTTAACTTTTGAAACACACATGAATATTGGAAGATATCCCTTAATATGTGATCATTGTTAAGATACACATTATAAATATACGATTATGGGATAGTACGTTATACTTTAAAATGGGTATGCGATTTTTTCTTTTATGTTATTGTTTCTTTACTTTACAATATATTTTGATCAATGAAACATATGTGATGAACTGTGATTTGATTTTACTAAGAATAGATGAATTATTTAATGATTCATAGTGAACAATGTATTCATGTATTTTAAATTTCTCATTTAAGATCCACTTTATGTTTTCTCAGTATTATAATGCTGATTTTGTGTCCTCAATTTTATATTTTTGGACATTGAATTTGTTCGGTCAATTTATATGAGTTTTTTGGTGAAACAATTGTGGAACAAATTAATTAGAACATTAGGAGTCATTGGATAACTTGTTATATGTATTTTATGTATATATTTTCATGGTTTATATATCATAATTGTAACTGAATTCCCTAACTCTAGGAAAATAATCATCAAATAATAATTCTACCCAATACATTAATTTATATTCAGTCTAATGATATTTTTACTCTTCATATATTATTTAGTTTTTATGTACTAATTTTTCTATTAATAATTAAATTTATTGTGTTCAATGATCTCTACAACAAAATATTAATCAATGGAAGTTAGTATTGTATTCCATTTCCATGCTTTCATTTCCCAACAATGTTCTCCAACAGAGAATTCCACCAATGTTCACCAATAAGTAATCCTTGCCTTGTGACATATTTAAATTCACTTATATCTTTTAAAGTGGAATTTTTATTAACCATTTTTATGATTCTGGTTTCCGAAAATGGTATTTTTATATTTTAAACCATTTATTACAATGAACCTAATTAAAATGTGGGGATGCAATATATTTATGGGGGTACAATGTGACCTAATTTTTGTCAAAATGAGTAACATCATGTTTTAGGTAAAATTTGATATGAAACCAAATTTATTTAAGAGAATGTAAAACCAAATGATATAATTATATATTAATTTTAAAATAAATTGAAACTTCTTCGTATATTTTTATGTGTGAAATACTATTTTTAAACAAAACACGACACTCTATTAAATTATTAATATTTGAAAATGATCATTATAAACTAGATTAAGAATTAGAGAGTGAGAATTGGAATAAATTAATTATGATAATAATATGGTTTTAATATGATTAATTTAATTTCAATGGTTTTCTATAAATCATAAATAAAAAAATCAATTTAAATAAAAATAAATTTTCTCTAACAATTTATTATTATAAAAAGTTGTTTACTATTGCTTCATAAAAATAATTTAAAATATTATTTAACTAATTTTATATTCATTATGTAAAAATTAAAAATCATTTTTAGGACCCATAATTAAAAATTATTCATGGGTTGTTTTTTTAATTTATGAAATTATTATTTTCTTGAGTAATAGAAAAAAATATTGAATTTTGAGAGAACATTTTTGTTGAAAATTTTAAAAATGCTATATAATATTTTACGTTTTTTTGAATGATATATGTGTAAAATTATATTACAGTTTAACAAATTTATTTTATTTAAATCAGTTTCATATTTAATTTTATTTCCAAAACATCTTTAATTTTTAATGTTTATCTCATTGGAAAAAACCACATTTTTCACAATGTCTATGGGATTTAATTTTAAATTGAATTTTTACACATATTTGAAATTAATTTGGAAAATTAGATTTTATATTTGGAATCAATACAATTATTAATATATAATAAAGATAAAAATTGTTTATCATAACGAATAATAACAAATGTAAAAAATAGTAAGAAATATTATAGAAAACAAACATTATCGAGCCATTATAATAAAAATTTAAAGGATAAAATAACCAAAAAAATTAATTCCAATTGGATTTCTGTATTTTTAACCTTATCACCATAGGCTCAATTATTATGTGTTTTTTCAGACACATTTCTATGAAAGTGACGTTTATGATTATTTATGTTTTGAAAAATACAAATAGTTATCCTCTTAATTTTAAATTATAATTATGTTGTTAAGATATTGATGAATGTACCTTGTGATAAATATTCATTGTCATTTTTAGAATAGACAAATCATTTTGATAATGGTATGTTATTTAAATTATAATGAAATCAAATAATTTCATTAAATTATTATTAAATGACATTTTGATAATTATTTTATTATCCATAAATAGTATATGTCAAACAAAAAATTATAAATATTAAATAAAATTGTTCAATTATTATGCTCTATTTATTCCGTAGGAAACTAGATAAATATATATATATGAACATGATATAATGAAATTCTCATATTTTCATGATCTTTTTAAAATTTAAATTACATAAATACTTTTCAAATAGATACTAGTGTTATTCTATAATAAATTATGTGATAGATTCTTTTTTTAAGGTAAAAAATGTATATAGATAGGTGCATTCAAAGAATAACTTCTTTAATATATCCCCATCAATAAAATTGGGTTGTGATTGTGGCTAGTGTCTTTCGAAGCCATCACGATGTTGGTCCATTCAAAAGGGATGTGATGCAGGTGGCCACAACCGTCAGTGGATGACAACATGATGGTTCTCATATGCGAATAAGATTTGAGACCCATTATTGATGTAGGGGATGATTACCAGAATCATCACAACTCAGGATATGAAAATGGTGGATGAATCATACTTCTCGTGTTGGCTCGTTCGATGGTGAAGGGGGGTCTAGTAGTGCTAGGAAACTCCTTAAAAAGGTCACAATATAGTGGTGAGGTTGATTTCATTAATGAAGGTTGATGTTGAGAAAACATATAAGGATAATTGGAATTGGGTCAGATAATCGGATTGGGGTATTTAATGGCAAGAAGGTGGTTTATGGGAAAGCATTGGGGTTTCAGTACAGACTTACAGGCCGTGTGACTTGATGAAATAAAGGGTCCTTTTACGAATTAACTTGGGGTATTAAGGAAAAATAATAGGACATATGATCTAATATATAATAAAATTAAATATTTAATTTGGTTTGGGATTACCCATTACCTGGAAGGGGTATTATATTTTTATATGGACTGTGTGTGTAAGGTGTGAGTTTGTTTGATTGTAATTATACCCCAATAAACTCAGATATAAAATAAATAACATTATATTTAATTATTTAAATTTCATAAAAACTATTTTTTAAAAAACATATTCTTAAATGAATGAGCATAAGATATATATTGTCCATTCATGAAAAAATTTTCATTTATAGTATATATATTGACCCTTAATGGGTAAATTCATTTTTAGTGTGGTTTATTTTAGAACACAATTTTTGAACATTACATCTGATTTTTTTCACATTTATTTTCAGAACACATAGGATGTTTTTTTATAAATTTAATTTTATATTTAGAATAAATGGGACAAAATTATATAATATAGATAATTAAATTTATATCTTAAATGATAAATCACAGAGGTTAAAAATAGTAGTTATCATTTTGACCAACTAAAATCATAAAATTATGGAAACATATATGATAAGGAAAAATGATTAATATATTGTTTTTGTGTGTGATGGAGGTACATATATACAATATAATCTCAAAAAACCTTTAATTATCAATTTTTTAGTCACATGGAATGAGAGTGACAACCCATTTATGAATAGATTTATGGAATCAAAGAAATGACAATCCTCATTAATTATAAAGGGCACTCACTCCCCTCAAGTCGTCACACCTATCATGTGATTTTTCATGACTAAAAAATACAGAAATTACTCTTTTGAATCCTAATACAAAATCATGATATTTTTTTATTCCTAATATTCCATCCCTATGGTCTTCAAGAAGAGATCGAATGAAGGTTTCTCTATGAGAAGCTAACTATATTCACAATTCTCATACATTTTCATTATTAATTTATAAACCTATATTATATGTTTAAAATTAAAATATAATAATATTAATAACTACCATATAAATATATGTTATTTTATTAATGGAATAGATTAATACAACTCCAGATCCATCTAATGGGAAATCAAATCATCAATCATCTCTATGGTTGACCATTGCCCCGTGATCATATTTAACTTGTATAACATCAATACCAAAAAAATATAGATATAATAATGTTATATAAATATATATACGATATAATTATATGTATATAACATTAAAATCACATTCTTCCACATACCTTACATTTGGATAAAAACATGACAATGTCACTCATGTATACATTGGACTACAACCTCGAGAAGCAATGTGATTCGTTTTTCACATATGTATTGCATGGAAGGTAAAAGAATAAAAAAAAATATAATAGATATATATTACAGAATATTAATTATCAAAAATTAATAAATCATAATCTTACTTACTATTTCATCCATTAAAGTAATGATATCACCGCTCTAGTAAATATATGAACTATTGTCTCTGTGAAGCGATAACATTAATTCTCTGTGTCCAAATGTAAATCCTCTTTATAAGGTATTATCTAATTAAGGAAATATAATTAAATTAATATAATTTTTCTAATAATGGTGTTATGATAAATCTATATTAACGAGAGATCTCATGACAATACACAAATGAAAAATAATGAAAATTAACAATTGAAATAAAAAATGTAATGAAATATTATTAACAGAAGGGTGTTAAAATGTAATTATAGTATCATATATGGAATGATATAAGTGACTATATTTATTTAATATATTCCTATTAAACAAATATTTGTTATAATGGATGAATTGATACATATAAATAGAGTCAATAAAAATGTATGTGTTTCTCATTTCACTTTTATTTCTATCAGACTTACACCATATTCACTATTTATTCCATTTTGTGGTGTATCTACAAACCAAGATAATATATTATATCATTAATATATTTATCTAAATGTAATTTAAATTTTCATTTTATTTTATTGTACATTCATGGGTCTTATGATTCAATATTTTCCAAATGGTATTGGTTTATTTTAAAATATCATAAATATTTGATATTTTTTTTGTTTATGTCTCCAGTGGTATAATTATTTGATATTTCCATCGTAAAACCCATATATTATAATTTAATCTATTTATTAAGGATCTTTTTCATGTAATAGTTATATTTTTCCTCACTTTCATACTAAAATTGATTGATATAATGTATTGTGAAAATCTATATTTATTTCTCAATTCTATCGAAAATCAATTTTTATTTATAATTTATGTGTTATAAAAATGTTTTCAAAAATATTTGAATCATATTTTATAATATTTATCAAAGACATATCATATACTTTTTTTTGACTTTTTATATAACATATTGAATATAATCTTCATTTCATTTTCAAAACAATCCCCATTTCTATTTTTAAAAAAAATTTGAATTGAATCATTATATAAAGAATTTATGGAATGGATAAAAATTATCACTATTAGTGAACACTAAATTATTTTAATGATATGTAATATTATTCAAATGTTATTGATAAAAAATTAACTTTTTTGGGAATAGTTAGTTTCAAAAATATTTTCTATGTAAATAAGTATTTTTCCATAAAAAGTGTTTTAAGTAACTTTTTATGGTATTTATATCAACCAGCATCATCAATGATTTATATTGCTTATGCTATAATAATGAAATCATTTACTAATATCATAATTATTCTTGATTTGGGTGAGATATAATTTGTTTTATTGAGGATGTAAAATTTTATACGAATTTAGTATGTTATTCACAATAAATTGTGAATATTTCTATTTGATTTGGGTAATTATTATAATTTCATATGTTAATTTTTCCATAAGAAGGATTATATAGAATATTTTCACCCAATTTATAATAGAAAACATTAGATTTATTTGGTAAGATATTGTAAATTATTGTAGATATCCAATAGATGCATCTAAAAGCATTGCATGAAAATTAAATTCTTCAAATCAGATGGGTTTTTACTTGTAGTTTCAACCAATCTTATGAATTTTATTTATATAATCTTTTAGATGCCTATAATTAGACATTAAAAAATTATGAGATCACTAACTCATGTCCATTTTATTATTTTTGTACATATAAAATCTATATATATGTTTCAACCTAATCTAATTATTTATTTTGTTTCATTTAACCATCCATTAATCTGGAATATTACATTCTTTTATAGTCTAAATCGGAATTGTTTCATTTATTTTTTATTACATATCTATTATTAATAAATATTTATCAAAGAATAAATTATTATGTTACCTTTTTCGAGTAACTGAGATCACCACATTCATATTTATTATTTTCTCATGGATACCTGGTGGTTTTTTTGTTGTTGATATTCTAGGATATACTATAGGGATTAATGGTGATATAAAATAAAAAACATTATGTATTAAATTTTTAAAAATATATATTATTTTCAAATTCATATCGATTGAATTATTTTTACTAAAATATTTCATCCTTTTCTATTGGATATGCTTATATTAAGTGCCAATGTCATAAAGTAGGCTCCGTCTCTAGGAAAATTGGTTCGGGGTATTCAAAATATTTATTAAAACTGTATTAATTTATAAACATATAGGATGAGATCAAAAATTTCATTAAAGTATTTACAAAATAATAAATCATATAGACTATAAATACATATAAATTTTCATTATTTTTCAATGATAACATCTAGAATCCAAATAATCATTTTATTACCCATGAAATCTAATTTTCTCTACAACTAATTAGATAAATCATTTCATGAGAAATATTTAATAAAAAATTATACTCCAAAAGTAAATGTGGCAGCAACATAAAACCTGATATAATCGTAAGCCAATACTACATACAAAGAAAATATAAAATGATTAATATAATGACATTATAGATTACGTTTACTCTCTAATAATATACATAATGTCGCTTGATACGTAATAATTATATAATAAATTTGGTGGATATAGTGAACCCATATGTATGAGGTTTAAAATGGAGCCACTCATCCCTTTCTTATAATGAAACCACCTATCACGGGACAATAAAAAATACACCCTTCCATGGACTATAACTGTAACACCCCAGGTAAAAAAGCATGTGAATTTTTCATATTTATCCATATTTGTGAATAAAATATTAATATTAATTTAAAGGGAACACTATTCTTGATGGCATACCCAATACGCAACAACGAGTTTCATTGAAATCTTATGTTGCACTCTAATAATAAAATAATATTATTTTAAATGGTAGTTAACCCCTAGCCGTTGCAATGGCAGGAATGAACGGAACTAACTATAAAATGATTATATATGTTTGTAAAATATTTATACTTTTATCCAATAAATGTTAGAGGCTTAAAATGAAAATGAATCCAATTTGAAGCATAAATCATCTGTTATTATTTAAAAGGTCGATTAACTGCCTTTTGAGGGAGAACACTTTTTAAATATACATCTGACAATTTTATATGTTTTATTTGAAAAAATAAAATACATCTTTAGAATCTGGATATAAAAATTTACTTTGTGTAAATTTTTGTTATTTTTCTGATACAGATCATTTTTAGTGAAAATGTTGCATTTTAATTCAAAACCTCATTTTAATCTGATCTATTTAAATGGATAGATTATATTTTTAATTAAGATTAAAGTTTATTGAGAATATATTTTTACTATTTAATCCAATGGTGGTCATTGGAATTAATTTCACTTTGAAATTGGACTTAAACTAGTGTCAATCTTTTAATAGATATTGTTTCTAAAAAACAAGCTATTTATTTTGACAGTAGGAATGAATTATTAAATTAATTAATGAAACTAATATATTTTGAATTTTTTAAAATAGACATCATTTTTTAATTCAGAATATCAAATATAGCTTCTGGTGAATTTCAGAATTTTTCAAAAAAACTTCAATTTTTGTTGAATAGTGAAACCACTAAGTGGTAGTTAAAGAAACTGATTTTTCGTTTAAATGAAACTTTAACACTTATGTGATTTGATTTTCAAAAATCTGACATAAATGGTTTTCATTAGAAATTATAATGTGGTTCAATGAGATAAAAATAATTTTTTGGTGAATAGTTACTTTTAGGTTTTATTACACCCAATTAAAGGTAATTAGTGTAATTTAAGGTAAATATAATGTTATAATAATATGAAATGACCATGACACATTTATTACCCTTATTGGACGAGTCATGGCCGACCAAGAAAATCCATGGGTCAACTTGGGGACCCCATGGAGCCATATTGGTTGGAAAATGACATTAATAACTTTTTATTTAAAGTTAAAATTAAAATGTCACAAACATGTATTGTTTTACTAAAACAATTTTTACATGGGGTAATACAAGTCATATTTTTTACTATAAATATTCATTATAAATATAAAAAGATTTCCTACGTCATGATATTTTTTTTATAATTTTTTGACATTAAATATAGTAATTTATTTATGACCCTGTGATGAGGTAGTGATTACCTCATAAATGAATGATTTAAATAAAATGAGATGATATGGTGAAATATAAGTCTTATATTTGACACAAACCTATTGGATGGGTTTATTTCGTAACCTTATCACCTTATCCTAGAAACATAGCCTTTTGGGTCCTTTAAAATCCGAAAGCATTTTATAATAAAGTAATAGTTTATAACATTCCAAGAGTGCCCCTCCTCTTCTCTTATAAGAGGCCCCCACCTCTACCACCTTAACAACAACACTCAAGACTTTTTCCCAGCTTACCCCTGCCCATTTCATCTCTCCACATCCCTATCTGCATCATTGAAACCTCACCTTTGGCAGAATGCTCTTCAAGAATCCTTTTTGGTTCAAACCAAGAGGAGTTACGCGATTTAATGGTAATGTCTTCACTTGTGTTCTTTTGATTTATTTTTCTTATCCAACCCCTAGACTCTTTTTATTCCTTTATTATGTAATGACAGAAGTATTTTCAATATACTAGGATGTCATTATGTGATGTATTCGAGCTACACTTACACACACCTGCGTCTAATAGTTAAAGAACATACTGTTTTTGTGGATGGCGAATTACTGCCTCACGAAACGATGATTGTTCAATATTCTCTTAACACCTTTCATGGTGGACATTCTGATGTCACTGTACTTTATATATGATATATATGGTATTTATGTTTCTCATATTCTTCTTTAATTTATATTTAAAACATGCCTTTATGATTTGCATGTTGTGCAATTGCGATAATTTCATACGAGGAAGTGTGGACTACCACCCCCTCAAGTGATGTGACTCGTTCATGCAATACATGGAATGTATAAAGAATGAAATTAATGAAATAAAGTGACATATAAAACATATATAATATACAGGAATTATAATATATATATCTCTTAATTATTTTTAAATCAATAAATATGACAAAGAAATGAATGTAGCGTACATGCGTATGTACGGCCTACCATCTCCATGAACAGTGCATTTCATTTCTTTTTATCTCCAAATGTTACGGAATAGTATAAAATTAATATTTACTCGATATATATGATATTTAAATCATTAATACTATTCTGGAGATTATTTAATTATAACTACATGGACAATCATTTTCAAACAAGTTCATTTTTGACTCATGTACCGAACGTCAACAAAAACGTCTGATATGAACTCGCATAAATAACCAATTATTACAACATTATAATATGTAATATTAACTGAATATTAATCTTTAAATGAGGTCCTTAAGCAATTATAAATTTACCAAAGTTTATTATTCAGGAATATAAATAAACGAACAAGACAAGTCGGACTTGAGGTAAGGGATCCAACCTCTGTCTTTCTTTTTAAGTACTTATTTTTATTCAACTTAATTTAAGATTCTATTTCATATGTTTGGGGATGTTATTTTATATTCCTCTTGCTGTAAATTTTATATTAATATGTTTAGATACCCTATTTGATCCCAACAATCCATTTCTGGAAGTTTAATGTGGCGCTGTTAGGCTACCAAATTTTTATAAGGGGATTTTCATCTCACTTTTTATTCCCATGAGATTCATGCTACATTTTCCAATATTTATTTTTGTGTGGTGTATGTACTGCCCATTATTTTACTATTTATACTCTCATTTATGGGTATTTACATCTTCATTGAATGACCCTTCTTTCATGGGGTGTACGTTTCGAAAGTTGCCCAAATCGGTAAGGGAACCTTTCACAATCCTTTTTTTAAAGACTTTTTTTGTTTTGTATTTACATATTTTTTTGTTGGGATATGTTCTTCTATATCATTATTGATGTAAATTTTATGTCCAAGTGATGAGAGACCATTTTATCTCTCATGAAGTTACTTTCATGAATTTTAAAGTGACGTCATTTGGCTGTCGAATTTTACCAAGGGAACTTCTTAACCGAATTTCGATTTCTTGTGGTTCAACATGTAGTTATGGAATATGTCATCCTTTGAATATATGTGAATGAAAATTGATTCTTTTACACATAATATCCACTTATATTGGGTGTATTTATATTTTTCACACATAATTATGAGATTGATTTATCCTTAATTTAAGGATACCTTCTTTATATGGGATTTCATCTCATTTTACATTTCTATTGAGACTTCATTGTTTCTATGAACCAATTAACTCTTATATGGTTTATATACTATCCTTTGAAATATTATATCATGAATCCCTTTATTCTCATGATATTATAAAGTTCTGATTAAATGTTATTCCTCAATTATTGTATTCAAGTGTCTCTCATTTAGTTAAAAACCCTTTCACTAAAATATCATTTTAAATGTTTCAATGATTTATTATTATAAATATTTCTCATTAATATCAATTTTTTCAAAATGGTTTTACGGATTTATTTATATGGATATTAATGGTTTAAAATTATAAAAGATTAAAAGTTGTATGGGACACTTTGATTCAAAAATCACTTAATTAAATGTTTTAAATGGTTTTGAAAATGGTTTTTAGAATGGAATAATTATTTCAATTTCATAAAATGTTATATTGTTATTGAAATTTGGTAATGTTATCATTATATTATGCTTAAGTTTTGTGTTATTATTATGTTATGGTTTGTGGGCATTGTTTATGAATATGGGTGGTTCCGTGATAAACTAAGGGCGGGTGAGCCCGTGATAGCTCTCCAATGTATTGGGTAACGCGAAGGGGTTAAACGCTAAGGTTTAATTGAAGAGATTTAGGGAATATACTGTGATGGGTATTCCAAATGTAACCATGAGGGTTGCTCCCTATGTAAGAATGTTATGAATTCCTCAAGTTACCTTTATGTATTATGATTTCTATGAGTTATTCATAAATCTTATGATTTCATGAGGTATGTTAATATTCTTATGTTTTAGGAGTAATGTATGATTTCAATGATTCTTATGTATACATAGACTAATGTTTTCTTTATGTATTGTTATAACCCTTACTGAGCTTTTTATGCTCATCCCAAGTTTTTTTGAAAGGTTTTTCACAGGACATAAAGATGAATAGGGTCAAGGATGGGATCAAGGAAATGTCAGGCTATCTAAAACAAGGAACTAGACACGAATCTTTTGTTCAATAGTTTTTATTTTGTGAAAAAAAATGGAAGCTGAGTAGATGTGTCTACTTTGTAATATTTGAGATGTAATAGTTATGTCCTAATTCTATAAAACATTAAACCTAAAAAGAGCCTCAATGTGAATTATTCATTTAATTTAATAATAAGTAATGTTTAAGGCTTGGTCCTTATAGTTGGTATCAAAAGTCGGTTTAGTTAACATTAGAGGTTAGGGTATTCTATAAGAATAAGTGACATTACCATAATTGCTAGGATTTTAGAAAGAGTCATAGTTTTTAGATACAATGAATGAGTAAGTATATCTTAGTGTTTATCTTCTTCATTTGTACATATTGATTTTGTTGATATACTCACACTGACATTTTTTGGTTTTAGTAAATCGATGGATCTAGCATGCACCAAAGTGACAATGGGTTTGAAGGAAACTATGGTGGTTCTCAGATTAAGAGACTAGATGAAATGGGGTATTCAATGAGAAATCTAGTGGTTACTCTAAACAAACAATCAGGAGTCATGATCAACCCCTTGAACCTTGGTGAGTTCTCTAATGCATCATGTACGAGAGAACCAACTCGACGTTGAAGTTCAGGTAATAATTATAAAGTTAACCATTAGGGTTTATATGATCCTTAATTTTTAGGTAATTTTGGGTTACTATATGTTATGATGGAATATGAACGACATGAGATAAACTTGAGGTTAAATTATGTTATGGTTATTTTATAATATTTTATCTCTTTTCGGGGAATGTTATAAGAATTATGTAGTTTTTGAAGAAGGACAACACGTAGACCATGTGACAACCTATCACGTCTGACAAAGCTATGGGAATCGAACCCACAACCAAAGTGTGACTGGTATTTATCGCCTACCACTGGACTATGTGAAGTACCTGGTTAGTTTGACTAATTCATTTTAGTTAGATGATCTTATGAATCTCGAATAAGTTGATCTTGGGTTATATATGGAAATTATTAACCTATCATGGAGGATATGTGATTATATTAATTACTTTTTCAGTATGAGACATTAAGAGTAACTGATGTTATTTAGAGATAAATGTTAAGGTTTATCTTGGAAGGCGATGTGATTAAATCCTTCAGAGATTTGGGTTTCAGTCTTAGTTTTGATTAATTTGAAGAATTTTATGGATATATGTTTATTTAATGGTCTTTGTTGAACATTGGGTATTGTTTGACAAATATTAGAGATTAAGAATAGATTTTTTTTAATAAAGGATTATCCTTTTTGGGTATTATCTAATCTCATACTAACCTTTTTAGTTTTATTTTTGGTTAAGGTCTAAAGACATGGGAAGTAGAGAGTTCTCTTTTGTGGATTAGGTGATTCTCTAGAAGTTTATTATAGCTCTCTTAATGTGAATAAGTAATCCTAAATACTCGTCTTTTGGAGAAAATATGAGTTTCTGTAAGAAATATATTAAATTTTGAAAGTCAAAATAACAAGTAAGTATGTTTCCTTATGTTTTAGTTAAGCTCATAAATAAATTCCTCAATGAAAAGTAACTTAAAAAAATTGTCTGTTAACTTTTTTTACTGAGTAATCAAATACCATTTAACCCATCACAGGTTTGTGATTTTCTTATGGGTAACCTTCTCCTAAACATGTTTTCTATTACTCTTCATCAGAACATGACCATTTGTTTTCTCCTCCATGTCCATGTTTTCCTACATGGAATCCTAGTATTGGTTAACTCGGGTGACCTTTGTACTTCTCTTTATTTATTTTAAGGTGATAGTTTTACTGACTCTTGTTCCGATGTGGGATTTTCAATGAAGTTTCCAAGCCCAATTTTAAAATTGTGAGGATGAAATTCCCAAAAAGGGGGGAGGGATGTAATATCCCAGGTAAATAAAGAATATGAAATTTTCATATTTATCCATATTTGTGAATAAAATATTAATATTACTTTAAAGGGAACGCTATGCTCGATGGCTTACCCAATACGCAACAACGAGTTTCTTTGAAATCTTACGTTGCACTCTAATAATAAAATAATATTATTTTAAATGGTAGTTAACGCCTTGTCATTGTAATTTCGGGAATGAACGGAACTAACTAATAAATTATTATATATGTTTGTCAAATATTTTAACTTTTATCCAATAAATGATAGAGGCATAAAATGCAAATGAATCCAATTTTAAGCATAAATCTTCTAAATTCTTTAAAAGGTCGATTAAGCGCCTTTTGATGGAGAACCCATTTTAAATATACTTTTGACAATTTTATATATTTTATTTTTCAAAATAAAATACTTCTTTAGAATCTCGACATAAAAATTTAATTTATGAATTTTTTTTTTATTTTTCCGATAAAGATCATTTTTAGTGAAAATGTAGCATTTTAATTCAAAACCGCCTTTTTATATGATTTATTTATATGGATGGATTATCTCTTTAACTTATATTAATGAGTATTTAGAATATATTTTTTCCATTTAATCCAATGGTGGTCATTGGAATTAATTTCACTTTGAAAATGGACTTAAACTATTGTCAATATTTTAATAGATATTATTTCTTAAAAACACGCTATTTGTTTTGACAGGGTGAATGAATTATTAAATTAATATATGAAACATGTATATTATTAATTTTTTAAAATATACATCATTTTTGAATTCAGAATATCAAATATATCTTAGGGTGATTTTTTGGTATAGTTCTGAAAAACTTCAATTTTTGATTAATATTGAAACCACTAAGTGGTAGTTAAAGAAACTGATTTTTCATTTAAATGAAACTTTACCACTTTTGTGATTTTATTTTCAAAAATCCGACATACATGGTTTTAATTATGAAGTAAAATGTGGTTCAATGAGATTAAAATAATTTTTTGGTGAATAGTTATTTTATGTTTTATTAATCGCGATTAAAGTTAATTAGTGAAATTTAAGGTAATGATAATGTTATAATAATATGAAATTACCTTGACACATGTCCTAACCTTATTGGATGATCCATATCCGACCACTAAAATACATGTGTTAACTTAGGGACCCCATGGAGCCACTTTGGATGGAAAATTACATTAATAACTTTTAATTTAAAGTTAAAATTTAAATGTCACAAACATGTATTGTTTTACAAAAACAATTTTTACATGCGGTATTCGAAGTCATATTATTTACTATAATTATTAATTATAATGATAAAATTATTTCCTACACCATGAATTTTCTTTATAATTGTTAGACATTATATAAATAAATTTATTTATGACGCCGTGATGATGCAGAGATTACCTCATAAATGAACAATTTAAATAAAATGAGAAGATAGGGTGAAATCTAAGTCTTACACTTGTCATAAACCAATTGGATTGGAGGATTTCGGAACCTTATCACCTTATCCTAGAAATATATCCTTTTGGTACTTTTAAAATCTGAAAATCATTTTATAATAAAGTAATAGTTTATAACTTCCCAAAAGTGCCCCTCCTCTTCTATTATAAATTGCCCCCACCTCTACCACCTTACCCACAACTCTCAAGCCATTGGCTAGGCCAACCCCTGACCATTTCATCTCTCCATATCCCTATTTTCATCACGGATGCCTCACCTTTGACAGAATTCTCTTCATTAAACCCTTTTGGTTCAAACCAAGAAGAGTTACCCGATTTAAAGGTAATGTCTTCACTTGTGTTCTTTTGTTTTATTTTGCTTCTCCAAACCATTAAAATATTTTTATTCCCTTATTTTGTAACAAAAAAAGTATATTAAATGTACTAGGATTTTTTTATGGGAATTATCTGAGCTACACTTACACACACCTCCGTATAATGGTTAAAGAACATACTATTTCTGTGGATGGCGAATTACTGCCTCACGAAACAATGATTGTTCAATCTTCTCTTAACACCTTTCATGGTGGCCATTATGATGTCACTATATTTTATATATGATATATATGGTATTTATGTTTCCCATATTCTTAAGTATTTTATATTTAAAACATACCTTTATGCTTTTCATGTTGTGCAATTGGGATAATTTCATACGAGGAAGTGTGGACTATCACCCCCTCAACTAATGTGACTCGTTCATGCAATACATAGAATGTATAAAGAATGAAATTAATTAACTTATGTGACATATAAAACATAAATATTATATTATAATTATAATATATATATCTCTCAATTATTTTTAATTCCATTAATATGACAAAGAAATGAAAGTAGCGTTCATGCGTACGTACGGCCTACCGTCTCCATGAATGGTGCATTTCATTTATTTTTATCTCCAAATGTTATGGAATAGTGTAAAATGGATATTTACTGGATATATATGATATTTAAATCATTGATACTATTCTGGAGATGATTTTATTGTAACTACATGGACAATCATTTTCAAACAAGTTCATTTTTGAGACATGTACCAAACATCGACAAAAACATCTGATATGAACTCAAATTATTAACCAATTATTATTACATTAGAATATGTGATATGAACTGAATAATAATATTTTAATTAGGAACATATGAAATTATAAATTGACCAAATTTTATTATTTAGGAATATAAATAAACGAAAAGACATGTCGGACTAGAGGCACGGGATCCTACCTCTCTCTTTATTTTTAAGTACTTCTTTTTAAGTAACTTAATTTAAGCTCCTCTTTATTATGTTTGGGGATGTTATTTTATATTAGTCTTGCTATAATGATTATGTTAATATTATTAGAGACCCTATTTTATCTCAACAATCCATTTTTGGATGTTTTATGTGGCGCCGTTAGGCTGTTGAATTTTCATAAGGGGATTTTCATCTCACTTTTTATTCCCATGAGATTCATGCTACATTTTCCACTATTTCTATTTGTGTGGTGTATGTACTAACCATTATTTTAATATTTATACCCTCTTTTATGGGTATTTACATCTTCATTGTATGACCCTTCTTTCATGGGGTGTACGTTTCAAAATTTTCCCAAATCGGTAGTGGATCCTTCCACAATTCTTTTCTTAAATACTTATTTTGTTATGTCTTTGCATATTTTTATGTTGGGATATGTTCTTATATATCCTTATTGATGTAAATTTTATGTCCAAGTGATTAGATACTATTTTATCACTCATCAACTTACTTTTATGAATTTTAAAGTGACATCGTTAGGGTGTCGAATTTTACCAAGGCAACTTCTTAACCCAATTTTGATTTCATTGGGTTCAACATGTAGTTAATGAATATGTCATCCTTTGAATATGTGTGAATGAAACGTGATTGTTTTACACTTAATATCCACTTATATTGGGTGTATTTATATTTTTCACACATAATTATGAGATTTATTTATCATTAATTTAAGGATACCTTATTTATAAGGGATTTCATCTCATTTTACATTTCTATTGAGACTTCATTGTTGCTATGCACCAATTCACTCTTATATGGTGTATATACTGTACTTTGGAAAATTATATCATGAATCCCTTTATTCTCATGATATTATAATATTCTGAATAAATGTTATTCCTTAATTATTGTATTCAAGTGTCTCTCATTTTTTTTAAAAACCCTTTAACTAATATATCATTTTAAAGGTTTTAATGATTTATTCTTATAAATATTTCTCATCAATATCAATGTTTTCCAACTGGTTATAATGATTTTTTAATATGGATATTAATGGTTTAAAATATTAAAAGATTAAAAGTGGTATGGGACACTTTGATTCAATAATCTCTTTATTAAATGTTTTAAATGGTTTTTAGAATGGATTCATTATTTCAATATCTTAAAATGTTATGTTGTTATTACAATGTGGGAATGTTATCTTTCCTTTATGCTTAAGTTATGTTCAATGATTATGTTATGGTTGTTGGGAATTTTTTATGAAGACATGTGGTTCCGTGTTAAACTAAGGGAGGGTGAGCCCGTGATAGAACTCCAATTCATTGGGTAACGTGAAGGGGTTAAACGCTAAGGTTTCTACGAAGATATTTAGGGAATATACTGTGATGGGTATTCCAAACATAACCATGGGGGTTACTCTCTATGTATGAATGTTATTAATGCCTCAAGTTACCTTTATATATTATTATTTCTATAAGTTATTCATAAATCTTATGATTTCATGAGATATGTTAACGTGCTTATGTTTTATGAGTAATGTATGATTTCATTTATTCATATGTAAACATGGACTGATGTTTTCTTTCCCTATTTTATATCCCTTACTGAGATTTTTATGCTCATCCTAAGTTTTTTTGAAATGTTTATCATAGAACATAAAGTTGAATAGGGTCAAGGATGGGATCAAGGAAATGTTAGGCTGTCTAAAACAAGGAACTAGACGTGACAATTTTGCTCAAGAGTTTTTATTTTGTGAAAATAATCGAAGTTGAGTAGATGTGTCTACTTTCTAATCTTTGAGATGTAATAGTTATGTCATAATTCTCTAAAACTATAAACCTGAAAAGATCCTCAATGTGAAATATTCATTTAATTCAATAATAAGTAATGTTTAAGGTCGGGTCCTTATAATAACCCAATAACCCATTCATGGTTTACAATGGAACCGCATGTCACCATAGTCAATGGCTAAGACGAAAAACATTATTATACTACATCAATGATTGTATCATAAAATAAATCATTTGACACATAATATAATCACTTACATATCCCAAAATATCAATTAAATTTGAAACTAAATATTAAAACTAGATTTCCATTAAAAAATTGGAAGGGTAGTTTTTCCTTAAATAAATTATATAATATTATAATGGAAGCTAAATGAAATGTATTGATTGTAGTAGTGTGTAAATCGGTTAATTTCATATAAGATAAAAATGACATTATTTTTTCTTATTTAATGAATATAAAAGGATCAGAATAAAATACACAAAAATATTCAATTGGAAAAACATTGCAGTGTAACAAAAATATTTTCTCAAATTTCATTTATAATTCATAAATTTATTTATTAAATAATTCTACTAAAAAAGAAATGAGATAGAAATATTATAAAATAATTTTATATATAATTTTATAAATGGGTTTTAATGATGAGTTTCTCATATAGCATGTTCGATTCAATATACATGATAATTTTATTCCATAATAACAAACATATGCTAATTATTAACATTAATATGACCATTTTTAAATTTTATTTTTAAATTAATATTATTTTATTCCATAGCATGTATAATTATTTATTCATTTATTATTAAGATATATGTTTTGACTATATTCTTCTCATATGTTAGAAATGACATCGATATATTAGATTTTGTAAGATTGAACAAAATTTTGTAATTCCAAAATAAAAATCATGAAATTATTATAATTTTTTAGATAAATTATAATTTTAAAAATAATAACATTAGAAGTTTATGAAAAATGACATACTTTTTAATCAACTAGATCATATTTTATATGTATTCGTGATTACTTTTTCCATTTTCAACGATCGTTATGGAAAGAAATTATGTATTACTTTATCATTACATATTTTCCACTATATAATTAATATAATATTATTTTCATAGAAACTATTATATATTCCATTTATGTGACGAGGTTTTGAAACGCAAATAATATCACTTCATGGAGGTAGTAGTACACTTGTATGTTGGAAGAACATTATCATTTTTAAATGATTGTAAAATTGAGACAATACATGATATATTATTTTTGTCGAAACATAAATATTACATAAATATCATATAAGAATATAAATATATATATATATATTAAATCCATCATTATTACCATATATGATAGGTTGTGAAAGAAAATTAATTATATTGTCTTGTGAGGGTATTTTCCCTCTCACACACAAACGATAGATTTGTTTAATATTTTATGGATGTGGAGATAGATGGACATTATGACATTTATAAATGAAAATATCAGTATAAGAGATATAATAAAATTACTTTTCACTGATGTTTGAAGAATATATGAAGGATATAAAAGATAAAATATAATGAAATCATATTTTAAGGAACTATACCTCTTGTATTCATGACCACTATTTGATTATATATAAATCCATCATAAATTAAACCACAAATTATAAGATTTGAGGATGTATTTAAGTATTTTATTTGGATAAGTATTTTCAAATACAAAAGGTTTTTATGTGTGAAAAAAATATGATAGGATGTTTTATTTTATATGAGAGGACAGGGAAGCCATGGGATTACTAATATTATGAAATTAATGTAAATTAAGTTTCATAAAAAATGGAAAATAAGTGATAATTAAAATTCTATTATGATTATGGGATAATAATATAACATAAAAAAGTTTACATAATTTAAATTTAAGTTTATACACATAACATGTTATATTTATTTTAATAATTCATTGAGCAAATAATTAATTCATATAATATATCATTCATCATTTTTAAAAACATTTATTTTGCATTTCTATTAATTGTGTATATATTTTATCATGGTTGTGTATGGATTTCAATTCATTATATCATTACTAGAAATCAAATATAAATAACAGTGTTAAAAAGTAATTTATATTTTAAATAAACATTTCAAAATATAACATATATGCAATTAAAAATATTTCATTAATTTAGATATAATAAAATAAAGATAATGATAGTTTTTAATTACATAAAATATTATAATCCAAATAATAAATGAATTATGTCACTAAGTTGCTATATTTTCAAGGCATGCACTGTATTGGACGAAATAAATATATAATATGATAAAATAATGTTTTAGGATGATTTATTGTACATTTTCATATTATTATTAACCTTAATTCTCGAAATTAGCTTTACCACGTAGACAATTAATTATTATTGTTACCATTTATAATGAATAATGATAAAATAGAAAAATTTGAAAAAAATTTAATTATGGATTCCAAATATAGAATACATTTTTCCCGAATCAATTTCTATAATATTTACAAATTATATATATATTAATATGAAAATTTCCATAAATAATTATTTTTCAAAAAAATGGTGTTTCATGTAAAAAATGATTTTATAAAAACATAAAACATCAAATTGATTCCAATGAATTTAATTAGATTATTAATAATATAATTTAACTATTTTTAATTTGAAATCCTGTAAAAAAATATTGAACATTTTAATATCTTGAGTCTAAAAAATAGTTATCCATTAAAATTAGTATTTATAACTAAGAAATAGAAAATCAACATTTTTATAAACATATCCATTAATTTATTCAGGGAAAATATTTACATGAGAATTTTTAAAATTAAATCCATTACATCAAATAAAATTTATAAAATTTAAAAAAAAAATTTAATAATTTCTCAAATAAATATCAAAAACATACTTTTGAGGAAAATATATATTTTTTAAATAAAATCACATAA
This sequence comes from Viscum album, assembly GCA_963277665.1. Classification (NCBI taxonomy): domain Eukaryota; kingdom Viridiplantae; phylum Streptophyta; class Magnoliopsida; order Santalales; family Viscaceae; genus Viscum; species Viscum album. Next base: position 698,002,170 of record OY728163.1, read on the forward strand.
CTAAAATTTGAGTGTTTATATACAAATAATTTAACATTCTATTTATAATCAGAATGATATTTATATTTATTTCATAAATTAGTTAGTCTTATTTATGTCCTCCGATATAATGGGTAGATTATAACGCTATTTTTTTAATAATAACATTTCATTGTTAATTTAGTGTCGATGTTGTAAGTCATATATATTCTTGATCATAGATTTCTATTTAATATTTTGGGATGATTCATGGTGAGATACCCCATCTTCTATTTAAATGTGTGTCGGTAGAACCTATTTAGTGGTTAGTATAAATTTGTAATGTTCATATTGGTGACGATAACTATTTATGATGGCTAACTGAGTATAGGAGACTAGAGATTTTGAGGGAGAGATATGTGTTGGGGGTCATAAATGTTATATAGAGGAAAATAATTCTATAACCACTATGTATGTGATTCCCTTATAACATGGTTATATGGCTGATTTGTGATGTGTTGAGATATTATGTAGTGAAATGAGATATGATGACATGATGGGGTTAAAATGGATTGATGTATTGATATGAAAGGAATGAAATTAAATGATATTAGATATTGTTGAGTGGAATGTTAAAATAATTAAAAATAATAATTTATTGGTTCCATTTCTTATTTTCTTTTGATAAAATGAATGTATAATTGGATATAATATTTTCTTAGTGTTACTTGGTGTTGTTGGGATACATAGATAACCTACATTGGTGTTTTTTTGTACTTTTTATTTACAGATCTATTAGTATGGTCTTTTAAAATATTCATAATTCACTTTGGGTATGATCATTCATTGAACATAATCTATTCTCACATTGAATATATAAAAATACATTTCTAGTTTTGTATTAGGAATTCAACGACCAAGTTGGACTTTAATATATTATACATTGTATATGTTGTAGAGTCCATATGTTAGGACTTCAATGTTTTGTTTTTTTATATATTTTATATTAAAATTCCCTAATCAAAATAATATATACACATTTATATAATTATTTTACAAGAATAAAAATACCATACCATGAAATTTTGCATAAATAGGAGAACCATAGGGTTAATGTCATTAGGGATTTTCTACATTGATGAATAACTTTTCAAAACTCATCATCATATATTAATATCCTCCCTAATCTAATACCCCTTTTAATAATTTCATGGGTAATATAAATCATAAAATATATAGGAATGAAAAAAATCATAAATTTGTGAGATGAAACACTCAGTATGGTAAAAAAAATTAAACATTTAAATATCTCATTATATGTTATAAGACAAATAAATGAAACATTTTTATCATTGATTAAATATCATCTAAACATGATTAATATTAAAAACACTTAAGTGTGTATAAAATGAAAAAAAATAAGAACCTATGTATTTAAAATATTCAAAAGGAATGATAATACATAAATTATAGCATAAATAATTTTAGAAAGAGCCTTGCTTAAACAGAGAATAATGTAAGAATGAATTACTATTTTCAATTATAGAGTAAGGAATTATTAAACATTACACTCAAAGGTCACACATATTTACCCTTTCATGTTAGACAACTTATGTTTATATTCATATACATCACCTTTATAAGTCACACACATGGACAGAGACTTCAAAAACGAAATTTGGACCCCACACACAAAGGGATATATATAAATATTGATATTTTATCTGTTTACAATTTAATTGGAGGGACATATATGTACCCACCCTTTATGATCAATCATTATGACTGTGAATTGATAATCGTTAACATAACTCATCACAAAAATTATATTCAAAAACATTTAAATGAAAAGTATCCTCATTTTATAAAGATCCCATAAAACAGAAAATATTATTCATAAATAATTTAATAGAAATTAATTCAACTATGATTGAAAATAAAACAAATGATATAATTGGGTTTTTTAAAACATTAAAATAATATAATAAAGGGAATTAAATTGATTCAAATTGAAAAAATTATCCCCCAAAAAACAACATAGTTGAAGAATAATGGAGGTTAAACAAAAACAATAAATCTATGGGAGATTGATAATTTCATGATATAGATGTGAATTAAAAACAACTCACAACATATATTTATAGAAAAAAATATAAATATAGTCGATATAAATGTCTTATTAATGATTCTATTTGCCAAAATTATTCAATTTTCTCATAAAAAATATAGTTGAAAAAACACGCCAGATATGTTTTTCAATTAAAACCCACATTTTCCAAAGATATATAAGATTTTACATCATTTAAAAATGAATATGTTGTAAAATGTGGAGGTAAAATTTAGAGGAAAATGTATATCCCAAAAGAAGCTATATGGTTTAACAAAATAATAAATCTTAATATTGTTTTCATTGAATTTTAATTGACCAACTATTTAACATAAATAACTATATTAAACACATATAATTGGAAAATATTCAAATCCACAACATTTTGTAAAGTGAAATTAAAATTATTCTCAAATTTAATGTTAGTTTGTTAACTGCAATATAAAATATATAATTTAATTAATCTTGATATATTTAAACATATTTCATAATAATGGTATTGCAATTCATTATTCGTTAAAATTTAATCATTTCTAAACAATAAAAGGTACCATAATTAATGGTTTTTATTGAATAGTTTTGTAAAAATTCCATTCAATGTTTTTTTTAAATTCATAATGATGAAATCATTGATGATTATGTTCCATTTATGTTTAATTAATGAATAATAGATCATAATTAATGTTTTTATTATTAAAATTAACAAATAAAAAAATTTAAAATATTATTATAATATGTTCTCATTAATTACTTCTTTATGTTCTTTTATGATATTATTTTATATTATTTTCCTTATATATGGAATGGCAGTCCTAAACAATAACATACTATATATAAGGGATTATTGTGAATACAAAAGTTGTTCCGTTAAGTTTAATATCATTTTTTTCGAATGATATTAATATAATATATAGAATTTTTCATTTTGAATGAAATTGTAAGATATTTTGTAAAATAATAACGAAAAAAATAGAGACGTTACTTAATGGGGGAGGTAGTCCACACAATTCATTATTATCATTTTCAATTATTTTAAGTTATTAAAAGAAGGTTGAAAATAATATTAATAAATATAATTATAATAATATTATATGTTATTAATTTATAGATAAATTTAACAGCTATAACATTTAATTAGAGGGATTTATTATAAATGGAAATCATTATTTCATTGGTGTTGCATTCCACAAATTGCACACATGATTTCATCATTTCTCATAATTGGAAATAGTGAATGGTTATTATTATTTATTTCCTAGGAATAACAACAGTCAATAAAAACAATACAGTGATTTCATTATATAGGTATTAATAATTTATACAAGGAAGGTATGAATGAAATGAAAAAAAATTCATGTAAATAAAAAATCATGTCAAAAACATTGGAAATACCTTAAAAGGATCATTAGATGTAGATTTCATAGGAATAGCTATAATGAGTAGAGGTCGAATGAAAATGAATAATCTTTTTAAAATTTGAAAATATAAATATTTTCTTGTGTAAAGAAAATTATTTTAATTGCTATGAATAGGTTATCAAGGTCTTATTTTATAAGTATTGAGAATAATATTTTTAAAATTATTTTCACATTTTAATATTTATGAAATGTTTACATGTGTAGTTTTCCATTGAAGATAAATAATAATTTTTTAGAAGAAGAGATAATGTTGAACATATCTGTACCAAAAATTTGAATTTTATTTTGAGGATATATCAATGGTTTTAGTAATAGATTTATTAATATTACCATTTTACATTTTTTAATAGTATCTAATTTTAACCTATGTTTAATTTTCCTACATAACATACAAACATTTTGACTCTTACTTAAATTGGAAATTATAATTCCGCAACTGAAATGAATTTTATTTTATTAACTAGATAATATTTATGTAAAAAAATTTGAAATAAAAAAGAATAAATTTTTTAACCATTATTCTAAAGTTAATTCATCTTATGTTCTAAAATTTAAAATATAAGTTTTCAATTTAAAATCAATATTACAAAATTATATAGTCACATTTAAAATTCATTTTTTGTCTGGTAAAGGTAATTATAAATTATTATAGTAATATTTTATTATCATTTTTTATATAACTGGATATGTTACAATTGTATTTTAGATATATTGACATAAAAATAAATCATTTTAAAAATATTCCATAATTATAATCACAATATTATATTTCTAGGTGAGATAAATAATTATTTTAATTAATCCATGTTATTATTCTATAAATGAAAAATATATGTTTTAAAAAAAATTATTTAGTATGAAAAAATATTTTTTACTCGAAATAAATATTTATATATACAAATTACTCTTCTAAAATTCATGATAACATCATAAATATACCTAAAATATTTTACACATCACAAATAAACAATTTAAACAGAATTGTGTAATTTTTTTTAATTATTGTCTTAGAAGAACTAGTCTAACTAAAATAAAAATGTATTTATTTTTAAATATTGATTCAAAATTTCATAAATGCTTATTTAATAGATATATTATAGTTGTCAATGTATAATTTATTAAAATGTATAATTATTCAATTTAGATATATTTGTGGAGAAATATTTCTAAGTAATAATTAAATTATCAAATAATATTTCAATAAAATAATTGGTAGTTACATTCTACTACTCCTTAAAACAAAATTTCATTGATATTTGTTTACTCATATGAATCCTAGTGATGAAATATTCATCTAATTACATTTTTAGGCTTTAATATAACTTCCTTGAACATTGATTTGTCCATAAAATTTGGACAATATTAATATCCATGTTCCACAACATCTTATCTATTTGATCCATAATTTCATTGGTGGTTCTTTATTTGGGATATCATGTTCTAATTTCACTAATTTTGAGTTTAGTACTTGTTTTGGGGCTATTATATACTTCTTAAAAGATATAAATAGAAAAAATAATCAAATTTTAATATTTATGGATAGAATATCATGTGATAATATACTTCACCAATATGATTTACAATATCAAAGGGAATAATTTATGCATTCTAAAAAATCCATCATATATTTAATTTTAAAACCCATATATATAGATATATCTGGAGGAACACAATTTACTAATGTCAATATCCAGATCTCCTTTATGATTGTATTCATAACCATAATGTTAACATTTCGTTTCATTCATATATCATTGAATGGATAAAACATTATTTTTCATTCCATATACAAGGTCGATAAACACCATTTTCATCCCTCTAACTTCATCCCAATATGTTGGATTCCTACAATTATTATCATAAATAATTCATATAGTTAAACTAAAATTATAGAATATAATATTTTATTTAATGAGTTCTCTACCAAGGGGAGGTTGTAATACCAAAAACATATTAAATATATTTACTAATATATCATCATATCTTCTATAATTTAAATATTCATCTCAAATTGGTATTCCATATAAGGATGATAATCACTATTTAAACTCAACTCATACTAAAATTAACTTTTTATATTTATTTAAAAGTTATTGTTATAGCATTGATAGATCATACACAATAAAGAGTGTTATATAATAAATTCTTACAACATAAATTATGTATATCAGATTGAGTTATTGAAGATGAGATATTCTTTGCTAGAAATAAAATGATCTAACTTTGTATGTCAGTAAATTACAATAGTAATATTGTTATGTCCCTATGATTTTTTATTATAATATAATTAAATCCATATGTTTTTTGAATTTTTATACTAGAATATATAATGGCTGAAACATTTCCTTAATATCTATCATTAAGCATTAATTGTTCAGCATACCATATAAAGAGATAAGTATAATGTGATATCCATACCCATGTTATCCATCTATATTTGTTCTTTAGATCTCCATAAATCACAAATTTTACTTGATTAATAGAGAAGGATGAGTTTTAAGAATTATATAAATGCTCAATATTCTATTTTTCTTTTTATATAGCACATACTGATGTTTTAATCCATATAAATCTATCTAGATCAATGTAGATGTCTATAATACCGATTATCATTTTTTTAGTTGACTGTTGTCTTTCTATTATTATTTTCTCATCACATAAATTTATAGTTGAATAATAATTTGGAAAATATTTAATTTATTTTCTCCCACTATGATTTTAAAAATTCTTCTTATAAAAATATATGGGTATTGGGTCATTCTCAATCCTCATAATGGATAGTTTAACATGATATATCTTACTCAAATAATTAACCACTTTATTTTCATTCCCTATGCAGTAATGTATTGTGAATTCATAATAATTTATCTACTCCAACAATATCAATTAGATCAATTTAAATGCCTTTTATGTGAAATATATTTCTTGTTCTTATCACCAAAAATCCAGTTTTATTCTTAAAAAAATACTTATAGAAAAGAAATTTTACCACCTTTTAGTGGTGAACCAATTTAAAATTAATCTTTTGGAACTATTATAAATATTATATCACAAAATAAATATCATTTTTTTATATAATGGATTAAAAATATGGTTAGGGTGATTTGTGCTATTTTTATTTGATGTTTTATTTTTTGATTAATATTGAATAATACTAAATTTATTTCACAACAACTTTTCTTTATAATTTATTTATATGATTATTTATTCTTTTATTGGATTCAAATAAAAATAACATCATTAATACATACATAAATATTATCTAGGTCATTATAATTTATTTCCCATTGATTATCATATAAGAACATATCTATCATTTTGACATTTTTACTTTAAAAACATACATTATTATCCCATCTGAATGATTGTATTTAAATTAATTTATACGACATCTGTGAATGTAATTTTAAATAATGGATTACATATTTATAATATAATTTTTTTATAATTTATAATAATATCAACATATTTGTTTATAACAATAATATTTTTTGTAATTAAACATAAATATTGTGATTAAGAGGAAATTTATCTTAATTGGAACTAAACCGTAAACAAAAGATCCAAAATGACTGAGAAACATTGTTCAAAATAAAATTTACACTCATATTTAGAAACAATCCTCCCATGGATATAATTTTATCTTTTATTGTAGCCATATTGTAAGGGAAAAACTTTTGTCGAGTTCCTTTTTCAAAAATTGACTACAAGAAACTCTTCCTCCAATATAAAAAGTCAGTCACCCCTAACCCTTATTCACACCTCTAAACCTCATTAGATCATAGAAAATATACTCCAATAAGTTTCCAATATCCCTCCCATAGTCATTTAATCCCATTGTTTCGTATAAATAAATCCAAATAATCCCTTTGGTGTAAACCACAATGAGTTACCCGAAAAAGATGTAAAAAATATCCTCATGATCTGTTGCTTTATTTTAAATTTCCTCCACTTAATTTAAATAATTTAATTATTATATAAAAATGTATCCCAAATATATTGTTTAGGTTATTATTATAATATTTCTACCAAACATACTCATAGGTCTCCCTAATTGGTAACGAATATATAGTTCGGGTATTGTGAACTACATCCTCGTAGAATGATGACTGTTCATTTTTCCCATTACCCCCACTCACAAAACATAATTATGATTGAAAAGCTATATATATATATATAATATTGTATATTTTTTATTTTTATTTCTATGTAATTTTTATATAGAAAATACATTTATGCTTTCCATTTTGTGGGAATTACATTTAAATAGTTTGTAGCAGTGTGGACTACCACCTCCTCAACATAATGTGAATCCTTTTACATCACATGAATTCTTTATAGAAGTATAATTTATTATATAAAATTTTAATAATTGTATAATTATCATTCTAGAAATATATATTTTATATATCTTCTTTCTATAACAATCATAAAAAATGGGAATGTTACTCTTATGTATGTACGACCAATTGTTTCCAGATTGTAATGTGAGTTCGTTTTTAATAACCATTATTCATGATTAGTTATAAAATTTAAAATATTTTATAATTATTATAATTACATTCTGATTATTAAAATGGACATGTTTATGTAATTAGCCCTTTGACCATAGTGGACATTCCAATGATGTTTTTAAAACACAATCTTAATTTAGTCAAAACACATGACGTAAACATAGTTGGTCATGTAGTTATATTAAAAATATAATAGGTGATTAAAAAATAATTATTTTATTTTAAAAGTTCATGATGTGATGAAATAGTTTACATATGTTAATTATTAATGATGATAAATACATATGTGATAAGTCATACTCAATGCAAGGGATTTCGTCTCAATTTATGTTCCATTGAATATTATTTGTTTTTATTTCCTAATTCAGTTTTATATGGTGGATATAAATGTCACGAACTATCCTTGGGTCATGTGCTGTGACTTCCCCAAGCCCGCCTTCCATAGGCCTGGGGCTGGCGACTAGCACCAATGGCGTAAAACCCAAAAGAAGGGAAGGCATTTCTTTTATGAAGAACACACACAATAGAGTACACAAGTGAAGTATACACTATGTAAAACTAGGTACAATTTAAGTGATGAAAATTAAATGGGCCAAAATACAAACCCAATTGAATGTACAGTACAACTGAAAGGAAAGAACAACAGTAATAAGTAAAACAATAACACCGAGTCGTCCTCTGGAAATCCCACCTGAAGGGTGGGTACTTATAGCCTCCTCAGCTCCTCGGGCCCGGCCGTCCGCTCTTTGTATGTCCCGCCAAGTGGTCCACCACTAGGTACTGTCCAGCTCCACAAGCCTCCACCTTGATCAGTGTTGTCCGTCGTCCGCATCCAACACAACATAGTGCAGGCATAGCCCGTGCAGGGTTGAGTATATGATACTCAGTAGGGACCCCGAGACCCCTGATGGTCTCTCAAAATCCACGAAGGATAAAATACAAGGAAAGATACAATCACGAAGTATCAAACAACTCCACATAGGTATATGCCCATACATATACCGAAGTCATTAGTTACAGTTTGGATCCAGCTCCCAAACCCAAGCACAACCCAATCCACAAAGGAAAACACAAACCGATCCACAAAGGAAAGCACAACCCAATCCACACAGGAAAGTAAGTCAACCACATCGATGATAATAATTGAAAATAAAGACTCATCTCACACATGTATACACTTTGTAAGGCGATAGAGATGATCAAATGTAGTCACTGATTCATCTAAGTTGTCGGAACCACAGAGGATACAAGACCAGCTAAGTCGCCGGACCGACAAAGGATACAAGACCAGGTACTCTTCCAGACCCACACATGATTCATGTACAGAGGTCAATACTGCTAGACCAACATAGGATACAAGAATGGTAGTCATCTCCATCGAACCCACGAAGGATTCCAGTACGGTCATCATCGCTGCCGAACCCACGGAGGATCCAAGAACAGTCGTCCTCGCTGCCGAACCCACGGAGGATCCAAGTGTAGTCGTCATCGTCGCAGTCGTAGCCCGCCCAAGGGTTCCCACACATAGAATGCTCGATTACGGGAGGGTTCGCTCCTCAAGAAAGATAGGGAGTTGATACATCAACTATCACAAATTCCAGAGCTGACATATCCCAAAGTTCCGTCTCGTCAAAAGAAACCCAACGTGATAGACGGTGCATCAATCGGACGCCCGGTATGAGAGTTATTGGCTTTTCTGTCCCCGGGGCCCGGTTGGTTATTAAGCTAAAACCATCCCGACTGTACTCCAGCTGCATCCAAGACTCATGCGGAGTAATCCAAAAGGTCTGTCTTAATGAAAGGATGCCAACGCAATTGATGTCACATCAATCAGATGTCCGGTCCTTAAGATATAAGTGTTTCTGCTCCAAGGGCCTGGTTGGTTTCAAGTTCAAACCAACCTGGTCGAACCAAAACTTTTCCGAAACCTCGAGTCTAATATAACTAAACGAACACCTTGATCCATGGATTCCTATACAAATAACGGTGCATCGATCAGAAGTCTGTATCTCATGTTATGGGAAGAAGACCGAAAGTGGACCGAAGTGGGGGGGTCTGGGCCCGCCTCGACCCAGCCCAACACCCCGGGGTCGGCCTGAACTGCGTCCGACCCGGTAGGGCGTAGCCCGACCCGGCTGGGTGCGGCCCAGCCTCGTCCGCGAGACCCTCCCCGGCCCTGCCGAGGGGTGCGTGGGCTCGGTCAGCGGGCCGAGCAGGGGGGACGTGTTCCCCCTCTTGATCCGCGGATGCGGCACCTGGCACCGTGTCTCCCCCAGATCCCATATGGCCACGGGATCTGGCCCCTCGTCACCACAGCTTCAGCCACGGCGGGCTCTTGCCGGCGGTCCGCCGAGCTGCCACCGCCTCCTGGTGGCCGGTCGGTGGCGGCCGCTGGGGATTTCTGCGGGCCACCGAAGTCATTCTAGTGGTCTGTGCTTGCTCCTGTCTATGCCTGCGATCCTCTCGGGACCCGAACATCACTACGATAACCTTAAATCTCCAAAACGGTCTTGTTTAATCATCACCAATGATTCCGTGCATCAAGAACAAAACAATGGTTGGTTCAGACCTATTCGTTAGTCCACACCCACCGCGTTAGTGGTTTTAAAAATATCACCATCCATAAAGAACGCCATGTTGAGGGTATAAAAATCACATGAATAAATTTACACCAAACACCCCTACCTCAACAAGGAAGAAGATCGTCAGCATAGAGATACATGGCGTCACAATGAAGAGGATCATAGGCATCGTCGGGGTGCGCCGAGGAGGAAGCGACATCTCTTCTCTGGCCGTAGGGAAGAGGATTGGTGGTGCGTCGTTGTTATTCAAGGAACCGTCATTCTTTGTCGTTCTTCGTTGAAGAAATGTTCACCTATTTTTTTAATTCTCTTCCAGAGCCTTTATTAAAAGTGTTTTTCCAATGCCCTAAATATTTATGAGGCTCAAAAATTAATAGAAATGATATGCAATTCTACTTAATTTCAATGTGGTGCCAAATAAATTTACGCTCACATAAATTAATTGGTTGGCACGTTTAAAAGGATGAGGGAAGTAGGAAGGCTCCACATAATAAATATGTGGAGTTACCAAGGAATTAAACAACGGGTATTAATGGGGGAAAAAATCAAAGGAAATAACAGGGGAATTTTTGTGGTCAGAGGAAATTAAATGATGGGGCTCATGTGGGCCCCACCTCTCTAACCTCCTCACTTGGGTAATTAAGTGGATGTGGGTGCCACCCTTAACTACCATGTGAGGGAATAACCTCTTTTATAAATAAAAATTATTCTGACAATTTTTATTTATTTCTGAAACAAACCACCAAAAATTATCTTCTCCTCTTTTGCGAACACAACTACAATAAGTGTCCCCTTAAGCAATTACTGGAGCTGCGAGTTAATCGGTGCCCTCAGATTTTAATTCCTAGAACTGGTTCAAAAGTTATAGAAACCCCCTCGTTCGTTTACTGAATGTACCGGAGATAAACTTCAAAAATTGATTTCGGTCACACCGAGCCTCAGAATCATGCACCGTCAGAAGCCACAGACTCGTAAAATTAAAAATTATTTAAAAAAATTTTCCTTGAAATTTTCGGGTCATTACATTAAATTCATTTTACATGTTATATGATGAATTTTTTTAGTATCATGATATTGTATGTTTCATTTAATGTTATTCCTTCATGGAAATTTTTATTACATTTTTTAAATGTGGTATGAGACACCTTGGAATGTTTAATGCTTATTTTTCCACCAAATTTTGTTAATGATATTTCAATGATATTTCAATTCATAACATAAAAACCAGTAATGTTACTTATACTCCACTGTGAAATTATTGATGAATTGTTTTTATTTGTACAATATCTATATTTTAGGATAATGAATTTTTTTATTTATCTAGATTATTCAATATGAGTAATGATTGGAACTAATAATAATGGGTGGGTCCTGGAATGTATATAGCCCACAAATCCATAAAAATGTTCATAATAGTTGACTAGGTTGGCCAAAATAATTTTTTTCGTCCCATATCTGTAAACCATCTTCTGAATCATATCAATGATATAGGTTTTCATGTGCCGCAAATAAGATGTGCAATAATTATGCATTTACATAATAGATATTTATAGTAAAATTGTGATTATCTATGAGGTATTAATATAATAAAATATTTGGATTCATTTTATTATTAGTTTTTAATTATATGGCATGTTTTTCAAGTTTCTTACCTTTTCATATTGATTATTCCATATATATTTATTTGAATGGAATGTGTTATTATTAATTCACCCAATCATGTTTTTTTAATCTAACAAATTCATTATTTGTTCTAAATTTCATTCCCTTTAATTGAATTTGAGAAATCCCATATTATGTTTCCTTTCCCAACGTGAAAAACATATAAATCATTGAATATGTTTTCATTGTTTCAATTTATTTTATTTTGTTATGTATCAATTTTTATTTACTATCCCCCAATGTAATATAGGAATCATGTATTTAATTTGGTTTTCCAAAACCATTAATATTATTGGTCTATTAGGATTTGATTACTTATAATCATGATAATATAATAAAATAATCCACTGGATCACTAATTATCAATTTGTGGTGTAACAATAACTATACTAGAGTGTGTGGTTTGAAGGCACCAAAATACTGGATGATCATATGTTCATATTAACAGATTTTATAAGAGTGATACCTCATAGGCCTTATAATTTATTTTTATCATGTTCCCACATATCACCTTCAAATTTTTTTATTTTACAAAATTCGGACAATATCATTATTTGAAGAGTTATAATAATTTTGTTATAGAGAATAATATTGTGAACAACTCACATTAAAAATACCTATTTCTCCCATTAGTTTAATGTTATTATTGATATTGAACTATTTGTTGGCCTATCCTACCAAAAGAAAAGTAACCAATATAGTATTATATTTTTAAAGTGTCTATATAATTGCAAATATATTTTAAATAAAATTGACTCATTTATCATAAATAACTCAATTTTAAGATCCACTATAGTATGAGGGATGTTTTCAAATGAGGTACTTCAGAAAAAATAAAAACCTACATGGAGGGTTTGGGATCTCCAAAAGATATATGTTATTATTCATTTTGAGGAAAATATGGGTTAGAATTACTAAAATATTTTGGGCGGGGACTCTCATTACATTTTTTAATTCATTTGGAAAATAATTTAATAACCCATATCACCTATTGTTATAAATTTTTTTCATTTATCAATAAACATAATTTATAAAAATGATAAGGGTATGAAAATAGAATCCAAAAAATGAACATTATTATAGAAGGAATCATTCATAAATTAAATGTGTTCATTATCATATAAAATTATTATCTATTATAAATTATATTCATAGTATTCTTCTACTTGGATCTCGAAACTAGAAATTTTGAAACAACCAAAACTGGTTCATATAGAGAATTTGAATTACCCATGGAAAATCCCATCTGAATTTTATACTTTCTTTGTAGTTAGGCATCCTTTTCATGAATAATGTGATTATTGAGCTAATAACAAACATTTTCATTTAGGGTAATTACCCCAAGGAATATATATATATATATATATATATCTGTATATATTTGAATATTCATTTATATATATATATAATATAGAAATCGATGTTACTCTTAGGAAAACACAAAATTGATATTTTAACAATACCTGAGTATGTTGTTATATTCAAAGATTTATCTTGCATAATTATCACTATAGATATCCATAATTTATTTTAATATATTATCAATGATAAATAATCCATCCAATTAAACTAACTATAATGAACAATGAAAAATAAACACAATTATATCATTATTTTATGTGAAAACAAAATTACTATAAAAATGGGACCATAAACTATATAAAAAGTTATTTAGATTTATAGAGGATTATCAACATAAAAATATATATTACAATAATCACCATCATTTCATTATAACTGTGAAACAAAAATATCCCTTATAAAAATTTCCTATATAACAACCATTATAAAATTAATGGGAATTAAATCAAAAGACCGTGGTGAAATAATATATCATTAAAGGAAAAAAAACATGTCAACATGTAATCAACGATGGTACCATAAGTGTACGAAACAACATAAAAATTTGAGAAATATCATATCAACAAGACTATTAATAATTTCACTTAACTGAGACACAAAAGTCATGGAATAAGAACATTAATATATAAAAGGTCCAAAAGGGAATATAATAATAATAAAATTTATTAATTACTTTAAAATAAAACTTGAATCATGAGGTCATTAAATTATAATACATAATAATTTTCTACTGTAGAACATTATCATAGTGTATAAGTAATTTGTTGATTCACTAAATTGAACCCATTATTTCATGAAAACATCATAAATATTTATGTGAGTCACCATTTTTAGCCACACACATGTTCCAATGATTTCATATAACTAAATTGTTCTTATAGATATCTGTTAAGATAATTTATCATTTCCCATTGAATTGAAGGGTTTTATAACACCACAAATATTATAATCCACATTCATTAGTTTATCTTGAAAATAAAACACATCTAACATCATAAGTAAACGATGAATGTAAGATAGGATTTATAAATCACTGAAATTCCAATCATTCACTTTTTTTAAATAACCCCTGAAAATAAAAATGGGTTTATATAATATTATATGGAAATTAATTAATATTTTACATCACAATGAAATAATAGATGTCAAAATGGTTTTCATAATACATATAAATTAAAATTACAAAATGAATTAAATCGATTATTATAATAATTGACCACCATAAAAATATTCATTAAATATAAAAATAAATGGTCCGTAAAAATTAAAAAAAATACTTTATATATTGATCTCATGAAGAAAGATAGAATATTAGAAACTATAAAAAGAATTATTTTTTAGGATATTTTTTTGAAATCATGGTTGGGAATGTCATAGATTTGATTCATTTTAAAAAATAAACATTTTCAAAAAATATTGAAAATTTAACACTTGTTATAATTATAACTATAATAAAACCCTCATTTTCCTAGAGTCATATGTGGTAAACCAATTTAATATGAAAATTTTAATCAACATTGGGGTAAAATCAGGATAAAAACATATAACTAAAATGAAAAGGATTGACTTGAAATGACCATTTCCATAACTATTATTTTGAATGGATGTTTTTCTTACCTCCATATAATAAAAATAACAATAATATTAAGATATTAATATATGTTATTGACATTAATATCATTTTATAAAATAAATTGATAATTATTTACAACATGTATATTAGTTAGTTCTTAACCATTTACAGTGTAATGTCCCAGAATTTATGTTGGCAAATAATGGTTTAATTTTAATTAATTCTATAACATTTACTAAATATTTTTACATATTCTATAAGGAGGTTGGGAATTTTTAAATGGGATAAAGATATTAATTAAAGGAGAAACCAGGCTATTCTCTTTATGTACGATGGTTTGGGCATGGTTACTGAATATCATATGGGGGAGACTCAAAAAGTTAATCCATGTAAAGGTGAATCTTTCATTGTTATTGGATAGTTTTTTAAAACAATTTAGCACTCCCTAGGTAACCGTTCTTCTTAACCCCTCATGGAATGATGATGGCATAATGTTTGGAAAACTGTGTGGCCAAACCGTGCGCCACATTAAAATATAAAAAATTACAATTTCCCCCATTGGATTTTATGAACCTCAGAACATTCTCCCCCCCCCCCTCTATACTACCAAATGTCATTGTGATGAACCCACACCCTCAGGAAATTTTATTAACATACCTTCCTCATTTCTAGGATGTTGGGAACAACATTAGTTGTGGATCGATGATCCGTGGGAGTATAGTCTTCATCTAATTCAATTTTCCATATTATAGATTGTAGATTCTTTCATCTCATACCCAAAACTAAAAAACCAATTTTTCTTGTGGATCATAGGTGGGGGAGGAAAATGGTTCTTGAACCCAGATCTAGGGATACTGTTAATTTTATCTTCATCTCGATATTTGAGGTAGGTGCTTTGTATGTCAGGTGTTGAATTTTTTTTAAATTTATCAAAACTATTGAGTAATGGGAAATAATTTCAAACCTTGTTTCTAAAAAATTTAAAATATATAATTTGATATAATATTATGATGAGCCACACATCCACCCAAAAACATATTTCTTAATCATGGTATTCTATAAAATCTATGAATCATTACTTTTACTATGTTATATTTCACTATGTTATCTATTATTTTTAACATGTTAATTTATCATAAATAACTAAATAAATGAGCATAAATAGAAATTTTTTTGAAATTTTTGTAAATATAAAATTTAATTGATGAATTAAAAATAACATACGCGTTTAAAATTAATTACAACCTAATCTCTTGTAACTAACAATCCTCTATTCTAACAATTACCACGGTAACAATACTATATACTATTTAAGAGAGAATATAATTTTTCTAAAAGGGAAATTGTTCCATTAAAGGAATATAGTTTCTATATTTAAAAATATACCAGTAAATCTTTCTAGTATGTTATTAGTAATTTTTAATGTTTTAATATAATATTATATAATATAATATAATATAATATAATATTAATCTAAATTTTGACACTAACAATCGATTTTGATATTCCATGAATATTACAAAAATTGAGTAACAAATAAAATTGTATTATAGATTGATATAATGTTATATTTAACTAAAAAATTTCTATAATATAAAAATTTAATCAATTTATATTACTGTTAATGTGTTTATATTGAATGGTTTTATTTTTCTAGTAATTAAATAGTTACAACATTGGGGTTTCGTAATAATTTAATGTAATAATATAATTTTGAAAAATATTAAAATATGAACCGTTTAATTATCTTTACAATGCTAATAATATCTATTAATATTTCATTAAACATATATTTTTTCTCTATTTTAACCGATAATTTGAATTTAAAATGTATTGTTTGACATTTTATATTTTTTTACATATAATATTTTATTGACCAATTTCGTGGAATGTGCCACAAGAGAACATAAATATTGAACCCAAGATAATAAAATTTTATATATGTCCATAAAATATACTTGAAGCAAGTATTTCATAAAAGTTAATATATATATATATATTTTTATATTAACCCTTGATAAACCTCTTTTATCCTTCTTGGAAGAAATAATATTTTACTATTTTTACTTTAAATAATTATTATAAAAAACGTGGAATACATTTTTCAAAATTAATATCATAATATTTAAAATCTTTAATATAAAATCAATCATGTAGAGGTGATGAAAATCAACATCCAATGAGAAAATATTCATAACTATAGAATGTATAGAACAAAAAAAATTGAAATTAAATCCCTTGAGAAAATCATTATCGAGTAGTATAAAATTGAACTAATACTACTTTTCAAAAAAATTAACATTAAAATAAAACGTTTATATTAATTAAATGAAAATTCAATTTTAAATAAAAACTACTCATTTAACTATTCATATAGAAATATATCTTTTCAAATACATCTAAGAATGTTTCTATATTATTTTTATTATATTTTGATATAAAATTTTTTTTAATTATTTATATTTTTTAAAAATGTAAAAAAAATTTGTTTTCACCTCTATTTAAAAAGTGTGATGTGACCACCTTTAATGGCCCATTCAATCCAATGATCATGATATTGTCTTCTATGGGCCTAGAATGCATTGTTTCTCTTTCAATTTGATATGGCCCTCATGCATCCCCCTGGAAAAATCATCATAATATTACAAGTTCCCACACTACCTTACAAGGTAGTTCATTTTGATCATCCTCATTCGTTGGGGGATTATAATAACCACCCCCCTAGAAGGGCCTATAATCCATGATTGCAAATCGAAAGTATGCTTGATCTGAGACCTTTTTTTATAACTCATTGTATCCCACGATCATGATATTTTATTCTTTCTTCCTAGCTGGTATATTTTTTATTTCCCTTCTATTTTTCCCTTTGGTATCCTCCTAGAAAAAGGAAAATGATAGGAGAGCTTTCTATAAACCCTTTTAGAAGGGTCTTATGTTCTCCTCATCATTCAATGTGGGATTTATATAACATCATGTACATAGTTTCACACACTGATACCCGGATCCAGGAAATTATTTGACATCAACCACAGATCCTTATATCTTAGAGGCTTCTGACTACTATTGAGGAACTGATAAGTCAAACATCGAGAGACTATACCTTTTTTTAGGGTGAGTCGCCTACAAAAAATAATAAAAAATAAATTAATATTATATAAAAGCTTATAAATTACAAATATTTCATAAACCCCTCAATAAAAAGATAATCACCCTATCAAGGAAATAAAAGATGGTAGATAATGCCCCCCCCAACGAGTCTCACCACCACTAAGCCCAATGTTGTCCAGTCACTAAGTGTATACAAATATAAAAAAATGGGATATGTTGCCCTTTATAAGAATCAAGATTGGGTGATTAGATGGTACACCCCCATAACAAGTCCAATATATATATATATATATATATATGAAAGAAATAAAGAAATCATCCCTCATGCATGCATAAAATAAAACTTCCATAAATACAATAAAAACTCATGAGTAAAAAAATATAGCCAAAACTAAAGCTAAACAGCGAAACCAACCCAATACAGATCTGATCAAGTAGGGTTCATCATGGTCTGTGAAATAATTTTGAAAATATGAAAATTTTCTATACACATAGGTTGGTAAAAATATTTCACTCAATAGTAAAAAAAAATTTATCATGTGCACATGTTAATGAAGCACACTAATGCCTCAAGGAGAAAACAAAAGAACCAAACATCACATAGCAGTTAAGTTAGGCATCCCGATCTCACATACGAAATCTCCCCAAATATCGCAAGTCCAATAAGGTAATATAATTCATGTTGATGATAGGGTACCCCATCACTTCCAGACTGGTATGCCCCTCATTCCCAACATTGCACCTCCTTCCACACCCATCACTTCTATATACCACATCAGAACCCACCCTCACACACATATTCCTCACAACAAAGTTTTCCAACATATACCTAGGAAACAAACCACATCACAACCCACCCAAACATAGCTTGGCCTCACAACACATCACAACCACACACACCTACTCCTCATACCACATCAAATCTATTCCTGAAGATAGATGGTAACTAATGTCAAATCTTATCCCAACGACACCTAGGAATGAAAAAATTATGTCACCATAAAACACATCAGCCATCACATGTTGTATAATGACACCTAGGCCATAAAAACCAACATTTAAGAAACTGAAATACTTTCGGTCTTCATGTCTTGTGTCATACCTACCTCTCCTTGAAGGTAGAGATAAAAATAGTGGGAACCCAACCATCTGAACTCGTAACTCATTGTTGGAAAAAACACACTCCCCTGCGGCGATTGGTGAGGTCTCCACATAGTGCTAAACTTGGGTGTGGTGCATATAGAAATAACAAGTAATAAACCCGTAGATACATATATCATACAAAATGAACTAGACCTACCTATGAGTTCTCAAAAAAAACTACCAAGTCACAATATTGACACTTTTGATGCTACCTTTCAATGAAAAACATAACAACATATGCCGAAATACCTTATTCACATTCCCAATAAATTTATTTAACTAATAAAATTCATTACTACAAAATTCATTTATTTATTCAATATCTTCCCGGAAACTACTAAACACAGTAGAAG
The DNA here is from genome assembly GCA_963277665.1 of Viscum album. Lineage (NCBI taxonomy): Eukaryota > Viridiplantae > Streptophyta > Magnoliopsida > Santalales > Viscaceae > Viscum > Viscum album. The sequence goes on from OY728163.1 coordinate 698,021,950, forward strand.
ACATGAATCATTGTTTTCAGAAGGTGGAGAGACCTGATAAAATAAAGAAGCTTCACATTTCCTCCCTATTTAACACACATTCCTAATATATCATATATCGATCATTACATATTAGTTACAACGTTCATCATGTTATCAGTGGTGATGAACCCATACCAATCCCCACAAAACTTCTTCAATGCTATCCTTCTCAAGACACATACCAATAGAACCAACCCAAGATCAGAACCCCATCTTCTAACACATTACCACACCACTAGTTTTCATCACTACAACACAACACTTATCCTCAAAAAAACAATCAATAAATCTCCCATCCTAATTTTTTTTTTACACCACCAAATCCACCCCACATCTCAAAAACATTATCTAACCCATACTACAACCCATCCCAAAGAAATAAAACATACATAATATCACTACACGTAACAAGGGGAAAACAATTCTAGATTTAATTTGGTATCTTTTTTAATTCAATTTATTAATTAAACTGTTTTCACATATACTCTATTATCCAGGGCAATCTATTCATTAGCTAAAAATTGGAATAACCAATTTTCAAATATCCAACCAATGAATAATTATCATTCCAAAATTTATTTAGTGTGAAAACAATGCCCCTTAAGGAACATATTTTTTTATGGGTAGTTAAGACATACCAAGGAGGAAAAACCATGGATATTGGGGAACCACCACATCAACAAAAATCGACTATATTGCTATCAGAACCAAGGTAGATCATCCTCTAACATAAAGAAAGAAGAACATGAGGAAAATGGAGATCAACCTGGAATAAACAACAATAATGGGGAAGAAGGTATCATAGATCTAAGAAGGATCACTACAAATCGAAGGAATGAAGCTAGGGATTGATCCATAGTGGAGGAATAAAAAAACTACAAAAGTGGGTTCAGAAGGTCACCTATGGTGAAGGATGAGTCACTGCAATTATTGGTTTTGATAACCATAGTGGTTGAAAAAACATAAAATATTATAGATGTAGGGTTTTAATTGATGTGCAATCCACACTCATGTCATGCAATTCCTCGAAGTTGGTTTCCACTGAAAACACCATCTCATTTTGATTTATCTTATTTTTTCAACCATGAATCATTACACACCATGAACCACCTATAACAACCCATGATACCAATCTTCAAATAGTGTATTAAAATTACATTGTGCGTAACCCCTCCAACATCATTAATTCACTCTTAACTCCTATAAAAACACTTGAAACATCATTTAACCATCCCCATAAACATAATAATAGAAATGGTATAGACTAGGAGGAAACATTACATTTAAACAGTTACCTCTCAAAAAAATTCCCATCCAAAATAATCCAAAACCAAACCCATATGGTAAAGGGGTACAAAACAACCCAATTGCGAGATAGCTATCAATAGTCTCACCACTCCTCATGAATAATCACCATAAAATCATGCCATCCCAATTGAAAAGAATCATAATGCACAAACTTGCAATGACAACTAGAAATTGCATTCGACAACACAAACATAATACTACAAAACCACCACATAACCATATTGACACCTATATATCCCAAAACATCAACTTTTACAATGAAAGAACTTCACCATCCCGAACACATAAATTATGGAATTCTGTCATCCATGTCAAGATCCTCTATATTGTAGGAGGATCTAAGTCACCCCATGGGTTTAATAATATTGAAATTAATGTTTCTATTTTAGAATATAGGTTCCCCCCTTTCCACACCCAAGGTCTTTATCACGTATCACAGTACACAATGTCGTAAAAAAATAGAAAACTGCTTATTTCATATAAGAAAAAAAACATAACATTTTATGCAAAATAGGGGAAAATTAAAAACATCTCCATGTTTTGGGTAAAAATATCTATTTCTCTCTCCCAAGTACTCTAATCCTGACCTCTTTGACTCCAAAACATACTAACCAAATGAATTTTCCATCCACCCATCACCTTCATTGGATGATCTTCGATCTCTACTAGCCTCTCCACAAACATTGAATCATCCTTGATATCCATATCTCCCTTGTAGTGAAAATGGGAGCCATCGTGAAGATATAGATGAAGCTAAGAGACATGGAAGATGTCATTGATTATCCCTAGCTATGCTGCAATTCCAACGGGTATGCCATCATTTATATTTTCAACAACACCTCAATGTGTCCAATAATAATGGGAGAAATATTACACCCTCTAAAAAACCTCATCTTCCCACATCGAGGGAAAACCGTTATGAACACATGGTACCCAAACTATATCTCTGAGGGCCTCCTCCTATGACCAGCATTAAATTTCATTTGGCCCGGTGCTTCTTTCATCTTCTCATGAAAAAGTTCAACCTTCTCTACCGTGCACTTCACTACCTCAGGTCCAAGAACAGATGTCTCCCCAACCATTGTCTAACATGATAGTGAACAAAATTGTCCTCTATACAATGATTCAAATTAATTCAGGATAATATTTGAATGATAACTATTATTATATGAACACTCAACCAAGGAAAGGTGTCACACCCATGATCTGCCTAATTCTATGATGCATTCTTGCACTATGTCCTTCATCATTTGGATAGTATGTTCTATCTTAACATCTATCTGAGGGTGGAAGGCAGTGATGAGGCATTACTAGGTGTCAAAATCACAAGGCAATTCCCTTCATACTCATGAGGTAAAAATTGGGCCTCAATATGGGAAAATGGACTTGAAACGCAATGTTGTTTCACCACCTCATCCACATAAATTGTTACCAATTCATCCACTAAGTCTAACTCCTTGATCGTTAAAAAGTGTGTCGATTTCAACATCTATTTCACTATTATCAGTTAACATCATATCTTATCAGTGCATTGGGTAACACTGTGAATAAATCCTTCATGATGTCATCCAAATTCCACTTAGGAATTTCCAAGTGGTGTAACATCCCACCCGGATCATGATGCACGACCTTCACTTCTGGGAGACCAAGAATCTTTCAATAAACCCCACTAATTCCCATTTCATCCTAGAACACCAAAATAGTGTCTACAGGCCATGTTACATCTTATAAATTACTAGGTGTATAACTAATGGTGAGTAATGAATATTGTGAAGGACTCCCTTGTGCATTGCTAATATAATGAACAACCTCCCATGGTACAACATCTGATTCCTACAATCCTTGACCATCCCTCTAGAGAATTTCCATGTGAAACATGATCGCAGAACACCTCTTCCTCTATGTCACCAAACTAAGACTCTTCAACCTACTACATGAATGAATATTTCAATTTCATATGAAAAAAATGACGTCTAACACTATCCACAACTGCATCCTAGTAAAATGTGGTCAAATCCATCATCGCTCTGTATGCATTCTCAAACACTCAAACATAATCCTTTGGAAATATTTATCTAAAAACATTTTCAATAACATTCCCCCTTTATGAAGTATAGGATATATCAAAGTCATAGTCCAGAAGAATCTCCATCCACCTCTATTTTCTCAATTTCATCTCTCATAGTGAAATGATATTCCTTAGAATCTGGTAATCCTTGTGGACCAAAAAAGCGCTCCCCAATGAGGTAGTGACACCAAAATATCACTATAAATATGATTGATGGTGGCTCCAGATCATGGGTGTAATAGTTAAAAGTGTGGGGATGTAACTACCAAGACCCATAATAGATCACTTCCCACTGCTGCTTCATGAAATATATCATGCTTATATGGGAAACAACACATAATACCACAAATATCACCCCATCATAAATATCTAGAATACTTGGGCACTAACCAACATCCCCTACAGATAATTGAAAATTGTCTAGAACTAATCATTCCGTAATGAATATTTGTCTTTCTTAGTTGGAGCTGTCAATATAGGTATAAACTGAACGAAATTAGGGAAAAACATCATATAATAGCCTCATAGTCCTATGAAACTGTAATCCTCTTCCATTCTCATGGGTGATTCCAAAAAAAATAGTTTCAACCTTAGATGGGTCTACTACTACACACAACAATGAATCTATAATCCAAAGGAAACGTATATACCCCATCCAAAACATACACATGTAAAACCTTCATTATAGTTGATGACATCGAAGAGCATGCAAGACAATTCTAAGATGCACGTTGTTATCCCCTTAAGACTTCAAGTAGATCAATATATATTAAATGTATATAATGATGATCTGGTCTATGTAGTCATGGAACATAGAGTTCATAATTCCCATAAACCTAGCTGGTGCATTCATAACACATAATAGAATGACCACAACTTCATAGTTCACATGCGTGCATCTGAAGGTATACTTTGATATATCACTTTCCTTTACTCTCAACTAATGATATCTAGACCATATATCTTTCATTGAAATCCAACCCACCCCTCTCATATGGTCGAAAAGACCATCAAAACTTTTTAGATGGAAATAGTTCCTAACCGTTGTCTAATTCAACATCTGGTAGTCTATGCTCAACCTCACACCACAAAACGCCTTCGTTACAAACAACACTAGAGCAACCAATGGAGACAAATTGGGCTAGATAAAACCCATATGAGTAATATTATCTATATAAAAAATCAACTACCATAACTCAGAATGTTTCATATGTTATGCATCCATCAAAATCGGAGATGCACCATGGGAAAATTCTATAAAGAACTGAACATTACATCAAGTATGTTGCATCTCATCCTCCTTGAGGAAAACATCTGGGAACACCCCAACAACCCTAGGAACCTCATCATTTCAATTTCCATTGTTTTCACTAGATCATATATAAATAAGGAATGAAGGGGTTCCATAGGCTGACTGCCCTCCTAAAAACCCCTCTCACAAACGAAAACTAGACGTTGGCCATACATATCTGAGAACACAACTCTCCTCCAAAACTAGTAGATAATATCATGTATTAAATATAACCAAACTATGACATGTATGACATAATATGTCCTTATATATAGTAATATAACATCCCCATGGCACTGATGATGTCCCTTCATCATTTTACACCCACTGCACACATCAATCAAACTATTATGGACTCCAACAGGCATACTCAAATGTCATGGAATTGGATGCCTCCCTAAATATAAACCGAGAGCATGGGATAGATTTGGTGTAATAAAGGAGTGTGAAGCTACTGAATTAAACAATGCTCAATATTGGGAACTAAAAAAACTCATCATACCTTTGACAATCTCATGCCCCACTGGACTACTCCATCCACTACGTGCTACTGACCATAACCATCTCTTCAAACTCTATACTATCGAAAAACTCCACAACCATTCTACGGTTGAAGACCCTGAACACGAGGAACCTCATGTGTTCAGACTTTACATGATATTTCTCACCTCTTCTAAGGATGGGCCTACATTCTTTATTACTGAAATGGCCTTACTAGAAGCTTCTGGAAATGCTAGCGCTAATCCTATCCACCTCCACCATACATATCTCAGAATGAATGAATACATTTTTTTAAGGATTTCTATGAACTCTAAAGAAGAAACACCTTCACCCCAATCCCAATGTAATATAATGGAATACAATAACACTAATTGTCTAGAAAGAAAGCTGCTGAGGTCGAATCCCTACCATTCAGAACCATGAAATTCTTGTCAATTGAGACATATAACTAGTAACCCTACCCCTCAATGAACTATATTGGGTCCCCTATCATAGTAGACTTCCAGAAGAATGCATTTTCTCGATCACCTCTACATTCATATGATCCTTTAAGTGCATTGGCATCAAAAAAGGAGTAACTACATATTTGATAAAAGGATAAAACATATCCACAAGGCATAATGCATGAGACCCCACAATCAAAAAGAGATCTATGAAAAATGAAGGAGGTCATTGGAAAATAAATTTATAGCCTACACCGACATACTCCAATACAAAAGGGAGAGTGGCCCCTTCTTGTTCTTAACCATCATGTTTGATGAAAGAAACATTGACTGCCTTTCCTTCTCAAATATGTTGAACAAAATGTATGCTTCTATCCTCGACACAAAATATATCATCCCCCACTGACATGTATCTCCTCTCATATGACTGACTGCCAAATGAACCAGAAACTATATTGGGGCTCGAATCTAAATTAACATGTTCTAAAGATCCTCGAGTAATATTTATTCATCTATGTCTAAAACAATTCCATTATACTTCCCCAAATACAAGAACTATAAATCACATAACATCCTCTATCACTAGTCATCCTCCTCAACTAGATCAACCCTGCATCGATCAAATGGATCAGCCAACTAAGCCTCATCTTCCCAGGCCACACATGGATAATTTCATGGGGCCTTATCTAAAAGGAAATCAATGATTTAATTAGATCGAGTAGTATGGATTTTTAAATGATTATTTTTATATAATTTTTTTATTCATTTCAAACATCCCCGAAAAACTCAATTCAAAAAAGAGATGAAGTCATTATGATGAAAGTTCCATTCCAAGAGTCTCTATGTTGTAAAGGGTGTTGCTTCACTTAGTTTTTTGGTAGGATCATTTTCCTTGAATTGGATTGGGGGGGGGCTAAAATCATGTGTCCTAGCCTATCTTTACTAACCAATATCATGCACCATGTTCGTCTAACATTCATTCCCTATCATCCAAGGTAATCCTCATTGTGCTCTTCCCCAAACAACATCATATGTCCCAATGATCTTCCTCTGATACCATTCTATCATTACCACCTCCCTCCAAAGATGCCTCTACTATGATGGGAATAAAGGATGTGAGATAATTACCCATGAGTATCACCTCTTGTAGGCCCTGAGTTGGTGACTACAACCAATGGTATAAAAATCTCCCAAAATGGGAGGCATTTCCATTAATAGGAAATAATATTGAGATATCAAATGGTTAATCTCCATAGAATCTCCAAGATATATATATATATATATGAAATATGAAAACCACCCCCTCATTCATGCATGATATATAACTACAAAAAATATAATAAAAACTCTAATGTAAAAAATATGACCCATAAATAAAGCTATGATGTGAAACAACAATTGTCATGCTCGTGGCATATAGGGTCCATTACAGTCCATCAAATCCTCCATGAAATGTGAGAAAATTTTTATATACATAGAGGGAGAATATAAGTACACAAAATAGGAAAATCCATGTCTCTCATGAACATGTTAATGAAGAATATTAATTCCCTTGTGAGAAAAAATAAAATAAAAATGCACCTAACATAAATAATAACCATCCCAATCTAACCAATGAATGCTCACCAAATAACAAAGTTCAAGTTATGTAATATAATGAACATCGATGATTGGGTACCACCACCACATTCCCACTGGTATTCCACATTTTCGAAACACCATACATCCTTGTGCTCCCATCCCATCTGTATACCACATCACAACTCAACCACTCATACATGGACCTCACAACACATCTCGTGCAACCAAACCTAGGACACCAACAATCTCAATACCCAAATGCACACACATGGGCTTCACAACACGTCCATCCAACACACACCTGGGAGACATATGACATCGCAACACATCTAGTTGGCATCGGGGTATTCAAGTCACCTCTCATCCCAAAGATAACATGGAAAGCACAAACCACCTCCATCTAAAACACCTGATCCATTACATCCTTCTTGAAGAAACACAAAACATCACAACCACCATCTATGACACTAACTTTCCTACACACATCACAACCAATGTCATACCTACCTCACATGTAATAGAGATTGGTAATGTGTATGAACCCATCTATTCATTCCCCTCCCTCGTTGATGGTAAAACACCCTCCCCTATAATCATGGGGGGGTTATTCACATAGTGATCAACCAGTGTGGGGTGTGTATAAGAATCATAAGGAAAAATACAAGTTGAAACATGTGTGATTCCAAATGCTAACCACGAAACTATTTGTTCATAAACACACCACCAAGTCATACCCTCAGCATATTTGATTCTCCCTCTAATTGGAAAATAGTCGAAAAAATCATTATTACTATATCCACATTACCAACCAATTTATTTAACTAATTTCATTCTTTATTAGACAATTCATCTATCCATTACATCACAACCTGGGAAACTACTATGAACAACACACAATAAGAAACACAATTATTAGAAGGTGAAGAGATCTGGTATATTAGGGATGCTTCCCATTTCCTCCGAGTTTAACACCCATTTAGGATATATTATATATCTTTCTCTAGAAACAAGGTGAACATTTTTGCATGTAATCAAGGTATAATCAAACATACCATTCACCACCATCCTTCTTCAAATTATTCCTACAAAGGTTACATACCAACAAATTCATAACCTTTCATATAACCCGGTCTTGCTAGACACTACAACACAACCACTGTGCATCCATGCTTTACAATACTTCTCATGAACCCCACAATCAATCAATATCTAAACCTGATATTACATTACACCAAGAGTGATATCCCATATCACACAATAGTGCTTCCAACTATACTATAGCACAAAGAATTAAAATCTCACAATGTCACATTGCCACATGATCCATGGAAAACATGGTTCTAGATTTAATAAGGCATCCCTTGTTTAATGCCACTTCATAATTTAGGGGTTATCAACGAAACATAATGATATTAGGGAAACATTCATACACATAAAAAGTGATAATCCAATTTTCATATAAAATTATCCAACCAAATAAAAAAACACATTCCAAAATTTATTTTGTAAGAAATATGGTCCCCCAATAACAATGATTATCTGGGGGTAGCTCACCCATAAAAACCATAATATCATATTTACAAAAAGGTTGTAATGGAATGAAAATCAATCCCAAATACCATTTTCTATTTCATGTCACCAATTCTTATCTTTGGTTAATTTGGTGAAACCCAAGTACAAATGTAGTCAAAAGAAATCCCCTCCTGCATTATTAATATTTGAGGAGAAATAATGGAAATCCATCCTCAAATTGGTGCCATAGATCGTTGCATTATATGATTCATGTAACGTATCTCTGATCACCTCTCCCAAAAGATATACACCCACTTGAGTATGTCTTAGAAACACCACCTATATAAAAACCCATGAGAACCCCTTTATAATCAATGTATAAAATCTACCATCACATGTCAAGAATAACAAGAGGAAAAAAGAGATCATACAGAAGAAAAAGCATGAATGGGGGAAGAAATCACCATAGATCAAAGTCATATCACTACAAATTGAATGAGAGAATATAAGAATTGATCATTAATTAAAAAATCCTAAAAACAATAAAGGGGGTTTTGAGGTCTCCTAGAGTCGAGGGAGAGTTTATAAACCCAAAGGGTTGGACATCTAGAAGGGGTGGAAAAAATAGAAAATAGTATAGAAGGGATGTAATAAAATACATTTAGTCTCCATTCATGATAATTCATTTCATGAGTTTGGCTTCAATTTAAAAACTCTTAATCATTAGATTTATTATATTTTTAAATCCTCAGAATATTACACATCATGGACCACCCAAAACATGCCTCAAAGAAAATAATCCTAATAGGTAATCCACTTACATGATGTGTATCCCCTACAACATCTTTTATAAAACAATAAATCTAGTGAAAACTACAGAAACCACAATTGAACATCTTCAACAAAAAATCCAGCAATGTAAATGAATTAGGGGACACATACAATTAGTCAATATATCAGTACAATCAATTAAGAGATACAAAATCCAAGATAAAGATGAAAAAATTTCATGCCAATGTAATTTAAATGATTTTGTAATGAAAACCCAAATTAACAACACTGACGATCCCAGAGGGTCCCGAATCACATCATTTTCCCAGAAATGTGATCCACCCTCAAATCAGCAATCTATGAAATTGAATTTTATGGTAACAAATAATAAAACATTAAACACTATTTGGGTACAAATCTGGCATCCCAAGTAGGGTTTCAGTACAAATCTATAGGATAGCACCAATTATGACTAAAACAATTCCAGTAAATAAAATGTGTATATAGTCGTATAAAAAATAATTTAAATTCAAAAGAAAATAATAATAACATTAAAAATTAATCTTTATTAATCCACCTAGACCACCGGGTTTCTGAGGAAAATATTACATGAATATCTGATTTAGCATGAACTGTGTCTGAAACATGTTATATAATTAATCCATGTTTTATTATGGCACATAGTGTAACATTATCCTTGTTAATTCAATTTCATATTTATCGCTACATGGAAACATAGTCCAGTATTTTTTTTTTTTGGAATTGAATGCCCTATCATGCACCAGATTTTTCAAACATACATGTTTATCAAGGACATAGAATATCATTTCAAGAAGACCAATTCTTAGCCATACATTAATGTATTTGGCATCTATTTTCATATATAGAATTCCAAATTTTAACCATTAACATATATAATTGTCATAGATCATCATGTCTAGAACCCCATTTTTTTGTCATGCATATATATCATTGGCATACATTATCATTTATAACATCAAATTTCTCAATCATTCACATTTATCATTACTGTAGAAGATCATTTATTGAACCATATTTATTTTTCATTCACTAAATCAAAAATAATTTATTCCATGTTATATAATCAATTCAGCATTTCATTTTCAAATCAATTCAATAATTAATTAACCATTTCACATAAATGACATTTCTAATTTATTCACCAATTAATTATTTCCAATATATAATTCAATTACGTGAAAATTAACACATTGATTAATTATCCCCAATTTACCCATTCAATATTTTGATAATTAATTCACCAATTAATTATCCTAATTCCACAATTCACATTATTCAATCAAATCCTAGAATTCCATTAATTATTCAAACATGAAATTTAATTAATTTATGTAGGAATTACAATATCTAAATGAACAGTAGAAATTATAAAATTAAATACACATAAATGATAATAAAAATATTTGGATTTGAAAAATATAACACCTACCTCGATTCATTGGTGAAAGACCATTCATTGGAAATCACAAAAATTGAGCATCATAATGACATAGATCATGATTCAGATCTCAAATCCACCCCCCCAAATGGCCCGAAGGCCTTTGTTTTTATTGATTTTAGATAACCCCCCATTCAAGGGATAAGGGGGAACCCTTACAAGGCCTATAGGATTAGATATTACATGGCTCGAAGTCTTAGGAGATTACATGACCTAAAGGTGTTAGGGAATTCAAACATACTATCTAAAAGGAACTTCCCCTCCCCAGTATCTGCATCATGATAGTAGCTCTCTACCTTTGCATGGCCTTCTGGCTAGGTTTCCCATGAAAACACAAGTTGTTCCCGATGGCATATCCATACACTCTCATTCTGAGAAATCCATTTGTCTCTACTCTGGTGAGTGAACCTGCTCTGAATCCCTGTCTAGGGATACTCCTTTTTTGTAGTGTGTCTGAGGCAACTGCATGTTTCCCGAAAGCCTTGAGGTCGCCCGAAGGCCTTAAAGGTGGCCTGAAATCCCTACTGACCTGAGGGACATGGTGGCCCGAAATCCTTAAAGACTCCAAGACCAAACCGGTGGCCCAAGGTGAATAGTTCAAGCTGCTACAATACTGAACAGTACCAGCTACAATAAATGCTATAGTGCAGTACAATGTACAGTTCTGCTACAGTACTGACATCGTGTATAGTAATGCTAATGTACTACTACAGTACCATAAATATGCCTCTACCAGGTTTTTGAACCAGGGTCTTGTGGATGAACGTAAGGATACCTCACTAACTATGTTGAGGCTCATGTTCTTCAAATATAAAAAAAAACAAGATTAAAGGAAAAAATATCAGTTAATTCAAAATCAATATCAACAGTCCCAGATCTAGATTCTCCAAATATAGATCTATATCTAGAAAATAAAAGATTACAACCCACTAAATTAATTACAAAAAGAGGGAGGATGGGTGGGATGGAAACGATATATAATCCTCTTACTATGAGTGGATAAGTTCATTGATACAGAATATGAATAGTTGTTAATCGATATTAGATGAACATGGATTCCCTTAATATCTCCAAAATCATTATTGACCTACTATGGTCAAATGGGGGTCAAATCTATGAGTTTTTGGCGATTTTGGAATTTTAATATTATTTTATCAGAGACACTAATAATCAATCATGGATTCTTGGTCAAGGGGACACTATTTTCCTTAACCATGAACCATCCATGTGCCTCTTATTCTTGGGGTTCATATTTTCTTTTTATAGGAAGCATGACTTAACAAACTGTACATGAAATCTGTGAGCCCCAATTATCCAAGGTTGGATAGTTTTTTTGGGCTAGGAAAATTTTTTCCCTCTAATCGTGCACCATCCATGGATTGCCTTCAATCCTTTATTTTCATCTCAAAATTCCCCAAACACACTCTTTGTTATAACCCAAATAGATAATCAAATAAAGGACAAATTGTACCTAAAAACATGCCTATGTCAATTGAATATATGTCTTGGATCATACAATATCCTTACCTTATAATTGCTCATACACGAGCTCCCCTCCAAACCATTTGAAATATTATAAGAAAAGTTGATCATTCCACTAAGAATTATTTTCTGGTTCCCATTACCATTATTCCATTGAAACACCCATGATTCCATAATATATGAACTAGCAACCTGGTATTTCCTTGTAACACATTCTCATTATGATCTCACACACATACAAGATAGTTCGCAAAGGATGTATAAATCTCAATGTCAACATCAGCCACAAAGATACATAAGAAGTGATATGGTGATACAGACATAGATCTGATACATGGAAAATGTCATGCATATAACTGTATTTTTATAGATGATCAAATAATTACACAATAGTCATGATTCAATCCACAATCACAAACATTCCACCATACCTGGGAGCCCACAAGACTTATCTCTATATCATGTGTTGACCCATCCATGGAGACCCCAGAAAGAATACATGATCTCCCTCTTTAAACACTAGGGGTATTCAATGTATATCATCATAAAACATCTATATATTTTGACCAATAGCCATATGTTTACAAATTAGATGTACCTACTCTGATATCTCCTACACAAGACTCAATCCAAACAATTTAGATTCCCAGCCTCCATCCAGTATAGAGGTAATCTAAAAGAAGTTTCCTACAACTCCACATATGGTTCCATATATATGATTCATCGATAATTATTGTCATTGGTAAACTCCACTAAAGACAATTGATTCTTCCAAGACCTAATGTTGTCAAGAACAAATTCCAACTCCATATCATTAGGAACCTGTACAATACCTTTTGACAGCCAATATGTTTGTGGGTGCAAGGTCATAGTAAATAATACAGGTGTACCGAGAACCATCTACAATCCATTACAGATGTGTGAAGTGAAATTTGATTCATGATCTGAATCTATAGTCGATGGAACCCAATTGATTTTTACTATCTTCCAAATATAAATTTGTCACATTTATCATGATGAAGGGTATCTTTTATAGGTAGGATATGAACTACTTTTGTCTGTATGTCCACTATAATGAAAATTGATTCATTTTACCTTGGAATCTTCATAAGAAATACCACAAAATCCATTGTCACAACATCTCACTTCTACTTCATAATGGCCAACAACTATAGAAAACCTCTATGTAGTTGATGCTCTAGTGTCATCTACTGATCAGTGTAGCATCATTTCAAAAACATTAATATCACCTTTTTCATGTATTGACACTAAAAATATCATCGTAGGTATTGGTACATTTTGTTCACACCCAGATGTATCTCCCACCTTGAGTAATCAAATTAATACATCAACTCCTCGTGCATACTCATAGGCATAAAAACCTTGTTCATGATATGGATGGTCTCACCCTTATGAATGGTCCAATCTGAATGTGTCTCCACAACATGAAGGATTTCTCAAAAGTCTTAGAATTCTAGATCATCACAATTCTTAAAATTTATTTTTCTTACATGTTTAGACTCCACTATAAATGATACAAGATTTATCTACTCACGAATCACATGAACCACCACATGCATTTTAGCTAGTGAAGTCAACATTTTTCACTGAACACAAGACTCATGAATTTCTTGAGTATTTTTTTCCCACATCAATGTCGCAACACACATTTCCCCTTTCTAGTTAAATATTTGAGATCAAAAGTAGTAGACTACATATTATTAACCCATATCCACTGCATAATAATCCGATGTCACTACAAAATGTATCAAGATGTTTTGGTCTATAAAAACATTAAAATTTTCACCCAATACATATGTCTTCCTACACATCAAATCATTAATGAAATTTTACAACTCGTGGTCATATGTAGGGTTGTTCGATTCGTGATTTATCAAAAACAACATCACATATACCATAACATGATCTTCATGCATCAACATTGCTCCATGTATGATCCCAGTTGTTATTTAACACACTATATACTCTTCACCAAGCTCATGTTGTATCCATATCAGCACTTATGTGAATATCTTATTCAAATCCTTGAGGAATTTGTCACATTCTCTTTGACACCCATTCTTTATCACCTTTCAGTGAAGCTAAAAAGAGATACTGTTGGTATGTATAATTCATGCATATATTTTTGAGTGTTTTATTATATTGATTTTTTGATTTAAATGAATAATCCTTCAAATTTTGGAATGAAATATTATTTTATGTTTTACGGTATTAAATAATGAATATATGGAAAAGGAATGAAAAGTGGATTAAAAATGAGAAAAAGGACCCCTCTCACCCCTTTGCATCACTTGTGGTGAGACTTCGGATTTAGGATAAAGAACATAGGAGGAAAATATGATGAAACATTATTACATGTTGTGTACCATAAGTACACATCGTGTCTTAATCAGGAGGGAAATCCACTGCCAGAATAAGTCATGATGATCATACGTGATGTGAAAGACAAGTACACATAATGTAACCTTAGTACACGTTGTGAAAATAATCAAACATTATATTTATGAATGACATTTTCCCAACATTATCATAGATGTGGAAAAAACAAGGATGTAGAGTACACAACATGTAACCCAAGTACAGATTGTGTAATTAGTCAAATTTCAAGAATCACAGTTGATATTTTGGCATTCATCGCATATATTCAGAAAAGTGGACCACTATTATTCATCATGTATGCCATGTACACGATATAACTGAATTTATGCATTTAAATAGAGTCCCTGGAAGGTGTTTCAGGGCATTTCAAAATTTTTGAAGACCAACACTTGATGTGTAGCCACTGCACCATTTTGAGTTTTCTTTTATTCATTCATTCATCATTCCCACTAATCATCTAATCGATTGGATGAGGGGGTAATCATGACATGTGCTGGGTTGATATAACCAAAGGGGAATGGTGCGTTGGATTTTATCGTTTTAATTATTCCAGTATTCGGTTTTCTTGATGTTATCAATCAATTTCAAATCCTTTTCTTTGATTTTATCAGGACCATCGATATTGGAATCTAAAAGGACCATAAAAATTGAGAAACTGATAACCCTAATGAAGGAATTACCATTTTCGACATTATAGGAAATTATTTTCAAATATATTTCCATGATAACTGTGATTCGTCAACACCCTAAATTATCGGACCATGGTAAAGATCATATTTTCATGTTAAAGATGAAATATGTTGATCAATGGACCTTACTCTTCTGAAAATATTCACCAATAATGAATTAATTAATAAATTTTCAAAAATGTAATTTATCCTAAACCAGGATATTACAAAACCACGACACACTTCATAAATTATTTTTCAAACCACACAATCAACTTGATGTATTCTGATTTTCTCATTCAGTTTTTCAATATCAAATCAAACCCATTTTCTCTCATATAATTTCTCAAAAAAAAATAAATTGAAATTCTAATTAATCTAATTTCACCATCTCTCTATGATCGACCTTGAAATTTCCTTTACTATATTTTTATTATTTGAGTAAAATAGTTTGGAATTTATATATTTATCTTATAACATTAACATAGGATACCACCAATTCCCTATGAGGATATCAAATTGGAGCATAGTAAATGTCTTGGATGAATCTCTCATAATATCCTGATTTCTCTAAAATGCTATGATATCGAATACATTATTGGTCTACTCATAATAAGCCACTGCATGGAAATTTTCTAGGTCCACTAACACACCATCCTCATAGATGATGTCTCCAAAAAATTGTTCCTTGTAAATCAAAAATCAACACATAGATAACTTAATATATAGACAATTCTCTCTTAGAGTACTCAATATGATGTCCTGATGTTGGGAATGATCATCAGGAGTCATGGAGTATACCAATATTTTAACCGAAAATAGAGCTACAAACAAATCATGGTATGGATTAGAAGATTCTATTCTACAAGGCCATAAAAATAATTGTTCAATCATCAACTCGAATAGTTTGATGAGGTCCTCATATAGTGCATACCTGATTTTGTAAGTATTCCTCAATATATCATAAGTCAAAACTCTCAACTGATGATTCCCCTATCTCGTGTCAATCTTCTTGAACATAGAAGATCCTCAAAATTAGTCAAATAGTTCATTGATAGATGGAAGAAAATATTAGTCCATTATAATTATCCAGTTCATTTTTATGTGATCAACATACAAACATAGATTCATGCCATCCTTAATAGAAAAAAACACATGAGAAAACTTATATGACATACTTGTGTAGATAAATTTGTTATCATAAAACTCTATTAGATATGTATTATTCTCTTTAAGCCATGTTGGTCCCATTCTATATGGTGGAATAGATAATGTTTCATCACCCTACATGAGATTTATAGTTAATTTCACATCACACTCTTGCAGAAGTACTATGAAGTATCCAAGAAAAACATCCGGAAACATTTCCATCACTAGTGGAATGATATTATGATTTACATATCCATCATAAAATATTACTCTAGAAACCTAGAATGTGATCTCTCACAAATATATATAATTGGAATTAATCTGCCTTCCTGTATATCCCAATATACATTATTAATGTAGTCGTAACCCTTATGAAATGAAAAGGTCACTCTCCTTCGCTAACAATCTATGTGGTCTTTGTATGTGACTAGTAATTCCATAACCATAATTAGGTCAAATCATGAAATGTTTGGGATATAGATATCCCCATGAAATTGTCACAATGATGTCTAGAGAACACCCCATTCCCTAACATATGTCTGTAGAATATAATCCTGATGAATTATCTATCATCATTACACCTCTCAAAAAAATCCACAACCAGGCTCAAAAAATTAGAATGTCTTGTCGATATAATATAATGAGAGCCACTATTATAAAATTTTAAACTATCTAATGTAGAGGATACATGAATAATAGCACTCACTATCGACGGACCAGACTCTCTATCCACAAGTGTACACTACACCAAATAAATCAATAAATCCCCTCTTCCTTTTGATGTATTTTGACTCCTGTATTTATCACCACTCTAAGGATGTGGGAGCTCTGTATTAGAATTACCATGTCTTCTTTCTTTTCTTCCTCGGCCTATAGAACTCACGATTCTAGACCGATATGTGTGAGAAGAAATCATTCCAACAACCTAGTTCTCTCCAGCTCCTATATCACTATCCATTTGACTTTACATCCACTATAGTGCTTTTAGATGTCACATCTATAATCAAGAGCTAAAAAAATCTAGTGGTAAGGGACACTTTTTATTAAAAATTATCAGGTTACAATACTGGTGGAAATGCTCTTGGGTAACATACTTAGTAACTGATCTACCTTGTTAGACACCATTCTTCTAACTACTATAGATAAAGGTCACAAAATAATGCTTTCTATTCTCATAAGATTTACCTCATTATCATCTAGATGACAAAACCTATCCATCATTGGATTCTTCCTTCATGACCCTCTCAATAATGGTAACCAGAGTCACCACTTTGTAAAAAATATTTATTAAAAAAGTATTCACATGGGAATTAATTTCACACATAATCCCATTCTATAACCTATTTTTTTGACCCGCCTCATCTCCTTCTAAAACTAGAGTAATGTTATGCATATCCTTAAAGAATCCATCATAGTCCATTCGAGATATAATCAACCAACTAAAACTCATGAACAATGTTACTCTATTCTACATAAACATACAGGGGTTGAAGTGCTCTAAGAATCTTTCTAGCAAGTCATTCCACAACATACAATTAGCCTATCAAATAAGAGATTGGAAGTATAACCAGTTCTTCATTGATATTTGTAGCATATAAGGTTCCATCTTCATCCTCTTCTCAATATGAGTCTCCAAGTGATCAAGTGTTGTCTCGATCAAATCAATCCAAAACTCAACACTTTCATGTCCACACTTAGCTGTGAATGTCGTTTGGTGCCATAATTAAAACACCCTCTCTAGTTTAGGCATAGTCTTCACAAACCTCCATAGGACTCTTTTCCTGAATTTCATAAATCGGGAAATGTTCTTGTGGGACTTCTCCCCTCATTACTCAACCGATACTATTGGTGCCTCGGGTTCCACTCCTAGATGATCACCTCCAACAATCTCCTCCTTTAGTCCTCTCAATAAGAATCATCAAGGAAGAAAATATATAAAATTCCAATGAGAATTATTAGGTATTATAATGAAATCATTTGTCACTTATGTAATAGGAATATCATAACAAGACATAACAATTCATTTTCCAAAAGACTCACCGTGGGGTAAAAACCAATGCGCTATCACCACCCTTAACCACCATACATCAAAGCATTATTTAACAATGTTAAAAACATCTAATTATTAAATAATTCACATGAGAACTTATTTGTTTCACAATTTTGATCATTTTTTTGAATTCCAAGTTCATATTATGCACCCTTTTTAGTTCAAATTGACATTAATACAAAAATAGTTTAATTTCAATAACATCCCTGTGATGCAATTTCCATTTATTTCCTAAAATGATGTTTGTCACAAAATAATCTTATGTGGAAACAATTATGCCTGAAGACTCAAATCTCATTCCATTATATGCCATGAGTCTATCCTTATAAAATCTCAAAAGAACCCACATCACAAAAATAGTGTGTCACTAAAGGTGAAATAATAAACAACTGTAACGGGAAATTAAAATAAAAAAATCACACCATGGGTATTTGGGTTTTATCGTATACATGGGTTTTCAATTCCTAGGTATCATATCATTACCAATGACTGACACTTTCTAGTCTATTTTCTACCATTCACAAATAGTATGAAAAAAGAATAAGAAAAGAAAACATCTATGATATCAACACCATCATTGTGTAGATTTTTATTCAAATACAAATAAAATATTACTTTAAATTCCCCTAAATATATGTTAGAGGAAACATAGGTATGGGGGTCTAAAAGGATGATGACCAAGGGTGTCCCCACTAATGATGTCAATCCTCATCGTGTTTAGAATATGAATGTTATGGAAAACTAATATCTCAAAAAATAGAGTGTCAAGTGAGTACAAATAGTATGCTACCTCATTCACATCACTCTAGGTGTGAGACCCCCTAGTGGTGTTTCAAAGGATACCATCACAATTATGGATGATATATTTGATTGAAAAATGGATAACACCGTGACCTTAGAGAGAATTGTATACCGGCATTGAGTCTGCTTCCACTTCTATAAGATCCATTCACCTCTATCATTATACAGTGAGACCTATCTACATGGTCTTAGCCTCAGCTAGCAGTACACCACCCTTGTACTACAGGTTAAAAAAAGTTTGGATAACTAATCTATAGCTATCACGAATGATCCCCACTTCACATAAGGACATATACGTAGTATCCATCAGTGCTCGTATTAAATCCTTGTTGGGGAGGATGTGATCTGACCCATTTACCTGTATAAGTTTTAATTAGGGACGGAGTACAGTGGGTAGCATAAATCAGCCACTGAAATGTAATGGCATCCTTACATGTGTTGATAACCCTCACAATATCTAGAAGATGGTTTTTAGTTCTAATACTGATCGTGTTTCTGGATAAGACAACACCTTCATGAAACTTCTTCTTCCATGACTTCCACAAACACCAATATCCTGCCTACATAACTAAGGTATGTGACCTTCTCTAGTTAACCTCCCTACCCAATCCATGTAACCAACATACAAGAAAGGGCTGCTCGACCACGTCAGGTATAGAAAATATTGTGAACTGAAAAAATAACATCCAAACCTCCTCTTCCAATCACCCTCAATGAACATGTGATCGGAACATTCCTCTTTATACCTCCTAAAACCAAAACCATGGACACCATACTCACACCACTCCTCTGAATATTCTAATCTATGGGAAATTCATTGTTCTGAATTCTACAACTGATAAATTTATATTTTTTTGGGGATGTTCTTTTACCAATAAATCTCATTCCACTAATCCCCAGTGACCTTCATGGAAGAGACCCGACATAAGTACATGGCCATGAATGAACCTGAAGGAGACATGGTGAGCACACATTTATCAGGGGATGAGGTTTTCTAAATGAGTTGGAACATTTCTTGTTGGTGTATATCTAATACTCTAGTGATGAAAAACACACTCAGGCTACCCTCTCTCAATGATATGTCAGTATATGCCATCCCAAGAGTCCAATGATCTCCCTACATGAGTTATCAGACAAGAAGGATACACCATCGGTCCCTTAAATCCAATGAGAATGTCGTTTGAAAGAGGTGATGAGGGGTCCTATCTCACTTTTAAGGGGAGAGGTGTGGAAATCCGGAGTATCCCAATCCCCTTGGTAGTAGTTGTGCATTGTCAGTAACCACATGGTCTATCACCCCATCCCCTCCCTTTAAAATTTGGGATGCATGCAAGTAAGTATATCGTTAAGACTCCGAACACTAATACCATATTCACTGAGAGGCTTCCCATATTGTGTGAAGAATCTCAGTTCCCTCTGCATTCAGACATCAGGTCCAGTATAAACCCTATGAGAATTCATTCCATATTACAGATAACTCATTGGGAAACCTCGATAGAAGATAAGGTGTGAACCAGAGTTACCAAGAGTACATTATTCACTGCCGCAAACCTCCCCAAAAAGAAAAATTCCTATTCTTCAAATTACGAATTCTCACTATTAGTCATGAAACCAGAGTTTCGAAATCATGGATAAAAAGCCTTTTCGATGTAGAGGGGATCCCAAGTACACCATCGGAAGATAATCATTCTGCATGCCCAATAATCAATAGGAAACTGACTAGTCGCAATGGACTGATAATTAAATCGTTGAAGACTATACCCTCTCCATTAAAAGTGATACAGCCTTTTACATATTGAAAAATAACAGAAAATACTTATATAACCATAAAAAATGCAAATATCAAAATAAAATCAAGTAGGAGATAAAATATCCAAAATAAAACAGAAAACATGTCAAAAAAATATATGTGTAAAGTGTATAAAATGAAAACACCATAGAAATACAATGAAAACATCTAGCGGGTATTGAACCACATCAGGATCCATCTACAGTGATACATCCCCAAATCATCCATCCTTTAAAGGTACCTTTACCATAACATGTCCTCCTGCAACAATGTCTATTCTAGTACCGATCAGGCTGCCTAGTTGGGTGTGAGTAAAAATCAGTAGGCCACACCAATTATTAATAAAAAACCAATCAACAAAATGTTTATGTTGTTGTATAAATAAATAATAATAATTCATAATAAACAACTATCAGATTAATAATTAATCATTGTTACACCACATAGACCAGAAGGTTCCTAAGGACACCCTTACCTCATTACATGATTTGGTCTATACAGGGTATGAACCATATTACATATTTTGTCCACATTTCATTACCGTATAAAGGGTTACATTATCTAGGTCAATTCAATTTGATTATTACTGTCAAGTGGAATCTTAGTCAAACACTAATGTCTTGGGTATTGAATGTGATGTCTATCACCATGTTTATCAACCTTTCAAGTATATCATGGGAATAGCTCATCGTGTCCAAAACAAAATTTCTCAATAATATATATTTCATTTTCATATATCATCATATCTAGAACCCCATTTATGAACTGTGCCTATATATAAATGACCTATATCATCATGTATAGAACCCCATTTAGAAATCATTAAAATATATCATTGGCATAGATCATCATGTCTATCATTCCATTTATTAGTCTTCCATATATATCATTGGATTAGATCATCATATTTATATCACCCATTTATCAACCATTAATTAATTTATAAAATAATTAATATAAGTTCATTACTCAATTCAACAATTAATTAACCACATATAATCCATTAATCAATTCTACTATTAATTAACCAATTCGCATTGTAAATATCTAATAAATTATTCACCAATTAATTATGCCTTATTTACCATTGAGAAGCATGATAATTAAATAAATGATTGATTCACTCTATTTACCCATTCAATACTTTGATAATTAATTCAGACATTAATTATCCCAAATCATTAATTTCCAATATTCATTCAAATCCACAAATTTTCCACTATAAGTCAATCCACCACATTAATTAATCTAAATTGGAATTCCATTCGATATAAAAAAACTATTGGAATATTAAATTAACATATATTTAAAGTATAATAAGACTATGGGATTTGAATAATAGACAAACTACCTAGATTCGTTTATGAATGATCTCCCATCATAAATCATGAAAAGTGAGCCTCAGAACAACATTGGCCATGATCTGGATCTCAAAACCCTAAATCCTGATTAAACTGAACTAGATCTATTAATTATAAATCTAGATACAAATGGCTCGATATAGATTCACCAAATACAAATATTGATCTACCAAACCAGAATATTTCCTCCCACCAAAATAATCCAAGAAGGATGGGGAAGAACAGTAAAGCAACATGATAGATTCAAATTATCAGGTGAGGAGAAGATATTTTATCATATTTTTACTTTGAATAATATAGGTCAGACAACCTTGGAATCCCTCCAAAATTATCCAAAATCATCAAAGACCTCCCAATATTGAATGGGAGGTAAAAAATAGTTTATTATCATTGGATCATTGAATTTTAAATTAAATTTTGAGAGACATTAATAATCCTAAACAATTTCTTAAGCAGTGGTGCCCTATTTTGCAAAACCATGTTCCAACCATGCACCTGTTATTTTGAGGGTTCATATTGTCTCATTTTTAAGGATCATGGTTTGTAAGGACACAATGTTTTATCTATTGAAATTACATTCTTATAATTATTTCATATGTTATGATCTAATATGGTAACAAGATATGTACATTATAAATGATGAATTATTGAAACATGAATTGATTCTAGATGTTAAGGAACCAATATAGGTGAAATAGTAATAAGATATTATGAATAGTAAGGTGAAACTTATGAATAGTAAGCATTCCAATTAAATAATAACCTCAAAAATGAATGTACGAATAAAATTTACCCATTTTATAAGTGATTATATAATAAAATTATATCATGGTATCATTAAAAAATTATTTAAAAAATTATTATTTAAGTGTTGGTATTTTTGGGAGACGCATATATTTAAAAACAATTATATGAACAATTTAATATTTTATAAGGAAGTTAATTTTCATGAAATTTATTTATAAATTTATATTTTTATGTCATGGGATTATATGATAATTTTATAGGATCTTAGATAAATTTTCAATGTGATATAAAATCATT
Source organism: Viscum album (assembly GCA_963277665.1). NCBI lineage: Eukaryota > Viridiplantae > Streptophyta > Magnoliopsida > Santalales > Viscaceae > Viscum > Viscum album. Next base: position 698,045,670 of record OY728163.1, read on the forward strand.
TATAATTTTAAAATCTTTATTTTTTAATTAAAATATGAATTTAAATAAAAATTAAATTTATCCTTTTTATAAAACTATTTCCATAAAATGAATCTCATTTTTTAAATAAATATTTTGAAAAAACAATAATGTTATTTTCTTATATTTTTCTAAAATACTTGAATTTATGGTGAAGAGTAAAAACTATAATTTTGATAAATGATTAATACATGATTAATGGAGTCATAGACGATGAAATCCTAATTAAAGAAAACTATATAAATCATTCCTTCATTATTTTACCATATTTGATGATAATTATATTTCTATTCATATTAGTGATCCAAAATAAGATACAAATGATTTAAATAATTAAAAAACACTCATCTCCTCCACTAAAAATACCACCCCTCCCCTCCAATTTTATTCACACCTCTAAATACATGATACCTATGAATATTAATATAATACTCTTTCCAATAATATCACCCATGTACAAGAGAATTCATTCTTAAATAATACCAAAACCAATCCTCTAAGGAGGCTCTCAAGAAAAATGAATCAAGATGTAATCCACTCTTCCTTTTCTTTTTATTTTTTCTAAAGTTCATTTTTAATTTTATTATCCTGACATCCACATATTGAAATGGAATTTATTCTCAATTATCTCAAATATACTAAAATTATATCATATACATGTAATAATTACTCAACAAATTTCATCTCATCTCCCATTTATTTTAATAAGGAAAACATCGTCCGTGAAGTGATGATTTATCACCTTTGTGGATGATGTGATTTAATATTTGAATTTTGTTTCCAAAGCAGTTCATATAATAATTTTTACATTTTAATATGATTATAATATATTTATTATATCTTATATAATGTTCTAGAGTTATTTTAAACCCATGATATTAAATTATACAATAAAATATGATTGTTTTGATTAAAAAATGATAAATTAATCTAAACGATTATCATTAATGATTAATCTAATGAATCAACATCAAATTTAGAAACAAAATAGTATTGGAATAATACATTAGTTCGTTAAGAATATATTTGTTCATTCCTGTAGAAAAATACTCTTTCTACATGATTTTGTATACAATTACCAGTAACCCGATCATGAAAGCCATGGAAATCAACCCCCAAAATGATGAAACTGAATCTCTAAACACATTAAAATGAAAAAAATTAAATTAATATATACCCAATAAATAATATAAATGTATAAATAGTTATTTAATTATTATTTAAATACTATAATTTTTTATTTCAGGACATTGAGATCAGGTGAAGAATCATTTCAAACATAAGGTAAGGGATTCTACCTGGACCTCCATTATTATTTCGAGTTACACTTTATCTCATTATACCCAAATAAAAATCAATTTTATATGTATGTAAAACATTTAAATTATATATATATATATGATCAAAACACATGTATCATGATCCATTAATCTTCCTCTTTGGGGATATACATGTTATTAAAGGTTTCCCTTGTTAATTTTCCGGATAAGAAAGCCAAAGTTAATTGAACTCCAAAAAATATTTACATTTTCAATTGATCTACATAAAATATTTGAACACACCTTTTTTTTCTATAATAAAAAATTTTATCTTGAAAAGTAAATGTGTTCAATTCATGTTTCATTCAAAGAATTATTCCTTTTCCATTTTAAATATTCTTGAATGTTTTCCCTTAAATTGTAAAAAATGGATTATTTCTAAAGCTTGTTAAACACTATTTCCACATTAGTTTGACATATATTATCATGATATATAAATATATTCCATTTTTATTTTCCATATATTATTTAATTCATTTCAGTCATGTACACTTTTATGATACAGCCATTTGTTATGTTTTAGTAATGTTTATAATATCAAATTCATTCCAAGTATAATAATGATGTTAAGTTTTGATTACATATGTGATTCATTATGTTGAAATAAAGTTCGTGGACATCTTATAATGGATTATCCTAGATATTTCCCCCACTAATTGGGTAAACATTTGTTTCATGAGATGTTATGTGAAACCATCTTGGATTTTAGCCTTGACTTGTGCTCTTCTATCAGAAAAAACCCATGACTTGTGCTCCTCTATGTGCAAGGTTCCTTTAATCATTCTAAATTCATGTTTTATATTTCATCCAAATTTTTATGAATCTATGATTATATAATCTAATATTATGAATCATTACGTTTAATATTGGTCCAAGACTTTTTATATAATTATGTTATTTATTCTAACACATATTCCTTTCTTTATTTTAATGGTAATTCCCTTATTGAGATTTTTTTCTCATCCCATTGTTCTTGTTATACCCAGGTTATACAATTTTGATATAGGGGCTCAAAATTAGATTGGAGATAATAATTAATGACAAATTAGAAAATGTTTTGTTTCATTTCATGTTTATCTATATATGCATATAGTATTTCATGACAATAAAAATTATGATCCTTATAATTTAATTTATTGTTTAATAATTCTTTAAATTATGTAATAATCTACGTAAATGGATTGGGTTAATATAGTTTGTAGTATTCACATTTTTTTGATAATTTGTTAGAATATGATTAGAGAACTATAGTAAGAACCCTAGAGATAATACCAATATGATAAAACACCCCCATTTTTTGTATGTATAGAGTAATTGGTTTATCAAAATGATTCATCACTCTATATATACTATAAGTGCACGTGGTTCTGGAACATATGTACATGTGAGTGAAAATACTAACAAGGTGTCCCAGACCTTACTCAGGGTAACCTGGTACACAACAGTGGGCCTTACTATGATCATAGTTTGACACCCCTTGGGGATATGCTTTGAATATTTTATATGTTCCATAAAACCCATTATTTAGAGAACAAAGAAAATTACCATAAGAAAATTATCTAGGAAATAGATCATGGATGACAGAGAATGAATGGTGGGGAATCAAAATTTAGGAAATAATTTTCTTTTAAGATTTTATTATATAATATTTGATGATTCCTTTTCATACTTTTTATCTAGCTATTCATTCCCCATAATGGCATTATTTTCATAACAATTGAAGGGATATAAAAGAACACATGCCATTTATCACTGTGTATGTGAATATGATAATTTCACTGCTGAAATTCTTTATATGGTGAGAACAAGTTCTCAAAACATCATTATAGTACCTGATCTACTAGATAATGTGATGAATAACAAATTGATTCATGTGAAACACCCTCATTATCTTAATAGAGATAATGTTCCATCGAATTGTCCATTTGTAAAAGGCCTCCCCTATATAGTGGACCTTATGATCTCTTTCTACAGTAATAGTATATTAACTCCACTAAAAAGTAATTATCATTCCAATTGTTCCTATAAGAAGATAAAGCTGTTATGGAAGTCATTTGTTTTGATGGGGATGTTGATCAGGGGTGGACACTAATCAAAAATACAAATACCAAGGAGGAAATTGATTCCATTGATTTAGTGTATTTAAAAAAATGTTATTCATTAAATATTTTCCCTAAAACCCCCATCTCAGAATGGAAAGAGAGTTACTCATACTCAAGAAGAATTATTATGAGTTTTTTAGGTAATATTAAGTTAATATTACCAGTCTTGGACGATACACCTCCATCATTTTCATGAACACAAAAATAAACATGTGTCTCCTATTTAGAGGGCTAAATAAGAGTATACAAAACCAATTGGAGATTCGAGACATTGCAAATTATGAAGAGATTTTCCGTTATTCCCTCAATGTTGAAATGGAGATCAGAGACTCCCAATAGTCTCATTGTCCAAGTGAAAAAATGTGATAAATGAATTCTTGTACAGGTGGATGTACATATAAATCCCATGATCGAAAGAACAAATAATATTCCACCTGTCATAAGGGTAGGAAGAAGCATCCTAGGAACTATCTAAATGGGACCATCAAATTATTCATATGTGGAAGTGTTGAGAATCTAGAGATGAACTTTTGATGGGATATGAAGTATCCCACTAACGTGGAAGAAGAATGGATGGTTCATATAAACACTATGCCGGTAGTGTAATGATTCAACAGTAAATTACATGGGCATTTTAAAAACAAATGACCTAAGGTCAGGTTTTGTAAGGTAATCCACAACAACTACTAAGGTAACAATGAAGGGATTATGTTATCACAACTATAGATGTGGATCCAGTCAATGATGTGGTGATAGTAACACTATTTATTCATTCATGAATAGTGATCATACTAATGGATTATGGTTCTATGCATCCGTTCATATCTAGCATGTTTAGAAGAACTATTTTAACACCAGCTCAAAATTTGTAGATCAAGCTATCTATCAGAATAGAAACTGGGGAAATTATATCATCCACAGTACTTTACTCTACCGTATTTTATTTCTCCATCCTAAACCACTATTAAAAATTTTCCTTGCACCCTTTGGTGGAGTTTTATGATATATTGGGCATGAATTTGATGAATTTATAGAAATATTACATCAATTTTAATGAATGGGAGATCACTATTCACATACCGAGGCATCCTCCATTTCCATATATAGCATAATGCCTTTTTATAACATAACATTTCATTACATTTTACAAAACTGAGTATCTTAAGGATTAGTGTCTTGGAAACCAGAAACTTAAAACATAAAAACATAAAACATTATTCTCAAACACTTGAAAGGCTTCTCCTTATGTTCATACTAGGTCCATTACTTCATCTCACAATCAGGGGACATAAATCAAAATAAAGGGTGAGCAGAAGTCCCAGTAAGGGAAACCAGGGGAAACATTTAACATGTGAACTTCAGATACATCAACAATGTCATGAAAAAAAAACTTTAAGGCGTGAGAAAGAAATCATGAGGCATATCATAATAAAAATAATGTATTTCATAACATGAAAATTTGGCTACAACATTTAATATTGACAATCATTTCCGTTTCACCATGGTCCATCCCCATGGTGTTATAAAAAATTACCAAGGTTATTCCCCAAGGCGTCGTTAAAAAATTGGTCATCTCTAGAGATTAAGTCCTTACCCAATGAATTGGAGTGATATCAGGGAGAACCCTTAATTTGTCTTTATTATCATGTGAGACACATATAACATCATCAATAATTTCATAAACAACCCATATAGCGTAAAATAAATGGGTTTCAATTCATAATCATATCGTTTTAAAAACTGCTTCAAAGGCATGATCTTTAAGTCACTTTAAACCCACAGAAAGGGAAAGCGGGTCTCATGTATATAAATAAATGAATTACAAATAGAAAATTTTGGTGTATATGTGAATTCCCCTTTAGAAAAAATTTATTTGATTATTCACTTAATAAAATACATTAATTTGAGGATAAGAGAGATGCATTTTGAGATGTAAATTCTGCAGCATAACGGCTATGTTTTGGGGTTTTAGAAAACATTGGAAAGAGAGGGGAAATGGGTCACCCACTCATAAATGATCCATAAAAAGGTAGAGGGAAATAATATAAAGGGTTTAAGAACGTGGTAATGAAATTTTAAAGACATACCATATGAAATTAAAAAAAAGGAAAGAAGAAAAAAATAAGATTTCTCTTACGAAAATTCGGCAGCCTAACGGCGTCACTTAAACTTCAACAAAAATGAATTGACGAGATCAAATAGGGTCTCTCATCCTATTAAAATAAAATATAAGTATGATATATATATGGATCATACACCAACATAATAAAAAGGAACATGAATGACTTGACATGAAAGTATAACTTCGAAAAATGAGAAAGGTGAAAGAATCCCTTAAAAATTCGGCATCCTAACGACTTCACTTAAACAGCAACAAAAATGAATTGATGAGATCAAATAGGGTCTCTCATCATATGAACATAATATATCAGTATGATAGATATAGATATCATACCCCAACATAATAAAAAGAAACATTAAATACCTGAAATGAAAGTAGAACTTTGAAAAATGAGAATGATGAAAGAATCCCTTAAAAATTCTGCAGCCTAACGACGTCACTTAAACTTTAAAAAAAATGAATTGATGAGATAAAATAGGTTATATAATAATATTAAAATAACAGATAATTATGATAGATATATAGATCATACCAAAACATAACAAAAATGTACTCGAAATACTTGACATGAAAGTAGAACTTTGAAAAATGGGAAAGGTTAAAGAATCCCCTAAAAATTCGGCAGCCTAACGGCGTCACTTAAACATCAAAAAAAATGAATTGAGGAGATCAAATATGGTCTCTCATCATATGAAAATAAAATATCAGTATGATAGATATATATATCATACCCCAGCATAATAAAAAGGAACTTGAAAGACTTTACATGAAAGTAGAACATTGAAAATGAGAAGGGTGAAAGAATTCGTTACGAAAATTTCATAGCCTAACGACGCCACTTAAACATTATTAAAAGGAATTGATTAGAGCAAGAGGGGGTCTCTCATAATATTACCATTAAAATGAAATTAGGATTTATATAAAATAACATCCCCTATATAAGAACATGGAGCATTAAAAAATGACCTAAAAGAGAGTACTTGGAAAGAAAATGAAAGGTATGATCCCTTACCTAAAACGTAACTCTTAAAACTTAAATGTTCGGACCTTGAGGGCTTGGGGGAATGTTGGGAGGACTCTTTGGAGTTAAGGAGACCAGAACTTCGTTGAGTATGATTTTGGAGTCGAATGGATGAGGGGATGGCTTGGTATTTATAGGGAAAGTGAGGGGACAAGGCATTAATGGCCAAGGGACACCTCATTGGTGGTTTTGGAAAAACCATGGGCTTGCCCATGGTATTTTCTCATGGTATTGGACACTTGGGACACCTCATACCTTATATTACTATTCATAAGTCGACCATATTTATTACATACTTAATACATCATTTAATGATGTCATTAAACACCAGTACCTTAAAAACTATATTTTCACTATTAATCGAAAATTCAACTTTCTACGAAAAATCCCAAAATTTCACCTTAACTAAATATAAATGCTCTGATTTCAAAAATGAAATCCATATTATAAAAATACTTTTCTAAATATTTTTAATTTAATTTTTAAATAAATACAACATTCAAGGAAAATTTATTTTTTTCAGAAAAATCCCTAAAAATTACCTTAGCATAATATCAATGTTCTAAATTCAAAAATAAATTCCATTTTATAAAAATAATTTTCTAAATATTTGAAATTTAATTTTTAATTAAAAAACACTATTCACCCGAAAAAAACTAATACGTGACTAATAATTTATGAAACCGTTATTTAACCATTTTATTGAATCACTTTACTTAATCAAGCTGCCTAGATTATATTAATAATTTCTTTAAATGAGATTAATAATCCATTTGGTCACATTACTAATCCTAAGCATAAAATCACTATTCATAATATACTATTCATCAAAAATTAAGTTGATCTTATTATACTTTAAATTTTGTACTGAACATAATTGTAGAAGACCATTTTTTAAAAATCATTACACATTTTTAATTATTTAATGTTTACATAAACATTTTTAAAATATCCATTCTCTAAAATTAATCAAAAATAGGCATTCTATATTTATCCAGACCTTGGAAAATTCATAAACTTCATCATTAGAAGAAATCAAAATTTTTATTAAAAAAAAGGATTACACAAGGCAGTTACGGTCTCCTTACATAGCCCCTTATAACCCCAGTATAGGACCTAAGTGTAAGGTGTGATAAGGTGAGAGAATCTGAGGGCGGCTCAGCCAACATAGCACGAGTAGTAATTTCTATCTGTTTGAACTTCTCACGAAGGCGATTCCGTTCTAGCTTCACACGATGAAGTTCGTCTTGGGTTTGGTCCAGATCAAAGCCCAATGGTGCCACATCCTTCCAAAGTTCTGTTAGATGCGCTTCGATTGGCCCGAGACTACTGGATGAGGCCATCAAATCTTCTTTCTATATTATTTAACCAATATCACTTATATTTAGAGACAATAATCAAAACATTTAGTTTCCAGCGGTCATATTGATGAATAGTCATATAACAGTCAAAACCCAACAGTCTAATTTTAATTATACTCATGTTATCAAATGAAATAGTTTTGTTGAGTATAAAAATAAAATAACACACAAAATTAGGAAATAATATTTATTCAAAATTTCGGGTCATTATAATCTTCCCCACTTAAGAAATTGCATCCTCGCAATTTTAAAAATTGGGTTTTGAAATTTCATTGAAAGTCCCACATTGGAAAAGGAGTGAGTAAAACTATTACATTAAAAGAATGAAAGGGAAGTACAATGGTCACCTGAGTTAACCCACACTAGGATTCCATGTAAGAAAACATGGACATGTAGTTGAAAACAATGGGTCAAGTTCTTAGGGATAGTGATAGAAAACATTATTAGGTGAAAGATAACAATAAGAAAATCACAAACTTGTGATGGGTAAAACGGTATTTGATTTCCCAGTAGGAAATGTTAACAGTCAATGTTTTTGTTTCATGTTACTTTTCATAGTTTTTAGGAATTATTTTACTATATGGAACAAAAACATAAGGAAATATACCTACCTTCCAGTAGAGTTTCATCCTTTAATAGGTTTCTACCAAAACTAATCTTTTCTCTAAACGAAGAGCATTAAAACACTTGGTCTCATCAAAACACAAGATTCATATTCTTAAGAGTCACGTAATCCACAAAAGATTATCTATCAATTTCTTATTTCTTTAATCATTATCCCAAAATCAAAAAGGTTAAGATAAAACAACTCTTCAAAAAGAAAGAATCCCATAGGAAGGGAAACTACTTTTAAATCTTCAAAGTTACATGGTACTACCCAAATTTCATCATTGACCATTCCATAAATAAATATCTTTAAAATTCATCAAAATAAACCAAACTAAGATTGAAACCCAATTATAATAAATATCTCATAACATAGTTTTCCAAGATAGACTTTATCATTCATCTCTAAACAATATCAACCACTCTTATCATCTTATAACAAATGTAACTAACCTAATCACATTTTCCCCAAGATAGGTTAATCATTTCCATATGAAACCTAAATTACAATAAGTTCACCTTAAATTCATCGATTCTTCAAAATATAACTCAACCTTTACTCCTCAATGAAAAATACCATAGTAATATTTTTACCTCGATCAAATAGGGTTCACAAAATAGTGAACGCCTTCTAAAATAATAATCATCTTTTAATCCCATAATCACCTTTTTTTAAGAATAAGAACTTCACTACATCAAAGGGTGGTGCATAACAATAGATCTTTTCCTTAATGATAAAAAAATCATCTTAGGTATTGACTCGATGATCTTAGAAAACATAAAATATATGCTCATAGAGCACGAACTAAAATACAACATGACATAGACAATTATTGCGATGAAGTTACATGTACTTCAGAAATCATGATCCATATCAACATAGGACATTAATTGTTCCCTTGTCCTTGAAGATTGTTGATGCTCATCATGCTTCTCACCCATTACAAGAGATCATTTAGTTGGATAATGTCTAAATTCTCCACATTTACGACATCGAAATGTATAAGGTACATTAGATTGAACCTTATCTCCATTCATCACATTATCCATTTTTTAAAGGAATTCGCTACCGTATGTCCTATCATCCCACACTTAAAACATCTCCCGGTTCCTTTGTGACTTTCTCCTTGGTGCCACCTCCCACACTTTTTGCAAAAAAACTAATCGGGTCTTCTTTCCCTTATCAACTTTATCAGATGACCATCCTTGAGACTTTGCCTTCTTATTCCTTGATGAATTTAGGCATTCAACTGGGTACCAATTATTAATTGTGAATTTTGATAGCTAGTTTGGAATAATCAGAATGTGTTCAACTTGATCATTCATCATCTATGTCACACTAATAGGGCAATAGTCACATTTGCTATCACATGGGTTTTTGGGACATGCTCTTCCATTTTTTCCATTAACTATGAAAATAACATATAATTAGGGGGCATAAATAATTATCCAATAATCATTAAAAGGAAACTTTAAGCATAGATGGATAAACTTGTAGAAGGAATGTATACCCTTACTTGTGATCCCCTAAGTTCCAATCAAGGTTATCCATGATCATATATTCTTATGTTAATCTTTATTTTATTTTATCTTTGTTCCTTTAATAATGGTTCATACTTACCATATGAATTTACCAAAGCATATCCCCCGAGAGTGTCGTAACCATGAGTGCAGCAAGGCCTGTTGTCGTGTACCAGTTCCTATTCAAGTCTCGCTCAAAGTGATGTTTTTCAGTTTTAACCCTATGTACATCTGTTCCAGACCCACCTCTACCTTCTCGTATCCAGATATGGATGTGTTTGCTTTGCAATCCCTTTCTCAATACTCACCAAAATACCAGGAATATTTACTACAATTAAAATTTTCTAAAGGGTTCTTCTTAGAGTTTTCATATCCTAATTTCCACAAATAACTAAACCATCCTTTGATACAAAATATAGCATCTCGCCTTTTTATAACATAAATTTACATTACATATTACAAAACCGAGGATCTTTAAGGTTTAGTGTCTTGGAAACCAGGAACATAAATCATAAATACGTAAAATATTCTACTTAAACACTTGAAAATCTTCTCATTATGTTCATCCTAGGTTCATTACTACATCTCATAACCTAGGTACAAACATCAAAAGAAAGGGTGAGCAGAAGTCCCAGTAAGGGAAACAAGGGGAAACATTTAACATGGGAACCTGAGATACATCAACAATGTCATGAAAAAGAACATTAAGGCATGAGAAAGATATGATGAGGAATATCATAATAAAAATAACGTATTTCATAACATGAATATGTGGCTACAAAATTTAATATTGACAATCATTTCTGTTTCACCAAGGTCCATCACCAAGGTGTCCTTAAAAATTACCAAGGTTATTCACCAAGGAATCGTCAAAAAATGGTCATCACTAGAGATTAAGTCTTTACTCAATGCATTAGAGCGCTATCAGGTTAAACCCTTATTTTGAATTTATTATCATGTGAAACACATATATAATCATCAAAAATTTCATAAAAACCCCATATAGAATAAAACAAATGGGTTTCATATCATAATCATAACGTTTTAAAAACTGCTTTAAAGACATGATCTTTATGTCACTTTAAACCCACGGAAAGGGAAAGAGGGTCTCATGTATGTAAATACCAGAATTTAAAATAGAACATTTTGGTGTATATGTTAATAACCCTTTGGAATAAAGAGGTTTGAGTATTCACATAATAAAATAAATGAATTTGAGGATGAGAGAGAGACATTTTGAGATGGAAATTCTGCAGCATAACGGTTATGTTTTGGGGTTTTAGAAAAAAATGAAAAGAGAGGGGACATGGGTCACCCACTCATAAATGATCCATAAAACAGTAGATAGACAGAATATAAATGGTATAAGAACATGGTAATGAAATTTTTAAGACATAACATATGAAATGAAAAACATTGAAGGAAGAAAAAAATAAGATTTCTCTTATAAACATTCGGCAGCCTAACGGCGTCACATAAACATCAACAAAAATGAATTAATGAGATAAAATAGGGTCTCTCATAATATGAACATAAAAGATAAGTATAATAGATATATGTATCATACCAAAACATAATAAAAAGGAACTTGAAAGACTTGACATGAAAGTAGAACTTTGAAAAATGAGAAAGGTGAAATAATCCATTAAAATCTCGGCACCCTAACAACGTCACATAAACATCAACAAAAATGAATTGACGAGATCAAAGAGGGTCTCTCATCATGTGAAAATAAAATATCATTATTATAGATATAGTTATAATACCCCAACATAATAAAAAAATAACTTCAATGACTTGACATGAAAGTAGAACTTTGAAAAATGAGGAAGGTGAAAGAATCCCTTAAAATTCGTCAGCCTAACGGCGTCACTTAACTTTCAACAAAAATGAATTGACGACATAAAATAGGGTCTATCATCAAATGAACATAAAATATAAGTATGATAGATATATAGATAATAACCCAACAAAATAAAAAGTAACTTGAAAGACATGACATGAAAGTTGAACTTTGAAAAATGAGAAAGGTGAAAGAATCCTTTAAAAGTTCGGCAGCCTAACGGCGTCACTTAAACTTCAACAAAAATGAATTGATGAGATAAAATAGGGTCCCTCATCATTTGAACATAAAATATAAGTATGATAGATATATAGATAATACCCCAAAATAATAAAATGGAACTTGAATTACTTGACATGAAAGTAGAACATTGAAAAATGTGAAGGGTGAAAGAATTCGTTACAAAAATTTCGCAGCCTAACAGCGCCACTTAAACATTCTTAAATTGAATTGATGAGAGAAAGTGGGGGTCTCTCATCATATGAAAATTAAAATTAAATTAGGATTTATATAAAAGAACACCCCAATATAAGAACATGGAGCATAATGAAATGACCTAAAAGAGAGTACTTGGAAAGAAAAAGAGAGGTAGGATCCCTTACCTTAAAGGTAACTCTTAAAACTCAAAGGATGGGACCTTGAGGGCTTGAGGGCACCTTGGGAGGACTCCTTGGGAGGTAAGGAGACCTGAAATTCGTTGAGGATGATGTTTGAGTCTAATGGATGAGAGGATGGCTTGGTATTTATAGGGAAAGTGAGGGGACAAGACATTAATGGCCAAGGGACACCTCATTGGTGGTTTTGGCAAAACCATGGGCTTGCCCAAGGTATTTTCCCATGGTATTGGACACATGGGACACCTCATACCTTATCTTACTATTCATAAGTCTACCATATTGATAACATACTTAATACATCATTTAATGATGTCATTAAACAACCGTAACTTAAAAAATGTATTTTCACTATTCATCGAAAATTCAACTTTCTCAGAAAAATCCCAAAATTTCACCTTAACCAAATATCGATGCTCTGATTTCAAAAATTAACCCCATTTTATAAAAAAAAATTCTAAATTTTTTAAATTTAACTTTTAAATATATACACTATTCACCTTAAATGCATTTTTTTCAAAAAAATCCCCATAAATTACCTTAGCATAATATCGATGTTCGGAATTCAAAAATAAAGTCCATATTATAAAAATAATTATCTAAATATTTTTAATTTAATTTTTAATTAAAAAAAACTATTCACCTAAAAAAACTAATACTTGACTAATAATTTATGAAACTGTTATTTAACCATTTTATTTAATCATATTAATTAATCAAGGTGCCTAGATTATATTAATAATTTTTTAAGTGAGATTACTAATCCATTTGGTCACTTTACTATTCCAAAGCATAAAATCTCTATTCATAATTTACTATTCATCAAAAATTATGTTGATCTTATTAGACTCTAAATTTTTTACTGAACATAATTGTAGAAGACCATTTTTTGAAAATCATTACACATTCTTAATTATTTAAGATTTACATAAACATTTTTAAAATATCCTTTCTCTAAAATTCATCAGAAATATGCATATTATATTTATCCGGACATTTGAAAATTCGTAAACTTCATCATAAGAAGAAATCGAAATATTTATTTAAAACAAATGATTACACAAGGTAGTTATTGTCTCCTTAAATAACCCCTTATAACCCCAACATAGGACTTAAGTGTAAGGTGTGATAAGGTGAGAGAATCTGAGGGTGGCTTAGCCAACATTGCACGAGTAGTAATTTCTATCAGTCTGAACTTCTCACGAAGGAGATTATGTTCTAGCTTCACACGATTAAGGTCGTCTAGGGTTTGGTCTAGAGAAAAGCCCAATAGTGCTACCTCCTTCCCAAGTTCCATTATATGGGATTCTATTAGCCTGAGACTACTAGATGAGGCCATCGAATCTTCTTTCTATATTAATTAACCATGATCACTTGTATTTAGAAATAATAATTGAAACATTTATTTTCCAGCAGTCATATGTACCAATGGTCATATAACAGTCAAAACCCAATAGTCTCATTTTAATTATACTCATGTTATCAAATGAAACAGTTTTGTTGAGTATAAAAATAAAATAACACACAAAATTAGGAAACAAGATTTATTCAAAATTTCAGGTCATTAAACCATATGAGACTAAGGAAGAAGATAAATCTCCATCATAATCATCATATCAAGAATGTTTATTTCTGGCTTATGAGAAAATATATCTTTCTTAAATGACTGAGTCAAAGGAGATGATCATTCTTAATGATATTCCCATCATGAGGGATTACACAGGTGTATTCCCTGAATAATTGTCTGTCCATCCTCTTAATTGAGAGGTTGGTTGTAATTTTATATTATTTCAGGATCTATCCCTATATTAATGACAACATATATATTGTCCACTATTGAGATGAAAGTGATTAATAAGAAGATACAGGTGAATTTTAACCAGGGTTTTATATTCATGAGTGATTCACCATTGGTAGTGCCAATTTTTTTTTCATGAAGAATTATGGATCAATGGATATTTGTATTCTATATCTTGATCTCAACAAACTCACGATAAAGAACATGTATCCACTTCATAATATTGATGACTTTTTCGATCAGCTTTGCTGGTCCAATTATTTCTCTATAGCGGACCGTCAATCAAGATGTCACCAATTAAAAGTGTGGAAAGAATATATTACCAATACAACCATTTGAATAATCTATGGAAACAATGATAACATAGTGATTTTTTTGGTCTCTAAGTTGACATATATCAACCACAAAAGAGAACTATGTGGTGAATATTTAATATTTGTCTTAATTAATAATAGGAGATGAGAAACAATGACATTAGGCTTGATTTAATTCAAGAATTATAGAATATCATATATAATTAATATTTACATAGTATACATATACTATAGAACCATTATCAAATATATCATACCATATATTATTTACATATGACATTTCCTTATCTTTTGTTAAAAATTCATTGTAAAAATTGCATTTCGAGTAATAAATAATGTAACATCCCAAGTAAATGAAGAATAAGATATTTTCATATTTATTAATATTTTTGAATTAAATTTTAATTTTACCTTAAAAGGGTTTCTATTTTCTATAGCGTACCCGATACGCAACAATCGATTTCTTTGAAATATTACGTTGCCCACTAATAATATAATATTATTATTTTTAATAGTAGTTAACTCCTAGAGGTTTTATTGAAGGGAATGAACCAAAAAAACTACAATATGATTATACATTTTTTTTAAATGTATTTACATTTATCCAATAAAATGTTAGAGGCTTAAAATGTGAATAAATCTAATTTTAAGCATAATTTACATTAAAAGAACGATTTATCACATTTTAATGATGAACCCTCTTTCAATATAGTTTTGTTCACTTTAATACATTCTAATTGACCAAATAAAATTATTTCTTTAGACTGGGGATATCAAATTTTACTTTGGGTAAATTTTTGGTATTTTTGTGATAAAGTTAATTTTTTTAATGAATAGTGAAAAATATTGTATTTTAATTCAAAAGCACCTTTAAATATAATTTATTTATATTTTTAGATTATATTTTTAGTTTGTTTTAATGTGAAATTAAAATATATTTTTACCATTTTATTCAATGTTGGTCATTGGAATTAATTTCACTTTGAAATTGGACATAAATGAGTATCATTCTTTTGATAGTTATTGTTTTTCTTAAAAACAATGTATTTGTTTTGATAACGGGAATCAATTTTAAAATTAATTAATGAAACTTATATTTTTTTAATTTGAAAAAATAGACATCATTTTTTAATTCGGAATATCAAATATAGCTTAGGCTGAAGTTTCAGTATTTTTCGGAAAAACTTCATTTTTTGATGAATAGTGAAACCACTTAGTGGTAGTTAAAAACCCGACTTTTTCATTCAAATGAATATTTTCCACTTCTGTGAATTAAATTTCAAAACTCTGACATACATGGTTGTTATCAAGAAGTAAAATGTTGTTCCTTAAGATGAGAATAATTTTTTATGAATAGTAACTTTTGACTTTTATTTACCGCGGTTAAAGGTAAATAGGTTAATTAATGGTAAAAAGAATATTATAATATTTCAAAAATACCTTAACACATTTCCAAACCTTATTGGTTGAGTCATTAATGAACATGGGCATCATTGGGTCGATTTTGAGACCCCACTGTGCCACATGGGTGTGATAATCACAATTTAGATTAATTAATTTAATGTAAAGACAAAATTGACATTAAAAACAATCTTGTAGTAATTAATTTATAAGTGGTGTTATATAAGTTGTATTTTCGACTATAAATATTATTTGTAAAGATAAAGATATTTCTTATATCATGGCATTTTTTATAATTTTTAGACATAAAT
This sequence comes from Viscum album, assembly GCA_963277665.1. Classification (NCBI taxonomy): domain Eukaryota; kingdom Viridiplantae; phylum Streptophyta; class Magnoliopsida; order Santalales; family Viscaceae; genus Viscum; species Viscum album. The sequence goes on from OY728163.1 coordinate 698,062,021, forward strand.
AAATTAAATTATTTATGACATAATAATGATGCAGTATTTACCTCAATAATATGTGATTTAAATAAATAAGATTATAATGATTAAAATATTATCCAAAACATTTCCAATTCTGATTGGATGATTTTATTTAGACCATTAGTCATATTATCATTTTCTTCAATGATTTATGGACCATTAGAAACAGAATATAATTATATAATAAAATAATAGTTTCACAATTTCCTAAAGAGCCCCTCCTCCCCCTTATAAAAGGAGACCACTTCTAACCAATTCCTCACACCTCTCAAGCCATTTGGATCATCCAAATTCTACCCAATTAATCTCCATACATCCCTCTCTTTCCCCTAGAAGGATTACCATAGGCAGAAGTCACTTCAAGAAGTCCTTCTGGTTCAAACAAAAGAAAGTTACCCAAATTAAAGGTAATGATTTCTCTTAAATTTTTATCTTTTATTTTACTTCTCCAACCCCTAAACTATTTTTATTCATTTATTTTGTAACCACACCAGTATCCTCAATATACTAGGATGTTTTTATGTGGTGGATTCATACTACACATACACACACCTCTATCTAATGGGTGAAGAACATAATGTTTCTGTGGATGACATACTAACACCTCACGAAACGATGATTATTCGATTATCTCCTACCGCCTCTTATGGTGGCCATTATTATGGAACTGTATTTATATATGATATATATTATGTTTATGTTTTCTTTATGCTTCTGTAATTTCCATTTATAGCACGCCTTTATGGTTTCCATAGTTGGTAAATACGATAATCTCATTTGAGGAAGTGCAGACTATTGCCCCCTCAAAGAGATGTGACTCGTTAATGCCTTATGTGGGATGTATAAAGGATAGATTTAATGATATTATATAATATATTATAATTTTATTATAGTATAACTATGTATAATTATTTTTAAATTCGATTAAAATAAGAAATATAAATGAAAGTAGCATTCATGCGTACGTATGGATTACCGTCACCATGAACTGTGCATTTCATTTTTACTTCCATGTACTATTATAAATACATGTATATGATGGATATATATGATATATGTGGTATATAAATCATTAATATCATTCTGGATATAATGAACCTTTGACCACATGAACAACATGTAATTATAAGAAGTCCATTTTTGAATCAAGTATCAAATATCGACAAAACGAACGTTATTAAATTAAATGGTTACATAATGTTTACAACATGGTATTAAGTGATAAAAAAAGAATAATAAACATGAAAAAGTTTTTTAAGAAAGTATAAATTATCCTTAGATTATTATTCAAGAGATTAAAGAACGATCAAGTCAAGTTGGAAACAATGTAAGGGACTTCGTCTCAATTTCCTTTCATTGGGTCATATTTTCATTTATACACAACTTTCTTTTATAAGGTGTATAAACCCCTTTGACTTTTACTTTTATTCAAATGGAATCTATTTCTACGAGGAATTTTACTAAAGGACAAAAAATAATGTTCCTTTTAATGTAAGTGGTGAAAACAAACTTTTCCGCCGCCGCGAGTATTATTTGATCTTTGGCTTCCACAACAAGCTGTAATGTTTTTAAAAGAAAATAAATACCATATACTCATTTATGTATTTTGTTATTTAAAATATTTTTGATAATGGATTTTTTATTTCAATATATTTCAGTTATATATTTTGATTGAAATGTGGAAATTTTTTCTTTCCTTTAATTTTTTTTCCATTTTTATGATTTTATAATGGTACTTGGACATTTGATAGGTGGTTACATGATAATACAAATTACGGGTGGTTCCATGAAAACTAAGATGGGTGGTTACGTTATAACCTCCCATGCATTGGGTATGGAATTCGTCCGTATGGATATTCCATTTAGTGATATGTGTGGAAGTCGACCATATGGTTATTCCATTTAAGTATGTTAACGTCCCAAGTTACCTTTATATGTACTGTGATCTTTATATGGGTTTTATGGTAATCATTTGGTTACAAAAAGGGTAAGTAATTATCTTGTAATCAGTGAAGCGTATTTACTACTTCATAAAGGTGAAAAGTATTACTTATGTTAAAGTATTCATAGTTTACTTGTTTTGATAAACTAACAGTTTTCCTTTTTTGTGTATCCTTTACTGAGGTTTTTATGCTCATCCCATGTTTTTGAAATTTTTTCATAGGACATAATGTGGAATAGGTTCAAGGATGGGATCATGGAAAATTCATGCTATCTTAAACATAGAACTAGACATGACTCTTTTTTCAAGAGTTTTTATTTTATGAAAAAAATGGAAACTATGTAGAAGTGTCTTCTTTGTAATATTTTGAAATGTAATAATTATGTCCTAATTCTCTAAAACTCTAAACCTAAAAAGGTCCTCAATGTGAATTATTTATTTAATTCAATATTAAGAAAGGTTTAAGTCCGAGTCCTTATAATTGGTTTCCAAGGTCGTTTTAGATAACTTTAGGAGTTAGGGTATTGTTAAATTAGTGTCCCTAAATTTAATTGTGGTAAAATTGAAATGATATAGCATTTAAAAATTACAATGTTGCTTAGACTAAGATATTTCTGTGTTAAGAACAGTTTTTTGTAGAGAAAACAGAACAACTTTTCTGGGAATCCATTCAGAGGGAAATGACCTTCCAAATCCGCATCCTAAGAAGGTATAATCAGAGTTGACCAGTTTGTTGTAGGGATGGATCCGTTGACTCAGGTGATAAATTGCAGCTGGGTTTATTGATGATAGTTTGGATTATTTCAAAAGTAAAAAGGAACATGAAATTCAATTAAGGATTGTCTTGCAAACCTTAAAAGAGAATAAACATTATGGAAAATTTAGCAGGTGTGAGTTTTGATTACAAAAAATCTCTTTCCTTGGTAACATTGTTTCAAAAAAGCGCATAACTGTTGATCCTAACAAAACCAAAGTTGTTGAAGAATGGCCAAGACCCAAAAATATACCAAGATTCATAGTTTTCTTTGTTTGGCAGGTTATTATTGGAAGTTTTTTAAAAAACATTCATGGTTATATAGTCCAATGACTATTTTAACTTGAATAGGTGTTAAGTACATCTGGACACAAGAATGTGATGATTGTTTTCAGGAAATGAAAATAAGATTGGCGAATTCTCCAGTTTTGGCTCTCCCTTCCAGAAATGGCGAGTTTGTTATCTAAAATGATGCTTTTTTGAAAGGAATGTGTTGTGTCCTAATGCAAAATAATCAGGTAATTGCTTATGCTTCACGTTAGTTGAAACCACATGATTTAAATTACCGTACACATGATTTGGAATTGGCTGTTATTGTTTTTTCTTAAAAAAATTGAAGGCATCATTTGTATGGATTGAAGTGTGGAATATATACTGATCACAAAATTTTGAAGTATATATTCACTCAGAAATAATTGAACATGAGACATAGGAGATGGTTGGAACTAATCAATGATTATGATTGCACTATCCATTGCCATCTAGGAAAAGAAAATAAAGTGGTTGATGCCTTGAGGCGAAAAATTAATGTCTCATTTGACATGCTACATTTGGAACAAGAATCATTGGTTTTTTATTTGATGAAAATTTGAATATAGGTTGTTGTTGCAAGAAATTATTCTGTTTTGTTTCATGTGTCAGTGAAATCATCTCTATCAGACAGAATTCTGGAAGGGCAGAAGGAAGACAGTGAGTTGCAGAAAAGGGTTGTGTTGGTTCAGAAGGGTAAGTTGCCTGATTTTAACATTGATAATGATTGTGTTTTGAGATTTGTAAAGAGATTATGTGTACCTTTTCATTCACGGTTGAAGAATGAGTTGTTATGTTAATCTCATAGTTCTCTATTTTCAGTTCATCCTAGAAGTACTTAGATGTACAGAGATCCTCAAAAGTATTACTGGTCGGATTGAATCAAAAAAGATATTGATGATTTTACTGTGAATTGTTTGACATGTCAGCAGGTTAAAGCATAGCGACAGTTAGCAAAAGGAATGATTCAGCCTCTACCGGTGCCAGAGTGGAAATTGGAAACAATATATCCATGGACTTTGATGTGGGATTACCAAATACATGTTGAGGTAATAATTCAATCTGAGTTATAATTGACCAATTGACTAAATCTTCTCATTTCATTCCTATTAGAGATTCTTTGTCTCTAGGTCAACTTGCTCGGTTGTATGCTAAATAGATTTTCAGGTTGCATGGAGTTTCCCACTCCATTGTATCTGGTCGTGATCACAAGTTTACTTATAACTTTTATAAAGGCCTTTAGAAATATTTGGGTACTAAATTAAATTTTAGTACAACTTTTCACCCTCAATCAGATGGGAAATCTGAACAAACAATTCAGACAATGGAGGATATGCTACGTGCTTTCTCTGTGGATTATCAGGAATGTTGGGACCAACATCATTGTTTGGTTGAATTTTCAAATAATGACATCTTTCATTCCGGTATAATGATGGCTCCATTTGAGGCATTATAAGGAAGGCATTGTCAAACTCCATCATTCTGGGATGATGTAGGTGAATGGAAGCTGATGGGACCAGAATTGGTAGAAGAGATGGAATAGAAAGTTTAGTTGATTCAAGAGCACATGAGAATAGCTCAGAGCAGACAGAAATTTTTTTGCAGATAACTGGAGGAAGGATCTTTCTTTTAAGGCAGGTGATCATGTCTTTCTCAAAGTTTCTCCATGGAAAAGTTTGATGCAATTTGGTAATAAGGGAAAGTTGAGTTCGAGGTACATTGGAACTTATGAAATTCTAGAAAAATTTGGATCATTTGCATACAAATTAGCTTTACCTCCATGTTTATCCAGGTACACAATGTTTTTCTTGTTTTGATGATGAGAAAGTATATACCAGATCCATCTCATGTTATGATCTTAGAGGTAGTTCAGTTGGAAGAGGATCTCTCTTTTGAAGAACAACCAGTCCAGATTCTTGACCGTAGAGAGCAAGTGTTTCGGAATAAGGAAATTCACCAGGTAAAGGTTTTTTTGGAAAAACCATATGGTTGAAGAGGTAATGTGGCAATCTGAAAATTTTATGAGGGATAAATACACCCACTTATTTTGTTAACTGATTAAAAATTGTGAGGACATAATTTCCAAAAGGGGGGAAGGATGTAACATCTCAAGTAAATGATGAATAAGATATTTTCAAATTTATTAATATTTGTGAATTAAATATTAATTTTACTTTAAAAGGGTTTCTATGTTCGATATCGTACCCAATATCCAGCAACTTGTTTCTTTGAAATCTTACGTTGCACACTAATAATATCATATTATTATTTTAAATGCTTGTTAACTCAAAGATGTTGTATTGGCAGGAATGAAAAAAACTAACTAAAATACGATTATACATGTTTTTTAAATGTATTTACATTTATCCAATAAAAAGTTAGAGGCTTAAAATGTGAATGAATCTAATTGTAATCATAATTTACAATAAAAGGCTGATTTATCGCCCTTTAATGGAGAACCCTCTATAAATACAGTTTTTGTCACTTTAATACATTGTAATTGAAAAAATAAAATCTTTCTTCAGACTTGGGACATGAAATTTTACTTTGGGTAATTTTTTGGTATTTTTCTGATAAAGTTCATTTTTTAATGATTAGTGAATAATAATGTATATTAATTCAAAAGTTCATTTTAATATTATTTATTTATATGGTTAATTTATATTTTTAGTTGGTTTTAATGTTAAATTAAAATACATTTTTACCATTTAATCCAATGTCGGTCATTGGAATTAATTTCACTTTGAAATTGCACATATACGAGTATCAATCTTTTGATAGTTATTGTTTCTTAAAAACACGCTATTTGTTTGGATAACGGCAATTAATTTTAAAATTAATTAATTCCACTTCTATGTTTTGAATTTGGGAAAATAGACATCAATTTTGAATTTGGAAGATCAAATATATCTTAGCTTGAAGTTTTGGTATTTTTCTGAAAAACATCAATTTTTGATGATTATTGAAACCACTTAGTGGCAGTTAAAAAAACCGACTTTTTCATTTAAATGAAAATTTTCATCTTCCCTGAATTGAATTTCAAAAATCTGACATACATGTTTGTTATAAACATGTAAAATCTGGTTCATTAAGATGAAAATAATATTTTGTGAATAGTAACTTTCGACTTGTATTTACCGCGGTTAAAGGTAAATACATTAATTCAAGGTAAAAGGAATATTATAATAATTCCAAATTACCTTAAAACTTTTCCAAACCTTATTGGTTGAGTCATTAATGACGATGTGAATCTTTGGGTGGATTTTGGGACCCCATTGAGCCACTTGGGTGTGATAATGACAACATAGATTAATTAATTTAATGTTAAGACAACATTGACATTAACAAAAATATTTTAGTAATTAATTTTTATATGGTGGTATATAAGTCATATTTTAGACTATAAATAATATTTGGGAATATAAGAAGATATCCTATATCATGGTAATTGTTTTATAATTTTTATACATCAAATAAATTAAATTATTTATGACTCAATAGTGATGCAGTATTTACCTCATTAATAAAAGATTTAAATAAATAATATTATAATGATTACAAAAAAATCCAAAACATGTCCAATTATAATTGGATGATTTTATTTCGGCCATGAGTCATCTTATATTCATCTTTAATGATTTTGGATCATTAGAAACCAAATATAATTATATAATAAAATAAAATTTGTACACGTTTTTAAAGAGCCCACCCTCCCCCTTATAAAACGAGATCACTTCTAACCAATTACTCATACCTCTAAAACCATTTTTATCGTCCAAAATAAGCCCAATTAGTCTCCCTAAATCACTCTCCTCCCCCAATATGCCTTACCTTAGGTAAAAGGCACTTCAAGAAGTCCTTCTGGTTCAACCCAAAGGATGTTACTCAAATTAAAGCTATTAATTTCTCTTAAATTGTTATCTTTTATTTTACTTCTCCAACCCATACACTATTTTTATTCCTTTTTTTTGTTACAACACCAGAATACTAAATATACTAGGATGTTGTTATGGGAAGGATTCTATCAACACATACACACACCTTTATCTAATGGGTGAAGAACATAATGGTTCTGTGGATTGCAAACTAACACCTCACGAAACGATGATTGTTTGATTATCTCCTACCGCATCTCATGGTGGAAATTATGATGGAAATGTATTTATATATGATATATATAATGTTTATGTGTTCTTTATGCTTCTGTATTTTCCATTTGTAGAACTCCTTTATGGGTTCCGTAGTGGATAAATACGATAATCTCATTTGAGGAAGTGCGGACTACCGGCCCCTCAAAGTGATGTGACTCATTAATGCTTTACGTTGGATGTATAAAGGATAGATTTAATGATATCATATATGATATTATACTGTGATTATAATATAAATATGTACCATTATGTTTAAATTCTATTAAAATAAGAAGTAGAAATGAAAGTAGCGTTCATGCGTACGTATGACTTACTTTCTCCAGGAATGGTGCATTTTATTTCTTAACACCATGTACTATTATAAATACATGTTTATGATGGATATGTATGATATATATTATATATAAATCATTAATATAATTTGGTATATAATGAACCTTTGACCACATGAACAACATCTAAATTTAAGAAGTCCATTTTTGACTCAAGTACCAAATATTGACAAATTGAACGTTATTAACTTAAATGGTTACATAATGTTCATAACACGGTAATAAGTGATATAAAAGGAGTAATAAACATGAAAAAGGTTCTTAAGCAAGTATAAATTTAATTTAGATTATTATTCAAGAGATTAAATAACGATCGAGTTAAGTCGGACATGAGGTAAGGGACTTCGTCTCAATCTCTTTTCATTGAGGCATATTTTCATTTATACACAACTTTGTTTTATATAGTGTATAAACCCCATTGAAATTTACTTTTATTCAAAAGGAATCTTTTTCTATAAAGCAATTTATTAAAAAAAATTGAATGTTCCTTTTAACGTATGCGGTGACAATGACCTTTTCGACCACCGCGAGTATTATTTGATATTTATCTCCCTCAACAAGCTGTAATGTTTTAAAAAGAAAATAAATACCATATACTGTTTTATGTATTTTGGTATTGGACATAGTTTTGATAATGGATTTGTTATATCAATATATTTAAGGGATATATTGTGATTTAAATGTGTAATTGTTTTCTTTCCTTTATATTTGTTTTCATTCTTATGATTTTATAATGGTACTTGGAAAATTGACTTGTGGTTACGTGATATACCAAATGACAGGTGGTTCCATGAATACCAGGACCGTTGGTTATGTTATAACCTCCAATGCATTTGGTATAGAAGTAGGTTGTATGGATATTCCATTTATTGATGTGCGTGGAAGTCGACTGTATGGTTATTCCATTTTAAGTATGCTTATGTCCCAAGATACCTTTATAAGTTATTTTATATTTATATGGGTTTTATGGTAATATTTTGGTTACAAAAGGGTAAGTAATGATATTTTATTTAGTGAAGAGTATTTACTACTTCAGAAAGATGAAAATTATTACTTATGTTAAACTATTCTTCGTTTACTTGTTGTTTTGAAAAACTAACAGTTTTACTTCTTTGTGTATCCCATACTGAGCTTTTTATGCTCATCACAAATTTTTCAAATGTTTTTCATAGGATATAATCTGGAATAGGTTCAAGGATGGGATCAAGGAAATGTCATGCTATCTTAAACATGGAACTAGACATGACTCCTTTTTTTAAGAGTTTTTATTTTATGAAAAAAATGGAAACACTGTAGAAGTGTCTACTTTGTAATATTTTGATATGTAATAGTTATGCACTAATCCTCTAAAACTCTAAACCTGAAAAGATCCTCAATGTGAATTATTCATTTAATTCAATATTAAGCAAGGTTTATAGTCGGGTCCTTATAACTAATTATTTTTTCATGTAGGTATATGTTTCGTATGGTCATTATTTTTACATTCTTGATGATTCAATAAACTCCATAATTTAAAAGATGATATAATCTCATATATAGTAAAAATATATCCAATTATACTAATCCATAAATGTTTTATATTGAAATTGAATTACACCATTCAAGGAGATAGTAGGCCATTCATATCTGCGGATGGTGTTTCAATTTTATCAGAAAATAGAATGAATGGTTTTTAAATAATATATCACCAATAAATATTAATTATTATTTCATATATATCATATATCATAATTAAATATATCCAAATCTTCATTATTTTAGAGAGTATGTGAATAATGGATCACATTTCTTTACGAGGTGTTATTCTATTGTGCACCTGAGTAACATTACTATAATCCCATGAAATATATTATAAAAAGATATATATTGTATTATAATTAAATAATAATAATTATTTTATAAATTAAAAATATATATAATTTAAATATATTATTATATCATTTGATTAGAGTCATTAATGAATATTTTATAATTTGGGTTTGTGAGGTTGTTGTCCACCATACACACATTCGACGACTTTGTTTATTATTTAATTGAAGATTATATGGAAATAAGTTATATAAAAATAGAATAACATATTAATAAATGGTAAAATGTTATTTAATTATAATTCAATTATTAATATATGAATGTGGTTAGTAATGGGAGTAGTAAAAGGAATGATCTTAGCGAATATAGTTACCCCAACATTGAAGAACCTCCTTAAGATCACTTTTTAAGGTCCCAAAGTGTTGGAATTTTATGAAATCTAGCAGATATATAAAATGGATAAGGATATTGGGTGGATATTTCTTCATGTTTATTCCTTGTAAAAATTCATTTTGATGTCTGGAGATTTGATGGGACGAAATAACTTTTTATAATTGAAGATTAGTTACATTTTTCTAAATACCAAAAAATATTAAATAATGGGAAATAAACATCTTCCCAAGTGTCTCAAAAAATGATAATTAATATATTTTAAGGCTAATATGGTAGATACAAACCTAGATATCCAAAAAATAGTTTTTTTACCATAAAATTATTTAAATAACCGGTTTAATTACTTTTATAATATTTTTAACCTATATTAACTAATTTTTAACCTAAGTAATTCATCATTTATAACAAAATAAATGAGTTGAATTATATAATTTTTAAACATTTGATTTAAATATTTAATAATGTTTATAAAAAATCATATTTTATTTGAAAATTAGTTTTAACATAATAACAAGTGACACATAAAACTGTATGTTACCCTTTATAATTATAATAATGATTTTACTATCTATGGTTCTAAATAATTTTTAAAAAAGGAACATTCATTTTTTGTAAGGAAACTAGGTGATAGAAAAATATATATAAAAGTATCATGTAAGATTATAGTATTTATGGGAATTTAATATCATTTAATATAATATTATTCATTTTAAAATAAATATTACTGTCAATTATGAAACTATTTATATAATTTGTCTATTGAAAACATCTATACAATGGATGAATTTAAAAATAGTATTTTTATCAATTTATAAAATGATATATTAATATAATATATTTAGATTATATATTATATCATTATATTTATAATAATTTTAATATTTTTAATGTTGTTTTTTTTATTTTACTTTCAATTAAATAACTACTATAATGGAGTTGCTTATGAATTTAATGTAATTTTATAACTAAAAAATTAAAAATAATTACCCAAATGTAATTAATTTCAATATGATTAAAATAACCAATTATAATTTCAAAACATTATATTTTGTATATATAAACACTTATTATAAATTTAAAGGAAAGATGGTGACAATTTTTCTTTTTCATTAAATAAATTTTTTTATCCTTAAATGTATTAAAAATGTCACCCAAAAGAATATGAGAGTAGATACTAATGTTTTAAGGGCTTAAATATGTCTATCTAATTAATTTTTGTCAATTATCCGGGACATTTTATCCCCATATAGTTTAGTTGATCCACTAGTAATCCCATTTTATTGTGTAGTAGGAAAATTTAAATTTACTATTTCTTTTATTCATTATAGAAAAAATATATTAAATTTAATAGATAATATTAATAACATAGATTATAAAAGTCAAATAGTTTTTCTAGTATTCTTTTTAAAGAATTTGGAATTTTTTAAATTAACAATAAACCCATACTCATGACAAAAATGTTTTTTTCCAAAGACAAATTCCAACATGTATGGATATTTTTTGCCTCAAAAATTTAAAAAAATATACTCAATTACATATAATTTATTTTTTATAATATAATTTAACAAATATTTCTTTGAAAGTAATTTTCTATAAAAATATATCAGTTAAAAATTTTAAATGAAAATTTCTTTTTTGATAAAAACATGTAATTTTTTCGATTCATCAAAATGTTAATAATTTTAGAAAATTATAAAAAATTAACTCTATATTAATTATGAAATTATGATTTAAAAAATAATAATTTAATCATATAAATTCTTTAAAAGTGCTAAATATAAATTTTAAAGAATGCGTGGAAGGTATGATGTGGTCGTCTATTTGAAAAATACATATCGAAAAATCCATTGTCTTTTAAAATATTCTTATTTAATTTTCAATAATTATATAACCATCGAATATATTCAATATATGTGTAACCCATATAATTTTTTAATGTAATTATTTCTATTCCTACCCAATCATATAATGGAATTGATATAATGGTAAAAATAAATAAATTGTTTTTAGTATTATATTACAATTTCTTTAAACATATTGTTTCATGTGAATGACACACCAAAAGAGATTTCGTTTCACAAAATATATTTCACGAGTATTTTTAGATCAATGTTTTTTGTTTTATACTTGATTTAATTGAGTTTTAATCTTTTAAAATATCAAGTTGTTATAATAATTTTTTTTATAATAATAATTATATTTTATAGAAAAATTCTGTATTTTAAATAATATTTTTTCATTTAATTAAATAAGGTATAAAAATTGAAAATGAGGTAAGTTATTTTTTAGATAATTTATTCTATAAAATATAAAATTAACAAACTCATTTTTGGATTAAGTAAAGGTACTGAAGGTTGATTCTAATTTTCCTCTGAATAAACATTATTATTTTACATATATAACATTTAATATTCTATTTCACAATTATAACTAGAAAATGGAGGTGTGGTTAAAAAACATTTTATATTTATGGAAATAGTATTTGACAACATTCTTGGTTGAATATTTCATTTTTCATAATAGAAAAAAGATAATGGTGTTCAATAATTACTTCCTAGTATTAATGACATTAATAGACAAAAAAAATATTTAATTATATAGGAATTTGAAAATTAATTTTTGAATGTATGAATGTAAATAAAATATGATTAGCTAATGGAAGTAAAAATTTTGGGTTGTTAAGAATCCCCTTTTGGTAATACATGTTAATATAGTCATTAATAAAAACTATTATGAATAAAACTTAAGGAACATTACGAGGTTTAAAAAGTAAAGTAATTAGATGAGTTTCTTGTATAAGCTGAAAAAATTTACTAATCTTAAACGAGTCATCTAAGGAACATTTTGAAAAGGTAATAATTAAAATTTTTAAAATCTGACAACATAATATAATATAACCATAGGTAACGCATGTCATGTAACTCCAAAAATAAACTTTAATTTATTATTGGATGTGTTTAGGCCGATCACCTCTTGAAAACGCAACTTTAGTAATTTTTATCCTATTTTATTGTCCCTTTTCAATATATTTATTAAATTTACCAATATAGATTATTCGTTAATAAATTTTTTTTACCTATGGTAAATTATATTTTATACAGTAAAATAAAATTTCCCTCTTAACATAATTTTATAATTAAAAATCTATATAAGAAAAAAAATTTATTATATTAATTTTTAAAAAATGATATATATATTTTTTAAAATAATAAGTGTATATTAAATTAAAATATTGTTGTAAATCATATTTCAATTTCTTGAAGAACATATATAAGTTTAAAATTCTAAATTCAATATTTTTAAATTTAAACTTCAAATTTTAAATACATATTATTTTTTAGGCATCATTTTTATAATCATTCATGACATAGAAAAAAAATAATTTCATTAAATGAAATGATATTTGAAAAAACAATATTATGGAACTATTCACCAAAAAATCCAACGTATAAGAAAAATAAAAAAAATAATACTAAGAAAATATAGTCATGAAATGAATAAAATAATTTTTTTCTTCAAAATCATAATGTATAATTCATATTTTTTAAAATACAATAAAATAATGTGGGGAACAACTATTATTTTATAATAAATTACTCATTGTATATATTAAATATTCTTCTTAAATTATTTTCAATCTATTATTTATAGAAAAATTAACATTAAATTGATAAATAAAAAATTTGGAAAATATATTTGGAATATATTTTCCATTATCTATATAGATGCACTAGATGAAATACTATAAAAACAGATCATTATTTCATAATGTAGTTAAAAATATTTTCACCACTTTATATAACTGCTATCATATAATGGTTAACAGAATATTTATTGAAAAACATATTGCTTTGTTATATTTTAATAGACACAGTATGATATCAATGTATATATTTATTTAAATAAAAATATTTCACTAAAATATCAAATCGATATAATTACATTCAAATTAATTGTATGATTTATTATTGATTTTGTTTCATTAATAATATGTGTCGGAATTTTTAATGATTTTTTAAATTATATTTTAAATTTATACATCATATTAATATTAATTCTTCCCATCTATATATTTTTGTATATGTTCGATAGTGTTCCACAACCTTGGGCATACTTGTGGTGGGGTTGAGGCTTTATTATCACTCATTCAAAATTGTAAGTTATTAAGGGCTACCTTTAGAATGATGTTTTTGTGACACCGCCATTAATGTTTTATCAATATATTGTAGCTTGTCCAATGTTGATGTGGGAAAACCACTATAATTTACAATTCTCCTTTTCTACATGATTAGTTATTTTTCTATTTTCATTTAATGTTATTTCAATTTATTATGAATTAAATATGAAATATTTATATATATTTTAAAATATATAATTTAATTTATTTAGTATCATTTATATATTCTATATTCATTAATACTTTTAAAATATATATTAATTAATACTAAAATAAATTTTAATCTTGATTAAAAATGGTGGATATTAAAAATAAATCTTATATTATAAAATATTTTTCATCAATAAAATATTTCAACAACCATATTAAATATCTACACATACCAATAAAGGATTTATAGGAATGACTCATGTTTTCCTGGCCTATACTACCATATCCCATCCAATTAATCCCTCTTTCCCAATTTTGGCTACACATTTTAAACCAAATTATTTAAATGGTCTAAAGATGAAATTCATAGATGACCAAAAATTTGTATTTGAGGACATAAAGGCTCATGTGTCCATTATTATAACCCCTACCTTTAGATAATATATAGATATATATGTTGTGAAATTTGTTTAGAATATTTCTAAATAGCCAAATTATGAATTCTTCTATCATAAAAACTCCATTATTGTTTCAAGGATAATTCTATAAGTCATGATTAATATTCCATCACAACCCTATAAGAAACGTATTCCATGTTAAAATATTTACAAATTCATAAAAATGATGTTGTCACACAAAAAGACGTAAGAAACCTTATGTGAATTCAAAAAACAATCTACTCTATCATTGATTTTATACCTCTTGAATATGGATGGGTGGAAGAACAAAATCCATTGATGGTTAACAATGATACTCTGTTAACACCATTCAATTACAAAACACTATGATGATAACATGATGTTAATGAAATAGATTATTAACAATATATTCTTTAAAAGATTTTTCATGAAAATGGATGATATATAGGTGGTCTAATGACCAATCCATGGGTAATCCTAGACCAAAATATCCATAATATAATTAAATGGGGAATGGGAATTCAAATGGAGAAACTGTATTAGTGGCTTCCTCTATAGAAATAAAAAAAATCCAATCTTTAATATAATTTGTAGAAGTTATTCTTGGAATTTTGTCACATAGACATTCTTATTGTCCAATGGAAACTAGTTCTTCAAGCCCGCATGTTACATAAACTACATATATTATTATAATTGGATATCATATAATTAAATCAGTTTGATATTTAATATTTTAGTATTAGTAGAATTTTCTTGATCATTATTAATGATTCATGATATCATCAAAAAACTTTTTTTATGTAGACAACACAAATATTTGGATATCCATTTAGTATTATAAAATAATGGCTCTAGGATTAATTTGATCTCATTGACATGTTATACTGCCTTGGATTAATGTAATCCTTCATGAACTAACCTTATTTCACTATAAAATGATATGATAAAGGTGAAAATTATCCTTAAAAAATATTCATGTTAATAAGCCAATTTGACTAACTTTTTTTGAAGTAGAAATCTTGGTCCTTAATAAGAATACACCATTTAAAGATTTATTATTCTAGATCAATATATAAATGTGTGTGTAGATTCTACCTTCACACTATCAATGTCTAATGTATTTCATCAATAAATTCATTAGATTGATACATTATGATGGACCATGCATTGATTTCAGTGAATCTATTTCAATTAATATAATATCTTTAAAGAGGGATGGGAAGACAAATAAAATTAAGAAAAAGTATTGGTTAAAAATTTTAATTGATTTTAAATCACTCTAAATATAATAATAAATTATGTGAAGAGAATTTATTAGCCTCATATTCATTGTATTGAGGGGGGAAATATAAAATCGAATGTAATCATATTTTTCGTGCATAGATGATACATGCCTTTAAAACTGGTTTTACTAACACATATAGGAAGATATATTAACTAAACCAATCTTCATAATAGACGGGAAGTATGACCATTGTATACGACTCATGGGAATAGAACCAGATTTAGTTTTTCCTACTAAAATTTATTTCAAAATGAAATAATGTAAAAATTCCTTGAAACATTGATTGAATAGGGAAATGATTCGAACATAAAATTCATGGATAGAGTGTTTCCAAAAATTTTAATATATTAAATATGTTCTTTCATAGGGACGATATAATATATATTTTAATATCCCCTTTTATAGGGAGGACAATTATTCAATTCCCACATACAACGCCCTTAAAGAGAAACAATTATCTCTATTTATTTTATGTATTGGAGAGAGAATGATTATTCCCCACCTTATGTGGAGTGTTTTTTAAAAATATTGATGATATCATTCTAGATAAATTTGACAGTAGTTTTAAATTATGTTGGATGTTAATCAGTGTTTCATTGGTCCAAGAATAGTAAGTGAAACATTACATATTTATAAATAATGAATAGTTTATTATTATAATTTTATTGAATGCTGTATCATAATATTTATATAAATCATAGGGAGAACCTAGGAAATAATCGTTATTATAAAATTGATGATTACATTATACATCTACACAATGTTTACATGATTCATGATATTGTGGAAAAACTTATCTAGGATCATTTCAACCAAGAAGTTGTATACAACAAGTAGTTAGCCAATATTTTCCCTATTTATAGGAATAGATTAATAAATATATTAATAAAAATCTATGACCTCAAACTCAAATTCAAGTTGGATGATTATATAGTATCAATATTGAATTTTTTCAATTATGGGTTAAATGATATTTTTAATATAGATATATTTTCTATGTACAATCAAATCTACATGTCTTATATATATATGTCAGTTATCATCTTCAGTGAGCATAATTGGGTTGTATTTTTATCAACTAATAATATTCTCTATCATTATTTTTTTATTCTCATATGAAAATATAAGTATCACAAATTTAAATAACATAGCATGAAAATATATGAATGTTATATATATATATATTACGTGGTAGTCAAAAAATTCTAACATCACAATCATTATGTATATATTAATCTAGTATTCACCATGTTATAGTAACCATGAATGAGAATGAAAAAAATGATATATTTATATATAGTCACATATAATATATTTAGAGATTATTTTTTCAAAATCATGACAAAAGGTTAAAAAATGAAATAGTGATCCAAGATGTGTCCCATAATGAAACGAGAAGTTTTTATTTTCTTCTAATAGTGCCTAGAATACATCATTCAATTTATTAAAATCCAAAATATAATTTTTCTACATTTATAAAATTTGTAATGAAATAAATGATAAAAAATGGGATAATTATTTTAATATCAGATTCATTGTCTAGAAATAATACCTATCACAACGTCAATATTATATATAATCGAATGAAAAGAAACAAATAGTTCTCCATGTGATATATATAGTGATATACATTGTTACCCAATCTATATAGAAAGATAATGAATGAATAGTTTAGTGGATACATGACTTCATTGACATAATTATATCATCTAGGAAGAGATATAATGTAGTCTTGAAAAATGGTACTTCATCGATCATTTTTGTGAAGGAGTGGTTCTACTAATTATACAACCATACAATCAAAATGGATTCATGAATCTATAAAATTTAAGACATCATAAACTTCAAATGGTTCGCTGTGAATTGGTAATGAATCTATGACCTTATCCAACTATATAAATAATAATTTTCCTCTTTGAACGATATTAAAATATAAGCAGTCTTTGACTAATTATCCACCAATATAACTCTAGATAAAGTGAAATGAGATATAATATAACTGCATGATGATTTATTTCCCATCAATGAATCCAAATAAATATGTAATGTCTAATTTATGACCAATTAGTAAAAATATTTTGAATAACATATTTGATAGATTCATCATGGGGTGAATATTCGTCCTCCCTCAAATGTATCTTCATCTAAACTGACTCGTCTTATTTTATTGTTGAATAAAAATTAATTTTTACCAAAATGATTTAATTATATGTGATATATTTGACTTCAAATAAAAAACAATTGAGGTGACTAAAATGTAATCTCAATGATCATTATGAAAATTAGTGTATTGTAATTCATTATGAACGAATAGTTGGAACCCTCACTCAAGAAACCTCAAGTATGGATAGTGAAATTATATATAAATCATGAAATATCTTATACCTCATGGCTAAAAAATTCTAATTATAATTTACTAAATAATTTAATTATTTTTCTTAATAAAAACCAAACTAGTTTACACATTCATATATGATGATAATTGGTGGGTCTTTACCCCTTTCATGAAAAATATTATAATTGAGGTGGGAGAAATTAATACCAATATACACAAAGATAATATGTTTTCATGTTGATATACTGGAATTTCAAATTGAACATTGATAATAGTGGAAAATCATAAGTTAGAGTCTCCTCCACATGTTTTAAATAAAAGGGAATATATTATTTTTGTGATATATGATATTCATCCTCTATAATGGCTCAACTTATTATATGATAATCTAAATAAGTATTTTTTGTGGCGTCATCCTTTGGTGCATTTTTGGAGGATAAAAATAAATGCTATGGAAATGTACATATCGGTACATGTGATGCACATATAATGAGTACTGAATATTCCTATTAACTAGGGGTAATTGAGTTCTTCTTGAAACTGTTGTTGCATTATTATACAGTGTTTCCAAAGAGATTCCATAAAAGACATGTTCATTAAAATTTTATACGTAAAACCTGATAGTTATTTCCCCTAAAGAAAACATTTCCCATTTTCAACTCGAGGTATTGTTATATATGTTTATATACATCCATAAAGGTTGTACTATGCATGTTTATCCTCACAGAAAATAAATCAATTTCCAAATCAGCTAACGTAGTGCCTATGAAGTTGTTCATGATATATTTTATAATGTCGTGAAAAAAATATAAAATATTTAAATGATTCAAATTTCATATTTTTATGACCATCGATGGTTTCCCTGATACTATATCATGGGTTAAAAAGGATATACTTTATGTAAATTATTTATTCTAATAAATCTCCAAATGATCACATGGTGTCTTTTAAAAAAAGTGAAGATTTTAACAACACTCTCTCTATTATCCCTATAATGTAATATGACTGAATAATAAATAATGTTCAAAAAAACTATAGTGAATTTTAATTTAATGAAACAGTTAGAATATATCATGAAAAGGAAACATATTACTTACTATATAAGAAACAATGTAACATGTAAATTGATGTTCAACTAAATTTAAATATAATTTTATCTCATAGAAAAGTATGTAATTTATAAATGTCACAAATTTCATAAATTAATATGGCAATGTTGATGGATTAGTAATTAATACCATATATTTCCATGAGTTATACAAAAACAGATTCATATGAGAATATAAAAATGAGTTTTACACTACTATTTTGTCTATTGAGATTTCTAATAAAAATTAATTAAATAAATGATACCTTGGATGAAACCCAAAAAAGATGATCCAAATGAGATATTATTTTCATAATACTAAAGTATTAATGTAACTGTTCATACTAATTTACTAAAATCTATAGAGGGAATAAAATTCATCAAAAAATGAATTTCCCCTTCTAGATTCATAATATTGAACATAATTTCTCTATATTATGACTCCAAATTTAATGACATAGAAAAATAATTTCACTGATATAAACAACATGATACGATATGCATATCATATGATCATTAATTAAAAGACATGTGGTTATTTTTTACATTACCCTCAATATCATGATATATAGTAATTATCATATTACATTAAATTTAATGGAATATGATTCTTATCATAAACCATGATACATTATAAAACATATTTCTTCTTATATAATGTTAATTTTCATTAATAGTTCATTTTCATAAGACCCGTGTACTAAATTACATGAAAATTTCATTACATTTCTATTAACTATAATGTTTTACACTCTTCCAGTACCTGATAAATACCTATATTGATTTAATTTACCTCGTTTCACCCTCAATTTTATAGTAATTATAGTAAAGTTAGGTTCAATTTCTACCATTTCAATATTCTATCAATTATTAGTCCAAAAATATGGTTCATATCACTATTTTTGTATGGTTTTGGAAATTTTATAGATATTTGAATTTTCAGTTACTAGAAAAATCAAAATTGTATTAGTGATTCAGAGTGGAAATCCAAAAATTTGAATGGATTTAGGCAATTTTAATAGATGAATATTGGGGTTTTAAAGGTAAATCAGTAGTTTTGGAGATCATCTAGAGCTTAGGGGTAATTGTTTTGGAGTATTATTCATTATGTGAATGATTGTGAGAATAATGACTTTGGGAAACCAAGTGGTGACCCAATCCACAATGAAAAATCAATTTATATATTAAGTAGAATGGCTATACCACATGGATGAAACATGATAAATTTCAAACCATGTAATTTTTCATAGGAAGCCATGGGAAATTTTCATAATATTTTCAAATAAAACCACATTTTTGGGAAATAGTTATGTACTCTTTGAGGATAAACAATGAATGGTACTAACATTGAGGTAGAATAATATCATTATTGGAAAGTAGTATAGAAAAAATATTACTCATAAAAAAAATTATTGTGTCACCCCATATAAAATAACAATTGGAACACCAATTTTCTCCCCCCTCAAGAAAACATAGTCATACAGCTTCCACCGCACTTCCAGAATAGAACATTCTTAAAAAATTTACATCTAAGTGTTATTTTCATTCTGTTTTGTGTATGATTACATATACACTAATAGTTTTTAAACTCCTCATCTGGTAATATTTAATTTCAGTTTTCTTTATTGTAGTTTTCATTGGTTATACATTCTGATCATTGTTATATTTTATTGATTCACATGGGGATTTTTCTCACAAATTGAAGTGAACATTCTAATATGATCTTTGTTTATTATCACATACCATTAAATCAAGGATTATCTTCGTATTTAGTTTTAAATTAATTAAATATTTTACTAATTTAAATTAATTATTTTTTTCATTATTATTTAGATATTTTTATCAGTTCGATGTTGGGAGTTTGTCAGATGTTTTTGATGAGTATGATGTCAGGATTCTATCATAATGCAATCAACCAGTCACTCTTTTATAAACAATACATGTTTAAAATTATATTAAATAATGACATATATAATATAATAATTATCATTTTTTCTTCACAATGTGGTATACTAGTTTATTTTGTGATTGAACCTAAGACCATGTTTTGATCGACCTTAGAGATCCATCTAATCTATAGTCAACCCTTTGAAAATAAATTAAAATTCTTCAAATGATATTATTGGTATATATAAATATATCCACTTGTATTATGAATTTATTTTATGTATGTGGTATACATGGAACCAACTATTTATGTATTAGTCCGCGTTTTAAAATTTTTTACATTACTAAATGAATACTAAAGCTTATGTTTGAAATTTCACAAGTATTTAAGTGGCTAGATGGACCCTCATGTATTGGTCAATCATATTTTCCACTATTTTTCAACGTATTATATTTTATAGTATTTGACCTAACAAACATTGAATTAGGTGAACCAGTTTCATTTATGTAATGTTGGGTGATGAATCAAGATGTGCATAAAAGGGGTTTTCCAAGAGAGATAGTGAGTGGAGACTGGAAGATAGTTCATCAAATTGGGCAGTCAAATTATGGATGAAAAAGGAATTGGATTAAGGTTGAATCTGATGAGTAACTTTTATATGAGGAGAAATAAACCATGATGAGTCACAAGGGTAACGTATAAGGTTCCACTATGACATCTGCTCCAACTGATAGGGTAGATACGGGAACATGTAGATATGATAACTGGGGCCACCTAATAACCTATACCAATGATGTGTGTTTGAGGTGTTTTGAGATGAAGATATGGGTTTGGGATTTTGGACAGCCCCTACTTTTTTAAAGAAGGAATTTATTTCATTTGTTATATATATGTATTCCTAGATGTTATCTCATTGATGTAGTATATGGGTCTAACAATATGTGATGGTTTTTTTTGGGATTCCTAAAGTCACGTCATGGGATCTAACATTTCATAATCATTTGATATAACTATAATTCTATTTGGAAGATGATGTCATAAGAGATTTCCAATTCATAAAATTCTATATTTCTAATTACCCATTTGAAGAACACACAAGGTGTAACGAATTAACATTAGGTCAATATGGGACATTAAGGACATCATGATTCAATAGAATTCGTAGTATGTAAAGGATATGGTTTTACTAGATTAGGGGTTTTATTATGATAAAATTAATTATGATGATATATCTAGGTCACCATTAGTATCTATAAATTCAATCATAATTATATTATGTTTTTTTGATCAAGATTCCTATGATTCTTGGGTGTCTTGTAATTAGAATAGTGAAATAGAATATGACCAAGGGTTGGTGAATTCCTATTTATAAGATTCAAGATTTTTATTGAATTTTTCTTTAGATAAACACCTTAGACTTCACAAATTTTGATTATCTATATTTAATTAAAACATATTTGTATATTTTAAGTTTATATTCAATGATTATGAGTTTACTACAATTATTTTTTTCAATACTGTTTTTAAAGTCACAATGATGTTCTTAGAGCCACCATCAGGAATAGAAAATTAACATGTGGGTGATCAGTATTATGAGTAATAGGATCAACACCAGTGAACAATACTCGAAAACCATGTTATACCAATGCGTTTGAGGGCCATTGGCTACTATGCATTTAGTGCAGACCTATACCAATAGTTTTCAAATACATTGGTATAGTCAATGTATAATAAAAGTGACAGAAGATGTTTGAATGGATGACATCTAACTTTTATATCAAATACCACACCACTATGATATATGTATTTTTTTCAAATATCATTTGATTAATATTTATATATTTGTATCAAAATTTCATATTTTAAGTAATTTAATGATATTTAACAATAAAATTGATAAAATAATATGGGTACACGTGCCAACTATTTTTCAAAACCATTCATATATATTTTTAATAATGGAAATCTTATAATGGTTTTCATATAACCCTTGGTATATGATTTTAATAGGGAACATATACCCATTGTTTTGTGAAAACTATTCATGTAGTGTTTCTATAAGTAACTCATACCCACCGTTTTTCCAATCTATGTGTATAAAGATTGATACAAGAACCTATACCCATTGTCATATAAAAACCATGGGAAAAGTTGGTGTAAATAAAAAGGGTTTTGGGAAAATAATGGGGATATTTATTTTATAAGGAATATATACACATTGTTTTCTAAAAAATGTGGGATTTCGTATTCAATAAGTAACATGTACACATGGTATTAGATAACTTATTAGTATAGGTGAACAATACCAATGGTTGTTCCAAATTGTTAGTATAGTTCCAATTTTATAGATTCAATTTCTAGTACTTAACTATTAAAAGTATATATCATGGACTCCCTGAGTGGTGATCATTGGCACAATTATCACAACATTCTCAAAGATGCATTGATAAAGGCTGGCGTAGGGAATATAGAGTTTTGTTTTTATAAATTAATTTATATAATAAATGATTGTAACATGGTGTATAGTATATAAATTAATTAAGTATGATATACACTTTAGGGGTTCCAAAATAAGTTATAAAATTATATTAAACCTCGGTGACAATGTAACAGTGGTACGAAAGTTGATCTTCCACTTCATGTAAGAATGTTTTGGGTTTTGGACTGAGTGTCAGTGTTCCACAAGAAATTTAAGATGAAATTTTTATTAGGATATCGTGAGGATCATTGATTAATTTATCTTCTAATAATTTTGTCTCTTATGATCTATCATTAATTAGAGAATATTATTGATCTGATGTAAGACAATCCATGTATGAATGTATTTTTTATCATTACATGTAATTACAATTTGGGTTTTTATACTTCATACTATAATATTTTTGAATAATTTAATCTAATTGGATATCTATTTAGATACTTCTCACACTAATAAAAAGTAATATTATCCACACATTAAGAAATAATACCCCAACAACTAGATGCATGACTCAATCATGTAAGAATGTGTTCTTGATACCATGTAGTGATCTGGTTCTAGACCCTAGTTAAGGGGACATTAGACAGAGATGTTATAATTCTGTTTTAGATAATTCATTATTAATTTTCATATTGTTTTTGGATTTTTGGAGATGATATTTTTGATTCATCATGTTCTTAACATTAATATATTTCTAGTGCAACATGGAAACTTCCTCAATCAAAATTCTATGCTACCAATGGATGGGATAACTATTTTTACTGGCATTTTTATATTTGGATATGATTTTTAACTTAACCAACTCAAATAAATCTAAATAGTTTAAGATTTATTATTCATATTAAGTCGCATATTAGAGAGGAAAGATGTGTCTCATGGGTTATATTTGGAATGTAGGATACATATGGTTTATGGATACTAGTGTGTGATGAGATTGATGATTGAGGTCCAGTTTATTAATGTGTCAAAATATGTTCCAATAATATTTTTCTGTATTAGTACTTTCTTTCATTCTACTCAGATTGAACATCATATTTAATTATTTCATTACCTTTCATGTCATGTGAATCTATTATGAGACTGTAAACAATGAATGATATTATATGGTCTAGTTTCATAGGAGTTTATTTGAAAGTAATACATCGAATATTGAAATTTATTCCCTCGTGCAATGTAGGTTAAGGGAATTCAATAATTTAAATTAGATATTTAATATTTTCACAACAAAATATATGTAATTTTATAATATAAAATTGAATATAATTTTTAGCATCTCCATCCTGGGAGCTACTAGAATATTGATATGTGCTAGGATGGCCACATTACCCCTACCCAATATATAATAAATGGAGAAGCTAATAATGAAACCAGATACACAATGATGTTATACTATGAATTTCTTTCCAAATTTAGTGTATAGAAACCATGATTGCAAGTATGTAATAATAATTATAATGAAAATTGCATGAAGTGATAAAATTGCATCATGAGTAGAATCTTGACTCTCCTCCCCAAGATCCATACTATTATTCCAGACAAACTCATGACCCAGAAGTACCATGAATCCCATTATCCATACCTATGAGAATAATATCTAATAATTTTTAAAACAACACACAATTATGTAGTGATATATAATCTTAGTAAGATAACACCCATGGTGTCTAGTAATTACTATTTTGTGTTATAAACAAAAGTTTTGTGCCAACATATGATATATGTAATAGCATAAATAAAAATAATTAAAATAAATATATCTCAGTTCGGGTCCTCAACGACACTTATACCATATCACTTGCTTCATAACAAATTAGGAATCTGTATAATGTACATGAAATAAGAAGGATGCATATATATATAAATGATAGAAGTAAAAATGATGAAAAAACGGAAAATTACCCTATGATTGTTCTTCACTAGGAGGTATAGTTTATGTGTCCTAAAATTGGGCTTCAAGCACTATAATGTTATCAAAATCTATAATGGAAAGAAATCATAAATAAATAAACACTTTCCATCCATAATCGTTATTATTATTATATTCAAGTTGTAGAGTTGGAGTTTGAGCCCATCCTAAAGGTATCACTAGGGTACATACATCAATTAATCCAATAACACTGATCACATCCAAGGAAATATTCTAAATGACCATGTATCTCACGAGGAATGTCTTAATGCTGAGTATGTCCTGATATTTCAATAGGTTGT
The DNA here is from genome assembly GCA_963277665.1 of Viscum album. Taxonomy (NCBI): domain Eukaryota; kingdom Viridiplantae; phylum Streptophyta; class Magnoliopsida; order Santalales; family Viscaceae; genus Viscum; species Viscum album. The sequence goes on from OY728163.1 coordinate 698,087,754, forward strand.
CAAATATCACATAAGCCATGTCGTAACTAATTTTTCTATGGTTCCATACTTGAATGTCCCTTTGGGAACTAGTATAAACCATCATTATTTTAGAAACCCAAGGAAACCCTTATCTCGAAAATCCTATGAAATAATCTCTCAACCATAATGTCTAAGTGGTAAGGATTTAAGAGTTCTTGGGTTGTCCTTAATATGGAACTCACATTGTCTCACAACATTGAATTTAATTATTTTTCAAATAAAATGATTTGACATGATATTTATTTATAATTGAAACCAAATAATATGAGCAACAGAAAACCACATACTAATAATCATTCTAGTCATGTAGTTACAACCAAGGAAATTTATCAATGAATACAAACAAACGCACATATCTTTTTATAATGAAGATCTGAATAATAACTAAAAAATGAAGAAAATCATTAGGAACAATTTAACCAAAAATACTTAAGGATCCCGGTACACAATTATTCTAAATAATTTATCTACATTAAAACTAATCATCTAGGATCAAGCAACAAATGCAATTAATTATTTTAATGAGTTTGTGGATTTTGGAAAATAGTCCCAGAACATCGGCATACCTATAGGTGAATCAAGTTATGTTGAAACAATATAAATAGGTCAGATTATCTCAATCAATGATGCAATTATCAAGCATGTAGATTATTTATTTAGAACATTTATTATTAAACTCTTTTATTAGGCACTAACACGAATTATAAAATGTGATTTAAAATACACATAAATATAAGGGGAATGAGTGTATATGCCCTACATTTTACTCATAGAGGATCTTATGACCCATAGAGATCTTTGATTTGACCTAAAATGGAAGAAACTGGATGATTTTAGTAAAACCACAATTTTAGGTAAAAAACTTCCATAAAATATTGCATGACCAATTTATAATTAGATCAAATGAATATTGGTGTTTGAATTTAGCCTTACCGAGAGCATCATTGTGTGCCTAACAATGTAAATATTGGAGGAGAAACGAGACTATAGTGGGATTCTGAATGAGAGGGGGTGGAGGGGGTGGACCACCTAGGGGGCGCTATAGGGGAGATACACATGGAGAGGGAGGAGAGGAGTATAAGAAAAAAATAAAATATAGAAACAATAGAACATGAAGAATAGAAAACATAAAAATAAATTAAAAGGAAATAAATAAATAAAAAAAAATGGTGGAAGAAATGAGATAATTAATTCATATTGGTCAACCACATAATAATTTTTTCTAATTTCTTTCCAACCATTACAATTTTATTATTTAATTTTATCACTCAATAGATTCCATTAACTTCCATCAAATTCTTCTCATTACCTTTTAACTCTTTTAAATATTTTTTATCATGAATACAACATTGTGGCATGACTAAAGTTGTTTCAAAAAGCCTAAGAAACTATTTAATTAACATTAATAGCTACCTAGGACTTGGAATAGGTTGTACAGGTGCACAGATGATGTCACCTTAAATATTTGAATTAAAAACCTAAATGGTCTATACTGTTATTAAATAAGGGACGTTACAACCTCCCCTCTTTATGACAACTCGTTCCAATGTTTCCCTTCCAAGGGTAGTGGAACTTCTCCTGAGAAAATTTCTGGCCACTGTACATGTACATTATTCTCATGATATTAGGTATCATCCATAACAAATCCATGTTTCCATAACTCCTATAACTAAGGAACTAAGTTTCCTCAGAATACCTTCATGTTATGGTCGAGGATATGGATCAACCACTCCAAAAAGGATGAATCCTTTTTTATCTTGATATCATCAGGATCCAAAGAGTCATACATTAATGGATGATACTATTGAAGTTGAGATACATGGAATATATCATTCATGGTTCTCTACCTCCGAGGTAGTAATAATCGATAGGCCACCGGTCCATCCTTTTCAATTATCTTGAATGACCCGATTTAACTTGGTGATAACTTCCAAGGTGTCCTCATTCATTTGTGACCCAACCTAGGATAAACATGTAGAAATACACCATGTACAACCTCTATGTCCAGAGGACTGCGTTGACGATTAGTATAAGGCTTTTGTCTGGAATGAGATCAGATAATAGCCTTATGAATCTACTGAACATGATCAGATGGTTTCTGAATTATATGTTGACCAAATAGAGCTTCCTATACTATATTGATCTAGCATAATGGTGAAAAAATAGTCTACCATAGATGGCCACATACATAGCCACTTTATAGGTCACCTGAAATTATTTATTATAGGTAAACCCCACATGAAGAACATGTTTCCCCTGGTAACTTCCAAAATCGTCGATAAAAGCTAGTAGTATATCCTCTTACAATCGTATGGTCTACTCGGACTACACATGGTAATGAGGGTGACATGCAGTACTCAAGAGTACCTTTAAACCCTAATATTTCAGAAAACCTTTCTAGATCTATGAATTAATGCAGAGATATCTCTCTGAGACAATAGAATGAGTTACACCATGATTTCAAAATATCTCTTGGATATACAGCCTTCCCAACACAACAATATAAAGGGTATCCCGAACATGAATTAAGTGCGCAACATTGGTCAATCTATCAACACTCACCCAAAATACATCACTAACTCAAGGAGATTTTGGAAATAATATATCAATATCTATTTTTATTCCATTAAATTTTCAATCAGGATTGGAAAGAGGTTATAGAAGTCCAACAGGTTGTTGGTGCTCTTCCTTCACCTGCTGACAAGTGGAGAAGTGAGTAATGAAACTCACTGTCTACTTCTTCATACCAAGCCACCAGTATAGATTATACATGTCTCTATACATATTGGTATGTCCCTAATGAATTGACCAAATTTACTTATGAGAGTCCTACATCAACTCTTCTAATATATATGAATCGGAAACAGTACATGGCCCCGATAAAGTAGAGTCTCACTTACATTAAAACACTTACTAGGTATAGGGTTCTATCATTTGACCATTTCTCTAAACATGATCCCCTCTAGATTAGATAACTATTTCATACAAACTCATTGCAGAAGAGAGGATTGCACTGTATGAGTTATATGATCTTGTTTCACTTGTGATTACTGACCTCCAGATGCATCTTATAAAAAAGAGTTGTCATCTTCAACTCGCTACTGGCAACATAGAAAACATGTATTTGTGTCTTGTGGATCAAAGGATCATCCACGACATTTCCCAGAATAGGGGTATATGAAAGATCATATTGAAGTAATGAAGGTATTTGAACCACCTACACTTCTAAATATTCGTGCCTCGTCATGCTGAGATATATTTCAAGCTAGTGTGATCCATGTAAACAATGAACATCGGATACCACTTTGTAGCATCCACATCCTAGGAGCCTCTAAAAGGTTGCTTTGAATAGGGTTGGAAACCTAACCTCAACTATATGTATAATATGTTCAGAAGATGATAAATAAACCAGATACACAATGATTTCATTATATGATGTCTGTACTAAAGTATGAGTATAGAAAATAGGGAATATAAGCATGCAATCAAAGATGTAATGAGAATTACATAGAGTGAAACAACATCATCATGAGAATAATCTGGGACCTCTACCCCAACCAGTATACTAAGATGAAATCGAACTCAATTACAAGAAGAATCATTCTTCCCATTATCCCTACCTATCAGCATAAAGTTAACTTGGGTAACAAATGGCGCCCAGGTTGGAAGAGAGATAAAATTCCGTTAGCCCGACACCCATAGTGTCTAAAATTTTCTATTTCATTCTATAATACAAAGCATTTTTCCAACATATGATAAAGGTAAGATAATGAATAAACATAAATAATATAAATGAATATTATTCAGGGTCCCCAACGACACCCGTCACATATCACCAACATTGGATAATTCTTGGAATCTGAATTGGGTACCTATAATAAGAAGAATGCATATACGTATATATATATAAAGCATAAAAAATAAAATGAAGGTAAAAATGAAAAATACCACAAGCTTTATCATTATATTGTTTTTAAATTTATGTGTAAAAAATGTGTGGTTCAAGCACTATAAATTTATCAAAAACTAAAAATGAAACAATGAATTTATAAATAAATGCATTCCATGCGTCATAATTATTATTATTTTCGTGTTGTAGAGTTATATTATGATACCATCTAAAGGTATCACAATGATACATAATTCAATAAATCCAAAACCACCCTACCTATTTATGGAAATATTCTGAAAGACCGTGTATCACATGAGGCATGGCCTTATCACACGTATGTCCCATTATTTCACATAAAGGGTCAAGTATCTCTTAAGACATGGTGTAGTCTCTTTTCCAATTGGTCTATCCTTGAATGTTCCTTTGAGAAATAGTATCAATCATGAGTAGTTTAGAACCCCAGGGAAACTGTAGTCTAGAAAATCCTAACACATGATCTCTTGGGTGTAATGTGAAACCAGTTATTGGATGTGTAGATATATGTATCTCTAAATGGATGTGATGGACACCCGACAGTGATTGAAATCCACTTGTTCATGAAATGGAGTGATCCAACTCATGCCAAGAATGATTTTGATGCTAGAAATCTCGAGAATATGGAATTCAAAATTAAACTGTACCAACCTATCCCAAGAGGGAATTCATGGCATTGGTGTATGACCTCTGTCCTAACCCCTGGTGAAGTTTTTAGAGACACGATACCACAAATGTACTCGATTGGAAAACAAATGATTTCAATAACATCATAAGATAAAATGGAATATGATGCTCTATTATCAGACACACACCTTTAGAAAGAATTCATAGTAGAAGAAAAAGACATGAAAAAATTTAATAAAGAGGGTTGGTATATAGAATGCCACTAAGAACTACACAATAGGTAGACTAATCTAGCAGTAAGGTATAATAATGTTGAGTTAACATAATGGATCACTAAAACAATGTCTACAACCTATTTCCTTGGTAATGTAATGTTAACTTCTGAAATATTATCACAACATTATATTTAACAAATAGGCACTCAAATTTTTTTTAACATGGCACAACAACACTCACATGAAAACATTTAGATGCACAATGATGAATGATATGGAATTGAAATATTTATTTCATTTTAACCCTATAGTTCCAAATATGATCCATGTAAATGAATTTCCCTTCATATCATTGGGTTGTAAATGTAAAAATCTTTATATCAAAAATAAAATTATTATATACAATACATAACAAGTGTGTCACCCAACAACGAACTCATATCAACAATAATTGGAATAATCAATAACTACAATCCTATCCTAGAAATTTTTGTTTTGCAAGTACATGGGTTAGAAATATCTAAAATAGGGTATGTCACAAATCCTCATATCTTAGTCTCCATTATAATACAAAACGTATGAAAACATTTAAAACCCTCCTTTGATAAAACATTGTAGCATCCCCATCTCGGGAGCCGCTAGAAATTTTGTCAATGATGGGTTGGCCACATAACCTCAAGTTCCTATTCCTTAATGTCAGAGGTTTCTGACTAGCATCTTAGGAATTTTTAATGTGTATACGGGTAAGAATTTTCCCTTATGGGTTATAAGTAATATAAAAAAGAGGAAAACCATTTTATAACAAATTGATTAATTATATAAATAACCAAACTGCATCATAAGATAATAAATAACCCCAATTTCTAGTAAAATCCATTCGTGACAGAATGTGTGATGGATTTATAATGATATTTAATGATTCATGATGAATGAGTTTAGTATTAATGAATGCTTCCCTATACACTAAAAAATGTTGAAATCAGAGGAGAAAAGAGATTTCAGTGGGCGTCTAAAAGAGAAGGGAATAAGCGCAACACCTAGGGGAACTACATCGGTGACACGTATGGAGAGGGAAGAGAGGAGGGGAGGGAAAAAATAAAGGAATGAAAAAAAAAGAAAGGAAAAAATGTAAAATGAAAAATAAATAAAAATGGAATAAATAAATAAAATAATAAAAATAATATATTTGATGAAGTTATAAAATTAATTAAAATGTCTTTACCCCATATTACAAAATTTAAATTTCCCTCAAACAATTTCTATTTTATTATTATTTTTATCCGTCTTTAAATTCAATTACATTCATAAAAATTATTTATATTCCCATTATAATCTTATAATGTTATTTCAATTCTGAACACTGTGCCTAGGCATGACACAAACACTTTACAAGAAGCGCAAAAAATTATTTAATTAACATTAATTGTTGTTTCATACCCGTAACATGGTTCACAGGTGAACCCCTTGGGCCTCTTTAATGTTTTGAACAAAAAACCATAATGTTTTGTACCTTTATTAAATCACAGACCTTGCATATTTCATCTAAACCACACGATGTTACATGGTTCAATTGGAAAAAATAATCCATGGCAATTTTGTTATGTTTAATGGCATAATTGATGATCAGGTTATGAATCCTGAGGGGGTAGTCTTTTATATTGATGAAGAGTGATAATTATATCCATAACATTCATTAAAATTGGAATGATGTTCTTAACCTATGAATATATGAATAATTTTGAGTGTTTTTTGACATGCAGTTCTATGAAACTAGAGTAGATGGTGTAGGTTATAGGACATGGAATCCTTGAGTTATGAATCAACATTAGTGAGTAAATGATTTTTTCATGATATAATGGTATCTTTTCAATGGGATAACCTAAGATAGTGTATTTCCACAAATACTAAAGAACATTTTGGATCTCATAGGATGCGATCACTGAATATTAGGCGATTTCAAGAATTTCAGCATATCATGGTGATTCCATGGGTTTTTTTGATTGCATGTTCAGTGGTGGTGTATAAAGAATGTGTTCAATTGTTAGAGATGTTTGGGATTCATTCCATATCCTCCATGGATATATATTTGAATCATGATGAGAATGCTGGTGGAAACATGGGTCTTGAATGTAACCATGTTGTTGATAGACATATGTTTTCAATAATTAACTAATATTTCATGTATCATGGTCAATGTTTATTTTTGTTAAACCATTATTATTTGTGTGTGACTCATAGAAGCATGAATATATAGTTTATATTGGATGTTATGGGATTTTACCCTTGATATATTGGATGTGATGTAAATTTTCAATAAATGTTTCATTCGGAACTGATTTATTATGGAATAAGATAGTGACCAGGTGAAATATGGTGGCCAATGAAGCTTGATGAACCACTTGTGGTTTTAAATGCATGTGAATTAATATATATGAATAATTCACTATAAGAAAGAGGTGATATTAGATTTGGATCAGGTATAGTGGAACTCATGGACATAGAGAATCAAATTTTTGTATTGAATGGATGAGGTATGTTTGTCTTAGGAGGATTGAAACACATGAATTGTTAGATCCGATGAATGATGATATATAAAATTTGTGTAAGAATAATAATATCTTAGTGAAAAAAACATATACTATTAGAGGTTTAAACTCATGTGGGAAGGATCATTTAAATTAAATTCCATATCATCATATGACTGATATAAAGCATGGATGAATTTTTTCAATAGATTCTGATATATTTTTATTGTTTGGTTATAAGATTTTTTATTCATAATAGATGTTGTATGGATTAGTAAAATTAGTATTTTTATTAGGTTGATCATTCTATGACATGAGGATGATTCATGGGCTGATATATGATATGTTATGTTTTTAGTGAGTTAATCACTATTTCACGTCATGGTTCAATGGGTTGAAAACGTTTTGTGTCATGATTCAATTGATGAAATTGAGTTTCTTTAAATGGTTCTAGGGGTGATTCCGGTGGTAAATTTCAATTATGGTTCAATTTGATTGGGTAAATCATGGATATTCATATAATGTTGATAATGTTTTTTGGGTTCATCAAATAAAATATCAAGGGGAAGTTATGAGTTTTGGATGCAACCATTCATTTTAATTTTTAGTGATTATGGGTAATGTGCATGGGTTTTTATAAAAATCATGATGAATTCATGAAAAGAGATAAGATGTACTAATTTTTTTAAACTGCTATTTTCGATTGTTTTAGTGTGTGGGGGTTTGGAAACAACAATATGGGTATCATTTAAGATCTAAATTTTTAATAGGTGACTTTGATGGGGGGGAGTGATGTTACTCTGAATCATAAATTATGACATGATCTACATGATAGGGACAACAACCAGAAATGTAGTTATCCCTGTAAAGAAAAAACATTATATCAGGTTGGAAAAATGTGGATGGGGACTATATTCCTTATTAACTGATGGTTGATGGTGTTATCTAGGGTTTTGATGAGATAGGTGTTATGTAATTATAGATCTAAAATGGATGGTCATTTAATGTTTTTGAGTAAAATGTGTATAACAGAGTGTGATTTGGTAACATTAGTGAGTTGGGTTGACTAGTTTAATGGACTGTAATATATCTTACTGATAAGAAGATATATGGTGGGAAATGTGTAAGACCCTATTTCCATATCGGCTAAAAAATGTGGGAATTTAAATTTTTAATTTTTGGATAGGATGACATTTTAATATAGATTTAGAATTTAATTTATAGATTTTTAACATCATAATATGATGTTTCTATTTAAGGAATTAGGATTATATTGTAGATCATGAGTTTAGGTGAGCCATGAGACCATTGAGGTAGGATTCAACTATTTCAGTTGATTCATCAGATGGAACATGGTTTGGGGTGCACAATTTTTGAGGAACTATAAGGTCCCCGGAAAAATAATAAATCATTTATTCATTTTTTAAGGATCATAGTTATATTACATGGACATAGCTTATTAATGATCCAACTCTTCATATTTTAAGTGGAATCCATGCAAGGGATGCAATGGAGTTTCATATCCAACAACAATGTTGGTACCATGTCTGTAAAAATATGCAGTTATTTCATATGAGGTTTAAGGTTTTAGGATGTTCCAACTACGTTATTTGAAATAGGTTTTTTAATTTTTGAATTTAAAATATGTGGCTCTTTTGTAGATTGTTTTTATAATTCTTCCTCTATGAAAATAAAATGGGGAATTCCCATTGTATCCTTCCATTATATTATAATATGTGAGCCATATTCCCCACTCTTCCCCAATGTATCCTTATACTGGGTTATTTTAGTTACTTTTTATTAATTTTTTTGGTATTTTTATTTTACTATTATAATATATATTTATTTTCCTCCATTAACCATAAATATTGATTTTTTCTATTTAGTCATTGATTGAAAATTATAAAGAATAATGTAGTGATAAAATAATTCAACTGAGGCTTACATGTAGCCTCTGAAGTGGATGAAATGATGAGATGTTATCCCCTCACCACATTCAATATCATGGTGAATAGCCACTACTTAAATTTTTCAATGAAGTTAATATTAAATAAAATAAAATTAATTATCATTTTATTTTATTTTAATATTTTTTAGAAATTAAATCTTTCCTGTATATCACAATCTATTGGGAATCATTTACTCATGAATGTATATTGATATGACAAAGTAGTGTGTTTTTTCCAAATATTCCATGTGAAGAAATGTATTAGTTAATTAATTATAAAATATTTCATTAATGTTTTTTATCTTACATTTTTTCTTTAAGATAATCACAAGTAATGGGAGTTAATACTGGTATTAGACATATATATGTGTGCCTTCATAGATACTATGATCCTTTGTTAACTAAATAATAATACTTCTAATATGGAATTTGTTCCTTATGTTGTAACACCATTGATTGTGCTATTCATTTATATTAATGTCATATGTGTGGACCCTCCAATTGAAGATGTAGGACCCTTTTTAAAAATGATCATTTTATAAAAAATATATTTGTCTTTTTTGGATTTCACAATGTGCCTAGGATTGTTATAGACCCTCGTGTACAGGATCAGAATCTTGGTTGTAGATGCTTGAAGATATAAATAATGATGTGTATTTTGTAGGTTCCATATTATAATTTGAATCAATGAACTATATATAAAATTATATAATTACTCATATTGTCTGGCCCAAACATTTCCCATTACATATACCCTACAAATGTTGGTGGATAGGTTGGGTGTTTGGGCCGACACATGACACCTAAGAATGTGAACGAGAATAATGGAAAATCACTAGTGATTCTTTTCTAGGAGGCCATAGAGTCATTAATGAATCACATGGGAGAAAATTATGTTTCCTTATAACTTATGTACCAAACAAGAGTGTGAATGTTCAAACATGTGGGGATGGAATGTTGTTCCACATTAGAACCTATGTCCAAAAATTAAGTCCAAGGGGTTTTAAGAAAAACTGTGGTGTTGAGATATATTCTAAACCCATGATGTATATTAACTCACCAAAATTATCTAACTTATATCTTGTTATAGATTCCTTGGTGTAATACTTTGGACCCACCCCATTTTCCTGACCAAATGTGACAGTCTTATTGGGGATGTATATAAGTACATCCAAGAATCCAGATTCATCACCACCTGTGGTATTTTACAGATACAATATGGATGATGGTGTCACAATAAATACCCAATATTTACCATAGGATATAGATTGGGAGCCATGTGATGAATAACAACGATGATGGGATTCGACCATTGGTTAATGTGGGATTCCAAATTTGTATAAAATCCCCAGGATACCTAATATGTATAATATAAATACATTCATGATATGGGGTTTTATTATGATCAATATTATTAAAAAATAATCTACACCTAACCCTAAGGATCATTTTTTCAATCCTTTAGATATTACATGTTCTTAATATGGATATCTTGGATTCTTATGATCCATATGGATGACAACCTGACATAGATGGAAACTATAAAAACCCTACACTTTTTTCACATTAATATATTATTTATTAAATAAAATGAAACGTAATATAACCAAGATTATCATTAAGCACAAAATATTTTTTAATTAGGTACATAAAAAAGAATTCTCATGATGGGGTGAACCATCTTTATTAAAAACATTATTAACATACTTCTAATATTCCATGGATTTTAAATGTGAAATAGTCACCTAGGTACATACCTAAGAATGTGGGGAGATATAAATCCTAAAAAGGGGGAAAATTTGGCATATCATGAAGAGTATAATAATTGTTCGACAATAGGTATATCAGTGAGGAATAAAAATTATTGGACTAATAATCAAGAACAATGAGACATGATATATAATAATAATATAATTGAAAGAGTGGAAATGTTGAAACCACAAAAAACACTACATAATAAACTTATGTCAATAATTAATGATAAGAAATAATTATTGATAATGTCCAATAAAGGAATCAGGTTCACACAATGTCCTGATATGATGTCTCATGAGACTAAATGTATCATCCATGGTAAATAAAGAATAATACATTTTTCATATTTACTAATTTTTTTGAATTAAATATTAATTTTACATAAAAGTGGATGTTATGTTTGTTGGCATACCTGATACTCAACAATGGGTTTCTATGAAGTCTAATGTTACACATAATGCTTAGTCATACTAAAAACTAATAATATAATATTATTATCTTCAATAGTAGTTAACGCCTAGCCGTTGTAATGGTGGGAAGGAACCGAACTGTCTACAATATGATTATACAGGTTTGTTAAATGTTTTTACCTTTATTAAATAAATTTTAGAGGATTAAAATGTGAATTAATCTAATTTTAAGCATAAAAACCCTAATATTCTTTAAAATGTTGTTTTACCCCCCTTTTAACGGAGAACCCTCTTTAAAACTATTTTTTTCACTTTTATTTGTTTTATTGACAAAATCAAATTCTTCTTAAGAATCGTGATATAAAAATTCAGTTTGGGTAAATTTTTGGTAATTTCCTGATAAAATTCATTTTTTAATGAATTGTGAAAACATTGTATTTTAATTCAAAACTACCTTTTAATGTAATTTATTTATATGGATAGTTTATCGTTTTAATTGGTTTTAAGTTTTAATTAGATTATATTTTAACTATTCAATCCAATATTGTTCAATGGGAGTAATTTCACTTTGAAATTGGACTTAAACATGTGTCAATTTTTTGATAGTTATTATTTCTTAAAAACAAGCTTTTTTGTTTTGACAACGGGAATTAATTTAAATTTAATTAATCCAACTTCTATATTTTTATTTTCTTAAAATAGACATCATTTTTGATTTCCTAATGTCAAATATCGCTTAGGAATAATTTATGGTATTTTTATGAAAAATGTCATTTTTGGATGAATAGTTAAAATATTGAGTAATAGTTAAAAATATAAAATTTTCATTTAAAGGAAATTTTACCTCTATTATGAATTGAATTTTGAAAATCTGACATACATGGTTCTTATTAGTAAGTAATATGTGGTTCAATATTAAGAAAATAAATTTTGTAAATAGTAACCTTTCACTTTTGTTAACCGCGATTAAAGGTAAATAGGGTAATTCAAGGTAAAAAATATTATAATAATATAAAATTACATTAAAAGGTGTCATAACATTATAGGATTAGTAATGGCCAACCATGAAAATACTTGGGTGAGACTTTTGGCATTTTAAAGACACATGTGTAAGATAATTATATTCATAACTTTTTATTTAAAGTATAAAATATTAATTTCATAAACAAGTATTTTTTTGAAAAAAATAATCAATGTGGGGTTATATGATTGATATATTTTACTATAAATATTCATCAGTAATCTAAACATATTTCATACATCATGGTATTTTTTTTATTTTTAAACATCAAATAAATAAAATTATTTATGACATAATAATGATGCAATTTTTACCTTAATAAGAAATGATTTAAATAAATAAGATTATAAAATATAAAATAATATCCATAACATGTCCAATTCTTATTTTATGATTTTATTTAGAAAACAAGTCATATTATCTTCTCATTTAATATGTTTTGGATCTTTAGAAACAGAAAGTCATTATATAATAAAATAATATTTTCACACTTCCCAAAAGAGCCCCTCCTCCCCTTATAAAAATCCCTCTCCTCTAACCCAATACTCTCACCACTCAAGCCTAATGGATCATCCAAAATCAGACAAAATAAGCATTAAAGATCCATCTCTTCCTCTTAGAAGCCATAATTTAGGCACAAGGCACTTCAAAAACACCTTTTGGTTTGAACCAAAGGGAGTTACCTGATTTAAAGGTAACGTCTCCTTTAATTTATTTTGGTTTATATTACTTCTCCAACCCTTTAAACTATATTTATTTCATTATTTTATAACAAAAATAGTATCCTCAAAATTATATGTTGTTTTAATTAGATTTATTCAAATTACACATACACACACATTCACCTAATGGATAAAAAAACATATTGTTTTTTTGGACGACAAACTAACGCCTCACGAAATGAGGACTAATCAATCTTCTTCGACCACCTCTAACGGTGGAAATTATAGTGGAACTGTATTTATATATGATATATATTATGGTAATGGTTTCTCTATTCTTCTGTTATTTTTATTTACAAACATAACTTTATGCTTTCCAATATGTGTTTATACAATAATTTCAATAGATAAATCGTGGACGACTCACCCCTCAAAGTGATATGATTAATTCATGACATCTGTGGAATGTATAATGGATGGAATTAATGAAATTATGTAACATATATATCATAATATATTATACAAGAATTATAAAATACCTATATATCATTATGTTTTCATTCAATAAAATATTAAATATAAATGAAAATAGCATTTATCCGTATGTACGGCTTACCATCTCCATGAATGGTGCATTTCATTTCTTCTCTCCAAATGTCATGTAATATTATAAATACATAAATATACTGAATATATATTATATATATTATGTCTATATTATTAATATCATTCGGGAGATAATGTACTTTTCACCACATGAATAACATGTAATTATATGAAGTACAGTTTTGACTCAAGTACCAAATATCGAAAAAATGACCATCATTAACTAAAATGATAGAATAATTTTTATAAAATGTTAATAAGTGATATAAAAGTAATATTAAACGTGAAAAAGTTTCTTATGAATTTAAAAATTAAAATTATCTTATTATTTATGAGATTATAGAATGACTGGGTCAAGTCTGACACGAGGTAAGGGGTTTTCTCTCACGTTAAATTTCGTGAACATTCCATTGTTCAGAATTAATTTATTGGATGTGGTGTATTGTGTACATACTTTTGATATATATTATCATTATTCTATTTTTATTCATGGTATTTTGTGAATAATTACATTTTTATTAACTTTCGGTCATAAGACTCGATTGATTGCTACGTGGTAAGGGGGTTTCATCTCACTTTTTATTCCTTTGAGATTCATGATATATTTTCCATGATTTCCTTTTGTGTGGTGTATATACTGCTCGTGATTGTATTATTTTTCTAATATACCTTATTTCAAGGGTATTTATATATTCAAGGTATTATCCTTCTTTCATGTGGTGTATGTTTCGTACATTACCAAATTGGTAAGGGAACATTTTAACCCAATTTCCATTACTTGGGTTAATATTCTAATTCTTAATTATGTCATGTTATGATTATGTGTGGAATAACTATTTATTTATTTATTTTGTAATTTAAAATCCTTTTTTGTGGATATACTTTTTTTACTCAAAATAACTCCATTGATAAATTCTCGACTCATCAATATGAACTGAAAATGAGTAATTTTATATCAATTTCCATTAAATGAGTTAAACATCCAAGTCATTGGTCTTTTCATAAAAAGAACATTTGGGAATGTCCTATTATTTATTTAAACAATATATCTAATCATATTGAGATATTTATATTTGTCAAACAATTTTATTTAATTTATTTATCCATAATATATGGATAATTTTTTTGTAAGGGATTTCATCTAAATTTACATTCTATTAAGACATCATTTTTTAAGCACCAATTCAATATTATATGGTTTATATATTAACTTTTTGAAAATTATTTCATGAATCCCATTATTATCATGATATTATAATGTTCTGATTAAAAGTTACTCCACAATTATTTGTATTCAAGTGTCTCTCTTTTGTTATGAACAAAATCACTAAAATATCATTTTAAATGATTTATAGATTAATTATTATAAATATTTCTCAGTAATGTCCATGATTTAAATATGATTTTTAGGATTTATTTATATAAACAATATTGTTTTTAAATGATAATTCATTTAAAAGATTAAAAGTGGTATGGGAAACATTGATTCAAAAATCTCTTTATTAAATGATTTAATTGGTTATTGAAAATAGTTTGATAAATAATTGGTTATGGTAATATATTGAAACAATATATTATGATAACAATGTGAAAATTTTATCTTTCCTTTATGATTTTCTTATTTTTTATTCCTACATTCTGGTTCATCGATATTGTTTATGAATACGGGTGGTTCTGTGATAAACCTAGGGCGAGTGATCCTAGATAGCTCTCCAATTCTTTGGGTAACGTGACAGAGTTAAACAATAATGTTTATCCTAAGAGATTTAGTGAATATACTATGACAATTATTCCAAATGTAACTCCCAACATAGCTGTGATAGCTACAATCTAAGTATGATATGGATTCCATAAGTTACCCTTATGATTTATTATTTCTATGTGTTATTCATAAGTATTATGATTTCATGGGGTATGTTATGATTGAAATGTATAGTTTCATTGATTTTCATTTATTGATCTATAAATATTTCTTTTATTTTTTTCATAACCCATACTGAGCTTTGTAATCTCATCCCATGTTTTTGAAATGTTTTTCATAGGACATAAAGTTGAATATGGTCAAGGATGGGATCATGGAAAATTCATAATATCGAAAAAATTAAACTAGACATGATTAATTTTAGAGTTATTATCTCATGAAAAAAATGGATACTGAGAAGAAGTGTCAACCATGAAATTTTTGAGATGTAATGTAATAGTTATAGATGAATTATCTACAACTCTGACCTGAAAAGATCCCCAATGTGAATTATTCTTCAAATTCAAGATTATGTAATTTTAAGGATGGGTCCTTATAGTGGGTATCAGTTGTTGGTTTAGAATACTTTAGATTTTAGGTTGTTATTTAAGCATATGTTACATAACCTAAATGGATTGCATATTAGAAAGTGCCATAATTATTTTAGATAAATTGAACGAGTTTAAGAAAACATGAATATGTCTATCTTAATATTTACCCTCCTCATAAGATATTATATGATGACTTTAGTGATATACTGACACTGAGCATTTTGTGTTTAGTAACTGGCGGGATCTAGCAGCCACCAAAGTAACATTGGATGTGAAGAAAGCTGTGACGGTTTTCTGAACAAGAAAATTAATGAAATAAGAGCTGCAATGAGAACTCTGGTGGTAATTCTCTACAAACTATCTGGAGTCATGATTGTCCACCCTGGACCTTGGTGATTTTCATAAGGTATCTCATATGCAAGAAAAAAACCCTACATATTTTCAGCTAATAATCATGAAGGTTAGTATGTTCAAAAACTTATGTGTCCTGGATGTGGAAATAAACACCTAGGAAAATTCTTCAAAGAGACAGGAAGATGCTATAGATGTAGGAATGTAGGTCATAATTCCATAACCATCCATGGAAAATGGAAGAATTCAGTTATCTCTAAGAAAGGGGATGAATTTCTATATGTGGGATCAATTGAATGTTTTAAATGTGGTGTTCATGGTCATTATACAAACAGATGTCATATGAAGAAGTTTCGGGAATGGTATCACCAGGAACATATAAATACATGTTTCCCAATACCTAATTCCATTTTTATTGAGGTTGAAGAAACTGACAATGACCAATGATAGGTATGGATTATTTCTTAATATATTTTTTGATATTATTGAATATTAGGATATGATTCATGATATTGTTTGTAGTAAATATGTATTGCAGAAAAAGTTGGTAAAGAATGTTAATGGATCATGATAAACGTTGAATGAGTAAAAAGTCAACATATAATGGATTCAATAGATATGGTAGATTTTAAGATAATGAAATGATTAAATTTATTAAGGCTCTATTGATGATGGGATTAAATTGGAAGACTTTTTAATGTATGTATAACCTTGATGTTTGATATATGAAAATGTTATTCAAGGAATAATTATATTATTTATGATAAATGGTGGATATTTATTTTGGAAGAATCTGTGTTTTTATTATGGACATATGGTGATTTGGGGAAATGATAAACCTATCATATAGAATATGTGATTTGGTTAATTACACTTCAGAATGAGACATTACGAGTAATTGATTTTATTTGGAGATAAATTTTAAGATTTACTATGGAAGACATTGTGATTAAATCCTTCTAATTTTTTGGGTTGCAATATTAGTTTTGATTAATTTTAATAATTTCTAGTACATTTTTTTATTGAATGGTCTTTGCCGAACATTGGTTATTTTTTGTCGAATTTTGGGGATTAAGAGTAGTATTTATTTTCCAAAAGTATTATCCTTTTTGGGGATTATCTAATATTCTACTAAGATTTTCTCTTTGGGATGATTTCTAAAGATAGGGGAAATATATAGTTAATCTTTTTTGGATTATCTGATACTTTAGAAGTTGATTCTAGCACTTTTAAAGTGACCATGTAACTCTGAATACTCATCGTGTGGATAAAAGATGAGTTTGTGGTAGAAATTTAGTAAAGGATGAAAGTCTACATGACATTTATGTATGATTCCATATATTTTTAGTTAATCTAATAAATAATTCCTCAACATTATGAAGAGAAAAATAAATGAAAACGTTTTCCGTTAACTATTCCTATTGGGGAATCAGATACCGTTTAACTCATCACTAGTTTGTGATTTTCTTGTGGTTAACTTTCTCTTAATCATGTTTTCTACCACTGTCCATAAAACCTTGATGGTTTGTATCTCTTCTATATCCATGATTTCATATATGGATTCCAATAATGGGCTATATCGGGTGTCCTTTGTATTTCTATTTTTCTTTCTTTTAATGTG
Organism: Viscum album; assembly: GCA_963277665.1. NCBI lineage: Eukaryota > Viridiplantae > Streptophyta > Magnoliopsida > Santalales > Viscaceae > Viscum > Viscum album. Next base: position 698,105,733 of record OY728163.1, read on the forward strand.
GTATTTTTATTGACACTTTTTCTGATGTGGGACTTTCAATGATGTTTCCAAGCCCAATTTTAAAATATTGAGGACACAATTCCCAAAAGGGGGGGAGGATGTAACATCCCATGAAAATAATGAATAATACAATATTCATATTTATTATTTTTATTGAATTAAATATTAATTTTACATTAATGGGAATTCTATGTTTGATGGAATACCTGATATGCAACAATGGGATTCATTGAATTATAATGATACAAACAATGTTGAGTCATAATGAAAAATAATAATATAATATTATTATTTTAAATGGTAGTTAATGCCTAGCCAGTGTAATGGCAGGAACTAACAGAACTAACTACAATATGATTAAACATGTTTGTTAAAAGCTTTTACATTTATATAGAAAATTCTAGAGGCTTAAAATGTGAATTACTATAATTTTACACATAAATATTGTAATATTCTTTAAAAGGTCGATTTACCACCTTTTAAAGGAGAACCCCCATTAAATCTAGTTTTGGTAACTTTTATATATTCTATTTTATAAAATAAAATTCTTCATTAGAATCGGGACATCAAAATTTACTTCAGGTAAATTTTTGTAATTTTTCTGAAAAAATTCATTTTATAATGAATGGTGAAAAAAACTATATTTTAATTCAAAACTTCCTTTTAATATAATTAATTTATATGGAAATTTTTATTTTTAATTGGTTTTAAGGGTTAATAAGATTATATTTTTACCATTTAATCCAATGTTGATCATTTTAAGAAACTTTACTTTGAAATTAGACAAAAACAAGTGTCAATATTTTGATAGTTATTATTTCCTAAAAACAATCTTTTTGTTTTAACAGATGGACATAATTTTAAATTTATTAATCCAAATTCTATGTTTTGATTTTGGTAAAATATTACTCATTTATGAAATCCAAATTTCAAATATAGATAGGCTGCATTGTTTGTAATTTTCTGAAAAACATCAATTTTTTATGTATAGTGAAAACTCTAAGTAATAGTTAAAAACATAATTTTTTGTTTAAATGAAATTTTACCGCTTTTGGAAATTCAATTTCGAAAATCCAACATACATGGTTGTTATTAGAAATTAAAATTCGATTCAATATGATGAAAATAATTTTTGGTGAATAGTAACTTTTGGCATTTATTTACAGCAGTTAAAGGAAAATAGGGTAATTCAAGGTAAAAAAATATTATAATAATATAAAATTAACTTAACACATGTCCCAACTTTATTGGATGAGTAATGGCCAACAACAACAATCCTTGGGTGAGAATTTTGGTCTTTGAAAACCATTTGGGTATGACAATTATATTAATAACGTTTATTTAAAGGAAAAATAAAAATATCTTAAACATGTATTGTTTTGATAAAACAAATAAAATGTGGGGTTATATAATTGATATATTTGAGTATAATTATTCATTATAAATGTAAAATGATTTACTACATCACGGTATTTTTTTTATACATCATATAAATAAAATTAATTATGACACAATAATAGTAGAGTGTTTTCCACATTAATAAATGATTTAAATAAATAATATTATAAAGATTACAATTATATCAAAATCAGGTCCAATTCATGTTGGATTATTTTATTTAGACCATGATTCATGTTATCATCTAAACTAATAATTTTTGGACCTTTAGAAACCGAAAATCATTATATAATAAAATAATATTTTCACACTTTTCAAAAGAGACCCTCTTCCCCGTTATAAAAAGCCCACACCTCTAACCCATTACTCACATCTCTAAAGCCACTAGGATCGTCCAAAACCTGAAAAAATAAGGTCTAAATATCCCTATATTCCTCATATAAGCCTTATATTATGAATAAGGCACTTCAAATAACCCTTTTGGTTCTAACGAAATGGAGTTTCTTCATTTAAATGTAACATCTTGTCTTACGTTTATTTGTTTTATTTTACTTATCCAACCCCCTAAACTATTTTTATTCCTTTCATTTTTAACAACACCAATATCCTAAATATGAAAGGTTAATTTTATGAGAAGTATTCAAACTAATCTTACACACACCTCAATCTATTTGGTAAGGAACATACTTTTTTGTTGATAGAAAACAAACACCTCACGAAACGATGATTGGTCAACCTTCTCCTACCACCTATTATGGTGGCCATTATAATGGAAATATATTTATATATATGATATATATTATGATTATTTTTTCTCTATACTTTGGTAAATTTTATTTACAAACATACCTTTATGCTTTCCAATCCGTCTATATATGATAATTTCATTTGAAGAAGTGCAGACTTCCTCCCCCTCAAGGTGATATGATTCGTTCATGACATAAATGGAACGTATAAAGGATATAGTTAATGAAATTTTGCAAAAATTATATCATGTGATATTAAACTGGGAATATAATATACCTATGTATCATTATGTTTTCATTAAAATTAAAATTAAATTGAAATAAAATTTGCGTTAATGCGTACGTACAACTTACCGTCTCAATGAACAATGCATTTTATTTCTTATCACCACATGTTATTTAATATTTTACATACATAAATATACTGGATATAAATTATATATATGATATCTAAATCATGAATATCATTATATAAATAATGGACTTTTTACCACGTGAACAACTTGTAATTATAATAAGTTCATTTTGACTCAAGTTCAAAATATCAACAAAACGACCATTATTATCATGAAGGATTTCATAATGATTATAACATGGTAATAGGTGGTATAAAAGGATTAATAAAATTTATAAATTATCTCAGGAAATTATAAATTATCTTTATCATATTAATCAAGGGATTATAGAATGAACGTGTCAAGTCGGACACGAGGTAAGGGGTTTCTTATCGCACATTTAATTCCAGGACATTTCCATTGTTCGCCACTTTTTTATTGCATAAGGTGTATTATATACTGAAATTTGATATATATTATCATGATTCTCTTCATATTCATGGAATTTTATGATTCAATTGGTGGTTATTAACTTTTGATCATACGGCTTGATTGATTACAATGTGGTAAGGGGTTTTCATCTCACTTTTTAATCCTATGAGATTCATGCTATATTTGCCACTATTTCCTTTTGTGTGGTGTATGTACTGCCCATTATTGTATTTTTATGTGTAATTTACTTTAATTTAAAGGTATTTACATAGTCATTGTATGACCCTTCTTTCATGTGATGTTTGTTTCATACGTTACCAAATCGGTAAGGCAACTTTTTAACCCAATTTCCATTCCTTGGGTTAATCGTCAAATTCATAATTATGACATTCAATGATTATGTGTGGAATCACTATTTATTTATCTATTTTGTAATTTCCACTCCCTTTGTGGGGATGTACTATTGTTTCACATAATCACTCCATTGATAAATTCTTAAGCCATCGATATGAACTTGTTAAGAGTAATTTTAACTCAAATTCCATCATCGAGTTAAATATCCTTGTCAATGGTTTTTTCTTAAAAGGAACATGTATACATGTCCTATGATTGATTTTCACCAAATATACAATAATATTGAGTGTATTTATATTTATCACACATTATTATGTAATTGATAAATCCTTAATATAAGGATACATTTTATATAAGTGATTTAGTCTCAATATACATTCAATTGAGACTTCATTGTTGCTATGCACTAATTCACTCTTATATGGCGTATATAATATCCGTTGGAATATTATATCATGAATCACATTATTCTCATGATATTATAGAGTTATAATTAAATGTTATTCCTCTATTATATTTATTAAAGAATCTCTATCTTTGTTAAAAACTCTTTATCTAAAATATCATATTAATTTTTTTTAATGATTTACTATTCTAAATATTTTCATTAATTTACATGTATCGAGAATGGTTTTCAGGATTTATTTATATGCAAATTAATGTTTCTAAATGATAATTCATATAAATTTTTCAAAGTGGTACGAGACACTTTGATTAAAAATTCACTTTATTAATTTTTTAAAATGGTTTATGAAAATTGTTTGATAAAGAATTGATTATGTAAATATCTTGAAATAATATATTCTGCTTGTAATGTGGAAATGTTATCATTCATTTGTGCTTGTTTTATGTGTTATGACTACGTTAGGGTTTTTTGACATTTTTTAAGAATATGGGTGGTTCCATGATCAACCTAGGGAGGTTGAGCCTGAGACAACTCTCCAATGAATTGGGTAACATGACATAGGTAAACATTATTGTTTCTCCTAAGAGATTTAGCGAAAATACAATGATGGTTATTCCAAACATAACTCCCTACGTAGCAGTGACAGATACAATTTATGTATGATATGGATTCCATAAGCTACCTATATGATTTATGATTCCTATGTGTTATTCATAAATCTTATGATATCATGAGGTATGTTATGATTGAAAAGTATGGTTTCATTGATATGTATTTATTGTTGGGTTAATGTTTCCATTCTTTATTTTGTAACCCTTACTGAGATTTTTATGCTCATCCCATTTTTTTGAAATGTTTTCCATAGGACGTAAAGATGAATAGAGTCATAGATGGGATCATGGAAAAGTCATGTTGTCTAAAACATGGAACTTGACATGTTTCCTTTTATGAGTTTTTATTTTATGAAAAAATTTGAAACGGAGTAGAAGTGTCTACCTTGTAATATATGAGATCTAAGTTAATAGTTGTGACATAATTATCTAAAGCATTAAATCTAAAAATATCATCAATGTGAATTATTTATTTTATTCAAGATTGTGTAATGTTTAAGGCTGGGTCCTTATACAAAACAGGACCCAATATATTGTGGAACTATATAATTATAGGATCACCTATCAATTAAATTTCATTTTCATTCTTAAGTGGGACACATAGATCATTAAATATAGATTAAATCATTATAAATATTTTTACAAGATCGTTGAATGTGGAGTACATAGATTTAAGTACCATGTTAAATAATTAGATAGTTATGATGTAAAATACCCGTGATAGTAAATCAGTGGGGTATTCACTACAAAATTGTATTGACATAGAAAATCAGGGGGAAAATTTTGGAAACATAATGACAAAACGTAAAAATTTATGAAATGGGTTTATGAGTGTGAAGTAGTATCCAATCATTTGAATATAAAATATGAGGAAATAGGGATATGGAGTGATATATCAAAACATTATGAATTAGAAATGAAAGGCATAACATAATAATAACACTTGAATTATGAACTGAGGCAAAGGATTTGTTACATGAGTGTGTGACCCCAAATGATTGGGAGGATATGCATGAGAGATTAGGGAGCTCTAGGATGACTCTATAGATGGGTGTAATGTGTAATTATTTTCTCCAAGTATTTTTCGTGTGTAGATAAATAGTATATTTGGTGGGTTAAAATAGGAAATGAGTAGAGAATTATTTATTATTTCACAAAATAGGGGTTGGAATCTATATAATAACATAACCAAAACAAAAAAAATACCTTGAATTTTTCCCATGGTTTATTTCATATGGTAGTGTTTTTAATTATATTTTATTTATAAGAGCATTAACTAAAATAAATAATTCCATTTCTTTTGTGGAGGCCAGTCATAGTCCTGATGAAATTATCTTAAAACCAAAATATATATTAATGGTTTTAGAGGATTCATAATGGAAATATAAAATTTATCAAATAAACATAAAATTAAAATTATTTTAATTATATAATATATATTTTGTCCCTGATAAAATTTATGGTATTTATTACATCACTTTTGTGTCAATAAAATTCCATAACTAACAATGTATATTTATACGTTGTTTAGTTTTTACCCAACAATTCGACTCTCTCAAAAAAATTATGAATGATTCATGATTGGATAATTATGATGTTATGATTCCAATAATAAAATTTATATTATATAAATTATTATATAAATATTCTATTTTTTACTTTTAAATTAAAATTAACATATTTATTAAATGTTCTTTTTGACAATAACAGTTTTCAAAACCTTATAAAATTTACATTGAACGCCATATAAATTATTTTTTTATTTATATTCAATTAAAATAAATTAATAATGATATTTTCATATAATAATATTTATTTAAAATTCAATTAATTCATCAAGGTAAAATTCATAAATTAATTTTAATACTATCTTTTAATTGAATATGAAATGAAATCAATTATAAATAAAAAATAATTTGATGATAATGAATTCATTTTTCAATATAAAATAATTTACATAGTCATATTTATAGGGTCTACATACATATCACATTAATACAGTAGAAAACTACATATGTGTATGGTACAAAATGTGGTGACTTTCATCGGGTGGTTTGACAAACAAGGATTGGGTTGTGTTCTCGATAATAATTAAATTCTCTTGTAAATAGTTTTACTCATGGTGAAGTTGTTGGATCTCATCATGGGAAGAGTAAATGTTAAATAAAAGAGATTCCATCACCATCACAAGCTCTGATAAATTGGATTGAGAGGTTATGATCTTACTGGTTGAGGCCATCACACCCTTTTTCAATGTCAATATGATTTTTTAATGTAATATATTTATTCTAATCATGTGATCATTGTTCAATGATTGTATTATCAAGGAAAATGATTCTTAAAGGTATTTTAAATAAAATAAAATCGAATAATATGAAATATATGCATGTAATTCCTCTAACAATAGTATATTATAATGTATTAAATTAAGTTAAAATGAGAAATTTTATTTAAAACAATTCGGTTCATTACAATCTTACCAAATTAGATATTTCTCCTTTGAATTTTATTGTCCGAAAATAAAATAGATGTTTTTAACTCTATTTATCACATCTTATGGTTCCCATGATTCATTTTCAATAGTTTTCTTTCACCCTAACACTATAAAATGTTGAATTTTCACAGTACACATAAGTTTTTATCTACGATCTATGATCATAAGAAGTTTCTCCTCATAGGGGAGGTCATTCTCCAACGGTTTTATTTCTAAATTGCGTACATGTGAGGGGTCTTGTATCTTCATTATCAATATGGATACCTGTAATACATCATGTACATGAGATATTTTAGATGTGAAATATTGTCGGTAGGACATCACTATGATGAGGTCAAGGGTCTCAAAGGGGGTAACGTATCATGGAATAAAAATTCTCGTCAACAAAATTCTCATAAAATTAATACATGTATATATGAGGAGTAAAACCATGTATCTAAAATCAAAATCATGGTCTTGATAATGATTTTCAGATTATCTCTTTTCTTGACTCTTGAAAATTATAATTTGATTCTTAATAATCTCAGCCTTTTCTTCAATTTCCTTGATCATTTCAAGGCCTAGAATTTTTCATTCCCAAAATTCATCCAGTCATGTAGGTTTTATCTTCCTATTACCATATATGACATCAAAGGGAGAAATATGGATACTAATAGGTAAATGATTGTTGTAAGAGATCATGATGAGAGGAAGATATTGGCCACATACTCATTGGAAGTAAATTAATCAATCTCTCTACACACCATCAAGTGTTAGGCTAGTATTCTCAGATTGTAAATTTGTTTGAGGGTGATAATAAATGTTTTGTTATCAACACTGTTTTATGAGTTTGTTAGAGACACATCCATTATTTAGAGGTTAATATTAAATGTCGATCAAATACATTCAATAATAGAATTCCATGTAGCCTCACCAATTTTCTAATTTATCTCCATTCATGTTAAAAATATGATAAATCCTCTAGATTCATAATGATGTTAGTAGAATATATAATTTGATCCACCACAACCAATATATAAGTATTCACCCTTAATATCATTGGATAACTAGTAACAGTGTCCGTGGAGACATTTTTACATTTCAATTTAGGTTTATCTAATGATTTCGTCATCCCCAAGGATTTGTAGCCATTATTTTTTCACATTATAACAGAAAAAATACATTTTAGGGTATATTAAATGATCACATACATCATATTTTCATACAAATATTGTTCTCATAGATCATGATACATTGTTATGCTTCCTGGGTGGGTATAAGAAGGTTTGGATATGTTTAGCATCACAAATCTCCTTCTTTTAAGAATGATTTAATTGTCCAAATAGTATTAACCCAAATATCCCAACTTGTTCATCATTTTCAATGATCTATAAGTATTTTACCTTCCTTATAGCATCCTCATTATTCTAAAATCCCACATCATCTCTTTGAGAATCCTCTGTCTTCTTTAGATGGAATTATTGTGGAATTATTTGTGAAAGCATCGTTGATGATCCTTCCATTGTGATTCTTCTGTACATCCATTCAAAATATAAGATAATTAGATCCATATTAATTATCATCAATGAGATAATTTTAATATCATTTATACATAGTAAATATTCATCTTTATTCACCTTCCAATGATGGTAGTCGATTGAACAGTCATAGTCCCTGATTTGTTTTATACATATTCATTAGCGCATATTCTACTCTTTATATGATAATATATACATGAGGTTTTTGGGATCAGTTTACATTTCTCACTTCTATCAAAAGAGAAGACAATACCATATTATTGAAGAAAATATCACTACATGAAACTCCAGATCATTCATTTTGAGAATTATTGTATGAAATTATAGCCTCTTTGAGGCACATGCTATGTATTTTCCATTATTCATAAAAAACACTCAATTCCTTTTTCAATTAATCTCTAAATACTACAAAAGTTCACCAATTGTGGTAGTGTTTGAAAAAATATTGTGATAATACACATTTTTACCTCCTTAAATCAATCTTAAAATTCATCAATTTAATAAAACATGCCACCCTTCTGAGTTAACTGGCTTAGAGGGTTTATCAATCACGAGAAATGATTCAAAAATCGACAATAATACATAGCTAATCAAATGAATCTATTAATATCTATCACATATATTATCTCTTGAATAATATCGATAAGGGGTACCCCAAAAAAATTTCCAGTGGTATGTCGTTCCCAAAACCAAATTTCATATGTCCTCTAGCTCCCATATCACCATATACCACACCTCCCCCACAAAAATTGTCCTATCACATCATGCCCACAGACAACTACACATTCCACCCCAAATGCATGGCCACAAAACATCTTTCTCAATAAATCCACCTCCACAACACGACCAATACCATAACCACAGAAATATAGTGTATTGAACAGTTCAGACATCAATATTGTTCCATCCTTTTACCAGGATTGAATCCCAATATACCCTCTACATAAGAATAGTTAAATCAAAACTCCTTAAAAAACCATGCCTATCAAATATCGGCTGAAAAAACATCGGCTATAACGAACATATTATAATTCACTAACATACATTTTCCCATCATAACATAAATAATACATACCTCACCTTAAAGAGATAGTTGGTACCCATACATCTGTTTTCTACATCAAATATTGGGAAAAATATCTCCACTTGACTATACAGGTGTTGAACCATAATTCTCGACATGGGTGGGGTGAATATAGAAATAACTAGGAATATATCATTATTTACATATAGAAAAATACAAACCCAACCTAAGGGATTGCTAAATAAAATAATAAACTCACAACATAACCACCTTCACTACCACCTCGAAATTATTTACATCGAAAGACAATTCAGATTATCCAATTCATATTTCTAAAAAATTAAATTATTTATGTCATTCATTTCCTTATAAATTATAACCAACATTTATACAAACATCCCCTTATTTATTTTCTAATTATTTCCATCTCAATAACAAAACCATAGCACAAATAATTCAATCATTATTAATCATTTATTTATTCCATAATTACCTATGCATCAAGAAAATAGGAAAACCACCTCACCACCCCAAATGGATAAGAAAACAACAACAACCATGCCACCCCAAAAGCATGGAAAAACAATAACCACCTGGCTTCCCAATATTCATAACAAAAAATCCACAAACACACATCCCCAAATCAAGACCAAACAACCACCACTTGTTCCCTGCAAAATCATTTTCAAACAACAACTCCCTCACACGCCTAATGCATGGAAACATATCAAAATACACCAATGATCATTTATGAATTTAAAATAGTGGATTTTATCACAGATAAAATTATTTTAATGATATTAACAAACAATCAGAAATCATGATAAAAACATTCCATTATCCAAATATATGTGGTTAATCAATTTCAATTGTAGAGTGGTATAAAAAAATGACAACCAACACATATTTCACCAAATAATTATCCAAATGAATGAAATCATACAATGGATACAAATTTCATTGGGGAATTATGACCTTACACTCCATCATATCACAAAGGAAATTAATGTTGTAAAAAATTCCAGTCATTTCCATTTCCCCATTATATAAAAATTATATCAATAATTTATATTTGATTGATCTAGAACAACCATAACCCAATGGTAAACAAAATGTAACTCCTTCTAGAAGATACACAATAAAGATAAATAGGGGATTCCATACCTCAAATAAGTTATCCCACTTGTTTTACACCAAATGGTGAAGATGAAATGCTCATAAATTACAACTATACTATAAGATACCATGGATCAACCTACGCCACATCAGCGCGTCATAAATACAAATACTGACATACACCCCAAATAAAAAAAATCACCATAGAAAATTATCTATAGGATAAAGAAAGAAAACTAATGATGAATTTGGGGAGAAAATACCTTGGATATCCAATGAATGTCTACCAGAACCAATGGATTTTAGTGGAAGGGTGATGAATTTATGAACTCCTCAAGGATCATAGGTTTTTTGTAGAATGAATGAATTATTAGTGATGGAAAAATAAATAAAAATTCAGCCATGATAGAAAATAAAGCCATGGATCTTGAATATTACACATCATGTAAACAATACAAGTGATTTAATCCCCGGGTTTCAAACAATTTCCATCTTCGCTAAAATTTGAAATGCCTCAATAAAACTATGCAATCAAATTTATTACACATCATGATTATCACTATCATGTTGTGTACCCATTTCATGGCCTACCCATTATATGTTTAAATGTATTGAACCAATCGGCTAAAAATGATGTAAATCACCATTACACATCATGTAATATATTTAAAGACCATTTATTTCACAATATATGTCTTCAACACCTCCATCCTCCACCTAAAACTCACGAAACCTTCCTCGAACACCTCTTACCACCAAAAATAGACATTTTACTATCCAAGAATCCATATAATAAAAAATCGGATACATCTCCAATGATTTAATCCATAAAAAATCCATAACCAAGCTATAATGAAATAGGGATAGAAAAAACACCATATGAGATACCTCAGATAGATCGCATTATACATAAAACTCCACCACCATCCAAAAATTCTAATATAAATGGAAACAAGATTGCAGACAACCACATCAGTACTCAAAAAACATAATTGAAATCACTACAAAACCATATAAAGCTCCCCAAAAACCAAACCAGCAACTCTTATTACCAACTAACTACACCACTCCAGACACAAGATTCCCTGTCATTTTTCCCCAATATATATATAATATAAACTGTGGGAGGCAGAAACAGGCGATCTCAACATTTATAATACAATAAATAATGAATGAAGAATAGGAATCAGGACTTCAAATATTCACGTATAAAAAATTTATAACAATTAATTAATAAAAAATAGAATAAGTCTAAATATATAATACTACATCCAATCTTCACATTACTTGAAAATAGATATTGAAAAAATAAAAGCAAAATTAGGTTTTATGCATGCATATGTATCTCTTATTCCTAGGTACTCTCCCACAGGACACAATGATTCAACATCACATGGAAAAATGATATGTTGTAACCACACATAATCATCTCTCCGTGATCCTAGATCTCATGTGTCTTCTCCAAGAATTTCATTCCATCCTCAATATTTAACTCTCACGGTCAATGGCATGGGATTCATTTTGATGATTATATTGAATAAACGAGATATGTTATATTTTTTAATCATATCCATAAACGGTGGAAATGCTAATCAATACACTATATTTCTAAATCAACCAACCCCCTCAAAGGAACCAAAAAATCAAGTGCTATCTTACATCCCCTATCAATCCATAACTACCCACGTCGAGGGGAACCTATAAAGAGCATGTGGTCCCCAAAATAAAACTCCATGGAACAAATCATTCTATCATCATATAACTTTTTACAGTCCAGAAATACTTTTATCCTCTCACCAATAATTTAAACCTTCACTATCTTTCTCAGTTCCACATCAATTAAAATAATCTAAACCCCCATAACATGTATCCTGTAGAACAGAAAATGACATATCCTACTATAAAAATCCTAAAAAAGATCCATGTAATTGAAATTTGGATATATATTACTATAAGAAATATCAACCATGGTAATGTTTCATACATAGTATCCACTAACTTCTATGATGGACGTCCCCATCATATCCTCTAGCATATGGAGGTCAATTCATTTTTCCCATTTTTTTGTTGGTGTAAAGTAATGTTGATACTTAAGTTTGTGATAAAATAATGATTCAATCATCTCTATACTTGTGATAGAAAAAATGTATCACTATCTAAGGAAATTGAGATCAATACTCCAAGAAACTAGACCACATCATTTACATAAAAAATATACAATGAATCCACTGTGTTTGACTGCATAACCACTAATATGTTGGCCAATATTTTCAACCGATCCATAATCACCATGATAATATTACAATATCTTCAAGGTATGAAAAATAATGGGATGAAATCCATTTACCGGTCAAACCATTGACAGTCATGAACATCCACATTCAACATAAAAACATCTTAGAACAAGATTATGGGACTTTGCATACTAGAAACCAAAGAACATTTCCACAAACATTTCCACTTCCCATTTTATAATGGGGACCAAAATTACATCCTTGAGCTGTATTTTACCATCAAAACTCTGGGAAATTGATATTTTAATATCATTAATTATTCAATGTTCCTTCAAAATTAGATCAAAACACATCACATGAAAGACGATTTGGTACCGACCATTCTCCGACCATCCCTACAAAGCATCACCATGGCTAACACAACTGTTTATCACCTCAACATTCATGTCTCAACACTGAAACTCATCCACCTATTTTATACATGAATCCTTCACCATCATTTGAAAAAACAATTACTCAAATAGATTCCACTATTTCTTCTATTTTAAGGCTTACAAATCCTCTATTTCTCTCCTAGCATCACCAAAATAAAAAAATAAGATCATTCCATGACTTCCCAAATATCGACCATCAAATTCTGTTTTCTTTATTTTTAGGAGATCCCAATGTCATAATCATAATGAAACTCCATCGAACTCTACTTTCATCTGTTATAAAGACACAAGAAAAATGATACACCCCAATCTCTTATGATATAATATAAATACAATCCTCTGCATAATGAGGTAATACCTCCACAACATTACATAAAATACAACTTCATATTTCTTTAAATAATGGGGTTTAAGGTTATTCTTTTTGGGAAATAACTTCCTAAACTCATAAGACATTAGTAACCTCCACTACATCAACACACATTCCAAACCATGATACGAAGAAATAAAAAACACCTTAAACATCACACCATCCCCAAGAAACTGAAGCACTAGATCACTAGCCAGTTCCTCGTTTATGTAATTGAATACTTCATGGAACTGATAAGAAAACACAAAATCATCATACTACCTAGTCAATGTTGTCAACTGGGATACAACTTAGGATTAATCTAGTATTAACCTCTTATAATAACCTATAATACCAATAAAAATATGATCCTCTGCCATTTTTTGCATGATTCCCAACATAGTAAATCTTGAACATTGATAAAGTCTATTTCCACACCCGGATGAGATAACAAATTCCCAATAAAATGCACATTTTATCTCAAGAACATAAACATGGACATATTTCTATAAATCTCATGGTGTCAAAGAACCTATATGATATATCATATATGATCTAAAAGGTCCCCCAATATCTTCTTTTATATCAATATATAATCAATGAATTTTATAATGAACCATTACAGGAACCCACAAAATATGATGTTCATAATCCCCATGAACACTTCTAGTGTGTTAATAACACTAAAAAATGAGAAAAAACTCGAAGTTCACATGCTACATTAGAAGTAATTTTTATGGAATTTAGATTCTTTCACTCTAAACTTCTGATATGTTGATCATAGTTCAATAATAAAATGGAAAATAACAAAAGAAATTGTTCAATGTTTTTGTTTATCCTTGGGAGAGGGTAACCATTTTTACATAACATAATTTAACATCTTCTAGTCTATACCCCACGTTAAACTATGATCTCACGTCTTTGAGGCCAACACTAGTTCACCTCAGAGAAACATAACGGGCTGGATGAAACCCTAATATATCAAATCTCCGATCTGAATGATCATATCACATATCTAAGAATGTCCCACCCAATAAGGATCCATTTAAACTGTAGAAATACCTAGATACATGTTTATCCCAATAAGGATCCATTAATGTTATAGCACTACATCCTCAACAGGAAAATATCCAATATTTCCTCCTTAACCCTGGGAACCACCACCATTTTATCCTCTTCCAATTCCAACAACAAATAGTCTATAAAATAATGAAGGGGCTCCACACAGAGACAACCAAAATGAAATCATCTCTCACTGAAAACAAAAAAATGTTGACCATCCACATAAAATAAAATTAAGATCATATATAAATATTCAAAAATAATTTGTATGGAATATGACTAGTTGATGTCAAGGATAAAATCATATGGCTAGTTCTATAGCATGAATGGACCCCCGCAGGAATAATATGGAAACATCATTAATCTGCCCCACTATAACACATGTATTAAAATGTTATATCCTATGAATGGTGTATTAAAAACTTGGGGAACAAATGCCCTCTTGACGTATATTCCTATGTCTTGGGACATAGTTGATGTAATTAATAGATCAAATATCCTAAATCAATAAATTTAATAACACATGTTTAGACAAACTAATCGATCCTGTGACAGTCCCTAGACCCTATGGATCTTATTCCACCACTATGTGAACTTATTAATAACTAGAGGGCCTAGGAACCATCTGTAACATCTCGGTTCTAGACGCCACTCTAAGGCAGCCCGTACCCAGTTAGTCACATGGCCTCAAGTGCATTTCCCCAAATACCAGAGGCTGCCGACTAACAACAAGGTCATTTGGTGTGACGATGGGGATACAATGCCCTCATTTGCAAGGTAACACAATGGAAGATAGAAAATTATAAAATAACAGAAGTAGTAAATATCCAACAACAGTAAACACCAAAATACTTTTAATGAAACAATTGGAGAAAAATATATATAAATGATGCATGATACAAATATGCCTAAGAAAATAGCCAAATAAGTCAGAGTGCTGAATATAGTGTTTAAACAAAGTACAAAAAGAAAAATAGTTGAGAAAATCCTCAGCATTGCAATCCTTGGTTTGGTACCATGCTCTATATCTCCAATACAATCAAGTACCTGAAGTCCAAGGGCTCTTTCCCTTGTCTATATGTGTAGTAATATAATCTGTTTTGGCCCAAAACAATGACCCAAATAGGGTGTGAGAATAATATTTGTAGGAAACCACATGAAGATATGTGCCTAATATTCAGTGAATATATGGGAGGTAATAGTACATAAAGCAGTAAACAGAAAAGTACCTTGCAGCAAAGAATCTACAATTTCTAGCACTTAAATTTACAGACAAGTAATCATCAACTCAATCAAGTATAACAAATAGTTAACCCTCTGAGTAGTTCTAAAAACCTAACCCCTATGGTTCAACTTATGATATCTAGAAACCCTCTGGGAGGCACACAGAGTCTCACCCATCTGGTTCAGCTAAAGAATATACTCTATGGGGAAGCACTCGCCGTCAATTTCCCTATAGTCTCGTATCTTACTAAAGGATCTCTAGGGAATCAATCAACGTCTCATTCCCCTTGTACCTAGCGTTGAGGAACTACAGACACTCTGAGGAATAAATCAACGTCAAATTCTTCATGTGGTCTCGCATCATATTATAAAGAATCTCTGGAGAATCCCTTACGTCCATTATCTCTATGGTCTACTACACTAGGTTGTCACAACCATGTTTAAATTCAGAAAGTATCACATCATGTAATGGCTAAAGTAAAATCAATAACTACATGGATAACATTATACTGCATCTCACCATGTTAGAAAAGGAACACTCCATCCTACAAATACTAGGCATGGGAACTGGAAAAATACTATCCAGAAAAAATACACCAAATGGTCATAAACAAGAAAAAAATTCATTGGAAAAACATCCAAAGAACAAAAAATTACCCTATTCAAAAACAATAACCTCTACCCAGGAATACAAGAAAAGCCGGAAAATAAAAGGGCTAAAACAGTAACCAAAAAATACCACACTCAAGGGTATTTTTGGAATTTGCACATAATACTAAAAAAAATTATACCAAAAGGTATAAAACACATACCTTGTTGTTAGGTGATCAATATAATTGAACCATGGGACATGAATCTCCTTTTAAGGACGATGATCTACAAAAACATCTAAAATGTTTAACCCACGATAACTGTGAAAAGAGAAGGAATCATGAAACAGTTCTCTAGGTGAAGGGATAACTCACTGCTGTGATTCCAACGCACTCACAATTGTTCAAATTAGAGGATGGACAAGGGTTCAGGGGCTCATCAACGATATGTTGCTGTTCATGAGTTCACGGCCGAACAAGACCTAATATGAGACGTTTCGTGCAATTAGATGTGACCCAGGATCATTAAATGAAACAAAATAATTTCCATGACATGTAATTTTAGAGTACATGGCGTGTACTCACCTTTTCCATACTCTTCTATAGGCAGCCTCCATGACACCCCTACATGGCCATGTGTGTGGCCATGACACGACTAGAACACGGCCTCCAACGGCCTCAAAGTTCTTGGTGTGTACTTCAAAAATTTCCATATTTTCCTATTTTCCTAAAAATGAATAGAAAAGGAAAACATACCTTAAAAGAAGATCTGGGTTCTTAAAATCGTCCAACCTTAAAGAAATTCATCCCCTAATTTCTATAGTGAGGCGTAGAAGAAGAAACCCCAAATAGCTTAGGCTACTGGGCTCTCACATCATCCTCCCTCTCCCAAGTCTCATCATATTCCGGCCTGTGCTGCCATAGCACTCATACCAAATGTATAGACGGGCCACTGAGAACCTTTGAACTGTGATCAACAATCCAGATTTGATGCTCCTTGAATGATGCATCAACATAAATCTCAACCTCATAGGGATGAAGGACATTAGACGGGTCTGAGAAGTATTGCCAGAGTTGAGAAATGTGGAAATTGTCATGCATATCCTGGTACCTCTGAGGTTACTGCAACTGATATGAAATCGGCCCAACTCTCTCCAACACCTCAAATGGTCCGATGTACCTCAATGAAATCTTAACCTATCTCTTAATCCTCTTGTTCCCCAACCATGTTGTGACATGAAAGAAAACCTGAACCCCAACCTCAAACTCCAGAGGTCGTCTCCGCTGATCAGCATACAACTTTTTTCGCAACTGTGTAGTATCCATCCACTTCTGAATCAAGTCTATCGGCTTTGTGGTCTCCCAAACAAGATGAGGTCCCAACAAATTTTCCTCTCCTATCTCCAGCCATTATCAAGGTGATTGGCATGGACTACGTTACAAAGCCTCATGAGGTGCCATTTGAATAGTTTCATGAAAACTATTGTTGTAGGAAAACTCCGCAAGAGGTATATGTTTCTTCCAAGAACCTCCAAAATTCAGGATTCATGCTCAGATCATGTCCTCAAGCACCTGAATCATATGCTCGGACTAGCCATCTATCTGGGGATAGTAAGATTTACACAAAAGAACCTATATTCCCAATGCTTTCTGAAGCCCATTCATGATCCGATAAGTAAAACGCACATCCCTGACTGAAACAATGGAGCATGGAACTCCATGGAGAATTAAAATCTGTTGTATGTAAAACTGCCCCAGCTCATCAATGATGATGGTCTCCTTGATCGGTATGAAGCGAGAAACCTTCACAAGCCATTCAATGATGACCCATACAAAATCATTCCAATGAGGTGATCTACAAAACCCTATTAGGAATTCCATCGTGACGTCGTTACACTTCCACTCAGGGATGGGTAACTGCTATAAAAGACCAACTGGTCGCTGATGTTCCTCCTTCACCTACTGATAAGTATAATATCTCATGAAGAAACTAGAAACATCTCTCTTCATACTTGGCCACCAAAACTGGAGGTGAAGATCACAATACATCTTGAGGAAACCAGAATGAACTGCCAAAACAGAGGAATGAAAATCCTGAATCAGCTCCTCACATATATCTGTTGGCACCCATACGCATTCTTGGAAATGCAAGATCTCATCCTCGCCTATGGTATATCCAGGAATAGTGTCCTCTCCTGACACACTCCCCCATAGGACTAGGCCTTCAGAATCTGATAGCTGCCTCATTCGTACTCGATCAAGAATGGTTGATGTAACTTCTCTCGACGAAAGGAAAGTCTACCCATGTCAGTCGTGCACCTCCATATGCATCTCAGAGAATAGATCCATAATCTACCACTCACTGATGGCCTCCTGAACTACCTCTATCTGAGACCTCCTTCTCAACGCATCAGCCACAGCGTTGCCCTTTCTCGGCATATAATAAAGATCAATTTCGAAGGACTGTAGGAACTCAACCCACCTCCACTATCTCAAATTCAAATCACGGTGAGGGAAAATGTAATTGAGACTATTTTGGTCAGTTAAAAACACCAAATGCTCTCCCAGAAGGTAATGTCTCTAGCAGCGTAGGGCATGAACAACAGCTTCTATGTAAAGACCTGGAAATTTCAAGGAAATTTTTTTATTAATTTCTTTGGAATTTTACGAGTCCGTAGTTTTTTAAGATGCATGATTATGAGGCCTGGTGGGCTTGGAATCAATCTATGATGTTCTTTTCAGGTACATTCAGTAAATGTTGGTGTGGGTTTCATTATCTTTTGAACCCCTGCTCGGAATTGTAATCTGAGGAAACCGATGAACTCACAGTGCCAGTAGTCGCTTAAGGAGTCCTTTATCGCTGTTGTGTTTTGTCAAGAGATGATGTTATAATTTTGGGATTTATAATAAATTAAATAAAATTGTTTTGTTTCAAAATTTTATTTTGAAGTGTTGGTTATTTCTTCCAAATGGAAGTTGGAGGTGGGGCACACACCCCACATAACCTCCCATGAGAGGATAATGTGTGGTGGGGACCACAAGAGCACCTAACCCCTCAACTCCCCCTTTAACTCCGATGAACCCCTTTTTAACATTTGAACTTCCACATAATGGTGGAGCCTCTCCACCTCCTTCCCATTAATTATTGCAACACAATTAATTAAAGTCTTCAATAATTAATTTTTGGTGTAAACAATTCATTTGAATTATTTTGAATGCATGGTAATATTAATGTTAGGGATCCTTTTATTATATTTGTCTTGGAAAATATTTTGATGGGGGACTTTGGGAGGATTAGAATGAAAGTGTTCTTTCCATGAAGAACATCTCCAACAAATGATGAAGAACATCTTCAATGAAGAACGATGTCCTTTCCAACGAAGAATGAGGAGGAATGCTTGATCCTGGAATTGGTGGCGTTTGATGGGCGCAACATATGACGTCTTCATCGAATTCTCTTTCTGTGACACCGAAAAGCGAACAACTTTCTTAAATTGAGGTAGTGGGATTTTGTATTATTTTATGTGAATAAAATTATATCTCGTTCTTGATGAATGCTTTGGAAGGTATTCGGCCATTTGTTATCACCTAATGCAGAGGGCATGAGCCGAACGAACACGGCCTGATGACCGTCCGTAGGTTCTTGATTATTTTGGTGACAGAGGCAGTTTTGGAAGACGAGGCGATGATGGAGGTGGCGGCCATGCAGAGGAGATATGGCCCGCCTCCGTGGGCCACATGGATGAGTTGAACCAGTTGGCTGCCTACCGTCTGAGAGGGAGGACCGCGGCCCGTGGTTGCAGGCCGCTCGGTGGGCGAACCGGCCGCCGAATGTTGGTCGGGCGGAACAAACTGCGGCACCGCGTGGGAGGATAGTGACCTGCTTTGCGTACCGCTCACACCAGAAAAAACTAGTCGGCTTCATCTGGTCAGGAAATACAGAGGGGTAGTGCCGCTCGGCGGCACCTGGTGCACCGAACCGGCTGGCAATCGTGGGTCGGGTCCATGGGGAGGTCGTGCCCCACCGTGCCGGGTGACCCCCCTAACCGGGTCGGACCCACCGGGAGGGGTACCTGGGTGGGCCATTCTCCACCAATCTGGGTCAACCCCCAGCCGGGTCAGACCAGCCAAACCGGTTTGGGCCGACCCGCTTGCCCACTGGGCTTGATGGGCCGTGCCCGTTTCTCTTAAACGCGAATATCTTCTAGACAGCGCTTCGGATCGATGCCCCGTCTGCGGAACTGGGGTCCTCGCGATGAGGTTGTTCTTTTTTGATACTCTATGTGAGTTTTGAAAAAAATTGGAAAATGACCAGGTTTGGAACGATTGTAATTCCAACCGGGTCCCTGAAACAAAAATGCTAATAACTCTCAAAACTGGCATCTGATTGATGCGCCGTCGGTCGCGTTGGGTTCTTTATGATGAGACATAACTATGGGATACAACAACTCAGGACTTCTTGATAGTTTATGTATAAACACTTGGCTCAAGGAGCGGACCCTCTCTGAATTGAACGTGTTGTGTGTGGGAACCTTAGAGCTAGCTGCGACTGCGACAACTTCTGTACTGGGATCCTCCGTGGGTTCGACGACGATGGATATTGTACTAGAATCCTTCGAGGGTTCAATATTGATGACTAGTATTCTTGTATCCTGTGTGGGCCCGACAGTTTTGACTTCTTTTCTTGTATCCTGTGTGGGTCTGATAGAGTAGCTGGTGTTGTATCCTATGTGGGTCCAATAGCTTAGCTGGTCTAGTATCCTGTGTGGGTCTGACAGCATAGATGAATCCGTGACTACATCTGATCATCTCTATCTCTATACAAGATATGTATACCTGTGTAATATGAGTCTTGACTTTCAATCATTATAATCGATGTGATTGAAATTACATTCATGTGTGTATAAGGTTGTGCTTGGGCTCGAGAGTTGGAGCTGAATTATGGTTGATAACTTAGGTATATGTATGGGCATATATCTAAGTAAGGTTGGTTGATACATCGTGATTGTATCTTTCCTTTTTTGGTTTATCCTTCATTGATTATGGAAGACCTTTGGGGGTCTCGTTGTCCCTACTGAGTATCACTATACTCACCTCTGCACGTGTAATGCCTGAACTTCATTGTGTTGGTTGCAGATGACGGACAGCACTGATCGAGGCAGAGTGTGGTGAAGCTGCATGGAACTGAGAGGTGGACCACTTGGCGAGATGTACATGGTGGATACTGATGGAATTTGGTGCTGAGGTGGCTTTCTGTACCTACCATTCAGGTAGGAATCCCCGAAGGATGATCCAGGAGCTTCTCTTTACTTTCAGCTCCTTATCCCTTTACATGTAATTGTTATTCAGTTGGGTTTTTATACTGGACCATTTAGTTTCCAGCACACTCTTTTGTGTACATTTTACTTAGTTTTTACTACCTGTTGGGTACTCTATTTTTTGTGTTTACTTTTATAAAGGAAATTCTTTCCCAGCTAAGGTATTTACACCATTGGTGCCAGTCTCCAGCCCCTGGCCTATAGAAGGCGGGCTTGGGATAGTCACGACAGGGGCCCCAAGGATGGGTCGTGACAAATTGGTATCATAGGAGTCAGTTCTACAACAGAACTCAGGACAGTAATCATTCTTTTCTATTAATAAATAGTGTTAAGAGTATTGAGTGTTCTTTTCATTCTATGGAGTCTAGTGTTGGTTCGGCGGCCGACATATCCATACACCAGGACCCTAACCTCTGATTTCCGGCTCATTGCACGAAAGCAATGATTGTGTGTGTGTTTCCTTCGAAAAGGTTTTATTTGTGATTAATTTGTGTCAGCTCACCAAGTATACTATTTAAACCATGGATCTCCTTTTTCTGTTCAGGATGGCCCCATGAAGGCTGCCAGCTAGGGTTTCAAGTAACGTATGTGATGGTAGCCCACTGAGCGACGAGGCCTCGGTGTAGGGCCCCATCACAGTGGAGGTACTAGCAGCACTACTTCCCACTATCTTACCGATACCACCAGCCACAACAATAGAGATTTCACACTGCATTAGTGTGTTTCATGTGTTCTAACGCAAGAGGCCACCCAGGTTCTAGGGAGAGACGGACCCACCAACAGCTAAGGATTGGATGGAGACTATCGTGAGAGTTTTCATATTTCTAGGGACACCATAAGACCTCATGGTGATCCTTTCCGCGAGTCTCCTAGATGCGACATCAGGCAGATGGTGGAGCCTGATGCTCCAGGTGCATGACGAGGAATCATTACTCTGGACAGACTTCGAGAGTCTCTTCCACTCAGAGTTTTTTCCAGACAGCCTTCATGTGGTGCAAATTTAGGAGTTACTTCATCTGCAGCAGGGCAGCATGACAGTAGCTCAGTACTCAGTGAGGTTCACCGAACTCTCGCGCTACTCCACAGATATGGTACGAGACTCGTTCTTCAGGGCCCAGACCTTTGAGTAGGGACTCAGGCATGATATCAGGGCTTTGACGATTCCCCTCAGTATCCCGAAACAGGTGGGGGTGCTGGACTGAGTCCTTATATTGGAGACTTTTCTCACTGAGCAGTCGCCAGCGGTGAGACCCACCGCAGGGAAACACGTAGCGAAGTCTCCTACAACCAACAGTAGACAGTTGACACAGATGTCCAAGAGGACCAGACCATCAGGTGGGAGACCTCAGGATAATGGTTCAGTTGTGCGGGGGACCTGAAATAGATCCAACCATACAAGGAGTAGGCAGTTCTATGCATGTGGCGGGCAGGTTCACATGGCTCGAGACTACCTGACCCGCAATGTGAACGAGCAGTAATCAGTAGAGGGACCTCCTAGGTAGAGGCGGAGGTTTGAACGTAGTGGTCCACCTGGAGCATGTGGACATGGCAGAGGAGCTGGCCGAGCAGCAGGTGGTGGATGATGTTTTGAGGCTCTACCACCACCACCACAAGGAGGTCTGCCCTGACCATAGTGAGCTAGCGGGTAGTGGCAGTCTAAGTTCCAGAAAGTCGAGGCCTACGACCATAGCACACCTGAGATGATTCTATGTACTATCTGGGTCTATCTACCCTTTCTGCATTACTTATAGACACAACAGCGAGTCATTCTTTAATTTTCACTGCCCTTGATCGGAGCTCAGAGATTCAGATGGAGTCGTTGGCTTGATCCTTACGGCTAAAGACTTCTATGTAAGAAGACTCGACGATTACGCAATGGTACCGGTAGTGTGAGATTACTCTAGGAGGCGAGAGATTTAGCTGGGATCTTCTTGAAGCGGTTTCGAGGCATTACGACATCATCTTTGGTATGGACTGGTTATCCATAGTTCATGATCAGATTGACTATATTAGGGGAAATTTTTGGTGTATCCACACAGATGGGACCAGATTCACCTTCACCAATGAGAAGGGAACCTTTGTAGCATAGGACGGACTTACGCAGCGGAGGGTGAAGTCGATCACACATTAGTTGGATAGTCTCATCCTTGGAGCTATTGATGTGTGGAGTCCGAGTATTCCTTTTGTGGTGGATCAGTACACAGATGTTTTTCCTGACGATGTTCCAGGACTACCTCCTTGCAGAGAGGTATAATTCTACATTGACTTGTACCCTGTGATAACACTGATATCTACTCCAACATATCGGATGGCTCCCGCCGAGATTCGTGAGATACAGGTACAACTAGAGTACTTGTAGGGGAAGGGATTTATCCGACCTCGTATTTCACCCTAGGCGTCTCCGATTTTGTTCCCCAAGAAGGCAGATGGGATCTTGCTATTGTGTGTCATCTACCATCGGCTGAATCAGGTGACCGTGAAGAACAGGTACCCACTCTCAAGTATTGACAACCTCTGTGATCAACTCAAGGGAGCACGATGGTTCTCAAAGATACACCTCATGTCAAGTTATCACCAGCTCATATTTTGAGATGAGGATGTGCATAAGACGACCTTCAAGTGTCAGTATGGCCACTATGAGTTCTTGGTTATTCCCTTCGGCGTAGCCAAAACTCCACCAGTTTTCATGAGTCTAATGAACTATATCTTCCAACCATACCTCGATTTCTTTTTCATAGTCATCATCAGCGACATACTGATTTAATCTACTACTGAGGAGGAGCACGCCTACCATTTTTTGGTGGTACTGGATACACTCTAAGATCACCATCATTATGGTAAGCTCTTGAAGTTCCAGTTCTAGATTCAAGATGTTCACTTCTTGGGACATGTCATATTAGAGGATGGGGTTGCAGTGGATCCAACAATGATTGAGGAAGTACACTATTAAGAGCCACCCAAAAGTGTGATGGAGGTTCGGAGTTTCTTGGGTCTTGTTGGATACAATCGAAGATTTTTTCCAGACTTCTCTAGAGTTGCAGAACCTCGTTCATCATTGACAATGAAGGGGAAAGCCTTCTTGTGGTCTGAGAGATGCAAGCAGATATTTCAGAAGTTGTGGCAGAGATTGGCCAGTGCACCCATCATGAGGCTACCAGAGAAGGCTGTAGGGTACGTAGATTACTGCGAAGCATCAGGGACAAGACTCGGATGTGTACCTATGGAGGATTGAGTAGTTATTGCATATGGTTCAAAGAAATTGAGACAACACGATTAGAACTACACTACCCATGACATGGATTTAGCAGCAGTGGTCTTTTCCTTGAAGATGTGGCAGGACTATCTAATGGGTGAGCGTTTTCCAGTCTACTCTGACCACCAGAGTCTAAAGTACTTCCTCTCGTAGAAGGAACTGAACCTGAGAAAATGACGATGGCTCATGTTCCTCCAGTACTATGACTTCATGATAGTCTATACTACTAGTAATGATAACTTTGAAGCAGATTCTATTAGCAGGAGATCGGGAATTCAGCTTCTATGAGAGGCAATAGAGCATCTAGATGCATTGCAGATATCTTTTGTGGATAGAGATGGAGTAGCCTTTATGCAGTCTCTTACAGTCACTCCTCCAATCCTTCTGCGATTGAGTGAGGCACATCATGGGGACATTCATTGTGATATGCGACGTGCTCAGATATCCTCAGGGTAGGAACCTTCTGGGTTTTTTGAAGGTGGGGAGCATGTCATCCTCTTCAGAGGGCGTAGCATGGTACTAGTAGCATTACAGGAGGAAGTGATGAGGAAGTTTCACACTTTCCCTCTAGTGGTAAATCTAGGATTAGAAATGATGTATCAAGACCTCAAATTACAACACTGGGGGATGGGTATGAAGAAGGCGGTAGTAGAGTTTTTATCACGGTGCCCCACTTGTCAGTAGGTGATGGCGGAGCACCAGGTTTCAGCAGGCTTGGTACTGTACTTAGTGGTTCCAGAGTGGAAGTGGGATGGGATATCCATGGATTTCATGACGAGACTTCCATGTACATCCAGAGGGAATGACTCTATTTAGGTGATCATTGACTGACTCACCATGTCGGCCCACTTCCTACCGACCAGAGCGCAGGGCTTAGAAGAGAGCTTGGAATGCCTTTACATTCAATATATCTAATGACTTTGTGGTGTTCCATCGACTATCATCTCTGATCGAGATGCTCGATTCACTTCCTGACTATGGAAGGGGTTAAAAGAGGCTTTTGGCACGCAGCCTCGCTTGAGCAACGCCTTCCATCCTCATGAGGATGGTCAGACAAAGAGGACCATTCAAACTCTCAAGGACATGCTCCGTGTCTGTGTCCTTGACATTGATCATAGCTGGGAGGATCACTTACCCTTAGTGGAGTTTTCGTACTAAAACAACTATCACTCCACCATCTGGATGGAACCTTACGAGGCACTGTATGGTCGACCTTGCAGATCAACTCTGTGTAGGGCTAACCCAAGGGAGTCAGCACTTGTAGGACCAGAGATGGTGCAGGCAATGATAGAGAAGGTGCAGATCATCCAGGAGTGGATGGATAATGCATGGAGCAGACAGAAGTCCTATGCTGATAGGAGACAGAGACCACTGGAGTTTGAGGATGGGGAACATGTCTTCCTACGCGTCTCACCTCGACATGGTCTACAGAGATTTGGCCAAGGCGGCATGTTATCTTAGAGATTTTCGGACCTTTTTAGGTCTTCAGCAGAGTATGTGAGGTGGATTACTACCTGGCCCTTACACATCAGTTGCACATGGTGCACGACATCTTCCACCTATCTGAGATGAGGATATATGTGCACAACCCATACCACATAATCGACCACGGGGAGCTGGACGTCTATCACGAGGAAACTTCCACGGAGTTCCCAGTGGAGATCAAGGATCGACATGATCGGGTCCTACAAGGGTGGTCGATTCCTCTAGTGTGCATTCACTGGCAGTACATAAACCTCTAGGAGAGTACATGTGAGCGGGAGGCTCAGATTCATGATCAGTACCCCCATTTTTTTCCCTAGTGTGTGATGTAGCTTTATGGGGATGTAATGCCCTGAGGTGGGGGTAATGTAAAGACCTAGAAATTTTAAAAGAAATTTTTGTCTTAATTTCTTTGGAATTTTACGAGTCTGTTGTTTCTGACGGTGCCTGATTCCGAGGCCCGATGTGCCTGGAATAAATTTCTGAAGTTTTGTTTGGGTATGAACAGTACATGTACGTCTGGGTTTTTCTATCTTTTGAATCGGTTCTTGGAATTGAAATCTGAGGACACCAATGAACTCATATCACCGATATTCTCTTAAGGATACCTTTACCATAGTTCTATTTGGTCGAGAGTAGAAGTTATAATTTGGGGATTTATAATAAATTAAATAAAATTGTTGTGTTACACAATTTTATTTTTATGTGGGGATTATTTCCTCCAAAGGGAATTTGGAGGTGTGGCCCACATCCCACAAAACCTCCCATGAAAGGATAATGTGTGGGGGGACCCACACGAGCAACTAACCCCTCAACTCCCCCTTTAACTCCCATTAACCCCCTTTTTATCTTTTGAACTTCCACATAGTGGTGGAGCCTCTCCACCTCCTTCCCATTAATTGTGCCAACACATTTAATTAAAGTATTTTTTAATTACTTTGTGGTGTCAACAATTCATTTGAATTGTTTTGAATGCATGATAATATTAATGTAGGGGATCCTTTTTATTATATTTCCTTTGGAAAATATTTTGTTGGGGTCTTTGGGAGGATTAGAAGGAATGACCTATTTCCACAAAGAACATCTCCAATAGAGGATGAAGAACATCTTCGACGAAGAACAACGTATTTTCTAACGATGAATGAGGGTGAACGATCGACCCCAGAATCGGCGGCGTGGGACGGGCGCAACGTATGACATCATCTTCAAATTCACTTTTCGTGACACCGACAAGAGAACAACGTTCTTTCATTGAGGTTGGGGGATTTAGTATAATTTTATGTGAATAAAATTATATCTCATTCTTCATGAATGCTTTGGATTGTTTTCGGTCATTTGTTATCACCCAACGCAAAGGGTGCGAGCCGAACGAACATGGCTCGACGACCCTCTATATGTTCTTGATTATTTTGGCGATAAAGGCGGAGTCGGAAGAGACGGCAGTGACCAGAGGTTGCGGCCGTGTGTCGGTCGTGTGGACCAAATCTGTGCCCTGCAGCCACGGGTTGCTCGGACTGAAGAACTAGCCGGTTATTGCCGGCATAGATAGTGGACCGTGGAACCCGAAGCTGAAACGCGGAGGAGATGCGGCCCGCATATGTGGGCCGCTTGGACGAGTCGAACCAGCCAGCCGCCTGTCAGCCGGTTGGGAGGATCGTGGACCTGCTTGGCGATGTGTTGCGTAGAAGACCGCGACCAGCGGTTGCAGGCTGCTCAGTGGGCGAACCGGCCGTCCGCATGCCGGCCGGGTAGAAGAAAACACGATGCCACTTAGAGCCACGTGGGAGTACAGAAGCCCGCAATGCGTGCCACTCGCACTGGAAAAAAACAGCCGGCTTCCACCGGCAAGGCAGCAAGGAGGGGCGACACCGCTCGGCGCCGCCGGGTGCGTCGAACCACCCTGCAACTGTGGGATGGGTCTTCGGGTGGACCGTGCCTCACCAGGTCGGGCCAACCCCCCTAACTATGTCAGACCCACCGGGCCGGGTCCCTGGGTGGGCTGCGCTCCACCGGGTCGGGCTGACCCCTAGCCGGGTCGAACCCGCTAGCCCACTGGTCTTGATAGTCCTGGCCCGTTTCGCTTAAATGAGAATATATTATAGATCGTGCGTCTGATCGATGCGCCGCCTGTAGCACTGGGGTCCTCGCGATGATGAGGTCCTTTTTCGATAAACTAAGTAAGTTTTTGACAACATTGGAAAACCTCTGGGTTTGGAATGATTGTTATTCCAACCAGTCCCCTGGAACTAAAATGCTAATAACTATCAGAATGGGCCTCTGATTGACGCGTCGTCTGTCGCTTTGGGTTCCTTATGATGAGATGGAACTTTGAGATACATCAAATCAGGACTTCTTGATAGTTTATGTAGCTAAACATGTCTCCAGGATCGGACCTTCCTGGAATCGAGCATGCTATGTGTATGTACCCTAGAGCTGGTTGCGACTGCGACGACTTCTGTACTGGCATCCTCCGTGGGTTTGACAATGATATATATTATACTAGAATCCTCTGTGGGTTAGACATCGATGAATACTATTCTTTTATCATGTGTGGTTCAGAAATTTTTTGACTTCTGTTCTTGTATCCTGTGTGGTTCCGACAGAGTAGCTGGTCTTGTATCCTATATGAGTCCGAAAGCTTAGCTGGTCTAGTATATTGTTTGGGTCTGACAGCTTAGATGAATCAGTGAAGAAATCTGATCATCTATATCTCTATAAAAATATATATACCTGTGTGAGCTGAGTCTTGACTGTCAGTCATTATCATCGATGTGATTGACATTACTTTCCTGTGTGGACTGGGTTATGCTTGGTCTTGAGAGTTGAAGCTGAACTGTGGTAGATAACTTAGGTATATGTATGGGCATTTACATATGTAGGTTTGGTTGATACTTCATGATTGTATATTTAGTTTTTTGGTTTACCCTTCGTGGATTCTGGGACACCTTAGGGGGTCTCGGGGTCCCTACTGAGTATTGTTATACTCACCCATGCACGGGAAATGCCCACACCTTGTTGTGTTGGTTGCAGACGATGGAGAACAAAGATCGAGGAAGAGTGTTGTGGAGCCGGACGGTACCCGTAGGTGGACCACTTGGTGAGATGTACAAGTTGGAGACTGAAGGATGTGGGTGCTTAGGTGGCCATCTGTACCTACCCTTCTGGTAGGAATCCCTGGAGGACAATCCATGAGCTGCTCTTTTCTTTCCGTTGTTTGTCCCTTTACTTATAGTTTTTGTTTATTTGGGTTTGTATACCGGCCCATTTACTTTCCAGCACACTCTTTTGTATTCAGTTTACTTAGTGTTTACTACCTGTTGCGTACTCTGTTGTGTTTGTTTAATTTTATAAATCCAATTTCTTCCCAGTTTAGCAATTTACTCCTTTGGTGATAGTCCCCAGCCCCTGGACTATGGTAGGTAGGCTTGGGGTAGTCATGGCACGGGCCCCGAGGACAGGTTGTGTCATTCCAACTCTAGATCGTGTGTTGGGTAGTTACTCTAACGTGACCTCAACTGCCGAGACCTGTATGCAACGACTCTATCTCCTTGTATAAGCATAGCACCTTTCTTGATACATGAAGCATCATAGTAGACAGTGTTTCTCTTTACTGCCTCTAGAAAGACTATTATAGGTTCTAAAGTTAAGCCTCCTTCCAGCTCTTGAATGGCTGACTCACAAGAATATTAGCATATGATCTTTTCACCCTTGTTGGTCAGACCCGTCAGCGGTGCTGCTAAGCATGAAAAGTTCTGTATGAAGCATCTTTATTATCCAACCATCCCCATAAAACTCCTCACCTCAAAGATGTTCTTTGAACGCTCCTAGGAAATTACATCTCTCACTTTCTCTGGATCTACTGATACTCCTATCTCTGAGATAACCTGACCCAAGAAGTGAATCTGGTCCATCCAAAAGTTGCATTTTGAGAGCTTAGCAGATAACTGATGCTCCCTTAGTGTACTCAAAACAATCTCAAGATGGGTGACATGGTTGTGTATATTATGATAGTACACCAAGATATCATTCACGAAGACCACCATGAAAGATTCTAATTATGGATGGAACACTCGGTTCATCAGCTCCATGAAAACTGTAGGTGTGTTTGTGAGACCGAATGACATAAACATATACTTGTATAGACCATACATACTCATGAAGGTTGTAAGAGGTATATCTGATGGTCTAACGCACAAATTGTGATAACCGGACCTTGTATAAAAATTGGAGAACACATGGGCTCCTCGAAGCTATTCCAAGTGGTCATCAATAATTGTCAAGGGATATCAGTTCATGACCATCAACTGGTTCCGCTTCGGATAATCCATGAAAAGCCTAAGGGTGTTGTCTTCCTTCTTCACGAACATGACAGGTGAACCCCAAGGAAAATTACTTGGTCAGATGAAACCCTTTGCCTAAAAATCCTCATACTACTTCTTGATCTCCTTTAACTCAGGTGTATACATCTTATAAAGAGTAATGGACAATGGTTCCACTCCTGGCACGAGCTCAATAGAAAAGTCTACCACATTTCCCAGAGGCAAACCTAAAAAGTCCTTGGAAAGAAATTTCTGAAATGATCCACCACTGGAGTAAAGTCTAACTGCAAATTCCCCTGGTCATCCACATAATGACTACCAAATCTAAGCTATAAATTCTCCCAACCCATGATGCTATGGACCCGCACTGCTCGCCGGGACATCCCACTTGCCCTTATGAATAAAAGATCTACCCTCTGGTGATATGAAACTCATCCTGTGGTGATAACAGTCAACGACATCCTAGAAGAGAACTAGAAAATCTATTCTATGAATGACATCATAACATGTCGCCTCTAGGATATAGATAACACATAGAAAGTGATACCGAGCCACCTCTAGAGGGAACTCCTTTCACTGAAGTACACTAGCCGTCTTAGTACCCAATGGTGTCCCTAGAGTCAATGTATCGGTAGAGAAAACGATGCAGAGACCAATGCTCTCCCCAACAGCAACAGATATAATGCAATGAGAAGAAATTGTATCTAAAAGAGCTGAAGATAAAACTAAGGCTACTAAGATCAAACCTCGAACTGTAGAGGGTTCGGGATCATGCTCATGTTGGGTGTTCTCCACTGCAAAATCATGACCTGTCCCATGGCCCTGTGACCCTACTTGACCGCTCTGTGCTAATCCACCCTGCTGTCACTGAAAGACTGGTGACTGACCAACATTACCTCGACCTCCACCTCGGCCCGGACGGCCGGAAAAACTCCAGTTCCCATATTGGTGAGAAATTGGTGGTGCTTCTCTTGAACGAGGAGTCATGGATGAAACAATGTCACCAGCTACTAGTGAAAAAACCTGAAAGAAGCGCTGATGGTGACCCATCTTGTCACAAGATCTGTACTCCACTGGGTCTCTTTGGCACTGCATCCTCGTATTCCCAGCCCATCCACACTGGTAGCGTACGACCTGGCTACCTGAAGATTTGTCTCGCTGCCTCCGATTACCACACATAGACACCCAACGACGCTTCCTATTTTCGGATGGTGAAGCACTAACTCTGGAAGTGGAACCACCCTGTATTTCACATTCAGAATATCTTAGATTGCGCTCCACAATCAGTGCCTATTTGACGATGGAAGCGATGGAAGTGAACCTGAAGATATTCACCTATGAGCAGATCTCCCATCTGAGACTATCCTTAAACATCTTTACCAAGAAAAACCCATCTACGCCCTAGATGGGTGCGAAACCCTGAAGATCCATGAAACGAGAGGAATAATCCATGATAGAAAGAGTACCTTTCTCTATGCTCATTAACTCCTAGGCTCGTTTAGCCCTCTGGTTTTCTGGATAGAAGTAGTCATAAAAGACGGGCTAAAACTCCTCCCACACCATAACCTGCCGATGACCTGCCTGTTAGATCACATCCCACCACCACTTGGTGGAGTCTCGTAGCGTGTAGGTAGCGAGAATGAACCACCTTTCTAAAGGCATATCCAAATTCTCATAGATCATCATCATGGACTCTAGCCATGACTCTGCACCCTGAGTTCCTCCTTCCTCTGAGAAGGTGGGAGGATGATGCTGCTGGAAAACCTGCGTCAAGTCTACCATAGTCGAAGCATGAGGTGGTACTCCCTAGAAGGTCTACATCATCCTAAGAAAACCTTTCTTAAACAAGGCATCGACGCCTGTAACCGGTATCACTACTGGTGCTAAGGCTGGATCAACAGGAGGATGTTTTGGTGGAATGACTCTCCATGGTCAAGTGCACACCATAGACACGGATTATCAAGGACTGAAAACAAGGAGTGTATGAAGATACCAAGAGGAATAAAACATTAATGTTTCACAAAACATGACTAAGCGGCGTGTACACTACCTATACGGCGTGTTCCTTGAAGTCATTCACATGGGAATGTACTTTAGTTTAAACTGGTCACGTAACACCCCAAACACACGACATGTTCTCAAAACACACAGTGTGTACTCGAATCCTCTTCCCCTACCTGAGTCCTTCACCATAGTCAAGCCACACGATTCTCATAAGGACATAATACAAGGCGTGTTCCTGGTAGAAACGACATGTACTGAACATGCTTCACCTGGCCCGTGTTGTTAGTGACACGACAGGTGTACCCAAGTAACAGTACATGGCATGTTCTGGAAGGACACTGCGTGTACTAAGAAGTCCCAATAGACCATGTGGTTAACTACTTGGCCGGCTACATGTCTGACACTACACGGTGTGTTCCAGTCGGACACAACATGTATGAGATAGGATAACACAGACCGATGTTGTTCGTGACACGGCCGGGTACCTGGGTCATAATACATGGGGTGTTCAAGGGGGGGCATGGCGTGTATAAGAAAATAATCCACTGACCAGTGTTGTTAGCTACACGGCAGGGTTCCTAGGATTATACTACACAGCGTGCACAACCGGTACATGGCATGTTCTCACAAGATTTTCCATATCCTGTGTCTCTTCCCACACGACATGTGAAATGGTTAGAGAAAATATGGTTTGTATATAATATAAACGACGTGTACTTAAGAAAAATTGTTTCTTCTTGAACAGAAGAATGCATGGCCTGATGTCCAAACTACACGGCGTGTATTATGGGTTTTTTCAGAATATAAGCCTCGGGAACTACTCTAGAGCCCAGAAAACACTCAAATGAACACTGAAAGTGCCAAATTCTGATCTGGGATGGCCCATACTCCCCACGAATCAATGTTTGGAATCTTTAACAAGTTACAAACAAGTTAAGGAAGACAATAATTCAACAAATTCCAGTCCATGAGGGCCCATAACACCTCAAGATCCAACATTTGTCATTCATTCAGGTAAAAACTTACACAATCAAAGATATAACAAGAAGCAGACATTTTTTATCATGGAATCTATCAAAACATCATGAAAAGTATACACAAAAAGTATCACAACAACATGGAATCACTAATGCATCCTAGTTGACATGGAAAGAATGCATGACATGTGATTTATATCAAGTTTCTATAGGATGCATGAGATGGAATACCCTCATCTCATTAGGTTGAAACATAAGTAGATCCTCAATAACAACCACTGTAACAATAGAAAACATTTGAATCACTCAAGGTGATATTGAATCATTTTTAATAATTGAAAAACCAAAAAAAATCAATTAAACAAGGAAGATTGGCTTTTACCTATACACGAGTTAGCTACTCTCAGGCACAACTTATTTCCAAGTACCTATTCTATAAAATCCCTGGCTAAAGGTACCAAACAGTAAGTGTAGTGAAATGAACCTTCCTCTGAAACCACTTTGTAATGTCCTGGTTCTGGAAGCCGCATGAAGGCACCCCGTACCATGTTGGTCACATGACCTCAAGCACATTTCCCCAAATGCCAAAGGCTACCGACTAGCAGTGACGGCCTTGGGTGTGATGGTGGGGAAACTATGCCCTAATTTGCAGAGTGACACAGTGGAAGATAGACAATTATATAATAATAGAAGTAGTACATATCCAACAATAGTAAACAACGGAAGACTGGTAAGGAACCAACTGGAGAAAAATATATATAAATGATGCATGATACATATATGTCTAAGAATACAGCCAAAAAATTCACAATGATGAATACAATTCTAAACCTAAGTACAAAAGGAAAACAAATGAGCAACTCCTCAGCATCTCAAGCCTTGGCTTGGTCCCATGCTCTCCTGCTCCAATGATATCAAGTACCTGAATCAAAGAAATCTTTCCCTTGTCTATACCTGTAAGAATATTATCTGTTTGGGCCCAAAAGCATGACCCAAATAGGGTGTGAGACTAATCCCAATAGGAAACCACCAAATGATTTGTGCCTAACTATCAGTGAATGTATGGCATGTAATATTATAGAAAGAAAAAAACAGGAAAGTACCTAGCATCAAACATTCCACAATTTCTAGCATTTAAATTTACAAACAAGTAACCAGCCACTCAATAATGTAGAACAAACAGGTAACCCTCTGGGTATTTCTCACAGCCAAACCACTATGGTTAAACCTACATGTACTAGGAACCCTATGGGAGGCACACACCGTCTCACCTCTCTGGTTCAGCTAATGAATAGAATCTCTAGGGAATCACTCACTGTCAATTCCCCTTATAGTCTCATATCTTACTAAAAGCACTCTAGGGAAGAACTCAACGTCTCATTCCCCCTGAGGCCTATATCGAGGAAATACTGACACTCTGGGGAAGCACTCAATGTCAATTCCCCATGATGTCTCGCGTCGTATTATAAAGATACTCTGGAGATTTTCTTACGTCCATTATCCTTATGGACTACTACACTAGGTTATCACAACCATGTCTAATGTCAGAAAGTATCGCATCGCGTAACGACCAACATAACATCACGAACTACATGGCTAGCATTTTACAACATCTCAGTATGTCAGAAAATAAACACTCCATCCTACAATACTATGCATGGAAACTAGCAAAATCCTAAAAAGAATAACCAGACCAAACTGTCATAAATAAGAAAAACATACATGGGAAAAACATCCAAAGTATAGAAAATTAACCTATTCACAAAAAATAACCTCTAATCAGGCATACAAGCAAAGCAGGAAGACAAAAAGGGTAAAAACGGTAAACACGCAATAACCCGAACAAGGGTATTTGTGGAATTTTCACATAATACTAAAAAGAAATTCTACAGAAAGGAAAAAACCACATACCTTGATGTTAAGAGATTGATATACTTATGCCAAGAGACTTTAATCGCTTTAGAACGTCTAAGATATACAAAAACGTCTAAAATGTTTAACCCATGATAACAAGGAAAAGATAAGGAATCATGAAACGATGCTCTTTGAGAAGATAGAAGTCACCGCTATGATTCCAATGCACTCACCGGTGTTCGAATCGGTGGACGTATGGAGGTTCGGGAGCTCGTCGAAGATTTGCAGTCGTTCAAGTGCTCACAGCCAAACAAGACCTAAAAGTAGACGGTTCAGGCGATTAGACATGACCCCGGTGCCTTTAGTGAAAGAAATTAAAGTACACTGCATGTACTTCTAAATTATATGCCGCGTACATGCCTTTTCCGTAATCCGCTTTAGGCAGCCTCCATGTCACCCCTACATGGTCATGTGTGTGTCCATGACACGGCAAGCACACAGCCCCCCAGCAGAATCGCAGAACACGGCGTGTACTAAGAAAATTTATAGATTTTCCACTTTTCCTAAAAAACGACCAGAAAATGAAAAACATTCCTGAAAAGTTGATCTGGGTTCTTACACCATCATTGACAACCCTACTTCTCATGGAAGCCTTCCAGTTCCTGTCTCTCGATAAACCTCCCAATGAGTGCATCTGATTAGTCACATATTACTTATTTAAAACAATAATATATGTTAGAAACGGAAAAGGAGTAATTTCATACTAACTAGAAGGATGGAGTGCCTCCTCATGAAATGACACCAATGAAACCTCATCATGGAAAATATATTCGGGAAAGGAATAATTCCTTGGAAATTTATTCACATCTCCCGCTCTGACCTACTACCATGTTGATGATAAATAAGATCCATGCTCATGAAGGTCCTCATCAATGATGAATGTAACTCTTCGTGGAACCCATTCTACAATTTTTAAAATTGCACATCAGCCTTATTCCACTCCCCCAAATATAGTTTCATCCACTATTGTGTTTCTCCCCGAATCTAACTGACTGCCAAAGTACCTCAGTACACTATCAAAGATCAGATCGAATTCCAAGAGACATTTATCCCATCTACCATGATATCCATATCTAAAGCTTAAACATTTCTCTTATACATACCCAAATCACTCTGTAGGATAACATGAAACTCATTCTACCAATCCCCAGCAAAGTCCAACATATCATCATGATGTCGATCAACTGGATCAGCCTACTAAATCTCAAATTCCTGAACAACACAATGATTGTGATCATGATAGATATATGAAAGAGGGGAAATGATTTTCTAATCCTAGAATGTGTCAAATTTTTTAATAAGATTCATTTTAAATTACATTAGTATTTTAAAATTTAACAACCAATCAAAATTCAAAAAACACAAGTAATCATGTTTCATGTACCACACCTACGTCACTACTATGAAATATTATCCATCTCAATTGGTCATTAAATAAGTTCAAAGTATATGAATTGGATCACAAGAGGTCACAAAATGTTGTTCCCTACCTGGTTTCACTGGCCTACGTCATACACCAATGTAATATTGCACTATTTCATTTCCAACCCATTCAATCCCCAATATTACCAACGATAAAATTCATTATATCTCTCAACCATCACAGATGATAACACTTTATCATGACCCCCTATTTCAAAATATATCGCAATGAGTAGAGAGTGAGAGATAATGAACCCTAGTACCACCTCTAGTAGGCCCAGGTTGGTTACTATCACCAGTGGTATACAAATAACATGTAATGTGAGTCATTAGCCTCTATAATAATATAGGATCAAGAGATAATATGAATATTCCATATATATGTCCATGATTATACATACGAATAATCCAAACCCATCCCAATGTTCTTATATAAATAAAAACAGAAAAATTAAAATTCCCCAATGTGAATACCAAAAACCAAAGCATGAGAAGGGACATTATAGCTATCCATGGTCTAAGCTAGTAATGTCCATAATGGTGAAAGTTATACTCCTAGATACCAGGAAAAATTTTATATACCTAGTGTTAGTATACATGTATACTCAATTGAAAACCCAACATAACTCATGCACAAGTGATACATGAAGATGAATTATATCACTAGAAAATGGTAGAACAAAAATTAATCTACAAAAATATACTAAACAAAACCAGCCTCACAAAGGAAAAATCACCAGATAATGCAAGCCATGTTATATAATATAATATGAAGAATACAAATAAAGGGTACCCCTCACTTTGTTCCCAGTAGAATGAAACTCTAACAGCCCAAAAAACCTATGTCATGGGACTTTTATATATTTGATACAATAGACCACCCCACAATCAAGGTCACATCACATCATACTTGTAGATACATTGGAGTACAACCTCACAAGAATTACAACATCACTTATTTCCTTAATACCCTTTGACAAAACACAAAAACTATCATATTTAGATTAGTAGGGTATCATTAAACTGTAGCAAGTCAACCTAAAACACTACTCCAACAATGAATGACCCCCACTACAGTCATCCCACTAGAATTATTATATAATATATCCCACGAAAATAACATGGACAACACATATCTCCCAAAAAAACCAGAGGTATCACAAACATCCTTTAATGAACTAATAGTCCTCCACTATTAACAGCTTATGAAATTACTACCTCACCTCTATGAGATAGTGTGAAAATATTGGTAATATATCCATCTGTCCACCTAAATAGATTATGGAAAAAACACTCACTTGTTGATAATGTTGGATATAGTATGTAGTGATCGACATGGGTGGGGAGGATACGGAATTCAAAGACAATATACATGTATGTGTATAAATGAACACTTAAAAAACCTATGAGTTCACAACCGAGCATTAATAAAATCACTACATATTAACTTTTTCTACCATCTCTAATTTCATAACACCAAACAACATGACACTGGAACAACACCACATTTCCACCAAATTTTTTTAGCCAATAATATTATTCTATAATTATGCATCAATCAAATTTAACCACACCACAAATCATTTATTTAATATATTATGATTTCTATCACATTAACAATACCAAAAAACAACCATGTAAATAATTAAAAAATAATTTTTTATTCCAACACTACCTGGGAAACTGGAATAATGAAACCACTTAATTTCCTCTCTAATACATGTCAAAAGAGAAACCATATTTCCCCCAAAAACAATAGCTAAAAAACACCACGTCACTTCAACAAAATAAAGGTAAAAGAAGCACCAAAAATTCCCTATAAGAACAACGAAACAGCTCTTGCCTCACCACCACAAAATCAAGGCCAAATAACCACCACATCACCATCACAAAATTCTATGACATCTCACAACAGGTGAATGATAATTTAAATATTTAAAAAATATTCTTTTATCAATTTAAAATATATTTTTTGGGTTTGATTAGAGAATCCTTAATCATGGGGAAACCATTTCATAAGGAAAATAGTACAAGTTAATCAATGTCTATTTTGGGATTATATGAAAAAAAATCACAATAGACATAATAGTCAAAATATATTCATAATATGAAAAAAAACCCCCAAATCCATAATTTTTTTTGGTAATTAAGCCGATACAATACATTATATCCCAAAATATCAATAATTTAATGACATATAAATAATTAAAAATTCCCATTTAAATTTAAATTTAACCAATTTATTATCTTTTATTAAGACCGAACTACCATAACCCATTGGGAAAAAAAGAAAACTCCAGCCTTGTAAAACAAAATAAAGAGAATAACGGTCTTCCCTACCGTATAGATACATTCCACCATCTATTCCCATTGTTGGTAGATGATGAATTGGCCATGTATTGCATCCGTATAATGATAACCATTATATCAAACTACACCTCAACAAAGGATCATCAAAAATCATAAAAAATAGACCCAAAACCAAAACACCGTCGCTAAAGTTAATTCCCATGCGAATAATGGATGACAACTAGTTAGTAAAGGAATGAAAAAATTACATAGATTTCCAATGATGATCTATAAGAACCATTGGATAAATGATGATTGATGAGATCTTAAAAAACTTATTAGGTATCCTAGGATTCAATCTAATTGACATAGGAATAGGTTATAAATGAATGAATAAAAATTCAATTAGAAAATATATCATGAACCTGGATCCCATATTTTTTGTTTTATGTAACCGTTACTGGGTGGGTAATCTTTAAGATTCCAATAATTTAAACATTCTCAAAAACACATGTAGACTCAAAGGATTTACAAATAGATAGTATTGCACGTTATTAATACCACTTCCATTATGTGTACCCCATTCACAGGATCAATCT
Organism: Viscum album; assembly: GCA_963277665.1. Taxonomy (NCBI): domain Eukaryota; kingdom Viridiplantae; phylum Streptophyta; class Magnoliopsida; order Santalales; family Viscaceae; genus Viscum; species Viscum album. The sequence goes on from OY728163.1 coordinate 698,145,636, forward strand.
TATCCATGTACATGTTTTGATCCACCCTACTAAAAAAGCTATGAACAACCATTTCATGTCGTATAACACATTTACATGGCATATATTTTCTGCAATAGGTCTGATTCACCTATAGACTCCACTGAAAACTCATAAAACCTCACCAAAAAATAACTTCCCTCCAAAACATTAAGTGTAATGCATTGAAATGTTAGATAACATTAAATTTATTTTCATTCATATCATGAATTGTTTTCAATGAATTCTGATTCATAACACAAACAATGAATATTTAATTATAATCCTGGTGGAGTTTTAATGATTCAATAACGATCAACATTCCATGAAACCCAAGATATCATGAACTAAGGCCTAAGGTGCTTTCCATTTCACTATAGGATATAATGTACTAGAAAATAATAAATGTAAAATAGTTTGGAATATTTTCACCTTTATATTCTTTGTATTTTGAAAACATATTCTACATGAATATTAGAAAAAGAGAATCTTTATATCATATAATATATCACAAAAATAATGATTTCGTAATCAATTTGAATCAATCATAAATTATGTTACATAACTCCAAAATATAACAAACTCATTACAATATCATCAAAAAATAATAATAATTAGATAAATATCATCACATGTAAAATTTAATCAACATGATTTATCCATGATTAAATGGATTATAAAAAATTCATGGATTGAAATCTAAAATCGAACCAACACATTCAATCTAATCATGACCCCTAGTATCTCATTGTATCTAGAACCACCATGAAAAATGAAACTTGAAGATCTAATAGGCCAAATAACATTTTCAAGGAAACTAATAATGTACATGAGAGTACCATATACCCATTTCATCATTGAATGTTTTGAGAAAAAAACATGCCATCATGTTTTTTCACAAAGTATTTTTTCAAAATAATTTTAAAAATATATTTCATTATGGAATATTGAAATATTAATAAAAAACATTTAATAAATATTTACTAGGAATAAATTATGATCCCCCAAAAAATTGGGAAAACCATTCAACCATTATATAAAAAATTCTTTTTAGATTAATAAAATAGAAATTACCACAAGAATACATAAAATATGGTTCTATGTAACATGTCAGATTAAAACTATAACATTACCTCCCTTTTTAAAAACACCATTTAAAATATAATTTTTATAATGAGATAAAAGTTATATAAAAATATATTAGATTTAATTTAATACATAGGATACATATTATGAATGATATAGATGTAGAATTTCCAATGTAAGAACAACATGATGGCGCACAAAACAATCAATATATGGGCTATAAAAGGAGTAAAATCATATCCCCAAAGTAATACTTATCATAATTTGGAATCATTGGTACCTTGATATGATAAAAAATAGTGTATTACTATATCAGTTTTCTATAATCTATCTTTAATAAAAGGTGTTCCTCATCCATCATTTCAGTTTTCCAATTTTTGGTCATGTCGAGTATAATAATATCCAAAAGAGTAACAAACTCTCCCAGGGATGCAGTAATTGTTTTAACACGAAATAATAATTTTTAAAATATAAGCTTAAATATTAGGTTACCCATGTTATCCAATGAAAAAACAAAAGTGGATGTGAGAAACAAACAAAATTTAAAAGAATAAATAATAATATATCTAAAATTAACCATATCACACCTCCAACAACCTTACATAAAGTATACCTTATATAACTAAATTAAAAATATCTTATAATAATGTAATAATATAAGCAAATCCCCCACGTGGAGGTAAAAAATATCTAGAATAGTCAAAATCGAACGGCATAAACTAGGCCCATATTCTGATCATGGAAATATTTTTCATATAGAGTCAAATATGTATTTATAAATTAGATATGGAATTCAATGTCATTTTCTACTGTCTAAAATAAAATTTTACATAATATTTTGAATTTTAACAATTTTAAACCCAATGAAATTAATTTAATTCCCTAATCCTTTCCCATTTTAATCTAATGGAGGAACATTACTATTTTTCCACACTAAAATGGATTTTAGTAAAATCAAAGTTTTAAAAAAATATCCTAATATGTTCAAACCCTATTAAATATCATATAATATTTGAAACATTCCATAAATGTGGTTCATCAAACATAAATCACACAAATAATAAATCAAAAAATAATTGAATAACCAAAATATACATTACACTATGTGAAAAAACCAATTAACTTATATATCAAATTCACAATGTTTTTATTATAATGGTCTAATATACTAATAAAATGTATATAAATAATCAATAAATAATTTAAATTCTAAATAATATAATTTCATAAAAACACCTACCTAAAATTATTTGTAAGTAAATTTGAATGAGCTGAAACACATCACCATCAATTTTTAATTTTTAATAGTGAAAGGGTCTTCCCTTTATAATCATCAAACAACCAAATCTCTATGATTATATATATCTCAAACCCTAATGTTAATACAAATTGTTATTAGGGATCCCATGGAAAAATTAAATCAAAGGGATATCATAAAAGTGTTAATAATAATGAAAATATGTTATAAAATGGGGATTTATGTTGAAATTTCCACATCAATGTGATGATATGATCCTTATAATCCATGGGGAGAAGAGAGAGATCATCTTAGTTTGTGACCTCACTCATTTGAATGAATATGGAATAAGAAGGGACACAAAAACATAATCCTATGGTAGAAAACTCTTAAATTATCTTTTAAAAGGAAATTATTATTCTAGTTTTATGCATGGATTTGACAACTATATTGATGTGACAACTAACCAGGTCCTCTCCATGGCATAACATTAGAGTCTATGACATATAACAACATCACATAGCCCATTAAAAAATATTCATAGAATTAGGGATTGTGGATCATAATGATTTTAGGGGAATATATTGCTTAAACATAGGCCCTTATGGATGTTTTTTTGATCCCTAAAATTACTATGCCAAAAAACCATCCATGACACATATCTTTACCTTTATGTAATGTCACATCGTCAGCTTAGTGAATTCAATGATGAATACTTTTTTTACAATGGTTGTAACCCTATTCCCACCCTAATACATTGATCTAACTTTTTATATTTGGGCCAAATTATTCATAAAATTTAAAAAGAACATTATAAATCTAAGAAAAACTCTATATAAGGAAATAAAAAACAATGAAAAATGATTAATTTGTTAAAAAATATCATTAACATTTCAAATTCATATATAAAGGAATAATAATAATAATGAGTGTTTCATTGAAATTCATGTAAACTACTACTTAAATTTTAGAAAATAAATCATTAACCATTAGAATTGTTATAAAAATTCCTTTTTAAAAAATTCTAATTTAGTTTACAATTGGAAACAACAGATTTCTTTTATTCGTTAATTGAATGTAGACCATATAGGTATGATAAAAAAATCCTTAAATACTGACAAAAAATTATTATTATAATTGATTCACATAATTTGATAAATCCCACATCTCTTATAAGTAGCTGATCAATGGTAAAAGTCCAAATCTTATACACTGAATAGTACAGTAGTATTAGACTGACCCATCATTAGACAATATTGATATCACCCAAGATTCATATAATTTTTCAACAAACCATTATATTAATAAATCACATATATATTTTACATTAACAATTAAACATATTTGATTAACATTCGATTATATAATCACATACCCTTTTAGATATCCAAAATAAACATAAAGATTTTTACATTTCATTCAAAAAAACAACTTATATTTTTTGAAAAAATGGTGGTAATAAAATATTAATTGGAAGAAATTGATAAAATAATTTTAATATTGATGAAGAATAATTCATATGATATTTAGAAATTTTTCAAAATCATAATATTGTAAAAACAATTTTTTATTATTTTTTAATGAACAATAAATAACCCTTAGAAAAAATATAGGAAAAATTACTTTTTAATCCATAGTAAAAAATGTAATAAGAAAAAATAATAATGGTAAAATGAAATAGTTAATTAATAAATACGAACAATCATAAAAATTTCAGAGGATGCTCATAATGTAATAAATAAATGTGGAACAAATACATTAAAACATTATCTTGAAAATAAATTCCATTCCCTTGAGGCCAGACACATTTGATGGATAATTCAACACTCTCGTTAATAAAAAGAAATTATATTTATAATTATATAAGATATTTTTCCCTGTTTTACCCTTACCATTATTCTATTTATTATAGTTATTAATATTTTAGGTTTTCTTATTAAAACTCGTTATTTATCAATGGATGTTTTGATGTCATTTCTCATATATGTCCATGATGAATTTAGAATGAAAATAGTGGCCAAAGGAATCATTTTGTGATTATATTCATAATATTAATAACTAAATTTTTTTAGTTAATATACATTAAAAATATTCATAGAATAATCTATCATAAAGATATATGAAAAATGAAATATGTCATACAATGAAGGAGGTAGTCTGTATGTAAATAGGGTAAATGATACTAATTTTCTATCATATGGAAAATAAATAAGTTGTATAATATATTAGATATCCTTGTTAATAAATATTTTATTAATGTGATATTTATTTATTTGATTGATCCTTATGAAAAATCATGTTAGGTATTATTGAGAATGGAATCACATCACTTCATTTAGTTAGTGTTCTAAAAGATTACATGAGTTACATTATCATCATCCAATAGATTGAAATGGTTAGTTGTTACTAATATATTAACCTTATATAATCGTGGTAATTCAATGATAATCATATATATTAATCAATTACATCATTATATATATCTCTAGGATGTGGTGATGGAAAATGAAACACATTTTTTCGTGGAGGTAGAAGCCCACACATACGTTAGAGAAATGTTTCCATTTCTAATAGGATCGAAAATATATAAATAAAAGAGTTATTCCCTGAAAATAATAAAATTTTAAAATATTCATGATAATGATTTCATATTATTATCTTTTCTAGAATAATTTTAATCGTTTAACAGATGAAATAAACATTAAATTGGTCAGTGGGGAATGATACATAGTCATAGGATATCACCCTTTGGATTACCAATTAGGACATCCATGATTTGACTTTTAAGAATAAAAATATTTCTAAAAGGTGTGAAGAATATTTCAAAGGAATTTAGGTAGGTAGGGTATGAGATAAATTTATCAATTTATGTCAATAATGTAGGAGAGGTATTCCCTTTCTGATAAGTGACTAGAGTGTAAGACATGTAAACATATAAAACAAACCCAATGGATTGTGTAATTAAATTGGAATATTCAAAACTCAAGATGGGGATCAATCAAAATACTACAAGACAATATTATTTATAAAATACTTAATGATAATTTATACATATTCCATAGTTCTAATACTTCCACACTTATTTAATATTAACCATGGTGAAAATGTTCTCCCATAGTAAGTATTCATAATTGATAAAATAAAAATGATCATATTCCAAATTTGAATCCCCAAGATTCAGAATGTGAGAACCATTTTACAGTGTTCTGTTTCATTAAGGGGTAAAAAACTAGTAATAATAAAGGTACAAAAATTTCTATAAAAGTATTTTTCATAAAAATTCCCTTTTAAATAATAAAAATTATTTTATTGATAAATAGTATTTTCTATTGGTACTATTACATTAATTGAAATATGAAAAAATTAGAGGGCCATATTTTACATTTAGAGATTTGTAAAATTTAATGTTACCACATAAATTCATGGTTATATTAAATGAACAAAAAGAGTTTTTATTGAATAAAAACCTTAAATAAAATTTAAGAATATTAAAATTAATTCTGAGATGAAAATTTTCCTTCAAAATGTTATAAATGTTCTAATACATTAATTTCAATATTATATTTATATGCTCAGAATTATATTAAAAAGTTTTATTTATATGAATAAATAATTTACTTATATTATATAATAGAATATAAGTTTCATAAATATTCAATTCATTATTATATATTGACAATTTTATAAAACTGAAAATACTATATAAAGTAATAGTTTCGAATTTTTTCATAAAAATAAATCATTTTTAAATTTAAAAATATAAACCATAAGTAAATTTTAATAGTATGAATCAATATTTGAAGCACATTTTCCAATAGAAAATGCAAAAAAATAGTAATTCATGTTTTAAATAATATCATAAAAAATATTAAAAACATTGATATGTAAATAAAACCATTTCACATCAGAAGGAGAAATAATTATAATTTATTAAGATTATATTTTATATCCATAAAATATTTTTATAAAAAATATTAATACATGAAATATAGTTATAATCAACATTTTATGGGTTCCCATAGTCATCCACCTATTTTGAAATTGTTTCCCAACAAATATATTCATTACTAAAAATGTGAGGCTAATTTCACGTCAAGGGATCACCAGATTCGAATGGTTATTAATAAATCATTTCAATTATATATAAATATTTTCTTCAAGAATTATCAAATCTATATACACATTATATTAATGATCATGAATCTAGAAATCCCTTTCCATATAAGTGAGAATATCCTCTTACATTACCACTTTTATTTTCAATTTATTACACGAATCAAGTATTTACATCACTAAAAATGATACAAAAAACTCATCATGAAGCACATATGAACTCTATAGAATGTCTATATTGTAAAAAAATTCTCCCACATTCACCAAAACACCATAGTTTCAAATAAAATTTTGTCTAAACACCCATATTATACTAAACACATTAAAACATTAAAATATTATATTTTTAGAAAAAACATGGTCATCCATGTTCAATGAAATTTACATCATTTGGTTATAAATAAAATAATTTTTTGTATATTTTTATACCCTAATGTGGTGTTGAATCGGAATTACATTCTCATTCATATCTTCTAAAAATTAGAGTTGAAAAAATCCCTCCCAAAAAGATCATCTAAACATACTAGAGTCTATCATTTTCTATAAATTTAATGTCTTAAAATAATCAATCTTAATACATGAATGAGAAATATTATTATAATGTTATTCAAATTTTGAGAGTTTATAATCCAAACATACATGATAATATAATAATAAATCACTATGATTGTCTTCATATGCGAATCATTTCCTCTCAAACTCTCCAACATCTTGATGGTGAAAAAAGTACTGAAATTTATTTCAAGTGCCCATATAAATATGTAGGCTCTTCCAAAACAATTATGTAAGTCATGAATCATGATATGATATAATTATCAGGAGAAATAAATGTATCTTGAGTATCTCCTAATGAAAGAGACAAAATAGTAGAACCAAATACATACAATCCTAAATAGAAAAGAAATTCATATATTTCGTAAAAAATATTAATAACTATAACTGAACACTTTACATAGAAATTTCTTTTATAATACCATAATGAATTACATGAATATCATTTACATTTTTGTGTAGTGTAATAGTAAAATAGTAATTAATTCCCTTCAGTAAATTTCATTCATCTTAGTTCGTATATAAATTAAAATAATTAAATGTAAAATTTCAAATTTATTTCTTCATATATTCCCTCCAATAATATTAAAAATTTTATCTTTACATATAAGTGAGTTTATGATTAATATAATTAGAGGGATGTGGCCATCACTCAAAAATCCATTCTTCAAATGGGAATAACTCAGAACATGTAAACTTATTCAAAATTTGATATGTCCTTCTTAAAAAACATTTAACAAAATAACCAAACACATAATGAAAATTTATTCTCTTCCATGAAATCCATGATATTAATGCTAAAAATCCTCAATATGTTTTGACATAGAAGAATTATTTTGTATCACACCCTTAAGGGTGGATTTTCAAAAGATATATTTTCAAGAACTAACCTTATTATATCCTTAATAAAAGGATTGTGTTAAAAACAAATTATAGTGAATGATGTGTTATATTTTAACATCAAGGAATAAATTAACCTATTTTAGTGACCCATATATTAGTGAAGCATTAAATAATGATAAATTATTAGTTAAACCATCATCTCAACCACATATTTTACTCTTTTTGAGTGAATTTATAGTTTTTCATTTTATGGATATATATTTTCACAATATGGAAATTATAAATTATTTATACCTATTTAAAAAAACACTATAAGCTAAAGATTAATTTTATGGTAATTATTCTCATGGAACTTTTATTCTTGGGATGTATAAAAAATTACCTTATCCAATTTGATAAAGACAAAATGAAGCCCCTTTAATTGAAAATCAATTTAAAAAAACATACCACATCTGGATGGAAATACTAATAATAGATAAAATACCAATATTATAATTATTTCCCCAAAAATCATAATGTTTTATTTTCCATAAGAATTTATCTTCATTACAAGTTAACATATCCAGTGGGCTAGTTATTAGAGAAATTTATTCAATAACCCATTTGTTGGAAAAATTGAAATCATAAAATGATTATGTAATTTACAGGTCTGTGATATTTTTCCACCACAAAAATAGTAGTATGATAAACTCTAATTCCATATTTAGGAAGACGTTTTCCATTTGAATAAAACAAATTTATACAAAATTAATATTTAAGAAATTTTCTATTCAATAACTTTCCATTAAATATTTTCAAAACAATATATAAATACATCTATGATTCATCATAAATTATAAAATATTATATAATTTAATCACCCAAGAAAACAAAATTTTAATATAGAAAATCCAAAAAAATTTATTCATTTTATCCATTAATATAATTAGTGGGTTATATAACCTAAAATGAATAACCACTAATCAATTAATTGATGGATAAAATGTTTTCTTCAAAAGAAATGTTATTTAGTGAACTATAATCAATGAAAAGTATCATTGAAATATCATTATTTTTAATAAAATAATAGAGAAAATTGATGAAATCATCTAATATATATGAAAAGATTATCAAGATAACATTGAAAGAACATTTTTAACTTCAACTACTTAATTGATGCCATATGATTAGGCACTTGTGAATTTCTCATAAGATAAAAAATTATTCAATAGTTAATTATACCTCTTGATCATGAATAAAACAAGGAAACACACAATGAAACCCATACATATATATATTTATAACTATCATATAAATAATAAAAATTGTACATTTTTTTCAATAAAATGTGAATGATAAAATATACTCTAATATATAATCAGTTTTGGAACTTCTTATTATGTTATCAATCGTATGAACTCGTCCCATTAAAATAATTGAAACTAAAAAAGTGTATTGAATATGAATTCATTTTCTCCATAGTATATATTATCACGACAAGGTGATGCTCAATCAATAATTTTAATAAAATAATATTATACTCAAAGTAAAGAAATAATATTTTCATGGAAAACCATTCACCATATAATTATCGGAAGGTTTTCATAAATCATTGTAGACATAATACACCAACTAGAATTATTTACCGTTTTTTTTATAAATTTCATGGATTGATATTCTATATTACATAAATTTAAAATAAATAAACTAATTTTAATATTTTGAATCAAACAATGCATTGGTATATTTAATGAAAACTCATAATTAATCTATCATATAACACAAAGAGATTAGAATAAATTTCTATTTAATAAATAAACATTATCAATTTCATGTGAAGAATGTTGCCATGAGATTTTTGGAATAATTAAAATAAAATATAAAATGAAAAATATTTTATGTTATTTAAATTGTATATTGTTATCAAAGATATATTCTACTTTAATTTTGAATCTCTCTCAATCATAATGAAAACATCTAAACTATTTCTTAAATATATTTTATTTTTTAATTAAATTTTTTTTGTAGAAATAAATTTATAGAAAACGTTTTTTGATGTTTTATTTTAATAAAATTTATAAAAATATTTCATTGGTATTAGTGTTGGATATAAATAACGAAATTTAATCATATAATTCTAAGAAACGTTTTTTTTTCAAAAAAAAATATTTCATTTGAGTAGTTTAATTATACATAAATTATTTCATCATATAACTATTGATTAATGGATTTAGTGAAATTTTTAGATAATATATCCTATAAGATTTTTTATAAGTTTAATATTTATTAATTTTCAAATAATTTGAATAAATTTATTTTAAGGTTTAAAATTGTATACCTAATTTTTTTTGTGTTTTGGATTCCTATTTAAAAATAAATTTCTTCCAATTTATTAAATTTAATATAAGAATATTTATTCTATTTCTAGAATCATCATATACTTATTTAATGACAATATCCATATAATTATTTTTCATCTTGAATATTAGCCATGGTAAAACATTATCACTATTGTAAATGACAAAGGGATTAATTGTTGGATGAATTTCGGTGATATGAGTTAACATAAGCATCAACATTATATATTTAATATTTTTATTTACTTATCCTATAATATAATTTTTTATATTTTTGGAATCTTTTATTCCACTTTCAATGTAATATAAAATTATTATACACTGATGTTTAATGTATTTAAATGTGTTCCTGACACCAAACATATAAATGGGAACACCATACCTCTCATTATTCAAACACTCTAACCCAAAAATTTTATCCATTAATGATGGAAATATCATCCTAACATCTTTTCTTATGTTATAGTTATTTTTTCTTCCCATAAACCAAACATTGATAGATTATGTTGTGATACATATGTGGTCACATGAAGACATTATAATTGTCTTTACTGATCATCTATAATTATATTCATCATTAACCTCCCCTAATATTTATGTGACTATATTATGATGATGAAATAAATATAATTACATTAATTAACAGTTTGAATGTTTGTGTTACAACTTTAATTTACCACATTGGAAAAATATGAGAAATGATATTATCATACATGTGTATGTGTGGAATACCACCTCCAAAATGCAATATGAGTTTTTTACTTGTATTATCAATATGGCCACACATATTGATGATTATAATAAATATATATGATTCTCAATATTTTATTCTGATTCATTGGAGTAATATTATTATTTACCTTTATTTCATTTTGTTCACTAGGAATTGAAAACATTTTTCAACATACGTATTGACTACCATCTCAAAAAAGTAGTGATATTCATTTTTTATCATCGTCATATGTGAATAAGATGATAAGATAATATAATTAATAAATCTGATACCTATTATATGATTTTGTTTTTATAGATGATCAAATAATTACAGTGCTGAAAGGATCTGATTCTTCATAACAAAACATCAAATTGATATGGAACATCTAACACTTAAATATTTATTTTTATGATGAATTATTAACAAATTGGAAAGTTTTAAATTATAAGGGATAATTATATAGTGTGATAATTATGAATATTTTTCTTCTATATATTTATAATAAATCATAGTTTTTTATTCGAGGTCTTAAGAATCCATATGATGATATTCTAGACATGAGGAAACAGATTTTGATACGAAGCAATTTTTATACAAGTTTTCATATGTTAAATTTCAGTTGATGTAAATTATAGGAATCATATATTTCAAACAACTTCTATTTTAGTCTCATATGTTTGTTATTTAATTATACATTTTTACTTAATTCTCTTATCTTTATCATATAAAAAAGTACTAAAACTTTTATTAATAAAAGAACAAATTATTTTTGCAATGTGGGGTGACCTTTTTATTCCCTAGAAATGTTCATATATATGTTATAAGGATTATTATTTTCCATGATACATTTATTATTAAAATACATTTTAATTGATATTTTTTGTTTTTCAAATGAATACTAATGAGTCAAAAAAATATTTTTCTAGTTATGTTATTTATGGATTTTTATAAAAACATTAAATTTTATATTTGGTTGAAATACAAACACAAATTTCAATTTAGAATATATCATAATGGTTCATTAATATTCAGATCCATTAACACGATCTATTATTATCTTTATAGGATACTATTTTTACATAATTATCTGAATTGTTTTATAATATAGTCAATATTAATTTATATTTCTATTAAATTTTATTTAATTCTTTGCTTATTGTTTTAATTTTATTTATCTTATTTGTAAATATCCACAATTTTTTTCATAATTATCTATGGGTAATTTCTAATAATACCATCGATGTTCATATTTTAGATTACTTTTGATTATCTGATGATGGAATTACTATGAAACTCGTTATATTTACATAGGTTGTTCTATGATGTGATGATGAAAGTATTTATGTTATTGTTGAATAGATATATGTGGTTATCATTATTTTATTAGTGAGAACAATAATTAATATCAATACAATTCATTGAATAATGATTTGTTTCTCTTGATATGTTTTTAATGAGGATTATGAGTTATCATAATCAATTAATGAAATGTTATTAGGGAGTAAACCCATTCGATTATTGAACATATTCCACTATGTGATTGATGTTTTGTTAATGAATATTGAATAATGTATTTATTTTATATTCTTGTCATCATTCCATATTTTTGATGAAATTTAATAATTCTTATTATATTCTATCGTGGTCTATGATTGATTAAAAAAAATTCCTCGCACTAATGAAACATGTTTTTTTAAATACTAAATCATTATATAATGATTAATGATTTATAATTTATGAATTATTATGTAAGAAAATTAAATGTTTTTACACAACCTTATACAATTTTTCTTATTATATTCTATTGTATGATCATTAATATATATGTACTATGTTTACCCCTAGTGAGTATTTGAGCTCATCGTGTCTGATGTAAAAATTTTCACCATGAATTTATAAACAATATTATCTAAGAAATTATTATTAAGGGTAATGTGAGAGAATAAAAATTTAAAGGGGATTTTGATATTTCATGAAATAATTTAATTATGTTTCAATTAATCATAAAAACTAAACCTTTTTATCATGTTTGATGTATTATTGTGATATTTATTAAATATTCATTTAAAATGATGATATATTTTTCTGTGTAATACTCAAGCCACCCCATATGACCACTTAAATTGATATAAAAAAAATATAAAATGACATTGAAACACTTTTATACCTATTTTACTAGTAATAACTATCCTCCATACCTTTATTTGGAAATCCATTCACATAATAAACAATCCAATTTCTATTAAAACATTCCACTACATTGTTTTTCATACCAATAAGAGGATTAACGTTTATGTTTTCCTTCTAGTCATAACCTTGTTTTTAGAAAAAAAAAGTAAAACATATTAGATCACATTAGGAATTCCACAAACTATTCATAATAAACTTATCTAATGTGGGTAATTCCATTTTCATAAATTCATACTTCTTGGATAAATGATTTCCTATTGTGTACCACAAGGATTTCATTATATGATTATTTATAAAGAGTAAATACACCTAAATAAATTTTATCTGTATACCAAATAATTTATTTATAGCATTAAAGACAATCTGTAACCAAATAACTTTTTAAAATATGATTTAATAATTAGTAATATTAGTAAATTTTAATAACATCACCTTGAACTAAATTTTGTTCATGCCATGCCATCCTAGTAACATTAACACCAATAGATTAGAAAAATATTCATTTTTCATTTACCTCAATGAATTTCCCTCCCATCCTATTTTTAATAATTTTTTTGGAATTTATTTCATGGAATATATCTTTAAATATTACCCTATACAAGGAATTTATTTCGTCTTTATATTTATTTTACATAATAAATAATCATGAAATAACTTATCTCTTGTAAATATCAAGTCATAAACTACCACATGGTTATTGGATACATTATTATCGGATGGTTTTATTTCATGAAGTCTAACTCTATAGAAACATTATTATATGGAGAATCTATTCACTTCACTCCATTGGTACCTCTGTTAAGAGTATGTGTCAACAAATTTATAAATGATAAAAAAATTTCTACTCAATTTATAACCACCCTTTTTTACTGGTTCAGTTGAATGTTATCCCCCTTAATCCTTTCTACCTTAGAATCCATTATTCATATGGGGAAAACCGTTTTGTGTAATAATATTTAGGGCGAATAAAAATTTCACTCATACAAATATATTTTATGATAATATACCAATAAATTATAATATTATATAGTATCATTCAAACCTCAATATTTATTAAAACTCATGATCTGATAAAAACTATTAAATTAGTCACATAAAAATCCCATAAATTTAATAATCTATGAAATATATTTCATCACATGCATACCAAAGTAATTTATGAATTTAGATGTTAGTGAATCAAGATGTCTGTAACATTATATCAAGGAATCATACAAAAAAATCCACTATGCTTATAAATGTTGTTCTTTTTAAAGGCGCAATTACATTATTCATGGTAACATTCATAATTGGAAATCTGACATTATCAAAATTTCTACCCAACATTGATCCTAATAATTTTGTTTGAAAATAAACAAATAGAAAACAAAATATTATTAAGGGAGATACATGAAAACAAACCTACTAGTCTATCGATTATTCTATGAAATCCAAATTAATTTTTCTACTATTATATTTAACATTAATATCCAATATTCATTTACATATAAATTATATCAACATAATATCCAAAAATTTTCATATAAAATTATTATAAATAATAAAATATAAATTCTAATAATCTATTTTTTATTGAATGTTTTGAAAAATATAGTGTACCATTACGTGAAAATAAATCCTTTTATCATTAAAAGACAAAAAAAGATTTTATAAAAACAAACTCATATTTATATATTTTGAATAAAATTTGGTTCATATAATAAATTGTTACCATTATATCATGTATGAAATTTCTTAAAATATCCTTACATTATGTATTAGATTAACTATTAATGTGGAATCATATAACAAGATAATTCCAACATATACTTTGAGTAACCTATCGCTGTAAAAATATTTCACATTATGCATTGAATTTTATAGTTATATTAGGATCATCCATTATCATAGCTATGTTTGACTCAAAATTCAATAAAAAAAATAAACATATTATAAATTAAAAACATGTATCTTAAACATTAAACATGAAAAATTACATTTCATTCAATCCCAATACAAATAACGGACTAATATATCTCATATAATTATTTATAAATTTTCATTTCCTTATATAACATTTTCAATAACAAATATTTCATATTATTAGTAATTTATTATTCATTTAAACCCCATAATAATATATTGAAGATGCTTCATAATGAATAAATACTCTTATAGAGGTAAAGGGTTATCAATCTTTAATTGTTTTAAAATTAATCATTATTTTATTTTTTAAAATTTAAAAAATATGTTGTATTAAATGCATTAAAAAGATTCCAATTTAATCATTTGTAATAAATTTAAAAAATATAAAAAAATCACTTTATAATCTTTTGAAGCATAAATAATGAATATATTGAATCATTAAAAATTACGTCAGAATGGAAAAAACCATTATTGATATAAAAATGAAAAACATAATTTTTTTAAAACAATCCATTTACTCGAGTACCTACTCATTTCAGTCGTAGTTCACTATTTATATATATATATTTATATTATTTTTTAACTTCATCATGAACTTTTTCATGAACATTTCAATTTCATTATTCTTGATAGATTAACTCTTAACTTGATTTATATAGTTACTCAAATTTTTAGTTTTATGTTAGATGTCTTGTGGATATACTTTTTTTAATTCCAATATTAATATGGTATATCGAATGATTTAAAAGGGATGATATTTCTATAATATCCATAATATTTTTCCAGAAAAAATATATGTATATATAAATATATATATATATTTTAATCATCCGAGGATATTAGATGTGAAAATATACCTATATCATATTATGGATGAGGTACTCTGCATGAAAATAAGAGCTACATTTTCAGATCAATGGAATATTTAATAAAAATAATTCATATAGATTTTTTATTTTAAAAAACTGTAAATATGTTATAAATTTCATATATTTTATTAGTTTCAGCATTATAATGGATCATGTGATGAGGAAATGAGAAATTAATCACATCCCTTCATGGTGGTTGTATTTTACCCTTACAACTGGTCAATATTATAATTTCACAGTGTATAAAATCATATTGAAGCTATGTAATATATTCAATTTATATCATATAAACAATATAATAATAATAAAATTTATAAATTAATTAAAATCTTATAACTAGTCAAGTGACGTGGTTATAGAAAATGAAGCACAAAAATTCTAGTAGATTGAAATCAAAACATAAAAACAAGTGATGTTTTCACATCCCATATGATATAAAAGGGAGATAATGTTGTTTCTCCCTAAAAATAATATCAATTTTGTTTTGGGAATATACGTATTTCATTATGATATTTTTTGTAAACTATAATCCTTGTACTTAAAAAAAATAAACATGGAATATGATAATTAATTAAACATCCTAATTAGATATCAACCATTTACCTATACCTTATGACATTATTGATGGTCATTTAAGAGGAAAAATAATTATAGGTAATGTAAATGGGAGTTTATTAGGGATTTAGGTATGTATTTTCTTAGTCAAGTGGCCAAAATTTTTTGAATATATATTTATGGAGGATCCCTTTAATTAGTGAGGGATGTATGACATATATAAATAGTTAAAACATATAAATATATAATATGTATTTATCAAATGGATGTGGCCACAAATTCACATTTTTGAATGATAGTATGTGCATGAGTCCAAATAATAAAATAAAATAAAATTTCATATTTTTTAGATTGGTGAAAATTTAAAATGTATTTTTTAACCCTCATTAACTCCATTAGAAATTACCGTGGTGAAAATGTTTTTCGCTGGTTTCTATTAATAATGCACTAATATGAAATTTTCATTATTAATTTTTTTGAACATATTTATTCATAATAATAATTTATTTTTTCCAACAATATATTTACAAATTTTTAAATATTATTTTAATATTTTTATTAAAACCTGAATGAAAACAATTATTTGAAAATATTATTTTTTAATATAAAAAATGATTTTCTACAAAAAAAGTGATTAATTATAATACCTATGGAATTAATTTAATTATAAAAAAATATAATTTGACATATTTTTAAAAAAAATCAAAAATAGAAAATAAAATTTGGTATAATTGATTATAATAATGGAAGAAAAACAATTTATTATTTAAATTAAACCATTACATAAATTTTCATAAACATAAAAATAGATTTATAATCCCAAACATATATATCTATTTCATTATATTTATTTTTAAAATAATATTTATTAATGAAAAAATTATCTATCAACCATCATGTTTATATTATTTCATGATAATGTCTAAAATGTTAAACACTTGAATAAAATTGTACTTTTATTATTATCATAATAATTAATAATTTTAAAAAACCCAAAAAATAACCATGAGATAATATCAATAGCCTATATAAAAAAATTATTTTATTTTCCACAGTTTTAAAATATAAAATCAAAATATATAAATTATAAATAAAATCAAAAATTTCAAGAAAAACATTTTATCTAGAATAAAACAATTTATTTTCCAACTAAAATGTCATCTTAAATTATCAAAATATATATATTTTTATAAAATATATTTATTAAAATAAGTAATATATAAATATCGTTTATTATTAACATTTCTAAGGTAGTCATTTATGTGACCCAACAATTTTACTCATCAAAAAATATATGATTTCTTGACCACATTCATAAAACAAAATAAAGAAAATCAATTTCCTTAATTCTAGTACAATAACCCATGAAAAATAAAATAAATCAAATTCTTACACTCTCACGTTCCAAAATACACTTCTAAATCACCCATTATTGATACTCAATCGCAGACCCAAGGATATCCTATGATAATCCCAATGAGATAAAAAACCAAAGATAACCAATGTTATAGGTATTCACATCCCAACATAATATCAAAAAACCACGAGGCATGCCAAAAACCAAAATCAATACCATCATGATAGATAAATACATGAATCACCATAATATAAGAATCAAAATTCTAAAACAACCTATCATCTATGAAAAAAACTTAATTGAAAAGACATACACTCCTCATAAGAAACAATGATCCATGCATATACACCTCATCATGTTAAGATATTAAACTACTCAATCATCCAAAGAATACAAAAAAACGTTCAATGAATACATGAAATAAATCATAATTCATATCCATCACTCCATTAATATATTTCATTATGTACAAAATTTGAAAATATTCACCAATCAACCCTTCATTCATATATTAGAATTTCTATTAATACCTTTAAATTTAGATCATCCAAATAACTTGTATCATGAATAACACAAATTTATGCCTCAATTTTAAATAGCCATGCCATTAAAAACCATATCATTAAAACCAATACTCTAAAAGTGGAGAATATTTCAAAATAATTAATATAAAATAACTACATTTCAATAAATACAAAGAAAAAATTCCATAAATATATATTTACAAACAAATAATTTTATTCATCATGGGTTCAAAAGACACACACATTCTACAGTAATAAAAAACATCCTATCTATTGGGAGATTTTCAAAAAAATTAATTTAAAGAATAACATCTTCTATAAAACAAAATAACCCTTCAATATTATTTCATTTTAATTAATTTAAAAAACTCCATGGGTTCCCATATAAAACAAACATGTTAATTTAAAAAAATTAATTTTAATAAAAATTCAAAATAGAAATAAAATAAAAATTGGCACTATTTATAAGAACTCATAAAAATAAAAAACAAACCATGTCAGGGTGTTTTACAATAAAAATAATCCATGATATTCATAATAAACTACCAAATGTTACATAAAGTGAAAAATATAATCATATTAAATTTTATTGGAAACAAATCAACAAATTCAATCTCAAAACCAACTACTATTGAACTAATCATTCACTGGAATAAAAATCATTTAAAAAATATGCCAGAAAAATAATTTTAAAAACTATACCACTACATAATATTCTTTTTTCATACATCAAATTAATGTAAAAACAACAAATCCCTATTAAATACATAAAAAAATAATTTATTTCATCTCATGTGCCATTGGAAGTAAAAAATAGTTTGAATTACCCAACATAGAGGGATTTAGAGTTATTCTAAAGAAAATTTTAGGATTTCCCAACTACATTCCAAATGGAAAATAACCTATAATAATCATTCATCACAATGTGTGCCTGATCTATGTATATTTAATTGTTTTATTAGTTTTTTATAAAAATTTTAAACACTCACATTCATCAAAAAAAAATTCAATGAAATAAAAATATATTTGATATAACTTGATGATGGTCTCAAAACTATCATAATAAAAAAATACAATTATAATTCTTGACTCAACACTAAAAACCCAATGAAACAGATGACTCATCAGAGGATGATGTGATTAGGAGCCAAATTTTAATAAAACTCATATATTCAAATAAAAATAACATACTCCAAACTTCTTTGATGAAAATAAATAGTTGTATTTATATGAAATTTTTTTAACAAACCAACATTGGTAAAAATTCAACATCACATGATTTGACCCATCACATATCCTGAGGTGTATTCCTGATTGATCCAGGGTAGAAACTAGTTCTAGATATCAATTTTTACCCTCTTAGAATCATTTGACCTTAATTATATAACTTATTATATCATGGATTTGAAAAAGAATTCCTACATGAATCATCCTTATATCATTTTTCACACATATAATAATCATGATCAATAAAAAAATAAATTAACATAATAAAAAGAGTATAATATTAAAAAAAATTATTTAACCCACAACCCTATCCTAATAAAAACCGATCACAAATAACGAAATTACTACATATGAATTAGATAAACATCTAGTATGATTGAGAATGTAATCCTGATATAACAAATTAAAAAAGTATTTCCAAAACCCACTCACCACCAACCATCTTTTTTATGACACTAATCAACCACCACATCCGAAACCATTCATAAATAGAAAAAAAAATGAATTAAAAATATAAATATAATGTGGTCTTGGAACAAAATATAAGGAATGAGAGCTACAAACACAAATTGGGGAAATATTGGTAAAAAAATTACACTTTATAATAATATTTCTCTAAAACATTTTGAAAAATTCTGTTTTAAAAAAAATTTATTAGTGATAGTTTTAAATATTAATATGATATATGGTATAAAAATAAATTATCATAAAAAATATCATGAAACAAATCATTCTATGAAACCAACATTATTTTTTAATAATATATGGGTGGGATCCACTACCATGAAATAAAACATTAATCATTCACCAATAAGATATTATGTTTCATTTTCTGTGGCTACTAATATATTTACCTCCCTTTTAAAAAATTTCTATTCCTATTTAAAAAATTCATCATAAAAAAAGTAAGAGATGAAATACAATAAAAAGTAACAATATTATTAATTAAATATAGGAAAAAAAATTAACAACACCGTCATTCAACACAAACCAAATTATATTATGGTGATTAAAAGAAGTATATTGGGTCCTGTAATTAATACTAAATAATAATATGTATTATAATAAACTCTATATAAACTAAATCAAATAGTATTGGACATTGTTTCCAAAATCACTCACCCCAGATTACTATATCAATTTAATCTATTATCATTCTTCTTATTGGTTATTTGTTTTATAATTGGATCTCAATGTTGGGTGAAACACTCTTAGGTAACTACATAGTGTGTACACAACACACTATAGTGACACTTATCTATATAATCATCATCTATTAAAATTATTTTAAATAAAATACCTCAATAAAAAGTCTAAAATAAAATAATAAAAAATAATCAACAATAGATTCAACAATAAGGAATTTGGATTTAATATCATTTCCTATCTTACACAAAATATTCAAACAATTTCTTTTTTATTCATGTAGAAATGACAAATAATTTTTTAATATTATTAATGAAATCTATCATATTTCTCAAACTAAATTTCATGAATAATCAAAACATAGGGGCACTACCATGGGTCACATACTCATAACAAAATTTATAATATGGATGGTATAATTTAACAAATTTACTAGGAATGCTAATCAATTTTCAACCACTAAAAATCACTTCTTTGGTGACATTAATTGATGTAAATAATTGGAATCAAAATTTTAAGACATATTAAAAATATTTCAAAACTCATATTAAACCATTTTAGAGACTGAAAAATATTTATTCATTTCAAATCATACAATATCCAATAAAAGTTTCACTAAATTTGTGATCTATGATCGGTTAAACAACTTTAAACCACACATATAATAGAAAACATGAATCATTGGAATTTTATAAAACACATAGAATAAAAGAAAAGTATTTAATACAAGTAAACACATCAAACATATATTATGATATGTGGGTATCCAAATACAGTGTCAATGAAATTCACTATAGTTTTCAAATATATTATTATTCTAATAAAAGAATCCATAGTAATATGATTGAATTTAATGAAATGTCTGGTAAATTATTTTCATAGAACACTTACATTAATTGAAGTGTAAATTTATTATAATGAGGCACCAACCGTTTCCTTAAATGTAGTAAGACATACAAAGACAAGAAGAGTACATTACAATACATTAGTAACATAATCACTACAGTTGGATTATATCAAATAATATTTCCAACCAATATAATTGAAAATATTCCTGAGAGAATAGAAATGAATTGGATATAGAAGAAGGGTGATGAATAATGGAAGAATAATTGGAATGAAAATATTTACCCGGATTGTTCTATTTCAATTCAATTAGATATTCCTTTGAATCAATGGAGATGCGAGTGAGCACTACCTATGGTGAAATTCCCACTCAGAAAATTGAAGTATGGAAGATAAGGATGTAAAAATACAGAATTTGTATGAGGTAAAGGGTGTAAATTTATTTTTTAAAATAATATCATGTAAATAAGGTTATTTAATGGACTTGACAACTTGAGAGTAGTGTAGGATCCCCAAGTTCCCTCTATGTTGTAGCTTAAGGATCTCCATCATTGATCGGGCTCATATTGAATTTTTTGGAATGTTTTGTGGACCATTTAATGGAGGCAAAAAATATTGAAAGAAACATAATACATTACCCAATATACATATTTACATTGGAATATGAACCATGGAACATAAATGAAAAAATTCCTCTATGTAAAAACTATTTACCGATGAACATGGCTATTCACTTTCTAGTGATTACTATGGAACAACAACCTCTACCAAATCATTGTGCCCTTCTCATGTCTAAAAACATTTTATAGCTCCCCCATTATGGAATTATGCACTATAATCCATAGAAAATATATAAAATCATCAAAAACATAAGAAAAAACAAAATTTTGTTATATTAAAAAAAATGATGTCATATGATAAATACATGATTGATGCTTTTAGAAAAGATTTATAACCCTTCTAGGATAAATTTTTTGAGAATACATTTACTGTAGATATAGTTCATATTACATTATTATAACTAAATATGATATTATTAATGGATTCTATCTCCCTATATAGAGGTCATACTGATTTTTAAAATATGTATATCTCATTTAATATCAATAATGATCCCCTTAAAATATTTATCCAATTATAATAATGAAATCCATATAATCAAAAATTAAATGATATGGATCTAGATGCCCAATAATTATTTATACATTGCAAAAATTATCATGTTGAAGTAAAATATTAATATCTAATAAATTCATGTGGATATATTGATGTTTTTTCTAGAGAACTTATATGGCCTTCCCTGATAAATCTAGGTACAATTTGAAATTAAATCTTACCTTTTTATATGATAATATCAGGTATTTATTATAGACTTGTCCCATTTAAATTGAAAATATTAACATGATACATCAAATTAATTTGGAAAATGGTCTTATACAACAAATTATAGTATTGTGTGGTTATATAGCCATTTTCATGATTAAGGATAGATCATTTTAATTTTTTTCAATGATTATCATGAACATAAAAAAATAGTAGTCAAGAATAGATATCCATAGTAAAATATTTATTACGTTTTGAATTAATCATGATTGGATAAAAACCACAAAATGATTAACCGCCCATTTAGATATCATCAATTAAGGGGGAAAATAAATTATAAACCCAAGGTTTCCTTTAATACATGATATATCCAATAAGAATTCATCGTAGTTCGATTTAGATATAATAAAATCATTGTTATCTTCATGGATCTAATGGACAGTGGATTCATAGATTTTCTTGACCACTATATTGTTGAAATTATAGATGATATTAAATAATTATAAGGCAAATAATTCATATAGTAATTTTTTGAGTATTTTGATATAATCATAGAGGAAGGAGAAACTAATTTCTGTATTTAGAAGCTGTGAATTCTAACAAAATTTATATCATTTTTAGTCTATAAATTCATTTTTAGGGTACATATATAGTTCTTTAAATTAAAGAGGTAATTGAATGATAGAATGAATGATACACTATGATAGATATACAGTGATTTAAAAAATGTTTTGGAAATTTATTTTTTTGATAAATATATCATGATTGTTAAATGAACTACAAAATTTGACAATGAAAGTAGGTAAATTACACTAGATTGAATATTGTGATGATATATTCATAGAGATTAAGAATTAGTCGATCACATAACTAATATACATACAAACCTATAGTGTATAATTGTTTTTGATATATAGTTCTACTTCAACTAAGGGACTAAGTTGTGTCCATATACAAAATGTTATGGTGATAAATGATTTATCATGTCAATTTTTGTCCCATGAGAACACCTACACCAATCATGATCTTGAGATGAATGTAATAATAATTTAAATAATGATATTAAATCAATTTTTCTATAGAAAAAAAACTAAATATATATTTCTCAAAATATATTAAGGTATTTATTCACAAAAAAGTGGTCGAAAATAAACAGAACAAGATTTTTAGAGTTAAAAAATAACTTGGATTTCTCAATACATTTCAGTTATTAGAAGAAAAACAAGTTTTTATATGCATTATATAGAAGGGATCATTCTACCATATCCCCTATGGGAATTAAAAGCGACCCATTCATTGTGAATATTCAAATTATTAACATGTAATTCATAATGAATGTGATACAATACAAATTTTAATCAATTATTGCAATATTATCCATACTTGTAATGATCTAAGAGGTAGAAAATTATGTTATTAATATACAGAAGAAGGTAGTGAATATTTAGGACATCAATTTTGATCGAAATAAAGACATAAGATTGGGAGCCCATATGTATGTATCATCCATTCCAGAACTAAAGTAGAAGATTTGGGACAATTAAAATACCTCATAAATCATTTTTCATCCATGAAGAACAAATATGCATAGAGATCTTATGTGAAACTATTGTTGTACAACATGAATAAGATTATTCTAGGTTATATACGGTGGATCATTTTTTTTCAATAATTTTATTTTTCAACATTTTAATTAAATGATTGTGTTGTAAGTATCACTTATAATTGTATGGAAATGGTAAGATATGGTCATTGATTTTATTGGGGGTCTTCCGAAGACCTGTAATGTCTAAAAATAAATTTTATTTATGGTTGAACCCATTTCAAATTCAGCACAAATCATTATTATTTTGTTTTATTTTTTACTACATATATATTCAGTTTTATACTCGAAATCTGTTGGAATGCAACATATAGTACCACTACAAAATGTGTTTAAACATTAAGAAAGAAAAAAATTAAAATAACCTAGAAATATTCAACATTTGTCAATTTATTTCTATACATTTTTATTACATATTATTCTGAAAATGATTTCCAATTTAAACAAAATTGTTTTTACATTTAATGATATATTATTATCATTCTCAATGTAATTCATGGAAATATATTAGTAATGAAATCCTCTTATTGATTCCCATACTACTTTTGTTTCACTTATAATTATAGATCTTTTTCATAAGTGATTTAAATCTCTATCATTATAGTATTATACTGGGGAGAGGTCTATGTTGGGAACATATGTGGATAAAAAATAATTTATAATGATAGAACCATTTAATGACTTTCCAATGAATCACAAAGTTGATAAAAAAATTATTATTATGATCATATATGGGATATACATTTTGATGTTATTGATGATTTATTACATTGAATATCACATCCCTATAGGGTTATATTATTCAAGAACATGAAAATGTTTTGATCTAAATACAAATGTCCCTTTTTGATTTGTGATCTCAAAATGATTATAACCTATTACTTAATGATGACACTAAATCTAACATTATTGGATAAACTATTTTAGATTTTATGTTATGAATTACCTCAATTTTGGGCATTATACAAAATTGACATTTTTACAAATTCATAATAACATGACTCCTTCAAATAAAAGGCATTGAATAAAATATAATATGTCAATATCATCCTGAAAATTATTATCTGGCATCAAAATAACCAAAATGCATTTATTTTAATATTTTTAATATCATTTATTCAAATCATTTATAAATAAGGTAATAAATTCTTCATCATTGTTTCATCAATAAAATTATTTATTTATAGTATAAAAACTATAAATATAATAAAATGAAATATGAAATATTTCTATAACTATAATGACTATTTATATTGAAAGATATTTGTTACAAAACCATATATTATAATAGTTTTAGTAAAAGATAAATGTTTATGTTATATTTCTAATTACATTAAATTAATTGCTACAACATGTCACAATCACACCCATATGGCTATATAGAGTCCTAAAATAGGAAAATGGATGAACATGGTAGTACATATATCACAAAATATTATTAAGAAATGTGTTAGGGTAGCTGTTTATTATTAGAATGTTATTTTTTACCCTTATTAACCAGATTTACCCCTTAACCATGGTAAATAAAAATAAATACTTGAGTTAATAAAAATTAAAGTTAACTATTTAAAAAATTTAAACATCCTAATTCCAAATATAGAATAAATTTTCCATATTTAAAACAAATAATTTTATGAAATTAATTTTAAATTAATTTCCACTATCAAAACCAAGAAAAGGGAGTTTACGAAGTTAAAATTATCAAAAGATTGACATGTTTTTATGTCCAATTTAAAAGTTAAATTGATTATAATAGTAATTTTTGAGTTAAATGATAAAAAATAATCTAATTACACATAAAAAAATTAAAATTAAAATATAATAAAATATAATAAATTAGATGAATATCTAGTTTTGAATTAAAATGTATTATTTAATACTATTCATTAAAAAATGAATGTTATATGAAAATTTTAAAAAAATTAACCATTGTATTTTTTTATTTCCCATTTCTATAAAAGAATTTTAATTTTTCTTATATAAAAAATAAAAGTTACAAATAAATATATTAAAAAATGGTTCTCCATCAAAAAGTGGTAAAAATATATTTTCAGAAAAATTATTCTTTTATCTAACAAATTGAATTTTTTGTTATATCATATCTAGAAAACATATAGGATGAATTTGAAACATTAAATTGTAAATATAAAAACTATTTTCTAATAAATAAAAATACATAAAGGGTGATATGATTTTATAAATACAGTTATTCTCTTTTAATTAGGTTCTTATAAAAGCACATCCTTTATATTAATGTGGTTTATATTTCTATTTTAAAAAAATTTGCTAGCAAATGAATTAATATTTAAACTTCTGTAAAAAGTATTCCCAAATTTAGTTGATTCGATTCATTCCCACCATTTCGATGACTATTATATAACTACCAATTAATATTATAATAATACTATTGTTTTATTTTTTGGAATAACTGAATGTTGTGTGCAACATATGATTTCAAAGAAACTAGTTGTTGCATGTAATGTTTTCTATTATAAAAAGAATCCTATTTGATTTATAATTAATATATTATTTATAAATATTAATATAAATGAGAATGTATTATTATATAAATACCTGGGTCATTACATCATTCCCCCTTTTGGAAATTTCTTCCTCACAATTTTAAAACTGGGTTCGAAATCATTTTTGAAAATCCCACTTGAGAAAAAGAGTTAATAAAACTATCACATTAAAAAAAGAAAGAGAAGTAGGAATCGCCCCTATTATTACACATAATAGTATACCATGTAGGAAAATATGGATATAGATGTGAAAACTAACTGTCATGTTATGATGGTGAGTGATAGAAAACATGATGAAGAGAAAGAAAACAATCACAAAACCAAAAATATGTGAATGATTAAAAGGTCATCTATTTTCTATTATTTAATGAAATAAAATATAGTTCTTTTAGGATCCATTTCCTACAGTTGAGTAATTATCTTACAATATAGAAAAATATTACAAGGAATTATGCTTACATGAAAAATATATTTACACCCTCTAATGAATTTATACAACAATCATATCATTTCTCTAAATGATTAGTATTCAAGAAGACATTATCACACCTAATGTGCTTGAATGAACATATAGAAAATAACATAATAATCAAAAGATTAACTATCTATTCATCCAATCATGAAATATTAACCAATTAAAAACGGTTAGTACAAGATCAGATAATCCCTATACTGTATAATCCTTTATATAAATTAAATGTACACTTATTATTCAATGTCCAAAAAACAGTACCCCAAGTTCAACAAAGACCAATCAATAAATAAATTTCCTTTAAATTCATCTAAATAATTCAAGATAATTTTGGAACCCAAAAATAATAATGATTTTATCACATAATATCCCATGATAAATATTAATATTTATCTCCAAATAACATCGTCAACTATTAAAGTCTCAAACTAAAAAGTAATTAACCTAATAATATTTCTCTATGATAGGTTAATAATTTCCATAAATAAACCAAATATCCATATGCCCAAAATAAATACTTATATTATTTCAAAATAATATTTTAACAATTAATCCACAAATAAATCCCATAGTATTATATTTAACATAGTTATATAGTGTTCCCAAAAGAGAGAATGTCTTCCAAAATAACATTTATCACTTCATCACAAAATCATTTTCAAATACTGAAGATATCCATTTGATAAAACATAAGTTCCAAAAGTCATTATATTATTGATCCAAAAAATCTATTGACCAAAAATAATAAGATATACTAATAAGGCTTATCATGTAGTCGAGTGGTAGGTGATAAATCCAAGTCACACGATGGTTGTGGGATCAATTCATGTACTTTTCTCTGTTGTGATGGGTTGTAACATAGTTTGCATGTTGTCCAATTTAAAAAAAATAATTTTAATAAAAATAATAAAAAGAGATAAATTACTAAAAAATAACCATAACATTTTTAAACCCCAAATGTTATTTCATACCACAAATTTTATCATCCCAAAAACAATAATCCCATAATTTACTCAAAGGAGATTGCCTTAAAAAATACTGTTAATCACCTTAAAATAACATATGACACAAAATGAGTGTATATTTTATTGAAATTATAATTTAAATTAGTCTTACAAACCCATGTTCTAATCCCAAACACTTAATAAAACTCCCTAATATCCAAAGTTGAATAAATTTTTTCTTTGATAGCAACTTTAAGGACCCAACCTCAAATGTTACACAATCATGAGATAATTCAAAATTTGACATTGAGGATCTTTTCAGGTTTAAAGATATAGTGAATTTGGTCAAAACTGTTACATAAAAAATAGAAATACAATGTGGACACTACCAATAGTATCACTTTCTACCATAAAAAAAATATAAAAATTAAACATGGTTTCAATTCATTTTTAATCATCATATCCTTTCGTTGATTCCATCATTGATATTATTCTCCATTAAATCCATTGAAAAAATTTAAAATTTGGGATAAGAATAAAAAACATCTGAAGGGACATAAAAATAATAAGAACCCATTAGTTTATTTCAACCCATATAATTTATTCAATTCTCTTTTAGCCAACAAAACAAAATGTTTTAACATGAATAACTCTCATACATTATGATCAATGACTAATACTAAAACAAATAGCAGGAAATTAAGAATCCTTTAGGTGACACATAGAATCATATAATAAACCCTTTCAAACATCTTCCAATTGAAATAATGATATTTTTTATTTTCATATTGGAAATCTATATTTCGTATACACATTCATATAATCTATATTGGTCTCACCTGTGAGCTATAATGGGGCTCATCCCTTCATATATGATGATCCAGGATCACCTGTGAGCAATAATGGAGCTCAACCATTCATATAAGCTCTATATTTCGAACCCTAGAGATATTATGGTGGTCCACCCTTCATATAAGCTTTATTAGGCCCACTTGTCCCATATAATGCTCATGTACCATGAATAAACCAAGTTCTTCACAAAACCCTTTCAAATAACTCGTTTAATCCCATATAAAAAACATTTTTGTATGAAACTATAATTTTAATATGGGAGCCCATTTTCAATACCAAGATTCCCAAATAAAATATAATTAATTTATTTAAAATAAATTATGGCTTATTGGTGAATCCAAATATCAAATAATGGTTACGGGGGTTGAGAATTCGCTATCGTAGTATTTTTAAAAACAAATAAAATTTATTTTTTCATATTGTAAAGAATTAAAATGATTTTCATAGAAATATTACTTTTGACAACATTGCATGGAATTATTGATATACACAAAATGTTTGTTATAATCCTTTTATATCCACATAAATAAACATGTATATTAATATCATGAAGATGAATATTTGATAATTAAATCATTAAACATTCAAGGAGTCTCATAAATATTAGAACAATTAAATATTAATCTCCCAAAATTAATAATTAACATTAGTATAGATAAAATATGGATATGAAAGGTCATAGTGGTTGTATATACATTTTATAAAATAATAGATCTGGATATTATCATAAAATCCCATAGTGAATAGAGATTGAGATAAAATCTCGTACCTTGGTCTAACTTGTCTGATTCATTCCTTAATATCCTGGATAATAAATTTAGGTTAATTTATAAATTATTTAGAAAATTTTTAAAGTTTATTATTAATTTTATATCACTTATTACATTTTTATAAACTGTTACATAATTATTTATGTTCACATCTGTCGTTTTGTTCATATTCAGTACTCAAGATGAAAATGAACTTGTTTTGATGTTAATTGTCCATGGGATCATAATTCCTTCATTTAAAGCATGATATTCATGTTTTAAATATCATATATTTATAATATTTATAAATTAATTTATAATATTCCATAATATTTCTAGATGAGAAATGAAATTCACCTTTCTAAGAGATAGTAGTTCGTACATATGGATTAACGACACCTTCCATTCATTGTCATATTAAAGGAAACAAATAAATGAAATAAATGTATATTATATTACCAATATTATATTTATTTCTTTTATTTCTCATTGGTTTAATAAAACCGTCCTTTATATGTTCCATATATGGCATGAATGAGGCATATCACTTTGAAGGGGAAGTAGTCAAAACTTCCTAAAAAAATTATCATATTAAAAAATTATTAAAAGCCTAAATGATTGATATAAATAAAAATTATATAATCATATAGAAAATATAAATATCATATATATCATATATAAACCCATCTTTATCATAATTTCAACCACGAGAGGTTGTAGGAGAAAATTGAACACTTATCATTATGTGAGGCAATGGGTCGACGTACACAGAAACAGTATGTCTGTATCCATTATATGATGGTGTGTGTATTATTAATTTGTATACTTATTTTAAAAAATTAATATATTTTAGGATAAATGTTATATTATTTAATCATATAATAATAAGATCATAGGGAGTGTAGAAGGAAAATAAATGAAAGGAACTTGATAAAAGATGTTACCCCTAAATTAGGTATCTATTTTTTATTTGAGGAAAAAGGCTTTCTTGAATTTCTTTATTTCCAAGGTAAGGCTAATAAGGGAAACAGATGGATATTGAGAGATTATGTGATAAGAATTTGGATGATCAATGGTGCTTAAGAGGTTTTAGAAAGTGGGTAGATGTGGTGGCATTTTTTTGTGGGGGATGAGGGGAACTTTAGGAAAGTCGTCAAATATCAATTTGTTAAAAATTTTATTTCAATTAAAAATTGTAAAAAACTCATTTAATTTTAATATCAATGATTTTGGTTCAAATAAACATCATAAAATAATATTTATACAACTATTAAATATTTTTTATTCTTTATCTTTTTGGTTAATGCTAAATTTACCTTTTTAAATAATATAATGATATAATGTTATTTACACATTGTGGAATAATGTAATTAACATATCATGTAAAAAGAACCAAAAATTTTTTTTATGACATATTTTCTCATATCATAACCATTTGGAAGTGTTTTATATTTTTATGAATTTAAAATCATTTTAAAAATCATTTTATATTTTAAGTTATGAATTATATCAATTTTGGAATCTATTCATACATGACTTTAAAAAATTCTTATCAACCTGATTACATCAATCCATAGTCATAAACACAAATATAATAGGTCTGTATCATCCCAAAAAATCATTTATAGAATCAAAATATCAAAATTAAATTTATTATAATATTTATAATATAATTTATTTGAATGTTTCATTAATAATGTAATCACTACATCATCATTGTTTCATTATTAAGATTATTTATATTAATACTAAAAATTTTATTTAAAATACCATGTTGTAGGAGATAATTCTATATTTCTAATGAATATTTGTAGGAAAATATATTAGTTATATAACCCTATATTAAAATAGTTTTTGTAAAAAAAATATGTTTATGTTCTATCTCTGTTACATTAAATTAATTCTTATAACATTTCATTAGAACACCCATGTGGATCCATAGTGTTCTGATGTTGACCCAAGGATGCCCATGGTCAAAAAATTCCTTTCCCATAGGACTAAGAGATGTGTTAGGGTAGTTTGGTGATATTATAATATTTTTTTTACCCTATTTACAACATTTACCCTTTAACCATGGTAAATAAAAATAATTACTGAAGTTACTAAAAATAAATGGTACAAATTTACACAATTTGGTAATCCAAATATGAAATAAGGAATCCATTTTTGAAAAACTCAAAACAAATAATTGGAAAAAGTTAATTTAAAGTTAATTTCTGTTGTCAAAACTAAAAAACGGTTTTTAAACATAAAAACTATCAAAAGATTGGAATGTGTTTATGTAAATCATAAAAGTTAAATTATGTACAATTATAATAATTGGGTTAAATAATAAAATTGAAAACTAATTACACTTTTAAACCAATAGAAATTATAGTCTAACTATATAACTAAATATGATGAAAAGGATGTTTTGAATTAAAATACAGTATTTTCACTATTCATTATAAAGTGAACAATATCATAGAATTACCAAAAATACAACGAAAGTAAATATTGATGTCCCGTTTCTATATTTTATAGATATTTTTCCCAATATAACATATAAAAGTTAAAAAATGAGATTTAAAATGGGTTTTCCTTCAAAATGCTATAAAACTGAATTTTTTGATAAATAATTCTTTTATCTGATAAATTGAATTTGTTCATATATCATTACTAGAAAATTTTTTCGATGGATTTATAACATTAAATTTAATATATAAATTATAATTTTTATTAAATAAGAATCCAAAATGATTTATGTTATTTTATAACCAAGATTATTCTCTTTTATATAGGTTTTCATAAAAACTCATCCTTTATATTCAATTGGTTTTTATTTTCATTTCGAATAAATTTGAAAAATATTTAATCATTATTTTAACACATATAAAACATATTTTTAAATTTTGTTGATACTATTCATTCCTTCCATTCCAACGTTTAGGAATTAACTAACTTTTAAAATAATAATAATATCATTGTATTATTTTTTTGTATAACTCAATGTTATGTGAAACATAGAATTTCGTAGAAATAAGTTATTGTGTGTCAAGTAAGATATACAAAACAACCACATTAATGTAAAATTAATATATTACCCATAAATTATTATATAATGGAAAATTTATTATTCTATATATACATGGGTTGTTATATTATGAATCTATTTTCCTCTATAACTCTAAATGATCAATCCTTTATTTGGTTTTGTTTCTTGTATAGCATTATAAATTAATATATGCTATATTTTCAATTTTTTACAGGATTTTCTTGATTTTTTAATTTTTTTTTCGTGTATGT
This sequence comes from Viscum album, assembly GCA_963277665.1. NCBI lineage: Eukaryota > Viridiplantae > Streptophyta > Magnoliopsida > Santalales > Viscaceae > Viscum > Viscum album. The sequence goes on from OY728163.1 coordinate 698,178,884, forward strand.
GGTAATTAATAAATATGTTATGCTGTAAATGACCATATCATGGGTTTTATCATTAAATGATTAATCATTGAAATAAAATTAATTGGAAAGATAGGGAAAAGACCCTTTATTAAGTAGGAAAAACATGAAAACCCTATTTATAGGAATGTGGATAACCCTTCAAAAAACCCCTTACCCGTGGAACAAAATACCTTAACTTAAATAAACCAAATCCATTTTGTCCCAAAACCATTAAAAACATTTCCATGGAAAATAAACCACACTACCACAACCATTAAAATTGCACAGGTGCATGGAGAAGCAATGAATTGCTGATCAATGGACGAATGGAGCGCACAAGATCATTTTGATCCAGCCCATGTGGTTGGGGGAGTAAACCCTTTCCATCATGGGGTGATTCTCGATGGTGGAAGGAGTCATCTGTTTTCTGACCAGAAATGGTGTTTCCCCTACACATGCTTGATGATTCCCCCATTCCACCGAACATAACTAGAGATAATCATGTTGACTCATCAACCCATTTGTTGTTCCTCCAAGTAGAATCTCCGAAAGAACCAAGCAACTACAACCCATCCAAGATGATGGAAAAAAGAAATGTTTTGAGATCAATCGTAACATGCATATGTTGTGACTCCACACGACATCTCCACAAAAACCAAGCCACCACAGCCCGTCCAAGCTGACGTCGATTCATCAAGAATATCAATACCACTGAACCGAGGAAATCACTATGAAATACCCTAGATAGGTATAATAATGTGGGAATTTTCACAATCCATTTTATGAAAAGGAAACTTATCATCATAAATTTTACTGTGACATTCTATTCACTATTATCAATTAGGGAAATATTAGTCAATAAACAAAGAGACAAAACCAATAATTATTTTATATATAATGAACATCTACTAGATTCTATAGAATCTTCATTTTAATCAATAACTGTGATAAATTCTCCTTTTTCTAACCCTGTAGTAACCTACATTCCAGACATCAGTGGCCATCCATCATTTCACATAGGACATGAGACCCCTTGAAAAATAGCACATATATCCAAAGTATTGGCGGGTCATTTTCCATTTTATACACCAAAAGTGTGAATGAAAACAAATCCTATAGATAAATAAAGAACCCCTATACCCTTTAATATATCATCAACAATGAATGAAATAGGATCCTCAGTATCATCCTCATGAACTGTTGTAATATCACCAGTTCAGATAGGATCCCCAATCACCACATCTTGTGCAGTAGAACATGCCATAGGTGAGGCCAGAACTAAAATTCCCATATCCTTTATAGGAAAATCATAATTGGTGGAACAAATATCCCCAATAAAACTATCCACTACAACAATATTATGCCTACAAAAACTCCAACCCAATGAACATGATAAATGGAAGGGGAAACAAAGAACAAAACAGAATAAATAAAAACTTTTGAAATCCCAGCTGGGAGATACTTCTCACTATCCTTCAATGAAACCACAAGATCGCAAATATTTTCCAAAAAATCATATCTCAATAAATTTTCATAAAAATCCTTTTTCGAAAAAAAACCCATTTAATAAATATTTGAGGAGATTTTTTGTCTCAAAATGGGATCCTTCGTGGTCTTGGATCAACCATATTTACGAGTTTCTTGAGCAATCCATGAAGGAGGACTAGGAAGATCAAGAACTCGTCATTTTTCAACATCATCTATGTTATCTTCCCAGTATTTCATAGAAGTAAATATATATTTGGAAGGACAACATATATCCCTTGAGGGGCCATCTTTTTTCAAAAAGATCATCTAATGTTTCCTATTCCGGTTAACCTCCTTCCAATCCTTCTCTTTATTAACCTCAACAACTATATTTTGAAGCATCCTAAAATTCAACTCAGAGTGATCAAAAATCATGAAAACATCAACAAATAAAGTACACATTAATATTACACATTTACATCAATCATATTTCCATTAAAAATCAATGTATCGCTATCTGGTCTTTTGGTTTCCAAATTTACATCAACCAGAATTTTTGAAAAAAAAACAATGATCCCCATCCAATGTATTTAGATCCATTATAATTGGAGTGAAAATGAATGAAAAAAGCTCATTAAGGATATTTGGAATCCAATACAACCAATTCAACAAATAATGTTTCACCTGAATCTGGTCTTTGGTTTGAATAAGATTTAAGGGATTGAAATTAACACCCCATTGGATAATCTCAATGCTCCATGTTCGAGATTTAGGATTCCAAGATAAAAGACTCTATTAAAAGAATCAATTGATTGAGTAATAAAATGAAAGTAACCCCTCCCAATAGGAATTAATTTCAAATTAATAAAACCCCAACAATGAGATATACTATTTTTATGATCAATTTAAGACATGTGTTTATCACCCTTGGAATAAATAACGCGACCAGGAATTGAATACTTATAAAGATTAATACATTGTAGAAAAGACTCTAGAAGCTTGAATATATAAATAACTACATTTTCAGTTCTTCTAATGTTAGAGTATCGATATGTACCTCTTTTTCTATGATCAGAAGAACTGAAAAGTGCTTTGGCAATGAGAACATCATTCTTTCTCAAAGTAGAGGAATATGAGGGATCTGATGAAGAGTGAAGACCTTCTGTTTATATATGATCATATTTGAAAGAAAACTCCCAATTATGATTGAATGAATCCATGATTAGAATCAAATACAAATCCATGATTGAACGAATACGCCCTTGGTAGTTTGAAAGAATGTTCTTCTCCTCTTTCCATTTTTCAGCACTGTGTACTTTTTCACTTTAATTCTTGATTTAAAATTAATGATATATTAATGTTATATAATTTATTAATATGTTTTATAATATATCCATCTAATTAATATTTTATGTAGTATATCTCCTTCTATAATGAAATTTTGTATTGAGATGTTTTCAGATACCTAGGATTACAATACAATGTGTACAAATTATTTTGGTTAGCAATTTTCACAATATTATTCATCAACATGACTATGATCACCCATGTTCAAGATTTTTTATATGGATAAGATTAAAATTATAATTTTTGAAAAACCTATAGTCTAACTATTAATGAAATTTTATTTTTTTTAATATTATTTACCCGAATAAATTTATATTATATTATATTACCGATTATTATACAGTTACAAAAAATGAGCAAAATAAATCCAATTTATTTAATTGATAAAAAAATTTAAATTAAGGATGAAATAAACCCATAAAATTCAAGACATTGAATGATGTTAAAAAATAGGAAAACATCCATCTAAAAATTTATTTCACAATAATCTTCTAGGATCCTTGTCCCTACGAACAATACTATATAAAAGTAACAAAATATTAGTGAACCAAATGAAATCGTGAAAAAGGAAAATTATGAAATAAGGAGGAATTGTAGTCAATAATATATAGTGGAATGAAATTTGTCTTATAGGAAGTAGTATGACCATTAGATTATTAATTTTATTATTAGAATAGTAATTTGACCATTAGAATGGTAAATTGGATATGAGGATTATTAACCTAACTATTTTAAACAGTAATATTACACATGAAATAATAATATCAATCTAATATAACAAAATTATTTATATAGAAATATGATATTTATAATTATAAATTTACAAAAATATGAAATTTATAATCCCATAAAACAAATATAAGGAATATAAATTTCATGAAATCATAATAAACTGTAAAATGAAATGTAATTTAATGTTCATTTAGAAATAATAATATTTATATTAAAATATGAAACTATGTATTCTATAAAATTATATTAAGAAAATTTATTACACATATCAACATGTTTATATTTTACAAGGGTTCATTTATTGGTATTTTTTGGGATTCATACAGCATTATAGGAATACTGAAAACATTGTTTTCCAATACCACATGTTTTGTGGAGTTATGATGAAAAAATTATGATATAATAAATACTAAATTGGTTGTTTAAACCCAAGAAATTGTACTATGATAAATGGGAAATTTAATGAAAGTAACGTTAATTTTAAATACAAAAAACTATCTTCCATATATAGGAGACAAAATTGTTCTCCTAAAATTAGAGTTTTTAAATTTTTGCTTCTTTCAATACTAAAAAGAACTGAATTCCATTTTTAATGTGGTTGAAATTAATATATACATTTCATATTATTTATATGTGATTAATAATTTTGATAAATATATATTACAAGGTTTCCCTTGGATCTAGTATTTTATTTTATATTTTATCCTATAAATACCCCTACCCTCATGAATAAATAACCCATCTAACTCCATATCAAAGAGACGTATCTGATAGTTAATAAAGAAAAAAAATTATTAAATAACCACTAGTATGGACATTATAATAAATAGAAACATTCTATAGTAATCTAATTCCTCAAATCAATGGAATTTAGTGCATTCAAAAGAATCACTACAATGAAAAGAGCATATTTAAATTAACTCTTCAATCATTTTCATCTCCTCTCCGCCTTTTTCCTAATTTATTCAATAAATTATTTTATAAGATTAGTTATGTTGTACTATAAAATTATTACAATGATTTCTCCCATATCTTAATATTATATAAATGAATTATTTGTATGTGATACTTCTCGTTCAACTTCATGGTAAAATGCAGCATTAACAATCTGTTGACATCCAATGAGGATGCTCATAAATCATTTCTTATTAAAAAAGTTATCAATTTAAAGAAAATATTTAAAAATTATAAAATTTTAATTATATATTATTTAATCTTTTTAATTAGATTTACATATTAAAAAATTTCCGTGAAAAAATAGAAAAATAGAAAAAAGGGATATTATAATGGCATATATTATATCAAACGGTTGCATCCATAAGTATGGTAATTAATAAATAAAATAAACTACATATGTTTTTTAAAAATATTCAAATAAATTAACATAATTTGATTATGGATCAATGTTTTGTTAATCCAATTTTTTTATTTTGGTTTTATAGATGTCATAAAATAAATAGAAATTTAATGTATGTAGCTTCTTAAGACGAGTTCTTAATTTTTTTGTTTATCCATCCTTCATAAAGGTTTAGTATGGGTAATTTTATAATTTATCTAACCTCATTTTCATCTTTCTTTGGGATTTATTTTTGGTATATTAAACTTTCTACCCATTATATGTGTTATGTAATCCATGGACATTATATTATTTGAAAAGACTATAAATTCCTAAACATTGCATTGAATTTTATAAAGTTGTTTCTTTTCCACTCATGATTGATGTTGTTCTATCCCAAAATACGATTTTGATTATTCATATGGGATCCAAAAATGTTATGAATGTATGAATTCATTATACATAATTTATGAAACACATTCCATTACTAGGGATTATTTCTTGACTATTATTATTTAACATTTGAAGTGGAATGAATTATATGTAAATATTGCAATATAATGAGTTGGACCTTAATTATATACCCTTTCTATGGAATTTGTTATGTGATATATCCCATAATATTAGGTGTATAGTGCATTAACATGATTATATATTTTTTCACAAATATAATGTTACTATTTATGTACAGATGTTGTTAATGACCATGATGTTAGCATTTTTTACATTTATGTGTGGTTTTTTACATTTATGTTATGATGAATCATTATTATGAATATTACTCAATCCATGACTTTATAAAATGTTTCCCATATTCATATGAGGATGATTCCATGCTTCTGGTATGACGATGTTGATTATGTTCACCAGTGTACTATTTATTCTTATTCCTTACTCTTCCCTTGACTTGGATTTTAGATCATAAAATCTTTTAGTTATTCCTTTTGTTTTTTATGTAGTTTTAAGCTGTAGAAAATATTTATGAGTCCATTAATATGGTTAAAATGTTGTTTTTATTTTTTAGTAACATCTTGAGGTCATATAAACCTAGTCTTAGAAAGACACTAGGACATTTGAACCCTTCATTTTATTTAATGGATATTAATGTTTAAATTATTTATTAAAATGTGTGATAGACATGGGTCTATATAGTTGAAATTAGATAATGTTATGGTAGTTTCTGGGTTGAATACTATAAATATACATTTGGAACCCAAGATATATGATAATATATAGGATAATATACTTTAATTGTAATTAAGAATAGAGATTGTGGTGTCTATGATATTACAACCATAATTATAAAATAAAATTTGATGTATCTCTTGTAGAGTTATACTGAGTGCTAATAACCCCTAAAAGAGATTATTGGGAATTGAATCTATGTTCACCTAGTGTATATCTATGACTCCTTAGTTGAAAAATGGTTTCATGCTCTAAGGTAATATGCGTTAGAAAATTCCTAACATCATTATAAACCATTATAGCAGACATGAAAATATTGTTATGGTAGAAAACTAAATATTAAAATTAATATGGATAACCCAGATTGAAACCAAGTGTCTTACAAGATATGATATACTTTTAATATATATATGTTATTTTCTAATTAAAAAAAATTTCCCTTTTATATTTTTTCAGATAATTTATTCTCATCCTATTTTCTCTTACTGTAGCTTAAATAATCAAATTGGATGAAAAATTTAAATAGAACACATGATTGGATATGTGATGATTTACAAAATAATTTTCCTATCTGTATGGGGTATGTATATTGGGACTTAATGTTTTATTAATTTCATTAGACAACTGTATCATATAATAACATGAGTCCTATGGCACACACTTAATGTCTTATGAAAAAATGTTTTATGAGTATTTTATCCGACCATGTACTCCTTACATTATTGGATGTTTTGATACCCTCATCATAGAAAAATTAATTCACCATATTTGGATTATAATATTTTTCTTCTAAATCAATGATCCCAATAATGTTGTGATGATCATTTACTGCCTAGATGTGGAAGATGATTAGGGGTTGAAAATGATCAAAAATATTTATTCCATTGAGGAAATTGATACCATTCAATGGTAATGATTCGTCAAAATAATTTTCAACATAAAAAATACCATAGATCTCTATCATAAAATAGAGTGGGAATTCCAATTACTAAACAAAAAGAAAGTATAATAAGACAATTAATATGAGGAAAACAACATATAGTGTTCATGGTATGACTTTGGATTAATCATCAAAATTAATAGATATATGTTCCATTTCATTTAGGGGTTAACGACAATTCTATATAAAACATTACCAACTTGAGCATTTGAAATCCAACAATATATTTTTCATTGTTACCATAAGGTTGATATATAGATTGGTGACAGTCAATGGTCTCATGGTCCTACTGATGAAAAATGTAAAAAGGTGTTTTTTCTTGAAGATATAAAAATAAATATCATGGTGAAAATAAATAACAAATACAAACTTGACAAATATATGGGATGATATATCCTAGAAAAAATCTAAGAAAAAGCATTAGATGTTTGATTCATGTATGAGAGGGGATGGAAATTAATAAATACTCTAGGGATATAAAGAATACCACAAATATAGTGAAGGAAAAAAGTTTTAAATGAACACTTAACATATGGTACAACATTTTTAATATATGAAAAATGATCATTATAAGAACTCATTACATATGTCAAGGGTTTTTAGAAAAATTCATTGAAAGAAACATCCATGTACTATAGATATAGAACAATAATATCATATTACTATTGATGAGGTAGATCTTAATAGTTTTTTAGTGATAGGTATACATGTAATTCAATTTAGAAGAGTGTATATTGTTTTTATAATGGTTATATGAGTTATATCACATATTGAATGTTTTTTAGATCTATTCAAACAACCAATAAAGATGTGGGGTCTGAGAAATCTATGAGATATGAAAATAGTCCATTAGATGTATCCCATTTATGTAACTCATACCCAGTCAAGGATTACAATATAATCCTCCTTGAAAATATCAGTAGACTTCCTTTAGTAGAGTTTCTAGTTATATTGGGCATAGATGAGTATAATCTATAGATATCAAACCTCAATTATCAATTTAGGGAGATTACACTTTATTTCTCCAGTGATCCTATGATTTTGTACTTGTGTATGAATAATAATAGATCTCCTTTGGAATTTTTTATCAAGTGTGGATGTTAGTGACTCGCGATGATGATTATCATTCCCAAAAACATTGACATAAGAGAAAATAATATTTGATCATATTTTCATTATGAGGGAATATATTGATTTATTCTTGGAAGAATTTCATAGTCATACTTGGGAATATAAGGCTGAGTTTTAAATTGAAAAAAAAATTTGATCCCATCCAAAATCATATAATCTATATATAATATAGAATGTTATGTTATAACAACAATATAATATAAATCAAGTGAAATTTGAATTTTTTTTGTACAACCACATGCTTCTTAATGGGGTTATATGGTACAATATTTTAATATTAAGGATAAACAAATCAGCCTCTACTTTTTCTATTGTAAAATAAGAAAAATCATAATAGTGAAAAAGTATGTCATGCAACAGATAAAGGATTGTTTCCATCAACTATGAAATGCCCAATACCACTCTTAGGGGGGGCCTTTAGTTGAGATATCACTAACAATTTCTTCCTTTTGAACATTTTATGGACACTATGATTTCATATTTATTCCATTCAGACTCAATAATTCTCCATTAAGTGTTATGCCCATAATGAATATATTCATTACATATAATCTGAATTGTTTTAGTATTTATAGATGATATTCTAATATACTCTTAAATAATTGATTCAAATAGGGTTTATATTAATAAAATGAAAAATACATCATTAAAAGAAAATATAAATGTAAAGTTAAATTATTATGGTATTTTGATAGTGGATGTACCATTCCTAGGGACTATTAAAACCAATATCGGTATATATTTAGTCCCTTCCATGATAATGAAGATTGAGATGTGGAAATGACCAACATCTATAATAAATATTTTTTGTTTACATGGTCAATACATGTACAAAAAATGATTTTTGAGGTACTTATCATGATTTGTTTGCCTAGTAATTGAGAAAACTACGAAGGTAGTAATATTTTCTGGATGGATTAATAATAAGATAACATCATGGAATTGAAATGTATTTCAGTCACTACAGATGTCCTCACACTTTCCATAAGTGCCAAAATTTTTAGGGTATACATCTATTCATAAAAAAAGTATTTGGGATATATATTAAAGCAGAATGATAAATTGATAGCCATTACCTCAATGATGTTAAATAATCATAAGTATAAAATAACAATGAATTATATGGAGTTGGTTGTTGTGATCATCATTATGTTAATCATGCATCACTACCACTGTGGGGAGGAAAATGAAAAATATATGGATCAAAAGAGCTTTAATTCAATATATATATATATTTATAATGTAAGAGCATAATATTTTTTAAGGAAAGTGGGTAGTGATAATATATACTATTATTAATCAATACAATATAATCCTAGGAATGAAAATAATGTAGTAGATTCTAAAAGTTGAAAGAATCCAATAACATTTTCAAAAAATGGGAATTGAGAAGGATAATTTGTTCTTAGACTTGTAATGTATGTACATGTGGATCATAATGCAGGTAATATCATTATTAATTTTAAAATACACGGGTCAACCATACCTACTATTGTTGATAACAGATTCTCAAATAAATGATATGGAAATATAAATGAAGGTGACGCTATATGAAAGGTTAATTCATAGGAGTTTCAAATTGATAATGAATGATATGTATGATATTATCCATCAATATCCAAACCATAAAATATTATGATTAATAATTTATTGTTAAATAATGCACAAAGCATGACTATCTCCATAATCTCATGAAATATGAAGATTTATTTATATTTCATATTGAATTTTGTTTTTGAAAAAAAAATTAAAATATAGATAACAGAATATTAATTAATGTATTTATTATTGAAAATTGTTAATGTTAAATTATAAAAGTATATAGGAATTATGAAATCATTTCCCATTCCTATATAGAAATGGGAAAACATCACCATGGTAATTTTAAATGGTATTATATAGATATAATAATGGAATTATTCAATGTGGGTTACAATGGATTGTCAATAAAGAGTGATCATGTCATTTCAATTAAATTTGACTTGCCACTTGATCAAAATGATAATATATACATTATAGAAGTTGTTTAAATGAATAAAACACAAATAATGATTTTATTTGAATGAGATAGATTTTTTACCTATATTTTCTAAAAAGGTGTCTAACATGATCTACAAACTGAGTTGATTTTTTTTTTAATTTTCAGACCCATATAGATGTCAATTGTGAGAGGAATAACTGGAACCTAATGATATATTAAGCTCATGCTTTATTGACATCAAAGTATAATGGGATCGACATCATACTATAAAATATTTCTCATATGAAAAACATATCCACTCAACTCTAAAAATAATCCACATAAATCCTTTTATTGAATGTGATGTTGAACACCTAAATAATGTGATTATTTTTGTGACCATACGACCTGATGTGGTTACGAAATTTATAGACAATTTCCATACCATTCAACATCAAATCATGATGGATCAATCAATACCAAAATATTGAGGTTGTGATAAGGTGTTCCTATATTTATTTTATAGAATGGGAATCATGATATTTGTAAGTAAGGTAAAGCTAAGCATCATTCATATCATCCACTTTAAGATTATTAATTACATCAAAACTATGACCTATTAACAATGAATCTTACCAAACATGACTGAAGTACAATGTAGGTTCCCATAACCCTCTTATGTAAGTACATATAAGATCCCTAAAAAGTACCAAATTAAAGGGGGATATTTATTTAGAATTATTTTTTATGGGGAGTTTCAGATGATGATATTAGGCTACATAGTTAATGTTCTATGCAACAAGACAACTCACCTTTCAAATTTTCTATGGTGGAAACATATTTGTGAAGAAAATATGTTGGAATAAAGTGAAATAATGTAACCCAATTACCCATATCTAATCTAAACTGATAATATGAGTAGGAAATTGGTGGATTAAATTGTAAATATTTTAAAAATGTAACGACCAATGCATTATCATAAATATTTTTTATGTATTAATATGTGTTACACTATATTATATTCTACAATAAACAAACATCACATGGGTAAAACGATAATATTTATTGAACATAAAAAATATCATTATATTCAACAGAAACCAGGCCCACAAATATTTCCATCATTATAGATGTAACGATAGAAAATAGTAAATAAAATTATAAAATTTTGATAACTGAAATTAGCTTCAATCCATTTAACTATGAACAACACTATAAAAATAAAATGAATAATTAGGATCCAATTGATGATTTAGAAAAAAAATGAAAATATATAATATTGGGAGGAGTTGTAGAGAGTAAGGTATGAGGGGATAAAAACGTTTTCATATGATTTAGTATGACCATTAGTTTTGAAATTTTTACCCGCTTATAGTAGTGTGAAAATTAAAATAGCATCCTCAAAATTAGGAATAGTTACATGATAGTTTGGAATATTAATATGTCTATGTGAATTGTAATTTCATGAAAAATTTAATAAAATGGATGATATAAAATAATTATAATGAGTAATTTTAGAAAATATATATATTATAATTCCATAAAATAAATAACACTTTTATTAACTGAAATAAATAGTAAGAAACTTTAAAATAAAATGTATTTATTATGCATTTTTTAAAAAAAATTGATATATTAATTATAAAATTTTACACTTTTAGAAAATTATTCTATTAAAAGATATTTTTTTATAATCAGAAAGTGAACATTTTATAATGCATATTTTTTATAATGTTATGAAATAGATATAGTTTTACATAAATAGTTAAAATAATTATTTTCAAAAAATATCATGTTTTGTGATATATTAATGTTTAAATAATGACATAATGCATAATAAATTGGTAATTTAAGACCATAATAAATTTTACAATATAATTGTGTCATCTAAAAGCATTAAACTATACCAACATAACTAAAATTAATTTTCTAATGGATAAAATAAATTGTATTCCATTGAAATATTTGTTTTTCATATTTCCACATTTCATTTTAATAATGTTATTATTTCAATGTAAAATGGTCTTTATGTTGCTAAATATATTTTATTTTCATTATATATTATTTATTAGTATACATTATATATACAATAATCTTTACCATTATTAAAGTATGTTATTCTATATTTTATCATAAAAATACCACACTCTTCAATTTTAAATAAGAGCCCTACCTCCCCTTGGAAAAACATGGATCCCATACAAACCGAATCCAAATATCATCCATGATAGCCAATATCAAGATCATTATAAAAATTTGTGATTGTAATGAGAAATAAAACACAATGAATCAACGAACGTTTGTGTTGTGTGATAGAAGAACCACATAGAAAATTGTACTTTTTTGTCGACTCCATTCTTTTTCTCCATTCTCTTCCCACATTTCTTAATTCCATTAAAATTGATATATTTTGTGATACATTTTTATGAGGGCTAAAATAATTTTAATTTTGATACGAAAATATAAAATTATATTAATGATGTACTAATATTTTATTATTTTCATTCCACTTTGTTGGAAAATTTCCCTGTAATGGTCACTTATCTTCTTACTAGGATTCTTACAAAACATTTCAAACCACAAACCTTGTGGGTGATTATAATATATAAATTATAATATAATAATGTATCTATATATTTATTTTTAATTATTCTGGAATAGATATTGAAAAATCAAAACAATAAAGTATATTTTAATGGAAAATATCATATGGAAATGATTCATTATTAACAACATGAATTTAAGAAATTAAATACAATGATTATGATTCATAAATATTGTCATAAATTGAGATAAATAATGTATAGTTTCATTTGATATTAATATGTTTATTATTCAAAATATGGAAATCTTATTAAATAATTTGAGATTTAAGCTAAGTGGGTTTGTGAACCCAGTTTCTTCTTTTTGGATCATCACTCTTTCACTTCATATTCAATGTAGATATTTTTATAAGGACCATAAAGTTCATTTTCAATATCATCTCCATTTTTTATTCCTTGTATTTTTTTTCTTCCCTTTAAAATTTTTTTATGTCCATTTTTTTATTCATAAAATTCCAAAACATCACATTGACACCAATTATGTTGTTTCTTGTCCTCTACAAGATGATGATATTTCGTTAAAAAATATATCATTTCATATTCACCTTGGAACCCAAAAGGTTATTCATGTTTTTTCTCATTAAAAAATCATTATAATTCCCATTATAATCCAGGAATTTACTTCATCACTGAGATTGTTTTATATTATCAATGACAAGCATTATTATGAGAATTTAATGGTTTGATAATAGGACTTGGAATTATATCTTTATCTAATGCATTGGGTAAGATGATATATATCATGAGATTTTAGTTATTTCAAAAGAATATATTATAGATTATCTCCCATCAAGGATGTATAGATATATGTATATACGTATTTAATGATCATGATCCAAGATTATTTCATAACTATGTGTATTATTTTAGAACAATTTAATGATGTTTAAGTATTATGGATATGAGAAAATTCGTACCATTTTCTATTTTTTACCAATGATAATAGGGATGATACAACGATTATGATATGATGATGATGTTAAATCTCAATAGTATATTGTATATTTATGTATCTTATTCCATATCGAACTAGGATTTTAGCTAATTACTGTTTTTAATATAGTCCTCAAGTGATCCTATGCAATTTTAGGAGCATGATAAAATTTCGGAGAAAATTATGGATTATAAATTAAATATTATACATTTATTTATCTTTTTTTATAACAATTTTTCTATATAAAATTGGATTTTTGTTCCTCTTGATATATTTAATGTATATTTATGTTAAAAAATGTGAAATATTATATTTAAAAAGTGTGGGAACCTAAATACAATGGATTTTATTGGTTCCATATTAATATATTAATGGTTTATGTTCACTATTATATAATATGTTTCCTCATTACAATGGAACTGTATATGTTATTCATTATTAATAATTCTTTTGAGGTTATATGGGTTTACATCATGGTCATTGTTATTCTATCTATCATTTTAATAACTAAAAACATATCATACACTTTTATTATGATTTTTTTCCTATATATGTTCTCTAACATTATACTAGACAAATTATTTATGAATAATTGGTATATTTTAACCTTAATTATATTTTTAGCTCACTCCTTATAATTTTTATTACACAAATGAACTATATTCATGTGTATGACTATGAGGAAGATAATTATTATGAAATTCGTAAGTATAATATAAATAAATAATTTGAATAATAATTTTCAATATGTAATCTCAAAATACAATAAACAATTTCCTTCTTGGATTGTCTACTTATTTTTATGATGAAAGGATTATATTTTCCAAATGATGTAAAATATATAATTTTTTTCACTAGTAAACTCATAAATGGTTAATTTTACATTTCATATAAGTACACATATATAATCAATATATCCCATAGTTACATCTTAATCATCATGTTATATAATACAATAAATAATCCAAGTATTGGTTGAAGTTGAAAAACTAGTCCAAAGGCTAGGCTTGATCCGATATATCAAGCACTAAATAAGTTATGTAACAAAACTATGAAGCATAAATCTCATTATATTACCCATACATAAAAACATTCACTCTACTCAGGTGCCCAAATTCACCCATGTAGTGTCATTGTATAACAGTGTTGAAAAAAACTAGTTGTGTCCAAAAAAATCATATTAAAATTGATTTTATTCTAATATTCCATAGAAAACTACTGAAACACAATAATATAAATCATCATTGATCAATGGGTTATGTGGTTACACCTATGATTAATCAGGCCTACTACATCCCATATTGCAAGTATCTGATCTTAATATATGACCAAAACCATGTGTTGGATAATTATACCCCAATATCACACTATAGATCTTAGATAATTGGAAGGTGGGTGTTTTCCCATATCAGATATCATCATCGAATATTATTATCCTCAGTCACATATTGGTTAGCTAAGTTCCCAACCCAAAACAATATTTCAAAAATAATAAAGTATCACAATTTTATATGACAATATATTAAATATTAATATATTAATCATATAACTATTTCATATACATTAAATACATCACTATAAATGAAATTCAAAACCATTAAAATTCTCATGGTCAGTGTTATTAGGAGGATAAAACTGTCAATTCGTGAATATATGGATGATGTCTCCAATTTTTCCTATATTCAATCAAGGTCCTAACAAATTCTCACTTATTGATTTGAAATTTCAGTACACTTTTATGGAACATTATAATACATCAAATTCACCTAGGGAATAAATGATTGACATACTAAATCCCAAATCTGTTATACGAACCCTTAGGATACCATTAGTATTTATGATTCTTCTAGTTTTGGGTGCACCTAATATAAAGGTTAATTTTTTAGAATGTATAATTTTCATTGAATCTCTATCATCTTGGAAAAGTAGAGTCTCCCAATAAACTAAGAATAATAATTAAATTATGATTTTATGTCTCATTGATTATTTCAATGTAATTTTATGTCATAGATATATATAAATTACTTTTGAAAATGTAGATAGATTATAAAAAACATCCATTTTACATGATGGAAACATACCATGTAATACAATCTATTACCTCTAACCCAAATTTATTTAATCCTAAAATTAGATAGAATCCTTTATTAATATCATAAATATATATAATCGATATATGTCTATATATTAAATTTGAAAAAATGAAGGAATTTTACATGAGAATTTTCCACAGGTGAGTCGATGTAGTAAATAGAAAAAACCCATTATAGTCTTATAAATATATATATTAAATAAGAAATTATGAAGAAGGAGAAAATAATGGAAAAGAAATCCTAAACTATTTTAGTGGGAACACTATTTTATTTTGTGAAAATTAAACTATTTTAATTAATATATTCAATGAAAGAAACTGTTTAGATGTCCATTCCATGATTAATGCACTATTCATGGCACAATAAACCTTTAATTGAAAGAACCAAAAATAACAATCCTTCACGACTTTATAGCATAACCACCCCCTCTGCTAAAATGAGTTTCCCCTATCCAGGCCACCTGGAATATACCTTCTACTATAATATTCTCTCCATGCCAAACACCATGGTGAAACCTTAGGGGTTATAGTTTTACTATCTATCCTGGTTAATTATTTCATAATACTCATAATGGGATTTCTAGATAATACATATGGGTTCTGCATGAATGGGTATTAGAACATGAAACTATAAAATTAAGGTTTACAAAAAAGATATATCATGGATTATAGATAATGATACTTTAACACCCTGATATTTTATGAGATGTATATTTTTTTATGTATTATGTTAGACAGAAATGAATCCTCTACTACACACAACTCTAGCTTGTCCTGCGTTACACGCAATTGCGACCTTCCTCGATAGCGTGTGTAGTACGCAATACCGAGTTTCACTAAACAATGATATATTATAATATTATAAACTAGCCATTAGAAATAGTATTAACTGAATTTTGAATTTTATAACATTATAATTCATCTTATACAATTTCTAAAATGAGGTATGAAAAAAAATCAGTTTTTTGGATAAAAGAAGTATTTTTTTTAAAAAATGCAGTTTTACCGCCTTCTGATGGCGCACCCACATTAAATCTAGTTATTGACACATTTATAAGTTCAATTTGAAAGAATAAAATTATTCCTTAGAATCAGGATATAAAAATTTAATTTGGATAAATTTTTCATATTGTTATGTTAACTTTCATATTTAAATGAATAGTAAAAAACACGCTATATTTTAATTACAAACAACATTTTTCATCGCAATACTTTATATGGTTAAATTATAATATTTAATGTTTTTAAATTATAAATAGAATATATTTTTACCATTTAATATAATTTATGTCATTATCATTAATTTTACAATGAATTCACAGGTAAAAACATTTCAATCTTTGGCAATGTTTTAACTTTTAAAACCAGTTTTCATAACAAGGGGATTAATTTTAAATTAATTACTGAAAATTCTTTGTTTTGAATTTTGAAAAATGAATTCCATATTTGGAATCATTGGTTCCAAATTATGTTAATAGTTTACTTTTTTTTGATATTATGAATAGTAACTACCGTAATTTTTATTTAGTACGGTTCAAGGTAAATAAGGTAATTCAATGTTAAAATAATATTATAATAATCTCAAATTACCTTGACACTTGTTCTAACCTTATTTGATGAGTAGTGTCCGACCACGGGCATACTTGGGTCGATTTGGGGACCCCATTGAGCCACGTGGTAGTGACAATGACAATTTGGATTAATTAATTTAATGTAAAGACAAAATTGACATTAACAAAATTCTATTAGTAATTAATTTTTATGAGGGGTTATATAAATTATATTTTCGACTATAAATATTCATTATAAATATAAAAAGATTTCCTAAATAATTGTATTTTATTTGTAATTTTTAGACAATAAATAATTTAATTTATTTATGACACAATGATGATGCAGTAATTATCTTATTAATGAAATATTGACACAATTGATGTTATAAATACCCAAATAAATGTAATTTGAGAATTTTTATGAATTAAAATAATTTCCTATGTTAATATGACATGTTAGTATTTATTTAATTAACTTTTTTCGAACTAATCATTCTGTTATGATTTTCACAAAAATCAATTACCAAATATTGTCAAAATTGACATAAAATAGTTTTTAAAATCAATATTATATTATTAATTGTTATTATATTCTTAAAAATCTACGGTTTGGAAAAGATACTTATATAATGATATTTTTATCATTAATGGACCACATGGGGGTCTCTTGGATGTATATGGTATGTTTATTAATAATATAATAAAAAAAATAAGAAGTGACATGGTAAATGTCAATCTAATTAACTAAGAGTTAAAACTAAAAGATAAGGTTACTATAATGACCTAAACTTGTTTAAATTATATTGGATGAGAGGATTTATACCCATACCAACCTTATATTCTAAATAAATCATTTTGGATCTATTAAAAACCGAAAATGATTTTATAATAAAATAATATTTTTAGTTTTTCCAAAGGTGCCCCTCTCCTCCCTTATAAAAGGGCACCTCCTCCCTCTCTTCCTCAGACCAATTTGAGCCTTCAATCTCGGCCAAAACCTTCCCATTTCACTTACCCACTTCCTTAAGAACCTAATAGAGGTACCGGTCTTCTTAGAACACCATCTCTAGTGCCTTAAATAGAATGTTTAAAGGAGGCACTTCGAGAAAGAGGTAATACCTTCTACCATTTTCTTCAAGTTCCATTCTTCTTCTAATCCCTCTTATTTAGTTGTTTCATTATGAGGTAATAAAATCAGTATCCCTAATATACTAATATGTTATTATAAATATTAAATAACCCCATTTCACCTCTTATCTATCCTACGAAAAATGAATTCACCGCGCGTGCGTACGTACGGAATACCATCTCCACGCCATGGTGTAATCTATTTTCCACCACCACCTTACTTGGATGGTTATAATGGTGTAAATAATAACTATATATGATTACTTTAAGGTGATATTGATTCTGAAATTTTATAAATACACTCCAATACAATTCCACGATCATGGGAACGATATCATCGGTCGTGCGTACGTACGGAATACCGTCTCCATGATGTGATGCAACTCGTTCTACATGATCTTCATTGCATAATGATTATATAAATGAATTGAATAAATGAATATGATATATATTACACTAATACCATTCTGTAAATGAGGTATCTATAACCTAAAGAGAAGACTGAGAATTTATTCGACAAAACACGCATAAGAAAAAAAAGTAATAAACACCCCAATAACAAGTAGCAATGAAATATTACTAAGAAGAAGCTAAAAATATGGACATATATGATATCATAACAATGATTATGATTCTGGAATAAGTCAATAACATTATTTAAATCATTATACGGGAGGTTCGGACACATACGAAAGAAATCGGACCTAAGGTTAGGGAAAATATCACAATCTCATTTTATCTGAGATTGTTTATACTTTGGTATTTACTAGGGTGTATTTTATCATCCAAATCCATGTTTCTTCAATATGTAATATTATTTCCATCCACCTAAAATTTTTTAAATCCAATTTTACCCTTCGGTGAGTTTTTAGTAAAATATATGAAAGGAATAATTTTTTGTTTTTCGTATTAGGTACTTTTTGACTTTTCCGACAAAAGTACGAGAATAATGTTTTTTTTAACTTATAAGATATGAATGGATTTTTAAAACATTATTTACAAGAAGCTTAATTTACATGTTTTCAAGGTTATTTTTAATCAACTTCTTTTAGTTTAAAATTCTATGACTTGTTAAGAAAGGAAAATGTTTTTGAAGTATAAGGATATTTTCCTCAAGAATGGAGTTCAAGTGTTTTATCAAAATTATTTTCCATCTAAAATAATATAGGGTTATGTTTCTATCACTATTGATACATTGATTTTATTATGTTGTGATGGAATTATTTTTAAGAATTCCTTTATCTTATATGAATTATTTATGATATCACGATGTTTAAGAATCCAATTTTTATTACATGTGTTATGCAATGATGTATGATTTATGATTTTGTGGAATACATAAGAATGGTATCATTATGAGAGGGGTGGGACCTATATCTCCCTCAAATACATTGGGTAAAGATTTATATCTCATGAGATAGACATGGCTGGAACGACAGGTTAATCTGGTTCAGTGAAACCGGACTGAAACGAGGAGTGAACTCAGTTCATAAATGGACTTGTCCGTTAAGATAGTCTTGGCTATGAGTCTTGACTACTATGAAATGATTCTCTATGATTATGTGTGTATTCCAAAATGTTTCATGTTTTATGTTATGATTATTGAGATTACATTTCACTTCCATGATTTATCCCATGATATGAAATTATGATTTCTTTTTCAGGTTAAAATTTCCAAAATGTTAAGTTCGTATGAATATGATGTGATTGATTTTTCTTTTGTTTACCCTTACTGAGCATTTGAGCTCACCCTTTTTTATGTTTTCTTTCCCCCGGGTCAGGAAGAAGGTTATTATGTAGGATATGCCAAAAGGGACTTTAGATATGATGAAATAAATGAGAGACAACGTATATTCTTTATGAACCAGTTGTTTATGATTCCCAGTTTCTAAAGACACTATACCTATATGGTCCTTTGGTGGTCTTGTTATATGTTGTAATAAGTGTGCTTCAATTTTTAAGTATTAACAATGTATGTAAAGTATGGGTCATTATAGTTTGTATCAGTGGAAAGGTATAGTCATCCTTTGGAAACTAGGATGTGAAAGCCTTAGTAAGAATCCTAAGGATAAGTCTAAGCATAGAACACAATCTTAGTGTTTTAGAAATGGCCATGAAAGACCTAAGATAATACCTTAAGTGTGAAATTTTATTCTTGATTATCTGGTTTTCCTATTATAATTAGTTTTTCTAACACTATTATTCTTGGTTTTAGTCAATGGCTGGAACACGAAGGAATGTTGTTAATGCGGAATGCGATGGCCAATGCAATGATTGTCCCCCTGAGCAACCAAACGTTTTAGGAGCTGGAATGCAAAATCTTGTATCCATTTTTAGACGCCGGAAAAGTCCATTGTTCCCAAACGATGTTCCGGATGCGGAAAGCGAGGTCATATTTGGAGTCGGAAGAATGTTTCGGAGGGCCCGGAGGCCTTGCGCGGAATTTCAGAGGTCTGCGCGCAAAGATGATGATCCGCGCGCAAAACCCCCGGGATGCGCGCAACTCCCTTGCGCGCCGTGCCCGATTCCGCGCCCGCGAGGAGAATTACGCGCTCGCGCCATGGATTCCGCGCCCGGGGTTGCCTATAAATACTAGGCGACCCCCAACGTTTCAAAGGTTGCTGGAAGTCGAACGGTCTCCCGCGCGCGCAATTCAACCCCTTCCGCGCGCAATGCCGATCTTCAGGTAACCTCCTTTCTTTCGCGCAATAGAGCCTTGGGGTCCGCCTTCGCGCGCAATCCCCTTGGCTCATTTCCTTTGAATAAATTTCAACCCGAAGGCCTTTGCGCGCAAAAGAAGCCTCTTGCGCGCAATTGCCCCCCGGGTGCGCGCAATCCAACCCGATTGTGCGCACCCCCCATCTTCAAAGTGGCCATTCGTTAGAGAATGAGCCGTTGCCCACGCGCGTTACCCGAAGCCCGGTGCGCGCAATCCCAATCATCCGCGCGCAAAGCGCTGCCCCAATTTCGCGCCAGCCCGCCATTTTGCGCGCCGACCTGCGGTTTTGCGCGCAAAGCTCCTCTTTTGCGCGCAATCCGCCAGGGTCGTCTCCCTTGACCCCCTTTGGGTACCCGCCTGCGTGGCGCCCGATGGTCTTCATCGCAGGTGCCCGCGTTGTGCGTCGTCTTTCCGTGCGGCCCCCCCTAGGCTCGCGCGAAGTGACACGGACCTACCAGCGGCTTTATCGTCCAGCATGACGCTAAACTGCACTACGTCCGAGCTACAAGACGTTAAACTGTTCAACATTCGTCCTGCATGACGCTAAACTGCACCACGTCCTGCACGACGTTAAACTGTATACGTCCAGGCTGCACGACGTTAAACTGCCTAGCCCCCATCGTCCGCGCTGCAAGACGTTAAACTGCCAAGTGTTTCGTCCTCAACACACGACGTTAAACTGTACTTCGTCCGACAAGACGTTAAACCGTCCGCTTCGTCCTTAACACACGATGTTAAACTGTACTTCGTCCGGCAAGACGTTAAACCGTCCGCATCGCCCGATCCCGTGCCTCACACGCAGGGTCTCCCCCGGTTTGGATGTGGCCCCCACCCGCTCGTCTCTGCAGGGATGTCGGGATTGTCCCCCTTTTGGGACGATTTAATGGGAGTGGCTTTTCCCTGCGGGGGCAGGGTATTACAAACCCCTAGTTTCTCGTGGGAGGCTGCACATGTGTATCTCCATTGCGCCTCCCCACTGCCGAAGCCAGTAGAGGGTGTGACTGGGATCGAGGTGTCTCCTACTTTCGGTCCAAGTCCCTTCCAACTGAGTTTTGTCGCGTCCGGGCTGCCTCAAGTGCGTAAGTCCTGACAGAATAAACTACGTGGACTTTGATCCCTGTCTTCTATACAGGGTACGTAGGAAGCCTCCCTGAGGTCCAAGCCCGCCACTTGGTCGTCCCGGTCGTATTTACGTCGGTTCGTCCATCAGTGGACCCCTCCAGGGTTAACGCTTGCGTCGATTCACCTATGAATCCGCCCCTGTGGGAGACTGCCCGTGTGTATCTCCACTGTGCCTCCCCACAGCCCCCTTTTCCCATTTCTCCTTTTATCGTCCAGCATGACGTGAAACTGTGATCCACCCAGCCGTTCCACCCCCCTCTGTGCGAGGTGGTCCGGTTCAATCATCCGCCCGGCGGCCTAGACCTCTTCGTGAGTCGGCTTGCCGACGTCCAGCATGGCGTTAAACTGTATACCCGAACTACGTCGACATTGATCCGTGCTAACGCGCGGTACGTAGGAAGCCCCCACGGGGTCCAAGCTCTTCACTCCATCATCCATCCTGATCCTTACCCGGGCCGCCACATCCCGGTGGGGTCATGCCACTTCACTCCACTCCACATCATTTGGGAAGCCGCCCATGTGCTGGCCCCAGCGTCGGAGGTTCCCCGCAAGGGGTTCTGTCATCCGATCCACTTTTCGTGTTGATCGGTCCGATTCCGTCCCCGCTGGACGTTAAACTCGCGGCATACCCCGTGTTAAACATGGGAAGCTGAGGAAAACCTCAGGTGACACAGTTCCCCGCACCTAGTACGGGATGCCTCAGGCCATCATGCCTTCGAGAAGCCCTATTAGGGACGGAAGACAGACGTGCAGAGCCGCAGTGCTACGACACGCCCCCAGCACCCAGAGCCACCCGGCCTTCTCACCGCAGGTTGCTGCCCCGCCCAGACTCCTTGGAGCGTCCGGGCGGAAGCAGCGTAATTAACCGGTGTCCATGAAGATATGGCGCCGGGAACGAGATTCACGAACATTCTTAAGTCTATGAGGGAGACCCGGATTAGGCGACGAGTTCCGAGGAGACGTCCAAGGAAGGAGG
Source organism: Viscum album (assembly GCA_963277665.1). Taxonomy (NCBI): domain Eukaryota; kingdom Viridiplantae; phylum Streptophyta; class Magnoliopsida; order Santalales; family Viscaceae; genus Viscum; species Viscum album. Next base: position 698,202,109 of record OY728163.1, read on the forward strand.
AGCCGACATCCCATCATCCCGGTTTCGATCAAGGAGCAGACACCCCTGAATAAGGGACGAATGTCGCCCGCCCTTGGAAAGCGGGACTGCGGGACCACAAGCCGCGCGCCCATCCCCTCGGGTTGACGGGTGCACGCGCGAACGCGTCCTGGCGGAACAGCGTAACCCGACGCACATCCGCACCGAAACAGAAAAATGGTGAACCCGACGTGAATCTCTTCTCCTCGATACGAAGACCGATGGCTTTCAGAGGTGTTGGAAGACCGGCGTGTTGCCCGGCCAAGCATTCAGTCTTACCCGCCAGGGGCTGGGGAAGTGAAATCGGGCACTCCGTCTCGCAACGTCGAGGGCCTGGGTTCCCCCCACGGAAGGCGTCGTGGCACTAATGGTTGGTTGTCGATTCCTTTTTCCTGTCAGTGTTAATGGGTCATTCTCCCTGCTTTCAGAAATCAGGTCGCCCGATCCAGTGCCCGATCGCCACCCGCCCACTGGCGCAGGGACAGGGGAAACACCGACGCGGCTACTCCGCGCGGTCCCGCCCGTTCCACAGTCGTCCCAGCAGCCGCAATTGCGGGACGACCACGCCCTCTCTCCCCCTCGGAGGTCATCCAGAGAAGGGTGATCAACACCCTGGTGCGGAGATACGAGGAAGAGGGAGTCATCCCCACTAGGGAAATGGCTCGCCTAGACCTTGAGGAGGCTGCGCCTCGCCACCATCGCCGCCCCCGAGGGCCGCGGAGGGAGGCACCGCTGCCTACCTCAACGTCCAATCGCTTCGGGAGTTTATCCCCGGAGCGCTCTGACAGTTCCCTTCCCTATGCGGATGAGGTGGAAGAGGCCCGGGATCACCCTATCCGGGATTCGCTCCAGGGATCTACGGTAAGGACTCCCGCCAGGCCACGGCGACACCGCCGCCAGGCCTCTCCAGTCGAAGAGCGGGCTCTCCACCTGCCCGCGCCGCTCATCCCGACTCGTCTGTCTCGACGCCAACGTCGGGCACGAGCGGAAGAGGATGCCCACCTTGGGGCTCTAGCAACAGCGGCCGCACTGGCCCAAGCCACTGCTGGCTCCAGTCGCCAGGCCTCTGCGCATCCTGAGCAGGGGAACTCCTATGCCCGACCCGGATCGAGGCCCCGACCGCCCCAAAGGCAGGTTGGGTCGACTCTCGCGGTTGCCGGCGCTGGCAGTAGCCACCGCAGACCACCTCGCGGTAGCGCTATTCACCGGCAGGATCTACTCTGTGTGGCCGATCCAGGAGGCATGGGTCATCCCACCTTCCGATCCCGGCCCAGAGTCTTGCCCGAAATCATCTCTCCCCGCGTCCCCTTTGATATCTGTCCCGGTGCCCTTCGCACCTCGGTTCCCAGTCCTCTCGGCCCCAGCACCAGTGCGGCCGGAGGACGCCAGGACAGAGATCAGCCCTGCCCCGAAGAACCACCCAGGGGCAGGAAGGCAAGGCGTCGACGCCGAGGGAAGAATGTTACGGAATTCTGGACGGAGATCCGACCGGTTTGCTTCTCTGACTCAGAGGCGGAGTACGATTCGGCGACAGAGCCCCTTCCCCAATCCCGCCAGTCAAGGGCAGGGGTAGGAATGCGGCACGTCAGCCTCGTGCTCCCCGAGAGCGAGATCGATGTGATCCCCGCTTCTCTCCGAAGGTATATCCGGAGTAACGAGGGCCTGGTAGACCCCCAGGGATCAAGCTTGCGGTTGGTACCGGCCCCTCCGGAAGTGCCTTCCGCCTCGATCGGAGAAGCCGGAGACTTTTTCTGGGGATCGACGGTCGAACCACGATCTGGTGCACCCTCGGCGAGCACCGATGCTACGGCAGGATGTTCGCTCGCCGGCCCGTCCTATCGTGATGTGGTAGCCAGGGCACCGCAACCCTCAGAGGGCGGCCCGGGATATGGAGGCCAATCGGCCTGTTCGCTGTATTCACCGTCGGCCAGCCCGTCGGCCCGGCGGCCCGCCTCGGAACCACTACCAGTTCCTCGTCCGTTCCCAGCAATGGAAGAGGACCAAGGAGATCTGGGTCCCAAGTTTGAGTCGTGGAGCTTCTGGACCGTCCTTGCAGAGGGCCACTTCCCTGAGAAGTTTTGGCCAGTCGCAGGACCGGGCTTTGATGCACCCGAATCGCTCACCCCGGATGAGTTCGAATGCTTCCGCCGAACTCTCCGGGAGACTCGCTCCTGTCTTCACCGCCTACAAATGCCATACCCCGGGAGTCAAGCGCACCTGGAGGATATTGGTGAGCAGTGCCGTCAAATTGACCTGGCCATGCTCCCCGCGGTTCGGCACCCCGGGTCATTTGGGCACCACGAGGCCCTCCAACAACGATGCGTTGAGTGTTTTCAAGTACTCCTCAAAGTTATCGAGGAAGCCACTCCCCACGTGTATATCCGTGGATGGGGGCAGTACGCTGCCCTACGCTTCAGTGTGATTCGCCGACAGCCCGATTCGCTGGGTGGCCCTGAGGGTATATCCCCAGGGACAGAAACAGTCAATATGGCTGACCTGTCGGGAGAGGGGAACGACTTGGAACTTCTCGACGGGGGCTTCCCCCCCGAAGACAACCCGTCGTCAGATCCATCAGTGAGAGTTACTCGTCATCAGAGAAACCTCATGGGGCTCCCCGCACCCACTGAAGCACTGACGTTGAGCCGAAACATCAGCAAAGGAAAAGAGCACAGCGAGGCTATAAGGCCCGCCGACCCATCTGCCTCCATGCAGAGGGAAGAGGAGGATCCCGAGAAAGCTACGCTACGTCAGCAGCTCGCCGAACAGAAGAAGCTGGTTGACCAGCTCCTCGCCGAGCGCGCTGCAGAATGGCGGCCTGACTACGGTGATCCCAGGCCAGGACAGCAGGGACCGGAACAACCGCTCCTCGACGAGACTCTCCCGGGCAACCGTGATTACGCCGTGTTCGCCGACAGGAGAGAGGCCATTGCCTATGGCAAGAGGGCGCGGTATGTTTCGCCACACCCTCCCGAGCGGCGTGACTACCTGAGAGATCCCGCTCGGATTCCTCCCGCTGCCCCAAGGGCCGCTCCGCCCGCCGTCCCACGAGCTGCCGAGTTCGACGACCCGGTCGACGACCCGATTGAAGGGCCATGCAATGCGCTCGTGGTTAGAGATCCTCGCCAGGACTGGAACCCATGTCCGGACGATCCGATGGCGGCACTCATTGCCCGCTTGGAAGCCTTGGAGACTTGGCAGGTGGCGATCCCACCGGACGGCAAGCCCTACCCAGCATGGGTGGATGACATGCCGGCGCCTCCGGGATTCGGGAATCCCACTTTTGCCCCCTTCAACGGGACTGGAGATCCGCCACAGCATTTAGCCCACTTCAACTCGAGGTGTGGGCCTATGTTGGGGACTCCGGCGCAGCAAGAGGCCGCTAAGATTCGCTTCTTTGTTCAGACACTGGAAGGGCCAGCATTTGTCTGGTACAGCCAGCTCCCCGTCGGGTCGGTAACCAGCTGGGAGGACCTCCGTAGACAGTTCCTCTACCAGTTCAGTTCCACGACCCGGAAGACAAGTATCGCAGACCTCTTCAAGTGCAAGCAGAGGCCTGATGAGCGAGTCGCGGACTTCGTCACCCGATGGAAGGGTCTCACGTATTCCCTTGACATGCCATTGACTCAGGAGCAGTTGCTGACAATGTGCGTCGGGAACGTCAAGACCGAGCTGGTCCCTTCCCCGATCACTCAAAATTACCCCGGAGGGTTCAGGGACTTCTCAGACAAAGCTCAACGTCTTGAGGAAGCCCTGCAACAGGCCAGCCAGGCACACCCGCTGCCTCCTATGATTCCTGCAAGGAGAGTCAGCAGGGCTGAGCCCGCTGCTGTTGCCCAGATAGAGGCCCCCAGGCCGTTGGAGCTGCTGCCGGTGAGGCCAGCTCCATAGCCTCACAGGAATCTGCCTCCACGGGCTCAGTTCCCGGCCCAGCAGCGGCAGCCTCAGAACCGACCGGCCCCTCCGCGTAATGTACCGCCGCAACCCAGGCGAGATAATCAGGGTCCACCTCCTCGGCAGGCCCCTCCAGCCCCTCGTCAAGACCACGCTCCCAGGGGCCCGCGACACCTGACTTACTCATTCCATGAGGATCAGGTCCTCGGTTATTTCCGGAGCGCCCTGGAGCAGAGGATTGTGCGACTGCCTGAGTGTTGGAAGCCAGAGGAGGCACATCTTACGAATAACCCCCGCTACTGCCCCTACCATCGGGCCCTGGGGCACACCATCCAGCGGTGCTATGTGTTTAAGGATTGGCTCCAAGACCAGATTAACAACAATGTAATCAGGTTGGGCCCAGCTCCAGCACAAGTGGCGGGCGTGTTCGTGGGATCAGATGACGATAGTGGCAACGAGGACGAATGGCAGCTGGTCTCCGACCGCGGATCCCAGAAGTATAATAACTGGATGGCCCGCAAGACGACCATTCGCGCCCATGGAATCATCCGTGCGCGCTTGAATCAGCCCGAGCCCCCAGAATCCGCGGGTGCTGCTTCGGCATCGTCGTCCCAGCCTGCCTCTTCCAAGAGGAGCAAACGGCGGCAGCGCAAGAAGGAAGAGCGCGCCCCGCCAGTTCCGCCACTATCCCGCACTCTCGGCGATTTCATGCCCCCGGAGATAGGGGTACCTCCTCGGATCCGCCCGGTGATGGATGATTCGTCCGATGACGGTCTTGGGTACGCTTCGGTTAATACCGTCGAGCTGGTAAATCCCTTTTCGGTTCCCGACGTTGAAGAACACCAGGTGGACCTCCCTAGTGTCCCCGGTCGTCGCTACCGTCGGAAGAACCGCAGCAGCAGGAGTCGCCGGGGCACAGCCGTTGGTACCTCCAGCCAGGCCGTGCACGCCACTGAGACTAGGCAGCAGGCTCAAAACCGAGCTCAGCGCGCGCAGCCCCCCCATCCGGGGATGACAGATTCGCCTCCGCCACTGTTTGTGGTGTGGGACCAGGCAGAACCGCCTCAGCCGCATCGCGACCAGCTCCGCCCTGCCACAAGTCCATCCCGGCCTCCTGACTCCAGTACGGTGACCATTTCCCGGACTGCGACCAGTGAACAGCGAGATGCGCCAAGTACCAGTCGGCCGCCGATCCAACCGGCAAGGCCCGTCATGCCACCAACCACAGAGCAACCTCCTGCAACCAGGGGCTCGCGCTTGGCCAAAAAGTATGATGTCCTGAAGCACTTGGCCGACATCCCAACAAGGCTCTCCATCCTAGAGGCTCTGCACATGTCATCTGAGATGCGCGAGGCACTCGCTGAAGCCCTGAAAAGCCCCCTCCAGTTTGAGACAGAGGTTGCGGCTGCAGAGGCCTTTCACGCCGAAACGATCGAGGACGCCGAATGTCAGGCAGTTATCTCGTTCTCTGGTAAGGATGAAGACCCTCCTATACAGGGACACATTCGTCCGCTGTATGTCACTGGCCAGTTCAATGGCCTTGAAGTCCGGCGCTGTCTTGTCGACACGGGGTCCGGGATTAACCTGATTCCAACTCGGACGCTCCGGAGATTGGGGTTGTCTGAGGATGACTTGATTCCCACCGACCTCAGGATCCAGGGGTACGACCGCACCGAGAAAACCCCGGTCGGCAAGATACGTTTGAAGACCCAGTTCGGTGACTTGGTTGCCAACACCGAATTCATGGTAGTCTCTCAGGACACTGCGTATAACGCATTGATGGGCAGGCCATGGCTTCACCTTCACGCGGCGGTTCCCTCGTCATACCACCAGTGCCTCAAATACTCCCTTAATGGTCGAGTAGGTGTGCTTCAAGGAGATGCCTCTCCTTTTGCCTCATGTGAAGCCCGCTATCTAGACGCGGACTATTACAAGAGCAAGGATAAGCAGATCCTGGCAGGTGAGGTTGAGCCTGTCGCTGTTGCAAGTGATCCCTGGGCAAGTCTGGATGACGCTTACGTCCTCCCGATTCAACGGTTGGACGTCGCCATGGTCTTGACGGTCCGCGAGTCTCCTGATGAGATGGCCGCGACCGCCCGCTCCAGCACCTGTGGCCCAGCAGGATCTGGTAGCCCCAATGCAGTTGCCAACGCAGTCTCTCCCGTGGACGATCCCTCCCCGAGTGGAGAGGATATGGAAGACGCACCCCCAGCCTTCGAGGAGGGCGTCCCCGCCACGGTCGATGAGTTAATACAGGTGAACCTTGGAACCGAGGCCGATCCAAGACCCACATTGGTTAGTGCCGCCATGCCCTCTGAGGAGCGGCAGCAGTACGTGGACTTTCTCCGGCAGCACCGTGATGTATTCGCTTGGGGCTATGACGAGATGCCGGGGCTGGATCCTCAGGTAGCCGTCCACCGCCTTGGTCTCCCGGCGAACCATCGCGGGTTCAAGCAGCCTCCCAGGAAGATGCACCCATCCCACGGTGCCATGGTTGAGGCCGAAGTTGACAAGCTTATCAAAGCCAACTTCGTGAGGGAAGTTCAGTACCCCAAATGGCTGGCCAACATTGTGCCGGTCAGGAAGAAGAACGGGCAGATCAGAGTCTGCATCGACTTCCGCGATCTCAACCGCCACTGCCCGAAGGATGATTTTCCCCTTCCAGTGACAGAGCTGTTGATTGATGCCACGACAGGGTTCCAAGCCCTCTCCTTCATGGATGGATACTCCGGATACAACCAAATTCGGATGGCCCCTGAGGATGAGGAGTTCACTGCCTTCAGGGCCCCCCAAGGTACCTTTTGCTACCGGGTCATGCCTTTCGGCCTGAAGAATGCAGGTGCCACCTATCAACGGGCGATGCACCGCATATTCAAGCCAATCCTCGGCACACTGGTGGAATGCTACGTCGACGACTTGGTGGTCAAATCGCGCCAGCGTCAGGACCATCTCAAAGATCTTGAGAAAGTGTTCAGCTTCCTCCGGTCTCGCTGCCTGAAGATGAACCCGTTGAAGTGTGCCTTTGGGGTCACCTCCGGAAAGTTCCTTGGATTTGTGGTAAGATACCGGGGTATTGAGATCGACCCAGAGAAAATCAGGGCGATTAGGCAGATGCCTCCCCCAGGTACCGTCCGGGAACTGCAAGGGTTCCAAGGCCACTTAGCCTATATACGCCGATTCATCGCGAATCTGGCCGGCAAGTGTAAGCCCTTTTCTCGGCTCATGAAGAAAGGTGCCACCTATGTATGGGATAAAGAGTGTCAGACCGCTTTCGAGGAAATCAAGCAGTACCTGCTTCAACCTCCGGTTCTGATGCCGCCTGTATCCGGGAAGCTGTTGGTCCTCTATGTGACCGCCCTGGAACGGTCCCTGGGTGCCCTTCTCGCCCAGAAGAACAACGAGGGAACGGAGAATAGCCTCTATTACCTCAGTCGTATGCTCCTCGTTGCGGAAGTTAGGTATTCCCCCATCGAGAAGAGCTGCCTGGCGCTCGTATTTGCCGTACAGAAATTACGGCACTACTTGCAGCACCATGAGGTACAGTTGGTTTCTCGGGTAGACCCGTTGAAATATATCCTGAGCCGACCTATGTTGACTGGCCGTCTAGCGCGGTGGGCTGTGATTCTCCAGCAGTTCGACATCAGGTATGTGTCTCAGAAGGACATCAAAGGGCAAGCATTGGCAGACTTTCTGGCAGCTCACCCGACCTCCGCGGATCAGCCGCTGGATCTAGGCTTTCCTGATGAGACCATTCTCTCGGTTGATCGAGCCGATTCATGCTGGCAGATGCACTTTGACGGTGCCTCCCGGAGCCCCACCGGTAGAAGACTCGATAATCCTAAGCTCAACAGAGTGGGCTTGGGCATCGTCTTCATTACCCCGGAGCGAGCCGTGCTGCCATACTCTTTCCTGTTGTCAGAAGGCTGTACCAACAATGAGGCGGAATACCATGCCCTCATCACCGGCCTCGAGTTGGCTCTCGAGATCGACGTGCCCCGTCTGTGCGTGAAAGGGGACTCCGAGCTGGTCGTTAAGCAGATCAATGGCGACTACGTTGTCAGGAAGCCGGAACTTGTGCCATTGTTGGAGTGCACCCTCCTTCTGATGGCCCGGTTCCCTTCTCGGCCGGAAATTGTCCATGTTCCCCGGTCGCAGAACGGTCGAGCAGATGCTTTGGCCAGCCTCGCTGCGTCACTTGCGGAGCCTGAACAGGACAACCTGATCGTCCGCGTGACGCGCCGCAGGCTCATCGCTCCCGTTATCCCGGAAGAAGATCGCGGCCCGTTGGTAAGTAACCTCACCACGGTTGCCCCTATGCCCGGAGCCCCGAGTACCCCAGATATGACAGTCGGATCAGCCCCTGATTGGAGGACGCCTTTGGTTGAGTACCTCCAACATGGCATTCTTCCATCGGATCGGGCCGAGCGCGAGCGAGTTCGACGCCGCGCATCGCAGTTCGTCCTCCAGAGCAGTCCCGGCCTGGAGCAGATCCTCTACAAACGCGGATTTGATGGTATTCTCCTCCGTTGCCTTCAGGGAGTTGAGATCCCACGAGTCATGCAAGAGGTCCATGCTGGTTCATGCGGCGCCCACCAGACTGGGCCGAAGCTGTCCCACCAGATTCGGAGGTTAGGATACTTCTGGACCTCTATGATCCATGACTGCATCGAGTATGCCAGGAGGTGCCATGCGTGCCAGGTTCATGCGAACTTTGTGCATCGGCCGCCGGAGCCTCTCCATACCACTAGGTATTCCTGGCCCTTTGCAGTCTGGGGACTGGACGTTGTGGGACCTTACCCGCCGGCGACAGCTCGCCAGTGCCGGTTCATTCTGACCGCCCCGGACTTCTTCTCCAAATGGGCAGAAGCGATTCCGCTCAGAGAGGTCAAATCCTGTTCGATCGCTGACTTCGTGACCTCCAACATCATCTATCGATTTGGAGTGCCTCACGCTATCCTCACGGATAACGGAACCAATTTCCGAGCAGCCGAGTTGAAGAAGTTGTACGCCAAGTATAACATTCGCTCGAACCATACATCTCGCTATCATGCGCAGGCGAATGGACAGATCGAGGCGTTCAACAAAACCCTCTCTAACATTCTGCAAAAGATGGTTGGTCAGAACAAGAAGAGTTGGCCGGACAAGCTCCCCAACGCCCTCTGGGCTTATCGGACGACGACTCACAATTCCACCCAGATGACCCCTTATTCCCTGGTGTATGGAGCTGAGGCCGTCCTGCCCATCGAGATCCAGTTGCCGTCCTTGCGCACTGCGGTCTACGACCAGCAAGCGCCGGACAGAGTTGCTGAAGCCCGTCTAGTCGAGTTGGAAGCACTGGATGAGAATAGACTTCGCGCTTTGCACAACTTGGAGAGGCATCAAAGCAGGATGGCTCGAGCTTTCAATAAGAAGGTTCGCCTCCGCTCCTTCCTGCAGGGTGATCTAGTGCTAGCCCTAAGAGCGCCAATGATCCCCGGCAGGAAGCCGCCCAAGTTGGAGCCCAAGTGGGAGGGACCTTTTGTTGTCCACAAGGTCTATCCCAATGGCGCGTACTCCCTAACGACTATGGATGGTGAGCGTGTCACTCCTCCCACCAACGCTAGGTTCCTCAAGCAATACTTTTCCTGAGTGTTCATTCGTCCCGCATGACGCTAAACTTCACTTCGTCCCGCATGACGCTAAACTGCACTTCGTCCCGCATGACGCTAAACTGCACTTCGTCCCGCATGACGCTAAACTGCACTTCGTCCTGCATGACGTTAAACTGCACCACGTCCTGCACGACGTTAAACTGCATTCGTCCAGGCTACAAGACGTTAAACTGTTCAGCATTCGTCCGCGCTGCAAGACGTTAAACTGCCAAGTGCTTCGTCCCGCATGACGCTAAACTGCACTACGTCCGAGCTACAAGACGTTAAACTGTTCAGCATTCGTCCTGCATGACGTAAAACTGCCCCTCAAGAACTACGTGCGGCTTGATTCCCATCCTTATGGGATACGTAGGACCGCCTGAACATTCATGTTTCAGGCCCAGCCCCATCCTTCGGGAATTTCCATCCCATCCCGGGCCCTTGGTCCAGTCGCCTCTAGGTATGTGGCGTATGGTGTGAGCGCGGGGGATTACGCCCTCGTTCACGTCGGTTTTCTCGCCACGCTGTACGCCCCCCATGTTTGGGGATGCCTTCTGCTCCCCCCTTCTTTTTCCCTCATCGTCCTGCATGACGTTAAACTGCCTTTCAAGAACTACGTATGGCTTGATTCCCATCCTTATGGGATACGTATGACCGCCTGGACATTCATGTTTCAGGCCCAGCCCCATTTCCCGGGAATCTCTATCCCGCGTTGGGCCTCTGGCCCCAGTTCCCCTCCTTTTTTGTGCGAGGCGTATCGCGTGAGCGGGGGATTATGTCCTCATTCACGTCGGTCTACTGGCCGCGCCGTACGCCTCCCCCGTGTGTGGGACTACCTCACACCCCTCATCGTCCTGCATGACGTTAAACTGACTCTCAAGAACTACGTATGGCTTGATTCCCATCCTTATGGGATACGTAGGACCGCCTGGACGCTTGTGTTTCAGGTCCAGCCCCGTCTCTTGGTTGATCACGGGGATCTTCCCTCTTTTGGTTGCTCTCAGGGTGAGTCCTCCGACCCTTTCCGGAGATCTGTTAACATGTTTTGGGTACTTCGGTCTATGACTCGTAGTGTCAGATTCAATCCCGACAAGTCCTGTGTTGCTTGTCAGGCCTCGCGCTTCCTCTTATTCGAGCCTTCACTCAAAGGGATCCTCGTTAGCGGTTTGGGTACGATGCCTCAGTGCTCTCCCACCGCTCCGGGTCGATTTACCGGTGGGTCTTGGGCCGCAAATCGATATGAATCCTGCGATTGAGCGGTTGATGCTCGTTTGCTTGCCCCGTCTTAGGCTGACGCGATCGGATGTTGTGTTGCGAATGCGTCAGCAACATCCTTGATCGCCATGTCGGCTCTTTCAGGCTCTGAACATTGGTTGCGCAGTCCTCATCACACTCCGCCTTTATGCGTTGTAGTGGAATCTGTACACTCTTTTCATACTGACCTTCAGTACACCTTTACACGTTAGGCAGACCAACCAAGGTAATGATGTCGTTCGAGGCTCCCATGATCTGAGCACCAAGGATATATGTGGATGTTCTCCCCAAGGGCCATGCGTAGCTGGACCCTCGTCCCCATAAGGAGGGAGGAGTCGCTCGAACAATCGCGTTCTGAGCCCAGTATGTCTGGAGGCTAGCATCTCTGCCCCTCGGGTGATGGACATACGCAGACCCCCATCCCAAGACTCTTCTCCTGGAATCGTGCGTGACCGCAGGGCTGGGTATGCTCCCACCTCCGCCGTGTCCGCCGTACCGCGGTAAGCGGATTCCTCCATGGTCCGAACCACACGACCTTAAACTGTGTTGTCTGGTCCTACCACACGACCGTAAACTGTGATCGTCTTGGCCGCCCGACGAGAAAACGACACTGCATCGTGATGTTCCCCTCAGGGGACACTCATGTTGGGCGCTGGTTAATAACCACGCCATTCATCAATGCCTTCCGTGGCTTGATTATTGTGGCGACGCCAGAGATTTCTCAATCACAGGCATGTCGCCGCACAAAGAAAAACCATTCATCTTTAAGGACAAACAAGAAATATCAAATGCCGCTCCTTTTGTGTGCGAGGGTCAGACCCGCACTCTTCCCCGCGCTGGTGCCCGATTGTGTTGCACCGCGCTTCAAGAACTACGTGTGTCTTGATTCCCATCCTTATGGGATACGTAGGAACGCCCGGATGTTTGAAACTTCAGGTCCAGCCCCCCACCTCTTAGAGATTCCCCCTTCTCTGGGGAATCCGCCGCCTTCAGGTCACCCTCAAGGCGTGTTCCCCGACCCCTTGCAGTGGTCCACCGGTGTCAAGAGTACTCTGGTTTATTGCCAGGAGGGTCAGGATCCGCTTGGTCAGGTTTCCTCCGCTTTTCAGGCTTCGTGCTCCCTTTCATTCGGACCCATCGTCTACGCCCTGGGTGGAGCCCCCGTGAACGGTTCGGACACAATGCCTCAGTGCTCTCCCACCGACTCGGGCCGGTACCCCCAATGGCCTTGGGCAGCAAATCGATATGAATCCTGCGATTGAGCGGTCGATGCTCGTTTGCTGCCTCATTCCACCAACGGTTAGTGCGATGTTGATGCTGCTTTTCCGCCACGGTCGGCAGTACTCTCATATCGTCACGCCGGTGCTCCCGGTCCTCGAGTGAATGGCCGCATGATTCACATTTCCCACCTCCCATTCTGACCAGGCGAAACCTCGGCACTCTCGACACTATCCCTCAGTGCATCTTCTCATATCCAGGGGATATGACCAGATGCAGCGTACTTTGAGGTCTTTATGGTCCGAGCTCTAAGACCTTAAACTAAGATCTCTCCTTATGGTCCGAGCTCTAAGACCTTAAACTAAGATCTCTCCTTATGGTCCGAGCTCTAAGACCTTAAACTAAGATCTAACCCTTATGGTCCGAGCTCTACGACCTTAAACTAAGATCTCCCCTAAACGGGATTCTACGTCCTGCATGACGTTAAACTGCACTCTCAGAACTACGTGTGGCTTGATCTCCAGCCTGATGGAGTACGTAGGAACGCCCGGGCATTCCGACTCGGGTCCAGCCTCAGGGATCGTTAAGTCCCGCCCCTCCTCGTCGCCGGCCGTCTGGCCTGACTTCGGGTAGAGTGGTGCAGTTGTGATATTCTCCCCGATTCAGCTCGGGATGCCCCACTGCAATGGTGGGAAGCGACGGTTTCCTCGTCAGAGAGGTGCTGTCTGAGAATTGAGGTGACTCACGGCCAGGTTAGTGCATCCACCTAATACGTTTTCCCCACGGTGGCGCAATTTTGAGAGCGTTGGATTCTGTCCGAACAAATCGTCACTTCGCCCCACGCTTCGCATGCCCTGTTGATATGGATTTTCCACCCTTGTGTCTGAAGGAACCCCAAAGCGGTATTCATGATGACATGTGGTCCGCCTCCTGCAATATTAATGAAGGCCTTTTTCGGTCCGTCTATTGCAGTTGTTATGGTCGATCCACTGTCCGCCTACCGTCTTGGGCATTTCCTGGAAGGCCGACCGTTGTGGATGTCTGGATTCGGGACACGCGATTCACCCTTTCTCATTTCCCTATGTTCGGATAAAATCTCAACGCCCCTAGCATTGTCCCGCTCGTGTGTTGGAACAGGTTGGGGGAATGGTACATTGATTAGGTCTGAGGTCTCCTTTCTTAGGAATGACCTCCCTCTTTTCTCCAGAAATCCAGGCCCAATTATGGATGCCTGATGCTTGGTTAACACTCCCGCAAGACAGTGAATTGTGGTTGAGCATATTAAACCAAAAGATGCAGATAAATATGTTGATTCATACAGATGGATCAAAGTAGCGGAAGCAAATGTTTTGGGAATGGCAAAACAAAGCCCTTAGGGATTAGCGTGCTGAATGAGTCTTTCTAATGCCGCTACCCTTTGGCTGGTGGCCTCCAGAGCTGCTTCTCGCTCTCTGCGTGCCCTCTCTTCGTCGGCGGTCGCAGCACGCAGTTCGTCGATTCTGGCCTGTGCGCGCTCCCGCTCGACCTGAATTGTGACCATCTGTTGGCCCGCCTCCGTCAGCTGTACTTGGGCGTCAACCAGCTGAGCTGCTAGTTGCTCCACAAGCTCGGAACACGTCGCGACGAAGGCCTCCTTCTCTGCCTCCTGCCCTTCGAGGCGCCAGACTTCCTGCTCCGCCGCGAGGAGCGCCCGCGTGCTCTCCGACATGTCCCGACTTTGTGTGACGTCGGCACGCCGGCAGCTCTCGCGCATCTTTTCGGCCATGAAATCACGGACCGTCAGATGGAGGCGTTGAGCATCAGCTCCCCCGGCACACAGGAAGCGCAGCCAGGTCTGAAGTGATCCCATGCGCCCCAGCCACTCCGATGGGTCTCTCTTGAGGAAGCGCTGGATGCACTTCCACCCCCTATGGCGCGTTATCCGGCTCTCCTCGACCGCCTCCGTGTCTGAGTCGTCCATCTCCTCGGGATCGGCAGGCCTGTAGGCAGGGAAGGCAGCCAGCAGGTCTGCTGCAGGGTCCGCCCCTGGGAGGTCCTTACGAGGGATAGGTTCCCCAACATCCGGGCGACCTTCTTCTCTCTCCCCAGTGGCGCTGACACCCTCGTCAGCCCCCAACCTCTCTCCGATGTCAGCACCGCCGATGTCCGGAGCCCCTTGATCAGCAGTTGGTGGGGCCGGCTCGGTTTGGGAAGTCTGTTCCGGAGCAGGCGGCATGTCCACCACTGGTCCACTCGTAGATGGCCCGGGTTCGGCAACCCGACGAGCCTCCAATGTTGAGATCACTGCGCGGGGCATGCCATGGTTAGTCACGGATCGTCAACGGCAAGCACCAGCAGTAAAGTAGGGAGACTTACGGGAGTTCGGAGCGTCATCTTCCACTACCCCGGTCGCCGCAGGAACAGTTGCAGCAGGGGACCCCTTAGCGCTTGTCAATTCAATGATAGGTGTCTGGCCCCCACCTTGTCCTGCTGGCGCCCCTCCTACTCCCGCTGAGGATGCCTGACCAACATCCGTGCGCTCCTGAGAAAGATGGAGAAATGGGTTAGAAGCTGCATGAGAGAGTGGATGAAGCAGATTGAGTAGGGGTAGAAGCGGACCTCGAGGAGCTCAGTGACATCAACGTTGTCAGAGCCGGCCACCTCGCCGCTCTCCCGTGGGCTCCCCTGATGGGATCTTCCCTCGGAGCCTTCATCCTCCCCCATTTCCTCCTCTTCCTCGGAGTCGTTGCTACTGTCGTCTTCTTCCGGCGGCATCTGTTCCGGAGCGGGCTCGAGACCGAGCATCACCTTCACCAGAAGGGATGGCTCCGCGCGCTGACCACGTTGGCGCGCGTACTCGTCCATGGCCGTCAGATACGCATACTGCCGGTTGAAGTCCACCCTGTCGGCAATGTGGAGGCGCCCGACCTCTGGCAGATGGATTCCTTCTCTGAGAATCTTTCGCCAGATGGCGTCGGTCCCCAGTGACTGCCGCAGGGTCATCCAGGCCGACCACAGCGCCGGGAAGACTGCATCGTGGGAGGGTTCGAGCAGACGTCTCACCTGCTTCCCGGGCCGCTCTTCGACCGCCGCATGTGCCCCCTCTCTGGGCGCCGAGGTCGTAGCGGCAGCTCGCGATGTGCCCGCCGCCGAAGTCCCTACCCGCGCCGGCTCCGCTGTTTGGCGCGCCTCCGTTCTCCCCCGTGTGGCGGCGCCTCGCCTCCTTCCTTGACGCCCGGTCTCCGCACGGGTAGCCTCGAGCCGCCGGACTAGCTTCCGCAAGAGCCCCTCGGGGTACGCGATGGCCCAGTGTTTGGCGTACTCGGTTGCCAAGCCTGCGTCAACTCCGGTAGGAGGGAGAGTGATGACGTCGCCAGAGCCGAAAGCGGCAAACATCAGCCACATCTGGCGAAGGACGCAAGGGTTTGTCTCCTCCCGGAAAGCAGTGAATACCCTCTTCGGCATCCGTTGAAGGCATCCGAACTGCCTGGCGAAACGGGTCGGCACGTAAGGCTCGCAGATCACCTTCCCGTCGATCCGAGCCACGAGCACCCCGCCCCGCATGTTCAGGAAGTATTCATGCTGCTCCAGCGGACCCTGCCCATTGTCGATCATCTGGCCGACGGGAGTGGGGAACGGACTGAAGTTGAAGTTGGCATGATTGCCAATCCGGATCCGCACGCCCTCCTCACTTAGGGTCATCGGAGCGACCCCCGCGATGTTCAGCAGGGAGGGTCGCAGGCCGTTGCCCGGAGGAATGATGGCGTTCGGAAACGTGTACCCACCGAGGTGAGAAGCCACCCAGCCGTGGAAGAACTGAAAGGGCCCACAGATCCTTCGTGGCGACCCCCCTCGTGAGATGCGTCCCAGGATGGCATACAGCCTCGCCAGCACTGGGACCCCGAGGTTGTATCTCTTGTTGGCGGCCATAGCGCCTGCCACCGCCAGTGTCGCCGGGCGAACGCCCATTCTCGCGTCCCGCACTGACAGGAGCCACCCACTCAGAAAGGCGGCCCGGAACGCCGCGTACCGGACGTTTGGGTCCCGGGCCTCGATGACGCGGTACCCCCATGAGCGGTAATCGCCCGTCTCCAGGACCCGCCAGTACGACCCGTTCCGGCTCCTCTGAGCTGCGGTCGGGCACCGCTTCCCCCTGCCTGGAATCTTGACCGCCGGGTCATGCTCCAAGAACTGGCCGAACCATTCCTTGTAGGCTATGTCCTTCTGGAAGTCTTTGATCCCGAGCCGCTGCGTAGCCAGGTCAAGCAGATGCCAGGTCAGGATGGGAGTCCGTGACCTGTCCTCCCAGATGTTCTTCGGTGGCAGGAACTCATCGTATTGGTAGCCCTCCAGCGGGATACCTCCGATGCAGTGGATGTCCCAGAGACCGATGCCGACCTCCCCATGGTGAAGATGGAAGGTGTTGGTATCCGGAGACCATCGGGTGAACAGCTCCGGCCCGAGCTCGGACTGCTGGTAGAAGTGGAACTGCGACGTCCACACCGCCTCGAACAGGCCGATGTACCGCAGCTCCTCTGCGAAGTGATCGCAAGTGTGGCGTACCCAGAACGCCCAGGCCCACTCACTGGTGAAGTTGCCCCCAGACCGCAAGTCCCAGTCCTTCAGCCAGCCCTTGGTGTCGTCCGTGACGCTCTGGCGATATATGCTCGAGTAGAGGGCTGGAGAATTCTCCGCAGTAGGCTCACCCCCATCAATGGTTCGCGTCCTCGGGTTCAGGACATAGACATCCAAGTGTCTGGTCTCCCTGGCAGGATGCCCATTGTTGGTGATGTTATAGCGGAGAAGCTCGTCCTCCCGGGTCACCCAGGTCCGCGGCGCATCAATCTCGAACCCTGGCACCGGAACCTCATCTAGGATGCCGAAGTTCCAGAGCGGCAGGTTGTCCGACAGTGGATATGTCTTCTGGGCCGGCGTCAGTAAGTCGAACAAGGATTGATTGTTGGAAACAATCTCCTTGGCTCCGTAAACCTCCTCGTTCGTCGCCATCTCAGCCCTGCGAGTGGCGGCATCCCCCTCATTTCCTCTGTGCGCGGCCATCTCAGAAGTTTCGGGAGTCGTGCGGGTTAAGGGATGAAGTGTGCGGAATCGGATGAGGCTGGTGGAAAAGTTTGAGAGTCGGCGCGCAATCCTAGTGGACGGCGCGCAATCGGGAAGTCGTTCGCGTAAAACCCCAGGTATTCGCGCAAAGACAGAGCGAAATCCGGACGGTTTTGCGCGATGAGCGGGCGAATTCCGCGCCGGAAAAGGCAATTTCGTGCACGAGAGCAGAGATGCTTATCGCGCGGAAGGCCAATGTACGGCACAGAGGGACCCAGTGCCCCTATTTATAGGTGAGGCCGGGGTTCGCGCTGCGCGGAAAGCGCTTTGCGCGACCGCAGCGGAGAATTTCGCGACCGGCGCCCCGTTTTGCGTGCCTAAGTCCCACGCCGCCCAGGACTTCGGCATTCCGGCGTCTCCCTCGGAACCCGATCGTTGCGACCTCTCGCCGATCAGATTCCGAGGGGGGGCTTTTGTAGACGCCGGAAAAGTCCGTTGTTCCCAAAAAAAGTTCCGGATGCGGAAAGCGAGGTCATATTTGGAGTCGGAAGAATGTTTCGGAGGGCCCGGAGGCCTTGCGCGGAATTTCAGAGGTCTGCGCGCAAAGATGATGATCCGTGCGCAAAACCCCCGAGATGCGCGCAACTCCCTTGCGCGCCGTGCCCGATTCCGCGCCCGCGAGAAGAATTCCGCGCTCGCGCCTTGGATTCCGCGCCCGGGGTTGCCTATAAATACTAGGCGACCCCCAACGTTTCAAAGGTTGCTGGAAGTCGAACGGTATCCCGCGCGCGCAATTCAACCCCTTCCACGCGCAATGCCGATCTTCAGGTAACCTCCTTTCTTTCGCGCAATAGAGCCTTGGGGTCCGCCTTCGCGCGCAATCCCCTTGGCTCATTTCCTTTGAATAAATTTCAACCCGAAGGCCTTTGCGTGCAAAAGAAGCCTCTTGCGCGCAATTGCCCCCCCGGGTGCGCGCAATCCAACCCGATTGCGCGCACCCCCCATCTTCAAAGTGGCCATTCGTTAGAGAATGAGCCGTTGCCCACGCGCGCTACCCGAAGCCCGGTGCGCGCAATCCCAATCATCCGCGCGCAAAGCGCTGGCCCAATTTCGCGCCAGCCCGCCATTTTGCGCGCCGACCCGCGGTTTTGCGCGCAAAGCTCCTCTTTTGCGCGCAATCCGCCAGGGTCGCCTCCCTTGACCCCATTTGGGTACCCGCCTGCGTGGCGCCCGATGGTCTTCATCGCAGGTGCCCGCGTTGTGCGTCGTCTTTCCGTGCGGCCCCCCTAGGCTCGCGCGAAGTGACACGGACCTACCGGCGGCTTTATCGTCCAGCATGACGCTAAACTGCACTACGTCCGAGCTACAAGACGTTAAACTGTTCAGCATTCGTCCTGCATGACGCTAAACTGCACCACGTCCTGCACGACGTTAAACTGTATACGTCCAGGCTGCACGACGTTAAACTGCCTAGCCCCCATCGTCCGCGCTGCAAGATGTTAAACTGCCAAGTGTTTCGTCCTCAACACACGACGTTAAACTGTACTTCGTCCGGCAAGACGTTAAACCGTCCGCTTCGTCCTTAACACACGACGTTAAACTGTACTTCGTCTGGCAAGACGTTAAACCGTCCGCATTGCCGATCCCGTGCCTCACACGCAGGGTCTCCCCCGGTTTGGATGTGGCCCCCACCCGCTCGTCTCTGCAGGGATGTCGGGATTGTCCCCCCTTTTGGGACGATTTAATGGGAGTGGCTTTTCCCTGCGGGGGCAGGGTATTACAAACCCCTAGTTTCTCGTGGGAGGCTGCACATGTGTATCTCCATTGCGCCTCCCCACTGCCGAAGCCAGTAGAGGGTGTGACTGGGATCGAGGTGTCTCCTACTTTCGGTCCAAGTCCCTTCCCACTGAGTTTTGTCGCGTCCGGGCTGCCTCAAGTGCGTAAGTCCTGACAGAATGAACTACGTGGACTTTGATCCCTGTCTTCTATACAGGGTACGTAGGAAGCCTCCCTGAGGTCCAAGCCCGCCACCTGGTCGTCCCGGTCGTATTTACGTCGGTTCGTCCATCAGTGGACCCCTCCAGGGTTCACGCTTGCATCGATTCACCTATGAATCCGCCCCTGTGGGAGACTGCCCGTGTGTATCTCCACTGTGCCTCCCCACAGCCCCCTTTTCCCATTTCTCCTTTTATCGTCCAGCATGACGTGAAACTGTGATCCACCCGGCCGTTCCACCCCCCTCTGTGCGAGGTGGTCCGGTTCAATCATCCGCCCGGTGGCCTAGACCTCTTCGTGAGTCGGCTTGCCGACATCCAGCATGAAGTTAAACTGTATACCCGAACTACGTTGACTTTGATCCGTGCTAACGCGCGGTACGTAAGAAGCCCCCACGGGGTCCAAGCTCTTCACTCCATCATCCATCCTGATCCTTACCCGGGCCGCCACATCCCGGTGGGGTCATGCCACTTCACTCCACTCCACATCATTTGGGAAGCCGCCCATGTGCTGGCCCCAGCGTCGGAGGTTCCCCGCAATGGGTTCTGTCATCCGATCCACTTTTCGTGTTGATCGGTCCGATGCCGTCCCCGCTGGACGTTAAACTCGCGGCATACCCCGTGTTAAACATGGGAAGCTGAGGAAAACCTCAGGTGACACAGTTCCCCGCACCTAGTACGGGATGCCTCAGGCCATCATGCCTTCGAGAAGCCCTATTAGGGACGGAAGACAGACGTGCAGAGCCGCAGTGCTACGACACGCCCCCAGCACCCAGAGCCACCCGGCCTTCTCACCGCAGGTTGCTGCCCCGCCCAGACTCCTTGGAGCATCCGGGCGGAAGCAGCGTAATTAACCGGTGTCCATGAAGATATGGCGCCGGGAACGAGATTCACGAACATTCTTAAGTCTATGAGGGAGACCCGGATTAGGCGACGAGTTCCGAGGAGACGTCCAAGGAAGGAGGAGCCGACATCCCATCATCCCGGTTTCGATCAAGGAGCAGACACCCCTGAATAAGGGACGAATGCCGCCCGCCCTTGGAAAGCGGGACTGCGGGACCACAAGCCGCGCGCCCATCCCCTCGGGTTGACGGGTGCACGCGCGAACGCGTCCTGGCGGAACAGCGTAACCCGACGCACATCCGCACCGAAACACCATTCTCACAAAAGTTTCTAAAGATATGAATCATGTAGGACTTCCAAACGAGAAAATGAAGGGGAAACATTCTACTGAATCCTTCATGAGGTAGCGTCCACCTTCATTCAGCAGGTCTTCTAATCCATTAGTGGCTAAAAAATGGATCAGTACCACTGAAAAGATATTTTCAGTTCTTCAATGTTTTGAACATGAGAAATTCATCTTAGAAGTTTATCATTTGGATTGTGAAGCTGATCAATGGTGGAATATTATTAAGAATACGAGGCAATGGGATGAAATTGAGTCCATGGAATGGGACTAGTTCAAGAACTTATTTTTCAATAAGTACTTCCCTCATATTCTTAGAACAAAGATGGAGAAGGATTTTCTTGAACTGAAGCAAAAGGATGATGAATCTGTTGGTACCTATGAAGAAAATTTTACCAGACATTCAAGGTACACTTCTAGTATTATTATCTAAATCAAGGGTAAGATCGATCGATTCTTTAGTGGCTTAAAACCAAGTCTTCGAAGGGCGTTAGCCATAAGGGACTTCAATCGATATGAGTAAATCGTTCGATGTGCTCTCAAGGTTGACATGGATATTAGGGTAACCCATCAGTCATATGGGTTTGACAAGAAGAGGAAAATGGAATTCAAGGGAAAATCTAAAGAGCACACTGAAAAGAAGATAAGTTTTCCCTTATTCTCAAAGTGTGGAATGAAACATGGAGGAAATTGTCTTAAGGGGACAAGAAAATGTTATAAGTGTGGAAAAGAAGGTCATTGGGCAATTGAATGTCTAAATAATGGGAAGAAAATGTCAAATGATGCAAAAAAGGTAGGGATACACAGAATGAACCTACTACAGTTCAATGTTTCAAGTGCAAGGAAATGGGGCATTATGCTAATCAATGCCCTGATCCAAGGGTTAATGATGATGATCGACGTCAACAAACTGTTAAGGCTAAAGACAAAGGAAAGTCACATGCAATTTCTATCAGCGATGTGGAGTATGATAACAAAGTGGTGAAAGGTACACTTACCATCTACTCTAAAGTATAAAATGTTTTATTTGATTCTGGATCCACCCACTCTTTTATTTCTCAAGAATATTATATGGGTATCACCGTATTACCTCAACAATTAGATGTTGAGTTAGCTGTGAAAACTCATAATGGCACAACAGTCACATCAAAAGTTTATAATTCTTCTCCGATTGAAGTTTGTGGGAAAGTGCTTCCTTCAAAATCTTGTGATCCTTCTTATAGTGGAATTTGATGTGATTTGTGGCATGGATTTTCTTATTTATATGGAGCTCATATCGATTTCCAAAGAAGGGAAGTCACATTTCATATTCCAGATCAATCTATGATCATCTATCGATGCAAGGATGAACATAACCATCTAGTGGAAATTTCATCCATCTTATGGGTCTTGATTCCACTAAATGAAGGTTATTTATCTCAAATTGTTGGTGAGAAACTCACAATTAAGAATATTCCCATTGTATGGGTGTTTGACGATGTTTTTCCAGAGGAATTGTCGAGTCTTCCAACAAATCATGAAGTAGAGTTTTCAATAGAACTCGTACCGGGTGCTTTGCCTATTTCAAATACACCTAATACAATAGTCCCAATTGAGTTGCAGGAATTTAAGAAGCAAATCCAAGAAAATCTTGATAAGGGATTCATACGCCCTTGTGCGTCACAATGGGGAGCACATGTTCTATCTGTTAAGAAGAAAGATGGATCAATGAGACTCTGCATTGATTATCGAGAACTTAACAAGATCACTATCAAGAACAAATATCCTCTCCCATGCATTGATGACTTATTTGACCAACTACGCGGAGCTCAATACTATTCCAAGATTGATCTTCATTCAGGGTGTCATCAATTAAGGGTCAAAAGGGAGGATATACCAAATATGGCTTTCTGTAAAAGGTTTGGAAACTATGAATTTATAGTGATTCCATTTGGTCTTACTAATTCCCCTGTTATGTTCATGGATCTGATGAATAGAGTCTTTAGAGACTATCTTGATCACTTTGTGGTAGTCTTTATAGACGATATTATTGTCTATTCAAAGAGAAAGGAAAAACATGAAGATCACTTGAGAATTATATTGAAGACCCTAAGAAAGGATAAGCTTTATTCCAAATTTACCAAGTGTGAATTTTGACTTTAAAAAGTTGAATTTTTGGGTCACTTAATCTCAAAAGAGGGGATATCTGTGGATCCAGCAAAAACACAGGTTATCGAAAGATGGTCGAGACCAACAACAGTAACTGAGATCCGATTTTTTCTTGGTTTGTCTGGATATTATCGACGTTTTGTGAATGTTTTTTCATGATTATAAAATCCACTCACCCATTTGACTCGGAAAGGAGTTAAGTTTGTTTGGATGGTGGAATGTGAATAGAATATCAAGGAGCTGAAAAGAAGGTTATCCAGTACACCTGTGCTCACACTTCCTTGTAGTGGAGGAAGGTTTGTGATCTACAGTGATCCATCCAAGAAGGGATTGTGGTGTGTTTTTATGCAAAATGATATGGTGATAGCTTATGCCTCACGATAGTTGAAAATCCATGTGAAAAATCACCCAACTCATGATTTGGAGTTAGCTGCGGTAATCTTTTCATTAAAGATTTGGAGTCATTTTCTTTATGGAGAAAGGTGTGATATTTATACTGATCATAAAAGTTTAAATTATATTTTCACACAAAAGGAGATGAATATGCACCAAAGAAGATGGTTGGAGCTGATTACAGATTATGACTGCTCAATTCATTACCACCCTGGGAAAGCAAACATGGTGGAAGACACATTAAGTTGACAAGACCATGCTAGTTTATCAATGATGAGGATCATAAAAGATCCAATATTTATGGATTTACAAAGGATGGATCTTGGAAT
This sequence comes from Viscum album, assembly GCA_963277665.1. Lineage (NCBI taxonomy): Eukaryota > Viridiplantae > Streptophyta > Magnoliopsida > Santalales > Viscaceae > Viscum > Viscum album. The sequence goes on from OY728163.1 coordinate 698,225,207, forward strand.
TACAATGAAAGGGGAAAAATCATATCTTTCTCAATTGAATGTTCAACCATCTATACACGTGAAGATTAAAGAGGCATAGAAAGAATATGAAGAGTTACAAAAGAAGGTGAGAAATATTCTGGAATTCAACCTTGATTGTGATGGGATAATAATGTTTGGGAATCAGGTTTGTGTTCCTCCCATCGCAGAATTAAAGAAGGAGCTACTGGATGAGGCTCAAAGTTCATCATTCTCTATTCATCCTGGAAGCACGAAGATGTATAGGGACCTGAAAGAGTACATCTAGTGGGATGGCATGAAAAGAGATGTTTCGGAATATGTATCTCGATGCTTGGTTTGTCAGAAAGTTAAATCTGAGAGACAGAAGCCAAGGGGATGTTACAACCATTACCCATAACATAATAGAAATGGGAAAACATCACTATGGACTTTGTCATTGGACTTCCTAAAACATCCAAAGGAAATAATACCATCTCGGTCATAGTTGATCATCTTACAAAGTCAGCACACTTCATTGCTATTAGATAGGATTTCTCTCTGGATCAGCTTTCCAGGATATATGTAAAGAAGTGGTAAGATTGCATGGAGTACCACTTTCCATTATATCTGATTGTGATCCGAGATTTACCTAAAAGTTCTGGCGAAGTCTTCAGCATACTCTGGATACAGAGTTTAGTTTCATCACTACTTATCATCCTCAGACAGATGGTCAGTCTGAGAGGACAATTCAAACTCTAGAAGATATGTTGAGAGCTTGATCTATGGATTTCAAAGGTGTTTGGGATCAACACCTACCTTTGGTGTAATTTTCTTATAATAATAGCTTTCACTCCAGTATTCAGATGGTTCCTTATGAATCTCTCTATGGAAAGAAATTCAGGACTCCAACTTGTTGGGATGAAGTTGGGGAAAGAAAGATATTATGACCTGATCTTGTTGATGAGATGGCAGAAAAGGTTAGATCTATTCAACAACACATAAGAGTAGCTCAGATTCGACAATAAAATTATGCCAACAACCGATGAAAAGACCTATATTTTGAAGTGGGTGATAAAGTGTTCTTACGAATATCTCCTTGGAAGAGAGTAATGAGATTTGGAAAGAAGGGAAAGTTGAGCCCTAGATATATCAGTACTTTTGAAATTCTGGATCGTTTTGGGAAGGTAGCTTACCGATTGGCGCTTCCACCGAATCTCTCTCAAGTTCACGATGTGTTACATGTATCTCTCATGAGAATGTACATACCTGATCCTTCACATGTAGTAAGCTCAGAAGTTGTACCGCTGGAACAAGATCTTTCTTATAATGAACAATCGAAAGAGATTCTGGATCGTAGTGGAAACGTCCTAAAGAACAATACCACTTGCTTGGTGATAGTTTTATAGAGGAACCACCATTTAGAAGAATCTAAAAGGGAACTTGAGGATATGATGGGGGAGAGGTATCCTCATCTGTTTGTTATGAAGTGACGAATTTCGAGGGAGAAATTAATTTTAAGGGGGGTAGAATTTAACACCCTGATATTTTATGAGAAGTATATATTTTTTATGTAATATTTTATACGGAAAGGAATCGTCCACTACACACAACACTAGCTTAGCTTGAGTTACACGCAATCGCGACCTTCCTCGATAGCGTGTGTAGTATGCAATACCGAGTTTCACTAAACAATGATATATTATAATATTATAAACTAGCCGTTATAAATAGTATTAACTGAATTTTGAATTTTATGGCATTATAATTCATCTTATACATTTTCTAGAATGATGTATGAAAACAAAATCAGTTTTTTGGATAAAAGAAGTATTTTTCAAAAAATGCAGTTTTACCGCCTTTTGATGAATCACCCAGTTTAAATCTAGATTTTGACAAGTTTATAAGTTCAATTTGAAAAAATAAAATTCTTCCTTAGAATCAGTATATAAAAATTTACTTTGGATAAATTTTTCATATTATTCTGATAACTTTCATATTTTAATGAATAGTAAAAACGTGGTATATTTTAATTAAAAACTACTTTTTTCATCGCAATACTTTATATGGTTAAATTATAATATTAAATGTTTTTAAAGTATAAATAGAATATATTTTTACCATTTAATATAATGTATTTCATTAGAATTAATTATACATTGAATTCATAGGTAAAAACATTTCAATCTGTGGCAATGTTTTAACTTTTAAAACCCATTTGCTTAACAACGGGATTAATTTTAAATTAATTACTACAACTTATGTGTTTTGAATTTTGAGAAATGGATTCCATTTTTGGAATCAGTGGGTCCAAATTATGTTAATAGGTTACTTTTATTTTTTTGATATTATGAATAGTAACTACGGTAATTTTTATTTACTACGGTTAAAGGTAAATAGGGTAATTCAATGTTAAAAGAATATTATACTAACTCAAAATTACCTTGACACTTGTCCTAACCTTATTTTATGAGTAGTATCCGACCATGGTCATCCTTTGGTTGATTTTTGGACCTCATTTAGCCAGTTGGTAGTGACAATGACAATTTGGATTAATTAATTTAATGTAAAGACAAAATTGACATTAACAAAAATCTTTTAGTAATTAATTCTTATAAGGGGTTATATAAATTATATTTTAGACTATAAATATTAATTATAAAGATAAAAAGATTTCATACATAGATGGATTTTATTTGTAATTTTTAGACAATAAATTATTTAATTTATTTATGACACAATGATGATGTAATATTTATCTTATTAATGAAATATTGATATAATTGATGTTATAAATACCCAAATAAATGTAATATGAGAATTTTTATGAATTACAATAATTTTCTATGTTAATATGACATGGTAGTATTTATTTAATTAACTTTTTTCGAACTAATCATTATGTTATGATTTTCACAAAATTCAATTACCAAATAGTGTCAAAATTGACATAAAATAGTTTTTAAAACAAATATTATATTGTTAATTGTTATTATATTTCTAAAAATCTAAGGATCGTCCAAAATACTTATATCATGATAGGTGTATCATTAATGGACCACTTGGGGGTCTCTTTGATGTATATGGTAAGTTTATTAACTATATAATATAAAAATACAAAGTGACATGGTAAATGTAAATATAATTAACTAAGAGTTAAAACTAAAAGATAAGGTTAATATAATGACCTAAACTTGTCTAAATTATACTGGATGAGAGGAGTTCTACCCTTCCCCACTTTAGCTTTGAAATAAATCAATTTGGAGCTATTAAAAACTGAATATGACTTTATAATAAAATAATATTTTTACTTTTTCCAAAGGTGCCCCTCTCCTCCCTTGTAAAAGGGCACCTCCTCCCTCTCTTCCTCACACTAATTTGAGCCTTCAAGATCGGCCAACCCCTGCCAATTTCACTTCCCAAATTCCTTATAAACCTTCTAGAGGTACTGGTCTTCTCAAAAGACCAACTCTAGTGCCTTAAATAGAATTTTTAAAGGAGGCACTTCGAGAAAGAGGTAATACCTTCTACCGTTTTCTTCAACATCCATTCTTCTTCTACTCCCTCTTATTTAGTTGTTTCATTATGAGGTAGTAACATCAGTATCCCTAATATACAAATAATTAATTATAAATATGAAACAACCCTAATTCACCTCTTATCAATCCTATGGAAAATGAAATCACCACGCGTGCGTACGTACGGAATACCGTCTCCACGCCGTGGTGTAATCTATTTTCCACCACCACCTTACATGGATGGGTATAATGATGTAAATAATAACTATATATTATTATTGTAAAGTTATATTGATTATTAAATAGTATACATACACTCCAATACAATTCCACGATCATGGGAACGATATCATCGCTCGTGCGTACGTACGGAATACCGTCTCCACGATGTGATGCGACTCGTTCTACATGATCTTCATTGCATAATGATTATATAAATGAATTGAATGAATTAATATAATATATATTGCACTAATAACATTCTGGAAATGAGGTATCTATAACCTAAAGAGAAGAATAAGAATTTATTTTACAAAACACGCATAAGAACAAAAAGTAATAAACACCTGAATAACAAGTAGCCATGAAATATTACTAATAAGAAGCTATGGATATGGCCATATATGATATCATAACAATGAGTATGATTCTTGAATAAGTCAATGACATTATTTAAATCATTATACATGAGGTTCGGACACTTACGAAGCAAATCAGACCTATGGTAAGGGAAAATATCACAATCTCATTTTATCTGAGATTGTTTATACTTTGGTATTTACTGGGGTGTATTTTATCATCCACATTCATGTTTCTTCAATATGTAATAATATTTCCATACACCTACTATTGTTTAAATCCAATTTTACCCTTCGGTGAGTTTTTAGAAAATGATATGAAAGGAATCTTTGGTCGTTTTTTGTATAAGGTACATTTTTGACTTTTCAAACAAAAGTACGAGAAGAATGTTTTTTTAACTTATACGGCATGAATGGATTTTTAAAACATTATTTCCAAGAAGCTTCAATTACAAGTTTTCATGTTTATTTTTAATCAACTTCTTTTAGTATAAAATTGTATGACATGTTATGAAAGGAAAATGTTTTTGAAGTAGAAAGGATATTTTCCCCAAGAATGGAGTTCAAGTGTTTTATCAAAATTATTTTCCATCTATGATAATATAGGTTTTTGTTTCTATCTGTATTATTACATTGATTTTATTATGTTGTGATGGAATTATTTTTATGAATTTCTTTATCTTATATGAATTGTTTTATGATGTCATGATGTTTAAGAATCCCATTTTTATTACATGGGTTATGCAATGATGTATGATTTATGATTTTGTGGCACACATAAGAATGGTATCATTAAGAGATGGGTGGGACCTATATCTCCCTCCAATTCATTGGGTAAAGATTTATATCTCATTAGATAGACATGGCTGGAATGGCAGGTTAATCCGGTTCAGTGAAACAGGACTGAAATGAGGAGTGAACTCGGTTCAGAAAAGGACTTTATCCGCTAAGATAATATTGGCTATGATTCTTGACTACTAAGAAATGATTCTATATGATTATGTGTGTATGCCACAAAGTTTCATGTTTTATGTTATGATTATTGGGGTTACATTTCACTTCTATGATTTATCCCCTGATATGAAATTATGATTTCTTTTGCAGGTTAAGAATTCCAAAATGTTATGTTCTTATGAATATGATTTGATTGATTTTTATTTTGTTTATGCTTACTGAGCATTTGAGCTTACCCTTTTTTATTTTTTCTTTCCCCCAGGTCAGGAAGAAGGTTATTAATATAGATATGCCAAAAGGGACTCTAGATATGATGAAATAAATGGGAGACAATGTAGATGCTTTATGAACTAGTTGTTTATGTTTCCCAGTTTCTAAAGACACTATACCTATACGGTCATTTTATGATTTTGTTATATGTTGTAATAAGTGTGCTTCAATTTTTAAGTATTAACAATGTATGTAATGTATGGGTCTTTATAGATACTCCATACATAAGAGGTCCACCACTAGTGTGTGACAATTTACTGAATAGAACTTTTTAAATAAGGGTTACACTAATGAATCCTAATGTTTCTAAAACATGATACACATGGTTTTCCAATATCAATTCAACAGAGTCTCCAATAATATTACATAAGGGTTAAAAATCATTAAATATTTGTTATATCACACATTATATAATGGTTTATGCACTCAATATTAAAACATTATCATTATGGAATGACACCCTCATATATAGATAGCTCTTCATCATCAATAAATAAGGTAACCCTTTTGCATCAAAATATTACTAATAATGAACAATCCCCACACCAAATATTAGGTGACTATAATTCTAAATATCATGAAACCATGAAGACATACTATCATATAAGAACCCATCAATGTGAATCCATCAAAAATCATGGTGTGATATCCATGTAACTGTAAATTCCCAGTTTGACACTATGAAAAATTCTAAAAATGATTCTTATGTTTGAACCAACACAATAAACATTTTAAATGGAAAAAATGATAGATGTGTCCAAAATTAAATAGCTTCATTAATAAATATATTAAAAGTTGTTACAACCATAAAAATATAGATACTCATCATTAAGATGAGTTTATAAATGTCACATTTCATCATCAATGAACTCCAATGAACATAGTGCGAATATTTGAAAATCCGTATCTCATATCTCCTCCTTGAAATTTATATTCAACCAATAGACTCATATTAGAGAAACCACCATTCAATTTAGTGTATTATTTGATACATTATATTAAATATACACTACTAAATTGATTCATCGTTCTCAAGATCAATATTATCAGTAATGATCATATGGAAATAATTGTTATTATATCATCAAATGTATTATCCAAGAAACACTTCTTAAAAAGTGAAGAACAAATACCTATGAACCAACGTCACATTAATACAATTATTCAATACATAATAACAAATAATCCTATGAATCTGGAACCAAATTTCCCCAACCTCTAAATACAATGACGTCCCGGTCTATGAGATACTCAAATTAAAACATGATATCCATCCTCAATATCTAGATGATGTGATCTCCATTATGAATATGATCATTATATGATTTTACTGGTCTATAATTTATTATGTATTAGCTAACTACAGTCATATGGTTCTTATATGTTGTTTTCTAATAAAAAATAAATCACCCTCCTTTTTTCAGCATAATCATAATCATAAATTTTCTCCTACATATGCCCTCAAAAGTCACCCTCTAAATCAATTATTTATAAGAATTATTGCGGGGAAAAATAAATAAACTATGTACCTATCTTATGAACAACCATATTCAAGGACACACAACTTCAATATTTCCTATAAAATATAAATATATAGTTTTAATATCACCTAATTTATGGAAGACATGCACTGCTAAAAAGTGCATGCATATCATGTGCCTTTTATAATGCTTTCTAGAAGTGAAATGAATAGTGGAAATCATCGAATAAATTGATTCTACAAGGAAGCCCATATTTTTTAAATACCACTTTCATATAGTTGTTAAACATATTATCGATCGATATGATCTCTCAAATTGTTATAAAACAATAAACATAGTTAACCATCAAAAAATCATAAAGCACATTACTACCATTGTTAAATCTCAATAAGGCCATAAAAAATTTTGAGGTCACATTAACCCACCTACACTAAAAAATTTGTAATAATGAGAGAATATGATTGTTCCAATTGTGTTAATCCTCCACATACTAGTTGGTATAACATAATGTGGAAAAAACCAATATATATATTCATTTCTCATCCCAATAATAAATTTTTTGTGTATAGTGTTATATCATTACATTTATGTGGTGAGCATCCCATCACAAGGTTTGTGAGTCACATTTTATCATTCCATTCACACTAAAAAGAAGGTAAACCAGAAAATGTGGTTCATTTATATTCTTTTTTGGGATTCCCTTCAATTCTATGGGACATTTATTTGTTTATGGATTAAATATTATTGTGAAAAGGAGGTCCCAACAATTACTGTTGTGAGTTTTAATGATTCTTTAATCAGATAGGTTGCATGAAAATTAGAAATTATAGGTTCAAGTCATGATTTAGGTTTCTTACAACCCCATTGGGCCATATATTTTCTAATCAAGTTGACAAAGGCCTTGAATTTTATTTCATGGTGTTGTGTTTTTGGTTTTAAATGTCCTCCTATTTAATTGTTTAATTCTACTAGTCTATCCCAATGAACCCATAAAATGTGTAACTATTTTTAAAAAATAGATAATGATACCATTAGTGTAAATAATTTGATTAACATCAATAGAACAATTATATACTGGCTCCATGCACTATATAATATCTCTAATAACCTGATATTATGAATCATGAATCTTATTCTGCGCTCATTTCATGAGGAGTGAGGATGTGATAGTCATGGACATAATTCATTATTGTCCAAAGTACAACTGATCATTAAGACACAAATCAACACCAAATATACTCAATATACCACTAGATTCTAAATATGTTCAATATTATTCCAATCTATTCTAATTGAGTACATTTGAAATGATATTCTCATTTATTATGGTATAACCCCCCCTCCCCCACAAAGTTAATGGATTCTATGTAATCATCCATACATCTATGGTAGAGGAAAAATTCACTATTTAAGAAAATAATATCAACTATAATGATCAGTATAAAAAATATATTTCTTTATTGAATGGTATTTTTTCCAATGTCATAGGTTTAGAACCCCCAATTTGAAATGAAGAACATGTTTCAGGTAGTTTCACTCATGATTCCTCAACTAAATGGACCCATATCATACCAAATGACTTCTCTACCTTAGAATCACTCCATTAATGACTACTAATGAATCACAATAAAACATATCCATCTTACTCATCTATATTATTGTTAATATTGTTGAATCATCAATCATCCACTTCAACACCGGAGTAGTTATTTTACCATAATATTTTTATAGGAATGTGAATCCATTCTTTTATAGGCCCAACATATGTTCTGAAACAAATCGAATAATATTTTATAAATATTATATCTTAATTGGAAAATTTAAAGAACTTGTAGATCTCAAATCTTTTAATCAGCCTCTTCAAATACACCATTATCACATACATTTCATTTTATAGTAAAATAATATCATCTAATATCAAATTCCATAATAAGAACTAAAAATTTACCCAAAATAGACACTTAATGAGTTTTGAAAATTGATAATTTTGTCTATTTATACTAAAAATAGTTTCTAGATTTAGATCATTCCAATACCTTTAATGATAGTGTAAAATAATTTCATTAAAAAATATAATGAAACAATAAACCACTTAATGTCGTAAAACATTTCGTATTTGGTCCATAAACACTTTTGATGTGTTTTTTCAACTGAAGGGAATCCTAATACAATGTTAAATACTATACTTAGACAAAAACATAATATGTTCTATTTCAAAAGATATCACCCATTACTAATGGAATTATGATCACATATAAACCATGGATAGAATTAAATTCCCTCTTTTCTATTCAAATAGATCACCAAACATGAAACATGACAATGGTTCATGCCTATCTCCTAGTTTTGTATATAAAAATAAACATGCTATACCAATGAACAATCAATATTTTTATCATGAAGGTCTAGATAACACCATGAGGATTTATTCAACTACTTATAAAACATCACCATTAAATACATTGGTTAAATCATCCACTCCTGGATCTCTGTCCGTTCTATTTGGTATAGTAAAATGGAAATGGGATCTATGTCTAGATAAATATCATTTATGAACTGAACCTCATAATAAAGTGCTAATACCACAAAAAATATTGTGTAAATAAATCTATAACCATTCCATATACTTGAGGAAGGATTAACTGATCTATCACCACTTCTCTTATAATAACACTAGAGAAATAGGTTTTGATCCCATTTAGGTGTGAATTGTAAAATGACACTAGGAATGAGTTCATATCAAATTTAATTATATATGAAAAAATAATTTACATAAATAATTAGAAAAAATGATATCAATCGACATTAGATTAGTGTTAAAAAGACTAGTCCATTATAGCGATCAGAACAAAACACCTCATCTTTATCCAAAAAATTTTAAAAAGAAATTTACTACAACCAATCTCTTTAGAATACTCCCAATCCATTGAATACTCCATTTGAACATCGATAATGGTGGATTGATCATAACTATCACTTGTAAAAACACAATGGGTATTAGTAATATATTGTGAAACAATAGTGATACAATATAATGTGATACCACCAGATAAAATAATACATATTTTATAATAGAGTCAAACGAAAACAATACCTCAAACCAAAAATTTCATAATGTATTTATTATTAAGAGTATGAATGATATGATTCAAAATTCATGTGACACCATAATTTTTATTAATTTAATTTTTAATTTATTTATTGGATTTTATATTAACTATAGAGTTTTTGGAGAATTAAATTTTAAATTATTAAATTTTAAGAATTTATTTTTATATTTCATAGTCATCACTTACAATGTTGTTATAATTACAGGGGTTTATGTTTTTATACATTTTTCTTTCATGGTTGGTTCAATGCTTCATAAAATATTAGTTTCACATATATTGTACGATGGGTTTTTAAAATATAAGAAATATATAAATTAATATACATACATCTATTTTCCCTATAATGAAATTTCCTCCCCTATAACATTTCATAAGGTATTTTATAGACTAAAGTTATAGAGATCTATTTATTTCATACAATGATATTACATATTCGTATATTAATATTCACCTCATTATAAAAAAACATTATTGTGGATAATAATGGTATACATCATTTGGAATCATGGAAACATAATAAATTGGGCTATAAATGAGATACATCATCTATGATTATTTTCATTATAACAAAAACACATCTTTAAGAAAACCATACATACTAAATTTCTCTATAACCAAGTGAAATGAGACATAAGAAAGGGTGATATCAAATGCTCCGAAAGGTAAAACATGGGAGATATGTAACCATTACATGAACACTAGTGTGTTATAATATTGATATAATATATGAAAATCACACCATAAAATTTAATATCTTAATCCTATGTCTTGTAATAAAAATTTTTAGTTTATAATGAAAGATTCATTAGTGAATCAATGAATATGGGCTATAAGTGAATAACATTAGAATAAGACATTAATTAGTGGAATACACATAATCATTGGAAATAATTTCAATAGTATTCATAAATCACTTATAAGGTTGTATTAGAGGAATAGGTTCACTCACCAACCCATCATTTTTGTCAAGTTTCACTTTTAAAAACATCATAACAGGAAAATTCCTTTACTAGACAATTTTAACTCCATTGTTCAACACTATCATTATCATGTGACATAAATCATTAACGATTAAATTATATGGAGTTATATGCATCACACATAATGAAATTAATATCATACATACTAATGTCAAAATATAAAAATCAATTAATCATATAAAAAACCAAAGAAAATAAATATGCTTCATAAAAATTTCATCATAAAATCATATAAAAAAATAAATAGGGTCGATACTTGTTACATCTACTCATCAAACCATAACACATGGAAAATAAAGTGGGTCTCATAATAATTTTATCATATTATAACTCTTAGATGAGAAATGGTTTTTATAAACATATTTTTCATCCTAAACATTGATCACGTAGAAAAATAATATGAATGGTGTCCTTGGATCATAGCTCTACTAAAGTATAGGTTGCATCAATGTATTTTATCATTAATAAAAAATCATTTTATATGGTTACATAGAACATGTATTGAATAAAATTGCATTTCCACATTGAAAAAAAATAAATGAAAAAAATTTAGTTATAATTTTATTTAAAACAACATTGGATACTTATAATAGAATCATTATAATTCAATTTAAAGACTCCATGATGAAAATTAATCTTCCAATTTTAATGAATAAAATTAAAATAATTTTTTTTCAAAAATAATATTCATTAATAATGATCATAAATAAGATTTAAAAAAATGAGAAAATATCTATTACACATGGAATAAAACTACAACATTAATCATTTATGAAATATTTTTTACTTAAAATTGAGCTTCAATAAACATTTAAAAGAATCATTGAAGAAAATATAAATTACACTTGAAAAAAATTATATAATAGAAATCCTTTTTAAAATTAATTTCCTTGTAACTAATCTTTAGACCATATAAAATTATTTTTAAAAAAAATTAGCAGTCCATAGGATGACAAATTCTATTCAGGTTTTGTGAGATAAAATAAATATTTCTTCTATATTTCTGGTTAAATACAAACATATATTGATTTTAAAACAACGCGAGTATTCCAATAAATTTATTTTAAAATAATGCTTGGATTAAAATGAATTTTATGAATTATTTTGAGATTAATAATAAATTAAAACATTTTTACAAAATAATTATCTGGTAGAATAAGGGTTTTTTACTGAAGATAGAAATAATGATGTTTTATCTTAGAAATATCATTTTGAACACATAAGTGCACGAATAGAGGATAAATATGGGAAAAAATTTATTATACTTAAATTAAAATATTATATGTAATGGAAATATTTTCTGGATTGATTGATTATACTAATTCATTTATGGATGCATAACAATTATAAATCCTCATAAATGATCAGATTGTTACAAAAAAACCCATACTACTTTTGTAAAATTGAATCATAAGTATCGTTACTATATAAAATTAAATAAGGAATATAATATCATGAGGATAAATAAGTAGATGATATTAAATGTCAACTGGTTTTTACATAATCATCATTTAGTAAATATGTGTATAACATAACCTATGTCTTAATGAAGGGAATTTGGGAAAAAATAGTATTACACTTCGATAATTTTTGAATTATAATATACATGAAATACATATACTCAAATGGAAATGTTAATGCATAATTTTTTAATTATAAACAGCATAAAATACATAAATGTTCATTATATACACTAAAATACATAACTAAGTGGTGAATATGTATTGTGAATCATATAAAATAAATGTGAGATAGTAATCCCATACAACATTAATAATATTTTATATCATAATCCAAAAATAATAATAACATAAATTAAATGTTAAATTTATTGAAATGAATTATATTTGGGATATAACATTTCATAGAGACATTATATACACCGAACAATAGAAATGAGTCATGTATTTTCATATGTCTCTGAAAAATGAGGGAGAGACTAAAAACCTTTATAGTAATCCTTTATTTCCATATTACATGATCAAAAATCATGTATAATAAATATTTTTTCATTTATATTCAATTTTGTAAACATATATATATATATATGTATATCCAAAAATATATGAATTACATATGAATGTTTATTACCTATTTTTAAACAATTCCATCTTAAAGTCACATTTCAGACAATAACATATTTATTCATGTTTATTTTGATTCTATAATTTTTATCCAAAAATATTGATAGTGGTTCCATCACCTCCATAATATATAAAATTATTTTAATATCATATTTAATCAGTATAAATTTTTTTATAGTGGCCTATTAATGTTATAGATATAAAAATAAATACACAATTTGTAGTACCCCATAGTTTTAAAAAAATATTAAAATAAACGGATGAAACATTTTTTAAAAAAGATATTTATAACTATACTTTAAAAAAAATATTTCATGATCTATGTATTGAATTTCAAAAAAAGTCTTCTACAATTTTGATCATTATGTAATTTGGAGTCTAATGAAACTAAGAAATTTTTTAGTAAATAGTAACATACCCTTACGAATATTCATATGAATTGTAATATGACCCTGATAAATAGTAAATAATATTATTATTTTATTTTATTATGGATATAAATAATATGAAGTCGATTAGTTATTCAATGTATTAAAAAATGAGGTAAATGTTTGAAACTATTATTTTGGAATAAATTATGATTTTACATAAAAATTAACATCATAATATTTATTAAATAAATTTCCAAAAAAGGAGTTCATTTTTGATTTATAAATGAAGAAAAAAATATAGGGTGAATTTTTGGGATTTTTCTAAAAAGAGTTGAAATTTCGGTGAATAGTAAAAATACAATTTTTGTTTCGGTGTGTTTAATGAAATCATTAATAGTGTAATAATGATATTATATTTCTAGAAGGATTTTTATAGTACGAAATGTTATAAAGTGTCTAAAGTGTTAAATACCAAGGGAAAATACCATGGTTAAGCCCATGGTTTTGCAAAAACCACTAAAGAACTATCCTTTGGAAATTAATTAAATATTCATTAACTATTGTAATAAATACCGACTCATTCCTTCATTAAATTCATTCCAAATTCCACCCCAACAAATATATGGACTTTTTACCTCCCTATAAAACATCCAAGGGTTTCATCAAGCCCCCATGTTACAAATCATCATTTTATAGGAGTTATACATCAAGGTAATAGAATTTTTGATGTTCTTTCTTTTTTTCCATTAAAAGTTCTCTTTTATGTGGTATAAATTTTATGCTTCTATACCAGGTTCTTATTTACAATTTATTCTCTCTATATACTATATTATGATTCATTTATGGATATTTAACACATAATCTCTTTGTTTAATGTTTTCTTTTTCCATTTTCATAGTCGTTAGGCTGCCAAATTTTCTTAAGGAATTTCTAAATTGTTTTTTTATTCCATGTTACTTTATTTTCTTTTTTATTACTCCCCTTCCCATATCCAAGAGTGATGATTGATCTGATGTATTAAATAATATGTATTTCATAATTTTTATGGAATAATCACCTTTACATTTATTTTCCTCCCAAACTTATTCAATAAACTAAAACAGCATCTATGATGTGTCGATTTAACGACAACGTGGAGAGTGTCATTTAAATTTCATTTACTTTTTTCAAGGATGGCCTGGAATACATTTTTATTGATGTAATAGATGATAATTTATTTATAATATCCCATATATGTTTCTGGAATCATTTCATACTCATGTGATTATTTTATAATATAAAATGAGTTCATTAATATCGATGAATCACCAAAATGACCTAAATAATGGTCAATAATGTTTTAACTCATGAATCATTATCATGATAGAAAATAAAATTATAAATTGTATAATTTATGGTTATTTAAAAATTAAAATATCATTTCATTCTAAATATGTTGTTTCACTTCCCCTCAAAAAGAATATTCATCATTAACCAATCATTGAAACCATATAAATAACGTACCTGACACAATATAAATAACAAAATATTACTAATGAATGTGTCTAATGATGTTGTAAAATGATAATATAAGGTGTTAAAAACCTTAATTTGTTTCATTAATATATTTATAAAATCATTTAACCATTATACAAGAGTTTTAAACACTTTTATATAAGAATTACCTATGGTAAATGAATTCATAACCCAATTTCCATTCTTTGGGATAATCATATTTATTATTCATTATGTGTTATTAATATTATTAGCATGATTATTTTTTTTATATTATGTTTCGCTATGTGTATTTATAGTTTATATAAATATTCGTTCCATTATATTCATTCTCACTTCAATTATATTTTAAGAGCCTTTTTTTAATCCTTTCAAACAACTCTTTAATAAATTTAAAAAATTATTTTTTTAAATATGGAATTAGTGGTTTCATATGATTTTAAAGAAAATTTATTACTATGAAATGTTTCATGGTCATTATTTATGTCGGTTTGATCCCATTATTTCTTATGATACGATTGGTGGAGCTCATTATAGCTCAATATATGACAGGTGAGCCCCATTATAGCTCTCTAAATCATTGGGACTACGAAGAAGGAAGTTGACCAAAATGTTATTCCATGTGTAAGGGTGAATGTAAGAGTGATATGGTATATATTTCATATGGAAACTACTTGGTGTGTCTATTTATATGTGTATTTATGATTATCGATTTAATTAGTTTTTACATAATCACTTGAGTAACCATTTCTTTGTTTATATCCCTCACTGAGTTTTATACTCATCCCATGTTTTTAAAATATTTTTCACAGTATATAAAGATGGGTAAGATAATGAAGGGAGTTTTCATTTTTTATGGAGTGTTGTTAAAAAACTATGTTTTATGTTTTAATGGAATATATATTGAAAATAGTTGATACTATTTTAGTAGAATCCTCTTATATGAATGTGGTATATCATGTATGTAAGATATCGTTATTCATTAAAACTATAACCCTGAAAATATCCTCAATGTGTAATAATGTATTTTCTTATGTAAAATCCAATATTAAGTAAATTATAAGGTTGAGTCCAAATGGTTGGTATTAGAGGATAGTTTAGATAACATTAGGTGTTGGGATGATATTTAAAGAATACCATAACTTATTTTTAATTACAGGTAATTTAAAATCATATAGATTTTAAGGATTATCATGAAGCTACATCTATGTTATGTTTGTGTAGAATGTTTTTTAGAAGAAACAAAGAAGATGATGTTGGAAGGCACCATGAGGATGATGTTTTTTCTGAATCTATATCCTTGAATGGTGGGAATCAGAACTAAGTAGTTTGTGAATGGAATGGCTTAATGACTCAACCAATAAATTATAGTGGTATCCATGATTTAGAGTTACATGATATACCATGAAGGAACATGTATTTTGTGGAGCATTTTATGAGGCATCATCCTCTAGAATTCAGTGGAATCATAGACCCAGTGATAGCCGAAGGGTGGTTCAATGCTCAAGAAATGATCTTTGATGTCATGGGATGTTCAGAATGTCAAAAGTTAATAATAGAAATTTATTATATGGAAGGTGAATCCGATCAATGGTGGTCACCCAGTTAGAATATAAGAGAATGAGATGATCCTGATTGTCACGAATGGGATAATGATAAGATTATTTTCTAGAAAAATATTTACACAAAACTGTTCGACTAGGAATGGAGAAAAAATTCATTCAACATAATTAGATATATAATGATTTTATGGAATCAAATGAAGCCAATTTTAGAAGACTAGATATGTACGTACATGATTTTACTCAGTATTTCGAATGTAAAATTAATAGATTTTACTTCGGTCTAAAACCATTTTTGTGAAGAGTTTTGGCATCATAAGAGATTAAATGAAATTAGAAGCTTGTTAGTTGTGATAAAAATAATGAGATAGAGTTTGCTGAAACATATGTTCCATGTGATGATTAGAATAAGAAGTGTTAAAGTTGTAATGAAATGGGGAAGAACACTTGAAATAAGTTTGGTGGTAAGAAAATTAAATTACATTCTTTTGAAAATTGTGGTAAAAGCCATCCTTGTGAAGGTCTTGTAAATTCAAGAAAATGATACTCATGTGAAATGTTTGGAAACATGTCTCATGAGTGCATGGAAAATGATTTGAAAATTAAGGAGAATTTGATTCTGAGATGCTTTAACTATAATGAATTGGGTCATTTTACTAAAATCTGTCTTAAGCTAGTTAATCAATTATGGAATAAGAAATATTGGAAGTACAAGGGTTTAGTAAAATCTTTAGAAACCAATTCAGAAGATGATGACCCATCAAATGAGTTGGTATTAGGTAAATTACATGTTTTTTTAGATTTTTCAAATGTGTTTCTTGATTAATGGTTTACTCATTCTTTCATTTCGGGGAATTTTTTAGAAAAACTGGGAATTCAACATCAAGAAATAAAACTAGATCTCATGGTAAAAAGACATGGAGGAAATATTGTGGTAAAAAGAAATTATAATAATCTGAATATCCTTGTATCTAGAAATATTTTACCTAAAAACCTAGTTTTTTTTAACATAGTATACTTTGATGTTTTTCTTGGTAGGAATGGCTTTATTTTTATAATGTTAAGATAGATTGCAGTGAAAAAAAGTTGTTTTCAGAAAGAATTTTATTTTCTGTACATGAATGAACCCATACCGCTAATAACATATCAACAATCTATGCAACTGATAATGGATGGAAATTAATGTAGTCTTGCTCATATTTTTTAAGAGAATGGAACTATCATGATTAATGATGTACTTGTGGTAAATTACTTCCTGTATGTTTTTCCTAATGATTTTCTAGGTGTAATTACTAATCGAGAGGTTGATTTTACTATTGACATAGTTCCTAATGCTTAGCCAATTTCTATACCCCTTTATCGAATGGACCAAATATAAAATCTATAATTAAAATAGCAGTTGCAGGAAATATTACCTAAAGGGTTAATCCTACCTAGAACCACACCAAGGGCCGCTCTTGTATTGATTTTAAAGAAAAACTATGGTTTAATGATACATTGCATTGATTATAGAGCCTTGAGTAAGATTACTATTAAAAACAAGTACCCTTTTCCTTGCATCGATGATTTTCATGATCAGCTCCAGGGAGCATAGTATTTTTCAATGGTTCACCTAAGGACTGGGTACCATCAGTTGAAATTAAAGGATGAATACATCCTGAAGACTGTGTTATGTACTAGATACCATCATTATGAATTTGTCCATAATCATATTTTCATTATTTTCTAAAAACCACTTTGTGGGAGAGTATAAACCTTACAAATAAATCCATGACCAACTAGGAAACACAACATCAAACATCAAAAGTGATAGACGAGCAATTGAAATCATGTTTAGGACTATTATTAGTATTTCTCCACAAAAGCATCCATAAAATCCATGTTACCTCATTGTCTGGATCATCTATAATGAGATCCTAAAACCATCTTAGAAACATATCCAATGCATTTATGAACTCTTCCATGTTTATCTACCTTGCATTAAACCCTCTTTCCATGATTCTATATTGTTTGCCGATCCACGCAATTTGCACCTCACTAGTAGCCACCCGAAGAACACTCTCATAAAACATCCCACATTCTTCTTCTGAGGTATTGAAAGGAACCACTATCTCCAACATTTCCTCCCCAGAATGAATGATAGCATCCCAATGTTCCATCATCGAAGCCATAAACATCACCGTATCATCCTCCCTGAGGATTTTCCATAATTACTAATCGAGCCCCCTCATTATTTTTCACCTTGGCATTATCTATACCAGCAAGGACACCAACTTTCTGAGGAAATTGGCTTTTGCTTGAGGATATATTGACATGAGGGCTAGGAAAGAAGGAATAATCATTCCTATTACTTTTCTTCCAAGATTGATTTATAAACCCTTACGAGTCAGCTATGGTGTTTTTCCCTTTCGTAGAGGATAGTGTGATATAATCCTCTTCCAGTTCCACTTCAATTGGATCCTCTGGGGACTCCGAATTAGACTCCCTAACCAGATCAGCCTCCTCCTCATCCCCTGCCTCAACCTCAAGATTCTCTTCATCTTCCAATAATGCAAAACTGTTAGTAGAGAGGGAAGACATTATACCAGCCTTGACCATCTCAACATAGGACATGACAACCTTCCCGGGCTTCCCCGGATTCTCTAAAGTCATAAACTGCTTAAAAATCTACCCCTGAATTGAGGCTGAGGGTTCTGGTCCTCCCAATCCTTGGCTGAAAAACTGGACATGGCCACCAGACTGGGAGAATCAACCGCATGGTGAATATTCATCACCACTACCTCAACCTCAAGTCCCATACAAGCAATTCCCATGCTAATGGATGTATGAAATCCTCCCAGATCCTTCCGTAGATGATAAAAAAAATATCCACCTGAGGACAAGAGGCCTTAGGTGTAGCCTTCTTAACTGATCCTAAAAGACCCCCCTTCACCGAAGCAGAAGGGGCCTCTACGGAGGGGGTATAAAGCCGAGGAATCTTCACCCCTTGTTGAACAGGATACTCATGCTCCTGCATGACACCAGGCTCCTCATCTTGGACAGGAGGAGCAGACGACACCTACCTAGACCCTTGTTTGCACATAACAGAGCATGATCCTTCGACAAGGAAAGCACCCCACCCTCATCCTGGACTGTGACTCCTTCATATGCCACTAGAATTTCCACTGAAACCATCTCTATTGACCTCTTACGACACTCCTTGAAATAGTGACCTGAACTATTGTAGAAGGAACAGAACGATGACCATAATTCATATAGATTATTTTGAGCATAACTGTATTGTCCCTCAACCATGATCAAAACCATATCGGGAGGAGGCTGGGAGAGATCCATTTGATTCAAAGATGTGCCACAATCGGGTGCTACATGGAATCAGTCTACCGATTAGCACAAAGGAAATGACAAATTGATTTACCTACTGAACGTAGGAGATTCATATTTTGGAATGGAAGCGGTATGCCTGCATGCTGTATCTAGATTGCCGAAGAAGATGAGTCGTGATTCATGTGCACGTAAAACGACCAAAGATGTAGGTGGAACTGAAACCCTCGAAAGGATCTGCTTGCACGAGACCACACCACATCCAAATTTTCCTCATCGTCTAGGCAAATTAGAAATTGTCACGACCCTGGATGATCGACAACTGCACGATGACCTAAAGCCCATGTCTCGTTAACGTAACTGTCAATCAATTCCACCTAAGGTCTTCGTCGAACGAACATTGCAATCAGAGCCGTGGAATGAAGCGATAGAGCATCGGAGAATTCCTGAGAAGAATTCAGAATCGCGGGATGGTCGTTGTAGATTTCTGGGACCTTCGGACCAACCTCTATGCTGTGGAGGAAAGAGCATCACATTGGAGGAAAACCCCCATGTGAGATATCATGTCCCTCCCCCTGAGGAGGAGGGTCCATCGTCACCACCATGAAACCAAGGGCATCTCTCCCCGAGATGGTTTGTATAGAGTCTTGGAAACCTCCTTTTCCTGGATGATAAGTATTATGAATTTGGTGTTATGTTATTTTGGTTAAATAACGAACCGATTTTATTTATTTATATTATGAATAGAATATTTCATGAGTTCTTGGATAAGTTTGTGGTTGTGTTTATTAATGACATTCTAGTATATTATTGAAGTAAGGAGGAGAATGAAAAACATATAAGGTTTGTTTTGAAAACTATAAAAGAAAATAAACTATATGGAATAATATAATGTGTAATTTTTAGTAACAATAGAAATATTTTCTTGGGAACATTGTAAATAAGGGTTGAATAATAGTGGATCCTACCAAAACAGAAGTGGTTGATGAATGAACAAGACATAAAAATGTTACAAATATTCATATTTTTCATATATTAATAGGTTATTAATGACAGTTCATTTAAAAAAAATTGCATAGTTATCTAGAACATTAACATAGTTATCAAGAAAAGGTATCCAATTTAGTTGGAAAGAATAATGTGATGTTTTTTAGGAACTGAATATGAGATTGGTGAATGATCCTGTTTTGGCATTTCATTCCCGAAATGCGGAGTTATTCATCTGTAGAGATGATTCATTGAATGTATGTGTAATGATGAAAAATTATTAGGTAAATTATTATTCTTCAATACAACTATAACCTTATGAGTAAAATTATCCCACACATGATTTGGAATTGGTCGCTGTAGTTTTTTCATTGAAAATTTGGAGGAACCATTTATATAGAGCCAAATGTAAAATATATACTGACAATAAAAGTCTGATGAATATACTCACATAGAAGGAATTAAACATGAGGTATAGATTATGGATTTAACTAATAAAGGATTATGATTGAACGATCAATTATCATCTAGAATATAAAAACAAAGTGAATGATTCCTCCAGTAAAAAACAATATGCATCATTAACCATGTTACATTTGGAAAATGATCCCCTGATTAATGATTTGATGAATTTTTTCTTAGAAGTAGATGGTGTGGGGAATTCATCTATTTTGTTTCATGTTTTAGTGAATTCATCATTATTATACACAATTAAGAAATCACGTAAGGAAGACCGCGAGCTACCAAAAATGTAGAATTTGTTAAAGTGGATATGTTTCCAAAATTTAACCTTGATAATGATTGCATTTTATGATTTGTAAAAATGTTGTTTTTTCCTTGTGATTCGCAGTTCAAGAATGATTTGATGTGTGAATCTCATAGGTCTCCATTTTTTGTTCGTCCTGAAAGTAGAATGATGTATAACGACCAATGGGAGTATTACTAGTGGGATGTAATGAAAATGGATATTGCAGAGTTTACTGTGAAATATTTGACATACTAATAGGTTAATGCAGAGCAGCAGTTACTGAAGGGGATGCTTTAGCCTTTGATAGTGCCATAGTGGAAATAAGAGAATATATCCATGGGCTTGATGGTGGGACTACCAAAGACATATCGAGGTAACAATGTAATATGGGTTATGGTTGATAGGCTATCTAAATCTTCACATTTCCATTACATTCTAGATACAATGATGTTGGATCATATTTCTTGACTATACCTCAATGTGATTGTCTGGTAACATGGATTTCCACTTTTAATTGTATCTGATCGAGATTTGATGTTCACGTCAATCATTTGGATGGGGCTTCTGAAGTCATTGGTAATAGAATTAAATTTCTGTACAGCTTTTCTTCCTTAATCAGATGGGTAGAAAGACCGAATTATTTTGAATTTGGAGGGTATGCTTCGAGCATGTTCAATCGACTACCAAGGATGTTGGGATCGAAATCATTTTGTATTTTAGTTTTATTATAATAACAGTTTTAATTCAAGTATATAGATGGAACATTTTGAGGCATTAAAGTGGAATAGGTGTTGAACTCCATAATTTTGGGATGAAGTCGAGTAAAGGAAGTTGATGGGATCAATGTTATAAGAGAATGTGGTTGAGAAAGTGAAGAAGATCCAGTAGCACATGTGATAATCTCAAATAAATAATAAGATTAATGTAGATAGCATATTGAAATTATTCTTTTTCGAGGTAGGGGATCATGTTTTCCTTAAAATCACTCATTTGAAAAGTGTGATTCGTTTTGGTAGGAAAGGAAAGCTAAGTCAGTGATTCGTTAGACCTTTTGAAATCTGTTTAATGATGGACCAATAGCATACCGAGTAACATTTCCTCTTAGTTTGTCTCAATTACATAATGTTTTTCATGTTTCGATTTTGAAAAGTATGTGCTAGATTCATCACATGCCATTATCCTAGATGCAGCTAATCTTGACGAGAACAATTCCATGGAATAGAACCCAGTTAAAATTAATGATTGTAGGGAACAAGTATTTTGGAATATGTTAATACACCAGGTAATGGTTTTTTGGAGAAACCACATTTTTTAAGAAGCAACAATGGAGTTTGAAAATTCTATGAGGTAAAGATACCCTCACTTGTTTAATAAGTAAATAAAATTACGAGGACACAATTTATAGAAGGTGTGGATAATGTAACACCCTAATTTTTTAAAAAAATGAAATGAAATGAATTAAACACCATTTTAAATAGATATTTTTAAGTAGACATTAAACATAATTTTGCATCATCTATGAGTTGAATTTCAAAAAACAACTATCTACAATCGTTATCAGTAATTTATTTGGAGTCTAATGAAACAAACATCATGTTTTGTAAATAGTATCCTACCATTTTGAAAATAAAAATGAATACTAATTGGACCATAATGAATAGTAAATCATAATATTATTTTATTTTCTTAAGAATATAAGATAATTAGATGCAGATTAATTTTTTAAGGTGTTGAAAAAGAGATATAGATTTAAATATATTATTTTTGAATAAATACTGATTTTATTTAAAAATAATATTAATAATATTTAGAATTTTTTTTGAAAAAATTGGGTTCATTTTTTAATTCAACGCATCGATAAATTGATAGGGTGATTTTATGGGATTTTTCTGAAACAATTGATTTTTCAGTGAATAGTAAAAATTTATTTTGTGTTTCAGTGTGTTTAATGACATCATTAATGATATAATAATGATTTAATAATTCTGGTCGACTTGTGTAATGTATGATATGTTATGAGGTAACCCATGAGTCATATATAAGGGGAAAATATCATGGGAAAGCACATGGATTTTCAAAAGCCACTAATGAGGTGTCCCTTGGAAATTAAATATATATTCCTCCACTTCATCAATAAATACTAATTATTTTCTTCATTCCACTAATTCCAAATTCTTCGTCAACATTTTTATGGAATTCTTACCCCCATATTAATCATCCCATGGTTTCATTAATCCCCCAAGGTCTGAACATTCATGTAATTTGATTTACTCTTCAATGTAAGTGAATTTTCATCTTCTTTCTTTTGTCTTCCATTCAAATTTATCTTTTATGTGGAATAACGTTCATTTTTATATACCATTTTCTTAATTCAATTTTATTATCTCTCTAAAATATATTTATTCATTTATGGAGGGTTAACCAATTTCCCATCTCTTTTTAATGTTTTCTAAGACCATTTTGATATCTCTTAGGATGCTGAATTTTCATAATGGCTTCCTCAACTATTCATTTATTTGAAGTTCCCTACATATAATCTTCATTAATCAAAGACATTTAACCAAGAGATATTATTGATCCAGTATCTCAAATATTTTTTATTTCATCATATTCATGGAAAACACACCCTTAAATTTATTATCCTCTCTCACTTATTCATGAAATTATAACATCGTCCGTGCTGTGTCGATTTACCGACATCCTGGACGATGTGATTTCAATTTATTTTGTTTCATTAAAGTATGGTCATGAAACCATTTTTTTTGGAACCATATTATAATTTATTTAATATATATTATATAAGGTTCTGGAATCATTTTTCACACATCTGATTAATTTATAACACAAAATAATTTCATTACGATCAATGAATCCCAAAAATAACATTCAAAAATATCAATAATGTTTTAACTCATGAATAATCTTCATGACAAATAATTAAATGATAAATGGTATAATTTGTTTAGAGATATATTTATTTTCCATTACAATCCAATTATGGATTTTCACTTCCAATCAACATGAATATCCATTATGAACCGATCAAGAAAACTATGTAAAGAACGCACATTAAACAATGTAAATAACAAAATATTACTAATAAATTCCTTGAATGTTGTTGTAAAATGACCATATATGGTTTTTAAATATTAATATGTTTCATTAAAATATTAATTGTAATATTCTAACAATTATACACGAATTTTAAACCCTTTTGATGCAAGAACAACCAGAGGTAAGGGAATTCTTAACTGAATTTCCATTCTTTGTGTTACCCTTCTTCTTTATTCATTATGTCTTATATACATTATTGGTGTGATGATTTTTTAATATTATGTTTGATTATATGTATTTACAATGTATACAATGATCCATTCCATTCTATTAATTCTCAATCCAATTATATTTAAAGATAATTTCGTTTATAAATCCTTTTAAAAATCTCTTTAATAATGTTCAAAAGGAATTTTTTGTATATCACATGAGAGTTTTCATCTAAATTTCATGATAATTTTTTACAATTATATGTTCCATGGATATTATCTATGTTTATTTGACCCCATTATAGATCATGAAAAGTTAGATTAATCCAATTATAGCTCCAGATATGATTTGTGATCCCCATTAGAGCACTCCAATGCATTGGGTACTCCAGAGTTGGAAGTTAAACCAATGGTTATTTGATTTGTAAGGGTGAATGTAAGACTAATATGGTAAATATTTCCCATAGAAACTACATAATTTTTCTATACATCCAAGTTTTTATGATTCCGGTTTTATTGGTTTTTATTTTATCACATCACTAGCACTTTCTTTATCTATATCCCTCACTGTGTCTTATACTCATCTCATGTTTTTAAAATGTTTTTCATTGGATATAAATATAGGTAATGGAAATAAAGGGACTCATGATGTTTTATATGGAGTGTTTTTAAATAAATCTGGTTTTATTTTTTATTGTTATATATTTTGAAATAATGGATATTTTTTTAGTAGTATCCTCTGGTATGAATGAGGTATGTAATGTATGTATGATTACGTAATTCATTAAAATAATAAACCCAAATGAAATTCAATGGGTAATAACGTATTCATGATTGAGTAACATTTTATGTCCGAGTCCTTGTACCATTCTTGGGGATGGTAGGTCATATGTACACATGAAAATTGATAAACATCTTCCTACTGAATCAATATAGCATTAAAATCTACGTCTAGATGATCCTATAGAATCACATGGTTAGGATTAGTTTGTTACTTTTTTTCAACTAAGATACTTGAAAAAAATTATTCTATAAATGAAACATTTATAACAAAAGGAACTAATTAGACACCTCAAAAACCCATTGAAGATTCTCATAATGTATTATATATCATGGAAATAACATTCCCTTCTCCAAAAAATGAAAAATAAAAATTCTTAAAGATATTACCAAGAACTGATGACCACTCACCATGATTAAGAATGGTATTCGATAACAATTTTCAGTTGATCTCTAAAAACACTTTTATATGTCCATTTACTTCCTAATCATCTTAATTATATTCAATTTTCTTTTACAAGGATTGGTCTTAATATTGATTCCTAATCTATTTCCACCCCAAAAATTTGATAGAAATAAGGATGTATATAAAATGATTCAATATGAAAAATATGTATCTTGGAATGACATATATTTTTATATGAGAACTCCATGAGAGGTATGAGATCCACCATAAGCGTCCAGAATCAATTACACAGGACATAAAAATATCATCCATCCTTTATATATTCATGTATATTTTAAAATGGTTTGATGATGTTATTTTATGATCATAGTCAACTAATTCCCAAGGGATTACATTATGGACATCATGAATAGTCACATAAACCTCATATCCCTTTCAGATAATATCAAGAGGGGTATTCCATAACTCATTATAAGTTATTAGATATATATTGAAGAAATGATCTTAATTGTATATTTTTAATTAATATGGCTGAAATGAGATGAATCTATGATCCGATACACCATCACACATATTGAATTTTGTATTTGAGTCTTCTTTGGTTGACTTGTTACAAAATTAGATATTTATTTACTCCCATTTACTAATGTGAATCTATAAATACTATTGAATACCAATTGGTTGTTGTTGATTTTCCCTTACATGTGGACAAGTGATGAATATTCTAAAAAATCATTCAATATTCTTTTCATTCCAACCAACCAAAATATAAAATTAAATTCCTTATGCATATTTTGAATTCCAGGATGAAAACCCCATCACAAATTGAGGTTATCATGAATAAGTTATTACTGAAAAAACAATGGTATGATCATCTGATCTCAAAACCATAAAACTGAACTCTTATTTAGATTTCTTACCTCAATACTCACCCCAAGAATGAGTATTCAACTCATCAAAACACATTCCCAGTAGGATTTTTATGCCTATTTATCATTTTTAATAAAATTAAGATCCAACGAAACCAAAATGAATACAACAACAGTACCTCATTTCTCATAATCCATGTGCATATCTGCAATCATCGAGAGTATATTTCATTTATATGATTCTTAATTATTATGTGTATCTATACACCTTCATACATAATGCATACTCTATTGAATTTCATTTATACTTTGTAAAAATACTTAAAAAGGAAAAAATTTAATGGAATTTCATCCATATTTATTGTCTCATATTCATATATCGTTTAAATAAAATATCTTTAATGGTCTTATCATCAAGAAAAAATATAACTTTCTCACCAAGTGGTAGTGTATCGAATTCATCAATGAAAGGACTATAGAAACGAATTTCAAATCGTGTTTTGGGAAGTTATTAAGATGAGTCAATAACTACATTGAGATATAAGTAATAATGTTATATCCTAGCATGAAAAAAACCCCATCCTAGATCTGGATGCCTCAAAATAGAAATCATAATCCTGAATTTATTTTTGGAAATATCAATATCATTTTTGATTTAAGTGTAATTTTAATCGCTTGAAAAGACATAATACATTCGTTATATGATTGGAATGTGGCATTGATCATTTAAAAGGATATCATTTTTTAATCTAGTCTTGAGAAATCAGAAAATATAACATTTGTAATGACTAGCTTTGTTAAAGAATCAACATCTATCAAAGAAAATCATTAAAATATTTTACTAAAAAATTACATAAAGGAAACTAATACTTTTGAAATAACAAAATAAATAGCCACATAATCATAATGGAAATATATAATATTAAAAACTATAAATTTAGCATCCTTCTTCCAAAACCAAAATTAGAGATATTCCGAATGAAATATTGATTCAGATAACAAATGGGAGCCCTTTAATTGACCAGAATATTATTCATTTCTTAAAATCAGAAACTAATTATAATGCCCCTACCCAAGTTACCTAGATTCGGTGAATTATTACATAACATTGACATGATCACCAAAAAACAAATATCGAAAGACTGATTAGTTTAGTAGCCTTGAAAACACTAGATACACCCATAATGTTTACATTACATAATAAAGTGAAAACTACAATGACATATTGTCTCCAAACTTATATCCCCTAATAATATCCCTGTAGGTCATTCATAAAATGCTTCTTCACATCCTGAGAAAAATAAAACAAAGAAAGCGATGAGCTCAAATCACCAGTAAGGATAACAATATAGTGGAAACATTCATTAATAAGCATAAACATTTTAGGAAATGTATAACTAAAAAAAGCCTTTTAAACTTGAACTTCAGCATAATATGGAAGAAATAAAATGAAATAATTCCATTTACTTATTCACATTGATATTATACTAGTCGAATAATCACATGAAATATCAATAACCACTTTCATAATGATTGAATTCATAATTCCATACTATCATAACCACATAGTCAAGGCCATGTGTGAAGACTACAAATAAGATTTTGTCAAGGCGTTGTGTCAAGACACTAGTTTTTCTCATGAGCCATACAAGTGAATTTAGGAGCTATAGTGGGCTCCACCCGTCACTTATTAAGTCCAATTCATTCCTCATATGAACATGTTTAAACATAACATAAACATTTGTATTAAAACTAGCATTCGAAATGTCAATACTTTCTCCATAAACCATGAATAAAAATAGCACATACACATTCAAACATATCACAAAACCTTCAATACTATATGAATGGTTTGTATCATAATAAATCAACTTCAATCAATATTAAAGTCCATCAATAGATATTGACATAGATGAAATCAAAACTTTTTGAGAAAAATATCTATTTTTTGAAATCATTTAAAAGACACATAATTCTAAAATAAAACATTTACTTTGAAAATATTCATATAAGGTTAGAAGGGAAGCTTCGACGATTTTATAATGGTGGAAAATAGCCGCACCCGCCGTATAAGTTAAAAAAATACATTCTTACCTTAATTTTTTGAAAAGGCTAAAAAGGACCTTGTTTGGAAAATGGAAGAAAGATTCATTTATAAAAATAATATAAAAATTCAACAAGGGTATAAATTAATTTAACCCATAGTATGTAAAATAGTATGAATGATTTGAAATACATTTTCAGAAACATGGATGTGGATGATAAAGAGGTCCCAGTAGATAATTACGTATAAAAAAACCTCGGATAATGGAGAGATTGTGAAATAAACCCTTACCTTGTACTTTTCCTTGGTTGAGGGTAGGTTAACATCCTGTATAATGGTGAAATAATTTTTATTAAATTATAAAATAATCATATACATTAATATGATATAATATATGATCTTTTAATATTGCTTTGTTAATAATATCTTAGTATTATCGTCGTTTCGGGTGTTGACTTACTCATTTTCATTTATATGTTTTGTAACATAAGTCATGTTTGTTATGGATAGGTTGTATCATTTTCATATACATGATGATATCAAGTCCTTAAACATTATTTTTAATCATAAAATGAGAATTATACTTTGATGGATACGATGGGGAATGAATCTCATCATGTTCGTGGAGACGGTAGTCCGTACATACGCACGAGCTACAATATCATTCTTTTGATATTAAAATAATATATAAATGGATGGTATATATTATATAAAGAATCATTATAATGTTATATTTTTTATTTACATCAATTACACATCATTTTCATATGCATTTAACTAATAATGTTCTGAATAATAATTACACCATGACGTGGAGATGGTAAGTCGTACGTACACACGTATGGTGACATGTCATTAAAAGGATGGATAGAATAAGGAATATGGATGTACCATATTTATAATAACATCATAGTATATATAAGATACTAGAGTTATTATTTTAGAATAGAAATACCAAATAAAAAAGAATTTGAAGAATAAATGAACATGAAAGAGGGTGGTGAAAACATTACCTCTTCTTCAGGTTCTTCCTTTTGATTTGATCAAAATGGATCTTTAGGATGGCTTTATGACAAAAGTAAGGCCTATAGTATGAATTTAGAGAATTTGAGAGAATATTTTGGAAGGGGTTGGCCGAGAAAAAAGGTTTTGATGGTGTGAATTAGTGGGAAGGGTGACTGCCCTTTTATAAGAGTGGTGAGGGGCACCATTGGAAAAGCAAGAAATATTATTTTATAATAAATTAATATTCGGTTTCTAATGGCTCCAATGATTATTTTTTAAAGTTTAAGGTTGGGATGGGTCTAAATCATATAAACCAATAGATTTTAGATTTATTTGGCTCACAATATTAACTTTATAATTTATATTAAACTCTTAGTTAAATAGCTTGACATTTACCATATCTCTTTCTATTTTTATATTATATAGTTAATAAACGTACTATATAAGTTCACAAGACCCCCAAGTGGTCCCTTAATGATACACATATCATTATATAAGTCCTTTGGCTGACCCTTATATTTTTAAGAATAGAATATCAATTAATAATATAATATTTGTTTTAAAAACTATTTTATGTCAATTTTGACACTATTGGGTATTTTGTTTTTTATAATTTCATAACAGCATTATTACTTCAAACAAAATTAAACTAACAAACAATAATATTTTATATTAACCTAGAAGATTAGTGGAAATCATAAAAAGTCTCAAATTACATTTATTTTAATATTTATAATTTCAATCAATTTAATATTTCATTAATTATGTAATTATTGCATCCCCATTGTGTCATAAATAAATTAAATTATATAATATCTAAAAATTATAAATAAAATACCATTATATAGGAAATATTTTTAGATTTATAATGAATATTTATAATCTAATGTATCTTATGTATATCCCTATATTAAAAATGTTTTAGTAATTAAACATTGATTTTAACTCTTTTAACGCTTCTTTTAATTAACTAATAATAAATTTCCTAATCTAATCCAAGAGAACCTAAATGATAAAATTTTATTCCTATGGTTTTTTTGTTCGAGATAATCTTGTCCAATAGAATTAGAACATGTGTTAGGGTAAAATTAATATCATTGATACCCTTAATTACCCTATTTAATTTTAACTACGGTAAATAAAAGCAAAAAGTTACTATTCACCAAAAATTATTTTTATCTTATTGAACCACATTTTACTCCATAGTATTAATGATGTCTTTCAGATTTTTGAAATTCCACTCACAGAAGCGGTAAAATTATGTTTTATGTAAATATGCAAATTCTCCTAGGAGGTGGGTAAAAGACTGTGAAAAGTTCAATAAAATTTTTATATATCTAAAATTATTCTAAACTAACACCACAGAATTACATTGAACTTATATAGATATTATGTATATATTTTCACCTTAATAAAATTTATATAAAAAAATTATTTAAATAAAAATTCGGTTTTAAATTACAACTCAGTGTTTTTCACTATTCATCAAAAATTGAATGTTTTCTGAAAAATAGAAAAAATTCACCCTAATATAATTTTGATAATCCGAATACAAAAATGAAGTCCATTTCGAACTTTATGAGAGACTTGACGACATTTCTAAATGGTAAGCTATAGCCCCAATTCGTTCTAGAATTTCGAATGGTCCGATGTCCCTGGGACTCAGTTTACCTTTCTTTCTGAAACGTATAACTCCCTTCCATTGAGATACCTTCAAGAAAACATGATCTCCTACCAGAAATTCTAAATCCTTACTTCAGTTATCGGCATAGTACTTCTACCTACTTTTTGCTGCTTTGATTTGGTTTTGGATTACCTTCACCTTTTCCATCGTTTCCTCCACTAGTTCTGGGCCTATGAATTTTCTTTCACCAACATCATCCCAATAGGTTTGTGTGCAACATCTTTTTTTGTATAACGCTTCATATGGTTCCATCTTAATACTCGAATGGAAGCTATTGTTAGTGTAAAATTCTACTAGAGGTAAATATTGATCCCACATACCCTGAATGTCATGTGAGAAGGATCTCAACATG
The DNA here is from genome assembly GCA_963277665.1 of Viscum album. Lineage (NCBI taxonomy): Eukaryota > Viridiplantae > Streptophyta > Magnoliopsida > Santalales > Viscaceae > Viscum > Viscum album. The sequence continues at coordinate 698,257,044 of OY728163.1, forward strand.
TCTTCTATGGTTTAAATAATCCATTCTGATTGTCCATCGTTTTGTGGGTGGTAGGAAGTTCTCAAATAAAGCTAAGTATCTTGGGATTTCTAAAGACTTTTCCAGAATCCTGATGTGAAATGTGGATCACGATTAGAAACATTTGATATGGGTACTCCAGGAAGTGTCACAACTTCATTAATATATACTCTTGCTAGACGTTCAAGTGGTAAATCCTCCCTTATAGAAAGAAAATGTGATACTTGGTTAGACGATCAACAATGATCCATATTGCATCGTTCCTTCTAAGAGTCTTTCATAGTCCCATGAAAAAGTCTATCATGATATTATCCCATTTCCACTTAGGTATGGTAAGAGGTTGCAATAATCCACTAGGCTGTTGTCTTCCAGCTTTCACTTTTTGACAAACCATACATCATGACACAAAATCAGCAATCTCCCTCTTCATTTTTTCCCACCAAAAATTTTCCTTCAAATATCTATAAATTTTGGTGCTCCCATGGTGAATAGATAAATTGGAACTATGAGTGTCATCGAAAAATTCCCTTTTTAGATCAGGTATATCGAGAATACAAAGTATCCTCCCAAATTTTAAAATTCCATCTTCATACACAACGTCAGTCAGTATCCCATCATTCAGAGCTTTAATCTTCATTTGAAAATCTTCATCGTCGGTCTGGGAACTCTTTATCCTTTCTAGTAATTATGGTTTGGCAACCTTATGAAAAATAATTTATGTTTCACCTTCGATGGTGATTCCCATGTCCAACTTTACTAGATCTATGAAAATAGGATCCCTCTCAACATTCATCTTGTTCAAAACTCCATGATCTTTTCTACTCAAAGCATCTTCCACCTTATTTTCCTTCCCCATGTGGTAGTTTATCGTGAAATCATAATCCATGAGTAGTTCAATCCAACTCATTTTCCTCATGTTGAGTTCTTTTTGTGATAAAATATACTTCAAACTCTTGTGATCAGTATAAATATCACATTTTTCACCATGGAGAAAGTGTCTCCACATCATCAAAGCCATGATTATAGCTTCAAACTCAAGATCATGAGTAGGATAGTTTTTCTCATGAATTTTCAGTGGTCGTAATTCATAGGATTTAAATTTATCATTCTGCATAAGGACACAACCAAGTCCTTTCTTTGATGAATCACTATAAATAATGAACCCATCATTCCTCGATGGTAGAGTCAATATAGGAGCATTGAATAATCTTCTCTTCAGTTCTTCAAAACATTATTAACACTCTTTTGTCCAAAAAAATTTAACCCCTTTATGTGTGAGCTTCGTTAAGGGGTTAGCAAATTAGGAAAAATTCTAGATGAAACGCTTATAATAACCTGCTAAACCAATAAAATTGCGTACCTCAGTTATACTCGTCGGGGTTGTCCATTCTTGGATTTCCTTGGTCATAGAATTATCCACAGAGATTCCATCCTTAGAGACAATATGGCCAAGAAAAGTGATCTATTGAAGACAGAATTCACTCTTGCTAAACGTCCCATAAAATTCATGTCTTCTAAGAGTCTTCAGGATAATAAGCAAGTGTCCTTCATGGTCTTAGTAGATTTTGGAATTTACCAAGATATCACCAATAAATACCACTACAAAATCATCGAGATATTCCTTGAAAACTATGTTCATTAGATCCATGAAAACTGAGGGTGCATTAGTCAGCCCAAAAGGCATTACTGTAAACACGTAATGACCGTACCTAGTTAGAAATGTTCTCTTCGAAATGTCTTCCTTCTTCACACACAACTGATGGTATCCAGATCGAAGGTCATCATAGAAAATATTGATCTCCATGCAGTTGGTCAAATAAATCATCAATGTGAAATAGGGGATACTTGTTCTTTATTGTTATAGCATTGATCTCACTGTAGTCGAAACATAACCTCGTAGATCCATCTTTTTTCTTTACAAAAACGATAGGGGCTCCCCATGTAGAAACACTATGGAGAATAAATACCTTATTACTAAATTCCTCAAGTTGTTTCTTTAGTTCCACTAATTCCACAGTGGCCATTATATAAGGGGTCTTCGATATGGGCTTTGATCCAGGAATTAAATCAATGGAAAACTCAATTTCTCATTCTGGAGAATTTCCAAGAAAATCATCTGGAATCACATCAACATATTATCTCACAATAGATACATACTCTATTTGAAGATTCCTTTCCTTACCCACAGTTATTTCATTCTCTTCCTCCCCAATAAATGAATTTAGTTGAGCTAATGGGGGTGGATCTAGGTGGGAATCAGGTGGTAACGATTCTACTCTAAATATAAGGTGTTCTTTATCATCATCATCAAAAATTGTAACCTTCTTATTCTTACAATAAATTTTCGCATCGTGTTCAGAATGCCAATACATAACAAGGATTATATCAAACTCAATCATAGTTATGACGATGAGATCAGTAGATAAAGAACATTTATATTCCCTAGTGGGAACAGATCCACAAAATATTGTAGCAATGATACATCCCTTAGTTGTTTTAACTGACAACTCCCTTGTTAAATGTAATTGGAAATATGTAATTTTCAGAGAAAAATGGGTAGATATGAAACAATGCGATGATCCATAATCAAATAATTCATTGGCTAAACATGAGGAAGCCATTAAATTACCTTCCTCCATGTCTTTCGGAGCTTCAACCTTAGCAGTAGTGATAGCATAATATTGGCCTTGATCCCTTGGCATTTTCTGAGGTAAGTTCCCCTGATGCTTAGGAAATTCATTTTCATAATGTCCCATCTCTCTGCAGTTTATCATTGAACATTGGTAGCTTCTTTATTTCCCTTGAAATCACTATCTTGGTGGCCTTTTTCACAACACTTGTAACAGACTCACATTCCTTTCAATCAAGTACCAGGGTGTTTCTTCCTACATTTACTACAGGATGGATAATCAAATTTTCCCTTCCTCCATTTATTTCCATTTCGTTAGTAATAAGCAGATCTCTTCTTATCTTTCCTGGCTTTAAAGTCATAAGACATAGAGAATTATTTTTCTGTCTTGATAGCACATGAGACAATATTTTCGTATGACGAGAAAGATTGGGACACTAATACATCATAAATAAATGGTTTTAACCCATCAAAGAAATGATCAATATTACTTCTTGGGTTACGTATATAATCTCCAGCAGACCTTGATAACCTTGTAAGATTAGCCTCATACTTTGCAACATTGTCATCCTCCTTATGCCTAAGACTCAGAAATTTCCATTCCATATCTGCTCAATGGTCACGAGGAAAGTGTTTTTCTATAAAAATATATTTGAACTCCCTCCATTCCATATTTTATAATTCATCATCTTCCTTCATTTTTTAATCAATGACCACCATTGGTCAGCATCTCCTGTGACGCAGTAGACTGCCCTAATAACTTTTTCCCTTTCACTACTCCCCAAGGCATGGAATATGTTCTCTAATTGAATGTTTGTGGTTGTTGCCTCATGAAGAGGTCTAACATTGATCCTCCTTGCTGCGGATCAGGGTGCACCATACGGGTAAGTTTATTATTCATAACCTGAGTGAGTTGTCCCAGTATGGTGATTAGCTGATCAGCACCAATTGCATCACCAGCTCCACAATAATTATCTTGAGTAGGAGGTAAATCCCTACATAGAGTGTGTACATTGATACAGTTTCCAATTATTATACTTTGCACCATTTCTAAAAAATGGTATAAACTAGATCTGTTTATGAATCAAAATACATAATTCCTTACTTCTAAAACACTTAACATAAATTAAACTATTTAAGGATATAATCTATAATCATAAAAATGTTTTCATTGAGTAAGTATATACTCATAAACCCTTCATAATGGTTTTTAATGAAAAATTATAATTATCCTAAGCATATCCCCCGGGACTGTCGTAACCAATAGTGAATCAAGCCCCGTTGTCGTGAACCAGTCCCTGTTCGAGTCTAGCTCAAAGCAGTTTTTTCGTGTTTTAACCCTAGGTACATATGTGCTAGAGCCGCCTCTACCTGCTCGTATCCAGACAAGGATGTATTTCTCGGAAAACTCACAAAATCTATACAATACCAAAATTCTAGGAATTTCTTCTATACTAATCCTCATAGTACATCTTAGGTCTATGTGATCTAATTAGAGTTTATCTAAATCTAGCTCCCATGGTTTGTAATAAACTTCTTATAATACCAACTATAACGCCCCAACCCTAGTTACCTAGAGTCGGTGCATTATTCCATAACATTGGAATGATCAGAAAAGATCAAATCTCAAATGATCGATTAGTTTAGAAGCCTTAGATACCCTAGATACATTCATAATGTTTACATTACATCATAAAGTGAAAACTACAACGACATGTTGTCTCCACACTCATATCCCCTTATACTATCCCTGCAGCTCATTCATAAAATACCTCTTCACATCCTGGGAAAAATAAAACATAGAAAGGGATGAGCCCAAATGCTGAGTAAGGATAACAATAAAGGAAAAACGATCATAAATAAGCATAAACATTTAAGGAAATGTAAAACTTAAACAAAAGCCTTTTAAACTTGAAATTCAACATAATATGGATGAATTAAAATAAAATAATTCCATTTACTTATTCACATGGATATTATAATAGTCGAATAATCACAGGCAATATCAATAACCAATTTCATAATGATGGAATGAATAATTCTAGACTATCATAACCACATAGTCAAGGCCTTGTGCCAAGACTACAAATAAGATTTTTTCAAATCCTTATGCCAAGACACTAGTTTGTCTCATGAGACATACCGATGCATCGAGAAGCTATATCGGGATCCACCCATCACTTATTAAGTCCAATGCATTCCTCATATAAACAGGTTTAAAAACAACATAAACATTTGTATTAAAACTATCATACGAAATTTCAAAATATTCTCCATAAACCATGAATAAAAATAACACATCCACATTAAAACATATCACAAAACCTTCAATACTATATAAATGTTTTGTATCATAATAAATCTACTTAAAAAAAATTAAAATCTATCAAATGATGTTGACAGAGTTGAAATGAAAAATATTTGAGAGAAATATATCTTTTTTGAAATCATATAAATACACATAATTATAAAAATAAAACATTTACATTGAAAATATTCTTATAAGATTTTAAGGGAAGCATAGACGATTTTATAATGGCTGAAAATAGCTGCACACACTATATATGTAAAAAAAATACAATCTTACCTTAATTTTGTCGAAAAGGTTAAAAAGGTCCTTGTTTGGAAAATGACAGAAAGATTCCTTAATAAAAAATCTTATAAAATTCAACAAGCATATAAATGAATTTAACAAATAGACTGTAAAATAGTATGAATGATTTGAAATAGCTTTTTAAGAAACATGGATGTGGATGATAAAAAGGTCCCAGTAGATAATTACGTATAAACAACCTCGGATAATGAAGAGATTGTGAAATAAACCCTTACCTTGTACTTTTCCTTGGTTGAGGGTAGGTTAACCTCATGTATAATGGTGAAATAATTTTTATTAAATTATACAGGAATCATATACATTAATATGATATCATATATGATCTTTTAACATTGCATTGTTAATAATATCTTAGTATTATCTTCGTTTCGGGTGTTAACATACTCGTTTTATTTTATATGTTTTGTTACATATGTTGTGTTTGTTATTGATAGGTTTTATCTTGTTCATGTACAGAATGATATCAAGTCCTTAATCATTTTTTAAAATCATAAAATGAGAATTAGACTTTGATGGATATAATGGGGAATGAATCTCATCACGTTCGTGGAGACGGTAGTCCGTATGTACACGCGAGTGACTATATCATTCTTTTGATATTAAAATAATATATAAATGGATGGTATATAAAATATAAAAAATCATTATCATGTTATATTTATTATTTGCATCAATTACACATCATTATCATACCCGTCAAAATAATAATGTTTTGAATAACAATTACACCACGACGTGGAGATGGTAAATCATGCGTACACATGTATTGTGACATTTCATTCAAAGGATGGATATAATAATGAATATGGATATAACATATTTATAATAACATAATTGTATATATATGATACTGGAGTTATTATTTTAGAATGGAAATAACAAAGAAATAAGAATTTTAAGAAGAAAGGAACATGAGAGAGGGTGGTGAAAGCATTACCTCTTCTTCGGGTTCTTCCTTTTGATCTGATCAAAATGGATCTTTAGGATGGATTTCTGAAAAATGGAATTATTTTAGGATGAGGTGATGGTAGTTGAGAGAATATTTATGTAGGGGTTGGATGATCCAAAAGGCTATGAAGGTGTAAATTAGTGAGAAGGGGGAGTACCCTTTTATAAGAGGGGTGAGGGGAACCTTTGGAAAAGTTAGAAATATTATTTTATAATAAATTAATATTCAGTATATAATGGCTCAAAATTTGATTATTTAAAGGTTAAAGTGGGGATGTGTCAAAATCATTTCTACAAATAGATTTTAGACAGGTTTGGGTAGCAATATTAACCTTATCATTTATATGTAACTCTTAGTTAAATAGTTTTACATTTAATATGTCTCTCTGTATTTTTATATTATATAGTTAATCAACATACAATATACCTCAATGAGACCCCCAAGAGTTTAATTTATGATACACCTATCATTATATAAGTCCTTTGGCCAATCCTTATATTTTTTTGAGTAGAATATTAATTAATAATATAATATTTGTTTTAAAAACTCTTTTATGTAAATTTTGATACTATTGGGTATTTTGTTTTTGATAATTTTATAACAGCATTACTACTTAGAAAAAAATTAATATAACCATCCCTAATATGATATATTAACCTATAAATTTAGTGTAATTCATAAAAAGTCTCAAATTATATTTATTTTGATATTTATAATATCAATTATTTTAATATTTCATTAATTAGGTAATTACTGCATCATCATTGTGTCAAAAATAAATTAACTTATTTAATGTCTAAAAATTATAAATAAAATACAATTATGTAGGAAATATTTTTAGATTTCTAATTAATATTTATAATTGGATTTATCTTGTGTATATCCCTATATTAAAAATGTTTTAGTAATTAAATGTTGATTTTTACTTTTTTAACTCTTCTTTGAATTAAATAATAATAAATGTACTAATCTAATCAAAGTTGGCCTAAAGTATAATATTTTATTCCTAAGGTTGTTTTTGGATGTGATACACTTTTCCAACATAATTATTACCTTTGTTAGGGTAATATTAATATCATTTTTACTGTTAATTACAGTATTTACTTTTAACCGTGGTAAATAAAAGTAAATAGTAACTATTCGCAAAAAAATATTTTATCTTATTGAACCACATTTTACTTCTTTATATTAATCGTGTCTCTTGAATTTTTGAAATTCCACTCAGAGAAGCGGTTAAACTATGTTTTATGTGAATTTGAAAATTCTCCTAGGAGGTGGGTAGAAGACGGTGAAAAGTTCAATAAAAATTTTATGTATCTAAAATTATTCTAAACTAACTCCAATAAATTACATTGAATATATATAGGTATTATGAATCTATTTTGACCTTATTTAAATTTAAATAAAATAAATAATTATTTAAATAAAAATTTGGTTTTAAACTATAACTCAGTGGTTTTTCACTATTAATCAGAAATTTAATGTTTTCAGAAAAATACCAAAAATTCACCCTAAGCTAATTTCGATATTCCGAATCCTAAAAATGGAGTCCATTTTGAAAGATAAAATGTATACAATTTTAAAATGTGTGTATTACTATTAATAACGGCTAGTTTGATTGGTTGTGGTGTGTGTTAGAACTCGAAGTTGTGTACAACACATGCTACTGTATTATTCAGAGAGAAGAGTACCATGGAATCTTGGGGTGTTACAGTAATTATTTGTCTTATATTGGTTAATAAAACACAAATAAACTCATGGATGAATATTTATTTCATCATTATCGATAAAACCCCCATTTCTCTCATTGAAATGTTATATAGTGAATGAACCATTTCCATTATAGCTCATACAACTGATCTTTTGATACCCTTAATTATGTTGGTTTTATTTGATATGATGGGAGTGAGATAGGAAAAATCCCATATAAGATATCATTTTAATACTACATATATATTCTATGTAGAAACCCATAGAAACTGTTAGAAAAAACATATGGAAACAGATCAACAACTATTGGAAAAAAAAATCAAATCTCATCCATCGATTCCATAGTAAAACTGCTAATAGTTATGAGATGGTTCCATCATTTATTTCTAATAATACATATACCCTAACATTTTCAATTTTTCATCTTATAATGATAAGTATGACTCCATCATCAATTTTAAATATAATCCTTCGTGTATTATAGTTTATGTGAGACTTTAAAATTTTCATAAAATATATACCCAAGATTACATCATAGACACCCATATCAATAATAGATAAATCCCACATATATTCATCCCCATAAATACTTATAGAACATTAAATTCACATAAAGGTTCAACATTTTTTTAAAGAGGAAAGTGATTTTTCAAAATGAGGGGAATCAACTTTACATAAAAATTGTAGGAGATCGACAACATGATTACAAAAAAATGGATAGGATGAACCCATATCCAACAAATATTTCATGATTTATGAAATAAGAGGAATAATACCTCTCAATATCAATGTTAAATATGGATCCTCAATTTCCATTTTCTCCTCGCCCAATAATTTCTTACATTCATCACATTGTTCATTTTTACCCTCTGTTGATTTCACAGCACCATGTGTCAGTGTATTCATAGAATCAAATATCTATATAAGTTTTATAAATGAAAATTATTCTTCATTCAGTATCATGTCAATTAATATGTGTTTTTTGAAACATGAGATGTGTCTTGAGCACCCTGTCCATGGATCATTGCGACAATATACTAAAAGATTCCCCATATTATTTCAATTTTGGAATGCTCAATGTGGTTTCATATATCAATGAGTCATGTGATGGAATGAATCAAACTAAAGAAATCCATAATTATTCTTTAGTTTATGAGGAAGATATTTTGATATTGGTTTTTCATTTTCAATCCCACTGATACCTTGGAAGTAGGTTCCCCTATTCTTATTATTCCCTAAATTAATATTTCCATGATTTTCGATATGAGTCATTTGGCATTCAATACCCGAAGTATCTATTATTTACCATTATAAAAGAGAATCTATATTTATATCCTCTTTATTATACATTATTAAAACCATTAAAATAATTTATGGAATATCTGGCCTCAACCACAATTCAGTAATATATGCCTTCATAGAGACAATTTCGAAAACCTATAGAGAAAAAAAGACAATATTTTTTAATTTATCAACATACATTATCACTATGTTGTTTTCCTTCTTCAAAATAAATAGTTCGTTATTTTTAATATTCACAACATGTAACTATATAATTATTTTACAAACGATTATTCAGAATCCTCTCATAAAATGCCTTCATTTTATTTATCCTTTATTGCTAAGCCCAACCACAAGAGTGAATGATCCTAAAACATGTATATAGCCAGAAAAATATTCCAACCCACTGGAGTTTTTAATAAATCAACGATTCAATTATACAATTCAGCCACACTTCTCTTTTTTCCAGTTTTAATTAACCCTGAAAGACAGATGGATTCTTATTTAGAACATAATGGATTTATCCACATTCCATAGTTCTTGACTTCTATTACACTATCAACTATATTGAAATCTTGAAAAATAATCTAAACAAGCTATGCTTTCACCAGTGGCTCAGGTGCAACTATATTCTCACCAACCTCATCTGGTGGGTTTCTACAACACCTTTTAGGTTCTATTATCTTAAACCAAAAGAATAATTAATTAAGTATCAATCTCTTACAATATAATGATTATAAATTTCCAATATTCAACATCACATATATCCCAAAATGTCATTTCAAAATTATAAAATTTAGTGTTAATCCAATTATGGAAAATTACCCCATAATTTGGAAAATAATTTCATTTTCATGCACTTCAAAAAATCTATAATTTTTCACCAAATCCCATATCATTTCTCCAAATAAATTATGCTCTCTTTATGGAAAATCATTTCTATCAAATACATATCAATATATTACCCTTATATACACCCATTATGGTAATATTACAACTCCTATAGCTATCTTAACAAAATTATGTACCCAAATCCATGGTAACATGAAATACATCAAAATTTGTGTGGCCACACCATTTTAATCTCAATGGATTATGTTCTGGTGATCCTTATCCTTTTTAAGAATATAAATTCAAGACTAAACCATAATGATTTTCAACACCAATTCCAAACAAACTAGTAGCATTTGTAACAAAAATCACATCAACCATTAGAATGTGATTACATGTAGTAATTTACTATACATGGGATACATCCCAAGAAAGAAAATGTTTGAAATAATTCTACGGTTTTATAAAATTTGGTGGATTATTTTTTCCATTGTAACCAAAAAACATACCAAGATAAAAATAACCAAACAACCAATATAGGATTCATGAAAACAATGTAATAAAAAACAATATTCAATAAACCAACAACAAAACTAAAAAATTACCATGAACTATATAATATTACCAAGATGAAACCAGAATGAACAAATCAATGTCAACAAACACATCAAGAAGAATATACCAAAAATTTACATCATTAAAATCAATAAACCATGACCAAGGATTCATCATGAACAAATAAATATCAAGAACACCTTTCCATTACCTGGGTCATCATATTTCAAATATCAAAATGCACTAATGTTCTAAAGAATAGGTGAGTATAAAACTAATTATTTTTTCCTCAATGACATCTATACTCATGAAACTAAGATAGAACACGTTAAGTAGATCATATCAATGAATACAACTGTTTTAAAATCATTGACTTGGATTGAAAAATAACTTCTTATAAAATTTCAAAGTTCCATTTGGGATACCCATTCTATGAATCCAAATCACCCACACATGAATTCTTCTATGATTGTTCTATAATCATTAGGATGTTTTCATTCATCTATTAACTCATCACTATGGGACCTTTATCTTTATGCCCCAATGGCACACAACCCTTATCTTGGGTTACATACCATGTACCCCAATGTTTTATTCCCAATATTAATTGTCATGCTAAAATAATGAACTCACACCAATATAGATATTACAATACATATTACAGGGAATCTAAATTATTATTTTTTTTATTGATAACAATTTTTATACTCATTTTCCATCTATCAAAACTGGTTATAATTGTAAAATCATCATATTAATACTATGAAACCAATATCACCATCCACAAAAAAAATTTCTCCAATTCCAAAAAAACATCACTAATGATGGATTTTATAAAATTTTAATATTAATTATATTTTTTAATTAAATAAATTAAAACATTTTATAATCAAGACATAACATTACAATCAATATTATAGAGTGAATTCACCTACCTATCAAATGTTCGTAAACCCAAAGAATGGATCAAAACACCAATAAATGACTTGAAACTATAAATAAATCATTACATCAGGTTTTCTATAGTTCAATAAATCATATCTAATCATGATTGGAATCAAAACACATGAATCTGTCACCAATGGATTATATTCACAAATCTAAGAGAGGGAAGATGTAAAAAAACAAAGAAACCCACTAATAAAGACCACATTCCAAGGAATATAAGACTCAAATGCACATATACCCACAATATGAACACTCCATGATTAAGAGGTAGGGTTTCTATAGCCTTTTAAATTAATGGAATTCATGTAAGAATTATATTAGTGAAGAATTGATCCCCTAATGGTGTACATGGAGTGAGATACAAAATTATCGAATCCTGTTTTTAATGATTCATGGTTAGGGAACATGGTTTGGAAAATATGAAATTAACTATCCACAAGACACTAAGTCCAAACACTAATCACGTGGTTATATCTCATAGTTAGAAAAAATGTGAGCCAACTGTAATACACCCCTCTATATACTGATGTGTGGTTTCTCCTTTGTGGGTAAAGGATTTGGACAAACCTTATACCTGACCATGTGCCAAACTACGTCTAGCTATTGATGTTCCATGGTTTCTAGTGGTGCTTCATGGTTTCTACTAAAGGATATCCACTATAAAATTCTTAGAAAATTATCGAAACACTTCCAAACCTCTCAAAACTTATCCCAATTACATTATATACCTGAAATTATTTAATAAAGTGTTAATTAACTAAAAATGGGGTGACAAAAGATAAATAAAATAGGCTAAATTAAATAAATAAATATTTTTGAAATATTTTTTCTTTTGTAAACATATGAAAACATTTTGAATTTTTTTGAATGCTTTCAAAGAAATGAAAATTCTTAATAAACTCTAGTATTTTCAAATATTCATTAAAAATATATATTTTCCTCCAAATTTACCTAACCTTAAACATATTATAATTTTGACATGTTGATTTCAAAAATTCGTTATTTTTTTTTAAAAAAACTCTAAAGGGGTCCCATATTATTTAAAAATATTTGTGAAAAAGGAAACAAAATGGATTTTATAAAAATATATTTTCTACTATAAATTTGTTTTTATTCTTTACTCTAGTAAAAAAAATTAATTTAATATTACTATTTAATATATAATATATATATATATCATTAAAATATTACATCCAATTTTAATTTTTTAATTTATTGATATAAATATCATTCTCACACGTAATTTTTTTAAAAAATATCTTTTCTTGTCAAATTGTTTTTATTTTTATTTATAAATAATTTAAGAAAATATAAATCATTATATATAATTTTTTAAACCATCTATTTTTATAATGTTGATAATCTTATTCATACCCACTATTTAAATGTCTAGATGATAACTATAAAATTGTGTAATAAAATTTTAATAATATTACACATTACATTTAAACTCTGTGTGGCATGTAATTAAAGCTACACCAAGTAATTTATGTAAGGAAATTAAAACTCTGTGATGTCTATAATATAAGATAAAATCAGTATTACTTGTAATGAGAAATATCAAAATGATTAAATTAATTTATAAACTATATTTCCAAAAATATAGTGGTCTTATATAATAATCCATTAAAAAATTTATCCTCACAATTGAAACATGTTCTTAATAATAATGAAATTATAATTTCAAAATGAAATTATTGGAAACCCACACCATTTAATGGGTTAATAAAACTTCTTATCTAAAAGAGAAAAAGAAAATTTTGAAATTCATATATAATAACACATTCTAGGTTTCCATTCCGAAGAACATAGGTGGGTTTTCCAGATGTGGATATATAGTAGAAAATTAATAACAAAATATTGATGGATAGTTATAGAGAAAATTATAAGGATATATTAAATGAACATAAATACATAATAAGAATTCGGGAAAAGGACATAGATATCATATAAATTATGAGAATTATGATACATTTTGTCAAAATTAATAACATAATATTGTGTATTTTTCATGAGAATATAAACTTACTTTATTTAATTATAATTAATATGCACAATCACATCATGTGGAAGTCCCTCAATAAATTTACACAACATATCATACCTTAATAGAAAAATAGTTCATGCCTAAAGCGTTATATTAGATCCATAAAATAATTTTAAGTCATGTCTTCAATCTTCAATTTTTATCAAAAACATAATGGTCAACCCATGTTATGCGTAAAGAGAAATGAGGATAAATAATACATTAATTACTGAAAAATTATCTAAAATCCAACATAAACCATTTAATTAGTTTTTTATCTTAACACCCTTCTAAAATAAAAAAATTATAATAATCTCACGGATTCTCTCAAAGAAAAAATAATGTTAATACACTAATTATCATAATTTACCAGCTGATTTTCACATATCAAATATGTGAATACCTTAGCCATGAATTTTATTGACTCATGTTAATGAACATAATTAACACAAATCCCTAATAAAAACATACATGTTTCATAATTTGTTTAATAAAATCATTGATTAATTAATATATTATATAAAACCCAAATATCTATAAAATCTATAAAAGATCACGTAAACCACATTTCCCAAAAACAATAATCAGTTCCATGGTCAGAAATAAAATCAATTTTACATTATTCATATCAATTATCTCTCTATCTAAACAACATAATTTTTTTTTAAAGTTTGGATAAGATTAATTATTATATTCCCTTAAAAAATATTGTTCATCCATAAATTAAATTTCATTGACAACAAGAACTATACTACAAATTATTTCAAAACCATAATGATAATTGTATACAAAACAAGTCATATATATTTCATTATTCGTATAACATAATTATTTAATTAGAAAATATAACCACATCAGTCAACCAAATTTCATATCAAACCATTAACGAGACATAAAATGTTGATACACAATACAGGTTTCTTATAACATGAAATATTTATCATGCATTAACATTCACCAAACACAATTTAATCAATTTACTCACATTAAACATAAACAATACTAACAAAATAGATGATAACATTCATATTCCATTTAAGTCTAATAATCATTAAGTGAGTAGCCATTTATCATACCACCTTTTTGATTATCTTAATGATCATTCCACTTTATAAATAAATTAGTTTAATTATAATACATTCAACATTAGAAGAATTCAATTTTCTATAATATATTATAGTTAACCATATTATCATTCTTCGTGTTTAATGAAAATTTCATTTTCACTCAAAAATTACATGATTTGTTTACTTCTTTACCATAATCATTCCATATTCTCATTCCTCTAAAATATCCCTCACACTATTTATCAAAAAATATTGTTCCTCATTAACATATTTTCCATCACATTCAACATTGAACTAGTTCATTCTAGTTCATAAAATTTACTAAAAAACATAATGTGAGTAACAATAATCAATGTGTGGAACAAATAATTAATACAAATCACATAAAGGGTGTCTAAATCATAACACATTCTTTTTAATCTCTACCACCATACATTTATCCTGGGTTATTCATATTTGTTATCAATTGAAATCATTCAGAATTGTTCATATAGAGTTCAAAATTTTTCAATCCATATCCTCCAAAGTAATATTAATATAGGTGTGAATAAAGGTTTATTTTCATTCACTACATAATAATCAATTTCATCGTTACAACCCCTCATTGGATTCAATACCAATACGTACTTATGTGATAGATCAATTCCAATTTATAGTATCAAAATAGACTTGTAAATTTTTATATCCCATTTTTTGTATCCTTTAAAGAAATATAGGACATTATTATATAATTTTACTCATCTTATGACATATAATTTGATAAATCCATAGGCATATCCTTAGAAATACCCCCTTGGGATGTCACTAAATTTATCCAATCTTGTATTCCAAAGGCTTAATAAAGATATCCTACAAAACCAACTATAGTGTCCCAGGCTACACACACATTGATATTACGTCTTTATGGATGATTATTTATTACATTAAAAAATCACATGAATTATGATTGTAATGGTACATTTTCCACAGTAGCATAGAAAATTAAAAAATAACTTTATATGTGAGATACATATTATCCCACCATGTTATTCATATATATAACTCTTATTATACTTATCATTCATAAAAAAATTCATCATATCCAAGGGAACGGAAATATGAGAATTAGTAATATAAAATTCTCATTTATAGTATACAAGGGAACTACAAAGGAATAACATAATAATATAGGTTTGAGTAAAATGTTATAATATGTTAATAAATATGTTGCATAAAAATTATATTAATATTATGGGATGACCTATTGATTGGTAGTTTATAAAATTTGAATCATATGGGAATCAGATAACATGATCCACAAGAGAATACCATTTGAATAAGGCAATGCATTTTTGTTTACACATAATCATGTAAAATCATTTCCACAGTAGTCGAAGATCACATTAAAGGATATAATTTCATAATTAGTTCTCTCAAAAAACCATCATAGTTGTAATGGTTCACTCCTAAGACCATCATAGTGAAAATTTTCCCTTTGTGAACTACCATCACTCCCTATTGTTTCCATATCTATCACATGGAATATACATCATTACCCAATTTATTTTAATGAACTATAGGTCCCACCTATAACCTGATGGAATTCATTTATGTGTGTGTCAAAACATCAAAAAACATACATTACTTTAAAAACTATTAAAATAAATGGGCTTCATATACATTTCATCATAACAATACCTCTAAAAAAGAATCATTTTAAATATTCATTTCATAATTTCAACCATGTATAACCAGTGTAAAAATATGGGGTTATCATAATCATTATATCATGGTCCAACCCATGGAATAGAATCTGGGTTAATAAACATGTTTTTATCTTGAAGATAAACAATTTATGTATAATATGATTTTTTTTTCTCTTTGATCATATACCCTATAGTGTATAAGTTTTATTAAATTATTAAATCTTATATTATAATTATTTTAAACCATTTATTGGTTGTAGAATAATTTTGTATTTCCCCATTAATAGTATTTCTTATAATACACACAAAGGAAAATGTCATTTACACATTGAAAGCTACAATTCAAAAAACATATTGAAAAAAAAAATTCAATGAAAAAAATATTGGAAACATGTGATGTATGGTATAAAATTCATTTAAAACATTTTTTGAGGAATGTAACTTCTCCAATTATAAATCACTTATTATAAAAAATTTCAAAATAAAATTATTATAAATTATCATTAAAAATAATTTCAAAACCATTCATTTGGAAGATATCCTTTTCACTTAGTGGAAAATAATTTCAAACAATAAAACATATATAAAATTTCTTTATTTAAAAAAATATTTATTCATCATTTATTTCAAATTATTGCGAAAAATATGGCTTCTAATTGAATAATATTTTGAAAAAATTAATATAAAAAAAATAATCGTCATTTAAAATATCCTTTGAAACAAATAAAATATGTTCTAAAACATTGACTTCTCATGATGATAGAAAATTCCATTCATTCCGTACATGTTTAAATAAATGAAAATTTCATATCTTTTGAAAAAAACAAATCAGAACTATTCAAAAAATGGAATGATTTTTTCATTTAAAATATTTATCTAGTATTTAAAAATGGTTGGAAATGAATTTAATAAATCATTAGGATAATGATAGATAAATTATAATTATTTTTAGAAAATATAATTTATGATGAAAAGATATTTTTATACTTTAGATAAAATATAGATGATTTTTTATTAAAAGATAATTATGAACTATTGAATACATAGAAAGAGTAAAATGAAGGGAAAACTTATTCTCTAGAAATAATATTATGATAACAATAAATTTTGTTTTTGCCTAATAGAAAATATTGTTTCAATATTGTAATTATAATCATGTGTAATTATAATAAATGACAAGACTGTGACCTAAATTCCGTACAATATTGGTAACATTGTATATTAAGAACCAAAAAATAATATCATTTAATGAATGATATAAAATAATGAGAATGATTATATTCATGATATTTCGTATAAAAGGGTCTATATATACACCGCATAAACAAATATAGGAGTATAAAATAACATTTGTCTCAATGATAAAACATTCAGACAAAACAATAACTACATTTTTACATTTTTAACCATATACCACTATGAAAAATACATCATAAATATATATTTAAATAGATATAATTTTATAGATACTCTTCACAAAATACATTTATGGTTAATATATACACCCAATAAAATAAACAAAATATTTATGTGGATTGTACCCCACAAAAAATAAAGGTGATATTGAAACATCATACCATATTAGTAATCCTATGAATAAAACTCACAAATATGTAAAATAATCAAATGAAAAATTAAATATATTAAAAATAAGCTTATTCATTATATTACATATTTAGAGTATTATATACACCACACATATGAAATGAGTGGTGAATTTTTATATGTCTCCTAGAAATGAAAGAGATACTGGAAATCCAAAACCATATGTTACGACATCTATCATACAAGTTATAACCTCTCGTGTAGTATAAATAATTATATTATAAATCAGTTAATGATCCAAACATATATATAAAAACATATATGATTTACTTTTGTCCTTTTATTACATGGATTTTATCAATTCATTGTGAATGTCTTATTTCGTGCAATAATGAATTTTGTTTTTTTGTTTATGTATAGATTTTTTTCTTCATATTATGTTGATAATAGTTACATAATATCTAGAATATTAATCGTTGTATTATTATCATATATATTTAAAATACGTGTAATTATAGAGATCTTTAAAATTAATAAATATAAAATGAAGTATGCTCTTCATAGAGATAGAATGTTGTACGTGTGCTTGAATGTTGTTTCCATTCTCCCAATATAAAATAAAAAGTGTAACATCCCTAGCCCGTAATCCACTAAACTGGATCTAGGGGATGGGTCGCTACATGACCTCAAGTGTGCCTCCCCATACACCAAATGTTTTCGATTAGTAGTGAAGGTCTAATAGGTCACAAGGAGATCCTATACCCTCATTACCAGAGTATTCCACATTAGATAATAATTAAGATAATGAAAACAAAGAGAGAAATCCATAACATGCATAAATTACGAAGTCCCAAACGGTGCACAATCATAAACTACAATAAATATGACATGCCATGTTATAGTGTCATGTGAACAAATACCAAAATAAAGAAAATAGTATAATCCCAAAAATGGTATAGACTCCAAGTCTGGAACTTCATCCATCCACATCCTGTGTCCTACTCAACTTCCTAGTATAGGGCCCCAGCCCTTGTCTTGACCTGGAAGCCTGAAATCATCTCATGTAACCAATGGAATCCCAAGAAGGGTATGAGTATATCATAGTAGGACACCACTAATGGTGTCTACCAAATATAAAACAAGGTAGATAGTGCATGCATGTGATAAATGATAACAAGTAATGATAAACAGTTTATTGATCCATTCTAGTCTTTGTTCATTTAATTTATACTACCATTGAATCGGGGTTCACTTCATATGAATGTTATGGTCTAAAATACATTTCTCATGTGTTTATAGGATGATGAATATTTAGAATTCACTAAAAGATGGGAAATAAATCAAGCTCTCTCTCACTAGGCATCAAATTATAAAAATCTAATAATCCTCACTGCAAAGCCTCATTTTGGGTGGAATTAAATCCTTTAAGGAATATAATTATGTTCCCTTCCCTAACCCATGTGTTTAGGGGAGGATCTATAACCTCTGTACCACTCAAACCGTGGGCATAGATACTCAAGTCAATACCATATGCAACAGTGCCATGTTCACGTGATTATTTATCATTTACCATAATCAACCATAGGAAACATCATTACAAAACCACAATAATTTCAATTAGAGAGAAATTAACATTTTTCCCCAATCCATTAACAAAATATTCATTTATATTACATTACCCTTTATCCTCATTTCACATTCACATGTCCACCTCACTATGAATATTCATGAACAAGCTAGTCATCAAGCATTTTCCCATTAGTCCATTTTACTACTTATTCATGGAAACAAAACAACTTATTAGGCCATTACAAAACCTATGTGTATTACTAAACCCCAATTTCATATTCTCTATTCATGTTAACATATTCATTATGGGATTTTTTCCTCGCACAATGGCCTTACATTTACTAAGATAAAATCTTTGTCATGGGAATACCGGAACACCCCATTGGTGGCCCTAATTTGGTCAAGTCATCCTCCCTGCATCCCATGGAGATCTAGAGAAATATCCATTTAGACACCCACTACATCACATCATGTCAAATTCAAATGCACTCTTGAAAAGTGGGCAATAATAAAAACACTACATGCACAAATCTACTCAAAAAACAAATCGATGCAACTTGTATTACACCAAACATGAATCGGTAGATAAATCCCCCTTCAACCAAGGCCTTATATCCCAATACTACACCCTTTTTATGCCTTAACCTAGATCACACTGAAATATAGAGGTTTGAAGGATTCAGATGGAAATCACTCAAAATTGAAGACCTAAACTGGAAAAGGATGTGGAGGAAGTTATTAGACTCACCTAAATCTTGAATTCACATCCAACGACACTAAAAATGGTCCATAACCAAAAGAGATCGATTTTTGGAATCTCATTGTCCTTTTGGTTCATTCCTAGGGTTACAAAGGAGGAGGAGGGAAAGATCGATGGAAAATAAAAACCCTATAGAGATGATTTTGTAATTTATTAAAAGTATTTCAGTTGAATGGTTTACCCACAAAGTTTTCCAAATAGTGTGTAGACCTTGAAGATGCCACAATACAAAATCCCACCTCCTACACGTTTTCCATAGGCTGTTTATAGGGTTAGTACTAACCCTTCCCATACCATGAATCCTACCCAAATAACCCATTTTCCAAAATTTTAGTCTCTCAAACACTTGGAACACCCTCGAGACTCCTTCAAGACTTAGGAAACATTTAATTATTGAAAATAAGGGCTTAATCTAAAACATAATTTAAACATACCTTATGGAGAAATCCATGATTATAATCCTCCCCACCTAACAATGGTGTATCCCCGAGCTGTTATTCCGAGCATCACAGAGTTTCTATGAAAAGAATTTGTGCCACTTGGCATGTATATCTGATTCTCACACTCATGTTTCCTCCTGATCTTTTCCATGATTCCACAACACACAAACCAAAGGTACAACCTTTACCCAAAAAACATTCTCACTATAGACCATGACACGAACTGGAAGCTCATAAATTGACACATCAACATCATCAACATCTAGAACATGATATGGGTCACTACTATGGAAGAGCCAATCAGTAATCCCCCATCCTTGTCTTCGGCACAATATCAAATGTCCCCACATAACTAAGTCCTAACTATATGTACTTTTGAATTCGGCAGTGACCCAAACAAGGTGACACTGGAAGAAACAAACTATCACCCACCTAGATCTCCAGAGGTCTACGATGCCGATATACATAAGACATCTACATACTCTGCGTAATTTCCATAGGTTTTGGAATCAAACTAACATTCTCAAATGTTTCCATCGTAATACACATTCCCACCAACTCAGACTCTCCCACCTCTATCCAACATAGCAGATATCGATAGGGTCTTCTATAGAGTTCCTCAAAAAGATCCATATAAATTTTTTCCTAAAACCTGTTATAGAAGGTAAACTCAACAACAAAAAATTGTTTCTCCCATGAGACACCAAAATCAAAAATAAAATCTCACAACATGTCCTCGAACACCTGAATCATTTGTTCTGATTTCCCATCTATCTGGGGGTGATAAGTGGTAATCAACATCACCTAGGTTCCAAGTTCTTTCTGTATCCCCTTCCATAATCATGAAGCGAAACTCAGATCATGATTTGAAACTATGGTTCATGACACACCAAAAAACATCAGAAAAACTTTATCATAAAACTCACATAGTTGATCAACAATAATAGTCACATAGATTAGCATGAAATGAGCCACATTCGTCAACCAATACATGACCAACCAAATTGAATCACTCATCCATGGAATGCTTGGATGACCAACCACAATGTCCATCGTCACGTCATTCCATTTTGTCTCTAGAACGGGCATTTACAGCAATAATATACATGGAGAATGCAGCTCATCCTTCACATATTGAAAGGTAATGCACCATTCCACAAAGCACACCACTAATTTTTTCATTCGAGGCCACCAAAGTAGAATGTGGAGGTCACAATACATATTAGTTAAACCTGGATGTTCTACCCACTTTGATGTGTGGAACTCAGGCATCAAGTAGTCTCGTACACCTACTAGTACAACAATAGATTCATGAACATGAGCAACACCATCTGTTCCAAAAACCCCTCTAGAAGGTGACTCCCCACCTATGTGACATTCCAACATTGATATAAACACCAGATCCGCCAACCGACACACCTTAATCTATCTCAAATACATTGATTCAACATCTATGGATGCAAGAGTCATCATCCAAGTATCATCCTATACCTCTAGTTGCATCTTAGAAATCAAGTTCAACAATCTCTATAATAATGATGATTTTTAGATCTCTTTATTTGGAGTCTTCCAGCAATGAGCAACCAAAACACTATTCCCTTTTCCCGGTGAATAAACCAACTCAAAATCAACTAAATGAAGGTATTCAATCCACCTTCACTGTTGTAGATTCAGATATCACTGATATAATATGTACTTGTGACTTTTATGGTCTTTAAACCCAATAAAAGATAATCCCAACAAGTAATGAATCCAACACATCAAGGCATGAACTAATATATCTAGTTTAAGGTCATGAGTTAGGAAATTTCCCTCATGGGTTATGATCCATCTTGACCCATAAGCAACAAAATAGTCATCCTACATCAACACTACCCCATGTCCCACACCAAACACATCACAGAAAAAGGATTAAATCATAATTGGTTCGGGTATGATCAAAATATGTGTGGTAGTCAACCGGTTCTTCAGCAACTATAAATCATTCTCAGAAGCCTCTAACCAGTCGAACATAACCCCCTTCTTGTATAGACCTGGAATTGGTGCATCCAAATGATATTATTCTCTAATAATCCTCCATTAATAACCTACCAAACTGAGAAATCTCTGAAAACTAGTGACATTCTTGGGATGCTCCCAAGCCACCACAACCTGTACATTCTCTGGATCCACGGACACACCCAATTCTGAGATTATGTTTCCCAAAAAGTGAACCTACCCAATCCAAAACTAGTATTTTGATATCTAGGAATAAATCATATTGTCTCGTAGTGTACTCGAGATGATGTTAATATGATTCTCATGATCATCCAATGTTCTGGAGTACACGAAGATTTCATCAATAAAGACAACTACAAACTGATCCAGATACTAGTGGAATATTAAATTCTTCAACGCCATGAACACCGATGGTGCATTGGTGAAAACAAATTGATTTACCAAAATATCATAAAACCCATACCTACTTCAAAAAGTTGTATTAGTTATGTCAGAAGTTCTCACCCTTAACTGATGGTATCCTAATCTCAAATCAGTCCTAAAAAACACCGAGAAACCTCATACTTGGTCAAAATTATCATCTATTCTAGGAAGTGGGTCTCGATTCTTCAACGTCATATGGTTCTGTTTCCTTTAATCGACACATAGCATCAGTGATCCGTCAGCCTTCTTAGAATATAGCACATGAGATCCCCATGGTGATGTTCTAGGTCTGAGAAACCCCTTGTCTTCCTATTACTCCAACAGATCCTTCAGTTCATGGAGTTCTTCTTGTTCCATTAGTTATGGTAGAATGGATACTAGCTCTACTTCTAGTAAAAATTAATTTGTGAACACAACATCAATTTTGGGTGGTAACCCCGAGAATTCTTATGGGAACACATCCTAAAACTGATCAACTACCGTTGGTATGATTGTATTCTACTTCTCCCCATAGTTTAACAAATGTCATGCTACCTGGGCCATGAGTTCTCACAACTGTTGTCGTAGAGGCCTTGCGCGGCCCACTTGTGTACCCCACTCACCACAAAAGAAATAGGTTATTCTGTTGAGCGATGTGAAAATTTCCTAACATTGATAAAATTCCTTATGGGATAGAAATGACACTAACAAATCCATACCCATGAATAGGTAAAAAGAAGGACATTTCCATAACAAACAGGTCCCACAAAAAATGATTACCCCCAATATCTAGAGTACAACCCTTAAATTGCATGATGTTCTCAACACATACTCCAAATAGATTGAGCATAAATAAAGGAATACATAACATCTATATCAAATAAATCACTAGAAAATGTAGAGGATATGATAATCATACCTCACATAGTAGATGGTCATGCCTCACCACCATAAGATGTACCTTAATCTACAGGCCTATGACTTGGCCCTTTACCCTGGGCTCCAGCCTGAGTGCCTCGAACTGCACTGCTCGGTTAGTAAGGGTGATCTCACCACAGTTTTCTAGATCCACCGAACCTACTTGTATGGCATGTGGAGCTCCAAAAAACATCATGATATGGTGAAACCAACCCCTAACTATATTCATCACGAACCTATGACCTACATCATTCCCAGAATATTTCATGTTCCTAAAGAACCACTGTAGATTATCTACCGTGTTTCACGCATGGAACTCAACTTGTGGGAGGGGAAACTAGACACATTTGTGCCCCAATCTACCACACTGATAATAGATGGTCTGGTTGCCACCTTTTGAAGGTAACCCACTTTTCTGACTAATCTGTGTGATTCTACCCAACAGAAAGGTTCCATTGTTGTGCTTCCTACTATCAATTGTTGCACCACTTTCCTACCAAACAATCAACACGTGTTCACTACCTAAAACTCTCTTTAAGTTACCCTATAAGAGAATACCACGATCCGCAACTTGGTAATCATTTTTAGACTAAATATATTCACTTGAGATTTGATATCGTTTCTTAGTCAATCCTTGAATCGTTTGGCCATATCTACCTCATCTCCCATCAATGTCAGAATGATGCACCACAAATCAGTGAAATGACTAGAATATTCCATCACCGATGTTGTACCCTGATATATCCTCATAAAATCTATATCCTTCTCATCTCTCAAGGTTTATGGTTAGATGTTCTCATGTAATATCTCATGAAAACCCTTCCACATCATTTCTTCATCATTCTATGTATGAACCATGATGTCCCACCACCACTTTTCTTGACACCTCACCATATAAACCACTAATATTACTCACATCATGAGAGAATTATATAGATGGTCCATAATATATTGTATGGACACTATCCAAAACTATGCAGCATCTATCACATCATCTCCTCTAATGGTCGGAGGGTGCTACGGATGAAACTCTCCGGTCATCTCAAACATACTCTTTTCAACACGCCCTGGGTTTCATTGCATCATTTGCATAAAATGCAAAAATTTATCATGGAACTGGTCTTCCCGATCTCTTAGGATCCCCACATTATCCAGCTCCACTATTGGAGGAGCGTTCTCACCAACGTCCTCATGTATCCCAACCAGTGCAAGTCTTCGAGCTGACATTTCTCTACAATGCAAAACATGAATTATTGGACACAAAAATAAATATTTTACTAGTGTAAAATGATATATGTAGTCTCATCACTCTCCACTGAGACATTTTTTTGACACAAACCAATGAGGGCACTCCCAATTGGATCCCTACCTTTGGGAAACTCAACTAAGGCCATAACTAACATGGGAACCTAATTCACATGGTCACATGCCTTATCATTCGACTAATTCAAAACCATTTCTGTTTAACAATTTTATACTATAATTGATTAATAAACTTTTACTTCTTTATCAAGACCCATTTTTTAATTACTATTTGACATTTTCACTTCCCTCTTTATCCATTCACACCATCTTATTAGGAACAATTTTATTACTTTTAAGAAAAAATATGTGTCTTATCCATTATGTCATGCACACCAATCCCGTGTGAGTACCTATCACGATGCATGTCACATTCCTTCACATGTGCCTAGAATGAGGCATGAATTCACAACCTCGTACATTTCTAGCCACATGAGAAATATCACAATATCATCAATTACACAAAAAGTGCATCACCCAATGGTGAAATATCCTCAAATGTATCAAAAAACTTCATTATAAACAATCCCCTCCCATGTTGACATAAGTTTTCCACCATAAATGGGTTAATTATTCCCAATAAAGAGATAATTTCCAAGTATCAACATTTTCCTAACATCAATATACCATCCCCATGTAGTAGGAATGTTGTAGAACATACCTTTGATACCACTCTGTAACATCCCTGACACGGGAGCCATTAAATCGGAGCGCAATGTTTTGTCACTAAATGACCTCAAGTGTGCCTCCTCATACGCCATAGGATGCAGACTAGTTGCGAGGGTCCAATAGGTCGTGTCGGGAGACTATACCATCATTAAAAATTAATCCACAATAGATAATAATTGAAATAACAGAAAAAATGTGAAAAATACATTACATGCATAAATAACCTAGTCCCAAATATGGATCAATAATTAACAACAACAAATATGCCATGCCATACTACATTGTCAAGTGAAAAAAAAACCAAAAGAAAAAAATAGTAGAATTCTCAAAATGGTCTGGATTGCATATCTGCAACCTCACCAATCCCTATCCCATGTCTAACTCATATCCCTAGAATAGGTTCCTTGACATTATCCTGACCTTAAGGAATAAAATTTTCTCAGGTACCCATCGGCGGCCCGAACAGGGTGTGAGTATAACTCAGTAGGCCACCACCAATGGTGCCTATAAAATATCCATCATGGCAGATAGTGCATAAATGTGATAAATGATAACAATGATAATCTATTAATTGTCCCATTCTCGACAATGTCAAATTTAGTTTTTACGATAATTGAATCTATGGTCACTACTTAGGCATTTCAAGGTTTGATCAACCTTTTTCATGTGTTCAATGGATTAGGCATATTCAACATTCTTTTGCAGATCAGAAATAAGTCAAGATCTATCTCACAAGGAATAAAATTATAACAATCACATAATCCTCATCTCAAAGCCTCAGTCTCGGTGGAATGCAAATGTTAGTGGAATGAAACTTAGTCCCCTACCCTAACCCATGCATTTGAGGGTAGATCAGGAACCACAGTCCAACTCAACCTGTGGGCGTAGAACCTCAAGTCGATACACCAATCAACCAAGCCATGTGCACATGATTATTTATCATTCACCACAATCTACCATAGTCAAAATCATTAAAAAAACCACATCAATTGTAACACCCAAAGCTTCTATGGTACATTTCACTTTGAATAATACAATATGTTGTCTTATACGCAACTTTGAGTTAAAACGCACCACAACCAATCAAACTATCCATTATGAGTATTAATACACCCATTTTGAAATTTTATAAAATGTTTCATTAAAAATGGACTTCATTTTTGGACTCGAAATATCGATATTAGATTATGGTGAATTTTTTGTATTTTTATGAAAACATTCAATTTTTGATGAATAGGGAAAAACACTGCGTTACTGGTTAAAACTGATTTTTCATTTAAAAAATTATATTTTTTATTTAAATTTATTTTATTTCAAAATAGATACATAATATCTCTATATGTTCTAGGTAATTCATTAGAATAATTTTATAATAAGTTTATATATATAATTTTTTTGATCTTTTGACAGTCTTTTATCCACCTCCTAGGAGAATTTACAAATATGCATAAAACATAATTTTACTGCTTCAGTGACTTGAATTTAAAAAATATGAGAGACATGGTTAACGCTAGTATGTAAATTTTTTTTCAATATGATGAAAATAAATATGGGTGAATAGTATCTTTTTACTTTTATTTACCACATTAGAAAGTAAATAGGGTAATTAAGGGTAAAAATGAAATTATAATTACCCTAACACATGTCCTAATTCAATTGGATCAGTGTAATTTGGCCAAAAAACCTTAGGGATAAAATATGATCCCCTTTGGTCCACTTGGATTAGATTAGGTCATTTGTTGTTAATTTATTTAAGAAGAGTTAAAAGACTTAAATTAAATGTTTAATAACTAAACCCTTTTTAATATAGGGTTACACACAATATATATTTGATTATAAATATTAATTATAAAGATAAGATATTTCCTACATAATTTTATTTTATTTATAATTTCTGGACATTAAATAATTTATTTTATTTATGACACAATGATGACGTAGTAATTACCATATTAATGAAATATTAAAATAATTGATATTATAAATATCCAAATAAATTTAAATAGAGACTTCTGATGAATTCAAAAAAAATTATAGATTAATATGACATGGAAGGATTGATTAAATAAATTTTATATGAAGTGATAATGTATTAACGTTTTTCAAAAAAATCAAATAATAAATAGTGTCAAAATTTAAATAATTGTGTTTTTAAAACAAATATTATATTATTAATTGATATTATATTCCCAAAATTATACGGTTCTTCCAAAAGACATAGATAAGGTTATATATGTTAATAATAAACCTCATGGGTTTCTCTTGGCATGTTATATTATGATTATTAACCATAAAATATTTAAATACAAAGGGACATGGTAAATGAGAAACTATTTAACTAAGAGTTAAATCTAAAAGATAAGGTTAATATGATGACCTAAATCTATCAAAAATATAATGGTTGAGAGGTTTTCGACCCATATCCACCTTATAATTTAAATAATTTATTTTGGATCCATTAAAAACCTAAAATGATATTTTTATAAATTAATATTTCAATATTTTCCTAAAGTTACCCTCACCTATCATATAAAATGTCACTTCCACTTCACTGAAACTCACAAAATCAAAGCCATTTGGTTCAGCCATCCACTGCCCAAATATCCTCCCAACAGTCCTCCATTAATCCTAGAGGCCTTCCTTTAGACATAATTCAAACCTATGGATCCCTTTTTATCAAATCAAAAGGATGAACCCGAAGTAGTGGTAAATATTTTGTCACCTCTTTCAAGTTATTTTCTTCTTCCACTTCATCTATCGTTGTTGTTTACATTGTAAAATAATAAATCTTGTATATTCTATATACTGTGATGTTATTATAAAAAAGGTATAACCATATTCAATATTCTATCAATCCAATAAATGAAAAAGTCACCATACGTGCGTACGTACAGATTACCATCTCCACGTTGTGGTGTAGTTTTTTCTTCAAACACATAATCAATTGGATGGGAATAATAATGAGTATAAAAGATATAAATAATAAATATAACAGTATAATTATTCTGTATATATGATTTAGAATCCAATTATATACGATTTTAATATCAAAACAATGATATTGTCACTAATGCGTACGTACAGATTACCGTCTCCACGAACGTGATGAGATTAATTCCCCATCGTATCCATTCCAGAATAATTTTCATTTAATTATTAAAAAATAATGTTTAAAGACATAATATCAATTGGAATATTAATAAGATACATCCCATACATAACAAACATTACTTACATAACAAATCATATAAAGGAAAACGAATCAGTTAACACTTGAAATGATGATACTACTGATATTTTTACTATGTACTATACTATGTGTTAAAGTCATTTATACCCTTATTTGACCATATTTTTTGAAATAAATCTTTCCATCTTTTTCCAAACATTGTACTTTTTGACAATTTTTTCAAAACTAAGTTAAGAATGTGATTTATTAACATATATTGTGTGTGTGGCTATTTTCCACCATTATATCATCATCAAAGAATCCCATATAGGATTATAATAGGATTTTAAAAATAAATGTTTTCTTTTATAATTATATGACATTAAAATGATTTCAAAATAGAATTATATATTTCTCTAAAAAAGTTTTGATCTTATCTATATCAACATCCTTTGATGGATTTTAAGCTTCTTTGAAGTTGATTTATTATGGAAAATAACATCCATATTGTATTGATGATTATGTGATATGTTTGACTGTAGATGTGTTATTTTTACACCATCGAGGATTTATGGATAATTTGATGACATTTCATACGCTAGTTTTAAAGCTAATGTATTTTTTATGTTTAACCCGTTAAATACGAGGAATGCATTGGACTTAGTAAGTGATGGGTGTAGACCACTATAGCTCCTCGATGCATCGGTTGGTCTCATGAGACAAACTAGTGTCTTTGCACAAGGCCTTGAAAATATCTTATTTTTAGTCTTGGAACAAGGCTTAGACTTTGTGGTTATGAAATCTCGAATTCTGTATTCCATAATTATCAAAGAGGATATTGATATTGCATGTGATTACTAATCTTGTAGAATATCAATGTGATTAAGTAAATGGAATTATTTTATTTTTTTTAATTTCCATATTAGGCTGAATTCATTTTTAAAATGCATTTGTTTTAGTTTTACATTGCCTTAAATGTTTATTCTTATTTATGAAAGTTTCTACTATATTGTTATCCTTATTTAGCATCTATGCTCACCCCATTCTATGATTTATTTTTCCCATTATGTGAAGAAGTATATTTTAAATGATCTATAGGGATAGTCTAAGTGATATGAGTGTGTCCTATAGAGTCTATGTTGTTGTAGTTTTTCATTTTATAATGTAATGTGTATATTATGAATGTATCAAATATTTTCAAGGCTACTAAACATATTAGTATTTAGAGATTTTATCCATTGTGATAATTCCAATGTTATGTAATAATGCACAGACTCTGGGTAACGTGGTTGGGGAATTACAGTTAGTCTCAGAGGGAATTTAGTACAATATTTTAAAGCTAGATTTAGAAAAACACTAATTAGAGTACTTTACCTTAAGATAGACATTGAGGATTAGTATAGATGAAAATCGTAGAATTTAGGTACTGTAGATATTTTGGGAGTTTTCCAAGCATACATCCCTATCTGAAAACAAGTAGGTAGAGGAGGCTCTGGTAGAGATACAACTTCGGGTAAAACCAGAAAACATTGATTTAAGCTAGACATGAATGGGAACTGGTGCACGATAACAGGTCGTGCTTCACTCTTGGTTACGACACTCTCGGGGGATATGCTTATGATAATTCTCATTTTCTTAAAAACCCATTATTATGGG
This sequence comes from Viscum album, assembly GCA_963277665.1. NCBI lineage: Eukaryota > Viridiplantae > Streptophyta > Magnoliopsida > Santalales > Viscaceae > Viscum > Viscum album. Next base: position 698,287,785 of record OY728163.1, read on the forward strand.
TTTATGGGTATATACTTCATCAAGGAAAACTTTTTTGTGGTTATGGATTATATCCATAAATTATTCAATTTATGTTAACTATTTTACATGTTTGGAAATATGTATTATGATTCATAAACTAATATAGTAAGATCCATTGTACTGAAATTGCGTCAGGTGGAATGAATGGAAACCGTATCAATGCATGTAATCCATGTAGGGATTTCCCTCCTACTCAATATATTTATAGTGGAGTTGGTGAAGCTACTAGTGCTGATCAGCTTATTACCTTATAGGACAACTCAATTAGGTTATGAATAATATCTTTACCCATATGTAGCACCCTGATCCACAACACATAGGATCAATGTAAGACCGCTTCATGAGGAAACAATCACCAACATTCAATGGGAGTACCAATAAATTAGTAGCTGAGAAATGGATAGATTCCATAGAGAGAATATTCATGATTTGGGGAGAAGCGAATATGAAAAAGTTATCATGGCAGTTTATCGACTCACAGGAGATACAGATCAATGGTGGTCATTAATCCCAGACAAAAAGGTATATGAATATGTATCAAAAATTAAATTAAGGGAGTTTAAAGAGATTTTCTTAGAAAAATATATTCCTCATGACCATAGAGTGGATATGGAAAGTCAATATCACAGTCTGAGGGAAAAGTAGGATGAGAATTTTGCCAAATATGAGGCTAACATTACATTGTTAGAATGGCATGCAACAGATTATATATGTAACCCAAGGAGTATTATTGTTCAATTTTTTGATGGGTTAAAACCATCTCTCTGTCGAGAATTAGTATCACAATCCTTCTCATGGTACGAAGATATTGTCTCATGCGCTATGAAGATTAAAAAATAATTATCTAAGTCTTATGAAATTAAATAAAAGCAGGAGAAGAAGAGATCTGCTAAAAACTCTAGAAATGGAAATAAAGGCATGAATTTAAATTTTGTATATCCGTCCTATGGTAAATGTTGGAAGAAACACCCTGGTAATTATCTGAAGGGAATGGAGGTCTATTAAATGTGTGGTTAAAAAGGCCACCAAGATCATGATTACAAGGGGAAGAAAGGGGTTGTTAAATTATACCATTATAGTGAAAAGGGTCATTATGAAAATGAATTTCCTAAGCGCCAAGGGAACTTACGGCAGAAAAGGCCAAGGGAGCAAGGCCAAGCATATGTGATCACTACAACTAAGGTTGAATCTCCAAAAGTCGTGGTGGTAGGTAATTTATTGGTTTATCCAAGTTTAGACAATGATTTATTAGACTCTGGATCATCACATTGTTTCATATCTTCCCAGTTTTTTAATAAAATTAGATATTTTAAATTTGACTTAACAAGGGATCTTTCCATCAAAACACCTAAGGTAAGTATCATCGCAACTATGTTTTGTGAATCAGTTCCCATTAAGGCATACAAATGTTCTTTATATGCTCAACGCATCGTCATAACAAAGATCGAATTTGATATAATCCTCGAAATGAATTGGATTTCAGATCATGATTTGAAAATTTATTGTAAGAATAAAGAGGTTACAATTTTAGATGATGATAAGGATTACCTTATCTTTAGAGCAGAAACGTCACTACCTGATTCTTATTTAGAACCACCGACAGTAGATCTACTAAATTTATTTATGGAGGAAGAATGGAATGAAATAACTATTGGTGTGGAAAATAATGATCAAATAGAGGATGTATGTATCGTTCAAGAATATGTTTATGTGTTTCTAGAATATTTACCTGGACATCCTTCAGAAAAATAAATTGAGTTTTGCATTGATTTAATTCCTTGTCCAAGGCCAATATCGAAGCTGCCTTATAGAATGGCCACTTTGGAATTAGTGGAACAAAATAAACAACTAGAGGAATTGAGAAATAAGAGATTTATTTGCCCTATAATTTCTCCATGGGGAGCCCTAATCCTTTTTGTTAATAAGAAAGACAGATCTATGAGTTTTTCATTTACTACAGAGAGATCTATGCTATTACAATAAAGAAAAAGAATCCCCTACCTCGTATAGATGATTTATTTGACCAACATCCTAGAGCTCAGTATTATTCAAAGATTGACCTTCAATCTGGATATCATTAGTTGATTGTGAAGAAGGAATGCATTCCGAAAATAGCATTTGGAACAAGGTATGGGAAATACGATTTTATGTTAATCCCTTTTGGATTGACTAATACACCTTCTGTTTTCATGGATATAATGAATAGTGTTTTCAAGGAATATCATGATGACATTGTATTTGTATTTATTGATGATATCCTGGTATACTTCAAAAGCTATAAAGATCATGAAAATCAGTTGCTCTTTATTCTATAAACCATCAGACGAAATGAATTATATAGGAATTTTAGCATGTGTGAATTTTGGATTCAGTAGATTTCTTTTCCTGGCCATATTGTCTCTAAGTAGTGAATCTCCATTTATTCTTCTATGATAAGGGAAATCAATTAATGTCATCCTCCAACGAGTATAACTAAGGTACATAGTTTTAATGGTTTAGCAGGATATTATCAGTGTTCCGTCCAGAATTTTTCTTGATTGGCTAACCCATCAACCAAGCTCACACGTAAATGGGTTAAATTTTTCTGGTCAAAAGAGTGTGAAGAATTTTTTCAAATAATTGAATATAATATTATTAAATGATCTAAACAATAATCTACCATTTGGGATTGATGGGTTTTTTTATTTATAGTGATGCATCAATTAAATGACATGATTGTGTCCTTATGGAGAATGATACGGTTATTTCCTTTGCATCACAAGTACTAAAAATTAATGAGAAAAATTATCCTACTAATGATATTGAGATAGAATATGTAATATTTGATATGATTCTATGAATATATTGTCTCTATGGTGAAAAAATGTGAAATATATACCGATCAGTAGAGTTTGAAGTATATTTTCTCACAGAACAAACTCAACATGAGGCAAAATATATTTCTTAAACTACTCAAGGATTATGATTTCACAATACACTACAACTCGAGGAAGGAAAATAAGGTGGAAGGTGATTTTAGAAGAATGGATTTTGGTTTTTTGAACAAGATGATAGTTGAAAGCGACACTATTTTCATCGATCTAGTGAAAACGGATATTGTAATAATCATGGAAGGTGAAACATCAATAATTTTTCAAATGGTTTCCAAACTATCTTTAATATAAATGATAAAAAGTTTTCTGGTTGATGATGAGGAGTTTCAAAAGATGATTAACGTTGTAAATGATGGAAGATTTAGTGACATCATATATGAAGATGGAATTTTGAAATTTGGGACGAGAATTTGTGTTCCTAATATACCTGATCAAAAAGGGAATTGTTGGATGATGCTCATAGCTCCAATTTCACAATACACACTAGTAGAACTAAGATGTAAAGAGACATGAAGGATTATCTTTGGTGGGACAACATGAAGAAGGAGATTTCTGATTTGTGTCAAGATGTATGGATTTTCAACAAGTGAAAGTTGGAAGGAAACAGCGTGGAAGAGTCATGAAACCTCTTCCCATACCTAGGGTGTAAATGGGATAATATTATGATGGAATTTGTCATGGGTCTACCAAAGACTCCTAAAAGGAATGATGCACTATGGGTCATTGTTAATCATCTGAAAAATTCAGAACATTTTCTTGCAATAATAGAAGATTTACCACTTGAACATTTGGAAATACTATATATTTATGAATTTGTAAGACTTCATGGAGTAACCCTATCAATTGTTTTTTATTGTGATCCCCATTTTACCATAAGATTCATGAAAATTCATCAGAAAACCTTGGATACTGAGCTTCGTTTGAGCACTGCCTACCAACCTCAAACTTAAAGACAATCAAAACAGACAATTCAAACCCTATAAGACATGTTGATATCCTTCTCACTTGACTTTCAAGGTATGTGGGATCAAAATTTTCCCCAGGTAGAATTTTCCTATAACAATAGCTACAATTCAAGTATTCATATGGCACCATATGAAGTGTTATATGTAAAGTGATGTTGCACACCAACATGTTGGGTTGATGTTGGTGAAATAAAACGTCTAGGCCCAGAAATTGTTGAGGAAATGATGGAAAAGTTGATGGTTATCCAAACCCACATCAAAATAGCTCAAAGTAGGTAGATTATATATTCAGATAACCGACCGAAGGATTTGGAATTTCATGTAGGAGGTCATGTTCTCTTGAAGTTATCTCCATGGAATGGAGTTATACATTTAGTTAAGAATGGTAAATTGAGCCCTACGTACATCAGACCTTTCGAAATTCAAGAAGAAATTGGAGTTGTAGATTATCATTTGGCAATGCATCCAAGTCTCTCCAAAGTTCACATTGTATTCCACGTATAACTATTGAGGGTATACATGCCTAACCCAACACATGTACTCAACTATGAGGAAATGGAAGAAGAACTAGATCTTTCTTATTGTGAAGAGCATGTTATGATTCTTGATATCAGAGAACAAGTGCTGAGAAACTGAACGAATAGTCTTGTAAAAGTTGTATGGAGAAACCATTTGATGGAAGAGGCAGTGTAGAAACCTGAAGATCATAGGATGAAGAACCACCTGAATCGTTTTATGCATCATAATCTATAAATTTCAAGGATGAAATAATTTTAGTGAGGGGAGAATGTAACACCCCAATCTTCCATAGTACGCTTCCCTTTGAATAATACAGTATCTTGTGTTGTACACAACTCTGAGTTCAAACACACTACAACCAATCAAACTAGCATTTAGGAATAGTACTACACACTTTTTGATATTTTATAAATTTTATCATTTAAAATGGACTTCGGTTTTGGATTTGGAACATTGAAATTAGCTTATGGTGAATGTTTGATATTTTCTAAAAGCTTTCAATTTTTGATGAATAGTGAAAAACACTGTGTTATTGGTTAAAACCAAATTTTTTTATTTAAATATTTATTTACTTTAATTAAATATATTTTAGGTCAAAGTTCATACATAATACCTACATATGTTCACATTAATTCATTCGATTCATTTTATAATAAGTTTAGATATATAATCAATTTTATTGAACTTTTTGTCGTCTTTTACCCACCTCTTAGGAGCATTTACAAATTTTAATAAATCATAATTGTACATCTTCTATGAGTTGAATTTCAAAAATTTGAGAGAAAATGTTAATATCAGTAAGTAAAATGTTGTTCAATAAGATGAAATGATTTTTTTGTTAATAGTAACTTTTTACTTTTATTTAACACGGTAAAAAGTAAATAGTGTAATTTAGGGTAAAAATGATATTATAACTACCATAACACATGTCCTTATTCAATTATGTAAGTGTAATTTGATCAAAAACAACCTTATGAATAATATATGATCCCCTTTGGTCTACATGGATTACATTAGGACATTTGTTATTATGTTATTTAAGGATGAGTTGAAAGAGTTAAATTCAATTTTTAATAAATAAATGATTTGTAATATATTGTCATAAAAAATATAAATTCAACATTAAATATTAATTAGAAAGTAAAAACAATTCCAAATTAATTTATTTTATTTATAAATTTTTGAAATTAAATAATTTAATTTAATTATGACATAATGATGATGCAGTAATTACATTATTAATAAAATATTATAATAATTGGTATTATAAATATCCAAATAAATGTAAATTGAGACTTCATATGAATTAAACAAATTTTATAGGTTAATACAAAATGATAGGGTAGGTTAAATAAATTTTATTTGATGTGTAAATGTTTTTATGGTTTTCAAAAAAATCAAATACTAAATAGTATCAAATTTGATATAATTGAGTTTTTTTAAATAATATTATATTATTACTTGATATAATATTCCTGATATTTTATGTATCGGCCAAAATACTTAGATAAGGTTATATGTGTTAATAATGAACCACATGGGGTTTTTTTGGTGTGTTATAGAATGTTTATTAACCATATAATATAAAAATACAAAGAGACATGGTAAATGACAAACTATTTTACTAATAGTTAAATCTAAAAGATATAGAAATTATGATGTCATAAACATCTCAAAAACATATTGGTTTAATGGTTTTCAAACTATCCCTACCTTATCCTATAAATAACTCATTTTGGAGACATTAGAAACAGAAAATGATTTTATTATAAAATAATATTTCAAGCTTTTCCTAAAGTGACCCTCACCTCTCTTTTAAAAGGACACATCCCCTTCATTAAAATTAACACCTTCATAGCCATTTGTATCCACCAAACCCTAACCAAATATCATCCCCACTTTCCTCCCTTTTTCCTAGAAGCCTTCCATTGGTCATAAATCCAACCTAATGAGCCCTTTTGATCAAATCGAAATGAAGAAACCGATAAAGAGGTAAATATTTCATGACCTCTTTCAACGTATTTTATTCTTCCACATCATACTTCATTGTTGTTTCCATTCTAAAATAATAACTCCAATATATTATATATATTGTGATGTTATTATAAAAATGGTAAAACCATATTCTTTATTCTATCCATCCAATAAATGACAATGTCAAGATTCGTTCATAAGAACGGATAACTGTTTCCATGTCATGGTGTAGTTTGTTATTAAAACACTTCATCATTTGGTTTGGTATAATAATGAATATAAATGATTTAAATAATAAATATAACATGATAATTATTCTGATATATGATATAAAATCCAATTATATATTATTGAAGTATCAAAAGTATGATATTGTCGCTCGTGCATACGTACAGATTACCATCACCACGGACGTGATGAGTTTCATTCCCCATTGTATCCATTCAAGTATAATTATCATTTTATGATTAAAAAATAATGTTAAAATAAATAATATCATTTTAAATATGAAGAATATACATCCTATCCAAAACAATCATTACTTACGTAACAAATCATATAATGGAAAATGAATCAGTTAACACCCAAAACGATGATACTACTGAAATATAATTAACAATGCAGTATTAGAAGATCATATATGATATTCTATTAATGTATATGGTTCATCTATAGTTTAATAACAATTATTTCACCATTATACAGTAGTTTAACCTACCCTCAACAAATGAAAAGTACAAGGTAAGGGATAATTTCACAATCTATTTATTATCCGAGGTTGTTTTTACACAAGTGTCTACAGGGACAACTTTATCACCCACAACTGTGTTTTCATAAAAATGTAATTCAAAACATTTTTACAATTTAATATACTATGGTTTAAAGTCATTTATACACTTATGTGACCATATATGTTTTGCAATGAATTTTTATGTCATTTTCCAATCAAGGTACTTTATGACCTTTTAGAATAAATTAAGGTAAAAATGTCCTTTTTTAACTTATACGGTGGGTGTGGCTATTTTCCCCCATTATATCATCATCAAAGCATCCCATACAAGATTATAATAATATTTTCAAAATAAATATTTTCTTTTATAATTTTATAACTTTTATATTATTTCAAAATAGAAAGATATATATCTCTAAAAAGTTATGATTTCATCTATGTCAACATCCTTTGATGGATTTTAAGCTAGTTTGAAGTTAATTTATTATGATACCAAACATCCATATTGTATTGATGGTTATGTGATATGTTTGACTTTGGATGAGTTTTTTTACACCATCCATGGTTTTTGGATAATGTATTGACATTTTGTAGGCTAGTTTTAATAGGAATGTTTATGTTATGCTTAAACATTTTCATATGAGGAATACATTGGACTTATTAATTGATGGGTGGAGCCCGCTATAGCTCCTTGAAGAATCGGTAGGTCTCATGAGAAAAATTTGTGTCTTGGAAAAATGCTTTGATATAAAATATAATTTCTAGTATTGGCACAATGCCTTGACTATTTGGTTATGAAATCTGGAAGTATGCATTCCATCATTATGAAAGTGCAAATTGATATTGCATGTGATTATCCAACTAGTAGAATATCCATGTGATTAATTAAATAGTATTATTTTATTTTATCATTTTTAGAATATGCTGAAGATCATGTTTAAAGGCATTTTGTTTAATTCTTACATTTCCTTAAAAGTTTATGTTTATTTATGAATGTTTCTTCTATATTGTTATCCTTACTGAGCATATGAGATCACCCCTTTCTATGTTTTATTTTTCACAGAATGCGAAGAAGTATATTATGAATGACGTGTAAGGATAGTTTAAGGGATATGAGTGTGGACTATGGAGATTGTGTTGTTTTAGTTTGTCATTTTAAAATGTAATGAAAAATTTATGCATATATCTAGTATTTCCATGGCTACTAAACAGATCGGTCTTTCGAGATTTGATCCCTATTGATCATGAAAATGTTATGTAATAATGCACCAACTCTGGGTAAATGGGGTTGGGGCATTACATCAACATCAATAAAGGAGAAATTAAAATTATTTCCTTAATCGATTAACTCATACCTCATTTATATTTATGAACCCTTTAGCCCCATTTCCCATTACAATACCTATCTCACTAATCATATTAAAGTGTAATCTAGTACCCTTGAATTTTCACATTAATATTTTTAACCCACTTTTCATGCCTACCAAATAAATACTTTGGCCATTAAAAAATCAAGTGTAATACTAAACACAAATTTCATATCCTCTAAACTTGTTACCATATTCATTATGGAGTTTATGTCCTCATAAAACAACATTATATTTACTTAGCTAAACCTTATGTCTTTGGAATATCCACACAACATGGGTGGACATAATTTGGTTAAGTCATCCTACCTACATCCCAAGGGGATAAATGGGGTTAAAATAGCCATTTAGACATCCACTACATCACATCATGCCAGAGGCACAATGAACTCTTCAAAAGAGTGACAGAATAAAAAAACTACATGCCCATATCCACTCAAAAAAACAAGGGATATAACTTGTAGACCACCTACCTTGAATCTATTAATGAACTCCATCCCAACCAATGCCATAGATCACGACACAACACACTTTTAACCCTAAACATAGATCTCATCAAAAAAGTATGTTTTGAGAGCCTTGGGTCGAAATCACCCTACATAGAAGACCTAAACTAGAAAAGAGTGGGGACAATAAGAGTAGACTCACCCAGGTCATCTATTTTCTACCAACAGCACTCCAAATGGTCAAAAACCGAAGAAGATCAATCATTGGATGCTTTTGGTCAAATTGGTTTGTTCCTAGGGTTTCATTCAAGGAGGAGGAGGAAAATAATGAGTGAACATAAAAACCCAGGAGTGGATATTTTCTAGTTGTTTATATAATTTTTTGGTCTACACGATTTTCAAAACCATGTGCAAACTAGGAGGATTCCACATTCCAAAATCCCACATCCTACATGGTTTTCCTGGGCTATCTGTACAGTTAGAAATAACTGTGCCATGACCGTGTGGCCAACCCAGAAAACCCATTTTTCCCTTTTCGTCCTCAAAACCTCATAACACCCCTAGCCTTCATAAGGACTTCATTAAACAAATAATTAATAAATATAAATGGATTAAAATGAAACTTTTGTAGAACATACCATACAGTGAAATCTAGGATCTTGTATAAAGAAATGAAAATAATATATTAACATCACGTAATAACATTAATATATTATATATCACAAATTTTTAGTCATCCCATCATAATTACATTCTACATAAAGAGTGAATTATTCTAGATACTTTATGTGCCAATACTATACCTTTGACACAAATGACGTTATTTTATTCCCATGAAATGCAATGTAATAAAGAACATGTGATATTATAATTCAAAAAGAATAATATTATAATAAATATATAAACATTAAATTCATAATTATATCCATTCATGAAAGGCGGTGATGGAAAACGAGTAACATTAGTTCATGAGGTGGTAGTCTATCGTACATATAATCGCTAACTTTATAACCTGTTTGAAAGAATTGGAAAAGGATATTAGTTATTAAAATAACATAATGAAAGATCATTATATGTTTGATACCATGATATTTTTAGTCTAATTTTTTACATATAATAGAATGTTTTTTAAGAACAAAGAAAATATTACACATGATTAGGGATGTTTCTTCTTCTTTTGACAACTTATTTGAGTTCAGAAAAAAGACTTTCTTAGTTGTATTTATGTCAATCACAATGTTTACATGATTATATGAGAGACTTATTGAATTTATTTGTTAATTTATTGTCTGAACACATGATTTTTTGATCTGTGATGTGTTGAGGTGAAGTGGATGACTTCAATTAATAAGACTGTGTCATAATTTTAATATTCTTATAAGATAAAATGGATACCCATGTTGTTTTCATTCTAAAAGTTACCAAAATGGACCATTATATATCATCTATGTTTTAATATTTAAATATTTCTTTATATGGTATGTTGGAAATTTTTTCGTATTTATTAACCATAATATTTTTATTTTAACCCATAGCAAACAAATTTTCACCTTAACCACTACATGTAATTTTAACAATTGTTCTTCATTTATTTATTGTCAAAACCATTTTTTAAAAAATATGATAATATAAATAATTAGGGAAAAAATAAAAAATTAAAATCACAATATTCAATTAATGGATGTTTAAAATTTTAATTTTAAATTAATCCATCAGACAAGATAAGAAAGCAGGTTTTCAAATATAAAATGTTCAATATTTTTAAAAACATTTATATAAAAATTATATATGATAATGATTCCAAGAACCAAATATTAAATTAAAATAAATGCAATTGAACTAATTATTCAATTAAAAAAATATAATAAATATGATTAGCTTGTTAAAAATGACTAATTATAATATTATTATTAATAAAAACAAGTACTTTTAACTATACCTGAAATGAAGGAATATTCTCATAAAGTTCATGAACATTAACACAATGATAATTTATAAATTACTATTTAAATACATGTTCTAAAATGTTTTAAAAAAATTTAATGTGTGAATAATTATTTTGAAAATAGGTCGCAAATGGTTACAAGACATGTTATTAGAAAAATATTATTTTTAAAAATAAAAATTGATTTATTCATGTCTCTTTCATGATAAAACATAACTTGAATGTTAAAAATGGATTTAATATAAAAAAATAATATTTCATTAAAATATTATAGTAAGATTATTATTTTTTAATTTATTGATATAATGAAAACAATGCGCAGAAAAATATTATTTTATAATTAGAATTCAATTATTTTCATAATGATTCATTTCTATTTCTAATGAATTGGACACAAATAAAATCATTATATATTTATTTAAAACTGTATATTTTCATGATTTAACTACTCCTATTAAAACCCTATATTCCAATGGATATATTTTAACTATCATATTAAATAATAATATTCTAATAGTATGTCATAATTCAATTAAACAATGTTTTTTATGTCATGAATGTTAAACCATGTCTTGCATATGATACAAGGTAAACATTGTTTTGTGTGTGACTCATTGTAAAGTATAGAAAACATGTAATGAAAAATATATAAAGGGTTAAATCAATTTGGAAAAATATATATTTCTCAAAATCATGTGGTGTTACAGCAGGCTCCCTCCCCTTCTAAACCTCACATTCCCCCACTTATCTAATTTGAGATTTTATCATAATATTTGTACAGGAAATCACTCAATGTAATATTTCATTCATTATTTCTCCTACTTCAACATATCTATCTTTATTTTTCATTAAAATCTATTGAACGATGTTTTCATCCTAACCATATATACTTTTTTAATGTCTTGTCCTATCTGACCATTAACCCAGTAGCTAGACTGGCGGGGCACATGACCTCAAATGCATCTCCCCATATTCCAAATGATTCTACATAGCTGTGATGCTGTAAGGATAATCAATGGGGAGACAATACCCACATATTCAAAGTGCATAGTTGATAATTGAAAATAATAGATATCAACACATCTTAGTGAAAGCAGTCTAAAGAATTGATAAAGAAGCGGAATATAGATAATAAAATCATAATAACAATAGGCAATGCCAGTTTATACATGAATTAAATTCCTGTCATGTTAATGATACATATATGAAATAATTAAACATATGATAATATTTTCACCATAGAAAAATACAAAACATAAATAAATAAAGAACAAATAAATCAAAATGCAATAATCATGAGCATCAAGAGACCCATCTTAGTCCCTTTATACTAACACCACGTACATGTGTATAGTAACAATAATTGTCCAAGGTTTGTAGTCCTACAAAATGGAATGGTGTAATCGGGTACCCCAATCCAATGGAGGACCCATTAGGGTGTGATATAAAAATCTCAATATGCTAACACCACTATTTTTATCCATATCAATATAGTGTAATATAAATTCCACTATTTTAAGGTGTGATGTATTAATGACAGAATTGAATAGATAATCAACAGCAATCTAGGTTCCTAAGGGACACCTGATGACGATTCCTCTTTCAGCCCACATTTTCTATGTCTGACCAAGTAACAATGTATACATTTAGATAAATATAGGTTATCACTATGATGAGTTAAGTATGAATATAGTCCCTTCATGTATATAAATACATATATATAGAGGTTATCATGGGAATGAGGTATGAATAACTCTCATCTAAAAGAGATTATGTAAATGGAATGACGTATGAATGCCTTTGGTCCGTAGACAATTATGTAAATGGTATGAGGTAATAATTCCACATGTTCATAAGAGATTATATAGATGGTACGAGGTAAGAATGACCCTCATCCATAAGATATTTAATAGATGGCATTAGGTGAGAATGCATCTCATACATACGATATTATATAAAGGGCACGATATAATAATGCCTATCATTCCTAAGAGATTTTGTAAATTTCATGAGGTAAAATGCCTCTCATCCATAGGATATTATGTAAATGTCATGAGGTAAGAATTCCTCTCATCTATATGAGATTATATAAATGGAATGAGGTAAGAATTTCTCCAATCCATAGGATATTATTTAAATTACATGAGGTTCAAATTCATTTCATCCATAACATATTACGTATATGCAAAAATGTTTGAATACCTCTCATCCGTAAGGGATTATATAGATAGACCATGGAAATAATGACTCTAATATATAATCATTTACAATGGAGGACATGGAGTAAGAATTCATCCCATACATAGTCATTTACAACCATTTTGATAATAAAAATATAATACATACGTAATACATATTATTCATTTCAAATAGCCATACTATAAACATATAAGAAAACACATTGACATTTACCCTTATGGAAAAATATCCTAGGTAGTTAAAATAAAAAAACATATAGGACACATTCATTTTTTTCAAACGTACTTAAGGTATAACATATTAAGTATTTATAATGAAATATTTTTATACATCATTTCAATTAAAGAGGAAAGGCCTCTCATGCAAGTCATAGTCAATTTCTAATTCCTTTTGAGTACATAACATGAAATATGATGATTTTTTATCATAAAGAAGAATTATGGACTAAGCCATCCATGATATGCCAGGTACACTATAAGACTTTTTTCTTTCTAGACTAGTCCTAGGGGTAGTATTACCACCCTAATCTGTTTCATATCATGTTTAACCATTTAGTACATTTCAAAGGAAAACATGTCATTTTGTATGAGTAGTCCTACTTATGGTCTTCATTGTCAATTTTCATATACTAGAAAATTAATTTAAGGTATAGTAATTTCAAATAAAGATGTCACCATCTCAAATTTTTTACCCTAAACATATCCACCTAGGTTATTTCAAGTAAAGGAAACTTATCATGTGTGGGTCTCCCTATATAAGACAACTCATTCATGTTTACTTCGAGTAAAATTCAAACACACAACATACATGAGACTACAAGACTTTTTAATAAGGTATGCATATAATTATATTTATATTTTATTGATTATATATATGAAATTCTCAATAATCAATTTAATTAACCCATTGATAAAATAAAAGGATATGGATAGTGACCCTAATATTTGGGTGGAACCAACACATCCTCATTGGCTCTTGGATCTTTCTAACTAAATTTTGTTGCTCCCTAATTGATCATATGAACCATCCCACACAAGAAAGGACACCTATCCCCTTATCACAGACCATCATAGCCATTTTCTTATGAAACTAAACCCTTTAATATAAGCATAGACGAATATGTCTGTCTCCAACCACCCATGTATTTTTTTATATACATATATGGGAACATCTCGCCCTATATGTGTATATTCACTTCCATAATGGATTATACAGGTAATGGGGGAACACACCTATAAACATTTACCTACCATTTCAAACACAGGTGAGTCACCTTAGACTCTGGAGACTGTAACCCCATGAATGAAACCTCCCATGTGAAATTACATTCCCTTTACCACTGAATTATTTCATCCACTATATTGTAAACCACCCATTAATGTCAAAAAACAAAAATATTTTTCAGTCATTATCTAACCCTATAAACAAACTAAAAATACATCCACTACCACAAGATATATATTAATATCTAATTTAAAGCTATGGTATCTTCCAAATACTCCAAATGAATGATTACATGATTATATGCTCTATATACTAATAATAAACATGTCCTATCCACCAACAGATTTAACATTACATAAAACAAAAAAATTCTACATGATTGAGAAAACCAACTACCAAGGAATACACCATTAAATTCAAACATTATACTATAAAACTATCCCATATAAATGACCTTGATATAATCAAACATACCATCACCAATGTACTCATTCATGTTACTCTTAGATATGAAGTCCAGATTCACTTCCTCTTGGAGAGATAATATGTAAAAATATTAACATATCAAAAAATTGAATACATTAAATTACCCATATGAAATTTACCATTATATTTATCATCTATAGATTAATTATATAGAAAAACAATTCATCAATTAAGGATAACTACATACTACATAACTAAAATGCCTGTTGGTGTAATATGCATGAACTCATACACCATATACTTCATCAATGTGTTTAGAATGTAATCCTCATAAAACCAAGTCATAAAATCATTTTTGAAAAAATCAAGATGATGGATACCATGTGTAATTACGTCCCAATAATTATTTTATGGTCCTTGTGTAATAACAGAATCTGAAATCACCTCATCTTTTGGGGCGTCATAAAATTGTCAAATAAACACTATATCTCCTCCACCCAAATCTCAATAGTCAAATGTCCATCCTATCGGATAAAAATAGTCAATGGTACTAATGAAAATAACATATTATCTAATATATAAAATTTTTAGCTCATAGTATCTCACTATTCATATCATTAATAACACATAATAATCTCTCATGTGGATAATCATACATAATCGATGATGGATGAAAGTGGGGTTCTAGAAAAATTATTGTTTGAGCATGATAATCCCATTTCTATTTGTATGTACTAGACTTCATCATAGTATGGTGTCTCTATAATTCAAAACACTAGTCACATAACACATTTATGTCACATCTCATTACATGATGGTTTCATTAAAGGAGAGATATGATTATTTTCCACAAACATTACATAAACTATTGTTTTCATAGTCACATCACAACATTGGATCTCTCCATTGACACATCTACCAACACTCTGTGAAGAAATATAAACATTATATATATCCCATTAGTTGTAGTATTTTTATAATATTGTCTCAACGTTGGTTTAATTAAATGAAATTCAAAGAATTTTTTTATTAGAAAAAAAATTTTAAGTGTATATTGACATCTTATTTAATTGAATCCATTATAAAATATGAAAATTAACCCCAGGAAAATACCCCAAATTCATCTGTGTAATTATTAATTTCATGTGTTAAAATAAATTAAATAAGTCTAAACTATATTATTTACTATATGAATATGGAATAATTGATACCATTGTAAAAAATAGTTTATGAAATTTTATGAATTCACATAAATATCAAGTGAAACCAACTTTTATGATTTGATTTAAAAACACTCACACTATTTCCACCATATGAATGGAGTAAACTATATAGATCATTAATGAAAAACATTGTTTATTGCATTTAATAAGGTAACCCAATCATAAAATCGAAAACAAACAATATTAGTATATTATCTAGTAATATAGACTTCCCTCAAATTGGGTGTGGTAAAAACTAGGAACATAAACTAATAAATGTTATAAAACATCATATATATTTTCTAAAATAAACCAATAGTATGAAAAATAGTTGAAACATCTCTATGGAAAAAAAAAATTAATATCCTTGTCATTTTTCACATCCATTATGAACAATCTAGTGCACATCGTACCTCATACATGTCAACCTATAAACCTAGAGCCTACTGATTATCATTGGGGTTATAATAACAATGGTTGAATAATTTATCATCTATGTCAAGAAAACAAAAATAATATAATAATTCTCAATTTTTATAACGATACAAATAACCCGAATAGAAAAATATCATAGATAAATATAAATTTGAAAAACTATCTACCCATGTTTTAAAAATATAATAAACTACACATTTTTACATGAAAAAGACATAATTAGAACCCATCATGTGATAATCACGTACATTACATTCCAAAAAATCTAAAATTATGGACAATAAAGAATAAACCCCCAAACATGTCTTCATTCCCTCACCCAGTTCTATATATTTGGATCTAACTTAGTTAACAAAATCATCCATCAAAAATTATGATCATTCCATTATAAATTCTGCTACTAATATTTAAATTTATGTTCCCACAATGGCCCAAAGAGGGTGTGAATACAACATAGAAGGCCACCATCATCTATGTTCAAAAAATTATACATTCTAAATAGTGTGTGTATTGACATTTCCAAACGAATAAGTAAATATTTAAATTCATTATCATGGACCTCCAAATATCATTAATATTCCAAAAATATATATAACTAATCACCTTACAAAATACATCAATGAAATGGTGATATAAAATCCTAATATAGGGGAGAATATTATGGAATGACCTTGATATATGAATTAATATATTATAATGGCAACAATAATAATCATCTTTATATGATAATAAAAGTATAATAATTATAGGTGTGGTGGAATAATATAAAATATAAATGGAAAGTGGGATATAAAAAATAATAAAATAGAATAATTCAACTGTAAAAATCCATTCTTAAATTATCAACAAATCCAGTATCATGTTCACATATATCATATTTTTACAAATATTCACTTCATAGAAACTGAAAAATTATAGAATCAAATTCATCAATAAAACACATTATATCATTACATGTATTATATTAACCCATCCATTAGAGTTATATATAATTAATGGCTAACACATATTGTCATAAAATGCTCACAATCGTGAGTGAGTGATAAAAGAGAATCATGTATCAATCAAAACATTAAACAATCCATTGAAAATTGAATTATATTCATGAATGTGTCAGTAAGACCATATATATATAAATAAAGATATTCCCCTATATAATATTGGAAATATAATTTTTATATTTAATGTTTTCATTTACAAATAAAATATAATATTATAAGATCGAAGGATAAACAAAGGTGATTTGGTTGATGTTTTTGTTACATGTATCAGATCAAAAAATCATAAATGAGTGTTATAACTCAACCATACAATGTATGAAAAACTATATTTCTATAACATTATATTTAATTAAAGGATAAATTCATTTAGAAGGGATTCAATATATTAATGTTTATAACAACAATAAAGAGTTGGTAAACCAAGGTAGAAATAGTTGGGCTTGGGATTCCTCTTTTGAAAGGATTATATATTTACATTGAAATGGTTAAAATAAATTTAATTTCAAAATTGAGGTTCAAAATATGGACAAATATATTGATCAATAATTAAATAATAAGATATAATTCTATGATAATGATATATATAGATTCCCCTTACTTCAGAGCTACATTTCTTTTATCCTACATACTCACCAATTATATATGAATTATATTAAAAAATTATAAAAAATTATTTTATTGAAATAATATAATTATTTAGTTATAAATCACATATATTTTACACTATTTATTTATATTTTTTTGTTATATTTTAAATAGTTTCACGAAATTTTTTCCTCAAAAATGCATTTTTTATAATGTTTGTTCATTATGATTCTTTTTAATTTGTAATTTTATTTTCCATCAAATTATATATGAATAAAATATAATAAAATACTTTATAAATGTTATATATCATCTTTAATAACATTAATTTATGTGGTGATAACTAAATAATTTACAATTTCCTCAAAGGATGATGACACAAGATATAAATGGGGCATGTTGAAAAGATGGAAAAATATCATACATATAGTGTAAATGGATTATAATTTTTATAAAAATCAATGTGGATCTGTTATTTATAATAATATTTTTAAATATGTTTATTATTTTATAAAAATAATTATATTACAAGAGATAAAATAAAAATAGTGAAAATAAGTGCAAAATAGAGTAACCACATAATTTAAGCATTGCCCATTTGACATATAACTAATTCATTTAGGGATTTTTGATTTATATCATCAAAAAATAAATATTTTAGTGTAAAAACCTATAATTATTTAATTAGATAGAGGATACATTTATATATGTAGAAGAGAAATCATTTTCTTGTGGATGGTATAGTGGGTATTAATTCATTTGGGAGATGTATGTTTTTGATTAAATATTTAATAAATTATCATATCAAAATTTAAACATCTATTAGTGGTATTAAATGGAATTATGAATTATATTTGATTAATATTATTCATTTATTATTCAATAAATAATTTTTACAGTGAACATATTAAATTATAAAAATGAATATAAAAATCAAAACTCTCCATTTAATGGGATACTTTATATTTTAAAAAAATTCCAATAACGTTTTCTATTTTTAAATTATATTTTAATTATTAATTATTTATTTAATCATATTATAGATTATTTGGGTATTAAATAACTCATCTATAAATATTTTATCATATTATATTTTATTAAGATAGTGGGTGAGACAATCATGAAAAACTTTCTACAAATTGTTTGCCGTTTCTAGCTATTATTTGAAAACAATAGATATTGTTGACCCTTATGGGTCTAGGAAATTACATAATTTTATATTAATTAGATAGATCCATATATATTTATCCTCTCAAGATTACTTCCCCAAAAATTATTATATTCTACATCCAACATTCTTACTTTCTAAAAATGAATAATATTTCTCACTCTATAGAGTCTTCTGTTGAATCATAAGATTATCATCATGATACAGTTCTCTCATAGAGAATTTAATAATATAATCAATAAATATGATAACTTTTTGGAAAATAGTCCCTAATTAATCAATTCATCTTGTACATGATAAATGTTTTGTAGTTTTTATGTCTAAATTGAATCCTTATAAACTCATAGTGTCTATATTTTTTTAGAGATGGTTTCATTTTAATATATTTTCATTTCAAATTCATTAGATATTATCTCAAGAGAACACCAACTATTAATAAAATACCAAACTCCTAGATCAATTAAATAATAAATCCTTGTTAAAGGAACATTTTTCATTATTTTATTATTTTGAACACTCATCTATCAACACACAGAAATATTTAGTTGTCATTGTTCATTACAAAGACCACCACAACACACCATTGGGATGCACTATAGTGAAGAAACACTTTAATAAAATGATCGTTATGTTTACTTTCTATCTCTTATAATTATATTAGGGAAATTATGTGATGTATGTTGAGTAATTGGGTGGTTCTGGGTAGGTGTACAGTTGACAACACAACATGATGATCTAAGAGATAGAAATGAATATCTTCAACAAATACAACTATAAATTCACTCATAATAAAAATATCATCCTCAGGGATTTATATATTTGTGTTATCCATTTGAGTATGTTATTATTTTTCATATATTCTCATAACATATATGAATTAAATTAATTTCAAAAGAAATAAAATCATCCTTGAATATTTTATATAATAGTAATGTCTTTTGCGTTTTGGAATGACATTTAATTATTATGACTACTGATGTGAGCTATATATAATTAGATTACATCCATTTAAAATATAGAATCAAATAAAAATAATGTAATACCCATGATATTCCATAAAACAACCCCCCCCCCCACACACACACAAACACACGGACATGATAACTATGTCAATGCGCAAAATATGTGATGAAATGATTTACCCACATGATTTGTTCACAAATATACATACTTCTAATATCATGATGGTGATCCAATTGTTGAAGGAAACATTTAAAAAACAATAATATAAATATAAATCCAATTTTGTAAGTAGTGTATAAGTCATGTTGTAACATTATATATAACTATCACCATTTCATTTCATTAATTTAGGTACCCAAAATTGTTTATAATATGATGGTTGGAACGTTAGTCAATAAATACTAGGTAAATAATATATCCAAATGTGTAAATTAAATATAAATTCCCCATCTATTAGATTCCAATTTTATCCCTTTGTTAATATGAATGAGATATATTACCTAAAGAAATATAATGGTATATAAATATAATATGTTCAAATTATATAGAATTACGGAAATTTGAAATTTTCATACAATATAGGATATATATATATATAATAGTAACTATGTTTGTAATATTAGCCGGATTGATAAAAAATCATCCACCTTCTCTATCATTAAATGAAATGTTTTATATGATAAAATTTAATGGTGTAAATAAAAAATGCAAGATATAGGTTGGAAATTTATACATGGATTTTAAATCATGAATATATGAAGCTAAAATTATGGATTCTCTGTGTTTTCGTATTTAAATGACATATATGTGATGGTAGTATGTGTGTGTGGTTTTTACATTAGGGGAAACTCCTTAATAGTGGATGTTTTCATCTTCTTACTTAATTGAACATGATATTCTTGCACATTATGACTTGATCAATAATCACATTCAGTCATAAAATTATTTTAGTCAAATCAATCATTACAAGATAGGGAGGAGATATCCTTTGTATTCCACTAGTGATCATTATCAATACCATGTGATAGAGTTTATTGATTTTAAATATGATCTCTTGTTTATGGAAGTGTAATTTTTTTGCAAGTTCTTCAATTTTTTATTTCATCTTCATTTTTCTATTTGGGGAGATCTTCATATTTGGGTCTTAATTTCATCTATTTTATCTTAAAAGTGTTGTTGGATTCATATGAATTCTAATAATTATATCATCAAAAACTCAAGCATTGAATTTATTAAATTATATAAGGAAATTAATAATAATTAAAAATAATCATCTCACGATACTAGAAATTTAATTTCATAAAAGGGTTTTCCCTTTATAATGGTATGAAATGTAATGGTAGACAATAAAATCTACATATGAATATGAGGTGTGTAAGGGAAACATAGTAATTAACCTTTTATTTAATGATATGTTTAAGGGTTATTGTAACATAAATTTATATGGAACTACTATTTCCTAAATGTAGTTGTGATTTTAAATTGGTTTTATAAAAATAATCATGCTATTTATCCTTAATAGTACATATACCATAGATATTGGGTGATGTTCTTTAATGTTTACTTTTTGGAAGCATATTAAATGTTAAGATAACTTCTATAAACATGACATTTGAAATGGTATTAGCTATATATGAGGCTCTGTGAAATGGTAAAGGGAGGGTATAGTTGCACAAGAATGGGTACAAACAATAAGATAAATATAAAATCTATTGGAAATAAATTTTAAATTAAAAAATGATTCTGTTGGATTAAAAAATATTAGTTATTAAAAATGGTATTTTAGGAAACTATAATTCATCTAAGGCATATAACATTAGAGATAATAATTTTTTTGTCAAATAGTTTAAAAAATGTATGAATCATTTTATTCCCAAATCAGAAATTTTTATATTTGAAAATCCATTAAAAAAAATTTATTGTATGGTGAATAATAGATAATTGATTTTTATTATGAAGAAATCATATATAATAATAAACAAATGGTTATAAGTTATGAAAAAGTTCAAAAAATAAATTTTTATTAATTTTATCATTTAAGGTTAATAATTATTTATTTTTATTTGATCAAAATTTAATTATACCTTATTTGGATATAATTTATTCCACACCAAATTTAAGTTGATGATTTATTTTAGCATTGTCATTTTTTGGGGTATATAGATTATGTAAAATATTTATATAATATGAATTGGATTACAATTTTTTACACATAATATAACAACATTAATTTATATAAAAATTTCTGATGTGGATCAATATAAAGGTGCTAATATTGAAATGAATATTATGTTTTCAAATTAGAAATTATGAAATATATTTTTTAGGGGTAATTCCTTGGACATAATGACCAAATAACAAATTTTATTAAAATAATTTTTACAAAAGTCTAATGTACGGGA
Source organism: Viscum album (assembly GCA_963277665.1). NCBI lineage: Eukaryota > Viridiplantae > Streptophyta > Magnoliopsida > Santalales > Viscaceae > Viscum > Viscum album. Next base: position 698,310,230 of record OY728163.1, read on the forward strand.
TCATATTTCAATATTTTTCATGAAAGGGAATAAGAGAAGCTAGGAGATCTTCAAACCAGTTAGTGTCTTTATTAACTCCCAAATTGGCCAAGCCATCAGCAACCGTATTTTCTTCATAGTAAACATGTGCGGTGATGTAGTTCAGATCAGTGAGCAATCAGTTGCATTCCATCCAACAAGTAGTGATCGACCAAGATAAATGAGTTACACCATTCCAAATTGCATGAACAATGGTCTTCGTGACACTTTCAATCCAAAGGTTGTTCCAACCACGAACCATGGAAAATTTAATTTCATGAATCAAACCCATCATCTCAGCTTCAATAGAGGAGGCAGTGCCAAAATGACCCATGAAAGAGCCTATAATTTTTCCCAAATGGTTCCTGAAGACTACGCCACACCCAGTAGGTCCCGAATTGCCCTTGGAGGCTCCATCTATGTGGATTTTGATACATCCATGTAGAGGATCTTTTTAGAACACTTCCATAGTATGATGTGGATGTCATAAGTTTCAATCGATCCATAGATGTTTCATGATTCCAAAAGTGTGCACGGTATTGTGGAAATGACCTTTTGGAATAAATGCATCATCATGTATGGTTATGTGGATCCGAGTACGACCTGCATTAAGATTGTGTGAGTAGTTTTTTTTGAATAATTTCATTTTGATTATACTAGATTACATGTTGAAGCTCATCAATTTCAACAAGGAAGAGGTTTCTAATTTTCTGAGAGCCATCCAACTCTGCACATTTCATATGTAGATTTTTGACAGAGTCAAGAATCAACCATCTGTAATCAAATGTAAAAGATTAAATTATAGAATTATGGTTTTTTAGTTACATTTTATTAATAAAATATTAATAAATTGTTATCTCATATATAATGTTTTCAATTGTTCTTTTATTTTAACTTTTTTTTATTATATATTAATTTTTAGTAAATTATTATGAAATTTAAATATTTTGTATGTTATAGTTTTTTAAAATTCATCTATATAGTACCTTGAATTACATGTTTGGAATGAGTCTATAATAAATTTAGTTATTCATCATCATTCACCATTTATTATCAAAATTTATGAATGTGAATGTAGTTTTTCTATATAGTTTGTTGATATTATGTTTTATATTTAAGATGAATTGAAATATCTATTGAGTAATGTGTCCTTGGGTATAGGTAATTGGTTTCAGTCTACCTACCTATGTGGATGATTTTCCTTTGTCTGTAATGTTGAATTGGGGTTGTCTATCTGTTTCTCATGGATTACTCATGTGGAGATTTTCAATATCATACATCTCTATTCCATTACATGGTGTCATTATGAACTATATGAATATGAATCATCACGAAATATAGGACTGTGTTTTACTACTATTTTTGTGTAAAACAGTGAGTGGGACGTGTGACATGATACACATATCTATGGTTTTAAAATATTTTCTAGGTGGAGGGAATATTGTATTAAACTGAATTATCAGAATCACCCATATATAAAAAATAATTAAATGAGGTATGTTGTTGAGATTAATAGCTCATTATAATACTGTGAGATTGATTTCTTCTGATGCGACACTTTCATGACATGGATAATCCTACAAGGTTGTCTCATTCTAGAAAAATATGCACTAATATTATCTTCTACATGATAATCAATAAATAAGTGAATCTGTATTTTTTTTATCATGAAAATCCTATAAAATATAGATACCTCTATATTATCCATTATTTTCTTATTTTTGTCATATTTATTGGGTTATGCATATCTAGGAATATTTAATGGTTAGGAATCTAGAGGAATGGAGATGACTTTATTTATATGATGGATTGGAAAAAGGGTATTCTTTATATATATATATATCCAAGAATTTTTTATGATATGATTGGTAGTATTCCCTACCTAAATAATTAATTGGTGAGATTAAAACTAATGAAGACACAATTCATCGTGAAATATTGATCATGTCACAGAAATAGTTGTGAATAAGTTTCAAAAATTAAGACATCAGTTTTGTTATATAATAATTAATCAACATACATATAATTGATTAATTATACACAATACCCATCTTATAAAATATACTGTTACACATAAATATAAACTTCATTATTGTGATATAATTTTATATTATTCTTTTTGTGGAGAAAGTGAATATATGATACCAATAATCCTTGTAATATAATAAAATTTAATAGGAATATTTGGTTATTTAAGAATTTTCCTTTAGTATGATATTATGTATTAGAGCATTTCCTTCCTCATTATCCAATTGTTAAAGTTTTTTCAAACGTAAATCTAGATGAATAAGGAAGAATATATTGATTAGTTTATGGGTTCAAAGGAATTGGATTAAAAATATCCAAACTAATTTTATTCTCCACAATTTTATTATATATGATAGGGTATTTAAATGATTTAAGGTATTTTTTTCATATATAATAGATGCATGCATATGTCAAATGATATTTAAGGTAAATAAATATTTTTAGGAATAAATTAGACACATGGTTTCCATTAATGTAGATTGGTTATAAAAATCAATTATATTATTTTAAAAGATTTATAATATCAACAACATGATTTGAGAAGGGATGTAAACATATAGAAGGCTAGATGCATATAATTAATTAAATACTAGAGGATTCTTTTGATAAGTAGTGAAAGGGAATGACTAAATTGATATATAGTTTATTTAAATATTGGATATACATATGATAGTAAGTGTATTTTATCACATCTATCTCTTGAGAAAAAAATGTAAACAATTGATTTATAAATAGAATGAGATTTGTGTTCTTAATAAACTTGTTTCATGATATAATAAATTATATAAAATGATTTAATAGGATATGAAATTGGGATCTCCTATTATGGAAATTTATCCTATTTCAATCTATTGAAATTAGAACACAATTGGATTATATTTAAATAATGTTTCCCCAATATCATTGATGTATTTGGAGTATATATAAACTGGGAATATTATTTCTATGTGTTAATGTCTTATATATACTATACCAGTTGGTAAAATTTCTAGCATGAAGAATTATATTTTTTTGAAATTTCAAAATACATTCCTAAAGAATCCAATCATGGTCATTGAAGGCTATGGTTTTCAGGATGGCATAAAAATATTTAAAAATAATGGTACTATCAATGATATAAACATGATGGATTATTTGAAGCTCCACAGAACATCCCTTAATGTTAAGGATGTTATAATAATTAAAACTTATTTTTTGAAGGGAATGTGATACCAAATGTATATATATCGTTGTTCTATAAATTTACAGGAGTTGAAAATAAAATGAATACTTGATTTACCATATAGTTTATAATCATGACATAGATTAAATAGTTAGTTTATTGAGGATTTGATTTAATGTAGTATTATCAACTCAAAGTAATCAACCTAAAATTTCTGTATCATACGATCATTACCTTAATTTTATTAAATAATATTTAATATTAGATATTTTGTCATGAATAGGTAGGAGATTTTTAATTGTTTACATATAGTTTATGATACCAAAATTTTGATAACATATATTAAGACTAATTGTAATGACCCGAAATTTTGAATAAATCTTATTTCCTAATTTTGTGTGTTATTCTGTTTTTTATACTCAACAAAACTGTTTCATTTGATAACATGAGTATAAATAAGATGAGACCATTGGGTTTTGACTATTATATGACCATTGGTTAATATGACTACTGGAAACTAAACATTTCGATTATTTTCTCTAAATACAAGTGATCTTGGTTAATTAATATAGAATGAAGATTCGATGGCCTCACCCAACAGTCTTGGACCGATCAAAGCCCATCTAACAGAACGTGGGAAGGAGGTAGCACCACTGGGCTTTTCTCTGGACCAAACCCAAGCCTAACATCATCGTGTGAAGCTAGAACGAAATCGCCTTCATGAGAACATCAAAATGATAGAAATTACTACTCGTGCGATGTTGGTCGAGCCTCCCTCAGATTCTTTCACCTTAGCACACCTTACACTTAGGTCCTATGCTTGTGTGATAAGGGGATATGTAAGGAGACTGTAATTGCCTTGTGTAATCCTTTATTTTTAAAAAAATTATATTTCTTCTTATGATGAAGTTTATGAATTTTCAAATGTCCGGATAAATATAAAATGCATATTTTTGGTGAATTTTAGAGAAAGGATATTTTAAAAAATGTTTATGTAAACCTTAAATAACTAAAAATTTCTAATGATTTTCAAAAAATGGTCTTATACAATTATTTCAGTACGAAATTTAGAGTCTAATAAGATCAACTAAATTTTGTATAAATAGTAAATTATGAATAGTTATTTTGTGCATAGGATTAGTAATGTGACCAAATGGATTAGTAATCTTGCTCAATAAAGTATTAATATAATATAGGCACCTTGATTAAGTAATGTGATTCAATAAAATGGTTAAATAACGGTTTCATAAATTATTAGTCAAGTATTAGTTTTTTCAGGTGAATAGTGTTTTTTATTTAAAAATTAAATTAAAAATATTTAGGAAATTATTTTTATAAAATGGATTTCATTTTTGAAATCAGAGCATTGATATTTGGTTAATGTAAAATTTTTTGATTTTTCTGAGAAAGTTGAATTTTCAGTGAATAGTAGAAATACAGTTTTAGGGTTTCAGTCTGTTTAATGACATCATAATTGTGTCATAATGATATCATGAGATATTTTATGGGTTTTCTGACCAATGGTGATGAATTATTGTATGGGGGGCCCATGTGTCCTATCTCTATGGTAAATACCATGGGAGAGCCCATGGTTTTTTCAATACCACCAATGAGGTGTCCCTTGGCCATTAATGCCTTGTCCCCTCACTTTCCCTATAAATACCAAGCCATACTCTTATCCATTCGACTCCAAAATAATACTCAACGAATTTATGTTTTCCTTACCTCTCAAGGAGTTCTCCCAAGGTTCCCCCAATCCCTCAAGGTCCCAGCCTTTGTGTTTTAAGAGATACGTTTTAAGGTAAGGGATCCTACCTCTCTCTTTATTTTCAAGTAATCTCTTTTATGTCATTTGTTTTATGATCCATGATCTTATGATGAAGGATGTTATTTTATATTCCTATTACTACCCTTTACATTTTTTTATGATGAGAGAACCCCTCTTTCTCTCATCAATTCTTTTTAAGAAAGTTTTAGTGGCGCCGTTAGGCTGCCGAATTTTTAATGGATTCGTTCACCTTTCTCATTTTTCAATGTTCTACTTTCATGTCAAGTCTTTCAAGTTCCTTTTTATTATTTTGGGGTATGATATATATATATATCATATTTTTCTTTTATGTTCATATGATGAGAGACCCTATTTGATCTCATCAATTCATTTTTTGTTGAAGTTTAGGTGACACCGTTAGGCTGCTGAATTTTTAAGGGATTCATTCACCTTTGTCATTTTTCAAAGTTCAACTTTCTTGTAAAGCCTTTCATGTTACATTTTATTATTTTGTGTAATGATATATATATCTATCATATTTATCTTTTATTTTCATATGATGAGAGACCCTATTTGATCTCGTCAATTCATTTTTTTTGAAGTTTAAGTGACGCAGTTAGGCTGCTGAATTTTCATAAGAGAAATCTTATTTTTGTCTTCCATTCATGTTATTCATTTCATATGGTATATCTTTAAAATTTCATTAACATGTTCTTAAATACTTTATATTCTTCCCCCTACTGTTTTATGGATCCTTTATGAATGGTTGAACCATGTCCCCTCTCTTTTCAATGTTTTCTAAAACCTCGTAACATAGTCGTTATTCTGCAGAATTTCCATCTCAAAATGTCTCTATCTTATTCTCAAATTCATGTATTTTATTAAGTGAATACTCATATCTCATTATTCTAAAGTGGTATTCACATATATACCAAAAATTTCTATTTTAAATTCTGTGATTTACATACATGATACCCACTTTCCCTTTCCGTGGGTTTAAAGTGACATAAAGATCATGTCTTTAAAGCAGTTTTTAAAACGTTATGATTATGAAATTAAACACATTTCTTTAATGTTATAAGGATTTTTTATTAAATTATTGATGATTATATATGTGTCTCACATGATAATAAAGGAAAATTAAAGGGTGCGCCCGGATAGAGCTCCAATGCATTGGCTAAAGACTTAATCTCTAGAGATGACCATTTTTAATGACGCCTTGGTTAATAACCTTGGTAATTTTTAATGACACCTTGGAGATGGACCTTGGTGAAACGAAAATGATTGTCAATATTAAATGTTTTAGAGACATCTTAAAGTTATGGAATACGTTATTTTTATTATGATATGCCTCATGATTTCTTTCTCATGCCTTAATGTTCTTTTTCATGACATTGTTGATGTATCTCAAGTTCACATGTAAAATGTTTCTCTTGTATCCCTTACTGGGAATTTTGCTCACCCTTTATTTTGATGTATGTGCCCAGGTTATGAGATGCATAAATGAACCTAGGATGAACATAAGGATAATCCTATCACGTGTTTAAGAAGGATGTTTTATGTTTTCATGTTTTTTGTTTCTGGTTTCTGGTTTCCAATTCACTAAACCTTAAAGATCCTCGGTTTTGTAAAATGTATTGAAATGTTATGTTATAAAAAGGTGGTATGTGATAGTTGGTATCAAAGGATCATTAAGTTATTTGTGGAAATTAGGATATGAAACCTTTAGTAAGAACCCTATAGAATAGTTTAAATATAGGAAATCTTCCTGGTATTTTGGTGATTATTGATTAAGGGGTTGCCAAGCAAATACATCCTTGTCTGGATACGAGCAGGTAGAGGTGGCTCTTGCACAAATGTACATAGGGGTAAAACCCGGAAACACCGCTTTGAGCTAGACTTGAACGGGAATTGGTACAAGACAACGGGCCTTTCTGCACTCTTGGTTACGACACTCCCATGGGATATTCTTTGGTAAATTCATAAGCTTAGTATGAACCATTATTAAATGAACAAAGATAAAATAAAATAAATACTCACATAAGATTATATGATCATGGATAACCTAGATTAGGACATAGGGGATCACATGTTAGGGTATACTTTTCTTCTACAAGTTAACCTTCTATGCTTTAAGTTACCTTTTCATGATTAATGGCTATTTATTTAAGCACCCTAATTATACTTTTTTTTCGTAGTTAATGGCGGGAAATGGAAGAGCATGTCCCAACAACCAATGTGAAAGGAAATGTGACGATTTACCTATTAATGTGACAAAGATGACGAAATATCAAGTTGAAAATATTTTGATTATGCCATACCAGCTATAAAAAATCGCAATTTATAATTGGTACCTAGTTGAATGCCCAAACTCATCATGGAAGAAGAAGACAAAGTCCCAAGGATGATCATCTGAAAAAGTTGACAAGGGAATGAAGACCCAATTTCTTTTTTGAAAAAAGTGTGGCAAGACGCACCAATGAGAATGTCACAAAGGAACTGATATATGTTTTAAGTGTGGGAAGATAGAGCATAATGTAGCCAATTGCTTTAAAAAAATGGATAATGTAATGATTAGAGATAAGGTTCTATCTAATGTACCTTATATATTTCGACGTCGTAAATGTGGAGAAGTTAGACATTATCCAAGGAAATTCTCTCTTGAAATGGATGAGAAGCATAAGGAGCATCAACAATCTTCAGGGACAAGGGAACAACGAAAGTCCTATGATGAGATGGATCTTGATGACTGAAGTACATGTAACCTCTTCACAATAATTGTCTATGTCATGTTGTATTTTAGTTCGGGCTCTATGAGCAAATCTTTTATGTTTTCTAAGATCATCGAGTCAGTACCTAAGATGATTTTATATCATTAAAGAAAACATCTATTGTTAGGTACCACATGTTGATGTAGTGAAGTTGTTCTTCTTTAAAAAAGGGTGATTAGGGTATTAAAAGATGATTATTATTTTGGATTATGTTCACTATTTTGGGAACCCTATATGATCGAGGTAAATAGATTACTACGGTATTTTCTTTGAGGAATAAAGGATGACTTATATTTTGAAGAATCAAAAAATTTAAGGTGAACTTATGGTAATATAGGTTACTTATGGAAATGATTAACCTATATTGGGGAAAATATGTTTTGGTTAGCTACTTTTGTTATAAGATGTTAGGAGTGGTTGATGTTGTTTGGAGATGAACGATGAAGTTTATTTTGGAAGACTATGTTATCAAATCTTTCTAGTATTTAGGTTTCAATCATAGTTTGGTTTATTTTGAGGAATTTTAAGGACAGTTATTTATGGAATGGTCTATGATGAACCTTGGGTTGACCGTGGAATTTTGATGATTTAAAAGTAGTTTCCTTTACTATGGGGTCATTTAATTTCGAAGAGTTGTTTTATCTTACTGTTTCTGTTTTTTGGGATAATAGAAGAAATAGATAGTTAATCTTTTGTGGATTGTGTGATTCTATAGAAGATGATTCTTGTTCTTTGATGAGACCAAGTAGTTTTGAATGCTCATCTTTTGGAGAAAAGATTAGTTTTGGTAGAGACTTATTAAAGGATGAAACTCTACTTGAAGGTTGGTATATTTCCCTGTGTTTTATTCTATGTAGTAAATGAATTCCTCAAAACTATGAAAAGGAATGTAAAAAAAAAATTCTGTTAATTTTTCCTACTGGGAAATCAAATACCGTTTAACCCATCATAAGTTTGTGATTTTCTTGTTGTTAAATTTTTCCTAATCATGTTTTCTATCACTCTCCCTCAGAATGTGACTATTTGTTTTCTCCTTCATGTCTATGTTTTCCTACATGGAATTCTAGTGTGGGTTAACTCGGGTGACCTTTTTACTTCCCTTTCTTTCATTTAATGTAATAGTGTTACTGACTCTTTTTCTGATATGGGACATTCAATGAAATTTCCAATCCTGATTTTAAAAATTGTGAGGACGCAATTTCTTAAGGGGGGAAGATTGTTACCACCCTAAATTTTGAATAAATCTTGTTTCCTAATTTTGTGTGTTATTTTATTTTTTAATACTCAACAAAACTATTTCATTTGATACCATGTGTATAATTAAGATGAGACCATTGGGTTTTGACTTTTATATTACCATTGGTCAATATGACCACTGTAAACTAAACGTTTCGATTATTGTCTCTAAATATAAGTGATATCGGTTAATTAATATAGAAAGAAGATTTGATAGCCTCACCCAGTTGTCTTTGAACAATCAAAGCCCATCTAACAGAACTTGGGAAGGAGGTAGCACCACTGATCATTGCTCTAGACCAAATTCAAGCCGAACTTCATCGTGTGAAGCTAGAATGGAATCACCATTGCGAGAAGTTAAAACTGATAGAAATTACTACTTGTGCGATGTTGGTCGAGCCTCCCTTAGATTCTCTCAACTTAGCACACCTTACACTTAGGTCCTATGCTGGTGTGATAAGGGGATATGTAAGGAGACCGTAACTACCTTGTGTAATCCTTTATTTTAAATAAAAATTAATATTTCTTCTTATGATGAAGTTTATGAATTTTCAAATGTCTGGATAAATATAGTATGCATGTTTTTGGTGAATTTTAGAGAAAGGATATTTTAAAAAATGTTTATGTAAACCATAAATAATTAAAAATGTGTAATGATTTTCATAAAATGGTCTTCTACAATTATGTTCTGTACGAAATTTAGAGTCGAATAAGATCAACGTAATTTTTGATGAATAGTAAATTATGAATAGTGATTTTTTGCTTAGGATTAGTAATGTGACCAAATGGATTAGTAATCTCAATTAAATTAAGTATTAATATAATCTTGGCACCTTGATTAAGTAATGTGATTCAATAAAATGGTTAAATAACGGTTTCATAAATTATTAGTCAAGTATTAGTTTTTTCGGGTGAATAATGACTTTTAATTAAAAATTAAATCAAAAATATTTATAAAATTATTTTAATAAAATGGATTTCATTTTTGAACTCAGAGCATCGATATTATGTTAAGGTAAAGTTTGGGGAATTTTCTGAAAAAAATGAATTTTCGGTGAATAGCGTATTTATATAAAAATTAAATTAAAAAAATTTAGAAAATTATTTTTATAAAATGGAGTACATATCTGAAATCAGAGCATTGATATTTGGTTAAGGTAAAATTTTGGGTTTTTTCTGAGAAAGTTGAATTTATGTGAATAGTAGAAATATAGTTTTAGGGTTTCGGTATGTTTAATGACATCAAAACTATGTAATGATAATTTCATGAGATATTTTAATGGTTGGCCGGCCAAAGATGATGAATTATTGTATGGGGTGCCCCATGTGGCCTAACACCATGAGAAATACCATGGGAGAGCCCATGGTTTTGCCAATACCACCAATGAGGTGTCCCTCAGCCATTAATGCCTTGTCCCCTCACATTCCCTATAAATACCAAGGAATCCTCACGTCCATTCGACTCAAAAATCATCCTAAACGAAGTTATGGTCTCCTTACCTTCCATGGAGTCCTCCCAAGGTGCCCCGAAGCCCTCAACGTCCAACCATTGAGTTTTAAGAGATAAGTTTTAAGGTAAGGGATCCTACCTCTCTCTTTCTTTTCAAGTAATCTCTTTTATGTCATTTCTTTTATGCTCCATGCATTTATGTTGGAGGATGTTCTTTTATATTCCTCTTACTGAACTTGTCATGTTCATATGATGATATACCCCATCATACTCTCATCAATTTATTTTAATAATGATTAAGTGGCGCTGTTAGGCTGTTGAATTTTTAAGAGATTCGTTCACCTTTCTCATTTTTCAAAGTTCTACTTTCATGTCAAGTCTTTCAAGTTCATTTTAATTATGATGTGGTATGATATATATATCTATCATACTGATCAATTATGCTCATATTATGAGATAAACTATTTGATCTCATCAATTCATTTTTTGTTGAAGTTTAGGTGACGCCGTTAGGCTGCCGAATTTTTAATCGATTCATTCACCTTTCTCATTTTTCAAAGTTCTACTATAATGTCAAGTCTTTCAAGTTCCTTTTTATTATGTTGGGGTATGATCTATATATCTATCATACTTATCTTTTATGTTCATATGATGGGAGACCCAATTTGATCTCGTCAATTCATTTTGTTGAAGTTTAAGTGACGTCGTTAGGCTGCCGAATTTTCATAAGAGAAATCTTATTTTTGTCTTCCTTTCATGTTCTTAATTTCATATGGTATATCTTTCAAATTTCATTAACATGTTCTTAAATCCTTTATATGCTGTCCCCATAATGTTTTATGGATCATTTATGAGTGGGTGACCCATGTCCCCTCTCTTTTCAATGTTTTCTAAAACATCGTAACATAGCCGTTATGCTGTAGAATTTCCGTCTCAAAATGTCTCTCTCTTATTCTCAAATTAATTTATTTTATTAAGTAAATACTAAAAGATATTTATTATAAACGGATATTTACATATATTCCAAAATGTTCTATTTTAAATTCTGGGATTTACAAACATGAGACCCACTTTCCCTTTCCGTGGGTTTAAAGTTACATAAAGATCATGTCTTTAAAGCAGTTTTTAAAACATTATGATTATGAAATGAAACACATTTATTTTATTCTATATGGGTTGTTTATCAAATTATTGATGATGATATATGTGGATCACGTGATAATAAAGGCAAATTTAAGGGTGCGCCTTTATAGCGCTCCAATGAATTGGGTAATGACTTAATCTCTAGAGATGACCATTTTGAACGGCGCCTTGGTGAATAACCTTGGTAATTTTTAATGACACCTTGTGGATGGACCTTGGTGAAACAAAAATGATTGTCAATATTAAATGTTGTAGCCACATCTTAAAGTTATGAAATAAGTTATTTTTATTATGATATGCCTTATGATTTCTTTCTCATGGATTAAAATTCTTTTTCATGGCATTGTTGATGTTTCTCAAATTCACATGTCACGACCCGTCCTCGGGACCCGTGCCGTGACTACCCCAAGCTAGCCTTCCATAGGCCAGGGGCTGGCGACTAGCACCAAGGCATAAATCCCGGTAAAAAGGGAAGGCATTTCCTTTGTAAAGTAAACAAGCACCCCAGAGTAATCAAGCGGAGGAAGTAAACACTAAGTAAAAACTGGTACAACAGTAAGTGCGGAAAAGTAAGTGGGTCAGTATACAAACCCAAACTGAAAGTAAAGTACAAATCGAAAGGGAAAACAACAACTGAAAAGTTATGCTGCAACGTCGAGCTGTCCACTGGAAGTCCCACCTGAAGGGTGGGTACAGATAGCATCCATTGCTCCTCGGGTCCAGCCGACCGCTCCGAGTACGTCCCACCCAGTGGTCCACCTCCAGGTACCATCCTGATCCGCAAGCCTCCACCACGATCAGCGTTGTCTGTCGTCTACAACCAACACAACTAAGTGCGGGCATAGCCCGTGTAGGGGTGAGTATAAGCTACTCAGTAGGGACCCCGATACCCCCGAAGGTCTCCCAGAATCCACAAGGGATAATCCAAAAAGGAAAGATAAAATCACAAAGTAACATCTGACACTGCTTATGGATATGCCCATACATATACATAAGTCATCAATTCCCGTTCGGCTCCAACATCTGAGCCCCAGTACAACCAAGTCCACACAGGAAAGTAATACGTAAATCCACACAGGATATCACAACACAATCCACAAAGGAAAGCAAAACAGGATTCACCTCACACAGGAATACTTCTTGAATGACGATAGAGATGATCAGATGTATCCACTGATTCATCTAAGCCGTCAGACCCACAAGGATCGGTAGGTACTACCCCCCCCCCCCCCCCCCCCCCCGCAATTACCCACACAGGATCAATCATGAAGTTGAAACCATATCTATTCGGAAACTCCTTCTCCATCAAGTACAGTGGTTATGCCGCTACAACCAAGCGTTTCCCTGTAACCTGGGACTGTTGTAGTACTCCACCTATCGAGTACTGTGGGCCTGCTGCTACAACCAAGCGCTTCCCACCATGGGTCGGCCGCTACAACCAAGCGCTCTCCCTCATAGCCTCTAGAGGTACTCCTTCTGTTGAGTACCATGGTCCAGCCGCTACAACCAAGCGCTCCTCCGTCGTGGGTCTGCCGCTACAACCAAGCAATCCCATGTGCTGCTACAACCAAGCTCTCCTCCGTCGTGGGTCTGATGCTACAACCAAGCGTTCCCCCGTGCTGCTACAACCAAGAGCTCCTCTGTCGTGGGTTTTCCGCTACAACCAAGTGCTCCCCCTCATAGCCTCCAGAGGTACTCCATTTGTTGAGTACCGTGGGTCTGCCACTACAACCAAGCGCTCCTCCACCATGGGTCTGCTGCTACAACCAAGCGCTTCCCACTGGACTATCCGTAACAAACCGAGTCGTTCGATCAGCAGTCGTCAAGTCTGAACCGGCTCTAGGGTTTCCGCACACAGCATGCTCGTTCCGGGAGGGTCCACTCCATGAGTCAAGAGGTCGATGCATCAACTGACACATAGTCTGGAGTTGATTTATCCCAATAGTACCTTAGTGGTCACTACCGAACCCACAGAGGATTCATGTACTGTCTTCATTGTTGTCACAGCCGCAACTAGCTCTAGGGTTCCCGCACACAGCAAGCTTGCCCGGGAGGGTCCGCTCCACGAGCCGAGTGTATGATACATAAACTGACACATAGTATAGATTTGATGTATCCAAAAGTTCTGTATCGCCAACAGGAACTCAACGTCACAGACGACGCGTTAAACGGACGCCCGGTCTGAGAGTTATTGGTTTTTTCGTCTCCTGGGCCCGGTTAGTTTTTAAGGAAAAACCAACCCGAACGTACTCCACCTGTGTCCAATCCTCGGGGGGAGTAAGCCAAAAGATCCATCTCGCTTAGAGGAATCCACCAAAGTCAACGGCACGTCAATCAGACGTCCGGAGCTCAAGATACGAGCGTTTCCGCTCCGAGGGCCCGGTTGGTTTCGTGTACGAACCAACCCGGCCGAACCCAAAGTATTCCAAAACCATGAGTGTGATATATCAAAACGACTGCCTCGATCCAAGGATTGCATTTCCGCTGATGGTGCATCGTTCGGAGGCCCGTATCACATGTTATGAGCAAAAGACCGAAAAAGGTCCCGGAACAGGGGGTCTGGGCCCGGACCGACCCAGCCGGCGCAGCCCGACCCTGCCAGGGTGGCCCGGTCCGACCTGGGCGCGACCCGGACCGACCGGCACGGGTGCGTCCCGGCCGCCTGGCGGCTGGCCATGATGGCCGAGCGGGTGCAAGGGGGCGCCGCGCTCCTTGAAGGTTCTGCGGCCCCATGTGGGGGGCCGCCTCTCGCCAAAGGACGCGGAAAGGCCGCGTCCTTCCTCCACGATCCCGCGCGGCCGTGGGACTGGCCAGCACCGCCGTGGCTTTCAACCGCGGTTGGCCGCTGCCGGTGCACCGGCGGAGACTTCCGTGGACCACCGGACGCGCTCCGGTGGTCTGATTCTCCTGCGGTCTTCACCAATGATCTTCCTGGGACCCGACCTTCGCTGCAAAGCCTTCAAATCACACGAGAGGCTTGTTTTGTCATCATCCGCAGTTCACACACCAAGAACGAAGGGCGGTGGGTTCAGACTTGTTCGTTGGTCCACACCCACCGCGTTAGCGGTTTGAAGCAACCCATAATTTCTAGCAATTGATAAACCGCGACCCGCAATAATAATCCGCGGACCAACTTGTTAATTGGTTGGTCCGCGTTCTTGCCTTGGAGGAAAACAAACATGGGTATTATCATTTTCAAAATGAACCCTACCTCAACGTCGTCGTCGGACGCGAGTTCGTCACAGAATTGACCGTCGCAGAAGAAAAGGATCGTCGCGTCGCCGAAGGGCGTTGCTGTCGCGCGATACTCGGCGTCGCGTAGACAGACACCAAGGATCAAGAACATACAGATTTAATTATAACAATTAAATCCATGTTGATGTTATAATCCACAATGAATTAAAATGACCGCAATCCCCTACCTCATGATGCTGATTGAAGATTGTCGCGGGGATGGAACGTCACAGAAGAAGCGTCGGCGCCGCTTCACGTCGATCTCCAGGGGCCTGGCATTCTTCGTCGCCCTTCGTTGGAGGTCGGCGTTCTTCTCGTTCTTCACGTTCTTCGCGTTCCTTGCATTCTTCGGGGAGGAAGATGAAGGACTTAATGTTTTTGTCAAATCCACTCAACGAACAATCCTCAAGAAGACACGTGTTGGTCTTATTTCATTACATGCCAACAAATGAAAATTAAAGATAAGTAATGAACAAATTGATTCAGAGAATTAATTGTAACGAACTAACCGCCCAATTAATAGGGGCATTAAGAAATTAGAAAATGCATCAGTTGACTTTCATTTAAAAGGGTTTTCGCGGGTGCGTTACTTAGGGGAAAAGAAACGGTGGGGCTCGTGCGGGCCTCAACTCACAAATTTCCTACCAAGAGGGTAGGATATTTTGAATTTCACCCTATCCGCTTCAACTCAGCTTAAGCAGCTTTATGTGACTTTTATGTGGCTTTAAGTGAAATAAAAATAAAGTTGTCGTACGACATTATTTTATTTCTTAGTATAACCCCAAAAATTTAAAAACCACACCCGAGCAAACGCAACCCTGGAAGAGGAATTTCTAATAAAATATTGGCGCTTAGATTCCATAGGTGCCCTCAGAATTCGATTCTGAGCACCGGTTCAAAAGTTAGAAAACCCCGCCCGATCGTTCACTGAACGTACCGAGCCAAACTTCGGAAAATGATTCCGGGCACACCAGGCCTCGGAATCAGGTGACGTCAGAAACTGCGTTCATGTATAATTCCAAAGAAAATTAAGAAAAAAAGTTCTTTGATATTTACGGGTCTTTACATCACTCCCACCTCAGGGCTTTTTGTCCCCATAAAGATACATCATAAACTATGGAAACAAAAGTGGGTACTGAGCACGCATCCGAGCCTCCCGCTCACAAGTGCTCTCCTAGAGGTTCCTATGCTTCCATCTGATGCGCACTAGAGGAATTTACCGTCCACGTAGGACTCGCTCCTGTCGATCCTCGATCTCCACCGGGACCTCCGCAAAAGTCTCCCTATCATCAACGTCTTGCTCCACATGGTCAATGATGTGCGTCGGGTCGTGCACGTATCTCCTCAGCTGGGATACATGGAAGACATCGTGCACCCGGTGCAACTGACGTGGTAGAGCCAGGCGATAAGACACCTCACCAATCCTGCTAAGGACCTAGAATGGTCTAATGAATCATGGAGACAACTTGCCGCCTCGGCCAAATCTCCGTAACTCATTTCGAGGTGGGACCCGTAAGGAAACGTGGTCGCCATCCTCGAACTCTAGTGGTCTTCGCCTCCTGTCAGCACAAGACTTTTTCCAGCTCTGAGCTGTCCTCATCCGCTCTTGGATGACATGGACCTTTCTGGTCTTACTCGAGCTGCTGAGATTTCTTCCTTGCCGAGAAGAGAAATCTGGTCTCATCCCCTGGATAAACCACGTTCTTCGCCTAATACAGTCAATCCCGTCGTGGATGATAGAAACCATTGAAAGGATGACGTTGTAAGGCCTCGACGCTACTACCAAGTGATCCAACCATTACTCGCGCCTCTAAGGGTTGAGTCACACTGTCAGCATAAGTGTGTGGTCACTGGGTCTCCTCCAGTAGGTATCTCAATGTGAGGGTCAAGTCAACAGTTTTTAAACCGGAACCTCTTAGTAACAACACAAAGAGAGGACATGGAGGTAAATGCCAAAAGAAAGGTGTCTTTTATTTCTACAGTTCAATGTACAAAGACACAAAACACCTACAAACAAACATCAACAACGCTAGAAGAAACATAAACAAAAGTCTCCAGGTCTAGAGCTAGTCCCACTCCTGTCCATCTACTCCCGGAGCTCCACGATTGTAGGCCTCAGCTGCCTGAAGCTGAGCTCTCCCATGTCCACCAGCTCCCTGCGATCGGGGTGGACCTCTTGGTGGTGGTGGTGGTGGTAGAGCCTCAAAGCATCGTCCACCACCTGCTGCTCGGCCAGCTCCTCTGCCTCTTCCGCCTGCTCCCTGCGGACCGCCATGGTCGACCCTCTGCCTCTGCCTGGGTGGCCCCTCAACAATATGCTACTCCTCGGCAAGGCGGGTCGGGAAGTCACGAGCCATGTGACCAACCCCACTGCATGAGTAACACATTCCTCTAATGGTAAGTCGTTGTCAACCCTGAGTGCCTCTCACAAACGATCATGTGTCATGCGGTCGACCACCGGTAGGTCTAGTCCTCTTGGACCCCTACGTCATCTGTCTACTGCCCGCTGCAGAAGACTCTGCCGCATGCCGGCTAGTGGTGGGTCCTGCTATTGGAGAATGCTCAGCAAGGAAACCCTCCACTAAGAGAGCTCGCTCCAACACCCCTGTATGTGTCGGAAAGCTGTGAGAAACAACTAATGCTCTGATCTATCGCCTGATCCCCTACTCAAAGGTTCGGTCCCTTACGAATGGGTCCCGTACCATGTCTTTGGAATAGCGCGATAGATCGGTAAACCTCGTTGTGTATTGGGCTACTGTCATGCTGCCCTGCCGTAGCTATAGTAGCTCCTGAATGTGCACCGATCGGAGGGTGGCTGGGATGATCTCTGAGCGGAAAAGGCTATCAAAGTTCGTCCAAAGGATTGACGCCTCGTCATGCACCTGGATCATCAAGCTCCACCATCTGTCTGTTGCTGCGTGCAGTAGGCTCGCTGCGAGGATCACCATGAGGTCTTCTGGTGTCCTCAATAACAGGAAAAGTTGAACCACTGCATCCAGCCAGTCCTTGGCTGCCTGGGGGTCCGTCTCCCTGCGGAACCTGGGCGGTCGCTGGCGCTGGAACTCATGCAGCGCACTAAGGCAACGTGCATCGTCAGCGGCTGGTGAGGGAAGCATCGGTGGCTCAGCGGGTAAAGGTACCGTCGGTGCCTCAGTTGTCAAAGGGCCCTGCACCGAGGCCTTGTCGCTCGTTGGACTGTCGTCACGCCCAACTCTCAGAACCCTAGCTGGCTACCATCGTGGGGCCATCCTGAAAAGGAAGCAGGTGCGCCATGGTCAGGACAGTATACCTGGTGAGCTGACATAAAGTAATCACAAAGAAAACATGAAACACACACGCAATCAATGTTTTCGTGCATTAAGTCGGAAATCAGAATTCAGGGTCCTGGTGTACGGATACGTCGGCCGCCGCACCAACACTGGACTCTCTGGACTGATTACCACACCCAATACACATAACACTATTGCTTCACATAGAAAATGATCAGAGTCTGTGGTAGAAACGTACTCCTCTGATACCAATTTGTCACGACCCCTCCTCGGGGTTCATGTCGTGACTACCCCAATCCCGCCTTCCATAGGCCAGGGGATGGAGACTAGCACCAAGGCATAAATCCCGATAAAAAGGGAAGGCATTTCCTTTGTAATGTAAACAAGCACCACAGAGTAAGCAAGCGGAAGAAGTAAACACTAAGTAAAAACTGGTAAAATAGTAAGTGCGGAAAAGTAAGTGGGTCAGTATACAAACCCAAACTGAAAGTAAAGTACAACTCGAAAGGGAATACAGCAACTGAAAAGTAAAGCCGCAACGTCGATCCGTCCACTGGAAGTCCCACCTAAAGGGTGGGTACAGATAGCCTCCACTGCTCCTCGGGTCCAGCAGACCGCTCCGAGTACGTCCCACCCAGTGGTCCACCTCCAGGTACTGTCCTGCTCCGCAAGCCTCCACCACGATCATCATTGTCCATCGTCTGCAACCAACAAAACGTAGTGCAGGCGTAGCCCATTAAGGGGTGAGTATTAGCTACTCAGTAGGGACCCCGAGACCCCCGAAGGTCTCCTAGAATCCACAAGGGATAATCCAAAAAGGAAAGATAAAATCACGAAGTAACATCCGACACTACTTAGGTATATGCCAATACATATACCTAAGTCATCAATTCCCATTCATCTCCAACATCTTATCCCAAGTACAACCCAGTCCACACAGGAATGTAAAACGTAAATCCACACAGGATAGCACAACACAATCCACAAAGGAAAGCAAAACAGGATTCAGCACACACAGGAATACTTCTTGAATGACGATAGAGATGATCAGATGTAGCCACTAATTCATCTAAGCCGTCAGACCCACATTGATCGGTAGGTACTACCCCCCCGCAATGACCCACATAGGATCGATCATGAATTTGAAACTATAGCTATTGGGAAACTCCCTCTTCATCAAGTACAGTGGTTTTTCCGTTACTACCAAGCACTTCCATCTAACCTTGGACTGCTGTAGTACTCCACCTATCGAGTATTGTGGTCCTGCTGATACAACCAAGTGCTTCCCACCATGGGTCTACTGCTACAACCAAGTGCTCCCCCTTATAGCCTCTAGAGGTACTCCTTCTGTTGAGTACCATGGGTCAGCCGCTACAACCAAGCGCTCCTCCGTCGTGGGTCTGCCGCTACAACCAAGCGCTCCCCTGTGCTGCTACAACCACGTGCCCCTCCGTCGTGAGTCTGCCGCTACAACCAAGCGTTCCCCCGTGCTGCTACAACCGTACGCCCCTCTGTCGTGGGTCTGCCGCTACAACCAAACACTCCCCCTCATAGCCTCCAGATGTACTCCTTTTGTTTAGTACCACGGGTATGCCACTACAACCAAGCGCTCCTCCACCGTGGGTCTGCTGCTACAACCATGCGCTTCCCACTAGACTATCCGTAACACACCGAGTCATTCAATCAGCAGTCGTCAAGTGTCAACCGGCTATAGGGTTTCCGCACACAGCATGCTCGTTCTGGGAGGGTCCACTCCACGAGTCAAGAGGTCGATGCATCAACTGACACATAGTCAGGAGTTGATGTATCCCAATAGTACTATAGTAGTCACTACGAAACCCACAGAGGATTCTCGTACTGTCATCATTGTTGTCGCAGACACATCCAGCTCTAGGGTTCCCGCACACAGCAAGCTCGCTCGGGAGGGTCCGCTCCACGAGCTGAGGGGCTGATACATCAACTGGAACATAGTACAGAGTTGATGTATCCAAAAGTTTCGTATCACCAACAGGAACTCAACGTCGCAGACGGCGCGTCAAACGGACGCCCGGTCTGAGAGTTATTGGCTTTTTCGTCCCAGGGGCCCGATTGGTTTTTAAGGAAAAACCAACCCGACCGTACTCCACCTGTGTCCAAACCTCGGGCGGAGTAAGCCAAAAGATCCGTCTCACTTAGAGGAATCCACCAAAGTCGATGGCACATAAATCGGACATCCGGAGCTCAAGATACAGGCGTTTTCGCTCTGAGGGCCCTGTTGGTTTCGTGTACGAACCAACCCGGCCAAACCCAAAGTATTCCGAAACCTTGACTGTGATATATCGAAACGACCATCTCGATCCAAGGATCGCATCAACACTGACGCCGCGTCGTTTGGAGGCTCGTAGCTCATGTTATGAGCAAAAGACCGAAAAGGTCCCGGAACGGGGGGGCCCGGACCGACCCGGCCCAACTCCCCTGGGTCGGCCTGAACTGAGTCGACCGGACCCAGGTCCGGGTCTGACCCAGCTGGTGTGGCCCGACCCGGCCAGGGTGGCCCGGCCTGGCCTGGGCGCGACCTGGCCCGACCGGCGCGGGCGCGGCGCGGCCGCGTGGCGGCTCGGCCGTGATGGCCGAGCGGGTGCAAGGGGGCGCCGCCCCCCTTGAAGGTTCCGCGGCCCCTCGTGGGGGCTGCCTCTCGCCAACGGACGCAGCAAGGCCGCGTCCTTCCTCCGCCGCGGGACCGGCCAGCGCCGCCGCGGCTTTCAGCCACAGTGGGTCTTTCTAGCGGCGCGCTGCGCGCCGCCGCATCCTTGTGGCCGGCCGCCGCCGGCGCGCCGGCGGAGACTTCTGCGGACCACCTGACGCGCTCCGGTGGTCCGATTTGCCTGCGGTCATCACATGTGATCATCTCGGGACCCGACCTTCGCTGCAAAGCCTTCAAAACGCCCGAGCGGCTTGTTTTGTCATCGTCTGCAGTCCGCACACCAAGAACGAAGGGCAGTGGGTTCAGACTTGTACGTTGGTCCGCACCCACCGCGTTAGCGGTTTGAAGCAACCCATAATTCCCAGCAATTGATAAACCGCGACCCGCAATACTAATCTACGGACCAACTTGTTAATTGGTTGGTCCGCGTTCTTGCCTTGGAGGAAAAAAACATGGGTATTATCATTTTCAAAACGACCCCTACCTCAACATCATCGTCAAATGCGAGTTCGTCACGGAATTGACAGTCGAGGAAGAAAAGGATCGTCGGGTCGCAGAAGGGCGTCGCTGTCGCGCGGTACTCGGCGTCGCGTAGACAAACTCTGAGGATCAAGAACATAGTGATTTAATTATAACAATTAAATCCATGTTGATGTTATAATCCACAAAGAATTAAAATTACCGCAATCCCCTACATCAAGATGCCAATTGAAGATTGTCGCGGGGATGGAACGTCATGGAAGAAGCGTCGGCGTCGCGTCGTGTCTGTCTCCGGGGTTCTGGCGTTCTTCATCGCCCTTCATCGGAGGCCGGCGTTCTTCGCGTTCTTCGTGTTCTTCACGGAGGAGGATGAAGGACTTAAAGTTTCTGTCAAATCCTCTCAACGAACAATCCTCAAGAATACATGTGTTTGTCTTATTTCATTACATGCCAACAAACGAAAATTAAAGATAAGTAACGAACAAATTCATTCAGAGAATTAATTGTAACGAACTAACCACCCAATTAATATGGGCTTTAAGAAATTAGAAAACATGTCAGTTGACATTCATTAAAAAGGGTTTTCGCGGGTGCGTTACTTAGGGGAAAAGAAACGGTGGGGCTCATGCGGGCCCCACCTCACAAATATCCTACCAAGACAGTAGGATATTTTGAATTTCACCCTAACCGCTTCAACTCAGCTTAAGCAGCTTTAAGTGGATTTTAAGTGGATTTAAGTGAAATAAAATTAAAGTTGTCGTACGAAATTATTTTATTTCTTAACTTAACCCCAAAAATTTAAAAACCACACCCGAGCAAACGCAACCCCGGAAGAGGCGTTTCTAAGCAAATATCGGCGCTTCGATTCGATAGGTGCCCTCGGAATTCGATTCCGAGAACCAGTTCAAAAGTTAGAAAACCCCGCATGTTCGTTCACTGAACGTACCAATCCTAACATCCGAAAATGATTCCGGGCACACCGGGCCTCGGAATCAGGTGACGTCAGAAACTGCGTTTTTGTATAATTCCAAAGAAAATTAATAAAACAATTTCGTTTAAATTTATGTGTCTTTACATCACATGTTAAAGGTTTCCCTTGTTTCCCTTACTAGGCCTTCTGCTCACCCTTTCTTTTGATGTATGTCCCCAGGTTATGATATGTAGTAATGAACCTAGGATAAACATACGGAGAATCCTTTCAATTGTTTAAGAAGGATGTTTTGTGTTTTCATGTTTTATGTTCTTGGTTTCCAAGACACTAAATCTTAAAGATCCTCGGTTTTGTAAAATGTAATGAATAGTTTTGTTATAAAAAGGTGGGATGCGATACTAATTCTTGGATAAAATTATTTCATATAGGGAAAAATGTTTACCTAGTTATTTTCTAAAATATTTGAGATTGTGTTACCAATACCCATTATTGTGACTTTTTTATAAATTATTCAGTCAAAAAATGAATAGTTAAAAACATTGTATACCATTTTAGATATAAAAACACTAATTTATTTTATTATTATTTATTAAAGGATGTGAACGTAATTTCATAAGAAAAAATGGCATTTCAAAAATATAAATATTTTTTGATGAGAATATAAATTCAAAGGGGATGGTGGGAGTATATTTGGAATTCATGAAGCTCTATGTTATCAAATGAATAATTAAAAAATTATACTTTTAAATAAAATTTTACATAATATCCTATGACTATTAGGATATATTAGCACAATATAATGTATGTAGAATCATAATTAAAAGTAAAAAATGTTTGGTAGAATGGGTTTCCAATGATTTTGATAACATATATTGGAAGAGTGACTTATATACAACAGATATTTACATTATAGTAGTTGATATTGAGAAATTAAGATGTTCGAATATATTCTTGAATTTTAATGTATGTGTATATAATTCCTAATTTTTTCATTATTAAATCTAGATTTCATATTTTAAATAGGTTTTATCATATGGACACGTTTACATATGATAAGAATTACATATGATGTATACTATTAAAAATCCATAAAAGAGTATCAATCAAAATGATAATATGTATGTTTATCATATATTACAAGATGAACAAGTGTTTATGTATATTTTTTTAAATATTATTAATGTGTTTACGACTATTAAAATGTATGAGATTAATGGGAAACTCCATTATTTTTTTTATTGACATTAGCTACATAAATTTCTATAAATATTTACAATTCATAAAATAATAATTTAAGATGACCAATCAATGCATGACATTTAGTAAATTCCTAGAACATATTCATCTTAAAGTTATATATGTTAGGAAGACATGTTAATGTTAGTGTGAGTATGATTCTTTTATAGTGATATAAAATATACTAATAAAGAATAAATATTAGAAAATGATACTTTCAGTGTGTTGGATGACCTTATAATCATACAACATGGTGTGTCATATTGATTTTTTTCATATACATGCATTTCACGTATCATGGTTTATACACTATACCTTTATATATAATAATAACTTTCCTAAAAACATTAATAACTTGAAACCCATCATTGGAAATATTTTAAATTGGATTAGATAATCCTTAGTGGTTGGATATGTTTTTTATTATGTATTTAGTTGGAAAATAACAAATATAAGATCATTCCCCATGTATGATGAGTACAAAATCAGGGACATGGATTGAGATCGACCATGGGACTAACTAGGTAGAGCTATATATTATATATCAATATGGATAAAGGATAAGTGATGTACTTATACATAGAATTGAATGGAATGTAATAAATTCATAGATCATATAAGTAGATTTTATAAGAATATATTAAGAATGATTTTTCTTTATTGGATTCATAGGTTTTGATCTCGTCATCACATTATGACTATAAGAAATGTAAAATTTTGGAATCCATTTTTTTATATGATGCATACTACTGTACACATGTATAGAATAACACCAAAAGAAACATCAAAATTAACTAATATAAGGAGATTCGTGATATAATATTTCAAATTGGATTTATATATACATCATAAATGAATAAAAGTCAATAACATATTCTATGTCCTAATGAAGGTAAATTTAGACAAATAAAAATTGAATTATGCATGACATTGAAAAAGTAAACCCCATTAGAAATATATCACCAAATGAATATTTTCATCGAAATTATATTTTGTATATTAAAGGATAATTAATTCGTGGGTAGTATAAACAACACAAAAAAGAACTATTTGGTGAATATAGATTATATATCACAGAAACAATATAGTGAGATGAAAATACCATACCATAATTATTGAAATCTTTCATAAAAATTCGTAACATCTTTATAATAAAATTGTGTTTATTATAAATTTATTAATGAACCATAAATATATAAATCATTCGTTTTTTATTTTAAATGTGACCATTTATTTTAAATGTTTAGCAATTCAATGCTATTGTCACATTTTGGTAAATTACTTCACAGTTTTTCACATACATCTTGATATGTGGTTTTTAGTCTTATTTTGTTGATAATGGTTTGATAAATTATAAAAAAATTTATTATGACATAAATATAATATATATCCATTATATATTTATTTATAGTATAGAATGAAATAAACTGTTCATAGAAATGGAATGCCATATCTATGTGTGATTGTTGTTTCCATTTTCTTAATGAATTGATAAAATGGATTGTAAATAATATATTACCATTAAATAATTAATAATATGTCATATATATAAAATATTTTTATTAAACACTTCATATAATCCAACGTAAATCATGAATAAATCTCATCGCATTGCAAGGTGGATGTACTCATTAAACACATGTGATGTTAGTGTATTCCAAGAGAAAGGATCATAAGAAGTTCTATGTGATATAATAATTTCAGAATTATAATAATATCATAAATACAATTTAGTAGTAATAAATACCCATTAATATCCATACTTGAGATGTTGGGATGGGAAACAAATTAGTTTGTGAGGTGGTAATCCTCGGTACAAACAATCGACATTTTCGTTTCATATTGGATGGTGGTGGATATGGATATAAGATATCAATTTAACATAATAACATCACATATATGGGATACAATTTGATATTATATCGAAATAATTAAATAGTATTTCATGGAGTTGTTGGAACAAGTAAATAAATGTGTCATAAAAACATCACATCTTCTTTATAAAACATCATTAGTTTTAACATATTTCCCTCATAGATTAGATTTATTATCTCAAATGGGAATCTACAATGGGGAGTTATTTAAGGATATTTATTTGGGTCGTTCCTATCCAATTAAAATAATTATCTATGTGTGAATATGAAAGGATAAGGTGTGTCCATTGATATGTGGGGGTGGGGTAGAGCACACATGGTAGTTTTAAAAATAATAATATGTGCCCTTGTTTTTTAAATTAAAATGTGCTCAAGAATATATCCTTCTATTACATTATAATTGATATAGTCAAGATATTCCATATAAATATATTTTGACAATTTAATATTTGATTTTACGGTCATAAATTTAGTTTACCTCCCGCCAAATCACCCCTAGATAAATATATTTACACCATAACATTAAGAATTAGTTTATACTATTTTTACTATAAATCCCCAACCCTAAAAATGAAAAAATCTTGAGATAAGTTGATAATTAGACTTTAATTCATTTTGAGGATCTTTTTAGGTTTAGAGTATTAGAGAATTATGTCATAAAATATACATAACATATGGAATGTTATTGGTAGACACATCTAATAACTATTCATTTTGATAAAAACAAAAAAACCTCTTTAAAAATAATATAAAATCAGTCAATGTTTGAATAGTATAACATTTTATTGATCCCATCATGGTCTCCATTCATCTTTATGTCATGTGAAAAACTATAAAAAACTAGTGATGGGAATAAGAATCTCAGTATGTGGTACATAAAGAATGAAAACTATTAGTCTTTCGATAACATGAAAACTATTAATACTTTGTCATAATGTAATACTTTTCACCATTATGAAGTAGTAAATATTCTTCACAGAATATGAGCTCATTTCTTAGCATTTTTTAACCAAAATGTTACCATAAATCCCATAGAAGAAACATAAATCATATAAAGGATACATGGGACTTAAACATACTAAAATGGAATAACCACATAGTCGACATCCGGACATATAACAAAATGGAATATCCATATGGAAAACATTAATACCCAATGCATTAGAGTTTATAACGTAACCCCCAGTCTGTGGTTTATCCCGGAACCACCCGTAATTTTTTGTATCGCGCAACAACTCCTCTTGGTTTATCACATAACCACCCATTAAATTTCCAAGTTCAATTAAATAATAATAACACATAAAACAAGTATCAAGGGAAAATAAAATATCCACACTATAACCAAAATATATTTTTTTAGATAGAGAAATATTCATCCCATTTCCAAAACCATTTAAAACATTTAATAAAGATACTTTTGAATCAAAGTGTCCCATAACACTTTGAAATTTTTTAAACACTTTTAATGTTTAAAACATTCAGTCCCATATAAATAAATTAATAGAAATCATTTTTAAAACATGTACATTAAATATAATGTTTTAGAAGTATAAAGCTTAAAAACATTAATACGATGTTTTAGGTTAAGAGGCCTTTTCCCCTTGAAAAATACATGAATAAAAAAAATTAAAGAATAAAATTAATCCAAACATTAAATATGATGAGAATATATTATATAATGATACAATGAGTCAAATGATTTCATATACCCATTATAGGATAAAAAAGGTTCATAACATCAATATATGCCTCAATGAAAGGATATTGAGATGAAGTCCATTTCCTTGAGTTTAATTTGTCATGTCTGTTCCTTTTTATGCATGAATAATAAACTTATGTTATTTTATAATTTCATAAAATACTTTTTCATTTATTTTATTCTTTTTATATCACTTATTATTTTTCTATAACAATCATACAATAATTCAACTTCGTATCAGATGTTTTGTTGATATTGGGCACTTGAATCGGAAATAATCTTATTATGATTACAAATTTTCCATGTGGTCAAAAGTATATTATCTACAGAATAGTAATAATTATTTAGATATCAAATATATATGGTATATATGTATTTATAATAGTACATAACATTTGGAGATAATAAATGAAATGCATCATTCATGGAGACGGTAAGTTATACGTAATTATGAACACTACTTTCATTTCATAGTCATATTAATGAGACGAAAAAAATGATATATCAGTATATTATAATTCCTTTATAATATAATATGTTAAATATGTTTAATAATTTCATTAACTCCATTATTTATATATTACTTTTATGGCATGAATGATTCATATCACTTTGAGGTGGTGGTGGTCCACACTTCCTCAAATTAAATTATAATATTTACACATTATAGAAGCATAAAGGTATGATATAAATGAAAAATTAAAAAGATATAAAAAATATAAATATTAAATATATCACATTTAAATATTTTTCCATCATAATGGCCTCTATGAGAGGTGGTAGGATAAAATAGAATGATAATTTTTCTTGAGGTAGTAGTTGCCCTTCCACAAAAAATGTATGTTCATATCCATTAGATGGATGTGTGTGTATGTGTAGTTAGAATACATATCATTAAAACATAATAGTATATTGAAGATACAATTTTTTATAAATATATGGTATAAATATTTTTTACGGGGTTTTAGAAAAAAATTAAAAGAATGAAGCTTCAGAGAAGAAATTTCATCAAATCGGGTAACTACTTTTGATTCAAAATAAAAGGCATTTTTGAATTTTCTTATTCCCAAGGTGGGGATCCCATGAGGAAGATATGGATTTTGGGAGAATATTTGGGTAGTTTGTTTTATGAACCAATGGGCTTGAGAGGTGTTACTTTGGGTTAGAGGTGTTTCCCTTTTATAAGAGGATGAGGGATACTTTACGATCATATATAAATATTATTTTATTATAAAATGATTTTTGGTTTAAAATGGTCCAAAATCTGTTTATTATAAATAGAATGTGCAAATGGGTATAAAAAAAATCAAATAATATGTTTTAGACAAGTTTTGGTCAAAAAAATAACATTATTATATAGCTTTAAAACTTAGTTAAAAAATTAACTCTTCCATTGTCTTCTTGCATTTTAATAATTTATGGTAATTAAATTTACAATAAAATACCAAGAGAACCATTATTAGATCATTTATGATATTTTAACATTATATTATTACTTTGTCCAAATATTAGATTTTTTAGGATAACTATATTATTTAATAACACAATACTTGTTTAGAAATTTCTTTTATGTCAATATTACAATATTAAGTAATTGATTTTTATTAAATTCTTAACAAATCACTGACATCAATACACATGAATTAATTAACTAATAATCTATTAGTAGTATCTCTAATGTTTTTGGATGGAATAAATATAATGACATTACATTTATTTTAATATTTATAATATCATTTATTTTATTTTTTTCATTAATAAGGTAATCACTCATTCACCATTATGTCATAAATAAATTTATATATTTAATGTCTAAAAATTATAAGAAAATATCATGATGTAGTAAATATTTTTATATTTATAATGAAAATTTATAGTCAAATAGATCACTTATAGAAACTCGTATAAAAATTGTTTTGATAAAAGATAAATTTTTATGTTATATTTTTCATTTCTTTAAATTAATTCTTATAAACTAACATTTTCACACCAATGTGGCTCCATGGGGTCCCAAAATTGACAAAATGATGCCCATGGTCGGAAATGTCTCATCCAATAGTATTAGGACAAATGATAGGGTATTTTAATATTAATATAATATTATTTATTTACACTTATTTAACCTTATTTACCCATATTTACCCTTTAACCGTGGTAAATAAAATAATTATCGAAATTACTATTCATAATGTCTAATCCCAAATTTTAAAAAATTACAAAACTTTGGCCTCTTATTTTCAATTAATTATTCCTTTTTTTCAAATTCAAAACAAATAAGTTTTTACAATTAATTTAAAACTAATTCTTGTTGTTGAAACCAAAAGGGGTTTTTTATGATGTAATAACTATCAAACGATTTACATGTGTTTATATCCAATTTATAAGTTAAATTTCATTAAATGACCATAATTGGATTAAATTTTAAAAATATATTTCAGTTATTCTTGAAAACAAATTAAATGTACAATAACTATATAATTAATTTTGATGAAAAGACCATTTTTAATTAAAATGTAGTTTTTTACTATTCATTAAAAATGAGATTTATCAAAAAAAAATTGAAATATTTAATCCAATTTAAATATTAATGTACTTATTTTATAGAAAAAGTTTATTTAGTCTTGTATAACATATAATAGTAACAAAATAAATATTTAAAATGGTTCTCCATCAAACCACAGTAAAAATTCATTCTTAGATAAATACTTCTTTTATCCGAAAAAATTGGATTTGTTCTTTTATCATATCTAGAAAATATATATAATAAATTTGAAATATTTCATTGAATATATATGATATATCAAATTCCAAATTTTTTTTAAAACACAGTTATTCTCTTTTATATATGTTCTCATAAAAACACATCCTTTATATTCAATTGGTTTTTTTATTTCAATTTCTAATAAATTGGGTATCTAGTGAATCATTTTTTATACATGTGTAAGCCATAATTCCAAATTCAGTTTATATTATTCATTAACGCTATTCCAATGGCTAATAAATTACTACCCTTTAAAATAATAATATTATTATGGTATTATATTTCTGTACAACTAAATGTTGTGTGCAACGAAAGATTTCGGAGAAACCCATTGTTGATTGTCAAGTATGCTATCAGAAGAAACATACCCTTTAACATAAAATTAATATCTTATTCATAATTATTAATTGAAATAAAAAGTAATATTATATAAATACTTGGATCATTACATCCTTCCACCCTTTTGAAAATTTCTTACTCACAATTTTATAATTGGGCTCTGAAACATCATTAAAAGTACCACATTGGAAAATGAGTCTATAATGATATCACTTTATAGGAAAGAAATATAATAATGAAGGTCACAAGAGATAACACATACTATGATTCCATGAAAACAAGAAAATGGAATATAAAACTAACCATCTAATTTTGATTGAGAGTGACAGAAATCATGATTAGGATAAGGTTAACAATAAGAAAACCAGAAACATGTGATGGGTTAAATGGACTATGATTTCAAAGTAGGAAAAGTAAACATGAAAACTTTATGGTTTATGTTATTTTTCATAATGGTCGGTAATTATTTTATGAGATTGACTATGAAAATATATAAATATACTTACTTTTCATGTATAGTTTCATCCTTTAATAAATTTTAACCACAAACTCATCTTCCCACCGAATGATAGTTATTCAAGACGACTTTGTCACCCCTGATGTGCAAGAATCAACTTCAAGAAAATCACATGATCAACAATATATTAACAATATGTTTCCACTACCATTACACATTAACCAAAAAATTATTTAATACAATATTTGAAAAACCCCAAAATGTTTAATCCTTTATAGAAATAAATAATACTCTTAATCCCAAAAATTAAATATTAATACCTAATGTTCAGAAAATACAATTCAACATTTAATTTCTCATTTAATTCCGCCAAATAATAAATACTAAATGAAACTGAAAACTCTTATGGATTAAATAACATAGTCTTCCAAGTTAAATATTAACATTTCTCTCTATATAACACCTACTACTCTTAAGGTCTCATGCAAAAATGTAAGTAGAATAGTCACATATTCTCCAAGATAGGTTAATCATTTTTATAAATAACCCAAATTTTTGTAATATTATAATAAAAACATAGATACATCTGAAATAAAATTCCAGCATTACTCCCCAAATGAAATCCCACAATATCATATTTTCCTTCGATATACAGTGTTTATAAAACATAAAACGTCCCACAAAATAACATTTATCACAAAATAACCAAATAATTGTCCTATACTGAGGATATCCATTTACTAAAACATAAGATCCAAAAATAAACTTATTCTTATTCCATAAAATAATTTATCTAAAAATAATAATTCACACTAACCAGTGACCTCACGTTGTCCAATGGTAGGTGATAAATTCTATTCGCACATTGGTTGTGTTTTCGATTCCTACCACTTTGTCTGACACGATGGATTTTTATATGGTCTATGTGTTTTCCTTTTTTTTAAATATAATTTTATAACCTTCCAAAAATTGCGATAAATTCTTGAAAAAACAGTAACATATTTTAGCCTCAAATGTTATCTCAAACCTCACATTTGCATCCAAAAAATTAATAACCTGAAAATTCCTCAAATTCAAGGTTCATATGAACCAAAATAGTTATTTTTAACTATATTCACAATAGAAAAGATAATTCTTCGTCAAATAAAAATTTCACATAACAAAACATCTGGGTTACACATACAACAGAAAATAATTCCTTATTAATCACATCATCAAAGGATAATTAATTATTTTCAAGATTTAATCCCAGAGATATCTAACATAACTCTCTATTTTCAAAAATTTAGAAATATTAATCATCAAGAATTAATCATTATCAGTTAACCTTTTTTTAAAATGATTCCCTAAATCATCTATCCTACAAAAAAAATCATGAATCATATCCTAAGGTTCAATAATCTTAAAA
This sequence comes from Viscum album, assembly GCA_963277665.1. Classification (NCBI taxonomy): domain Eukaryota; kingdom Viridiplantae; phylum Streptophyta; class Magnoliopsida; order Santalales; family Viscaceae; genus Viscum; species Viscum album. Next base: position 698,342,177 of record OY728163.1, read on the forward strand.
CATCAGCTATGAAATAATCCAGACCACTCATATGACTTTATTAGATTCCGAATCCACAATGGGAATGGAGTTATGTATTGGTAAACATATATTTTAATGGTCCTACTAATCCCATTCTCAACCCTTTTTAATAGGACATCTATTTACGTAATGACCATGCACACTACATTTAAAACATTCAATTGATCCCTGGGAATGAAGTTATTTACCTTTCCTAGAGTCAGCTGAACTCTTACTTTGTCCATGGAAGGTTATTTCTTTATGAACATCAATACAAAATCAATAAAATATTTCATTCCATTTGAATCATTTTTCTAGGTATTTAATTCCAAATCCTTGACATATATGTTGCTGAATATACACACCTTTATGATTATTACCTGAACTTCCCCAAGGATTCATTTCTCTCATATATGATGCATAATTGAACTCAGAAAGGTTCAAGTGGTTAATCATAACCCTTGATATTTGGTTTTTAATAACCATGAGATATCTCATTGTGTCCCCCTTTTCATCTAGTAGCTTAATTAAATAACCACCCTAGTTTAATTCACACTCATTGTAACTTTGGTTCCTACTGGATCCATCCAATTATTAAAACAAAAAATATCAGTGAGAGTATATTAGTAATATTATCATATACTATCTTATAACAATTTTAAACACTAAGATATACATATTCAGTTTATCATAAACTCATTCGAATTATCAAAAATAATTATGACTCGTTCTAATATTCTAATCACTATGGTTATATAAAACATGTCACCTAGGCATAAATTACACCCTATCCTCTAAAGTTATGTAAAGTTACCTATGATACCAACTATAAGGCTATAATCATAAACATTACATAATATATAGAAAGGATTATTATTTGACAAATAATTGACATTGAGGATCTTTTTAGGTTTAAAGCATTATGGAATTATGTAATAACTTATACATAACATCGCTAATATTAAAGGTTGACACTTCTACTCATAATCAGTTTTTCATAACACACAAAACACTTTAAAAAAATATGACATCTTCTCATGTTTTAACAAAATAACTTTCCCTTCATCCAATCCTTTACTATAATCTTCTATTTGTCCTGTGAAAAACATTTCCAAACATGGGATGAGCATAAAATCCAAAGTAAGGATTACATAAAGAATGAAAACTATTTGTCTTGGGATAACATGAAAACCATGAATACTTTATCATAAAGTAATACATTTCAGATTTTATAATAAGTAAATATACGTCACGAAATATAGCCTCCATGCATCCCCATTTGAAACAAAAAGATTACCATAAAGCTTATAAAAGTAATAGAAAGCACATAAATGTAACATGGGACATAAACATACTTATATAGAATTACAGTACAGTCAACATCCACTCATATCACTAAATAAAATATCCATACAGATGACTTCCATACCCAATGCATTAGTGGTTATAATGTAACCACCCATCACTGGGTTTTCTGGGAACCACCCGTCAATTTTTTTTATCATGTAACCACAAATCTAGGATTATCACATATGAACCTGTAAAAATTCCAAAAACCATTAAATAATCAAAACACATAAAACAAAAATAATGGAAAAATATCATTTCCACACTATAACCAGAAACAATTTGGTTTTATGACATATAAATATTCTACTAATTTCCAAAACCATTTAAAACATTTAATAAAGAGATATATATCAAAGTGTCTCTTACCACATCGAAATTTTTTAATGAATTTTATATTTTAAAAAATTAATTTCCATATAAATTAATTTATAGAATCTATTTTGAAATCAAGAACATGAAATAGAATGATTTAGAAGAAAAAATCATTTAAATATGAAAAAGATATTTTTTGGTAAAGAGATAATTTCAACTTTAGAAAGGCGAGAATAAAAATAACTAAGGATTAACATTAATAAAAACTCAAAATATAATTAGAATATAATAATTCTTCTTATAATGAGTCAAACAATTTTATATAAACTTTTCATGATAATAAACGTTCTTAACATCATGGTATGCCTCCATGAATGGAGATTGAGGAGAAGTCCCTTACCATGAGTATGATTCGTCTTGTATGTTCTACTTATTCCTGAATAATAAACATATGATAGTTTCTAACTGATTAAGAACCTTTTTAATAATTATTATCCATTTTATATCACTTATTACCTTTCTATAACAATCATATAATTTTTCATGTTCATATCAGTAGTTTTGCTGATATTGGGTACTTTAGTCGAATACGATCTTGATATAATTAGAAATTGTCCATGTGGAAAACATTATATTATCTCTAGAATAATATTAATTATTTAAATATCATATATATCCAATATATATATGTATTTATAATAGTCCATAATATTTTGACATAAAAAATGAAATGCACTGTTCATGAAGACGGTAAGCCATATGTACGCATTAACGTTACATTAATTCATTGTCATATTAATGAAATGAAAACTAAATGATTAATAAGTATATTAAAATTACCTTATAATATAATAAGTTATATATGTTAAATAATTTTATTAGATCCATCCTTTATAAATTCTATGAATGGCATTAATAAGTCATATCACTTTGAGAGGGCGGTAGTCTGCACTTCCTCAAATCAAATTATCGTATATAAACATTACGGAAAGAATAAAAGTTTGTTGTAAATAAATAATACAATAGTATAGAGACAATATAAATATAACATATGTAATATATATATATAGTGCCATCATAATTCCTACCATGAGAGGTTATAGAACAAAATTAAACAATCATCCTTTTGTGAGGAAGAAGTTTGTCATCCACAAAAATAGAATGTTCGTATCAATTAGACAGAGGTGTTTGTAAATGTAGTCAGAATAACTCTCATAAATACATCATAGTATAATTAATATACTGGTGATTTTATAAATGAATGTAAGAAAGATATTTTAGGGGGTTAGAGAAGGAAAATAAATGAATGAATCTTGAGAGATGAAATTACATGAAATTGGGTAACTCCTTTTCAATTAAGCAAAAAAGGAATTGTTGAATTTCCTTTTGATCATATAGAGTCTTATTGGAGGTATATTGGGATTTTGGTAGCATATTTTGGAAGAGTTTGGATGATACATGGGTCATGAGTGGTGTGTGTAAGGGTTATATGTGGTGCCATTTTATAAGAGGTCAGAGGGTCACTTTAGGAAGTTATAGAAATATTATTTTATTATCAAATGGCTTTAGGTATCAAATAGTTCCAAAATAATTTATTTAAAATATAAGGCACTGATAGGTAGAAATATTATAAATGAATAATTTTTAGAAAAGATTATGGCACAAAATTAAACTTATCTTTTAACTTTAACCCTTAGTTATAAACATTAACTTTTTATCATGTATTCTTCAATTTTCATAAAAAATGGTAATTATTTTTACAATAAAATTAAATTAGAACCATAACGGGGCAATTAATGATATTTTTAAAATTATATAAGAATTTTGTGGAATATTATATTTTGTGGACTATTATGTCATTTAATAAAATATTATCTGTTTAAAAATTCATTTATGCGAATTTTTGACATGGTTATGTAATTTTTTTTAATGTAATACCAACTCGATTACATTGAAAAAAGGAACTAATACAAAACTAATATATTATTCGTATCCATAAAACAATTTTGGGGCTTCAAAATTATCATATTACCATTATTTTAATATTTATAATACATTTATTTGAATTTTTCGTTAATAAGGTAATCACTGCATCATCATTGGGTCGTAAATAAATTTATTCATTCAATGTCTAAAAATTATAAATAAAATATAATGATGTAGGAAATTGTTTTTTATTTTTAATTATGATTTATATTCTAAGAGATCACTTGTATACCCCCATATAAAAATTGTTTTATTAAAAGATACTTGTTTATGTTATATTTTCCTTTACATTAAATCATTTCTTGTAAAATTTCATTTTCACCCCCAGTTGGCTCCATGGGATCCCCAAAATGACCCATGAATTCCCATGGTTGGAAATATATTATCTAATATTATTAAGAAATATGTTAGAGTAGTTAATATTATTATAATATTATTTATTTACCTTTATTTACATGATTTTCGCTTTAACATAGTAAATAAAATAATTACGAAAGTTAATATTCATAATGTCTAAAAATAAAATGTACATATTTAAACAATTTAAATATCCTGATTTCTAATATGGAATCAATTTTTACAAATTCAAAACACCAATGTTGAATTATTTAATTAAAAACTAATTCCCATTGTAGAAACCAAAAAGATGGTTTCTATGAAGTAATAACAATCAAAAGACTTACATGTATTTATATCCAATTTAAAAGTTAAATTACTTACACTTACCAAAATTATATTAAATGATGAAAATATAATCCATTTATACTTTAAAAATTATTAAAAGTACAATATAAACATATAAATAATTGGGATGAAAATATTGTTTTGAATAAAAAATGCAGTATTTTTTCAATATTAATTAAAAAATGATCATTATTAGAAAATAAAAAAAATTCAACCAAAGTAAATTTTCCTGTTCCTTTTATAATAAAAAATATTATTTTAACAAATAAAACATATAAAATTAACAAACACTACATTTAAAAAGGGTTCGTCATCAACGCAGTAAAACTGCATTTTTAGAAAAATACTTCTTTTATCTGAAAATTGTATTTGTTCTTATATCATATCTAGAAAAAAAATAAATAAATTTAAAACAATACATTTAATATATATTATATATAATAATATATAATGAGGGATATGAAAACACAATTATTATCTTCTAAATAGGTTCTCATAAAATCACATCCTTTATATTCAATTGGTTTTTTTATTTCAATTTCTAATAAATTTTTTATCTAATCAATCATTATTTAAACATGTGTGAACAGTATTTCAAAATTCAGTTGATAATATTCATTCACATCATTTCAACGGCTTGGCGTTAACAACCAATTAATATAATTATATTTTTACTGTATTATATTTCGGTACAACTAAAAGTTGTGTACAACATAAGATTTTGTAGAAACCCATTGTTGTGTGTTGAGTACGCTATCAGAAGAAGCATCCACTGTAACGTAAAATTAATATATTATTCATAAGTATTAATATAAATCAAATATATTATTCTATAAATAAATTTTACATTTATAATTCATTTTGAATAGAAAAATTCACTTATTTTATAATTTAAATTTGGAATATTAAACAATTTGAACCTATTTTTTCATATTCAACATACCAATTTTCTAAATATTATTGTATTATTAAACTCACATATTTGATAATGAAGTAAATTTTAAAAGAGAAATTTCTCAAAAGATTAAAAACTGTTTATATCAAAATTAAATTATAAAATGATTCCAATGAAATTATCTAGATATATTGATATATAATAAAACTAATATTATATATAAACACATTTAAATACTAATAATAGCCTTATACTTTTTTTAAACTATGACTAAATTTTCAATAAAAATGAATATTTTCAAAATTAATTGAAAAATTAATAATTTGATTAAAATCCCAATACCTCACCCAATAATAATATTAACATACTAATTTGAATAATGTGTTTTATTTTAAATATTAATTTTACAAAATAGTGAAAATTAATATTATTATTTAAATAAATAAATTATTATTTATTTAAGAATATAGTCTTTTCGAAGTATATAGAGACATTACTGAGAATAAGTATTTTTCTTATTAATTTTGTTTCTTTATAAAAAATATATATTTTATTTAATTTTTTTTCTTATTATTAATTTTAGAATTTTTACATCCCAGGTAATAATGGCCATTTATAAATATTAATATTAATTTATTTTCTGGATTTGTTAAAACTCAGTCTTGCGTTTTATGCATGTTATTGAATAAATTAAATTTGTTAAGAAATTGGTTTTTAAACTCCCAGACATTGATATTATACCCCACATAAAATGAATTTCGATGTCAAAATTAAATCACTCTAATAAAAACAAATGTTGATGAATTTCCCGCATTATATCATCTATTTCCCACATAACTTCTTCAAACTAGTGGTTTCCCCACAAACAATTCACTATGTGACTGATCTTGTTTCATATATAATTTTCTATTGGATAAAAAATCATGAACATTAGTTCCCTATATAAAATATATTTCCCCACATGTTGTAACTCTCAATTCAGTTCTTGTGAAGGGTTATGTATGTACATCCCCACGATATATAAATAAAATAAATCATGAGATTATGATGGGTTTGGTGGATGAAAAAAAATTGGCTATATTCTTATGAAAATATAAATTTCATATGTGACATTATACATAGTGATTAGTATTATATTCATTCCCAATATCATTACATTCATCCCTATGAAAAAACCATAGAAAAAAATTTTCTCCAAATTCAAATTCCAAATCACACTAGTGAGCGCCCACAAAACATTTCCATAGACTTTATGCTAAAATAATGTTCTTATAAATGGATCTAAAATTCTCTACCATTTCATTAGATTTCACAATTCAAAATAAAATTAGTATCTATATTCATTCCATTCTGTTGGAGTTCAATACTTATTTCTATATTGGGCTTTATTTGAAGCCATGTGATTACTAATATGATATATATTATTATTTGAGAACCCAAGTAGATGGAGTTGATCAAAAAACAGATAAAATTCATGTAACAATATCACATAATATTACCTAGGGTTTGAATTGTTCTCTCATATTGATCATATGTATCAGTATGGCTCCAAATGCTGAAATTCAAATATGTCTGATGATTTTTCAGAATTTATCTTTGCAAGATTGTGGAAATCCTTGGATCCTAAATAGAATCATATGGGTGGTGTAATACATGATTCATTACTACTCACATAATATATATCTGATAAATTTTATCTATAGTTAATCAAAATTTGATATAAATAAAGTGTACTAATTTTTTAATAATATCAACTAAAACCCCTATACATTATTCTAGTTACATGTTTTTGGGGTGTTAGATAGAAAAATACATAGTGTAATTTTCCCATATAAACTAAGGTATGGGTAATGGATGTATCATTCAGTTATAATTTTTCCTATGCGACATACCATGTTGAAATACAGTGAACTATGATAACCACATCCTGATATCTCTATTTAATAAATTACACATGAAATACACTATCAAATACCTATACATCCTCATTATTCCAGTGTGAATAGATAATGAAGAACTATGAGCATCCATGAAAAACTCCTTCTTCCAAACCTAGTATGAATGTAAAACATACATCGTTCCTATGCATTATCATTCAATCATGATCATGATCACAATTGGAATCATTTATAACATTATTTTTTATCTATACGCCATTCTTTTTTACTTGTTAATCATCACATGGATAACAGTTTGTACATTCATTTTGGAAATATATGATTTCCACACTTCTATAATTTTTTACAAATATATCTGTGGAAAATATATAAATTTTTGATATTTTTTATCTCATCATGGATAATATATAATAATACTTTCATCTTGAATCATTGTTCACCTTGTTCACTTTCTCAGGGAGGTAATTTATTGAGTATTCATAAACAATAATCCTCAATAACAATCTTATATAGAGAATAATCATCTCCTTCTATGTTAATATTTACATTAATTTTTTCTATCAATATATATATATATATCACAAATTTAATTATAAATTTAATTCCCCCAAATATATAATGAAAACTTTACCATAGTTAACTCCAATTCACAAGTTCTATAATTTTACCCATGAAACTAGAATTATTAATAGGCATTTTCTATAACCATTTTTTTATAAGTAGGCATTATAATACAGTTTTAGATATAATTATCCTGCCATAATCATTAAATAATATTGATATATATATGATGAATTATTCTATTAAATTTATTTATTTATTTATGTTTATATTTTTATATTATTATGTAATAAATCATACACAAAAAAATGAAATATAAAGTGGATAATTTTTATTAATATTAGTTTTTACCATAAAATAAAATAATTAAAATAAATCACACTTTATTTTTATGGAAAATATCAAATACATTCAACATGACTTATTATTTTCTCTTATCTGTATTTAATCATTGTGAGACCCATTTTTTAAATGTAGGAAGAGAATAAAATTTCATTATAGTACATAAATACAATGAAAATAAATAGTCTAGTGACAGAATGAAAAAAAATTAATGTTTACCCATTTTTTGTTTCCATTAAGAATATGAAATAAAACATTTCCCCATGAAAACAGACGCACATATTTCACAATGAAAAATTTTATAACCCAAAAAAATGAATTAGTAACCCCTTTTGGTGAATTATATACTAATATTCATAAATCCTTTCCAAAACCCATTAAATTTAATAACCATATATCCCACTCCCACTATAATCATTACCTAATTTTTCGGAGATACAAAATGGGGCTCAAACATTTTATATGAAATTTTAGTCACAACCATTTTTCTAGAACTATAATAGGGAAAAATACATCGTTGAAATTATGTAGAGCTCACTTGTGATCTATAATGCAGATCAACCCTTCATATAAGATTTATCAAGATCAACTATTTAATTTAATTCTCAATTACAATATCATGAATAAAATATTGTCATCATAAAATCTATTGAAAACTCTTTTAATCCCATATGAAAAAACACATTTATATAAAATTATATATTTATTTTTAAACATTATATTCTATATATAAATTCCCTCAAAAATGGAAAGAGGGTTTTTAATTTAAGAATACATGATATCTTAAAAAAGAAAAAAGAAATAAAATATGGTACATGTTGGTGGAAATGAAATTTTCGGCATATACGTTATGATTAGAATATTCATTTTATCATTTCTAAAAATGTTATGTATAAAAAACATAAATTGATTCTTCTTTAGTAACATTGAAAATATTTTAAAAAAGGGCCAAAAGAATTTTTCTAACATTTTTAAATCAATATTTTTTTTATAAAATAAGATTTAAACAAATTGGATGGAAAATAAGGAGTCATAAGGGCAAAAAAATAGTAAATTTATTTAAATAAAAATTCCTATATAACTTTAAAAATATTAGAATTATAAACCCCTTGAATACATTATCTCAATGAAACTATCAATTCAATTATTGTAGTATAAATGCTGATAAAAATTTTATGGGACATTATATGGACTTCATAAATAATTATATGTTTATATTATAAAAATGTTCCTCATAAAAAAATGTTAAGATGATGAACATTACCTTTATTTTGACATACCATTTTAGAAATTATAAATAGAAATAATAAAAAAAAAATATGTAATTTCATAAGAAGATTTTTTATGTCCAATGATGTAATTTTCACTTCTTAAAATGATTTATTAATTTAATTATTCAATTTAGTATAGAATTAGATGTTTTGAGCATATTCACCATATGTGCAAAACATTTCGTTCATAGAACTGTTACGGTCAAAGAGGTGTTTACTAAAACCTATAATGAAAAATAATAATTATATAATTATCATATTTAGAAATAAATTTTACTTTGAGAATATTTTTATGATTAATTGTTATTAAAAATTACCTAACCATAAAATTATTGATACAGTAGGCCATAGGTACACATCAGTAATGGTTCCATTCTTTGATTTCATTTTTGAAAGAAGGTAAATAATATTTTAATTTCCTTAAATTATAATAATATCATAAATATGACATTATTAATATATATAAATGTACATATATCATTATTGTGATGTTATTATGAATAAATATTCACATTTCTTCATGGAGTAAGTAGTCCACATGTCCACCTAGAATGTTGTCTCTTTTTCAGTGACAAAAAATGCAAGAATGAGGAATTAATATTATTTTTAAAGAATTATAAAAATTCCATTAATATCACAATTATTTAATATATATCACATGTACTAATTATCATTTCCATTATTACCTTCCTTATATCACATTAGGTAAAAAATCATATACCTTTTCTATGTAGAAGTCTATCGTACACACAAGATCCATTAAGATATCACAAACACAATGTAATATAAAAGTGTATATGTGATATAATGACTATTATTTTATAATTATATTATAAATGTCATATATTTATATGATATCTATCATCATTCCCAACCGTGTGAGGTGTATAATAAAAAAAATATGACAAATTTTCATGGGATGTTAGTATAATGTATATATGAATGATGAATTCTTAACCTATTTGATGGAATATAGGATTGATTTTGGTTAATATATATATATAATAACTTCTCTGTATATATAATATGCATTCATTATTATATAATCAGGTTGTAACCAAAATTTAATGAGGTTTAGAATGATATATAATAATGAATCTAATTACATACCATTATCTATTCTTCGGGTAAGCAGAACATGTTTTCACTAAAACCATAAAATGCTAGCATTCTATACAAAATAAGTATTATATGATTATTTTAGGGACTATTAGAAGTGTTTTGATCAGGCATGGTATGATAAAAATATGTGTACCTTTGTTATGAGGAGAGGAGGGTTGGTAAACTTTTATAAATGGGGGAGGGGGAATACATTACCTTTTGGAAAATAAATGTGTGCTTAAAATATTTACATATGTTAGAAGGGTCCTAAATGGACCATACTAGAACCCTATATGGGTATTTCTCAAAAAATGGCATGAAAAATCATTCCCTAAAACTATATAGTTCATTATAATTTATTTTAATGAAATGGATGTTTTCAATTTCAAATCATAATTTTTCATAACTCACTAAAAAATGAATCCTTTCCTAAAAATTCAAAAAAAATTCTATATGATATTTTTTCTATTCTGATTTCAAAAATGATGATTATTATTTTAATAAATTTTCTTGATGTGCTAAAAAAATTTATATTATGTGAAAAAAACATTACTAATCTCTCCTTTTTCATAAGACATTTATTTTTCTTCTAAATTATTTTTATTTTATGACTAATATGTTGATGGAATTATTTTTCACATTTTTATTAGTACTATTAGTATTTGAAAATTAATTGGATATTATAAAATAACTATATTAAATAATAAAATTTAATTAATATTTCACATTTCATTTAATGTCTCTATTTCATTTAACATTTTATAAACTGATGGTTTCGTGTAACATAATCTAAATATGATTTTTCAAATAATACAAAATAAACATGTTATTCTATATAAATTAAAAATGATGATATTTAATTAGAAATAAATATATCATAATGTATCAGAGTGTTACATCCAGTGTAAGCTCAGTGTTTTAGGTCACAAACATTATCAAACATAAATCTTTCGTATTAAAATATCATTTTTTATAATCCATCCGAAATCCATAAATATTTTCCTCATAATATGAACATGATGAAAATATAAATGTGTTTTATATTTTGAAATAACATTTTAAGAAATCACAAATCATAGAAAGGGATATAAGAACATATTGTTAAGAAGTTACAAATAGATATGTATATGTTATATGTAATTACACATATCTATGTTTAAAAATGTGATAACATAGTAGGGATTTGAATATTTTGACAGTCAAGAAAAGAGAATATTACCACAAAGAGATACTATTATCATTATTCCCTAGAATTTTATTGATAAATGGAATGTGTAATGACTTTGTTTTTCATTGAGAATCATATAATTTTTTGATTCACTTAAACTGGTCATTGAGACTTATGGCTATTTAATATTCTTATTGGATTAATATTTTTTCAGGGATGAAACATGGATATAGACCAACCACGTGGAGTGTATTTAAATACATGACCTATTATATATTAAGAATTTTTATTTGTTGGTAAAGACCCATTTCCAAGAACTATAAATGGTTTTTTCCATTGGATACCCTGAGTTTTACATGACTTTTACAGCATTTAGACAACATTTCAATTCCCGAGATTTTTTTAAAATAATAAGTGGTATTGACTATTATTTTAGATAGATGATTTGTCATTATTTCCTCCCATGTACATCAAGTGTTTCCTTTGAGATACATGTCCACATCATTCTAGGTTCCACTATATTTCCTCCATCTATACACTAATCAATCCTTCATCTGTCACATTAGATCCCACTTACTAAGAGATTCAATATGTTTTCATCATTATATGTTATATCTCTTCATTTCATGAAATATTATGGTGATAGATTATATCTCATATTTTTTGTGTTTTTTTTCATTCACATTCTTCCATTATTATTCAAATTAAAGGGTGATTCTTGGGAGGTTATTTTCTACAACCCAAATTCTAATTGACCAGAAATTTTTCTAAAATATCACGGTGTTTACATAATAATTTTTCATTCTGCCTCATGACATAGATTATTTCATGTAGCCTTAAATATTTTTTATCTTTTTAAATAATAATTCCATGTTTAATTACTCCCATATATAATATTGAATTATTAGAATATTCCAACCCTATTTATTTTCACCACATTGGGTGTGATAAAATAAATACATACATTAATATAACATTTTAGCTAAAAGATAAATTTGGAATTGATAGTAATGTCCCAAAAATTGATTTTAAGTTATTAATATTTTATTGGATTAATTTAAATATAATATAGTGGTGGTAATGGCCCCATCGAGTATTAAGTGCTTATCTTTACATAGATTATATGATGGTATAACCAATGAGTAGTTGGGTTGAATGATTATAAATCAACTAGAGTTGACACCTCATGTAATTATTATAATTATTATTAATATGAAATTACTCTTTTCTACATAACATTAGTTATGTATTATGTTGAGCATTACATTTCACACTCTTTAATGTTAGTGGCGGAGCATAATGTCTCACAATGTAATATTTTTATTTAGGTGATGGGCATGAAATCATGCGTTCCTGTATATTGGTTATTGAGCATGACAACATTATTCCCAATCTCAACTGATGGGAATAATGTCTCACATTAATCTGTGATTAAGGGATTCTACCCTTGCAAGTTCCATTGGCTCATTATTCGATTTAAGGATGTAGGAGTTACGACATGGGTTATGCTAGAACCTAGTATCCATGTATATGGTTCTAAAATTATTCACATATAGTGTTAAAATACATGTATATATATTATATATATAAATCTATATATGATTATTATATACATGGTCACTGATCGAACATAAATAGGCCTACGCTAAATCGTCTAAAACCAACTAGGGGTTCATTAAGAACTTGATCAAGCTCGTATTTATTTTTCAAGCATTATTTATAATTATTTTTACATGTACATATTTATGCTATGTAAACTAGATGGATTATTCATGAAAATGTTGGAAGTGTCCATCTGTGTTATTTTCATATCCAAATCAAGATTCTACTGGTACTAATATATACTGCAAGAATTAATCTGTGGATATGTGAAATTTAATTATTATATATTCTTAATCATTTAGTCATAAATAACGTACAATGGGAGCATGGAATTGAGAATATGTTTATGATTCTAGAGGATATAACATTTATAATTTTAGTATTTTTATATAGAATGTTTTATATAACTGTCTCATGTGTCCCCTTTTTAATTTTTTTCATATCACTATTCCATGACATCACCATTTATATAACATATCAAAGAGGATATTAATTATTATGATTGTTTCATGGTTATTCATGCTTTCATAATTGATTTCCAATTTTTTCATATGATCTATAGTTTTTTATGGTTCCACTATTGTATTTTTATTTAATATATCTATTATGTAATTATGATATTAGTACATAGCCTCCCAACTATACCACCTTTCACCCTCACTTCTAGTCAGTAAGTTCAGGTGTATTGGGAGGTGCACTTTAGACAATGTTATCCACCATCTCGGGGATCCATTTTTGTGCATCCTGATTCAAGACATTACAATGTGGTATTAGAGGATAGAATTTTATTGTATTACAATTTGGGTGTTGGAGATGATTTTATGTTGAAATTTAAGTTGGTAATATGTTTTTGTCTTGGAGTATAGGACCTACATTTTGGATAAAGTCAAATTACCTGGGATGGGTTATAACTATTATTGGATTATTCCTTTTATTGTTTATATGACTTCAATTGTTAGAGACTAAAATGTGTTGTGACTTTATTAATATTGATATTATTTTATTTTTTATGGTTACATTTACTTTCTCTTTTTATGAAATTAATTATACTCTCATGCATCAACATAGGCACATTAGGAATAATATTCAATTAATGAATCAATGAAACTTATACTATTTGCATTCATTTCCATGTTTTATATTGTTAGTTCCATAATTATTATATATTTAAATTTATTAACATTTCATATAGGGATAAAATAATTTGGTTAATTGATGTCTATAAATCAATCTAATTGGTTTTTTATTGTATAGATTAGTTGGGAAACATTTATTTGAATGATATAATTTTTTTTAATTGAAAATCCTACAGGTTCAATGGGTCAAGGAAACAGGATAAAATTTGGTTATTAGAAAATCAAAATGTGATTTATGAAGTAAGAGCTTATATAAATCATTAATGGTGATACATTTGATCAAATAAACTATTATAACCTATTAGGTATAAAGTATGAAGCATTCATTTGTGCATGACCATTAGAATTTTGTTGAATGAGATGGTATGACTTTTCTATCGGAACCAGGCATGGGAAACCCTGTATGGGGCATCTTGTTGTATGATCATGTGAGGATGAGGCTTAACATAAAGATGGTGCTGATATAGAGGGGATGTTCCTTATAGTCTTGATCTGAGTAATGTCTTGTAGGTTTTTATTTTAGGTATCCCACTTTTTCCACAAATGTTCTTTTGAAAAAAAAATTTAAATTTCCAGTCTTTCAGTCTACTAAAGGAGATTACAATTTCATATTAAATGGTTTTTCCACTCTAACTTGCAATTTAAAATCCATATATGACAACCTCCCCCATCATATATTAGAGTTATACCTGAAACTGGTCTTAGTAGTGTGTAGTTAGGAGTTTAACTTATATTCTAATGTCCTGTTATTTCTCTCTCTTGGCACAATGACATGGACTTTATAGAATTCATAGAGCTGTAATCCTTTTAATAATAAGGTTTTGTACCTATTCTGAAATCTTTTACTCATCTTATTAACATTAATATTTCCTTTCAGGATAATATTCGGTATTGTTGAATAATTACACCACAATAATGTAATGTCATAATCAACTTATGTGTAGAAAAGAATGCATTGAATCTTATGGTCCCTAAACCACCAACTATACCTGCTTTAATGAATGAAATGGAACCTGCTATTTTCCCTAATATGGGATTTTACCGCAAGTATTGAGTGTTCCGATTCTATATGATACAGTCAATGCAAGATATCTCCTGACCAGGCCAGACAATGGAAGAGTTGATTGGGATCTTCCAATAGAATCATCCTCAAACATCTCAACAGATGGTGGATCTCATTTTGTAGATAAAATATTAGAGTACCTGAATTCAATATTTTGGAATTTAGAGATCCTTTAACAGTGGAGGATCATGATCTCTACCTACAAGATAAGAAATTATGAACTGTGATGTTGGGATGTCATTACCCAAGAATATTGACATGGAGACATTATCTGGATGGACTTAAAGATGATATTTAATGATTGACTCATTAAAAAAACACTGTGCGATTTCATGTATAAATAATTTAGGAACCTGGAGCATGGATCCATGTCAATCAATGAGTATTATTACCATTATACTAGATGCATTGTTTTCAATTGACTATATCATGTCATTATATTATTATTGAATGGAATCAAAGGTGAGAGGTTGAATTACATTTGATCATAGGTCAATTTCCTTAGTCTGATGACTATTGTTTTGATATTCGACCAGTCCCTCATTTCGGAGAGAAATTTAAAGGAAGATGATGGTGTGAGCCAGTGTTTTACTGCACCCAAATATGCTTGTTGTTATTCTAATTGAATGAATCAGTGTTATGTATTTTCTTATAAGGGAGTAATCAGTTAGATAGCTCGTACAAAGAGATTCCTTATATGTCACTAGAGTGGGATGTTAGGACAAAAAAGCTTCAGTGAATGTGAGATCTAGTGGAGTGCATATGATGAGGCAAGCTAATGAATGTCCATTGCTTCGGCCATTATTTTCCACCAGTGCCTAATGAGAGGGTATCTACCACTACCCCCATGTAATAGTGTGAGACCAGTAGCATCTCTCTATGTATGAATATGGGATAACACTTTTTGCTCAGGTCAAGGAGTTGTTGGAGGAAAAGTTAATCAGACTCAAGAGTTTTTCTTCCAGTAGACCAGGCCTTCTCAAGGCTTTCAGGTTGTGAAACAGCATCATGGAATATGATTCCTACACACACTACTACCTATTTTAGAATATTATATCATTACACCTTCTACTATTCAATGTATAATTTCAGTGTCATCTATATTTGTGTGTTGTATTTTTAAAAAATATCTATCACACTTTTATTTGTGAGGTGATTCAAGAGATTTTGGGGCTTGAGATTGAGTATTTATGTGGTATGATAAAACTCAATACCCAATTCATTGTCCAAACTGAGAGAGTTCAATGAGGTTGTGATATTCCCCATTGATAGATAGATATCATTTTTTATTGAATATTTTCAACCTTAAAGTGATAGGGTTTGATGTAATTCTATGGATGGACAGGTTTTCTTTCAATTAATCCCATGTCAATTGCTATCATTGGAGAGTGACATACACATCACTAAAAGGAATCAGACATATTATATTTGTAGAATTTGATTTATTATTTACTCAATATGGACCTATTAATCAAGGTATAAGAAGGGTGATGGCTTAGATCACCAGTAAATTTTGAGTTGATCATGGAGTTCAACATATAGATAACCACTTTGAGTTGATCATTTCAGTATTTCATCCATAGTGACATTTATTGGATAACTCTATTGGGAGAGCTATAATTCACTATTGGGATATTTCCAACAGCCTCATTAGTGTCCATTCCTCCTAATGGGATGGCACCATGGTTGAATCTAGAGCTCATGATGTTCTTAGAATACATGGGTGATAAATGATTTATATTCCACAGAACTTCTCCTTGGTTGTCACCAATCCTTTTTTTATTAAGATAGATGGTACCCTTAGGTTTTATGTGGAATACCTATGGATTAATATGATTAGATTAAAGAACCATTGTTTGTTGCCTAAAATAGAAGACCTATTCAATCAACTCATAGGAGAGAGGTTATCAAAAACAGATTTGTATGAGGTTGGATATTATCCATTGTGTGGTAGGATATCATACATTCCTCATAAATCTTTATTGATTAATTATAATCATTATGAGTACAAGTTAAACTCATTATGTGTTCTGAACATTCCAACTATTTTTATTACTCATATGGTTAAGGTGTGTCACTCGTATGTGTGTTAATACATGTTTATATTTTTAAAACTCATATTACGGTATTCTATCTATCAAAATGACCATGAAAATAATCAAGAATTTGTGATGAATACACTGGGAGAGAAATATATTTTAGAAATCATAGAAAATTCTTCTTTTGGATCAACGATGTCCACTTCTTTGGTCAAATAATCACAGAGATATTAGTATTAGTAGACTAACAGAAGGTGAGATTTATAGTTTAATGGATGCATCCGAGGAAAATATTTGACATATGAAGTCTCTTGGGGATATTTGAGTATTACAAATGAATCATCTAGGGTTTTTAATTGTTATTAGTTAATATAATTTAATCTATATGATGTTTTTTAGAAACACATATTCTAAAAATAATTTGACGTATCCATTCAATAGTTGAAGGGTATATTGACTTCTGTGGAGAACAAGATATTCTCAGAGTTAGGGGGAGCTATATAGTCATTTTTAGTCATTAGGAATAAATTTGGGAGTTTTTTCTAATATAGGATAATAATGTCATCAAGTATAGATGTCACGACTGTTGGGTCGGAACAAACGAGGAAAAGATGGCAAGAGGGGGGGGTGAATTGCCTTTTAAAAAATTGATTAACAAATTAAAAATCAAAGTAAAAATGCAGCGGAAAGAAAAGAGGCAAGACACAAGAAATTGATAACGGAGTTCGGCCAAAACCCGGCCTACGTCTCCGCTCCCAACTCAACCGTTGAGAGATTCCTACCGCTTGCTTTTCAATGGTTTTAGCAAGAAACCCACTAGGCTTTGAGGTAGCACTAGGACCTATTACAGCTTGCTTTTTGTGGTTTAGCAAGAACCCACTTGCTTTCAATGGAATAGTAAGAACCCACTAGCCTTTTTAACGGGTGAAGGCTAGCTCACCGAGACACAAGCCTTTTAAAGGAAAAGCTTGAAGAAACCTCTTCACACCTTAGTGGTGGTGTGAGAACCCAAAGAAAGGGGGGATGAGAAAAGGTTGGGGTTTGTAGGCACAAACCCAATTTTAAAGCTCAAAGTAGATAAAACAATAAAACCCGTATTGGAGGACGACTTGGGCGCCAATTGGATGATGGAGCTGATGTAGCGTGCTCTCCCAAGCTTCTTGAGGGTTCTCTTGAATGTGGAATTGGATGGAGCACTTGGGGTTCCCTTGGAGGAATGCACCGGAGGTACGCCAAATGATCAACAAGGTGTCCGTGGGCTTCCGTATCGTTCCGGTTGGTGTCCGGGGCTTCCTTGGCCTTTATTTTTAGGCATGGAACCCTTGGGGAGGCTTCGGAGCCGTTGGAGAGGCTAAAAGAGTCGTTGGGAGCCAAGTGGGCCAGCCTGGTCAAACTGCAACGACTAGTTTGACTGGCTCCACCGGCTGGCCGGTACAGTCCCACCGGTTGGCCGGTGTTTGCAAAATGGCATAGGATTCCTGTCCAGGGGCCACCGGTCGACCGGTGCCAGAGCCACCGGCTGGCCGGTGGTGAGGCAGTAGCTGACACTATTTGGAGAGGGTGCCACCGGCTGGCCGGTGCTGAGGCCAACGGCTGGCCGGTGGGGAGGCAGTGGCTCCCTCTTGATTGCAGGTGCCACCGGCTGGCCGCTGGTGTTCCACCGGTCAGCCGGTGGTCTGGACAGAAGGATGCCTTCTGTCCAGGCTCCATCGGCTGACCGGTGGTGAAGCCACCGGTTGGCCGGTGGACTGAATTTCAGTCCACTTTGCCTTCTTTCTTTCTTGGCCCAATTCCTTGGCCACCTGATTTGATTCCTATCAACCAAAAACACTTGAAAGAGGATTAGATAAAAAAGAGGGTGATTGTGATCATGAAAATAAAACCTTGAGGGGTTCGAGAGGTACAACAATCTCCCCCTATTTTGATGATCACAATCACCAAAACAAACAATGAAAAATACTGAAATTGAAAGGAAATGCAAAGCATGATGAAAAAGGATTCTCCCCCAATCAATCAAGAAATTTCTCCCCCTTTGTGATTATCAAAATAGAATGGGGCATAAAACTTGATTGAGGGAATATGATTTGAAAAACAAGATTTGAGATTTGAAAAACAATTGAGATTTGAAAAACAATTGAGATTTTTGAAATTGAAATGCAAATTTGAATAACAGTTTGAATTGAAAGTTTTGAATCTAAAACCAATTGAAATTTGAAATTTGAATTGAAAGTTTTGAAACAAAAGTTTGAACTCAAAGTTTTGAATGAAAAATTCGAATAAATATTTTGAAATGACAATTTTGATACCAAGTGTTGAATTTGAAGGTTGGAATTGAAAATTTTGAAATTGAAATAAAAAGGGCTTAATTTGAAATTGAAAGTTTGAATTGAAACAAAAAGCTTAAACAAACCTAACTCCCCCTAAATAAAAACATTAGATCACCGGGGAGAGAAAATAAATTTTGGCCCGAAGAGACTCGCAAGAAGGGATTTTTCAATCCAAACTTGTCTCATAGCGGGTCTTCTCCTATAAAATTCGTCCGAAAAGTAAAAAGATTTGGGTTGGCCGTACCGGGCATTTTTGCAATTACATTCATAGATAAGGTGCCCGGATTTTTTACAATAATTGCAAAATTTAAAACAAGAGCTCCCCCTTACAAAAACAGTGGGTGCATGGGAGGAGGAAGCTTGGTTGGTGTAGCCAAGCCCTTGAGTGGTTCTAGATATACGTTGGGAACCTAGGAGATTGTTCAAATTTTGTTCCCCATTGGTGAATTTGGCTAGGGACTCTCTAAGGTCTTTAATGGTTGATTCCATGGAATCAACATTTGGAAAATTTTGGATTTTAAGGGTGAGTTCCTCCTTCTCTTTGAGAAGTTGGTCTTTTTCGGAGGAAAGTTTTTTGAAAGACTTTTTCAAAGAAACGAATTTTGAAGAAAGTTCATGAAAACCTTTTTCTAGTTGATCTCTAGCATGTGAGAGTTCTTCATAAGATAAATGATTTAAAGAATTGTAATTTGAAGAACAAGAGGAAGAGGAAGAGGAAGAAGTTACCTCATGGAATGCCATTAGGCATTTGTTACCGTTGTCGCTCGAGGAGGAGGAGGAGGATGATGAGGAGTCACTCCATGTGGCCTTGAGGACCTTTTTCTTTCCTTTCTCCTTGTGCGTGGCCCGTTTCTTGTTGAGTGGGCAATCGGGCTTGTAATGGCCCTTTTCGCCGCACCCGTAGCATTTCACCTTGGGCTCGGATCTTGCGGTGGGTTCTTGCTTTCGTGCCTTGCGAGATTTCTTCTTCTTCTTGTGCTTCTTCATAAACTTGTGCATTTGGCGGGCGAGATTCTCCATTTCTGAGTCGCCGCTTGATGATGAAGAAGAGGAGGAGGAAGAGGATGAGGAGGAGCTTACTTCTTTTTGTACCTTGAGGGCGATGTTCTTTGGTGTCTTGATTGGTGTGCCCTCCTTTTGAGCTTGCCTCCTCATCTTGATCTCGTATGTCATTAGGGATCCGATGAGCTCCTCTACCGGCATATTTTTGACGTCCTTAGCTTCTTGGATCGCCGTCACTTTAGGTGCCCATGAGCTCGGAAGGACCCATAAGATCTTCTTGACCATTGCTTCAGCTGAAACATCATCACCAAGGGACTTTCTCCCATTGCACACGTCAGTAAATCGTGTAAACATTTCAGAAATAGACTCATTTGGATGCATTGAAAAAGATTCAAAATCCTGTCTATACATATCTAATCTAGTATCCTTGACTTTATTAGTGGCCTCATGGGTCACTTCTAAAAGCTTCCAAATTTCATGTGCGGAGGTGCAAGTGGATACACGATTAAATTCATTTCTATCTAACCCGCAATGAAGAGCATTCATGGCTTTGCCATCAAGCTCAAAATTTTTAATATCGGCGGGGGTCCATTTGGATTCATCGGGGGAGGAGAGAGTGTAACCTTGCATGACTATTTTAAAAATGGGATATCCTATGCTTCTTAAAAAAGTGGTCATGCGGGTTTTCCAAAAATTATAGTCGGTCCCATCAAAAAATGGAGCCCGACCCAAAGAGTAGCCCTCGGGGGCAAAAGAGGTGGATGCCATCACAATGGATCTTTGAATTTGAAACCTTTTAAGGTATTACTCAAATTACTCCTCTGATACCAATTGTTGGGTCGGAACAAACGAGGAAAAGATGGCAAGAGGGGGGGTGAATTGCGTTTTAAAAAATTGATTAACAAATTAAAAATCAAAGTAAAAATGCAGCGGAAAGAAAAGAGGCAAGACACAAGAAATTGATAACGGAGTTCGGCCAAAACCCGGCCTACGTCTCCGCTCCCAACTCAACCGTTGAGAGATTCCTACCGCTTGCTTTTCAATGGTTTTAGCAAGAAACCCACTAGGCTTTGAGGTAGCACTAGGACCTATTACAGCTTGCTTTTTGTGGTTTAGCAAGAACCCACTTGCTTTCAATGGAATAACAAGAACCCACTAGCCTTTTTAACGGGTGAAGGCTAGCTCACCGAGACACAAGCCTTTTAAAGGAAAAGCTTTAAGAAACCTCTTCACACCTTAGTGGTGGTGTGAGAACCCAAAGAAAGGGGGGATGAGAAAAGGTTGGGGTTTGTAGGCACAAACCCAATTTTAAAGCTCAAAGTAGATAAAATAATAAAACCCGTATTGGAGGAAGACTTGGGCGCCAATTGGATGATGGAGCTGATGTAGCGTGCTCTCCCAAGCTTCTTGAGGGTTCTCTTGAATGTGGAATTGGATGGAGCACTTGGGGTTCCCTTGGAGGAATGCACCGGAGGTACGCCAAATGATCAACAAGGTGTCTGTGGGCTTCCGTATCGTTCCGGTTGGTGTCTGGGGCTTCCTTGGCCTTTATTTATAGGCATGGAACCCTTGGGGAGGCTTCGGAGCCGTTGGAGAGGCTAAAAGAGCCGTTGGGAGCCAAGTGGGCCAGCCTGGTCAAACTGCAATGGCTAGTTTGACTGGCTCCACCGGCTGGCCGGTACAGTCCCACCGGTTGGCCGGTGTTTGCAAAATGGCATAGGATTCCTGTCCAGGGGCCACCGGTCGACCGGTGCCAGAGCCACCGGCTGGCCGGTGGTGAGGCAGTAGCTGACACTATTTGGAGAGGGTGCCACCGGCTGGCCGGTGCTGAGGCCACCGGCTGGCCGGTGGGGAGGCAGTGGCTCCCTATTGATTGCAGGTGCCACCGGCTGGCCGCTGGTGTGCCACCGGTCAGCCGGTGGTCTGGACAGAAGGATGCCTTCTGTCCAGGCTCCATCGGCTGACCGGTGGTGAAGCCACCAGTTGGCCGGTGGACTAAATTTCAGTCCACTTTGCCTTCTTTCTTTCTTGGCCCAATTCCTTGGCCACCTGATTTGATTCCTATCAACCAAAAACACTTGAAAGAGGATTAGATAAAAAAGAGGGTGATTGTGATCATGAAAATAAATCCTTGAGGGGTTCGAGAGGTACAACAACGACCCATCACCCGGGGCCTCTTCCGTGACCACCCTCGGCCTGCCTTCCATAGGCCAAGGTCTAGCGACTTGCACCGAAAGGCATTTTTTCTAAAACTAGGAAGGCATTTCCATTATAACCTATAACCTCACGCAACCAAGCACACATAAAGATACGAACATAACAAAACTGAATAACCAAAAATGTGCTGAATTCAAAGGGGCCAGAATACGATCCCAACTATAAATGTACAAGTATAACTAAAGTACAAAACAACTAATGAAAGAAAAACGATAGAAACTGGATCATCCTTTGAGGTTCCTATAAGAAGGGTAGGTACAGATAACCTTCTCACACATCCACGTTCACCCGTCTCCTCAACGTACCGATAGGCCGTATGGTCCACCTTCGAGTACCGTCTAGTCCTGGTACTCTCAACCTCAGTCAGTGTTGTCTGTCATCTGTATCCAACACAACAAGGTTTGGTAATAGTCTATATAGGGGCGAGTATAATGATTCTCAGTAGGGACCCTGAGACCGTCAAGGACTCAAAAATCCACCATGTTTAAACCACAAAGTATGAAATCAACAGATAACCCTACTTAGGTATATGCCCATACATATACCTAAGATATTAGGTAATCCATCTCAAACATTAGGAAACCACAGAGATACTGACTCAGCTCACAAAAATATTTATTCTAGAGGTAGTAACATGTATCATCTCCAGTCCCATCATTTAACACCTCTATTGTTAGAGAACCCCTCCTCTATTGAGTATTGTGGGCCTACCGCGTCACATAGAGGCGCTTCCCACTAATCTAGTAATTCTAAGGTACTACTCTTGTTGAGTACTATGGGTCTTCTACGTCACACAGTGGCGCCCCCCACCATGGGTCTATCGCGTTGCACAGATGTGCTCGCCCTCGTGACTTGATGAGATACTCCTTCTGTCGAGTATTGTGGGTATGTCGTGCCACACATAGGCACTCCCCACCGTGGCCTACCAAGGTACCCCTCTTATCGAGTACCATGGGTCTTCCACGTCACATATAGGTGAACCCCATCGTGGGTCTACCACGTCACATATAGGCGCTCCTTAGTGGGCCTGTAAAGTCACTCCGAGTCGAAAAGGTCAGCAGTCGTCAAGTCACAGTCTGCTACTGGGTTCCCGCACTATGCTCGCTCGTCTTCGGGAGGATCTGCTCCATGATCTTCTGGTCAATACTCCAACTGCAATGATTTCTCATAGGGAAGTATCTCAACGTTCCACCATTTCATAGGGGTCTCATCATAATAGACGGCGCCTTAATCGGATGCCCGATCTGTGAGTTATTAGCCTTTTAGTCCTGGGGGGCCGGTTGGATTCGTGCTCGATCAAACCTGACCGTACATCAAATTCCCAAAAACCACAGTGGTGAATACACAAAGGTATCGTCTTACTCCAAGGATTTTAGTGCTATTGACAGTTCATCAAACAGACATCTGGTGCCAAAGTTATAGACTAGAGAAAGTAAACGGGACATAGTGGGATCGGGTCATGTCCGACCCGGTTGGACCAACCAGGCCTGATCCAGTGGTTTTTTCCCAGCTCGTTGGGTTTGTCTTAGTCCGAGGCTGCTCGGAGAGGCCCCGGGCGGCACAGCCGGGGCTGCTCGGAAGGCCACGGGTGGTGCGGCTGAGGTGGCTCGGTCTGCAACTCGTCTGAATGGCGGCGGCTCAGCGGACGGTGGCGGCAGATTTTCTGATGGTGGAAGCTGATCTACGGAAGGGCGATGGCGGCTCCGCGGTTGGTAGGGGTGGCTTGGCCTGGTCGGTAGCGGCAGCTCGACCCAGATGACGGGGGATGTCGGCAGTGTGATAGGGCCTTGTGGGGAAAATCCGTGGGGTGTGGCGGTCGTGGGTGCCACAGAGAGGCTCATCTGTGGTGGTACCGCGAGGGTGCAGAGGACGTGAGGCAACGGTGGCATGGGGCGGTGTCATGACCTCATCTCCTTCATCACGTTCAACACCACAAATCATCACAATATTTTTGGAGGGGTCAGACCATGTTTGTTTAGCCCGTACCCTCCACTTTAGGGTGGTAGCATATGGCTCAATAGGAAATTGAAGATGAACATCAAGCATTACAACCTCCCATAAGGATTTATTCCCAATCCCGAAAAATAATTAAATGGAAGAACATGGTAAATGTATCCATACACAAATAAACCCCTACCTTGTTTGATTGTGGACGAAGAAGAGAGAATTTGAAGTTGTCGATGTTTGTCGTGCCCATCACACGACTCTGATCCCAATCAAATTCTTTGGATTAACGTTCTTCGATGGAAGTGATTCTTCATTGTTGAAGATGTTCACCATTGGAGGATGTCTCGACTAAGAAGGTTGAATTCAAAGTCGCCGTTCTTCGTTGGCATTCATCATTGGTGAGCTTTATCCAAGAACTCTCCCCTTTTCCAAGGATTTTCCCAAAAATAAAATTTCAAACTATTGTATTTCATCAATTTTTAATTATTGGCACAGTTGCAAATTGGATTAATTAAGTTGGTTCTCCTTAATTAATTGATGTGTTTGGAATAAAATAAATTAATGGAGGGTGACATAATTAAATATTGAAGGAGTTGAAGAGGCTCGCCTATAATTAATATAAAGTTTGAGGGTTTCAAGCCTCAGGTGGTCCCCACCACCATAATCCCTCATGGGAGGTTTTACTAGCTCGGGTGGTCCCCACCACCGAGATTTCAATTTGCAGAAGAAAAGTCATGTGGTCCTCACCTACAGAATATCCAGCAGTGGGTGGTTAAAACAAAATAAAATATAATGTGTGATTATTTAATTTTATTACTACAACAAAAAACCCAAAAATTATATTTCACCCTCGACCAACTACCATCTAGGTGAAAGTCTCCATAAGCGAATAACGACGCTGCAAGTTCAATGGTGTTCTCGAATTTAGATTCTGAGCACCGGTTCAAAATTTATAAAAACCAGCTTGTATTTTATTTAAACATACCCGAAAAAAGTTCATAATTTCATTCAAGGCACTCCAGGCCTCGGAATCAAGTGCCATCAATTTTCATAGACTCTTAAAATTCCCATATATAAAATAAATTAAATGAAAATTTTAGGTCTTTACATTCTCCCCACATTATAGATTTATTTCCCCATAATCCTAAACTGAAACTAAGGGAATAAGTGTGGGTAAGTATAAGAGTATTTAGAAAATTTGCTCCATCCCCATCCACAAAGGATTTATGTAATGTGGCCAGTTTCTTTGTTACCTCACTGAGCAGTTGTATACCAGATCTCCTACTGAGTGCATCTGCAACAACATTCCCCTTCCCATGAGTATAGACTATCTCAAAGTCATAGTGCTTGAAGAACTAAATTGAACGTTGCTATCCTAGTTTCAGGTCCTTATGAGAGAAAATATACCATAGACTGTTGTGATCATAGTACACTTTAAAGTGCTCGCCCATCGGATAGTGTCACCACATCTTCAAGGAGAAGACCACTACTACTAACTCCATGACATGGGTATCGTAGTTATGATCATGTTGTCTCATCGTTCAAGAACCATATGCAATCACTTCTCACTCCTGAATCAAGATATATTTGAGTTTGTTCCCTAATGAGTCGTAGTAAACTACGTACCCTAGGCCCTCCTCTAGAAGCCTTAGGATGGGGCACTAATCAGCCTTTGATTTACCTCCAGAAAACTCTGCTAGCATTTCTCCGACCAAGCGAAGGGTTTCTCCATCATCGTTGATGCTTATAGTGGTGATGAATCTCTGGAGAATTCTGGAAAAAACCTCTGGTAATATCCATCCAAACCCAGGAAACTTCGTACCTCCGTCACACTCATGGGTGGCTACCAATAATGTATCATCTCAATCTTTGCTAGATCCACAACAAATCCTGCCTCATATATGACATGCCACGGATAGTGAACCTCTCAGATCCAAAACTGGCACTTTGGGATCTTACCATAATGCTGGTGCTCTCGGAGTGTGTCCAGTACTACTTGCAAATGGTCGGCATGATACTTCTCAGTAGCCGATTATATAAGAATTTCATCGATGAATACTAATACAAATCGATCATGGTATGTCTGAAAGATCTTGTTCATGATTACCATGAACACTCCAAGATCATTGGTCACACCAAATGGAATAATCATAAACTCATAATGGCCATACCGACATCTGATGGTCGTCTTCTGCACATCCATG
Source organism: Viscum album (assembly GCA_963277665.1). Lineage (NCBI taxonomy): Eukaryota > Viridiplantae > Streptophyta > Magnoliopsida > Santalales > Viscaceae > Viscum > Viscum album. The sequence continues at coordinate 698,369,282 of OY728163.1, forward strand.
TCTCACACTATGAGTTTGCGATAGACTGATTTGAGGACTATCTTCAAGAACCATCGGGCTCCAATAATTTGACCATAGAGGTCGTCATTCATCATGAATGGGTACTTATTCTTCACGGTCACTTGGTTCAGACACATATTGTCAACATAAAGCCTCAATATCCCATCGACCTTCATGGCGAACAACATCGAGGCTACCCAAGGAGAAACACTAGGCTGAATGAACCATTGCCTCTGTAAGTCCTCCAGCTGTACCCACAGCTCATGAAGCTCTACTGGAGCCATCTGATATCCTGATGTAGATATCGGTGTTCTCCCAAGGTACAAGATAATGTAAAATTACACCTCTTTATGAGGAGGTAGACTCAGAACATCATCAGGAAAAACATCCACATCCTGGTCCACCATTACAAGACAGCTCAGACACTCCATATCAATAGCTCCTCGGTTAAGGCTAGCCAACTGATGAGTAATTGGATACACTCTCCTCCTTGCATTTCCATCATGTGTTGTAAAGGCTCCCTTCTCACCAGTGAAGGTAAACCTGGTCCGATCCTTGCAGACACACTGCACTTGGTGCCTAATACTATCAATATGAGCATGGACTAAAGATAACTAGTCCAAACCCTAGATGATGTCCTAAATCCTCGACGCTACTACTGGGAGATCCTAGCTTAAGCTCTCACATCCTAATGTAAGCTCACACTACTAGCACCAGTGCATAAACATCAGAAAAACTCTCGTATGAGTCTCTAACTGTAAGGATCATTCCAATGGCTCCATCGGAATATCCGAACTCTGAATGAGGTTAGTGGAAATAAAATACTGACGAGCACATGTGTCTATAAGTATTGATTCTTAGGTAGAGAAGACATAGATCGTACCTCATATCATCTCTGGATCACCATTATTGTAAGCCTCAGCTACCTAGAGCTGAGATCTCCCCTATCCACCTGCTCCCTATGGTTAGGGTGGACCTCCCGGTGCTGGTGGAAAAACATCTCGAATCGTCTCCCACTTCCAGTTGCACGACCAGCTCCTATGCCACATCTGCCTCCTCCCTGCGGAACACCTCGATTGAACCTCTATCTATGCCTGGTCAGTCCCTCGACCATCTTCTAATCATCTGTATGATAGGTCAGACAGTCACAAGCCATGCGACTCAGCCCGCTGCATGAGTAACACTGCATGATCCTTGCCTGACTGGTTCCACCTCTGGTGCCCCGCACAATCGATATTAATTCATGTGGTTGGACACCTATAGGTCTGGTCCTCGTAGAACACTGTGAAGTCTCTCTGCTGCTAGCTACAGAAGAATCCGCTACGTGACGACTGTTGGTGGGTCTCGCTACTGGTGAATTCTAAGCAAGGAAAATCTCTACTAAGAGGGCTCTCTCTTACACCCTTTCATTCATCAGGATGCTGAGTGAGATCATCGAAGCCCTAATCTCCCTGTTGAGACCCTACTCAACAGTTCGGGTCCTGAATAATGGATCTCATACCTTATTCATGGAATAGTGTGAGAGGTTAATAAACCTCACTGAGTAGTGATCTACAGTAATGATGCCCTACTGCAGATGAAGAAGATCCTATTTGCGCACTACGCGAAGAGTTGTGGGGATAAAATCATCCCAAAATAGGCTCTTGAAGTCTATCCAAAAAGGCATCACCTCATCATAAACATGGAGCATCATGCTCCACCATATGCCCGCTGCTTCCTATAGAAGGCTGGATGCAAAGATCACCATGAGATAGGTTGGGGTCCCTATAAGTCAAAAGACTATCACCAGAGCCCCCAGCCAATCCGCAGCCACCTGTGGGGCCATCTATCCCTTTAAACTGGGTGGCCTTTGGTGCTAGAACTCGTGCAATGAGCTCAAGTGGCATGAACTCTCAGCTACTGGGGTTGGTGGAATTAGTGGCCCAATGGGTAATGGGATCGTTGGTGCCTCCGTTGGATCCTCTACTAGAAAGGGACCCCACACTGAGGCCTCGTCACTCATTGGGCAATTAGTGTGTAAAAATCTATGAACCCTAGATAGATATCTATGTGGAGGCATCCTAAAAAGATACAGGTGCACCACATTCAGTATGTTATACCTGGTGAGCTGACTCAAAAAAATCACTATGAAATTTTTTGAAAACACTCATGCAATCAGTGTTTTTGTGAACTGAGTTCGAAATCCGATGCCAGGGTCCTGGTGTAGGGATACGCCGGCCGCCGCACCAACATTGGATTCCCTAAACATAAAAACCAAACTCCCTACACTTAATAGTATTTCCATTAAAATAATGACCAGAGTCCTTTGTTTTGTGGAAGAATCAACTCCTCTAATAACAATTTGTCATGACCCGTCCCCCGGAGCCCATGTCTTGACTACCTCAGGCCCGTCTTCCATAGGATAAGGGCTGGAGACTTTAACAAAAGGAATTTTCTCTAAAATTGGGAAGGAATTGTCTTTATAACATGAAATCTCATTTAACCATGCACATAGTAAGATACGAACACAAGAAAAATGTATAACCAAAATAGTGTTGAAAGTAAAGGTGCCAGAATATAATCCATACAGTAATTGTACAAGTAAAACTAATGTACAAAAAATATGAAAAAAAGAGAAAAGAAAGCTACTGGATCATCCTTAGAGGTTCAAAGGTGAAGGGTAGTTATAGATCTCCTCCTCAACACTCCACATCCCCCACATCTCCTCTGCATATCGACACGCCGAATGGTCCACCTTCCGGTACAGTCCAGTCCTGGTACTCTCAGCCTCAGACAACGTTGTCCATCCTCTACATCCATCACAACAAGGTGTGGGAATTTCCCATTCAAGGATGAGTATATCACTACTTAGTAGGGACCTTGAGGCCCTCAATGTCTCACAAATCCACAAAGGGTAAACCACAAATTATGAAATAAATAGATAACCCAACGTATGTATATTCCCATACATATACTTTCACGTAATCCATCTCAAACATGAGGAAAACACAGAGATACTGACTCAGCTCACACCGGGATTTATTCTAGGGGCAGTAACAAGTAACATCTCCAGTCACATCGTCGAACACCTTGGCTACTAGAGAAACCCTCTTCTATCAAGTATAGTGGCCCTGCCGTGTCACATAGAGTCACTTCAGAGTAATTTTGGACTGCTGAGGTACTCCTTCTATCAAGTACCAGGGGTTTGCCACGTCATACAGAGGCACTCCCCACCGTGGGTCTGTCACGTCACATAGAGGCGCTCCCCCTCGTGACTTTCTGAGATACTCCTCTGGTCGAGTACTGTTTGTCTGGCCTGTCACACAGAGGTTATCCCCACCATGGGTCTGCCACTTCACATAGATGCGCTCCCCACTAGGCTCGTCATGTAACTCTGAGTCGAAAAGTTCAGTAGTCATCAAGTCTCAGCCAGATACTGGGTTCCTACACTATTCTCACTATTCTCCAAGAGGATCCTCTCCACGAGCTCCATGTCAATACTCCAACTACCACGAAGTCCCACATGGAAGTATCTCAATGGTCTACCACATAATAGGGGTCTCAACGCAATATATGGTGCGTCAATCAGATGCCCGGTCTGCGAGTAATAAGACTTTTAGTCCCGGGGCCCAGTTGGATTCGTGCTCGATCCAACCTAACTGTACCTTAAATTTAACCAAAACCTCAGTGGGGTACACTCAAAGGGACTGTCTCTCTATGAGGTTTCCAACGTCCCTAACAGTTTTTCAAACGGATGTATGGTGCCAAAGTTATGGCCAAAATAAAGTAAACGTGTCGTAATGGGCCCAGTTCCGGTCCGACCCAATCAGACTGACCTCGCCTGACTGGGCCGACCCAGTTTGGGTCAACACGGCTTGACCTAGTGGGTCCGGTCTGGCCCACTAGGTGGCCCGACCCATTGGGTTTGGCCCAGTCCGAGGTGGCTCGGATTGGCCATGGGTGGGGCAGCCGGGGCGGCTCGGAGGGCCATGGGACGCACGGTTGGGGCTGCTCGGATGGCCACGAGAAGCTCGTCCGGGGCTGCTCAGAAGGCCGCAGGCAGTGCTGCTGGGGCGGCTTAGCCGGCGGCTTGGAGGAATAGTGGTAGCTCGATGAACGGCGGTGACGGCTCGACAGACGGTGACAACGGTTCGGCGGACGGTGGCAGCAGCTCGGCCCGATCGGTGGCGGCGGCTACGCCTAGATGGCGGTGTCCAAGGGGGCGCCGCGAAGCTACAGGGGCCGGTTCCCTGGGGCGGGGTGTTCGTTGGATCCATGGAGCGGCTCCACTGGGGGGGTGTCGTGAGGGCGAGGAGGTCACGAGGCGGCAGTGGCCACAAGGCGGCATCATTGCGCCATGGCTTTCTTCGCATTCAACACCACAAATCATCACATGATTTGCGGATTGGTCGGGCCATGTTTGTTTGGACCATACCATCTGTGTTAGGGTACTATCATATGGATCAACCATAACTTGAAGAAGAACTTCATGCTTTACAACCCCCCGTAATGATTTATTCCCAATCCCAAAAAAGAATTCAAGGGAAGATCATGGTGAAAGTATTCATACAAAAATAAACCCCTACATTGTTTGATTTTTGACGACGAAGAGGGAATTCAAAGCTGTCCACATTTGTTGTGCCCTTTAGACGCCTCTGATCCTGGGCTCATTCATCGGATTAATGTTCTTCTATGGTGGTGATTCATCATTGTTGAAGATGTCCACTATTGGAGGATGTCTCATGGAAAAAGGTTGAAGTCGAGGTCGGTGTTCATCATTGGCATTCTTCATTAGAAGGGATTTCTCCAAGAAATCTCCCCTTTGCCCAGACTTTTCCCCAAAATGATATCGGCCAACTACTGGGTTTCACACATTTTTAATTGTTGGCACAATTTCTAATTGGATTAATTATGTTTTCTATACATAATTAATTGATTAGGTTGGCACAAAATTAATTAAAGGATGGTGGCATAATTAAATAATGGAGAATTTAAAGAGGATCCCCCATATTTAATAGGAAGTTTGAGGGTTTCAAGCCTCCAGTGTTCCCTACCACCATAACCCCTCGTGGGAGGTTTTACGTGCTCGGGTGGTCCCCACCACTGAGCATTCAATTTGGAGAATAAAACTACAGTGGTCCCCACCTCCACAATATCATCAAGTGGGTGGTTATAACAAAATAAAATAAAATGTGTTATTATTATCTTTTATTATATCCATGAAAAACACAAAAATTATCTTTCACCATTGACTAACTGTCATCAAGGTGAAAGTTTATTTAAGGCAAGACTGATGCTGCGAGTTCAATGGTGTCCTCAGATTTCAATTCTGACCACCGGTTCATAAGTTATAAAACCCCACTCATATGTTTAATGAATGTACCTGAAAAAAAAGTTCAGAAATTCATTCTAGGCACTCCGGGCTTTGGCATCAAGCGTCGTCAATTTTCACGGACTTATAAAATTTCCATATATTACAAAAAAAAATTAACATGGAAATTCTGGATCTTTACAGTAGGTCTCTTTAGTTGATACCTCATAATCATTATTTCCCAACAAGCAACCTAATGTTAGTTATAAATTTTAATACCATACATTGATGGTGGCACTACATGTTTAGAGACAATGGGTTTTTATATACTAATCATAAATTCCTCAAGTCAATTGCAATGAATCAATCATTTAATCACTAGTAGAATATATGTGTTTACTTTTAGAAAAATTATTATGGTTATCATTCAAATATGACTGGAAAATAAAATGATGTAGCAGATGCTCTGATCTAGAGGACTCAAACAAAATCAGGTAATGAGGCTAGTGGTTATTGATAACTCATGGGCATGCTTCAGATATGAAAGCATAGAAGCAAGAGGATCATGATAATATAGCCCTCGTTGCCTTAATATTTACCCATAAACTTCTACAGTGGGTGGGAATGATATAACACTCAGATCCTGAGTGATTAATACCAAGGAAAATCATTTCTAATGGTGATTTATCTTTTGATTAGACTATGGATGAGGATGATACCAAATGTTTTAATTGGTAGGTAATTGTCCCAAAATGAATCTACAGGAAATATATGGAGGAATTTTCGTCCCAAAAATTCTATGTACCCCATTAATTCACCAATATTTATTGAGATATTGGTCACCAGTATATGTATCCTAGAATGATATGGGGGATTTCTAGCTTTATCAATCTGTGTTTCACCTGGTAGTAGGCGATGGTTGAATACTAGTGATCATACATTCTTTTAAAACCTTTTTCTATTCACAAGTGAATATGGTACAATGTATCTATGTAATTCATGATTGGTTTACGAATATCGTCTCATAGTAAAGATACATCTTCAGTAGTCATTACCCAATTGATGAATGTATAATACTTCATACATATTTAGGAAAACATTTCTGGATCCGATCTATAGAGGATGTATGTTAGAGAGGATTTATATATTATTAGAGATCCATGTTATATCATATATGATCGGGATGGTAGACTTAGGTGTCAGTTCTATAAATGGTTGTATAAGGACTTAGGTATATTGTTTCATCAGAGAATGACCTATCACCCTCAGAGTGATTTATATATAGGGAATGTGATTCAGGGGTTAGTCGTCCTTCTCTGCACATGTGTACATGAATTTCAGGTTATTGGGAGAAACACATATCCCATGGTGAGTTCATCTATAATAATTTTTTTATGATACCATTCATATCATTTAGTTTTAATCCTTGAATAGATATAAATCATTATAATTACTATGTTGGTTAGATGCAGATGGGGGATTTGAACGTATACCATCTCACATCTAGTATATCATTGACCATGTATTTTTTATTAGGAAAGGAATAATGATAGCTTAGATCATATAAAAGTCATATTCCAATTGACATCTATATCCACTTGGGTTTTATTTCAGGGTATATGTTTTCTATGGGTTTCATCATGGATTTTATATTGATGAGTTTAGATATATGGTAAAAGTTTTCATTCATTTTTGTGATCCATTGGGGATATTGAATTAATCAGACAAGTAACTCAAAAAATAAATATTCCATAATGATTAAAATATATAGATGATGTCTTGCACATATCTTAACATCATTGTTATTATCCATACCCCTTGAAATTTATAATTTCTAATGAGGTTAGTGTTGATTTGTATGGTTCTTTTGAGGAGTTTGGATTTTTTATTATGTAATGGAGTGATATGAATATCATCTGTAGGTCTATTCCTTTTGTATGGGTGTTATTGTACAATGAATGAGTATATGTTGAGACATGGGAGAGGGATGTTGATGTACATTTTGAATGGAAATATATTTTATTAATTTATCCATCTTTACCAATAGATGGACAACTAATTAGTGAATTTCATTAAAGAGGGGAGATTGTAATGACACTACTTTTAAGTGAAGTACTTTTTCAATTTTGTTTCAGTCAATAAAAATACCATACATAATAGAAAGTATGTTCTTTTAGAATGTTTTAAGGGGATAAACCTTTTTTCATTCTAAATACACAATGTGTAGTATATATAATACATGAATTTGGCTAGACAAACCCAATTCAGGATGGCTAAAAGTTATTTCCAAGTTATGAGAAACCAAAAATTACTCGAAGACTATTGAATTTTCACATCATGGTAATGACCGTGTTGGTTTTCAAATTAATTGTGCAGAGAAAATTAATTTATACAAACAATATTAGTTTATTTTTCCCCATGAACAACTTGATCTATTAATGGGGAGACAAATCAACCTCAACCTAGGTTCCGCCATTTCTCTTCTCTCTATAATCCTATTGACCAGACAACTGTCACAGAAGATCCATCTCGGTAATAGATTTAATATAATATATTCTATTCATCACTTATCTCATCATCTATTATTGTTTTTTGGTTCAATATAATATTAAAATTTTTTAGGGTTTTTCATCTATTAATATGATTTATTAAATTTTTTATTGAATCAACGTCGAATACGTGATGTTTGATCTTCTACAAACCAAAAAAATGTGGATTAGCATTTAGACTTAATATTATAGGTGATTTATTTGATATTTCTATTGTACCACATGCCAAACATTATCAGGTGTAGATTTAAAATATGGTAAACCTAGTTAAATTACCAGGAAATGTTTAATTACCAACGTGGATTATATTGATTAATTAGAGGATGTCAACCTCAATGAGTTCCACCCAGTTGTGTGTGCTGAATTGAATAACCGCTTTTATATAATTGTTTTTATTGAATGATTAATCATTAATGTGTTTGTATTGAATCAAAATGGGTTCTCTTTGCCTTATAATTTATTGGATGAAATTAAATAAATCAAAATGAGTGGTGAGTCCATACTGAGTGTTTCAGGCTTACCATTATATAGAATAGATGATGGTAATACCCATGTTTTATTATGTTGAATGATTATAATTTCATTATATGTGGCCCCTCCTTTTATTATTTTTATTTTGTGTCTGAAAATATTATATTCTCGTTAGAAATGATTAAGTGATATGTAGAACGAAGATTTTAATTCTACCTTATGTTTGGTGCTAATCTTGAAGTCTGATACCAATATACATTGTTTGGGAGATATACATGATTTTCCACATTCTCCTATATCTAGTTTTAAGAATGATGACACACCCAACCATCTCAAATAATGGGAGAAATGTTATGTATTCATATTATATTATGGTCTTGTACCATTTCTAGACCCATTTCCCCATTAGACATGTTTGGGAGGCTAGAGTTACATTCCAGGTGTACCTATCACCCAATACTCATTTATATGGATCGATATTTCTTCATGTACAGAGTGCATATTCATGTATAATATATATATATATATATATATAAGGTTAGTAATCATTATTTACATTGGCCCACACTGAATAGGTTGATCCATCCAGTTTTCCTAGGGGAACTTATGCTGGAAATTATTTATTTTACAGGTGTTGATTATAATTCTTTTAAACTGCACACTACTATGAAATTTACAAAAGACGGACTATTTTAGATACAATTCATATAGGACCACTGGGTTTATCTCACTATGTAATCAGTCCTCCCTTGTTACCCACGTAGATATCATGATTCTTGGTATGGATAATGGAAAACACCCTAAAAAATATTCTTGTATTTTCACATATAGAATGGGACTTGGGAGAAGAGGACCAAAAATATGATCATGATTCTTGATGAGAATACTTTCGGGTTTTTTATTTATTAAATCAGGTATTCTATGGCTATATATTTTATCCCCAATATCCATTTTTTAATATTATAATTCCATGATGGCATCATGAATATGAATCATCCAATGATATATCGATTACTATTACTATATCGTGGTTTTTTATTATACCATAGTTTATTTTCATGTTGTTTATATTGATCCATATGTTTTATTTTGCTTCCAATATTTTCTTTTTGTTAATTATATTTTTTGTTCCTTTATGATATGATGGTATAGTCTCTTCGTTGTACATTATGGATACCTAAATTCTATTTGTAATCCTTTACAATACATGTATGTGAGTGTAAGGCCATGTAACCCCTTAGATCAGGGGACCATTTTTTTTCAAACTCATATTGGGGTGTCCTAGAATGATAAATTAATCAAAACCATAAATTTGTGTTAATTTAATTATGAATCTTATTTATAGAATTTGAATCTTATGTGACGAGATATTGATGGAAGAAAATATTCGTAATTTTTTAGAATTTATTTAATATCTCTAAGGATATGGAAACATACTTAAATTATACATTTATATTATATATACAAAATTAAAACCTTTGGATCTTTTTTCTATCAATTCCAAACTTCCCATTTACATTAAAGAGTGAAAAGTTGTTTCCAAAATAAATAAACTTCAATTTTAATGGATTATATGATCCAGAAAAGAGTGGCATGTTTTTTCATCTATCTCTAAAAATTTCAATAAATCAATATGGTTATCAAAAGTTATGTTATATAACAATTAGACTCTAGTCATAATATGAAACACCACATTTTCACCATTAAAATTTATTTTTTATAATGTTTACATAAATTCTATTTTATATTTATTTTTTCCGAAAATGTTTATCGAAAACATTGATATAATTATTCCCAACATCATTAGGGTTCCAATAGTGGAATGTAAAATAAATTTCGGTTTCAGTAAAGTAGATGGATCAGCTGGTTGTTGAAGGATGTATTAATGATCGATGTCTTGAGGACACTTAGCACTGCTTCTATGTTATGTTAGCATTATATGTGTTAGAGAAATGGACCCTATGGGGGCAAACTATGCATGTAATTTCTTAGGGTGATCAAGATGGGTTGGATGGTTATGATTATCTATTTTTGTTCTTCTAAAAACAGTTTAATAATTATTTATCTAAGGTCATACTCCCACTGGATTATTAGGAAGGGTATAGTCTTGTTCTGACACCATAACTGGAGTAGGGAGATAATTGGTAATCATTTTTCTCTTCTTCGAACATCTCATTCAAAGATTCTCAAGTGTGCCTGATTTTTATTAAGTATATGTTAAATAAGGGCCAACATTATTTTTGTAACCATATTGGGTATTCACATGTTCCATACAAATGTGCCATTACTCGTTCCCTGTCTGGTTTTTTCACAATGAAGGACTACAATATGACCATGACCATGTATGTTCAAGGTGATATATAGAATGAAATTCATTGGGATAATGATATTCCCACAAAATTCAACTTCCATACCTAGATGATAAAAAATAAGGATGGTCTCATAGATGATAACATTAATATGTGTAGGATTTGTGTTATTTCTAGGTGTTTTTATTGCAATGAACACATGAACGTAATCTCAGGTCAACTATTCTATAAGATTTAGTGGGGGAATGATGTGTTTGATATTTTTGTGAGTTTACTACTTTATCTAATACAATGATGGCTAATCAACCCTTCCATATCTCATGGTTCTATAGATTGTGCATTGGAAGCATGTATAGATCTTCTCATACCTTGACTTTCCATGTAGGATTTGGGTGTTTGTGGTAAGCTAGAATTAAAAGGATCTATGAGGGGTGATCTATGATGGCTATCTGATTATCATTAGAGCTAAAAATCTACTGTATGAAAATATAATGGTTCTGGATAATTGGAGTGATTCTCTATCCCTACATCATTTCATTACAGGTCCCCTAATTTAATCTCAATGGAATGATAACTACATGAGCAATTAGGTATGTTGGGGGACCCCTTTAGGTTTTTTATGTTCAATTGTGATAGGTCCTATGTGTCTAGTTTTATACAAGGTAGATGGGTAGTTCATGATAACAGTGGGTTAGATTTGATAGATTTTTCTATCAATCATGCTTAGGAGTCCCCCCATTGGGTAGATGTAATGGCCGTGCATTAAGGCTTTAATGTATAAAAAGAAATTACTTGAAATATTAAATAAGATGAAACAGAATCAATGATCCTATACAATGATCTCCATGATATGGGTGTAACTCATTGGTTGATTCAATAATTTATCAGAAAATTTCATTCTTTGCTTGGGGAAAATCATTGTATCTCCTTCCTAAAATGAGGGAAACTAGGTTGAGGGATTCATAGCTGGTGTGGATATTTTGGAAATGAATTTTTAGTTTCTCATGATTGAAATACCAAAAATCTATAAGGGATCAATATTATTTAATGGGATTCCCACTTCCTACATTACGTTAGTCCTCTTTAGGCCATGTTACATTTTGATTTTCCTTAAAAGGTTTTAATTTCCTTGTATAAACACTTATCATCCCATAGTAATGGTTTCATTCATCACATTCTTGCTCGATGAGGCGAGTTTCCACAATGCAGGTGTGATATCCTTTTTTGAAAAAATGATAATATAATTCCATAAAAATTAATAAAAACATTTATGGAAATCCTATAAATTAAATTAATTATTTAACAATTCTTTTACTATGTTTTTAATAAAAAAATTGTAAAAAGTATTTTAATAAAATTATTTTATTTTTATTAAAACTTCATTAATGAGATATTTACATGAAATATTTTTCATACCTTGAAAAATTATTCCTTAAAATGTAAATTCATTCTTCTTAAAATGAAATTTTTAGATAAAAATATACACATGATATTTTTAAAAACAAATTAAATGCCTCACAATGTATTTAAATTTCTTAACAAATCAATATATGTGGTTATAATACATTGATCATATGATCAGTCTTCAAAAAATATCACACCCCTTGGAGCTTTCAACACATCACCAGATAGTCCAACCTCAACATTAGATGTAACAAATGATTTTTTGACCCATTAATTTCATCTTAATCATGATGATTTATATTATGAGTAAGTAATATGAGAAAAAAATTGACATTATTTCCAAATTCATTGAAACTAAAAAAATATCACCATTGATTGGATATATGTTACCTCAAGAATGTATTGATCATGAATATTTTTTTTGAAGTCACAAAAATTGTTACCAAACTTACCACAATTGTAAGACATTCTAGCTCTAGAAATAAATTTATTAATAGGTATTATAACAACTATGGAACTTGTTTGGGGGATAACTTTTGGAGTATTAGTTTTGTTATTCACAAATATCAGTCACATTGTTAATTTCTTACTCATTCCATATAATCGGAATTAAATGTATGGAATATTTTTTTTAAATTTCTCATCATAAGAATCATAATTCTCATAAAATTTAAATTCTCATGCATTCAAATATATTCATAAAATAAGTTTAAATCCTATTTAAAATCTATTAATATTACTATCACTATTTGATAAATTTTATCATGTACATCGAAAACCTAGTAAAAAATATAATTTGGGTGCACCATATCAAAATCCATTTACATAAATTATATTAATTATTTCTCCATCCTAATATATGAATCCATAGAGAAATATTTCATTGGTAAAATATTCTAAAATGTTTCTTATTCCATATAATCATGATCATTATTATCTATGTTATTTTTAACAAAATAGCACAATAGATTTGGTTACCCTTCAAAATGGTAAATAGAATTAGTTATGTTTAGATGTTTAGAAAATTATATGAAATAAAACATATTCTCTAAGGCAATATAAAATCATTCAAATAAAAATATTTTAGATGATCCATTAAATGATAGGGAACCCTCCCTCTAAAAATTCCCCACTAAATACATATTCATTCACAGTAGATGAGGTGCCTCTCTAGCATGGATACAAACACCAAATATTTCTTATATCAACTGATCCATCAAAGAAAAAACAATTCTCTTTTAATTTCAACCATCTCTCGATGAAAATTTTCAAGGATATTCTTCCTTTGATTTTATCATAATACAGATTTCAGCATTCTTATTAATGGAACCATTCTAAAGCGACGTAGTTTAGATGAAAACCCATTTTATTCATAAAATTCCACATCCTTTCATCTTATACATAAGGTAAAATAATTCAATTCCATTCTGCTAACATTATCATAACCACTACTGGTTTATATACCATCCTTTGATACCAACAATAAGGAACAAACATTAACCATTAATTTTTTTTAACGTCAAGAATTTATTCACAAACATTTTTTGACCTTTTCAAGATTAGTGTTTTTGAGGAATAGTTCATAACTAAAACATAACATAACAATTTAATTCAACGTCTAAACATCTGATAAGTATCTATTTTTCAAAAATGGGAAAAAAATAAATATATAATTATTTATTATCCTGTAAAATGTTCTTGACATTAAACATGATTTATTCTATTCCCTTAACCATGCTTAAACCATGTGAAAATAATTTTCAAAATGTGGAATGCGAGTAAAAATATATATAAGGGTTATAAAAATAAAGAGATCCATTATTATAACAAAGAAAAATAAAACTCAAATAATTTCTTCTTTTATGTTCATAAAACATTTACAATATTAAATACAACATTACACGTGAATAAAAATTCACAATGAAATCCAATAAAACCCATAACAAGCTATTAAAAAGCCATTTTGGGAGATAGAAAATATTATTCACAACATAGATTCAAAACTCTTTAATTAGAATAACCTTATGGATGAATTATTATATTTTTAATATTTAATTATTTAGAGATCTATAATGGGGCACATACTTCATATCATATATAATGAGAAAAACTTTTTTAATGCGCTATAATGGGGATCAACCCTTTGTAGAAGCTACATATATCTCACCCAAGAGCTATAATGGGTTTAAACCCTTCATATAAAAATAATCGGGCGCATAAGATTCAAATAAATATGTAGTACTATTTCATGAATAAAAACCATCATTATATAAACCATTCAAAAACACCTTTAAATCCATATGAAAAACACTTTAAAGTAAAAATAATCATATCATTTAAATAACAAATTTAAATACTAAAATTACAAACTGATGAGAAAAATGGTTATTTATTGTATAAAAAATGAAATCAAGAAAGTTAATCATGACAATAAATAAGATCCATAATGGTTGAAATTTCATTGTTGATATGTACATTATGAATAGATAATTCATTTCGTTCTTTTTCAAATCATTCCATTTCTAACAAAAAAATTACATGTTTAGAAGAAATATAAAAATTTCTCATAAATATAAGAAAATTTTGAGTTATAAATATTATTTTTCTTTAAAATCATTTAACTAATATAATTTTAAAATCATGGCCTTTGAAAATATGGAGTTTAAAGAACGTCATTAAAACGAAATTTATTTAAATAAAAATCACTTATCACTATAGAAATATTTTAATTATAAATCCTATTAAAATTACATTAAAAATAATAAATACCATTAAAATATATTAAATAATTTAATAACATGTAAATGTTACATTATGTAATACTTCCACAATATTTTACATTTATAATATCAAATTATGACTAAATGAAAGTAAATTACGATTAATTCCCTTACCTTGAGTTTTAATTTCAACATGCATCCTTATCTTCCATCATAATAAAATTATAATTTTATTAATTTTATATATATAGGTTTTATGGTTTGTTAATTCATTTATTCCCATTATCAAACTTTTTAATTACATAATAAATTATGTTCTTGTTGGATGTTTCAACCATATTCAACTTATGTTTCAAAAATGACTTCGGTTGGTTTATAATGGTCCAAGATATAAATATTTAAAAATATCCATAAAAATAATCATAAAATAACTATCACACACACATATATATATATATTATGATTTTAAACATAATAATGAAATATGGTTATAAAAAAAAGGCACAAACCTTAATATCATAGATATAGTAGGTCATATATACAAATGAGTGATGTTTCCATTTTTCTATTATCATTATAGAAAGAAGGTATGTGATAATTTATCATAACTGAATGATAATAATATCAAGTGTAATAAATTATTTAATTATATATGCTTATATTTATCATTCATGTGGTTTGGTGATGAAAAAAGTAGCACATCTCTTTGTGTATTTAGGAGCCCACACGTCCATAAATGACATTATCACATTTTCAGTGATTGAAAATTAATAAATGGTATTGGTAGATTGTATTTATATAATTATAATTATTCTAGTAATATCTTATTTATTTTATTTATATCACATATATTCCTAATCATTCCCCTTATATCCTTCCATGTAATATTTTAGTGACGACCGAATCAAATTACTTCGTGATCTTGGAGTATGATGTACACACATGTGACATTATTATGCCCTTTAAGAATAGAACATAAATTGGTATATATTATATAGTAACTCTATTGGTATAACTTTTTTAAAATATAATATATATACTATATAACCATAATGTTATCCAATCATGAGAGGTTGTAATGGAAAAAAGAACAACACTATTTCACAAGTCTATAATTGGTTGTGCACAAGAATAATGATTTCATAATAAATATTATGTAAGTGGGAAATGATTTGGGTTATTAATTTAAAATAATAGAATTTAAGTATACATAATATTATTTTTTTTATTATATAAACATGGTTTAATAATAATTGCGGGTGGTTGTGAATGAAATAAAATAAAGCAGATCATTAAAAAACATTACAAATTCTTCTGGTATCCTCTAATGATTTCCCTAAATCCTTATTCGGTTAGATTTATGCCATATGAATGGGTTATATGATGAGAAGTTATAAAGATATTTTATATGGTCATGGACCAAACCAATGGATTTTAGGGTGTGATGAAACGTGGATAGTGGTGGCCTTTTATAATTATTGGGGAGGTCACACTTGGTATTTTTAAAAGTAAAAGAGTGCTACCACATTTTTAATAAGATATTAGGGTTCAAGATGGACCATTAGAAAACACTAGAATCAATCTTGTAGAAATATCAAATAAAATAGTTTTTAGATATTTTTCGTTGTTATTTTACCATTATCTATCTATTTTAACCCCCCCATTTAATCCCATTTTTACATTAATTATGGTAATTAATTTTTATTTCGTTCAAAATTCAATTTGGTATAATATTATGGTTACCTCATTATAAATATTAAATTATGATTATTCTAAATATGGAATCCATTTTTTCAAAAAAAAATTACATTTATTATAAAATTTAAATTAATAATTAATCCCCCTTGTGTGACGATAAAATGAGTTTGATGGGTAAAATGTTCATGTGTCTATAATATTTTTATATCAAAATTAAATATTTAAATTATTCTAATTCCCAAAAGGAGATAAATTGATATACCGGTATAAATAATTTATATTAAATTAAATTCAATTTTTATAATTACATTGTATATTATATATAAGAAATTGAATTTTTCAATTAGAATTCATTATTTTTCACTACTAATCAAAAATTCAAACATTTCAGATAAAACTAAATATATCCCTAATATAATTTTGTAATTTTAATTTTTAGAAATTATTATTTTTCTGTATAGTTATTTTTCTAAACGTTGAATTTTTTATGTGCATAAAAGTTTAAAAGTCCGCCTTTTAGAAAAAAAAAGTTATTTTCATAAATTATTTCTTTTTTCTATTAATGATTATTATTTTGTTTTCAATCAATAGAACACCATATTTTCAATAATATTTTTGTTAATATTCAAAATTTACAACTTATTGGCTATGTTAAAAAAATACAATGAACAATATTATTTTTTCAATTTTCAATTATTCATTTAAACTCTGTTTTTTGTACAAGGAAACCTAAACTAAGTGTTGTGTGTAAGAGAAGAAATAAATCAGGTTGAAATAAATTCAAGATAAACAATGTGTTATATGTAATGAAAAATATTAAATATATTTATTTAATAAATCTATCTTATAGTCTCTGGGTTTAACATTCTAATCCAATATCAGTTGTGTGTGTAACTTTTGTTATAGAATATAATTTTAAAATTTAAATATCTAATTATTTTACATTGGATGCATCGACATGATTAAAAATTCTTATCCACAATATAGTAATATCATATATGTTTCACTGATAAAATTTTCAATAGTTCCCAGATATTATCCTTATATAAATTTTCTACAGGAACTCGAATCTGTTTAATATTAACATGTTGAGTGGATTAGTTTGTTCAGATAATTTATCCATAAACTAATAGTAATACCCATCTAAAAAATATATATACATCTCAGTGAACATGGTTGTTTGGTTCCATCCTTAAATACACTCTATAGGTTTTTTAACAGATTGTAATTTTTTATCGGATATGGTTTTATATAATTTTTTCATATGGATTCAATATTTGAGCACCTAGTTCATCCTTATACAATTTTTATGATTCATGAATGGGGTTTACACATCTCTCTATATATCCAAGAAAACCTGAACCAATTCATACTTCATTGGAATGGAATAAGACACATTAATGTGTATCACGCATTACTCAAAAGATTAAGAAAGGTGGCATTAATATGGATCATACCACATGTCGAATGAAAATTATAAACAGACTACCTCCCACTACCATTTTCAAATTTTTTACTTTGTATATTTCTATGAATCACTACCCTATATATTTCACAACATTTATCTTCAGATTTTAAAAAGGTAAATATCCAATTAAATATATAAATTTTTTAAGTGATTTATATTAAATTTTTATATGATATACTTATTTAATATATATTGTAGTATAAATTTATGGATTTATGGATGAAAAAAATATTGTCCATTGTATGATTTGGTTCCTAATGTTTTTTATGATTTTATATAAATAACACAAATTATCAAATAAAAATATTGTGTTATATAATTTATGTATTATTTATGAAAATAATAATTTATATTTTGGAAAATATAACTGTTTGAGGAATATATATATTTCTGTAATTAAATTGGTGATTAATTAAAATTAATTTTATTTATATGTTTATAATACATATTATAATTAAATTAACATAAATTAAAATTATAATTCTCCTTCCACATCAAAAATTAAGTTATTATTAAATAAAAAATTTATTGTTAATGTAATAAATGTTATTCTAATTATTATATTTAAATTTATTTATAAATATAAATACATAATATTATTTTTGTTAATAATATAATATTTTATTACTGTAAAAATACAGTTAAAATTTTATGATAAATTATATTTATTATAAATAATTATTATCACGTGTAATAAAATATAAAATATAATTACCTGAGTTTTAAGTAGTAGAAATATGATGAAAAAAACTATATAGTCATATGTAATTTTATTAAATGAAAATAACATAAGTCTATACTATTTTAATTAATTTTATATAAGTTTCAAATATATTAAATTATTTAACTAAATATAATAACATTTATTATTAATAACATTATCATTATTTATGTAAAATTAATAATAGTTATATTTAGAAACCTATAGTATATAAAATTGTATATAATTATATTTTAGAATAATAATAAATAAAGATCAATATATATAAAATTTTAAAATATATGTGATATTATTTATTTATATTTATATATATACATTATTTTCTGTTGTACCTATTGTAAAATAAATTAAAATTTTACTATTTTATACACATAGCTATATAATATGAATCTACCTATATATATAATTACACCATTAAAATGATTAAATTTTGTAAAGAATAAGTTGATATTAATCAGATATTAGATATTGTTATTATTAAAGTTATCTAATATGCAATAGTTAAATTCATTTTATTTTGGAAAGAATAATTTGATATTAATTATATATTTGATATAGTTATTTTTATGGTTATCTAGAGAAGACCGACCAATACATAATTGAAATTTCATTGATTTTTTGTATATGTGGTTATATAAATTGTATTTATTTCTTTTTATTTTCCATATTGAAGTCCATTTAGTTGTTCATATTTCTATGTATGTAAGAGCTGATGTATCCTATTAAAAATGACATATATTACAAATGCCTAGTCCCCCTCACATTCATGTAAGTAACAATGTAATACAAAGGATTTTGACAAGAGGCATTCAACAAGTTGTGTTAAATAAGTGTGGTCCCTTTTTTATAGGATAGATATGGATGCATAAGTATAAAAAATAGAGACTCTTGGAGTTCACACATAGGTTTTGGTATGTATATAAAATAATGATGAATTTATCCATAGAAAAAGCATCACGATCAAGTCATGGTTATTTATTCAGAAGTAAATTAAATATTATAATCAATTTATTTTTTACAAATATATGTAGTGTTTTATTAAATATTATTCTGTAATCATATCACCACCAGTTTAATTCATCAATTATGTTATATATATCAGACAAGGATTAAGTTAAAATTTCTACTTGTAATAGTGAAAAATATTCATGGAAATGTGAATAAAAATATGTGTATATATATAGTAGTTATTAAATATTGTCTTAAGTAACATTAAAGGATTTATAACATAATAAACATCACGAAAAAACATGGTAATAATATAGTATGTTGACTAATCATTAGATGAATGTTTGACATATGATCGAAACTATGTGTAGTATTTTTTTTATCTGATTATTGAATATGTAATAATTGAATGATCTTGAGATGACTGACCAATGTATGGTTCAAATTTCAATTTCATGTTTTTCTATAATATAATTTATAATAATTTCATTTTCATGTACACATTGACAAGATGTGTCTTGTCCCCCAAAATAAGTAATTAAGGACCTACATGTTCGCATAAAATAGGTTATATGACTCAAACCCATAGACCACCTCATATTCATCTAACTAAATTTTTAAAAAAATATTGTTTTACATTAGATATTGTTGTATAATAAAATATTTTTACAGCATTCTTGAGAGGATACTAATTATTTTTAACATATGAGATAATATAGTTGATTAGAATCTGATATAGTTTTTGGATGGTTTATGAAATAACAATATATCAATCAATTGAAAAACTCATAGACCAACCCAATTATTTAATTATAACCAATTTAAATTTTAAAAAAAATCATGATATTTTATAAATTAATTTTTAAATTAATTTTCTATTTAATCATGTCTTTGAATATGTATTGCCATGTTGAGATATATTCTACCAATATAGGTTTCAGCTACAATTTTCCACAAACATGAGTGGAATATTTTCTTGATTGTGTGACATTGGATTAAATTTCCATGAAGATTCATAATAAATTAAAAATGGGGGTTGCTCAATCTATTAGATCAATTATGTATTAGTTACTTCAATATCTTAAATGTATATCGATAACATTGTATCCCCTAGTTGATGATAAATATTGAACAAATATATAACTTTTATTATGTAAATAGTGTTATAATGGTCTAATGGAATTATAAGTGTTGATTTATAATATTTTTTAAGAGAAACCCACTATTTCATGAAAATGGTATGTTACCACTATAAATGTTTGACCCCTACAACACTATCACTCATTTTAGTTTTATATGACTCCTATAACTGAATCAAATTATGTTCCAGATGATCATAATTTAAATTAAATATAGGGTACATCATTTTTTCAGATTTATTGAATAGAAGTTCCTCTGATGGGGAAGTTTCTAGTGAGGTATCAAGAAGTGATTTCCATAATGGTGTTGTGGGGAATGATCCTTATATCTTTTGATTGATTGATATGAATCCCCAGTTAGTGGTAATTATCACACACAATTGAAATTTGTAGTAAAAGGAATATAACAATAAAAAAATTGATTAGTATATCATCCCAACATCTATTTAATTCTCTATAAATATATGGAATAGAATTGCATCGATTGATAATACCATATATGTTTTATTGGAGACTGAATGTAAACATGTATTTAAAATTTTGACAAAAAAATTCACATAGACAACATTTTTTTATTTGTGGATGATTATAATTTGAAGGAAAAATATCTCATTCAATGATACAAATATTAGACCTCATTCAACTTGAGGATAATGGATATATATGATATCATTTTTTCAAGATGGTAGATAATGAAATTATAAGGCTCCAATAGTTGTGTAAATCCATGGATTCCATAGAGAATCCCATTATAATGATGTATACTTTATATCATCAATTATTATAGATATGATTCAAACATGTACATATGTTCTTTTATCCATTATTCATGAATGAATACAACTGTTGTCTCAAAATAAGATATACTACTGTATTGTTTAAAATGTAAAAGTAAACGAAATTTTTTAAGCTTGAAATTATTGTGATAAATCATGATCAATGATTCAATAGATTACAATATTATTTCTCTCAAAAAAATTATGATTATATATTATTTGGATAAAATTGATTATGTCTCCCTTGATCCCTGAGTTGATCAGTAAAAGGTGATGTTCCATAAAGTTTTTTGTATATTAAGGCCTTGTAACGATGATTTATTGTATTGTACAAAATCATACATGTTAATGGAACATTTATATATGTTACGTATAATGATTACCGACGTATTTTTTCCATGTAGGAAGGTAAATGAAATCATCTATTCCATCAATTTTCTATTGCATAAAAGGTGCATTTTGAACCATAGTATTGGTTTTTTGTAGGTATATGCTTTCATATCACAAGAAAGTGTGATTGTGTTTGATATCTGATTACTATAGAGCGATTATAGATTTAGTAAATAGTGATAGGATTTCATGAAGAGAATCAAAGGATTATAAGAGATAATGAATTATGCATATTTCCAATAATATAATAATAAGTTTATATATTATTAAATAAAGGAAGAGATTATCATGTTTGGTATGTTTTTTTGGACCTTGGTTTTTGGGAAAAAAATTAATATCCCCTTTAATAAATTATTATATTATGGTTTTATCTTATGACCCCATATATATTATTTTGAAAATCATCATGATGAAATTTAGGTGGAAAATATAGACGTTTTAGATTGTATTATGTTGTTTAAAAAATATTCAATTGCATGTGATGGTGGTGGGAGATATGGCCTAATAAGAACTAGTAAATTAGAGTTCATAAAATGGGTCTCCAATGGTGTGAAAAATCTTCTGATCATAGGATTAGAACACAATAAATGTTATTGATGTGTGATTTAATCTTATGACGGTTTCCAATAACCCAAACAGTGGATAAAAAATATAGTGTGCTTTGGTCATAATTTCCAAATGGACATAGATCAGATGGGGTATCACACATCATCTTTTCATTCTTCAACCTTTAAATCATTATAGAGCCTCTTTTAAATAAGGGAGTTCTATGATTGGATCATACGAAATAGTGGATGAGTGCAATAGGTAATAGATTAAAATATATATTCTGATATGATTAAATTCTAGGTATTCATATATCCATATCTATGTGTTTTCAAATATTTTTCATTGGTGACCATATCATGATAGCCTAAAATCAACCTATGGTATCAAGTGAGAACTATGAATAACTTTTATAGTGCATCCTGGAATCCTATCAGTGACTCCAGTTATGTTGCCATTCATGTTGATCAACTAACTATAATCAAAAATATTTACATGTTTTGTAAAATGGATTT
This sequence comes from Viscum album, assembly GCA_963277665.1. Classification (NCBI taxonomy): domain Eukaryota; kingdom Viridiplantae; phylum Streptophyta; class Magnoliopsida; order Santalales; family Viscaceae; genus Viscum; species Viscum album. The sequence continues at coordinate 698,392,226 of OY728163.1, forward strand.
CTTGTTTACGTTTTTTTTCTTATATAAGTTTGTTCATTAAGGGAATGTTACATTTCTGTATGATATTACTGGGTTGCACCCTTAGAGAGGACCAAATTCTCCTCATTTCCAAAATGTGATGGACTAGACTCAGCAATGAAGAGGGGGACTATGATTGAGTATTTTTTACAAAAAAATGTAAAAAAATTAATATATTTTCCCATGTGGTAGGATAGAACAACACTCACCAAAATGTTTGATAGAGTCGCTGTAATTTATAATGAATATGTAAATTTTTTCTATATGATGAATTTTCATTAATGGTGCCTTTATTTTCCAACATTCATTATTTCTGTCTTGATTAGTCTATTTATTTTTTATTCTTGGATATATAAAAAATAATTTTGGTATAAATACAAAAAATATAAATTAAATAAAAAGTTTAAATTATTTATAATAAGTTTATACTACAAAACAACTATTATCAAATTCTCCCTTCAAATCACATGTTCAATTGATTATATCATGAAACCACATGTTCTATGTGGGATTTTCCACAAGGAGAATATATATAGATATATTTTTATATAAATTAAATATGATTGGTAGTAAATATAACAATAAATTTTTATAGTTATACAACAACATCAGTAACATCTATTTTCCATAACTTTCATTATTATTATTAATTATGAATCCAACTTGTATACATAGTTTTTCTTATTTTAGTACATTAAACAATATATTATAATTTTTATTAAATTATGTACTAAAAATGTAATAGTGATATCAACCATAAAGTAGGAGGAACCTCTATTGCTCAAATTAAATTATAGCCATGTTTCATGGATGCTTTTAGTGGAATGACCAAGGACTTATTTTGGCATGTGGATATCTCATCTTTTCACCATGCATCTCTACCTCCTACATAATCACTCAACTTCGTCATGGGAGGTTTTATAATGTTGTGATGGGACACAAAACATTTATAAATCATCATCTCATTATTACATTCGAAGAGATATGGTGGCTATAAACACACGCATTTCAATTTATAGAAGGTGAGCTGGACATTATAATCAATGATGTCTCCATCATTGTGGGAATCCCCATTAATAAGGAGACAATGATTGGTCGAGTGGGTGCATATTTTTTTGTGATAGTTCATATATTAAAAGGAATTGAGTTCAAACATTATGGAATTTCCATCATCAGAAGTATATTAAACATGACTATAATAGATGAGTACTTCACTAATCTATTGGATTACACTAATGATATCATTGCACTAATATTTTCACATACAATAATTTTCAGTCCTATCATTGCCATGATATCCTTTATCATCTAGCAACAATACTGCATCTGATGTATTTATAGTTATTAGAGGACATGGACTAGAAAATGCTACAAATATGTGTTTGGGGCTTAATGTCTTCCATATACGTATAGAGTGTTATATAGAAGATGTCTCATTGATAATATATTGATCATGGGATGTGTTATTCTGATGCCCATTTGGACATGGGAGAACACCCCTCACTTATATCCACATGCACTCAAACTATTTCATATCTATATTTTAGCAGTCTCATTTTGGAAAGTTTTATGTTTTTCTTCAAATGTCAAAATATTATTTATAATGGCTTTTTAGTAAATTTAATTACGAAAATTAAATCAATAGTGGATTTTGACAAATCAGTATTCAAATATTTCGAAACAAGATGTACACACTTATAGACTTATTCTAGACAGTCTTTGAACAAACAACATCCGTGGTTATTAAATATATATTCAAATTATTACTATGTATAGTTTATGTCTTAACATATTTACATATTAATCTTTTATTTTTTGATTTATCATATTTCATGGATTCCATTTTTCCGAACCTATCAAAGAGGGTCTCCCACTATACCATACAATGAATCTTTCATCTATCTCATGAATTATTCCAATGATTCACTTCCATATTGTTTTGTTCTGTCATAACGATAGAGTTATGGGGCACATCGACTTCTATCATCCAATTCTGGCACCACCCAATAAGTTACAATCTCTTTATTCCCACATGACGTTAGAGAATTAAGAGATTAATGAGGAGATATCATGAAGAATATAATGAGATTTGTGGAATAGAAAATGATCCTCTAATATGATGTGTTGGGATAATACATATCCTTTTATCATTTCAGCATGATTATGTTCCCTAGTAACGCATGCCACAAGATTGATTTCATGGGAGACATGTATATGGCTATCATGATTGGTTAATAATTATTTATTCTAATATTAAAATATTTTTTAATTTTCATTACATATCTACCAAATATGTATTCATTGGATCCATTTATCACCCATCTATTTTATATTTCTAATTTGGTAGAGGGAGGCCCATTTTTTCATATTTATTCCCATAGATATTTTAAAGAGATACTTCCTCATATGTGTTAGATTTATCATGGGATCTTCATTGATGTTCTAGATGATATTGATGGTGTAGATCCATATATAGATATGTTAGGGGTGATGGTAAATCTTGAAATGTTTTTTATCTACATGTAGTTGATTGTATTATTTTTCAATATAGGGTAGAGGATACTTTTTCATGATCATGATATTTTTCATCTAATAAAAATAAATGAATTTTTATCTTGATTTATATATATATATATATATATTTAGAAAAAAGAATATGTGTAGCCCATGGTCATAAACATGGATAAATGTTTCCATTTTTAATGATCTATTGGAGTTTCTTCTACATTTATTATGACTTAATCAAGGTCATTCTACAGTGATTCATTAGAATAGACCCAAGACATTGTAAAATATATACAGACTACTCATCATCATGTTTTGGTGTAAGGATATATAAAAAAACTATAAATACATCATATAAATCATGAGAAATTTTCAAAAACATTGATGTTGATTTTCTCCCAAATCATTTGAGATAAACTCCCTCTTTAATAAGAATAAATCACAGACATTTCATGTGGATTCCATAGAATTCTCATATTCATCATCAAAATAATATATTATCATAGGATGGTTGGGGATATAAAACATTACTTACCTTCTTCAAAAAATCATTTCTGATTTAGGTAGATAAATAAAATCTATTCACAATATGACCTCAAATTAAACCAGAGGAATAATGAAATGATTTTCTGTAAGTAAATTCTTATGAAATTCAATAATAGATGAATCTTATACTATAGATATTATCATCGTACCATTAGGGGTTCTTACATCCAATTATATATATAATCATTTTTTTGAATTGTTATTACAATTGAAAATTATTCGTATATAAATTTTTTAGTATATCAAAAGTCAAATAAGGAATTACCAGTTATATAGTTAATGGTAACTGTATCTTTCACCATTTCATTAATGAACCCCTACTTAGAAAAATGGATTGCATGATATTTTCCATCGTATCAAAACAGAATAGTGTTTTTATTATTAACATCACAGGTCACCCTTGTATTTGGAAACCTGTTATAAAAATTTCTATAATCATTTATCATGAATAACATGATTTTGGGTGGTGAAATCTTTGTAGCTTTATTCTTATTTTCATCATTAGATGACTTCACCATATCACTTTGGAATTATATTTCCAATGAAATTACATTCCACAAATGAATCATTCACTAGTCCCATTATGAAAAATTCTTCCATGTTTCTTTGCAAAATTTTAGAATAATGGCATGGTCATCTTATTTTCTCCATAGTGTTTAGAGTTTCCCCTGATCCATGTCATCATTTTATTGTCAGAACCACGAGATTTATTGTTTGTAATGAAATTCATTTCCACCACGAGGGTACATTGGATTATTTTTTTATACATATTGATGTCCATTATTTATAACTCCCTCCAGATACATGGTATTAAGGAACTGATGAATTGATCAATGTTACATTCATATTTTACAATAATAAAAAATTGTACTCACAAGTCCTATAAAATTTTCATCATAGGAAACAAAATATTCATTATCCTATCACTATATCCACTGTAATTTAATTTAAATTTTTTATTAATATTATAATATAATTAGCTATTGATAAACAATAAATTAATCTCATCCCATTCCATGGTTCCAATTTTATTATGTTCACTAGTATTCTTAATGATTTTCATCAATTGATCAACTTCTCCTTCAAAATGATGGTTGAGAAAAATGAAATATTCATGTTTAGAACATTGAAAAATTAAAAATTTATAGTAGGTTGGGTGGGTCCTTTTCATTGCAGCATGGATATTAGTGGAACCACTTGATGAAAGTGTTATCTTCCTCATGAGGGACTCAACAATAATTTTTTCCCTCATTCATTCATTTCCGTCTTAAGAATAATTAAGTGGAAGACAAATTTTTTTGAGCATATATGTGAGATTTTTTATTCTAGCTCCCTTAAAATTTATTTTCTCAAAAGAACCATCATTAAATTTCACATCCCATTTGACCTTAAAACAGTTCCTTTTTGTTCAAAGCATTCACTAAAAATATAATGAATAGTGAATGAGAAAATAATCATTGTGGAGAACAACATAATCCTAAAAAATTTCTTATAGGATGTCTAAATCATGATCCATTAACATATACTGTCGTTGAAGTTGGTCAACGTTTAATATTTATATTCCTACTAACTACTATATTTGTGGAAAGCAGGTTCGAACTCATAGAGAAGGTAAATTTGGCCACTAATATTCTAAAAAAACACTTGGATGCTCCACTGTTGTCAGTAGTGGAGTTAATTTTCTATTTTCTTAACTTCTTAATCTTTTTATTTTTGCATTTTATAGGCTCTAGGGTGACTGAATAATGGAAAAAATGTTTAAAAATATATTGAAACTGGAGACGGTTCTAAAACATGAAATATCAGAGTATTAGAACAATAATAAAATGAACAATCTACTAAACGCTCTCGGAGTAATCTCCATTCTGGTGGTTTTGTATGTGTTTCAATTCACTTATAAATTTTCTCAGTGCACCACTGTAAATAGTATGACTCTCCTTCCTCACCAAGAGTTATGTCACACAGGTCAACCAATTTAAGATTTCGCCCCTCCAAAATTAACAAACTGTGTGCAATTTTAAAATTTTACAGCAAGACAAACTCCCAGTAAGTCATGAAGTCTTTTGAATCTATTATCTTTTGAAATGTGTTTCCACAACCAGTCTCTCCAACTGAATGTGAAATCTTGTGATTATTTTCTAGTGGTACAAGCAGTTGGATGAACTCGTTATTGATCTCTCCAATCATTGCTGAATTCGTTGAAATGATTAAATGAAATGAGAATTAAAAGTAACCAGTAGAACTTCAATATATCCCCGAACTAAAAAATTAACTAGAAAACATGTATATTTTCAAAACAGTAATTGAAGACTTGCTAAACAGACTGTAAGAATTAAAAAACAAAGGCAACCAAACTCCCCAAAGATACTCTTCTCCTATGATCCTTTTGCTCCAGGAAGAGGTTCCAAAGTCGCCCTCTGGACTCCCTATGCCCCTGATGAGAGTGAATCTCTCGGATCTCCCATCAATCACATGATGTGTGAATCCCTGTTTATCCATCTGGTGTGTTCGTGAAATGAATGAGCAACTTTTTTTTTAAATTCTGCTGCCACTCTGTTTAAAATATTATCCATCATCAGCTTCTTATCACCAAACATCTTCCACTGACTTTGAAAATCCTTCACTTGTGCACCGCACACGTGCGTTTTTTCGTGACTGGCATGTCGCGCTAGTTTTTCCATTGTAACTAACTTCTACTGAGTTAGTTTTGTGAACCTACTGGCCTTTTTGACTTTGGTATGAACCTGCACATATTATAAAAAAATAATAATAATATAAACAAGAATAGAGTTAATTAATATTTTAAAGTTATTTTTTTACTTAGTATTATAATACTTATTAAAAAGTAATTAAAATTAATTAATAAATATTTTAACTGATAATTATAACTTACTTTTATGTTATTTATAAAATTATTCACTTAATATTACTATGGTAAAACATATGTTTATCAAAAAGTTATTAATTTAATTATGTTAATAAATATAAATACTTAATTTTCTAATTTATCATTTTTTACTAAATAATTTAAATTTAACATCATAAGTAAATAAGTAATTAAAAATTTTATAATTTAGATTTTATAAATTTTATTTATTTAAAAATTTTATTATTAATATTATTATTACTATTTATGAAATTAAATTATTAAATTAATTTAAGTATATTTAATTTTTTTTATTAGTTTATTTTAATTTAATAATGAGAATTAACACTTTCATTTTAAATATTATTAAATTAATTATTATATTTTACAGTTTAATAAATTATTATTAATAATTATATATTTATATTATTAACAGTATATTAATTTATTATTATCATTTATAGTTAATTTAGGTTTAAATTAGTTTTAGATTTTTTTATATCTTCATTTCATCCCACCCTCCCAATTCCGGCGCACAGAACCCGGGGGTTGGGTTTCGGCGCCGTGAGAGTTTTTTTTAAATACGTTTTAAAAAATATATTAAAAAAAAACGGTCAGGTTAAAAATATTTTTCAAAATGCCTCTCAAAGGCGGCATCCAAGATGCCGCCTTTGCGTTCTGGGGAAAAGGCGGCATCACGGATGCCGCCTTTGGCCGTTACGCGAAAGGCGGCATGCGCGATGCTGCCTTTCCCCTAATTTTTTTTAAAATTTTATTTTTATTTTTATTTTTGTTTTGTTTATATATATATATATATATATAAACAAAACAAAAATTTTCAGCAGAATTTTTCTGCTACTAAATATCCAGCGGTACTACCATTACAGCAGTATGGATTCTGACAGAAACCCTCACCCAGAACTCCCTTTTATAAGATGGCTTGTCCTGGAAATCATTCTGAATTTTCGATGTGGGATTAAGGTTCTCCCTTTCCTGCGCAGTACATTCTGTATTTGCAATGTGGGATTCTATTTCAAGTGCATGACTTTGAAAGACAATAAAATATAAACTATAAGACCAATATAAATGAAATTTTAAATATTGAATAAAAATATAAGAAATTATTGAAAAAAAATAATTTCCTTAAAATTGATGATGAAAAATAATTTATAAGCTTTCAAAACTGCCTACTTGAAATTTAAAAATGGTTCATGTACGTGAATTTCAAAGACTATAAAATATAAAATATAAAACGAATATAATTGAAACTTTAAAGATTGATTAAAGATATATGAAATAGTTGAAAACATAAGGAATTTCTAAAAAAATTTAATGAAAATTAATTTAGTAATTTATAAGCTTTCAAAACCCTTTACTTGAAATTTAAAAATGTTTCAATCACGTGAATTTGAACAACTATAAAATATAAACTATAGAACGAATATAATTGAAACTTTACACCTTGATTAAACATATAAGAAATAGTTGAAAACAAAAAGAATTTCATAAAAAATTTTGATGGAAAATAATTTATAAGCTCTCAAAACTGCCTACTTGAAACTTAAAAATGCTTCAAATACATAAATTTGAACAACTATAATTACATAATTAATAATTAATAAGTAATAAGAAATAAATATTAACTAATAATTATAAGGAATAATAATAATTAATATTTATATTACTAATTAAATAATTAAAAATTACTAATTACTAATTAACAATTAATTAGCAATATAATTATTATTTATATTACCAATTAACTAAATAATTATTTTATATGTGATAATTAATAAGTAATAAGTAATAATTATTAATTAATAATTATAATGAATAATAATAATAATTAATATTTATATTACTAATTAATAATTAATAATTAATAATTACTAATTACTAATTAATTAGTTATAATTATTAATTATATTACTAATTTAATATAAAATAATTATATATGTAATAATTAATAATTAATAAGTAATAATTATTAATTAATAATAATAATGAATAATAATAATTAATATTTATATTACTAATTAACTAATTAATAATTACTAATTACTAATTACTAATTAAATTGTTATAATTATTAATAATATTACTAATTAACTAAACAATTATTAAATATATAATAAGTAATAAGTAATAAGTAATAATTATTAATTAAAAATATAAGAAATAGTTGAAAACAAAAAGAATTTCATCAAAATTGTTGATGATAAATAATTTATAATCTTCCAAAACCACCAACTTGAAACTGAAAAATGTTTCAAATATATCACTATCAGAGACCATAAAACATAAAATATAAGACCAATATAAATGAAACCTAAAACATTGATTAAACATATAATAAATAGTTTTAAAAAAAAGAATTTTATCAAAATTGTTGATGATAAATAATTTATAATCTTTCAAAACCACCTATTTGAAACTTAAAAATGTTTCAAGTACATAACTATTAATTATATAATAATTAATTAGTTAATTATTAATATAAATATTAATTATAAGTATTCATTATAATTATTAATTATTACTTATTACTTATATAATAACTATTTAGTTAATTATTAATATAACTATTAATTATATAATAATTAATTAGTTAATTAGTAATATAATTCTTAATTAGATAATAGTAAATTAGTTAATTATTAATATAATTAGTAATTATAATTATTCACTATAATAACTAATTAGTAATTATTAATAATTAATTGTGTCAACATTAATTAGTTAATTAGTAATATTATTATTCATTAAAATTATTAATTAATAATTATTACTTATTACTTATTACTAATTAGATATATAATAATTATATAGTTAATTAGTAATATAATTAATAATTATAACTAATTAATTAGTAATTAGTAATTATTAATTATTAATTAGTTAATTATTAATTAGTAATATAAATATTAATTATTATTATTATTCATTATAGTTATTAATTAATAATTATTACTTATTACTTATTAGATATATAATAATTATTTAGTTAATTAGTAATATAATTAATAATTATAACTAATTAATTAATAATTAGTAATTAGTAATTATTAATTAGTTAATTAGTAATATAAATATTAATTATTATTATTCATTATAATTATTAATTAATAATTATTACTTATTACATATTAATTATTACATATATAATTATTTTATATTTAATTAGTAATATAATTAATAATTATAACTAATTAATTAGTAATTAGGAATTATTAATTATTAATTATTAATTAGTAATATAAATGGTAATTATTATTATTATTCACTATAATTATTAATTAATACTTATTACTTATTACTTATTAATTATCACATATATAATAATTATTTAGTTAATTAGTAATATAATTAATAAATATATTGATAATTAATTAGTAATTAGTAATTATTATTATTCATTATAATTATTAATTAATATTTATTTCTTATTTCTTATTAATTATTACTTATGTAATTATAGTAGTTCAAATTTACGTATTTGAAGCGTTTTTAAGTTTCATGTAGGCGGTTTTGAGAGCTTATAAAATATTTTCCATCAACATTTTTATGAAATTATTTTTGTTTTCAACTATTTATTATATGTTTAATCAATGTGTAAATATTGAATTATATTCGTTCTATAGTTTATATTTTATAGTCGTTCAAATTCACGTGATTGAATCATTTTTAAATTTCAAGTAAGTAGTTTTGAAAGCTTATAAATTACTTTTCATTAACATTTTTTTGGAAATTCCTTTTTTTTCAACTACATATTATATCCTTAATCAATGTTTAATGTTTCAATTATATTCGTTTTATATTTTATTGTTTATAGTCTTTCAAATTCACGTACTTGAAACATTTTTAAATTTCAAGTATGCGGTTTTGAAAGCTTATAAATTATTTTTTATCATCATTTTTAAGGAAATTATTTTTGTTTTCAAAAATTTCTTATATGTTTAATCAATATTTAAAATTTCATTTATATGGGTCTTATAGTATATATTTTATTGTCTTTTGAATTCATGCACTTGAAACAGAATCACACATCGGAAATACGGAATGTACTGTGCAGGAAAGGGAGAACCTGAATCCCACATCGAAAATGCAGAATGATTTTCAGGGCAAGCCATCATATAAAAGGGAGGTCTGGGTGAGGGTTTCTGTCAGAATCCAGACTGCTGTAATTGCAGTACCGCTGGATATTTAGTAGTAGAGATATTCTGCTGAAAAATTTTGTTTTGTTTATATATATATATATTTATTTATTTATTTTTAACATGACTGTTTTGAGGGGAATTTGGAAAAATATTTTTAAGCTGACCATTTTTTCAAATATTTTTTTCCAAAAAAGTATTAAAAAAAACCCGCGTCATGACCAGCCCTACTGCGGATTCTACTTCAGCGACCCGGTGGTGGCCTGTTCTTACAACAACGCAATTATGGGGAGAGCTCCTTTAGCGGCAAACAACATCGGCCCTCTCGTTGCAGTAGTGAATGCAGCTCCTGGACGAGCCCGGCCATAGCCTCGGCTCAGACTCAGCTTCATCACCCTCGGCTCCACAACATACTTGCAGCCTCCACAGTACCCCCTCCGGTGGAGCAACCCAGCTGCGGCACTACCCGAATTCTTCAAGCGATGCAATTCTGGGATCCCCCCAGTCTCCTAGTTGCTTCGATTTGGAAGGGGGCGAAAAATGTATAACGCAGCGACATGAAATGTTGTTAGTGGTTGTATTTACGGCAGAAAACTAGTGGTGAAGTAGGGATCCATTCATTCGCGGAAGATCGACTTCTTTCATCACAACAGAGGTGGCCTGACGGTTCGGCAACTACCTACTGATCTCATAAAACTCTTATGGCAGCAAGAATTAGATAGTAGTGACTCCAGGGTTGCAACGGTTCAAAACAACATGGTTTGTTGATTAAAGTAAATCTTGGTTTGAAATTTCTTGTGGTTTTTATGATTCTATTAATCTTGGTTGAGTATGGGAATCAATTAGAAATGATGAGTCATTGAGTCGTGATTCTTGTTTGGCCCTTGTGGAGAAGCGGCGAAGATAGATAATGCGGTTGTGTGGTGTGAGGGAGAAGGAAAAAACCAACGCTGAAGGAGGAAAATGGGATTGACTAACTGATTGCGTGGAATTGGTATGCATAAGTGAATGCATGGAAACTATCACTAGGAGGGTTCAGTGATTCAATATCTCACCGATAGAAAAAATGAAAGAAAAATAGAATTAGTGTGTTGGACGACTCACTGATAGAAGGATGGAAGCAAGGGAATGTGAAACCGAAAGGGATTTCGGGGATCAGTGAGTCAATGACTCACCGATAGTTAAAATAATAATAAAGTAACTCAACAAAAATAAAAAAGGAACTCATTGATGAAAAGAATAAAATAGTGAGTGAATGACCCACCGATAACCGATGCGTAGGAGAGACCAGTGGTTTTTCAAAGTGATCAGTGAGTAATGACTCACCAATAGTTAAATTAATAATAAATAATCAGTGTGACATGACACTGATGTTGTATTGGGTTATTACTGAGTTAGTGACTCACCAATGAAATGAGAGACCAAAACTCATAAAAAGGATCGGGGCGTCGCAACTTCGGTGTGTCATGAGAGACTGATGACTTTTCGATGTAATCGGTGAGTCACAACTCACCGATAAAATAAAAAACATCAGTGTGACAAAAGAATCAATGTTACACAACATCAGTTTGTTACTCACCGATTATAAAAATTGGGATGTTAGCAATAAAAATTAATTTAAAATAAATAAAAAATGTTAAAACATTAATAAATTAACCGGAAAGAAAGACTAACTAAATTGTTTAAGATTAAAAATTAATTGTAACTAAAAACTAACTTAATTATATAACAAACTAAAAAAATAAAAGAGACTAAATTATTAATTACGAAAATAAATGTTACGTTTAATTAAATATATGTCTTAATAAATTCATAACACCTAAATATAATTAACTGAAACCATAAAATTAAAATAATTATAATTAAATAGAGTTTTTAAATGATAAAGTTAATTAGTTAGACGATGAAATGAAAACATAAAATTAAAAACACGTTTCTTTATTAAACATTAACTTAAAACATATTTACTTAACAGAATAATTGACCCGTTTAAAAAGTAAGGTTAATTAATTTAAATAAATCTAAATTAAAGATTAATGTTTTAAAGATGAACAATGAGATCATTAATTTTACAGTTTCAGTTAATTATTTTAAGGTGTTCTACATTTATTATGACATATATTTAATTAAACGTAACATTTATTTTCATAGTTAATAATTTAGTCGCTTTTTTAGTTTGTTAAATAAATTAGTTAGTTTTTAGTTACAGTTAATTATTTAAAATTAAACAATTTAGTTAGTGTCTCTTTTCTGTTAATTAATTAATGATTTAACATTTAAATATTTGTTTTAAATTAATTTTTATTGCTAACATCTCAATTTTTACAATCAGTGAGTAACACACCGATGATGCGTAACACTAATTCGTTTCTCACACTGAGTTGTTTTATTTTATCAGTGAGTTGTGACTCTCTGATAAATTTGAAACGTCATCGGTCTCTCGCAACACACCGATGTTGCGACGCACATATCATTTTTATCGGTTTCGGTCTCTCATTTCATTGGTGAGTCACTGACTCACCGATATCCCAAAACATCATCAATGTCATTCCACAATGATTATTTATTATTATTTTAACTATTGGTGAGTCATTACACACTGATCACTTTGAAAACCCACCGGTCTCTCCTACATATTGGTTATCGGTGTGTTACTCACCGATTTTACAAATTGAGATGTTTGAAATACAAATTGATTTAAAAATAATAATAAAATGTTAAAACTTTTATTAATTAACAGAAAAGAGAGAAAACTAAATTGTTTAAGATTAAATAATAAACTGTAACTAAAAACTAACTAAATTATTTAACAATCTAAATAAAAAATAAACTAATTTATTTACTATGAAAATAAATGTTATGTTTAATTAAATATATGTCGTAATAAATGAAGAACACCTAAAACTAATTAACTGCAAAAAACTGAAAAGAGTTAACTCTAACTAAAAATTAATTGAGATTTTAAAATAATTAGAATTAGAGTTTGTTAATTAATTTAGTTAGTGTTCAGTTATAGGGAATTATTTTTTCTTAAACAATTTTTTTAGACACTCTTTTCTATTAATTAAATAATGTTTTAACATTTTATTATTTGTTTTAAAATCATTTTTATTGCTAACATCTCAATTTGTACAATCAGTGAGTAACACACCGGTAACCGATGCGTAGGAGAGACCAGTGGTTTTTCAAAGTGATGAATGAGTAATGACTCACCAATAATTAAAATAATAATAAATAATCAGTGTGATGTGACACTAATGATGTTTTGGGATATCGGTGAGTTAGTGACTTACCGATGAAATGAGAGACCGAAACCGATAAAAAGTATCAGTGTATCGCAACATCGGTGTTATAACTAATTAAGTTTGTCATTTAACAACTCTAGTTAATTCAAATTATTTTAATTTTATGGTTGCAGTTAATTATTTTTCACATCTCAATTAATTTTTAGATATAGTTAACTCTTTTTAGTTTGTTGTAGTTAATTATTTTTAGGTGTTCTGTATTTATTAAGTCATATATATAATTAAAATTTACATTTATTGTCTTAGTTAATAATTAAGCCTCTTTTATTTTTTTTAGTTTGTAAAATAATTTATTTTGTTTTTAGTTATAGTTAAATATTTAACCTTAAACAATTTCTTTAGTCTCTATTTTCTGTTAATTAATTAATGTTTTAAGATTTTATTTTTTTTTAAAATTAACTTTTATTGCTAACATCTCAATTTGTACAATCGGAGAGTAACACACCGGTAACCGATGCATAGGAGAGACCGGTTGTTTTCTCAGAGTGATCAGTGAGTAATGACTCACCGATAGTTAAAATAATAATAAATAATCAGTGTGATGTGACACTGATGATGTTTTGGGATATCGGTGAGTCAGTGACTCATTGATGAAATGAGAGACCGAAACCGATAAAAAGGATGGGTGAGTGGAAACATCGTTGTGTTGAGAGAGACCGATGACATTTCGAAGTAATCAGAGAGTCACAACTCACCGATAAAATAAAAAACATCAGTGAGACCAAATAATCAGGGTTCATAAAAGAGACTAAATTGTTAACTAAGAAAATAAATGTTAAGTTTAATTAAATATATGTCTTAATAAATGCAGAACACCTAAAAATAATTAACTGTAATCATAAATATAATGGGATCATTGTTCACCTTTAGAACTTTACTCTATAATTTAGATTTATTTAAATAAATTAACCTTACTTATTAACAGGTTCAATTATTCAGTTATGTAAATAAGTTTTAAGTTAATGTTTAATAAATCAATGTGTTTTTAATTTTTTGTTTTCATTTCATTATCTAAATAATTAACTTTGTCATTTAACAACTATAGTTAATCCTAATTATTTCAATTGACCCCTTCATTATTTGGCATTCATCATTCCCCTCACCTTAATGAGATAATTTTTGACTGAAGAAACTTTATTTATTTTCCCCAAGACATGTATAATGTGCTAAGCACTGTGAAAATGCACTTATTCAAGGTGAACATGGGGTTTATAATTAAAAGAAACGCACCCAGCATCTAGGGCCTTCGAGACTCACCGTTGGATCCCAGCTGCCCAAATTACTCAAGTTTCAAAATTTTTGTATAAAAACCATTCACATTGTCTCATTAAAGCAATTAATTTTAATAATTAAAACATGAATGATTTCCCATGAATCATAATAAATCATAATGTTCCAAGGGATATGATCATAACTCCATTAAAAGGGTACCCATATTGCTTTCAGAAATAGAATCTAAATCAAGATATCCATTCAATCACTAAGCAAGACCACTTATAAATCATCCAACCTCATTAATTTTAGACACAAAACAGAAGCTAATTACCAAAGAAAAAAATGTTCATAGGAAAAATCCATTTGGAAAATAGTTAACATCTTAAAATTATGAATGATTTATGAAAAAAAATTAATTTTTTTACAAAAAGATTTAAGATGCAGTGGGAATTGAAGAGCTCTCAATTAATCATAGTTTAGCATAGTCAAGAATTGACCCCTTCCCCCACACTTACAACCCAAATTTGTCCCCAAATATGACATCTAAATATGGAGAAAAAAATTATTCAATAAAGGTTCAAAACAGATTTATAATCAAGTAGATATAAGACATGAATAAAGGGTCTCAATGAAGTTCAAAAATATTGTTTTCAACAATGAATAAATAATCAGCAGGTTCATTATCAAGTATATGCTTGAACATTTATGTCTAGTGACAAGGATTTTCAATACATCTCAAAATTAAATTTAATGTTTAAATGAACAATTAATTGGGTGTAAGCATTCTAACAATGTATAATTCAAATGGATGTTCAATATAGAAAAAAGATGCATGCTAAACACCCTAAAGACTAATCAGTTCCAAGAAAACAGAACTACCGGCAAGCTTGTACCCCCCCCCCCCACACACACATAGTTTCAAGCACAGGATGATTATTTCAATATTTATCAATTAATTCAAATTTAAGCATGATGCACATGAAAATTCTTTAAATTCAACATAGTGAAATGCATAAAATGTTTTTTATATGCAGTAAATGTATACGATTTTCATAAAAAATGTAGCAAAATTTCATAAACAAGCTAAATTAATTAGTGAATAGAATTTTATTATAAAAAAGGAGTAGAAATAAATGCAGAAAGAAGAAGTACTTCCCTGACTATGTTCTTGCCCAAATATGATCATGGGAATTCCACTCCTTTGTTGACACAAGTAGCAGCTTCCTAAGACAAAACCAGAAAACAAAGAACAAGAAGTAACAAATATTTCACAAAAATAGAGCATAGAAGAAGCACATTATTAAAATTTAATGAGAAACAACATAAAGAAAAAAAGAAAAATGGGTTGCCTCCCATGAATCACTAGATTTAATTTCCCCAAACAGACTTTATTGAAGAATAGTTATCAAGCACTGTGAAGGCAGCCAAGACCTTTGGATATCCCTCGTAATAATGTTTCACTCTCTGCCCATTAACCAACATGGGTTTATTCTCCTCACAAACAATTTCTAAAGCACCATTCTTAATCACTCTTACTATAGTAAAAGGTCCAGATCACTTGGAAATAAGCATTCAAAGAAATAGTTTAAGTCAATAATTAAAAAGAAGGACCTTCTGTCCAGGTTTGAGTTCTTTGTTTTGAATGACAGAATCATGAAAGAATTTTTTCCTCTATATACAAATCCATGAATTATCATAACTCTCTCTCATAATCTCATCTAGTTAACTTAGGTCAAGTAATCTCCTCTCACTAGTACTCTAAATGTCATTGTTTAGATACTTAAATTCCCTATAAAATTTGTGTTTAAACTCCACAGGTAAATGACAACATTTCCCAAACAACATCTTCTAAGGAGACATACCTATTGGGGTCATGAAAGCAGTTCTATAAGCCCATAAAGCTCTATCCAACATAAGAGACCATTATTTCTTAGGAGTTTGACACATTTTTTTCATGGATATGTTTCAGTTCTCTATTTGAATTTTCCACATATCCACTAGACTGTGGATGATAAGGTGTACCAGTTTCATGAACACAACCATATTTTTCCATCAAAGTTTTAAATTTATAATTTCTAAAATGTGTTCTATTATCAGTGATAAAAGCTCTTGGGACTACAAATCTTGTAAATATGTTCTTCTTTGCAAATTTTATTACAGAATTGGCTTGATTGTTGGGAAGTGTCACTACCTCAACCCATTTCAAAACATAGTCTACAACAACAAGAATATACTTATTCCCATGAGATGATGGAAATGGAGCCATGAAATCTAAACCCCGACATCAAAAATCTCAACATCTATCATTCATTTTTGAGGTTACTCTTCCTTCCAACCAACGTTTCCCAGCCTCTGACATCTATCAAAACCAACTACAAATCTCTTAGCATCCTTAAAAATAGTAGTCCTATAGAATCCAAATTTTAGGACTTTTTGAGTGGTTCTTTTACCACCATGGTGACCTCCCAAAGGTAAAGATTGACAACTTTATAAAACAGGCATCATTTCTTCCATATGTATACATATTCTATTAATACCACCAGCACACCTCCTAAAGAGTAAGGGATCATCCCAAAAATAATACTTATGTTCAGAAATAAATTTCATTCATTTGTTATTAGAATTATTTTTTAAATAATAGATGTTGTAAGCTAGTTGGAAAAATATGCAAACCAAGTAGATTGCCTGAGTGACACAGTAAGTAGATTCTCATCATTAAAGGAAGAGTTTATCTCCCTAGTATCTTCATAATCGGTATGAGGAAGCCTATAAAGTTGGTTAACAACTAATTTTTCAGCTCCGGGTTATCCCTAATCTCTAAATAAAATTATTGTGTCAATAAAATCCATCAAATCAGCCTGGGTTTAGTTTCATTCATAGAAAGGAAATACTTTAATGTCGAAAGATCAATGAAAACAATGACTTTAGAACATAAAAATATTGTCTGAACTTCTCAAGAGAAAAAACAACAGCTAGCAATTCATTCTCAGTGGTCGTATAATTCTTTTGAGCATCAACTAGCTGTCTAATTGCATAATACACCACATGCAGTTTCCTATCATTCCACTGTCCAACTACAGCACCTATGGACATGTAACTAGCATCACACATTAGTTCAAAAGGTAGTTCCTAGTCAGGTTCGGTGATGATAGGTGATGCAGTGAGTTTATTTTTAGGAAGATTAAATGATTTTAAGTAGTTTTCATCAAAATTGAAAGGTACATCCTTGACTAGCAAAGAACACAAGGGCTTAGTTATTTAATTGTAAAAACTTTTAGGAATCTCTAGTAGAAAACGGTATTCCCAAGGAAACTTCTAACAACCTTGACATTAACAAGAGGTGGAAGATTTTGAATAACATCAATCTTAGCAGTATCAACTTCTAGACCTTTATTTGAAGCTTTATTACTAATCACAATACCTTCTGTGACCATGAATTGACATTTCTCCCAATTAAGAACAAGGTTGGTTTCAATGCATCTTTCAAAGACTAATTCACAATTTCCAAGACAAGTATCAATAGTACTAACCAAAATGGAAAAGTCATCTATGAAAACCTCAATTATTATTTCATTCATATCTAAAAAGATATCCATCATACACCTTTGAAAGGTGGCTAGAGTTCCACCCAACCCAAAGGCCATCCGACTGTAGGAAAACGTTTCAAATGGGCATGTGAAAGTGGTCTTTTCCAGATACTCTAGATCTACAGGAATCTTGTTGTAACCAGAATACCCATCCAGAAGACAGAAAAACACATTTCCAGCAAGCCTCTCAAGCATTTGGTCCAAGGAGGGAATTGAAAAATGGTCCTTCCTATTGTCTGAATAAAGCTTCCTATAATAGATAAAAACTCTCCATTTTGTGGCTTCTATAACATGGACTTCTTCAATTATTTAATTTTTAACAACAGTGAATCCTCCCTTCTTGGGGATAACCTAGATAGGGCTGACCCAAGCACTATCATAAATGGGATAAATCATTCCATTTTCCATTTGTTTAATCACTTCCTATCTCACAACTAATTTTATGTTAGGATTTAATCTTCTTTGAAATTATACCATAGGCTTATGTTCAGGATCCATGTGAATATTGAGCATACAGAATGAGGGACGAATACCCTTGATATCATCTATTGTCTAGCCTATGGTATATTTAAACTTTTTCAACACAGTCAATAGTCTTTCCACTTGGTTTTCATTCAGTTCACAGAAATTATTATAGGAAGAGTGGAGTTCTCAATAAGAAATGAATATTTAAGATGAGCATAAATGTGTTTCAGTTCATGATTTAGTGGTTCTACAATAGAAAGAAGAATATGAGGAATGGGAGGTCCATGATCTTCAACATATTTTTTGTAGGGAGTATTAAAATATGAAACATTTTCAATTTCATGTTCAAATTCAGAAGCAACAATGCCACTGTCCTGCGCGTGTAGTTCACTGTCCAGATTTTCCAGATCATATTTTAACAAGTATATCAATGTAGAATCATATAGATGTCTTATAAGTTCTCCGTCAATATCATCAAAGTGTTCATAAAGGATGGTGTTAACAAAAACACCCTCATATTCACTCAATAAGCTCTTATGTTCAGAAGTAGATGACTCTTCCATGGAAGAAACTGGATAGTTGTCCAGTTCTAGAAACTTTTTCAGATTATGAGTTTGAGTAGAATTTTCAACTTCTAATACTGATTCAATAGAATTTTCTGCATCACAAAATTTTCCTTTAGTATATGATTGATTTTCATATTTTTCAATATTTTCAGTTGTGTTCTCATTTTCTAAGGACTCATGCATTGAACAGTTTTTAGAAAACATTGGTCCTTTAACATTTTTAAACACATTGAACTGTTATTTTTGTTATCCAATTTTAAATATTAGAAGACCCTTAGAGACATCAATGATAGCACCACCAGTGGTCAAGAATGGCCTTCCTAGGATAATGGGCACCTCATGATCACACTCTATATCTAAGACTAGAATGTCATTAGGTAGAAACAATTTCACAACCCAAACTAGAAAATCATCCACCCTACCCACAAGATGAGTGAATGATCTATCCGCTAACTGTAGTATGACTGTGGTGGGTATAAGGTCACCCAACCTCAACTGTTGAAATAGTGAGTATGGGATAAGATTAATGCTAGCACCTAAATCCCAAAAAACATTTGAGTTGATCAGAGTATCCTAGTGAGCAAGGTATGAAAAAACAACCTGGGTCTTTCAGTTTAGGTGGAATTTTCTTTTGAAGTACTGCACTGTACTCTTTAGTGAGGCCGTAAGTAGCAAATTATTCTAGAGTTTTTTGTTTGGATCAAATTTCTTCAATGATTTCAAATAAGATGGGATTTGAAGTATGGATTGTATTAATAGAATTTCCAATTGATGATTATAAAGATGAACAAGAAACTGAAGAAGTTCAACTTTAGTGTCACTTTGTGGTTTCAGTTTCTCAGGGAATGGGATGGGTGTCGAAATATTTTTAAGAACAGTTGGTATATCCCTCAACTCATCCTCAACTTTTTCTTTTCCTTTATTATTTTGATTTTTAGATGAATTTTTATCTTGAGTTTTAGGTGAAAAATACATATTCATCTCATTTTCAAGACTCTTCTGTGAATTTCCTGCATGTGTGCAATGCATAATTGTAATATCAGATTAAAGAATATTTTCATTTTAGGTATTTTCAGTTTCTTTATGAGCAATATGTTTCTTATTTATCCCACTTATAGTTGCAATATCCATTGCATTCTCCCAAGGGTTAATTTCTGTGGTACTTGGATGTCTAACTTTATACCTAGACGGAAAATCTCTAGCATGTTGGCCAAGTTGTGTTTCCATCGTTTTCATTCAAACATCAGTTTTCATTTTATTAGACTCATATTGATTTTGATGTTTGGTTAGATGATTCTTCTATCATTATTATTTAGAGTCAATTTCATTCAAGATTAGATCATCCTTAAAAGACACGTGATTATCAATGTTTCCTTGTACATTTGAAGACTCACCCCTTTTTTGATTTTGAAACCTTAGTCTTGGTGGGTTAGAGTAGTTTGGGGCAGGGGATTGTTTAATTAAGCCTTGATATTTATAGGATAGATTTGGTTGGTTCCTTTATCTTTGATTATAATTGTTTGATAATGGATCTTCCTTAGAAGGCATTCTAGGACCATAGTTAACAATGTTTGAATTGTCTTGTTGTTGAGCTGGCATATAAAAATTAGGGAAAAAAATTCAGCATACCCAAACATACCAAACTAGAAACCATGTACACTTAATGATTGGTTGGTATTTTGACATCCTAGTTGTTTAATAGTTTGTTTTGAATTCTGGATCATTAAATATTGAAGTTGGTTTGTGATTTCAGTAAGTTGATCTTGAGTTTCATTCATTGAACCAGTGTCTTAATAATCATTTCTATTGACTCTTTTTCATCTTGAATTTTTATGTTGTGAATTTAATGCAAGATTATTAATGATTTTCTATGTTCTTCATCTGTTTTTTCATTGTGATTACCCCCAGTAGCTTGGTCAACGTGATTCTATCCAGAGGAGGACAACCCTTCAAAGAATGTATCCATAAGCTATTGTGATGGGATTTGATGATGGGGACACAACCTAAGAAGATCCCTAAATATATTCCAATATTCAGGAAAAGATTCTCCATCCTCTTGATATAAACTACTTATTTTTGTACTATTTTCTCCTTTAAGTCTTTGAGGATAAAATTTCATAATGAAAGAGTTATACACTTGATCCCAGTTTTCAAAGATGTTCTCATCTAGACTCGGAAACCCATTTATAGAATTACCTTTAAGGAAAAAGGGAAAGACTCTCATTCTATGTTAGTTTTCTATGAATTCTAGAAGTTTTAATTGCTACACAGTGTTATAGAAGTCTCTAATGAAGGAAAGTGAGTCCTCATTAGCGAGTCCATTAAAAGCAGGCAACAGAGAAATGTGTGATTGTTTAAGATCATAATTTCTTTCCATAAGACTTAATCTGATGGATGATTGATTGCATGAAACATGTTTGTGTTGAAACTCCCTCATCATAGGCCTTTCTTTTTCAACTAAGAGAACTGGTTACTTTTGATAGTTGATATTAGGTGCAATAACTCTATTATCAATGCTTGCCAGTTCAGTTTTGTTCTTCATTCTTAGAGTAGTGAGATGTTTATCTAATTCATGGTCTCAAGGCTCTAATCTAGCAGAAGATGTTTTTTTGCTCATGAAAAAAATAATAACAGACACTACTCAGCAGTAACAATTCAACATGAAGTGACACAGTTTTTTTTAACAATTTTCAAGTTTTCAAGTTTTTTTTAAATATTTTTAATATATGTGATTTTCGTAGTTTTTTCTAGAGTAATGAATCGTGCCTTCCCTAGAAACGGTGCCAAAAAAATAACATATATTATTGTTTAAGTTGTTCAAAGTTTAAAATTTATATTCCTACTTACTACTGTATATGTGGCTAGCAGGGTCGAACCCACATAGAAGGTAAATTTGGCCACTAATCTACTAAAAAACACTTGGAAGCTCCACTATTTTCAGAAGTGGAGGGAATTTTATATTTTTTAAATTATTAATCTTTTTATTTTTTTTCTTTTGAAGGCAGTAGTGTGACTGAATAATGGAAAACAAGTATAAAAACTAAATTGAAACTACAAATAGTTGTAAAACAAGAAATATCGGAGGTTTAGAACACTGATAAAATTTACAATCCATTAAAATGATCTGGGAGTTGTTTCCATTATACTAGTTTTGTAGGTGTTTCAATTCACATATAGTTAATTGCAGTGCACCACTGTAATGAGTATGACTCTCCTCCCTCACTAGGAGTAAAGTCACACAGGTCATCCAATTTAAGAGTTCACCACTGCAAAATTAATAAATTGTGAGCTATTTTAAAATTTAACTGCAAGAATAACTCATTGTGAGTCTTGAAGTATTTTCAATCTATTATCTTTTGAAAAAAATTTCCACAACCTATATCACCAACTACCTGTGAAATCTTGTGAGTATGTTCTAGTGGTACAATAAATAGGATGATCTCGGTATCGATCTTGCTGATCGTTACTGAATTCATTGAAAATATTAAATGAAATGAGAATTAAACGTAACTAGTTGACCATAAATGTATCCCCAAATATAAAATTTTAGCTAGAAAACATGTGTATTTTCAAAATAGTAATTGAAGACATGCTAAACAGAGTGTAAGAATTCAAAAACAAGGAAAACCAAACTCCATGAAGATACTCTGCTACTATACTCTTCCAGCACCAAGAAGAGGTTCTAGAGTCTCCCTCTAGACTTCCTATGCCCCCGGTGAGAGAGAACCTCTTGGATATCCCATTAATCACATGATGTGTGAATCCCCGTTTATCAATATGGTGTGTTCATGGAATAAATGAGCCTATATTTTTTAAAAAAATTCCACTACCACTCTATTTAAAATATTATTTGTCATCTGCTTCTTTTCACTGAACATCTTCAACTGAATTTGAAAATCCTTCACTTTTGCACCACACACGTGCATTTTTTCGTGACTGGCATGTCACACGAGTTTTTCCCTCGTAACTAACTTCTGTTGAGTTAGTTTCATGAAACTCGACGTGTTTTCGACTTTGGTGTGAACCTGCCCATGTTATAAACAAAATAAAATAATTTAAACATGAATACAGTTAATAAATATTTTACAGATATTTTTTTATTACTGTTATAATACATATTAAAAATTAATTAATGTTAATTAATAAATATCATAACTAATAATTAGTATTTAATTTTATATTATTTATAAAATTATTCACATAATATTTCTATGGTAAATTATATTTTTATAAAAAATATCTTAATTTAATTAAGTTAATAAATATAAATACTAAATTTTTTAGTTCATCATTTTTAACTAAATCATTAAAATTTAACATCATAAGTAAATATGTAATTGAAAAATTTATAATTTATATTGTATTAATTATTTTTGTTTAATAATTTTATTATTATTATTATAATTAATATTTAATAAATTAAATTGTTAGATTAATTGATGTATATTTAAGTTTGTTTATTAGTTTATTTTAACTTAAACTCATGAATTAATAATTTAGTTTTAAATATTGTGAAATTATTTATTATATTTTATAGTTTATTTATTTATTAATAATAATTTTATATTTATACTATAAAAAATATGTTAATTTATTATTATCATTTATTATTAATTTTGATTTAAATTCGTTTTAGTTTTTTTATATTTTCATTTCATCCCCCCTCCCAATTTCGGAGCACAGAACTAGGGGGTTGGGTTTCGGCACCATGACTAGCATTGCTGTGGATTCTACTACAGTGACCCAGCAGCGGCATGTTCTTACAGAAACACAGTGATAGCGAGATATCCTTCAGCGGAAGACAACATTGGCCTTCTCCTCGCAGTGGCGAATGCAGTTCCTGGACCAGCCCGGCTACATCCTCGGGTCGGACTCGACATCATCACCCTCGGCTCCTCCACATACTCCCAGCTGCCACAACCCCCCCCCTCTATTGGAGAATCCTAACTGCATCACTACTCAGCTTCTTCAAGTGATGAAATTATGGATTCCCCCCAATTTCCCAGTTATTTCGATTTGTAGGCGGGTGAATTTCTTTTAACGCGACTACAACAGAAGTTCCTGGTGGTTGTGTTTATGCCGAAAAAACTAGTGGTGAAGTATAGATCTATGCAATCGCAGAAGATCAGCTTCTTTCATCAGAGTAGTGGTGGCCCAGTTGTTCGGAAACTACCTACTGATATCCTAAAACTCCTATGGAAACAAGAATTATATAGTAGTGACTCTAGGATTGCAAGAGTTAAAAACAACAGGGTTTTTTGATTAAAGTAAATCTTGGTTAGAAATCACTTGTTGTTTTCTGATTCATTTAATTTGGTTAGAGTTTGGGTATCAATCAGAGATGATGAGTCATGGAGTCAAGATTCTTTTTTGGCCCTAGTGGAGAAGTGGTGAGGATAGATAATGGGGTTGCACAGTGTGAGGGAGAAGGGAAAAACCAATGCTGAAGAAGGAAGATGGGATTCAATCACTAAAAGTGTGGAATATGGATGCAAAATTGAATGCGTGAAAACTATCATAAGGAGGGTTTGGTGAGTCAGTGTCTCATAGATAGAAGAAATGGAAGCAATATAGAATTAGTGAGTTGGAAGACTTACAGTTAGAAGAATGGAAGCAAGGGAATGTGAAACCAAAATGGATTTGGGGGTTGAGTGATTCAATTACTCACCGATAGTTAAAATAATAATTAAGGAACTCTATAGAAATAAAAAAGGAACTCACCGATGAAATGAATTATATATTGAGTCAATGAATCACCGATAACCGATGTGTAGTATAGACCTATGGTTTTTCAAAGTGGTCGATGAATAATGACTCACCGATAGTTAAAATAATAATAAATAATCAGTGTGACGTGACACCGATGATGTTATGGGATATCAATGAGTTAGTGACTCATTGATGAAATGATAGACCAAAACCATTGAAAAGGATCGGTTTTTCAGAACATCGGTGCATCACGGGAGACCGATGATATTTCGAAGTAATCGGTGAGTCACAACTTGCCGATAATATAAAAAACATCGGTGTGACAAAACAATCGGTGTGACGCAGCATCTGTGCATTACTCACTGATAGTACAAATTTTGATGATAGCAATAAAAATTAATTTAAAACAAATAATAAAATGTTAAATCATTTATTAATTAATATAAAATAGAGATTAAGTAAATTTTTTATGATTAAATAATTACCTGTAACTAAAAACAAACTCAATTTTTTAAAAAAAATAGTGACTAAATTATTTACTAAGAAAATAAATGATATGTTTAATTAAATATATGACTAAATAAATACAGAACTCCTAAAAATAATTAACTGCTACCATAAAATTTAAATAATTAGAAATAAATAGAGTTATTTAATGAAAAGTTTATTTAGTTAGATGATGAAATGAAAAAATATATTTAAAAACACATTTCTTTATTAAACATTAACTTAAGACTTATTTAATTTACATATTAATTGAACCGGTTAGAATGTAAGGTTAATTTATTTAAATAAATATAACTTAAAGAGTAATGTTTTAAATAAAAAAACTCGATTGTATTAATGCAAATAACAATGAAAAATTAATTTAATAATAAAATTTTATATTATTAAAGAATTCTCAAATTAAGATTATTAATCTAGAAATTAATTTAATATAACTAAAATAATTATAATGTCTAAATAGCTATTTGAAAGACTAAAAACACAAATTAAATTATAAAAATGATGAATTAATAGATTTAGTGATAAAATTAAAAAAGTTACATTATTTAATAAAAAATGACAAAACAATTAATTAAATTTTTAATATTTAAATAAAAGATGTGGCAAAACTAAGAACAAATAGAGCCACAACATCCATAATTTTTAATCATTGAAACCATTTATTTTATCCTAGATAATTTAAATTCGTAGTCTATTTAAACCTATAATTATGGTTAAAATATAGTTTGTTAATTCCCAATTAATAACCCATGTGATATTCAAACAATATGTGCATCATGGCCTAATTTTTGGGAAATTTGTTTTGATTGAGTCTATATCAATACTCACATTTCAGAGTTATTATTAAAATGAAAATATATTACAGTGCCCCATCCAATTTTAGTGTCTTTTATGAGATTATATATATTATAAAAATACCAACTCCATCATTTACCAATATTTGTGTAAAGGTTTCAATACTTTTTCTTATCCTTAGAAAAATTCTTTTTGATCTCAATGATGTTTTCTCATCCATGTTTCTAAATATTAACTATAATTTTATATGATAAAAATTTATAAACCCAAATATTATCATAGATAAATATTACAATTTTAGCTGAATATTCATTACCTAACATAACTATCTATTCCAAAATCATGTATTTCTAAAGATTATTTTATCATGAACATGTATATAGCTAGCTAATAAGTGATCTGCATCACCTCCCACTATGTTCATTATAATGTGAACCATTCATATACATATCATACACAATACCTTTCATCAACACTTGGGGAATGGAATAATAATGAATTTTGATCTTAAAAAATAAATTAGTATAAGAGATAGAAATATAAACATTTCAGGAGAATAGGGGAATGGAATCATAATAATTAAATTTGATAACCATACCCTTCATATTATAGATCATAAAATGTGGTTGTGGAAAAAATAATGGAATTTCAAAAGATATGAATCCTAATAGAATCATTGAAAATAAAACATTAGTTTAAGACATTGGCATATGAAATATATTTGTATAATATGAATAATTATAAAAAATCATTTCGTTTGTAGTTTATGTCACATTTCCATGACTAGCATGGTGGAATGGGTCTATAACATATTGACTTTCTACATGTATATTTTTCTCTGTGTTCTTCATTTGAGCCTCAATGGTTGAGTCATGTTCAGATATAGAGAGACATTGTAAGATAAAATTATATAATTATCCTAGATGTATGCTTAACTAAATTAATTTAGTCTAGGTATAAGGTGTTAAGTGTTTCATGGGTTATTGTTATATTGAGAAGCATTAAATTGGGGGGATTTTTAAATGAAAATTGGGATAGAAAATTATCTATATAACATTTAGAGGCCATATAAAAGTATTACATGTCCTGTAATTTTTTGAGGGTTATAATAAAATAACTTGAGGCTATGATTTTTTCATCATAATCCTTTAAAAACATTTACACAACATGTAATTTCTAATCCTTCTATTTTAAACATTTGGTGTAGATAATTTTTTTAAAAAATATACTATTACTTATCTTCTCTCGACCCAATAGAATTTTCCATGTGATATTGGTCAACTAATATCCCTTCTGGATATCATGTCTCTGTCAGAAATCCCAAGTATGTATTTTGTTTTTTCTTGTTTCTCTTCCTTGTTCTCCAACTATTATGGGGAAATACTTTTCACAATTACATTGTTCATTTTTTTTATGTTGATCATTTTTCTCTTTAGTATCCTATTCATAATTGTTTGCACCATCTACCTTGTGGGATTTTTCCATTAAAAGTATTTTTGGATCATCAATTAAAGGTAGGGATCTAACTAATAACCCGATGGTTGGATAATTAAAATTTTTATGAAATATTGAGATTGCAACATTTTCTTTACGTCTGAATCAACTAAATAACTAAATTATATTCTTCCTTGATTTCATTTGGTTTCAAATGGATTTATCATTTCCCAATGAATTAATGTATGTTTATCATGGCATGTGACCGAGAGTGATTTTGTGTTATAGAATCCATATATTACGACTTCTTCTTATTTATATAATTATTATTCAAATATGAATTATAATGAATTAGAAGATGACTAATGAAGTTTAATTCACTAAATCAACCATTAAAAATTTTGAAATTATATTTTCATATACATGCTATATGATATGAATTGTGCTCAATGTTATAATACTAATAAATCAGTACCAGCCCTATAACCTAATCAAATTTATACTATAACGGTGATATTGAGTTGGATTGGCAAGAACAATGTTTTAATAATTATATAGATCAGTTATGACCAATAACATGTCATAATGATTTTATGAACTGGACCCAAATGTTTTAATTCATATAGTCCTTCAACCAAGAATATTGTAATTCTTATAGGGATATGACCCACATTGTTTTAATGACTATAAAAGGGTTATTTTCTGATTTTTGGAATGTTCATAAGAAAAAATAAAATATATTCTGCC
The DNA here is from genome assembly GCA_963277665.1 of Viscum album. Classification (NCBI taxonomy): domain Eukaryota; kingdom Viridiplantae; phylum Streptophyta; class Magnoliopsida; order Santalales; family Viscaceae; genus Viscum; species Viscum album. The sequence goes on from OY728163.1 coordinate 698,420,645, forward strand.
ATGGATCCAATGTATGTTATCTTACATTTGTTATATGATTTTTATTGGCATGTTTTGCAGACATCATCAATGATATTTTTGCATGGATCTAAAGTAGGTGATTGTATTAATTCAATTTCTAAACTAATTAATACACCTATTTATTGATTCATTGAAAAAACCTATTATCAGACCAATATTGTTTATACATGGTGGTTGAAATATAATATACTATAATCACTACCAATTAGCCTCATTGTTTGGTACTTGATATAATTGTGTGGAAGTGGGTTTGGATATGGGACAACGACCCTATAGGTGATTTCCAATTTGTGGTTGGGGTGGGGTTTCTTGAATGGACCAACATGGGATTTAAAACCTGAGACTATAGTTCCCTTATTTGATTATTCTACTTTTTATTGTGTTGTACTATAATGGAATTTAGTAACATTCTTCTACCTCATTACATTATTCTATTATTATGTATTAGATTATTTAGTAGAATTTTATTATTTCAATACACTATTTTAAAACTATGATTTTTTATACTTATAATGATTTATTTATACTACTCTAAAATTTTTTCTATCGGGTGTAGTATCCCCACTAAATACATTACACCTTATCTACTAGTATCCAGACTCTATTGTATGGGGATATTTGTGTAAGGTCTCATAACTAACCCTTTCTATCTGCGTGAGTGAGTGTCGTATTGTAGGACTTTATAAATTAGAATTTGACGCTATGGATTTTTTTTTCAAATACTTTACTAATTTTCAAATAGTATAAATGACACATGGGTGTTTTTGTGCTTGGTAATAAGTTTGTGCACTGTAGTAGTTAACCCATGTGTGGTGGAAAATCGGAGTGTCGAGAGATTGGATTATTTTTTGTGTGTTTAATTTGTTACATTTAATTTTATTTCACCTCGGGTGACTCACATCTTGAGTGAGGATATTGTTTTATGATGTAAATGATTCTGGATATTTTTATCATATCCCGGTTTGGCATGGGCAAGAAACACATGAAATATAATAGACATATTGGTATAAATTGACATTCATTAATCATAATAGGGGAATGCCTATTTTTTCTTCTGATAAATAGTTTCCAGATAAACTAAACTATGAAATATACATTTCTATAGAATAATTAAATTAGTATATGTTTAATGATTAAATACATTAATGCTTTTTTAATAGAGACCAATATTTTTTGGTTCTCTATTTTAGTCAGCTATTCGGTTGACCATATTGCTAGTAAGATCCCTAACATGTTCAATTTTCATGTAGTAAAAATTACCCCTATCATATTTGAATTGAGATTCATTAGTGTGGAAGTCAAAAGACAGCTATCATAGATGAACAAAATATTCATATAGGTCATGGGGAGATGATGGATATTCATCATCACACAAACTCCATGAAGGATATGTGATCCATTGAAATTTAGACTATTTGTATAATTTATTCAATGTTTGAGAAGAAAATAGATTTTCCCCTTTAGAATAAACCTCTATTTACTTGGGTATGGGTACCAAAGTTAGATATTTTCTTGATTTAGTCTTTATAGATTACCTTTATGCATCTTAAGACACCTGTGGATATTTGGGAAAATCTTGTTGTGTATATGCTTCACAGACCTACCATGTGTTGGTGATATATCTAGGAGGAAACTAGGTAGTTGGATGTTCTATAATTTAAAATCATAAAAATGAAGTTACTAATCATTTTCAATACCAAACCCATTATGGATGAAAAATATCACAAGTTCATGCATTTCATGTAGGATAGTTCTTTAGTGCTTGACTACACTGGACATTTTATTAACCTACAGTGCATTGCACCATATTTCGATTTTGTTTAGATATATAGGGAGAGACATTCAAAGGAAAGACATTATTTTGAGATCAGGATGCAGGTAAACATTTATTTGAGTCTTTGAAGATGTGATGAATCAGGCACTAATCCGATAAGAGAGTCTGAGGGAGGCCCCGACCAGATGTAAGGATGTTTTATTATAGTGAACTAGATGTTTGAATTAGAGTGGTAATAAGAGACTTTATGATAGTTTCCACTATTGTAATACTATGAGGATAATTCAGTGAAGTTGAATACCATCATAGGATCATGTTCAATTCCATTTTAATTAGTGTGGAAATATTTCTTATAATAACCCACAGTGTCCATACCATGAAATTAAGGGTTATATCTATGGAAGAATGGGTCATCTTTCCACTTTTTATATCAATTTTTTTAATTCCAATAGGAGAGGATTGGTACATGATCCAATGTTGGGAAGGCACTCAGCTACCCCTCAACAGTATAATGGAAAGAGTTCTAAAGGTTATTTTGGTTTTTCTAGGGTGTGTTTTACCCTAGTGCATGAGCAACTGTACCACGAAAATAATGTAGTTTAGTGTATTTGGACTATAGACTAGTGTATAGAAAAATTACATTGCACAATATGAATACAAATTCAACTAACATGAATGGAGGATTCCCTATTGGTGGAGATATCATTCTTTTAATATCACCCAATACATGTATTTTTTGATACAGGAGAAACACTAATTATTTTATCTGCTCTATTTATAGATGGGTTTGGATTTAATTTGGAAAGATTGTACGGTGTTTCAACTATTGAAACATCATTGAGAGTGCTATCATATAATATCTAATTTTGAATGGAGTATTCTTTAGATATTTCTAATTACCGTTTCTCTTGAGAACCATTCATGAGAGTAATAACAAGAATCGACATGATTCTTATTATGGATTGGCTATCTATATTATAATCTCATATCAACCATTATTTGAGAAGAGCTGCATTAAAATTACTAGAAGGATAATACTATTATCACTATTGTGAGTGAGATGTTCAGGCTATTCATGTGGGACCAATTCAGTGAATATTAGATTGTATCATGTCTCAAACCACTAGTCCGACACTAAATAATTGTAAAATGCAGTTGTATTAATTTACAATACTGGTAGATTATTTTTTTATTTTTTCGATGATGATTTATATGGATTACTACTTAAGCCATAGGATGAGTTCATGACCCAGTTGGTGTAAGGAGAAGATCCATTTTTTGTACCACTATAACGAATTTCACCAACATGGCTTTGAGATATGATGGTTCAACTTGAAGATCACGAATCTAAAGAATTCATGTACACTAGTATATCTCATAGGGTTTCTCCAGTTATCATCAGAAAAAATAATGATGGTTAGTTGCACTAATGTTTGGATTATCAGAGGATGAACCATATGGTGGTCAAGAACTAGTATCCTCATCCGCACATTGAAAATGTTTTTGATCAATTGAGGGTTTACCTGAATATAAAGAATATTTATTTGAGATCGTGATAACATAATTATAGCATTAGACTATCATACATATATCATACTACATTTAGAAGCTATTTTTCCCTATATAAATTCATTGTGATACAGTTTGGGTTGACTAAAGCAGTTGTTGTAATAGTGGCCTTAATGGGTAGGATCTTATTTCATTTCTAGATCAGTTTGTTTTTTTTATATCGAAACTATCTAATTTGTATAACAATCAACAGAGGATCATTCTAAAAATAATTAAATTCTATAGATTACATTGAGAGAGCACCTTCTTTACACCCAGAAATTAAATATAGTTTATTGATAAATAATTTGCACTTTTTGGTTGATTTTATATTAGAGTAAGGACTGTTAGTGGACCAAGAGAAAATCACATACATTGTATATTCTGAACATCCCAATAAACTCCTCAAAATTCATCGCTTTCTATCTTTATTATGACATCATTGTCATTTTTTCTATGATTTCTCCATTTTGGTAGCACAAATGACTTGGTGTACCAAGTAATGGGGGATTTTTTTAGAGTAATAAATGCAAGATAGAATTTTAGGAGATGAAATTCCAGTTGACCTCAACTCATATGCTCATTAAACAAGTGTCAACTATTTCATATACTATATACTATGACATATATATATTGAATTAGAGTAACTATAATATAGGTGGATTGAGTGGTTGCCTATTGATTCATATAGTTGAGATCATATGAGAGGAATTACCCTACTCACAACCTCAAGTTAGATTCTATGGTACATGACCTGAGATGTTATAGAAAAAATATATTGGGTGAGAGTGTTGTGGTATACATAGATAATATGATCCTAAACAATATCTATTTTCATTGAAGAAATAACCTTCGTCCGAGGAGGTGGGTCAGGTATATGAAGTCGTTTGAACATGAATTGGCTTACACTAAATTAAAGGGAAACATCATTGCTTACACATTGAGTTGGATGAAGTTGACTAAGGTAGTATGGGAGTATTTTTATTAGCATATTATGACAAAATATTATACAGACATTTATCTAGATGTTAATAAATCTTAGGCACATGTTGTTTTGACTTTGTATTCTGTCATATCCCGGATTTTGGAATAGATTAAGACTTTACAATTATATTATATGGTGCACTCAATACATAGTGAAAAATTATATGGTGTGGATACACCATCTAGATAGTATCTTACTAGTACAAATTCCCATCATTTCATGGTTGATTAGGGGATTTTAGGGGCATGCATGTGGAGCTAATGAGGGGGCTTCGTGACTCTATATGGGAGGTGATTTCTATATCAACAAATCTATAACATGATATCAATAGACAATACTGGAAGTCAAGAATGACGAAATATTTGGAAGGATTTATGGATAGATGTTTCAATTCCCAGTAGTTGAATGTTTATAATCATCAATTAGCTAGGATTATTCATCCTTTATCCATTCCTGACTAGAAATTAGATGTTTTCATAATGGATTTTCTAATAGTATAACACTAATAAACTAATAATAATTATTTTTTATTTGTTGTGGTGGATTTATTGACTATGGAATCCAAATTATTACCAAATATAGAGACCTCCATAGTTGAATAATTGGAATATATTTACATGTGTGAGGTTGTTCGGTAGCACTATAATCCAAGGAGTTTCATTTCAGAAATATATACTCAGTTCACAATGCATTTTTGGATGTTCCAATATAAATCCACTAGTGTCATGAGTTCTTTTTTGTTTGGACTATAATACATAGATGAAAATCCAATTTATGTAGACTATTTAGGTTTTGGAGGATATTTTAAAATCATTTTTAGTGGTTTATGGGATAAACATGTTGATATCTTTGAGTTTTCTACAACAATAGATTCCATCCATCAATCCATATGGCATATTTTTAGGCTATGTATTGTAGGTTTTTTTGGGTAAAATCTTTGTTTTCGTGATGAAGTTGAGTCCACACATATTGGTTCTAGTCCGAGGAAGGAGTTATCTAAGTGAGTTCAGTTTATCAGACAGTGGGTGGTGATCCTTATGAGTAGGAAGAAATCAAATGCTGAACATTTGAGAGGACCTCTGGAATTTCAGGTTTGTCATCATGTTTTCATTCAGGAGTTTCCTCTCTTTGGGATATGTCATATCAAGGAATCGATAGATATAGTGCCATTCATTGTTGGGAAATCTGAAATACTGGAAAGGTTCAATCCACTGGAATACAGTTGATCACTTCCAGAATACAATCGTTCCATGAATGAATTGTTCCATAAGTTTCAAATACAATGATATCATATGGAACCTTACCAAGTGATATACATAGTAGACATGGAGCTCGGTGTCGATGTGACATTTGAGGAGTATCACATGTAGGATGTAGATTATAGTGAGAAATGTCATTGGGTTTAGGCTATACCATTGGTTAAGGTATAGTGGTTTAATGGGTGAGTTCAGAAAGATTATAGGAAGATGGTGTCTGATATGTGAACAAAGTAGATGGAATTGTTTTTTGAGACCTCCCTCGGATTCTTGGAGTTTCTCATGGATGATTTGTTGTAACGTGGGGTGTTTTAAATATATAGTAATTTTTTGAGTACATATGTCCCTGACTTTTTCATTTGAGCTTTGGTGATTGGATCTCATTTGGATATAGAGATTCTTTTCTGGATAATATGACCAAATGATGGGGGTTGCATGCATGTTTTAATTATTGGATTCTGTATATAATTGGTTAATTATTTCCTCATTTTGTGGTATGTTGTGAAGCTATTAATGGGGGGTAGGTTGTTTAAAATGAAATTAGGATAAAACATCAATTATTGAACAATTACACATCATGTAAAATAGTTAAACATCAGGTATGTTTTCTGGGGTGTTAAAAAAATTAAATACGATGCAACAATTTTAATGTCTTATTTCATTAAACACATTTACATGTCATTTAATAACAATACACAACATGTAAATTCCTAACCTAATATTTTAAACATTTTTTGTAGTTTATTTTCTTCCATTCCATGAAATCTCCTCTTCTCCCAACACTATATAATTGTCCATGGTATTTTGTGATTCTAACTTCTCTTCCAGACATTCCATTTTTTTGTGAAAATCCTAGTATGTTTTTTTTGTTTATTCCTTCTCTTCCTTCTTGTGAAATAATTGTGGTGATATCCTTTCCCAAATGTCATTAATGATTTTTATATTGATCATTTTTTATCTAGGAACCACTTTTCAGTTGTCTTCACAGTCCTCTCTGTCAATGTTGGCCATTGGAAATGTTGATGGAACATCCGTTAATGTTAGAAGGTCTAAATCTTTACCCTATGGTTTTATAATTTATATAATTATGCATTATTGCGGGTTCACCATTTTTCCATGCATATAAATTGATTATATATTTGAATGATATTTTTCCTTGATTTATTTTGGGTTCTAATGGATTTATATTCAGATAATTAATTAATGTATGATTATATAGAAGTGTTCCATAGGGTGATTAATTGTTATAAAATCCTTAAATTAATACTTTTTCATATTAATATATTTGTTATTCATTTTTGAATTATAATACATGGGTAAAATGAAAGAAGAACTGTAAATGTAATAAATAACCATGGGCAATGGTGAGGTGATATTGCGATATCCATGTTGTATGATAAGAATTGTGTTCTGTGCTATATTGATTATATATTGGTATTTTCCCAAGTGCTTTCAGACTTATATTATAAAATGTTCATATTTAGTGGGATCAAACCTGTCCAATGATGTAATTATTTATTATATAAGGATTTTATCATTCTCATAGTGTTATTATTATAGTTCATATACCTTAAATGTTGTAATGCTTATATAGATTTGGCTTGGAATGATGCAATTTTTATAGGGAATTGACAATGATTTTTCTAGACTATACCATGTTTATATATTGAATGATTTAATCATTATAATATATGATCAAAGATATTCCCAAACATAGAAAATGTAGGTTGAGGAATTTTTTAATGGATGAACTAATTAATTTATCTATTTATCTTGTTATTTCATAATAATTATTTTAGAATAGTTTTATTTCATGGTTGTTTTGACCAACTATGTTATACTGACATCTTATTTGTGCTGTCATTTTCTACTAAAGAGAATTATGTGGATTATGTTTTGGGACAATGAAAGTGGACCATGTAGTCTATTTCTTATTTGTAGATGTAATGAAGTTTGGAGATGGGGAATATGTGGGGTTTGAGTCCCTTGGAATTGAGTCTCTCATTTGTGTCTACTACACTTTTTCATTATTATTATAGAATTACATTTTGTTAAATTTCAACACATTTTTACATTGTTCCTTTATTATTTATTAGATTATACATTTGGCTACTATTGTTGTCTACTGATATGTTTACACATGTATTATTTTTCTTATTATTAATATTTTCTTAAAATTTTATGTCACTTCGTAATAGGGGTTATAGTCTCCTCTCTATACATTTTACAACCCCACATATACTGGGAAGAAAATGGTGATAATGTAAGGATTCATGGGGTATTGTGACCAACTCTTTTCAACCATTTATTGTGTCATATTTTAGAAATTTATAGGGTTTTCTACCCAACCCATTATAGTATCCATGGGTCACTTCCAACAATATCATAGTGGAATGATTTTCTTAATTAATTGGGCTTCCTCCCCAATCTATTACTATTTCATCATTATATATCTATCATTACCTTATATAATGGATGGAGTTATTGGTCTCACCTATCACATAATGAATATAAAATATATGACTTCATGGTTATCAGTAAACATTCATCAGATCAAACACTATGAAACTACAATGGATTATTAATCATTTCATCATAGAATAACCTGTGGAAAAGAAATATTTTTCATAATAATTTCATCATTATATCATAGAATAACCTAGGGAAAATAAATAGGTTACATAATTATTTTTTCATGTTATAACCCAAGGAACAGAATTAGGATTTATCAAAATAATTTCATCATTAACATAAACATTTCAAAGGAATAATTAGAATTGTATCCTTGGATCCTATCCCAAGTAAATCATTAGTCACATCATATATATCATAATAAATGAATGATTATTTTTAATGATAACATGGTACGTTTAAAGAGTAAAATAACCTTTCAACATTGAAAACACATTTAGTAACCTAAAATACTTTCAAACCCCTTTTCTTTTAAAATAACAGTTAAAAAATATAAAGGATGATAAAAATAAATTTGACTATATAATGGAAGTAAATTCAAGTTTATGACGTAAAAATTAAAATAATGATTCCTTTAACATTTTATGTAAAAGAAAAACAAGACTCGATTGGAAAAAAAATGAATATTAATAAAAAAATTAACATTTCAAACTAGGTTGAAAATATTAATAAATAATACTATAGGAATGTTAAAAAAATATTTTAATTTTAGGAAAATGTAAATTTTGAAGAAAAAAGGAGTATGGACGACAAAAAAAAAATAAAAAACGTTTTCATTAAAAACAATATTTGGAATTAATAGTATACATACATGGTAAAATTAAGGAAAATAATGTATTATCATTAAATAACACAATTAAAATCTAATTAATGATTTTATGTGGAGATATATGATAATATTTCATCATCTAAATCATAATATTATAAAATCTTGATTAACAATGAGATCCTAACATCCAACCATAACAACATTGTTATTTTTTGAATCATAATCTTCATTAATTAATAAAAAAATAAAAATAAAATATCATGAATAGAATAATATGTATGATATAAAGTTTCATTTTGGATTTATGTTCACTTCATAAAATAATATAAGTACATAACATATCATATGTCCTAAAGAAGTAAAATAGAGGCCAAAAAATGTAATCATATTGGTAACATTGAAATTGTAAACCGCTTGAAAGATAGATCCCCTAATGGATAAGTAAATAAAACTAATTTTCAAGATAATAATCCTAAAATATAATTTTCCTTAATATATATATATATATAACATAAAAGAGACATGATGAAAATATGGCATGTGTATCACCGAATATAAATGCCTGATGGAAACCCCATACCTGAACACTCGACTTCCTTTATACATGCTCAAACTACTGTTATAATAAATATATGATTATTAAAAATTTATTGTAAAAAAACATATATAGAAAGAGAGATATAGAGAGAGAGAGTTGGTGTTATATATATATATATACATATAGATTATTCATATATTATTTTTATATGACTTATTAATTACAGTTTATTACAACTTCCATGTTGATTTCACGTTCTGAGCAATGATTTAATTGTTTTCCACGTATATTTAGATTTTTATTTTTTGGTACTACTTGTTTAATCATGTTACCATCATATAAATAATGTTAAAAATGATATAAATATCCTATAATTTAATTAAATATATATTCATATTAATACATAAAATATTATGATTGAAAATGAAATACACCGTTCCGGGATACGGTAGGAATTGCATAATAATGAATGTTGTTTCTATTTTAATTACGGATTGGATGAAATAATTAAAAATAATAAATTAAAATTAAATAATATTTTCTATTTAATATATTTATTATATATTAATTAAACCAATATTTTTTACCTTTCATGTACATTGTGAACGAATCACATCGCTTCGCAAGGTGGTAGTCCTCCATACACATGGGCTATAATATTCTATTCCCAGAAATAAGAAAATATAAATGTATATATATGATATAAAAATTCAATAAGTTTAAAAAATTGATAAATATCACATAAATATATGCATATAAATATATATATATAAAGTTAATCCATTATTATATCCATTGGTGATAGGTCATGATAGAAAATGAAACAAACCAGTTTGCAAGGTTGCAGTTCATGATACATTAGATCAATTGCTCCATTTCCGATTTAATGGATGTTGATATGCATATATGTTATAAAATTTCCATAATAAAATCTATTTATATTTTAGGTAATTATTTTATTATATCACCATAACTAAAAAAATATTTTATGTTTTGCAAAGAATAAGTAACAAAAAAATGTGTAGTTAATAAAATTATCTCTTTCATAGATAACCTCATTAGGTCTAACAAAATACATACAATATTAGATTAAAAAACTAAAATTGATTCAATTTTTTTAGGATTCATGTAACAAATTGTTTTATTCATTGATTGGCCCAAGTGATTTGGATGCGTGATGAAGTGCGTAGAAGCCATTGAATTTTATAAGTGTGGGGGAAGATACACATGGTAGTTTTGAAAATAAAAATGATTTCACTTATTTTTAAAATTCCAAAATTATCATAAATAAGATATTATTGATCCCTAATGATGTTAATATATAAATATTTTCATCCCATTTGTTTTGGATATAGTTATATTTTATTTTATCTATTGTAATTTTTTATTAATCATAGTAAACACATTTTGACCTTTACTATAGTAATTAAGTTTAACATTTTTTTCTATTACTTTTTACCGAAACATATTTTAAACATCCTATATAATAAAAATAATTATTATACTCAATAAGGGATTAAATTTCCAAACATACATTCATTTAAAAACAATTAATTTATTTAAAAATAAACTATTATATGTGATGAGAAAGTTGTTTTCGAAGAGAAAATTTTTAATGGTTAGAAAAATATTATTTCAAAATTCATGATGAAAATTATTACAATGACCTAAATTGTATAAATATAATTGTAATAGAACTGATTATTTGTTGAAATCGATTTAAAAAATTAACATAACAAATTATTTATATGAAGATGAATTTTTCAGTAAAAACATTATCTTTCACAACTAATCTACTACTTAAACATTTTAAAAAAATACAAAAGATTCAATATAAGATAATTATAACATGATGAATTTAAAAATTATGTTTATTTTATCAAATTTTTTCTGTAAATGTTAAAAAATTTATTATCATTATTTTTTGAGAAGAAATATGATATTTTTCCCTATTCATTCCTTATGTCTAACAGCAATGTAATAATTCTCATGTTTAAATTATAATATTAATAGTGTTTCATTACTAGTTAAAAATTATTTTTTCATGTAAAAGTGTTGCTGAATGAAATAAAATTTTTCTAAAGTAAATATTCATTAAAATACAAAGGTATTACTTAATTTTAAAACTCACATGAAATTAATTTTAATTAACAAATTAAATAAATGAAAAATCATTTTTTTAAGTAATAAATTATTCATACATTAGGTCAGTGAGACTTGCCATCTCATAGACATCAGAATGATATTATTACATTTTGGAAACATATATACCACATAAAAAATTCTAAATTGAAATATTATATGGAATAAAATATTTTGATTAAATATAAAATGAAAATAATAAAAATTGATCCCATAAATGTTGAAAAATTTTCCGTACATCACAATAACTAGTATATACAAGTAAAATATTTAGACAAATGAAGGAATACCAAACTATGTAAGATATAATTTCCCATTTTGGTCCTATGGTTGGGATGACACATGAATCATTCACTGAACAAGGGAGATCTCACTACAACAAGACAGGAATTGGAATACAAAATCTCATAATATGATCAATTACAAAAAATTATAGAAATCCTTTCTTAGGTCTTAATAATTATAAATTATTTTAAATAAAATTTTAAAAACCTATATAGAGTTAATATCTAGATTTTATAATATGTTCTATGGAAAAAATAAACACCAATGGGAAAACATTTCAACCCAAACCTTCATAAATTCAAGGCATCTCCTACCCCATACATAATAAAATGAATTTCCCCTTGTGTAACAATTTATCCCACATTGTATGATGAATTACCTCACTAACATTCATGTAATAAGCATATTGGTAAAGGAATAACCATATTTCATTGAATAAAATGGTTAAAAAAAATACATAATGGTTCTTATATGATATATATAGTTGGATATTGAAACCATAAAACTCTATACATATGGGTATATTTTTAGATGTGTCAGGGTTTCACAAATAAGAAATATCATAGATATGGGTTACACTACTAATACCAAAGTGTTTCCCAAAAACTAAACTACATATATAATGGTTACACCATATATACATATGTGTTTTGAAATTAAATTTATACAGGTTACTATAAAACCCTTTTCCATTTTGAGTCCTATAATTCTAATAGAATTTTATTTTTAGTGTTCGTATACAGCTCATTTTAATAAAAGAGGATCATATCATTTATTGGGGAGTTCTATGAGATTGAGATTATATTTATGGAAATGGGTTCAATCTTATTGTGTTCCACGGTTTCCTGGGTGAATAATGGTTTATTCAAGTAAAATTTCCCGTGTTTTGAATGATTTTAGAATGGTTACTTGACTCGGCGTACACGTTTTAGGGCAGACCATAAATCACCTTGAGTGTGATGCCTATTTCATTAAAATTTATAAATAACATGGTTTAAGATCATGGATATTGTGTAGTTATCTCGGATTCATGTTGATTTCTAAGGGCATATCAAATGGTTGTAGCTTAGGTCTTGGAAAATTTATTTGACAATGATGTATTAAAACCATTGATATTGATAATTTTTTATTCCAAAAGTCATTGCATGGTGGGTTCATGTTATGAAAATTGATTCATACCATACCTTGGAATCTACTTTAGTTGTATAGTGAAGGTTGGATAATCTGTTCAATGATTATAAAACCATGAAGAAAAACCAGTAAGATCATTATAAGATGATAATATTTGTTTTTTATTCATATTTTTTAAATTCAATCCATATTTTCTTTCCCCTTATATTCACGAGGGCCATAAATTAACTCTCTCCAAACTCCATTATGTTTTCCCATCGGGTTTTTCGGTTTATATTCTATTATTTGTGTATATTTCGTTCATTAATTCCTCTATCATCACTATCTCTTCCATTCCTATTATTTCTTGTTGTTTTCATTTCCCTAGTTTTTATTTTGGTTTGGATTCCATATATTAATTAGGGAATTATATATTTATGATTATTTATTTGTATGGTATACCTAGAGTAATCCATGATATGAAATGTACATGCCAACTAATTCCATTTGAATGAGTAAACACCACCGTATGAATTTATCTATTAGTTTTAATTGGGATTAAATAAATTAGAATGAGATTTCATTGAACTAGTTCTTAATTATTTAGGATTTTGATTGATGTGGTCCCAAGAGTATGATACAAGGTATTTGTTTAATTTTTTTTCAATTTAAATATGTAAAAAGAAGATAGTTATTTCTTGATCATTATGAATAAACTTATATAATTGAAACTATTTTTTTAATTATGATTAATGTATTTGGTAATTTATTCAAATTTTAATATCAAATTAATCATGCAATGTTTTGAACCACGATATGTCCCCATGAGGTGTTCTATGATAAAAATAAGATAGGGAAGAGCTATCAAGATATTAACTAAAAAAGTAAATGGATATTAATTGATTTGGGTGATCCCTCATGAATAACGCCCTCCATTTCCCACATTACTTATTTTGAATGTGATATTAGGTCTCACTAGAGATGAAATTTATATTTTTGAAATTTAATACTGACTGAAATTTTTTTTATTATTAAAATGTCAACACTTTTGAGGAAAATGTGAGAAACCAAAAACGAATTCACCATTTCACCACTTCACCATTTTCTCACTTCCCCACAAAACACTACAAGGATTCACAAAAAAAACCTTCAAACACAATTGATGGATATTTCAAACAAGCATTTAAAATGAAATACCTTCATATATGAACTATTAATGACTTCAAGGAAGAGGTGAGTGGTGAATTTTGATAGATGGAAAATGGGTTTTCTATATGAGAAACTTTTGATTATTTGTAAATTTTGATCCAGTTGAGTAGAATATAGGGTTTTTTTGTCCTCCCCATTTGAGATGAGGGTACCAATCTGGATATATCAAATATGGATTCACAGTAAAATAGGATAGTTTACAATCATAGAATTTCATGTTAAGGAATTGGGATTCATATAATATCACTAATGAAACATTCCAAGGAAGCTAATGAGACATCAATGATACATTGACAATTTTGTGGGAAACTTTTTCTTCAGACCGAAAAGTGTTTAAACAGGGGATTTGAACAAGATAAAGGAACCATGGTAGGGTTTATTAGTTATGATGAAACCAATGGGGAACATGTGGGTACCCTAATTAGTGTTGACAATGAGAGGGTTCTTATTGGAAATAGGATATTATAATTATTATATTTCCATAGAATCCAAATCAATAGTAATATTATTATAGAAGAGATAATGATATTTCATGAACTTTATAGGAAAAAATATTTCTTTTAGTGTGGTACTAGGCAAAATTTTTATCCCATATATATTATATATGTGAGATAAATTATGTTGGACATGCATCACATTGAGATATTCTTTATATTTGGTTAAACATAGTCTCCCTCCTACTGGATGTATAGGTTTCTTGGGAAAAGGTCCTTGGATCTATATAGTTTCCAAATACATTCCCTCAAGATATTCATATATTGAGTATATCCATAGTCCTCCCCCACAACCACTAGTGTTGTGATTCCTTGTAAATAATAATTGGATATTCATGGTGGGAAACCCAATCCACCATGAATTGATTTTTTTTATGTGAGAGTTATTCCCATGTACAGAGATGATGATTGATTCATAGGGAGGTAGGTCACTGAGCATTTGTATGTTCTCAATTTTATGGGAAATACCATTACCCTAGGATATTTGATGTCTATAAGGGTTGATACAGCCCCATAGAATGATACATAATAGATTCCCAATTAGAGAAATTAATAATTATTTCAGACCAGTTTGTGATACATGGGAAACGCTCCACAGATCTATATTGTGGAATTTATCGTCCCATGAGGTAGAAATTTAGATACCATCAACATGATACTTCTATAAAAATGAGGTGAAATCTATTAGGAGATAATAAACCCATTGGATGTAAGTGACATTTTTTCTATCAAGGGAACTCCTTGGATATAGGTAATGGTATTGCTTGTAACAATTTTTTGATATTATCAGAGACACTATAACATTGGATAATATAGACATAATCAATAATAAAAGTCATTTTGGAACCATTTTATTGTTGGGGTTTTTTATTTCCAAATTAATATTTTATTTATGTATTCTATAAATTTATAATCCATAAACATCATCTACATGTTATTTATCGGACTGCATTTCTAGTACACTACTGTGTTATACTCACATGCTACTCGGGTGGCCAGTGGTCATGGGATCCTGAGAAACCTTCTGAAATCATAATGAATGAATGAAAAGAGGGCCAAATTAACAAGTTTTTGTAGGATATATGAGAAAATATTGAAGTACATGATGATTCTAGGCTCAATTAATGTAGTAGATACATAGGTTATTGTCAACATATTCTTATTTTTATAGGTGATTGAATTTGTGGATGGTTGTTATTGTATGACTCTATCTTTTTATATAATTTATTATCTTTTTGATTGAGTATTTTTGTCTTTCTTAAACATATTTATAATGGAATGATTCTCTGTAACACCCCAAGATTTTATAATACATTTTTCTTCAAGGTATTTTAATAACTTGCACGATAAGCAACACTGAGTAAAAGCGCTTCACGACTTACCCAACGAGACGTTCATAAGTTGTTATTAGAAGTATTAATTGAATTTTAAACTTTATATTATCCATATAATTTTATAATCCATATTATGAGTTTCTTAGGAAAAATTTAAGAATAAATTCATTTTTTTAGATAAAATATGTATTTTTCAAAAAATGCAATTTTGTTGCCTTTTTATGGAAACCCTTTTTAAATAAAATATTTGAAAATTTTATATATTAAATTTGAAAAAATAAACATCTTCTTTATAATTGGGACATAATAATTTAGTTTCAATAATTTGTTTTTGTGTTTTTCTAAAAACATTCATATTTGGGTGAATACTGAAAAATACTATATTTTAAGTGAAAAATACGTTTTTAATCAAAATAATTTACAGTCTTCAATTATAAATATTAATGGATTGGATGTATAAATAGATTATATTTTTACCATTTAATCCAATGTTATTCATTGGAAATAATTTTTCTTTGAAATTCAACATAAAAAAGTATTAATCATTGGTTAGTTATTATTTCCTAAAAACAAGCTTTTTGGTTTTGACAATGAGAATTAATTTTATATTAATAAATGCTACTTATATATTTTGAATTCGGTAAAATATACTTAATTTTTTAATTCATAATATAAAATTTAGCTTTGGGTGAAATGTTTTTTCTGAAAACATTCAATTTTTGATGAATAGTGAAAACACTTAGTTATTGGTTAAAACTGACATTTTATTTATATAATTATTTATTTTATATAAATTTATTTTATGTAAAAATATATACATAATATCTACATAAGTTCAATTTTAAATCAATGGAGTCATTTTATAATAAGTTCAGATATATAAAAATTTTATTGAAATTTTTACAGTCTTTTACCCACCTCCTAGCAGCATTTTGTAAAATTGTATAAAACATAATTTTAACACTTCTTTGAGTTTAATTCCAAATATCCAAGAGACAAATTTAATATCAGTAAGAAAAATGTGGTACAATAAGAAGAAAATAATTTTTTTTGAATAATACCTTTTTACTTTTACTTATCACAGTTAGACGTTAATCGGGTAATTAAGGGTATAAATGATATTATTATTACCCTAACACATATCCTAATTCTACTAGATAATTATAATTCAAAAAAACAACCTTAGGAATAAAATATGAACCTCTTTGCTCCACATGGATTACATTAGGACTTTTATTATTATTTTATTTAAATAAGAGTTAAAAGAGTTAAATTCAATGTTTAATAGCTAAACCATTTTTTATATAGTGTTACACACAAAATAAATTCAAATATTAATATTAATTAGAAAGATAAAAAATTTTCCTAAATAATGGTATATTATTTATATTTTTTAGAAATTCAATTATTTATTTTATTTATGACACAATGATGATGCAGTAATTACCAAATTGTTGAATTATTAAAATATTTGGAATTATAAATATCCAAATAAATGTAATTTTATACTTTTTATTAATTCTTATAATTTTCAAGGATAATTTTAAATGATACGGTTGGTTAGATAAAGTATTTTCAAAGTAATAATGCTTTTATGAATTCAGAAAAAAATACCAAATAGTGTCAAAATTGACATAAAAGAGTTTTTGAAACAAATATTATTTTATTAATTGATTTATATTAATAAAAATATAAGATTATGAAAAGGGCAGAAAACTATTATATATGTCCTTAATGAACCAGTTGGGGTTCTCTTGGTATTTTATAGTACATTTATTAACCATATAATATAAAATTACAAAGAGGCATGGTAAATGTCAAATTATTTAACTAAGATTCAAATATAGAAGATAAGGTTACTATAGTGACAAAAACTTGTCTAAATCCTATTGGTTGAGTGGTTATCAACCCGTCCCCACCTTATCCTTTAAATAATAAATTTTTGAGAAATTAGAAACCGAAAAAGTTTTTATTATAAAATAATATTTTACTTTTTTCTTGAAGTTCCCCTCACCCCTCTTATAAAAGGGCACTTCCCCTTCTCTCAAATTCACACCTCCATAGCCATTTGTCTTATCCAACCCCTGCCCAAATATCCTAAAAACTATCCTCCATTCACCATAGAGGCCTTATTTTGATCATAAATCCATCTAATAGAGCCCTTTTGATCAAATCAAAAGAAAGAACCCAAAGAAGTGGTAATTCTTTCACCACCCAATACTAGAAATTTAAGATATACCAATGGATGAAAACCATTCGTATTGGGTGGAGAACCGTTGGTATAAATAATACCAACGATTTTAGAAACCGTAGCCCAGTAATCCATTATAATAGACATATACCAATGGTTTGAGATAAACCATCAGATTTTGTGAAGAAATCTACTCTATCCCAACAGTTTTATAAAACCGTTGGCATAGAGTTCTTATACCACACATATGTCAATAGTTTCAAAACCATTGGAATATCTTTTTTAGGTTTCCATTCACCACTATTCTAAAGGTATAAACCATTGTTAAAGGTTTTGTACCAACGGTTCAAAACCTTTGGTAAAAATATACATACAAAACCTATACCAACGATTTCAAACCGTTGGTATAGGCTTTGCTGTAAAATTCACACAACAGCCTACTCTGTGTGCTGCTGTGTGAATTGTATAGAATACATACAATACAATACATAATAAGGATACATAATTGAAAACTGATAATTTTAAGGATATATATTTTAATAATCAATTATGAATAATATACATTAAGAATTGAATACGTAATTATATGTGATACAGAATTAAGAATACATACAAAATTGAATTTTTTATACCACATACACGATTGAATTCAGAAATTAGTATCTAAAAACCCAAAATGAGGAAATGAATAAATTATTTCAACCAAATACAAATATAATGTCATGGATTGGGGCAGATGACATTGAACATAGTGATGATGATAATGGGTGTGTAATAATGAACTTATTTGACATAGAGAATACAGCTGTCATTAGCGAATTAAATGTCATGTGTTTTAGAATAGGGGTAGCAGTTCATCTCATGAGAAGTGGATTGTGTGAGGCTTGAACATGGATCATTGTGCTAATGTATCAACACAATCCGAATATGTTTGTTCTGTTTCTGTATGCCAGTAGTTTTTACTTAAAATGATGTTCATTCTAAACAATAGAGAGACAATTAGAGTGATTCCGGCCATACCATGCCTTTAATTGAGGCAGGGTTGACACGTACACATCACATATTAACCTTAGATCGTTTTCCTAAAGTATAAATACAATATGAATGTGTTTGGTGGGTTTTCCATAAGCCATTTGTTGTTTTCACTTAAAATGTTGTCCATTTACAATAAAATAGAGACACTTTGAGTGGTACTAGATACAGTGGGGCTCGTATTGAGGCTCGATTGACTCAT
Organism: Viscum album; assembly: GCA_963277665.1. NCBI lineage: Eukaryota > Viridiplantae > Streptophyta > Magnoliopsida > Santalales > Viscaceae > Viscum > Viscum album. The sequence goes on from OY728163.1 coordinate 698,440,007, forward strand.
ACACATCATAAATGACACATGAATTGTTGTGCTAAATTATAAACACAATAAAAATATTTTTGTTCAGTTTTCCGTATGTTAGTTGTTTTTACTTAATACAGTGTCCATTTTAAACAAAAGATAGACACTTAGAGTGCTATCGGCCACACCGTGCCTCGGATTGAGGCGTGGTTGACTCGTACACATCAAAAAATGATCAATGTATCGTTTTCATAATGTATCAACACAATCCGAAGGTGTGGGGTCATTTTTCCGTATTCCAGTTGTTGTTTTAATTTAAAATGTTGTTCATTTCAAATAAAGGTGAGACACTTTGAGTGGTACCGGCCACACCGCACCTCGGATTGAGGCAGGGATGACTCATACACATCACAAATGACTCATAGATCACTATCCTAAAGTATAAATAGTATCTGAATATGTTTGGTCCCTTTTCTGTTTTCTAGTTTTTGTTTTCACTTAAAATGAAGTCTATTTTAAACAAAAGAGAGACATTTTGAGTGGTAATGGATACACCATGCCTCAGATTGATTCAGGGTTGACACATACACATCAAAAATGTCCAATGAATCATTTTCCTAATGTATCAGCACAATCCGAATGTGTTTGGTTGGTTTTCTTTATGCCAGTTGTTGTTTTCACTTAAAAAGTTGTCTATTTCAAATAAAAATGTGACATCTTGAGTGGTACCTGCCACACCTGGCCTCAGATTGATGTGGGGGTAGAGTAGTACACATCAAATATAACCAATGGATAATTTTCCTAAATTATCAACACAATCCAAAAATGTATGGTTTCTGTATGCCTACTGTGTTTACTTAAAACAGTGTCCATTTTAAACCAAAGAGAGACATTTGAGTGATATCGGCCACACCGTACCTCAGATTGAGGTGGGGTTGACATATACATGTCACCTATGACCCATCAATCTTTTTCCTAAAGTATTAGCACAATCTGAATATGTTTGGTCAGTTTTCCATATGCCAGTTATTGTTTTCACATAAAATGATATCCATTTTATACAAAAGAGAGTCAATTAGAGTGGTACCGACCACACCGTGCGTCGGATAGATGTGGGGTTGACTCATCCACATCACAAATTTCCATTGGATCATTGTGTTGAAGTATCAACACAATCCAAATTCGTTTGGTTGGTTTTCCGTATGCCAACTGTTTTTTTGACTTAAAATGATGTCCATTTTAAACAAAAGAGATAAATTTAGAGTGATATCAGCCACACTACACCTCAGATTGATGCGTTGTTGACTCAAACTCTTCACCAATGTCCCATGGATCATTGTCCTAAATTATCAACACAATCCGAATATGTTTGGTCAGTTTTCTATATTCCATATGGTTTTACTTAAAACATTGTCCATTTTAAGAAAAAGAGAGACACTTAAAGTGGTACCGACCACACCATGCCTCAAATTGATGCGAGAATGACATTTAAATGACAAAAATGACCCACAGATCATTTTTATAAAGTATCAACTAAATCTGAATGTGTTTGGTTGGTTTTCCTTATGCTAGTTGTTATTTTCACTTAAAATGATGTCCATTTTAAAAAATAGATAGACATTCTAAGTGGTAACGGCCACACCAGACCTCAGATTAATGCGGGGTTGACTCATAAAGGTCACAAATGTCCCATGGATCGTTTTCCAAAAGTATCAACACAATCCAAATATTTTTGGTCAATTTTATGCATGACAATTGTTTTTACATTAAACAATGGACATTCTAAACAAAAGAGAGACACTTAAAATGGTACTGACCACACCGTTCCTCGAATTAAAGCGGGGTTGACTCGTACATGTCACAAATGACCCATGGATCATTGTCTTAAAGTATCAACACAATCCAATTGGGTTGGTTTGTTTTCTGTATGCTATTTTTTGTTTTCACTTAAATTGTTGATCATTTCAAATAATGGCGAGACACTTTGAGTGGTTCTGGCCACACCATGACTCAGATTGATGCATGGTTGATTCTACTCATCACAAATGTCCCATGTATCATTATGCTAATGTATCAACAGAATCTGAATACGTTTGGTTAATTTCTCGTAGGTCAGTTGTTGTTTTAACTTAAAATGTTGTCCATTTAAAATAAAGTGAGACACTTTGAGTCGTATCAGACACACCTTGAATCAGAATGAGGCAGGGTTGAGTCGTACATGTCATATATAACCCATAGATCACTTTAATAAGGAATCAAAAAAATCCAAATATGTTTGTTCGGTTTTCCCTATGCCATTTGTTTTTACTTAAAAGGGTGTTCATTTTAAACAAAAGAGAGACACTTTGAGTGATACTGGCTAAACTGTGCCTCGTAATGAGGATGGGTTGGATTGTACACATCACATATGAATCATGGATCATTTTCCTTAAGTATAAAAAAAATTTGAATGTGTTTGGTTGGCTTTTGGTATACCAGTTAAGAAAATTGTGCAACAACATTGATAATGTCTTAAAATAAAACTATAGAAAATGTGCATGATGTGCATCCCCTAGTGAATGGTTAGGGAAAATCATGCACATTTCATAGAATATATAGCCATATAATTTTGTTAGATAACTTGTGGGATGGACTTAAATTTTTTACTAACTGTGAGGCATAGTGTTTTTTTACGCCGACCGGGGTTACGAGCTCTGAACAAGCCCCAGAAGCCCCACAAACCATTATAACATCATTAGACTTCCATATTTATTCCAAAATAAAGAGTTATACTAAAATCAAAATTATCCATACCAGAGTCAAAAACTAGGTTCTTATTGTCTTCCCATTTAAAGGAACACATCTTGTAGTTCAGCTCCATTGGGTGGTAAAAATTTGTTTGGGAGCAATTCTGTCTGGGGGTTTTCTGGGGACCAGGGGGGCTGTTGTGGGCCTATCCAGGGGGATATCAGTGGGGACATCTGGGGGGGGGTCATCTAGGGTCCAGGGAGGACTGTGGGGGTGGGGGGGGGGCTGTCCGGGGGCAGTCTGAGGGGCTGTCTGGGGTCCATGGAGGAGGGTGGGGGGCTGTCCGGGGGCAATCCGGGGGGCTATCAGAGGGGCTGTTGGGGGTCCAAGGCAGAGGTTGGGGGTGTTTTCTAGGGAGATCTTTGAGGGGATATCAAGAGGCTGTTTGGGGGGCTATCTGAGGACCAGGGAGGAGGGTGGAGGCTATGATGGGTGTGTGCAAGGTGTGCTAGGCTTTGAAGTAGAATGACACATCCATATTAAATCAAAAATAAAATGTCATAAATATTAGTCAAAAATGGAATGGATCAATCTTCCCCTAATCACCATCACCATCACCACTGCCATCATCAGCCTCATCCTCATCACCATCTCTGTCCTCATATTCATCCTCATAAACATCCCCATGCTCATCCTGGGCCCCATCCATGCCCTTGGCCCCTTCCTCGCCCTCGTCCTCATCCTCATCCTCGCCCTCGTCCTCTACAGCATCCTCGTCATCACCAGGAATGTCATCATCTTGACCACCAATAGAACTACCACATGTTTCATTAGATAATGCCCTCATCGATGACATATATGTCTAGAAACCCATGCTGGCCTCTGGTGGAAGTGATGAAGATAAAGCTTTGATCAATTTCATAAATTCATTCTCCCTCGTTTGAACCAATTCTTCCAACTCTGTGACCCTTTTATTAGACAATATTCAATGATCCTTCACCTGTTCCAACTCGGTGGTACTATAATGGATACCTTGAGAGGACCAATACCTCGTTAGGACTATATTCTTACCAGGTCTACAGCGTACTCAACCAGAGTCCTCATCTCACAAAACCTGATATAAATGATCGGGTGGCCCAAAATTTTCAGTTTCTGGTTCATCAAGGGCCTCTAAAGAAGCCTCTTAAAAATATTAATATATTGTTAAATTTCAAAATAGATATTAATCATTAAAATAAACAAATTAAAACAATAAATCTTTTCTTGTGTCGGTTCATTAACTGCAGTTCTATCTTTTTTCCATATACACAAGAAAAACAATTTTGCTCTATAGAGACATCCTTAAATATTCAATTTGTGCTTCTTTAATGACATTGAAAAAAATATAAAGTTCAGATATAATCATATATTTAATACTCAATATATCACATAATTTAAGTAGGAAGAAATAAAAAGGGCATGTCCTAAAGAAAAATTATAAACAATTATATCGTACAGGATGCCTCTTATAATTTGACGAAGCAGTGTAGCCCAGTGCGTGGAGGTATTTCTTTGAATCAATGTTTTTTGGGTTTTTCAGAAGATTCCTTAATATTTTTTAAAAATAAGTATGAAAATATTAATGAAAAATATGAAAATTTTCATTTAAATACCTCAAATTTGAAAAATACCTTATATTTGGTCGTCTCCCAATGGGTAATCATTTGGATATATTTCTCTATCGGGTAGTCATCCATGATAGGAACTGTCTTCAGCTCCGTTCCTACTCTATCACACCAGCCAACATAAAAATCATGCTTATAAGCTCTCCAAATATCTCCTAACTCCTTTAAATGTGCTGGTCGTGCACCTTCGCCATCAGGGAAGTTAAACCGATGCTGACACCCAATAGATTAATTCATATAAATATAATAAAAATACTACATTAAATCCAATAGATTTTTTTAATCATATTTTTACCCACACATTATCCTTGAATTCGTGTGCTAGATGTCTCCGAGAGAGAGGGCTGACCGGAATGTTGTCAGAGTATTTGGATAGCATTTCCAAAAAACCTCAACATTCCTACCCAGGTTTGTCAATCATCTGTCCATCATAACTGTATTAAACCATAAACAGTGTCTGGTGGTTCCAAATGGAACGCAAGAAAGGACACCCCCTACCCCTCCTCGTAACAGTATATGAATCTGTTATTGAAGAAAAAAATATCAGTACCAGTTATAATAAAAAAAATTTGGTATAAAAAATTGTTAGAGTTATATAAATATACATGTGGTAGTCGGATCAATGGGTGTCACTAGATGTGCATAAGCTGATAGAATATCCTGTGCAGGTGGAGTGTCCCTTAGTGTACGCTCCTCAACCACATACTGTGTCCGAGCAGGAGTCGAAGAAGGTGGAATATAATTGCTCAGTGATAATGAACCAGCAGCCAAAGATGATGGCACAGACAACTGGCTAGCTGGTAATTTAAAAATAAGAGGCCTAAATATCCCATGTGTCCCTAAAGGCACACCAAGATAAAAATGGGTCAAAGAAGATATGTCTGTGGTAGGGTCAATTCTCATTTAGGTACAACCAGTGGATCATCTAACTCTCACAGCATGAGCCCTCGTACCACCGGCCTCAGTACTGGGATCACCAGATGATCTTCTAACTCGGACACCACCACCCCACCTACCACCAGCCTCTGTACTGGGAGAAATATCAGGGTCCTCATCGGATATCTCTCGACTAGGGGGTGGATCCTAAAATAAAATTTAACACAAAAGTAATCACATGATATTATATGTTATTAAAATATATATATTTGAAATAAAATACTCACAACTGGGATGAGTGGAGGAACGCCCATCTTTGTCATGCGACAATTATTTTCTGTCATCGTTTTCCACTACATCTCTCAAATGGGTGTCATTTCCTGCAATTAAAATCAATATGGAAGTAATTGCAAACAGATAACTAATGTGTAACCCATAAAACAAAATATAGAAAAACCATTCTGATAAAAAAATATAATGAAACAAATTATTTATGGTGGTTTGAAGGTAAGTACTAGGATATACAAACTTAATGATGTAGGTGAACCATATAGGTGAGAACACAACTGTAGGATTCTATATATTTCCCACCACATCTTCGGGTTCACAATCAACTCTGACAATTGAGCTATTAGAGTCATAATAAGTAATAAATGGATTGCATCCAATTACAGTAGGGATATTTTCAACTTCATCGTCAACATCATCAAAATAATGTTCTGGATTTACTTCAATAATTACACTGAATTTAGAATGAAGATGATCTTTGACATAAAAAAACTTGTTTCACCATTGATGCCATACATATAGATCATCATTGGAAAGAGTGCGAGTAATATCAATAACTCGAAATCCACAATCATCAATAAATGTTCCTTTCCTCTTTATTAAATGAAATCGTTGACATTTCATTATCATGAATCGACCATGCGAGTAATAATCTAAAATTATTATTTTCTCCACGACTCCATAATAAGCTGCATTTTCAGAATGAGGTCTATTATCCGATTAACTAGCATAACAGTCTGGTGTGGCAGTTAGTATAACTCCATTATGATGTGTTCTAATGTATCTTTCTCGTTTAGTGATAAAAAATTTGTATCCATTAATCACCATTGATTTACAAGAACTAACCATGGTATTAAGACCAAAATCCCAGGTGATTATTTCCTCAAATACAAAGTCTATAGGAAAACTCGATTCTTGACATATAAAAAAATAGTAAACATAATTAAATATTATTTTTATTTAGTTATTAAATAAATATTTTTACCTTTAATTTCAACCAAGAATAAAACCCATTTCTATGAAAAGTCTCTTTCCTTCTCCAAGATAAAGAACGATGCTCTCTATATATCAATTATTTATGTTACCTGTAGATAAAAATAATTATAGTTTAAAAAATATTTAAAATTACAATATATAAGATAAGAGATACCTGAACAATTTACTTACTTGATATACTAATCGAACAAATCACAATTGAACAACACTGTGTGATGTTCCATCTCTCACTCTTCAAGGCTTAATGTCTCAAATGTATATGATCCCGGAATTCCTCCATCCTGAGGAAGTGATGGAAAACTGGGTTCAGTTGGCTCATACTGTTCTTCTTTATTTCTCATTGGTCTGTTTTTTCTTGAAGTAAGATCAGACAAGTACATTGAGCAGAAATCCATACATTCTTGAGCCAAGTAAATGTTCACAATAGAACATTTAGGATAATTCAAGTTCCAAACATATGATTTCAATGTGTACATGTTTCTTTCAGTTGGATACATGCAACAGAAATAAACAGGTTCTCCAAGAAGTATTATTGATAGAATATGGACAGTCAGATGCAATATGCATGTAAAAAATGATAGAGGGATTATTTTCTCTAACTCACACAAAATTAATGGTGTATCTGCCAATTATTTTTTCAAGAAGGATTTGGAAATCTTCTTAGAACAAAGATCTCTAAAAAATAGCACAACCAAAGAACCGATACTCTTACATATTTGGACAAGAGGTGATATATTTCTATTGGAATCAACTCATGAAAAAGGACGTGATAATCACAAGACTTCAAATATTTCATCTTAAAATCTTTTCTATTAACCCGTTTTGATATATTGCTTGAATAGCCATTAGGAACATTAATAGTCTCTATCACTTCCAGAAATGGATTTTATAGTAGGTGTCATCACCTAAGAAGCACATGGAAATTTCTATTTATTTTCACTCATACAGACAGGATGTAATTTGGGTATGATCCCACAATCTACCATGTCATGCTGAGATCCAAAATCGTCTTTTGTCTTCCCCTTATCATTTAGAGGAATGTAAAGAAACATTTCACATATATTCTTTTCAATGTGAATTACGTCAATGCAATGATGTAACAAGTCGGTTGACCAATACAACAACTCAAAGAATATAATCTTCTTATTCCAATTCTAAAATGTATAATTGGAAACATTTTCCCTCTTTCTGCATTTCATTACACCCTTCCCAAATGAATAATTGAAATATTTCAATGCATTATGAAAATTAGTTCCAGCCATATGCTGAGGTGGAACGTCAATCTCTATGGTACTATCAAATCTTCGATGATTGTTTCTATATGGATTGTTAATTTGCAAAAATCGTCGATGTCCCATAAAACTAAAACTACGACAATATTTTAGTTTTATCGATCAAGTATTCTTCATACAAATAGGACATGAAAATTTTCATTTTGTGCACTATCCATAAATCATTGCATAAGCAGGAAAATCATTGATCGTCTACATTAGCGCAGCACGCATCTAAAATACGACTTTCAAACATGCATCATACGTGGGAACACCCACATACTAATGAAGTTTCAAATATTTTATTAAAGGTTTCATGTATACATCTATATCATTGTCGGGATCAAAAGAGCTATATATCAGTATACTCAAGAAAGTGTAAGTATTTTTCATACACAACAATGGGAGAAGGATATAAATGTGTATGAAAACCGACCTCGTGTTGTGAGAATTAAGAATATGTCCAAATGGATTAAAACCGTCACATGAAATACCCAGTCTCACATTATTCACATCACCTACAAATTCAAGATATTGAGCATCAAATCTCTGCCATGAGAATCCATCTGTAGGGTGAACCAAATCTTCATTATTCTTTCTTCTCTCGGTGTCATGCAATCTATTTTTTACTGATTTTTCATCAGACATGAAAAGGTTCTGTAATTTGGGGATCAATGGAAAGTGCCCTATTACGTTTTGTGGCACACGAGATGGTGTTCCATCATCTTTTGGATTCCATCGGGAGGTTACACAATTAATACAATCATTTATTTCAGTACATTCCTCCCAAAATAAGTTGGAATAATTCAAGAAAGCATGGTTTTTATTTCTGAGAGTCCATGTTCATCAACTAACTACAATGCCAAATAGTGGTTTGTGGGAATATCAACATCATATGGAAGTAAGTCCTTCATAAAGGTAAGAATGTAATCAATTGCAGTACTGTAAATCCCATACATAGCTTTCCCATGAAATAAATGGATTAAAAATTCAAACTTTTTCATTTATACACATTGGCGATATACTAGAATCGTCGCAGCATTATTCAATTTTTTCACCCAATCAACATCGTCATTTTAATTGGACGCATCATGTGTGCTTGTATCGAAATATTATTGTATGGTCATCCATTCCTTATCATGATGCAGAATAAATTGAAACCGATCATAATAAAACTCTCTGATTCAGTCCTATCATTTAGATCATCAACATTTTGAGATTCACTTTTCTCTCCATTGTAATACCACACATAATAGTTTGTTTGGAAACCATATTTGGTTATATTATAGCTAACTACTTCACGACTCAACCAAGGTATTACATCCCAATTAGAACATGGGCAGTGTAGGTGACCACTATCTGAAGCCTTTTCAAAAGAAAAATCTAAGAAGCTGTTCAAATTATATTGAAAATCGGTTGAAATTCGATTAGTTTCATACATCCAACTTCTATCCATTATTTTAAAAAATCTAAATAAGTATTTTTAAAGCAATTCAATAATATTGAAGTTCAATCAAAAAAAATTTTAGGTAAGTGACAATTGATTACTTTATATAAAATCATAACTGACACATTACTCTATGTGAGAATCATATTAAGAAACACAACAAAATAAAATGTATATAAGAAAATAAGATACATAATTTCTAATGCCTATATTCAAGGTTTGGCTAGAAAGATCTTGGAAGTGGATCAAGGAATACATAATCCTTAAGTTTCTTGTTTGGAGTACATGATATTTATACTTTAACATCTTTAGGGAGATCCGGATGAGGAGTGAGATGAGGATCACATCAAAATTAATTATGGCCTCATCAAGTTTCAACATAACCATGGATTAAAGGATCCTAGGATTGGGGCCATAGATCATAGGTTGGTAGGGTGTATTCATTGAATCATGACCCAATTTATTTTGGAGTGGGACCTTCAACATTTATATGCATGGATTTGGTTAGAAACCCCTATAAAACGATATCCAAGAATTGTGACATCCCAAACCAGGATGCCACTCTTTAGTGACCCGAACCCAGACTTCCATATAGCCTCAAGAACATGTACCAAAATTCCAAATTTTATTGACTAATAGTAAGAGAATTTGGTGTGTCTGTGGAGACTATTCCTTTATTACCTAAGTCGCAATGTTTTAATATTATCAGTTAAAAAGTAGAAGAAAGATAACTGTGGGGAAATATTGGAAATGGGTGAAAACAACCAAATCAGTAATACCAACTAATAACATATTCATAAACCCAATGATGGTAATGTAAATCATGTATCAATAAGAAAAACATAGTTATAAATAGTAAGAAGTAGTACTATGCAAGAGGCTCAACAAAATCTAAAATTCGACCTAGCTTCTTGAGCTACAACCCCATCATCTGCTACATGCTCTATCCTATGCCATGTGAGCAGTCATGCATATGTAAAATGGTGATTCCCTTTATCTAAATAAATGATCAGGTAGTTTATTCGGGTACCCAATGGTATCTCGAACAATGTGTGAGATACAATTCATGTAGGTGACCACCGAGAGGTGTATAACTATCCAGTCTATTTATACAACATTTTAATATAATGATATGATAAATTAATGTGACAACTAAAAACTCTAAAAGAGTTTTCTATAGTTCTGGAGAAAACATCTAAAAGGGATTTCTATGAATTAGTTTCATAAAGAAGGAATAAGTACTACATGTGAGAAGGTGAGGTCCCACAAAGAGTTCCCTTTGTAGATATATTATTCATAAATAACATTGGATTATAAAGTTATGTATTTCTTTTTTCTTCTATGAAAAAATATTAGGGACCACATACTATTTTGAGAAGCTTAAGAAGATAATCCATATGTTCTATTATTCAAAGGATAAGTGAACAGTGTGTCATTTTATATATATAATTATTTTGATAGAAACATGATACATACATGTTATGTAATACACATATTGTACAAAAATAAAGATTAATGGGATCTTCATGTTTGACATGATCTTAATGAAAGGAGTGATTTTCATGAAACACTATGAATAAATATTACAAAAAAATTCTTCTGAGTTCAAATACATGAAGCTGTAATATTTGGATAAATGAGATTAAAAAAATAACTATGAATATTTAAAATTAGAACACTAGAAATATACCATGCCCTTATAAATATATATGTGTAATAAAAACATTAATTGGAAAATGTATACATTGATGTAGTGATTTTAGTACCGAATTCGTGAAGGGAGTAGTGAATCATAAAATTTTCCAAAATCCCAAGAAATAGGACAAAACTATGTCATCTTTTTAAATAGTGAAATAAATGGAGAAATGTTGAGAATAGAAGGATATCCTTGGCTAATATGAGAAGGGGTGAAGGAGTATAACCAGAATGGAGGAGTAGAAACTGGTCGGATGGAAGAGGTTCACCTAGAGAGAACTTCAAGGAGTTGGGGGAATGTTATTCTGGAAATAGGGAGCTTCTGGGATTCATGGTTCTATTTTAGCGAATTTGGGGGGGGGGGGGGTATTTCCCAACGATTATTAAAAACCGTTGGTAAAAGAATGGATTCCCAAGGGTTTCTTCAAACCATTGGGAAATCCTACCCTAACCACGACATTACCAATGGTTTATTAAAACCATTTTTAATGAACACCTTTAATAATGCTTCTTTTGAACTATTGGTATAAAAGTTCTGGGAAAGCTAGTCGTTCCAGTGGTGACCCTCTTTCAATTTCATTACTTCTTCCACTTACTCTTCATTTGTTATTACCATACCATAATAATATCTCCAGTAACATATATATACTATGATGTTATTATAAATATGTCACAACCATATTAATTATTTTATCCAACCTATGAATGATAATGTCACCGTGTGTGCATACGTACGGCTAACCATCTCCACATCGTGGTGTAGTTTGTTATTCAAACACTTAATTATTTGGATGGGTATAATAATGAGTATAAATGATGTAAATAATAAAAAAACATGTTAATTATTCAGTATACATGATATACCATCCAATTACATATGATTTCACCATCAATATAATGATATTTTAGCTCGTGCGTTTGTACGGATTACCATCCCCACGACGTGATGAGATTCATTTCCATGTTCCCTATTCAACGATGATTATAATATATATATATATATGTCATTAATATGTATGTAATATATGACATAATAATTCTACTAAAGAGATATATATATATATATGTGTGTGTGTGTGTGTGTGTGTGTGTGTATACTTACATATATCTTATTCACTAAGTTCTGTTCAATACGATATGAAAACAGAAACAACATTTATGAGTATGTGCGGACTACCATCTCCATAAATAGAGTTTTCCATTTCATATATATGTCTATTATACATATTTATATTCTAAATATATATGATATATAAATCATGTTTTATTTCTTATATGTATTTAAATCATTATCTAAGTGATACAATCAAGAGTAACATGTTAAAACACATAGGACAAAAAAATGATTATTACATGAAATGTTAATTAAACCTGGAAATTATTATTAAATGGGTAGTATAAAGTCAAAAATGAATCATGTATAATATCATAAATATCAATATAGTTCTGTTTTAATTTAATAGCAAACTATGGTCTTCATACAAGAGGTTAAACGTACCCTCGACTAAAGGAAAGTGAAAGGTAAGGGTCAATTTCACAATCTCTTTATTATCCAAGGTTGTTTTTACGTAAGTATCTACATGGAAATATTTATTATCCATGTCCATGTTTCATAAATGTGTTTTTAAAGGGATTCATTTTATGGGACTTTTTACTAAAACATAATTTTAAATATTTTAAATATTTATTCTTCTAAATCATTCTCATTAATGTCCATGTTTTCAAAATGGTTTTTAATGATTTATTTATATGTACATGAATGTTTTTAAAATGTTAATTTCTTTGAAAAGTGTAAAAGTGGTATGGTACACTTTGATTCAAAAATTTATTTAAATTTATTCCTTTTTAAATTCTGTTTCTTCTAAATGTTATCATGAAAAAGAGATATTTCTCTCATAGTGTTTTAAAAATTATTTTCATATATAACAACATCCTTTGATGGATTTTAAACTAGTTTGAAGTTGATTTATTATGGTACAAATCTTCCATATTGTATTGACGGATTTGTGATATGTTTGACTATGGATGTGTTTTTTATACCATTCATGGTTTATGGATAATGTATTGACATTTGATATGATAGTTTTAATAAAAATGTTTATGTTATTTTTCATCCTTTTCATATGAGGAATGAAGTGGACTTAGTAAGTGATGGGTGGGGCCCACTATAGCTCCTCAATGCATCGGTAGGTCTCACGAGACAAACTAGTGTCTTGGAACAAGGCCTTGACAAAAATTTCATTTGTAGTATTGGCACAAGGCCTTGAAAATGTGGTAATGATGTCTGGTGTTAGGCATTCCCTCAGTATGAAATTAGTTATCACATATGATTATTCGACTAGTAGAATATCCATATGCATGTTTATAAGGTAATGTTTGATTTATTTTTTCCATATTTTGTTCATGTTTTTGTTTAAAAGTATATTGTTTTTATTAAACATGTTGCCTTCAAATTTTATAGCTTCTGCTAAATTATTTACCCTTACTGAGCATCTGAGCTCACCCCATTATTATGTTTTATTTTCCCATGATCCCTATAAGTGTATTATGTTTGAGATGTAGGTTTAAGCTGTGGGAACAATGGAATTCTCATGGTATTTTTTTGTGTTGTATGTTAGAATGTGTAATTTGATGTTCATGTATGCAATCTATTTTCAAAGACTACTAAACTGATCGGTATTTTGGTAATTGATTCCTTGTAATCATGCCAATGTATTAAAATAATGCACCGAATCTGGGAATCTAGGGTTATGGCATTTCATTGTCTGTTAATTTTCACATATTATTCAACAATAAAATATGGGGGCAAAGTCTCCCCATTTTACTATGTTACACACCTTCTACTAGTGAAATCCTCTAGTATATGAGGAGGTCTTCATGAGGCCACATGGGTTACTAGTTTAGGTTACTCTTCTATATTTGTTTTTAAAGGATGTTAAACTGTAGAAACCAATATTTAGTGTGGTTGATATCACATATTTTATTACGTTTTTATTTTTTCTTACACTTTATAGTGATTGTAGACATTTGATATAGTAAATTGTTTGATCATGTGATGAATATTGAACTAGTGAATCAATAACACCAGTTTTTGTGGGTTTTCCATGTTAGGAGGGATACATGATTTTTTATTTTACTTTATATGTTATGGTTGTAGGATTTTCCTAAATCATGACACACTAGAATTAAATTTAATTATTGTTTACATTAGAGTTTTATCAATTATTTATTTCAATATAATGGTTTTCATTCATTAAATTAATTACTTAGGGTTCTAATGAGATTCACATGCCAATGTGTGACTGATTTCATCAAAAACAATTGTTAAACTATTTTATGTTTTAGTAATAACATATATGTTGTCTTCTTGTATAACATAGTGATGGAATTCTTATCATATCAACCATACTGTATTTTTACCTTGATGAAATACCATATGTATTTATAGTAAGTATCTTGATGAACATGATTATGTAATTCATTTAGGCGTGAGACACATAACGAATTTTTTATTAAAATAAATTAGATACTTTTTAGATGGATCCTTTATGGGAGATTCTATGAATATTTACTGAAAAAGGAAAAATATGTTTGGTTATTCAATTTTCTAATAAAATAATGTATTTTCTTATCTGATACTTCTTCATTGTTTAAATATAAATAATTTATCCTTTTTATTATATTGATTGTATCATGGATCATTGAACGACTGTACTATTGTATATATGTAATCATGGATAGATGAAAATATGACCCCATAGTGGGTGAATCCCCTATATAGAGCCAGGGTGATGATCAAATATAGACTACAGATTCTATTGGTGTATTACAATATGTGTTTCTAGTGAGAATTAGTTACCTAGTTGAAGTTATGTTGGATTTTGATTTCAAATATTGATTTGTGAGACATAAGAGTAGGTTTTCTAGAATGTGAGTCATTTTATAACCATAATAGAATAAATTAATATGTGTTTTTAATAATAAATGTTTCACGCGAAGAATGAATTACGGTTTTGGTGATAAAACCATGTGATTTATGATTTTTATCAATATATAATTGAGAAGGGTATTATATTTATGATTCTGTATGTGAGGGGAAATATGTTTTTTGTAATCCAAGGTTCGTCAGTTCCATAAAGGTGGTAGAAATTAATATTTTCTTCATGTTATAATAATTATGACTTCATAGGGCTAGTATATATGTGATATATGAATTTGTAATCCATATGTGACATGATGAAAATAAGTAGATGTGTTTATGTTATCAAAATTTAGTTTTCTTATGTTGGTTAAATCGAGTTCATCACCCTGCAGATTTTGTATGAGTTTCTTAGTAGCACAAAAGAAGATCGAGGGTATAGGCTAGATTATTAGAGTAATTGTCTTTTATTAGGTGATCATGCTATTTTACATGTCATGTGAGGGATACTATTCTTGATGTATGATAAAACCATGATTTGTTGTTTCCATAATAATTAAAAAAACTTGGTATACGTTTAAATATTTGTTGGATTTTATGTCAATCTTTACTAACATGTATCTCAATCTCAAATGATTTCTATTTTGTGTTGGGTCAATTAAAATAAGACAACAATTATAATTAGAATATATTAAGATAGAATGTGTGAGTGGAGATTGATAACTGTTTAATAAAGAATTGTTGAGTAGCTATATGGGGTTATATGGATGATATATATTATGGGTTACCAAGGGAATGGATTTCATGTAGTTTTAATGAATTTTGAAATATCCCTATGAGGAAGTGGGATAATTTGAAAAATAATTACGATGTAGATAAATGATTAATCCAATGTTGATTACAAAAATTTGTTTCTGAGGATGAGATGAGTGTGGGGTGGGGGGACTGACACATGTACAATGATTGAATCAGATGATGTTATTCTTGAGGAGTATAATAAATGAATATTTTTGATGTTATTAAGCCACACTACAATGCCGGGTGTGACCTTCATTATTGATTTTGACTTCCAATTCAGGTTTCATTTTTCTATAATCAGTGAATTGTAAGGATTTTTTATTCATATTAGCGATGGGGTGTGATTGTCTATTAAAATATGGGTAGGTCCAGGGGAGTGATGTTACATGTAATTAAGTACTCAATTTAGTTCTAGGATATTGGTGATTTATGAATATATTATAACTATTATCCTTTTCAATACTATATTTTTGATTCATATGGGATATTTGATGGAGTGTGTGTGTTTTCACTAGAATATGGATTAATTTACATTAGGGGAGAATGATTTTGATTTTTGAAATTTTAGTGCGCGATAGATAGAATGTTGGTATATATTTTTATTTTAGGGTCAAATTTCAGAATTATATAGAAATTAATTTATAACAATTTCATCAAGAAATTTAAATGAATATTGATTCAAATAAATTTTAAGGAATCGTGAATGTGAAGCCATATGGTGAATTTGTGGTTATGACTAATTTTTTTTAAATAATTGGAAGCTATGGGTGGATAGTCTAATTGATATTGGATTGATAGGGTTAATTGTGATGGTAAATACACTGACATGGTTTATATATTATTGGAATATTTTTTAATTTTCATATATTATTTTTGGGAGCACCGTGGATGTTAATTGGAACACACATGTTGTGGATTTTAATGGGGAGAATCATAAGACTAATGATGATTTCATTGATTAGAGTAAAAATTCATAGAATATATTTGAATAAGTTATAAGAGACAAACCTGAGAATCCTAGAAAAGATGCATTATTTTAATACATTTTCATGATTACAAGGAATCAAATCCTTAAAAACTAAATAGTTTAGTACTTTTTAAATTATTTTTCATACATGAACATTACATTAAAATTCCTGAAATGAAAGTTAAATTATCTACTTTTAAAAAACCCTTATATCATTGAATATCCGTAGAGGTCAGTCATTATATACATCCTCACATCCTAGAAAAAATTGAGACATATATAAGGGTGATATCAGATGCTCTGTGTGGATATAAATAGATTATAAGTTATCATAAGTAACCATAAACATTTATGGAATTGTATAAAACAAAAATAGAAAAAATTTAAACATAATCATTAGAATATTATGGAAATAGTAAATCCAATAATTATATTTATACATTCACATAGATATTATACAAGTCGAATAATCACATGTAATATCAATAAATAATCTCATAATGAGGGAATGCATAATATGTGACATCTTAAACATATTTTTATTGCTTCGGCAGAGACACCATACATGATTGGGTAATAAATTTTATAGAACCCAAATATAATTATCTCATCAGACCTGCCAATGCATCGAGGGGCTATAGTAGTCCTCATCCAAAACATACAAAGTCCAATAAATTCTTCTATTGAAAGGGGTAAAATGTAAACAGCAAAAACCATTGTATTAAATACAACATATAAAATGTTGATACATAAAACCTAATCTATCAATGGTATATAAATAAAACATCCACATTCAAACATTTCATAAACACTTCAATACAATATAGAAGATTGTATCATAATAAATCAACCTCAATTATACATAACATCCAACAAAGGATGTTGACATAGATTAAAATAATCTAAAAAAATTATTAAAACTACATGGGAAATATTTTCCTTTATTACTTTGAAATTAAATTAAAATCCATATCAATTATAAAGGGAGACATTTATTTTCAAAAATAAAAGTACAATTATAAGGGAATCATCAAAATTTTAAGGCATTATAATGGCGTATATTTGCTTCTCATAATATATAAGATAAAGAAGCATTGTTTTCATAATTTTTAAAAATGGAGATAAAGTACCTCATCTGGAAAATGAATGAAATATTACCTCGATAATGTATTATAAAAATTAAAATGTTGGAAAAAGGACTTCAAATCACTGTTGATTATATTTTGAAATAAATTTTTTGAGACATATAAATCGATGATATATATGTCATTGTAGATACTTATGTATAAACTACCTCTGATAATAATGAGATTGTGAAATTAACCATTAACTCATACTTTCTTTTAGTTGAGTTTTATTTAACATCCATTATGATGTTTAAATCTTGTTAATAAATTATACCTCGTCCATATCCATATTTATTATATCATATGTGTTCCTCTTATATCATTTTGTTAATAGTATTTTTGTATTATCATTATTTTAGGTGTAAACATCATCATATTTTTATTCTTGTTTTTCCATGTAAGTCGTAATTATTATGTATATGATTCATTTTTATATCTAGAATGATATTAAGTTAATAATTTAGTTTACTCATCATATAAATTTTATAATCATTCTTTAATTGTTAATGTGGATAATTATTCTTACCATGTCGTGGAGATGGTAGTTTGTACGTATGCTCGAGAGATATTATCATTCCCTTGATTGTTAAATGTTAATGAATTGGATGATATATGAATTATAAAGAATAATTAACATGTTATATTCATTATTTATATCCATTATAATGACCAACATATCCATCAAAATAAATATGTTTTTAAAAAAATTACACTTTGATGTGAAGATAGTAAGTTGTACTTTTGCACGCTTAGTGATAATGTTATTCGTTGGATGAATACAATAACAAATATTATTATACCATGATAATAAAACAATATATGTTTATGGATGATAAAGGGTTTATTTATATAGTATGGAAACAACATAGAAATTGGAAGTAGAAGAATAAAAAAAAACTGAATGAGATTATAAAATGATTACCATATTTTGGGTATCTCGTTTTGATTTTCACAAAGGACTCTATAGGATGGTATTATAACCAAATTATGTCCTCTAGGATATAGTGAGGCATTTTTGGGGGTGGAAGTGGTCTAGTTTTGGAAGTGAATAATGAATTTAGAGGTCTGAATTAAAGAGAATGAATGGATCCATTTTATAACATATGACTATTAGATTTGGAGACTCCAAAACTATTAATTTATTATTATTTCATATACATTTTAAAATATATGAGAAGTGAGTTATATCAAGGAAAATATTTTTATGGGTCTATATATCACCACCAAATGAATTGTAGACTTGTTTAGGACATAAAATTGACTTTATCCTTTAGCTTTCGCTGTTAGTTAAATAATTTGACCTTAACCCTAACAGCATGTCTTTTTACACTATAGGGTTAATATAGATACTATAAAATTTAAAAAGTACCCAAATTAGATAAATTATTAATCCTTTAACTCTATAATAGTAATTTCTCAAAACGTGATATTTGTATGATATTTAAAACATTTTATTATATATTTTTTATATTAATATATCATATATGTCAATTTTTATATTATTCAATATTATCATTTATAACAAAAAAATATTATAACTACGAAAGATTAATTAAAATATATATGTAACATGTATATGTTGTCCATAAAATAATTCATTGCCATTAATTAGTCAAATTATATTTATTTTAATATTTTTATTATCATTTATTTGATATTTCTATTAATAAAGCCATCATTAATGGTAATTATTTAATCTCCAACAATTATAAGTTAATTTATATTAGGTAGGAAATTATATATTATTTCAAGAGACTATTTATAATATATGTTATCTCCTAGATGTCAATGTTTTAAATTTATTATAATTATAAGAAATGAGATTGTCTGATTATGTCACATACAATAATTTGAATAATATTCATGTCATATTGATGGATAATGGTCCATTAAATGATTCTATTCCAAAACATAATTCATAGAGGTAAACTTTAATCATAAAAAATAATTTTCATAGGTTTTATCTAATCTCATTATATTATCTTTAGCGTTAATTACATGATTTTTTCCAAACATTATTAATAAAAAATACTAATGATACTATTCATAATATCCAAAAAATAAAAGTCACCTATTGACATAATTTGGACCCACATATTCCAAATACTGAATAAATTTTTCAGAATTCAAAACGTATAATTTTTATTAATTATTTTTTAATTAATCTCTAATAACAAAATGACAAAACAAATTTTCCAAAAGTAAAACCCATCAATAGATTGGCATATGTTTAAATATAATTATAATGTTAAAATAATTCCAATGAATAAAATAATAATATTAAATTATTAAATAATACTATAATTATACTTTAAAAACATTTAAAATAATAATTTATCAATATTAAAAAATTATATGGAAATATCTTTTGAATTGAAATCCAGTATTTTTCTCTATTTATTAAAATATGAAAGTGATCAAAAGAACCCAAAAAATCTGTCCAAACAAAATTCTTATTCCCTCTTTCTAAAGAAGTAGTTTATTTTGTTAAATAAATTTTATAAATAATTGATAAATGATATAAATAACGGGGTCTCCTTATAAGGCAGAAAAACATAATTTTTTGAAAAAACAATTTTTATACAAAAAATGAATCTTTTGTTTTATCATCTTTAGAAAATAGATAATATGAGTTTTAAAATTATATGGAATATATAATATTCAAAAAAAAGTTAATACTAATCAAATATTATAATATAACCTCTATGATAAATATAATATTAAATAATAATATTTTATTAAAATATGGAAGTTTGGTTGTTTTGGCATGGAATATAATGTCAGCAAACTCATTTTTGTGGATAGAGTAAGCTTATAAAGCTAGTCTGTAAAGAAAAATCAAGACAAAAAAAATTAATTCATTAATATATTAAAATTTTGTAATGTATTTTGGATTTAAATTCTCCCCTCTATCAATAAATTGAGTCCTTAATGTTTTTAAATTTGGTTTCGGTAACTAATATTTGATTATTCAAAATTCCATTATTGCAATCCCATATCAAAACAAAGGTCAATAAAACATCCACTTGAAAATAAAAATATTAAACTAATATGGTTACCGGAGAGAACATATACTAGGTTTATATGTAGAAAAAAATGTATATGAATGAAAAATTTAACAATCATGCCATGATGGAAAGTGATAGAGATTATGATTTTGAGAAAGTGACCAATCCCAAATGTCAAGTTCAATGATGATCAAAGGGGAAATTTGATTCATTGGAAAAATTGTCCAGATATAATTCATGGTTACAAGATCCTTTCAATTATATTTTAATAAAAAATTTACTTAATATCCTAAGAACACTTGGGCGCATACATACATTATAAGTAGACTTTTATCCTTTAACGAATTTCTACCACAAACTCAATTTTCTCTTCAAAAGATATTTAAATTAAATAAAATTCTATTTAATGTAATCATATAAGTTTTTTTGAATGTAAATATATATTTTAAGTAAAAAAACTATTTTATACTTACTAGGGATTTCCCATGGACCAGTGGTAGGTGATAATGTCTTTTTGCACATTGGTTGTGTGTTCTATTCTCACAGTCTTGTCTGATGCGACGGGTTGCACACGCCCTGCAAGATGTCTTTTTATTAAAGTAATATTATTATAAAATTCTAAAAATAACCATAATAAATTTTTATCTTTAATCAATAATATCCAATATAATGCATAGTAAACTTCAACATTTAGACATATCTAAAATTCTTCTGTCCAAACTCACAGTCCACAAATTTATAATGAAGGTTACTAAATTTCTAAAATCAAGATGACATATTTCACATATTTTTTTATCAAATTCCAAAAATATGATTACCATCATCATGTATACTCTTAAATTATGATAATATCTTGAATTACCATAAAAACTCATTGAATACGTTCATGATTCTTTATTTCTTACATAAAACCTATAATATTGGATAAACACTTAAAATCCAAAAATGTTGAAAACGTCGACAATGATGGAATAAGAAAACCATTAATAATTTCCAATGTACTCAATAATATCCAATTTACATAATCTAAATGAATAATATCTTAATTCTAACATCATTATCTCAGAACCATAAACATATTAATGGTTATCTTCCCCTACATCGTATATTTTCCAAAAAAGTTTAACATACAACAATGTCACATTAATTTGTTGCATAAATTCTCAAATCTATGAGGAAATAATAATGTATTACATTCCTAATATAATTCATAATTCTTATAACTTGTATATTTCTAAAAAAATATTCAAAATATTTTTTCTTGAATATGAGTATTAATCATTCCTCTTCATATGTGGTAGTATCATAACATGATCATTATCCAATAGAATTATCTGGGGTATATTATTTTGATGATTGGGACATTGTTTCGAATATTGTCACGTATCCTTGCAGTTGAAGAACTATACACTAGAATCATTTTTCTAACCCTTCAAATCATGAAATCAGCGTCATTTTCTCCACACTTTGAACAAACTCTCATTCCCTTCAAAAATTTACCACGGTGATTCTTTCCATAGCTATCACATGAGGGAAATATTTCATTCCCTATATCCCTGTATCCATATTTTCTTATGATATCCTCTTCTTCTCTTTCTTCCCATATGACCCATAATACTATAAGAAAGTTACTTAGATTATTAATACATGATACTATTTTCTCATATGATAAGTATACCTAGGAGACTATTTACCTTCGATATGATGGCTTATGACCATTAATGAATTAATACTCATTACTCTTTGGATCATGCGCATTGGTGTAGTTTTCATTCCTTCTACTATGAGCCATTTCTAAAGGATGAAATTAACTAGATTATCTTATAAGGTTATGTAATTTCTAAAACATTAAATATGGTATATCACATAACATAAATTTATAAATCATAAACCATACAATCATAAAATTTGGTTTCATTGGGGGAATTATTACATTTATATCCTTTATAATGGTAAGTAATGTAAATTTTTATTATCGTAATAATACCCCCAAGGTGTGTCCAACCAGGGGCCCAGTATGGCCCATTGTCATGTACCGGGTTACCTTAAGTTAGGCCTGGAACACATTGTCAGAATTATTACTCCTACGTACATCTGTTCTAGAACCATGTCCAGATTTAGTATCCAATTTGAGATGTAATTTATAGGAATACCCACATAATATCTATATTATCAAAATTCTAGGACGTTCTTATATACATATCCTCAACGTCTATCATAGGGTAATGTTCCCTATGAAAATTTTCTAAATCTAGTTTCCATGGTTATTTCTAAACATTTTCTGATTCCCACTATAATTTCTTGACCAAAGAAGTGTTGATTCAGTGAATTGTTTTTATACATTTTCCTAATTACAAGGAATCTAATATTGAAGGGCTGATTTGTTTATAATTCCTGGAAAATAGATTTTATATATATGAACATTAAATTAAAATTCATGAAATTAAATACAATATATTATCTTTGTGAAAACATACATTTATCATAGACAATCCCTATAGGCTTTGCCACAATATACTTCTTCACATCCTAGAAAAGTAGAAACCTAAGAAATGGGTGATCTCATATGCTCAGTAAGGTCAAACAATATAACCAATGCTATTATAAATAAGCTCAATCTTTTAACGAAATGTTATAAACTGAAACCCATGTCTTTTAAACATAATATTTAGCCTAATGTGAAATTATTAAATCAAAAAAATCAATTTCAAAATTGATATAGATATTCTTTTCTTTGAGTAATCACATGAAATATCAATAACTAATATCATAATGATAGAATGGATAATGTAAGACAACATAAACAAACTGTCAAGGCTTTAACCAAGACTACATATATAATTTAGTAATAAATTAGACAAAACTTAAACATTATTGTCTCATTAGATCTAACAATGCATCGAGGGGATATAGTGGGACCCTCCCAGAATATAGAATGTCCAATGCAATATTCATATTAATGTGTAAAACATAACCATCACAAACTATCGTATTAAATATAGCATAAAAATGTAGATACTTAATCCATAAGATATAAATGGTATTCAAATAGAACAAACACAGTTATACATATCATAAAACCATAAATACATAATGGAATATTGTATTATAATAAATCAATTTCAATTAGACATAAAATCCAACTATGTATGTTGTCCTAGATAAAAATAATATAATAAAATCCTTAAAACTCATTAAGATAAATATCCATTCTTTATATTGAAATTAAATTCAAAGACTATGTAATTCTAAAAAGAATCATTTCTTCAGAAAAAACCTTTTACACATTTATGGGTTTATTAAATATGGTAAGGAAACATAACAGTGGAAAAACACTTCTCGTGACATATATGTTAAAGAAACATTATTTCCATAATTTGTTGAATTGGTCATAAAGTACCTATTTTGGGAAATGATATAAAGATTCCATTCAAAAAAAATTATAAATATTCAAACATGGGTAAATATGACATTAAAAAAAATTTAATAAAATTTTGAAATAAAATTTCATAGGGAAGGATATAGATGATAAAGAAGTAATAGTAGATACTTATTTATAAACAACCTCAGATAATTATTAGATTTTGAAATTAACCCTTAAAATTAAATTTCCTTAAATATTGGGTGAATTATCCTCCTATATATTAGTTAAATCATGTCATTACATTATACTAGGACCATATCCATATTTTGATTTTATATATGATCTTCTTATATCCTTTTTTAATATTATTTCAGTATTACCATTACTTCGGCTGTTAGTGGTTTCATTTTCCCATTCATGTCCCTCCGTGTAAGTCATGTTTGTTATGAATAAGATGGATTTCACTCATATATAGAAAGATATTAAGATCATAATTTCTATTTTTACTCATCATATAAATTTTATAATAATTCTTGAATGGTTAATGTGTAAAATAAATCACACTTTGTCATGGATATGGTAGGGAGTGCATACGCACGAGCGATGATATAATTATCTTGATGGACATATGGTATAGAATCAGATTGTATATTAATTATAAATAATTTTTGTCATTTTATATTCAATATTAATATATATTAAACTCATAATCATAATTTTCACAACAAATTTGTGTTGAATAACAAATGACAACTCGGTGTGGAGACGATAATCCCAATGTATGCATGCACAATGATATTGTCATTCATAGGATAAATAAAATTATCAATATGGTTTTACCATAATTATAATAACATATAAGTATATGGATGATAATGTGGTTGGTAATTTTTCATAGAAACAACATAGAAATAAGAAGTACAAGAAGAAAAGGATATTGAAAGATTTGATAAAACAATTACCTCCTTTTCATGTATCACATTTTAATTTTAAAAAAATTTCTCTATAGGATAGATTTCTACAAATAAAATAGCCTCTAGGATAGAGTGATAGAAATTGGGATAGGAATTTGGCAGGGTTTGGTTGAGACAATGGACATTAGAGGTGTGAATCAAAGAGAAATAAGGGTCACCATTTATAAGAGAGGGGATGGGATATTTTGGAAAATCCAAAACAATTAATTTATAATAATTTAATTTTCATTTTAAAATAGATTCAAACTGAGTAATTTCTAGGTCAATATGAGGATTATTATAAATCTCATCAACCAATTAATTTTAGTCATGTTTATGTCATAAAAATAACCATATCCTTTAGCTTCAACTGTTAGATAAATAATTTAGCCTTTACCGTGACAACATATCTTTTTACACTATATGGTTAATATAGTAACTATTAAATGCCAAAAGAACCCCAACTGGACCATTAATTAAAGAATTATTAATTTCTATATTATTTTTCCAAACCATATATTTTTATTATTTTTATAACATTTAATACAATAATATTCATTTTAATGTATCATTTTTTTCAATTTTGATGTTATTCGATATTTGCATTTTTTTAAAATAAAACCAACATGATAACATTAAAAAAAATAATCCCAATATTTAATTAATAAAAATATATATTATCAATAAAATTCTTGGATATCATTAATTATGTCATTTTATATTTTTTTTAGAAATTTTTATATCATTTATTTTATATTTCTATTAACAAAAAAATTTCGACATCTCTATTTTGTCATCGTTAATGTTAAAAATTTAATCATTAAAATTTAAAAATAAATTTCTATGAGTTATTTAATTTTTTTATATTTTTATATAATATTAAAAATCAATTTTATCACATGTATATCTATATGTTAAAATTATAATACTTCTAGGAAATGAGTGTGTGACCTTTTTTCAAATTCATTAATGTTAATAATATTGAAGTCATATTTATGGAATAGTGTCCAATAAATGATTCCATCTTGAAAAAGGTGATATGTGTCAAATTTCATCATCCAATAAGATTTTTACAGGTGTTAGGTAATTTTATAATATTATTTTTACCCTTAACTATCTGATATTCCCTTAACTATTGAAAAAAATTACTAAACTATTCATAATAACCAAAAAATAAAAGTAAAAAATTTACATAATTTATACCATCTAATTCAAAATATTCAACCCATTTTTCATTATTTATATCCCAAATGATTCAGGAATTATTTTAAAACTTATCCTTGTTGACAAAATGAAAAACCCGTTTTTCTATTGCAAAAACCATCAAAAGATGGGAAATTGTTTATATCTATTTTTTTATAATTATAATGATTTATATTATATGAAATGATAAAAATAGAATCTAATTATAAATTAAAACCAATTAAAAGTGTAATCAATCAATAGAAATAAATTATATATATAATTATGTTTTCTATGAAAATGCACTATTTTTCATTATTCATTAAAATATAAAAGTCATTAGAAAACAAAAAAAAATTCCCCAAAGAAAAATTTAATGTCCAAAATATTAATAAAATGTATATTTTGTTATATATAATATGTAAATGTTTCAAAACAAGATTTAAAATGGTTGCGCTATAAAAACTGGACAAAACTATTTTTTCTTAAAATACATTTTTTATCTGAAAAAATGTAATATTTTCATATATCCTGTCATGAAAATAAAAAATATAAATGTTAATATTATATAGAATAAATAAAATTTAAAATTTGTTTAATACTATTTATAATTGATAATTTATCATTAGTATTATATATTAGATTAAATAATAATATTTTATTAATATGTTATTGTTCTGTTGAACTAGTCCTTGCAGGAAACACAATCCCACTCATTGTTGTGTGTGGTGTAATATTAACATGGTGTTCTATAAATTCCAAAAAAGAAACATAATTAAATTTATTTTGAAATTAAAATTTTTTATTGTCTCCGGGTGTTAGACAAGTAATCTACATTGCATTTTTTTGTGATATTGGTGTGTTCTGATATAAATAATGTTAATTAGGTCTGTATGATGAAAGATTTTTCCAAAATGCTTATCAGGATTGAATGGGGTGATGAATTGTATAGTTTAGGTTATAAAAAATCATAAAATTTATTTGTGAGATTCCTTTTGAATTTTATATTCTTGATTTTTTGAATGGATCATTCAAATGGTATATGTTTATGATTACCTGATTCAAAGAATATTTTTTTATGTTTTATTATATGTATTAATTCTTAATATGTTATTTTTATTATCATGGGATTCTTGGTAACATTGGTATATATTTTTTTTTTAAATTATATGATTATTCCTTGAGCACATTCTTCTCGATGAACAGATTTAGGGAAACCATGAAAAACCATACGTGTGGGATGATTTTCAATTTAATTTCTATACTATATGGTAAACATCCGTAGGTAGTACTTAGTTAAAGGTGAAATAATCATATATCAATTTGAATAGTGATTATTTGAATCGGCCAAGTTCTTATAAATTTATTACACAATGCCACAAAAAAGTTATAGGGATTTGTATTTTTATGCTACAATGGATTCCACATGGTTGGGGTTAGGTCTAATAATCTATTTTATGTTTTTTTATTCAGAAAATGAAGTTGTATGGTTAGTGAAAAGTTTCAAAAATTGTGATTTCAATCCTAGGAGATAACTAAAATATTAAAAAATTTAGTTTTTATTCTCTTATGTAATAAACAACAATGTTATTTTCCCCCTATCTGTGTACAATGTTTATCCATGACCTTTACTTCTTCCTTCCCTTTTTCTCATTTGTTTGTGGTGATTTCAATTCCATTATTCTATAATTTCATGTACGATTTGTCCAATCATTACTAAAATCATAATTTCCTTTTTCTTTACATGAGGCTTCAATTTTCTCTTATTTGGGTTTTTTATTTTATTCAATTATAGAATGGCAGAATCGTCTAATAATAATGGTACATTTAATTTTTATAGTTTGAGGACAAAATGAAATCATGTATTCTTGATGTTACAAGTTGTTGTGAAAAGGTACATAGTATCATGAATTTTTGTAGAGATATGAAATGCAATTAATGGAATTCAATATTTTTGTCATTCAATAGTTTTTAATTTTTGGGGTGTTGAGTTAGGTTGTACCATGATCGTGTCATTAGAACTAGAAATGGCATTGCTCATGGATTAAATGTTAAAACTATTCCCAATGAGGATTCATACATTATACATAATTAAATTAAATTTAAAAAAAATTATTTACATATGTGAAATGAATTTTATAATTAATTATAAATTTATTATAAATATTAATGGGACATTCTGTTATGTTAAATATTATATAGAGGTGATCAAGGACTTGGATGTGTGATCACATATCTGTCATGCTTTGAATAGATAGGGAAATTGTCCTGAAATTTAATAACATAATCCCTAAATATATATCCCTTAGTTGATGATTTTTATTTAAATATCTAGTGATATCTAGACATGAAACTATTTGGGGTTCACATGTTAAAATTTAATAAATATGATGTTAATATGTAATATCATTTTTATGATTTGAAAATAGTTAGATGCGAAATGGGGTATTGTTTTGATCTATCTTGATTTCACTATAAACTGATTGTTAATTTGTTTCAATAGATTATTTACATCAAACACTAGTACTGTAGGAAGTTTGACGGAATTTGACATAGTAATTGTTGCATTATTAGTGTACGATCCCATAAAGACATCCACATAAGGGTGGGAAAATAATTGAGATGGATGATCCCTGTATTGCCGATGTGAGAACCCTGGGACCGCTTTGATACATAGGGGTTTTTTATGTGAACAACATATAACGAATCCTTCCCATATATGGTGATTGTTCAGAGTTAGATAGTGACTATATTGGTTCATGATAGTTTATGTGATAAGACAAGCCTATGATGACTTTGAATGTGAATAGGCCTAAAGGGATCTTTGTTGTGAGACATTTATAAGAGTATAGTGAGGACTTTAGGAGGCTGTTGAGATCATAAAAGATATTATTATATCCATGTGACGTGTTTTAACCAAATATAAATGAACATAATAAAAAAACCATGAATTGTTTATTTATACAATGAGTCAACGGGGATCGTGGGGGTGACCCAGTGACATGATGAAAATTTGAATTCATTATTAGAAAATGGTTAGTGATAATTGGATGTGTAACCTAGAACATGAGTTGATGATATTATAGTCATGTTTATGATTAAAATAGTTTTTTCTATTGAGTTATTATCCTAAAACATTTGATATTTTTTTATTGAATTAGTTTACCTAATTGTGATTCTTTATGCGAGTCTCTTTATAACTAAAACACTTCCAAATGAGTTAAAATTTTTATGGGGGTGGACATTGCATCCCCAGTAAAATTTGGATTTCATAAAAACTCACCTTTCATCACAATAGTTGGTATATACAATCCATTTTGATCTTATTATTTTTTGGTTTTAATATGAATCCCCACTCAGTTTTTGGATTTCGTTGGACGCGATCCAGGGGTCTGTGTAGAAGGATGTATGATCCACTGAGTCCTATTGTTCATCAGAGGATAGTAGTATTCCTAGACTGAAATGATCAAGGATTCTTTAATGTATGTATCCTTAGGATCCAAGATTAGTTTAACTATAAGTGAACACAACTGTATATATTTTATGTTATTGTAATGTTTCATGATTTAAAACCCTTTAAACTGTTATGATCATCAAAAAATTATGTCATATATAAATCCAAACTAACACAACAACCAAATAAAAAACAATGATATATTTATTTTAAATAATAAATATTCAAATATTAAGATAAAATGATAATAATCTCATTAATAAAATGTATATTATTACTTTTCCTTGATAAATATATTAAAATGGATGTCTTTCAAGAGACTATTTTAGATATATATATTGACATTTACATTAATAAATTAAATTAATCAAAATTAAAAGTGTCACATAATATGGAATATTTATATTTATATTCTAATATTTATATATTCAATTATATAATAGTTAATATGAAATAAAATTGAAGAAATTTGATGTTATAAAAGGATATTTCTTAATGAAAATGGTTTTCGTAATATATTTTATTTTCATTTAAATTGATAAATATTAGATTATATAATATTAATATAATAAAATAACATCATTTGTAAATTCAAAATTTCAAAATAATCATAAGGTTATTTTATTACTATTTTTTAACAATAATTGATTTTTAGGGGAAATGTTGAAAATATTGATATTAATAAAATCATTGTGTTTTGAATATATTCATAATAATGAGTAATTATTAACAAAAAAATAAATTTAAGGATCAAATATATATTTATTGATTAAAAAAATATATTTCAAAATTCAATTATTATATTATAAATCCTAATTTTAACAACATAATAATATTTTCTATTTAAAACTATTTTTTTTACTTTTATGAAACTATTATTTATCTACAATAAGGTTTTTATCACTAAAAAATAACTATTTTAATAATAAAAAATTAAATTTAATAGAAATATAATATATAATTAAATTTATCCTACACTGAAATTTTAATCGTAAAAATAAACTCTTTATTTAACATGATTTTTACACGTTACACACAATACCGAATAATCTATTTTGTCTATTATATTGAAATTTTATCAAATAAAATAAAATTAATATTTTATTTATTACATGAATATTATAAAATTTGGGTCATTTTATTTTTAGTCATTAGAATAAAATATCTCAGGTAAGAACTAATTACCAAGAAATAATCATAAACATAAAATGTATTAAATATATTTTTAATGGGATTGAAACATGATAAAAACAAAATTAAAATTGAGTGGTGATTAGATTATAAAACTTATATTTTAAAAAATATTTTTTCCCAACTATATATCTAATGTACATTTAAAAAATGTGATACCTTCAAATTATTTTCGATCATATAGAAAAATGGAATTCGCACTTTTTTTAAATTGGACTCTCACTACCCATTCATGAAATCCCTAGAAATATGTTGTCCACTTGAACATAAAACAAATTTCCTTCCACTATATTCATATTTCACGTAAATATGATTCTAGTTACTTGATATTGTCTAATTTCATAAATTTTTATGAATTGCATCAAGAGAAAGTTCTAAATCTCAATGAAAGTACTTCTCACTCTTTAATCAGTTTTATTCTATAAAAATTACATAAATAATATGTGAACCGTTATAAGGTCATTAAATAAATATTATATATATATATATATTAATTTTTTTTATTTTTATGGGTGATACATTAAATACACTTTACCTCTTACCTCAAGAAAAGACAAAATCGTAATTATATATATTTGTGTTCAAGCACCTCCATGACACAATATTTCATTATACATCACAAATTTATAGGGATTTTAATAATAATAAGATTAAGATATATGTATTATAATTATAAGATATTTTTGTTTCTAAACTGATAAACAATATTACTAATTTTACCTTTTTTATGGGAATCAAAATTATCATCCACTTTAACGTAAAGACTACTACCTACTACAAAAATTGTATTCCATTTTTTATTACAATCATTATTGTACATTTTTAATATTGGTTTTAACTAATTAATGTGGTTTTCATCCGAATTTTAAATTTTTTCTGTGTATAATTAGAAAACCATTTAATAATATGAGCCATTAACCGCTAATCAAAATTCAACCATAAAAAAGAGAATACTAAGATATTTGTTTTACAATGTTATAATGTATTATTGGTTATATTGTTCACATAAATAATTCCAGTTATAATGTATGAAAATAATATTTATTTTTTAAGTATATTATACTTTGATTTTAATGATATTACAAATAAATCACTTCATAATTATCCAATAATTATGTTATGTTCTTGTTTGGGGTAGTGTAACCACGCACAAGAAAAATGTCATATCATTATTTCATGGGTGACTATGAGAACATAAATTCTTATAAAATATGAAATAAGTAATCAAATATTTATTTTATTTTGGATATTTGAAGGTATAATTAATATTAATCTCATTAATTAAGATAATAATTTAAATTTATTGAATGTCACTTAAAATTACTCATCACCGATTTCATTTTCATAAATCACAGCAAAAATACTCAAAAATTCAATTGTAAAATATAAAATTATCATAAAACAAAATTTCTATCACCTTTAATTATTTTAAATAATGAAAATTTCGATTTTAAGAATTTAAAACATCGCTACTATAAAACATGTTAAAAAACAGATTACTCACACACTATAATGAAAGTATATAATAACAAACAAATATTTATATCTACATAGATACTAATTATGAATTAAGTTAATAAAATACTATATATATTAATGGAGATCTTAAAAATGCGTTTATTACCTTTAAATTTATTATAAAATGATAAAAAAATTAATTTATTAGTTTGGGAATGTGAAAAGGTGTTTCTTATCAAAAGAATTCACCCCATGTGACACATTTCTTATTGTACACCATGATACTTTTAATATGTTTTTTCTAATAATTATTTCATTTATTTGAAACAAATAATTTATTTTTGAAGATCAATATCTTGTTATATTTTAAAATTATTTTTATTGAAATGAACCAAAAATTGAAATGGGGATTTATATTAAAATGTTACTACACTGAGAATCATTTTAATGATGTTCTTATTTTCAGAGAAATACAATTTTTGGATAATTTTTCTCCTTGATATTTTTTTAATATTTATAAAACCTATAATAATTATTTATATTTATTCATGGGGTTTTACAAATTCCCTAAAATGATTTATTTCCACATAAATGGTATTTTTACCTGATGTGTCATTTTGTATGTGACACTAAACACATATATTTTTCTCTATTGGGAACTTCCCCCTTTCAATGTTTTAAATTAGTAAATTATATTAAATATTTTATATATTACCGAAAATAAAATTGTATAATTTTATAAAACATTACCTATGTTAAATGGTTTGAATATATTATTTAATTCTTTCTATATAGATCATTTTCATCCATATTTAAAAATATATTATTTCCAATGATTATGAGTGAACATTTTATTATACCAGGTATGTATTTTTATATTTGTCTTTATCACTACATTTTTTGGTTATTATTGGAAATTATTCTTTACATGTATTTATAAAATAGCTTTATTAAAATTACATGAAAATATAAATGATTTACCATATATATAATTTTATTTTTCTAAAACATCTATTGAATTACATGAAAATATATATGATTTTCCATATATATAATTTTATTTTTTTGAAACGTATATTGTAAATTTGGCATATATGATATTTTCATTTGACATATTATATTTTTTATCTTGGATATTATTTAAATTTTAAACCCAACATTTTTCTTGGGAAGTATTATCTATTGTAATTAGCTTTTATTGAAATGATCAATTCCATCTTTTTTCATGTCAAAATTTTATTCTTTCAATAATATAAATATTTTTTCATATCCCAATTAATTTGTTAACCCTATAAATGATTTAATTGATTGAAGGATGTTCATCATGATGACATACATAGTTTTTTTTAAATTATTATCTTAACTATATACTCTTTATCTAAATACCGTGAATTACATATTTTTTATTATCTTTATTTAATAATATTTAGTATGAATATTATTAAATATCTTTGTATACTAATTTATCAACTATAAAATTATCATGTTATAATTATTGATGATCGATTAATCTAATTTATTTTTAAATTATATGTCACAAAATTTCCTCTAATTTTATCATTATACTAATCATATTCAAGGATTTCTTATTTAATATTTTTTTAACCATTTTTTTACTATAAATAGTAAATTGAGTTATAATCGACCATTTTATCAAGTAGAACTCTTAATTATGGATGTATAATGGGTATAGTACTATATCTTCCACTAAATCACTAGTTAGAAGTTTAAATATCATGTGGAATGTATGAATGGGTAAAATTAATGAGTTATAAATAATGGGTTGAGTTATTTGACACATGGGGGTGATATATACGTGGGTAAAACTACATTTGATTAATGGATTGGGTGAAAATTTTTGATTCATAAACATAATGTTTTACTTTTTTAAAATTTTATAAATAGTAAATACAATGCATAGTTTTTTACTTATTCATGTCTTTATGACACTATCTCTTATCTCATGTTTATTGACTCACAATTTTTGTTAATGTCTTATTATATTCAAACATTTATTCCATGATTTATGGGTCATGATTTATTATATATTATTTTTATATGAATATTTAAATTAGTTCTACGCTCATCATATGCTCACATTTTATCGTTGATTATTAATTTTTATATTTACCCATACCAATCATCTAAGAAAACATGTTTCTTGTGTTTCAATTTCCTCATTTTTTATAGAAAATTAATATGTATGATATTTTAGAAGATATCTTGTAGGAAAAGGCGATGAATTGTAATGTATTATATTTTATGTTGTGGGAAACTATCTATTTGATACAATGATCACGTGTTTTAATAATTAAATCTTTCTTTTTAGTCTCTAGATATCTATACCTAAAAATATACTTCAAATTAAAATCATAAATTATTTTAGACTGCTCTAATATTTAAGGATAGGTATTAAAGCCAGTATGTGTTGTTTTTTCTGTCAAATTTGGTAGAGAATCACTTACGGTTCCTATGTTAATTACATAGAAGTCTATGGATATCTTTAGATGATTTTATATTATTTTTTGATGATAAATTAAGAGATGTAATTTTCATTAAGGATTGAATGGTTAGGTTCGCTGATTGTTTAAATGGTGTAGAAAAAAATATTATTTTTTATTCTGGTTATTTTATATTTATAGGGTGTTAGGATGAGAGATCATTACATAAAATCCTAGATATAAATATCATTTTGGAATAACATCATGTAGTTTCAGTAAAGAAGAATTTTTTTTGTTTTCCCAAACATTATATTCTTGTATATGTACTATAAGTGGATTTTGTCTCTATAAAAAGATATATCAATGGGTAGTAATGCTGAAAAAGATTTATTATATTTTAGGTTGATCAGCACTAAGTGCACCATAATATTCATAACAGCTCATTAATTTTGAAACTATCAGGGATTATGATATTGTTAATTCAAAATATCAGTAATTAATTATTATTGAATATTATTATTTTATTTCCATTAATTTTGTTTCATAAAATGATAGGAAAATTATTATACATATGCATGGATTCAGAAAATGGGTCACATATTTTCTTGAATCAATCATATGTAAAGAATGAATGTATGATTGTGAAGACATAATTATACGAAATTTATAATTCTGATTTTGGAAATTATTATATCAGACTACAAGTTAGACTTTTTTCTTGCATATAGTATAGAAAAAGTGCATAAAATCAGACTGATTCTGGTATCAAAACAATCGTACTGACCCTAATAATTAATTATTCTATTGGAAATAGATACCTAATTATATAGGGATAACTAATTTTTATAATTTTAATACATTTAATTTTTTCAATCTTAGATAATGAATTTCACATTATAATGGAGTTAATTAATAAGATGATAGACATTCAGTTATAGCTGAGATATCATGATCCATATGTTCGTGTCCATTACAAAAAAAAATGAAAAAATTAATGTTGGATGATTTAAAATAAATTTTTATTCATTTGATGATCTTGGAGTTGATTTAATACATTCGCTACACAAGTTCCTTGAATATTGTTAAGAATGAACTTATTAGCATTATTTTTTGTAATTATTTAGAGAGTTGGTAGTTTTAAGGAATCATTTTAACAGTTCTTTTTATATAAATTTTCATTATTATTACCATTTACAATATTGATTATGATTTATGTATTCTAGGGATAGAAAGATGGCGAATATGGACCATAAAATAGAAGGGCTTCTAGAGAAAGGAAGAAATGATCTAGTCATAATATCAAATGATTTTTGGGATAGGGAGACATAGCAATTCACATCATCATATCAATGGATGTTATAGTATGTAATGTAAAAAGTTCATATAATTATAAAACTATGGATATCTTTTGTTAATATTAGTGACTACATAACTCTAAATGTTAAATGTGTTTTTTCTTTTAAAAATATTTTTAAGATAAATTCACAATTACATATCTATTTTGTAGGTAGTTTATACTTGTTTCTATACTAGGGAAGAGAAAATAGAAATTGATTCATCATATTCCACATTATATACTTTTATTATCATTACTTTAGTAATAATAATCATATTCTAATATTTCTAATCCATTGTGATTATGTTGTTAAGTATAATATAATTGGATGGTGTCTAGTGCCTATTTTGTTAATTTGATAATCGGTATATGCCGATTTTTCATAATGTTACTCAAAGAGGCTCTATGTTATGTTTAATTAAAATAATTTAATCCATGGTTTTAAACATAATTGCAACCCACTCATATATTTATTAAAAAATTATGTTAATCATAAAATTGATGATTTGGAATCAAATTAGGTTTCCACTACTCATACATGCTATGTTTTTTACTTATTCTATCAATTAAATGTTTTATCCAATTTTTATGTAAACTTATTGTTTATAAATTTTTATACACTATTGTTTCACTAAAAACATAGTTTCTATTTTTTTAATAGGATATGTCTTGATTTTGGTTCAATAGATAATCTATATCCAAAAAACCATCGATCATTGATAGGGATGATTAGAGTAATAGAGAGATAG
The DNA here is from genome assembly GCA_963277665.1 of Viscum album. Classification (NCBI taxonomy): domain Eukaryota; kingdom Viridiplantae; phylum Streptophyta; class Magnoliopsida; order Santalales; family Viscaceae; genus Viscum; species Viscum album. The sequence continues at coordinate 698,476,879 of OY728163.1, forward strand.
GATGCAAAAAAAATTATCAATAAAGGAGTTCATAATTTTTCTATAATTACTGGTGACAACAATATTCTTGATAAGGATGTCAATTCATTTAATCATCATGAAAAACATGTGTATTAGTTAAATTACATCATCACAAATACATTATTTTGTTCTCTGAAAATATTTGTTTACATCCATGCATTATTAAGAGAAGCTACTAATAGTGTATGAAAAAATATGGAAGTAAAACAATTTGTAACTTATGATGTTTTTGAGATAAGAACTGCTTTGATCAGAGTATACTATCATTCCTCTTATTTTATTCCAAGATAAGTAGTTTTAACTTTGAACCGTATGTTTATTACTATTGTAAATATTCTATAATATATTGGGAAAATATTAATTAAAAAATATTCTTATGGAAGAGATTATTGATATCCTGCCCAATTAGTAGAAAATGAATAGTTATTGACAAGACATGAAAGATGAATTATCTTACCTTGAATGATCACATATGAACACTTATTCAATAAGAAGGTAGACTCAATAGATATACTAAGAAATATATGAAGAAAAATAATGGGATTTATTTTTATAAAACTATTATTCCTACAAATTTCAAACACTAGACATTTAATTTAAATCATCAAGAAAGAATAAATTTTGTGTTCAATCCGATTCATGAAATTCAGAAAATTTTGAGATTTAATTGGGTAATCTCACCATAAGAACGAATAAGATAGTAGGGATTAGTTTTTTTCATTACTGATACAAGAATTGACATAAGAATAAATGTGATAAGAATGATTCCGAAGTCACATGTTATGAATGGAACAATGTGGGTCATATCCTACATGATTTTGTAAATCTGGAAAGTAAATTAATTAATGGAATTAATTCCGAAGTAAATTTAATTATTTATTTTAAATTATAATAAAAAAAATTATTAAATTATTATTATACATGGAGTGAGAGTAATGGTCATTCTTATAAAAGATCATTAGATAATGATGGTTATGGAGGGAGGAACCAACATCTTATGTCCAATGTACCAAAGGAAATTAAATTTTTAATGGATAAGGTATGAATAACTAAAAATATTAAAAACAGGTATTTAGAACAAAATTATCAAGATGAGAAAACGTTTACATAATCTGATTAATAATCTCTATCAGTATATGATAATTGTTTAAAATATTATGATAAATTTCTTATTTTACGAAATATATAGAACAGGAAAATTGTAATGTATGAAAAACCAACATGATATTGATAAATCTAAACATTCTATAGTGGATTCGGGAATAATTTTTTTGAAAAATGAAATAATACATCGTTCACGATAACCAAATAGAACTAATTCTTTAAAGGTATCTTTTTTGAATTATTTTTAGAATGATATTTTAATTAAAATTATTTATCAAACTACTTTTGATCAATGTAGTTCCTAAAATAATACTGGTGAATAAAAGATATTATTTGTGAAAAAATAATATGAAATTTATACTTTGAATTAAAATTTTTCAATGTTTACTATTAGAATCTGAAATTTTCACAAAATTTGAAAATTAATTCTTCCTTATATTGATAATACCACAATGTTTTATAAAAGAAAAAAACAATATTTCAGTAATAATTTATTTTTTCAAAAAAACATAACCTATTTTAGGAAGTTCCAATGTGGTGGACACTTGAATAAATATTTTTCTATAAATAAAATACAATATATTTGTATCATAAAGCCTATTTTTTAAAGGAAATGAAATTTTACAAAAAATCTAACAAATGCGGTTACACAAAATTTTATTTTCTATCAATACCTGTCCAATGATGATTTTTGATATGAATTTATAATGATATCATTTTCTAGACAAAAGAAGATAGTAGCAATAACAGAAATATATCATACATTTATAGTGGGTTTTCAAGACACATTACTGAAAAAAAGTATTATTCAATAATATAATAAATATGAAAAGAGATAGAGTAACATTAAAATATAATACTGGAAAAAATATTTTTAAAAAATATAATAAATATGAAATTAGATGGAGTACCTTTAATATATAATTCTTAAGGAGAGATTATCATAATAGGATCTGTCTTTATTATAATATAATCTATTATATAAAATTTTTTTATTTGTAAAATCTATTAATAATAACCTTATAATATTTATTCAATTATGGGATGAAGTTTTTCCTATGATATTTATGAATGTTAATTATTTAGTAGATAGATCCAATGATGAAATTATTCTTTCTGCCAATAAATATGAGAATGTTTACACACTAAACATATAAGACATTAAGAGATTATAATTACCTTGACTTATTGAAATGGAATATCAATCATTGTTATGGAATAGAATGTTAGGGCATAGTAACCTAATAAAATTATCGAAATTAACTATGAATGAACTTGATAAGGATATATAGGAACATATAATTAAATCTTCAAATGTATGTGACCATTGTCAATACACATAGCAACATAAGTAAATATTTAAATCTATTAGTGAAGTCTCAAATTCATGATGTATTATATTAAGTTCATATGAACTTACTTCATCCTAAAAATACTAGAATCATTGGTGTGAAATATAATATATATCTCATGGTTCATCATTATTGTATAATTATTTGGATTTATTTTCTCACAGGGTAATATAAAGTCTTTTGATAATTTAATTTTTTTAGAGAATGATAAAAATACTAAAAACCTTTGACGCAGGCCTGTCATGGGGAATGAAAAAACAGTATTTTAATTACCTTTTTATAATATAGATTTTGATCATAGGCAGTATCCTAAAAAATAGTGCACACAACATAAGTTTGGAACTATTTATGGTTTTCTAAAAACAATTTCTTTTCATTAATTTCAATTATGTGGGGGAAATAAACATATTAACATTAGTAGTTTTCAAAAAAATGAGAAATATGGTGATCAGAGCATGTTTGGAAAGACCTAGTTATGTGTTATTATGGTTTCCATGTTTTCTTTCATTTTCCATTAACTGGTATGAGATAGATTCTTTTACAAAGTCATTACTCCTGCTTGTCTAGATAGCTATGATGATAATATTACTTATCCAAAACCTTATATTGGACTATCATAATTAAAATGTGTGTTGGATTGTAAATGGTTTTGTTGATATATTAGACCAATCTATAACTAATAATTTTTTTACACTAATATAACAATATTCTAAATGCAATCATACATACGTGCTAACTACTGTTGATTAGTAACCACCGAACACTAATCTATTTCACCGTATACGGATTAGAATATGGTTCTAGGAGATGTGATCATTTTCAAAATATATTTAAATTAACAGAGAAATACCTAACACAAATAATTCCTAGTTTAAAACTGAATTTATTATTGAAACCAAATATTCAATGAAGAAATTGTTTTATTAAATTGAATCATAAGAACATAAGTAGGCTTGTTGGTCCAGCCACCCCCATTTCGGATCTCTCAGTAAAATTACCCATCCATGGATAGGAAAGACAAAATAATTTGGGAGAGGGGAGACATTAAAATAATTAAAAAATAATGAATAAATATAAATATATATAATTTTCTCTTAATATATTTCTTTTTCCTGTTGATTAGTGGGTGTGAGGATGGAATGCAATGAGAGGCAAAGGCTCCACTTCTTTTATAGGTAAAACATTTTTCTGAAATATGATGAATTGAATACCTTATTAATGACTGAATATTTCATTCAATCCTTCATAAAAATTCATAATTATTTTCTTTTCCATCTACACTCTAAATTTATTAGTATATGGATGTGTGTCGTAGAGGATATAGAATTTTTACTCCAAGTTGATATTATGCCCAGTCAGCTTCTCCAGATTTAAATTTTACTGATATTAATTCATTAATGACCCTAAAAAATACATATTAAAACATTGTTTCATTAAATAATGTTTTTATAGAGAGTCTATATGTTCCCCCAAATAAAATTACTGTGTAATTGTTTAACTCATGTAGGAGTTAAAAAAATTTTATTGGCTGTTTTTTTTTCGGATTGAATTTCTTGGTAGCATTCTTCAAAGGATTTTCATGAAGGAAACCCCTTATTATATCACAACTAAATGAAATTTATTTTAAATATTATAATATATTTCCTCATTCCATTCAAGGTGGAATCACCACAATTGGATATGTGGATACTGATTTGTGAATCTGTTACGGTGGTGACGTCCATGTTGTCCGCTTGAAAAATTTCCCAATTTCAATTAATTGTTTGAGCCACTCGATCATAGAATCATATCTATGTCTTGAAAACAATGTTGAAGGAAATAAATAAAATATTTTAAAAAAATATATCCGAAAATTTGGAATTTAATTTTGGATGAAAAGTCAGAAAAACACCCTTGATGTAACAATATGTCAAAAATCCAAAATAAATCGCTTTTCACAATTTAGCTGAAAACACACCATAATAAAAATTAATGTTATAATATCATATTAATGAATTGGTTTGTATTAAATTACTGATATAAATAAAATAATTTTGATAATATTAGTTCATTCAAGCTTCCCTAAATAAATATTTATAGTGATCATGGTAATGAATTTGTAAATTCTGATTTTGAATCTTTTTGTAGTAAGAAAGTTATTGAACCAACATTTCAGCAATTATTACTCCCCAAAAAAATAGTTTAGTTGAAAGAAAAATATTATTCTACTAAATATAATTTCATCCATTATTAGTAAATACATAGATTCTAAACATTTTTTAGTAGGAATATTTCATAATTCATTTTGTACTGTAAATCATGTTTTAATTGTTGATTTTCATAGTAAAACTGCTTATAAGTTTTAGATAGTAATAAAACAAAATGATTCCTACATCAACATATTGGTTTGAAAGGTATTGGTCAGGAATACTATTGATAATTTACATATATTTCACTGAAATATGAGGAATGAATATTTTTAGATTATTTCACTACTTCTCGTGCTTATAGAGTTTTTAGAATAATTATCATATTATTGAGGAAAAAATACATGTTCTTAATGATGAAAATGTTCCCTTTGATTTCAAACAACCCCAAAATACATCCCTATATGTTTTTTGTAAAATTTATTTTTAATAATTTTTAGAATTATAATATCATAATGATAAAATTGAAGAATTAGTTCATAAGTTATTACACAATATGATTTTCTAACATCAGGTTATGAATATACTTATAGAAACCCAATAATAAAGTTTTTTCTTTTGATTCATCCAAATGAAAGTATCATTGGATATGCAGATCAACAATTTAGGAATATATATTCTATAATAAATGAAATTGTACATTTATCATTCACATCCCAATTACTTTCTAATAATACTAATTAGTATTTTGGTTATGAGGAATTGATTAAGTCAATACAAAATGATATCAATGAATTTCAGATGAAAAATATCTAGAATGTTAAAAAAACCAATAAAAACATTTAATGTAGTAAAATGGGGTTTCAAGATCAAATACGATTAATATGGAATTATCGTAATAATTGAAGCTATAATTTTTTCTATGGGAAATAATAAAAAATATGGAATAAAATATGAAGAAACTTATATGCATGTCGATAGAATTGTATATATTTAAATTCATATATCCATTATAGAATTCCTCAAATTAAATATTTTTAAAATGGATTTGATGTATGCATTTTATAATAGATTGGTTTATGACCATGTTTATGATGAAAAACCACTTAGTTTTGAAATAAAAATCACAGAGATCATGATTATAAAACTACCAATATTTTATATGGATATAAACAATCCCTTATAGCTTGGAATGATAAATTAGTTTTAATTTTCTTACAAAATGATGTTTTAATAGTGTTGTGAATCCAAATAATTATATAAAAAATGTTAATGAAAATCTAATGGTTATGAAAATTTATGTTGATGACATAATATTAGGTTATAATCTAAATTATTTAACAAATTTCTTTTTTGAACATATAAAATTTGAGTTTGAAGGGAGTATGAAGGGAGAGTTATCATATTTACATGGTTTTAAAATCTCACAAAATTAGAAGGAAAATATATATATCAACATAATAATGTCAAATATCCACATAAGATATTTGGATGTGATAATTTTAGAAATCTTAATACCCATGTTTACACCCCCATTAGATTAGATAAGGATGAGTTTGGGTAACTGGTTGCCCAAATGATATTTATTGTTCAAATATGAAGTTTATTTACTTAACATCTAGTCATTTATATTATATATTATATGTACTATGTGAAATACATAAATAAATCGAAAATAATTCAATCATAAAGTTATGAAATAATTTTTTTTATATATTAATAGAAATATAGAATTTCATCTTTAACATTCCTCGAGAAATCTTTTTAAGTAAAATGTTTTTTGGTTATGAATTTGATTGATATAGAATGGATTGAAAAAGTCTATCAAAAAATTGATGTTTCTTAAGATATTCTTTAGTTTCTTGGTCATGTTGAAAACAACACTTATTATAACTTTACATTGTAGAATCCATGTCTTTGGTAGTTATAAGTTGTTATGAAATGGTATTGTGGATAAAAAAACACTCTATGACTATAATATGTGTTTCTATAAAACTAAATATTATTTTTATTGTAAAAATTTCATTAATTTATGAAAAAACCCATCAAATAACTCATGTGATGTGTACACTGATATAAGACAAAATTTCCAAGGGGGTCACAGAATTAAAGAAGATATAAATTTCAATTTATTAGAATGTATGAACAAAATGAAGTTATTTTTAAATAATCCATTATATTTGATATATTATAATATATCAAATAAATTCCATGAATTATCAATGTCATGTAATTATTAACATTTACTTCTTTCATCCATTACATTAAGTCACTCAATTTCATAGTGTGAGCACATCAATTTGTTTTTTTAAACATTAATTTATGAAATTTTATAGTTTTATAATTTTATTGTATCATTCCCTACAATAAATTTTTATCCAGAAGAGTTTTCAGAAACAACATTTTTATATTAATTTTAAAGCTAGAACTCTAAAAATATTTTCAAGACAATGAAATTCTAAATAAATATCATTAATTTTTATTTAAATTATTATTATTAAAATATTCATAATATGTTTTCCTTATAAATATATCATAATTTGATTTTTATTTTGGAATTATTGAATTCAATTGTTCTTTCAAAACATTCATAATTTATTTAGTTTCTAATAACCATTAATAACATGTTAACTATTTTTACTCTAAATGGTACTCTTTTATCCATTTAAATATTTTTTTTCTATTTTATTATATTAGTTATTTAATTTTTATATTTATATTTTTAGTTTTATAATAAATGTTGTTTTATTTCAATGATTTAAAACTTTTCTTAATCAAAATAATTCTCATAATGATAAAATTATTTTAAATTTTAATGAGTTCAATAATAATTTTAAAACAATATTTGAATTAATATTGACCACTAGATGAAAATAGGTTTGAATCTCAATTGATCATTATATTTTGGAAGAAGATCCATCACCCCAAGTACCTATATATATAAGTACCACCCAGTGTCCCATATTAGATGTTCAGTTCTTGTTCTCCCATGCTGTTTCTCCCATGATAGGCCTTAGTCTGAGTGTTCTTCATTATATTTGTTCTTCGGTTCCAATTTTAGATCTGAGGTGAATAAGGATGACTTTTCAATGTAGGAGGTATTTGGGTAATGTTTTGTTGAAATATAATGATATGATAAATAGGATAAAAAACTGAAAATGATAATATCAGTAAAAGGATGAGTCATTATTTATGTGGAAAATCCAAATAATGATTTTGATCATAACTAACCTAACAATGTTTAGATGTTTTATGCACCAGCTCAATACATGAAAGGGGATGAAAAAGATGTAATATATTTCACAATGCACATAAAATGATATAAGTTGTAAAATTATGAAATTGATTACTTTGTTGGTATACCATTATTAGGAGAAGTGTATTGTCCTTCCCCCAAACATTCAAACATTATTCATAAGTTTCACCTAGACATGGATGAGGAATCATTTTTTTCCTAATATGAAAATGTGGGAAAATAATCCCATCATTCCATAGAAAACAAAGTAGTTTCTCTTTGGATGTAATGTTTTCTCATTCTACGAAATGGAGAAAAAGATACCTTAATGTATATACTGTTTTATTGTATTTTATTTTGCGAATTTGAAGTAGATCAATGTGGTGATGTCTATCCTTCTAACTGTGGAGAAAATCAAAATATATTCAATTAAATAAAAGATCATAATTTTTTGGGATTTTTTTTATAATGGATTTAAAATGTATGAATATTATTATTGTAAAAAAAATTGTATACTATGATGAAAAATATTTATTTTATCTTTGAGGATACAATGTATATAATGAGATTTTTTTATATTGTGTAAAAATAATCTGTGGAGAAATAAGATCGGGGTTCTTTAGGAAAAATAAATGGTTCTAGAGAACATTCATTAAAATACCAATATTGAAATGTAAAACATCCCAAAAATGAATCAGTTATAGATCCATCTAAAAAAGGATATATGAGAATGCAAGGAAAATTAGAAGATGGTCTTGATATTGTGGTATAAGAGAAGTTGAAGTGAAATAGTGTGAAAATAAATAATAAGGTGACGAAGAATATGATGAAATAGTGGAATAATTAAAATATGTGATATAATATTAAGAGTAAGAGGAAGAGGATCATAATAAGGAGGCTGATGAGGATTAAAATCAATCTAATATGAATTCATCAGAATAATTGTATTCATCAATATGTAGTTTACACTCTATGTTTTGGAAAGGATAAAAAATAAAATAGCTCTATGAAAGAACAATTTTAATTAGAAGAAAATAAGACCACCATAAACTGATATTGAATAATCAAACACTTCTTGAATGATAGTGCACAATATATTTGGATATATTTTTCATGTTCTGAGGATATTAGAAAGAGTTATTCTGAATTTTCCAAATCATAACTAATGGATTAATCAAAAGTATTATATTCTTAATTATATATTGTAATATTTAAATATTTTTATAGATTCATCAGTATTGATAGATGAAAAATCAAAAGTCTTGAAAAATATTTCAATCAATTGCAAGATATCTTTAATTCAAATTCTAGGGTGGTCGAACTAGGTTGATTCAAAAATTCAGATTCATGATGAAAACTTCTAAGAAATTTAGAACCATATATTAGAGTCAGTTAATTCATTCAATATATTATCATTAGTCATTATTGATAGAGTAATTTTCATGGTATAATTCATAGAAAATACTCATGAAAGAACTATGTATGTAAATGTTCTGAATGAGAAGATTCGATAAATGGAGTTATAGTGCAGAAAACTCTAATCACGTGAGATGAAGTAATCGTACTCACAATCAAATCAAATACCCATCTACAAATGTAATAAGGTTGATGTGTAAAGAATATTACTCAAGAATAATTTATTAAAATTTTATTGAAATACCATTATAGGTTTGATAATATCATAGATTGTTTGAAGACCATAATGAAGAAATATTGAATTTTTATTTTGAAATATCAATTTATCTTTTGTAAAAAAATCATTTAATCAGTGAATTATTATTCATCCCAATCTGAATTATATGAATGAATATACAATTAATATTAGTTATACGTTCTTTAATATTATCATTGGATGATTAGTTACTTCATTTCATTGTTTAGGCAATTATATTTTCTGTTATTTCTAAAAACTTCTGAATATTCCACATTAATTTTTGAAAATCCCCAAGGAAGAAAATAATTTTTAAAATCAGAGTTGTATTAAAAAGGGTTAAAATGTTATATTAAGGGGATGTATTTCTTTAAAAACATATATCGATTTATTACGGAGAATATGATCCTTATGATGAAATTAATTTATAAGGGAGATATGTTTTCTTACTGAAGTATTATTCTATTACTCTCTTTCATATTCAGAAGATATATAAACATAAGTAGCGTAATGGTTTAAATAATATAATAAATAATAATTCCATTAAATAATAATGATTTTTATGTAATTTATGTCAATTTTATGTTATGTTTTAGGGCTTGGGCCCTCAATAAATTAGGATATTATTGTGTCAAATGTTTGAATTCTTACTATTACATTCATTTTTTTTTGTAATCCCAGACACATTCTTAAATGTTGTTTCCTATATTTTTTTGTTCTGAGTGTTCTTCTATTATTTTACATAAAAACTATATTTTTCCCTAATTATAAATAATTATATTGTACTGATGAATTTAAACTTACATTAATCATTAAGTTAATAATATTAAATATAAATTTGATTATTACAATATTCTCTAATCAGATAAGGAGTAGGATATTGCCTTGGATTTTGTAATAACACAATTCATAACCATCAGAATGATTCTTGTATCGAAGAAAAATCCAATGTTCCCTCATAAGTGTTATCATGTTGATATTTGATATAGAAGACCATCAAAATAACCTATGTTTATAGTAGGAATACATATAGTAGTTTTAACATTAAGGAATACCTTTAACAATGTAATGGTTTTAATAAATACGAATATTGAAATTAATTTACATATAAGATGTCACCTTATAGTTATCCATGTTTACTACAAAATACATGAAAATTTCACAATTGAAATATTTCCAATAATTTTTTAGACATTTATAGATTTTCATGATTGTGTCATATATTCAAAAAAAATTATTCTGATGGATTATAAAACATTAATGACTTCTTCTTAGTCTCAGAAATTATTTAGATTCTTTTTAGTTATAAAGATTCCATGTTATGGTAGTTTCCATATCAACATTTTCTTTTGTATTATAATATTTTATGATTATTACTATTGAGGGATTTTGAATATAGGAATACAGTGTATTTGATCCAATAGATCGATAGAATCTGGTTGTTAGAAGGAAGATATTGGTATCCATATCAAGGGTGTCCGAGGATAGGAAGACATAGAAATCCTAATCTTCATATCAAGTTCTTTCCAATTTAGGAGATATATTTATTAATGTAATTACAAATACATGTATAACATTACTCAAGGTTATTTTATAACATTCATTTAAGAGTAAAAGATGTTTATATTTTAATTATAGCTTGTAATTCCTTCTCACTATTTCATATAAATTTCATAGCTTGTTTATAATTGTTTCAATTATATTACCAATATAATATAATGATATTCATTTTATAAAACATTATATACTATTTGTTTATCATTATAAATAATATTATGATAAACATTCTCTAATAAATGAGATCCTTTCTTATTAATATCTTCAATATGATATAATCAGACAATTCGTAGTTCAAATTTAGCGACTCTATTAATCATACTGAGACCAAGTCTAATAAATTTATATAATGTGGGTTAGTTTTTTTAGATTAAATATTTTAATCTTATTTTAAAAAATAAAAATATCCACATCATGTAAGTGTATCCATCCTAAATTGCTCTTATGATCCTACAATAATCTTATCTATTTCTTTTAAGGGGAGATATTAACTGATAATATTTATTAATATTATAAAAGATATAGATATTTTTTGAAACATATAATGATTGACCATTATTAGTTTCACTTTTATTGTAATGAAATATTTATTAAATTGTTAAAATAAATGTGAAATGTGATTTTGTGAAAAAATATATAATTTGTAGTATAACATTTGAAAAAACCATGATCATGATATATAATACTCTTAGGGTAAATATATGGTGAATGTTAAATAAATAATTTACTATTTTATATTTATATGAGTGAGATAGATAATATTGAAATCAGATTAATTGGTAATTGATTTAATGAAAATGTGATCAATGATATTATTACTGAGGAATATCATATTTTAAGCATTGTGATATATATTGAGTAGTGTGTGTTCTTATTAACTACTAGTTACTAAATTATATTTTAAGGATAGTTTTATATTTTTGAGGAATAAATTGTGTAGCACTGGTTTAATGTCTAATTTATTAATATGGATTTTAGATAGATATATATTGTGGAATTTTTTATTTGTGTATATAAATTCCTAGTTATATGAGTGTAGGAAATATAATTGATTATTTAGAAAATAAATATAATATGATGTATCCTAATAGACAATGGTATATGTTATATTATAACATAAATCCTGGATTGAAAAATATAACAATAATCTCTCCAAGATTCATCAATGAATAAAATTTTAATTTAATGGAGACAATGATTTTAAGGGGTAAAATGTATCGACCTATGATTATGGACCCATTAAAATAGAATTACCTTCAAAAACATATGTCACATGAATCACTGAACTCACAAAATATCTTAACAAAACATTTTTTAAATATTAAAATTAATTGATGAATAAAATCATTAGTTGAAATAAATATAATAATCAATAAAAATAATTTCATATAATTATGTTTATTAGATTAATTTTTTAAATTGGATATATTTTGAAGAAATATTTATAAAACAATGTTATATTTCACCACAGCAAAAAAAATTATCATAGATAAAATTATATTATTAAAAGTATTATTAAAATTTGTAAACTGATATCTTAATATTAAATTAGTTGTTAATTTTTTTGAAGTAATATTAGAGAAAACAAAATTTGGTAATGAAATTTTTAAAAAATCATTTTATTTTTAATTTTCATTCAAAAAATATAAATTTTATAGATATAATATTTTATTAAAAATTCCACTTTCAATTTTGACTTGAAAAATTAGATTGTGATTAAAATTTGAACTTTTACTAAAATAATTTTCTTCTAGGTCTAAAACTAAAAATAAAAAAAATTACAAATTTCACATCATTTATGAATATATGAATCCATAAGAATAAAATTATAGCATATAAAAAAATACATGATCAATAAATATTAAATAAAAATACTATTATATAAAATACTATTAAATATTTTAAAATATTTTTTAGATAACATATGTAATAGTATCTAATAAAGAACACCACTTTTTTAATTATATTTTTATTTTTATTTTTTATTTTTAATAAGGTAATATAAAATATATTTCTCAATAAAAAAGAACCATATTTCATGAAAATAGACTCATTAATAATTTTATCCTATATGTGAATTTTATTTTTAATATACATTTTTTTCTTAAAACATGTTTTTTTGTCATGTATATTATTGTTTATGTTAATTTTTCTTATATAGAGAATATATTTAATATTTTGAAAAATTATCTCCAATTATATAATTGGTTTCATTTTAATATTAATAATTACATTTAAATAATTAATATAAAAATTTAATTATATGGAAAAAAATAGTTAACTTAATAAATATTGAGGTATAGGGCTTAAAACATGATAAAATTTTCCAAAATGCAGTTCTGAGGGATTTTAGACAATATAAAATCTTAAACTCCACTATATTCCTTTTTTTTTGGAACATAACATGTGAAACATATGATCTAATTATATTATGTAGACATATTTAAAAGATAAAAATCTCAACATGTAGAAAAGGGCCATGTCAGTATCCCTTTGGGAACACTCTAAAATATCTGTTTCATAAAGAATATAGTACTTATTTTAAATCCATATCTTCCTATTCCACTCTCTAAATATTATGTTTAAATTACATTGGTTAATTTCATCTATTTTTTTGAAGTAATTCAAGGTAAAATTAAAAATATGAATGTATGTACATCTCACTCTCAAATAAATTTTCTTCTATATCAATTTACATTTAATGTAAATTAAAAAATATGAAATTATAACATCTGTATTATCTATATAGTTAAAATTTATAAGATTATAAGATATAAATTATCTACCATTTCCTTATTCCATAAAGGAGAGAGAAGACCGCAATCATGTGTATGGGTGGAAAACCACCACTAGGATAAAATCTGTTTCATTTTCCATCGCATCCATGAATAATGTTCTTAATGTGGAATTTAATTTTAAATAATTATATTTATTAAATTCATTGGCTTCTAAATTTATAAACCATATTTCTCATTTTCCCAATTCTATGAAAAACAAAATCATTATCAATTCATATATATATACTAACACCTCCATGGAACAGTGAGTTATGAAATTTTTTTATCATTAATGTAAGGTTCTATGAATGATTTTATATAATAAATATGGAATTTATAAAATTATTTTCATAAGTGTATGTCAATTTACACATCTATTTTTATATGATCTATACACAATAAATGAAAATTCCAGCATCTAATAGGGCATACTAAGAGAAAAAATGTTGTCATAGTGCAATATGAAATAATCATATAATATTAATTACTTTTATAAATCATTCTAATTAGGATATAAACCACTAATAAAAAATATAAAAGTTCAATATTCATATGTTATAATAATATTTTACAAAAATCACTTTATTATAATCCATTAATTATAGTATAATATTTTTTATTGGGTTTAAGCAATTATATGTAAAATTATTAAATTTATATCATACATGAGTATAGATAGTTAATTTTTTGAAATATAAAATATATATTAGTAAGTCATTGGTTTATTTTTCTTTAATAAGGGGGGCATTAGTGTTTTTCTCATTAATTATGACACCATCGTCTCTCCCTTAAAAAGCATCGAAACATGCTTATCAGTGATATCATCTTTGTGGACGCTAACTAAAATTCATATTGGATGAAATTATTAGTAAATGATATATAATATTTCATAAAATCATTTACCTTATTTGATCCTTGAATGATGATCATTTGTATTAGAATAGGTATCAAAACCACTATTTTGACACTAGATCAAAATAATCAACATTACTCACACATGATATTTCATAAAGATAATAAAAAATTAATATACATGAGAATAATAATAATAAATGAATCTTATATAAGTTTATATATCTAATTATGGACTCATAATCAGTTAAAATATATTTGTATTAGTTATATCTAATCTTAAGGATTATTCAACTTATCATGGATACTAGATATACATTTCTTATCATGAATTTTTGCACCTTAAGACACTTTCTTACTATACACCCTTATTCATTTAATATGGTGTGACTAAAACCTAATGTACATATTTCAATATAATGTTGGGGGATTTGAGATCCATATAATTTAATATTTATATTTCTTCAATTTTAAATGATTATAATATTTTAAATGGGTTTTTAAATAAAATTTCACTCCATACTTTAAGGATTCATTTTAAATCATATTTTCATGATATTATAGATTTTAATACAAAGTTATTCTTGGAAATTCCTATTTTTTACTAAAACCTCATAATGGTTTAATTGGATATTCCAATTTTTTTATTAGTTCCCTAAAAATATTTATTTCACATTCACTCATATTTTTACATGAACTATTTTTTCTTAGTGAAATGACCTCAGATATACAGATCAGTTATGAACCTCTTTGTTTTTTTTCGATAATCATTTTATGATTATAGAAATTTATTTTTTATTGATAAAATATTTAACTAATTAAATATTATATTATATTAAATTATTTATCCATATGAATTTTTTTTATCATTTTATACATGGGCCAATTTCAAAAAAAAATGTGAAATGATTATCATTTTAATGATAATGCAAGAATACAACTTTATTTAATCATTATCTATTTTTATGAATCATTCACTAATAATTGTAATATATTGTTGAGAAATTTATCATACTCCATGAATTCTAAAATAATTCTTATATTATTATCTAAAAAATATATAGAAGTCATTTCCAAATTTATTTTTTAAAACTCCAAATATTTAATTTTTTACTATGTTGTTGTACTTTTTCATATCTGATGATTGATTATAGATGTTATTAAAATGAATGCATGAACCAGAGTTTTCTATATGGATTATTTATGGTAGATCTATTTTGGATAAAATACATTTCACCACTTTTTTATTTTATATCAATTATGCCTGTATAATGGTAATTTTTTCATTCTAAACATTTTCACTGTGAATATCATATATTTTATGCCTTATATTAAAAACGTGTTCACCTATATTCCATACATTGATTGAATATATAAATTATTATCTTAACTATATTACATTTATCTACATGATTTGAAAACTATATAATCAATTTTAATTATTTAAGTGAATTTACAAATAAATTTATTAATCACTATATAATACATTTTTATTTTCCATCGGTTTACCTTGTTATAATTATTGATATTTTCTTAATGGGATTCACCTTTAAAAGACATAAAACTAATTTTTTCTCATGTATTTTTATGCTATAAAAGGTAATTATTTTCATTTGAATGTTTTATGAAACCCATTTTATTTCCATTGTTTCTTTATTATGTGATAATTAATTGAATTTTCATGTGGAATATAATGTAATGGATGAATTATAGTTTGATTTGGATAAATGTTTAAAAATAATAGATATGTATATGTATGGGAAATTTAGTGGTTCTGAATAATTGGTGTTAATGTTTGACTCCCTAAGGATATATATATATGGGTATAATTAAGTTATCTCACAACCATGGGTGAAATTGTCTAAATCATTATAATATTTATTCCCAATGATAATGTTTGTCACACTGTTGAGAGAAGGCATAGTTTAATAATTATTTTCATGAGTATGGTATGCTCTCAAGTATCATATTTTCAGAATAACTCATTTGAATAATGTGTTATTTTCCACTATTTTTTTATTTATTAATAAAAAAATATTTGATGGGTATGATTTTCTTATTTAATTTGATTATGAAATTATAATTATATTGTTATCACTAATTATATTTTATTATTATCTCATTTATTTAACATTACTGATTATATGATCTCACCCCATTCATATCATTCTATTTCCCCATGTTCGGAAGAAATTTAATAGTATGGTGTTCCATAAAGACTATCAGGCGTGATGTTTTTGGGGGAAATGTTGTCAATTTTTAGAGATTAATCTTCCATTATATAGTGTTACAATGACTATTTTACAAAAACAACTTCGGTTCTACTATTTAAATTTTTTTCCAAAATATATAAAACATTAAATATGAATGGGTACATGGTATATAAATGTTACTTTATTTTTTAAATATATTGTAATTGTGGATGTGTATCTATGCCTATATGTAATTTTATATTATATGAACTCATAGTATGTTCCCTGGGATTCTATATTTGGAATCATCAGACAACTTATATCAAATGAGAGGTTTTGATATTATCGATTGAATATATATGAATAGATATATAGGTCAATATAGATTGATTATTTAATATTGAACATATTTTCAAATATATATATATAATCCTTTCAATTGGATATACTACGTATTTAATGGTTAGTAGGGATTAAGATGATGGGATATGATACAAAACACTATGAATATTTAAAAACATTAGATGAAATCTAATTTTTTAAGTATATATTGTGTTCTTTTCCATCAAATGACATCCCTATCAAGATACTATTATAGGATGTATGATATAAAATATTTTTACATAGGGGTAATTAACAAAAATTTGGTGGATTGGATATTCAAAAAATTAATCATATTTTGATCTACATAGGGGATTAACAAAAAACATTTTTCACCCTCTTCGGTAAAATGATTCAGTTAATTAACATTATATTTTACGAAACATTTATATGGGATTTGATATTTCATTTAAAATATTATGATAGAAAATCTAATAGAGAAATGAAAATTGATGAACAAAAAATGAAAAAAAATATTTACAGGCTGAAAAAAATGTATCATATATAACAAAATCTGTCATGGGGGAATATGAATTCAAATTGATGTTTTCAAATTTTTATTATTTAAACTATCATAAGAATTTTGATTTTAATATTTTTTTGAAATCTTTACTCTATAATAAATTTATGGAAGGTAGATTTTGATATACCACTATGTCTTAATATTAGGTAAAGGAGAATACTTGAATTATTGTGAATTTAAGTATGTGGTAGAGATGACGGAAATGGGATGTTTCCTAATCTAACATTTGATAGTTATATTTATATCATAATAGAAATTAACTATTTAAACTTTTATCAATTTTCACAAATAAGTGGTATTATATATGATATTATGTCATATTTTAATATTTATAGGGATCATGTGATGGTTCAAAAGATTTTAATTTAGATTATCTTTTTTAATCATATGTTAACTTATATCAAATTGTGTAAATAAAAACAAAGGTAATTATATTATATATATATATTATTTGGGATAACTATAGATGAAAATAAGATTCAGATACGCAATACTATTAGGATAAAAATATTCTCAATGTTGAGGTAATAAAATGATTTTATATTTTGATAATAGTGGGGTAGATAGTTGTTTACATCATCCTTGAGAAAATGGTAAATTTAATTATTTTAAATCTACAATATAAATTTTAGGTTTTAAGTATGAATATTTTATTCATAATATAAGAAATAGAAATTATGAACCCAAATAAAATAAAAAAACTCTTTGAAAATGTTTTAGTGGTCCTATGTGAATGATAATGAGAAATAAGTGTGATGAGAGAAAAAATGAGATATAGCCTATAATTAGATGGAATTACCTAATTAGATTGTCTGAAATTGATTAAAATGATTTTATATTTTTATCATTAAATTAAAAAATATTCAAGTGAGTAAAGAAGGTCTTTAGAATTACTATCTAAAATTTGGTTCACTCTATGTCAAAATTTTATCTCTTAAAATTTGATGGTTAATAAAAAAATAGAAAATAAAATTTCGTCAAGGAATAAGACTGCCATAATCCATTTGAAATTTGAGGTAAATAAGTTGATGATCTAGATTCCAGTTGTTCTTTTTCACTACATTTTTCTACTTATAATTACATTGAAAATATTTCCCTCAAGAATAGAATAAAAAACTACTAAAAATTTAACCTAAACAATTATAAAGTTAGTATAAAATATTTTTAAATAAGATTAAATCAAATCGCTTCTAAATCCATAAAAAAGTTAGTAATAAATGTTTATGAAAAATTAAAAAAATTGTATTTTATGGATTAAAAATCAAGAAAGAATAATAGTATGAGGGAAAATAGAAAAGTAATTTTTTCAAAATATTAGATTTTTCTCCTATATCTATCTTCAACGGTTTTAGCTTTGGGTATTTTCACATCTCAAAATATATTTTTTCCTTTATAATTTTCTATCTCTTACATCATTTATCCAATATTTCCATATAATTATGTAGCTCCAAATAAAATTTTCGTTGAGGTTTTTTAATTTCACAAAAATGTCACATCCATTGAAATACCACCTCGTTATGGGGATAATAACCAAAAATAAATAAATGGATTCCTTCTATAATTTCTCATGACACATTAACAAAATAATTCCAAATATTTCTCTATCAATAATATGAGGATTAACAAATCAATCTAAAACAATCCATTTTACATTATAAATTCATATTTGTTCTATCATCCACCATCCAAATCATTATTCTGTCTTTGGAGTTGAAATCCTCAACTGAACACATTTAAATACTGGCTCTCCCACCGTATCCTCTATAGGAACATACATTATTTTAATTCTGATAGAATAATTATTCGTTTATTATTTAAAAAAAGTATAAAACCTTCACAAGAAAAAATTATATAAACAACCAATATTTACTCAAATTAAATCCTATGGTATTAGTAAATGTTTCCCTCTTATTACTCATGTATCCATTGGTGTTTACAATATTTTTTACTATATTCAAGCCTCGATTAAAATTCTACGTCCCCATAAACCTATTTTCATCTATTTCTAAAATTATGTCTTCATAGATCAACCCCAATATTCTTATAGATTGATTTTTTATATTTCAATCAATAGGAATTGAAAAAATATTTGTAAAAGCCTCATTAAACTCATATTCAGTAGCATTATTCTATCACATCCTCAGTAAACTAGTTTGGGTTCATAGGTTCCAAAGATTATTGAGTTCACATGAATGAAATCCGTTTATGGGATTTGTCCATAGATTTATTCTACTGGAGCCATAATTGTTTCTTTATCATAAGATTTTAGAATTGTCCCCTAACCTAGATCATCATGGGTCCATCTTCGTAGTATCTAAAAAATATATTATAACCACATCATTTGAAAGTAATCTATTTTTCAACCAGAAAAATAATTTATTTTAAATTAATTAATCTGATTTTCATCATTATTTTAATACAAAATCAATTTATACTATGTTCTAATGGTAGTTGTCATATTTTCCCAAAATAATCTTCTCAATATTAGATTCTCAATTTATGTTCACAGTGGTTTTGGGAAAGACATTGGTGGAACTTCTAAGTATAAAAAATATCCAAAAAATAATCCCATTAAAATAATTCCAGAACTCCCTTAGAATATTCATTATTTCATTCTTTGGTGAATCAATATAGGAATCCCCATCAATACTCATCTTGTTCACTAGATTGCATGACTTAATTGAATTATTCATCATGTTGAAAACCATGATGATTATTCTATTTTGGTTTGAATCTAGTGGGATGTGTAATTGAATTTTTGTGTAAAATGATGGCTTTGAAATTGGAAAAACTATATCCAAGTGGGGTTCATTTAGTTGATTTTAAATCTGCTTCAATTAAATAATCATATTTTATCTATATCATTCGATCTCTTAATAATCATACGAGATTCCCAGTTTCATTTCTCTTTGATGTTTCTTGAATTATATTATGTTGATTTCCCATATAAATATTTCTTATAGTTAACTTCTTCAAAATCACATACATGAAAATATATCTCATTCTTATTCCATGCAAAATATATAGATGAAAAAAAACAAAATAATTAATCTTATAAATTCACAATTACTATTTATATCGTATAAAATGTATGATTAAAATTTTAAAACAATATGATTACACTAATAATATAATTAACTGTTTAATTATATTAATAGTAGAATCAATTCTCAAACCATTCAATTAAAAATGAATATTACAAATTATAACATTATTTAATGAAGGGAAATTACATGTTACACAATATATCATTAATTATTATAATAAATCGAAAATCACATGTTTAACAATGATTATATACCTAAAACTCTTGAATAAAAAATTATATAAATAATAAAATACAATAAATAAAAAATTCTTATAAGTAAAACAAAGAATAATAAATTAATAAATGATTTATGAATTAAAATATTTAATAATAAAGTGAAACATTTATTAAAAGATTCATCATTTTAAAAATACACTTTTAACAAAAATAATATAAATTGATACAACGATTTTTGTCAAAAAATCATTAATAAGAAAATTTGTGAAAAATGAGTTTTTAATAAAATAACTATTTAAGGCCTCTATAAATTCCCCTACTGCTAAGAAATTTCCTATTATCCAAATATAATAAATAAAATAAAATGGTATGTAATAATTATTAATATTTGGATTCTAAAATTCTAAAAAATATATATTCTCAAAATTATTTTCTTGCATTGAAACTCATAGGTAGTAAAAATAAATTCCCTCTAAAAATAAATATCATCAGTGGAAAATTTAAATTATTGAAAAAAAATATTTAAATTGAATATTTTAAAGAGAATTTAATAAAAATAAATTTTTATCCAACTGAAATTCAATGAATTAATATGGATCTAAGTGAATATAATCAAAAAATTCAAGAAGATATAATAAATTGACACACCATTGGGTGGGGTAGTGTGACAATTTATTGGTGAAATATATATTATATGCAACATTATGATTTAAAAAAATGGACAGAATGAAGGAATGTATTTAACCAGTATAAGGATATTGATTTCGTATTTCATTTAGATTAATATCATATGATATAAAATCTAATTAAAATGTTCAAATTAATTATAAATCACACCAAATCTGCATATGATTTTTTAATAATTTTTTTTAGAATAGGGGAAATGAAATGATTTACCTAATTAAATCCAAATGTTCTTAAATATTAAAATCTATAAAAAGATATCATAAAAACTATTTTTTTAAGATGTTCTTATGAAGTGAAAGCTCCAAAAGTTCAATTAAAAACACTTAACTTTGAAATATAATCAAATTTTTTTAAATGGGTTTATATTTGAATATATATTTAGAACAAATTAAGACCCCATCATAACATATATTACCCCAAAATTTTCCCTATTATTTTTTGTAATGTGGATGAACAAATAAGGTAGTTTATGATAAAAAAACTAAATTATATAGTGAATGAATCTAATAAATTTCATAAAATAGTTCAAATATATTTTTTCAACTTAAAAAATAACTATGTGTGTAAAAATTATATTTGTCACAAAACGAACATCATCATAGAGAAAATAATTATTCAAATAATGTATTGATTCCAATTTTAAATTAAAAATTTATTTTAATGTGAGTAGAAAATATTGCATATAGATGAAATTTTTAAGAAAATATAAAATTTAACATAATATGAAAATAAGTATAAATGATAAAAGAATTTTAACATATAGAATATACTAGATATTTAGTTTTTAGAATGTATTAATACAATCCTATAGTAGTGAATAATTATATTTTAAATTTTCTAAATTTATATAATTAAAAATAAAATATTGTATTTTGGAATATTAATTCCCTCATTTTTTACAATAAAATAGGGATAAAATGTTTTATGATTAATAAATCTGGAAATAATGATTTAGTTATTAAAATATAGAATATTTTGAATATAACTAGACATATATTAATGTTCCTGGAATATTATAACCAAATATGAAAGGATGGATGCTTTAATAATGTTTATTTACCATGTATATTATATGGTAATGAAACTCAATTCAGTGATATTTTATTGAAATATGATCATTGGAAAATATTAAATATTAATTTATCATAAGAATATATATAATTACAAAATGGTAGAGGTATTTATTTAAAATGAATTGTTCTTAAAAAAATAAATGTAATGGGTTTCATCTCTCACAGCACTAGGATTTATTTCTTTGAATATATGTCCACCCTCAAATATTATTACATAATAATTGATATGATATGTTAAATTATTTAATTAATATTAATTATTATCTATGAATTCATATGTACAATTTTACACAACCTTACATACATAGTTAACAAACAATGATGTTATTAGTTCTAAATAAAAAAAATTAGTACTGAGGTTGTTTTCCAACATTATTTTAATGTTAATATAATTAATATTAAATATAAAACTATCCAAAAAACCTTTGGAAAAGTATCCATATAAAAATAATGTTTTCAGGGTTTTTACCCTCACATTGGGTTTCTAAATAATGTAGAATGGTGAAAAAAATGCTACAACACACTCACTAAAATGGGGAACTATGTGCAAAACAACATTTGAGAATGACACGTCAGAATTCCCCAACCTAAATATAGAAACTTTGGTATAGAAATTTAATTTTTTCAGATTATAAAGGAGACTCAATAATGTTTAATTATAAATGAATTGGTAAGACTCTATCATGAATAATATAAATCATTTTACTTGTGAAACATTATAGAAAAATTAGATGATAATGTTTTAAAACATCATTTTTTAGAGGGAATAAATCAAGGATGTTTTCAAATTTTATAATCATACAAACACTATAAATCAGTATTAAAGCACTAACACTCATGATCATTAAAAACTATATGATGGAATAGGTTCTTTTCTCTAATGTAAGCTCTGGGGAATGAATTCAATCATCAAAAGATGGTTGAAAATGTTAAATTATTTTACGATTGAAGTACTCAATGGGATATAGAATTATAATACCTATAACCCCAAGGGGAAAGAAAAAATATCATATCTAACATTGTTGTAAATTAATCATTATTATAAAAATAAATTAGGTTTCATTTTTTCTCATTATTAGAATTTTTAAACACCATTACCCCATCCACTACATAAATAACTTGGAGGGTATATTTTCCGTGGGATATATCTATGATAAAACCTATCATTGTAATTAATGGACTACTTGTAATTATTAGAACCATCATATCACTCTCCATATAATGAATATGAAAATATATGTTAAATTTAATCATCTTTACAGTAAATATTACATAATTATCCCTTCTATTAGGATAAGTGATTAACCTATCATCATGTTGATGGGATTATGAATTTGGTTTTAAAACACTAAGACACAGTTTTTTGAAGGAAATGTAAGGAATCAAATTTATAATTTCACTCCAGTAACATTTAAATTTATTTTTACTCATCATTTTATTGGTTATTTAATAATTAATATTATGTCTCATTCATCATTGGAGGTAGCTTTCTCAAATGAACAAAACCACAATCCTCATTAAGATGTCTAGTATCCAATTTCCACTAATAATTTTTGTCCATATTACCATTAGTGATTTTGAAAATGATTTAATTTTATCCAAGGATTCCAAAAATGTAATTTTGATGATCAATTATCTTATATTATTTATTAATCTCATGTAGTCAGATTCATCAATATTTTCAACTCGTTTGGGGAATGGAATTTTTGGGGAATAATGTATTAAAACAATTTTACTACAATCCAAATACTATAATTTATCCATTTTATTTCCATCATTCATGATCTTCAACATCAATATTCATTTTTATGGGGAATTATCTTTTGAAGATTCGATATTTTTTTATTATGGAATGTTCTATATAGATTTCAATATTTTGAGGTTTTAGGAATAAAAACAACTGATTCATCTTTATCTTATTTCACATCTTTCAAGGGTTGTTATTTAACATTTTATTTTTATTGTAGGGCTGAAAATGTTGTAAAAAACATTAAATTTTCCCTCTAATTGTTCTAAATTATGCAATAAATACTTCCATTTTCCCTCACACCAAAATTCCTTACCATTTGACCCAACTAGTTATAATTTTTCTTTCCAACATTTAATATTACATGGAAATCAGTTTATTAACTAGACCATAGAAATCATATATCTAATTTGAAGGTATAATATATTTTAATTTTATCTTAACTATTTATTTGGGAAAACATGTGTCGCAGAAGCATTCAGAATATCTTTTTCTAATTCAGAAATATTGGGGGGAATTTTATAATATTATTTATACTAATTTTAAAAATCACCATTTACCCTATTATTAATATATCTAATGTCCCCAAACTATATACTCTCTTGAGGCTAGATATGGATGAAAATAATTGTGCAATATAGATGAGAATAAACAAACATACCACAATAACATCACAACTACCATATACATCTATCATAAATAATAACTTCATTGTTATTTGTTTTAGATAAATATATAGCACTCTTCCATGTGATTTTATGTTTAAATTTCATTAACATTTTATTAAAAATATCTTTGATAAATTTACCATCATTTTAGATAAGTCACAACCAAAATATTGATCAATAAGATTATAATTATTAGGATTAGGGGAATTATATAATGTTTTCAACAAGAGATGAGGGGATAGATAGTAAATATGATTTTTTATAATAACTTTTATAAATCAATCCCATGTCTAATGTAAAATATCATCCTATTATTGAAAAAATCCATTTATTTTATTCCAATCATTGGTGGTTGTGTTTCTAGGATAGTATGATCCAATAATAAATAAAACAGTTAATCCTCTGTATCAAATATTTCATCATCTCTATCCTAGAACAAACTCATGACCATATATTTAATACTAAATTGAAAGACTCTAATCATAATATCCTACTCATTTAACCAAAAAAAGGTAACTATAGTACTGAATAATAAAAATATCTAATGAAATCAATTTAACACTGATAGTGATTCACACAAAAATAGGGTAATATGGATAGGTAAGACTCTATTATATGATAATTTCAAGACCTAAGAAATAAATGACTACACGATTTATTTTTTTAAATGATTAGAATGTGGAAAAACTTATGATCAGGTATCCCAACATCTTAAATAATAGTATGAGGTTCAATAAGATTATAATTTTATTTTTCAGTTCTCTTAATTTATTGAATTTTATTCTCTATTTATGTTATTTTAATTTTCCTAAATTTAGATAATTTATTTTCTATTTCTGTTATTAAATTTATATGTTTGATATTATAATTTAACATTGAGTTAATATAATTTATTTTTTAATAGGTTCAATATGATCACAAAAAGAAACAAATGAACTTAGATATTAAAATTTTCTATTGAGTTCATATAGTTTATTAATAAAGTGGAGTGCGGGAGTTTTTTATACATTTGGAAGTAAATTGAAATTTTTAAACCATAAAAAATTAAATCAAAAATCAAAATTCATAAATATGAAGTGGTTATTTTTTATATAGAATGAGAAACAAGGTTGATAAGATATAATAGGAGAAATAGAATATTATATGATTTAATTTTTGGGATCATACAATCTTGAAATAATTATTTTTTTCTCTATTTAACATTTAATTTACATAATTTTTCTAGTGTGTGAAGAATATGTACATAATTTAAAAACGACCTTATATGAAATACACAATATATTGATCTTTCCTAAAAATTAGCAATCAATAAAAAATTATGAAAATATATTTTCCCTAATTGATAATAATAATGTCATCAGTTTCTAATTTTAATAATTCAGATGATGCCTGATAGTGAGACTAGTCTCTATCAATAACATTAGGTATATAAAATAGACGATAAATCATTATCAATAATAAAAAATAAGATCTATATAATAATACACTGAAACAAATATGAAATCTAAATTAAGATGTCTAATGAGTAATTAATCAATTTCAATCTGAACCCTTAATAGAATTTAGACATAAATTCCTAAAAAACATTAAGAAAATTATAATAAATAAACTGATTCATAAAAATGAAAATAAAAAATATGATAAAGTGAAATGATTTTTTAATGTTTAGGTGGGCTTCATCTCATAGATCCATATCTAATGCTTTCTACATAAAAAATGTTTCCATATCAAGATTTTTTTTTGAATAATAATTGTCCCTCCACCTCCATCTTTATCCAATAGTGTCCTCCAGTTTTGTATCTCTCTAATTACGGTTTTCATAAAGGATACACTATATCCTAAAAAATTAACATCCCTAAAAAACATCCACCTAATGGTTATATTCATCAATAATAAAAATAATTTTGAGCTCATATCAGTACTCTGTTATACTATCAATATTAATCTAATAGTATTTTTAACATTCAAAAGCGTATTAATAACTTCACCTAACACCAATATTTTTCCCTAATGATGTTATTTATTTTTCACCTTCCACCATCCAAAGAATTATCCTATATTAAATCATCAAATCCTTAACATTCCTCCTTAAAATAAAATCCCTTCCACCCTTTACATTATCAATACAAAATAAGCATAAATTATTTCTATTTAATTATCATCTCCCAATATCATGCCAAGTGTACATGTTCAAAATGGAAAAATAACACCAACCACTAAGAACTTATAAAATTCAATCCCATGGCCAAGGTTTAAATTTCCGTTTCAAAAATATGAGACCTTGGGGGTTAAAATTTTAGTTAACCAGGTGTGTGTTTGACTAAGATTTGATATAACCGTAAAACAATTTCTAACCATGTATTCAATTTCAGATCTTTTTTTTCTCGGATCATGATCGGCCTCCCCCAATTAGGTTGTTTTGACGGAAGACAAAAATAAAACATCTTTAGAATCTTTTTTGATCCATCCATTAATATAAACATCAGTGAGATGGATTAGGATTATAGACACCTAGAAATCTATGATTCCATTATGAATTCAAAAATAGTGGGGATTCTACCATCAATTTTATCTACATAGTTATGTGTTTTGTTCTTTATCAATGAATTACATCACAGAACCTGAATAGGATTCAACATTTGATCCTCTACATTAGGTCTGAATAATTGACACAAGTCACATAATTTGGTAGTCGTCGGTTAATCCATCTCAAGAAAAAGGCGAATCTATATCCATTATTCTCCTTCATCAACGTTAGTTTCAACCGACATAAAATTTTGATATGTTCTGATATAAAACATGATACATTAAAAAATTATCCATCTCCATTATTGTATTCCTAGTTTATATTTACAGTGGATTTTAAGAACCCTTTGGTCTAACTATTCAGTATATAAGGATTCCTTAAATGAACCCTCTCAAACTATTTTTTCCTTCCTTGATACCTCTATGATTGATTACATTAGTGGGAAATAATCAATTTTCACTCACAATGTTGATAAGGATAATTAGTATGAATAGTTTAATGGAATAATTACTCACACTTCAAACCCATGTGAATCTCCTCTATTTGAATGGATCGAGTACTGATGAAGAATCATCTTGCGGTGTGTGATATTGCTATCGGAATTAAAAACTGATAAGCATACATGGTTTCTCCTATTTTAGATTTATCTTTGTGATTGTGAAATTATTTTATAAGATATTTAACACAGTTAAAATCCATTATCTTATGATAGCTCCAAATTCAATTATCATATATATGTTTCTAACTATATTATTTTGATTTTAGCATTAAATCTATCTTATGTTCTACTGCGTCAGAATATCTTATGTGGATGAAATAAATATCATACATCCATCACAGTAAATAAACTAAAAAACTAACAGTTGAATTAAAAAAATCATGATAAGTAGTTATATTTCTAAAAAAATTTAACAATAAAATTTTGAATGAATTCACCTAATATAATAACATGAGTAATTAATTATCTACAAAATGAAATGATAAAAAAATTTATACAATTGAAAAAAATGATATTAAAAATTATAAAATTATCGAATAGATTGAAATTAAATTTTTGAATATAATTATTTATTTAATATATTAAATTATATAAGAGAATATAGATTAAATACAGATATTTTTGAAAAAAATTAGTCTTAAATATAATACAATGAAACAATTACAAAAACTAATAAATAAAGAAATATTAATATATAAATAAAACAATGATGAATTGACTGATTTATCATTAATATTAACACGCTTATTAAAATGATCATTAGTTTTTTAAATATATAATGATATAACCTAAAAATTATTAATTTTATTTTTATAACATGAAAAAAATAATATATATTTTTAAAAAAATGGGATGTTGAAAAGGTACTAATTTATGGCGGAATCAATTGCTCTGTTAACCTTGGAACAAATTGTCATTTTAATAAAAATGTGATTCTTTGTATATTTGGAGAAGAACATCTAAATTATAGGATTATGATATATATTGAATAATGATAGAATTTATGTTATAATGGTTACTACATATGTTGGATAAATATTTTTTCATCTTTTCAAACAATATATGGATACACTCTATATAAATTTCATATGGATTTATAAGGTTTTGTTAAAAGATTATTTTTAAGATTCAAGGATTAATGTATATTCATACTTTGTTATATTATTGTATAATATATAAATTATATTTTAGGATTGATAAGAAATATAATATAGAGTCAGTGGGCATAGATGATTCCATATTAGATGATATATAACAAATCACAAATTTGTCATGAATTGAATCTCATGCAGTCCTCATTGAAAAATAATTAGAAAATAAAGGGAATGTATTATTTAATAGTTGTATAATTTCATTACATCATATTTTGGACACATTAAAATAATATGACCATCACAACCATACGTCCTAGGAATCATTGAAGTTACATGAAAACCATCTATAATGAATCAGGACTTTTTATTATTCTATGAAGAATTTAATCATTGTTATTAAAAAATATAAAAAAATAAGAATTATTTAATATTAATAATTTTAATTAATATTTTTAAATGATTCCTTTAGAAGAACCATAAAAAGGTAATGTATTTAACATTGGTATATTAAATTGATCGTGGATTAATGTTTATTATAATATCCAATATTTAAATTTATAAAATAATATTTCAATATTTCTATTTTATATAGATTTATATGATATATGATTTAAGACATTGGATATTTAAAATGAATATTTATATAAAAGAAATTATTATATTTTGAAATTTAATTTAAATAAATAAATAAATTATTTTTGTAACATTAATTAGATAACAAAATAAATATTATATAATTTTTAATTTCAATATTAATGTTTAATATTGAAAAGTTTTTGAAGTAATTTTTTTAGTTCTATTGTTAAAAATACAATGTTAACTAAAATTATATCGTTTATGGCTATATCATGAAGTAATTATAAAATAAAAAATATACAAAAAAATTTCATGATAATATAGTTATTGATTGGTTGATAATATATACATTAAAATACTATTATGAATTTATAAATCATTTGGTAAACATCATAATGAATATTTTAAAATAAAAATAAGTATCAATCTTTTCATTAAACAAAAAATTGATTTAGTAAAATACAGTCTAGAATTTTAGTGACAAGAACATAAAATATATATTTTTATGAAAAATATAAAAAACATTAAAATAACATACCTTGATATTTTTTTCTTACAAATCTATTTTAATCTTAAAAATAATGTTTCCCTATAAAATTATATGTTACATGTTCTAATGAGAATTAATTTATTAATTTTTAAATTATTATCAGATTGATTTTTTGACCATTTTGATTAATTTTATATAAATTTCTTAATAACATCATTTTATTTTTTAAAGTTGAATTTTAATTATATAGATCAAAAACATATATTTTAGTAAAATATATATGGGGGATTCTCACCACCACTTCAACACTAGAATAATATTTTAATTTAATCCATAAAATCTAATATATTTTATTATCATATTATTATCATTAATTTCTATGTCATAAGGATATATTAAACTAACCAAATTCATTATTATCCATGATGAACTTTGAGAGAATGATAAAAATCATGAAGTGTATTGTTCTCCCTCTCAACTCATTTTCCATTATCATTAATTTTATCATAAAAATATATTAACCATTATTACATGATAACATCCCAATTATATATATATATATATATATTATAGAAATTATCTTCCATTTCCCTCTTCCATTATGTATATTGAAGACCATAGTCAACCATATGTGCGGACAACCATATCCATAACACAAGTTTTTTCCTTTCATGTCACTATATTACAAGGATAGTCTAAATAGGGAATTATAATAGAGTCATTATATTTGTTACATATTTTATATTGTTAAATAATAAACCATATAACTTATTTTTCATCTTCATTGTAAAATGAAATTGTGATCCATAAGTACGTGTAGAGTACTACCTCCATGGAAATAGGCATTTTGTCTTATTACCAACATTAATGGTTTGTTTAATGATTGTTTTTCAGCGCTTCATATTGTTATTATAAAACTATTAAGGTAATATTATGTATAATTGGACAATATTTTATAAATATGAGTTATAAACAATTATTTTTTAATTAAACTATACTAATGAGAGTATTATATAAAAAATAATTTTTTCATATGACGCAATACAAATATGTATTTTATGTCCTTATTATAAGGTGTTTATAATTAATATATATCAAACAAATAAACACTATATATTTCCATTTATCTTCTATGTAGGGATAATATACATGTATCAATTAAAAATCATCTATTGACTATAGTATATTCATTTTTGTTTTAGTTTATCCACCAACTAAAAAATTGATATAATTTTATATCTTGGATGAATATGGGATTTTATTTTACAGGGATATATGATATAAATAAGTATTCAGTTTATTTTTTTCTATAATAGTAAAATTAATATTATAATAATTAATTAAGACAATTTTATCACATCATTAAAAACCAAAAAAACATACTCATCATTGTTTTATTGATTAGGTATTTAAACAAAATAATATCCTAGAATGAAATTATAAAATAAAAATGTATAATAAAAAATCTATTTCAATTCATTTTGAGATCTAGAAATGATCATATTTTATTGGATAAGGGGAAAACACTTTTACATTGAAACTTGTTCAATATAGTCACTATTATCCAATCCGGGTATTGAAAGCATATAATTACAAATTAATATACATGCAGAGAATAATTAAAAATTATGATTTTAAATTTAATTCTATGTTTCTAGAATTCGTTGGTAATTTATTATGATATTTTTTTTTATGTAGGATCTTAGGAAACATTCAACTCTCTAAGGAAGAAAGATCAATATTTCTAGTATAAAATTTTCACCCTTTAAGATAAATTCCAAATTATTCACCAAGAAACTATTAATATTTTCTACGTACATACTAATAATTTTAATTAATCAAATTTTATGTGTAATTAATATTTGTATTATGTTTAATTTTACATGTATTTTTATTAAATTGATAAAAAATTAGAAGTCGGGTTTTATTAATTTTTTTGACCCATAAGGGTTTTTTTCAATCTTATTTTCATGATAATATTTTTTTTGATGGTATTATATATATGGAGTTTGGGTTTTTTATAAAACCAATCATCATATTATTTATATATTATATGGTTTTTTCTAGTCCTCTAAATTTTTCATTGACCCATGTCTTTTATTTTTACCTGAAGAGTTTCACGAATGTGAACTAGAACCATCTCCTCCTCTCATGTTTGAATCTCCCTCTTCTGTTATCATTAATCATTAGATTAATTTTAAATTTTCATTATATAATTCTAAAAAAAGTTAAGGTCATTATATACTACATTACTTCTATTAAAAATATTTCGATATTTGTTTTCAGTTTCTGTACAAATCATTTTCATGAATTTGTGAAATGATTATACTGTTTGTCATTTATATTTTATTATATCCCATTCTTTATTATAAAAAAATTATCTATTAATTTATAAATTTGATTATTATTTCACCAATATTAATGAAATTTAAATTTTAATATTCATTACAATGGATAAGGATATTAATTATCTGAAAAATGATTTTTCCAAATCAATTTTTGAATATACATGTAGGTTTTCATTGAATTTATTTTATATATTAATACCATATTTTTACTCATTTGATCAATGGTTGTTCACCTATATTACATATATCCATTTATTGGTGAAATTATTTCCTTTACTATACAACCATTATCTAAATGGTACGAATAAAATAGGGATTTTTATCTTGATTGAATAGAATTTTCTATGATGTTAGAGGATATCATTAGATGCCAATTTATATTCCATTGTTTTATATTTTTAGGAGTATTTATTTTTTGTTTATTTTATTCTAATTGGAAAGGATATGAAAAACAATTATATTACATTTATTATTTATTCTATAAAAATAGAATGATTATCGATTGAGAGTATTATGAAAGGAATTTTATTTCCATTGGTGATTTATAATGTG
This sequence comes from Viscum album, assembly GCA_963277665.1. Taxonomy (NCBI): domain Eukaryota; kingdom Viridiplantae; phylum Streptophyta; class Magnoliopsida; order Santalales; family Viscaceae; genus Viscum; species Viscum album. The sequence continues at coordinate 698,510,176 of OY728163.1, forward strand.
ATAATTAAATTAATTTTCAAGTGGGGCTCATAATTTTAGATTATTTATGGTTTCATACATATTTATCCTACAATTATTTGTTTCAATTTTTTAATCACATGTGGTATGTATATTTAAGACCAATTTAGTTGTTTGTAACTATGGGTTTGAGTGTGTGAATTGTGATGGTGATATATAAACATGTGGACTTATGTTGTCTCTCAATCCTGAGAGGAATTGGGGGACTCAATAATATCAGCCTACTTATATAGATTTATGATCCATAATTAATGTATTTTATTATTTTTTTAATATCATAATGAATATGGAATTCTCCCATTGATCACGTTTAGTAACTCACTTATTTGATTCATGTATTATTCTATAGAAAGATTTATCGATGATTTATGACATAAATCTTTTTTGGTATAATTATTCTATATAACTTAATTATACACATATTATCATCATTTTCTCATGCATCATATTTGATTGTTTTCATTTTTTTTAACCATTTAGATTATCAAATATTACCCAATTTCAAAATGTTTAAATTTTCTCGGGGTCTAAAGAAAAATTAAAATGTATGATATGCATAGAAGGTTATCTTTGGTGAATATTTAGATTAATTTTTTTATGAAATGTTATGAACAATGTTTTTTCTTAAATTATATTTCCCCTTCCAGGATTCCACAACACTAATTACCCGAGCCGATTCACTAACAAAACTAATCTTCCCCTCAATTCTTACAAGAGGTTTTTGATTACTTTTAGGGGCCTAATGTTGAACATCAGGGAGACAATTCACGCATATTATATATAACAAATATAAGAAGATAACCAACCATCATAGACATTAGAGTAAATGGAAAAAATTAATAATTTAAAATAAAAACATGTTTTCACCAAATAAAATTAATAAAAAACATTAATAGCTAGTCTATATATATAACATTATTTCTCACTATGCCGATCTCGTATAAAATATAAAAGATTGAAATATAAGCACATTGAAATGTACTACTGACCCCAATCCAGGCCACAAACATAGTATTTGTGCCTTATTGAGATACCACATCTTCAACAATCGAATCCACAAAAGCAACCGTCTAGGTCATGATATCTTGGGCATCAACCCTATCCATCATGAAATGGTGATCAACATAACAATAATACATAATTTATGAACACACAAATAGATTCATGTATAGTGGAATGAAATAAAACTCATTCTTCTACCAACAATAATGAAACTATTACCTGATGGCATTTATTCATATGTGATATGATCATCCATAATGAAAAATAACTAAAATAAATAAAAATAAAACCATCATCTATCCTTTGGTGTGAGACCTAAATCATCCATACCATTATCTTCTAAATTTGAGGTGTCATTATGCATGCCTCAATTAACGTTCACTAAAAATGGAATATGGGAACCACAATAATGAATCCCCTAACAAACCATATGACATTACTTTTCATCTCTTACATTGATCTGAGACATCTTAGTCACATGTAATCAGACCATACTGATGTAGTTCCATAACCATGAGGATTAGTGTTATATATAATCCATGTAATATAAATTTAATTATAAAAACCATTTTTATGGAACCTATATATGGATGAGGAGTTCCATGTCTAACACCCTAAAGGGTGGATGAGGAATACAATGTCTTTGAACCTATACAGTGGATGTGGAAAAAAATTCAAGAACCCTAAATTGTGGATGTGTTTTTCTAAGTCCAACACCATAATAATTTGATGAGGATCCGCATGTCTATTTCTGTAATCCTCGGATGACGATCAACAAGTCCAAAACCTTAAATATTTGGTGAGTACTTATATTTACAACATTCATATTTCTATATGATAATAAATATTTTGGAAACCTTTGACATGGATGAGGAATCCCATGTCCTTTAACATGAAAAAATATAATGGATTCTATTTCTCAAAGTCTCATCCTAACCAATGGAACACCATTTCCAACACTCTCAACAAATCTATGGAATTTTATGTCGTCCAAATTTATCAGTACCAATAGAATACACCATGTCGAATAACTTATCTTACTAGCTTTAGGAGTCATGTACATCACATACAAACACATTTTTGGAGCACCATATCAAACATATAGAACTATATTAGTGTATCATTATTTCCAGATATATTTTTAATGGAAACACATAACATTAAGCCATGCTCCAATATGTGGAAGCCCAAATAGAACACAACATCCCCAAAGATGTAACAATGCCTCATCATAACCTCACGAAAACATATCAAGGGACTACTAAATTTCCATGACCATTTTAATCATCTCAGTCCCATTAGATCATACATCAAATAATTCCCCAGAGAAACACTCTCATCCATTAAAATACAACAGATCATACTACTCAGGGTTGGTAAATAAATTGGTCTCTAACATATTCATATATATCAATACTTTAATAGAGAAATGTCTCCCACAATATCTCATCAAAATTAATTCTTTATCCAATAGATGTATATTGGGGGTCCCAAATCCCGTAACACAATGTCTATGATCTGATGACCTCATGGGCATAAAGGGGATAAACCTTACAAGGATGATGGCCTCCAAGGTCTTCCATAAGATAATGTCACATAAAAACATTCCCTTATATTCTTTATGCATATTTGAAAAAAAATTATCTCTATTTCCATCAGGTATACTTTAGTTAATCAATATATCTGAACCGTGAGAAAATGGGGATAAGACCTCACCCCCACTAACATTATTCCTTTTCAATATCGTTATATCTTTTCATAAAAAATAGTTCACCTGAGGAAAAACTATAGGTTTGGTGTTTATAAACATCAAAAGAATAAATAAATTATGTTGAATGCCTAAATTATCAATTTAAGGACCAAATATGATTACTCAATATAAGGTGGTAATTACAAAGCACATGGGATGTGAATAAAATACCACATACACATGTAAAAAAATAAATCAATGGGTAGTGATAATTGACCATAGATTTCTTCATTGATTCTCTCTATAACCTGTAATATGTTTGGCGACCATTCCAATGTTAAATGTAGTTTAGCCCAGAATCATTGACATCCAAATGATACTCTCTCAACCACAAACCTATGAACAAACACAATGAAACATAAATTTTTTTCTTATATCTAAAATGACATAAAAATTATACAAGTCCCAAATTAAAATAAATCCAAAAAAGGGGTGCTTACCTCTAATTAAATTTCCATGAAACCTCAATATGTGGTCTAGTATAGACTACCAACACCATTCCTCGACAAATAAATATGATGAGATACCATTCAAGTAATTAAATATATAAATTAATTTGTAAAAACTCATAAAATTCACCATTCACACATACCATAATAGATTGTCTTGCAAAATCATGAAAAATATTTCTTGATCACCACTATATGAAATCTGACCAAAATCCCCATCATCCTTGCGTAATTCCACCATGATCTAGTATAATTTCTAAAAAAAATAAAAAAATTTAAATGTCCAAAATTATAGAGAATGAATTATAGGATGAAATATAGTCACTATTTGACAATAAATCACCCAAAACACTGCGAAATTTAAATATAGACACCCCAAATCAAGGGTTTGGGGATGGATGATGAATTTTGGGTTCCCCATGCATTGTGAACCAATAATAATTTAGAAATGTGGTCAAATTTATGAAAAACATATGATGGGTATTTTAGTAAATTCCCACAATAAATGAAATTTTAGGAACCCATAAGATTTTATTCAAGGTTTTAAAAATTGGTAGCTAACCATGTGGTTGGAACAATCTAATCCAAAAAACCCAGATAGATTGGATGAATAGTTGGATAAACATTATGCCAAACAGTCAAACAGCTGTAGATCCCTTTTTCAAAAAGGAACATAGTTTATACGAAACAATGTGTCGGTCATGCACTATGTATCAAGAACATATCACCCTCACCTAGATATTCCATGGACACCTCATGTATAATCCATAACCATTTGGTAACTATGTAGCACAACCATAAAAATTTAAAAATAAACTAAACAAAACCCACAAATCAAGGTGTCACATAGTTTCTTCTAAACCATGTACACCAAATTATTCCACCAAAACAAAAAACTCAAAAACTACCAAAAAATACCAAAGACTATAATGATCATCCAAACAACTACTCTATATTTTGAGAAACATTCATCATATCAAATCACCATTTTGAATCATTCCATCTAATGGAATTTCATTATGAGTCTTGTTAAAAAGTTTTAGCAATCTATTAAAGTAAATACAAATTCCATATGAAATTACCTACTCATCTGAATGAGACATATAACAACATCCCAAATAAAATACTTATAGACCCCAATAATCAATAGTGTTCATATAACCACGCCACAAGATCCATATCTATCATCAATTTTATGAAACTATCAAATTTAATTTTTGAATGAATGAAAAACAACCACGAGAAAACTATAAAATCATAGAATTATGCCAGGAAAAAACTTCACCGAACATATGTTTCAAAATGAAAACACCATGATGGAACATATATGATCCCAAAAAACCTAAAAATTGATTACATAATCTCATAAAACCTCATTGGAGCTCTAGTTCTCCCCGTTATAATTATTAGATTATAACTATAAAATTATATTGTTCGTATCATTTTCAATTATATAAAAACAAAACGAACATCGAACTCATTCGCATACGATATGAAAATCATAGTTCATAACTTACAATGTCCCAAAACCCACATAAACATATATCATCATTATATTTCAACCTCATCATTAATAACCAACTGTATTTGATGGATTCACCATTTACATTTACAATATAAGATAAAATGGATCCTCAAATAATGGGTTTAAAAACAATAAACAGTTTCAACTTCCAATCATAAAAATGGGATATGTTTTGCAACTCACGACATTCATTAAATTCTCCATCTAATGTTGGAAAATACCCAGCCAACATGGCCCTTGAAAAACTAGATCTATCAGTCATCATGTCACCATCTCACCTAGCTGGTATTCTTACACATCTATAAGTGTTACATGACCACTGATACACAATCATTTTACTCCATTCCAATATCCTATTTTAATTAAACAGGATACATCTTTACTGAACAAAAAAAATAAGCATGCCTCACTTCACAGTAAGTGCACCACTAATGTACATCAAAAAAATAAGACCTAGGACTAATTTTTGAGGCACACAATCAAGGAGGAATAAATCATATATTTCATTTACCATAATTCATTTTCATGTAGAATTACCTATTGTATTTAAACATAAATCTCATTGGTTTTTTACAGGAATCATTATTCCACAATAATTATTCCACTGTTAGTTCTAAAAATCTATAATGCCTATAATATGATGAAGACACCCCTATGACGAATACATCAATCCAAACCATTTGAATATCATTTTCAATTTCTTTCTAAATCAACTCCAACCAACTCATCCCACATTCCAACTACTTATATCACAGCCGCTGGGTGTAGTTGTCCCTCTCTCTCCATATTTAAGGAAATGTCAACCATAACCCATTACCTAATTTTGAGAACAAAACCCAATAATTTATTTTATACAATTCTACCATAATGAACTCACTCAAGAACACTTGATGGTTCACTCTAACCAAATGGATTTACGTACATTTATCAATGAGTTCTTCCTACCAAGATTCACTTAATAAAACTAAACTAACATTTATGTAGCTCATATTATAGTCACTGTTCTCATATAATACTCAGGATGATGCCAATATATTTGTAATGATCATATATATATAGGAATTAAATGAAAATGTAATTCATAAATACCACCATAAAATAATATTAATAATGTTTCAGCGGCTCTTTTGTCTCCAAGATTCTATTAACACTAAAATGTTTAATTATCCTATTATACCTGAAAAAATGAAACCACATCTAACTCTAATGTGTTAAATCTCATCAAAACTGGCTCATAAGCCCAATCCACTCTCACTAATAGACCAATTAGGCTCCTGATCAATATTATAACCCATTGGAAGAACCTCTTTGAAATACAATTACTTGAACATAGAAACATAACAAACCATCCCCTCTTAAAATCTACAACATGTATGAAGCACTTTCACACATGTCACCATTCTCCACAAAATGAATCACAAGTTCCCAAACCCCATATTATATTGTACACTTCACAAACTTCTATCAAAATTACAAATAATTCACTTGTACTTCACTTTCATTGGAGAACACATTACTCGTTAAACCATTCTTGGTGGTCACTATCTAATGATATATCGTCTTAAATATGTTAATTAGGGTCATGTCAAGATGGTCACTAGGATATTACACATAACACCACAAATCAAATATCACATCATGTGCATGGTACAAACACCTACGTTTAAACAGTCACATAAAAGGAAACACCACATTGGGAATCAGACATGATATCGTCTCACTATCACATGGAATCATCAGGTCATAACACCAATATATATAATGTCATATCTATAATACATCACTTTATACCAATATCTCAACACTAGGGAACCCTTCAACTCTGACAATCCGCACATCAGACTTCTCTCTAGAGGACTAGTCCACTCAACAATTCCCAAATAGAACAACCCACTATGTTTTGAATGGTCATTTAATTATACCATGTTGAACCACCAATTTATCTACACCAAATATGAACAATTTCCACATTAACGCCTTAATTATCAGGATTCTCAAGATATATACACTTAAATTTCCATGTTATGCAAATCAAAAAATGACACACTAGAATTCCAATAAAATATGGATTCATTGTATCACACATGATGCATGAGTCACTTCCTACCACTATGGGACAAGATTCAAAATGAATCATTTCCCAGTTAGAAAATGGGAAAAGTGATATAAATGAATTAAAAATAATAAAATACAAAACACTGTTAAAATTAACTTGTTGATAATATTTATAAAATATAACATCAAAAATCGAGAATGTCAATCCCATCCATGGAATTTGGCACTTCGAACTGGAATATGTGTTCACATATCAGCTATTGATACCCATCATATGTGTTGGTAAATTCCAATACATGTAGTATAATAAATACCAAAAAATGAGAGAGAAATAAAAAATATTATAACACCACTCTGTAATGGATCATCCCAAATACTACTAAACTAGTGTTTCGAGTTGGCCTTCCATATACCTCATGTGTAAATCCTCATTCAATTTTTGATTTCGACTTGTAGATGGGGCCTATAGTCGAAATGTGAGGAGAATATACCCACATATCAATGTTTACAAGAATATTTAAAATAAAATATTCATATTCATCTTGGTAGGTGGAAAAATAAATTAAATGAAATTGAATCTAGTTAGTAAGGAAATGAAATACATTAAAAGACTGGACAACAATTCCTTACATAAAAAATAGTTCTTCTACTGTTTTAAACATATATACAAATAAACAATTGAATACCAAATAAAGGAGGCACTATATCCAACTCTATTCCATGTTAGAGACCCAATCATAGTTCCATAGTGGGATGTTGTTATCCCATCTAGGGTAAATACATGAATGGGGGGGGGAATATACGGGTATAAAAAATTGTACATTTGGATATTTTTTATCATTAAACAATACACTATCCTCTTCATTTCTCATTAAAATTTATGGATATAAATAAAATCATACATGATACATATCTGTGTTACATGGAATAACTTCATTGAGACATATCAAAGGATCATACAACAGAAATTTGCTGAGGTACCAAATCCACTGTGGAAAACATCCAAATTCACATTTCAGGATAGATCAATATAATCCCTAAAAAATATCATTACAATGACTAGATATTTATCACTACAACCTTTTTTTATCACTAAAAATAGTTTATTTAGCGGCTATATACCGATAAAAATTCACCGTTATCCTCTCCCTTTGACCACATCTCTAGAATAGATTCACACATTTATTATGGACATGATGTTCTCTTATTTATAAATAATTAATACATACTCAGTTGTAGGTATATTCTCTATTGATTTTATACATTCATCCACTTCATCATTGACACATTAACTTTGATGTACTAGGTAATCCATTTCTTATACTTCTTTTTCTAACTAACTTTACATTGATTATACCAAATTCATGAAACATTCCAATTCTTCACCTGTATATTCTACCTTTGTCAACCACAGAACTTTTTATGTTTTCACCTCTTTTAGAATGATCAACTATTCATTGTGATGTAACCTTATTTAGTAAAGATCAAACACATTCACGATTCTTACTTAGAATTGATAAAGCTCATACCATTCATTCTGCATTGTATTTCCATATTAAACATCAAAACATTCTCTACAATTAAAAAATTATACAATATTTTATAGTCTTCTATGAAATTTCCCTATACGAATCATCATACATTTTAGAGAAATTGAAACATTATTATGTCTGTATTTCTATTTAGTGGTTCTTATATGCCTATTTTTAGCAATTAACTCTTATTTTAGAAGCAAACATCCTCACCATAACATTTTCATGAAACTTTCTAATAACTTTCATGATTCTACCTCTTTTCAAGACACACGAGGTATATTTTTTATTCATGAAGCTTCTGATATTTGAGGAGATTCATTTGTTTTAATTACACATTCATGAGGCTCATTGGTTGTGATCCATGCCTTCGTGAAACTCCCTTCCTGAAAACTATTTTTCAAATCACTCATTACTTTTACATATTTGTATGTGTAATTAATTGGTAACCAACAATCATAATAATTGGGAAATCCTCCAAATTTTGGGCCTCAAAACCTTTTCATACACTAGTAATATATGACACATTATATCCACAAAAATTGGTTCCTCTTATAGGGAATTCATTTCGTTGTATTATATTTTCTTTAACAATACTTGTCCAAAATCCATGTGGAACTCCACTTCTGATGATAGAATCCTTCTTTTTCAAATCCAAAAACAAAACCAGCTAAACCACACAATAGGGTTATGTTTCAGGTTTCTTTACCATCAATCCCATGCTTTGGATTCGATGATAAGTCTTAACATTTTGATTCCAAAATAAAGAATCTTCATTCTTCTAAAAAAATTAACTTCATGTGATTATAATTTTTCTCAGAGATTTTACTCAACAAACACTCCAATCCCACAGGGTCCATGCTCATTATGAGAAACCAGAGTAGTATATAAACTTCATCAATGAATAAATACATTTTATGATTTTATGGAAACAACATCTTTCCCATTTCACATGAATGTGAATATCACTACATTGTGGAATTTCATATAGTGAAGTACAAAGATGAAAAAATGTTGGAAAAAACAAAATTTCTCATGGAGAGGGGCTACCATATCCCTAATTTTTCATGTTTGGGGAGTCGAAAAAAGTACATGACTTAGTTGATGAATTTGAAATGATTCTATGGGTAATGCCTTTTTCAGAATGTCTACAACTTGTAGTTCTACAGGAACATAATCCAACATCACTAGCCCTTGATCTACCATATTCTTGATAAAAAAATACTTGATTTCAATGGGTTTTATACTCAAAATATGCTGTGTATTTTTTTATAAGATATATAGAACATAAACAATCAAAATGGTTTTTATTAGAGACATCACTCTAAATCCCACTTCATCAAGCTGTTAATTCATGCACAATTACTGTGTGCAAGACTTAGGGGACCCTAATTATTCATCATATGTGGTTCTCAATGAAAGGAAATATTGTTTAATTATTTTAAATGAAATAAAAAATCTGACATGATAGAATGTACCAACTACTGTTGAGTTTCTATCATCTAATAATCATGGTCTATTTTGATCTCTATTGACCAATAACTCTTACTGATAATTTTGATAGTATAGAAAACATAAATCATAAATCCCTATCGTATACCAATGTATTATTTCTTACTACTTGTATGTTGATTTATATATGATATAATTAATATATTTATTCTTGGAATGTTGCAAAAATACTATAATGTCTTATCAAATTCATGTACAATAGACTAAAAATTATATTCAAGTTTTTTGAGACATTAAATTCATTTCTTTTGTCATCCCATAACTGTTTCATTAGGGAAGTGATGAGATTCATCATCTATTTGGAATTATGGATACAAAAATATTCTCAAAACATCATAGTCCTATTTTTATTGAGAAATTAATGTTTCATTCAAAACATATGTGACCTATAAATCATGGAAATACTTCGGTTCAAAATCACTAACATTATGAATTCACTTCTCATGAATTAGGTGAACAATTTTTTTCCATCATCTAATCCCTAAAATAAATTTTTATTCACATAATCCATAACAATTATCACATAGTTAATTTCATTATAGACACCTATGTTGTAACTAACACCACCATGTACAAATATGAGCATCATAAAAAACTGATCTTGCCTTAAGTACCATGCCCTTGTAGCATTCTAAAACCCATATTGTTCCTTCTTCAGCCAACAGCCTCTATCCTCATATTCATGAATGTTAAAAACATCTAGCATCTAAATATAAAATTCACCTTTTAGAACACCATTCAAAAATGATGACTTTAAATCCATTAGGAAAAAAATAACATTCATTATACTACTATGGATAAGAATGATCAGATTCTTTCATTCCCCACAAAAGATGAATATACTGCATCGACCATAATATCATAAATCAACGAGTTCCTATTGAAAACTAAACTTTATTTATTTCAATAAATTGTGCAATATTCATTCAACCGATTGTTAATGATCCATTGGTCCCAATAACATTGTTATATGTTGGTATTGAAATAATATCCCATGTTTTATTCTTCTAAATATGGTAAATGTATTCGTTCATAGCTTAAACCCAGTTCTCATATGTTGATTCATCATCAAAACATAAGGCTCCACCTAAGATATGATGGATTCCTACTGTAATGACAACATTCATCATTTTTGAAAAGGTAAATTTGATCACTAATGATGTTTTATCATTAAAATTTATCTTGTAATTTCTATTCCCATAAAAATATAGATTTTTCATCTATATTATAATAATAAATATCTTATTCTGAATCAAAATTATTCACATCAACTTCCCTAGATGTGATTACCTCCACATTACTAACATTAGGGAGTTTTTCATAATTTTGTGGTTGATTTTGATCATCCTCTATTATAATGACATCACTAGTTTCAACTAACATTATAATCCTCTTTTTTAAACATTTATATGATTTAATTTTCATGAATATCTAATAAATATACACTCATTAAATAAGGATTAAATTTTTTTCTATTTTTCCTTATATATAATAAAATAATTACATCAAATGGTTTGAAATTATTTCAATGTAGGCTTATTATATACCACATCTCAAACATAGTCTTCAGATCCTAAAAATAAAAAATATACCATATTGATATGTATACCATTTTCATGACTATTTCCTTCCCAATTCTATTAGATGGGTCATTTTCAATAAGAATATTTTTAGCTTTCTACTTCTGGATCTGATTTCCACTCGAACTCACTCTATTTTGTTGTGGATTTACCACTACTGAAACCTAAAAATGTGTCCTATGTTTCTAAATAAAATATTCAACCTGATTATTTTGTAACTATGTACCTTTATCTAAATGAAACAACCTAATACTTTATTCAGGAATCCTATCATATTCAGTCTGATAATATTTTATGAAATAGAACACATCATACTTGTGTTTAATAAAAAATACCAATTGCATTATGTTGAAATCATAAATTAAAAGAAACATAATTACTCTTTTATTCAATGGATTATGGTGGGATATATCCACATACATATTCTTGAAACAATTCAATAAATTTTGATGATTGATTTTCAATTTCCTTATATGTCTTTCTAATGATATCTCATTGTTAAAAAACATCACAAGTATGAATATTATCACAAGATATCTTATGGATATCTTGAGATACATTGCATTTTAAACGATCTTCAAGGGATGGTTGACATTTATGTATAAGTCAATTATTCAAACACTCGTTTTCATCAACTGTAGATAAACACCACGTAACTTTCTCTCCACATAAAATGTAGAGATATCTGTTTGTTATTTTATCCATGTAAAACAACAACACCATATCGTACTTTGAATACAAACATTTTCTTATTTAAGATTATACCATTCCCCGAGTAACATAGTTGATTGTTACGAAGAAATGTATGATAGATTCAATCAAAAAATATAGAATAAACACATTTCTTTTCAATTTCCACAAAATTTGGATTTTAGTTAACCAATAATATTCATGCCTTTTCCATTTATAAATTTTACAACACTATCATTATCTTGTTTTATTATAATTACGATATCATTATAAACATTCATATGGGTTGTAAATCCACTACTAAAAATCCGAACAACAAACAAATTTAATACATTAATGGAAATCAAAACAACCACTACCTACTTAGTTCATTTCTTTTTTCTAGGGATTTGACTTGATAATTTATGTGGATTGAAAATCATGATCTCCATATGAGTATATAGAAGAATCTTCATACTATAGAGATGTTAATATATTTTTCATTTTCAACTCATTTTATGACACATTGAGATGCTGGTTAAAACCACATTCAGTATTCTTGACACATTCCTTTGAATTTTTGATGTGAAATATCTTTCCATGTTTCAAAATCCTCTACTCGGCATTGTCTACCAATTCACTGGATATTCATAATGGAATCACAAAAACCCATTTTAAAAATACAAAACCATATAGTCTCTCCCAAAAACATCACATTACACTGGTTTCATGGAATATTAAATGTGATTACTTCTGAGTCACATGTGTACATATCCCAAATGGAGTCAAACCTTTTCAGAACATGGCCACATCTGGACTTACATAGATCCATCGATGAATCAAACATTCATGTGACCACACACAGAAACTGACTTCCGGTCACATGATCCATACATGACTAGATTCTTCCCCTAATGCCTACTTACTCAATTTACCATGCCTCGTGATTCCTCACCCTCATCGACTCCAAGGTATTCTTAATATATCATCCAAAATAGAAATCTTCCATAAAATAAATACACAGCACATAACCACCATCACCACATATCTCACCTTAATAACAAAAGAATCCACCGAAACATTAGTCAACTATGACTCCTTTGCTCGAAATGAACATTGAGGCATCCATTAATTTTGTTTTAAACTGACAGGTCAGCCACCAAAATGGTCCAACCCCTTGAAATGAGTCTTACAACTTGTACCAGCACTCAAGAACCTATCAGATAATGATTCCAATCAATAACTAAGCACATTTTCATAAAACACAATGAAACAAACCGTGTTTTGATTCCACCTCTAAAGTAACCACTTATTCTTCACATCCTAAGACACCTTCAACTGTAAGCCAACCACTCATTAGGGTACCCTCAATTTACCAAAAACATTCAATGCATGACCATAGATGTAGTCGCATCCCCATAACCACAAACCTTCCAATTTGAAACTCAAGGCTGAATCAGTAGCAAGAAAAATTCTTCCTATTCCAATGCCAAAGTCAAAAAAATTCCATATGTTTGATACACATCCGAAATCACAAATATCTACATCTAAATTCTCTCATAGGTCCCCTTGATTTACAAACATTAATGACTCTATAAACTAGTATCTTGACAAAAAAACACAGCTATCCATCTCATTAATCCATACACATCAATCCTTAATAAAAAATTTCCCATAGGAGGCACACTTAACCTCTTTTTGATACAAATAGTTCCTAAAACTCCAACTAACCATTTTATATAGAATTATCCCCAAAGATACTCATACACATATATCAGAAATATTATCCAAACAACCACTTTGAGGATGAAAATCAACTTGTCGGGTCCCAACCCAAATAAGACATCAAAATAACATATACAATCCATAGGGTCCAATATACACCCCACACAATCACAACCCACAATGTTTCCCAAAAAAACTATTGAACAAAGTCTTATGAACCACAGGATAAAACCCTACTGATGGTATAATAAACTCATATCTTTTACCATACAAAAAAATATAGTCAGTCTGCATGACCCAAATACATGGTATCCTAACTATGATACACTCACCAGCAAAACAACCCATCCAAATAATCTATTCACTACAATAAGGTTACCGGTCTCACATGTACCATCATGTTCCAGCCTTTCGTATGCCCTAAATCCTTGTACCCATTCTACAGAAATCATCGAATGGTTTAACAACCAATACTCTTGAGTCAATTCAAATATACTCGCCATGACCCATGGTGGGTCCCATTCCATTATCTATATAAAACTACAGATATACTCACCGAACTACTCATGTCCTTAGTTATCTTGAAAAAAATATTTTTTATTACTCCGTTGTTGGTGGATCATTCATGGATATATCGTATTATCATTCAAATGGTACATGTCTTCTTGGGGATAATTTCATTGAAAATTACAAACAAGATTCTTTCAATAAATTTTGTAAATATTTCCTAGTTTACACAGAAGAAGGCTACTCACTAGCTAGAAACAACCCATTTCACATACAATGTCCCAATAGGCATAATAACATCTACAAACCTACCCTTGAATATCCTATCATGTGTCATGATCAACATGGGGTAATCCAAAATACATAGACACATGACATTCATTACATACCTTTTTGTACCATTTCTTAATTGCAATGTAAATAGTTTCTTCTTAGGCATAATTTAAAATTTCACAACTTGTTTCTACCAAATTTTTTACTAAAATATTTCATTTAACATTATTACTTAACCATTATTTAACCATAATTCCATTTATAAATTTAAATCATTTTCATTAAAAAAAAATTTCTTTATAGTTCACATAAAGTGTAGAAACCCTACATGTTCCAAACACCCATCCCATGTGCGCCAATAATGATATAGGAAACCTATATCCCTTGGTTCCTAAGAAAATTAATGAATTAAAAACCATTTATTATTAATTATATGAGAATAATATCATAAATATTCCAAAAAACACAAAAAATACATCACCCCATGGTGAAATATCATTCAATAATAATAATTAAAGGCCCCGGCCTTAAACCTTACTTAATCTTGAGTTATTACAAGATTACACATTGAGGATCTTTTCAGGTTTAGAGTTTTAGAGAATTAGATCATAAAACTTGCATTACATTCCACATATAAACAAAGTGGTTACATAAAGATAGTATTCTTCTTTCCCATCAATGGAAACATATTTAAAATAAAACATGGATTCTTTCTTGACACTTCCTTGACACAATCATCATATCATGTACCTTTCCATTGACCTGTGAAAAACATTTCAAAAAACATGGGAGGAGCATAAAAAGCTCAGTACGGGATATAAAAATATGGAAAGGAAACATTGGTACATATATACATAAGAATGAAATCATACATTACCCATAAAACATAAGCACTTTAACATACCTCATCAAATGATGAATAAATCATAGAAATCATAAGACATAAAGGTAACTTGAGGCATTCATAACATTCTTACATAGGGAGTAACCCTCTTGGTTACGTTTGGAATACCCATCACAGTATATTCCCTAAATCTCTTTGGAGAAACCTTAACGTTTCACTCCACCGTGTTACCCAATGCATTGGAGAGCTATATCGGGCTCACCCGCCCTTAGTTTATCACGGAACCACCCGTCTTCATAATAATTCCCAAGAACCTCAACATAATCGTATCACATAAAACATGCATAAAGGAAACATAATATTTCCACCTTTCAATCACAAGATTTCAATACAATACATTGATATAAAAACATTATGAAAACCATTTTCAATACCAAAATTATAGAAAAGTAAAAGATGGTATTTCTTTTTCTTTTAAAAAAAGTTATGGCTTGTAGAGGAAGGCGAAACTCAAATAATGGTCACGGCGGCGGAGAAGTCGTTGTCACCGCATACGTACGACAAAAACATTCCCTTTTGAAGTTTAGTAAAACACTTCTTATAAAAAAGATTCCTTTTGGATAAACGTAAAATTAAAAGTGGTTTATACACCTAATAAAAAAAGGTTGTGTATAAAACAAAATATGCCTCAATGAAAGGAGATTGAGACGAAGTCCCATACCTCGGGTCCGACTTGACTCGGTCGTTCTTTAATATCCTAAAAAATAAACTTGAGTTAATTTCTACTTGTTTAAGAACCTTTTTCCAATTCATTATTCATTTAATATCACTTATTTCCATGTCATGAACACTATGTAATTATTTAAGTTAATAACGGTCATTTTAACGATCATTGGTACTTGAGTCAAAAATAAACTCTTTATAATTACAAGTTGTTCGTGTATCCATTATATCCAGAATGGTATTCATGATGTAGATATCTTATATATCATATATATCCAGTACATCCATGGATTTATAATATTATATAACATTTAGAGGTAAGAAATGAAATGCACCGTTCATGGAGACGGTAAGCCGTATGTACGCATGAACGCTACTTTCATTTCTATTTCGTATTTTTATAGAATGGAATCATAATGATAAAAAGTTATATTATAATTTCAGTATAATATAATATATAATATCATATTTCCATCCTTTATACATCCCACATATGGTATTTAATGAATCAAATCACTTTGAGGGGGCGGTAGTCCGCACTTCCTTAAATGAAGATATTGCATTTACCCATAATGGAAACCATAAAGGTATGCCCAAAATGAAAAATACAGAAGCTTAAGGAAAACATAAACATATTATATATCATATATAAATACAGTGACATCTTAATGGCCACCTTTTAAGGTGTTAAAAGAATGTTGAACAATCATCGTTTCGAGAGGCATAAATTCACCATCCACAGAAACAGTATGTCCTTTAACCATTATATGTAGGTGTGTGTAAGTATAGCTAGAATCCTTATTTTAACAACATCATAGTATATTTATGATACTAGATTTTTTACAAAAGAAAAATAATAAAAATAGAATAGGGGGTTGGAGAAGCAAAATCAAACAAAAGGACTCAAAAGAAGACATTACCTTAAAATCGGGTAACTCTCTTAGATTTGAGGTCAAAGGATTTCTTGGGAATACTTTGCCCAAAGTGAGGCTTCAAGGAGTAAGAGAGGGATGTGGAGAGCCATAATGGGCAGGGGTTGGCCGAGCCAAAGGCTTTGCGAGTGTGGGTAAGGAGGTAGAGGTGGGGGCCTTTTATAAGAGAAGAGGAGGGGCACTCTTGGAAGGTAAAGAAAAGTCACGTTATTTTAAAAAGGTATTCGGATTTAAGAGGTCCCACATTGATGTGTTTCGAGGATAAGGTGATAAGGGTTCTAAATCCACTCATACATTAGGTTTTTTCCATGTTTAGGTCTTAGAGTTTACATTATCATTCCATTTTATTTAAATAGTTAAATAATGACGTCATCGCTGCATCATCATGATGTCATAAATAATTTAATTTATTTAAAGTCTAAAAATTATAAAAAAATACTATGATGTAGGAAATATTTGTATATTTCCAATGAATATTTATAATCATAAATCTGATCTTTATAACCCCATGAAAAAAATTGTTTTAGTAAAACATCTCATGTTTGTGTCATTTTCACTTTTACATTAAATAAAATGTTATTTATGTCATTTCCCAACCAATGTGGCTCCATGGGGTCTCCAAGTTGACCCATGGATTTTCTCGGTCGGCTATGACACATCCAATGAGGGTAGGACATGTTTAAAGCTCATCTCATTTTATTAAAGCATTATTTTTACCTTAAACTACACTAATTACCTCTAATCGCGATTAAGAACTTAAGAGTTACTATTCACCAAAAAATTATTTTAATCTCATTGAACCACATTTTAAGTATTAATGACAACCATGTATGTTGGATTTTTGAAATTAAAAACATAGAAGTGGTAAAATTTCATTTAAACGAAAAATCAGTTTTTATAAGTACCACTTAGTGGTTTCACTATTCATCAAAAATTGATGTTTTTCAGAAAAATACCAAAAATTAACCGTAAGCTATATTTGATATTAAGAATTCAAAAATGAAGTCTATTTTACAAAATTCAAAACATATAAGTCACATTAATTAATTTAATAGTTAATTTCTGTTGTCATGACAAATAGCGTGTTTTTATGAAACAATAAGTATCAAAAGATTGACACCAGTTTAAGTCCAATTTCAAAGTGAAATTGATTCCAATGACCACCATTGGATTAAATGGTAAAAATATATTCCAATTTCACTTCAAAAACAATTCAAAAGATAATCTAATCATATAAATAAATTAGATTAAAAAGCAGTTTTGATGTAAAATGCAGTATTTTTAACTATTCATTAAAAAATGAACATTGTGTGAAAAATACCAAAAATACACACAAAGTAAATTTTGATGTCCCCATCATAATGAATAAGTTTATTTTGACAAACATAGCTTATAAAATTTTCAAAATACGGATTTAAAAATGGTTTTCCTTCAAAAGGCAGTAAAACAATCTTTTAAAAATATTAGTGTATTTCATGCTTAAGATTGGATTTATTTTCATTTTAAGACTCTAAAACACTATATAATTCATTAATAGACATAGATAAAAATATATATTACTCAATACTTACTTGGGATGTTATATCCTTCCCCCCTTCTGAAAATTACATCTCCGCAATTTATTTACTTATCGAATAAATGAGGGTACTTATCCATCATTGCATTTTCAGATTCCCATGTTGCCTGTTCCATCATGTGGATTTTCCACAAAACCTTTACCTGATTAATCACCTTATTCTGTAACACTTTCTCCCTGTGGTCAAGAATCTGGATAGGTTGTTCCTCATAAGATAGGTTCTCTTCCAGCTAAACAACCTCTGGACTCAAAACATGAGATGGAACTGGAATATACTTTCTCAACATCGAAACGTGAAAAACATTGTGTACCTGAGATAAACTCAGAGGTAAAGCCACCCGGTATGCAACTGATCCAAATCTCTCCAGAATTTCATATGGTCCAATAAACCTTGGACTCAGCTTTCCTTTCTTACCAAATCTTATCACACTTTTCCAAGGAGAAACCTTGAGAAAAACCTGATCACCTACCTCGAAAGATAGATCCTTCCTCCGGTTATCCGCATAACTCTTCTGCCTACTCTAAGCTGTTCTCATGTGATTCTGAATCAGCTGAACGTTTTCTGCCATCTCTTCTACCAATTCTGGTCCCATCAACTTCCTTTCACCGACTTCATCCCAGAAAGCTTGAGTTTGACACTACTTCCCATATAATGCCTGAAATTTTTTTTATCTGTATACTGGAATGAAAACTGTTATTATATGAAAATTCAACCAAAAAAAATGTTGGTCCCAACTTCCCTTCTAATTCATAGAGCAAGAACGTAGCATATCCTCCAATGTCTGAATTGTTCATTCTGACTGCCCATCTGATTGAGGATGAAAAGTTGTACTAAAATTTAATTCAGTACCCAACGACTTTTAAAGTCCTTTCCAAAAGTTAGAAGTGAACCTGGGATCGTGGTCAGATACAATGGAGAGAGGAACTCCATTTAACCTGAATATCTCTTTAAGATACAAACGGGAAAGTTGATATAGGGAAAAAGTATCTCGTATAGCAAGGAATTTAGCAGATATAGTCAAGCGATCAACAATAACCCAGATTGCATTATTACCTCGAGATGTCTTCGGTAATCCCACAACAAAGTCCATGGATATATTCTCCCATTTCCACTCTGGCACTGGTAAAGGCTGAAGCATCCCTTTTGGTAACTACCGCTCTTCTTTATCCTTTTGACAAGTCAAACACTTCACAGTAAAATCAGCAATATCTCCTTTCATTCCATCAAACCATTAATACTCCCGAAGATCTCTGTACATCTTAGTACTGCCAGGATGAACTGAAAATGGAGAACTATGAGATTCACATAACAACTCTCTCTTCAACTGTGAATCACAAGGCACACACAATCTCTTCCCAAATATCAAAACACAATCATTATCAATGTTGAATTCAGGCAATATACCTTTCTGAACCAGCTCTACCTTTTTCTGAAACTCACTGTCTTGCTTCTGTGCCTCCTTGATTCTATCTGATAAAGATGATCTCACTGATACCTGAAACAAAATAGGAGAACTTCCTGCACCAACAGCTTCTATTCCAAAGTTCATCAAATCCTTAACCAAAGGATCACGTTCCAAGCGCAACATTGCTAATGAAGCATTACTTTTTTGACTCAAAGCATCAGCCACTTTATTTTCTTTTCCGGGATGGTAATGAATTGTACAATCATAATCCTTGATTAATTCCAGCCATCTCCTATGTCTCATGTTTAACTCTTTCTGAGTTAATATATACTTTAAATTTTTTTTATCAGTATCTATTTTACAGTTTACTCCATACAAATGATGCCTCAAAATTTTTAAAGCAAAAACAACAGCAGCTAATTCCAAATCATGTGTAGGGTAATTTACCTCATGAGTTTTCAACTATCGTGAAGCATAAGCAATTACATGATCATTCTGCATTAGGACGCAACCAGGTCCTTTCAATGAAGCATCACTGTATATAACAAACTCTCCATTCATGGAAGGTAGTGCCAAAACTGGAGCATTCACCAATCTTCTTTTCAATTCTGGAAAACAGTCATCAAATTCTTTTGTCTAGATAAACTTAACACCATTATGAGTTAGCTTAGTCATTGGACTAGATGACCGTGAAAAATTTCTAACAATACTTCAGTAATATCCTGCCAAACCAAGGATGTTACGAATCTCAATTACATTTGTGGGTCTTGGACATTCTTCAACAACATTTTTTTTTCAGGATCAACAGTTATCCCATCTTTAGAAACAATATGACCAAGGAAAGAAATTTGTTGCAACCAAAACTCACACTTTCTGAATTTACCATACAATTTATTTTCTTTTAAGGTTTGCATGATAACCCTTAAATGTCTTTCATGATCCTCTTTACTTTTTGAAAACACCTAAATATCATCAATGAAAACTACCACAAACTTATCCAAGTACTCAAGGAAAATTCTATTAATTAATCCATGAATACAGCAGGTGCATTGGTTAGCCCAAAAGGAATTACTACAAATTCATAATGGTCATATCTTGTACGAAACGCGGTCTTCGGAACATCTTCTTCCTTTACCTTCAGCTGATGGTACCCCGATCTCAAGTCAATCTTTGAAAAATACTGAGCTCCCTGGAGCTGATCAAACAAATCATCGATATGAGGCAAATGATATTTGTTCTTAATAGTGATGTTATTCAAGGCTCTATAATCAATGAAAAGTCTCATTGAACCATCTTTCTTTTTAACAAATAAAACAGGAGCACCCCATGGTGATGTGCTTGGTCGAATGAAACCTTTCTCTAATAAATCTTGCAATTCCTCCTTCAACTCTAAAAGTTCAATTTGATCCATTCGATAAGGGGGTTTTGAAATTGGCTTAGCATCAGGAACTAAATCAAATGTAAACTCAACTTCCTGATCTGGTATTATTCCATGAAACTCATCAGGAAAAACATCAGGATACTCATTTACCACTGGCACATCATTAATCTGAAAAGTTCCTTTATTTTCAACGATGTCTGAAAGGTAACATTCATTTCCATCCTTTACAAGTTTCTTGGCCTCTTGATAAGTTATCAATAGTAAGGGTTCATTCTTGTACAAAAACTGAAAGTCTTTCTGAAAAGAAACATCTTTAGCTCTACAGTCAATCTTAGCATGGTAAATAGAGAGCCAATCCATACACAGGATAACATCAAACTCTACTAGGGGTAGAACAATAAGGTTTGAAAGTAGGTTCTTTCCACAGACAAGGATAGGAATATTCTTATAATTTCTTTTTGCCTCAACATTTCCCCCAGGTGTTTTTACCAACAGTTCAGGAGTCATTTCTTGAGATGGTATTCCCATTTTACTAGAAAAGGTTTCACAGATGAAAGAATGTGTAGACCCCGAATCAAACAACACACTGGCATAATCTGAAAAAACAAACAAAGTACCTGATACAACTTCATTTGATGGCCCAACATCTGCTGAAGTAGTTGAAAAGGATTCCACCACCCCTTTCTGCTTGTAGTCTAACTGCTTCCCATCACCCAAGCTCTTTGTCGGACACTCGTTTGCATAGTGACCCATCTCATTGCACTCATAACATTTCACTAACGGTAAATCAAATTTGGTCTTACCATCACCCTGATCTTTTCCAGTGAAATCACGGGCCTTATGTCCCATCTTACCACATCGGTAGCACTTTCCAGAATTCAGAAGACATTCCCCAGCATGCCTTTTGCCATATTTATCACAAACTAGAAACATAGTTTTCTTACCGTCAGACTTTTTTGAATAATTCTTACCTTTCTCCTGCCACCTCGGTCTCTTCTTCTGTTGGTTGTTATAGAACACTTGAATATCGGAAAACTCCATTTCCACCTTCTCAGCACATCGAACAAGCTTTTCATAACTTTTAAGCTCCCGAGAAACTAATGTCCTTCGATATTTTGGCTTTAATCCTGAGTAAAAACATTTGATTTTACTATCAAGATCTCGGATAAAATTTGGAGCATACCTTGCCAATCGAGTGAACCTTTCTTCATAGGCAGCCACTGAGTCTTCCTCTTTCCTCAATTCCAAGAATTGATTTTCCATCCTAAGTCGAACAGCCTTAGGAAAATAATTCTCAAGAAACATACCTTTGAATTCATCCCAGTCGAGAGCATCAATCTCATCAGCGCCCCTAATATTTTTAACCATCGACCACCACTGATCCGCTTCACCCTCCAAACGTAAATAGCAAGACTAACCTTTTGATTGTCTGAACACCCCATGACATCAAAAATCTTCTCCAGTGCTTTAATCCACCCTTCAGCTAGCACAGGGTCCGATGATCCTCTGAATGATGGGGGATGATGCCTCATGAAATGTTCCACCACTGATATGTTCCTCTGCGGTTGATCTGGCAGATCTCGTGTATGGATACCACCGCCATTTATCGCTTGAGTCAACTACTCCATTACTGAAACAAACTGTTCAGTTCCAATTCCGACCATCTTAGGATGCTAATTCGGAAGGTTATTTCCTTCTGCATGCCTTACTAGCAATGCTTCCCTGTTTCCTCTACGGAAAACAATTCTGAACAGACATGTCTTAGATGAAGCAACATGGTAATCTTCAAATACTATATCACTTCAATTTGACCCAAAAAAAATTTGGATTCATTTAATATAATTCTAACTCATAAAATTATCTAAACCGACCTCTGATACCAATTATAAGGCCCCGACCTTAAACCTTACTTAATCTTGAGTTATTACAAGATTACACATTGAAAATCTTTTCAGGTTTAGAGTTTTAAAGAATTAGATCATAAAACTTGCATTATATTCCACATATAAAAAAAGTGGTTACATAAATATAGTATTTTTTTCCCATCAACGGAAAAATATTTAAAATAAAACATGGATTCTTTCTTGACACTTCCTTGACACTATCATCATATCATGTACCTTTCCCTTGACCTGTGAAAAACATTTCAAAAAACATGGGATGAGCATAAAAAGCTCAGTAAGGGATATAAAAATATGGAAAGGAAACATGGGTATATATATAAAAATTAATTAAATCATACTTTTCCCATAAAACATAAGCACTTTAACATACCTCATCAAATCATGAATAAATCATAGAAATCATAAGAGATAAAGATAACTTGAGGCATTCATAACATTCTTACGTAGGGAGTAACCCTCTTGGTTACGTTTGGAATACCCATCACAATATATTCCCTAAATCTCTTCGGATAAACCTTAACGTTTCACTCCTTTGCGTTACCCAATGCATTGGAGAGCTAAATCGGGCTCACCCGCCCTTATTTTATCACGGAACCACCCGTCTTCATAATAATTCCCAAGAACCTCAACATAATCATATCACATAAAACATGCGTAAAGGAAACATAATATTTCCACCTTTCAATCACAAGATATCAATACAACACATTGATATAAAAATATTATGAAAACCATTTTCAATACCAAAATAAAAGAAAAGTAAAACATGGTATTTATTTTTCTTTTAGAAAAAGGTATGGCTTGTAGAGGAAGCCGAAACTCAAATAATGGTCACGGCGGCGGAGAAGTCGTTGTCGCCGCATACGTACGAAAAAAACATTCCCTTTTGTTGTTTAGTAAAACGCTTCGTATAAAAAAGATTCCTTTGGGATAAACGTAAAAGTCAAAGGGGTTTATACACCGTATAAAAGAAGTTTGTGTATAAAACAAAATATGCCTCAATGAAAGGAGATTGAGACGAAGTCCCATACCTCGGGTCCGACTTGACTCGGTCATTCTTTAATCTCCTGAATAATAAAATTGAGTTAATTTCTACTTGTTTAAGAACATTTTTCAAGTTCATTATTCCTTTAATATCACTTATTTTCATGTCATGAACACTATGTAATTATTTAAGTTAATAACGGTCATTTTAACGATCATTGGTACTTGAGTCAAAAATAAACCCTTTATAATTACAAGTTATTCATGTATCCATTATATCCAGAATTTTATTCATGATGAAGATATCATATATATAATATATATCCAGTACATGCATGCATTTATAATATTATATAACATTTAGAGTTAAGAAATGAAATGCACCGTTCATGGAGACGGTAAGCCGTACGTACGCATGAACGCTACTTTTATTTCTATTTCATATTTTTATAGAATGGAATCATAATGATATAAAGCTAAATTATAATTCCAATATAATATCATATATAATATCATAGTTCCATCCTTTATACGTCCCACATATGGTATTTAACGAATCAAATCACTTTGAGGGGGCAGTAGTACGCACTTCCTAAAATGAAGATATCGCGTTTACCCATAATGGAAACTATAATGGTATGCCCAAAAGGAAAAATACAGAAGCTTAAGGAAAACATAAACATATTATATATCATATATAAATATAGTTACATCTTAATGGACACCTTTCAAGGTGTTAAAATAATGTTGAACAATCATCGTTTCGGGAGGCATAAATTCACCATCCACAGAAATAGTATGACCTTTAACCATTAGATGTCGGTGTGTGTAAGTGTAGCTCGAATCCATCTTATAAAAACATCCTAGTATATTTAGGATACTGTATTTGTTACAAAAGAAAATAATCAATAGATTTTAGGGGGATGGAGAAGCAAAATCAAACAAAAGGACTCAAAAGAAGACATTACCTTAAAATCGGGTAACTCTCGTAGATTTGAGCTCAAAGGATTCCTTGGGAAGACTTCATCCCAATGTGAGGCTTCAAGGAGTAATAGAGGGATGTGGAGATCCAAAAGGGGAAGGGGTTGGCCGAGCCAAAGGCTTTGGGAGTGTGGGTAAGGAGGTAGAGGTGGGGGCCTTTTATAAGAGGAGAGGAGGGGCACTCTTGGAAGGTAAAGAAAAGTCACATTATTTTAAAATGGTATTCGGATTTAAGAGGTCCCACATTGATGTTTTTCGAGGATAAGGTGATAAGGGTTCGAAATCCACCCATCCAATAGGTTTTGGCCATGTCTAGGTCATAAAGTTTACATTATCATTCCATTTTATTTAAATCGTTAAATAATGTGGTCATCACTGCATCATCATGATGTCCTAAATAATTTAATTTTTTAAAGTCCAAAAATTATAAAAAAAATACTATGATGTAGGAAATAATTTTAGATTTCCAATTACTATTTATAATCAAAAATATGATCTTTATAACCCCATGAAAAAAAAAATTTAGTAAAACATCTCATGTTTGTGTCATTTTTACTTTTACATTAAATAAAAAAGTTATTTATGTCATTTCCAAACCAATGTGGCTCCATGGGGTCCCCAAGTTGACTCATGGATTTTATTGTTAGTTCATGACACATCCAATGAGGGTATGACATGTTTCAAGCTCATCTCATTTTATTAAAGCATTATTTTTACCTTAACCTACACTAATTACCTCTAATCGCGATTAAGAACTTAAGAGTTACTATTCACCAAAAAATTTTTTTAATCTCATTGAACCACATTTTACTTCTTAATGAAAACCATGTATGTCATATTTTTGAATTTCAAAACACAGAAGTGGTAAAATTTCATTTAAACGAAAAATCAGTTTTTATAAGTACCACTTAATGGTTTTACTATTCATCAAAAATTGAAGTTTTTCAGAAAAATACCAAAAATTCACCCTAAGATATATTTGATATTCAAAATTCAAAAATAATGTCTATTTTACAAAATTCAAAACACATAAGTCACATTAATTAATTTAATAATTAATTATCGCTGTCATGACAAATAACGTGTTTTTATGAAACAATAAGTATCAAAAGATTGACACCAGTTTAAGTCCAATTTCAAAGTGAAATTGATTCCAATGAACACCATTGAATTAAATGGTAAAAATATATTCTAATTTCACTTCAAAACCAATTCAAAAGATAATCTAATAATATAAATAAATTAGATTAAAAAACAGTTTTGATGTAAAATGCAGTATTTTTCACTATTCATTAAAAAATGAACATTGTCTGAAAAATACCACAAATTCACACAAAGTAAATTTTGATGTCCCAATAATAAATAATAAGTTTATTTTGAAAAATGTAGCTTATAAAATTGTCAAAAGATTAATTTAAAAATGATTTTCATCAAATGGAAGTAAAACAATCTTTTAAAAATATTAGTGTATTCCAGGCTTAAGATTGGATTTATTTTCATTTTAAGCCTCTAAAAACTATCTAATTCATTAATATATATAGATAAAAATATCTATTACTCATTACTTACTTCGGATGTTACAATAAAGAACCTTAAGAATAACAATTTCCCCAAAATGGGTACTTGGGGTAACCCTAGTACATGGGTGGGTTAATGAGAGAGCTCATTTCCAAGACATGTTTCATAATATTATCCCTTTTACTAACCCACATAAAGTGACAACATAAAACAACACCTCTAATTATTCTTTTTAATGTCCATGTATTGGAATCCAAGAAATATATTCCCTATGCAGTGTCTCCACAAGATCTCAATAGTGAATCCCCTTTTTCCATAGAATTCCAACATGAAAAAAGTTATAATATATCAAGTGGAGAGACTATAAAATCATTGGTAGAGTTTCACACACTAAATAATGTACTGAATGAATGAAAATATATGAAAAAAACATTCACATTCATTACTAATCATTTCCCTAAAGGTGGTATAACCCACATGAAAAAAAAATTCCATATCCTGATTACAATGTCAGAAGTGATGAAACCCCAAAATGATGACAAAAATCATACTTCCCAAACCATGTCTTATCATGGATCTTAATCCATCTGTATCCAAAGACTATCTAAACTACCTAGGAATGGTCCTTTTCTCATGCCCAAACCTGGAAAAATGAAATATAATTGGGTACCCAATGATGCCCCAATCAGGGTGTGAATACAACTCAGCATGCCACCAACAATGGTGTCTAAAAAATATACAAACCAAAAAGATAGTTATTGAATTTATTAAATATATTAAATGGTAATAAAAATACTACTCGAGTTATATTAGTATCTCATATTTACTTAATCAATTTTCGTCATAATTTCCATTTCATCACTTAGACTGTCTAAATTACAATGTTCATCTTCACCACAAGTTACTTGGGATGGACATAACATCATATACACTAAGGAAACAACCTACCAATTATAATTAATAAGGATTATGTCATGATTCTTTTATCATAAGGGGAAACCATTTAAAAATCAATTAAATCACTTTCCATGGAGCATCGTTCTAGGTAGTTTCATCCAATGCATCTATTAGGGTCATAGAGACTCAATATAACTCCCAAACCTATGTATTAAGTGGGTGGTGTTAGAGAATAAGCCTAACCCGACCCATGGGAGGAGGGTCAGTCCTTTTTCTCTATCCACCAGGCCATGTGCACATGCTAATTCTTCCATTTACCACATATACCATATCACAACCAATAAACATTCAATAAACATAACATTCAAATTTCATAAACTATCAACATGTAAATTAAAATTATACCCTAACCCATTAGAAAATATACCATTCATATCGTATAACCCATTTTACCCATTTCCCTTACCAGCACCTTAACTCATATATATATTCATCATTTTGCATAAATTAACCCATTTTAGCGTATTCCTCATTTCACATTATTCCATTTAACCAATTTTCACATTTTTTCCAAATAATACCTTACGACCTTAACAAGTATAAAATAATACCACAATTAATTTTTATGTTAAACCAATACTTCTACATGTTCATCATGAGATCTACTTTATCAGAAGCCCAATTTATACATGATATATCAATTTTCCTTGTTTTGGAAATTTGGGATGCCTAATGGGTGTCACTAAATTAGTTGAATCAACCCCAACGCACCCCATGGGGATAATCGGGGGTTCAATTAGTAATTTAGCCAACCACTTTACCAAATATTTCTCAATGAAACAAATGCACACCATGCATGAATCAATATCACCAATACACATGCCAGAATACAAAACCAAATTAATGGATATAACATGTAGACCACCTACTAAAAATCTAAATATTAACAAACCCATACCATTAGGCATAGATTCAGATTCAATATACCTTTAAAATACTAGACTATGAAGCATCAAAAAATAGTGGTTTGGTTATTCATAAGAATAAAAACAAATCTACAAGACCTAACCCAGAAAATATAATCAATAGGAGTGTTGGGAATACCTAGAGCATATATCCTCACACAATTAAACACCAAACATCATAGAATAAGAGGAAATCCACCCTCGGGAAGCCCAAGTTTTCATGGATTGTCATTATGGATTGATGAGGAAGAAATGGGGATGAAATAGAGTGATGATCTTTAACATCCATGGAGGGATTTTCTAAAAGCCCACTTTTTATGAGGATCAATGTTTGGTTATATGGTTTTATAATGAATTCACTTATTGTGGTCCAACCTCTATGAAAGTGGGGGTTAATACACATGGATTCCTGGGGATTCATCACTATTTGAAAAACCCTGTTCCAACCATTTAAAATTATTAAATCTATATTCCAAGTGTTTTGATCTCCCCATGGTATGGTATTATTAACTATTCACCCTCCTCTGAGATAGAACAGTTTGGGAGAACACTTAACTCTTTCCATATGCTAACCGTTCATGATGAATAGATTGTGATGATTTTTTCTTTTACTTCATGTTTAGAACACCCATAACACCCCTGAGTCTCCAGATACACCTGGTGAACATTTCATTAAAATAAAATAAGGTGTTTAAATCGCAACATAACCAATACCATACATCACAATGTCTGGGATCCTACATTCTCCCTACATTATAATTAGTCATCCTTGATTCGTAACCCCAATCATTACTAAAATTTTAAAGTATGAGATTGGGCCACCGGGCCTCAATATCTAAAACTCTATCCCTTGTATCTCACTAAATGATCTCGTACTACAATAGTATTAGAACCACCATCTTTTTCCATCCCCACAACATATTCTCACTATGAATCGTAGGGATAGATGGATTCTCCACAAAGGACGTGTCATCATCAAACAAAATATCAGTCAAAATAAACATCAAGGCAAGCCTAGGAATCATTGCCTAAATCTAAACAAAATGAAGTGTCACACATAGAATAATGTAATCACGGAAGATTCATTAGGTGTTTCATTGGACCGAAACTCCTCTCAACTCATTTCCCAAATCACATGGAGATATCATACTTAATTTTCAAAACTCTAATAGAGCCCTAAAACATCATCACCTAATGGAACATACATTCCTCCAACCAAATTCCACAATCATTATAGGTCAGCACCCTGAGGCCTAAAGATCATATTCCAGATTCAAAAGTCAAAGGAAAAACTAAAAAACATAAGGAACAGTATTGGATTAACCCAAGCCAATGCTTGTCATCAAGTCTAAATCACCAGGATAGTACTTGTTCAAGTCCCATAAACCCAAAACTCCATTAACATAATTAATCATCCCTTACCACACTGTGGTGATCAACAACACAAATTTATCTTACCCAAACCACCATACAGTGGCTGGAACATCCTCTATCAATAATGAACAATCTGAACCCCAAGTAAACATTTACAACATACCCAATGTGTTCTCCAATTCACCACACCAGAACATCTATAAGGAATTCAACCATCACTGGAATCCATCCTTATCATTTAACCCACACAAAAGGATACCCATATTCCATAAATTTTCAGTCTATTAATAACTCAACCTTCTTCATGTGTGAAATTATTTCATAATTTCAATTGCTAATATGAACAACAAATGGCAGGTGGGTCACAACATACCAAATCCATTCCTTTTTCCATATCATGTCAGGCCACCCTCGACTGGTTTGCCCCCAAAAAACAATATTTTAATGTTGAAAAGCTACCCATTTCACATTCACATGATTCCCAATGATTTAAGGTCTATCACTATAATCTAATTCTTTTTTAGGGGTCATTCCATGATTTTATGTAGAACACTACAGTGACAGCTTCCGCTACCCTCCAACCCACCATCGTTCTCCACTCCACACATCTTCATTCTTAACAAAAGTAATTTTGTTATACATTTTTGACGAAATACAACTCGGCTCAACTCAAATACCATTTCCAAACATTAAAATGTTCTTTTCACTCCAAAACATCCACTAATGTTGGTTTACAACTCAACAAATTTGTCCAATGCTCCTAGCCAGGTTGAGCTATGCTTGACTAACTCACCATGTAAACACTTATTTTTTTGTCTTCAAACCAATTCCATAGTGGGAAATGATTTCTACCCAGCTAAGGACACTCTAATGTAACCCAAAAATACATACCAGTGTCCATACATGACCTCCAATGGGGTTATAGAAACCAACCTCTCATTCCCTGAACTTCGGTCTTGTCTTACCACTATCTTCTCTGTGTTTAACACATAAATCATGAGTCTCATTTGGAACTACCATGATCCCAAAGACAATGATTTGGTCTCTCAACCCCCATATAAAAGGACCACCTAGACTCTCTGAGGAACACAACGTGATCCTCATAGGTTGATCAGTGGAATATCGATGTCACTACATTAACTCTACACTATGCTTCAAATATTCAAGACTAACTAATCACTCCCCAAATTAGGAGTGGCATTATCATCACATTTCAAAATGAGTTACAACCAGCACAACCCACACATTGATTATAAGCTAAACCACAAGGCATGGACATGGCCATAAGGATTTTCTCATATCAACAAAATGTGCATCACCCGATACTCATGCATGCATTTCATTAATGAATACCACGATTATTTTCAACTCACGGTCCATCCTGAGGACCTCACCTATAAAATGTCGATGGTGTAGGTCACACCATCCATATACACATAAGAAAATATATGATAATAACCTCCATGATGTACCGCAATGAACTAATACACATTTAAGTCAGATGGCATAAATCCATAGCTTTTGTATTGTTCCGGGAAAGATGTCAAGATGTTGTGCATGATTGTCTCTAGCTATTAACACAGTAAAATGTTGTCAACAAACACCACCACAAATTACCCATCATCAATGTTGCCTCAAATAATGGGAACATTTTGACATGTTTAAAGTCATAGATTTACTAACCAATCTTGTCTCATCAACACCTATACAATCTAACTAAAGTGAGGTTACAAAACAAACATGACATAGCTTCATGACTCTCTGCCAAGATATCATGAACCATTATTTCCTTGGGACCTTCCACCACCATAGCACTTGGTTTCATCCATAAATACTCTATTGATTCACATAAAAAACACAATGAACCATCCCATCAATCTGGAACCAAACATTCTCTCACAAAACCATCATCTAATGATACTTTCATGGGAAAATACATGTGCTTACATAGAAGTGACATGTTCATGTATCACAGAAAAAATATTTCCTTAAAATCATGAAACCACATATTCACCTCCTCAAAGACCTCTAGGTTTCACAGATTCATCTGAACAAAAACTAAAACGTAATTTAGATCACACAAGATAAATATCACAAGTGTATGTCCCAAATTCCTTCTTACTCACTTAAACATGCCCCGTTGTCCATCAGGCTCATCAACCCCAAGGTATTCTCAACATCTCAACCAACATCCAATCCATTCATATAAAAAAGCATCACCACATAACCTACCTCACCCATTGTGTCACCTTCATTAAAAAATCATCAATCCATGGTTCTCTCAACTTTCTATTGTCTACACGAAATCAACATAATTTCTTCCAATAAATGTCTTCAGAACAGATGAGTCAGACACCCAAACAATCCAACCCTTTAAAACCATATAAAAAACATCTACTAGCATTCCAACCTATACCTAAGAAAGAAATGAAGGCATAACCAGGATGTTTTACCAACAAATCGATGACACTCACCATGGAATGATTCGAACTGTAATGAAACCACCTATGATTCACATCCTATGAAACCTTCAATACTGGGGAAAACTCTATTAGGGCTACCCTATATTTTACCAAAACTATCAATTCATAATAACATATTCTATCGCATACCCAAAACCATTATCCTTCCCTTGTAGTCCTCTAGGAAAAACCCTCACTAGGCCACACTCTTCAAGGTCCACTGCCAATTCCCAAAATATCTTTCTAAGCTATAAAACTCATAATGAAATAAGAACCTTTCTTGACCTCTCTCATAGGTCACCTCGATGGTCGAATTTTACCAACTCTCAAAACTGCAGTAATGATAAGAAAAAATTTGACCCTCTTTCTAAAACACACAAAAGGACTTAATAATTCATTGATCAAATAAGGCACTCTTACCAAAATTTAGATAAAAACGATGCATACCCCCCCAAGAGACCATTTAATATATATTTCTCACTAAAGATACTAGTAAAAGTATTACATCAATATGCTCCAAACACCATCTATAGTTTCCAACGACAACTCACTTGGTCCCAACCCACAAGGGTCGCCATAATATCTGATATCACCCATACGGTACAATATACACCCCACACAATCATGTCCCAAAATGGTTTTTAAACTCAAATTATTAAACTATTCCTCACAACCCAAAGGCTACATCACTATCGAGGGAGAAATATGTACATATCATTTACCATGCATCATATCCCACAAACGAATCACAAACTAAATCCTTGTTCTTCTTACCAAGACAATCTCACCACCCAAACCACCCATAGATAGAATGTATTCACAACACTAGGGATACTCGTATCTCATGTCACTTCATTTTCTAACCAACTATATTATCAAAATTAAATTCCACCATTCCAGAAATAGCCAAAGCACTTCACAAAAAAATATCTAGTTGTATAAAACATACTTAGCACGACTCGCCTTGAGTCATAATCTGTCATCTAGATAAAATGATAAAGATTCTCATAGAACTTATCCTATACTTATTTATAATGAACCAACTTGTTTTATTACTCTACTTCTAGTGGAGAATTATCTTAGATCTCCTCTTATCACCAAACATGTTCATGTTTTCATGGTGAAATTCCTCTTTCAATGCCAATCATGACTCTTAGAACACATAACATAAATCATTCACAGATTACACACAATAATGTTATCCATTATCCATATACCACCAACTTTGAACAAAATATCCCATTAGATATCAACACTTCATGAACACCTCTCGGGACCATCTTATCATTTGTCATGGTAAACATGGGTTCAAAAAATTAAATAGTAAAATGTCATTTCTTAAGCACTTTTTTAAACTGTTTCTTTATTCACAACATATATAGTTTCCTCTTAGTCATAATTTCTCATTTCACAACATGTTATAACAAATAATTTTACTTTTTAAATCATTTCATTTAACATGATTCTTTAACTACAATTTAACATTATTTTCATTTATCCATCTACATGATTTTTATTAGACACTATTATATTCATATTTCAATGAGGGTAAAAGGATTCTTCCCTTCATGTCCCACAAACACATTCTGCGCGCTCCTATCAAGACAAACTCCACCTGTATCCCAAAGTTCATCTAAGGTTACATGAATGCACCACTATGTTCAATTCCGACCATGAGAAAAATATCATAAAATATTCACATCAAGCAACACGTAAATCCCATGGTGGTTAAATATCATTCATCTATAACCACACACATCTAGAACAACAATTTCCCCACTCTAGATGTGTGATTTTTCGCTCCTGTATTGGTTAGCTACTACAACTAATAAAGTCATTCCCAAGAAACCAGACATATTAATATCATTTATAGCATCCCAGATGGTAGGACCATATAAAATAGCCCCACTGATGCAACTTCCTAACGTATGTGACCTAGAATCAACTAAACTGGTGCCCATGATGGGTCACCACATGACATCAAGAATCCCTCCATGTACCATAGTAGCTTCGGACTTGTAGTGAGGGTCTAATTGGCTCATGGGGAGTCTATACACACTTTACCCAAGAAATACATAGTATATAATGTTTTCAACAAATGAAATACTAATAAAACATAAATATTCATTACTAAGCATTACTAGAAACATGGTACAACCCACATAAAAATAATTAATATTATATGTCAATATAATAGTGCTAAATTTGAATGAAACACCAAAAAAGAAAAACTACACACTCCCCAAAACAGGTCATTACTCTAATTCCAGTTACTCAACAATTTTCATCCAAATCCCAATTCAACTCCCTAACATCAAGACTTTTCCCATTTCATTTACTATAACCATGAAATATGCCCAGGTACCCATTGGCAGCTGCAGTGGGGTGTCAATACAAATTATTGGGCCACAACATAGAGTGTCTCTAAAATTTCTAGTAAAAATAGTTAGTGCATGCATATACTAAGTAAATTATATGGTAATAAAGACAAATCAGGTTCCATTTGTTAACTATATTCCCATAATCAATTTTCATAATAATTTCCATATCATCACTTAATTATCTTCACTACTAATTTTATATTCATCACATGTTCCATGGGTCATTTATAACATCATTTACACTATGTTCAAATCCAAACAATTACCCCGAACAAGGAATAAGCCATGTTTCTTATCTCACTAAGGAAAACCATTTCACATTAAATTAAATCACATATACATAGGAGCTTCTGCCTAGGTATATTTCTAAAATGTATCCATTGGGGGGATAGAGACCCATTCTGACTCCCAATCCCATAAATTCTATGAGTGGATTTAGAGCATCAGTCCAATCTAACCCATTGGATGGCCTCGTTCCTTTACCCCACACCACCAATCCATGTTCACATTATTATTCATATATTTACCACATTTACCATATTATAAACAACAAATAATCATAACATTCACATTTCATAATCACACACAATCTTATTATATATTAAGCCTTACCCCATTACAACATCTATCATTCACATTATATAGCCCATTATACCATTTCATTTCCCCATGCCTTAAATTGTATATATATTCATCATTTTCCTTACATTGCCCTTTTCACAAAAATAATAAATTCACATTAATCCGTTTAACCAATATGAACATTTTTTATAATAATCTCTTATGCACTTTTGTTGTATAGAAAAAACCACTAATGTTCAATTTTTAAGTCAAACTAACACTTAAAAAAGATCATCACGGGATCTAATTTATCAAAAGAAACTTTTATACATTATATTTCAATTTCCCATGTTTGGGAAAATCTTTGCACCACTACGGTGGACCTAAATTGATCAAATCAACCTCAATGCATCCCACTTGGACCAGGAATAGTTCAATTTATCATTTATCCATACAATTTACTAAATATTACTCATTGAAACATGTTCATAGAAAATGGATGCATTATCACAAAAAACATCCACAAATATAAAATAAAACTCTTTGAAATAACATTCATACTAGCTACTATAAATCTGATGTTAAAAACACCCTTAAAATGAGACATATGTCCTGATTCAAGATCCCTTTCAACCCACAATCTGATATCCACTCGAACATGAGGGTTTTAGGTTTCTTAAAAAGAAAATAAAATCGTCAAGTTCTCATCTGAATAGGATAATCAAGAATAATTTCAGACCTTTTTTGATCTTCTATCAGCACCCAACCACACTACAACTATCTAGAATCCTTTGAGAACCACCATTTAGAATCCAAGGTCATTTTAGTTTGTCACTAGTGATTTAGGGGAATTAATGGGGAATAAATTGGGTGAGGATCAAGAAAATAATAAGGTCAAATTTGGTAAAACCCCACTTTTAATGTGGTGTATAGTTTGGCCTCTTTTTTTCCCAAACTATATGACAACTGTGTGCTAGACTATATCTAAGAGGGGCTTATGTTTCATCGTAAATTGGAGATTCATCACTATTTGACAAACCATGCACTGATTTAAAGATATTACTTTATCCTTTTTTTCATTTTTTGGATCTCCCCCATTCATGATTCTATAAACGTTCCACCACTCCTACTTGGTTCCACAGTTTGGGTGCACGGTTAACTTTAACCTACAACAACTATGCAACATGTATAGTTTGGCTATGTTTCTATTTTATTTCATGTCTAGAACCCCCATAACACCCCAGAGCCTCCACATACTCTTGACCACCATTTAATTAATGAAAATTAAGATATTTATTCAAACACTTAATACAAAACAAACCTTATGATGTCCGGGATCTTACAAATAACATATAATTCATGGGGCATTCTTGTGTGTCAATAGTGTATTACTGGATTTCCCTCTGGTTCTAAAAGACTTCAGATTCTGATTTTTACCCAAATAAAACGTAAATATCAGAGAATTTTCATGTGGTATGACTTCAATAGTTAATTTTTTCTATTTTAAATCATTCATTATAACATATATACCATTCAGATCTATATTTAACTTATCCTAACACTCTTTTTTATGTTCAACAAGAATTCTGAACTGAAATTTTCAATTTTCTACTATATTTATGACCCTCATTACTGATGTCAATTGTTTTTAAACTCATTCACCTCACATATCATGATTATAAACTCCTCCTATATATTTTTGATGTGTTATTCTTGATCATTTGATGTATAGTTCAATCTATCAATCACCCTTTTAGGTTTTTTAACATTGAGGTGTTAGTCACTGATTGTTTTTGAGTTTTTTGAGATTGATGAGTTATGATTGTTTATTTTTTTCATCAAATAATATTTCCCTTCTTCCTAAAACAATATAACGATATTATAATAAAGAACCACTTTATTTGATTTCATTATTTTGGACCTCAAAACATCTATTTCATCAAGAGAATCTTTTTATTCCACATGATGATCATAACATTCTCAACTTTATTTATCGTCGTTTTCTATTTATTCCTCTTTCTGGGAGAAACCTATAACTTCCAAAACATTATTTTTTATCTGATATCTTATTTTTCCATCTTTTAATATTATTATTAATTTTAAAATTCAATTAAATTTTCTATAATATTCTTCTTTTTAAAGATGTTTCACATAAATTTTGTTATACAATTCACTTAGGTTGAATACTTCTTCCTGGGAATATATTCTTCATCCACATCATGATCCTTAAACATCTGGGGAACCTCATTGTAGGATTTCCAACCTTTCCATATTGAAAGTGTGAAAATTTTTGTTTCCCTTTAAGAATTTCATTTTCTATTTATATATTGGATGAATGGAATGAGATGAATTCATTTATCTCTCCTTCTTCCTGTAAAGATTCAATAATGTCCTTATAAATGTCCATTAAGGCCTCTTCATTAGACATAAAATTTTCTATAGAATCATTATCATCAATTATCATGTCATATACAAAAAAGGTATTTTCTAAGTTATATATTTCCATTTCCATTGGATAATTATATTTTAATAAAAATACATTTAGATTGAATAATATGGAAGTCTCCTAATGATGTGTTTTAAATTCTATAAAACATCATTTATTTCTTTGATACCATTAATTTGTTCCAAAATTACATTCCCACGGAAAAACTATGCATCAAAATACTCATTAGGTTTCATTCCAATATCATCATTCTTGTTCAAAAGAAATTACTACTTCACTTCCCTGAATATTGACATGACCTTTTAAATATTTACTCACATTTCCCACATAGTAAGTGATGAAATACATGAAATCACATTTTTATACTTTGAATTATATAGGTTTCCCTATAAATCTCTAATTTCATTTGAATTATAATCCAATTAACTTATGTCATCTTCTGATAAAGCAACACTTTTTATAATGGCCAAAATTCAATGTATCGCTTATCTAAAGACATAAATTCTTAAATATTTGAAGTAATAATTAATTCAATTATTTTATAATTTAAACGTTTTTCCATAGAATATCAGAATCCAATATTGATTGAAATACTGCCTTGAAACCCTCGATAATGAAGCACTTATACTAACCTATCACATTGATAACATTTTCAATCCCAACTATGTTAAATAACCAAACATGGTGTGAAATAGGTAATGAATGATAAAAACAACTACCCCTTCATTATCATGATTCATTTTAAAAAACACACTTATTTCTATTCCTATAGAAAGGTATAAAAAATTAAAAATGTTCATGTGACGAATAATTTTTACTTGGTTTACCCACATTGGGATACATATAAATAGAATACAATGGAATTTTTTTGATGTACCATATCCACTAAAATGCACTTCCAAATTCATGGATTAGTCTAGATCACATCTTTGACAAGTATCATTTCCATTTAAATGTTTAGAAATTATCACTATTTCCCAATGGTCACTCCCTCAATCTTTCTATCTATGTCTCAATTTCAATGGAAACGATCACCTTCCTCCTCTTCCTTTTCTCAATGCTCTAAAATTAATTTGCACAGTTTTTATGGAAATAATGGTCCCTTCATTAGAAATAATCAATACATCCATAGATGTTGATAGATGTTCTTTTTATGTTCTATTTTCATCAACTAGATGAATACCAATTTGAGATATATTTACGGTGAAATTTAATCAATATATTATTAGTATTCTCATTTCCATTATCAAGGTCACATAGCCCTTGTGAGACATTCCAATTCATCACTAGAGTATAATGCCTTAATGAATCTTATAAATATCTTGACTATCATTTATTTTACAAATCCCAACAATTGTTTTTGAAGAAAACACTCTTTATGGAGCTCAAAAACTTTTCAAATCACTTTAAGCCTTCATGTATCTCACAACATTCTTTCATATTTTTTCACAATCACAATCATCAATAAATTCATGATATGTAAATATTTTGGTCTGATTTCATAGCCATCATAAACATCCTTTCATCATTTTTTTTCACAAGCACAACCTTTTTGATCCAACATCATGAATTATGAGACTTTATCTCATCATTATGTAATTCTTTTAGTCTTTGATGGGGGAGGGGGGTAGAGGTCAATTTATAGGCATTTCGTCCCTTAAAAAAATATTCCATACTCATAATATCCTTTTTGTGAGGCTCTAAAATATGTATTGTGAAGATTATTATTTTTATGTAGAAATAGGGAAACATCCCATTGTAACATATTCTATTAGTCACAGTCATTCACTACTTCACATCATGCATTCATGATGCTCATTCATGATAATCCACTCAATCTCAAAACTATGTTCATGAAACCCGACCATCACATAAAAAATTACATTTCTATATATTTATGAGTACCTAATGAAAAACCATCTATCACTATGATAGAGAAATCTACTGAATTTTTACCCCAAATAATTTAGCAAACCCTGGTGATGTATTCCATCTTTTATTAACATATTTTTTACCACTTCCCATGTATCAATTATTTTTATTGTATTTTGTTCAAAAAATCTTTTCAAAAATATCTATCAAAATGCAAAAAATACCATGTAAATAAAATTTTCAAACGTACACAATGAACCCAAAAACACTATAATGTTTCTTTTGGGATTTTTGTCCAACGTATACAACAGCTAAGTCAAATGACTCTATGTGATTGATCCACTTGATAATGTAATCATGAATCTCCGCACAATCCATCATCCAACTTAACATAACCTGAAATGTATGCATACGGTCTAGATTCACACTAATGATAATTCTCAATGGTGAAAATAAATATAATTAGGTCATTTCAAAATATAAACTTATATCCTACTGTTAAATGTTCATGCTCATGTAATATCCTAATCCTTGTCGAAAATCACTGAAATAAAAAAAATAAAACCATTATCAATCTCTATGATCTAGACCAAAATCAACCATACATTATGTGCCCAATATATGAATTTATCTCAAAAGTTATCAATAATTTTTCATCATAGATATAATATGGTCACCTGCACCATGGCTTTCCAAAACAACATCATGAATTTACATCTTATCTCTTACATGGAAGCTAGAGTCCATTGTTCCAGGTACACATACAATAAATATGTAACACTAGAACCTAGAACATCCATTAAATATCAACCCCATGTATCATAAAAAATATTTTTGAGGACTTTTTAAACAATTTATTTATGGATGATGAGTGTCATGTAAAATTTCCTAAATCGTGGAGGAGGAAGACCATGTCCAACACCCTAATCTATGGATAAGGAATGAAATGAAAAACACCCTAAAAAAATTTGTAAGAGCCCCTATCCAAGCCCATAATATATGGATAAGGATACCATGTCAATTTCCGCACTCCATTGATGAAAAAATGAAATGTCCCACACACACAACAATGGATGATGATCACTATCTCCAATATTCTAATATGTGGATGTGGATTTCCATGTCCAACATTCTAGACCATGGTATTTAAATCAGTGTCCATCTACCAAAAACATATATATATTTATATATAACCATTTCCACTAATCTAATGTAATGTTCTGAAATACCATTTTCCATTAATATCAACATATCTATGGAACATAATTTCAACACAAAAATCTATATGGATATTTAATTCCTTGTCCAACAACAAATCTCAAGGATATGGAGTGTTATATCCAATATATATAACAACTGATGTGAAAAACCATGTCAATTATCTAGAACAATATTATTCAAACATCATTTCCATTTCTCTTAGGAATGGAACCCATAATAGAAAACCATGATCCAAAATTATTTTTCCCAATCCAATCAAAACATCCTGAAGTGAATAACCATGCCTCGTCACAACCGAATGAAAACATATCCCAGTATAGACAAACGAACCTGACCATCATAAATATGTTATATCCATTGGTTCATGCATCAACTAGATTCCCCCCAAAAATATATGAACCCAAAACTATAACATACAAACACACACTTAGGGTCATTTTATCAATCTACTTCCCAAATAGTAATCTCGTTCCACAAATAAATAGAGGCATCTATCTTACAATCCATGGACACAATGAATCATTTCATCATCACCATTCTATTTGGGGTCACAAAACCCTCAACCTATAGTCTAGGATCTCAAGACATAATATGTATAGAAGGGATAATCCTCAAAATTGAGATGGCCTCATAGATCTTCAATATGATAATGGTCCATAAAAATATTACACGTCATCCATTAGACGTATAAATAAATTATCCCTAGGCCACATCAAATATCCCTCAACCAATCAATCAAGACAACAAATAAGATAACCCAAATAAATCACATAAATGGATTCCTTTTACCCTTTTCAATACCATTTTATCATTTCCATGGTATGATGCACCTCATGTAATGACAAAATATTGATCCCCATAAAACCCAATTAAACAAACAAGTTATGCGGATGGTATAAAGTATAAATTTATAAAAAACATCCAAAAAACTAAAAATAAAGTGAAAATTAAACATCACATGGGATTTGAAGAACATAGAACATACAAATGTAAATAAAATAACAAAAAATTGGTAAAAATATAAGACCACCAACCAAATAAATGAAACTTCCCAGAATCATTCATATATTGGAAGGCATTTCCATTGTCCA
The DNA here is from genome assembly GCA_963277665.1 of Viscum album. NCBI lineage: Eukaryota > Viridiplantae > Streptophyta > Magnoliopsida > Santalales > Viscaceae > Viscum > Viscum album. The sequence goes on from OY728163.1 coordinate 698,552,292, forward strand.
TCTATGTATACTCTATATGCTGCAGTATAAAAACTAGATATTCTCATCCCCCATGATCTATGAAGACCCCAAGAAACATAAAATAAATTAACTATAACAGATATGATCAATCAATCAACCAAACACCAAATTAGAATAATTTCAAAAACATAACGGGTTATTTTCTCTAATAAAAACACCACAGAAATAGCACAAGGGGAATACAACGAACAATCAACCTCATTCATAAGAAAATAACTAAAATTTTATAAAATTAGAACAATTATTGAAATTTATAAAATAAAAAAAACTAATAAAATAACCAATATAATCATTCCTTAAGCAAACAATCAAAATGAGGATTGCAATCCGTCTCATTATATCTTTGATTAAATAAAAACAAAATCCTCGTTATCTTGGGTGGGTTCTTCCATGATCCAGTAGAATTGTAAACATAACCTATGTTAGAGAAATCTAAAATTAGAAATAATTAATGGATTGATAATGTGTAGGAATTTCATGAGAGGTAATCACTAGAAATTCCAGGGAATATCAATGAATACACCTCAAATCAAGAAATTGATGAAGAAGGACGAATGTTTAATGCCACATGCTTCATATGAAACAAATGTGAGAGAAATTACATGGATTATCGATGAATAAAATGTTTCAATTTGGTAAAATACCATGTTTAATGGGTTTTTTGGAAGCAATATCGTTTGGCAACATGGATATCGAAACCACACACAAAAATTATTATTTTTAAAATATATTGATTCAAAATCATATGTTTTAGCATCACGATTAGCCTAATTGTGTGCTAACTATTGACAACCCATTATACCCCTACTATAATAAGGTTCATGGTTTGACTGATACAGTGTATAGGTCTTGCATCATGTCTCATTCCCTCAAAAAAACTTACAACTGTTTTCCTTGAATCATGCAGGATTTGTCCTTAACCATTGGTAAACCATGAAACATAATCAGGATCAGTTCAAAATGATGTTAAAAAATATAAGAATTATTCTATCATAATGTTTCTCCAAAACAAAGAACACCAAACCATACACCCCAACCATAAAACACCAAATCCCCTAAAATTCAAAAAAACCTTAGGATTATCATCTGAACACTATGTATACCCCTAGAGAACCATTCTTCATCTCAAATCAAACAATTTCGAATTCCAACTCTCACAATTTCGTTTAGAGTCTTTTTTCAAAATTTATCCCCTCCCGAAATGAAAATTCAAATTCATTTTGATATTTTGATCTCATCCCAATGTGAGTATTGCATATATTGTAGACTAATATCTATTTAATATAAATATATTTGGATAAAAATGTAAATTGGTTTTCCTAACACTTCTAATATATATACATAAAATGTTCCTTAGAAATTAAATGATATATTTTGTTCAGATATTATGTAATTAATGATGTGTATTAATTATAGTATGTAATTTATTTTTTTGTTAGTAGTAGATCAAAGAGGTTGATTCATAATTTTCCATATTTGATATGATAAGCTGAATTATAAATCATTTGAGATTAAGATATTTTCAGTTGAGAAAAAATTAAGAGTTTTAATGATCATTATGGATTCAATATCGAATATTGGTCCTAGTTTCAGTGGAATATATAAATAATTAATATTTTCAAATTATATATTTTATATTTATTATGGTGTTTTATTAGAAAACATTATAGAATAACTGTTGTATAATAATTAGTATACGATGTCATCTTGAATATTAGTTAAAATAATGATTTTATTGTTTTATTAATAATGAAATCCATGTCTAGATAATATAAATGGGTGAAGGATCTCTATATATGTAACTTGTTGTAATAAAACTAAACAGTGGGTATCATATTATTAACCATGTTAGTGAGGATGGCATCATAATATAAATTTAATATTGATAGACATAGCTATATTCATTAATGGTTGATATTTAACGATGATATTATTTTATATTATAATATATATGAGAATTATTTTTAATATATTATAATTTTTCAGTAATAAATATACTTTGAGGGTAAAACAAATAATAGATTATAAGTTATCCAATACCATCAAAATGATTTTTCAAAAAATATATATTTATGTGGACAACTATTAAAGAACACATTATTGAGGTATAGACTACTATTTTTTTAAATTTATAATAAATAATGAAGTAATAATGGTCCATTGTACTTTGAGAAATTTTTGTTATAATGTATTTATAGCATTAGAAATCATTATTTATTTATGAAATAGAGATATATCATCTTTCTATTGAATTTTATCAATTTTTTTGGGATTATGATACATAATGAGTTATTTATGTACTTATAAAAAAGTGTATAATGAATTTTTGTTTTAAAGATATATTTAATTTATGGGGTTATATATGCCTACAATTTGGAATATTTCCTAGTTATTCATACAGTTTTTAGGTACATTTTTGATAATATATGATTAGGGGACATAAAAACTTGGGTATATTAGTTTATAAAATATTTTTGTTGTTTAAGGAATGATATGATACCTAATAAAGCCTAAGAGTATATGGTTTGGGACAAATTAGAAGAAATATTTCGAAAGAATAATATGATAAAAATTTCCTTATTAATATAAAAATGTGTTTATTTATTAAAATTTAGAGGTTGAACTTTATGAAATATGGTAGACTGTATTGAATTCATATTTTGGACCCTTTAAATTAATATAATCTTTATTAGCTAGACTCTTATAAATAATAGAACTAATTTGACACATGACTGAATTAAATAATGACGTATTAAAATTACATGAATAATATAATCATTTGTAGAAAAAAAATTGAGCAATTTAAATACATACAAATTATTATTTTCCTCTAATTAATATTTTGAAAAGGATTCATTTCAATGGAAAAATAAAAAAATGTAATATATTTTTACATATTAATTTAAACTGAGTAATACTAAAATATTAATAATATTTTACTATTTTTAAAAAACTGATATTTCAATATTTATTCATTTTTATATTTTTATAATACAATAATGATAATACATGATGTTTGAAATAGTCAGTTTTTAAGAAAAGTAGTTTTTTGTGATTTTTTAATTTAATTAAATAAATATATAAATTTAATCAATTTAATTTGATATATGTAACAAATTTTTGAAATTATAATGTAAATTTTGGAATTATTATATTTGTTGTTAACTTTATGAAATAATGGTTTTTTTAATACTACAGATACAATATTTACAAAAACTATAGTATTTATTTCTACCTGAAGAAAAATGAAATAATTAAAACCAAGAAGCACATTTTTCATCATAAAAGAACCTTTATGGAGAAAAACTATATATTTCAATATAAATTTATTAATTTATAAAAACAATGTTTAATAACATGGGTAATATTTTAAAATAATTTTTTTGGTCATTTCAATTAATTTAATTGTATTTTTTTAATGTGTTATTTTCTAGAATTGAATTCCGTAGAAATGGTTTTTCAATGAAATCAATTTAGAGAATGAAAACAGAATTAATTGAATATTTTATAATAAATTTTAATATTATTATTAATATATGCATTCTATAAAAACGGGTTTCCATGTGTTTGATGCGCATATGATAAAGTAAATTATTCTTATATATTAAAATTTCCACTGATATAATTGATTTAATAAATAGAATAATTAGGTCAACATAATATAATGATTTTCGTTTTATTTTTTTACATTAATATAAAATTTAACATTTAAAAACTAGTTACAATAATAAAATCAAAAATAATATATGTTATAAATCTTGGGTTAGGGGCATTCAAACTTGTTTGAAACATGTTTTACAATGAGTGTTTGACATATATTCAACATTATATTATCCAACACTTTATGACTACCCATTTTGGGTTCCTTATTGCTTTGTAAACTTGTTGTATAATTTGTTTATTTTGATATATATACAAATATACTATTTCAAAATTATAAAAGGGGAATCTCACCATCTGTTCTAGTACACATTGAAAATTATTCTTTCTATATGAATTTATATACTATATCCCTACATTGTCATCCATTTTATAAACCTTAATATTATCATCAAATTATATAGTCCAAATCATTACATTTCCATGAATTACATAATGATAATCTTTAAAATATTTAACTACATCTCACTATCTACTATTTTTCTTCTCTATCATTTAAATTTAAACAAATATTAGATATTTTTAAATGATCAAATTAATATTATATATAATTTTTTTATTATATTTTAACACAAATTATCTACCTTTCCCTTCTTCTCTTCAAAAATTTAAAACACAAATTGTTCATATTTGCGGACAATAGCCTCCAATATGCAATGTGGTTTATTTTCCTCCAATTAATTGTAATACATATACTAAAAGTATGTTTAATATATAATTTTTATATATATGAAATATTTTTTAATTTTAGGTAAAAAAATATATAACATCTTTTCAGTTTCCTTTATAAAATAAACAATTATTCATGCATACATGCAGAATTCTACTTCCATGGAGCTCTTTATTACGGTTTTTTTTACATCATTATTTTCTGGTAATAATATTTTATTTAAAATATAAATAGTTTCTTTACAAAATTTTTATTTTTATATACTATAAAAATAATCAACATTTTAATAACATGATTAATAAAAGGTCATTGTAAATTCAACTATCTAATACAATATAAAATGAAAAAATGGATTTCCTCATACTTTGAAATACCATGATATTTGTTATATTATTATTTGAATTATATAAAATTTAGATATATAAAAATAATAATTACTATATAAAGTAATTATTATTCTATTATATGTATATTATAACTAAATCATGTCATAAACTTCAATTAATTATGCTATGTTCTAGTTAGTGTTTGTTGAACCACCTATTTAAACAACGATAAACATTTCTGTCATTGATTATTATGGGTGATTAATTTCTAGTAATATACGATATATATAATAATATATTGATTTTATTTTTGTTTTCTATAGGGAAAAAATATTAAACTCATTAATTATGGTACATATGTATGTTCATTAAAAATCACTGAAACATGCTCATCACCAATTTCAGTTTTCAAGAATCATGACCAAAAACAACAAATAATGAAATAATACCTTTATAAAATATCATAAAAAATCAATTCCACTACATGTTTTGGTCTTGTAATTATAAAACATTTGATCAATATGAATAATAACATAGCTACTGTGGAACCATTGTAGAATAGTGAAGATTAGTCACGCCTGATATTTAAATTTGATAGTAAAAACAAATATTATTATAAAAAATTATTATAAATTATGTTACGTATTTTTTATAATAATAAAAAATGTTTTTAAAAAATAAATTAAGATATATTTGTCAGTTATAACTGGTTGTTATAATGAATTTGAAGAATTTTGTAAACAATGTAATATTTTCTTATTTAGATTTTCACTCATTGAGACCCATTTCTTAATATGAATCATGATATGATTAATATGTACGCACTAAATCATTATTAATTTATCTGAAAATATTCATGGGGTATTAAAGATCACATTCAGGTTAGATTTTAATATAATTGTTATACAATATCTTACATATTGGGAATTGTATTTTCTGACTAAAATGTCACTCAAATAGCAAGGGTTTTGTTTCTATTCATGTAATCAAGTACTGATGTATTTGAAATACTTCCCATATATGGAATTTTTATTCTTTCAAAAACCTCTCATAATTTTCATTTGATATTCCTAGGGTCTACGTGTACCCTTAATTTTATATCTCTCAAATGACTCATTATCTTTTCTAGAATGCTTATTCTAAGTGAATCATTCCCTATCACTTCATCTTTATCATGAACCTCCATAATTCAATGCATGTAATCATAATATAATTTTTTAGAATACTCTATATATTTATAAGTAATTCTAAGATTAATGTTACTTCAAATTTACCTTATTTGAAATGTCTAAAATAAATTTTTAGCATTTTTTATGGTTCATTTCAATAAAAATGACTAAGGCTTAAACTATTAGCATTTACAGGTGTAAGGAAATTTTAAACCATTGGTATTATACATGATTACTTTCCTCAATAAATTCTTGAATTATAATTGAAATTATTTAAATTCTATATTCATGAAATATATTTTTAATTTTATTACAAAATATCAATGATATTTCCGAGTTCTATTATTATATTTCAAAAAATAAATAAAACAAATTATAATGTAATTAGTTTTTTTATCATGTCATTTTATTAACTAAATATACTCTTAAAATTTATTTTTCATCATTGCTAATTTTGTTTGATAATTTAATTTTCATATTTTTTAAAAAAAATCATTCTTCAGTGCTATTTTAATTCTTATTCATTTCTGGTGTATAATAATAATTTCTTCATTCAAATACATTCCTCTATGAGTACCATATATTTTTCCTTTTATTTAAGGGTATTCAAAATTATTCCATACATTTATTTATGGGGGAATTTTTTTCATTTACTACATTCCCATTAGGAATAAAATTTTATTTATTATCATTTAATACCTTGATTAAATGTTATTCATGGTGAAATCTAATTGATATAATTGGAAAATGATTTATTTTTCTTGATTTTAACATGTAATTATTATCAATTAATTAATATGTTAATTGAAATGAAAATTATTTTATTCAAGTTTTATTTATTAGGATTCATTATAATTTAAATTTTTTAATAATTTCCATTTATATGTTTCAAGAAACCTAATTTATTTATACGGGTTCTTTAAAATAGGATAGTTGAATCGATTTACATGTGTTATTAATATGTATATATTAATGATAAGAGGGTTCACATTTAACTTTTCTAATATTTTGTCACATGTTTCAATCTCGTTATATATATATTTGGGGGAATATCTTGGCTGGTCTCAATTGTGGGTTCTTGATTGTGGCTCATAAAAGTGACATATACAAGGTTAAAATTTTGCTTTCTTGCAATAGTGGGTTCGTGTGTGTTACTCATTAAAATAATGATTCCATTTTATAATGTTTATTTCATAGTAGAATTATGAGGAACTTTTATCCTTAATCAATAGACTATGATTTGAACTTATTACAATTGATTATTTAACTTATCATTTTATTATTGTCTTATTTTATGATACAATTTATTTGATGATTTTGGAAATAATATTTCGTTGGCTTTTATTTTATTATAAATATTGATTATACACATAAAGTCATTTTGATATCAGTTATAATCTTTGATTTTTAACCCACATGTTTACCCTAACTTTGAATTTGAGATCATTGATTTCATATGTTTTCATATAGGTTATAGTGAAATTTATGATTTATTATAATCATAGAATAGTATATCAGGTAGAGATTTAGTTTCAAATATTGAAAAAATTATATTAATTAATAAGTTTCTTATATAGTGGGAAATATTTCTAATTCATGAAGAGAACATGTGATGTACTTATTAAATCATTATCCTGATATTCAAAAAAATATTATCCAATTAAACTAATTAGAAAGTAAAGGTTACATTAATTTTAAATGATTTCTTAATAATATTTGTATATAATTTCTATTATGGAATATATATATTCACGGTATCTCTTAGTGTGGGTCATGGGAAGCCATAGTGAATATCAGTAAGGGATATCTACACCCCAATATTTAGGTGATGTATTTTTCTCAGAAGTGCAATCCCCTGAGATTCTGGAAGGTTTTGAGATACCTTGATCAATATCATTATATCTATATAATATTAAGTCTATTATCATAATATAAAATTTTATATTACAAATAATGACCCATGGATCTGAATTGTGTGATGCTCGAAATGGATGTAACACACCTGGACTGAGGAGACAACATTTCATTAAATAGAAATCTTATGCGTTTTGTTATGGTATTGTTTATAATGATTCAGTGACATGATCAGAAAAACTAAAACACTCTCTATTGATTGTATTATCGATCCGATGTCTTGAGATAGGTAATTTGGATCAATATTTTAAATTTTTATCTCTAAATATTTTATTTTTATATTGATGTTATATCACATTTATGTACTGCATTTACTAATTATGTCTCAAAATGCATTGGAGGTGACCTAATGACTGATAATAAAACCATAATTAATCTACCATGGATATTATGTATTTGATTATCATTCACTAATCACATGTTATATATTTTCAAAGGATGTTTTCAAATTTATTGGGAACAATAACAACGATAATATTTGGGATTTGGGAAAAGAGAAGTAATATGATAGAATTAGATTATTGGTGTATAATATCCATTCCCTATTTGTATTGATGATCAAAACAAAAGGTGGTCATATTTTATAGCATTATTCATCCACAATAAATTATTATTTAATGATTTGGAAATTTTTTCATTTCCATTTATGTTTCGTAGTTACTTGAAACATATATTTTAGTTTTATGAATCACTACTTCCATGCGGTTTCTATTGGACTTATTTGTGGAACCAAAAATATACAATAGTTCTTTATCCAAAGGGGACCAGAATTTTAAAGGCATGTGTTTGTTATCTTTGAACTTCATGATACTTAAGAATATTCATTGGTTTAGAGGATTGGAGGTCAGACTCATCACACCCTTTTCGTGGGATTATTTTCTACTCCATGACTATTATTGTAATTTATGATATTTTCATGAAACCTTATTAATTAAACATGTATATCATAAGTATCCCATGCAATTTTCAATCTCTTATTTGGCATGAGAAAAATTTAAAATCATTCTTATATATTCTAGGTTCATCATTAATGGATATATCTGTAGGTATTCGAGGTTCTCCATCAATGGTATCCTCTCATATACTACATAGATATTGTTTTAATCATCGTTATGCTGATACTAGTTTTTAATCCACTCTGTGGGGATATCAAGAATTTATTATCATCCAGGGAGATGAAGGATTGGTTTGACCTTGGGATTGTGTCCATAGAATGGTCTACATATGTATCCATGTAAAAGTAATTAGAACCCTTGTAGTTCGGTGCCACGTAAATGGACCCATCATTCCATTGAAGGGAATGTGACAAGGACCTAGACGTACATTTTAATGTCATGTGGTATGGACATCTAAGAGGAAGGTTCTTAGTCAAAAAATAGTTCAGGACTTATGTTAATGTAGCCCAAGGAACATGGAAGGGATATGTGTTTCGATGTATGATCAGGCCATGTTGAGAATATGGCCTAAGGAGAATATGGTTGATTTAAGGTATTAGGTTTGAACCTCATGGTGGCTTCCTATGTATCACATATTGATGGGAATCAAAGCCCATACAGTTCGATAAGTCTCATTAAAGAGTATAGTATTTTCAGAGAAATGTGTTTGGGCTTACTTTAATGGATGCCATGGTGATTTGGGGGGTTTAATTTGGGGCTTATTTATAAGGTGGATGCCTAAAATATAGGAATTAGGGTTGGATTTCTGAAGAGGATATCTAGTGATCTCAGGCCCTAAGAAGGATTCCTACATATACCAAATATGGTGGGAATCCGAGTTCTCATAGTTCATTCTAATGAGTGTTTGTGAACATGTTGTAATAATCATGAATCTTAAAGCCCGCACGAGTCTTGATCATTGTGAGAAAAAAAGAGGATGTGAAAAATTAAACAATGACACAAGCACTTTTCCTCCTACACTGATTGAACAGGGTGCACCTTTGGCGGAAATAGTGGATGAGGGTGAGGTGATGATCCTTCCCTCTTTTCTCATCAAATTGGAAAATTGTCCAATGGAAGAACTAAGGGATGAATATTAGGGGCTTATACTAGGATTGCTGCCTTAAAATGGATCCTGGTAGGGGAGGGAGAATTCTCTTTTGTTCAAAAGAATGAAGTAGTGTGAACCGTACCTTCCCTACAAAATTCCATGAGGATCCATGTCATCTCTTTGAAAATGGAGAGGCCAGGAACCAACCCTCCACCAAACTAAGAACATCCCAAAGCTGTTTCTGGGAGAAAGGCCAATGTGACTATGGATATACAGACACACAGACATTCCATGCATCCTAACTCCCTTATAAAACCAAAGTTGGAATGCTATGAATATTGAAATACAGTCCCAAATAGGAGACATAGGGATGTTCCTTACAAAAGGTTTTATATTTTTGGGGGTTTTGGTGGAGATTATAACACCCCAAGAATTCATAGTACATTATTTCTTTATAGTAATTCAATAACATTCACTACACGCAATACCAAGTTCTAGCACACCATGACTTACCAAGCAAGCCATTCAAAAGCAATTATGAATAGTAAGAACTGAATTTTGAACATTATATAAACCTTATAAATTTAGAATCCATATAATCAGTTTCGTAGACATATTGTAAGAACAAATACATTTTTGTCAGATAAAATAAGTACTTTTCAAAAAATGCAATTTTACCTCCTTTTAATGTAGAAGCATTTTTAAATAAAATATTTGAATCTTTTATATATTCAATTTGACAAAATAAATTTCTTCTTTAGAATCAGGACATAAGAATTTAGTTTCAATAATTTTTGGGTGTTTTGCTGATAACTTTCATATTTTGGTGAATAGTGAAAATACTATATTTTAACTAAAAACAACTTTTTTAATCAAAATAATTTATATTCTTAAATTATAAATTTTAATGGTATGGAAGTATAAATAGATTATATTTTTTCCATTTAATCCAATTAAGGTCATTGTATGTAATTTCACTTTGAAATTAGACATAAACAAGTGTCAAACATTTGATAGTTATTATTTCCTAAAAATACGCCTTTGGGTTTTAATAGCGGGAATTTATTTTAAATTAATAAATACAAATTTTATGTTTTTAATTTGGTAAAATAGACTTCATTTTTGTATTCGGAATATTGAAATTATCTTAGAGTAAAATTTTGGTACTTTTCTAATAACTTTCATATTTTGATGAATTGATAAAATTACTAAATTTTAATTAAAAACATCTTTTTTAATTGAAAGAATTAATAGTGATAAATTATGAATTTGAGTGATTTTAAAGTATAATTATATTATAATTTTACCATTTAATCCAATTTTGGTCATTGGACATAATTTCATATTTAAATTGGACAAATGAAAATGTCAATCTTTTGATAGTTATTATTTGTTAAAAACACGCTTTTTGTTTCGACAACGGGAATTAATTTTAAATTAATTTAAGCCAGTTATGTGTTTTGATTTTAGAAAAATGGATTCCATATTTAAAATCAGGTGGTCTAAATCGTGTAAATAAGTAACTTTTATTTTTAATCATTTTGAATAATTACTTCGGTAAATATTTTATTTACCATGGTTAAAGGGTAAATCTTGTAAATAAGGGTAAAAAATAATATTTTAATAATAATAAATTACCCTAAAACATGTCCTAACCCCATTGGTTGATACATGTCCGACCATGGGAATATTTGGGTCGATTTTAGGACCCCATGGATGCACTTTTATGTGATAATGACACTTTGTATTAATTAAGTTAAAGTAATACAAAAATGACATAAGCATATATCTTTTAGAAAAACAATTTTTACATAGGGTTATATATGATATATTTTCGACTATAAATAATAATTAGAAATATAAAACTATTTCCTACATAATATTATTTTATTTTTAATTTTTATACATTTAATAATTAAATTTATATATGACACAATAATGATGGAGTAATTTCTTTATTAATGAATGAATCAAATAATTAGTATTATAAATGTTAAAATAAAAATAATTTGAAAGTTTTTATGACATACACAAATTTTATTGGTTAATATTAGATGCTAGGATTTCATAAATAAATTTTATTTGAATTAATAAAGGTTTTAAGACTTTAACAAAAATCAATTATTAAATAGTGTCAAAATTGACATAAATGGCTTTTAAAAAAATATTATATTAATAAATGATATTATATTCCTAAAATTCTAAGGTTCAGAAAAAGGACTTATATAATTGTAGGTGTATTATTACTAGACCTCTTGGGGGTCACTGTGATGTATATAGTAAGTTTATTATGTATATAAGATCAAAATACCGAGTGACATGGTAAATGTCAAACTAATTAACTAAGAGTTAAAACTAAAAGATAAGGTTAATATAGTGACCCAAACCTGTCTAAAATCTATTGGTTAAAAGTGTTTCGACAAATCCCCACCATATAAATTTAATAATAAACTTTGGATACATTATAAACCAAATATGAATTTATTATAAATTAATACATGAAGTTTTTTCTAAAGAGCACCTCCTCCCACTTATAAAAGGACACCACTTCTAACCAATTCTTAATACCTTAAAAGCCTTTTGGATTAGCCAAAATCTACCCAAATACCCTCTAAACTGTCCTCCCATAATCTTAGAGGCCTTCAACTAGTCATAAATGTAACCTTTGTATCCCTTTTTATCAAATAAAAAGGAAGAACTCGAAGAAGAGGAATTGTTTTCACCCCCCCCCCTTTCAAGTTCCATTCTTCTTCAACATCTTCATTCATTGTTGTTTCCATTATAAAATAATAACTCTAGTATATTATATATACTGTGATGTTATTATAAATATGGTACAACCATATTCAGTATTCTATCCATCCTTTGAATGACATGTCACCATACTTGCGTACGTATGGGCTACTGTCTCCACGTCGTGGTGTAATTGTTATTCAATACATTATTATTTGGATGGGTATAATAATGATGTTTAATTCATTTAAATAATAAATATAACATAATAATGATTTTTTATATATGATATTCCATCCAGTTATATATTATTTTAATATCAAAATAATGATATTGTCACTCGTGCGTACGTACGGACTATCGTCTCCACGACCGCGATGAGATTCATTCAACATCGTATCTATTCAAGAATAATTTTCATTTGATGATTAAAAATAATGTTTAAGGACGTGATATCATTATGTATATGAATAATATACAACCTATCCATAACAAAAAAAACTTATGTAACAAAACATATAAAAGAAAACGAGTAAATTAACACCCGAAAGAACGATAATACTATGATATTATTAACAAAGCAATGTTAAAAGATCATGTATGACATCGTATTAATGTATATGATTCTTGTATAATTTAACAAAAATTATTTCACCGTTATACGGCAGGTTGACCTACCCTCAATCAAGGAAAAGTACAAGGTAAGGGTTTATATCACAATCTCTTCATTATCTGAGGTTGTTTGTACATAATAATCTACTAGGACCTCTTTATCCTCCACATTCATGTTTCTTAAAAATGTATTTAAAAAAATTCATACTATTTTATAGAATATGGGTTAATGTCATTTATACCCTTGTTTGGATTTTTATAAGATGTTTATAAAGGAATCTTTCCGTCGTTTTCCAAACAAGGTCCTTTTTAACCTTTTCGTCAAAATTACGGTAAGAATGTCTTTTTCTTAACTTATACGGTGGGTGTGCCTATTTTATACCATTATAAACTTGTTGAAGCTTCCCTTGAAATAATATAAGAATATTGTCAAAGAAAATGTTTTATTTTATAATTATGTGACTCTTAAATGATTTCAAAATAGAAAGATATATTTCTCTAAAAAGATTTTTGATTTCATCTATGTCAACATCCTTTGATGGATTTTAAGTTTATTTGGAGTTGATTTATTATGATACAAACATCCATATTGTATTGAAGGTGTTGTGATATGTTTGACTGTGGATGTGCTATTTTTATACCATTCATAATTAATGGTTAAATTATTGACATTTCATATGCTAGTTTTAATACGAATGTTTATGATATGTTTAAACCTTTTCATATGAGGAATGTATTGGACTTAAAATGTGACGGGTGGATCCCGCTATAGCTCCTAGATGCATCAGTAGGTTTCATGAGTCAACTAGATGTTGAATTGTCCGAGACCCTTTCCCAATTTGATATATGGTTTTGGCTGAGGCCTTAATCATTTTTAGACATCCTGGACGAGGCCTTGAAAAAGTGTTTCAGAAAGTCGAGAATTATACATTCTCTCATTATGGATAGAATATTTATGGTTCATGTGGTCATTCGACTAGTAAAATACCCATGATTATGTTTTATTATGGAATTATTTACTCAGATCATATTCTTTCAATAAACGTATTCATGATTATTATTAGTAAAGGCATGTGGTTTCAATTATTCACCATGCTTAATATTTATGTAATCTTCTGATGTATTGCTTACCCTTACTGAGAGTTTGAGCTCACCGAATTATATGTTTTATTTTTCCTAGGATTCCAAGAATTGTATTATGATTAATATGAAGGGTTATGAGGAAGGGAAAAATAAAATTCTCAAATAATTATTTACGATGTTTTTTATGTTTGAAATTGTAATGTAATGTTAATGTATGTAATCTATTTTCCAAGACTGCTAAACTGATCAGTCCATCGGGAATTGATTCCTTATAATCATGGCAATGTATTAAAATAATGCACTGACTCTGGGTAATTGTATTCGGGGCGTTACAGTTGGTATCAGAGGAAGATTAGCAAAAACATTGGAAACTATATTTAGATAAACTCTGATTAGAGAATATAGCCCTAAGATTGACTTTGAGGATTAGTATAGAAGAACTTCCTAGAATTTGGGTATTGTAGAGATTTATTGATTTTTCCAAGTAAATAAATCAATGTCTGGATATGAGCAGGTAGAGGCGGCTCTGGCACAGATGTACCTAGGGATACAACCCGAAAACACCTCTTTGAGCTAGAGTCGAACGGGAACTGGTGCACGACAATGGGCCTTGCTGCAATCTTGGTTACGACACTCCCGGATGATATGCATAGGATAATTCTCATTTCATTTACAAACCTTTATGAAGGGATTATGAGTATATACTTAATCAAAGAAAAATAATTTATGATTATGGATTATATCCATAAACTGTTAAATTTACGTTAGGTATTTTACAAGATTGGAATTATTCATTACAATTCATAAACTGACCTAGGTTATGCTATTGTATAAAAATGGTTCCCAATAGAAGGAATGTGAACTCCAGAAATACGAATGATCCAAAGAGTAAGAAGGATCATATCTTTCGCCATTTTAAGACAACATTTAGAAGGGAAATAGTCTCCCATGTATTCTCAACATACGAAGAAATAGTATCATGTGTTAATAAGATCAGTAAAGAATTCTCCAAGCCCTATAGATTTGAAGGGATGCAAGAGAAGAAAAAGATGAAAGATAGAAATATGGATAATGGGAAGGGGAAAAAGAATAATTTTCCCATATGTGATAACTGTGGCAAGAGACAACCTGAAACTTGCCTAAATGGAATGGGAGTTTGTTATACGTGTGGAGAAAAAGGAAACCATGTACGTGACTGCAAGGGTAAGAAAAAGGTTTCAAATGTGCAGTTCTTCATCTACAAGGATTTGGGACACTACGTGAACCAATTTCCAAATCATCAGAGTATTCCAAAAATGATACTATTGGATAACAATCAAGTTATGATACTACCACAGATGAGGAGAAATGATTAGAGTTCTTATGTTCTTATTAGATAATTATGTCATTTTAGTGGTGTATCAACAATGTGCTGGTTATAATAATTATGCAGTATATAAGGATTGTACTGCAGTACTATTTAATTAAGGACTTGAGATTGTGTGGAACAAAGAAAATTGACTCAATAGCAAGTTAAATTTTAGGAAAATATATGGTTGAGAGAATGATAAAACATAATTTGGTTCTGATACTGTGGTAGTGATTTTGGAATAATACATGACTGATTTGGATAAATTATATTGGATATTATTGACTACCATGAAACGAATTAATGATTTGTATATTCCATCTTTATTGGAGTTTACAAATTTTTTGGATTTTAGTAGTATATCATGTATTCTATAAGTAATAAGGGATCATGAATTTAATCAGTAAGTTTTTATGGTATTTTAGGATGTTGTAGTGTTTTAAAAGAATACATGATGAAGGTGTTCACATGCTATTGCGTGGAAAAAAGGATCTTCATTGTGTTTACCTACCTTTTAAATTTTGGACTGTGATTTTGGACAGATTTATATTGGATATGTCTACTTGGAGATTATTTTTTCATTTCCATAAAGAGGAAAACCTGGAGGTCGGGCGGCAACCCATCGCGTCTGGCAAGGCCGCGAGACTTGAACCCACAACTGAAGGGCGACAAGGGTATATCACCCACCACTGACCCATGTGATGTCCTGGATTGAATAATGTTGTTTTTTAATGGTTCTTCTAGATGAATTATAAATTCATTTTCATTTAACCCTATACGAATAGGATAAATTGAATATTATTTTTAAGTTCTATTTTCTTTTAGAGTGAAAGATGAGTTTCTGGTAGAACATAGATAAAGGATAGGACTCTATTTTTTAAGTATATATTTTTATTCTTCTCTTATTCAATGATGAAATTAATTATTATACATTAGTGAAGGGATCTTAAAACAAAAAATGTGTTATCCTAATAGCATATGTTTTGTTGAACCGATGGTATTTTAAATCATCATAAAAAAATGAATTTAAGGCACCCAATTTTACACTTATTTTTTATTGATGACCTCAATCAGTACCTATAAATATTTTTTTTCCTCCAATTATATGTCTCTAATTTCCACCAATTTTCCCCTAATCAAGTTCATAATCTGGTGGTGACCGTTTCATTTCCCTTTTCCTCTTATTAAGACTAAATTTTATTAACCTAATTTTTTATGTGGGGTTTCCCAAATGTATTTTCTATTTTAAACCTTTTATTTAAAAAATAATAATTTCAAATTGCGAGGATGCAATTTATTTAAGGATGGAATATTATAACACCCCAAGATTTCATATTACTTTATTTCTTCAATGTAATTCAATAACTTTCACTACACACAACACCGAGTTCTAGCGCACCATGACTTACCAAAAAAGACGTTCAAAAGTGGTTATGAATATTATTAACTGAATTTTGGTCTTTATATAATCCTTATAATTTTAGAATCTATATTATTAGTTTCTTAGAAATAATTTATGAACAAATACATTTTTTCAGATAAAAGAAGTATTTTTCAAAAAATAAAATTTTTCCACCTTTTGATGGCGAAGCCTTTTAAATCCAATATTTGAACATTTTATATATAAAATTTCAAAAAATTAAATTCTTTTTTAGAATCGGGACATAATAATTTAGTTTTAATAATGTTTTGGTGTTTTATGATAACTTTCATATTTGGATGAATAGTGAAAATTGCTATATTGTAACTGAAAACAAATTTTTTACTCAAAATAATTTATATTGTTAAATTATATATTTAAATGGTATAGAAGTATAAATAGATTATATTTTTACCATTAAATCCAATGATGGTCATTGTATGTAATTTCACATTGAAATTGGACATAAACAAGTGTCAATCTTTTGATAGTTATTATTTCATAAAAATATGACTTTTGGTTTTAATTGAGGGAATTAATTATAAATTAATAATTGTAACTTTTATGTTTTTAATTTAGAAAAAAAATTAATTTTTGGATTCGGAATATCCAAAATATCTTAGGGTTAAATTTTGGTACTTTTCTGATAACTTTCATATTTTGTTGAATAGTGAAAATTACTAAATTTTAATTAAAAACAACTTTTTTAATCGAAATAATTAATAGTGATAAATTATGAATTTGAGTGATTGTAAAGTATAATTAGATTATAATTTTACCATTTAATCCAATTTTTGTCATTGGACATTATTTCATAATTAAACTGGACATAAAAAAGTGTCAAACTTTTGATAGTTATTATTTGTTAAAAACACGATTTTTGTTTCGACAATTGGAATTACTTTTAAATTAATTTTTTGCACTTATGTATTATAAATTTAGAAAAATTGATTCCATATTTAGATTCAGGTGGTCCAAATTGTGTAAATAGTTAACTTTTATTTTTATACATTTGGAATAATTATTTCGGTAAATATTTTATTTACCATGGTTAAAGGGTAAATCCGGTAAAAAAGGGTAAAAAAATAATAATATAATAGCAATAAATTACCATAAAACGTTTCATAAACCTATTGGATGATACATTTCCGATAATGGTCATCTTTGGATCTATTTTGGGACCCCATGAATCCACTTGTAAGTGATAATGACACATTATATTAATTAAGTTAAAGTAAATACAAAAAATGACATAAGCATATATCTTTTAAAAAACAATTTTTACATAGATTTATATATGTTACATATTCATCTATAAAGATTCATTAGAAATATCAAAATATTTCCTACATGATGGTATTTTATTTATAAGTTTTAGATATTTAATAATAAAATCTATTTATGACACAATAATGATGCAGTATTTTCCTTATTAATGAAAGAATCAAATAATTGGTATTATAAATGTTAAAATATATATAATTTTAATGTTTTTATGACATCCAAGAATTTTATTGGTTAATATTAAATGTTAGGAGTGCTTAAATAAATTTTATTCGAATTAATAAAGTTGTTAAGACTTTAACAAAAATCAATTATTGAATAGTGTCAAAATTGACATAAATACGTTTTTAAAACAAATATTATATTAATAATTGATATTTTATTCCTAAATTTTAATTTTCGGCCAAAGGACTTATATAATGGTATATGAATTATTAATTTACCACTTGGGGGTCTCTTGTATGTATATAGTATGTTTATTAACTATATAATATAAAACTACAAAGTGACATTGTAAATGTCAAACTAATTAACTAGGAGTTAAAACAAAATGATATGGTTAATGTATTGACCCAAACCTGTAAAAAATATATTGTTTAAAATTATTTCGACCCATTCCCACCTTATACTTTGAATAACACACTTTTATCCATTATAAACCGAATATGAATTTATTATAAATTAATACTTTATGTTTTTCCTAAATAGCTCATCTCCCCACTTATAAAAGGATACCACTTATATCCAATTATTCATACCTTAAAAGCCTTATGGTTCGGCCAACCTATACCCAAATACCCTCTAACCTATCCTCCCTTAATCTTAGAGGCCTTCCTTTAATCACAAAGCCAACCTAACTAACCCTTTTGATCAAATCAAAAGGAAGAACCCGGAGAAGTGGTAATGGTTTCACCACCCTTTTTCAAGTTCCTTTATTCGTAATCTTCTTATTTCTTTGTTATTTCATTCTAAAATAATAACTCCAGTATCATATATATACATGGATGTTTTTATAAATATGGTACAACCATCTTTATTATTCTATCAATCCTTTTAATGACATGTCACCATACATACGTACGTACGGCTTACTGTCTCCATGTCGGGGTGTAATTGTTATTCAATACATTATTATTTGGATGGGTATAATAATGACGTATAATTCATGTAAATAATAAATATAACATGAAAATTAGTCTGTATATATGATATAACATCCAATTATATTTTATTTTAATATCAAAATGGTGATATTGTCGCTCGTGCGTACGTACGGACTACCGTCTCCACGAACTCGATGAGATTCATTCCTCATCGTATCTATTCAAGACTAATTTTCATTTGACGATTAAAAATAATGTTTAAGGACTTGATATAATTCTGGTTATGAATATGATACAACCTATCCATAACAAACACGTCTTATGTAACAAAACATATAAAAGAAAACGAGTAGGTTAGCACCTGAAACGACAATAATACTATGATATTATTAACAAATAAATGTTTAATGATCATGTATAATATCATATTAATGTATATGATTCTTGTATAATTTAACAAAAAAAATTCACCATTATATAGGAGGTTAACCTACCCTCAACTAAGGAAAAGTACAAGGTAAGGTTTTATTTCACAATCTCTTCATTATCCGAGGTTGTTTATACATAATTATCTACAGGGACCTCTTTATCATCAACATCCATGTTTCATAAAAATATATTTAAAAACATTCTTATTGTTTTACAGAATACGGGTTAAAGTCATTTATAACCTTGTTTGACTTTTTATTAGATGTTTATAAAGGAATCTTTTCGTCTTTTTCCGAACAAGGTCCATTAACCTTTTCGAAAAAATTAAGGTAAGAATGTCTTTTTTTAACTTATACGGCGGGTGCATCTATTTTCTATCGTTATAAACACATCAAAACTTCCCTTACAATCTTATAAGAATATTTTCAAAGTAAATGTTATATTTTATAATAATGTGACTCTTAAATGATTTCAAAATTGAAAGAGATATTTCTCTCAAAAGAGTTTTGATCTTATCCATGTCTACATCCTTTGATGGATTTTAAGTTTATTTGGAGTTGATTTATTATGATACAAAACATCCATATTGTATTGAAGGTTTTGTGATATGTTTGACTGTGGATTTTCTATTTTTATACCATTTATGATTTATGGTTAATGTATTGACATTTTGTATGCTAGTTTTAATATGAATGTTTATGATATGTTTAAACCTTTTCATATGAGGAATGTATTGGACTTAGTAAGTGACGGGTGGATCTCGCTATAGATCCTCAATGCATCGGTAGGTCTCATGAGATAACTAGACATGGAATTGGCCTAGGCCCATTCCCAACTTGATATATGGTTTTGGCCAAGGGATTAATCATTTTTAGACGGCTTGCCCGAGGCCTTGACAAAGTGTTTCAGAATGTCCCGAATTATACATTCCCTCATTATGGAAATAATATTGATGGTTTATGTGGACATTAGACTAGTAGAATACCCATGATTATGTTTTATTATGGCATTATTTACTCAGCTCATATTCTTTCCATGAAATTATTCATGTTTATTATTGGTAAATGCATGTGCTTTTAATTATTCACCATGCTTAATATTGTTTTTCATCTTCCGCTGTATTTCTTACCCTTACTAAGCATTTTATCTCACCCCATTCCATGTTTTATTTTTCCCAGGATTACAAGAAGTGTATTATGATTAATATTCATGGTAAAGATAAAGGTAATAATGGCGTTCTCAAAGAACTCTTTATGATGTGTTTTATGTTTGAAATTGTAATGTAATGTTAATGTATGTAATCTATTTTCCAGGACTTCTAAACTGACCGGTCCTTCAGGAATTGATTCCTTGTAATCATGCCAACGTATTAAAATAATGCACTGACTCTGGGTAACTAGGGTCGGAACGTTAAAGAGGTCTCAATCGAATCCCTTTCAGAGTCGAACCGTGAACATTTCGAGCCTAGTTGAGGTAATTTTCAGTAGCGGCACATGGAAATACACCTTTAATTGTATATAATTTCATGCAACACATTTCATGGTGTCTACAAAAGTGCCCCCTTAGAATTTGATTCATTAATAATGAAAATAATCTCATTCTAAGGTAAAAGTAATACACTTTGATGCATTTCAAAATGATTCGGTTGGATTTATAGCTACACCAAGTTTGGAAGGATGCTCTAATTTTTTCATAATCCATGGAGCCTAGCGAGCATAGTTTGATTATTGCTAGGGTCATGTGGACAACCCTACAAATTTTTTATCTTTTGAATTTTTATTACTCAAATATTAAATAAATAATACCAATAGTAGGTTTAGTGAGTTGTGACTCGACTTTTGTTCAGAGTTCCCTTTGTGGGTTCTCAAAATGGTGAGTATCATGTCTCTTAGTCGTTTAGATTCGTGCATGTTGGACTTTAAAGGGTTAGTAATTATGGTTGAATAGATTTGACAATAAATTTTGAAATTAGTTCCCAAACAAGACTCTATAGCTAAGAATTGCATTAATATTCATTAAATATTTCGATGTTTAATCTTTAGTCAGGATTTTTATGGTCAGAAAATCTTAAAATTTTATCAACATAAGGGTAGTCCCCTCTATGAAATAAGTTTCCATTATTTTTTCAAACCCATTATGGGGGTTGTATTATGTTGGGATAACTAAGGCATATGTTCCATAGCCAAATAGAGGAATCTTTTGGATGACGACCCTATTATGTAGGCCAATTATGCAGTGCCACCTATGGGCATGTACTGGATAGTCAAGAAAAATATCCCTTTAGGAATTTAACATTTTTCTGTAGATAGATAGAGAAAAATAAGAGTTTGGTGACTCAAAACTACAGTGGGTGGTTTTTCCAAGGAAATGAATTTTAAGAATGAAGGGTTATTTTGTAATGACATATGTCATGAATAGTAAACCCATTTCTTTTCAAATATGGTGTATGAGGAATGGTTAAAATTTATCAGAATGTGGAATTTATGATATCATATTGTGCAGTGTTAAGTCATTTAGTGTGGAAATTGGTACTGTACAGTATTAAGTCATGTAGTGAAGACATGGGGTTATAATTTAAGGACATTAGCTTTGAACTAAGTTATGAGATTCTCCAAATTTCTTGATAACATGTTTATAAATATACCACCATATCTAGGTATTGAATGGGAAATTTTAAACTGGGATTTATGAATATTTGATCTAAAGGATGTCATGGGAAAAGGGTTAAAAGCATTAGAGGATGTATTTTTTAAGAACAGAGTTACCATTTTTTGAAAAACCCATTATGGGGGTTTTATTATACATGTACATCTAGGGCATAGGCCGCATAGCAAAATAAGGTCATCTTTTTACAGATAGACCTGTTATGTAGATAACTTATGCAAGGCCACATATAGGAACGCGCTACATATTCATGTAAAAATGATCTAAAAAATCTGAAATTTTACTACTAAAATCCAAATAATGTTTTTTGGAGATTCAGAATTTTTGAAGAACTGATTTTTATTTATGGATAAAGGTACCAGAATATGGAAAGTGTATTTATAACCAATATTTACAAAGAATTGGAGGAATAATACTTTTCAATGTTATGACCCAAATGTAGGAGGTGTGGTGTCTATAATTTTAGGTCATAAAACTAGGTCCATAAAATGGAAATAGTACATGATATGAGGCCAAGTGATTCTAAGGTTATTCATATTTCATTAAACACATAGAGAAGGGAATATGTAAACAATGGTCTTGAAGAGTTTCAGATCGAGAGAAAGATAATAGGAAAAATATATCGGAATAACTATTTTAAAATACAGATTCATATATATTATCATTAATGATTGAATGGTACAATGATACTACATCCATAAATGAAATTACCATCATTTGAAAAACCCATTATGTGGGCCATATTATGCAGGTCCAATTGGGGCATATACTGCATAGCCAAATAATGGTTTCGTTTGTCTGACAGACCCATTACGTAGGAAACATAAGCAAGGACACCTAAGGCCACATGCTGCAAAGTCAGGAAAAATAGTTCTCAGGTGTTGGAATCTCTGTCACTAGAAACCTTAAGAAATATTATGAAGATCTAAAAATATTCAAGATTTGGAGTGTAAAAAATGGAGACACGTAATGATCAATGCATATGAAAAATATATGAACCATTATTGACCATTAATATGGAATCTCTTACATAGATCTGAGTCATAGGTAAAATGGGGGCATACATTATTTACATTTGATTTAACATTGGGTTGTACATTTTAATATTTTCCAATGACAAAATTAAATGATTCGATTTTATGTCATGTATTGAGGACATTATACTATGCAGTGTAATGTCATGCAATGAGGGCATTATGTTGTGCAGTTTTATGTCCAGTAGTGAGGTCATTAATAACCCTATAATAATTTGAGACAACTTATTTATATAAAGAATACATTAACCCAATTACTAACCCACGTGATCTATGCTCGTCGGGAGAAATGAAGAGCAATAAGGATACTTTTATATCATATTGGTGACACAAGTGAAGAATATGGGTGTTATATTTCCATGCAGTTTAACGTCTTGCGGTATGGAAAAAAGATTAACTGATGTTAAAAGAAAGGCTTGTTGTAGCTGGACTAAGGGATAAATCTGTTGTGTCACTACGTGTCTTCCGGAGGTAAAGAATCAATCCATACATAGTTCGCTAAACATTACCTATGAAGGTTTCATTATTATACAAAGAATTAAGGTATTTTTTATCACAGTTGCGCCCAATATTGGATATCTAGGCATCTCTATGTATCTCATATATATTATAATCAATCCATACATTGTTTTTAAAATAATCATTCTTCATGCCAATCTAGTTTGACATGAAGAATTGGGGCATCTGACACATTCTGAGAGAATGGTAAATCCTAAGACATAAAATGATATAAGGACCAAAATCATATATCATTCAGAAACACTCTATATAGATCTAATTCATATATATGAGGAGAAAATAAAATAAGAACAATTTGTGACTGTGCTTGGGCCCAAAATTTGAGATTTAGGCATCTCTACATATCTTATTGGAAATGAGAATCAAGCCATACATACTTCTTGAAATGAGTCTCTATGCAGATCTGACTCAAAGATAGGAAAGAGAGGGACTCATCTACTAATATTGAGTAGCGATGATGGAAATGATGTTTGCTTATGAAATCATCAAATGTCAAATAGAGAACACATGAGTCATAATATTCAATTATCATGCAACAAAGAAAAATGTGGTCATGTAGTTTAACGTCATGGGATGAGGACCAAGATGCTATCCATTTTATCATTATGTAGCATGGAAACTTATTGTTGTTATGCAGTTTAATGTCTTGCAACATGGACATTGTGTAATGTGTAGTTTTCAATCATACAACAAGGACATGAGGGCTATATAGTTTTTTTAGTCTTGCAACAAGGAAATGCGGGTTGTGCAGTTTTTAGTCTTCCAGCAAGGACATGGGGGTTGTGTTTTCTTTAGTCTTACAACAAAGACATTGTACTAAGTAGTTTTAAGTCTTATAGTGAGGACATGGGGGTTGTGAAGTTTTTAGACTTGCAGCAAGGAAATGGGGAATGTGTTGTTTTTAGTCTTGTAGCAAGGACATGAGGGATGCATGGTTTTTAGTCTTGCAACAAGTACATGAGGGTAGTGTAGATTTTAGACTTGCAGCAAGGACATTGTACTCTGTAGTTTTAAGTCATGCGGTGTGGATGATATATACAAATACACAAAATATTTCATTATGAAACTTGAATTGTTTGGATTAATAATAAGATCTCTATCAATTTAGATTAAGGAATAATATTAATTTTAATAGACCCTATATAGGGAATACGGCCATTCCTACTTGGTTTCAAGCATTGGAGGATTCTTCCCTGGTATCATGGGATTCATATGAACCAATACAAATTCTTTTTAAAGAAATGAATGGATGTAAACATTCTTGTTAAAATCTCATTCAATTCTATTCGGATATACTTCTAAAAGATGCTAAGTATGAAATCTTTTCTCGTCTAATCGTTCAAGCTCATTGAACGATTTTTGAGACCTCTAATCTGTAGACAACTAATCACAGATTGTAACTATGAGTGAGGAAATTTCATTTTAATTGGAAAAACTACTTCAGTTCCATATACCAATGAATAAGAAGTATCTTGGATGTCATTACGAGTAGTTTTCTGATAATCCCATAAATAATTCAAAAGATTATCCGACCATTATTTCTTATCTTTATCCACCATCTTCTACAGTATATTTTATAGTGTCTTGTTGATGGCCTATATTTTTTCACTGGCTACCGCATGATAGTGATATAAATGTTTGGATTTCATATTATGCTCCTGATATAACTTTTTACCTCAATCAATAAAAAATTGGTGCCATTTTCTGCTAATATAGTATGATGTACACCAAATATTTTGATGATGTTAATTTGGACATAAAAAATATGATTTTGGCTCCAAAAACATTGATAGGTATTTACTAGTCCCATTTAGAAAAGATGGAAAAAGATGTAAGTATATACTTGAACTGCTTAGCTGTAGCTGGAGGATAAGGCCCTACTACATCCATTCTCTATGTGGAAAATGGCATGGAACATTTAGCGGTATGTTGAAACTCTGGGGGTTGATGAATGATGGTGGCATGCACATGTCAAGGATGACATTTCATTGTGAAATCTTGGGAATCCTTTGTCATTTAGCGCAAATGTATCCAAGCCTTCAGATCGGATCAGAGAGTACATGACCAGACTATTAGGAACCACAAACTCTTGAATGTACATCTTTCATGACAGTAGTTGTATCTTCTCCAACAACGCTTCTGAAGTGGAATCAATCAAAGCCTCGCTTGTATAGGATATTTTTGTGGTCTAGACTATCATAAATAGTAAAATTGGCTCCTCATCACCAGATATATTATTTTTTAGCACTATTATATGGAAGTACTCCATTTTAAATATATTCCATGATGGATGTTCTCCATCCCATGGTATGACCATGTGGCTCAGAAAAAAGGGCTAATTTCATTAATTTCCTCCATTTTGTTTTGAGCCAATGGTGATACCACACGAAGATGGACTTTTCTAATGACTACCTCATCCTGATTTGGATCTTCCATGGATGTAGCTATAATATCCAGTGCATCTGCTTGTGCATTTTGTGATCTCTTGGCATAATAAAATGTCAGATCTGGGGAAAACTCATCTATTAACTCTCTGAAGTAATCATACAATGGGATTAACTATTATTTTTTGATATAATATTCTCCATTTATTTTCTTGGTTACCAATTCAGAATCATTTTTTACCTTCATGTGATTCATTTTCACCAGAAGCACCAATTCCAAATCTGTAATGAGAGCATGATACACCACCTCATTTTTGGTTTTTCACTTCCGATAATAGGATGGAATAAGGATATATTGCCTTTTCTAGGGAGATAAACAAAATTTCTAACTCAACATTATTGAGTTTAGGGTTTTACATTCTCTTCCCTAGTGGACTTCTGGAAGCACCATCAAAGTACATTTCCCATGTTTGGTAAAAATATTGAATATAAAAGCCCTCTTAATTAGGAAGTTTAATATTTAATGACGTATCTTCTGCATATGGATGCTCAATAAGGATGTTGGCCAAACAGTTTCCATTTATATCCTTTTAAGGCACAAGCTCACAAAGCAGTGTATTTTCGTACGCAAACAGCACACAAAATATCAGATACAAGGAAAAGATAGATCATCCCATAACATGAAGTACTTAATTAACATGAGAAAACAGTTTACAATGCACCATCTAGTTCTAGCTTAGGAGTCTAGACATTAGCATGGTCGACGTAACCAAAATGCGAATAAATTTGAAACTGCAAGGACACCAGTTGCATTAAGCAATCAGGCAGCAGCTTTCCTACGGGACTTCATCGCCTTCTTCGCGGGAGACTTCGGGGTTTTAGGAGTTTTGGGCTCCTGACCATCTTTTTCAGATTTCTTAGGTAGGAGGACGGGGTTAATGTTGGGAAGGATGCCTCCGCTAGCAATGGTGACCCCATCCAAAAGCTTCCCCAGCTCCTCGTCGTTCCTCACAACCAACAGAATATTCCTCGGAATTCTCATGTTCTTCTTGTTATCACGGGCTACATTTCCGGCCAACTCGAGAACCTCAGCAGCAAGATACTCGAGAACCGCAGCCAGGTACACGGGAGCACCGGAACCAACGCAAAGCGAGTATCTTCCCTTCGTCAAATATCGGCCAATCCTTCCTACCGGGAACTAAAGCCCAGCCTTTAGTGTCTTCGAGACTGACTTCTTCTTCGGTCCGCCGGCGCCACCTTTCCGGCCGCCCTTCTTCGATTTACACGTGCCCTCCATATCTGTTGATTGCTCTTCGTCGGTCTCCAAGGATAGAAGTTAGGGTTTTTAAGGCACAAGATAGATATCAATCTATTTATAAATAACTTCCAAATATTCCAGACGCCCTGTAAGAATTGTATGACTGAGGATAAATTTGAGTGGTTTGTTGCGATATTCCAATTGGACCTCATAATGTTTGAAGTAGTTCCTAGTTTTCTGAATTGCGATGATTAATGCTAGACGTCACTTTTCAATACTTGAATATCGAGTTTCTAAATCAGTCATAGTTTGGCTGTGAGAGTAAGAGCTTTTTTCATTCCCTACAGCATTTTTTTGAGCAAGGAAGGCACCCAAGGATCGCTCTAATGATGTCACATAAACAATATGTGGCCTTCCTTCAAAAAGTGGCATTAATACTGGTGGACTCAAGAGATATTTCTTTATGGAATCAATTGCTTCCTGATAGTATTTAGTCCATTTGTATGTGAATCCCTTCATCATTTATCCGGTGAAGGGTAAACACATTCCTCCCAAATTGGTGATAAAGCTACGAATAAAGGACATGTGTACTTGGAGTCCTGTTAATTATTTCAAATTTTGAGGAGGTCACATACAAAGGATTGATTTTGTTTTATCATGATCAAAATCGATACCACTATGGCGTACAAGAATCCAAGAAACATTCCTGAGGTTACCCCAAAAGCACATTTCAAGGGGTTCATAATTAAACTGTGTTGTCGAAGATTATGGAATATGGTCTCCAAATTAGCCAAGTGATTGGAATGATGCATTGATTTGAAGACCAAATCATCCACATAAAATTCATAAAATTACTCTATGATTGGTTTGAAGATATCATGACTGGAATA
Source organism: Viscum album (assembly GCA_963277665.1). Lineage (NCBI taxonomy): Eukaryota > Viridiplantae > Streptophyta > Magnoliopsida > Santalales > Viscaceae > Viscum > Viscum album. The sequence continues at coordinate 698,580,799 of OY728163.1, forward strand.
TTGGTATGTTGTGTTGGACTCATTAAACCAAAGGGCATTACCCGATAGAAAAACACACCTTGAGGGGCTATGAAGACTGTACATATTTCATCTTTCAGGGCCATACTGATTTGATTATACCCAGAGTAACCATCCATGAAGGAAAGTGCTTCATAGCCATTCATTGCATCAAATAAAATCATTGTAATCAGAACTGGAAAATCAACATTAGTACAATGCTGGTTAGATCTATAAAATCAATGTAAACTCTAATTTTCCCATTCTTCTTTTTCACTAGGAGAGTGTTGGACATACATTTTAGATATTTAACTTTTCAAAAAAGTTGTCCTTTATAATCTTATCAACTTTAGATTTAATTTTATAGGCATAAGATGGGTGTGTTCTTCTTGTTTCCTACTTGAATCTATGGTGTTCTTCTGGGAAGCCAAAATGATGGGCGGCTACATCAAGATTATGTCCTGGAATTTTTGTAAAATTCCATGAAAATATATCTCGATGTTTCTTTAGAAATAAACTATAAACCTATTTCTCTTTAGTGGTCATGAATTCACTAATTAGTTTCAGGCATGGAGCTTCTTATTTATCACGATTTATTTCATTGAGCTCATCAAAAATGGTAGGCACCTTCCTCAAATGCTATTGTAGAATCCACAAGATCTTCCTCTTCTTCTTAAATAAGTGTTACCTTACCTGTTACCACTTGCATAGTATATGATGAGGCAAAACTACCATAGCTAGAGGGGGATTTATTATTTGAACATATTAAATATGATGCCACCATATCTGACCCTACTCATGATGAGGGGTCTTCGTGTGTTAATAAAGTGGATATGATGGATTGAGAATCAACATCTTTGTCTTCCTCTAGCATTGCTACAGTTTCTTATACAATGATTGATGAAGTAGATTCTTGTGGTAGTTCATCAAATCAAATGAAAATATCTCCATTTAGGCTTCCATCACTACTTGTTAAATCACTAATCTCTCAAATGTTTTCAAGATCAGTTACCATAATTGACATTATGGAAGTTATTGAATGAGTGCTTAGATTTGGTTTTACCCTTTCAATTTGATTGATTTGTATCACATAATGCATACTAAAATGTATGAATGGATTTTCTGGTATATTTTGAAGTCCATTCTGATCATTATGTCTATTTATTTCTTTTTTCATGGACTTTATTCCTTCTGTGTGATAAAATTCTTCCTCAATGTATTGAGATTCACATGTTTGGAATGGAGCCTTGTCACAATAAAATGTCCTGATTTGACCATTTAAATAGTACTTAAGACACTGCTGTTATGATGAAGGTATGGTTGCATGTTGATGTAGCCAATGCCTTATAAGAAGAATATTTAAGGTTGTGTCCTGACAAACAACCATTAAATCTGAATTAGACACAAGATCTCCAAACAGAGTTCTGAGAGTAATCTCTCCTAGAGTATCTTGTTCACTCATTTTATATCCATGAAACATTAAATACGAAATAGATAATCCATATACAGTTAGGCCCAATCGACAAAGTTTGCAAATAGGAATGAGGTTGACTTCATATCCATTATCAATGATGTCTTGTCAGATGTCTGCATCATTGACATTTGTAGACAAATTGAAGGGTCTAATATTTCCATGTACAACATCATCTTCATCTTCATCTGTAAAAGATATGAATACATGACATTTTTAAGATCATTCTCTATATAGTAAACCTCAGTTGCATCAACTTTGGTTTCAAACTCTTGAGGATGTGACAAATCATCAATGAGTGCTTCTCGAAGATCATTTTATAGAATAAAATAATCTATAACTGATAACTCTGTTGGTACGTGGTAATATCGTTTCAATATATTCATACTTTTGGTTCAAATAATTCATTTTCTATCATGAATATGTGGGTTTTCCTTTGTTATTGAAGTTGATGCTTTTGATGAAGACATACACGGTGTCAGACCACAAGCTAGAAATACTCATGGCTTTGGTAGATTAGACTGACTAGGTCAATTCACTTGCAGAGAGGAAGATGGTGTGACTTCTAATCAATCCTACAAAATAAATTTTTTAGAAATGAACCAGTATAGCATGGAATAAACTTCTTATCCTTTTTGAGCATGCAGAGGGGATCTTCCATGAGTTTCTACTGCATATATGGTTCAAATAAGGGTAGAGTAAAAATTGTGATTTCTAGAATTCCCATGTTTTCCCATTTATCCTTGAACCTGGCCTCTTCCTCTGGTTCTCCAATTATGTATAAGTAATTCAATCTCATTATAATCATAATCCCAATTGGGATATAGACTTTATAAATGGATAACATTGACAGAACCAAAAATAAATTCTTCATTTGATAGAGATTCTACCTGATATGTTAATTCTGATTGTGTCATTTGGCAGGGTGGTGCCCATGATTTTGAAATAGATTACATGAAATCTACAAGGGTCACGAAATACTTCGGCCTTAATAGGTAATCATCTTCTTCTAACTACTATTTTCCCCTGTGATCACTTCACTTCTTTGATAAACGACCTTTTTGATGAATGTGGTTAAACTATGGCGGAAGTGGAAGAAGACACAATTGGTTGTTTAAACTTTGCTCATAAAATTTCATGATTCTGGTTGATCATTTTCCTGAGCATCCATTCATCATATTATTTCAAATTTTTTACTTTTGACTTCCTGTCATCCTCCTTCTTCATTTGTATTGGTTGCAGTAACACCTACCACTTGAGTTGAAGAACATTTCAGATTCACTTGTCCAGAGTCTACCATTTTTTTCAGGAGGACCTCAAAAAACAATTCCCGAATAGGATGTTCTAATATCTGGGAAAAGGTATAATAATTTGTAAGATCTTCATATCCTTATTTATTTAGTGTATTCGGACTTGGAAAGTAAACCAAATAGATTTCCAATGATTAGATGATGTAACTATGAACATTTTCATTCCAAAAAGAATAAACATTATTCTCTAATTCATCAAACTGTTTCTATCATTGATCACCTTGATCGTCTTGACGAGGCATTTCGTTCCGTAGATGATCCGGAGTCATAGCCATTTGGTACGATGATGGTCATATAGTTGTAGCAGATACAAGTTCTTGCTTGAGTGTAACAATAGAATCTTCTGCCTTTCCAATCCTCCTCCATAGTGCTTATGTAATTACACAAGTTTTAGGCTTAACTTATATAATTTAGTATTATATCTGTCGAGCAATTTAATTAAGGTCTAGAAACCCACTTGTGTATTTAAGAGGAATCAATGGTGTGTGTAACTGATCACATTGTTTTTTTAGACAAATTGGCATCAATTCATCATGGCAGAGTGCTGGACTTATCGAATATGTTAATACTTACAATCACGAAATGAAATATGAAACTCATTTATTCATCCTTTTTTTATAATTTGTAAGATAAAAAAATATCATCTTTTGTAGCGTTGTTCTAAATAGAAGAAGTAATTTCAGAGAGAGATATTCCCATCTAGTAATTGATCAAGATTGTAAACTTTTATATGACACAATGGTCGGTACCTGTAATGAAGACACAAAACACATAAGCTTAACTGCTTCTTGTTGTTGAGGTATTCCCATCATTGGATCAAAATGTGAAACAAAATGTGTTAATTGTCGTTCCAAATCTTCTGAACCATTAAAGAATATGGAATGTTGTATTTACAAAATTTTGTGGGAGAGGAATTGCATGCACTCATTCCTGAGAAGCTCTCATTTTCATCTAAACTAGCACACGTCGTTCCTCCATAGCTTCCAATAGAGTCGTTAATGCCTTAATTGAGTTCATAAAAAATTTTGGAATATTTGGATGAGTTGAAACCAGTGCAGGTATAGATACTAGAGCATGAGCTAGTGCAAGGACTGGAAAATCCACTGATTGTGGTGTATATATTTTCCTTGGATATCCCAAGGTAATATGACTATAAGGATGTGTTTGATCCTTCCTTGGTTGTGTACTCAATGTTGGGAATTTAATATCTACATCTGTAGTTACTACGAATCCACTTTTCAGAGGAGCTCCTACAGGATGTGAAAGTTGGTGACCTTCCAGGGGAGTATGTCTAGAAGAAATGATGCTTTGAAGTAACTCTGTATTGAGTCTTTTTTAACACTTTTATTTCTGCTTCTTACTGTACAAATTATTCTTCAAGTGAAATTGATTGAAATAATCCAATGGAAAAGTGATATGTAACATGACTCTTTTCCCTTTTCCCTTGTTCTATGCATTTCAGAGGGGTGGGAGTTGGTTATTTGAAGGTAAACATAGATTTTGGGTAGGCCTCTGATTTTGGGTACGCACACCTTATTCTTTTCTCTTAGTGTGTACCATATTATGAAAAAGAGCACCACATTTTTATTACATTGAACAAGACTCATTTTCTAGAAGATCATCTGAAGTGGTGTTAATGAAATTCATTGACACATAATGCATTATTGACATTCTGTTAGTACATTTGTAAGATAATCTCCCCCTATATCCTCCATTATACTATGTTACCTATATAATTAATTCCATGGAACTATTTGGAAGAATGTAACCCAAAGGGAATCCTTGGATAGTTTAGTTGTACGCTCTCCTTGAGGCTTCTTCCCTAATCGGGGAAAACTGATTTCTATTCAGGTGAAGATTGCAGATGAGAAAGATCCGCCAGCCCTGTAGGTTGGGGTTGTTCATGTTCTCATTCTTCAAATCATCAAAAAAAATTAATGAATTTAATGGTTAAATTAAATGTGCCCCCAACCAAGAAAATTGGGGTGATTATTGTACTGCTACGACTAAAATTTGTGCAACATATCTTCTAATTTTTCATATTTTGGTTCAAACATTAGCTGCATACATTATCCGAAAACCAATCAAATCACCTGTTTCAAAAGATATCATTTCAATATCAGATATCTGCATTCTCTGATGACTAAAATCCACTATGCGGGATGCCTTCTCAAGATTCTCATATTCATGAAGTAAAAGTAACTCAACAACTTATTTTCATTGGGCCTAACTATGATGAGAGATTTTTTAGGAATCTTCTTGATCATAATTTCTATTTCATACAAAATCTATTTATTGTTGCTTATTTCGGGAAATAACATTTCATGACACCACTTTTGGTGGATGTTGCTGATTTTGGAGTGTAGTGAAATTCAATGCTCCTTGTGCACCCCATCCACTGATATGAACACCAGATGAGGAATCAGAAATTAATAGGTGTAAACTCATTAGACCATTAAGGCATGCACACGAGAGGAATCTCTACAATTTTTAAAACATTGGATGTTGGGAAACTAAGAGAGATACCAAGTCAATTTGGCGTTGCAACCCATTTATTACCTTTACATGATTATGATATTCATCATATGGTAAAACATTAGTTTTAAAATGATATAGAGTTGTCAATAGGATGAGGCAGATATCATGAATGTAATCTTCTATAATAAATTCTAGAATGTTATACTACGTATTTTCCAAATACCAAAATATGACCGGTACTTCTCCCAAAGCCAATTGTTTCTTCATATTTAACACATCTTCATCGTCATTAACTAGAGGATTCTGCACTTGGTCTGACAAAAGTGAATGCTATGTATTAGAAGAAAAATGTCCCAAATGAGGTTTGGAGAATAAATGTTACATTAATATATCTTCTGGTTGAGAAAGTGTTTCACCTATCATTGACATGGAATCAGTCATTACTAGACATGTAATTTCAAGTGACTTGAGATAGGAGGGATTCATCGTCACTAAAATGTCAATTATATAATTATCATGACAATGAGAAATACTACTGCGGTGAAGACATTCACAGTGAATTCCATCATGGTGAGGATCATCATGGTGGATTTCAACATGGGATAAATATTCTTACTCCTTGGTCATCTGGCCACACAGATAGTTTTCGTGGTGCTCATCCAAAGATAAGCACACTGGATTGCCAAAATTTTCATGAAGAAATCCATCATGATGAAGTGTCTCATGATGAAATTCATAATTAATACTAAAACTCACATAATTTGTTAATGATGAGATAGAATCTTGAACTGCAACAGATAAAATTCTGAGGGATTCAAGAACTCCAGCATTAAGAGGAGCCGAATCGCAGCTTGACTATATGTTTTCTAATACTGATCTCTGTGACTTCCTCTTGAATGCCATATTATACATAGTTGGGGCCACTTTCTGGGAAAAGTGGCTATCATTGGCATGTGTATGTTCCTGCCATGGATTAGTTATTGGAATAGATTGATTTCCTTCAATTTGGAAGGATTTTTGTTCCCAATTTTGATTTCCATATGATATGGGGGATTATGCTCCATGAACATCCTAGACTAGAATAGAGGGGTTTATATGTTCTAGGATGGATTGAAAATGATTCATATTATGTGTGGGGACAAATTTATGTGTTTTTTTCCCCAGTAATGCTAAAGTGGTTGTCATAATATCATGGCATGATTCCAGAATATGGGCAGAGATTTTTGTTTTCCATTTCACCATTGATAAGATGTGTTTGGTGTCTTCAGTTGCAGGAAAGGGAATATATGTCCATTCTATATCTGGATTAGGTGTATGTACCTACTATAGTACTCATTTTCCTGTTAATGGGAAATGACTGTACTAATGTATTGGGGTAGAGAATTGGGTCTGTCACAAATTTGTCATCGGAACGTTCTGACTAACTTCTTCAGGTGCTATCAAATGAGACTATTGGCAGACAAGATGATCATTGGCAGGTGTATGTGCCTGCTGGCTATTTCCTATCATGTAAGGTTCATGAGCATCCTTTGATACTAGAAAACATGATTTCTGGCGGAATTGGTGATTGTAAACAGGTGTATGTTCATGTTTATCAGTTTCCAACACATTAGATTGGTAGGCTTCTTTAAATGCTGTCAGACGAGACTGTTGACTGGATGATAACATATATGAAGGTGTATGCGCCTATTCATAGTACTCCACTAGAATTATCTGGTGGGATTGGTGGGTTACTGCTAGATGAGTCTAATGGATGGAAGAAATAGGATGGATGGGTGTATGTGATCATTTGTTGTTTTCCATAAAGATAGGTTTAAGGGATTATCCGGAAGGGGTAGAGGTAAGATCATGCTCCCTGTTGACCGAATGTTTCCCCGGTGGTTCATCTTGTGTGCCTGGGTCTAAGAGACCTGGGTCGAATGCCATGAAGCAACACCCCCATCATGTTGGGGGTTCACTACCACACGATTCGGATGGCGACGATTCCTGGTGGGAGTCCTCAGGATGGACTCTGGCATTCGTGAATTGAGACCTTGAGGGGCCTCTTGATCAACCTCCCTATAGTATAGGAAGGATTGATTATTTCATTCTAGGGATAAGGACCTTAAATGGTTAAAGATAGTGGTTGGCACCATTTTCATCTTGATCATTTGTCGTCGTTGGCCGAATGATTGAGGATTTTTATTGACCTAGAGGGACTTCTAAGCAACCTCCAAAGATAGGATTGTACATAGCCAGTGATATTCCTTTACCATCACATTAGAGAACCATAATTGAAGATTTTGGTTTGGTGACGTTGTCCAACCCATGGATGGGGATCCTGTTTTAGCAGTGCTCATAATGTTCACAAATGTTGTCTTAAAGAAACCCGTTTTTTAATGAAGATAATTCTAATGAAAATATGATACAAAAAAAATACATTAAAGAAACATATTTTTATATGGATATATGTGTGATTTAATCTTTTTTATAACATTAATTTTTCAATTGATAGGGGCCTAACATTTGGTTGACATTATTAACTTGGTTAAGTATTCACATCTGCTATAATTTTTTTCTCTAGTTTCTTGAAGCGTGTATTCTAGTTTTATGAATCACTAATTTTATGAGGTTTCAATTGGATTTATATTTGGAACCAGAAACATTCAACAGTTAATTATCAAAAGGGGGCCTACATTCAAAAGGTATTTATTTCATAATTTTAAACTTCGTGATACTTAAGAATGAGCATTAGTTGATATGATGGGAGGTTGGACTCATCACACCCATCTATGGGGAATTATTGTCTTCTATGGGACTCTCTTCATAATTTAAGATATTTTTGTGAATGCTTATTAATTCACAGAGTATATCATAAGTATCCCATATAAATTTCAATCATTTATTTAGCTTTTTAAAAGCATAAAATCATTCTTATGTATTCGAGTATCTTCATTAATGGATATATCCATATGTATTTGAGGTTCTCCATCAAGGGTTTCCTCACATATACTACTTAGAGATTATAATAATCATCATTATGATGATACAGGTTTTTAAACCACTCGGTGGGGCAGTGTGAATTTATTGTTGTCTAGGGAAATGAATTATTGGTTTAATCTTGGTATTTTGTCCATAAAATGGGCTGCCTATATATCCTTTTAAATGGAATCAGAACCCTCGTATTTTAGTGCCACTAAATTTTACACATCATACCTTTTAAGGTCATGTGATAAGGACATAGATGTACTGTTTAATTTCTTCTAGTATGGACATCTATGCTGAAGGTGATTAGTGAAAACATAGTGTGGGAATTATGATGAAGCAGGCCAAGGAACTTGTAAAGGATATGGATTTCCTTGTAAGATCATACCCTATTGGGAATATGGACCAAAGAGAAAATGGTTTTTAAGGTATTGGGTTTGAACCTCATGGTGGCTTCATAAGTATAACATATTTATGGGAATCAAATCCCACATAGTTTGATATGTATCATAGGAGATAATAGTCCTTTGAGAGAATTGAGATTGGGTTACTTCCTAAAAAGGATTCCATGGTGATTTGAGGGATTAATTTGGGGTTTATCTCTAAGGAGGATGCCAAAATTAGGGTAATTAGGGTAGGATTCTTGAAGATGACATCCAGTGAGTTCAGGACATGAGAAGGCATCATACATATACCGAATATGGTGGGAATCGTTGTTCTCAAACTTCATTCCAGAGAGAGTTTGTGCAAAAGTTGTAATCATTACGAATCTATATGCCCATGTGATTCACGATTGTTGTGAGAAACAAGAGGATGTGGAAGACTCAACAACTTCACATGCACTTTTTCTCCTCTACTGATGGAAGAGGTCACATTTATGGCGACGAGAGTGGACAAGGGTGAGGCGATAAGCCTTCCCTCTGTTCTCTTAAAATTGGACAACGTTCCAATGGAAGAATGATGGGATAAAGGTCAGGGCCTTATACCTGGATGGTGGCCCTAAAAATGATCCTAGCAGGGGAGGGGGCTTTCCCCTCTGCTAAAAAGGATTAAGATGGTGTGAACTATAACACCCTGACCATAGTTACCAGAGTCAGTGCATTATTACATAACATTGTCACGATCACAAGGGAATCATGTCTCGAAAGGCATATTAGTTTAGTATTATTGGAAACAAGATTCATACATAAGTTTAAATTTTCAACATGAAAATAAATACAACTAAAATTTATTCCATTAGAAACATCCAAGCCTCATAGATTATGCATTCATGTAACTTTTAACTAACTTCTTTATAACCTACGAAAATGAAACATAAGAAAGGGGAGAGCTCAAATGCTCATTAAGGGTGAGCAATACAGCAGAAGATAACATAAATATTAAGAATGATGAATAATTGAAACCACATGCCTTTACCAATAATAAACGTGAATACATTTATGGTAGGAATAGGAGTTGAGTAAATAATTCCAAAATAAAATATAATCATTGGTATTATACTAGTCGGATGTCCACATGAACCATCAATATTATTTTCAAAACGAGGGAATGTATAATGTCGTACATTCTGAAACATTTTGTCAAGGCCTCGACAATGAAGTCTAAAAATGATTAAGGCCTCACCCAAAACCATATATCAAATTGGGAAAGGCCTCATCCAATTCCACATCTAGTTGTCTCATGAGACCTACCGATGCATCAAGAAGCTAGAGCGGGCTCCACCCATCACTTACTAAGTCCAATGCATTCCTTATATGAAAGGGTTGAAATATAACATAAAATTTTGTATTAAAACTAGTATACGAAATGTCAAAACATTAACCATAAACTATGAATGGTTAAAAAATAGAAAATCCAAATTCAAACATATCACAAAACCTTCAATACATTATGGATGTTTTTATCATAATAAATCAACTTTAAATGAACATGAAATCCATCAAATGATATTGACATAGATGAAATCAAAACCTTTTTTAGAGAAATATATCATTCTATTTTGAAATCATTTAAGAGTCACATATTTATAAAGAAAAAATTTATTTTGAAAATATTCCTATAATCTTGTAAGGGAAGCTTCGACGATTTTATAACAGCGGAAAATAGCTGCACCATCCGTATAAGTTAAAAAACATTCTTACCTTAAATATTTTTTAAAGGTCATAAAGTACCTAGTTTGGAAAACGACGAATAGATTCCTTTAAAATATATATATGGTAAAATATGTTTATAAATGACTTTACCCAACTATCTAGTAAATATTAAAAATGTTTTGAAATACATTTTTATGAAACGTGGATGTTTATGATCATGAGGTCCCAGTAGATAATTACGCATAAACAACCTCGAATAATAAAGAGACTGTAAAATTAACCCTTACCTTGTACTTTTACTTGGTCAAGGGTAGGTTAACCTCATTTATAATGGTGAAATATTTTTTATTAAATTATACAAGTATCATATACATTAATATGATATCATATATGATCTTTTAATATTTCTTTGTTAATAATATCATAGTGTTATCATCATTTCGAGTGTTAACTGATTTGTTTTCCTTTATATACGTTGTTACATAAGAAATGTTGGTTATGGATAAGATGTATCTTATTCATTTTCAGAGTGATATTAAGTCTTTAAACATTATTTTTAATAATCTAATTAAAATTAGTCTTCAATGGATACGATGGGGAACAAATCTTATCACGTTCGTGGAGATGGTAATCTGTATGTACGCACGAGTGACAATATCATGCTTTAATATTAAAATAACATATAATTGGATGTTATATCATATATACAGAATCATTATCATGTTATATTTATTATTTACATCAATTACATATCATTATTATACCCATCCAAATAATAATGTATTGAATAATAATTTCACCACGACATGGAGACATTCAGCTGTACGTACGCACGTTTGGTGACATGTCATTCAAAGGATGGATAGAATAATGAATATGGATGTACCATATTTATAATAACATAACAGTATATATAATATACTATAGTTATTATTTTATAATGGAAACAACAAAGAAAGAGGATGTGGATGAAGAAAGGAACTTGAAAGAGGTGATGAAATATTTACCTCTTCTTCTGGTTCATCCTTTTGATTTGATCAAAAGGTGGCCTTATGTTTTCTTTCTGACTAAAGGAAGGAATCTAGGATGAGGGGAGGATAGTTTCTAGGTTATTTGAGTAGGGTTTGGAAGATCCAAATGGATTTGAATGGGTGAATTAGAGAGAAGGGGGAGTTTCCTTTTCTTAGAGGGGTGAGGGGCACCTTAGGAAAAGCTAGAAATATTATTTTATAATAAAATAATTTTCAGTTTCTAATGGATAAAAAATATATTATTTAAAGGATATTGTGGGGATGGTTCTAAAACCACTCAACCAATAATTTTTAGATAGTATTGGTTCACTATATTATGTTTATCTTTTAGATTATACTCTTAGTTAAATAGTTTGACATTTACCATGTCTCTTTGTATTTTTATATTATATAGTTAATAAACATACTATATAATTCCAAGATAACCACAAGTGGTTAATTAATGATAAACCTATAATTATATAAGTCTTTTTACCGAACCATAGTTTTTTAGGAATATAATATCAATTAATAATATAATATTTTTTTAAAGACTCTTTTATGTCAATTTTGACACTATTTGGTATTTTGTTTTTTCTAAATTCATAAAAACAGTTTTACTTAGAAAAAAATTCATCTAAACAACCATAATATGTCATCTTATCCTAGAAAATTATTTGAATTCATAAAAAGTCTCAAATTACATCTATTTGGATATTCATAATATCAATTATTTTAATCTATCATTAATATGATAATTACTGCATCATCATTGTGGCCTAAATAAATTTAATTATTTAATTACTAAAATGTATAAATCACATACCATTATGTATGAAATAAATTTATCTTTATAATTAATTTTTATAGTCGAATTTATCTTATTTGTAACCCTATATTAAAATTGATTTAGTTATTAAACATTGATTTTACCTCTTTTAAATCTTCTTTGAATTAAATAATAATAATTGTCCAAATCTAATCCAAGAGGACCAAAGAGGTTCATATTTTATTCCAATGGGTTTTATGGTAAAATTATACTTATCCAATTGATTTATGACATGTTTTAGGTTAATAATAATATCATTTTAACCCATAATTACTATATTTAATTTTAACCGTGGTAAATAAAAGTAAAAAGTTACTATTCACCAAAAATTATTTTCATCTTATTAAACCACATTTTACTTACTGATATCAACTATTTCTCTCAGGTTTTTAAAATTAAACTCATATAAGTGGTAAAATTATGTTTTATATAAATTTTCAAATGCTCCTAGGCGGTGGGTAAAAGACGATAAAAAGTTCAATTTTTTTACATATCTAAAATTATTATAAGCTGAATCCAACGAATTACTTTGAAATTATATAGTAATAATGTATCTATTTTGACCTAAAATAAATTTAAATAAAATAAATAATTATTTATATAAAAATTCGGTTTAAAACTATTACTCAATGTTTCTCATTATTCATCAAGAATTTCATGTTTTCAGAAAAATACCAAAAATTTACCCTAAGATAATTTCAACATTTTGAATCCAAAAATGAATTCCATTTTAAAAGATAAAATTTATAAAATTTTAAAAAGTGGGTATTACTATTCATAACGGCTAGTATGATTGGTTTTGGTGTGTTATAACTCGAAGTTTTGTACAACACATGATATTGCATTATTCAAAGGGAAATGTACTGTGGAAGATTGGGCTGTTACATTCTCCAATCCTTTAAATAATTTCTTCCTCGAAATTTTTATAGTATTACATTTTAAAAAGACACGGGTGATTCTTCAACATATGTTCCTCGGGTTCCCACGTAGCCTCTTCCATCTTTTTGTTTCTATATATAACTTTTACCAGAAAAGTCTTTTGATTTATCAACACTTGTCCTCTTGTATCAAGATCCTTGACAGGCTCTTCACAATAAGAAAGATCAGGTTCTGTCTTTATTTCCTCACAGGTGAGTACATGTGTAGGGTCAGACATGTATTTTCTCTACAGTGATACGTGGAACACATCGTGTACTTTGGAGAGACATGGCGACATTGCTAACCGATAAGCTACAGTCCAAATTCATTCTAGAATTTCGAAAGGTCTAGTGTACCTGGGACTTAATTTTACCTTTTTACAAAAACGTATAACACCCTTCTATGAAGGTACCTTCAAGAAAACATGATCTCCTACCTCAAATTCCAAATACTTCCACTTGTTATTGGAATAACTCTTCCACCTACTTTGAGATTTTTTGAAGTGGGTTTGGATTACCTTCACCTTTTCCATCATTTACTCCACAAGTTCTAGGCCTAAGAGTTTTCTTTCGCCAATATCATCCCAACAGGTTGGTGTGAGACATCTCATTCCGTATAACACTTCATATGGTGCCATCTGAATACTTGAATGGAAGCTATTATTATAGGAAAATTCTACCTTAAAAAAATATTGATCCCACATACCTTGAAATTCAATTGAGCAAGATCTAAACATGTCTTCTATGGTTTGAATAGTTTGTTCTGATTGTCCATCAGTTTTGGGGTGGTAGGCTATGCACAAATGAAGTTTAGTATCTCAGGATTTCATAAGACTTTTCCAAAATCTTGATGTAAAATGGGTATCATAATTAGAACCAATCAATAGTGGTACTCCATGAAGTCTTATAACTTCATTAATATATAGTCTTACTAATCATTCAAGTGGTAAATCTTCCCTTATATCATAAAAATGTACTAAAAATGTAAGATGATCAACAATGACCCATATTGCATCGTTCCTTCTAGGAGTATTTGGTAGTCCCATGAAAAAGTCCATCGTAATATTATACCATTTCCACTTAGGCATGGTAAGAGGATGCATAAATCTTCCATGTTGTTTCCTTCCAACTTTCACTTGTTGACAAACCATACATCTTGACACAAAATCAGCAACCTCCATCTTCATGTTGTCCCACCAAAATGTTCCTTCAAATCACTATACATATTGAAGCAACCAGGGTGTATAGAGGAATTGGAACTATGAGCATCGTCCAAAAATTTCTATTTTAGATTAGGTATAATGGGAACACAATATCTCTTCCCAAATTTTAAAATTCCATCTTCAGACACAATGTTACTCAATCTCCCATTATTTACAACATTAATCTTCTTTTGAAACTACTCATCATCAGCTTGCGAACATTTTATCCTTTCGAATAATGATGGTTTGGTAACCATTTGAGAAATTATTGATGATCCACATTCTATGGTTATTCCAATATCCATCTTTACTAGATCCATGACAATAGGATCCCTTTAAACTCTAATCTTGTTCAAAACCCCATGGTATTTTTTGCTAAAATCATCTGCCACCTTATTTTCCTTCCCTGGGTGGTATTATATCATGAAATCATAATCCTTGAGTACTTGTAGCTATCGTCTTTGCCACTTGTTGAGTTCTTTCTCTGAGAAAATATACTTCAAACTCTTATGATCGGTATATATGTCACATTTTTTACCATAGAGATAATTCCTCCATATCATCAAACAAAGATTACAGTATATAACTCAATATCATGAGTAGGATAGTTTTTCCCATGAATTTTCAACTGTTTTGATGCTTAGGAAATAACTCTGTCATTCTGGATAAGGACACAACCATGTCCTTTCTTCAATGCATCACTATAAATTACAAACCCATATTTCCCAATTAGTAGAGTCAATATAAGATCATTGACTAATCTTATATTCAATTCCACAAAATATTCTTCACACTCTTTTTTCCAAACAAATTTAACCCCCTTTCGTGTGAGATTTGTTAATGGGTTAGGAAACCCGGAAAAATTATGGACGAAACATCGATAATGACCTATTAAACCAAAAACAACTATGTACCTTAGTTATACTCGTCGATGCTGGACATTTATGGATTTCCTTTGTCTAAGAATGATCAATAGAGATTCCATCCTTGTAGAAAATATGGCCAAGAAAAGAAATCTCCTGAAGCCAGAATTCACACTTGTAGAACTTCCCATATAATTCATGTCTTCTCAGAGTCTTCAGGATAATGCGCAAGTGATTTTTATGATCTTCATAGATTTGGGAGTATACTAAGATATCATCAATAAATACCACTACAATGTCATCATGATATTACTTGAAAACTCTATTTATTAATTCCATGATTACAGAGGGTGAATTAGTAAATCCAAAAGGTATTACTGTAAACTTGTATAGCTCATACCTAGTTCATAAAGTTGTTTTCAGAATGTATTCATTCTTCACACACAACTAACGATATACTGATCGAAGGTAAATCATTGAAAATTATTGATCTCCAAGATGTTGGTCGAATAAATCATCAATGTGAGGTAGGGGATACTTTTTCTTTATTGTTATAGCATTGATCTCTCTGTAGTCAATGTGCAACCTCATAGTTCCATCTTTCTTCTTAACAAAAAGAACAAGGTCTCCCCATGGAGAAACACTAGGGAGAATAAATCCATTATTTCTCAATTCCTCTAGTTTTTTATTTAGTTCTTCTAATTCCATAGTGGACATTCTAGAAGGGGCCTTCGATATGGGCCTTGAACCAGAATTTAAATCAATAGAAAACTCAATTTCTCATTTTGGAGGATGTCCAGGTAAATCTTCTAGAAATACATCAACATACTCTTTCACAATAGGTATATCCCTTATTTGAACAATCTATTCCTCACCCATAGTTATTTCATTCTCTTCACCAACACTAATCGAATTTAGTTGAGCTAGTGGGGGTGGATCTAAATATGAATAATGTAGTGACGATTATTATCAAAAGATACGGTGTTCTTTATCATCATCATCAAAAAATTTAACCTCCTTCTTCTTACAATAAATTTTCACATCATGGTCTGAATGGAAATCCATACTGAGGATTATATCAAATTCAATCATGGGTATGATGATGATATCTACTGATAAAGAACATTTATATTCCCTAATGGGAACTGATTCACAAAACATATTTGCAGTGATACTTCCCTTAGGAGTTTTGAATAAAAACTCCCTTGTTAAATCAAATTGGAAATATCAAAAAAATTATCAAACAAGGAATATATGAAACAATGCGATGATCCATAATCAAATAAAGCATTAGATAAACACGAGGAACCCATTAAATTACCTGCGACCACATATTTCTGGGCTTCAACCTCTGCAGTAGTGATCGCATAAGCATGGCTTTGATCCCTTGGCCTTTTTTGAGGTATGTTTCCCTGAAGCATTGGAAATTCATTTGCATAATGTCCCCTCTCCCTTTAATTTTAGAAATGAACATAGTTAGCGTTTTTCTTTCCCTTACAATCACCAACAAGATGGCCTTTTTCCACATTTATAGCATACTCCATTTCCTTTTAAACAGGCACCAAGGTGCTTCCATCAACAATTATCATAAGTTGGAAATTCAATTCTTCCCTTCTTCATTGTTTCATTATTTCCTTTCCTAGAGTGTTCAGAATATCTATTATTCTCTTACATTGATTTAAAGTCATACGACATAGAGAATTTCTTTTTCTATCTTGATAGCACACAAGACAATATCTTCATATGATGAGAATGATTGTGATACTAATGCTCGACAAAGAAATGGTTTTATACCATCATGGAAATGGTCAATCTTACTTCTTGGGTTATGTATATAATCTGCATCAATCCTCGCTAACCTAGTAATGTTTTCTTCATACTTGGCAACATTCTCATCCTCCTTTTGTCTCAGACTCAGAAATTGTCTTTCCATATCTAGTCGATGGTCATGAGGAAATTATCTTTCTATGAAATTTTATTTAAACTCCCTCCATTCCATATTTTATACTTCATCATATTCCTTTCTGTTTTGAATTAATGACCACCATCGATCAGTAACTCCAGTGAGGTGGTAAACTTTCATGACATCTTTTTCCATTTTGCAACTCCCCATGTAGTGGAATATTTTCTCTGAGGAATTTATTCGTTGCTTAGATACTAATGGATTTGTATCCCCATTGAATGTTGGAGGTTTTTTCCCCATGAAGTAGTCTAACATTTATCCTTTGTGTTGTGGATTAGGCTGCTCCATACAGGTAAGGATATTATTCATTACCTGTATGAGTTGTCCTAGTATAGTGATAAGTTGATTGGCACTAGTTATATCACCAGCTCTACTATAATTATCTTGAACAGGAGGGAAATACCATCATGGAGTGTGTTCATTGATTTGTTTTCTATTCCTTCTATTAGGCTCCATTTTTAAACAATGGCATACTCTAGATTATTTTATGAATCACAATACAAAAATACAAACTTATAACACACCTAACATAAATTGAAAAGTTTATTGATATAATCCATAATCATAAAAAGGTTTTGTCTGAGGAAGTATATACTCATAAGCCCTTCATAATGGTTTTTAAATAAAATGAGAATTATCCTAAGCATATCCCCTAGGACTGTCATAACCATGAGTGCAGCAAGGCCCGTTGTCATGCACGAGTTCTCGTTTGAGTCTATCTCAAAGCGGTATTTTCAGGTTATAACCCTAGGTATATATGTTCTAGAGCCACCTCTACCTGCTCATATCCACACAGGGATGTATTTCTTGGAAAAATCACAAATTATATACATTATAAAAATTATAGGATGTTCTTCTATACTAATCCTCAATGTCTATCTTAGGGTAATGTTCTCTAATCATAATTTATCAAAATCTGGTTTCCATGGTTTGTACTAAACATCCTGTGATACCAACTATAAATCCCCTACCCTAGTTACCCAGTGTCGGTGCATTATTACATAACATTGGCATGATAACAAGTAAATCATGTCTCAAAAGACCAATCAATTTAGTATTATTGGAAACAAGATACATACATTAGTTCAACATTTTAACATTAAAAGAAATACAACATGAATTTATTCCATTAGAAACATCCTATCCTCCTTGATTATTCCTGCAAGTCACTCATAACTGACTTCATATCTTGGGAAAATGAAACAAAAGAAAGGGGTGAGCTTAAACACTCATAAAGGGTAAGCAATACAACAGATGATAACATTAATGTTAAGCATGGTGAATAATTGAAACCACATGACTTTACCAATAATAAACATGAATAATTTTATGACAGGAATATGAGCTCAGTAAATAATTCCATAAGAAAACATAATCATCGGTATTCTACTTGTCGAATAACCACATGAACCATAAATATTATTTTCATAATGAGGGAATGTATATTTTCGGACATTCAAAAACATTTTTCCAAGGCCTCGACCAATACGTCTGAAAATGATTAAGGCCTCGACCAAAACCATATATTAAATAGGGAAAGGAATTAGCCAATTCCACGTTTAGTTGTCTCATGAGAAATTTTGATGCATCGAGGAGATATAGCTGGCTCCACCCATCACTTACTAAGTCCAATGCATTCCTCATATGAAAAGATTTAAATATAACATAATCATTCTTATTAAAACTATCATAAAAAATGTCAATACATTAACCATAAACCATGAATGGTATAAAAATAGCACATCCATAGTCAAGAATATCACAAAACCATCAATACATTATGAATGTTTTTTATAATAACAAATCAACTTCAAATATTTTGAAATCCATCATAGGATGTTGAGATAGATTAAATCAAAACCTTTTTAGAGAAATATCTCATTATAATATGAAATATTTTAAGAGAAACACAATGATAAATAAAACATTTTTTTAAATATATTTATATGCTTTTAAGGGAAGTTCGACGATTTTATAACGGTAGAAAATAGCATCACCCTCTGTATAAGTTAAAAAAACATTCTTAGCTTAATTTTGTCGAAAAGGTCATAATGTACCTTGTTTGGAAAATGGAGGAAAGTTTCATTTCCATACATATAAGGTCAAATATGGGTATAAATGACTTTACCCCATTTTCTATTAAATATTACAAATTTTTTGAAATACATTTTTACGAAACATGGATGTGCATGATAATGAGCTCCCAGTAGATAATTACGTATAAGATACCTTAGATAATAAAGGGATTGTGAAATTAACCCTTAACATTTAGTTTTCCATGGTCGAGGGTTGGTTAACCTCTTTTATAATGGTTAAATAGTTGTTATTAAATTATAAAATAATCATATACATTAATATGATATCATATATGATCTTCTAATATTTCATTGTTAATAATATCTTAGAATTATCATCATTTCGGGTGTTAACTGATTCGTTTTATTTTATATGATTTGTTAAATTATTAATGTTTTTTATGGATAGGATGTATCTTATTCATATTAAGAATTATATTATGTTTTTAAACATTATTTTTAATCATCTAATGAAAATTAGTCTTGAATGGATATGATGGGGAACGAATCTCATCGCATTCCTGGAGACGGTAATCCCTACATACGCACGAGCGACAATATCATTCATTTGATATTGAAATAATATATAATTGGATGTTATATCATATATACTGAATCATTATCATGTAATATTTATTTTTTAAAACAATTACAAATCATTATTATACCCATCCATATAATAAGGCGTTGAATAACAATGAAACCACAACGTGGAGACGGTAAGCAGTACGTACGCACGTATGGTGACATGTCATTAAAAGGATAGATATAATAATAAATATAGATGTACCATATTTATAATAACATCACATTATATAGAAGATATTGGAGTTATTTTTTCAGAATAGAAGAAACAAATAAAGAGGAAGTGGAAGAAGAAAGAAACTTGAAAGAGGTGATTAAATATTTATCTCTTTTTCGGGTTCTTCCTTTTGATTTGATCAAAAGGGATCCTTAAGTTGGATTTCTGACTAAAGTAAGTCCTTTATGTTGAAGGGAGGAATTTTTATAAGGTATTAAGTCTAGTATTGGCTGATCCAAATGGATTTGAATGTTTGAATTAGA
This sequence comes from Viscum album, assembly GCA_963277665.1. Classification (NCBI taxonomy): domain Eukaryota; kingdom Viridiplantae; phylum Streptophyta; class Magnoliopsida; order Santalales; family Viscaceae; genus Viscum; species Viscum album. The sequence goes on from OY728163.1 coordinate 698,601,036, forward strand.
GATGAGGGTTAGTGTCCTTTTATAAGAGAGGTGAGGGGCACCTTAGGAAGAGATATAAATATTATTTTATAAAAAATTTATTTTCTGTTTCTAATGGATCCAAAATGGATTATATAAATCATAATGTAGGGATGGGTATAAAACCACTCAACCAATTGGTTTTAGTTAGATTTGGGTCACTATATTAACTTTATCTTTAAGATTTAACTCTTAGTTAAATAGTTTGACATTTACCATAACTCTTTCTATTTTTTTATAATCTAGTTAATAAACACACTATATACTTCCAATATAACCACAAGTGGTTCATTAATTAGACACCTATCATTATATAATACTTTTTTCTGAACCATTAATTTTTAGGAATATAATATCAATTAATAATATAATATTTTAAAAAAAACTCTTTTATATCAATTTTGACAATATTCGGTAATTTGTTTTTGAAAAATTCATAAAAGCATTTTTACTTGGAAAAAAATTCATATAACCAGTCCTAAAATTTCATATTAAATTATAAAATTAGTTTAATTAATAAAAAGTTTCATATTACGTGTATTTGGATATTTATAATATCAATTATTTTAATCATTCATTAATAATATAATTATTGCATCATCATTGTGTCATAAATTTTTTATTATTATTTAATGCCTAAAATATATAAATAAAATACCATTATGTGTAAAATATATTTATATTTATAATTGATATTTATAGTCTAATTTATCTTATGTGTAACCCAATATGAAAAATGTGTTAGTTATTAAACATTGATTTTAACTCTTTTAACTCTTTTTTGAATTATATAATAATAAATTTCCTATTCAAATCCATATTGACCAAAGAGGTTCATATTTTATTCATATGGTTTTTTGGTCAAATTATACCTATCCAATAGAATTAGGTCATGTGTTAGGGTAATAATAATATCATTTTTACCCTTAAATACTCTATTTATTTTTAACCGTGTAAAAAAAGTAAAAAGTTATTATTCACAAAAAAATTGTATTTTTCTTAATGAACCACATTTTACTTACTGATATCAATTTTGTCTCTCAAATATTTTAAATTCAACTCATAGAAGCGTAAAAATTATGTTTTATGTAAATTTGCAAATTCTCCATGGAGGTGGGTAAAAGATTGTAAAAAGTTCAATAAAATTTTTATATATCTAAAATTATTATAAACTGACTCCAATGAATTATATTGAACATATTTAGGTATTATGTATCTATTTTGAGCTAAAATAAATTTCAAAATAAATAAATAATTATATAAATAAAAATTCTATTTTAAACTATAACTTAGCGTTTTTCACTATTCATCAAGAATTGAAAATTTGAAGAAAAATATCAAAAATACACCCTAAGATAATTTTGACATTCCAAATCCAAAAATGAATTCCATTTTGAAAGTTAAAATTTATAAAATGTCAAAAAGTGGGTATTACTATTCATAACGGCTAGTTTGAGTGGTTGGGGAGTGTTAGAACTCGAAGTTGCATACTACACAAGCTGTTGCATTATTCAAAGGGAAACGTATCGTTGAAGCTTGGGGTGTTACATGAACTATACATTACCTGCCAAAAGAACTGATTTTTTCAAGTAATCTCTTGAGAAGGGAGAGGCGACGACCCAACTATCCTCCAAAATGGGAACTTCCTAACACTGTTTCTCGAAGAAAGCTCCATGGGACAATGGATATACAAAACCACATACATTCCATGTATCTTAACAACCTCATAAAAAACTGTGGAAAACCATTGAATATTTAAAGACAAACACAAATAGGGGACACACTGATGTGCCTTTCTCAACGGTTTGATAATTCATGAGGTTTTAATGGAGGTCTCAATAGATTCCTTTTCAGACAAGGGATCCAAGGGAGAAAAAGCCTTGCCATGAATGGATTTGAGGAAGGATTGATGGATTGTAGACAAAAGAGAGTAAGTGAATCAAAGAGGGGTTCGCATGTAGGTATGTGCACACAATTATGGGCATGTAGGTAGACTTAGTCTACTTGATATTCAATTAAGTGACGTACAACCTATATGGAAATACATGGCAATATGTGGCTCTATACTTCATGATTATTCACAGGTGATCCCAGAAGTGGGGTGCTTAAGTATCTTTGAAAAGAATTGGCGGTGTGGAATTATATATGATTTGGGGTGGTTGGGAAACATTGTCACGCAAGTGTTATGGGATCAAACAACTAAAAGGACATATGTCCAATGATACTCTCTTAAATAATCTGCTCAAGGTGTTAAAGAACTACCTTGATTGTTTCTAAAGACTGGGGTAAAGAACTAGGGTTACCAGAGTAGCAATTCATATTTGGGGTAATTTGTCTGTTAAAATGAAGGTCCCAAGGTTCTATTTATATGAAAAAATAGGACCTTGGGTGAATGGATATTGGTTGACATGTAGGTTGCACGACATTTTTTGGCGCGTAAGTGGTTGTGCACCAGATGGGTGGCTTCCATTTATACATGTGTGATTTCGTTCATTGGGCTACACTAGGGAGACACATATAGAAATAAGAAAAAATTCTTACTTTTATCAACTCTAGTATGGTGGTATGTAAGTATTTGGGTGTAGGGACCTTGGGTGCCTCTTTAGGGACTCAACCAAATAACTTCTCAATACTATGGGGCATGCGCCCCCGCACCCCTACTTAAGATCAGCATTGGGATGCGGTCCCAGACCTTTGGGTCACTACCTTCACTACCATCACTTACGCCCCATGAAGAATGTCAGGTCACACCACAAACATTTCGAGCCTTATTGAGGTCATTTTGAGTCACAGCACATGGAATTACATCTTCTAATGTGGAGAATTGCAGCCACACATCTCAGGGTGTCTGCAAAATAGTCGAGTTTTTAGGGAAGATTTTGGGGTTATTTTTCATGTTATTACACACTCTGATATTCAGGAATATTCTTCCTAGTATACTACCATTGAACTACAAATCTAGTGAACAACCTATACCAAACTAAGAGAAATTCCATAGGTTTTGTGGAATTTATGGTCGAGTTACTGATTTCAGTGAGGATATGGATTTTATACTAACAAATCCAAATACATAAGGGGTGACAAATTCAAATCACAATGTTACTAAAATAATTAAAAATTATTTTTAAATACAATGAAAAAGGGATTCTACAACCAATATGTAAGAGATACCAACACAAAATGACACCACCCACCATTGTGTAATCCATGTTCTCCACAAAAATAATAAAACCATACGGTAATGGCCTATACTTATATTAAACCATTCCATTCCACAATTCTCATGGATCCAATATGACCTATCCTAATAAATGGAATTTTTAATTTCTTGTATCTAGCCATCATAGAAAAACATTCACCCACCACTCTATGATGATACACCTATTGAAAATATCCATCCTATTCCCAAAAAACAATATAAAAAGAACCATGGATATAGAAACAATTATATATGAAAAGAATATATTCCAAGAAAAAAATTTAAACATGGTTATAAATTGTTGTGATATTTCTTGTTTCTCAAGGGGAACATGAAAATGTTAAAACATTAATTTTATAATTATGTATGTTCAAAAAATATTGTTCATATACTAATGATTCATGCACTTCTATATGTCCCCAATATTTCAACTCATAAAAATAACAATCACACATTATTCTGGTGATCAGAGGGTATCTAAAATGAAAATAATAATAATTACAAATTCATCACACATAAGAACCATAAAAAAATATTTCACATAAAACAGACGTACATGTATATGTAAAAACCATCAAACAATTAAGAAAACATTTAAAAAAAATTCATTCCTATTTTTATATGGGATATATCTCCACCAAGGGACACCTCATTTATTATTCTCTAACATTGATGGAATCAAGAGTACATTGTTTTTTCTTGGGATAGTCCTCTACACCCCATAAATATATATATATGGGCTCTAAAACCAATTTTAATTTATATAATCCCAAATAATTATATATTCTCATATCATGTTATCAACTTCCAACTATTACTTTCCACTCACACTTCAATGCACACTATGTAATCCCTGTAAAAGACACATTCATGTTATAATGAGTTTAAAATATTTTTCCAGTTATTCAATCTCAAAAAGAAATTAGTCAGATAATGTGAATAGAAAAATTCGTGGAATAATCTAAACTCAAATATCATTAGATCAATTCACATAATTTTCTACATATTCTTTCTCATACCTATCTACCATTTGATAGAATTGGAATTAAAAAATTCTTCCCTTCCTAAATCAGATCCCCTAATGTTTCACCATTGAATTCTAATGAATGAAGTCTCATGGGCCTCTAAAATAGTATAATATATAATATTTGTTCTCATAAATCATTGATTACGAGAAAATATATTCTGTTATTCATTTATATATTTTAATGTACTCTAAATGGATAAAGAACATCAGGGACCGAGTCGTAGTTTCTCACATCAACTCATGTGTTCCTACTCATACGCAAAATACTTCTAACGAACAATGAATAATTATGGTGTCACCGTAGGGATAATTTTCCGTACTATCATTGTGAAAAAAATAGAAAAAATACCCAAGAAATATTCAAAATAAATTTAATTTATGTATGAAAAATAAATAAAACAACATCTATACCATAGCAAATGAAATATTGAAGTATAAAATCATACATCCCAATTAATTTCCAATCCATTTAACCATATATGAAAAATAAATAATAGGAACCAATATTGAATATTCCATATAGTCATTCTCTTGGCTCACCTCCTCCCAATCATCACACTTCATTAAATTTATCCCACTCAATTTAACAACTCCACGTCACTGTCCTATTGAGAGCTATGAACAATTCGGTCTTCATGGGTACACTACTGCTTTTGCAACCAAATTAGGGTGTTATTAAAGGATGTAGTGGAACTGCCAACAATTTTCATAATGTAACTAGAACAAAAATGTATTCATAATTTATATTCTAAGAAAATAAATATTAAATGAAACATTAATGACATATGTTAACATCAATCTTTGGGGTTTTTTATGATCCTTTGATTGGCCATAACAATTTTTATAGAAATTTAGATTCTCTAATAAATTTATTTATACAGAAAAGGATCTGGTAAATTTCATCTCAAAATATAATCATAAATATATACAATCACTTATGCTATAGAGTGTCCCTTCATATTCTTCTCAAAATTTAATCTATGCATATTAGGTTTAAACACTAGTTTTTAAAGAGAATTCATGGAATATATTTTCATATCACGGGTAAAAATGGATCATATAATGAATAATAGGAACCCCATATTGTTTTTTAATTTTAATAATCATAACATAGAATGTATCCTAAGTATCTCAGGTAATGTTTTAGATGCCGTATTCAAAACATAAGAAAACATCCTAAGAATCTCATATGTTATTTGGTGTAAGTAATAGATTTTATGATTTCTATTTTCCATATGTATATCATCATTTTTTATAACCGAATCCTATAAATAAACCATGGAATATTATATATAAAACTAAGGTGGATGGTCATTCCATATAGTATATTAAATTAATTAATAATCAATATTTGTTTTCAAATCAGCCAAACCAATTATACAATAAAAATGGAATCTTCTAAACTTCACAACCAATCAATATATCTATTGACACCAAAATCACTCACTATTACTTTTCAGATTAGATAGCCATACCTGAAGTCAAAAATACCTTCTTCATACACAAATTATATATTAGGTCAGTATAATTTTTTTAAAGCCACTATGGTCCCCAAACTATCATCGTAGTTCAGATACCTTAGCTGGGTTCTTGTAACTTATTCTCTTCAATCAGGGTAAACATTAAACCATGAAGTTCTTTTCTCACTCCTCATCATTTTAATCGTCTCATGGTGTCATTTGCCACATTGGTATTATAATTCCATCATCATAATTAAAATATTTCATTATTCACATCCTTGATTCAATGAAATCATTTTTCTGTTAAATCACCCATATAATAATAAAAATTTCCAATATATATACATTAAAGTTATCTTAGAGTAGTGTAGGATGAAAACTAACCCCAAAATCAAATAAACCCTCCTAGGAGATATAATGTATCTCACTATTCTATCATGGAAAACAATGGATAATTATAATTCTACATTATATTACTCATAAATATAGTTTTCTAGGGGATTATTTACCTAGGAAAAATCATTCTACACATTGAATTTAACATATACACATTTATGTTCATGCATATGAAGGGATATTTTTTTATCAAGCTCTAATCAGTTGATGGTCAAGACACGAATCCATATCCCAATGGTCTATTATTTCTATTAAATAATCCATTTATTAATATGTATTCTTAATGAAATAACTCAAATAAAATAATTCTAGATTTCCCATGGTGGTTACACTGTAGATCTCATTCATATGACAACTCCTTTGAACCATCTGAACATATGTATAACTACGTTAATAATATTGGGTCATTTTAATTTATGAAATATTGGATCTCTCTCACACATGATCATTTAATCCTTGACTCATATATCAATAAAATTTCATAAATAAAACTGTCCAATTAAATTAATTAAAATATTTTATTATTAATGAATCAATTTATTTTTAATTTTATTAATTTTATAAATTCACAATCAAAGACATCTGATGACCACAACCATGACCAACCTATTCTAGAATGACTATTTATTACACTTGACATCTTCATGGGTATTATCTCTAATAACCAACAATAATTAATTAATAAATTTCATTTATTATAGTCATAATTCCCAATACAAATTTACTAGGTGATATTCCATCAATATAAAAATTAATGACATCATGAATTAATCATAATGATAAACACACCACCCATCTCATTCAATATAAAAATCATAATGGATATTTTATACTATTCATTAGTGGAAATCACCACCAAATACCTTTAATATAGAACCAAATCTGTTTCTAGAAATAATATTAATAAAAGAATAAAACTAAAAGAGAATATATGTGAACTCTCCTTAAATCACATGAATTATCCATCAAAACCCTCACATAGAGATATAAATCAATGGGGTGAAGGGTAAGAAGGATATTTATTGTTATATCATACAGTTTTGAATTACAAGAGGGAGATGAATTTTAAAATGATTGGGAAAATTGGTAAAATACCAATTTATTTTAAAAATCTAATAGTCTTACAGTTTTTATGTATGATTGGGCCAACCTTGTATCATCAATGTAGTTGTGACTGTCTGATCCACCGTACACTACATCATTATGCTTCATAGTTTTCGAAACCATGCAATAGATGTGTGGTGTCCAACTAGAAAACCCAGAACCAATCAAGATTTCCATACATGGTTCACTAAAACCATGCACCAAACAATATTCCTCTCTTATAAAAAACCACAATTGGTTTTCCGTTATTCTCTCCATTATTTTTCGTTGTGATTTTTTAATTGTGAGGGAGAGGAAAACAATTTCTCAAAATACTATATCCAACACAAAAATATAGTTATTCACTAGAGAAACATATAACTCTATCAGGAAAAAATACATATCAAAAAATATCTTGTCCAGATGTTTTAACACTCAAAATCACAATTTTGAACATTATTCCCCAAATAACCTAACCACCATATATAAAAATTCAATATCCATAAATATTTAAAATCCCATGAAATTGTTTTTTATAGAAGATGTTCACTAATACTTTGATAAGAACATTTCACATAATTTTTAAAATAATATCACATTAATCAAATTAAACTTATATTTATAGTTTTATAAAATTTTAGTCCCAACAATATCTTTGATGCATGACCTTAAAAAGACCAAAAATATTATATATCATATGACTTAATAGATATGACAATCATTGTCTTATAGATTCAAAATATAATATCCCAATGTGTATTTTTTACTCCACTCATTATGATATATTAGAATCCCATTTCATTGGATACATATCAATAGAATCGACCATTCGACATGTTCAAAAAATGTTATTTTCCATAAATATATTAAATACTTGTAAGACCAATAAAACCATCCAGACAATATTAAAATATACAATAAATCTTAGGCCATAATCAATGGAATAGAACTTATTCCTATATTAATTCCATCCAATTGAGAATGAATCTATAGTGTACCCTTAATAATTCTTATATAAAATGGAACAGTAATGCAAATTTTTTATCTTTTAATCTCTATTATTAATATCCTATAGTGACAAGAATTAACATCATGAAAACATTTCAGTGATGAGACAACAATCAATTAAATTTTCTAGTGATAAAAAAAATAAAAATATATTTCTATATATTGTCAGACAATCATTAATTCCAATTTTGTTGAGAAAAAATATCGGTTATGATACATATTATCCAAAAATTCATTTGAAATAGTGGAGGGATAGATCATCCATAATCATTTTCATGATAAATAATAAACCCACAATAATCAATTGATGAGAGAGAGAAAAATATTCTTGTTATGAAATAATAATATCTTTATCTGATGGTGATGTCTAATTAAATCCAAAATCTACTAGTTAGAATCTAGTATAACAATAATCCTACAAGTGTTGAGCTGGTAAATAATATATCTCAGTTTCATGAGCCTATTAATCAGAGGCATTTTATGATTTTATAATGGACTAATCTGTTGGTGAAGACCTTGAAAATGCTACTATAAAATTCTATGACATGATTACGCTTAAATCCTTTTGCTTATGTCCCTATATATCAATAAATTATATAGTACCCATCTATAGAGATATAAACAAATATAGTGATAATATGAATTCACATCCACAAACCAAAGTCTTGGAATCAAATATGACATTAGTGTGAAATAATTTTAATTAATTGTATTTCCAATCAAAATAACCTTATTGATTAAATTATTTTATAATAGATATTTTCCTTACTATGAAAGAAAATGTTGTCAGCAGAATTAGTATTTTTACCTCAGGGGTTTCATGAACATGTGTTAACTCTATAATACAATTATGAACTTTATAAAAGTAATAATTTAAATATAATTTTTATCTATTGTTAGGATAAATACATTTATAAATTAATGAAACAATAATATGACATTCCATAATAAAAAATTTAAAAAATAACCCCACATATGGTTCAAAAAACTCAATATTTTATTATATATGTGATGACTATATTCACTAATTCGGTTATCTTATACAGCTTACCACTTCTGGTAGATAGGTTGTCTTCATAGAGTAATTTTTTTGGATCACTGATTTCCTTATCTAATGGGATTCAAATCTCGTTATCAATGGTACTCCCTACTATTTTAATCATCCATTATCCATTATTATCTCTTTTTCTTCCATTTTAGGTGTCTATAATATAATTTTTTATATATAAATATTTCAGTGTTAGTATGGGGTTTATGTGGCATAGGTCTATATTGGATTAAATGTGATAATGTGGGTATGGGTAGGCTAACATTTATTCATTAGTGGAATTGTTAGTAAACTATTGAATTAATGTATGTTATTTAACCTATCATATTTTAATTTTATTATTGTTAATATGAGTTTGGAATTATTTTTTGGTAACCATAATTAATTATCCATATTATTGTAGAATTACTGGATGATCATTATGATTTATGTGATTCATAATTGTTATATAGAAATTCAGGATTTTGTTTCCTTTATGATTAGTATTTCATTGTATTGTTGAGATATTGAGTAAATGGTAACATTATTGAAGTGTAAAAGTAAAATATCCTTGATTTTTGTTCCATTAGTGTAATATTATTCAATAAATTGGTTTATCTTGAAAACCCAATATAAATATAATAGTATAATAGTTCATAGTTTGTATGTTTTTATTTTTTGCTCGATATGTTAGTGTAGAGAGGTTTTTATTATTTAATGGACTGTGAAAACATAATGAAACAATTGAATCAAATTAACTAGTTGAATGAGAATAAGTTTTTTTTCAAATTGACTAGAATAAATTTATAGTTGACCTAATTTATAATATTAATAGTGTTATCTTAAATTATTTAAATTTTGTTAAAATTATTTATTTGTGATGTGAAATTCGGTTTTGATTTATTATAAAGTAATTTATTATATGACAAAAATATTATTAGTAATTAATATCATGTAACTGATAAATGAGATATGAAATAAAGAATATGGATTTTATTTATATGTAAATTTTTTGATTGTTTTTCATGTTCTTATAGGTGAAAACTGTGGTAGTGTTTTTAAGATGGAATTGTTGAAATTTTATTTTTTTAGGGTTGTAAATGTTTTTTGGGTACTATGATTTTTGTTTTATTCTAAAACATGTTATGCTTTATTATTTATTATTGACATATATGAAATCTGGGAAAAACTGATTGATATTCATAGAAGGTTTTAGGTAAAAGAAAAACACCCCTCCCTACAAAACTGATATGTTGGAGATATTGATAGGTGACTTATACACTCTCGATTTATTTCTTATAGACATATTGGTTTTTATATAGTTCTATTAGTTTTAATGGAATGTGGTTGTCTTTTCCATGTTCAATTATTTCATGTTTCTATATATAATCCCAATAATTTTACATAATTTATTACATTTTTTTTAACAAAAAAATTTAAAAATATATTTAATTTATCAAAAGGAATTGTTTATTTGTGAAATTATGTTTATAAATGATCAAAATGTTACTAATAAATATAATAATTATTTTATTCTCTATAATTACCTCTTAAATATCATCATATTTCGAAAATTAAATAATATAGACGTCATAATACCTACAAGAAATGGGAGAGATAAAATCATTGAAAATGGATGAATAAGGTACATTAATAAATAGTACATAGGTTATTATAAAAACATAATCATATAATAACTCTGGTGTAGTTATGATAAACATGGGAAATGATTTTAAATGAGTATGGAATGTGCATCATTTATAATAAAAATTTCATCATATGATAGTGGTCAAAAATTACACAAACATGTCTACAAAGATACAATAATGTTCACACATATAATATGTGCACAAATCAAAACATTAGGATTTTTTGAAAATAATATCATCACTTTAAATAATAATAAACAGAATATCATGAGGTATATAACAAAAACTAATCTAATTGATGACTGTATTATTCCAATCCCATTAATCACATCATAAAATACCCATAAACAATATTCCCACATAGTATATGAATATTTATGGTCATAACATAATCCCTTGGAATGGTATGGGTTTCGTAAATTATACGAAAATCTTACATTCATGAATAACCATTTGGGTATTTATGTGAATATGGGGTGTTTTATATTCTCGCAGAACATAATCATTATATAATAGATTATAAATAAGTCACGTGTAGTTAATGTGATGATTTTTAATTTAATGTCTTTTCAAGAAAATATTGTAAATTGATTATAAAACATTTAAAAATGATTGGAAGTTGTTTATATGTGAAATAGAAATGAAAGGGTAGTGAATATAAATTTAATTGAAATTAGAGAAATATATATAATGTAAACGATGGGAAAGAGTTATAATCTTAAAATAATATATTAGGTTACTGAATCCCATTTCCATAAAATACTATTTATTTAATTTTCATACAACCACTCAATTCATGAATATTTATTTCATAAACATTTAATGAGAAGTGGATTATGTTGATTTCTGTCAATGTGTATCAAATATTTTCATTTTATTTTATTTCATAATTCTTATTTCAAATGATGAAACATTATAATATCTAATTTTCACAAAAATAAATATATCATTTCGTTTTGATTTCACTATTTTAGTTCAATGATAATTATACCGAATTTGAATTAATTCCAAAAGCATAATAATGTTTTATATATATATATAATTAATTTATTGTAATTATATATAAGTCCATTTATAAAAATATAACATCAATCATCAATATTTGTAGTTAAACGACCATTAACAATACATTTTCCACAAAAAAGGAAAGGGAGGTATAAAATATAAGTATATCTTAAATAAAAATTTTATAGTCTGTTAACATCATAATTATATATTTAACACACTGATTAATTATTTATTAGTGATTTGGTTGTGAATGGATTTTTTTAAATGGAGAATATAAGTGGATAACTTAATAAGAGTTGATAAAGACATATTGTTATCTCTTGGGTTTATTCTATTGTATGACAGTAATCTAACCTGATTAATGGATTCTGATTACCCTAAAACAACCCAATGTATTATTAGGGAAATTAGATATTGGATTTTGATAGATCATTGGATTTAGTATCTTTATGAGGTCTGGTTTTCAAGGATGTATAGATGATATTTATACTTGATTATATAGTTCTTTTTAGGATAAAATATTTAATATAATAAAATATCCATGGTAAACTTTTTATTTGTGAATTTTTTTAATTATGATTCTTATATTAAATGAATTAATGTTTTTAAGACTATCAACCAATATATAAAAAAATTATTAAAATATAATGTGGGAAAATGATTAATTTATTTTTCAATGGAACACTTTATACATTATACATTATAAAATATGTTCTAATTTCAAATTAAGAATATTTTTTTCAAATTTCCAATGTTTCTTATTAAATATATATTGGTCTGACATTACCAATTTAGTATTTTAAAAGAAATTATTGAATCATAATTTTTCCATTAAACATGTTGTATTTGAAAAAATCTATTTTTTACTTTTCACATAAAAATTGATGAATATTTCAAAATCACTAAAAATCAACATTGTAATATACAGATATTATAATAATCAAAATCTTGTTAATTGTTTCCAAACATTTTTCTACCATAAGAATTTTAATCTCTAAGATAAAAATTATAATTTTTGTACTGTGGATTAAATTAATGTTATTCAAAAAGGTTCATATATGATATTTTTGATTTTAACATTGATATATATATTACAAAATTATAGTATTTATATTTTCTTAAATTACCAATTATAAATATTATATACCCCTTATTTTAATAATTGTAGATGAATATAATTTTCCAATGAATATAGAATTTTTTCCAATGTTCATATTTCTATCCCACAAGGTTAGGATGTTTTTATAATTATCCCATTAATATTATAATAGTTAAATTGTACTTGGAAAAGTCATATCACCTCCAATGAAAAACTTTTCATTAAATTATACAATTTTCACTAAAATTACCACAACAGTTCTATATATTACATTTTTTAAATCATTTATTTTTTTACTAATATTATATATTTGTTCAATACAATTTTTTGTGCGAGAAATGATTCTTATATATTACGCTCTTCCAAATATTCCAACTTATTTCCCTATATTATATTTTTACCCATTTAATGTTCCCTATTTTATTTAGATTACCTGTTATTCAATTTGATTATCCATTTAAATTAAATAAATTATTATTGGTATCAATGATTTTGTATTTCTATCACACTATAACATAAAATATAATTCAATTTTATTCATAAAAAATATTACTATTAATTTATAGGTCATTGCATTCTCCACCTTTTGAATTTTAGTCGCTAATATTCCAACTCATATTCTCCATGGAGAATACATGATGTTGAATTTTCTCATTTGTTTCCTCTGGCCCACTCTTTGCATATTATAATTTATGTTTCCTCCATATTACATTGGAATGTTGAGTTGTCATGTTTCATAGTACTTTGTCTCTAATATCTAATATCTTCATTATAAACTCCATATAACATATCTGAATTTATATATATACCAACAAAAAATGTTGTACATGTGATTTTTCTAGATTGTGATTCTTTAAGATGGATACATGGAATATTTGGGGTACTTGGGAAATTTCTGGTAGGAGATCTATTTTATTGGCCATAACTCTAATCTGATCATGAATATCAATGGTGTGGATGTACCTTGGGATTAGTATTCCTTTATTCCCAAATAACATGGCTCTATAATAAGGATATATATAGTAATACATTATATAAAACATCAAAATCCTGGGTTCAATAATGATTTTCATGAAAAAAAATTACATTGAGACGTTTTAATTTGGTAATGAATCATCGTGTATCTTTAAATCAATTCCTAGACCCTTTTAGGTCACGAAATCATTGTTTCACGAGCTACATTGTAGTTTTTAAGTGTTATAAGTATCATTTTATAAAGTTCATTATATATGACATATTGTATTCTTTTGTTCAATCTATTATTGTTTGATAACTCATCTCAAATAATATGTTATTCCCATATTCCTTTGAAGTCTAAATAGAATAATTAGAACATGTCTTCATGTGTTAGGATAGTTCCCTCATAACGAAAATCAGTTTGGTGGAGATATACCTTTCTAAAGTTAAAATCAGTGTTTATAGCATGTTGAATACTCTTCTATTTCATCGAGTTAAATCTCATATATTTTTTGATGCAATTGATAGATGTAATCTATGTCTCCACACTACTTCTACCATGTATATCATAGTATTTTGATCGGGTAAGAATTTCTCTCTAATAGAAATGGAATAATTAGTCTTTATTAAAATATCCAATATAAACCATATCTAATTATTCCCACTCAACATCTTCTCAATACATGTGCCATATACTATGATGAAATTATATTATTTCCATGTAGGTATGTGTAGGGGATTACTCATCCCATTAGTATTTTTCTTTCAGTATTGATATACTCAAATTCCATGCACATTGAAGTGAATTTAATAATAAAATTTTTCATCATGACCCACAAATAGTGCTATTAGATATATAAATTAATTATCGTTCTCCTTGATTGGATGGATAAAGTTGATCTATTTTCATCAATCAAAGACACCTTATTTATTAAATTATTTTCACAAAAAAAAAATTATAGACCCAAATATTATAAATCCTTCAATACATATTGATTTATAAAGATATCCCCATTCACGTATCATCCAATTTATTCTGTATTTCCAAAAAAAATTCATTGTACAATACATTAAATTTACCATAAGGGGTAGTTGGGAAATCCTTTGGAAAGGAATGATGGGGTCTATTCATTTATTTTCTCTATATTCATCCACCAGATGTCTATAAATATTGGATACTTCTAAATTATTAGTATTGATATGTTTTCTAGATCCTATCTTACTAGAGAATCTACCAATTTATTTTCATTATCTTGATAATAGTGGATTGAGTAGCAAAATCCCATGATCAACTATGAACATATTTAATGACACATATGAAACATCTTATATTGGAATATATATTTTTTTCTCATGTGGTCCATAAATATTTAACACTTATCTTCATATAGATAGTTCTACCCAATCATCAATGTGGAGATCACTACATCTAACACTAGATTGAAGATTGTGTTGTTCTTTTCTAGACAGTCAACTACCTTGAGGTTTATTCTATGAATTAATAAGTCATTGTGAGTACAATGCCCAATTATCTATTTGGATATTTTATTTATACCCTATAATTTCCACACATTTTGGTATCATGAGGAATAGTGCATTGTTAACCCTCGACATCTACACAATAAATCTCACATTACATTCATCAATCCAAATTTTCTTTACTCCCATTAGAATCTGTCTCATTCATGGGTTTTCCAATCATTGTATGTTGTTAAAAAATCATCATTAGTTCCCATATATACCAAGTAATGTAAATATATATATTAAAAATGTTTTTCTATTACACTCCAGAATTTCATATGTCTTATAAAGATCAATAGATAACCCTTCAATAGTCATAACATTCCCTATTTATTACATTGCCTCCATTCAAAACTCAAATTTACAATATATATCATATAAATTCCCCTATGTAAATTTCATTATCACAATATAGAAATTATTAAAAATTTCCTTCATTATATTTCGTACAGTATAATATCATTTTAAAATAATTCCCAAAAAAATCATTTTATTTTCTAGTGAATTTATTCAATATTTCGAAAGAAAATTGATGTAGTATTTTTATTCCTAATGGGAATCACCATAAACTCATATCGATCGTACCATATTTGAAATGAATTTATATTAATATATTTCTTCTTCACCTTTAATTGGTGATATGTCGACAGATGGTACAGCTTAAATAAGTATAGGGATCCACTTAATTAAAATAACAGGTAATATATATTTATAAGGGGATAATTATTCATTATCATGTTTTTACTACGTTCATGACAATCAATGTAGAGGAACACAACCAACCCTTTATTATGACATCATAGACTTGAGTACCCTATGGGGAATCAGTTTATCATCTAAAAGAATTTAATAGATTCTCCAATGTTGATGTAATTTTAAATTTGAAATAAAAATATTACTCTAGAGAAATACCACGTAATTGTTCAAGGATTACATCAGTATAATACCTCGTAATGGGAATATCTTCAAAAAATATTATCTCTATTATATCCAACGTTTGTGTTATATATTCATTCTCTGGTTGAAACAATATCCATTATTGAGAAAGTGATTCTATATCAGATTAATCCCACTAATTACACATAAGAAAAATCAGAGTATGAAATTATATTTGAGGAGTTTTGTCCCTATTATGAATGTCAATGATTTAATTAAATAAGGAAATCCATTCCATACTCAGTATAATATCATAACCAAATAAACTATGTATAAAATTATTTCATTAATTTGTTAGACCACAAAAAGAGATTAGGGAGGAGTTATATTCTTAGGATGAAATAATTTCTCCATTTAAATTTCTTGTAGAAAGCACATACCTCTTATTTTTAGGTATTTATTGAATATTTCTACTAAACGTACAAGATAAGAAATAATCATATGAATATGAATAAAGAATATGTTTCTTATTGATTAGTTACAATCAACTGTACCTATCACCAAATTTTTTAGATGATACGCCATAGTAATAGTAATAGATTATTCACTTTAATTATATCTTTTTCTTGGTGGATGCTGTGATTTATTATCTCCATCAACCATTAGCTTAATGAATTGGTTCACCAAATGACCATTTTCCATGATTTTTTAAAACTAAATGATAGGCTGATTTTGGATTTGAAACATATTTCACTCTATCACCTTAGTATGATTCGTAATACCCTATATGCATTGATAATCATGGTTATAATCTCCCAAAAACATAAATCATCTCTCAAATCTGATGTTATAGTTTTTCAGATGGCCCTTTCAACATGTTTAACACATTGGACGATACTTTTTCATTCAAAAATTATGTTTATCTATCAATCCTCCTAAATTAAACTATATTTAATTGGTTTTTTTAAAAGGCCCATTAGACTACTATGTGTAGAAAATATCCATCACAACCTTGATAGAATAATGAACAACATCATTATATCATTCAATGAAATGAGTTTCTAATTATTATTTTTAATTGTATTTCATCCACTAAAGAGATGATCCACCTTCTATTCAAAGATTACGACAAAAGTATAGGAATACCGTCAATGCCCTGTGAAAAAATCCATGTGATTAATAATAGAGTCAAATAAATTTTTTTATCCATGTGGAATTATTTAACCCTTTAAGTAGGATTATTTAGGGAAAATATTTTATAAAAAATATTTTTTCGGATCCTTCAAATTCAATGGAATATATTTTCTCATTGGACATTGTGTTAATGATTAGTGTCCACTAATGATCAGATTCCCCCTCTATGCGAAATATAACTATAACAAAATTATTTTATTCCAAGAATTTTTTGATGGAAAATATCTAATCAATAGATTAATCAAATATTACATGTACAGTTTATCATAATATCCATTATAGAGTAAAATCCTTTTTCATATAATGGAGATTCCTATAACATGGTATTTCTTAGGATATAGAGGGTCTTCCAAATGATTCAAGATATTTTACATAGATTGATTTACATATGGTTGTACTTCCATGAAAATACAATCTCCTACTATAATAATGATAGTCATATAATTAGGCATATCATTGTAACGCCCCGACCCTAGTTACCCAGAGTCGGTGCATTATTACATAACATTGGCATGATTATATAGAATCAAGTCCGGAAGGACCGATCGGTTTAGTAGTCTTGTAAAATAGATTACATACATGAATGTCACATTACACTTCATAACATACAAAACAACATAAATAATACTTTATGAAAGCCATTATTCCTTGGCATAAATCTACATATCAATCACAATAAACTTCTTGGAATCTTGGGAAAAATAAAACATAGAAACCGGTGAGCTCAGATGCTTATTAAGGATAACAATATAGAGGAAACTTTCATAAATCAGCATAAACATTTAGAGAAATGTATAACCTAAACAAAATACTTTTAAACATGAACTTCAGCACAATATGGAAAAAATAAAATGATGTAATTCCATTTACTTATTCACATGCATATTCTACTAGTCGAATAATCACATGCAATATCACTAACCACATTCATAATGATGGAATGCATAATTCCAGACTATCATAACCACATAGTAAAGGCCTTGTGCCAAGAATAAAAATAAGATTTTGTCAAGTCCTTATGCCAAGAAACTAGTTCGTCTCATGAGACCAACCGATGCATCGAGGAGCTATAGAGGGCTCCACCTGTCACTTATTATGTCTAATGCATTCCTCATATGAATAGGTTTAATCATAATATAAACATTTGTATTAAAACAAGGATACGAAATGTAAATACATTCTCCATAAACCATTAATGGTATAAAAATAACACATTCACAGTCAAACATATCACAAAACCTTTAATACAATATTGTAGTTTTGTATCATCATAAATAAACTTGAAATAAGACTAAAATCCATAATAGGATGTTGACATAGATGAAATCAAAACTATTTGAGAGAAATATCTCTTTTTTTAATCATTTAAAAGTAACATAATTATAAAAGAAAACATTTAATTTTAAAATTTTCTTATAAGCTTGTAATGGGTGCTTAGACGATTTTATAACAGCAGAAAATAGCCGCACCGGCCGTATAAGTTAAAAAAATACATTCTTACCTAAATTTTGTCGAAAAGGTTAAAAAGGACCTTGTTTGGAAAATGATGGAAAGATTCCTTTATAAACACATTATAAAAAGTAAACAAGAGTATAAATGGCATTAACACATAGACTATAAAATAGTAAGAATTATTTGAAATACATTTTTAAGAAACATCGATGTGGATGATAAAGAGTTCCCAATAGATAATTACGTCTAAACAACCTTGGATAATGAAGAGATTGTGAAATAAACCCTTACCAATTTGGTAACATACAAAACATACACCTCCTGAAAGAGGTATCATACAATAAATATGTTAATACACATAAATTTATGTGTATTAAACAAAGAATACAATTATGGTCAGTACATACACTACACAAAAGTTAATAGTGGCAATATGGCACGAATCTCACGGGAATAAGGAGTGAGATGAAAACCCCTTACCTTCCACTTTCCTTTAGTCAAGAGTACGTTAAACCTCTTGTATGAAGACCATAGTATGTTATTAAATTATTCCATAACAATATTAATATCTATGCTATCATACATTATTCATTTATGACTTTATACTACCAAATTAATAATAATTTTCATTTTAAATTGCCATTTTGTGAAATAATCGTTTTCATTATCGTATGTGTTTTAACTTGTTACTCATGATTGTATCACTTGGATCATGATTTAAATACTTCCATAATATAAAAAATGATTTATATGTCATATACATTTAGAATATAATTATTTATAATATATATATATATAATGGAAAACACCTTTTATGGAGACGGTAGTCCATACGTACGCAGAAACGATGTTTCCGTTTTCATAAAGTATTGAACGGAACTAAGTGAATAAAATATATGTAAGTACATATATATATATATATCTAAAGTAGCATTATTATGTCATATATTACAGAAATATTATTAATATATATTTTTATAATCGTCAATGAATGGTGAACGTGGAAATGAATCTCATCGGGTCATGGAGACGGTAATCCGTACGTACGCACAAGCGAGAATATCTCTTCTTAAAAGCCGTGGAATGGGTTTGTATATTAATTTTACAGAGACATTTTAATTTTATTTTCATTATTTATATAAATATTACGAATCATTATATCCATCCAAATAACATAGTGTTGAATAACAAATTACACAACGACATGGAGACGGTAAGCCGTATATACGTACGCATGATGACATTATCATTCATAAGATGGATAGAATAATGAATATAGTTGTGAAATATTTATCATAACATCATAGTATATAGAAGATAATGGAGTTTTTATTTAATAATGGAAATAACAAATAAAGAAAAGGTTGAATAATATAGGAACTTGAAAGAGGGTGGTGAAAACATTACCTCTTCATCGGGTTCTTCTTTTTGATTTGATCAAAAGAGATCCTTAGGTTGGCTTTCTGAGAAAACTAAGGCATCTAGGTTGTATTTTGGAAAGTTAAGAAAATATTTGGGTAGGGTTTGGCCGAGCCAAAAGGCTTTGAAGGTATGAATTTGAGTGAATGGGGGGTTCCCTTGTATATAATGGGTGAGGGGGACCATTGGAAAAGTTAGAAATATTATTTTATAATAACTTAATATTCGGTTTTAAATGGATATAAAGTGGAGTATTTAAAGGTTAAGGTGTGTATGGTTCAAAATCCTTTCAACCAATAGATTTTAGACCTGTTTGGGTAACTACATTAACTTTATTATTTATATTTAACTCTCAGTTAAATAGTTTGACATTTACCATGTCTCTTATATTTTTATATTATATAGTTAATAAACTTACTATATACCTCCAAGAGAAACCCAAGTGGTTCATTAATGATAAAAATATAATTATATAAGTCATTTGGATGAAACTCAGATTTTTAGGAATTGAATATGAATTAATAATACAATATTTTATTTAAAATATCTTTTATGTCAATTTTGACACTCTTTGGTTTTTTGTTTTTTCTAAATTCACAATAGCATTATTACATAGAAAAATATTCTTCTAACCAACCCAAATATGTTATATTAACCTTAGAAATTAGTTTAATTCATAAAAAGTCTAAAATTACATTTTATTTGATATTTATAATATCAATTATTTTAATATTTCATTAATTAAGTAATTACTGCATCCCCATTGTGTCATTAATAAATTAAATTATTTAATGTCTAAAATTATAAATAAAATATAATTATGTAGGAAATATTTTAGGCTTTCTAATAAATATTTATAATTGAATTTATCTTATGTATATCCAAATATTAAATTTTCATTAGTTATTTAACTTTGATTTTATCTCTTTTAACTCTTCTTTGAATTAAATAATAATAAATTTCCTAATCTAATCCAAGTGGACCAAAGAGGTAAATATTTTATTCCTATGGTTTTTTGGTCGAATTATACTTATCCAATAGAATTATGACATGTTTAAGGGTAACAATAATATCATTTTTATCCTTAATTACCCTATTTACTTTTAACCGTGGTAAATAAAAGTAAAAAGTTACTATTCACCAAAAATTACTTTTAGCTTATTGAACCACATTTTATTACTTGATATTAATGGTGTCTCTTGGATTTTTGAAATTAAACTCAAAAAAGCGGTAAAATTGTGTTTTATGTTTATTTGCAAATTCTCCAAGGATATGGGTAAAAGACGGT
The DNA here is from genome assembly GCA_963277665.1 of Viscum album. Lineage (NCBI taxonomy): Eukaryota > Viridiplantae > Streptophyta > Magnoliopsida > Santalales > Viscaceae > Viscum > Viscum album. The sequence continues at coordinate 698,622,717 of OY728163.1, forward strand.
GAAAAGTTCAATAAAATTTTTATATATCTAAAATTATTATAAACTGACTCCAATGAATTAAATTGAACATATTTAGGTATTATGTATCTATTTTGACCTAAAAAAATTTAAATAATATATATAATTATTTAAATAAAAATTTGGTTTTAAACTATAACTCACGGTTTTTCACTATTCATCAAAAATTGAATGTTTTCAGAAAAAAACCAAAATTTCACCCAAGATAATATAGATATTCCAAATCCCAAAATGAAGTCCATTTTAAAAGATAAAATTTATATACTTTCAAAACGTGGGTATTAATATTGATAACAGCTAGTTTGATTGGTTGTGGTGTGTTAGAACTCGAAGTTGCGTACAACACACATTACTGTATTATTCAAAGAGAAGCATACCAAGGAAGTTTGGGGTGTTACATTATCCCCTCCTTAAAAAAATTGTGTCCTCGCAATTTGAAATTATTTTTTAAAAATAAAAGGATGAAAATAGAAAATACCTTTGGGAAAACCAACATCGGAAATTAGGTTAATAAAATATAGTCTTAATAAGAGGAAAAGGGAAATGAAAGGGTCCCCAACAAATTATGATCTCGATTAGGAGAAAATTTGTGAAAATTAAAGACATATAATTAGAGGAAGGACAAAAATATATATAGGTAGTGATTGAGTTCATCAATCACAAAGAAGTTTAAAATTAAGGGCCTTAAAGCCATCAATCTATGATGATTTAAAATAACATCAGTTCAACAAAACATAAGGTATTAGGATGACACCTTTTATGTTTTAAGATCCCTTATCTAATGTTTAAGAATTAATTATTTCATATAATAAGAGAAGAAATATATATATATATATATATATACTTGAAAAGAATAGTTCCATACTTTCACTAATTTCTACCACAAACGCATCATTCATTCTAAATGATAAAAGGAATTTTAAAAAAAATTCCATTTGTCATATTCATATAGGGTTAAAAAAAATGAATTTATAATTCATCTACCGTACATTTCTAAAAAAACTACATTATTCAATCAAGGACATCACGTGGGCCAGTGGTAGGTGATACACCCTTGTTGCCCTTCGGTTGCTGGTTCAAGTCTCACGGCCTTGCCGGACGCGACGGGTTGCCACCCGACCTCAAAGTTGTCCTTTTATAGAAATCCAAAAATAATATCAAACTAGAATTATCAAAAATACTTCTACCCAAACCCACAGTCCAAAATTTATAAAAAAGGTAAACACAATGAAGATTTGTTATCCACGTAATAACATGTGAACAACTTTATCATGTATTCTTTTAAAACACTACAACATCCTGAATTTCCATAAAACATTGTTGTTTACATTCATGATCCCTTATTCCTTATAGAATACGGGATATACTCCTTCTATAAAAAAATGTTGTAAACTCCCACAATGATGGAATATACATATCATTAATCAGTTTCAATGTTTTCAAGAATATCCAATATAATTTATCCAAATCAATCATGTATTAATCCAAAATCACTACCTCGGTATCAGAACCATATTTTGGTTTATTCTTATCTCATTTTAAATTTTCCAAAAATTTGACCTACTATTGAGTCACATTTCTTGGGTCCACACAATCTCAAGTCCTTAATGAAATTGTACTGCAATACAATCCTTATATACTCCATAATTATTATAACTAGTACAACGTTGATACAACCCTCAAATGATATAATTATTTAATAACAACATAAGAACTCTAATCATTCCTCTTCATCTGTGGTAGTATCATAACTTGATTATTATCCAATAGCATCATTTGGGGAATACTCTGACGATTTTCACAAAAGTTTGTGTAGTGTCCCATCTCCTTGTAGATGAAGCATTGTACATTGGAAACCTTTTTCTTACCCTTGCAGTCACGTACTTGGTGTCCTTTTTCTACGCACTTCTAACAAACTCCCATTCCCTTCAGGAATGTTCCAGGGTGATTCTTCCCACAGCTATCACAAATGGGAAAATTCTTCTTTTACCTCTTCCCTTTATCCATCTTTCTCTCTTAAATCCTTTTCTTCTCTTGCTTCCCTTCAAATCCATAGGACTCAGATAATTCTTTACTTATCTTATTAACACATGATACTATTTCTTCATATGTTGAGAATTCAAGGTAGACTATTTCCCTTATAAATGTAGGATTAATACCATAAAATATATGATCCTTTTTACTATTTGGATCATATGTATTCCTAGAGTTCACATTCCTTCTATTGGGTTCCATTTCTATACAATGGCATAAACTAGGTCTGTTTATGAATTAAAATGTATAATACCAAACTTGTAAAATACCTAACGTAAATTGAACAGTTTATGGATATAATCCATAATAATAAAGATGTTTTCATTGAGGAAGTATGTACTCATATACCCTTTATTATGATTTGTAAAGAAAATGATAATTATCCTAACCATATCCCCCAGGAGTGTCATAACTAAGACTGCAGCAAGGCCCATTGTCGTGCACCAGTTCCCATTCAAGCCTAGCTCCAAGCGGTGTTTTTGGGTTTTACCCCTAGGTACATCTGTGCCAGATCCACCTCTACCTACTCGTATCCAGACAAGGATTTATTTGTTTGGAAAACTCACAAAATATCTACATTTCCAAAATTTTAGGAATTTCTTCTATACTAATCCTCAAAGTCTATCTTAGTTCTATGTGCTCTAATAAGAGTTTCTCTAAATATAGTTTCCAAGGTTATTGCTAAACTTACTTTAATACCAATTGTAATTCCCCGACCCCAGTTACCCAGATTCGGTGCATTATTACATAACATTTGCATGATTATAAGGAATCATGTCCCAATGTACCGATCGATTTAGAAATCTTGGAAAATAGATTACATACATGAATGTTAAATTACACTTAATAACATACAAATCAACATAAATAATCTTTTGTGAACGCCATTATTACCTTGGATTAACCCTGTATATCAATAACAATACACTTCTTGGAATCATGGGAAAAATAAAACATATAAATGGGTGAGATCAGATGCTCAGTAAGGATATCAATACAACAGAAACATTCAAAAATAAGCATAAACATTTAAGGCAATGTATAACTAAAAAAAAGCCTTTTAAACTTGAACATCCTCATAATATGGAAAACATAAAATGACGTAATTCCATTTACTTATTCACATGGATGTTCTACTAGTTTGATAATCACATGCAATATCACTAACCACTTTCATAATGATGGAATGCATAATGCTATACTATTATAACCACATAGTCAAGGCCTTGTGCCAAGACTACAAATAAGATTTTGTCAAGGCCTTATGCCAAGACACTAGTTTGACTCATGAGTCCTACTGATGCATCGAGGAGCTATAGCATGCTCCACATGTCACTTATTAATTCCAATACAGTTCTCATATGAATAGGTTTAAACATAACATAAACATTCAAATTAAAACTAGCATACGAAATGTCAATACTTTCTCTATAAACCATGAGTGGTATAAAAATAAAAAATACATAGTCAAACATATCACAAAACCTTTAATACAATATATAATTTTTTTATCACAATAAATAAACTTCAAATAAACATAAAATCCAACAAAGGATGTTGACATAGATGAAATCAAAACTATTTGAGAGAAATATCTCTTTTTTGAAATCATTTGAAAGTCACATAATTATAAAATAAATCATTTACTTTGAAAGTATTCTTATAAGCTTGTAAGGGAAGCTTCGACAATTTTATAATGGCATAAAATATTCACACCCGCTATATAAGTTAAAAAAATACATTCTTAACTTAATTTTTTCGAAAAGGTTGAAAATGACCTTGTTTGAAAAACGACAGAATGATTCCTTTATAAACATATTATAAAAAGTCATCAAGGGTATAAATTAATTTAACCCATAGTATATAAAATATTAAGAATGATTTGAAATAAATTTTTATGAAACATGTAAGTGGATGATAAAGAGGTCCCAGTAGATAATTACATATAAACAACCTCGGATAAGGAAGAGATTGTGAAATAAACCCTTACCAATTTGGCAACTTACGAAATATACACCCCATGAAAGTGGTATCATACAATTAATATGTAAATACACATAAATTAAATTTTATTACACAAATAATAAAATTATGGGCAGTACATACACCACACAAAAGGTTACAATGGCAATATGGCACGAATCTCATGGGAATAAAGAGTGAGATGAAAACCCCTTACCTTGCACTTTCCTTTAGTCGAGGGTATGTTTAACCTCCTGTATGAAGACCGTAGTATGTTATTAAATTATCACTACTGGAAATAAACTATTTCCCAACGGTTCAGAACCGTTGGGAAAGCCCCTGAAACCGTTGGGAAAGGTTTTCCCAACGGTTCTCATAACCGTTGGGAAGTAAGCCGTTGGGAAAGGTTTTCCCAACGGTTTACTTGCAACCGTTGCAATAGGCCCATAGAAGTTACCCTATCCCAACGGTTTGGGTGAACCGTTGGGATAGTTTTTCCCAACGGTTCTCCCAAAACCGTTGGGAAAACCAAATGCCACACATTTTTTCCCAACGGTTTTAAACCGTTGGGAATTGGTGAAGTCTTTCCCAACGGTTTAGAACCGTTGGGAAAAGACATGCTAAAACTTATATGCCAACGGTTTAAAACCGTTGGCATACCCTATGCTGCAAATTGCAGCACCCTGCAATTTGCACAGCCCCTGTCCCCTGTCTATCACCACCAGTCATCAGGCCTCATTTTCACCTCATTTTCACCTCATTTTCACCTCATTTTCGATCCAACTATTGTACCAGTAATAAAATAAAACATACATATTCAATTACGAACAAATTCATACACATTTAACATATAATGGATCCTGAAACTATACAAATCCATAATTAAATTACAATTCATAAACATACATAATTCATATAGAATTCAATTTAAAATTTAGATGACAATTATACGTGGAATCTGAAATTCAATTCATAATATGATCGGTTTTTTCTATACCATATATTTTTACCTCAAATGATGTCCATTTTAAACAAAATACATACACCTGAAGTGATACCGGCCACACCGCACCTCATATTGAGGCGGGGTTAACTCGTACACGTCACATTTGACTCATGGATCGTTGTGCTAAAGTATCGACAGAATCCTAATGCGTTTGGTCGGTTTTCCGTATGCCAGTTGATGTTTTTCACTTAAAATGGCGTCCTTTTGAAACAAAAGACGGACACTATGAGTGGTGCCGACCACACCGCGTCTCCAATTGAGGCGAGGTTGATTCGTACACGGCACATATGACTCATGGATCGTTCTCCTAAAGTTTAAATGGAAACCGAATGCGTTTGGTCGGTTTTCCGTATGTACCTAAAATGTTGTCCATTTTAAACAAAAGAGTGACACTTAGACTCATCCCGACCACACCGCGACTCAGATTCATCCCGGGTTGGCTCGTACATGTCACATATGACCCATGGATCATTGTGATAAATTATAAAAAGATTCCGAATGCGTTTGGTCGGTTTTGCGTATGCCAGTTGTTCTTTTCATTTATAATCATGTCCATTTTAAACAAAAGAGACATAGTTAGAGCGGTGTCGGCCACACCACATCTCAGATTAAGACGGGGTTGACTTGTACACGTCACATATGACCCATGGATCGTTGTGCTAAAGTATCGATAGAATCCGAATGCGTTTGGTCGGTCTTCCGTATGTCAGTTGATGTTTTTCACTTAAAATGACGTCCTTTTGAAACAAAAGACGGACACTTTGAGTGGTGTCAGCCGCACCGCATGTCGGATTGAGGCGGGATGATTCGTACACGTCACATAGGACCCATGGATCGTTCTCCTAAAGTTACAATGGAAACCGAATGCGTTTGGTCGGTTTTCCGTATGTACTTAAAATGGTGTACATTTTAAACAAAAGAGAGCCATTTAGACTGATCCCGGTCACACTGCGACTCGGATTGACCCGGGTTGGCTCGTACACGTCACATATGACCCATGGATCGTTGTGATAAATTATCAAAAGATTCTGAATGCGTTTGGTCGGTTTTGCGTATGCCAGTTGTTCTTTTCACTTATAATCCTGTCCATTTTAAACAAAACAGACACAGTTAGAGCGGTGTCGGCCACACCGCGGCTCGGATTGAGGCGGGGATGATTCGTACACGTCACATATGACTCATGGATCGTTCTCCTAAAGTTTCAATGGAAACCGAATGCGTTTGGTCGGTTTTCCGTATGTACTTAAAATGGTGTCCATTTTAAACAAAAGAGAGCCACTTAGACTGATCTCGGCCACACCGCGACTCGGATTGAACCCGGGTTGCCTCGTACAGCTCACATATGACCCATGGATTGTTGTGATAAATGATCAAAAGATTCGGAATGCGTTTGGCCGGTGCACCGGACAGAAGCAAGGGATTTCTCTGGCTCCACCGGCTGACCGGTGCTGAGCCACCGGCTGGCCGGTGGTCTGGACAGAAGCATGCTATTCTGTCTGGGTTCCACCGGCTGGCCGGTGGCCAGGCACCGGCTGGCCGGTGGTCTGGACAGAAGGTATTCCATTCTGTCTGGGCCCACCGGTTGGCCGGTGGCCAGACACCGGCTGACCGGTGGCACCTGGCAGAGGGCAAGGCCTTCTGCCTTGTCCACCGGCTGGCCGATGGGCTGGATCCGGCTGGCCGGTGACCTTACCGGCTGGCCGGTGGTCTCACACCGGCTGGCCGGTGGACTTAAAATGACGTCTTTTTGAAACAAAAGACCGACACTTTTTGAGTGGTGTCGGCCACACCGCGTCTCCGATTGTGGCGGGGTTGATTCGTACACGTCACATATGACCCATGGATCGTTCTCCTAAAGTTTCAACGGAAACCGAATCCGTTTGGTCGTTTTTCCGTATGTACTTAAAATGGTGTTCATTTTAAACAAAAGAGAGCCACTTAAACTTATCCCGGCAACACCGCGACTCGGATTCATCCCGGGTTGGCTCGTACACGTCACATATGACCCATGGATTGTTGGGATAAATTATCAACAGATTCGGAATGCGTTTGGTCGGTTTTCCGTAAGCCAGTTGATTCTTTTCACTTAAAATGACGTCCTTTTGAAACAAAAGACGGACACTTTGAGTGGTGTCGGCCACACCGCGTCTCCGGATTGAGCTGAAACCACCGTGAAACATTCTAATTATTATTCGTGACGTGTACGCGCAGACGGCACGTCAATCGGACGTGCGGTTTGCGCGGTACGGCTCAATATTAGTGTTTTAAGTGATGCGCGCGCTTCGTAAACGCGCGTGAGGGGGGTCCAAACGGGCCGAACGATGTCGGAATGGCCTGAAATCAGACGACAAATACGGGCGACTGATTAAAATAATTCAACTCCAATACTATACTACGAGTCTAGATAAAACCAACAACTAGAATAGATTAAACATCACATGTCAAGTCAAAAATGTAATGGATCAATATGTCCCACATCAGCATCACCATCTCCATCATCATCATCATCATCGCCCTCGTCATCGTCCTCCTCATCGTCATCACCCTCCTCAACGCCTTCCTCCTCGCCTTCGCCCTCCTCCTCGCCCTCCTCATCTCCATCCTCTTCCGAATCAGACTGCTCGCCATCATCATCTTCAAGCTCGACATCGGCCTGACCACCACTGGAACTGCCACCTGGTGCACCATATATAGAATGTATCGACGACATGTATTCATCAATCGCTGGGCTGGCCTCTGCTGGAAGTGTTGGACGTAGAACTTCAATAAATTTCATAAATGCACTGTTTGCCCTTGCAGACTGTTCTGCCGTCTCTGTGGCCCTTTTCTCAGTCTGTTCTGCCTGTGCCCTAACTTGCTGCAGCTCGGTGGCACTACAACTCGTACCTGAGGCAGGCCAATACCTCGTCGGGGCTATCCTAGGTCGGCAGCGTACTCTGCCAGAATGATCATCTCCCAACACCTGATGTAAGTGATCAGATGGCCCAAAATTGTCTGCTTCTTGGGCATCGAGGGCCTCTAAAGCATCCTGTTACAAATATAAATATATTGTTAAGTTACGAAATAGATATTAAAATATAAAATCAACAGATTAAAACTTACAATCTGCTGCTGAGTCGCTTCGTTGACAGCACGTCCATCCTTTTTTCGTCTACTCGAGCAAAACAGTTTTGCTTGAGGCACACGTCCTTCAATATTTTGTACTTTCCTCTACAATGACATTGAAAACAAAATTTATATAAAGACTTCAGCAAATAATTAAATAATTGAGGGAAAAAAAGAAAATGTAAGTCGTAAAGAAAACTTATAAACAATTGTCATACCTGCTGCCTCTCATGATCCGGCATCGTCGTGCGTCCTAGTGTATGGAGGTATTTTTTTGCATCAATGTTTTTTTTATTTTTACCAGATGATTCCTAAATAAAATTCGATAATGCAAAGGATAATATTAATGCAAAACTTGAAAGTTATTATTTAAATACCTCAAATGTAATTCATACCTTAAACTGGGTACTCGTCCAATGAGTAATCATCTGAAGATACTGCTCTATAGGACAATCATCCACGACTGGTACCGCCTCTAACTCAGTGCCAACTCTAGCACGCCAGCCAATATACAGCTCATGCTTGTAGGCTCTCCAAAGCTCGCCTAAATCCTTTAGACGTTCCATTCGTGCACCCTCACCATCAGGAAAATTAAATCGAAGCTGAAATGAAAATATTAATTTATATAAATACAAAAAAAATTCATGGCATTAAATACAACATAATTTTTTACCCATATCTCTGCCCAAGCTCTATCTTTGACCTCATGTGGCAAATGTCTCCACGACAGCGGGCTGACGGGAATGATGTCGGAGTATTTGGCAAGCGTCGCCATAAAACTCCGACATTGCTGCCCTGTTTTCTCAACCATCTGATTGTCTTCATTATATTCCACCATAACCTGTGTGCGACGGTTCCACACCGAACGCATGCGTGTACGGCCCCGCCCCCGCCTCCTTTCAGTAGATGTATCTGTCATGAAAGAAAAACAAATATTTTATCAAAACATGTTATAATGAAAATAAATATTACTATAAAAATTTGATAGGGTTTTATAAATATACCTGTGCTAGTCTGATCAATGAGTGGCGCCGGATCCACAGAACCTGATGGAACACCCTCTGGTGGAACGGGAGTCGAAGACGATGGAATATAAAAGCTCGGAGAGACAGAAGTAGAAGGAAAAGAAGATGGAACAACTGTATGACCTGATGCTGACTGGGGAGTGGGAATCATCATGGGATGTGAAAATGATGGGGCAGAAGATGCAGAAGGTAGCGAAAACATGGGAGGTCTAAATATCCCGTGTGTCCCTAATGACACACCGGGATCAGAATGTGGGAAGGCTGAAATGTCAGTGGGAGGGGCAGGGTCTAGTCGGGCACGCGCAGCTCTATGTCCACCTCTGGTACGAACCCTCCTCGTACCACCGGCCTGAGTACTCGGACCAGTACTAGGCTCCTCGTCAAATAACTGTCGACGTAATGGTGGAATGCCCAGCTCCTCCATCCGACGATTGTTCTCCGCCATTTTTTTTCTTCGTCTCTCTTCAATTGGCTTCATTTCCTGCATTGGAAAACAAATATGTAATTAATTAGAAAAAGAAAATTAATGTGTAAACCAAAAAACTAAATATATGAGGGAATGAGGGGATTCATTGGTAATTTAGCTATCAATTGTTTTAGAAGAGATTGAATGAATTTAATAAAACATACAAGTTGTAATGTTCACCAAGTTTGAAATATTGTTTGATTTGGTTTGAATACAGTTCAATTCCAAATTAGAAAATGCAATTCAAATAAAACAGCAACCAATAAACATTGAAAATTCACATAACGGTCAAGTCAGCTAAAACATATTTGTGATCAATACTAAATAAATATGAATATTACCAACCTTAACAACCCAACTCGAGGTAAACCAAAAGAATTGAGAACATGGATGAATGATTCTATATATTTCCAACCACAACTTCAGGTTCACAATCAACTCTGACAATTGAGCTATTGGAGTCATCAAAAGAAATAAATGGATTGGTTCCAATGGCAATAGGGACAGTGTCAATTCCATCATCAGCATCATCAAAAATATGTCTTGGAATTACTTCAACTACGACACCAAATTCAGGTTGAAGTTGATCTTTGACATAAAAAACATGTTTAGCCATTGATGCCAACACATATGGTTCTTCGGTTGCAAGAGTACGGGTCATATTAATTACTCGAAATCCACAATCATCAATAAATGTGCCATGTATCGTCATCGAATCAAACCAATGGCATTTCATCATTGTGACTCGTCCATGAGAGTAATAATCCAATATTATTATTTTCTCAACGACTCCATAATAACCCACATTTTCAAGTCGCGGTCTACTATCTGATGCGCTGGCATAACAATCTGTTGTGGCAGTAACCATAATACCATCATGTTGTGTTCTCATGTTTTTGGCTCGTTCAGTGACAATAAATCTGTACCCATTGATAACAATTGATTTACAGTCACGAACCACGGTATTAGGACCAAAAGCCAAAGCTCTTATTTCCTCAGAGACAGAGTCAGCAGACAAACTCAATACCTGCAATATAAATGACAGCTAAACTTAAGTAAATATTGAAATAATTAATTTAAACAGTAATATTTTTACCTTCAATTTTAACCAAGCAGAAAACTCATTGCTATGCAAAGTCTCTCTCCTTCTCAAAGATAAAGAACGATGCTTCCTATTTATCATTGTTTTATGTTCCCTGTAGATAAAAAAATATGAATAGTTTAACAGATATATATGTAAGATATACATATTCAATTTTGTTACCTGATATAGTCATCGAACAAATCACAGTTGAACAAAACTGTGCGATGTGCCATCTCCCGCTCTTCATTGCTTAATGTCTTCAATGTATATGATCCAGGAATTCCTCCTGTTTGAGGAAGTGATGGAAAACAGGGTTCAATTTGCTCATATTGTTCTTCTTCATTTCTCATTGGTCTGCTCATTCTTGTAGTAAGATCAGACAAATACATTGAACAGAAATCCATACATTCTTGAGCTAAGTAACCGTTCACGATAGAACCTTCGGGATGATTCTTGTTTCGAACATAAGACTTTAATGTGAACATATTTCTTTCAGTTGGATACATCCAACGAAAAGAAACAGGTCCTCCGAGAAGTATTTCAGTTGGAATATGGACAGTCAGATGCAGCATGCATGTGAAAAATGATGGGGGAAATATTTTCTCCAACTCACACAAAATTAATGGGGCATCTGTAAACATTTTTTGCAAGAAAGACTTCGACAACTTCTTAGCACAAAGATCTCTAAACAAATGGCACAACCGAATAACACCCACCCTTACATTATTGGACAAAAGATGACGGATTGCTATTGGAAGCAACTCATGCAGTAGAACGTGATAATCATGAGTCTTCAAAGATTTTAGCTTCAACTCTCTTCTGTTGACCCGTTTAGATATGTTGCTTGAATAGCCATCAGGAACTCTAATAGTCTCTAATACTTCCAAAAATTGTTTTTTTCAGTAGGTGTCATCACATAAGAAGCACATGGAAGTTGCCATTTATTTTCACTGATACGCACAGGATGCAATTCTGGTCTGATGCCCCAATCCACCAAGTCACGTCGAGATCGTAAATCATCTTTTGTCTTCCCCTTGACATTTAGAAGAACTGAAAGCAACATTTCACATATATTCTTTTCAATATGCATTACGTCTAAGCAATGACGTAGCAAATTGGTTGACCAATAAGGCAAATCAAAAAAGATACTCCTCTTCCTCCAATTGTAACAGGTTTCTGTGGAAACATTCTTTCTCTTTCCAGATTTCATTTGACCCTTCCCGAACGAAAAACTGAAATCTTTCAATTCATTAAGCACATCAGTTCCAGACATACGCTGAGGTGGATCATCGGTCTCTATAGTATTATCAAATCTTCGACGATTCATTCTATATGGATGATCCTTTGGCAAAAATCATCGATGTCCCATAAAACTGAAACTACAACGATGTTTCAGTCTTCTGGATCGTGTATTCTTCATACAAACTGGACATGACAGTTTCCCCTTCGTGCTCCATCCAGACATCATTGCATAAGCCGGAAAATCATTGATTGTCCACATAAGCGCAGCACGCATCTGAAATATGTCTTTCGAACATGCATCGTATGTGCGCACACCCACATCCCAAAGAAGCTTCAACTCTTTTATTAAAGGTTGCATGTATACATCAATATCAATGCCAGGATCAGAAGGACCAGATATGAGTATACTCATGAAAGTGAAAGGTTTTTTCATACACAACCATGGGGGAAGATTATAAATGTGTATAAAAACTGGCCATGTGCTGTGCGAAGTAAGCATCTGCCCAAACGGATTAAAACCGTCGCATGAAAGACCCAGCCTCACATTACGCACGTCAGCTGCAAAATCAGGATGTCGAGCATCAAATCTCTTCCATGCAAATCCATCTGCAGGATGAACCAACTCATCATCAGTCTTCTTTCTCTCGGTATCATGCCATCTCATTTTTATTGATATGTCATCAGACATAAAAAGATTCTGGAGTCTGGGAATCAATGGAAAGTGCCACATTACTTTCTGTGGAACGCGGGATGGTGTTCCATCAGATTTTGACTTCCAGCGGGATGTGCCACATTTTATACAATCATTTCGTTCAGCGGTTTCCTCCCAGAATAAACTGCAATCTTTCGGGCAAGCATGAATTTTGTTTCTTGAAAATCCAAGTTCCTCAACTAACTTCCATGCCATATAGTAGTTTGAGGGAATATCTGCATCATCTGGAAGTAAATCCTTCAAGAGGGTAAGAATGTAATCGATTGCTGTATTAGAAATCCCATACATAGTTTTCCCATGAAATAATCGGATTAAAAATTCCAGCTTTTTCATTTTATCGCATTGCCGATATACTGGAGTCGTGGCATCATCATTCAATTTTTTCACCCTATCAATATCATCATTTTCACTAGATGCATCAGCTGTCCTCATATCGAAGTCTTCTTGAGTCGAAATCCTTTCTTTTTCATGATGACGAATAAACGGAAACCGATCATCTAACAAATTCTCCATTCCAGTCTTTTCATTTCGATCATCACCAATTTGAGATTTCGTTTTCTCCCCATTGTGATACCACAGAAAGTAGTTTGCTTGAAACCCATTTTTGGTTATGTGGTAGCTGACTTCTTCACGGCTCATCCAAGGTCTACCAACACAATTGGAACATGGGCAGTGTATGCGACCACTATCTGAAGCATTGTCAAATGCAAAATCTATAAAGCTCTCCAAATTTTTTTGAAAATCATCTGAGATCCGATCGGTTTCATACATCCAACTTCTGTCCATTCTGTAAAAAGAATTTATATAAGTCATTTTGTCATAAACAATTCAATAGGCATTAACTATAATAGAATATACATTTAAGTAAACGATAAAGGAAGAAAATAATCAAGGTATCAACTACACATGTCAAAAAAACATACAAATGTGTTATTGAAAAAATGTAAAACCAACAAGAACTTAATGTGTTATATCACATAACAGCATGACTCATCCCATAACCATATTAGTAGGGTATCATGAACATGAATAACATCAACCTTGTGCCATCCTCCTACCCTACATGACCCCAACCACATGCCACATCTTATTATAGCCTTATCACATCACACCTCATCGAAAAACACTAGGGAAATCATAGTACATCTCACCTGAAGACACATGGACAATCACATCGCATCTTGCCTAAAAACACATGGTCAATCACTTTTGAAGGAAGAGTAGGGAATGTTGTACCCCACTCTCTTGGATTTTAATGATCACAATCACTCTCATAGTGATCTAATGTTGTTTCAAGTGTTCTTGTTAATAGGCATGATTTCAGGAGCAAGAAGTGGCAAAAAAAAGGAAAAGTGGACTTTTTTCAAGTCCACCGGCCAGCCGGTGTAGGACCACCGGCCAGCCGGTGGACAAGGCAGAAGGGCTTGCCCTCTGCCAGGTGCCACCGGTCAGCCGGTGTCTGGCCACCGGCCAACCGGTGGGCCCAGACAGAATGGGATGTCTTCTGTCCAGACCACCGGCCAGCCGGTGGCCTCCTCACCGGCCAGCCGGTGGAACTCTTTGGAATAGTGAGACCTACTGTCTCACCACCGGCCAGCCGGTGGCCTTCCCACCGGCCAGCCGGTGGCTCCTGGGCAGAAGCTCTCTCCACCTTCCAAGGCACCGGCCAGCCGGTGGGCAAGCACCGGTCAGCCGGTAAGCAAAGTCAAACTAGCCGTTAGAGCTTGACCAGACTTGCCCACTTGATCCCCAACGGCTCCAAGAACCGTTGGCAAAACCTCTCAAATACCAACGGTTATACCAAACCGTTGGTATGTAAGTGTTGGGAAAACTCCAGTTTCTAGTAGTGAGGATCTTACATACTAGGATACACATCATGGATCACTATCAAAACCATAAAAACATTGACAGATCTCAAAAAATGAGTGCATGCCATCATTACCTCATAGAATTGAAAAAAGGTAAGTAACAAGCAATATATCTCACTACTCCATACTCACCCCACAACATAAGGGTCTCACATTACTAGGGAATAATTCTATCCAATACTAAATGATCTTGATCCATTTTTCATATACATATATGATTCACCTCACCAATTACTAAATATTAATAACATACAAAATTATGATTCCATTTAACTAGAGTTAAACCATCAGGTTTTACAAGGAAATTCTATATAAGTTTTTGTTTACACTTTAAATAAAGAACATGAATGTCATGTTAACACTCAACATTGATTCATTAATAAATTGTATTCGAATTTTATGGAAATACCAAAATAAATTAGTGAATCAATGTACCTATAGTGGTGCACATGACCACCATGAAACAATCATAAATTTTTACAAAAACCCTAATAATTGGGAATAACGAAATCAAGAATAGAAGTATATGATTTATAAGAGCTGGAACTATATCGTTGATAAAATATAGGAGTCTAACCTGGTAGGTGCTGATCTGATGGAAGATGTGGGGATTGGGAGGTCCTTCTGCAAGGAATCGCTCCAGGAGGACATGAACTGAATGCTTCTGGAATGTGGGGAGGCCGCTGGCTCGATTTGGTATTTGGGGCTTTTTTTTCCCAACGGTTATTAAAAACCGTTGGGAATGACCAACATTTCCCAACGGTTCCATAGAACCGTTGGGAAAACAAGATTTTTCACCACTTTTTCCAACGGTTCTTAGGAACCGTTGGGAAAAACCTATCTTTCCCAACGGTTGTATGAAACCGTTGGGAAAACTATGCATTGAGGGGTTTTTCCCAACGGTTTCTATAAACCGTTGGGAAAAACAAGATATGCCAACGGTTCATTGAACCGTTGGTACACAACTGTTGGGAAAGGTCCCTTTTCCAGTAGTGTATACCATACCCATATTAATATTTATGATATAATACATTATTCATTTATGACTTTATACTACCCATTTAATAATAATTTTCATGTTAAATTAACATTTTGGGTAATAATCGCTTTCTTTATCTTACGTGGTTTAACTGGTTACTCTTCATTGTATCACTTAGACCATTATTTAATTACTTCCAGAATATAAAAAAAGATTTATAAATCATAAATATTTAGAATATAATTATGTATAATATATGTATATATGAAATGGAAAACACTGTTTATGGAGACGGTAGTTCATACATACGCATAAACGCATATTCTACTTTCATAACGCATTGAACAGAACTAAGTGAATAAAATATATGGAAGTACATATATATATATATATATATATCTAGTAGAATTATTATGTCATATATTACTAAAATATTGTAATATATATTTTTATAATCGTTGATGAATGGTGAATTTGGAAATGAATCTCATCACGTCAAGGAGAAGGTAATCCGTACGTACGCACGAGCGACAATATCATTTCCTAAAAGGTGTGGAATTGGATGGTATATTAATTTTAAAAAGAAATTATAATGGTATTTCCATTATTTATATACATATTACTCGTCATTATATCTATCCAAATAACATAGTGTTGAATAAAAAATTCCACCATGGTGTTGAGACGGTAAGCCGTACGTATGCACGCATGATGACATTATCATTCATAAGATGGATAGAATAATGAATATAGTTGTGAAATATTTATAATAACATAATATAATATATAAGATACTAGGGTTATTATTTTATAATGTAAATAACAAATAAATAAGAAGTGGAAGAATAAAGGAACTTGAAAGAGGGTGGTGAAAACATTACCTCTTCTTCGGGTTCTTCCTTTTGATTTGATCAAAAGGGCTCCATAGATTGGATTTTTTATCAATATAATGCCTCTAGGATGAAGTGATGGAAGTTTATAGAATATTTGGGAAGGGGTTGTCTGATCCAAAAAACTTTTAAGGTATGAATTTTAGAGAAGGGGGAGTGCCCTTTTAAAAGAGGGGTGAGGGAACCTTTGGAAAAGCTAGAAATATTATTTTATAATAAATTTATATTCGGTTTCTAATGGCCCCAAAGTAGATTATTTAAAGGTTAAGGTGGGTATGGGTCGCAATAATTTCAACCAATATATTTTAGATAGGTTTGGGTAACTATAGTTACCTTATCCTTTATATTTAACTCTTAGTTAAATAGTTTGACATTTACCATGTCTCTTCGTATTTTTATATTATATAGAAAATATATTTACTATATACCTCCAATAGAACCCCAAGTGTTTCATTAATGATACACCTATAATTATATATGTATTTATTCCGAAACATAGATTTCTATGAATAAAATATGAATTAATAATATAACATTTTTTTGAAAACTCTTTTATGTTAATTTTGACACTATCTGGTATTTTGTTTTTTTAAAATTCATAACAGCATTACTACTTCGAAAAACCTTCATCTAACCAACCCTAATATGTTTTATTAACCTATAAAATTATTTTAATTCATAAAAAGTCTCAAATTACATTTATTTTGATATTTATAATGTGAATTATTTTAATATTTCATTAATTAGGTAATTACTGCATCACCATTGTGTCATAAATAAATTAAATTATTTAATATATAAAAATTAAAAATAAAATATCATCATGTAGTAAATATTTTTATCTTTATAATAAATATTTATAATCTAATTTATCTTATTTATATCCATATATTAAGAAATTTTTAAGTAATTTAACTTTGATTTTATCTCTTTTAACTCTTCTTTGAATTAAATAATAATAATTGTCCTAATCTAATCCAAGTGGACCAAAAAGGTTCATATTTTATTCCTAAGGTTGTTTTTGGTCGAATTATACATAGCCAATAGAATTAGGAGACGATTTAGGGTAATAATAATTTCATTTTTACAATTAATTACCTCATTTACTTTTAACTGTGGTAAAAAAAAGTAAAAAGTTACTATTCCCCAAAAATTATTTTTATCTTATTGAGCCATATTTTATTACTTGATATTCACCGTGTCTCTTGGATATTTCAAATTAGACTCACAAAAGTGGTAAAATTAAGTTTTATGTGAATTTCCAAATTCTCCAAAGATATGGGTAAAAGACGGTGAAAAGATCAATAAAATTTATATATATCTAAAATTATTATAAACTGACACCAATGAATTAAATTGAACATATATAGGTATTATGTATCTATTTTGACATAAAATAAATTTAAATAAAATAAATAATTATTTAAATAAAAAATCGGTTTTAAACTACAACTTAGTTTTTTTACTATTCATCAAAAATTAAAAGTTATTAGAAAAATACCAAAATTTCACCCTAGGCTAATTTCGATATTCTGAATACAAAAATTAAGTCCATTTTAAAAGATAAAATTTATATAATTTCAAAAGGTCTGTATTACTATTGATGATGGCTAGTTTGATTGGTTGCGGTGTGTTAAAACTCGATGTTGTGTGCAACACACACTACTGTATTATCCAAATAGAAGTGTAACGTGGAAGCTTGGGGTGTTACATCATCACATTTACTATCAATTTGGTTGTATTATTGAATCCTCTTATATTTTCATATAAAATATAATAATTGAAAAATGGGTATATAATAATTAGAAAACATATAAAAATGATGTAATGCTCTTATAAAGAATAATATATAAATGAAAATTATGTCGAAACTTATGATCCTCTAGTATTCAAATCAGATAATCCATTGAAATTTTACTATCGAGTTTTCATCTATAACAATATATTCAAGTCCTTTATAATTATTCATATTCTGTGTTTGAATTTTCTTTAGAATTTCAATTAGGTGGGTCAAAAAATGTGTTAAGTAATAATCCTTTTTTATAAACTAAGGTATGATAGTGAAAATTCCCAATCCCCCTTTTATAGTTATTTCCCTTATTTATAAAAATTCCAAAGACACATCTAATTGTAGTATGATGAATGAGATTTAATTTCATGGACACCACTCACTCCATTCTTCACCAAAACTCCTAGATAATATACTATACATATACTTATCTCTATGATTCATATGATAGATTTCAAATAATTGTGCCCAAATTTACATAAACATTATATGATAGTAAATATAGTGACTCGATCCTTATATAGAACTAATTACATTATTTCATAAGAAAAATATCCTTAAAATAAAACAGATTCATTTAATTCCGTATTGTATTTGGAAGAAGAGGTTCATAAAATATAAAATGGGTTACTAAAACATTAAAAAGAATTATTATACCAACCATAAAAATATATAATATCATACTTATCCCATATAACTAAATAGGATAACCTATTGAGTACTTAGTAGAATATTTTAATCTAAACTCTGGGTAACATGTGGTTTAAGGAGCTTGATTCAATGTTACATGGATTAGAATAATAATCATCATCAAATCAATAACATCAAATAATTATCATAAGAATGGGGAAAATTTATAATGTAATGGAATGTTTAATAATCATAATATAGAATCATCATAACATAGTTGTCAAATACCATACATAGTTGGGAAAAAATATATCATCATGTTCATATATAAATTTTCTTCTAAAATTGTAACATCATAATTATGAACAAATGTATCATCATGTTAAAATATAATCAATATAACATAATGAGATATATCATATTACCCAATTCAGTGTTGGGGTATATAATACTAGTATAACCCCTTATATCATAAAATTGAATGGGATTTACAAGAAATTCTAAAAACTACATTTATGTGTAACCTTTTTTATTCCAAAAATTATACGGTAAATCAATATTTGTAATGGGACGTCATCATTCATTAGTGGATGAAAAAACTCAAGAGGAGTCAATAAAATATTTTTGATTTTAAAGTCATTTAGAAAAACGTTTATAATGGATTAGAAAAAATTATTTAATGGTAAAAGATTGTTTATCGTATAAAAAATGGAAATAATAGTGATTCTAATTTTTAGAAAATTGGTGTAATTTATATAGTGATTATAATGTAAGAGATGGATAACAAAAAATGATGAAATTTGGTTCAAGAATCCCCTTACCATAAATCCCACATTTTTTCATCACTTTTCATCAGCCTTAAGAATAATTATATATTTATTAAAACATTTATAGTGAAGTGATTTATATTAATATATGTCACTATTTAAAAATTATCATCATTGAATTTTATTTATAATTCCTACTATCTGAAATGGAACGTTTCTAAATCATATTTATTTTAAAAAATTTATTTATTTTATTTTATGTAGATATTTTTTCAACACTATATATAAATAAAACTAATTAATTAAATAATATTACAAGAAATCTATTAATGAATTTATATACTATTAAAAATAGTTTTGGGCCATCCCTGAGGTTGGTGATAACAAATGAGTTAAAAACATCTTTGTTAGCAGTTAACCAAACATTAATGTGACATTTTCAAAAGAAGATGAATGATAATTATAAAATATAGATAATTATATATAAAATTTTTATAATAATTTAATATAATTAATATAATTTTAATAAAATTATGAATTACAATTAAAATGTTGTTTAAAAAAATTCTAAAAGAAGAAAATTATAATAAAATGAGTGAAGAGTTGATAAATACATACTCTTTTCTCAATGTTGTTTCTATCAAATGACACTAAATTAACATGATAAATATATATATATATATATATATATATTATTGTAAAGCATAAAAATGTATTATAAGATGTTTAATGGTGGATATCTAGGTAGATATTTGGATTTGGTGTGTGTGGGATTAGTTGTTTTCCTAGGGGAGATATTGAAATTATTTATACTTGAAGAGAGGGGCATTTTTATGATGAAATATTGAATAAAATAATATATCCATGTTAAACATTTTATAAATAATTTTTGATATAATTATTCATATATCATTAAAATAAAATGGTTTTGTGAATTTAAATGACTTCATAAACCTAAAATAATATTTTATTAAAACATAAAGTGGTAAAAATAAAAAAAATTAAGGAAACACTTTTGACATTAGGCATTGGAGAATAATATTTTGGGTTTCAAAAAATGTAAATTATTTATAATCAACCCATTTATATTAATAAATTGATTTTGGGATGAAATTTCCAATCTTATATTTATATATTCATTATTTAATCATTATTATTTCATTAATTATTGGGTATTTTAAAAAAAAATATTTTTACCATTCACATAAACATTGACGTATTTATGAATCATAACACAATATCACACTTATAAAATATCTACAATATTATTATAAATGTGATATTAATATTATGAAATTAATATTTTAACTTCTTCATTTTTAATATTTAATATATAAATTATAACTTTTACTACATACATTAAAATACTATTTTTAAAAAACAAATAACAATTTTTTCCATGATATTAATATTATTTAATTGAAATATTTTTTCTTTATTAAATAACTCACCATAAATAATATATTTATTTAATTTTATATGTTTTGTTGAAATTATGACTCCAACATTTAGGTTACTATTCCCATTCATTTGGTTACTATTTATAATGGACAGGTTACTATTCCTATAATCATATCACTATTAAATTTATCACATTAAAATTCCAATTGTGATATATCCACTTATAACATCCTCTAAATTCATTCATAAATTAATAACTTCAATTCAACCCATGGTTTTTTATATTATTTTAAAAAATTTAATAATTTAATAATATTCTATTGGAATTCTTTTCTATTTTTTAGGGGAAATTATTCTAGAATGTTAGTGTGATCCAAATATTTCTGTTATATGAATTCTATTATATATTTTATCTAAATTTATTGTACATAATTATATGGTTTTAGTTTCAAATTAATGTAATGGTAATTATTGTTGAAATAAATTATTTTTGGTTTCTTTATGAGTTATATGGGTATAACACTATATAACATAATATAACTTATATTTATTTAGTATAAATTATTACTCTTAATAGATTGTCATTATATGTTATTCTACTTTGTTTTAGTATACAAATATGGTATGATATTATGGAATATGGTTGTAGTAAGTGGATATGGTATTAAAATTTTCTATGGGGAAAGCAAGATAATTTTTCTTGGGATGTGAGGGTTATTATATTACTGAGTTCTATATATATGGAACCTACCATTCTATATTCATTGTGGTTTTATATTTATGTACATATATTATGTGAATTTTGAGAGTGTTCTTATAGTGAGATGGGGTAGTTGTTGGATAATTAGAGTATACATAATTTTTATATTTATTAATATGTGATTTAGTATAACTTATTTTTCATAGTATGATATTTTGAAGGGTGAAAACTATTGATTATAATTAAATAGTTATCGCTAGGAATTTATATTGTTTTTAAAAAATTTCTATCTGATGTTATTGGATGAGATTGACTCTATATGACTGTGACATTATGATTAATTTCAATTGAAGTATTTTGATTCATTCATAGGATAATATATATTTCTTAATATTAACATGGAGTTATAGATCATTTTTCACATTATTATATGAAATATAATTTTAAATTATATTTTAGGGAATTTTTTGTATTATTATTTGTAGTTTTCGTGTCGATTAGTTTTTTTTATTAAATTTATAAGGATTAATGATGGTAATTCCACCAATATTTTCTTGTATCATATAATCAATGTTATTCCACATTCCAATAGAATTTATATTATGTGACTTGGCACCACACACTTCTTCACTACCATCCTTATAAGAGTTTTATTGGATAAATTTAATGATATATTTGTGTATTGGAAGTTTTTCATTTTAATATAAGATGGATCACTTATAGAAATTTCATATCATTGGTATTTAATATTTTCATTTTAATAGAATATTTTAAATTATATTAGGAGAGTGGATATAGTATATATAGTCCCATGATATCTAATATTAGGAATATGATAATATAGGAAATTTGATTTTAATGGATTTTAGTAATTGAAATTTAGAAATCGAGTAATGATATATACATCATTCATGTTTTCACAAGTATACAATTTGAGAAAACTTAATATGAAATTGAATTGAAATTTAATTCAAATACATTAAATTGAAAATAATCATTGGATGTTCATTTTATTAATTTTTGGCGGTGATTGGTGGTCGATGACCATTTTTTACCAGGATAGTGTGCTGTGATAATATTTTATGGAGTATAAAATATAGTTTCATCAAATGAATGATGGTCCATTTTGAAATATAATAAGAGGATTTTTTTTCTATAAAATGACATCAAGGATTATAACCATAATAAAATTATAAAAATGTGGATATAAATTTTTTTGGGGGATTATATTTTCATGAAAAAATCTATGGATTCCATTAGTGGTCAGCATGTTGAAATAATATTCTATGTAGTTATGGTTTTTTATCTTGGTGGTCGGGATGAGTCATTGGAGACCTATAATATGTTCATGAATTAGTTTTAGATAGATTTTTTATCTTTGATAGTGATGTTAGAAAAATTATTTGATTTTCCAAACATATTGGGGAGAATCTTGAGCTTGGGGGGATTTTTTAAAATTGTTTATGAAAATTATTAATTATTATCTATATATTTTATCATATATTGAAGCTAGAAATTGACATTTTTTAGAACTTGAATGTATATATATATATAGTTTCATGTAATTACTATTATATTATCAAAATGTGTTGAGGAACATATTAAGGTTTAGAAGATTATGAATATTATATCATAATTGGAATCACATTGACTGTATGATTATTAAAAATCATTGATGACTGAAACTATTATGTTAAATTCTCACCTTTCGAATGTAATTGATATATCATCTCTTCATGATTTTCACATAATAATTTTTTGAAAAATTCAAAATAGATATAAATTATTAATAATAACAAAAATTAGATAGGTTTTTCATTTAATTTATATAGAGGAGATGAAAATGTCCAACCTTGTCTTAAACCACTCTACATGGTTAGTTTGATTTCATTATTGGGGTAGTAAATAAACTCAAAGAGAAGAATAATAATTGGACTATCACTTGGGGGTATCAGATGTCATGGTCTTTAAGTATGCTCTAGTGTCACTACCATTAAGGTATTTGGGGGTTTCACTAATACTCTAATAGTCTGTTGGAGTTATATTGGGATCTAATTGGGTTTGTTTCAAAACACGTACAATCTTTTCATTTGGATTATTTTTTAAAATTTGGGATCTTAAAATTATTTAAAAAATCATCCTCCTACACCTAGTTTTCAACATGAATTATTCCACATTCAATTATGATTTTATCATTTCAATGTTGTTATCTCCATTATCGAATTCTAGAATAAAGTTCCACCACTTATGTTGATGTACTAGTTCTATTTTCAAAACTCTTATACCTCTATTTTTGTTTCGAGGTATATAGTTTCAAACAAACAATTTTGCGATATTTTGTATAATATGTGGAGCTCATCTAACATTGATCAATTAGGCTAATGTAAATAAATCGGTTAGGTATTTATAAGAATATTTAGTTGGATCCTATATCATCCCTTAAGTTTATATGAGTTTCCATTTTATATTTGATGTCTAGGTTATGGATAGTGTCTATATATGACCCAAAATAAACTCATTTTGTATTACCTATTTTCTAAAAAATAAAAACTATCATTTGGGTACCTAAATGGTCCCTTGAACATCTTTTAAAATTATATGGTAACTAATATCATTAATCCTAATGGTATTTTTTTTCAAACACTAAAAATGAAATCAAATTATGTTGTTCCTCTTGTTTGTAGTGACATGGTTGTCAATAATAGGTTCAAATTATTATACATTATTTATTGGAAGACGTAGTTCTTGAATTAATATGAATTATCATTAAAATGTAATTTTTTTAAAATATATTATATTTTCTTGTTTGTAATAAAAATGGGAGATATTTTACCACTTTTAATTAATATAAATCATGGTAAAATCATCAATTTATGTACAATAAAGGGATGGCCCAGTGTATGAGATACCTAACATAATTTATACCATGGACATAGAAATTAATACCATGTGAATAATTGTAAATTCATGTTATCTCATATGCATGATTGGATAGAAAATATTAAATGATTTATTAGGATATTCATTGTAATATTTCTTAATGTACATTTTTATGATCTGTTAATTTTAATAAAAAAATTAATTATTGATAATTTTAACACATATTTCAGATATTACTATATGTATTTAATATTTTTTTTAAATTCAAGGAACAATGTGTTTATATTTTCATGGATCTTCTTCTCATAGTGTCCCTCTTCACCACTACAACCTAACACATCACTTTTATTGATCCCCAGTCATCCATCACTTCACATGCTAGAGAAGTATCTCATCTAAAAATCATCACATTTCTATTAATTTGACGCCACACAAGAACACAAATCTCCATGAACTATGTGCAATAAACATATCTTTACTAATCAACTAAATTTAATTTCATTACTTGGTCATTGTTTCCTTTGAGTTGAGTTTACATGGTTTTGTGTTTTCTCTATGTTACATTGTATTCTATTTATTTTATCCACTATATAACAATAATGTCTAAAATGTAGAAATAATGGGATGATGGTCCCAATTTTCATTGACATTTTGAAATTAATGGGTTAATTTTCCCTTTTATATGTAATTTTTCAATCATTCCAAAATATTTTAAATAATAAATAAAATTGTGATACGTAGTGAATAATATACCCATTTTTCATTGTTAATATAAATAAAATAGGAATATGACCCAATTGTTTTTGATATTATGAATGTCATGGCATGACATTCACATCATTATTTCATATCACCATGTAATGAAACCCTCTAGTGTTAGAAATTATTTATGGAATGCGATGATTATTTCATATGGTCTAAATCATTTGAGGTTGGGATTACCATTTTTTTATCACATAGATAGTTTTATTTTGTTTAATATCTAATTATGGTCAAATATTATGTTTACCCTCCATATATTATGTGATATGTTTATACTATGACCTACTTGGTATGAAGAATGTATATTCTCAATAACAGAGGATTAATTAACATTAAAATTGAAGATTATTATTAGTACATTTGTTTTTTATGTGTTTTTAGCATATCAAATGGAGTGAACATAAATATTTGGTAATTATTTTTGGAAACCATTTGGGGTGTCTCACTAGGTTATTCTCAAACTTTATATATTCTCATTATCATACAATAAATTCGATAATTTGAGTTACAAGAATAATCAGGGTACCTAATGTTTATATCTGATCTATTAATACGTATAGGGAAAAATATGGGGCATGATAGGGATATTGAATTTTTTTTATAAAAATCATTATATACATCTAAATTTTAAGATGATTTTATATTTTCATCCCCTTTTCTAATCCAATGTGTGTTTATATAACTCATATCACAAAATAATTCACATACATTTTTTGTGATGTGATTATATATGTTTTGCATGGGTTTGAATTTCAATATTATATTTTTCATAGTGAATAATTATTTCCTATTTATAATTATCATATAATTATATTTTTCTAATGTGATGTTCATATAATTCTTAAATTACATATAGAGCCTTTTTGATGTTCAGTATCCTTTTGTGAACTAGGAGGCATGATTGGGGTAAACTAACACCCAAAACATGTTATTTCTTGGAACATTGTAGGTTAATTTTACAATGTTATATTCAATCATTATTTTTATTTTTAATCATATTTGAGACATCATAGTTGTAATCAACAAATAGTTAGTGATAGCAATAGAACATATTCTTGGGTGTAGATAACCCCAATATATAGAAGTTCAACATTAATAAGGATGAGATAATTATATTAAGTTTTTTCAATGTTATGATTATTAAATTTTCCTAAATATGTTTTTTGATTCATCCATTATTGTATAACATTTTTATTAGGATGGAAAGAGGGTCATAGTTCATATATAAAATTTTGAATTTTGGACTCCAAAGATATTCATATAGTTTTTAATGATTAGATCAATATCATTTTTTAAGATTATATTAATGAATCTATCAACAAAAAGTTTTATAATTTTTTACAATAATATTTATCTTATTCTCTAAACATAATAGAATATGTTATTATTGAAACATTTTCATTATTAGTTAATTTTTTATTATATAAATTATTTATATATTGTTTACTAATTAATGAGAGTGTATAGGTTGGGTTATTATTTGTATATATTTTAAGATAAACTTATATCATATTATATATATGTCAAGTAAAATTGTTGATTTATGTTACTTCTAATCTTATTTTGTGATATCATGAACTTTTATAGATGAGTTCAGAGTAATATCTTTAATAATATTGTTGTATCCCACTATAGATACCTCTAGTTGAGTGCATGGAGGTAATAGAGGAGCATTTTTAACCTAAAATAGTGTTAGATCCTCCTATTATGTTGAGAACATTAATTAATATATATTTCACATATGCTATAATTTTAGAGATATATTTTAATGTGTATTTATCACTTACTATGTATCAATCCATATTTTATTTTATATAGGTGTTTTGTATGAAATACCTACCACAATTTATGAGTGATGGTCAACAATAGGCTACTATGTTTTTTATTAATATATTAAATACAATCTTTGATAACATTAAAATACCCCTGTTGGGAGGGTGAATATTACTACATATATTATTTATGGATCAATAAATCACTTCTGGGACATCCAAGTCTATGTAATACAATATAAAAGACGGACCTGAAAGGACATACAATCCCCTTTCCTTAAGTATATCATTATTAATATGTTTACGAATTATATGGAAACAAATTTTATGTATTTTATAAATGGGAACCTGTCTATGAATGATTATATTAAAAACCATATACAAAATATTTGTCACACATATGTTCATAGTATATGAGATTTCCTTGTTTCATTGTTGAGAGGATGGATTCATTCTTCAGGTATAGGTACAAGTGAACAACTTTCACCAGATTTCATTTCTTATTTTCATCATAAGGACATTAAACTTCAAAAAAATGGAAGTGGGATTAATATTATAGAAGTATAGTGTATATGTTGGACATGGTTATGACATAACTGGTTATTGGAAGTAATGATTTCAAAATTCTAATTGGGTCTGTGTTAAGAAGGATTGATGGTTCTATCTATCTTCTTTACCCACATATTGAAGGTATCCATTATTATGTACCTAGTGTAGTGTAATGGTCGTGAATTATTATATTTACATTGAATGATTTTATACTGTTATTAATATAGGATGAAAGGATATATGTAGAAATATATAATAGTTATTTTTATCCATGATATTTTTTTTGGTGATGGAGAAGCTCAAGGGGTTGAATGATGGACCACGAACACTGTGATAGTTTTATTCATTTTATTTATCAGATGATAATGAATTTTAAAATAATATGGAATCTTTGGTTACTAATATTATAGTAAATTAAATTTTTCTCATCATATTAGTATGAAATTTATGAACTAATGTATTGTCTTAAGGATATGGATAAATCATAGTGTTAAATAGGATCGTACAAATCATCCAGATAGATTATAAGATATTTAAGAAAACATTTATGTGACATCCCGGAATGAGACTATTTTTATTAATGCAATCATGATCCACTAATTCATAAAATCTTATTTGGTATATGAATTTGGTATTTTCGTAGAATATTTTTCTTCAATGATGATAAATTACATACCCATAATGATATGAATAGATGGAATTTGAAGGATTATATGATATTCCATTATGGTTAGTAGTAATGATTGTCTATGTTTTCTTTTAATGAATATTTGAATCATAATATTAATCATTGAAATTATATCCTATCACAATATCATTCACCCATTAACTACTAAAATTGGTGGGATTCTTTCATTTATATTTAGGGTGATTGATATACCCTAATCATATTGTGATATCTATAATTTTTCGATATTGGACTACACCATAGATATCTAGGGATGATTAGTTAGTAGTTGATTATTATTGATATATGGTACTTGGATATGTGTTATCTACCACTTCTTCTCATTCAATTTATAAGTTCAATGGTTTTTTTAAAAAAAATTGATAACGATTCCACATTCTATAGAGGTTCAGTTTACCATAAATCATCTAGATGGGACATATACAATATATTGGATTAATTTAGTGGATCATTGTGTTTCTAATGAATATTTTTATAACCATTATATAATTGGATTCATTATTCTTAGAACATCCCATTGTAGTGCTCTACATTTTTTCACCAAGCTGAACAGAGGAAATTTACATTTGTGTTTAGATTGACACATACCAAACAATTTAATCATTATACACCACTGATATATTACATATATATATGTCTTATTTAAAATGATAAGAGGAAATATATTATTCTATCATAATATTCTATAGGTTGGAGATGACCATTTGCAGGTGAGGCTATAAGATGTTTCATATAATAGTTTCAGGAGTAGATATGGTTTGAATGTCTTTCATATGATTTTTATTTCTTTAACAAACTCACTAAAAGTGTGCATGTACCTAATAGATACAGTGTATTGTGTATATATGTACTCATTGTTAATCATATTCATCAATTGTATCATATTATATTACAATATAAGCGAGGACCATGATGAAAACCCATTGACCTTTTTCATCACACTCAGAGTTCATCACATCTATTCTATTCCCATAATGTATATTTTCTTGATTGGAGAGTAGAGATTAATAGGGAATGATGTATTTAATAATGAAAAATTACTATGCAATTATAAGATAAAGAAAATAATTTATTTGGAATGGCCAATGAATTATTTTTGATCCATATCCATCATGCTTGGTAATCTATATTTATTTGTAGAATATCCAAATTTTTACTACAGATAGATATCATAATTATAATAATGGAAAAGGTAATGTGGTTTATTCCCTATGGGATAGACTTTGTGGATCAGATTGAAATACTTATTAATACATTTATCATGACTTTATATGATCATGGTTAGTAGAATTCATTGTGTAATGATGAATCATGTAATAATAATGTTTTATTTATGATATTTCATGGGTTATAATGGTCATGGAAACAAAGATCTATGATAAAAAATTATAATGATGATGATTTATACTTAGAGTTACTGGTTCATAAAATGAAATATTTTCTTCACTATATGATATGAGAGTGATTTTTGGTGATTAATTACGATGTGATCCTCATGTATATCCTATAAATGTATTACATAAATATTTGTATCAAAATTAATTTTTAGTAGCAACATTATTTATTACATTTAGATAATGTTTACCACAAATAATGTAAAAAATATAGATGATATGTTTTGTAAACATATAATGGATCACATGTGATAAAAATGACAACAAGTAACATCTAATTAAATTATTCACTATGACGCATCATGATATTCAACAATGTCATGAAAGAGTTATTCCAACAATAATAATAATTTAATGAACATTAAATTATTTTGTGAGGGATCTTTAGTTTCCTAACACAGATATGTGAGATAGGAGTGACAATATATATATATAAATAATCTATAAGAAAATTTGAACTTGGTTCAAGATGTTATCCATTGTATATGTGGAAAATTTATTGACATTGTAGGTATATGTGAAGATATAATAAATTAATCACACACATCAACATGTTTTGTTCTCTTAAGGATAACAAATATGTTAATCAATATATGTTGTTATTTTTTTTTGGATAGGGTAGATATATATATTTTGGTACTTGTTTTACAATGCTTCCCCAATAAATAATATATATACATGAACCAAATATATGATAATATTATTTATCATATAAACATTATCAGGTGAAAATGGGGTGATTTGATTTGGATCTCATAATAAGTCTTCTAATGTGACCTCTAGGAAGTGATGTAATAACAGTTGTCATTGATATGTTACCAAAGAGTCGCATTTCAAACCAATTAGGGTGGATGAATTTTTCAATGAGGGTTCTTCAATATATAATCTTCTGATAGTTTATCGATATTATATAATATAAAGTATTATATCATTTCTAAATTCCCAATTAATGTCTCATTTCAATAATAGATTATGTAGAACATCTAGAACCTATGTGAATATTTTTATAGAATTTAATCCACATACAGATGTGTATTCAATGATTATTGTTTAGTTGTGGGAGGATCTATTTCAATATTACATCATAGATATTGGTAGTTCATACAAGATTCAACTATCCTTGGTGGAGTTCACGGATAAAAATTGTTATCAATTTATCATTTATATTGATCAATTTGTGGGGTTGTGTTTGAGGCCAAATCTATCACTTCTATAATAGATAGTGGTTGTGGAGTATAATGTTTAATCTCCATGTTACATATAGGAGACTGAGGAGGGTATTAATCAGATTTTTAGGAAGAATGTGACTAGACTATTAGGTAGTGAAAATTTAATGATTGATAACTCCATCCTCTAGAAAATGGGGTAGGAAACTATGTATTTTTAATGTTATCACCTCAATTATCATCCAAATTAATTTAATGCAATACATTTTTATCCAGTTTTTATATAATTTCGGTGATTTTTATTATGGTTATCAAAATAGAATGATTCCAATTATAACATCCTTATCATTATAATGGTGTGCACAACATGATCCATATATCTCATATTTGTGGATTTCAACATAACCTGATCATGTGTTTAGTATTGATGATATTGAGAGGGAGGATACTGTATTTATTGAGTAATGACTAGATAATGTTGTTGATTTATGTGATAAGATTCTTTAAGGGAGTACATGATAGTCATATGAGTGTAATTATTATATTATTTCATAAGTCACAATGGAAGATCATAATGATGGGCTACCATATGGTGGAGACATCATAAAATACAATATATATAAACACTGTCATTTGAATTATTATTGCACAATCTACTTATTAATGGAATTTTATTTTTATTCAGAATACGTATATGAATTCTAGGGTAGATATATAAATAAATAGTCATGGATGAAACTGAAGAATAGATATTTGATTGAAACCCGATTTAATGTCTAACAATAGTCTACTATACTATGAGTGGGATCCATCCCATCCACATGGAGTATGGTGTGGTTGCACTGAAAACTTGTTATCTGATAAGACTTCTACTGGAACTTAAAAACCCTATTTAATGGGGTGTTTTGATAAATATTCCATCATAAATATAATTAATAACCATCCTCTTCATATATTAGGCCACATGAAACACACCTTATCATCCATCTAATTATCTTCTTCTAACATGGTCATCTCCCTTACTTTTTTCTAGAATTGTATTGTTTTTCTTGTATCGTGTTTATAGAGGTTATGATAAACAATAAAACACTAAATCCTATACATATATTTGTTTCGGTTAGTGAATTGTCTTTAATTAAAATGGCTGGGGTGGATTTTATTTTATTTAGGTATATATTTTGAACTGTTTTATTCAACAAAACATTGGAGATGATTGGATCTCTTCGATGATTGAGAGGTGGATCAAAACAATTACTATATAAGTACATAGTATTAATCCTAACAGATTATTTATGTGTAATAGTTTGTGTGGGATAATTATGATGATTGTGAATTATATTTATACTTCAATTGAGAGTTAAAAAAAGAATCATTAGTTCCATGAATGATCATTTGGAAATTTACATTGGTTTATATGGTACATGGTAACCATGATATTATAGGGAAGTTGAATGGAATGGTATATATGGAAAAAAATTACGGTCATCCACTAATAACTAGTTGTAATATCTCAAAAAAATCATTTATTTTCATTAGTTGTGTTTTTTAATTCATATATGTTAAATAGTTATATTAAAACCATCCTTTATTCATTTCAGGTATAGCGTGAATTAATCACATCACTTTGAGGGGGCGATAGTCCACACATTCACAAACAATGTTATAACATTCCAAAAAATATTCTTACACAACGGTATGTGTTATAAAAGATTCAAATAATTATATAGAAATTATAAATATCTTATATAACATATGTAGAAATAGTTTCCATCATAATTCATATCCATGATATGTGGTAATGAAAAAATGAACTACCTCATTATGTGAGGTGGATGTCCGTTGTACACAGTAATAGTATGTTCACTTACCATTATCATTATAGGTATACCCCATAAAATAACAACATATACCTATATTGAGGAAACTAGTGTTGTTATATAATCATATAATAATTTAAATTTAAAGATTTTAAAAATAAATAAAATTAATGATATTGAAGAATGATGTTACATCTTAATAGGGTAACTCCATTTGATTTGCACCAATGGGAATCCATGGATGGATTTATAACAACGTTTAAGCTTATAGGATGAAATAAAAGTTGTTTAGGAGAAATTTGTAAAAGTATTGGTCTATACTATGAGACTTTATATGTGTGAGTATGTAAAAGGGTTGAGTGCCATATTATATGTGGAGGAGGTGTGGCACTCTTGTAACTATTGGAAAAGGGAATTTTCCCATGTTTTCCCATAGAATGTGTCTCCAACAATGGAAACAATTTGTTAATAGGTATCATTGGGTAAAACTATGTACAAAAAATGACATTTATATAATTTTATAGTTGAATTTAGCACTTCAGATTAAGTTTTAATCCTTGGTGAAACTAATATTTCTTTTGAGAGTTGTATTTAATTTTAATTTATTTCCAAAAAATATTATACCAAAAGAAGTTAAAATAATTAGAAATTAAATATTATTACCATTCCAAATATGTATTCAACTTTTTCCAATTTAAAATCGACTAATTTGTTTAAATTAATTTAAAATTAAACCCATATATAATTATAAAATGTGGATGTTTAAAGAAAAAACTTTCAAAAGATAGAAATGTTGCTATATCTAATTTTAATGAATGAATTATTTTTATTACCTAAAATGGTTTAAGAAATAAAAAAATATTTCATAAATCATTTAAAAAACTTAATGTGATAAATAAAGAGACAAAATATTTGTTTTGAATTAAAATTTAGTATTTTTTTCATTCATCAAAAAATGAAACATCTAGGTAAAATACAAAACAATCACTGAATAATAATTATTAGGTTGTGATTTAAAATACGAATTTTATTTTGACATATGTTATTGATAAATAGTATAAAATTGTGATTTAAAATATGTACTCAATTAATAGGTGGAAACATTGCCTTTATAGAAATATTTGTTTTTATGTTTAATGATGGGGTTTTCCATTTATTACCTTAAAATATAATGGATGAGTTAAATAATAATTAATATATATATATTAAATTTATATCACTCACAAATAGTAAATAAATTTTTTATTAAGGTAACAGAACATTAAGAGAATAAGACTAGTTTCCCATTATTATATTCCATTTATTTTCAATCTGTTATTATATTCATTTATAAATATTTTTTAACCAATGAACACATTTTATATTTTTATAAATCATATATTTTCCTACGTATGATAACAATATTGATAACCACTATCTTATCGAGAAGGTTATATCATATTATATTTTAATAATAATATTTTAATAATATATTTTTGCTCAGTAAAATTTTGTCTTTTATGTAATGTAAGTTAACAGGGAATGTCTTTTCCTCTAATAACAAAATCTTACTCCATATTGTGTGAATTCAAATATATATCAAATATTGAATTTATATTATATTGAAAATATATTGTCATGTTTCAGGATAATATAGTCCCTTAGTCTCTTGGTGTTTCATGTCTTACAATGTTCTTTCTTAGAATTTTTTGGAGTTATGTTATCTAAATAATAATTGAATTGCATCTGCATAATTAAAATTCAATCATGGTGATATTTTTATTATATTTACTAGTATTAAAATCCAAAATTCATGAGAATTTTGAATATAAAATCCTTTAGAAAAGATAGAATTTGATGTAAAATGGTCACATGAAATAAAATATAACTATGTATCTTTATTGGAGAAAATTACTAACAAGAAGAAATAAAAACATATTGAAAAAATGTGATGAGTGATAGGGACAAATAAGGTCATCAGTCACAAAAAAATTGAATGATCAATGGAATGTTGAGGTTATTAAATCCATAAATATATTATGATTTATTAGGCAATAAATTCAACAAAAATTTGGTATTAGAAAAACATTTTATTTCAATATCATTTTCTCAATATTGAGTTATAATTATTCTACCTACGAATAAAGGGAAATATAATTTATTGATCATTTCAATTTCATAAAAAAAATTCAACTTTTTGTTGTACTTCTATCAATTTCTAATTCATCAATTAATCTAAGAAATGAATTCCCTCAAATAAACCCCCATAAATTTTTAGTCACTACAATATTCTTTAAATATATCATAATAACCATAAAAAAAGTCATTATATTTATCTCAAGATAGTTTCCAACTCTGATTTGGTTATGAAATTAATATATAAACCTATATATCAATACTAGATTTTCATCATTACAATTTATTCATCCATTTTATGACTACACATTATTAATCATAAACCAGTAAATCCCTTAGATCAGTGGTTGGTGTGAAACCCTAATAATCTTTCAATCGTCGGTTCATTTTTTAGAGCCTTACTTGAGCTGGTGGGTTGTCACTCGGTATATAGGTTTTCCATTTCAAAATCAACAATAATATAGTTTTTTAATAAAATATAAGAGAAATATTCGATATATGTATAATAAATAATATAATTTTAACTAATGTTTTCAATAAAATCACAATAAATAGATACTAAATCATTTTTATTTCCACATTAGTCCTCTATCAGTATAGATATTATCATAAAGATGTTTGAATTTCCTAATACCAAAAACTATGTTGTCAGAATGAATTTTGATATTAGAAAAACCATATACTAATTTTTATAATGTCACAATAATGACATATTATTTTCAATTAGAGTAACCTATGATTTAATCTAGTCAATTCAATATCAAAATCCATCATAGTTTTTTTAATGAAAATTTGAATTACATTATGTAAATCACTTGGGATTTTCAAAATAGGTCTGCAGTAAGGCTTATTATCATTTACCAGGTTTTACTGAGTTAGGATTAATGAAAAATGTTAGATTTGTTACTCATGAGTACATATTTTCCAAATCCACATCCCCTTGTAGTATCAAGACGCGATTGTATTACTAGAAACACTACAAAATACCATTCAAATCGAAACTCGATTATTTTATTCTTTAATTACCCAAAAATTATACATAAGATATATATTTTATTATCTATGTATTCATATGTCTAGATACTATGGTTGAAACTAATAATTCATTGATAACAACTAGAGCTCCTTGACTCTAGAAAACACAATACCGGTGTAAAGTACAATTAAATTATATTGATTACAAAGAATAAAATCCTAAATGAACAAACTATTTAGTAGTCCTAGTGAACGAGATACATACAGGAGCCTTGTATTATAAATTAATACACCAATTATTACATAATATTTTCCCTCTTAGGATAATAATAAATTTATTCCATTAAGATTAACCTTGAATATCATTATTAGTAAATTTTAGGGAATCCTGTAGAATTGTACCAAAGTAAGGGTGAGCTCAAATTATTTGAAATTGTGAGGTACACCAGAATCAATAATTAATCAATAATAATCATCATTATGGAAAGGTAATTAACGAAAAAATAATTTCATATAATCAATAAACTGAATGGATAAACAATATGGCAAGGTAGTAATAGAAAACACATTCCATTTAAATTTCTTGATAAGGAGTAGTCAATATGGAGAAAAAAATAACTGATACACATTCCAATTAATCAAATGAACATAGAATTAAATTCTTCCATACACATGTTGTTGAATAATATCATTGATAAACTATAGTAGCGTATAAATGGGGGAAATGCCTAATTGTTGGACACCTTGTTTCCTAAGTACATTGAACCATAATGGTTAAGGTATTTTAAAAGACAGTTTAAACTAAATTTGTTTTGAAACAAACTCCAAGGAAATTTTGTAAACTGTTTCCATCCAATGAGACTACCATTGCATCATGAGGAATGAATTAAAAAGTCACCAACCTAAAGATACCTCTTTAAATGGTCACTAATTAATTCTATTCATGTCTAAATAATTAATCATATCAAATACAAAATATGCCTTAACACATATTTGTATTAAATAAAGGGTAGATATTTATCAATATTTCCCTATATAATCAAATTACATTGAACGTAAACACCATAATAAAATTTTATATGGTTTAGGGAATAACACATTCCATGATAACTGATATGGATATTTATGAAGAAATCCATTGTCCAATGATTATAAGAAATATAATATTTCACGGGGAATAAAAGGAATTAAGAAAGTGAGTGTCAATAATATCATGAAAATGTAAAACATAAAATATCTAGAGAAAGAATAAAGATGGTATCATTATGACATATCCCAAGTGGAGTAAAAATAAATTATTTTAGTCATTGATGAATTGAAATACTATATAAAAATTTCATTTAAAACATTCTTGTGGAAAATATATTTTTTAAAAAAATATAAATTTCTTTTCTTAAATATAACTATGTAAAAAAATCACATTAAAACAATAAACCATTTAAATATAAAATATAAGCTATGCTAAAATGATGGCGGGTAATTCTGTACATTCTATATGAGGTAAAAGGGATATTCATTTTACAAGGTAAAATTTTATAAAAACACCTTGTTCAAAAAGTGAAAAGAAGATTACTTTGAAAATTTTTGTTAAAAAAATATTTAAATAGTATTTAATATATCTTTTTGTTTGAATTAAAAATTATTTTTGAATTTTTTAGAAAACATGGTGTTTATAAGAAATGGGTTCCCCGACTAAAGAGAGAAATAACGTTGGGTATTCTAAAAAACATTATCCAAAAACACTTTTGTACCTAATAATAGAAAAAATAGTACTATTAATTGGAAAGGGTTATGAATAAATAGAGGATAATATTGTGAAATGGTTTCTTAAAAATTTAACCAATAATTTCAACTAAGGGATATTCAAGGGTAAATAATTCCAAATAAATTAAGACTGTAAAGTAAAGGCTTGAAAATATTATAACACTATGCTGAAAATTAATAAATGAGTAGATTATATGTATAAACTATAAATCCACATAAAGAAGTGGTACTATATAAAGAGATATAAAAAATAATTATATAGATAATATTAAAATATATAATACCATAGTGAAGTAATATATACCAATGAAAATAATCCAGGTTATGAAATCTCTTCCACTTGGTAACATAACTGAAATCCCCTTTTATGGAATAATTCAAATTGAAACACAAAATATCATGAAGAGTGAAAGAATCAAGATATTATATGACTAAGTATTAATATTTACACCATATATAATTTTTTATGTAGAAATAATAATTTTAATTTTTCGAGTGAATGTTAATTATCACATAAAAAATTGAGATTGCAATGATAATCATTAAACACATTCAGGTGGAAAATAATTTATAAACATTCTAATGTGTCCCATGACACATTAAAAAATTTTAATCATAGTGTCCCCAATGTAATACTATTAAATGATACATATAATATCACATGTATAAATATATTCATGATATAATATTTCAAAGGCTATTATATTCACAATATAAAAGAAACTACGTGAATGACAAGAAATAAGTCACATTGGAATGTCCATTGAGACAAAATCTCTTACCATGTGTTTCCTTTTTGAGTGAAAGTTTATTAAAATTGGATATAATGGTATCAAAAATTTCACTAACTAATACCAAGACCATATACACATTTATAATATCATATTTTATACTCCAATAATATGTCATTTACAATTTTCTAACAGTCATTCATTATTTTCAATATTTCATGTGTTAATTTCCTAGTTTGTCTATTATCTATTAACTTGTATCTTGTTGTTCATATTTATATGATTATGTTTTAATAATATATATAAGGTTAAACTATAATTAAATATCTTTTATGTTCAATTTATATGAATTAATAATAATCCATAAGGTTTGTAGATAGAAAATGAAATGAACTATTCATGTTGATGGTAGGTTGTATGTATGCACGAATGCTTCATAGATATATTTGTCATTTTTGAAAATAATTAAAAGAAAATTCTATATATATTTTTATATTTGTATTATAATTCCAATATCATATCTATGTCAGATATGTTACATAGGGTTATTAATACAATCGTGTATACATTCCATGTGTACCATGAAAAAATAACATCGCTTCGAGTGTGCGGTAGTCCTCACTTCCCCAAATGATTTCATCACATTCCCATAAAATAGAGTGTATAACGGCATGTGTTATAAAATAATTATAAAAGTATAAAGGAATTATAAATATTATATAAAAAATTTATAAACAATGGTTATATTATAATTCCTATCCATGATTGGGGTAAAGTGAAGACAGAAGGCATTTTTTCGTGAGTTGATATTTCACTATACTCAAGAATGGTATGTTCTTTACCCAATAGATGGATGTGTGTATTAGTGTAGGTCAAACCCTTAACATTAAAAAATCATAATATATTGAGGATACTTCTGTTGTTTTAAATTAATGTAATAAAAAAATATAATAAATAGAGAATGAAATTAATCTAAAGATCTTGAGAAGGGATACTACCTATTTATCAAGTGAGTCATTTGGATTGCTCCAATGGACTTCCATGGATGGATTTATGACCAATGTGAGGCATCTAGATTTAGAGTATGGATTTTCAGGAGATATTTTGGTATATATTGTTCAATACAATGGATATTGTGATGTGTGAGTAAGTGCGAGGGTTGAGTGCCTTTTTACTGTGGATGAGGAGTGCCAGTTGTTAAAATTTTGAAAAGGGAACTCCACACACGTTTTCCCCTTGAATGGTGATCCAATAACGTAACAAATTAAATACAATGGAGTATAGGGTCTAAATATTTCTATCCAACATATTTTGGATATGTTTTCAGCTCATATTGTCTATAATAATTATGGTTTAGTCCCTTGTGAAGCTAATTGTCCTCTTCATCATTGTAATTAATTCTAATCACATTCACAAATATTTATTTTTTTCAAAAACTAAATTGAACCTATTATAAAGTATAATTTATTATTTTCCAAAATATTT
The DNA here is from genome assembly GCA_963277665.1 of Viscum album. Lineage (NCBI taxonomy): Eukaryota > Viridiplantae > Streptophyta > Magnoliopsida > Santalales > Viscaceae > Viscum > Viscum album. Next base: position 698,662,493 of record OY728163.1, read on the forward strand.
AATCAATTTATCTTAATTAAAATCAATTAATAAGATGGAATTAATTTAAAAATAAACCCATATATTAGATGATAATGTCAGATTTTAAATAAAAATCATTCAATAGATTGAGATGTTTTTATATCCAATTTTACTGTGATATTTATTCATATGATAATGATTGGTATATTATTGAATAAAATATATAATTAAACATTAAATCCTATATGAAATATAATTTATCCTTATTAATTCATTTGGTAAAAAAAACAATTTTTAATTAAAAATTAGTAGTTTCCACTGTACGTCAATAATTGAAACGTCACAAAAAAATATAAAAAATTAACCCTAAGCTATTTTTTATTTTTTGATTAAAAATTTAAATTATATCTTGAAATATTAAATTTATAAAATTTCCAAAATTGGATTTAATATTGTTTCTCCATTGAAAATCATTATAAGTGCCTTTACAAAAATATAGGGTTTTCTATGTAAAATTGTGGGTGTTTTCATCTTATTAATATAATATTAAATGAGTTAATATAAAAAATATTTAATTTAATAAAAAATAATATTGCATTAATATTAATTTTTAAATATAATTACAATAATTTATTATGATAAAAAGACATTGTGAGCAAAGATTTGTTTTCAATAAAAATATACCCTTTATTTTCATATGCTTGTTATATTCATTTCAAAAAAAATTCTAACAAATAAATTCATATTATATTTATATAAATTATAAATGTTCATAATTTTTTAATAATATTCATAACCATTAATTTTTCATCTATGTTATATATTATTATATTGAATCATAATAGTTTACCAATATATTATTGTTTTGTAACATTCAGTATTCTATGTAGCGTTAGATATCAGAGAATGTCTTCATTGTGTGTAACTCAAGATAACTCAGTGTAGATTAAACATGTTTTAAATACAAAATATATTATAATTTATCGAGATATTAAATTCCCTTACATGTAGACTATTACATTTCCAATAGAATTCATACGTTATAATTTACGGGTGTTACAACCATACCTGGAATGGGATGATGGAAATCATCCTCCACCTAGTTTCTAGAATTCTATCATTATAATGGTTAATGGCATTATTTATTTGTATAAAAAACCACAATTCACTATTTAGTGATGTATTGTGATATTTACACTCAATAAGCATGAATCAAAAAAAAACATAGATTCATTGTATAGACTCTATTTAGACAAACCATCATTTAGTATTGTAACTTTTCACAAGGATATATCATGTATAGAATGAAATTATCATTACTTTTTTAAACAAATTTATATCTATTCTAAATTATATTATATTTATTCACATAAGAATTATTTGCAACATGAAAATGATTGGGTATCTTATTTCCCTACAAGATGGAATTTTTTAAAATCCTCACTCAATACGTAACACAAAAAAGAGAATCTGATGATGATTTTCATAATGAATTTATGTGATGAGTTATAGTAACTGTCAATTCTATTAAATTACATTGTTTTATTTTAAAAGTTTTCAATCATGGAATAACATATATATGATTATATAAATCAATCCATATCCAAATATCAACTATTCTTGTATATTAAGTAAAAAATTATAGAAATTAAAAACCAATGATTTTCACACATAAACAATCAACATTGAATACTGTCACACCTGGATTGGATCAATATCATTTAGTACCTCCTGTATAGTGGAAGAAATCAGAATTCTTCCATTATCAAAGTTAATGATTACTCGTAGTCTCCCATTGAAAGAGTACTGATGAAATAAATCCAAATAATTTCAAAACAACTATGTTCATGGATACATCGCCACATATGTGGAAAATAATATCCATAAGATAAATGAAGCTAATAATATGGAATAATTTTTTGGTTGTTATCATCCTGACTCTTTCCCATTTCATATGTTTTTGGATAGAAGAATATAGAATTATTTTTCATCAATTAAATCCACAATAAAATACATGAATATAGATAAGTAAAATTAGGGTAACACTTATAATGTTTGGCTATTTATATGTTACAAAATAAAAAAATAGAATGGCTGTTAAGATATTCTAACCAAATTTTCATTAATTTTTGAATATTTTATGACTATAATGAGAGTTTACCAATACAATTGTATCTAGAGAGAACAACTCAATCAACTTGTTGTTTCCCAAACACAGATTACATTGTCTAAATATACATATTTTTCTCTATATATAGGAATGTGTAATCAACAGTGATGGAATATGTGGGAGGAATAATATATTTGAAGAAAAAATCCAAAACCTGTATAGAATCTCATTTCTTTTCTACAACTACAATTTAAAATACTAGAAACAACACATTCAAAATAAGCCATATCATAAGAGTTGTAAAAATATAGATTGGTCAAAATCACTAACTATTCTAACCCATAATTTAATGAATATAATGCGTAAAAACCTAAATTCCAACAACAATTGAATTTGGGGTGGCAAGTAATAGACCAAATTTATTGGGTTGGTAGGGGAGATTAAATCATGGATGAGTTTAGAATTCTATAAATGTATCCACTAAAGATATATAAATGAATGTAACACTATGGAAATAACTTTAGCATTCCAAATATGAGTAAAAATACACTCATGAATCCTTATATGGTTGTTTAGATACAATTCTATATTAAAAATTATTTGGTAAACAAATATCGTGTGGAAAATAAAATTAATTCAATAAACAATCATGACATAAAATTCTAGGGATAGAAATTCATATAGAATAAAGTTGAAATCCAGGAATATTAGCTCAAAATAATTTTTCATCAAAACCTCTAGATAAATAGCAACCCTATGATTGGAGATATTAGCCTCTTATAGTGAAATATGAAAACATGAACTATTTTTTTCTATACTGGAATATATTTTAATCACATATGATCTTTAATTTTAAAATGTTTTTGGAAAATAACTTTTCAAAGTGCTTCAATGACCCATGGAATTTGATATTAATGTTGTTTTATCCAAGATATATCATGTTGAGATTGTCCCATAAGAATGTCATATGCTAATATGATTCATATAGTATGATCATTATGCTATCATCTAGGGATATATCATACCCATTATATCTCAAGGAATCATAAAAACGTTGAAATTCATTTAGATCTAATAGAAAAAGTCAATAGGGACTTGTTTTTTCTTTTTCTGACACTCTGATTCATGGGTTATCATTATAAATACTTCTTATCCCCAAAATATACAATTTACGGATTTATTAAGAGTGAAAACAAATCTCCTTATGGGAATCGTGATCACATCCGAGTTCATAGGTCTTATATCTTTATATGGGATAATGATAACTAGTATGATACAAAATTTAATGTTTTTTAGGAGAAACAGTCTTCACAAATATCTAGTGATACCAAAAACCTCTCATTAGTTCTTAATGAACCCTACCAATGGAATAGTTTCCATATTATGTAAATAGTATTCCCCCTTTGACTCTTGATTCAATTTTAGATAAGGAATGTTGCCGATGATAGAGTGAATCATAGGAGATTAAGTCCCAATATCATGGAAACCACCCACAAAAACTGTATAACCTACATGGTTATTATTACATGTTTTCCATTAATCTGATGGAGGCACAAAATGAAGCTCTAGAATTATTTCATAGTTCAATGGATTCCCAAGACATCATTGTCCCTATTATTTTTTCTCAGATTATATGATCCTATCATAATGTAATAATGGATATACCTAAGGAAAATAACACCAATGATAATAATTATCAATTTAAATATCCTCCTTCTTTTTCAAAAATATTATGGAATATCTCACCAACCTAATTAGTATTCATGGATGACATGACACTACAATAAGAATATGAATATTATCTTATGAAATCTTCTATTGTCTAGTATATCATTACAACTCTTCCCAAAATAGTGAAACAACATCGACATTCCATGAATCAAGAATCATTTAATTTTTTTTTAAAATTATATAAATAATTATTCTTCATAATCTTGAAAAAAACATTTTATTTTATTCTATCCCATAAGAAATTTATGTAGAGGAAGAAATATAGGATAACCTCATATATTCCATGCCATTATTGGTGGAATGATTCTCTACCACAAGAGGGGTGATCAAATTAGTGAACCTCAAATCGTAAGAGGACCCAAAACTAACTCTAATCAGTTTTTACAATATACTATAGTGGTTGGTGGAAAATATTTACTTCCCCGTATTGAATGAAGAAGTGTTCACTAGGAAATACATTTAAATTCTTGTATTGAATCCCTTATAGGCCCACAATTACTGAGTATTTGTAGAAGATAAAAAATGATACAAATAATCAGTGATGAGAACTCATCAAACTCTTTATTCCAAGGTTGATGATTATGATAGGATGATGATCAAATAATACATAATCAAATAAACTAAATATTTTATGTTTTTAGAACCATCATCCCATTTAAGAAGATAAATGGGCATAAATATAAATTCATCTACTTGAGTAACCATAATAAGCTTGTCCCAAAAGAATAATTTTTGGGCATAGCCAAATAAATACATATCAATGTGATAAGTATCATTTTTAAGATATCCATAATGGATTAGTACTATAGATTGAATTATATTTTAATTGTAAGAAATCAATTTTTAACTTTTGTAAGGATCCTTTAAATTTTTGTATAATTCATTATTGTATACCTAATATGTATTCCTTTTGAGTTAGCGAAGGATCCATGGGTATATAGAAATTGTTCATAAACTTGAACCCAAGTCATTAGTAAAAGTTTCCTTATCACATTGTTAATGTAGGTCGTGTGTGTTGGGCGCAAGGTTAGATATAACCATGTAGATGGTCTATATTTTTAGTTATAGAATTATCACACCATTTGTGCATGGTTATCCATCTTTTTTGGCATAACTGTGTGAGTTTCCCACTTCTACATATACTCATTCATGGTTTTCACACATTTTTTCAATCCACATCAACAACCCGTGCATAGGATATAGTTTGAGTAATTTGACCATTTTACCCATATGAGACTAATTCAACCTCCCCCTTCATCTTTTATGACATTATAGTGGGATAAACTCTATTTCCTATCATTTTTTGGATCAAGAGATATACTACTTATGGGATGTGATCGAGCTTCCACTAATCACATTGGATGTACTTTAGTATGTACTCAAGTCTTTCTACGAAATTATTCATCTATATTTCTCTCAATCTAGTTAGTGATGTGTGAGTGTTTATAAATTTATCAAACATCTACCCCATTTCATTCCAAATTAGAGGATAATATTGGAGGAGGAGAGTAATAGAAGCCTAAGGTGGTTTGTCTATAACTCATCACACTATTTATTGATTTTAGAAAACTCATAAGTGGCCCGCTGATTTCATCTACTGACTTTTATTGAATTTATATGCCATGGTTATAATCGTTGGAACTGTATGATTATGATCTTTCCAAATATAAGATTAGTCTTCAGTGGTTATGCCTACAACATCATCCATCCCATGTAGGATGTTTTTCTATGTTTTTATTTTTTTGACACATCTGAGCTGTAGTTAGGGGGTGCCTTGTCTTAAACTTTGTAAGGAAATTTTTTCCCATATTAAATGGATTGTTTTATATTGTTAATTTCTTAATGTAAAGTACAATTTATGCGAACCACTTGACCTGCCTAAGGTATGTGATTCCATTTGATAGTTAAATTTGTAATGAAAATTGGAAATTATACCACGTAAATAGAATGGACTTATTAAATATTATTGAATAGTAGGTGGTGAGTCTTTATACACCTTTCCATGTTAATGGAAGGTAACAGAGTGATACATGATTGTTGGAAATGAAATAAATGTATGAAATAAATAGTTTCATGATACATCTCCTTGTCACATTAATGAAAGCCAATTCATGAACCAAATAGACTTATTTATTTATTTAGACTTGATTTAATGGTTCCATGCTCAGTTAGACTTGTCACACAAATAAAATGTAATGTTTTGAACCATATGAATCATTATATGACATCATTATGAAATTGGAGTTTCTTGACTCAAGCTCACTTTGGATTCCATTGGGAATGCCTTGAAAAATTCGGAACCCTTTTCGGATACAAGGATGCATATTTCTTTAGTTGAGACCCACTTAGATCCCGATCCTTGTCAATTCATGGATGCCCGGTATGACATTGTATGATATATTCATTAATATTATATGATTCCATGAATATTCTTCTTTGATCCAACATTGAAAATTATATAAACTGGTTGAATCCCATCATGCCTAGTCATTTATTGTCATTGATTTACATTGGATGAACTCCTTTGACTTGGTAGGCATATTATTGTGGAAATAATTGGATTATCCTCCTCAGAATACGTTTATATCATTATCTAGGCTTCACTAATTATTGTGTTGGAGACCCTTGAGGTCTACGATGCTTTGAATATTACCTTGTATCTTCATCAATAAATATCATTACAATATTCCTTGTGAAATATTGGGACTTCCACTACTACTAGTTTGTGAGTTTTTTTAGAAGCTGGTATTAATAAAATAGTGAATTGGTTATTTTTTTAAACACATGTTGATGGATGAAGAAGGTACCTATGTCTTCAGTTAAATTTTAATACTTTATATTATATATTTCTTCTTGTACATTTTTACATTTACATTACTTGAGCCCTATGTTATAGACACTGTTTGTGGTGGCCCACTGATGTAGCTTCATATTCAAACACATGATTTTTTTTATTTATGATGGATCAGGATACGAGATGACTGAGCTGGAGCTTAAGATTCTTAGGATTGTCTTTGGGATTCCTTTATACTTTTGTGGAACATGTTATGCATGATATTGTGTATCTATGTTTTCCAGTTTTCTGCTGACATGACTTATAATCATCTAGTATTCCAGTTGATTTAGATGTTTTTATCCATATCTATCTATTACTTTAGTCTAAATTATCATTTTAATCATATTTAATCCATTAATTACATATTGTTTTATTTATCCACTATTCTACACTCTGGTTATTAGGGAATAATCTACCAACAGACACACCCTAAGTCCTCATTGCAAGTCAGAAGCCTTTGTTGTTTGGAGAGATGTTCTTGAGGCCATGTGGCCCATCGGTCTCTAGGAAACCATTAAGGGGAATCTAGGTACATTACATTACAATGTCATATCACTGGAGGTTCCTTTCATTATTTACTATTTGGAGAAAATATATTGGATATTTGGAATGCTTAGAACATGGTCATAAGCTTTGATTGGGTGTTGTGTACCCATGATCAAGGTAAAATCCATGTTTCTAAAAATAAAATTATTGTTCTATTTTTTCTATAAAAATTGATAGTATTTCATTTTTTGGTGATGCACATATTGTGTGGTGTTGTTGAATAGCATCCTAATTTGGATTCTATTTTATCCTCAGCCTGATGAGAGGTGTCCAGTGATCATTGATACACGAATTATATAGGTACATGGAATTATCATGTCATGCATGTTGCCGTACAATATAATAGAATTTAACTTCTCGCAATCCTTGATATGCATGTTATTGTTGAGTGATACTGTGATAGTTAACATATGATTGCGATATTCCATGGTTGTGTTTGAGTGACTTCATGTATCAATTCATGAGGTTTATGGTCCCTCTTAGGGTTGAATGAGTAATTTTCCAAGTCGATCCATTATGCTACCAATAAATGGGTTTTATTTTAAGTTATAATCAGTCTGGAAAATTATTCAATGTGAATGAATATACATAATAAAGTGTAATATGAAATATAAATTGCAATTATTTCATGTCCTTATACTTCATCATAATGTTTGTGAAAGGTAATAGATTAAACATGGTAATAAAATGAAATAGTGAATGAAACATACAATTGAGAACATACCAATAGCTAGCCATCTAAGAGGATATATGCAGTAGAAAAAATTCGTTATTAAGAACTTCCATGTCTATTATCCATAATTTTTTCCATCTATCTACTTAAATATTGTTCTATGGGTTGATATTGGCATTTGTAGGCCAATGACCCCAATATGTCCTTGTATCGTATCCCAGGAAGGTGGAGATGATAATGCTCCAGATGTGGTGGTCCCTGAGCCGCATGCATTACCTATATGAGGTACAAATTAGGCACAACTTATTATACTAGATCTAGCACTGATGACCACGTTCATGATATTTTCCTATATCTGATACAGTCTATTCATGTTTCACCATGAGTTGCACTATCATGGCTGATCTAACTCACGAGTTCCAACATCATCATCCTCCTACTTTTTCAAGAGATGGTAGTCGACAAGCTATTGAGTCTTGGATAAAGGCCACTCAATTTAGAATTGAGCATCAAAATATTCCTACAGATTTGGAGGTTCAATCTTGCCACATACATGTTGTGTGATTCAACCAAGCAATGGTGTGATGTGGTTACCATGGATGGTCCTCATCTAGGAATGTTGTGGGCTAATTTTCAAACAACCTTCTATGATCAGTTCATTCCGCAAAGTATCAGTGTTGATAGAGCCATAGATTTCATGCATCTCAAGAAGTGTTTTAGTTCATTTATTTTATATTAACTTCTTTTCACTGAGTTGCAATGAATTCCTCCACTTATAGATAGTGATGAGATTTTTCATGCTAGAGGCTTCGAGGATTGACTTGTGTATGCCATCCATACTCCGGTAAATATCTTTCTCCTGCCAATTTTTTCTGAAATATTCAATCAGGATCTTATCACTAAGAAATCCATAAAGGATAGTAATAGAAGTAGCCATAGAGGTTTAGTGTTGCTGCATGAAAGTAGTGAATTTGGAGGTAGAAAATGATCTATCAAGGTTTCTCATCAATAATGTGACAAACAATGTAACTATTTTGAAAAATTCATCTTGTCGTCAGGGTAAATGATTGGGGAACTTGATGCCGCCTTGTGATAGTGACCCAGTAAAATAATAGTTTTAAATCCTTATAGGGAATATTCCTAGATTTTTTCATTACCATTCTTCCATATTTGAGTGTAAAGGGATAGGCGCCAACTCCACATTCATGCACAGATTCTTTTACACTGTTTCTGGATGCGTGTTGGAATAGCACTGATAGGACTGGCTGAGGAGGAGGTCATGAGAATAGTATCTAGACCCTTGATCACCAGTACTTCCAACTGTGTAGTTGTGATTGTGTTATTTCAGTGGGTACATAGGGTATCTGATTAGGCTAGTTGTATGCAAGATAGATGATACCCAAGGATAAGGCTATGGGGATATCAATTGAATGAGGTACTAATCAAGTGTAATATAATATAGTATATTTTTGATTTAATATAGGTTCTTAAAATAGTTTTCCTTTGTATATATATTGGAAAGACCCATATTGGAGATGTAGTATTATTGTTGTTTAATGACCATACATACACTATTAGGTGTTGAGTCAGAGGGAAAACACTAATGTTGGGATTATCCCCTTGAGGTAAGAAATTACCCTTCTTATGGAACGTCTAAATTCTATAAATTACTATCTTCAATCTAGTTCATAGAATGGATGGTTTCGTTAAGTATCACACTTTTGTAGATTACTATCATTACAAGGTATCTTTTTCATCACTATATGATAGTTTTTATCTATATAAGGTTGAGTATGATGTACAAGATTGTACAGTGGGACCAGAGCATCACGTGATAAGTGGAAAGACCCCCATATAGAAAATATTTTCATGCATGATCAGGATTTAATTCATTCTGATTTCCCTCTAGTAATAAATCAGTTCAGGGATGTTTTTTTCTGATGATTTTTTTATCTTACATCCTAATACATGTGTAGAGTTTATGATTGAGCTTGTTCCAAGAGTAGATCTATTTTCCATTGATCCTTATAAGATTGAACCTATAAGGAATTAGTATCTCATATGAATATTAGTGGATTTTGTTTCAAAAATTTTATTTGGACTTGTATATCCTATTGGGGTTCGCCTATGCATTTCTCCAAGAAGAAGGGTGGAACCTTACGTCATTCCACATATTAATGTGGGTTGGATGAAGTTATGGTAAAAAAACTGGTATCCACTACCTGGAATCGATGATCTCTTCACCCAACTCTATGGATCTATGAGAGTCTTTCTAATTGAACTGAGGTCAGTATATCACTAAGTGTGAGTAAGTCCATAAGATATAACCCATTCTACATTATGTAGTAGTTATGGTCTATATAAGTACCTTGTTATTCTATTTTGTCTTATGTATGTTCCCTATGTTTCATTGGTTTTGATGAATAGGGTTTTTCACCCCAATATGGATTCTTTTTTCTTGGTCATCATGGATGATAGACTGTTGCATTCCCATACTCATAATGACTAAGAAAAACACCTTGTTATTGTTCTAGGTAAACTAAGACAACATCTGATTTTTTCTCGGCATGATAAGTGAAACATATGGATAAATAATGTTCATATCATGGTTCATATCATATTAGATTCAGATGTATCTGTTTACCCATATAAAATTAGTGTTATAGTTTCTAGGGTGTATCAAAAAATGTGTTTGATATGAAAAGTTTCTTAGGGATGGATGGATATTATAGGCATTTCATATTAGACATATCACATCATTATTGACCTATTACTTTCCTGAAAATATGGGAGTTAATCTTTGGTGGTAAAAATTTTCTGAGAAATTCATTCAAGAGAAGAATCAGAGGCTTTTCACAATACTTATTTTGATCCTGTCAGAACTTGGAATAGGTTATATCAAATTTTTTGATGCATCGGGCATTGAACATGGAGAAGAAATGTTTTTGGAAGATAGATTCATTGATTATTGGTCTCTATAGTTCAGGACTCATAATAGAAACTTTCTGATGCATCACCTCTAGCTAGAAGTATTAGTACATGCCTTATGTTACTGGATACATTATATATTAGGTGAGCGCATTGTGGTGTACAAGGACAACAAAATACTAAAATATATATTTATAAATTGTGAAATGAACCACAGACAATGGATATGGATCGACAATCTACAATCCATTAATTTTGAGTTTTCAAATACACCTAGGAAGGGAAATGTTGTTGTGGATGCACTGAGTTGGAAAACTCAAGCACAATTCATACAGGAAGAAAGTGATGAATGGATGTTAATGGACCTCTTATCTAAGATGCATCTAGAGTTTCATAATTGTCATGGGAATCCTTACCAATAATCCATTATAGTTACATATTCACTCTTTGATATGGATATTAAAATTTCGGATCATAATGGCTTGGTTAACCATTTTAGTATACTAGGATATAACTCACCTTAGGATTGGTTTGTGGAAAAATATGGAATCATGTGTATTCCGGGTCATATTTCAATTCCTACAGATATGAGAGAGGAGGTGATGAAATACTACCATTCTTATTAGTGGGTATTCATCCAGCTATCTCTAGGATGTGCCATGATATTTGATGCATGTTTTGGTCATCTTGGATGAAATGTAAGATATTAGCGTTTATCATTATGTGTTCCACATATCAGCAGGTGAAGGCGGAGCACCAGATACCAGCATGATTTTTATATCCACTCCCAGTCCCATAAGAGAGATGGGATTATGTTTCCATAGACATTGTATATAGATTTCATAGGATGCCTAGAGTTAGTGACACAATATGAGTTTTCTTTGATAGATTGATGAACGGTGGTCACTTCATTCATATTCTAGAGACCTGATTAGTTAATTATATGGGAAAAATATATGTTTGTGATATCATAAGAATAAATGGAGTCCAACGTGATTTTGTTTCAGATACGTACACCCATTTCATTTCACAGTTCTAGCAGGGCTTACAAGAAATATTTGGGAACAGAGTTGCTTATGTACACAACATTTTACACATCAACTGATGGACAATCATAATAGACAATACAGGTTCTGGAGGATAGGCTTAGATCATGTGTCCATGATTTTAACTGTTATGTGGATAATAATCTTCCTCATGTTGAGTTCATTAATAATAATATATTTCAAGAAACAATTTAGAAGGATCCTTTTGAGGCCATATATGGAAGTTCATGTCATTCACCCTTCTGCAGCCTAGAGGTAGGTAAGGCCTTTCTACTATGTTATTGTCTCATGTAGGAATCATTGGAGTAGGTTCATATGATCTAGAAGCATTTATATATTTCTTAGTATATGCATAAATCTTATGCCTATAACCATCAATGACCTCTAGTGTCTGAGGTTAGGGATCATGTTTTCCTTTTGGTATCGCCCAGGCAAGGGAATAGATGGTTATAGAAGAAAGGGATGTTGTTGCCTCATTATGTATGGTATTTTTATATTGAAGAGATAATTGGGTTGGTAGAATATTAGTTTCTATTACCTCATATGTTTGATTCCATAAACGACATCTTCTCTGATTCATAGCTTCACCAAAAACATGTTGACATATCCCATACCGTTGATCCCGAGGAAGTTTAGTTAGATTTCAATGTTAAATTTGAGTATTATATAATACATATCATTGACATATGAAGGAAGGATATATGAGTCCAATATATCCCTCTATTTTGGGTATTATGGTAGCATGACCACATGCAGGATGAGTCATGGGAGTGGGAGACTGATGTACGTGCCCATTGGCTAAAGTTGTTCTCAGATAGTGTTTCACCACCCATGGAAGATGATCTCTAGGACTAGTGCTTTTAAGTTGGGAAGACTGTAAGAACCTATTTTTTACATAGTTTTAGATCATTTATATTTTGGTATAATTGTTTTTATAGACCTAATATCGATTCCTTTTGAGTTAACGAAGGTCCCACGGGTTTCTGGGGATTTTTCAAAGCCCAAAATCAAATAATTTTAGAAAAATGGCCTAGTAGGTATCAGGATATATACTTCATCTGGGATCAGATCGAGTTTCCTTTCACTATGTTAAATGTTCAAAGTTAAGCACTCATGTCTATTAGAGTTGTTCTTCGTCTCCCTTGCTCTCGTACATGTTACCGAGGTGTGAGTGTTTTTAACATTTTATCAGATCTAATCCATTATAAGAATATTTAAATGTTAATACTGGTATATTTGAGTATTATAAACCTATTTTTTGTGTTCTATAACAAATCCCTCATGTTCTTTGATTTTGGAAATAATGCGTGGTGCCTGACGATTTCATCAGTTGTCTATTATGGAATTTATACGCCACTCTTATGAACATTAAAACCATAAGATTATGATCTTTACAATATAAGTGATTCGTTTTTAGTGTATAATAATATAACTCAATAAATTTAATGTATAATGTATTTCCATAGTGGTGTTTTAGTTTTTCAAGACATTCGAGTCATCCTTCAGGTGTGCCTTCTCTAGACCTTTATAATGTTATGTTTTTGTATACTATATGGTTTGTTTTTTATTGTGAATTGGATAATAGAAATTTCCATGTATTCTCACTCCATGAACCACCTATGTTAAGTGGTTCAATTTTATTTTTAAATGTGAAACGAAAATTAGAATTTCCACTTGTTATATAACTTATCCTATTTAAATATTATTGAATAATAGGATGCATGTCTATAGAACCACTTACAATGTAAATGGAACGTATCAGAGTGAACCTCGATTATTGGAAATTCCCTTAATGTGTTAAATAAATTGTTGAATATTACTTTTATTTGTTAGGATAATGAAATAGAAGACTTGTAACAAAAGGACTTATTGATTAATTAAGAACTAATTAAGTGTTCACATGCTCAATTATCATTTTAACACAAATGACTAGTTATGGATTGAACATTATGAAATATTTATATGAAATCATTATAAAAGGGGTTGAACTGACTCGGGCACTCCTTGGATTCCATAGGGAATTCATTGAGCACTCAGGAACCCCATTTCAATAAAAAGGTAGGGGGTTTCATTGGTTGAGACCCACCTGGAACCCGATCCTTGTCTATTCTTGGATACCTAGTATGACAATGTAGGATCCCTTCAGTAATATTAAAGGATTCATTAGATAAACTCTTTAGATATAGCATTGACAAGTAGGTGGTGTGGTTACTGACCATCAGTCTTGGTCTTTACATAAACTCATTTTACCATGGTTGAACTTCTTGGACTCGGTTGTCTTCTTATTGTGGAATGCATTGTACTATGCACCTGTGATTACACTCTTACCCTTAGTCAGGGTACAATGACTACTAATTTTGATACCCTTTACTTCTATGTAACTTTTGTTCGTTACTTTGGAAAAAAATTATCAAATTTCATTATAAGTTTACTTGTTACATTTTAGAACATTCCCTACTACTAGTGTGTGATTATTTATAAACTAGTAAAAATAAAATAATGAATTTCTTATATGTTCAGACACTAACTGAAGGAAGAAGAAACTGCCTATTTATTTAGTTACATTGTAAAAATTTACTTTATATATGCATGATTTCACACTGTAACATTAAAATTACATGGGATGAATGTTATAGACACTATTCATGGTGGGCCACTAATATTGTATCCCACACTGTCTCTAAGAAATGTTTGGTACATAGGGTAGATTACATGAATGAATGTTTTGATAATGGGAATCAAATGACATAAAAGACTTGATTGTTTACTATTTAGGATGGATCTTTATAACATATATCTAATCCAGATCTTGGGTTTCTTGTGATAATCTTTTTATTTTCTTTATTGTTTTCTATAGCATGTTATTCCTATTGTATTGTATAGAAGTTTTCCAGTTTTCCAGCGACATGACATGTCATCATCTGTTATTCTTGTGGATTCCATTATTATTTTTCTTTTCTATTTATTGCATTGTTCTACAACCATTATTTTCTCATATTTATTCCAATATTTACCATTGTTATTATTAATCCACTATGATAAACTCTAGTAATGAGGCCATTGTCTTCCCATAGACAAACACTAGTCCCTCACTACTAGTTGGAAACCTATCGTGTTTCGGGACATGTTCTGGAGTCCATATGGATCACTAGGCTTTGGGAACTCATTAAGTGGAATTTGAGTTTGGGATGTCACATTTATATACCATGATTTAGTGGAAACCTTAAATGTTAGGACAAATAAATTGATATATTTAAATGAAGTTATTCCCGTTGGCATAAAAATGGTTCTCTATATTGTTTCACCATTCATTACACCATTAAATCCATATTTGGGAAAAAAAAATTAGTACGATATTCATGACCTCATAATATTATATTGATATTGTTGTAACCATATTTCAATCCATGAAACAATCTTCAGTTACCTAAAATCACAATTTGAATAGAAATCCATTGAAATGAATATTAAAGGTAACTATACGTAAATTTCATAGCATCTTAGTTTGTTATCAGAACATTAAACTGGATCCCAAAAATAAAAATGAAATTATTATCTTGCCTCTACACCAGAACAACATGGAATTGAGTGTACACTTAGGTAATCTTGACTACATCATGTTTTTCATTTCCATCATTGCTAATTAATTATTACCCTTAACCAAATTAATAACCAAAAAGTTATTTCATCATTCTAAAAGGAATTTTATTGATCCTTTGACGAACTCAAGTAGTACCCATCCATATTACAATTCTAAATTATACTATATTATGGAATCCCAAATAACATTTTCATTGAATCTATAACTCATATTCACATATAGATATTGACTAAGGTTAATAATTCTTATATAAAAAAAGAAAGTATTACCTCATTCGTCAAATGATTGAAAACGATACTCATTATTATAACATTAAAAATAATTATTTGAAATTAATCAATACTATGTTGAATCAGATAAACATTCTACAATGAAAAAGAAAAATTTTGTATCTATTTTAGATCCAATCATATATATATAATTATACTCTAATTCATATGTGATATCTAGAAGAATGGGAAATCATTGCATTATATATCAATATATGGTTATTGCATCCAATGGTTTTCATGTGGAAGGCACTAGAAGACTTCTTTAAGGAGAAACCAACTCCTCAGACTGAGACACTATATAAGTATCTACCCAAACAGAAATACCACTCCGTATATGATACATTATTATTTTATAAGATTTACTTTGATAATTTTTCAAAAAATATAAGTGTCACTAGACTAGAAAAATAAAAATATAATCAATTTGTCTTATAGATTTAGTTTTTTTTCAAACCAATGTGTCATTTCTTTATCACATTCTATTATTGTAAGGATACACAAATAACAAAGTAATGTATTATTCCCTAATCATTAGTATGGAACTATACCACAAAATACATTCATCCCACCATAACATATGAGGAGATTCATGATTAGTGATAAATGATTTCAATAGAGAATTTCTCTTAAATAATGTAATGGTAATCCCTTTATATGAGTCCATATGGGAGGTAAGTGTAGAAATCATTCATGAACTAAATATGTCTCATATGAAATGACTCATTGATTCTATAAATAATATGAATAAAAGTATGGATAATATAGATGAATATATGATAATCGATTTTATATTTCATCTCATAATAGACTCCCGATTTATTATAATAAATTCATAGGATATCCATGAGGTACATACTACACCTATTCAAGAGGAGTTCATATCCATGTAAATTGTTATCAATAGTGAATTGATGTATCTAATTATAGTCCACCAATGAGGTTATATATTTTGAACTTATAAATTAATGAATATAAATATTGATTATTGATCGAAAATCTACACCCTCTATGTTGGTCCTGATTCCCTTATGTGCTACTAAAAGTGTCGATTTAATTGATTTCTCCCCAGATGCATCAAGGGGAGGTGCATCCCCTATTATAATCAAAGAAGTACAATTGGGATGATATAATTAACATGGATCTAGGACCACAATGTCCTGTCAGATTAGATAACTTTGTAATATATTTTTTCTAGTGGCCTAGAATATTTTAGAGGTCAAAATGAGGTTCTATATAGGCCATGTACCTGTGAATTTCTTCCATAATCCACTAATGATATTACACTCCTCAAGATAATCATTATCATTTTTTGTGTGGGGAATCGATGCAATGGTTCCATATAACCTAGAAAGATTTAGGTAGTTTAAGTTTTCCTCTGTTTACAAAATCATTTCCACCAAATTGGTAGACTTTGTTGCCCTATATGATGAAGGCACAAGTGTGGCTAAAAAAATCATGAAGTCCCACACTGTCACCATATTTGGTGTCCCTCAAATTATATTAATCGGAAATTGAAAATATTTTTGGTCTCTTGAGTAGAAATTAGTCTATAACATTAGAAAAATTATCTAGTTAAACCATTAATCCTTCATTAGTGTGGAGTAAAAAGTGTACAAATAATATTTCAATTAGTCTTTGTCCATCATTTCCCAAAATATAGTAGAAGTATATAAAAAATCTTCCCCAGATAAAATTATGCATAATATGTGGGCATCTAGAACCACTACCTGAACTTCAACACAAGTGACCCCATACTCACTTAGGTATGATGAAATTTATTTATAGTAATTCGGGATTGATTACCCTTTCTCATAGATTTCATATATAGATAGGTCACTTAATATCAAAACTCACACAGGAGCCTTCATGAACGAGATCATCTTGATTAGAGAAGGTTTATTATCCTATAAAAAATCAATTCCATCTAAATCATACATACTAGGATGACCTTTATTTATTTTTTCATGGGTAATTGGTGCTGGCCTTTGGAAAACATTAATACTACAGAATAAGACTCTAATAATTGAACTAAAATTAGATATACCTAATACTATTTTTAATGTGTAATCTTGTAGATCCTTTTTCCAATTCATGATAGATTGATAATGAATTATTCCTCATATGAATTCATGTTTTCCCATAAAATACATTGTATAAATTATATGTGAAATCAAAATATTTAACAGCAAATTGCAGATTTGACATCTTTGACCACTAACTACAATGAAACTTCATCCCAAAAGTCCAATCATAATATAAATGATGTATATTTATTTAACATATAATGAGTAACCATATGACCATCATCCTAGTATAATAATAAAATATTTCTGGAAAAAACCAAACTACATGATTTAATGCTATATACTACTGATCAATGTCATGTGACCGTATACTCTATGAACATGAAGACTATGTCATAGAAAAATAAACTGCATGACATCCAGAACCATTTCATATAACCTTAAACAACATAAAACCAATGTCTTCATCACATTTTCATAAACATTAATACACATTGGTGGGACAATTATGAACCTTAATTGAATTCCCTCAAAAGTTCATCTTTTAGGATGTTAAATTGCATAGATTGGCACATTCGATATAGTAACATTTAGTTATAAGAGGTTTTGATACATATAAGAATTCCTAGTGTTTATTTTGTTCTATTTATTATCATACACCAATTCCAATTTCATCTTCCCTAGGTACCAGCTCAATCTATATAAGTTACCTTATAAGAAGTCTCTTTGTCTTTATTGATTTCCTCATAGGATATGTATTCATTGTTATATTTCCTCATATTGTCAACCATGAGTTTAAATAATAAACAATGACCCTTATATTTATGCATTTTCAGTGTATATTTGAAACTATTTATGAACTATGTGTGGATTTATTAATGTCCTCATATGATATTTAGTGTTAGTTAAATATACATCCTCATCCCAGCTAAAAATTCCATCAATAAAATGCCCACATATTTTTATGATTCAGATCTATTCCTGGAATTTCTATTCATAAAAAATATTTTTCTTGATTCCTTTGGTTACATGAAACTTAATGATGTCATGATCATATATTCTAGGCATACACACAACAGATTGAGAAATTATTTTCCCTATATATTAACAATCCCTATACAAAGGATTTATCTTGAAGAACAATGTTGGGGTTGATTCATAATACTTTGGGTTATTTTTTGATTCCATGATCACCTATCTAATCACAAACTATTTTCTTATGTAAGAAACCCCAATACATCACTTTTTTCTGTCTCACGTTAATAAGATGAAACCCAGTATTTATCCTCAATAAAAGAATTATTTTTGTACATTATAATCCTAAAAATAACTATGTAGATAATAACCAAAATTCTTCCTCTTCAACATATATTATATCTTTTTTTGGGTATTTTTGTTTTTAAGTTCATCATAAAGATCCTATGATGACAATAATTTCCATAAAAATGATATTAATTAGTATCATGGAAAAAAAATATGAACATTTTATTTATTGATTCACATCCTCAAATGAAATATAATGACTCCTAAATTATATATTTTAGGCCTAGCTACCAATCCTAATTAAATTCAACATCATCCAGTTCATTCACCCACATAATTAGTGATAGATATCCCAATGTCAGTTCTGGACATAGATAATGATGTTATATTTTTTTCATGTGTCAAATTATATCAAAGTCCCCATAGTCATTGTAAAATTAATGTAAAATATTTGAGTTTCACTGTTGTAGGATGTGGTGGTGTTGTGAGAGGGGTGGGGGGGTTAGGGTGTGGTCACATTGTCCAGACCACATACCAGCAATTTCATTTCATTTCTATTATTTCATTATGTGATACTTTTACAGCTATAACCAACCTTTTAATGTTAAATATTTTAATTGTTTTCTAGATGGTGATACCTATATCATTTTCCAAATCCAACCACGATCAATTTTCACCCAAAATGAAATAATTATTTCTACATGAGTGTAAATTATACATTTGAATAATTTGTTTCATAGATTGAAAAGTAACCTTAAAACATCCATATTTTGAACTTTCTTGAAAATCAAATTTTCTCTTACTTATCCCTTTTTTTATTCATGCATTTATCTCAGGAGATTAGTGGTCCGAGTGAGTAATTTTTTTGACCTGATTATGATACAATGTATCAAGAAGTGAGGAAGTCATTTCTTATCACGCAATGATAAACTGTTCAATATAAAATCCTTCATATTTAATTTTAGGAATTAATTTTCACTCTTTATTGGTGAGATTCATTAAAATTCACAATATCTTGAACCCTTAATAATATGTTTTGATCCTTGATTTGTATTCATGTAAAATTTCACCATCATAATCTTTAATTATTTGATTAAATATGTATTGGATATAATGTGATGCATGTATATTTGATTTCTATCATGGAAATGTATGTTATCACCCAAATTTACCCTTCTTATAGAGACTAGTTATTCTATTAATGATTTTGGTATATTTATAGGAATATTTTAGAAGCTAGGTATTATGTCATCATGGGATTGCAGGGTTCGGAGAGCCTTGGTGCTGTGAAAACAAAAATAATAAATATATTTTATCACATGATGGTAGTTATTTTCTAAATTTAGAATAACCCTATAGTGGAATATTAGTTATGAAAGATGAGACCACAATTTAGTTCATAATGGGGAGTCTATACAATGTCAGACATACAATTTATCATATTCTAGTTTTCAATTAAGGGAGTGTTTCTAGGATATTTTTCTATAATAATTTACTAAAAATAAATTAATATGCTTAACCAACCCATATATACCTGAATCAAATGTAGAATTTTCCCCAAGATTGAAGGTTAAACCAAGGCCAAACTGAGTCAACGAGGTGTCGTTGACCCCCATTTTTGAATATTATTATCACTAGATCAAGATACATTGGATCCCAAACATTGTTCTTATCCCCATCCATTGGTGTTTTTCCATGAGGTTTTCATATTTTAGTTTTATGTCAAACTCCTAGTTTTTATGGATTATTTTATTGTTTTAGAGAACATTTATGACTATAAAATACCTTATCAGTTTTTATTTGTAGGGTTTGGTTGAAAAAATTACCAATCAGAATTGAAAAGACCGTAAAATTCAAGGGAATTTTTTTTAAATTTTTTTTTTTGTGATTTTACAGAAACGCAGTTTATGATGGCACCTAATTCTGAGGCCTGGTGTTCCCGGAATCTCTTTCCAAAGTTTAGCTCGGGTACGTTCAGTGAACGAGCGAGCAGATTTTTCTAACTTTTGAACCGGTGATCGGAATCAAAATAAAAGGGTACCGATGGAATCATAGCGCCGATAATTTCTTAGAAACATCTTTTCCGGAGTTGCATTTGCTCAGGTGTGGTTTTTAAATTTTCAGGTTAATTAATTGAATAAAATAAAATGGTGCGACCAATTTATATTATTTTGCTTCACTTAAGTTAAGTGGATGATGTGGGACACACAATATCCTACACACTTGGTAGGATATTTGTGCGGTGGAGCCCACACGAGCCCCACTATTTCTTTTCTTCATAAACCCCCCTCCTTTAACTAAGTAACGCACCTGCACCCCCTATTAATGAAGTCAAACCGTGCGTTTATTTTTGGTTAAGAAACGCCTCATTAATGTGGTGGTTAAGTGTTACAATTAAATTCACTGAACTGTTTCTTTAGTTTTTTAATTTTAAAACGCAAGGCTTTTGAAATAAATATAAGACAAATCTTTTTTTTATTAGCGTTTGTGTTGAGAGGCTAAGAGATTTCAGTCAGGCTCTTGAAGAACTTTTCTTCCTTGCGAAGAATGCGAAGAACGCGAAGAACGCCGGTTCCTTTGAAATCAACGACGCTTCTTCCGCGAAGCTTCTTCTGCGACGCTCCTTCCGCGACGCGACGATTCCCCTTCCACGATGCTTTTTTCCACGACGTGCTTTTCCGCGACGAATCCTCGCTCAACAAATTCGACGAAGTAGGGGTTTTGATTCAATTAAATCTTTGTGATTTATACCAATGGAATATGTTTAAAGTTTGTCAGAAACATTTTTAAATCGGTAACGCGGTGGGTGCGGACCAACGAACAAGTCCGAACCCACCGTCCCTTCATTCTTGGTGTGTGGATCTACAGGCGACGATGAAGCAGGCCACACGGGAGTTGTGAGGTCTTCGTAGTGAAGAACCGATCTCGGGAGGGTAGTTGGCGAAGACGGCGGGCAATTCTGACCACCAGAGCTCGTTCGGTGGTCTGCGGAGCAACCCGCCGGCGCGCCTCGCCGGCACGGTGGCACCGGCGGCAGGAGGCGGCGACCGGCACCGGCCGGCCTCCAGAAGACGGCAGCACCCGGCGCACCACCGGGAAGAGCCGCCGCGGCAGAAGCCGCGATGGAAAGCCGAAAGTCCCACGACAGCGCGGGATCAGAGCAGGCGGGACGCGGCAACCGGTCGCGTCCGTTGGCAAGTGGTGGCCCTCACGCGAGGTCGCGGTTTCGACCCAGGGAGGGCAGTTCCCCGCGTTGCGCGGCCGCATGGCCAGCGCCAGCGCACCGGGTCGTGCCAGCCTGGCCACGCCGCGCTATCCAGGCCGGGCTGCACCCAAGCGGGCTGGACCCAGACCCGGTTCGGGCCGACCCTGGGGTATCGGGGTGGGTCGGACCGGGCCCGAACCCCTATTACCGAACCTCTTTTGGTCTATTGATTATAACATGAGCTACGGACCTCCGATCGACACACTGTCAGTTTCTATACGATCCTTGGATCAAGACGGTCATTTCGGTATATTACACTCAGGGTTTTGAAGAACTATGGGTTCGGCCGGGTTGGTTCGTACACGAAACCAACCGGGCCCTCGGAGCAGAAACACTTATAACATGAGCTCCGGACGTCCGATTGACGTGATGTCGACTTTGTTGGATTCCTCTTAGTGAGACAGACCTTTTGGATTCCTCTGCTCGGGGTTTGGAGGTAGTTGGAGTACAGTCGGGTTGGTTTTGACTTAAGAACCAACCGGGACCCTGGAACGAAAATGCCAATAACTCTCAGACCGGGCGTCTGATTGACGCGCCGTCTGTGACGTTGAGTTCCTGTTGATGATACAGAACTTTTGGATACATCAACTCTGGACTATGTGTCAGTAGATGTATCAGCCCCTCGGCTCGTGGAGCGGACCCTCCCGAACGAGCTTGTTGTGTGCGGGAACCCTAGAGATGGGTGCAACTGTGACGACGATGACGACTGTGCAGAAATCCTCCGTGGATTCGACGGCGACGACTACAACACTCAGCCATCCTACGTGGATCAGTGCTACCGATTCTGTGTGGGTCTGATTCTGTGTGGGTCAGCGCTCAGTGGTCCTGTGTGGGCCAGCGCCTACAGATCCTGTGTGGGTCATTGCGGGGGTCAGTTACCTATCGACCCTGTGTGGGTCAGATCCTGTGTGGGTCATTGCGGGGGTTAGTTACCTATCGACCATGTGTGGGTCAGATCCTGTGTGGGTCCTTGCGGGAGTTAGTTTCCTATCGATCATGTGTGGGTCAGATCCTTTGTGGGTCATTGCGGGGGTTAGTACCTATCAATCCTTTGTGGGTCCGACGACTTAAATGAATCAGTGGCTATATTTGATCATCTCTATCGTCATACGAAGATGTATACCTGTGTAAGATTAATCTTGATTTGTTTTCCTATGTGGATTGTGTTGTTCTATCCTCTGTGGATGTGATCGAACTCGGGGTCAGATGTTGGAGTCGAACTGGAATTGATGACTTATGTATATGTGTGGGCATATACCTAAGTAGTGTTGGATGTTACTTCGTGATTGTATCTTTCCATTGTGGATTATCTTCTGTGGATTCTGGGAGACCTTCGGGGGTCTCCGGGTCCCTATTGAGTATCTTATACTCACCACTGAAACAGTTTGTGCCCGCACTACGTTGTGTTGGTTGTAGATGATGGACAACGATGATCGCTGTTGAGGCTTGTGGAGCAGGTCGGTACTCAGTGGTGGATCACTGGGTGGGGCGTACTCGGAGCAGAAGGCTGGACCTGAGGAGCTGTGGAGGGTATATGTACCCACCCTTTAGGTGGGACTTCCAATGGATGGATCGAGGCTATGGTTTTACTTTCAGTTGTTGTTTTCCCTTTCCAGTTGTACTTTACATTCAGTTTGGGTTTGTATTCTGGCCCACTTACTTTTTCCGCACTTACTGTTTTACCCGGTTTTTACTTACTGTTTACTTATGCTTACTTTCTCTATGGTGTTTTTTTACTTTACAAAGTAAATGCCATCCCTTTTTTATCTGGAATTACGCGTTGGTGCTAGTCGCCAGCCCCTGGCCTGTGGAAGGCGGGCATGGGGTTGTCACGACACGGGCCCCGAGGACGGGTCGTGACAAATTGGTATCAAAGGAGTTCGGTTCTACCGCAGAACTCCGGACTCTGATCTTTTTTCTATGTGAAGGAATAGTGTTAAGAGTATTGAATGTGGTTATCAGTCCAGGGAGTCTAGTGTTGGTGCGGCGGCCGACGAATCCGTACACGAGGACCCTGACTCCAGATTTCCGCCTTAATGCATGAAAACATTGATTGCATGTGTGTTTCATGTTTTCATTGTGATTAATTTGTGTCAGCTCACCAGGTATATTGTTCTGACCGTGGCGCACCTATCCCTTTTCAGGATGGCCCCATGACGGTAGCCAGCTAGGGTTCCGAGCATTGTGCATGACGACATCCCACCGAGCAATGACGCCTCGGTATAGGGCCCTTTGACATCAGAGGCACAGACGGTACCTCTACCCGCCGAGCCACCGATTCCACCAGCCCCAGCCGTTGACAATGCATGTCGCCTTAGTGCACTGCACGAGTTTCAGCACCAACGACCGCCCAGGTTCCATGGGGAGATGGACCCTCAGGCAGCCGAGGATTGGGTGGAGGCAGTTGTATGGGTTTTCAGGTTAGTGAGGACACCATCAGACCTCATGGTGATCCTCACAGCAAGCCTCCTGCACGCGGCAGCAGGCATATGGTGGAGCTTGATGCTCCGGGTGCACGATGACGCATCTCTCATATGAATGGAATTTGAGAGCCTCTTCCGCTCAGAGTTCGTCCCAGCCAGCCTCCGTGCGGTGCACATCCAGGAGCTTCTACAGCTGCAGAAGTATAGCTTGACGGTCGCCCAGTACTCGGCGAGATTTACCGATCTCTCACGCTACTCGACAGACATGGTACGAGACCCATTCTTCCGGGCCCAGACCTTTGATCAGGGAATGAGGCATGAGATCAAGGCATCACTGATCTCCCTCAGCATTCCTACATAGGCGGGATTACTGGAGCGATCCCTTCTCATCGAGAGCTTCCTTTATGAGCCTACTTTAGCAGCGAGACCTACCGCAGGGCGGCACATAGCAAATTCATCTGCAGCAGGCAGTCGATGATGACTCATGGGTCCAGGCAGACCAGACCCTGAGGAAGATGACCTCAGGACACTGGCTCAGTAGTGCGTGGCACACAACGCGGAGCCAGTCTTTCGAGAGGCAGACATTGCTACGCATGCGGCGGGAAGGGCCACATGCCTCATGACTGCACGACCCGCCGTACTGAGGAGCAGCAGACGGTGAGGGTCCACCCAGGCAGAGGTAGAGGGTTGACCGTGGCGGTCTGCAGGGAGCAGGCGGATGAGGCAGAGGAGATTTCCGAGCAGCAGGTGATGGGCGACGCTTTGAGGCTCTACCACCACCACCACCAGGAGGTCCATCCCGACCACAGGGAGCTGGCGGGCAGAGACAGGCACAGCTTTAGGCAGTGGAGGCCTACGACCACGGCACGCCTGAGATGATTCGAGGTACTATCTGTGTCTATTTCACCCTTGATACAGTTCTTATAGACACAGAAGTGAGTCATTCCTTCATAGCCGCTGCCCTTGTTCAGAGCTCGGAGATTCCAACAGAGTCGTTGGCTCGATCCTTACGGCTAGAGACTCCTACGGAAGCAGAATTGAAAATTATGCACTGGTTCTGGCAGAATGAGCTTACTCTAGGAGGCGAGAGCTTTGGCTGGGATCTTCTTGTAGCGGCGTCATGGCCTTATGACATCATCTTGGGTATGGATTGGTTATCTACATTCCATGCTCAGATCTACTATATTAGGGGCAAGGTGTGATGTGTACGCTCCGACGGGAGAAGATTCACCTCCACCGGTGATAAGGGAGCCTTCACAGCACAGGATGGACTCTCGCATAAGAGAGGACATCCCATCACTCAACAGTTGGCTAGCCTCATTCTAGGAGCTGTTAACGTGCGGAGTCTTGGTTTTCTTGCAGTGGTGGATCAGTATGCGGACGTTTTCCCCGAAAACGTTCCAGGACTACCTCCTCATAAAGAGGTAGAATTTTATATTGATCTATACCCCGGGACAGCCCCGATATTCACTCCATCATATCGGATGTCTCACGCAGAGATTCGAGAGCTATGGGTATAGTTGGAGGACTTGCAGGGCAAGGGATTTATCTGACCCAGTGTTTCACCCTGGTCTTCCCCAATATTGTTCGCCAAGAAGGAGGATGGGAGCTTGAAAGTTTGTGTCAACTATCGTCGCCTGAACCAAGTGACAGTGAGGAACAAGTATCCGCTATCGAGGATTGATGAACTCTTCGATCAACTCAAGGGAGCACGGTGGTTCTCGAAGATAGACCTCAGGTCAGGCTATCATTAGCTCAGTGTTCGGGACGAGGACATGTAGAAGACGGCCTTCAGATGTCGGTATGGCCGCTATGAGTTCTTGGTTATGCCATTCGGCGTAAGTAATTCTCTATCAGTGTTCATGGGTCTCATGAACATGATCTTTCAGCCATACCTCGGTCGATTTGTCATGGACTTCATCGACGAAATTTTGATATACTCAACCACTAAGGAGGAGCACGCCTACCACTTGCGGGTTGTACTGGACACACTCTGAGAGCACCAGCTTTATGGTAAGCTCTCGAAGTATCAGTTTTGGATATACGAGGTCCACTTTTTGGGACACATCATCTCTGAGGCGGGAGTTGTGGTGGATCCTGCAAAGATCGAGGCAGTGCTATCTTCGGAGCCACCCTGGAGCGTGTCGGAGGTTCGGAGTTTCTTGGGACTAGCTGGGTACTACCGGAGATTTGTGCCAGACTTCTCCAGAGTTGCGGCACCACTCCCAGCTTTGAAGAAGAAGGGGAAACCCTTTGTGTGGTCAGACAGTTGTCAGTAGAGCTTTCAAGAGCTGAGACAGAGATTGACTAGCGTGCCTATCTTGAGGCTACCGGAGGAGGGAGTTGGGTCCGTAGTTTACTGTGATGCATCATGGACCGGACTCGGATGTGTCCTGATGTAGGAGCGGGTAGTGATCGCCTATGGATCACGTCAGTTGAGGCCGCATGAGCAGAACTACGCTACCCATGACCTGGAGTTAGCAGCAGTGGTCTTCTCTCTAAAGATGTGGCAACACTATCTGATGGGCGAGCACTTTACAGTCTATTCTGACCATCAGAGTCTCAGGTACATCTTCTCTCAGAAGGACCTGAACCAGAAATAGTGGTGATGGCTCACGTTCCTCCAGGACTATGACTTTGAGATAGTCTATACTCCTAGAAAGGGGAACGTGGTAGCCGATGCTCTCAGCAGGAGGACGGGAATTTAGATACTTGGAGAGGTGACAGAGCAGCTAGCCACTTTGCAGATATCCTTTGTGGATAGAGATGGAGCAGCCTTCCTTCAATCACTCCTCCACTACTGCAGCGGGTCATAGAGGCACAGTGGGGGGACGCCGACTGTGAGACGCGGCGTGCGCAGATATCCTCAGGACATGCACCTGATGGATTCTCCATGGTAGGAGATCACAATGTACTTTTCAGAGGACGTACCTTGGTACCAGTTGATTTATGGGAGGATGTACTGAGAGAGTTTCACACTTCCCCTTTGGCAGTACATCCTGGAGTGGCGAAGATGTACCAGGATCTCAGATGACAGCACTGGTGGCCGGGCATGAAGAAGGTTGTGGTAGAGTTCATTTCTTGATGCCTAACCTACGAGCAGGTGAAGGAAGAGCACCAGGTACCAGTAGGCTTGGTACAGCCCTTGGAGGTCCCAGAGTGGAAGTGGTATGGCATATCTATGGACTTCGTGACTGTACTTCCACACACTTCCAGAAATCACGACTCTATTTGGGTGATTGTCGACCGACTCACCAAATCAGCTCACTTCTTAGCCATCAGAGAGCAGGGCTCGGTAGAGATATTGGGACGTCTCTACATTTAGGAGATTGTACAGCTTCATGGTGTGACATCATCTATAGTCTCTGATCGAGGTGCTCTCTTTACTTCTCAGCTTTGGAAGGGGTTGCAGGAGGCGTTCGGGACGCAGCTACGTCTAAGCACCGCCTTTCACCCTCAGACAGATGGTCAGACAGAGAGGACCATTCCGACTCTCAAGGACATGCTCCGCGCATGTGCCCTCGACTTTGGTCACAGTTGGGAGGACCACCTACCCTTGGTGGAGTTCGCGTACAACAATAGCTACCACTCCACCATCGGGATGGCACCATACGAGGTGTTGTACAACCGACCTTTCAGATCACCGCTATGATGGATAGACCCTGGTGAGTCAGCACTTGTGGGACCGGAGACGGTCTAGGCCACGACAGAGAAGGTCCAGGTCATCCAATAGCAGATGAGAACAGCTCAGAGCTAGCATAAGTCTTATGCTGACAGGAGGCAGAGGCCACTGAAGTTCGGGGATGGAGACCACGTCTTCTTGGGGGTCTCACCTCGACGTGGATTACGGAGTTTTTGCTGAGGCAGAAAGTTGTCTCCACGCTTCATCAGACCATTCTAGGTCCTCAGCAGGATTGGTGAGGTGGCTTATCTCCTGGCTCTACCACCTCAGTTGCACCAAGTGCACGACTTCTTCCACGTATCTCTACTGAGGAGATACGTTCACGACCTGACGCATATCATTGACCATGGGGAGTTGGACGTTGATGATGGGGAGACTTTTGTGGAGGTCCCAGTGGATATTGAGGAGCGACATGAGCGGGTCCTACGTGGATGGTCGATTCCTCTAGTGCGCATAAGATGGAAGCACGTGAACCTCCAAGAGAGCACTTGGGAGCAGGAGGCTCAGATGCATGCTCAGTACCCACATTTGTTTCCCTAGTTTTTGATGT
Source organism: Viscum album (assembly GCA_963277665.1). Classification (NCBI taxonomy): domain Eukaryota; kingdom Viridiplantae; phylum Streptophyta; class Magnoliopsida; order Santalales; family Viscaceae; genus Viscum; species Viscum album. The sequence goes on from OY728163.1 coordinate 698,691,404, forward strand.
ATCTTTCTGGGCATGTAAATCCCTAAGGTGGGAGTGATGTAAAGACCCGTAAAATTCAGGAGATTTTTTTTTAAATTTTATTTGAGATTTTAAAAGAATGTAGTTTCTAATGGCACCTAATTCTGAGGCCCGATGTGCCCAGAATCTCTTTCCTAAGTTTAGCTCAGGTACGTTCAGTGAACGAACGAGCTGGTTTTTCTAACTTTTAAACCGGTGCTCGGAATCAAATTTTGAGGGCACCGATGGAATCACAGTGCCGGTAATTTCATAGAAACACCTTTTTTGGAGTTGCGTTTTCTAGGGTGTGGTTTTAAAATTTTCGGGTTAAGTAATTGAATAAAATAAAATGGTGCGACCAATTTATTTTATTTTTCTTAACTTAATTTAAGTGGATTATGTGGGACCCACAATATCCTACCCACTTGGTAGGATATTTGTGAGGTGGGGCCCACACGAGCCCCACCGTTTCTTTTCCTCATAAACCCCCCTCCTTTAACTAAGTAACGCACCCACAGCCACTTATTAATGAGTCAAACTGTGGGTTTATTTTTGGTTAAGAAATGCCTCATTAATATGGAAGTTAAGCATTTCAATTAAATTCACATAACTATTTCTTTCGTTTTTGAATTTTAAAACGCAAGGCTTGTGTAATAAAAATAAGACAACTCTTATTTTTATTAGGGGTGGTGTTGAGAGGCTATGAGATTTCACTCAGGCTCTTGAAGATCTTCTCTTACTTGTGAAGAACGCGAAGAACGTGAAGAACACCGGATCCTCGGAAATCAAAGACGCTTCTTCCGTGATGCTTCTTCCACGACGCTCCTTCCGTGACGCGACGATTCCCCTTCCGCGACGCTTTCTTCCGCGAAGTGCTTTTCCGCTACGAATCCTCGCTCAACGAATTCGACGAGGTAGGGGTTTTGATTCAATTAAATCATTGTGATTTATACCTATGGCATATGTTTAATGTTTGTCGGAAAGCTTTTTAAACCGCTAATGCGGTGGGTGCGGACCAACGAACAAGTCCGAACCCACCATCCCTTCGTTCTTGGTGTGCAGATCGACGGGCGACGATGAGATAGGCCACACGGGCGTTGTGAGTTCTTCACAGTGAAGAACCAGTCCCTGGAGGGTCGTTGGCGAAGACAGTGGGAAATACTTACCACCATAGCTCATCCGGTGGTCCGCGGAGCAACCCGCCGGTGCGCCTCACCTGCACGGCAGCACCGGCGGCAGGAGGCGGCGGCCGGCAGAAAACGGCGACGCCCAGCGCACCGCCGGGAAGAGCCGTCGCAGCAGTAGGCCGCAGGTCCCGTGACCGCGCAGAACCAGAGTAGGTAGGACGCGGCAACCGGCCGCGTGCGTTGGCAAGGGGCAGCCCCCACACGGGGCCGCGGTTTCGACCCAGGGGGGGCGATTACCCCCTTTGCGCGGCCGCTTGGCCAGTGCCAGCGCGCCAGGCTCAGCCGCCCGTCCGGACCACCAGGCCAGGCCACACCAGTCGTGTCAGGCCGCGCCCAAGAGGGCTGGACCCGGACCCGGTTCAGGTCGACCCGGTTCGGGCCGACCCTAGGGGTATCGGTTCGGGTCGGACCGAGCCCGAACCTCTTTCGGTCTGTTTCTTATAACATGAGCTTCGGACCTCCGATCGACGTACCGTCAATTGTGTAGCGATCCTTGGATCAAGATTCTAGTTTCGGTATATTACATTCAGAGTTTCGGAGAACATTGGGTTCGGCTGGGTTGGTTCGTACATGAAACCAACCGGGCCCTCGGAGCGGAAACGCTTATAACTTGAGCTCCGGACGTCCGATTGACGTGTCATCGACTTTGTTGGATTCCTCTTATTGAGACAAGCCATTTGGATTACTATGCTCGAGGTGTTGATGCAGTTGGAGTACGGTCGGGTTGGTTTTGACTTAAAAACCAACCGGGCCCCTTGAATGAAAAGGCCAATAACTCTTAGACCGGGCGTCCGATTGATGCGCCGTCTATGACATTGAGTTCCTGTTGACGATACGGAACTTTTGGATACATCAACTCCGGACTATGTGTCAGTTGATGTATCATCCCCTCGGCTCATGGAGCGGACCCTCCCGAACGATCTTGATGGGTGCGGGAACCCTAGAGCTGGCTGGGACTGTGACGACGATGACGACTCTGTAGAAATCCTTCGTGGATTTGACGACGATGACTACAGCACTCAGCGATCCTACGTGGATTAGTGCTACCGATCCTGTATGGGTTAGATCATGTGTGGGTCAGCACTCAGCAGTTCTGTGTGGGCCAGCGCCTACAGATCCTGTGTGGGTCTGATCCTGTGTGGGTCATTGTGGGGGTTAGTTACCTATCGACCCTGTGTGGGTCAGATCATGTGTGGGTCATTACGGGGGTTAGTTACCTGTCGACCCTATGCGGGTCAGATCCTTTGTGGGTCATTGTGGGGGTTAGTTACCTATCGAACCTGTCTGGGTCAGGTTCTTTGTGGGTCATTGCGGGGGTTAGTACCTATCAATCCTTTGTGGGTCTGATGGCTTAGATGAATCAGTGGCTATATCTGATCACCTCTATCATCATACGAAGATGTATACCTGTGTGAGCTAAATCTTGATTTTCTTTCCTATGTGGATTGTGTTGTGCTATCCTGTGTGGATGTGATTGAACTCGGGCTCAGATGTTGGAGCCGAACTGGAATTGGTGACTTAGGTATATGTATGGGCATATACCTAAGTAGTGTTGGATGTTACTTCGTGATTGTATCTTTCCTTTGTGGATTATCCTCTGTGGATTCGGGGAGACATTCGGGGGTCTCGGGGTCCCTACTGAGTAGCTTATACTCACCCCTGCACGGGATATGCCTGCACTATGTTGTGTTGGTTGTAGACGATGGACAACACTGATTGCGGTTGAGGCTTGCGGAGCAGGTCGGTACCTGGAGGTGGATCACTGGGTGGGGCGTACTCGAAGCGGACGGCTGGACCCGAGGAGCTGTGGAGGCTATCTGTACCCACCCTTCAGGTGGGACTTCCAATGGACGACTCGAGGCTGCGGTTTTACTTTCAGTTGTTGTTTTCCCTTTCCAGTTGTACTTTACTTTCAGTTTGGGTTTGTATTCTGGCACACTTACTTTTTCCGAACTAACTGTTGTACCCAATATTTACTTATTTTTTACTTTTTCTTGCTTGCTCTATGGTGTTTGTTTACTTTACAAAGGAAATGTATTCCCTTTTTATCGGGAATTACACCTTGGTGCTAGTCGCCAGCCCCTGGCCTATGGAAGGCGGGCTTGGGGTAGTCACGACACGGGCCCCGAGGACGGGTCGTGACAAGAATTTTCGAACACATGACTCGTAGTGATGTTTAATGTTTTGTGGGTAATTTCCATTTGGAGAAGATGACTTCTGGGACTACACACCAAGTACTTGGAGTACAAGTTGGGTAGTGATCTTATGTTGTGTATCTATGGACATGGAAATGAACTCCATGTAAATGTACATGATTTTGTGGTAGAACATGACCAGAGTACAAGGGCATGAGATACTATAAATGGGAACAGACCTAGGGCATGACTAAGTGGTAAGATAGCTAAGAAGTCTTTGGGGTGTTCCAAACGAATTTTCATGCATGAGGACACACCTTGGATACGAGTTGGGGGTTATAGTCCATGTAAAAGGCAGTACATGTTATTTATTTCCAAAATCTAGGTTGAGTAACTCGCGGTAGGCTAGGGTCTAGTTTGGATATAGAAGCACGATAATGCAGTTACTCATCATATACTATCCTTGGATAGTTATCCCATGTTCATCATCATCTAAAGGGATCGATTGGAGGATCATGAGTAACCTACCCAAATTTTTTTTCCACATTTAAAAAGATTTTGGCCATGATATTAGAGTTAAAGATATATACTGTGATGATGGTTATGGGTCACTTATTTTAGAAATACATTTACTAGTCGGATTTAGTGAGTCCCTTGGTTGTTTACTATGAGGTTATAATGTGGTATTAAAACATCTATGTAAGATTGTGATACCCTCAATAAGATGACCTATGAAATAGTTTATCTACCCCCTGACATTCATGGGATGAGACATATGTCATATCATTTTCTCGAGTTTGGGTTATTGGTATCATCATGACCAACATTAAATGGTGATGATCCTTTATCAATATGGTTATCCTAATATGGATTTTGGAATCATCTGTTATTTGATCGATAACATAGTGGTATAAATTAGTAGGGATTTTTTAAATTTCAGTTATAAGTTACCCTTGTCTTCAAATAGTTTTAGTTTATTTTTATCTTATTAATGGAAGTAGATTTCCCTACTACCTGAGTTATACTTGATTGGGTTTTTTGAATATTCATGACAGACACTACATGGGTGGATATCTCCTAACTATGTGAAATGTTCTCCAAGATATTAGATTGGGTTTTTGGTTTCCCATGTATTTATGGTTGTGATCCTCTATCATAGTGATATAATTTAAATTACATGATTATGTTCATGGATTCCCACAATGATCTTGTGTTTGATCCCCAATCTGATTATATGAGATGAGAAGAGTTGTTAAATTTTAATGATTGTGCTAGTGGACTCCCTTATTGGTTATAGGAGTGACCCCCTCTAAAATTTATGATGACGTCTGAAGATTATTTAGGGTTATAGGAGTCCCCCATTTCGGAAGGGTATGATACCCTATAGAGAATCGAGATCCACTGAGTTCCATCATGACTTCCATCATGTAAAGGAATGATGAGTTTGTTTTCTCTTATGTATTGCACATGATAGTAAGGAAATTACATCTGTTAAGTGATACCCAATAGAGGATGTTATCATGGATGTGAAATTATGGATGGAAGGGTTCTTCTTCATGAGTGTTATCTCTCTGGTGAGTTCTGATGGTGATGATGGGGCTCATAGATTGTGTATTGTATGATGAGTGTAACTATAGTTCCTCAAGTAGATTCATGTGAAGGACAATGAGTATGGAACCCACTGATATAAGGTTAATGAGTAGATAATATATAATTTTTTGGGTTCCCCTGTTGTGGTTTCTAATATATGTGTTCCCACGCATTGTGGAGATGTGAAAACTATTCATGTATATTCATGAAGCAACTATGATAGTGTTTCACTAATTGTTGGGTTTCCTCCTCTAGTTGGGTTAAGAAGGCTATTGCCTTTCAATTTATACCATTCATTCTGGGTTTATTAGAGCTTACAAGGTGTGTTTATACTCAACCATATATGTGTTTCACTCACACATGTTGTTTCCTGTGGAGACGATTGACCATTCGACCAATTCACATGACGTCCTGGAGTAGGCATAGGTTAGCAAGCTAGAGATAATAAGGGTGATACCAATTGTCTATTTATTTTTTTTCCTATGGTTGATGTTGATTTTGGTACCCTTCATTTGAGCAGGATACATGCCTTTATAGTTTTTAGTGTGGGGGGGTTACCATTTTCGTACGTTCAGTGCATTTTTTATTCTCTTTTTCTCAGATTGGTGTATATATGAATTTTCTGTCATATATTCTAGTAAAACTGAATTTTTTTCACAGATATTTATGTGTGTGCATGTGTGTAGGTAGTGTAGGCTAAGTCCACCCATGTGTGTGATATTCTTGCTCAATGCTAGTCTCAATCACATGGATTATTGGTCTAATTATTTGTTAAGTTTTTGAATAGGACCTATTTGACTGGGTCACTGTAGAGTCATATAAAATTATCCATTTCTATCATAGATCCAATGTCTATGAGATTGGTTTTGAAAATATGTAACTATTGTTAATGGATTTTGATTTCATATTTCAGGCTAGTGACTCTAGTTTTGGTGTGGTAGCTGATGAATCCGATCACACGGAGTCTAATAACCTTCTGGTTAATGTGGTACATTGATAAACATGCTATATGGAATTTTTTTCACATGAATCATATAGGACTAGGTTCTTAGTTTCGTGTCATTCTTATGTCTGGTCCCTAGATGCACTCTTTGATTATGGAATATCTTGACTATATTTGTTCATTCCACATGTAGTTAATTAAAATACGGTTTTATGATGGGATTGTGATGATTATCCACCTAGTGATGTGGGTATGTGCGTGGGACATGTTTTGAGGCAGTACATCTACCCAATTCACCAATTGATCAACTACCCATTTAGTAGAATTTTGTTATGGATGTTCATGTTGAGGATTTTTTTAGGATTAGTGCACTCCATACGTTCCAATGGAGTCAACCTATAAGGTATTAGGATGATCATGCCGTATAGGATGCTAATTACTAGTATGAGGCTATCATACATGTTTCCAACCATATGAGGTCACCTATAGACCAGATGGTGGTCCTAGAAGAGAGAATTAAATAGGTCTTGGTTAGGCAATGAGGGATTCTGGCGACCCAATCCCATGATGAGAAGAGACTCACCTATGTAGAGTATGAGAAGCTCTATGAGGAAGTGTTTTATCCTACCACATTGAGATCGATTCATATCTAGATATTTTTGTATATTCGTAAGGATATCATGTATGTGTTACAGTAGAATTAAATGTTCAAAACCTATAAAAATACACCATAGATATGGTTCAATTTTTTTCTCTAACAATGGATCTTCGTGTAGTGAATACACAATGTGATCATAGCATCATTGATACCATTGTGTATTCCCACCTACACATGAGTTCATGCTTGTTGGAATCATATGTACCAATTTATGTGATCACTTGTGTGGGAGTCCATGTAAAATATAACGACCCATACTTTACATACATTTTTAATACTTCAAAATTGAAGCACACTTATTACAACATATGACAAAACCACAAAGGACCATATAGGTATAGTGTCTTTAGAAACTGGGAAACATAAACAACTGGTTCATAAATCTTCTACAGTGTCTCCCATTTATTTCATCATATCTAGGGTCCCTTTTAGCATATTCTACTTAATATCCATCTTCCTGACCTGGGGAACATAAAACATAAAAGGGTGAGCTCAAATGCTCAGCAAGGGCAAATAAAGGAAATAAAAAATCATATCATATCTTTTTGAAAATCAAAACCTGCAAAAGAGATCATAATATCTTAACATGGAATAAATCATAGAATTGAAAATGAGATCCCCATAATCATAACATAAAACTTGAAACTTTGTGGCATGCACACATAATCATGGAAAATCATTTCTTGTTAGTCATGACTCATTGCCAAGACAATCTTAGTGGACAAAGTCCCTTTCTGAATCGGGTATCCCTCGTTTCAGTCCTGTTTCACTGAACCGGTATAACCTACCGTTCCAGCCCTGTCTATCTCATGAGATATAAAATCTTTACCCAATGCATTGGAGGGAGATATAGGTCCCACCCATCTTATAATGAATCCTTTCTTATGTGTCCCACATAATCATAAACCATACATCATAGCATAACCCATGTAATAAAAATGGAATTCTTAAACAACATGACATCATAAAAAAATTCATATAAGATAAAGGAATTCATAAAAATATTTCCATCACAACATAATAAAATCCATTTAATAATAGATATAAAAACAGAACCCTTTTATTATCTTAGATGGAAAATAATTTTGATAAAACATTTGAACTCCATTCTTGAGGAAAATATCCTTTCTTCTTCAAAAAACATTTTTTCTTTCATAACATGTCATACGACTTTAAAATAAAAGAAGTTGATTAAAAAAAACTTGAAAACTTGTAAATGAATCTTCTTGGAAATAATGTTTTAAAAATCCATACATGCCGTAAAAGTTAAAAAAAACATTCTTCGTACCTTTGTCGGAAAAGTCAAAAAGTACCTCGTACGAAACAAAATGACAAAAGATTCCTTTCATATTCTTTACTAAAAACTCACCAAAGGGTAAAATTGGATTTAAACTATTGTAAGTGGATGGAAACAATATTACATATTGAGGGAACATGGATGTGGATGATAAAATACACCCCAGTAAATACTTACGAATAAACAATCTCGGATAAAAATGAGATTGTGGTATTTTCCCTTACCTTAGGTCCGATTTTCTTTGTACGTGTCCGAAGATCCTGTATAATGGTTTAAATAATGTTATTGAATTATTCCAGAATCATACATATTGATATGATATCATATATGGTCATATTCTTAGCTTCTTGTTAGTAATATTTCATTGTTACTTGTTACTCGGGTCTTTATTGCCTTTTGTTCTTATGCGTGTTTTGCCGAATACATTTTTATTCTTCTTTTAAGGTTATAGATACCTTATATCCAGAATGGTATTAGTGTAACATATATCATATTTATTAATTCAATTCATTTATATAATTACTATGTAATGATGATCATGTAGAACGAGTCGCATCACATCGTGGAGACGGTATTCCATACGTACGCACGAGTGATGATATCATTCCTATGATCGTGGAACTATATTGGAGTATATATATATTATTTCAGTATCAATATTACTTTATAATAATCATAAATAGTTACTCATTACACCATTATACCCATCCTTGTAAAGTGATGGTGGAAAAATAGATTACACCATGGCGTGGAGACGGTATTCCGTACGTACGCACGCGCGGTGATTTCATTTTTCCGTAGGATGGATAGAAGGTGAATTAGGGTTGTTTCATATTTATAATAACATATCAGTATGTAAGTAATACTGATGTTATTACTTTATCATGAAACAACTGAAGAAGAAGAAGTTGAAGAAGAAAGAAATTGAAAAGATCGGTAATGGATTTTACCTCTTCTTTGGAACGCCTCTTTGAATCCTCCACATAGGGAACTAAGATTGGTCTTTGAAGAAGACCAGGACCTCTAGGATTATTCTAGAGAAGTGGAGAGGATAAAATGGCAGGGGTTGGCCGAGCATGAGTGCTCAATTTGGTGTGAGGAGGAGGGGGAGGAGGTGCCCTTTTATAAGGGAGGAGAGGGGCACCTTAGAAATATCTCAAAATATTATTTTATATTAAAGTCAAAATCGGTTTATAATGGTTCCAAAGGGTCTTATTTCGAAGCTAAAGTGGGGATGGGTCAAAATCCTATCAACCAATAGGATTTAGACAAGTTTATGGCATTATTTTAACCTTATCAGTTAGATTTAACTCTAAGTTAAATAATTTATCTTTTACCATGTCTTTTTGTTTTCTTTCACTATATGGTTAATACAATTACTATAACATGCCAAAAGAACCCCAAATTGTTTATTATTAATATATATATCCTTATATAAGTCATTTGGCCGATCCTTAGATTTTTAGGAATAAAATAACAATTAATAATATAATATTTGATTTAAAAACTATTTTGTGTCAATTTTGACACTATTTGATATATGATTTTTGTGAAAGTCATAACAGAATTATATGTTCCAACCAAGTTGATTAAATCAACACTAATATATCATAGTAACCTAGAAAATTAGTGTAATTCATAAAAAGTCTCAAATTACATTTATTTTGGTGTTTATAACATCAATTATGTCAATATTTCATAAATAAGATAATTACTGCATCATCATTGTGTCATAAATAAATTAAATTATTTAATGTCTAAAAATTACAAATAAAATACCATTATGTATGAAATATTTTTATCTTTCTAATGAATATTTATAGTCGAATTTATCTTATGTATAACCCCATATTAAAAATGATTTACTTATTAAACTTTGATTTTAACTATTTTAACCCTTCTTTAAATAATTTAATAATAAATGTCTTAATCTAATCCAAGTGGGCCTAAATGGTCATATTTTATTCCTAAGGTTGTTTTTGGTCTAATTACACTTATCCAATAGAATTAGGACATGTGTTAGGGTAATATTAATATCATATTTACCCTTAGTTACCCTATTTACTATTAACTGCGGTAAAAATAGTAAAAAGTTACTATTCACAAAAAAATTATTTTTATCTCATTGAACCACATTTTACTTACTGATATCAACCGTGTCTGTCGGATTTTTGAAATTCCATTCACAGAAGCGGTAAAATTAAGTTTTATGCAAAATTCAGTTTTTAACCTACCACTTAGTGGTTTCACTATTCATCAAAAATTGAAAGTTTTCATAAAAATACCAAAATTTCACCCTAGGCTAATTTCGATATTTTGAGTCCAAAATGAAGTCCATTTTGAAAAATAAAATTTATAAAATTTTAAAAAGTGGTTATGACTATTCATAACGGCTAGTTTTAATAGCATATTGTTGTTTAGTGAAACTCGGTATTGCGTACGACGCAAGCTATCGAGGAAGGTCGCGATTGCGTGTAAAGCAAGCCAAGCAAGTGTTGTGTAGAAAAAGATTCCTTTTATGATTTATATAACATAAAAGTCTCGGGTGTTACATTCTACCCCCCTTAAAAAGAATTTCGCCCTCGAAATTCGTCACTTTGTAACAAACAGATGAGGATACTTCTCCCTCATCATATCCTCAAGCTCCCATGTAGCTTCTTCAAGTTGGTGGTTCCTCCATAAAACTTTCACCAAGCGAGTGGTCTTGTTTCGTAGGACTTTTTCGCTACGATCCAGAATCTCTATCGGCTGTTCTTCATAAGAAAGATCTTGCTCCAGCGGTACAACTTCCGAGCTGAGTACATGTGAAGGATCTGGTATGTACTTTCTCAGGAGAGATACATGGAACACATTGTGAACTTGAGAGAGATTTGGTGGAAGCGCCAATCGGTAAGCTACCTTCCCAACACGATCCAGTATTTCGAAAGGACCGATATATCTAGGGCTCAACTTCCCCTTCTTTCCAAATCTCATAACCCTCTTCCAGGGAGATATTCGTAAGAACACTTTATCACCCACTTCAAACTCTAGGTCTTTTCTTCGGTTGTCGTCATAACTTTTCTGTCGACTCTGAGCTGCTCTTATGTGTTGTTGAATAGATCTAACCTTTTCTGCCATTTCATCAACGAGATCAGGTCCTAATAGCTTTCTTTCCCCATCTTCATCCCAGCAAGTTGGAGTCCTGCATTTCTTTCCATAGAGGGCTTCATAAGGAGCCATATGAATACTGGAGTGAAAGCTATTATTATAAGAAAATTCCACCAAAGGTAGGTGTTGATCCCAACCTCTTTTGAAATCCATAGAGCAAGCTCTCAACATATCTTCTAGGGTTTGAATTGTTCTCTCAGACTGACCGTCTGTCTGGGGATGATAAGTAGTGCTGAAACTCAACTCTGTATCCAGAGTATGCTGAAGACTTCGCCAGAACTTCGAGGTAAATCTCGGATCCCGATCAGATATAATAGAAAGTGGTACTCCATGAAATATTACCACTTCCTTTACATATATCCTGGCAAGATGATCTAGAGAGAAATCCTCTCTAATAGGAATGAAGTGTGCAGACTTTGTAAGACGATCAACTATGACCCAGATAGCATTATTGCCTTTGGATGTTTTAGGAAGTCCGGTGATAAAGTCCATAGTGATGTTTTCCCATTTCCATTCGGGTATGGGTAATGGTTGTAACATCCCCTTAGACTTCTGTCTCTCAGGTTTAACTTGTTGACAAACCAAGCATCTAGAGACATATTCAGCAACATCTCTTTTCATGCCATCCCACCATAAGTACTCTTTCAGGTACCTATACATCTTCGTGCTTCCAGGATGAATAGAGAATGAAGAACTATGAGCCTCATCCAGCAGATCCTTTTTTAATTCGGGGATGGAAGGAACACAAACGTGATTCCTGAACTTTATTATCCCATCACAATCAAGGTTGAATTCAGGAACATTTCTCACCTTCTTTTGTAACTCTACATCTTCTTTCTGTGCCTCTTTAATCTTCACATGTATAGATGGTTGAACATTCATTTGAGAAAGATAAGATTTTTCCCCTTCCATTATAATTCCAAGATCCATCCTTTGTAAATCCATAAATATTGGATCTTTTGTGATCCTCATCATGGATAAACTAGCATGGTCTTGTCGACTTAATGCATCTACCACCTTGTTTGCTTTCCCAGGGTGGTAATGGATTGAGCAGTCATAATCCTTAATCAGCTCTAACCATCTTCTTTGGCGCATATTCAGCTCCTTTTGTGTGAAAATATACTTTAAACTTTTCTGATCAGTATAAATATCACACCTTTCACCATAAAGGTAATGCCTCCAAATCATTAATGCCAAGATTACCGCAGCCAACTCCAAATCATGTGTTGGGTAATTTTGCTCATGGATTTTCAACTGTCGTGAGGCATAAGCTATCACCATATCATTTTTCATAAGAACACACCCCAATCCCTTCTTGGATGCATCACTGTAGATCACAAACCTTTCTCCACTACAAGGCAGTGTGAGCACAGGTGCACTGGATAACCTTCTTTTCAACTCCTTGAAATTCTCTTCACATTCCTCTGTCCAGACAAACTTAACTCCTTTCCGAGTCAACTTGGTGAGAGGATTATATAATCGTGAAAAATCTTTTACAAAACGTCGATAATATCCAGCCAAACCAAGAAAACTTCGGATCTCAGTTACTGTTGTTGGTCTTGACCATCTTTCGATAACCTCTATTTTTGCTGGATCCACAGATATCCCCTCTTTTGAGATTATGTGACCCAAAAATGAAACTTTTTGAAGCCAAAATTCACACTTGGTAAATTTGGAATAAAGCTTCTCCTTTCTCAGGGTCTTCAATATAATTCTCAAGTGATCTTCATGCTCTTCCTTACTCTTTGAATAGACAAGAATATCGTCTATAAAGACTACCACAAATTGATCAAGATAGTCTCTAAAGACTCTATTCATTAGATCCATGAAGATAACAGGGGCATTAGTAAGACCAAATGGCATCACTATAAATTCATAGTGTCCATACCTTGTACGGAAAGCCGTCTTTGGTATATCCTCCCTTTTGACCCTTAATTGATGATACCCTGAATGAAGATCAATCTTGGAAAAGTATTGAGCTCCGCGTAGTTGGTCAAATAAGTCATCAATGCGTGGGAGGGGATATTTGTTCTTGATAGTGATCTTGTTAAGTTCTCGATAATCAATGCAGAGTCCCATTGATCCATCTTTCTTCTTAACAAATAGAACAGGTGCTCCCCAAGGTGACGCACTAGGGCGTATGAATCCCTTATCAAGATTCTCTTGGAGTTGCTTCTTCAATTCCTCCAACTCAATTGGGGCCATTCTATAAGGTGTCTTTGAAATTGGCAAAGCGCCCGGTACGAGTTCTATTGAAAACTCAACTTCACGATTTGGTGGAAGACCCAGTAATTCCTCCGGAAATACATCATCAAACTCCCGTACAATGGGCATATTCTTAATCGTGAGTTTCTCACCAACCATTTGAGATAAATAACCTTCATTTAGTGGAATCAACACCCATAAGATGGAAGGAATTTCCACTGGAAGGTTATATTCATCCTTGCATTGATAGACGATCGTAGATTGATCTGGAATATGAAATGTGACTTCCCTTCTTTGGCAATTGATATGAGCTCCATGTAGAGAAAGCCAATCCATGCCAAGAATCACATCAAATTCCACTAAAGGAAGGATCACAAGATTTAAAGGAAGCACTTTCCCACAAACTTCGATCGGAGAAGAATTATAAACTTTTGATGCGACTGTTGTGCCATTAGGTGTTGTCATAGCTAACTCAACATCTAATTGTTGAGGTAATACGGTGATACCCTTAGAAAATTCTATAGAAATAAAAGAGTGGGTGGATCCAGAATCAAATAAAACATTTTCTACTTTAGAGTGGATAGTAAGTGTACCTTTCACCACTTCGTTATCATACTCCACATCACTGATAGAAATTGCATGTGACATTCCTTTGTCTTTAGCCTTAAGATTTTGTTGACATCGACCATCATCATCAACCCTTGGATTTGGGCATTGATTGGCATAATGCCCCATCTCCTTGCACTTGAAACATTGAAATGTAGTAGGTTCATTCTGTGTATCCCATCCTTTGTTTGCATCATTAGACATCTTCTTCCCATTATCGCGGCATTCAAATGCCCGATGACCTTCCTTTCCACATTTAAAACATTTACTTGTCCCTTTAAGACAACTCCCTCCATGTTTCTTTCCACACATTGAGCATAAGGGAAAGTTCATCTTCTTTTCAGTGTGATCTTTAGATTTTCCTTTGAATTCCATCTTCCTCTTCTTATCAAACCCATGTGACTGATAGGTTACTCAAATCTCCATCTCGACTTTGAGAGCACATCGAACGATTTCCTTGTAGCTATTGAAGTCCCTTATGGCTAACGCCCTTAGAAGACTTGGTTTTAAGCTACTAAGGAATCGATTGATCTTACTCTCAGGTTGGATAATAATACCAGAAGCGTACCTTGCAAGTCTTGTAAAATTTGCTTTATAGGTACCAACAGATTCATCATCCCTTTGCTTCAGTTCAAGAAACTCTTTCTCCATCTTTGTTCGGAGAATACGGGGGAAGTACTTATTGAAAAATAAGTTCTTGAACTCGTCCCATTCCATAGACTCAATTTCATCCCTTTGCCTCGTATTCCTAATAAGATTCCACCATCGATCATCATCTCCTTCCAAACGATACACTTCTAGGATGACTTTATCATGTTCAGAACATTGATGAACTGAAAATATCTTTTCAGTAGTACTAATCAATTGTTCAGTAACTGATGGATCAGTAGACCCACTGAAAGAAGTTGGACGCTGCCTCCTGAAGGATTCAACAGAATGTTTCTCCTTCCTTTGCTCGTTTGGAAGTCCTGCACGATTCATAGCTTGAGAAAGTTGTGTGAGCATGGCTACAAGATTTTGCATTCCAGCTCCCATTTCGTTTGGTTGCTCAGGGGGACAATCATTGCATTGCCCATCGCATTCCGCATTAACACGGTTCCTTCGGGTTCCAGCCATTGACTAAAACCAAGAAGAATAGTGCGAGCAACACAAATTATAATAGGAAAACCACATAATCAAGGATAAAATTTCACACTTAAGGTTTTATCCTAGGGTATTCATGGCCATTTTTAAAACACTAATATTGTGTTCTATGCTTAGACTTATCCTTAGGGTTCTTACTAAGGCTTTCACATCCTAGTTTCCAAAGGTTGACTATACCTTTCCTCTGATACCAACTATAACGACACTTTACTTACATTGTTAATACTTCAAAATTGAAGCACACTTATTACAACATATGACAAAACCACAAAGGACCGTATAGGTGTAGTGTCTTTAGAAACTGGGAAACATAAACAACTGGTTCATAAATATTCTACAGTGTCTCCCATTTATTTCATCATATCTAGGGTCCCTTTTAGCATATTCTACATAATATCCATCTTCCAAACCTGGGGAAAAGAAAACATAAAAGGGTGAGCTCAAATGCTCAGCAAGGGCAAATAAATGAAATATAAATCATATCATATCTTTTTGAAAATCAAAACCTGCAAAAGAGATCATAATATCTTAACATGGAATAAATCATAGAAGTGAAAATGAGATCCCCATAATCATAACATAAAACTTGAAACTTTGTGGCATGCAAACATAATCATGGAAAATCATTTCTTGTTAGTCATGACTCTTTGCCAAGACTATCTTAGTGGACAAAGTCCCTTTCTGAATCGAGTAACCCTCGTTTCAGTCCTGTTTCACTGAACCAGTATAACCTACCGTTCCAGCCCTGTCTATCTCATGAGATATAAAATCTTTACCCAATGCATTGGAGGGAGATATAGGTCCCACCCA
This sequence comes from Viscum album, assembly GCA_963277665.1. Classification (NCBI taxonomy): domain Eukaryota; kingdom Viridiplantae; phylum Streptophyta; class Magnoliopsida; order Santalales; family Viscaceae; genus Viscum; species Viscum album. Next base: position 698,707,122 of record OY728163.1, read on the forward strand.
TCTTATAATGAATCCTTTCTTATGTGTACCACATAATCATAAACCATACATCATAGCATAACCCATGTAATAAAAATGGAATTCTTAAACAACATGACATCATAAAACAATTCATATAAGATAAAGGAATTGATAAAAATATTTCCATCACAACATAATCAAATCCATGTAATAATAGGGATAAAAACAGAACCCTTTTATTATCTTATATGGAAAATAATTTTGATAAAACATTTGAACTCCATTCTTGAGGAAAATATCCTTTCTTATTCAAAAAACATTTTTTCTTTCATAACATGTCATACGACTTTAAAATAAAAGAAGTTGATTAAAAATAAACTTGAAAACTTGTAAAGGAATCTTCTTGGAAATAATGTTTTAAAAATCCATACATGCCGTATAAGTTAAAAAAACATTCTTCGTACCTTTGTCGGAAAAGTCAAAAAGTATCTCGTACGAAACAAAACGACAAAAGATTCCTTTCATATTCTTTACTAAAAACTCACCGAAGGGTAAAATTGGATTTAAACTATTGTAAGTGGATGGAAACAATATTACATATTGAGGGAACATGGATGTGGATGAAAAAATACACCCCAGTAAATACTTACGAATAAACAATCTTGGATAAAAATGAGATTGTGGTATTTTCCCTTACCTTAGGTCCGATTTTCTTTGTACATGTACGAAGATCCTGTATAATGGTTTAAATAATGTTATTGACTTATTCCAGAATCATACATATTGATATGATATCATATATGGTCATATTCTTAGCTTCTTGTTAGTAATATTTCATTGTTACTTGTTACTCGGGTCTTTATTGCCTTTTGTTCTTATGCGTGTTTTGCCGAATACATTCTTATTCTTCTTTTAAGGTTATAGATACCTTATATCCATAATTTTATTAGTGTAACATATATCATATTTATTCATTCAATTCATTTATATAATTACTATGTAATGATGATCATGTAGAACGAGTCGCATCACATCGTGGAGACGGTATTCCGTACGTACGCACGAGTGATGATATCATTCCTATGATCGTGGAATATATTGGAGTATATATATATTATTTCAGTATCAATATTACTTTATAATAATCATAAATAGTTACACATTACACCATTATACCCATCCTTGTAAATTGATGGTGGAAAAATAGATTACACCACGGTGTGGAGACGGTATTCCGTACGTACGCATGCGCGGTGATTTCATTTTTCCGTAGGATGGATAGAAGGTGAATTAGGGTTGTTTCATATTTATAATAACATATCAGAATGTAAGTAATACTGATGTTATTACTTTATCATGAAACAACTAAAGAAGAAGATGTTGAAGAAGAAAGAAATTGAAAAGATCGGTAATGGATATTACCTCTTCTTTGGAACGCCTCTTTGAATCCTCCACTTAGGGAACTACGATTGGTCTTTGAGGAAGACCAGGACCTCTATGATTATTCTAGGGAAGTGGAGAGGAGAAAATGGCAGGGTTTGGCCGAGATTGAGTGCTCAATTTTGTTTGAGGAGGAGGGGGAGGAGGTGCCCTTTTATAAGGGAGGAGAGGGGCACCTTAGGAATATCTCAAAATATTATTTTATATTAAAGTCAAAATCGGTTTATAATGGTTCCAAAGTGTCTTATTTCGAAGCTAAAGTGGGTATGGGTCGAAATCCTATCAACCAATAGGATTTAGACAAGTTTAGGGTATTATTTTAACCGTATCAATTAGATTTAACTCTAAGTTAAATAATTTAACTTTTACCATGTCTTTTTGTTTTCTTTCACTATATGGTTAAAAAACTTACTATAACATGCCAAAAGAACCCCAAATTGTTTATTATTAATATATATATCATTATCTAAGTCATTTGGCCGAACCTTAGATGTTTAGGAATAAAATAACAATTAATAATATAATATTTGATTTAAAAACTATTTTGTGTCAATTTTGACACTATTTGATACATGATTTTTGTGAAAGTCATAACAGAATTATATGTTCGAACAAAGTTGATTAAATCAACACTAATATATCATAGTAACCTAGAAAAGTATTTTAATTCATAAAAAAGTCTCAAATTACAATTATTTTGGTGTTTATAACATCAATTTTGTCAATATTTCATAAATAAGATAATTACTGCATCATCATTGTGTCATAAATAAATTAAATTATTTAATGTCTAAAAATTTCAAATAAAATACCATTATGTAGGAAATCTTTTTAGATTTCTAATTAATATTTATAGTCGAATTTATCTTATGTATAACCCCATATTAAAAATGATTTACTTATTAAACTTTGATTTTAACTATTTTAACCCTTCTTTAAATAATTTAATAATAAATGTCCTAATCTAATCCATGTGGGACTAAATGGTCATATTTTATTCCTAAGGTTGTTTTTGGTCGAATTACACTTATCCAATAGAATTAGGACATCTGTTAGGGTAATATTAATATCATATTTACCCTTAGTTACCCTATTTACTATTAACTGCGGTAAAAATAGTAAAAAGTTACTATTCACCAAAAAATTATTTTTATCTCATTGAACCACATTTTACTTACTGATATCAACCGTGTCTATCAGAGATTTTAAATTCCATTCACAGAAGCGGTAAAATTATGTTTTATGCAAAATTCATTTTTTAACCTACCACTTAGAGGTTTCACTATTCATCAAAAATTGAAAGTTTTCAGAAAAATACCAAAATTTTACCCTAGGATAATTTCGATATTCTGAGTCCAAAATGAAGTCCATTTTGAAAAATAAAATTTATAAAATTTTAAAAAGTGGTTATTACTATTCATAACGGCTAGTTTTAATAGCATATTGTTGTTTAGTGAAACTCGGTATTGCGTACGACGCAAGCTATTGAGGAAGGTCGTGTTTACGTGTAAAGCAAGCCAAGCAAGTGTTGTGTATAAAAAGATTCCTTTGATGATTTATATAACATAAAAGTCTCGGGTGTTACATAAAATCACTCAATTTATCTAATTCATCCAAGAATTTTTATTTTCATGAATATAAATCCATTAGATGGGGAGATTTTAGTGAAACTGACTTTTTTTATAAGACATTGAAATATTTCTCGAAATATTTCCAAATCCATGAGCATAGTTGGCATTGTATTTTAGTTCATGGAGATACATAGTGTTGCGATATTAAAGTATTATATATATATTTTCATTTCCATACACTTATTTAGTAAATAATTAGTAACTCCCAAGAAGAAATTCAGATCATAAATTTAAGACACTGATTGAGTTCCGAATGTGGTCTTTAACCTGGGAATGAAATAAATTTTGTCAATGTAGGATACTCAGTTGAGGAATGTTTATGTGATATTTTTTTACATTATTTTTTTAGAAATACCCTAATATAAAATCTCTCTTCCATATCTTGCATTGATAGCTGATATGAGAAGCACCCCCTTGAAAAATAGATTACCCAAAGATTAACTGAAGCGATGTTTTATCGTTGATTTTGATTTTATGTTGATCAATACCATATCATGTTTTAGTAGCTCTCGAGCATCATATTGATCTTGAATATTCATAATTTCTCAGAAAGGAAGGAATATTTTAATATTATGTGTTGATCCTCCTATTCATGTGTTTTTTAAGATTTTACAAACCTTGGGAAACTACAATGATCCATGTGGGGTTTGATCGGTGTGTTTTGTGGAAACTATGGGTTTTCCAGTAGTTTACATTCAATTCCCATTTCAAATTCCCAAACACAAGGATTGTACGGAGTGAGTACATGTTATTAATTATTCCCAATTATAGAATATTAATTATTGGGACTACACTCTATGTACCCATTGTAGACAGTATGTAGTTACTCTACTCCATGATTCCAATGACATGGGTAGGAACTCAATTAAAACACACATGCTTTTCTTGAAGTACATGGGAAATTGGTACTAAACATGGGAATAATATATGGAAACAACCATGTAACTATATAACCAATACACACCATGTATCTTTGGAATATGACACATGGTGGGACATGGTTGTATGATTGTGTGTGGTTGAGGACACATCCCATAGATTGGACTCGGAAACCTAATGTTTACCATGAGCTAAACACTTTTTATATTCCCATATAATCATCGATTACTATAACGTAAATGTATTTGGGGTGGATTTAAAATAATTTAAGAGTACATATGGTAAATATCATTTACTATCTATGGAGTGTATTCCCTTTGGCCTCTCACCTACAGGACTCGGATGGAGCCCTACACGTAGCCTACAATGAGTAGTTTTCCACATTGGATGCAATGGTGTCCCAAGTTTTAGAAATATAGATGTGATTTAAGCTTATGTTTAGGGGATGATTATATTCACAATGATTGGGTCAACAATGGTTGAGTGAGTACCATGTTCGATCTTTATGAGTGTACAATGTCTCATTATGTCACTAGTATATGATTGTAATCCCCTTGTTATGATATACTTAGATAGAATTTGTGTATCCCACTAGGAGGCCAGGGTGGAATCCTATACCATATTTTTTTAAATATGTTGAGTTTATTGTATCATCGTGAGCTACACTATGTGGGTGGAGATCCTATTTCTAAAATTTTAGGTTTGAATATTTTTGGCAGCATTAGTTATATGATCTCTATCATTTATGGTTGTATCAATAGGTTGGTTTTCATCATCAATTATTTTATCTCCTAGAAAGAAAATTATTTTAGTAGGGCTTTCTATATCATCGGTAGAACGAACCCCTATAACTTGGGAGTCATATCATATAGGGTTTGTGGAATATTGGGGACCAAAAATATAGGGACGACGACCCCCTATCAGAGATATATGATCTCTAGGGTATCATAATGGGGTTTCATGCCCCCCACTATCCTGGGTGTGATCTCTTGTCGGAGTGAGATATTGTGAGTTATGATATTAGGTACACGGTTCCCCCCAACAGTCTACGGTGCGATCAAATATTTGATGATATGAGATGATAAGAGATCATCTGTTTTCCAGATTTAGTTTTTGGTTTCCATCTGTTATTGAAGAATTGATCCTTTATATGAGTGATCCTATCTTATAAGGTTATAATACAGTAAAGGGAGTCCCACATCTAGGATGTGTGTGATCCCCTCTATGAATATCATGTTTTTTGGGTTCCAGTGTGACTTCCTCCATGGAATGTCATGACAAGTGTGTTCTATCAGTTGTATTCCAAGAGATAGTGTGGACTCGCCATCAGCTTAGTGAAACTAAAAATAGAATATTATCTCATTTATTCCATCATGGGTTGAAGGTTTCATTCTGAGCAATATCATCTCATTGTTTATCTCTATCTTGTATGGTAGGGATCATGGGGTGTGTACTCCTAAATGATAATTACCTCAGAGCCTCGAGTATAATCTTGTGGATGTATATAAGGTTAGAGAATCATGATATGTTGAGTATAAGACAAGTAAATATGGGTCTATATTGGGAATCCTTGAAGTGATATCACATATCCAGATTAACACAACATGTGGAGTTGAGTTTACTAGTAATATTTAGATATGGAGCAGTAGATATGTATTTTCTCTAATCCTTGGGATTCCTGCTCTAGTTGTGTAGATTGGACTATTACCTTTTATTTTCTCCATTTTTATTTTTGTTTTTGGGTGCCTAATTTGGATATCTATAATCACCATTTCATGGGATTTTCATGAACAAGTTTCTCTAATTTATATGACAATACATCTGATGGAGTCTGAGGATCACCATGAGCAGGTGTAGCTCAACGTTCTAGATATACCAATGTGTATACAATTACTGGAATAAATTGGTTTTTGGTGGCTACATTTTACTATGGTCCCCTCCATCTGAGATGATTGGATTCTTTTATAGTTTTGGTGGTATTTAAATTTTCCCTTTTTTGAACATTCATTACTTATGTTTTACTATGGTTGTGGGATAGTTGTTTGCATCCATTATTGGTTTCATTTTATATTTTCTATTCTCTGTTTCATGGATATGTAAGTGGATTCTTGCATAGTTGTAATATAGTGGTTGATATGCATACTCAGTGTTTGTCTCCTTCCCTTAGCCTATTGGAGATAATCTTTGGGTAGTCATCACTCGGGACATAGTATGTTGGTGAATGACATTGAAACTAAATATGAGTCATAGATAGAAAGAAAATATTACTATATTATTCCACATCCCTTAGTAGTCATTATTAATGTCCCATATTTGTAACACCCGAGACTTTTATGTTATATAAATCATCAAAGGAATCTTTTTCTACACAACACTTGCTTGGCTTGCTTTACACGCAATCGCGACCTTCCTCGATAGCTTGCGTCGTACGCAATACCGAGTTTCACTAAATAACAATATGCTATTAAAACTAGCCGTTATGAATAGTAATAACCACTTTTTGAAATTTTATAAATTTTATTTTTCAAAATGGACTTCATTTTTGGACTTAGAATATCGAAATTAGCCTAGGGTGAAATTTTGGTATTTTTCTGAAAACTTTCAATTTTTGATGAATAGTGAAACCACTAAGTGGTAGGTTAAAAAACTGAATTTTGCATAAAACTTAATTTTACCGCTTCTGTGAATGAAATTTCAAAAATCCGAGAGACACGGTTAATATCAAGGACTAAAATGTGGTTCAATGAGATGAAAATAATTTTTTGGTGAATAGTAACTTTTTACTATTTTTACCGCGGTTAATAGTAAATAGGGTAACTAAGGGTAAATATGATATTAATATTACCCTAACACATGTCCTAATTCTATTGGACAAGTGTAATTCGACCAAAAACAAACTTAGGAATAAAATATGACCATTTAGGCCCACTTGGATTAGATTAGGACATTTATTATTAATTTATTTAAAGAAGGGTTAAAATAGTTAAAATCAAAGTTTAATAAGTAAATCATTTTTAATATAGGGTTATACATAAGATAAATTCGATTGTAAATATTCATTAGAAAGCTAAAAAGATTTCCTACATGATGGTATTTTATTTGTAATTTTTAGACATCAAATAATTTAATTTATTTATGACACAAAGATGATGCAGTAATTATCTTATTAATGAAATATTGACAAAATTGATAATATAAATACCAAAATAAATGTAATTTGAGACTTTTTATGAATTCCACTAATTTTCTAGGTTACTATGATATATTAGTGTCGATATAATCAACTTGGTTCGAACATATAATTCTGTTATGACTTTCACAAAAATCATATATCAAATAGTGTCAAAATTGACACAAAATAGTTTTTAAATCAAATATTATATTATTAATTGTTATTTTATTCCTAAAAATCTAAGGTTCGGCCAAATGACTTAGATAAGGATATATATATTAATAATAAACAATTTGGGGTTCGTTTGGCATGTTATAGTAAGTGTATTAACCATATAGTGAAAGAAAACAAAAAGACACGGTAAAAGTTAAATTAATTAACTTAGAGTTAAATCTAATTGATAAGGTTAAAATAATACCCTAAACTTGTCTAAATCCTATTGGTTGATAGGATTTCGACCCATCCCCACTTTAGCTTCGAAATAAGACCCTTTGGAACCATTATAAACCGATTTTGACTTTAATATAAAATAATATTTTGAGATATTCCTAAGGTGCCCCTCTCCTCCCTTATAAAAGGGCACCTCCTCCCCCTCCTCCTCACACAAATTTGAGCACTCAAGCTCGGCCAACCCCTGCCATTTTCCCTTCTCCACTTCCCTAGAATAATCCAAGAGGTCCTGGTCTTCTCCAAAGACCAATCTTAGTTCCTTAAGTGGAGGATTCAAAGAAGCGTTCCAAATAAGAGGTAATATCCATTACCGATCTTTTCAATTTCTTTCTTCTTCAACTTCTTCTTCTTTAGTTGTTTCATGATAAAGTAATAACATCAGTATTACTTACATACTGATATGTTATTATAAATATGAAACAACCCTAATTCACCTTCTATCCATCCTACGGAAAAATGAAATCACCGCGCGTGCGTACGTACGGAATACCGTCTCCACGCCGTGGTGTAATCTATTTTCCACCATCACCTTACAAGGATGGGTATAATGGTGTAATAAGTAACTATATATGATTATTATTAAGTAATATTGATACTGAAATAATATATATATATACTCCAATACAATTCCACGATCATAGGAACGATATCATCACTCGTGCGTACGTACGGAATACCGTCTCCACGATGTGATGCGACTCGTTCTACATGATCTTCATTTCATAATGATTATATAAATGAATTGAATGAATGAATATGGTATATACTACACTAATACCATTCTGGAAATGAATTATCTATAACCTAAAGATAAGAATAAGAATTTATTCGACAAAACACGCATAAGAACAAAAAGTTATAAAGACCCGAGTAACAAGTAACAATGAAATATTACTAACAAGAAGCTAATAATACGACCATATATGATCTCATATCAATATGTATGATTCTGGAATAAGTAAATAACATTATTTAAACCATTATACAGGATCTTCGGACACGAACAAAGCAAATCGGGCCTAAGGTAAGGGAAATATCACAATCTCATTTTTATCCGAGATTGTTTATTCGTAAGTATTTACTGGGGTGTATTTTATCATCCACATCCATGTTCCCTCAATATGAAATATTGTTTCCATCCACTTGCAATAGTTTAAATCCAATTTTACCCTTAGGTGAGTTTTTAGTAATGAATATGAAAGGAATCTTTTGTCGTTTTTCCGTACGAGGTACTTTTTGACTTTTCCGACAAAAGTACGAAGAATGTTTTTTTAACTTATACGGCATGAATGGATTTTTAAAACATTACTTCAAAGAAGCTTCCTTTACAAGTTTTCAAGTTTATTTTTAATCAACTTCTTTTATTTTAAAGTTGTATGACATGTTATGAAAGGAAAAATGTTTTTGAAGAACAAAGGATATTTTCCTCAAGAATTCAATTCAAGTGTTTTATCAAAATTATTTTCCATCTAAGATAATAAAGGGTTCTGTTTCTATCCATATTTTTACATTGGTTTGACTATGTTGTGATGGAATTATGTTTATGAATTCCTTTATCATATATGAATTGATTTATGATGTCATGATGTTTCAAGAATCCCATTTTTGTTATATGTGTTATGCGATGATGTATGTTTTATGATTATGTGGCACACATAAGAAAGGATTCATTATAAGATGGGTGGGACCTATATCTCCCTCCAATGCATTGGGTAAAGATTTTATATCTCATGAGATAGACATGGCTGGAACGGAAGGTTATTTCGGTTCAGTGATACAGGACTGAAACGAGGAGTGAACTCGGTTCAGAAAGGGACTTTGTCCACTAAGATATTCTTGGCAATGAGTCATGACTAACAAGAAATGATTTCCATGATTATGTGTGCATGCCACAAAGATTCAAGTTTTATGTTATGATTATGGGGATCTCATTTTCACTTCTATGATTTATTCCATGTTAAGATATTATGATCTCTTTTGCAGGTTTTGATTTTCATAAAGATATGATATGATTTTTATTTCCTTTATTTGCCCTTGCTGAGCATTTGAGCTCACCCTTTTATGTTTTCTTTTCCCCAGGTCAGGAAGATGGATATTAAGTAGAATATGCTAAAAGGGACCCTAGATATGATGAAATAAATGGGAGACACTGTAGAAGATTTATGAACCAGTTGTTTATGTTTCCCCAGTTTCTAAAGACACTATACCTATACGGTCCTTTGTGGTTTTGTCATATGTTGTAATAATTATGCTTCAATTTTGAAGTATTAACAATGTATGTAAAGTGTGGGTCGTTATAGTTGGTATCAGAGGGAGGGTATAGTCAACCTTTAGAAACTAGGATGTGAAAGCCTTAGTAAGAACCCTAAGGATAAGTCTAAGCATAGAACACAATCTTAGAAATGGCCATGAATAACCTAGGATAAGACCATAAGCATGAAAATTTTATTCTTGAATTATGTGGTTTCCTATTATAATTAGTGTTGCTCACACTATTCTTCTTGGTTTTAGTCAATGGCTGGAACCCGAAGGAACCGTGTTAATGCGGAATGCGATGGGCAATGCAATGATTGTCCCCCTGAGCAACCAAACGATATGGGAGCTGGAATTCAAAATCTTGTAGCCATGCTCACACAACTTTCTCAAGCTATGAATCATGCAGGATTTCCAAACGAGCAAAGGAGGGAGCAACATTCTGTTGAATCCTTCATGAGGCAGCGTCCACCTTCTTTCAGCGGGTCTACTGATCCATTAGTTGCTGAACAATGGATTAGTACTACTGAAATTATATTTTCAGTTCTTCAATGTTCTGAGCATGATAAAGTCATCCTAGCAGTGTATCGTTTGGAAGGAGATGCTGATCAATGGTGGAATCTTGTTAAGAATACGAGGCAAAGGGATGAAATTGAGTCCATGGAATGGGACGAGTTCAAGAACTTGTTTTTCAATAAGTACTTCCCTCGTATTCTCCGATCAAAGATGGAGAAAGAGTTCCTTGAACTGAAGCAAAGGGATGATGAATCTGTTAGTACCTATGAAGCAAATTTTACAAGACTTGCAAGGTACGCTTCTGGTATTATTATCCAACCTGAGAGTAAGATCGATCGATTCTTTAGTGGCTTAAAACCAAGTCTTCGAAGGGCGTTAGCCATAAGGGACTTCAATAGCTATGAGGAAATCGTTCGATGTGCTCTCAAAGTCGAGATGGAGATTGGAGTAACCCATCAGTCACATGGGTTTGATAAGAAGAGGAAGATGGAATTCAAAGAAAAATCTAAAGAGCACACGGAAAAGAAGATGAACTTTCCCTTATGCTCAAAGTGTGGAAAGAAACATGGAGGGAGTTGTCTTAAAGGGACAAGTAAATGTCATAAATGTGGAAAAGAAGGTCATCGGGCATTTGAATGCCGTGATAATGGGAAGAAGATGTCTAATGATGCAAACAAAGGAAGGGATACACAGAATGAACCTACTACACTTCAATGTTTCAAGTGCAAGGAGATGGGGCATTATGCCAATCAATGCCCAAATCCAAGGGTTGATGATGATGGTCGACGTCAACAAACTCTTAAGGCTAAAGATAAAGGAAATTCACATGCAATTTCTATCAGCGATGTGGAGTACGATAATGAAGTGGTGAAAGGTACACTTACCGTCCACTCTAAAGTAGCAAATGTTTTATTTGATTCTGGATCCACACACTCTTTTATTTCTGAAAAATTTTCTAAGGGTATCACCGTACTACCTCAACAATTAGATGTTGAGTTAGCTGTGACAACACCTAATGGCACATCAATCGCATCAAAAGTTTATAATTCTTCTCCGATCGAAGTTAGTGGGAAAGTGCTTCCTGCAAATCTTGTGATCCTTCCTTTAGTGGAATTTGATGTGATTCTTGGCATGGATTGGCTTTCTCTACATGGAGCTCATATCAATTGCCAAAGAAGGGAAGTCACATTTCATACTCCAGATCAATCTACGATCGTATACCAATGCAAGGATGAACATAACCTTCCAGTGGAAATTTCTTCCATCTTATGGGTATTGATCCCACTAAATGAAGGTTATTTATCTCAAATGGTTGGTGAGAAACTCACGATTAAGAATATTCCCATTGTAAGGGAGTTTGATGATGTCTTTCCGGAGGAATTACCGGGTCTTCCACCAAATCGTGAAGTTGAGTTTTCAATAGAACTCGTACCGGGTGCTTTGCCTATTTCAAAGACACCTTATAGAATGGCCCCAATTGAGTTGCAGGAATTGAAGAAGCAACTCCAAGAGAATCTTGATAAGGGATTCATACGCCCTAGTGCGTCACCTTGGGGAGAACCTGTTCTATTTGTTAAGAAGAAAGATGGATCAATGAGACTCTGCATTGATTATCGAGAACTTAACAAGATCACTATCAAGAACAAATATCCTCTCCCACGCATTGATGACTTATTTTACCAACTACGCGGAGCTCAATACTTTTCCAAGATTGATCTTCGTTCAGGGTATCATCAATTAAGGGTCAAAAGGGAGGATATACCAAAGACGGCTTTCCGTACAAGGTATGGACACTATGAATTTATAGTGATGCCATTTGGTCTTACTAATTCCCCTGCTATCTTCATGGATCTAATGAATAGAGTCTTTAGAGACTATCTTGATCAATTTGTGGTAGTCTTTATAGACGATATTCTTGTCTATTCAAAGAGCAAGGAAGAGCATGAAGATCACTTGAGAATTATATTGAAGACCCTGAGAAAGGAGAAGCTTTATGCCAAATTTACCAAGTGTGAATTTTGGCTTCAAAAAGTTGCATTTTTGGGTCATATAATCTCAAAAGAGGGGATATCTGTGGATCCAGCAAAAACAGAGGTTATCGAAAGATGGTCAAGACCAACAACAGTAACTGAGATCCGAAGTTTTCTTGGTTTGGCTGGTTATTATCGACGTTTTGTAAAAGATTTTTCACGATTATCTAATCCACTCACCAAGTTGACTCGGAAAGGAGTTAAGTTTGTCTGGACAGAGGAATGTGAAGAGAATTTCAAGGAGTTGAAAAGAAGGTTATCCAGTGCACCTGTGCTCACACTGCCTTGTAGTGGAGAAAGGTTTGTGATCTACAGTGATGCATCCAAGAAGGGATTAGGGTGTGTTCTTATGCAAAATGATATGGTGATAGCTTATGCCTCACGACAGTTGAAAATCCATGAGCAAAATTACCCAACACATGATTTGGAGTTGGCTGCGGTAATCTTTGCATTAAAGATTTGGAGGCATTACCTTTATGGTGAAAGGTGTGATATTTATACAGATCATAAAAGTTTAAAGTATATTTTCACACAAAAGGAGTTGAATATGCGTCAAAGAAGATGGTTGGAGCTGATTAAGGATTATGACTGCTCAATCCATTACCACCCTGGGAAAGCAAACAAGGTGGCAGATGCATTAAGTCGACAAGACCATGCTAGTTTATCCATGATGAGGATCACAAAAGATCCAATATTTATGGATTTACAAAGGATGGATCTTGGAATTTTAATGGAAGGGGAAAAATCTTATCTTTCTCAAATGAATGTTCAACCATCTATACATGTGAAGATTAAGGAGGCACAGAAAGAAGATGTCGAGTTACAAAAGAAGGTGAGAAATGTTCCTGAATTCAACCTTGATTGTGATGGGATAATAAAGTTCAGGAATCGGGTTTGCGTTCCTCCCATCCCCGAATTAAAGAATGAGCTGCTGGATGAGGCTCATAGTTCATCATTTTCTATTCATCCTGGAAGCACGAAGATGTATAGGGACCTGAAAGAGTACTTCTGGTGGGATGGAATGAAAAGAGATGTTGCTGAATATGTCTCTCGATGCTTGGTTTTTCAACAAGTTAAAGCTGAGAGACAGAAGTCTAAGGGGATGTTACAACCATTACCCATACCCGAATGGAAATGGGAAAACATCACTATGGACTTTGTCACAGGACTTCCTAAAACATCCAAAGGCAATAATGCTATCTGGGTCATAGTTGATCGTCTTACAAAGTCTGCACACTTCATTGCTATTAGAGAGGATTTCTCTCTAGATCAGCTTGCCAGGATATATGTAAAGGAAGTGGTAAGATTGCATGGAGTACCACTTTGTATTATATCTGATCGAGATCCGAGATTTACCTCGAAGTTCTGGCGAAGTCTTCAGCATACTCTGGATACAGAGTTGAGTTTCAGCACTGCTTATCATCCCCAGACAGACGGTCAGTCTGAGAGAACAATTCAAACCCTAGAAGATATGTTGAGAGCTTGCTCTATGGATTTCAAAGGAGGTTGGGATCAACACCTACCTTTGGTGGAATTTTCTTATAATAATAGCTTTCACTCCAGTATTCAGATGGCTCCTTATGAAGCTCTCTATGGAAAGAAATGCAGGACTCCAACTTGCTGGGATGAAGTTGGGGAAAGAAAGCTATTAGGACCTGATCTCGTTGATGAAATGGCAGAAAAGGTTAGATCTATTCAACAACACATAAGAGCAGCTCAGAGTCGACAGAAAAGTTATGCCGACAACCGAAGAAAAGACCTAGAGTTTGAAGTGGGTGATAAAGTGTTCTTACGAATATCTCCCTGGAAGAGGGTTATGAGATTTGGAAAGAAGGGGAAGTTGAGCCCTAGATATATCGGTCCTTTCGAAATACTGGATCGTGTTGGGAAGGTAGCTTACCGATTGGCGCTTCCACCGAATCTCTCTCAAGTTCACGATGTGTTCCATGTATCTCTCCTGAGAAAGTACATACCAGATCCTTCACATGTACTCAGCTCAGAAGTTGTACCGCTGGAGCAAGATCTTTCTTATGAAGAACAGCCGATAGAGATTCTGGATCGTAGCGAAAAAATCCTACGAAACAAGACCACTCGCTTGGTGAAAGTTTTATGGAGAAACCACCAACTTGAAGAAGCTACATGGGAGCTTGAGGATATGATGAGGGAGAAGTATCCTCATTTGTTGCAAAGTAACGAATTTCGAGGGCGAAATTCTTTTTAAGGGGGGTAGAATGTAACACCCGAGACTTTTATGTTATATAAATCATCAAAGGAATCTTTTTCTACACAACACTTTCTTGGCTTGCTTTACACGCAATCGCGACCTTCCTCGATAGCTTGCGTCGTACGCAATACCGAGTTTCACTAAACAACAATATGCTATTAAAACTAGCCGTTATGAATAGTAATAACCACTTTTTGAAATTTTATAAATTTTATTTTTCAAAATGGACTTCATTTTTGGACTTAGAATATCGAAATTAGCCTAGGGTGAAATTTTGGTATTTTTCTGAAAACTTTCAATTTTTGATGAATAGTGAAACCACTAAGTGGTAGGTTAAAAAACTGAATTTTGCATAAAACTTAATTTTACCGCTTCTGTGAATGAAATTTCAAAAATCTGAGAGACACGGTTAATATCAAGGACTAAAATGTGGTTCAATGAGATGAAAATAATTTTTTGGTGAATAGTAACTTTTTACTATTTTTACCGCGGTTAATAGTAAATAGGGTAACTAAGGGTAAATATGATATTAATATTACCCTAACACATGTCCTAATTCTATTGGACAAGTGTAATTCGACCAAAAACAAACTTAGGAATAAAATATGACCATTTAGGCCCACTTGGATTAGATTAGGACATTTATTATTAATTTATTTAAAGAAGGGTTAAAATAGTTAAAATCAAAGTTTAATAAGTAAATCATTTTTAATATAGGGTTATACATAAGATAAATTCGATTGTAAATATTAATTAGAAAGCTAAAAAGATTTCCTACATGATGGTATTTTATTTGTAATTTTTAGACATCAAATAATTTAATTTATTTATGACACAAAGATGATGCAGTAATTATCTTATTAATGAAATATTGACAAAATTGATAATATAAATACCAAAATAAATGTAATTTGAGACTTTTTATGAATTCCACTAATTTTATAGGTTACTATGATATATTAGTGTTGATTTAATCAACTTGGTTCGAACATATAATTCTGTTATGACTTTCACAAAAATCATATATCAAATAGTGTCAAAATTGACACAAAATAGTTTTTAAATCAAATATTATATTATTAATTGTTATTTTATTCCTAAAAATCTAAGGTTCGGCCAAATGACTTAGATAAGGATATATATATTAATAATAAACAATTTGGGGTTCGTTTGGCATGTTATAGTAAGTGTATTAACCATATAGTGAAAGAAAACAAAAAGACACGGTAAAAGTTAAATTAATTAACTTAGAGTTAAATCTAATTGATAAGGTTAAAATAATACCCTAAACTTGTCTAAATCCTATTGGTTGATAGGATTTCGACCCATCCCCACTTTAGCTTCGAAATAAGACCCTTTGGAACCATTATAAACCGATTTTGACTTTAATATAAAATAATATTTTGAGATATTCCTAAGGTGCCCCTCTCCTCCCTTATAAAAGGGCACCTCCTCCCCCTCCTCCTCACACCAATTTGAGCACTCAAGCTCGGCCAACCCCTGACATTTTCCCTTCTCCACTTCCCTAGAATAATCCTAGAGGTCCTGGTCTTCTCCAAAGACCAATCTTAGTTCCTTAAGTGGAGGATTCAAAGAAGCGTTCCAAATAAGAGGTAATATCCATTACCGATCTTTTCAATTTCTTTCTTCTTCAACTTCTTCTTCTTTAGTTGTTTCATGATAAAGTAATAACATCAGTATTACTTACATACTGATATGTTATTATAAATATGAAACAACCCTAATTCACCTTCTATCCATCCTACGGAAAAATGAAATCACCGCGCGTGCGTACGTACGGAATACCGTCTCCACGTCGTGGTGTAATCTATTTTCCACCATCACCTTACAAGGATGGGTATAATGGTGTAATCAGTAACTATATATGATTATTATTAAGTAATATTGATACTGAAATAATATATATATATACTCCAATACAATTCCACGATCATAGGAACGATATCATCACTCGTGCGTACGTACGGAATACCGTCTCCACGATGTGATGCGACTCGTTCTACATGATCTTCATTTCATAATGATTATATAAATGAATTGAATGAATGAATATGGTATATACTACACTAATACCATTCTGGAAATGAATTATCTATAACCTAAAGATAAGAATAAGAATTTATTCGACAAAACACACATAAGAACAAAAAGTTATAAAGACCCGAGTAACAAGTAACAATGAAATATTACTAACAAGAAGCTAATAATATGACCATATATGATCTCATATCAATATGTATGATTCTGGAATAAGTAAATAACATTATTTAAACCATTATACAGGATCTTCGGACACGAACAAAGCAAATCGGACCTAAGGTAAGGGAAATATCACAATCTCATTTTTATCCGAGATTGTTTATTCGTAAGTATTTACTGGGGTGTATTTTATCATCCACATCCATGTTCCCTCAATATGAAATATTGTTTCCATCCACTTGCAATAGTTTAAATCCAATTTTACCCTTAGGTGAGTTTTTAGTAATGAATATGAAAGGAATCTTTTGTCGTTTTTCCGTACGAGGTACTTTTTGACTTTTCCGACAAAAGTACGAAGAATGTTTTTTTTAACTTATACGGCATGAATGGATTTTAAAAACATTACTTCAAAGAAGCTTCCTTTACAAGTTTTCAAGTTTATTTTTAATCAACTTCATTTATTTTAAAGTTGTATGACATGTTATGAAAGGAAAAATGTTTTTGAAGAAGAAAGGATATTTTCCTCAAGAATTCAATTCAAGTGTTTTATCAAAATTATTTTCCATCTAAGATAATAAAGGGTTCTGTTTCTATCCATATTTTTACATTGGTTTGACTATGTTGTGATGGAATTATGTTTATGAATTCCTTTATCATATATGAATTGATTTATGATGTCATGATGTTTCAAGAATCCCATTTTTGTTATATGTGTTATGCGATGATGTATGTTTTATGATTATGTGGCACACATAAGAAAGGATTCATTATAAGATGGGTGGGACCTATATCTCCCTCCAATGCATTGGGTAAAGATTTTATATCTCATGAGATAGACATGGCTGGAACGGAAGGTTATTTCGGTTCAGTGATACAGGACTGAAACGAGGAGTGAACTCGGTTCAGAAAGGGACTTTGTCCACTAAGATAGTCTTCGCAATGAGTCATGACTAACAAGAAATGATTTCCATGATTATGTGTGCATGCCACAAAGATTCAAGTTTTATGTTATGATTATGGGGATCTCATTTTCACTTCTATGATTTATTCCATGTTAAGATATTATGATCTCTTTTGCAGGTTTTGATTTTCATAAAGATATGATATGATTTTTATTTCCTTTATTTGCCCTTGCTGAGCATTTGAGCTCACCCTTTTATGTTTTCTTTTCCCCAGGTCAGGAAGATGGATATTAAGTAGAATATGCTAAAAGGGACCCTAGATATGATGAAATAAATGGGAGACACTGTAGAAGATTTATGAACCAGTTGTTTATGTTTCCCCAGTTTCTAAAGACACTATACCTATACGGTCCTTTGTGGTTTTGTCATATGTTTTAATAAGTGTGCTTCAATTTTTAAGTATTAACAATGTATGTAAAGTGTGGGTCGTTATAATATTGATGAAATATTATTGTGTTGATTCATAATATTTCATGATAAGATATGATTCTAAGAACTTATATCATAAACCAAGTTGTTAATATTAGTCAACAAATACTTCTGTAGTACAATTCTGTTACAATATACTATAATCATGTCCTAGTAAAAGGATGATAAATATAGTCAAATAAAATTTTATATCGCATGATTTTTAAATACATGAAACTCAGTCTATCCAACAAGAATCTAAAATTCATTAGAGGTGAATAACAATGTGGGTCATGATGTATGTTATCTCAATATTGATAGTTATTTTCAGGAAATATATCATGGAGCAAACCACATACTATCAACCATTATCACTCATTTATACAGAACTACAACAACCTATCAATAGTGAAAATAGGATGGGTATTCAACCATCTCCATTACTAAACATCTAAACCATTAATTAAAATTTTTTTATTAAGTTTCTTATATTTATAGAAACATTCCATTCCTACCAATAATGAATTATTCTAGAATAAATGGAATCCATAGTTTGTTTATACTTTATTTCCCCCATGAGGCTCTACATAATTCCACCAATCAGGTCAGCTAGCAACATGTTAGTTTTTGTCCTGGGATAATATTCCTATTATATTAATTTTCCCAAAAACTATTATAGTTGAACTTATCATTAAAATAATGTTAATTATCATCCTTATCATACATGTTTCTTCTCAACTACCATGACCTAATGAAAATGATACATGATTTACGATATCGTTATTATCTGATTAAAATCTATTAGGTATTATTTGCAACTTGACACCTGATTGGTATGTTGGGTCAGGCCTCCCATTAATATATTAAAATAAATATTAAATTAATATATGTTAACGCACACATGATATAACCTATACTATAATTAAACCATATAATCCTATTAATCATTTCATTCCCTTGGTGTATAGGTTTTCCTTATTTTTACTCTCCACACTACCAAAGAATTATATTTTTCATCTCGTAGCATAGATCAACAATAAAAAAAATAACTGATAAATGGTGGACAACTATGTGTATTAAAAAAGAATTCATTTAAGGTTCTCTTTTCAACGCTACTAATCCATGATAAAAGTTCTGATTTATATTTTTATGTTAGTTATGATAAATGTAAACCCATTCTATTCTAATTGATAATGGGTCCTTTTCTCAACACGTTTATTAGTTTTAACAAAATCATTCCTTTTACCAGAGCTAAAATGATTTCATTAGAACTGATAATTTGGACATTTCATAAAAAATTAATATCATTAAAAACAAATATTAAAAAATAATTTAAAATTTGTTGAAAGATGATTCCGACTTCAAACGATCATAACATTTGATCACTACATTAATTTGATCACTAAAACATATCAAATATATTATTTCGAAAATATATATTCCATGGTGTCCAAGGATAATCACTGTTTTTAGTTATTATTTTTTATAGAATACTTTTAATTCCTCAAAAAATAAATTTTTTGGGTTCACCCATATTTAGGAATTGATGGAATTTCATCCTCATATTGTGAGTCTTATTATCAATTTGTTGGAGAATCAATTTATTCTAAATTATTAACCTCATATGCATATTTTGAAGTAGGTATTTCAAAATGTTTATATACTATTATTTATAATAAATTATATACACATATATTATTATTTTCAGATATTTAATTTAAAATTTATTTTATAAATAAATATGTAGAAAATTTTTAAGATAATTATTTTTTATTAATGTATAAACCATATATAAATAAAAATAATATCCATTTAATTAAAAAATAACAACTCTAAATATTTATATTCCAATATAATGTGTCTGTGTCTGTTTGTCTGTAATAACAAACTGATATATTTTATCTATATATTCTAATATAAGAATATAATTATTAATATATAATACATGTGATAAATATTAATATGTATATATATATTTGTAGATACAACAATAATATATATATATATATATATCTGTGTGTGTGTGTGTGTTTGTATGCATGTTTTATGTCTATTTATATTTTTTTATTTATTTATAAACACATACACCTAGAAAACATATTTCATAAATGTATTTAATATTTATCATATAAATTTAAATCAATATATGGATAGATATATGTATATATATATATAATATATTAGATATTAATGAAAATAGGGAAGTGGTAATTGTGAAGGAACTTGAAGTTGAGGTCTCAGGTTCTAATCCAATCATAGAAAACATAGTTGTGGTCATCAGTGAGTAGTTCAATAGAACTAATAAATTAAAAAAATGAGTGCCAAATGAGAAATGATAAAAAAGGAGTGTGGGTGTCTAGTATAGATTAAATTATTGGTGTCCTCTCATTCAAATATATATTATCGATAAATAAATTATGTTTCTCTTTTAATATTGTGTTTTTAGAAAAATTAAAAATTTCACCCTTTAAATGTCTATAATAAAAATAGTAAATTTTATGTCTTGATAAATGGTTCTTCTAGAACAATGAAAAGGTGATTTTGTACTTGTTCTATTTTTGTGGTTAATATAGTGGGGACCTAAACACTACCCCTTGATTGTTCAATCATCCTACCCATAAACTATGTCCACCAAATCTATGGTATTCTATAGGTTAAATGGGATCATAATTCATGTTAGGATTCACTATTCCCATTCCATTTGGGGATTCTTCCTCACATACTGGTCCATTCATCATGACCCTGAACAATATTATCATTGGTGAGTGCATCGTGAAATTGAATAGTATTCCCCATGGTCAGTGTTGTCATACTACATCCTCTACCTCTTTATATTCCAAATAACATGATGTTAAAAATATATTAAAAGAGATATAAATCATTTAAAATAGAAACCGCAATAATGTAATATTGAGAAAAAATTATGTTTCCAAAAATTCAAAATTTCAATTTCAAAGATATGGAAAAAAAATTAGCCTAACGTAAATGAATCATTTTTTAAGACCATTATATAGTCATATAAAAATCACAGCGATTCTCTCTAGATCATCTAATCCTGGAAAACTGTATATCCATGACATTTCATATATCTTTTCCTAATATTGTGATCAATATTCAGATTCTTGACATCTAGGATTTTTTAAACCTTGTGGAATATTTCATGTCACTATAGTAATACTTCATTAATAAAATAATTTAATACCTATAAGCATTCCATGTCTCTCAATAGCGAGTTCATCTAGATCAATGGAAGCCACTTTTTGGCAACACACACAATCTTTATTATAGAAATCCATATTAACACCCAACATGGTCTTCCAACCACTATAATGGATTCATTATTAGAGTAAAATCATCGAATATCTATATACCTTAATACCATCATAATATAACTCATAAATTTAATATGGTCCATAGATAACCCATGTATAAGAGTCTCATATAATAAACCAGGATTTCTACTCCTTGGGTTATGATTTACATAATCCATCACCCAGTTATTCAAGTCGATTTGATAACCTCAATGTGATGTATATTTGTATTATACATAATTTCATATAAATGATTTTACATATTAACCTCGAAGTAATTAGTTTCTCTCATTATATGACCCTAACCACATGAAACAATGGTATGAGAATTAGGAAAATAATGCCAATATCCCCAATTAAGAATATTCTACTATATGCAATGGGTTATTTATAAAAATAATAATTCACTATAATCATTCAAGGTGGATTGGGCCAAATATTTGATCATAGTTGTCATATATCTAACATTTGAAACCATATTTTCATGTAATATGCAAACAATATATGTGCACTACACCATGAGGTTTAAAATTCTAGAGACATTTTAATCTTCATTCACATTGGGTTTTCCCATTACTTTTCTCGTTATAGATTACCCCTTGTCATAACTGATCTTTCATGACTTTAAACACCATCAAAGTTATTCTGAATTGTATTTCCTTAAATTTCAATATGAAAAATGCATAGAACCCACCATGTTAAAAATACAAAAAGGGTAGTATGATTATAAATTTATTCCTCACTCACATTTCATGAAAGTATCAGGATTTAGGAAAAATTGTTCATTTTGAATTCAATATAGAATAAAACATTTTATCTTTAAACCCCATAGATGTGGAATTAAAAAAATCATACTATCTGACCACTATGATTCCCCTATATGAGACTTATGTAATATAATTAATGAATAAAAGTGAAAACCATTAATATAGTGGAGTCTATAATATGGTCACATTATGAGTCATGTAATGAACAAGAGGTTTATTGGCTTTGGAAAAACAATGAGCATTAACTCATTCAATTGATATGAACAATCTATTTGGAAATAAATGAAAAATGTATAAAGACATTAAATTAGGGAACAAGAACCAATTTTAGTGTTATAATCATCATTTAAAGCCTTCCATTTTTATCATCATCATGTTGTCTCAAATAATGATTAACAAACCTAGTTCAATAGTGATTATATTTATTCCCATACCAGTATTTGATCTGCAGTTGGGTGTAAAACTATTTTAAATCAATTCATTGAGGCTCATGATTAGTTAAATTTTTCTTTAATTAAATGTTTATATTTGGATCTACGTGATCCTGAAATTTCATTTTAGTTATTTACCAGACATTATGACATGATAATTAGGATAGAGAAAAATATTGGAAAATTATGATGATAATGAATACTCTTATTTATCCTAAAAATAGGATAAGAGAATCCCAAAAATGGATCCCCACTTCATTAGTTAAAACTAGTATCAAAATTTAATAAATATAATCCTAGAGTGTAGTGATTGATTTATGAGCCTCATCACCATCATCATGACGTGTAGCAATACTTTTCCACTCAAAATCATTAGAGAGATAATGATTTTTCAATTTAGTAGTAAGAGAATCATGTTGATTGGTTTATTTATCCAATATCCCTTATTTTCTTGAAATACATTCAGGGAAAAAACTACTAAATTCAAGATCTTGTCATTCTTAGTATTCATTTCTTTATCTATAAATTATTATTCCATCACCACCACTCTATGGTGGTATTTTTCAATAGATTTTGTGTCTCAAGGGTTGAAAAATTAATCATAATTTTTTTATACTGAATATCTTACCTCACAATATCTTACTCCCAAATCAAAATGATAAATGTTGTGGAGTTATGAATGATTCATTTGAATATATTTTAAGGGAATAATAAGATAAATATGATTGTGTCCCTCCCATCATATCAACAATAATAATTTATGTTTTTAAAATAACCTTGAATATAATAAACCCCAAATATTGGGGAATATAGCTACTCTAGGATCATTTCGATTAATGAATCCATTAATGACACACCTGTTAAACATGATAGTTATAATATAACCTCAACCTCAATATGTATATCTTTTTTAAACTAGTTAGGGATGTATTCTATTTAAAGATTTTATAATTGAGTTAGAATAAATGAAAATGACCTATTATGATACATTTTAGTTGATTGAAGTCAAAATATGAATCATTTTCATATAAAACAATCCAACTATTGGATCTAGGACATCATCAGTTGTTACTGGGACCAATTAAGGTGTAACCTATCCTATTGCAAGAAATAGGGTCCATGTATTATAATTATAGGAAACCCTTTCATAAACAAGAAATTTTAATGTGCTTTTATAGATGTTTTATAATATCCCCCATGATTGGATCAATTTCATGGTTAATATTCTCTGTCACATTAGTATCCATATCATTCTGTGTGACATTAACCCCATAATGGGATGTTCCTTATATGAATCTTTCAGTGTTTTCACTGGATGAATATAATAATTATTCCACTATGGTGTACTAAACGAGTCATACTCCTTCTCTGATATAGTTAACCATGGGGGCCTCCAGTTGATATAGTAACCTTTAAATATATTTGTGTAGACATGTTGTCCATTTTAAATATTTTAATTGGCATATTTTGCAAGGATGTTAAGAAATCATGTTGTCATGAAGAAGTCCCACAACCCCCTAATTCATAATTGTGATAACCATGGTAATAATAATAATTAAATTAAATTTATTATTTATTTTCAACAATATATTATATAAATTCATATATTTTAAAATTGTTTTATATTATTTGTTATTTCAGAAAGAAATTTTTTAACTCTAGAGAAAACAATTTCCATGAAAATTATGCTTTTGGTTAAAAATTAAGTTTATAAATATTATTTGTTTAATTTACTAAAATAAAAATACATATATATATATATATATATTATCTTAGGTTGAATTTTTTGTGTATTTAAGAAAACAATGTTCTTTATTTGAATAGTAAAATATACATAATTTTCATGTACTGTGATTTTTATTATATTTTCATTATATAAAAATTAATTGAATGTATATAAATCTTTTTACAATAATATATATATATATATATATATTTAATAATTACTATAATTAATATTAATATAATATTTTGATCATAAGAATTTGTATTCAACATTTTGGACCTTATGTAATGTTTCATATTCAAATAAAAAAAGTATTTATACCTTTATTTTAATAATTTATATATACATTCATTTTATATTTTTGAATCATTTTAAAAAAAATTAATTCAACATATATTTTACATAAATCCTTTATTTCAATATCAGTCAACATTAACTATAATTTTTATATAAATTCATTTTTATTCATTAAAATGATATTTTTCTAAAAAAATATTTTTATTACAGCTAATGTAATTATATTCATATTATTCAAGACCACATATTGGATGTTATGGTTTTATAATATATTTATTATTTTTAATCAATGGGTTTGAGTTTTTTAATAAATTAAATATTTTTTTCTACTCATTAGGAAGAGTAGTAAAGGTAATACTTTTTCACAACATTAATTTTTAAAAGAATTTATATGGTTATTTAAAATAAATAGATAAGGATTATAATATCATTAAAACTTTATTAATGTTTATTGGATTAGTGGATTTTGAATCCTAATCGTCCTATGATAAAAATATTTTTATTTAGATCGACACTAATTTGATAATGACACATATTATTTTAAAAAAAATTCTGTATTGACATGTAGCCACTCATATTAATGGGACCTCCTCTACTCGCAAATTTATTTATTTTTATCCATATAGCATGGCCTAGACCTACCCAACTCCCATAAAAACTATAAATCCTACATAATAGAGTTTGTGGTCTTCCTGATATGACAATCATGTGAATATTAAGGTGAAAAACAATGGGAGATATTTGAGGAGTTATAAATAATAATTGAAATACTCAATGTTTATCTCTACTTATACCACCATAACTTATTTTATAACTTCTCTAACATAAATAAATAATAATAAAATATATATAGAATTTATATTATGTTATAGTAAAACAAAATTTCATATTCTTTTACATCTAATCAAAAATGAAAAAATTATCAATAAATATATATGCTCTACTGTCTCCATGAAGCGATGGGATTCATTTTCCATATACCCTTCTCATAGTTTTCTATAAATATAATATTAATGAATATATAAAACCACTATGAATATATTTTTATTCCTAAGATTTAATATATTACATACATTCATACCCTTTCCATATTTTGGAAAATGAAAATCTTTCTCATCCATATATTTAGAATATCAGCGCAACAGTAAAATATGAATAAATATCCATTAATATCTCACATGGTTGTTCATAATGATGTAACTAATGAATAAATATGAAATTGATGACAAAAAAATGAATTTTTAAAATGATAATAATACATATCTTATATATACTTCATCCATGTGGAAAATGGTAACGACATTCACATGTGTGTGCAGACTACCTCCACCATAATACGATATATTTATTTTTTTCATGTCCATATTCCAACGATGGATTTAAAAATATATTTATATGTATGAAAATAATTTTTCTCATTATGATGATTATAGGGATGTTATATCAATTTTTGATTTTATCATATTCATCCTATAGATGTCATTTTGGACATATAAACTCAATGTCACCAAAATTTCAAATGTGAACATAACATTTTTAGTAACTAAATAATACAATATAAAAATTGAATTAATGGGAATAATGATAATCAAAATTATAGGATAATTTTTATTAATTATATAGTGAACTAGAATAATTTTTTAACCAAGGATGATATATGTGTGAATGAAATTATTCATGAATTGAGGTTACATAATTCCTTTTAGAAATATTGTCTTTATTATTTCATACCAAGAATTTTTCTTCCATATTAGGTTTTTTAAATGATTCATTAATGTGAATAATTATTAAAAACATGTTGTTAATTAAAATATTTGACTATTTTACCTTTTTATTAAGAATTACTAATTTTTTTTCTTTTTTGTGTTTTCTAAATGGGTTATATTCCTAAATTTTAAAATCATACAGAATGAGTATTGTTATATTAAATATGTATTGAACACCATTTCAAATCACAATAGTTTTTATTTTTATCAAGGTTAATCTATAAGTTAAAATCATTTTTTGGTTGTGATTTTATTCTATTTCATCATATTTTTTTACATTACGATCATTTTTTCAATGAAAATTAAAAATTCATCTAAAATAAATAAAATTGTCATTTTAAAGATAATAAAAGCTAATTTAGTGGAATTTTGTGGATGAATTGATAATTATAAATGTATTATTTATGACATGGTTCTTTTATAGTTTATATGAATAAATAGGTACTCTAATACTATTTTAAAGATAGATGAGCCTAATATATATCATTAATGAATTGGTTAATGTGATTGTTTTTATCATATATTAGTTCATCCAAATAGATGTACGAATTTTGTTGTTAGATGATTTTAGATTAAGTATTATTCTAGGGATAGAACCAAGGACATTTTCCTAAGGTACCTACATGGTATTCTATGAATTTATTTTTATTTGAAAAGGTCTAAGAATTTGATTATATTTATAAGGATATTTTATGAAATTTTTTATGGGGAGAGTATTGTTATTTATAGAATAGTCCTCATGAGTTTTAATATTTTTCCATGAAATCCTCATGATTATGATTTTTTCAATAATATATCATTTTAAATTTTAGTTAAATGAATTAATATGTTAATTTTTTTCCATGGGTAACTAAATTAATATTTTATAATAACGATTATTGTGTAAAAGTTAAAATGTATTATTGGAATTTGTGTTTTACTAATGTAATAGGGGGTTAATTTTATTTTATATATATTAATAAGTGTTTCTTCAATCATAACATATGTTCATATGTTATTCAATTGACATAAGTATGTGTATGAATTTTAATTAAATCAAAAATCTAGTTTGAGGAGTAACCTTGAAAAAAGAAATAATTTCATTATAAAGAACATTTCTTATTGGTATATAAAAATTTTGAGAAAGTAACTACAATGTAATGTATCAAATTTCCAAATTATACAAGATCTAAACAGACGATGTTAATTTCATTGAAGGTTATGAAATATATTGTCTAAATTATTTAAATTGAAGGAATATTACGTGTTGAATGTTTTAGAAGGAATTAGAGAAGGGGTTGAGATTAATTTTTAGATTAGTGTCATACAAGAAGATAATTATATGAAGTTCTAATATGGGTTATTTTCTTGCAATATATTTTGAGCATTTCCATTTTTCTTCATAAAGTACTAGTTTATATATAATGGTTTTCTATAAAGAAAAATTGGTAGCTGATGTTGAAATGAATAAAGGTGGATAATATCATTATGAACTAGTAATCAAGAATGGTTTTAATCGGTACTATTCTATATATCGGTGTGTTCACTCAATTGAAATATGATGTTAATAAAAGAACCAATTTAATGGAGTGAACATATTATTCATAAGGGAATATATTAGTTCTATATAATTTAAATAAATTCCCGTAACATTTGGTAGATCCTCAAATGCATTGTAATTTGAAAACCAGATTAATGCCTTGGATAATATATTTAATGATCTAGTATTTTTGGAACATGGGAAGATAAAACATAATATTAAAAAATTTGAAGGTGAAATCAATCATTGATTTTATTTTATTAAGAACACTAAGGAAAGTAAATCAATTGATGCCATGGAATGGACAATATTTTAGGATTAATTTATTGGAAAGTATATTTCAAAATGTTATTTAAGTAGATTGGAAGGGACATTTCTTGCATTGATTAAAATGATTCAGAAGTCTATTTTTTCATTGGAATCTAATTTTGTAAATTGGTGAGTTACTTAGAGAAAATTACTCTTGGTCATGATAGATTAATTGATTTATTTAAGAAAGGACTGAAGACATTTTTATAGAGGTATGTCATTACTCATGTGTTTGGATGTTATGAAGATGTTTTATTGTGTTCTACCAATTTAGAGATAGATTTTTCTACATTTTATAATAATAATGAAAATTATTTCTCTAGGTTATACTAAAATGGGAATCATTTATTCTATGAGACATAGAGTTTGGAAAATTCAATTTATCACTTTTGTTAATTGTGCTAAAAGTCATTATAGGTAATATATTATGAGATCATGGAAGTATTGAAAATATAGAAATCCTAGAAACTAGGATAAATATTACATATAAATGATATGAAATCGTGGTTATACTAGAATGATATAAGTAAGTGAAATGTTTTAATTGTAATGAGATTGTCTACTATGTGAATTTTAGTCCAAATAAGTTTCTGGAGTGTTGTGATAAAAAAGATCGTAAATATTATGTTGAAGAATGATTGTCTTCCATTTATAGGCCATAAAATAATGTGGTAATCAGTACATGAATTGTTATATTTTAGATCTAAAAATTCCTTTTATTATGAACATTGATAGTAAAACAAAAACATACCAAAATAAATTTCAAAAAAACAATTGGTAAATGTTTTGTGGAATTATTAATGTAACATATATATTTTCGAACCATGGTATAACAATATGTTTAATTGTTTAAAAAATATATATTTTCCTTACTCATAATGGATTTTTAGTAATTATTTGAATGAATTGTATTTCTTTTTATCATTCTATGATTGATTTAAAAGGTAATAAAGTCATTCTTAGTCCTCTATGTTTTTTTCTAAATTTTTTATATTTGAATGATTTTACACCATTTAATACATATCGAGAAGCTAATAAAATTTTCAAAAAATTACTTAAATATATTATGATCACAAAATTCAAATGAAGGAAACTATCCATGTAAATAATTTTTTTTGTAAATGAATAATAGTAATGTATTTTTCGGATGATTTTCCTATAGTTATTCTAGATTCAGATGTTAATTTTACTATTTTCATAGTTCTTTTTTATAATCCAAAATCAATACCACCATAGCGATTGTATTTTATTGAATTATTTAATTTTTCAATGATGTTTCAAGAGTTTTAGGCTCTGAGCTACATCCATTATAGCTCTTCATCATGGGATGAACCTATTTTATTGATTAGAATGATGTATTGTTTGTGAAAACTTCAAATTGACTATATTGATCTATATATCATTAATATTAAGAACAATTTTCCTTTAGCTCATATCATATATTTTTTTGATCATCCATATAGTGTATAATATTATTTTATGTTTTATGTTATGTATATGTAAACTCTGTTAAATTTTATCAAAGAGGAAATTATGTGGATGGAATTCAAGACTATGTGTGGCCATTATTTTTTTTGTTAAGACTATGAAGTTAAAAATTTCACTATAAGTATTAATATATATAATAAATATATATTACCATGGTTATTTAAATAAATTTTTTGATATGATTGTTAAAGAAATTTTGTTATTATCTATAATCTATGAAGATCATGAAAAATATAAAAGGATTATTTTCAATCAATAATTGAATATAGGTTTTATGGAATAAAAATTCAATGTGATCAAGGATGTTGGTTATAGAGAATTAAAATTCAGGTAGAGCCCTATTATTAAAATAAAAAGTGGAATAGGAAGGTGATGGGAGGGGTCATACAAGAATCATTCCATCATGCCAAAATAAACAAGAAAACATCACTAGTCATACTAAATATTACATGAATGATCATAATCATGATACCAATAAGAGTCATCTAATGGACCATGAAACCTGGTGACCTTAGGCGGCTTGATATTGGAATTGTCTTTCATCCGCCTCACTTTCCTAGGAGAAACAGGTTGAAGTCCTTCATCATCAATAACAATAGCTTTCCCTTTGGATTAAACCTGACTATACGATGATTTTTTAGGGAATCAACCACGATGTCCTCCAATATTCCATGGATCCCCTGTGTTTCCTTTAATTTATTGATTTCCTCTTGAGTCCTTGAGATGTTTTCATCACCCATATTTGTTTTCCCATCAATTTTCTAGTCAGATTGTGCCATCGAAATCAAAATATGACCCTCAGCCATTTGGATCTATGATTCCATCTCCCAAGACCTATGAGTCCGTTGTGTCAACTCCTTAGCCACACCATCTCTAATCCACACATCTCCTTTGACAAGAGTTGGTTTTCTGAAACCAATTAGGTCCACCTTATTCTGTTTCAACTGCATCCTCAATTTCATTCAACAAGAAGCTTCAGGGATGACTTTGTAGGTGAAAAATGTTCAAACCAGAGTCTTGTGGAATTTATCCTTGGCATGACTAATAATTTGGAACTTTGGACAAAAGTCAAGAATTCATTCTTATTTCACAATTAAATGAATATCATCATCTACTGCTAACAAAACAACATTATAGATCAAGCTAGTGCTCTAGTCAACCTTGAACAGAACTCTGGCATAGTGACCAAATCTGACATTTTCAGTATTCTTATCCATCTTGATTAGTATCCCCCAAAAAATGCAATAAAAAATAAAATTTTAGGATTCCACAATACCAAATTAAGGCCAATAATCATGATCCAGACATGAGCATTGGTGATTTTAATAGTGAAAAGATTAAACCGAAAATCCCACTCTTGAAAGCATATCATACCTGGCATTAATATGATTGAGCCAATCCCCCAAGCCCTTTGTTTTAGTTCCTCTGATGGAAATTTCAAACAAAAATAACCTTGACCTAGTGGAATGCAACTCAAGCTAGAAAAACCCCATACATAGGTCAGCTACCAAACTAAATCAATAATATTAAAGGGTTTCCTTCGTTGATGTTCATTGGGAAGGATAGGGTTGCAGTTGACACACACATAAGAAGGCCAAGAACGTTTATAGGATCAGAAAATATTTTACACACATTAAATAAATTACTCTGGAGTGAATTGTTATGAAAGGTGAAACTGCTCACGCAACTGCTAGAAGAGAAACAATTATTGACAGGTTTGAAATTTGTGAACACTCCAAAATGGATAGGTTAATGTTTTTAGAAACTCAAAAAGTAGATTAGATAATTCTTTGGTATTATACAAAACATCTTGATATGATTAGTTTATTATTTACAATGAATATCCATTGAAGTGTATTCGTTTTTTCTTTATCTATGATGATCATGTAACTGCATATGTTTCATGCCAATTAAAATTATTTATGAAAATTTTCCATTTTTTAATCATGAGATTATAATTTTTTTATTTTATTAATTTTTTAAAACTTTTATATGGGGTAAAATAAAAAATACATAGTAACCATTAATATTTAAATTATAAAATCAGAAATAAAATATAGAAATAGGGGTTGATAATTTGTCTATAATTGATATGGTTTTATGATTTCATGATTTAATTACATCCATGTAAATAAACCATGGTATTTAATAATAATAGATAAAATTTTATTGCATCATTAACTATGATATATTTGGAAGATGGTCCGCAATTTCATGGATTAATAAATGTTGGAATTAAATTTGTGTGTGTTGAAAGTCCTTCCTTTTTAGATTATGTATCTGTACAATCATATTTTTTATAAATAATTATAGAGGCTTAGTTTGAATTTCATAAATTAAATAAAATAGTGTAATTGTTCAAGAAGTTTGAGTTTTATTATTTTAATGTTTATGAAGCACATTTTAACATATTCAGAATGAGGTTGTGTGTTATGATTTTTTCTCATTTGAAGAATTAATTGTTGTGTTTAATCAAATATATACATTTTTTATCATTATTAGTATAAATAATATATTAATAAATTTAGGATTATTATTATCATGTTGTTTTAAAGAATGATATTTTTAATTATTCCATAATTAGATAAATGTTTATTTTGATAATTTTTTAAAAAATCAGTTAAAATGAATTATAAAACCATTTTCGATGACATGATATAAAATGGATAAAATTTTCATAAAATTCATTGTTGGAGTACTAATGACATATTGGGTTAATAATACGACTGTGGTTGTTATTGATATTTAAATAAATATTTCCATTTACTTCTTATTGGAGATACCGTGTATTTTGATTAGCTATATTGACATTAACATAAGCAGATAGTCATGTTACATGGTGTTCCAATTTCCTTTTTATATTATCAAGATCTCATATTTTCATCAATTTTCAAGATTATTATTCTAATGAACTTTTTTTATTTATTAAATTTTAATAAACAATTTCACTTTTACTCTAAAGGATGATTATAATGGCATATTTTCTTGTTTTGGGATATTATATGGTCCTTAACATTATATTATTATTGTATTTTTGATTAGTATATATGATTTATTTCATTTTATTATGATAATAGATTTCATTAAAATATTCATATATAACATTTTGAGTAATTATTTGGAACATTGTGACAAACAAATATTTATGCGGTGAATACACTGAAATAGAATTATTTGGTAAAAATATGTTAATGTGATTTTAAATAACTAAATAATATTAAATATCCTATATGGACAATAATAAGTTGGAAAATAGTATTGTATATAACTATTTGAAAATCCATTATGATATCATCTAGATTTTACATTATCTTTTCTATATGTGATCAATAATAGTTTCCTCCCTACTTGAGTATATCCAAAAGATTTTTGGAGGGGGAACCAAATTCAATGATATAACTTTTCAATAAAATTCTAGAATCATTCATTGGGTATAAACATCCTAAGGATCTATGGTATGCTTAATTATAGTTTTCTTTACATCATAATGTATTCATAAACATGGACTATGGTCATGTTAATTACTACAATGTACCAACTTGGGAGCTGCTAATCTGGTTACCCAAACTAGTTTACCACATGGCCACAAAAATTTCATCCCATGTTTAGATCATTATTTATAGATGAGAAGGTATTAAGTTTGAATGTTTTGATAACTATAACATCTTCATCAATAAAAATTATAAAAAAGAAATAATAAATAAAGGTTAGTGGGATAAAATAATAAAATTATGGAATCTACTCATCCTAATAGAAATAAATGATCAAAATCATCTAATTGAATCATGTTAACGTAATGATGAATAAATATTTTTAAAATGAAGCATTTTTAAAATAAAAAAAAATTGTTATGAATATTTAAAATTACACAACAACTAAACTGCACTATAATTTTGGGAACTATCATGGACCACTTCTTATGAAATCTATCCTAGTATAGGAGATCTATAATGCACAACATGGTGATGCCTGGATCCAAACATGCATGTGTGTGATCCATCCTGGTAGCCAATAGAAGCCCACATTGGGTATGTGTAAAACATAGTAGGTCACCCACAATAGAATCTAATCCATATCCAACAAGTGAGTATAAAATGAATCTGTATCTAGGTATAATAATATGTAGTGAAATGAATAAAATATGGAACATGTCCACTCAGGGACTCCCTGGGTCACATAGTAAAAAATATTTTAGCCTAATCCATAATATCTCTATACGTTACTTTAAGTGAGTGTGTGTGTGTGTGTGTATGGGTTTATAAACAAATATATATATATTCACTGGTGAGTAACCAAGGCATCAGACCCTTACATCCAAATATGGAAATTATATAAGTCTCAAACATTAAATGAAAGACATTGTGGAAAATATTCTAAATGAATGATATGAAAAATCATGCCATGTAGTTCTAGATAAATTATAATGTTCTTCATGGACAAAATTACCTATAATAAAGGGAAACACTATGTCCACAATTTACTGAAACTTATGGAAAATATCAGGTCCCATAATTTAAATAATAATATAATCGAAATAATTCCAAAATGTTTAATAAATAATGATCAACATCCATTTTGGAAGGATGTAGTACTAATAATAAGAAACGTTATTGCCATAAAATTCGATTAATAATGTGGGTCATCATGACCAACAATTATGACTAAATGGTGTCATTTTACATGTCTAAAATGAAATAACCAACTAAAATTTATATAGTTGAAACTTTCTTATGATCCCTTCTGTAGAATTATAAATTGGAATCTAAGGGACCATCAAGTCCACAAATACATAGGCACACTACCATTAATAACAAAAAATTATTCATGTAAAAACAACCTCACCAATTAACAATTCAAATATTCCATTAATCATTTCATTTAACATTTTGTTAATGTGCATGATTCTTTGGAAAAGGGGTATTTGTGATTATAGTGGCCATAATAATATTTTATAATTACAAAATTCTAGGTTGGACTTCATTCCATTTTACAAATCATCAGGGTTATTTTAATTAAAAGATCACAAAATCAAATATTTTAGGTTGATAAAAATTTATTTTTTGTTAGAGTAAATGGTTATGTTAATGATATTTATTAACTTAAGACATATTAATTTGAACATCTCATTTATGAGGAAACATTCAACTCGCACTAAAATTTTGTCAAATTAATACCATGATATTGGATTCTTGGAAATAAGAAATACCCTCTTATTTAGTGGTTTGGTTATTTGAAGACAACCTAAACAAATGGAATCAGGTATCTTGGACAACTAATATAATGTAATAATAATTCATTTTTAACAAATTACAGAATTTGAAGTTGATTTATATAATTTATGGAACCAGGAACAATAAAACATTTTAAAAACAATGAATCATTATGGGAAAGAAACATAGACCACCAACCTCATTCTTTAGATTCCCCACTAGACCATTAATATGATTTGAATTGTGAAAAAATGATATAAATTTGAAGAAGAAACAAAATTCTTAATAATATTGAAAATTATCTCACGGAAAAATATAATCCATAATTGTATGGAAAAAAAGAAAATAAGGAACAGGAATGATAGACTATGCTATGATGATCGAATGTGACTTGTAGTGTTCCATTCCGAACTCATTTCAAAGTGATCCTACAACACATGTGATGGGTGAAAAAAGGCTAAATCCATTGTAGGGGAATTTTTTAATGGAGGATATGATATTATGTGTTAATGGTTAATCATGGTAGGTAGGAAATAACTTATTCCCCATTTTTAATAGTTGTGTTGTTTGGACCCCCAGTTTAAAAAACCATGTTCAAAACATGACGTTCACACTACCCAAAGGTCACATACCTACATGCTTTAGGTGAACAGTTAAAAAAAGATCCTAAATAGTTCCCTCAGAACAATCTGAACTCCCCATATTATCACGAATAATAGTTAACTAATCCATGAGTAGACTATGAGCTCATATTTGTAATAAGTTGTATAGTTTTGACATGTCATTATGTCATTGGGTACACGTGTTTTTACAATTTTTTACACCCTATAAGGATTTAATTATTGTTGGGACCCATTTAATCTTTTTAAAAAGAGTTTCCTTATCAAAATAGGTCACTTGGATTTTATACAAGCTTAGAACTTACTATTCACCACCCACGAGCCTAAGGAGGCCTCTCCCAAATATGAGTTTTTCAAGCCTGAAACTCCCAAAATACACCTATACACCCATGAAACCTCTCAAGATATAATCCACATCAGAAAAATAAAACAATTTTATGTTTTAAATCTTCGATAATTACATTTAATACAGAAAATTCACAAATAACTATCCCAATAGAAGAAAACACTAATTCCTATGGAAAATTCTCTCAAACTAAAAAATGAGCAGTTATAACACCCATAGCATAGAAAGTTTTATCCCCAAATAAGTTTCATCTAACAAAAAAACATCACCTATCATACAAGTGTCATGTTTTCTGCTTAAATTTCAATGATTCATTTATAAACTCCCAAACTCCTCTGAAATTCATTTTATGAAAATAAAATGTAACCCACTAAAACTGAAGTCAATGCACATTTCTACCAATCAAAAACTATGAGTAACTTAATTTATCCATTTTAAGCCAAGTCATCATCACATAATTTTCAATTTCATAAACCATCCAATTTTGATTTCTATAATAATTTTTACTTTAAATTATACAATTTTGAATATTGGGACTAATACCATTGGAATTTCGAACAAAAGACCATACAGAGTGCCCAAATGACACTATCTATATGATTTTAAATTTTATAAAACATGTCAAAAGATAGGGTAGTACTCATTGACCACAAGTTAATGTAAATTATCTTTTTCCAAAAATATAAAAGTAACATACCCATCCCATATATTCATTGAAAATCCATTGTTAACTCATAGGATACACAAGTCATATACCACATTTGTTCATGAGGTGGTTTCTCACTAACCACATTTGTTTGCATGAGACACCTCAAGTTAACCGCCTTATGGATAACTAATTGAAAAATATCATGACATTAATATATGGGGAAACTATAAAACCAAATTATGATTTTTTTAATCTATGGAACATTGATTTAATGTTTTAGAACCCTCATATTAGCCTGTGACTAATTTATAATAACATTTATTGAGTATTTTTTTATCATGAAAATCAATGAAAACTAGATTAATATCAATCCAAAATCTATGGATACTCATAGGAAAAATATTAAATAATCCTAACTACATGTCCTGGTAATCATGAAATCATCTGATATTGACAAAGGAGATCATCTGACAAAATCGATACTCTGGATTTTACAAGTGAAATATCATTACATAGTAGAGACGTCAACAAAAAAAGAAACCGTGACTAGTTACAAAGGTTATATATCACAACCCGAACCAACATGGAATGAGGCATGACTACCACAATAATGCCTCTAATAGACCAGTGGCTGGTGACCAGTGCGGAGTAGGGATATCACTAACATGGGAGACCTTAGTCTAATACACTTATGCAAACTCACATATCTCAAAGATTATACAATTATAAAATTTAAAACATCTAATAACCTTGTTTTCATGCATCTAATATCTGACAATTAGATTATGAAAACTAGTATTGCAATGAAAAAGGTCAAAATATAATCCCACAATAGAGTACTTGAAAACCTGTATAACCTATAAAGTGATTGAGGACTACTGATAAGGTAACCATTGGATTGGACCTCATTATATCTTTGTTTTTTGCAAGATATTCCTAGTCATAGTCCCTAAATGTATCCATCAAATGGTCAGTCTAACATTTACGATACGACACATGTAGTAGTAGTACATGTAAAGGTGAATATAAAAACACCATATTAGACACCCCAAAATCACTTAGAATATTATATCATGATTAATAGTCATCTCATCACATATATATATCTATAACATATTTAATAAAAATATCATGATATAATCAATATAGAAACATTGTCTCCGGCTAATTACTCAACAAAAATTCATGACTATAATCCTTTTTGAATGTTCTGCATAGAACTAATCTAAAACAACACACTACATGTGTCAAAAAAAATTATATCTGCATGAGATGTCATGATCCTTGGGTCACACCAAGAGAATTAGACATTATAATTCTGATGTGATTAGTACATAGATTAGGATCACACTGAAGTACATGGGTTATACCCACAACTTATATTGGAATACACCACTATGTAGTGGTTTCATGTTCATGTAGCTCTAGTCATGAAGACACCATGATATCTATGTAGGGAAATAAATGTGAATGAGGATATCACTAAGGGAAAAACCAAAAGATTCCAACAACTCTATCCATGGAAATATTCTATATGATGTGATCTCCATCCTATGTATAGTAGATGATTCAAAACTAAACCATCTTATAATGTATCATGGGAATGTTCCCTAAGGAAAAAAATTCAATGCTAAGAAAAAAGACATCTAATTCATATTATAGTGTGTATTGTCATGACCCTTTCACTCCAATGGTACCCCTATAGGGATGGAATTGAATGAAGGGATATAATCCCCCCTATTTCCTACGTCCAGTAGGCACCTAGGGGTTGACTAGCACCAAGGGCATACAAATCACAGAATATGGGATGCGGTACCCTTATTAAGAAACAATATCGGGAGATATGATGGATAATCCCCAATGAATATCTATGACTTAATGTAAATGATGCCAAAACCATCACACATGCATGTGTAAAATATATTAGTTAAAAATAAAAATGTTTCCAAATTACATAATGAAAAATAATGTTGGGCAGCGACGACACATCTATCAATATCCAAGCTAGTAATGACTAGAATTGTTCTTCAAATCCTCCTGGAAACATGAAAGAGGTTTATATATGTAGGGTTACCATACATGAATACTTGGTAAGAAAACAAAGGTGACCTATTTACATTTGAATGAGTCATTCTAATGCACCCCTTGGAAAATATAAGAACCAAATAGTACCAAAATTGGTATAATATCAAAACCCGACCTCAGCAAATCCCTCTCACCAAGTAATAAAAATAAATTAATATAATACAAATATCCTTGATGATTGGGTTACCCGAACCACTTTCCCATTGATTAGATGCTCTCACACCCCAATGAAAAATGACTCAGTTCTCTCACCTCTTCCAAAATATACCATATCACATCCCACCCGCACACACCTCAGTCTCACACCACATCCCACCTACACACACCAAGTACCCGCAATACATCCTTCCCTCACAGTCATATGAATCCAAAAACATCAAATATCTTCCCAAAGACAAATGGGAAAGCAGATCCAAACTCATCGCAATGTCACATGGGAAAAAAATATAATTTCATATAGAAACCTAGGCCACCACACCCCACCACATCCTACCCAAAGGAGCCTTTGTTGTTACCACCTAGAAGAAGTAGCAGGTAAGTGGAGGTGGCATTCCATCCATCCTTTCATCAAGATGTCGGTATATACCCCCCATGTGTGACTATATAGGTGTTCCTCACATAGTGCCCAACATGGGTGTGGTTCACATTGATATCAAAAGATAAATACAATTATATAAATATATATAATAAAAAACACTCATACCCAACCAAAGGGTTCTCAAATACACCCCAACGTCAAATCATATCCAATATTGATGAAACCTATAAATAGACAACACCACACACCACAAAACAACACCCAATACACATTCTAATGAAGTTTTTTTAAAAACATTCATTATTTATTGAAAACTTTATTTAACCATTCAATCACTTTTTGGGAAACTAGAAAACAAAAAAGTAGTCATTCTAAAAGTTGAGGATACTGATAAATAAAGGCATCTTCACATTAATGACATATCATTTCATGACCTCCGTATTAAACAACCAATCATGATATATCATATATCTATCTCTAGATACAAGGTGAAGAAATATGCATATTTCCAATTGTTAATCACCCATACCAAGTCCTACCATCATTCTTCAATTTCTTCCATGAAAAACTAATATGCTAACCAAAACAACCCCTAAGTGGAAACTGCATCTAACAACACACTAAACCCCAACCATATCTGTAGCCCAACTACATTGACATACTATCTCATGATCATTACATCAGCAAAACTAACCCCCTGTGCACTGCCATTCCCACCACTTCATCACCACTCAAACGAAAGAAATTAATATTCATATTTAACATGAAATATCTTATTTAATTCAACTTAACTAGATCTGGGGGTTATCATAGATATAGTTTGATCATGAAGAATCCATTTAGTAGCCTAATATATGAGGTTAAAATTTTCATATGATGTGTTCAAATAAAAAAATTGTCCATTCCATAAACTAAATTATGTGTAAAATTTTTTCCCCAATATCCATGATTTTCAGTGGGTAGTTAGCCCATACAGATCACAATATATAAATACATATAATAATGCAATATCATGCACCACATTCCCAGCCATTACTAAGTTTTCATTTAAATATTATTCAATTATATTTATTAATCTCCAAATAACTATCTTCCTTAGAGTAACATCAATATACCCATCATGCATGATGCACAATTAATAATGAATAAGGTAAACTAACTTCTTAGAAGAGATGATCAGAAGATCCGGGTTGCACCAATATAAGGGAATGCATGCAGCATGAAAAACACTAGGGAAACATAAACCAAACGATGTAGACTGAGTCCATTATTACAATGGAAATATAGGTTTTATGAATCCCATACTAGGATAAATAAAGAATTATGAACAAGGGGAAAAGATATCCCTATATTGGAAATATCTAAACTGAGTCAAGGGTTGAGATGCATATTGATTTTCTAATAAAGGTCTATTTAATCATGACCACCTATTTTGACTAATTAAAAACCTAATAACTATTATGGAATTTATGATATGGTTTAGGGAATTTTAGTTGGACTCAAATACATTCAAATTAAGAATTAAATTTGTTTAACATCAATGAAG
Source organism: Viscum album (assembly GCA_963277665.1). Lineage (NCBI taxonomy): Eukaryota > Viridiplantae > Streptophyta > Magnoliopsida > Santalales > Viscaceae > Viscum > Viscum album. Next base: position 698,747,876 of record OY728163.1, read on the forward strand.
GTGTCAACATTCCTGAACATGATGAATCTAGAAACATTGTTTGTAAGACACCAATGGATGAGACACCGCTAAATGAGGCAATGCTAGAAAGGAATCATCAGAAGAAGAATTTAAAAACAAGAAAAAAAATAGGGGGAACCATAAGATAATGTTCCTCTAGATGAGGCACCACTATTCAAGGCACTGTTTGATAAAATCCCTCCCACTGTTAGTGAGAGATTGTTGGGAAACACACCGCTAGATGTCCTACAGTTAGGAATGAAGAAACACTGGTCATGGAATGATCATATGTAATGAATTCATGTATCACTAAGATACCATAATGTGATTATACAATAGAAATTATGCCATCAAGCTCAATGATCCTTTTTATGAGGCCCCACTGGTTGAGCGACCGCGAGGGTGACACCGCTAGAGTGACCCCGCCATGCTGACAATGCCAGGGGGACACTACCATTGTGACATTGCTAAGGTAAAACGACCATGTTCAAACCACGTGTGTGAAACATTATGGTGACACCATTTTCATGTGAACCCATTGGAAAACATGGAATGGAGGAAATTTTTTCAACATGCAACAATGAGTCAGCTTGATCTCCCAAAACACCCAAAACACCAGATTCTCCAAAGGATGGACTAGATAGGTCTTGGCTATTATATTTGTTTCCAATAAAACTATTCATTCTCTAGGGATTTTGAAACAATCCTAGAAGATAATATATGGATGGTTATGAATAACCATCCCTCAAGATATCTCATAAGTATCTCAGAAAACATGAAACACTCCTAGCAATTAAAAACAGAATTGTTCAGTGGTAAACCACAATGTTTTGATTAAATGTTGGAGTAGAAACCTTTATTCCAAGAACACCAATTATGTCATCTACTAACTAGGCCTAATCATGAAACCCCAAATTACCACAAAATTGACTAAAAATTGAAATAAGCACCCAGTCATAGACATAAGAACCAAAACAAAATTTCTTCTTCCATGTCAATATAATGTCCACCCTTGCGGCACTAACTCACCCACATGGGTTTAATCACATCAATGTTAATGTGACTTAGTTAGGAATCATTTAATCACATATTTTCATGTCAGTACATTATCACACTTCACTCTCTAGACGTCACAAACCTACCAAAAACAATTAATCTCATAAAAATATAAGGGTTTATTCCTCACATTATAAAGCAAACTAAGTAAGGAAAAAAACTAAAAATGATTTTGGGTACCAGATACAAATCTTCACCTCTCTCCCTCATGTACTCTCCTTATGGACACTATGCCTCCACACCAAATGATGAAATGGAATGGTCCTTCTAGGAAGCATCTTCTCCAGATGATTGTGGATACTTACGGGACACTCAACAAACATCACATTATATTTGATGTTCAACTATTCCTAGTTACTGACATGGGATTCATGATTATTATACAGATGAATAGGTGATACATGAAAGTAAGTTTGGATCTGACACAATCATGGTGGAAATAGGAACTAGTATACCACCTCACCGACTCATCGTAACATATCAAATGGTCCAACGAACCTCGAAGAAAGTCACACCCACTTCTTAACCATTAGAACCCATGTAGATTGTAAACTATCTAGAACACATGGTATCCACCACTCTAGGGGCCCACTATGATGATCCATTTAATAATTTATCGGTCTTGTTCTAATTTTATCGTTTCATAAACACGATGTACCTTTTTTATAGTGCTCTGCACCACAATGGGACCCAGACAATCAGTTTCACTATCCATTCTCCAACATAGCAGTGAATGACACGTTATTCTATAAAATGGCTAGAATATATACATTCCAATGGATTATTGATAGTTATATTTATATGGAAACTCTACCAAGGGATTTTTCCTTACCTAGGATTCAAAAACGTCCGAGATTGAGGACTGTAAAATATCCTCTAACATCTTGTTAGTATACTCTATTTAACCGTCTCTCTGATGGGTGAAAATGTGATGTTCCATAACTGGGATCCAAATGAATATTGCAATCCCCTCTATAATTGTGAGGTAAACCTTATATCGCAATATGAGATAATGGACCTTAGAACTCAGTGAAACTCCACCACTTCATCCACAGACCTCTTTTCCAAGACATCAACTATGCCCAACTCCTTAATTTCTACTAATTGAGCTATTTTTTCGACCAATCCACAATTATAAATTCCCAAATTTGACTTATATGGATATTACAGTACTTTTGTGTAATAATAAATAAATTACACAAATAGATTCCCAATGACCGTATTAGTTTAGTGCCTTTGGAAACATTGATCACATTATTCTAATTTGGTGAATGATATTTTGCATCTTTCATAAAGATATCCCCCTTTTATTTTTCTAAATAAAAACGTTCTTTATATCCCAAAAAAATAAAAAAAATATGAAAGGGCGAGATCAAATTCTTATTTAGGGTAAACATGGAAAAAACTGAAAAAACATGAACATAACATTTTAATATCATACCATATTCAGTATATTTAAAAATCTAGAGACCTGAAATACATATTAGTATTTCATAAAGAATAAAACATGAAGGAAAATGATCCGTGAAAAAATATCATTGTCATAAAAAAATGGATTTTTGGAAAACACATAATTATAGAAAATAATTTCAAATTTTTAAAGGCTCTTTTCCAAGACCATCATAGTAGAAAAAGTTTATTACTGAACAAAGATCACTCCTCATTCCAGTTCTATATTACTGAACCACATTTACTTACTATTTGAGCCATGTATTATAGAACCGATATAATTTTCCATTCCAATAATATATATATCATGAGATATCAATAATTAACTAATGCTTTGGAGATCGATATAGGTCCCACCCATCTCATAATGAAATCATTCTTACATGTTCCACAAAAACATAAATCAATCGTCATAGCATAACCCAAGGAATAAAATTGGTTTCTTACACATCATTATAACATAACATAATCAATTTAAAACAAATTGATTTAATAAATAGAATTATATGAAAAATAATAAACCCATAAGAATAATAGGGATAATGTACATGATATAGAACCATTTTAATGATTCCCATCTTATATGGAAAATAATTTTGATTGAATGATTGAAATTAATTCTTGAGGAAAATATCATATCATCTTCAAGAAAATTATCTTTTCTTAAAATGCCACAAAATATTAAATGAAATGAATTTCAATAAAAAAACATTGAAATAAATTAAAATATTCTTCTTGGAAATACGGAGTTATGAAAACGTAAAAACTCATCATGCCGTATAAGATAAAAAATATTCTTCTCATTCCTTTTTCAGATAAGTCAAATAGTACATTGTATTAAAAATAGAAAAAGATTCCTTTATTTTTTTCAATAATAATTATCCAATAAGAAAAATTGACTTAAAAATTATAGATGAATACAAATAATATTTTTTAATTATGAAAAATTGATGTGTGTAATAAATATAACCCTGTAAACACTTAGGTATAAACAATCGGGGATAATAATGAGATTGAAAAATCATCTGTTGCCTGAGGTCTGGGTTCCATTGATCATGTTTGAACCTCTTGTATAAGGTTTTAAATAATTTCACTAACTTATTTCGGAATCATATTCATTTTTATAATATCATAAGTGATCATATTATTACCCATTTGTTTGCTAAATTTCTGCTTGTCCATCGGGTAATAACTACTTTATATTCTTACACATGTTTGTCAGATAAATATTTGTTCTTATTCTTAGGTTATAGTTATATTATTCCAAGATTAGTATTTTTATAATACATATAAAATATATTCATTCTATTAATTTATATAATCATTTTTAATTAAGGTCATGTACAATTTATCACATCACATCGTGGAGACAGTAGGTTGTACGTACGCACAAGCGACGATATCATTCACATAATTTTAGAATTCTATTGAAGTGGGTGTTGTATATAAAAATTAACAATAAATATCATGTTATAATAATCCAATATAGTAAAAATTTCCAACGTTACACCCATCAAAATAATGTGGTGATGAATAACATATTACACCATGGCGTGGAGATGATAGTGCATACGTATGCATGATTGCTGATTTCGTTTTTCATAGGATAAGTAAAAATTAAAATAAGGTAGTTACATAAAAATAATAACATCTCATCATATTAGTGAAACTTGATTAATTACTCAATGAAGAAAAAACTCATGAAGAGGATGTAGATGAAGAAATAAGTTAGAATGAATTGGTAGAGATAATAACCTCATCTTCGATTAGCTCCCACAAGATCTCTTTTTAATGGGACTATAGTTGATCTTTTGAGAATACCATCACCATTAGAATGTGACTAAGTAATTTGATAATTGAAATGGTCATGGGATATCTGAGATTGAATTCTCAATGATAAGTGAAGTTGTGAGTGAGGTTATATGCTTTTATAATTGAGGTTGGGGACTCCATTGGAATTTAGAAAAATATCAATTTTCAAGAAGATAAAACTACGTACAAACTCATCAAAAATGTCTTAGATTCAATTAATAGGGGAGATAAGGTTGTAATATTTTAAACCAATAATTTTTATACATGTTTTTATGTCAATTTAAACCATATCATTTTAATTTAATACATTTCTATTCTATTTAATTTTAACTAAGGTAAATAATATTTTAATATTAAAATATTGTAATTTGAATATATTTGATATCAATAAAATTGTAAAAGAATAAATTAGAACATTATTCATCATATAATAATTATTATACGTATATTTTAAATGTTTTATGTTTTCTATATTGTTTAATAATACATAATTCACATACACAAGAAATTGTGTTAATTTCCACACTTTTCAATTTATTGGGATTTACGAATATCAAGATAATATTTTCTCCTGAAAAAATATTTTATTATATAGATAATGTATAAATTTCATCTAAAAAATTTATTGTATATATTAATTTTCCCATACTGTATTTATTTAATTATTTTAAATATCATTAATTTTTTATTTCAATTAATAAAATAATTAGTACATTCATATTGTATAATTATTTAATAAACATATTGGTTGAATAAAAATTAACAATAAAATATCAGTATGAATATAATTATTCTATATTTACAAATAATATTTTTTTTTTGAATATGTATTTCATAAACATTTATATTGAAAATGTTATATTTATTATAACAAGAATGTGATAACATTAAAAACATTTTGTATAAAATATTATAAGTGTCACAATATTTTTTATATGAATCCAAATGGTAAATAAATAGATTATTGGATGATTATGGTAAAGATACACTCTACCAATAATATTTCTTCAAGGGTTTTTATATTTTAAATGTTTTTTGTCATTTTAATAAATAGATGAATGATTTTCCATCAATTAAATTATTTTTTCATCATCAATGTTTAAGTATTTAATGAAATTTTTTATTTTCATAATTAAAAAATTAATAATCAAGATAAATATAAACATTTTATCTTTAAAATTTTTATTTAAAGTGTAATTTAACTTTTTTATATCTTTATTTTAAAAATGATCCAATATATTTAAAACATGAATTTGACATCATTAAATTTTCATTAAATAAAATATTATAAATACTATAATAGCTCTTATATTGTCCCAAAATGGAAAAAATGAGTTTATATTATGATATATGTTCACTAAGTAAAACTTTTCAAATAATAGTATTGGATACCATCAATGTTTCCTTATATGGACACATAATAGATATTAAAGATAATAAAAATGACACATTGTATCTTTCATCGATTTAAATATTATTTAAGTCATGTTTATAGGCACATATTCTTTAAATGACACGATATTGATCATTGAGTGTTAAGGGTCAATTTAAATTCATTAAGTAATTTTTTTCTAATTTTTTGGTCATTTTATTGTCTATATAATTTTATTATTAAAATATATTACCAAATTTACTATTTACCGTGGTGAAAAAATTTACCCTTGTTACTATAAATATTTGTAAAAAGGTGACAAACATACCAAATTTCAACCTCATGAATCCAAATTTGACATAAATTTGTTAAATTCAAAACACTAAATATGAAGAATTAAATTTAAAATTACACCTAAAAAATCTAAAAAAAATGTTTTCCCAAATAAAGTCCTTCATAAAGGGAAAATATTTTAATAACTAATTTATGTATAAAATTATTTTAAAAATATTTAGTTCTAATATTTTAGATTAAAACTAACAAATCAATATTTACAACTAATATAGAACATAATTTTCCATTGTAAATACCTTAAAATAATATACAGTTTTTAATAAAAAATCATTACTTAAATATTTATCAGAAACTAAAACTTATCATAAAAATAAAAAAAATAAAACAAACTAAATTTTGATTTCATGATTCCAAATAAGAAGTTTATTTTGATAAATTGAATATATAAAATTGTAAAAAACTGGATTTGAAATTGTTTCTCTATAAAAAGGTGGTAAAACATTTTTTTAATAATTCTTTTATCACAAAAATTGCCTTTTTATTATATCAATGTATCAAAAACAAACAAGATTAAATTTAATCATTATGTTGAATATATAAAATATAAAATTCATCAAAAAACAATGAAGTGTTATTTTATTATATGATAAATTCCACTAATATACATTTAAATAATTTTTTTAAAACAATTCCTTTTATTTAAAATGGGTTTTATTTTCTTTAATATTTATTTTCTCAAAAAATAATTAATTATAAATATATGTGTAAATCATATTATCATAATTCAATTAATAATTTAATACTTATAATTATAATACCTAGTTTATAATGTAACATAACAGTATTTAGTTATTCTCTTAAACATGGTTTTGGGTGAAATGACTTCTATAAAAAGGAATTGAAATTGTGTGTAACATATTCCAATAACAATATAACATATACCCACAAGCAAAGACAATTTCACATATAGAAAAAACAAAAATTTGTGCAGAATAAAACACATGATATTTAAAAAATCTATCTTATAAAAATCTTGGGGTGTTACATTATTCCTCCCGTAAAAGGGATTTCGCCCTCAAAATTCATCAGGGCTATCGTAGGTTTAATAATTGAAATATTTTTCATAGAAACTCACATCTTAAATCAATTAATACAACATCACTTTAAAAAATTAATTGTTTTAAAATAATTATTACCCAAAATAAATCACAACCATCTCTCTATATATGAGAACAAAGGTAAAGGTTTGGGCATGGATGAAAAGCATAAATAATCATACAGATTGAGAAATATCACTGTTCTTTAGAAATTTGGTGATCCAGTTAATGTTAAAAATCATAAAATGGATGACTACAGAAGTGTGAAAGAGGTCATTGATATAATAAAAAATGATAATAATAAGACACACTTTTACATCATGATCCTTTTTTCCAAATCATGAATAATTTTCATGTGAAGATATACTTACTTGTTTTTTGTACAATCTCAAAATTAGTCATGCCTGGAAAAATTTACCCATTATATTTTATTAAATGAAATGATGTTGAATTTTTCATTCATGTATTGTTAACAGATCATGTCAACTTAAAATAGAAAAATAGGTTATTCCATCATTCATCATCACAACAAAATTGTTATCATAAGTTATCAAATATGTATATAACCACCCATATTGTGGTAATAATTTATTCGTACAGAAATCTTAAAGCATTTAACATAATATTTAATTAAATTGATAACCATAAAGTCCTAATGAAATTGTATGATACAAAACTATGGAATGATGTGAACTAACTCGGCATAACATTTATCAACCCAATATCATAATTTATCTCTTATTGGTCAGATTCTGAACATTCAAACACCTTCATCATGTATTCGTGAGTCATGGTAATAATGTAACACCCCAACCAGCAATGGTACATATCCCTTGAATAATGTGGTTGCTTGTGTTGTACGCAACTTCGAGTTTTAACCCACAACGACCAATCAATGTTGCCGTTATGAATAGTAATAAAATTTTTGAAATTTTATAAGTTTTATTTTTCAAAATGTTCATATTTTTTGGATTCGGAATATCAAAATTAGATTAGGGTGAATATTTTTTTTCTAAAAACAATCAATTTTTGATGAATAGTAAAAATCGCTGCGTTGTTGTTTAAAATTGGATTTTTATTTTAAGTAATTATTTATTTTATTTAAATCAATTTTAGGTCAAAATAGATTCATAATACATATATATTTTAATTATAATAAATTGGAGTCATTTTATAAAAATTTTGGATATAAAAATTTATTGAACTTTTTATCGCCTTTTACCCACCTTCTTTGGGCATTTTGAGCATTTGTATACAACATAATTTTACAACTTCTATGTGTGGAATTTAAATAATTATAGAGTCATAGTTAACATTAGAAAGTAAAATGTGGTTCAATATGATGAAAATAATTTTTGGTGAATAGTACCTTTTGACTTTTATTTACCATAGTTAAAAGTTAATAGGGTAATTATGGGTTAAAATGAAATTATAATTACCCCAAAACATGTACTAATTCTATTGGATATGTCTAATTTGACCAAAAACAAACTTATAATAAAATATGACCTACTTCGGTCCACTAGGAATAGAATAGGACATTTATTATTATTTTATTTAAAGAAGAGTTAAACGGGTTAAATTCAATGTTTAATAACTCAAACATTTTCAATATAAGGTTACACACAATATAAATTAAAATATAAATATTCATTAGTAATAAAAAATATATTTCATAAATATTCATATTTTATTTTGAATTTTTTTAGACATTAATTAATTTAATTTATTTATGACACAATGACGATGCTGTAATTACCTAATTATTGAATAAATAAAATAATTGATAACATAAATATCCTAATAAATTTAATTTGAGACTTTTGATAACTTCCACTAATTTTTTAGGTTTATATGTCATGTTAGGGTTGTTTAAATAATTTTTTTAATATGTACTCATGCCGTTATGATTTTCACAAAAACCAAATACTAAATAGTGTCAAAATTGACATAATTGAGTTTCTAAAACAAATACTATATTATTAATTGATAAAATATTCCTAAATGTCTAAGGTTTGGCCAAAGGACATAGATAAGGTAATATATATTTAAAAAAACTACTTGGGGTTCTCTTGTCTTGTTATAGTATGTTTATTAACCATATAATATAAAAATAAAAGATAATGGTAAATGTCAAACTATATAACTAAAGTTTAAATCTAAAATGTAAGGTTAATATGGTGTATAAACCTATCCAAAACTTCTTGGATCTGAGGTTTTCGACCCATAATTACGATATCCTTGAAATAAATCATTTCAGAGCCATGTGAAACATATTTTGTTTCATTATAAAATAATATCTCAAGCTTTTCCTAAAGTGACCCTCACCTCTCTTATAAAAGTGTACATTCCCTTCTCTTAATTTCACACCTCAAAAGCCATTTGGCTTGGCCAACCCCTTCCCATATATCATCCCAACATCCCTCACATCAACCTATAGTCCTTACATTGATCAAAAATTCAACCTATGGAACCCTTTTGATCAACTGGAAAGGAAACACCTGAAGAAGTGGTAATAATTTCACCACCCCCTTTCAAGTTCTTTTCTTCTCCCACTTCCACTTTGTTTGTTGTTCCATTCCAAAATATTAACTACAATACCTCTAAAATACTGTGATGTTATTATAAATATGGTACAATGATATTTGTTAATCTATCCATCCGATAAATGAGAAATTTACCATACCTTCGTACGTAAAGCTTACCCTCTCCACGTCGTGGTGTAGTTTGTTAATCAAACACTTCATTATTTGGTTGGGAATAATAATGAGTCTAACTAATAAATATAATAAATATAACAACTTAATTATTATTTATATATGATATACGATCCAATTACATACTATTTAACCATCAATATAATGATATTGTCGCTTGTGCGTAAGTACGGATTACCGTCACCACGAACATGATGAGATTCATTCCTCATCATTATCATTCAAGAATAATTTTCATTTTATGATTATAGATAATTTTTATGAACATAATATCATTTTGTATATGAATCAAAAACATCCTACCCATAACAAACATGGCTTATGTAACCATGTTTATAAAGGAAAACGAATCAATTAACACATATAACTATGATACTACTGAAATACTATTAACAAATCAATATTAGAGGATCATATATGATATCATATTTATGTATATAGTTCTTTTATAATTAAATAACAATGTTTTTATAATTATACAAGAGTTTAACATACCATCGACTCCTGAAAAGTAAATGGTAATGGTTAATTCTATTATCTCGTTACTTATCTGAAGTTGTTAATACTTAAGTATCTACTGCGACCTCTTTTTCATCCACATCCCGGTTTCATGAAAATATATTTCAAAACATTTTACATATTTCTTAGACTATATAATAAATTCATTTATACCTTTGTTTGAATTTTTATAAACTTTTTATAAAGATATCTTTCCGTCGTTTTCAAAACAAGGTCATTTATGACCTTTTTGACAAAAATAAGGTAAGAATGTCTTTTTTATCTTATACGGAGGGTGGAACTTTTTTCTCCATTATAACATCGTAGAAGCTTCCCATAGAAGCTTATAAGAATATTTTTAAACTAAATGTTTTCTGTAATAATTACATGACTTTTAAAAGATTTCAAAATATAAAATGAGATTTCTTAAAAAATCATTCGATTCTATCTAGGTCAACATCTTTTGACGTATTTGAAGCTTGTTAGAAGTTGATTTGTTATGATACAAAATGTCTGTATTGTATTGAAGGTTTTGTGATATGTTTAAATGTGGATTTTTTTATACTATTCATGGTTTATGGATAAAGTATAGATATTTCGTATTCTAGTTTTAATATGAATGTTTATGTTATGTTTGAACCATTTCATATTACGAATTCGTTGGACATAGTATGTCACGGGTGGATCCCTCTATAGATCCTAGATGCACCGGAGGGTCTCATTAGAAAAACTACTGTCTTGTCACAAGGCCTTGATAAAATCATATTTGTAGTCTTAGCACAAGTCCTTGACTATGTGGTTAAGAAGTCTGGATTTTATGCATCCCATCATTATAAAAGTGGATATTGGTATTGAATGTCATTATTCGACTAGTATAATATCAATGTGAATAATTAAATGGAAATTTTTTATTTTATCTTTTCCATATTATGCTGAATTTTACCCTTAAAAGGCATTTGTTTTAGTCTTATACATTTCTATGTTTTAATTTTCCCAAGATGTGAATAAGTATTTTATGTTTGACCTATAGGGATATGATAAGGATATATGTGTGTTCAATATGGGACAAAATGTTGTTGATATTTATATTTCATGATGTAATGTAAACCTTATGAATGTATCTAGTACTTCCAAGGCTACTAAACTGATCATTATTTCTGGATAAGATTCCTTGTATCATGCCAATGTTATCTAATAATACACCCAATATGGGTAACTAAGGTCAGAGAATTACATTTGATATCAGAGGAAGTCTAGTACAAACCATGGAATCTAGATTTAAAAAATCATTGATTAGAGAGCACTACCCTATGATATACTTTTAGGATTATCATAGAAGACCATCGTAGAATTTTTGTACTATAGATATTTTGTGAATATTCCAAGAAATACATCCCTGTCTGGATTCTAGCAGGTAGAGGCATAATTTGCACAGTTGTACCTAGAGGTAAAACCAGAAAACACCTATTTGATCAAGACTCAAACAGGAACTGGTGCACGAAAATGGTCCTTCCTGCACCCTTGGTTAGGATACTTCGGGGGGATATGGGTAGGATAATTCTCATTTTCATTTCAAACCATTATGATGGGTTTATGTGTATATACTTTCTCAAAGTAATCATTTTTATGATTATGGATTATATCCATAAACTGTTCAATTTATTTTAATTGTTTTACAAGTTTGGAATTTGGTATTTCTATTCATAAACTAATCTACTATATGCCATTGTTTAGAAATGGGGCCTAGTAGAAGAAATGGAAACAAAATAAACCCATGTAATCCATGTAGGGATTTCCATCATATTAATGAAATTTATAGTGGAGTTGGTGATGAAATAGGTTTTGATCATAGTATCACCATACTGGGACAAATCAATCAGGTTATGAATAATAACCTTACCCTTATGGAGCACCCATACCCAGAATGTGGAGGTCCAATGATAGACAGCTTCATGAGGTAGAAAAAACCAATGTTTAATGGGAGTACAAATGCATTAGTATCTGAGAAATGGATATGTTCCTTAGAGAAAATATTTTATTGTATGGGGAGTAACCGAAGGGAAAAGGTAGTTATTTCATTTTATCATCTCACAGTAGATGCACATGAATAGTGGACATTAATCCAAAACACAAACGAATATGAAAAAGTATTTAACATTGATGGAGGGAGTTTAATGAGACTTCATTTGGAAAATACATTCATCATAACCATCTAGAGATTATGGAAAGGAAATTTCTGAGTCTAATTAAAAAGGAGGATTAGAATGACACAAGGTATGAAGCTAACTTTACAAGGATAGCATGGCATGCAGCATATTATTTACAAAACCCAAGGAGTAAGGTTGATCTATTCTTTGATGGGTAAAAACAATTTCTCTATCGAGCATTAGTCTCACAATCCTTCTCATCTTATGATGATATTTTCTCATGAACTATCATGATAGAAAAGGCATTCTATAAGTCTTAAGACTTTAAAGAAAAGAAAGAGAAAATATATCTACTAAATAATCTGGAAATGGAAATAATGGAAAGATAGAAAAAGTTGAATATCGATCATACTGTAAATGTGGGAAGAAACACCCTGGTACTTGCCGGAAGAGAGTTGGAGCCTTTTACAAGGGTGGGGAAAAAGTCCACCAAGATCGTGATTGCAAGGGGAAGAAAGAGGTTGTTAATGTTTAACCCTAAAATTATAGATAAAATGGGAATTATGAAAATTAATTTCCAAAGAGCCAAGGGACCAAACTGTAGAAAAGGCCAAGGAATAATTTCCAAGCTTTTGTGATCACTACAGTTGAGGTTGAAGCTCCGAAAGACAAGGTTTCAGGTCATTTAATGGTTTCATCAAGTTTAGCCAATGTTTTATTTGATTCTAGATCATTACATAGTTTCATATATTCCATGTTTTCTTAGAAAATTTGATATTTTTTATTTGAATTATCAAGGGAGTTGCCAGACAAAACACCTAAGGGAAGTATCATCACAACAACATTTTGTGAATCAGTTCCCATTATGGCATATAAAGGTTCCTTATCTGATGATCACATAATCATACCCATGATTTAATTTGATATAATCCTCGTAATGGATTTGCTTTTGTAACATAATGCAAAATATTATTGTAAGAAGAAGGAGTATAAAAAATTTGATTATGATAAGGAGTACATTCTCTTTTGAGAAGAAAACTCACCAATTGATTCTTATCTAGATCCACCCCCAGTAGATCAACTAAATTAAATTATTGGGGAGGAAGAGAATTAAATAACTACGTGGGAGGAAAAAAATTTAATATAGGATGAACCTATTGTGCAAGTATATGTTGATTTTTTCCATAAGATTTTCAGAGACATTATCCTGAACAAGAAATTGTGTTTGAATTTCTATAATTCCTAGTTCTAGGCCCATATTGAAGACCCCTTATTTAATGGCCATTTTGGAATTAGTATAAATAATGAAACAACTAGAGGAATTGAGTATTAAGGTATATATTAACCCTAGTTTTTCTCTATGGGGAGCCCTTGTCCTTTTTGTTAAGAAGAAATATGGATATATGTGGATTTGAATTGAATATAGGGAGGTCAATTCTATAACAATAAAGAACAAGTATCTCCTACCTCGCACTGATAATTTATTTTATCAACTTTATGGAGATAAATAATTTTCAATGATTGAGCTATGATCAGGATATCATCTGTTGTGTGTTAAGAAAGAAAACATTCCAAAAACAACATTTCTAACCAAGTACTGTTGTTATGAGATTACAGTAATGTCTTTTGGACTGACTATTGTACCTCATGATTTCATGGATCTAATAAATAGATAATTCACGTAATATCTTGATAAATTTGTAGTGGTATTTATTTATGAAATTTTTTATACTCTAAAAGCTATGAAGTTCATGAAAATCACTTGCACGTTATCCTAAGGACTCTTTGAAAAATTAATTATATGGGAAATTAAGAAAGTGTGAATTATGCTTTCAGGGGATTTATTTTCTAGGGAATATTTTCTCTAAGGGTGGAATCTTTGTTGATCCTTCAAAGACTAGGTCAATCCAAGGATGTTTATCACCATTGAGTATGCATGAGGTATGCGGTTTTATTTTTTTAGAATGTTATTATCGACGTTTCATCCAGAATTTTGCCCAGTTAGCCAACCCATTAACCATGTTCACACATAAAGGGGTTTAATTTGTTTGGACCAAAGAGTGTAAGGAATGATTTTAAGAATTGAAGAGAAGATTAGTCAATTCTATGATCTTGAAACTACCATCAGGGAACTGTTAGTTTTTTATTTATATTGAAGCTTCAATGAAAGGACATGGTTGTGTGCTTATGCAGTATGATAGAGTTTTTTCCTATGCATCACGACAGTTAAAAATTCATGGTAAAAACTATCCTACTCATGATCTGGAGTTAGAAATTGTAATCTATGCTCTAAAAAATGGAGACACAATATCTTTGGTGAAAATTGTGAGATTTATAATGATCACAAGATTTTGAAGCATATTTTATCAAAGAAAGAACTCAACATGAGGCAAAGAAAATGGATTGAACTACTCATGGATAATGATTCCATAGTACACTCCCACTTGTTGAAGGAAAATAAGGTGGAAGATGTTTTTAGTAGAAAGGATCATGGAGTTTTGAACAAGATGAGAGTGGAAAATGATCATATATACATGGATCTAGTATTGATGGATATTGGAATAACCATGGATGGTAAAACATCAATGATTTTTCAAATGGTTTCCAAACCATCATTACTAGAAAGGGTAAAATGTTCTCAGACTGATGATGAGGAATTTCAAAAGAAAATTAATGATGTGAACGATGGGTGATTGATCGACATCATATATGAAGATGGAATTTTGAAATTTGGGAATAGACTTTGTGTTCCTGATATACCTGATCTAAAATGATAATTATTGGACGATGCGAATAGTTCCAATTTCTCTATACACCTTGGTGGCACTTTGATGTATAAAGATTAGATGAAACATTTTTTGTGGGATGACCTGAAAAGGGATATTTCTGATTTTCCATCAAGATGTATGGATTGTCTACATGTGAAAGCTGGAAGGCAACATCATAGATGATTCATGCTCCTCTTCCCAAACCTGAGTGGAAATGGGATAATATTTTGATGGACTTTTTCATGGTGCTACAAAATAATCCTAGAAGAAATGATGTCATATGGGTCATTGTTGATCATCTTACCAAGTCAGTAAATTTTCTTGATATAAGAGAAGATTTACCACATGAATGTTTGGAAAGACTATATATTAATGAAGATTTAAGGCTTCATGGATTTCCACTATCGATTATTTATGATCATGATCCATGTTTTACATCAAAATTCTGAAAATGTTTTTAGAAATCCCTATATAATGAACTTCATTTGAGAACTGCCTGCAACCCTTAAACTGATGGAAAATTCAAACGGACTATTCAAACCTTAGAAAACATTATGATATCTTGCTCACTTGACATTCAAGGTATGTGGGATCAACATTTACATCTAATAGAATTTTTCATTAACAATATATTCCACTCAAGTATTCAGATGGAACTATATGAAGCATTATATGGAAAGAGGCGTCACATACCAACTTGTTGGGATGATGTTGGTGATAGAAAACTTGTAGGCCCAAAACCTGTTGAGGAAACAATGGAAATGGTAATGATTTTCCAAACACACATCAAAGCGCCCCAAAGTAGGCAAAAGAGCTATGTCGATTACTGAAGGAAGGATTTGTAATTTCAAATATGTGACTATGTTTTCTTAAAGATACCTCCATGGAAGGGTGTTATACATTTTAGTTAGAAGGGTAAATTGAGTCCCAGGTACATCAGACCTTTTGAAATTCTAGAATGAATTGGAATTGTAGGATATCATCTGGAAATGCCTCCAAGTCTCTCCAAAGGTAATGATGTGTTCCGTGTATCATTTTTGAGAAAATACATTCCTGACCCACCACATGTACTCACCTATGAAGAAACTGAACTGGAAACTAATATATCTTATTATTAAGATCCATTGAAAATTCTTGATACTTGAGAACAAGTGTTGATGTTATGATTTTCAAAAAACCAAATACTAAATTGTGTCAAAATTGACATATTTGAGTTTTTAAAATGAATAATATATTATTAATTGATATAATATTTTGAAAAATCTAACTATTGAAAAAAATACTTAGATAAGGATATATATATTAATAGAGAACCACTTGGGGTTCTCATGCATTGATAATGTTTGTTTATTAACCATATAATATAAAAATGCAAAGAGAAATGGTAAATGTCGCACTATTTAACTAAAAGTTAAATATAAATGAAATTATTAATATAGAGACCTAAAACTGTATAAAACCTATTGGTTGAATGGGTTTAGACCCATACCCACCTTATCCATTAAACAAATAATTTTGGAGCCATTAGAAACCGAAAATATTTTTATTGTAAAATAATATATCAAGCTTCTCCTAAAGTGACCCTCAACTCTCTTATAAAAGCGTAATTCTACTTCTCTTAATTTCACCCCTCCAAAGACATTTGGTTCTTCAAAAACCTATCCAAATATCCTCCCAACATTCCTCAAATCAACCTAGAGTCCTTACTTTAATCATACAGCTAACCTAAATAGCCATTATGAACAAATAAAAAGGAAACACCCGAAGAAGAGATAATAATTTCACCACCCTCTTTCAAGTTCATTTCTTCTTCCACATACACTTTCATTGTTGATTCATACCGTAATAATAACTATAGTACCATATACATACTGTGATATTATTATAAATATGGTACAATCATATTCGTTATTCTGTCCATCCTATAAATGAAAAAGCTACCATACATGCGTACGTATGACTAACCATCTTCAGGTCATGGTGTAGTTTGTATTCAAACACAACATTATTTGGATGGGTATAATAATGAGTTTAACTTATGTAAATAATAAATATATCATGTTAATGATTCTTTATATATGATATAACATCCAATTACATATGATTTCACGCTCAATATAATGAAATTTTCACTCATGCGTACGTACGGATTACCGTCTCCATAAACGTGATGAGATCCATTCCCCTTCGTAATAATTCAAGAATAATTTTAATTTTATGATTAAAAATAAAGTTTATAAACAAAATATTATTCTATATATGAATCAAATACATCTTATCCATAACAAAAATGGCTTACGTAACCAATCATATAAAGGAAAACAAATCAATTAACACCCAAAACTATGATACTACTGAAATATTATTAACAATGCAATATTAGAAGATCAAATATGATATATCATATTCATGTATATAGTTTATGTATAATTTAATAATAATTTTTTAACTATTATTCAGGTTCTTAACATACCATCAACTAAGGAAAAGTACAATGTAAGGGTTAATTTTACAATCTACTTACTTATCTGAGGTTGTTAACACATAAGTATATACTGGGAACTTTTTGTCATCTACATCCGTGTTTCATAGAAATATATTTAAAAACATTTTAACTATTTCCAAGAATATAAGATAAAGTCATTTATACCCTTGTTTTACTTTTAATAAAATTTTTATATAGTTATCTTTCCATTATTTTCCAAACAAGGTCCTTTACAACCTTTTCCACAAAATTAAGGTAAGAATATTTTTTTTAACTTATACGATTGGTGAGGGTATTTTTCACCGTTATAACATCTTGGAAGAATCCCATATAACCTTATAAGAATATTTTAAAAATAAATGTTTCATTTTATATTTATAAGACGTTTAAATTATTTCAAAATAGCAATATATATTTCTCGAAGAAAGTTTTGATTTCATCTATTTCAACATCCATTGATGGATTTTAAGATTGTTTGATGTTGATTTGTTATGATACAAAACATCCATATTTTAATAAAGATTTTGTGATATGTTAGTCTATGAATGTAGTTTTTATAACATTCATGGTTTATGGATAAAATATTGACATTTTTTATGCTAGTTTTAATATGAATGCTTATGTTATATTGAATCATTTTCATATGATGAATGCATTGGACATAGTATGTGACGGGTGGAGCCCGCTATCGATCCTTGATGCATTGGTTGGTCTCATGAGACAAACTAGTGTCTTGGGACAAAACATTGAAAAATCATATTTTTAGTCTTGGAAAATGGCTTTGACTATATGGTAATGATGTTTTTAATTATGCATTCCATCTTTATGAAAGTGGCTATTCATATTTCATGTGATTATTTGACTAGGAAAATATACATGTGAATAAGTAAATGAAATTATTTGATTTTATATTTTCCATTTTATGCTAATGCTTATGTTTGAAAGGATTGTGTTTTAGTCTTATACATTGCCTTAAATGTTTGTGATTATTTATGAAAGTTTCCGCTATATTGTTATCCTTACAGAGCATCTAAGCTCAAACCTTTCTATGATTTATTTGTCCACATATGTGAAGAAGTATTTTATGGTTGACCATCTGGGATGGGCTAAGGATATAAGTGTCTTCAAAAGTGGACAAAATGATGTTGATGTTTTTATCTCATTATGTAACGTAAAAGTTATGAATGTATCTTGTAGGTCCAAGGCTTCTAAACTAAGCGGTCATTCGTGACATGATTCCTTGTATTATTCCAATGTTATTTAATAATGTACCAAATCTGGGTAACGGGGGTCAATGAATTACAAATAACTTAAATTCACATATGTATTTATCAAAAAGAATAATGTTTCATAATTCCAAAACATATTGGATATATTCCTTATATATCAAAATGTTGTATGCTTCATCCTTGATATCATAACACATATATCAATAAATTTGCAGTTAATCTCATCAAATTAATCATATGCATCATATCTTTATCGCACGTAAACACAATCTTCTTCAAATAATGAAAACATTAAATTTTTCCATCCAATAATACAAATATCATATTTCCCATAAATAATTTTTCTATGTATTTAACACCATTCAACATATCTTATTTAAATACTTAATGAAAAAAATGTATTGAAAATAAATATACATAATCATTGAATTCCAAAACGTATACAATTAAATCATCCAAAATTATTCATAACCCATTACTCAGGATTAATTATTTTATTCATTAAAATAAAATGAAATGTGAATCCTGGATTAAGGTTCCTCAACCAAATCCTAATCATGCATCTTAGGATTATTGTAAATTTAATTTGAAGAACAACACACAACTTTAACATTTAATTTAAAATAACATTATCCACATATGTATAACCAATACTCGAATCACCATCATGATTAAATTAATGTGATTTAAACTTACAGAAACCATCTTTATAATCCCCAAACATTCCACATATGAAACATTCAATGTTAACATTGCCCTATCTATTTCTAGTTATTGACTCTGACCAGAAGGAAAATTTTGAGAAATAATTATCATAGATGAAAATAATAGGACTGTGGATAATCACTAAAAATATTTCAATATTTGGAACCTTAGATATAATACTAGGTTTTCCATGATTGTTACTGAATTTCCTATATTGTAACCAATAGTTACATATTTCCTTAGTGAAATCTCAAAACATATCCTTAAAAATATTTTTATGGATCTCAATAAATTTTTTGCATCCTAGTTTCTGAATGTTAACTAGATCGTCTCTATGATACCAATTATAAGACCCAATATTGATGTACACAGTAATTAAATTACTTTTACGGAATTCTTAATAAGTTACAGAAACAAATTCCAAAGACCATATTATTTTAGTTTCTTTGGAATCTTGGAAAAATAATTTAATTTGGTGAAAGTTATTTAAATCTCCCATAGAGATCTCCCCCTTTAGTTTTCCTACAAAAAACCATTATTTATAACCTAGGGAAAAGAATACATATGAAAATGGTGAGATAATAAGCTCAGTTATGGTAACCAAGTAAAATATCATACAATACATGCACATAAGAATTTAATAGCATGAAAATAAATTTTCAAAATCATTCCATGTTCAACATATTTCAAAATAATGAGACATGAAATAAATATTGGTAATTCATAAGTAATTAATCTTCAGGGAACATGATCCTTGAAAAATTACATTGGCATAAAACATTGATTTGTGGACTACAAAAAATTATAGAAAATCATTTCATATTATTCATGCCTCATTTCCAAGTCCATCATTGCAGAAAAACTCTACTAATAAACTAAGTTCATTCATCATTCCATCCCTTTATTATTGAATATGATTTACTAACTATTCTTTCCCTTTTTTACTAAACTGATATAATTTACCATTCCATCCATGTCTATCTCATGAGATATAAATATTTACACAGTTTATTGGTGGGATATATAGGTCCCACCCAACTCATTATGAAATCATTATTTTTTTGTTACCCCAAAAAATCATTTATCATTTCATAACCGAAGGAATAAAATTGGTTTCTTAAACATCATTCCATCATAGCATAACCCAATTAAAAAATCATATTTCTTAAATATAAGTCAATAAAAAACATAATAAAACCATAATAATATAAGGTATAGTATAATTAAAACATAAACTTATTAAATAATTCAATCATAGATTGTAACTAATGTTTATTGAACAATTGAAATTAATTCTTTATAAAAATATCCTTTCATCTTCAAAAACATTTTTTTCTCTCAATTTCAAGCAATTTTAAAAGAAAAAAAATTATTTGAAAATAACATTGAAATATTTTAAATATAACATCATGTAAATAAAATATTATGAAAACATAAAAAATCATCATGTTTTATAAGTAAAAAAATATTCTTTTTGTACCATTTTCAGATAAGTCAAAAGGTAACACATATCAAAAAAGACAAAACATTCCATTCATAACATTTAATAAAAATAAAAAATAGGTAAAATTGAAATTAAATAATTTTATAAGAATAGAAAATAATATTACATATTTTGGAAGCATGTATGTGGATGAAAAATATACACCAGTATATACTAATTTATATACAATCTCAGATAATAATGATATTGATAAATTTTTTCCATACCAAGAGGACTGGGTTCCTTTGTACGTGTCGGAACCTCCTATATAAGGGTTTAACTAATGTCACTAAAAAATTAAAGAATCCTATTAATTTTTATAAAATTATTAGTGATCTTATTACTACCCATTTTTTAATAACATTATTACTTGTCCATAAGGTATTGACTATATTGTTTTCTTACGCATGTTTATCATATAAGTTATTATTCCAATTATTACGAAATAATTATATCATTTCCAATATAAAATTATTACAATAAATATCAAATTTATTAATTCTATTCATTTATATAATCATTCATTGATTAGGATCATGTATAATGAATCGAATCACAACATGGAGAAGGTAAGTCGTACGTATGCACTAGCGATGATAACACTCCCATAATTATAGAATGATATTGATGTGGATGGTGTGTACAATATTTTTGATTAAATATTTTGTTTTAAAAATCATATTTATTTATTATTTCTATCTTTAAATCCATCCATGTTAAGCGGATATCATTAATGATTTACACAATAATGTGGATATGGTAAGTCGTATGTAAGCACGTGTAGAGATTTCATTTTTTTGTAGGATGGATATAATATGGAATATGGTAGTTAAATAACCATAATATCATATCATATTATAAGTGGCACTGGATATATTAATTTACAATGGAAACATCTAATAAATATGATGTATATGAAAAAAAATTATAGAATTAATTGGTAGAGAATATTACCTCTTCTTCGATGAGGTTCCCTAGATCGCCTCTTAATGTAACTAGAGTAGAACATTTGAGAATACCAGAAGCTATATAATGTGAATAAGGAAGTTAAAAAGTGAAATTGGTAATGGATTGTTGATATTGAAATCTTAATGTGATATGATGTTGTGAGGTAGGATGTTCCCATTTATAATTGAGAATGGGGCCACCTTTGGAATTCCCAAAAATATTAACTTATAATAAATTCAACCGACATCGAAAAACCACAAAAATGTCTTTGGTTATAATATGACAAGATATAATTTTATAATTTCATAATTCAATAAATTCTGAACATTTTTCTCTAAAAATTTAAACCTTCTCATTATAAGTTAATTATTATATATTCTTTTTAATTTTAAATATCGTTAAAAATATTTTAAAATTAAAATAGTGTATTTTTTACTTATTTGATATCAATTAGACAATAAATGAATAATTTAGAGACATTTTAACTGTATTATAGTTATTAGATATATTTTAAACTATTTTATGATTTTAAAATAATTTAATTATACATAATTCTCATAAACAATGAATAGTGTCAATTCTGACACTATTTAATTAATTGATTTTTTAAAATATGAAGATAATATTTTATCCTACAAATTATTATTATATCCCCACGTGGTCAAGGTAATATAGAAAATTCATTGTATATTGTAATTATCCAAAATTAAATTTTCTTAAATATTTTAAAAACATTAATTTGGTATTTTTCTTTAATAAAATAATTATTATATCCATATGGTATAATTATTAAATATACATATTTTATGAAAAGAAATTAAAAATTAAATACCATACTGAAGAATGTTATTATATCATTAATATGAATATTTTTAGTTGAATTTATATTTGGTTAAATCATATATTAAAAATGATATATTTATTTAAGCATGAATATGACAACTTTAACGTCACTATAAAGAAAATCTTTTAATATTCATAATATATTTAATTTTTCAGATGGGTTAATAAATTGACCATTGGATGATTATGAATGATAAATGCTCTACCAATAATATTTTATCAGGTGTTTTGGTCTTTAAATGGTTATTATATTTTTTATTAATATTATTTTATTGATTTTCCACCAATTAAATTATTTCTACATCTTCAATATATAATCTTTAATGGTAATTATTTAGTGTCTAAAAAGTACATATAAATTATTATGATGATTAAAAACAATTCTGATTTTAAATAACTGTTTATAGTTGAATTTATCTTTTGTATAAACTTATATTCATATTGATATATTACATAAAACATGAATGTGACATCTTAAGAATCTCATTAAGTAACATATTATAAATTCCATTGTATATCTCAATTAGAACCGAAACAAATAAATTAAATTTGTATTTGGAAATATGTTCACATTATTAAAATTAAAAACATTTATTCGTGGATATCACCCATTGTTCCCTATATGGAAAATAATAGATATTAATGACATAGAAAATTACACTTCATGTCTTTATTTAGTTAAATATTTTTTAAATCATTTTCCTTGAAAAATGTCCATTAAATGGAAAAATTTAGATCATTTAGTGTTAATGACCGATTTCAATTCATCAAATTATTTTTTTTCATTGGTTTGGTACATTTTATTGTCCTTGTAATTTTATTTGTAACCTCTATTACCGAGTTTAATATTTTCTGTGATTAAAAAATTTACCATTGTTACTATTCATATTGGTCGTAAACAAAATTTATATAATAATGAAATATGGATCTATTGAGTCCAAATTTGACATATATTTTTCAAATTTTAAAACATATATATTGTGGATTTAAATTATAAATAAAACCTGTAAAATATCACAAAAAATAATTTTTCAAAAAAATATCTTTATAAAACAGAAACTGTTTTTATAATAGATATTAGTATATAATCGATTTTTAAAAAATATTTTTAATATTTTATATTAAAATTATATAATGAAAATTTAATCTTAATCTAGAACAAAAAATTTCCTTGTAATTAAATTAAATGAAAATACATCGATTAATAATAAAAACAAAATTTCACTCTTCATCAAAAAATGAAACATATTAGAAAAAAAATTCAAAAAAACAAATTTTTATGTCCAAATTAAATATAAGAATATTATTTTGTAACATAGAATATATAAAAGAAAAAAAATTATTTAAAATTGTTGTCCCATCAAATGGTGGTAAAAAACATTATTTAAAAAATACTTCTTTTAAAAAAATGAATTTGTTAATATATCATGTCTTGAAAACATATAAGATTAATATTATAAAATATATTGAATATAGTAAATATATAATTAGTTAATTAAACCTATCATGTTTGATTTTATTATTTTATAAACACACTAATATACATTTGATTTTTTTCAGAAAAATATTTCAGTTTTTTAAAAGGTGTCATTTTCATTTTTAATTAATTATTCAGAAAGTAATTAATTATATATTCATGGGTGAAGAATATTTTCATAATTCAATTAATAATTTTCACTCTCAAAATTATAATTCATATGATATTAGGTAACATAATAATATTCATTTGTTTTTTTAAACATTGTTTTGCGTGAAATAAATTATATAAGAAGGACTTGAAATTGTGTGTAATATAAGACAATAATATTGATGCATATACTGAAAGCTAATATGGTTTTGTGTGTAACACAAAATTAACTTCTTGTAGCATAAAAAAATTGATAATTAAATAAATTATATATCATAAAAATCTAAGGGTGTTACTAATATCGCCATGGTAGCATCAAAACCTCCTTTATTTATGTGTCACTGTGTGGGGAAATCGATGGAGAATTCATCCCACATCCTCTAGAGAATATCCAAAGGCTTAAACAAACCACCAGGAACACGATGCTCAACTTTTACCTATTGTAAAACTATGAACATCACCACAAAATCTGCCACCTCCTTGTTCATCCGAGGCCACCAAAACTAAACCTTATAGCCATGGTACTTATTGAAATCTCTAGGGTGTGCAACCAAATGTGTGTTATCAAAAACATGAAAGAATACATAACACATTTCTATTATAATAAACAACATTATATGAAACAATATTTGGTTCCAACCATTATCCAACCATCCCTTTAAAGCATCACTATAGCCAACACGATTGTGTATCACTTATGCCTCTAAGTCCCCCAACTAAGACTCATTCACCCAAAACATTAGAGAAGAATATATTTTCATCTGAATTAATAGACCTTAACCCCATCCACTATTATATCCATGCGCAAAACATATTAGTCCTTCATTTCTCTCCATGCATCTAGAGATTCCAAAACAAACTCTTTTTGTAACAATATTCTCTATGCGTCAGCCATGGAATTTTATATTCCTGAGGTGTAGCAGATCATTAAAACATAATCTTAAAGATACTCATTGCACTTATAGTTTCATAGTTTAATATTATTCTTTTAAAAGATATACCTAAAAATTTTGTGATACATGAAGACCCCAAAGTGCTACATTATAATTTAATGTTTCCATAATTTCATTGTTAACACTATGGCTACTAGTTCCAGATCATGGGTGGAATTGATACGTTCGTGGTGACAAAAATACCTATACCTATAGGATATTACTGATCTTTAATGCATTAGCATGCATCCCAAACCTAAATGGGAAGCATCATAAAAAACCTTAAACATCACCCCTTCCCCAGAAAATTGGAGCAATTGAGCACTAACCATCATCCCCTTTAGGAAACCAAACACTCCTTAACAAAGATCAAACCACAAATAATCATGGCCCTTTATTGTCAAAGCTATCGAACGGCTTGTAACATGATAGAAATTAGGTACATACCTCTTATAATATCCTACATGATAAATTAATCTATGGTACTCTACCATATTAATGGGTTCTTCAAAAAAAAACATATTAAACCATTGATGGATATATCACCATACCTTATTGAGACAACACATGCCAGAGGAAATTCACCTACCACATCTAAAAAATACACTTGGACAACATTCATTAGAGATGGTGTCATCGAATAACATTCAAGAATGTTCTAATATGATTAGTGTTCTCCTCTGATGACCTCATGTATATTAATATATCATCGAGGAATACGATGATGAATCGATCAGTGAACACAAAGAACATTGTGTTTATAAGTCCCATGAACACATCTGGTGTGTTTTTAATACCAAATGGAATTACTACAAACTCGAACTACCCATACATGAACTGGAAGGTAGTCATTAGGATATCAACCTCATTCACCCTCAAATTTTGATATCTAGATTATAGATTGATCATAGAAAACTAACACCCCCTCTATGCTAGACAAAATGATCATGTATCCTATGAATATGGTAAATTTTCTTGAACCTAATTTTATTAATCCTAAGATAGTGTATTCACAACCATAATACATCATCTTCCTTCTTAATGAACCACATTGGAGCACCATGTTGCAAAACACTAAGCCAGATAAAACCATTCTTCCTCAGATCGCCTATCTAAATCATCAACTCTAGAACTTCATAATGTGTGATCCAAATAGGATCCGTCGAAATCAGAGAAGCACCAGGATACAACTAACTAGAATTTACATTTTGTCCATGTTCTATCATCAAAACCTCCAGGGGGAAAATATACAAGAACTCCCTAATGACCTTTGGATCCTACGCCATCTCAGCGTCAATGGATTCCATTGACAATTCCTCCGAAAATCAAAGAAGGTAATCCTCATGCAAACTTACCAACTAACAATCCATAATTCCAATGAAAACCACATGTTATCCTTCTACCTTGGAAAAAATGACTCCCCTCCAAAATAATTTGATAACGAAACATAAATAATACAACAAGTTGATGCTAATAATGACATCATCTAGATGAATCTGTATCAAGAAGAGATCCCCACAAGAATGATATGGTTCCATCAACAATATAAACCTCTGGCACAAATCAAACATGTTTGTCTAGCCTCCAATTAGAATACTCATCAAAAGGGGAATGAGATTCTTCTCTATGTCTAGTATCAAAGCATGTGATAGAGTGAGTCTAAAAATGGAGTGCAAATCTCCTGGATCAAACAAAGCACAAGGTAGGATACTAAACAAAATGATCAAACCTCTAATGATCTATGGCCCTACAGAAAGAGCTATCTCTACTATGCAAAACTCACCATGCCCAGATCCACTTCTTATCTACGGATGACCACCTACATGACAACACTCGGGTCAAAGACCTAAAACACAATTAGAATAATGAGTTCGACCGCTACCTACTCTATCTCCCCACGGTATATCGAAATCATGCTTCCCTCAATTCTGAAATGGTCTCACAAAAAAATGTTATTAGGGATAGAACGGAGCCTTTCAGTATGCACCACAATGATCTTAAGTAGCTATTATGCATTAGTTTTGAAAATTTTCATGAACCACATAGAATAAACACATTGTCCCGATGCCCTCAAGAATGGAATGAATAATAGAAGGTCAAAAAAGAATCTTTTATGGTCAAATTTCATCTGGTCAAAACCATGAAAGCCCACGTGTCTATGACCTTCCACAGAAAACCCTTCCTCTAAATGAACTCTTATGGATCCCCTCTCATAGTAGGCCTCCTAATGTGTTCATCCATTTGACCACCTCTTCAATATTTTGATCATCCAGATATTTTGGAAATGTAAAGGGATTAACTAAATACTATATGAAAGGGAAATGTAACTCCTCATGACTTATCACAAGAAACTCATTATCAAGGAAAAGATATGTCAGAAAACAAAGGCAATCCATGAAATTAATCCCAATCTCTTACACTTAAATACACTCCTATTAAAGGGAGATGTAAAGACCCGACCCTAGTTTCTCGGAGCTGGTGCCTTGTTTGATTACATTTGAATACATACAAGGAATGTGAATCCTGAAGGACCGAGTAGTTTAGTATTATTGGAAACAAGATACATACATAAGTTCATCATTACAACATGAAATGAAAAACAAAATAGAAACACCTTAGACAAATTCCATAACTCCTAGATTATTTCAGTATGTCATTCATAATTGAATTCATATTGCCCTGAGAAAATGAAACATAATAAAGGGTGGGATCAAATGCTCAGTAAGAGTAAGCAATACAGAGGAAGATAATATAAACATTAGACATGGTGAATAATTTAAAACACATGACTTTAATAATAAATGTGAACACATTATGGCAGGAAAATGAGTTGAGTAAATAATACCATAATAAAACAAAATCATGGGTTTTCTACTAATCGAATAACCACATAGAATATATATAGTTGAACTCATAATGATGGGATGCATAATGTCAGACATTCTGAGACATTTTCTCAAGGCCTCGTCCAAGACATCTAATGATTAAGGCCTCAGCCAAAATCCATATCACATTGGGAAAGGCCTCGGAAAATTCCATGTCTATTGGTCTAATGAGACCTACCGATTATATAGGGCCCCACCCATCAGATAATAAGTCGAATGCATTATTCATATGAGGGTAGATAACCATAAACAATATATACATTCATATTGAAACTATATATGAAATGTAACTATCTTTCCCCAACCATTATACATAAAACACTAACCATTCAGAACAATATGGTGAATGGTTTTAGGATAGGTCATCTACAATAGATTGAATCATAAACCATTAAATAAAATATTGTATATGACTTCATAAATTATTAAACCCAATAATACCATGGAATCAACAAGACTGTTGAATTAGATGAAATCACTCTTATAAAATCAATAAGCAATTCTGGTGGTAAATACTCTTTTATTTTGAAATGAAGAGTTATTTTGGAAAAAAAAATTATAAAACCATAAGTGAAGTAAGATAGTTTTTTCATAATAAAATGAGTGATTTGATAAAGATAATGGTTTCCAAAAACAGATTATAGAGTGCCCTTGAAAATAGGTATGAATTTGAGATATTCCCTTGAATCGGGCTTGTATTTTTTAAACAATTTTGAAAGTTACATATAAAATGTGTAACTATCCTGAAAATAAGGCATAATTCTAGTTTGTAAACATATATATGATAATAACACATAATATATAATGATTACATAACAATACAAAAGAATTTCATCGAGGAAATTAGACAATAAAAGTAACCCGAATGAAAATCGAAGTTTGGGGGGAAAACCCTTACTGTAACTCCGAACGTTTTCCGCTCTTGTACTTAAGCTCCTGGAATTTGAAATTATAATTATTAATAACTTATTTGAGAACCTATTATAAATGTATTTATTTTATCATAATTATGGTTAGTTCGTTTATGTTCTTAATGATATGTTGTTGTATTGAATTCCATTTCTTCGGAGTGTTCATTTTCTTTATTTTCATCTACGGTTCACTTGTTTTTAAGTATGTGGAATGAATGTAAAACTCTAAAATTGTAATTATATATTATTTATGAACATAAATCGGTGTTAATGTTCATTTATATAAATTGGTTACATGGAAAAAGGATGAATTATAATATACATCTTTAATGATAATTGTTTCGGTTAATTTGTGGGTTTTGATTACATCGAACCCATTTTTCTTTATAACTTAATACCATTTGAAAAAAAGGATTAAAAAAATAAAAAATAGGTTATATAATATATAATAATCTGGTTCAACCATAACAATATTGGTTTCATGACCAGAATTTAGAATCATAAAAGAAATAGAAAGTCCATCGTCCTTGAATGTGTAAAATTAAGACATCTCGGATGGTGTTTTGTTACAAGTATAAAAGAAGCTAAAAAGGGGGAGATGATGATAATTTATTAATCTATCATGAAAAAAATCCAGTAAATATAAGGTACTGGATTCATCATAAAATTTGGATAAAGTGACGTAATTGAAAAATAAAACAAATGATCTTGAACGGAGAGCCAAAGAATTGAAAAGAGGAATTTACCTCTTAAGCCAATCTTCCTTGAGACCCACCTTAAGGGAGAGGTTTTGGACTTTTAATGAGACCAAAGCTTGATAGACATGGGAGAGGAGGTTGGGAGGGTATTTGGACATAATTTGGATAAGGAACAGGGCTTGAAAGGAGTGATTGGAAGAGGGGGTGAGAGGGGGGTTTTATAGTAGAGGAGAGAGGGGATTTCGTAATATAAAACTCATTAATTTATTATTTCTACGCAACACAAGGAATAGTGAGTATTACATGAACTAGAATAGTAATTTTATCATGTCATCCTGAAACAAGTGGTCTTACATCAGTATAAAATAACATATGACTCTATAATAAGTGTATTTATCTTAATTTTTCAATTTAGGGTATGTCACTATTCATAAAAAATTCAAGTATTTCATAAAAATCCCAAAACGTTACCCCAACCATTTTTCAACATGTAGATTCCAAAAATGAAGTCCATTTTTCAAATATAATTTTCTAAATATTATTAATTTAATATTTAATTAAAATCATATTTTATTATCGAAAACCAATTTTAAAACATTAATTAACTTATTCTAAAATATATGTATATCGTACTTTCAACATGAATATTATTTATATATTATCATAGGTAAGGTTAATATACATTAGGTTATATCACTATTAATAAGGGTTTCTTAATATTCATTAGGGTAGGTTACTATTCATGAAAAATTTTGTTTATCTTATTGGACTCTAAATAACTTACTGATCGCGACTGTATATGTCGGATTTTTGAAATTCACACCACAGAAGTGACAAACTTATGTTTTAAGGGTCCCATAGTACATAGTAGATAATGTGATTATGACATATTTATAAGAAATTAATTTCCTTTAAAAAATATTGGGTCTATACATTCACCCCTCCTTACAAAAACTTTTCCCTCAAAATTTCATTTACAATCTAGGTCAAGAACAGGTTGGGGTACTTCTACTTCATTGATTCCTCCAGTTCCCAAATTTCCTCTTCGTATTTATGGTTTCTCCACTGTACCTTGACCAGATGAGTAGTCTTGTTGCGTAGAACTTTGTCTCTACGATCCAATGTTTTCACCATCTTCTCATTATAGGAAAGATCATCCTCCAATTGTACCACCTTTGAAGAAAGTA
Source organism: Viscum album (assembly GCA_963277665.1). Classification (NCBI taxonomy): domain Eukaryota; kingdom Viridiplantae; phylum Streptophyta; class Magnoliopsida; order Santalales; family Viscaceae; genus Viscum; species Viscum album. The sequence continues at coordinate 698,779,019 of OY728163.1, forward strand.
CATGTGAAGGGTCTGGTATGTACTTCCTTAAGAGGGATACAACAAAGAAATCTTGTATCTTTGACAAGGTTGGTGGAAGTGCCAGTCGATATGCCATAGCTCCAACTTGATCAAGGATCTCGAAGGGGCTGATATACCTAGGACTTAGAATTCCTTTCTTCCCAAACCGCATGAACTTTTTCCATGGAGATATGCGTAGAAATACCAGGTCTCCTACGTTGAACTCCAGGTCTCGTCGACAGTTATCTGCATAACTATTCTATCAACTTTGGGCTGCCTTGATATATTGCTGAATGGTTTTCACCTTCTTTGCCATTTCCTCAACCAATTTAGGTCTTAGAAACTTTATCTCACCGACTTGATCCCAACACAATGGTGTTCTACACCTTTTCCCATAAAGGGATTCATATGGTGCAATAAATATTCTTGAGTGTAAAATATTGTTGTAGGGGAATTCATCTAGTGGAAGTTGTTGGTCCCATCCTCCTTTAAATTCCATAGAACATGACCTCAACATGTCTTCTAGTGTCTGAATAGTCCTCTTGGATTAGCCATTGGTTTGAGGATGATAGGTCATACTAAAGTTCAGTATAGTTCTTAAAGCATGTTGAATACTTTTCCAGAACTTCGAGGTGAATCTAGGATCACGGTCAGATACAATAGAGAGTTGTACTCCATGCAGCGTTACCACTCCTTTGATGTAAATCTGTGCAAGTTGATCCAATGAGAAGTCCTCTCGAATCACTACGAAGTGAGATATATTTGTAAGACGATCCACAATGACCCATATAGCATTGTTTCCTCTAGATGTCCTTGGGAGTCCAGTGACAAATTCCATTGTAATGTTCTCCCACTTCCATGATGGTATGGGTAGTGGTTGTATCATCCCCTTAGACTTTTTCATCTCAGCCTTCACTTGATGACATACCAGGAACTTTGAAGTATATTCAGAAATCTATCTTTTCATATTGTCCCACCAAAAGTTCTCTCAGAGATCTCGATACATATTTGTGCTACCAGGATGTTTAGGGAAATTAGATCGATGAGCATCATCCAACAGTTCACTTTTTAGCTTAGGAATAGCGAGATCACAATGCCTCTTCCTGAATTTGAAAAATCCATCTTCATATGAGAAGTCAGTCACCTTCCCACCATTTATTATTTTAATTTTCTTTTGAAATTCCTCATCATCAGGATAAGAAATTGTTATCCTCTCTAGTAAAGATGTTTGGGAAACCATTTGAAAAAGTGGTGATGTGTTACCTTCCTTAATAATTCAAATATCCATCTTTTCTAGATCCATGAACATAGGATCCCTTTCAACTCTCATCTTGTTCATAATTCCATGGTCTTTTCTACTCAATGCATCTACTACCTTATTTTCATTCCCCAGGTGGTAGTGTATTGTGCAATCGTAATCATTGTGTAGCTCAATCCACCTCCTTTGTCTCACGTTGAGTTCTTTTTATGATAATATATACTTCAAACTCTTTTTCTCTGTATATATCTCACATTTTTTCCCATAGAGTTAATGTCTCCAAATCATCAGAGAAAATATTACCACTGCTAAATCAAGATCATGGGTTGGATAGTTTTGTTCATGAATTTTTAGTTTTCTAGATTCATAGGCAATCACTCTATCATTCTGCATAAGGACACAACCAAGTACTTTCTTTGATGCATCACTATAGATAACAAAACCTTCATTCCCCGATGGTATGGTTAGGATCAGAGCATGCAATAACCTCATCTTCAATTATTCAAAACACTCTCTACATTCCTTGGTCCATACAAACTTAACCCCTTTTCGTGTGAGCTTGGTCATTGGGTAGGCTAAACGAGGGAATTTCTGAACGAAATGCTGATAATATCCTAACAAACCAATAAAACTGCGTACCTCAGTTACATTCGTTGGAGTAGGACATTATTGCACAACCGTTGTCTTTTCAAGATCTAAAAATTTTCCATCCTTTGAGAAAATGTTTCCCAGAAAGGAAACTGATTGGATCCAGAAATCACACTTGCTGAACTTCTTATATAATTTGTTTCTTCTCAGAGACTTTAAAATAGTGCACAAGTGATTTCAATGTTCTTCATTGATTCTAGAGTACACCATGATATCATCAATAAACACCACCACAAGGTCATAAAGATATTACTTAAATAATATATTCATTCGATCCATAATAACAGATGGTGCATTAGTTAGTCCAAAAGGCATTTCTGTATTCTCGTAATGCTCATATCTGGTTCGGAATGCTGTTTTTGGAATGTCTTCCTTCCTCACAAGTAACTGATGATATCCAAATCTTAGATCAATCTTTGAAAAATATTGGGGTCCATGAATTTGATCAAATAAATCATCAATGCGAGGTAGGGGATACTTGTTCTTAATTTTTATAGCATTGATCTCCCTATAGACGATACATAAACTCATAGATCCATCTTTCTTCTAAACAAAAAAGGACAGGGGCTCCCCATGGAGAAACACTATGGCGAATAAATCCCTTATTAATCAATTCCCATAGTTGTTTCTTTAGTTCCACTAATTCCACAGTGCCCATTTTATAAGGGGTCTTCGATATGAGCCTTGAACCAGGAATTAAATCAATGGAAAACTCAATTTCTTGTTCTGGAGGATGTCTAAGTAACTCTTCTGGAAACCCAACAACAAATTATCTCACAATAGGTACATCCTCTATTTGAAAATTCCCTTCCTCACCTACAGTTATTTCATTCTCTTCCTCCCCAATAATTGAATTTAGTTGAGCTGCTGGGGGTAGATCTAGATAAGAATCAGGTGGTGAAGATTCTGCTCTAAAATAAGGTGTTATTTATCATCGTCATCAAAAATCATAACCTCCTTCTTCTTACAATAATTTTTTTCATCATGGTCCGAAATCCAATCCATAATGAAGTTTATATCAAATTAAATCATGGGTATGATGATGGGATTAGCAGATAAATAACATTTATATGCCCTAATGGGAACTGATTGACAGAACATTATAGCAATGTTTATTTCCTTAGGAGTTTTGACTGACAACTCCCTCATTAAATCAAATTGGAAATATCTAATTTTCTTAGCAAAATGGGAAGATATAAAACAATGCGATGATCCAAAATCAAATAATGCATTGGCTAAACTTAATAAAATGATCAAAGTACATGCCACCACGTCACACAGAACTTCAACCTCTGCAGTTGTGATCGCATATGATTGTCCTTGCTCCCTTGGCCTCCTTTGTTGCATATTTCCATGATGTTTTGGACAATCATTAGCATAGTTCACCACCTCCTGAAAATTATAGCATTGAACATTAATGGATCCCTTCTTTCCTTTGCAATCACCAGCAAGATGGCTTTTCTGACCACATTTGTAGCATACTCCTTTTCATTTTAAGCACGCACAGGGGTGTTTCCTTCCACAATTGTCACATGGTGGAAATTCAACTCTTCCCTTCTTCTCTATTTCTTTATTTCCTTTTCCAGGGTTTTCTGTATCCCTCTTCTTTTCTTGCTTTCCCTTAAAGTCATAAGACTTATATAATTCTTTTTAGGTCTTCATAGAACATGAAACTATGTCCTCATATGATGAAAAATTTTGGGAGACCAGTGCCCGCCGGAGGAATGGCCTTAGGCCATCAAAGAATAAATTGATTTTTATCCTTATATTTCGTATGTAATCCACAACATGTCATTCCAGCCTTGTAATGCAAGATTCTTACTTGGAAACATTTTCATCCCCATTTTTCCTCAGATTCAAGAATTGCCTCTCCATATCTGCTCTTTGTTCATGAGGGAAATATTTTTCTAAGAATATTTCCATAAAATCTCTCCATTCCATCTCTTCTATTTCTTCCTCCTCCTTTGTGTTTTGGATTAATAACCACCATTGATCCACATCTCCCGATAGACGATATACTACCATGACAACATTTTCTCTTTCATTATATCCTAAAGAGAAAAATATCTTCTCGAGGGATAATATCCACTTCTCTCCTATAAAAGGGTTTGTAGTCCCATTGAACGATGGAGGTTGTTGTCGCATAAATAGATCTAGCATAGCTCCTCCACGTGGTGGATCTGGACACTCCATACAGGAAACGTTATTATTCATAACCTTAGTATGTTTTCCCAGTATATTTATGAGTTGCTCAACACCAGTCACAACACTAGAGCCAACATCATTATCTTGCATCGAAGGAAAATCCCTACAAGGGACACGTGTGTTTGTGAGGTTTCCATTCCTTCCTCTTGGCACCATCTATAGAAAATGGAATACACTATATTAGGTTATGAATCATAATGTATAATCTTATCTTAACAAAATAATTAGAAAAAAAATTATGATCCTATGAATGGATAATCCCATATTCACAAATACTGTTTCTTTGAGGAATATTTTACATTTCAATCCTTCATAATGGATTATAAAGAAAATGTGAATTATCCTAAAAATATCCCCTAGGAGTGTCGTAACCATGAGTGCGGCAAGGCCCATTGTCGTGCACCAGTTCCTATTCGAGTCTAGCTCAAAGCGGTGTTTTTAGGTTTTACACCTAAATACATCTGTGCCAGAGCCGTCTCTAACTCCTCGTATCCAGACAGTGATGTATTTCTTGAAGGATCCACATAATATAATCCTTACTAAAATAACAGGAAATTATTGTATGTATATCATCAAAGAATAACATATGGACTCTTCCCTAATTCTACGTTTTCTAATTCTAGTTTCCATTTATTCTACTAAACTTCCTCTGATACCAACTGTAAAGACGCGACCCTAGTTGCCTGAAGCCGGTGCCTTGTATGATTAAATTGGCATACATACAAGGAATGTGAATCCCAAAGGACTGAGTAGTTTAATATTATTGGAAACAAGATAGATACATAAGTTCAACATTACAACTGGAAATGAAAAACAACATAGAAACTCTTTAGACAACTTCCATAACTCTTAGGTTATTTCAGCATGTCATTCATAATTGAATTCCTCTTACACTGAGAAAATAAAAATTAATAAAGGGTAAGCTAAAACGCTCAGTAAGAGTAAGAAATATAGTAGAAGATAACATAAAATTTAGACATGGTGAATAACTCAAAACACGTGCCTTTAATAATAAATGTGAACACATTATGGCAGGAAAATGAGCTGAGTAAATAATTCCATAATAAAACATAATCATTGGTATTCTTCTAATTGAATAACCACATAGAATATCAATAGATGAACTCATAATTATGGAATGCATAATTCCGGACATTCTAAAACATTTTTTCAAGGCCTCGACAAAGACGTCTAATGATTAAGGCCTCGGCCAAAATCCATATCACATTGGGAAAGGCCTCAGCCAATTCCACGTCTATTTGTCTCATGAGACCTACTGATGCATAGAGGGGATATAGCAGGACCCACCCATCACATAATAAGTACAATTCATTCCTCATATGAGAAAAGATAAACATAAACAATATATACATTCATATTGAAACTATTATATGAAATTTAACTATCTTTACCCAATCATTAAACACAAAACACTGACTATTTGGAATAATATGGTGAATGGTTTTAGGATAGATCATCCACAATAGAGTTAGTCATAAACCATTAAATAAAATGCGGTAGATGAATTCATAAATTATTAAACCCAATAATACCATGGAATCAACAAGAGTGTTGAATTAGATGAAAACACTCTTATAAAATCATTAAGCAATTCTGAAGATAAATACTCTTTTATTTTGAAAAGAAGAGTTATTTTGGAAAAATATTTGTATAAAACCATAAGTGAAGTAAGATAGTATTTTCATAATAAGATGACTGATTCTAATAAGATAATGGTTTCCAAAAACAGATTATATATTGCCCTTGAAAATAGGTAAGAATTTGATATATTCCCTTGAATCGGGCTTATATTTTTGAAACAATTTTGAATATTACTTTTTAAACGTATCACTATCCATAAAATAAAGAATAATTCTGGTTTGCAAACGTATATATGATACTCACACAGAATATATGAGAAGTAAATATAAATACATAAGAATTTCATCGTGGAAATTAGAAATAAATTTTACCCGAATGAAAATTGAAGTTCAGGTGGAAAACCCTTACCTTAACTATGAATGTGTTCCGCTCTTGTACTTATACACTTGGAATATGAAATTAGACTTATTAATAACTTATTTAATAACCTATTATACATATATTTAGTTTATCATAATTCTGGTTAGTTAATTTATGTTCTTATTGATATGTTTTTGTATTGAATTCTGTTGCTTCGGAGTGTTCATTTTCTTTATTTTCATCTACGGTTCACTTGTTTTTAATTATGTGGAATGAATGTAAAACTCTAGAATTTAAATTAGATATTATTTATGAACATAAATAGGTGTTATTGGTCATTTATATAACTTGGTTACATGTAATGAGGATGAATTATCATATAGAACTTTAATGATAATTGTTATAGTTAATTTGTGGGTTTTGATTACAACGAACCAATTTTTATTTTAACATAATACCATTTGAACAAAGGGATTACAGAATCTTAAATGAGATATATTATATATAATAATATGGTTCAACCATAACAAGAATGGTTTAATGACCAGAATTTATAATGATAAAATAAATTGAAAGTACATGGTCCTTGAATGCGTAAAATTGACACATATCGGATGGTGTTCTTGCTACAAGTATAAAATAAGGTAAAAAGGGGGAGATGATGATAACTTATTAGATTATCATGAAAACCTTCCATTACATATATGGTAATGGAGTCATCAAAAAATTTGGATAAATAGAGGTAATTGAAAAAGAAAACAAATGAACTTGAAAGGAAAGACAACGAAATGAAAAGAGAAATTTACCTCTTGAACCAAACCTCCTTGAGAACCTCATTAAGGGAGAGGTTTTGTTCTTTTAATGATAACAAATCTTGATTGAAGTGGGATAGGAGGTTGGGAGGGTATTTGGATAGAATTTGGAGAAGTCAAAAGGCTTGAGAGGAGTGATTGGAAGAGGGGGTGAGAGGGGGGTTTTATTGTGGAGGAGAGAGGGGATTTCATAATATAAAACTCATTAATTTATTATTTCTCCTCAAGACAAGGAATAATGAGTATTACATGACCAAGAATAGTAATTTTTTCATGTGATCCCGAACCAAGTGGGCTAACATCAGCATAACATCACATATGACTCTTTAATTAGTGTGTTTATCTTAAATTTTCAATTTAATGCTATGTAACTATTCATCAAAAATTCGAGTATTTCAGAAAAACCCAAAAATTTACCCCTACCATTTTTTGACGTGTAGAATAAAAAAATGAAGTATATTTTCAAAAATATTTTTTTAAATATTATTAATTTAATATTTAATTAAAATCATAATTTATTATCAAAAACCAGTTTTAAAACATTCATTAAATTATTCTAAAATAAAGGTATATCATACTTCCATCTTGAATATTATTTATATATTATCATAGGTAAGGTTAATATTCATTAGGGTATATCACTATTCCAAAGGGTATGTAACTATTCATAGGGGTAGGTTACTATTCATGAAAAATTATGTTTTCTTATTTGACTCTAAATAACTTACTGATCGAGACAGTGTATGTCGAATTTTTGAAATTCCATCACAGAAGTGACAAACTTATGTTTCAAGGGTCCCATAGCACATAGTATTCAATGTGATTATGACATATTTATAAGAATATAATTTCCTTTAAAAAATATTGGGTTGTTACAGGAGAGTTGTTCCTACCTATTTTATTCCATCATGCTCTATGAATGGAATTATACCTTGAACTCATTCTTGTTGTAAACCCACAAAATTTACACCTCCTCCTCCCCAAGATAAAGCTTCTAACACTAATGTGGAGCTTTGAATACCTGACTGACCACCAAAGAGACCGAGTATTGTGTTGGTGAAAGGATCATACTTAAGGCGATATCAAGCTCATATAACAAGCTATATGTCTCTATATTCAAAACACTTCCCTCATACATTCTTAAATTGAACTGTTGTAATGAACAAAATGTAATATTAAACTGATCATCCTCCTCAACTTGATCAACTTTTTTGTGAACGACCGGATCTACCTAATGAACCTCCACTTCCAGAGCCACACTCAGATTATGATGTGGAGACATAACTAAAAGGAAAACAAAGACTTCTTAATCCCATGCAGAATAGATTTTTATTATGATTTATTTAAATTATTTAGATTCAGTTTACCCATTTTATCCTTCCCAAAACAACACACTGCAAATAAGAACACATGTCATCATGATCCATGGTAATTTCCTAGTTCTCTACCTTATAAGAAATTCCATCTCACATGTATTTTCAATAACATCATTGTCAATGCATTGGATCATGGGGGCCCTAATATCCCATGTCATAATTTGTCTCTCTAGCCTATGTCATGCACTAAGGTCAACTATGACTATTTCCACACCATCCCATGAAATTCTCAATGTGCCTAACTCCAAAAAACATCTTCTCTATCAACCATCACCTATGATACCACTATATCTTGACCCGTCCCTCCAAAGATACACATCCTAGTCTAAAATTTTGGAATAAAGATAATTTCCCCCTAAGTCCCACCTCCAGTTTGCCATAGGTTTGTGGCTAGTACCAATCATGTACAAATATCACAATATTGGAGGATTTACCGTATTTGAGAAGCATGATCGAGATATATGATGGATCATCCACAATTAAAATCAAAGACTTATTGTCATGAAATAAAAAACCATCCCACATACATGTATAAATTAGAACTTGTACAAATAAAAAATTATCCAAAGTAAATACCAAAATGTAATGCTGAGTAGTGAGACAAAACTATCAAGATCATAGCTAGTAATGTCTAACATAGTATGATAAATCCTCATTGAAACCTAATATAATCTTATATACATAGGTTTATCATATAATTATTCTCGGTCGGGAAACAAAGGTCTCTCATTCAAATGTTAATGATGCATAATAATGAAACAATTTGAAAATAGAAGAACATGATACCATGGAAGTAGGTACACTGACCAATCCCAAACTCACCAAGGTTTTCTCACCATGTGATGCTGGTAGTGTAATAAAATATAATGAAAACATTTGATATGGTAACCCAAACTAGTTTCCCACTGATTATCTTCTCTCACAGTCAATCAAAAAACGTTCTGTCTCTCCAAACCCTTTAGAATATATCCACTCACATCCTACATGCAATCAAATGGGCCTCATAACCCATCACATCTCATTCTAAAGACACATGGGAAAGCACATAACTACTCGTCCTGAAGAAACATGGGAAAACAACCTCTCCCATAGACACCTCAGCTACCACATCCGAGCACATCTTGACTGAAGGAACTTGGGGCATCATTCCTGGAAGGAGTAGTGAAGGATGGGTGACCAGCTAGCCATCCTCCCATCCAGATTTTGGGAAATATCCCCCCTCCCATGACTATGTAGGTGTTTGGAACATAATTCTCAACATTGGAGGGGTTATTATTGAAATAATAGTAGAAATAAATTTTTATAATTATATATAATACCAGATGCTCATACCCAAACTATGGGTTCTCAAACAGTCTACCATGTCACAAAACTGCCGACTTTTTTCTACCTCTAAATGAAAAACACCCAAAAAAACATGCAACAGAACCCAAAAAAAAATTTATCCATTTTATTAAAACAAAATTATTCTCTATTAAATAATTCATTTAGCCTTTCCATCACTACCAGGGGAAAAATGAAACATACATCAATTAATTTTTGAAGGTGATGTGCCTGATAAATAAAGGCATATTCACATAGAAAAAACATCTTTCCATGATATCCCTATTTAACAACCATTCATGATATATCGTATATGTATATATATCTTGATATAGGGTGAATCATTATGAATGTGATAAATTGAGAATCACCTATACGAACCACCACCATCATTCTTCAAATTAATCCTTCCTAAACCACTATTCCATTGAGAACCACCCCCAACTCAGAACCACATTTTGAAAACCCTTAATCCACAACTAGGTCTGCATCCCCACACCAAAACAATACCACACCCAGATCATCACAATAGAAAATCTAACCCCATCTGAATAGACATGCCAATATCTTCATCACCACATGATACAAATTATGACATATTCAATTTTAACAATATAAACCTATTACATTTGAGCATGGTTATTTCAAGGGGTTATCACAGAAATAGTTTGATCAAGGAGAATATATTTATTAGCCAGATATATGTGGTTAACAATATATAGATAATTTTTTCAAATTAAAAAATAAACATTCATTCTATAAAATATCCCATAAATAAATAAGTACCTACAAAATCCTTGATTTTCCAAGGGTATTTAGCCTATACAGATCACAATTTTAAAAAATAAATAACAAATCAATATCATGTGTCAATTTTCCAACCTCACTATATTTTGATTTAAATATGATTAAATTACCTTTGTTAATATGGAAAAAATATATGCAGATTTTTCACATCTATATACACATCCGACATTATACACAACAATAAATGATGAAGGAAATCATACATGGAAGAAGAGGTTATCGTCACTTCCTTGTAGCACCAAAATAGGGCCGCACATTTTGCAAGAACAACTCTAGGTAACTAAAAACCAAAAGCTACAACATGATAGTTTAATACCCTATAATGAAAGGTTCTAGTAATTGTATCGCAATATAAATAATTATAGGAGAAAAATAGGAAAATATTTCAGTTATTTGGAAATACATAACCTAATTAAAAGGATTATATGTGTTTTGATGTGTCAATAAAGGTGGATCGGGTCAAGACCATACGTTTTGTCAAATTAAAATCCTCCTTGCTCTATGGGAATTTATGATATGGTTTATGGACATTTAATCAGTTTCAAATTATTTCAAATAAGGAATTAGAATTTGTTTACATCAAATAAGATTTAAAAATGGATGATTTCAAAGAATCTTCAAACACTATTTGTGAGATACCATCAGATGAGGTTTCGATCGATGAGGCATAACCAGACAAAGTAATTTCGAATGAGGCACCTCTCGATGAGGCATCATTAGATGATTTATAGCTGTAAAAGGAACCACTGGTTAAGGAATTGTCATGTGAAACACCGGCCACTAACAGTGAGAGATTGTTGGGAAATATACCATGAGACTTCCTATTATTTGGCATGAGGCACCTTCAGATGAAACACCCTCCACTGTTATTGAGACAACATCGAGGGAGACACTACTACATATCCTACTATCCAGCATGAGTTACTAGTAGATGAGGCACCATTGGGAGAGAAACCAGCAATGATTGACCCCCAGGGTGACACCGTTAGGGTGACACCCCTACAGTGACACTGTGATAGTGACACAATTAGTGTGAGACAATATTGGAAAACATGAAAAACTGGGAATTTAATTAATGTTCTGGAAACAATCTGCTTGATTTCACAGAATACCTCAATCCCAAGATTCTCTTAATGGAATGGATCAAAGAGGTCTAGGACATTAAATCTAAAAAATGTGTACAGGAGGAATAATGAGTTTCACATAACCACCAGGGCTTATGCATATGTGGGTCCCACACCTATGTCTTTGTATTTGTATATAGTTTGTTTGATCACATATACTCTTGACAATGTTTGTTTCCTATGGGCCAAATCTGTGTTTGACTGGATGTTTCCATTTCTATATACCACAGCATTTACATTCCAAGTCCCCAATTCGAGTCACAATACATGTAAAATGGGTCACATTCCATATAATACATAACAATACACAGAACCGTAAACCACATCTAGGGCCCCAGACATTGTACGTGTTCATGCATTAGACAAACTATAGTACTGAATTTATATAAACTTTTAGGTCTTACTCATGAATTTTATCATGCTCTTATAGCCAATGAACCAAAAAATCATACTGATGATTGTGCATCTGGTCCATTTGAACAACTTTACCTATGCTCCCAAGAATTTAGTCTAACAAAATGCTCAATAAATGGCCCGATGTGTCATACATTGTTTCTACCTCAAATTGGAGTGAACGGAAATCATCAAACCACACTGGATCCATCATAACCATAGTTGCTTCTAGAACCACATGCCAATAGGAATATGGATCTATGATAAAAATAATTTATTCAATGAAATGTGTGTGAAATGATTGATTAAATGGAATTTGTTGAACCACTATCCAAAATAAATTTTATGGAAGATTTCATGATTAAAAATGGGTGAAATCCAAGATACACTCCAAATAGGCCATCCCCTTGGTCATTTTCGGTTGGAGTAAATCTATTTCCATTAGAACAATGGAAAAATATCCAACATAAATAAAAAATTCTCCAAAATTCCATATAGATAAACTCGTAACTATAATGAAAAAGATCTAGAAATCAATACTTTGGTTGATTGAGTCATGTCTACTAAAAGAATTAACAAATGGAGATGGTCCAAATAAAACAAACAGTTGACTTCAATTTGGATAAATTGTTGTAGAATAAAATTTTTTTGTCATTGTCAATGGTGAGATCCTAATGTTCTATTATACAATGATCGAGGATCGATGATCGATGATCTAGTCATCACTTTCCAATGGATTCTCCTCTAACATTATCTCACAAATATCTATGGTTATGAATCTCACATTGAGATGTTCCTATTGAAATGCATTTATATACCAAAATCAAGTAATAATATTTAAAAAAATGAATCATTCTATTTAATAATTATTCATCTAGTGACCTTCCTCATCATGAATTTCAGACATTCTCCATGTTTATATTGATTCAAGGGTAGGAAAACACTCTATAAACTCAATGAATGCCATATATTTTAAATCATATCCATCATTAATAAGTTTTAAAAAATTATCAGGTTAATATATCTTTCATTTTATTTAAAATATTTTATATATTTCATAAATTAATTCTTCAAAAACTCGGCCTAATATTTCCATTCCATCTTAGTTCCTTGTTCATAAAAGAATCCAGAATACATTCTCAAAAATACATTAAATAATTTGAGTCATTAAATTCTCCCCACCTTGAGAATTTACTTCTCAAAAATAAAAAAACAGGATAAAAAATTAATATGGGTTCTGAGCATCCATCTGGGTCCCTTACTTCTAGGAACTCTTCTGAATATTTTCGTGCTGCCACTAGACACGCACATGGGGAATAAATTTCACATGTAGGATCCTCACATGTTGGTCCTTGATTTATATTGATTACATTAAAAATGTTTTTATATCCTTTTTTCCAACTCTCCTAAGTTTTTGAAATTGTTAGATCAGGAACATACCACCTCTGCTATGAGACATGAGTGATGTCATGTACATGCTCTAACTGTAGCGGTGGAGATAAGAGGTATGACGCCTCATCAACTATTTAAAAATATAAATAAAGGGATTATGCATATAAGAGATAGATTTACACCTTAGCTATATCTCTGTAATCCAAATCATGGTGAGACTCTTTGTAACCCATGGCATCCCTCTTTGAATTCCCATTTCCTCTTTCATTGGTCCACATAAGACATATGATGGGTCTATGCCATACCCACCAAATCCTATCTAATATAAACCATCTCTAAGTGGCTCGCATCAACATTATGACCATACAAACCGACTCTCCTAGGATTGTCCAACATACAGATGAACAACATGGTTTCTCGTAAAATTCGTTGAATAGTTCCATACTGACAGTGGAATGATATATGTTTTTGTATAAAAAATCCACAAATTTTAGGTGATCCTATGAACAATAACTGAAGTGTAACATGCATGACCACATTATGTACTCTAGGAACTGAATTGTTTTTGTAGTTTGGCTGCTAGTCTAGGATTGAATTGTTATTCTCAAATCCAATTGAGTTCTAATGTCCTCCTTTAATAGCAGTGCTGATAACTGATGTGAGACGTGATTAATATAGTTCAAAATGATTTTCAATAGAACATTAGGTAGTCTTAATGTCTCTTGAACGTAGGGGAATCCCTATTTTTGTACCAAAATATTCTATTGAATTTATATAAAGTAGGATGACTTGGTGATTCATTCTCTGGTCACCAAAATCGCATCTTTTCCCATGGACAAATTAGGGAGCCCCATCACTATGTCCATGGATATCCCATACCACATCCAATCAAAGTCCTCAAGGGGTAGAAGTAACCATTTTTGAATCTCTTTCTTAGCCTTCACATTCATACATTTAAGTCATCTAGAGACAAACTCTAGAACCCCAAATTACATCAATGGCCACCAGAAGATCCACTGACAGTCCTTGTATAATTTACCACACCAACATGTACAACTATGTATGACATATAAAACGCTGTCAGCACCACCTCCCACAATGAAATTGGTGACCTTATCCACCCTCTAAAAATTTTCATGTTCCCCCCATTCAAAAAATATATAAGTATCATGTAATATATATATATATATGTATATTGGGTTCCAAATAAAGTATCCCCAAAATATGATCTCCTTGACTCACTATAAAATTTGATAAGTAACAACCTTCGACTAGAGTAAAGCTTCTCCATCCCCATTGATAATGGATAGATATAATGATGGAACATGATCTAATATCTTAATAAGTAGTTGTGAATGTGATCTCTATCTCAGAGCATATATGACTATGTTCTCGTTCATAGAATAATATAAAACCCCACTATAATAATTTAATAGTAGATCTATCCATCACAACAATCTCTTGTTAAAATCCATGTGAGAAAATAAAAACGTCAAACTCCTATGTTAGGAATAGTAGGTAAAACACATTACCTTTAGGTAGTGTCATAACATATTTAGTTCAAATACCATAGCTTCTAACATAATATCATGGGTTTTATCTCTTTTCATTTGGCCATAGCTGATGTAAACTGAAACACCCCAAGATTCCACAGTAGGTTTTCCTTTGAATAATGCAATAGCTTGTGTTGTACCCAACTTTGAGTCCTAACACACCACAACCAATCAAACTTTCTATTGTGAAAAATAATACACACTTTTTGAAATTTTATAAATTTTATCTTTCAAAATGGACTTCATTTTTGTATTCCGAATGTCGATATTAGCTTAGGGTGATTTTTTGGTATTTTTTTTAAAACATTCAATTCTTGATGAATAGTGACAAACAGTGAGTTGTAGTTTAAAACTGAATTTTTATTTAAATTTATTTTTGGTCTAAATAGATACATAATACCTCTATATGTTCAATGTATTTCATTTCAGTTATGTTCTAATAATTATAGATATATTAAAATTTTATCGAACTTTTTACCATCTTTTACCCACCACCTTGGAGTATTTAAAAATTTACATACAACATAATTTTACTGCTTTGGTGAGTTTAATTTTGAAAATATGAAAGACATGGTTGATATTAGTAAGTATAATGTGGTTCAATAGGATGAAAATAATTTTGGGTGAATAGTAACTTTTTACTATTATTTAAGACGGTTAAAAGTAAGTATGGTAATTAAGGGTAAAAAATGCTATTATTATTATTACACTAACACATGTACTAATTATATTGGATATGTATAATTAGAACAAAAACAACCTTAGGAAAAAAACATGAACCTCTTTGGACCACTTGGATTAGATTAGGACATTTATTATTATTTAATTCAAAGAAGAGTTAAAAGAGATAAAATCAAAGTTTTAATATAGTGTTACACATAAGATAAATTAGACTAAAAATATTCATTAGAAAGATATAATGATTTACTAAAAAATTTTATTTTATTTATATTTCATAAACATTAAATAATTAAATTTAATTATGACACAATGATGATGGAGTAATTACAATATTAATGAATGATTAAAATAATTGATATTATGAATATCCAAATAAATTTAATTTGAGACTTTTTATGGATTACATTAATTTTCTAGGATAATATGACATATTAGTGTTGGTTAGATGAAATTTATTACTAGTAATAATGTTGTTGTGAATTTAGAAAAAAAAACAAAATACCAAATAGTGTCAAAATTGACATAAAAGAGTTTATAAAAAAATATTATATTATTAATTGATATTCATTTCCTAAAAATGTAAGGTTCATCCAAAATACATATATAATTATAGGTGTATCATTAATGAACCACTTGGGGTTCTCATGGTAGTATACCGTTTGTTTATTAATAATATAATATAAATATAAAAAGATACATGGTAATGTCAAACTATTTAACTAGGAGTTAAATCAAAAAGATAATGTTAATATAGTAATCCAAACATATATAAAACATTTTGGTTGAGTGGTTTTCCACCCATCCCCATATCATCCATAAATAATCAATTTTTTTACAATTATAATCCGAAAATCATTTTATTATAAAATAATATTTCTAGCTTTTCCTAAGGTGCCACTCACCCCTCTTATAAAAGGGAACTCCCCATTATCTCAAATTTACACATTAAAAGCCATTTGGATGGGCCAAAAAATGCCCAAATACCCTCTCAACTATCCTCCCTTCATCATAGAGGCCTTCATTTAGTTATAAATCCATCCTATGGAGCCCTTTTGATCAAATAAAAAAAACAACCCGAAGAAGAGGTAAATATTCCATCACCTCTTTCAAGTTTCTTTCTTCTTCCACTTCTTCTTTATTTGTTGTTTAAATTATAAAATAATAAATCCAGTATCTTCTATATACTATGATGTAATTATCAATATGGTACAACCATATTCATTATTCTATCCATCCTTTTAATGACATGTCACCATACGTGCGTACGTACGACCTACCGTCTCCACGTCATGGTGTAATTGTTATTCAAAACATTATTTTTAGGGTGGGTATAATAATGATGTGTAGTTGATGTAAATAATAAATATAACATGATAATTATTTTTTATATATGTTATAACATCCAATTAAATATTATTTTAATATCAAAAGGATGATATTGTCACTCATTCGTATGTACTGATTACAGACTCCACGAATGTGATGAAATTCATTTCCCATCGTATCCATTCAAGACTAATTTTCATTAGATAATTAAAAATAATATTTAAAGACTTAATATAATTCTTAATATGAATAAGATACATCCTATCCATAACAAACATTACTTATGTAACAATGAATAAAAAGGAAAACGAATCAGTTAACACCTGAAACGACGATAAAACTAAGATATTATTAACAATGAAATATTAAAAGATCATATATGATATCATATTAATGTATATGATTCTTATATAAATTAATAAAAAATTATTTCACCATTATATAGGAGGATAACCTTACCTCGATTAAGTAAAAGTATAAGGTAAGGGTTAATTTCACAATCTCTTTATTATCGAAGATTGTTTATACATAATAATATTCGGGGGCCTCTTTATTGTCCACATCATTGTTTCTTAAAAATGTATTTCAAATTTTTTTTACTATTTACTAGAAAATGGGGTAAAGTCATTTATACCCTTATTTGACCTTATATGTTTTGAAAGGAATCATTCTGTTGTTTTCCAAACAAGGTACTTTATGAGCTTTTCGACAAAATTAATGTAAGAATTTTTTTTAACTTATACGGCGGCTGCAGCTATTTTCCACTATTATAACATCGTTGAAGCATCCCTTACAAGCTTATAAGAATATTTTCATAATAAATGTTTTCTTGATAATTCTGTGACTCTTAAATGTCTTCAAAATAGAAATATATATTTCTCTAAAAAATGTATTGATTTCATCTATGTCAACATACCTTGATGGATTTCAAGTTTATTTGAAGTGGTTTTATTATGATACAAAACTTCTATAATATATTGAATTTTTTTTATCTGTTTGAATGTGGATGTGCTATTTTTATACCATTCATGGTTTATGGTTAAATTATTGACATGTCATATTCTAGTTTTAATACGAATTTTTGTGTTTTATTTTAACCTTTCATATGAGGAATGTATTGGACTTAGTAAGTGACGGGTGGAGCCCGTTATAGCTCCTCGATGCATCGGAAGGTCTCATGAGACAACTAGGTGTGGAAATGGACGAGACCTTTCCCAATTTTATATATGGTTTTGGATGAGGCCTTATTCATTTTTAGACGTATTGGATGAGGCCTTAACAAAATGTTTCAGAATGTCAGGAATTATACATTCCCTCATTATTAAAATAATATTGATGGTTCATGTTGTCATTCGACTAGTATAATACCCATGATTATGTTTTATAATGGAATTATTTACTCTGCTCATATTCTTTCCAAAAAATAATTCATGTTTATTATTGGTAAAGGCATATGGTTTAAATTATAAACCATGCTTAATATTTATGTTATCCTCCACAATATTTCTTGCCCTTAATGATCTTTTGAGCACACTCCTTTCTTATGATTCATTTTCCCCGAATATGAAGAAGTTAGATATGCGTGACTTTCAGGTAGAAACTTGTAGTCTTGGATGATTCTAATGGAATAAATTCGTGTTGTATTTATTTTCAATTTGAAAAGTTGAACTTATTGATGAATCTTGTTTCCTATAATACTAAATTGATAGGTCTTCTGAGACATGATTTCCTTATGATCATGCCAATGTTATGTAATAATACACTAACTCTGGGTAACTAAGGTCGGGGTATTATATAAGACATAAGAAATCACCACCTATTTCAGCATCAGAGCACAACCAAGGCCGGTACTGATTATATCACTAAACACTATATACTTAACCCACTCTTCTAGAAAATTTAACGTTTGGAGTTCTCAACAATCTCAAACTAAAATCATGGATGTCATTATAGATCCTCTCTTCTACATGAAATGATTCCCTTTCTATTTCAAATCTATTTATGTTGCTGATATCCAAAAAAATATTATATATGAATCTGTTATAGTATCCTACCAACACAAGGAATAACCTCACACTTAGCAATATCTTGGGTGGATCCCAAGCTAACACCACCTTGGCCATTGCTGGGTTCAATTCTACCCCATCCTATGATATAACAAGTCCATAATGTGGACCAAAAAAATCTATACCTAACACTTCACGATCTTCTATTATATATGATGCTCTAGATGATTGTACAAAGCTATACCAAAGATTCTCGCATTATAAATACAATGCTCCCTATTTATCATTAATACATGATTTATATGTAAACAAAATAAAACCCAAAAGATCTAGAAGTATTGTTTATTTTTGAATTAATTAAAATAAATGTAAAATAAAAACAATAAAAACATATTATTTATTGAAAACATCCCCAACATGCCTACACTTAAAAATGCATTGGAAACCTGGGGACATATATAAGAAAGGGGTGAGCTATAAATACTAGTAAAGGAATGTACATGACATGACATGAAGGGAATAATACACGTTACAATATATATATATAAATGGATTGTAAAATAAAAATTAATAATAATCCATGGTATAACATGATACTCATAACATGGGGAATGTGGATTCAACATAAAACTAGGCATCATAAACTTAGGTACAAGATAACATCCAGGAGATCATGATAGAAAAAGTCCCATAAAGGTATTAGGTTCATTCTATTTTTTAAAATCAAAGCTCCTGAAACTAAACATCACACCATGCATTGGAGTGTAATATAATTTTTGTAACACACTTCACATTAATTTCCTAATCATGATTATTTGTGACATAAACATAATACAACCAACATTAATTCATCATAATATTTTATTCCATGATCATGGAGTGTGGAATAAAGAAATGTATTTACAATTTAGAATAACAATATTTGTATAATGGTGAACCCCATTGATAAAAAGTTGTTATTTAATTCACTAAAAATTATTTTAGAATGGAAAATCCCTTTGAAATTTCCAAAGCATAATGACGTAACTAAAATAATCATAAAATAGTTTTATAAGATTGAAATGGGTCCCACATTATATGGACCATAAATGGTCAGAAATATAGACATGGAAATACGTATCCAAACCATATGAATTGGAAATAGAAGGCATAAGATACTGAATAAATGTGAATAAATAAGAGAAGTTATGGATCCCTTACATTGGTGTCTAACTCCAAATGCATAAAAGGAGACACTTTAGAGTCTAGGTGAATATTCAGACTCTATAGAGAGTAGCATAGAGTAAGAAAATTCTCCATGGTTTTTAGTGATGGTAAATGGGGGCTAGGGTGGGATTATATTGTAATTGATTGGAGATTTAGTTATTATTTATCAAACATTGGTTCTGGAGTCTATAAAAAAAATAACCAAAAACACAAACATTCCATGGTTTTGACCATGTTTTCTACCATAAGGCACTAGTTTTCATTATTTTATAAGGTTATGTGATAATAAAATAAAACACTTTCTTATATGGTGGTGATTCATCATATAAATGAAATGTTTTTTAAACCATAAAATATAATACAAGTTACGAACGAGTCATAATTGATTAATATTATAAAAGTATACATAAAATATAACAATTTTAATGAATTAACATATAGTTTTCTATGGATACTTTTTATAGTATTAATTATAGAACCATTAGGTCATTATGAAATTGGTGTTGGCACTGGTCATAGAGTGAGTTGATGTGGTGAGGTGATATTTTGGCATTGTATTAGTGTTATAACTGACTATTCGAAGCTAGTTGAGGTCTATTGGGACTCATTTGGGGCGGTTGTTGACCAACAAGTGTGGTCGTAGCTGTTCTCAGATGAGGTCTTGTGTTAGTTGGATCTCATCAAGATTTCAGAGTGTAGCTAAGGATTCATGTTACCTCAGATGATTATAAACCCTCTATTTCATTGTCGGTGTTGTTATTCTTCTTTGTGAGTGTTTGTTAGAGAAAAAGAACCTTTGGTGTAAGAACCCGGTTCTTATTCTTATGGTACGAGTTTCTTCATTTCCTTTTTCTTTAAGGTATTTGAGAAAAATAAGGAAAATGGGGAAAATCACAAATTTTGTGGATACACGCTGTGTACTTTTCCACACAACGTGAATTTTGGTCGTGTGTGATGAGTACATAGGGCGTGTACGCCTAGAGGTGAGGAAGGGTGAAAAAACTGACTACACGTCATGTACATGGTATTTACACGTCGTGTACTTAGACTGCAAGTGAAAATTAAGGTGGTGGATATAGCCACCATCCGAGAGACAGTACAGTCCGTGTATTTAGTAACACAGATTGTGTACTCATGTCGACAGATGAATAACGCAATGGTGTAAATTAGCCGCCAGTGGAATAGTTAAAAAATGAAATGTACACGCTGTGTACTCGAGAGTACATGCGTTATAGTTTGTTTTTTCACTTAAAATTGGATGTAGACTCCTCTTTCGATAGAGGAATATTATTACTTCAGAGGAGGGTAGGAGAAAGGGCTGGATCATGGAGGAGCTCCCGATCGTCCACCAGAACTCGGATTCCTTCGCTAACGGTCTCGATTGAACCATGCGGGTGAGTTCTTATATGTTCTTGAACCCAACCTTCCAATTCTTTCATGAGGGGATTTTATTTGGATTTTAACGGGTTTACGTTCATTCTAGATCTACATCGTTCTCAGACGTTTCAGAAGACGTCGTTCATGTATAATGATCAGAGGAGATCAAGGTAGGTTGTCTGATGTTAAATTCCAACTGCTGAGTGTTTTTTTGTACCATTGTGTTGTGCACCCATGTTTGGGGTGTCATATGGATGAGGCCTTGATTAATTAAATACCTAGAATTTTTTATGTAATTTAATGATTATGTAAAACTACTGTTTGGGATCATTGCTTGGGTCAAGGGCCACCTCATGGGTGTGTTCTATTATTTAGACGTTTGGCTAGGTTACCTGAAGGTATGCCACGATTTAGCATGCCTTGAGATTGTTTAAAAGAAACTGTATGTAATTGATTTCTTAGGTGTTGGGCTTGATACGGTTGCTTGTTTAGCCTAAGGGCAGTGTTTCTCATGCCTAAGGAAATGTGTTTTGTTTAGCATGAGGGAAACCTTTATCATGCCTATGGGAAGTTACATCCATGCATGAGGGAAATATTTTTTATGACTAAGGGAAATCACCAGAGGGTTTCGATTCTAATTACCTGAGGGTATGTTTTTTCATGTCTTAGGACTCTGTTTACATTTCATATTCACTGTGTTGATTTCACATGGTATACCTTCCAAGATAATTCACCTGCTTGGTGTTGTTTTACCTTGTACTTGTTAGATAGATTATTATAGTTTTGTTGCGGCACTGTTTAGATGATTGTCGGCTGAGGCTGAGTCTTAAGAACTTACAATTCAATTATCATGAATTATAAAAAAAAATTAATGGAAATAGAAATGGTAGGAGTATCTGCTTTTGAGTACTTCCTAGTTTAATACATTTCCATTACTGCACGCTGTTGTTCCACAAATTCACTATCAGTTGGGCACGGACATTTGGTGGATGCCTACTGGGATTTATTTCTCACATCCTATTTAGGTCATGTCTTTGTCCCAAACAGATTATATTTCTTCAGGTTTGGATATGGGAAAGGCTCCATATATTGGTACATGATTGTTGTAGAGGAGTAGGAGTGTAAGGGACCGTGCTTAGGCTTGCGATGCTGTTGAGTTCCTACTACGCTGTTTTATTTTGTCTTGTTGTATTTTTCCCTTATATTGTATTTTTTCGAATTGAAGTGCATCCTCCTTTGGATGATTTCTTAGACGTAGGGACATATTGCATCATTATATATGATTGTTGGTCATTTCTTTACTTCAGTGCTATGTCCTTTTTAGAATTGGTATTGTTTACTGCTACCGCCTTTTCGTGTTTTTTTTTGTTCTATTGTGTTACACATTGACAAATGATGGCATAGTTTCCCCACTATGAGACATAGGACCTCACTTCTAGTCAGCAGCCTCTGAAATTTGGGGAAATGCGATTGAGGTCATGTGACCAACCGGGTTCGGGGAACTAGTTCAGTGGCACCCGGATCTAGGTTATTAAAAATTGGCATCATGGGAGTTTTTTCTCTGGACTTTGACACCTATATCCTGGGATAGGATGGAATAGGTTCCTAGTAATAAGCTATGCCCGGGTGTAGCTAACCTCTGTACAGGGAAAATCCAATTTACCTCATGTTGTTATTTTACTGATTTGTAAATAATACAGTTTATTAGATTTTCACTATTGGGTGATGCACTTATTGTGTGCTTTTTATATTTTTATACCTAGGTTCTATTTAGTTGTAGCCCGATGAGATTAGGTTATGCCATCTCATGCATCATTTAGGAACTTGTTAGAATCACATTCCATGCATAGTTTTCATGCTATATATGTGGATTAGAAATTGCAAGTTGTTGTGATAGATGTCGTGCTAGAAAATGCATGTTGTTGTGATAGATGCCTACGGAAATACTTGCTATTTGATAGTGTATTGGTATCTATGGTTCTATGAATCAACACCAAACATTGGTTTTTGAGTATTGTGGGACCTCATCAACTGTAATTTGGTGGATCATCGACTTTTTTACTGTGTTATAACCTACATAAGATGCCATGGTTTGGTTTGCGGGAATTATGGGCCCTCATGTAACAGAATTTGGCCATTTGGTGTTGGTTTTAGTATTTTGCTATTCTTAGGAGTAGTTTCTAAGGCTTACTGTCTGAAAAAACCTAGAAGACCCACCATGTAATTATGATTACATGCCATTGACTCTTCCATTCTGGATGAAAAGAAACAAATTTGAGTACACGTCATGTACCGTATGTAAACACCCTATATTTTCTACCCTTGTCATAGGTCGTGTAAGTGGAAACATGGGATAGTGAAACATTGAAGTCACATGCCGTGTAGTTATTATACACGTCGTGTTGTGTTGAACATGTGTTCGTCATGTAACTAACAAAGCGAGTGGAGAAATCTGGCTATATACACGACGTGTCAATATTGAACAAGCCTTGTAGTTTTACCTAGGGATCTGGCCGTGTAACTAACAAACTTGGGTTGGTGTTACCTCTTCTTAAACACACTGTGTACCAAAAAGACATGTCTTGTAGTCTTGTCCGGTGAGAGGCTGTTTGGACTTGGTCATGTGGCTGGGAAAAAAAAGATGGTGTACACGCCATGTGCGGGTGTAACACACCGTGTAGAGTCAGCCAAGTATTCGACCGTGTCACTAACAACATGGGAAGTATGAATATAATCCATACACGTCGTGTCTATCTAGAACACACTGTGTAGAGTGAGCTTTGTACCCGACCGTGTAACAGAAAACACGGGTCATTGAAGCATGTCGAGTACATGCTGTGTAGACGTTGTACATGTCATGTAGTCTCGTTCAAAAGAGAGCTATGTGGCTAATCCATGTAGTGGGACTGAGGCAGGAGGGACAAATAAAGTACATGTTGTGTGTGTAAACAACACACCATGTCTTTTGTGGTGTTACATGACCAGTGCTGGTAGAGAACACACCCATTTGAAAGAATTAAGGGAACACACCATGTAGTTATTATACACACCATGTAGTCTTCTTTTGTAAATCGTGAATGTTTTACTTCTCCTGTTCCCTTATTAAGCTCATTGTTTTTCCGTCCTTGATAATATTGATCTAAGGCATGTGTTCGACCTTGTAGATTCATGACACCAAGACGGCCTTGAGTAGTTCGCCAAGAGAGCGACAACAAGTATAATCCAAAGGTGGTAGGGAACAGGCTTCCGATGGATCCTCCATCAGAGCCAGATGTGGCGCTAACTATTATAATGAACACAGGAGCAGAGGAGTAGTTTCATGAATGCTTCATTCTATTCATAAAGACCTTCCAGAGAGCACCACCGGCTGCCATAACTATGGCAGAACTGATTCGTATATTCCAGCAGCAGCATCTGCCTACGTTTTCAAGGAATGGCAGACCATAGGCTACTAATTCATTGCTTGGTTCTATGTAGAATATCTTCAAGCAATTGGAGATGCCTCTAGGGTTAAGGTTCATTCTCGATACATACATGTTGCAAGATTTCTCCAAGAGGTGGTGGGCTTTTACCACCCAGACAGATCATCAAAAGGACATGGCGTGATAATATTTTCAGGAATTCTTATATTACTTTTTTATCCCAGATACCCTGAGGGAAGATCGATCTCGAGAGTATATGAATCTGTAGAAGGGCGCCATTTTAGTGTTGGATTATTCTACCCACTTCACCGTGCTACAGCGCTTTTCACCTGTTCTAGTGGGAGATGAGACGTTGAGGGCTCGAGGGTTTGAGGATGGTCTTTGATATTTCATCTGAGTGCTGGTGAACATTTTCAGGTTGTCTACAGAGCATGCTATTTTGAACTAGGCACTGATTACTAAGCAAAACCTGGGGAGGCTAGTGGGGCAGGCCAGGATGGTTCGAAATAAGTTTCTAGACCTATTTCTACTTGTTAGAGGAAGAGGCAAATGGATTTCTCTCATGGTGGTAGTACAATTCAGCAAAATTCTTTAGGTGGCCAGGTGGGGTGCTAACAGTGTAGTAAAGAGGGGAACAATAGACTTCACTGTCCATGTGACCCAGTGGAATGCCACACTTGCGGCAAGATGGGTCGTCTATAGGGATTTTGCAAGTCATTTCCACCGGTGGCTA
Source organism: Viscum album (assembly GCA_963277665.1). Classification (NCBI taxonomy): domain Eukaryota; kingdom Viridiplantae; phylum Streptophyta; class Magnoliopsida; order Santalales; family Viscaceae; genus Viscum; species Viscum album. The sequence continues at coordinate 698,804,623 of OY728163.1, forward strand.
GTGAGTGGAGTTTTGTGCAGACTCCGCCTTTGGGATTAGGGCCAACATCTTCTTACCATCCAGGGAAATGGTATACGTCGGGCCGTTCAGGCTGAGGTGGTGGTCGTGGTCGTTGTATCTAGACATAATGATCTTAGAGACAACAGGGCGGGTCAGCTCAGGGTATCCAGGCTATGTCACAGGGTTGCGACACTGGGTAAGCATATGTCGTGCAGAAGTCCCAAAAAGAGCAGGATCCCAGAGCTTCCACTATCAGAGGTACTATTCTAGGAGCTTCTGTTTTTTCTTCAGTACTTTTTGATACTGGTGCTACACATAGCTTTATATTTGTGACTATTGTGGAGAGCCTTGGGTTATGTGTTTCTTCTTCGTTTGATATTTTGACGCTAGACACTCCATTAGAGATTAGAATTACTGGTGTGTGTAGAGCATGGAGTACCCCCTAGAGGTTGGTGGGTGTCACATTCTATGAGACCACTATGTCATAGAGATGAAGACCTATGATGTCATTCTCTGGTTGGTACCCTTTTGATCCATTGTATATTTATATCATCACAAGGTTATTTTCACATCACCATAGGGCGGAGAGTTTCTATAAAAGGGAGAATGGGATGCCCAAGCGAGCCAAGCTGGACCCGGGCATCTTGGGAGAGGTGGTGTGATAGCCCTGATTGTGAGTTTATATCTTGATGACCAGAGAACTTGTCAGAAGGATTTCCCTTCAGTTGTTGATCGTTTCTGGGATGTCTTCCCAGAAGTCATTGCAGGCCTTTATCCGGAGTGAATGGTGGATTTCTCTATTGATCTTATTCCAGGAGAATCATAGGTGTCCATTCCTCCTAATAGGAAAACTACACTAGAGTTGGAGGAGCTCAAGAGGTAGTTGGAGGAGTTGCAAGAAAAGGGTTTCATTTGACCCAGTACTTCTCCTTGGGGATTGCCTATCCTATTTGATAATAAGGGGGACGGTACCCTTAAACTTTGTATGGATTATCGAAAGATGAACCTATTGACAGTTAAGAACCAATATCCCATGTCGAGGAATGATGTTCTTTTTTATCAACATTGAGGAGATCAAGTGTTCTTGAAGACTGACTTGAGTTCCAGATAACATTAGTTATGTGTTAGACCATCAGACATACCACTTTCAACATCTCAGAGCAGATATAGTCTGTATGAGTATTTGATCATGCTGTTCGGACTCACGAATGTGGTAGCAGTTTTCATGGCTCTGATGAATCGTGTGTTCTACCCATATCTGGATTCTTTTGTGGCAGTATTTGTGGATGATATCATGGTGTACTTACACACTCGACACGACCATTCTACCAATCATAATATCATACTTAGTACACTGAGGTAGCATCTTCTCTATGCTATGATCTCAAAGTTCCACTTTTGGATAGACCAGATTCACTTCCTGGGTCATATCATCTTAGAGGCAGAAGTTGCGGTAGACCTAGAGAAAATGAGACCAGTAGTTTCTTGGGAGCATCCTATGAATGTGTTTGAGATACAGAGTTTCATTGGGATATATGGTTACTACAAGTGCATTATATTGGACTTCTCCCACTTAGCAGCACCATTGATAGGTTTGACTAAGAAGGGTGTGAATTTCATTTGGTCAGAAGCTTGCGTGACAACCTTTCAGGTGCTGAAGGTAAGGATGACAATAGCACCAATCCAGATACTTCCAGAGCAATGGAAGAGCTATACAGATTACTGTGATGCATTAGGTATTGGGCTATGAGTAGTGTTGATGTAGGGAAATCGATTAGTTGTGTATGGGTCATGGCGGTTGATGCCACAATAGAGGATTTACCTGATGAATGATCTTGACTTGGATGCAATTTTTCATGTGATACATTGATGGAGATATTATCTCATGATAGAACATTTTGTGGTGTTTATGGACCACAAAAGTCTCAAATATATTTTTACCCAGCATGACCTGAATCTGAGACAACAAAAGATGGTTGCCTACCTTCAGTCCTTCGACTATGAGCTTGCCAATACACATGGTTAAGGAAATGCAGTGACTGATGTACTGAGTATGAGGACATAGATACAAGCGGTGCGTGAGGCTAGTGGTGAGTGGAAGCTTATGGTTTTGTTCTCAGAGATGCATTTAGATGTGCACGATAGTCAGGGGTGAGCCTATCCTTCTTCTTTAGCTGTGACTTCTACCCTCCTGGATAGAGTGAGGATGAGACAACTATCGGATTTGGAAGGCCTAGTTCTACAGGAGTCGGTTGTAAGTGAGGACCCTCTTCTAGGTTGGATGATAGGAGATGATGTGGTACTACATATCCATGGATTAGTGTGGGTTCCCGGGGATATACATGAGGATCTGATGAGGGAGTTTCATGATTTATCTAGGGCAGTGCATCCCGAAGTAACAAAGATGTATAGTGATTTGAGACATTAGTATTTGTGGCTGGGTATGAAACATGAAGTATTTGGTTTTGTTGCAAGATGTTCCACCTATCAGCAGGTGAAGGTGGAGAATCAAAGGCTAGAAAGACTATTACAGTAGTTACCCATTTTGGAGTGAAAATGGGATGATGTCGAGATGCATTTTGTGACAGGGTTGCCAAGGTCACCTCGAGGCAGTGATGTCGTGTGGGTTGTTGTGGACAGACTTATGAAGGTAGTTAGCTTTTTGTCAATCAAGGAGACCTTCAGTGTTGAAAATCTTGGAAATTTTTATATTCGAGAGGAGGTACGTATTTATGGGGTTCCTCATTCTATCATTTCATATAGGGACGCTCGCTTTATGTCTTGTTTTTTGGAAGGGTTTTTAGAGGGAACTGGGTACACAGATGCTTCTGAGCACAACCTACCACCCTCAGACTGATGGCCAGTCATAGGGTATGATACAGGTGTTAGAGGACATGTTGTGTGAATGCATCCTGGACTTTGGGGGCTCTGGGGAAAAGCACATACATCTAGTCGATTTTTCCTAAAATAATTGTTTTCATGTGACTATTGAGATTACACCTTACGAGGATTTATATGGTAAGCCATGTCGGTCACCCCTGTGCTAGGTAGAGGTAACTGAGGAAGCTTTATTGGGACCATCTATAATGCAGGAGACTTCATATTAGTTCCAGTTGAATCAGAAGAAGATGGATACTACACAGTATCGTCATAAATCTTATGTTGATTGCTGCATATGACCCTTGGAGTTCGTGGTCAGGGATCATACTTTCTTGCATTTTTTCACTATGTTTGGGACACATGCAGATCAACAGATAGGGTAAACATTCACCGAGGTACGTGGGGCTATTTTAGATTCTGTGGAGCGTCGGGCTGGTTGCCTATCAGTTGCAATTACCATAGTGGTATCGGGCCATGCATGCCATTTTCCATGTATCTCAGATGCGCCCTTATCACTAAGACCTCTCTCACATCATTCAGCCTGAGGAGGTTGAGCTTTAGGTCGATGCATCCTTCGAGGAGCATCCGATTGTTATTGTTGATAGGAGCACAAAGGTTCACCAAGGCCGGTCAGTTCCACTTGTATGGGTGCTATGGAAGCATGACCGAGTACCGGACACAACCTGGGAGTGGGAAACCTACATACGTGCTCAGTGGCCAGAGTTGTTCTGAGCATTACCTTCACCACCTTTGGAAGGGAAATTCAGGGACGAATTTCATTATGAGGGGGAGTTTGTAAGAACCTGGTTCTTTTTTTTGAGGTACATGTTTTTTCTTTTTCTTTTTCTTTAAGGTTTTTCAGAAAATAAAAAAATGGGGAAAAACCCCAAAAATTGGGCGTACACTCCATGTTCTTTTTTTCATACCATGTATTTTGGCCTTGATGGATGAGTACACAGGGCGTGTACGCTTGTCGGTGATGAAGGGTGTAAAAAATTACTACACGCTGTGTATGTGATATTTACGTGTCGTGTACTTAGTCGGTATGTGAACAGTAAGGCGGAAGACGTAGCCGCCAGTAGAGCGATAGTACATGCTATGTATTCAAAGATATATGTCGTGTACTCATGTCGACAGATGAACAGTGTGGTAGTTTAATGTAGCCGCCAGAGGAACAGTTAAGAAATGAAAAATACATGTTGTGTACTCGAGTGTACACACCGTGTACTCAAGAGTACACACCGTGTAGTTTGTTTGTTTTCATAAAATGGGAATTAGCCTCCTCTTTATACAGAGGAAGATTAGGATGTCGGATGTGTGCGGGAGAGAGGGTCAGAGCTTAGAGGAGATTTTGATCGTCCACCGGAACTCAGATTCCATCGCTGACGGTCTTGATTGAACCACACAGGTGAGTACTTATATCTTCATGAACCCTTCCATACAATTCATTACTAAAAAGAAGATATTTTGGTTTAAACGTGTTTATGTTTATTTCATATCTATGGCATTCTCAGACGTTTCTGAAGATTTCATTCAAATATATTGATTATAGGAGATCAAGGTAGGTGGTATGATGTTTATTTCCAACTATTGAGTGTTTTTTTGTACCATTGTGCTACGCAAACATGTTTGGGGTGTCGTATGACAGAGGACTTGATTAATTAAATTCATAGAAATGTGTAGTAAATTTAATGAGTATGTATAAATGTTGTTTGGGGTCATTTCTTGGATCCAGGTCCACCCCATGGGTGCATTCCCTTGTTTAGCCATTTGCCCAGGTTACCCAAGGGTATGACGTGATTTAGCATGATTTGGGTTTTCTTGAGAGAAATTTTATGTAATTTCTTGCTTATGTGTTGGTCTCGGCCCGATTTCTTGTTTAGCCTAAGGTATGTGTTTCTCATGCCTGAGGGAATGTTTTTTGTTTTGCTTGATGGAAACTTTTCTCATGCCTGTTGGCAGTTGCTTCCGTGCCTAAGGGCTTTATCTCGTACCACTGAGGTAAATATTCATTATGCCTGAGTGAAATCACCTAAGGGATTTGATTATTATTACCTGATTGTAAGGCTTTGAGTGTTTGAGGAATATGTTTACTTTGCAGATTCACTATGGGGATTTTACATGTTATACCTGCCAAGCTAAAGCACATTCTTGGTGTTGTTTTACCGTGTACTTGTTAGATAGCTTGTTGTAGTTTTGTTTTGGAACTTTGTAAGAGATGATCAATTGAGGCATAGTCTCGAGAACATACAATTCAATTATATTGAATTTATAAACAATAATTAAACAAAAATTAAATGGTAGGATTAGTTACTTTGTGAACTTCCTAGTTTACTGCTTTTCCATTACTGGACACTATTGCTACAAAAAATCACTGTCAGTTGGGCACGGGCCTTTGTTGGTTGCCTACTAGGATTTATTTCTCACACCCTGTTTGGGTCATGGATTGGGCCCAAGAAGATTATATTGATGTAGTTTTGGACAAGGCCAAGCGTCCCTATATAGGTATTTGATTGTTGTAGAAGAGTTGGAGAGCATGTGACCGAGATTAGTCTTGCGATGTTGCTGAGTAGGTGTTGTGCTATTTTATATTGTCTTTCTGTATTTTCCCCTTGTATGGTATTGTTTTGGAATTTATTTTATCCTATTTTGGATGCTTTATTATAATTAGGGACATATTGCATCATTATATATGATTGTATGTCATTTCTTAACATTAGTAATGTGTCCTTTTCAGCATTGGTATTGTTTACTTCTGCTTTTTCATGTTTTTATTTTGTTCCACTGTGTTATACTTTGAAAAATGAGGGTATAGTTTCCCCACTATCAGATCTAGGCCCTCGTTGCTAGTTGGCATCCTCTGTAATTTGGGGAAATGTGCTTAAGGTCATGTGACCAATCAGGTTCGGGGAACCCGTTAAGTGGCACCCAGATCCGGGACATTACATTCGGTGAGCCTGCTGGTGTGGGATTCCCAGTGGAGAGATTAGGTCCATTCCCTTGTTCATAGGATATTACTTTTTGGGGATAAAAATCCTTAATGTGGAGGGGATTTAGCAACTTGGTTATCCCCTATCAGACATTGTAATATTATTATGAATATTTCAAATGAAAGGTGCATAGATGGCATGCAATTCTGAGGCCTAGTGTTCCAAAATTAAATTTTATAAAAACATTATGTCTTTTGGAACTATGCACAAGGTGGAAATTATTTATCTCTCAAATATTATCTCAAATTATAAATCATAGGGTGTGGTTTATTCCAAAGCATTCTCTTTACCCTAAGAGGGTTATAAACTCGGACGGTGTGGGCTATCTATAGAAATTTTTTTCGAAGGTATTCTTGTAAATAAATTAAATTAGTATATTTTGGATCCTGATTGAATAAATACATAATGGATTCTTGGATTTAATTTCTATGACAACAGTAGATTTCAGAATGTGATAATTGATCTAGGTGGAAAATAATCTTTGTCGGTGTAGGGTATCTTATTGGAGGCGAGTCAAGCGAGGGTGTTAAGTGTATTTTTTTTAATAAAATTTAAATAAATAACCCTCACCCCTAATATCTTTCCCTTGTAAATTGAATTATCTACACCCCCATTCTCATCCGCTTCATGATGAATGACTGAATTAATTGAGAAAACCAAGTGCTATCGGTATCGAATCCTGACGGTGGATGCTCCTGGATTGTGCATCAACATCTCCGGGGTGTGGATCTAGCCTCAATGATTCGGTGTTTAACCCACGAGGTTGAATATTTTGTGTTTTAATCCCGATATCTATGTTAATGTGTGATTTTGTGTCAATCCTCACCAATGAGATGACAATATTGTCCCAATAATTCCGAAATAGGTTTTAGATCATTTTACCCACCCCCAGAGTGGTCTTGGTGGTCCATGGAAGTTCTGACGATACTCCGATGAATTGATGGTGAGGTGCGGCTCTAAATGAAGTTGATTTGTGGTTTCCAATGGTGGGAGTTTCTAAAAGTGGTGGTGGTCTCTACTGGAAGCACAACAGTGGCAGCAGTTCGGTGCTATATATGGTCGGCAGGCAGGTCAAACTAGCTTGGTCTGTGGTTGTTTAAAACCCCTATAACTCGCAAACTAGGGGTCTGTTTTTCATTCTCAATGTAGAGATGAAACTTTTCTTTAGAGTTATACCATTTGAGGACTATTTTAGAACCATTTTTATGAGATATTGAGATGTGGTGGAATTAATCATCTATTTATAATAATAATAATACATTAATTATTAGTTACTGAACCTTTGATCAGATGTGTCTCCTACATGCGATGTTTGATTAATGCACTGTCAGTGGAGTTGAGTACCTAGAATTAATTTAGGAATATTATGACCAATTTTGGTTGCTGTAATCGAAATAGAGGTGTATTCCCTTAATGGATTGGTTAGCGAATTTTCCTTGAAATGTGTATTTTTTACGGAGTGTCCATTTTTGACCAATAAGAAGTCGATCATGATTTTATTTCCATAGGGATCACAATTGTGAGATCCGTTTGATGTGTTTTGTTATAGAAGAATGGGCCCGAAAGAGACCCTTTTGGTCTTTTTGTGGTGAGCAATACCATTTTCACCGATTATATATTTTGGAATAATAAATTGTATATCCTACATGTTATTTCACATATAACATAATTGGGGGCATGGTTTGGGCCTAGGTGATACAGCGTGTAGGTGATGTCATATGAATCACTTGGGTTAGTGAATCTGAGTAGCTGGGTTGGGTGGTTCCCCCTGGTATCTTTGGAAATGATACCACTAATTAGGAAGAGTGGTTCTCCCTAATATTGGATGGCTGTGTTATGAATAGTTGGGTTGAGTGGTTCTCCCAGGTCCTTTCTCTTTGAGGGTTTCTGGTATCAAATCCTCTTCACCAGAATGTGACCCCTCTTTGGTAGCATTATGTATGTGCAATGTAGTGGTACTCCCCTACTATGGTAGGGAGTATGTTCACATTTTGTGGAGTGGTGCTCCCCTACCATGGTAGGAAGAAGGCTCGCATTTCCACTTTTTGGAGTGAGTTCTCTCAGTGTGCTTTCACTAGAGACTCAGTGTAATTGGAACTGGTATCACCTTGATATGCCCATTACGATCCTCACAGATTTTCATGATTCCTTGGTAGAGTTATTTAAATCGTTGTCACCAATAATTACACAGGCATTGATCCTCTACCCAGGATGTTCCAGTGGGGGATGGAGCCCCAGTGAGCCCTCAGATATGACCCTCAAAATGTGTATCAATAGATGTTTGTTTGGATTTTTGTTACATAATTCCATGAGTTACAAGGTGGGGTTTGTGGAATTATCATGACTGATAGTACACTAGAGATGATCCCCAATCTGAGTGATATGATTTATAGGGTGTCAAATTGAGTTCAAGATATTTCGTCAGATGAGTTGGAATCGGCATGACCAACTCCACATGGGTGATTATCCTCTGTGAAATGAGCTATTCTAGATTTGGGTTATTGAATGATACCCATTTTTGTGTATGATGTTCATGCTATGGTTTAGTGTCCCTTTGAAGACGTTGGGTGGGATCCCCTACCTGATGAGTTTGAGTAAGATTAGTCACCAAGAGAATTGTTATATGGATTTTTCCATCGAGCTTGCCATCACACATAGGTATCATGAGGGTTTGATGGGTGTGTCATTTTTTTGTTTTACTGATGGAGTGGAATTTATTGGTTTTGTTCCACATGTGATGGTGTTGTAGGCTCTTTGACTTTATGTTGTGGATTCTTCCCCCCTTTTGTTTTGTGATCAATCGAGAAATGATTTTCTCTTGTTGTTGTCTATGTGGTCAATACATCAAGATATTTTTGCGAGTGTTTCTTTGGAACCTCGAGTTGTTTACCATGGACATTTTATGGTTGAGGCTATGAGACTTGGAGTGGATTATATTTGGTAATGATCTGGATTCCCTTTTGGAATGTGTCATTTTTTGACATGTTTAGGATTTCATGATGACTAGTCGGGTATTGAATAGGTTGGTCTTGATATGAATATTCTATATCGTCTGGTTTCCTTCAGGTTGGGTCGGGTTAAATGATGATATCTGTTTCTCCCATTTTGGTTTGGGACTTTCAGTGCCTACGGAGTATTCTTATACTAACCTATGAATGAGTTTCTCCCTTACATGTCTCATGACATATTCAGACAATATATCCTTTGATGGAGTCCCAGTTGGACCTAGAGCTGGTAGATTATAGTAGCTTCACTAAACATTTTTTCCACTGGAGCATCGTCGTGGGGCATACCGGTGTGTGTTTCACAGTGATCCCCTCCTTCAGAGTAGGTTGGATGCATTTGAAGCTTTCTTTTAAAGGGCCTTATATTATCCATTTTCATACTTCTATTGTACTCTTGTTTGGGATAGATGTATGTGTACATTTTAATTTTCATTTTTTATATATATCCCTACACTGTTGTATAGTAGGGTATGTGGGTGCATACATACAGAAAATTTAGGCTATATCATTCTTGTGTATTATTTCCTACTCAGTGATGGACGTGATCCCTTTGGCTAAGGTGTAGAGCTTGGGGAGTCACGGTTTGAGCTATGTTGGATTAGGTTATCCCACTATCTCCCTCAGAATCTTTGATAAATGTATTTCATAGGGTGTGATGCTACAAGTTGAGGTCGTCACATTCATTGTCTGTGTCAATTGTATTAGTTAAACCCCAATATTTATATTAATCATATGATCATTGTTCAATGCATATATTATCAACGATAATGATACATAATGGTATTTTAAATCCAATGTTACATAACAAAATAATAAGTGCACGTCTTTTCGATAAATATTTATTTAAACGATAAAATGGATTTTATTTTTAAATGATTGTGTAGTTAAACACTTTCTCATACTCTGACACAAAGTACACTTAGATATATTCAATGATGACTACCATGAAGTAATATAAAAAATGATTATTTATCCTATTAATGAGTCTGATAAATTTTTTTGGGGATTTATTCATGCCAAATGGTATCACCATGTACTCAAAGTGAATTTAGTTAAGTCATAATGTCGTATTTTTTATATCATAATATTGTAACTACAATTGGCGATGACCATATCTGATTTTAATCATTAAATATTATCGCACCCCACTAAATAAATCCAAATGGTAATTTATACTAAATATAGGATTCATATTAATTATGTTCAAATAGTTTAGGTTATGGTAGTACACACATAACCTGAAGGTCATATTTTCCTTCATAAAAAAAACAGAGGGGCCAACAATGGTGAAACACTATGTCTCACAAATCCCTTTAACTGCATATCCTTCAATTACACCCTCGACACAAAATGATCTTATTGGTATATCCAATATTTTGTTGTAGATATCATTGTTTTTATAGGCTGTATCTCAATGCATAATTCTATCAATTGGTATTTAGTTAAACATTGACCATCTTTAGGAAAGTCTTCCTAAAAATCCAATACCACTACAAGAATCTAAAAGATAATTGAATCGAAATCACTAAGGATCATTCTATCCCACTGATTAGTTATAGGTTTAACCCTCCAATGCATGATTCTATCTAGCACTTCTTGGGATTCATATTATCCAAAAACGTAAAATATTGTCCCATCACCATGGACACATGATATCCTCTACCAGAAATATCCAATCTGGGAATGAACTCTATGTAACCAGTCAATATATATAATGAAGACTTAAGGCCTTGTCACTACTAAAAATATATACCAAATGAAATTCCCACCAACAATAGTTTAGTGACAATAGCAACAGACATATTTGATCATTAAGTCACCACCCATAGGATCTTATTAGTGAAACAGTTTATATAATGGATAAAATTAAAACTATATGGATTGATGTGGATAACTGTAAATAAAATATTGACTCACACCTATTTCAATCAATAAATAATATAATGTAGAAAAGTCAGAGATAATACCTCTCATCATCACTGGTGCCTCTGGGTTATATGACTTGACAGAAAAAAGCTTCCCTCACCCATTCCCCTTAGCTCCTCTATCCTTCTGTTGACCACTTGAGGGTGCTGGTGGAAACAATTCATATCCGAGATCACTTCTAGATACTCTCTAACTCCTATTACATGTAAAAATCCAAAAAGGCTTAAATTATACTTCAACTACCTATGTATAGGGATCCCATTCAAGAACACTATTTGAAGAAAATGATGGGTCATACAATCCCATGTGAGGCATCCCCTACCATAACTAGAGTATAACCAATTGTCCCTGTTATAACTAGATCCATATTTTATCCCTTTGATACATTAATTTTTTCATGTGATGACCACATAGAATTGCTCATTTGTCTGGGTCCCTAAGTTATACATGAGAAACCTCCTTCTAAAGGCTCGGCTATTGGGTTCCCACCACCACACATACTGTCTACATTTACTTGGGTAGAAATCTCATAACCACATTGGAATTCTCTAGAACCCATATCATAGGTATGATTTAATAAGTCAATCACACAAGATTATGGGACTTTATATAGACCTCACATGAATTTCCATGCCCGACATAACTGATCAAGAACCATATCCATAGAGTATCTAGAGATGTCGAATAATACTCAAACAGATTCACATTGCCTTGTTGAAGTCGTTGAACCTCCTAGATGTGTATCGACCTCATCATATATGTAGAAAAATCCTTTATGAAATTTCCCTTGAACAATGACAATTAAATAGATACCTCTCTTCCCCACAATTGTATATTAGATCTATGGAGAAGGCTCACTTATAGGAACACCAATTGGCCTAATAGTGAAATGAATATATGGAAGATGAAAATGATGTCTTCAAGAGAGTCCACATCTTCATATGGGTTGTTGTCTACTCATAATGTAAGGGGTTGTTGTCACTAAATCTCATGGTGAATGATTAGACTTTTCTCCTCATATGTTTGTACTATTGGTACCATCAACTTCTTAACAGATGGTGGTATTACTGGTCCACCATCGGGAGAAACACCTCTTGGATAGGTCCTTGTATCGGGTCCTCGTCATTGAGGGTATCATACTCATTGTCTTCATTTTTAATACAAGATTGAAAACATTGTGAATTAATATTTAAATAGACATCTTGTACTACAGTCAAAGAGTATATCATCATAATTGATTCTAGAAGGACATGGAATCCACAATCCATTCCTAAATAGAGAATATACTAATTTTTTTCTTGAAAATTATTTTTGAATATAATGACTCTACAAGTACATTATTATAGTCCAAAGGTAAGGATATGTTTGACACCACACAAACAATAGAGTACCATTACTAAGATAAGAACATTAATCTCATAAAACTATTTCCCTAAAAAATATCCATGAATCGTGTCCTATGTTATAACTAACATTTGGTAACAATATATCATTATTAAGCCCAATGAGGTCCAAACCGCGAGTACCCCAAGCCCATCTACAATATTCCAGGGGATTAAAACCAACACTGAGATGGTATATCACACACATGGTAGTACATAGCCTATTGTACCAGTACAAATGTGAACATCTCCAAACCCATACAATACTAAAATTAAAAATAATTGATAACAATGAATTCATACATTTAAAATCCCACCAGCTAAGTACAAAAAAATTACAGGAATGAAAATGGATGGTGTTTATTCCCAAAAAACTTAAACATAAAATAAGTCCAAAATGTAATGTGTGTAATGATTGAAATAAATGTATCAAAAAAGAAAAACTCATTTTTTCTAGCTCACTATGTTAAATACGGTCCTATTCCCTAAAGGAAATCATTAAAATTTAGTTCCTCTACATATGACATGTCACAATGTGAAAAATCCCATATAGGGGTGAGTATAAAAATACACAATAGGACACCCTGAAATCAATATGAATATGAAATTAGGTATTATAGTTACCTCATCACAGTATTATTTCTAATACACCTGTAACATGAATATAATTATATTGTGAATATAGAAACTCAATCTAACAGTAACGTCACAACCATAATGTCAACCTACATTTCTGACAAGAAGGATCTACATAGCACCCATCCTGAATAACACACTCCCCAAGTCAAATAACATTAATAAAGTCCATTGAAATTTCATTCCTTGTAGGTATTCCCAATATAATCATATAATGTAAGTCAGATGATAATGATACATAGATAAGGATCACACCCATGGCCCTGGAATATATCAACAACTCTATATGAAAAACCTGATAATTTGAGGATCAATGCTCATGTAGTGTGTATCATAATGATTCCAAGAACTCCACCCTGGGAATATATGATGATAGGGGATATCACTAAAGGATTCCAAAAAAACTATACAATATTGAGTTCCCTATAAAGGGATAAACATACTATGAATGTGATTATATTCCATACTAAACCATCATGGAATATATAAGAGGGACATACCCTAATGAAACATGTACAACCTAAAGAGTGAAAGGACTCTAATCTATCAGTGAAGTGTTCCACGATGTTTACATTTTGAAATTTTAATGTACCTATGACAATGGCTCCTACTCATATTCCACATCCCATTCTCGTGTCCCTTTTGTAGTACACTAGGTGTTCGATCCCATGTACTCTTGACCACTTCCTTGTCCAGTAGGTTGATTCCATGTCCCAGAATATGTTTTCATGATCATTTACCATCCTATTTACATGAAAAATTTGTATGTCGGTTCACATTCCATTTGATAGGGCCCGCATACTCTATGATATTTAACCCCAGAAAGAGCCCCCACAACACATCTTGGTCCCCACACATGTTGTGTCTTCATGTGTGAAACTATGTGTACTACAGAATTTCAAAAAACCAATGTTTATTCCTCATGCATCATCACCCAATCCTCCGGCCTCTGGTCCAACAACAATTCATGAAAAAGGGTATTGATATGGTCCATCCGATCCTTTTCTTCCCCACTCACTAGAATTCAGTCTTTGAAACTGCAAAGGATGTTCCCAGGGGATTCATTTGTAGTTTCACCATTAATCTATAATTAACAAAAATCCTTAGATGGATAATTATCTTTCATCACCATCATCGTTGATTGATTCAGAAAACGATAATAATCTAGATCTGTGTTAACAATATGTTGTAAAAATAAATGATTGCATAAATATTTACTATATGTTATGTTCAAACCACTCTCCGATAAAAATGTTGGGAATGATATCATATATAGTTGTGGGAAAATACAATAACAATTTAGAAGAGGAAGGAACCTTCTCATTGTTTGGTTGGCCTTGATCTGTTTTCATTAGAAAGAAAGAAATAGATCCAAATTAAATAAACAATTCTACCATATTTCCCATATATTTTGTTATAACCACAATAAGATATATCTGAAATCAATCAATTTGACGATTTATTTTCATTTATTGTAGGAATATATTAATCTAGAAAAACCCACAAAAATCAAATATCCTATCACAATTTGGATAAATTTCAAGAGAAGAATGATTTTTAGTCATTATTATTGGCATGATCGTAGATTTACATCACACACCAGTCAATGATTCAGGATTTGGTCATCGCACACCATCAAAACATCATCAAATTCTCTCTAACATATATCCTTATATATGTGGTTAAACATGATATTTTATTTTAGGTTCATATTTATATTCCAAAAAATTTAGAAGATAATTAAATAAATAAAAGAAATAAATTTTTATATTAACCAATTAATCAGCATCTGACAGTGTTTAACCCAAATTTATATGCCACTCCATAGTTATTTTACACCTAGGGTAAAACCAGTGCTTTGAAAACAATGTTAGCATTATATATCTGATATGGTCATCAATTTATATTTCAATCCAATTTTCAAAAAAATTGTTCTTGGGTGATTTTTAATATATTTAATACATTTTTAAAACTAATTCCTTGTGCACCGAGCCTTAGAATCTCTTGTCATCATAGATCCCTGATCCAAAAAAAACCATAAAATATTCCCAAATAAAATATGGAAAATTAGAGATTTTATTTTTTATTTCACCTACAGTTGAGTAAATGAATCGACTTGTGAGTGTTAGTGCTCCATATGCATTTATAAAATGGAATCCAAGTTTCACTCAGGACTAATCATGCCTATACATAGAACTAGGTGCATTACTAAAGTTGTGTATTAACGAACCAATAGATTATCAGGTGTACTTTGATCTGATTCCTACCGTTTAACATGAAATCCAACTACACACACATTCATTTGTCTTACAATACAAAAGATCCAAATGACCGTCCAATGACTTCTCACTAAATTCCATGACTATGTCTTTGTGATATTAATTTCCAATACCTTATTGTCGGTATCTATACCATACAACATCATATACTCTTATCATCAGGGAGAACACATCATGATTCTTTTTATCAAAATAGAAATTATTATTAGGCATCTTGGTATATAGGAGACACACCTTTAGAGTACTGCAGATGATATCAAGATATCAGGCATGATTATATCCAGACAAATATTACACTATGATTACATCAGTATATGTTTACAAATATACCGAGAAATGCCCAAATAAAAGATTATACTTTCCTTTTAACCATTCCGGAAAATATCTCTCCCGGCCAGGCATTTACAATTCCAAATCA
Source organism: Viscum album (assembly GCA_963277665.1). Lineage (NCBI taxonomy): Eukaryota > Viridiplantae > Streptophyta > Magnoliopsida > Santalales > Viscaceae > Viscum > Viscum album. The sequence continues at coordinate 698,820,139 of OY728163.1, forward strand.
AATCAATTCCATAATGATACTATGTTTAATTCAAAATTATCCCTCAAAATAGGCGGATATCCATTAAAATCACCCAAACCACTAGGTCTCTATACACATATGTTTACTATTGAAACCATAAATCTAAAACCCACACCCAACTGCTCACTGACATTCTATATTAACCATTTACCATTGAATTCTAACATGAACAAAACATTCCATAAACAAAAGGTGTACATCCATTTTGACAACATTCATGACCTAACAAGAACACTCATGAGCCATCCATCTATAAAGATAAGTTATCAATATAGCCTGGTATGTCGGTTTAATAACATTAAAGGTTCCTATGAAAATCCACATCAAAAATTTGATCCTCACCCATTCCATTATTCATCCACAAACCACACACCTCAATCAGTTTCTTTTAAAAATACAGTATTAAATGAATATCCACTAGTCAACTAGGTTATGAACTAATAAAATTATCCAAACTGATTCCATTTTTACCCATTTTAAATATTCTTATTCAAAAACCAACAAAATTATAAGACTAAATTTTTAAAAATGTTCACATCGTAGGCATCGATCATGAAACAGGAATAGAAATCAGATCACCACCTAATATGGAATCTTAAAACTCATACCAACCTCTCAGGTAGGTTACATCAATCTACCAAAATTCACTAACTCTCTAAGATATTAAATAAATATCATGGTGTCTTAAAAGTTTTGCAATCAATAAGATCAAATATCTACCTAGGGAAACTAGTTTTGTCCACCTGTCCTAAAGTACCCTTAGTTGAGAACCACATCCTAATTAAGGGTTCTATTACATAGAATATATCATTAATATAGACCATATATAATGATGTATAATTGAATGAAAAAAATGTATTCCATTGACCTAAATTGTTCAAATTGGTAGACATGGGTGTAACCAAACAAATAACAATCATCAATATTCATGGACATGGTTCTCCTAGATAATCCATGTAATGAAGTATTCACAATGGGCTTATAATATGACCACAATTAGGATCAAAATCTGACACACATTGGGAGACATTATATGATAACACCAACTTAGGGATCAATAAAATAAATAATTACATACTTTATTGGTGTGTTGTTTCATCAATTAAGAATCCTACCCAACATAATTATCAAATAGATTGTACATACCATGCTTAGAAACTTAGCACAAAAGTCTAATAGTTTTAATTTTATATCGGTTTTAAAAAAACATGATAACCCATCATTAAATTATAATACTTCAACATTAATATCTATTCCTAAGAAAAAATTACTTTAGTCTCTAACACCTTACCCTGTAGTCAATGGTAATATTAACCAAGAATCTAACTGAGGCCTATGGGAAACACTAATGTTCTCTTTCATTTCACCTCTCAAATACACATTAGTACTAACACTTATATAGGGCTTCTTCTCTATAATCCGCAATAAGGGTTCTAACAATGATTTTTTGGAAATATACATTTATAATATTCATTGAAGGAGATAAAATATATGAATCATCATGTACCATTGTTTGATGAAAATATTTAACAAACGGTTATTTATTAATTTATCAAGTTAACACAAATAAAAATTTGGAAAATTATCGCACAATTTCCTTTAAAAAATTATTCACTCTTAACATCAGAAATATGCTCTTATTTATTGGAAATATCACACAAAATATATATAGGAAGCCACTCTTTATGTTTGGAAAATAATTTTAATTTACTCAATCTTCATATCATAAAAACCTAATAGCATGTCAAAATGGCCTCTTATCATTTTAAAGGGAATAAATTTAGTATAATTCCACTATGCATTTACACATAACTCCCAATATATGGATTCTTAAACTTTAAATAATCATCTAATATAACATCAATATAACCCCATGGGGTAATGTACTAATGAATGTAAGAATAACAGAATCCTATATGGGTTCCATCACGAGACCTGGGTTCAGTTATTTGTGCATCCATTCACAATTTTTTTGATTACAATATCTATAAAATAAAATTGACATTCAATTTATGTGAAACATTACAAAATTAAATTTCAATAAAACATTTTAGTGATTATCTCAATTATGAAACATTCTAAAACTGACATACATGTGTCCTGTTGTTCATTTTGGGATTTTGTTTTTAGGGTTTTTATTCTTTAGATATAATGATACTTTACATAAAAATTTACAATTATAATTCGTGTAAATATAAAAAGATTTCTTCATTCGACACACAATATAACAAGTATAAACATGATGATACAATTATATGGGTCACCCTTCCTAATTTATAAAGGTCCTTGCACAATGTAAATTTCAATTGGATTCCATTTAACCATAACCAATAAGGTTTCAGACAATGAAATGAATAATCCATTGTTAAAACTTGTTGTATTTGAAAAATTCATGTCACAATCTTATGATATTCATGAATATGCCATTTGGGTTGATAAAAACACATTAATAACCATTCATATATCATTATTATAATATTTAATTTTATCATAGATAAATAATTAGAATATGTATGGATATAATCATGAAATCAAGGTATATAAGTGGTAAGGATAAATAATCCCACATTCATAGAACACTGATTAGAATGGAAATGAAGTGTGAATCATATGTTCCTGAAATGAATCATGAACACAATGATTCTATTACAATAAGAGAAACAATTAAATACAATAGATCATTAAATAATGGATGTAAATCAATTAATATGAATTAAATAATGATCAAATATAATAATAAACCACCCTAAACAATATCCATATCCCAGGAAACATGATATTTCCACCATGTGTGGGTTGGTTAAACCAAAGAAAATTAGATATTTACTATATCCAATTTTGGAAATATAAAATTAATTTGTTTCATTATGAAATTTAATATTTAAATTAATTTTAGATTTATGATGAAATAATTTATATTTATAGAAATTAAGGAATTTCTACTAGTGGAACATTAATTTGACCATATGAATTGTAAAGTAACCATTAAGAATAGAAATTTTGGACAATAGAATGGAAACAAATATGTGATTATAAATAATGTTTTTATATTTTATTTTTAATAATGATATAATCATATCATGAAGAAGTAAATAATGTTTTGGAAATAATATATTATGTTTTGGTATTTTTGTAAGACATAAATACTTAATTACAGTTTTATAAATAATTTAACGACTTAAAAGAAAAATTCCATTCAGAAAATAGATTCATAAATTAGTATGTTGTTGTCTTATTATTATAATATTACTTTTTGAGAAATTAATAATTTTTTCAAAGTGTTCTAAAATTATTTATAATTTTAAAATTGGTAGTTTTAAAATAAATAGTGATTTTGAAAAAAAAATTCTTATATATAGAAAATGATTTTCAATAAATGGTGTTCATTTTTGAATTATACCTGTTAAAAAATAGTTTGTTTGTATTTATTATATTTTTATAATATACTAGAAATTTTGGTGAATTGTTTAATATTTTAATTTATGGTATATATACATTATAATTATAATACACTATTATTTAAGTCATGAATGATGTAAAAATAAAAATTTCGAACAGACATTATTACTTTTAATATATAGTATGATAATTATAAAAAAATCATTGTCTTTTTCCAAATTAATAAGCTAATAAATATAATAATAGGAAAACACCCCACTCCTCCACTATAAATACCACCCCTCTCCACCTCTTCTCTGAACACCTAAATGCCTTTTTTATAGATTGAATTTAGTTTAATTCTGAACCCAAGCCTCTTACCCACGTCCATGACCTAATGGACTCATGAATAGGCCAAAAACAAGGGCCATTATGGGGTTCTCAAGGAGGAGAATTCAAGAGTTAAAAATCCAATGTCATTTTATTTTACATTCATTTAATTTATTTTTCATTTCTTATACTCTCTTTACCTCACCTTTTCCATTTTGCATAAAAACAATTATCATATATATAAAAGAATTGTATCATGTTTATGAAAATATTTATCATCATACTTATTCTACTTTCCCTTTTATTCTAAAAATAAAAACATTGTCCATGATGTGTCGATTTACCGACATCATGGATGATGTGTTTTCAATTTTCATTAACACCTTCAAGTATGGTAATATAACAATTAATATGGTTTAATAATATTATAATACAGATTTTATTTGTAATATTATATTATGGAACATGTATTTAATAATAATATTAATTAATAAAATAAATTTGGTACGTAATGATCAATATTCACAAAAATATACAAACATTCATCAATGAATTTTTATCTAATGAGTCATACCCAATCCACATAAAAAATGATATATTATAACATTTAATATTATATATATTCATTAAGAACATTAAATTTCAATTCTTCATTTTTTTCTCTCTTCTGACAAGAAAATCCATAATAAACCAACCATGGAAACCATGAACTAAATGCAACTGAAAAAATGAATATCACAAAATATTTTTAGCAAATGGGTTGAGAGATATTTTTGAAAATTACATATAAGTATTTATAAATATGACAATTATTTTTTAATATGGTGGTAACACTCTTTAAACTATAACACATAAGGTTTGAGCACATTATATGTAAGACCAAGCCAAAGTAAGGGAATTATTAACCCAATTTCCATTCATTAGGTTAACATTATATATGAATGATTATGTAGTAAAATATTATTTTTGTAATTAATATTTTTTTATTATATTTATATTTTATTATTGAATTTTTATACATTTATTCCATTCTCATTATCAATTCTCAATTCTCAATTCAAATAAATGATAGTTGTATAGGATGTTTCATAAAATTCCACTTTTAGTTTCATTTATTTTCTTAAAAGGGAATTATTTATGAGATGTTATTATTCTTGTTTCATGATTATGAGGTGGATTGTGGGAAGTGTTTATGATTTATGGTGGGAACTATATATCCCTCCAATGGATTTTATTTTATGTTAGAGGTTGACTATATGGTTACCCCAATTGTAACTGTGATGGTTACACGATTCTGTAGTTGGGCGGGTTGTAAGGTGGAAGTGTGGGTTACATTGTAAGGTAGCCATGAGGGTTAAAATTAACATGGTAACTTTTATTGTTATAATAATAAGTAATTATTTCATAAATTTATCTTTATAGTATTATTTCTATTTTAAATTTTTAATGGATGTCTCATTTTTTCAAAGAGAAACTATATGATACTTATTTGGTGAGAAGTATGTCTGTGAAAATGATTTCATATGTTTATAAGTATTCATATACTAATAGTTTCTATCCTTATTTTTATATCCCTTACTATGATTTTTTTAAGCATCTCAATTTTTAAAATATTTTTTCACTGTTTTTATTGATTTGTAAGAGAAAATGTGTTTCCATGGTGAATATTCTAAAGATAGTTGATGAATAGATTTCATGTTTGTTATTAAAAACATTTTCATTATGAATAAATGAATATTTTTTAGTAGAATATACATTTTTTGATTATAGAATGATATGTATAAATTATTTCTTATATTTCAAAAACTCTAACCCAAAAATATCATTGGGTAAATAATTAAGTGAATTCTATTGGAATTTACTAGATAATGTAGTATTTAAGACCCAGTCCTTATTTTTGGTATCAGAACATGGTTTTGATAAAATTAAGTTCTATTATGATGTTAATATAATATAATAAATTAACCAAATCTTATGATTATGTAGAAATTTTATAGAATTTTATGATGTCTGTATATCCCAATCTAATTTATGTTCATTCAGAATGGCTTACCGTTGAAAAAATGTGGAAGATGAAGTAGAAAGGTGCCAAAAATATGAACTATTTATGAATCCTGAATACTTAATAGTGGGAATTGTAACCAAATAGTTTATGATATTAATGGGTAAGTTGATGTAGGATATAAATTATGGTGTAATCCAAGAAAAAGAATAAATATAGCTCCCATAAAGGAATAGAATGATAATGGATCGTTTTTGAGGAATCACCTTCATGATTTAGGTGGATCATCTATCCTAGGGAAGAATGAAGGATGAATTCGAGGAATTAAAAAGATATTAAATGTTATGGGGTGTACTGATAATCAATATTTTAGTCATGCAATTTATCAGATGGTATGTGGAGCTACCAGTTGTTATTTATGTTCAAGAATGAAAATGATAAGATAGGTTCCTTGAAATAGGATGAATTTAGAAATATTTTCCTAGAAAAATATTTGACTAAGTCGGTTTTAAGTACGATGGAAGAGAAATTACATGAATTGAAACAAAAGTATGATGATACCTTGTGTTTGTAGAAAACATCACCCAATTTTCAAGGTATGATCGAAATCTTATTCCGGATCTTAATAAAAAAAAGTAATCAATTTTATTCAGGATTGAAGCCATGATATTGAAGGGCATTGTCATCCTATAAATCCAAATGTTATCTGAAACTTTTTATGCCTACTAACATGGTAGAAATGGTGTTCTCTGATGATCACACATACATTGAAAACATGTATAATAACAAGTACAACTGGAAAGTGATGGGTAGGAAATAGTAAATGAAATATCTTGGTATAAATTCTAGTTTTTGATTTTGGTAAATTATAGTAAAAATAACCCTATAGATTGCTGTAAAAAAAACTGGTAAGTGATTTTTATGTGGTATGTTAGGAAATATATCCTGACATTGTAATCAAAATGATCATAAGATTAATTTTAATCAAAAAACTATAATGTGTTTTTAATGTGATTAGATTTTTATTTATGAAAATACATACCCATAGAAATATATAAATTAATAAAAGTAGGATGATTATAAGAATAATTGTGGAGAAAGGTCCTTTTTAAATGTGTTAATAGATTTGAGGCCTTCAAATGAATTGTTATGAAGTACTTTATATATTTAATTATATTTTTCTAATTTCTTGTTTGATACGAGGTATACATATTCCATTATTTATGAGAAATATTCTAGTAAATTTTATATTTCTCCTCATGAAATGAGACTATAACATAAATTTAAAACACTAGTCAGAAATTTTATAGGAAAACTTTAGTATTGTAATCTTCCAATTGATTTTTGTGTAATGAAATTAATTGAAAACAATGTTTTTCCAACGTAGTGTTTTATGACATTTGGGGTACAGATTGGAAATATGTTTAACATGCTTAGACTTATTGTAGAGATAAAGAAGTTTCTATTCTAAAATAATTTCTTGTTTTTATATAGCAATGAACCTGAAAAAGTGATGTCATATCAGGAAACTAAGAAACTATTAAAATATATAAATTAAATTTATCTTACTCATATTTTTGAAAATAAAGAAAATTTACATATTAATTATGTGTGAGTGTTAAATTAATAAATGGATGTTTTTACTGATGAATTGACTAGTTTTATACCTAATTAGTATGTTGAAATTACTATTAATTTTTTGCTAATACTAATACATTTTGAAAACCCCCATAATGAATGGCTCAAATGAAAATTCTTGAATAAAAAAATCACTTGCAGTAGTTTCCTGAAAATGACTTTATTTTTCCTAGCACATCACTTTGTGGTGCTCTATTTATGTCATTAAAAATAAATATTTTCCATGATACTTCACTTAGATTTTATGTATTCTAATAAAATTACTATTAAAAATATGTATCATGTGCCTCATATCGATTACATATTTCATCAACTCCAAGTATTTTTATATATTTTTAATATTTATATGAGATGCCGGTACCAATATCTTATTGTGAAGGAGCATGACATCCCAAATACAACATTTCATACTACATAAGGTTATAATGATTTTATTGTTTTCCATTTAGTTTAAAAAATTTACTTTTTGTATTCATGGATCTTAGGAATATTATTTTTCAAGAATATTTGGATAAGTTTGTTATTATTTTTTTGATGACATTTTGTTATATTCAATAATTTAGGAGAATTGTGATAAATATTTTAGGATTGTCTTACACACTCTCACATAAAATAAGTTATGTGTAAAATTTTGAAAATATTATTTTTGGTGGGCATGAATTTCTTTTGTTGGATACATTGTAAATAAGTATGCAATAGTAGTAGATTATGCCAAAAAAAGTAGTTGATAAATAGAAATGTCCTAAAATTGTTACAGAGATTCGTAGTTTTCATATTTTATAAGGTTATTATGATCATTTTATTATAAGACTTTCATATGTTTCTAGCCTGCTAACAATGTTAATAAGAAAATGATTTAAATTTATTTGGGCCTATGAATGTGATTAATTTTTTTATGAACTAAAGAAGATATTTGTGAATGCTTTAGTTTTGGTACTTCCAACTAAAAATGATATATTTTGCATCAATAATGATGCTTCATTAAAGGGTCTTAGTTTTGATCTGATTTAGAATGATCATGTAATTTTTTATTCTTCAAGACAACTGAAACCTCATAATATAAATTACTCCAAACATGATTTGGAATTATAATATGGGGTTTTTTATTTTAAATTTTGAGGAATAATTTATACCGATCCAAATATAAAATATATACTAACCATAAATGTATTAATTAAATATTCACTCAGAAGGAATTAATCATATGGAATAAAAGATAGTTTGAACTATTAATGGACTATTATTTCATGACCAATTATACTCAAAGGAAAGAAAACAATGTGACTGATGACTTGAGATGAAAACATCATGCATCATTATCCATCTCACGTTTGGAATAGTAACCCTTGGTTGAGAATTTGATGAATTTATTCTTGGATTTAGTTGGTGTATAAAATTCCACTATTTTGTTTTACTTTTCAAGGTTTTCATCTCTATCAGATACAATTATGCAGGTGTATAATGATGATAGTCGGTTACATAGAAAGGTAGAATTTTTTGAAATATGTATGTTACATAAATTTAACATCGATAAAGACTATATTTTAATATTTATACAGATATATTGTGTTCCTTCTATTTCATAAATGAAGGAAAAATTATTGTGTGATTCTCATTGTTCTCCATTTTCAGCTCGCCCTAGTAGAAATATGATGTACATAGACCATAAAATGTATTACTGGTATGATGTAATTAAAAGAGATATTGCTTATTTTTCTATGAGATGATTGACATGTCAATAGGTTAACGAAGAGTATAAACTACCAAATTTTGTGTTTTGTCCATTTCTTGTGCCCGATCAAAAATGAAAAAATATATACATGGACTTCATAGTAGGACTACCAAAATATTATTGGGGAAACAATATCATTTGGGTTATTATTGATTAGATGAAAAAATATTCCCATTTCTTCCAATTCGAGATACTATGTCATTGGATCAACATTCTTGAGTCTACCTAAAATATATTTTCTGGTTACATGGATTTCTTCATTCCATTGTATCTGGCCATGATCCTAGTTTCACTTCTATCTTTTGGAAAGGCCTTCAAAAGTCATTGGGCATAGAATTAAATTTTAGCACTACTTATCATCCTCAACGTGATGGAAGGTCTGAGATAATAATTCATACAATAGAGGATATTCATAGAGCATGTTCAATGGAATATTGGGCATGTTGGGATATACCTCTTTTTGGAGTTGAGTTTTCTTATAAAAACTGTTTTCATTCTACAATACATTTTTCACTATTAGAGTCAATACATATGAAGTAGTGTCGGGCTACATCATTTTTGGATAAAGTCAAATAAAGTAAGTTGATAGAAATAAAATTAGTAGAGGATGTGACTAAATAAGTATTGATGATTCATTAACAAATGAGGATATCTCAGAGCAGGCAGATAATTAATTCACATAATGGGGGGAAAGACATTTCATTCAAGGCAGCGTATAATGTTTTTATTAGAATATCAACATATTAATGTTTTTTTTTCAATATGGAATGAAATTGATGTTTTTTACATGATTCATTAGGCCTTATAAAATCCATGTTGATGATGTAATAGTTGCCTAATGGGTTTCCTTAGCTTTGTGTTTGTCTCAGGTACACAATTTATTTCTTGTTTCAACTTTGAGAATGAATGTTTCAGTTTCATCTCTTGTTTTGAGACCATAAGTAATACTGTTAGAATAGAACCATCAACATTAAGAAGAGACTATTCAGATTCCTGATCATTGAGAGAATGTATTTATGAATAAGCTAATTCTCTAAGCTATGGTTTTTTGGAGAAACCATATGGTTCAAGAAGGCACATGGAAATCTGAAAAATGAAATTAGGGAATGGTATTCTCAATTGTTTAACAGGTAAATAAAAAATTAAAAGGATTCTATTACTAGAATGTGGGAAGAATGTAACAAATCATTTAATTATAAATTTTTTTTTCAATCTAAATTATAATATTTAATTTAATTATAAATTTATAATGAAATAAGTGATATTTTATGAAATTAAAGAATTTATAATGATGAAATAGTAACATGACATTTGGAATTGTAAAATGTCCATTAAAAATCAAAATTTGGGCTAATAGATTATTATCCTCACCTATGAGCGTAAAAATAATTTTTATCAACTTATATGTTGATTCATGATACATTTATATAATGGAATAAGTAAATAATTGTCTTTGAAATGATAAATTAAATGCTGGTATTTTTGTATGTTTTACATATTTAATTCATAATTATAATAAATTTAATGCTTTAAAATATAATTTATTTTCTTAATTAAAATAAATAAATTCTTAAATTTTTTTCTTATAAACATAAAATAATTTTATGATACTTCAATTAACTATTAAATGTGTTATAAAATTATTTATAATATTAAAAATGGTATTTTTCAAATAAATTTTGATTTTAGTTAAAAATTAAATTTATCATATTTAGGAAATTATTTTATAAAAATGGATTTCATTCTTGAAATCTACAAATAAAAAAATATTGCAGTGAGTTTTTTTTATTTTTCTAAAATACATGTTTTTTAATATAAGACACTATAATTTATTGTATAAAAAACATTATAAGATGAATAAACTTTTCCTAGATTCATGAATGATTTATACTTCAGAATATTTAACATACCTTTAATTATATTAATATATTTGATGATAATTCAATAAAAATTCATATTCTTTTGCAAAATTTTTAACCTAAGAAATATAATAATGACAAAACACCCCTCTAGTGCACTATAAATACCACCCCTCTGCACCTCTTCTCCTCACACCTCAATGTCAATTATCGTCATTAATTTCTATCAAATTTTATTCCAAAGCCTCTTCCACACGTATAAGACTTGTTGTTCTCACCAAATAGTCAAAACTAAGGTCCATATAGAGGAGCTCAATGAGGATAATTCAGGTGTTAAAATCCACTATCAGTTTCACATATTTTCTTCTCGACTTTTCCCTTTTCTTATACTCTCTTCACATCCCCTTAACAAAGAGTCATGAAAATTCAATCATCATCCATATACATAAATTTATTCATTTTTATAGAAATATTTATAATAATACTTATCGCCCCCCCCCCTTATTCCAAAAATAAAAACATTGTACATGATTCTTTGATTTACCAACATCATGGACGATGTTTTTAAAATTTCCATTAATTTTTAAATTTATGGTCATAAAATCATTAATATGGTTAAATAATATTGTAATATTCACATTTTATGTTTTATTATGTTTTGGAACCAGTTTTTCAAAATAATATCTATTGATAAAACAATATTGGTTCTTAGTGATAAAAATTTTGCAAAATAAACTAACGCTCGTCACAAATGTAATATATAACATTTTATAAAATAACCACATAAAAAATTATTTATAGTACAATTTAATATTATTTATGTTCATTAATAATATGTAATTTCAAATTTGGAATTTTTCTCCCATCTATTAAAAACAACCATAATAAAACAACCATGGAAACCATGAAATAAATGAACATAAACCAATAAAAATAACATATTTTTATTAATAAATGGGTTGAAATATGTTATTATAATAAAATTTAAGTAATTAAAAATATAAATATGGTTCTTTGATATATTAATAAAAATATTTAAACCATTATATTTGAGGTTTGAATATGCTTGAAGTAAGTGGATCCTAAGGTAAGGAAATTCTTAACCGAATTTCCATTCCTTGGGTTAACCATATACTTCATTGATTAAATGTTATGAAGAATACTTTTTTAATAAGTTTTTTTATATTTTTTTAATATGTGGATCTACAGTGTATAAGTATGTTCCATTCTTCTTATCAATTCTCACATAAAATATACGGTATATGTAATGGAAAGTTCATAAAAATACCATTTTTTTTCTTTTTCTTTTTTATGGAACAATTAATATATTTATTAGTATTCTTGTATTATTATTATGTTATGGATATTTTCTGTTTTTTATTATTAATGGTAATACCTATATCTCCTTCCAATTCATTGGTTATTTTTGTACTAGAGGTCGACCATATAGTTAATACATGTGTAATTGTGATTGTTATACCATAAGGTAGCCATGAGGGTTACAATTTAAGGTAGTCATGAGGTTCATACTGTTAGTTAGCAGAGGGTGTTACAAATCAAATTTTATCCATGATGGTTAAAATATTAATTTATTAAATCTTAATTTTATGATTATGTAATTGTTTATTTTTTCTATGTTTTATGGAAATTTCATGCATTCACATAGTAACTTTATGATACTTATTGGCTAAGAAGTATGAAATTGTGGAAATGATTTCATATGTTTATAATTATTCGTGTAATAATGGGTTTTCTCTATAATTTTTCATCCCTTAAAGATATTTTTGGGATTAACCCATGTTTTAAAATATTTTTCATAGGGTTTTTGGATGGTTAAAAGGAAAGGAGAATCCATAAGGAATGTTGTGAATAGTTTTGATGAATCGAATGTGATATTTCTATTAAATAAAATCATTATGAAAAAAAGGATATTTTTTAGTAGCATCCAATTTATATTCTTATGGGTTGATATGTTGGAATTATGGATCAATATTCAAAAAATCTAAAGTGAAATGTTATATTGAAATGTAATGAACTGAGTTCTAATAAAATTTATTAGATAATATAATGTTAATGGTAATGTCATTATATTTATCAAGTTATAATACATTTCATGTCACGTATCGACCATCCAAAACTAAAATACATAGGAAAAATTATTTGTTGAATAACACATATAATGTCCCAACCATAGAGCAACTAATCTAGTTTCATGAGCTTGTTTTCCTCATCGAATCAGGTATACCTATTCGTACAACAGAGGCTTCTAAAATGAACAATGGAATAAAGGTGGTTACATACAGAGATTATACCTTCTATATAACTAATAATTCCATTTTAGGAAATAATAAATAATGGGTTTTAGTATAAACTAATAAAAATTTGTAAGAATCCAATACCAATGGTAATAAATCACTAAAAGACACTACCATAATCATGTAAAAATGAATTTGAAAATATGATGTAAAATAGAAAACAATCACCCAATATAACACATGGAATAAAAAAGTAAAAAGAATCCAATAACTATACCCTTCATTAAATGCATGAACTAGTTCAGTCTTATTGTCACATACATCATCCGAGTATAGAAAACATTCATCCATTATTGACAGTATACCTAGATTTATTCTAGCTTGCATGAGATATGTTCGGGTACCCAAAACATGCATTATTTGTGTGTGATTAAAACATATAAATCCACCACAAATGAAATATAATTAAAATGAAATCACTATTTAAAATGAAACAATGTTTACTTATTATAATATGTAGTGTATTGAATAGAAAACAACGCTTGATTACTCATGCACTCCAAGAAACACTGGATAGATAATACCTACTTCAGCCCTGTCTAGAATATCTCTTGACATGGAATCATATATATATATATATGCATTTGAATGTATATAGAGGTATATATTTACTAGTGAGGACCAGATGCTTAATAACCATGAATCTACAAAAGATTTCTTTCAATTATCAAATAATAGATTAGCCATTTCAATCCCAATGATCTCAATAAATGAAAAGGGATGACATGTGCAATTTTTCTACATTATTTATATGGGGAATCATTCCCAAAATTATTACTAATAATTTAGGACATCATAACAACAATTTATATAAAAGGATGTGAAATATGATGTCCCATTAAATAAATATAATTAAATATGTATTCCATGACAAAAACATTTAATAAATAAATGGTATTGTCATATATATATGGTTATAACAACAAAGATAAGAAATATTCTGTCCAATAAATTCTACTAATAATGTTTATGGTTGTGTCAAAAAAAATTACAACTTAACACGGACGATCAACATATCTTACAATGGATGTCCATTTAAAATATTCTTAGTTTAATGTTCCTTATAATAATTTCAATGCCATTCCATGTTAGAATAAATGGGATGAACAAGGAAATAAATAGAGATCCATAATTCATTTAATAATTTAACATAGGCTATGGCAAAAGACCAAGACATATTTTCAATCTAAACACGCCTTAAAATATTTCATTGTGCAAACATCCCAAAGGCCATAAGACAAGGGTTGACGTTTATTTAATAATATTATGAAAATATGAATTAATTATAATTATTAAGGGACATGTAGGAATCTATTACAATATAAAACTAATCTTTGTTCATTGAATTAAATGATTACAAATTCAATTAATATTTGACTACTAACTAAATTTCCACGATTGGGCAAAAGGGGACAATTGATGATATTCAACAATTAAATTTCATCAGCTCATTTATGAGGATGAATTATTCATATATAAAAATGTTTTTAATTCACATAATTTTATAGGTGTCATGTCATATAATAACCACACCCCATTTGGTTGGTTTGACTAGTGATATAAAACCTAAACGAATGGAATTTGGTAAAAAGGAAAATCAATTCTAGGAATAAAAATTTATCTTATTAAAATTAAATATTTAAATGTAATCACAAGAGATGTTTTAAAAAATGAAAAAAAATGCATTTCTTAAAAAATTATACATTAATTGTTTTATTTATCACCCATATATATCATGCTTTTGAATCCACACTCATCAATTCGAGTGGTTTGATTATAAGAATCATATGAAAAAAATGACTGACACCATTATAATACTTAAAATTATATCAAACTAATATACTATCCATGATGGAATTCTAAAAAATTAAATTAAAGAAGTGTAATTTTATAATTATTATGGGTGATCGAACACAACTGAAAACATTTGATTATGAGCTCATAAAAAGAAGAACTATCAATACCTTGGAAGTGAGGAAAAAGAGATAATCATATGGGATAGATATTGTGACAATTGAGGAGAAGAAAATATGGGTGAAAGGTAAATGGATGAAAGGAAAATTACCATTTCTACCTGTTTAATTAGTAATAAGATTTAGCTACGAGGTTTAGATAACTATGATGCAACCATAAAACACATGCTACCCAAATTCCACACCGCAACATCGTTCATGTACATTGATCTAAGAACCAAGGGAAACAATTTTCCCGATGAAATATAAATCCTCCACAACCTATATGGGTAAGGTGAATGTAAATACAATCCATGTGATGCATGTTCCCTCACCAATAGAATAAACAGTAGAGTATTCAAATATCCCTATGTCCTCATGTGCATGATTTTACAAACTATGTGACATGATATATGGCCCTAATAGTTTTTAGAGACCTCAATAATGGTATAAATAAACTATGTTAATTATCAAAATTGGCCACAAGTTTGATCTATATGGATAGAACTAATCATGTGCTAACCATGTTCTGAATGTTTCCTATGAGAAAATTGAGTTTCTATAGCCTGATGCTCCCAAAACTCATCGGAACTCCTAAGAGATATAATATTATATAAACCCCATCTAAAAAACTATCATGTATTAAAAATAATGAATTTACTTTTTGAAGACCAAATTCAATAATGACCAATCTAATAAATGAAAATTAAAATTCCCCTAGAAGTTTTCAACCTGTTCGAAACATGGGACATTATAACTCTTATTGTCTATAAGCTCTCAAGAAAAAATCAATTTTTTTTCTCATCATTTATAGAGGTGATAATGTTGAATATCATATAAGGTAATATATTATGATTCAAATCATTAACAGAACATATATTCATTTTTATGAGATGGTTGTGTTGAAGCACAAAAATTTGGAAAAGAAAAAAGATAAAGGAAATAAATAAATTTTTAAAATCAATGTTGATATGAGTAAACATTTTCAATTGCCTCCAAATATGATGAAATAATATAAGAGTAATAAATGACACAAAAATCCATGATTATTTTCAAACAAAGTTATTAATTATTGATTAAAAATTATTAATCATCGAGTGGGATAACTAAAAATTAATGAGATAAAATATAGATCACAACTCAGAAATACAATTTCAATAATTCATTTTATGATATAAACTATAATTAAGAATCATTCTAATAGTTGTGGGGTTAATGTGAAAATTATACGTTCAATAAATGTAGGGAAAATTGAAAATCTTAAAGATGATGTGATACTTAGTGACTTGAAATAATGGATGTCTGAAATGGATAATGAGATGCCTTCATTGAACTCTAATAAATATTTGATCTTCTTGAATTACTAGAAGTAAAAATGATATAAATAATAAAGAGGTTCATATTTTAAAATATGTGTCTACTTTAAGTAGTCATATCATGTAATGGCTTGTGGTAAATGGATTTTAATAGTGGATAATGTTGGTTTCTCTTATATTTGTTCAAAAATAGATAGACATTAAACTATCATGAGTATGAAATTAATGATGGAATTGAAATATATTTAGTTATAATTTATAGGTATTAGAAATAAATATTTCATGGTGATTTAGATGAATAAATTTACATGATATATCCAGTAGGTTTCATATAATACATAAATGAAGGCTTGGATTCAAATTTAATAAATGTATTTATCGGTTGAAGCAAGCATCCAGAAAATGATCTCAAATATTTGTATCTTTTATATTGTAATAATTATACAAAAGGTCAAATTGATATCATTTAGGTTACCATATGTAGTGATATAATGTACAATTAATCATGTTACCCTTTTATATTGATTTCATATTACTAGCGTATCGAATGGTTTCATGCATTCTAGAGATATAAAATATTTTTTGTTGAACATGCGATATGAATGATCTCCAACAAGTTATGAAAATCATATTAGTGGGGGATGAGAGTAATAGAAAAATATATATTTATTGTAATAAAAATAATAATAATTAATAAAATCATACAAAATATTATATATACTAGATAAAAGGTTGTATCTATTACTCCTGTTGAAAAAATCTTTTTTTCGAAGATACATGAACTATAATTTCAAGATGGGAGTTGATACTTGGAGATTTACATTTTGAGATTTTTATCAGATGATAGATGATAGAAATTATTTTTATATGGTTTGATATTTCGTTTTTAGGTGTATTTGTATGTAACTTAATATCACACCCTAGATGGAAACATTATGTATCTATAACATGGTATATCTATTATAAAAAAGTGGTAGAAGATATTACTCTATATTTTGGAAAGGAGGTTTGGCAATAAAGTATTGTGGATATAGAATTTAGTAGATATTTAGACACTCATGAGACAATGACTAGATTTTCATTCTATATATGAGGACATCGATCACCTATAATTTAGTTGTGATAAGAATTGATACAATAAGTACAATAGAATTATACTATATAGATAAGAAAAAAGTAAGGATGCAGTTTGTTTGTTGATGATGTTTTTGAAAGTTCATAGAGAATATCATGAAAGAAGAATCTTATTCCATGAAAATGAGAGTGTGATTAACATGACTTTGAATCAAGTAAATCAATAAGGAAAATTGAATAATGACATAATTTAAAACTTCAGCATAAAGACTATTTAATAAAAAATGATAATAATTTAGATGATATCTTGATTCCAAAAGTTGGTGGACATGTTCACAGAAAATTAAGATCTAAAACGTTTGTGTCATCATCATGCCGTATTGGTGTTTTCGTAAATTACAAGTGGATAGAGAGACACTACATGTTTTGGAGTGAAATGAGAGTGTTTTTATTTTACCAAAATGTTGGAGTGTTCCAAAGTTTTTTATCAAGAAAATATTCTTCAACTGAGAGATTTCATGCTTGTGAATCATATTTCATGTCACCAATTCATGTTACCAAATTTGAGTGACTAGTTTCAGTTTACTATATTGTGTTCACTACAGTTCAGTGTGTTTTATGTGTAGGATGTTAATACTCAACCACTCTAAGTGATATTAAGATCAACAAATGTCTGCACTCTATGATAGAATCACAACATTCTAAATTTTTTGGTGAATATCATTATTGATAATAATGTATTGGAGATGGCTAATCGGGGTAATTTTTTGAAGTCAAATTTCCACATAAGTTCACAAGTTACCAACTAAATTGAGATATATCTAGGAAAAATGGAGGTATTTTATACATGGAAGATGATATGAGTATTCTTATACAAGAGAGTGTGGTCCCACTACAAAGTAAATCCAAAATATGAAGAGTACACTAGATACATTCCTAGTGGATTGGTGAATTATATAGTCATAATATTCTATAATGAATTTTATTACTTATATATTGGTCAATATTTTTTATCTAAAAGTTAATTTAATAAATGTAAATCTATATTATTTCTTACAATAATGTTAGATAATTCTTTTGAAGCATGTCTATCACTTGTTCTATTTATTTATTTTCTGTTTTTGTGTTTGTTTCATGTTTATTTTGAATGATTTATATATTTTATGTTGTTATATGTTAGTTGTAATTTTTGTGGAGGTTATAGTGCATTGAAAATCCAGTTATGGTAATCAAAGATGAGATTGAATTTTCTGTGTTTTTTTTCAATTTCAATAAATTCTATTGAAAATCCTACAAGAAAATATCTATTTGATTCAATATCTTATAGCATGTGATCTCAATGAATCATGCATTCTTAAAATGATCTCAATTATTCATTATATCGTGACTATCACATGATTCCGTATAGATGGAATGAGTGTCATGTCACTTACTCAATGTAATAAAATTCCTTCCAATTGAATTTCACAAGTCCATTACTATCTAGAATGATTTCATGAAAATTAAACATTGATATTATCGAAGTAATTTCTTATTTTTATGTCCTATCCTGTTGGTATATTGGCATACTAGGTTTAAAGGAGAATATATAACCCTATATTAATTTCATCCATACAATTCAGATTTTTTTTAAATTTTCTCTCGTATAAATCGTGACATTAAAATTGATATAAAGGCATGTATTTATCAATTTTTTATTATCCTCTGAGTGGTGTAGACACCTGAGAGGGAGTTGGGGGAATGAATACGATGTTTAGAACTCATTTTCCAAATTCCAATTTCTCTTTTATTATTTAACCCCATTTTTTAATCAACAACTCATATTAATATATTATTGGATTTGAATATCTTTTCAAAATCATGATTAAAATGTGAAATGAATGTGATGCAGTGATGAATGGAATATGTTTTTTAAAAGATCTGATCCAGATTTTGGAATTCTATACCATGTTTTGATTACGTCTTCATCTAGTAAAAAATTCCCTAATAAACTTCTTTTCATCAAACTAATGTTTATTCAAAAAGTTATCAATATACACCAAGTAAAACATAATAAATATGTGAACAATAATTATATTACACATGTAAATGAAATATACTCATTTATGGTGTTTCTAATAGTTTCTCAATAGTTCCCAATAATTCCAACCAAAACGATTTTTAAAAGAGATCTTTTTGGAGACATTGATTTATCCCACATATTGATCTTCTTTTCCATCTGTGTAGTGTCTTAAAATAGCGGTAAGTGTTCATGAATAGTTTTATGCTACTCATTGTCTCTTATATATAAAAAATTTATGGAAACTTTTTAATATATATTTATTAGGATTCTCTAAATCTCAAAACTGTTCGTGAATAAAAACCCTATATAATTAACTACCAAAAAAATTCTGAAGAGCTTGGTCTATTCTTACTCAATAAATGAAACCAAATTTTGGGAATAATTATTATTCAAAAAACTAAATGTTTGGATAAATAAATTTTTTGATCAGTTCCACCATGACTTTAGGCACCCACTCTTCAACTTTTATAACTCACTTATTTTGCAACATCTCGTATCATTGGTATATGTTTTAGTTCGACACACATCATATTCTTATTATTTTAATTTCTCTTATTCATATTTTTTTTCCACCATCAAATGATTTTTATTATTTTAAATTCCACCTTTATATGTCATTGATTGTCTTAAAACATTAGAAAATTACATAATTTCCTCATTTATCTATATTATCCATTTGATCAACAATTATACAAGTAGATTCATAATATTTTTATGGTCATTATTTGTTTCAGTAAATGGAAAAATATCTATGATATTGTGCACTCAAACAATAAAAGCATTTCATGAACCCTAATGTGATATCTATTGTATTTTGTATTGGTAGAACATTGGAATATTCACATATCCTCCTCATTATTAGGTAAATACATATATATAAGAATAATAAAAATATAAACATTTCATTGTTATTTTAAATTTTTCCACAATTTCTTAACTGAAATAAAACACCCATTTGATTTTATAATAATCATAATATTTCCACACGGAAATACTCAAAATAACATCAAAATTTAAATTAGTATTAAAATATGAATAAATTATAAAAAAGTAAATATAATCATGGTACATTATCCTGTATTATGAGATCTTCTGGGAAAAAAAATATAGATTGATGATTTCATATTTATAACCAATACATCATATTATAATATATATTATAAATCCGAACATATATCATGAATGAAACACTATCCAATGTCCTGAAGGACTTTATTTTTTGTTGAATTTCGATATTCCACCTTTCAAGGGGTGAAGTGGAACCTATACAAGGCTCGTAGCCGTATGTATTAGATGGCATGATGGCCTTAGAGGAATTCATTGCCTGTTGGCTTCAAACATTACAAATAACCCAGACTAACTACATGGAACTGCTCCTCCCCAGCATCTTCATCATGATATCATCTCTCCACATTTACATGGTTGTTCAACTAGGTTTTCCCATGCATCCATAGGCTTTTCCCGATGGCATGTGTAATACCCTATCATTCTTGCATTCTGTTTATCTTCTGCTATGGTGTAGCCTCCTTTCTCATCCTCCTTCTAAAGCATGTTCCCTGTAGGATGTCTGTTTTTCATTAGCACTTGGGGTGGCCCAAAGGCGTTGAAGTGGCCCGAAGGCCTTGAGGTGGTCTGAAGGCCTTACTGGCCCGAAGGCCTTGGTAGCCCGAAGTCCTTAAAGGACTTGGGGACCAAATCGGTGGCCCGAAGGCCCGAACGGGGGAATAGTCCCAGCTGCTATTGTGCCAAACAGTTCCTACTATAGTTCCAACTATAGTACTATTACAATTCCTACTAGAAACGTGGGTTTCTAACACCGACTCTGAAAGGGGGGCCCTCACTAGCCCATGTGCATGCCACGTTCCCCATCTAAGATTAGGAATTTTTATATTTTTTAGAAAATTATAATCCCATACATTCATCTATGCTAAATGTCCTTATAAATAAAATTTTATTGGATCATAATTTTTTTTGTTTTAATATCTGATGTTAAGTACATGAACTATCTAGTTTTACATCATCATCATCATCATCATTTTTTTATTATAATGAGAAAATTTTATAAGTACTACTACAAAAAGAAAAAACTAAAGAACTCATGAACTTCCATTTAAGATGGCTTGTACTGATTATTACCAAGGGCTTCACCTCTAATAAATTAAACCCTTAAGAGGTAGATTAATATCAAATAGATAGTGTGCAATTTCAACCTCCTGATTGGATACGGAGGCAAGATAATCTCCCTTCTTGTTTCCTTTAAACCGAGTGTTCCTGATTTCAATGTGGTGGAATATTGAATTCCCTAATATTCAGACTATATAAACAATTGACCATGGGGATTCATGAGTATTCTATAGAGAGGTACCAATATTTAGAGAATCTTTCACCACTACTATTAGACTAACATTTTTTGACTATATATAAAGAGAAATGTGAGCATTGACAAGGATTCTGAATTTAGGGAGTGACCAGATCGAATGTATGCTGGGTATGAAAAGTTCAAACTTCTCCTGGGGTCCCAATATACTCCACTGATATGCATGGAATGCATGGAAAACGATCAATCAGTATTGATCTCGAGGCTTGAACCATGTAGACCCCAATATACCATGTGACCATGAGAGACACCACTAACTAGGTATCAAAATGATATACATAATTGGAGTGGTCTCAATGTGGGAACTTGTATCATTTTCATCATAATCTATTTCATTTATAGGAGAAATATTTCGTTCAAATCACAAGTTTTTTGGCTGATCCTACACCTCCTTCTTAAAAAATTGGTTTCTTGATTTTCATAAATACCAGTATCAAATAATCTTCACCTGTTCTTCATATTTCCCCTCGGGGTCCACCTATTCCACTCCTTATAACAATATGTCGAGGAATGGAATTCCAATAATTTTATTACAATTTATACCTATGTCATCTATAAAATATTTATAGACTATACAAACACAATCTACATTCAAAAATATGTATTTCATGATTTCCTCTGGCTATGTCTCACACTATGTGCATCTCGATTATAGGTTGATATAGAGCCTTTTAATATTCTCATTCATTGTTAAAGATTTATTTCATATCCAATAAACAAAAAAACTATACATCATGACAGACTCCATACATAATATAAGATATCCCCATGGGTCCAGTTGTTTTAAAGGTTTTAACATCTTGTGGAAGTCTTTCATATAAATTTTTCCTGAAGAATATTCTGTTAAAATACACTTCTCTAAGTTATCTCTAACATAAATGAGATCAATGGTTACTCGTTGATCATTTTCTAGAACTGCATTAATTAATAATTTGTGTTGAATCATCTTCCTGGTGGTTCTATCCTTTTAAGGATATCAGGAAAATAGAAGAACATATTCAACCCAGTTATGGTGAATGAAGGATATCTCCGTTGTTCCAACTATCCAAATATAATAACAGATGGTTTTTGATTATTCAAGTTGTACCATATTCCCAATAGACCCTCCCACTTCATCCCCCTCCCCAAAACAAAAAACCACCATTGCATGACCCCAAATTAATCTACCCTCAACTACATCCCATGTGAGCATTTCATGCATTCCATGGAGGGTATCATATATATTCATCACATTGACAAGTCCAAACATTTTGGTTTTTTCCAATCACTTCTAGAAGGTCTTAGTGATATTTACCACCTTCTTTAGCATCCATAATGAAAGTGGAAAGGATCTTATAAATATTTTAGATGACTACCATTGGAACTCTATTCACCAATATAGAATGAATCAGAAAAGCGGTGATTAATGTTTTAACTAATGTTATCCTCCCCCAAAATATGAATACCAATTCCTTTATTTCATTATTTTTCTCATAATCCTATCTAATATTTTATCAAAATGATGAATGTGAAACCTACATGGGGTGTAACGACCCAAGGTTTCATTAATGGAAAATCCCTCATGATCTAGTTAAAATGTATCGTTATGTAAAAATTTTATATAAAATGTCAACTTCATTGGTTTTATGTTAATAATTTTGACTATTTCTAATATAGCCATTGATTAGTGATCACATGATAAGTATAAATATATGGCTTTAACAAATCCAATTTATTCAGACAAAGGAAGCGATGGCCTTATCTAGTAGAATTGCTCCATACGAAGCACATTTGTCAGAGCTCGGAAAAGAGGTGGCATCCTTGGGCTTCGTTCCTGACCAATCCCAAGCTGAGCTTCATCATGTCATTCTCGAACGGGACCGTCTACAGGAAAAGTGGAAGTTGATATAGATTACGACCCGAGCGATGTTATCTGAGCCACCCAAGAGTCTGTCACCATGGCACACCTTACCATTAGGTCTTATGAGTCTGTTTTAAGGGGTTATGTAACAAATCTATAGTACTATGTTCATGTACATTATTTTTTTATATAATAATGAATATACTTTCTTGTCATTATTGATACATTGTAAATAGTTTTTAATGTAAAAATAGTGTTATTAGTTATTATTTAATTAATAAATCTATTTTATTAAATTAATGGATTTTTGAATTAAATAATATTCTAATAAAATATTATTATTATCAAATTAATTTTTTTTTAAATATAAATGATCTTATAATTTTCTGAATACAATTATAATTTTTTTTAAGGTTTGAAAGCCATTTCTATCAAAACCCATGAATTTTCGATAAATGTCGGCTTTTATTTTAAAAGTGAAAATTAACAAATTTAGTAAATTATTTAGATAAAATAAATATTATATCTGAATCAGGATGTCGAAATTATCCAATAGTGGATTTTTCAAAATTTTCTGAGACATTCAAATTTTTGGGTAAAAATTAAATACCGTTTAAATATATAATGTGTTTTATAACATCATAATGACCCAATAGTGATGTAATAAAATACTATAATCATTATGTTTGCCCAAAATATGTTTCACCTTTAAAATAATGTGATTTTGGGTTTTGACTTATGTTTCAATGAATTAATGGACCCATCAAGACTTATTAAAAACCTTGTCTATTTAAATTGTTTTCCATGGGAGTGTGACTCACCTCCACATAAGAAACCCTATTATTTTCAGAAGTTCGTACTTTGGCTTTATAAAATGTTTTTTTTCTATTCCCTTCTCCAAAACCCATTGGAAAAAACCATGGTATGGTTTTTGGTTTGGATTAATTTAATATAAGGGGTCACAAACCTAAATAATAAAGAATTCCCTCACCTTTCCTATATAAACCCACCTAAGCTCCCACTTCCTCCTCACTCAAAGCCTTCGGAGTTCGTCCATCCTCTTCTCTACTCTCTCTATAATCCGCTTAAGGTGCCCCAAGATCCCAAAAATCCTCTCTCAGTGTAGAGACTCGAAGCCTAACGTACATGGACATTACATTACTTTTGCGGAATACATAGTACATAACAAAAACACACACATAAGGACCGTAATAGTTTAGTGTCTTTGGAAACTCGGAATATAATCTTCTAATCGTGGTGAAAGATCTTCAACATCTCCCATAAAGATCTTCTTTTTTTATACCTAAAATATTTCTTTATATCCTGGGGAAAAGAAAACATAAAAGGGTGATCTCAAATGATCAGTAAGGGTAAACAAAAGAAATATCAATCACATCATATACATAAAAACATAGCTTTTGGAAATCTTAACCTGCAAAAAAGAGAGCTCATAATATCATAACATGGGATAAATCATAGAAGTGAAATGTAATCCCAATAATCATAACATAAAACATGAAACTTTGTGGCATACACACATAATAATAGAGAATCATTTCTTGTTAGTCAAGACTCATTGTCAAGACTATCTTAGTGGACAAAGTCCCTTTCTGAATCGAGTCACCCTCGTTTCAGTCATGTTTCACTGAACCGGTATAACCTACCATTCCAGCCATGTCTATCTCATGAGATATAAAATCTTTAACCAATGCATTGGAGGGAGATATAGGTCCCACCCATCTCATAATGATACCATTCTTATGTGTGCCACAAAATCATAAATCATACATCATTGCATATCCCATGTAATAAAAATGGGATTCTTAAACAACATGAAATCATAAAACAATTCATATAAGATAAAGGAATTCATAAAAATATTTCCATCACAACATAATCAAATCCATGTAATAATAGGGATAGAAATAGAACCCTTTATTATCTTATATGGAAAATATAAAACACTTGAAATCCATTCTTGAGGAAAATATCCTTTCAACTTCAAAAACATTTTCCTTTCTTAACATGTCTTACAATCTAATACTAAAAGAAGTTGATTAAAAATAAACTTGAAAACTTGTAAAGGAAGCTTCTTGAAAATAATGTTTTAAAAATCCATTCATTCTGTATAAGTTAAAAAAAACATTCTTCTCGTACTTTTGTCGGAAAAGTCAAAAAAGTACCTCGTACGAAAAACGACAAAAGATTCCTTTCATATCATTTAATAAAAACTCACCGAAGGGTAAAATTGGATTTAAAAAATTTTAGGTGGATGGAAATAATATTACATATTGAGTAAATATGGATGTGGATGATAAAATACACCCCAGTAAATACTAAAGTATAAACAATCTCGGATAAAAATGAGATTGTGATATTTCCCTTACCTTAGGTCCGATTTGCTTTGTACGTGTCCGAATCTCTTGTATAATGGTTTAAAAAATGTTATTGAATTATTCCAGAATCATAAATATTGATATGATATCATATATGGTCATATTCTTAGCTTCTTGTTAGTAATATTTCATTGTTACTTATTACTCGGGTCCTTATTGCCTTTTGTTCTTATGCGTGTTTTGCCGAATAAATTCTTATTCTTATTTTAAGGTTATAGATACCTTATATCCATAATGGTATTAGTGTAACATATATCATATTTATTCATTCAATTCATTTATATAATTACTATGTAATTATGATCATGTAGAACAAGTCGCATCACATCGTGGAGACGGTATTCCGTACGTACGCACGAGTGATGATATCGTTCCTATGATCGTGGAACTCTATTGGAGTATATATATATTATTTCAGTATCAGTATTACTTTATAATAATCATAAATAGTTACTCATTACACCATTATACCCATCCTTGTAAGGTGATGGTGGTAAATAGATTACACCACGGCGTGGAGACGGTATTCCGTACGTACGCACGCGCGGTGATTTCATTTTTCCGTAGGATGGATAGAAGGTGAATTAGATTTGTTTCATATTTATAATAACATATCAGTATGTAAGTAATACTGATGTTATTACTTTATCATGAAACAACTAAAGAAGAAGAAGTTGAAGAAGAAAGAAATTGAAAAGATCGGTAATGGATATTACCTCTTCTTGGGAACGCCTCTTTGAATCCTCCACCTAGGGAACTAAGATTGGTCTTTTAAGAAGACCAAGACCTCTAGTATTATTCTAGGGAAGTGGAGAGGAGAAAATGGCAGGGTTTGGCCGAGCTTGAGTGCTCAAATTGGTGTGAGGAGGATGGGGAGGAGGTGCCATTTTATAAGGGAGGAGAGGGGCACCTTAGGAATATCTCAAAATATTATTTTATATTAAAGTCAAAATCGGTTTATAATGGTTCCAAAGGGACTTATTTCTAAGATAAAGAGGGTATGGGTCTAAATCCTATCAACCAATAGGATTTAGACATGTTTGGGGTATTATTTTAATCTTATCAATTAGATTTAACTCTAAGTAAAATAATTTAACTTTTACCGTGTCTTTTTGTTTTCTTTCACTATATGGTTAATACACTTACTATAACATGCCAAACGAACCCCAAATTGTTTATTATTAATATATATAATATTATCTAAGTCATTTGGCCGAACCTTAGATTTTTAGGAATAAAATAACAGTTAATAATATAATATTTGTTTTAAAAACTATTTTATGTCAATTTTGACACTATTTGGTACATGATTTTTATGAAATTCATAACAGAATGATAAGTTCAAACCAAGTTACTTAAATCAACAATAACATGTCATATTAATCTATAAAATTAGTTTAAGTCATAAAAAGTCTCAAATTACATTTATTTGGGCATTTATAACATCAATTATGTAAATATTTCATTAATAAGACAATTACTGCATCATCTTTTTGTCATAATAAATTATAATTATTTAATCCCTAAAAATTCTAAATAAATTCTTATGATGTATATAATTGTATTATATTTCTGGAGACTATT
Organism: Viscum album; assembly: GCA_963277665.1. NCBI lineage: Eukaryota > Viridiplantae > Streptophyta > Magnoliopsida > Santalales > Viscaceae > Viscum > Viscum album. Next base: position 698,848,015 of record OY728163.1, read on the forward strand.
CATGTTCTAAGTTTAATGAAGTTTATCACTAGATTAAAATTATTATACTTATAATATTTAAGAAAGTGACATGTTGTCACATTCTTTGGTTTTATTAATAATTAAATTATTTTCATTGAAAAAATTTAATTAAATGAATCTAATCAGACCCTTAGGTGATATGGGTCGACATTTAGTCATCCAATAGTATTTTTACATTTGTTAGGGTAATTTTAAAAAATTATATTTACCCTTAATTACCTGATTTACCTTTAACTATGGTAAATAAAATTTACCGTAGTTACTATTCATAATTCCCAAAAATAAAAAGTAGCTTATTAACATAATTTGGATCCACTGATTCCAAATATGGAATCCATTTTTCCAAATTCAATACACAAAAGTTGCAGAAATTAAATTAAAATTAATCCCGTTGTCGAAAGAAAACGGGTTTTCTTTAAAACATTACAAAAGATTGAATTGATTTAACCTACGAATTCAAGGTAAAATCAATGCTAATGTCATACATTATATTAAATGGTAAAAATATATTCTATTTATACTTTAAACCCATTAAATATTATAATTTTACCACATAAGATATTACGATGAAAAAAGTTGTTTTTAATTAAAATATAGCGTGTTTTTACTATTCATTAAAATATGAAAGTTATCGGAAAAATATAAAAACATTATCTAATGTAAATTTTTATATTTTAATTCAAAAGAAGAATTTTATTTTGTCAAATTGAACTTATAAACATGTCAAAAACTATATTTAAAGTGGGTGCGCCATCAAAAGGTGGCAAAACTGCATTTTTTGAAAAATACTTATTTTACCCGAAAAAATTCTTTTGTTCTTATACCATGTTCTAGAAATGTGTAAGATGAATAATAATGTTATAAAATTAAAATTTTAGTTAACACTATTCATAACGGCTAGTTCATGACAATATTATAATAATATATCGTTGTTTATTAAAACCCAGTATTGCGTACAACACACGCTATCGAGGAAGGTCACGATTGCGTGTAATGCAAGCCAAGTCAGTGTTGCGTGTTGTAAAAGAATCCTTCGTTGTTTCATATAACAGAATCCAACCATATTTCATTTATACATTAAATATATATATATATATATATACTCAATGTTGCATAGAATAACTATTATCAAAATTGTGTGTAACATAGTACAAGAATAGTGTTGCGTATACTGCAAGCCAATACGGTGTTTCCTATAGTGCAAGGTAATCTTGGTGTGGAATACAACACAAGACATTAATGAAATTAAAATAATATTTTTCATAAAATCTCGGGGTGTTACATTCTACCCCCTTAAAATTAATTTCGCCCTCGAAATTAGTCGGGGTTATAAATGGTTTACTACTTGAAAGTTTCTTTAATTGAAACCCACATCGTAAAAAGGAATACCAAAACCAATCTTTAAAAATAAAAGTATGAAACGTAACGGTTACCCAAATAAACTAATCACTGGGTTTCCACATAGGTGAAAATATGGATATGGAATAAAAATCTAACCATCATGTTCTGATGGAGAGTGGTAGAGAACATGGATATGGAAAAGCCAACAATCACAAATCCATAAATTTGTGATGATCTAAGGTACCATCTGATTAATCAGATATAAGAGCACTAGGACAACATTTTTGGTTTTCAGGATCGTTTCCCTAAAGTTAAAGAATTTGAATTAGAATAAATAATTACTTTATGTTGGTACAACCTCACTATTGTTCGTGCCTTTAACAATTTCCACTTCATCTCTTAAATAAATGAAGTTTAATTTGTTATTCGTGAAGTGTTAGCAGATCATGTGATAGAATGACAGGTCATTCAATCTATCTCAAAAGGTTAGCAAAATTTATATACATAAGTCAATCTATAGTAGGATTAATCATATATGGTTCCTAAAATGAACTTATACTTCATATATCATACTTATTAATATAATAAAACTAGTTTCTACTAAACAGGGACTTCCTGTAGGCCAGTGGTAGGCGATAAAGGCCAGTCGCACTTCAGTTGTGGGTTCGATTCCCACGGCCTTGTCCGACGCGATGGGTTGTTGCCCGTCCTGCAGGTTGTCCTTTTTCTTAAACTATATTACTATAACATAACATAAATAATATTGAAAAAACTTCTATCCTTAAACAATACTAACTTATGTCCAACATAATCCATTCCAATATTTAGGCTTATCCATAATACTGCAGTCCACTCTCATAATATAGTGAAAACGATTACCAGAGATTTAATACCATCGTTGATTCCCATATATCATAAGATATGTCTTGTTGGTCACATTCCAAACTTTCAAAGGCCTTAATCATGTAGTCTCTTGAATACTCATCGAACCTTAGTGAAAACCTGAATGCAGTTAAAATTTAACACTTTCCTCATACCAAAATCCTCAAGAATTCTATATACTCAAACCATGATATCACTTAGTCCTTATATCCATCATGAGCTCATGAATACTGTCAAATATTTAATTTTCGCATATCATTCTTTTTCCAAAAATATCTCAATCACTTTCCATGGTTACTAGTACCATAAAATTAATGAAAACCACAATAGACCAATACATAAATATTCCAATACTTTATGATACAATGTTATTTTGGATTCTCATTACATACACACTTAATTATTCCACCGCATCGTTATCATATTCAACATCGCCAATAGTGATCGCATGTGACTTCCCTTTGTCCTTTTCCTTAAGTGGATGCTTATGTTGATCATCACTAACCCTTGGATTAGGGCATTTATTGGCATAATGTCCCATTTCCTTGCACTTGAAGCATTGAAGTGTTGGTGGTGCGTTATCTGCAGTGTTTTCTTTGTTCACATCATTAGAAACCCTTTTTCCATTACTTCGACACTCAGCTACTCGATGTCCTTCTTTTCCACACTTAAAACATTTTCTAGTCCCTTTAAGACAATCTCCACCATGCTGCTTTCCACACTTTGAGCATAAGGAAACATTAATTTTCTTTTCACCATTATTCTGAGATTTCTCCTTGAACTCCATCTTTCGTTTCATTTCAAAACCATAAGATGGATATGTAACACCAACTACCATTTCTACCTTGATAGCACAACGCACAATTTCTTCATAGCTACTGAAGTCTCTTATAGCTAATGCCCTTCTAAGACTTGGTTTTAAGCCACTGAAAAATCGATCAACTTTACTTTCAGGTTGGATGATAATGCCAGATGCATACCTTGAAAGACTTGTAAAATTCACTTCGTATATACCAACAGATTCATCATCCTTTTGCTTTAGTTCAATAAACTCCTTCTCCATCTTTGTTCGAAGAATACGAGGGAAGTACTTACTGAAAAACAAGTTCTTGAACTCGTCCCATTCCATGGACTCAATTTCATCTCGTTGCCTCGTATTCTTGATAAGATTCCACCATTGATCAGCTTCACCTTCCAAACGATATACTGCTAAGATGACTTTATCATGCACAAAACATTGAAGAACTGAAAATATCTTTTCAGTGGTACTGATCCATTGTTCAGCAACAAGTGGATCAGAAGACCCACTGAAAGAAGGTGGACGTTGCCTCATGAAGGACTCAATATAATATTGTTCCCTTCTCTGCTCATTTGGATGTCCAGAATGATTCATAGCTTGTGTAAGTATAACAATAAGATTTTGCACTCCATCTCCCATAACATTTGTTTGTTCAGGAGGGCAATCATTGCATTTTCCATTGCATTGATCAACACGGTTCCTTCGGGTTCCAGCCATCGTCTAAAACCCAAAAAGAATAGTGTGAGAGGCAAAAATCATGCTAGGGAAAACAACATAATAAAGGGGGAGTACCTTCAATATCTAACATCTTAGGTTTAATTCTATGATCGTTAGCGTAATTCTAGTACTATAACCTATACATATACTTAACCTTAGGGACATCCCTAGACATACATTAGAAATATCTCTATGGATCTCACTAAAGTTCTCGCATCCCAGTTTCCAAAGGTTGACTAAACCTTTCCTCTGATACCAACTGTAGAGACCCGAAGCCTGACGTACATGGACATTACATTACTTTTTCGGAATACTTAGTACATAACAAAAACACACACATAAGGACCGTAATAGTTTAGTGTCTTTGGAAACTCGGAATATAATCTTCTAATCGTGGTGAAAGATCTTCAACATCTCCCATAAAGATCTTCTTTTTTTTATACCTAAAACCTTTCTTTATATCCTGGGGAAAAGAAAACATAAAAGGGTGAGATCAAATTCTCATTAAGGGTAAACAAAAGAAATATCAATCACATCATATACATAAGAACATAGCTTTTGGAAATCTTAACCTGCAAAAAAGAGAGCTCATAATATCATAACATGGGATAAATCATAGAAGTGAAATGTAATCCCAATAATCATAACATAAAACATGAAACTTTTTGGAATAAACACATAATAATAGAGAATCATTTCTTGTTAGTAAAGACTCATTGTCAAGACTATCTTAGTGGACAAAGTCCCTTTCTAAATCGAGTCACCCTCGTTTCAGTCCCGTTTCACTGAACCGGTATAACCTAACATTCCAGCCATGTCTATCTCATGAGATATAAAATCTTTACCCAATGAATTGGAGGGAGATATAAGTCCCACCCATCTCATAATGATACCATTCTTATGTGTGCCACAAAATCATAAATCATACATCATTGCATAACCCATGTAATAAAAATGGGATTCTTAAACAACATGACATCATAAAACAATTCATATAAGATAAAGGAATTCATAAAAATATTTCCATCACAACATAATCAAATCCATGTAATAATAGGGATAGAAACAGAACCCTTTATTATCTTAGATGGAAAATATAAAACACTTGAAATCCATTCTTGAGGAAAATATCCTTTCAACTTCAAAAACATTTTCCTTTCTTAACATGTCTTACAATTTAAAACTAAAAGAAGTTGATTAAAAATAAACTTGAAAACTTGTAAAGGAAGCTTCTTGAAAATAATGTTTTAAAAATCCATTCATGCCGTATAAGTTAAAAAAACATTCTTCTCATACTTTTGTCAAAAAAGTCAAAAAAGTACTTCGTACGAAAAACGACAAAAGATTCCTTTCATATATTTTACTAAAAACTCACCGATGGGTAAAATTGGATTTAAAAAATTGTAGGTTGATGGAAATAATATTACATATTGAGGAAATATGGATGTGGATGATAAAATACACCCCAGTAAATACTAAAGTATAAACAATCTCGGATAAAAATGAGATTGTGATATTTCCCTTACCTTAGGTCCGATTTGCTTTGTACGTGTCCGAATAACCTGTATATTGGTTTAAAAAATGTTATTGACTTATTCCAAAATCATAAATATTGATATGATATCATATATGGTCATATTCTTAGCTTCTTGTTAGTAATATTTCATTGTTACTTTTTACTCGTGTCCTTATTGCCTTTTGTTCTTATGCGTGTTTTGCCGAATAAATTCTTATTATTATTTTAAGGTTATAGATAACTTATATCCAGAATGGTATTAGTGTAACATATATCATATTTATTCATTCAAATAATTTATATAATTACTATGTAATGATGATCATGTAGAACGAGTCGCATCATATCGTGGAGACGGTATTCCGTACGTACGCACGAGTGATGATATCGTTCCTATGATCGTGGAACTTTATTGGAGTATATATATATTATTTCAGAATCAATATTAATTTATAATAATCATAAATAGTTACTCATTACACCATTATACCCATCCTTGTAAGGTGATGGTGTAAAATAGATTACACCACGGCGTGGAGACGGTATTCTGTACGTACGCACGCGCGGTGATTTCATTTTTCCGTAGGATGGATAGAAGGGGAATTAGGGTTGTTCCATATTTATAATAACATATCAGTATGTAATTAATACTGATGTTATTTCTTTATCATGAAACAACTAAAGAAGAAGAAGTTGAAGAAAAATAAATTGAAAAGATCGATAATGGATATTACCTCTTCTTGGGAACGCCTCTTTGAATCCTCCACTTAGGGAACTAAGATTGGTCTTTTAAGAAGACCAGGACCTCTAGGATTATTCTAGGGAAGTTTAGAGGAGAAATTGGCAGGGGTTTGCCGAGCTTGAGTGCTCAAATTGGTGTGAGGAGGAGGGGGAGGAGGTGCCCTTTTATAAGGGAGGAGAGGGGCACCTTAGGAATATCTCAAAATATTATTTTATATTAAAGTCAAAATCGGTATATAATGGTTCCAAAGAGTCTTATTTCGAAGCTAAAGTGGGGATGGGTCGAAATCCTATCAACCAATAGGATTTAGACAAGTTTGGGGTATTATTTTAACCTTATCAATTAGATTTAACTCTAAGTTAAATAATTTAACTTTTACCGTGTCTTTTTGTTTTCTTTCACTATATGGTTAATACACTTACTATAACATGCCAAACGAACCCCAAATTGTTTATTATTAATATATATAATCTTATATATGTATGTTTGACGAACCTTATATTTTTAGGAATAAAATAACAATTAATAATATAATATTTGTTTTAAAAACTATTTTATGTCAATTTTGACACTACTTGGTACATGATTTTTATGAAATTCATAACAGAATGATAAGTTCGAACCAAGTTACTTAAATCTACAATAACATGTCATATTAACCTAGAAAATTAGTGTATGTCATAAAAAGTTTCAAATTACATTTATTTTGTCATTTATAACATCAATTATGCCAATATTTCATTAATAAGACAATTACTGCATCATCTTTGTGTCATAATAAATTATAATTATTTAATACCTAAAAATTCTAAATAAATTCTTATGATGTAGATAATTGTATTATCTTCCGGGAGACTATTCATGTTCTAAGTTTCATGAATTTTATCACTAGATTAAAATTATTATACTTATAATATTGAAGAAAGTGACATGTTGTCACATTCTTTGGTTTTATTAATAATTAAATTATTTTCATTGAAAAAATTTAATTAAATGATTATAATCCTACCCTTAGGTGATATGGGTAGACTTTTAGTCATCCAATAGGATTTTTACATTTGTTAGAGTAATTTTAAAATATTATATTTACCCTTAATTACCCGATTTACCTTTAACTATGGTAAATAATATTTACCGTAGTTACTATTCATAATTCCCAAAAATAAAAATTAGCTTATTAACATAATTTGGATGCACTGATTCCAAATATGGAATCCATTTTTCCAAATTCAATACACAAAAGTTTCAGAAATTAAATTAAAATTAATCCCGTTGTCGAAAGAATACGGGTTTTCCTTAAAACATTGCAAATGATTGAATTGATTTAACCTACGAATCAAGGTAAAATCAATGATAATGTCATACATTATATTAAATGGTAAAAATATATTCTATTTATACTTTAAAACCATTCAATATTATAATTTAACCACATAAGATATTACGATGAAAAAAGTTGTTTTTAATTAAAATATTGCGTGTTTTTACTATTCATGAAAATATGAAAGTTGTCGGAAAAATATCAAAACTTTATCTAATGTAAATTTTTATATCCTGATTCAAAAGAAGAATTTTACTTTGTCAAATTTAATTTATCAACATGTCAAAAACTAGATTTAATGTGGGTGCGCAATCAAAAGGCGGCAAAACTGTATTTTTTGAAAAATACTTATTTTACCCGAAAAATTTATTTTGTTCTTATATCATGTTCTAGAAATGTGTAAGATGAATAATAATGTTATAAAATTCAAAATTTAGTTAACACTATTCATAATGGCTAGTTCATGACAATATTATAATAATATATCGTTGTTTATTAAAACCCAGTATTGCGTACAACACACGCTATCGAGGAAGGTCGTGATTGCGTGTAATGAAAGCCAAGTCAGGGTTGCGTGTTGTGAAAGAATCTTTCGTTGTTTCATATAACAGAATCCAACCATATTTCATTTATACATTTAATATATATATATATATACTCAATGTTTCATAGAATAACTATTATCAAAATTGTGTGTAACATAGTCCAAGAATAGTGTTGTGTATACTGCAAGCTAATACGGTGTTGCCTATAGCGTAAGGTAATCTTGGTGTAGAATACAACACAAGACATTAATGAAATTAAAATAATATTTTTCATAAAATCTCGGGGTGTTACACTCAAGCCTCTCTCTAGCATTTGGAAGCACACTTCCAAGTAAGGGTTTTTTCTTCCTTTCTCATTTTTGTCGAATTTTCTCTAAGTTGTTTTGCACTTTTAATTTTAATTATGAATGTTGGGGTATGGTTTCACACCTCCCTCATACTTCCCTATTTATGTTTGAATGATGGGAGACCCATTTATCTCTCATTAAATGCCTCCCATGTACACTAGTTACTGTGCCTAAATTCCGAAAGGAACTTCTCTCTCCTCATTTACATTCAAGTAATACTTTTGTATGATGAATCTAAATTCCATTACAATTGTTGGGACATGTATCTATATGACCTCCATAGTAACCATTACATTTAAATATGATGAGGAACCCATTTCTCTCTCATCAACCATTTTTATGAATTCTTATGTCACGCCGTTACGCTTCAGAAATCGCACCGAATTTCGAAGCTAATGCCATCATATAATGAATACCATGCCCATTTCTACATCTAGGGTATTCACCTTTATGCACATTTACTTATTGATTATAAAGTTTCATGTATGAATTCCACATTCCTTTATCATGGAATAAATGATTTTGTTTTATGAATCCATGTTTTATGATCCATGTGGCACACTTATGGATGAAATGAAATGTTTAAGAAGGGTGCGCCATTATAGCGCTCCAATGCATTGGGTAATGTATAGTATCATGATAAGTCATTTTCAATGAGTGTTGACTCATGCTAATTTCAGTGCAATGAGGTTTTACTCATGCTTCATGTGCAATGCGGATTTACTCATGCTCCATGTGTAATGAGTTATGGCTCATGATAATTCCATATTAAGTGTTGTTGCCACATTTCCATGTTATGATTATCATGATTTATCATGCCTTTATGTTCATTTTTCTCTTGTGATATATTGATATGCCTAATGTCTAACATGTATTGTACTCCTCATGTTATTCCATGTGTATTCCCTTTTTCTACATTATAGCTCACGCTTTTCTTATGCATGTCCTCAGGTTATCCCATGCAATACTAAGTACGAGGGAATGTAGTTGTCATGTAAAGGATGTTTTCAATAAAGATGTTGTATTTAATTTTTTATGTTTTTATTTAATGATCCTAAGCCCCAAAGACACTAAAACTCATGATCATATTTGTTGTATCAAGTAAAGTTTTATGTAATAAATCATGTTTATGTTTGTAATAAAAGCAGGGTTGTCATAGTTGGTATCAAAGGATAGGTTTAGTTATTTTTTGATTCGGATTAGAGAACCCTAGTAAAGCCTTAGAGACAAGACTAAGTATAATAAAAACATCCCTATGTTTTGGTGAGTATTGAGTAAGTGGTTTATCAAGAAAATACATCCATGTCTAGATACGAGAAGGTAGAGCCAGCTCTGGAACAGATGTATCCTAGGGGTAAAACCCGAAAACATCGCTTTGAGAAAGACTCGAACGGGAAATACTGCACGACAACGGGCCTTGCTGCACTCTTTGTTATGACACTCCTGGGGGATATGTTTTGATAAATTCACAAGTTTAGTATGAACCCTTATTAAGGGAATCTAAAAAAAATGCCACTATGAATATATGTTAGAAAGTAGATCATGAAAAGCCTATATTAAAGCCTATAGACTCATGAGTTAAGGAAATAAAATTTTATTTATAAGTCATCAACTTTTCTCTTTGGATTACATATTATGTGTTACCCCTAACTTTCCTTTTATTCCAGCCAATGGCCGGTAATATGAGGACTCGGGCTAACAGCCGATGTGAAGATCAGTGTGATGACAGTACTAATGAGATGCCCAATCCCATGGGAGCAGGAATCGAAACCTTTTTCATGCTTCTCTCTTAGCTAACTCATGTTTTGAATAGAAACACGGGTCAAGAGGAACGTTCAACCCCCCCCCCCCTAATAAATAACAAGTCGCTATCGAGAGCTTGATGAGAAAAAGGGCTCCTAATTTTAGTGGATCATCTGATCCCACGATCGTTGAACAATGGATCAACTCCATTGAAAATATCTTCTCCACCCTTCAATGTTCTGAACAAGAGAAAGTCCTCCTGGCGGCTTATCGTATAGAGGGTGAAGCTAATCAATGGTGGACGTTGATCAAAAATACGAAGCCTGAGGAGGATATCGAGGTGTTGGAATGAAAGGATTTCCAGAAGATGTTATTCGATAAATATTTGCTGCGCACCCTTTGGCTTAAGATGGAATAGGACTTCCTTTCCCTCAAGTAAAAAGATGAAGAATCTGTTGGAGCATACAAGGAAAACTTCTCAATGCTTTCACGATATGCTTCCGGCTTTGTCGTTACCCTAGAATAAAAAGTTGACCGCTTCTTTGGTGGGCTGAAGCCTAGCCTACGGAAAGAATTAGCAATCCGTGACTTCGACAGCTATGAGGAAATTGTCTGATGTTCCCTCAAGGTCGAAATGGAGATCAGGGAATCACAGTGTTATCATGGGGATAAGAAGCTTAAGGTGGAATTCAATGCTGGTGGTCCGATGGATAAATCCAACGGTACTAAGAAGATCCATCACCCCACTTTCCAAAAGTGTGGAAAGAAGCACCCTGGAAATTGCCTTAAGGGGATGAGGAAATGCTTTAGGTGTTGAAGAGAAGGGCACCTAGTTGTTAACTATCAGAAAGAAAGAACCGTGGCTGCGACAGAGGATTGGAACACTCCGTTCTAACCTCAACGTGTTGTTCAATGATACAGATGCAAAGAACTGGGGAATTTTTCAAATCAGGGCCCTAATCCAAGGGTTTTCAGAGGCAACCAACAACCTCCAAGGTAGAAATGATGAGATTTTTCCATCACTTTTTCTGAAGTGAACCCCGACAATGAAGTGGTGAAAGGTACGCTAGTTATTCATTCAATAATAGCGAATGTTCTTTTTGATTCAGGTTCTATGAATTCTTTTTTATCTCGAATGTTTAGTAGAACAATACCAGCACCACCACAAATCATGGATGTAAAGATGTCGGTGAGTATAGAAAATGGGGAAATCATTTCATCCCATGAATATAAATCCTCCCTTGTTATAATCTGTGGATTGAATTTCCTGACGAACCTCGTCATGCTCCATCTAGTGTAATTTGATGAAATTCTTGGCATGGATTGGCTTTCCTTATACAGAGCCAACATAAATTGTCGGGAGAGGGAAATCACACTCCATATGTATAATCGACCCCCGATTCTTTACAAGTGTAAGGAGGAAGATGAATCTTCTTTAGCTCCATCATCTCATGCATGGATACTTATTCCCTATGATCATGCGTATCTGGCTCAGATGATTGAGTCTAAGGAAGAAACCATCCTTGAAGAAATGCCTATTGTGAGGGAATTCGCTGAAGTGTTTCCCGAGGAACTGCATGGCCTTCCTCCTAGAAGAGATGTTGAATTATCAATTGAACTTATACCCGGGACATTACCAATATCCAAGACTCCATATAGAATTTCTGTTTCAGAGCATGAAGATCTGAAGAAACAACTACAGAAGAATCTGGATAAAGGGTTTATACGCCCAAGTGCATCACGATGGGGTGCACCAGTCTTATTCGTCAAGAAGAAGTATGGTTCAATGCACCTTTGCATCGATTATTGTGAGTTCAATAAAATCATGATAAATAACAAGTATCCTTTCCCACGAATTGATGACTTGTTCGGTCAGCTGCGTGGAGCAAAATACTTCTCCAAGGTGGACTTGCAGTCGCGATATTATCAAGTAAGGGTGATGAAGGAAGATATACCCAAGACTATTTTTCTCACAAGATACGGGCACTATGAATTCATATTAATGTCTTTCAGAATCACTAATTCTCTATAAATCTTCATGGACTTGATGAATAGAGTCTTTAGAGATTACCTTGAAATTTTTTTTGTAGTCTTTATAGATGATATTCTAATATACTCCAAAACCAAGGAGGATCATGTGGAGCATTTAAGAACTGTACTATAGACTTTGCGCAAGGAGAAGCTCTATAAAAAGTATAGTAAGTTTGAGTTCTGGTTAAAGGAGTTCTCATTCTTGGGCCATATGATCACAATCAAAGGGATATCTGTGGATCCCTCCAAAATAGATGCAATTGAGGGATGGCCGGGGCCAACATCAGTAACAGATATCTGTAGCTTTTTGGGGTTAGCTATATATTATCGATGATTTTTGAGAAATTTCTCATGATTTTCCAACCCTCTTACCAAGCTAACTCGAAAGGGAGTAAAGTTTTCTTAGAGTGATGAATGTGAAGAAAGCATCAAGGAGTTGAAAAGGAGGCTTATCACTGCGCACATGCTCACTTTACCAACAAGTGGGGAAATATTTGTGGTATTCAGTGATGCTTCGAAGAAGGGCTTAGGTTGTGTGTTGATGCAGAATGATAAAGTGATATCCTATTCCTCAAGGAAGTTGAAAATCCATGAGAGAAACTATCCAACGCATGATCTAGAGTTGGAAGCGGTGATCTTTTCCTTAAAAATTTTGCGGTATTATCTCTATGGGGAGAAATGTGAGATATATACTGACAAAAAGAGTCTTAAATATATATTCACACAGAAAGAGATTAATATGCACCAGAGAAGATGGATAGAGCTCATCAAATATTATGATTGTGCAATACATTACCACCCTGGGAAAGAGAACAAGGTGGCAGATGCCCTAAGTAGAAAGCACTCAGCAATTCTATCAATGATGATAATTGAGAAGGATCCAATCTTCTTAGACTTGATGAAGATGGACTTGGGAATCATAATGAAGGTAACATCATCAATCCTTTCACAAATTATTGCTCAACTGTCTCTTTTGGAAAGGTTAAAGGATGCTCAAAATGATGATGTGGGAATTCAGGAAAAAGTGGAAGCTATCAAAAAAGGGAAATCCTCCTAGTATAATGTTAATGAAGAATGAATTGTGCAATTTGGGAAAATACTATGTGTTCCATAGAGTCCAGTGCTGAAGAAGGAACTTTTGGATGATGCACAGAGTTCAACATTCTCTATTCACCCAGGGAGCACAAAGATGTATCGAGATCTCCCAAAAAACTTTTTGTGGGATAATATGAAGAAGAAGATAGTTGTATATACATCAAAGTGTCTGGTGATCCAGCAAGTGAAGGCAGAGAGGCAGAAGTCTAAGGGGATGATGCAACCATTGCCCATACCGGAATGGAATTGGGAGAACAACACCATGGACTTTGTCACTAGACTTCCGAGGATATCCAAAGGCAACAATGCAATATGGGTTGTTGTGGATCGTCTTACAAAGACTGCACAGTTCATTGCTATTTGGGAGGATTTCTCATTGGATTAACTAGCATGGATATATATCAGGGAAGTGGTAAGGTTGCATGGAGTACCACTATCTATTATATCTTACCGATATCCAAGATTCACCTCTATGTTTTGGAAGATTCTTCGACATGATCTAAATAGTGAATTGAACTTCAGTACGACCTATCATCCTCAAACTGGTGGCCAATCTGAGCAGTCTATCCAAACACTTGAGGACATGTTGAGAGCATGCTCAATGGACTTTAAAGGAGGATGGGATCAACATCTTCCTCTAGTTGAGTTCTCTTATAATAACAGTTTCCACTCAAGCATCCCAATGGAACCATATGAATCCCTGTATGGGAAAAGGTGCAGAACACCATCTTGTTGGGATGAGGTCGGTGAACATAAGCTGTTTGGACCAGAAATGGTTGAGGAAATGGTGGAGAAGGTGAAAATCATTCATCAGCATATCAAGGTATCCTAGAGTCGACATAAGAGTTATGCAGATAACTGTCAATGAGACCTTGATTTAAAATTTTGAAACATGGTGTTTCTACACATATCTCCATGGAATAAGCTCATGAGGGTTGGAAAGAAAGGAAAGTTAAGTCCAAGGTACATCGGTCCCTTCGAGATTCTTGATCTTGTTTGGGTTGTGGCCTATCGACTAACACTTCCACCTACCATGGCCAAAGTACATGATTTATTTTTTGTATCCCTCTTAAGGAAGTATATACCAGACCCTTCACATGTACTCTCTTCTGAGGTCGTATAGTTGGATGATGATCTTTCTTATGAGGAGAAAACAGTGAAGATCTTAGATCGTAAAGATAAAGTTCTACGAAATAAGACAATTCCCCTTGTCAAGGTGTTGTGGCGAAACCACATGTTTGAAGAAGTGACTTGGGAATCAGAGGAAATGATGAAGCTGAGTTACCCACATCTGTTTTAGTGTGGGAAAAGGAAAATTTCGAGGGTGAAATTTCTTAAGGGGGGAATATTGTAATGACCCAAGGTTTCATTAATGGAAAATCCATATTGATCTAGTTAAAATGTATCTTTATATAAAATGTTTATATAAAATATCAACGTCATTGGTTTTATGTTACGAATTTTGACAGTTTCTAATATAGCTGTTAGACAGTGATCATATGATTAGTAAAAATATAGGGCTTTCACAAATCCAATTTACTCAGACAAAGTAAGCAATGGCCTCATCCAGTAGAATTGCTCCACACGAAGACCATTTGTTGAGCTCGGAAAAGAGTTGGCATCCTTGGGATTCTCTCTTGACCAATCCCAAGCTAAGCTTCATCATGTCAAGATCGAATGGGACAGTCTATGGGAAAAGTGGAATTTGATAGAGATTACCACCCGAGCGATGTTATCCGTGCCACCCCAAGAGTCTGTCACCATCGCACACCTTACCCTTAGGTCTTATGAGTCTGTTTTTAGGGGTTATGTAACAAATCGATAGTACTATGTTCATGTACATTATTTTTGTATATAATAATGAATATACTTTCTTGTCATTATTGATACATTAAAAATAGTTTTTAAAGTACAAATATTGTTTTCGGTTATTATTTAATTAAGAAATATATTTTATTAAATTAAGGAATTTTTGATTTAAATAATATTTTAATAAAATATTATTATTATTAAATTAATTTTTATTAAATATAAATGATCTTATAATTTTATGAATGTAGTTATAATTTTTATTATTGTTTGAAAGCCATTTCTGTCAAAACCTGTGAATTTTCGATAAATGTCGGTTTTTATTTTAAAAGAGAAAATTAACATATTATGAAATTTATTTCAATAAAATAAATGTTATTTTTGGAATCAGGACGTCGAAATTATCCAACGGTGAATTTTTCATAATTTTCTGAGACAGTAAAATTTTTGGGTAAAAATTAAATACCGTTTAAATATATAATGTGTTTTATGACATCATAATGACCCAATAGTAATGTAATAAAATACTACAATATTTATGTTCGGCCAATATATGTTTTACCATTAAACTAATGTGATTTTGGGTTTTTTTGACTTACTTTTCAAAGCATTAATGGACCCTGTAAGTCCAATTAAACATATTGTCTTTTTAAATTGTTTTCAATGGGAGTGTGACTCACCTCCACATAAGCAACCCTATTAATTTAAGAAGTTCAGACTTTGGCCTTATAAAATATTTTTGTCCTCTTCCCTTTTCCAAAAAACATGGGCAAAAACCATGGGATGGTTTGTGGTTTTGATTAATTTAATATAAGGGGTCCAAAACCTAAATAATAAATAATTCCCCCACCTTTCCTATATAAACCCACCCAAGCTCCCACTTACCCCTCAATCAATGCCTTTGTATTTCGTCCAACCTCTGTCCTACTCCCACTAGAATCCTCCCAAGGTTCCCCAAGCTCCCAAGAAGCCTTTCTCAAGCCTCTCTCTGGCCTTTGGAAGCACACTTCCAAGTAAGTGTTTTTTATTCCTTTTTCATTTTTGTCCAATTTTCTTTATGTTTATTTGCCCTTTTAATTTCAATTATGAATATTGGGGTATGGTTTTTCACCTCACTCATACTTCCCTCTTTATGTTTAAATTATGGGAGACCCCTTTCTCACTCATTAAATTCCTCACATGTACACCAGTTACTATGCAAAAATTCCGAAAGGAACTTCTCTCTCCTCATTTACATTCAACCAATACTTTTGTATCATGAATCTAAATTACATTACAATTTTTGGGACATGTATCTATATGACCTTCTTAGTATCCATTATATGTAAATATGATTAGGTACCCCTTTATCTCTTATCAACCAATTTTATTAATTCTTATGTCATGTCGTTACACTGCCGAAATTGCACCAACTTTCTAAGCCAATGCCATTGTGTAGTGAATACCATGCCCATTTCTCCATCAAGGGTATTCACTTTTATGCACATTTACATATTGATTATAATGTTTCATGTATTAATTCTATATTCCTTTATCGTGGAATAAATTATTATGTTTTATGAATCCATGTTTTATGATCCATTTGGCACACTTATGCATGAAATGAATTGTTTAAGAAGGGTGCGCCCTTATAGCGCTCAAATGCATTGGGTAAAGTATAGTATCATGATATGTCATGTGCAATGAGTGTTGAATCATGATAATTCAAGTGTAATGATTTTTTACTCATGCTTCATGTGCAATGAGGATTTACTCATGCTCCACGTGCAATGAGTCTTGGCTCATGCTAATTCCATGTTAAGTGTTGTTGCCACATTTCCATGTTATGATTGGCATTCTTTATCATTCCTTAATGTTCATGTTTCTCTTGTGATATATTGATATGCTTAATGTATAACATGTATTTTACTCCTCATGTTATTCCATGTGTATTCCCTTACTGGGCTTTATAGGTCACCCTTTTCTTATGCATGTTCTCAGGTTATCCCATGCAATGCTAAGTATGAGGGAATGTAGTGGTCATGTAAATGAAGTTTTCAATAAAGATATTGTATTTAATGTTTTATGTTTTTATGTAATTATCCTTATCCCCAAAGACACTAAATATCTCAATATTATTTGTTTTATCAAGTGAAGTTTTATGTAATAAATCATGTTTAAGTTTGTAATAAAAGTAGGGTTGTCATATGGGGATACATGGTCCTCCAAGAAATTCAGGAGAAAATTTCTTCATTGTATACCCGTAGTGCTAATAGATTAGTTATCCTTCTATCAGGGAATTAGTGATTTATATGTAAGGATTTATGACTAATTTATTACCTGACATTTCTATTTTTCAATAGCATCAAATGGTCCTTTTCTATATTCAAACTGATCACTTGATGGCATTCAATAAAATTATTGAATCATCTAAAAACATATATGAGAGATTCCTATGAATACAGCCCTATAGAGATAGATAGTGGAGTATCCATTAGTTATACTCATATTAATGGTCCATCATAGGATATATTGACATAAAATAAATATGGTTGGGGAAAACTAATCCCCTTACCATAACCCCCATTTTATTCTGATAAAATCATAGTTCATACCAATAAAATAGATTTCCCTACAATATGAACTCAGGAATATAAAAATGATGTCAATGACCCTTTTTTAAAATCCCACCTTTATCAAAAAGTGGATGGTGAAGTTCTATTATATTTTTTTCTAAGCAATACCAATGTTGATGTTTACAATCATATTTTAACACAAGACCTTGTTTTGAGGTGGTGGATTAGTTTCTGTGTCATTATAATGGATCCTTTGTTAATCGTACCCTTTCAAATCCTTGTTGTTCGTCCGAAATCCAATTCGAGAGATGGGTCAAATGTCCCCAATTAATTATTCTGGCAAGTAATATTTATGAGAAATTAAACATGCTAATGGTTTTATAATGATGTACATAAGTGGGATAATTTATCTTAGGAATTAAAAAATGTTTTTTTGGCACAATCTATAAGGGAAAAATCCCCTCCATAGAAAAAATCATGAATTGGCCAGACTATATCATGCATAACCACGTCCCAGGATTCTCTGAAAAAGGTACCTGGATAGAAATAAAGGATGTGAACTTTTTATTGAGACTCTGCATCACCTCACTAATTTCGTTACCCTTTGCTATTTCTTCAAAAATAATTGTTATTGTACTTGAAACTAGGGAATAAATAGCTTTGAGTCAGTTATTGCCCCCCCAGATAGCCCCCACTCATGTTGGGGTTATGTCCAACTACAATATATTCAATTTAAGATTAGTTCATTATACCCACAACATCATTTTCATTTGTGTAAATACAATCCTCAAAAAAATATTACCAATGTGTATACACCACTTTCCATTTATATAAGAATGAAAAAAAATCTATATTCCTATATTTTTCCCTAAGATAATTGATTCATGAGTGTTTCTAGTATGAATGTTTGAGTCTCAAATACATGTCTCCTAGGATGTCCTTCTTGGTTAAAAGATAATTGAATAACATATCATTCCAATTGGTATTGAGGTTGAGATCCATCTATGAAGTTTCCATATTAATCGCATCTAATACATGAAAATGCGGAGGATAAGTTTTGATTCACAATATGAGAACTATGATGAGATTTATAAGAGTATAATTTAGACTTATCCATTAAGATTCCTAGATTTGCATGTCATTGGAATTGGAAACCACATGGTGATAACCCGATATGTCAATCGATGACTTAGAGAAGATGGAATGCCCCTTGATATTCTATCATGGTGAAACAGAGTCAAAAATCCGTAAATGAGCAGAGGGGATATAAACAAGATGAGCAACCTTTTCATTTTTAAAATTGAATTTTGAATGATCATTCACTAAACACAAATCAAGGTTCCACAAGGAGAGAAAACTCCCTCTATGATTATTTCACAACGTATATTCGTCACATGAAAACCATGTAACAGAGAATCCACAATGAGATATACACTCCACAGACTCCCCACTAGATATATGAGGGAATTAGACCCTCCCATTTATCTCTTCTGGGTATACGAATACATTTAATTCTACATTGTAGATCCAAGTTAAGAACCCAGATCCATGGATTCATAGTCATTCCAAATATTCATCCCTTCTTATAGATCACAACTTCCATAGATACAAGAGGAAAATAAAGTGTGACCCCATGAGGTGATCTTCACTATAACCATTTTATCATATGTAGTGACTACATAAATAGTGGTAAGATGACTCCAAAATAACCAAATATTGGAATTATGCTGATTCTCATTAATGCAGGCACACATTCTGATCTATGGTGAATACTCTGAGAGTTTATTATAATTAAGTTTGGGTTCAAGTATTATAACTAGAGACATTAAATACTTATGTAATTCAATAGAGGTGATATCAGTTTTTACTGATCTCACATGCCATAGGAATTCAATATTAGGAGTGATATCATTGGAAAGATAATTTCCCTACTTTTTCTCAATGTAACACGACCCCCTTCATTTAAGAATGTAAACATGCATTTATGATTTGGGATTGGGATCTAGTGCACATCCCATGGAATGATAGAGAAGAATGTGTATGAATGGAGTAAGTCAAAAATTGGGAACTAGAGTTGGAACATTTCATATCACTCACCTCTCTTACCTTGGGTGTGTCAAAAGAAAAAATCATATAACTAGAAAAGGATCGTGTACTGAATGATTCAAGATCATTGGAGAACTAAAACATTGCAGCAGTCTTGAAATAATATTGGGTTGATGGAAAAACATGAGGGATTAAGGATCTGACATTGTTGACTTATACTCACAAAGAGGAAACTCTGAGAATATTTCCTAGATGGAGGTGCTCAACACATGAATAGTAACTATAATAGCGGGATAAAATTTTAAAATTTTCTTGCCTTGAAAATTTTTAAAAATACAATATGTCTCATCCTTAGGAAATCTGAGACTTGTATAGAAGGAAAAAGGAGCCTCGATCGGGGTGAGGTCTAGGAAGGGGAATATAACTCCATCAAATTGTTTTGAAATAGAAAAAGACACCACAAGATCCTAATAAACCGCTTATAAGACAATGAATGATCAGATGAAATGAATTAATGTATCACTATGGTACCATAATGCAATTCACCAATATAAATCCTTCTATCAATCTCAAAAAACCTTTCTATGTGGCACCACTGGGCAAGCGACTGGAAGGGTGACATGGCTAGAGTGACTCTGCCATGGTGACACTACTAGGGAGACACTACCATTGTGACATTTCTGAGGTTACACCACCTGGTTTAAACCACCTGTGTGAAACATTAGGGTGACTCCATTTTCATGTGAATCCTTTGGAAAATAATGAAAACTAGAAATTTTTGCAACAAACTACAATGAGTCACATTAATCTCCCAAAACACCTCAAACAGAAAATTCTCTAAAGTAATGGACTAGATAGGTTTGGGCTATTAGATCAGTTACCAATAAAACTTTTCATTCCTTAGGGAATTTGAAACAATCCTAGAAGAAAAATCATATATGGTTCTAAATAACCATCCCTCGAGATATCTCATAAGGATCTCACAAAACGTGAAACACCGCTAGCCATTTAAAACATAATTATTCATTGGTAAACCACCATGTTTTGTTTAAATGTTGGAGTGGAAACCTCTATTCCCAAGAACACCACTTATGTCATATACTAACTCGGCCTAATCATGGAACTCCAAATTATAACAAAATTGACTGAACAAGTGCATTAAGCACCCAGTCATAGACACATGAACAAAAAAAATTTCTTCTTCCATGTAATTATAATGTCCACTCTAGCGGCACTAACTCAACCACATGTGTTTAATCAATTAAATGATAATGTTTCTTAGTTAGAAATCATATACGCACATATTTTCATGTTAGGACACTATCACACTTCACTCTACACATGTCACAAATCGACGAAAAACAATTAATCTCATTAAAATAGAAGGGTTCGTTCCTCAAATCATAAAGCAAACCGAGCAAGGAAAAAAACTAAAATGATTTTGAGTATAAGGTAGAACTCTTAATCTCTCTCCAATATGTACTCTCCTTCTATAACCCATGCCTCCAAACCAAAATGAGGCAAAGGAATGGTCTGTCTAGCAAGTAGCTTCTCCTATTGATTGTTGATATCTACGGGCCACTCAAAAAACATCACATTATATTTGATGTTCAACTATTCCTAGTCAATGACTTGGGAGTCACCATGAATATTATAAAGAATATGAGAGACTTGGATGTAATTTTGGATCCTATCCAATCCTGGTGGAAACATGAACCAGTATACCACCTCACTGACTCATCGTGACAAATCAAAGGGTCCACTAAACCTAAAAGAAAGGTCACTCCCTCTTCTAAACCATTGGAACCCTAGAAGAGGTATCCCATAAAGAAAACATGGTATCCACCACTCTAGGGGAATCCTTTTATGATCTATAAAATAATTTAATGGTCTTGTGCTAATTTTATCATTTCATAAACAAGATGTACCTTTTTGACAGTGCTTTGCACCACAATGGGACCAAGACAACTTGTATCCCCATCCGCTGTCCAACATAGCGGTGAATGACACATTATTCTATAAAATGGATAGAACATATACATTACAATGGATGATTGACAGTTATATTTATATGGAAACTCCACCAAGGTAAAGTTCCCTACCCAGGATTCAAAAATGTCCATGATTAAAGAACAATATATCCTCCAACATCTTGATAGTATGTTCTATTTACTCATCTCTTTGATTGTGGAAAAATGTGATGTGTCATAACTGGGATCCAAAGGAATACTGCAATCCCCTCTATAATTGGGAGGTAATCCTGGCATCCCAATATGATACATTGGACCTCAGAACACTACGCAACTGCACCAATTCATACATCCACCTCTTTGCCAAGACATCCACTATGACCAACTCTTTAATTGCTATGAATTGAGCTAATTTGTTTGGATAATCCACTATAATAAATTCCAAAAGTTGACTTACATGAACATTACACTACTTTTGTGGAATAATAAATAAATTAAAAAATAGACTCCCAATGACCATAGTAGTTTAGTCCCTTTTGAAACATAGAACACATTCTTCTAATTTTGTGAATGATATTTAGCATCTCCCACAAAGATCTCCACTATTTATTTTACTACAAAAAAACATTATTTATATCCTAGAAAAATAAAAAATATATAAAAGGGAGAGATCAAATGATTAGTAATGGTAAACAAGGAAAAAACTAAAAAAACATGAGCATAACATTTGAATATCATACCATGTTTAGTATATATAAAAATCTAGAGACATCAAATAAATATTAGTAGTACATAATGAATAAAAAATAATGGAAAATTATCCATGAGAAAATATCATTATCATAATAAATGGATTTTTGGAAAACACATAATCATAGAAAATAATTTCTTATGAGTAAATGCACTTTTCAAAGACCATCATAGCAGAACAAGATCATTATTGAACAGAGATCACTCCTTATTCCAGCCCTATATTACTGAACGATATTTACTTACTTTTTGATCCATGTATTTCTGAACCAATATCATTTTCCATTCCAATAATATATATCATGAGGTACACATCATTACCCAATGATTTGGAGATAGATATAGGTCCCACCCATCTCATAATGAAATCATTATTTCATGTGACACAAAATCATAAATCAAACATCATAGCATAACCCATGGAATAAAATTGGTTTCTTACACATTATTCCATCATAACATAATCCATATAAAACAAATGGTTTTCATAAATAGAATTGAATAAAAATTAATAAAATCATAAGAATAATATGGATAATGTACTTGATATAGATCCATTTTAAAGAATACCATATTATATGGAAAATAATTTTGATTGAACGCTCGAAATTAATTCTTGAGGAAAATATCATTAAAACTTTAAGAAAATTTTCTTTTCTCAAAATTCCAAAATATATTAAATGAAAATAATTTCAATAAAAATAAAATTTAAATAATTTAAAGGATTCTTCATGGAAATAAAATGATATGAAAACGTAAAAACTCATCATGCTGTATAAGATAAAAGAAAATATTCTTCACGTGCCTTTGTCAGATAAGTGAAATAGTACATTATATTAAAAAAAGGAGAAAGATTCCTTTTTTCCTTTTAATAATAATTATCTAATATGTAAAATTGACTTAAAAATTGTAGATGAATACAAATAATATTACGTAATTAAAAACATGGATGTGTATGTTAAATATACCCCTATAAACACTTAGGTATAAACAATCTTGGATAATAATGAGACAGAAAAATCATCCCTAACCTGAGGTTTGGGTTCCATTGTTCATGTCTGAACCTCTTGTATAAGGTTTTAAATAATGTCACTAACTTATTTCTGGATCGTATACATTATTATAATATCATAACTGATCATATTATTACCCATTTGTTAATATCATTTTTTCTCGTCCATCGGGTAATAAATACATTATTTTATTACACTTGTTTTCCAGATAAATATTTGTTCTTATTCTTACGTTATTGTTATATCATTCTATGAATAATATTTTTATAATAAATATCATATACATTTATTATATTAATTTATATAATAATTATTTAATAAATATAACCTACAATTTATCATATCGCATCGTGGAGACAGTAGGTTGTACGTACGCACAAGCGACGATATCATTCACATAATTTTGGGATTGTATTTAAGTGGGTGATGTATATAATAATTAACATTCAATATAATGTTATAATAATCCTATATAGTTATTATTTCCAATGTTACATCCATCCAAATAATGTGGTGATTAATAACATATTACACCATGATGTGGAGACGATAGTGCATACGTACGCATGATTGGTGATTTCATTTTTCATAGGATAGATAAAAGGGGGAATAAGGTTGTTACATAAAATGATAACATCTCATCATATAAGTGAAAATTTATTTATTACATGAGGATGAAAAAAAAACATGAATAGGATGTAGATTATGAAATAAGTTATAATGAATTGGTAGAGATAAGAACCCCAACTTCGATGAGGTCCCTCAAGATCTCCTCTTAATGGAACTATAGTTGATCTTTTGAGAATTACATCACCATTATAATGGGACTAAGTTATTTAATAATTGAAATAGTCTTCGGATATCTGAGATTGAATGCTCAATGAGAAGTGAAGTTGTGAGCAAGGATGTACGCTTTTATAATTGAGGTTGGGGACTCCTTTTAAATTTAGAAAAATATCAATTTACAATAAATTAAAACCTCATTAAAACACCTAAAAAATGTCATAGATTTAAATAATAAATGAGATAATATTGTAATATATTAAACTAATAATTTTTATACATGTTTCTATTTTAACCTAACCCTTATCATTTTAATTTAACATAATTCTATTCTATTAAAATTTAACTAAGGTAAAAAATATTTTAATATTAAAATACTGTAATTTGTACATATTTGATATCAATTAGACTGTAGAAGAATACATTTGGACATTATAGACAATAAAATAATAATTATATATATATATATATATTTCTATGGTTTTTATATTATTTAATAATACATAATTCTCATACACAGGAAATAGTGTCCATTTCGACACTTTTCAATTTTTTGGGTTTATAAATATCAAGATAAGATTTTCTCTTGAATTTTTTTATTATATACATAATGTATAAAGTTCATATAAAATGTTATTGTATATATTATTTTTTTCCAAATTGTATTTATTTTCTTCTTTTTAATAACATTAATTTTTTATTTCAATTAATAAAATAATTACTTAATATGTATTGAATAATTATTTAACAAACATATTTATTGAATAAAAATTAAAAATAAAATATCATTATGAATATAATTATTCTATCAATCGAATTAATATTTTTAATTGAATATATATTTTATAGAATATTATATTGAAAAAGATATATTTACTAAAACATGAATGTGATAACATTAACAACATTTTAAATAAAATATTATAAGTGTCAAAATATTTTTCATGTCTCCAAATGGTAAATAAAAATATCATTGGATGATTCTAGTCAGGATACACTCTACCAATTATATTTCTTTAAGTGATTTTATATTTTAATGATTTTTATATTTTAAATAAAAAATTATTGATTTTCCATCAATTAAATTATTTTTTCATCATCAATGTACAAGTATTTAATGAAATTATTTATTTTCATAAACTAAAAAATTAATAATCATGATAAATAAAACATTTTATCTTTAAAATTAGTATTTATAGTTTAATTTTACTTATGTATATAATTATATAAAAAATGTTATAATATTTAAAACATGAATGAGATATCATTAAATTTTTAATAAATAAATTATTATAAATATAGTAATAGATTTTATATTGTCCCAAAATGGCAAAAATGAGTTTATATTATGATATATGTTCACTAAGATAAAATTTTAAATTTATATTCATAAATACCATCCACTTTTCCCGATATGGACACATAATAGATATTATAGACAATAAAAATGACACATTGTGTCTTTCATCGATTTAAATACTATTTATGTAATTTTTATAGGAACATATTCTTTAAATGACACAATATTGATCATTGAGTTTTAAGGGTCAAATTAAATTCATCAAGTAATTTTTTTGAATTTTCGGGACATTTTATTGTCTATATAATTTTATTATTATCATATATTACCAAATTTACTAGTTACCATGGTAACAAAGTTTACCACTGTTACTATAAATATTGTTTAAAAAGTGACAAACATACCAAATTATTACAACATGAATCCAAATTTGATATAATTTTTTTAAAATTCAAATCACAAAATTTGTAGAATTAAATTTAAAATTACACCTAAAAAATATGGAAAATAATGTTTTCCAAAATAATGTCTTTCATAAACTTAAAAAATATACATAAAACTAAATTTTCATGTCATGATTCTAAATAAGAAGTTTATATTGACAAATAGAAAATATAAATTGTAAGAAAACTAGATTTGAAATGCTTGCTCTATAAAATGTTGGTAAAACGTTTTTTAATAATTATTTTATCAAAAAAATTGATTTTATTATTATATCAATGAATATAAAATATATGAGATAAAATTTAAATATTATATTGAATATATAACATATAAAATTAATCAAAAAATAAATCAAGTGTTATTTTATTATGTTATAAACTCCACTAATATGAATTTAAATTATTGTTTATAAAAACAATTCCATTTATTTATAAAGGGATTTATTTTCATAAAAATTTATTTTCTCAACAATGAATTTATTATATATACATGTGTAAATCATATTATCATAATTCAATTAATAATTTCATACTTATTATTCTATGGCCTGGTTTATAAGGTAACATAATAATATTTAGTGGTTCTCTAAGACATGGTTTTGGGTGAAGTGACTTCTATCAAAAGTAATTGAAATTATGTGTAACATATTCCAATAATAGTGTATCATATACTTTCAATCTAAGACAATTTCACATGTATCACAAACATAAATTTTTGTATCATACAACACAAGATATTTAAAAAATCTATTTCATAAAACTCTTGGAGTGTTACATTATACCCCCCCTTAAAATGGATTTCACCCTCAAAATTCATCAGGGCTATCGTAGGATTAAAATTTAAAAAAAATCATAGAAACTCAAATCGTTAAAAAAATAAATAGAACATCATTTTAAAAAATTAATTGTTGGAAAATAATTATTACCCAAAATAAATCATAACCATCTCTCTACATATGAGAACATAGGTAAAGGTTTGGGCATGGATGAAAAGCATAAATAATCATAGATATTGAGAAATAGCACTGATTATAAAAAATTTTGAGATCTAGTTAATGTTAAAAATCATAAAATCCAAAACTAAAGAAGTGTGAAAGAGGTCATTGATATCATAAAAATGATAATAATAAGACACACTTTTACATCATGATCCTTTTTCCAAATCTTGAATACTTTTCATGAGACGATATACTTAATTGTTTTTTGTACGATCTCAAAATTATTCATGCCTGAAAAAATTTCCCCATTATGTTTTATGAAATGAAATGAAGATGAATTTTTAATTCATGTATTGTTAACAGATCATGAAATCTTGAAATAGAGAAATATGTTATTCCATCTGTCATCATCACAACAAAATTGTTAGCATAAGTTATCAAATATTTAGAAGACCACCCATAGTGTGGTAATAATTTATTCTAACAGACATATTACAGTGTTTAAGTTAATCTATAAATAAATCGATAACCATAAAATCTTACTATATAATAAAATTCAAAACTATAAAATGATGTGAACTAACTCGGCATATAATTTATCTTCCCAATATCATAATTTATCACTTGTTGGTCTCATTCCAAACATGAAAACACCTTCATCATGTATTCATGAGTCATGGTAATAATGGAACACCCCAAGCATCAACGGTATATTTCCCTTTGAATAATGTGGTAGCTTGCATTGTACGCAACATAGAGTTTTAACACACCACGACCAATCAATGTTTCCATTGTGAATAGTAATACCCACTTTTGAAATTTTGTAAATTTAATTTTTCAAAATGGACATCATTTTTGGATTCGGAATATCAAAATTAGATTAGGATGAATATTTTGTATTTTTCTGAATACATGGAATGTTTTATGAATAGTGAAAAACACTACATTATTGAATAAAACAGAATTTTTATTTAAGTAATTATTTATTTTATTTTATTTTATTTTATATCAAAATATATTCATAATACCTATATATTTTCAATGTAATTCATTGAATTCATTTTATAATTAGTTTAGATATATAATTTTTTTTAACATTTTACCTTATTTTACCCACCTTCTAGGGGCATTTGAACATTTTCATAAAACATAACTTAACCACATCTGTGT
Source organism: Viscum album (assembly GCA_963277665.1). Taxonomy (NCBI): domain Eukaryota; kingdom Viridiplantae; phylum Streptophyta; class Magnoliopsida; order Santalales; family Viscaceae; genus Viscum; species Viscum album. Next base: position 698,875,892 of record OY728163.1, read on the forward strand.
GTTGAATTTCAAACATCAGAGACACATAGTTAACATTAGTATGTAAAATTTCGACCAATATGATGAAAATAATTTTTAGTAAAAAGTACCTTTTGACTTTTATTTACCACAGTTAAAAGTAAATAGGGAAATTAAGGGTAAAAATGAAATTATAATTACCCAATAACATTTCCTAAATCTATTGGATAAGTGTAATTCGACCAAAAACTACCATATGATTAAGATATGACCCACTTTGGTCGACTTGGAATTGATAAGGACATTTATTATTATTTTATTTTAAGAAGAGTTAAAGGGTTAAATTCAAAGTTTAATAACTAAAACATTTTTAATATAGGGTTATACAAAATATAAATTCGACTATAAATATTCATTAAGAAGCTATAAATATTTCATACATAATGGTATTCTATTTATAATTTTTTAGAAATTAAATAATTTAATTTATTTATGACACAATGATGATGTTTTAATTACCTTATTAATGAATGAATAAAATAATTGAAATTTTAAATATGAAAATAAATGTAATTTTGATACTTTTGATGAATTACACTAATTTTTAGGCCAATATGACATGTTAGGGTTGTTTAAATATTTTTATTTATATGTAATAATTCTGTTATGATTTTCACAAAAACCAAATACTAAATAGTGTCAAAATTGACATAATAGAGTTTTTAAAACAAATACTATATTATTAATTAAGATAATATTCTGTAAAATCTAAGTTTTAACCAATGGACTTATATAAATAAATATATATATTAAAAAACAAAATTGGGTTCTAATGGCTTGTTTATGTATGTTTATTAACCATATAATTTAAAAATAAAAGAGACATGGTATATGTCAAACAATTTAACTAAGAGTTAAAATCTAAAAGATAAGGTTAATATGGTGACTAAACCTGTCCAAAACCTATTTGTTTAGAGGTTTTTGACCCATCCTCACCTTATCCTAGAAATAAATCATTTTTGGGCCATATGAAACCAAAAATACTTTTATTATACAATAATATCACTAGTTTTTCCTAAAGTGACCCTCACCTATCTTATAAAAGGGTACTTCCCTTTCTCTTAATTTCACTTCCCTAAAGCCATTTGGATCGGCCAACCCCTACCCAAATATCATTCCAACTTCCTTCACATCAACATAGAGTCCTTACTTTTCTCAAAAAGACATCCTATGGAGCCCTTTTGATCAACAGAAAAGAAAACCCTTGAAAAATTGGTAATAATTTCACCACCCCCTTTCAAGTTCTTTTCTTCTCCCACTTCCTCTTTCTATTTTTTTCTATAAAAAAATATTTACTCCAATACCTCCTAAATACTGTGATGTTATTATAAATATGGTACTACCATATTCATTAATCTATCCATCCTATAAATGAGAAAGTCACAATATGTGCGTACGTACGGCCTATCGTCTCGACGTCATGGTGTAGTTTGATATTCAAACACTTCATTATTTGGATTTTTATAATAATGAGTATAACTGATGTAAATAATAAATATAAAAAGTTATTTATTCTTTATATATGATATATCATCCAATTACATACTATTTCACCATCAATATTATGATATTGTCACTCGTGCATAAGTACGGATTACCATCTCAACGAACACGATGAGATTCATTCACCATCTTAATCATTCAAAAATAATTTTAATTTTATGATTATAGATAATTTTTATGAACATAATATATTTCTTTATATGAATCAAATACATAGTATCCATAACAAACATGGCTTACCTAAACATGCATATAAATGAAAACAAATTAATTAACAATCATAACTATGATACTACTGAAATATTATTAACAAAGCAATATTAGAGGATCATATATGATATCATATTTATGTATATAGTTTTTGTATTATTTAATAACAATGTTTTAACTATTATACAAGATTACAAAATGTCATATAATCATGAAAACTAAATGGAAATGGTTAATTCTATTATCTCTTTACTTATCTAAGGTTGTTAATACTTAATTATCTACTGTGACAGCTTTTTCATCCACATCCGTGTTTCATAAAAATATATTTCAAAACATTTTTACTATTTCCTAGAATATAGGTTAAATTCCTTTATACCCTTGTTTGACTATTTATAAAATGTTTATAAATGAATCTATCTGTCGATTTCCAAACATGTCATTTATGACCTTTTCGACAAACTTATGGTAAGAATGTCTTCTTTTATCTTATACAGAGGGTGCAGCTATTTTTCTCCATTTTAACATCGTCGAATCTTCCCATACAATCTTATAATAATATTTTAAAAAAACATGTTTTATATTATAATCATATGACTTTTAAATGATTTCCAAATAGAAAGAGATATTTCTCTAAAAATGTTTTGATTTCACCTAGGTCAACATCTTTTGATGGATTTCAAGAATTTTTTAAGTTTATTTATTATGATACAAAACGTATATATTTTATTAAATGTTTTGTGATTTTTTTATTGTGGATTTGTTATTTAGAATCCATTCATGGATTACAGATAATGTATTGACATTTTTTATTCTATTTTTAATACAAATCATTATGTTATGTTTGAACCTTTTCATATAATAAATGAATTGGACTTATTAAGTTGCGGGTGGAGCCCTCTATAGATCCTAGATGCATAGGTATGTCTCAATAGACAAAATAGTGTCTTGGCATAAGGCCTTGACCAAATATTATTTTTAGTCTTGGAACAAGTCATTCACTGTGTGGTTATGAAGTGTGGCATTATGCATTCCATCATTATTAATGTTCCTATTGATCTTGAATGTGATTAGTTGACTATTAGAATATTAATGTGAATAAGTAAATGAAATTATTTGATTTTATCTTTTCCATATTATGCTGAATATTATGTTTAAATGTCATTTGTTATAGTCTTATACAGTTTTTGAAATGTTTTTTCTTATTTATGAAGGTTTCTACTATATTATAATCCATAATGGGCATCTGAGCTCACCCATTTCTATATTTTATTTTGCATTGGATGTGAAAAAGGATTTAATGTTTGACTTGTAGGGATAAGCTACGGATATATGTGTGTTCAAAATGGGACAAAATGATGTTGTTGTTTATATTTAATGATGTAATGTAAAACATATGAATGTATCTAGTACTTCCAAGGCTACTAAACCGATCAGTATTTTGGGACAAGATTCATTGTATCATGCCAAAGTTATCTAATAATTCACCGACTCTGAGTAATTGGGGTCTGGGCATTATAGTTTTTATCAGAGAAAGTTTAGTACAAACCATGTAATCTTGATTTATAAAATCTATTATTAGTGAAGACCACCCTAAGATAGACTTTCAGGATTAGTATAGAATACCTTCCTAGAATTACGGTAGTGTAGAGATTTTGTGATTTTTCCAAGAAATAAATCCATTACTAGATACTAATAGGTAGAGACAGCTCCAGCATAGTTGTTCCTAGGGGTAAAACCAGAAAACACTACTTTGAGCTAGACTCGAATGGGAACTTGTGCACAACAGGCCTTGCTGCACTCTAGGTTAGGATACACCTGGGGGATATGCGTAGGATAATTATCATTTTTATTTCAAACAATAATGAATGGTTTAGGTGTATATTCTTCTCAATGTAATCATTTTTATGATTATGGAGTATATTCATAAACTTTTCAATTTCTGTTAATTGTTTTACATGTTTAGAATTCTGTATAGTGATTCATAAACTAATCAAGTGTATGTCATTGTTTATAAATAGCGCCTAGTGGAAGGAATGAAAACTATATCAACCCTTGTAATCCCTGTAGCTTTTTCCCTCAAACTCAAGTTAATTATAGTGGATCTGGTGATGAAACTAGTGTTGATCATAGTATCACCATACTAGGACAACTCACTCAGATTATGAATAATAACCTTACCTGTATGGATCACCCTAATCCACAATGAGATGGATCAATGTTAGACAGCTTCATGAGGTAGTAACCACCAATGTTCAATGGGAGTAAAAATCCTTTAGTAGGTGAGAAATTGATAAGTTCTTTTGAGAAAATTTTTCATTCTATGGAGAGTAGTGAAATGGAAAAAGTAGTCATGGAAGTTTATCACCTCATGGGAGATGCATATCCATAGTGGTCATTAATCCAAAACACAAAGGAAGATGAATAAGTATTGAACATTGATTGGAGGGAGATTAAATATATTTTCTTTGGAAAATATTTTCTTCGTAACCATTGAGCGGATATGGAAAGACAATTTCTGTGTCTGAGAAAAAAGGGGGACGAGAATGTCGCATGGTATGAGGCTAACATTACAAGGTTAGAAAGGCATGTAGTAGATTATATACATAACCCATGGAGTAGGATTTATCTATTATATGATGGTTAGAACAATTTCTCCGTCGAGCATTAGTCCCACAATACTTCTCATCTTATGAAGATATTGTCTCAAGAACTATCAAGACAGAAAATGAATTCATATAGTCTTACAACTTTAAATCAAAGAAAAAGAAAAAGAGATCTTCTGAACAATCACGAAATGTAAATAAGGGGATCATGGAAAAATTTGAATATCCATTATACGGTAAATGTGGGATGAAACACCCTGGTACTTGCTTAAAGGGAATGGGAGTCTATTACAAGGGTGGGGGAAAAGGCCACCAAGATCGTGATTGCAAGGGGATGAAAGAGGTTGTCATTGTTGAATGTTAAAATTGTAGATAAAAGGGTAATTATGCAAATTAATGGCCAAAGTGCCAACGGAACATACCTCAAAAAAGGCCAAGGGAGCAAGTCCAACATTATTTGATCACTACTATTGAGGTTTAAGCTCTAAAAGACATGGTTGCAGGTAGTTTAATGGTTTCTTCATGTTTATCCAATGTTTTATTTGATTCTAGAACATTACATAGTTTCATATCTTCTCAGTTTACCATGAAAATTAGATATTTTTAATTTGACATATCAAGGGAGTTTTCAGTCAAAACACGTAAGTAATGTATCATCCCAACAATGTTTTGTGAATCAGTTCCCATTACGGAATATAAATGTTCATTATCTGATGATCTCATCATCATACCCATGATTGAATTTGATATAATCATCATAATCGATTGGATTTCAGACCATGATACGAAAATTTATTGTAAGAAAAATGATGTTAAAATTATTGATGATTATATAGGGTACTTTCTCTTTAGAGTAGAAACATCACCACATGATTCTTATCTAGATCCACCCCCTATAGCTCAACTAAATTCAATTATTGGGGAGGAATATAATTAAATAACTAAGAGGGATGAAAATAATGAATGAATAGAGGATTTAACTTTTGTGAAAGAATATGTTGATTTTTTTTCTAGAAGATTTTCCTAAACGTCCTTTAGAACAAGAAATTATGTTTTCCATTGATTTATTTCCAAGTTCAAGTCCCATAACTAAGACCCCGTATTGATTGGCCATTGTGGAAATAGTGGAACTAAAGAAAAAACTAGAGGAATTGAGTATTAAGAGATTTATTCACCCTAGTGTTTCTCATTGGGGAGCCCCTTTACTTTTTGTTAAGAAAAAATATGGATCTACGAGGATGTGCATTGACTACAGAGAGATAAATGATATAACAATAATGAACCAGTATCTCCTACCTCAAATTGATGATTTATTTGATCAACTTTATAGAACTAAATATTATTAAAAGATTGAACTACGATCTGGATATCATCAGTTGTTTGTGAAGAAGGAAAACATTCCAAAAACAACATTTCTAACCAGGTACAGGTGTTATGAGATTAGAGTAATCCCTTTTGGGCTGACTGTTTCACCTTATCTTTCATGGATCTAATGAACTTAGATTTCACATAATATTTTGTTGAATTTTAATGGTATTTATTGATGATACTTTTTATACTCTAATATCTACAAAGATCAGGAAAATAACTTGTGCATTATCCTAAAGACTCTTAGAAGAAATTATTTATATGGGAAATTAAGTAACTGTGAATTATGGCTACAAGAGATTTATTTTCATGGCCATATTTCCTCTAAGGGTGGAATCTCTGTTGATCCTTTAAAGACCATGGCAATCCAAGACTGGCTAGCACTGACGAGTATAGCTAAGGTAAGAAGTATTATTGCTTTAGAAAGTTATTATCAATGTTTCATCCAGAATATTTCCCTGTTGGATTACCCATTTACCAAGTTAACACATAAAGGGGTTTAATTTGTTTGGAAAAAAGTTTGTGAAGAATTTTTTGAAGAACTGAAGAGAATATTAGTCAATTCATTGATATTGACACTACCATCAGGGAATAGTGGGTTTTTTATTTATAGTGATGCTTAAAAGAAAGGACATGGGTGTGTCCTTATACAGTATGATATAGTTTTCACCTATACATCACAATAGTTAACAATTCATGATAAAAACTATCTGACTCATGATCTTGAGTTAGCAGTTTTAATTTTTCTCTAAAAATATGGAGACACTATCTCTATGGTGAAAATTGGTTGATTTATTCTGATCACAAGAGTTTGAAGTATATTTTCTCACAGAATGAACTCAACAATAGTAAAAGATGATGTATTGAACTACTCAAGGATTAGGATTCCACAAAACACTACCACCCGAGGAAGGAAAATAAGGTGGAAGATGTTTTGAGCAGAAAAGACCATGGAGTTTTGAACAAGATGAGAGTTGAAAAATATCATATATACATGGATATAGTAATGATTGATATTTGAATAACCATAGACAGTAAAACAACAATTCTTTTTCAATTTGTTTCCAAACCATCTTTACTAGAAAGGATAAAAAGTTCTCATACTGATGATGAGGAATTTCAAAAGAAAATTAAAGCAATGAACGATGGGATATTGATCTACTTTGTTTATGAAGATGGAATTTTAATATATGGGAAGAGACTTCATGTTCCCGATATACCTGATCTAAAAATGGAATTATTGGATGATGCTCATAGCTCGAATTTCTCTATACACCCTAGTAGCACAAAGATGTATAGATATTTGATGAAACAATTTTTTTGGGACAACCTGAAGAGGGATATTGATAATTTAGTGTCAAAATATATGGTTTGTCAATAAGTGAAAGCTGGAAGGAAACATCATGGAGGATTCATGCACCCACTTCCCATACCTGAGTGGAAATGGGATAATATTACAATGGAATTTTTCATGGTGTTACCAAAGACTCCTAGAAGAAATGATGCAATATGGGTCATTGTTGATCACCTTACCAAGTAAGCACATTTTCATGATATATGAGAAGATTTACCACTTGAACGTTTAGAAAGACAATATATTAATTAAGATGTAAGGATTCATGGAGTACCCCTATCTATTGTTTCTGATCATGAACATTGTTTTACATTACGATTCTGGAATGGTTTTCAGAAAACCCTGGATACTGAACTACATTTGAGCACTACCTACCACCCTCAAACTGATTGATAATCTGAAAGGACTATTCAAACCTTATAAGACATGTTGATATCTTTCTCACTTGTCTTTGAAGGTATGTGGGATCAATATTTACCTCTAGTTGAATCTTTTGTTAACAATAGCTTCCATTTAAGAATTCACATAGCACCATATGAAGCGTTATATGGAAAGAGACCTCTCACACCAACTTGTTGGGATGATGTCAGTGAATGAAAACTTGTTGACCTAGAACTTGTTGATAAAACAATGGAAAAGGTGATTATTATCCAAACCCACATCAAATAATCCCAAGGGAGGAAAAATATCTAGGTCAATTACCCAATGAATGATTTGGAATTTCAAATAGGAGACCATTTTTTCTTAAAGGTATCTCTATGGAAGGGTGTTATACGTTTTGGTAAGAAGGATAAATTGAATCGGAGGTACATCAGACCTTTCAAAATTATATAATGAATTGGAATTGTAGCTTATCGTCTAGAAATGCCTCCAAGTCTCTACAAAGTTAATGATGTGTTCCATGTATCAATGTTGAGAAAATACACACCTAACCCAACACATGTACTCAACTAAGAAGAAATTGAACTGGAACCTGATCTATCATATTGTGAAGATCCAGTCAAAATTCTTGATATCATAGAATATGTACTGAAAAACCAAACACCTCATCTGGTAAAAGTTCAATGGAGAAACCATAAGATGGAAGAGGAAACATGGGAACCCAAGTAAATTATGATGAAGAACCACCTGAATAATTTTATACCATAATATTCTAGAAATTTAGAGGATGAAATTAATTTAAGGAGGGGAGAATGTAACACCCCATGCTTTCACTGAATGTTTCTCTTTGAATAATTTTGTAGCTTGCATTGTATGCAACTTGGCGTTTTAACACACCACAACCAATCGATGTATCCATTTTGAATAGTAATAACCAATTTTTTAAATTTTATTAATTTTATTTTTCAAAATGGACTTCATTTTTGGATTCATAATATCAAAATTATCTTAGGGTGAATTTTTGGTATTTTTCTAAAAACATTTAATTTTTGATGAATAGTGAAAAACACTACCTTATTGTTTAAAACTAACATTTTATTTAAGTAATTAGGTATTTTTTAGGTCAATATTGATACATAATAGCATTATATTTTCAATTTAATTCATTGGATTCATTTTAAAATATTTTTAGATATTTAAAATTATATTGAACTTTTAGCCTTCTTTTTCCCACCTTCTAGGAGGATTTGATGATTAGCATAAAACATAATTTTACAGCATTTGTGGGTTAAATTTGAAAAATCTATGAGAAACTGTTAACATCAGTAAGAAAAATTTGGTTCAATAAGATGAAAATAATTTTCGGTGAATAGTATCTTTTGACTTTTATTTACCATAGTTAAAAGTAAATAGGTTATTTAAGGGTAAAAATGATTTTATAATTACCCCATAACATGTATTAATTCTATTGGATAAGATTAATTCGACCAAAAACAACCCTAGGAATAACATATGACCCCCTTTGGACCACATTGATTAGAATATGACTTTTATTATTATTTTATTTAACGAATGTTAAAAGAGTTAAATTAAATGTTTAATAAGTAAATCATTTTTAATATAGGATTACACATAATATAAATTCAACAAAAAATATTCATTAGAAATATAAAATTATTTCCTAAATAAAGGTATTTTAATAATAATTTTTTTTACATTAATGAATTTAATTGTTTTAGGACAAAATGATGAAGCAGTAATTACTTTATTAATGAAGGATTAAAATAATTTATATTATAAAAATCGAAATAAATGTAATTTCATACATTTGATGAATTTAGCTAATTTCCTAATTTAATATGACATGTTATGGTTGATTTATTAATTTTTGTTCGATGTAATCATGATGTTATGATTATAATTAAAACCAAATACTAAATATTGTCAAAATTGACATAATTGAGTTTTAAAAAAAATACTATATTATTAATTGATTTAAAATTCCTAAAAATCTATGTATTGGAAAAAATACTTAAATAAGTTATATATATTAATAATGAACCACTTTATGTTCTCTTTTCTGGTTAATGTTTGTTTATTAACAATATAATATAAAAATACAAAGAGAAATGGTAAATATCAAACTATTTAACTGAAAGTTAAATATAAATGATAAGGATAATATGGTGACCTAAACCTATCTAAAACATATTGGTTGAATTTTTTTCAACCCATAAGCACCTTATCCTTGAAATAAATCATTTTTGAGCCATTAGAAACCAAAAATGTTCTTATTATAAAATATTATGTCAAGCTTCTTCTAAAGTGACCCTCGCCTCTCTTATAAAAGGGTACGTCCCCTTCTCTTAATTTCAACTCTCCACATCCATTTGGTTCAAGAAATCCATATCCAAATATCCTCATGACTTCAATCAAATCAACTTAGAGTCCTTACATCCATTAGAAAGCCATCCTAAAGAGCCCTTTTGATCAACTCAAAAGGAAACACCCGCAGAAGAGGTAATAATTTACCACTCTATTTCAAGTTCATTTCTTCTTCCACTTACACTTTCATTGTTGTTCTGTACAACAATAATAACTCTAGTACCTACTGAATAATAAAATGTAATTATAAATATGGTACAACCATATTCATTATTCTATCCATCCTATAAATGAAAAAGTCACCATACATGCATACGTACGACTTACTATCTCCACGTCGTGGTGTAGTTTGTTATTCAATCACTTCATTATTTGGATGGGTATAATAATGAGTATAACTGATGTAAATAATAGATATAACATGTTAATTATTCTGTATATATGATATACCATCCAATTATATACGATTTCACCATCAATATAATGATATTTGCGCTCGTGCGTACGTAGGGATTACCATCTCTACGAACGTGATGACTTTCATTCCCATTCGTAATCATTAAAGAATAATTTTCATCTTATGATTAAAAATAAATTTTATAAACAAAATATAATTATGTATATGAATCAAATACATCTTATACATAACAAAAATTCCTTACGTAACCATGTATATAAAGAAAAACTAATCAATTAACACCCGAAACTATGATACTACTGAAATACTATTAACAAATAAATATTTTAGGATCATATATGATATATCAAATTTATGTATATAGTTCTGGTATAATTTAATAACAATGTTTCTACTAATATTTAGGAGGTTAACATACGATCGACTAAGGAAAAGTACAATGTAAGGGTTAATTTTAAAATCTCATTACTTATCTGAGGTTGTTAATACGTAAGTATCTACTGGGACCTCTTTATCATCCACATCTGTGTTTCATAAAAATACATTTCAAAACATTTTTACTAGTTCCAAGACTATTGGTTAATGATATTTATTTCTTTGTTTGATTTTTAATAAAATGTTTATAAAGTAATCTTTCAGTCATTTTCCAAACAAGGCCATTTACAATATTTTCCACCAAATTAAGGCTTGAATCTCTTTTTTTAACTTATACGATGGGTGAGGTTATTTTTCACCGTTATAACAACATAAAATCTTCCATTACAATGTTTTTAGATTGTTTTCAAAATAAGTTTTTTCTTTTATATTTATATTAATTTTAAATGATTTCAAAATAGAAATAGATATTTCTCTAAAAAAGTTTTGATTTCATATATGTCCACATCCATTGATTGATTTTAAACTTGTTGGGAGTTGACTTGTTATGATATGAAAAATCTATATTATATTGAAGGTTTTTTTAAATGTTCATCCATGAATGTGTTATTTTTATACCATTCATAGTTTATGGAAATATTATTGACATTTTGTGTGCTAGTTTTAATATAATGCTTATGTTAAGTTCAGTCCTTTTCATATGAGGAATAAATTGGACTTAGCATGTGATGGGTGCAGCCCACTATAGCTCCGTGATGCATTTGTAGTTTTCATGAGACAAACTAGTTTCTTCTCACAAATCATTGAAAAATTAATATTTTTAGTCTTAGAACATGGCCCTGAATATATAGTAATGAAGCCTGGAATTATGCATTCCATCTTTATGAAAGTGGATATTGATATTGCATGTGATTATTCGACTATTAGAATAACCATGTAAATAAAAAAATGTAATTATTTGATTTTATATTTTCCATATTATGCTGTAGTTTATGTTTAAAAAGATTTTGTTTTAGTCTTATACATTGCCTTAAATGTTCATGCTTATTTATGAATGTTTCAGGTGTATTGTTATCCTTACTGAGCATCTTATCTCAACCCTTTATTTGTTTTATTTCTCCTAGGATGTGAAGAAGTGTTTTATGGTTGATCGGCTGGGATAGGCTAATGATATAAGTGTGTTCAAAAGGGTAAAAAATGTTGTTGATGTTTTTTTTACATGATGTACATTAAAAGTTATGAATGTATCTAGTACTTCCAAGGCTACTAAATTGATCGGTTTTTCAGGACATGATTCCTTGTAACCATCCAATGTTATGTAATAATGCACCAACTCTAGGTAACTGGGGTTGGGGAATTAAAAATAACCTAAATTAAAAAATATCTTTATCAAAAGCAAGCATGTTTTATTATTCCAAAACATATTGGATATATTCCTTATATATCAAAATGTTGTATGCTTCATCCTTGATACCATACATCATATATCCACAAATCCATAGATAATATCATCAAATTAATCATATCCATCATATAATTATCCCACATAAAGACAATTTTCATTAAATCAAGAAAGAGTTAATGGTTTCCTTCCAATAATACAAATATCATCTTTCCCATAAATAACATTTCTATGTATTTAACACAATTCAACATATCTTTTTAAATCCTTAATAAAAAACATTTATTAAAAATACTTATACATAATCATTGGATTCCAAAACATATACAATTCAATCATCCAATATTATTATTATCCTATTACTCAGGATTCGTTATTTTATTCATTCCAAAAAAATGAAATATTAATCCTGAATCAAGGTTCATCAACCAAAACCTAATCTGACATCTTATGATAATGGTAAAAAAAAAATTTTAAGAACAACACATACCTTTAACACATAATTTACAATCACACTATCCTCATCAGTATAACAAGTACTCAAACCACCTTCATGATTATATTCATGTGATTTCAACTTATAAAATCCATCTCCATAATTCCCATACTTTCCACATATGAAACATTTAGTGTTAATGATGTTCTATCTATTTCGAGCTATTGACTATAACCAGAAGGAAAACTTTGAGAAATAATTATCATATATGAAAACCACTTAACCATGGAAAATCAATAATAGATTTTCAATATTAGGCCCCATAGATATTATACTATGTTTCCCATTATTGTTATGAAAATTATTATATTTTAACCTGTAGTTACATATTTCCATAGTGAAATCCCAAAAGATATCCTTAAAAATATTTCTATGGATATCACTAATGTTTTCACATCATAGTTTCCGAAGGTCAACTAAACATTCTCTATGATACCAACTATAAGAACCAATATTGATGTACACATTTATTACATTACATTTATAGAATTCTTAATAAGTTACACAAACAAATTACAAAGACTATATTAGTTTAATTTCTTTTGAATCATTGAAAACATTGATTTAGTTTGGTGAAAGATATTTAAATCTCCCATAGAGATCTACCCTATTCGTTTTCCAACAAAAAACAATTATTTATAGCCTAGGGAAAACAAAACATTTGAAAATGGTGATATCAGATGCTCAGTAAGGGTAACCAAGGAAAATATCAAACAAAACATGTCCATAAGAATGTAATAACTAGAAATTAAATTTTCAAAATCATTCCATGTTAAACATATTTCAGAATCATGAGTCATGAAATATATATTGGTAGTTCATAAGGTGTAAATCTTAAAGGAACATGATCCATGACAAATAGAATTACCATATAACATTGATTTGTGGAAAACACAAAATTATAGAAAATCATTTCATATTTGTCCTGTCTCATTTCCAAGTCCAGAATAGTAGACACACTCTATTAATAAACTGAGTTCATTCCTCATTCCATCCCTTTATTATTGAACATGATTTACTAACTATTCTTTCCCTTTATTACTAAACTGAGAAAATTTCCCATTACATCCATGTATATCTCAAGAGATATAAATATTTACGCAATTAATTGTTGAGAAATATATGTCCCACCCATCTCATAATGAAATCATTCATTTTTTATTACCCCAAAAAAATCATTCAACATTTCATAACCCAAGGAATAAAATTTTCATGTTAAACATCATTCCATCATAACATAATCCACGTAAAAAATTATATTTCATAAATATAATTTAATTAAAAACATAATAAACCCATCATAATATCAGGGATAGTATAATTAAACATTAACCTATTAAATAATTCCATCTTAGATTGAAACTGATGTTTATTGAATGATTGAAATTAATTATTGATGAAAATATCCTTTCTTCTTCAAAAACATTTTTTCCTCTAAATTTCATTGAATTTTAAAAGATACAATTTTATTTGAAAATAACATTGAAATATTGTAAATTTTACTTCATGTAAATTAACTATTATGGAAAATTTAAAACTCATCCCATTTTATAAGTTCAAAGAAAATATTAATCTTTTACCATTGTCGGATAAGTCAAAAATTAACACATATAAAAAAATATTCCATTAATAACATTTAATAAAAATTCACCAATAGGTAAAATTAAAATTAAATAATTTTATAAGTATATAAATAATATTACATATTTTGGAAGCATTTATGTGGATGAAAAATATACAACAGTATATACAAACGTATAAACAATCTCAGATAACAATGAGATTGAAATTTTTCCCATACCATAGGTCTGGTTTCCTTTGTATGTGTCTGAACCTCCTATATAAGGGTTTAACTAATTTCAATAACAAATTAAAGATACATATTCATTTCTATAATATCATTAGTGATCTTATTATTACCTATTTGTTAATAACATTATTACTTGTCCATAATGTATTGACTACTTTGTTTTTATACGCATGTTTATCATATAAGTTATTATTCCAATTACTATGATATAGTTATATCATTTACAAAATAAAATTAGTATAATAAATTTAATATTTATTAATTACATTCATTTATATAATCATTCATTGATTAGGATCAGGTAGAATGAATCACATCACAACATGCAGACGTTAAGTCGTACGTATGCAAAAGCGATGATATCACTCTCGTAATTATAGAATGGTATTGATGTAAATGGTGTGTAAAATATTTATTAATAAATATAATGTTTTAATAATCATATATATTTATTATTTACATCATTATTTCCATACATGTTATGCAGATTTGATTAAAGGTTTAAAAAACATTGTGGATACGGTATGTCGTACGTATGCACGTGTAGAGATTTAATTTATTGTAGGATGGATATAATGTGGAATATAGTTGTTGCATAACCATAATATCATCTCATATTATATGTGAAACTAGATATATTAATTTAAAATTGAAAAATCTCATAAATATGACGTATATGAAAAAAAAAATTGTAGATTGAATCAGTAGAGAATATTACCTCTTCTTCGACGAGGTCCCTCTATATATCCTCTTAATGTAACTAGAGTAGATCTTTTGAGAATACCAGAACCTATATAATGTGAATAAAGAAGTTAAAAAGTGAAATTGGTATGGGATTTATGATATTGAAAGACTAATGTGATATTAAGTTGTGAGGGAGGATGTTTCCTTTTATAATTGAGGATGGGGCACCTTTGGAATTTTAAAAAATATTAAATTATAATAAATTCAACCAAAATCGAAAAATGTCAAAAATGCCTTATAATATAATATGACACGATATAATTTTGTAATATTATCATCCAATAATTTCTGAACATTTTTTATATCCATTTAAACCTTATCATTATTAATTAACTATTAGATATTCTATTTAATTTTAAATAACGTTAATTATATTTTTTAGAATTAAAATAGTGTATTTTATTACATATTTGATATCAATTAGACCATAAATGTATAATTTAGAATCATTTCAACCATATCATAGTTATTATATATATTTTAACTATTTTATGATTTTTAAATAATTTAATTATACATAATTCTCATAAACAATTAATAGTGTCAATTTTGAAACTAATTAATTGATTGATTTTTTAAAATAAGAAGATAATATTTTTTCCTAAAACTTCTTATTATATCCCCATGTGGTCAAGGTAATATAGGAAATTCAGTATATATATTAATTATCCAATATTATATTTTTCTAAATATTTTTAAAAACATTAATTTGGTATTTTCATTAATAAATTAATTAATATATCCATATGGTATAATTATTAAATATACATGTTTTATGAATATAATTTAAAAATAAAATACCATAATGAAGAGTATTATTATTGATTTAATATGAATAATTTTAGTTGAATATATATTTAGTTAAATCATATATTAAAAATGCTATATTTATTTAAGCATCAATGTGACAACGTTAAAGTCAATATAAATAAAATATTATAATATTCATAATATATATAATTTTTCATATGGGTCAATAAATTAACCATTGGATGATTATGACCAATAAATACTCTAAAAATAAGATTTTATAATGAGTTTTGGTCTTTTAATGGTTATTATGTTTTTAATAAACATTATTTTATTTATTTTCCACAAATTAAATAATTTCTGCAGCTTCAATATATAATCGTTAATGGTAATTATTTATTCTCTAAAAATTACATATAAATTATCAAGATGATTAGAAACAATTCATCTTTTAAATAATTGTTTTTAGTCTAATTTATCTTTGGTATATCCTTATATTCATATTGATATATTACATAAAACATGAATGTGCCATCTTTAGAATTTTATTAAATTACATATTATAAATACCATTATATATCTTAAATGGCCCAAAAAATTAAATTAAATTTGTATTTGATAATATGTTCACATTGTTAAAATTGGAAATTTTTATTCGTGGATATCACTCATTGTTCCCTATATGGAAAATAATAGATATTAAAGACATAGAAAATTACACTTTGTATCTTTTTTTAGTTTAATATTTTTAAATCATTTTCCTGGAAAATTGTCCATTAAATGACATATTTTTTATCATTGAGTTTTAATGGTCTATTTTAATTCATCAAATTAATTTTTTCCATTGTTTGGGACATTTTATTTTCATTGTAATATTATTTTTAACCTCTATTACCTAATTTAACCTTTTATGTGACAACAAAATTTACCATTGTTACTATTCATATTGGTCATAAAAAAAAGTGACATACTAACCAATTATGGATCTACTGAGTCCAAATTTGACACATATTTTTCAAAATTTATAATACATATATTTTGGATTTAAATTATAAATAAAACCAATAAAATATCACAAATAATATTTTTTCAAAAAAATAACCTTATAAAACCTAAATTGTTTTTGTAATAAATATTAGTATATAATCCATTTAAAAACTATAATTGTAATATTTTATATTAAATTTTAATAATTAATATTTAAAAATAATCTAGAATTTAATTTTCATTTTAACTACATTAAAAGAAAATACATCGATTAATAATAGTAAAAACTTGTTTTTAACTGTTAATCAAAAATGAAACTTATCAGAAAAAAAAATTCAACCAAAACAAAATTTTTATGTCCAAATTCGATATAAGAATTTTTTTTTGTAACATATAATATATGGAAAAACTATTTTAAATGGTGGTTCCATCCAATGGTGGTAAAAACCATTTATTGAAAAATACTTCTTTAAAAAAATTGTTAATATATCATGTCTATAAAACATATAAGATGATTCTTAAACAATATATTTAATATATTAAATATATAATTGGTTAATAAAATCCATCATGTGTTATTTTATTATTTTATAAAAACACTTATATACATTTCAATTGTTTTTCATAAAAATATTTCATTTTTTTAAAAGGTTTCATTTTCATTTATAATTAATTATTCAGAAAATAATAAATTATATATACATGGGTGAATAATATTTTCCTAATTCAATTAATAATATTTATACTCACAATTATAATTCCTATGATATTAGGTAAAATAATAATATTCATTTGTTCTTTTAAACATTGTTTTTCGGGAAATGAATTATATCAAAAGGACTTGAAATTGTGTGTAATATAAGCCACAAATTGTGATGCATATAAAAAATGCTAATATGGTTTTGTGTGTAACACAAAATTAACTTTTTGTAGCATACAAAACATGTTATTTAAAAAAAAATATCTCATAAAAATATAAGCGTGTTAAAATATCATCTTTTTAGCCTCAAAACCTCCACGATTTATAATTCACCATGTGGTGAAATCGATGGAGATTTCATCCCACATCCACTAGAGAATATCAAAAGCCTTAAAAACACTGAGAACATGATTCTCAACCTTTACATGTTGTAAATCTATGAACATCACCATAAAATCTTCCACCTCCTTGTTCATATAAGGCCACCAAAACTACACCTTATATCCTTGGTACATATTGGAATCTCTAGGGTGTAAGACCAAATGTGAGTTATCAAACACATGATGGAATACATCAAACATTTCTACTGGAATAAACAACCTTATATAAAACAATATTTGGTTCCAACTATTATCCAACCATCCCTTCAGAGCATCATTATAGCCAACCCAATCGTGCATCACCTATGCCACTGAGTCCCCCCTATTGAGACTCCTCCACCCACTAAATTAGAGAAGAATATATA
Organism: Viscum album; assembly: GCA_963277665.1. Taxonomy (NCBI): domain Eukaryota; kingdom Viridiplantae; phylum Streptophyta; class Magnoliopsida; order Santalales; family Viscaceae; genus Viscum; species Viscum album. The sequence goes on from OY728163.1 coordinate 698,894,144, forward strand.
ATCATCTAAATAAAAATACTTTACCACTATCCATTTTTATATACATGTGAAATACTTAAAAATCCTTCATTTCATTCCATGAATCTATAGATTCCCAAACAACCTCATTCTGTAACATTATTCCCTAAGCGTCAGCCATGGAATTTTTCATTCCTGAGGTGTAGTAGATCATTAAATAATACTCTTGAAGATACTCATTCCACTTATAGTTTCATAGGTTATGTTTATGCTATTAAAATATGTACCTCAAAATTTTGTGATATGTGAAGACCACAAAGTGCTCCCCTATAAGGCAATGTTTCCAAAATTTCTTTGTGAACACTGTGGATGCTAGTTCCAGATCATAGGTTGAATTTATATGTTCATGGTGACCAAAATACCTATACCTGTAGGCTATTACTGCTCTTTAATGTATCATCTTGCATCCAAACCCAGTATGGGAATCATCCCACAACACCTAAAACATCACCCATTCCTCAGAAAATTGGAGCAATTAAGCACGAACCAACATCCCCTATAGGAAACCAAACGCTTCTTAATAAAGATCTACCCACAAATAATCATGTCCCTTCATTTTCAAAGCTATCAATGGGCCTGTAACATGATAGAAATCAGGTAAAAAACTCTTATAATATCCTACAAGACCAATGAATCTATTATCCTCTACCACATTCAGGGGTGCTTCCAAAACGATATATTAAATAATTGAAGGATATACCACTATACCCTATTGAGACAACACATTCTGATGGAAATTCACCTAACACATCTAAAACATACACTCAGACAACATTCCTTATAGACATGGTCATCAAATAACATTCATGAATGTTCGAAGATTCTTAGTGTGCTCCTCAGATGGCCTCATGTATATTAAGATTTCATCGATGAATATGATGATGAATTGATCAATGAATCCATAGAACGTAGAGTTTATAAGTCCCATGAACACATCAGGTGAGTTTTTAATACCTAATGGAATGAATACAAACTCGATGTACCCATACATGAACATGAAGGTAGTATTTAGGATATCTACTTCGTTCACCCTCAACTTGTGATATCTAGATTATAGATAGATCATACAAAACCGACTCCACCATTTCAGCTAGACAAAAAAATCATGTATCTTAAGAATTTGGTAAATGTTCTTGAACCCAACTTTATTCAACCACAGATAGTCTATTCACAACCACAATACAGCATCTTCTTTTTGTTTGAACCACACTAGAGCACTATGTTGCAAAAAACTAGGCCAGATAAAACCCTTCTTCCTCATATCGCCTATTTGAATCCTCACCTCCAGCACCTCATAATGTGTGATCCAAGAAGGATCCGTCGAAATCAGAGAAGCTCTGAGATACAAGTCACTAGAATTCAAATTTCCTCCATGGGCTAGCATCACATCTTCCATGGGGAAAATATACAAGAACTCCCTAATGACCTTTGGATCCTACACCATCTCAGTGTAAATTGATTCCATTGACAGTTCATCCGAAAATCAAAGAAGGGGATCCTCACACAAACATCCCACCAAACAACCCATCATTCCAACGAGAAACACATGCTAGCTTTATACATTGGAAAATTTGACTCCCATCCGAATGAATTTGATAACGAAACATAAGGAATACAATAAGTTGATGCCAATAATGACATCATCTGGTTTCATCTGTATCAAGAAAAGATCCCCACAATAATGGTATGGTCCCATTAACACTCTACACCCCTGGCACACATCAATCATGCCGGTCTGGCCTCCAATTGGCATACACAACATAAAGGCCATGTGATGCTTCTCTATGTCTTGTCTCAAAGTATGGGATAGAGTGAGTGAAAAAATGAGTGTAAATCTCGTGAATCAAACAAAGCACAAGGTAGGATACTGAACAAACAGATCATACCTCTAACGATCTTTGGCCCTATTGAAACCACTACCTCTACTATGCACAAATCACCATGCCCAGAACTTCTCCTTATCTGAGGATGACCACCTACATGACCACACATGGGTCATAGACCAAGAACACAATTAGAATAATGAGGTCAACCTCTACCTACATCATCTCCCCACGGTATATCAAAAGCATGCTTCCCTTGCTACTGAAATGGTCTCACAAAAAACTGCTATTGGGGATAGCACTGAGCCTTTCAGCCTCCACCACAGTGATCTTGAGTAGCTATTGGGAATCAGTTTTCAAAATTAGCATGAACCACATCGAAGAAACACATTGCCCCGATGCCCTCAGTGATGGAATGAATAATAGAATGTCAAAAGGGAATCTTCTGAGGTCAAATTTATTCCTATCAAAACCATGAAGGCCCAAGTGCTTGTGACCTTCCATAGAAAACCCTACCTCTTAATGAACTCTTATGGATCCCCTCTCATAGTAGGTCTCCTAATGTGTTCATCCATTTGACCACCTCATCATTCTTTTGATTGTACATATTTTTTGGAAATGTAAAGGGAGTAAATACATGCTATATAAAATGGCGAAGTAACTCCTCAAGACTTATCACGAGAAACATGTTATCAAGGAAAAGATATGTCACAAAAAAAGGAGATCAATGAAATTGATCCCAATCACTAACACTGAAATACTCTCCTATTGAAGGGAGAGTTGATCCTACCTAATTTAATCATTCATGGTAAATGAATGGAATTCTACCCAGATCTCCTTCTTTAAGTAAACCCCAAAAAATTCCACCTCCTTTTGCTCCCCTAGATACATCATCTACCACCAATATGGAGCTCTGAATATCTGACTGACCGCCAAAGAGACAGAGTATTGTGTTGGTGAAAGGATCAAACTGTAGGCGATATCAAGCTCCCATAACAATCTCTCGGTCTCTATATTTTAAACCCATCACTCCTAAATTCTCAAATTGTCCTGGAAAGAACTAAATTTAGTATTAAACTGATCATCATATAGAACTGGATTAACTCTCTGGTGAAGGACCAGATCTGCCTAATGAACCTCCACATCCAAAGCCACACTCAGATTATGATGTGGAGACATAATTAAAAGGAAAACAAAGACTTCCTAAGCCCAAATATAACAAATTTTTACTATTATTTATTTAAATTAGTTAAATTCGTTTTACCCATTTTATCCTTCCAAAAACAACCCACTACAAATAAGAAAACAAGTCATCATGATGCATGTTCATTTCCTAGTTCTCTACCCTATAAGCATGTCCATCTCACAAGGCATTTAAATAAGATTAGTGTCCATGAATTGGATCATGTGGGGTCCTAATATCTCATTTCATAATTTATCTCTCAGGACTATGTCATGCACTAAGGTCAACTAGGACTATTTCCACACCAACCCATTAAATTCTCACTCTCCCTATCTCCAAACACCATCTTATCTCTCTACCATCACCTCTGATACCACTATGTCATTCCCCCTCCCTCTAAAGATACCCCGCCTAGTCTAGAATTTATGAACAAAGAAAATGTCCTCCCTAATTCCCACCACTAAAAGTCTATAGGTTGGTGGCTATCACCAATCATGTGAAAATATCACAATATGGGAGGATTTACCCTTTTTGAGAAACATGATCGGGATATATGATGGATCATCCACAATGAAAACACAAGACATATTGTCAATAAATACAAAACCATCCCACATGCATGTGTAAATTAGAACTGGAACAAATAAAAAATTATCCAATTTAGATACCAAAAATTAAGGTTGAGTAGTGACACAAAACTGTCAAGATTCAAGCTAGTAAGGTCCAACATAATCTGAGAAATCCTCATCAAAACATAATATTAGTTTTTATACACAGGGTGAGCATCCAATTATACTCAATAGGGTAACAAATGTCTCTCATTCACATGTTAATGAGGCAAAATAATGAAACCGTGTGAAAATAGAAGAACAAGATACCACCAAAGCAGGTACACTAACCAATCCCAAACTCAACAAGGTTTTCTCACCAAGTGATGCAGGTAATTAATCTAATATAAGTAAAACATATGATATTGTAACCCAAAACAGTTTACCACTGATTAGATTCTCTCACAGCCAAATAGAAAATGTTTTGTCACTCCAACCCCTTCAGAATATATCAAATCACATTCTATATGCACACAAATGGGCCTCACAACACATCACATCTCATCCTAAATGCACATGGGAAAGCACAACACTACTCATCCTAAGGAAAAATTGGAGAAAAAACTTCTCCCATATACACCTCAGCTGCCACATCCTACCACATCTTGCCTGAAAGAACTTGGGGCATTATGCCTGGAAGAAGTAGTAGTGAAGGATGGGTGACTATCTAGCCATCCTTCCATCGGGATGTTGGGAAATATCCCCCCTCCCATGACTATATAAGTGTTTCGAACATAATGCTCAATGTGGGAGGGGTTATTATTGAAATAATAGTAGAAATAAAATATTATAATTATATATAATACCATATGGTCATACACAAACTATGGGTTCTCAAACAAACCACCAAGTCACAAAACAGAAAACCTTTCTTCTACCTCTAAATGAAAAACACCAGAAAAACATGCCACATAACCCAACACACATTTTCATCCATTTTATTAATCCATTATTATTTTTTATAATATAATTCATTTCCCATTTCCATCACTATCAGGGAAACAATGAAACATTCAACAATTAATTCTTGAAGGTGAAGAGCTTGATAAATAAAGGTGTATTCACATAGAAAAAACAACATTCAATGACATCCCTATTTAACAACCATTCATGATATATCATTTATATATATATGCCTAGATATAGGTTGAAGCATTATAAATGTGGTAAATTTAGAATCACATATACCAACCACCACCATCATTATTCAAATTCATCCTTCCTAAACCACCATGCCAATGAGAACAACCCCCAACTCCAAACCACATCTCGAAAAACCTTAAACCACAACCAGGTCTGCAGCCCCACTGCAAAAACCTACCACGCCCAGATCACCACAACAGAAAATCTAACCCCATGTGAATATCCATTCCCATAGCTTCATCACCACATGATACAAATCATGAAATATTCAATTTTAATAAGATATACCTTATAAAATGGAACATTATTATTTCAAGGGGGTATCACAGAAATAGTTTGATCATAGAGACTCAACTTATTATCCAGATATACATGGTTAACAATATAAGGATAATTTTTTCAAATTACAAAAGAAACATTCAGTCCATAAACGTTTCAATGAATAAATAAGTACTTCCAAAATCCTTGATTTTAAAATTTCATTTAGCCCATACAGATCAAAATTTAAAAAAATAAATAACAAATCGATATCATGTGTCAATTTACCAGCCTCACTGTATTTTGATTTAAATATGATTCAATTAACTTTATTAATATGGAAAAAATAGTTTCAGATGTGTTACATCTATATACACATACCACATGATACACAGTAAAGAAAGATGATGGATATCCTACATGGATGAAGAGAATATCATCACTTTCCGGTAGCACAGAAATAGTGTTGCACCTGTTTAAGGAAAAACTCTAGTGAACTACAAACAAAAAGCTATAACATGATCGCATAATCCAATATAAAGAAAGGTTCTAGAAATCGTATCACAATATAAATAAATATGGAAGAATAATAAGAAAATAATTTCGGAATTTGGAAATAAATTACCTAATTAAAAGGTTTATCTGTGTTTTGATATGACAATAAAGGTGGATCTGGTCAAGACCATATGTTTTGACAAATTAAAAGCCTCCTTGCTCAATGGAAATTTATGATATGGTTTATAGACATTGAAACCATTAAAAATTATTTAAAATAATGAATTATAATTGTTTTACATCAAATACGATTTCAATGTGGAATATTTCAAAGAAGCTTCAAACACTATTTGTGAGATACCATCAGATGATGTATCGTTCGCTGAGGCCCCGCCAAAAAAAGTAATTTCGAATGAGGCACCTCTCGATAAGGCATCATTAGATGATTTATAGCTGTAAAAGGCTCCCCAAGTCGAGGAATTATCATATGAAACACCGAAAACTAACAGTGAGAGATTATTGGGAAATATACCGTGAGACTTCCTATTGTTTGGCACGAGGCACCGTCAGATCAAACACCCTTCACTGTCGCTGAGAGACCATGAAGGGAGACACTACTAGATATCCTACTATCCAGCATGAGTTACTGGTAGATGATGCACCACTAGGTGAGCAACCTCCAATGATTGACCTTCTGGGTGACAGTGCAAGGTTGACACCCCCATAGTGACACTGTGATGGTTACACTATTAATGTGACACACTATTGGAAAAAATGAAAAACTGGGAATTTTTTAAGATTTCTGGAATCAATCTCCTTGATTTCACAAAATACCTCAAACATGAGATTATCTTAATGGAATGGATCAGATAGGTCTAGGACATTAAATCTAAAAAATGTGTAATATAGGAATAATGATTTTCACATAACCAGCAGGGCCTATGCATATGTGGGTCCCATACCTATGTCTATGTATTAGTATATAGTGTGACTGATCACATATACCCTTGAACATGTTTGTTTTCAATGGTCCATATCAGTGTTTTACTGGATGTTTCCATTTTATGTACCATACCATTTACAATCCAAGTCCCCAATTCGAGTCACAATACATGTATAATGGGTCACATTCTATATAATACACAAAAATACACATAACCCTAGAACCAGAGCTAGGGTCCCAAACATTTTGTGTGTTCATGCATTAGAAAAACTATAATACTAAATTTATATAAACTTTTAGGTCTTACTTGTGCATCGTATCACGCTCTTCTGTACAATGAAACAAACAAATCATGCTGATGATTGTGCATCTGGTCCATTTGAACCTATTTATCTATCCTCCCAAGAATTTAGTCTTACAAACTGCTCAGGAAATGGCTCGATGTGTCATACAGTGTTTCTCCCAGAAATTGGAATTGACGGAAATCATCAAACCAAACTGGATCCATCATAACCATAGTTGTAGCTAGACTCACTCGTCAATAAGAATATGGATCTACAATAAAAATAATTTCTTCAATGAAATGGTTTTGAAATGATTGATTAAATGGAATTTTTTGAAACACTATCCAAAACAATTGTTACAGAAGATTTCATGATTAAAAATGGGTGAAATACAAGATACTCTCCAAATAGGCCTGCCCCTTGGTCATGTTCGGTTGGACGCAATACATTTCCATTAGAACAATGATAAAATATCCAACATTAAAAAAATTCTCCAAGATTCAATACAGGTAAACTCGTATCTATAATGAAAAAGATCTAGAATTCAATAATTTGGTTGATTGATTCAGGTCTATTGATGGAATTAATAAATAGAGATGGTCTACATAAAACAAACATTTAACCTCAATTTTGAAAAAAAATTGGGGAATAAAAAAATTTGTTTCATTGTCATTTGTGAGATCCTCATGTAATGCTATACAAGGATCGATGATCTTCTCATCACATTCCTATTGATGCTACTATAACACTATATCACAAATATCTAGGGTTATGAATCTCACATATAGATTTTCTCATTGAAAAATATTTATATACAAAAATCAGGTCATAATAATTTTTTTAATAAAAATAAATGAATCATTTTATTTAATTATAAATCCTCCCGTGAATTCCCTCAACTCAAATTTCGGTCATTCACCAGGTTTATATTACTCCAAGGGTAAAAAACACTCTATGAACTCAATGAATTCCATATATTTTAGATAATTGTCTTAATTAATATGTTTTTAGACATAATCAGGTTAATATAAATTTCTTTTTATTTAAAATATTTCATATATTTCATAAATTATTTCATGGAACACTGGGCCTTATATTGTCATACCATCTCAGTGCCTTGTTTATAAAAGAATCCATAAAATATTCCAAAAAATACATGAAATAATTGGTGTCATTAAATTTTCCCCACCTTGAGAATTTACATCTAAAAACTTAAAAAAATAGGATAAACAAATTAATATGGGTTCTAAGCATGCATCTCGGTCCCTCGCTTCTAGGAACTCTTCTAAATATTTTTGTGTTTCCACTAGACACGCACAGGGGGGTTCAATTTAAAATGAAGGATCCTCACATTTCGGTCCTTGATTTATATTGAGTACATTGAAAAAAAATTTATATCCTTGTTTTCCAACTCTCCCAAGTTAATGAAATTTTTAGATCAGGAACATACAACCTCTGCTACGACACATTTTTGATGTCATGTTCATGTTGTAACACCCTGAGATATTATGAGAAATATTTTGTTTTTATGTATTATGTTATACGAAACACCAAAGTAATCTTTCACTACACACAACACTGTCATTGATTACATTACACACAAGAGCAACCTTCCTCGATTGCTTATATTGTACGCAATACCAAGTTTCACTAAACAACGATATATTATTAAAATATTATACAAACTATCCATTATGAATAGTAATACCAAATTTTGGAAAATTTATAAATTTTATCAATCAAAATGGAATATATTTTTGGATTCGGAATATCAAAATTATCTTAGGATGAAGTTTAGGTATTTTCCTGAAAACTTTCATTTTTTGATGAATAGTGAATAACACTGAGTTATAGTTTAAAACTGAATTTTTATTTAAATAATTATTTATTTTATTTAAATCTATTTTAGGTCAACATAGATACATAATACATATATAAGTTCAATTTAAATCATTGAAGTCATATTATAATAATTTTAGACATATAATAATTTTATTAAACTTTTTACCGTCTTTTACCCATCTCCTAGATGAATTATCAAATTTACATAAAACATTATTTCACCGCTTCTGTGAGTGGAATTTAAAAAATACAAGAGACACGGTTGATATCTATAAGTAAAATGTGGTTCAATAATACAGAAATAATTTTTGGTGAATATTAACTGTTTGCTTTTATTTACCACGGTTAAAAGTAAATTGGGTAATTAATGGTAAAAATGATATTATTATTACCCTAAGACATGTCCTAATTTTATTGGATAAGTGTAATTAGACTGAAAACATCCATAGAAATAAAATATGACTATTTAGGTCCACTAGAATTAGATTATTACATTTAATATTGTTTTTTTTAAAGAAGTGTTAAAATAGTTAAAATCAAAGTTTAATAACTAAAACATTTTTAATATAGGGTTATACATAAGATAAATTCGACTATAAATATTAATTAGAAAGATAAAAATATTTCCTACATAATTGTATTTTATTTATAATTTTGAGACATTAAAATTATTTAATTTATTTATGACACAATCATGATGCAATAATTACCTTATTAATGAAATATTAACATAATTGAAATTATAAATACACAAAGAAATGTAATTTGAGACTTTTTATGAATTACACTAATTTTTTTGGTTAATATAATGTTTTATTATTGGTTATATGAATTGTTTTCTAAGTAATAATGTTTTTAGGAATTTAGCAAGAAAATATACCAAATAGTGTCAAAATTGACATAAAAGTGTTTTAAAAAAAATTAAATTATTAATTGATATTTTATTCCTAAAAAACTAAGGTTCGGAAAAAATACTTATATAATATTTTATATGATATTAATGAACCAATTGGGGTTTTATTGGTAGTTTATAGTATTTTTATAAACCATATATTGTAAGAATACAAGAAGACACGGTAAACGTAAGATTATTTAACTTAGAGTTAAATCTAAATGATGTGGTTATAATGGTAAACTAAATATGTCTAGAACCTATTGGTTGAACGTATTGCGACCCATACCAACCCTATCCTCAAAACAAGTCACTTCGGAGCCATTATAAACCAAATAAGAATTTATTATAAAATAATATTTTATGTTTTTTCTTAAGGTGTCCCTCACCCCTCTTATAAAAGGGCACTCTCCATTATCTCTAATTCACACCTCCAGAGCCATTTTTCATGGTCAAACCCTACCCAAATACCATCTCAACTATCCTAAATTCATCCTAGAGGCCTTACATTAGTCAGAATGCCAACCTATGGAGCCCTTTTGATCAAATCAAAACGAACAACCTGAGGAAGAGGTAAATATCTCACCACCTATTTCAAGATCCTTTCTTCTTCCACTTCCTCATTCTTTGTTGATTCCATTCTGAAATAATAACTCCATTTTATTATATATATTTTGATGTTATTATGAAAATGGTATGACCATATTGGTTATTTTATCCATCCTATTAATGAAAAAGTCACCACACGTGCGTACGTACGGCTTACCGTCTCGACGTTGTGGTGTAGTTTGTTATTCAAACATTTCATCATTTGGATGGGTATGATAATGAGTATAAATGATAAAAATAATAAATATAAAATTATTATTATTTTTTAAATATTATATAACATCCTATTATTTATGATTTTAATATCAAAAGAATCATACCATCGCTCGTGCGTACGTATGGCGTACCGTCCCCACGATGTGATGCGACTCGTTCTACATGATATTTATTGAATAAAGATTATATAAATGAATTTAATGAATAAATATTATATATATTACACTAATATAATTCTTTAAATGAGGTATCTATAACATAAAAAGAGGAATAAGAATTTATTCGACAAAACATTCATAAGAACATAAAGCAACGAACACCCGAATAACAAGTAGGAATGAAATATTACTAATAAGAAGATAAGAATATGACCATATATGATATCATAAAATTTATTATGATTCTGTAATATGTCAATGAAATTATTTTAATAATTATACAGTAGGTTCAGATACGTATGAAGCATATCAGACCAAAGGTAAGTGAAAATCTCACAATCTCGTTTTTATCCGTGATTGTTTATACTTCAGAATTTATTGGGGCATATTTATCATCCACATATATGTTTCCTCAATATTTAATATTATTTATATCCTCCTACAATTTTTTAAATCAATTTTTACCTATTGTTGAATTTTTATTAAAAGATATGAAAGGAATTTTTTGTCGTTTTCAGTACGAGATTCTTTTTTACTTTTCCGGCTAAATTAAAAGAAGATTTTTTTAACGTATACGGCATGAATGGATTTTTATGATATCATAGAACTTTATTTCAATGATTCTTAATTTACATGTTTTCACTTTTATTTTTAATTATCTTCTTTTAGATTAAAATTTTATGACATTTTTAGAAAGGAAAAATGTTTTTGAAGTAGAGAGGATATTTTCCTCAAGAATGGAATTCATTTGTTTTATCGAAAGTATTTTACATCTAAGATAATATATGGTTCTATTTATATGCCTATTTTTACATTGATTTGTTTATGTTATGATGGAATTATTTCTATGAAGTCCTTTTATCTTATATGGATTATGTTATGATTGCATGATGTTTAAGAATCCCATTTTTATTACATGGGTTATGCTATGATATATGATTTATGATTTTGTGGCACACATAATAATGGTATCATTATGAGATGGGTGGGGCCTATATCTCCCTCCAATGTATTGGGTAAAGATTTATATCTCATGAGATAGACATGGGTGGAACAGCAAGTTAATCCAGTTCAGTGATACAAGACTAGAACGAGGAGTGAACTTGGTTCAGAAATGGACTTTGTCTGCTATGATAGTCTTGGAAATGAGTCTTGACTAATATGAAATGATTTTCTATGATTATGTGTGTATGACACAAGATTCATGTTTTATGTTATGATTATTTGGAATACATTTCACTACTATGATTTATCCCATGTTATGATATTACGCTCTCCTTTATAGGTTTAAATTTTCAAAATGTTATGTTCTTATGAATATGATATGATTGATATTTCCATTTTTTATAGAGCATTTGAGCTCACCCTTTTGTATGTTTTCTTTTCCCCAGGCCAGGAATAAGGGTATTAAGTAGTATATGCCAAAAGGGACTCAAGATATGATGAAATAAATGGAAGAAAATGTAAATGTTTTATGAAACAGTAGTTTATGTTTCCCAGTTTCTAAAGACACTATACATATATCGTCCTATCATGGTTTTGTTATATGATGTAATATGTATGCTCTGATTCTGAATTAATAACAATTTATGCAATGTATGGGTCATTATAATTGGTATTAGAGTAAAGGTATAGTCAACCTTTGGAAACGAGCATGTGAAATCCTTTGTAAGAACCCTAAGGATATGTCGAAGCATAGAACACAATATTAGTGTTTTAGAAACGTCCATGAATAACCTATGATAAGACCATATGTGTGAAATTTTATTCTTGATTATGTGATTTTTCTATTATGATTACTGTTTATCAAAATATGCTGATTGGTTTTAGTCAATGGATAGAACCCAAATGAACCGTGTTAATACTGAATGCGATAGAAATGCAATGATTTTCCCCCTAACCACCAAACGTTATGGGAGCTGGAATGAAAAATCTTGTAGCCATGCTCACCCAACATTCTCATGAAATGAATCATGTAGGACTTCAAAACAAGTAAATAATTGAGCAAAATTCTGTTGAATCTTTCATGAGGCAGCGTCCACCTTCATTTTGTGGGTCTAATGATCCATTAGTGGCTGAACAATGGATCAATAACACTAAAAAGATATTTTCATTTCATCATTGTTCTGAACATGATAAAGTCATCTTAGTTGTATATCTTTTGGAAGGTGAAGCTGATCAGTGGAGAAATCTTATCAAGAATATGATGCAAAGAGATGAAATTGAGTCCATGGGATGGGATGAGTTCAAGAACACCTTTTTCAATAAGTACTTCCCTCGTATTCTTCGAACAAAGATGGAGAATGAATTTCTTGAACTAAAGCAAAAGGATGATGAATCTATTGGTACCTACGAAGTAAATTTTACAAGACATGCAACTTATGCTTCTAGAATTATTATCTTACCTGAGAGTAAGATCGATCGAATCATTAGTAGCTTAAAACCAAGTCATCGAAGGGAATTAGCCATATGGTACTTCAGTAGCTATGAGGAAATTGTTCGATGTACTCTCAATGTTGAGATGGAGATTGGAGTAACCCATCAGTCATACGGGTTTGATAAGAAGAGTAAAATGGAATTCAAAGGGAAATCTAAAGATCACATTGAAAAGAATATTATTTTTCCCTTAACCTCAAAGTGTGGAAAGAAACATGTAGGGAATTGTCTTAAAGGTACAAGTAAATGTTTCAAATGTGGAAAAGATGGTCATCTGGCATTTGAATGCCGCAATGATAGGAAAAAGATGTCTACTGATACGAACAAAGAAAATGGTACATAGAATGCACCTTCTACACTTCAATGTTAAAAGTGAAAGGAAGTAGGGCATTATGCTAATAAATGCCCTAATCCAAGGTTTTTTGATGATGATCGACGTCAACAAAATCTTAAGGCCAAAGACAAAGGAAAGTCCCATGCAATTTCTATCAGCGATGTGGAGTACGATAATGAAGTGGTGAATGGTACACTTATCATCCACTATAAAGTAGAAAATGTTTTATTTTATTCTAGATACACCCACCCTTTTATTTTTGAAGAATTTTCAATGGGTATCGACGTACTACCTCAACAAGTTGTTGTTGAGTTAGCCGTGACAACTCCTAATGGCACAACGGTTACATAAAAAGTTTATAATTCTTCTCTAATTGACATTTGTGGGAAAGTTATTCATGAAAATATTTAGATCCTTCCTATAGTGGAATTTTATGTGATTCATGGAATGGATTGGATTTCCTTATATGGAACTCATATCGATTTCCAAAGAAGGGTAGTCATATTTCAAATTCCTGATCAAGCTACGATCATCTATCGATGCAAGAATCAATATAACCTTCCAGTGGAAATTTCTTCCATATTATGGTTCATGATTCCAATAAATTAAAGTTATTTATCTCTAATGGTTGGAGAGAAACTCATGATTAAGAATATTCCCATTTTATGGGAGTTTGTTGATGTCTTTCCATAATAATTTCCATGTCTTCCACCAAATCGTGAAGTTGAGTTTTCAATAGAACTAATACCGTGTGTTATGCCCATTACAAATACACCTTAATGAATAGCCTCAATTGGGTTGCTAGAATTGAAGAATAAAATCCATGAGAATCTTGATAATGGATTCATACGACATAATGCATCACCTTGGGGAGAACCTTTTCTTTTTGTTAATAAGAATGATGGATCAATGAGATTCTGCATTGAATATCGAGAACATAAAAAGATCGCTATCAAGAACAAATATCCTCTCCCACGCATGGGTGACTTATTTGACCAACTACACGGAGCTCCATACATTTCCAAGATTGATCTTCATTCAGGGTATCATCAATTAAGGGTCAAAAGGGAGGATATACCATAGACGGATTTACGTACAAGGTATGGACACTATGAATTTATGTTGATTCAATTTGGTCTTACTAATTCCCCAGCAATCTTCATGGATCTAATGAATAGAGTCGTTAGAGACTATCTAGAATAGTTTGTTGCAGTCTATATAGACAATATTCTTGTCTATTCCAAGTGAAAGGAATAACATGAAGATCATTTGGGAATTTTATTAAAGACCCTAATAAAGGAGAAGAAATATTCCAAATTTACCAAGTGTGAATTTTTCCTTCAAAAAGTTTCTTTTCTGGTTCACATAATCTCAAAATATGGGATATTTGTGGATCCAGCAAAAACAAAGGTTATGGAAAGATGGTCGATACCAATAACAGTAACTAAGATCTGATGTTTTCTTGATTTGGATTGATATTATCGATGTTTTGTGAAATATTTTTCACGATTATCTAATCCACTCACCAGGTTGACTCAAAAAGGAGTTATGTTTGTTTGGACGGAGGAGTGTGAAGAGAATTTCAAGGAGTTAAAAAGAAGGTTATCCAGTGCACATGTGGTCACACTGCCTTGTAGTGGAGAAAGGTTTGTGATCTACAATGATGCATCCAAGAAGGGATTGCAATGTGTTCTCATGCAAAATGATATGGTGATATCTTATGCCTCACGAAAGTTGAAAATCCATTAGCAAAAGTACCCAACTCGTGATTTGGAATTAGCTGCGGCAATAATTGAATTAATGATTTGGATGCATTATCTTTTTGGTGAATGGTGTGATACATATACTGATCATAAAATTTTAATGTATATTTTCACACAGAAGGAGCTTAATATGTGCCAAAGAAGTTGGGTGGAGATGATTATGGATTATGACTTCTCAATTCATTACCACCCTGGGAAAGCAAACAAGTTGGCAGACGCATTAAGTCGACAAGACCATGATAGCTTATCAATGATGAGGATCCCAAAAGATCCAAGATTTATGGATTTACAATGGATGAATCTTAGAATTATAATGGAAGGAAGAAAATATTATCATTCTGAAATGATTGTTCGACCATCTATAAATGTGATGATTAAAGAGGCACAAAACGAAGATGTAGAGTTACAAAAGAAGGTGAGAAATGTTCCTGAATTCCACATTGAATGGGATGAAATAATAAGGTTAGGGAATCGGGTTTCTGTTCCCCCCATCCCAGAATTAAAGAAGGAAATATTGGATAAAGCTCATAGTTCTTCATTCTCTATTCACCCTGGAAGCACGAAGATGTATAGGGACCTGAAGGAGTACTTCGGGTGGGATGTAATTAAAATAAATGTTTCTGAATATGTCTCTCGATGCATGGTTTGTCAGCAAGTTAAAGTTGAGAGATAGATGTATAAGGGGATGTTACATCAATTACCCATACCAGAATGGAAATGGGAAACCATCACTATAGACTTTTTCACTTGACTTCCAAAAACATCCAAAGGAAATAATGCTATCTGGGTTATAGTTGATCATTTTACGAAGTCGACACACATCATTGCTATTAGAGAAGGTTTCTCTCTTGATCAGATTTCCAGGATATATGTGAAGGAAGTGGTAACATTGCATGGAGTACCACATTCCATTATATCTGATCGGGATCTGAGGTTTACCTCGATGTTTTAGCGAAATCTTCAGCATACTCTAGATACAAAGTTGTGTTTCTACACTGCTTATCATCCTCAGACAGACGATCAGTCTTAGAGGAAAATTCAAACTCTAGAGGACTAGTTGATAGCTTTCTCTCTGGATTTTAATGGTTTTTGGGATCAATACCTACCTTTGGTGGAATTTTCTTTTAATAATAGCTTTCCCTCCCATATTCAGATTGCTCCATATGAAGCTCTCTTTGGAAGGAAATGCATAACTCCAACTTGCTGGGATGAAGTTGGGGAATGAAAGCTATTAGGACATGATCTTGTCGATGAGATGACAGAAAAGGTAAGATCTATTCAACAACACATAAGAGCAACTCAGAGTCGACAAAAAAGTTATGCCGACAATGGAAGAAAAGACCCAGAGTTTGAAGTGGGTGAAAAAGTGTTCTTACAAATACCTCCTTGGAAGAGAGTAATGAGATTTGGAACGAAGGGCAAGATGAGCCCTAGGCATATTGGTCCCTTTGAAATACTAGATCATGTTAGGAAGGTAGCTTACCAATTGGCATTTTCACCAAATATCTCTCAAGTTCATGATGTGTTCATTGTATCTCTCCAGAGAAAGCACATACCCAATCCTCCACATGTACTAAACTCATAAGTTTTACCGCTAGATCATGATCTTTCTTATGAAGAACAGCCAATAGAGATTCTGGATCGTAGTGAAAAAGATCTATAAAACAAGACCACTATGTTGGTTAAGGTTTTATGGAGGAACTACCAATTAGAAGAAGCTACATGGGATCTTGAGGATATGATGAGGGATAGGTATCCTAATCTGTTTGTTATGAAGTGACGAATTCTGAGGGCTAAATTCTTTTTAAGGGTTGTAGAATGTAACACCCTGTGATTTTATGAGAAATAATTTGTCTTTATGTATTATGTTATACGCAACACCAAAATAATATTTCACTACACACAACACTATCTTGGCTTGCATTACACGCAAGAGAAACCTTCCTCGATAGCTTGTGTTGTACGCAATACTGAGTTTCACTAAACAACGATATATTATTAAAATATTATATAAACTAGCCATTATGTATAGTAATACCCACTTTTTTAAATTCTATAAATTTTATCTTTCAAAATGAACTTCATTTTTGGATTAAGAATATCAAAATTATCTTAGGGTGAATTTTTTTTATTTTTCTGAAAACTTTCAATTTTTGGTGAATAGTGAAAAACACTGAGTTATAGTTTAAAACCGAATTTTTATTTAAATAAATATTTATTTTATTTAAATTTATTTTAGTTCAAAATTGATACATAATACCTATATAAGTTCAATTTTATTCATTGGAGTAATTTAATAATAATTTTAGAAATGAAAAATTTTTATTGAGCTTTTTACCGTATTTTTTCCACCTCCTAGGAGAATTTGCAAATATACATAAAACATAATTTTACCGCTTCTGTGAGTGGAATTTCAAAAATTTGGGAGACACAGTTGATATCAGTAAGAAAAATGTGGTTCAATAAGATAAAAATATTTTTTGGTGAATAGTAGCTTTTTGCTTTTATTTACCACGGTTAAAAGTAAATAGGTTAATTAAGGGTAAAAATGATATTATTATTACCCTAAAACATGTAATAATTCAATTGGATAAGTTTAATTCGACCAAAAACAACCTTAGGAATAAAATATGACCATTTATGTCCACTTGGATTAGATTCGGACATTTATTATTATTTTATTTAATGAAGACTTAAAATAGTTAAAATCAAATTTTAATAACTAAGACATTTTTACTATAGGGTTATACATAAGATAAATTAGAATATAAATATTCCATAGAAAGCTAATAATATTTCCTACATAATGATATTTTATTTATAATTGTAATAAATTAAATAATTTAATTTATTTATGACATAATGATGATGCATTAATTTCCTTATTAATGAAATATTAACATAATTGCTATTATAAATTCCTAAATAAATCTAATTTCATCCTTCATATAAATTTAACTAATTTTATAGGTTAATATAAAATATTTTAGTTGATTAGATGAATTTTTTTTGAAGTAATAATGATGTTATGAATTTAGAAAAAACAAAATACCAAATAGTTTCAAAATTGACATAAAAGAGTTTTTAAAAAAAATATTAATTCATTAATTGTATTCTATTTCTTAAAATATAAGGTTCGGCAAAAAGAAATATATAATAATATTTAGGACAATAATTAACCAATTGGGGTTTTATAGGATGTTTATAGTAAGTTTATTAACCATATAGTGTAAGAATACAAGAAGACACAGTAATAGTTAAATTATTTAACATAGAGTAAAATCTAAATGATAAGGTTAAAATGGTAACCTAAACTTGTCTAAAACCTATTGGTTGAAAGGATTTAAGCCCGTCTCCACCCTATCCTTGAGATAAGTAACTTTGGATCCATTACAAACCTAATATGAATTTATTATAAAATAATATTTTATGTTTTTCCTAAGGTTCCCCTCACCCCTCTAATAAAAGGGCACTTCCGCTTCTCTCTAATTAACACCTCCAAATCCATTTGGCTCACCCAAACCCAGCCCAAATACCCTCTAAACTGTCCTCCCTTCACCCTAGTGTCCTTCCTTTAGTCCAGAATCCACCCTATGGAGCCCTTTCGATCAAATCAAAATGAAGAACCCGAGGAAGAGGTAAATATATCACCACCTATTTCATGTTCCTTTCTTCTTCCACATCCCCCTTCTTTGTTGTTACCATTCTAAAATAATAACTCTAGTGTCTTCTATATATTGTAATTTTATTATAAAAATGGTACAAAAATATTAGTAATTTTATCCATCCTATGAATGAAAAAGTCACCATATGTGCGTACGTACGGCTTACCGTCTCCACGTCGTGGTGTAGTTTGTTATTCAACCATTTCATCATTTGGATGGGTATGATAATGAGTATAAATGGTATAAATAATAAATATAACATTATTATGATTCTTTATATATGATATACCATCCAATTATATATTATGTTAATATAAAAAGAATTATATCATCGATCAGGCGTACGTACGGCCTACCGTCTCCATGATGTGATGCGACTCGTTCTACATGATCGTCATTGAATAATGTTTTTATAAATAAATTGAATGAATAAATATTATATATATTACATTAATAAAATTCTGATAATGATTTATTTATAACCTCAATTGAGGAATAAGAATTTATTTGACAACACATGCATAAGAACATAAAGCAATGAACAACTGAATAACAAGTTTCAATTAAATATTACTAATAAGAAGATAATAATATCACCATATATGATATCATAACAATGAATATGAATCTATAATAATTTAATGACATTATTAAAATCATTATACAAGAGGTTTGGATACGTATGAAGCATATCAGACCTAAGGTAAGGGAAAATCTCACAATCTCATTTTTATCTGAGATTGTTTATACTTCAGAATTTACTGGGGCATATTTATCATCCACATCCATGTATCCTCAATATGTAATATTATTTTTATCCTACTACAATTTCTTAAATCCTATTTTACCTATAGGTGAATTTTTAGTAAAATATATGAAAGGAATCTTTTTTCGTTTTCAATATGAGATACTTTTTGACTTTTCCGGCCAAAGTACAAGAAGAACGTTTTTTTAACTTATACGGAATGAATGGATTTTTATGATTTCATATAACATTATTTCCATGAAGCTTCATTTACAAGTTTTAATATTTATTTTTAATTAACTTCTTTTGCTATAAAATTGTATGACATGTTAAGAAAGGAAAAATGTTTTTGAAGTGGAAAGGATATATTCCTCAAGAATAGAGTTCAAGTGTTGTATCAAAATTATTTTCCATCTAAGATAAAATAGGGTTATGTTTCTATCCCTATTTTTACATTGATTTGATTATGATATGATGGAATTATTTGTATGATGTACTTTTATCTTATATAGATTATGTTATGATGGCATGATTTTTATGAATCCCATTTTTATTACATGTGTTATGCTATGATATATGATTTATGATTTTGTGGAACACATAAGAATGGTTTTATTATGAGATGGGTGGGGCCTATATCTCTCTCCAATGCATTGGGTAAAGATTTATATCTCATAAGATAGACAAGGACAGAATGACAAGTTAATCTGGTTCAGTGATACCAGATTGGAACAAGGAGTGAACTCGGTTTAGAAATGGACTTTGTCCACTATGATAGTCTTGGAAATGAGTATTGACTAATATGAAATGATTTTCTATGATTTTGTGTTTATGTCACTAAGTTTCATGTTTTATGTTATGATTATTGGGATTACATTTCACTACAATAATTTATCCCATGTTATGATATTATGATCTCTTTTGCAGGTTAAGATTTTAAAAATGTTATGTTCTTATGAATATGATATGATTGAGATTTCCTTTGTTTACCCTTACTGAGTATTTGAGCTCACCCTTTTGTATGTTGTCTTTTTCCCAGATCAGGAATAAGGGTATTAAGTAGGATATGCCAAATGTGACTCTAGATATGATGAAATAAACGAGAGACAATACAGATTCTTTATGAACTAGTTGTTTATGTTTCCTAGTTTCTAAAGGCACTATACCTATACAGTCCTATCATGGTTTTGTTATATGTTGTAATAAGTATGCTTCAATTCTAATGTAATAACAATGTATGTAAAATATGGGTTGTTATACATGCTCTAACTATAACAGTGGAGATAAGAGGTACGATGACTCATCAACTTTTCAAAAATATCAATAAAGGGATTATGAATCTAAGAGATAGATTTAAACCTTATCTATATCTCATAAATCCACATCAAGTTGAGACTATTGGTAAACAATGATGTCTATCTTTGAATTCCAATTGCCTCTGTCATTGGTCTACATAAGACATATGGTGGCTCTAATCCATCCCCACCAACTCCTATATAATCTAAACCGACTCTATATTGTATCAAATCAACTTTATGACCATATATATTGACTCTCCTAGGATATTACAACATACATTTGAACAACATGGTTTCTTGTAAAATTTATTGAATAGTTCCATACTGACAGTGGAATGATATATGTTTTTCTATAAAAAATCCACTAATTGTAGGTAATCTTATGAACAATAACAAAAGTATAACATGAATGACCACATTATGTACTCCAAGAACTGGATTGTTTTTGTAGTTTGGATGCTATTCTAGGATTGAAAGGTTATGCTCAAAACCAACTGAGTCCTAATGGACTCCTTTAACAGCACCTCTGATAACTGATGTGTGAAGTGGTCATCACAGTTAGAAATGATTTTTGATAGAACATTAGGTAGTCTGAATGTCTCTTTCACGTAAAGGAATCCCTATTTTTGTACTAAAACCTTCTCTTGGATTTCTATAAAGTAGGATAACTTGGTGATTCATTCTCTGGTCATCCAAATTGCATCTTTTTCCTTGAAAAAATGTGGGATCCCCATCACTATGTCCATGGATATCCCATACCTCATCCAATCAAAGTCTTTAATGGGTATAAGTAATCATGTTTTAACCTGGTGCTCAGCATTCACATGCATACATTTAAGTCATATATCGGCAAAATCTACAACCCCACATTACATCCATGGCCACCAGAAGATCCACTAAAGGTCCTTGTATAATTTACCACACCAATATATATAACTATGTATGACATATAAAACTCTGTCAGCACCACCTCCCACAATGAAATTGGTTACCTTAGCCACCCTCTAAAAAATAACATGTTCCCCCCATTCAAAGAATCTATAAGTATCATGTACTGTGGATATCTATGTATATAGGGTTCCACATGCTGTATCCCAAAAATATTATCTCCTTGACTCACTATAAAATTTGGGAAGTAACAACCTTCAACAAGAGTAAATATTCTTCATCCCCATTCATAAACTATAGATATAATGATGGAATATTATCTAATACCTCAATATATAGTTGTGAATGGGATATCAATCTCATAGTGTCTATGACCATGTTCCAATTCCTAGGAAAATATACAATCCCACTATAATAATTTAATAGGAGATCTATCCATAACTAATATCTCTTGTTAAAATCCATGTGGGAAAATATAAACATGTTACTACAATGTTATGAATAGGAGATAAAACACATTACCTTTAGGTAGTGTCATCAAATAGTTAGTTAAAATACCATATCTTCTAACATAAAATCATGGGTTTGTAGCTCCTTTCATTTGGCCATAGCTTATGTAAACTATATGAAATCACCACCTATATCAGCATCAGAGCACAACCAAGTCATGTACCGATTAGATCACTAAAAAATATGTACAAAACCCAATCTACTAGAAATTTCTTGTTTGGAGTGCTCAAAAATATAAAACTAGAATCATGGAAGTCATGATGGATCCTCTCTACCACATGAAAGGATTCCCTTTCTATTTCAAATATATCAATGGAGTTGATATCTTATAGAAAATAAATATGAATCTCTCATAGTATCCTACCAATGTAAGGAAGAACATCACCTTTATTAGACTCTTGGGTGCATCCCAAGCTAACACCACCTCGACCATTGCTTGGTCCAAATCTACCCCATCATTTGATATAAAAAGTCCCATAATGTGGACCAAAAAGACCTATAACAAACACTTAAAGATATTCCTTTATATATGATTCTCTTGAAGTATGTCTAAAACTAACCACAAGACTCTCGCATTATAAAAACCATACTCTCTATTTAGCATTAATACATGATTTATTAAATAAATTTACACATAATACAACCCAAAAGATCCAGAAGTCCAGATTATATTTGAATTAATTACAATAACTGAACATTTAAAACAATAAAATCATAATATTTATTGAAAACGTCCCCAACATGCCCACACTTAAAAATGCATTGGAATCCTGGGAAAAACTTATAAAAGGGGTGATCTATAAATCCTAGTAAGGTAATGAATATATCATAACATGAAGGGAATAATACAAGCTACAAAATAAACATATAAATGGATTGTAAAAGAAACATGAATAGTAATTCATGGTATAAGATGATACTCATAACAAGGGGAATGTGGAAACACCATAAAACTAGGCATCATAAACATAGGTCTAGGATAACTTCCAAGAGATCATGAAAGAAAAAATCCCATAAAGGTATCAGGTTCACTACATTTTTTAAATTCAAAGCTGATGAAACTAAACATCACCCCATGCATTGGAGTGCTATATAATTTCGGGAACACCCTTCACATTCATTTTATTATCATTATTAATTGTGAAATAAATATAATACAACCTACATTAATTAATCATTATATTTTATTCCATGATCATGGAGTTTGGAATATATAAATGAATTTCCCATGAAAAATAAAAAAAATTGTATAATAGTGAACCCCATTGATAAGAAATTGGTATTTAATTCACTAAAACCTTGTTTGGAAAGGATAAATCCCTTTGAAATTTCCAAAGCAGAATGACATCACTAAAAAAATTCATAAAATGGTTTGATGAGATTGAAATTGGTCCCGCATTATATGATCTTTAAATGGTCAGAAATAAGGACATGGAAATAGATATCCCAATATTATGAATTTGTAATAGAAGGAATAAGATACTAAAGAAATGAGAATAAATAAGAGAAGTTAAGGATCTCTTACATTGATGTATAACTCCAAATTCATAAAAGAAGATACTTTAGAGTTTAGGTGAATATTTGGACTCTAGAGAGAGATTCATAGAGTAAGAAATCATTCCATGGTTTTTTAGTGATGATAAATGGGAGATTGGTTGGGATTATATTGTAAATGATTGGATATTTCGTTATTATTTATCAAACATGGGTTTTAGACTCTATAAATCAAAATAACAAAAAAAACATTCCATGGTTTTGACCATGTTTTCTACTATAAGGTACTGGTTTTAATTATTTTATAAGGATATGTAATAATAAAATAAAACCATTTCTTAGGTGGTGGTGAGTCATCCTATAAATGAAATGTTTTTTAAACAATAAAATATAATAAAAATTATGGACGAGTCATAAATGATTTAAATTATAAAAATAAACATAAAATATAATTATTTTAATGAATTAACATATATTTTTCTATGGATACTTTTTATAGTATTAATTATAGAACCATTGGGTCATTATGAAATTTTTGTTGGAACTAGTCATGGGGTGAGTTTATTTGATGAGGTGATCATTTGGCATGGTATTGGTGTTGGAACTGTCAATTCAAAGCTAGTTGAGGTCTGTTGGGACTCATTTGGGGTGGTTGTTGATCGACGAGGGTGGTCGTAGGTGTTCTCAAATGAGGTATTGTGTTAGGTTTGATCTCATCGATCTTTCAAAGTGTAGCTAAGGCTTCAAGCTACCTATGATGTTTATAAACCCTCTATTTAATTATTTGTGTTTTTATTCTTCATTGTGTGTGTTTGTTATAGCAAAGGATCATTTGGTGAGCCTAGTGATTTGGAATTCCCAATGGAGAGCTCAGGTCCATTCCCTTGTTCCTAGGATTTTAATTTTTGTGGATAAAAATCAATAATCTGTAGTGGATTTAGCAACATGGTTTTCCTGTAAAAGACATTAAAAAATTCCTAAAAATATTTTCAAATTAAGGTGCATAGATTTCATGCAATTTTGAGGCCCAGTGTGCTAGAATTAAATTTTATAAAAACATTATTTCTTTTGGAACTATTCACATGGTGGAAATTATTTATCTCTCAATATTATCTCAGATCAAAAATTTGTGGGTGTGGTTTTTTCAAGACAATTAATTTTTCCCTAGGTGGGGTATAAGTTTGGATGGTGGGGGATTTCATTAGAAAATGATTTCGAGGGAATTATTGTAAATGAATTAAATTAATATATTTTTGATCGTGACATAATAACTATATAATGGAGTTTGGGATTGAATTTCTATTGCAACAGTTGAGTTCATAATTCTGTACTTGATCTAGGTGGGAAATAATCCTTGTCAGTGCGGGGTGTCATGTTGGAGGTGAGTCAAGCGAGGGAGTTAAGTTGATTTTTTTTCAATAAAATTAAAATAAATAACCCTCACCCCTCATACAATTCCCTTGGGAATATAATTATCTAAACCCCTATCCTCATCCTCTTCATGAAGAATGACTAACTGAATTGAGAAAACCAAGCGCTATCTGTCTCGGATCCTGACGACAGATGCTCCTGGATCGTGCAGTAGTAGCTCCAGGGTGTGGATCTAGCCTCAATGATTCATCATTTTACCCATGTGGTTGGATATTTTGATTTTTAATCCCTATATTCATGTTAATGTTTCATTTTTTTCAATCTTCACCAAAGAGATGACGGTCATTTCCTAATAATTTCAAAATAGGTTTTAGATCATTTTTTCCACCCCCGGAGTGGTCCTGGTGGTCTGTGGAATTTATAACAGAACTCTGATGAATATATTGTGAGGTGTGGCTCTGAAGGAGGTGGATTTGTGGTTTACTATGGTATTAGTTTCCAAAAGCGGTGGTGGTAGCTACTGGAAACACGAAGGTGGAAATAGTTTGGTGCTGTGGAGGGTTGGCGTGCAGGTTAAACCAACTTGGTCTATGTGTGTTTAAAACCCCATAACTCGCAATCCAGGGGTCCATTTTTTATTCTGTATGTAGAGATGCAAATTGGATTAGAGTTAGAACTTTTTAGGACTCTTTTAGGACGATTTTGTTTCAATATTGTGATTTGGTGGTACGGAAATTCTATTTATAATAATAATACATTTATTATTATTTAGTGATTCTTTGATCAGACGTATCTCCTAAGTGCGATGTCTGATTGACACACTGTCAGTGGCGTTGAGTCCCTAGAAGTAATTTAGGAATATTATGACCAATTTTTGTTGCTTTAATCTAAATTGAGGTGTGATCCCTTAAAGGGCAGGTTTGGGCATTTTCCTTGAAATGTGGATTTTTCACCGGGTGTCCATTTTTTACCAATAAGTAGTCGATCTTGACTATTTTTTCATGGGGATCACAGTTGCGGAATATGTTTGATGTGTTATGTGATAGATTAATGGGGCCCATAAAGGCCATTTTGGGATTTTTTCCATGAAAAATAAAATTTTCACCGATTATCTATTTTGGAATAATAGATTGTATATCCAACATGTTATTTCACATAGAATGTGATTGGGGGCCTTGGTGGGGCCTAGGTGATGTGGTGTGTAGGCGATGTCATATGGGTCACTTGGGTTAGCGAATCTGAGTAGATGGGATGAGTGGTTCTACCTGGTATTTTTGGAAATGCTACCACTAACTAGGTTGAGTGGTTCTCCCTAGTTTTGGATGGCAGTGTTATGATTATCTAGGTTGAGTGGTTCTCCCTAGACCTTTGTCTTTGAGGGTTTTTCGTTTCATATCCTCTTCACCAGACTATGAACCCTCTTTGGTAGCATATTGTATGTGCAACGTAGTGGTACACCCCTTCTGTGTTAGGGAGCATGTTCACATTTCATGGAGTGGTGCTCCCCTACCATGGTAGGGAGAAGGCTCACATTTCTACTTTTTGGAGTGAGTTTTCTCTATCCGCTTTCACTAGAGACTCAGTGTAATTAGAACTAGTATCACCCTGATAGACTCATTACGACCCTAAAATCCTTTCATGATTCCCTGGTAGAGTTCTTTAAATCGTTGTCACCAATATTTACACAGGCATCGATCCTCTACGTAGGATGTTCCTGTTGGGGATGGATCCCTAGTGAGCCCTCGGATATGACCCTCTAAATGTGTATCGATATATGATTGTTCTGATTTTTGTTACATGATTCCATGATTTAATAGGTGGGGTTTTTGGAATTATCATTACTAATAGTGCACTGGCGATGATCCCTAATCTGAGCTATATGATTTAAAGGGTGTCAGATTGAGTTCAAGATATTTCATTGGATTAGTTGGAATCGGCATGACCAACTCCACAAGGGTGATTATCCTCTGTGAAATGAGCTATTCTAGATTTGGGTTGTTGCATGATACTCATTTTTGCCTATGATATTCTTGATATGGTTTACTGTCCCTCAGAAGACGTTGTGTGGGTTCCCCTACCTGAGGAGTTCGAGTATGGTTTGTCACCAAGAGAATTATTCAATGGAGTTTTCCATTGAGTTGCCACCACCCATAAGTATCATGAGGGTTTGATGGGTCTGTCATTTATTTGTTTTACCGATGGAGTGGAATTTATTGGTTGAGTTCCACCTGTGATGGTGTGGATGGATTTTTGAAATTATTTTGATGATTTGTACACCTTTTGTTTTTTTATCTATTGAGAAAGGATTTTCTCTTATTGTTGTCTAGGAGGTAAATACCTCAAGGGACTGTTGTGAGTGTTTCATTGGGACCATGAGTTGTTTACAGTGGACATTCTATGGTTGAGAACATGAGACATGGATTGGATTATATTTGGGAGTGATCTGGATCCCCCAAGGAATGTTTCATTTTGTTGAGATGTCTGGGATGTTGAGATGACTAGTCGGGTATTGGAGAGGATGATCTTGAGATGGATATTCTCAATCATTTGGTTTCCCTCGGGTTGGGTTGGGTTTAATGATGCATATCAGTTTGTACCTTTTTGGTTTGGGATTTTGGGTGCCTACGGAGTATTCTTATACTCACCCATGTATGGTCTTCTCCCTCACATGTATCATGTCACATGTAGACAATATATCCTTTGATGGAGTCCCATTTGGACCTGGAGCAGGTAGATCATAGTAGCATCATTAAACATTTTTTCCCCTGGATCATGGTCGTGGAGTGTACTGGTGAGTTTTTTACAGTGATCCCCTCCTTCAGAGTAGGTTGGATGCTTTTGCAGCATTCTTTTGTCGGGCCTTATATTTTTCATTTTTGTAATTCTATTGTAATCTTGTTTGGGATAGATGAATGAATACATTTTAATTTTCAATTTTTTATATATATCTATGCACTATTTCATAGTTGTGTATTTGGGTGCGTGCATACATGTAATTTAGGCTATATTCATTATTTTTTAATATTTACTACTCAGTGTTGGACGTGATCCTATGGCCTAAGGTGGAGAGCTTGGGGAGTCACAGTTTGAGTTATGTTGGATTAGGTCATCCCACTATCTCCCTCAGAATCTTCAAAAAATGTATTTCATTGGGTGTAATGCTGCTGGTTGTGGTTGTCACATTCATTGTCTGCATCAATTTTATTAGTTAAACCCCAATATTTATATTAATCATTTGATCATTGTTCAAATCATATATTATCAATGATAATGATACAAAATTTTATTTTAAATCCAATGGTTTATAATAAAATAGTAAGTGAAGTTTTTTCTATAACTATTTATTTAAACAATAAAATGGATTTTATTTTTAAATGATTGCGTAGTTAAATTCATTCTGATACTCTTACACCAATTACACTAAGATATCTTCAATGATGACTACCATGAACTAATATAAAAATTATTATTTATCCGGTTAATGTAATGACCCAAAGTTTTTCGATGGAAATTACCTTCTTATAATCATGTCATAAAATAACATGAAAACACAACATAATGAACGACTAAGTGCTAAGTGACCTTTAAACATAAGTTTTTCACTTCTTTGTTTTGAATTTCGGAAATCTGACAAACATAGTTGTGGTCAAGATGATTTTTAGAGTATATTGAAACAAAAATTATTTTCGGTGAATAGTAATGTACCCTTGTGAATCGTAACATACCCTTATAAATAGTATTATTACCCTCATGAATAGTAAATCATCCAAAATAATAGTAATATTACCCTTGAATAATTAAATAAAATTTAGGCATCTTATAAAGTGACAATTTCACATTAGTAAACGTTTTGGTATTTTTTCAGTCATAAATAATTAATTATAATTAATAAATTAATTTAAAAGAAAATATATTTTCCAAAAATGTGTTCATAAATTATCAAATCAATGTCTTATAGTTTTAAGAAAATTTTATAAGACCCTACACAATTTTTGAAAGCACTATAAAATCTATTTTAACTTTTAAAAATGGGTTTTTAAGTAAATTATGATTTTAATAAAATATTATATTAATAATATTTAGAAAATTATTTTTGAAAAAAAGGACTTCATTTTTGTATTCTACACATAAAAAAATGTTAGGGGTAAATTTTTGGGATTTTTCTGAAATACTTCAATTTTAAGGTGAATAGTAAAAAATATAGTTTTTCACATAATCGGGGTATCCTAAATTGAATCATTAATGATGTAATGATGACATAAACAATCTATAACATTAGGATCTTCCAAATTATATTAAATTTCATAAATGGTTCCTTAAAATACAATAAATTCAATTTTAAAACCTAAAAAGAACTTTCCAATGTCTAAAGTCTAAAGGTGATTTCTTAAAGTGTCTTTTTCTCTTTCATTCACCTATATTTTAATAAATTACCAAATTCAAATAATAAATATGAATTAAAGACTAAAAATAATTATATTATGTTAATATATTATGTACTATGTCAAAAAACTACTATTACAAGTCTAAATTTTGTTATATTATTTTATTTAATATTTTATATTAAAAACACCTCCCTCCTCATGTATAAATAACCCCTCTCACCTGCCTTGCCAAACCACACCTATCAAGCTTCAATCATTGTCTATGATCTGCCAAAATATCTCCCCTATCCCCTCCCCCACATCCAACAGCTTCTGGTATAATCAAAAGACAATTCTTAGGCCCCTTAAGGAGTATCTCAAGAGGAGGATTCAAGAGGTAATTTATCTTCCTCTTTCCTTTAATTCCCATTCAAAGTCCTTTTCTTATTCTATCACAAACTATATTTATCAAAATGGTATGGTGACACCTGTATCAGACATATACTGGAATGTAATGTTAATAATGGGATATTATACCATCCAACCCCCTTCTCCTCTTCCTTTTATTTTATAAAAGAAAACGTTGTTCATATGGTGTTAATCTATCACTTTCAAGAACAACATGTTCTACATTTCCATTTATACCTACAAATATGATAATGAAACCATTTTTATGGTTGAAACACAATATTATATTTTTTTATGTCCTATTTTATGTTCTTCAACTAACATTTGTACATATTACTAAATTAGTAAACAAAACAACTTCATTGTGGTCGAAAAACCGCCCAAATTAACCCAAATGATCATTAAATTCCTATCTAATGATTCATCCACATGGTATAAAATTTAATTCATATTAAGATAATTTTATCTTCGGGAATATCATTAATAAAATTAAATGTATGTTCTGGATGTTTACCCATATTCTACACAGACTTCAATTCATGAATACTGGTGAAACGCTCAAGAAAACCAATAAAACGAACATTCTCGAACCATGTTTTTAAACTATACAACTCATCAAAAAGCCCATAAATTTACATAATGACACCAAAAATGACCTCTATTATGGTATAAAAGGTTCTTTAATTTATAATCAATGAATATAATGTCATTATACCAGACATTAATGAGAAGGAAGCTTTCAGATACAAGGTAAGGGGAAATTCTCGAACCCAACTTTCATCCTTCGGGTTCTCCCTCTTTCACTCCATTTTTGATATGGTTACTCCTATAAAATCATTTTTTTCATCATTTCCATTCCTTTTATGGGATATACATGTTTTACATAATTGTTTATGTCAAACAAAAGGTTTTCCAAAATAACTCGTCTTTTAAGAACATAGCTTTTACTTCTCACTCAAAGTGGACGATTCCTGTAACATGTATGTGATTACCTATTTCATTTGGGAACCCAATGTTTATGAATGTAGTATTATGAAATGAAAAAAAAATCATTTCCATGGGTTATTTATGTTCATTTTTGATATGTGTTCTATGTGGAATGCATGATAATGATAATTTTATGATGTGATGGGTGTGCCCAGAATTATATAGTGCAATATGTATGTTTAAATGTGACGGGTGTTCCTGGAATTATATAGTGCTCCAATGCATTGGGTAAAGTGATGAATATCTTGAGTAAATGTGAAATGTTGTGTGAACAAGATGATACCTTAGATCACAATCATCTGTGGCAGTTAACCACAAAGACATGATGTTTTATTTTTATGCATTGCCACATTTCAAGTCTCTTATTAATGCTTCATCTCATGATCATGATTATTTGCCTATGTTATGAATATTCTCACCCCATGCTATATTGTTATTATCTATCGTCTTACTGGGCTTCTAGATCACCCCTTTTTATGTATATCCTCAGGTGTCTACATGTACTAAGGAGAGGACAAGTGCCAATAAGAAGCTAGAGAAGAAGAAATTAAATAAATGATTATGCTTGATGTTGTATTTTTTATGTATGGTCCTAGTTTTCCGAAGACACTAATCCTTTGGATCCTCTATCTATAATACTATTATGTTGTTTATATTTAAAATGATTTAATAGTAAATTAATAAAAGGTTAGGTCTTTATAGTTGATATTAGAGGGAAGGTTTATTTAATTTGGGAATTAGTATTAGTGAACCCTAAAGAAAACATCTAGCATGAGGCTAAGTACCAAAATGCACACAAGAATATTTATATAGGGATCCCATATGTTTTGTTTTTGGTATAAATTGTTTAAATGAATAAGTTATTCATGACTTTTTTACTTATGTTTTGTTCTAACCTTTTCAATTTTAGAAAATGGTGGGATCCAGGAGAAATCAGGCCAATAACTCGTGCGAGGGCCAATGCAACGAATGCCCGAATGACATTACCAATGATTTGAGAGGTGGAGTTCAAAACATCATGGAGATGCCTACCCAATTATCTCAGGTTATGAAAAATAACCATAATAATGGGGAATGTCCTCCTTCACCATAGAGGGAGAAACTGGCTATCGAATGTTTTATGCGGCAACGACCACCGACATTTAGTGGATCTTCTGATCCCCTAGTTATGGAACTGTGGGTTGACTCCATGGAGATGATCTTTTCTGTGATTCACTATTCTGAGATGGAGAAGGTGACTCTAGCTGTTTATCGTCTAGATGGAGAAGACGGTCAATGGTGGGCTTTGATTAAGAACACCAAGCCAAGGGAGGAAATTTATGAGATGGAATGGGAAGACTTTAAGAAAATATTTCTTAATAAGTACTTCCCAAGAACTCTTCGCACGAAGATAGAGAGAGAACACATAGAGCTCAAGAAAAAAGAAGGAAAATTTGTCACAACCAATGAAGAGAATTTCACAAGTCTTGCAAGGTACGATTCTGGTTTTGTTATCAACAATGATAGAAAAATTGATAGATTTTTTGTGGATTAAAACCACAACATCGAAAGTCTATTGCAATTCGAGACTTTGGGAGTTATGAAGAAGTTGTTCAATGTTCTCTCAAAGTAGAGATGCAGTTTATAGAATGGTCTCATGGCTTTGGGGATATGAAATGAATGATGGAGCTTCAAGCTGGTGGATCTATTGTTAAAGGTGGGAAGAAAACTGAACGACCCACATGCCAATAATGTTGGAAGTTGCACCATGGGAACTACCTCAAAGGGATGGGGAAGTGCTTAAAGTGTGGGAAAGTAGGATACCATGCTCAAGAATGTCTAAAAGACATGAAAAGGAAGGAGAACATATCTTAAGAATGGATAGAACCAATCGTGGTTCAATTCTATAACTATAGGGAGCTAGGGCACTATGAAAACTAGTACAATAAACCTCGAGCTCTCAAGGGTAATCAGTGTCAGCGGCCATTGAAGACAATGGAACCAGGTATTGCTTATGCTGTCACTACTACGGAGGTAGAGCATGATAATGAAGTTGTACAAGGTAAATTTCTTATACACTCAAGAATGGCAAAAGTCTTATTTGATTCTGGTTATACACATTTGTTTATATCTTACAAGTTTGGTAGAACTATAGAACCAAAGCCCCGAAACCTTGAAGTAGAGATATCTCTAAAACACCCAGTGGTGCAATCATTTCACCCCAAGTGCATGACTCTTCTCCTGTTGGCGTATGTGGGAATAGTTTTTGGGAAAATCTCGTAATACTTCTCTTGGTGGAATTCGACGCTATAATGGGAATGGATTGGATCTCATTATATAGAGCACATATCAACTTTTCCGAAAAGGAAATATCATTTCATATTCTGAACCATCCCATGATTCTCTACAAATTCAAGGAAGATCATGAATATCCTTTGAAAAATCCATCAATGGTGTGGGTGTTGATTTTCTATGAAGATGCATACCTCGCCCAAATGGTTGAGTCGAAGGAATTTTCCAACCATGAGGGAATTCCCATCGTAAGTTAATACAGAGATGTATTTCCATGAAGAGTTACCCGGAATTCCCCCGGATCGTGAGGTTGAGTTCTCAATTGAACTCATACCTAGAGCTACTTTTATCTCGAACTATCCCTATAGGATGGATCATATCAAACTAGAGGAGTTAAAGAAGAAGCTGAAAGAGCATTTGGACAAAAGGTTCATACTCCCTAGTGCATCACCTAGGGGTGCACCAGTGCTCTTTCTGAAGAAGACAGATGGAACCATGCAGCCATGTATCGATTATCGGGAACTCAAAAAGATCTTCATAAAGGCCATGTATCATATCCCTAGTATTTATGACTTGTTCGATCAGTTAAGAGGAGCTCAATACCTCTCAAAGGTGGATCTTCATTATAGATATCATTCGGTAAAGGTGAATAAGGAAGATATTCAGAATACATCCTTCCATACAAGGTATGGGCACTATGAGTTTTTTTATGCCCTTCGGACTTACTAATGCCCATGCAATCTTCATGGATTTGATGAATAGAGTCTTTAGACATTACCAGGAAAATTTTGTGGTATTTTTTATTCATGATATTCTAATCTAATCCAAGAGAAAGGAGGAACATGAAGAACTTCTCAGACTTGTATTGGCAACATTGAGAAATGAGAAGTTTTACTCCAAGTTTAACAAGTCTGACTTTTGGATGAATCAAGTCACATTATTGGGACAAGTGATTACAAGTGATGAAATTTATATGGATCCTTCAAAGAAAACGACGATTGAGGAATGGAACAGTCCCTCTAATGTCATTGAAATCCGTAGTTTTCTTGGATTAGATGGGTACTACCGATGTTATGTGAGAAACTACTCACGATTGTCAAGCCCGCTAACTAAGTTAACAAGGAAAGGGGTAAACTATGTCTGGACGAAGAATGTGAGGGACACTTCAAGGAGTTAAAATAAGGCTGCCCACTGCACCTATACTCACACTACCAAAAAGTGGATAAATATTTGTGATATACAGTGATTCTTCAAAGAAAGGCTTGGGTTGTGTACTCTTGATAAATGATAAAGTGATAGCATATGCCTCATGAAATTAGAAGATCCATGAGCAGAACTACTCGGTGCATGATCTAGAGCTGGCAGCCATTATTGTTGTTTTGAAAGTCTGGCGGCACTACATTTATGGTGAGAAGTGTGACATATACACCAACAACAAGAGCCTAAAGTATATATTCACACAAAAGGAGATCATCATGCGTCAAAGGAGATGGTTAGAGCTAATCAAGGATTATGAATGCACTAGTCACAATCCTCCTGGAAAGGCGAACAAGGTATCAGATGCACTAAGCATAAAAGAACTTGTTACCTATCCACATTACAGATTGAGAAAAACCATATCTTCTTCGATATGGAAATAATGGATTTGAAAATCATAAGGGCATGAGACACATCCTACCTTTCACAAATGATTGTCCAACCATCCATCCAAGATAAGATTAAGGAAGCACAATGGGATGATGTGTATATATAAAAGAGGGTGAATGCAGTAAAGGAAGGGAAGCTGCAAGAGTTCCATATCGACGATGATGGTGTGATTCGGTTAGGAACGCGGCTTTGTGTGCCTTAATCAACCGGGATAAAAAGGAGCTACTATATAATGAACGTAACTCAAAATTCTCTATCCATCCTGGGAGTACCAAGATATACCGTGATCTCTGAGAACACTTCTTGTGGGATAACATGAAGAAGGATATTATGGAATATATATCAAGTTTATTGGTATGTCAGCAAGTTAAGGCTGGGCAACAAAAGTACAAAGGTATGATGCAGTCATTACCTATACCCATGTGGAAATGGGAAAATGTTACTATGGACTTTTTTATGGGTCTCCCGAAGATGTCAAAGGGAAATAATGTGATATGGGTTGTGGTTGACCGACTCACCGAGACTTCCCATTTTATCGCTATTCGGGAAGACATCTCGCTTATACAACTTTCAAAAATATATGTGAAGGAAGTGGTCAGTCTTCACGGTGTTCTCCTCTCAATTGTCTCTAACCGTGACCCAAGGTTCACATCTAAATTCTGGAAGATCCTTCAACATGATTTGAGTACTGAATTAAATTTCAGCACGGCCTATCACCCCCAAACTGATGGACAGTCTGAAATAACTATTCAGATGCTGGAATATATGCTAAGAGCCTGCTCTCTGGAATTCAAAGGTGGGTGGGATCATCATCTCCCATTGGTTTAGTTCTCATACAACAATATCTTCCACTCTGGTATTCAAATGTCTCCATATGAATCTCTGTATGGAAAGAGATGTAGAAGTCCAACCTGATGAGATGAAGTTGGGTAAAGAAAGCTACTTGGACCCGATCTTGTTCAATAGATGACAGAGAAGTTTCAAGTAATACAGAAACACATCAAATATGCTCAAAGTCAGAAAAAGAGCTATGTTGACAACCGTCAAAGGGACTTGGAGTTTGAAGTTGGATATAATGTCTTCCTTCGAATATCTCCATGGAAGAGAGTCATACGATTCGGGAAGAAAGGGAAGCTAAGCCAAAGGTATATTTCCCCCTTCAAGATCCTTGACTGTATTGGAGTTGTGTCCTACTATCTTTCACTTCCCCAAAATATTGCTCATGTTCATGATTTGTTTCCTGTATCACTACGGAGGAAGTACATACCAGACCCCTCACATGTACTAAACTCAGAGGTGGTGCAACTGGAAGATGATCTCTCCTATGAGGTGTAGCTAGTAAAGATTCTGGACTGAAGAGATAAGGTTCTATGAAAGAAGAAAACCCATCTTGTCAAAGTGTTGTGGAGGAACCATAAGATTGAGGAAACAACTTCGGAACCAGAAGAGGCGATGAAGGAGAATTACCCTCACCTGTTTGTGTAAAGTGAAATTTTGGGGGCGAAATTTCTTAAGTGGGGAAAAATGTAACGACCCAACGTTATTCAATGGAAATTCCTCTCTTACAATCATGTCATAAAATAATATCAAAACACAAAATAATGAACTACTAAGTGCTAAGTGACCTTTAAACATAAGTTTGTCACCTCTGTGTTTTAAATTTCGAAAATCTGACATACAAGGTTGTGTTCAAGATGATTTTTGGAGCCTATTCAAACAAAAATAATTTTTGGTGAATAGTAAAATACCGTTATGAATAGTAACATACTCTTATGAATAGTATTATGACTCTTATGAATAGTAAATCATCCAACATAAGAGTAACCTTACCCCATGAATAATTAAATACAATTTATACATCTTAGAAAGTGACAATTTGACCTTAGTAAACGTTTTTGTATTTTTTTAGTCATAAATAAATAATTATAATTAATTAATTAATTTAAAAGAAAATATATTTTCCTAAAATGTGTTCATAAAGTATAAAATCAATTTTTTATAGTTTCTAGATAATTTTATAAGACCCTGCGTAATTTTTGAAAGCACTATAATATTAGTTTAAGCTTTTAAAAACTGTTTTTTATGTAAATTATGATTTTAATTTAATATTAAGTTAATAATATTGAGAAAATTATTGTTGAAAAATGGAATTTATTTTTTCATTCTACACGTCGAAAAATGATACGGGTAAAATTTTGAGATTTTTCTGAAATACTTCAATTTTCAGGTGAATAGTAAAAAATAAAGCTTTTCACATAATCGGTGTATCCTAAATTGCATCATTGATGATGTAATGATGAAATAAACATTCTAGAACATAGGTTCGGCTAAATTATATTAAATTTCATAAATTGTTCCTTAAAATAAAATAAATTCAATATTCAAACCTAAAAAAGAACTTTCCAACGTCTAAAGTCTAAAGGTGATTTGTTAAAGTGTCCTTTTCTCTTTCTTTCACTTTCCTTTTTATAAATTAATGAATTCAATTAATAAATACGAATTAAAGACTAAAACTAATTATATTTTATTAATATATGATGTAGGATTTCAAAAAAAATAATATTACAAGTCTATCTTTTGATATATTATTTTATTTAATATTTATACTAAAAACACCTCCCTCCTCATGTATAAATAACCCCTCACCCTCCCCTTTCCAAACCACACCTCCCAAGCTTCAAGAATTGTCTAAGATCTGGACAATCATCTCCCCTAGCCCCTCCCGCACGTCCAAGATCTTCTAGTCTCATAAAAATACCACACATAGGCCCCTTAAGGAGGATCTCAATAGGAGGATTCGAGAGGTAATTTATCTTCCTCTTTCCTTTAATTCCCTTTCAATTTCATTTCCTTTTCTTATTATATCCCAACCTATCTTTATAAAAATGGTATATTGAATCCACTATCACACATATACTGAAATTTTATGTTACTAATGGGATATTATACCATCTAACCCTCTTCTCCTCTTCCTTTTATTTTATAATAGAAAACGTTGTTCGTAAGGTGTTAATCTATCACCTTCAAGAACGACATGTTTTCTTTTTCGATTTCAACCTACATATCTGGTCATAAAACATTTTTTATGATTGAAACAGAATATTATATAAGTATTATTTCATATTTTAAGTTCTGGAACTATCTTATGTACATATTACTAGATGAGTAAACAAAAAATATCGTTGTGGTCGAAAACCCGCCCAAATTAACCAAAACGACCATTAAATTCCTATCTAATGATTCATCCACATGGTATAAAATTTAATTCATATTATGATAATTTTAACTTATGGAATATCATTAATAAAATTTAATGTATGTTCTGGATGTTTATCCATGTTCTAAACAAACTTCAATTCATGAATACATGTGAAACGCTCAAGAAAACCATAAAAACGAACATTATCGAACAATGATTTTAAACTCTATAACTCATCAAAAAGCCCATAAAATAACATAATGAAGCCAAAATGACTCAAATAAAGGTAAAAAAGGTTCTTT
The DNA here is from genome assembly GCA_963277665.1 of Viscum album. Lineage (NCBI taxonomy): Eukaryota > Viridiplantae > Streptophyta > Magnoliopsida > Santalales > Viscaceae > Viscum > Viscum album. Next base: position 698,932,298 of record OY728163.1, read on the forward strand.
AATTTCTAATTAATTAATATAATGTCATTATACATGAAATTAAAGAGAAGGAATCATTCAGATACAAGGTAAGGGGAAATTCTCGAACTCAACTTTCATCGTTCGGGTTTTCCCTATTTTACTCCATTTTTGATATGGTTACTCCTATAAAATAATTGGTTCATCATTTTATTTCCTTTTGGGGATATACATGTTTTCCAATATTGTTTATGTCAAACAAAAGGTTTTCCAAAAGAACTCTTCTTCTAAGAACACACCTTTTACTTCTCACTCAAAGTGGAAGGTTCTTGTAACATGTATGTTGTTACCAATTTCATTTGGGAACCCAATGTTTATGAATGTGTTCTTATGAAATGAAACCATTTGATTTACATGGGTTATTTATGTTAATTTTTGATATGTGTTCTATGTGTCAGTCATGATAATGAAAATGTTATGATGTGAGGGGTGCGCCTAGAATTATATAGCGCAATATGAATGTTTAAATGTGACGGGTACGCTCAGAATTATTTAGTGCTCCAATGCATTGGGTAAATTGATGAATCTTAGGATTAAATGTGAAATTATGTGTGAACAAGATTCTATCTTGGTTCATAAGAATGTGTCGTAGTAAACCACTAATACATAATGTTACATTTTTATGCATTTCCACATTTCAAGTCTCTTATTAATGCTTCCTCTCATGTTCATGATTATTTTCCTATGTTATGAATATGCACACCCCATACTATATTGTTCTTATCTATCCTCTTACAGGGATTCTAGCTCACCCCTTTTTATGTATATCCTCAGGTGGCTACATGTACTATGGAGAGGATAAGTGCTAATAAGAAGCTAGAGAAGAAGAAATTAAATAAATGTTTATGCTTGATGTTGTATTTGTTATGTATGGTCCCAGAATCCCCAAGACACTAAACATTTGGATCCCTTATGTGTAATACTATTATTATTTTTATCTTTAAAATGATTTAATATTAATGTAAGAAAACGTTGGGTCACTATAGTTAATGATTATGATAAAAAAATGTAGGGGATTTATTCATGGAAAAGGGTATCACCAAGTACTCAAAGTGAGTTTAGTGAAGTCATAATGTCGTATTTGGTATATCATCATCTTGTAACTAAAATTGGTGATGATCATATCTGATTTTAACCATTAAATATGATCTCACCCCACTAAGGAAATCACAAAAGTCATGTATCCTAAATATAGTATTCATATTTTTTATGTTCAACTAGTTTAGTTATGGTAGTACACACATTACATGAAGGTCATATATTCCTTCATAGAAAAAAAATAGAGGGGCTAACAAAGGTGAAACACTAAGTCTCACAAATCCCTTAATCTACATGTTCTCCAATTACACCTTCAACACACAATGATCTTATTGGTATATCCAATATTTTTTTGTAGATGTCATGGTTTTCATAGGGTGTATCTACATGCATAATTATATCAATTGGTATTGAGTTAAACATTGAAAATATTTACAAAAGTCTTCCTCATACCCAAACACCACTACATGAAAATAAAATATAATTGAATCGACATCACCATGGGTCATTCTATCCCACTAATTAGTGATAGGTTTAACCATCTAATGAATGATTCTACCAAGTAGTTATTGGGAGTCTTATTATCCAAGAAACATAGAACATTGTCCCACCACCATGAACACATGATATCCCCTACTAGAAATATTCAATCTAGTAATGAACTCTATGTAACTAGTCAATATATTTAATGAAGACATAAGGCACCATCGCAACTACAAATATATACCAAATTAAACTCCGACCAACAATAGTTTAGTGACAATAGCAGCAAACATGTTGGATCATTAAGTCACCACCCCTAGGATCCTATTAGTGAGAAGGTTTAGGTAATGGATAAACTGAAAACTATATGGATTGATGTATACACGTGTAAACAAAAGAATGACTCACACCTATTTCACTCAATAATGAATATAATCTAGAAAAGTCACATATCATACCTCTCATCATCCCTAGTGCCTATGGGTTATATGACTTGACCGCATAAAGCTTCCCTCACCCCTGCCCCTCAGCTCCCCTATCCTTTTTCTGGCCACTCGAGGGTTCTGGTGGAAAAAATTCATATCCTACAACACTTATAGATACTCTCAAACTCGTATTCCAGATACAAATCCCAAAAGGCTTAAATTATACTTCAACTTCCTATTCCTAGGAATCCCATTCAAAAAAACTCTCTCAATAATTTTATGGGTCATACAATCCAATGTGATATGTCCCCTACCATAACTAGAATATAACCAATTGTCCCTATTCTTATTAGATCCATATTTTTATCCCTTTGATACATTAATTGTATCATGTGATGACCTCCTAGAATTCCTCTTATGTTTGGGTCCCTGAGTCCGAAGTGAGCTACCTCCTTCTAAAGGCTCGCCTATTGTGTTCCCACCACCACACATATTATCTACATCTACTCGGGCAGAAATCTCATAACCACTATGGAATTATCTAGAACCCATATCATAGGTAATAATTAATAGGCCAATCACACTAGATTGGGTAGATCTATATAGTCCTTGCTCGAATTTCCATGACCAAAATAACTGATCATGAACCATATCTATAGAGTAACTATAGAGGTCGATTAATACTCAAACACATTCACATTTCCTTATTGAATTCATTAAAGCTCCATGATGTGAATAGCCCTCATCATAGATGTAGAAAAATGATATATGAAATTTCCCTTGAACTCTGACCATGGAATAGTTACCTCATCATACTACTAGGTCACTATTGCCCACAATCGCCCTGTAGATCTATGGAGAAGGCTCAGTTATAGGAACACCAATTGGTCTGATTGTGACTTGAATATATGGAAGATGAAAATGATGGACTCAAGAGAGTCATCACCTACCTATGGGTTGTTCTCTACTAATAATGCAAGGGGTTTTATAACTAAATCTCATGATGCATGATTAACCTTTTCTCTTCATATGCTGGTACTATTGGTACCATCAACTGCTTAACAGATGGTGGTGTTACTGGTCCCCCATCGGGAGAAACACCTCTTGAATCGGTCCTAGTATCGAATCCTCATCATTGAGGGTATCATACTCATTGTCTTAATTTTTAATAAAATATTTAAAACATAGTGAATTCATATTTAAATAGGCATTTTATACTACTATCAATGAGTATATCATCATATTTTTCTACAGAAGTACATGGAATACACAATCGATTACTATATAAAGAATATACTATTTTTTTACCTGAAAATTATTTTTGAATATAACGACACTAAAAGTAGGTTATTATAGTCCTAATGTAATGATATATTGGCCACCACCCAAACAGTAGAGTACCTTAACTAAGAGTAGAACATTAAACCCATAAAAATATTTCCCTAAAAAATATCCATGAATCTGATCCTATGTTATAACCAACATTTGGAAATAATAAATCACGATTATGCCCAGTGAGGCCTGAACCGTGACTACTCCAAGACCATCTATAGTTTTCCAGGGGATTAAAACCAACACTGAGATGGTATATCACACACATGGAAGCAAATAGCCTAATGTACCCATATAAATGCACAAATCTCCAAACCCATACTATAATAAAATTAAAAATAACTGATAACCATGAATTCATACATTTAGATTCCCACCCCCAAAGTATAAAAAATTACAGTAACAAAAAAGTATGATGTCCATTACAACAAAAAATAAACCTAAAATAAGTCCAAAATGTAATGTGTGTGAGGATTTCAATCAATGTATCTAAAAGGAACAACTCATTCTGTCTTGCTCAATAAGTTACATACGGTCCTAGTCCCTTAAGGAAATATTCAAAAATTAGTTATTATACATAAGGTATGTCATAATGTGTAAAATCCCATATAGGGGTGAGTATAAAAATGCCCGATAGGACACCCTGAAATCAATATGAATATGAAATCAGGTATTATAGTTAGCTCATCACATGCTTATTTCTAATACACCTTTAACCAGAATATTATGATGTTGTGAATATAGAAAACCAATCTAATATTAGCATCACAACCATAATGTCAACCTACATTTATGACACAAAGGATCTACATTGCACTCATCCTAAAGAGAACTCTTCCCATTTCCAATAACACTAATAGAGTCTATCTGAAATTTCATTCTTAGAAGGTCTTCCCAATAGAATCACATAATGTAAATTTTGTGATAATGATACATAGATAAGGATCACACCCAAGGCCATGGAATATATCAACCACTCAATAGGAAAAAACCTGAAAATTTTGGGATTGATTCTCATGTAGTGTTTGTCATAATGATACCAAGAACTCCACCTTGGAAAAATATGATGATAGAGGATCTCACTAGAGGATTAAAAAAATATCCAATATTTAGTTCCCTATAAAGGGATCAAAATACTATGAATGTGATTATATTCCATACTAAACCATCCTGGAATATATCATAGGGACATACCCTACTAAAACATGTATAACCTGAAGAGTGAAAGGCATCTAATCCATCAGTGAAGTGTTCCATGATGTTTACATTTAGTAAATTTAATGTACATATTAAAATGGATCCTACTCACATTCCACATCTCATTCCCATGAACCTTTTGTAGCACACTAGGTATTTGATATCATGTACTCATGACCACTTCCTTGTCTAGTAGGTCGATTCCATGTCCCAGAAGATCTGTTCATGTTCATGTACCATCCTAGTTACCTGTCAAATCTCTATGTCGATTCACATTCCCTATGATAGGGGTCATATACTCTGTGATATTTAACCCCTTAAAGAACCCCCAAACACATCTCTTTCCCAACACATGTAGTGTCTTCGGGTGTGAAACTGCGTGTACTACAAAATTTCCAAAAACCCATGGCTCTTCCTCATGCATCATCACCTCCTCCTCCGGCCTCTGGTCCAGCAACAAGTCATGCAAAAGAGTATTGATATGGTCCATCCAGGCCTTTTCTTCCCCACTCACTAGAATTCGGTATTTGAAACCATAAAGGAAGTTCCCATGGGAAGCATCCGTAGTCGCGCCATAAATCTAGAATTAAGAAAAATCCTCAGATGGATCATGGTCTTTCATCACCATCATTGCAGATTGATTCTGAAAGTGATAATAATCTAGATCTGTGTAAAAAATATGTAGTAAAAAAAGATTCATAATGATTTATTATATTTTATGTTCAAACCACTCACCAAGAAAAATGTTGGGAATGATAACATGTTTAATGGTGGGAAAATATAATGACTATTTAGAAGAGGAAGAAACCTTGTCATTGTTTGGTTGGCCTTATCTATTTTCATTAGAATGATAGCATGAGATCCAAATTAAATAAAAATTTCTACTATATTTCACATATATTATGTTGTACCCACAATACGATATATCATAAATCAATAAATTGGAACATTTATTTTCATTTATTGGTGGAATATATTAGTCTAAAAACCCACAAAAATAAAATATCCTATCACAATTTAGATCAATTTCTAGAGAAGAATGATTTTTAGTCATTATTGTTGGCATGATCTTCGATTTCTATCACACACCAGTCAATGATTCAGGATCTTGTCATTGCATGCCATCAGAAGATACTTTAATTCTATCTATCATATATCCTTAAATATGTGGTTAAACATTTTATTTTATTTTAGATTCATTTTTATATTCCAAAATTTTGAGAAGATAATTAACTAAATAAATGAAATAAATCGTTATATATATATCAATTAATGAGCATCTGACTGTGTTTAACCCAAATTTATAAGGGAATCCATAGTTATGTAACACCTAGGGTAAAACCCATGCTTTGAAAACAATGGTAGATTCATATATCTGATATGATCCTAAATTTAGATTTCATTCCAATTTTCAAGAAAATTGATCATTGGTGATTTTTAATATATTTAATATATTTTTAAAACTAATTCCTGGTGCACTAATCCATAGAATCTATTTTCATCATAGTTCCTAGATCCAAAAAAACACCATAAAATATTCCCAAACAATATCTATAAAATTAGAGATTTTTTTTCACATACAGTTGAGTAAATGAATTGACTTGTGTATGTTAGTGCTCCTAATGAATTTATTAAATAGAATCCACGTTTCACACAGGACTAAAAATGCCTATACAAAAAACTAGGCGCATGACCAAAGTCATGTATTAATGAACCAATAGACTACCTGGTGTACTTTGATCTGATTACAACCGTTTAACATGAAATCCAACTACACACTCATTCATTTATCTTACAACATAAAAGATCCAAATGACCATCCAATGACTGTTCAATAAATGCCTCAACTATTTTCATGTGATATTAATTTCCAATACCTTATTCTGGGTATCGATACCATAGGAAATCCTATAAACCTACCATAAGGGAGAACTCATAATGAGTCTATTTAACCAAATAGAAATTATTTTTAGGCATCTTGGTATATAGAAGACACTTTTTCTGAGTACTCAAGATGATATCAAGATAACGGGAAAGATCATATCAACAAAAATATTACCATATGATTGCATCATTATACGTTTACCAATATACCAAGGAATACTCAAATAAAATATTATGCTTTCCTTTAAACCATTCTTGAAAACATCTCTCCTAGCCATGCATTTCCAATTCCAAATGAAATCAATTCTATTATGAAACTATGGTTAATTAAAAATTATCCCTCATCATAGGGGGACATCCATTAAAATTACCAAAACCTCTAGGTCTCTATACACATATGATTACTATTGAAACCATAAATCCATAACCCACATCCAATTTCTCACTAAAATTCTATATTAACCATTTACCATAGAATTCTAACTTGAACAAAACCTTCCATAACCAAAAGGTGTACATCCATTCTGACATAATTCATGACCTAACAAGCACTCTCATGAGTCATCCATCTATAAGGATAGGTTATCAAAATATCCTGGTATGGTAATTTCACAACACTAGAGGTTCCTATGGAAATCCACTTCAAAATTATGATCCTCACCCATTCCATTTTTCCTCCACCAACCACACACCTCAATCTAGTGCATTTGAAAATAAAGTATTAAATGCATATCCACTAGTCAACATGGTTATGAACTGATAAAATTATCCCAAATGATTCTAATTTTTACCAATTTATCAATGTTCTTATTCAAAAACCAAAAGAATTAAAATCCTAAATTTTAAAAAATGTTCACATCTTAGGCATTAATCATGAAACTAGCGTAGAAATAAGATAACCACCTAATATAGAATCCTAAAACTCATTCCAACCTCTCATGTAGGTTACATATATCTACCAAAATTCACTAACTCATAGGATATGAAATAAATTTACGGGCCTCTTCCGCTTTTAGAAATCAATAAGATCAAATATCAACATTGGGAAACTAGTTTTGTCCACATATCCTAAAGTACTCTTTGTTGAGAACCACATCGCAATTAAGGGTTCTATTACATGGAATATAACATTAATAAAAACCCTATATAATGATGTATAACTGATCAAAAAAATGTATTCCATCGACCTACACGGTTCAAATTGGTCGACATGGGTATAACCAAAAAATTAACTATTATCAAGCTTCTTGGAAATGGTTCTCCTAGATTATCCTTATAATGAGTACTCACTATAGGCTTATAATATGACCATAATTAGGATCAAAATCCGACACTCATTGGGAGCCATTATATGATAACACCACCTTCGGGATAAACAAAATAAATAACAACACACCCTACTAGGGCGTCATTTCATCAATTAAGAGTCCTACCCAACATTTTCATCAAGTAGATAGTACATACCTTGCTTAGGAACTCAGCACAAAAGTCTAATAGTGTCAATTTTATATGGGTTTTAAAAAAAACAAGATATCACATCACTAAATCATAATAAATAAACATTAAAAACTAGTCCGAAGAAAAAAAATACTTTAGTCGCTACCACCATACCCTGTATTCAATGGTGATATTATAAATGAAGCTAACTGAGACCTAAGGGAAAAATAAATGTTCTCATTCATTTCACCTATCAATGACACATTGGTACTAACCCTTACATATTGTTTCTTCTCTATAAACCCCAATAAGGGTTTTAGAAATGATTTTTTTGAAATATACATTTATAATATTCATTAATGGAGACAAAATATAAGAATCATCAAGTACCATTGTTTGATGAAAATGTTTTACAAACAATTATTTATTAATTTATCATGTTAACTCAAATAAAAATTTAGAAAAATTATCGCACAATTTTCATTATAACCATTATTTACTCATAACATCATAAATATGGTCTTATTTATTAGAAATATCACACAAAAGATATATAGTAAAACACTCTTTATGTTTGTACAATAATTATAATTTACTCAAGCCTCATATCAAAAAAAATCTAATAGCATATCAAAATGGACAATTATAATTTTAAAGGGAATCAATTTAGTAGCATTCCACTATGCTTTTATAAATAACTACCTATATATGGATTCTTACACATTAAATAATCATCCAATATAACATAAATATAATCCCATGGGGTTATGTACTAATGAATGTAAGAATAACTGAATCCTATAAGGGACCCATCACAAAACCTGGGTTCAGTTATATGTTCATCCATTCAAAATTTCTTGGATTCCAATATATATAAATTAAAATTGACATTCAATTTATTTGAAACATTAAAAAATTATATTTCAAAAAAACTTGTGTGATTATCTCAAATATGAAACATTCTAAAATAGTCATACAAGTGTCCTGTTGTTCACTTTGGGATTTGATTTTTAGGGTTTTCATTCTTGATATATAATGGTACATTACTTTATAAGTTACTATTATAATTAGTGTAAATATAATAAGATTTCACCATTGGTCACACAATATTACAAGTTAACACGTGATCATACAATTATATAGGTCACCCTTTCCAATTTATAAATCATTGTAAATATCAATTGGATTCCATTTAATCTTAACCACTAATGATTCAGACCATAAAATGAATCATCCATGGCTAAAACCTGCAGTATTTGAAAAATTCATGACACAATCTAATGATATTAAAAACGATTCCATTTAGGTTGATAGAAACACATTAATAACTAATCATATATCATTATTATAATAAGTAATTTTATCATAGATAAATAATTAAAATATGTATGGATATAATCATGAAAATAAGGTATTTAAGTGGGAAGGATAAATAATCCCATAATCATCAATCACTAATAAGAATGATAATGAAATGTGAATCATAAGTAACTGAAATAAGGCATGAGCACATTGATTCTATTACATTAAGAGAAATATTTAAGTCCAATAGATCATTAAATAATGGATGTAAATCAATCAATAAGCATTAAATAATGATCAAATATAATAATTAACCACCTTAAAAAACATCTATATCCCAAGAAACATGATATTCCCCCCATGCGTGGGTTGGTAAAACCCAAAAAATGAGATATTTACTATATAAAATTATCTAAATATAAAATAAATTGGTTTCATTATGGAATTTAATATTTGAATTAATTATAATTTATGATGAAATAATTTATATTTATAGAAATTAAGGAATTTATACTAGTGGAATAGTAACCCGACCATATGAATTTTAAAGTAACCACTAAGAATAGTAATTTTGGAAAATAGAATAGAAAACAAAAATATGTGTGTATAAATAATTTTTTTATCTATTAATTTTTATAATGATATAATCATATCATGGAAAAAGTAAATAATGTTTTGGAAATAATATATTAAGTGTTGGTACTTTTGTATGTCATAAATATTTAATTACAATTTAATAATTAATATAAAGATTTAAAAGAATATTTATTTTCATAAAATAGATTCATAAATTATTATGTTGTTGTCTTTAAATTATAATATTACTTTATGAGAAATTATTAATATTTTAAAAGTGTTTTAAAATTAGTTATTTTTGTAAATTTTGTAGTTAAAAAAATAGTGATTTAAACAAACTTTACCTTATATTGAAAACAATTTTCATTAAATGGTGTTCATTTTTGAATTATACATGGTAAAAAATGGTTTTTTGGAATTTATTGGATTTATATGAAATACTAGATATTTTGGTGAATAGTAAAATATAGTAATTTATGGTATATATACATTATAATTCAAATACACTATTACATAAGTCGTGAATGATGTAAAAAAGACATAATTTCAAATATACATTAATACTATTAATATACAGTATGATAATTAAAAAAACAATTCATAGTCTTCTGTCAAATTAATGAACTAATCAATATAATAATGAGAAAACACCCCACTCCGCCACTATAAATACCACCTCTCACCACCTCTTATCCGAATAAATAAATGCCTTTTGTATTGATTGATTTTAGTCTAATTCTCTTCCCAAGATTCTTACCCACGTCCATGACCTATTGGTCTCATGAAATGACCAAAACCAAGGGCCTTAGGGGGTTCTCAAAGAGGAGAATTCAAGAGATAAAAATCCAATGTCATTTTATTTTACGTTCATTTAATTAATTTTCATTTCTTATAATTTCTTAACCTACCCTTTTCCATGGTGCATAAAATCAAATTTATCATATATATAATATAATTTTATCATTTTTATGAAAATATTTATCATCATACTTCTTCTACTCCCCATTTTATTCTAAAAATAAAAACATTGTCCATTATGTGTCAATTTATCGACATCATGGATGACGTGATTTCAATTTCCATTACCACCATCAAATGTATTAATAAAACCATTAATATAATTCAATAATATTTTAATACACATATTATATTTCATATTATGTTCTGGAACTAGTATTTATACATAATATTAATTAATAAAATAAAAGTGGTACGTAATGATCAAAATTTGCAAAAATATACAAACATTCATCAATGAATTTATATCTAACGATTCATACCCAAACCACATAAGTAAAATTATATATTATAACATTTGATTTTATATATGTTGATTAATAATGTTTAATTTTAATTCATCATTTTTTTCTCCCTTCTGACAATAAAATTCGTAATAAACCAACCATGGAAAACCTGAACTAAATGCAACTTAAATAATGAAAATCACAAAATATTTTTAGAAAATGGGTTGAAAGATCTTATGGCAATAACATATAATTATTTATAAATATGAAAATTATCTTTTAATATATTAGTAACACCCATTAAACAATAATACATAAGGTTTGAACACATTATATGTAAGAAGAACCCAAAGTAATGGAATTATTAACCAAATTTCCATTCCATAGGTTAACCTAATATATGAATGATTATGTAGTGAAAGATTATTTTTGTAATTAATATTTTTATATTATATTTTAATATTATTATTTAATGTTTATACACATATTCTATTCTATTTATCAATTCTCAATTCAAATATATGATATTGTTAGAGGATTTTTCGTAAAATTCCACTTTTAGTTTGTTCTCTTTATTTAAAACGGAATGATATATGTGATGTGAGTATTCATGTTTTATGACTATGTTGTTTATTTTGGTAAGTGTTTATGATTAATTTTGGGAACTATATATACCTCCAATGGATTTTTATTATGTTCGAGGTTGTCTGTATGGTTTTCCAATGTGTATATGTGATGGTTACACGATTGGGCAGTTGGAAGGGTTCTAAGGTGGAAGTGAGTGTTACATTGTAGGTAGAAAGGAGGGTTAAAAGTCACATGGAAACCATTATGGTTATAATAATAAGAAATTATTTTCTAAATTTACCTTTATAGTATTATTTATATTTTAAAATTTAAATGGAAGTCTCATTTTTTCACAGTGTAACTATAAGATATTATATGGTGAGAAGTATGTTTGTGAAACAGATTTCATATATTTATAAGTATTCATCTAATAAGAGTTTTTATAATTTTTTATATCCCTTACTATTATTGTTTTACCCATATCACATTTTAAATTATTTTTCAATGTTTATTGAATTTTAAGAGAAAAGTAGTGTCCAAGATGAATATTCTAAAGAATGTTGATGAACAGATTTCATGTTTACTATTAAAAACATTGTAATTTTTAAAAGATGAATATTGTTTGTAATATCTTGACCCCAGTTACCCAGATTCAGTGCATTATTACATAACCTTAGCATGATTATAAGGAATCAAGTCCCGAAGGACCGATCAGTTTAGCAGTTTTGGAAAATATATTACATACATGAATGTTACATTACACTTCATAACATACAAACAAACATAAATAATCCTTTATGAATTCCATTATTCCCTTGGATTAACCCTGGATATCAATCACAATACACATCTTGGAATCCTGGGAAAAATAAAACATATAAAGGAGTAAGCTCAGATGCTCAGTAAGGATAATAATACAGCGGAAACTTTCATAAATAAGCATAAACATTTAAGGCAATGTATAAGTAAAACAAATGTCTTTTAAAAATAAACTTCATAATAATATGGAAAAAATAAAATCAATTAATTCCATTTACTTATTTACATGGACATTCTACATGTCTAATAATCACATGAAATATCACTAACCACTTTCATAATGATGGAATTCATAATGCCAGAATATCATAACCACATAGTCAAGGCCTTGTGCCAGTACTACAAATAAGTTTTTGTCAAGGCCTTGTACAAAGACACTAGTTTATCTCATGAGACCTACCAATTCATAGAGGAGCTATAGTGAGCTCCACCCATCACTTATTAAGTCCAATGCATTCCTCATATGAATAGGTTTAAACAAAACATAAACATTCTTCTTAAAACTAGCATATGAAATGTCAATACTTTCTCCATAAATCATGAATGGTATAAAAATAACACTTCCATAGTCAAAAATATCACAAAAACATTAATAAAATATGGAAGTTTTGTATCATAATAAGTAAACATAAAATAAACTTAAAATCCATCAAAGGATGTTGAAATAGATGAAATCAGAACTATTTGAGAGAAATATCTCTTTTATTGAAATCATTTAAAAGTCACACAATTATAAAAGAATACATTTACTTTGAAAATATTCTTATAATATTGTAATGTAAGCTATAACAATTTTATAATGGTGGAAAATAGCCACACCCACCGTATAATTTTAAAAAAGACATTCTTACCTTAATTTTGTCGAAAAGGTTAAAAAGGACCTTGTTTGGAAAACGACAGAAAGATTCCTTTATAAACATCTTATAAAAAGTCAAGAAGGGTGTAAATGAATTTAACCCATAGTCTATAAAATAGTAAAAATGTTTTGAAATACATTTTTAAGAATCATGGATGTGGATGATAAAGAGGTCCCAATAGATAATTACATATAAACAACCTCAGATAATGAAGAGGTTGTGAAATAAACCCTTACCAATTTGGTAACATAAGAAACATACACCCCATGAAAGAGGTATCATACAATGAATATGTAAATAATCATAAATTAAATTGTATTACTCAAAGAATACAATTATGGGTAGTACATACACTACACAAAAATTAATAGTGTCAATATGGCATAAATCTCACAGGAATAAAGAGTGAGATGAAAACCCCTTACCTTTCACTTTCCTTTAGTCGAGGGTACGTTTAACCTTCTGTATGAAGACCGTAGTATGTTATTAAATAATACCAGAACCATATTAATATTTATTATATCATACATTATTCATTTATGACTTTATACTACCCATTTAATAATAATTTTCTTGTTAAATTAACATTTCGGGTAATAATCTCTTTCTTTATCGTACGTGTTTTAACTTGTTACTCTTGATTATATCACTTAGATCATGATTTAAATACATAGATAATATAAAACATTATTTATATATCATATATACTTACAATATAATTATGTATAATAGATATATATATGAAATGGAAAACACCGTTTATGGAGACGGTAGTCCATACGTACGCATAAACGTTGTTTCTGTTTTCATAACGTATTGAACAGAACTAAGTGAATAAAATATATGTATATAAATATATATATATATATATCTCAAGTAGCATTATTATGTAATATACTACAAAAATATCAGTAATATATATTTTTATAATCGTCGATGAATGGTGAATGTGGAAATGAATCTCATTGCGTCATGGAGACGGAAATCCGTACGTACGCACGAGCGACAATATCATTTCCTAAAAGGTGTGGAATTTGATGGTATATTAATTTTACAGAGACATTATAATGTTGTTTTAATTATTTATATACATATTACTCATCATTATATCCATCCAAATAACAAAGTGTTGAATAACAAATTACACCACGGCGTGGAGACAGTAAGCCGTACGTACACACGCATGATGACATTATCATTCATAAGATAGTTAGAATATGAATATAGTTGTGAAATATTTATAATAACATCAAATTATATATAATATATTGGATTTATTATTTTATAAGTGAAATAAAAAATAAAGAAGAAGTGAATGAAGAAGGGAACTTGAAAGAGGGTGGTGGAAACATTACCTCTTCTTCGGGTTCTTCCTTTTGATTTGATCAAAAAGGCTCCATAGGTTGGATTTATGATCAAACTAAGGCCTCTAGGTTGATGTGAGTGAAGTTGAGAGAATATTTGGGTAGGTTTTGGCTGATTCAAATGGCTCTGAAGGTATGATTTTGTGTGTAGGTGGAGTTCCATTTTATAAGAGGGGTGAGGGGCACCTTTGGAAAAGCTAGAAATATTATTTTATAATAAATTCATATTCGGTTTCTAATGGACCAAAAGTGGATTATTTAAATTTTAATGTTGGAATGGGTTGAAATCCATTCATCCGATAGATATTAGACAGGTTTGGGTCACTATATTAACCTTATCATTTAAATTTAACTCTTAGTTAAATAGTTTGACATTTATCATGTCTCTTTATATTTTTATATTATTTAGTTAATAAACATACTATATACCTATAAGGGAACCCCAAGTGGTTTATTTATTATACCCCTATCATTATATAAGTTTTTTGGATGAACCATAGATTTTTAGGAATATAATATGAATTAATAATATAATATTTGTTTTAAAAACTCTTTTATGTTAATTTTGACACTATTTGGTATTTTGTTTTTTCTAAATTTATAACAGCATTATTACTTCAAAAACAATTCATCTAACCAACCCTAATATGTTATATTAACCTAGAAAATAAATGGAATTCATAAAAAGTTTCAAATTACATTTATTTTGATATTTATAATATCAATTATTTTAATATTTCATTAAATAGGTAATTACTGCATCACCATTGTGTCATAAATAAACTAAATTATTTAATGTCTAAAAATTATAAATATAATATAATTATTTAAGAAATATTTTATGATTTATAATTAGTATTTATAATCAAATTTATCTTATTTATAACCCTATATTAAAAATTTTTTAGTTATTTAACTTTGATTTTATCTCTTTTATCTTTTTTTGAATTAAATAATAATAAATGTCCTAATCTAATCCATGTGGACCAAAGAGGTTCATATTTTATTCCTATGGTTTTGTATGGTAGAATTATACTTAGACAATAGAATTAAGACATGTGTTAGGGTAATAATAATATCATTTTTACCCTTAATTGTCCTATTTACTTTTAACCGTGGTAAATAAAAGTAAAAAGTTACTATTCACCAAAAATTATTTTTATCTTATCAAACCACATTTTATTCCTTGATATTAACCATGTCTCTAGGATTTTTGAAATTCAACTCATAGAAGCTGTAAAATTATGTTTTAGGTGAATTTTCAAATTCTCCTAGGATATGGGTAAAAGACGGTGAAAAGTTTAATAAACTTTTTATATATCTATAATTATTATAAACTGACTCCAATGAATTACATTGAAATTATATAGGTTTTATGTATCTATTTTGATATAAAATAAATTTAAATAAAATAAATAATTATTTAAATAAAAATTCGGTTTTAAACTATAACACAGTGTTTTTCACAATTCATCAAAAATTGAATGTTTTCAAAAAATACCAAAATTTAACCCTAGCCTAATTTCAACATTAAGAATCCAAAAATTAAGTCCATTTTCAAAGATAAAATTTATATAATTTAAAATCGTGGGTATTACTATTGATAACAGCTAGTTTGATTGGTTGTGGTGTGTTAGAACTCGATGTTGCGTACAACACATGCTACGGTATTATTCAAAGAGAAGCGTACAATAGAATCTTGGGGTGTTACATTCTCCCCTCCTTCAATAAATTTAGTCCTCAAAATTTGAAATTATTTTTCAAAAATAAAAGGTTGAAAATAGAAAATACCTTTGGGAAAACCCACATCAAAAATTAGGTTAATAAAATTTTGTCTTAATAAGAGGAAAAGGGAAATGAAAGGGTCAGCACCAAATTATGATCTCGATTAGGAGAACAATGGAGGAAACTAGAGAGATATAATTGGAGGAAACATAAATATTTATAGGTAGTGATTGAGGTCATCAATCAAAAACAACTGTAAAATTGAGGGCCTTAAAGCCATCAATCTATAATGATTTAAAATATCATCGGTTCAACAAAACATAAGGTATTAGGATAACAAATTTTTAGTTTTAAGATCCCTTACCTAAGTTATAACAATTAATTACTTCAAAGAATAATAGAAGAGATGTATATATATATATATACATGACATGTATAGTTCCATCCTTTCACTAATTTCTACCAAAAACTCATCATTCACTATAAAAGATAATAGAACTTTAAAAAAATATTCCATTTATCCTATTCATATAGGGTTATAAAAAATGAATTTCTAATTAATCTACCATAATTTTCTAAAAAAACTACATTATTCAAATCAGGACATCACATGGGCCAGTGGTAGGTGATACACCCTTGTCACCCTTCGGTTGCAGGTTCAAGTCTCGCAGCCTTGTCGGACACGACGGGTTGCCACCCGACCTCTGGGTTGTCCATTTATGGCAATCCAAAAATAATCGAAAACTAGAATTATCCGAAATAGTTCTGTCCAAACCCACAGTACAAAATTTATAAGGAAGGTAAACATAATGAAGATCCTTTTTTTCCACGTAATAACATGTGAACACCTTCATCATGTATTTTTTTTTAAACACTGCAACATCCTGAATTACCATAAAACCTTATTGATTACATTCACGATCCCTTATTCCTTATAGAATACTGGATATACTCCTTCTATCCAAAAATGTTGTAAACACCCACAATGATGGAATATGCAAATCATTAATCAGTTTCAAGGTAGTCAAGAATATCCTATATAATTTATCAAAATCAATCATGTATTATTCCAAAATCACTACCTCGGTATCAGAACCATATTTTGGTTTATCCTTATCTCATCATATATTTTCCAAAAATTTAAGCTTCTGTTGAGTCACATTTCTTGGTTCCAAACAATCTCAAGTCCATAATGAAATAGTACTACAATACAATCCTTATATACTCCATAATTATTATAACCAATACAACATTGATACAACACTCAAATGACATAATTATTTAATAACAACATAAGAACTCTAGTTATTCCTCCTCATCTATGGTAGCATCATAACATGATTATTATCCAATAGTATCATTTGGGGAATACTCTGATGATTTGAAAAATGGTTTCTATAGTGTCCCAACTCCTTGCAGATGAAGTATTATACATTTTAAACCTTTTTCGTACCCTTGCAGTCATGTACTTTGTGTCCTTTTTCTCCACACTTATAACAAACTCCCATTCCCTTTAGGAAAGTTCCAGGCTGTTTCTTCCCATAGTTATCAGATATTGGAAAATTCATCTTTTCCCTCTTCCCTTTATCCATCTTTATCTATTCCGTCATTTTCTTCTCTTGCTTCCCTTTAAAGCAATAGGACTCATAGAATTCTTTACTTATCTTATTAACACATGATACTATTTCTTCATATGTTGAGAATACATGGGATAATATTTCCCATCTAAATGTGGTCTTAATACCGTGAATGTTATGATCCTTCTTACTATTTGGAACATATGTATTTATAGAGTTCGCATTCCTTTTACGGGGTGCCATTTCTATAAAATGGCATAAACTAGGTCAGTTTATGAATTGCAATGAATACTACCAACCTTGTAAAATACCTAATGTAAATTGAACGGTTTATGGATATAATCCATAATCATAAAGATGTTTTCATTGAGGAAGTATATACTCATAAACCCTTCATTATTATTTGTAAAGAAAATGATAATTATCCTATGCATATCCCCCGAGAGTGTCGTAACCAAGAGTGAAACAAGGACCATTTTCGTGCACCAGTTCACGTTCGAGTCTAGATCAAAGCTATGTTTTCAGGTTTTACCCCTAGGTACATCTGTGCTAGAGCCGCCTCTACCTACTCATATCCAGACAGGGATGTATTTTCATGGAAAACTCACAAAATCTCTACATTATCTGAATTCTAGGAATTTTTTCTATACTAATGCTCAAAGTCTATCTTAGGTCTATGTGCTCTAATCAGAGTTTATCTAAATCTAGCTTCCAAGGTTATTACTAAACATTCTATGATACCAACTGTAATGCCCCGACCCCAGTTACCCAGATTCATTGCATTATTACATAACATTGGAATGATTATAAGAAATCAAGTCCCGAAGGACCGATCGGTTTAGCAGTCTTAGAAAATAGATTACATACATGAATGTTACATTACACTTCATAACATACAAAACAATATAAATAATCCTTTATGAACACCATTATTACATTGGCTTAACCCTACATATCAATAACAATACATTTCATGGAATCCTAGGAGAAATAATACACAGAAAGGGGTGAGCTCAGATGCTTAGTAAGGATAACAATATAGTAGAAACTTTCATAAATAAACATAAACATTTAAGGAAATGTATAACAAAAACAAAAGCCTTTTAAACTTGAACCTCATCATAATATGGAAAATATAAAATGAAGTAATTCCATTTACATATTCACATGGATATTCTAATAGTTGAATAATCACATGCAATATCACTAACCACTTTCCTAATGATGGAATGCATAATTCCATACTATCATAACCACATAGTCAAGGCCTTGTGTCAAGACTACAAATAAAATTTTGTCAATGCCTTGTGCCAAGACACTAGTTTGTCTCATGAGACCTACCGTTGCATCGATTAGCTATAGTGGTCTCCAACCATCACTTATTAAGTCCAATGCATTCCTCATATGAATATCTCTAAACATAACATAAACATTCTTATTAAAACTAGCATACGAAATGTCAATAATTTCTCCATAAAACATGAATGGTATAAGAATAACATATCCACAGTCAAACATATCAAAAATCCTTTAATAGAAAATATGGAAGTTTTGTATCATAATAAATAAACTTCAAATAATCTTAAAATCCATCAAAGGATGTTGACATAGACGAAATCAAAACTATTTGAGAGAAATATCTCTTTTTTTGAAATAATTTAAAATTCACATCATTATAAAAGAAAACATTTACTTTGAAAATATTATTATAAGCTTTTAAGGTAATATTCGATGATTTTATAATGGTGGAAAATATCCACATTGTCATATATGTTAAAAAAAGTCATTCTTACCTTACTTTTTTTGGAAAGGTTAAAAATGACATTGTTTGGAAAACGACAGAAAGATTCCATTATAAAAATCAAATAAAAAGTCAACAAGGGTATAAATTACTTTAAACCATAGTCTATAAAATATTAAGAATGATTTGAAATAAATTTTTAAGAAACATGGATGTGGATGATAAAAAGGTCCCAGTAGATAATTACGTATAAACAACCTCTGATAATAAAGAGATTGTGAAATAAACCCTTACCAATTTGGTAACTTACAAAACATACACCCCATGAAAGAGGTATCATACAATGAATATGTAAATAAAAAAATTTAAAGTGTATTACACAAAGAATACAATTATGGGTAGTACATACACCACACAAAAGGTAATAGTGTCAATATGCCACGAATCGCACGGGAATAAGGAGTGAGATGAAAACCCCTTACCTTGCACTTTCCTTTAGTCGAGGGTACGTTTAACCTCCTGTATAAAGACTATAGTATGTTATTAAATTATACCAGAACCATATTAATATTTATGATATCATAAATTATTCACTTATGACTTTATACTACCCATTTAATAATAATTTCAATGTTAAATTAACATTTCGGGTAATAATCACTTTCTTTATCGTACTTGCTTTAACTTGTTACTCTTGATTGTATCACTTGGATAATGATTAAAATAATTCCAGAATATAAAACATGATTTATATATAATATATATTTAGAATATAATTATGTATAATAGATATATATATGAAATGGAAAACACCGTTTATAGAGACGGTAGTCCATACATACGCATAAACGATGTTTCTGTTATCATAACGTATTGAACGGAACTAAGTGAATAAAATATATGTAAGTACACAAACACAAATACGAATATATTTATATATATATATATTCAGTGTCATTATAATGTCATATATTACAAAAATATTAGTAATATATATTTTTATAATCGTCAATGAATGGTGAATGTGGAAATGAATCTCATCGCGTCATGGAGGCGATAATCCATATGTACGCACGAGCGACAATATCATTTCCTAAAAAGTGTGGAATTGGATGGTATATTAATTTTAATGAAACATTATAATTTTATTTTCATTATTTATATACATATTACTCATCATTATATCCATCCAAATAACATAGTGTTGAATAAAAAATTACACCGCGACGTGGAGACGGTAAGCCGTACGTACGCACGCATGATGACATTATCATTCATAAGATTGATAAAATAATGAATATAGTTGTGAAATATTTATAATAACATCACAGTATATATATGATACTAGATTTATTATTTTATAATTGAAGTAACAAATAAAGAAGAAGTGTAAGAAGAAAGGAACTCGAAAGAGGGTGGTGAAAACATTACCTCATCTTCGGGTTCTTACTTTTGATTTGATAAAAAGGGATATTTAGGTTGGATTTATGATCAAAATAAGGCCTCCAGGTTGAAGTTATGGAAGTTGATATAATATTTGGGTAGGGGTTGGCCGAGACAAAAGGCTTTGAAGGTATGAGTTCGAGAGAAGGGGGAGTTCCCTTTTATAAGTGAGGCGAGGGGCACCTTTGGAAAAGCTAGAAATATTATTTTATAATATATTCATATTCGGTTTCTAATGGCTAAAAAGTAGATTATTTAAAGGTTAAGTTGGGTATGGGTCGAAATAATTTCAACCAATATATTTTAGATAGGTTTGGGTCACTATATTAACGTTTTCATTTATATTTAACTCTTAGTTAAATATTTTGACATTTACCATGTCTCCTTGTATTTTTACATTATATAGTTAATAAACTTACTATATACATCCAAGAGATCCCAAATTGGTTCATTAATGATACAAATATCATTATATAAGTCATTTGGATGATCCTTATATTTTATAGTAATAGAATATGAATTAATAATATAATATTTTTTTTAAAAACTCTTTTTTGTCAATTTTGACACTATTTGGTATTTTGTTTTTTCTAAATTCATAAAGCATTATTACTTCGAAAAAAATTCATCTAACCATCCCTAATATGTTATATTAACCTAGAAAATTAGTTTAATTCATAAAAAGTATCATATTACATTTATTGTGATATTTATAATATCAATTATTTTAATATTTCATTAATTAGGTAATTACTACATCACCATTGTGTCATAAATAAATTAAATTATATAATGTATAAAAATTATAAATAAAATATCATTATGTAGGAAATATTTCAATATTTATAATGAATATTTACAATCGAATTTATCTTATGTATAACCCTATATTAAAAATGTTTTAGTTTTTAACTTTTAAATATCTATTTTAACTCTTCTTTGAATTAAATAATAATAAATATCCTAATCTAATCCATGTGGACCAAAGAGGCTCATATTTAATTTCTAAGGTTGTTTTTGGTCGATTTATACTTAGCCAATATAATTAAGACATGTGTTAGGGTAATAATAATATCATTTTTACCCTTAATTACCCTATTTATTTTCAACCGTGGTAAATAAAAGTAAAAAGTTACTATTCACAAAAAATTATTATTATCTTATTGAACCACATTTTATTATTTGATATTAACTGTGTCTCTTGTATTTTTGAAATTCAACTCACAGAAGTGGTAAATTTATGTTTTATGTGAATTTAAAAATTCTCCTAGGAGATTGGTAAAAGACGGTGAAATGTTCAATAAAAGTTTTATATATCTAACATTATTATAAACTGAAAAAATGAATTAAATTGAAATTATATAGTTATTATGTATCTATTTTGACCTAAAGTAAATTTAAATAAAATAAATAACTATTTAAATAAAAACTTGGTTTTAAACTATTACTCAGTGTTTTTCACTATTCATCAAAAAATTTAAAGTTTTCAGAAAAATACCAAAATTTCGCCATAGGCTAATTTCGATATTACTAATCCAAAAATGAAGTCTATTTTAAAAGGTAAAATTTATATAATTTTAAAAAGTGGGTTTTAATATTAATAACAGCTAGTTTGATTGGTTGTGGTGTGTTAGAACTCGATGTTGCGTACAACACATGCTATTGTATTATTAAAAGGGAAGCATACCATGGAAGCTTGGGGTGTTACATTGTTTTAGTAGTATGCACATTTTAGGATTATGGCATGATAATTATGAATAATTTATTATATTTCCAAAACACTAACCCAAAACGATCATTGTGTAAAAAATTTAGTGAATTCTATTGGAATTTACTAGATAATGTAGTATTTAAGACCAAGTCCTTATTGTTGGTATCAGATCCTAGTTTTGATAAAATTAAGGGTTGTGATGATGTTAATATAATACCATAACGTAATTTAATCTTTTGTTTATGTTTAAATTTTATAGAATTTAATGATTTCTATGTATCTCCATCTAATATATGTTCGTTCACAATGGGATACCTATTGAATAAACAAGGAATATGAATTAGGAAGGCACCAAGAATATGAACTATTTATGAATCCCCAATAAAAAATAGTGGAAATTATAACCAAATAGTTTATGATAGTAATAGATAAGATGACGTAGGCTATAAATTATAGTGTACTCCAATAAAAAGAATAAATAGAGCACCCACAAAGAAACATAATGATAATGGATCATTTTATGAGGAAAAACCCTCATGATTTAGGTGGATCTTCTATCCTAGGGAAGAATGAAGGATGGATTAGATTCCTTAAAAAGATATTAAATGTTATGGGATTCTCGAATAATAAACATTTTAGTCATGCAATTTATCAATTTGTAGGTGAAGCCACCAGTTGTTTTCTATGGTCAAGAATGACAGTGATGAGATTTCTGCCTTGGAATGGGCTGAATTTTGAAATATGTTCCTTGAAAGAAGTTTGACTAAGTCAGTTTTAATTAATATGGAAGATGAATTACTTGAATTGAAACAAAAGTGTGAGGATTCACTGTGTTTGAAGAAACCATCACCCAATTTGCAAGTTATGATCGAAATCTTATTCGGGATCTTAAAAAACTAAACATTTTTTATTCAGGATTGAAGCCATGATATTGAAGGGAATTGGCATACTATAAAATCAATTATTATCTGAAACTTTTCATGTGTACTAACATGGTATAAATGGTTCTCTCTGATGATCACGCGTACATTGAAAACAAGTAGAATATCAGTTCTAGATGGAAAGTGATGGGTAAGAAACAGTAAATGAAATATCATGGTATTAATTCTAGTTTTCAATTTTGGTAAATAATAGTAAAAATAACTCTATGGATTGCCATAAACAACTGGGAAGTGTTTTCTATGTGGTGTGTTAGGAAATATTTCCTGACATTATAATCAAAAGGACCATAATATTAATTTTAATTAGAAAACTATATTGTGTATTAAATGTGTTTAGATTGATCATTATGAAAATACATGCCCATAGAAATATATAAATTATTGAAATCATGATGATTATAAGAAGAATTGTGGAGTAACATCATTTTCAAATATGTTAATATATTTTAGGTCTTCAAATGAAGTGTGATAAGTACTTTATTTATTTACTTATATTTTTCTAATTTCATGTTTGATATGGGGTCTACAAATTCCACAATTTCTGAGAAATATTCTAGTAAATTGGTTATTTCTCCTCATAAAATGAGAGTATAACATATATTTAAAAACGTAGTTAGGAATTTTATAGGAAAATTCATTATTGGAATCTTCTAATTGATTTTTTTTAATGAAACTATTTGAAAGCATTGTCTTTCCCTGATTAGATTTTTTTGTCATTCTAGGTATGGATTTGCAATCTGTTTAACATGATTTGACTGATTTTAGTGATAAAGAAGTTTATATTCTAAATGATTCTCTATTTCTACACAGTAATGAACCAATAAAAATGATAACATATCAGGAAGATAATAAACTATTAAAATATATAAATTAATCTTATCTTACTCATATTTTTGAAAATATGGAAAATTTCCAGATTAATTATGTGTGAGTGTTAAATTAATAAATGGATGTTTTTACTCTTGAGTTGACTAGTTTTATACGTGATTGGGAAGTTTAATTTGCTTTTAAATTTTTTCTAATGATAATCCATTTTCAAAACCCTTATAATGAATGGAACAAGTGGAACATATTGAATAAAGAAAGCACTTGCAGTAGTTTCATGATAACGACATTTTTTTCCTAGCACATCACATTATGGTGCTCTAAATTTTTTGTTAAAAATAAATATGGTTCCATGATACTTCACTTAGATTTTATATATTTTAATAAAATTAAAATTAACAATATGTATCTTATTCCTCATCTCTATTTCTTATTTGATCAACTCCAAGGATTTGAATATATTTCCAAGATTTATATGAGATACGGGTACCATAATCTTAGGGAGAATGAGGATGACATCCGAAAAAAATTTCATACTAGATAAGGATATAATGATTTTATTTTTTCCCATTTAGTTTATAAAATTACCTTTTTGTATCAATGGATCTTATGAATAGAATATTTTAAGAATATTTAGATAAGTTTATAATGATTTTTTTGATGATATTTTGTTATTTTCAATAATTTATGAGAATCCTGATAAGTATTTTAGGATTGTCTTACACACAATCATAGTAAATAATTTAAATGTATAATTTAGAAAATTTTATTTTTGGTTTTCAAAAAATTCTTTTATTGGAAACATTGTAAATAATGGTGTAATTGTAGTCGATTTTACCAAAAAAAGTGTTTAATGAATGGGAAAGTCCTAAAAATGTTATAGAGACTTGTAGTTTTCATATATTAGAAGGATTTTATGTACATTTTATTATAAACATTTCATGAGTTTCTATCCTTCTAAATATGTTAATAAGAAAAGGATTAAAATTTATTTGTACCTAAGAATGTAATTTATTTTTTTATGATCTAAATAATATATTTGTGAATGCTCTAGTTTTGGTACATCCCACTAGAAATGATAAATGTTTCATCTACAATGATGTTTCAATAAAGGGTCTTAGTTTTGATCTTAAGTAGAATGATCATGTAATTTCTTATTATTCATGGAAACTGAAACCTCATAAGTTAAATTATCCCACACATTATTTGGAATTAAAAGATGTGGTTTTTTATTTTGAAATTTTGAGGAATAATTTATACAGAGCCAAATATAAAATAAATACTAACCATATATGTATGAATTATATATTCACTCAGAATTAATTAATTATATGGAAGAAAATAGAGTTTTAACTATTAATGGATTATTATTTCATGAACAATTACTATCATAGAAAATAAAACAAAGTGACTGATGACATGAGATGAAAAAAACATGCATCACTATCCATGTTGCGTTTGGAATAATAACCCTTGGTTATGGATTTGATGTATTTTTTTCTTCTTTGTAGTTGGTGAATAAAATTTAACTATTTTTGTAGGTGTCATTGTTGTCATCTCTATCAGATAGAATTATGTAGGTGTAGAAGGAAGACTATTGGTTACATAAAAAGGTTGAATTTTTTTAAAGAGGTATCTTACCTAAATTTAACATTGATAATGATTATGTTTTAATATTTGGAATGATATAATGTGTTCCTTGTGTTTCCTAAATGAAGGAAAAATTATTATGTTAAGCTCATTGTTCTCCATTTTCAGTTAATCCTAGTAGTAATAATATATACAGAGACTATAAAGAGTATTACTGGTGGGATTAAATTAAAATAGATAATGCTGATTTTTCTATGATATGTTTGACATGTCAATAGATTAATGAAGAGTGTGAACTACCAAAGTTGGTGTTTCGTCCATTTCCTGTGCCCGATCAAAAATAGGAAAATATATCCATGGACTTCCTAGTGGGACTACCAAAGACTTCATGAGGTAACAATATGATTTGGTTTATTATTAACTAGATGACTAAATATTCCCATTTATTCCAATTCGAGATACTATGTCATTGGATCAAAATTCTTGAGTGTACCTAAAATCTATTTTCTGTTTAAAGTGATTTCCACTTTCCATTATATCTGACCATGATCATAGTTTCACATCTATCTTTTGGAAAGGTCTATAAAAGTCATTGGGAATAGAATTAAATTTTAGCACTACTTTTCATCCTTGATGTGATAGAAATAATGAGATAATAATTCATTCAATGGAGGATATTCATAGAGCTTGTTCAATGGAATATTGGGTACATTGGGATAAACATATTTTTGGAGTTGAGTTTTCTTTCAATAACAGTTTTTATTCTAGAATACATAGTGCACAATTAGAGTCAATACATGTGAAGTAGTGTCAGACTACATCATTATGGGATAAAGATAGGGAAAGAAAGTATATAGAACTAGAATTAGTAGAGGACGTGACTAAAAAGTGATGATGATTCATTAATAAATGAGGATATCTCAGAGCAGGGACAAAATTAATTTTTATAATGGGGGAAAATACATTACATTCAAGGTATATGTTAAAGTTTTTATTAGAATATCAACATGTAAAAGTGTTTTTCAATTTGGAATGAAATTAGTGTTATGTTCATGTTTCATTATGCCTTATGAAATCCATGTTGATGTTGGACTAGTCACCTAGTGCGTTTCTTTACCTTTGAGTTTATCTCAGGTACACAATTTTTTTCATGTTTTAATGTTGAGAATGTATGTTCTAGTTCCATCGTGGGTTTTAAGACCATAAGTAATAATATTAGAATGAAACCATCCCAATTAAGAGGAGACTATTCAGATTCCTGATCATATAGAGAATGTATTGCGGAATAAGGTAATTCTCTAAGCTAAGGTTTTTTTTGGAGAAACCATATGGTTGAAGAACCCACATGGAAATCTAAAAAAATGAAATTAGGGAAAGGTACCCTCAATTGTTTAATAAGTAAATAAAAAATTAAAAGGATTCAATTTCTAGAAGGTGTGAAGAATGTAATAACTCATTTAATTATAAAATAAATTTTTTTCAGTCAAAATTAAAATATTCAATTTAATTATAAATTTATAATGAAATAATTGATATTTTATGAAATTAAAGAATTTATACTAACGAAATAGTAACATGACATTTGGAATTGTAAAATTTCTATTAGGAATCATAATTTTTCCCAATAGAATATTAACCTCACTGATGATAGTAAAAATAAATTTTTATCAACTTATAAGTTGAATCGTGATATATTTATATCATGGAATAAGTAAATAATTGTATTTAAAATGATACATTAAATGATGGTATTTTTTAAGTATTAAATATTTAATTCATAATTATAGTAAATGTAATGATTTAAAATAAAATTTCTTTTCATAAAACAAATTCATAAATTCTTAATTTTTTTCTTATGAATATAATATAATTTTATGATACTTCAATTATCTTTTCAATGTGTTATAAAATTAGTTATAATATTCAAAATTGTATTTTTCAAATAAATTATGATTTAAGTTACAAATTAAATTTATCATATTTTGGAAATTATTTTATAGAAATGGAATTAATTTTTGAATTCTATAAATAAAAAAAACATTGCGGTGAAATTTTTGGATTTTTCAGTAATACATGTTTTTTGTGAATATAAGACACAATAATTTATGGCATAAAAAACATTATAAGATGAATACTCTATTCATATATTCATGAATGATTTATGCTCCATAATATTTTACATACCTTTCATTATATAAATATATTTCATGATAATTCAATAACTATTCATATTCTTGAGGAATGTTAGTAACCTAATAAATATAATAATGACAAAACAGCTCTCTCATGCACAATAAATACCACCCCTCTCCACCTCTTCTCCTCACACCTCAATGTCTTTTATCTTCATTAATTTCTATCTAATTACCTTCACAAGACACTTCTACACGTCTAAGACTTACTGGTCACACCAAAAGGACAAAACCAAGGGCCTATAGAGGAGCTCAAGGATGATAATTCAGGTGGTAAAATCCACTATCAGTTTCATATAATTCATTATTGACTATTCCATTTTCTTATACTCTCTTAACATCCCCTTAACCAAGAGACATGAAAACTCCATTATGATACATATACATAAATTTCATAATTTTTATAGAATATTCATAATCATAGTTTTTTTCCACTCCCTTTTATTTTAAAAATAAAAACATTGTCCACGATTCCTTGATTTACCAACATCGTGGACAATGATTTTTAAATTTCCATTACTTATTTCACAGATGATCATAAAATCATTAATATGGTTAAATAATATTTTAATATGCATATTATATGTTTTATTATGTTTAGGAAATATATTTTCAAAATAATTTTTTTTGATAAAACAATATTGGTTCTTAATGATAAAAATTTACCAAAATAAACTAGCTCTCCTCACAAATGTAATATATAAAAATTTATACTATAACCACATAAAAAATTATATATAGTAAAATTTATTATTTTTTATGATCATTAATAACATGTAATTTCAATTTTGCTTTTTTCCCTTCTGTTAAGAACATCCATAATAAAACAACCATGGAAACCATGAAATAAGGGCACATGAAACAATAAAAACAACATATTTTTTATAATAAATGGGTTGAAATATGTTATTATAATATCATTTATGTAATTAAAAATATAAATATGGTTCTTTTTTATATTAATTACAATCTTTAAACCATTATATATGAGGTTTAATATGCTTGAAGTAGGAGTATCCTAAGTTAAGGGAATTCTTAACAAAATTTCCATTCTATGGGTTAACCTTCTACTTCATTGATTAAATGTTACGAAGATTATTTTTTTAATGAGTTTTTTTTATATTTTTTTAATATGTGGATTTACATTGTATAAATATGTTCCATTCTTCTTATCAATTCTCGCATCATTTATATGGTATCTATAATGGAAATTTCATAAAAATTATCTATTATTTTATTTTTATTTTTTATGGAATTATTAATATATTTTTAGGTATTCATGTATTATGATTATGTTCTGAATCTTGGGAATTTTTTATCTTTAATTTTGGGTCCTATATCTCCTTCCAATTCATTAGTTACATTTGTGTTAGAGGTTGACCATATGGTTACTACAAGTGTCACTGCGATTGTTACACCATAAGGTATCCCTGAGGGTTACATTGTATGGTAGTCATGAGGGTCATATTGTAAGTTAGAAGTGGTGGTTACACATCACATTTTATCCATGATGGTATCAATATTAATTAATTAAACCCCATTTTATGATTATGGAATTTTTTATTTTTTCTATGTCTTATGGATATTCCATATTCTCAAATAGAAACTATATGATACTTATTGGGTGAGAAGTATGAAATTGTGGAAATGATTTCATATGTTTGTAAGTATTAATGTAATAATGTGTTCTCTCCTTAATTTTTCATCCCTTAAAATGATTTTTGGGATCATCCCATGTTTTAAAATATTTTTCAAAGGGTTTAAGGATGGTTAAGTGGAAAGGAGAATCCATCATGAATGTTGTGAATAATTTTGATGAATCAATTGTGATATTTTTATTAAAAAAATTCATTATGAAAAAAAGTATATTTTTTTAGTAGCATACAATTTATATTCTTATGGGTTGATATATAGTAATTATGGATCAACTTTTAAAAACACTAAAATAAAATCTTATTTTGAAATGTAAAGATGTGAATTATAACATAATTTATAAGTCAATGTAATGTTTATGGTGATGTCATTATATTTAACAAGTTATAATACATTTCAAGTAATGTATCGACCATGGAAAACTAAAATACATAGGAAAAAATATTTATCGAATACTACTTATAATGTACCAACCCAAGAGTAACTAATCTTTTTCCATGAGCTCATTTTCCTCATCGCATCAAGTATACCTCTTCATACAACAGAGGATTCTAAAATGAACAATGGAATAAAGGTAGTACCATACAAAGATTATACCTTCTATATAACTAATAATTCTATTTTAAGAAATAATAAATAAAGGGATTTAGTATAAACTAATAATATTTTTGAAGAAACCAATACCACTGGTAATAAATCAGTAAATTAATCTACCATAATCATGTAAAAATGACGATGAAAATATGGTGTAAAATGGAAAAATATAACCCAATATAACACATTGCATAAAAATGTTAAAAGAATCCAATAACTATACAATTTATTAAATGAATGAACTAGAGTCGTCTTAATTTCACATACTTCATCCGAGTATAGAAGAACAATCATCCATAGCTGACAGTATAACCAGATTGACACTTACTCGCATGAGATATATTCAGGTGCCCAATGCAGGAAATATGAGTGTGTGATTAAAACATATAAATCCACCACCAATGAGATATAATTAAATTAAAACCAGTGAGTTTAAAATTAATTTGTGTTTAGTTAGTATAATGAGTTTTGAAATGATCAAAAAACACAAGATTACTCATGCTTTCCAAGGAACACTTGATTGATAATACCTACTTCATCCATATCATGAATATCTCTTGGCATATAATCATGTATATATATATATTTGAAAATATCTAGTTATATATTTACTAGTGAGGTCCAAATGCTTAATACCCATGAATCTACTGAATATTTCTTAAAAGTATCATATGATAAATTAGTTAATTCATGCCCAATGATCTCAATAAATGAAAAGGGTTGACATGTCCAACTATTCTACATTATTTATTTGGGGAATTATTACCAAAATTACTACTCATAAATATGGACACCATAACAACAATTTATATAAAATGATGGGAAATATGATGTCCCATTAAATAAATATAATGAAAAATGTATTCCATGGAAAAAAAAAATTAATAAATAAATGGGAATTTCATATATATAAGGTTAAAATAAAAAAAAATATTTTTTTGTTCAATGAATTAAACTAAAAAAATTTATGGTTGTGTAGAAAAATTACAACTTAAAATGGAAAAGAAACATATCTTACAAGGCATCCCCATTTAAAATATTCTCTATTTAACGTTCTTTATAATAATTTCCAGGCCATTACATGTCAGAATATATGGGAATATCAAGTAAATAAATAGAGATCCATAATTGATTTAATAATTTAACATAGGTTAAGGTAAAATACCAAGACATATTTTCAATCTAAACATGCCTTAAAATATTTCATCTGCAAACTTCCCAAAGGCCATATGACATTGGTCAAAGTTTATTTATAATTATAGTGATAGTAAAAAATAATTATAATTATTAGGGGGCCTATAGAACTCAATTACAATATAAAAATAATCTTGGTTCATTGAATTTAATGATTTCCAATTTAATTAATTATTATCTACAAACTAAGTTGTCCTGATTGGGAAAAAGTTACAATTGATGATATTCAAGAATTAAATTTCATCATCTCATTTATGAGATTTAATAAGTCATATATAAAAATGTGTTTAAATTAATATCATTGTATAGGTGTCATGTTATATAATAACAAAACACCATATGGGTGGTTTGACTTGTGAAAGAAAACCTCAACTAATAGAATTGGGTAAAAAGGAAAATCAATTCAAGGAATAAAAATTTATTTTATTAAAATTAAATATTTAAATGAAATTACAAGAGATGTTTAGAAATACAAAAAACAATGCATTTCATAAAAAAACATTAACTGAATTATATATCACCCACATACATCATGCTTTTCAATCCCTAGTCATCTATTCTAGTGGATTGATTCTAGGCCACATATGAAAAAATGACCAACACCATTATAATAGTTAAATAATCTCAAATTGATTTTGAATCCACGATGGAATCATAAAAAATGAAATGAATGAATTATAATGGTATAATTATTATGGGTGATCTAAGACAACTGGAAACATTTGATTATGAGCACATATATAGAAGAACCATCAACACATTAGAGGAGAGAAAAAAGAGATAAACACATGGGAGATATATTGTGATAGTTGAGGAGAATAAAATATGGGAGAAAGTTTACTGGATTCAGGGAAAATTACCATTTCTCCCTCTTTAATTGGTAACACGATTTAGCTATGTGGTTATGATAACTATGATGCAACCATAATACAACACATACTTCCCAAATGACCAACCACAACATATTTCATATACATGGTTAGAACAACCAAGGGAAATAATTTTCCCAATGAAATATAAATCCTCCAAAACCTACATGGGTAAGGTGAATGTAAATACAATCCATATGATGTTTTTTCCCTCACCTATAGAATAAATACAGAGTATTCAAATATCCATTTTTCCTCAGGTGCATGATTTTACAAACTATGTGACATTATATATTGCCCAAATAGTTTTAAGAGACCTCAATCATGGTATAAATAAATTATGTTAATTATAAAAATACGCCATAAGTTTGATCTATATGGATAGAACTAATCTTGTGCCAACCATGTGTTGAATGTTGCCTATATGAAAATTGAGTTTCTGAAGCCTCATTGCTCCCAAAACTCATCTGAACTCCTAATACATATCATATTATTTAAACCCCATCTAAAAAACTAACAAGTATTAAAAATAATGAATTTACTTTTTGAAGACCAAATTCAATAATGACCAATCAAAATAATGGAAGTCAATATTCCCTTAGAATATTTCAACCTGTTCGAAACATGGGACATTATAACTCTAATCTTCTATATGTTCTCAAGAAAAAAATACAATGTTTTTTTCTCATCAGGTATGGAGGTGATTATGTTGAATATCAGCTATGGTAGTATATTATGATTCAATTCATTAACAGAACATATATTCATTTTGATGAGATGGTTGTGTTGAAGCACAAAAATTTGGCGATGAAAAAAGATAAAGGAAATAAATAAAATTTTAAAATCAATGTTGATATGATTAAAAATTTTCAATGATCTCCAAATATGATGAACTCATATAAGAGTAATAAATGACTCAAAAATTCATGATTATTTTCAAACAATTATATTAAATAATGATTAAAAAATATTGATGCTCAAGTGGGAGAACTAAAAGTTAATGATATAAAATATAGAGCATAACTCAGTAATATAATGTCGTTAATTCATTTTATGTTATAAACAAGAATTAAGAATCATTCTCATAGTTATGGGGTTAATGTAAAAATTATACTTTCAAAAAATGTAAGGAAAATTGAATATCTTAAAGAAGATGGGATACTTAGTGACTTGAAATAATGGATGTCTAAAATGGATAATGATATGCCTTTATTGAAGTCTAATAAATATTTGATCTTCGTGAATTACTGGAAGTGAAAAGGATCTAAATATTAAAGGGGAACATAGTTTGAAATATGTGTGTACATTAAATAGTAATATCAAGGAATGGAATGTTGTAATGGTATTTTAAAAGAGGATAATGTTGATTTCTCATATATTCATTCGAAAATAGATAGACATTAAACTATCATGACTTTGAAATTAATGGTGGAATTGAAATATTTTTAGTTATAATAGATGAGTATTAGAAATAAATATTTCATAGTGATTTAGATGAATACATTTACCTGATATATCTAGTAGGTTTCCTATAATACATAAATGAAGGCTTGGATTCAAATTTAATAAATTTACTTATGGGTTGAAGCAAGCACACAGACTATGATCTCAAATATTTGTCTCCTTTATATTGTAAGAATTATTCAAAAGGTCAAAGTGATATCATTGAGGTTACCATATATAGTGATATAATTGAAGATTCATCAGCTCACCCTTTTACATTGATTTCATAATATTAGTGTATCAAATGGTTTCATGGATTCTGAAGATAGAGAATAATATTGGTTGAACATGTGATATGAATGATTTCCAACAAGTTAAAAAATCAGACTAGTGGGGGTTGAGAGTGATATAAAAATATATCTTTATTGTAATAAAAATAAGAATCATTAATAAAATAATAAAAAATAATAAATATACCAGATAAACGGTAGTATCTACTAATCGTGTTGAAAAAATTTAGTTTTCGAAGATAAATGATCTGTAATTTGAAGATGGGAGTTGATGCGTGGATAAATAAATTTTCAAATTTTGATCAAAAGATAGATTATTGAAATTATTTTTATATGGTTTGATATTTTGTTTGTAGGTGTATTAGTAAGTAACTTAATCTCACACACTAGATGGAAACATTATGTATCCATAACATGGTATATATGTTACCAAAAAGTGGTAGAAGATATTACTCTATATTTTGGAGAGGAAGATTTGCAATATAGTATTGTGGATATAGACTTTACTATATATTTAGACACTCATGATACAATGACTATATTTTATTGTAATATATTAGAACCTTGATCACCTATAATTTTTTTTATAAGGCTTGCTACATTAAGTACAATATAATTATAGTATGTAGATAAGAAAAAAGTAAGGATGCAGTTGGTTTGTTGATGAAGTTTTTGAAAGAACATAAAGAATATCATGAATAAAGAATCTTATTCAATGATAATGAGAGTGTGATTAACATGACTCAGAATAAAGTAATTCAATAAGGAAAATTGAATAATGACCTAATTTACAACTTCATCATAAAGAATATTTAATAAAAAATGATAATAATTTAGATGATATATTGATTCCAAAAGTTGGTGGACAAGTTCACAGAAAATTTAGATCTGAAACATTTGTGTCATCATCATTCCTTATTGGAATTTGGTTAAATTATAAGAGTATAAAGAGACACTACATGTTTTTGAATGAAATGAGAGTTTTTTAATTTTACCAAACTATTCGAGTGTTCCAAAAAAATTATCAAGAAAATAGTCTTCAATTGAGATATTTCTTGCATTTGAATCATATTTCATGCCAACAATTCATGTTACCAAATTTGAGTAAATAGTTTTAGTTTACTATAATGTGTTCACCAAATTTAGTGTGTTAAATTTATAGGATATTATTAATCAACCACTCTAAGTGATAGTAAGATCATAAAATGTATGCACTCTATGATGGAATCACAACATTACAAATTTTCTGGTGAACATAATTATTGATAATAATGTATTGGATATGGCTAATTGGGGTAATTTTTTGAAGAAAAATTTCCCATGAAGATCACAAGTTACAAACTAAATTGATTTATATCTAGGAACAATTGAGGTATTTTATACATGGAAGATGAGATGAGTATTCTTATATAAGAGAGTGTGGTCCTACTACAAAGTAAATCCAAAATCTAATGAGTAAACTAGATACATTCCTTGTATATTAGTGAATTATATAGTCATAATATTTTATAATGTATTTTCTTACTTATGTCTTCGTTAATATTTTTTTTCTGAGAGTCAATTTCATAATTAGAAATATATAGTATTTCTTCAAATCAAGTAAGATAATTCTTCGGAAGCATGTTTATCACTAGTTTTATTTATTTATATTTAGTTTGTTTATTTGTTTCGTGTTTATTTTGAATGATTTATATATATTATGTAGTTATATGTTAGTTGTAATTTGGGTGTTGGTTATAGTGCATTGACAACCCAGTTATGGTAATCGTAGTTGAGATTGAACTTTCATGTGTTCTTTTTAATTTACAAAATTCTATAGAAAATATTTCAAGAAAAGATCTATTTCATTCAATATCTTATTTTATGTTATCTCAAAGAATCGTGCATTCTTAAAATGATCTCAATTATTCATGATATAGTGACTATCAGAAGATTCTGTATAGATAGAATGAGTGGCATGTCACTTACTCAATGTAATGAAATTACTTCCAATTAAATTTCACATGTCCATTACTATCTAGAATTATTTCATGATAAGTCAACATGGATTTTATATAAGTATTTTATTATTTTAACTTCATAACCTGTTGGTATATTGGTATAGTATGTTGAAAGGGGAATATATAACTCTTTATTAATTTAATTCATACACTTCAAAAAAAAATTTAAATTTTCTCTCATATAAATCGTGACTTTAAAATTGATATAAAGGAATTTATTTATAGATTTTTTATTATCCTATGAGTAGTGTAGACACCTAAGATGGGGTTGGGGTCATGAATACAATGTTTAAAACTCATTTTCCAAATTCTGATTTCTCAATTATTATTTAGCCCCGTGTTTAAATCAAAGCCTCATATTAAGATGTATGTTGATATAAATCTCTTTTCGAAATCATGTTGAACATGTTAAAAGAATGTGATGCAGTAATGAATGGAATATGTTTTTTTAAATGATCTGATCCTGATTTAAGAATTCTACACCATGTTGTGATTATGTCTTCATCTAGAAATATATTACCTAATAAACTACTTTCAATCAAACTATAGTTTATTCAAGTATGTTATCAATATACTCCAACTACAACATAATAAATAGGTGAATATTAATTCTATTACACATATCAATGAAATATAATCATTTATGGTGTTTCTAATATTATCTCAATAGTTCTCAATGACTTCAAACCAAATAAATTTTTAAAAGAGATGTTTTTGGAGACACTGATTTATCCTACATATTGATCTTCTTTTCCTTCCACGTGGTGTCTTAATATCGCGGTAACTGTTCATGAATAGTTTCATGCAACCCAGTTTCTCTTAGATATCAAAATTTTCTATAAACTATTTAATATATATTTATTAGGATCCTCTAAATCTCAAAACTCTTCAAGAATAAAACACCTATATAATTAACCACAAAAAAATTCTAAAGAACATGGTCTATTATTACTCAATAATTGAAGACAAATTATGGGAATATTTATTATTCAAAAAACTAAAAGTTTGGATAAATAATTTTTTTTATCAGTTCGCCCATGACATTAGGCACCCACTCTTCTACATTTATAACTCGCTTATTTTGCAATATCTCGTATCATTGGTATAGGTTTTAGTTCTACACACATCATTACCTTATTATTTTGTATTCTCCTATACATATTTTATTTTTCCACCATCAAATGATTTTTATTAGTTTAAATTCCACCATTATATGTCTTTTATTCACTTAAAACATTATAAAATTACATAATTGCCTCATTTAACTATATTATCTATTTGATCCACAATTTTACAAGTATATTCATAATATTTTTATAGAAATTCTTTGTTTTGGTAAATGGAAACATATCTATGATATTGTGCACTCAAAAAATCAAATAATTTCATGAATCTAAATTTGGTCTCTATTGTATTTTGTAGTCATAGAACATTGGAATATTCACATATCTCCTCATTATTATTTAAATAAATATATCTTATGATAATAAAAATATAATCATTTCATTGTTATATTCAATTTTTCGACAATTTATTATCTAAAATAAAACACCCATTTTATTTTATAATAATCATAATATTTCCGCACAAAAATACTCCAAATAATATCCAAATTTAATTTAGTATTAATGTATGAATAAATTATACAATAGAAAATAAAATCCCGATACATTATCTTGTAATATAAGATTTTTTTTGGAAAAAATTATAGATTGATGATTTAATCATTATAACCAATACATCATATTATAATATCTATTATAAATCCAAACATTTATCATGAATAAATAAGTAGATTTTGTTATTTAAGTCATTGAATAAGAGAACCATCATTACAAAATATTTTTTCACATATATAAAATCTTCAATTTCTATATTTTTTGGTAAATTATAATCCCATACCTTCTTCTATGTTAAATGTCCTTATTAGTAAAAAAGTGTTGGATCATAATTTTTTTTTTAATCTCTGATGTTAAGTACATGAATTTTCTAGTTTTACATCATCATCATCACCATTTTTTTTATAATGATATAATTTTACAAGTACAACTAAAAAAATAAATAACTAAAAAACTAAGGAACCTGTGAACTTTCATTTAAGATGGTCTATACTAATTATTACCAAGGGATTCTCCTCTAATAAATTAACCCTGCAAGAGGTAGATTCATATAAAATAGATATTGTGCAATTTAAACCTCATGATTGGATATAGAGGCAAGATAATCCCCCATCATGTTTCCTTTTCTCCAACTGTGCTGGATTTCTATATGGTTGCATATGGAATTCCCTAATCATCAGACGATATAAACAATTAACCATGGGGATTCATGAGTATTCTGTAGAGAGTTTCCAATATTTAGAGAATCATTCTCCACTACTGTTAGAGTAACATTTATTTTTCTGTATATAAATAGGAATGTGAGCATTACAATGGATTTTGAATTTAGGGAGTGACCAGAATGTATGATGTGTATGAAAAAGTTCAAACTTCTCTTGGGGTCACAACCTAATCCACTTCTATGCATGGAATGCATGGAACATGATCAATAAGTGTAGATCTCGTGGCTCGAATCTTTTCAACTCCAATATAACTAGTGACCCCGAGAGACACCAGTAACTGTATGTGAATATGATATACCTAATTAGAGTGGTCTCAAGGTGGGAACTTGTATCATGTTCTTCATAATCTGGGTCATTTCTAGGAGAAAATGTTTTTTTCTGATCAAAATTTTTTTAGTTGATCATACACCTCCTTCAAAAAAAATGTGGTTTCTTGAATTCCATAAATTCCATCATCCATTAATGAGCACCAGTTCTCCATATTTTCCCTCGGGACCACCTATTCCACTCCTTGGAATCATATGTTGAGCAAGGTAATTCCTATAATTTTATTACAATTTATACATATGAAATCTAAAAAATATTTATAAACTATACTGACACAATCTACATCAAAAAATATGTATTTCATGATTTCCACTGACTAAGACTCACAGCATGTTCATCTGGATTATAAGTTAATCTAGAGCCTTTTAATATTCTCATTCATCATTAAAGATTTATTTCTTATCTAATAAAACAACAATACATCGCGACAACCTCCATAAATCCTATAAGATAACCCCATGGGTCCAATTGATTTAATGGTTTTAACATCTTGTGGGAATATTTCATATAAAATGTTCATGTAGAAGATTATATAAAAATAAACTTCTCTGAGTTGTCGCTAACATAAATGATATCAATGGTTACTCATTGATTATTTTCTAGAACTGAATTAATTAATAATAGGTGCTGAATCACCGGCCTTGAGGTACTATCCTTTAAAGGATATCCTAAAAATCTATGAACAGATTCAACCCAGTTATGGTGAATGAAGGATATCTCCTCCATTCCAACAATCCAATGGGAATAACACATGATATTTGATTATTGAGGTTGTACCATATTCCCATTAGACCCTCCCACTACATCCCTCTCTCCCAAACCAAAAACATCCATTGCTCAAACCCAGAGTAATCTACCATCAACTACATCGCATGAGAGCATTTCATGCATTCCATGCAGGGTATCCAATATATCCTTCACATTGATAATTCCAACCATTTTGTGTATTTACAATCTCTTCTAGGAGTCTTAAGTTATATTTCCCACACTCTTTAGAATCTATAATGAAGTAGGAAATGATCTTATCAATATTTAAGATGACAACCATTGGAACTCTGATCACCAATATAGACTAAAACAGAATAGTGGTGATATAACTTTTAACTAATGTTTTCCTCCCCCAAAATATGAATACCAATTCATCTAATTTATTATTCTGCTCATAATCCTATTTAATATTTTATCAAAATGATGAATGTGAAACCTACATGGGGATACATGGTCGCCCAATAAATTCATGAGAAAATTTCTTCATTGGATACCCATAGTGCTACATAGATTAGTTATCCTTCTATCCAGGAATTAGTGATTTATATGTATGGATTTTTGACTGATTTATTACCAGACCTTTCTATTTTTAAATAGCATCAATGGTTCCATTTCAAAATTCAAACTAATCTCTTTATGGAATTCAATAAAATCATTGAATCCTCTAAAAACATACATGAGAGATTCCTATGAAGATAGCCCTATAGAGATAGAGAGTGGAGTAACCATTGAAGTTACTCTAATTAATGGTCCATCATAGGTTATATTGAGATAAAATAAATGGGGATGTGGAAAACTAATCCCCTTACCTTAACCCCCATTTTTTTTTGAAAAAATCGTAGTTCACGCAAAAAAAAGAGATTTCCCTACAATATGAACTCAAGAATATAAAAATGAAGTAAATGACCCTTTTTACAATCCATCCTTTATCAAAAAGTGGATGTTGAAGTTCTATTAGATTTTTTTCTAAAACTTACCAATGTTGATGATTAAAAGCATATTTTAACAAAAGACCTTGTTTTGAGGTGTTTGATTAGTTCATCTGTCATTATAATGGATCCTTTGTTCATCATACCCTTTCAAGTCCATGTTGTTCATCAGAAATCCAATTTGGGAGATGGGTCAAATATCTCTAATTAATGATTCTATCAAGTAACATTTACGAGAAATTAAACATGATAATGGGTCTATAATGATGAATAGACATGGGATATTTTATCTTACGAATGTAGAAATTTTTTTGGCACAATCTATAGGGGCCAGACCCCCTCCCTAGAAAAAACTATGAATTGGCCAGACCATATCATTCATAACCACATCATAGGATTCTCTATAAATTGTACTTGGATAGAAATCATGGACATGGGAACATGTTGGTAGAGACTCTCCATCACCTCACTAATTTCTTTACCCTTTGTTAATTCTTCCAAAATAACTTTTATTACACTTCAAACCAGGGAATAAATAGCTTTGAGTCGGGTACTTCCCCCCAAATAGCCACCACTCATGTTGGGGTTGTGTCCAACTACAAGAGATTCAATGTGAGATTAGTTCATTCTCCCCACAACATCATTTTCATTTGTGTAAATACAATCCTCGAAGAAAATATTACCCATGTGTATACACCACATTCCATTTATATAAGAATGAAAAAAATCTATATTCCAATATTCTTCCCTATGACAATTGATTCATGAGTGCTTCTGGTCCAAATTATTGAGTCTCAAAAACATGTCTCCTAGGATGTCCTTAGTGTTTAAAAGATAACTAAATAACATATCATTCTTGTTATTCTTGAGGCTGATATCCATCTCTTCAATATCCATATTAATCGCATCAAAAACATGAAAATGTGGAGGATAAGTTTTGATTCACAAGATGAGATCTATGATGAGATTTATAAGATTATAATTTAGAATTATCAATGATGATTCCTAGATCGACATGTACTTGGAATTTGAAACCACGTGGTGATAACATGATATGTTAGTCGATGACTTAGAGAAGTTAGAATGCCCATTCTTATGTTATCAAGGTGAAACAGTGAAAAAATTCAGTGAATGACCAGAGAGGATATAAACCAAATGAGCAACCTTTTCATTCTGAAAAAAGAAAATGGAATGATCATTCACTAAATACATATAAAGGTGACACATGAAGCGAAAACACCCTTTATGATTGGTGCACCATGTATATTGGTCATATGAAAACCCCATAGCTGAGAATCTGCAATGAGATATACACTCCACAGACTCCCCACAAGATATATGTGGGAATTCAACCCTCCCATTTATCTATTCAGGGAATATGAATACATTTAATTCTACATTATAGATCCAAGGTAAGCACCCAGATCCGAGGATTCCTAGTCATTCCAAAAATTCATCATTTCTTAAATTTCACAATTACCATAGATAAAAGAGGAAAAGAAATTGTGACCCCATGAGGTGATCGTCACAATAACCATTTTATCATATGGTGTGAATAGATAAATAGTGGAATGATGACTCCAAAATAACTAAATATGAGAATTATGCTGATTCTCATGAAGGAATGCATGCATTCAGATCTGTGGTGCGTACTCTGAGAGTTTATTATTATTCAGTTTGAGATCATGTATTATATCTAGAGACATTGAATGCTTCTGTATTTCATTAGAGATGAAATCATTTTTTCTCGATCTCAGATGCCATAGGAATTATATATTCGGAGTGATATCATTGGACAGATAATTTCCTAACTTATTCTACATGTAACATTACCCCCTTCATTTAATAATTTAAACTTTAATTTTTGAATTCGGATTTGGAACTACTGTGCATCCCACTAGACGATAGAGAAGACAATGTATGAATGGAGTAAGTCGCAATTTAAGAACAAGATTTGGAATGTTTCATCTCACTCACCACTCTTACCTTGGGTGTTTCAAAATAAAAAATCATTTAAATAGAAAAGTATCGTGTACCCAACGATTCAATATCATTGGAGAATTAAAACATTGCATCCGTCTTGAAATAATATTGGGATGATGAAAAAACATGAGGGATTGAGGCTCCTAAATGGCTAAGTTATACTCGCGTAGAGGGAACTCTAAGAATATTTCCTCGAAGGAGGTCCTCAACACATTAATAGTAACAACTAGAGGGGGATAAAATTTGGAAATTTCATTGCCTTGATAATTTTAAAGAAGAAAACCTGGCTCAACCTCGAGAAATCTGCGACTTGGTTCGAATGAAAACGGACCCTTGATGGGGGTGAGTTCTAGGAAGGTGAATATAACAGAATCTAATTGTTGTGAAAGAGAAAAAGACACCATAAGATTCTAATAAATTTCTTATAAGCCAATATGCTTTTCATATCTACCCATATCGACCCTGCAAGATGAAGGATAATGTTTCTTCGAAGAGAAAGCATTGGAAAAAGGGGTCCCTACCAGGTCTTCCTCGATGCACTAAAAACATGTTTTTTCTTACATCGAGAGAATTACCTTACAATATATAAGAGTAACTGAACCTATGTAATGAGGAATAAACCATCACCTGGAGTCATTTGAAAGAATATTTAACCTTGTGGAATAAACAATCCAAAAGGTCTTGTGTTTGGTCCATCTCAACACATAAGAGACTAGTTGACATTTCATCAAGATCAATAATTCTCTCATCCACACACAAATAGTTCCCAAGAGAATCTTCAATAGCATGTGAGAAGGATCATTCTAAATGTGAAGAGGAATACCTGGTAAAGATATCCATACTTTCATTAAAATGGATCCATAAGAAAAATGAGATTCCATATCACATCAAAAAGGATTTAAAAATCATTTTCCCATAGATT
Organism: Viscum album; assembly: GCA_963277665.1. Classification (NCBI taxonomy): domain Eukaryota; kingdom Viridiplantae; phylum Streptophyta; class Magnoliopsida; order Santalales; family Viscaceae; genus Viscum; species Viscum album. The sequence continues at coordinate 698,975,899 of OY728163.1, forward strand.
AGGGAACAATACTCCATTTATGTATGAAATATTCATGTGAATAAAGGACTACGTCAAAGGCCTTCTCATTCAGTATTCAATCCTAACTCAATATAGCTTCATGATGTTTTTTTCATTAAAAATAGATTTTTAATCATCACATATCAATCTTAAACAATAAGAAATTAATCAAAATGTCCTTATAATGATTAATAATATTTATTGGTGGTGAATTTTGTTGAGATATGTTTAGCATTATCTACCTTATAATGTTCTAGTTGGTTGGTCTCAACCATATGTAGACATTTCCCATCCATACAATTATTAGTTTAATCCTTATAAATTTGTAGGTTGGGTCATATTAAGCTACCTCTTTAACTTATATGTCCCAGCCTAAAATGTACAAACTTTGTGTCCCAACAATTCTAATTATGTCTTCAAATTTCAATTATGAGTCTAAAAAACATGTGGTAGTTTTACAAACATTGTAGTTAACTATATCCAAATAATTTGATAAAGATCAACCATTTTATAATTTCATTACATTTAATATATTATTCTTATATTGTGAAATTTCATAAATTAAATACACCATGAATGTAACACCCCCAGACTTCATTGTACGTTATTTCTTCAAAATAATTCACTAACTTTCACTACATGCAACACCGAGTTCAAGCGCACCACGACTTACTAAACTATCCGTTCAAAAGCAGTTATGAATAGTTTTAACTGAATTTTTAACTATATATAATCATTATGCCTTTAGAATCCATATTATGAGTTTCCTAGTCATAATTTAAGAACTAATTCATTTTTTAAGATAAAAGAAGTACTTTTAAAAAAATGAACTTTTTTGGCCTTTCAATAGTGAACCCTTTTTAAATCTAATATTTTAAACTTTTATATATTCAATTTCAAAAAATAAACTTATTCTTTAGAATCGGGCATATGAATTTTGTTTTAATGATTTTTTGGTGTTTTTCTGATAACTTTCATATTTGGGTGAATAGTATAAAATACTATATTTTAACTAAAAACAACTTTTTTAATCAATAAAATTAATAGTGTAAAATTATACATTTTAATGGTTTGGAAGTATAAATAGATTATCTTTTTAACATTTAATCCAATGGTAGTCATTGTAAGTAATTTCACTTTGAGATTGGACATAAACAAGTGTCAATCTTTTGATAGTTATTGTTTCTTAATAATACACATTTTGGTTTTGACAACGGAAATTAATTTTAAATATATAAATGTAGATTCTATGTTTTTAATTTTTTAAAATAGACTTCATTTTAGAATTCTTAATATCAAAATTATATTTGGATAAATTTTTGGTATTTTTCTGAAAACATTCAATTTTTGATGAATAGTGAAAACACTGAGTTGTTGTTTAAAACTAACTTTTTATTTAAATAAGTATTTAATTTAGTTAAATTTATTTTAGGTAAAAATAGATAAATAATACCTATATATGTTCAATTTAATTCATTGGAGTAATTTTTTAATAATATTATATATATATATATATATATATATAATTTTATTGAACTTTTCACCGTCTTTTACCCACCTCCTAGGAAAATTGGAAAATTCGCATAAAACCTAATTTTTCCACTTCTGTGAGCGTAAATTCAAAAATACGACAGACATGTTTGATATCAGTAAAAAAATGTGGCTCAATGAGATAAAAATAATTTTTTTTGAATAGAAACTTTTTACTTTTATTTACCACAGTTAAAAGTAAAAAGTGTAATTAAGGGTAAGAATGATATTATTCTTACACTAACACATGTCCAAATACTATTGGATAAGTTTAATTCAACCAGAAACATCCTTAGGAATAAAATATGATCCTTTAGGTCCACTTGGATTAGATTAGGAAATTTATTATTATTTAATTCAAAGAAGGGTTAAAAGAGTTAAAATCAATGTTTAATAACTAAAAAATTTTAATATAGGGTTATACATAATATAAATTCGACTATAAATATTTATTAGAAAGATAAAAAGATTTCATACATAATGGTATTTTATTTATAATTTTTAGACATTATATAATTAAATTTATTTATGACACAATGATGATGCTGAAATTACTGTATTAATGAATGATTAAACTACTAGACATTATAAACATCCAAATAAATGTAATTTGAGACTTTTTATAAATTCCACTAATTTAATATATTTTTATGACATGTTAGGGTTGGTTAGATATTTTTTTGTAGTAATCAGGTGTTTATGATTAAAAAAACAAATACCAAATAGTGTCAAAATTGACATAACATAGTTTTTAAAACAAATATTATATTATTAATTGATATAATAATCCTAAAAATATTAATATCAGAAAAAAGACTTATACAAAAATATATATTCCATTGATGAACCAATTTTGGTTTTATTGTCATTTTATTTTAAGTTTATTTAACATATAATATAAAAATACAAAGATACATGGTAAATGTTAAACTATTTAACTAAGTGTTAAATCTAAAATTTAAGGATAATATGGTGACTCAAACCTCTATAAAACCTATTGTTGGAGTAATTTTCTACCCATCCCCACCTTATACTTTAAATAATACATTTTGGAGACATTATAAAGCGAAAATTATTTTCTTATAAAATAAAATTTTAATTTTTTCCTAAGGTTCCCCTCACCCCTCTTATAAAAGGGAACTCACCCTTCACACTAATTAACACCATCAAAAGCATTTGAATCATCCAAAACCAGCCCGAATATCCTCCCAACTATCATATATTCATACTATAGGAATTAATTTGGTCAGAAGTCTAACCTAAGGATCCCTTTTGATCAAATCTAAACGAAGAACACAAAGAAGAGGTAATGATTTCACCACCCACTTTCAAGTTCTTTTATTCGTCCACTTACCCTTTATTTGATGTTTCAATTATAAAATAATAACTTCAATATCTTCAATATACTATGATGTTATTATAAATATGGAACAACTCTATTCATTATTCTATACATCTTATGAATGATAATGTCACCATGCGTGAGTATGTACGGCTTACCGTCTCCACGCTATGGTTTAATTTTTTATTCAACACTGTGTTATTTGGATGGATATAATGATGAGTAATATGTATATAAATAATGAAAATAACATGATAATGACTATGTAAAATTAATATACCATCCAATTCCACACCTTTAAGTAAATGATATTGTCGCTCGTGCATACGTATGGATTACCGTCTCCACGACACGATGAGATTCATTTCCACATTCACCATTCATCGATGATTATAAAAATATTTATTACTAAAAATTTTGTAATATTTTACATAATATTTCTACTGGAGATATATATATATACTTATATATATCTTATTCACTTAGTTCCGTTCAATATGATATGAAAACAGAAACACCGTTTATGCGTACGTACGGACTGCCGTCTCCAGGAACGGTGTTTTCCATTTCATATATATGTATATTATAAATATTTATATTCTAAATATATATGATATATAAATCATGTTTTATATTCTGGAAGTATTTAAATCTTGATCTATGTGATACAATCAAGAGTAAAAAGTTAATACACGTATGATAAAGAAAGCGATTATTACCTGAAATGTCAATTTAACATGAAAATTATTATTAAATGGGTAGTATAAAGTCATTAATGAATCATTTATGATATCATAAATATTAATATGGTTCTGTTATACATAAATAACATACTTTTATCTTCATACAGGAGTTTAACTGTACCCTCTAGTAAAGGAAAGTGCAAGGTAAGGGGTTTTCATCTCACTCCTTATTCCTGTGAGATTCATGCCATATTGACACTATTACATTTTGTGTGTTGTATGTACTTCCCATAATTGTATTCTTTGTTTAATACACTATAATTTAAGGGTATTTACATATTAATTGTATGATACTTCTTTCATGGGGTGTATGTTTTGTAAGTTACCAAATTTGTAAGTGTTAATTTCACAATCTCTTTATTATCCGAGGATGTTTTTACGTAAGTATCTACTGGGACCTCTTTATCATACACATCCATGTTTCATAAAAATATATTTCAAAACATTTTTGATTTACTATAAAATTGGATAATGTAGTTTATAACCTTTTTTGACTTTTTATAAGATGTTTTGAAAGGAATCTTTCCATCGTTTACCAAAAAATGTACTTTATAACCTTTTCGACAAAACTAAGGTAAGAATGCCTTTTTTTAACTTATATGGAGGGTGCTGCTATTTTCCACCATTATAACATCATCAAAGCTTCCTTTAAAATGATATAAAAATATTTTCAAAATAAATGTTTTCTTTTATAATAATGTGACATTAAATGATTTCAAAATAGAAAGATATATTTGTCTCAAATAGTTTTGATTTCATCTATGTCAACATGTTTTGATAAATTTTAAACTAGTTTGAAGTTGAATTATTATGATACAAATATTCTATATAGTATGTATGGTTTTGTGATATGTTTAACTGTGGATGTTATATTTTTATACCATTCATGGTTTATGGTTAAAGTATTTACTTTTCGTATGCTAGTTTTTATATGAATGTTTATTTTATATTTCAACCTCTTCTTAAGTTGAATGTGTTGGACTAGTATGTTCCGGGTTGGGGATCGGTAAAAGTAAGCCCTCGGGGATGGGGTATAGTTACAGATGACCCTCTCGGTTGGAGTCTAATTACAATGGCTCTCTGGGTTGGAGTCCGGTTATAGAGGCTCTATGGGTTTGATTCCGATTATAGAGGCTCTCTAGGATGGAGTCCGATTACAGAGGCTCTCCGGGTTGGGGTCCGGTTATAGTTTTCCACTAGGTCCTAGCATGAGGCCAGGACACAAAAATTAAACATCAGCATTATACATTCCCTTATTATGAAAATAGTTATTACCTATGATTATTTGACTAGTAGAATTTCCATGTGCATGTTTATATGGTAATGTTTTATTTAATTTTCCATATTATGTTCAAGTTTATATTTAAAAGGCTATTGTTTTTATTACACATCTTGCCTTAAAATTTTATAGCTTCCACTAAATTATTTACCCTTACTAGGAATCTGAGCTCACCCCTTTCTTATGTTTTATTTTCCCAGGATTCCAAGAAGTGTATTATGATTTATATACAGGGTTAATCTTAAAGTAATAATGGCGTTCTCAAAGAACTATTTATGATGTGTTTTAAGTTTGAAATTGTAATGTAAAGTTAATTTATGTAATCTATTTTCCAAGACTGCCGAACTAATCGGTCCTTCGGGACATGTTTCTCGGTAATCATGCCAACGTATTAAAATAATCCACCTATTCTAGGTAATTGGGGTTGGGGAATTACAGTTGGTATCAGAGGAAGATTAGAAACAACCTTGGAAACTAGATTTTGATAAACTATGATTAATGCACATTACCCTATGATAGACTATGAGGATTAGTATAAAAGAACATCCTAGAATTTTGGTAATGTAGATATTTTTGAGTTTTCCAAGAAAATACATCCATGTCTAGATACGATTACCTAGAGGTGTCTCTGGCATAGATTTACCTAGGGGTAAAACCCGAAAAACCCGCTTTGAGCTAGACTCAAAGGGGAACTGGAGCACGATAACAGGCCTTACTGCACTCTTGGTTACGATACTCCTGGGGGATATACTTAGGATAATTATCATTTTATTTAAAAATCATTCTGAAGGATTTATGAGTATATATATCCTCAATGAAAATATTTTTATGAATTATATCCATAAACTGTTCAATTAACGTTAGATATTTTACAGGTTTGGAATTATTCATTACAATTAATAGACTGACCTAGTGTATTCCATTGTATAGAAATGGCACCCAGTATAAGGAATGTGAACTCCAACAATACGTATGATCCAAAGAGTAAGAAGGATTATATCATTCACAGTATTAATCCAAAATTTAGAAGGGAAATAGTCTCCCATGTATTCATAACATATGAAGAAATATTATCATGTTTTAATAAGATAAGTAAAGAATTATTTGAGTCCTATGGATTTGAAGAGAATCAAGAGAATAAAAGGATGGATGAGAGAAAGATGGATAAAGGGAATAGGGAAAAGAAGGATTTTCCCATATGTGATAAATGTGGAAAAAATCACCTTGGTAAATTCTGGAATGGAATGGTAGTATGTTATAAGTGCGGAGAAAAAGGACGCCCAGTATGTGATTGAAAGGGTAAGAAAAAAGTTTATAATGTACAATGATTCATCTGAAATAACATGGGACACTACACAAATCAATGTCCAAATCATCATAGTATACCCTAAATGCTGCTATTGGATAAGAATCTTGTTATGATACTACCAAAGATGAAGAGGAATGATTAAGAGTTCTTATATCGTTATTAAAGTATTGTGTCATTTGAGTGTTGTATCAATGATGTACTGGTTATATGAATTATGGAAATAAATAAGGATTGTAATTCAGTACAATTTCCTTGGAAATTTGAGATTATATAGTCCTGATACTAAGGTAGTAATTTTGGAGTAGGAGATGATTGATTTGGATAAATTATATTGGATATTCTTGACTATCTTAGAACTGATTAATGGTCTGTTTAATTCATGATTGATGGAGTATTCCAAATTTTTTCATATAAGGAATATATATAGTATTCTATATGGAATAAGGGAGCAAAAATGTAATATATAAGATTTTTACGATGTATTGAAAGAATACATGATGAACGTATACCCATGTTATTATGTGGTAAAAAGGATCTTCATGGTGTTTAACTTCCTTATAAATTTTGGACTATGAGTTTGGATAGAAGTATTACGGATAAGTCTGATGGTTGGAAAAGATTAATTTTGAAATTTGATATTATTGTTATGTTTATTTTTGGATTGTTATAAAAAGGACAACACGCGGACCATGTGACAATTCGTTATGACGAACAAAACTACGGGAATCAAACCCACACCATTGTGTGATTGGGATTTATCTCCAACCACTGGACTACATAAGTCCCTGGATGGTATAATCTAGTTTTTTAAAGGGTCTGATTGGTGAATTATAAATTCATTTTTATTGGAACCCTTAGGATAAATAGAATATTTTTTTGAAATCTTTTTGTAGTGGCAGATGAGTTTGTGTTAGGAATTAGTTAAGGGATGTAACTCTACTTGTCAAGTGTATATATATATATTCCCTCTTATTAAGACTAAATTTTATGAACCCAATTTCCGATATGAGTTCTCCACAAAGGTATTTTCTATTTTAAAAATTTTATTTTCGAAAAACAATTTAAAATAGTGGGGAAGCAATTTATTGAAGGAGGGAAGAATGTAGCACCAAAGATTTCATAGTACGCTATTTCTTCAATGTAATTCAAAAATATTCACTAAACGAAACACCGAGTTCAAGCACACCACGACTTATCAAACTATCCATTCAAAAGAGGGTATGAATAGTATTAAATGAATTTCAACTATATATAATCCTTATAATTTTAGAATCCATATAATGAGTATCCTAGACATAATGTAAAAACTAATTCATTTTTTCAAATAAAAGATGTATTTTTCAAAAAATGCACTTTTTCTGCCTTTTAATGGTAATCCCTTTTCAAATGAAATATTTGAAACTTTAATATATTAAATTTGACAAAATAAACTTATTTTATAGAATCAGGACATAAGAATTTAGTTTCAAAAAAATTTTGGTGTTTTTCTGACAACTTTCATATTTGGGTGAATAGTAAAAAATACTATATTTTAACTGAAAACAACTTTTTTAATCAATAAAATTTATAGTGTTAAATTATACATTTTAATGGTTTGGAAGTATAAATAGATTATATTTTTCCATTTAATCCAATGCTAGACATTGTAAGTAATTTCACATTGAGATTGGGCATAATTAAGTGTCAATATTTTGATAGTTATCGTTTCTTAAAAACACGCCTTTTGGTTTTGACAAGAGGAACTAATTTTAAATTAATAAATGCAACTTAAATATTTTTAATTTGGTAAAATAGACATCATTTTTGAATTTGGAATATCAAAATTAGCTTCAGGATAATTTTTGGTGTTTTTCTAAAAACATTCAATTATTGATGAATAGTGAAAAACACAAAGTTATTGTTTAAAACTAACTTTTTATTTAAATAATTATTTATTTTATTTAAATTTATTTTAGTTAAAAATAGCTACATAATATGTATATGTGTTAAATGTACTTCATTGGATTCATTTTGTAATAATATTAGATATATATAATTTTATTGAACTTTTCGTTGTCTTTTACCCACCTCCTAGGAGAATTTGCAAATTCGCATAAAACATAATTTTACCGATTTTGTGAGTGTAATTTCAAAAATCCGAGAGACGCGGTTCATATCCGTAAAAAAATGTGGTTAAATAAGATAAAAATAAATTTTGGTGAATAATATATTTTTACTTTTATTTACCACATTTAAAACTAAAAAATGGTAATAAGGGTAAAAATGATATTATTTTTACCCTAACACATGTGAAAATTCTATTGGATAAGTTTAATTCGACAAAAAACAACTTTAGCAATAAAATATGATCTTTTAGGTCCACTTGGATTATATTTGGAGAATTATTATTATTTAATTCAAAGAAGCGTTAAAAGAGTTAAAATCAAAGATTAAGAACTAAAACATTTTCAATATAGGGTTATACATATGATAAATTAGACTATAAATATTTATTAGAAAGATAAAAATATTTCCTACATAATGGTATTTTATTTATAATTTTTATACATTATATAATTAAATTTATTTATGACATGATGATGATGCAGTAATTACCATATTAATGAAAGATTAAAATAATTGACATTATAAATATCCAAATAAATTTAATTTGAGACATTTTTATAAAGTACACTAATTTTCTAGGTTATTATGTAGTATTAGGTTTTGTTAGATCAATTTTTTTTTTTGAATTAATGTTGCTGTTATGATTTTAACAAAAAAATACCAAATAGTGTCAAAATTGACATAAAATAGTTTTTAAAACAAATATAATATTATTAATTGAGATAATAATCCTAAAAATATTAGGTTCTTCCAAAAGGCTTATATAATAATATATACATCATTAATGAACCAATTGGGGTTCGATTGGAATTTTATAGTAAGTTTATTAACCTTATAATATAAAAATAAAATGAGACATGATAAATGTCAAACTATTTAACTAAGAGTTAAATATAAATGTAATGGTTAATATGGTGACCCAAAGCAGTCTAAAACCCATTTTTTGAGTATTTTTAGACGCATACACACCTTAGCCTTTAAATAATACATTTTGGAGCCATAGAAATCGAAAATTATTTTATTATAAAATAACTTTTTATGTTTTTCCTAAGGTGCCCCTCACCCCACTTATGAAAGGGAACTCCCACTTCACTCTAATTCACACCGTCAAAGCAATTTGGCTCAGCCAACCCCAGACCAAATATCCTCCCAACTATCCTACCTTCATCCTAGTAGAATTATTTTGGTCAGAAAGGCATCCAAATATCCTTTTTGATCAAATCAAAAGGAAGAACCCGAAGAAGAGGTAATGATTTCACCACCCTCTTTCAAGATCTCTTATTCTTCCACTTACTCTTTCTTTGTTGTTTAAATTCTAAAATAATAACTCCAGTATCTTTTTTATACTGTGATGTTATTATTAATATGGACCAACTATATTCATTATTCTATCTATCTTATGAATGATAATGTCATCGTGCGTGTGTACGTACGGCTTACCGTCTCCACGTAATGGTGTAATTTGTTATTCAACACTATGTTATTTGAATGGATATAATGATGAGTAATATGTATAAAAATAATGAAAATAACATGATAATGTCTCTATAAAATTAATATACCATCCAATTCCACACATTTAAAAAAATGATATTGTCGCTTGTGCGTACGTACGGATTACCGTCTCCACAACGCGATAATATTCATTTCTACATTCACCAATCGTCGACGATTATAATAATAAATATTACTAATAAGTATGTAATATATGAAATTATAATGCTAGTGGAGATATAAATATATATATATATATATACACTTACATATATCTTATTCACTAAGTTCTGTTCAATACAATATGAAAACGGAAACAGCGTTTATGCGTACGTACGTACTACCGTCTCCATAAATGATGTTTTCCATTTCATATATATTTTTCTATTATAAATATTGATATTCTAAATAAATGTGATATATAAATCATTTTTTATATTTTGGATGTTTTTAAATATTTATCTATGTGAAACAATCAAGAGTAACAAGTTAAAACACGTACAATAAAGAAATCGATTATTACCCAAAATGTTAATTTATCCTTACGTCATTAATGAATCATGTATGATATCATAAATTTTAAAATGGTTCTATTATAATTTAATAACATACTACAATATTCATCCCAGAGGTTAAACATACCCTCAACTAAAGGAAAGTGAAAGGTAAGGGGTTTTCATCTCACTCCTTATTTTCGTGAAATTCATGCCATATTGCCACTATTACATTTTTGTGGTGTATGTACTACCCATAATTATATTATTTATGTAATACACTTTAATTTATGTGTATTTACATATTCATTGTGTGATACTTCTATCATGGGCATATGTTTCATAAGTTACCAAATTGGTAAGGGTTAATTTCACAATCACTTTATTAACAGAGGTTGTTTTTACGTAAGTATCTACTGGGACGTCTTTATCATCCACATCCATGTTTCTTGAAAATGTATTTCAAAAAAAAAATTATTTAATATAAAATGGTATAAATTAATTTATAACATTTTTTTGCTTTTTATATGATGTTCTGAAATGAATCTTTCAATCGTTTTCCAAACAAGGTACTTTATTAAATTTTGACAAAACTAAGGTAAGAATGTCTTTTTTAAGTTATATGGAGGGTGTTGCTATTTTCCACAGTTATAACATCATAAAATCTTCCCTTACAAGATTATAAGAATATTTTCACAATAAATTTTTTCTTTTATAATAATTTGACTTTAAATGATTTCAAAATATAAAGAGTTATTTCTCATAAATAGTTTTGATTTCATCTATGTCAACATCCTTTGATAAATTTTACACTTGTTTGAAGTTGATTTATTATGATAAAAATATTCCATATTGTATTTAAGGTTTTGGTATATGTTAGACTATGGATGTTCTATTTTAATACCATTCATGGTTTATGGTTAAATTATTGACATTTTGTATGCTATTTTTAATCTGAATGTTTATGTTATATTTCAACATCTTCTTAAGATGAATGTGTTGGACTAGAATGTTCCGAGTTGGGGACTGGTAAAAGTAAGCACTCTGGGTTGGGGTTCGGTTATAGTAAATCCTCCGGGGTGGATTCCGGTTACTGAGGCTCTCTGGGTTAGATTTCGGTTACAGAGGCTCTTCGGGTTGGAGTATGGTTACAGATGCTCTCTGAGTTGGAGCCCAGTTATAGAGGCTCTACGGTTTGGAGTCCAGTGATATAGGCTCTACAGGTTAGAGTCTGGTTATAGAGGCTCTCCAGGATAAATTCTGGTCACATAGGCTCTCTAGGTTGGGGTCTGGTTACAGTTAGCCCATAGGTCCTGGCCTGAGGCCAGGACATAGAAATTAAACTTTGGAATTATACATTCCCTCATTATGAAATTAGTTATTACATGCGATTATTCGACTAGTAGAATATCCATTTACATGTTTATATGGTAATGTTTTTTTTAATATTATGTTCAAGTTTATATTTAAAAGGCTATTGTTTTTATTACACATCATTCCTTGAAAGTATATAGCTTCCGCTAAATTATTTTCCCTTACTGGGCATATGAGCTCACCCCTTTCTTATGATTTATTTCCCCAAGATTCCAAGAAGTTTATTATGATTGATATGCAGGGTTAAGCTAAAGGGAATAATGAAGTTCTCAAAGAACTATCTATTTTGTGTTTTATGTTAGAAATTTTAATGTAATGTTAATGTATGTAATCTATTTTCCAAGACTACTAAACTGATCAGTCCTTTGAGACATGATTCTATATAATCATGAAAATGTATTAAAATAACGCACCAACTTTGGGTAACTGGGTTTGGGGCGTTACAATGAATTGCTTTATTTCCTCACATGTCCTCTTCAGAATAATTAATATTTATATAAAAAATATCAGAACACATATTTGGAATAAATTAAAAAATATTAAAATCATCATCATCATTCCCAAAATCTTTCCAAATGATTATAACTGAGGGTGAGTATTTCAAGTTTTTATCTAAATTTAAACTTCAAAATTCAGTTTAAAACATTCAACAAAATTTCCATCTGATTTTTCTCAATAATTTTATCAGCCAATATGATATATTTCTCTATGAATTTTTTTTCAAAACATCACCAACATTTATTGAAGCATTATACACGTTTAGAACATGAAAAATACAACTATTTCAGATGTCTAGTAAATGATAAATACATAACATCTTCCAAATATTTCAACAGAATTTTTTAAATTTTGTAGATAGATCCCAAAACATCATATCCAGTCAATAACATGAGTTCTTGCATTGAAATCATTATATATGATGGTTTCCAAGATGAATCTAACTATCTAGTTATTCATCCATAAAAAATTTCATCCATTTCAATTTATGATGTAATTAGATTCACTCTTATTTACCAATTAACTATATTAAAAGAATCACTATATTTATTTTGTGTAATAAAATTCCAACATTATCTAACAACATCATACATTTTCAGTTGTCTAATATTTAATTTGAAAAAATTTGCATGCAATATACAATGAATACTTCCATCTCCCCATTTAAATTAATAGTTGATATAAACTTCCTGTCTAAAAAAATCAGTATTATCTTCTCACTAATGAAAATAAATATAAACATAAATGTAGGTTATTATACACATTATTAAGATGGAATGAATATAAATTTCGGTTTCCTAATGGAATGTATTCAAGAAAAATCTTTATCTAATGTTTTGGAAAAATATTCTACAATATTTTGAAGGATTTAGTAAAAATACTATTAAGAGATTGGAGGAATCAGTTATTATCAGAATAATTTTTCATTAACCCTTCAAATATAAATATAAATGGGTCAATATGATATATAAGAAAAAAGTGATTAATTATCATGATATTTTTTTCTATATAAAATCTATAATTTGATATCACTTATAATTTTCTCTTCTTTGGGGATATTAAGATACATTATCATGATATTTTTTTAAACTACCCAATACATCAAAAAAAATTATCAAAATGTTATAAGTGAAAGTGTGTTTTCTTTTTTAATGTTGGTTAGTCACTCACACTTTAAATGAAAATGTCACGACCCGTCCTCGGGGCCTGTGTCGTGACTACCCCAAGCCCGCCTTCCATAGGCCAGGGGCTGGCGACTAGTACCAAAGGCGTAAATCCCGATAACTGGGAAGGCATTGCCTTTAAAAAAGTAACAAAACACCACAGAGTACAAGAGGAAGTAAAACACTAAGTACAAAAAGAAGTGCTGAAAAGTAAATGGGACAGAATACAAACCCAAAAGAAAGTACAACTACAACTGAACAAAGTACTATAGAAAAAGACAACAGCTGGAGGGACGGAAGCGGCTCCTGGGTCGTCCTCCTCGGATCCTTCCTGAAGGGTAGGTACAGATGGCGCAGCTCCTGAATCGTCCACCACGAATACTACCTGAAGGGTAGGTACAGATCGCCTCCACAGTGCTCTCGTCCGTCGACCTCCTCCGAGTGTCGTCTCGCCGTAAAGTCCACCTCCGGACACTGACTCGTCGTGTAGTCCACCTTCGGGTACCGTCCAGTCCTCGAACACTCGGCCTTCGTTAGCACTGCCTGTCTTCTGCAACCAACACAACGAGGTGCGGGCATAGCCCGTGCAGGGGTGAGTATAACGATACTCAGTAGGGACCCCGAGACCCTCAAGGTCTCACTAAACCAACAAGGATAACCACAAAGAAGATCTCAACAGATAAACTCTACTTAGGTATATGCCCATACATATACCTAATTTATCATGTAACCTATCTCAATCATGAGGAAAAACAAAGGTCAAAAGTCTCATCTCAAACCAGGATTTTCATTATCGAAACCGTAAGTACTGAAGAGATCCGTCTCTAGAGTGTACAGTGGTCCTGTCACGACTCTGAGGTACTTCTTTCTAACCTAAGACTGCTGAGGTACTCCTCCTGTCGAGTACCGTGGGCTAGCCACCCAAACACAGTAGTGCTTCCCGCCGGGGTATGTCACCCAAACACAGTAGTGCACACCCCCTAGTAGCCTGTAGAGGTACTCTCTGGACAAGTACCGCGGGTCTGCACTATCACACATGTAGTACTCCGCCCGCCATGGGTCTGCACCCAAACAAAGTAGTGCTTCGTCCACTGGGCTAGTCGACTCACTCCAAGTCGAGTCGGTCAAGCAGTCGTCAGGTCTCAGTCGGCTACATGGTCTCCGTACTCCGCACGCTCGTCTCTGGGAGGGTCCTCTCCACGAGCTACAAGTCGATACTCCAAGTATCTCAAGGTCCCACTAAGAAGTATCTCAAAGGACCGCCTCGTCATAGGGGTCTCAACGCAACAGACGACTCGTCAATCGGACGCCCGGTCTGTGAGTTATTAGCCTTTTCGTCCTAGGGGCCCGGTTGGATTCATTAGCGAACCAACCCGGCCGTATCTCAACTATACCCCGAACTCCCATAGGGTATACTCATAGGGACCGTTACTCAATGTAACCACCAACGCCGCTGACGGTTCGTCAAACGGACGTCTGGTTTGAAAGATATCAGTTTTTCCGTTCTAGGGGCCCGGTTGGATTTCGGTGCGATCCAACCCGGCCACTATCCATCTGCATCCAATACTCGGGTGGAGGATGCCAAAAGTTCCGTATCGTCAACCGGAACTCAACGCAACAGACGGCGCGCCAATCGGACGCCCGATCTAAGAGTTATTGGCTTTTTCGTCCCAGGGGCCCGGTTGGTTTTTAAGACAAAACCAACCCGACCGTACTCCACCTGCGTCCAAACCTCGGGCGGAGGGTGCCAAAAGATCCGTCTCACAAATAGAAACTCAACAAAGCTGACAGCACGTCAATCGGACGTCCATAGCTCAAGATATGAGCGTTTCCGCTCCGAGGGCCCGGCTGGTTTCGTGTACGAACCAACCCGGCCGAACTCAAAGTATTCCGAAACCTTGAGTGCGATAAACCGAAACGACCGTCTCGGTCCAGGGATCGCGTTGCCGCTGACGGCGGGTCGTTTGGAGGCCCGTAGCTCAAGATACGGCCATTTGAACGAAGTCTGTCCGAAGACGGGGGGTCCGGGCCCGGGCCGACCCAGCCCGACCCCCCCTGGTTGGCCCAAACCGGGTCGGGTCCGACCCGGTTGGCCCGGCCCGGCCCGGCCAGGGCCGGTCCGGCTCGGCTCGGCCGAGCGGCCGACGCGGGGGAAAGCCGCCGCCCCGCGTGACACTCCCGCGGCACCCGCGGGGTGTCGGCCAGACAGCCGGACACGCTGCGTGACAACCCCGCGGCACCCGCGGGGTGCCTCCGCCCCCGGCCGCCGGCGTCGCCGCGCCGGCGACCCGCGCCACCACCGGCTTCCGCGGGCCGCCGGAGTCGCTCCCGTGGCCCGTTTTCCTTCCCGTCTGCGCCATTGTTCCTCCCGGGTTCCGTTCTTTACTACGGGATCATCAAACACCCGTTGCGGCATGTTCCGTCGTCGCCCGCCAAATCCGCACAAGAAGGAAGAACGGCTGAGGGTTGTCGGGTCGTGTTTGTTTGGCCTACACCCTCCGTGTTAGATATAAACAACGGGAGAAATTAAAGTTCAACACATGAACGCATATCCAAAACAATTTTTAATGAAATAAAATTGTTTCATAAAAACGGGTTCTTTATTTGAACGGAAACAACAATTTTAATAATTTTAAAATTGTTCACAAATACAGTTCTTTAACATTTTAAAGAAACAAATACGGGAATATAAAAAGAAAAAGGGGGTAATTCCCAAAATAAATCCCTACCTCGCCGTCGCTGTCGGATGCGAGGTCGTCGCGGAATTGACCGTCGCGGAAGGAGGTGATCGTCACACCACGGAAGGGCGTCGCGTCGACGATCTTCGAGGACCAAGAACATGCGGATTTAATTAATAATAATTAAATCTGTGTTTAAAACCAAAAGAAAAGAACCTTGAGCGGAAATCCTAAATCACTCACCTCAAATGGTCGGTGATCGGAGATCGGAGATCGGAGATCGGAAGAACGTCTCGGACGAAAGCGTCGTCGATTTCCGCAGGTTTGGCGTTCTTCGCGTTATTCGCGTTCTTCGCGTTCTTCGCCGAAGAAGAACGCTTTCCTCTAAATCCTCTCCACGCCAAAAGTTTCAACCTAAAATAAAATAAGCCTAAGCCTTATTTTATTTACACAACTAAACATTTGAATTTCAAAAATAAGAAACGAACCATTAATTCGTAGAATTAATTCAACGAAAGAAACAACTCATTTAATTTACGAAATAAACCACCCAATTAAATGGTCTGTTAAGAATTTAAGAAAACGCGTCAGTTGACTTTCATAAAGACGGGTTTTCACGGGTGCGTTACTTAGCGGAAAGAAACAGCGGGGCTCGTGTGGGCACCACCTCACAAATATCCTACCAAGAGGGTAAGATATTTCTAGATAGTACCCTATCCGGTTCAACTCAGTTTAAGCCGCTTTTAAGTGGCTTCAAGTGGCTTCCAAGTGGCTTAAGTGAAATAAAATAAAGTTGTCGTAAAATTATTTTATTTCTTAACTTTAAGCCCGAAAATTAAAAACCACACCCGAGCAAACGCAACTCCGGAAGAGGCGTTTCTAATCAAATACCGGCGCTGCGATTCCATCGGTGCCCTCAGAATTCGATTCCGAGCACCGGTTCAATAGTTAGAAAAACCCGCTCATCCGTTCACTGAACGTACCTGAGCCAATCTTCGGAAATTGATTCCGGGCACACCGGGCCTCGGAATTAGGCGCCGTCAGAAACTGTGTTCTTGTAAAATTCCAAAGAAAATTAAGAAAAAAAAAAGAAGCGCAACCCCCTACCTTGGTTGTTGTCGATCGAAGGCTGTCGCGGGGTTGGATCATACACGAAACCAACCGGGCGGATGAAGACTGCACAGTGCAGTAAGAAACAAGAAACCAGTGCCAGTCTTAGAGACTCGGGCATGTTAAATGTTTCAAGAAGAGGTAGCTTTAAATAGATATGAGTCTGCGAAGTGGCAGACGTGGAGGCAAAGCTAGGAGAGCAGCATGAGGTGGTGTACATCTTAACATGCTACAACCACCCGCCTTAGTTATTCCCGCCAGGCTCAGGGAGATGGAGGGCGGAGGAAGAGTGTGGCTGCATGCGGTCAAGGAGTGTGACCCAATGGCTATAGAAATGATTCAAGGGACAGTCTGTGTCCACTACTAGCTGCTGTAGTAACAGACGTTGATATGAATCATTCCTCGCTTCCACAAATCTTGTTCCAGACCTAGAGTTTCTGGTAAGCCGTGGACTTGACCCTCACGTCTGGAGATACCTTGGGAGGAGACTCGATAATCACACTTACGCCGACGGTGTGGTCAGACCCTCGAGGCGAGAGTTCTGGTTGGAATCTCTTGGTGGCAGCGTCGAGGCCTTACGACGTTAGTTTGAGTATGGAATGGGCAATAACTGTTCATACTCAAATTGACGGTTTTAGGCAAATGTTGGGATGGTTTTTCCTTGGTCGGCGGAAAAGGAAACCCCAGGCAGTGTAGGGTAACTCTTGCACAGGAGGGTGTGACCGATCACTCTTGAGTCGGTCAACCTTACCCTCATAGCAGCAGTCGTTTTGAGTTTCATTTCTAACAGAAATGGAGACCTCTTGAGTTCGAGGATGACGACCACGTCTTCTTACGGGTCTCACCTCGACGAGGTTTACGGAGATGTGGCCTGGGAGGCAAGTTATCTCTGAGGTTCAATGGACCTTTCTAGGTCCTCAGCTAGGTAGGCGAGGTGGTTTACCGCTTGGCCCATCCACTTCAGTTGCACTAGGTGCACGACGTTTTCCACGTATCCCAACTGAGGAGATACGTGCTCGACCCCTTCGTATATCATCGACCATGAGGAGCTAGACGGTGGCGATGAGTGTCTTATACGGAGGTTCCTGTGGGGATCGAGGATCGACAGGAGCGGATCCTAGGAGGATGGTTGATTCCTCTTGTGCAATTTCTTTGGCAGCGCGGGAACCTCCAGGTGAGCACATGGGAGAGGAAGGCTCAGATGCGTGCTCAGTACCACTTTGTTTCCCTAAGTTTGTGGTGAAGCTTTACGGGGACGTAAAGCCCTGCGGTGGGAGTAATGTAAAGACCCGTAAATTCCAAGGAAATTTTTTTTTCTTATTTTCTTTGAAATTTTACAAGAACACAGTTTCTGATGGCGCCTGATTCCGAGGCCCGGTGTGCCCGGAATCAATTTCCGAAGTTTGGCTCGGGTACGTTCAGTGAACGGACGAGCGGGTTTTTCTAACTTTTGAACCGGTGCTCGGAATCGAATTCTGAGGGCACCGATGGAATCGCAGCGCCGGTATTTTCTTAGAAACGCCTCTTCCGGAGTTGCGTTTGCTCGGGTGTGGTTTTTAATTTTCGGGCTTAAAGTTAAGAAATAAAATAATTTTACGACAACTTTATTTTATTTCACTTGAGCCACTTGGAAGCCACTTCAAGCCACTTAAAAGCGGCTTAAACTGAGTTGAACCGGATAGGGTACTATCCAGAAATATCTTACCCTCTTGGTAGGATATTTGTGAGGTGGTGCCCGCACGAGCCCCGCTGTTTCTTTCCGCTAAGTAACGCACCCGTGAAAACCCGTCTTTATGAAAGTCAACTGACGCGTTTTCTTAAATTCTTAATAGACCATTTAATTGGGCGGTTTATTTCGTAAATTA
Source organism: Viscum album (assembly GCA_963277665.1). Lineage (NCBI taxonomy): Eukaryota > Viridiplantae > Streptophyta > Magnoliopsida > Santalales > Viscaceae > Viscum > Viscum album. The sequence goes on from OY728163.1 coordinate 698,994,884, forward strand.
AATGAGCCGTTTCTTTCGTTGAATTAATTCTACGAATTAATCGTTCGTTTCTTATCTTTTGAAATTCAAATGTTTAGTTGTGTAAATAAAATAAGGCTTAAGCTTATTTTATTTTGGGTTGAAACTTGTGGCGTGGAGAGGATTCGGAGGAAAGCGTTCTTCTTCGGCGAAGAACACGAAGAACGCGAATAACGCGAAGAACGCGAAGAACGCCAAACCTGCGGAAATCGACGACGCTTTCGTCCGAGACGTTCTTCCGATCTCCGATCTCCGATCTCCGATCACCGACCATTTGAGGTGAGTGATTTCGGATTTCCGCTCAAGGTTATTTTCTTTTGGTTTTAAACACAGATTTAATTATTATTAATTAAATCTGTATGTTCTTGGTCCTCGGAGATCGTCGACGCGACGCCCTTCCGCTGTGTGACGATCACCTCCTTCCGCGACGGTCAATTCTGCGACGACCTCGCATCCGACAGCGACGGCGAGGTAGGGATTTATTTTGGGAATTACCCCCTTTTTCTTTTTATATTCCCGTATTTGTTTCTTTAAAAAGTTAAAGAAATGGATTTGTGAACAATTTTAAAATTATTAAATTTTTTTTTCCGTTCAAATAAGGAACCCGTTTTTATGAAACAATTTTATTTCATTAAAAATTGTTTTGGATATGCGTTCATGTGTTGAACTTTAATTTCTCCCGTTGTTTATATCTAACGCGGAGGGTGCGGGCAAAACAAACACGGCCCGACAACCCTCCGCCGTTCTTCGTTCTTGTGCGGATTTGGCGGGCAACGACGGAAAGTTCCGCAACGGGTGTTTGATGATCCCGTAGTAAAGAACGGAACCCGGGAGGAACAACGGCGTAGACGGGAAGGAAAACGGGCCACCGGAGCGACTCCGGCGGCCCGCGGAAGCCGGTGGTGGCGTGGGTCGCCGGTGCGGAGGCGGCGCCGGCGGCCGGATGCGGCGGCACCCCGCGGGTGTCCAGCGCGACACCCCGCGGGTTCCGCGGGGTTATCACGGCGCATCCCGCGGGTGTCCAGCGCGACACCCCGCGGGTGCCGCGGGGTTGTCACGCGGCGTGTCCGGCTGTCTGGCCGACACCCCGCGGGTGCCGCGGAAGTGTCACGCGGGGCGGCGGCTTTCCCCCGCGTCGGCCGCTTGGCCGCTCGGCCGAGCCGAGCCGGACCGGCCCTGGCCGGGCCGGGCCGGGCCAACCGGTTCGGGCCAACCAGGGGGGTCGGGCCGGGTCGGCCCGGGCCCGGACCCCCCGTCTTCGGACAGACTTCGTTCAAATGGTCGTATCTTCAGCTACGGGCCTCCAAACGACCCGCCGTCAGCGGCAACGCGATCCCTGGATCAAGACGGTCGTTTCGGTTTATCGCACTCAAGGTTTCGGAATACTTTGAGTTCGGCCGGGTTGGTTCGTACACGAAACCAGCCGGGGCCTCGGAGCAGAAACGCTCATATCTTGAGCTACGGACGTCCGATTGACGTGCCGTCAGCTTTGTTGAGTTCCTCTTTGTGAGACGGATCTTTTTGCACCCTCCGCCCGAGGTTTGGACGCAGGTGGAGTACGGTCGGGTTGGTTTTGCCTTAAAAACCAACCGGGCCCCTGGGACAAAAAAGCCATTAAATCTCAGACCGGGCGTCTGATTGGCGGGCCGTCTGTTGCGTTGTGTTTCTGTTGACGATACGGAACTTTTGGCATCCTCCGCCCGAGTATTGGATGCAGATGGATAGTGGCCGGGTTGGATCGCACCGAAATCCAACCGGGCCCCTGGAACGGAAAAACTGATATCTTTCAAACCAGACGTCCGTTTGACGAACCGTCAGTGGCGTTGGTGGTTACATTGAGCAACGGTCCCTATGAGTATACCCTATGGGAGTTCGGGGTACAGTTGAGATACGGCCGGGTTGGTTCGGTCATGAAACCAACCGGGCCCCTGGGACGAAAAGGCTAATAACTCACAGACCGGGCGTCTGATTGACGCATCGTCTGTTGCGTTGAGACCCCTATGACGAGGCGGTCCTTTGAGATACTTCTTCGTGGGACCTTGAGATACTTGGAGTATCGACTTGTAGCTCGTGGAGCGGACCCTCCCAGAGACGAGCGTGCGGAGTACGGAGACCGTGTAGCCGACTGAGACCTGACGACTGCTTGACCGACTCGACTTGGAGTGATTCGACTAGCCCAGTGGACGGAGCACTACTTTGTTTGGGTGCAAACCCATGGCGGACGGAGTACTACCTGTGTGATAGTGCAGACCCGCGGTACTCGTCTGGAGAGTACCTCTGCAGGCTACTAGGGGGTGTGCACTACTGTGTTTGGGTGACATACCCCGGCGGGAAGCACTACTGTGTTCGGGTAGCTAGCCCGCGGTACTCGACAGGAGGAGTACCTCAGCAGTCTTAGGTTAGCGAGCAGTACCTCGGAGTCGTGACAGGACCACTGTACACTCTAGAGACGTAGCTCTTCAGTAGTTACGGTTTCGATAATGAAAATCCTGGTTTGAGCTGAGACTTTTGACCTTTGTGTTTCCTCATGATTAAGATGGGTTACATGATAACTTAGGTATATGTATGGGCATATACCTAAGTAGAGTTTATCTGTTGAGATCTTCTTTGTGGTTATCCTTGTTGGTTTAGTGAGACCTTGAGGGTCTCGGGGTCCCTACTGAGTATCGTTATACTCACCCCTGCACGGGCTATGCCCGCACCTCGTTGTGTTGGTTGCAGACGACAGGCAGTGCTGACGGAGGCCGAGTGTTCGAGGACTGGACGGTACCCGAAGGTGGACTACACGATGAGTCAGTGTCCGGAGGTGGACTTTATGGCGAGACGACACTCGGAGGAGGTCGACGGACGAGAGCACTGTGGAGGCGATCTGTACCTACCCTTCAGGTAGGATTCGTGGTGGACGATCCAGGAGCTGCGCCATCTGTACCTACCCTTCAGGTAGGATCCGAGAAGGACGACCCAGGAGCTGCTTCTGTCCCTCCAGCTGTTGTCTTTTTCTGTTGTACTTTGTTCAATTGTAGTTGTACTTTCTTTTGGGTTTGTATTCTGGCCCATTTACTTTTCAGCACTTCTTTTTGTACTTAGTGTTTTACTTCCTCTTGTACTCTGTGGTGTTTTGTTACCTTTTTAAAGGCAATGTCTTCCCAGTTATCGGGATTTACGCCTTTGGTGCTAGTCGCCAGCCCCTGGCCTATGGAAGGCGGGCTTGGGGTAGTCACGGCACGGGCCCCGAGGACGGGTCGTGACAGAAAATTTACACATTAATCAAAACACTCTTGGTAATGTGAAATTCATACCTCATCCATAATATTTTTTCATGGCATATCAAGGTTTATTTTTTTCATTAGTGGATAAACCTATGTATTCCTACCTTCACTAAAATGAATCCCTCGATGGGTTCTCTTTATGCTTCATATTTTTAGTTTTTTATAAAATAAATATTCTCAAAGAATTTCTTATACTAACTCCGATGTTTGATACAAATTTAAATTGGATGAAAATATTATAATTAATGAAGAAAACATAATATAATTTATAATAATCTTAATGTTGGTATAACTCTATAATTTTTGTACAAGAATCCCAACATACATAAGTCCTCTATATGGTTCACCATTACTCTCCTCCTCCCTGTTGTTGAACCACTAAAATATTTGGAATTAATGTTCATCCATAAGCTCTTCAATTAATGAATCATGGTTGAGAATTTATCTGTCCATGAACAAACTCTTTGTTGAGGCTCTTAAATGAATATATATTCTGATTTATATTTCAATCATGAATTTTACGAATCATTTTTACCTTAGATAACATTTATCACTCTTTTTTCTTATATTTATCTTAAATGGTGTCTATAGATTCATTACCGATTCTCTATCATTATTTTTTTCCACTTATATCTTCTTATCCAATCTCAACTGGGATGGACAAATTTCTAACCACATATTTAGATTTTACACCACTTTATTTTTTGAATGGGATTTTTTAATAAAACCTCTTTAAAAACTAGCTGTAATTGATTCTTTAATTTTTAGCCTTCAATAATTATTCATTTTATAGAAAAAACGTTATGGACCAACTAGTGATTCCTCTGGATTTCATTCACCTTCCACATACATATTTGTCGATCATTGAGTAATAATTACATGACAACCCCACATGGAATTTTTATTCCTTATCCTAGATATCTACCACTATAAAAATCATGTTGTCTCTTTCTCATATTGTTTTTAAATTACATCATTATCTATTTTAAATTCATTATTTTCATCTTAATATTGTAATTATCCTTGTTGTGGAATCTTCTACCATAATAGAAACATATCAACTTTGGTATGACACCCATGTTGTATATCCTTGCTTACTTCATAGGAGAACCTTGATCAATTTCAATGTTGACTAATTTCATTCCCAAAGTATACTTTATTTTATAATATGATTCTTATGATATTCTGAAATTGTAACATAATAGTCATTGGAGATTTTTTGGGAGAGTATATACCAACACGCTTCATTTTAGTGGTTGTCGATGATTTTGAAATCACAAAAGTAGACAAGAAATCCTAATATATTTTTCAAAAAGGCTTTAATTGTTTCTATAAAATCAAATTATATGTAGAATAAACTATATTAGATTCATATTTTCTTATAATGATTTAAGGAATTTATAATTTTACTTTCTAGAATATTGATTCTATAATTCTATGTCTTGGTTAGAATCCATTGTTAACATAAAAAAAGCCCTAAAATCACATTCAATTACAAGTTTTTGCAGACTCTGTTAATATTCATTATTTCAAATTTGTGATAAAAATAAAATTAATAATGGATCCAAATAATGGGTTGATTTTCATGCACATTAATATATTCTACCATGATGATGTGGTGATTTTTATTCTATAAAAATCACTATCCCTATTTTTTAAGATTGTTCTTTAATATTTTCACAACCCATTAAAAAACTTATCATTAATAGAATCATCCATGTAACAGGATACCTCTATCCATGAGCTTGTTTATGGAAATCAAATGGTGATTTAAATATCTTATTTTCACTATTTATATTACTAAAATAATAAATAATACCTTCAAATTTTTGTGTGGTATCACATCTATTCTCAACATGTTAGTATGGTCTATGTTTTCCCTATCTGAGAATTTTCAGAATGATTTAAATATCAAGTATCTTCTAGATGTAGATATTTATAGTAGCTTTGAAAAACTCAATTTGAATTATTATTTTCTTTTCTTCTTCTATGTTTGATATCCATAAGTCTAACTTGTTACTTTTATAGTATTTTTAATCTCTAAAACATTATTGGACATAATATCTAATTGAGAATTATTAACTCCCAAAATATCTGTATGTGATTCCTTTTGAGAAATGATATCCTATTCATCTATAGTGATCAAAATTAATTTCCCATAAAAGATTTACTAAAATTAATATTATACCATTGAGAAAATTTCCCAATATATTTATTCTGATATCTCCATATATTTCATCTCTATGTTGAGAAGTTTAATTTCTCTAAACTGTCTTACTACTTCTTTTGGAATAACTTCTACAAAATCATCTAAATATGATTTATCATTGTATAATTCTTTATTAAACTCATATAAATATATAAAAACATCACCCGGTATTTTCTTTAGGTATTCTCTAACCATAATCTACATCCCTTCATCAGTTTTATCAAGACCATTATCATTAAAACATGTTATTTTATTACCATAGGAATCATCTTCAATAGATTTCATTAAACACATACAAATTTGATTACCTTAATATAGTGTTTGTTTCTCTATCACATTCGTTAACATTATTTTTATCATATCCACATTCATCCTTATACATAACACAGTGTTGGGAAGAACTTCTAATTTTATAAATAAAATAGTAGAAATAGATTCAAACATCTAATAAAAATATAATAAATTTAAATATTCATTTTGATTAAAAGTAATAAATACACCCTTGGGAAAAAAATATACAATCATAGGTTAAATTTTAGAGACCCGAAGCTTGACGTACATGGACATTACATTACTTTTGCGGAATACTTAGTACATAACAAAAACACACACACAAGGATCGTAATAGTTTAGTGTCTTTGGAAACTCGGAATATAATCTTCTAATCGTGGTGAAAGATCTTCAACATCTCCCATAAAGATCTTCCCTTTTTTTACCTAAAACCCTTCTTTATATCCTGGGGAAAAGAAAACATAAAAGGGTGAGCTCAAATTCTCAGTAAGGGTAAACAAAATAAATATCAATCACATCATATTCATAAGAACATAACATTTTGGAAATCTTAACCTGCAAAAGAGAGCATAATTTCATAACATGGGATAAATCATAGTAGTGAAATGAAAACCCAATAATCATAACTTAAAACATGAAACATTGTGGAATACACACATAATCAGAGATAATCATATCTTATTAGTCAAAACTCATTGCCAAGACTATCTTAGTGGACAGAGTCCATTTCTGAACCGAGTCACCCTCGTTTCAGTCCTGTTTCACTGAATCGGTATAACCTACCATTCCAGCCATGTCTATCTCATGAGATATAAAATCTTTACCCAATGCATTGGAGGGAGATATAGGTCACACCCATCTCATAATGATACCATTCTTATGTGTGCCACAAATTCCTAAACCATACATCATTGCATAACCCATGTAATAAAAATGGGAATCTTAAACATTGTGACATCATAAAACAATTCATATAAGATAAAGGAATTCATAAAAATAATTCCGTCACAACATAATCAAATCAATGTAATAATAGGGATAGAAATAGAACACTTTTTTATCTTAGATGGAAAATAATTTTGATAAAACACTTGATCTCCATTCTTGAGGAAAATATCATTTCTACTTCAAAAACACGTTTCCTTTCTTAACATGTCGTACAATTATAAACTAAAAGAAGTTAATTAAAAATAAACTTGAAAACATGTAATTTAAGATTCTTGGAATTAATTTTTTTTTAAATCCATTCATGCCGTATAAGTTAAAAAAACATTCTTCTCGTACTTTTGTCGGAAAAGATAAAAAGTACCTCGTACGTAAAATGACAAAAGATTCCTTTCATATCTTTTAATAAAAACTCACCGAAGGGTAAAATTGGATATAAACTATTTTAGAATGATGTAAATATTACATATTGAGGAAAAATGGATGTGGATGATAAAATACACCCCGGTAAATTCCAAAGTATAAACAATCTCGGATAAAAAATGAGATTGTGATATTTCCCTTACCTTATGTCTGATATGCTTTGTACGTATCCGAACCTCCTGTATAATTATTTATATAATGTCATTAACTTATTACAGAATCATATTCATTTTTATGATATCATATATGGTTCACTTATGACTTTATATTACCCGTTCTTTTGTAAATTCCATGTTAAAGAAGCGTTTTGGGTAAAATCGTTTCATATATCGTAGGTGTTTGGACTTGTTGTTCTTGACATTATTATTACTTATATCATGATTTACTTAATTCCAGAATATAAAACATGATTTATATATCATATATATTCAGTATATATATATATATAATAGAAAGAAAAATTAAATGAAACACACCGTTCATGGAGACGGTAGTCCGTATGTACGCATGAACTCTGTTTTCCTTTCCTTATTGTCTTGAATGGAAGTAAGTAGATGACATACATATATATATATACATAAATACAGTAGATTTAACATGTCATATATTTCATTATTATTCATTATATATACTTTATAATCTTTAATGAATGGTTAATGTAGAGAATGAATCTCATCGCGTCGTGGAAACGGTAGTCCGTACGTACGCACGAGCGATGATATCGTTCTCATGATCGTGAACTTGTGTTTAAGTGTATGTATACTATTTAAGTATCAATATAACATTATAATAATCATATATAGTAACTCATTACACCATTATACCCATCCAATTAAGGTGGTGGCGGAAAATAGATTACACTACGGCGTGGAGACGGTATTCCGTACGTACGCACACTCGGTGATTTCCTTTTTCCGTAGGATGGATTGAAGGTTAATTAGAGTTGTTTCATATTTATAATAACATATTAGTATATAATAAATACTTATGTTATTACTTTATCATGAAACAACTAAATAAGAAGAAGTTGAAGAAGAAAGAAATTGAAAAAGATCGGTAATGGATATTACCTCTTTTTGACGCACCTTTTCTTAACCTCCTCTTAAAGAACTATGGATGGTCTTTGAAGAAGACCAGGACCTCTAGGAAGTTACTAGTGAAGTGGATAAGATATTTTGGCAGGGGTTGGCCGAGATTGAAGGCTCAATATGGTGTGAGGAAGAGGTGGAGGAGGTGCCCTTTTATAAGGGAGGAGAGGGGAACCTTAGGAAAATCTCAAAATATTATTTTATATTAAGGTCAAATTCGGTATATAATGGTTCCAAAGGGTCTTATTTCGAAGCTAAAGTGGGGATGGTTCTAAATATTCTCATCCAATAGGATTTATACAAGTTTAGGTTATTATTTTAACCTTATCAATTAGATTTAACTCTAAGTTAAATAATTTAACTTTTACCGTGTCTTTTTGTTTTCTTACACTATATGGTTAATAAACTTACCATAACAAGCCAAACGAACCCCAAGTTGTTTATTATTAATATATCTATCTTTATCTAAGTAATTTGGCCGACCATTAGATTTTTAGGAATTAAATAAAAATTAATAATATAATATTTGTTTTAAAAACTAATTTATGTCAATTTTGACACTATTTGGTACATGATTTTTATGAAATTCATAAAAGAATTATAAGTTTGAACCAAGTTCCTAATATCAACAATAAAATGTCATATTAACCTAGAAAATTAATTTAAGTCATAAAAAGTCTTAAATTACATTTATTTGGCCATTTATAACATCAATTATGTCAATATTTCATTAATAAGACAATTACTGCATCATCTTTGTGTCATAATAAATGATAATTATTTAATCCCTAAAAATTCTAAATAAATTCCTATGATGTAGATAATTGTATTATATTTCTGGAGACTATTCAGGATCTAAGTTCCATGAATTTTATCACTAAATTAAAATTATTATACTTATAATATTTAAGAAAGTCACATGTTGTCACATTCTTTGGTTTTAATAATAATTAAATTATTTTCATGTAAAAAAGTCCATAAAATGAATCTAATACGACCCTTAGGTTATATGGGTATACTTTTATCCATCCAATAGTATTTTTCCAAGTGTTAGGGTAATTTTATAATCTTATATTTTCCCTTAATTACCCGATTTACCTTTAACTATAGTAAATAAAATTTACCGTAGTTACTATTCATAATGCCCAAAAATAAAAAGTAGCTTATTAACATAATTTGGACCCACTGATTCCAAATATGGAATCCATTTTTCCAAATTCAATACACAAAAGATGCAGAAATTAAATTAAAATTAATCCCATTGTTCGAAAAAAACGGGTTTTTCTTTAAAACATTGCAAAAGATTGAATTGATTTAACCTACGAATTCAAGGTAAAATCAATGCTAATGACATACATTATATTAAATGGTAAAAATATATTCTATTTATACTTTAAAACCATTAAATATTATAATTTAACCACATAAGATATTACGATGAAAAAAGTTGTTTTTAATTAAAATATAGCGTGTTTTTACTATTCATTAAAATATGAAAGTTATCGGAAAAATAACAAAACTTTATCTAATGTAAATTTTTATATCCTGATTCGAAAAAAGAATTTTATTTTTTCAAATTGAACATATAAAAATGTCAAAAACTAGATTTAATGTGGGTAAGCCATCAAAAGGCGGCAAAACTGCATTTTTTGAAAAATACTTATTTTACCCGAAAAATTTAATTTGTTCTTATACCATGTTCTAGAAAATGTGTAAGATGAATAATAATGTTATAAAATTCAAAATTTAGTTAATACTATTCATAACGGCTAGTTCATGACAATATTATAATAATATATCGTTGTTTATTAAAACCCGGTATTGCGTACAACACACACTATCGAGGAAGGTCGCGATTGCGTGTAATGCAAGACAAGTCAGGGTTGCGTGTTGTGAAAGAATCCTTCGTTGTTTTGTATAATAGAATCCAAACATATTTCATTTATACATTGAATATATATATATATATATATAATCAATGTTCCATAGAATAACTATTATCAAAATTGTGTGTAACACGATCCAAAAATAGTATTGCATATACTGCAAGCTAATACGGTGTTTTGTATAGCGCAAGGTAATCTTGGTGTAGAATACAACACAAGAAATTAGTGAAATTAAAAGAATATTTTTCATAAAATCTCGGGGTGTTACATTCTACCCCCCTAAAAATGAATTTCGCCCTCGAAATTCGTCGGGGTTATAAATGATTTACTATTCGAAAGTTTCTTTAATAGAAACCCACATCGTAAAAAGGAATACCAAAACCAATCTTTAAAAACAAAAGTATGAAACGTAACGGTTACCCAAATAAACTAATCACTGGGTTTCCACATAGGTGAAAATATAGATATGGAAGAGAAATCTAACCATCATGTTCTGATTGAGAGTGGTAGAGAACATGGCTATGGAAAAGCCAGCAATCACAAAGCCGTAAATTTGTGACGATCTAGGGTACCATCTGATTCATCGGATATAAGGGCACTAGGACAACATTTTTTTTTCAAGATCATTTCCCTAAAGTTGAAGAATTTGAATTAGAATAAATACTTACTTTATTTTGGTACAACCTCACTGTTGTTCGTGCCTTGAACAATTTCCACTTCATCTCTTAAATAAATGAAGTTGAATTTGTTATTTGTGAAGTGTTAGCAGATCATGTGATAGAATGACGGGTCATTCCATTTGTCTCAAACAAAAGGTTAGCAAAAGTTATATACATAAGTCAATTTATAGTGAGATTAATCATATATGGTTCCTAAAATGGACTTATACATCATATATCATACTGCTTAATATAATAAAACTAGTTTCTACTAAACAGGGACTTCCTGTAGGCCAGTGGTAGGCGATAAAGGCCAGTCGCACTTCGGTTGTGGGTTCGATTCCCACAGCCTTTTCCGACGCGATGGGCTTTCGCCCGTCCTGCAGGTTGTCCTTTTTCTAAAACTACATTTTTATAACATCCCATCAACAATATCAAAAAAAGTTTTATCCTTAAACAATACAAACTTATGTCCAACGTAATACATTCCAATCTTTAGGTTTATCTAAAATACTTCGGTCCTTGCTCATAGTATAGAGAAAATGATCACGTGAATGCCATCATTTATCCCTCATATATCTTGTTCATCACATTCCAGTCATGTGAATACCATAATCATGTAATCTATTGAAAATGAATACCCGTTGAATCTTAGTGAAAACATGAGTTCTGTCAAAAGATAACTCTTTCCACATACCAAAATCCTCAAAATTCTATATACTTAGTCCTTATATCAATCATGATCTCATGAGTACAATCAAACATCTCATTATCTTCTTGTCCCTTCATTATGCGCATATCATCTACATTCCAAAAATATTTCAATCACTTTTTTTCCCTGGTTTCCAGTATCATATAATTATTGAAAACAAATACATAGATATTCCAAAATTCCACAATACCATAAATGAGATTCCATGATACTATTTTGAAATCCCATTACATAAACACTTAATCATTCCACCACATCGTTGTCATATTCAACATTTCCAATAGTGATCGCATGTGACTTCCCTTTGTCCTTTTCCTTAAGCGGTTGCTCATGTCGATCATCACTAACCCTTGGATTAGGGCATTTATTAGCATAATGCCCCATTTCCTTGTACATGAAGAATTAAAGTGTTGGTGGTGCGTTCTTTGCAGTGTTTGCTTTATTCACATCATTAGAAACCCTTTTTCCATTACTTCGACACTCAGCTGCTCGATGACCTTCTTTTCCACACTTAAAACATTTTCTAGTCCCTTTAAGAAAATATCCACCATGCTTCTTTCCACACTTTGTACATAAGGAAACATTCATCTTCTTTTCACCATTATTCTGAGATTTCTCCTTGAAATCCATCTTTCGTTTCTTATCAAAACCATGAGATGGACATGTAACACCAACTTCCATTTCTACCTTGATAGCACAACGCACAATTTCTTCATTGCTACTGAAGTCTCTTATAGCTAATTGCCTTCGAAGACTTTCTTTTATGCCACTGAAAAATCGATCAACTTTACTTTTATGTTGGATGATAAATCCAGATGCATACCTTGCAAGCCCTGTACAATTCGCTTCGTATATACCAACAGATTCATCATCCTTTTGCTTTAGTTCAAGAAACTCCTTCTCCATCTTTGTTCAAAGAATACGAGGGAAGTACTTATTGAAAAATAAGTTCTTGAACTCGTCCCATTCCATGGACTCAATTTCATCTCTTTGCCTCATATTCTTGATAAGATTCCACCATTGATCAGCTTCACCTTCCAAACGATATACTGCTAAGATGACTTTATCATGTTCAGAACATTGATGAACTGAAAATATCTTTTCAATGGTACTGATCCATTGTTCAGCAACAAGTGGATCAGAAGACCCACTGAAAGAAGGTGGGTGTTGCCTCATGAAGGACTCAATAAAATATTGTTCCCTTCTATGTTCATTTGGAAGTCCAGAATGATTCATAGCTTGTGTAAGTATAGCAATATGATTTTTCACTCCATCTACTATAACACTTGTTTGTTCAGGAGGACAATCATTTCATTTTCCATTATAGTGATCAACACAGTTCCTTCGGGTTCCAGCCATCGTCTAAAACCCAAAAAGAATAGTGTGAGAGGCAAAAATAATGCTAGGGAAAACAACATAGTAAAAGGGGAGTACCCTTAATATCTAACATCTTAGGTTAAATTCTAATATCGTTACTATAGTTCTAGGACCATATCCTATATGTATACTTATCCTTAGAGACATCCCTAGACATACCTTAGAAATATCTCTAGGGATCTCACTAACGTTATCACATCCTAGTTTCCAAAGGTTGACTAAACCTTTCCTCTGATACCAACTTTAGAGACCCGAAGCTTGACGTACATGGACATTACCTTACTTTTGAGGAATACTTAGTACATAAAAAAAACACACACATAAGGATCGTAATAGTTTAGTGTCTTTGGAAACTTGGAATATAATCTTCTAATCGTGGTGAAAGATCTTCAACATCTCCCATAAAGATCTTCCCTTTTTTTTACCTAAAACCTTTCTTTATATCCTGGGGAAAAGAAAACATAAAAGGGTGAGCTCAAATGCTCAGTAAGGGTAAACAAAAGAAATATCAATCACATCATATTCATAAGAACATAACATTTTTGAAATCCTAACCTGCAAAAGTGAGCATAATTTCATAACATGGGATAAATCATAGTAGTGAAATGAAATCCCAATAATCATAACATAAAACATGAAACTTTGTGGCATACACACATAATCATAGAGAATTATATCTTATTAGTCAAGACTCATTGCCAAGACTATCTTAGTGGACAGAGTCCATTTCTGAACCGAGTCACCCTCGTTTCAGTCCTGTTTCACTGAACCGGTATAACCTACCATTACAGCCATGTCTATCTCATGAGATATAAAATATTTACCCAATTCATTGGAGGGATATATAGGTCCCACCCATCTCATAATTATACCATTCTTATGTGTGCCACAAAATCATAAACCATACATCATTGCATAACCCATGTAATAAAAATGGGAATCTTAAACATTGTGACATCATAAAACAATTAATATAAGATAAAGGAATTCATAAAAATAATTCCATCAAAACATAATCAAATAAATGTAATAATAGGGATAGAAACAGAACCCTTTATTATCTTAGATGGAAAATAATTTTGATAAAACACTTGAACTCCATTCTTGAGGAAAATATCCTTTCTACTTCAAAAACACTTTTCCTTTCTTAACATGTCGTACAATTATAAACTAAAAGAAGTTGATTAAAAATAAACATGAAAACTTGTAAAGTAAGCTTCCTGGAATTAATTTTTTTTTAAATCCATTCATTCCGAATAATTTAAAAAAAACATTCTTCTCATACTTTTGTCGGAAAAGTTAAAAAGTACCTCGTACGAAAAACGACAAAAGATTCCTTTCATATCTTTTAATAAAAACTCACCGAAGGGTAAAATTGGATATAAACTATTTTAGAATGATGTAAATATTACATATTGAGGAAACATGGATGTGGATGATAAAATACACCCCATTAAATGCCAAAGTATAAATAATCTCGGATAAAAAATGAGATTGTGATATTTCCCTTACCTTATGTCCGATATGCTTTGTACGTATCCGAACCTCCTGTATAATGATTTAAATTATATCATTAACTTATTAAAGAATCATATTCATTGTTATGATATCATATATGGTTCACTTATGATTTTATATTACCCGTTCTTTTGTAAATTCCATGTTAAAGAAGTGTTTTGGGTAAAATCGTTTCATTTATCGTAGGTGTTTGGACTTGTTGTTATTGACATTATTATTACTTATATCATGATTTACTTAGTTACAGAATATAAAAAATGATTTATATATCATATATATTCAGTATATATATATATATAATAGATAGATAAATGAAATGAAACACACCTTTCATTGAGATGGTAGTCCGTACATACGCATGAACGCTGTTTTCCTTTCCTTATTGTCTTGAATGGAAGTAAGTAGATGACATACATATATATATACATAAATAAAGTAGATTTAACATTTCATATATTTCATTATTATTCATTATATATACTTTATAATCATTCATGAATGGTTAATGTGGAGAATGAATCGCATCACGTCGTGGAGACAGTAGTCCGTATGTACGCACGAGCGATGATATCGTTCTCATGAACGTGAACTTGTGTTGAAGTGTATGTATAATATTTCAGTATCAATATCACTTTATAATAACCATATATAGTTACTCATTACACCATTATACCCATCCAATTAAGGTGGTGGCGGAAAATAGATTACACCACGGCGTGGAGACGGTATTCCGTACGTACGCACGCGCGGTGATTTCCTTTTTCTGTAGGATGGATTGAAGGTCAATTATAGTTGTTTCATATTTATAATAACATATAAGTATATAATAAATACTTATGTTATTACTTTATCATGAAACAACTAAAGAATAATAAGTTTAAGAAAAAAGAAATTGAAAAAGATCAGTAATGGATATTACCTCTTTTTGACGCGCCTTTTCTTAACCTCCTCTTAAAGAACTAAGGATGGTCTTTGAAAAAGACCAGGACCTCTAGGATGATACTAGAGAAGTGTAGAAGAGATTTTGGGAGGGGTTGGACGAGCTTGAAGGCTCAAAGTGGTGTGAGGAAGAGGGGGAGGAGGTTCCCTTTTATAAGGGAGGAGAGGGGAACCTTAGGAAAATCTCAAAATATTATTTTATATTAAGGTCAAATTCGGTTTATAATGGTTTCAAAGGGTCTTATTTCGAAGATAAAGTGGGGATGGGTCGAAATCCTCTCATAAAATAGGATTTATACAAGTTTAGGTTATTATTTTAACCTTATCAATTAGATTTAACTCTAAGTTAAATAATTTAACTTTTACCATGTCTTTTTGTTTTCTTACACTATACGGTTAATAAACGTACCATAACAAGACAAAAGAACCACAAGTTTTTTATTATTAATATATATATCCTTATCTAAGTCATTTGGCCGAACCTTAGATTTTTAGGAATTAAATAAAAATTAATAATATAATATTTGTTTTAAAAACTAGTTTATGTCAATTTTGACACTATTTGGTACATGATTTTTATGAAATTCATAACAGAATGATAAGTTCGAGCCAAGTTCCTTATATCAACAATAACATGTCAAATTAACCTATAAAATTAATTTAAGTCATAAAAAGACTAAAATTACATTTATTTTGTCATTTATAACATCAATTATGTCAATATTTCATTAATAAGACAATTCCTGCATCATCATTGTGTCATAATAAATGATAATTATTTAATCCCTAAAAATTATAAATAAATTCCTATGATGTAGATAATTGTATTAGATTTCTGGAGACTATTCATGTTCGAAGTTTCATGAATTTTATCACTAAATTAAAATTATTATACTTATAAGATTTAAGAAAGTGACATGTTGTCACATTCTTTGGTTTTAATAATAATTAAATTATTTTCATGGACAAAAGTCCATAAAATGAATCTAATCCGACCCTTAAGTTATATGGGTCTACTTTTAGCCATCCAATAGGATTTTACAAAGTGTTAGGGTAATTTTATAATCTTATATTTACCCTTAATTACCTGATTTACCTTTAACTATAGTAAATAAAATTTACCGTAGTTACTATTCACAATGCCCAAAAATAAAAAGTAGCTTATTAACATAATTTAGACCCACTGATTCCAAATATGGAATCCATTTTTCCAAATTCAATAAACAAAAGATGCAGAAATTAAATTAAAATTAATCCAGTTGTTCGAAAAAAACGGGTTTTTCTTTAAAACATTGCAAAAGATTGAATTGATTTAACCTACGAATTCATGGTAAAATCAATGCTAATGAAATAAATTATATTAAATGGTAAAATTATATTCTATTTATACTTTAAAACCATTGAATATTATAATTTAACCACATAAGATATTACGATGAAAAAAGTTGTTTTTAATTAAAATATAGCGTGTTTTTACTATTCATTAAAATATGAAAGTTATCGGATAAATATCAAAACACTATCTAACGTAAGTTTTTATATCCTGATTCAAAAGAAGAATTTAATTTTGTCAAATTGAACATATAAACATGTCAAAAACTAGATTTAAAGTGGGTGCGCCATCAAAAGGTGGAAAAACTGCATTTTTTGAAAAATACTTATTTTACCCGAAAAATGTATTTTGTTCTTATACCATGTTCTAGAAAATGTGTAAGATGAATAATAATGTTATAAAATTAAAAATTTAGTTAATAATATTCATAACGGCTATTTCATGACAATATTATAATAATATATCGTTGTTTATTAAAACCCGGTATTACATACAACACACGCTATCGAGGAAGGTCGCGATTGCGTGTAATGCAAGCCAAGTCAGGGTTGCGTGTTGTGAAAGAATCCTTCGTTGTTTCGTATAACAGAATCCAACCATATTTCATATATACATTGAATATATATATATATACTTAATGTTGCGTAGAATAACTATTATCAAAATTGTGTGTAACACGTTCCAAGAATAGTGTTGCATATACTGCATGCTAATACGGTGTTGCGTATAGCGCAAGGTAATCTTGGTGTAGAATACAACACAAGAAATTAATGAAATTAAAAGAATATTTTTCATAAAATCTTGGGGTGTTACATAAATTGTTCACTAATCCCACATATGATGGTCTAACATTGGAATAAGCACTTGTTTTGGGGTGTAATCATTTTTCCCAAATCATTAACCAATTTATAATTTTAATTATTTATTTTAACATGATTTTTAATCAATATAACCGAATAGGATGTAAGAAGATCTATTTTCCTTTTTCAATTACACACATTATATTAATTTCCTATAATGTATTAAATAATTGATTTTTCATTTTTACATTGTCCAATGATGATTTTCTAAAATTACACCTTCTTATGATCATTTTTTCACCATGATAATTCTTCTCTACTATTAATCATTTCATTAAAGTAAAATGGGCAATGTGAAATAATCATCATTCACTAGGTTCACCATATTATGCAGCTGAACACTAAAAAAATAATTCATGATAATTCATGTTTCTACCAGAGGTTCCTTATTCTGAAATGTCGCCAGTTATCAGAAACTCCCTTCCACTTTGAAGAATATCAATGTTTTCTCTAAGGAAGTCACTACATATGAACAACCGATATTCTTCTTATTTAAACAAGATTCTTAAAATTTCTATAGATTTTAATGATAATATTTTGAGAAATACATATCTCTTGAGTATCATATGTTCCCCTTACGTTTTCAAAATATATTTTCTAGGAACCCTGTACTCAAATATCATCTGGAATGGTGACCCAATAAACTTTTCATCAAAATAAACTTTATCATGCTATGTTTGTCCAAACTCGCTGCATGTATACCGTTATTTGTCTTATTCTTCATCAAATCTCATAAATATAAGGAAATATGTTTTTAGATCACATCCATTATGTCATTGTACACAAAATGTTTTTCTTTACTAACTCAATACTTTTGTAATATAAAATATAATAAGTATTAGTTTTAGAGTGATTTTTTTATTTATCTTATTATTTTTTTAAAATACCTATATTGTTTTCCTTTAGAATTTGATCAAAATATCCCAATATTATTCCATGAGTGGCCTAGAGGGTATCTATCCACACTAAATAAATATGATAAAGCCTCTTTTATTTATTTCCTCCATTTGATCTACAAATAGATAGGTGGATTAATTTTATTTTTGGGGTTAATTTATATTACATAAATGGATATTATCTAATATATCATGAAATCCATTTAATACAAATTTTCATGTATTATCCAATGATCCCCTTATATATTATAATGACATAAAACGGGAGTTTTCCATCATTATTTTCATTTTTATTTAAATTATTATCTACAATCATAATGAAAAAATAACCTTTCCTTTTTTCATCATAACTTTTTCACTTTATCAAACCCATTTGATTCTATTTTAGGATATATATTTCATTAAAAACTATGCCACACATATATTTATTTAAATAATTCCTCAATTGTGCATAAATATATACATCAATATCCTTGTTATGTTACTGTCTCTTGTTGAATGAGATCTCCTAGGAAACCAAAATAATTTCGAGGTGAATCTGCAGAACATATATTGTATGTTAAAAAAGATTCTTCTCAATCTTATATTTCAACATAAATAAAAATTGAGCATTTGATATTTTTTAAATTAATAATCATCACTCGTTTCAAAAAAATTATTTCCATATTTATGAAACCTAAAATTTCTTCATTTCCATTAAATTTAATGTCACCACCAACAATCTATGTTTAATCATTATATCACACAATCACTTCTAGACCATAGTTGATTTTGTGATATTTTAATCCAAGACATTCATTATATAGTGAACCAAGAATAAAACACATTTTATTTCAAGGTTCTCATGTCACGACCTGTCCCCCGGGGCCTGTACCATGAATACCCCATGCCCACCTTCCAAAGTCCAGGGGTTGGCGACTATAACCGGAAAGGAATTTAATGAAAAAATGGGAAGTCATTTCCTCAAAACCTGTACACCCACACATACATGCGTGAATGTGAAAATCAACGGATGAGTGAGGTGAAACCATACTAGATAAAAAAACTGATTTTGTGGATATGTAATGAATGTAATAAGGGTAGAATACATTCCCAACTAGATGGTATGACTATAGTTGAAAAATAGAAAAAACTCTCATGGAGTTGTCCACCAAGGATCCAACCTAAAGGTAGGTATATTTTGTCTCCACTACTCTCCACGTCAGCCAATCTCCTCGGTGTACCACCTGGTCCTAGATCCCCCAAGTCTTAGCCAAGCTACACATCCTTTGCACAAGACACAACAAGGTGCGGGTGAAGCCTGTGCAGGGGTTATTATAACAATACCATGTAGGGACCATGAGACCACGAAGAACTCATAAGATTCCACAATGGAAAAAAAATCATGATCACGATCTGAAAGCAAAAAAGAAATAGACACCTCTCAATCCAGGTATAAGTAATGCACAAAAGTTTATCTTATTACTCGAGAATCTATATAATCATATTCTCTCGAGAGGCATTGCTTTTATCCATACAGAGTCTTACCCACAAAGGATCGATAGGTACTATCCCCCAAAGGACCACACGGGATCTGACCCACCCGGAGTGGATATGTAATAACTCCCGCTGCCCCACACAAGATTGGTATGCACTGATCCACATAGGATCAATGAGCATAGACCCATAGAGGATCTAACACAAAGAGGATCAGTATTAAATTACCCACATAGGATAATTGTGCGATGACCAACACATGATCTGACTGATATAGGATCGATAGGTGTTGACCCACATAGGATCGCTCGGTACTAACCTCCATATGATCTGTCTCAAACCTCCGCCTCACTGCCAGGAACTGGATTCCCACTCATAGAGTGCTTGATTCTGAGAAAACCACTCCTTAAGCCCTTGGATTTATTTAAACCTGCACAAAGTCCCACGAAAAATTCACCCAATTATCTAACACATCATAGGGGATCCAATGCAACTGATGGCGTTCCAACCAGACGCTCAGTCTGTAAGTTATAGGCATTTTAGTGTTGAGGGCCCTATTAGATTTCGAGTTGATCTAACCCATCTTTACCCAAATATTTCACCAAAACACTCATGGATAATCTCAAAAGGACCGTCTCACTCCAAGGATCCCAACACTGCAAACGATTCATCAAACTTATGTATGGTTCGCATAATATGTCCCTTTAAGCGTATCTAGGCCCGCGAGGGGTCCAGGTCCGACCTGACCTGGCCCGAACATGCCTCAGCCGGCTGGTTGGGATGGGCCACAGTGAGCGAGGCCGACTAGGCCGCAAACCGGCCTGGCCAATCAGGCAGTCCTGCCCACTGGCTAGCATGACCCGGGAGGTCTGCTGCACCAGAATGGCTCAAAGGAGTCGTTCAACTCCTTTAATTGGCGACACCACATGATGTCACATCGTCACCTATGGAACCCATAGGTAGTGGATTCTAGACTTTGTTGCTGCCAAGGATTCAATGTCGCAGCCCATCAATATAGCACGCATCAGTGCGTCACCTCCGCCTCCATGGATGGCCGCTTCCAGCCACCCGTCCGACCACCATGGTGCAGATTGGCACCTCTCTTCCACCATGGACAGCGGATACCATCTACTTCCCTAGTCTACCCTTCCAGTGACATGTCATCATTTCTTCTGTGGTCCATTGGGTGTACTTTGGTTGTCCGTTCTTTCTTTCGGATGCTTCTACAGTCCCCTCAAGATGTTTTCATCATTTCGTAGCCCTCAAATATGCCTTTCTGTCAGGTTCATTGTTCCACCATGAAGAAGGAACCAAGGAATTTTTTAGAGGATGGTCTACGCCTTGTTGTTTTCGCCCTGTTCTCTCCATGTTAGCATTTTAAACATGAGGATGATTAATAATAAACAAAAGAAATAATATTCCCTGAATTTAAGAAGCCACAACAACAACCCACATGATTAGACGAGATGCGGATCAACCAGTTAGTCGGTTGGTCCACATCCATTATATTTTTCCTGGACGGGAATAGAGGTAACATCAAAGCACGTAAACCCCCTACCTCGAGATCCCTTAGAGGTGTCACAATTACTGTGAGAAAAGTTTCCATGTTGGATAGATTTGTCGGCATTCGTCATCCTGGATCACTGTCGCTAGAGCTTCCATCTTCCATCGATGTATGTTAACAGCGGACTTCGCCAGAGTTTCCTCCATTGAAGAAGGCATGTGCAAACCCCACCCCGAGTTATATTAAAATCGGAGGGGGAAATTTGAGTTATGACTAGAGGAATTAGTGAGTTTCATTAAATAAATTAATGAACCTCTTTTAATTCACAACATTGGAGTTACATTGTTGATGATTCAAAAGAATAAATGGCTTGACAAGTCACCGGCCCTACCACTTCCTCTCATCCATTAAAGAAAAAGAAAAGAAAATAACAATTACATGTTATTTTACAATACATTATAAATTTGAAAAACAATATTTTTTCCATACCTACTACGGTCAATGTAAAGCCTCACATAAGTGATTCTTAGAGCTGTGGATTCAATAGTGTCTAGGATTTTTAATCCGGGAATCAATTTAAAAGATACAAAATGTTACTCGTTCGTTTACTGAACATACCTTAAAAAATGTTCACAAATTCATTTCAGGCTCACTGGGCCTCAGAATTACACTCTGTTAATTCTTTCAAACTCTTAATAATCCCATATAAATACAAAAAATTACATAAAATTTTTCGGGTCATTACATTCTCCACACCTTAGGGATTTTCTATCACAAAAACTACAAAAAAAAGTTGGGGATAAAATGGGAGTACTGAGAACTTATCTAAGCCTCCCACTACCATGTTCTCTCCCGGATATTCCTTTGTTTCCAGTGAACTCATACTAGAGGAATTGACCAACCATGATGGGCCCTCTCCTATCGATCCTCTATGTCCACTGGGAACTCCGCAAATGTCACCCCATCATCAATGTCCATCTCGCCCCAATCGATAACATGTGATGGATCAAGCACATATCTCATCAGCTATGACACATGGAAAACATTAGGCACCTAGTGCATCTATAGGGGATGCGCTAGACAGTATGCCACCTCCTCTACTCTACTTAGTATCCAAAAAGGTATGATGAACCTCAGAGATAGCTTTCCACCCCAGCCAAACCTCTGTAAACCTCATCAGTGTGATACACGTTGAAAGACATGGTCTCCCTCCTAAAACGCCATGGGTCTCCATATCCTGTCGACATAAGTCTTCTACAGGCTCTGTGCAGTCTTAATCCATTCCTTGATGATCTTCTCCTTCTATATGGTAGTATGTACCAACTCTAGACCCATAAGTATTGACTCCCCTAGGTCAATCGTGCAAAGAGGTGATCTACATGGTCTCCCGTACAATGTCTAAAATGGGTCCATGAAAATGGTAGAGCATTGAATATTGTTATATACAAACTCCACCAGGGGAAGGTAGTCCTCCCAATTGTTGCCGAAATCAAAGACACAAGTACGATGCAGGTTATAGATTGTCTATAAGGTCTGCTTCTTCTGACCATCTGTCTGAGGGTGAAAGGCAGTGCTCAAGCATAACTGACTTCCAAATGCCTGCTGAAATCCCTTACACCAGAGAGATGTAGACCATGCATCACAATCTGAGACGACCATCAACAACACTCCATGAAGTCGCACTATCTTTTGCATGTAGAGACAACCCAAGCCTTATACTGATCTATACTCCTGTATGGGTATGATGTGGGTCGACTTGGTGAGTCTGTCAATGATAACTCAAATGGAATCGTGACCCGAGGACGTATGTACTAGCCATATCTCGATGTCCAAGGAAATACCTACTCACTTCCACTCTGGTACCTCAAGTGGCTAAGCTAAAACCACTGGAACCAATTGCTCAACCTTCACATGATGTCATGTGTGGCATCAGAATACAAACTATTCCATATCTTTCATCATCTGTGGCCACCAGTAATGACGACGAAGGTCCTGGAACACATTCTCCACTCCAAGATGTACATATAAAGGACATGCATGGAACTCCCTCAACACCTCCTCATATAGTTTCACTGGTTTCATATTGCGTCCTCTTTAGAGAACGACGTGCTCCCCACCGTCATAAAATCCCTCAACAGCCTATCTTGTGGATATATGAGCACATCGGGCCTCATAGTCAATGTACCCAAGAAGTTTCTCCCCAACTCATTGTAGAAGTGGGGGAGTGACAGTCATAGACTGGAGTTAATCTGCTCCATCTCTATCTATAAAGGATAATTGCAACACATCTAGATGCATTATCTCCACAATCTGTAGTTATGGTCCAGACCACCTGCAGAGAGAGTCTGCTACTACGTTCCCCTTCCCAGGAGGGTATACTATCTCAATATTATAGTTCTACAAGAACTCATTCCATCAATGATGTCTTAGGTTTAGGTCTTTCTGTGAGATGATATACCTAAGACTCTTGTGATCAGAGTAAATCGTAAATTCTTCATCCATAAAGTAGTGCTGCCACATCTTCAGCGCAAATACCACTATTAAAATCTACAGGCCATGGGTAGCGTAAATATGCTCATGTTGCCTCATCTTCTGTGAGCCTTAGGTGATAACTTCTAACTCCTACATACGGACACAACCTAGTCTGGTACCTGATGCATCATAGTAGACTACATAACCAATTACATCTTCTGGGTGCCTCAAGATGGGGTCACTCATCAGTCTCTGCCTCAACTCCAAAAAAACTATACTGGCACTTCTCTATCCATAAGAATGGATTTCCCTTCTTCATCAAAATTGATAAGGGTGTCACTACCCTGGAGATTATAGATAAAAATCTCTAGTAGTACCCAACCAATCCCATAAAACTCTGCACCTCGGTCACACTCGTCGGTGGCTCCCAATGAAGCACATCTTCTATCTTCATCTAATCCCGAACAACTCTAGCCTCTAAGATTACATTCCCCTAGTAGTGGACTTCCCGTATCTAGAACTAGAACATTGAGAGATTTCCATTAATCTATATCTCTCTGAGTGTATCCAAAACTATCTGTAGTTTCATGGCATGCTTCTCCTCCGACACCGAGTATATCAAGATGTCATCAATGAAGACCACCATGAAGAGATCTAGGTATGGCTGGATGATCTAGTTCATGAGACCCATGAACATTTTTGGAGCATTGGTCATGTGGAAAGGCAACATTATTAATTCATAATGGCTATACCAAAATCTGAAGGATGTCTTCGGTACATCCTCATCATGTACCCTGAGCTGGTGATAGCCTAATCTGAGGTCTATCTTAGAAAACCATCTAGCTCCCTCCAGCTGGTCGAAGAGATTAGCAATCCTTGGGAGTGGATACTTGTTCATCATGGTCACCTGGTTCTGGCACCGATAGTCCATACAATGCCTCAAGCTACCATCTTCCTTCTTGATGAACATTATCGGGGATGCCCATGGAGAAACACAAGTCCTTAGGAACCCCTTTTCCTACGAGTCCTCCAGTTGTACCCTCAACTCACGAATCACCACGACATCCACATGATATATTGGTGTAGATATTACTACTATCTTGGGGTACAAGTCAATGTGAAATTATACCACTCTATGTGGAGGTAGTCCTGGAACATCATCAGGAAAGAAATCAGCATACTAGTCCACCACTACAGGATATCTAGGACTCCTCGCGTCAACTGATCTGAGAGTAATGCTATCCAACTAATGAGTAATAAAATAAACCCTCCTCCGAGATAGTCCATCAAATGCTGCAAAGGTTTCCTTCTCACTGGTAGAGGAAAACCTGGTCGCATCCTTGAGGACACACCGTACATTGGGCCTGAAACAGTCGATCTGAGCATGGACTGTAGATAGACAGTCTATAACCAAGATGACGTCGTAAGGCCTCGACCCTCCTTTAAGGAGATCCCAACCAAAGATCTCACCACCTAGAGTAAAATCACACTATCGGCACCAGTGTTTAATCGTCGAATCTTCTCTCGCTGGTGTCTGTAATCACAAGGATCGAGTCCACTAATCCATCAAAATCTATGTACTCCAAATGTGTTTCATTGTAATGAAAGAATGATTGTCACTTATTTCAACATGTACTGCAGCTAGGGTGGAATAGACACAACTCACACCTCAGATAATCTCCAGAGTGTCGTGGTCGTAAGCCTCTAATGTAGGTAGTTGTGCTCGCCCCTTTCCACCAGCTCATTGTGGTCGGGGTGGACCACCTAGCGGTGGTCGCAGTTGAAACCCAAATCGCTGCCCAATGCTTTTTGTATGCCCTGAAACTTTTCTTCTTCCACTTCCCTACAAAACTCCTCACTTGAATATCTGCATTTTATTTGGAGGCCTATCGACTATCAACTAATCTTCAGTACGGTGGGTCAAGTAGTTTCAAGTCATGTATCTATGACCGCCTCACGTGAGGCACAATCTACCTCCCAGTTGATCTTCTCTGCCTCGTGAGCTCTGCACCCCTGACCATACATCCCGAGGCGTCTAATATTTGGTCTATCCCACTTGGACCCCTACATTATATGTCTACTACCTCGGGTAGATTACTCTGATACATGTCGTCCAGTGGTGGCTCTCATCGTCGGTGCCTTCTCATCTATGAAACTTTCAACCAACAATGCTCATTCGAGAACTCCAGCCTATGTTGGAATATTCATTGATATCATTGATGCCCTGATATCTTGTGATAAACCCAGATCAAAGGTCTGGGCCCTGGAGAATGTGTCTTGTACCATGTATTTGGAGTTTCACGAGAGGTCAGTGAATCTCGTTGAGTACTGGGCTACTGTCAGTCTACCTTGTTGTAAGTGTAGCATCTCCTGGATACGCACTGAGCACAGTGTCAATGGAAAGAAATATTCCCTAAAGAGACACTCAATGTCCATCCAGGTGAGGGTTTCCTATTCTTATATTTGGAGCATCAGGATCCACTATCTCCCTACTGTGACCTGGGAAGGCTATCAGCTTGGATAACCATCTACATTGCTGGTCTCTCAACCAAGTGAAAAACTCTATCCACAGCCTCCAGCGAGTCCCCAGCTGCCTAGGGATCTATCTAGCCTCGAAACCTCATAGTCCACTATCTCTAGAAAATGAGAAATGTGCTCCTTCGGCGGTCACAGTCTTCTAGTGGGGCTAGTGGCATTTTCATCTCAACGGGTGGTGCTGCTGCAAGTTCCCCAGCTGAAGGTACTAACACTCTAAGGGTCCAATACCCTGAGGCCCCGTCATTTGGTGGGCTGTCATCGTTTACTCTCTTGGGTATCTTGGCTGGATGTCTACATGGCCACATATTGAAAAGAAAAAGGTGTGCCACAGTCAAAAAGATATACCTGGAAAACTGAATAAAAAGAGATCAAAGTGAAACCATTTACAAAACACACACAATTAGTGTTTTTGTGTACTAATTAAAAAAAATAAGAATATAGGGTCCTGGTGTATCGATACTATGGCCATCGCACCATCTCTGGACTCCCCGAACTAAAAACCACACTCAAAACACTTAACACTATTTCTCCATTAAAAAATCAGATACCTAGTTCTTTGGTAGAACCAAACTGATTTATATCATTGTCACGACCAGACCCTACCCTGGATCGAGCCGCAACTACCCCAAGCCTGCCTCCATAGGCCAGGGGCTGGCGAAAAGTGCCGAAGTCTAAACAACTCGGGGAGGCCTTTTCATGAGTACCTGTACACACACTCAATGCAAAAGTGCAGAGTAAAAGAAAAAGAAAAGTAAAGCAAAGTTCCAACTGCTATAAATAACCACAAGAGTGCATCAACCTCTAAACAGTACAAAGAAAGATAAAGGTAAACTGAAAAGAAAAGGGGCAAAACACATGCCTAACCAAAAAGTGCCACAACCCGGAAATAGGTAAACAAAAAGGAAAACAGCTCGAAGGGTCCCCCACCTGGAACCCGACTCCGACCACCGCACACGGTCCACGCACCTGAACTCCTGAGCTCCACTGAAGTCACGACCAACCTTTCCGTTGTATGCAAGGGCACACCAAGTGTGGCCAAATCCCAAGAAGGGTTTAGTATAAAAATACTCAATAAGATACCCTGAAGGCTCAAGGGAGAATCAAAGGAGGTACTAAAGGGTGAAAAGTAGAGCGAACAGGAAAAGTAAAGGAGTACAACTGATAGTGCAGAAAAGAGTACAGTAAAGAGTCCAGCTCAAACCAACAAGAGAAAGGAAGTAGACTCTTCAAGACACAAGGGGATAGAAACGGTGAGAAGATGAACTTCTCATCAAGTCTTCGCTACCTATAGCAGGAGAGTAGACTCGTCCAACCACGAGAAGCTAGACATAGAAAGCACATGGTATACCACGCGCATCTTCACCTCCCCTGGAAAGAGAGTAACCAAACACAAGAAGTGGGTACGGGGACAAGGTATATACATATCCTCATGCTCAATCAAGAAGCCCGAACAAGGTCTTAAGGGGATCTCCATCCCGTAGATCAGCCCAAGAAAGTGAGTCGCCATCAGTCCCAGAAGTAAACACCATCGATGCCCAGCAACCCGCACGTCTGCCCCGAACTACAAGTCAAGGGCTCAATCACCGCACCTCGACACTATCCGCTTTGGGTGGAACTGACTCGCCCGCAAGGTTTTATGTCGTGTCACATGGATGCGTCTCGGTGGGGAAAGCACCCCTCGTACTTGAGTGTTCTCGGGGAATTTCAAACCACACCTCATCACCATCACACAGTCGAGAGGTCTCAAAGTCGACAGGCGACCCCCTGCCCAGCCCCGCTGGAGGGTCCCTGGAAGTCGACGGGTTCCCACTATAGGAAGACCTGGAAAGAGTCGACGTGTGCCACACTACCCAGTCTCGTAACAGGGTAATCCACTGGAGGGAGACCCGACTAAAGACGGTGACATGACCACTGACAAGCCTAGCTAGAGGTGACCCGGCATCGGGGGACCACTGCCCCGCCCAGCTGGAGGTAAGCCCGGCATCGGGGACCATTGCCCAGCCGATCTAGAGGTAAGCTCGGCATCAGGGACCACTACCCAGCCCCGCTGGAGGTATGCCCGGCATCGGGGACCACTACCCAGCCCAGCTAGAGGTAAACCCGGAACTGCTCTGGTCATCCCTACTGGATGGTAACCCACTAGCCATCCCTGCTGGATGGTACAACTGGCGAGCCCTTCTCGAAACATCCTTAGCCCTGCTGGTAACATCCTTAGCCCTGCTGCTAACAACCTTAGCTCTGCTGGTAACAACCTCAGCCCTGCTGGTAACAACCTCATCCCTACTGGTAACAAACTCATCCCTGCTAGTAACAACCTCATCCCTACAGGTAACAACCACCTGGGTAGAGGATCGGTGCCCGCGTA
This sequence comes from Viscum album, assembly GCA_963277665.1. Taxonomy (NCBI): domain Eukaryota; kingdom Viridiplantae; phylum Streptophyta; class Magnoliopsida; order Santalales; family Viscaceae; genus Viscum; species Viscum album. Next base: position 699,023,662 of record OY728163.1, read on the forward strand.
AAGAGTTGGTCAGACCGAAACCACCAGAACTCTACCAGGGAACACAAAGAAACGGGAGAAACTCCCCATTCCTCTCAAGGAGATCAAACTCCAATCCACTAAGTCACTATCGAAGAGGACTTAGACAACTCATCCCATAAAGTGGGAAAACACCCACGCAGTACGAGAACACGTACTCGCAAAAGTTTTCGCAATCCGGTGAAAGGGCACGGTACTGAAACCCCTCACAGCTGAAGAAACAGAGGAACAAACCATCTCTATTGGCCAAACGATAACATGACCAGGGGAAAAATAAACCTTGCTGCTCAACAAACAAGAACCAAGGGACCCTCTACGTCGCGAGAGGTCAAAATTACGTAAAGCAGAACATGACACGTACATGGGGTCCACAAGACGTGTGGCCCAAATCATCCCCAACCAAGCGCACAAACATTCTCAGGTATAAACAACACATACCTCCAAGCGCTCTTTTATACTCCCAGAGTATACCACGTCTCCAGGCCTAAGGCTATCGTGCACACAACACCCAACTTCAACACGAATGTGTGACGTAACAACTCCAACCTACCACCTCAATGGCTGAGGCACAGCAAACCACACCTCTCCAAGCATTTACATCACTCATACGGGAGTGCACACGATCACATGCCAAAGGGCCGCTAAAAACACGGTACAAGAACCGCCACCAGGGCACCTTCACATTCCACAGTTAATAAGATCATGTATGAGGGTCCGCTAACCTGAACAGATTACACCGTTGTAATCCTCACGGAAAAACACGCGAGATAGACTACTTACTCACCTCAAACGGATATCCAATGGAAAAGTCACCAACACTGCCTCACGGCCGAACGACGTCCCATGATCCCGAGCCTCGGCCCCAAAAATAGTCGAGCGCATCTCACCATCGTGATCCCCTCGGGAAAAAACTTTAAAAGGACTGCTCACTTGAGCACAACAAATATCTGGAGAAAAAGATGCATTCCGGCACACCGCACAAGAGCGGTGCTACGTGGGACCCGCATCCCGGTCCCGAAACACAATGAACGGATTGTACTGTTGCGATCCTCTCGAAAAAGTACACAACATTGACTATTCACTTGTCCAAAACGGTCATCCGGTGATAGAGATGGAAAAGTCACTATCAACGCCCAAACGGCCCTCTTGGTGCCCGTACCATTGTGCCGAATTAGGGCGGTCAGATTTCACCATTGTAATACCCTCGGAAAAACACCAAAAAATGACTGATCGCATAACCCGAACCGGCGTCCGATGAAAAAGTCGTCAAACGCTACACGCAGATCGAAAGACGGGCCATGGGGTCTACACCTCAACTTAGGCATCAATGCCCGAAACCTCCCTGGAAAGCTCTGCCTCGGCGCCAAAGTCCCAACGCCACTGACGGCACACAAAAAGGACGTCGGATGTGTTTGCGCCGCCTAAAACAATAATCTCAGAGAAAACACTCATCCACTTAAAGACACGTCACGCCTCCAAGGCCCCTCATTTCGGAAAATAAAAATTCACGAAACCGTCCCAAAAATCCCATCTAACTCAAGGAACGCGTCGCCGCTGACGGCCCACAAATCCGACACCCGAGATGCCTTTTAGAGGCGCTTTAAAAAATTTATCGGACAAAAGGGTCGGTCGGGCCGATTCGGCCGGCCCACTCACTGCCTGAGCCGGCCCACGGTTCACTGCGCAGGCTGGCCCGCGTCGCCTGGACCGGCTGAGTCGTTTCGGCTGTCTCCCCATGGGACCTGTGAAACACGGGTCCCTTGTCTGCTGGTCGGGGTCACGAAGACCCAGGGTCTTCATGCCGCGACGACCGGCCGAAGCCGGTCCTCCTCCGCGCTCCGCACCCATGCGCCTGTGGCCGATGTCCCTGCGACACCGCTAGAGCCACACGCCCCCCTGTCCACCCTCGCTCGACCGTGCTGAAGCTGCCACCCTGTGCCTTGTCGCGCCGCCGCGCCATTCTCCAGAAGCTAGTCGCACCTCTCAAACCCACCGGAAACCGAAAACCCACAAACTTCGGCGGTCGTTTGCGATCGACTCTGAACTCGTATTTTCAATCCTAAAGATGCATCAGGTAGCTCATAAATTATACTACACGATTATGGTCTTTGATTAAAAATTATATGGTAATTCAACGACATAAATCAACTTGAAAGTAGAGTTCGGAAATGAAAACTCAAAAACCAAAAACTCCTACATCGATGGGCTTTGCCCGGAGCTTCGTTGTGATCTGTCAGAGCCGCGCCTCACCGGATGTGTCTTGCCGGACTGGAGGAGGAGAGAGAGGGGGATGCCTTGTGGGGGGTTTCACCAGGGGAGAACACGGGAAGAAGGGGAATGGGTTTGGTTTAAGTAGGAAAATAATTAATTAAAAACTTTAATTAATTAAAACTCCCAATTTAACCTGCATCTGAAACGCTCGACAGGCACGAGGTTAAGCCTCCCCTAGGATAAACACCACCTCATGAGCACAACAGTGGTCTCATAATTTTAATTAGATACCCCGTTAATATGTTATTAAACTTAATTCTTGGGGCCGACAAATTACCTAAACTCCCCTGGGGCCATTTTTCACAGATGACATGCGCCTGCGAAACATACACCCCTCCTACGGTAAACGTTACGCTCCGAACTCAATAGTTCCCTTGGTTACCCAATCCAAGCCACCGTTTAAGAGATACATGAGTTTCACCATTAAAAGAATAAATTAATTAACTTAATTATCTGTTTAACATTCTGAACGAGAGCGAGGGGTCCAAACATCCCGCGCCGTCATGTTTTATGTCGTTCCTAGGGTAAACACCCCATTCCGGACCCATCCGTACACTCAGATCTCTGATCTAAAGCACTATTTAGGAGTCATCCCATTTAATTCTGGCCACTATGGGGATCGAAATTGCACACTGTCTAAAGGAGCTGCTCTGGAATAACATCAAGAATATTCCAAAGTCTTCCACAGAAAAAATAAGGTTCTTACATCATTCCCTACTTCAAGCTTTTCGTCCCCGAAAAACCAAACCAGGGAACAAATCAGGGTACTAAGCCCACACCTGGCTCTCCCATACGCAGAATAATTCTTTCACAACTCTGAGCCACCACACACAGACTAAAGGATTTGATATGTTCACGCGAGGTCTTCCCTCGCTGATGTCGTGCGTAGGAGTACACACACCTTATCATGGGTGAGTCACGTGGGAGACCTCATTCACCCAAACCAGCCTTTGGGGTTAGGGAAAGGAGGTAGGGAACCTTTTCATCCCTCTCCATGATCTCAAACAGTCTGAAGGACCTCGGGGTGGCTCAGATCCCCGACCAAACCTCTATGTCGCATGCCGTGACTGGAATCACCAACCGCACCTAGAACAAGGCCTCGTGATTCCCTCCGTCAGACTATCTATATGGTGAAACACCCAAGGATATATGGTCATGCAAGGTTCCACAGTCGATGTCCCACAACCAAGTCTCTCTTACACGCTCTAAAGGCGAAGGATTTGACACCATCGACTAGAGAAAAAAAGGTCCCATGCCTTTTAACTTACCAACAGAGGGTTACACCCGATGCCCTGTGTCACACTGGTAACAACTCAAACAATAAGTAGGGAGAAAATAATTCCACACACATAGTCTAACAATTCTACTGCAAAAAGTAGAAGAGATGTAGAGCGTACCCCTTATCACCTCATGCTCTGCAGGATCGTAGAAATCAAAAGCTCATAGTTGTCCATAGTCCCAACTATCAGCTCCCAGAGCCTGACGTGGACCGACTAGTGGTGATGGGAAGACCTCCTAAGGTCGTCCATCGCTACCAGCTCCTCCCGATCCTCTTCTAGCACCACATATCTGGGTACTACTTCGTTCATGGCGCAGCCTCCATCGTGGTGTGCACCTGCTGCCTGCCTGAAGCTCTCTGCATGCCAGGTTGGGAAATCCTGTGCCAGGTGACCTCGCCCATCGCAAGAATAACACCGAATATCTTTTGGCTGCACTGGTGCCCTCCAACTCCGTTGTGGTGTACGAACATGCCCCTAAGTCCAGTTGTCAGGAAGCCACCTGCGTCAAGGTTCTTCTTGCCGACGCCCGCTAGCTGCGGCAGACGTCTCAACTCCAACGTGACTACTGCCAACCCCAACTCTAGAGCGTGACAGGAAGGTCTCTGTCACCATTGCCTACTCTAGAACCCTGAAATATGTGGAAATTTCCAAGGGTACTATGACAGCACGAATCTCTCGGCGGAGACCCTGCTCAAACTTTCGTGCTTGGATGTTGTCGTCATGGACCAAGTCCGGGTAAAAGCGTGAACGGTCTGCAAAACTAGCCGCGTACTCGGCTACCGTCATCCCTCCCTGCTGAAACTGAAGGATCTCCTAAATCCGAACAGAGCGCAAGCATTAGGGGAAAACTACTCACGAAATGACAACATAAAGTCACCCCATGAAAGAGATGACTCTTCAAGAAACTGAGTAACCAGACTCCACCAACGCCAAGCTGCTCCACAAAAACGGTTGGCTGCCAAAGCCACTCTCTGATCTGCCGGCATCTGCACAAGCCTGAAAAGGCAATCCACTGTCTCTAGCCAAACCTATGCTGCCTGAGGGTCTGGTCCACCACTGAACAACAGCGGTCTCTACTGCTGAAACTCACGGAGCGCGCTCAACCTGCACTCAAGCCCTGCCTGCTCTTCTGAAACTCTCTACTACTCAACAGGTGGAGCTGCTGCTACCATCCCACACAGAGAAAGGGGCTCGCATGATGGGTCCTATACTGTGTCATCGTAGCTCACAGGGTCGTCGTCATGCACTAAATCTGGTATCTTGGTTGGCTGTCTTCGTGGAGACATCCTGAATATTATCAAGGAGTTCCGCGGTCATATGAGCATATATGTATATATCAATAAAAAAGATGGGTAGCTGACTCAAGAAGGACATTCAAAGACTCAATCCTATGTGATGCACAAACAAATTTCCCTGCAACAAGTGTCTCAGCATGCCGAGTCTACAAAAGGGTTATCAAGGTCCTGGTGAATGGATACGTCGGTCGCCGCACCATCATCGGACTCCCTGGCCAGAGAGCCGCTCTCGAGACATGTTGACACCATTTCCCTAAATCCCAACTAATTCCTTTTATTTTAGGGATGTCCAAATAGCATCCCAAGGAATGAACCACCTCTGATACCACTTTGTCATGACCCAACCCTACCCGGGCTTGAGCTGCAACTACCCCAAGCCTGCATCCATAGTCCAGGGGCTGGCGACAGGTGCCGAAGGCTAAACAACTCAGGGAGGCATTTTCCTGAGTACCTATACACACACACTCAATGAAAAAGTGCAGAGTAAAAGAAAAAGAAAAGTAAAGCAATGTACAAACTGCTATAAATAACCATAAGAGTGCATCGACCTCTAAACAATACAAAGAAAGCTAAAGGTAAACTAAAAATAAAAGGGGCAAAACATGTGCCCAACCAAAAAGTGCCAAAACCCAGAAACAGGTAAGAAAAAAGGAAAACAGCTTGAAGGGTCCCCCACCTAGAACCCGACTCCGACCACCGCACGCGGTCCACGCTCTTAAACTCCAAAGCTCCACTGAAGTCACGACCAACCTGTCTGTCGTCTGCAAGGGAACACCAAGTGCAGAAAAATCCCAAGAAGGGGTGATTATAAAAATACTCAATAGGATACCCCGAAGGCTCGAGGGAGCAACAAAGGAGGTACCGAAGGGTGAGCAGTAGAGTGAACAGGAAAAGTAATGGAGTATAACCGAGAGTGCAGTAAAGAGTACATTAAAGAGTCCAGCTCAACCCAACAGGAGAAAGGAAGTAGACTCGTCCAGATATAAGGGGATGGATATGGTGAGAAGATGAACATCTCGTCGAGTCTTCGCTACCTATAGCAAGAGAGTAGACTCGTCCAACCACGAGAAGCTGGACACGGAAAGCACATGGCATACCCCGCGCGTCTTCGCCTCCCCTAGAAGGAGAGTAAGCAAAACTAAAAAGTGGGTACTGGAACAAGGTATATACATATCCTTACGCTCAATCAAGAAGCCTGAACAACGTCGTAAGGGGATCTCCATCCCGTAGCTCAGCCCAAGAAAGTGGGTCGCCAACAGTCCCAGAAGTAAACACCATTGATGCCCATCATCCTGTACGTCTACCCCGATTTACAAGTCAAGGGCTCAATCACTGCACCTCGACACTATCGGCTTCGGGCGGCACTGACTCACCCGCACAGTTTTAGGTCACGTCACAAGGACACGTCTCAGTGGGGAAAGTGCCCCTCGTACTTGAGAGTTCTGGGGGAATTTCAAACCACACCTCATCACTGTCACACAGTCGAGAGGTCTCAAAGTCGACAGGCGACCCCCTGCCCAGCCCCACTAGAGGGTCCCTCGAAGTGGAAGGGTTCTCACTATATGGAGACCCAGAAATAGTCGACAGGTGCCACACTGCCCAGTCCCGTAATAGGGTAATCCACTGGAGGGCGACCCAGATAAAGTCAGTGATGGGACCACTACCCATCCCAGCTAGAGCTAACCCAGCATCGGGGATCACTGACCAGCCCAGCTAGAGGTAAGCCCAGCATCGAGGACCACTGCCCAACACAGCTGAAGGTAAGCCCGACATCGGGGACCACTACCCAGCCCTGCTGGAGGTAAGCCCGGCATCAGGGACCACTGCCCAACCCAGCTGGAGGTAAACTAGGAACTTCTCTAGGCATCCCTGCTAGATGGTAACCAACTGGCCATCCCTTCTGGATGGTACAACTGGCGAGACCTGCTCGAAATAACATCAGCCCTGCTGTTAACATCCTCAGCCCTGCTGGTAACAACCTCAACCCTACTGGTAACAACCTCAGCCCTGCTGGAAACAACCTCTTCCCTGCTGGTAACAACCTCAACCATGCTGGTAACAACCTCATCCCTACTGGTAACAACCTCATCCGTACTGGTAAAAACCTCTTGGGAAGAGGATCGGTGACCGCATAAAGTGTTGGTCACACCGAAACCACCAGAACTCTACCAGGGAACACCAAGCAATGGGAGAAACTCTCCAGGCCTCCCAAGGCAATCACACTCCAACCCGCTGAGTCACTGTCGAAGCAGAATGAGACAAATCATCCCAGAAAGTTGGAAAACACCCACACAGTACGAGCACACGTATTTGCAAATGGTGTCGCAGTCCGGTGAAAGGGCACGGTACTGAAACCCCTCACAGCTGAAGAAGCAGAGGAACAAACCATCTCTGTCGGCCAAATGAGAACAGGACTATGGGAAAACTCAACCCTTCTAGTCAACAAACTAGAACAAAGGGAACCTCTACGTCGCGAGAGGTCAAAAGTACGTAAAGAAGAACACGACATGCAAATGGGGCCCACACGACGTTGGTCCCCAAGTCAACCATAACCAAGCACACAAACATTCTCAGGTACAAACCACACGTACCACCAAGTGCTCTCATATACTCCCAATGTATACCACGTCTGCAGACCTAAGGCTATCGTGCACACGACACGCAACTTCAATGCGAAGGCATGACATAACAACTCCAACCTACCACCTAAAAGGTTGAGGAACAACCAACCACACCTCTCCAAGAATTTACATCACTCATACGGGAGAGCACGCGATCACACACCAAGGGTCCGCTACAATCACAGTAGAAGAACCTCCATCGAGGCACCTTCACATTCCACATTTAATAAGATCGCGTATGTGGCTCCACTCGCCTGAAGAGATTACACCATTGTAATCCTCACGGAAAAACATGTGAGATAGACTACATACTCGCCTCAAACGGATATCCGATGGAAAAGTCACCAACACTGCCTCACACCCGAATGGTGTCCCGTGATCCTGAGCCTCGGCCCCGAAAACAGTCTGGCGCATCGCACCATCGCGATCCCCTTGGGAAAAACATCAGAAAGATTGCTCACTTGAGCGAAACAGATATCCAGAGAAAAAGGTGCATTCCAGCGCACCGCACATGAATGGTGATACGTGGGCCCCACATCCCTGTCATGAAACACAAAGAACGGATCACATCGTTGCGATCCTTTCAAAAGAGTACACAAAATGGACTATTCACTTGTCTAAAACGGTCACCCGGTGATAGAGATGGAAAAATCACCGTCAATGCCCAAAGAGCCCTCGTGGGGCCCATTCCATCATGCCGAATTATGGTGGGTGGATTGCACCATTGTAATACCCTTGGAAAAACACCCAAAAACGACTGCTTGCACGCCCCGAACGGACATCCGATGAAAAAGTCGTGAAACGCTGCATGCATCACGAAAGACGGGTCGTGTGGTCCGCACCTCATCTTTGGCCTCAATGCCAATAACCTCCTTGGAAAGCTCTGCCTCGGCGCCAGAGTCCCAACGCCGCTAACGGCGCACAAAACGGATGCCAAATGTGTCCTCGCCGCCCAAAACAATAATCTCGGGAAAAACGCTCATCCACATCAAGACACGTCGCGCCTCCGAGGCCCCTCGTTTGGGAAACTAAAAATTCCCGAAACCATCCCAAAAATCTTTGATTAACTCAAGGAACATGTCGCCGCTGACGGCACGTAAATCCGACACCCGAGCATCCTTTTAGAGGCGCATTAAAAAATTTATCGGACTGAAGGGTGGGCCGGGCCGGTTCGGCCGGCCCGCGGATCACCGCGCGGGCCAGACCGCATCGCCCGGACCGGCGGAGTGGGTCTGGTTGTCTCCCCACCGGACCCGTGAAGCGTGGGTCCCTTGTATTCTGGCCGGCGTCACGAAGACCACGGGTCTTTGTGCCGCGACGACCGGCCAAAGCCGGTCCTCCTACGCGCTCCGCGCCCCCGCACCTGCAGCCGATGTCCCCGCGACACCGCCAAAGCCCCATTCCCCTCCGGCTGCCCTCACTCACCTGCGCTGAAGCCACCGCCCTGCGCCTTGCCGCGCCACCGCTCCATTCACCTGAAGCCAACCGTGCTGCCGCTCAAACCCGCTAGAAACCGAAAACCGACAATCTTCGGCAGTCATTTGCGATCGACTCCGAACTCGGATTTTCGATCCGAATGATGTGTCGGGTAGCTCACAAATAATACTACACGATTATGGGCTTTGATTTTAATTTCGACAGTAATTCAATGGCATAAATCAACTTTAATGTATAGTTTGGAAATGAAAATGAAAAAACTGAAAACTCCTACCTCGATGGGTTTTGCCCGGAGCTTCACCGTGATCCGTCGGAGCCATGCCTCGCCGAAGCTGTCTCACCGGAGTGGAGGAGGAGAGGGAGGGAGATTCCATGAGGGGGGATTCTCTAGGGGAGAACAAGGGAGGAAGGGTAAGGGGTTTGGTTTAAGTAGGAAAATAATTAATTAAAAACATTAATTAATTAAAACTCCCAATTTAACTTGCATCCGAAACGCTCGACGAGGTCGAGGTTAAGCCATCCCTAGGGTAAAAACCACCTCCCAAGCACAAAGGTGGTCTTGGAATTTTAATCTGAGACCCCATTCAAAAGTTATTAAACTTAGCGCCTGAGGCCGCAAAATTATGAAAACGCCCCCGGGGCCATTTTTCACAGATGACCCGCACCTGCGAAATTTACACCCCTCCTAAGGTAAACGGCACGCTCCGAACTCAACGGTACCCTCGGTTTCCCAATCTGAGCCATATTTTAAGAGATACTTGAGTTTCACCCTTAAAAAAATAAATTAATTAACATAATTATCAATTTAACATTCTAAAAGTGAGAGAGGGGTCCAAACATCCCGCGTCGTCATGTTTTATGTCGTTCCTAGGGTAAAAAAACCATTCAAGACACATCTGTACACTTGGATCTCTGATCTGAAGCACCGTTTAGGAGTTATCCCAATTATTTGACGTTTCTAGTGTGAACGCACTGTAAATTTAATTCCGGCCACTTTGGGGCTCAGAATCACACGCCGTCTGAAGGCGCTGCTCTGGAATAACATCAAGAATATTCCAAAGTCTTCCGCAGAAAAAACCAGGTTCTTAAAATCATTCATTCATGACCATTCCCCTAGTGCTCATGTCGTGAATACCCCAATCCCACCAACCAAAGGCCAGGGGTTGGAAGCTAGCAATAGAAATTCATTTCCTGAAAAAACTGGGAATCCATTGCCTTAAAACCTGTACACACACACACATGCAAGTGAAAAACAATGAAAGAGTAAGAATAAATCACACTAGATACCACAACTGGGTCTAAGGTTATGTAATGAAAGAAAAGGGGTTGGAATACAAGACCAACTGAAAGGTAAAACTATAATTGAAAAATAGAAAAAAAAACTCATGGAATCGTTCATCGAGGATCCAACCTGAAGGGTAGGCATTGCTTGTCTCCATTACTTTGTAAAAGAACCAATATCCTCTAGGTACCACCTGGTCCTAGCTCCCTCAAGTCTCAGCGAAGATGCTCATCGTCTACACAAGACACAACAAGGTGCAGGCATAGACCGTGCTTGTGTGAGTATAACAATAAAAAGTAGGGACAATGAGACCCCTAAAGGTCTCACAAAATATTAAAAAGGAAATCCAAAAAACATGGTCACCATCTCAAAGCAAAAATTAATATACACAGCTCAAACCAGGTATAAGTAAAGCACATAAGTACAAATGATAAGATGAGAAGAAAGATAATCCTATTCTATCAAGAGGCACAACTGGTGACCATACGGAGTCTGACCCACACAGGATTGATAGGTACCAAACATTTAATGGCCCACACGGGATCTGACCCAACTAGATTTGATAGGTAATAACCCCCACTAGCCCACAAAGGATCGGTATGCACTGACCCCCACAGGATTGCTGAGCGATGACCCACACAGGATCCGACTCACATAGGATCACTATGCGCTGACCCACATAGGATCATTGAGTGATGACCCACACCGGATCTAAGCCTCATAGGATTGATAGGTGATGGCCCACATAGGATCGCTCGATACTTACCTCGGTATGATCTGTCTCCAACCTCCGCCTCCCTGCAAGCCACTGGATTCCTGATCATAGCACACATGATTATGGGAGAACTGTTATTCAAGCCATCCTTCATATTTCAACCATCATTTAGTCCCACGAAGAAGTAAACTGATGATATTTTACGTCATAAGAGTTCCAACACAACTGACGGAACTTCAATTGGACTCTCGGTCTATTAGATATGGGCATTTTAGTTCTAAGGGCCCGATTAGATTCTTAGTCCGTCCAACCTGATCATTCTCCAAAACACTAGTGGAGTATATCAAAATGACTGTCTCACTCAATGAATAATAGCGCCGTATATGGATCGTTAAATGGTTTTCTGATTCCCATGATATGTCTCTTTCAGCATTTATGGGCCCAAGAGGGTTATGGGTCTGGTCCGACCCGGCTCGACCCGGCTTGGGCTGAACAGACTAGGAACATGTCATCCCGACCAGGTCCATGTCTGACTAGGCCTGACCTGAATCATCAGGGGCCGGCCGACTAGCTAGCGTGACCGGCATGGTCTCCTGAACCCGAATGACTCATAGGAGCCGCTTGGCACCTTTAATTGGAGGCACCACATAATTATACCTCATCACATGTGGGACCAATATGGAGCGGGTCCCGGCCTTTATCGCTGCCTTGTTATCAATGATGTGGCCCTTCAACGCGGCCCGCACCGGCGTGTTGCCTCGGCCTAAGCAGCCGGCCACTTTCGGTTGCTCGTCCGACCGCCGTGGCGCCGAGCGGTGCCTCTCTTCCACTGCGGCTGACAGTTTCTGTCTCCCACCCTCACCTGTAGACACCGGTCTCCACGCCTGTGTTTCTTCCACGGGCCACTGGGTGAGATCTGGTGTTCTATTTTTTATTTTTGTACATGAATATGATTCTCTTGAGATGTCGTTGTTGTTTCTCGGCCCACAAATATGCCTTTCCACCGCGTTCGTTGTTCGGCCACATAAAACGCACCAATGGAAAGTTTTTAGGGGGGTCTGAGCCTTGTTTTTATCAGTCCATGCCCTCTAACATAGAATTTTAAACATGAGTATGATTAATAATAAAAAAGGATAAATAATCCCCTAATTTAAAACCCCACCACAAACACCCACCTGATTAGATGAGACACGGATCATCCCATTAGTCAGTTGGACCGCGTTCATTATATTATTCAAGAACATGAAGAGAGGGAACATCAAAGCACATAAAATCCCTACCTTGATATCCCCTGGAGGTGTTGCGATTGCGGCATGAGGAGAATATACATTGGATGGAGTCATCGGCGTTTGTCGATCCCAGATCGTTGCCGCCCAAGCTTCCGTCCTCCATAGATGAATGTTACCACATGACTTCTCCAATGTTTCCTCACATGAAGAAGCCATGCCAAAACCACACCATGAATCTCGGTCCTCTGGATTCGACTGTGTCCTTAGATTTATAATTTGAGCACATGTTCAAAAAGATAGAAAATGCCACCCGCGTGTTTATGGAAGTTACATTAAAAATAGTTATGAAAAAGATTATGAGGACACTGTACTTCAGAATCATGCACCGTCAATTTTTGTATACTCGTAATAATAAAAAATAAATAAAAAAATACATTTAATTATCTGGGTAATTACATCTCAATAAAAATTTTCATGAAATACAATAAAATAATCTAGGGATCTAATTTCGCTGGATTATTAGACCGCAAACACATCATCTTAAACAAAACAACATCATCATTTATTAAAACTCAATATAGTTCTGCGAACTCTTAGAGATCATATAAATCTACATATGATACACACTACTAAAAAAGGGCATTAGCGACCGCGATTGGCAGTCGGTAAAGGCCAATTGAGACTGCCTAGAGACCGCCAATGATGGTCGCATCAGCCTCGTCGTTGTAGGCCAATAGCGACCGCCATTGGCGGTCGCTATAGGTGGTCAAAATGCCGACCTTAAGCGACCGCCTGTGTAAAGACCCGCAAATTTCAAGGAAATTTTTTTCTTAATTTTCTTTGGAATTTTACAAGAGCGCAGCTTCAGACGGCACCTGATTCCGAGGCCCGGTGTGCCCGGAATCAATTTCCGAAGTTTGGCTCGGGTACGTTCAGTGAACGGACGAGCGGGTTTTTCTATCTTTTGAACCGGTGCCCGGAATCAAATTCTGAGGGCACCGATGAAATCGCAGCGCCGGTATTTGCTTAGAAACGCCTCTTCCGGAGTTGCGTTTGCACAGACGTGGTTTTTAGATTTTGCGGCTTTAAGTCAGAAATAAAAATAAAGTTTGTGCGACAACTTTATTTTATTTCACTTAAACTGCTTGGAAGCCACTTAAAGTCACTTAAAGGCGGCTTGAACTGAGTTGAACTGGATAGGATACTATCCGGAAATATCCTACCCCCTTGGTAGGATATTTGTGCGGTGGGGCCCGCACGAGCCCCGCCGTTTCTTTCGCTAAGTAACGCACCCGTGAAAACCGTCAAAGTAACTGAAAAGTCAACCGACGCGTTTTCTTTAATTCTTAACAGACCATTTAATTGAGCGGTTTATTTCGTGAATTAAATGGACTGTTTCTTCGTGAATTAAATGGGTCGTTTCTTTCGTTGAATTAATTCAACGAATTGATGGATCGTTTCTTAACCGGTTTCGTGTGTTGGCATGTTTATAAAATAAGACCAACCCAAAAATCCTTGGAAAGGATTTGAAAGAATCTTCGTTCCTCCACCCTCTCCGCGAAGAACGCGAAGAACGCGAAGAACGCGAAGAACGCGAAGAACGCGAAGAACGCGAAGAACGCCGGCGACCGGAATTCGACGACGCACACCAAGATCTGCGACGTCGACGAGATCTACCCGCGACGTTCTTCGGCGACGCCTCTTCTTCCGCGGCCGACCCTCGTTCGGCAACAAAGGTGAGAATCGGATCTTTTCTTCTCCCTTTTTAATTTCAATATCAACGGATTTAAACTAATTAAATCCGTTGATCTTGATCCGGAGATTGGCGACGCGACGAGCAATTCCGCGACGACGCGGCGATCTCCATCTTCCGCGACGAGCAATTCCGCGACGACCCCTCGTCCGACGACGACGATAAGGTAAGGGTTGATTGGAATATTTTTCATTCCCGTGATTTATTTCTTTTAAAGTAAAGAACTTGATCTTCGAACAATTTTAACATTTAAAATTGTTGTTGATTGTTTTATTGTTCCTCCCGTGGATTATGACTAACGCGGAGGGTGCGGGTCTAACGAACAAGACCCGGCAACCCTCCGCCGATCTTCTCCTTTTGCGCGGATTTGGCGGACGACGACGAACCGTGCGGCAAGGGCAATTTGTTGGCTCCGCAGTGAAGATCGTCCCCCGGGAGGAGCATCGGCGCAGACGGGAAAGAAATCGGGCCACCGGAGCATCTCCGGCGGCCCGCGGAAGGAGGCGGCGGCGCGGGTCGCCGGCGCGGCGGCGCCGGCGACCGGAGGCGGCGGCGCCAGGCGCGCCGCCGTGGAAATCTTCCGCCGCGGCTGAAGCCGCGGCGGCGGCGGCAGCCGGTTCCGCGGCCGCGCGGAACCGGGACGGACGCGGCGGCCCGGCCGCGTCCGCGTGACAGGCGGCCCCCCGCGGGGCCGCGGTTTCTCTCAAGCCGCGGGTTCAACCCCGCGGCGGCGGCTCTTCGGCCGCTCGGCCGAAGACCGAGCCGGCCGGTCCGGTCGGCCGGGCCGCGCCCAGGCCGGACCGGACCCGGCCGAGCCGGTTCGGGCCGGGTCGGGCCGACCCGGCTCGGGCCGACCCGGTTCGGCCGACCCAGGGGGGGGTTCGGGCCGGGTCGCCCCGGGCCCAGAACCCCCGTTTCGGGCCCTCTTCGGTCTTTCGCCCATATCTTGGGCCTGGGACCTCCGATTGACGAACCGTCAGCGGCTACGCGATCCTTGGATCGAGATGGTCGTTTCGGTATATTATACTCAAGGTTTCGGGAGACTTTGGGTTTGGCCGGGTTGGTTCGTACACGAAACCAACCGGGCCCTCGGAGCGGAAACGCTCATAACTTGAGCTACGGACGTCCGATCGACGACGGAACTTTTGGCATACTCCGCCCGAGGATCGGATACAGGCGGGGTACGGTCGGGTTGGTTTTGCCCTAAAAACCAACCGGGCCCCTGGGACGGAAATGCCAATAACTCTCAGACCGGGCGTCCGATTGACGTGCCGTCTGTTGCGTTGAGATCCTGTTGTCGATACGGAACTTTTGGATACATCAACTTTGGACTAAGTGTCAGTTGATGTATCAGCCTCTCGGCTCGTGGAGCGGACCCTCCTAAACGAGCTCGCTAAGTGCGGGAACCCTAGTGCTGGCTGTGGCTTCGACGACAGAGCAGAGATCCTCCGTGGACTGCGACGACGACAGAGCAGAGATCCTCCGTGGACTGCGACGACGGCAGAGCAGAGATCCTTCGTGGACTGCGGCGACGACTGTGCAGAGATCCTCAGTGGACTGCGTCGACTACTGCACTCAGCGATCCTACGTGGAAGAGTGCTACCGAACCTGTGTGAGCTGAATCTTCTTTTTACCTTGAGCGGTGGAGCGCTTGGGTGTAGCGGCGGACCCGTGGTACTTGACAGTGGTAGTGCGCTTGGATGCAGCAGCAGACCCTTGGCGGTGGAGCGCTTGGTTGTAGCGGCGGACCCGCGATACTCTACGGAGTGTGTGCGCTTGGTTGTAGCGACAGACCCGCGACGGTGGAGACGTGCGTGCGGAGTACGGAGACCGTGTAGATGACTGAGACCTGACGACTGCTTGACCGACTCGACTTGGAGTGAGTCGACTAGCCCAGTGGACGGAGCGCCCAGTAGTTGGCAGCAGACCCACGGCGGACGGAGCGCCTGGTAGTTGGCGGCAGACCCGCGGTACTCGACAGGAGGAGTACCTCAGTAGGCTATCTGGGTGAGCGCCCGGTATTTGGCAGCAGACCCTCAGCGGACGGAGCGCCCGGTAGTTGGCAGCAGACCCGCGGTACTCGACAGGAGGAGTACTTCAGCAGTCTTAGGTTAGTGAGCAGTACCTCGGAGTCGTGACAGGACCACTGTACACTTCAGAGATGGGGCTCTTCAACACTTACGGTTTCGATAATGAAAATCCTGGTTGAGCTGAATCTTATGTTACTCTCCTTTGTGGATTGTGTTGAACTATCCTTTGTGGATTTACTGTTTACTCTCCTTTGTGGATTGTGTTGAACTATCCTATGTGGATTTACTATTTACTCTCCTTTGTGGATTGTGTTGAACTATCCTATGTGGATTTACTATTTACTCTCCTTTGTGGATTGTGTTGAACTATCCTTTGTGGATTTACTGTTTACTCTCCTTTGTGGATTGTGTTGAACTATCCTTTGTGGATTTACTGTTTACTCTCCTTGTGGATTTGAGTCTTGCTTTCCTTTGTGGATTGAGTTGTTCTTGAGCTCGTGAGCAGAGCTAGAATTGGGGACTTAGGTATATGTATGGGCATATACCTAAGTCGGGTCAGATGTTACTTCGTGATTGCATCTTTCTTTTGTGCTATATCCTTTGTGGATTTCGGGAGACCTTCGGGGGTCTCGGGGTCCTTACTGAGTAGTTGTACTCACCCCTGCACGGGCTATGCCCGCACCTTGTTGTGTTGGTTGCAGACGACGGACAGCGCTAATCACGGTTGGGGCGTGGAGCAGGACGGTACCTGGAGGTGGACCACTGGTCGGGACGTACTCGGAGCGGACGTGGGACCCGAGGAGCCTGGAGGCTATCTGTACCCACCCTTCAGGTGGGATTGCCAGTGGACGACACGAGACCGCCGTCTTTTCTTCAGTTGTTGTACTTTACAGTTGGGCTTGTATTTCCGGCCCCCTTTCTTTTCTGCACTTTACTTTCCGCTTGCTGACTCTGTGTGGTTGTTACTTATAAAGGCAATGCCTTCCCTGTTTACTGGGATTTTACGCCTTGGTGCTAGTCGCCAGCCCCTGGCCTATGGAAGGCGGGCTTGGGGTAGTCACGGCACGAGCCCCGAGGACGGGTCGTGACAAATTGGTATCAGAGGCGGTCGGTTCTACCGCAGACTCTGATCGTCCTTTCTTTCTATGTGAAGCAATAGTGTTTAGTGTATTGAGTGTGGTTATCAGTTCAGGGAGCCCAGTGTTGGTGCGGCGGCCGACGTATCCGTACACCAGGACCCTGACTCCTGATTTCCGACTTAATGCATGAAAACATTGATTGCGTGTATGTTTCAAGTTTTCTTTGTGATTGCTTGTGTCAGCTCACCGGGTATACTGATCTGCTTTATGAAAGTATCAAGTTTTCCTTGTGATTACTTGTGCCAGCTCACCAGGTATACTGTTCTGACTGTGGTGCTCTTGTTCTCCTTTTCAGGATGGCCCCGCGACGACAGCCAGCTAGGGTTCCGAGTGTAGGGCGCGATGGCAGCCCACCGAGCGACGAGGCCTCGGTGCAGGGCCCTTTGCCGGCAGTGGCACCGGCGGTAGCTTTACCCGCCGAGCCACCGATGCTTCCAGTACCAGACGCTGACGATGCACGTCGCCTCAGGGCACTGCATGAGTTTCAGAGCCAGCGACCGCCCAGGTTTCGCGGTGAGGCGGACCCCCAGGCCGCTGAGGACTGGCTAGAGGCGGTGGTACGGATCTTCAGGCTAGTGAGGACACCAGCGGATCTCATGGTGATTCTCGCAGCGAGCCTCCTGCAGGCGGCGGCAGGACGATGGTGGAGCCTGATGCTCCAGGTTCACGATGAGGCATCCTTGCTCTGGGCGGACTTCGAGAGCCTCTTCCGCTCTGAGTTCGTCCCGGCCACCCTCCGAGCGGTGCGCAACCAGGAGCTTCTCCAGCTGCGCCAGGGCAGCATGACGGTCGCTCAGTACGCGGCGAGGTTCACGGACCTATCTCGCTACTCGACCGACATGGTACGGGACCCCTTCTTCCGGGCCCGGACCTTCGAGCAGGGCTTGCGACAGGAGATTCGGGCGTCGCTGATCTCCCTCAACATTCCGACCCAGGCGGGAGTGCTAGAGCGGGCCCTTCTGATCGAGAGCTTCCTTGCTGAGTCTACACCAGCACAGAGACCCACCGCAGGGCGGCACGTAGCGGAGTCTTCGGTGGCAGGTAGCCGACAGATGACTCAGGGTTCCAGGCAGACCAGACCTACCAGTGGCCGACTGCACGACTCAGGCTCAGTTGTGCGGGGAAGCCGGGGTGGAGTCAGAGCCAGGCGTGCCGAGGGTGGGCAGTGCTACTCCTGTGGCGGAATTGGTCACATGGCTCGTGACTGCCCGACCCGCCATGCGGGGGAGCAGCAAACGGTTGAGGAACCACCTAGGCAGAGGCAGAGGTTCGACCGTGGCGGTCTGCAGGGAGGAGACGGACGAGGTAGAGGAGCTGGCCGAGCAGCAGGTGGTGGACGACGCTTTGAGGCTCTACCACCACCACCACCAGGAGGTCCACCCCGACCGCAGGGGAGAGCTCAGCTTCAGGCAGTCGAGGCCTTCGATCATGGAGCCCTGGGAGCTGATGGACAGGAGCAGAACTAGTGGATACATCCTTTGTACTTCTGGTTCCTTGTTGCTTTTGTGTAGCGTCTTGTAATATGAGCTGCAATAATAAAAGATGCATACCTTTGTGATATTTTCGTTCCTGTCCTCTTTCGTGATGTTACTAGGAGATTCCAGTTTTGGCTATTGACTTGACCCTCACTTGTGAGACATCTACTGGAGGAGACCCAGTTACCACGCACTGATGCCGACAGTGTGACTCAACCCTTGGAGGCGAGAGTAACAGTTGAATCTCTTAGTAGTAGCGTCGAGGCCTTACGACGTCATCCTTGGTATGGATTAGTATCATCCATGTTAGGATTGACTGTTTTAGGCAAAGAATGTGGTTCATCCAGGGGATGAGACCAGATTTCTCTTTTCGGCAAAGAAGAAATCTTGCAGCTCTTGTGGGACCTGTGATGGTCCAGGCCACGACAAGAAGGTCCAGATCATCCAGGAGAGGATGAGGACAGCTCAGAGCCGGCAGAAGTCATATGCTGACAAGAGGCGGAGGCCACTGGAGTTCGAGGATGGCGACCACGTCTTTTTGCGTGTCTCACCTCGACGTGGTTTACGGAGATTTGGCCGAGGCGGCAAGTTGTCTCCACGCTTCATCGGGCCTTTCCAGGTCCTCAGCAGGATAGGAGAGGTGGCTTATCGCCTGGCTCTACCACCTCAGTTGCACCGGGTGCACGACGTCTTCCACGTGTCTCAGCTGAGGAGATACGTGCACGACCCGACGCACATCATCGACTTTGGGGAGCTGGACGTGGACGATGGGGCGACTTTTGCGGAGGTTCCAGTGGAGATCGAGGATCGACAGGAGCGGGTCCTACGTGGGCGGTCGATTCCTCTTGTGCGCGTCAGATGGCAGCACGAGAACCTCCAGGAGAGCACTTGGGAGCGGGAGGCTCAGATGCGTGCTCAGTACCCCCATTTGTTCCCCTAGTTTTTGATGTATCTTTACGGGGACGTAAAGCCCTGAGGTGGGAGTAATGTAAAGACCCGCAAATTTCAAGGAAATTTTTTTCTTAATTTTCTTTGGAATTTTACAAGAGCGCAGCTTCAGACGGCACCTGATTCCGAGGCCCGGTGTGCCCGGAATCAATTTCCGAAGTTTGGCTCGGGTACGTTCAGTGAACGGACGAGCGGGTTTTTCTATCTTTTGAACCGGTGCCCGGAATCAAATTCTGAGGGCACCGATGAAATCGCAGCGCCGGTATTTGCTTAGAAACGCCTCTTCCGGAGTTGCGTTTGCACAGACGTGGTTTTTAGATTTTGCGGCTTTAAGTCAGAAATAAAAATAAAGTTTGTGCGACAACTTTATTTTATTTCACTTAAACTGCTTGGAAGCCACTTAAAGTCACTTAAAGGCGGCTTGAACTGAGTTGAACTGGATAGGATACTATCCGGAAATATCCTACCCCCTTGGTAGGATATTTGTGCGGTGGGGCCCGCACGAGCCCCGCCGTTTCTTTCGCTAAGTAACGCACCCGCGAAAACCGTCAAAGTAACTGAAAAGTCAACCGACGCGTTTTCTTTAATTCTTAACAGACCATTTAATTGAGCGGTTTATTTCGTGAATTAAATGGACTGTTTCTTCGTGAATTAAATGGGTCGTTTCTTTCGTTGAATTAATTCAACGAATTGATGGATCGTTTCTTAACCGGTTTCGTGTGTTGGCATGTTTATAAAATAAGACCAACCCAAAAATCCTTGGAAAGGATTTGAAAGAATCTTCGTTCCTCCACCCTCTC